>OZ035873.1:106919227-112469870 GCA_964034865.1 Eristalis intricaria | reverse complement strand
GCGCAATATATTTCTGGACACCTACTGTCCAGAAATATTTTGCGGTATTACGCGCAATATATTTGTGGACACCTACTGTCCAGAAATATTTTGCGGTATGGCGCGCAATATATTTCACCTACTGTCCAGAAATATTTTGCGGTATGGCGCGCAATATATTTCTGGACACCTACTGTCCAGAAATATTTTGCGGTATGGCGCGAAATATATTTCTGGACACCTACTGTCCAGAAATATTTTGCGGTATGGCGCGCAATATATTTCTGGACACCTACTGTCAGAAATATTTTGCGGTATGGCGCGCAATATATTTCTGGACACCTCCTGTCCAGAAATATTTTGCGGTATGGCGCGCAATATATTTCTGGACACCTACTGTCCAGAAATATTTTGCGGTATGGCGCGCAATATATTTCTGGACAGTAGGTGTCCAGAAATATTTTGCGGTATGGCGCGCAATACATTTCTGTACACCTACTGTCCAGAAATATTTTGCGGTATGGCGCGCAATATATTTCTGGACACCTACTGTCCAGAAATATTTTGCGGTATGGCGCGCAATACATTTCTGTACACCTACTGTCCAGAAATATTTTGCGGTATGGCGCGCAATATATTTCTGGACACCTACTGTCCAGAAATATTTTGCGGTATGGCGCGCAATGGACACCTACTGTCCAGAATATGGACACCTACTGTCCAGAAATATTTTGCGGTATGGCGCGCAATATATTTCTGGACACCTACTGTCCAGAAATATTTTGCGGTATGGCGCGCAATATATTTCTGGACACCTACTGTCCAGAAATATTTTGCGGTATGGCGCGCAATATATTTCTGGACACCTACTGTCCAGAAATATTTTGCGGTATGGCGCGCAATATATTTCTGGACACCTACTGTCCAGAAATATTTTGCGGTATGGCGCGCAATATATTTCTGGACACCTACTGTCAGAAATATTTTGCGGTATGGCGCGCAATATATTTCTGGACACCTACTGTCCAGAAATATTTTGCGGCATAGCGCGCAATATATTTCTGGACACCTACTGTCCAGAAATATCTTGCGGTATGGCGCGCAATATATTTCTGGACACCTACTGTCCAGAAATATTTTGCGGTATGGCGCGCAATACATTTCTGTACACCTACTGTCAGAAATATTTTGCGGTATGGCGCGCAATATATTTCTGGACACCTACTGTCCAGAAATATTTTGCGGTATGGCGCGCAATATATTTCTGGACACCTACTGTCCAGAAATATTTTGCGGTATGGCGCGCAATATATTTCTGGACACCTACTGTCCAGAAATATTTTGCGGTATGGCGCGCAATATATTTCTGGACAGTAGGTGTCCAGAAATATTTCGCGGTATGGCGCGCAATATATTTCTGGACACCTACTGTCCAGAAATATTTTGCGGTATGGCGCGCAATATATTTGTGGACACCTACTGTCCAGAAATATTTTGCGGTATGGCGCGCAATATATTTCTGGACACCTACTGTCCAGAAATATTTTGCGGTATGGCGCGCAATATATTTCTGGACACCTACTGTCCAGAAATATTTTGCGGTATGGCGCGCAATATATTTCTGGACACCTACTGTCCAGAAATATTTTGCGGTATGGCGCGCAATATATTTCTGGACACTTAGTATATTTCTGGACACTTACTGTCCAGAAATATTTTGCGGTATGGCGCGCAATATATTTCTGGACACCTACTGTCCAGAAATATTTTGCGGTATGGCGCGCAATATATTTCTGGACACCTACTGTCCAAAAATATTTTGCGGTATGGCGCGCAATATATTTCTGGACACCTACTGTGCAGAAATATTTTGCGGTATGGCGCGCAATATATTTCTGGACACCTACTGTCCAGAAATATATTGCTTTATGGCGCACAATATATTTCTGGACACCTACTGTCCAGAAATATTTTGCGGTATGGCGCGCAATATATTTCTGGACACCTACTGTCCAGAAATATATTGCTTTATGGCGCACAATATATTTCTGGACACCTACTGTCCAGAAATATTTTGCGGTATGGCGCGCAATATATTTCTGGACACCTACTGTCCAGAAATATTTTGCGGTATGGCGCGCAATATATTTCTGGACACCTACTGTCCAGAAATATTTTGCGGTATGGCGCGCAATATATTTCTGGACTCCTACTGTCCAGAAATATTTTGCGGTATGGCGCGCAATATATTTCTGGACTCCTACTGTCCAGAAATATTTTGCGGTATGGCGCGCAATATATTTCTGGACACCTACTGTCCAGAAATATTTTGCGGTATGGCGCGCAATATATTTCTGGACACCTACTGTCCAGAAATATTTTGCGGTATGGCGCGCAATATATTTCTGGACACCTACTGTCCAGAAATATTTTGCGGTATGGCGCGCAATATATTTCTGGACACCTACTGTCCAGAAATATTTTGCGTCCAGAATATTTTGCGGTATGGCGCGCAATATATTTCTGGACACCTACTGTCCAGAAATATTTTGCGGTATGGCGCGCAATATATTTCTGGACACCTACTGTCCAGAAATATTTTGCGGTATGGCGCGCAATATATTTCTGCACACCTACTGTCCAGAAATATTTTGCGGTATGGCGCGCAATATATTTCTGGACACCTACTGTCCAGAAATATTTTGCGGTATGGCGCGCAATATATTTCTGGACACCTACTGTCCAGAAATATTTTGCGGTATGGCGCGCAATATATTTCTGGACACCTACTGTCCAGAAATATTTTGCGGTATGGCGCGCAATATATTTCTGGACACCTACTGTCCAGAAATATTTTGCGGTATGGCGCGCAATATATTTCTGGACACCTACTGTCCAGAAATATTTTGCGGTATGGCGCGCAATATATTTCTAGACACCTACTGTCCAGAAATATTTTGCGGTATGGCGCGCAATATATTTCTGGACACTTAGTATATTTCTGGACACTTACTGTCCAGAAATATTTTGCGGTATGGCGCGCAATATATTTCTGGACACCTACTGTCCAGAAATATTTTGCGGTATGGCGCGCAATATATTTCTGGACACCTACTGTCCAGAAATATTTTGCGGTATCGCGCGCAATATATTTCTGGACACCTACTGTCCAGAAATATTTTGCGGTATGGCGCGCAATATATTTCTAGACACCTACTGTCCAGTAATATTTTGCGGTATGGCGCGCAATATATTTCTGGACACCTACTGTCAAGAAATATATTGCTTTATGGAGCGCAATATATTTCTGGACACCTACTGTCCAGAAATATTTTGCGGTGTGGACTCCTACTGTCCAGAAATATTTTGCGGTATGGCGCGCAATATATTTCTGGACTCCTACTGTCCAGAAATATTTTGCGGTATGGCGCGCAATATATTTCTGGACACCTACTGTCCAGAAATATTTTGCGGTATGGCGCGCAATATATTTCTGGACACCTACTGTCCAGAAATATTTTGCGGTATGGCGCGCGATATATTTCTGGACACCTGCTGTCCAGAAATATTTTGCGGTATGGCGCGCAATATATTTCTGGACACCTACTGTCCAGAAATATTTTGCGGTATGGCGCGCAATATATTTCTGGACACTTAGTGTCCAGAAATATTTTGCGGTGTGGCGCGCAATATATTTCTGGACACTTAGTGTCCAGAAATATTTTGCGGTGTGGCGCGCAATATATTTCTGGACACTTAGTGTCCAGAAATATTTTGCGGTGTGGCGCGCAATATATTTCTGGACACTTAGTGTCCAGAAATATTTTGCGGTATGGCGCGCAATATATTTCTGGACACCTACTGTCCAGAAATATTTTGCGGTATGGCGCGCAATATATTTCTAGACACCTACTGTCCAGAAATATTTTGCGGTATGGCGCGCAATATATTTCTGGACACCTACTGTCCAGAAATATTTTGCGGTATGGCGCGCAATATATTTCTGGACACCTACTGTCCAGAAATATTTTGCGGTATGGCGCGCAATATATTTCTGGACACCTACTGTCCAGAAATATTTTGCGGTATGGCGCGCAATATATTTCTGGACACCTACTGTCCAGATATATTTTGCGGTGTGGACTCCTACTGTCCAGAAATATTTTGCGGTATGGCGCGCAATATATTTCTGGACTCCTACTGTCCAGAAATATTTTGCGGTATGGCGCGCAATATATTTCTGGACACCTACTGTCCAGAAATATTTTGCGGTATGGCGCGCAATATATTTCTGGACACCTACTGTCCAGAAATATTTTGCGGTATGGCGCGCGATATATTTCTGGACACCTGCTGTCCAGAAATATTTTGCGGTATGGCGCGCAATATATTTCTGGACACCTACTGTCCAGAAATATTTTGCGGTATGGCGCGCAATATATTTCTGGACACTTAGTGTCCAGAAATATTTTGCGGTGTGGCGCGCAATATATTTCTGGACACTTAGTGTCCAGAAATATTTATGTATGGTATGGCGCGCAATATATTTCTGGACACCTACTGTGCAGAAATATTTTGCGGTATTGCGCGCAATATATTTCTGGACACCTACTGTCCAGAAATATATTGCTTTATGGCGCGCAATATATTTCTGGAAACCTACTGTCCAGAAATATTTTGCGGTATGGCGCGCAATATATTTCTGGACACCTACTGTCCAGAAATATTTTGCGGTATGGCGCGCAATATATTTCTGGACACCTACTGTCCAGAAATATTTTGCGGTATGGCGCGCAATATATTTCTGGACACCTACTGTCCAGAAATATTTTGCGGTATGGCGCGCAATATATTTCTGGACACCTACTGTCCAGAAATATTTTGCGGTATGGCGCGCAATATATTTCTGGACACCTACTGTCCAGAAATATTTTGCGGTATGGCGCGCAATATATTTCTGGACACCTACTGTCCGGAAATATTTTGCTGTATGGCGCGCAATATATTTTTGGACATTTCGCGGTATGGCGCGCAATATATTTCTGGACACCTACTGTCCAGAAATATTTCGCGGTATGGCGCGCAATATATTTCTGGGCACCTACTGTCCAGAAATATTTCGCGGTATGGCGCGCAATATATTTCTGGACACCTACTGTCCAGAAATATTTTGCGGTATGGCGCGCAATATATTTCTGGCCACCTACTGTCCAGAAATATTTTGCGGTATGGCGCGCAATATATTTCTGGACACCTACTGTCCAGAAATATTTTGCGGTATGGCGCGCAATATATTTCTGGACACTTACTGTCCAGAAATGTTTAGCGGTATGGCGCGCAATATATTTCTGGACACCTACTGTCCAGAAATATTTTGCGGTCTGGCGCGCAATATATTTCTGGACACCTACTGTCCAGAAATATTTTGCGGTATGGCGCGCAATATATTTCTGGACACCTACTGTCCAGAAATATTTTGCGGTATGGCGCGCAATATATTTCTGGACACCTACTGTCCAGAAATATTTTGCAGTATGGCGCGCAATATATTTCTGGACACCTACTGTCCAGAAATATTTTGCGGTATGGCGCGCAGTATATTTCTGGACTCCTACTGTCCAGAAATATTTTGCGGTATGGCGCGCAATATATTTCTGGACTCCTACTGTCCAGAAATATTTTGCGGTATGGCGCGCAATATATTTCTGGACACCTACTGTCCAGAAATATTTTGCGGTATGGCGCGCAATATATTTCTGGACACCTACTGTCCAGAAATATTTTGCAGTATGGCGCGCAATATATTTCTGGACACCTACTGTCCAGAAATATTTTGCGGTATGGCGCGCAGTATATTTCTGGACTCCTACTGTCCAGAAATATTTTGCGGTATGGCGCGCAATATATTTCTGGACTCCTACTGTCCAGAAATATTTTGCGGTATGGCGCGCAATATATTTCTGGACTCCTACTGTCCAGAAATATATTGCGGTATGGCGCGCAATATATTTCTGGACACCTACTGTCCAGAAATATTTTGCGGTATGGCGCGCAATATATTTCTGGAAACCTACTGTCCAGAAATATGTTGCGGTATGGCGCGCAATATATTTCTGGACACTTAGTGTCCAGAAATATTTTGCGGTATGGCGCGCAATATATTTCTGGACACCTACTGTCCAGAAATATTTTGCGGTATGGCGCGCAATATATTTCTGGACACCTACTGTCCAGAAATATTTTGCGGTATGGCGCGCAATATATTTCTGGACACCTACTGTCCAGAAATATTTTGCGGTATGGCGCGCAATATATTTCTGGACACCTACTGTCCAGAAATATTTTGCGGTATGGCGCGCAATATATTTCTGGACATCTACCGTCCAGAAATATTTTGCGGTATGGCGCGCAATATATTTCTGGAAACCTACTGTCCAGAAATATTTTGCGGTATGGCGCGCAATATATTTCTGGACACCTACTGTCCAGAAATGTTTTGCGGTATGGTGCGCAATATATTTCTGGACACCTACTGTCCAGAAATATTTTGCGGTATGGCGCGCAATATATTTCTGGACACCTACTGTCCAGAAATATTTTGCGGTATGGCGCGCAATATATTTCTGGACACCTACTGTCCAGAAATATTTTGCGGTATGGCGCGCAATATATTTCTGGACACCTACTGTCCAGAAATATTTTGCGGTATGGCGCGCAATATATTTCTGGACACCTACTGTCCAGAAATATTTTGCGGTATGGCGCGCAATATATTTCTGGACACCTACTGTCCAGAAATATTTTGCGGTATGGCGCGCAATATATTTCTGGACACCTACTGTCCGGAAATATTTTGCGGTATGGCGCGCAATATATTTTTGGACACCTACTGTCCAGAAATATTTCGCGGTATGGCGCGCAATATATTTCTGGACACCTACTGTCCAGAAATATTTCGCGGTATGGCGCGCAATATATTTCTGGGCACCTACTGTCCAGAAATATTTCGCGGTATGGCGCGCAATATATTCCTGGACACCTACTGTCCAGAAATATTTTGCGGTATGGCGCGCAATATATTTCTGGACACCTACTGTCCAGAAATATTTTGCGGTATGGCGCGCAATATATTTCTGGCCACCTACTGTCCAGAAATATTTTGCGGTATGGCGCGCAATATATTTCTGGACACCTACTGTCCAGAAATATTTTGCGGTATGGCGCGCAATATATTTCTGGACACCTACTGTCCAGAAATATTTTGCGGTATGGCGCGCAATATATTTCTGGACACCTACTGTCCAGAAATGTTTTGCGGTATGGCGCGCAATATATTGCTGGACACCTACTGTCCAGAAATATTTTGCGGTATGGCGCGCAATATATTTCTGGACACCTACTGTCCAGAAATATTTTGCGGTATGGCGCGCAATATATTTCTGGACACCTACTGTCCAGAAATATTTTGCGGTATGGCGCGCAATATATTTCTGGACACCTACTGTCCAGAAATATTTGCGGTATGGCGCGCAATATATTTCTGGACACCTACTGTCCAGAAATATTTTGCGGTATGGCGCGCAATATATTTCTGGACACCTACTGTCCAGAAATATTTTGCGGTATGGCGCGCAATATATTTCTGGACACCTACTGTCCAGAAATATTTTGCGGTATGGCGCGCAATATATTTCTGGACACCTACTGTCCAGAAATATTTCGCGGTATGGCGCTCAATATATTTCTGGACACCTACTGTCCAGAAATATTTTGCGGTATGGCGCGCAATATATTTCTGGACACCTACTGTCCAGAAATATTTTGCGGTATGGCGCGCAATATATTTCTGGACACCTACTGTCCAGAAATATTTTGCGGTATGGCGCGCAATATATTTCTGGACACTTACTGTCCAGAAATATTTTGCGGTATGGCGCGCAATATACTTCTGGACACCTACTGTCCAGAAATATTTTGCGGTATGGCGCGCAATATATTTCTCAACACCTACTGTCCAGAAATATTTCGCGGTATGGCGCGCAATATATTTCTGGACACCTACTGTCCAGAAATATTTTGCGGTATGGCGCGCAATATATTTCTGGACACCTACTGTCCAGAAATATTTTGCGGTATGGCGCGCAATATATTTCTCGACACCTACTGTCCAGAAATATTTCGCGGTATGGCGCGCAATATATTTCTGG
The DNA here is from genome assembly GCA_964034865.1 of Eristalis intricaria. Taxonomy (NCBI): domain Eukaryota; kingdom Metazoa; phylum Arthropoda; class Insecta; order Diptera; family Syrphidae; genus Eristalis; species Eristalis intricaria. The sequence continues at coordinate 112,461,684 of OZ035873.1, read as the reverse complement.
ACACTTACTGCCCAGAAATATTTTGCGGTATGGCGCGCAATATATTTCTGGACACCTACTGTCCAGAAATATTTTGCGGTATGGCGCGCAATATATTTCTGGACACCTACTGTCCAGAAATATTTTGCGGTATGGCGCGCAATATATTTCTGGACACCTACTGTCCAGAAATGTTTTGCGGTATGGCGCGCAATATATTGCTGGACACCTACTGTCCAGAAATATTTTGCGGTATGGCGCGCAATATATTTCTGGACACCTACTGTCCAGAAATATTTTGCGGTATGGCGCGCAATATATTTCTGGACACCTACTGTCCAGAAATATTTTGCGGTATGGCGCGCAATATATTTCTGGACACCTACTGTCCAGAAATATTTTGCTGTATGGCGCGCAATATATTTCTGGACACCTACTGTCCAGAAATATTTTGCGGTATGGCGCGCAATATATTTCTGGACACCTACTGTCCAGAAATATTTTGCGGTATGACGCGCAATATATTTCTGGACACCTACTGTCCAGAAATATTTTGCGGTATGGCGCGCAATATATTTCTGGACACCTACTGTCCAGAAATATTTCGCGGTATGGCGCGCAATATATTTCTGGACACCTACTGTCCAGAAATGTTTTGCGGTATGGCGCGCAATATATTTCTGGACACCTACTGTCCAGAAATATTTTGCGGTATGGCGCGCAATATATTTCTGGACACCTACTGTCCAGAAATATTTTGCGGTATGGCGCGCAATATATTTCTGGACACCTACTGTCCAGAAATATTTTGCGGTATGGCGCGCAATATATTTCTGGACACCTACTGCCCAGAAATATTTTGCGGTATGGCGCGCAATATATTTCTGGACATCTACCGTCCAGAAATATTTTGCGGTATGGCGCGCAATATATTTCTGGAAACCTACTGTCCAGAAATATTTTGCGGTATGGCGCGCAATATATTTCTGGACACCTACTGTCCAGAAATGTTTTGCGGTATGGCGCGCAATATATTTCTGGACACCTACTGTCCAGAAATATTTTGCGGTATGGCGCGCAATATATTTCTGGACACCTACTGTCCAGAAATATTTTGCGGTATGGCGCGCAATATATTTCTGGACACCTACTGTCCAGAAATATTTTGCGGTATGGCGCGCAATATATTTCTGGACACCTACTGTCCAGAAATATTTTGCGGTATGGCGCGCAATATATTTCTGGACACCTACTGTCCAGAAATATTTTGCGGTATGGCGCGCAATATATTTCTGGACACCTACTGTCCGGAAATATTTTGCGGTATGGCGCGCAATATATTTTTGGACACCTACTGTCCAGAAATATTTCGCGGTATGGCGCGCAATATATTTCTGGACACCTACTGTCCAGAAATATTCGCGGTATGGCGCGCAATATATTTCTGGGCACCTACTGTCCAGAAATATTTCGCGGTATGGCGCGCAATATATTTCTGGACACCTACTGTCCAGAAATATTTAGCGGTATGGCGCGCAATATATTTCTAGACACCTACTGCCCAGAAATATTTTGCGGTATGGCGCGCAATATATTTCTGGCCACCTACTGTCCAGAAATATTTTGCGGTATGGCGCGCAATATATTTCTGGACACCTACTGTCCAGAAATATTTTGCGGTATGGCGCGCAATATATTTCTGGACACCTACTGTCCAGAAATATTTTGCGGTATGGCGCGCAATATATTTCTGGACACCTACTGTCCAGAAATGTTTTGCGGTATGGCGCGCAATATATTGCTGGACACCTACTGTCCAGAAATATTTTGCGGTATGGCGCGCAATATATTTCTGGACACCTACTGTCCAAAAATATTTTGCGGTATGGCGCGCAATATATTTCTGGACACCTACTGTCCAGAAATATTTTGCGGTATGGCGCGCAATATATTTCTGGACACCTACTGTCCAGAAATATTTTGCGGTATGGCGCGCAATATATTTCTGGACACCTACTGTCCAGAAATATTTTGCGGTATGGCGCGCAATATATTTCTGGACACCTACTGTCCAGAAATATTTTGCGGTATGGCGCGCAATATATTTCTGGACACCTACTGTCCAGAAATATTTCGCGGTATGGCGCTCAATATATTTCTGGACACCTACTGTCCAGAAATATTTTGCGGTATGGCGCGCAATATATTTCTGGACACCTACTGTCCAGAAATATTTTGCGGTATGGCGCGCAATATATTTCTGGACACCTACTGTCCAGAAATATTTTGCGGTATGGCGCGCAATATATTTCTGGACACTTACTGTCCAGAAATATTTTGTGGTATGGCGCGCAATATACTTCTGGACACCTACTGTCCAGAAATATTTTGCGGTATGGCGCGCAATATATTTCTCAACACCTACTGTCCAGAAATATTTCGCGGTATGGCGCGCAATATATTTCTTGACACCTACTGTCCAGAAATATTTCGCGGTATGGCGCGCAATATATTTCTGAACACCTACTGTCCAGAAATGTTTTGCGGTATGGCGCGCAATATATTTCTGGACACCTACTGTCCAGAAATATTTTGCGGTATGGCGCGCAATATATTTCTGGACACTTACTGTCCAGAAATATTTCGCGGTATGGCGCGCAATATATTTCTGGACACCTACTGTCCAGAAATATTTTGCGGTATGGCGCGCAATATATTTCTGGACACCTACTGTCCAGAAATATTTTGCGGTATGGCGCGCAATATATTTCTGGACACCTACTGTCCAGAAATATTTTGCGGTATGGCGCGCAATATATTTCTGGACACCTACTGTCCAGAAATATTTTGCGGTATGGCGCGCAATATATTTCTGGACACCTACTGTCCAGAAATGTTTTGCGGTATGGCGCGCAATATATTTCTGGACACCTACTGTCCAGAAATGTTTTGCGGTATGGCGCGCAATATATTTCTGGGCACCTACTGTCCAGAAATATTTTGCTGTATGGCGCGCAATATATTTCTGGACACCTACTGTCCAGAAATATTTTGCGGTATGGCGCGCAATATATTTCTGGACACTTACTGTCCAGAAATATTTTGCGGTATGGCGCGCAATATATTTCTGGACACTTACTGTCCAGAAATATTTTGCGGTATGGCGCGCAATATACTTCTGGACACCTACTGTCCAGAAATATTTTGCGGTATGGCGCGCAATATATTTCTCGACACCTACTGTCCAGAAATATTTCGCGGTATGGCGCGCAATATATTTCTGGACACCTACTGTCCAGAAATATTTTGCGGTATGGCGCGCAATATATTTCTGGACACCTACTGTCCAGAAATATTTTGCGGTATGGCGCGCAATATATTTCTGGACACCTACTGTCCAGAAATATTTCGCGGTATGGCGCGCAATATATTTCTGGACACCTACTGTCCAGAAATATTTTGCGGTATGGCGCGCAATATATTTCTGGACACTTACTGTCCAGAAATATTTTGCGGTATGGCGCGCAATATATTTCTGGACACCTACTGTCCAGAAATATTTTGCGGTATGGCGCGCAATATATTTCTGGACACCTACTGTCCAGAAATATTTTGCGGTATGGCGCGCAATATATTTCTGGACACCTACTGTCCAGAAATATTTTGCGGTATGGCGCGCAATATATTTCTGGACACCTACTGTCCAGAAATGTTTTGCGGTATGGCGCGCAATATATTTCTGGACACCTACTGTCCAGAAATGTTTTGCGGTATGGCGCGCAATATATTTCTGGACACCTACTGTCCAGAAATATTTTGCGGTATGGCGCGCAATATATTTCTGGACACCTACTGTCCAGAAATATTTCGCGGTATGGCGCGCAATATATTTCTGGACACTTACTGTCCAGAAATATTTCGCGGTATGGCGCGCAATATATTTCTGGACACCTAATGTCCAGAAATAATTTGCGGTATGGCGCGCAATATATTTCTGGACACCTACTGTCCAGAAATATTTAGCGGTATGGCGCGCTATATATTTCTGGACACCTACTGTCCAGAAATATTTTGCGGTATGGCGCGCTATATATTTCTGGACACCTACTGTCCAGAAATATTTTGCGGTATGGCGCGCTATATATTTCTGGACACCTACTGTCCAGAAATATTTTGCGGTATGGCGCGCAATATATTTCTGAACACCTACTGTCCAGAAATATTTTGCGGTATGGCGCGCAATATATTTCTGGACACCTACTGTCCAGAAATATTTTGCGGTATGGCGCGCAATATATTTCTGGACACCTACTGTCCAGAAATGTTTTGCGGTATGGCGCGCAATATATTTCTGGACACCTGCTGTCCAGAAATATTTTGCGGTATGGCGCGCAATATATTTCTGGACACCTACTGTCCAGAAATATTTTGCGGTATGGCGCGCAATATATTTCTGGACACCTATTGTCCAGAAATATTTTGCGGTATGGCGCGCAAAATATTTCTGGACACCTACTGTCCAGAAATATTTCGCGGTATGGCGCGCAATATATTTCTGGACACCTACTGTCCAGAAATATTTTGCGGTATGGCGCGCAATATATTTCTGGACACCTACTGTCCAGAAATATTTTGCGGTATGGCGCGCAATATATTTCTCGACACCTACTGTCCAGAAATATTTCGCGGTATGGCGCGCAATATATTTCTGGACACCTACTGTCCAGAAATATTTTGCGGTATGGCGCGCAATATATTTCTGGACACCTACTGTCCAGAAATATTTTGCGGTATGGCGCGCAATATATTTCTGGACACCTACTGTCCAGAAATATTTTGCGGTATGGCGCGCAATATATTTCTGGACACTTACTGTCCAGAAATATTTTGCGGTATGGCGCGCAATAAATTTCTGGACACCTACTGTCCAGAAATATTTTTCGGTATGGCGCGCAATATATTTCTGGACACCTACTGTCCAGAAATATTTTTCGGTATGGCGCGCAATATATTTCTGGACACCTACTGTCCAGAAATATTTTGCGGTATGGCGCGCAATATATTTCTGGACACTTACTGTCCAGAAATATTTCGCGGTATGGCGCGCAATATATTTCTGGACACCTACTGTCCAGAAATATTTTGCGGTATGGCGCGCAAAATACCTACTGTCCAGAAATATTTTGCGGTATGGCGCGCAATATATTTCTGGACACCTACTGTCCAGAAATATTTTGCGGTATGGCGCGCAATATATTTTTGGACACCTACTGTCCAGAAATATTTCGCGGTATGGCGCGCAATATATTTCTGGACACCTACTGTCCAGAAATATTTTGCGGTATGGCGCGCAATATATTTCTGGACACCTACTGTCCAGAAATATTTTGCGGTATGGCGCGCAATATATTTCTGGACACCTACTGTCCAGAAATATTTTGCGGTATGGCGCGCAATATATTTCTGGACACCTACTGTCCAGAAATATTTTGCGGTATGGCGCGCAATATATTTCTGGACACCTACTGTCCAGAAATATTTTGCGGTATGGCGCGCAATATATTTCTGGACACCTACTGTCCAGAAATATTTTGCGGTATGGCGCGCAATATATTTTTGGACACCTACTGTCCAGAAATATTTCGCGGTATGGCGCGCAATATATTTCTGGACACCTACTGTCCAGAAATATTTTGCGGTATGGTGCGCAATATATTTCTGGACACCTACTGTCCAGAAATATTTTGCGGTATGGCGCGCAATATATTTTTGGACACCTACTGTCCAGAAATATTTTGCGGTATGGCGCGCAATATATTTCTGGACACCTACTGTCCAGAAATATTTATATTGCGGTATAGCGCGCAATATATTTCTGGACACCTACTGCCCAGAAATATTTTGCGGTATGGCGCGCAATATATTTCTGGACACCTACTGTCCAGAAATATTTTGCGGTATGGCGCGCAATATATTTCTGGACACCTACTGTCCAGAAATATTTTGCGGTATGGCGCGCAATATATTTCTGGACACCTACTGTCCAGAAATATGGCGTGCAATATATTTCTGGACACCTACTGTCCAGAAATATTTTGCGGTATGGCGCGCAAAATACCTACTGTCCAGAAATATTTTGCGGTATGGCGCGCAATATATTTCTGGACACCTACTGTCCAGAAATATATTGCGCGCCATTCCGCAAAATATTTCTGGACAGTAAGTGTCCAGAAATATATTGCGCTCCATACCGCAAAATATTTCTGGACAGGAGGTGTCCAGAAATATATTGCGCGCCATACCGCAAAATATTTCTGGGCAGTAGGTGTCCAGAAATATATTGCGCGCCATACCGCGAAATATTTCTGGACAGTAGGTGTCCAAAAATATATTGCGCGCCATACCGCAAAATATTTCTGGACAGTAGGTGTCCAGAAATATATTGCGCGCCATACCGCAAAATATTTCTGGACAGTAGGTGTCCAGAAATATATTGCGCGCCATACCGCAAAATATTTCTGGACAGTAGGTTTCCAGAAATATATTGCGTGCCATACCGTAAAATATTTCTGGACAGTAGGTGTCCAGAAATATATTGCGCGCCATACCGCGAAATATTTCTGGACAGTAGGTGTCCAAAAATATATTGCGCGCCATACCGCAAAATATTTCTGGACAGTAGGTGTCCAGAAATATATTGCGCGCCATACCGCAAAATATTTCTGGACAGTAGGTGTCCAGAAATATATTGCGCGCCATACCGCAAAATATTTCTGGACAGTAGGTGTCCAGAAATATATTGCGCGCCATACCGCAAAATATTTCTGGACAGTAGGTGTCCAGAAATATATTGCGCACCATACCTCAAAATATTTCTGGACAGCAGGTGTCCAGAAATATATTGCGCGCCATACCGCAAAATATTTCTGGACAGTAGGTGTCCAGAAATATATTGCGCGCCATACCGCAAAATATTTCTGGACAGTAAGTGTCCAGAAATATATTGCGCGCCATACCGCAAAATATTTCTGGACAGTAAGTGTCCAGAAATATATTGCGCGCCATACCGCAAAATATTTCTGGACAGTAGGTGTCCAGAAACATATTGCGCGCCATACCGCAAAATATTTCTGGACAGTAGGTGCCCAGAAATATATTGCGCGCCATACCGCGAAATATTTCTGGACAGTAGGTGTCCAGAAATATATTGCGCGCCATACCGCAAAATATTTCTGGACAGTAAGTGTCCAGAAATATATTGCGCGCCATACCGCAAAATATTTCTGGACAGTAGGTGTCCAGAAATATATTGCGCGCCATACCGCAAAATATTTCTGGACAGTAGGTGTCCAGAAATATATTGCGCGCCATACCTACTGTCCAGAAATATATTGCGCGCCATACCGCAAAATATTTCTGGACAGTAGGTGTCCAGAAATATATTGCGCGCCATACCGCAAAATATTTCTGGACAGTAGGTGTCCAGAAATATATTGCGCGCCTTACCGCGAAATATTTCTGGACAGTAGGTGTCCAGAAATATATTGCGCGCCATACCGCCAAATATTTCTGGACAGTAGGTGTCCAGAAATATATTGCGCGCCATACCGCAAAATATTTCTGGACAGTTAGTGTCCAGAAATATATTGCGCGCCATACCGCAAAATATTTCTGGACAGTAAGTGTCCAGAAATATATTGCGCGCCATACCGCAAAATATTTCTGGACAGTAGGTGTCCAGAAATATATTGCGCGCCATACCGCAAAATATTTCTGGACAGTAGGTGTCCAGAAATATATTGCGCGCCATACCGCAAAATATTTCTATATTGCGCGCCATACCGCAAAATATTTCTGGACAGTAGGTGTCCAGAAATATATTGGGCGCCATACCGCAAAATATTTCTGGACAGTAGGTGTCCAGAAATATATTGCGCGCCATATTTCTGGACAGTAGGTGTCCAGAAATATATTGCGCGCCATACCGCAAAATATTTCTGGACAGTAGGTGTCCAGAAGTATATTGCGCGCCATACCGCAAAATATTTCTGGACAGTAAGTGTCCAGAAATATATTGCGCGCCATACCGCAAAATATTTCTGGACAGTAGGTGTCCAGAAATATATCGCGCGCCATACCGCAAAATATTTCTGGACAGTAAGTGTCCAATATTTCTGGACAGTAGGTATTTTGCGCGTCATACCGCAAAATATTTCTGGACAGTAAGTGTCCAGAAATATATTGCGCGCCATACCACAAAATATTTCTGGACAGTAGGTATTTTGCGCGCCATACCGCAAAATATTTCTGGACAGTAGGTGTCCAAAAATATATTGCGCGCCATACCGCAAAATATTTCTGGACAGTAGGTGTCCAGAAATATATTGCGCGCCATACCGCAAAATATTTCTGGACAGTAGGTGTCCAGAAATATATTGCGCGCCATACCGCGAAATATTTCTGGACAGTAGGTGTCCAGAAATAAATTGCGCGCCATACCGCAAAATATTTCTGGACAGTTAGTGTCCAGAAATATATTGCGCGCCATACCGCAAAATATTTCTGGACAGTAGGTGTCCAGAAATATATTGCGCGCCATATCGCGAAATATTTCTGGACAGTAGGTGTCCAGAAATATATTTCGCGCCATACCGCGAAATATTTCTGGACAGTAGGTGTCCAGAAATATATTGCGCGCCATACCGCAAAATATTTCTGGACAGTTAGTGTCCAGAAATATATTGCGCGCCATACCGCAAAATATTTCTGGACAGTAGGTGTCCAGAAATATATTGCGCGCCATACCGCAAAATATTTCTGGACAGTAGGTGTCCAGAAATATATTGCGCGTCATACCGCAAAATATTTCTGGACAGTTAGTGTCCAGAAATATATTGCGCGCCATACCGCAAAATATTTCTGGACAGTAAGTGTCCAGAAATATATTGCGCGCCATACCGCAAAATATTTCTGGACAGTAGGTGTCCAGAAATATATTGCGCGCCATACCGCAAAATATTTCTGGACAGTAGGTGTCCAGAAATATATTGCGCGCCACACCGCAAAATATTTCTGGACAGTAGGTGTCCAGAAATATATTGCGCGCCATACCGCAAAATATTTCTATATTGCGCGCCATACCGCAAAATATTTCTGGACAGTAGGTGTCCAGAAATATATTGCGCGCCATACCGCAAAATATTTCTGGACAGTAGGTGTCCAGAAATATATTGCGCGCCATACCGCAAAATATTTCTGGACAGTTAGTGTCTAGAAATATATTGCGCGCCATACCGCAAAATATTTCTGGACAGTAGGTGTCCAGAAATATATTGCGCGCCATACCGCAAAATATTTCTGGACAGTAGGTGTCCAGAAATATATTGCGCGCCATACCGCAAAATATTTCTGGACAGTAAGTGTCCAGAAATATATTGCGCGCCATACCACAAAATATTTCTGGACAGTAGGTGTCCAGAAATATATTGCGCGCCATACCGCGAAATATTTCTGGACAGTAGGTGTCCAGAAATATATTGCGCGCCATACCGCAAAATATTTCTGGACAGTTAGTGTCCAGAAATATATTGCGCGCCATACCGCAAAATATTTCTGGACAGTAGGTGTCCAGAAATATATTGCGCGCCATACCGCAAAATATTTCTGGACAGTAAGTGTCCAGAAATATATTGCGCGCCATACCGCAAAATATTTCTGGACAGTAAGTGTCCAGAAATATATTGCGCGCCATACCGCAAAATATTTCTGGACAGTTAGTGTCCAGAAATATATTGCGCGCCATACCGCAAAATATTTCTGGACAGTAGGTGTCCAGAAATATATTGCGCGCCATACCGCAAAATATTTCTGGACAGTAGGTGTCCAGAAATATATTGCGCGCCATACCGCAAAATATTTCTGGACAGTAGGTGTCCAGAAATATATTGCGCGCCATACCGCAAAATATTTCTATATTGCGCGCCATACCGCAAAATATTTCTGGACAGTAGGTGTCCAGAAATATATTGCGCGCCATACCGCAAAATATTTCTGGACAGTAGGTGTCCAGAAATATATTGCGCGCCATACCGCAAAATATTTCTGGACAGTTAGTGTCTAGAAATATATTGCGCGCCATACCGCAAAATATTTCTGGACAGTAGGTGTCCAGAAATATATTGCGCGCCATACCGCAAAATATTTCTGGACAGTAAGTGTCCAGAAATATATTGCGCGCCATACCACAAAATATTTCTGGACAGTAGGTGTCCAGAAATATATTGCGCGCCATACCGCGAAATATTTCTGGACAGTAGGTGTCCAGAAATATATTGCGCGCCATACCGCAAAATATTTCTGGACAGTAGGTGTCCAGAAATATATTGCGCGCCATACCGCAAAATATTTCTGGACAGTAGGTGTCCAGAAATATATTGCGCGCCATACCGCAAAATATTTCTGGACAGTAAGTGTCCAGAAATATATTGCGCGCCATACCGCAAAATATTTCTGGACAGTAAGTGTCCAGAAATATATTGCGCGCCATACCACAAAATATTTCTGGACAGTAGGTATTTTGCGCGCCATACCGCAAAATATTTCTGGACAGTAGGTGTCCAGAAATATATTGCGCGCCATACCGCAAAATATTTCTGGACAATAGGTGTCCAGAAATATATTGCGCGCCATACCGCAAAATATTTCTGGACAGTAGGTGTCCAAAAATATATTGCGCGCCATACCGCAAAATATTTCTGGACAGTAGGTGTCCAGAAATATATTGCGCGCCATACCGCAAAATATTTCTGGACAGTAGGTGTCCAGAAATATATTGCGCGCCATACCGCGAAATATTTCTGCCCAGTAGGTGTCCAGAAATATATTGCGCACCATACCGCGAAATATTTCTGGACAGTAGGTGTCCAGAAATATATTGCGCGCCATACCGCGAAATATTTCTGGACAGTAGGTGTCCAGAAATATATTGCGCGCCATACCGCAAAATATTTCTGGACAGTAGGTGTCCAGAAATATATTGCGCGCCATACCGCAAAATATTTCTGGACAGTTAGTGTCCAGAAATATATTGCGCGCCATACCGCAAAATATTTCTGGACAGTAGGTGTCCAGAAATATATTGCGCGCCATACCGCAAAATATTTCTGGACAGTAGGTGTCCAGAAATATATTGCGCGCCATACCGCAAAATATTTCTGGACAGTAGGTGTCCAGAAATATATTGCGCGCCATACCGCAAAATATTTCTGGACAGTAAGTGTCCAGAAATATATTGCGCGCCATACCGCAAAATATTTCTGGACAGTAAGTGTCCAGAAATATATTGCGCGCCATACCGCAAAATATTTCTGGACAGTAGGTGTCCAGAAATATATTGCGCGCCATACCGCAAAATATTTCTGGACAGTAGGTGTCCAGAAATATATTGCGCGCCATACCGCAAAATATTTCTGGACAGTAGGTGTCCAGAAATATATTGCTATATATTTCTATAATGCGCGCCATACCGCAAAATATTTCTGGACAGTAGGTGTCCAGAAATATATTGCGCGCCATACCGCAAAATATTTCTGGACAGTAGGTGTCCACAAAATATATTGCGCGCCATACCGCGAAATATTTCTGGACAGTAGGTGTCCAGAAATATATTGCGCACCATACCGCGAAATATTTCTGGACAGTAGGTGTCCAGAAATATATTGCGCGCCATACCGCGAAATATTTCTGGACAGTAGGTGGCCAGAAATATATTGCGCGCCATACCGCAAAATACTTCTGGACAGTTAGTGTCCAGAAATATATTGCGCGCCATACCGCAAAATATTTCTGGACAGTAGGTGTCTAGAAATATATTGCGCGCCATACCGCAAAATATTTCTGGACAGTAGGTGTCCAGAAATATATTGCGTGCCATACCGCAAAATATTTCTGGACAGTAAGTGTCCAGAAATATATTGCGCGCCATACCGCAAAATATTTCTGGACAGTAGGTGTCCAGAAATATATTGCGCGCCATACCGCAAAATATTTCTGGACAGTAGGTGTCCAGAAATATATTGCGCGCCATACCGCAAAATATTTCTGGACAGTAGGTGTCCAGAAATATATTGCGCGCCATACCGCAAAATATTTCTGGACAGTAGGTGTCCAGAAATATATTGCGCGCCATACCGCAAAATATTTCTGGACAGTAGGTGTCCAGAAATATATTGCGCGCCATACCGCAAAATATTTCTGGACAGTAGGTGTCCAGAAATATATTGCGCGCCATACCGCAAAATATTTCTGGACAGTAGGTGTCCAGAAATATATTGCTATATATTTCTATAATGCGCGCCATACCGCAAAATATTTCTGGACAGTAGGTGTCCAGAAATATATTGCGCGCCATACCGCAAAATATTTCTGGACAGTAGGTGTCCAGAAATATATTGCGCGCCATAACGCAAAATATTTCTGGACAGTAGGTGTCCAGAAATATATTGCGCGCCATTCCGCAAAATATTTCTGGACAGTAAGTGTCCAGAAATATATTGCGCGCCATACCGCAAAATATTTCTGGACAGTAAGTGTCCAGAAATATATTGCGCGCCATACCGCAAAATATTTCTGGACAGTAGGTGTCCAGAAATATATTGCGCGCCATACCGCAAAATATTTCTGGACAGTAGGTGTCCAGAAATATATTGCGCGCCATACCGCAAAATATTTCTGGACAGTAGGTGTCCAGAAATATATTGCGCGCCATACCACAAAATATTTCTGGACAGTAAGTGTCCAGAAATATATTGCGCGCCATACCGCGAAATATTTCTGGACAGTAGGTGTCCAGAAATATATTGCGCGCCATACCGCGAAATATTTCTGGACAGTAGGTGTCCAGAAATATATTGCGCGCCATACCGCGAAATATTTCTGGACAGTAGGTGTCCAGAAATATATTGCGCGCCATACCGCAAAATATTTCTGGACAGTTAGTGTCCAGAAATATATTGCGCGCCATACCGCAAAATATTTCTGGACAGTAGGTGTCCAGAAATATATTGCGCGCCATACCGCAAAATATTTCTGGACAGTAAGTGTCCAGAAATATATTGCGCGCCATACCGCAAAATATTTCTGGACAGTAAGTGTCCAGAAATATATTGCGCGCCATACCGCAAAATATTTCTGGACAGTAGGTATTTTGCGCGCTATACCGCAAAATATTTCTGGACAGTAGGTGTCCAGAAATATATTGCGCGCCATACCGCAAAATATTTCTGGACAGTAGGTGTCCAGAAATATATTGCGCGCCATACCGTAAAATATTTTTGGACAATAGGTGTCCAGAAATATATTGCGCGCCATACCGCAAAATATTTCTGGACAGTAGGTGTCCAAAAATATATTGCGCGCCATACCGCAAAATATTTCTGGACAGTAGGTGTCCAGAAATATATTGCGCGCCATACCGCAAAATATTTCTGGACAGTAGGTGTCCAGAAATATATTGCGCGCCATACCGCGAAATATTTCTGGACAGTAGGTGTCCAGAAATATATTGCGCGCCATACCGCAAAATATTTCTGGACAGTAGGTATTTTGCGCGCCATACCGCAAAATATTTCTGGACAGTAGGTGTCCAGAAATATATTGCGCGCCATACCGCAAAATATTTCTGGACAGTTAGTGTCCAGAAATATATTGCGCGCCATACCGCAAAATATTTCTGGACAGTAGGTGTCCAGAAATATATTGCGCGCCATACCGCAAAATATTTGTGGACAGTAGGTGTCCAGAAATATATTGCGCGCCATACCGCGAAATATTTCTGGACAGTAGGTGTCCAGAAATATATTGCGCGCCATACCGCAAAATATTTCTGGACAGTAGGTATTTTGCGCGCCATACCGCAAAATATTTCTGGACAGTAGGTGTCCAGAAATATATTGCGCGCCATACCGCAAAATATTTCTGGACAGTTAGTGTCCAGAAATATATTGCGCGCCATACCGCAAAATATTTCTGGACAGTAGGTGTCCAGAAATATATTGCGCGCCATACCGCAAAATATTTCTGGACAGTAGGTGTCCAGAAATATATTGCGCGCCATACCGCAAAATATTTCTGGACAGTTAGTGTCCAGAAATATATTGCGCGCCATACCGCAAAATATTTCTGGACAGTTAGTATCCAGAAATATATTGCGCGCCATACCGCAAAATATTTCTGGACAGTAGGTGTCCAGAAATATATTGCGCGCCATACCGCAAAATATTTCTGGACAGTAGGTGTCCAGAAATATATTGCGCGCCATACCGCAAAATATTTCTGGACAGTAGGTGTCCAGAAATATGTTGCGCGCCATACCGCAAAATATTTCTGGACAGTAGGTGTCCAGAAATATATTGCGCGCCATACCGCAAAATATTTGTGGACAGTAGGTGTCCAGAAATATATTGCGCGCCATACCGCGAAATATTTCTGGACAGTAGGTGTCCAGAAATATATTGCGCGCCATACCGCAAAATATTTCTGGACAGTAGGTGTCCAGAAATATATTGCGCGCCATACCGCAAAATATTTCTGGACAGTAGGTGTCCAGAAATATATTGCGCGCCATACCGCAAAATATTTCTGGACAATAGGTGTCCAGAAATATATTGCGCGCCATACCGCAAAATATTTCTGGACAGTAAGTGTCCAGAAATATATTGCGCGCCATACCACAAAATATTTCTGGACAGTAGGTATTTTGCGCGCCATACCGCAAAATATTTCTGGACAGTAGGTGTCCAGAAATATATTGCGCGCCATACCGCAAAATATTTCTGGACAGTAGGTGTCCAGAAATATATTGCGCGCCATACCGCAAAATATTTCTGGACAGTAGGTGTCCAGAAATATATTGCGCGCCATACCGCAAAATATTTCTGGACAGTAAGTGTCCAGAAATATATTGCGCGCCATACCGCAAAATATTTCTGGACAGTAAGTGTCCAGAAATATATTGCGCGCCATACCGCAAAATATTTCTGGACAGTAAGTGTCCAGAAATATATTGCGCGCCATACCGCAAAATATTTCTGGACAGTAGGTGTCCAGAAATATATTGCGCGCCATACCGCAAAATATTTCTGGACAGTAGGTGTCCAGAAATATATTGCGCGCCATACCGCAAAATATTTCTGGACAGTAAGTGTCCAGAAATATATTGCGCGCCATACCACAAAATATTTCTGGACAGTAGGTATTTTGCGCGCCATACCGCAAAATATTTCTGGACAGTAGGTGTCCAGAAATATATTGCGCGCCATACCGCAAAATATTTCTGGAAAGTAGGTGTCCTGAAATATATTGCGCGCCATACCGCAAAATATTTCTGGACAGTAGGTGTCCAGAAATATATTGCGCGCCATACATACCGCAAAATATTTCTGGACAGTAGGTGTGCAGAAATATATTGCGCGCCATACCGCAAAATATTTCTGGACAGTAGGTGTCCAGAAATATATTGCGCGCCATACCGCAAAATATTTCTGGACAGTAGGTGTCCAGAAATATATTGCGCGCCATACCGCAAAATATTTCTGGACAGAAGGTGTCCAGAAATATATTGCGCGCCATACCGCAAAATATTTCTGGACAGTAGGTGTCCAGAAATATATTGCGCACCATACCGCAAAATATTTCTGGACAGTAGGTGTCCAGAAATATATTGCGCGCCATACCGCAAAATATTTCTGGACAGAAGGTGTCCAGAAATATATTGCGCGCCATACCGCAAAATATTTCTGGACAGTAGGTGTCCAGAAATATATTGCGCGCCATACCGCCAAATATTTCTGGACAGTAGGTGTCCAGAAATATATTGCGCGCCATACCGCAAAATATTTCTGGACAGTAGGTGTCCAGAAATATATTGCGCGCCATACCGCAAAATATTTCTGGACAGTAGGTGTCCAGAAATATATTGCGCGCCATACATACCGCAAAATATTTCTGGACAGTAGGTGTCCAGAAATATATTGCGCGCCATACCGCAAAATATTTCTGGACAGTAAGTGTCCAGAAATATATTGCGCGCCATACCACAAAATATTTCTGGACAGTAAGTGTCCAGAAATATATTGCGCGCCATACCGCAAAATATTTCTGGACAGTAAGTGTCCAGAAATATATTGCGCGCCATACCGCAAAATATTTCTGGACAGTAAGTGTCCAGAAATATATTGCGCGCCATACCGCAAAATATTTCTGGACAGTAGGTGTCCAGAAATATATTGCGCGCCATACCGCAAAATATTTCTGGACAGTAGGTGTCCAGAAATATATTGCGCGCCATACCGCAAAATATTTCTGGACAGTAAGTGTCCAGAAATATATTGCGCGCCATACCACAAAATATTTCTGGACAGTAGGTATTTTGCGCGCCATACCGCAAAATATTTCTGGACAGTAGGTGTCCAGAAATATATTGCGCGCCATACCGCAAAATATTTCTGGACAGGAGGTGTCCTGAAATATATTGCGCGCCATACCGCAAAATATTTCTGGACAGTAGGTGACCAGAAATATATTGCGCGCCATACATACCGCAAAATATTTCTGGACAGTAGGTGTGCAGAAATATATTGCGCGCCATACCGCAAAATATTTCTGGACAGCAGGTGTCCAGAAATATATTGCGCGCCATACCGCAAAATATTTCTGGACAGTAGGTGTCCAGAAATATATTGCGCGCCATACCGCAAAATATTTCTGGACAGTAGGTGTCCAGAAATATATTGCGCGCCATACCGCAAAATATTTCTGGACAGAAGGTGTCCAGAAATATATTGCGCGCCATACCGCAAAATATTTCTGGACAGTAGGTGTCCAGAAATATATTGCGCGCCATACCGCAAAATATTTCTGGACAGTAGGTGTCCAGAAATATATTGCGCGCCATACCGCAAAATATTTCTGGACAGAAGGTGTCCAGAAATATATTGCGCGCCATACCGCAAAATATTTCTGGACAGTAGGTGTCCAGAAATATATTGCGCGCCATACCGCCAAATATTTCTGGACAGTAGGTGTCCAGAAATATATTGCGCGCCATACCGCAAAATATTTCTGGACAGTAGGTGTCCAGAAATATATTGCGCGCCATACCGCAAAATATTTCTGGACAGTAGGTGTCCAGAAATATATTGCGCGCCATACCGCAAAATATTTCTGGACAGTAGGTGTCCAGAAATATATTGCGCGCCATACCGCAAAATATTTCTGGACAGTAGGTGTCCAGAAATATATTGCGCGCCATACATACCGCAAAATATTTCTGGACAATAGGTGTCCAGAAATATATTGCGCGCCATACCGCAAAATATTTCTGGACAGTAAGTGTCCAGAAATATATTGCGCGCCATACGACAAAATATTTCTGGACAGTAGGTATTTTGCGCGCCATACCGCAAAATATTTCTGGACAGTAGGTGTCCAGAAATATATTGCGCGCCATACCGCAAAATATTTCTGGACAGTAGGTGTCCTGAAATATATTGCGCGCCATACCGCAAAATATTTCTGGACAGTAGGTGTCCAGAAATATATTGCGCGCCATACCGCAAAATATTTCTGGACAGTAAGTGTCCAGAAATATATTGCGCGCCATACCACAAAATATTTCTGGACAGTAGGTATTTTGCGCGCCATACCGCAAAATATTTCTGGACAGTAGGTGTCCAGAAATATATTGCGCGCCATACATACCGCAAAATATTTCTGGACAGTAGGTGTCCAGAAATATATTGCGCATACCGCAAAATATATTGCGCGCCATACCGCAAAATATTTCTGGACAGTAGGTGTCCAGAAATATATTGCGCGCCATACCGCAAAATATTTCTGGACAGTAGGTGTCCAGAAATATATTGCGCGCCATACCGCAAAATATTTGTGGACAGTAGGTGTCCAGAAATATATTGCGCGCCATACCGCAAAATATTTCTGGACAGTAGGTGTCCAGAAATATATTGCGCGCCATACCGCAAAATATTTCTGGACAGTGGGTGTCCAGAAATATATTGCGCGCCATACCGCAAAATATTTCTGGACAGTGGGTGTCCAGAAATATATTGCGCGCCATACCGCAAAATATTTCTGGACAGTAGGTGTCCAGAAATATATTGCGCGCCATACCGCAAAATATTTCTGGACAGTAGGTGTCCAGAAATATATTGCGCGCCATACCGCGAAATATTTCTGGACAGTAGGTGTCCAGAAATATATTGCGCGCCATACCGCAAAATATTTCTTGACAGTGGGTGTCCAGAAATATATTGCGCGCCATACTGCAAAATATTTCTGGACAGTAGGTGTCCAGAAATATATTGCGCGCCATACCGCAAAATATTTCTGGACAGTAGGTGTCCAGAAATATATTGCGCGCCATACCGCAAAATATTTCTGGACAGTAGGTGTCCAGAAATATATTGCGCGCCATACCGCAAAATATTTCTGGACAGTAGGTGTCCAGAAATATATTGCGCGCCATACATACCGCAAAATATTTCTGGACAGTAGGTGTCCAGAAATATATTGCGCGCCATACCGCAAAATATTTCTGGACAGTAAGTGTCCAGAAATATATTGCGCGCCATACCACAAAATATTTCTGGACAGTAGGTATCTTGCGCGCCATACCGCAAAATATTTCTGGACAGTAGGTGTCCAGAAATATATTGCGCGCCATACCGCAAAATATTTCTGGACAGTAGGTGTCCAGAAATATATTGCGCGCCATACCGCAAAATATTTCTGGACAGTAGGTGTCCAGAAATATATTGCGCGAAATACCGCACACTAGGTGTCCAGAAATATATACCTCAAAATATTTCTGGACAGTAGGTGTCCAGAAATATGTTGCGCGCCATACCGCAAAATATTTCTGGACAGTAGGTGTCCAGAAATATGTTGCGCGCCATACCGCAAAATATTTCTGGACAGTAGGTGTCCAGAAATATGTTGCGCGCCATACCGCAAAATATTTCTGGACAGTAGGTGTCCAGAAATATGTTGCGCGCCATACCGCAAAATATTTCTGGACAGTAGGTGTCGAGAAATATATTGCGCGCCATACCGCAAAATATTTCTGGACAGTAGGTGTCCAGAAATATGTTGCGCGCCATACCGCAAAATATTTCTGGACAGTAGGTGTCCAGAAATATGTTGCGCGCCATACCGCAAAATATTTCTGGACAGTAGGTGTCGAGAAATATATTGCGCGCCATACCGCAAAATATTTCTGGACAGTAGGTGTCCAGAAATATGTTGCGCGCCATACCGCAAAATATTTCTGGACAGTACGTGTCCAGAAATATATTGCGCGCCATACCGCAAAATATTTCTGGACAGTAGGTGTCCAGAAATATATTGCGCGCCATACCGCAAAATATTTCTGGACACTAGGTGTCCAGAAATATATACCTCAAAATATTTCTGGACAGTAGGTGTCCAGAAATATGTTGCGCGCCATACCGCAAATTATTTCTGTCCAGAAATATTATGCGAACACCTAGTGTCCAGAAATATTATGCGGTATTTCGCGCAATATATTTCTGGACACCTACTGTCCAGAAATATTTTGCGGTATGGCGCGCAATATATTTCTGGACACCTACTGTCCAGAAATATTTTGCGGTATGGCGCGCAATATATTTCTGGACACCTACTGTCCAGAAATATTTTGCGGTATGGCGCGCAATATATTTCTGGACACCTACTGTCCAGAAATATTTTGCGGTATGGCGCGCAATATATTTCTGGACACCTACTGTCCAGAAATATTTTGCGGTATGGCGCGCAACATATTTCTGGACACCTACTGTCCAGAAATATTTTGCGGTATGGCGCGCAACATATTTCTGGACACCTACTGTCCAGAAATATTTTGCGGTATGGCGCGCAATATATTTCTGGACACCTACTGTCCAGAAATGGACAGAAGTAGGTGTATTTCTGGACACCTACTGTCCAGAAATGGACAGAAGTAGGTGTCCAGAAATATGTTGCGCGAAATACCGCAAAATATTTCTGGACAGTAGGTGTCCAGAAATAAATTGCGCGCCATACCGCAAAATATTTCTGGACAGTAGGTGTCCAGAAATATATCGCGCGCCATGCCGCAAAATATTTCTGGACAGTTAGTGTCCAGAAATATATTGCGAGCAATACCGCAAAATATTTCTGGACAGTAGGTGTCCAGATATATATTGCGCGCCATACCGCAAAATATTTCTGGACAGTAGGTGTCCAGAAATATATTGCGCGAAATACCGCATAATATTTCTGGACAGTAGGTGTCCAGAAATATATTGCGCGCCATACCGCGAAATATTTCTGGACAGTAGGTGTCCAGAAATATATTGCGCGCCATACCGCAAAATATTTCTGGGCAGTAGGTGTCCAGAAATATATTGCGCGCCATACCGCAAAATATTTCTGGACAGTAGGTGTCCAGAAATATATTGCGCGAAATACTGCATAATATTTCTGGACACTAGGTGTCCAGAAATATATTGCGCGCCATACCGCAAAATATTTCTGGACAGTAGGTGTCCAGAAATATATTGCGCGCCATACCGCAAAATATTTCTGGACAGCAGGTGTCCAGAAATATATTGCGCGCCATACCGCAAAATATTTCTGGACAGCAGGTGTCCAGAAATATATTGCGCGCCATACCGCAAAATATTTCTGGACAGTAGGTGTCCAGAAATATGTTGCGCGCCATACCGCAAAATATTTCTGGACAGTAGGTGTCCAGAAATATATTGCGCGCCATACCGCAAAATATTTCTGGACAGTAGGTGTCCAGAAATATGTTGCGCGCCATACCGCAAAATATTTCTGGACAGTAGGTGTCCAGAAATATATTGCGCGAAATACCGCAAAATATTTCTGACAGTAGGTGTCCAGAAATATATTGCGCGCCATACCGCAAAATATTTCTGGACAGTAGGTGTCCAGAAATATATTGCGCGCCATACCGCAAAATATTTCTGGACAGTAGGTGTCCAGAAATATGTTGCGCGCCATACCGCAAAATATTTCTGGACAGTAGGTGTCCAGAAATATGTTGCGCGCCATACCGCAAAATATTTCTGGACAGTAGGTGTCCAGAAATATATTGCGCGAAATACCGCAAAATATTTCTGGACAGTAGGTGTCCAGAAATATATTGCGAGCCATACCGCAAAATATTTCTGGACAGTAGGTGTCCAATATATTGCGCGCCATGCCGCAAAATATTTCTGGACAGTAGGTGTCCAGAAATATATTGCGAGCAATACCTGGACAGTAGGTGTCCAGAAATATATTGCGCGAAATACCGCAAAATATTTCTGACAGTAGGTGTCCAGAAATATATTGCGCGCCATACCGCAAAATATTTCTGGACAGTAGGTGTCCAGAAATATATTGCGCGCCATACCGCAAAATATTTCTGGACAGTAGGTGTCCAGAAATATGTTGCGCGCCATACCGCAAAATATTTCTGGACAGTAGGTGTCCAGAAATATGTTGCGCGCCATACCGCAAAATATTTCTGGACAGTAGGTGTCCAGAAATATATTGCGCGAAATACCGCAAAATATTTCTGGACAGTAGGTGTCCAGAAATATATTGCGCGCCATACCGCAAAATATTTCTGGACAGTAGGTGGACCAGGAACAATTTGCAGTAAGTGGTTCAATGTTCTTATGGCCACCAGAGTGTCCAGGAACAATTTGCAATAAGTGGTGCAGTGAATTTCTGGACACTAGGGTGTCCAGGAACAATTTGCACCAAGTGGCTCAATGTTCTTATGGCCACCAGAGTGTCCAGGAACAATTTGCACCAAGTGGCGCAATGTTCTCATGGCCACCAAAGTGGCCAGGAACAATTTGCACCAAGTGGCTCACTGTTCTTATGGCCACCAGAGTGTCCAGGAACAATTTGCACCAAGTGGCGCAATGTTCTTATGGCCACCAGAGTGTCCAGGAACAATTTGCACCAAGTGGCGCAATGTTCTTATGGCCACCAGAGTGTCCAGGAACAATTTGCAATAAGTGGTGCAGTGAATTTCTGGACACTAGGGTGTCCAGGAACAATTTGCACCAAGTGGCTCAATGTTCTTATGGCCACCAGAGTGTCCAGGAACAATTTGCACCAAGTGGCGCAATGTTCTCATGGCCACCAAAGTGGCCAGGAACAATTTGCACCAAGTGGCTCAATGTTCTTATGGCCACCAGAGTGTCCAGGAACAATTTGCAATAAGTGGTGCAGTGAATTTCTGGACACTAGGGTGTCCAGGAACAATTTGCACCAAGTGGCTCAATGTTCTTATGGCCACCAGAGTGTCCAGGAACAATTTGCACCAAGTGGCTCAATGTTCTTATGGCCACCAGAGTGTCCAGGAACAATTTGCAATAAGTGGTGCAGTGAATATCTGGACACTAGGGTGTCCAGGAACAATTTGCACCAAGTGGCTCAATGTTCTTATGGCCACCAGAGTGTCCTGGAACAATTTGCACCAAGTGGTGCAATGTTCTTATGGCCACCAGAGTGTCCAGGAACAATTTGCACCAAGTGGCGCAATGTTCTTATGGCCACCAGAGTGTCCTGGAACAATTTGCGCCAAGTGGCGCAATGTCCTTATGGCCACCAGAGTGTCCAGGAATAATTTGCAATAAGTGGTGCAGTGAATTTCTGGACACTAGGGTGTCCAGGAACAATTTGCACCAAGTGGCGCAATGTTCTTATGGCCACCAGAGTGTCCAGGAACAATTTGCACCAAGTGGCGCAATGTTCTTATGGCCACCAGAGTGTCCAGGAACAATTTGCAATAAGTGGTGCAGTGAATTTCTGGACACTAGGGTGTCCAGGAACAATTTGCACCAAGTGGCTCAATGTTCTTATGGCCACCAAAGTGGCCAGGAACAATTTGCACCAAGTGGCTCACTGTTCTTATGGCCACCAGAGTGTCCAGGAACAATTTGCACCAAGTGGCGCAATGTTCTTATGGCCACCAGAGTGTCCTGGAACAATTTGCACCAAGTGGTGCAATGTTCTTATGGCCACCAGAGTGTCCAGGAACAATTTGCACCAAGTGTCGCAATGTTCTCATGGCCACCAGAGTGTCCAGGAACAATTTGCAATAAGTGGTGCAGTGAATATCTGGACACTAGGGTGTCCAGGAACAATTTGCACCAAGTGGCTCAATGTTCTTATGGCCACCAGAGTGTCCTGGAACAATTTGCACCAAGTGGTGCAATGTTCTTATGGCCACCAGAGTGTCCAGGAACAATTTGCACCAAGTGTCGCAATGTTCTCATGGCCACCAAAGTGGCCAGGAACAATTTGCACCAAGTGGCTCAATGTTCTTATGGCCACCAGAGTGTCCAGGAACAATTTGCAATAAGTGGTGCAGTGAATATCTGGACACTAGGGTGTCCAGGAACAATTTGCACCAAGTGGCTCAATGTTCTTATGGCCACCAGAGTGTCCTGGAACAATTTGCACCAAGTGGTGCAATGTTCTTATGGCCACCAGAGTGTCCAGGAACAATTTGCACCAAGTGTCGCAATGTTCTCATGGCCACCAAAGTGGCCAGGAACAATTTGCACCAAGTGTCGCAATGTTCTTATGGCCACCAGAGTGTCCAGGAACAATTTGCAATAAGTGGTGCAATGAATTTCTGGACACTAAGGTGTCCAGGAACAATTCGCAGTAGATGGCTCAATGTTCTTATGGCCACCAGAGTGTCCTGGAACAATTTGCACCAAGTGGTGCAATGTTCTTATGGCCACCGGAGTGTCCAGGAACAATTTGCACCAAGTGTCGCAATGTTCTCATGGCCACCAAAGTGGCCAGGAACAATTTTCACCAAGTGGCTCAGTGTTCTTATGGCCACCAGAGTGTCCAGGAACAATTTGCAATAAGTGGTGCAATGAATTTCTGGACACTAGGGTGCCCAGGAACAATTTGCAATAAGTGGTGCAATGAATTTCTGGACACTAGGGTGTCCAGGAACAATTTGCACCAAGTGGCTCAATGTTCTTATGGCCACCAAAGTGTCCAGGAACAATTTGCACTAAGTGTTGCAATGTTCTTATGGCCACCATATTGTCCAGGAACAATTTGCAATAAGTTGTGCAATGAATTTCTGGACACTAGGGTGTCCAGGAACAATTTGCACCAAGTGGCTCAATGTTCTTATGGCCACCAGAGTGTTCAGGAACAATTTGCGCCAAGTGGCGCAATGTTCTTATGGCCACCAGAGTGTCCAGGAACAATTTGCAATAGAAGGCGCAATGTTCTTATGGCAACCAGAGTATCCAGGAACAATTTGGAATAAGTGGTGCAATGAATCTCTGGACACTAGGGTGTCCAGGAACAATTTGCAGTAGGTGGCGCAATGTTCTTATGGCCACCAGAGTGTCCAGGAACAATTTGGAATAAGTGGTGCAATGAATCTCTGGACACTATGGTGTCCAGGAATAATTTGCATTAAGTGGCGCAATGTTCTTATGGGCACCAGATTGTCCAGAAACAATTTGCCCCAAGTGGCGCAATGTTCTTATGGCCACCAGAGTGTCCAGGAACAATTTGCACCAAGTGGCGCAATGTATTACTGGACACCAGAGTGTCCAGGAACAATTTGCACCAAGTGGCGCAATGTTCTTATGGCCACCAGAGTGTCCAGAAACAATTTGCACCAAGTGGCGCAATGTTCTTATGGCCACCAGAGTGTCCAGAAACAATTTGCACCAAGTGGCTCAATGTTTTTATGGCCACCAAAGTGTCCAGGAACAATTTGCACTAAGTGTCGCAATGTATTACTGGACACCAGAGTGTCCAGGAACAATTTGCACCAAGTGTCGCAATGTTCTTATGGCCACCAGAGTGTCCACGAACAATTTGCACCAAGTGTCGCAATGTTCTTATGGCCACCAGAGTGTCCAGGAACAATTTGCACCAAGTGGCGCAATGTTCTCATGGCCACCAAAGTGGCCAGGAACAATTTGCACCAAGTGGCTCACTGTTCTTATGGCCACCAGAGTGTCAAGGAACAATTTGCACCAAGTGGCGCAATGTTCTTATGGCCACCAGAGTGTCCAGGAACAACTTGCAATAAGTGGTGCAATGTTCTTATGGCCACCAGATTGTCCAGAAAAAATTTACACCAAGTGGCGCAATGTTCTTATGGCCACCAGATTGTCCAGAAACAATTTACACCAAGTGGCGCAATGTTCTTATGGCCTCCAGATTGTCCAGAAACAATTTGCACCAAGTGTCGCAATGTTCTTATGGCCACCAGAGTGTCCACGAACAATTTGCACCAAGTGTCGCAATGTTCTTATGGCCACCAGAGTGTCCAGGAACAATTTGCAATAAGTGGTGCAATGAATTTCTGGACACTAAGGTGTCCAGGAACAATTCGCAGTAGATAGCTCAATGTTCTTATGGCCACCAGAGTGTCCTGGAACAATTTGCACCAAGTGTCGCAATGTTCTTATGGCCACCAGAGTGTCCACGAACAATTTGCACCAAGTGTCGCAATGTTCTTATGGCCACCAGAGTGTCCAGGAACAATTTGCAATAAGTGGTGCAATGAATTTCTGGACACTAAGGTGTCCAGGAACAATTCGCAGTAGATAGCTCAATGTTCTTATGGCCACCAGAGTGTCCACGAACAATTTGCACCAAGTGTCGCAATGTTCTTATGGCCACCAGAGTGTCCAGGAACAATTTGCAATAAGTGGTGCAATGAATTTCTGGACACTAAGGTGTCCAGGAACAATTCGCAGTAGATAGCTCAATGTTCTTATGGCCACCAGAGTGTCCTGGAACAATTTGCACCGAGTGGCTCAGTGTTCTTATGGCCACCAGAGTGTCCAGGAACAATTTGCAATAAGTGGTGCAATGAATTTCTGGACACTAGGGTGTCCAGGAACAATTTGCAATAAGTGGTGCAATGAATTTCTGGACACTAGGGTGTCCAGGAACAATTTGCACCAAGTGGCTCAATGTTCTTATGGCCACCAGAGTGTCCAGGAACAATTTGCACCAAGTGTCGCAATGTTCTTATGGCCACCAGAGTGTCCACGAACAATTTGCACTAAGTGTTGCAATGTTCTTATGGCCACCATATTGTCCAGGAACAATTTGCGCCAAGTGGCGCAATGTTGTTATGGCCACCAGAGTGTCCAGGAACAATTTGCAATAAGTTGTGCAATGAATTTCTGGACACTAGGGTCTCCAGGAACAATTTGCAGTAGATGGCTCAATGTTCTTATGGCCACCAGAGTGTTCAGGAACAATTTGCGCCAAGTGGCGCAATGTTCTTATGGCCACCAGAGTGTCCAGGAACAATTTGCAATAGAAGGCGCAATGTTCTTATGGCAACCAGAGTATCCAGGAACAATTTGGAATAAGTGGTGCAATGAATCTCTGGACACTAGGGTGTCCAGGAACAATTTGCAGTAGGTGGCGCAATGTTCTTATGGCCACCAGAGTGTCCAGGAACAATTTGCAATAGAAGGCGCAATGTTCTTATGGCAACCAGAGTATCCAGGAACAATTTGGAATAAGTGGTGCAATGAATCTCTGGACACTAGGGTGTCCAGGAACAATTTGCAGTAAGTGGCGCAATGTTCTTATGGCCACCAGAGTGTCCAGGAACAATTTGGAATAAGTGGTGCAATGAATCTCTGGACACTAGGGTGTCCAGGAACAATTTGCAATAAGTGGTGCAATGAATTTCTGGACACTAGGGTGTCCAGGAACAATTTGCACCAAGTGGCTCAATGTTCTTATGGCCACCAGAGTGTCCAGGAACAATTTGCACCAAGTGTCGCAATGTTCTTATGGCCACCAGAGTGTCCACGAACAATTTGCACTAAGTGTTGCAATGTTCTTATGGCCACCATATTGTCCAGGAACAATTTGCGCCAAGTGGCGCAATGTTCTTATGGCCACCAAAGTGTCCAGGAACAATTTGCCCCAAGTGGCGCAATGTATTACTGGTCACCAGATTGTCCAGGAACAATTTGCCCCAAGTGGCGCAATGTTCTTATGGCCACCAAAGTGTCCAGGAACAATTTGCCCCAAGTGGCGCAATGTATTACTGGACACCAGAGTGTCCAGAAACAATTTGCCCCAAGTGGCGCAATGTTCTTATGGCCACCAGAGTGTCCTGGAACAATTTGCACCAAGTGGTGCAATGTTCTTATGGCCACCAGAGTGTCCAGGAACAATTTGCACCAAGTGTCGCAATGTTCTTATGGCCACCAGATTGTCCAGAAAAAATTTACACCAAGTGGCGCAATGTTCTTATGGCCACCAGATTGTCCAGAAACAATTTACACCAAGTGGCGCAATGTTCTTATGGCCTCCAGATTGTCCAGAAACAATTTGCACCAAGTGTCGCAATGTTCTTATGGCCACCAGAGTGTCCACGAACAATTTGCACCAAGTGTCGCAATGTTCTTATGGCCACCAGAGTGTCCAGGAACAATTTGCAATAAGTGGTGCAATGAATTTCTGGACACTAAGGTGTCCAGGAACAATTCGCAGTAGATAGCTCAATGTTCTTATGGCCACCAGAGTGTCCTGGAACAATTTGCACCAAGTGGTGCAATGTTCTTATGGCCACCAGAGTGTCCAGGAACAATTTGCACCAAGTGTCGCAATGTTCTCATGGCCACCAAAGTGGCCAGGAACAATTTGCACCAAGTGTCGCAATGTTCTTATGGCCACCAGAGTGTCCAGGAACAATTTGCAGTAGATGGCTCAATGTTCTTATGGCCACCAGAGTGTCCTGGAACAATTTGCACCAAGTGGTGCAATGTTCTTATGGCCACCAGAGTGTCCAGGAATAATTTGCACCAAGTGTCGCAATGTTCTCATGGCCACCAAAGTGGCCAGGAACAATTTTCACCAAGTGGCTCAGTGTTCTTATGGCCACCAGAGTGTCCAGGAACAATTTGCAATAAGTGGTGCAATGAATTTCTGGACACTAGGGTGTCCAGGAACAATTTGCAATAAGTGGTGCAATGAATTTCTGGACACTAGGGTGTCCAGGAACAATTTGCACTAAGTGGCTCAATGTTCTTATGGCCACCAGAGTGTCCAGGAACAATTTGCACCAAGTGTCGCAATGTTCTTATGGCCACCAGAGTGTCCACGAACAATTTGCGCCAAGTGGCGCAATGTTGTTATGGCCACCAGAGTGTCCAGGAACAATTTGCAATAAGTTGTGCAATGAATTTCTGGACACTAGGGTCTCCAGGAACAATTTGCAGTAGATGGCTCAATGTTCTTATGGCCACAAGAGTGTTCAGGAACAATTTGCGCCAAGTGGCGCAATGTTCTTATGGCCACCAGAGTGTCCAGGAACAATTTGCAATAGAAGGCGCAATGTTCTTATGGCAACCAGAGTATCCAGGAACAATTTGGAATAAGTGGTGCAATGAATCTCTGGACACTAGGGTGTCCAGGAACAATTTGCAGTAGGTGGCGCAATGTTCTTATGGCCACCAGAGTGTCCAGGAACAATTTGGAATAAGTGGTGCAATGAATCTCTGGACACTAGGGTGTCCAGGAATAATTTGCATTAAGTGGCGCAATGTTCTTATGGCCACCAGATTGTCCAGAAACAATTTGCAATAGAAGGCGCAATGTTCTTATGGCCACCAGAGTGTCCAGGAACAATTTGGAATAAGTGGTGCAATGAATCTCTGGACACTAGGGTGTCCAGGAACAATTTGCAATAAGTGGTGCAATGAATTTCTGGACACTAGGGTGTCCAGGAACAATTTGCACCAAGTGGCTCAATGTTCTTATGGCCACCAGAGTGTCCAGGAACAATTTGCACCAAGTGTCGCAATGTTCTTATGGCCACCAGAGTGTCCACGAACAATTTGCACTAAGTGTTGCAATGTTCTTATGGCCACCATATTGTCCAGGAACAATTTGCGCCAAGTGGCGCAATGTTCTTATGGCCACCAAAGTGTCCAGGAACAATTTGCCCCAAGTGGCGCAATGTATTACTGGTCACCAGATTGTCCAGGAACAATTTGCCCCAAGTGGCGCAATGTTCTTATGGCCACCAAAGTGTCCAGGAACAATTTGCCCCAAGTGGCGCAATGTATTACTGGACACCAGAGTGTCCAGAAACAATTTGCCCCAAGTGGCGCAATGTTCTTATGGCCACCAGAGTGTCCTGGAACAATTTGCACCAAGTGGTGCAATGTTCTTATGGCCACCAGAGTGTCCAGGAACAATTTGCACCAAGTGTCGCAATGTTCTCATGGCCACCAAAGTGGCCAGGAACAATTTGCACCAAGTGTCGCAATGTTCTTATGGCCACCAGAGTGTCCACGAACAATTTGCGCCAAGTGGCGCAATGTTGTTATGGCCACCAGAGTGTCCAGGAACAATTTGCAATAAGTTGTGCAATGAATTTCTGGACACTAGGGTCTCCAGGAACAATTTGCAGTAGATGGCTCAATGTTCTTATGGCCACCAGAGTGTCCAGGAACAATTTGCAATAGAAGGCGCAATGTTCTTATGGCAACCAGAGTATCCAGGAACAATTTGGAATAAGTGGTGCAATGAATCTCTGGACACTAGGGTGTCCAGGAACAATTTGCAGTAGGTGGCGCAATGTTCTTATGGCCACCAGAGTGTCCAGGAACAATTTGGAATAAGTGGTGCAATGAATCTCTGGACACTAGGGTGTCCAGGAATAATTTGCATTAAGTGGCGCAATGTTCTTATGGCCACCAGATTGTCCAGAAACAATTTGCAATAGAAGGCGCAATGTTCTTATGGCCACCAGAGTGTCCAGGAACAATTTGCACCAAGTGTCGCAATGTTCTTATGGCCACCAGAGTGTCCAGGAACAATTTGCCCCAAGTGGCGCAATGTATTACTGGTCACCAGATTGTCCAGGAACAATTTGCCCCAAGTGGCGCAATGTATTACTGGACACCAGAGTGTCCAGAAACAATTTGGAATAAGTGGTGCAATGAATCTCTGGACACTAGGGTGTCCAGGAACAATTTGCAGTAGGTGGCGCAAAGTTCTTATGGCCACCAGAGTGTCCAGGAACAATTTGGAATAAGTGGTGCAATGAATCTCTGGACACTAGGGTGTCCAGGAACAATTTGCAATAAGTGGTGCAATGAATTTCTGGACACTAGGGTGTCCAGGAACAATTTGCACCAAGTGGCTCAATGTTCTTATGGCCACCAGAGTGTCCAGGAACAATTTGCACCAAGTGTCGCAATGTTCTTATGGCCACCAGAGTGTCCACGAACAATTTGCGCCAAGTGGCGCAATGTTGTTATGGCCACCATATTGTCCAGGAACAATTTTCGCCAAGTGGCGCAATGTTCTTATGGCCACCAAAGTGTCCAGGAACAATTTGCCCCAAGTGGCGCAATGTATTACTGGTCACCAGATTGTCCAGGAACAATTTGCCCCAAGTGGCGCAATGTTCTTATGGCCACCAAAGTGTCCAGGAACAATTTGCCCCAAGTGGCGCAATGTATTACTGGACACCAGAGTGTCCAGAAACAATTTGCCCCAAGTGGCGCAATGTTCTTATGGCCACCAGAGTGTCCTGGAACAATTTGCACCAAGTGGTGCAATGTTCTTATGGCCACCAGAGTGTCCAGGAACAATTTGCACCAAGTGTCGCAATGTTCTCATGGCCACCAAAGTGGCCAGGAACAATTTGCACCAAGTGTCGCAATGTTCTTATGGCCACCAGAGTGTCCTGGAACAATTTGCACCAAGTGGTGCAATGTTCTTATGGCCACCAGAGTGTCCAGGAACAATTTGCACCAAGTGTCGCAATGTACTCATGGCCACCAAAGTGGCCAGGAACAATTTTCACCAAGTGGCTCAGTGTTCTTATGGCCACCAGAGTGTCCAGGAACAATTTGCAATAAGTGGTGCAATGAATTTCTGGACACTAGGGTGTCCAGGAACAATTTGCACCAAGTGGCGCAATGTTCTTATGGCCACCAGAGTGTCCAGGAACAATTTGCACCAAGTGTCGCAATGTTCTCATGGCCACCAAAGTGGCCAGGAACAATTTGCACCAAGTGTCGCAATGTTCTTATGGCCACCAGAGTGTCCAGGAACAATTTGCAATAAGTTGTGCAATGAATTTCTGGACACTAGGGTCTCCAGGAACAATTTGCAGTAGATGGCTCAATGTTCTTATGGCCACCAGAGTGTCCAGGAACAATTTGCCCCAAATGGCGCAATGTTCTTATGGCCACCAGAGTGTCCAGGAACAATTTGCACCAAGTGGCTCAATGTTTTTATGGCCACCAAAGTGTCCAGGAACAATTTGCACTAAGTGTCGCAATGTATTACTGGACACCAGAGTGTCCAGGAACAATTTGCACCAAGTGGCGCAATGTTCTTATGGCCACCAGAGTGTCCAGAAACAATTTGCACCAAGTGGCGCAATGTTCTTATGGCCACCAAAGTGTCCAGGAACAATTTGCCCCAAGTGGCGCAATGTATTACTGGACACCAGAGTGTCCAGAAACAATTTGCACCAAGCGGCGCAATGTTCTTATGGCCACCAGAGTGTCCAGAAACAATTTGCACCAAGTGGCGCAATGTTCTTATGGCCACCAAAGTGTCCAGGAACAATTTGCCCCAAGTGGCGCAATGTATTACTGGACACCAGAGTGTCCAGAAACAATTTGCACCAAGTGGCGCAATGTTCTTATGGCCACCAGAGTGTCCAGGAACAATTTGCACCAAGTGGCTCAATGTTCTTATGGCCACCAAAGTGTCCAGGAACAATTTACACTAAGTGTCGCAATGTATTACTGGACACCAGAGTGTCCAGAAACAATTTGCACCAAGTGTCACAATGTTCTTATAGCCACCAGAGTGTCCAGGAATAATTTGTATTAAGTGGCGCAATGTTCTTATGGCCACCAGATTGTCCAGGAACAATTTGCACCAAGTGGCGCAATGTTCTTATGGCCACCAAAGTGTCCTGGAACAATTTGCCCCAAGTGGCGCAATGTATTACTGGACACCAGAGTGTCCAGAAACAATTTGCCCCAAGTGGCGCAATGTTCTTATGGCCACCAGATTGTCCAGGAACAATTTGCACCAAGTGGCGCAATGTTCTTATGGCCACCAGAGTGTCCAGGAACAATTTGCACCAAGTGTCGCAATGTTCTCATGGCCACCAAAGTGGCCAGGAACAATTTTCACCAAGTGGCTCAGTGTTCTTATGGCCACCAGAGTGTCCAGGAACAATTTGCAATAAGTGGTGCAATGAATTTCTGGACACTAGGGTGTCCAGGAACAATTTGCACCAAGCGGCGCAATGTTCTTATGGCCACCAGAGTGTCCAGAAACAATTTGCACCAAGTGGCGCAATGTTCTTATGGCCACCAGATTGTCCAGGAACAATTTGCACCAAGTGGCGCAATGTTCTTATGGCCACCAAAGTGTCCAGGAACAATTTGCCCCAAGTGGCGCAATGTATTACTGGACACCAGAGTGTCCAGAAACAATTTGCACCAAGTGGCGCAATGTTCTTATGGCCACCAGAGTGTCCAGGAACAATTTGCACCAGGTGGCTCAATGTTCTTATGGCCACCAAAGTGTCCAGGAACAATTTGCACTAAGTGTCGCAATGTATTACTGGACACCAGAGTGTCCAGAAACAATTTGCCCCAAGTGGCGCAATGTTCTTATGGCCACCAGATTGTCCAGGAACAATTTGCACCAAGTGGCGCAATGTTCTTATGGCCACCAGAGTGTCCAGGAATAATTTGTATTAAGTGGCGCAATGTTCTTATGGCCACCAGATTGTCCAGGAACAATTTGCACCAAGTGGCGCAATGTTCTTATGGCCACCAAAGTGTCCAGGAACAATTTGCCCCAAGTGGCGCAATGTATTACTGGACACCAGAGTGTCCAGAAACAATTTGCACCAAGTGGCGCAATGTATTACTGGACACTAGGGTATCCAGGAACAATTTGCACTAAGTGTCGCAATGTTCTTATGGCCACCAGAGTGTCCAGGAACAATTTGCCCCAAGTGGCGCAATGTATTACTGGACACCAGAGGGTCCAGAAACAATTTGCCCCAAGTGGCGCAATGTTCTTATGGTCACCAGATTGTCCAGGAACAATTTGCCCCAAGTGGCGCAATGTTCTTATGGCCACCAGAGTGCCAAGGAACAATTTGGAATAAGTGGTGCAATGAATCTCTGGACACTGGGGTGTCCAGGAATAATTTGCATTAAGTGGCGCAATGTTATTATGGCCACCAGATTGTCCAGGAACAATTTGCCCCAAGTGGCGCAATGTTCTTATGGCCACCAAAGTGTCCAGGAACAATTTGCCCCAAGTGGCGCAATGTTCTTATGTACAAGGAACAATTTGGAATAATTGGTGCAATGAATCTCTGGACACTAGGGTGTCCAAGAGGGAAACTTAGGTAGATTTGGACATCGTCTGCATAGATATGGAATTTACAATAGGATAAAACTAGTGGAAGGTCATTGATAAACATTGAAAATAATAAAGGACCGAGAATGGAACCTTGAGGAACACCATAGCGTACTTCACAAAAGGATGGCAGTTTAGAGTTATGAAAAACTGCTTCGACTCGGTTAGTAAGATACGAGAGAATTAATTTATTAGTAGGATTACAGACATTGAATTGGGTGGACTGTGTATGACAAAGTATAGTTGGTTCTACGCAGTCAAATACTTTCGAGAAGTCGAGTAAGGCTAGTATGGTCGTTTTGTCTTCGTCGATAGCTCTTCGAATATCGTCTGTTACTTTTAATATGGCTGTGACACAGCTATGTCCCTTCCGAAAACCTGATTGCAGGGGGTTTAGAAGTTTGTTTCGCTCAATGTAATCTTTGATGTTTCGGCTAACAATAGATTCAAACACTTTTGAAAGAAACGGAAGGATTGCAATGGGTCGGAATTCAGGTGGATTAGTTTTCTTTGGTACTGGGATTATCTTAGCCTTCTTCCACAGTGTTGGGTAGCGGGACGTCATGATTATTGTGTTAATAATGTACGTGATATGATGAAGTATCACTGGAAGCAATATTTTAATGAAGTCAGGGTGGATATAATCGAGGCCAACGGATTTTGACTTGATGGCATATACTGCACAACCGACTGTGTTTCCTACACTCTTGGTCTTGCGAGTTCAAAGGCATTTGCTCGAGTGTTGTTTAAAAGTATTGGAGGCATTCTTTCGGAGACTGCGGGACCAGTAGAAGCGAATCGAATATATAAGATATCAGGGTTAATGTTATCGTCGTTTATCCTTTTCTTTGCTTTGCTCAGTCCAATGTCGCGAACCTGTTTCCATAGGAAACTGGAAGATCGATCGTTTCTGAATTTCATTTTGTAGTACCTGAGCTTAGCCGATCTTATTAACAATGTGACATCGTCTGAAAAGAAAGTCCCTGTTTCTCATCGCGAGAAGAATTCTCTCGTTTAACCACGGAGATGTTTCGCTCCTTATAACTCGAGTCCGAAGTGGTACATGTTTTTCGAAAAGGTAGTTTATATTGGCGTTAAATAGCTCAATTTGTTTATCAACATCAGACGACATATACAGCGCACTCCACTCAACATTACAACAATCCGAAAACATGGCAGTCTTGAAGTAGGCAAATCATATGGTAGATTTAACATCATTTTAAGGACTTTGTTTTGAGCCACTTGTAATTTCCTAATGTGGCACTGTGCGGATTTTCCCCATACCGGGCATCCATAAAAAAGTATAGCTTGGAATATGACCTTAAATATTATGCTTTTGCTTGATATATACAATAACGATTTCCTATTGATAAATGGATATAAAATTGTCGTTGCAATTTTAACCTTATAAGATGGCTTGCAATTTGTCTTCTTTTACTTTAATTTTCCATTTATTGCAGTAGCTAAGTACAATTTCTATTGCAATCTTAAGATTGGTCTCAATAACAAGACCAAGCTAATGTGACGAAAAAATAGCTGTGTCATCATCATTAATCGCCGTTTTACACTCAGGTATCTTTGGAAAATCAGTTGTATAAGGGATATACAATATGGGGGCCAAAACAGAACCTTGCGGTACTCCAGCTTAAGAAACTATGTTAGAAACACAATTGTTAACATGCACTTGAAAACATCGATTTGACAAAAAACTTAAAACAATATTGCACAGGGAAGATGGAAATTTTAGGTTAATCATTTTGTATAGTAGACCGTAATGCCACACACTATCGAACGCCTTTTCGACGTCAAGTAGCACCATGCCACTTGATTTTCCGCTTGATCGATTTATTTTTAGATAATCACAAACTCTCTTGACTGTGATAAGGTCTAAAACCAAATTGCTCATTCGGAAGTATGTGTTTCTCATCAATAAATTTCACAATCTTCTCCTTAAGAACTCTTTCATAAATTTTACTCAAATTACTCAGTAAGCTAATTGGGCGGTAGTTATCTACGTTATCTGGTGACTTACCAGCCTTGGGTATCGGTACAATTTTGGCTAGTTTCCATTTAGCTGGAAAATACACCAACTTGAGGCAAACATTTATAAGATGTCTCACCATCTTAATCCCACGTTTTGGTAGCTCCCTAAGATAGATGTTTTTAACCATATCTAGGTCGTCAGATTTTTTGTCCTCAAATTTTTCATCATCTTCAACGTATACATCCGATGGCGTATCTAGTTGCAATCTTTGAAATGCCAACATAGTGTTGTTTACCAAAGTGTCTGTGTGAATATCACCTAAATACAATGGTTGCCCTCGAAAGTCAAGGCAAGTGTATTTGCTTTTTCTACATCTGTGTAGAAAATATCAGTTGAGTTTTTCAGGCATGGTATAGTTCTGTTTCTGTTTCTGTCCTTATGTACATTTGTGTATACTTGTTTTATATTTTTTATTTTTATTTTTTATGTTTATGTATGTGTACAACTTTAAATTACCTTAAGACAACCCTAAGCTATGTAAGACGGCCGTAGGTTACAGCTGATGGATATGCACTAATCCGCTGCAAGACAGGACCAACTTTCGCCAATTCTTTTTGTATAGATGCCTTACACGACGGCGTCCTGAACATAATGGTTTCCGACTTCCGAAAGTTGATACTCATCTTCGAGTCATCGCTACTGCGTGAGAGTAGTGATCTCCTCGATCGTTCTGCCTGATCTGTACAAGATCAAGTCATCTGCGTACGCAATTACGTGAGGAAGAGAACTTATCAGATCGCTGAAGTTAATGTTGAACAGGATCTGCGAATTAACGGCACCCTGTTGGAGACCATTTTTAACCTGTACAGTTCACGTTGCCATTCTTGATGATGATACTGGTATGCATGTTACACATTAGGTACAGCAGTGGCTTGCTTATGCCTAGCCTATTGAGCTTGTAAAAACGACCTTCTAACCATACGGTGGCAAGGGCCTTCTCCAGGTCAATCAAGCAGGCACCCGTACATTGTTTCTGGCTCTTGTTCCATTGGATATCCGACACCAGTTCATGTTGCCCCGCTTTGAAACCGAATTGGTTATCCGGAATTATATTTTTGTCCCTGGTCCAGTTGATCAGAGTTCTATTGATCACCTTGTCGAAGGAGACTAATTGACCGGAGGTTGCACGGATTCCAAGAATCTTTTCCTCGTCTGGATACGGGTGGTACAATCGCAGTTTTCCAATGCTCCGGGTAATGTGCATTATTCAGAGAATTGTTAAACAGGACTGTGTACATATTAACTACTTCCAGGGGGAGGTGTCTTCGCACAATGTTGGAGATCCCGTCGATTCCAACAGACTTTTTCTTCTTTAATGATTCGAATACCGCTTGGAGTTCTGTCTGGAGATGAATCAGCCCCCGTTCATATCGGAGTCAGTACTTGTCTTACTATTGCCGTGTAGAGCCCGTGAGGTATTCATGTTCCATGCCTTTCGAGGATTTGTTCTGAGGCTGTTACATTTGTCTTCGTAATAGTTTATATTTAAATCTACTAAATCGAATCCTTCCTCTTCCAATCTCGGTCCTTTCACTTGACGTGAATTGAGAGTGATTTTTCCACTTTCCGATATCCAATTACAATATTTTCTCATATTTATCTGACGAGATAGGATTAGACACGTAGTTGCGGCAGAGGATACCTTCTCATAGGGATCCACACCTGGTTCTAAGGGATGAGCGTTTCGCCCATTTTCATATGAATTCATTGGCCATACCATATTTTCTACTCTTAACTTCAGGTTACCAGACTTTCAAGGACATTCTCTGTCATGACACCCCTAGAACGTTTGAAGTAGAAGGCAAACCGAGAAAGGTCAATCCCAAGAAACCCTACTCAGTGAGCTTCTTGAACTTTTTTTCTTTTCTTTTCTTCCCCGCACCTTTCACTCACCGAATCTACCCCGCGCCTAATGAAGCACATATTTTAAGGCTTTTTGCACACTTTGGCAGCTCTCCATGGACATCAACCGTCCGCCACCCTTGGCAGAATAGCAATTGCCGAGGCGTTGGTATATATGTATCCCGATTCAAAACAATTCATGAATAATGCATAAATAAGCGGAAAAAAAGATACGAACAATTTTGCTTCATCTCCGTTCGAAACGTACGCAGATAGAGAATCGCTTAGAAGTTTTGACTCCGCATGTATTGACTATTCTCCGGAGATCACTTGGTTGAAAGGGGATACAAAGCGAAAAGTAAATAAACGAGTCAGGGAGTACGAGTGTGTGTATAATTTTGGTAGATCTTGAATGGCTTCGCAAAGCCCAAAATCGGCAACGAATAGCGGACAGGGTGATTGTGAAGTCCTGCCGTCGATAAGTTATGTGGGAACCCCCATCCTTACAACGAAGGAAGAGGTAACTTTATTCCTTGAACATCCTGGATTTGCTGTTCTTATTGGTGTGACGCTGCATCCTGTTGTCGGACTTTCATAAGCCACACGCATGAAATTATCATCGGGGTGTAAATTATTCATGAAAATCAGGCGACTCATTAACATTCACATCTTAGTCATGTGTTCACGATGTAAGTGACAAGGTTACCCTTTTTCTGCGAGGAGGACGCGGTTAAGGATAAGGATACCAAACCCATTTAGATATGTACGTGCCTTCAGGAAGCCAACTGACAGGCTGAGACCTTCACTTCCGCTTCCCACAATTTTATCGAATCGTTTTATTAACGAAAATTCCGCCAGACGTGAACGTGAGTGGGGTAGGTTGTCGTGATTTATTGGTGCGGCGAAGGGTGGAACTTAACTTCGAGGAAGCGAGTTTCAAGTGATATCTGTTTTGATATAAATCAGCGACGCCTTTGACTGCCTTCGGGATGATAGAGAAGAGCTCCGACAGGAAGGGTTAAGAGTACACCTTCGCATTCACAGATACGGGCAACTGATAGGAACTTCCTCTTCTAGATCCTCTTTTGAAAAGCAAATCTCTTAGCAAATCTTGGCCTGTCAGGATCAATATTCAGCCTGTTCGAAAGGGTGGGCTGTAAATTGGTGTTGATTTTGTTTAAAAACATAAATTTGAACGAGTTCAGTATGTCAGGGTGCTGCATAAACGAGTTTCTCTAACCGTAAACACGGAGTTGGTAATAACATATAGATCCAGTCCCCTTGTAAGGGGAGAAAAAACACCACATTTGGGTGGTTGTAGGCGGAATCCCATCCCGAAAAATAGCTGCCGGGCCCGACGAAGAATGTGATGAACCCGACTGAACTCAGTGATAAGTTAACAATAACTTTTACACACCATGTCACCATTCCCTAGACCAAGCCAGATATAAGATCAAACTGATTCAATACGACAAACATGCTGTTCAGGGTGTGCATGGTCTGTATGGTGTATATGGTGGGTGGTTTTGAGGAAAATTAATCTTTAATGAATCTCTTCTTTGTAGTGTCACAGTAATTTCAACATATTTGACCCTTTTCCAAGAACGACAACTCTGTGGCCGAGACCAAGAAATTACTGCCAAGGGGACATGGCTTACAAGTGCAATAACATATTCGTCTCGTGAGCCATGTTTCCCAGAGAACAAGTGGTAAATTTGATAAATTAAAATGCTTTGACACTTGTTGTGGCCCTGGGGGCCGACGACGACAACGACGACGTTCAGATGTAATTTGTAAAGGGGTTCCAACGAGCACCCCACCGTTGCGACATCGTTTTCTGTAATTACTCGCCCACAACAGACTGTGCCGTCTTTGGGGTATTAGCACAAGACCTCATTTCATTCAAAGTCACTCTGCTCTCGGAGAGATTTCAAAAGTTTAATTTGGATTTTACAAAATTGTTTTCAATTATAGCTCAATTAAAAATAGAAATCCTTATTATGTAGCCGCACAGTGTGATGCGATGCTGTTGGCAAAGTTAATTGGAACTCGAAGACAATCTCTCTGTAGGTACAGTGGAGATTGGTTGCTCACAGCGGTCCGCCCTGTGAGTAATTTGAAGATGATCTCATGTTCATGACACTGTTTGTTTGTTGGAACTGAGTGACTCCTGGTCCTTGTCATACGACCCCTTTGATTCCAGTGCTCCAATGCAGAGGTTCCCAATTTTTCTCGGTCTAGGAACCCTGAATGATCACACGTTTTTTTTGGCGGACCTCTAAATTGATATAAACAGAAAACATTGTTGAACTGCGCTTTGGATATTTCTTTCGATTGACAAGAGAATATGGAATAAATGATATAATGTGTACTATTTTAAGTTTTATCAAACACTAGCTTTTACCCGCGACTTGGTCCGTAAGGAATAGGCTGGGTGCCTTTTTAATTTTTTTTTATTTTAGCACATTCTTATGAACTACATTTTTTGTTTTTCCATCCTCAGCTAAAACATAAAGATTCTGCGGGCACGATACTTGTGAGCACGCCACATAGAGTTTTTTTCTAAATGTATATCTGCTACTTTAAGCGTTTGTCCTTGTTTATTGTCATATCCTTATCATATATCATTGCAACACGGGGAATTAAAACATTTACTCCTTGTAGCCGTGTACCATTACATAGCCTCGGTGCGTCAAGGTTTCTCATTAACAGCACCGCGACACCAACTTTTAACCTCAACTTATCCGAATTCACTCCTAAAATGGTTCTAAGGAATTCAAAAATTCTAAAGGGTACGACGTTGCTTGTTCAGTGTCCATAACATTGTGTACCGAGAGATACTCGACAACATCCCCCTCCACGTATGACATAATTTGTTCGTTTATCTGCCACACTGTCTCATTTGTCGGCGCTAAAAATTGCCCTTTCACACAACCATTCTCGATTGCCCATATTTATTTGCTCGATCGGGATAGACATTATTTTTCAAATCATCTATCATCGACAATTTGACAGAATTCACGGATCAGTGTAATCATGTCGTTACTGTCTGTCGCCATACGATCTTTTCCGATTTTTAGAAGAAGTCTCATATTGCCCTGATTGTACGTCATTGTGCAGTTGAACTCGCATATTTATAGTCAAACGGAACTTTTTTACGTGTACTCATAATATAGACGCTTTCAAACAGGCATTTACTTCATCTGCTGGTGTGCCCCTAGTAATCACTGGCAGGGTATGTCTATCGTCC
Organism: Eristalis intricaria; assembly: GCA_964034865.1. Classification (NCBI taxonomy): domain Eukaryota; kingdom Metazoa; phylum Arthropoda; class Insecta; order Diptera; family Syrphidae; genus Eristalis; species Eristalis intricaria. Next base: position 112,421,038 of record OZ035873.1, on the reverse strand, counting down.
CCAGCTAAAAGTACCACCAACCCTCCCATAATACTCTGGTTGCTCTTAATATCTTTCATAGTGCGATCTAGTGCTTCTTTTATGAGACATCGTACAACCATCCTTATCCTACAGTCTACACTCTTGCAACATTTGTCCACGCTCACTATTTTTTTTTCTTGTTACAAACTGGCATTTCCTCCTGAGCTAAGTTCAAAGGAGAACTGAGTTCGCCGTTCGTCCCCCATTGAGTAGCGTAGCAGCTATTCCAGACGAACCTACTGCAACAGCAATTTTTGTATCTTTCCTGACTTGTGCTAATAGTAAATTTAAAAGAAAGGTTTTGCCAGTGCCTCCTGGAGCATCTAAAAAGAACAAACCACCTTCGCCACTTTAAATTTTTTGAATAAATCTATCAAAGATTTATCTTTGTCCTGTGTTCAAAAGTGCTACGGCATCCATTATTTGGCGTTTTAAAGAATCAGTATCGTTATCTGGTTCTCGCATTAAATCACTACGTACTTCCCCAATTCTTCGTGGTCTGCTCAACCCAAAATCAGAAAAAACTTTTTTCCAGTAGTAGCTATCCTCTTTTTAGCCAGTAAGCGGTTCCCTCAACTCAACATCCACAAAGGGACCTGGCGGTCTCCTGATCAATCAACCATCACCCAGATTGATCACATTGCGATCGACGTCAGACACTCCGAATATTCCGAGGAGCCAACATCGACTCGGATCACTTCCTTATTGTAGCCAAGGTAAGAACACGGATATCGATAGGACAACGGAGTAGAGCAAGACCAAAACAATTTGACGTCGGAAAGCTACAATCGCAATTGACCGCTAGCAACTTTGCCGATCGAGTCCCCCAAAAGCTCTCAGAGAGTCCAACCCTGCCAGACGAAACAATCGACCAACAATGGAACTGTTGTCAAAACGCCATCAGAGAAGCTGCATCTGATGTGCTGGGAGTACACAGTGTGCAGGCAGGCACATTCAGCGAAGCAAGCAGCATACAAGGCGACGCTGGACAGAAGGACGAGAGGGGTCCGTGAGCTCTACGAACTTAAAATAAGGGAAGAGCACCGGCTTCTCAAAATGAAAAAGTAGGAGAATGAGAAGTGCGCGATTGAGGAAATGGAGAGGTGTTACGGCAGAAATGACGTCCAAAAGATCTACCAACGGGTAAAAGAACTATACAATGGAAAATTCGGACAGAAGCCTGTCGCGACGCAGAGGGACAACTCGTAGTAGAGTCGCAGTCGATACTGACAATCTGGAAAAATCACTTCTGCAGACTGTTAAACGGCGAAAATTGACGATGATCGACGACAATTCCGTCATCCGACCTAGACGAAGCCAAGAAAGTTAAATAAAGCTGCTGGTGCTGACGGTTCAGGTACATGCACCAACTCATCTGTAAGATATAGTCGGAGAAAAGCATGCCCGACGAGTGGAATCTTCATCGACTCCATCCACCATCGACGATCCTGGAAAAAAAACTCAAGAGATGCCGATCGACACTCACCACCTATTCGTCGATTTCATATGCCGTATATGACAGCATGCATAGAGACGTGCTGTAGCGCCATGTCTAGTTTTGACATTCCTGCCAAGGTCGTCAGATTGTGCAGGATGACGATGGAGAATTCTTCTCTTGACCTTCAATGTCAAAAAAGGTTTTAGACAAGGCGACGCGCTGTCATGTGACTTTTTCAATATTATTCTTGTGAAGATCGTGCAGAACTCACACGCTAACACAAGAGGCACGATCTTTCAGAAGTCCGTACAACTGCTAGTATACGCGGATGACATTGACGTGAGTGGCAGAACACAGCGAACCGTCAATGAGGCGTTTGCTGGCATTGAGGCGGAAGCGGCTAAAATGGGTCTAGCGGTGTATGAAGGCAAAACGATGTATATGCTTGGTTTTTTCGAGAGAAAAGCTATGCGTGCGATCTCTGGTAATGATTTCCTTGACGGTTTTTGGAGGAAAAGATTCAACAACGAACTGTACGGGCTGTACAGCGACATGTGCCTAGCCAAGCGTCTACGAATTCGACGCCTAAGATGGCTGGGCCATGTAGAGCGCATGGACAACACTGCTCCAGCCCGCAGAGTCTTCGACACCGAACCAGTGGGACAACGCAATAGAGGACGCCCACGGAGCCGAGGGCGCACCCAGTTGGAGAACCACCTCAATCAACTTGGTGTGCCCAGTTGGAGACAGCTGGCTAAAGATCGTGCCGGCTGGAGAGGCTTACTGGTAGAGGCCCAGGTCCACTCAATATCCGTGTTCTCACCTTGGCTGCCACAAAGAAATGATCCGAGTCGATGTTAACTCCTCGGAATGCTCGAACATCGAGAACGCTGGAGGGGTGTCTGACGTCGATTGCAATGTATTGATCACATCGCAATCGACGTCAGACACTCCACCAGCATTCTGGTTGACGGTTGATTGATCAGGAGACCGCTATGTTCCTTTGTGGATGTTGAGGGGAGTCAACCGCGTACTGGCTACAAAGAGGTTTCGGCTCGTTACTAAGTCTGAGTCCGTTCTCGTACGTGTTGTCGTGCAGCCTGCGCTTCCCGATGACTCTAGCAAAGATGTCTTCCATGCCCAGCTTTGTGTTGAAATTTCCTGGAAGGATTTTGGTGTCGTAGCTTGGTCATTTATCGTATGTCCTTGCTAGGAGATCAAAAAAGTCATCTTTGCTGTCATCATCTTTATCCTTGTTTTATGATGCACTCGCTTATGTATTTAAAGTTTGTTCAGAGACCTCACATTCCACGGGCAGAACCGAAAATCGTTGTCCTTATTTCGTCGTCCATAGTCGTTAGCAGTAGGGTCATCCGTATCCGAGGCTTCTCGTTGTTTCTGAACTGTTGGTGTTCTACACGGTGGGGAAGTTAACCCTGGAGGACCGGGCCCTGTCTAAGCGGTTGCTGTAAAGGCTATCCAGAGGGTGCAGCGAGAGGGCTGTATGTCAACTTGACCTGTGCATTTAACAGGGATCGTTGTTGGCATCTCGCCAAGTTGAGAGCAGTCAACAATCTTTCCCTGGATGCACATTCCCACGTCCTCCCTTATTCGTGTGTTCACACGATTATAAGAAATAAAAATTGTGGCATTTAGGATTTAGTTTCTCAATCTTACAAGCGTCATTGACTATATTTGAATTCTTGGTACGTTAGCTGAGGCAGCTGAGTATGAAAAAACGTAGAAAAAATGTTCTCTGAACTAAAAAAATACGCACATTCAACTCTTTAATACCAGACGCCTCCCTGCCGAGAGAGTCCTTGAAAGCCATGTAGAATGAAAGGCAGCACAAAAAAGACGTTCATTTATTTCAAGTACAACCAACCCCAAAACGTTGCACCATTACACCCGTATTTTATTCATTTTATGCATTTTCAAACCAAGTCGGGATATTCCATTACAAACCGCAGCAAAGATGGCGATGAATCAAAGATATAAATAACCAACCCACAAAAACGAAGTCGCCACTTAAGTAATCCTTGTTCGAAAAGGATTACACTCACAAGTACATAGATTCGATCCAGCAGCAGCAGGCAACCAATTTTCATTTTAAATCGAATGAAAACTATTTCAAATCCAATTGAGTCCATAGTTTCAAGCAGAGTCGGAGGATATGTAAATGGACTGTTGCCCCGAACACGAGAGGAATTCAGAAATAGATGGCTGGCCCAAGGTTTACGGTCACACCATTTTGGGTAACCGAAACTGAATTCCCGTTCAAAAAGGACGAATGGTTATGTAGAATTGCACTGATTGCGGGTTGCCTCTGACCCGGAATTCGTTTGCCTTATGCCAGCAATGGGATTGGATTTGGACCTGTTTACAGAAGTGGCAAAGGGGGTGCCTTGCAATTTGTCGTCGTTCAAGTGACAAATTAACCGATATTGGTGACAGTGAAAGAGGATGCGGTCGGTGGGAGATTCTATGTATTCAAAGCGGGATTTGAGGGAACTGGAAGTGTTTTCAGTCGAATAAGTTGTCAACATTTTAACAGATTTTTTTGACTGTCGGTTAAAATGGGTAGTACGGGAACTTAGTAAGGAAGCGTAATTAAATTAAATTTTGGAAAATAAACGTTAAGGTTTAAGACTTCATAAGAACAGTAAAACAAAGATGTTGATAATCCTGAACGATGAAACTTAACCGTCACCCAATGAGATTGAATGCCTAGATGTGACATTCAGCAGAGACTTTTCTTTTGAAAATCTTTCTGTTGTTTCCCACTGCCAACTTCATATGTATGCTGACGATGTACAAAATTATATCAAATGCCCTAGGGGAATCATCGAAGATGCTATCGTTAAATTCATCACTGATCTTTGTTCCATTACGCGAAATGGTGTCAAGCTGAATCCAGATAAGACCAAAGCCATCCCTATGTCCATACATCAACCGCACTTTAAAAACTTCCCTCATATTCTCTTAAATTCTTCACGAGTTGAATACGTCACCCATGCGGAAAATCATGGAATAATATTCAACAACAAACTAACACGGGATAAGCAAATTAACTCCATTACCACAAACAAACAAAAGCAATATCTGTTGCTAGATATGTGAAGTTTAAGTTAGCAAAATCATTAATTTTACAACTTATACCACTTATGGCTGCGAGATCTTTGCCAATGCTGACTCCCGATCGCTTCAAAAACTCAATGACGCTTTTAATTCCAATGCGCGTTACGTCTTCAATCGTCGTAGATTTCACTATATCTCTCTTGAAGCCCGACAGATACTTGGATGCAGATTGGACACTTTCCTTAAATATCGATGTTGCGATTATTCAGAAGAGGCTCTCTCTTTGAGAAAACAACTTTATGTCAATCTTATCGTTATATCGTGTTGCACCGGCTACATACACATGTCTATTCTCTAGTAAGCACTTTTTCGTTTATGCTGTCAAAGTCTGGAATGCACTACCCAATCTTGTGAGGTCTGAGGTTGAACACAAAAGGTTTCTGAGTGTCTGCTTAGAGCACTTTTCCGTCTTCAGATAGCTTTTAATTTTCTGTTTTTAGTTTTTGTTTTTAATTGTTAATCTATCCTTTCTAGTTTTTTTCATAATTTTTATTTACATTGGTATCTTTCTAGCTTACTTGTTTTTTAAAATCATTTTTCGTAAAATCTTATTGTAAACATATATCCTGTACTAGATATAAGCTTACACTTGATGTACAGTGTTATACAATAATTATATGGGTGGCGCTACAGCCCGTTGAGGGTCAGGGCCTAGCTTCTCAGCAACCACTCGTGTTGTGCGTGCTGTTGATCTCTCACGCGTGAAAGAGACCGTCAGTTTAATGCCGACTCCGAACTGCGAATTCGAGAAGCTTTTTCTAGACAGGAATACTCTTTGATCATTGTCAGTGACTCGAAAGAGGTGGAGCCGTGAAATATGAAAGGTGATAAATTTGGGTATCGAACCTGGCACCCTCTGCGTAGGAGTCGACACACTTACTCACTACGCCACGGCGGCCACTTTACGTTCCTCTACGTTACTGAAAAAGTAGTTGCCTAGTGTATCTCTTTTTGCAAGGGCTGGACAAGTGCCAGTGAAGCGTATTTTCTTTCTCCTCCGCGTCTCTTCAGCTTCTACAGTAGTCGTTGTGTGCGGCACCGATAAGGCAGTGGCCGGTGATAATGCCCACTACGTTCGTTATTACATTCCTGTTTAGTTTAAGGAGTGTATTGCTTGGATTATTTTGTATATTGTTTGGATTTAGTGATGGCCAAATAAGCCTCGAAGTCCTTCATGTATCTAATTCCATCCATCTCCGATTAGCGGAGTTGAAAGCATATGTAAGTAACATGGTGTTTATTACTTAGAGTGAGAGATATGGAGTGTCCTGATTATCTGCCAGTTGCAGTCCCACCCCTATTCTTGTTAACTCATCGGCCCCTTCGTTGCCTGGAAAACCACTATGCCCAGGTACCCAGCATAGGGTTAGGTTGCATCTAACCGCCTGCAAGATTTTACCATCTTCGACTCAATTGATAGTATATCCAGACCCTTAATGGTCGCCTGTTTATCTATGTAGATGGCGATAGATAGCCCGTCTATCGGGTTCATTGAAAGTAAGCCGGCAGCCGCTTGGATAGCTTTAACTTCCGTTGGGAATACACTGCAATGGTTGGGCAGTCGAAGAGACAGGGAAAAGGTTATGTCCGGCGATACCGCGAATACTTCTAGTTCGGTGCCCTCGTCTGGTAGCCTGGTTTACCAGATATTTTTTCCAATCTTCTCTGTCTGGGGTAAGTTTTTTGAACCCAAGTTCGAAGTCTAAAGCGGGTGTTTTTATAATCTGTATGCGTTGGTGGTCTCGCGTTTCTGATCATCTCTGTAGGAACTAAGAACTAGCTCTGTTGCAGCGGTTGCACTCCCGTAGCCTTGACGCTGCCTAGATACCAGCTTCGCATGGATGTCCATGGGGAGAAGCTGTAGCAATGTTTCCATGGCGCCTGTGGGGATGGATAGCAATGCCCCTGTGATGCAGATACCCACTGATCTTTAAATACTGCTTGGATTTAAGATTGTATTTGTTATTCAGTGCTGGCTACCAAACAAGGATACAAACGTAAAGATGGGTCTAACAACAGCCGTACACATCCAGTGAGCCTTTCTTGGTTTAATTCCCCATGCGGGGCCAAGGATTCTCTTACATGTGTAAGCAGCTGCCGCCGCCTTCTTAATGCGTTCCTCAATATTTGGTTCTAAGTACTTGGACTGACTAGTGAAGCTGAGTTCCTTTTTCTTCAGCTTAGGGGGTTCCATCGGAAGTTTGATACGTCTTCTCGAGAAAGGTACGAGCTCTGGTTTGGACGGGTTAACGTCCTGTCCGGCATTTCCTGCCAAGTTGTGCACAATATCCCTAACGGTGTGAAGAAATTTTCCGTTTCTAACAAGGGCAATGAGGTCTGCGTAGGCTATTGACTTAGTTCCATAAGAATTTCGTCCACTACCAATATCCAGAGAAGGGTATACCTCCACCCCCTTGTGGGGTTCCCTGAACACCTCCTTCGGGCATTCCCAATCCATCTACGAATACTATCTACTACATTGAGTATACCTAGAGCGTTGCTTATTGCCTCAAATTTAACGTTGTTAAAAGCTCCCTCTATACAAAGAAAAGCAACCATTGTATATTCTTTGTTAATGAGAGATTTTTCAATGGTGCTTACTAGTGAGTGGAGTGCTGTTTCTGTAGAGAAACCTTTGCGATACGGATGTTGAGAAGGCGTAAGTATCTGAAGCTGATACTTTGCCTGATATGAAGATCCACTGTCAGTAATTTTAGAACTACTCGAATGCAAACTTAAATTTTTGAGAAGAAAATAAAAAAAAAAGCAAGAAGTTTAGACCAAAATTTTTGAAAATTGTGAAATATTGTTCTAAATTGGTTTCTTGTGTTCATTGCTTCTATCAATTGAGGTAAGTTAATAATTAATAGATTAAATGTCTTGCAGGCACCTTTATCAAACGTTTTCTTAAATAACAGTACCCTTGTGGTGTCCAGATTTAAAAAAAAAAACTAAATACTTACTTTTGTGAGTGACTGTATAATAAACTATCCAAGGAATACTCGCCTCAAAATGCACAATGGAAGGCAGTTCAAAGACGAAATAAAACTACAAATCACTCTAATGAAGAGAAAATGACTCTTAGCTCTGGATGATGCTCCTTTACCGAATTCTGTTGAAAAATCTTACAAATTTATCATGACAGCATCAGACACATTTCATTCATTTAGTCTCAATCAGGCGATGTATCTCCAACACACTGAATGTACGAAATGTGTAATGCTGAAAATGTTTTCCATTCTGTGGTTACTTTAACTCAGCCACTCAATCTCTGTCTGTGGCAACCGCAAACATGGTCGTGTTCATGGACTCCTTCTATGTACGAGAAAACTCAAATTCATGTGGATATTGTACATAAGTACGAGTTCATTGAATTCATTTAATTTTTAGATACCATCAAGTTATTGATCGATTGGAGTACAAGGAGTGTATTCTCAACATCACAACACCCATAAGGACCACCACTCTTGCACCACTCATGATTCCTCTAAATTGAAATTGTAAAGGATCAAAAGTCTTGGCTCTTACCCTAAGCAACGTCCTCTGCAAACAAACTTCATCGTGTAATTCATCAACAGAATTTTTTACCATCGATGGAGTCCCCCGCTGATTGTCAAATTGCTGAGTGGTGTTAATATTCTGTAGGTCTCCCCATGATGTTGGTTATCGATTGAGGGAACACATTAGCACATTGACAGCCGCTGGGTCACGCCGAAAACAGAAGACTCGAGTGGGGACAGACGTCAAAAAGATAGAAAAAGGGAAGCGGGAGAAGCAAAGGGCTTATCTTCACTCGAGGAAGGAAGGCCACTTGACGATGCTCAAACGGTGTCCTGTCTTAAGCGAGGATAAGTACCTCTACACTAAGAGGCTGCAAAAAATGTCAGTATGCCTCGAGGTATGTTTTGCGGTGTTATCAACAAGCTTCGTAGTTTTTTAAATTCCAATAGCAATTGGTCAAGAGAAATTTATCTTTGATACCGTGAAGTGTAGTTAGATAATTTCTGAGGTTTACAACTAAATTCAAACCGTGCAACTAGCTCACAGTAGCATATTCTTTCTCATAGTCATGAAAGTCAAATTAATCAGGTCTAAACTGCTCCACATACTCCATCTCGATACACACCACCTCTTCATTGATTTTAAAGCTGCATACGACAGCATTCATCGCTAGGAACTATTCGACGCGATGGCCGAATTCGGGATCCCGGGAAAACTGATCCGGTTGTGTCAAACAAATGCATGACGAACCGTGCAGTTCGACCAAAGTACTTCGCAGTTCTTCGAATACCGGATTTCATCAAGGCGATTCGTTGTCGTGTGGCTTGTTCTATTTGCTACTGGAAAAGACAGTGCGGCGGGCAGCTGCAACACGGAAGATACTATCGAACAGTCCAACAGTTCGGGTACTCAGATGACAATAGCGTTTTTTTGCAAGCGGATATACGCCTTAATTTCACTTTGCATGTAAAATACACTAACAACGAGTCCTATATCCGCTTAAGTTACTCATCATATCTATCGCCGCTTAAGAAATAAGCGCGGATAAAAACAATGCTTCCAATCATTAATTTCTGTGTGTTCATGCCTGAATTCATTCATTCATTGTTTAGGTTGCTGTATGTGGCTTATACCTGCAGGTTTGGTTGATGTATTAGATCATTTTTAATTTTGTTGGCATCCATATGTATGCAATTTTTGGTATAGCCAAGTATATATTGGCTATATATTCCGTTTTGGCTTCGTAAACGATTATTTCATTTGATGAACATTTTTTATATTTTATAATTATTAAGTGTTTTTGCTTTTAAAGTGATGGTCAGGCTACACAGTCACAACACGGAGATTGTGACCATCAAAGATCAACCATCGCCTTCCACGACTACACCCCTGACTGCTTAGCAAATGTCATAAATGTGGTCGGTGCTGCCAAGATTTTATGATGAATCATTAAGCGCCGATGATCGTTTTTTTGTGCACTTATAAATTGAGCCTATATACGCTTGCAAAAAAACAAAGCTAATGTCGTTCGTTGCCAGCGTGCCGTAGTGGAAGTTTTAACGCGGACCTTGGGCAAGATATCGACAGAGACAGTTTCGATGAAGGAAAGGAGCCTGCCTACCTCGGGCCAACGTAAACTCCACAAACCACATAACTGTGGAGATCCGACGTAGAACCTCCTTTGGCAACCGGTGTTACTTCCATTTGTCAAAAAAACTGGCGTCAAAACTCCTGACTCGAAGGACTAAGATCATGCTCTACAAAACCCTTATTTTGCCAGTCCTGTTATATAAAGTCGAAAGCTGGACGATAAGCCAAACTGCAGAGCTGATTCTTGATGCCTTCGAAAGAAAAAAAATTCTACTTCGAATATATGATCCCGTCGGGAAGGCGAATTAAGGAGAAGACACAACCGCGAACTCTACGAGCTGTACCAGGCTGTGGATGTAGTCCTGAAGGCAAAGATCCGTCGACTGTACTGCCTCGGCCACATCGAGCACATGGACATCAACGCTTCAGCTGAGAGGGTCTTCTCATCTTAGAAGACGTCATCGCGGATACCAGACTGGTGTCAGCTGGGTCTTGATGACTGGAAGCCGCGTGCCCAGGACAGTCAGCGATGGGAGGCAGCTATTGCTCATGGCCTGATAAGTAAGTAAGTAATCATTTTTTTTTTGCTTGGGTTGGTGAAGATCTTCAACAAGGCACAATGTGTACCCGTGTCCACACAGTAGAGTCAGATTCTTACTGACAAAAAACACACGTCCCTTTTGGTTTTTCTGTACTACAACTTCCTTTCCTTATCTAGTAGTTTACTTTTAAAGATGTATTCGCGTGTTGCAGGTTGTTCTTAATACATTTTAATCAAAGACTTTTCAATTAAGTTTTAGGCTTACGCCTAACTCCAATGTCAAGAGTAAGTATAAGTGTTATACTTATATTAAAGTGTTATACCTCTTAGGCCAATTCACATCAAACCTTCGGTAAAATTACCTGCCATAATGATCGTTATGATGGTCTATTATTATTGCGCCAAGTCGAGCGGTCTCGCACGTTGGAGTCGGCGTACTAAGCGTCTCATGTCCAAAGTTTGGAGGATGGCATTGTTACAATTACCATGAAATCGTATGCTTAGCTTTCGAGCGGAGTTTGTTATTTCTTCGTCGACGGTAGTTATCCCTAGGTCCCTTTGTATATCACAATTCCTGAGATACCAGGGAGCTTTCACAATATCCCGTATAATTTTATTTTCAAAGGACTGAGTAAATCCTCAGTTATTTGCTTTGTTGCAACCCCATAAGTAAGTGCATATAGGCTTCAGTACTTGCTTGTATACTAGCAGTTTGTTGTACATGCTTAACTTGCCTTCCAAGCAACCAATAAATTTCTCTATACCGGTGTTCGAGCTCCCGCCGTTTCTTTTTCATGAGGGCCATCCACTTGAGTTTCGCATCGAGAGTAATACTAAGATATCGTTTTGACCATTCTTTTATTTTGTCTAGAGCTCGTTGCAGCTTTTCAGTTGGGGACTCAACTGAACTTCCCGTTACCTGGATCGCTGTGTCATCCGCAAATGTAAACACAAGGGTACCCTCAGTTTGAGATCTGTCCCTAGTGTACAACAGGTACAATGTAGGGCCAAGGACACACCCTTGAGGGACTCCTGCTCAGATCTCCTTAAAATCGGAGTATTCAGATGTGTTTAACTCTGAATATCCTATTATCGAGATAGGATAGTAGGATCTTACATAAGCTTGTCGGTAGAAGCCTGACTTTGTCGAAAGCCTGGGAAACGTCAAGTCGGGCGGTACAGTCGATTTTTTTTCTCCTCTAATGCTCCTTCAATTTCATTCGACTTTGTTCATATCTCCACAGCAGGTACGTAGGACACTGGCACACATTTCGGCCGAAACTCCCGGCCAGTTGGCTTTGAGTTGTTCCAACGTCAACGGCTTGTTGGCATAAGAAAATGACTTAACGTAGCCCCACAGAAATAGTCAAGCGCCGTTAAGTCGCACGAACGATCGACTGGCCCATTTCTCCAGATAACACCCTCACCCGACTTACTCTTCAATAAATCGATTGTAACGTCTGGCTGTGTGGCTTGTGGCACCCTCCGGTTGAAACCACATGTCGTCTAAGTCAACATAGTCCAATTCGAGCGAAAATGTAATCGGTAATCATGGCGCAAAAGTGCCAACCATTCACAGTAACGTGACGATCGTCATCGTCGACGAAAAAATATGGCCCATACTATTATTTTTTTTGTATGATGTGGTGATTCATGAAGCACATGTGGATTTTCACCCGACCAAAAACGCATATTTTGCCTATTGACAAACCCATTGAGCCAAAAATGATCTTCGTCGAAGATTGGAGCTAACGCTCTTAAAGTTGCGGTCACCGACTCCAAACTTCGGTAGAAAACTTTTACAATTTGCAGACCTTGCTTGTGCATGTGTACTTTACCATGATGAAAATGTTGACCTGGCTGAATAAAGTTACATTTTGATGTTTAGTGAAAGAATGCGTTCACAAATTAAATTCAAAGTTGTCGAGTCCCTATTGGAAAACCCTTTATATTTCAAAAAACGGAGACAACCCCTAGGCGTTTTGTGGTTTTCTCTAAGAACTTAAATGGTTAGGTACAGTAAACTGAATCTACTCGCTACTACAAAATGCCTTAACTCTTAAAACGGTAGCGTGTGTGGTACACTGATTTTACGTTAATTCAGATGAAAATGATGGGCGCGGTGAAGTAGAAAGTAGAATCTCAATTGTCTATCCGATGCCAATTGTCTAGTCAAATGTTAAGTTGTTAATGCATGAAATGATTGGCAGATTTAAGATTTCAGTGAAACCAGTGACGTGCCGTGGTGCTGCCAGTAAGGTGTCAATTAGCTGCTACTTCATGAATGTAAAATAACTACAATGAAACTTCTCTACAGCGGACAGCACGTGGATCATCACGATTGTACGTTATGGAGGGGTGTTCGTTCTTCTTCCAGGGACTATTACGAATTGTCCGTAAAGATAGGTGTCCCTTATAGAGGGGTGTCCGTAATGCGAAGTTTCACTGTAGGAGAGAAGTCTGTCATACGACAAGAAGAATTTTATACAACCTTCCATATTGTATATTCATTGCAAATAGAATACTTCGTTAAACGGACGATGACATATGAAATACAAAAAAAAAAAACAGTGCATATTGTATTTCAAAAAGAAAAAAAAGAAGGAATGGGAACTTTGTTCAAATCTGACTGGAACTAGTAATGCTTTCCAAAGTGAGCAGTTTGTACATTTTTCATTTGTTAGGCTTGCAAGATAAGTCGATATCTCGTGCTTTTTAAGAACTTGCAAAGCTTGTTTTGGGTCGCCGTGGCGTAGTGGGTTAGTGCGTCGACTCCTACGCAGAGGGTGCCAGGTTCGAAACCCGAATTTACCACATTTCATATTTCACGGCTCCACCACCTCCACCTTTCGAGTCACTTACAATTCTCAAAGAGTATTTCCTGTCTAGAAAAAGCTTCTCAACTTCGCTGTTCGGAGTTGGCATTGAACTGTAGGTCCCTTCCACGCGTGCAAGAAAAATAGCACGCACAACGCGAGTGGTTGCTGAGAATCTAGGCCCAGGTTCTTGCGGACTGTAGCGCCACCCATATTATATATATTAGTTAGACTAGCTGGAAAGACATAGAAATAAGATTAAGTTCAGCTTAGAGTGCCCGCCGAGGGCCCGTAAGTTAGAAATAATAATAATGTTCGTCCAACTAGTTTTAAGCATTTTTTTCTAGTATGTACGGTAGTTATGAATTGATGAATAAAAATAAACTGCGGTCGATTGAATTGGGAGAAAGTGCGTTACATTAAATTGCAAGAGAATTCGTTCCATAAAAATGGAAGAAAATGCGTTCCATAGGAAGAAAATGCTTTCCAATGCACCATAAAATGGAAGAAAATGCGTTCCATTTAATTGGCGGAAAGTGTGTACTAGGGGGTGGACACAGTGAAACTGTAATGTTTATTTCTTACTTCATAAGATAAATAAATATAAGCTAATTGATAAAAATCATTCTTTATTTAACACTAGCTGTAGCCGGCGAACGTTGCTACGCATATTACAAAAAAAAAAACATATTTTAAAAAAAGTCAGCTAATATGCGTACGTATAAGATAACTTTTATGTTTGTTTGCTTGTTTATTGCGGCAGCAATTTTACAATGGTTATACATTACATTTTATTTTTTAATTTTGTTTATTGAAGTGCTATTGGATATACAATATTTTTTTGTTTTTCCGTCTGATGCAGACGACGAATAATTCAGACTGTTTTCCGACGCGTGAACAGGCCACGTATAGATGCCCATGAGAGAAACACGGACTTTCTAAATTCAGGCCACACACTTGTAAAGATTGTCCTTGTCCTTGTTGAGGGTCTTTACCTAGATTAGGACAATTTTATAAAAAGAAATTTTATAAAGAATTCCGCCTCGTCTTCAATTCCCACGCTCATTTACAATAACATTCCAGCTGTCAGCTCCTTAGACAAAGCTAATCTGCTTGCGGCTCATTTTGCAGCCAGTTCAACACTTCCATATTCGAATATGTCACCACCTGTACTTGAGACCGTTGATTTTGACACTTCCGCACTCGTGCAGTTGCAAGGGTACTGAAAGATCTCGACGTGAACAAATCCGCTGGCCCGGATGGTACTCCCCGTATACCTCTGAACAGGTGTTCTTCTGCGCTGGCAAAACCACTGCGTAAGCTTTTTCATCTATCCTACTCTTAAGATCTCTTTCCGAGCAGATGGAAAAAAGTATGTGTCCAGCTCGTCCCTAAGAAGGACGAATCTTCGTCACCCACCTCGTACCGACCCATAGCACTTACGTCCCTTCTTTCTAAGGTCATGGAAACGCTGATAAATCATCAGCTTATGAAATATCTTGAATCGCGGAAGCTTCTTAATGACCGACGATATGGTTTCCGCAGCGACAGGTCCACTGGTGATCTGATAGCTTATCTCACCGAAAAGTGGAACAAGTCTTTGCACAATGCAGGCGAAAGCAAGGTCGTTGCCCTTGATATTTCTAATGCATTTGACATAGTTTGGCATCAAGCTCTCTTGTCGAAAATGCGTGCCTATGGTATCGATGAATCTCTTCTTCTATGGATTAGAAATTACCTTTCGAACCGTTCAATTCAAGTTGTTTTGGATGGGTTCAAGTCTGATATCCACCAGATAAATGCTGGTGTTCCTCAAGGCTCATTTCTGTCTTCGACACTCTTTCTCATTTTTATAAATGATCTCTTGTCTGCTACTTCTAATCCAATCCATTCCTTCGCTGATGACAGCACCCTTAGCTTTTCATATTCGTTCCAAGACTCACGACCACGCCCTTCGGCCGTAGAATTGGAACGGCAGCGTATGTTGCTAACAATATAGAGCGGATCACATATTTGATGTCGCCACAAATGCTGCGAAATGTTTAGGAGTCCTTAATCGATGCAAGAAATATTTCACCCCTTCTGCTTTGGATATAATTTATCAGGCGTACATCCGCCCCAAGTTTGATTACAACGCTCAGATCTGGTCTGGTGCCCCCAAGACCACCCTGCACCTACTTGATAGAATCCAAAAGCGAGCGATAAACCTTATAGGAGACAATAATATCGCAGAAAATCGACGCACCACACGACTTTGTCTGTGTTTTATCGGTATTTCAAGAAACGATGCTCAAGTGAGCTAGCCAACTGCTTTCCTCCTCTCCATGAATTCACCCGCAATACCCGTCTCTAGGAACAGTTAAATTCAGAGACTCTTCAGCCGCACTGCACGAATATGGAATGCTCTTCGCAGCCTAATATTTCCTACAGACCACAACCCGCAGATATTTAAGACCAAGGTGCACAGGTACCTCATCTCCTATTCTTCCTCTATAACTTCCGCCCGTGCTGTGTCTTAATCCCGGACACATAAGGGTATTAGCAATCCCTTGAGCACGTACAAGTTCTACGGTATATTCATCTTTCTTTCCTACTTACTTAAGGTGGCGCTACAGCCCGGGTGGACCTGGGCCCCAACCAACAAGAGTCTCCGGCTGGCTCGTTATTTAGCTTGGTGCCTCCAGATTAAGGGCCGTATCCACTTTTAGATAATTTCGCATTCTTTTCTAATGCGCCGTCCCAGATTTTCCGGGCCGGAGCATTTGTTTCCATCCGCTCTACATGAACTTGCCCTCTCAATCGTTGTATCTTCATTCTTCTGGCTAGGTCGATGTCGCTGACCAACTCGTACAATTCGTGGTTATATCTGCTACTCCTTATATACTCCTTATATCCTACTAAGGACTTCCTTCTCAAAGCAGCCAAAGTCCATGCCTCTGCTCCATAGAGCTGGACTTGAACGATTAAGGTCTTATAGAGGGTTGCTTTGTCTGTTCGAGAGAGGGCTTTGATTATCAATTGCTTTCTAAGCTAAGCAACGGTTGGCTACGGTTATTCTTCGTTTGAATTCCCCGCTGGTGTCGTTGGCGTTTCCTAGGTAGCAAGGTTTTTGACCAAGTTATATCTGTCTATTGTGACGTTCAGTCCGAGACTGCATACTTTTAGTCTTGCCCGCATTTACCGTTAAACACATGTTCCCGGGCTCCATTGCGATACTCGCAATACACATCACGCTCCGTCCTTCATCTTTCTTCTTTTTCATATTTATGTGTTTACGGACTTAAAGCGCAAAGTTAATATCCGAAGCCGATCCTAGCAGTATAACAATATGGGCTGTACGACACCCCGTAGAAGGCCATGGCCTAGCTACTCAGCAACCACTCGTGTTATGCGTGCTATTGTTCTGTCACGAGTGGAAGGGACCTTCAGTTTTATGCCGACTCGGAACGGCCAAGTTTGAGAAGTTTTTGCTTAGACAGTTATTACTCTCTGAGCATTGTCAGTGACTCGCAAGAGGATGGACCATGAAAATTAATTTTGGCCGTGCCGTCCGGGAATTGAACCCAGGCAGCGAAGTTCAAGTGCGTAAAAGTTGACGCACAGACCAACAACGCCATGGCCACCATAAAGGATATCTGAATAATTCATTATTTCATCCGAAACATCACCCAAACTGAATACAATTTCCAGTCGTTGACTGTAAGCTTAAAGTGAGGGTGACAACATAGTTGAGTACACAGCTCTATCCAATGAGCTTGTAGTCAATATTTCCTTTTTTTAAGATTTCGTTCCTTGGATAATAGACTCTGAGCTCCACATCACTCCAACGACGACTCCTGCTGAATATCAATTATGTCCCATTATGAAAGATATCCATTTTCAAATGCAGAACGACGAGATGCTAAGGGGAACAGCAAAATGAAAAAAAAAATAAAAAAACGAAAATCTCTTGAGGGCGTCTTTGACTTTCAAAGGATACAAGCAGTGGGGAGTGGAAATGTGACGCAGAAGATGTTGTTTCCGCATGAATGTTGTGTGGTTCGGTTATGCAGCAGCCTTGTGCTATAAATACTTCAAATTTCCCTACCGTCTCCATTCTCTACAACGGAATACATTGGACGTTGAACGTAATTTAATTCTCTTTTACAAAATGAAATGAAACGAGAGTCGGAAGAAAAATAAGGAAGAGGAAAAGCCAATAGCTTTAACACATATAGAACCTCACCAAGAATATGATCTGTCTTCAAAATTCAATTCACTTTCATTCGTGGAAAATTAAATCAATTGAATCATAGCTTCTTCCACGTGATAATACAATCGAAAAAGTTACCACTTTTGATTTAAGCAACAAATTATTGACTGTAGCTCAGTTCAGTTATTTGAGTCTCTCTGGGCTAAACTTTTTTGTCCCAATCAGGGGGGCGTCCCAATAATTCTAAGAAGAAGTACACTCGACTCTCCTTAAATCGAAATTTTTCGCCATATTTTACAAACATTTCTGTGTAACTACATTTCTTTCTTGTTTGCGTTCTTTTTCATGAGTCCCAGTTTATTGGCTGACCCTATAAAAGGATGTCCCACTAAGGTCGAATACCAGTTTTACCAGTATTGCGACCTCACCCAACTTGTCTCTCCAGCGGGCCCGATATCTCGCCAAATGTCTCCAGTTTCCCACAGCAAGCTAGCGAAGCTCCCCCTCTACATGTGTGCGCCACCTTGTACGTGTCTATTGCCTTGTCCCACAGGCTTAGAGTCGAAGATTCTACGCGCCGGAGCTAAGTTTCTTGGCGATGGATATGTAAGTGCCATGTAAGTGCGATCAACACAAACAGGCCCAGAACTTTTCTCTCGAAAAGACCAAGAGCCCCATTATCCGCTTTGGATATAGTCCGTGCCTCAGCTGCGTAGAGCTGGACGGGGATGATCAATGTCTTATACAGGATAAACTTGGTCTTCTGAGAGACTCCATGCCGGACACTATGGGGTCGAGAAATAAATTGCGCGCCATACCGGACACTATGGTGGCCAGAAACAAACTGCGCGCCATACCGGACACTATGGTGTCCAGAAACAAACTGCGCGCCATACCGGACACTATGGTGTCCAGAAACAAACTGCGCGCCATACCGGACACTATGGTGTCCAGAAACAAACTGCGCGCCATACCGGACACTATGGTGTCCAGAAACAAACTGCGCACCATACCGGACACCATGGTGTCCAGAAACAAACTGCGCGCCATACAGAACACTATGGGGTCGAGAAACAAATTGCGCGCCATACCGGACACTATGGTGGCCAGAAACAAACTGCGCGCCATACAGAACACTATGGGGTCGAGAAACAAATTGCGCGCCATACCGGACACTATGGTGTCCAGAAACAAACTGCGCGCCATACAGAACACTATGGGGTCGAGAAACAAATTGCGCGCCATACCGGACACTATGGGGTCGAGAAACAAATTGCGCGCCATACCACAAAACCGTTCTGGACACTGTTGTGTCGTATGGTGCAGGGGTATACCTTCGGATGAAGTTGAATCGCCTTTATTATGGACGGGGAATATTGATTCCAGTTTTCGTGCATTCTTTCGTCTTCAAAATTCGGGAAATTAAGAGGATTGCGTAGGATCTGATTAATTAATAACGATCAGTGTATTGCATCAATTTATCGTCCCCTAAGTGAATTTTTGAAGATCTGAAGATAAACTTAATGTGCTCAAAAATCTGAAATAAGTTATTTAGATTATGAACTGCTCAGTTATGTTCAGTCAGGTATAAGAGAAGATGGAGTTGGGGATTGAAGTTCACATCGTGCGGTTGCCGTGATGAACTCACGCTTGAAATTCAGTTGAATGGATGTGGGTGAGTGTTCATTCCTCTGAGAGAAATTGTGTAGAACTGTAGTATAGTCATCGAAAGGGAATACATTGACCTAGTCACTTGGCAGTAGCTGTAGAGTAGTTTCGTATATTGTGCAAATTCAGCATTTACTTCATCGAACAAAAGAAGACCTTGCGAGTTTCCTAGTTTTGTTTCCTAATTTGGATACACACTTCGGTTCATGTTCAATAGAATCCTACGCATTCTTGCCCCCGATCCAATTGAAACTCATTTTCTTTTGTTAACCGAATCGATGAGAGCTACCACAAACAAAAAAAAAACGACTTTCACGTATTCACTATATCCTATCTCACATTCTTCCTTTATTGTCCCTCCATTCAATAAATAGAGCCAATGAATTCATCCGGAGTCACCATTCAATGCGGACCACACCACTTGGAAATGAATTTTCATTGTCCTATTGACATTTAAAGCACGTGCCTTTAGTGCAAGCCGAGAATAACGACCCCAATGGACGCACACAAATACACGCACAAGCTCTTTTACATGACTTAGTTAAAGGCATAACATAGAAGCGATATGGTTAAATGACCCATAATTTCTATGAAATTGTTTTGTGTTTTTAGCAAATATCATTATCGTATTGGAATGCCTGTGGTTTTCATCGATTCAAATGAATCGTTTCAAAAAAATGAAACGCTCTTCCAACATCTTGGTAATGAGCCATAGGGACAGGGATTAAGGTTGCCAGCATTTTTTCCAAGTTCAGCGGGATAAGTCAGAGAAATGTAGGCAAAATACTGGGATCTTAAGTTTTTAACTGGGACAAAAATAAATCAATTTTTAACCCCTTAAACCACAAAGTTGCCTGAGAGTAAATTCTTGTGTTTTTGTTTGATGAACCTCAATGATAATGGCAGTCATATATGTCTGTAAGAAGTGTGATAAATATGGGTTAGTATCTTGCCAATCAGTCAACAAAATGATTTGCAAAAAAAAATGAGGGAGTCGCAATTGAACTTATCAGTAGCTCAGCCTACACAAGATGAGTAACAGGCGCAAATAGGTACTTCAAGTGCAGATTGTTGAGCGATGTTGCACGAGGAATAAAAATTATCCCTTTTCTCAATCGACTCAACCATCAACATATACTACCCTCTTGAGTGAAAGAGAGGGTGGTCAACGATCGGGTGAATCAGAGATAAAATGCATAGCAATCAACTTTGGATCACGAAAGGATACGGTCGTTGGTTTACCCGTGGTAGCTATTTTTCTAATTTTATAAGATGAAGCACTTGATGGCAAATGCCGATTACCACTCGACTCAGGAAAATAAATCCCATCCAGCCTGGCGTACGAATACTTGCTTTCTACAAAGGAACGAATTTCAAATGGTCAAATGACGTGACAAGTTCAAGAATACCAATGTTTCCTGAAGCAAACAACGATGAGTTACTAGAATACATCAGCCATTGTTCAGCACTAAATGCCATAAAAAAATAAGGAAAGCTAATTTAAAAGCTGTCGATTCGTGTAATGCGGACATTCATTGGCATTCTGATGGTGACTGGATGCACTTCGATTCCTAGTTACAGCTCTTGAGTAAATTGAACCTTA
The DNA here is from genome assembly GCA_964034865.1 of Eristalis intricaria. Lineage (NCBI taxonomy): Eukaryota > Metazoa > Arthropoda > Insecta > Diptera > Syrphidae > Eristalis > Eristalis intricaria. The sequence goes on along the minus strand of OZ035873.1, from coordinate 112,400,530 downwards.
TAAGCGTGTAAATTTAAATCTTTATTCAAAATTTGCATCAGTGATGTTCTTAAGATGTTCAATTGTTGGGCACGACGACGAGTCGAGGTTGGTGGCTCTTCTGCCACACTATCGCCAACAAATGCAATGTTTTCCGCAGAACGAACTGGGCGAGCATGCACAGGTGATTTCACATTTCCTACAGACCCGATTTACTGGAATCTAGGCACAATTTAACCGATCGTGGAAACATTTGGCCGATTATGCGGACCAAACAAATCACAGAGTGCACGAAATGCAGTTTGATTTGAACGCCTATTTTCGTAAGAGCCTTCAAAATCTTAACACGCTGCTCAATTGTGGAAACGCACCATGGTTGAAGTTGTCAAACACTGAAACAAAGATATGTCAAATTATGTTGGGCAAGAAAACTTGACGTTAAGGTGTGACTCACAATAAACATCGTGCATTATGGTTGGACCTGACCAGGAGATAGTAATAGGGATTCAAGAAATCCCAACTTCAGTCGATGAAGTAGTCCTTCCACCTAGTTTTAAAGAGGTCAGCACAGGTTTTAAAAGGCTGAATAGCAACAAAGCCGCAGGGTCTGATGGGTTACCAGGACGAAAGCCTCCCCGACCACTGGAATATCAGCTCCATATGTCCCATCCACAAAAAAGGCAATCCTACCTCTTATAACAACTAAAGAGGTGTATCGCTGCTCAACGTCGCCTACAAGAACCTGTCCAGCGTACTGTGTGAACGTCTAAAGCCGTTTTGCACCACACTAATCGGCCCGTACCATTGCGGCTTCTAGCTCCGCAAATCGACAATAGACTAAATCATCACACTAATGCAAATCCTGGAACAGATCAGCGACTTCCAAATCGATACACACCTCCTTCTTATAGATTTTAAGGCCACATATGACAGCATTCATCGCAAGGAGTTACTCGGTGCGATGGCCGAACTGATCCAGTTCTGTCGCACTACGCTAGCAAATACGCGATGCACCGCGCAGTTCGGCTCGAGGACTTCCGAGCCGTTTGAAACCTGCACCGGATTTGGGCAAGGAGATGCGCTGTCGTGTGATTTCATCAATTTGGTGCTGGAGAAGATACTGCGGAAGTTGTAAACACGGAGGGCACTATCTTCTTCAAGTCAGTCCAACTGTTGGGATATGCAGACGTCATCGACATCGTCGTACATTCCCAACATGACGTATTGGAAGCATTTACGGCAACTGAAGAAGAGGCGGAGCTAGTTCAGCGAGGCTAAAACGAGTCACACACCACCTAGGACAAAAAATCACAATCGACAGCTACAATTTCGAGGTAGTAAAGGAGTTTGTCTACCACGGGGCAAACGCAAACTCCACAAGCGACATCACTGTGGAGATCCGACGTAGAACCGCCTTTGGCAACCGGTGTTACTTCGGTTTGTCAAAACAACTGGCGTCAAAACTCGTGACTCGATGGACTAAGGTCATGCTCAACAAAACGCTTATTTTGCCAGTCCTGCTATATGGAGCCGATAGCTGGACGATAAGCCAAACTGCAGAGCTGATTCTTGATGCCTTCGAAAGAAAAATTCTACGTCAGATATATGGTCACGTCTGCGAAGAAGGCGAGTGGAGGAGAAGACACAACCGCGAACTCTACGACCTGTACCAGGATGTGGATGTAATCCGGAAGGCAAAAATCCGTCGAATGCAGTGGCTTGTCCACATAGAGTGCATGAACATCAACGCTCCAGTTAAGAGTGTTTTCGAATGCGAGCGTCCTGGTTCGAGAGGGAGAGGAAGACCGAATCCCCGGCATAAGGACCAAGTAAACGCGGATGCAAAACAGCTTGGTCTTGATGACTTTAAGCAGCGTGCCCAGGATCGTCAACAGGCTAGGAACCTGCATGGGTCGTCAGCCTGATAAGTAAGTAAGTATTTTTGTTTGACAACCCTTTAGAATTAATTTATATAATTCCGAATAATAGGGTAAGAAATTCAAAGAAACTCAAAGCATTCTGTATACTCGGAAAATGGAATGTTGGGTTCAGACTCAAGGCCAACCAATTCCAAGAACTCTCTAGATCCGTGTTGTTTCTACGAAATGCGATTACGTTTAAAATCTAGAAAATTATTCAATATCCGCAATTAATATTAGGCTTACTTTTGCTAACATCGAAGACCGATGTTTTATTCTTCGATGTTAAAACATTGATATTTGGTATCTGAACATCGATGTTTAGTGAACATCGATGAACATCGAACATCCCTAGTACCCGCGATACTACAATGAATACGATCGACGGAAATACGATGTTATTATACCAACTACAGTGAAATCCGGATATAACGCCGGTGGGACCGGAGGAGGGACCGGGACTTAAATGGTCGTTATAGCCAAATGTCGCTACAACCGAATGTAAACAAAATTAAGTTTTTAGCAGTAGGTAAGAACACATATGCTTGTACATATGCATTTAAATTTGTTGTTAATTTGTCAGAAGTGAAAAAAGTAAGTAAAAATATATTTATTAAAAATAGCTCAACTTGAGTGCCTAAATTGTTTCAGTGAATGAATCTGTAATACTTCGCTGTTTAAAGTTCCGTTTTTCAACAAAAACTTTTCCTAGTCGTTTCTCACTTCTTATGAGCCACAATACTCCCATGTGGTTTTTCCTTCACCAAATAGAGCAAATCGTTTTAAGACCGAAATAGTACCTAGCGCCTTCAGACAATTCCGGATCAGACTCATCCTCATCAGATAACACTTCATGCATATTTATTGCTGAAGATGATGTTACATTTTGAATAATCTCTTGATTTGTAGGGTCATTGGCAGTCAGAACGTGATTATCTATATCAATGTAAGTCTCCCAGTTGCAGTAGTTTTCCTCATTCGACCAAATTCTAGCAAGGTATTTAAGCTATCCTGACCATCATCGGTATCCTCTTCGACTGCAGGCAAATCCGACGAAATACAGAAGCCTGCATGTGTGAAACATTTCCTTATAGTCTCCGGTTTTAATCTTTCCCAAGCTCTTGTTATCATTTCTATTGCGTCTAACAAGCTAACGCGGAATTCTGAAGTGTTATAGATGATTTATAATTTTGAACATTTTTCGGTAATTCAGCTTCAGACACTTTGTAACTCTTTGGTCGATTGGTTCAATAATAGATGAAGTGTTTGGTGGTAAAAATACCAATTTAATGTTTGTCAAATTGTCAATATGTGGATGAGCAGGACAGTTATCAACAAACAAAAGAATTTTTTTATTCTCGCGCTTTAAAAACTTCAGAAGTCATCCAGGCTTTTTGTTGGCTTCATAATCAACAGGTTAATATTTTATACTCTTAAAGCATCGAGGATTCTTTGACTTACCGATGATAAGTAATTTCCGTTTCACTCCATCCAGACTTGCAGCAACTAACACTGTGACACTTTCTTTTGACAACTTACCACCGACACATTTTTCGCCCTTTAGCTTTAATGTTCTCTCAGGTGTTAGTTTATAAAACAATCCTGTTTCATCCGCATTATAAATCTCAGAACTATTATAGCCTTCTAGTAATTTCGAAAAACAATCATTTTTTAACCATTCACTGCAGTCACTTTGACAAGCACTTGCTGCTTCACCACACATTTTCCCGACCACCATGTTATGCCGCAGTCTAAATCGATATATATATAACATTCAGAATATTTAAAATCGTTCCTTCCCAGTAAGATGGCATATTGATTAGCTTTTCTGTGTATAATGCGACTGCTCAAAGGGATATTTTTACTTCGCTGCGATTTAAACTATATCAAAAGTGAATCCACATCAATATCTTCATACTCCGATTTATGATTTCTTTTTGACTTTAAAGAATTGGACTCAAAAAGTTGTTGTATTTTTTCTCAAATCGTGGAAAGAGACGAATGCGGCATGTTGAATTCTTTCCTTAAATCCGCTTTAGTGTCGCCATTCTGTAGCCGCCAGATTATTGCTGATTTTTCTTCAATAGTCAATGTGCGTCTAAATATCCTCAGAACGTTCGAAAACTAAGACAAAATTAATCAATAATAACTTAATGATTGAATACACAAATTTCACCTACATAACAAGTCAAATATGCAGCTGAAACCAGAAGATTTACAAAATTATTTATTTTTTGCTGCGAGATTCAAAGTTACGTGCGAATCAACTACTGCGTGCGAGTAGTTTTTCCTTCGAATCGTAGTTTCAAAATCAATGGAGCAGAACAAGGATAACAAACAAATGGTAATTTGCTTTACTGCTTGGTTACAATTTCACACACGCAGTTACAGATACAATTTTTATGTCGTCGCTGTATCCGAAAGCAAAATTTCAAATTCTTGGAAAAACGGACGCTTTATCCGGAATCGTCATTATATCCAATGTCCGAATGAATTTCTATGCAAAAAAATATGTTGTAAAATCATGGGACTCAGAATTTACGTCGTTATATCCGCATGGCCGTTTTGGCCGATGTCGATATAGGCGAATCTCACTGTATATTCAACGACCTTCCGGCGAAACTAGAAATGTGTCCAAAAATGTCTTAAAAATGTGAATAAATCTAAGAAAATGTTTCAAATCGAAAGTTATTAAAATGAAAATTGTTAAAATGAATTTTAAATAGCAAAATAAAAAACAGTATAAATATAACTTATAGGTTAATAATCAAGAAATGTAATTTAATTTGAACTCAAAAGCAAATATTTTTTCAAGCTGTCCTCTGCAGATAAGTCAAAAATGCTTCGCAGACAGTAAATTTGTAAGTAAAATTATACACATTCATAACATAATAATAACTTTCATATAATAAAAAAAATAATAAATATAAAAAAATTAAAAACGTCTATAATGCCTACGAGTTTTGTTGAAAAATTCGAACAAATTAAACTTATTTTTCAAATACTAAACAGGTTTTTCCACTGAGTGTACCCAAGAACTAAGGAGTTCCTTTTAAGGAATGCCCCGGGCACTTCGGGACGTCTGGCCAGGCTAGTGGTCATCAAACTAATGCTGATTTTATTTTATTTGCCACAATGCCACGCATGACATGATGGGAGTCAGAAGTAAATACGATGGAATATCGTCATCAAGAGCAACTGCCACCTACTTAGCTCGCGCCGTCTATCCCTCACTGCAGGGTAATCGGCTAGTTATCATTGCCCTAGAGACAGCAACTACTTTAACGATTTCATCGAGCAAACACTGTACACTGGTTGTGTGTACCCAACTGAGCACAGCAAATTCCGCTTTACATTATCTTTCGGCGTCTTCGGGATTCGGCTTATTGCGACAGAACAACGATGACTTAAGCTTCTTACGTGAAATGACTTGAGAGCTCGTTGCAGTCTATGAGATGACATCCTGTAAGCCCCTAACTATAATAATCTTTGAGATATTATTGCCGTATGTCGGAGACAGAGAGCAGTTGTTATCAACTAAATGGTATCAATTTCCCAGCAGAGAATAGTTCTCCCAGAGTGCTGTCGGCATGAATGTGGCTTCTATCTGTGCTAACACACATTCCCCGAGAGGATCCTCTGAGTAAGGTTGAGGCAGTTCGTTCGAAATGCGTCTTCATCTCACATGTCAGTTGCATATATTTGATACTCGAGAATATCCCCCAGGAACCTAATTACGATACCTCTCAGTCAAGGCTTTAAACATTTCCAACACGCTCTTAGCAACTGAGTCGTGATACATCTTCTGAAGAGCTTATGCACGATTCGCACATGAACCACATGCAGACACACAGGCTTTTCGACTGGAGGCAAAGGATTTATACAAGATGCTCAAGTCCTGCGGGGGAGGAATTGCTTTGATAAATCGACATGGCATCAAATTGAGTTTGATTGACGTAAATCGGAAGTGACTTGTGAAGGGATTCTGTCAGTATTTTGCCTGGTTTCCCAAATTTCATTCCTTCCATCGAGGATCTTAGTGTGCCTCCTGAAGAGTCCTTTCACTTGATTTCCTCCGAAGGAAATTTATTATTCTATTCTTAGTTACAGTGATTGAATCTGGGCGTTTGTTTAAACTTCAAATCAAGTGTGAACATGACAACAGGAGTTACATACAACAGAAAATGGGGTGATGTAGGGATGATGTACGCAAGTAAATACACGCACTCCCCCCTGAACATGTGATTTGTGCACATCGGCAGATATTTCGATGAAAAATAAAGGATAACGATTAGCTACATAAACATATTGAATAACATGGAATTTCGATCATCCATTGATGATTCAATGGAAGACCACGTTAGTGCCAAAAAAGCAAAAGTAAGTCCAAACTCATCCAATTTTCATTTTCCCAAAAATTATTAGACAGAAAACCATTCGGTTTTTTTTTTGTTTTCGATTCAGAATTGATATAACCGTTCACCGCGAAAAGCTAATTTAGCACTTTTATTTTTATTTTTTTACCAAACTTTTGACCTTACATGCGTATTTTCCAAGTACTATTGACGGCTACTAATTATTTAATATAGCGCTATGTACATAATTATGTAAGTATATCAGAGCTATACCGAATGTGATCGAAGAAAAAACTGAAACTGAAACTAACGCGATTTTTTTTTATTTAATTTTTATTTAATTTCCAGGACAACTTATAGTAGAGAAAAATGCATAAAGAAGAACATTTTATGCAAGACATACAAATCTATACTTTTATCTAACAATTTATGTCCTTAATTCTATCTTACTACGCGGGTACTCATGTATATGCGTAACATAAGTAATCCACACGTCCTTGTACACCTTTTGTTTTTTATCATGTTTTTATATATATATACATATAACAATATATAAATATATAACATTATAACAAGGTAAGTGCGCCTGTCAACTGTTGGGCGCACTGCTTTGTAGATTACAGGACATCCTTCCGTATCCTGGATTAGGCCGATCGAATCAAAATAGAGGAACGCTTCAGGTGGAACCGTTGTGGCGCACCCTCCCATGGTACATATAAATGGGACAGTAAGCCCCAAAAATGAGACTGTTGGTAGAAGTCATACTTCTTGCAATGTGACTTCCTATTAATTTTATGATAAAATTGTCTTTCACTTTCTTTTCACGTTTTCCCTGTTGGACAGGACTTCGATAGGATAGTACTTTTTGTACTCAGACTCAGGTGTTCGATACAACCGGAGACAAGTCCTAAGATACCTTCTCTCGAACACCCTCATCTTTTCCATCTGGGAAGGACTCACGTTGAAACCACAGGGGACAACCGTAAACCATGACTGGCCTTATGAGTGCCATGAAGCAGGTGACCCTCACTCTGGTATCAAGTTGGCTGCTGTTAAACAGCTTACTTGCCACAGCAAAGGCTTTTCAAGCCTTCTCTATATGTTTGTCAAAATACAGAAAATAATCCAACCAAATGCCAAGATATCAAACAACAGTTTTCACGGTTAACGACTGACCCTGTGGGTCAACCGTGCCGAACTTCTTCAATTTACGCGTTTATCTCTTGAGGCCATGCCAGCGGGGTACGGAAAACGACAGTTGCACACTTCTGGCAGTTGATTAGCTGCAGCCCGTCATCGCAATATGTCAAAGTCACTTTGCAACATGTCACATTAATGACTTCTCCCTTAGGACCTGATCTGTACGTCACTAAGTCATCGGCGTACGCGATTAGGTGCGGCATAGACCTAAGGAGATCTGCAGTGAATATAGCAAACAATATCGGGAAGCCAGCAGCCCCCTGCTGTAGACCATTATTCATATTAAAAACTGTGGTAGAAGTTACGCCGCCACTTTTTACGACGAACTTTCTACCTGTTATCATGTCATATATCATGTATAGCAATGTTTGCCAATGTAAGCCAAGTCTGACGAGTTTAAGGAAAACACCCTCTACACTGTTTTTTATTTTGTTGTCCGATATAATATTGTTGTCCTCGACCCACGTTTTTAGGGCTCGAATAACAATCTCTTCGAAGACCTTGCTGCTGCAAAGAAAAAAACTAATCGCGTTACCCGCGATTGTGCAGGTTGTGCGTTTGAATCCGGCTGGAAGCAAATTTTTTTTTATATTTTTTATACGCAATAAAACCTTTTTTTTTGCTTTGTTTTGACATTTTATTTTCCGTTTTAATGCCCAGTCTTACAGTGCAAGTTTAAGCTCTGCAGTTGCTTCAACGTGAGTCTATTTTCTTGAACTGAGTTAAACGCGAGTGAACTCCCGTTGGAAACTCATTTCAGCAACAGAGCTGCATTATTATTGTTCCTCTCTTTTCAATACAATTGATGTTCTCTAATGGATTCCATCCCTTCCTCATTTCTCCTTCCATTTACATTTTCTTATTTTCGACATTTGATGAAAAATCTTTTGTCTCTTTTTTGCATAGCGACTACGGAGTTTTTTTTAATTCCATTTATTTATTATTTTTCTTTCACTGGTCGGACTCAGGGATGGATTGTCTGAAGTGATTTTGTATGTTTACTTTCTCTGTTTATCTATCTATCTCCCTTTCGCGATAATACCACGAAAGCTTTAAAAAGATTCGAAAGGACTGAACCAAAAGCATTTTAAAACTTCAAGGCACAGCTATAATAATAATATGGGTACCAGAGCAATGTGCAATGGGTACTAGAGCAACCACTCGTATTGTGCGTGCTATTGTTCGCGTGGAAGGGACCTACAGTTTAGTCGAAAGAGGTCAGTGAGGCGGGGCCGTGAATTATCGAAGGTGGTAAATTCGGGTATCGAACCTGGCACCCTCTGCATAGGAGTCGACGCACTTACCCACTACGCCACGGCGATCCAAGGTTCAAGCACTGCTAATACATCTCTAATCCAATAAGAATTGTCCAATAAGAAAAACACGAACCAGTTGGAAGAGATGCCATTTTTTGTTCGATCGCTTTACACAAAGTTTAGAAGAACTGAAGTTCAGATTTCACTGTGAATATGTGAAAGTAAGACTTATGATAGCACGAAGATCGAGGGCAGGCGTAAGGGATATATCCAACTGCGGCCCCTAGATGCAAAAGTATTGGTATACCCTTGTATTTCACAAGTACTCTTACACAAACCATGGATGCACCACGCAATGGCGGCCGATTCGTAGATTTTAGTGCGAAATGGCTGCAGATTCGTGAATTTAGTGGGAAAAAATGGTGGCAGATTTCTGAATTGGCACACAATCCATGTACGATCCATATAACATACAATCTCTGCACACACACACTTCATAATGTATGAAATGTATACTGGAAATAAATCTATGTATCTATCTACATGGGTATGTTGTTCGGAGGGTGTTCAAAAGTTGACTCGTATTTTTACCAGAATTTTCTTACATTGTCATATGGACTTTCGTGAGTAAAAATGTATTGCATTGCCCATTCAACTGGAACTGTTCGACCTTAAATTAATTCTTGAGTATATACACAGCCTATTCCTAGACCATACCTGACAAATTAACTCAAGAAATGAAGTCCGAATTCAATTTAAGCAATTTGATAAGAACAATGGCAGGATATTACAACTACAGTGAACACCCCCTAAGTCGAACTCTCCTTAAGTGGAAACTCTCCCTTACTCGAACTTTTTCGCCATATTTTACATACATTTCCCCCAACTTTCCATACAAAAACCTCTCTCTAAGTCAAACTCTCTCTAACTCGAACAAATTTTAGTATACCGTGACAATTTAGGGGGAGTCCACTGTATTACTTATGCATAAAAATGGTTGTCAAAACGTCTTATTTGTGATTCACGCTTTAAAAATATTTGAATTATTGGTTAACTGAACGTGTGAATGTATTTTTCATTTTTATTCATACGCAAAAATTCACATTATGTTGTTCATCCATCTAACTTACTCAAAGTCTCAATAAATCGACTTCATGAACTTACGCTTTGTTCGTTCGTTTACCCTTCCATACTGTGTTGAAAATTTTTAAAAATAAAATAAATTTAATACCGAATTTTGAAAAAAAAAAAAAAAAAACGTTCAAACAACGAGCGAATTTTCAAATAAGAACCCTATTCATCCCATTACTAAGGTGGGCAAAGGTATCAGCTCTTCCACTGCTGTTCTAAAGAGCTCTCACGTAAAAAGCGTATAAAATCGCTGTCAGATGAAATCAAGTGGCATGGGAGGTAGAAGTTGGATAACTTTATTATCCCTTATCTCTGGTCGAGGGTCATGATTAGTAACTAGGGCCTCTAAAGAAAAATATCCCAAGCAATATATGTGTATACCATAAGCATGGTAATTTTTGCCATAAAATTCGATCTTGCGATGGCACATGGGATTTTCTTCAAATTCGATGGATAGTAGTGAATTTCACTTTTTTTCGAAGCCACGCAGTCAAAAAAACATCAATCTTCTAACTATTAATAATAAAGCTCTTTTTAGATATTGTTTAGTTTTTTTATGGCATGCTCCGATGGATGTGGAATCTTCTTCAAAATACTAGCAACTCGTGCTACCAGCATGAACGAGTCACGGGCTATTATTCTGCTGTTTCCTCGCGCCTACGTCCTAAGCCACACTTCTGCACACTGTTTTTCTTTCTCTTTCGAGCCTTCTTTGCTCGATTTGCATGCTCGTTATAAAGGAGCAGGTCACCAGCCATTTGTCAGCTGATTCCGTCACATTGCTCATTATGAGCTCGGGAGTTGGAAGACTAGTTCTCGCCACGGCAATGCGTCTGCAATGGAATATTTTGTGCTCTGCGTCTTCATCTTCGCCCGCGCATTCTGGACAGGTAGGTGAGCTGTTGTGACCGAATCTGTGGAGGTATTTTCGGTAACCTCCATGGATCGAAAAGAACGCCATGTAGATATGTGAGTATATGTATGTATGTGTTCGTTTTCAATCTGCTGGTATAACAGAGTGATTGTACACTCTGTTAAACATAAACTTGACTCAAGAACATTTCGTTTTCACAGTCAATAGCCGTGTTTTTCCATCGCTATCGATAGTGAAGTGAAGTAAGATTCAGAAAAACGATTCGCAGTGGCTTTGATTTTTATCTGTCAAAATATATGAAAAAGAAATTTATTTGTTCGAAATTGTTGTCAAAATTTATGAACAAAAATTCTATGTCGAATTTTTATCGGCAGCCACTTTTCACAGCCGATATTACAGGCAGTAGGTTGTTGTATGTACTTTACGTGCAAAATTCTACTTCACTACTTATAGATTTTTTAATAAAACACGGTTAATATTTAATGGTGGTTTAAGTAAGACATGATTGACTGGCATAGTGAACTACTGAATCCGTCAACCATGTGTTCCATGAACGAAACAGTAATTGTGATTGAACACTAATAGCACCCTGCTAAGGAAAGGAAAATAGAACACACCAACTCAACAAGTGAATTTTTATTTATGTAAGGATATATAAATTTGTGTGCCTTCTGTTCTCTTTGCCTATTCTCTTTGCATTGTCAGACCAAATATTTGGTTGCCTGTAAATGGGTTTTCTCTATGCTCTGGATTGACACTCGGCGGTTTAAGTTAAGCCACCACTGAAGTCGAACTTATTGGTCAACGTCCACTGTGAAAACGAAGGTTTTATTGATTTTGAGTTGATCTATGGATCGACACTTAAGACCACACTGTGAAAACGGGCATGATAGAGATCGCGTCCGATGGCTTAGTGGATTGGTGCGTTGGTCATGCTTTTTAACGTTCTATGTTCAAATCTGGCTCTTGCTTCCCTTTTTTTCAATGGGCAATACCACCACTTTCTTTATTTTAGTAAACAATACGAGTTTGAATAAATAATTCATATATTGATATTGCATTTCTCTTGTGTACACCATTTACCTGAAAAATTAAATAAAAGCAGATAATACGTTTTAAAAACTTTATTAGTCAAACTCACACTAAAGACTAACCTAATATAACAAGCTAAAACAGATTGACATCTCTCGTCTCTCATCTTTGTCTTCTCGGGAAGAACAAAGATAGAGGCAGTTTCCCGTCTCCATTTGGCATGGTGGAAAGTGTTGCCATCGTAATTATTATATAGTATGTACATACATGTTATGTATATAATATATTTATTATATAACAACATTCTGTTTTCCGAAGTATTCTATTTGCAATGAATCAAACTTCAAATCATACTTAATAATAGTAAATTTTGTAATACAATTAAATAGTAATTGATTACATAAATTTGCTCCTCTCGTTCCATCGGTTTTTCTACTAGGTCACAAATATTTTTTACTTTGTATTTTATTATTAAAAAAGGCATAACAATAGGATACTACAAAAAGCTAACAAATGCTACAATTATTGACACATGGCCACTGTTAGCACACCTGGCAGCACCGAAAGTGTGGTATAGCTTGGCACCACAGCCCGGGAGTGAAAGAGATAAATATATAAAAAAACTGACTGGGCATTTCTATAAAAATAACTGTTATTGGCTTTTCGATTTAAATTCCAAAGAGAACAGCCGCGTGAATTTGTTAAACGAATTTTCAAGTTTTTTTTTCCTTAAAGTTCATTTAGTTTTTTGTATAAATAAAAAACTTATAAATAAGTTTTGATATTTTGTTTTAAATCAAAACAAAACACTTGTTAAAACAAGCAGCCGTACAAGTTCTTTTCAGGACTCAACAGCCACAATTAGCGAAAAATAATAAACTGCAGTGTAATTTCGATTATTACAACTAACGCAAACATGACCTGTTGCAATAATCGAACAAATATTTAAAACACTCTATAAAGCTTACGCAATGTACTATTTAATGTATACATAAAATCCCTAATTTGTTATAAGTAAAACTCTCCAGATTTATCCCACATATTTTGCGGTTGCATCATATCTTAATTGGTTTGGTCATTTTGTACTACCCACAGCTAGCATATGGTAAAGCATTCAATCAGGAGTCATTTAATTTAGGGCTGTACATCATTAACTTCTATTTAATCACTAGCATTGAAGACTTGTCCTTCTCTGGATTCTGCGTTTTGTTAGATTTTTGGATGTCATCGCTTCCCATAACTTTATATAAGATATTTTCGACAAAATTTAATTGGAAATTAAAGTCTAGTCTTTTAACTCTTTCATGGAAAAAAAAGGAGCGACGAGTAGTATTTCGTGAATAACCATCAAAAAGTCACATAAATTCGTTGATAGGCTAGGGGGCAATCAGCTTTGCAGCTGGCCTTCTCTAGTAGTTCATTTCTGCACGGAACTATGTCTAGACGATTTTTGGTGCCGTCAGCAGATCTTCCTTGCTGTTACATTGCTTCATAGTGAGGCGTAAATGCATATGTATATGATTGTTGATACAAATTTTGAGTCGTACAAGTTAAGATTTGCGTTAATCGAAAACTTTTTTCGGTTTGTTGCAAAAACCGAAAATAGGTTGCATAAATCCAGAGTTCCTGAAATCGAAGTTGCAATAATCGAACCTGCACTGTACTTGCATCCTCGACACAAATCGAAAAAAGTTCCAAGCGTTAAGGGAATTTCTCGAGTTGTCCATTGCAGGCAACAATTTGGAAACCGTTTCTAACCATTCGAATAAGGCTGGATGCAAAAAGAAGTTTGATGTATGGGTTCCAAGCGATTTAACGCAAACGAACCTCATGTACCACACTTTCCATCTGCGAATCACAACTAATTCGCAGCAACATCGACCTATTTTTGAAGCGGATGGTGACTGGTGATGAATAGCGGATCAGTTACGGTCGACCGTCGACGCAAACGCTTTACAAGAGCCAAGTCAGGATTAATGGCCAGGAATATCTTGCTGGATGTTTGTGGGGTTGGCAGGAATCATCTCCAATGACCTTATGTCTGCCGGCGAAACTCTTAATTCGGACCTGTATTCTTAACAATTGAACCATCTACAGAAATCTACCGCTCAGAAGTGTGTCAAAATTGTGCTCTATCAGGCCACACACATCGATGGCAGGTCCTATAGTCTCCAGCTAATAACCACTTTTGGTAAATTATTGCTTATCTTCGTCGTAAATATATCTAACGAACGGCAGATACGCTCATTACATCAATCAACATACTAAAGACCAATAATTATTATTTTGTATCTTCCGAGATTCACTTCACAACCCCCAGCACTGACATTATACGAATTTGAATCCCTTGAATGATTAAGACAATCAACTCCCCTCAACGAGCGGATACTTAAGTAAACGTCTCAATCGCGAATATCTGGGTTCCCAATCTTCATCCAGAAACCACTTGTTTTAATTTATTGAACGACTCTTAATGCCGTCGGGACCATCGAATCTAATTGAGCACCGCCAAGGCATCGGCTTGAAATTATTTTCAGTCTTTCGTTAGATGTCTTGGGCAACATTTTCAAGTGAAAATATGTACAATAAATAAAAATCCAAGCCATCCCTGGATACAGTCATCCGATATGCAAATACTAAGAAATTTCCAATAATTTCACATCAATTTGCTTCCCATCTATCAGATATCAATCACTTTATAAGGGAAAATTGAAGATTATTGCGATACATTTGAATTGGGATCGTCTCTGCGATGAAGTGATGAAGGAGACGCAGACCTCTTCTAAGACGGAGATACATTCACTTGTGAATAACGGTATGCAAATGGATATCCTACTTCATGAATACGAAATTAACTTCGTGCTCGAGCTGTACCTTGAGGTTTCGATTCGGGCGATGAAGTTACCTGGCCATGTAGAGCCTGCTCAACGTTTTGGCAGATCATCCGTCTTGTTGGAAAAATAACCCACACACATGCGTTTGCAAATCGCACATAACTTAAATTCGTTTGGTCAGAAAATACCCGACTGTGCTCTGTGGTCTTGAATGGGGACAACCATTTGCTTAGCTTGATTGACCCAATTATCGAGGCTAAGAAAATTCCTTGGCAACACACATTTCCAGGGAATTCATACATAATTCGATTTTGAATGTCATTCTGCCAAAGTAAGGAGTAAGGAGTCTCAGATAAGGCGGCCAGCCCAAGAAATTTGGTCTGGATGACCAAACTTCCTCCGGGTGAAGTTATGTAATCGATTGTGTTTGATAGAGTTTGCCTTTAATTCTTCGAATTGAGTGTGGATGCTTTTCAGTTATTGTATCAGAGTTGTATACCTCGGACCGATTTTCGAAAAATTGATTTTTACTATTCACCGTATTTTGGTACACTTTGGTTGAGTTCATAATTGTAAAATTGTTGCTCTGCACAATAGATTTTCTCTCCAAGTCTGCAGCATTGTCAAAAAACATTCATAAATGCAACTTAATTTGGCGGTACAAAAAGTGCTTGGGTGACACTTGTGTTGCAAAGTATATTGTGCACAATGGACTAATTTTTAAATATATTGCAACTAGCAAAATATGAAGTAAAAGGATCATGTCTTTCAAGAACATATATTTTTTTAAAGTGATAGTCTTATATAACTTCCTTGTGATGGTTTTTTGGAACCATTCATCTTTCGGTTTGCCTTCCATTTTGCAACAAATCAAAATATGGGTGCCGCGACAGTCCGATACGGACCTCGGCCTACATTCTAAAGCAACCACTCGTGTTGTACTTGCTATTGTTCTTTCACGAGGGGAACGGACTTACAGTTTTATGCCGACTCCGAACGTCGGGAAGCTTTTTTCTAGACAGGATTACTCTGTGCATATTCTCAGTGACTCGAAAGACGTTTAACCTTGAATCATGAATGTTGGTCAATTGGGGATTTGTACCTGGCCCCCTCTGCGTAGGAGTCGCACTCACACACTTTTCTCATTAGCTGCTGCAAAACGAAATGCCAGTTTTCCTGTTCCAAATTTTTAGGGACCATGGCTTAATTTGGCTTATTTGGGTAGATAATCAACTAATGCAAGTTCCTCGTTGCTATTAAGAACTTGTCTCACTGCAATTTTTGTGCGATTCCATATTTCAATCATAGCCAGCAGTTCTAGGGTATTTAAAATTACGGAACAATGTTGTCTTCGAAATTATGTGTGTTTTGGCAGCACTTCCATTACAGCCTCCTCCAGTGAGGTTTTATCAAACGGAGGTCATCTTATGACGAAAATGGTTATTCAGCTGAAGTAAGAATTAAGGTGCACCTTTGAGAGGTCTACGGTACTCCGAAAGTGTGGAACGAAGGTACACCATGGGCACTTTATTAACTTTAAGCATAGTTACAAGGTAAGTGTTGCCGTTGTTGTTTTTTTTTCATTTTAAGCATTGTAAGCCGGGTCACATTCGTTACTTTTTTCATACGCCTACATTATCGTTCTTTATGCTTTGAATATATTTTGTTTGGCTTAGAAGCTAATCCAGCCCTTGTGAATGGTTTTTGAAACAATTATTTTGGATTTGGTATACCAAATTGTAATTTTAACCATTTTTGATAAACACCTTTGTTTAATGAAAGTGCCCCGGGCCGGGGAAGTTGTGTCAGTCAATGGCGATCATTCAGCATTAAAAAAAAAACCTTACAGAAATATGTGAAGACTTCGTTCATATACTATAGATAAAGTTTCAAATACAGCTTAGGCAAAACAAAAATGCATGTTATGAAACTTCATTAAATGAATAAAAAAAAAGAAAATAACTTCAAGTCAAGTTCTCAAATTCTCATAGTTAAAAAAAAAACATTCGTAATATGAGAACAATATCCAGTAAATGACAGATATATGGCAGTTGCATATAAGAAAGAAATGCTTATAAGAACTTATAAGACTACGTGTAAAATTTATTTCATATAAGAAACACGCTAATAAGAAAAGCATGGATAAGGAAAGTAAATTTGTGGCAAAATGTTTAACATTTCATACAAAAATCTTCTAACAAAATAATGTGATTGAAATTCAAAACAACGAGCCAAACAAAAACGACTAAGTACTTTTAACAAATTTATTTAAGCCAATTGTACTTAAACCCACTACGCCACGGCGGCGACTCCTATGCAGAGGGTGCCAGGTTCGATACCCGAATTTACCACTTTTCATATTTCACGGCTCCACCTCTTTCGAGTCACTGACAATGCTGAAAGAGTATATCCTGTCTAGAAAATGCTTCTCAACAACGCCGTTTGGAGTCGGCATAAACTGTAGGTCTCTTCCACGCGTGAGAGAACAATAGCAGGCACAACACGAGTGGTTGCTGAGAAGCTAGGCCCTGGCCCTCTACGAGGCCAGGTAGCGCCACCCATATTATTATTATTAATTAATAAGTAAGTGATTTTCAAAGCGAAAAATTTATTTTAGGAAATGCAGGTTTCACTCATATGCTAGTTCAATAGCTTACGACGTGAAATGTAATTAAGAACCAACCCATATACATATGTGCAACAATAAATTATTCTGAGAAGTCGGGGAAGATTCCGGATTTTGATTAAGGTGTCGAGTGTACCCCGGTATTTCCAGATGTGTTTCAAAATTATAAAAGAAAAAAAAAGGAATCTACAAAAACGAAGAGAGAAAAAACAGAATGACCATTGAGGCAATTGCAATTAACACCCCTATTCTGGCAAACCTCAGTGATGTGTTTTAAGTCACAACTACCTCACAAGAGCATGGTGAGTCACAAATTGCGAGGTTTTCGTATTCTGAGCAAAACCTCACAGCTTGTGTATGTATCGAACCTGGGACCCTCTGCGTAGGAGTCGACACTACGCCACGGCGACCCACTTACTTATTAATCAGCCAAAATTAAACCGGAGATGAAGAAACAAAACAACATACAACTTTTTTTAACGCGGTACTACAAACGTTAGACTAAGAGTGTGCTCTTGACTTCAGCAAAGTATTTGTTCAGCGCTATTTGCAGTTCTTAATTCAGAGCGTGTTCAATCGAAAATAGTTTTAATGAATGTTCCCCGATTATGAATGTGTCCCAGTTTACAATCATTTTTTTTCTAAAATTGCCCCTACCACCTAGACGGGATAAGATAGACCCTCCCTCACATAGTAAGAACGTTTGCTTTTGACCCCTCAAGAAATAAAGTTATACATTTTTGCCGCCAAAGTTGACGTACACGTGTCGGAGACCCCTTCTACTTAAAATTTTTTCACAGCACGCTTCAAAAAAATCCATAACATTTTACTCAGAGCAAATAGCTTACGAGACCGACGTTGCTTCTAGTCATAAAGATCAAGGCGATGACTTGGTCTTAATACCGAACGTTCGATCTTCCTCTCCTTCTCAAACCAAGAGGCTCGGAATCGATGACCTTCTTAGCTGGAGCGTCGGTGTTCATGCGCTCGAAGTGGCACCAAGAATTAGCTCAGCTGTTTTGTTTATCGTCCAGCTTTCGGCTCCATATAACAGGACTGGCAAAATAAGAGTTGTGTAGAACATAATTTTGGTCCTTCGAGTTAGCAGCGGTTGCCAAGGGCGATCCTACGTCGGATCTTCATTGTTATGTGGTTCGTGGAGTTAAAATTTGCCCCGAGGTAGACAAACTCCTGCGGCTTTAAAATCGATAAAAAGGTGGTGTCTATCGATTTGAAACTCGCTGGTGTTCTCCAGGGTTTGCCTTAGTGTGAGGATTTGGTCTATTGTCGATTTGCCGGGCCGGAAGCCGCACTGGTACGTTCCGATTAGTGCGGTGCAAAAGGGGTTAGACGTTCACACAGTACGCTGGATACGATCTTGTAGGCGACGTTGAGCAAGGATATACCTCTATAGTTCCAGTTGTCGGGCATACTTTCGTCCTCCCAAATTCTACATATGATCTGATGCATGCTCCCTAACCGAAGCGATGGTAAGCCACGTGAGCCTGCGGCTTTGTAGTTCTTCAGCCTTTTAATACCTGTGCCGACTTCTTTAAAAGTAGGTGGGAGGACATCTTCATCGACTGGAGTTGGGATTTCTTGATTCCCTATCGCTCTCTCTCGGTCAGACCCGTTAAGCAGCTGTTGAAAGTGCTGCTTAGACACATCCCTTATTCCCTGTATGAGTGGTGCCTTTCTTAATGGCAGCTGCAATGCTTTTGGCTTTTTTTGTAGAAGGCCCGTATTTTCTGCCTGTCCCTAGAAGGTGGAAGAATATCAAAGAAAATACCCTCGGACCGATGTTACACCAGGTTCAAGGTCCACAATTTTCCTCTAGATATTTTTAGAGCTGGTATTGATTACTCGCAGGTACTTGTATGCAGTGGCACCTTATTTGTGGCTTGATGCCATACCGGGAATCATATTTTTCTAGGCAGAATATAAACAAGAGCCTGAATTAAAAGCATTACACAATTCACCTCGTCTGTTCCGTCACCGTGTCGTGCGCTCAGTCATTTGTAAAGATGACAATTTGTTTCCACAGAGATCAAAAATAATTACATTTAGAATCTGTCAAACTTCCTGAGGTCTACAAGACCGCACAACGAGATGAAAACGTACTTAATTGGGGTTTTCCTAATCACCCTCGCTGTGAAAGTTTCCTGTAGCAACATTCATTGAAAGGGGACCCCAAGCCAAGAACGGGGTGGCACAAACTTAAGGTAAAATAACTACCAAAATGAGAAGGTGAATTGAAACAGAGTTCATACCTCCCACATACCCCTCCCCACAGCCACCGCCAGGCATGAGCTTAACGCTTCGCTACAAGGAGCACATTCAAATCATGTTCATGCAGGGCGCTAATGGTTCGAGCACATGAAATGTTATTTAAATTTATTTTTCTTTCTACGTGAAATCTGTGAATAAATAATGAAATAAAATTATCACTTGTGTTTGTCTTTATGTATTCGCAAATTTACATGCCAAGGGCTTCGCGCTCCCCGTTCAAGGGAGGCAGTGAGGCGACTCACGATTCACGAGATGTGCTCAACAAGATGGTTGAGGAATGTGAATTGAAAAGAATGCTTAAGAGCTCGCTGCTGACACGTTGTACGCTCAACGGGGAAACGCAATCATCTCGGCTGAGCGAATTCTTTTATGTTACCAAGGTGTAATCGTCTACAGCTCAAATAACCAACGACGAAGGATATCTCGGCAAATTTTGAATGGCGTGGCGTGTGCGGTACTCAGCTGAAGGGGGGAGAAAGTCAAAAATGTCCCCACTGGCTTTGGTGACGTGTGGCGGAGGGGAGGGGTGGGGGGGATAATTTAAATTTGACTATCCCGTCTAAAAAGGTCCTTAATTTGATTTAATTTTGGTTAAAATATACTTAAGCCTGTTTTAAGGTTTTCTCGGTTTTCTCTTGCCCCAACTTAGACACTCATTCTCGTGTTTTGTTTTGCTTGTGTGTGTGGTTTGACCCTCGGTCGGTGTCGGCTGCGGCCAAAGACCTTGGAATGTAAATTCAAAGGGAAGCCTTAGGCATCGCCTGAGCGTAAAATGGTTATAAAATGGTTATAAAATTTAAAAGTTCAACTAAGTCGATTAGAAGTTAAATGGATGCTTTGCTTTTCTGGAATTCGATTACACATTGCACTTCATTAAGGAAAGGGCCGAACAATCTGGGAAGCCTTTCTAATTGATGACCAAATGGAGGACAACAAGACGTTGCTTCGAATGAATGGAAACATTGATGAGAAAGCGTCCACCAAAACGACAAAAAGAACTAGTCCAAAAAATGTTTATGGGAACAAAGTGGACAGGGATCATGTCAAGACTTGTTGAAACTACATATCATCCTTTTGAAATACAGTGGACTCCCCCTAAGTCGAGTTGTCACGGGATACCAAAATTTGTTCAAGTTAGAGAGAGTTTGACTTAGAGTGAGGTTTTTGTATGGAAAGTTGAGGGAAATGTAAGTAAAATATGACGAAAAAGTTCGAGTTAGAGAGAGTTTCGACTTAAGGAGAGTTCGACTTAGGGAGAGTCCACTGTATGTCCAATTTCGAGACAAGCCAATTCAATTAACAGTTGATATATTATAGTATAGTATAGTTATTTTGACAATTGAATTCCTAAGAATTGACAAATCCGCCGGTGTGGTTTACAATCCAATTGAGTTTTATAGCTCTCTCGTTTCATTAAGGTGGTGGCCTGGGAAACCGGTGAGACACCCGGCTATTGGCAAACTGGGGTGATTGTCCCTCTTTTCAAAAAGTGCCAAAAGCTGTAGTTCCATCTCACAGGCACATATCTCCTTCGGTCTCCTCGGGAAGCTCAACGCTAATGTGTTTTATGCCCGTTCTAGAGTTATTGCCGAAACCAGGATGACAGTTCCGACAGAGGTACAACCGACTAGCATTGTGGCCGCCATTGTAGTGGCGGGTGTGATTTGACTCCACTGCTATGGTACATGCTAGTTGACTCTCTGCTTGATGCTCTCAACAGTTATACCATCTACCCCCACGCCTATGCGGATTATGTAGCTGTACTGTCGGTCTGTACTGTGAGTCGCCGTGGCGTAGTGGGTTAGTGCGTCGATTTCTACGCAGAGGGTGCCAGGTTCGAATCCCCAATCTACCAACTTTCATAATTCACGGCTTCCACCGCTTTCGAGCCACTGACAATGCTCAAAGAGTATTCCTGTCTAGAAAATGCTTCTCAAACTTTGCCGTTCGGAGTCGGCATAAAACTGGACCTTCCACTCATGAAAGAACAATAGATCGCACAACACGAGTGGTTACTGAGAAACTAGGCCCAGGTCCGCCTTGGACCGTCGCGCCACCAATATATATATATATACTGTCTGTCGCATCTACCCTAGCGTCGGTTGGTTCAAAAGTCCGGGGAACTGTGGAAATCTGGTGTATCAGGAATGTGCTTTCAGTTAGGCCTCTCAAAATCGAGGTTGCTTTCTTGACGCTTAAAACAAAATTGACTGGTCTGACTCAAGTAATACTAAAAGATGCCACGATGAGGAAGACACAGTTCCAGTAGAAAATGATCAAGCCGCTATCGGTTTTCAGGCAATTTAAGGGAATTATCGCCAAGTCTTGGGGTCTATTATTAAAAAGATTCGTTTGGCTATGATAAGGCCAATACACTGCTGAATCCCTCCTGGTATCCACATCATGTGACGCACATTCAAGGCCGTCTTTCGCTTAAAAAGAAGTTGTTTCTTTTACAAATCGCACTGGAGCATGGTTGACCTTGCGAATTTAATTTAATCCCATCCTTGTGGATAGGTTAGGTTAGGTAGAGGGGCTGATAGTGAATTCACCAGCACACTTAGACCATTTGTGTCCATTGTGATACCCACAGTCAGACTGCTCCCACTGATTGACTACTCTAGTGACAGTCCCATTAATTTGACCCATTAAAACCATTTACCCATTTAACCATATTAACTTTGCTTTCACTGGGATTCACTGGGCAGGCACTCAAACAACTGCGCCATCCAGTCGTCTTATCCTTGTGGATAAGTCGACTTTCTCTGCAGTGGACTTACTTCTGCCAGAATCTGAGCCAGGAAAGAACTGCAGTCGAATCTCCACGGATGGCTACAAGACCACTGAACGATCTGGCGCCTTCGTGAAGGACGACAATATTCGACTGCACACCTCGTTGGTTAAATTTGCGTCAGTTTGCCTACCAGAAACCTATGCGATCCTAATGGGCGCGAAATACTTTGTGAAGGATAGGTAGAAGTAGTAGCTAATAGCTTGTCTGTGCTTAAAGTCTTGTCCAAACCACTTCCAGGATAATTAAGGAATCCAAGTCTTCTCTGACCTCTTAATTCGTTAAGACTTGCCTGGGTCACTGGACACTAGTGTATTTCGGGAAATGAGATGAGCCTAGACATTCCATCGATGGTTAGACCTCTTCAGAGCACTACCGGAGGTGGCATGACTCTCCAGGATGCAGACAGACAAAGCGCTTTCTCCCTAACGTCTTTAAGAAATCCGCGGCATTCTTGTTATCTCTTGACTGAAACGACTGTAGAGGACTTAAAGGCGTCACTACACCTTCACAGAATACCTTAATATGATTGCCCTAAGCGATGCAAACCTCTGCGACGCATATGAGGAAGATGACAACACTGCAGAGCACTTCCTCTGCTTGTTTCCCGCCTTTGCTCGGATCAGATGGTAGATACTCGGTGCTAACGATTTAGGTCATCACAAAAGCCCTTACTGGTCTTCATTTGGCTGAACAAAAAATTCGGGCAATAAAGCTGCCTGGTAGTGCAATGGACCTGGTTTTTAGTCTCCAGTGTAGCCCCAGTGGAATGTTAAAACAGAAAAAAAGCCAATCCCAAATTCTGTGCTCAGTTGATTTGGATATTCTTTAATCTTAACACTTTCACTAAAAGCGGCCATATTTTCTGATGGATAAGCCTTAATCAGAGCAAACCTCTTCGAACTCTCTTATAGGTTCGTATATAGTTTAGAGCAAGTCTCTTAAATTGTCCTTTTAGCTTTGCACATGGTATTCAGATGAAGGATTACGTCGACACTCGTAATGCGCGAAACGTGGGTACTATCTCGTCATTATATCTGCAGTCAGCATTTAGATGTTCAAGCTTCGAAGTACCGTACCACAAACTACATGTCCTTGTCAATAATAACAATCTGACCATGTAAAACCGACCGCGAGTCTCGTGATATGGAACTGAGGTAATTTATTAGTACAGAATGCAATCTGTACCAAACCGCAAACACCTGTCTTCACCGATGAAACGGCTGAATGGCCCAAAGGTTCATGTTGTAGACTTGCTCGTGTTTTACAAATACATAATTGCTTCAATATGTCAAGTGCCAAAACAACCGCATGAAATGCTTTGGGCTACAAATGTCAAGCAAGTTATCCCATCATGGCGCCGGGACATGAGTATGATGGGCGGTTGTTTCCACTCCGTCTGCAAACCCCCCTCACTTCTCATCGAACACTGGCAAGGATACACAATCTATTCATTATCGATGGTTTACGTATTTTGTGGGTAATCCTTTGAGTACAATCAAGCTAGAGGACAAAAAAGACATAAATGTTCAATTAAGTTGATACAAGATTGCCTTCTCCTTTTCCCGCCATGCACATGCACACGACCGTAAAGTCTAAGTGGAGCCGAGGCAAAGCCGTAATGAATATTCAATGATGATTGTAGACACAGCAGCCCATCTATGAGTGCCTGGCGACTGTTTTTGCATATCAATCGGTTTAAACGTTCATTTTCCACTCCTTTCTCAAAGCACAGTGTGCCAGTTGATGGGTGGGTGTTCACGGAGACAATCGAACGACAACGTCGACAGGAATAAATTGATATTTGACGGAGTCACCGATGCAAAACTGTTTGGGTTTGCGAATATGTTAATTAGTTTTGAAACCTTCACGGAATGCAGAGACGGGTTTCGAATCAATTAACATTGTCGGGCTTATTTTGATGAAAAGGATAATTCAATGCAAGCTTCGGGCAGAGAAAATCATAATTTCATCTTCAATGGGGGGGAAAAACTTTTATCTTAATAAATTCGGTGACGTAGGAAAGAGGGGCAGCTCAGATGGATGGTCGAGTGCGATGTTTGCATGTAGATTCTGAAATTTTCATTTTATGGAAATTTCATGAAAAAATACGTAAGATGTACCCTTCTTACGTATGTCTTAAAACAACGGGTGGTGGGAATAAAACTAAGGGACACACAATCACATGAGTCCAGCATTTTCGTAAAAGGGAACACTCAATTTGGCGTGAATAAACATTTTACCGAAAGAGGGTTATTTCCCTCAAGTTGACATTTGAAAACTTGACGTTTAAAAACTTGACGTTTGAAAACTTGAAGGGTGAGTGCAAAGGGGGGTACAGATGGGTGCAAGGTACAGTCGAACTTCGACAACTCGAACCACCACTTGCCACAAAAAAAATCGGGTTATCAAGTAAAATACAAATATTTATTTATCGGTGATATAACACATAAAATCTAGATGAGCATAATTATAATTTAAGATAATCTGTTGGACATGACTGAAGAGTGGATTTTTTTATTTCGTTTTTTTTTCACATCAAAATATCTCGACAATATCTTCATCCGTGGGAAAATCCTAAGTAACAATACACCCACCCGTCTGCAGAAAATCATCATACGTACAACCTGTTATACTTCTTGTATTTTTTTCAAGCTTCAAACTAAAGCTGCAGTTGAATTTCTACTTCGTTTCTTTCGTTTGAGAGTTCAGTTCTGAAAATCATAGGAATTTCATCCTCTTCTCCCCGCTGAGAATATTCCCAAAGTCCAGATTTTGTTTATGCTAGGTCAAAGGAACATAGTGCCCCGAAAACGATTCCTTAGAAATCGAACTTGTAGAATACGCAGAACTTGGGAATTTATCTTCAGAATTCGACTTATCGAAGGTGACGCCAAGTAATCTGTTCGAGTTATCAAGACATCGAGTAATCAAAGTTCGAGTTATCGAAGTCAAATTACATGTAAATTTCAGTCTTGGCGCAACAGCCAATCAATTTCATTCGAGTTATCGAAGTTTGACTTATCGAGGTTGGACTTATCGAAGTTTGACTTATCGAAGTTCAACTGTATATGCAATCATATTTTTTAACATACAAACGCAAAAAACAAGGAACTGTAGTTCACGCTGGGGGATAACTTACGTCGTTCCGGGGATAATTAAAAGAACCTCAATAGCTTCGAGTTTGATAACGTGGAATGGTTAGCTAATCATTTCCTTTCCGATATTTCCGAAGAAACACGTGTATGCAAAATGCATGAGTACCTAGAATTGTTAAAATGAAATATTCCTTCGATACATTGAGTTACGTGCAACACACTGCTTTGCACTTACATCACCACTCCCCTGCCTCTCCCCTAAGAAACACAATACCATCTAGCAACAAGAAAAACAAAACACGTGATGTTTACTGCAGGTGCAATCTACCAAATTCTAATGCAACAAAAGCGAAGATTGCAATCATGTGATCTGCGTCAAACTGCATTTCTTGTACTTTCATGTGCAAGGCTATCTCCGTCTCTTACTTTCGCTTGGCTTGGCCTGGTTTGCCTTTGTGCTGTGTTAAATTAAGTTCTGTTATTTTTTATTAGAATGCTAAGAGAAATGATGCATATTATTTTTGGAAGTCAGTCAGTCTTGTAGTGGAGATCATTGAATAAAGACCATACTTAAAAAAAATCGAAAAGAAAATTTTGTTGTTTTTTTCTATTAATAAGTGAAATAAAGTGAATTTGCATTACTATTGGTGACACGGGATTCCAAGCTGGAGTCCATTGGGATTTATAGATCCATAATTTGGCAAATGGTAATCTACTCGAGAATAGAGTGGGATGGAGGTAAGGTGTGCAACTCTACTGTCACGGAAATTTACACTGACGGCACTAAGTCAGAAGAAGGCACAGCATCTGCAAGTTCACGGGAGCTAGCAGTAGCCATACGGCTCCCGAACCTCTGCAGTGCTTTCCAGGCCGAAGTAACAGCTATTCAAGAGGCAGCCCTCCGGTTGTCAATGACCTCGATAGACGGAAGATCTATTTTTATTTACATAGATAGTCAGGCGGCCATAAAAGCTCTGGAAACACCATCGATTAACTCTAAGATGGTAAAACTCTGCCGTCTATCTCTGAGGGAGATAGCGGACATATGCAACCTTACCCTTTGCTGGGTCCCTGGGCAAATGGGTATTCCAGGCAAAGAAAAAGCCGCCTAATTAGCAAGAAGGGGGCGAGTTCATGAGTTCATGAGAGCGATCAAAGCAATGCGATTGACACGCTATAATCGATACAAATCGTTGATGGGCGGAATTCGATATTTACGAAAACTATGTGACCTACACTTCGACTCCAAACCAGTGGGACAACGCAATAGAGGACGCCCACGGAACCGATGGCGCACCCAGGTGGAGAAGGACCTCAACCAACTGGGTGTGCGCACCTGGCAAAATATCGTGCCGGCTGGAGAGGCTTACTGGTTGAGGCCCAGGTCCACCCTGGTCTGTAGCGCCACCAGAAGAAGAAGAATGTGGCCTACACCAGATCCATAAAAACTAAGGCTCTCCTTGAATTGGACAGGAGAAACATTAGTAAAGTAGTAGGCGTAATCACTGGCCACTGCCTAATTGGCAACCAAGCCAGAAGACTTGGCGCACCCTAGGTTAGGTTAGGTTAATGTGATTGCCACAACTAAAGCAATTCTGGCCCACTTAGATGCTGATTGAATCCATTGTGATGTCACTAATCGGCAGCTAACGTGGCGGTTCCTCTTTGGGTACCAACTAAATAAAACACCTGAAGATACCTACTGGTATGGTAGTCGCATATACTGGATGATGTACTCCTTGGCTAGGTTACAGCCAATTAGCATATTTTTAAGCCGGACATTTCCTCAAGGCTTTTGAATGAATAGCTGCCTAGCGTGTTTTCCCTTGTCCTGGCAAGTGCTGGGCAGGTGCCGAGGTAGTAAAGTATAGTTTCTCATTCCTCTTCGTCTATACAGCTCCTACAAAATTCATTGTAGAGGGTTCCCATTCTCCTTGCCTAGTAGGCAATGACCAGTAATAATGCCAACTACATTGCTGATTTCCTTTTTATTTAGATTTAGAAGAGTGCTTGTTTTTTGGGATTTATTGAAGGCCATATTAGCCTTGGAGTCCTACAAGTATCTAATTCCATTCACCTCCGATTAGCGCCGATGATGGCATCTGTAAGTAACAAGGTGTTTATTACTTGAAATGAGGGGTATGGGGTGCCTGATTACTTACCATTGGCTCGTTGCCTGGAATACCGCAATGCTCAGAAGCTGCATGGATGAGGAGGAAGACGAAACTGTGTTACACTGCCTCTGAACCTGCCCAGTCTTTGCAGAGACAAGAAGAAAATATATGGGTAGCTACTTCCTCAATAGTCCTGAGGATTTAGCAACTACCAAAATAAAGGACATCCTCAAGTTCATTAAAACCACCAACCGGTTATAGGTATAATTACACACACCAAAAAAGATAAGTGAGAAAGAGTATCATCAGGCTGACGACTCATGCAGGGTCTGAGCCTGCTGCTTTGCATTGTTGACGGTCGTGGGTACACTACTTATAGTCATCTATACCACACTTTCTTGCATCTGACATAGCTCGTAGAGTTCGTGGTTGTGCCTTCTCCTCCATTCACCTTCCCCGCAGACGGTACCATATATCGGACATAGAATTTTTCTTTCTAAGCCACCAAGAATCAGCTCCACAGTTTTGCTTATCGTCCAGCTTTCGGCTCCATGTAGTAGGACCGGCAAAATGAGGGTTTTGTAAAGCATGACCTTAGTCCTTCGAGTCAGGAGTTTTGAGCCCAGTTATTTCGACAAATCGAAGTAACATCGGTTGCCAAGGGTGATTCTATTTCTAAGATGTCATTCTTGGAATGGCCAGCAGCCGCACTACAGCGCATCTCCTTGCCGAAATCCGATACAGGTTTCAAACGGCTCGGAAGTCCTCGAGCCAAACTGCACTTTGCATACCGTATTTATTAGCGTGGTGTGACACAGCTGCATACATTTTTTCGTGATCCCGAATTCGCCATCGCACCGAATAACTCCTAGCGATGAATGAAGTCGTATGCGGCTTTAAAATCGATTTGAAACTCGCTGGTCTTTTCCAGGATTGAGTGAAGATTTGGTCTATTGTCGATTTGCCGCGCCGGAAGCCGCACTGGCACGTGCCGATTAGTGCGGTGCAAAACTGTTTAGACGTTCACACAGTAAGCTGGCCAGGATCTTGTAGACCCTTAAGGGTCTAAGTGAGGCAAATACCTATGAGGGCTTGCCCAATCACATCTGCATACATACCTACCTAGTTTGGCTAGTGTTGTGCTTATGCAACAGCAAATCTATGAATCAACTCTTTCTGCCACAATTTACAACGCAACATATCTGGAGTTTGGGTTTTTTTCCAGCAAGCACGGAGCACGTTTTTTTTTTCCAGCAAGCACATTTTTGATAACCAAAAATGTTATGAAATCGTCGTCATACATTCCAGATTTAATTGTTTTGAAGGTTTTTCACTTATTCTGTCTAAGTTTTCCTTTTCCGAAACAGAATTTTCCATTTTCTTAACTTTTTTCTCTCTTGAAGAGAATCCACACTCAACTTCTTCAAGAGTTCACTCAATACATTTCATCTTCATTCTAAACAAAATGGAGGTAGCACTCATCCGTCAAAACATGTGAGCGGAGGGTCTTCGTAAAAAAAATTAAAATGTACTTTTATTTACACCAAATGGAGTGTTCTCTCCAAAATGCTGAGAAGACACTCATACCTAATTTTTATTCACACCAGCCAATGACTATTGTCCGCGTGGATCATATGATGTACAAACTAAACTGAGTCACGTGTCCGATTGAATTATGTTAATAGAAAACAGTTTCTAGTCTTCAGATTGTAGTTTGTGGATCGAAGCTAGTTGTAACAGGTGTAAGAAGTAACAGCAAATATAAATAGCATTCCTCTCAGAATTAAGTAAAGAGAAAAACGTTTGTTTTTTTTATGCCTTTCTGCTTCGATTGCGCATTGAACGTCAAGGAGGCAAGACTCGTCGTGAGGGCAGGCTTGCAACTTTTTTTAATTTTTTTATATTTTTGGTTTTCATCTCCACACGAAGATGCACAGTGTTATTTTTTTTACAATTCTGTTGTATTTGGGTTTCAATTGTGAATATTTTGTCGAATTGGCATTTTTAGTAAATTTTGTTTCTTGCGGAAAAATCCCTGCCGGGGCAAGTTGTAACATTTTTCTGGTGTATGGTGTTACAACCTTCCTTAGTGCATTAGTAGTTTCGTTAAGAAGATCGTTTAAAAAACCAAAATCCCAATTATCTCAATACGCGTAAGATAAAAATTAATTTTGAAAAAGTACAACCTATCTTTTTCAGCCGAAAGAAAGAGTTGCCTACTGCCCAACAATCCACTTGACGTTTGTGGAGAAAGAGTTAACTGGAAGTCTAGTGTAAAATACCTGGGTATTCATTTTGGATGCCAGGTTGACGTTCAAAGAGCACATAGCAAGCACTGTCAATAAGGTAAACATTGGTAGAAAGATGCTTTACTCTTTCATAAACAGGAAATCAAAGCTTAGCAGGTCCAACAAAATCATAATCCATAAGGTGATATTCCAGTCAATACTACTTTATGGATGCCAAGTATGGGGAAGATGTGCCAATAGCCATATTAAGAAGCTGCAAGTTACACAAAACAAACTGCTGAAAATGATGCTTAATTTGTCCCGACACCATTCAACTTCGGATCTCCACCTCCAAGCGAATGTTGAATTGATCTCCGACAGAATAATTAAATTAACGGATAAATTTCGACAAAACAAGGTTTTTTCAGATAATCCTCTCATAAACCAATTAAATATCTAATAATTATTTGTTTATTTTCAAATATATGTCATAATACTAATTTATATTTAACTTATTTATATATATATATACGTATTTCATTTATTAAATTATTTATTTAGTTTTGTTTTTATTTATTTATTTATATATATTTCGAACATTTATTTATTTATTATTTATTATTTGTTTAGTTAATCATTTAGTTTATTTATTTATTTGTACATTTATTTATTTATTTATTATCTATTTATTTATTTATATGTTTATTTATTACTTATTCTGTTCGATTATTCATTTTTTAAATGTTCTTATTTATTAATAGAATAGATTCATCAATCTATCCATTCTTCTTTTTTTTTCTTTTCTCTTTTTTCCTTGTATTGAAGTTTTTCTTGTAATTTTCTTCAAAATCGCATTTCTTTACATTTGTATACTTTAAAAACCTAAAAGACAATAATTCAGTTGAAAGATATAAAATTTAAATATCGAATCTCTGTATGTAAATTGTGTGACAACCACATTGTATTTTTAATACGAAATAAAGACATATCTATCTATATATAAACCAAAATCCCGTCGAACCTCAATAAGTCTAATAGTCACTGGAACAAAAATCTACGGCATTCGAGGAAAGCCAAATTTCGTGGCAACAGTAGACCTTTTTTTTTTCAAGACTTTTTCGATTTCGTCGATAATGAGCTTGTTTTTATTTTTTTTTATTTTTCAGCGACATTTTGCTGAACGAATTCTACTACTCCTCCATACATTTATATATGTTTTGTATTTAATTACGAGCACAATGTTACGCGTATGAATTTGTAACCAATTTAGGCTTTTCCGTCTTTTTTTTCTTATTTGCTCTTTTGTTTTGCACGCCCTGAATAGGTCTGGGATTATAAAATATGGAGTGAACTTTTTACGAGAAGTAACATGAGTGAACATGTCGAAAAGTTCGATTTAATGAGGGTTTCGACTTACCGAGAGTCGACGAGTGTAAAATAGTATTCTTGGGTCTAAGCTCTGAAACCTTTGTTTTACTTATAAAGGCTTGACAGCAGTCCAAGCAAAAAAATTAAAAAGTAATTGTTTTTTAAAAACGTAACGTCAGTTATCATACTACCGTACTCAGCCCCCAAAAATGTACTCAAAAAGTACAATTGTAGCACGGGAGGGAACGATGACCACATCGTACTGCACTCCCTGCTGCCATGCTTGTGCTGTCTGCAATTATCGGATTTCCTACCACTTCTCTAGTTTTGAAGTTAATGACACGACTACCCACCGACCGCATTTCTCTCACCCCTTAGTTGAATATGCAAATCATACAAATTAAAGTTTACCTGGGACTCATGTGCTATGAATAGCACCGCAAAGTTAATTAGAGCTTATAGTGGTAAATTTTCAGATTTTTGTTCATCTCTTGACAGGCACACCGTCAAACTCAGGCAGAAAAGTTCATAAAGCCACCAAATGACGAATTACCAAACTAATGTATTAAATTAAAACGCACGAAATTGTCTGCGCATGAAGCACCCTCAGGCTGGAAGGAATATGTGTAGTTTTAGTCGTCAGCCGCATGCTGTCTGCCAACTTCGGCGGCGAACAACAAATACATGTACCCAGGCGCTTCTGCTATTTTGTCAGTTATTTGTCAGTACGTCAAAGTTTTCCCTCGACTGATGAGTTACATCATGGTTATGCTGTGCTACACTTCACATCATTAATTTTACATTTTTAATTTTAATTTTGCAACGTGACTGGGTCGATGGGGTGACCTAAGTTAGATGGTTACTCCACCCTTGCATTCGCAAAATAGAGAAGCCAAAAATGGTTTCGTATTTAGTCTATGGGAAGTTTATGAATGTGTTTGTGAGACGAAAGTTAATCTTCGGATCCAGTACAAAGGAATAACTCATGTTAAGCGAATTTAAGTCAGTTTTCACAAGCTCAATTGTCTAGGCATGGTAAAACCACTGCTGTGCCTAGTGTGCAACATGCTTAGGTTAGGTTAGGTGGGGGGGAGGGGGCTGCCAAGCGCATTCCATTGTGATACCCACAGTCAGACTACTATCACCGATCAACCACTCCAGTGAAAGTGTCGTTAATTAAATCCCAGCGGCAAATGGTAGACCAGATTTGAAAACCAGATAAAAGCGTATTAACTTTACTTTCACTAGAATTTGAACCGGGGACCCCCCTAACCTCAAGCAGGCACTCAACCAACTGCGCCATCCACATTGTGTAACATTCTCACCGGTAGACGGATCGTAGTCAAGAAAGGCAACCTCCGCAGGTATTTTTGGTGTAAGCAAAAATGGTCTGCACCAGGGTGCCATTAAATCGCCGATCCTATTCAACATTTACTTGAGCGATCTGATAAGTTCTCTTCCGCATGTGATTGCGTATGCCGATGAACTTGATCGTACAGATCAGGCAAAAATATCGAGGACATCACTACTCTCGCACAGGGTGACTTTGATTCATTCGTGAGAGCTTGCGATGACTGAAAGTTGAACATCAACTCCGAGAAGTCGGAAACCATTCTGTTCAGGACGCCGTTGTATAAGGACTCGGCGATTTTTTTCTATTAATTTTTCTCAATATCAATCCTTCTGCATAATTATCATTAATTTATTCATAGTTAGGAGTCGCCGTGGCGTAGCGTCGACTCAGATTTGTCATAAAGACTAAAAAAAAACGCAGATTAAGCCGAAACGCACAGTTATAACATAGATTAGATTAGGTTAGAGTACCCGCATAGGGTCAGTAGATTAGTATTAAGAACTTTGTAAATTCTTAAGTAAGTTAAGCTAGACTTAAGTAATTTTGTCTAGCAAGTAAGTAACATATTTCAAAATAAATAAAATTACATGAAAAAAAAGGTGCGTCGACTCCTACGCAGAGGGTGCCAGGTTCGAATCCCCAACCTACCACCTTTCATAATTCACGCATTCCACCTCTTTCGAGCCACTGACAATGCTCCAAGAGTATATCCTGTCTAGAAAAACCTTCTCAACTTGACCGTTCGGAGTCGGCATTAAGCTGTAGGTCCCTTCCACTCGTGCAAGAACAATAGCACGCACTACACGAGTGGTTGCTGAGAAGCTAGGCCCAGGTCCACCAGGTAGCGCCACCCATATTATTATTATTATTATATTATTATATAAACAATATTGTCCATGTAACTAAAAACTGTATTCTATACATTTACGCAGATGACATGAAAATAATAAATACAATATCTAACTCAACCGACTCGCGCGCACTCCAAAACGGTCTTGACTCCTTCAACTTAACGTAAGCAAATGCCAGTCCAACACTTTTTCCTCCCTCCTGCCAGAGCTTACTTCCTCCATAACGAGCAAGTACCCAGAGTCTCCTTTATTCGGGACTTTGGAATTATATGTGATAGGAAGCTAGGATTCCATTCACATGTTAACAATATTATCCTACGAGGCAATTCTTGTCTTGGCTTCATTAAACGCTGGTCCAACGAATTCTCAGACCCTACTTTAGTAAATCCCTTTACATCACCTACGTCAGACCCCTCCAAGAATATAACTGTCAAATCTGGTCTCCTCACTATGATAATCACTCAAAGCGTATTGAAGCTGTCCTGTCCGTAGATTCCTACGTTTTGCATTAGGTCGGTCTGATAACCTTGCTTTACCACAATACACAGATCGCTTATAGTTGATCGGCTTGCATGCCCTAAAAAAATGTCGTGAAGAAGCTGACAAACTATTTGTATACCAAATCCTAATAGAAACTATTGACTCGTCCGTTCTTCTGGAAATGATTCCACTAAACTCCAACCCTCTTCGCCGCAAGTCTGTTCCTCTGTACGGCCTCTATGAGCCCATCTGTAGAATGTTGAAACTTATCTCAAAAATCCCTAGATTTTCATTCTTCCATTCAATTCATTATAAATTCATTATTCACCCCTTCCTTCACATGTTATGCAAATCTATTTAAGTTAGTTTTAGTCGAATATGTTAGTTTCCAAGCATATTTTTTTTTTTTTAAGTTCACGCTTGTACTGATTCGAATTAAAGCGTGTCTTGTCCTGGCAGGCTAACGGAGCAATCACTTCGAACTCACGAGTTTATTAAAACGCATAGGTTTTGTTCGATTTATCAAGGTTTTTTCAATTGAGCTTACAATTTGTTTGAATTATTGAAATCTTCGTATTACCAAGTTTCGAATTATCGAGAGTCGACTGTGCATAGTAAGAACGAATCCAGATTGAATTTGAAAGTGGTCCACGAGAAAAAAAAAAGTTGGCAACCTCTGCAACAAAAGTTGTCCTGTTTTATGAGCTATGAATATTAAATTCGAGACCGAATAAGTAATAAAAATATATTTCAAAATAGTTTATCTTAATGCTTTTTGATACACCACATTATTAAGTTTCTTTTCAGGCGCGTGAATAAAAAATTTCAATTCAAAAATTCAATTATTTATTGGCATTACAAATGCAGGCTGCGCTGTAATTAAATGGCATATCGTTCGAAATCATAAAGATGCATGGTCTTCGCCTTTGTATTTCCCTTTCAAAATTGTAGCTTCTATGACGTTTTTCAATGATTTCGGCGCGCGAACTTTCGAACGCAATGAGTGACAATGTGGCAGACATCTGTCAATTTTTTATACGAAATCATGGGCAATTATGGCCACAAAAAAACAGATATCTGCTTAATTCACACAAACGCGCGAAGGTAAGATGGTAATTTTTCTCGGCATTTTTGTCAATAAGAACCTACTACAAAGTACAGTCGAACTTCGATAACCACTTGCCACCAAAAAAATACGAGT
Source organism: Eristalis intricaria (assembly GCA_964034865.1). Taxonomy (NCBI): domain Eukaryota; kingdom Metazoa; phylum Arthropoda; class Insecta; order Diptera; family Syrphidae; genus Eristalis; species Eristalis intricaria. Next base: position 112,365,550 of record OZ035873.1, on the reverse strand, counting down.
TATCAACTAAAATACAATATCAATATAAATATTTATTTCTTTGCGATATGACATACATAACGATTAGGGGCATAATTATTATTTTAAATAGTCTGTTATACATGACTGAAGATTGGATTTTCTATTTTGGTTTAAAAAAAAAATCTTCAATTGAATTCAAACTTTTGTAGGTAGGTACTCAGAAACGTTTGCTGTTTCATGATATAACCGCAAAATCAATAATGAATTTGCAACCAACTCTCTCGAAGGTGGTTGAATCAAATCATTCTCAATTATCGGCTAGTCTTTTCCTATTACATCACTGCCGGTGTCGTCGTTATTGTCGAACTGAGAAGATTCGGGCTCACATCAAAATATCTCGACAATATCATCTGTGCGACACGTCTAAGTAAGGCTGCTTTCACACTCGTCAAGATTCGTCGGCGATTCTTTCAAATTCCCTTTTGTTATCTCAAGCCACTTTCACTCTGGAAATCTTTCAGTCCCTGCAATTGTGATGTCAATGCGGAACCTTTTCTTTTTTTTCCTACCCCCTCTCACACATGCGTTATCTCTTTCTCACACGTGTACAGCATGCTTCCAATACCCAACATTGAGGCCATAGGAATAAAGCAACTCAAAGAAAAAACGAAGAGAGAAAAAAGAGAACAGAAAATCCAAAAGCAAACCTCGAGCACACGAGACGCGGACTATCCCTATCACGTCCCACCTCCCTTGCCAACAAGGTGGAAAAATTGCAGACGAAATTTTTCTGTGTGAAAACGGCCTAACAATTTCGCCATCCATCTGCAGAAAAATCATATTTCTGGCATCTTCAAATCTGCAGTTGAATTTTGCCCTCATTTCTTTCATTTGGGAGTTCAGTTCTGAAAATCATAGGAATTTCATCCTATCCCCCGATGAGAATATTCACCCAAAGCATGATTTCGTTTACACTATTTCAAATGAAACATGCAACGCAGTGCCCCGAAACCGATCCCTTATAAAACGAACTTGAGGAATATGCAGAATTAGGGAATCTATTCAGAATTCGACTTATCGAAGGTGACGCCAAATAATATGTTCGAGTTATCATGACATTCGAGTAATCTAAGTTCGGCTTATCGAAGTTCGACTGTGTTAGAAAACTTATAAGAAAATATTGGTAAAGTCGTTCTCAACTTATAGCCTGAAAAAGGGAAACATGGATTAATTTTTATATGTGTGTCGATTACTGACGACAACGACGGTCGCCCTCAACTAGGTTAAGTGTGAGTCTGCCTGCACTCCCCGACTAGTGTCAAAGCTTAGAGAGCGCGCTATACAAACGCGTCTACAATATCTCGAGATCAGCTTGCGAATGGACCGAGTCGTAAACGTAGAGTAACACTGTTTGTTGTTCGAGTGTATCAACAGCACTCATCATTAATGTACTTGTATCAGCATCACGCAGTAACTACTTTCTGAAATTTTTTATGAGCTTGTCCAACGAAGTCAATATTCTCAGATCACTGGCTTTTGTTCAAAATCATTTCATCTCAATTATTGTGGAATAATAAATATAAAAATAAAAACAACGTAAAATGAGAAGAAAGCATAAAATGTGAACGAATGACAGCCCTGTCATCATGCTTTTGTGTGTCAAAGTCGAAAGTATCTCCTAACTGCTTTCGTAGAAATGTTATTTCATACTTGTGGCGCTTGAGCTCTTCTCGCGAACGTCAAAATGATTATTTTTTCACATCGTCAACCGGATGACTTATCTCCGAAAATCAAAACCACATAAATCATTTAATTCGATGCTGTCACGGCATTAAACTGACGCCAATGAAAAAGTTAAACCATCAACAAGTTAATTCACTTAATTCTCAATGCGAACCCTGCCTCTCGTTGTCAGCCTGAAATAGTCATTGCCTAATCAAATTCCACTGACTGTGAATCTAGACTGTAGAGTGTGTGAAATTCGTGGTAACGTATGAACATTCACAACACCTGCATCCAAGACAGTCCTTCCGCACCACTCATCTTATCTGGGTATCTGTATCTGGGTATACTTTAATTCAATCCCTTGCGAAAACATAAAGCACCCTGTCTTCACGTAATCCAACGCAGAAGCTTTCAATTTAATGGCATTTGTCGGAAATATAGCCTCCATCCACAAAGGGACTTTACACAATTCTGTCAGACGGCAGCGGCGGGTCGCGGCGCGACGCACGGTGGTATCCTTTCTTCCTTTGAAGTTAACAAAATGTTATCCTGTTGCAGGAGGACGAACACTGACAAAAAGGGATAATACCTTCAAAAGCAGCTGGGTCACAGTGAATGATTTCGGAACCCTTGTCTCTAGCCTGTGTTAATTGTATCTCGTTTTGATTTATCACGCACTATGCACATAATGCGCAAGCACAGCATATATTCAACAGGACGGTGGGAGAGGAATGGTGGGGGTGGGGCTGTGGCCTCCCTGGACGATCTCTGTGAGACATCTTCAAATGCGAGGTGGTGATGACGTGCAATTATAAGCGATTGCCGGAGTATCTCGACAAGATTTATTGAATGTGCTCATCTATTGTGCTGAAATACTGATTCTTTTGTTTCGACAATAATTCGTTAATGCAATCTCCTGAGTCAGATGTTCTGTTTTGTTTCCTTTTCAGGGGGCGGCCAACTCTGAATAAATGCGTTATGTCCTCACACAACAAAGACTTCATTGTATTCCTGTCAATTTGAAGATGGATTCAACTAAGTTGCTGTGATGAGCGCAGATTATTGCGTCTCTCATTTCGCAAGAGAAGACAGTTTCCATGTTAATGGCCCAACCATTTACACACTCTTCCCTTTGCATCAGGTGAGGTAACAAGGATTCAACCATGGCAATGGTTACTAATTGCGTTAATCACTTCATCAAATCAATTCGTATTCATCGATGGGAATGTGAATGGTGCGCAAATGCTCACCCCTGCTCCTGCAGTAAATTGAATGGCATAATCCGTTATCCCAAATTTAGCATCACAAGCATGATTGCGCTTTCATACCCCCAAACATCCACGCTGGTCCAAAAAAAAAACCCCCCCACCTAACCGTTGAAGCAGTTTAAACAGATGCTGGGGAATATCCTGCGGACCCGGTTTCTAGGAATTCACACACACACCATTCGAAATTACACGCTCTGCTGGTCCAGAGTAACATCCATGGATAAGTGGATGAAAGGCGAAGACAAACTAAAGGAGCTCAGTGTGCCATAAAATATTGTAGGACTGCGTGTACCACCTTAGAAGGGCCCTTGAACCCTCGGTATGTCTACCCACGTGCATGACGTTAGCCAGCATTTATTAGGATCCTCATTTGTCCACTGGTGACACATATAAATTAACGCAAATACTTGACTAGGACGTGATCGAGAGACGTGGCTTGGCATTTATGCCACCGGAAAAGGACACACGATTCGGAACCTCCCTTGGTTTTTCACAGCAATTTAATATGTAAGTATTCTCAAAACCGATTGCTATTGAATAACTGACATGTCCCGATTGTTTGTCGCCAGTAAGCAGAAATGGATTGCCACATAATTCACGAACTGGAAGGACACACGCTCTACACTTTGGGGTGTAGAAAAGTGAAATGAAATCAGCTCGATTCGAAAAACACATTCCATTGCTTTTCGCTTTTCGATTCTATTGGGGTGAATTGTGTTTTTTGAATTAATCTATAAGTTTATTACATTTCCCTTCGTCGGCGAAGAACTTCAGCCGATGTTGGCCCAGTGCCCGGAGCAAGACCATATTTCACACTAAACGAATGATAATAAAAATGAAAAAGGACCTTGCTGGAGGAAAATATGGTTTTTACGGTGCTTTGATGACGAAATGGGTGGGCCAATGAAATAAATATTACATCCTTAAGAACGAAATTTTATTTATGAATTATTAAGTGAGGTGCTTGAGAGATGAGTTAAACTTTTAATAGGACGTCGGGTGTCATTGTGTCCTCGTTGGCCTGCAACGGGTTCCAATGGTTCCATCTTGGATGTGTTTATCAATTAATGCCACCCTGATTTATCGATAAAATTGAACGCGTGCTGTATTAAAAATGCATGTGATTTCAAACTTAACGAGGCAGCCATCCGCCTAAAAGGGCGTCCTTTAATGAGCTCATCAAAATGATGCATAGGTACCTTCTGATTTTTATTACCATAAATTATGTCTCCATACAGATTTTAATGACAATTACGAAAATATAAATGATGGCGCACCAAGAGGAGGATTTGCGTACGGCAGGATAATCAATTTGAGGTTAAAAATTACGTCCTACTAAAAGCAATAACATACGAGCCGAACATGTTTTCTTTGCTTTTTCAATCAAAATTTTTTAAATGAGATGTTGATTATCTTTGCTGCGTATATGTGTATTTTTAACAGAGGTGAAATTAATCATAAAATTTTCATACTGTTTGCTTAAGCCTTGATGTATTAGTATACATGTGTAAGCAGTGAAACTGGAATTGAAGTCCCATACATTCCCAATGGCGGACAACTCCCTTAGCCGGACAAAAGTGCTGCCTATTGAGAATTCCGCCTATTTGAGAATTCATTGTTACTACGCTGTTGGCAACACAGATCCGAATAAGGAGTTTCGCCAGTCTCACCAAACACACAGCAAAACCTTCCCGGTCGTCAATTTTAGCTTGGCCACCGCTTTTGAGGACTTACTACGATTCGACCACGATCGTTTTCACTTGACCTTGTCGTAAGTGATACCTTTTCTCCATCAGTCACCATCCGCTTCGAAATGGGGACGATGTTGTACCGATTTAATGATTCGCAGCGCCATTGACATTCACTCGTGTGGTACCCATCAAGAATATTTTGTAACCCAGTATTCTTCGAATGGTTCCAAAGGGTTTCAGTCTAGAAGATTTTTCATGATTTTATTGAAATCTTCGGCAGAAGCTTTTTCTAGACAGGAATACTCTCTGAGCATTGTCGGTGACTCGAAAGAGGCCTCGAATTATCCAAGGTGGTAAGTTCGGGTATCGAACCTGGCACCCTCTGCGTAGGAGTCAACGCACTTAACTTTAACTTTAAAATTCATTTTTATTTTTTAATTCATGATACTTAAAACTAGACAAAAATAATTGAATCTATAATAAAATCTAAGCAATTCATGTTCTTAAAATCTATCCTACTGATCCTTCACAGGTGCTCTAAAATAATCTAAGCTTACTTATCCATTTGCCTTTCGGCGTCTACTACTAATATTGTTTTTTTGCAGTCCATATGTATAATCTTTATTGGTTTTGCTTACTGGCCAATAAAACTTAGGAAAAATTTGGCGCTCTAAACATTTGTTTTTTGAAGTTTTCTTAAAACTAACTAAATCTACGCAAACCTAGCCTTAATAAACTTAAACTACCTAACGATACGTCCGTGACATTGCGGACGTGTGTACAAGGACGTGTACGTTATTTATATGCTTCACATATATAATCTACACGCCTTTGTACACCTTTCTTTTTTTTGGTGTGTTTTTGTTTTTTTTTTTTTCTTAGTCTAACTTAACTTAAATCTATGTAAGTGGGCTGTTGTCTAACAGACCGACTATCAGATCAGGCGCTGGCGATGGCGGAGACTGGTTCTGGTGTAACCACCAAAAGAAGTGCCCCTCCTTTGCACTCTCTCTCCTATCTCGAGCGGGGATCGCTCTACTGAACCGGAGTTGATCCTCGTGTTCGCGAGCAATATCCGATTCATAGTGGTGTCGCCTGTCAACTGTTCGGCATACAGCGTCGAAGATTATGGGACATCCACTCACGTCCTGAAAGCCTTAGGTGGAATAAAGCCGGTGTGGCGCCCCCCCTCATGATACATAAAGTTTGGCTAATAAGCCCCGAAGATCAGACTGTTGATAGACATCATACTCCTTGCGGTGTGTCGTCGAGTTAGTGAAATTATAAAATTGTCTACTCTTTTCACGTTAGCCCTGTTGTACAAGACCTCGTTGCGATAGTACGTCTTGTACTCGGATTCAGGTGTCCGATACAACCGGAGACAGGTCCTAAGACTCCGTCTCTCGAACACCCTCATCTTTTCCATCAACAACCATACACCATGACGGGCCTCATGAGAGCCATGTAGCAGATTACCTTCACCCTGGTATCAATTTGGCTACTGTAAAACAGCTTTCTTGCCACAGGCTTTTCTAGCATTGGTCAAAGCCTTCTCTATATGTTTGTTAAAATACAGAAAATAATCCAACCAAATGCCGAGATATCTGACTACACTTTTTACGATTAGCGGCCTGAGCTGGCCCTGAGGGTCAACAATGCAGAAATCTTTCCAGTTCATACGCGTATCACTTGAAGCCCTGTGCACCGGGGCACGGAAAATAACAGTTTCACATTTTAGGAAGTTGATAAGCTTCCAGTCATACAAAATCCAGTTATTTTATTTGCATCCCGTTGCAACAGGGTGCTTATGACTACTACCTTCAGTGCTGATCTGTAAGCCACTTGGTCATCGGCATACGCGATAAGATGCGGCTTGGACCATAGAAGATCTGCAGTAAATATAGAAAACAATAATGGGGATCCTACAGCCCCCTGTTGTAGACCGTTTTCTTTACTAAATACTGTACTCGGCGTTACGCAATGGTTTACTTAGCCTAAGTCTGACCAACTTAAGGAAAAGGCCTTCTAGCCAGACGGTATTAAATCCCTTTTCCAAGTCGAACAGACAGGCATTAGTAGTCCTCTTTTTATCCATAATCCATTGTATGTCGGAAACCAACTTTGAGCAGCATGCACTGTCGAATGCCCTGCCCCAAGTCCAAATTGGTTGTCCGGTAGAATATTGTTGTCCTCGACCAATGTCTGCAGAGCTCGAATGACGATCTTTTCAAATGCCTTGCTGATGCAAGGAAGAAGACTTATCGACCGAAGATTAGACGGAATGCTTTTGTGATTGGTTGCACTACGGCCGTCCTCCAATGTGCCGGGTAATGTGCATTGCTAAGCGCATTGTTAAACAGTGTAGTGTAAATTTTCACTGCAGCCGGAGGGAGATGGTTGAGCACGAAGTTCGGGATACTATCCCAGTCCGCGCACTTACCCACTACGCCACGGCGACCCATAATTATATAGCCACCTATAAATTTATTCGAGGCTCTGGTTTGGAAAACGTATAGCCCCTACGTACAAGTCCTTTATGGAACGATTTTGCCTGACTATAGTGTGTCAGCTCATCGTGTGATGCCATGGCTATCATTCTTTATAGAGAGGACTAAAGACGTCGGACTAAAGACGAGGATGCAATTATATAAATGTAGTCCGGCCATAATGCACGATTTTAATTGTGAGTCACACCTTAATTTCTTGTGTCAAGAAATTGAGGATATGGACCTGGACGAGATGTGCTTCAATCAGGATGGTGCCACTTGGCACACGAAGAGGACACATCACTGCAGCCACTGATCAGTGCACTACTCCGAACTATAATTGACAACATTCTCAAAGAAGCCAACTCGTCTTGGCTCGCATGAGATGCCTGTCACATGACAAGATCAACGAGGCCAGATCTCAACAACGGCAAAACAAAGAATCTCCTGGCATTGGACCGCAGCACACGGTGCTCGTCGGAGTGATCATAGAACACTGCCCCACCGAAGCAATGCTCCGAAAATGGAATGCGGAATCCAGCGAGACCGAAACGAACCAATATCTTCTTTGTCACTGCCCAGCTCTCCAGATGCTCCCGGTGCAGCAGTGGCGACCGACCATTGGCATGGTGTGTGTGTGTAGTTTTAAGCACGCGGTAACATGTTCAATTTGAGTATTTCGCAGAAGCGACTCCACTATGATTCGGATATCGCTCGCGAACACGAGGATCAACTCCGGTTCAATAGAGCGATCCCCGCTCGAGATAGGAGAGAGAGTGCAAGGGAGGGGCACTTCTTTTGGTGGTTACACCAGAACGAGTCTTTGCCATCGCCAGCGCCTGATCTGATAGTCGGTCTGCTGGACAACAGCCCACTTACATAGATTTAAGGTAGGTTAAGTTAGACTAAGGAAAAAAAAAAGAAAGGTGTACAAAGGCGTGTAGATTATGTACGTCAAGCATATAAATAACGTACACGTCCGTGTACACACGTCCGCAATGTCACGGACGTAGCGTAAGGTAGTTTAAGTTTATTAAGGCTAGGTTTAGCGTAGATTTAGTTAGTTTTAAGAAAATTTCAAAAAACAAATGTTTAGAGCGCCAAATTTTTCCTAAGTCTTATTGGCCAGTAAGCAAAACCAATAAAGATTATACATATGGACTGCAAAAAAACAATATTATTAGTAGATGCCGAAAGGCAAAAAGATAAGTAAGTTTAGATTATTTTAGAGCACCTGTGAAGGGTCAGCAGGATAGATTTTAAGAACATGAAATGTTTAAATATCAAGATAGATTTAATCATCGTTTTCTAGTTTTAAGAATCATGAATTAATAAATAAAAATTAATTTTAAGGTTAAAGTTAAAAAAGTATTTCGCAGAAGGTTTGTTTCTGTTTTTGTTGTTATATATACATATTTATTATATATACACACAGACACACCCCATGTCAATAGCCGCCATTGCTTGTTGATTGTTGCCGATGGTCTCTAATGGACATTTTTAAAGGGTAATTAATTGCAATCTTTTGAGCATTGCTCAGCTTCAGGACAATGCAAAAGGTTGGTTGATAACTCAAATGAATAAGGGATACATTAACTAAAATGCATTTTTTTAGTTCTTCAATCCGATAAGCCATTAATGAGCCAGGACTTGCGGATTTTGCCCCATTTCCCTCCTTAAATCCAGAATAAGTAGACTAAGTACATCTTCAAGATCAAATCTATCTCTCTACCAAATTTCATCAAAATCGGTTCATTGGTTTAGACGTGAAAAGGTAACAGACAGACACACAGAGTTACTTTCGCATTTATAATATTAGTAAGGATTGCTAGCAATTGACTTTGTCAACGCAGCTGTACCCATACTTGACGCCACGGAGTAAACAAATGAAAGAAAGAAATTTTGCTCGGTTACCTCATTTCGTCTATCAGAATCTTGTAATCTCTTAAAATATTTTCCAAGACCACGTATTTCAATTTAAACTTAAGGTTATCTTTTTTGTACAACGCTTCAACCGGGGTAATCCTAGGAAGTGATTAAATGTTCCTCGGACTTTTTAGTCCATCACCAACACTACATTTCGCTGATAAAATTTTAACAGCCTCAAAATGACAAGCTCTCTTTTGCCTATAATTTGGCAAATCAACGTCAACGTCACTCCGACACGACGACGCCACAAGTCGGAGGAATAAAGGCCCATCACCTCTTCAAATTACCACTACTCGCGGCTAATGGAATTGTCACCACGCCATCATGTACATTCGCGCAGAACTATTGAGCGAGGATGCCGGTGGTCTCCTTGTGCCAATGCCAATCAGTGCAGCATCACGAAATGCCGCACACATTTCCCCGCACTGGCTAATTTAATTAATTGATTTTCCTCGCGGACGAAATTCGCATTCCAGTGTGGCAGGGCGAATTTCACCCAGCCTTTCAGCTTCAGGTTAAACCTCCTCCGCAAACGCGCTGGAACGACAAGAGGAGATATTGCGGGAAAAACCGCCGCCGGGCGGCATGGACAAAGACTGCACTGACACAGTGATGGCTGCACAAAGCTGGTGTAATCACCAAACAGCCCCATGCCACCAAGGACGAACGGATCGATAAACAGATTTTAATTATCTCCCGAAGGGAGGAGTGACAAAGCAATAAAATGGGGATATTTAGCACGTAATAAAAAAATACTTTGTTCGGTCTTGAGAGGCAAGAATGCAATGGCTCCAAAAGTGGCTGGGGCGTAGTCGTAATCAGCGGATTAGCTCATCAGAGGAGACAATTTAATGGTTGGTTGCAATGGAATGATTATCGGATCAAGCCGACTGTGAACCGCTTAGTAGTCAGTCATGTGAAAAGGCTCCTTCATCTGCTTAGTTCAGTGCATGCGGAATCTAATCGAATGTTGATACGTACTATGCTGGCCAGACAGCGATTGGCCTTCGATGACGATGAGTGCCTTCTTGGGAAACATCCATGGAAATGTGGATACTACTGAGGTACTGAAATCAATGACATTCTAAATGAGTCTTGTGAAATCCGGAACAGGTCTTCAGACCGACACAGGGCATGGCATAAGATTGTATCTCTACCTTTTAAAGACGTACAGCCTGGAAGATTTTGTTTGCCATATCTGAATGTCTTTAAGTGGCAATATTATTCAACTTTCAGATTTCGTAGGAATTTTTTGGCAGGCCTACTTTGAGTAAATTTTATGACGACTAAAAATATTTGGTCTTCTCATAAATTGATTAAAAAATTTAGAAAATTAAAAAAATGTATAGATTATAAACTATATAATATTTTAATTAGAAAAAAAAACAAATTAAATTAGTTTCTAGAACTTAAATATATAACAGATTTGAATTTTGTATTTTTTATAACAAATTCGATACTAAAAAAATTCACTAGGTCTATAATAATATACTTCAGCTGAAAAATATAAAATGAATATCCTATCTTTGTATGTAAATTACGTGGCAACTACATACAGTACAGCTTCGTTAGTCCGGATGCTCGGTGGCCCGGACAATTCAGAAGTGCGGACACCCCTATGCAGTGAAAGATCCCATAGGCGTCGCAGTACTTCTGTCCGGCTAAGGGAGTTTTCCGTCCATGGGAAAAAATTCCTGAAAAAGTTATTTCATATGCCGTCCAAGAAAATTGCAAAAAAAAACTACAAGTAACGTAAAGACAGAAGAAACAAAATACAACAACAGACCACTGCTCTAGAAGTCATTCATGCCTACCACCGCAAGTGTTTGCAAGTGTTACGAGGTCACGGTTACTTTTTCATTGGAACTATAAAAGCTCTACCTCTAGACTACACATTGAACTTTCCGATGCAATTTTCGGCAGCTTACGTGCCGGTTCCTCGTTGGGTACTAACTAAAACACCTGAATATACATACTGGTATGCTAGTCGCATATACTGGATGATGTACTCCTTGGCTAGGTTACAGCCAATTAGCATATTTTTAAGCCGGACATTTCCTCAAGGCTATTGAATGAATAGCTGCCTGGCGTGTTTTTCCTTGTCCTTGCAAGTGCTGGGCAAGTGCCGAGGTAGTGAAGTATAGTTTCTCATTCCTCTTCGTCTCTACAGCTCCTACAAAATTCATTGTAGAGGGTTCCCATTCTCCTTGCATGTGTGCCGAATAGGCAATGACCAGTAATAATGCCGACTACTTTGCTGATTTCCCGTCTATTCAGATTTAGGAGTGTGCTTGATTTTTTGGGATTTATTGAAGGCCATATTAGCCATGAAGTCCTGCAAGTATCTAATTCCATCCACCTCCGATTGGCGGCGTTGATGGCATCTGTAAGTAACAAGGTGTTTATTACTTGAAGAGAGTGGTATGGGGTGTACTGATTACTTGCCATTGGCAAACCCACCCATGTTCTAGCTAGCTCGTTGGCCCTTTCGTTGGGATACCACTATGCCCAGGGACCCAGCATAGGGTATGATTGCATCTGACCGCTATCACCCTATGAGGTAGACGGCAAAGTCTTACCATCTTTGATTTGATTGATGGTGTATCCAGAGACTTGACGGCCCCCTAATTGTCTGTATGTATAAAACGATAGATAGCCCGTCTATCGGGTTCATTGACAGTAAGCGGGCAGCCTCTTGGATAGCTTTTACTTCTGCCTGGAATATACTACCGTGGTTGTACAATCGACGGGAAAGAGAGAAGGATGTTACCGCGGTGACGCAAATACTCCCAATCCAGTGCCTTCTTCCGTTTTGGATCCGTCTGTGTATACTTCCAGATGGCTAGCTTCTCTGACTACGTCTGATGTCCAGTCTTCTCTATTTGGGATGAGTGTTTTATACCCAAATTCAAAGTCTACGATGGGCGCAATATAATCTGTATGCTTTGGGAAGTTCGCATTCTTGATTATTTCCATGTGACCTAAACTGTGCATTTTGCTCCAGCGGTTGCATTCCCTCAAATTGATCGTAAATGTCCATGGGAAGCTGTAGCATGTGTGGAGCAAAGTGCAAATTTTGGACCAAGAAAAAACATAAATGAATTTTGTTTATAATTCAAAGTAAACTATTAATAGAAAAATGATAAAATATTCTCAGGAATACTTTGATCTTGTCACACGGTTGTATGTCTTTTGTCTCTTAATAATCCAAGGCTGCCTCAAGGCAGTTATAGGATTTTGACCTATGTTTACCTGTAAAAGGTACAAAATTAAATTTTTGAAATTTATTTTGCAGATTCTGTGTTGTTGCGAATAAAAAATAAGGCATTATAGTGTTGAAAGCTGTTATCCATTTGAGTAGAGACAATGACTTGCACCAACAAACGCACTGTGGTGTTAATATTTTGTTGTTTTCCTTGTAAATTCAGTTCTCTTGCCTTTATTAATCGCATACTATGCAAAAAAGCTGTTGGAAGAATTTTGAACCCCTAAGAGAATTAATTTTTTTAAATATAAATTTGTTTTAAAGAGGGTCGCCGTGGCATAGTGGTAAAGTGCGTCGACTCCTACGCAGAGGGTTCCAGGTTCGATACCCGAATTTACCACGTTGGATAATTCACGGCCCGCCTCTTTCGAGTCACTGACAATGCTCAAAGAGTACTCCTGTCTAGAAAAACCTTCTCAAATTCGCCGTTCGGAGTCGGCATTAATCTGTAGGTCCATTCCACTCGTGAAAGAACAATAGCACGCACAACCCGAGTGGTTACTGAGAAGCTAGGCCCAGGTCCGCCTCGGACTGTAGCGCCACTTATATTTTTATTATTATTAGAGTATTCGCTAAAGGGAATTTAAAATAAATGGAACTTAAGTTCACAATCCACGGTCGTGACAAATTGTCCGCTTATGGGGGTGATCCACCTAAGAACCTACTACAAAGTATTAGACAAGTTCAGAAAAATAGATGAATGTAATCGGTTAGGTAGTTGTCAAGTTTTAGCATGATAAGGGCTTTATTGGTATGCTAGTGTAGTAAACCTGATATGTAACATATTGCGTCTGACCCTAATTTCCGGACGTAATCTAAACCGCACTTGGGAGCCGCGCTTGGGAACCAACCTAATCAGTAGTTCTCAAGTGTCTGGCAATGTACACGCGATCACCTGGTTGTGCTTGCCTTGACTTTTGGCAAGCGTGAGTAGAAATATGGAATAGAGAACAGTGTAGTCCGCGATCTAATATCAAAGTTGAATGTTGTCGTTTATCACTACACTAGTAGAAAAGCCAGTCGTACGACAGGCGCAATGTCATAAGCATTTATGTAATCAATTATTATTCAATCATAAATATCGAATTTTATGGTTATGATCTTTTTTCTTAGCGACGTTACCTGGTAATCGTGACCCTCGAGCTTCATGCCACCATATCATAAATCTGACTGTAATCATTCACCGAATGTATTCTTTCTCTTTCTCTTTCGGGTTTGCTAATGCTTATGCGTCGCTGAGATAAGGTATGTTTTGTTTCTATGAACAATTTCATTTTTTCACAGTGATGCACTTAAGTCGAGCTGAACCTTAAACTGAGTTAAAATGTTCGGTTCCACAGGGAAATCTGAACGTTCAGTTGAACTTCGTTAGTTCAATACGATCGAAAAAAGCCAGACTTTCCAACTGGTGGGTGTACGTACACACACTACTCGATGTAATTGCTTTTTTTGTAGGTTTAAGATATCTTGGCTGCAGCCCTCTGGAGCTTTTGTTAACTTTTGCTAGATAGATAACAAACAAAGAAAACAAACATTCAAAATCACCTCAGACAATCCATCCCTGTGTATGAGCAGTGAAAAAAAAACGACTGGATGGCGCAGTTGGTAGAGTACCTGCCCCTGGTTAGCGCTTCGAGTCCCAGTAAAAGCAAGGTTAATATCCTTTTATCTGGTTTTCAAATATGGTCCAGTCACCATTTGCCATTGGGATCAAATTAACATCATCACTGGAACAGTCAATCAGTGGTAGTAGTCTAACTTCAAGTATGGCAACGGAGCAACATGGTCTAAGTGGACTGGTCAATCAAGCAGCCTCCTACCTAACCTAACCTACAACCAGTGAAAGGGAGAACAAGGGACAAAGAATTTTTCATCAAATGTCGAAAATAAAAAAAGTAATGGAAGGAAAAATGATGAAGGGATGAATTCCATTATCGAACATTAGTTGTATGAACGAAATAATAAATATGAAGCTGTGTCGCTGAAAGGAGTTTCAAACGGGAGTACAATCTGGTTCATCTTAAAACTACAAATTGAACTCAGTTCAAGGAAAGGAACTCACGTTGAACTCAAGCTTAAGCCAAAAGTGGATTTAAAATTGCGTTGTTAAACTGGGCATTAGGAAATCAGAATATAAAAGGTTTATTCAAACAGAATAAAACAAATAATAAATTGCTAGCAGCCGGATTCGAACGCACAACTTGTAGAATCGCGAGCAACGCACAAACCCACCCCACCAACGAACCACATTAGTTTCAGGGTTTTTTCTTCGATCACATTCGGTATAGCTGTGACATACTTACATCCATAACGTTTTATTATTAGTAAATATAGAAAGACTTCACATTACGGCAGATCCTGCAAAAAACTCAAGAAATGCAGATCGACACCCACCACCTTTTTGTCGATTTCAAGGCCGCATGTGACAGCTTGCATAGGGACGAGCTTTACAACGCCATGTCTAGTTTTGACATTCCTGCTAAGCTCATCAGGTTATGCAGGATGACGATGGAGAATTCTCGCTGCCCCATCAAGGTCGGTAACGAACTCACCGAGACCTTCAATGCCAAGGTGGATGCGCTGTAATGTGATTTTTGACAGCAACTTGGAGAAGATCATGCAAGACTCACACGCCAATACTAGAGGTATGATCTTCCAGAAGTACGTACAACTGTTAGCATACGCGGATGACATTGACGTGATTGGCAGAACACAGCGAGCCGTCAATGAGGCGTTTGCTGGCATTGAGGCGGAGGCGGGTAAAATGGGCCCAGCGGTTTAATTAGAGCATGAGGCTGGCATTTTGCTGGCATTGAGGCGGAGGCGGCTAAAATGGGTCCAGCGGTGAATGAGAGCAAAACGAATTATATGCTGTTATATGCATCGTCGACATGGCCAAAACGTCACCATATGCAGCTATAACTTCGAGGTAGTGAAGGACTTCGTCTACCTCGACTCGCAAGTAAAGAGAACGAACAACATCAGTACCGAGATTAAACGCAGAATTACTCTTGCCAATTGCTGATTCTTTGGGCTCAAGAGGCAATTGAGTAGTAGAGTCCTCTCTCGAAGGACCAAGCTAACATTATATAACACCTTGATCATCCCTGTCCTGCTCTATGGTGCGGAGACATGAACAATCTCAAAAGCGGATGAAGAAGCACTTGGTCTTTTCGAGAGAAAAGTCCTGCGTTCAATCTTTGGTCCTTCTGCGTTGATGGTTATGGGAGAAGAAGATTCAACGGGCTGTACAGCGGCATGAGCCTAGTCAGGCGTCTAGGGATTCAACGTCTAAGATGGCTGGGCCATGTAGAGCGCATGGACAACACTGCTCCAGCCCGAAGAGTCTTCGACTCCGAACCAGTGGGACAACGCAATAGAGGACGCCCAACCGATGGCGCACCCAGGTGGAGAAGGGCCTCAATCGACTTGGTGTGCGCAGTTGGAGACAGCTGGCTAAGGATAGTGCCGGCTGGTGGTTGAGCCACCCCGGACTGTAGCGCCACCAGAAGAAGAAGAAGATATAGAGAGAGAAGTCTTTTATTTTCTGCTTGTCCTTGACCGGTGAGACATTTTCTTCGTGCTGCCATAGTTGTTCTTGATATTCCTCGTCGGTTGCATGTTTCGTTTGCTCACACTCGCCATTGCAAAATTTGCGATTCTGGTATTTATTTATTTTGAATTTTTTTCATTTATATTTTATTTAATTTAATTTAATTATCTTAACTACAGGGAGGGCCAAATACAAGTTTATTTTTAAAAATGCAATAAAATGAACAAAATTAAATTTTCTGCACGTATTATGGCTTTGTCAGTAAAAACAAACAATCTCATTAGTCATAGTTCAAGTGGCTGGGTTGGCAGGAACGCATTCTGTCACCCCAATTTTCCAACACCTTGTTTTTGGTTTCGGGCGGTAGCTCACGGATTGCTTGAATCGTTTCCAGTTTGTTAGCATAAGATCGGTCATTCACGGTTCCCCGAATCGTCGCTTCGATGCGACCAATTGACATCGCCAAGATGGCTGATAACAGGATTTGGAAACTTTGGTGCCCAAAAGGTCGATTGCAGCATAGGCTGTGTGGCGTGACAAGCCGACTTACATGAACCAGAAGTCATCCAATTCCATGTCTTCAATTTTTGTAAAAAAAAATGAGTCGGTTAACATGGCTCTGTAACGCTCACCGTTGACCGATACCTCGTTCCAAGCCATGGTCCAATGATGCTCTCGGCCACAGTAGCCACATTTTCAACTGTGCATTGTGCTTTGTCTACTAGCTTACTTGTCTCACCTTTCGCACCAACTTGCGTACAGCTGTTGCTGTGGGTGCTTCATGTCGGCCAAAACGCCTTTTTAAAAAAATCATTGTTTGGGCTGCTCACTTTGGAAATAAGTTTTCATTTGGTTTCACCAGTAAAAGCCGACTTATTTCGTCCTTCGAATGTGTGATACTGATTTTGTGTCAAGATCTCGAGCGGGAAAGATTATGATTTAAGAAAAAACACTTGATGGCCAACCGTCTTACCATTTTTTCGTGAAATGCTATCATGTATACCAGAAAAAAAGCAGTAATCTACATTTAAGCCATTTGTCAATGTTCGGATTGATAAATAAAATAAATATTGATAAAAATGAAGGAAAAAAATATGGAAGCCATTCCCACAATTTAAGTATACTCGCAGATCTCTGACGTGATGACCTTGCCATCACTTCACGTCGCGACGTGTCCCTTGTGAAAACACGAAATGTTCTTTCTTTTAGCGCCAGCATGACGTCCGTGTAGACACATAAATACTTAATCGCAGTACAAAATGATTGCATTTGCGTTAGTAGGTGAATGCCTCACTTAAGGTTCTTCCATACGACTGATATTCATTGTCGTATGTAAAATTCATGATATGGAAGATTACGGCGCCTGTACTTGACAGGTATCGCCTCCCTAGAGCAGCAATTCCCTCGTCGTATTCTCACGAAATATAATACCTTGATCAATGGACGGATGGCCTTGCGTTAAGTTACGCCGATAATCAAATGGAGCATGATTGTTCATGAGCAAGAACATTCAAACGTTCGTAGGTTCTGTAAGGGGGTCAACTGGGTGTACATTTAACGCCATTGATTGGTAGAGCATAATCGCCAACGTGATTAATTGTTTATTCTTATAACAACCCTCTTACGCCGATGTGACAAAACGTCAAGTTGTGTACCTCAGCACTTGATTTATCATAAAAACCATTTGCGGGCATGTCTCCGGCAGTGGGTACATTACTGGACGTGAAATGTCAAGTATCCATTAAAATTCAGACATCTAATGATAAAGGGCGCTAGTGACTGTTAAATGAGGCATTAAATCTTTGCACCCTTTAAACTACAAATTATTCCATTAACGACAGAATCAAGGAATTTGTTCTGTAGCATGTATGGTGCACAGGAAGGGGAATGAATAAAACGTGAGCAGCATCTCACTCCTTTCTCAATGTTTCCATTTCTTCTTATGCACCTACAGATGTGATATTCCTCTAGTGTCTGGATGTGAAGTAACAAATCCAGAAGCAATGGAACAATGCTTTTCATTCTGCTGAAAGGCATTTGTCATCTGACTCCCTCTCAGCGGAAATGTATTTCGAGCTCTGCAGCGGGTAAGTATAAAGCCTCCATTTCTCTTACGACACGCATTAGGTCCTTTCTACTCCCGATCTCAATAAATCACCGTACCTTAGCGTCCTTGACATTTGCCTTATGGTACACTCATAAATTCTCTTGTCCTCATGCCACTTGTCACATCTACCAGAGCACACTCCAAAATCAATTAGCAGAAAGCGGTTGTAGGCATTGGACCGGTGCCAACAAAGGTTCTATAGCCACAGCCCAGAAGTTCATCCCTCCCACCGTTCACCTTGATATCAATGAATTAAGACCCCATGGCACGGGTTCATAATTAATGAATTCCAGTTGAACATGCCCGCTCCCCCGGATCCGGTCCGGTCCCACGGCAAAATCAAATGAATTAATGAAGTTCCTCTCGTGTCATATTAACGTAGCTGTCATTTGATTATAATCAGCCAACATATTGCGTGCAACGAACCATGGCCTCAAGTGGGAGAGATACATACGAATGATTATATGGTCAATCATAAACTAATAGCTACTCGTAAGTAAATTATTTTATTTTCGCCATGTCCCCTCGATCGGTGGCAAATGTGTGTGTACGCACAGACAAATATACAGAAAATCTCAGCCAGGATAAACAAATTATGACATGAGGATAGGCGTCCATAATAGCCACACCATCTTGTCTGCATTTAAACGAAACGAAGGACGATGAAACGAACCATGTGTCCACTTCAGTGTTTCATTAAGAATTGTAGTCCTGGGCGAAGTGGGAGGCAATGTACGCCAAATTTCCTGGAAGAATGTTTGATCTGAGTTTGAATGAGTTGCCTGCTGCCCCAAGTGGGCGGTGGCACTGTGCGGAATGAATTTCCTTTCTCACTTATCTGATATTAGATTATCGAAAGGATTTCAGACGGTTATGTAGGAGAATATGGTTGCTTTATGGAATGGAATGTTACAATCTTGTGCGTCGCAAGTGTGCTATGACGGCATACGGTGGCGATTCAGTGTTTGCCAGACAAAGACCAGAGAATTCTATCGGTAAGCTAAAACAAAAATACGCTACGAAATGTATTTGTGGAGGCCTAATCCTTCAAAAGCTCTTCGGATATTGATCAAACTATGTATTCAGTCTGTGTATGTTCTGGATTTGGACATAGGATACCCAGGACGCTTACCAAGGGCTTAAGCTTTCTTTTTTTTTTCACACTACCATTGTGTAAAATCTTGCAATCCGCTTCTTGTGACCTAGTGTCAACTCTGGACCACGTCAACCTAGTTTTAAGCTCGTGTCGTTTCGTTTGATTTAGCAAGGTCTTTTAAGTATTGTAGAGGAAAATGAAACACATAACCAATATCCAGCAGCACAAAGGGCCCATGCAAACGCGTCTGATCCTGAAAAATTTTCAAGGATAGTTTTTATGATGCCCCTTTTCGACGACTTCATAACTCAGCTCGACACCCAGGGCGAGGACCATAAGACCGTTCTATAATCATTATATATTTTGATCCTGTCACTACATGGCAAAAGAAAATTTAAAATTTTATAAAAGATTTTTTGATTGGGATACATTCAAGCCTGAGTTTCAGAATGTCATCACAGCGGGAGGAGACTGCAGTAAGTACATTTATCCCAACATACATCGACAACCAACATTTTGATAACCATATCAATATAGCCATGTAGATACACCAGAAATAATGTTTTCAACGGTGGAACGCTTAACAACTTTTTTAAGAACCTCTACCGGTTAAGATAGGCTTACTGGTTCATCGGGATAGGAATAATTTGTTTTGATCTCATTCACCCTTAGACCCATCTTAGCCGCTTCTGCCTCAATGCCAACAAACGCCTCATTGACGACGCACTGTGTTTTCCCAATCCAGCCAATCAAACGCGATTCCAGTTGTAGGGACTTCTGCAAAGCGTTTCTTTTGCTCTGGCGTGTGAGTATTGAACGATTTTCTCCAGGATAATGTTGAAGAAGTTACATGACACCGCATTGCTCTATCTAAAACCTTTTTCGGCATTGAAGGTCTCCGTGCGTTCGTTACCCACTTTGATGGAGCAGTGACAGTTCTCCACCATCATCCTGCACACCCTGACGAGTTTGCCAATGTGGACAAACTTAAATTAAAATAACTCTTACTTTTGCACGCTACTGTTAACAATAATATATAAAATATGGGTGGCGCGACAGTCCGAGGCGGACCTGGGCCTCAACCAACAAGCCTCTCCAGCTAGCACGGTCTCTGGCTAGCTGACTCCAGTGTCGCACGCCAAGTTGGTTGTGGTCCTTCTCCACCTGGGTGCGCCACCTTAAACGCGGACGTCCTCTGTTGCGTTGTCCCACGGGTTCGGAGTCGAAGACTCTTCGGGCCGGAGCTGAGCTGTCCATACGCTCTACATTGCCTAGCCATCTTAGGAGTTGAATCCGTAGACGCCTGACTAGACTCAAGTCGCTGTACAGCCCGTACAGTTCGTGGTTGAATCTTCTCCTCCAGAAACCGTCAACGCAAACAGAACCAAAGATCGCTTTTCTCTCGAAAATACCAAGGACTTCCTCATCCGCTTTTGAGATGGTCCATGCCTCCGCGCCGTACAGCAGGACTGGGATGATCAAGGTCTTGTATGAAGTCAGCTTGGTTCTTCGAGAGATGGCTCTACTACTAAATTGCCTCTTGAGCCCATAGAAACAGCGGTTGGCAAGAGTTACTCTGCGTTTGATCTCGGTAGTGATGTTGTTTGTACTGATTACTGCGGAGTCGAGGTAGACGAAGTCCTTGACTACCTCGAAGTTATAGCTGCCCATTGTGACGTTCTGTCCAAGACGTCGATCTTGTGTGTCCTTTCTTGATGACAACATATACTTCGTTTTGCCCTCATTCACCGCTAGACCCATTTTAGCCGCCTCCGCCTCAATGCCAGCAAACGCCTCATTGACGGCTCGCTGGGTTCTGCCAATCACGTCAATGTCATCCGCGTATGCTAGCAGTTGTACGGACTTCTGGAAGATCGTGCCTCTAGTGTTGGCGTGTGAGCCTTGCGCGATGTTTTCCAGGATGATGTTAAAGAAATCACATGACAGCGCGTAGCCCTGTCTAAATTCTTTTTTGACATTGAAGGTCTCGGTGAGTTCGTTACCGACCTTGATGGAGCAGCGAGAGTTCTTCATCGTCATCCTGCACAACCTGACGAGTTTGGCAGGAATGTCGAGACTAGACATGGCGTTGTATAGCTCTTCCCTATGTACGCTGTCATATGCGGCCTTGAAATCGATGAATAGTTGGTGGGTGTCGATCTGCATTTCTTGGGTTTATTCCAGGATCTGCCGTAGTGTGAAAATCTGGTCGATGGTGGACTTCCCTGGTCTAAGGATTAGGTTATTTATAAAAAGCTTGAGGCGAGTACACAAAACGGCGAGAAGATCTTGTATGCGATGTTCAGAAGACTTATCCCTCGGTAGTTGGCGTAAAAATAAAAGGGGTCTCCTTTCTTGTGGATCGGGCAAACGATACTGAGATTCCACTCATCGGGCATGCTTTCCTCCGACCATATCTTACAGATGAGCTGGTGCATGCGCCCAACCAGATCATCTCCAGCTGCCTTAAAGATTTCAGCGGACAGTCCGTCCGCACCGGCAACTTTGTTAGACTTCAGTCTTGATATTGCAATCTTCACCTCGTCTAAGTCGGGGGGACGGAATTCGTGTCGATCAGCGTCCATATTGAGTGGAACATTCTGCCTGACAGCGGTATTGGTGTCATCGTCGCCGCTTAGCAGTCTGCAGAAATGGTTCTTCCAAATTCTCAGTATCGACTGCGACTCTACTACTAGTTGTCCATTCTCGTCCCGGCAGGCTTCTGTCCGAACCTTACATCCATTGGATAACTGTTTCACCCTCTGGTAAAACTTTCGGACCGCGTTCCTGTGGCACTTCTCCATCTCCTCGATCGCGCGCTTCTCGTGTTCTTTCTTCTTTCTCCTGAGAAGCCGGGTCTCGTCTCTTTTCTAGTAGAGCGCACGAACAGCTCTCGTTGTTCGTTGCAGCGTTGCTTTGTAGGCTTCCAGCTTCGCTGCATGTGCCAACCTACACTCGTTGTCACACCATGGGTTTTTTCTAGGTGGTGGCGTAAAACCCAGCACATCAGTAGCAGTATCTTTGATGGCTTCTTGACAACGCCTCCAATCTTCTTCGATTGTTTGCGCAGGTGGCGACGAACTTAGAGAGAGATTCCGGGAGACTCGATCGGCAAAGATCCTAGCAGTCCGTTGCGATTGTAGCTTTCCGACGTCAAACCGTGGTGTCCTTTCTCGACTCCGTTGCTCTCTTGATATCTGAGTTCTTACCTTGGCTACAACAAGGAAATGGTCCGAGTCGATGTTGACTCCTCGGAACGTTCGGACATCAAGAATGCCGAAGGAGTGCCTGACGTCGATCGCATCATGATCAATCTGGTTGACGGTTGATTGATCAGGGGACCGCCAGGTCCCTTTATGGATGTTGAGGTGTGCGAACAGCGTGCTAGCTACAGAGAGAGAGAGTCCCAGCCTAAGTCGGATGTGGTGTCGTGCAGGCTGTGTTTTCCGATGACTTTGGCAAAGATGTCTTCCTTACCCAGCTTTGCATTGAAATCTCCTAGAACGATCTTGTGTCGACGCTGGGGCACTGACCGTAAGTCGTTTCTAGGATCATAGAAGTCATCCTTGCTGTTGGCATCGTTGTCCTCTGTCGGGGCGTGGGCGCAAATCAGGCTGATGTACACTACTATTATATACACTGTTGCATAAACAAAAGCAAATCAACACATACTTTGAATTTTGCTGATTTGCGTCCCATTAATGACAAAAGAAACGAAAATGTCCAAACTATAAACCAGTAAGGGACAAAGTCTACTCAAAGGGACAAAGTATCTATGAGTATGACAAAAATTGAAGTAGATCAAATATTTTTTGTTTGTGGTGTTGCGACATGTTTTTTTACTAATATACGGGACATTTGTAGTGACTTATTCGTGCATAATCTGGAAGGCACCCGGTACTTTTGGCGGATGTCCAAAGAACATCCATAGTAATACACTCGTTTTACGAACTCCGATACACTTAGTCTCCAGTTATTGAATGTATAATGCACAGATGTTAGAGCAATGGTTGGGACTGTTTTTACATACATTTAAAGTCGTAGACATTTTAAAACAAGACTTCTTAAAGTTTTATTCAAGTTTAATTACTACAATAACTAAATGTTGGCGAAAGGTCGATGGTAGATTTAAAATCAGCGACAGTGAATCAGTAAGAAACAATTGAAAAAGCTCATGCAAGAGAAAAAAAAGTGTGATTGAATTTGACTTATGGTTATTCCCCATCGGCAAAGGCGATCCTAACTCTTGCAACAACTATAGAGGTATATCCCTGCGCACAGGATCCTGTCCAGCGTACTGTGTGAACGTCTAAGGCCGTTTTGCACCGCACTAATCGGAACGTACCAGTGCGGCTTCCGGCCCGCAAATCGGCTATAGACCAAATCTTGGCCATATGGCAAATCCTGGAGAAGACCAGTGAGTTTCGAATTGATGCGCACCACCTTTTATCGATTCTAAAGCCGCATACGACAGCATCCATCGCAAGGAGTTATTTGGAGCGATGGCCGAATTCGTGATCCCGGAATAATTGATCCGATTGTGTGGAACTACGCTAACATACACCGTGCAGTTCGGCTCGTGGAGTTCCGTTTGAAACCTGCACTGGATTTGTTCACTCCGATTCTGGATAGTGGGCTAGCCACTCCACGAATGCCGTCTTAGTGGAAATGGAATCACCCTTGGCAACCGATGTTACTTCGCTTTATCGAGACAACTGGGCTCAAACTCGAAGGACCAAAACTCTTATTTTTTCCAGTTCTGCTATCCGAAAACTGGACGCTAAGCAAAACTGCAGAGTCGGTTATTGGTGGATAAATGGTCCCGTCTGCGAGGAAGGAGAGTGGAGGACAAGACGCAACCGCGAACTCTACGAGCTGTACCAGGATGTGGATGTAGTCAGGAAGGCAAAGATCCATCGAGTGTACTGGCTCGGCAACATGAGCGCATGGACGTCCAGCAAAGAGGGTCTTTGAATCCGGCCCTCCTGGTTCGAGAAGGAGAGGAAAGGTATAAAGACCAAGTAATCGCGGATACAAAATAGCTTTGTCTGGATGATTAGAAGTAGCCTGTCCACGACCACTATATCTCAGGCCTCCTCCACGGGTCGTATGCCTGCTAAATAAGTAAGTATGGTTATGTCAAATTTGAACGAATATACTCTCAATTTATTCTAAAATGTATGCCACGTTAAGAGAGGCAGTGTGCCTTAACAATCTCGCAAACAAACAAATAAGAAAGTTAAAAGTTACCGAAACTGTGCGAAGCTGTTGTACTCATATGTATGACTTCTGTGTATTCACGCGATTGCATACGTTGACTTAAATCCGTGTATCGTAAATAAATTTAAACCCTTTCACTTCCCCGACAATTTTCGCACCAGGTACTGGTTTCCCAGTCATCCCTTTTATACAACAAGTCATGATGATGATTGTAACAACAAACCTCAGCGAACGCAAAGCAACAACAAGTAAATTTACCGCGTTCCAAACACCTACATCCGCTGGTTTGATTCACTGTTTGCTTTGTGAGAAAGTTTTGTATAGCTGCGGCATCATTAAACGTCTAAAATTAACATCAAATCAGGCGAGGAAACACCCTCCTCCTCCTAGTTGAAAACAACTATCATGCAGAACTGCCTCATTCCACTCCCCCAACACAAACCGATTGCATTAAACGTGTTCAGCACAATGTTGACAGGGGGAAAGCAAAGTTTTCCAATTAAATATTTTACACAACCACCATCATGCGATCACTATTGGGAATCCATTTAAAAGTTTGCTTCAAATATTATCCATTGTCAGGATTTTATTGCAAGTTATCGGTAATGGCGTGAACTCCATACAACAGTACGACCGGGCTTAACTCGGAAGTGTAAAATAAAGTTTCTAACGAATTCTATCCTTCTGGGCAGTGTTTTGGAAAAGTTGTTCTTTGCGTCTCGGGTCGGATTAGATATGAAAACATTTGTTGAATGGGGAAAGGAGGACATCGTGTAAAGGCTGGTGAGGATAAGCTAGGATGCGGCGTTACAGGACTATGCGTGGTATCCAGTAGAAGCCTCAGCTGAACGCGGACACTGGTCATGTTGAGGTTGATGGCCTTTGCTGAGGAGGAAAAATATGAGAGGGAAGATGTACAAGCTGGGAGGCGGCAGACAAAATAGCTGCTTTCTGGAACACGCCAACACTTTGCCGTTTATTTTTTTTGATTTCAGCTGACTTTTTCTCTTCAGGGGTATATTGTGAGCCTTTCTTTTAAACAGGTATTGAGTTACTTAGGTTAGTGGATAAGCATGGAGTTACCACGCCTCACTGAATTCCTCGACTGGACCCATTGTGAAGGGGGATTTTAAGCCGCCCATTTCTTATTCATACTCCAGGTGATGGTATGTATACATCGTACACAGCCGTTCAAAGATCGTGTCGACTGTTCTAAAGTATCGATGAATATTTATTCCAGCCATCGCGAAATTCTGACGAACCTACAAATAGACATTAGTGGAATTTTGTTCCACTTAGGTTCGTGGAGATATTGAAAGAAGAATTCTCCCAGAGTTCTTTGTCTCATTAGGCAAAGGCTAGGTCTTTGACAACACTCATTAGCTCTGTGTCCTCTAAGTCATCTTCGTCCCCGCAGCCCTTACATATGGTATACCGGGTAAGTCCCATTGTGTTTTCATGATATCTCAAATGATTACGATTTATTAGCTCGCCGACTACCATTCGCAGCAGTCCTTCACTGCATTGAAGGAGTTTATTTGACCTTGTGCTATTGAGCCTCGGCCATAACATTCGAGTAGTCTCGCCAGAGGTTTGAGAGTTCCACCTTTCATTAGCTTGATCCATGATTATGTCATCCGCTTTCTTCTTGACGCTTACCATAGGTGGTTCAATGCATGGGATTGACTGAGATGGGTCGGTTTCGGTCCCTTTCCTGACAAGTTCCTCTGCTACGTCGTTGCTGGTTATGTCCCTATTACCTGGAACCCAGCATAGAGTGATCGAAGGCTGCGTACCAAGAACCTTTAGCTCTTTGCGGCAGCTTGTGACTAACTTGGACTTGATTTCTACTTTCTTTAATGGCCTCTTGACTGTCGATTAGAATGCTAATATAAGCCGGTAGTATTTCCAACAATGATATCATTTTGGCCGCTTTTTTGACCGCCAGGACCTCCGCTTGGAAATCACTGCCATGATCAGGTAATCTGATAGAGCTGTCCAAGTTTAAAACCTCGGAGAAAATGCCCGCGCCGGTGCCTATTCCCACCTTCGATCCATTCGTATATACATGGATGGAGGTCAAGTTGCTGATGAATTCATTTGATTTCCATTCCTCCCTTGTTGTAGATGGCATCTAAAATGTCTTTCAAAATCGAGGGAGGGACGGGAATAGACACTTTCGATTTGTTCAATTTGTAGACTATTAAGTATACATACGCGACCCGTAGGAGGCTGGAGCGCCAGAATTTAGATTGGAAAAAATTCTAATGGCGCTCATAGCAGCAGTTTTCTGCAAATAGAGGTTAAGTGAGAGAAGACCCAGTAGAACCTCTAAGACCGCCGTTGGGGTGGTGGAGATTGCTCCTATCACTTCAAGGCATGTAAATTTTTGTACACAAGGCAGTTTTATGTTGGTGGCTTTAAGGTAAGCCACCACCACAATACGCTGCCGTATGTCAAGATAGGCCTGACATTATCTATGTATATTCACAGGATTGTTTTGGGGCTTGGACCCTATTCTTTTCCGAATATCCTGCTGCTCAGGTATAAGGTGCAGACCCCCTTCTTGACTCTTTCATTAACGTTTAATTTCCAGTTGAGTTTCTCTCTAGGATCACACCAAGATACTTCGAGCTTTCTTTCAAAGTTAGGGTCGTAGCCTCATTAAAAGGAGTATCGAATGGCGGAATGGCCCTTTTATTGGTGATGAGGACCAACTCTGTCTGTTGCTGGTTGATAGACCGCAAAGTTTTGCCCACCTTAGAAGGGAGCTTATTGCGCATTCAATTAGCTCACTAGTGGTTGGAAGGAATTTACCACAGGTACTGATGACAACGTCATCGGCGTAGGCAGTTGCCTTGGTTCCAGTGAGTCTAAGTTTTTCAAGAATATCATTGATGACTAGTACTCATAGAAGTGGAGATATAACCCTACCTTGTGGAGTTCCACTTGTTGATTTTTTTTCTGAGCAGACTAACAATTACTTAGATAAGTGACTGCTTAACTTTGGCATTTTCGAGTGCAATTTTGATTGCATCGGTTTCTACATCGTTGAAGGCTCTGTGGATGTCCAAGAATGCAGCAGGCGAATATTCTTTGACATCCCGCGACCTTTCAATGACACTGACTACTTCCTGAAGTGCAGTTTCATTGCCTTTGCCTTTCATATACGCATGCTGTGCACAAGAGATGATATTGTGCTTTAAGTTGTTTCGTTTCACTAGCTTTTCGAACGAAGGAGGTAAGACTTATTGGTTTGTAATCTTTTTCTGCGCAGTGGCTAGTCTTACCTGCCTGAGGGATGCAAACAACTTTGACTTCCCTCCAAGTGTTCGGTTTATGTCCGTAGAGTAGGCTACATATAAAGATATCTACTAGGATAGGAACGACAATATCCTTGGTTTTCTGTAGCATGATGGGCATAATGCCATCCTGGGGATTTTTGTACTTTTTTGGATTTGATTCTGGATACGTTATAACTTCTGAAAAACGCCTGTACAGACAGTATTAACAATGCGACTCGATCCAGATGAGTCTTCCACTCCAAGACTGTGAGACAACGCAGCAATTGATGGCGCACTCCATTGGAGATGCACCTTAATCAGCTTGGCGTGCATCACTGAATTCAGCAGACCGTGTTGTTGGTTGAAGCAGAGGCATGTCCATTGCAAAAATAATGGCGCCAAATTGATTTTCTGCTGTATTGGTATATTCATTCGTGGAAAATAAAACATGCCAATGAAGATTGAATGGTAATTTGCTTGAAATGCTTACCACTTTGGTAGAAATACGCAAACCCAACGCCGCCCTCTCTGCAGATACAAACAAACAAAAGCACCATCTAAATCATTGCCCCCCGGATCGAGAAGATAAAAAAATACCGAAAATCCAACAAAGTGATGTCAGCCATCATATTGGAAGCATCAGAATCCATTCGGAATTACCGCCAACATAAACAACAACACTTTTCCAACTTCTGATTCTGGCTCGTCGTAAAAGCGTTCATCTTCGCAACGCCTTATTATGCTCCCCATGATACTTTGGTGTGTTCGGTGATTTCTTTTAAGGCACAATCAATAACTGTTCGCTTCTTCGTCTCTTGATTTCTCCACATCACTCTCCGTGCTTGTGGACTCAAACTCAAAAAGCAAAAGGAAAAGGAAAACACTCTTCACAGAATTATAATGTCAAATATTTTCTCAAGGCTCAATGAAGCACTCATCCGTCGTATCGTAATCATGCAATTTCCGGTGGACGAAGGACGATGCTTTCGCACAGTCTTCTCACATACGGCCTTCCATTCAACTGATTCCAGTCATCTTGCGTTCACGTCCATGTCCTTTCGCATACCCTACCGATGTCCTTGACTTTCGGACACAAAACAAATGTATTCGCATCCTTAAATCCCTTATTTGCCGGATAAAATATTCACTTATTCTGGCGTGGAAGTTAATGGGATTTTACGGTACACCGACTGTCAAAGCTTCACATCACAAGCAGAAGGCAACCAATGCGAGGGTAGACGAATGTACGACGTGTCTGTACTCCTCCGCCAGCACGCTTGGATCTCCGACGCACGCAAGTACTTTATTTAGTTAATTAAATTCATGTTCAACTTGCTGCTGTGGTGTAATTCATCAATTCTCACTTGCTTCTGGTGGTCGTCGTCGGTGACTGACTTTTGAATTAGGTGGTGGCACACACATCATCTGAGATGTTTAAATCTTCACAGAATTCGTACGACGAACTTTGCTTTTACACGGAGTTAAATCATGATAGGCCTTTGTTTGCGAGAGAAGGATTCTTCGTTTTCCCGGAATTTTGACACTTTCAAGGCGCCTTGAATGAACAGTGATTACTATCGGAATCATATTCAGGTCTTGCAAACTTCTTTCATTAACCTCACATTCTCACACATCGAAGTTATGATTCGTTTGTTCTTTGGTGTCGCTTGTCACACTATGTGAGCAAACAAAATTCAAGCTTTCTTTAATGAGTGAGCGCATAAATTGCACATTTCCTGGATTTAATTATTACCTAAGTGTCTTACACTGGGAATGTCTGAACCTGAGCAAATGTTGCCTTCCATCGCTGAATCCAGTCATTAAGACCAAACTGTCTTGCATCCGCGATTACTTGGTCTTCATACCGGAGATTCGGCCTTCTCGAACCAGGAGGCTCGGATTCGAAGACCCTCTGTGCTGGACGTCCATGCGCTCATGTTGCCGAGCCATTGCAGTTTCCTGCTACTTCCGGACTACATCCATATCCTGGTACGTAGAGTTCGCGGTTGTGTCTTGTCCTCCACTCGCCTTCCTCGCAGACGGGACCATTTATCCGACGTAGAATTTTTCTTTGTAAGGCACAAAGAACTGACTCTGCAGTTTTGCTTCGCAGCCAGTTTTCGGCTGCATAAAGCAGAACAGAATCATGATTTTGGTCCTTCGAGTTTGAGCGCAGTTGTTTCGACAGAGCGAAGTAACATCCGCTGTCAAGGGTGATTCCATTTCCACTAAGATGGCATTCCTGGAGTGGCTAGCCGCAACACTATCTTCTCCAATATCGGATTGAAGAAAACACACGACAGCGCATCTCCTTGTCGAAATCCGGTGCAGATTTCAAACGGCTCGCAAGTGCTCGAACCGAATTGCACGGTGCATCGCGTATGTGTCATCGTGGTGCGACACAACCGGATCAATTTTTCGGGATCCCGAATTCGGCCATCGCACCGAATAACTGCTTGCGATGAATGATGTCGAATGCGATAAAAACGTGGTGCGCATCGATTCGAAACTGACTGTTCTTCTCCAGGATTTGGCTTAGGCCGATGATTTGATCTATAGTCGATCTGCCGGGCCGGAAGCCGCACTGGTTCGTGCCGATTAGTGCGGCGCAAAGTAATACTAATTACAGTGAAACTTCTCTAGAGCGAACAACAGCTGACCATCATGATTGTCGGTTATTTAGGGGTGTCCGTTCTGAAGGGGTTGAAATACACGAGTACCCTCCCTAAAGTGAGGTGTCCCTTATAGAGTGGTGTTCAAAAGTTTCACTGAATTATTTTGTAATCCAAGATTTTATCCAAGATGTACTGGAACAATCTGACTATTTGGTTGAGCTCATCACAAGGCACTACCTCGTGGGCTTACTTGGTCCAGTACCCATTTGCATGTTTGGAACTGTAAGGGATCACGACGTTCCGAGCCAGAACTACTCACCTTATCTTGTCGTCAATAAGAGATGAAGTTGTGATGAAAGCAGGCCCCTACTCATAAGATTCTAAAATACCTCAAAAACATTCGCCCTTAAGAAAGACAGTCATGGTAACATCTAGGCTTTTTCTGTGGACCAGATTGGATGATTCCTTGCGATTGCCTCTAACTTATCTGAAGCTTGTAACGACGTAGCCGACCAACTCACCCACTACCAAGCTATCGAAGGCACTCACTCACCTGCTAAAGTGTACTCCCTCTCGTCGAACTTGCGCCAGGAGCTTTGTCTGCGTTCTCTTGTGCTAATCAAATTAAACCCCTGTCCCCCAAACAAAATTCAAACGTGGAAAGGGTCTCTATTTGCGGTTACATCTGTCCCCCAACACCGATCAATGGAATGCGTACAGCAACGTGTGTGCCTACGTCGGTATGTACAAGTCATCAATCTCCCTTCGTCGCATGTTTGCCGCCCTCTATATTTTATGGGATACGCTTTGTATGAGTAGCTCGCAGATACACCGCGCCGCACCGACCGCCCCTATTCAAAGTCCCTATGGTGAATCCAACCAAAGCCCAGTCGTTGGTGTTGGACAATGCCAGTCAGAGAGGGAGGAGGTCGCTTTCCGCAACCGAGCGGGTTGAGGCTGACGTACAGTTTTATGGGCCAATTTCCCATTCGAATTGAATTCAATTTCCAATTCTTGTCATATTCAGACGTAGTCCCCAATTGAATCCTATTTGACATCCACTTCACTTTTCCTTCGCCACTTGACCTTTCGTTACTCTTTCTCTCCCTTTTTTGCCTGGTGTTGTTTCTGTATTTGAATTGAGACATTTTGATTAGATCATCGTTTTGTGGCCAACTCATAATAAACGAGGTCGGAGTATGTGGCCATAAGTGCCACTCCGTGTTCGGCTGCAGGGGGATGGCAACTCGAGCGTTGTCAAGGTTTATTCATAATTGTGAAATAAAAATGTACTCTTATTCGGGTTTTGGGGGTAGTTATAATTCAGGATATACCTTGGATTGGAGCAGAACAAGACTTTCGCATTTCAAGAGTTTTGTAGTCGATGTTGCCCTTCGTTCAGGGTGTTCTTAAGTGGAACACGACAACTTTGAGTGGTTCATTCCGAACTTTTTATCTGTTGTCATGTTGAAGCATATTTTACGACTTGTTTTTCATGGAAGTCATTGCCCTTGAATTTGGAGAAGGATGATGACTTTGGCCCTCTCGTGCTTCATTATTCCTTTCATAGCGTCGATTTGGTGGCATTATTAGTTTGGTGAAAATCTCATAAGACACCATGTGAACATATTAGGGTGGTGCGCACTTGTCAAGTGGCTTGTCTTCTTTTCTTTATGGCACATTGTCGCCAGACATGTATCAATCAGTTTCCTGAAGAGACATGGACGCTGTCATGGCGTTGGTTTTATTGAGTTTTGCTTTTTTCTCTGATTGATGTTTCCTAAACTTCTCAGTTGCCTCTGCACCGACAGAACGGATTCCCAAGCAACGAAAACTCCGTATCCTGTCGACAAAAAGTACTTCCGTGATTCCGGAAAAGTTCTAGATTAAAAAGAGTGAACGAAATCTTCATCATTTAAGAGAGTCCACCTGTCTGCTGCATTTTGCTTCTTCCAGCGATGAAGTCGCCGACAAGACTGACTGAGAACAAAAACCCGAATGTCTGCTTTGAGCGTCGAAAAGAAGAACCCATGAATAAAAAAATCAAAATGATTACTTGTTAATGCAGCGTGGGGGTACTTGTTAATGGAATGGCCTTGGGAAAGCCGATCGAAGGCTTCGGATGTTTCTATTATTTCTACCCCGGAGTTTACAATCGAAATAAAAAAAACCGCCACACAACTTTGGTTCACAAACGATTTTATTTCATTGAAGTGTGTCTTAAGACTGAATACAAAAAATGCTTAAACCTAACATGAAGCATGAATAATGCACACACCGCGGTATCGGTTTCACATATCCATCCGTTCGCTGTCGGCGGTATTGCTGAGCTGCGAACGGAAATCAAGTTCATTCATCGGTGATATCGTCGAGGTTGACGAATGATGATATTCTTTCCGAGCTGTCCTCACTGGATTCTAGTGCAATCTTGGCGCCTGATAATCTTCCCCCGCTTTTTTTAAAAATGTGTAAGGACGGATTAGTCAAGCCCCTGACTATCATTTTTAATATGTCACTGGCTCGCGGCGAATTTTTGGATTGCTGGAAGGATTCTCTCATCACCCCAATTCATAAATCTGGACCTAAAAGTTCTATTGCCAACTACAGACCAATAGCTAAACTCCAATTAATACCGAAATTATTCGAAGCTGTTGTTAAGAAAAAAATATATGCTGAAGTTCGAAACCAAATATCCCAATTTCAACATGGCTTTGTGAGTGGAAGATCAACTTCGACCAATTTGGTTATATTTACAAACTTTTGCCTGAGTTCCATGGAAGCGAGACTTCAAGTTGACTCCATATACACTGACTTCTCGAAGGCATTTGACCGTGTTCAACATAATGTGCTCATAAAAAAGCTAGAGATGATTGGTTTTCATTCTAAAATCTTGAAATGGATAACTAGCTACCTTACAAATCGCAGACAGTTTGTAAAAATAGGTAATGATCAGTCACGAGTAATTTTCAATTTCTCTGGGGTACCTCAAGGTAGTCACCTCGGCCCTCTTCTGTTTCTTCTTTTTATTAACGATTTGCCTTCCTATGTTTCCTATTCCAACTGCCTTTTATACGCTGACGATTTAAAAATTTTTAAATCAATCCGATCATTGGCCGATGCAATGGAGTTGCAAAATGATATCTCATCAGTACAGAATTGGTGCGATTTGAATGGACTACATTTCAATATTAGTAAATGCTCAGTTATGACATTTTTTAGAATTTTATCTCCTATAATCTATAATTATAAGATTGATAATACAATCTTAACAAGAGTATGTTCGCATAAAGATCTAGGGGTTATATTCGACGTTCAACTGACTTTTTCTATGCACATAGACTATATTATTTCAAAGGCCAACTCCATGCTAGGATTCTTGTTTCGAAATTCAAAAGATTTTCAAGACCCTTACACTCTTAAGTCTGTGTATGTTTCGTTAATTCGCTCTATATTAGAATACTGTTGTTTAATATGGAATCCTTTATATAACAATAGCGCTATTCGTATTGAGAGAATACAAAAAAGATTTACTAGGTTTGCTCTTCGAAAGATGTCGTGGAATTCAAATATGCCGGATTATAATGCTAGATGTCAGCTTATCGATCTAAAGCAACTGCATGTAAGAAGGACTTATTATTCAGTTCTTTTCGCTCATGACGTCATTACTGCTCACATTGATTGTCCGGTGCTGCTTTCCATGTTCAGTGTTTACACCTCGTCTCGTTATCTGAGGCCTAGAGATTTCTTTTATGTTTCGAGGCATAGTACAAACTATCGGCAAAATGATCCTATAACTAATGCTTGCATAAAATTCAACTTAGTTGCAAATGTTATAGACTTAAATATGAGTAGAGATAAATGTAAAAATGAAATCTTGAATTTTTTGAGTAGCAATTTACTCTAAATTACATTATAATTGCATGTTAAATTCTGCTTATACTAGGCATTATTATTAATAAGAAATGAAATGTTATTAATATTATCAGTAGTCTTAAAAAAGCTCTGTACTTGAAAGACGGAAGAATAAATAAATAAATAAATAAATAAATATTTTCGATGACAATCGGTGCTCCACTTTCGGTTCATGATTACATGTAACAAGTGTCCTTTGTCCCATAACAACCCAAGTCAGCCTCCACAAGGCGGTTTTATCATTTTGACACAGTTTTGGCAGTTACTGCGTGGCTAATTGCGTAGCTAACGAAACGTACCTCAGACTTCCTAAAGTGACATTAGCTTACATTGTTGAAGACGTTCAAAGACATTTCGCAGATCGTCCATGTACTCATCCTTGTGCCTTGAAGCCATGAGAATATCAACAATATTTTTACTGACGACCCATGTAGGGCCCGAGCCTGAGATATCGCTGCCTTCCATTCTTGACGGTCCTGGGTACGCTGCTTCCAGTCAACAAGACCAAGCTGTCTTGCATCCGCTATTACTTGGTCTTTGTACCGGGGGTTCGGTCTTCCTCACATTCTCGAACCAGGAGGCTCGGATTCGAAGACACTCTTTGCTTGACGTCCATGCGCGCATGTTGCCAAGCCAGTGCAGTCGTGCAGGCGGATCTTTAACTTCCGGACTACATCCACATCCTGGTACTGCTAGTTCGCGGTTGTGTCTTCTCCTCCATTCGCCTTCCTCTCAGACGGGACCATATATCCGACGTAGAATTTTTCTTTCAAAGGCACCAAGAATCAGCCCAGCAGTTTGCTTATCGTCCAGCTTTCGCCTCCATATAGCAGGACTGGCAAAATAAGAGTTTTGTAGAGCATGACCTTAGTCCTTCGAGTCAGGATTTTTGACGCCAGTTGTTTTTGACAAACCGAATTAACACAGGTTGCCAAGAGTGACGTGCACCACACTGCTTTGCACTTACATCACCACTCCCCTGCCTCCCCCTAAGAAACACAATACCATCTAGCAACAAGAAAAACAAAACACGTGATGTTTACTGCAGGCGCAGTCTACCAACTTCTAATGCAACAAAAGCGAAGATTGCAATCATGCGATCTGTGTCAAACTGCCCTTCTTGTACTTTCATGCGCAAGGCTATCTCCGTCTCTTTCTTTCGCTTGGCTTGGCTTTGTGCTGTGTTAAATTAAGTTCTGTTATTTTTGATTAGAATGCTAAGAGAAACTATGCATATTATTTTTGGAAGTCAGTCAGTCTTGTAGTGGAGATCATTGAATAAAGACCATATTTAAAAAAATCGATAAGAAAGTTTTGTGTTTTTTTTTCTATTTATAAGTGAAACAAGTGAAATAAAGTGAATTTACATTATATTCTGGTTCCGACAGTTGAAAGGTTTTCACCAAGAAATATGCTACAGATTCGTCATGGTAGGTGGGCGTGTGGGGCATTGATCATCACGGTGTCATATTCCAGGACACTTGTGTGATCTCGGTAGCGCAGGATGTGGGTGGTTGATTCCAGCATCGGGGGTAACCGGTTCGATACCGCCGCAGGGCTTCTTTGTTTTTTTTTAATTTCTTTATTTTTCTCTTTCCTATCTGGTGCGAACCTGTTGGTGCTTCCTCGGCTTCCCCCTTTCCAGGAACACACTAGCCGTTCTTAGGGTGGCGTGATGGATATTTAGCAGACTCCTTGATCGGGTGATGGCTCCAATAGGCGTACGTCCCGCAAGTGGAAATGATAACCAACATCTGATCGGGTTGGCGTGGGTGACATTGGGATGTAGGCGGGTTTGAGCGTGGTTTGAGGGGAGTTGGTGAGAAGCGACGGTTGAGTTCGGACGCATGAGTTCTTGGTAGGTTGGCCGCGGAATTAAAACAAGAAATAAAAATAAAAGGAAAAAAAAAATATATAAAATAAGATAGATAGTAGGAAGACGGGATCTCGCGCAGGAAAAGACGTTATTGTGCTCGTTTTTTTATTGGGGACTACCTTCCGAGCGTTTTCTGGGTTTCGGTGAATCGTTTTCGACCGTGCAACGCTGGAAAAGTGACCCGAGTTCGCATCGTGATTGGAAGCCTAAAGAGGAAAACTGCCAGACCAGTGTAAAAATGATCGATTTGGAAACAAGGAAAGGGGAAAAGTGAAGCCCTCAAAGGTGATAGAATGAGGTGAAAAGAAAAGAAGATTACACACTAATTTACACGTGAAAAACAAAAAAATTACAAAAGAAAAAAAAAGTGAAAACTTAAGATTGAGAGACGCGACCAGATCCGACTGTAGAAGGGGAGGGAAAATTGAAGTCCTGAAAGGTGATAGAGTGAGGTGAAAGGAAAAGAAAATTACACACTAAATTACACGTGAAATACAAAAAAAAGGTGAAAAATTAAGATTGAGAAACTGTAGAAGAGGTTAAATTAGAGAGAATCCAATCAAACGAAGTGAGATTAGTGAGGAGAAACAAAAATCTAGAATAGAGAAGTGAACGCATATTGAAGAAGAAGCGGAGCTGATCGACGAGGCCAGGAAGAGGACAGATGACTTCTCCCACACGGTGAAGGAGACTCATTAATTTTTTTTCTTTCTTTCTTTTTCTTATTATTAATTCTGTTCATTACTGTTGTTTGCTTTAGCATATTTATTACTTTCTTTTTCATTCCTTTTCGTGTGAATTTGAATTATATATATATTTTGGGGATAAGAGTACACCCTGTTTTTTTTCTATAATTACATAGTTCGAATTGTGAATAGATTTAGTAGTTTTTCGTCCCAGCCTTAGCAGGCTTGAACAAAACAAACAAAAAATTAGGTATAACTTTAAAACTTTTTAACGGATTGTAACAATTACTTAAAATGGCCTTTCCAATGTTGGCCTTTCTTAGAGTCAGCTTCGAATGGTTGTTGAATTTTGGTTCCGGCACAGTTAGGTTAGGTTAGGTTGAGGTGGCTGACTGCCGCACAGGTTACGTCGAAGTTTCCGACGTCAACCACGTTTCCTATAAATTGGAATGCTTAAGCAAGTATCCAATGTCCAGATTCGGGGACAATCATGTTACGACATTTTTCTCACCGTTCTTTAAGTCACATACGGACAGCAGACAAACTTAGGCCAATCATAGGCCCATTGTATTGCCACGCGGATCTTAGGCTACCTATTTCGCAAACCAATTTCTGCTTTTGATAAAGCAAAGAAAAGGGCTGATTCTGATGCTGCTCAGTTCAGCCAGATTAACAAAAAAATGGGCCCCCAGAAGTGTGAAACTACGGGATGAGAGAGCACTGCAGCTACATAGCAAGTGTTCTATGGTTTCTTCCTCATCCTCGTCCATGCAGCTTCTACAGAAATCAATATAAGGAAGGCCTAGTCTAGAGGCGTGAGTTCCGATAGCACAATGCCCTGTTAAAACGCCAATAAGAGATCTGAGGTTTGGCCTGCTTAATCAGATTAAGCTAAGCCACCGCTTGGGATCATAGGCCACAGTTGTTTGGTAATGAGGCTACCTGTGCCAGATGTACATCCGCTGTTTGTTTGAGCAAGCGTTTCAAGCTTTAGCAGATGTTTTATAGTAGAATGGATGCTGGGTCTAGACCTGTAAAGAATACAGAGTTTGTGCTCTTTCTAGCGAGTTCGTTCGCTTCGCAATTCTCTGGAATGTCACAGTGTCGCGGCACCCACATAAGTTGGATGTTAAAATACTTGGCAATTTCGTAAAGAAATAGGCGGCAATTAAGGAATGTCTTGGAATTAAAAGTGACTGAATTCAGAGATTTGATGGCTGCCTGACAATCGGAAAAGATGACGAAATCTGTGCGCGATAATACATTGCTTTTTAGCCAGGACAGGGCTTCCTTAATGGCTATAGTTTCAGCCTGAAAGACGCTACAGTGATTAGGTAGTCGGAAGAACAGCTGGATATTTAGATAATTCGATTCGAAAATTTGCAGTGGCCCTTCCAGCGTTTGGTGTTGAGACTCTCAATAAGATGTGGGTGATGGCTGGTTCAGAAATTCTTCTCGAAGAAGAGTTTAGATAAACTGAGGTCAGTATCTATGGGTATAGAGGCATACCTGCGTAGGATCGTTGAATGTCCAGACTGCAGTTCTTCCCAGCTGCTCGGTGATCTTAATCTGATCACCGTGCTATCCGTCTGCCTGCCAATTTGTAGTCCTTAGCGCCCCGTTAATACATAAGCAAGTCATACTCTGCACTCTAGCGATTGGGATAATGTTGATTTTCTTATCGAGTGCGGTCCACCAAATTTTGAAACCATGCAGCAGTATGGGTCTGACTACAGATATAAATAGCCAGTGAACCATTCGGGGTTGCAATGGCCCTTTTAGAGCACGTTCCTGGATACTTAACTTCCAGCTTACCTTCGTGTCTAGTATAAGACCTAAGAATTTAGCGCTGTCACTTAGCACTAAGGGGACCAGCATAGTGTGGGATGGTCAAAGTTAGGGACTTTAGTTTTTGCGGATTGACACCTAGGCCGTATTCGCTAGTCCATTTCACTAGCTTGGATAGGGCAGATTGCACAATATCTCTGATCGTGGATATATGTTTCCCAGATACTGCTATGGCAATATTATCTGCGTAGGCAATGACCTTACACCCAGTCCCATCTAGTTTCACAAGTAGTTCGTTGACCACTATGTTCCACAGTAGAGGGGAGAGTACACCACCTTGCGTTGTCCCTCTGTTCACAGATTTGCGGATCATGGTATCACCAAGCTTCGAGCTTATCACTCTGTTCTTGAGAAGCCGGTGGATAAAAGTCACTATAGGCTTTTCCATACCGAGTCTGTTGAGTGCTGAGGTTATTGCGTGGGATCCTATGTTATTGAAGGCTCACAAAGGTAGTGAGCGTAAATTTCTTGAAATAGAGGGATTTTTCTACAGTGCCAACAAGTGAGTGCAGGGCAGTTTCCACAGATTTGCCCTTGTTGTAGGCATGCTGAGACATCGAAAGTTTATCTGTGACTAGGTGTCGGATGAATACGTCGATTAATTCTTTCCAATGTTTCAGAAGAAAGGAAGATAGGCTTATAGGACTTAGATCCTTTAGACAGGGGTAGACATGTGAGCATTTCCACATGTAAGGTATGAAGACGACAGTGGTCGTTCTCCAAATTATGGGTACGTTGCCAAGATCTATACAACCTTCAAAGATGTTGACCAGCCAGGTCGAGATTAGGTCTGAAACTTTTTACTGGTCTACCGGAAAAATGCCATAAGGTCCGGTACATTAAATGCCGAGATACTTCACGTCATCCGTTATTGTTATTTCAGCACCATTGAAGAGGACTATCTTGATGATCTGATCTGCATCTACCTCGGGATGGTCATGAGTACATGAGTACCGGTTTCCCCGCATTTATTCGGACAGCCCACTTGATGCAATGAATGTACTTCCTTGCTATCTTCTTTTCGGCCCTCCGCGCGGTGATTTGCGGTGAAATTGAGGTTGCGTATGTCAAAGAGTCGCCTGCAAGTAAACAGCATTTGACTGCATCGGCTAAAGGTGGTAGGATTTATATTTCTGATCCCAGCTTTGATCCAATGGATACAGCAGAGCGAGAGGTCACAACAGAAGCTGCCCTGTCGGAGAGGAGCCACAGTTTTATATCGAATCTAAATGGCGATGTTTCGGAAGTTCTTCCAGATACATGCTGAGCAATACAGGGACTCGAAAGAGTTGGAATTTAACCACCCGCTCCCGATCACGTCGGACATTCAGCAAATTGTGTGCCGTTGAATGGGTCGCGCGGAATAAAATCGAGACTATTTTCGTTTTGAAGTCTCGTTAGGGGTAGAAAAAGTATTCAGGATGAATTATTTTTCTTCCTGCATTCTCCAGTCTCCAATTTATGAAAGGTCCTCGTTCATAAATTGTTTTCCTTTTTCATAGACAATATGCAAATTCCTTGTCCTTCTTTCAACTTTTTTGCGAGCATTTTTTCTTCGGAATCGATTCACGTACTTTTGAAATATCACCAGCGAAACAGTCCTTCCGTGACAGGAATGCAGGAAAACTTGCTTACAGGCACCGCGTTTATAGTAATTCTTGACAAATATCCAACAAATTATGTTTACCTCAAAGGTTCTTTTATATCGTCGCCAACGTACACAGCATTTCAAATTAAAACACTCCCTTCTCCGGCCCTCAGTTGGGTGTCCTTTTGCGATGTCCTCCTTTGTTTGCGACCGCCTACTGTCGCACAAATCCATCATAATAATGAGTGCCAGTAAGCGCAAAAACAAACGGGAAACAAAATGAAAAATCTAGAAAAAAAAGCAAACTTGGATTGGATTCGTGGATAGGAAATTTTTTTCCATTACAATGATATTTATGAGTTTAGCCGGAGAGAAATGAAATACGAGTAACTTTCCGAGGATAGGACGGAGCGCATTTATTTCGCTTGACATTGTTTTATCGCTTAATTAGACCCCTACACCTTATGAATGCAAATGAAGTGAAACGGCTTCCGATGAATTTAGATTCAGATTCAGGGGCGCGCTGCACCTCCGCGGAAATGGTTCAAAAGATATCTCCCGCTCACGTAGACAAACCGAAATCCCTGACCACGTGCCCACTCCAGGGAAAATTGGTCTCTTTTTTCGCACGTTTTCAATATCGGTTTGCAGTTCAGGGAGAAGTGGACACGTGAAAACGATTCAACCGAGTGGAATCGCGGCACAGCGGTGGTATTTCCGGTAGAATCAATTTTTGAATCCACACACATGGGGTGCGGTCAGGTGCCTGGTGTGCTTGGCTTGGATGGTGTGTCTCGATAGCGTTGGAAGTACCCTCATGAATGCAATGAGAAACGGTATTTGATTTGCGTAGCTTCTTGTTGCCTTGAGGATTTCAGGGTAAGTGCGGAAAAGTACCTTATACCGGTGTGTGGTCTGTGTGGACCCAGGAAAATCAATCAAACTCTACTCCAGGCGCATTCCTTGTGCAACAGATTGATGAATGTCTTCCATGAAGGACTGGGAACATCGCTATGCATCTGCTGCACGAAACACATCACAAAACCATTAGTCTTTCTGCACTTTCGTATAACAAGAGACACGCAATTGTGCATGGGAAGGAGAGTTTCAGTCCGCTCCTCGAAATTGGCTACCAAAAATGTGATTCAGGGCTGCGAGCTAAGCCAATATCTGAACGTAGGCAAACATTCGAAATCCACTTGAGCTCATAGTCAGTGAATTTCTTTTGAGAAACGCCAGTGGAGTGGGAGACAAGATCTGTCCCGGACGTTGGCATGCATCATTATACATCGGAAGGGATAATATAAGCGCTTCATACAGTGGCGAGCAAAACTGGATACATAATTTCAGTTTTTCTGATTTTTCGTCTTTCCCTTCTTCGCCTTCACGTTCTTTGCAGACATTTTTGTTGGGCCTGTATTTTTTTCTATATTTTTAGATTTTCGCTTTGTTCCGATTGTTTTTGTTTTTTATGCTGGAGACAAGACAAATTTTGTCGGGTGTCCTTTGAAAAGTCATTTTACACAATGTACACAACTGCTTTTAGTATTTTGGCATCAGTTTTTGCTATACCAATTTCAGTAGGGTGAGGATCAACAGCTTTGGACACCCACCTTTATTATGCACGGTCTGAATTGCTTTTTTCCCTTTTCTATCCATATGGACCGAATTTCTGTGCTAAGTTCCACGATTAAAGAAGTTTTTGAGACAACGAAACAATGTTCTTCTCAATATTGTATAGTTATTTCATTAAACAATTTTTTAAGATTCATATTTTAAAAATTTTGGAATTTATAATTTTTTTTAGAATAATTTTTATAATAGCTGCTACCGCTTAAATCAGAGTGAAGAAATATATCGTGAAGTGCGATACGTCAAATTTAGACCTAACGACAAATGCACAAAAAAATAAGGAAAAATTAAAGCGT
Source organism: Eristalis intricaria (assembly GCA_964034865.1). Taxonomy (NCBI): domain Eukaryota; kingdom Metazoa; phylum Arthropoda; class Insecta; order Diptera; family Syrphidae; genus Eristalis; species Eristalis intricaria. The sequence continues at coordinate 112,323,512 of OZ035873.1, read as the reverse complement.
GCAAAACTGAATACATGGGATCCGCTTTACAATTGCCTGATTTATTTTAGTGATCTCTCTTTGTTTTAGTAATTAAATAAGAGGGCAACTCTGAAAATTTTAATTAAATTCGTTGTAATTAAATTATTAAAATAATATTAAATAATTTATAAAAATAAAATTATATAATTTTGTTTTGCTGATGAAAAAATACAAAAGCTAAGATGATGCATCCCCTTTTGCTCGCCACTGTATATCGCGTCGCCATACCAAAGGAAGGATGCAGAACCAACCTTAAAAGGAATAAGGGCTGGTAGGTGGGTAGGTAGGGCGGCTTCTAGTGAATGCACCAGCACACTCAGACCATGTTGATCCATTGTTATACCCACAGTCAGACTACTATAAGCGATCAACCAATCCAGTGATAGTGTCGTTAATTTGAACCCCAGGGAAATTTTTACTTGACCAGATTTGAACACCAGGTAAAAGTATTATTTTTGCTTACACTGGAAATCGAATCGAGGACCCCACTAATCACGATCAGGCACCTAACCAACTGCTCTATCCAGTCGTCAAAGGTGGGCTGCTGGTTAGCATTAACCTTCTTACGGTCATCGCGTCATTATTTTCCCGATTTTGGGAATGAAATAGTGTTTTTCCAAAAACAAAAGTGACCTCTTGGACTTGACCGTTGAAAAGTCGCCCATATATCGAAAACGGTTCGCCTGCCGTCGGACCTTTCTTCTAGACATAGATAGAGGCATCATTTTATTAAATATTTTACTGCCACCCCCGATCGGAACAAAAAATGTGACGAAGCCCCCAAAGGAGAACTTCAGTTTAAAGAATCATCTATATCTCGAAAACAGCGCATTTCTTACAAGAGCTTTGCTTCAGGCATGTGTTGCTACGCATAGTAGAAAAAAAAATTAAACCACAACCTTTTCCACAGAATTCTGAGCAAAGTTGCCGAAGATTTCAGTGCCTTATCTATCCTATCTCTTACCATTTGAGAGTATTTTTTTTGTTCGAAACTAAACGATGTATTTTTTTATTAACAGAAAATAAAAATATACAAAAAACGAGGACACTTCAGTTGATTTTTCTTTCAGCCTCACAGTCACTCACAGTCATTTTGTTTTTGCGGCAAACATTTTTAAGCTTTCAATAGAAGCAATAGCTTCTGGGTAACAATCGATTGAAGCCTTTACCTGGCCCTGGCTATCATCCTCTGTATAGCTTCAGTTTCGAAAATTTCAAAACGAATTCTTCTACCACAAAAATGAGAGACATTCAAATGACCAACAGATACATTCTTTGAACAACACATTCACTCAATTAACAAAATTCAGAGATAGAGATGTGTCAATCGTTCAAATCCAACGAACGAATCAGTCGAGTATTGGTTAAAAAAAATGATTCGGTCATTTCAGTCGATCGTTCATTTGAATTATCGGTCATTCAAAGATAGCGACCGATATGTTGCATTCGTTCAATACTCAAGACAGCAGGAAAAAATGGTTCCAACCAATGGATCGTTGATTGAAGAACAGATACAGACTCATTGTGTTGGGAAAGTACTAATATGCTACAAGATTGCTTGTATGCCCGTACAGCAAAATTGTTCTCGATCATACAAATAATTTTCACCACGTATATAAATAAGAACTAAACATAATATTAAGTATTTGTGTATGAGGACGCGCACAGTTTTTTTTTTTTTAATTCATTTTTATTTGCTAATTCATGATATACTTAAATACTAGACAAAAATGCTTAAAACTAGTTAGACGAACAATATTGGTAAATGTAACTTACTGGCCCTCGGCGGGCACTCTAAGCTAAACTAATACTTATTCTATGTCGTTCGACCTTAACTAACAAACTATCTATTAACGTTAAACATTAGATATTGAATGACAATTTTAAATTAAGAAAATGTATCAAAAAAACTTAATAACAGAACTGTTAGGACTCGTACACCAATGTGTGCATGCCCATCGGCCCCTGAACAAATGAATACGGGGCGAATGGAATTGCGAAACAAGTATACTACTACTAGTATACATCGAACGAAGGAAGGTACGACGAAAGGAAATCACCTCGCTAATTTCGCTCGGAACAATATGAACGGAACAATTAAATAAGAACGATAAGCTCATAAGAGTGCTCGAATCAAATGATCGACCGAAACGCATTTAACGAACGGAATAAAAATCTTGAATCGTTTCGTTTGTTCACATCGATTCGGTCATTCTTTATATTTCGGTCGATCATATCGTTTCGTTCGTTCATACAGCTCCGAACGAATCTGTAAAAGTATTGCCTATATGATTGATTGGTTTGGGAACGGGTCAAAACGAACGAATCAATCTCGATTGACACAGTTCTAGCCAGAGATACAATGCAAAGTCTCGAAAAATTGTTTTTCCACAAATGAGAAAAATTTACAATGCATATATGTATTTGGTGTAGACTGAAATTATGAAAAAAAGTAACTTTGCCAGAATATCCATCTGATGACATTTACATTTCTTGCTTTGGCCTCCTCCTAAAAGAAAATATTTTATTGCTTTATGCGTAATCGTTGTCATTGTCCGTTCAAGGGAATGTCCGGCAAAGGGAAATTGTAAACGGGGGTTAGAATTTCAAACTTTGGCGCCGAATTTCGTAGCTGTTGAACTCTTTGCTGTATGCACAGACCTTGTCTAAGGGAACAAGTCTGTGCATACTGTCGCATTCAATTGTGATAGGTTAAAGCAGCGTATAACTTTCCGTCGCCAAACATTTTTTATTTTATTTTCCTGAGAAGTTCCAATTTAAATTTCAAGTTTCTTGCATACATTTTAGTCTACGAAAAAGCAGATGTGGCAGATAGTGGGATATTTCCCTTTTTGCGGGAATATTTGGTCTTGAAATGATTTATTTTTGTTATATTAATTGGATACTGTATTCGTGAGGCAGGAATTTGACAGTATCATTTCAGAAATAAGTAACGAAGTCGATCTTCCAGAAGTCCGTACAACTGTTAGCATACGCGGATGACATTGACGTGATTGGCAGAACACAGCGAGCCGTCAATGAGGCGTTTGCTGACATTGAGGCGGAAGCGGCTAAAATGGATTAAGCGGTGAACGAGGGCAAAACGAAGTATATACTGTCATCAAGAAAGGACACACAACATCGACGTCATGGACAGAGCGTCACAATGGGCAGCTATAACTTGGAGGTAGTCAAGGACTTCGTCTACCTCGGCTCCGCAATAAACAGTACAAACAACATCAGTACCGAGATCAAACGCAGAGTCACTCTTGCCAACCGCTGTTTCTATGGGCTCAAGAGGCAATTGAGTAGTAGAGCCATCTCTCGAAGGACCAAGATGACGTTATACAAGACCTTGATCATCTGACTCCTACTGTACGGCGCGAAGGCATGGACACTCTCAAAGGCGGATGAGGAAGTCTGGTCTCTTCGAGGGAAAAGCTCTGCATGCGACCTTTGGTACTGTTTGCGTTGACGGTTTTTCGAGGAGATTTCAAAGAACTGTACGGGCTGTACAGCGACATGAGCCTAGTCAGGCGTCTACTGACTCAACACCTAAGCTGGCTGGGCCATGTAGAGCGCATGGACAACACTCAGTCTTCGACTCCGAACCAGTGGGACAACGCAATAGAGGACGCCCACTGAGCCGATGGCACACCCAGGTGGAGAAGGACCTCAATCAACTTGGTGTGTGCATTTGGAGACAGCTGGCTAAAGATCGTGTCGGCTGGAGAGGGTTACTGGTTGAGGCCCAGGTCCACCCTGGACTGTAGCGCCACCAGAAGAAGAAGCATGGGATTTTTTTAACAAAACACTGGCAGCACTGCTTTCTACCAATTCATTTTGTTTTTCTGTATGGAAGATCTGTAATGCAGTTATTTTTTAGCACATTGATGAGGGTTGAGTCCTTCTGTTTGCAAGTATATTTTGGCCTCATTAACTTGGTGCATTACCTACTAGTTTCCAAAAGCTCAAAAAACACAAAAATCAAAACGATTGCAATGGTCCTGCATCCGTCCGTGGGGTTAGCCTTTCGTCTGCCTCCGTTAGTTTTTCCAAGGTCTAAAGAATCCCTTCATGATGGGTCCAGGTATTATTGACTACATCAGCTCTTGAGCTCCATCTTATTTCTTGCAGCCCCTTTATTGCTTTGTCACTCGTTCTGCTGGATACTGAACGAACGGTGAGTGGACACAGAAAGAAGATAATACAGTGGACTCCATCTAAGTCGAATTGTCACAGGATACCATCATTTTTCGAGTTAGAGAGAGTTTCGACTAAGGGAGTGTTCGACTTAGCGAGAGTCCACTGTACTATATATGCGTTCTAAGGTACCGAAGAAAGTGACTGGATTTGGCTCAACGGCAGCAGCATTTAACCAAACCAAGTTCACTCATTGATTGATTGGAGCAGGGTATAAATTCTGGGTTAATGGCTTTCAGTCTCTGTCATATGCTTGAACTCTGCTATCAACTATACAAAGATCATCAGCTTCTAGCTTCCTTGAAATCATGTCACCTCTGATAAATGTAGGACTACTGAGTGTGGAACCCCTAAACACTTGTCGTTCGCTGTACAACTCACTCCAGCTACTTACTTGTGACGTGCGTAAATAAGTGCATTTATTCACAACTTTTCAACACGATTTTATGACATCCCTAATGGGGTGTTATTGAGCGCGCCAATTTCTGAACCCAATCCGCGATGAGAAATATCATGCCCATCATAAAAGTATTCCCTTGGCGCATAGTTTCAGTCACAAACCACGATTATTTCATCCCGAAATCGACCAAACGCGGCACAACGTCTGCCCCTACGACAATCGAACATAACACAACCGAGACCATCCAACGTGTTGTGTTCACTCAAACAGTTCTCACGCAAAGCCCCAAATGACATGCGCATTATCACCACCCTGCCCCAATGACAGGAATTTCACTCAGCCGAAGAGGAACTCTGCTGCTATCCTTCGACTGCTTCGCCAAGTATTTATTTTCGTCACGTTGCTAGTTCATTCAACGTCGACCGTCTGAACAGTTCAGTATCGGATCTGCGCTGACCTCCGCTCGCAGGTCGTGTTAACTGCTGACCCCATTGTCTCCCTTCGTGCTGTCGGTTTGCTTTTATTTCACCGAAAGTGAGCCAAAATCATTCAGAGTCGAATCGATAAAACAATAAGCGAACGACTACCGCCAGTGCTCGTACGTCCGCATACTTTGCATAAAAAAGGACAGGACGTGGCTGAGTGAACGCTGAGGTGAATATTTCCGCAAAACCGTAAATGTATTGTGGCCACAAAACGTCGTTTTATCGCTTCAGCAGCGAGACGTAAGCGCGGCGGTGTTCCGAGACCGGTCCCCATGCTCGGTCGACTGTGCGACGCTGCTATTGTGTCGCATTGTCCTTTCGTCGAGCTTCAGTCAGTGTGCCTAGCGCTGTAAAAGTGAAGATATCCCTGAGTGAAGTGAATCGTGTCAGCTGAGTGGGGTTCCTTGGCCTGTACTTGGTTCTGGCAAAGGGGGGGACAAACATCAAATTGGATACGGTTGAGATACGAACACGTGTCTGTGCATAGTGCTAGTGGACTCCTTTAAGTGTTGGTGCGTTTACAAAGATCGTTCTCTTACTCGAGGAGACGCGAGTGAATGATGTCAATTTAGTTCGGTACTCAAGTAACACATCCGCTTTCTAGACGACGACGACCACCACGACGTCGGTGAGATTTGTTTGGGTTTCGGTCGTCCTTCGCAGAACCCTCCACTGGACAGCAGAATCACGTGGTTGCCGCACTCGTGCCAAAGGAGAGAGAGAAAGTGAAACGCAAGGTAATTGGAAACGAAGGGACGAGACGCATTATCGATTGCGAATGGATATTGGTGGGGGATATATGATTGTCTTTTGGCTTAAATGAAAATTGGCTTCGTAGTCCTATATTTGCCCCGAATGTCGATAAAAAATATTGGCCTGCACTGGGGGGCGGCGGTTGACATCGTTACAACATGCGATTAACACAGTGGGCGGGGGTGTGTACACATGGGGGTGTGTGTAAACACGGTTCATTTGCCATAGAATTCATTCGAAACAAGTTGTTATCTGCACACCCTGCGGTGCCTGTTCGCCACGAACTGGTCTTTGGGGTCGATTTACATGGCGCCGGCTGTCTTATCTACAGTTTCGCCGGTAAGTCATGTTGATGTTGAATAAACTCAAACTACGTGCCCAAAGGGCGGAGGGTTATATTGTGTGGTTTCAAGTTTTACCGAATATTTATGGGACTCCCTTAAAGTTTTCCGACTTTGATGTTTTAATGACCAGCGAACATGTCGCCGCCATTGTCACGTTGTCAGGGCGAACGTGAATTTTTTCCAGGCGTTCTTTTCAAAAACAGGCACTCATATACATGAGGAAATATTCGCATGTGGTGGAGGACGAGCGGAACACGCGCTTCCTTCTACAATGTGTTGAGGCCAGCAGATGAGTTAGAGCATGGGTATTTTGAAACAATGCAAAAGTTTTATGTACGAATGCACTTTTATGATGTTTTTGGGGGAAAAGTTAGACTTTGATAAGGCAATATATGAGTTAAGCTTGGACGTAGATTGTATACATCTTTTGTGTTGGACTGCTCGGCACCATTGACACTCGTTTGTAGCCTGTATTCGCCGCAGAGCCCACCAACCTATTGTTGTGACCAACTACGCAAAATATTCGGTAGAGTATCTATGTGCAATGAACTTACTTTCAAATCAAACAGAGAATTTTGTGAGAATTTTTCAACCTTAACTTTAGAGACGAACTTGATATAGAGTCGCCAGTCAATCTTCTTCAATTTTCAAATTTCTACTTCGGACAAGGTTTAAAAAAAAAGAAAACAAATTGACAGCTGATAGTTTAACAAGAATATGGGTGGGGTTACCCACCCCAGCCCATAGAAGGTGAGGACCTAGCTTCTCAGGAACCACTCGTGTTGTGCGTGCTATTCACGAGTGGAAGGGATCTACAGTTTTGTGCCGACTCGCAACGGCCAAGTTTGAGAAGCTTTTTCTAGACAGTTGTTACTCTTTGGGCATTGTCATTGATTCAAAGGCCGTGAAAATAAGTTTCGGTTCTACCGGCCGGGAATCGAACCCAGGCAGCGAGCTTAAGTTGCGCAGAAGTTGACGCACATATCCATAATGCCACAGTCATACAGATAGTAAAAATGTGGCAGACGGTACTTTTTGCAGCTCCAGCTTGAAAGTTTCATAAAAAATAGGGTGACCTCATCAACTCTCAATTCATTAAATGGAAAATTCAGGGAGACTGAATCAGTTGAAGTAGCTCAACGACACTGGTTTTCAATAAACAGACCGATGCCATACAGCAGTGCATGAGACTTTTATTCGTGTGACTTAACACCATTAGATTTCCTTCTTCTCCTAATGGCACAACAGCCCATGGTGGACCTACGCCAACAAGCCTCTCCTTAGCCAGCTGCCTCCGAATCCCATGCCAAGTTGCTTGAGGTCCCTCTCCACTTGTGTAAGCCGTCTCTTTATTTATTCATTTATTTCATCAACAAGCTTGATTGAATAAATTACTAGAATAATTGGTAGGAACAAATAAAAAATGTTCAACTATTTTATAATTTAGTTTAAAGCCAAATCAACTATGAATAATGTATTGTAAGTGTGGCAAGTATGGCCCACGGGGGTAATATAGCCCACTTTTATGTTTCCTTAAAGTGGAAACGCACAGAGTTATACCTCATTTCTACTACAAATATACTAGAATCAATTCTGCCCGAGTCTATTGTCGTTGGCCTGGTGAGGGAAGAGTGAAACGTAGGAGAATAATTGTGTTTTTTCTGTTTTCATTGTAATTTCGTGGTATGTTTTAGGTCTTTTCACATTGAATGTTCGTTGGTTTCATGATAAGACTAAATAGTACTCAATGTGTTCTTATTTTAGTTAAATCGCAGTCAAAAAACAACTTTATGAAGCTTGATTTACCCTCTTAAGATACTTAAAGATACTACAGTGAACTCTCTCTAAGTAGAACTCTCCCTAAGTCGAAACTCTCTCTATCTCGAACTCTTTCGCAATATTTTACATACACTTTCCTCAATTTTCCATACAAAAACCTCTCTCTTAGTCAAACTCCCTCTAACTCGAACAAATTTTGCTATCCCGTGACAATTCGATTTAGGAGGAGTCCACTGTAATTGGCTATAAATCAGCACAGAGGTGGACTTGTCAAAGTAGGCAACTGGAATACCATTAGGTAGTCTCTAGGTTTATTTAATTTTCGTTAGTGTAGTCCCTTTAAAAGGATTCGATGGAAAGCACCGGATAGTGATAACGCAAAGGATCCAACCAAGATCTAAGTTGACCACAGCTGCTACAGTGGTGGCAATCATCCAAACCTAACCTAACCTAACCCTCCGTCCGAGACCCGGGGCTGGTCAGGTACATTTCATTATTAAGCGTTATTTACTGATATTTCTTATGAAGCTATCGGTAGGTATTCAGGTAGCTTCCTAAAATTGAATTTCTACCGATTTATGGAAATTCCACATCAGAAGAGGTCGAAGAAATTAAAAGAAAAAAAGACAGATCTTCGGACGGACACATGGTGCCTGACTGGACCCTATTATATTTTGTAGGTAGATTTTTTTTTAAGATTTATATTGATTTTATTATTTCGAATAATGTTCTTTTTACAAAAAATTTAACAAAATCATGACTTTGCCGTCTGCCGGATTGACTTTAATTTATTATGTACAAGTAATAATTATTAGCTCTCCATGTATAAGAATGCTTATTTCAAAAGTTCCCTGTTAGGATATTATCTCTGTATTTTACTGATATTTTGCAGTAATTTCTTGTTCCGATAAGTAGTTCTTTCCAAAAAGGGATCTCCTAGTTTCCCTTAGAACCGGGCACTTGACTAGGAAATGCATGATATCTTCTCTCTCTTCCAAATTACACATACTGCAGTGTATTGGGAGATCCTCTCTATGCGGTACAAGATTCAGCTTGAGAAGTTCGCCTCTAAGTTTGTACATCACAGAGATTTCCTGGATGCTATGGATATCTTTAAAGTAATTTCGACTCCCCAGGTTGTGGTTGAGCCGGCTGTATGTAATGCCTTTTATTGATCCCGCTTCTTTTTCTAAGAACTGTATTCTTGCCTGCTCGTCAACCTGCTTTATTAATTGGCATAGTGAGTTACCCTAATTACTACCATCTACGTTCAGTACTACTCCACATTCACCAGCTAATTTAATCCACTCTTTGAACCATGCAGTTTTATTTCGAACGGTTTGCATCGCCACTATCTTTGGGAGCCTGTTGTCTGCCATGTTCATTACTCGGAGTATGTAATTCATTTGCATCTTTAATGTTCTTATATATAGTGGAGATATGCCTGTTTCAACCATGAGCATGTAGTTCGGAGTCTTCGGCGGGAGTTTAAACATTTTTTTAATAAAAAAGCGCTGCAATTTCTCCACCTCCTCATAAGCCTTATACCCCCAAACCTATGCCGCGTATAGCATTAGCGCCTCGGATACAGCATCGTATAATTGAAACTTACTGCTGTGCTGGATATGAGGATTGTTGAAGCATTTTTAGCATTTGTAAGTTTGTCGTTCAGATGCCTTTTTATATTTAAATTGGTTGTAAGCAGGATTCCTAGATACTTATACTCTTTGACGACCTCTAGGTTTATCCCTCTAAAATGCCACTCTCCCACCACCTTTCTTAAAAATCATTATCTTTGATTTCTCTAGACTTACGATTTAGCTCCATAGATTGCAGTACTCGCTTAATCGATTAATCATCAAATGCAGGGATTCCGGTGAGTTCGCTGAAAATGACAGCCTTAATGAGCATACCTGCTACCTCCACGCCTCCAGGAAGAAAATCAACAATATCCTCTATAAAAAGGACAAATAATGTTGGGCTTAGTGGGCAACCCTGCCTTACTTCTGTTTCCGTTTGGAAACAATCGGATAACTCGTTTACTATTTTGTATGTAAATAAATCGAATGCATTTTGACTGTTCTACTCATTTTTAACGCAATTACTCTAATATTACTCTGGTTATACTGAGCGAAACAAATCAGTATGCAAGAGATGCAGCACAAAATCCAGACCACGAATGTGGAATGAATTTGATGCATTGGTTGGAATACTTTTGGACGCTGGGGCATGCACAATAAAATGCAAAAAACGTCAGTGTACAACAGAAATTCATTAAAACATACCTGCATCTTATAGAAATTGGTTTATAAGTGGTACTTATGCCCATCCATGGGTCATATGCGGGCACCATGGGTCCTTTGGAAGGTCTTAAGATAACTTTCCGACGGAGGGTTGCTTAATATGGCCTATCCCTTGTGGCTGCAATATCGCCTAGTAGACCATATTTAACACAAGATCTTTGACTGATGCATCTATTGTGCCAGCTAACCTACAATGTGGGCACAAGAAGACTGTATCAGAAACAAGCAACAATGTGTTTTAGCCTTGGTGCAGCTAAGCCAAACAATTATTACCAGCCCATATTTAACACCAAATGGGCAATATTAGCCGTAAGTTTTATGAAAACGCAATATGAGGTTACTTTAGTTACATCTTTTCGTTATGTTTTTTAAAATTTGTATGTTCCTTAACAGTGAAAATAAGTTGATTTTAATGATAAATTATTATTTTTTATTTATTAATAATGCATTTTTAATCATCATCATCATAATCTTCTGACCCTCATAATCCACTCAAGTGGTCGCGGGTACAAACCATGCACGAGTGATGGTGGGGACATTCGTTGTACGTGACCAAACCAACGAAGCATAGCTCTATCCTTTCGAAGAACCAGTTGCTCTGCCTTGAGTTCCTCGCTCGCAATCGTGTTTCTCACCCTATCCCGGCGAGTAATTCCCACAACATCACGAAGAAATCTCATCTCAGAAGCCTGTATTGGTGATCTTATTCTCTCGGTCATTACCCAAATTTCATGACTTGACAACTCAGTGAGAGTTTGCGAAGTCCAACGCCCACGGTGAAAAGTGTTGATTTAGCACCTTTAACCCGAACACAGCTGCTACAGTTTGTGTATAGAGATTGAATGGCCCTCAAAAGACATCTCTCAATATCATACTCCTGCAGAACACTGCAGACTTTACCTCGAAGAACTCGGTCATATGCCAGCATACTCCCAAGCCTTCTCAAGTACCATTCTGAGAGTGAAAAGCTGGTCGGTTGTACTTCTGCCGGGACGAAAGCCGCACTGTTAATCCCCCATCCTTGGCTCGATCATAGCTCTAGAACGCGCTTCCGAAACCTTAGCATAGACTTTCCCGGGGAGACAAGAGGGATATGTCCCTGTAGTTGGAGCAGTCTCTTTTGTCTCCCTTCTTAAAAAGAGGGACAATCACCCCAGTTTGCCAAACCACGTGTATTACTGCGTTCCCAGGCCACCTTAATAACACGAGAAAGCCATAAAACTCCCTCTTTAGCCATTGCTTTAAGCATTTCTGGTCGGATTTCATCCACACCGGCGGATTTGCAAACTTTTGCAAATCTATCGTCAAAATGACTTCCTCCACCGTTGGACTATTCTCCGCCTCACTTAAGATTTCGGGACTGTGATCCTCAGTGCCATGTTCAAGATTGAGTAGCTTCGCAAAGTACTCGCTCTATCTGCGCAAGATGTCCTCCTCATTGGAAAGCAACACACCATCTTTGGATTTGTCTCCTTCGATGATGTTGAATTTCCTTCCTCTAAATCGGCGCATGGTTTGCCGGGACAACATTTTCGCAAACTATGCTTCTCGTGACCAGTACACTGAGGCGGAAGAACTCGCCCTATCTGCGCAAGCAGTCTTGGAAGGATTTCGACGATAAGTTGGTAAGCGACCATTAATCTGCGAAAAAGGCGTTCTGGGATAAATTTTAAATAAAACATAATTAAGAGAATTTAACATAAATTGATGAAAATATTTTTTGCTGAACTTACTCTAATGTTTTTTAAGCACTCTCTCGAAATGTAAAAATCATAATGAATACAGATGGCATTGAAACATTTCAGAGCCTTAGAAATTGGTCAACTCCTAGTTTGTTCCATGCTTCATTTGAACAAAAAGATAACGGGCTGTTAGTTTTCGTTCTGGAGCATAAATAGAGAACATTGCTTAAAGTTAATACATACAACAATCTTACGGGAACGTCCTCGTGCGCTAAGGACCAATAACCCCAAAAACTGAAACAAGGCTCGACATTCCAACACATTTTGAAGCAAACGCATTTTACAAAGCGTCTCTGCACTCTCTCAACCCTATCCGAGTGGATTTGATAAATTTTGCTCCAAATGACATCAGCTTATTCGAGGATCGACCAGACAATTGGCATAAAAATTATATTTAAGTACGGAGTCAGAAAATTCCTTTGAATAAACCATGATAAACCCAACTAGGGACTAGGACGACACCGAGATTTTTTATTTTGTCTCTCTTTCTAGAGGCTTGAGTTCAATACAGAAAGGATAAGAGTATTATAACTGAGCTCATGAGAAAGAAATAGCAAAATATATATTTTTTTTAATTTTTGACTTAAACAAATTGCAGCGCACCAAACGGTTAAGTAGTTTAGGTCAAACTGAAATTTTTTGCAAAAATTTAATTGCTTTGTATTTTTAAACATAATTTAATGTTACCTGCAAACATTAAGCAGTCGCAAGAATTTAAACCTTCAATGATATCTTTTATAAAAATGATAAAGAGCAAAGGACCTAAATGGCTACCTTGTAGAACTCCAGAGATAGGCCTTGAGTAGTTGTCATAAAGGAACACCTTTTGTACCCTTCCCACTAAAAACGATGAGATCCAACTCAAGACATTTGAATGATAACCAAAATTTTGAGCTTCGTTAGCTCGTGGTTCACAGAGTCAAAAATGTACATGTTTGCATCAACTTAGAAACCCTCTTCAAGGGCATTACTGGCATGTCGTGTAAAGAGCCAAGATGGTTTTGGTGCAGGGGGCGTCCTCTAATGCGTTGCCAAACTGGATCCGAATCAAAGACTCTTCAGGTGGGAGCTGTGATGTCCTGGTTATCTTAGGCGTTGAATGCGTAGACATATGGCCACGCCCATATCGCTGTACAGCCCGAACAGTTCGTGGTTGAATCTTCTTCTCCAAAAACCACCAACGCAACCAGGAACAAAGATTGAACGCAGAACTTTTCTCACGAAAAGTCATCTGCTCTTTTAGGTCAAACTGAATATATACTGTCCAGTCTCCCACGTCATAGAGCAGGACAGGGGTGTTCAACGTCTTCTATCATGGCTTGGTCCTTCGTGAGATGGCTCTTCTACTCAATTGCCTCAAGAGCCCAAAGGAACAGCGATTGGCAAGAGTCACCTTTAATCTTGGTACTGATGATATTTGTTCTGTTTACTTGGAATTCGAGGTACACGAAGGGCTTCACCTCGAGGTTATAGCTGCCTTCGGTGACGTTTCGGCCAAGTGGTCGATGTTGTGTGTCTTCGATGACAGCATATACTTCGTTTTACCCTCCTTCACCGCTAAACCCATTCTAGCCGCATCCATCTCTATGCCAGCAAACGTATGTGCCAGCAAAGCCGTGGAGGTCATCTGCTGGATGTGTTATTCCATATTTTGCGCATTTACTTTATGATTCAACAAAAGCTAGAAACTGTCATCTGTCAATTTTGGGGCACCCTGTATTACTAAAAATCTAATCACACATCACATTTTCTAGCAATTCTTAATGGATCATTTTCAGAAACGGACCTCACAATATAAGGTCCAAATCTGACTGTGCGTTGATTTTATGACAAATCTCTGCAAACAGCCACTCCAAAGCACAAGGACATCCATTCTGTGGTTTCGAAAGTAAAAATGAAAAAAAAAGATTTATGATTTAGATCTCATCGCTTAGTCCCTCTCTCTACATTGACCCGCAGAGATCTTCAAGCCACTTGATCATCCACCATCGACTCTAGCTCATCAGGAATTATGCCCAAGCGCAACTAAACCAGTTTCTCAGTTCTCTATTTACATGGAATAATTTGAGGGAAGCACCTGAGCACCAGAGATCATGTACATCGGGTTTTTCTACCACTCCTTCGTAAAACATTCATCGTAATCGCATTGATCGCAAACACATATGACGTTGCGTTCTTGTAGTCATACGAATCCAAGCACAGTACAATGTTTAATTATTTTTCCTCAGATCATAGCGATGAGTGAGAAAAAGCGGTGCGAGTGTAAATCGCCGAATGCCGACCCCTGATCTTTAGCATGCTCCACCAAAAAATATCGAACATAGACCAATCAAACGATCTTTGTGAGCACATCACTTGACAACGCACGAAATAAGATTGGTTTATATTGTGTCGTGTTTTGTGAGGTGTCAACTTCACCAATTCGTGGTAAGCATTTGGGTATAGCGATGACAATTGACAGTCCAGGTGTCACCCTTCCAATGAGACCAACAGACCAAGCAATGTTACTTTGTATCCACCAAGTGAGAGATGAGGATCTTCGCTGATGAGAATATTGCTTGGAAATTGGTCAAACGCTTATATTGATGAGCACCCAATCGCCATTTTTTGTACGGCATCCGTGGTCAGCTGGGGAGTGAGTTGAACTCTTTGTTTGTAGGTGCAAATCCAAGTTGCCAAAAAAACAAAAACCAAAAAGGTCCCGTATGTCAAAATGCTGTGCCTACCTGTCGATAGGCCGTGAACCTTTATTTGAATTTAAAGTCCAACCCAGTTCAAAAGTTCATAGTCCCATTAACCTGATATCCCTGATTCCCTGCATTTGTGTAAACACGTGTATTTTTTTTTTTTGTTCACCTCCCGCATGTTTGCCATATTTCACAAAAACAACGCCGCCACTTAGTGCTACTGTTTTCCAAAACCACGCAACGATTTAATTACAATTTCAAAAATACTATATCAATAGCCGCCGC
Source organism: Eristalis intricaria (assembly GCA_964034865.1). Lineage (NCBI taxonomy): Eukaryota > Metazoa > Arthropoda > Insecta > Diptera > Syrphidae > Eristalis > Eristalis intricaria. Next base: position 112,308,510 of record OZ035873.1, on the reverse strand, counting down.
CATCCGATGTCCATGTCCCTGTCGAAGGACATGTGTAATTCACTGCAAACACCGGTTTGTTCTGGATTGCAGTGATTCATTGAATGGCATAAAAGCAATTGCAAAATCATTGCTCGACGGCATCAACTCATGTCGACATGGAGACCAAACCAAATGCTTTTACATTCGATGGATGTACATACCTACACATTATGTGAGCATCTCATATGGGAGTGACGTTGATTGGTTGAATTGCAATCAAATATCCCAACACACCAGCTGTCGAAAAAAACTGGATCCGAGTTAAAGTGTCACAATATGCAATCCTTGTTGAAATTTAATTTCAGATTGGGAAAGTTGTGGCCGCTGAGCATGGCTGTATCTGACATTTGCAAAACATATTGCGGAAGAGAGTTGTGGTTTCTTGACAAAAACATTCCTCACTCCCTTCCTTTTGACTCACACAGCGCCTGGTATGTGGAGGAATCGAGACACATTGCAGAATGTATGATATTTGAATTTTTGAAAATGGATTCGATTGCTGTCACCAGCCCTTCATGTGGGGACAATTTACGCGTCAATTACATTTGTACATATGTGATCACCGTTTTTGTTATCAATCGTTATCGTCGAATAACATTTTGGAGACAACCTAAATTTGATAATGCATCAGGCTGCTGTGGTGACTACCAACAATGTCAATAATCGAATTAAGTCAAGACTCAAGAGGAGATGTTTCGGAACGTAGGGAGTACTATCGATCGCAAATGCCCATTTTTCTTCTTCTTCTTCTTCTGGTGGCGCTACAGTGCGGGGTGGACCTGGGCCTCAACCAGGAAGCCTCTCCAGCCGACACGATCCTTAGCCAGCTGTCTCCAACTGCGCACACCAAGTTGGTTGAGGTCCTTATCCACCTGGGTGCGCCATCGGTTCCGTGGGCGTCCTCTATTGCGTTGTCCCACTGGTTCGGAGTCGAAGACTCTTCGGGCTGCAGCAGTGTTGTCCATGCGCTCTGCATGGCCCAGCCATCTTAGGCCTTGAATCCGTAGACGCCTGACTAGACCCATGTCGCTGTACAGCCCGTACAGTTCGTGGTTGAATCTTCTCCTCCAGAAACCGTCAACGCAAACAGGACCAAAGATTGAACGCAGAACTTTTCTCTCGAAAAGACCAAGTGCTTCTTCATCCGCTTTTGAGATTGTCCATGCCTCCACGCCGTACAGCAGGACTGGGATGATTAAGGTCTTGTATAAAGTCAGCTTGGTCCTTCGAGAGATGTCTCTACTACTCAATTGCCTCTTGAGCCGAAACAACGATTGGCAAGAGTAATTCTGCGTTTAATTTCGGTACTGGTGTCGTTCGTACTATTTACTTGCGTGCCGAGGTAGACGAAGTCGTTCACTGCCTCGAAGTTATAGCTGCCTATGGTGACGTTTGGCCAAGTCGTCGATGTTGTGCGTCCTTTCTCGATGACAGCATATACTTCGTTTTGCCCTCGTGCACCGCTAAGCCCATTTTGGCCGCCTCCGCTTCAATACCAGCAAACGCCTCATTGACGGCTCGCTGTGTTCTGCCAATCACGTCAATGTCATCCGCGTATGCTAGCAGTTGTACAGACTTCTGGAAGATCGTGCCTCTAGTGTTGGCGTGTGAGCCTTGCACGATCTTTTCCAGGATGATGTTCAAGAAATCACATGACAAGGCGTAGCCCTGTCTAAATTCTTTTTTGACATTGAAGGTCTCGGTGAGTTCGTTACCGACCTTGATGGAGCAGCGAGAGTTCTCCATCGTCATCCTGCACAACCTGACGAGTTTGGTAGGAATGTCAAAACTAGCCATGGCGTTGTATGGCTCGTCCCTATGCACGCTGTCATATGCGGCCTTGAAATCGACGAATAGTTGGTGGGTGTCGATCTGCATTTCTTGGGTCTTTTCCAAGATCTGCCGTAATGTGAAGATTTGGTCGATGGTGGACTTCCCCGGCCTGAAACTTCACTGATAAGGACCTATCAGGTTGTCCTATCAGAGTCTCGCTTTCTTGTGGATCGGACAAACAATACTGAGATTCCACTCGTCGGCTATGCTTTCGTCCGACCATATCTTACAGATGAGTTGGTGCATGTACCTTACCAGCTCATCTCCAGATGCCTTAAATAGTTCCGCAGACAGTCCGTCTGCACCAGCAGCTTTATTCGACTTAAGTCTCGATATAGCTAACTTGACTTCGTCTAGGTCGGGCGGACGGAATTCTCGTCGATCATCGTCAACTGACTGGATTTTTGACGTATTGGAGTCTTCCTCGCCGTTTAACAGTCTACAGATACGATCTTTCCAGATTCTCAGTATCGACTGCGAGTCTACTTCAAGTTCTCCCTCTGCGTCACGACAGGCTTCTGTCCGAATTTTGTATCCATTGGATACTTGTTTTACCCGTTGGTAGAACTTTCGGACGTCATTTCTGCCGTAACACCTCTCCATGTCCTCATTCTCGCGCTTCACATTGTCTTTCTTTTTCTTTTTGAGAAGCCGGTGCTCTTCCCTTCTTTTAAGTTCGTAGAGCTCACGAACTGCTCTCGTCCCTCTGTCCAACGTCGCCTTGTATGCTGCTTGCTTCGCTGAATGTGCCTGCCTGCACTCGTTGTCAAACCAGGGTTTTTTTTGGGGTAGCGTTTTAAAACCCAGCACATCAGAGGCAGCTTATGTGTGTTATATGTGTCCAATCGTCATATTATTTTGCAGCTCAGATTTTTGAAGCGTTGTAACTGACATTTTAGAGTAAGACACAGAGGGTTTTCCAATAAGGATTTGACAAGTTTTTTTTTTAAACAAAACTTCAACCATGTGAGATATTTCAAAAACTTTATTATCGACTTGAAGTACAATCAAAACATTTGTGAATGGAACTCGACTTCGTTCGTATTTTTTGACTGAAGACACCTTTTCCTTTTGGTTTGTCTGTACTACAACTAAGTTTCCTTACCTAGTAGTTTAGTTTTGAAGATGTTTTCGCGTGCTGCAGCAAGCCCTTCGGTAGAATCACCTGCCAAGGCCATCGTTCCGTGGTTTCTTATTATTATTGCGCCAAATCGAGCGGTCTACTACGTTGGAGTCGGCGTACTAAATGTCCCATGTCCAAAGTTTGGAGGATGACATTGTTACAATGACCATTAATTCTGATACTTAGCTTTCGAGCGGAGTTTGTTACTTCTTCGTCGACGTGTATATCACAATTCCTGAGATACCAGGGAGCTTTCAGAATAGCCCGTATAATTTTATTTTGAAAGGACTGAATAAATCCTCTATTATTTGCTTTGGTGCAACCCCATAGTTGTATGCCGTAAGTCCATATAGGCTTCAGTAATAGCAGTTTGTTATACATGCTTAATTTGGAGTGCCTTCCAAGCAACCAGTACATTTCTCTATACCGGCGTTCGAGCTCCTCCCGTTTCTTTTCCACGAGGGACCCTTAGTTTGAGGTATGTCTCTAGTGTACAACAGGTATAATGTAGGGCCAAGGACGCCCCCTTGAGGCACTCCTGCTCGGATCTCTTTAAAATCAAAGTATTTAGATCCGTGTTTAACTCTAAATATCCTGTTATCGAGATTAGATTCAAGTATCGTATACAAGCTTGTTGGTGGAAGCCTGCTTAGTTTGTATATTAGGCCTCCATGCCAAACTTTGCTACGGAAACGTCAAGTGAGGCGGTAGACTAGATCTTTTTCTCTTCTAATGCTCCTTCAATTTCATTCGACTTCGTTCATATGGCCACCGCGAGCACGTTTGCAGCGGTCGATTCGTTGGACCCAATTTTCAACGACTTGGGCACACATTTCGGCCCGAACGGCCGATATTTCGCGTTCAATGATGGCTCCGAGTTCATCCATCGTAGTCGGCTTGTTGGCATAAGCTAATGACTTAACGTAGCCCCACAGAAAATAGTCAAGCGGTCTTTAATCGCATTTCTTGAGGTAACACTCTTCACACACACACTTACCCTTCAATAAACCGATTGTAACGTGTGGCTTGTGGCACCATCCTGTTGAAAACACATATCGTCCAAGTCCATATCTTTCAATTCGGGCCAAAAATAATCTGCAATCATGGCGCGATAACGCTGACCATTCACAGTAACGTGACAATCGTTATCGTCGACGAAAAAAAAACGGTGCCAGCATGTAAGCCGCACCAAAAAGTTATTTTTTGTGGATGAAGTGGTCATTCATGAAGCATATGTGGATTTTCACCCGACCAAAAACGCATATTTTGCTTATTGACAAACCCATAGAGCCAAAAATGAGCTTCGTCGAAGATTGGAGCTAACGCTCTTAAAGTTGCGGTCACCGACTCCAAACTTCGGTAGAAAACTTTTACAAACTTTTACAAGTTGCAGACGTTGCTTGTACGTGTACTTTACCATGATGAAAATGTTGACCTGACTGAATAAATTGACAGTGACAGTGAGTGCGTCCGCAAATTAAATTCAAACTTATCAAGTCTCTATTGGAAAACTCTTTATATTTCAAAAAACGGAGCCAACCCGCAGGCGTTAAGTGTTCCCCTAAAAACTTAAATGGTTAGATACTCTTAACTGAATCCACTCGCTACTACAAAATGCCTTAACACTTAATACGGTAGCGTGTGTGGTCGAAGTACACTGATGTCACGCTTATTCAAATGAAAATGATGGGCGCGGTGAGGTAATGCCATCTCAATTGTCTATCCGACGCCAATTGTCTAGTTAAATGTTAAGTTGTTAGTTGTACAGTGGAACCAGAGACGTGTCGTGGTGCTGCCAGTAAGGTGTTCACTAACTGCTACTTCATGAATAAAAAATAACTACAATGAAACTTCTCTACAGCGGACAACATTTCGATCACCACGATTGTACGTTAATTAGAGATGTCCATTCTAAGGGTTATGATATACACGAATACCTTCTTGCAGGGACCATAACGAATTCCCGTAAAGTATCCCTTATAGAGGGGTGTCCGTAATGGGAAGTTTCACTGAAATAGAAAAGCCTGTCGTACGACAGGAAGAATTTTATGCATCCATCCATATTGTATATATTCATTGCAAATAGAATACTTCGGTAAACAGAATATTCTTATCTTCCACTCGTGAAAGAACAATAGCACGCACAACACGAGTGGTTGCTGAGAAGCTAGGCCCAGGTCCGCCTCGGACTGTAGCGCCACCCATATTATTGTATTAAAGAGAATATGAAATACAAAAATAAACATGGCACAAGAACAGCTTGAGCCAGATTTGAACACAGAATCTGCAAAAAGCATGAACAACAAAAGCCAGAGCTACAGTTTTAACTCCACAATAATCCAACAAGTAGTTAACAGTTTAAGAAAGTAAGGATCTTCAGCGAACTATTCCATAAAGAATGGCACCGGGTCAGTGCCCGCCGGGACATAAAATTGTATATATATTTCAATTTTAGAAATATTTAAATTTTAAAAATATTTTTTTTAATTTTTTTATTTTTATTTCGGTAAATCGGTTCTTAAAAACATGGCTTTGACTTAAGTCATGTTACAAAAGTTATAATTTCTTGGCTAATATGGTTGGAAAGAATGCATCAAAGGACTTTTATTTTTAGAAGAAATATAAAATATTCACTTTAAAAAAAAAAAAGTGAATCCATTGACGGAGCTCAGACATATTCAGTTTCTTATACCTGTGTTGACTTAATGTTTATTGGACTGCAAAATAAAAGCTCTAAGAGGCTCCGAGGGGAGACCTAGTTATTCTGAAAGCTGGAAGAGTGCTCATTCATGTTGCAAAAATCATGTCAATCAAAAACCTTTTAAGAGTAGGAATACGGTGAGCTTAGCTTCAAAAAAATGCGAATTGGGTTGTAATTACCAAGTTATGACGAATACGTGTTCTACAAAATAATAAATCTGTAACTTTAGAGCCCGTCGACCGATCTTAAAGAAATTTAAAGCATAGTAGAAGTGTCAAGAAATATTTTCATACAGATTTTTTATTTCACTTCAGTCTACTCCGTTAATGAGTAATCCGTTTGAACTACATCAACCATTTTTGAACAACGAAAAGATCTCGTGGTACATGTACTATGTTTTATTAACATCGGTCCACTGGTTCAAACGTTACAGATTTATTTCTGCGTTGTGCGGCAGTATCATTCCCGAAAACATTTTCAAACATTGGTGCTTAAAAAAAGTACTGTCCATTATAAGGAAGTAGAATCGCCTTTTTTGTGGATGGGGCGTATGGAGCTGATATTCCAGTCGTCGGGCATGCTTTAGTCCTCCCAAATTCTACAGATGATCTGGTGCATGCTCCCTACCATAACATCGTGTGTGGATGGTGTGTGTGTGTGTGGATTCTTTTGTGAGGGAACCTCGTTCTGATTATGGCCATATTCGCAATTACTGAAGCTCCTAATTTGTCCCATGGTGCTGCAGTTGAAAACAGAGTCACGCACTTTGTATTTGCACTTCAATCAAAGTAACACTGTGTATCGTAACATAACCGTGCATGGTTCTTGCACAATACAATGAGTAGAACAAACGATAAATTTGGCGGATTGAATAGAATAAATATAACAAGACATGAGTTCACTGTGTCGGAGAACCTACTCCTCTACTTACCCATTCGCCCATCTGTACCCATCATTGATCCACCTGTGAATTTTGGCCGAGGACAATCCAGTGTCAGATTTAAGTTCCAACTTCAGTCGAATGCTGTTCGATAAGGGTTCTCCTCGAAGAGAGTTTGTGGTGACGGTTCTTTAAGCTTGTTGAGATTAGCGGAGTGATCGGTGCCAAGTTCGTTATGGCAAGGAGCTTTGATGCCTCCATTCACCATTTTATAAGAGCGTTTCAAGGAAAACAGGAACAGAGGAAAAGGTCTTGTTTGATGACCAGTGACAGGCTCTTTATTTGTTCAAATGCACATTACTTTATTGGTTAGCAGATAACTACTAGTGGAGAGTTATCAGTAGAATCAGCCGCGCAGGTAGTGCAATCCACAGACCCTGTTACAAACATGAGCTTTTACAACATAAAAATGTAGCATTTATGTGTACCCACAGTAGCTTACAAAAGTCAAAATTATTTTTACTTAATTTTGTCTACAGTATCATCATCATCATATTCATCATCTTCTGACCCGCATAAGCCACGCACGAAAGATCTCCAGGCAACTCGATCGTCCGCCTTCGACCGTAACTCATCTGGGGTTATGCCGAAGCGTAACCAGGCGAGCTTGTGGACTTGGTCCAACCATCTCATCCTGCGTCTGCCAAGTGGTCGCCCATCTGATGGAATTGCATTCAAGGCCCGCCTCGGAGGACGTGATGGTGGGGCATTCGTGCTACGTGACCAAGCCAACGAAGCATAGCTCTTTCCGATCGAAGAAGCGAAGTTCCTCGCGCACTTTCGTGTTTCTCACCCTATCCCGGAGAGCATTTCCCACAACAACACGAAGAAATCTCATCTCAACAGCTTATATTAGCTATCTAATTCCTTTGCCCATTACCCAAATTTCATTGTATACAGTATCTATCACATAAGTTCAATTTTTATTGGCACTAAAATCATTACTAATTCATTCATATACATTTAAAGATCAGGGCCTTAAAAAACATCCTTTACCAAAATAAAATGTTGCACAAGAGCAAAACCCTTCAATACCTCTTTGCAACTTTCATCAGTCTAGTTAATAGAGTAATAGGCCCTCCACTATCCCTGCTAGTTAATTATTCAAATTTAAGAGAGAAATGATAAAGCTTGAATATATTTGTTTAGCAATTTAAGGCAAAATGTTTATCGGGCTTTGTGGTGTCTTCATTCCTGGAAAATCCGCAACACTGTAAGCTACACATTTTCCTTCTAAGAGCTCATAAGTCTGTGTTTAACAATGCCACTTTGTAAATGACTATTCATGCACCCACGCATCCATTCTTCGATATTCTAAAGACCATTGTTTCCTTACCGTTAAGTAGTGTTCTTTCACAAACCGACAAAAGAAGAGATACCAACACCTTCCCTCATGCTTAATAGTGTTTTCCTTGGCAACACCAAGCATAGCTTTGGTGTTTTCATTTCAGTCACGCTTGTGGCTTCTCCAACCATTGAAAGTTCGTGTTTTATGTTTTCGAAGTCACACGCAAGCTATAAAATCCGTTCCCACGTCAATATGAGAGAATGCATAAACAAAACTCAACGAGGCACTCCGTACCATGACCGATGAGTATGCAAAAGATTTCTTGACTGGCACATGATCCACGGGATCTCCACTCCTCCAGAAACAGCTGCTGGGGAATCATTGAAGTAAGAAACCCGTCGAGCGCAATAAACACCTCAACGAGTCCCACGAGATAAATTGGATCTGCTTAGTGCATTCGTCCTTGGCAGTCACTGAACTGCGGTACGCGTCCCCAGTAAGTGTAAAATCAGCAAAATAAAATCCTCCTGAACGTAGGAGCGCCCTCATCATCCATCTATTCCCATCAAATCTGTGATGACAAAGAGAATGACGACACTAGGCAACCCGCGACATTGATAGAACATCTGCTTTTATCACCCCAATGTCTGTAATGAAGTGTGCTACAACTATCGCTCCTGCCACGTAAATCCTTTTGTGCGGCAGGCTTAGTCCTCCTAGTCGCTGTGTTGCGCATGTGGGGCTCATGTCTCGCACATACCTGTTCCCATCAACCTGTCACGATCTTATTTCCATAAATAACCTCTTATCCATTACCTCAGCCACAGAGGCCGCAGAGCCGACCGACTCCCAGAAGACAACCGACATTCACACGTGAGCATGTCTTCATTTTGGTGGGCTATAAACACACATTGCGGTAAATGCTTACTCGTACGTACGACATACGTACATACGTCATAGAACGTTATTGTAGGCAGGCAGTTCCATGTCGTGTCGCCACTTTAATCACTCACTCCAAGCTTGCTGTGGAACAGCAACAAAGAACACGAGCATTCCACTAGCACTTTGAAAAGTTTCGGATTTGAAAGAGCTGAATGTCGGCGCGTTGCTGCTCCTGTCAAACAACACCACACCCACGCACGTAGACCATGTCTACCTGGCACCTTTAGGCCTCATCACTTCATTGTATCTGACAGTGGGTGGGCGTACACACCCCAAGCACCGGAAGTCATGTACGAACAACGAACTCCTACTCCTTTATTCTGCGCGCAGACATCTACACCGCGTCCCACCATTAAGAGCTGGGATTTCTCAATACCCCAAACGACGGTGGATGCGAAGAAGACTATAATCTCGTGGATTTCCTATCACTTAAGGCCATGCCAAAGCCGACGTTGCTGTGCCTGCTGCCTCGGCTTCCAAACGCAAAGCATCAAAGCACACACTTAATGTTTCCTCACATTGCCGCTCGCCGCCTCACACTCAGTACTGTGTGCGTACGTATTTGGTTGTGTGTATCTCATTTCCATCAAAGATGTTCGCAGGCATTTGCAACCGGAAGGATATCTCAAATCACAACTAAGCCATACCAGCACAACGCAACGCCCCGATATGGGCATAATTAAGGAAATATCCTGAGAAATACGTTAATCCAATAGTCACGCAGGGTATTTCAATTTATTTAGGGATTATTCAGATATTAAGCGCAAATATAGCTGCCTCCCTGGGGCACTGAGGTCTTGTGGGTGAAGGTTCCTTCCACGAACGAGAGTCACCATTCCGCCGGGGGCGGCGAGTATCCGTTCTTGGAGGTGTTTCAAATTCGGTGGAAATTTACGTTCGACAACCCTTGCCACGCAAAAGCAATGAGAGTCTCGGCGAATTAGGCTCCCAGCTGTGGTGGGTGGAGTCGGCTGACCCCCAGCCCGCATTGTGAGGCGTTAATTGCAGCATTCATCTTGGGTTTTATGTGACGATAACATAACACCTTCTCCCTGTCTGTTGATGTCCCAAATGATTTGGGTTTTGAGTTGTCCTTAAACCTGGCCGTAGACCACGGGTTTGTGAGTTCCCGTCAAATGAATGCCGAGAGAAGAAACTCACGAAGGTGATGGTCTGATTGTTGATTACGAAGCGTGGTAATGAGGCGTCGAAAGACCATTTGATGAGGTAAGTAGGTACGCAAGAAAATCCGATTGTCTTTAAGGCGCAAAGATGAAAAACGAACATCAGCTTAAAGCTACTAGAATATACCAAGCCTAAGACTCGTCGCGCTCTGCTTTTGTAGATAATTATAAATTGTGATTTTTTGCAATAAAAAGTACTAGAATAATGGAGACGCTTGCTCACAGGCTTTAGGATTCTTAAATAAAAATAAGCATCCTAAGAAGCTGGTAAGGGTGTACGTAGAGTGATGTCTAGTCTCGACTTCAGAAACTCTCCTACAACTCGATGGAAATGCTTTTGAAACTACTATTATTGTAAATAAGTAAGTTTTAGGTGTTTGGGCATTTGTGAAGCTCTATCTCTTGGGCTTAGAGCCCGATTAAACTTGCTAGATTGATTACTTTTATTTTATTCTTCCGTCCGACACACGGGTATTATTTTCATTTTTGAGCGTTATTTCTGTGGTCACAAGGAAAGACCGCCAGAGTCTTTTTTTGTTACTTTTGAGGGGACGCGTTTAAAGTTTTACATCGACCTAGAAATGCATCCAAATTTAGATTTAAGCTAATTTTAAGTTCTCATAACTTCTACAATTTTGACTAGCGACATAGACAATCGGGCGAACCTAGATTTCGATATCGTGAATCTTTTAATACCAATAACTCAATTTCGTCTAAAGTCGACTTTAGAGGTTACGGTTTGTGGCCTTAGATTTACTGATATTTCTAAAGAAGCTATAGACTTGAAATTCCAGGTAACTTCCTAAAATTTAATTTTCTACCGATTTATGGAAAACCCATTCATTAGAAGAGGGCAAACAAATGAAAAGAAAAAAGACACCTTTGCACGGGGACGGATGGTGCCTGGCTGGACCCCATTACTTTTGTATGTAAATAAAACATACACACAAACATTTAACGCAATTACTCTAATTTTACTTTCATTATCATAAGCGAAACAAATCGGCATGCAAGAGATGCTTCACAGAAATGGAATGAACAAAATACCGAACCCAGACCAAGAATGTGGAAAGATTTGGCTGGGGCCTCACACAATAACATGCTAACAACGTCAGTGTCGAAATTCATAAAACATCCCTGCACCTTATAAAAACTGATTTCTGTGGCATATATCTCCATAAGTTTTAAAATAAGTTTCCGACGGTGTGCTAAGGCTGCGCTGGGTCGCTATGGAGTTGGGGATTGGAGCGTCGACAGCAGTGACAAGTTGGATACCAGACCTTACCAAATATTTTTTTGAGGTTTTTAGTAGCTCCAGGGAATAGCACTTGTTTCGAATTTCATGTCAAAATCTACAAGGCCAACAACATTCACTGAACAACAAGCCGTCGAGTAATCTACCGAGTAGAAAGATATATGTCACAAATTGTCCGCTGTTTACCTGCAAATAGTTTTAATATATGCCTCTGATTGACAGTTAAGACTTCTTTTAACCTCGCATCAGTCCATACCAGCTCCAGTGAATAGAACTTGTTTCGAATTTCATGTCAAAATCTGCAAGGCCAACAACACACTGAACAGTCATTTGGATCAGTCCAGACCATTATCGACAAATACTTCTTGATTGTACACCACGATAATGTGCCACTTCATTCTTCACTGATTCTTCGGGATAATTCCACCATCTTGTTCGACTGTGTCCCATATCCTCGCATCCCATCCACTCGTCATAGAACAATAGAACGAACAACAAGGGGGTTGCTATAGAAGCTAAGTCCATACCGGACTGTGGCACCTCCCGTATTATTATATGATTATGTATTATTATATCTTTCCACAAGCCCCTATCCGCCTGATTTAACAATGTTTCAACACGAATGAGGACATAAAAACCGAAGGCCATTCCGGGAATGGACTTTAAAAATTGATTCGAGGAATGGAACAGCTGTTGGCAATGTGTATTCTATCGAACGGGGTATTGAAAGCGATAAAGATTTAAAAGAGTAACTAAGATAAAGATTTTGTCACAACAGTGGGTAATGTGGCGGCCGTGGTGTTGTGGTTCTGTGCTCCGACTCCCACGCACTTGAACCTCGTTGCTTAGGTTCGATCCTCGACAACGACAGAACAAAACCAAAATAATTTGCCCGATTTTCACCCCACCTCTTTCGAATCTCTAACAATGCGCAATATATTATAGAAAATAACGATGACAATACAACTTGCAGTTCTACTCAAAAATACTGCTGTCCACTTTCACGAGACTCATAAAACTGCGAAATGATTAAATACAACAATGAATTCCCCTTTAGGCAAGCAAAGAAATCATGCTAGTAACGATATTAATTCAGGAGTAACGACTCGGTACAAGTAAAGAACACGTACCATTTGCTATAGCACTAATTGCTTATTTCTGATTAGTTTAAGTGATAAGACATGGTTTTCGAGAAATTCCAATCTTTTACAAGAAATTGTATTGATTTGGGTTTATTTATTTAGGCCAACTTACAGAACTAAGAATTTTTTTTTTACATTTTTCTCCTAAAAAAATAAACTCCTATGGAAACTTCTTATTTTGTATTTTCTAAATTTTTCCAAATGAATAAATATCAGCACAAATCTTAGTAAAATGCAAACAAAATTAAAACAACAAGAAAATAGGCACCAAAATACATACATAAAATTAAAATTCAAGAGTTTCAGTTAGAACATCAAATCTCTCTCTGTGGGATTCAGAGAGAAAACCACCACAAGATAAGTGGTTAAGAATAATACAACATTTTTGATTGAGAGTGTGACAGACAACATGTCTTGCATGCATTTACTAATATTGTTCCTCTGTGATATATTAAAGGCTTTGATGCAGTTATTTGAGCACAATGGTACTCTCTCACTTCTCACGCGTCGTTTGTGATAAGCCGACGCAGCAAAAATCTCGAAACGAATCCACTTCTCAACATAAAGGCAAATAACAAACTAGGTCCTATCGCAAAGCTGCCGGAGGGACAGGTTGGGCTGGACGTTTCCGTTTTTGGCTTGAACCAGCAACCTCACTAGACCCAACAATATATCCTGCTCCTAATTGTATACAAATCCACTCGCACCACTCAGGACAGGATTTTGTTCACCTCATTTACTTGGCACTTACTTACTTTTATTAAAGGCGTGTTTCTACCAAGAGTAAACCAACGACCGTACCCCTTCGCGATTCAATGACGATTCCCCATGCATGTGCTCAGAGATTCATCTTATCATTGGTCACTCTCCGATAACTCAAGAGGTGTGTAGTTTATGTGTCAATTGAGAAAATTTATCATTTTTTCCCTCGTGCTGTATCGCTCAACACTTTCTACATGTTTCGTTAATTTTTGATAACGTCACTAGCGAAAGATTCGTACAATGTGGCAGGAAGTGGGCTTCATACACTTATTTATACAAGCAACGCGAATAAGTGTGTTAAAAATGCATTGAACGGTCTGTTATCGTCGTGGGACATTGAATTGAAAAAAAACATCAGCTTGGAATTTTGTGACGAAATAATTGGTTTGTCACAAATTTTTTATTTTTTTTCCGTGGTTAGGTGGAAATCTTCGACAAGGCTCTATGGCGAAAGTTCGCACATAGAAGCGTGAGATTTTTACTTACTAAAAACACCTATCTGTACTTTTCAAGACTACACCTAGGTGAAGCACTTAACCAGTAGTTTGTATTTCATGCTTTAGGTATTGATCGGCAGGTTACTCTCCAATGAAAGGTTCTGATAACACCGAAACCATGCGCGGGTGTAGAGTATCGCACGAGATCAAGGGGTGATCGTGAAGTCGGCGCAAGACATTAGTTTCCTCAAGGATCGGGTAAACTGCAGAGTGGATGTGCTCTTCTAGGCGGCGCTTATATTTATAAGCAAGGTTCTTAACTTCACCTTGGAGTGATAATAATCCAAGATTTCTGTGGATATCGTAGTTTCGATAGTTCTAAGCACCTTATTTTGAAAAGACTGTATTATGTTCATATTACTTGCTTTGGTACTGACCTGTTGTACGCCATACGTCGAAATAGGTTTTAGGATTTGCTTGTATACAAGCAGTAAGTTGTCAATACTTAGCTTGGAATGTTTACCAATAAGCCAGTACATACCTCTATATTTCATGTCAAGTTGGGCACGTTTATTCTCAACGTGCTCCTTTTTTTCGTTTCATTACCAAAAGGTATTTGGACATGATTGAGGAGGACTGGAAAGTTATTAACATGCTCATAAGTTAAGTTAATTTGGACAGCTTTGCTTTCATTAGCGACAATTCGCCAGAAGTTCATCCATTCGTGTATCTGATCTAGTGAACGTTGTAATTTTGCTGTAGACTCCTCAACCGTTTCGGCTGTTACTAAAATGGCGGTGTCGTCCGAAAATGTACCTACAACAGTGTGTTCTTCTTGTGGTAAAACACTAGTATACAGTAGGTATAGCAGAGGGCCAAGAACACTCCCTTGCGGTACACCAGAATTTATATTTTTTAATGCAGAGTATTCATTTCCATGCTTCACAGAGAGATAGTTCGCTAAAATACTATACAGTTTCCCCGGTAGAGATCGGCATGGCATTTATATTTCAGGCCTTCATGCCAAACTTTGTCAAATGCTTGACAAACAGCTTTTGTTCAAATGCCTTTCCTATTACATCAGTTATACGATGTACTTGGCCAATAGTTGAGTGTTTACTTCTAAAACAAAATTGGTGATTGGGTACGAGCTGTTTTTCTTCCATAATTGGACTTAACCGTCTAAGCAGAATTTCTTCAAATACTCTAGACATTATCGGGAGTCGTGAGATGGGTCTATAGAACTTTTTGCCCGTTGGTGGTTTCCCGGATTTTGGTACCATTATAAATTCTGACACTTTCCATTGACATTGGTCATGTCTAAGCGCGGCCTTAAATAAGTAGAAGAACGGCTTTCCTAGGTAACTCTTTAAGAATTTTTCCTGTAATTAAATCGTAACGAGGAGCTGTTTTAGGTTTGAGCTTTATTAGTTATTCCTTGAGCTCTACCAAGGTAGCACTTCTCAGAACATAATTGTCGTCGTATACGTGAAATCCATTGTACAAATAAGTTTACATTTAATACGTTACAAATAAAGTGAAACTTATCCTTACGGAAATGTCTCTTTATATAATATAATATGGGTGGCGCGACAGTCCGAGGTGGACCTGGGCCTAGCTTCTCAGCAACCACTCGTGTTGTGCGTGCTATTGTTTTTTCACGAGTGGAAGGGACCTACAGTTTAATGCCGAACGGCGAATTTGAGAAGCTTTTTCTAGACAGGAATACTCTTTGAGCATTGTCAGTGACTCGAAAGAGGTGGAGCCGTAAATTATCAAAGGTGTTAAATTCGGGTATCGAACCTGGCACCCTCTGCGTAGGAGTCGACGCACTTACCCACTACGCCACGGCAACCATGTCTCTTTAACTGACATTTTATTTTATGTACAATTCGCCATGGTCCCTTCATGTGGTTATTCGTGTCTGTTAACTCCTTCGCAACAGACACACCGGTATAGTGTACAATCATTATGATCCCACTGCTGTCCGCGAGAGGAGTTTTACTGTATTTCACGCGGCCATACAGTGTATAGCATAAAGGGCTTAGTCGACAAAGGCTACTTTGTCACATTAGAATAGATTTTAGGAGAAACTTGAAAGCCTCCATTAATCTTTATTTCGGATGCCATGCAGGCTTTTGGCCCTTGTTTTATGCCTACAGATGCATCTGAGTTACAGTTTCTTCTCCTGGACAACAAATGGACCATCAGCATCTAGTATTATTTTAGATCTTACTTTGCGTAAGGAAAATGCACCTTTCCGTCAAACTTCACGTATCAACTGTGTAAGAAAAAGGACTTCTAAATAGCAACCAATGGTCTCCCAATTCGTGTATTTGTTTGGAAATCGTGCATTAGACGAATTAAATAAAACTGTAAGAGTATAAGAAGACTCTCTCTGTCAAATATGACAACTGTTGTGAATAAAAACTAAAGGAACACTCCAAGTGAACACTATGAGTGCAGTGTTATTTTATTTAAGGGAAACGTTCGATTTGGCGTGAATAAACATTTTTCTCAAAGAAGGTCCTTTCCTTCGAGTTGACGTCTGTAAGTCATCGTCTCGATTTGCCTAGTAAGCCGTTCCACTTTTTGTGATTTTTGTGGTTGAAAAGATGTGCTTGCTGCTGTGGGATGTAATCGTTGATTCTGTCTGCGATGAGACCCAGGTTTTCCAGATTTGTAGGATTATTTTTTGTGCCAGGAGGATGTGCAAGAGTTTGGACGGGTAACCTATCAATCCACATTGCCTTTAAGGCATCGCCGGTCATCCAGCTAAATCCTTCAAACGTCGAAGAACCTGAAACGGTTTTCTATCCCCTAGCTGCTCTCCGTCAAGCATTTGCCTAATCTGTTTGTCTCGAGATGGTGCCTAACGAAAAATGAGTTCTTCCTTTAATTGATTATATGCATTACCTGCTGGTGGATTAACAATAGGTGTGTTTTTTTTGCAAGCGTATATACGCCTAAATTTCAATTTGCATGTAAAATAGACAAACAACAAATCCTATATCCGCTTAAGTTACTCATCATATCTATCGCCTCTTATGAAATAAGCGCCGATAAAAACAATCCTCTAAAATCCAAGACTGTAGTCTGGTTGAGATGTGCGATGACGATGTGACGATGTTGAATCTTCGGGAATCAGATTGCAAATTCTCCAGTGTGAATTGAGCCTCGAGTTGATGATAAAGGTCTCGATGATAAAGGTGGTTGCAAAATATATGCAATAATGTTTTTGAGCATACAAAAGGGAAAAAACGAAGAACAATAACTTACGATGTTTGGATTTTTTTCTAGCAAGCACAGATATAACTGCAAACATTATTAAATCATCATCTTCCATTCCAGATATCCTTGTTTTGAAGGATTCTCATTCAATCTGTCAAAGTATTCCTCTTCCGAAACAGAATTTTCGATTTCTTAAAGTTGTTTCTCTGTTAACGTTACCTCCAACCAATCAAATCACCAAAATGGAGGCAACTCTCAGCTGAGTGGTGGGTCTTCGTTTAACTTAACGAAAATTTATTTTGTTTCACATCAAATGGAGTGTTCTCTACTAAATGCAGAGAAAACACTCACGCTCGATTTTTATTCTTCTTTTTCTTATTTATTTGGCGCTACAATCCGGGGTGGACTTGGGCCTCAACCAACAAGCCTCTCCAACTAGCACGGTCTCTGGCTAGCTGCCTCCAGTGTCGCACGTCAAGTTGGTTGAGGTCCTTCTCCACCTGGGTGCGGCACCTTAAACGCGGGCATCCTCTGTTGTGTTGTCCCACGGGTTCGGAGTCGAAGACTCTTCGGGCCAGAGCTGTATTGTCCATATGCTCTACATTAACTTGCCATTTTAGGCGTTGGATCCGAAGACGCCTGGCAAGACTCATGTCGCTGTACAGCCCGTCGTGGTATAATCTTTTCCTCCAGAAACCGTCAACGCGAACAGGACCAAAGATCGCACACAGACGTCGTATCTAGAAGAGACCAAGCACTTCCTCATCCGCTTTTGAGACAGTCCATGCCTCCGCGCCGTACAGCAGTTCTGGGATTATATATAAAGTCAGCTTGGTCCTTCGAGAGATGGCTCTACTACTCAATTTCCTCTTGAGGCCATAGAAACAGCGGTTGGCAAGAGTTACTCTCCGTTTGATCTCGGTAGTGAGTTGTTTGTACTGTTTACTGCGAAGTCGAGGTACACGAAGTCGTGGACTACCTCGAAGTTATAGCTGCCCATTGTGACACTCTGTCCAAGACGTCGATGTTGTGTGTCCTTTCTTGATGACTGCATATACTTCGTTTTTAGCCGCTTCCGCCTCAATGCCAGCAAACGCCTCATTGACGGCTCGCTGTGTTCTGCCAATCACGTCAATGTCATCCGCGTATGCTAACAGTTGTACGGACTGCTGGAAGATCGTGCTTCTAGTGTTGGCGTGTGAGTCTTGCACGATCTTTTGCATTATGGTGTTAAAGAAATCACATGACAGCGCGTCGCCTTGTCTAGAACCTTTTTGACATTGAAGGTCGGTTGACGGAGCAACGAGAATTCTCCATCGTCATCCTGCACAACCTGACGAGTTTGGCAGGAATGTCAAAACATGCTATCCTCCGACTATATCTTACAGATGAGCTGGTGCATGCGCCCAACCAGATCATCTCCAACTGCCTTAAAGATTTATTCACACCACCCAATATTTCCATAATCCTGAGGCAAGTTTTGCCTCGGTACCTCACCAGCATTATACCTCGCCCATCGAGTTTCCTAACGTGCAACTCGTAAAATTTAATTTTTGATTATGCGATGCCATCAAACTCTTTGTTAGTCCTGCATTCCAAAACCACACCCGAGACGTTTACTCCAGAGTACATGAACTCGTGAATGCGCTATAATGAGAGAATTTGTTAGTGCGCTGATGAGAATACCAACACGCTGAACAACAGAGCAGGAAATTGCGTGTTCGCAGCCATAGCGGGCGCAAAAACTTCGACTTGAACATTTTAATATACATACAGATAACAATTAGTTACACTACCAACCCACAGGAGAGTTGCCTTAACGATGCCTCCCCAGTCCTCATTCAGTCTCGGCTCTGGCTCGATGCTTAGGGTATCCTGTCATCGTTCCTGCGCAGACCTTTTCCACACCCCATCCAGTATAATCGACTTCATTGATTAATCATTGGCCGTCAGGATCTTGAACATTCATCTGAATTACCTACACCCCACCACGTACAATTACCGGGTGTCTAATAAAAACTTCCTTCAAGTGAATTACAGTCGAAGGATACCCCGTGCAGCGCACAGCACAAAACCCAGTCAAGCAGTTCATGCAAAAAAAAATATGTATGCACGCGAGTGTGTAGGAGGGTGAACCTATTTTTATGGATCTTGGATAACCAATTAAGTGTGCCCAAGAGAATTTATTGCACTTAATTGAAAACGTAATACCTGGATATCGTGTAATTGGATCCCGCACGTAAGTGTACACGCGGATGTACATACCTGTGAAGGCATCTCCGCAATTGTACTCGCAGATAAACGTGCTCGAAACGAAGAAGGAGCGCTTGCAGTAAATCTAGGATGAAGTTAAGCAATTTCCGCATTTTTTTTCCCTTCCTTCTGACATCGGATTCCGACAGAAGTGGCGTTGTTAAACGCTGCACGGCAGTAGAAGGAATAAGTTGACTCAACGAGTGAATACACTGCTCACGGGCATACGAGTAGTCTAGGCGTTTAAGAAGTGAATTCATTGGAATTTTACGATTCCATAAAGGCACTTAGTGTGCGAGTGCGAGTGTGAGTGCGAGAATAAGGGCACACACACGTATCCTCTTGGCGATGTTAACGTCCTTTGACGACCATAAACAATATCATTGAATCTTGATACGGCGACTGTTCGGAATTACAAATTTAGTCAGTTCATGATCCCTTTGATGATGGCTTTTCTGCTCAGTGATAAGTCCGATGTCAGATTGGAATTTGTGCGAATATGTCTCCGTCTCCAATGTGAACGGTCTTTGCGACGATAGGGAAGTTTATTTTCACATCTCGCAGTTTAGCCTGAGGCAAACGACAGCAGCAACGTCAACCGTCTTGGGAGCGTGGCGGGGGGACTTTAAGAGAGTTAGGTTGGGGGTGGTGGCTCAGCCTTATATAAAATTATTGATCCATAGTGGTACTCTATATATATGGTGTACCGCAGGGATCGAAGCTAGGTCCATTGCTTTTTATCATATACGTCAACGATTTACTGTCAGTGCTGAAGTATAGTACGGGTTATGCGTATGCGGACGACACAGCGATCGTAGCTAGCCATAGGAGCGTTGACAAAGCAGAAAGACTTATGCAATTTGAATTAAATAGAGTTAATGCTTGGTGTCACGACAATGGATTAATTATCAACGCTCTTAAGACAAAGGTAATGCACATTCGTCCGCCGCATATTCCCAGAACAAAACTTAAGATTAAGATGCACGACGTTGATTGTTTGCACAGAAATAGATGTGACGGTATACAAGTAGATGATGACTGCACCGCAGTTATAGAGAACGTGTTGACATACAAATACCTAGGACTAACGATAGACTACAACTTCAAATTGAGCTACCATATCGACAACTTGAAGAAGAAGATGCGTCAATCCGCGTACGCACTTTTCCACCTTAGCAACCTCAGCACACCAGCAGTAATCAAACAATGTTATTTCGGATTGGTGGAATCGCACCTAAGATACGGAATACTTGCTTGGGGACGAGCGTCTCAAATGCAGACTCTACATCAAGCTCATGCAAAGCTTCAAAAGATGGTACAAGAAATTGGACGTAGCAGCGATGATCAACAAGAAGCATGCAGGTTATTAAGCATCTCCCAGCTATATAATCTGGAAGTACTGGCGAACTTTGGCAACGACAACAACTACAGAAGGCGGACGCAGCAGACAAGGAACACCAGAAGCCGACAGAAGCAGCTCTATGAAGTTCCAAGATACTGGAACGAGTACGGTCGAAGAACTTTTAAGGTAGCAGTTCCGATGATGCTGAATGAACTCCCAACGGAGCTCCGCAACTTACCGAAAAAAGCAATGTTAAGAAAAGTAAAAGAAATGTATTTATCGTAAAATTAAAAAAGTTAAAAAAGGAAAATCGTAACAAATTGTTAATGTAATGTGTAACTTCTAAAAAAAGTAAATTATATTCGAAATTTCATACCTCAACATAACATTAATTAATGAATTGCGAATAATTGAATTTCAACATTTTTATAATCAATTAATTTTGTGAATAGTCTTCTGCAGACAAGCCCCTCCGGCTTTGCAGATAAAAAAATGTACTCAATTTAAACTGAAATTCCTAAACCAGAGTAAACCTAGTTGGTGTCCACTGTAGCCTTATTTAAGCGGAGAAATGGGGAAAACAAAGGAGATGCTTCAGAGTTTCAAACACTGCTGTTTCCTTGCGGCTTCTGATTGAAGAAACATTTTATCGGAGCTGTGAATCAGTGATGGGACCTGGGAATCGTGGTAGATAACCAGAAAAAAGGTGCTAGAAAATTGGTAGCAAACACAACAAAGCAAAATTCAGCAAAATAAACAAAAAAAAAACACATGTAAACGTACGCCGTAAACGAAACTTCCGGTTATGTGCAACAAGAAATTTATCACGGACAACAAAGTTGCCTATTTCCGCACATCGTTTATACGAAAACACTCCATTCTCGGTCCGTTATTATTTTCAATGTTTATAAATGACCTTCCACTAGTTTTATCCTATTGTAAATTCCATCTGTATGCAGACCAAGTCCAAATCTACCTAAGTTTCCCTCTTGGTATGGTTGAAGACTCATTAACTAAAATAAACGAGGGTTTGAGCTCAATTACCAATTGGGCTACACAAAATGGTCTTACGAAACCAAAGCCATCCCGTTCTCGAAACAACCGCCTTCCTTGTCAAAGTTCCCGCTAATAGAACTGAACTCGACCCCAATTGAATATGTTACATGTGTAAAAAAAAAACCTTAATAAAAATAATGTGCCATAGTGAACTGACGTGGACCGACCACATTAGCTGTGTTTTTTTGCAAGCGTATATACGCTTAATTTTGAAGTGCACAAAAAAAAGGTCATCGGCGCTTAATGATTCATCATAAAATCTTGGCAGCACCGACCACATTTATGACATTTGCTAAGCATTCAGGGGTGTAGTCGTGGAAGGTGAGTTTTGATCTTTGATGGTCACAATCTTCGTTTTGTAACTATGTACTTTAAACCACATACGTGACCATCACTTTAAAAGCAAAAACACTTAATAATTATAAAATAAAGAAATGTTCTTAAAATGAAAAGAATCGATTACGACACATAAACACAATGTATAGCAGAGACTTTGGATATACCAAAAATTGCATACTTATGGATGCCAAAAAATTGAAAAATGATCTAATACATCAACCAAACCTGCAAATGTAAGCCACATACAGCAACCTAAACAATGAATGAATGAATTCAGGAATGAACACACACAAAATAATGATTGGACGCATTGTTTTTATCCGCGCTTATTCCTTAAGCGGCGATAGATATGATGAGTAAGTTAAGCGGATATAGGACTCGTTGTTAGTGTATTTTACATGCAAATTGAAATTTAGGCGTATATACGCTTGCAAAAAAAGCTATTGATGGCGTAACATCAAAGGTGTATACATGCCTTGGCTTATCAATCAGCATCAGCAATCAGCCTGTGAACGTAAAATTAAAAGTTGCCAGAGCAATCATAGTGCCAATTTTGACATATGGGTCTGAATTGTTCGCCGACTGTGATTATTCTTCCTCCCTAAAATTGACAAAAGCAATCAACGCGGCTGCACGGTATGTATTTAACCTTCGCAGATTTGATCATGTCTCGAAACAACGTCGTATTCTCCTAGGATGCGAATTGAACGCATTTTTATGCTACCGGTCGTGTACTCTTCAAACAGCCAAAATATTTATATGAAAAGATCACCTTCTGTCGATCAAGTCGTAATATTACCTTGAAACCAAGTCCAATCTTACTTGTTTAATGTCAGAGAGGTACTTTTTCATTCATGCCGTTTATTTATGGAATCACCGACGATCACAGATACGGTCTAAGAGCGAGTACAGACAATTTTATAACCCTTGTTTCTCCTATTTCGCCCGATCGAACTGAAATAATAATAATAATATGGGTGGCGGGACAGACCGAGGCGGATCAGGGCCTAGCTTCTCAGCAACCACTCGTGTTGTGCATATTGTCCTTTCACGAGTGGACGGGACCTACAGTTTTATGCCGACTCCGACCGCGAAATTGAGAAGCTTTTTCTAGACAGGAGTACTCTTTGAGCATTGTCAGTGACTCGAAAGAGGCGGAGCCGTGAATTATCAAAGGTGGTAAATTCGGGTGTCGAACACGGCGACCCGCCATCGAACTGAAATAATTCCTACTAACTTCAGTTTTAACTCATGCTCTACGCATATATATCTAATAGCATTAAATTTTAAAATCACAAGTTTATACTCTTGAATTATAATTAGTACTAGTAAAAGAACATATGATCCTTGAAGTACAGTGATAGATGTTAAAAATAAATAAATAAATAAAATAAAATAAAATTAGTTGCAACACATTTTCTGCATCACAACGGGATCACCGAATATCTTTAGTAGATTCCATTCTAAAACGCTGAGATCTATATGTTGCATTTTTGTTGATCGCTTTGACCTTCAGATCAATCCAAATTCACTATTGTTTCACCGGATGAATATATTGTAGTTTTCTTGCTTGTTGAAACTTAAGTGGTTTAAGACGGTTTATTGTGCTTTTGGTATGGACCGGCGCTACTCTGGAACATCTTTCGAAGAAATTTTCTTCTTCAAGTCGTTTTTACATTGTTGGGTATTAAACTAGTGAGTTCAATTCAATCACAATTTCTGCAGCTGATTTGAAGGGGCTTTTCATGGACAGACCTTTATTTTGGTCATCATCTCTTAGCGATGTTTTTCGGGTCCACGAATTTAATATTTTGATGCATGTAGGGCTTTACAAATTACTTCAAAAATAAAATAAAAACTAACCCGTCACAAACCAAAAATGAAAAACAAGTAGATACCCCGGTTTTATTATTTTGTCGGCACCATTTTGTAGGTGGATCTCGTATACCGAGCAAATTTCTCTACGCCTTCATGCTTACATGGTATCAGATATTTGCAGAGAACAAGGTACCGTAAACATCAAGTTTGTAACGTGTTTTGTAGGAATAGTTTTCCATAATATCTTTAATCATTGGAATTGGATTCCATTGAGGGACATTGCAATCAGCAGCCGTTTCTATTATCTTCCATTCGTCTGTAAATTTCCTCCACTCTGATTATTCACTGTGTTTTGCGGACAAAATCTGGTGGCATTTTACTTTTAGCATCTAGCAGACCAATTCGAGAGAAAAGTTCTGCGTTCAATCTTTGGTCCTGTCTTCGTTAATGGTTATTGGAGAAGAAGATTCAACCACGAACTGTACGAGCTGTACAGCGGCATGAGCCTACTCACGCGTCTACGATTCAACGCCTAAGATGGTTGGGCCATGACAACACTGCTCCAGCCCGAAGACTCTTCGACTCCGAACCAGTAGGACAACGCAATAGAGGACGCCCACGAAACCGATGGCGCACCCAGGTGGATAAGGACCTCAATCAACTTTGTGTGTGCAGTTGGAGACAGCTGGCTAAAGATCGTGCCGGCTGGAGAGGCTTACTGGTTGAGGCCCACGTCCACCCCGGACTGTAGCGCCACCAGAAGAAGAAGAAGATCTAACTGACCAAATATTTCTTGAATCTTAATACATAATTCAATATAATATCATATACAATATAAGAACAGTGCTAGGGATACGATGAGCAATGGACAAAGTGTGGTAGATTTAGAGTTGAGGTTGGTAGGTTTTTGAACATCACAAAATGTGGTAGAAGTCCCATCACTAGAAGTGATACTTAATTTGTCAAATGACATTTTGGCGGCATATTTAGCTTATTCGTCAGCTGCCTCGTTTCATTTTGTTCCAGGAACCCACGGTAGGGACACTGCGTTGGTACTACAGAGGTATGAAGCGCACCAAAACAGCTCAGTAAAGCTTTGGACTATATTGTATTACTTTTAAGTGCCTTGAGCTCTGCCTGACTGTCCGCATAGAATTTAAGATAACATCCATATAAAATGCTCATCTTTATCGCCGGCGGATCATCTCCCAAGAAGTCGATAGACTAAGCAAAGTCAATCGACTACAAAGTAGTGGAAAAATGATCAAGAGCATCCACGCATCCACTATTGATTTTGGAGCACTAATAACAATAACAAGCGGATCTACCGTCAGCATCGTCTATTGATTTTGCAGCCTGATGTCAAGGGTGGCAATTAGTAAATCATAACAGAAGCGGCAGCGAACCATGGGGATCAACTTCAACTGAGTGGAACGTATGTGGGTATAAAAAGGTTATGAAGATTTGTGTTAAGTTTAGTTTTAAGTTGACATTGAATAAAGTAAGAGCCATCACCTCGACATAAAAAAATAATTTTTATATTAAACTCAACGAAACTCTTACAAAAATAACTTACATAAATACATAAATATGATGCGAATGCGGTTTAGGCTTTCCACTGATTTCTGGATGGCCACCAGATCCGCTACTTCTTTCGTGCTGTTTGTAACTGATCTTAACACCGTGCGTGGCATTGTATACACTACCACCCATATTTTCATACTGCTTGAAGCCGTCTGTGTAAAAAAATGGTCTTTTCCGACTCAGCTATGGATTCTGTCCAGTGCTCTCTTATCGGAATTATTGTTGTAAATTTTCAGTTGGATAATGTACTGTTGGCGTTGGTGTATTCATATCGGAAATACAGTCGGCGCTCGATATAGTGAACTAGTAAACTAGTAACGAGCGTTGACTCATTGAAGCAAATTTTATCAAAATCTGTATACATTAAGTAGAACTTATCAAAAATAGAATGTAATTACAATTTTTCCTTGCAATTACTAAAAAACATAAGCTAATATCTATAAAAGGATATTTCATTAAAAAAAATTATCCGTCTGGGCGGGATGCCCAGAAGCACTGACTGTGTACCTATGTAAAGACTACTTTTAGCATGCGTAACCCTAAGATATAGCCACAACCATTTATTATAACAGTTCGGCTAAAAAGTTCCTATCGTTCCTGTGGGAGGGCGCCACAAAAATATCCTACTAGAAAATTCATATTCATTTTAGTTAGTACCAATCTAGAGATACGTAATAAACTTGACAACTGTCCAGTGTCGTAAATAGGCTTTTATGAGCCCGATTCTAGCTTCTATATTCGCGCCCTCGTATGAGTGTAATTCAAGTTAGGTTAGGTTAGGGTAGTGGGTTGACGCGGCGGACCCGCGCCACATTGAGGTTTTCTTGGACCCATTGTGATGCCCATGGGGTGAAACCCTTCCTATCGCCTCACTCGCCGGGTGATGGTCAAAACCTCAAGTAATTCAAGTTGGTCCAAGTAAATATTTTGCTTGTTTATCTTATATGTTTATTTATTTATTTATTCATTTTATATATTATAAGTCTATTTATTTATTCTTTTTTTTATTTTCCTTTTTTTATTTATTTATTTATATATATATATATATGTATTTATTTGATTATTTATATAATTATCTATTTATTTATTTATCCTGCCCCACTGTGTTAGCATTAGGTGCTAAATTGTTGCAAAGATAACTGAGAGGTATTTCACTTCACTAACTTCTTCAAACTAAAAGATGTTTTTTTCTAGCATTTCGCAATGACTTACTTACCTATCAGACTGACAACCAACGCATGGTCCGAGCTTGAGCGATACCTGATTTCCACTGTTCATGGTCCTGGGCACGCTGCTTCCAGTCATCAAGACCAAGCTGTCTTTCATCCACAATTACTTAATCTTTATACCGGAGACTCGGTCTTCCTCTCGTTCTCGAAGCCAGGTTTTTCCTACTAGCCCCAATACCAGCGCCACAGGAGTCCAATAGGCGGAGTAGGAGGTGGTTTAGGAGAGGAATAATCGCTAACGCATACCTCTGAATAAGCGCCCAAATCTCGAAAACGGTGCCTCCGACTCAGACCCTCTTAGCTGGACCATTGTTGTCCATGCGCTCGATGTGGCCGAGCCAGTGCATTCGACGGATCTTTCCCTCCCGGACTACATCCACATACTGGTACAGCTCGTAGAGTTCTCGGTTGTGTCTTCTCCTCCATTCGCCTTCCTCGCAGACGGGACCATATATCCGACGTAGAATTTTTCTTTCGAAGGCACCAAGAATCAGCTCCGCAGTTTTGCTAATCGTCCAGCTTTCGGTTCCATACAGCAGGACTGGCTCCTTGGGGTCAGGAGTTTTGATGCCAGTTGTTTTGACAAACCGAACTAACACCGGTTGCCAAAGGTGGTTCTACGTCGGATCTTCACAGTGATGTCGTTTGTGGAGCTTACGTTTGCCACGAGGTAGACAAACTCCCTTCCTACCTCGAAATTGTAGCTGTCTATTGTGATATTTTGTCCCAAGTGGTGTGTTCTTTGGCCTGTTCTTAATTTTTTCCTCATTGACCTTAAGACCAACTCGCTTCGCCTCTTCTTCAGTTGCCGAAAATGCTTCCACTACGGCACGTTGGGAACGCGCGACGATGTCGATGTCGTCTGCTTATCCCAACAGTTGGACTGACTTGTAGAAGATAGTGCCTTCCGCGTTTACAGCTGCCCGCCACAGTATCTTCTCCAGTACCAAATTGAAGAAATCACATGACAGCGCATCTCATTGCGGAAATCCGGTGCAGGTTTCAAACGGCTCGGAAGTCCTTGAGCCGAACTGCACGGTGCATCGCGTATTTGTTAGCGTAGTGCGACACAATCGGATCAGTTTTCCCGGGATCCCGAATTCGGCCATCGCACCGAATGACTCCTTGCGATGGATGCTGTCGTACGCGACTTTAAGATCGATAAAAAGGTGGTACTTATCAATTTGAAACTCGCTGGTCTCTTCCAGGATTTACCTTAGTGTGAAGATTTGGTCTATTGTCGATTTGCCGGGCCGGAAGCCGCACTGGTACGTGCCGATTAGTGCTGCGGCAAACGGCTTTAGACGTTCACACAGTACGCTGGACAGGATCTTGTAGGCGACGTTGAAGAGGGATGTACCTCTATAGTTGTTGCAAGAGGGAGGATCGCCATTTTTTTGGATGGGGCATATGGAGCTGATATTCCAGTCGTCGGGCATGCTTTAGTCCTCCCAAATTCTACAGATGATCTGGTGCAAGCTCCCTACCAGAACATCGCCACCGGGCGTGAAGAAGTCCGATGGTAAGCTGTGTGGATTCTTTTGCGAGGGAATCT
The DNA here is from genome assembly GCA_964034865.1 of Eristalis intricaria. Lineage (NCBI taxonomy): Eukaryota > Metazoa > Arthropoda > Insecta > Diptera > Syrphidae > Eristalis > Eristalis intricaria. Next base: position 112,280,475 of record OZ035873.1, on the reverse strand, counting down.
CGTTCTGCTTATGGCCATATTCGCAATGACTCAAGCTCTTGATTTGTCCCATGCTGCTGCAGTTAAAAACAGAGTTACACACTTTGTATTTGCCCTTGAAACAAAGCAACACTGTGTAATCGTGCATGATTCTCGCACAATACAGTGAGTAGAACAAACGATAAATTCGGCCGATTGAATAGATACTGCCGTGCGGACTGCATAGCACTAATGAGTTTCAAACGTGTTTTTGCATACCAAGATATTCAAAGAAAATAAAACGAAACATGGGTTCACTGTATCGGGATTTGCTTGTTCGCTATTTGGAATAGCCTGTATACAATAATGAGTGTTCACTATATCGAGCGTTCACTGTACGTAAAGTTACAATGCCCAAAACGACTGGATGGCGCAGTTGGTAGAATGCCTGGCCCTGGTTGGCGGGGTCAATGAAAGCAAAGTTACTACGCTTTTGTCTGGTTTTCAAAATGATGTTGGGATCTAATTAACGGCACTATCACTGGAGTGGTCAATAAGTAATATTAGTCTTACTATGGGTATCAAAATGGACCAATATGGTCTAAGTGTGCTGGTGAATGCACTAGCAGCCCGCCTACCTAACATAATCTACAATCCCCGATAGTTTTATTTATTGGACAATTTCAAGCTTAGTACCGATTAAGGCGCAACGCCTTTCGCAAATAAAGTTAGAGAGGAAGTTTAGTTTCTTAGAACCTACTCCTCTACTTACCCATTCGCCCTTCTGTATCCATCTTTGATCCACCTGTGAAGTTTGGCCGAGGACAATCCAGTGTCAGAAAACAGTTCCAACTTCACTCGATTGCTGTTCGATAAGGGTTCTCCTCGAAGAGAGTTGCTGGTAATAGTTCCTTAAGCTTGTGGAGAATAGCGTAGTGATCGATACCAAGTTCAGTCCCTGATCGAAGTGCCACTATTTGGAATTTATGGAAAGGAAAAGGAGCAGCGAAGGTATGGACTCGTTTCGTGTAGGGAATGGAGTAATTCCTAACGCTCCGTGCAAGCCTGCCCAACGCTGTCCTCGGTACAACTGTCTAGAGCCCAGGACGTAAAATGTGCTTTTATGTACCCACGCGCGCACGTGAGTACGCGAACTCGTGATGTACATACGTGGCACGTACACCGGGAGTCAATAAAACAGCCATGTTTTCCGCCAAATTGTGGCGACTGCTGAAGTGAATAGCCAGTGTGCAATGAATGTCTGTAATCCCTGTTTACCTCCAGGGCAGTGGATCCCTGATGGTTGTGGCGCTTCCAGTTCTATTCATTGCCAATAATGAGATCCAGTATCTTTGCATTTGCCTTTTGCCGTAAAGTGGGGAATTTGTGTACATGCAGCGAGTTTGAGGAATGCATTCTGCGCCAGGAGTGTGCAGACAAATTATTCAGACACCGCTTTAGCCACATCGTCCGCACAAGTAACAACTCTGTTGTTGATTTCTGTTGGAAAATTATCCTTAAGGCCATTCGCCAGGATCGTATATTCAACGCAGAAATTCCACGAAATCCGGCACTCATGAAGCAGACTAGGAACTAACCATTACCCAGAATTGAAACGTGCTGCCTGTTGAAAATCCGAAAGACAATGGTGGTTGAGCCGCCTACACAGTCGTGTCCAAATACAAACCGAAGAGGCCTCCAGGTTGCTGCGAGTGATTTATGCCAGTTGAAGTTTGCTTGTTTGAAACGCCATTCCCGTCTCAAACACAAAAGTGAATCCATGCAAAAGTGACTTACGCCCACTCCTGTCAATCAGGTTTCAGAAGTTTACCGTTTCAGCCACTTACAGTCTTAAGATGTCCTCTCTTCGAACTTCTGTGTGAGGCTGTTCTGTATTTGCATGTGAACCGATGCCTCAAATGGCAGACCAACTTTGACCGGACAGAATAAACAATCAAATTTCATTTAAATAAAATGGAATTACTTAACGTGGGGAAGAGAGAACTGGTTTTTGCTATTCCCACTGTGCGCAGCAATTGTGCTGTCAAAAACGAACAAATTGAAAATGCGATTTGGCTTGTGTTTTTGAAAAAAGACGATTCATATAAAATTCCCACCTGCGTGACACCTCTTAATTGATTTGATTGTCTTGCTTTATTTTTTGTCTGTTCCACTTTTGTCTGTATCCTTTCAAATAAAATTCAATTTCCACAGCTGTTGTTGGCGAGGTACATTTCAGTTGAAGTGTATGTGCTGAACTGTGTTTAGAAGTGTTGACAATGAGGTGCGGGAGAGGTGAACGGGGTGTCCCTTTAAATGTTTCCTGAAATGACAAAGAAACTTTCTGGGTGACACCAACTAAACTTGTAGAACTGGCTCATTAAACATCGAATTGAAAGTCAAAACCTTTGATGCCTTCATTCACCCTTTCATAAAATTGTTCGTGCAAAGAATTTAATAAGCCCGTGGCAGTCGAGCGATAAGGGATTGGGGTCCCCTTCCTTAAATTTAAGCCTTCTTTCGAGTTGTTACCAATCGTTTCAATTCACAGGAACCACCCTCAAAATTTAATTGTTCGTCTATTGTAATACTTGGGACTTAGAATCAGCTTCTGCCGTAAGTTACATGTTTATTTGGCATGCTGGCGATAGCAACTAAGTCCATGGAAATACATATATTGGGTATACTGAAAAGAAATCCAGTATTTTCAGACAGATGGTTTTAGCAATCTATATCTCGCGTGGTACACGTCCCAGTCGACCAAACGAAGCGCTGTTAGAAAGATAATATCTCGCACTAAGCAAAAAAATTGTGGTATGTGATTGATTGACTCCTTGTGGTTTGAGAGCGCGTCAAACATTGACACTCGCAAAGAGAAAATATTATTTGTTCAATTAAACAATCCTTACATATTTTGGATAAAAAAGTAAAAGAAAAATTTGTTGGCAGCAGTTCCTTCAAAACATCAATCTAGTCTCAAAGCATAGGTATCATTATACGGAATCATTATATAAGTGATTTCAGACAGATGAAAACGTACTGCACATTTTTGTCGTACACTTATACAGCGTTCCACTCAACGGAATGGCATGAAACTTACACCATTGGAGAGGTAATTTCGCGTAGGTGTGCAAATTGTAGGTTGACTAGAACTTTGGGAAACACATGTACAAAATAAGGCTATTTTACAACAGATTTACAATTATACGAAACACCTACAGTCAATCACTAAAGTAAGTACACAGCATAAAAGTTGTCAAACGAAAAAAAATTACTGTCAAACGAGTCTCAAGAGAAAAATTTATCATAAATGCAGTTTCCTAAAGCACTTAGCTGTGTACTTATAACACAAAACAAAAATATGAACATATCACAAAAACGTTAGGCACAGTGGGTCATAAACCAAGAACGTAAGGAAATTAAGATCAGCAAAATATAGAACTTCTGAGCTTTGCTTGCATACGCTTTTGGCGCAGGTTACTCTTAAGAGAATTCAAATTACCAAACACATCCATTGTTTGATCAGTGGATCCTAAATTGGCCATGCTAGCATGCTGCCTTAGGTCCCCGTATTATGTCAGATCCCTCTTCGTGATTTACATGTGTGTTTTCTTTCTTTTGTAATGTGAATTTTGCTTAATGTTTGGTTTATGACCTACTGTTCCTATATTTTTTAGGATATCCTCATATTTTTTTGCATATAAGATTTTTCTTGAAACCCCGCTATAATATAATTTTTGTTGAAAACGCAGACAACTTTATGATGTGTATTTAATTTTGCGTTACCCCTGATGGTCGTCAAATGTCTACGACGAGCGAACCTAGTAATAGTTAACCGTTGTCATTGACTGTAAAGCAAAACAATACTAATAGCTTAAGACCTTCACACTGCTTAAGAACAAAACAACAAAGAAGAAGAGGCTTCAAGAAAATAAGACAGAGAAAATCTGAGTTTGATCTACATCTCCATAAATCAGCTATTTCAAGGAACATAGAAAGAAAAGAAGACGGACAAAATCTGAATTTGATCTACATCTCCATAAATCGGCCACACAAGTACGTAATTGGCACCCACGATTTCCACTGATATTAAAGTATTGTTTTTCAAGGAAATCATATCAAGAACTTATATTTTTGTAACTACGCACATCTAATCAAAACATAAGCAATAACCACCAGTGTAAGAACACTGGACCCTGACTGACCAAATGCACCCTGACTGATGTGTATCTACCAGCTGCAGTAATTACGTAATATTATTGAATTTCTGGGTTAATGTGTAGAACTTCAGTCTTCTGCCGTTGATGGCCGATCACCATTTTGATTAAGCCTTGTGTCTTTTCACTGTCAGATTGATATATTTTTAGTTCTTGAAATTTTGAAAAGCCTCCTAAAATTTGGCTTTTATCATGCTTGTATCTGGGCCTTCACATTCGAAAAATATCTAATGGTTCTTAGATTACAGGACGAAATGATTTCAATGGACGACCACTAGAGAGTGACCGCATAATAATGGGTAGTCGAAAAAGTCTTTTCGTATTTTGTCAATAGATGTCGTTAGAGTCGTCTATCTCCAGTGCTACCAATCACCTTGTGTCATACCATATGGTGTTGGAAAGGTAACATTTTAAGCTTCATTTAACCAAAAAAAACTTAAATTCAAAGACGTTGAAAAAAAAACTTAAGTTAATTCAAAAATGAGTGAAAATAATGAAGAAATTCGATATATTTCGAAATTTTTGTATACAAATGAGAAGAATGCCCCGCAAGCCACCAATGAAATTTGTGAAGTATACGGAGACGATGGTGTATCAGTTTGTATAGCACAACAATGGTTAGTTCTCTTCCGTTCTGGAAATTTCGATGTGAAAGATGCACTTCGCTCTGGTCGACCTATCGCTGGAAAAGTCGATGAAATTATAGAAAGATTGACCAGGACCGTCACGTAAGCAGCCATGACATCGTCAAGGAACTAAACATTCATCATCAAACGGCTTTGAAACATTTAAAAAAGGCAGGCTACAAAAAGAAGATCGAAGTTTGGGTACCACATGAATTGTATGTGAAAAAAATTTTGATTAGAAATACGAAAGACTTTTTCGACTACCCATTATATCACCGCCAAATTACAAGATAGGGAGGTGGCCAACAAGCACACGCCTGCACATATGGTACTACCAGCATTTTCTTGGTACCTCCATATGTGCACGATTCGCAAATGCACAGGGCCCCAAGCTTTTAGGGGCGTATTCTGAAGCTTATATAAAAAATAAAATACTCGCATTCTTCAAATTCGAGTTCGTCCACCCAGCTAGCTATGCATTTCTCAACGCTGTCCGAACACAATTATTTTCTGATAATACATCAAACCATAATTTCATTCTCATACAAAAAACGATTCACTCACAAGACTGTGCATTATAAATTCTTTCACAAGGACTCATGAATGTACATAAGACTAAATAAAGCGTAATCTGGAAACGAGATAACTTAGGGCTTGCATAGGGCGCCCATTTGGCTCGGGCCGGCCCTGTAAACTGGCTAGTAAACTTTAGCAGATAACCAACTTGACAGGGTTCACTGTATCTTAAAAACAGATAGCGACCAAGACAAGATCTCGGTCAAATTTTGTCACATCAAATGTCGCCATTTATCGCAAGTAAACGTATCACGCGTCTTTCACTTTCATATATCAAATTGGTTTTTGCTATTTCTATCTTTCTCATACACACGCTGTCTCTTACCCACTCATGTGTTTCATCCGGATCCGATTCTTAACGCTGAGAACAAGAATACTGAAAAGAGCGAAAACTCAATTTAAAGCTGGTATGACTTCTGCAATAATGCGACCCGGGAACCTCCCGCACTTATCGCTACCTTTGGCAACAAACCTCACATTTGACTCTGTAAAAGCGGCCTTAGAAAACGAGCATTCGTCCGGACCTAGCAAAGTCCTTGGCACAACAGGCCGTACGCTGTCCTCAAAGACTGCGGTTAATTGTAACCAATCGAACCACAGTCCTACATAGTCCATCAATTGTTTGACTTCCAGATGGAGAACGCATTCAACTTGACAATTTCCTGCACACTGTCGATTTATTAAATCGTTCCCATATTCTCCGTTCTATCGGCATTTTCTCTGAGAAAGGGTGATTCGGTCATCAACTATCCAAACACCACCCACACACAGCCCTCGATGATGAAAGTGTGAGATGATCTGCAAATGGCAAAGTGTACGGCAGTGTTCCGTCGTTCACTGTGTGCTGTGTTCGGACGCATCTCCACAAACAGGATGGCCAACCATTCTGCAGGACGTCCTTTCGAATAACACGCTTAGATGCGCCCAATTCACTTCACTCACTCAGAAACTCAGCAGTGACATTAGCAGGCGCCTTTACAATTCCTGCACCATCATTCATCACTCTGTCATCACATCCAGAGATGCAGTCATGTCCCCCGAAAGCATGGCATTTAATAAATTCTCTCGCTCGTAGAGAAACGCATAAAAGCCGCATCTGGTCATAAAACTAAAATATTTCATAGAGTGACAAGAAAATTATTTCACCAGCAGCGTCAGCTTGTGCAGTTGAACACGTTCCACACAAAACTGCACCCTCTTCAACCCCGCACCGACCGTCGAGGCACTCTGAATTAGACTTGAAAAAAAAAGCGTACAAGCCACAAACTCATTTCGACGCCGAACATCCGACTTGGTGTCCTTAAAAATTCAACAGTTAAATGACACCCATCCAAACACTCGTACATACATGTACATGCATGCGTGTGTACTTGAGATTTCATATTTATGACAGTTGGTGAAGTGGAGTCTTATTTTCTCGGAACGCTCCTTCAAATCTCTCATCACATGGTGATGAAATCCTCCCACTTAGGGTACATTCGAAGGTATTATCCCACCTCCCGCCCTCAGCGGAAAGACGCCTTACATCAAGGTATTTGCACTTTAATTACATTTACACTTGGTCTGAGGGTGAAAGGGGGCCGAACCGGAGATAGGGCCGCACCTCCAGATCAGTCACCCCCTCAGCACCCGGAGGTCGGTAGAGGCGGGCTCTTTAACCGACAACGATTGAAACGGTGTCAGCACTGCCAATTTCCTGGTCCCACTTTGACAACTGCTGCTGTCACAAAAATGCCCTGATAAATGGATAAATTATTTATTTACTTTTTTTTTAATTTTTTTTGATATTCTATCTGAAAATCATCAGGAAATTACGAATTTATTCCGCTTCGCTCAGGTAGTTGAATTCAAAATGAGTGCGGTGGCGAGAGCTGCCAGGGGATGAAAAGATTAATGTTGTTCGACTTTTGTGCGCCACTCACAGCGGCAGCAGCAGCGGCAGCGATTATTACGACCGAAATCCACTTTTTCTGTTTTATTTCTTTTCAGTCGACAGGGACTTGTACCAGCCTGGGATTTGGTGGAGGAATACATAAAAAATATAAAAAAAAAATTAAAATGAAAAAATTTGTTGAAACTTGAGAAATGAGGACTTGCCAAGCACATAGGCAGGATCCCTTCCCTCCCCCAACTGCGCGTCGAAGGCCTTATTCGTTCGTTTCCTCGTTGGTAGGCTTAGGGTAATTAAATGAGTGATGATGTTCAAACGGTTAGGCAAAATCGCAGAGTTCGAAGGAATTGTAAAGATTCTGCCACGACGCGATGTGAAGTGATACGGAGCGGGCAGGCGCGGGCGCCCGGGACGTGGCTTGGTTGCCAAGAAATTCTCAATATCGTTAATTTGATTGATTCGGAAGAATATGGCTTTGATATTAATTACGATTAGAATTTAGTCATAAAAGTTGTGCCTTAATCCGTGGCTAGGGTGGCATCAAGTCAATGACCTTACGAAGGACACATGCCACTTGGCAGTCGGAGAAGCACTCTCAAGTGCCCCATGTCTGTGGTGATGTGATATAAATTTAATTCAAGTAAATTGTTTTTTTTTTAACCGTCTAATCTACTGAATAAAACTGTAACACTGACTGTCAGACAACGCCTAATCCAGTGGATTTACGAACATGACGTTGCGCCCAAGAGTTCATTACACAACGTAAGTGAACACCAAGAAAGGATTTTGCGAAATTCGATGTTTATTGCTCATCGGATTTGGAAGCGATAAAATTAAGCCATCAGACTGTCTCATGCGTTACTCTGAAGGTGGAGTGTACTCCAATGCAGGTTGTTGCTCTGAACCGAATACAGACAGAGCATGGACGAAAATTGTGGAGAAGTTCCCCGTAGGGTACATTTTATACCTTGACACCGCATAGTTGCAGGAGTGTTCAGAACAGTCTGTTGAACTTCCTAATTACGTCGTAAATTAGAAGGGTAGGTTGTTTGTGGAGTTCTAACTCCTTAACCCTTGGTGGCATTTAGGTGACTCTTGGTATTTGGATTCCTTTTAGTCTCGCAAAGAATCCCTAAGCTCGAGAGCGATCATGCATAGGGTGGCCAGATCCATGAACACGAAAAAGAGGACAAATTCAAAAATCTCAAAAATTGAAACGCACCGAAAATGAAAAAAAAAGTTATACATAATTTTTAATTCATCAAAACAAAAAAAAAACATTATAACATTTTAAAAAAATTCAAGCACAATAAATAGCAATATTTTCTTCTAACTTTAAATACAAAATAAAAATAAAATAATGGATCTAATTAAACTACTGACTCTGAATATATTTGTCGTTTGATCGTTTTCCTTTTTTAAATCAGTTTTATTTTATTTTCTTTTAAAAAATTGGGTACCCATAAAATTCCGAGTAGTACATATTTTTTAAATCATATTTACAAAAAATAATTGCTTTTACATTTTCGACCTTGAGACTATTCGACTCTTCAGTCCACTGGCTCTTTATCAAAGAGAATATACGCTCAACATTTGCCTTATGTGCAAAAAGAAACAAACTGCGCAATTATGAAAAGATCTCGGTGTTATTCAATGTCTATCATATTTTTTTTTAAATACCCTATCCATTTTTCGTGTATCTACATGGTTGCATTTAGCAAGTTGCACCTCTGTCTGAATTAATTTCGGAAAAAAGTTTTATGTCGAAGAATTAAGTTAACTGAGTTAACTGAGAAAACCCAAAAATAGGACACATTGCATGTTTTTCGAAAAAGATAGCGGACATTTTCTTATTAGACAAAAAAGACAAAAAAGAGGACATGCCTAAGTCTGTTAGCCTAATCATGCATCAACGTGCAAAATTCCGAAGTAATTTATGTATCGACTCAAATCACCATGGCGCCGCACTACGGGAGCCACCAGTTTATTTTTAACTTTTTTGTTTTTAGTGATAAAAGGGTGAAACGTGTTGTAAATTATCTTGATTATTTAGTCCTTGAAATGTTTGATTCTTTCTTATAAGGCTTGTAAGGTCTTCCAGGTTCCTCAGATGTTGATGGATTGGATTTTAGTTCACCACGACCATGAAATCGACGAAGAGGTAGTTAGTGTCGATTTTAAATTCTTTCGTCTTCTTTCGTTAATACACTTTTATCTCGTCTTTAAATCTGGTCCAATCAGCACTTGCCGCTGGGATCAAATTGACGGCACTACCCCTGGAGTGGTCGATCAGTGGTACTATGCTGACTGTGGCTATCACAATGTCCCACACATGGGCTAAGTTTGCTGGTAAATTCTCACTTTCGGTCCCCCAACTACCTACCTAATTTTTTAGATGCGAAAAGTTCTTGGGTTTTCGCTGAATCTATACTTTGCTTCATTTTCATATTCTGATTCGACTTGGACCACACTTATCACCAGGGATTGGATTTTACTAACTTTGCCTCTTTTTTGTGGTTAATCGGAAGACAGATTCGACTATTTACAACCACGTTTCATTTCCTCTGGATTCTAAGTACGACTCCGTGAGTTGAACTCTCCCTAAGTCGAGCAAATTATGGTATCCAATGACAATTCGAGGAGAGGAGAATTCCACTGTATATGGTTTAAATTTTCTTGCTGTTTTTACCCTTTTTATACCGTTATTGCCTATTTTTGCTTTTTGTGCCGTTGTTGATTTTTTCTGTTTTTTTGCCTATTTTGATGATTTCTCAAAGTTTGTTCGTCGAAAAATTCTAGAAAAATTAGCGTTTTCATGGATCTGTGGAAGCATACTTCTTACTCACATAATGTACCTACATTTTAAGACGCATAGAAAATCGAGGACTAGTAGAATCGGGGATCAAGCCTGGTATCCTCTGTAAGAGTCGAGGTATCAAAACCACATTTTGCCGCAGCAACTCACAGTTTGAGTTTTTAGTCGACCCAAAAAAAACTGAAATACAGTATATATCGGATATCTCTTCTATTATTTTCTTATACCCAATAAACGGGTATAAGAAAATAAGAGCTTATCCGTAGAACCGACATAAAAAAAAACATTCTTATAAAAACAGTACTTAAGAGCAGTACTATTTAACGTGCTCATTAAGCTAAGTGCAAAAATGTCCTAATATTATATATATACTATTAGTATTGGGTGATTTGTAGCTAAGTGTAAGATCGAACATAAAATTCACTCTAGAAGACCCAATATTTAAGGTTTTTTTTTTTGGTAATCCAAGGATCGAGTGACATTGAGAACCATTTATGAAAAATATGGGCAATCATAAACTATGACTCTGCGTGGAAAACGAGCAATATTTTTGCTAATTTCCTCCAATACACGACAGGATTCAATTATGAAGAATTGCAGGACAAAATCGTTGGTTGCTTATCTGGGTTGTCTTTATTGTCTTTTTTTTGGGTTAAGATTAGTTAAATACAATAATGGCAATTACGTACTCTCTGAATTGATATCTAAGCCATTACAATCAGTGGTTTGAGTTATACCACCATGTAAGTGGAATTTATCATCAAGCAACCGCTTTGAAACTGAAATTTATATTGAGTTTAAAGTTGGATCGACACTTAAGCTCGCACTATGAAATCGGTCATTAGTCTTTGCTTATTGATATAAAACGTAAATAAATATAATAATATAATATGGGTGGCGCGACAGTCCGAGGTGGACCTGGGCCTAGCTTCTCAGCAACCACTCGTGTTGTGCGTGCTATTGTTCTTACACGCATGGAAGGGACCTACAGTTTTAAGCCGACTCCGAACGGCAAATTTGAGAAGCTTTTTCTAGACAGTAATACTCTTTGAGCATTGTCAGTGACTCGAAAGTAGTGGAGCCGTGAAAATATGAGAGGTTGTTATGTACTCGGGTATCGAACCTGGCACCCTCTGCGTAGGAGTCGACGCACTTACCCACTATGCCACGGCGACACGTAAATAAATATCTGTCAATTAATGCGTATATACATACCAAGTACAGTAGAATGTTGAAAAGATGAACAGATATTAAATATTCTACATTCATATTTTTGAGAATCAATTCTAGTTAAAAAATAACGTATGTATATCTATAACTAGGCATTAAATCTGAGGCAATATGACAGAGTAGCTAAAATCGATACGACCTGTTTTTCATATTTTCAATTAGGATTATGGATTATCATTAGGAGTTAAGTTTATCGTACATACATGCAGATAAAAAATAATCATGTAATAATATCACTCTGTCCACAAGCGTGGGAGCAGACACAAAAGTGGAAATTCGCGTATATCTTGTTTCCATAGCGAAATATCGCAAGTCATATTTCTCAAGGTGAATTTTCCGATAAGCGTCTGTTCTCACACTCGTGGAGGAAAAACAGCTTTGTACAGGCCTTTGCGGTTAATCAAATGTGAGTTTGATGTAATCCCTCCTCACTGTACGACATAATAAGGTTTAGCTAACGTATTTCATATTGCATTGAATTTTATTAACAAATTAGGTAAGAACAACTATTCTATCTCATACCTATTTTAAGATAATTTTCCGTTGAAGAAATATGAAGTTCCAAGACAAACATGTTTTAATCTTTGTTTTATGTTTTTAAACTACTTTTAGACAGAAGATCTTATAATTGATAAAATCAAGATTTGAATACATTGTTCTTCATATATTTCTACAAATCAAAAGAAAATATAAAGTTTTCTCCGCACTATATTTTTTGAGCATTAAAAAAAATAAAAAGTTCATAAAAAACAAAATTAAACAAAAACGTCAATAGCTCTTTTTTTAACATAAGCTGCCCTGTCTGATTGCTACAGAAATATATTAAATTAATTTCTAATTTTATTTAAAAAAAAAGAAACGCTGTTTATAAAAAGTCTTAGAAACCGACTTATTTAGACGTTTTTCAGATTCGGCGATTCACTTAACAGCCTCTGCTTTCACCATCCGTTATAGCTCTGAAAAGTCTTCGTTGTATTCTCCATCTATACGAGTTCTTACTGACATTTGCATGAGGCTGTTCATGAATTTCTTGTTCATGAATTAAAAATGTTCAAAAATTTCTTATAAAAGTTTTCAACTCATTTAACAGTTTTTTTCTTATAAGTGGTTTTTTATACACGTTCTTTTTTGCTTGAAGTTGTATAGAGTATTGTCCCGTGTATTAGCTCGCCTTTCTTTTTTTAATTCGATGCATTTAACAAATTCATAAATAAATACTTAGAAACTATAAATATCATAAGTATATATAATAGAAATAGCATATATAAATTATATAAAAATTGTAAAATGTTTTGCTTACAAAATTAATAAAACAGTATTGAAGCCACTTCAAATGATGCAAAATTCATTAATTTAGTACTTATTTAGTGGGGTATGCATACAATATTAGCAGTAATTCGAAATTCAATACAATATGAAAATCAGTATAGTTGCAAACATGACGTGAAAAGAATACACCAAAAAAAAAAACAAAAATAGAAGTTCACTTAGTAACAAAGTTAAAATAAGCAGCGGCAAAAAGAAAAGACAATTATGCTGGGATAACAGAAAGTTCAAAGGCGTCTTACAACAGAACATCAAAAGTAATTGATTCAATACCAGGATAATTAAAGTTGAAAAGACAATTTTTTCCATTTTTTATAAAAACGTTTGATACTGAAAGAGTTCTGTTGAAATACGGAAGTTTATTAAATAATCGACATGAAGAAACATTGTAAAAATTACTATAAGCAGTAGTGTGGGCAAAAATGAACGGTTACCATATTTGAACACTTACCACCTAGATTATAATTAGAAATTAGATGAAATTGCGGTTACCAGATCTCAAGAAGAATGTTTTCAACGCCTTACAACAATACAAGTGACGAACAGGAAGAACTTTCAGGTTAAAAAATAAAGTAAAATTAGGATGTCTAGCAGGTTGTCTACATATCTTTCTCGAAATATGTTTTTGCAGATAGAAAATTGGTTGAACTTTTTTACGATAAGCTCCCCCCCAACACGTAATTCCATACTGAAGCTTGGATTGACAGATACCAAAATAAATTCTTTCTAAAAGCTTTGTGGAACAGATTTTTTGTAAATAATAGAAATGTCTAAGCTTAGAACAAAAAAAAAATTGTTTAGCGATTCGATGTGTTTCGAAAAACTCATATTGATATCGATAACAAGCCCAAGATATATAAATTCGTTTACTATCTCTATTTGAAAAGAGTTGCCACAACATTTGGAGGAAGGACAAACTTGTGAACAGCTGCAGTTGGGTAATTTGAAATTTTGACAATCAGGAGCATGAAAATGAAAATACGCTTCAAAATTTGCGCATGATGACAAATTGATTTGTAAACCATTCTTTCTAATATACGACTTTATTATAGCCAATACTTACTGTATCCCTTAGTCTATACACACGTATATGGTTAGGGAAAGAAATCATGAAAGCATGGACCCAACACGGTTAATAAACTTACTCTGTTGAATTGGAAGCACACTGCGCCAACTGTAGAGGGTTGATGCCCAAGATCACCACAGAATATAGCTTCTCCAAAAGAACAAGAAGATGAAATTAATTAAATCCGCGCTTAAACTTTTCTTGGTTTGTGGTGTTGTGTACCAATTGTGTAAGTGTCAGGAACTCCAATTTGATAATGTGTCTTCACGTTTCACTTTTCGAAGGAAAATTCGTCCCAGCCATGTGTAGTATTGAACTTGAAGTCGCCTCAAACGCCCCAAACCAAGCAGAGCCACTTTCATCCACTCATCAATTTCCACGTACAATTTTCAGACAGAATTTCCTTTAAGACTCCCATCTGACTATTAGCCATTTCAACATAAACTACAATTGAAATTTAATCCCACATGAGCCGAAAATGGTCCTTTTCAGAGATTGGATTACACAAATTATGGCTGAATGGTTTGATCCGATTTTCAATCCAGAGGTGATTTCATTTCGGCCAACAACAAGCAAACACCATTATCCAATTACAAACATCACGGCATTCGTCCCCCGATCCACGTAGGTAACTTGTTTAGGCGCTGTGGTAGCAAATACAAGCAACGATGACAGTCTTTATTTTTATGAAGATACTGAGAAACTCATTCTGTCTAAGTGAAAATAAGAATGGTGGCTGCACGTAGGTGTGTCTGGCTCAGTACAATAGCGCACTTAATGTGTCTGAGTGTCCGCCGAATGTCCCATGAGGATAAGAAGTCAACGCACTTTGTGAGTGAAGGATATTGCAGGCTATTCAATAGGAGCCGAAGGAACTTTTTTAATTGTGGAAGTGTAAACAATTTGATGGCGCTGGCAGTTACTCTGCTCATTGCGAAATTTAATGAAGGCGGTCCACTGCGAGTTGGACTTGCATTTCAATGGTTGCGTGACTTAACTAATTTTCAAATAAGAGTTGGTGAATATCTGATGAACAATAGTACACGTAAAAAGACAAAAAGCAAAGGAGCAGTTAAGTGGTAACGAAATGAACCGCACTCAACGTACGAAAATTACATGTATGCCCACTTTCACAGTGGAGGTGAACCTTGAAGCGAATTCAAAATGTTTGGTTTAATTCGTCCGGTTTCACAGTGAAATCTGAACTTCGTTTGTGTTATGCGATCGAAAAAAAAACATTACAACATTTTTTACTTAGTGCCTGTATTTGTTACAATTTATATATTTTTTTTGTTTATTTTTTTAAATTGCTTTTGTTGCAGTCCTTTGAGACTTTTAAAGCACGGAGTATTTGTCATGTGGCCAGGGGGATTGGTAAAATGCCATTCCTTCAATGACCAAAACAACGCTGGTATTTTTGGCAACAATGGGAATTCATGTAAGCAAGTTGTATGGTTGTCATTGCTTTGACTTTAATAAAAACAAAAATGGAAATAAATCTCAACAAACAATTTGTTGTGCAAAAATCGGAACTAATAATTATTCATCAAATGTCGAATATAAAAAAACGAAAAGATTGCGATATGTGAATACATATGCGGACTGGTGGTGTTGAGGGCAGAGATAACCTATAATAGAGATATCCAACTTATACCTCCCTTGATTTCATCTGACTGCGTATTTTATACGCTTTTTGTCCCGTATCTGTGAATACGTGTGAGCTCTTGAGAACAGCTGTGGAACAGCTGATACCCTTCCCCACTAAGGTGGGGGGGGGGGGGGGGGGGTGAATCAGGGTTCATATTTGAAAATTCGGTAGTTATTTGAACGGTTTTTTCAAATTTCGGTGTTAAATTTTCAACACAGTATGGAGGGGTAAACGAACGAACATAGCTTCGTCGATTCATTAAAACTTTGAGGAACCTACAATCTGAGACACTAGGAAATAATTAATGAATGTACAACATAGTGTGAATTTTTGCATATGAATAAAAATTAATAATACATTCACACTTTCAGTTAACCAATAATAAAAATATTAAAAAAATTAAGCGATATAAGAATCACAAATAAGAAGCTTTGACAACCTTTCTTAAGCATTAGTAATAGTTGCAATATGAGATTTTCAGAATTCATGAATTAAGCGTACTAATCGGACTTCATTTTTTGAGTTAATTTGTCAGGTTCATAAACCAGAATATGCTGCAAATAATCCCAGTTAAAAAAAATCGCCGTTCGGAGTCGGCATTAAACTGTAGGTCCCTTCCACACGTGAAAGGACTATAGCACGCACAACACAAATGGTTGCTGAGAAGCTAGGCCCAGGTCCCTCTCGGACTGTCGCGCCACCCATATTATATATTATATAGTCCCAGTTAAATGGGCATTGCAATACATTTTTATTCACGAAAGTCCATATAACAATCTAAGAAAATTCTCTTAAAAATACAAGTTAACATTTGAACACCCTCCGAACAACATACCCATGTATGTTACATGGATCGTACATGGATTGTGGGCAAAATTCACGAATCAGCTGCCATTATCCCACTAAATTCATGAATCTGACGCGATTTCCCACAAAATTCACGAATCGGCCGCCATATTGTGGTGAATTGACGAGCGTTGTAAATGTATAAGTGAAATACCAGGGATTACCACTACATTTTCGTTGTGGGCTAGGGGTAGGAATGGCCGAAGTTGGATATCTCTATCATCCATTATCTCTGGTTGTGGGTCTGTGCATCGACTCATACGCACTTGAACTACGTCGCCTGGGTTCGATTCCTGGCACGCAAAAAAGAGGAAGCAAAAAGAATATCCACCGCTTACGAGTCACTTACAATGCTTCTCAAAAGTTGGTGTAAGGAGTCGGCTTAAAAATGTAGGTCTCGTTCGACTTGTGAGAAAACAATAACATACACAACACGAGTGGTTGCCGTAAATGCTAGGTTCTGGCCTCTACGAGTTTTAGCGCCACCCATTTTATTATTACGTGAATCCATTGCAAACGATTTCAATTCAAGGAATGGGTACCATTATCCCAGTAACAGCAGATGACTTGAAAACAAAATGCGAGAACTTGAAAAAAAGAGTCAAGCAATATGCAGAACTGAGGTTTAACTCATGGTATATATGTAAAAATGAAATAATAACAATCAGCCATGGTCCTCCTATTTAGTGTAGATTTCTTACAGTCCATACAAATCCCAACTTCTTCATCGAAAAGTGATAGAATGGCTGTCTCTTCACATAAATACTGCAAGTGATAGCTAAATTAGCTTATAGAAGTTTTAGGAACTGTTGCGTCAAATTTTTCGTACTCTTTTAATCTTTCAAGAAGCAGAAATCTTGGTTAGTTGCTTTAATCGCCACTGCTCATTCGAGCCAAGGTTTACTATACAATGTGACGATAAAAAAGCATCATGTAGAGTCCTTTCGTCCTTGGCAATCATTCTGAATTGTGACTGAAACAAAGATATTTTTTAAGGAATAGATTGTTCGCGCCATACGTCGGGCATGATATATAGCTCTGGAGGGCGTGATTTATAATTTCTTCTCTTTATCTACTCCCGAAAACACTAGAAATAGTTCAACACATTAGCGGTAATCGTCTCTTTTAAAACAATTGTCCAGCTATGTCTTATAAAACACTTACAAACATGCAATGTTTGTCTCGGCAACATGGTCTTCTTTAAGAAATATTTCAATATCACTGGTTATTTTTCATCTCAATGGATTGTGACTAAGTAAGGCACAAATTTCTGAAAGTCAGATTTTATTGCTTCTGCACTGAATTTTCCGGTCTGAGTAAGAACTCGTTGAGTCGAGGATTTGCGCAATAGTCGCTGCTCAGATCAAGCACTTCTACTTCTCTCTTATGCATAACTGGCGTCGATCTAGTTTATTAGTTATGAGATTCTTTCTAATTTTTTTTTAAAACTTTTTCCAATGGAAAGAACGGCTGGCAAGATTAGTTAAGAATCTGACACTAAGAATCATCTAATTATTTCGAGTATATTTTTAGTCGAAATAGATGCAACAGTTGTTGCCTGTTTGCTTACATTCCTCTTATCTTCTTCCAATCGTTTTTGACTACCCAATCGTCTATATGATATAAATCAATAAGTTTCTTCACGCAGTTTGGAAATGCACTTTTGATTTGTACTTCCACAGACAGCAGGCTTGGAATAAGATAAGGAAGATATTGTTTAAGGTACACCCTAATATACTCGCTAAACCTAAACAACACAAATAAAACTCAGTGTAAGGTTTAAGCAAAACTGGGCAACCGAAAAAATCGTTAAACTTTCAATATGTATTGATTTTGGAATTCTTTTGAATGAGCTCCCACCAATTGATCAATTATGATATAAAGCGCGAATACAAACTGGGCGTTCAGCCGAACTTAACGTGTACCTTAAAAGCCCACAAATTTCAAAATGTTTATGAAGATAAGTTTAAATTAGGCCAAAATGACTAATTCGAGCATCTGTCCATCCCTCCGTAAAATACACAACAGACCTAGGGGCACACAGTGGGCCAACCCAGGAAAAAAAATCAAAAAATTAATTTCTTATTTTGACTTTGTTTGATGGATCATTGTTGTAGAATAAAACAGTTCTGGCTCATCTTTATTTTTTTTTATTTTATATTCGTTTGTGACACTGGAAGGGTAATGAAGCTGAAACTTTGTGTTTCATCCAAAAATGGTAAAATGGTTGTTAAGCATGAGAGTAAATATTTTTTTGATCTTGTGTTCTTAAAGATAGAACAATGAAACATTTCATCTCATGTACGGATTGAGGATATAGGGAAAGAATACAATATCCACAAATATTTATAAAATGTCACCACAGAAGTATTATCCAGAGAGAGGGGAGATTAACTAGACTCAACTAGACTATGTGACTTTGTTTAATCCTAAAAAAGGTCCGCCGAACTCTGGGAAAAGCCTTAGATATTATAAAAGGAACCCACTGAGCTAAACAATAAGAAAATGGATTCCGAAAGTAAGAATAATTTAGAGGACACTTGCTTATTTAATGTTGATCTGATAGCATGAGCCCCCACGAATATTTGTAAATTATATTATTTTGTATTTGTATTTGCATTTTTCTATCTATACAAAATCATAAAATATTTTTAATAAAAAATTTAAGCATACATATATTCTTTAAATATTGCATATTATGGTCAAGTAGTTTGAAAAAAATATTTTTTTTTCCAAGGGTAGGTGGAAATCTTCGACAAGACTCTATGGCGAAAGTTCGCACATAGAAGTGTGAGATGTTTACTCAGTAAAACCAACTCACTGATTTTATTACGACTCCAAATAAGTGAAGCACTTAACCAGTAGTTTGTATTTCATGAGGTACTGATCGGCAGGTTACTCTCCAATGAAAGATCCCGCTAAAACCGGAACCATGCGCGGGTGTAGACTTTCGCACGAGGTCAAGGGGTCTAGTCCTTTGTAGTCGGCGCAAGACATTAGTTTCCTCAAGGATCGGGTAAACTGCAGAGTGTGTGTGCTCTTCTAGGTGGCGCTTATATTTGTAAGCAAAGTTCTTAACTTCATCTTGGAGTGATAATAATCCAAGATCTCTGTGGATATCGTAGTTTCAACAGCACTAAGCACCTTATTTTGAAAAGTCTGTATTATGTTCATATTACTTGCTTTGGTACTGTCCCAAAGTTGTACGCCATACGTCGAAACAGGTTTTAGGATTTGCTTGTATACAAGCAGTAAGTTGTCAAAACTTAGCTTGGAATGTTTACCAATAAGCCAGTACATACCTCTATATTTCATGTCAAGTTGGGCACGTTTATTCTAAACGTGCTCCTTTTTTTCGTTTCATTACCAAAAGGTATTTGGACACGATTAAGGAAGACTGGAAAGTTATTAACATGCCTATTAGTGAAGTTAATTTGGACTGCTTTGCTTTTTTTAGCGACAATTCGCCAGAAGTTCATCCATTCGTGTATCTGATCTAGTGAACGTTGTAATTTTGCTGTAGACTCCTCAACCGTTTCGGCTATTACCAAAATGGCGGCGGCATCGGAAGATGTACCTAAAACAGTGTGTTCTTCTTGTGGTAAATCACTAGTATACAGTAGGTATAGCAGAGGGCCAAGAACACTCCCTTGCGGTACACCAGAATTTATATTTTTTAATGCAGAGTATTCATTTCCATGCTTCACAGAGAGATAGTTCGCTAAAATACTATACAGTTTCCCCGGTAGGGATCGGCATAGTTTATATTTCATGCCTTCATGCCAAACTTTGTTAAAGGCTTAAGAAACATTGAGAAATGTGGCTGAACAAAGGAGCTTTTGTTCAAATGCCTTGTCTATTACATCAGTTATACGATGTACTTGGCCAATAGTTGAGTGTTTACTTCTAAAACAAAATTGGTGTTTTGGTACGAGTTGTTTTTCTTCCACAATTGGACTTAACCGTCTAAGCAGAATGTCTTCAAATACTCTTGGCATTATCGGGAGTATTGAGAGAGGTCTATAGGACATTTTATCCGTTGGTGGTTTCCCGGGTTTTGGTACCACTATAACTTTTGCCACTTTCCATTGACTAGGAACATGGTGAAGTCTAAGAGAGGCATTAATTATAAAAAAATAATGACACCGTCTGTAGTTTGACGGGAAACAAGTGTCTAATGCATCGAGAAAATACAAACATTAATTAGTTATTTATTTGATAAAGAATATGTATAGTAATATATCGTATATAAATCGTAATACCAACAAAATTAGACTAAGCGACGACTTAAAGAGTTTATTTCATTTAGACTGAATCTCAATAGACATTCCTTATCTTCTTAACTATAAAGCAGAAAGTTTGTGTGTCTGACCGACAAAGGCTCCGAAACTACATGTCGCAGAGCTCTGAAATTTTCAACAAAAATCATTCTAAAATTTAGATGCTGAATGTGTGTACGACATACGGTTCGGAAGTTACGAGCACTTTTTAAACGTGAATAAAATTCTCAAAATAATGGTGGTTGCATCAATCCAGTATGAAACCATTTCAAGCTGCGTAGTTGCGGATATCAACCATCCCCCAGTGTGTTGTAACTTCCATATATACACACACATTTTTCATATTTTGCTTTGGTGCAACCATTCATTTTTTTTCTACGTCTCAATCGAACATAAACGAACGACTGCCTGAGTCACCAAACGAAAAGGAAACAATGTCATACCCCAACTATCTAAACATGTACATATACACAGCTACAAACAAATCATTCAATTTTGCTGAAATTGTGAATATTGAACCGGTTAGCCGATTTAGATAAAATTTCAGAGCTAGACTAATTACATAATGTGTTACAAGATAGGCTAATTTTGTTCATGGTTCATCAAGTTTGACTTCAATTTGCACAACAAGTGAACATCGCGCGCAGGTACATAGATGGGATTTTCAAGAACTTTTTTTTTTATGATTCGCTTGATATCCTCCACGTTGTGTGTAAATGGATGAGAAAAAACCGTAATTTTCGTCCGTTTTGCTGCAGCACACATTGATAATTCAAACTTCAACATGTATGCACACAGTCAACGAATTGTTCTCATTAGGGGTAGGGATGTGAATGAGAGATTGGGATAGGCATCTATGACAAAAGAAAATTCAAATTCTTCTCTAAGTTCTGGTTCGAGCAGTCTCATTATTGTTTTAAATTAAAAAGCGCGGTAATAATGCAGGTAAAGTACCGGTTGAAGAAACAAACCCGGGCAAAGCCGGGTACGAAATCTAGTCTATCATAAAATGAAAACATCCCGAATCGTCTTATGTGAATCTGCAATTTCTTGTAGTAGTAGTAGTAATAACTTATTCTTTAAAAAATTCAAATTATGAAAATACAGTAGAAGAATTACATTATGGAATAAAATAATGGGTGGTCGAAAAAGTCTTTTCGTATATTATCAAAAGATGTCGTTGGAATCGTCTATCTCCAGTGATACCCATCACATTTTGTCATACCATATGGTGTTGGAAAGGTAACATTTTAAGCTACATTTAACTAAAAAAAAAATATTAAAATAAATTTGGAGAGGTTGAAAAAAAGTTACAGCTGTTCAAAAATGAGTGGAAATAATGAAGAAAAGAAATTAGCTATATTTTGAATTTTTTCTATAAATAAGGAAGAATGCCACGCAAGCCACCAATGAAATTTGTGAAGTTTACGGAGACGATGCTGTATCAGTTCGTGTAGCACAACAATGGTTCGCTCACTTCCGCTCTGGAACTTTCGATGTGAAAGATGCACTTCGCTCTCGTCGACCTATCGCTGAAAAATTCCATGAAATTATGGAAAAGATTGACCAGGACCGTTACATAAGCACCCATGACATCGCCAAGGAACTAAACATTCATCATCAAACGGTTTTGAAGCATTTATAAAAGGCTGGCTACAAAAAGAAGCTCGATGTTTGGGCACCACATGTTTGATCATCACTCAATCGTTTGATTAGAAATACGAAAAGACTTTTTCGACTACCCATTATAAGAATTAAAAAAAGAGAACCTGCAATCTATAGTTCAGAAGGTACCAGAGGCGAAAGCAGCGAGTCATTTAAAAATTAATAACAAAAATAAATAGAAAGATAGAAACAAAGATAGTGGAGTCGAGAAATATATTGTGAAATTTACTAGTAAGTTGACAACAATAAAATATAGAAAAAGATAAGTATGTGCGTAATAGAAATTAAACAAAGCAAGGAACTAATATATGATAAGAAGAGAATTATTCACACAAAGCAGGCTAGATATTTGATCATAGTTTTTATTCAAGAGCCATAGTTTTATCACGAGTGAGTCGGCTTGGCGTAGCGGGTTAGTGCGTCGACTGCTACGCGGAGGGTGCCAAGTTCGAATCCTCAATCAACCAACATTCATATTTCACGGCTTCCACCTCTTTCGAGTCACCGACAATGCTCAAAGAGTCTTACTGTCTAGAAAAAACTTTTCAACTTTGCCGTTCGGAGTCGGCATTAAAGTGTAGGTCCCTTCCACTCATGAAAGAACACGCACATCACGAGTGGTTCCTGAGAAGCTAGGCCCAGGTCCGCCTTGGACTGTTGCGCCACAAATATTATTATTATTATTATAGTTTTATAATCTTTAGAAATACGGATTTAATTCTAACGATTCTAATGTCATATGGTAAGTTATTATAGAGTCTGGGAGCAAAATCCGTCAGTAAGTTAAAGAAAATTTGCAGATTATGATGTGGTACAGTAACGAGATTCAAATTGTTGGTTCTTAGGTTGTACTAATCGGAGCAGATCTAGATCTAGATCAGTTCGTAGCCTGATCTAGAAAAAAATGTCTTTAAGACCTTATAACAGTATGTATGTTTTAAGGGAAGAATTTTAAGGCTTCTGAAAAGTAACAGACTAGTAAAAGGGCGATTTTTGTTACAAATTAGACGAATTATCTGTTTTTAAGAAATTAGAAGAGGGCTCATTTTGGTGAAATGAGTTGCACCCCAGGAAACTAAACCATATTCGAGCCTGGAATGGTACACAATTGTACAATCTTGGTGCATCAACAGATGAGTAGAAGTTCAGATTCATGAATATTAAAAGATTGTATTACAGCAAGTTGCTTGTAAAGGCAAGGTGTAAGAATAAATAAAATCTTGATATGCATTTTTTCATCCTGAATTGAAACCACTACACACTCTCGACATATACTTTTTTTCCGCTCTTGCCTATTCAGCCCCACTGTGTGGGGTATCCACAGGAAACATGGACACTCTTAAGTTCAAAATTAGCTTTCGAATTGCCACCATTTCTTTTCAGTTGTGAGTTTTTATAGAACAATGTTCTCAAAGTCGCCTTAAGTTTGTGTTCAAAAGCAGATCAAGCGACGCCTTCTCAATATTCGATTGGGTTCATCAGTCAGCGAGTTACCCATTCAACCGAAACACAGAGAGCATCACAGCGCCTGTTAAGTGTCCATTGACGCAGAAAATTCACTTCCCACTCGATTCGATTCGTTAATTTGACGCTTGCACTAATTGAATAGTCTCAAAGTGAATTTAGCTCTCCGACCAACATTCACTCCAATTAAAAAGTTTATTTAAGTTTTCGAATCCAATCTAGTCAATAGGGCTTTGCATTTAACTACATAAATCAGCTTCAGCTTGCACGTGCTATTGTTTTTCATCACAAGCACTCGCCTCACCCACCCACAGTCGCTCTCAAAGGAACAGCACAGTTTTCGAAAACTTTTCATTACACTCAGCCCACGGATGTTTTACAACTTTCAACTTGCCAGGGTACTCATTCTCCAGCTATTTATGGAGTTTTCAAGGAAAAAAGAAAGGCGTCCCTCACGCTGTAATCGCTATTTATAGGAAGGCAAGGATGTGACTGCTTCGCATGGCTTCAAAGTTGAGCTCACACTTTGGTCTTTATCGTTCCGCTGCAGACAACGTCGTCGCCAGGGCTGCGCTCGACTGATATGGAGAAGTTGTGACTGAGTCTCAGCACCGCAATTCGGGCATGAGGACTGAGGAGCATGAGTGTTCACATATTTGCATGGAAATGTGTACCCCGAAAAAAAGAATTTCCCCCGAAATGGGTGGAGAAACCAATGCTAATCCGTTTTTCTCTCTTTTTTGTGCTAATCCGTCATCCTTTCTTTTTACGGCGCCCGTGGCCGTACACCGGGTACGTTGTGTTTAACAAAATCCGTATAAACTTTCAGAGAATGTTACGCTTTCAGGAGGTGGCCGCTGGAGGTAAGGAGAAAAAATATCGACCATCGAAAGTGGTCTGAACGATAACATTTGCCTTTACATGGTATTTGGGGATCATAGTGTTGGTATCTGATGGCTCACCTCGAGCATGTGTTTCACTCGGTTCCAGGTTAAGGGGAGGTGTGTGCGGATGTTTGCCACATCGGTGTTCGACCGGATAACTAGGTAAGGTGCAGCCACTTTGGTGCTGAGTGCGGCGCCACCATTAATCTTCGAAGCACAGACATTGGGGGGATTTGCGCATAGAGCTCTTGCCATCGACTGGATAATAGTGGTGCTGGTCCCTGTGCAGGAGGTTCGTGTATGGTCATTACGTTGACATTGCTTTGTATTTCTACGTACTGTCCGTATGGTAGTCGACGTCATTGCACTGCTGGAATTAACTGTGGTCTGTCCGCTTTGATCGAGCAATCAATTCAATTCTATTGCTGTGTGACACATCGCACACACCTACACGGAGAGATAGAGCGACTACTGACTGCTTGTTGGGAGTGGAGGATTCATCAACAGGCGTCGGCGAGGACAGGTGACTACGACATGTTCACAGCTATTTGAGGAGAGACTGCTTGTCGACTTGTAAAAGATTGATTCGCATGTAGAGTCACTGGAGAGGATACAATGGATTACATGAGTGCATGGATGTACACACGATTGAGCGAGAGTGATGCCTCTTCCTTTGTCACACGGGCAATGGGGCCAGCTTTGCCATGAAATCACCCACTTCGTTTTGTTTCATTGCGGATATTAACTAGCTTCATTCATTCATTCATTCAGGTTAGGTTGAAGTGGCTTACTTCTCTGCAGAAGGCCTTTTCATTGTGTTACCATGCGGGACTATGGATACCTATTCCGCAAACGAATTAGTACTTTTGATAAAGTGAAGAAGATGGCTGACTCTTGCGCTGCTCAGTTCAGCCAGGTTATCAAAATAGTACGCCTCCAGAAGTCTGAATCTGCGGGATGAGAGAGCACTGCAGCTGCATAGTAAGTGTTCAATGGTTTCTGTTCTATCCTCGTTCCTGCAGCTTCGACAGACGTCATTGCAAGGAAGGGCTAGTCTAGGGGCGTGAGTTCCGATGGCGCAATTCGTTCTTCTAATGCCAGTCAGAGTTCAGCCTGCTCAGTCTCGTCATGTTAAATGATCGCTAAGGGTTGATCGAAGGCCAGGGTCGTTAGGTAATGAGGCATCCTGTGCCAGTTATCCATCCGCGGTTTGTTCGAGCCAGTGTTTCTAGCTTTAGCAGATGTTTTATAGTAGCGATAGGCATGGAGGGTGGATCGCCACCAGGAAAGAGTACAGACCTTGTATCCTTCCTAGCGAGTTCGTCCGCTTCGCAATTCTCTGGAATGTCGCAGTGTCCCGGCACCCACATATGTTGGCTGTCAAAATACTTGGCCGTCTCGTCAATGAAGGGGAGTCTTGGAGTTTAAAGTGACTGAGCTCAGCGATTTGATCGCTATCGGAACAGATGACGATATCTGTGCTTGATACTATATTCTTTTTAAGCCAAGACAGACTTTGCAGCAGCACTGCAGTGGTTCGATGATCAGCATGTTTGCTGAAAGCTCGGATCCTTGGAATAGACACCAGCGCTCACACCTGTATCCATCTTCAATCCATCTGAGAAGATTCAAAGTGTACCTCCAGCGTCTGGTGTCCAGAGTCCCAGTATGATTTGAGATTTGGGGCTAGTTGAGAAGTTCTTCTTTAAGTAAAGTGAGGACAGCATCTATGACCCTGCTGAGGATTGTTGAATGGCGAGACCAAAGTTCTTTAAAGTTGTGCAGCGATCTCGGTCTGATCGCAGCACCGTCTCGACGACATACAGCAGTGTCGGTAACTGATGATAATCATCTAAAGTATCATGAACACAAAATTCAACTCACCCATGAATCATGACACCATATCCAGGAGCTGTGGGGACGAAGAAGGAATAGAGAACCCTCCTCACTACCTTGGTCAATGTCCCTGTCTCTGCCTACGTAGATATAGAATACTCGGAGAATTCTTCTTCCAGTCTCTAGTAGAAATCCCACTAACATCAATTTCCAGGTTCGTCAGGATTGCCGGATGACTAGACTAGGCAGGTGCAACAACATCTGAGGAACACGAGTAGGAAAGAAGGTTATCATCCCCCATGGGGATCACACTGGGTCCAACTGGACCTTAGTGAGATGTGGCCACAGCACGTCTACCCAATTAGGTGTTGGGTGTTACCCAAATAGGGTGTTAGACCATGTTGCTCCGATGCGATACCTACAGTCAGACTATTTTAGTAAGGACCTGCGCTTCTCTGGGACTCCTTCTGAAGAGACGTTGCTCATGAAGTCCTATTTGTATTGTTGGAGAGTAGTCTAGGAATTTAATTCGAACATAATCTCTGCTGCTGGCTTGAAAGGGCATTTCTTGGGTACCACCTTTAATTTGGCCATCATCTCTTGCATGTGAGCTGTTGACGGCTGTAGGGCATTTAGAACAGATTTTTGATCCTGGAATGTGCTTGGAAACCTCTAGCTGCAACTGGTTTTCCTTCGTCAGTTTCAGGGTCAAATCTATTTCGGTTACCTTACAGAGCCTTCCTCGCGACGGTCCATTTTTCTTGTTTTCATAAACGATCCTCTTAGTATACAGATATTGACTATCTTTACCAATATCGGATAATATGCAGCCAGGCTTAGGTTAGGTTAGGTTAGGGTGATTGCCACCACTGTAGCACTGGTTGGATCCTTTGTGCTATAACTTCCCGGCGCTTTACACCGGCTCCTCTTTAATTCAAAGGGACTACACTAAAGAAAAGAAAATAAACCTAGAGACTGCCTAATAGTATTCTAGTCGCCTATTTTGACAAATCCACTATTGTGCTGATTTACAGCGAATTTGTTTTCCTGATAAACTTAGTTTTCCTGAAACTTATGTTCCACTCAATATGGACGATGATCGACGAGAATTCAGTCCCCCCGACTTAGACGAGGTCATGATAGCAATATTAAGACTAAAGTCTAACAAAGTTGCCGGTGCGGACGGACTGTCCGCTGAAATCTTTACGGCAGCTGGAGATGATCTGGTTGGGCGCATGCACCAGCTCATCTGTAACATATGGTCGGAGGAGAGCATGACCGATGAGTGGAATCTCAGTATCGTTTGCCCGATTCACAAGAAAGGAGACCCCTTTGACTGCGCCAACTATAGAGGGATAAGTCTCCTGAACATCGCATATAAGATCTTCTCTGCCGTTTTGTGTACTCGCCTGAAGCCGTTTATAAATAACCTGATAGGTCCTTATCAGTGCGGTTTCAGGCTGGGGAAGTCCACCATCGACCAAATCTTCACACTACGGCAGATCCTGGAAAGGACCCAAGAAATGCAAATCGACACCCACCACCTATTCGTCGATTTCAAGGCCGCATATGACAGCGTGCATAGGGACGAGCTATACAACGCCATGTCTAGTTTTGACATTCCTGTCAAGCTCGTCAGGTTGTGCAGGATGACGATGGAGAACTCTCGCTGCTCCATCAAGGTCGGTAACGAACTCATCGAGACCTTCAATGTCAAAAAAGGTTTTAGACAAGGCGACGCGCTGTCATGCGATTTCTTTAACATCATCCTGGAAAAGATCGTGCAAGGCTCACACGCCAACACTAGGGGCACGATCTTCCAGAAGTCCGTACAACTGCTAGCATACGCGGATGACATTGACGTGATTAGCAGAACACAGCGAGCCGTCAATGAAGCGTTTGCTGGCATTGAGGCGAAGGCGGCTAAAATGGGTCTAGCGGTGAATGAGGGCAAAACGAAGTATATGCTGTCATCAAGAAAAGACACACAACATCTACGTCTTGGACAGAACGTCACAATGGGCAGCTATAACTTCGAGGTAGTCAAGGACTTCGTCTACCTCGACTCCGCAGTAAACAGTACAAACAACATCAGTACCGAGATCAAACGCAGAGTCACTCTTGCCAACCGCTGTTTCTATGGGCTCAAGAGGCAATTGAGTAGTAGAGCCATCTCTCGAAGGACCAAGCTGACCTTATACAAGACCTTGATCATCCCAGTCCTACTGTACGGCGCGGAGGCATGGACAATCTCAAAAGCGGATGAAGAAGTCCTTGGTATTTTCGAGAGAAAAGCTCTGCGTGCGATCTGTGGTCCTGTTTGCGTTGACGGAGGAGAAGATTCAACCACGAGCTGTACGAGCTGAGTACAGCGACATGAGTCTAGTCAGGCGTCTTCGGATCTAACGCCTAAGATGGCTAGGCCATGTAGATCGTATGGACAACTCAGCTCCGGCCCGGAGAGTCTTCGACTCCAAACCCGTGAGACAACGCAACAGAGGACTCCCGCGTTTAAGGTAGCGCACCCAGGTGGAGAAGGACCTCAACCAACTTGGCGTGCGACACTGGAGACAGCTAGCCAGAGACCGTGCTAGCTGGAGAGGCTCGTTGGTTGAGGCCCAGATCCACCCCGGACTGTAGCGCTAAATAGGGAAGAAGAAGAAGACCTAATTCGGACTGGATATACCTTCGGGATAGGACAACCAAGCTTAGTAATTAACTTGCAGCTGCAAATGATATCAGCAATGAACTTTCTAGACACGGTTCAGAGAAGACATTCTTATTACCTAAAACAGCGCTGGGACTACCTGCGTCCTTGGTTAGGACTTCCATCGTTGGTTGGGCGTCTCAAGAACACAATCGGATGTGGCATGACTCTCCAGGATGAAAACAGACCAAGTGGATGCTCCCTAACTTCTACGGTATTCATCTCTCAACAGAAAAGTCTGCGGACTACTTACAGGCCGAACATCTAAGTGTATTTCGTCTAAGCAACGTAAACCTTTGCGACGCCTGCAGAGAAGACGACGACACTTCAGATCACTTCCTCTGTCACTGTCCTGGCTTTGTTCGGATCAGGTGGCAGGTCATCGGTGCTGATGATGTAGGCTCCCGATCACAGAAGCGCCTTCTAGTCATTCTTCGGAAGACCAAGAAACTATAGCCACTGTTACTGCCTGGCAGCAGAATGAACCAGTTTTTGAGCCTGAGTGCTCCGGTGGGAGTCCAAGTAGAATGATTGACAGCTCCCGGTTATTCTATCTAAGCGTCGTTTTGCTTATTGCACATGTTGTGGCACCCGTTGGAATTCCAATATCCACTGAACAATTTGAACAACCTTGTCTATCACAAGAATATCGCCCCCAAATGCTGCGAACAGACTGATTAACATTGCTGGTACCTTAAGGCAACTTAAGTCTGAACAAAAAAGACGTCCTGCCAACTTTTCCATTTCACTCCCATTCTTTGATCGACCCCCAAAGCAATTCAAATCATTTGACTTCGTTCACATTGATTTTCCATTACTCTTCGCATCAAGTGCCTTCCTTTTCAAATCTTCTCTCGTAGTCCGTCGTCCCTCGGAGTCGTTAAAATCATCGGGTTTGAACCTCTTTTGAATGTTTGAGTGGATATTCAAAAATATGCCCACATACTCCAACAACAACGAGAGCTGTTTTATGGATGTTCCCTGTGATTGGGATTGTGAATCAACATGTGGCCAATAACAATTACTGGCGTAACAAATGGGCTTACATGTGTTCTTGCAGGCAAGCGGAGGAGTCTTTAAGGAATCCCTGATCTGTTGAAAACGACTGCCTTCCCCTTTATTTATGCGTTTTATTACGAGGTCTCAGTCGATTTAACTAAAAACATATACCAAGACGTGTGCGTTCGTTTTTTGCGTGGAAACATTTCTTTTGTCACACAAGACAAACGTGGCCCATTGTCACGGCAAAGTTTCACGATTTATGGCTTTAATTATCGTCACAAGACACAATCATGCGTAGCTTCCTAGTGGAATACAGAGAAGGACAGGACAGACGAATAAAGAGTTTTTAATTAAAAGCAGCCCAATTTGCTTTCACAAAAGAAGTTTTGTGAAATTAAAATAAGCTGCGAATGGGAGGACGGAAGACAGTTGATGAGTAAGAGTAAACAGAACCAAAACTTTAGTTGCAACTTTGTCCTTGGCAGTCAGATAGAGGAGCGAAGGGGAATGGTTGACTAGAAAGGAAGGACGTTCAAAACTTTTTCCAAAGCAAGCTCTTAGCTCAGCATCCAGTTTCCACTTGCTCCTGAGCATTGAGGCAATACAAAAACTTTAAATTGCAGACTGTAGACTGAACGGTGGTGGCTGATGTCTCCGTTAATCAGTAATTTCCCTTTGTCCTTATGCCACGCGTTCTTCTTTAATTAGCTTTGCGCCAATTGAATACGCCAACCAGGGTAAGTTTTCTATCACCGCCTTACTCGCTTGTGCACTGCCACCGACGACAGAGAATTTCTTCGAAGTAATTGTCCTCGTAAATCCAGTTTGAAAGCGTGGTTCATCTAGTTCCCGATTGAAATGACTCACTCCGTTTTTTTCTGCTTCGCTCTAGTACTTGACAACCCGAAGAATTTCTTTTTTAATACATATCCTCTTCTATAACTCGATATGACGTCGGGAAGGAATGCATTTTTTTTTTCATATTCTTCGGGTGACGCTAGAGAAGGCGACATAGCATCGTCAAGACCCCAGGGAACCTGTGAACGTTGACCCAATCTGCAAATTGGAGCAAAAGCAAGAGAGAGTAGTGTGCTCTCGAGCTTGAGCGGGTGCTGAAGATACATCCCTATGTAGTTTTGAATCAAAAGAACCTCGTTGAACGAAGAATATTCACCGCGTAAAGCCCAGTCTAGATCAGTCACATGTTTTCTTAAGAAAGGCAACTCGCTTACCACTCGAAGGCGAAGCTCTTGCAGATGGTGTAGTCTGGTACCATGGTAGGTCAAGAAACCCTTGTAACTGACACCCTGACAAATTGGTGTCCCCAGACTGTGAGAACGTAGAGTCGGTCGTGCGCGACATAATATAAGTAGTTTAGGTAGGTATTGCGATATGAAGTAGTGCTGCAGCAAAATGTAACAAAATCGCAAAATGTACAAATACTGAGTAACGAATATTCAATAAAGTAACATATATCGAAACTGTAGGGATCTTTACTCAAAGAAAGAAGTAAATCACGCACTGTCGAGCTGGTATAACAGACTGCTTTATTTTATGCACATAACATGCTTTTATAAACATTCTGTAAGTGTAGAGATGTCGGTACAATCACCCCATACATTGGCTCGGCATACAGATAATGTTACACATCGGAAATCGAATTATGTATACAGTGGTACAAAAAAGTCAATATGAGTTATAAAATTATTTTGTCTACAAAACTTCACTCCTCAAGGTATATCGTTACTATTAGGGCATCGTTACTTTCCTTGGTATACGCTACTCTAAATTGCTACTACTAAAATGCGAAAATTTTGTGGACGTTTGTTTTGATTTGGTAGAGTAATTGAATCGTGTTTTTTAAAGAGGTTTGTGTGTTTTTTTAATTTATTTTTATTAGGAAATTCATGATATTCTTAAATACTAGACAAAAATGCGTAAAACTATTTAGACGAACAATGATGCTAAATGTAGCTACTGGTCTCGGCGGGCACTCTTAGGTAAACTTATACTTATGCTTTGTATTTCGACCTAATCTAACAACGCATCTTATTTCACCAATATAAGGGTATTATATAAGAATCTGGAATTAAGAAAATTAAAAAAAAATTAATGACATAGGTTAATGATGTGAGTTTAATCAAAAGTGTTCTACTAACAATAACTATAAATATCTTTATGGTTTAGTTTTATGCGAATTTAGTGATCTTTCATATAATCATTCTACCATTATGAGTTGTGGAATGATTATATGTTCCAAAAACAAAAAAGCAAATACAGTGGAACTTCGAAAAATCGAACCACCACTTGCCAAAAAAAAATCGAGTTATCAAGTAAAATACAAAATTGATACAAATATTTATTAATCTGTAATATAACACATAAAACGCAGATATAGTTTAAAATTGTCTGTTACACATGAATGAAGAGCGGATTTTTTCATAAAGCAACCTCCAGTGGCATTAAACCAATCGGTTGTTGTTTCATGAGTCTCTTAATATAAACGCGAAATGAGTAATAATTTGGCAACCAACTCGTTTGAAGGTGAATCGAAAAATCCTCAATTATCCTCAAAGTCTTTCCCTATTTGATCGATCCCGCTGTCATCGTTATTGCCGAGCTGAGATTCGGATTCACATCTAAATATCTCGACAATATCTTCATCTGTGGGCAACTCCACATATCGCCACCCACATTTTTTTTTACATTTCTGGTATATTTTCAAGTTTTAAATTCCATCTGCAGGTGAACCTGAAAATTGAAGGAAATTCATCCTCTTTCCCGCGCTGAGAATATTCACCAAAAGCACGATTCCGTTTATACTAGATGAAAGGAACCTATAAACTCAGTGCCCAGAAAGTGATTCCTCATAAAACCAACTTGCAGAATACGCAGAATTTAGGAATTTCAGAATTTTCAGAAATTCACTTATCGTCAGCCCAAATCTGTTCGAGTTATCAAGACATTCGAGTAATCGAAGTTCGAGTTATTGAAGTCAAATTACAATATCTGTCTTGCTGCTATTGCCAACCAATTTCATTCGAGTTATCAACTATTCGACTTATTGAAGTTCGACTGTATCATTCATGCCTACCTAAATGCTTTATACCGTCCTATTTGAGGTCCTAAAATCAAAAGTAACAACAGAAAAGTATCAATTTTGAAGAAATTAACTGAAGCAACAAGTAACGATATTAAAGTAACTAGTATTCAGATTCAAAGTAACGAATACGTATGAGTACTCAAAGCTACAGTCGCTACAGCGCATAGAGGGCCACTCGTGTTGTGCGTGCTATTTGTTCTTCCAGGAATGGAAGGGAGCTAGAGTTTTATGCCGACTCCGAACGGCCAAGTTTGAGAAGCTTTTTCTAGACAGATATTACTCCTTGCGCATTTTCCGTGACTCGCAAGAGTTGGGAACGTGAGAATTATTTTTTTATCGTGCCGGCCGGGAATCGAACCTTGGCTGCGAGGATAAGTTGCGTAGCCATCGACGCATTCATCCACAACGCCACGACCACCACACGAGTCCTCAATATGTCGTTACTCTTACAGCTCTAATGAACCTACCCAACTTCTACCATGGAGGTGTTACTGGAGCTAACTCCTTTAATCATGAGGATGGCAATAGAAGGAATATTAAAAGACAGCTGCTTTCGATGAGTTAGTCAAAAATGTACCACTCTTGGCTATTTCGAAGGATGACGTCATCAGAAAATTAAATTTCCAAAAGCAGTTAACCATTAGGCTATGAATGCGTAGTTCGAAGACTGAGCCATACTGTAAAATGTTGGATCAAGAACTGATGATGGAACTGGAACAGGAACAGGAGTATTTGGACCGGGGACAAAGTACTTCGACCCCATGGGCCAAAGAACCAGTATTTTTCCAGCAGAAATCTATGCCAGATGGCATAGAGGATCTATACCAACTGCGACATAACAATGACTTCGGACAATCGTTCCGCTATCTTGACACTAGACTCCTACATTATCAAATGCAAGCTTGTGTGGGAAGGCCTACAAAAGCTTAAAGAGCTGAGTAGGAGAAACAGACTAAAACTCTACTCGATACCCGGCCATACAGGGATAGAAGGCAATGAAATGGCCGACTCTCTCGTTAAGGAAGGAGCATTAATATAGTAATATGGGTGGAGCAACAGTCCGAGGCAGATCAGGGCCAAGCTTCTCAGCAAACACTCGTGTTGTGCATGCTATTGTTCTTTTACGAGTGAAAGGGATCTAGGAAGGCGCATAGGAACATTTTATAGGCTTCGAACCATTCTGCGCTATAGGCGACCGTGCCCCCAGGGAAGAATTCAGGAAACTAGAAGAAAGGAACCGAACAGATACCTGATCATGCCATGACGCAGGCCAAGAAGGAACTGGGTCAACTTAATCGGAAGAGTTTTGTGGCATGTAGAAAAGTGAGCAAGAACAACCACCGTGTCCTAACAGAGTACTCCAGACTCAGGAAGCACCTGAGAATACTAGTGGTATCAGACGAAGCTCTCTGCGAGAGAATCTAACGAAATTCCAGAACATGTACCGGCATTTTGTGAGGCACTAGCCCACAAAAAACAAAGATATCTGGGCCAGCACCTAATATCAGAGGAAGAACTGAAGTCTCACTGAACCCTCTCTCATTCTCCGATTCCTAAAGACTGGCTTAGAGGCAATACTCTTGAATAAATATCTTCCATATTCGCGCAACAGATTTCTATAACCCTCAATACGGTCCTAATTCTATAACCCTGTTCAGGACAGGCGGCTGGCAGCCAGATGGCAACATAGTATGTCACCAGCCAACCGAACAAACAGAAGGAGCCAGACGAGAGCCGTCTACGACTTGCATAACAACTACGGCAGAGCAACCCTCGGAAGGATAGACCCTTAGTGGTGGTCGCGACCGAGAGGGTGAACTCATCATCAGAGCACATACGCAGATCACACCCCAGTCATAGTGCGTAAGGGTAGAGTTGGTCGCGTCCCACTAATAGGAATCACGATCACCAGAGCAAACGAGCAAAAACCACACCCTATCCCATAGTGCGTTGGATAGCGCTGGAATACCAGTGGCATGCCAGGAATGAGGGCAAATAAAAGGACGAAAGAGATTTCATTTATCATCAGTCATTTACAGTTCACTGAGAGGTGCAGAGCTTAATAAATATTTCATTGTGCAATTTTGTGTTCATTTTTTGCACTGAGCTATTGAGCCCTTAGGAAAGCAAAGGTGTGAAAAGGGGACACAATAGTTCTAAGGTCGCGGTGCAACAATAATAAGAATATTAATACAGCTCTAGTGTCAAGAACAGCAAGACGTTTTAGATCGGTTTCGCATTTTACCAAGTGACAAGGATTGTTCAATAATTCATGAAATTAATTGGAATCTGGAGTAAAACTCAAGTTTTTGTTTCGCCATCTCTGATTCGGATTTTATGATATAATGCTCAGCTTGTCGACCTCGAAGACATATCCGAGCACTTGCGCAGACTTGCGGAAGTTTGTGCTCCTATTGTTGACATCCGAGCTAAGGACAAAATACACAAAAACATACTTATTCATATACAGTAGCTTCTGGCTGGAGTGAACCCTTGATTGCGTGAACATCCATTTTTTTTTTAAAGAGGACTATATAGCGAGAAGAAACCTCGATAACATGCACTAAGGAAGGCTTACAAACAAAATCTATTTTAATCCTGAACAACGCACCATGTCATCCGCTCGAGCTAATGTAAATTAATAATACTCAACAACTAGTATTTTTTTTTTTTTAACTTTTATTGAAAGTATCCATTTGCAAAAAAATGCTTAAGTTTAATTATATTTCCTCTGGATACCTACATAATACCCAAATACAAAAAGCCCAAATTCCTTAGCTCCAGGCGCCTGCCTGACAGTTGTTGACATACCCTTAGCGGAGCGATGAAGTCGCGTGAGCGGATTAAACCCTGCGGAAGAAAGGGTTCAAATCCTGTTATCGAGCGAAACTAGACACCCAGCCCGTACTTTCATTACACCAGACTTTTTTACGGGCGCATTTCTTCAGGACAAATATTGTATTTTTGCTTTTTAGGTCATTTTAAGGCAGGTAAAAATAAAGTTGCTCAGTGTCAAATTTTAGCACAATGCCGCAAACTAGTTTGGAACTATGACGCTTTCGAAAACGATATTATGCCAAATGTTAATATTCGGTCCTACGACACTTTCGAAAGCGTCATCAAGCCAATTTGGCACAACGTCACGCCACCGGAATGAACATAGACCAATTGGTTGGTAGGAATTTGGGCTTTCGGGAGGCTTATTTCCTCCTTTTTGGTTTTACCGTTGTTAGTCTTGAACTATTACCAACTTACCACTGGTGGGGCGGATAGTTCTAGAGCAAACCAAATTGAAAACTGACGAGTTTGTCGCTCGCAATCGCTATAATTTGGTTGTCTTGTTATCCCAATTCGCGAACAAATCATTTCTGACCCAGCGCCTGCGACTATAGCAATTGAGGCATTGGCGTATGCTGACAGCGAGAATTTGAAGCGTAGGCAATTATTTAAGAAATCCAAGAATTGTGGGTATTGCAGAAACCATTGCATGTACAATTCGTACAAACATGGATGTGCCGCATTTCAAATTCCCGCCAAAAATAACTTGATCTACCTCCACTGTTCCACAAAGTCAAACTCTGCTGGGTCCCGGGCCACAGCTCAATAGCAGGGAACGAGGTAGCGGTCGAATTGGCCAGACAAGGGCCTGAAATTGACACATCACTGTAGCCACCGATCAGTGTACTACTCCGAACTATAAGTGACAACATTCCTAAAGAAGCCAACTCGTCTTGGCTCGCAAGAGATCACTGTCACATTACAAGATCAACGTAAAACAAAGAAGCACCTGACAGTGGACCGCAACTCAATCCGTGTGCTCGTAGGATTGATCGCAGGACACTTCCAGATCGGAGAAATGTTCTGGGATTGCGGAAACCAGCGATCTCTGCCAGATTTGTGGTGACGAGGAAGAGACCGAGACGATCCTACATCTGCTTTGCCAGAGCCCAGCTCTGCAGAACCAGCGCCTAGCTTTTCGAGGCCAAATATTCTCCACAGAGACTGCGGACTTTGCGAATGCGGATATATGTGTACTCCACAGATGAAGGGATTCACAAGGCCTCCGAGTGGAAGTGATGTTCTACCATCAAAATCCCCTTCCTTAACCTAACCTAACCTACCGCCACTGTTCGGCATCCGTAAAACCCGCGAACATGCATTCAAAGCTTGTTCATAATTCATCCGCATCAACAACTCCTGTCACAGAGTATCCGCAGACCATAAACCACGTCAAAGTCAAAGTCGTACGTCTCTTGTGGATGATGTTCACGGGTCAGTTACGTCTATTGTGATCTCACCGCACACATCCTTTCGAGAATTTTCCTCCCTCATTAAAATTGCAAAATCAGATATCGATTTTTTCTCAATGCCGTGCACCACCTGGACGCTTGAAACTTATTTCAGAAGCACCTCTACGGTTGGAGAAACTTGTATGACCTCTTGAGTTTTGACGTCTCCACGTTTTTACACGTCTTCGGCAAAATTGCCCTCATTCCTCAGTTTGCTCTGCCCACGCAATTCCGCTAACATGTTGTCTCGCAATAACAACGACAGTAGGCCAGCACCCCACAATTGTGGGTTGTGTGTACAGCTTTTCCGAGCGATTTTAATGTACACATGTGTGTGTATGCTCAAATTCCTGACATGGCATCTTTCAAAACACCGCAGTCACTCGGGCACGTCCACTGCTGCAGAAAGTCCGTTCTCTTCGACTCTGGAAAACTGGAAGTTTCCACAAGTTTTTCAATGCAATTTCAGATTGCTTTTCACCTCAAACACCGAAAGGTGGCAACATTTCCTGCAGCCTTTTTCGTCCGAACAACTTCAAAACTACAGGATGAGATGAAACTTCCCTTAACTTTCATCACACTCTCTCTCCCTGTCTGTCCTCACTCCATCGTTTCTTCATTATCATCAAGCCAAACTTGCAGCATATAATTTCCAAGAGTAAACATGTTCCACTCCCAGCAACTGCTTATCACGGACGTGGCAAGTGGGTGTTTATTGAAAGTGCATTCAAAGTTCTCACCCGCACCCACACATTCCTTCAATTAATCAAACTCCAGCAGCAATGACATTTAATTTGCAATAAATCAGTCTGTCGAACGAGACATTCGGTCGCAAGCCCAACACTTCATCACCCGTAAAAAGCCGGAGCGTCTAACAATGATGTCAGTAAATTTCATTCCGATGCCGTATCGATACAGGAAAAGCAAAAAACAATGTCAAGAGAGTACGGGGAAAAATATCTAAACGCGAGTTCTCTCTTGTTCTTATGGCAAACAAAACTTTTTGATTAAGCGAATGTCTCTTGCAGGGGAGCCCTTCCAACAAGGCCGTATCCTTCGCAGGGACGTGCGCTGAAGTTAGTCGATTGGATTGATGATGATTGTGAGAATGTGAGACAGGGAATGGGTTCATATATCCTCCTGTTCAAGCATTTACTTTTCGTAATGAAGCAGTGTTTATGCAGGGCGCATACAAATGTGAATGTCCTTGACTTGAAAGTGTCGAGGTCTTTTTTGAAACGGTTGACGCTGCAATTGTGTCAACCTCGGCTAAATTGGGCCCAGCAGCAGAGACATGGGACGGACGTTGCGAACGATGGTAGTGTCGGAACAGAGAGCAGTCACTGGCCAGCGTATCCATTTCCCAGAATGCTGCAATCAGCGGCACAAATTCGTTTCAGAAGTCATCGGCACAAATATCGCCATCGATGAAAAACCTAATTACGCCTCTGACTGGGTTTGAGTTCGAATATCCAGTTGATTGCATGCTCACAATGTATGGACAAGATATAACACAGTTTTGGATCAGTTGTCCTTTTCGAAAGGACGTATGCAGTAATGGCAATCAAAGGAAGTTGGAAAGGGATACGTTTGCTGCTATTGCATTAGATAGACCAAATCGAACGATATAGCATAGCATGTATACAGCTTCCGTCCCATTTTCAAAGGGACTTCTTTAAAGTGAAGGTGAGGACGTTTTGCAGTGCCTTCCTTGAAATACAATTATTCAAACAACCTCCCTTCGAGCCTATTCCGCATTCTAAAGAATGTATTATTGTAGGTCTTACTCGAGGATAAGAACATCGTTAGAGTGTCGTCCGCTGGCATTGAGACTGAGACTAACACGGTTAAATAAGAACATCGTTAGAGTGTCGTCCGCTGGCATTGAGACTGAAACGGCTAAAATGGGTCTAGCGGTGAATGAGGGCAAAACGAAGTATATTCTGTCATCAAAAAAGGACACACAACATCGACGTCTTGGACAGAGCGTCACAATGGGCAGCTATAACTTCGAGGTAGTCCACGACTTCTTGTACCTCGGCTCCGCAGTAAATAGAACAAACAACATCAGTACCGAGATCAAACGCAGAGTAAGTCTTGCCAATCGCTTTTTCTATGGGCTCAAGAGGCAATTGAGTGGTAGAGCCCTCTGTCGAAGGACCAAGCTTACTTTATGCAAGACCTTGATCATCCCAGTCCTGCTGTACGGCGCGGATTCAGGGGCACTCCCATGCCTTGTCTCTTCGAGAGAGACGCCTAAGATGGCTAGGTCATGTAGAACGTATGGAGAACTCAGTTCCGGCCCGAAAAGTCCTCGACTCCGAACCCGTGGAACAACGTAACAGAAGACGCCCGCGCTTAAGGTGGCGCGAGAAAAGACTTCAACCAACTTGGCGTACGATACTGGAGGCAGCTAGTCAGAGACCGTGCTAGTTGGAGACGCTAGTTGGTTGAGGCCTAGGTCCACCCCGGACTGTAGCGCCAAATAATGAAGAAGAAGAGTGTCTGTCGAAACTTCTTGACGGTAGTAATACACTGGAAGCAAGCAGAAGACGCACGGGCCTGAATCAAGCGAGTACGTTGGATAGTCGAGTCATCTATTATAGCGCTGCTTTTTATGTACAACAACTCGCGTACAATTACGTGGTTGTGTGACATACGACAATAAAAACCAACCCCCAACTTCGTTCCCACAACCTTTCCAGAACATCCGAATAAAAGAATAAGAAAAGCATTTTCGATCGATCTACTATTCAGAATACCGAAGGCCAGCCCACTCTCGATAAGTTTCGTACTCAAAACTCACAACCACAAACATTTCATACACAAATCTCAGGTTTTGTGTCTGGTAACTCATCGAAAGGTTCTGTAACAATTGTGGACGCGTGACCGCCGAAGGAGATATAGTTTAGTAAAAGCGTTAGGGCATAAATAAAAGCGTTTTATGGACGAATTTTGTGAATGCACTTATAGCTCAAACAAGTTATAGCAGTAAACGTGGTGAATAAGAAGTGTAATGCAGTTATAGAAGTAACTGATATTTGCAAAAGCCGTGTTTACAATTGTTCGAACCGATTTTGTCAGAATTATGGTCAGAAAACACTTGGTTTTTGAACCACAATAATGCACCATCTCACATTTCATCATTGGTTCTTCGAAGCTATCCCGGGAAAAAAAAGGCAGCTCCAAGGCAGTAGCCAGACAAATATTTCGTTAGGGGTAGAATTGAGTAGCTATTATAACAAAAGTAGGAATATGTTAAAGAGAGCTACAATATCTTTAAAAACTAAACTAACATTTTCTCGAATTTTACGACATGTATAACCAAGCTTTACGTGGAAGCGGGTTGCAAAATTTTACAAAATGTTAGTATCAAGATTATCACAAAATTACTGGCCAAAACTGATTTAAAAAAACAGGAACCTTTCGAAGTGGTCTCACAGTCCTTATCAATATCTCAGACATCCAAGGTATCCACTATGCCTTTAAAAAATTTCTTTGAGCCTTAATAATCCGTCATGAAAATTCTAAGGTTGACAAACTCTTGTTTGAGCATCAAGTTGAGAGTTGAGCGGCAAGTTGAAAATGGGTTTTCTACACAACATGTATTCTCAACTCGAAATTTTAAAATTGAGCTACCGATCTAATGATGTCTATCTTTGTGACAACTTTTGTTTCGAAGTTAAAAAATTAAATAATAAAGCGGAGCGTTCGATGATTGTAAGGTTTCATTGCAAGGCAAATAATCCTATTCTAGCTGCCTTCTATTATAGTGCTCTTTTATTTCCGTGGTTTTTTGAAAGACGAATACGGTAAACAAAATGATGTTTGTCCCATTTGTCGAGTCAAACATTTGGGTCTTATGAACCCGACCACTGGATGGTGCAGTTGGTAGAGTGTCTGCCCCTGGTTAGCGGGATCTCCGGTTCGAATCATACTGAAAGCAAAGTTAATAAGCTTTTATCTGGTTTTCAAATCTGGTCCAGTCACCATTGATAAAATTAACGGCACTGTCACTGGAGTAGTCAATCAGTGGTAGTAGTCTGACAAGGGGTATCACAATGGACTAATATGGTCTAAGTGTCACTAGCAGCCCCCCTACCTAAACATAACCTAACCTATGATCTTCCCGACGCCGATGATTGTCAAAAATGGTTTCCTTTGAATATTATGCGCTGAAATAAAAATCAAATGAACACAATTAGAATTCTAATTGCAGATCAAGAAAGTCTTAAATTTTCTGCGAGTTGAGAAAAACTCAAACTGATCAACCCTAGAACTGAATATCGGAAGTTGAACCAACTTTGAGTGCGGAAAAACAAATTGAAAATAAATAGGAATGATTTTAAAAGTTATAAACAATTTCTTCTTATCACAGGACTCTACACAAACCTATGGGAATGGATTTTGTGCTAACGGCGCGGCGCTGCTATGAGTGATTTCAAAAAAGTCCGGAATGCAAATTGAGCAACATAACTTTTTCGTGTAATTTGTAACACACAACCTATCGATGAGTAAATAAACACTGTCGAATGAACCATCATTGAAAACCGTTTATAACCATTTGTTTTTTTAAATGGAAAGTATTATATATCCATCACACTTCTCATTGTTCAGAAGTTCAGCGGACTGATTAAATTGATGGTGGTAAGTGCATAATTGACGACTAACTGGCGATAGTTTTTATGTTGTTTTACGTTGAAATGTCAGGGGCATGTGCAGAAGTTTTCAAAATTTAACTACTGTCAGGGATTAAAGTGTGATAGTTTTTAAAGGAAGGTTGAAAATATCTGCTTCTTCTCCATTTGGCGCTACAGTCCGGGGTGGACCTGCTCTGACTAGCTGCCTCCAGTGTCGCACGCCAAGTTGGTTGAGGTCCTTCTCCACCTGGGTGCGCCACCTTAAGCGCGGGCGTCTTCTGTTACGTTGTTCCACGGGTTCGGAGTCGAGGACTTTTCGGGCCGGAACTGAGTTGTCCATACGCTCTACATGACCTAGCCATCTAAGGCGTTGTATCCGAAGATGCCCGTACAGTTCGTAGTTAAATCTTCTCCTCCCTAAAAACCCCCTAAAAACGTCAACGAACTTCGATAAGTCGAATGAAATTGGATAGCTATAGCGCCTGGACTGAAATTTACATGTTTTGACTTCGATAACTCGAACTTCGATTACTCGCCTTGATAACTCAAACAGATTATTTGGCGTCACCTTCGATAAGTCGATTTCTGAAGAAAAATTCCCCAACTCTGCGTATTCCTCAAGTTCGTGTTCCCGCTTTCGGGGCACTTGTATGTTCCTTTGCCCTAGTATAAACAAAATCGTGGTTTTGTTGAATATTTTGAGCGCGGGGAAGAGGAAGAAATTCCTTTGATTTTCAGAACTAAACTGAACTGATTATCAGAAATATACAAGGTGTGGTATGATGATTTTCTGCAGGTGGATGGCGATATTGTTACTTCGGAGTTTCCCATAGTTGAAGATATTGTGATGTGAATCCGAATCTTCTCAGTTCGACAGTAACAATGAGTGGCAGTGATGTGATAGGGAAAGACTTTGAGATGATTGAGGATTTTTTGATTCACCTTCAAACGAGCTGGTTGCCAATTCATTACTCATTTCGCGTTTATATTAAGAGACTCATGAAAAAACATCCGATTGGTTTAATGCCACTGGAGGTTGCTTTATGAAAAAATCCGCTCTTCTGTATCAATTTTGGTCGAATTTGGCTCGAATTTTTTTTGTGGCAAGTGGTGGTTCGTGTTATCGAAGTTCGACTGTTTGTGTGTTTACAGTAAAAGCGATAGTCCGAGGCGGACCTGGGCCTAGTTCTTTCACAAGTGGAAGGGACCTACTGTTTTATGTCGACGCAAACGGCAAAGTTTAGAAGCTTTTTCTAGACAGGAATACTCTTTGAGCATTGTCGGTGACTCGAAAGAGGTGGAAGCCGTGAATTATGAAAGTTGGTAGATTGGGGATTCGAACCTGGCACCCTCTGCGTAGGAGTCGACGCACTAACCCACTACGCCACGGCGACCCACAATATATATTGTTTGCGCCTGAATAACACAAAACCAAAAAGAGAGTGCATATCCATATTTCCGTTCGATATTCCATTCCTCTATCGCTCCCATGATAAAATTAATATGCTCGCTTAGCCTTAATTAAACATAGTCTGTTGCGTGTTTAATGTGACACCACCTCTAGGTATCCCATAAGCGGCTACATCTTATATTTCATACCGCATTTTCACCCACATCAACCCGCTATCCTTGTTCCCACAAAAGCGGTCACAACATCCTCGCACCAAAATCAATTGTTGTGATAAACATATCATAAATCCTCAGTAACCTTAGCTGCTCATAACGTGTTCCATGCCTGAGTGGCACTTAGCAAATCTATTTGAACAAAACAAATTTAAGATGATTACATCTTTGACTTGAGAGCCCGGGGTTCAGGTATATTCTACTCAAATATTCAAACAAATTTGAGAATTCGAAAAAATTCGCTTTCAAAGACAAACATTGCTCCTGCTGAGGCTTCTTCCACTAACAGCCAACCGAGTAGACCCATCAAAACATCTCAGGGGATATTGAGATATGCACGTCAAATCGGCACATCGACAGACAAATGAAGCGCTTGTGGGTGGCCGGTGGCGTGAGGTAATCTGTAAACTTCTTACGAAGAGTGCATGAATCATGGAAAGGTCATGATGAAGCTGATCACATTATGTGTGTACCTTGTGCATAATTTAAAAATTAAAAGCCACAGACATTTCACATCAGCTGAAAGTTGCCCATAAGTCGAGGCGTACACATTGATTGATGGATGTGCTCATCACCTGACGCAGAAAATTGATTTTCCCCTCCTCCTGTCGACTGTCATTCATAGAAAATTCTCCAAATGGGATACGCTGTTGTTTACATTCTTCTTTTTCCTCGCTTTCAGCACAGAGCGGCGCTCCGCGTCATTACACATTCTGTAAGTATCTCAGACAACACTAGTCAGTAACTCTTGAATTATTGAGAAGATTTCAAAACGTTTTCCTTGGATTTCACATAATTTTGAAAATTGGTCGAGGAGGATGGGTGTTTTGACAAGCAACTGAATGGTTTTCCATTGACGTATCTATGTTCAAATGTGCTTGGCGCTCTCAACAGACGGGCATGTGGAACAGCAAAATGTTTGCTTATTGTGCATGCCACTTTGCGAGCACTTTATGTGTAGAAGGTTCCCAGAACTCAAAATTGAATGCATCAGCCCTCACAGAGACTGACGGAATTTTCTGTATTTCACAGGAAATCCATCTTCAATACGATTCAATAACCAAGCTAATTACGAGAATTATGAAT
This sequence comes from Eristalis intricaria, assembly GCA_964034865.1. Taxonomy (NCBI): domain Eukaryota; kingdom Metazoa; phylum Arthropoda; class Insecta; order Diptera; family Syrphidae; genus Eristalis; species Eristalis intricaria. Next base: position 112,235,697 of record OZ035873.1, on the reverse strand, counting down.
TCCCACTTTGGGAATTAAATTGAATGAAGCGCTTTTCCGCATCTACATAAGCACTTTAATCGCCTCAGTAGATTATCCGTTCTCTGTAACGCAAATTAGCATGCAATTAAAATACAGTGGAATTTATCTGCTGGTGCTATTTCGGTAGAGTGGGCGTGAGAAATACTCGCAATAAGACAAAATGAACAAAAATATTTTCAATGGAAAATAAATTCTCGATTTGGTTAAAGTTTAAACATAAATAAACAGAAATTATAACTTAATTTCAGTGATGATTACAGAAGCGATATCCGCTGGCTACAGTGCCCACTCCAACATTCCGGGTGGTTTTCCGAGACTTTATTGGTCATGTGGGTATACTTGTAGCAAATTTGGAGTTCACTGAACGTCAGTTGTCTGTGCTCAACGCTATGACTGCTCTGTGCCCACTGTTCGACATTTATCAATATTGTCGCGAGCGTCAAATTCAAGAAATGCAGATGCACACTAGTGCTCTTAATCTTACCCGAGAAATACCCGTTTCGACAATTACCCGGGTACCCGGGTAATGCCAATAATGCCCAAGTTAGTGGGTTTCCGACATCATCGACTAACGGGTACCCGTCATTATCGGGTAACAGCTACCCGGCAATAAATAGTCCAAACCATAAACTCAGAACCATATGAGTACCCGAGGAATACCCGAAGTGTACCCGCCGAGTATCAGGAGTTCTCACTGCTGCATCCATGGGTGTAAATCAATGCTTTCAATGTTAGAAGTGGTCCTAGGTGAACTCACAGGTCAACAATAAAGGCAATACACTCCCGAAGTCTGTAGAACTTTTAGCGAATGACATTAATGTAATTGAAAGAACCCAGTGAGCCGTCGATGAGGCAGTTGTCAGCATTGACCCGAAGCGGCCAAAATGAACTATAGTGGTTTCCACTTTATGGTATATTTCGATCTAACTTTGCTCGTCCCAATTAGGCGGGTGTAGTTCCACTAATGAGAAGTAAGGAAAGAACGAAGGGAAAGACGAAGTAAGTTTCCGTTCTCTGTCAATTGTCCCAGATATGTGTCTGTCCCCATAAACCGATGTCCTAATTAATCGGAATCCACTCTATATCATCTCTTCAAGAATTAACATGCAATGGGGAGCTATAGCTTCGAAGTAGTCAGAGACTTCGTCTACCTCGGCTTCGCAGTAAACAGTGCGAACAACGTTAGAGACCAAATGCAACACAACGCTTTCCAACGGCTTTTTCTTTGAGCGAGGATGCAAGGCGACTTTATACATGACATTGCCCATCACTCCTCAACTGCAAAGAAACACGAACAATTGCAAAAGCGAATCAAGAAGCCCTTGTCTCTTCGAGAGAAAAGTTTTATTTTGAATCCTATTTGTGTTAATCCCATCTGAAGGGGAAGATGCATCCATGAAATGAACGGGCTGAACACTGACTTCAATCTAGCCAATCTGGTGGTGGATATTAAGCGCATATGCAACATGGCTTCGACCTGAAGGCTCTCCGACTCCAAATCTATAGGAAAACGCCTCAGTGAAGAATGACTTCAACCAAATTGTTTGACTGATTGCAGATCGCAGTTATGGCTTGTTGGTTGGAGTTCAGTTCGATCCTGGGCTCTAATCGCGTAAGGCGACAATCGTTTCATCGACGATAGTTTCGCTTCATGTAAGCATAAAAAAAACGATAGCGTCTGAGAGATATCGTTTTGTCTGCTTCGCGTAGACTGATTTTTGGCGATACCTATTTCAGTATCGTCTATTAAATGAAAACAAAATGCGTATACATATCTTGTTCTGCACTTTTGAGACATTTTTAGCGTGATAGGTCGCATTTGGATTAGTTTTGTTCGCAAACTGAAATGAGAATGTGTTAGTGAACTTTGAGTGGAATGAGAGAGAGAGCACAGATGTCATTTTTACGTGAGAGTTAATATTTTCAGAGCACTCAAACTGTAACGATAGGCGAGACGATATTGAGTGTCTTACGTGAAGCAAATAATCGACGATATCATCGAAGAGAATCGAAAGGACGATAGTCGCCTGAAAAGTTACGCGATGAGAGCCGTGAGTAGTAGGTAGGGACAGTGAAGAAGAGAATTAATTTTCTTAAAAAAATATTTTAATAATGCAAACAAACAATTCTTGCACATAGACTTCAACCACGCTACTATAGCCTCTGATTCTGATTCCCGTAATAATGTTGCATGTACAGTGGCGAGCAAAACTGGATATAAAATATCTGGTACTCCTGTTCTCCTACGAAGGATTTGATTGAAATTTTCAGTTGCCGTGGGACGGAAACCTGTTGATTTAGACTCATTAATAGTCTTCTGTAGTTCAGACTTTATGTTATTTGCAGAAATGTGATCGGGCCTATATGTTTTTTCCTTATTTTACAATTTTTATTATTTCTGTTATTGGAAACCAGTCAAGTTCTACCGAGTTTCCCTTTAAAAGTCCACTCGCTTAATATCCGCATTTGATTTTAGTATGTTGACTCCCGGTTTTACCATTCAATAAGGTAAGGATAAACAGATTTGGGAGCCCGCCTTTATTAAGAACAGTCTCATTTTAATGTTTTTTGTTTGTACAATATGTACGGTGGTATTACACGAATTTCTTTGACGTTTTTCTTTTGAATATAAATAAATATAAATAAAATATTTTAAAAATTAAAAATCAAAAACTTGGTTTTCCACCTGAACTGAATGGCATTAGTAGCTGCTGTTAATATATCAGAACATACGGTATGCATAAATCTACAAAAAAAAAGAGAAACAAATTAAACCGTGCAAAACAAGGGGGTCCGCATGGTTTTGTTTTATTTCAGACGTTGTAATTGTACAATTTCTTTGACTGATCACTGCTTCTTTAAATAATTAAATAAGTAATTAATTTTTTTAATACGATGGTTTACATTTTTGAAAATTTCATTTAAAACCGTCGTAATGAAATAATTTTATTGATGAAAAACAACAAAATATAAAATGATGTATGTAGTTTTGGTCGCCACTGTATGTGCATTGCACTACATAAAACTGACGTGTGTGTCATAAATATGCCTGTAATGTAGGTAGGTGATCGCTTACGTTCCTGTGCATTATATTGATATATTGATAGTTCATTGGACTATTTAGGTCTGTACTTATGTATGTGGGTCGCCGTGGCGTAGTGGTTAAGTGCGTCGACTCCTACGCAGAGGGTCTCAGGTTCGGTACCCGAATTTACCACCTTTCATATTTCACGGCTCCACCTCTTTCGAGTCACTGACAACGCTCAAAGAGTATTCCTGTCTAGAAAAAGCTTCTCAACTTCGCCGTTCGGAGTCGGCATAAAACTGTAGGTCCCGTTCACTCGTGGAACGGACAATAGCACTCACAACACGAGTGGTTGGTGAGAAGCTAGGCCCAGGTCCGCCTCGGACTGTAGAGCCACCCATATTATATTATATTATTATATTACTTATGTATAAACGATTCCCGCATGGATATTCTCAGCTTTTGGAAATTCACGTGTAATCAGATTTACGTGAAATTCTTTCACAACAATACACATCTCAACATACACGAGGGCGCGTACAATTTTATTTGACCTGTACACAGAAGATCTTTTTTCTCAAAAGTAAAAGTAGATCTTGCTTAGGAGTACAATGAGAAATTCGACTGAGGGCAATAAAACAAAATGGTCGATGACATGGATTCCACTGCTCGTCTGTTGTGTCTAAGCACAAATGAAAACATAAAAATGTTTGACTGATTATCAATATTTAATTATTTACTTAAAATTCAATTCAACTTTAGTGGAGGACGAATTATGTACATGTATGAAAAGAATAAATCTTTAAACAGGTATCACTGAAGGAAAAATTTGCTTTCAGCCGCAAATCGAAAAAAAGGTCGGCGATGGTAGCCGTGATTCAAAAAAATGTGAACCAACTTGTTAGAAAAAGCAAGACTTAAAGGAATACAAATTTAAATTAAGAGTCAACCAATCGTTTTTAATCCGCGGATCCTCTTGTGAGGTGTGTACACTGTTTTTGCATCTGGTAAACTTTGAAATGCCTTGAAACAGAGAAGCCACAAATATTCCTCATGTTCGTCTTCCTTTGTTTTTATTTTATCCTTTAAGAGCGCTTCCTTCTCTGGCATATCGGTTAATATAGCTGATTTTCTCGTTTTTTAATTCTCTATTTCTTTATTCCGTCTTCGTCCAAATCATTACTCCCTAAAGACTGAAAGAACCTGACTGTAGCCCCTATGGACATAGTAATCAGTGCCCATGTTCATAGCAATCGATTAAGAGAACCAACGAGGTAGGTTGTTACACGTTACAACTTACCCCGGAAAAATTTTACAAATTGCCCTGGCATGGAATTTTACATAAAACTTCAACCAAAACATAACAGCCAAATAAAAAAAAAACAGCATTGTGTCTGTCGTGTGGAGGGAAAGACAAAAAATACAAAAAAATAAATAAAGTTACAAGCTGCCTTTTTTGGGCACCCTGTCCTCCTCGATGTTCATTGATCAGTGGAAGCAGAGACCCGGAAGGTATAGAAAAAACAAACAATTTCATCCCTTTTACGTGTTTCTTACGTAAGTCTGAGGGGAACCCTGGTTTTTTTTTCTGTTACAACTTACCCCGTTCTCCCCTAGATGACACCGTCAACTTGGCGAGTTCAGCAAGCACGTTCAATGGTCTGCAGAATATATATTTTTTAATTAAATTTTTCATTGGGGTAGTCTTAAATGAACGCACCTCATAAACCTAAGAGTTATCACACACAAGGCATGAAATACAACGCAAATGATTACTGAATGTGTATATAATGTAGGTGTTGCTGTACAGAAACTGCGTCCCTCTTAGAAGAGCACAATTGTCAAGTATCTCGTTTTTTTCACCTAATGTCCTGTTTTACAATCCTTATCTAATTTGAAGCGATAACTCTTCACGCGGAAAACGCTCGTATTCTGAGCACAAACAACGCTGCACAGAAACAATTTAAAATCTTTTATTTTCCTCCAAAGCCCACTCAATGATAACAACCTCTTAGAGGTAGAGGTACCCATAAATCACGGTATTTGGGAAAACCCTCGCAAATAGCGGCCAATCCCTGAAAGGCTCCAGACACTTCGAACGCATTGTTTGTCAAGAATCAATTTCAAACCTCTTCCGTCGGCATCCTTCTTGGAAAAGGATTTTCACTTTTTTACACTTAATTAATTTTTCATTCAATCGTCGTCATCGTCGTCGTCGTCGTTAAAGCACAAAAAAGGTCTCGTCGAATCCTGCGTTGATCCCCATTCCCCGCACTGGAAGGATGTACACCTTTATTGTTTTGAAAATAATTTCCTTTCAAATGGGATACAATGATGGTGGGTTTTCAGGTAAAAATGTTAATTACCTCCTCAAATGTAAAAGTCAACTTTGCAAAGCAGTGAAAAGAAAATTCACTGGTGGGTGAGCGCCCAAGAAAGTATCCTTCGCCTTGTCTGCGGCGAGGGTGCGCAATTGAAAACGCTTCCTAGCCATCTGTCGGTGGGAGAGCGTTTAAAAATGAAAACGCGTGATGTGGCAATGTTGGTGTATTAAACATTTCTCTTTGGTTTTTGGTTAGACATTGTCTATAATTACTTTGGTCCCTTGGGGACGTTTGCGCGCTTGGCGCTCCTCATGCATCGACTGCTTATCTAAGCGGATTTGCGCCCCTGGGATGGGTAGCGTGCTTCTCAGAACACAAAGAGATACACAATGGGACACTGTCGGATAAGGGTCATCGCTAATAATGACGTTCAGCAATGACCCACCTTATCTGGTGGCCCCTGGTGATGTCTCCTTCGTCTCGGAACATCTCCTTATCCCGAATTCGGTCTAAATAATTACCGGATCTGCTTATCACTTTTTTCCAGTGCCCCGCACATAATCCCCAATCCGCAGAGTGCGGGTGGTGTTTAACTACTTGTTTTATCCAAATCACCAGACATTACACCGACAATTAATCCGCGGCCCACATACATTGCGCTTCGTTTCGCCCGAAATGACGGTCGCTGAGTGTCCCCCTGCGGTGGGGACATCCACCGCACAAGCTCTTGACAGCATGTGAGTTTTGTTTGTAAAACGAGTGAACGGACAAAATGTGCTGCTGGGGAATGTGCAGATAGGGTCTTGAAAGGGTTTCCATTCAATGTTGTTCGCCGCACTCATTAAAACAAACTTAGATATCTGCGTTCAACCATGGGGACCGTGGGCGTTAAGTGAGGTGTTGTTGGTGGTGCACTGCAGCGTGCGGTCGCTCAGCTATTTGGTTATATGTTTATGGGGTCATTGGAGGCACTGTAATGTCAGCACTCTCTGCCGATTAGTCGGAAATTATCAATTTGCCATTGGGTTGTCATCAGGTATAAATGATTTATCCTTTGACTTGGGGACGTTGCAAAGGAGTCCGCAGGCTTCTGTTGTCGTAGTCCAATGAATAAGGGGTCCATTTGGTGTCTCACCGATTAATGACTCGTGATGGTTAAGTTAGCTGAACTGGTTGCCTAATAGATTGCCATGAATGTCTATCGAATTTGAAGGAAAAGTGGCTTTTCAGATCTGAACATAAAATCACTCGTATAATCTACCAGGCGGGTAGTTATCAACATTTGAAGCCTGCACTAACTTGCCAGCTTGTTGCACCATTATCATTAACATCCTTCCATTCGTCCTTCTCTTCTGTCCTTTGGCTATTTAAAACGCATTTAACTCAAAAAATTTACATCGATTACCGAATACAACTCTTACCTTCGAGTGCCCGGTTCTATAAGCCGAAGACCCCAGATGAAGGGCTAGAGTTCTGGTAAGGAGCATGCACCAGATCATCTGTAGAATTTGGGAAGACGAAAGCCCGACGACTGGAATATCAGCTCCATATGCCCCATCCACAAAAAAGGCGATCCTACCTCTTGCAACAACTATAGAGGTATATCCCTGCTCAACGTCGCCTACAAGATCCTGTCCAGCGTACGGTGTGAACGTCTAAAGCCGTTTTGCACCGCACTAATCGGCACGTACCAGTGCGGCTTCCGGTCCGGCAAATCGACAATAGACCAAATCTTGACACTAAGGCAAATCCTGGAGAATACCAACCGGTTTCAAATCGATACACACCACCTCTTATATTATTCGGTGCGAAGGCCGAATTCGAGATCCCGGCAAAACTGATCCGATTGTATCGAACTACGCTAACAAATACGCGATGCACCGTGCAGTTCGGCTCCAGAAATTCCGAGCAATTTGAAACCTCCACCGGATTTCGGAAGGAGATGTGCTGTCGTGAGATTTCTTCAATCCGGTACTGGAGAAGATAGTGCGGCGGGCAGCTGTAAACACGGAAGGCACTATCTTCTAAAAGCCAGTCCAACTGTTGGGATATGCAAACGACATCGACATCGTCGCGCGTTCCCAACGTGCCGTAGTGGAAGCATTTTCGGCAACTGAAGAAGAAGCAAAGCGAGTTGGTCTTAAGGTCAATGAGGATAAAATTAAGAATAGGCCAAAGAACACACCACTTGGGACAAAATATCACAATAGACAGCTACAATTTCGAGGTAGGAAGGGAGTTTGTCTACCTCGTGGCAAACGTAAGCTCCACAAACGACATCACTGTGAAGATCCGACGTAGAACCGCCTTTGGTAACCGGTGTTACTTCGGTTTATCAAAACAACTGGCGTCAAAACTCCTGACTCGAAGGCCTAAGATCATGCTCTACAAAACTGTTATTTTGCCAGTCCTGCTATAGGGAGCCGAAAGATGGACGATAAACAAAACTGCGGAGCTGATTCTTGGTGCCTTCGAAAGAAAAATCCTACGTCGGATATATGGTCCCGTCTGCGAGGAAGCCGAAGAGAGGAGAAGACACAACCGCGAACTCAACGAGCAGTACCCGGATGTGGATGTAGTCCGGAAGGCAAAAATCCGTCGACCCTACTGGCTCGGCCACATCGAGTGCATGTACAACAATGCTCCAACTAAGAGGGTCTTCGAACCTGATCCTCCTGGCTCGAGAAGGCGAGGAAGGCCGAATCTCCGGTATAAAGACCAAGTAATCGCGGACGCAAGACAGCTTGGTCTTGATGACTAGAAGCAGCGTGAGCATGACCGTCGGGAATGGAAAGCAGCTCAGGCTCGGACCCTGCATGGGTCGTCAGCCTGATAAGTAAGTTAGTACGAAGGGCCGTGGTGTTTCCTTGAGCTGCCTTCTAGAATTTCCTCAGTTATCTGATCTTGTTAAGCATGACATAAGGGCATAGACGACATTGGTATGGTTGCATGGTAGTACATGTAAGCTTCTAATGCGAGGAACGATTGATAAGGCCCTAACCCATAGAATCCGCTTCGTGCCAAGCGTCTTATTGAACAATTTACAACTCATAAGCGCAAATGACAGATAGAGAGACAGCGGCACACAAGTGGAATGTATCAAGACAGATGAAATTACCAAGTTACAACATTTGTTTCATTAGACAGATGTTTCCATGTGTATTCTATAATTGCGGAAGTAACGCAAAGGCTTCTATAAGTTTCTGTTTAACATCAGTCAGACTCGCAAATTTAAACGAAAATTGTGAATTCGGGCGCTGGTTAGGCATTTTTTTGCGTAAAAAACCAACTCTGTGACGTTTTCAAGGAAGTGATTAAATCTAGAGTTGGGATAAATTGTGAATTTGTATTCACTGATACAATTGCGGCAACTATTTTTTTTTTAATTTGAGTGCGCACTTAAGGGATTATTAATACCCTTAAGTGTCCGCGGTTTAGACTTACCACTGGCCGATGGTATAGGCAGGTACCTGTGCACATTGGTCTTAAATAAATATCTACGGATTGTAGTCTGTGGGAAATATTAGGCTGGGAAAAGCATTCAATATTCATGTAGTGCGGCTGCAAGACGAGTCTCTGAATTTAACTGTGCGTCTGAAATTAGTCTCAAGGATATACTGATGGGCATTCTTGGCGAGACGTGTACTGCGTGTGAATTCTTGGAGAGGAGAAATGCAGTTGACTAGCTCACTTGAGCATCGTTTATTAAAATTGCGAAAAAAAACGGACGGTACGTCGATGTTCGAGCGAGACTAATGACTCTGCGATATTGGTGTCTCCTATAAGTCTAATCGCTCGCTTTTGGATTCTATCTAATAGGTGCAGGGTGGCCTTGGGGGCACCAGACCAGATTTGAGCGTTGAACTCAGGCTTGGGGCGGATGTAAGCCTTATAAATTAAAGCCAAATCAGAGGGGTTGAAATATTTCTTGCATCGTCTAAGGAAATCTAAACATTTCGCAGCATTTTTGGCGACCTCAAATATGTGATCGTTCCAACTAAGTGTTGTGTTGATACACATAACAAGGATGGAAAGTTTTCCGGTTTCATCGACACAAGCGCCATGCAAGGATAATGGATGATCATCAAGGGTTTGCTTAGGGAAGAATTGAAAAAACTCAAGCCCAAGAAAGCTCCTGGTTATGATTAAGTCACAGGGGAAGTTCTGACAGAATTACCTCAGAAAGCGCTTCTTATGTTTCTCTTTAACCTTTGTTCTCTTTAGCCTTTAGATTAGAACATGTCCCTAGTCAGTGGAAAGTAGCGGAAATAATAATGGTGTTGAAACCGGGAAAACCCCCAACAGACAAATAGTCTTATAGACCGATTTCACTTCTTCCGACAATGTCTAAAGTGTTCGAACGAATATTACTTGGACGTTTAAGCCCGGTTGTAGAAGAAAGGCGACTTATTCCTAACCACCAGTTCGGTTTTAGAAGCAAGCATTTAACTATTGACCAAGTAAATCGCATGACTAATGTTATAGAAAAATCGTTTGAACAAAAGCAAGTCTGCTCAGCTGTATATCTTGATGTTTTTTAAGCCTTTGACAAGGTTTGGCACGAAGGTTTGAACGCGGTTTGCACAATTTGATTGAACTATTGTATGGAATTTTGAAATTAGCACTTTTGTGCACCACTGTCGTAGATGTTCAACTCATATTGTGAGTCAGTTATTTAGCTGCAAATGAATTATGTATGTTTGATCATCCGATCAAGTGAACGGCCTGAGAACTCTCCACTCATTTGTACATAAAAAGTGCATAAAAGATCTGCCAACTCAGCAGCAGCGCTCCTTAAATGGATTACCACCCACTCGTAATGTTTTGTTGTTTTATTTTCTCCACATACGCCTACACTATCTATCGGATAGAATCTTTCGTGTGAACTATGGGAAAGAATACTCCCTATTTAAATCCATACAAGTTGGAGTACCACAATGAAGTGTTCTTTTTCCCCTCTTTTGCTTACTGTATAGCAGCGATGTACCGCAGGACGTAGGCACAGTACTAGGCACATTTGCTGACGACACCGCCATTTTGGTAACTGCCAAAATGCTCGTAGAATCAACCAGAAAATTTCAATGTGCTTTAGACCGGATACACGAATTGACGAACACTCAGCTAATTGATCCGTTCATATACATTTTACGTATAATGAATAACTTGTCCGTTTTTACAAATAATGTTCAAATAACCTTCGGCAATGAAGCGAAATAGCTTGGAATGACTCTCGATGTAAAGCCCAAATGGAAGGAGCACGTCAAAGAGAAACGTGAGGAGCTCTAATTAAGATGCAAAGACATGTACTGGCTTGTTGGAAAATATGCCAAGCTAAGTACTGACAACAAATTGCTTATATACAAGCAAGTGCTAAAACTCGTCTGGACGTATGGTATACAACTATGGGGTTGTACCAAAGAAAGTAATAGAAACATACTACAAACTATCCAAAATAAAGTGCTAAGGGCCATCGTCAACGCACCCTGGTATATACGAAACAACGATATCCACAGAGATCTTGGCATTTCATCAGTCCAAGATGAAGTTACGAATTTTGCTCGTAAGCATAAGCGTCGCATGGAAGAGCACATAAACTCTGCTGCCCTTCCAATTCTCGACGGAAGAAACTCTTTTCGCCGTCTTCAAAGGACTAAACCCCTTGACCTAGCACAGGCGATTAACAGCAAGCTCTCGATGGAGAATCTCTTGCCAAATGTCAAAAATACACTTATCATTACTTCATATTCGTGCTGTTTTAAGGCCGACCACTTTTTTGTTTTATTTTTTTGGTATACAATCATAACTGAATACATATCTTAAACAAGAGTATATGCCAAATTCGCAGACAAGCGACTTCCTACCGGTACTTTTCGCATGAAAAAGGAAACCACCCCTGAAATCGACACACAAAATTGAGCATACAGATGTCATGTGTGCGTTATACACAAGCTTCGCAAAATCGACACATGCAAATTTGTTCAGGAATGAAGCAACCAATGTCCCTTATGATCATTTCTGCACACGCTTTTTAACTGAAAAGACCGATCTCTTCTTTGTGCGAAAATATGGAAAACATGCGAAAACAGACTACTTTGTCAACGAGAATGCTCATAATTAAGCTATTTTGCGAGGGGAAGTCGATGCGAAAAATAGCAGAAACTGTAGGGCGATCGCATGCAACGGTACAAAAAATAATAAACAATTATAGATATGAAGGCACACTAAAACAGGCCTGGAAGGGGTAGAAATAAATTGTTCTCAGAACAAAACGAGCGGTATATTGTTCAGACAATCAAGTCCTATCCAAAATCTAGCGTTCCAAAGTTGACGACTGAGGTGTCATCTGTAAATTATAAGCCTCTTTCAGTGGAAACCGTTCGCAGAGTCTTGAGAAAGAATAATTTAAATGGTAGGATCGCCCGAAGATAGCCGCACATTTCCCTAGTTAAAAAGAAGAAAAGATTGGAGTTTGCTAGACAATATGTAAACATCCCGGAAAGCTTTTGGGAAGGTGTTTTGTTTTCAGATGAAACAAAAATAAATTTATTTGGGTCTGATGGCAAACAAATTGTTTGGAGGGAACCAAATACAGCTCTTAAAGCTAAAAATATAAAGTCAACCATAAAACACGGGGGAGGATCTGTGCTGTTGTGGGGTTGTATGGCTTCAAATGGCTGTGGAAAGTTCGAATTTATAGAAAATACTATGAACAAAATTGGGTATTTGAATATTTTAAAACGAAATTTACGAAGTTGCGCCGTAAAATTAGGTCCATCTTCGGTTTTCTACTTCCAACAAGATGATGATCTGAAGCACACCTCTTATTTAGTACGCGAATGGTTGCTTTATAACGCTCCAAAGCAGCTAAAAACACCCCCACAATCGCCGGATCTTAACCCTATTGAACATCTATGGCACGAAATAAAAGTGCGGGTTAAAGAAAATACCTGCTCCAATAAGCAGGAGCTAAAAGCTAAAATTCAGGCAGCTTGTGAAGGGATTCAGCCATCTTTTACTGAAAAACTGGTAAAATCCAGGCCACGGCGGTTACAAGCTGTCATAGATGCTCAAGGAGATGCCACGCGTTACTGAAATTTTATTGGTAACTGTTTTTGTTTTGTGTTCTAGTCGTAACTCGAATTTACTTTAAGTGTATGCTCAATTTTGTGTGTTAAAATGAAGTGCCTTTTTTTTATTTTGCTTAGAAATAGCAAGTTTTTTTTCTTAATTTTCATATTTTTGTTTATGGTTTTTAGCAATTGAAATATGTCAATTCGAACGGCATTTAAGTTTTATTAATTAACTACTTTTTGTAAGGCGAAATAGATAAAAATATGTTTAAGCTGTGAGTGTATGCTCAATTTTGTGAGATACTGTATATTTTTTTTAAGGTAGGTGTTATTACTGGGTAAAAATCCCTTTCGCTATGTGGGAACGGTCTCCATAGTGTCTTTTGAAGACTTTTACCTACCCTCGCCAAAAAAAAAAAGGATTCGCTTGAGTGACAGCAGACAGCATTGAGTTTTTGAAGCATTGACTTCCACTCTATTGGTTTTCAGTGTTAATTATGTTGTTAAGATTGGTATTTAATGTGCTTAACATTCTACGGCCGAAGGGCGGGATTGTACGTTTTGGAACGAATATGAAAAGCTGAGGGTGCTGTCATCAGCGAAGGATTGGGTTACGGCATGGATGGAAATGGATTAGGTTTATAAGTTAAGATGGACTTGTCTTTTCGCGTTTGAAAGAATCGAAAAGTACACCCTGAAGTAGGCTAACACCCCTATTCTGGTTATTATGTGGTCACAACGCACGAATGTCAGTGAGGCGAAAATTATGATGCCTGCCTTGTGAGGTTTCAGCTATTTGGTATTCTGGCGAAAACCTCACAAGAAAACACACAAGAATAGTCACCACGGTGAGGTGAATTCGTTGCCATGTCAAAAATTGTTTTTTTTACAATTATTATATTCGCAATATAAGCCTGCAAATGTAGTCTACACATCGTGAAACTGATGATTGACTCAGTGGAATGGTGTAATTATTTCCTATACATTTTTGGTATGACCCATGTGCAAGAAAGTACAAAACGGAGAGGAACTGTTGAAAAGAGAATTATCACATATTACTGACATAATATAGCATTTTTTTTCGATGAATTACTCTAATATGAAAGGGCAATCTACTTGGTTGGTCATTGTGAATTCTCAGCTCTTGTATAATGTTCCAACATAATGTCTTCGGCAATCGGAAGAATTTGATGAAACCTGCTTCATCCAATACGAAGGGAGAATACTTTTCAGCAGTCTAAAAATATTTACCTTATTTAATTGTCTACAACATTATAAAAGCGAATTACCTTTTGTCTCTATTTTCTCCTTCTTCAGTAAGTAACAAAATCAAAACAATCTCCTCCATTTATTTCATTATTTTAGCCTTTTTCCAAATCAACATCTGTATATTCTTTTGTTGCTATTTTTCCTTGTGATGAACAACACAATTTTGACGGTTCTTGTGATGCTCACAAGATGTGAGGTTTTGCTCAGAATACGAAGACCTCACAATTTGTGACTCACCATGCTCTTGTGAGCTAGTTGTGACTTAAAACACATCACTGAGGTTTGCCAGAATAGGGGTGTAAGTATAACTTGAACTAAGTGCAAGAAATAGTGGATTATAAGACTTAAGTTGCACTTGAATACTGACGGTGTCGTGAAATCGTGGACACATTTTTGAAAAGAAAAAGGAATACTGAATTTGACGTAAGGAGTACGAATTATTTGAAAACTATCAGCCCTTTCAAGGAATAATTCGTAGCAAATAACCGAATCAATATTATACTTTTATTTTTTATATTTTTTTTCGCCACAAATATAGTTTATTCTTCCATGCCAATCTATTCTCACAAAGTTTTGCGATCGTGCTCTACTATCCCACTCACATAAAAAACAACAAAATCTTGTATAATATAAATTTCATAACATCATAATATAATAATATAATATAATATGGGTGGCGCTACAGTCCGAGGCGGACCTGGGCCTAGCTTCTCAGCAACAACTCGTGTTTTACGAGTGGAAGGTACCTACAGTTTAATGCCAACTCCGAACGGCTAAGTTGAGAAGCTTTTTCTAGAAAGGAATACTCTTTGAGCATTGTCAGTGACTCGATAGAGGTGGAGCTGTGAATTATCACAAGTGGTAAATTCGGGTATCGAACCTGGCACCCTCTGCGTTGCACTTACCCACTACGCCACAGCGACCCACACCAAAGACCCTTTGGTGGAATTTATCTAAAAGGCCACGATCAACTGAATACATCGCATGCGTGCAAAAAGCTTACTTCTAGCGACACAAATAGCCGACTCAATTGATGCGTTGCGTAATACGGTTATTCACATTAACATTATTATTTCATCCATTCTAATTTAAAACCAGTCAAACTTCAAAAATCACCTCAGCCAATACCAACATGCAAAGGCCTGTGCTACTCTTGCACTTATATTGCTCAGTGTCGGCTGACTGAAGCCATGTATATCGGCACCGTCGTCTTGAATCTGGAATAGAAATAAAATATTAAGATATAATATGATTTTTTAATTTTTACCTCATTACGACATTTTTACCTCATATCACTTGGATATTGACTGAAATGCGACCACCCCTTTTGTCGCCTTCTAAATCATCTCTTACGAGACTTATCAATCTGTTCATGTTTGTCTTTGAAAAGCGGTATATTGTTTTGAATTCAGCTTCATCTAGTTCCTCCATGGGGTTGATACGATCTTTGTATATTATTGGTCGTCTGATGATTTCAGCATCGCTGAGCATATCCATTCGATCCAGAAAACATTTTGTGAATTTCGTTGAAAGCTTTTAAGGTATAAAACAAACACAGTTCACAGATTAATCAGCGTACACACATTTAACACAACTTACCTTATTTGGTAAACCAATTTTTCAATTACCATTATTTTACGAACAACTTTGTAGATGCGAGTTCGATTATAAGACAATTGTTTATTTCTTGATGACAAACGAAACATTAGGTGTCAATTTTGACAACCAACTACTTGTTATAGTTATCCGCTTCTTATATGCCGAATTCGGTGAGATAAGTTATCCGCTCGTTAAAATATGTCAGTTAAAGCTATCACGCGTTTATCAATAGGAATCACGAGTTAACCTTTGTGTTAGTACTAAATCGTCGCTATTTCATGTTTATTAATAGGGCTGTAAGCGTATAAAGCGAACTTCGTTAATTTGTCAGGTATGGTTTATGAATAGGCTGCATATAGACTTAAAAATTAATTTTAGGTCAGATAGTTCCAGTTAAAGGGCCATTGCAATACATTTTTATTCACGAAAGTCCATATAACAATGTAAGAAAATTCCGTTAAAAATTCTTGTCAACTTTTGAACACCCTCCGAACAACATACTCATGTATGTTACCATGGAAAGTACATGGATTCCCACTAAATTCATGAATCTGCCGCCATATTGTGGTGGATCCATGGTTTGTGTAAGAGTATTTGTGAAATAAAAGGAAATACCAATACTTTTGCATTTTTCTCGGGTGTGGACAAGGGGAAAAAATGGCCGAAGTTGGATATCTCTTTATCCCTTATCTCTGCATGGCTATATCTGCTGTCACCAAAGAGAACAACATTGTTTGAATTTATTTGGAAAATTATGTACACAAAGAATGTAAAATGTAGATTATACATGTTTATTTATCATTTTGAAAACTTAATTCGAACAAATTTTTTTTTCCGTATTCGAACAAAAATTGTTTATATTTTTTTAGTACAAAATATTATTTTATATATTTTATACTCAAATTTTTCAGCTACCTATACAATTGCTAACACGTTGTTCGAGCTCCTTTCATTGGTGCGGTGTTACAAATTTCATTAAAATCGAATTATTACCTCCGCTTCCTTGTAATGGAGCCACTGTGCATCGGCCTCTGAAACTCAGATGCATGTTACTTCACAGATTACCTTCAGCCAGTCGTCCCTCTTTTGTGCCAGGTGAACTTTTCAAGAGCACAAAAACCATTTCAACTGTTTGCAGATAATTTCTCGGGCAGTCCCATTCGTCTGCGGCTTAGCGAAATGAATTGGCTGCATTGCGACTGCTTAGTTGGCATCATCATTTGCATTGCGAGCAGGGACAAGCTGCCATTGTCTGCCCATCAGCCTATCCGACTCACATTGTAAGTGCTCTTGGATATACATTAACTGATTACAAGCAAACATTTCCAACAAAATGACACAACAGCTTTCCTTTACAAAAACCGAGAACACATCTACAATTCGGAACACAATCTTTTGTTCTCAACGAACAAGAATACTCGCTCAAATACAAAAGCAATCGAAGGGACTCTATGAGGCTTTTATAACTACTGTGCAACTGTAACGTGTGGTAGAGGTGTGCATACAGCACACTGCCATCGTACAAAAACTTGGCTTGAAAGTGCAGCCAGAATATAAAAGCGAACGAAACCACATACGATACGAGTGGCGACGACCCTCGTTGGCATCTGGCTCCCCTGAGTTCGTTTTCAACCGAAAGAGCAACACGAATGAAATACTGATTAAATTTGAGTGCAAACGAATTAACTTTTATTGGATAAATGTTGTAATTTGCTTTACGGCCGCATTACACTCCCAACAACGGGTGTCCGTATTCTCGTAACCGCAGGTTTATGACGCGCTTAATAATGAAATCCGAGAGATTATTAGTTTCATATCAATTGTGCAGTTTGCGAAATTACTGCCGGAAGTAAAAAAGAGGATAAGCGTTTTTCATTAAATTTAAACTGCAACGGGATTATCCACGACAACAACAGGCGATAGAGTTAATTGTTTACAAAGGCTACCCCAAAAGGAACGCAAGAATTGAATTAACACAGAAAACACAATTTTTGGTCTATGGATTAAATTTTTTGATTCAATCAGGAGTTTGATCGTTGAACATCACTTCCACTCAGAGGTTAAAGGGCCCATTGTTAATCCCTTCATTTTTACAGTACACATTCTATCAACCTGTTCTGTCACGTGATAGATAAAGCCACCCCGTACTATTTATTAATCTTAGAAGATCCGATAAATCTGCATTCGCTAGTCCGCAGTCTCTGTGAAGAATCCTTGTCCCAGCGCCGATTATGCAGTGCTGGCAGTAGATGACAAAGTAATCGTCTCGGGCTCTTCCTCATCCCCGCAGTTCCGGCAAAGATCACTGGTTTCGCATTCCATTTCCGGGGCATTGTTCCAATGGGGCAGTGAACACTCCGACGAGCACACGGATCGAGTTTCGGTCAAATGTAAGTTTTACCACTCTGGTCACGTCGAACTTGTCGTGTGACAGTCGTTTCTTGCGAGCCACGACGAGTTGCCTTCTTTTCTTATTCTTTCGCTTATGGTCTATCTCTGTATAATACACTGATCGGTGGTTGCAGTGATGTGTCCGCTTCGCTGATGTCCATGTCAGACCCTTGTCTGGGCAATTCATCCGCTATCCCGTGCCCTGCTATTGATCAGTGGCCTAGGAGCCAGAAGAGTTTGAACCTGTGGTGACTGATGGAGCTTAGTGAGAGGCGGTAGTTCCAAACAGCCTTTGATCTCTTTTTGCATGATTCTATTGATTTCAACAAAGATGGTGCGATATCGGTTTCTTGTATGTGTTTGGCTGCTTTATTGCCAGGGTCTCTGCTTCCTAGACACTGAACCTATCACGAAGTCTAAATGATCCCTTTTTGTGCGGGGTGTCCGGTGTAGAAACCGGCTCCAGTACGTGTATCCATTTTTGATCCGTCGGTGAAAAGGGCAATCTCATGGTCGTTGATAACGGCATTTGGAAGCCACACTTGTCTCTGTCGGGGAACAGAATTGGTATTTTGAGGAAGAATTCATTATTTGGAGATATATAGTCAGTTGCAGCTACGAGTCTCCTGGAACCATGTCTCTTTCCCAGGTCATCTATTACTTTGATTATGTCCGCATGTCCGTAATTGGCTTATCTCCACAAAGAGGACTTCCTGTCTGAGAGCGTTTTTTGCGGCGCAGCCTTTCATGAATAAGTTCAGAGGAAGGAGATGAAGTAACATGTTCAACCCTGAAGCATGCTACATATAGCTCTCGTTGTATAAACAGCAGCTGACCTTTGTACTTTCTTGACCATGCTCATACAGCTTTTTGTGTTGCTAGCAGTTCACCAGACAAGGGCCCATAACTTATAAAGGTTCTGATGAGTGCTGTGTACATGTACAGTTGCAAGCCTCAACTTTTGCCGAATGTTTTTTTTTTGCAAGCATAAAAAGCATTTCTCTTCTAGAAAAGTCTGGAGTCAATATTGATGGCTAGATACTTCGCCTCTTGATTGGGTTATTTATGTGTTATTTAAATGGCCTCAATGTTGTGGCCATGTAAATACGCACCCTTCTACCGAAATCTTGCATCACCAGTCTGAATAAATGTAGCTTAATCCATTCAAGAAGCTCTTTTCGCTGTGAATCGGCTTTCGGCTTCAGTTGTTTTGTTAGTTGAAAATTCTAAGCATGAAGACACAACTGCCTTCAATTTGAATTCTTGTCCATGGCGTCAATTTGATTTTCACCGACACTCTCACGAACGATTCTTCATCTTCTTCTTATAGCCCTACAGTTCGAAGTGGAAGTAAGCTTCACCTAACATGCTGTCAGTTGTCAGCTCACCAGCTCCAGTTTCGCCAAGCCGGCTAATGTCCCCCTCAACTTGTGGGCGCCACCTTGTACGTGGACGTCCTTTCTTCCACGGGCTCACGGTCGAAGATTCTTCGGACCGGAGCTAAGTTGTCCTTGCGCTCTAAATGGCTCAACCATCTTAGACGTTAGAGACGTAGACGCCTTGTTAGACTCAAGTCGCTATGCAGACCATATGGTTCGTGGTTGAAACATCTTCTCCAAAGGTCATCAACGCAAACAGGACCAAAAATCGCACGCACAACTTTTCTCTCGAAAAGACCAAGAGCTCCTCATCTTAACCTCCAGGCATCCGCGCCATAAAGCAGGACAGGGAAGATCAATGTGGAAAATCAACCGCGAAAGTCAAAACTAGACATGGCGTTGTATAGCTCGTCCTTATGCACGCTGTCATATGCGGCCTTTAAATCGTGCAATAGGTGGTGGGTGTCGGTCTACATCTCTGGGTTTTTTCCAGGATCTGCTGTAATGTGCAGACTTGGTCGATAGGGGCCTGAAACCGCACTAATGAGAACCTATCAGGTTGTTGACGAATGGTTTCAGCCGCCCACAGCCAACGGCAGAGAAGATCTTGTAAGCGATGTATAGAAGACTTGGAAGTAGAATTAGAATTATTTTGGGGGTGGCAAGTGAGCGCCCGATCACAGCCTCTGATGGGCCTATTCTGACTTCCCCCATTTAGACTTCACTAAGGAAAAACTAAGCTCACAATTAAATTTAGTATGTTTTTGAGTAAACTAGCAGCATTTTTGTCCACTTCAAGTATAATATCTTGTGCCGATAGCGTGTCCTGACTTGGCAGATACAGTGACACAGTATGTGTTCTTCCATTCACATTCCTCATTGCACATTCTGAAGGTGTCTCCTTGTGTTAAGCCCATGTGTTGAGGTATTTTTTTACTGGGCAGTATTCAGTCAGAAAGGCTGTGTTTATACACATCTGACTCCTGTTGAATCTGAAGAGTTGTTTCGTTCTATTATGAGAAGTTGGTAGGAACATTTTGACGTGCCTGTTACCTTCCGTGTTCGTCCGGTAATGAATGTAATGGTCATGTCCTTGAGCCAATTATTTGTGTAGCTCTTAGCGGTGGTGATGGGTAAGACGTAGAATGGCATCATGAATGGTGATGCGGATGTTTCGTTTGCTGTGTGTATCCATATGTTTGTGTTGTACAGCTGGTGTAACAGTTGTAGGCAGCCCCATACTAGCTTTGAAGTGACTTCGTAGGTTTTGTGGACTAGAAGAGCACCATTGGTATCAGAGAGAATATAGATTTGTGTGTTAGTGAGAGCTCGGGTGGGATGCGAATACTTCTGCTTGACATACGGAGTTGTAAATGTTCATGCTGTGATATATGCGGCCTTCGTCAGTTTTGAGACCATCTGTGTACCAGACGTGAGACTCGGTGTTGTAGGTGGGTCTATTGTGTTCCCAATTATGTCGTGAAGGGAAAGTGACCTTATAGTTCTGGCAGAAGTTGTATCTGGGAAGACAGTTGTCCACGAAAGATATTTTCAGGGTTTCATGCCCGTTCAGTTCGTAAAGAATGTCAGGTTGAATAAGCTTGGAGTTAAAGTCATCCTCTGCGATGAGCTTGTATGCGTTGACCATAGCATCATTTTTTAATTGTAGGTGGAGAGGTGTCCTTAACATCGCCTATAAAAACCTCTCTACCGTTTTGTGTGATCGCCTGAACCCATTCGTCAGGTCCTTATCAGTGCGGTTTCAGGCCGGGGAAGTCCACCATCGACCAAGTCTTCACATTACGGCAGATCCTTGAAAAAACCAAAGAAATCGTCACCCACCATCTATTCGTCGATTTCAAGGCCGCATATGACAGCGTGCATAGGGACGAGCTATACAACGCCATGTCTAGTTTTGACATTCCTGCCAAACTCGTCAGATTGTGCAGGATGACGATGGAGAACTCTCGCTGCTCCATCAAGGTCGGTAACGAACTCACCGAGACCTTCATGTCAAAAAAGGTTTTAGACAAGGCGACGCGCTGCCATGTGATTTCTTTAACATCATCCTGGAAAAGATCGTGCAAGACTCACAGGCCAACGCTAGAGCCACGATCTTCCAGAAGTCCGTACAACTGCTAGCATACGCGGATGACATTGACGTGATTGGCAGAACACAGCGAGCCGTCAATGAAGCGTTTGCTGGTATTGAAGCGGGGGCGGCCAGAATGGGTTTAGCGGTGAACGAGGGCAAAACGAAGTATATGCAGTCATCGAGAAAGGACGCACAACATCGACGACTTGGATAAAAAGTTACCATAGGCAGCTATAACTTCGAGGTAGTGAAGGACTTCGTCTACCTCGGCTCGCAAGTGAACAGTACGAACAACACCAGTACCGAGATTAAACGCAGAATTACTCCTGCCAATCGCTGTTACTTTGGGCTCAAGAGGCAATTGAGTAGTAGAGTCCTCTCTCGAAGAACCAAGCTAACATCATGTAACACCTTGATCATCCTTGTCCTGCTCTATCGTGCGGAGGCATGGACAATCACAAAAGCGGATGAAGAAGCACTTGGTCTTTTCGAGAGAAAAGTTCTGCGTTCAATCTTGGGTCTGTTGATGGTTATTGGAGAAGAATATTCAACCACGAACTGTACGGACTGTACAGCGGCATGAGCCTAGTCAGGCGTCTACGGATTAAACGTCAAAGATGGCTAGGCCATGTAGAGCGTATGGACAACTCAGCTCCGGCCCGGAGAGTCTTCGACGCCGAACACGTGGGACAACGCAACAGAGGACGCCCGCGGAACTGATGGCGCAGCCAGGTGGAGAAGGACCTCAACCAACTTGGTGTGCGCAGTTGGAGACAGCTGGCTAAAGATCGCGCCGGCTCGAGAGGCTTACTGGTTGAGGCCCAGGTCCACCCCGGACTGTAGCGCCACCAGAGGAGGAAGGTGGAGAGGTGAAATGTTTGTGATGACTTCTAGTGCGACTGTGGGGGTTGTTTTCATTGTCCCTGTGAAGAAAACAGAAGCTAGTCTTTGCAGATTTTCGAGCTTGGCTTGTGCAGTTGTTTGTTTTGTTTTCTGCCAGCAAACGGGAGCAGCGTAAGTGAATGAATATTGGTCTGGTGATGGCTGTGTATAGCAAATAAGCCCCCAATTTTACCAATGAGACTGTTGCTGGTCCATAGGGCGGCCCTGGCTTTGTCAATGGTTTTGTTAATATGTATGAGAATTCCAGGTGAGTTTTTCGTCAAGTGTTAGCCCTAGGTATTTGACCTCTTTTGAAAAAGAATTCTATGGCTTCACCGAAGAGAGTAGTTTTTTTTTTTAGTTTGTCCTTGTTTCTTCTTCTGGTGAGTGCGACTATTGTGTTCTTTTTGGGATTGACATTTCGTCCAACCTTTGCCGTTTGCTTAGGAGACCTATCCCTCGGTAGTTGGCGCAGTTGAAGGCGTCTCCTTTCTTTGTGGATCGGGCTAACGATACTGAAATGCTTTCCTCCGACCATATCTTACAGATAATTTTATCCATGTACTCAACGAGCTCAGCTCCAGCTGCCTTAAAGTGTTCTGCAGACAATCCGTCTACATTATCAGCTTTATTCGATTTAAATCTCTATTCGGAGGGACGGCATTCTCTTTTATCATCGTCCATTGTGTGGAGTGGAACATTTTGCGACTTAACTGGCTATTATGGTATTTCTCATTTAGACTTCTAAAACCTGTCAAAAATGTGTAAGAATATGGAAATAAGATTCGCAAGAAGTAATCAAATTACCAAAGAGCATCAAGTAGTCTTGGCTGGTAATTCAACAAACATAGACGGGCTCTTTATCACTTCCGTTTGATGTTTTCGACTTAAAAGAAAAAAGATTCATTCAGCCCTCCTCCACAAACTGAGTCGCCGCTGGCTTCATATACAAATTCATCTCATCAATACCATCCCCACACCGCCGGAGGGTAGGTAGTTCGCATCAACATAAGGCCTAATGTCGGCTGTTAAATATAATGCTTAGTTCAATCATAGCCGTGAAACAATAAAAAGAACGCCTGGCCATTTGTGCCGAAATGCTGCCGCTTTCTCAATGACTTTTGGCGATCGGGACGGAATACCAATTGACCGACAATCACAAGGACACGCTAGTTGAGATTTTTTTTACGCCTCAGCTTGGGTTGTCCTTCGCCACACAAAAGGAAGGCTATAAACTATTTTATGATCTACCATAGGAAAGATATCCGTCCGCTTAAGGTAGTTATGTTTCCGAAAGTGGCGGCAGTTAGCCAAGGACCGGGTTAAATGGATAAGCCTGTCGGCTTAACACCCCGGCCGTATAAGAGACGCTAACACAGAATCCACATTAATGTAATTTCGTCACTTTGCAAATTACCTCGTCTCCCAACAGATATTTGCGACTTTGCCGCGGATTGGGCGGTATGGGGGGGTCCTTTCACGTTTCAATTTGTGCACACATGCCTCTTCAACATTGAGTCTTATGATCCAATTTTTTAACAACAGCGAAAGTCCTTTTAACTGCCACCTTTGTAAAAGTTTATGCACGGCAATTTCGTGAGAGGAAAACCGTGTATCCCCAACGGATGAATGAACAATGAGAGCGAAGGTGAAACTACATAACAAACTTTTGAGGCCCCTCTCTCCATTCGCTTGACGAGATTTCTCCCCCGAGGCACAAACGCAGACGGTCTTCACTCAGGCCACGAAAATCACTCGGTTGCATTGTCATACTTTGCACTTAATGGGGTCGGCTTGGACAAACGCGAAGGTCATTCAGACCAGAGAAGTTGATTGTGCTGTCCTTGAACAGAACCAACCCCATCTCTGGCAACGAGTTTTTGTTCGGTTGAAAATAATTAAGGCAAATGTTGTCTTGCACGCAATGCCAACATAAAAATGTGTTTTAATAAAATGCGGTCGTTTAATCAACTTAAAGCAAGGATTTAATGATTCCCCAGGTGATTTACGACCTCGTAGGTAGGACCCAGCGAAATTAAACTCGAATAAGTTCAGTGAACTTTTCGTGTTAGCTCATATATTACAAATCCATGCCTGCCTAGGTTCGTGTCAAACTCGTACTCTTCGTAGATGAATCGGAAGGGAAATGCCATCAAAGCAAACGTACGCATAAGTTTCCACCCGAAGAGAACAAAGGACTCCTTCATCTGCTATCGAGATTGTACATGTCTCAGCGCCAGCAAGACTGTATTATGAAGCTTACTTGATCTTTCGAGAGACGACTCTGTTACTCAATTGCCTCTTGGTCCCGAGGACTCAGTGGTCTGCAAGAGTTAATCTGCGTTTGATCGCGTTGCTGATGTTTTTCTGAACTGTCTGTATGCAGCCGTATATGCGACAAAGGATAAGGCCTTATGAGTCAGAAGCCAGACAAGCCTTTGCTGCGGCAAGGAGGTTGTTTTTCAGCAGCCAACTTGATACCAGAGGGAAGGTAATCTGCTACATGGCCCTAGTACGGCCAGTTATGGTGTACGGTTGTCCATCCATTGTGGTGCAACGTGAGTCCTTCCCAGATGGAAAAGATGAGGTTGCTGCGTCTTAGGAGCTGTCTCCGTCTGTATGGAACACCCGAGTCTGAGTACAAGAAGTACTATCCCAACGACAAGGGCCTGTACAACGAGACAAACGTGGACAGGGTAGATCATTTTATTATTCTGCAGGCACACTGCAGGAGCTATGACCAATTCGAACAGTCTGATCTTTGGGGCAGTTGAAGGGTGCACCTTAACGGCTTTATTTCTCCCGAAGCATCTATGCACCTCTATCTAGACACAATTTACCTTATACAGGATCCACACAGATGTCCTCATCATCTTCCATGTCGTACGCCGAACAGTGGATAAGCGACTCCAATACGAACCGGATGTCGTTAGTATACACGAGGATCTCCTCCGGTTCAGTAGAGCGATCCCTGCTCGAGATAGGAAAGAGTCTGACAAAGAACGGACATTTTACTGGTGGTTACAGCAAAACCAGCCTCCGCCACCGCTTTTCCACAGGATCCGATAGTTGACCATAGTGGCCAACTTACATAGTTTTAAAGGTAGTTTTTAAGAAAAAAAATTATAGAAGAAAAGTAAAATCTAAAAAAAATTAATAAAACAAATAATCAAAAAAAAAATATAAAACAGAAAAATGAAAATAATAAATCAAAAAATCCAAAAAAATATATAT
Organism: Eristalis intricaria; assembly: GCA_964034865.1. Taxonomy (NCBI): domain Eukaryota; kingdom Metazoa; phylum Arthropoda; class Insecta; order Diptera; family Syrphidae; genus Eristalis; species Eristalis intricaria. The sequence goes on along the minus strand of OZ035873.1, from coordinate 112,210,408 downwards.
GAAACAAGACAAAAAAAAAGTGCACCACGGCGTATAAATTATGTATCATATAACATACATGACATATACGCACTGGTGCAGGTGTCCGTACTGTTACGGACGTAGTTAACTACGTATATAACTACTATAGATAGTCTTAAGTTTTATGTTAGGTAAGTTAGTATAAGGTATTTTAAGTAGTTAAGATAAGCCATGTTTTTTTAAAAGTTTTCTTGCCAAATGAATAAAGAAATAAAAGATTGTCATAAAAGACAAAAAAACGTAGATTAAGCCGAAAGACACATTTATAAAGTAGATGAGATTAGCTTAGAGTACCCGCAGAAGGTCAGTAGGTTAGTAATAAGAACATTTGTATTTCTTAAGTTAGTTAAGCTAGATTTATGTTATTTTGTCTAGCAAATAAGTTAAAATGTAAGGCATTTTAAAAAAACAAATTTATGCATAAAAAAAAGGCCTTGTGAGGTGTCAATTTTCTGACATGACGCAACATAAGCAACAGATTCTAAGGGTTTGGGCCTTTATTTGAAAATCCGCCCGTTACTTGAACGTTTTTTTTTTTTCAAATTTCGGTTTTAAATATTCAACCTAGTATGGAGGGGTAAACGAACGAATAAAACTCATGTTCATTAACTCTCATTAAGCTCCCATTTTAGCAAGTTACAATCTGAGATACTATGACACAATTAAAGACTGCACTGCAAAGACTTAGTGTATGTTTTTTTGCTTATGAATAATACATATAAAGTGCATTCACATATACTACTTACCTGTACCTGTAAAATAAAAATCTTATTAAAATGTTTGCCGACCAATGCAGGGTCAGAGCCTGAGCATTAGCTCTCTTCCATCGCTGACGGTCCTAAGCACGCTGCTTCCAGTCATAAAGACCAAGCTGTCTTGCATCCGCGATTGGTCTGAGATTCGGTCTTCCTTTCTTTCTCGAAGCAGAAAGCCCAGATTCGAAGACCCTCTTAGGTGTAGCGTTGGTGTCCATGCGCTCGATGTGGCCGAGCCAGTGCAGTCGACGGATCTTTACCTTCCGGACTACATCCACATCCTGGTACAGCTCGTAGAGTTCGAGGCTGTGTCTTCTCCTCCATTCGCCTTCCTCGCAGCCGGGACCATTTATCTTTCAAAGGCACCAAGAAGCATCCACAACCCGAATCATCAAAATCAGTCCGCAATTTTGCCTATCGTCCAGCTTTCGGCCCCGTACAGTAGGACTGACAAAATATGAGTTTTATAGAGCATAATCTTAGTCCTTCGAGTCTGGAGTTTTGACGCCAGTTGTTTTGACAAACCGAAGTAACACCGGTTGCCAAGGGTGATTCTACGTCGGCTCTCCACAGTGATATCGTTTGGAGTTTACGTTTGCCCACAGGCGTCAACAGGCGACAATCATTTTAGGCTCAATTATTATATGTATAAAAAACATAAATACATATGTAGATACTAGCTTTTACCCGCGACTTCGTCCGCGTGGAATAGTTACTTTGGGAAGCCTTTTTCATTTTTAGGTTATTAATTTTCAGAATAATTCAATACAATACATACTAACTGAAAACTACCGTGATTTACTGCAAATATCTTACTTTAACACATTTTTATAACCTAAACGCTGCTTTTAGCGGAAATTGCAGTCTTTTAAACTGAAAGGACAAATCAGTCGGAATTATTGGAATACGGGGAATTTAAAACATTTTGTCCTTTTGCCATTCCAGTCATAGTTATTGCTTTTATAATATTGCCTCCCAATTGAGTAACTTGTAGCCGTCTATCATTACATAGCCTCGGTGCGTCAAGGTTTCTCATTAACAGGACCGGAACACCAACTTTTGTAAAGTAATGAGAAGGGGGCAAGCTGATGATGAGCAGCTGGAGAGCAGTCACCGCCGAGCCGCCGAAGTAATCACATCTTATAAATATCGGTCATATGAATAAGGTTGAACTTGAATAGAATCGGTTTGTTTTATTTCTGTTCTTCACTTTACATCTCAGAAGTAGGATATTACAACCGTTCAGTTTGCGTTCGCGAAAGAAAAAAAAAGTGAAAAAAAAAACCGCGCGGGGGAAAACCCTTTTTTTTGTTGCTGGCGTGTGTGCGAAGATAGCGGCTTTGAACCCGCTGGCGGTGTCAGAAAGGAGAAAAAAAAACGAAAAGAAAAGAAGAAATTTCGCGCGGGAGGCTCGGTCGCGTTTTTTTTATTTTGTCAGCTCTGTGGTACGCCGAAGAGTCAGAGTGTAACGGGCTCGACAACACGACAACACGGTTTGCAATGGAAGGTGCAGAGGAGTCCGCGGAGAAATTCGAGGCGATGACAAGGGACGCGTTGCGGGAAGAATTGAAGCAACGCGGGCTTGAGCAGGGCGGCCTGAAGGAGGACTTGCTGCAGCGACTGCTGGTAACCTCAACTTATGCGAATTCACTCCTAAAATAATTCTAAAGAATTCAAGAAGTCTAAAGGGTACGACGTTACTTGTTCACTGTCCATACCGAGAGATACTCGACAACATCCCCTCCACGTATGACATAATTTGTTCGTTTATCTGCCACACTGTCTCATTTGTCGGCGCTAAAATTATCCTTTCACACAACCATTCCCGATTGCCCACATTTATTTGCAGATCGGGATAGACAATATTTTTCAAATCAACTATATTATCGACAATTTGACAGAATTCACGGCTCTGTGAAATCATGCCGTTACTGTCTGTCGCCATACGATATTTTCCGATTTTTAGAAGAAGTCTCATAATGCCCTGATTGCACATCATTGTGCAGTTGAACTCGCATATTTATAGTCAGACGGAACTATTTTACGTGTACCCATAATATAGATGGTTTCAAACAGGCATTTATTTCATCTGCTGGTGTGCCCCTAGTAATCACTGGCAGGGTCTGTCTAAAGTCACCAGCTTAAGGTACCACCAACCCTCCCATAATACTCTGGTTGCTCTTAATATTTTTCTTAGTGCGATCTAGTGCTTCGATTGCTCTTTTATGAGACATCGTACATTCATCCCAAACCAACAGTCTACACTCTTGCAACATTCGTCCACGCTCACTGTTTTTGCTAATGTTACAAACTGGCATTTCCTCATGAGCTAAGTTCAAAGCCAATTTAAGAACTGAGTGCGACGTTCAACAATCAATCAGCAGTGGCGATGATTGGCATCATGTGTGTGTATAGTTTTAAGCAAGCAGTAACATGTTCCATTTGAGTATTTCGCAGAAGGGTGGTTTCTGTTTTTGTTACGATTTAAAAGAGAGAACACACTGATCATTAGTCGCCACTGCTCGTTGATTGTTGCCGATGGTCTCTAATGATGGAAATTTTTAAACGATAATTAATTGCAATCTGTTGAGCATTGCTCAGCTTCAAGACAATGCAAAAAGATGGTTAATAGCTCAAATGAATAAGGGATCAATTTACTGAAGAGCATTTTTTTAATTTTTCAATCCGACAAGACATTAATGAGCCAGGGAGGTGTTGGTTTGGACGTGAAAGGGTAACAGACAGACAGACAGAGTTACTTTCGCATTTATAATATTAGTAAGGATATTTTTGTGTATTTAACGCTTTTATTTACTCTTTTATTGATAATGTTAATGTTTGAATAAGAACTTTTCTTGTGTTAATATTATGCTTAATTGTTGTAAACAGTGTGTGGGAAAATTCGAGCTACCTTTTGAAACCATGCGAGAAAAAAAAAGGAATTTTTAGGCATTAGCATGGGAATTTTGATGGCACACAACACTGGCAGCACTGCGCCGGACTTGAAAGGGTTAATTAACTCGCCAGCATTGAGCAGCGATGATGTCTTGAAATTGGCTTGTCCATCATCAAAACGTTATGTCAGCAATGAACACATTAGCGTGTCACACCGCCTTCAATCAGGCACCATCCATTCCCATCCGACGAGAATGTGTGGCTAATTACTGATGTACGTTGTCCAAAGAGTACAAGCATTTGCGCAAATTCCTCTGCCCTCATTAAGTGCCAGTCAAATTTGCACAAATAAATTGAGAAGATAAGCAATCGTCTGACACTTCTCATCACTTGAAGCAGAAAATTTTCTGAGCAATTATAGTACGTCCCGGGGGATGTTAACACCTTCCCATGTTTGCAACGTTCAGAGGAGTATCCCGGAGGGCTTTGCCATACTCGGATACTTGAAGCGGGCCGAATGAATAAAATACAACCATTCAACCCGTAGCAAGTTCTAGACGAAATGTTCGCCAAGAAAGTTTTGCGATAGACGTGCGACCCAAAACAGACTTTGCAAACTTAACTACAATGGTGTTCCTCATAAAGATCGTAATAAATATTAATGGGGATGATGGGACACCAACCCCTCCCTGGAGTGGTGCACGCCAGCACGTCATCAAGCCAGCGTGTCTTTTGCCAATGAGCAGATTAAACATTAAGCAGATTATTACGACGCGTATACTTTCCAATTATAGACTTTTATCATTCAAAAGTTATTTCAGCACAGTGCGAGGGCGGGCCATGACAGTGGGCAGATATAAGATAAACAACGAATGCCATCACAAAGTCGCAATCAAGTTCTGCCGCCTCGGAGGGTGGAAATTACTCTGCAAGCACTAGGTGCACATTGACATCAACACTAGGCGAGTCGGTGAATAGGGAGTGTAGAGTGGAATTCGTTCACACCAGCAGCTCACTTGAAAGTGATGTTGTTGACAAAGGAGAGCCCTCTGCTTTCAATTTGCAGCAGCTGTCAGCTATTTGTCTGACTGCTTTTCAGGCAAATGAGGACGTGTGTCGGGCTCAATTTGCGGAATGTACGTGAAGTAGATGTGACTCTTGGCATTCAATGAAGAGTGGTGAGTTAACTTTTCAAGCCAATGCTGTTGACGGCTCGTGCTCATTATCAAATGGGTCAGCGACAGCGATGGGAAAATCAATCTTGAGTCAAATTCACATGTGGTCACTTTAATCTACATTCAAAGGGGAGATTGGAAATCAATATTTTTATTCGCTTATTCGTTCCTGAGGAGATTTTGATACCTGATTTAGAGATTCCCGGTGACATCCGGCCCAGATGGAGATCCTTAAACCCCGGGTGGGGCATATGGCGGCCACACACTTCCTCCATCCTTCTCGATCTGCGGCCGTTCTACGCTGTGTTTGCTGCTTCTTGGTCTACCAACTCGCCGTGTACCTTGAGGATTCGATTCGAACGACTACTTCGCGATGTTGTCGTTTGGTCTCGTCAACGTGTGCGTTGAATGGACTTTCAACATTCAAGGGCTTTTAACCCGTTATGCGTCACAATTCTTGGATGGATGAAATTTGCGGCCATCGGATCTTAACAATGTATCGACGGCAGCCTGTAATATTCTCGTGCTGGAGGTGGAGACTTTCCAGGTTTCACAGCAGAGGGAGGTGGTATTTCAAATTATTCAAAGAAAGCTGATTGTCTTGATGGAGTAGCAAGGCTTACGGGTGGCCCTGAGATACAAGACCAGTATGAGCTCATTGTGTCCCCAAGGCAACTGGCGACGATATTTTAAAGCAGAAATGAAGTATTGCAGAGATGCCCGACTTCTACCTCTCTTGCCTTGCTTGACCAATCAGAGGACGGCATTTACGTTATTTCGTGAATAACCGTCAAAAATCAAAAATTCATGAATATCTGTCAAAAAAGCACCCAAATTCGTCGATGGACTAGGGGGCAATCAGCTGTGAAGTCGGCTATCTCTGTAATACTTCGTTTCTGGTATAATGGGTACGGAAAATTGAATTGAAATTACTTGAAGTTTCTCCGATTCATAACACAACTGATGCTATTAAATGTTTTGTTTTATTACTCCACAGTCCACACTAATAAATATTTTATTCAAATTTAATAATTATTATTTATGCAAATAAAACAACGTCCTTTGGAAAATCGAATTCGTTTTCAGAGTGGAAGTTAAGTGATGGATTCCACATAAATAGTGGTTTAACTTTAGCCACCGATTTCCATGGCTTAGGTGTCAACCCACATAGGCTGTTATTAAGTTTTTTTTCCAAATTGTACAGTTAAAGCAAGTTTTCCTTAAATGCATAGATTCTTAGTTTAAGTCGAAAGACATAGGATAAGATTAGGTTTAGCTCAGAGTGCCCGCCGAGGGCCAGTAAGTTAGAAATAGTAAAAATGTTCGTCCAACTGGTCTTAAGCATTTTTGTCTAGTATGTAAGTCTTCATGAATTCCGAAAATAAAAATGATTAAGAAAAAAAAAAACACATAGGCAACCAAATATTTGGTCTGACAACGCTGCTGAAGTGAACAGAAGTTACATAAATTTATATATGCACTTATATTATAACAATAGCCTTATATGCATGATCATTCGCTTGTTGAATTGGTGTGTTCTCTTTTCCTTTTTCAGCAGGGTGCTGTTCTTGTTCAATCACAATCACTATTTTATTCATCATCAACATGGTTGATGCATTCAATTGTTCATAATACCAGTCAATCCATACCTTACCAAAACCAACCCTAAATATTGAGTGTTAAAACGAAATATTCTTGAGAGAAGTTTGAGTTCGATCCTACACTTAACTAAACCAGCATGTTGCACTGTAAAATCGGGCATAGTCACTGTTAAATTGTAAAATATTCAAAATATGAACATTTTTATTCACAGTGATAGAACTAGATATTTATAGATATATCGACTGAGTTACACAATACCAAGAGCGATATCAGTCGATAAATCTCCGTTTTTTGCAGTCACTTCAAAATTGACAGCTACAGACATTTGTGAAGCCATCAAATTCGGGGTGGACGGCAAATTGAAGTTTCATTAAGTTCATCAAAACCTCGCGATTTCGGTTCGGTGGAAACATAGAGTTTGTAACAATTTTGGTCACAAATAAATGAAGCACACAATTTTCCTTGTGGGATGTCAAATTCTGATTGTGACTGCTCTCAATTTATCAAACTTCATCACAAGCTTCACAGTATATATCGGATATAAGAAAGTCCAGAAATGCCAAACATTTCTTTGTTATATCTGTTTTTTTATATATATCCGATAAACAGGTATAAGAAAAAAATGTGCTTATAGCCGAAAAGCTGATATAAGAAAAAAATATTCTTATAAAAAACTTAAAAAAAGTTATGAAAAAAAAAATTGCATTACAAATGGGAAAAAACAAGCATTTATTCACAGTGCAAGCAAACAAGACTATATATTTGGTTACTTTTGTGGGTTTTCTGTAATGTATCTTACATAAATATAAGTTAAGCTTTAATTTGTTCGATTTAAATAAAAAAATAATTTTTTATTTTGAGGAGAGGCCTCTTACTTTATTCAACGTTCATTATCAACTGACTGAACAATTTTTATAAGCCAACCCTAATGCCCTGCCGTCATTGGTCAGTTTTGCTGCATCAGCAAAACGATGATTCTTTTGCTTAGCTCCTGCCGGAAGTATTTCTGCGAAACATTCTTGATCGATCTGGTGGTCCATTGGTTGTCAAGTGAGATGATTGTTTATTGGAGGGAGAATGATTTTCTTGGAATCGTTGAGCATCCGGTGTATGTGTCGTTGCTATTCGGTATATTTGTCTTTAATTTATACAAGTGGCAACTATGTACTCTCTGGATTAACAAATAAGCCATGGAAATCTGTGCATTCAGCGAAACCTCTACTGAACAAGTGTTTTATGACTGGGCTGCTGTCTTCTTTCAAGGAATGCAATTCAATAGCAAAGCACAAAATACAATATACGTCGGTCTGACTGCATTGGTAAGATTAGAGAAATCAGAGGATCATAATAACGTAAAATATACGTTGAACGTAAAACGAACCCACTTCATTATCAGGGATGAGAAAGCTGAGTCCATGGGCCTTACAATTTTGTTAGCACGTAACAAAGTGATTTGATAATTGTAGTCGATATAAACCCCACACTATCGTTACCTCGTGAAAGAGTTAAAGTCACCCGAACGTCATTTTAAATATTTAACGTGGGGTCAAGCTTAAAATTTCATGCTGTTTCAGTGAAAAAATTTGTAAACATGTTTTTTTGAAGATGCATTTTTAGATATTCTCGAGGATTTTAACCTAATCCGCAAACCTAAAGATCAACGAACGAACGTGAAGAAGAAGCTGGAATAGCATTCCGAAGCAGTTTTGTTGACCAAAACATTCACTAAATATTTTTTTGATTGAGGAACATTTTGAAAAAAAAACACATAATTTTGTCACAAATGTGTTGCACGATTTCAGAGCCTTGTGCCTTAACAATGCTTTTCTGGTTTAGTTGAATCACATATGAGATATGGCGTATTAGCGTGGGGAAAAGCATCGCAAATGCAATCCCTACAAAGAACACATGTGCGCCTGCAAAAATTAGTGCACAACCCCAGACTCAACCCTGGAGCTCAAAATCTTCTGAATATTCAACAGATCTACAATCTAGAAATCCTTGCTCACTTCTACAACGACGATGCATACAGAACTCTGACGCAACAAGCAGTAAATACCAGAAGAAGACAACAACAGGTCTATGAAGTCCCGAGGTATTGGAACGAGTACGGAAGAAGGACGCTTAATGTTGCAGTTCCATCAGTGCTTAACGAACTTCCAAAAGAATTTCGCAACCTAACAAAAACTGAAATTTTAAGAAAAACCAAAGAAATGTACTTAGCATCCAGTTTGTAAAAAATCTACTTGTTTTCATTTCTGTAACGTAATTTTTTTGTTTTTTTTTTCTTTATATTGAATTATTGTGTTAAAGTAAATTGAAATAATATAAAAATTGAACGCTTAAACTTAACTTAACTTAATGTATATGACCAGTCTTCTGCAGACAAGCCCTTCCGGCTTTCAAGATACAATCTATGTGAACAATGGAATAATAAAATAATAAAATAAAATAATAAAAAAAAAAAAAAAAAACCTCTTCAGCACACATTTTGCCGTCGGTAGTGTGGGAATAGATGGATAAGTAGCTGCGACAGTTAGTTGAGCTACTGTTGGGAGTCAACAAAGACTTCCAACAACAACTTCCAGACATCAACAATTTAAACGCGAAGGGAATTGACTGCGGCCTACGACGTGGAGAAACTCAATTGTATGAAAGACGTCAAAGAAAAGGGATAGAATCAGGGCTAAAGGAGATCATCCATTATCTCTCTCTCTCTCTTTCTCTAGTTAGGGGGGCATTAATCGAAAGCTTTTGCATTTCCTATGTATGTCTCGCTAAATTGAAGTGGGCATTGATATTACTTAGTTTATGTATATGTGAAGTAATATGCCTAAGGTAGGGGTAACATAGAACTTAGGATCAATGATCTACATTACGTAATGTAATAGAAACAGCTCTTGAGGGGGGTTGAAGGAGTTTACTTTGAACTAAGATTCATTTGCCAATCTAATTCGAAGAAGAAAGGAAGTTCCATTTAATAAAGGCAATAAATTATAACGTATTAAGGAAGTGTTGAGTTTTTATTTGATCACCGCACATTTATCCAAGTCACTTCAACATATAAGTGGATTGGTACATCTTATTTCGGTCAACTTCAACTTCAACTTTTCCACTTTTCCACTAGGGATAGTTAGATTTGCTTTAGATTTAACGCCTCCCATGCAGTCTTTTTTTGTTGATCATTTGTAAGTCGTTGACTTTGTCTTCGATTGTTAGCAAGTGCTGCTCTATCAGCTGCAGCAACATTCCCTTTTCCATCCTGTCCCAATTTTGCTCTCTTTCTCTCTTAAGGCTCTGGTACATAGAATACCTTACATGCGTGAACGTCAATTAAGCCGAAAGGCACATTTAGAAAGTAGTTCAGATTAGCTTAGAGTACCGGCATAGGGTCAGTAGGTTAGTATTAAGAACATTTGTAAATTCTGAAGCTAGTTTTAAGTACTTTTGTCTAACATGTAAGTAAAATTATTCAGAAGAAAATAAAAATACATTAAAAAAAAAAATGGGTGAATGTCAGCAATACTTTGACAGATACATAAAATACATGTGTTCTTATGGGAGGTGACACCAAGACCAACCCTGCTACTCAACTTTTAACTTTTCTCTCTCCTTCAGCGTTGACAATCCTCACATTGTGGCATTTCAAGAGAATTCGAATTTTATGTTTAAGTTTCGGAGTTGGTTCTCGTTAAAGCAACGTTCAAAATAGATAAAAATATAAATGTTTACAATTGAGGATGTATATTAAAATGCAAATTTTAACAAGTTGAATTTCAATTCAAACTTGAAATTGGCAAATGAAATAAGCTGTGCTTTGAAGTATTCATTGTGTCATCCCCTTGCGTCGGATACTTCAGCGTGTACGTATGCTCTGACGCTACGCAAGTAAAGTATTCTGTGTGCCGGAGCCTTTAGTCTGAAATTTAATCGTTAATGTCATCTACCATTTATCCTGCTTCATTTTAAATTATACTTTTGTGTCCATTTCTTGCGCTTAATTTTCAGATCCAGCAAATTAAAAGATAAACAAAACAAGCGAATGACAGCAGTGCATGTGCGTTTGTTTATCCCATTTCATTTTTAGGGTCTTATAGGTACGTTGTAAGGTAGAAACTAGTTAGCGACAGCTTAAAATGTGACTATTTTTGACAAAAAGTCAAAGCATGCTTTTAAGTTTAAAATTTTGTACAACTAGTTGGGACTTAAACTATTAAAGTGGAGTAGACTATAATTTCGCGAATGTGTTTCAGGCATATTTTAGATTCTGCTCTATAACTCTTGAAAAGTCTTTGTTGTACTCCTCTTCCATAGAGATCATACTGACATTTGCATGGGGCTATTCACCATGTTCTTGTGTGCACTCATGTCTTATAATTTGTATACATCTAGAGACTCCGGTGTATGAGAAAAAGTTTTCTTTATCAGTTTTTTGTGAAACAGTTTACGGTGTATTAGCTTCCATTTCTTATACACGAGTTTCTTACAACCGATACAAACTGTACTACTAAAGGGCTTTTGCATAAGGACTTGACAACTTTTATTTAAAAAGGTAGTAAGTGGCTTAAATGCACTTAGGCCAAAGTAGGCCCGTTGTACTGCCAAGGGGGCTTGTTTAGAAGGAGAGGGGAAGGGCTGGCATGGTTATTACGACAGCCAGCCAGATCTGTCAATGAAGTCTACTGTTATTTTTTAAATTAACAAAACGCAAACCATTTGAGATATTTCAAAAACTTTATTATCGGCTTGAAGTACAATCAAAGCATTTATGCATGGAACTCGACTTCGTTCGTATGGTCACCGCGGGCACATAAGCGGCTGTCCATTCGTTGGACCCAATTTCCAACGACTCGGCCACACATTTCGGCCAAAACGACCGCTATTTCGCGTTCAATGTTGGCTCTGAGTTGTTCCAACGTAGTCAGCCTGCAGGCATAATCCAATGAGTTAACGTAGCCCCACAGAAAATAGTCAAGCGGCGTTAAATCGCACGAAAGAGGTGACAAATCAACTGGCCCATTTCTTGAGATAACACACTCACCACACTTAGTCTTGAATAAATCGATTGTAACGTGTGCTGTGTGGCTTGTGGCACCATCCTGTTGAAACCACATGTCGGCCAAGTCCATATCTTCCAATTCGACCCAAAAATAATCGGTAATCATGGCGCTATAACGCTGACCATTCACAGTAACTTGACGATCGGATTGGTAGTCGAAAAAATATGGCCGGCATTTTTTTTTCCGAGAGTAAGTGGAAGTCTTCGGCAAGACTCTATAGCGAACGTTCGCACACAGAAGTGTGAGATTTTTACTGAATTTAATACGACTCCAACTAAGTGAAGCACTTAACCAGTAGCTTGTATTTCATGAATTAGGTACTGATCGGCTAGTTGCTCTCCAATGAAAGATCCTGCTAACACCGCCACCATGAGCGGGTGTAGACAATCACACGAGATCAAGGGGTCTAGTTATTTTTGAAGTCGGCGCATGACATTAGTTTCCTCAAGAATCGGGCAAACTGTAGAGTTTGTGTGCTCTTCTAGGCGGTGCTTATGTTTATAAACAAAGTTCTTAACTTCATCTTGGAGTACTAATATTCCAAGATCTGTGGATACCGTAGTTTCGATAGTTCTAAGCACCTTATTTTGAAAAGTCTGTATTAAGTTCAGATTACTTGCTTTGGTACAACCCCAAAGTTGTACGTTAAAACAGGTTTGAGGATTTGCTTATATACAAGCAGTTAGTTGTCAATACTTAGCTTGGAATGTTTACCAATAAGCCAGCACATACCTTTATATTTCATGTCAAGTTGGACACGTTTCTTCTTAACGTGTTCCTTCCACTTGAGTTTTTAGGTATTTCGTTTCATTGCCAAAAGGTATTTGGACCCGATTTAGGAAGACTGGCATGTTATTAACGTGCCTATAAGTGAAGTTCATACCTACTGATTTGCTTTCATTAGGGACAATTCGCCAGAAGTTCATCCATTCGTGTATCTGATCTAGTGAACGTTGTAATATTGCTGTAGACTCTTTAACCATTTTGGCTGTCACCAAAAAGGCAGTGTAAATGCAAATGCAAATGTGCCTAGAGCATTGTGCTCTTCTTGTGGTAAATCACTAGTATAGAGTAGGTATAGCAGAGGGCCAAGAATACTCCCTTGCGGTACACCTGAATTTATATTTTTAAATGCAGAGTATTCATTTCCATGCCTCACAGGGAAGACCCTATCAGAGAGATAGTTCGCTAAAATACTATACAGATTCCCCGGTAGAGATCGGCATAGTTTATATTTCCGGCCTTGATCCCAAACTTAGTCAAATGCTTGAGAAACAGCTTGTGTTCAAATGCATTTTCTATTACATCATTTATACGATGTACTTGGCCAATAGTTGAGTGTTTACTTCTAAAACAAAATTGGTGATTTGGTATGAGTTGTTTTTCTTCCACAATTGGACTTAACGGTCTAAGCAGAATTTGTTCAAATACTTTAGACATTAACGGGAGTAGTGAGATAGGTCTATAGGACGTTTTATTCGTGGTTTCCCGGGTTTTGGTACGCCGGCATGCAAACCGCACGAAGCAGTTATTTTTTGTGGATGAAGTGGTGATTCATGAAGCACATGTGGATTTTCAACCGACCATTAACGCATATTTCGCATTATTGACGAACTCATTGAAGCAAATATGACCTTAGTCGAAAATTGGAGTTAACGCTCTTAAAGTTGCGGTCACCGACTCCGAATCTCGGTAGAATTTTTTATAATTTGGAGACGTTGCTCGTTCGAGTACTTTACCATGACCAGTGACAGTTTGATGATTGGTGAAAGCGTGCGTTCACAAATCAAATTCAAAGTTGCCAAGTCGCTATTGGAAAGTCGAAACATCTCGTTGACTCCTTCTCGGAAAAGATGAAATATGCAGATAATTGTTTAATTTAATCTGCGCAATTATTGCTAACGAATTGATCTGGATTTCTTGGGACTGCTCCTTTCCCAGAAACTGTCATTGAAAACTCTCAAGCTCTTCGATTTACTCAAAACGTGCATAAATCCTGCTAACGAACTCGACGTGATGTGGACCTTCCCTGGGTTCCATGGTTTTCCATAAGATATGAATACATCCACGTGTGTGTTGTGGGTATCACCAGCATCAGCATATCATCGAAAACATGAGCAGCAGTTACCGAGAATCCCGGTCTGATTGACAAACCGGAATTCCGGCGACCCCTAAACAGAGAGAACACAGGAATCGAAAAGCCAACCATAAAACTGACATGCACAGATACCAATTTGTAAACAAGAAAACCAATTTAAGTGCACTCAAATCCCTCAAACGCACAACGAATAAAAAATTCCGCATTCCTCCGCCCAAAAATTAACCCTTTTACTTTGAACCTAAAAATGCAAATAAATTCGAACCGCACTAGAGAAAGCTGCACACCGCCAGACAACCGCACACAAGCTGTGTTGGCAGCATCGTTGCTCCTGCTACCTGTGCCTCAATGAATTATACAGCCCACCCCCACCGACCATGGCAGCGAACAAAGGCTCCGCTACACAATCGATTCCACTGAATATTCATGAGGCAGCCGAAAACGGAGTTATAAACTTGCTACCGCCAAGCCAACCCTTCAAATCTCATTAAGCGCAATCGAAAACTAATTCACAGGCCGCAGCACGAGCATTAAGCGAAGTCCTTACAATCAGACGAAACTCATCACAAATTAGATAAAATTAAATTGATATTCAAAAAGTTTCCCTTTCATCTCTTAACGAGCTTACGAGTGCAAACGTAAAAGTCGATGTCTGCCTGCGTGTGAGAAGCAGTCGCAATTTCCGCAATGATTCATCCGTGGCAGGAGCGAAATTTCTTCACATAAATAATCGCGCTCTTCCCTTTGGACTCACCGTTCCGCCCCGCGTTCTGTTCAAATGTGCAGATGGCGGATGTAATCATCATTAGCATTTGGTTACACTGAAAGCCGGTGAATCCGTCTACACGCAACGTCCTCGACCGCCAGCTCCCCGTTTGAGTGAAGGCAATGAGGGCGGGAATTAAAGTGAATAGAACGCCAGTGGATCAGTTCAACACCCTTGTGCGTACGCTCTATAAATTTTTACTTGCAAAACAGAGGCGAGCAAAGGACCAGAAAAAGAAAAGTGCTGTCCTGGTGTAACCACAAACATTGAAGATCCTTGGTGGGGGCTTCTCGAAGGGTTGTGTTATTCAATTGAAATCGCTGCACATGGCGACGGTGGAGCACCCATGCTTGAGTGCAAAAGTCGCAGTGACATAGATGCGCCGCCTCTCTGGCCATGTTAGTCACCAAAGGGAAGTTAGTTCAGCTGCCTGCAGTGATGCATGAGCATGGTATCTCTTATGCAATTGTTTTCATTTGCATCCTGAGTGATGCGAAGTGAATTTGCGTACCATCATCATCATCGGCGTGTAGATGCAAAGAGGTAAGTGCTTCCGCATCGAGATGCAACAACGGGTTTGAATGGAAGCTAAATTGAAAGAGTGCGTCCGCAAAGAAACTTTGAATCGGGAACAGTGGGTCACGCAAAGCATTATTTAAGGTTGCCCATGCTTAAATCGGGTGAAGGACGTGCACATTTTTTCCCTGTCACAGTAGTTGACCAAGTCCACACTCGCTCTAGAGTGTACCTCATTTTCGGACACACAAGCTCCCGCGCAGACATATTTTCCCCAAGTGTGTATGTAAATACAGACGACTTTCGAGTGTTCTTGTGGTCACTTCAATTTTGTCAAGCATGCGGTCTTCTATTTGCCCCCATTCTCGCCCTGACTGGGAGCATTTGGGTCGCAATTTCAACCACGTGCTTGAATGCGACACCATTTCACATGGGTCTCCAAAACACACACACAGACAAAGTCACTCTATTAAGGTACCTCTACACTGGAAAGTGGTAATTGGGTGATTTTGAACTGACAGGTATTCTAACTACGAAAAAATGAGATGTCAAGCTAGCAGGTCGTGAAGCTTCTGGTTGACAGATTCCCGACAGAGTAATGCAACCATTTAAGGTTCCTTGCATTTAACGTGAGTATTCCTTAAAGAAGTCGAGCCTTTAATTTGTTGCTGGGTTACTTTTGTTTTGCCATGAACTACGTCTCAGTGATCATAGTGATGAGAGTGTGGTACATAATCCGTTTCCACTCGTTTCGTACACCGACCGTCATGTGTTCATGAAACTGCACAACTTAATGAGATGTTTATTTCCTCTATGTACATATGTAGGTAGCGGTGACTTGAAGAATGCACAGGGTTGTCGCGTCGGTCGATTGTGCCACGACGCTGGATCCAGTGGCAGGTTGTAGTGTAACTACCCACCGATTCAATAATAAGACCACGTCTCAGAGTCGCATACGATAACGTTACCTCGTCGTGATGTGCTTCAAGATATCTTGGTACGATCTATATTCCTTCCCACGAGTTTGGGTTTAAACCACAGCCATCACGACACTCCCATAAGGGTGCCAATCGCAACTAATCAGACTAAAGTCGCACCGAGTTCCATCGTTTCCTAATATCCCGTGGTAACGAAATATAACTTCTGTCGAAGCTTTTGCAACTTGATAGTTACCACCTTTAGATGCTTTAACACCCAAGACTAGTAGCAATTTATTCAAGGAACCACAATCCAGATTAAAGGTCCCAGTCCATAGATTTCGTTGCTGACAACTGATAAGCCCTAAAGAGAAGGAGAGAGACAGCAAATGCGGCCCACAAGTGGAATACTTCACAACGGATGAAGTTGGGCAACTTTAAGCTTCTTGTGCGTTCAAATGCGGCCCACAAGTGGAATACTTCACAACGGATGAAGTTGGGCAACTTTAAGCTTCTTGTGCGTTCAAATGCGGCCCACAAGTAGAATACTTCACAACGGATGAAGTTGGGCAACTTTAAACTTCTTGTGCGTTCAAATGATGTTTGTGCGTGTTGTGTTGTCCTAACGATATTTCATGAATGAGTGAATACGTTTTGTTATTTTTGTTCGAATTCCTTACATTTCTACAGGAGTGAGTTGCACACGCAGCGCACGTTAGTGGGCACGTCTTTGCAATCCAGCAAAGGATTCCATGAGTTTGGCCCTTAAGTTTGGCCAAAACGACTGGATGGCGCAGTTAGTACAGTGCCTGTCCCTGGTTAGCGGGGTCCACAGTTCGAATCCCAGTGAAAGCAAAGTTAATACCCTATTACCGATTTTTTCAAATCTGTTCCAGTCACCATTTGCTGTTGCGATCAAATTAACGGCACTGTCACTGGAGTAGTCAATCAGTGGTAGTAGTCTGACTATGGGATGGGTATCCCAATGGACCAATATGGTCTAAGTGTGCTGGTGAATGTACTAGCAGCCCGCCTACCTAACCTTGGGTATAGCCAATCAAGACATTCAAAATATCGATCACTTGAGCAGAGACGTATCCCATATAAATGACTCTAGATCGAGGCCTGGTTGAAGTGCAATGTTTTAAACTAACTTGAGGGATATCCCTATGGGCTCTTCAATAGTGGAGAGGGACTTGGAGACATCTGTATCTATACAAAGAACAAAATGAAGTCGCTTCCTGCCATCTAATGCTGTTTCGTCTAGACCATATTAACTGGACAAAAATATAAATAAATAAAATTGGTCCCTAAATCTTATAAAAAAAAAGAGACTGCTCCAACTACATGGGCATACCCCTCTTAAGTCTCCCCGGGAAAGTTTAAGCTAAGGTTTTGGAAGCGCGTTCTAGAGCTATAGTCGGGCCAAGGATGGGTGAAAAACAATGCGACTTTCGTCCCGGCAGAAGTACAACCGTCCAGCGTTTCACTCTAAGAATGGTACTTGAGAGATTTGGAAAAGGCAAATGACCGAGTTCAGTGAAGTAAGCTGTGGAGTGTTCTGCAAAGGGTCCGTTCTAGAATTGAGGATCCTCTTTTGTGGGCCGTTCAATCTCTTTACACAAGCTGTAGCAGCTGTGTTCGGGTTAACGGTGCTAAATCAACACTCTCTCACCATGGGCGTTGGACTTCGCCAAGGGTGCGTCTTGTCACCTCTCCTTTAGCTTTAGTAAATGTTTTCTTTTATATGGCTTTAATATGGATACATATGGTGTTGTTATTAATTTACACAAGCAGATAGGATCATAATATTGTTTATTTTTACCATCCACTTGGCATGCTCTAGACGAAACACTATGTCCCTCTGTGCGCTTATATCTTTTTAACAGCGCAGCGGATTTAATTGAGTTCTTCATCAATAGATGGAGTGATTCAAAGTAAAGGTTTATAATAACAACATTATGGCTACCGCGACAGTCCGTGGTGAACCTAGGCCTAGCTTCTACAACGCTTACTCGTGTTGTGCGTGCTATTGTTCTTCGAAAGACGAAGTTTGAGGAGCTTTTTCACAGATACGGATACTCTTTGTGTTTTGTCAGTGATTCGAAAGGGGTGGAGCTCATGGAAGGTGGCAAGTTTGGGGAACAAACCTGATACTCCCGAGTCATATACAATTCATACGCATTGTACATTGTATGACGGTGCCAAGTAAGCAACCAATAAGCACGCTCTCGCAGATATTCTTGTAGTGTAAGTCTAGTAAACAAGAGCCCAGGGCAAGGCACTTTTTTGCTAAGAACCTTCTGAATTGAGACGAATGCTGTACTAGGGTTTTTTTTTAAATACGTGTACATTCTAACTTTAGCTTGTAAGTAAGACATAGAATCTGCCCAATTGGTTTTTGGTGATGCAAGAATGAAGTCGGAAAAAAAATAATTAATGGTGCTTTTTTTTCATAATCTCACTTGTAACCTTTTCCCTTACGAGTCTATGGATCCAACAGCCTTATGCCGATTCCGAACGATCAAGTTTGAGAAGCTTTATATAGGCAGCGATTCACGTTGCGCATAGTCAGTAGTGGGTTTCAGAAGCCGAATTAACGGGGTTACACTTAAACCGACTCAAACCGAGTCACATTTATTTCAAACCGAATTGGCAAACCCGGTGTGGGCAAATGTTGTCGATCTAACCCCAAATCAAATAAGACAATACAAATCGATATCATATCATTCCATATTGGCTCGGGTCGTAGCCACCACAGCAGGCTGCATCATTTCGGACTTTTCGTGTATTGTGTGCTTTGTATCTATTCATAACATTCTCTCTTATTTTTGTGTGACGTGTCAAAGCAAGTAAGTCTTGTTGTGGCGTGCGAGTATACGAAGAGAGATAAAAGAGAAGAAAGAAAAATTTCAACTATTAGCACACACACACAGCCGGTATTGGCTTGGCTACGCTTTCCTTGCCAAAAAAATCGTCTTAGGATGCACATAGAACGCCAAAACCAACTCCAAACGGAATAGAATTGGGCAATACATCTCAACTTGCCCCATTCCATAAACCATATTTTTTGCTTTCCACCATCAAACCGAGTTCGTCAATCCGGGTTACAACTGGGATTGTTTCTATTTTAGCCCGGATTAAATCGGCTTGTGAAACTTGCGAGTTGTCACACCAGTTATAGTCAGTGACTCGAAAAAGGTGGCACCGTGAAAATTGTTTGTCCTGCCGGAAATCGATCCTAGACCCCGCAAGTGCAAGTGTGTAGAAAAAATTATTTCAAGAAATTTGCAAACAAACTAAAATGTACATAAAGACAGAAGAATCAAAATGCAACAGAGTCTAGCTTCAGAATTGAAATTCGTTTTCCTATTGAGTAGAGACAATGACTTGATGCATCACACGTGCACCACATGCATACTGTGCTGTTATTGTTGTTTTCCATGTAAAGTCAGTTCCTCAGTCTTATCGTTCGTTTTTCTAAACAAAAAAATATGTTGTCCGCCTGATACCAAGTTTCCACCGAACTAAACCGCGAGGTTCAGACAGTTCTTCTGGCAGCCATTTAAAAATTGACAGCAAGTGACATTTGTTTTGGCGGGCACTTATATATTGAAAGCGAACTTCAACCTCGGTGGAAATGATCTATTAAGGTTTCAGTAAAAGTTCATCCGAACGTCGCGGTTTCGGTTCGGTGGAAACGTGATACAAGACAATTGCGGCTTATGTCCCTGTCCGGTTCCGGGCTTGGGAGTGTCCGCTAAAGGGAATACAATATGTTTGAAACTTCAATTCAAGATCCACGGTTGTCAGAAATTTTCCCCTCAAGGGGATTAACAGTGAATTCGGATTGCCACTTTTTGGTTAGTTCATTTCTCCTCGGCAGTGTGCATCAACTGTCAAAATGTTGCACAAATTCGACAACAGCAATCAAGTCTGTTCATAATTTCGGCTCTAAATGTTGGTCATGTCATTAACTGCACCCACGGCAATAAGAAGTTGCTTTGAAAATAGTAATAAGGAAGTGCTCAAGAATTTGTTAAGCCAACAGGTTCGATGATGTTTGTAATTCTTTTTACCGAGGAAACTGTATGTTATGATGAGGAAGAGCACTACCAAAAGAAACACACACGTTGGCCGCTAGAAAGCAACTAAGCCTTCTTCAATTCACTTAATATAAGCTGATTCTAAGCTTAACCTACTTAATCCCACTGCTTATACAAAAAGAGAGCCGCTTTTATACAATTCATGAGACATAGCACTCTAAATTTCCATTTTCTATGAAGAGGAGAGCAATTTACAAAATAAGATCCGCCTTCTTGGGAATAAGACTTGGTCAGATTGTAAGATGTTCAAAGTTCTTTAATTCGTCCGTTTCTGGTACTTCCTTCAAGTGTTTCATACTTTCGAACTTTCTCTCAGTATTAATTAAAAAACCATTAATTTTTCCAGTTGACCCCTATTTTTACAGTTTGGCAATACACTGAATGTCATGCCGTCAAACTCTCAAATATTTGCCTTCCTCCTAAATTTGCCTTCAGTCTACAGGTCTATTTAAAAGCATCACTAACATTTTCCTCCTCCATCCATTGCAGCCATTTCAATGAACATTGTCAGAACTGGGTTGCCTTCCTCTGGCGAACCGCATTGGGAGCCAATTCTATCCAATTGGTTTGAAGGCGGTCGTCACCACAACTCCCACACTTCTCGCGCCCATTAAACAAGATACCAATCATCCAAGAGTTTCCCGCCTCATTTGGTGTCATCGGCTGTCCGATGACGTCTCAGCCTTAGGCACCGGTCGGAGACAGTCGCCACATGTTTCTGGAACCGATTTCGATTATACTGCCCCAATCGATTCTGAGAATATTCTTGAAATGTTTGGCGCCCAAAGACACTGTTTTATTGCAGAATATCAGTGTTTTTTTTGTGTCAGCCATCAAACCGGAAACAAGCCAACTCGTGCATGCATTCTACTCAATCACCACGTAATCGATGTCGAATAAGAAAACAAAAATCGCGAAGCCGCAAAAGCCAATAGCCTTCAATGACGGTGAAATGAAATCAGCGGCGCGCCAACACCATCTCACCCTTTCTAGCCAACATTCAACGACAATCGAAGACTGATGAGCTCCCCTCCTCGGCGAAGGATTTGTGTGATTAATCATCGGTTTTAGGTGAGCCTAACCAAAACTAATTAAAAGGGGGTCCTCGAGATTGCTGCTAAATTAATGCAGCATCAAGCGTACTATGTACTTCGTTGATTGTGTGAAGGATCATTCGTTTTCCTTTTGCCGTTCATCAATTTGCATTCCGAAAGCGGGATGAATCCAAAAATAAAAAAAAAGCCCCTAACAACAGAATCCGAAAAAAAAAAAATCAGAGCTGATTGCTCGAATCGTGAACTGTGGTTCATTTGGTAATTAAAATTTGTTGCCGCGTTTTGGCCTTATTTAGGAAGTTTCTAATTTATGTAGATTAGTCGGAAAGTGAGTGGAGCTTAAGAGGGTTTAATGATTCAGCAGTAAGTCGTTTTTTTCCCGGTTCAAACTTATTTTTGAAGGTGACTTTATGAAGAAGTTTTTGAAGGTACCGTGGCAGCCCAGTGGGGTGGGTTGGGTCAGTTACTGAATGGATATTCGATAACCCGCTTTTATGATGTTAGCAAAGAGGGGTGGAACTACGTCGACACGAGTTATAGTCTGCTATCGACTTTGATCACATCAACAGATGTCCAGTCGATGTCGAAACTTCTGTTAGCTTATTTTATGCGACAATTTCACACTTTTTTTATTTTTATTTACTTTTCGGTCTCACTTTTGGAGAAATAAACGGCGTCCTTTATGGAAAATTATTTGCTTCACTTTCAGGGACTCACACATTCATACTGATGTCCAATTTAATCATCTAACTCCTTGTGTCGAATTCCCTTGAAAACAAGGAAAAAAAGAAAATCGCCCTTTTTCGCTTTGACATTCCGCTTTTAATTACTACACGGTGGATGTCAGTGGTGTGCGTCGATATAAACAGATTCCTACCGAGTTACCTTTTAAAATTCAGCTTTTGAGGAATGTATCAACATAACAAGCAACATGAATCTAAACACAATATTTGTGTGCTTCCTACACCTGCACACGCAAGCGATTTGTTTGCGGAACTCAGGTGCATAACTTAAAGCGTTTTTTAATTTTAATACTTGTTATGGTTTATGTTCATTATTAATTTCAACTTTAATTACTTGAAATAATTAGATTGAATTACCTGTGAATGAAATGCGTTGTGCAATACACAATATAATCACACTTATTATCTTAGTCGAGTCACATGTCACTGTGAGAAATTTGTACTCAATTAGGCATTTCAATGTCACCTAAGGTGACTAATATAGTGCACATTTGTAAAGATTAATGAAAAAGACACTAAGCTGGTAACAGTAAGTGACTCCATATGGATGATAGAGTTGAGTTTCCGGACATACAAAGCCAACCCTACTGAGGAAAACCGGAAGAAGTTTAAACGGGCTAGAAATGCAACTATCAGACGTGTGAAATTCTATTATGAGCAAAAGTTGAGGCAAAAAGTGCTACAATATCCCAAGGGTAGCAAAAACTTTTGGTCATTTGTAAAAAACGTAAAGAATTCCGCCTCGTCTTCAATTCCCACGCTCATTTACAATGACATTCCAGCTGTCAGCTCCTTAGACAAAGCTAATCTGCTTGCGGCTCATTTTGCAGCTAGCTCAACACTGCCACATTCCAATTTGTCTCCACCTGTACTTGAGAGCGTTGATTTCACCATGGGACAAATCCACTTCCGCACTCGTACAGTTGCAAGAGTACTGAAAGATCTCGACGTGCACAAATCCGCTGGACCGGATGGTTTCCCCTATACTTCTGAAGAGGTGTTCTTCTGTGCTGGCAAAACCACTGCGTAAGCTTTTTCATCTATCCTACTCTTAAGGTCTCTTTCCGAGCAGATGGAAAACAGCATTTGTCCAGCCAGTCCCTAAAAAGGGCGAATCTTCCGTCGAAAACCTCGTACCGACCCATAGCACTTACGTCCCTTCTTTCTAAGGTTATGGAAACGCTGATAAATCGTCAGCTTATGAAATATCTTGAATCGCGGAAGCTTCTTAATGACCGACAATATGGTTTCCGCAGCGACAGGTCCACTGGTGATCCGATAGCTTATCTCACCGAAAAGTGGAACCAGTCTTTGCACAATGCAGGCGAAAGCAAGATCGTTGCGCTTGATATTTCCAAAACATTTCACAGAGATTGGCAGCAAGCTCTCTTGTCGAAAATGCGTGCCTATAGTATCGATGAATCTCTTCTTCTGTGGATTAGAAATTACCTTTCGGACCGTTCAATTCAAGTTGTGTTGGATGGATTCAAGTCAAGATATCCACCAAATAAATGCTGGTGTTGTCCAAGGCTCAGTTTTGTCTCCGACACTCTTTCTTTAAATGTGTTTTTATAAATGATCTCTTGTCTGCTACTTCCAGTCCAATCCATTCCTTCACTGATGACAGCACCCTTAGCTTTTCATATTCGTTCCAAGACCCACGACCACGCCCTTCGGCCGTAGAATTGGAACGGCAGCGTATGTTAAGCACATTGAATTCCGTTCTTGACAGCATAATTAACTGGCGAAAAAACAATAGAGTGGGATTCAAAGCTTCAAAAAATTAATGCTGTCTGCTGTCACTCAAGCGAACCCTTGATAATCAGCCATTATCCATGAATGGCGCTTGTGTCGATGAAACCGGAAAACTTTCCATCCTTGTTATGTGTATCAACACAACACTTAGTTGGAACGATCACATATTTGAGGTCGCCAAAAATGCTGCTTTCACCCCTTCTGATTTGGCTTTAATTTATAAGGCGTACATCCGCCCCAAGCTTGAGTACAACGCTCATATCTGCTCTGGTGCCCCCACGACCACCTTGCACCTACTTGATAGAATCCAAAAGCGAGCGATAAAACTTATAGGAGACAACAATATCGCAGAGTCATTAGACTCGCTCGAACATCGACGCACCGTCTCTTCTTTGTCCGTGTTTTATTGTTATTTCAACAAACGATGCTCAAGTGAGCTAGCCAACTGCATTCCTACTCTCCATGAATTCACCCGCAATACTCGTCTCGCCAGGAATGCTCATCAGTATACCCTTAAGCCTACTTTCGGACGCACAATCAAATTCAGAGACTCCTTCTTCAGCCGTACTGCACGAATATGGAATGGTCTTCCCAGCCTAATATTTCCCACAGATTACAACCCGCAGATATTTAAGACCAATGGGCACAGGTACCTCCTCTTCCTTTCTCCCTCTATGCCTTCGGCCCGTGCTGTGTCTTGACACCGGACACATAAGGGTATTAGCAATCCCTTGAGCACGCGCAAATTATAAAAAAAAAGTAAGTTCAAAGGTGAGAAGGTGTCTCATTAATTCGATTTTTGCTTGCTGGATAATAAGTAATAAAAGTAAATAATTGTTCTTGACCTTAAAGCAAATCAATACTAATAGCTTAAGAGATTACTAATGTTTAAAAACAAGACAATAGCAAATTTATACAACAAAAGCTTCAAAAAAATGTATTTACAGCAAAATTTTCAATATAAAATAATCTAAATTGAGCAAATTTGGCAGACAAATCGTGAGGTTGATGCATCTGCATAACAGTTCTTTCAAGAAAGTGTATTTGTGGTGTAAACACGGAGGGCACGAATCTCAGCCTAGATTTTTAGGACATCAACACGTGTATGTTTATCAAAATAGTGCTCGGTTATCAACGGCCGACGACTGAAATTCGCATTAAATTGAGTGCTAGTAGTCGCCCACTTATAACTGCCACTGATATTAACATTTTTTTCAACTTTGCACGAATTAATACATTTAGGATAATAACTATGCCCAATCATTAAAGTGTAATTTTTGTAACAGATTAAAGCAAAAATTTACATTTTTGTAAACACGCATCAGTAATCAAAAAATATGATATCGCCACTTTCTTGCACTTTCGCAAATGTGTGTACTGACTGACTGATGAGTATCTACCAGCTGAAGTTGTTACTTAAAATTATTCAAAATTCCCAATTAATAGTAGGTTTTATTTTGCTAACATCGAAGACCGATGTTTTGTTCTTAACATCGATTATTCGATATTTGAAGAACCTTAACATCGATGTTAAATCATCGATATTTGGTCTGAACATCGAACATCCCTAATCCTGATACCCAAACATTCCGAGCACTATATCATCATCTCGGATCCGATAGATATCGAACACTTTTATGCCTCGATAGTGTTGTTATCCGTATTCCATGACTTGTCAAGCACCGAAGTACATTGTGTATATGCAAGTTCGATACATCCTGAAACTCTTTACAGCGAAATCACACACAGTGATCCACAGGGATGCTGTCGTTTCTGTGCTTCTACTCCTCAATCTATTCATCATTATTCACAACGGCATATCCCTCAACACGTTCTTCAGAACTCTTAAGAAGACCAGATTCTTCCAAGACTTCTATGGAATTTCATTTTTCTTAACTTCATCCACGCGAATGAGCCCTCTTTTCAAATGAATGAAGTTTTATTTTCTCTCCTCTGTTGCTGGTTCAAAAGGATTCGTTTCTTTGACATGTTAGCTCCCGGGCAACCGTACCTGCATTCAGGAATGGGTATAACATTCGCTTTGTGGAATCCTCTCTTTCCTCTCATTCCAACAAATTCAATTTCACTCTTTTGAATTAAATGAGTTCAAGAAGATACCCCCCATCTCCAGCGGAACAAAACACATTCCCTTTGAAGTGGAACACTCCTCAGTTTCTCATTAACCGGACCAACTAGACTACAGTTCAGCATGAAACCCATTTAATACATAAATTCAGGGCAATTCAAATGTGAAAATGTGAAAATGTGAAAATGACTCCGGGCCGAAACTGTGCAGTCTAATGAAAGCCATGGGTTATTCATAAACGTTTCAAAAATCCACGACCACTTACATTTGTGCCATGCTCAAGTTTCTCAAAGGCACTGCCACTGAACGTCTCTGAGTCGCGTCGTCGTTAGTGGCTGCAGATTCTAAATCTCATCATAATTTGTCACATTTTTCTCTCTCTTTGTGCACACAGCCTGTGGCATCGAAGAGACATCTGATATGCACGTACCTCATTACACTTTGACGTGTTTCACAGCGCTGAGATCGCTTTCATTTTGGGTTAATCAGGCCACCTCTGCCTGGGACGGCGGAGGCAGAGCTGTTCCCTGGCATCCGTTGTGCTTCCATAAATCATCTAGACAGCAATGATCGATGTGGGATGGTGGATTTCGGTCTTACAACGACCCTATCCTTTTGTCTATTGAGCACAATCATAAAGAGAAATTGTCGTTAGGGCAGGCTGCAGGGGGTGAGCGTTTGGTGGACTAATGTGCTTCGTGAATGGCAAAGTTCTTTTTATGAATCTTTAGATATAAATATTTATGTAACAATTCTGCGATGACGACGGAGTAGACTGTTAAGCCGTCGAATACAGCAGGGCGGGGACCAATCAATGAGAAGATTTGTAGCTGAGTTTACGTTCGGTTCGAAAGCGTTCGTCCCTTCAAGGACACAGTTCAACGAATCGTTTCTTCTCTTATGAGATGATTTTCATATCCTTTTGTCAGATGTGTGCTCTTGGTTATTTACCGTTCAACTTATGGGATATGAAAAGGAAGCGGAGATAAAAAGAAAGCATTTTTCTTTCGCAGCGAAATCCATCAATATATGGTATCTGCATAATATATGTTTCGTCGCTGAATGAAGAATTAATTGAAAAGCTCAGACGGATGATGGGAGAAGATAAATGCGTTTTCGTTTCATTAGTTTACGGCGCATTTGTGTGAGAATGTCTGTAATGTGCTATTGTGGGCTGAAATAATTCAATTTCGAAAAAGGAAAAGAAAAAACCGGGTGGCATGATCGGATATCAACTCACTTGATGTGGCCTTCAAATTTATGGTGCCGTGGTGTGAAATCGTGGCTTTCAGAGGAACAGAATAAACTGAAATTGCGAACGCTGGTGATATCAGGATTTCGGTGATATGGGCACATTTTTAGGGTTCCGTACCAGAAGGGGAAACTTTATAGTGTTACTCACATCGCCACATGTTATGTCTCGAGATTTTTTTTAGCACTTTGAAATTGACACGCCTTTTTTTCAATTTGTACCGAAATACGATACTCGGCAGGTACTTTCGAAAAATAAGCGGACTTTCCCCCGCGTGCACTTTAGGCAAAGTGCGCATATGTGTTTCTTCATCGCAGCGATAGAAAAATGGCGCACGATTATAGGACACACAGCTGTTTATGTCAATGCACACATTATGCGACCAAATAATCGCAACGGTTAGCGATCTGTACTTTGCTGGCGATTGTTTTGACGGTTGTTAATTGTTTTTTTTTTAATGTAATTTTATTTAATTTTGAATCATGTTACTTCCATGGTAGACAAAAGTACTTAAGACTAGCTTAACTCACTCAAGAATTTGCAAATGTTCATAATACTAACCTACTGACCCTAAGCGGGTACTCTAAGCTAATCTGATCTACTTTCTAAATGTGCCTTTCGGCTTAATCTACGCTTTTTTTCTTTAGTCTTTATGACAATATTTTTATTACTTTTTTATTTACCAAGAAAACTTGTGAAAAACTTGGCTAAAAGGTTGTTAATTGTTTTTTCATATAGATGAGCATAAACTCTCACGCACTTGTTCAAAAATTATGCAGTGCACATAATGTCTTCTTACAAGTAGCTTGTTAGTGACCATCGAAGCCTTTTATTCATATTGAGAAACTAATAATAAAGGTAGAAAAACTTTTCTATATGATAAAAAGTCGAAGGAATACACCTTTAAATCGAAATATGCGGTGATTGCGGTGGTTATGCTTGCATTCTTGTAACTCCTACGAAACTCTCTCTTAAGCAATCTTTCAACGGGGACGAACCCAGACATTTTTGCACGCTTATTTTCCAGATTTTGAGTACGGTACAACATTTTCCTGTGAAATTAATTTCTACACTAACAACACTTCTCCCAAAGTCACAAGTTGGCTCTTATTCGTGCTAAATGTGTTACATTTTAATTTGCGACAGAAAAATCGGGTATAAAATTGGGCTCGTTGCAGTTTTTTAATCGCTGCGATAAAACAATTAAGTCGCAGTTGTTTGCATTATCTTGACTTTTTTTTTATAATTTGCGCGTTCTCAAGGGGTTGCTAATACCCTTATGTGTCCGGTGTCAAGACACAGCACGGGCCGAAGGCATAGAGGGAGAAAGGAAGAGGAGGTACCTGTGCCCATTGGTCTTAAATATCTGCGGGTTGTAATCTGTGGGAAATATTAGGCTGGGAAGACCATTCCATATTCGTGCAGAGCGGCTGAAGAAAGAGTCTCTGAATTTGACTGTGCGTCCGAAAGTAGGCTTAAGGGTACACTGATGGGCATTCCTGGCAAGACGAGTATTGCGGGTGAATTCATGGAGAGGAGGAATGCAGTTGGCTAGCTCACTTGAGCATTTTTTGTTGAAATAACCATAAAACACGGACAAAGAAGAGACGGTACGTCGATGTTCGAGCGAGTCTAATGACTCTGCGATATTGTTGTCTCCTATAAGTTTTATCGCTCGCTTTTGGATTCTATCAAGTAGGTGCAAGGTGGTCTTGGGGGCACCAGAGCAGATATGAGCGTTGTACTCAAGCTTGGGGCGGATGTACGCCTTATAAATTAAAGCCAAATCAGAAGGGGTGAAAGCAGCATTTTTGGCGACCTCAAATATGTGATCGTTCCAACTAAGTGTTGTGTTGATACACACACCAAGGATGGAAAGTTTTCCGGTTTCATCGACACAAGCGCCATTCATGGATAATGGCTGATTATCAAGGGTTCGCTTGAGTGACAGCAGACAGCATTGAGTTGAAGCATTGAATCCCACTCTATTGTTTTTTCCCCAGTTAATTATGCTGTCAAGATCGGAATTCAATGTGCTTAACATACGCTGCCATACGATACGGCCGAAGGGTGGGGTCGTGGGTCTTGGAACGAATATGAATAGCTAAGGGTGTTGTCATCAGTGAAGGAATGGATTGGACTAGAAGTAGCAGACAAGAGATCATTTATAAAAATGAGAAAGAGTGTCGGAGACAGAACTGAGCCTTGGGTAACACCAGCATTTATTTGGTGGATATCTTGACTTGAATCCATCCAACACAACTTGAATTGAACGGTCCGAAAGGTAATTTCTAATCCACAGAAGAAGAGATTCATCGATACTATAGGCACGCATTTTCGACAAGAGAGCTTGCTGCCAAACTCTGTCAAATGCTTTAGGAATATCAAGCGCAACGATCTTGCTTTCGCCTGCATTGTGCAAAGACTGGTTCCACTTCTCGGTGAGATAAGCTATCGGATCACCAGTGGACCTGTCGCTGCGGAAACCATATTGTCGGTCATTAAGAAGCTTCCGCGATTCAAGATATTTTATAAGCTGACGATTTATCAGCGTTTCCATAACCTTAGAAAAAAGGGACTTTCATTTTAATTTGCGGCAATAGCGTCGCACTAAAAATGGGATAACTTCCAAACTTTTAATCGTGAGGTATCACAGGACCTCGTTTACATTGAAAGTTATGCGTTCTACTGTTTGCGATTGAATAGTCGTGCGATTGAAAATTCATACTCTTAGTCGACCATTTGGACCACTGACGATGAGATGAGCATTTTATTCTTCAACATACTCGACTCGACTGGACTAAATTTAGCCCCTCGATTTGGCATTTTCCTGCAAATGTATTCTTCTATTTGGATTATGTTTCAAATTTAAGATCTTCGATATCCCATCATCTCTACTGAAAGTCTCCGATATGCGTGTCCACACTTGAATGCCATTGTGTTGCACACTTCGGCCAGGTTAGGGTATATTAGGGGATGGCGGCTGAGCATCACATAGACCTATTGATCCATAGTGCTACCACTAAACAGAGTAAACCTAGTTGTCCACTGTACAGTACCTTTGGCAAAAAATTGGGCCTCCAACCAAAGTTGACCCTAAGGATATATATATACGGCGGTAGTTCACTATCACCATCAGAGGCGGGGTTAGTTTTCAAGTTTTATATGACTTTTATTTCGATTTGAAATTCATTACATTAATTAGTTATATAATCTAAGTCTTTTATGGTTTGGCCTATGGCCGTCTACCAGATTGACAATATTTAACCTAATCAGAGGCGAGGTTTCCCCTAAACAAAATATAGATTTTTTTCCATAATATCTGGTAAATTGAAAAATGTTTCTAGACCAACATCTACACAACAAAAATAGTTTTTCACCTCTTATCATTTTTTTTAACTTTGCCTATAAGAGGTCTTGCTCTTGGAAGCGAGATTAGCAGTTAAGTTTTATAATAATACAAGATGTCGGGGCTACAGCCCGTTAAGGGTCAGGGCCTTCCTTTCCTCAACAATCACTCTTGTTGTGCGTGCTACTGTTCTCTCACGACTAGGAGGGACCTACAGTCTTATGTCGACCCCGAACGGCCAAGTTTGAGAAGCTTTTTCTAAACAGTTATAACTCCTTGAGCATTGTCAGGGGCAAAGGAAGCTGAAATTGATTGAATATCATAATTGGCAGCTAAAAATCCCAATTGGGATGATTTTCGTAAAACTCATGCTGAAAATGCTTATACTCGGCTTCGGCTTTGGCAAAAGGTGATTAAAAAACCGAAGTTCGACTTCGGCTTCGGCCAAAAAACTGGCCTGGGGTTGGAATCTAATTGTGAGGCATGACGCGCATTCCTGCATGAACCAGAGGTCGTCCAAATCCATGTCTTACATTTCAGTAAGAAAAGAAGTTGGTTAACATGGCTCTGTAACATTGTTCCCATCCTCATTTCCGAAGAAAAATGGTCTAATGAGGCTACTGGCCACAGCAGCCATGTTCTCGTCTGTGCACCATACGATGACAGGGACCATGAGTGTAGCCAACTTCTTGCACAAACTTGCGTACAGCAGTCGCGGTGGGTGCTTCATTTCGGCCAAACCTGCTTTTCAAGAAAAGTACTGCACACAGCACTCAGTTTGGAAATAAGTTTTCAATATTTCCAAACAGTGCTCAAGAGTAAAGCGACTCTTTTCTTCAGTGTCAAAATTGCAAAAAAAAGAAACACTAGATGGCTCACCCTGTAGAGTAAATCAGTTTTTTAATGTTTAGTAAGAAATTGTGTTTCTTTTATACGTTGTTTCTAAGACGATGCCGTTGTTTGACACAGTTTGGGAGATCTGTAATCAGGAAGGCCGAGCTTAGTGTGAAAGCCAAGTTAGCAGTTTTCAACTCGGTATTTGTTGAAACTCTCACCTATGGTCACGAAATTTGGGTAATGCCCGAAAGAATAAGATCGCGAATACAAGCTGCTGAGGTGAGATTTCTTCGTGCTGTTGTGGGAATTACTCGCCGCGACAGTCCGCCAGGAACTCAACGTTGAGCAGCTGCTTCTTCGAATGGAAGGAGCGTTGGTTTGGTCACGTAGCACGATTGTCCCCACCATCACGACTTCCGAAGCGGGCCTTGAATGCGATGTCATCAGGTAGGCGACCACTTGGCAGACCCAGGATGAGATGGTTGGACCGAGTCCATAAGCTCGCCTGGTTACGCTTGAGCATAACTGTTACAGTATCCTGCCATAATTGTTTCACAGGCAATAATAAAAATACATGGACATATCTTTATTGAAGTCACTTGCTCAATAAACACCGAAATAATAAGCGATCGCCTGTGCAACTGATAAGAGAATATTGCACCGTAAGTTAAGTTTCATTATGAAGCAATCATGTAGCATAAGTTAGTCTTAATATAGATCTCAAGTAGTGCTGAAGTCTTAAGAAAGATCTCAAACCGAACGGAAGTCTTAAGATAGATACACGCGATACACAGTGAAGTACAAATAAATGTAATATATATTTAAATTGCATAAATAAAGTTAAAGTTGTGGGTCGTCGTGGCGTAGTGTGTTTGTGCGTCGACTCCTACGCAGAGGGTGCCAGGTTCGAATCCCCATTCTGCCAACTTTCATAATTCACGGCTTCCACCTCTTTCGAGTCACTGACAATGCTCAAAGAGTATTCCCGTCTAGAAAAAGCTTCTCAACTTGGCCGTTCGGACTCGGCATTAAACTGTAGGTCCCTGCCACGCGTGAGAGAATAATAGCACGCACAATACGAGTGGTTGCTGAGAAGCTAGGCCCTGGCCCTCTACGGGCTGTAGCGCCACCCATATTATTATTATAAATAAAGTTAAAGTATATTTTATAAACAAGTGTTTCATGGTGTGAACTATTAAGACAAATCTCAAATAAAATTCAAAACCCCTGATGAGTTAGAGTCGATGGCGGAGGATCGAGTTGCCCGGAGATCTCTCGTGCATGGTTTACCCCCGCGACCCCTTTAGTGGATCATGCGGGTCAGAAGATGATGATGATGATGATTATTATTATACGTTGTTTTCTTATAAGAACAACTCGTACATTAGAAACAAATTTTGTGTATTTTCGATGTTTCTTGTATCCGTCGTCGACTCGATTCATTATCGAATTCATTGAAGAACAATTTAACCGAAGCTGCGGTGCTTAATGAGCTAGGTTGTGTAGGGAATTTTGAAATTAGTTCTTTAGCTGCAAATGAATTATGTATGTTCGATCATCCGATCAGGTGAACGGCCTGAGAACTCTCCACTCATTTGTACATAACAAGTGCATAAAAGATCTGCCAACTCAGCAGCAGCGCTCATTAAATGGATTACCACTCACTCGTAGTGTCTTGTTGTTTCATTTTCTCCACATACGCCTACAGTTGCATTGTAATGCCACTCTTTTCATCAGCTGTTTCGTTGCAAACTTCGCTCAATATTTCCAAAAGTAATTGATAATACATTCGAAGGATCAAGTTGTCTTTATTTAGTTTGTCTGCAGTTTCTAACGAAACGTCCGTATGTTCAAGCTTTTTATTCATCGCTATGTATCGTTGTGTAGCTTGACGTACGTAGTTTTGCAGTTTTTAGTTTCCAGCCTAAAAATCAACAGACGGCGACTAAGGTCGTATACACATCGAAGACAAATGAAGAAAAAAACAACTATGTACCAAGCGGCATATTACCGCTGGTAGCTTTTTTAGGCTTTATTGTCCTCCGCTCAAATACCTTGTTTTCATGTTAGTAAGCATGTCCAGAGCTTAATATTAATAACAAAAACACACACCTTTAACGTTAAAGCGCTTCCAAGGGGAGGTTTTCTAAATATACCTCAGCAGAGGAAGTTCTTCGTTCCTTCGAATCTATGCAATTCTCTATAGCTGCCCTTTCTCCACTCCTTAAGGAGACAACAAAACTCTCATAAGAAAGGGGACGACGAATACCCCTCTCTGTGCAAACCCGGACAGACAACAATGACTATCCTCCACTATTCATCCCCCAGCGTTGACACGATGAAACCCGATCGATAAACAATAAATTCCACAAGCCAATCGCTGGTCTAGAGAGAGAGTAACGTTTATATTAAATTCCATATTTCTCAGTCTCCGTTTGTGTCTCACTAGTGTGTTGTTTTTTTTTTTCTTCTTCTTTTATTTTGCAATTTGTAGACGACCGCCGACGCTGAGGACGTCTTACTTCCGCCGAGGCGAGAGGGAATGAGATCATAGCTGGGAAATAAGAAGCCCCAGTGTCGAGAGGGATTTACTGTGTAAAGATGGAAGATTTCCCTCAATCAATGACACCCACTGCAGCAACACAAGCCCAATAGGACGCAACCGGCAGAAAGCAGACTCTGAACAAACTCTGATTCAAAAGGATTTCATCCGGAAAAAAAAGGGAACAGCAAATGCATTATGGGAGCGAATTCCTCCTCTCGAACGGAAGCCAGTTTACTTTCTGATGATGACGGTGAGATATTATATATATGTACCCTTTTTTTATTTTCCACATTGTATCCTCTTTCATGCTGTTATTCTTTTTTAGAGAGTGAACTGCGATACTATTTCTTTTTTTTTTTCCTAGATTACATTTTCCTGTCCGTCGCACGTGTACTGTGGTGCAAATGCAAAATCACTCTGACGTAATCCACATGGAAGTAGATCCATAAAAGGCTTTCAGTTCGGTATTGTTTTTTTTTTTTTCATTGGCATAGCAGGCCGACATTGTTTGCTCGGTTGAGTATGCACAAAAGCATTGAGTGCGAAACGATGTCCCTTGTTGGGTGCCTTGGGGCTGGACGATGCAATGCGAATATTTATATTTAGATATCAGAAATTAATGAAATGGCAGCCGATAGACGGGTTGGCTGCATGTAGTTGGGCTATTTTCAAAACCACTTTGCTGCCATTTGTCGTGAGTTGTGCTGCTTCACGTCGTCGTGTAATGGACTTTGATTATTGGATTTTTATCGACGGTTGATGCATTTTGAATAAGTACAAATCCCGAAGAAATCGGGTGGCTACTTCCGATCTAGCCTACGCCAACATTTATAATTTAATTGAGATTTTCTTATCTTGTAGCCGGTGCTGGGACTTTACCTCGATTGTGGGAGATTCACTTGTGTTTCTTTGTGATTCTTCCGCTTTATTGACTTGATTGTTGTTTTCTTCGACTCCGAACCCGTGGGACAACGCAACAGAGGTCGCCCGCGTTTAAGGTGGCGCACCCAGGTGGAGAAGGATCTCAACCAACTTGGCGTGCGACACTGGAGACCGTGATAGCTGGAGAGGCTTGTTGGTTGAGGCCCAGGTCCACCCCGGACTGTAGCGCCAAATAAAGAAAAGAATAAGAAGTTGTTTTCTTTGTTTCTCAAAGCCTTCGCACATTGCAATTTCAAAGGAATGTCCATTAAATACCCAAGAAGTCATATAATGCTATAGCCACAGAAAAAAAAAATCGCGAGGTTTCATCAAATCTCCCATAGACTCCAAGATTTCGCCATACATTTTCGGGGTTTCGAAAATTTCGCGCATTCAACGAAAGCTAATTGAAACCCCTATCTGCGAGAAGTTGTCAAACCGAACAAGGCTCCAGGGTGAACTTCAGTTTATTTTGATAATTTCGGTGTCCATTTTCTCATTTTCGCTCTCTCTTTTCATATCGTGTTCTCAACGCTCTTATTATCTGTCAACAAAGAGCTGCCTTGCCGACCACTTCAAAATTGAAAGTGAATGACATTTGAAAACATTTCAAACTCGATGGGATCGATTTATGCAAAAGTTCATCCAAACCTCGCGATTTCAGTTCCTTGGAGACCTTATATAACGGACGACTGTATTACACAAGTGTGTAAACAAAGCAGATTGAGTACCTTTTTCATTTCATTCATGGAATAGGTAACGAAGAATGTGACCTTTACTTAGGGGAACAAAATCTACCACGCTTTTCTCCGATCTACCACTCTTTTTCCTCTGGTTTTACCACACTTTGAAAATTGCAAAATCAGACATCGATAGCTAAATTACTCACTTAAGACGGCGCTACAGTCCGAGGTGGACCTGGGCCGCAACCAACAAGCCTTTTCAGCCAGCTCCATCTTTAGCTAGCTACCTCCAATTTCATACGCATAGTTGGGTTGTGTTAGGTTGAAGTGGGTGACTACTGTACAGATTACAACAGCGGCCACACTTTGGACAGCATAGTCCCATTGTGCTACCAAGCGGATAAGGGTTGGTGCTTTTAATAAACCGAATAAGATGGCTGACTCTTGCGCTGCTCAGTTCAGGCATGTTATGAAAATAGTAGGCTCCCAGAAGACTAAATCTGCGGGATAAGATAACACTGCTGTTTCATAGCAAGTGCACAACGGTTTCTTGGTTATCCTCATCTCTACAGCTTCTACAGAAGTCGTTCTAGGCAAGGCCAAGTCTAGAGGCGTGAGTTCCTATAGCACAATGCCCAGTTATAATGCCAGCAGTTCTAAGATTCGGCCAGAACAATCTAATCAAACTACGCCATCGCTTAGGGTCGATGGTAGGCCAGAGTTATTTGGCAAATGAGGCATCCTGTGCCAGTTGACCATATACGATTTATTTGAGCTAGCGATTCTGGCTGCAGTAAATGTTTTATAATAGCGATAGGCATGGAGGGTGCATCACCACCCGGAAAGAGCACAGAGTTTGTACCCTTTCTAGCGACTTCATCCGCATCGCATATCTCTGGAGTGCCACAGTGTCCCGGCATTCACATAAGATGGATGAAAAAATACTTGGGCATCTCGTTAAGTGATAGGCTCCAATTAAGCGAAGTCTTGAATTTAAAAGTGACTGAATTAAGAGATTTGTTCGCTGCCTGGCTGGAACAGATGATGATATCTGTGCTTGACATTCCATCGCTTTTTATTGTGTTTGCTATAGTTTCAGCCTGAAAGACGCTGCAGTGATTAGGTAATCGCATTATAAATTGAGGCCTCTTTCCAATTCTATGTGTTATGCTAATGCATCAAGTGACAATTCAAGGCAGCGGTTACAGCGATACTGACGTAGATTTATTGTTTGCTAAATATTGAGAGTGCATATTTATACAAGTACATGGGTGCAAGACCGATTGTAACACCGTGCGCCGCCTGAATCGCGGTCTTCCTCTACTGTGCCATCCCTCGGGGTTCGATTCGCAGACTTTCCGAGCCGAGGCATTGGTTTTCATCCCCTCTGCATGAAAAAAGCCATCTCAATCCTTGGATTTTGACTCCTCCGGCTAAGACGATGTCGGCACACAGCCTGGCTGTATCTTCTCCTCCACTCATCATTTATGCAGACGGTCCCGAAGAATTTTCCTCTCAAAGCAGCCAAGAGCAAGTAGCGTTCCCTCCCTTTTGGTAAGGCAGCGTGGAAGAACCTACTCAAATGCATCCAAAGGTAGTACGTTTTATAATGCACTTTGAACCAATTCTTTAGCAAACATTATCTCATTGTGGTTAACAGTGCTTCGTCTTTTGTTTTTATTGTATTTAGGATAGAAAAATGTATAACTTTTTCTCAAGGAAATTTGAATAGCCTTTAAATGTTGAACACAGTGCGACCGTTCAGAAAATAAAAAGAAGGCTGGAAAGGAGACCAATGTACCTTGATTTTAAATCCCTGAACATAATAACGAGAGGGAAAGATAGAGTTGGGTAATGCATTCGACAACCGTGTGGTACGGCTAAGGAAAAATGTATATAGCCGTTCGTTCACTGGGCTCGAGTGTAAACTTATGGGCATTCCTAGATGTATTCCGGTTGTATTGTTTAAAAGGAGGATCATCACTTGTGGAGATGTCGTAAGATAAAGAGAGACAGGCAACATTACGATGGTGTTCAATTGTTTCACTGATGGATCTGTCGCCTATTATTTTGAAGACTATTTTCTAGACAACGGCCAAAAGTCGCTGCCCAGATGTATGAGTTAGTCGGAGGACGTTCATCTGTGAAAGAATATGAAAAACTGTGGGTGTTGTCGTCCGCAAAACAACTTATTGCATTAGTAGTTTCGTTAAAAATATCGTCTAAAAAACCAAAATACCGTCGAACCTCCATAAGTCGAACACTCGTCAGTGGAACAAATATCTATTGTGTTCGATTTATGGAATACACGACTGCGACTGATAATGAATATTGTTATATAATAATAAGTGCCACCACAATTCCCCAAATCAGATTTGCCGACTAGGCAGGCTTAGTATTGGAAAAAGCACGTTTTCTAACTTTATCTTCTTCGAAGATAAAGTTGGAGAGCAGCTTTTCAGCCACGTTTGGGCGCTTGGACATTAAGCTTTAAGTCCCGTTTGATAGCTCGCTTGGTTTCGAGCTTGGCATTGGTTGTTCTAAGGACGCTCGCTCTCTTCCTCTTGTACTAGCAGTTGGACGTGTTTCTCCCAGCTTAAGTGAGAATTATAAAGTGTTTGGATAATAAGCAATTAATAAATGAAGACAACAATAGTTGTTTAATAATAAAAAAATAATAAAATTTAACAATATCATATTTTACACATTGTTGTAATTTATCCGAAAAGGTTTGCCTGAACCTTACCGTTACTATATACCGTTACCATATCCTTCCACTTTTTAGCCTTTTTCGATATCGTCGATAATGAGCTTTTTTAAACTTAATTTTCTTTTTCAACGTGTCCAACTTTTTTTTGTCTTCTTATTTTCTCTTTTGTTGTTGCACTCCTTGGTTAGGTCTTGAGTTATAAAGTATAGAGTGAATTTTCTCCGAAAAGTAACACGAGTTAACATGTCGAAAAGATCCATTCAACGACTTACCGAGAGTCGACGATTGTAAAATAGTATTCTTGGGTCTAAGTTCTGAAACCTTTGTTTCACTAACAGAGGCTTGACAGCAGCTCAAACAAAAAAATGAAAAAGTATTTTCTTTTAAAAGAACGTAGTACGCGCTGCTTTATCGTACTACCGTACTCAGCCCGTAAAAATGTACTTAAAAAGTACAATTATAGCACGGGAGGGAACGCTGGAGCTACCTCGTCCGACGATTAAGGTCTTATATGAATAGCTTATCAATTGGTATCTTAGCCTTAAAAAAGTAGCGATTGGCAATAGTTATTCTTTTTTGTTTATTTACACCCCTATTCTGGTTGAGATGTGGTCACAACGCACGAATGTCAGTGAGGCGAAAATTATGATGTCTACCTTGTGAGGTTTCAGCTATTTGGTATTCTGGCGAAAACCTCACAAGAAAACACACAAGAATAGTCACCATGGTGAGGTGAATTCGTTGCCATGTCAAAAATTGTTTTTTTTGACAATTATTATAATCGGGCTTTTTTTTCTTACTGAGCGTATCTACAAAATAAAGGCAGGACGTAGCGAACAAGGTAATATTGTGTATATTAATGAAATATGCATAAGTATTTATTAATAATGAATATTTTGCAGCAACAAGAAAATATCAGCGTACATCCCAGGAGCAGTTGGATCATTATATGAATTTCATGCAAATGAATCCTGATTTTCTTCTGGGCAAAAATGATCCAACTGACCCGAATAGGCTGCAGAATTATTGGGCCGCATTCGCAGATGAGCTAAACGCCAAAATAAAATCAACATCTGTTTATTTTTCCTTGTGTGTGACAGTTCTTTTGTTGCAATTTTTCCTTGTGATGTGCTCATGAGAACAACACAATTTTGACGGTTCTTGTGATGCTCACAAGCTGTGAGGTTTTGCTCATCACAATTTGTGATTCACCATGCTCTTGTGAGGTAGTTGTGACTTAAAACACATCACTGAGGTTTGCCAGAATAGGGGTGTTAGTTTATAGTTTGAGTTCGTTGTCTGAGTTGAAAGCGGTAGACAAGGTTAGGTTAGGTCGGTGGGTAGACGTGGCGGGGCCACGGCATACTTAGATCCAGTTGGACCCATTGTGACAAGCTGCGGGGGAAGTAAAATTTCCGGTACCTCTCGTGTTTTTCTAGGTGCTATTATGCTTGTCCGTTCAGCCATCTAGAGATCCTTTTAAACCCGAAAAGAGATCTTAGAAGTCTTGGAAGAAAAATTATCCCAGTGTTCTTTGTATCAATGTTCTTGTCTGTCATCGATACAGAAGTTAAGGCGTATTCTCAATTTCCTCTTCATCCCCGCAGCCTCTGCAGATGGTGTCATGAGTAAGTCCCATTTTGTGTTCATGGTATCTCAGATGATTATGACCAGTGATGGCTCCGACTACCATCCGTAGCAACCTTCTTGTCGGCATTCGTGCTGTTTAAGAGGTCATAACGTACGAGAGGTTACACATTTCATTAGCTTACTCCATAATTTGATTGTCCACTTTCCTCCTGATATCAGATTGAGGTGGATCAGGCCGTCGGATCACCTGGGACCGGTCGTTTTCGGCCTCATTCCTGGCAAGTTCGCTTGCTACCTCGCTGCTGGTTACATCCCTATGACCTGGTACCCAGCATAGTCTAATCGAATACTCCGTAGCAAGAACCTTGAGCTCTTCGCGGTAGCATGCTATATAGCATGCTGTATAGCCGAAACTGCTTTAATCACTTCCCACTTGACTGTTAATTAGAATGGTAATATCAGCCGTTGTATTTACAACAATGATATCATTTTGGTCTCTTCTTTTACCGCCAGGACCTCCGCTTGAGAAATACTGCCCTAGATAGGTAGTCTGAGAGAGCAATGCTTGTTTAACAATTCGAGGATGATGCCCGCTACTGTTCCATCTTCCATCTTCGTCCCATCCATGTAAGCGGGTTCATTGGGGCTTGGTCTTGATGACTGGAAGCAGCGTGCCCAGGACCGTCAACGATGGACCCCGGCTTTAGCTCAAGCTCTGACCCTCCAAGGGTCGTTAAGATGATAAGAAAGTATGTAAGTCATTGATGCTTCACTCCTCCCTTGTTGAAGGGTATATCGAAATCGATGAAGGGGAGATAGTAGTCACTTTCGACTTCTTCTATTTGTAGTCTATCTGGACTACACGCATGACCTTTGGGGCTTGTGTGCCAGTTCTTGGATTGGATGAGCCTTATAGTGCTCTTCGCAGCAGTCTTCTGCATATAGAGGTCAAGTGGAAGCAGATCCAGTAGTACCTTTAAGCCCGCTGTTGCAGTGGTGGAGATTGTTCCTGTCACACCTAGGCATGCACGTCTCTGTTTTTTATGTTCGTTAGCAGCTTTAAGTTGACAAGCTTGCCACTAAACTTCACTGCCATATGTGAAGCCCGTCCTGGCAATTGCTGTGCACATCCACTGTATTGTGTTAAGGCTTGGGCTCCATATTTTGCCGAATATCCCGTTGCACAGGTGTAAGGCACAGGCCGCTTATCTCTATGTTAGGTTGGGTTAGGAAGGGGGGCTGCTAGTCCATTCACCAGCCACTTAGACCATATTGGTCCATTGTGATACCCACAGTCAGACTGCTACCCATTGATTGGTTGATCGCAACGGCAAATGGTGACAGGAACAGATTTGAAAACCAGATAACTTTGTTTTCACTGCAATTCGAACCGGGGACTCCGCTAACCAGGGGCACGATCTCAACCAACTGCGCCATTTAGTCGTCTATTCGTCTGTATTCAGTTTCCAGTTAAGTTTCCTGTCTAGGATTAGGCCAAGGTATCTCGCACTTTCCCTTAGAGCGAGGATTGTACCCTCAATTGTCGTTAAGCGGAAAGACCCTTTGAAAAAGACCAACTCTGTTTCTTGAAGGTTAATCCCAAGACCGCATGATTTTGCCCACCTAAGGAAGGTGATTACCGCGTGTTGTGTCTAGGTCAGTGAGGGTCGGGAGAAATTAGCCACGGCCAATTTAAACAACATCATCAGCGTGTGCAATTGCCCTGATTCCCGAATATCGGAGTTTTTCTAGAATCTCACCCATAGAAGGGTGGAAGGACTTCTTATTAGATTAAGGGAGACTCGAAAGGAAAAGGATTTGTCCAATGTCGAACTACCTCACAGTACTTCCTTCTCTTGGCGTTAACTTGACACAGGTTGAATTTCTTAAGGAGTTAATTCCAGACGCAGTGGCCAGGCTCGTCAGCAATCTTATGCTTTCTTTATTAAGATAAATTCCTTATATGAATAAGGACTGATTAATCGTTTGGATTGTCTAAGATCATGACCATATGTTCACTGGCATAGGCGATGTTTGTTTTTCCCGTTCGTTACACAGAGTTGTAGCTGGTGTCCAGTTGGCATTGCAGTACAGATTCCGAGCCAGACCTCGACAACTCTTCGGCGGATTTGTTGCCTGCAATCCCCCAGGTTTCACATTGTTGTCTGACAAGGGATTTTAGGAAGTCATAGCAACATTAGACTGTTTCGAAGTGCACTAGATTGACCGAAAATGCCTTTAGTGTTGATTGACTGTCTGAAAATATCGGCCTTGATACCTTTGTAGAGGTTTTGTCTGGCGCAGATATCGAACGACCTTGGAACACTGTCGGACTCGACCCCCTTGGCACGGACATCCTTGTGTATGGTTAAGACTCCTTTGCTACTGCAGCGTCCATCCTTGACCGCATTAGACCAGCTTTCACCATTCAATATTTCAACTTCTAAAGGCAAACAATGCTACTTGACCATAATATCCGGCAATGTGCAAACCATGCCTCTTTTAGGGATCAACAGCCTTGCATAACTACACCTGGTATATCGCTTTGTAGGATTCCCTTCCATTTTCGATTGCCCGCAGCTACAGCAAACGAACTTACTCAAAAGCAAGTGCTTTCACTGTATCCTTTCAGGTTCAGTCTACTATGTCCCCCTTCTTCAATATTTTAAATCTACAAAATCCACAGCAGAGAACTTAAGATAAACAGAAAGTAGTTTAATCTTTTTCGCAAAGAACTTGGAAAACCGTTCTCCCATAAAGTAATCAATTTCAGCAATATTCCTCCTAAGGTACAAATTCAGTGCTTAAAGATTAGATGGTGTTTCACTTCGTAGCATCCATTCACTGGATTATTTCTCGAAAGAGATGAAGTTTTTCTCATTCCCACTTAAGTTACCGAGTCACACTCACTTATAAGGGAAGTCGTATCGAGTCTTCCTTTTGCTGCCGTATACGCTTTGGCATTCCGTTTGCAGAGTCGAAATCAATTTGCTTTTTGTTGTAGCTGCACAATTGAAAGGAAACCCATTTGTTATTTGCGACTACAATGAATTTCCGAATATTATGTAATTGGAAATGTATCGAATGAAATACAATTCGTACATAATTGTCGATTCATGATTTTGATTCCTTTCACATTTGAATGGCCGTCGTCTTGTGTGAACTTTTTTTGTCAGAAGGGTCGATGTTTGGGAGGTGTGGGCTTTGGTGTCTACTCCAACGCATCTCTTGGGGTTTGTCAGAACAATGTGATATCGTTATATTTTCGGACAGCCTGTCTGGGATTAAGTGCCTAGCCCAGCGTCACTTTCCATTCAGGGACTTCTGTGAATTTGTTCGGCTTTTTCTTGAGATGGTTGAGCATTTCAATAAAAAATAAGTCCTGTGGGTGTTGAGAGATTGTGAAATATCAGGTATTTGCGAAGCTGATGGAACCCTTCTTTCTCACCGAGAAGAAACCCACTCACTGGTTCTAAGAAAGATAGATATCCACAATTATGATAACCGACCTCAAATGGTTGCAGTACTTACGTACTTAAAGTTCTACTTATTTGCAAAAAAAAAAGTGAAAAATGTTAATCGAAAGAAGTTAAAATACACGTGTTTCTGGAAAAATTATATTTTTATTTATTTGGAAAAATTAAAATAAACTCAGATTTGAGAAATTGTTGAACCAATTCTTGTGGTTATTGAGCACAGAGTGACGCCACATTTCTCACGCATTCATGCCGATTATGAAAAACAGCGGACTCGACTGCAGAGGGAATATTTTCGCATGCGTGTGTCTTCCTATTATTGAAAACGCAATCGACAGAGTGAGCGGATGTTTGTAGAGTAGTGGAAAAAATGCTACTATGGAAGACGCACTATGGACATCCGCAACCCATACATTTTGTGAATTTTTCAATCCGAATCAAATTGGTTGCGGATTGGTAGGAAGAAGGATGAAAACGAATGTGAAAATCTTCGAAAGACAATATGGGGACCGTTCCCACTTAGCGAAAGTTATTTTTACCCAGTAAAAACACCTCCCTTCAAATAAAATATGTATCCACTACAACTAAGTTTTACACTTATCCAGCAGTTTTTTTTTCTTGGCTTAGACGCATTTGGC
The DNA here is from genome assembly GCA_964034865.1 of Eristalis intricaria. Taxonomy (NCBI): domain Eukaryota; kingdom Metazoa; phylum Arthropoda; class Insecta; order Diptera; family Syrphidae; genus Eristalis; species Eristalis intricaria. Next base: position 112,166,857 of record OZ035873.1, on the reverse strand, counting down.
AAGAGATTCTCAATCTCATTGAGAGTTCTTGCTAACACCGTAGCTAAGCGCGAGGTTAAGGGGTTTAGTCCTTTGAAGACGGCGCAAACAAATTTCTTTCGTCGAGAATTGGAAGGACAACAGAGCTTATGTGCTCTTCCATGCGACGCGTATGCTTACGAGCAAAATTCGTAACTTCATCTTGGACTGATGAAATGCCAAAATCTCTGTGGATATCGTTGTTTCGTCTATACCAGGGTGCGTTGACGATGGCCCTTAGCACTTTATTTTGGATAGTTTGTAGTATGTTTCTATTACTTTCCTTGGTACAACCTTATAGTTGTATACCATATATCCAGACGGGTTTTAGCACTTCCTTGTATATAAGCAATTTGTTGTCAGTACTTAGCTTGTCATATTTTCCAACAAGCCAGTGCATGTATTTGCATCTTAATTAGAGCTCCTCACGTTTCTCTTTGACGTGCTCCTTCCATTTAGGCTTTATATCGAGAGTCATTCCAAGGTATTTCGCTTCATTGTCGAAGGGTATTTTAACATTATTTGTAAAAACCGACAAGTTATTCACGTTCTTATACGCAAAATTTATATGAACGGATTTAGCTTCGTTAAGCTCAATTCGCTGAATGTTCGTCCATTCGTGTATCCGGTCTAAAGCAAATTGCAATTTTCTAGTTGATTCTTCGACCGTTTTGGCAGTTACCAAAATGGCGGTGTCGTCAGCAAATGTGCCTAGCACTGTGCCTACGTCTTGCGGTATATCGCTGCTATACAGTAAGTAAAGGAGGGGACCAAGAACACTTCCTTGTGGTACTCCAGCTTGTATAGATTTAAATAGGGAGTATTCTTTCCCATATTTCACACGAAAGATTCTATCCGATAGATAGTTCGATAAAATTGTGCAAAGTTTTCTCGGGAGGAATTGTTGAAGCTTGTGTTTCTTCCCTTCGTGCCAAACCTTGTCAAAGGCTTGAGAAACATCAAAAAATACAGCTGAGCAGACTTTTTTTTGTTCAAACGATTTTTCTATAACATCAGTTTTGTGATGTACCTGGTCAACAAGCAGTTTCTTTAATCCGTGTTTTTCTAATAAGTGTTTCTTAACCCATTGATATATATTGTATTGAAAGGGACATCGTGTTCTTATTAGTGTTTCTGATAGACGATTTTGTCCTATAAGAGTAAAGTACTGTTTCTTCATCCTGAATTGAAAGAGACTTTTCTCAATTCGGCATGACTCACCAGTCTTGAGTTATTTTTCGCTATATCGCCATTCTGCCCCACTGTGAACGGTTACTCGGAAGATGGTTTCCCCGCACTTTCCCTTGTCTGAGCCCTTGCCTTTTTGAAAGATTTTACTACAGCTTAACCACCTTACGTCATTCCAAAATGAACAAGGTTTTACTTTGAAATATTGACCATGACATCACAAATATGCAAAACCAATAAACGAGCGCATTTCAAAGGAAACGGCTGTCAAATGCATACAAAATTTGTTGTTCCTCCAGTTTCCATTGATGTGTGCCACTTATGTGACTGGCACATGTCATCGAGAGTTCGTACATTCGCTGCACAACAAGCTGCATTCACTTTCGAGAAGCATATCCAGCAAACCCGAAATTGGTTCGTGAAATATTGCACGCCCTAGATGCGTGGCAACAATAACTGCAAGCTATTCTAAATGGCAACTAAGTTAGAGCTGTTTTTGGATAAATAAATTTCCGGGAAAAGCTGTTTTATTAGGTTTCGTCATCAAAACGGAACCTTCATTCTTTCGGTGAATCCTCTTGTCTGTTTGTCACAGCGATCGATATGGAATTTTGGAATTCAATAGTTGTGGTGTACCTACTCGTAGGAAAATGTCATAGACTCGTTCCCAAACATGTAAAGGTGACTGAATTACACACATACGTACTTGCTAGCACTTTTTTAAAATGTTGTACGTACGGAACCATGTCGGAAAGGTTCAGATTTGTTCGGACCTTTCTATGGATCTGTATGAAATTTAAACAGTACAAATAGGAAGTGTTGATAAATACTGTATACAGTGGATTGCGACTAATTGGGACATCTTATAAAATGAATTTACTTAGGCTATCCTCTTACACCGTATTATTCGGAGAGCTGTATAATTGGGACAAACAAATTCAGTCCGACGAACTATGTGAAGAACCAGTGCGTTTCGTCTCAAAAATGTATAACTTTTTTATTCTTAGTGATAAATGGTGAACTCAGTATACATAATCTTGTATAAGTAGTCTTAGAAAACAGTTTTCTTTTTTTGTAAGACATTGAAGGTCTCCTACGTTCTTAAGATTTTAATGGATTCGATTTAAATTCACCGTCCACGCACGTTGAATTATAGTCTAATCTGATCACTATTTAGATTTTTCATGTATCGCCATTTTCCCTCAAATGAAGCATGTCACACAATATTAGGTCAAGAATGAAGACAGGCAGGTTGTGACAATTTTTGTTTCTTCCACGCAAATACTCATGAAGTAAGGAATAAAACCCAGTATACACTTTGACAGCGGCAAACAGCGCTAACAGTTAAATTTCTATGTAAACATTACTATACAACGCTATACAACGCCATGTCTAGTTTTGACATTCCTTCCAAACTCGTCAGATTGTGTAGGATGACGATTGAGAACTCTCGCTGCTCCATCAAGGTCGGTAACGAACTTACCGAGACCTTCAATGTCAAAAAAGGTTTTACACAAGGCGACGCGCTGTCATTTGATTTTTTAACATCATCACACGCAAACACAAGAGACAAGATCTTCCAGAAGTCCGTACAACTGCTAGCATACGCGGATGACATTGACGTGATTGGCAGAACACAGCGAGCCAAAATGGGTTTAGCGGTGAACGAGGGCAAAACGAAGTATATGCTGTCATCGAGAAAGGACGCACAACATCGACGACTTGGCCAAAACGTTACCATAGGCAGCTATAACTTCGAGGTAGTGAAGGACTTCGTCTACCTCGGCTCCGCAGTAAACAGTACAAACAACATCAGTACCGAGATCAAACGCAGAATTACTCTTGCCAATCGCTGTTTCTTTGGGCTCAAGAGGCAATTGAGTAGTAGAGTCCTCTCTCGAAGGACCAAGTTAACATTATATAACACCTTGATCATCCCAGTCCTACTGTACGGCGCGGAGGCATGGACAATCTCAAAAGCGGATGAGGAAGTCCTTGGTATTTTCGAGAGAAAAGCTCTGCGTGCGATCTTTGGTCCTGTTTGCGTTGACGGTTTCTGGAGGAGAAGATTCAACCACGAACTGTACAGCGACATGAGTCTAGTCAGGCGTCTCCTAAGATGGCTAGGCCATGTAGAGCGTATGGAAAACTCAGCTCCGGACCGGAGAGTCTTCGACTCCGAACCCGTGGGACAACGCAACAGAGGACGCCCGCGTTTAAGGTGGCGCACCCAGGTGGAGAGGGACCTCAACCATCACCATCACCTCTTTTGTATGAATAAAATATTAATATTCTGTTTGCCGAAGTAAGAATATAATGAAAATTATACTTAATAAAAGTAAGCATAAGCGTATGACATTCCTCCTGTCGATAGGCTTTTTCTACTAATAATAATAATATAATAATAATATGGGTGGCGCGACAGTCCGAGGTGGGCCTGGGCCTAGCTTCTCAGCAACCACTCGTGTTGTGCGTGCTATTGTTCTTTCACGAGTGGAAGGGACCTACAGTTTAGTGCCGACTCCGAACGGCGAAGTTGAGAAGCTTTTTCTGGAAAGGAATACTCTTTGGGCATTGTTAGTGACTCGAAAGAGGTGGAGCCGTGAATTATGAAAGTTTGTAAATTCGGCGATTCGAACCTGGCACCCTCTGCGTAGGAGTCGACGCACTAACCCACTGCGCCACGGCGACCCACTCACTCATTTCATTTCATATTTATTCGCACCAAAATAGAGCAACTTTCAACTGTCAAAAAATGTGAACGGAGGCTTTTCGTTAAGTTTAACGAAATTTACTTGGAGTGTTCTCTCCAAACTCACTCCATTTGTACTCACACAACCCATTAATGCCTGCTGCAGCTTCCTCGATAATGGCACCTGTTCCACATATTCACATACCTTTCTTGTGATTTAAATTCACGCAACTGAAGTAACATTTGCTTACCAATTCAAGCATTCACCAATAATCATTCGCTCCCTCCCTCAACTTGACATCATTCTCAAACAATTTCTTGCCCTCAAAATATTACACACATTCGTGTGTGAAAGCACGCTTCTTGTGGCGCACATGCATATCCCCTGATAGACAGATAGCTCCAGAAATTGCCAAAGGCCATAAAATAACTTACTCCACCGCACTGACGTACATCCACAAGGCATGTGGATGAAAATACTCGTATATCCTAAACGTTGCTACGCCATCGTTCGTGCTTGTTCGAAAACTGCCCTCAGGTACAGACCTGTCATCTACAGTGACGGGACAATCATCGACGTTTATTGAATTAAATATGGAAACAGTTTTTTTCCCACTTTCTTCGTTTTTATTTTTTTTTTAAAGGACTTCTTACTGAACACTGAAATTTGATTTATTGTTGCTTTTGTCGTTTCAGTCAATTTCGATCATTTTCAAATACTCAGAGCGATTGGAAAAGGAAGCTTCGGCAAGGTAAGTCACTCAACTGAATGTGAAAAATACATAAAGCACGAAAATAAATTGAGTTATAGCTTCCTCTCATTCAGTCACCAAATCTACAGGTGCTCGCGTCTGTATTTCAAAACCACCAGCACCGCCACGCCGCACCGTCACCATCAGTGCCATCATGATGAGACCCTAATTTCATCCCCTCCCCCTACGATGGATGAAATTACGTACAAGATACATTATGATCACATTAAATGAACACGAGAAAGATATTTCGCTTATCCGCAATCTCAACCCCATGAAGTGTATTTTTTCACTTTGATGATGATGATGATGACGACGTGAAGGAAATGTTATCTTTTATTTCTCCTTGTCCTCGGTTCGGTGTTAAAGTTAATTTTGTTTGGGTTTTTTCCTCTTTTAGGCTTTCAGATTAATTTCTGAAGAAACACACAAAATAAAATACTCAACACCTCTAGGTCATCGAGAGGATTTTTAAGGAAATTTGTGCGGTAATAGCTGCTGGTGGATGAGTGGATGCCGTGAAGGCTACCGCTTTAATTTTGATGTTGTTTGCTTTGTGTGGATTGAATTATTGGGGCTATGTACATAAAAACGGATTTCAGTAACACCAACTGTAGCAGGCTGGCAACAAGAAGGTTATGCTTTGTTTGTCTTACGTTTGTCAAGTAATTTTCAAATGACTTTGTTTAAAGAATACGTAGATGATGTCAAGCTGGTATATGTACTTGCTTCTGTAATCTCTGAAACAATACAACGTAAGAGTAAGCAATTGCTGAGTACCAGTTACACGGGAGATACAATTTAATTGGTTATACAAGTTTAACCGCATATATAATTTAATCAGATGTAGGAAAAGTTGAATTGTCAGATAAGGCGAACCCGAATTATAGCTGTAGGTATGACACAAACCGATGAACATGCGGAAGCCCTCGAAGTTTATAAGGCAGATATCACCGCCATTCAGGAGGTGCGGTGGGATGGGCCGGGCAAAAAGAGGATGAAAAACAGCGATATATTCACTTCGGCGATTGCTACAAAGAGCTAAGGCAGCGCTTATTCGGATGCGGGTTTGTTGTTCGAGGCAGACTTAGGCAAGAAGTCTTAAGCTTTAAATACATAAGCGACCACCTCATAACAATCCGCATCAAGGCTACATTCGGCAAAATCGCCCTGATATGCGCCCACACCCCAACGGAGGATAAAGATGACGACTTTTACGATCTCCTAGAAAGAACATACGATCAATGCCCCAGCCACGACACCAAAATCCTTCCAGGAGATTTCAACGCAAAGCTGGGCAAGAAAGACATCTTTGCTAGAGTCATCGGGAAGCACAGCCTGCACGACAACATGTCCGAGAACGGGCTTTTGGACTTCGTAACGGGGCGAAACCTCTTTGTAGCCAGTACGCGGTTCCCTCACCTCAACATCTACAAAGCGACCTGGCGGTCTCCTAATCAATCAACCGTCAACCAGATTGATCACATTGCGATCGACGTCAGACACTCCTCCAGCATTCTCGAAGTCCGAACATTCCGAGAAGCCAACATCGACTCGGATCATTTCCTTGTTGTAACCAAGGTAAGAACACGGATATCGATAGGACAACGGAGTAGAGCAAGACCAAGACAGTTTGACGTCGGAAAGCTACAATCGCAATTGACCGCTACCAACTTTGCCGATCGAGTCTCCCTAAAGCTCTCAGAGAGTCCAACCCTGCCAGGCGAAACAATCGACCAACAATGGAACCGTTGTCAAAACGCCATCAGAGAAGCTGCATCTGATGTGCTGGGTTTTAAAACGCCACCCCAAAAAAACCCCTGGTTTGACAACGAGTGCAGGCAGACACATTCAGCGAAGCAAGCGGCATACAAGGCGACGCTGGACAGAGGGACGAGAGCAGTTCGTGAGCTCTACGAACTTCAAAGAAGGGAAGAGCACCGGTTTCTCAAAAAGAAAAAAAAAAGAGCATGAGAAGCGCGCGATCGAGGATATGGAGAAGTGTTACGGCAGAAATGACGTCCGAAAGTTCTACCAACGGGTAAAACAACTATCCAATGGATACAAAATTCGGACAGAAGCATGTCGTGACGTTTCCTCTATATCATAAGATCCTCTCTGCCATTTTGTGTGAGCGCCTGAAACCATTCGTCAACAACCTGATAGGTCCTTATCAGTGCGGTTTCAGGCCGGGGAAGTCCACCATCGACCAAGTCTTCACATTACGGCAGATCCTTGAAGAAACCCAAGAAATGCAGATCGACACCCACCACCTATTCGTCGTGACTTCTTTAACTTCATCCTAGAAAAGATCGTGCAAGACTCACACGCAAACACTAGAGGCACGATCTTCCAAGAGTCCGTACAACTGCTTGCATACGCGGATGACATTGACGTGATTGGCAGAGCACAGCGAGCCGTCAATGAGGCGTTCGCTGGCATTGAGGCGGAAGCGGCTAAAATAGGTTTAACGGTGAACGAGGCCAAAACGAAGTATATGCTGTCATCGAGAAAGGACGGACAACATCGACGACTTGGCCAAAACGATTAAACGCAGAATTACTCTTGCCAATCGCTTTTTTGGGCTCAAGAGGCAATTGAGTAGTAGAGTCCTCTCTCGAAGGACCAAGTTAACATTATATAACATCTTGATCATCCCTGTTCTGCTCTATGGTACGGAGGCATGGACAATCTCAAAAGCGGATGAAGAAGCACTTGGTCTTTTCGAGAAAAAAGTTCTGCGTTCAATCTTTGGTCCTGTCTGCGTTGATGGTTATTGGAGAAGAAGATTCAACGGGATGTACAGCGGCATGAGCCCAGTCAGGATTTATCGTGTAGAGCGAATGGACAACTCAGCTCCGGCCCGAAGAGTCTTCGAGTGCGAACCCGTGGGATAACGTAACAGAGGACGCCCGCGTTTAAGGTGGCGCACCCAGGTGGGACCTCAACCATCTTGGCGTGCGATACTGGAAACAGCTAGCCAGAGACCGTGCTAGCTGGAGAGGCTTGTTGGTTGAGGCCCAGGTCCACTCCGGACTGTAGCGCTAAATAAAGAAGAAGAAGAAGTCATTGGGCCGTACTTCTTCGAAAATGATGTCGGACCAGCGGTTACCATGAATGGTATTCGCTATCGCTAGATAATACCAAACTTTTTGTGACCAGAAATTGAGGATATGGACCTGGACAACATGTGCTTCCAACAGGATGGTTCCACTTGCCACACAGTCAACAAGACAATGGCTATTTTGCTCGAGAAATTCAATGGCCGTGTTATCTCACGTCGTGGCGATGTTAATTGGGCGCCACGGTCTATGAATTGACACAGCTGGACTTCTTTTTTTGGGGATATCAGATCTCTGAATGATCTTTGGGAAAGAAGAAGAAGAAAAGAGAAAGTGTACTTCAATAAGCCAAGAAAAATTCAAGAGCTAAAGTATGAGATAATTCAACACATTAACGACGTTAAACCTCAATTATGTCTCAGAGTCTGTGAAAATATGGTCCAACGGATAGAGGTATACAACCTAAGCAGCCGATATTTTGTTTCACACATAATTTTGTTAGTGATCCTTCTATAATAATAAAAAATATTAAGACAATTCTCTGAAAACTTTTTGTTTTATTAACAATTACATGAATTTCAAAACTAATATAAATGTTTACCTTAGAGCTTTGTACCTCGCATAAGTCTACATAAAATATAAAAACAAGAACTCCATATCACAAATTTAATTATTGTTTTTTTTTTCGCCTTTACACACTGTGCGCCGTCACATAGTGACTTGTGTTAGGTAGGGAGCTTACATTCAATTGTCCAAGTTAACCGCAGCAACCCAAAATTGAACTGCCACAATGCACTACCCCTGCAGATTCTCTTTAAAGCTATCATTACACTTCCATCACACATTGGACCCCACTACATTTACTCCAAGAACATTCACCCTGCACTTCCATCACACGATTCACGCTCGTAGCACATTCAGATTAAACTCATTCACCTCAACGCGATTATGCACGATGAGCACTATTTAGCCATTCATCCACTGCACCTCAGTAATAATTTTATTGTTAAAATAGGTCAGTTTAAAGACGACTGAATGGAACAGTTGGTTGAGTGCCTGCCTCTTGTTAGCGGGGTCCCCGTTTCGAATCCCAGTGAAAGCTAAGTTAATACGCTCTTATCTGGTTTTCAAATCTGGTCCAGTCACCATTTGCCGTTCGTATCAAATTAACGGCACTGTCACTAGAGTAGTCAATCAGTGGTAGTAGTCTGACTGTGGGTGTCACAATGGACCAATATGGTCTAAGCACACTTATATAACCTAACCTAGGTCAGCTTAAGTTAAACGATTGGGAACAAAATCAGTCATAGACTGGATAGAGAACGAAGAACATTATTTTTTTTAACTTATGATGACCCACCCAGGTGGAGAAGGACCTCAACCAACTTGGTGTGTGCAGTTGGAGACAGCTGGCTAAATATCGTGCCCGCTGGCGAGCCTTGTTGGTTGAGGCCCAGGTTCACCCCAGACTGTAGCGCCACCAGAAGAAGAAGAAGAATGTACAGGCTCAATTGAAAATAGTTATAAGTGCTAAGTGGAGTTCTACCAAAACAAGCAACAAAACGCATTACAAACTCGACATCTTGTAATCATGAGCGTTCAAGATGAAATTGTGACTTTTGTCAGGACAAATGCGTCTCTGAATGATCTCAACATATTCTGATTAAATAAAAATGAAAATAAAAAATGAGCCAGCCATATGAGCAGGACATGAACAGGAGCTAGAATAAAATAAACATGTTCATGTGCGTCCACATTTTCCACTGACAACGATTCTGAAGCTGATGCGTCTGACAGCTGAATTGTGCCCAGTTTGATTTGCAATTTTACAATGAATAAATTTCAACCAGAAACGAGAGCAATTTCGTTTCCTTATTGTGTCGCATAAATTTGATGCTCACATTTGATTGAATGGCTATATCTGCAAGCGAAAATATCGGATTTGCAGTAAAGTAAATCCTAAATCCATAACCCATCCATTCAGACGGTGTAACATCTACATTAAGCTATTGTTTGCCTGAGGAATTATTAGGCACATTTGAAAAAAAGAACAGAGAGTGCTGTGCATCTACGCGTGTGACAGATGCAATATGACTTGGATTCGTCATAACTATTCAATTCGCTTGCATAATTATATTCAGTTTCTTGTTTATAGAGATATGAGAGTGGCCACTAGCAAGTCAGAGATACTGACATGCCAAATGGATGCTAACTGTTGGGCGAGGAAGTGGTTATGCATCTGGTTTTTGATACATTAATATGTATGTGAAATCGATTTCATGATTAAGTGAGTGGTCCATAACTCTGAGAGTTTACAGTTCAATCGGGAGCATTAATTTTCACTGTACAATGCTAGCTGTGTTTTTTGCAAGCGTATATACGCTTAAATTTCAATTTGCATGTAAAATACTTATTACTCATCATATCTATCGCCGCTTAAGAAATAAGCGCGGATAAAAACAATGCTTCCAAACATTACTTTCTGTGTGTTCATTCCTGAATTTAATAATTCATTGTTTAGGTTGTTGTATGTGGCTTACATTTGCAGGTGTGGTTGATGTATGAGATCACTTTTAATTGTCTTGGCAGCCATAAGTATGCAATTTTTGGTATACCCAGAGTGTCTCTGCTATACATTCCGTTTAGGTTTCGTAAACGATTCTCTTCATTTGATAAACCTTTTTTTGATTTTATAATTATTAAGTGTTTTTGCTTTTAAAGTGATGGTAACGCTACACATTCACAAAACGAAGATTGTGACCATCAAAGATCATCCATAACCTTCCACAACCACACTCCTGACTGGTTAACAAATGTCATAAATGTCGTCGGTGCTGCCAAGGTTTTATGATGAATCATTGAGCGCCGATGATAGTTTTCTTGTGCAATTCAAAATTAGGTGTATACACGCCTGCAAAAAACACAGCTGTTATCGATAGGAATCGCTGAAGTTGGTAAATGGGTGCCTCAAAAGCTGGCTGTGGCTCACTTTGACCAACATGTTGTCCTTTGTGCCCCTGATGGGTGTTAAATTACTCAGGGGGTAATCTCCTCCTCCCTTGGCTTCTAAAATCATCCGGATTCATTTAGAAACTTTGCAATGTTTTTAAGTTCTACATCGCAAACGTCCTCCATCTCTACAGGGTGCGCCATCTAGTGTTTCTCCTTATTGATAGATTATTTTGACACTGACTACTGTTCCCCGCTCGAGATCTTGACCAAAAGTTAGAGTCATTTCCGCGGAACCAAATGAGTCGCTTAACGCTTGAGTGTTTTAGCCCAGAGTGTAGCCCAAAGAGTATGCAAGTTTGTGCAAAAAGATGTCAGACTGGTATTCTCGTAGATAACACTCATGGTCCCCTTCATCGTACGGTGCAGATGAGAATGTGACGGAGACTGTAAGACTCAATTCACGAAGGTGGGCGTTATAAGTTAAGAAACGTTAAACTAGATCAACAGCAGACATCGGGTCAGGTGTCGGTCCACCGTTCCCAGCACCCGAAACTTCTGACACAACGACTGGGCCGGTGCATTACCTGCACATTCCATCACGCGCGGCAGATGTAATACGACGACACCCGTGGAACCGGAGCGCAGCTCAACGATGCAGTGGTTCAGGCGAAATAGTATTTAAGCTAGCGTAAGAAATTTATAAGTTCAGTTTTAAGTTAAACGTGTAGGGACTATGTCCCATTTCTGAGCGAAATAAAAAATATTTTATTTAAAAAAAATAAACGTAAAGTTTATTAATTTATAGACATGGTTAATTAAAGACATGGATTTTGGGCGCCCTGCCACTCGGCACATGTCACAATTAATCCATCCAATTGCCAAATACTCAAATCGTGTTATCAGCTGTTTTGGATGTCAATGCGCCGCTTCGAATCTCCGAACCCTTTGGCCTTTTTTTGAGGGGAACAATTCGAAAACGATTCAAGCACTTAAGGCCAATATTGGCCAAGCAATCCGTGAGCTACAGCCTGAAACCTTAAACAAGGTCTTGGAGAAAATGGGGTGACAAAATGCGTTGAATTTCATAATTATTGCGAATGTTTATTCTTACTACTAAAACCAAATTACATGCAAAAAAATAAATTTTCTTCATTTTATTGCATTTTTAAAAATAATCTTGTATCTGGCCCGTCCTGTATATGCAGAGGCTACGGGGACATAAAGAAAAAAGTGACCAGTTGCGATAAAGAAGAACTTCATCCAGACCTACAGGATCTAAAAAATATCCCTCGGTCCAGAAGAAGTTCTTCTATATCGCAACTGGCATAGGCTGCGTCATTGACATAGGCAGTGGAGTGTCCTTTTTGTCCCTTTAGTTCTCCGCAGCCTCTGCATAAACAGGGTAGGCCAAATATAAGCTTCTTTTTAAAAATGCAATAAAATTAACAAAAATTAATTTTTTTTTGCATGTAATTTGGAAGAACTTCTTCCGGACCTACAGGATCTAAAAAATATCCTTCTAACTGAGCAACACACAGCGTTACCAGATTTAGCAGTTTCCTGCGATTTTAGCAGGAACTGACCATCAAAATTAGATGTAGCAGATTTTTTAGCATTTTTTAATTTTAGCAGTTTTTAGCAGATTTTAAAACAATTGACTTTAAATGAAATATATTTTTGTGCTACTGTGGCGAGGCACATTACAAGTATTCATGCGTCGAATAAAGAAGTTATAAAACACAGTAACGAAAATGTTGAATCAATTTTGCAAGTAAATTAAGGACAAAGTAAAAACTGTTACAACGTCTTTCCAACAAGCTTATCTTTAATGATGATAATCTTTAATGAATTCTTCCTCATAAAGATTCAGCATAATGTCATTCAATATCTGTGCAAATATGTTAATTTAGAAACTATCATCCCTTATAAATTAACATCCATGACAATAATTATTTATCACTAACAAAGGTGAGGGCGTAGCTTCTCAGCAACCACTCGTCTTGTTCGTGCTATTGTTCTCTTGCGAGTGGAAGGGTTCGTTTTATGCCAACTCCAAACGGCAATCTTTTTGAAGCTTTTCAAAGTAATATAACCTGGGTATTGACTCGTAAGAGGCGGGGCCGTGAAAATTATTTGACTGTACCGGAATCGAACCCAGGCAGCGAGTTTCAGTTGCGAAGAAGTCGACTCACAGCCCCGCAACGCCATGACCTCCACAATGCATACTTATGCAATATAAATGTTCAGATTCACTAAAAAATAAAAATAAATTGAATAAAATAATCTGGTAACGCTGGCAACACATCAACATTACAAGCACGAAGTAGGAGCTAAGAGGTTATATCTCCCCATGGGCATGACGATGGGTCTAGAAGGAGCTAACCTACCTACCCTCATACCTAACCTAACTTGAGCATCAATCTAGAAAGATTGACTGTTTGGTGCGGTTTATGGCACGACAGCATCATCGGACCGTATTGTCTTGAGGGGACGAACTGCGTCGTGTAGCAAAAAGCTGGGCTTGATGAAAGCTCTTGACAGACTCAAGAGAATACTTACGCGTTTGACATCCAGCGAGTCTAAATGATCTAGTTAAGTGATGCTCTGAACAAAAAGGCATAAAAGTTAAGGCCAGGGAACGCGAAAAGTGATTTTGCTTCATGATTTGGTATGTCTTGTCAGAAAATCAACCCAAGAACTAATTTACTCCTTGCGGTGGGAAGTTCATCAGCAGATCTGACTCGGACCACCACTTATTCAGACCAGCAGTACTCGATAGATGAAAGCGTTCGGAAACGGTTTGGTGACCATTTTGTCTCGAAACCGCTAAGTCTTTGTAGCGAAGGCATGCATGCTGAAGGTGGTCGCCGTGGCGTAGTGGGTAAGAGCGTCGACTCCTACGCAGAGGGTGCCGGGTTCGATACCCGAATTTACCACCTTTGATAATTCACGGTTCCGCCTCTTTCGAGTCACTGACAATGCTCAAAGAGTATTCCTGTCTAGAAAAAGCTTCTCAACTTCGCCGTTCGGAGTCGGCATTAAACTGTAGGTCCCTTCCACGCGTGTAAGAACAATAGCACGCACAACACGAGTGGTTGCTGAGAAGCTAGGCCCAGGTCCGCCTCGGACTGTCGCTCCACCCATATTATTATTATTATGCATGATGAAGCCGATAGATGAAAAAATATCAAAGCTAGCTAGTCACTGTATTTTTACTAAAGCTGAATCTTATCAACAAAATGCTCACGCTTAGCTTGTAAACCACGCTTAGCTACTTCTACCTTGTTATTTCTTGTAGCTTGAATTTCTGCTGCATTAAAGTTGTCTTGAAAAGGTAATGCTGTTGTTGTCCAGCACAGTGTCCAGGTGACGCTGTCGAAATTCAAAATTGTGCCCTCAATAAAGTCAATATCCAGGTTATTCAAAAGAGCATTAATAAGTAAATAACTAAACCGTATCAATTTTGTTATCAAACAACTATTCACTGAAGGCCAATCGCTTAAGTTGATTAAATTTCAGGTCGTTCTCCATCTTTCAGGAGGATACTCGAAGTGGCCCCTGGTCAAGAGGGACAATACCATTGCCCTTTAAGATGGATGAGTAATATGCAGCTGACCACATGCATGCGATTCGAAATACATGATTCCTTTGTTGTGAGAGCTTTTGAACTACACGAAATAATAATACTTCACAAAATAACAGGAAGAAGCCCAGTCTAGTTGCAATTGAAAATGAAATGCGATTTGAAATGGATTCTCCTTGTTGTCAGTAAGAAGACATAGATGTGTACATTGTGCCGTGGTGCTTTAATATTGTGGATGGGGTCTGGTAATAGCATACGGGGTCCACCCGTCTGAAATAAACATAGCATTGAGTGTTAGTTCTACCATATTCATTGTGACGAAAATGATATGAAAAGAACTTTCTTATTTGCAATTGAAGAACAGCCGAATCTAGCTGGTTAATGAAGAAACTTTCCGTCACACACAAGCTAGGATAAAATACTACGCTCGACAACTGCAATTTCAAGGTAGTAAAAGAGTTTGTCTACCTCGTGAACTCCACAAGCGATATCACAGTGGAGATCAGCCCTAGAAATGCCTTTGGCAACTGGTAATATTTCGGTTTGCCAAAACAACTGGCGTCAAGACTCATGACTCGAAGGACCAAATCTACTCTTATTTTGCTAGCTATATGGAGCCGAAGGCTGGACGAAAGCAGCAGAGCAGATATAAAACATAACCCCAAACTCTAAGAGCTGTGCCAAGATGTGAATGTACTACGGAACCCAAAAAACCGTCGACTGCATTTCTTCGACCACATCGACAGGACAGGACCGAGCCAAATGAGCGCCCTGTTCAAGCCCAACGTTTGGCGCCCCCTTTGTAATTTTTTGTAGCTTAAGTCTTTCGTTTCCAGATTACTCAAGAAGTGTCTGACACAAATGGAGCAGGGACATAAGTCCACTAGTCATAAGTTCATAATTGAATGCTATGACCCACCTGTGGGAAAAAAGTCCACAAGTTGATTGTGGACTCATGACCATAAAATGTCGGGCCATAATTCCGCAACATTTAGCCATGTGTGGGTTATAAGTCCATAATCGGCCTGTCTAAGGAAATCATATGAAGACAAGTAGACCGATACAAAAATATTTATTCTCAAATAATAACGAACCACGTGCGGAAAGGGAGTTTAAATTCCAGAAACCCACGATGCGGGCAACTCACCCACTGTTAGGCCCGCAATCAGCTTTTTCAGCTTTTGTACAATCGCAAGAATTAGTATTTATTTCGAAAAACTTCTTTGATATAAGGCTCTGCGGGCCTAACAGTACGCGGGTTTCAGGGATTTAATCTCCCTCTCCGCATGCGGCAGATCCCGGTCACGCGACTTCGTTGCTCTGCCCAGGGTATGTGCTTTTCGCTTGGTAGGCGCCTATATGAACAGTTTTCTATCTCCTAAACGGAGTAAGACGGACCTCCTCCTCCCAAATTAAAAAATTCTTGTTTCGACCTCCAACTTTGGCGCCAAAGCTATCGTACTTGTGCCGGCCCTGCAATCATTTTGTTTTTTTTTTTTTACTTCGACCCACTTTGGTGAGTCATAAGTTGGTAATGGATGGTTCAGTAATCCACAACAAATTTTTGTGGACTTAATTCCTACCTAAGTGGGTCATAAGTCCATTATGAACTTATGAAATATGGACTTTTGTCTCTGCACCGTCACAAATTTGTCAAATGAGCAAATGTCCATTATCCTAAGACAATAAACTCAGTTCTCTATACGTTTCACTCAACTTCTTTGTGGGGTTTCTTATTGTGGCTCTTTTCGAACTATTTTCTTGATTGTGAATAGTTTCTTGGGAACAGGTGTAAATTAGGCTGCATGCACTTTTAATAGCTTGGTGCCCTTTGCATTTGCACATCCTGCACATAAATGGTGGGTCCGCCCTTCACATCGAGGGACAATGCTAAGATGGTCTTCGAATACGTCCTCCTGGTTCGAGAAGGACCGAATTTCCGGTGTAGAGACCAAGTAATCGCGAGCGCAGAACAGCTTGGTCTTTATGACTGGAAACAGCATGCCCAGTACCATCTGCGATTGAAGGAATTGGTATGTCTGATTAGTAGCCTGATTAGTAACTTATTTGCAAACGAATAAAGAAGGTAAAGGTTAACTGTTTTAAACAAGTTTAGATGAGCAAAATTTTGTGTCATCCATTTTGTAGTTTGGGCAGTCAAATTCAATGGATCAGATGTAGTTCTTATTGCCTTGCATTTTCTAATAAACTGGCCATTAATTCTACAAAGTGGTGTCAGACAGAAGTGAGAAATGGGGAAATGGAAAAACTCGGCTATAAAATTCATCGAAAAGAAGGAAAAAACGACAGCACAATATTTGCAGGAAAAACGAGGACGAAGTGTAACCTAGTGATACGAGGAAAAATGAAGACAGAATTGCAACGAGAGAGTGCTTCAAGGGATAACGGGGGCGAGATACTCCTATGCAACGCAGGGCGAAACGATGAAGAAGGACTTCCGCTGTGAAGAAGTAAGCAACGTACGACGATATATTCAGTAGTTAAATTTAAAAGAGTGAAGACATGTTGGACTGTGGAAAAAAAATTACGCGTTGATGTCGTCGAATTGTCGTTGTCACAAATTGAAGACATGCTCTTGAGCTTTCTCTAAGTGGCAGCAGATTACATTTGTGGGAGCGACGAGGAAGAAACTAAATGCAGTTTTAACAACGATGATCAAGCGGAGGATGACGATGATGAGGGTGTCAGCAGTCTGACGTTAAATGACGACGAAGTTCGGCAGTCGGACAAGAAAAAAAACAATGTCCTTTGTCGTTCACATGACTCACCCACGACGATCATGAAAAGGGCGAGGAAGAAAATTGGAAAAAAATAGATCCCTTCGAAAAGTTTCTTCACGCAGTGGTGCATGTCTATGGGGATTTCAGAAAAAAAAGGCTTAAGACCCGGTGTATGAGTCACATAAAAATGGCTTGATTAAAAAAAAATAGCATTTTAGGCCATTTTAAGCAAGCAAACAAAAAAATATCTTTGCTATATGTGCTTAATGGACCGGTCCCAAACTGTATAATTTGCCAATAAACAAATGCGCGAGAATTTATGTTAGTCCATATCATCCAGTTTATTTTGCAACACGACAATTGTCAACAAAGAATAGTCTGTCAACTGTTGCGATTATTTGGTCGCATCCGAGTATGTGGGTATTGACATTAGGTGTGCTTTTTTTGCAAGCGTATATACGCTTAAATTTCAATGTGCATGTAAAATACACTAACAACAAATTCTATATCCACTTAAGTTACTCATCATACTTATCGTCGCTTATGAAATAAGCGCGAATAAAAACAATGCATCCAACAACATATTATCCAATAATTTTTAAGTGATAAATATGAATAACAAAATTACTTTTTTGGGTCGCGGTGGCGTAGTGTGTTGTCGATACCCGTATTTAACACTTTTCATAATTCACGGCTCATGTTTCCTCTTTCGAGTCATTGACAATGTACAAGAGGACTCCTGTCTAGAAAAATCTTCTCAACTTCGCCGCTAGGATTCGGCATTAAAAAAAACTGTAGGTCCCATCCACTCGTGGAAGAACTAAGCACGCACAACACTAGTGGGTGCTGTAGAAGCTAGACCCAGGTCCGTCTCGGACAGTTCCGCCACCCATAAAATAACGAAATTAATTACATTTTCGAGAACTTGTACCAAAAACAATTCTCTGCAGCTGGCAGCCAAAGGAAAGCGTATGCAGAGAATGCTAAACTTCAACAGCAGTCATACAAATGTTTTACATTTATGAACACAGGCGATGCCAAACAGCTGCAGTAGTAATGCAGCCTTATGACATTTATGAACGCAAACTCTAGACAGCTGCGATATACACTCAATTCTCTTTTTATGCGGAGGATACGTTTCGAAACGTCTTCTTCTTCTTCTGGTGGCGCTACAGTCCGGGGTGGACCTGGGCATAAACCAGTAAGCCTCTCCAGCCGGCACGATCTTTAGCCAGCTGTCTCCAACTGCGCACACCAAGTCGATTGAAGTCCTTCTCCACCTGGGTGCGCCATCGGTTCCGTGGGCGTCCTCTATTGCGTTGTCCCACTGGTTCGGAGTCGAAGACTCTTCGGGCTGGAGCAGTGTTGTCCATGCGCTCTACATGGCCCAGCCATCTTTGACGTTTAATCCGTAGACGCCTGACTAGGCTCATGCCGCTGTACAGTCCGTTGAATCTTCTTCTCCAATAACCATCAACGCAGACAGGACCAAACATTGAACGCAGAACTTTTCTCTCGAAAATACCAAGTGCTTCTTCATCCGCTTTTGAGATTGTCCATGCCTCCGCACGATAGAGCAGGTCAGGGATGATCAAGGTGTTATATAATGTTAACTTGGTCCTTCGAGAGAGGACTCTACTACTCAATTGCCTCTTGAGCCCAAAGTAACAGCGATTGGCAAGAGTAATTCTGCGTTTAATCTCGGTACTGGTGTTGTTCGTACTGTTCACTTGCGAGCCGAGGTAGACGAAGTCCTTCACTACCTCGAAGTTATAGCTGCCTATGGTGACGTTTTGGCCAAGTCGTCGATGTTGTGCGCCCTTTCTTGATGACAGCATATACTTCGTTTGCCTTGCATTCTTTTGCATTCACCGCTAGACCCATTTTAGCCGCTTCCGCCTCAATGCCAGCGAACGCCTCATTGACGGCTCGCTGTGTTCTGCCAATCACGTCAATGTCATCCGCGTATGCTAAGAGTTGTACAGACTTCTGGAAGATCGTGCCTCTTGTGTTGGCGATTGGGTTCTGCACGACCTTCTCCAGGATGATGTTACAGAAGCGACATGACAGCGCGTCGCCTTGTCTAAAACCTTTTTTGACATTGAAGGTCACGGTGATTTCGTTACCGACCTTGGTGGAGCAGCGAGAGTTCTCCATCGTCATCCTGCACAACCTGACGAGTTTGGCAGGAATGTCAAAACTAGACATGGCGTTGTATAGCTCGTCCCTATGCACGCTGTCATATGCGGCCTTGAAATCGACGAATATGTTGTGGGTGTCGATCTGCATTTCTTGGGTTTTTTCAAGGATCTGCCGTAGTGTGAAAATCTGGTCGATGGTGGACTTCCCCGGCCTGAAACGGCAGAGAGGATCTTATTATGTAGAGGAAACTTATTCCTCGGCAGTTGGCGCAATTGAAGGGGTCTCCTTTCTTGTGGATCGGGCAAACGATACTGAGATTCCACTCGTCGGGCATGCTTTCCTCCGACCATATCTTACAGATGAGTGCATGTACCTTACCAGCTAATCTCCAGCTGCCTTAAACAGTTCCGCAGACAGTCCGTCTTCGACTTTGGTCTCGATATCGCTATCTTGACGTAGATGAAGGTCGGTATTTTAAAATTTAAAAAATTAAAGTTCTTAGTCAACCAAACGCGTCTTTACTCAACGAAAGCATTAGCTCAAGTGATAATTCATTCTTAATCCGTGGGCGTGGCATTGTTACGAGCAGCAATGCGCCCGAGCCCTTAGGAATAGGGAGTAGGCGCGCCCCCTGTGCTTTGAAGGCAAAAACATGTTTTATTTCATTTCGCTGTCGTCCGGACAGCGCGGACCATTTGAGAATTGCTTATAAAAAAAAAACATAATTGTATAAATTATATCCTTAAATACCCGAGACTGTAAGTCATTCCTTTTTGTTTTAAATGAACTATTTGTAACTTTAATTATAACCCCTAATAAAGGTATTTTTGAATTTACACCCGATATATTTGGTGTTCATTTCCATTAAAGTCTCGGACACCGCCGACATAGCGACGCCTGTTGCTGACGAGCCAACTGTGTTCGCCAACAGGCATTGTTTGCTTGCTCTGTATAGAAGAAATATTTAAAACGGGGAATCCCATACAAAATTCGATAAAAAAAACAGCCCATAACTTCAAAATCTTGTACAAAAAAATCAGCATTAGATTCTCCGAGAGAATTGAGTGTATGTACAATTATGAACTCGGCCAAGTATGAAGAAGTTTCTCTATATTATGTACCTGATTTCTGATTAGTATTTAGCATTGGAGGTTAACTGCCCTCATGCACTCCATGTGCATATGACAACTGTTTCGCCGATTCTATTTATCCTACTTTACCAAACCAGCCATCAGTCCTTCTATCCCTCCTTCCATAAGAGCAATTCCGCCCTTGAGACTGGTAAAAAAAGAAATCATAAAAGGAATAGAATTCAAAAATTGAGTCAAGTGTAAGGTTGGCAATCAATCCATGTAGAGCAGCGGCTATAAACCAATCGACATGTATCGATGCGCCACCTGGACATGTCATTCATATCGGAGTCCATGTACATATGCAGATGTGTGACTGAAAAATCCAATCAAAAGGGAAAACAAATTGAAGTCCGGTCTGCAGTTTGCTCATTGCACACTTGTTGCACATTCATATTGATTGACTGGAATATTTTGCAAACAGAAGTGATTCGGGCTGACAAGTATGAGTGTAGGTGGCATATGCTGCCCAACATTCTTCTGTTGATTCTATCCCGGCGGTGACTGTGTTCGGTCAAAACCATGGCTTCGGATCTGTGACGTGCGTTATGAATACATTTCGCAATGCTTCAGTTGCTGCAATGCAATGTGGCGATGCATTTACATTACCTATGCATGTGAGACTAGGGTTTGAATATGGAACAGAGAATTCCGAATTAGCCTTAGAGAAACAACAGCTAACAATGTCTTCATTGGTTTCAAAAAGGTGCATGTTTTGTCATCTTATGCTCGGATAAGTGGTAAGCTGCATGGTAATACTCTTTATATAACCAGGGTTATTTTATGTAAACGAAGCTGCTTCGAAAATTAGCCCTTTAATGCTCAAGTTTTTTTTTTCGGGGAAAAATTGTATAGTATGTTGTAGAGTAGTCAATTCTGAAGAACTTTTGCTCTACCGCTTTTTATACAACTCACCTGACGCTAGTGAAGTAAAACAACAGTTTACTTGAGGTTCTTCGATAGAACAAACTTTATTTTATTTTCGAAACATCATCGCACAAGGACACATGGAAATTGTGTCGGACGAAGTTCGTGCACCTGTCCCATTGTGGTGTACAGTCTCTTACAAGCTGAAGATAACCGTGGGTCCAGACACTACGTCAGCATTCTGACAAATTCATGATGTCGACTAATGTTTGATGATACAGTGGACTCCCCCTAAGTCGAATTGCCACGGGATACCAAAATTTGTTCGAGTTACAGAGAGTTTGACTTAGAGAGAGGTTTTTGTATGGAAAGTTGAGGGAAATGTATGTAAAATACGGCGAAAAAGTTCGAGTTAGAGGGAGTTTCGACTTAGGGAGAGTCCACTGTATTTGTGCATATGGTGGTCTTAACTGACGTAGAAAAAATCAAAACAAGTGCTTGTATGGAAGACGTTTTTTTTATTGAAAACAAACGAAAACAGTTGTATGTTAGTAAATGATTTAAAAAACGAAATTCTGATCAAAAAAGTACCGGCGGCGCATATCAAGTCGTGTGAAATTCCATGAAACAGTTATTTTTACTGATATACCTCACATGTTTCTGGCAGACAAATCGAATAGAAGCCAGGTTTTTTGCATCGGTGTCGAGTTGTTGCGTGCTCCGGCAAGTGACCGATTTTGTGTAGACGTACATCCTTCGGTGGCGGAGGAGCAACATTCACTCGATACCGCTTGGCTGCCGAAGCCATTCAAGGAAATAGCGCCACCCAGAATACAACATAATGTGCTAACCAGCTCGGCGACGCAATACTTAACGGCAGTTCCGCTAGGGTTTGGGAATCTCACATGCTAATGACACGGACTAATAGTACAGTCGACTCCGCTTATTTGCAACACAAAAAATGCAGAAAATGTGTTGCAACTAAGCGGAGTTTTCATATAAACGATGTTCGGATATAGGCAACATTGTTGTAATGTGATCAATTTCTTGTTGCATACAACCGAAAGTTTCGTTTGGACGGAGTGCATATAAGCGGAGGCGACTGTATATGTAGAAATTGTCACATCCTTGGCCTAAGTGACTAGCGTGCCTTTTTGAGCTTGAGTTGAGTGGTGGTCATTGTCGGCTATAATATCAACACTAAACTGATATGACGATTAAAATTGTAAGGCTTAAAAGCATATTAACCCCAAGTTAGTTTAGTTTAGTCTGTAGTCTCAATAAAATCTCATAAACTACCTAGCAAGATTAAACGGAAAAAAATTAAAATTGCATTTAGCGAAACTGATGGAGAAGCTACACCCGATATGCTTGATATCTACATGAAAATGCTAAAAGAGATGGAAACTAGTGTTAATAAAACATCGATAGTTTAATCAATTAATCGATTGTATTTAACTATCGGGACTATCGATTAATAATTCTAGTCAGTGTGTTTGGTTTTTGAGCATTTGATTGAAAATGTTGCTCGAATTAAAGAAAAAATCTAAACTGAGCCTTAATAACTGAGAACTGCAGTTGGTTGTTCAACATTATTAATTGTTCGGATTCACCGCTTTAACAGGGGGAGTCCCGTATTAAAAAACACACTACACTGTTATTTTAGACTTCTAGAATCCTTAAAAGTCGCGACAGCAACAATATCTGTTGAGCCTTATGTCACTTCATCCTTAGTTGAACCTCTTATACGAGGTATTTCTGATAATTTGTTAAGCTTGGAAAACGGTTTGATAATTATTGAAGGCCGAGAGGTCTTGCAGTCTTTGAATAGTTCCATCAACCAGTGGTTGAAACCTTCAAATACCAGGACTTTGAACATGATTTCCTCATTAAAGGATCATACATTTAAAAAAATAGTTTTAGAACACCTGAGGAAGCAGATAACGCATCTCAATTATTACAAAGAGAGTATGCTGCTATTACTGCGTCCTCAGCCCTTAAAAGAACAGAAGTGCCGATGCAAGCATCTACAAGTACTGACAAATGGAGCTGAAATGATTTACTGTTTTTGCCTAATCAACAACATCTTCAAATGGCAACACCAGTAAGTGACTCAATTATTGACGTTTGTCAATATTCTGAATAACCGGTGATATCTAGTGACCATTCCGTTTTAGAATATTGGGACAAAACTAACAATAGACTACGTGTTGCCGCTATGTATTGGCTGCAACTACCGAAAGCCGCGCAATTGGCGGCGCGAGATGATTCAGAAAATAACACCGAATTTGGGTGAAATTTCAAATTTCTTTTATTAAATTATTACAATGTCCTTATGATACTTTATGCTACTTACTATCTCGGGAGTATTTAAATTTATCAAATTTTTTAAGTTGAAAATGTATGAAGTCGCGCTTGTGCGAATCTCAATGCCAACGAGAAAAAGAAACATGCAACAAAATGCGCGGTTTGCTACTTAGTCGAAATATGCAAATATGGCCGACTCAAATGGAGTAAATATTAATAAATATGGCCGACTCAAATGGGATAAATAAAGATGGTGGAAAAAAGAGGACAATAATAAACTTTCCAGTGCTGGAATGCAGGGGGGCGCATCTACGTACATTTGTTAAAGGCGCATTTGCACTACTATGCGCAACACTACGTTTAATGGTAAATAAATATTTGTGTTTTCCAGCGACGTCTGTTCCTTCTGAACGAATATTTTCAAAAGCGGGTCGAAAAAAAAAGAGTTTAAGAGATAAGAATAAGTAGTGAACTTATTCTTAGCTGTGAATTAAAATTTTATTTTACTTATACTTAACCTAAATGTGATGTGAATTGAAAATTCTTTTGCTTTCTGTGAAAATTTATTTTATTTTTTTTTTAATAAATATGTATAAATACCCACATTTAGAATTTTATTAAAATTGCATTTGGAAAAGAAGAATGAACTTTAGGTTAAAAGTCTCAATTTGTTCGTTTTTATTGTTTAAAAAAAACAATCTTTTGTAAAACGTATTTAAAAATATGTCAGGAGAATGTAACAAGAGGTTAATACCTTTGAACAATTAATTATTCAGTGAAAGTGTTCCACTGTATGATAAATATCATTTCATACTGCTACTGGCAGAACTTGCAGGTGATCAACATTGCTTGTAACCTTATCGTCCTGAAACGATTATGAAGCACATATCCTCTATTGGCGTACGGGCAAAAACTCTTAATTAATAAAACTACCACCACAAAGTACTAAAGGGTGGTCCAACGAAAACGCACGATGATAATTGTAAATAATACAAAAAGTTTTCAAAAAATTATCTTAGAATTTTTATTTATGATAGAAGGATCATTAACAAATTTATGTGTGAAACAAAATATCGATTAAATGCTCGCCACGGCTTTGGTGGCATATCTCTATCCGATGGTCCATATTTTCAATGACTCTGAGACATTATTGAATGCCTCTTTAATTGGTCTTGGTTTATTGCCGTACACTTTTTCTTTTTAATATCCTCAAAGAAAGAAGTCTAACTGTGTCAATTCACATGACCGTGGAGGCCAGTTGACATCTCCACTACATGAGATAATACGGCCATTTAATTTTTCGAGCAAAAGAGGCATTGTTTCGTTGGCTTTATGGCAAGTGGCACCATCCTATTGGAAGCACATGTCGTCCAGGTCCATATCCTCAATTTCAGGTCACAAGAAGTCCGGTATCATCTCGCTATCGAACACCATTCACGGTAACTGCTGGACCGACATTATTTTCGAAGAAATACGGCCCGACGCCGCCAGCCCAGAAACCGCACCTAACAGTCACTCTTATTGTAGATGCATCAGCTTTTCAACAGTCACTCGTGTACAGGTGTTTTCACATTTCCTACAGACCCGGTTTGCTGAAACATTTCTATCGATACCGACACAATTCTACCGATTGTGGACACATTTTGTCGTTTATGCCGACCAAAAAATCACGAAGTGATCGCAATGCTTCAACAATCTTAACAAGCTGCTCAAGTGTTGGTTTGCATGGTTGAATTTGTGAAACACTGAAGCAAAGAAGATCGAACTTGACGTGACTGGATGGCTCAGCTGATGACTCAACACGACTGGATGGCGCAGTTGGTAGAGTGCCTGTCCCTGGTTAGTGGGGTCTCCGGTTCGAATCCCAGTGAAAGCAAAGTTAATACGCTCTTATCTGGTTTTCAAATCTGATCCAGTTGCAATTTGCCGTTGGGATTAAATTAACACACTGTCACTGGAGTAGTCAATCAGTGGTAGCAGTCTGACAGTGAATATCACAATGGACCAATATGGTCCAAGTGTGCTGGTGAATTTACTAGCAGAATTTACAGCTGGTGATTTTACTAGTCACAATTAACATCGTGCATAATGGTTGGGCCACCCTTTATTAAAGATATCATTTTATTCGTGGGAATGAAGTTGTACCAGATTTCTTTTCCAGAAGTCCCGTTTATTACTTGCAAATTTGATGCAACATTTTCGTTATTGAAGCGATTACGTTATTTAATTTCCACCAAATTACATGTGAAACTATTTTCTGTTCAACTGACAGAATTTCATTTCTGTTAAAACCCGATATCAAAAGATTTAATGCATATTATTTACCAAGTTTTATTTGCCGATATTCGTGTTGGATATTTTAACAATGTTTTCTTAAGGATTTGCGGTTTGCGGATTTCAAAATGTAATGCCTCGAATTAGTAAATTGTCAATGGGTAATCTGGACTGGAGTTCTATACAAAGTTAAATTAAAAATGCATGGATATAATGGGTAATCGACTTTTTTGACTTCCCAAGTTTAAACATAGTTTATACTAAGTTTCGAAACATATTAGAAGATGCCATAACCAGGTCTGTTCCTATTCAGATCTGCAAATTCCAAAAAACCCATCTGGTTCAATCGAAGCTTATGCAGACTCAAAAATGCTTTAAACAAGATATGTAAGAGATCTGCTAAAGACAATTCACTGCGTGGCGTATTGTGTCGAATGCGGAAAGAATATGAATTCCTGAAGAGATTTGTTTACAGGCAATACATATTTTCTCTTGAGTCAAGGATCAAACAGAACTCAAAAACTTTCTGGACGTTTATCAATACTAAATGTAATTCTGTTGGAATTCCATCGAATATGTCCTACGATAATGTATCTACTGATGACCGTAAGGTTATATGCGAAATAATTCCTAGTAACTTCAGTCTTAACGCTTTCTCTACACATATGTATTCTAATAACATTCAATTTTAAAATCAGAAATCTACACTCTTAAATTATAATTGAAGTAACTTGAAATCACTAATCTCAATCATGTCACACAAAATAATATGTTATGTTATAATGTTCCTGTACTAGTAAAAGAACATATGATTCTTGAAGTGCAGCGATAGATAATAAAAATAAATAAATGAAAATGAAAATGAAAATATGTTCGCATCACATTTCCAGTCAAACTTTGTTGACTTAGGCATAGGTTGCAGGTCAGAACTTCGAGCAAATACAATCACAGACATAGGGCGATTAGAATTGACGAACGATGATATTCCTTCTGAGCTGTCCTCACTGGATTCTAGTGCAAGCCTAGCGCCTGATAATCTGCCTCCGCTTTTTTTTAAAAATGTGTAAGGACGGATTAGTCAAGCCCCTGACTATCGTTTTTAATATGTCACTGGCTCGCGGCGAATTTTTAGATTGCTGGAAGGTTTCTCTCATCACCCCAATTCATAAATCTGGACCAAAAAGTTCTATTGTCAAATACAGACCAATAGCTCAACTCCAATTAATACCGAAATTATTCGAAGCTGTTGTTAAGAAAAAAATATATGCTGAAGGTCGAGAATAAATATCACAATTTCAACATTTCGACCAATTTGATTATATTTACAAGCTTCTGTCTAAGTTCCATGGAAGCGAGACTTCAAGTTGACTCCATATACACTGACTTCTCGAAGGCATTTGACCGTGTTCAACATAATGTGCTCATAAAAAAGCTAGAGATGATTGGTTTTCATTCTAAAATCTTGAAATGGATAACTAGCTACCTTACAAATCGCAGACAGTTTGTAAAAATAGGTAATGATCAGTCACGAGTAATTTTCAATTTCTCTGGGGTACCTCAAGGTAGTCACCTCGGCCCTCTTCTGTTTCTTCTTTTTATTAACGATTTGCCTTCCTATGTTTCCCATTCCAACTGCCTTTTATACTGTGTAGATTTAAAAATGTTTAAGTCAGTGCGATCATTGGCCGATGCAATGGAGTTGCAAAAAGATATCTCATCTGTACATGAATTGGTGGGAATTGAATGGACTACATTTCTTTATTAGTGAAAGCTCAGTTATGACATTTTTTAGAATTTTATCTCCTATAATCTGTAAATATAAGATTGATAATACAATCTTAACAAGAGTATGTTCGCATAAAGATCTAGGGGTTCTATTCGACGTTCAACTGACTTTTTCTATGCACATAGACTATATTTTTTCAAAGGCCAAATCCATGCTAGGATTCTTGTTTCGAAATTCAAAAGATTTTCAAGACCCTTACACTCTTAAGTCTGTGTATGTTTCGTTAATTCGCTCTATATTAGAATACTGTTGTTCAGTATGGAATCCTTTATATAACAATAGCGCTATTCGTATTGAGAGAATACAAAAAAGATTTACTAGGTTTGCTCTTCGAAAGATATCGTGGAATTTAAATACGCCAGATTATAATGCTTGATGTCAGCTTATCGATCTAAAGCAACTGCATGTAAAAAGGACTTATTATTCAGTTCTTTTCGCTCATGACGTCATTACTGCTCACATTGATTGTCCGGTGCTGCTTTCCATGTTCAGTGTTTACAACCCGTCTCGTTATCTGAGGCCTAGAGATTTCTTTTATGTTTCGAGGCATAGTACAAACTATGGGCAGAATGATCCTATAACTAATGCTTGTATAAAATTCAACTTAGTTGCAAATGTTATAGACTTTAATATGAGTAGAGATAAATGTAAAAATTAATGAGCTTAAGTTTTTTGAGTAGCAATTTACTCTAAATTAGATTATAATCGTATGTTAAATTCTGCTTATACTAGGCATTATTATTAATAGGAAATGAAATGTTATTACTTCTATCAGTAGTCTTAAAAAGATTTGTACTTGAAAGACGGAAGCATAAATAAATAAATAAATTTTTGTATAAAAAAGGGAAGAATGCCACGCAAGCCACCAATGAAATTTGTAAAGTTTACAGAGACAATGCTGCATCAGTTCGTGTATCACAACAATGGTTCGCTCGCTTTCGTTCTGGAAATTTCGATGTGAAAGATGGACTTCGCTCTGGTCGACCTATCGCTGAAAAATTCGATGAAATTATGGAAACTATTGACCAGTACTGTCACATAAGCAGCCATGTCATCGCCAAGGAACTAAACATTCATCATCAAACGGCTTTGAAGCATTTATAAAAGGCTGGCTACAAAAAGAAGCTCGACCTTTGGGTACCTCATTAATTTTCTGTGAAAAATGTTTGACTAGAAATACGAAAAGACTTTTTCGACTACCCATTATTAAAAATATTTATACCTTTTTTATACTGTGTTCCTCGCTATATTAAGTGCGACAGTGCGCCTACCTAATTTGCCTCGCCACATGGCATATTTTCCTTTAAATCCAATTTTTTTTAGAACTGCTAAAACATGTTAAAAAAATTTAAACATGTTACAAATTTGTTAAAAAATTAAAAAAAAATAAATCTTAAAAATGTTAAAAAATCTGCTACTTCTTGTTTTTATGGTCAAATCCTGCGCAAATCGCAGGAAACTGCTAAATCTGGTAAAGATGTCACTTTGAGTTATCTTTATTAACTGACTGAAGCTTCTCTTTACATGGAACATGGCACATTTTGACACACTTACTTCTTATATTCTAAGAAAGCATTGGGAGAGAAAGAGACAGAGAAATAGATGAACAGTCGACTCCGCTTATTTGCACAACTAAGCGTAGTTTTAATCTAAACGTTATTCTATCGTGATCACTTTCTTGTTGCATATAACCGAAAGTTTCGTTTAAGCGGAGCCGACTGTATTCAGTACTGACTATTTGACAACAGGGTGAAATATACACTTACCGTCAATACTTCTTACAAGAAAAGCATATTTAGACCATTTAGGCGGGTCCTTAGTTTTCGTTTTCCTCTTCTGATTATGTACATCTCTGAGTACATGAATTCAAGTGGTGCCAAATACACAGAAACAATAAGCCCGGGATTAAAATTTAAAACAACGCCACATTGTCCACCAACTGCTTCTTATTAGGCTTCTCCACATCAGCGGTGAGGACTCTATTTTCATTCCAATATCACTCAGCGGTTGAGAAATGATTATTGCCATATCCTCCTCCATGTCCAACTAGTCACAAACAACACTCACAAATGTACCCCTGGCAGTGAAAAATAGGTACTCATCCATTATTCCAAGTCCTTGCCTAGCCATTTCGAGGAAGCCCCAAATTTCACGCTTAACTAAAACTACTCAAAACGGTGAAAACAATTTGCCGACACTCCTGCCATCAGCAAGGAAGAAGACCTGTCTATACAGTAGGTAGGTACACATCTTTGCCACGTGGTTAGGGCGCTGGCAAACTCATGTGTGCGAATTAGATTTACCCAGAATCGCCGCAGCTGGAATTCTGACTGGTTTATGTCGATGAGTTTATTGGCAATGAGCCTCTGACGTTCTACAGAATGCGAGATTGGAATTTTCATGCAACATTTACCAGGAATATGCCCCAGAAACGGCACCACCTCTTCGCCGAAGGGAGCATCAACAAAAGAGAAGCATCTTCTGATGCGGAGATACCAGCAGCGCGGCGCTTTTCAGCTAGGCTATCCCATTTTGTTTCGCTGAAATATTTATAGAGATTCACCTCCTTCTTCTCCTCCTTTACCGGCTAAGAATATTCGAGAATCATGCCGAAAAGCTATCGAAATTTATGTGCATTCATAAATATCATTTACAACGTTGCCCATCTGTCGAATGGCGCTTGCAGCATGTCCTGGCCCCATTTCTGGAAAAGGTTTTTTCTTTTAATTTAAAATTTTATACCGAAGCCGAGGAAAATACGAGAAATATTACTTTTGACAACGGATGCATACACAGCGCAGCACAAGAAGGGTTGACTGGCTACCGATGGGCGCGCTGGTGGTGTGTTATAACATAATCCTGCCCGCGTACATTTATCCCTTTTATGTCACTCACTTCTGACTCCAGATGTATCAATGGTTCCTTAAAATATGAAAATAAATATAAAAATATGATATCGCAGTAATAAAACGATACCTTTTCTCAATAGGTTTGCATCGTTCAGAAACGTGATACCGGGATTTTATTTGCAATGAAATATGTCAGTCGAAACGCCTGCGAGAGCCGGGGGGCTTTAGGCGGTGTCATTAAGGAAGTTGAACTCCTTGCATCGCTGGAGCACCCATTTTTAGTCAATTTATGGTTTTCCTTTCAAGGTAAGTGTGTGCTTCACTGAGCGTTTATAATCCACAACGACATATGCGCGACACGAGCCAGTCTGCCTTTCAGACGTGACATCTTACAATCTGCATATTCAAAAAAGGAAATGCATAAGAACGTCCGGTATTTTGATGAGATTTAACGGTTTTATGATGGGATTCTAAGTATTTTGTAGATACATTTTTTCACCCTCTCTCTCTTTGCAGACGAAGAGGACTTGTTCATGGTGTGTGACTTGCTCACCGGGGGAGATCTCAGATACCACCTGCAGCAAAGGGTATGTATCTGCGTTTTATTTTGTGCAGACTTTTATCACTTAGAGAAAATGGTTTTTGAGGGTTTTTGTTGCAGTACATCCGTGCACGTCTTTGGATTGTCACTGTTCTGTGCTGGGGGATGGGAAGGAACTGCCGGATGTGGCAGTGGAGACTTTTAGAGTAAACACACAAAATGAATATTTTTCAACACACTCCGGCCATGGTTTGGAAGGAAATGGTTCTCTCTCTTTGACTGTGTTCTGTAATTTCGAAAGTTGTTCAACCAAATGAAGTGTAGTCCAAACTATTCCTTTTCCTGTTCGAATTTTTTAATGTAAGCAGGTTAGTGCAAATGAATAGTTGTTCTCTGTCGTAGTTCACTAGCTCTGAGAACACACACATTTCTTGTATTCGTAACAACTTTTATAGGATTGTACGTCCAATGCACACTGTAGACAGGACCACTGAGAGAGGATGCCGGACACTCATTTTTAAATCAACTAAATTATTCGTTCTAAAGGAAACATCCTGAGAAATGTGCCCTCTGCCACACATTTGTTTCATCTAAACCACACGCGGGCGGATGACGTCGGGTTACAGGACTCTGTTTCTATAAATCCTCTTGACGACAGATGTCTGATTCGAAGAGAAACCATGCCTCAAAAATAATTACTCACTTTGAGGAATCCAAACACGTTCGACGAAACTAAGGGATGTGGTTTTGGCAAGGGAATGAGATCGATGTGATTTGAAGAGGGGCTTGAATTTTGTGCAGCCAATTGAATTAAATACGGAATAGAAGAATTCAAAAAAACGGATGTGTTTTATTCGTTTTAATTTGAAGGTATATTCACGTAGAGACTCGCTTAAAGGCTTGTGCAGTGCTGCCGGCTTACTCTTTTTTTAGTGTGTTTATTTATTTTCGGTTTACAACACATTATATTAGTTTATTTGCAAATCAAAGTGCTTATCTGATATTTGCGTACTTAAGGCTTAATATTAAGAGTAATATACACATCCTCACAAAATTATTCGCACAAAGACTTTACAGCCGAGTTTATTTAATATAAACTTAAAAAGTAACTGTTTTTTTGTATTATGCATCTGCTCTATATATTCAATAGTTCAAACTGATGCAATCAACCCTAAGGGTATTTTTTTTTCGACCTCTCCGAAAACGGCAAGAGGAAAGCAGACACAAAATTATCCGCACAAACTCAAGCGTTGTGTTATAATAACCGCTCATTCTGTTGAATGCTGTGATCGAGGCAACAAGCCAACAAGCAGAGGATATTTCTCAGAAAATAAAATAAAAAAAAACGAAAAAAGAGCAAAATGGGACGAAAAAATCGGAGACTTCTATAGAAGAGCGAAAGGTTATTATAAAGTTAGTTTGCGAAGGCAAAACGTACCGAGGAACTGGTGAACTTGTTGGAAGATCCTATACCGTAGTTAGGGATGTTGTCCATAAGTTCAGAAATGACGGTTGTTTAGAAAATAAGAAAAGTAGGGGTCGAAAAAAAATATTATCGGAAGCAAATGAGAGGTATATTGTCAAGAAAATCAATAAAACCCCTAAGACGTCAGTAAAATTATTGACCGCAGAGATGTCAGGAATCATTAAAAAATCACTCTCTGTCGAAACAGTAAGGCGGACTTTAAGGTCAAATACTTTTAACGGTTGAGTTGCACGTCGCAGACCCTTTATTTCCAAAGTATCACAAAGAAAAAAGACTCGCGTTCGCCATAGAGTATGTTAACAAGACTCTAGACTTTTGGAACACCGTTATTTTTAGTGACGAAAGCAAGTTTAACTTGTTTGGCAATGACAGAAAGCAAAGGGTTTGGCGAAAATCAAATACTGAGGTGAATGAAATAAGCGACGGTGAAACATGGCGGTGGTAATAGCCTGATGTGGGGGTGTATGTCTGCGCGGATGGTTGGTCAAATGGAGTTCATTGACTATAGAATGAACCAATATGACTACCTCGACATCCTAAAAAGCAATTTGCAGCAAAGTGCTACTAAAATGGGTCTAGGGTCAAAATATGTCTCAACAAGACAACGACCCAAGGCACACTGCTCACAATGTCAAAATGTGGCTGGTTTTTAATGCTCGCTCGCAGCTCAAAACGCATCCACAGTCACCCGACATCAACCCCATTGAACATTTGTGGGCTGAGCTCGAAAAAAATATTCGAAATCGAGCTATCAGCAGCAAAGCTTCTCTTAAAAAAGCTCTACAAAGAGAATGGGAACTTTTACGCCCAGATTTTTGCAAGAAAGTTGTCGGGAGTATGTTAAAATGACTAAGAGGTGTATACTGATGTGCCACTCACCTACTTTATTTTATGTATTTTTTCCACGTATATACTTCATGATTTGAATGTATACAATTCTAAACTCACAGAATGCATTCGAAGCAACTATCTCTTTTTTCTTCTCTTAAAATATTGAATGCGTTTTAGTGATTGAAAGACTACATAGCATTATTTTCGAATAACATATCACAGTTCTCGATCAGTATAGGTGTTGTCGGTTTCCGCGGTCTCGAGCATACCTTAGGCACGTCGTCTTGTATTTACCGTGTGTAGCACGGGCTGTTAAAACATCGGTCTGTCAGGTAGTGCTCTAACGTGTTCATCCAGGAGATTCCTTGACGTCTAGTACCTTGAAGCATCCTACTATTCTCACAAGTCGCTACTGTAGGTTGGTTATTTTATCCGAAATGGGTCTACGCTTTTATCTGTGTACTGGTGAACTCACTAGTAGCCGCCTACCTACCTACCTAGGGAATTTATAGGTCTTTTCTAGACTTCACTAGTTGACTCTCTTTTGTGATACATTACGGAAAATATAGTACTTTTGAGTTGTACATGCAGAGAATTTATTTGCTCCCGCCATAAGAAGTTGTTGTCTATCTTTACCTCAAGATATTTGAAACGGGATACCAATTCAATTGCGTTGTAGTTAACGGAAAGCAGAAATGAAGTATTAGAGAGATAGCCGACTTCACAGCTGATTGGCTCCTAGTCCATCGACGAATGTGAGTGCCTTTTTGCAAGATATTCATGAATTTTTGACCGTTATTCACGAAATAACACAAATGCCGTCCTCTGATATGTCAATTTGCAAGAAAGGTAAAAGTCGGGCATCTCTGTAATATTTCATTTCTGACAGAAAGTGGACAGCCATAAATTCTGTGGTAAGTGTGGATTAGTTCAGTTTGCTTAGACGCGGTACATATATGCATCACCTTAGTTCTTGCGGTATTTATGACCAGCCCGTTATCACCATTTAAATAAAGCATCAAATTCTTCCTGCTGTTTTTTTTTTGGCCACTTACAGGTCCTTGTGTTTTACCACAAATGCTATATCGTCCATCCTTTTCATTTGTAAAAATAATGAATAAAATAGGTCCCAATTTCGAGTCTTGTGGTACTCCACATTTCATTATTTTTTTCTCTATTTGTGATGTCAGTTATTTTGACTCTGATCGTTTTGTCTCTTAGATAGCTCCGAAGAAAGTTGCTACATTTGGATTAAGCGGTTTATTTTTAGGTACATGGCGCGCCTTTTACTAAACAGCGCTGCGGATACCTGGCAGTAACTTCTCTGTCTGTTGGCTCCACTTGCTCGTAAGTTCAACTGATGTCAGAAGCATTGAACTCCACCATATGGTCGAGTAATGTCGAAGATATTTTTCTTTTACAGCATATAAACAAACCTCCAATTGTTGTTGCAGGTGTTTTTTACTGCAGCGCAGATGTCTAAATTCATTAAGGCAGGTGACATGCTATCAATTGTGCAAAATTTTTCTTTGCACCGAACCTAAATCGCGTGATTTGGCTAAATTCGTACTGAAACAGCACGATGGAAACGACCACCAGTTGATACGGTTTCAAATGTCATTAGCTCTAATTTTTAAATGGTCGCCAGAACAGCTGTCTGTTGACAGCAGTGTGAGCAACAGAAAATAGAGAGAGTTAAAATGACCAAAACAAAACTGAAGCCCAAGCTTTAGACTTGTTCGGTTTGACAACCTCTCACGGATAGATGAACTCAAGGAGGAGTAGAGTAGATTTCAATGACTTGGAGAAATTTGATGAAATCTCGCGATTTCGTTCGGCGGGAACGTAAGATAAAGAACGTAAATTATAATTACAAGAGGAAGAAGTACGCTATGTCGACATTAAATGATTATACGTTTTTTAGAACACATACACAATAATAAGAGAGCTTCAGGTCCAATAGATGAGACCGTTTATCGTTACGAATTTGGTTTTTGTTCTTACGAAATCTTATCATTTCTCTCGAGCTTTGAGTCCAATTCAGTAAAGTGTGTCCAGTCCAAACGATTCATGGCACATGGTCGATCGAATAAGAGCCCTTTCACTTGTTCATCTTCCTTCGGAAAGACGATCGCCATTTCTCTTAAGTCGTCGTGTCATGCTTTCACACGTTCAAATTCTAAAATTCCGATAGCAGAAGATTTTTTGTTTCTTTTTCTTTGCCACATATTCTTAGTCTTTTACGTGCGTTACATGTTGCCAATAGCCAATGCTAAGAACACAAGATTGAAGCAGATCAACACAAATAAGAAAAACGGGAGAGAAAGACGTCTTCTACACGTGTTAAATTGGTCGCAAGATATTTTATACGTAAGGGCGGTGAGACGTGCCAGATGTAGCTCGAGGTTTTCTTGGGATCTTGCGTATTGTAGTATCTCCCTTTCTTTTTTTTTCTTCGAATTACTTTATTGGGGGGTTCTCAGTGTTAGGTATTTGAAGCATGTTGCACATATGAGAGAAAGATGTGACACATGTATGACAAAGTTTGGGGAACAGGTATTTTGAGCCCCAATTGAAATGTGCTGATTTCAACACAAGATACTTGGGTACTTGGTACCATAATAGGGAATTTTAAAAGTCCGTAAGCAAAAAAATCTCGATCGAAATGTTCATTAAATCGATCATGATTACTGTAAAATGGAGTCAGCGCAAGTAATTTCTTAAATCTTTCAAGCGGTGTGCGTCTTTTCATTGTAATATAGAAGTATTATGTAAGGGGGAGTCCACTATATAGAGCCCCCCTAAGTCGAATTGTCACGGAATACCATAATTTCTTCGAGTTAGAGAGAGTTTGACTTAGAGAGAAGTTTTTGTACGGATCATTGAGGGAAATTTATGTGAAATATGGCGAAAAAGTTCGAGTAAGAGAGAGTTTCGACTTCGGAAGAGTCCACTATATCAATCGAAGTGGACCAGGGTCTAGCTTATATAACGATTCGTCTTGTGCCTGCTGTTATTCTATCGTGTGTGGATGAGACCTACAGTTTAATGCCGATTCCGAACTGCTGAGCTTTGTCTTCACAGCATTGTCAGTGAATCGAAAATGGTGGAACCGTGCCTTGTGAATTCAGGGATCGAACGAGGTGTTTCCTGTATAGAAGTCGACAGAATAACCCACTACACCACGGCGACCACATAATATCGAACCACCAAATTTCTTACGCTTCAACCAACAAACGTCAGTAGACACCTTGATCTTTAGCTAGCTGCCTCCAATTGGTTGAGGGCCCTTTCCACTTGCACGCGCCACCTGACCCGTGGTCTTCCTCGCACCGTTGGTTTCGAAGATTTTCCGGAACGGAGCATTGGCTTCCATTCGCTCTACATGCTCTAGCGATCTCAATCGATAGGTCATCCAAATAACTGTCAAAATAGCTGTCACCACGACCAATGCTGCCAAGTTAAAATGTAACCTCTGAAGAAAAACGTTGTAGACAGGCAAAAAGTTTCACGTTTGAATCTAATGCGGCTTGACATCGGCTTATATGTTAATTACTATAGGTGCTTTAAGAGGATTGAATTGTCTTGCAGAATTCATGTTAAATTTAACTCTTAAATAAACGACGATCACTATGAGGTTATGGTTTTTTTCATTTCACAAGACGATCAGTCGCGGTTCACATATATCTATATACATTTTTTTCGTAGGCTTGTATACCGCTCTACTCAACCGAATGTCATAATTCTTACACCATTGGAAAAAAATCATCGTGCGATACCTGTCACTCTATTATCTGCGGTAAAACCTTGATTAACACATGGAATTAGGTTATTTCACAACATATTTTAGTGTCAAATTTTCGGTTGCTTTATCCCTCGAATTTCGACGAGGAGCGAGCCTAGTAAACGTTTCGAGGCATGAACACTTCTCAAACTTATCCAGTGACCATAAAGCAGTATGGCCCCTATTTGTGAGCAAACAACATCACGCAATAAGATGTAATGACCAATTAAACTCGAAAACGATCGATTTGGGATGTCAGCAAACACAGACATCCGAAATCTGACTTTTCACAGACGCCATTCAACAGCCGCCCGACCTACCCATTCCCGAATACATCCGAGACGTGCACGGAGTTTCTATCAAATTGTGAGCCACATAAATGTTCCCCATTTCAGGAAAAGTACTCGTTTCAAACAAAAATCAAGGCAGTTGATAAAAAAAAAAAAAAAAACAAAACCAAATATTTAATATTGAATTTGTAATTTTTCTCGCCGCAGGTGGAGTTCTCTGAGGAAAGTGTTGCCTTATTAGTATGTGAACTAGGTTCTGCGTTAGAATACTTGCAAAAGCAAAGAGTAGTACATAGGTGAGTCACTTTTCATCACTTCACTTCACCCACATAAAAGAGTTTTATGATATTAACTTTATTTCGTGTGTGTGTGTGTTTTTTTTTTTTTTTTCTTCTTCTGTTTTCAGAGATATAAAACCAGACAATATTCTTTTGGATGATGCTGGTAAGAGACATTGCATGGTTCAGTTTTTATTTTATTCAAGCCCGACATGGAACCCATCCGCCTGCCGATACAAATAACGAAAGATTTAATTTTATTTTACTTCCCCGAGGCAGTAACCCTCGCATGTGTGTAAGGGTGGGGTGTATTTGCAAAGTGTGTATCTAGGACGTATTCTCCCTTTTTGACTGTTTGTGTTCACCTTCCGTGTGTGCCCCGCAGGAGAGTTTCATTCTCGTCCATCCCAGACGCACATAGTCAGGTGTGTGTTTGATTGCGTACACCAAGTTCACCGATATGATATGAATCTAAATTTGTAAAGTTGAATCACTTTGAATTCAATTTCGGTTCACGTAAAAAGAAAACAGGAAATAAATTGAAAGTGTTCACCGCTGCCGTGCTGGGGATACTTTGATGTTCAGTCAGATTGTTTAGCGTTTCTCCGAGTCACCGGATGGGAGCTTTCGTGAAGGCCTTCCGAGAGGATATCTATTGAAAGGCTGAGATTCCATGCAAGTTTCATTTCAGAATGACTTCATCGAACTGAGTCGTTTGAGAAAGGTTTTAGGTTTGTGTTTTTGTACCTTTGTATGTCGGTGATCTGAACACAATTTGTTAACACTCATCCACGTGAATAGTTTCAGATTCGACCAAATGAGGTCTGTGACTTTCAAGAAAATTATGAGAAAATGTAAGATTACTACTGTGCACTCAAATGGTTGCCTTCTGCTTCTACAGGGCGGGCCAAATCAGAAAAATGCAATAAAATTAACAAAGTTAAATTTTGTTCGTGTATTATTGTGGCTTTATTTGTAAGAACACGCATTTCTATGAATTATGAAATACAACGTCGTTCAAGTGGCTGCCTAGTGCA
Organism: Eristalis intricaria; assembly: GCA_964034865.1. Classification (NCBI taxonomy): domain Eukaryota; kingdom Metazoa; phylum Arthropoda; class Insecta; order Diptera; family Syrphidae; genus Eristalis; species Eristalis intricaria. Next base: position 112,128,267 of record OZ035873.1, on the reverse strand, counting down.
ATCTGTCACCCAAATTTTCTAAGACCGTGTTGATGGTCGCGGGCTGTCTTGGATTGCTTAGATAAACATCGCTCATTCAAGGTTCCCCACAAGAAAAACGTTCAAAGTGGTTAAATCCCGGCGCCGAGGCGGCCAATTGACATCGCCAAGTCGCCAAGACGGCTGGTAACACGAATTGGGTATTTGGTGCGCAAAAGATCGATTGTGGCGTGGACTCTGAGGCACACATAGTCTCCGAAAGGGTGACAGGCCCATATATACCCAAGGGATGCAATGGAACCCTCTTACTCAGGGTGGCTGGATGCGTGGAGGTCTTAGGAGTAGTGGCGCAGAATAGTTGCAAGGCAACTGGAAAAGGTTTAGGAGAACTGTGGTACATTTCCCGAAACCGCACTCGATGGCGCGTAGGCATTATAGAGACCCTAGGGACCACAAGGGGACACAGGACAATTTATGGGCTGTGAGGCATGGCACGCCATTCTGCCTGAACCAGAGGGCGTCCAAATCCATGTCTTCAGTAAAGAAAAAGTCGATTAACATGGCTCTGTAATGTTGACCGAAACGGAATGGTCCTCCTTTTCGGAGAAGAATGGTCCAATGATGCTCTCGGCCACAGCAGCCACGTTCTCGTCTGTGCCCCGTAAGACGATGCATCCAGTCGCATGAACTTTTTCCACAAACTTGCGTACAACAGTCAATCAGCAATAGGTCGTTCCTATCAGTTGATGTGGTTTCAAAAACCATTAGCTCTAATTTTTAAATGGTCGTATCAAATCAAAACGTCTGTCGGTTGACAGGAGTGTCCTTGTATCGTTGGGGTCGTCAAAAATAATTCCGTCCGTATCCGAGGCAGTTGGTTATCTCTGAACCATAATATTTTTACGCGGCGAGGGAGTTAACCTCACGCACAACTTCCAACTGGGAGACCAGGCCCTATTCTTTAACCCTCCGGCGGAGGGTCCGGGTTTATCCGGTGTCGGTAATATCGCTGAGGCTGTGAGCGCCGCCGTTGTCCCTAAAACTATAGGGATCTTCCGCCGCCATCTCAATTCCAAGGCCTCGACCTGGCCTTGAAAGAACCTTCTAGAATTGTGCTATGAAAATGTCGAAGTAGCTCTAGAAGGACTTCGCACCACGTAGCTCCTTCTGAGTGGAGTTTCGGATGCCGCCGTTGGCCAGACAGTTTTCCAGCTCCTCCGCCGCCATCCATAAAGAGAGACGAGCCCTGGTACAGGCACACTCTCCCCATCTCTCGTCTTCAGCCGCCAACGACGTCCCACGGGGGTTGGTTACCCCATCTTCGATCGAAGGTGCTCGGCTCCCAGATTTCACCACGTGGAGGTGAGAGTAGGAGTTCGCTGATAGAGACTAAGTGCAGACGCTTGTGCCTGCATGAGACGCCATATCAACGCTTTGAAATCCGAGCAACAGAAAATAGTAATAATAATAATATGGGTGGCGCGACAGTCCGAGGTGGACCTGGGCCTAGCTTCTCAGCAACCACTTGTGTTGTGTGTGCTATTGTTCTCTCACGAGTGGAAGGGACCTACAGCTTAATGCCGACTCCGAACGGCCAAGTTTGAGAAGCTTTTTCTAGACAGGAAATACTCTTTGAGCATTGTCAATGACTCGAAAGAGGTGGAGCCGTGAATAATGATAGGTGGTAAATTCGGGTATCGAACCTAGCACCCTCTGCGTAGGAGTCGACGCACTTACCCACTACGCTACGGCGACCCACAGAAAATAGAGAGAGTTAAAATGACCAAAACAAAACTGAAGCCCAACCTTTAGACTTGTTCGGTTCGGTTCAACCTCTCATGGATACATGAAATCACGGGGGAGTAGAGTAGATTTTAATGACTTGGAGAAATTTGAAGAAATCTCGCGATTTCGTTCGGCGGGAACGTAAGATAAAGAACGTAAATTATAATTACAAGAAGGAGAAGTACGCTATGTCGACATTAAATGATTATATGTTTTTTAGAACACATACACAATAATAAGAGAGCTTCAGGTCCAATAGATGAGACCGTATATCCTTACGAATTTGGTTTTTGTTCTTACGAAATCTTATCTTATCTCTCGAGCTTTGAGTCCAATTCTGTAAAGTGTGTCCAGTCCAAACGATTCATGGCACATGGTCGATCGAATAAGAGCCCTTTCACTTGTTCATCTTCCTTCGGAAGGACGATCGCCATTTCTCTTAAGTCGTCGTGTCATGCTTTCACACGTTCAAATTCTAAAATTCCGATAGCAGAGGATTTTTTGTTTCTTTTTCTTTGCCACATATTCTTAGTCTTTTACGTGCGTTACATGTTGCCGATAGTCAATGCTAAGAACACAAGATTGAAGCAGATCAACACAAATAAGAAAAACGGGAGAGAAAGAGTCTTCTACACGTGTTAAATTGGTCGCAAGATATTTTATACGTAAGGGCGGTGAGACGTGCGAGAAGTAGCTCAAGGTTTTCTTGGGATATTCGGTATTGTCGTGATTCCTTCGAATTGCTTTATTTGGGTTTTCTCAGAGTTGGGTATTTGATGTAGTCCACTTGCATTCCAGTCGCATGAATTTTTTGCACAAACTTGCGTACAGCAGTCGCGGTGGGTGCTTCACTTCGGCCAAAACTTCTTTAAACAAAAAAAACGCACTGTTCGGTACTGGCTTTGCAAATAAATTTTCAATATTTCCCATAGTTCAGCGACGGTGTGATACTGACCTTCTGACAAGATTTTGAGCGGGAAACAACTGTCAGTGTCAAGATAACCTATGATTTAAACGAAAAAAAAAACACTAGATGGCCCACCCTGTATGTGTCGTGTAGTGTGCCGTATTCGAATGGAAGCAATCTACTCCATTTCTTCGCATCGTTTCCCAATCTGCCGAGTTTCATCTTCCCGTCACCTTAATGCCTGAAAAACACGATTGGATGGCACAGTTGGTAGAGTGCCAGCCCCTGGTTAGAGGGGTCCCGGTTCGAATACCAGGTTAACAAGTCTGGTCCAGTCACCATTTGCCGTTGGGATCAAATTAACGGCACTATCACTGGAGTAGTCAATCAGTGGTAGTAGTCTGACTGGGTATCACTATGGAGCAACATGGTCTAAGCGTGCTGGTGAATGCACTAGCAGCCCTCCTACCTAACCTAACCCTAATTTGAAACACAATAGTACGTTGGCGCTGGCGTTGGCTTCCAACGCACACAATTCAATGGCCAAGCACAAAATACAGCGTCGACTTGCGTTATTGAAAATTGAGAGAGATGAGAGAATCGTAATGAAACGTAAGACATAGTCCATCGCACATCATTATTCAACATGTTGGATATTTTTTGACAGATGAGAGTGAGAGAATCTTTCTCCCAAATTGAGTGTTTTCTTCCAAATTGAGAGTATTTTGTGTCAACTGTCATTTGAGAAATGAAAACAGCTGATTAAAAATAATTTAACGACTAAAGTCATTTCAAATGAGTGTATGCAGATAGTTGGCAATATTCTTCACATAGTAGATGAGAGAGAGAGAGAGCAGCTGATAAATTGAGTATTTATTTCAACGCAGTGCGTCATCGCACTCTCTTCGTAACATGAAGTTGGCTGGCGCAACGGACTATTGTGTTTCAGGCATAAGCCCGCATGGCGCTTGGCGTTGCATTACGTGGTTATCTATGGAACAGAGATCGGTATGCGATCATATTTTTGTTACTTACGATGTACTCACAAGCAAGCGGTGCGAGTGTGACCGCAGCGATTGATGTGTGATCATTTTTTCGGGATTAAGAATCTACTCATAAAAATGACAGTGACCCCACCGATAATTTTGTCGATTGAGTTTTGTGTCGATTGGGTATGTTTCTTTTATAATCTCGAGTACTACGTTTTGTCAATGCATCCTGCACTACCGCATGTTCATTTTGACATAGCCCATGCAGTGGTATGTATGTGCGGCCGCTTATGAACGAGAAGGGGGCTGTTGCATAACAGATATCCAAAGTGGCTGAAACATCGGTGAGTAACTGTCAAAAGATGCACAACTAGCAGAATTTTAACCTTCGAATAAATTACCAGAGGGCTTAGTACAGATCCCTGCTTCACCTGCTATTCATTGATGTATTGTATCACATTGGTAAGTTGCCAGAAGATTTGATTGCCCGGATATCATTTGTGGTTCTTCAATGTAGGTCACGAGAGTCATGGAATTTATTTCATTTGGAATGCCGTAACAAAAACCTTAATAAACTCCAGTGTCTGCCGCGAATGATTTAAGCGGTATAGTTTTTAGTGAGCACCATTCAGACAGCACATCCAAGAAAGCACTAACTTCGTCTCGTGACACATCCTTTTAAGGCTTGTCTAGCAATATCTTGACCAAATGACATTAAGAACCATCACGCCAATGTAATTGCCTCATCAAGTCAAATCCCTTCGCACTCTTTACTCCGCGCCCATCAGTCAATGAAGGCTATGCTTCAAAATTATCCCTTATCTTGCTGTCCACCTTGCATGGGGATTTGTAGTTGAGGGCTCACTTATGAACGGTCGTTAGGTATCCATTAGATCCATTAGATGTCAACGACAGCAACATTGCTCCAGTAAAGTTCTTTGTTGCAAGACCACGGGCTGTGTCCACTAAAACAACAACTGTTCCTCGTAATTTTGCAAATGTTTCAAGCAAACCGAAAACCGTTGTGGACGCATACGCGCACGCCATCAATGTCGGGAAGGAAGAGCCATGATACTTTACTACACATAACGAGCGTGAATTATAGGCTATAAACTCGCAAGTGGTTCAACCTCCTTCGGCACGAAGCCGTAGCTGTTCACGTTTACGTTTCAAGCTAACCCTCGTTCAATTACGTGCCTACGATCCATACGGCATTTAACAGCCCATTCCTGTAACTGACCCATACTTTGTCTAATTAATGTCAGGTAAAGCCGATTGTTAACACGCCGCTATCATTGTGTTTCATAACATGGAGCAGATTCACCCACCCTTCCCACCCTCCACAGTGGTATCTGAATCAAAACACTCTGACGGCAAACATTATCTCACAGGTCACGCACACTTGACTGATTTTAACATAGCGACAAGACTGCAGAAGGACGGATTAGCATGCAGTATGTCGGGGACCAAACCCTACATGGCGCCGGAAGTATTCATGTGCGCGTTGGATGAAATCGGTAAGTGGTTGTATGGCCATCAGTTCCGGATGTACTCGTGCATTCGGTATTAAATCGTTGAATTCAAAACCTCACACTTTAAATCCTTTTAGCTGGTTACAGTTTCCCCGTTGATTGGTGGTCTCTGGGCGTTGTGGCGTACGAAATGAGAGCTGGCTCCCGACCGTTTATCGTTCACTCGAATACGCCGCTAACGGAAGTGAAGAATATCCTCAACAGTGCCGTTCACTATCCAAGGTACTGGAGCAGTACTTTCGTGGATGTACTCAGCAAGGTAAGCGGAAGTTTTCCCCTTTGTAGTTTTCCACTTGAAATTTGGTACTTTCCTGTTAATTACACAAGGTTGCAGTGAGGTCATCGGGGAGACTGTATGAACTTCCCTTGGGGGGACGATGGGGGAGGGGGACTGGTGCAAATTAACTTGGAAAAAGTTTTCATCCGAAAGTTTCAAGAAGAATCAGTTTATAGACGGTTTCACTCTTGCGTCTGCCGAAAGTTTGCCTGAAAATTACAGAAATGGGACTAATTTGCTGAAGCGCAAGACCGCGGTAGCAATTTGGATTTATTCGAATTATTCTTTTCGGAAAGTGCTCCTTGGTTCAATTGGGACATGAAAATTGTTTGCCCGCGAATCTTTGTTCAATTTAAAAGTTGTACACGTCCAGTGACATTTTCCTTGTTCTCGGTGATAAAGCCAAATGAGACTTGGTCCTTTTTCCTGACCACTTAAGCTGTCAGCAATAAATGCCTTAATCTGGTGGATATGCCTTTTTCAGTAGATTTTGGCAACGACTCCTGTATGAAGAATAAACATGGCGCTGTGGTGGCAATCCCAATTGATTGTAACGATCCTTTTTCCTCCTATGCGACGCCTAGTAATGAACACACAAAGACCGCCATGATTACCTTCCTTAACCGACCTTCTTCATTTTCCACTTTTCGTAAGCGTGGTATTTTGTTGTCCCACAGGCGTGGAGTCGCAGACTCTTCGACCTGGAGCTATAATCAAGACACTATACAGCCCATATTCCCCAATTACCATCAACGTAAAATGTTTCAATAATGGAATTTAATACCCACTTGGTCCTTCGAAACAGAAACAGCGTTTGGCAAGAGTTACTCTGCGTTTAATTCGCACAGTTTACTTGGGAACCGAGGTAGACGAAATCCTTCACTCCGTCAATAGGTGTGCTTTTTTACAAGCGTATATACGCTTAAATTTCAATTTTCATGTAAAATACACTAACAACAAATCCTATATCCGCTTAAGTTACTCATCATATCTATCGCCGCTTAAGAAATAAGCGCGGATAAAAGCAATGTTTCCAAACATTACTTTCTGTGTGTTAATGTCTGAATTTATTCATTCATTGTTTAGGTTGCTGTATGTGGCTTACATTTGCAGGTGTGGTTGATGTATGAGATCACTTTTAATTGTCTTGGCAGCCATAAGTATGCAATTTTTGGTATACCCAGAGTGTCCCTGCTATACACACATACTGTTTAGGTTTCGTAAACGATTCTTTTCATTTGATGACAATTTTTTTTTATTTCATAATTATTAAGTGTTTTTGCTTTTAAAGTGATGGTCACGCTACACAGTCACAAAACGAAGATTGTGACCATCGAAGATCAACCATCTCCTTCCACGACTACATCCCTGACTGCAAATGTCATAAATGTCGTCGGTGCTGCCAAAATTTTATGATGAATCATTAAGCGCTGATAATCGTTTTTTGTGCACTTATAACTTAAGCGCATGCAAAGAAACATACCTAATGTTGTGCGTCCTTTCTCGGTGACAGCATATACTTCGTCTTGCTCTCATTCACCGCGAAAGCAATTTAAGCTCGTTGTGTGTGACCAAACATGTCAATATTGTCGATCTTTGCTAGCAGTTGTACGAATATCGGTATAGAGAAGATCGATATTGTCTTGAATTCGCGAGAGAGTTCAGCACGGCATGCGATCAGAGTGTTGTTGAAAAAATCACATGACAGCGCGTCGCCATGTCTAAATCCTTTTTAGACACTGAAAGTCTCGGTGATTCAAACTAGTGCTTCTCAATATTGAACAAATGCAAATTTTGACATACAATTTAAAACATATACCTGCTACTACAACGTAAATAAAAATCTGCAAGAATCGAAGAATCCATGTTGTTGTTTAAAAATGAAATTGCGATCTTGATTAGTGATAGGGATAGCAAATCATTAAGAAAAAAAGAAAGAAATTTCCAAGACGTTACAATTTCTTTTAATGCTTGTATCAAATTAAATTATTGTGCTTGGTGTCTACAATGCTTCGCACTTGGTGATTGCTGACAGAAGAGAGCGATGAAAAACTATGAAATCCTCATCTTTTTGCATACTTATAACTTTTATAACATATCTGCTCATATGAATAGCACTTTATTCTCAATTGCGCTTTTATTTTCGGAAAGAAATTGAAGCGTGAGATAAATACAGTAAGAGGGAAGTAACACAAAACAATTTAGAAACTGGGTAGGTAGGTGGGGTAGTATGGGGCTGCTTGGGAATTTACCAGCACACTTAGTTGGTATATTGTGATACCCACAGTCAGACCACTAAAGTGATAGTGCTGTTAATTTAATCTCAACAGCAAACGATGACTGAATCATTTGAAAACTAGATGTAAGCGTATTTATTTTCAATACAAAAGCTCACATAGAACGAATTATGGTAAATTAAGAACTAAATACCGTCGAACTTCAATAACTCGAATATTTGAATGAAATAGGTTGGCAATAGCGCAAAGACTTAAATTTACATGTAATTTGACTTCGATTACTTGAATGTCTTTAAAACTCGAACAGAATATTTGGCGTTACCTTCGATATGTCGAATTCTGAAAAGAAAGCCCCAAATTCTGCGTATTCTACATGTTCGATTTATAAGGAATCGTTTTCGGGACACTGCGTTTGTATGTTCCTTTGACCTAGTATAAGCATAATCGCGGTTTTGGTATATGGATTGATCTGTGTGGGGGGGAAGAGGATGAAATTCCTCCGATTCTCAGAAATGAACGCCCAAACCAAAGAAATGAGGGAGATATTCAACTGCAGATGGAATTTGACGCTTGAAAAAATACTAGAAATACACAAGGTGTTACGTATGACGACTTTCTGCAGGTGGGTGGCGATACTGTTACTTAGGAGTAACCCACAGATGAAGATATTGTCGAGATATTTAGATGTGAATCCGAATCTTCTCGGCTCGACAACAACGCTGAAAGCGGCAGTCATATAATAGGGGAAGACTTGGCGATAACGAGGTGGTTGCAAATTCATTGCTCATTTTGCGTTCATATTAAAAGACAACAAATGATTCAGTGTATCTGCAATGGTTTATATTCCATTGAAGATATTTTAAAAAAAAAGAACAAAATAAAAAATCAGCTCTTCAGTCATGTGCTTTTTTTCATACATCACATACATTTCATCAGAGATAATGACTGATAGAGATATCCAACTTCGGCCATTTTTACCCCTAGCCCACGAAGATGTAGTGATAATCCCTTGTATTTCACTTATACTTTTACAACGCTCGTCAATTCACCACACTATGGCGGCCGATTCGTGGATTTTAGTGGGAAATTGCGGCAGATTCATGAATTTAGTGGGATAATGGCAGCTGATTCGAGAATTTTGCCCACAATCCATGTACGATCCATGTAACGTACATGGGTATGTTGTTCGGAGGGTATTCAAATGTTAACTCGTATTTTTTAGAGAATTTTCTTACATTGTTATATGAACTTTCATGAATAAAAATGTATTGCAATGCCCATTTAACTGGGACTATTTGACCTAAAACTAATTCTTAAGTATATGAAGTGAATATGCGGTATTATTCACAAACCATTCCTGACAAATTAAATCAAAAAAATTAAGTCCCCTTTATACGCTTAATTCATGAATGCTGAAAAACTCATAAATTCAAACATTTTGATAAGAACAATGACAAGATATTGCAACTATTACTAATGCATGGCAATGGTTGTCAAAACTTCTTATTTTAAGTAAATCACGCTATAATAATATTTTTACTATTAATTACCTGAACGTGTGATTATTCAATTTTATTCATATGCAAAAATGTACACTTGTGCATTCATGAATTATGTCCTAGTATCTCAGATTCCAACTTGCTCAAAGTTTTAATGAATCGACTTCATGAACACAAGCTTTGTTGGTTCGTTCACCCCTCCATACTGTATTGAAAATTTAACACCGAAATTTGAAAAAACTTTCAAATAACGAGCGAATTTTCAAATAAGAACCCTGATTCACCCCATTACTAAGTTGGGGAAGGGTATCAGCTGTTCTCAAGAGCTCACACGTATTCACAGACACGGGACAAAAAGCGTATAAAAAACGCTGTCAGATGAAATCAAGAGGCAAGGAAAGTAGATGTTGGCTATCTCTATTATAGTTTATCTCTGCATTTCATACAACACACAAAACTGTCATACATCATACACATCATACAATTTTCTGTTTCTCAGATTTCACTGGAAGTATTGTATGATATCTTCTTTGTTGCATAATGTGTATGTATTTGACGTTTTAATTTTGAATGACAAATTCCATTCAAAACTAAATAGTGTGACACCATATAAGTGGATTGCAAGCACAAAAAAAACTAACTAACGCAGTTCCCCAGTAATGAAAAGAGATATCATTCAACTGTGTTTCCAAATAGTACATGCATTTTAATAAACATTTCTTGATAACATGTCTAATTTAAAAAAAAAAGAAGACAAACACTCATTATTCAAAAATCATAAGCCTTGGGTATTTTCTCATTTGAAACGTCATTTTTGTAGTGGCTACAGCAGTTTGAAGTGCTGTATGAAATGTGTGATAAATTTGTAATAAAAGAGTTCTATGATGTGAATGATATTTTTCTGTGAATCAGAATCATACAACTTTCCCATATTTCCAGTGTAAACTTACATGTTATTTTACAGCGGCTCATACAACAAATCTGAGAAACAGAAATCATACAGCAGAAATGTCAGAATCATGTACAGTGGGTGTCATTAATATTCGGTTTCTTACCCGAATGTTTGAAAAATTGCAGTTACAGGTTGAAACCAAATGGTACCCAATATTTTCCTGCTCGGTAAGTTCCTTAATTTTCTTCGAGATTAGCAATTTTTTGAGTAAAAAACTCTTACCCTCACCACAAGATATTGAATTTACACGAAAGACTATGAAAAAAGTACCTTAATTAATATTCGGGTTTTTGACTTGCATTTCTCTTTACGGTTAAAATCTAGGAACCCTATGCTCAGATTTGTATGTCTGTTTGAAATTATCATTCCTACAACATTATTTGGTAATAGCGTGCTTAAAATCATCCACAAGTTCAAAAAGAAATAGGATGGGCCGCAAAGGAAAGAACGCTTCGCTGGAAAAACGCAAGTTTGTGTTAAGCCACAATTTAAAATGTGAAACTAACAATTAAATTGCGGAAAATTGGAAAATGAAGTCTAATAAAGTCGGCGACATCATAAGACGCTTCAGACGATACGAAGGTCGTTTCGAATTCAAGAAGCAATAAGGGCAGCCCAAGAAATTAATACAGCGCGAAGAACGCATAATAATAAAAAAAAATAAAGATAACAGCCGTCTTAGTGCGTGTTTCTGAGTCTACGGTTCGCAGAACTATCAGATCAGAAGGGTTCAACGGCCGAGTAGCTAGGAAAAAGGTTTTTATGAACATGCGCAACCGTAATATTCGCGAAACATTTGCTAAAGATTACAAAGAAAAGGATCCAGTATGGTGGGAAGATGTAATTTTCGCAGATCAGAGTAAGTTCAACCTTTTCGGGTCTGATGGAACGGTTATGGTATGCCGCAAGAAGAATGTAGAGCTAAAAAGCAATCATTTGAAGGCAACGGTGAAGCAAGGGGTGGGGGGGGGGGTCGTGTTATGGTGTGGGGGTGCATATGGGAATTTCCATTTTTATGATCCTAAACATAAAGCCCATATCGTCCGATAATGGCTACTATACAACAAAAATAAAATTATAGCAAACATGGCAAAGCGATTATCCCAAGTTTTGGAGAATAAAGGGTACGCTACAAAATATTAATAATTTTCTCTTTTTGTGATTATTTTATTTTTTATTATCTAAATTAAATAAAATAGTTAAAAAACCGAATATTAACGAAGGTACTTTTTTCATAGTTTTTCGTGTAAATTCAATATCTTGTGGTAAGGGTAAGAGTTTTTTACTCGAAAAATTGCTAATCTCGAAGAAAATTAAGAAACTTATCGAGCATGAAAAGATTGGGTTAAAAACCATTTGCTTTCAGCCTGTAACTGAAATTTTTCACACATTCGAGTAAGAAACCGAATATTAATGACACCCTCTGTATGTTCTGTGAAATAGTCCCCAGATAACAATAATTGAAGAAACATTTTTATAAGACCAAAATGTCTGAGAAACCATTACCAGGACATTCAGTTTATTTCAAATACACATCATTAGTAAATTAATGAGCTTGTCACTTCCAAGTCAGGCAAGTCAACTGATGTAAAGTTACAAATGAATTTGAATGTTATATTTTTTGACCGATTCGTGACATCTGTCAAAATCAAACTGCATAGCTCAGTTTGTCGAATTTCAATAATAATATTAATAAAATGGTGGCTTAGTTTCTACAGTCCTCACAAGTGTTGTGCGTGCTATTGTGTTACACGTGTAAGATTGTTCACACGATTTTTCAACTTGAAGTCATGGGAAGTGAGACAAGAAACGTTCACACAAAGGAATTTGTAACTTCGTGAGTAAGAAGATCTCACATGTAAATGACGCCTCAGTTTTAGGATTTCATCATGGATAGACTTTCAACCAAACAACTTTAACTCAAATTACAATTCAAAACAGTATTTTATTTAAAGAATCAAATAGAATCACAATCCTTGTATTCATCAAAAAATATTACTTTAAAAGTCTACGTTAATAATAATTTAAACTGGTATTCAAAGTACTCTCTTCTAATTTTTCTCCTTTAGCTACGTACGTCCGTCTTCTTTAGATAATGACAATCGAGTGCCTCTTTTGACAGCTGAACCCATTATTCCTAGTTGAGTAGCGTTACCAACCTATTGTTCTTATCTGTCATATTCGATTCTGTTATACAACAGAAATTATTTAATTGTATTAATAATATTCGTATGTGATATAATTTTTTCCGCCTTTCGATCTGTTTACAACCATATTTCTGGTTGAATGAGTATATAACAAACAAAACCGTTGCCTTTGATTCGATGAGAACTCTCATTGCATTCGAAAAAATGTGCTTTTGGTGCTACTTATGGTTCAGTGGATCAAAGTTGTCATCAATGGCGACCGCTATCGTTCAATGATTTCGAGCTTTTTCTTGCCCAGGAGTCGCACCTGGTCGATGCCGAAAATGCGCGAGTTGAACGTGGTGCTGGGTGGTTCCAGCAAACCAAGACGGAACAACATGCCACACAACACCCGGTTCGAAGGACCAGTTTAAAAATCAGTTCAATGGACAATTTCTTCCTGGTTTTTGAAGCAGTGAATTGTCGGACTTTATTGTACCATTTAACGTATTTAGAACTCAAATCACTGGGTATAGGACAACATCATACGTGTTGTTGGTGAAATGCAAGACGATATGGTCAAAAATTATAATTTGGGCTCTCTGCATATACCACTTAATAGTCGTAGGCGTGGTCGGTATGTAGATGAAATAATCTTTAAGAAGTAAATGCCAACTAAAATAAAATTCGTACACAGGCTTACAATTTTCCTCTGTCTGTTTTCACAAGTAAAAGCCAACGTTTAAAAAATCACCATTTAGTTCTTATGTTCTTTTATTCATATAATATTTTGAATACAGGATATTCAACAACTTATGAATTACAAAAAAAAAGCTACAACAAATATATCTAGCTACAACTCGTTTTTTGTTCGCCTTAAAGTCTGTAATACCTCGAGTATATCAACGTTCTTAGCATCGCTTCTCTTGATTCGTAGATTATAACTCTAACATACATCGTCCTTCTAAGTTGTCATAACGACTGTAGGTATCCTATACTCTCAGAAGCACAAAACAAGTTGAAGTCCCCGCCAGGCTGTAGCTCCGTCGAACAAAGAAGAGTAACTATCGGTCTAACTAGTTTCTTCTTTCTTCTTCTATATTTGGTGCTACAGTCCAGGTTGGACCTGGGCCTCAACCAACAAGCCTTTCCAGCTAACACGGTCTCTGGCTAGCTGTCTCGAGTGTCGCACGCCAAGTTGGTTGAGGTCCTTATCCACCTGGCAGCGCCACCTTAAACGCGGGTGTCCTCTGTTGCGTTGTCCCATGTGTTTCGGAGTCGAAGACTCTTCGGGCCGGAGCTCAATTGTCCATACGCTCTACATGGCCTAGCCATCTTAGGCGTTGGAACCGAAGATGCCTGACTAGACTCATGTCGCTGTTTGGCAGGAATGTCAAAACTATACATGGCGTTGTGTAGCTCGTCCCTATGTACACTGTCATATGCGGCCTTGAAATCGACAAAAAGGTGGTGGGTGTCGATCTGCATCTCTTGGGTATTTTTCAGGATCTGCCGTAGTGTGGGAATCTGGTCGATGGTGGACTTCTCTGGCATGAAGCCACACTGATATGGACCTATCAGGTTATTTATAAACGGCTTCAGGCGAGTATAAAAAACGGCTTAGAAGATCTTGTAAGCGATGTTCAGGAGGCTTATCCCTCTATAGTTGGCGCAGTCAAAGGGGTCTCCTTTCTTGTGGATCGGGCAAATGGGCAAACGATACTGAGATTCCACTCATCGGACATGCTTTCCTCCGACCACATCTTACAGATCATCTCCAAACTCCCTAATTCCAGTCAGAAGGAGCTACCTGGTGCGCAGTCCTTCTAGAGCTACTTTGACATTTTCGGAGCACAGGTCTAGAAGGTTCTTTCAAGGCCAAGTCGGGGCCTTGGAATTGAGATGGCGGCGGAAGATCCCTATAGTTTTAGGGACAACGGCCGCTCTCACAGCGAGGTTACCGACACCGGATAACCCGGACCCTCCGCCCGAGGGTTAAAGAATGAGGCCTGGGCGGCCAGTTGGAGGTTGTGCGTGAGGTTAACTCCCTCACCTCGTAAAAATTTTATGGTTCAGAGACAACCAACTGCATCGGTCTAACTAGTTTACCCCTTTCAAATTGTATTTTAAGCATTACCCATTCTAAATTTGACATAAATCCTTCTCTACATCCTTCTTCCAGCTCCTTTGTGTTCATCCGGGCGGACGTATCAGTTCGCAGCAAGAACTGCAGCAAACTCCGATGCTGAGACAAGTCGACTTCAAGAAAATTCTGGAGAAGAAGGCAAAACCACCCTTCAAGCCACCCGAAGATCACCTAAATTGTGACCCCTGCCTAGAGCTCGAGGAGATGATCGTCGAAACACGACCACTGCACAAAAAGAAGAAACGCCTGGCAAAACAACGATCAGCACAAAGGGACAGTGATCCCGAAACAGTCCTAGTCAAAGAATTCATCGTCTACAATCGCTACAAGGAACTCAAGCGAAAAGCAATGGAAAAGAAGGAAAACGAATGGCAGAAGGAGCTCGAAATGGCCATGGCCAATTCCATAGTAAACAGTCTGGCACCGATCAAAGAACGGCAAAATGAAGTGCCGTCCTGCTCGAAGGAACAAGACGCCATAGACTACATCGATCGAACGCCCTCGCCGAAGACGTCAAATCCGTAAAAGATCGAAACAAATGATAGTTTGCATACTTTTAAGTAGATTTGTAAAAACATGGACCACATGCTTTGGTTTTGCCTTGGTTTTCCATTCTCCTCTCATTTCTTCCGAGACTCGGCCTCTGTAAAGCTCTATGATATGACGACATTCCAAAGTTAACATGAATTTTCTACGTAACACATTCGGTGGGGCAGATCACTTGCTCTGCATCTTGAATTCTAGTGCATTACGATTTAAATTCAATTGAATTGTGTGTATAACCATTATTAAAAATACTACATATTGCTGTTCTAACTGTAATAACGAATATCACTTGTAAATTATCATCGTTGAACGGATCCGCGTGTCGTACGTGGACGGGTTTGTGTGCGTACGAGGCACTTCTATATACTTAGTAGATGGATAGTGATCAGATATATATATAAGTATATTGTAGAAAGGTATTTACCATTAGAAATGAATAGAATTTATTTATGAACAACAACAGAAAGACAAAAACAAACCAAAATAAAACAATTGCAAAGCATGCATTTTCTCTGCACGTATTATATATATATTTTCGTATTTATGTCACGTGTTTTAAATATTGTATCATTTTCAAGGACTAACGATGCAAATGTATTCTTCCTTAGAAATAAATAAAATTAAATTGATTTTTTTATCTGGATGTTCTTTTTATTGGGAGATTAATCTGCGTGTGGAGAGGGAATTCATATTCAAAGAAAACCAACCATCAAAGTAAGTAACTTTAACAAGTGATATTGTCATAACAAGCACGAGGTTCCTGCGCAAAAGAATCCACACAGCAACCTGGCGATCTCCGGACGGTCAAACTGCCAACCAAATCGACCATATGCCGATTGACGCAAGGCACGCGTCAAATATCCTGGATGTGCGAACATTCAGGGGGGCAAACGTCGACTCTGACCATTTCCTCGTAGCAGCAGGATTCAGAGCTCGATTGTCCAATTTCAGAAAGCTGCACCAGCCAACAAAAAGGAGTTTTGACAGTGGACGCCTGACCACACCCGAGATTGCCAGAGCCTACGAAGAGCAACTAAGTGAGAGACTCTCCGGTATG
The DNA here is from genome assembly GCA_964034865.1 of Eristalis intricaria. NCBI lineage: Eukaryota > Metazoa > Arthropoda > Insecta > Diptera > Syrphidae > Eristalis > Eristalis intricaria. The sequence continues at coordinate 112,112,235 of OZ035873.1, read as the reverse complement.
CCCATGTCATACACCATTGCATTGCCACTCGACCATCAAAGAGATAGCCGAAACCATCTTAGGCCACCCACCACCTCCGACGAATATCGAAGAGTCTAGGGACAAGCAGAAAATGCTCTCCTTTTATAAGAAAGCCAAAAGCCTTGCCGCTGGTTTAGGAAAGGCACCTAGGCTCTTCTAAGCTGTGAGGCTAACCTGGTGACCCGCAGGGAATAGTGGATGTGTTTAAGCAGCACTTCCAAACGGCCTGACCTGGAGAGAGTGATAGGGGGTAAAGAAACCCCAACTCCAGTCGATGAAGTAGTCCTCCCACCTAGCTTTGAAGATGTCGGCACAGCCGTTAAAAGGCTGAAGAACAACAAAGCCGCAGGCTCAGATGGCCCACCTTCAGAGCTCTTCAAGGCCGGTGGCGATATTCTGGTAAGGAGCATGCACCAGATCATCTGTAGAATTTGGGAGGACCTCCATCCACAAAAGCCCATCCACAAAAGAGAGAAAAGATCCTGTCCGGCATACTGTGTGAACGTCTAAAGCCATCCGTTTTGCACCGCACTAATCGGCACGTACCAATGCGGCTTCCGGTCCGGCAAATCGACAATAGACCAAATGTTCACACTAAGGCAAATCCTGGAAAGATGCACCACCTTTTTATCAATTTTAGAGCCGCATACAACAGGATTCATCTCAAGGAGTTATTCGATGCGATGGCCGAATTCGGGATCCCGGGAAAACTGATCCGATTGTGTCGCACTACGCTAACAAATACGCGATTCACCGTGCAGTTCGGCTCGAGGACTTCCGAGCCGTTTGAAATCTGCACCGGATTTCGGCAAGGAGATACGCTGTCGTGGAGTTTGACTACCTCGGGGCAAACGTAAACTCCACAAACGACATCACTGTGGATATCCGACGTAGAATCATCTTTGGCAACCGGTGTTACTTCAGTTTGTCAAAACAACTGGCGTCAAAACTTCTCGAAGGACTAAGATCATGCTCTAAAGACTCTTATTTTGCCAGTCCTGCTATATCGAGCCGAAAGCTTTATCGTTCAGTTTTCGGCTCGAAAAACTGCGGAGCTGATTCTTGGTGCCTTCGAAAGAAAAACTCTACGTCGTCTAGGCGAATAAAGGGGAAGACACAACCGCGAACTCTACGAGCTGTGCCAGGATGTGGATGTAGTCCGGAAGGCAAAGATCCGCCGACTGCACTGGCTCGGCCACATCGAGGGCTTGGACAATAATGCTCCAGCTAAGAGGGTCTTCGAATCGGACCCTCCTGTATACAGACTAAGTGGCCCATTGTCATGATTTGTTGCTAGACACTGGCGTGATTTTGATTTGCGTGGTGGGTGAGGTATTGATGATATTAAAAAATATGAGCAGGTGCAAACAACACGCGGTGTTCCCAAGCGGTCTCCCAGATCCAAGTCAGAGATAATGGATGATAGAGATATCGGCCATTTTTACCCCTAGCCCACGAAGATGTAGTGATAATCCCTTGTATTTCACTTATACTTTTACAACGCTCGTCAATTCACCATAATATGGCGGCCGATTCGTGGATTTTAGTGGAAAATTGCGGCAGATTCATGAATTTAGTGGGATAATGGCAGCTGATTCGTGAATTTTGCCCACAATCCATGTACGATCCATGTAACGTACATGGGTATGTTGTCCGGAGGGTCTTCAAATGTTAACTCTTATTTTTTAGAGAATTTTCTTACATTGTTATATGAACTTTCATGAATAAAAATGTATTGCAATGCCCATTTAACTGGGACTATTTGACCTAAAACTAATTCTTAAGTATATGAAGTGAATATGCGGTATTATTCATAAACCATTCCTGACAAATTAAATCAAAAAAATTAAGTCCGCTTTATGCGCTCAATTCATGAATTCTGAAAAACTCATAAATTCAAACATTTTGATAAGAACAATGACAAGATATTGCAACTATTACTAATGCATGACAATGGTTGTCAAAACTTCTTATTTTAAGTAAATCACGCTATAATAATATTTTTATTATTAATTACATGAACGTGTGATTATATGCAAAAATGTACACTTGTGCATTCATGAATTATGTCCTAGTACCTCAGATTCCAACTTGCTCAAAGTTTTAATGAATCGACTTCATGAACACAAGCTTTGTTCGTTCGTTCACCCCTCCATACTTTGTTGAAAATTTAACACCGAAATTTGAAAAAACTTTCAAATAACGAGCGAATTTTCAAATAAGAACTCTAATTCACCCCATTTCTAAGCTGGGGAAGGGTGTCAGCTGCTCCACAGCTGTTCTCAAGAGCTGACACATATTCACAGCCACGGGACAAAAAGCGTATAAAAAACGCTGTCAGATGAAATCAAGAGGCAAGGAAGGTAGAAGTTGGACGTCTCTATTATAGGTTATCTCTACTATTATCCCTTTTCCCTGGTTGGTATTAAACATAGCCTAGATGGTAGAAGCGATGCAGCACTTTTTTTTGTGTTCGGTCAGTTCGCTTTGTTTCTTTGGTTCCTGATTGCCGCCTTTGGATGGATTCCGATGGTTATTTTGTGAACAGCGCCAGAATAAATAAAATATTGCAAGGGTATGATGTAAGATTACCGTGAGACCGTTACAGAGTCCTCCCGATTCGATGCTGGGGCTACACATCTTCGAACCAGTCACCTCGTCCTCGGTCTGCCAAGCGTTCTACTACCTTATGAAATCGCATTCAAGGGCTGCCTCGGAAGTCATGCTTATGAGAACATTTGTGCCAATCCATCGAAACATAGCCTTTACCGTTCGAAGAGGCAGTTGAGTTCCTCGCGCACTGCCGTGTTTCTCACCCTAACCCGGCGAGTAATTCCTACAACAACATGAAGAAACCTTATCTCGGCAGTTAGTGTCAGCGATCTTATTATTTCGGTCATAACCCAAATTTCATTACCATAGCTGACCCCTATTAACGTTGGCGAGTCGAACGAATAAATATGTAAGTGTGAGAATTAAGGACGAATCGGAAACCTTCGACTTAAATGTCAAACATTTTTCAAAGTTTCATCTAACCCTATCCTCAGGCCCGGACATTCGCAGGATGTGCAGATGTACAGGGCACCGAGCCGACCTTGTGGGACTCCGTATCGTTTACATTTCGCACCATAGACATACAGGGCGTCTTTAAGTACACTGGACGCACAGAGCTTCAGAGTGGACAGCTACAAGTTTGAAGTAGTCAGGGACTTTGTTCACGTCGGTTCCACGGTAGGTTTCCATCGTCAGTGATGGATTCATTTAGACCCAGGGGTCCATTAAGTTGCCACTAAGCTGGGTAACGTCCATTACACCTGGATCCATTTTGTTTTTTGGACGAACGCCCAGATTGATTTGACATCCTTTTCGCATATGTTCAGAATTTATTTAAATAGTATTCTCGAAGGCTTTGTTTCCTAATGGAAGCCAGCGCGGAGCAGTTACAGAGTAGATGTGAGGGGTTTTCCTCCTCTTGTTCATCCATGTACCTGCTACAGTCGTATTGTAATCATAGTCATTGCACAGTGTCCTGTAAGGACTCCAACTGGGTTACTCAGGTTTTTCCTACCTAGACTGAGGAGGGCCGTGGTTCTCTGTAAGTCAATATTTGGGCATCATTTTTCCGTATGTAGGCACATGTTAAGATTGTTCAATCTTTCACGGGCACTGCCGATCGCTAGGTCTGTTGAGTTTCTATTGGTACCCAAATGTTTTCAACCTTTGGTCCAATGATTATTCTTCCGTTTCTGGCTACCTCATCTGCTTTAGTTTCCTGGGATATCTCAATGTCCAGGTACCCAGCTCACTGTTAGTCTGCAATGTCTTGACATCTCGTTATGAGACATATGGCAGAGGCTTACCAATTTGAATTTTAAATATGGTGATTCGAGTGCCATAATTGGTGAAGATGAAAATGCTCTCGTTCGACATCGTCCTCATCAACAGACATCCAGCGGCTTCACAAATAAAAGTTATTTCTGCCTGGAAACCTTTACAGTAATCTCGTAGTCTTAAAAGATCGACTTATCGATCCCACTCCACTGCCGGTCTTAAATCCGTGTGTTCCACAGTAAATAGTACAACCGACATTATTAAAAGCGGATTCTTAGTCACTTATAGAGAAAAGTCCGTCGGATAATATTTGATCCCGTATGCGGTGATAGTTATTGGAAGAGGAAGACACTGAACGTCGAGCTTTCGAGCTGCACAACGGCAGCAACAAAGGCCGAATCAAACAAATTCGAACCTCTCGTCTCTGATGGCTAGGTCATGTGAGCGAAAGAAAACCACCTCTCAGGCCGTCTCCAACTCCGAGAGATAACCCGGTAAAGTAAGATCTCGCTGGAAACTCAATTGGCAATGTGACGTGTCGTTGCCACTAAATTGTGATGTACTAAACAGGAACATAACTGTATTTACCCAATAGAGAAAAGATCGTGATCCTTCGTCAGATATCGCATTGCGGTCGTTTAAATAATCGTTTACCAAGAACACTGGATCAACGAGCATCTATGTATACAAAAAAAAAAAGATGTAAGTTTCTCTCTCGCACATCCATGAAGCAAACGACCGTCTCATGCTGTCTGCGCGTACATGAGATTATCGAGCCATTCTATCCCACTTAAATCGACCTCCCTGAGCTGCAGTGAAACTACCGAGTTATTGGAAAAAACCTAGAAATTGCATTTTATTGTTTCATTTAAAAAAATTCGACTCTAAAATGATCCGTTTTGTTTTTCATTTAGTACAAAAGTTTTACATGTATGTATGTATATAATTTAGTGGTTTTAATCAAGGCTCTTGTATGTGTCTCTTTTATTTTAATTGTAACATAATCATCAATTGTTTTTGTTCGAAGCTTGTTAACCATTTCTTTTCAAATTATTTTATATATGCTTTTTTTATACGTTAAATGTTTTTTCTTTTCTATTTTGTAATTACTACCTTATAAATTTCATTAACTTTTGTTTTGACATGATCTGGAGATAAAATCCTTAAACAGTTCTTAACTCACAATACTACCATATTTTTAGTTTTCTATTTTCATTTTTAAAGCTTCATTTTAAAGTATATAGTATTGTTTATATTTTGCTATTTTCTTGTTCCTATATTTATGTAGATGCGTTTCATCAAAGAGTGTCTGTACTAAACCTGCGGCGGAAAATCAGTTCGTGAGAAAAAAAAACAAATACATTCTTGTTGGTCCAATTAATGTCCTTTACTTTATACTACGGTGATCGGACAGCAACTAGGACATGGCTTGTTTCTACCTGGTCATTCAACTAAAAGCGAATTCTGTTTGAGTATAATTAAGTTAATTGAAAGAGCATTGAATGTACAACGATATATGCTGTTTTGTTTACAAGATACTAAGAGGATACCCAACAAGGTGATAAACGAGTGAGAAACATAAAACGGGGGGCAGAGAGACTTTAGGCGATTTTTTTTTTTTTGTGTGTTAATGAACTTCATAGGTGTGTAAATATCTTTATTTCTTTGCACATATTTCTCCAAAATACAAAAAATGTAAATAAAGTGAATTAATGAAACCATATCATTGGGGGACATTCAGGGATGTTTCTGTAGAGAAATTAAATTAAATATGATATATATATATAAAAAAAAACATGATGATTTAACTGGGCAACATGCTGCCCACGATTCAGTGAGAGTATAATTTAAATACAAATCGATTTTCATAAATCGGTTAAGGAGCAGGAAAAGATTTAAATAAACAAAACAAAGCTATAAAAGAGAGATAGAGAGAGAGTGAGTGTGAGAAGAGAAGATACAATTAAGGAAGGAAAAATAATAATAATTCATATGACTTCATGTGAAATGCTCGTTAGTATGTGAGGACACTAAGCAATTTCTTCTCGTTGCAAACACGACTCCAAATGTCCCAACCAAAAGTACAGCCGTTCTAAAACAGCACGTAGCTCATACTATACGGTTGTTGTATCGACTGACTCAATTCGTTGTGGTGATTGTGGTTGCTGTTCCGGTACATCACTCTTGGGTGTATCGGCTGGATTTTCGAATTTAATCAATTCCGTTGTGAGGACGCATGTTTCATTTTGTTCCCCAGCGGTAATTGCCAATTCAGACAGCGACTTAAGCACACTATTGACATCTTCATCGTCCTCAGTAGCTGCAGGATTACGCTTGGCAAAATGCAAATAGCATTTACCGAATTGACCTGCAATCAAATAATCGATTCATTAAACATGCGACTCTTCTCAAAATGAATAGACTTACCCTTCCATGTTATGTAGATTGGGTTGACCTCCCGCTTTCTCAATTCGGTCTTTAGGTCCTTTACACGTATGAAGTTCGGGATATTGGTCACTTTAACACAGAAGCGTTCCTTGCGATAGACCGGCTTGCGTTGTCGCTGAGGACGGGATTTTTGCGTCTGCTCTTTCTTATTATGTGGCTGTGGATCTTCCTTATCCTCAGTAGCACTGGCCTCGCTCTTGGACTAGAATTAAAAAAAAAGAACATTTACATTAAACGTTGTCTATGTAAAATATGATAACGTTGACATAAACGTCTTAGCACCTCAAGGAAATAAGGATTGGTCTTTGAGCAGAGGCCATATACTTCTTGTACCTCTAGTTAATTGTTGGTATACAAAAAAAGGTCTTAACAATGCGACATTTTCCTCTCTATGCATATGTGGTGCATATTTTACTTATGCGCCGCCTATACTTCAAGTTAACTGAAAGACGGGAGGACTGCGGGTTATTGACTGATTCGGAGTTCGCTTTAACAATTCATCGAATGAACATTTCAAGCAGTTGAAAAAAATCTGATAACTGGTGACAAGTCATTCCTAAAGAAAACGTTTATTCTTAAAATTTAACGATATTCTTGATTTCCAATTTGAGGCACCTTACATCCGGCTTAATCTGTCGAAATAATATCCGCGATCGTATTTTGCATAACTTTTTATAGAAAAATGGCCCGACAGACCGAGGGGGAACTGGGCTAAAAGTCTACAACAACCACTCGTGTGGTGCGTAGTATTGGTCTCTCACAACTGCAAGAGACCCAGTTTATGTCGGGTCCGAACGGTCAAGTTTGAGAACTTTTTTCTAGACAGGAACAATCTTTGGACATTGTCAGCGTAACTCGAAGGAGATGGAGCCGTGAAATGATCGGAGATCAAATCTGGCACCCCCGGCATAAGAGTCGCCACACGAACCCACTGCAACACCAACGACATCCAAAAAACAGATGAACATTTTGCCTTTTGTGATATCCCAAATGAATAAATCAATACCAAGAGACAGACTTATTTAAGGCCATCAACCAGAAAAGAACTTTACTGAAACTCTGTTCAGAAACATAACGCACAAACTGGAGTTACAATCGACGACCTCGAAAACCGTGAAAAAATGGATTCAAAAGCGATAAAAGTTTTCTTTTCTTAATTTACTTAAAGAATTTAAAGTGTTCTGTCCAGTGGACTAAGAGAATTGTTTGAGGATGAACGCGGAAACGTAGGGATGTAGCGCCACCCTTATTATTATTATGATGTGAATCTATCAAATTCTTTGAAAGTCTCCTTAACACGTTTCACCTCAATATTCACAGCAGAAACATTTGCCATCTTAAACGAGGCCAATTCGGGCACACCTTTGTGACGTGTCACAATCACAACTGGCATAAGAGCCTGGTGAGTCACAAACTGTGGGGTTTTCGCTATCTGAGAAAAGCTTCACAACTTGTGAGCATTACAAAAACCATCTTGCGTGATCTTCTCTTGCGCACATCCAAGGAAAAAAAGTAATAATTTGAAGGTGATTAATATTTTTTAGAAAGCATGGTAAGGAATTCACGAGAGAGGAATTCTTTCTTCGCATTGGAGGAAACATGTTTCATAAATTCGTTCCGAGCTTGGATTATTATTTACTTTGCTTTTACTAATATCCTCTCAATTTGAAAAGATAGCGAAAAAGCAACAATTTTTTGACATACAACCCAATTCACTACAGCATGGTAACGTAACTATCTTGTGGGCATTTTGTCAGAATACCAAATAGTTGAAACCTCAGAGAGGCATCAGATACATTTGTGATTTGTGACCACATCACAAGCAGAATATGGGGCATAAGCCGTGTATTGTTATCGAATCCATCCGATATCTACAGTCTCAAAAAGCTATGGACCTCAGGTCACATATGCAAACGAGGATACAGTTGCTGTATGTCTTATTGGTAATCGAAGAAAGTCAACCACCTTGTTCGCCCGCAACCAGACGTATCTAACGAAATTATTAATCAAGACATGGAATTACAAAACTAAACCAAATTGGTTCAGCCATTAACATCCATACACCAGATTCATTCGCAAAACAATAAACAACCTAAGACTAAAGATGATATGGTTTCATGTCGTGATCAAACACCTAATAAACCGGGTACACCACACAATCTTTTGTCCGCAACAGTAACCAACAACATATTTCATATCTATCTTTTCTCTTGCCAACAAGTGGATTTTGTATTGAGATTTGTAACCAAACAAAAATAAAGATATTTTAACACACTTTTAACCAAGCTGTCGACAAACACTTAGATTGCGTAGAGAATTTTTGTTTCTTTCTAGGTTTAGCTAAAATTAATCAAATATAACCGATCTTTCGAACACTTAAATGGCATTCATATGAGCAAAGATGCGGATTGAATTATCGAGTTCTTTTACCGACAAAAATGCCAACAATAATTAAGTTTAAGTATTCGATCCACAAATTCACGACCAAAAAATTCGCGATGAAGTGTCTGCTCAAATTGTATCTATTGCTCTCTGCGAATGAGAAAACTCCATATCAATGAAGGTGTCCAGAGTTTGCGGAGTTCGCCATTAGTAGTGAGTTCATATAAATTTACCTTTAGCTTTGTGCCGTGATCGACAGAACTTTTCTGACGTTTGGCCAAAAGGAAATAAAGTGAGCTTCGAGTTTTAATAACTTGGCTACCAACGTGCAAAACAAAGAACATTACCTGAGTTTTTATTTTTTTTATTGCTAAAATGTTGCTGTTTTAGAATAATGACCAACGGTGGGTCATGTGTGAGCACAACCCTTTGTTTAATGATTAAATTATCAAACAAACTCAAGGAAGGACTTTAAAAACCGAAAAATATTGAGCCTCCAGAAGTTCCAAAGGACAAAAAATATGCACGATATTTTGTTAGACGCCTAAGATTGAAATAAATCCAAACGACATCGTCATTCGAAGTGGGATTATTTGTTTGTTTTTGCACACCGTCTCCACTGGATATGCAGAGGCCCAACATCACAACCACAATCTGAGCAACCATCCGTGCTGATTTTTTTCGTGGGCAAGATATGCATTGTCGTTTCACTTCAACGTTGGCTGCCAGAGTCATAATCAAGAATCGGGTAGCCAAACGCCAATCTACATAGAGATCACTCCGAAAATGTGGTGTCAAAAAACGACATTCACTAACACTTGATGTTTGTTTTGACATGAATTTTTATACCTATAATAGATTTTTTCACTTTATGTTCTTCAACCGGTTCTCGTTCAGTGGAGAGGGCGTGTTAAGAAATGATTGGCAAGACGGTAGACCTAAAACCGGGAGACAAAGTTTGGGAAAACGTTTTAAAATAGAGTACCGCTCTGAAAGGGGACTGTTCAAAAGTTTATTCAGTTTTGAGAAAGGAAGAAGAATAAAACAAGTACAGTACATCTAGTCCGGACACATGCAATTTGTCCGGAGTAACAAAACAGTACTTCTTTTCAGCTTCTTCGCGTAACGGCACAAGGAAAAATGTATCCACTTGTATCACTATGTGAATCTTTGAATTTTCATCTTGCTAGTTAGATGTCGAAGACAGCTGACTTCAAGACCTCAAAACTATCAGCTACTTGCATAATTGATTTGTCAGCTTCAATTTTATTTATTATCTTACATTTCGCAGAGTGTCAAAGTGACGTGCTTTCTTTTGTTTCCAGAAGACATGATAAATGTGAAATAAATAGGGTTACTGTCTTGGAGAAAATCTTCAGTAAGGAGGCCACACAAAATACGTCCTGTTCTTAAGAACTTCAGTGGAATGTGAAGAAAAATCAAAAAATTTGAACGCGGCAAAAAGTGCTTACATATCATGTAGTGTCCACTGGACATGAACCGGGTATGGTTCATGACGTGAAAAAATCTAGTGGACGCACATAAATCCATGTCCACTCCACACATGCATCGTGTCGGAGAATCTCGCTTTTACGAGATTTTGTTTGAATGGAGTGATAGATGATGAGAGTAAAAGTAGTGTTAGTGAATGTCAGTTTTTGGCACTCTTTATAGTGCGATTTACTTCGTTGACTGATGGTTGGTTGCACCCTTCTTGATATTGGCTCTCACGCAGCCAACTTTGAAGTGAAGCGACAATATGTCGTATTGGGCCACAATATGTCTAGTGGAGACGGTGTGTAACGAAAAGAACAATACCAGCGTTCCCGTTCTTGTGTGAACAATATAATACAGTACAATATTTCCATTGAACAGTCAAATTATAGCAGATGTATGTATGAATTGAATAACCTGTCTGGAACGTAGAGGTAACATTTTTGAATTGTCCGAAATGTAAAAGTGTCCCTACCATTGGAGTGTCCACGCTAGCAAGGCTGTACTGTATTTCGTTTCAAAATGACTGACTTATCGAACACCCAGCCCTTGTCTTCAAATATTTACTTAAAATTTTACGTGCGAAATATTAAGGTTGCAGTAATAAAAAACATAATGTCTGTGTTCCCATACTTCCTGCACCAAATTGTGTTTTGTCAATTTTTTAGGAGTGGGGGATAAAAATCTCTTAGAGAGGCAAAATCTCAAGAACGTACGGAAACGTAGTTAAAAAAAGAAATGAAGTATTACAGAGACCAAAGACTTCAACCTCTCTGGCCCCTTAAAATTTTTGACAACTGTTTTTTATAACGTTTTCTTTATCCAAATTGACGAATCAGAGACCGGCATTTGCGTTATTCCGTGAATAACTGTCAAAAATTCATAAATATCTGTCAGAACAGGGCTCAAATTCGTCGATGGACTAGGGGACAATCAGCTGTGAATCTTGTCGTTTGACATAGAACACCAATTTTTGGGATACGGGAACAGACTATTGTAGATTTTCGTTGCTTTGTACTGTTTATTTTGGGTACGGGAACAGACCTAATATTCGATTGCCTGCGGTAACCACTCAGATGGTGTTTGTTTCATACCAAATTTTCTTACCTTAGTTGAACGTCCCCTCCGAGCCACTGGCCGCTTTCGTTTTGGGCGCTCATTTGCGGTTTCCTGATGGAATAAAATCATTTACAAATATCAAATTAAAACACAATAATGAGGCGGAACTTACGCTACGGCGGCCCCTTGGCCTAAGTGGACGGCGTCTGCGTTGATATTGTCTATTGGCGCTGCTCTCGACGTCAGTATTCTCTTCCTTAAGAGTTATAATTTTGCCAGCCCTACAGAATGAAAACAAAATAATTATCACTGCGACTAAATGCATAAAATCAAAGTTGAAAGCCTACTTTTCCTCATTCTCCTTGAGAACTTGCAAGACTGGAATTATCTTGAGACGACGCTCAGATAATATTTCCCAGAATAGTCCGGTTGGACGAGGTAGACGTTTTGCAACTCGAATAACTTCTGTTGGTGTAACAATTAAATCAACTGGAGTATCGTATTTTTGGAAAAGATTTGTTGGTAGATTATCTACAACCTAATTAGAAGGAGGGGATGGAAATTGAATTGAGGGGAAACGAAATTAATGTGTTGCATTTAAATGAAATTTTGAAAACAATAAAACGAAAAACGAAAAAAAAATTAAAAAACATCCGACTTAAAAACGATAAGAACAAAACAAAATAACAAGAGTGTATTGAAACATTCTCCTGATCATGAGAGATTGTGGTTTGCATGCGCTCAAGATCTGTCGTCGTACCGTCGACTTACCTGTAGATTGTGAACAAAGGTTGCAATTACGGTCTCTGGTGTAATTGAACCGATTTCAATGAGTAAGCCAATATCAAGGTCAGCAAATCCGTTGCCTCTGCCAATGCGGTATCCGTCACGAGATACCAGAACCGATCCGATCACAACAAGATCGAATTTCACCTTGTTTTCCAGTACTATTTATTAAAAAAAAACAATGACAATGTAATACCGTGAATAAAGCGGGAAAGTGTAGATTATTTACGAATTTCGGTTCTGGATTTCTGCACATCTTGAACGTGAATCACGTTCTTTCTTTCCTCCTCAGTGGCTTCAGCGGGACACTCAACTTTGAGGTATAGTGCGTTTGAGTCACGGGTACCAGGTAGGTAGAGTTCTTTTCCAGCGGCTAGCACTTCCAATTTGACCGGATCCAGAGCACGATCAATGTTTACTTTTATGCTCTCTGCAAATGTTTCAATGATAGTAATTTGTCTACGAAATAAGATTTCAATCACTTACTGGCTTTCTTGAATTCTGGAGTATCAGTGAGAAGGGCTGCAGCCTTTTTGCTGTCGACGAAATCAGGGATACGGTTGAAAATGCCATTGAAACCAACTCCGGCCATATTCTCCTGAATCTTTCGCCATGTCTGGACACGCAGAGACCGTTTTGTTACTTCAACAACAGGAGCTAAACGAAAACAAATAAAACAACAACAATTATTATTTGAATCTATCAAAAGTGGAAGCAAGGGGCATGCAAGCAATGTATATTCAATTCAATTCAATGCAGATCATCTTATCGCATAGATTGTCAGAAGTAGCATTGTCAATTCTAGACAAACAGATACTGCACACTTAATGACTCTGTAGGCGATGGCTTGCAACTAACGAGCTGATAATAATGTTTTTTAATCAACCGTAAGTTTGCCACGCGCGTTGTAATGTTGGAAAGTAAACAGATAACGAAGACAGATTTGTGATACAATTTTCCATTGAAGATTGATGCTTTATTATACGACAGAGTTCATGTACACGTAGGCATGTGCAGATGGGGACTCATCGTGTCGTCAGATGTATACTGATCGAGATCATGACACATTGACACACTTGATATTCATGATGGCATGGGGTCTCGCTGATTTGTGGATAACGCAATGTGAACTGAGACCATATGCGTTTAGTTAATTGAACAGTCTCCTAGTTCCCACTGCCATGTGTCAAAAAACAAACATAATTGTTTATAACAACAACTATGCGGACGTGACGTTGCAACGGGTCCTACAGCGGGTGTCTAGTTTCAATCTCCGCCGTCTCCGAAGCCGTGGAACATAATACCTCCCAATTGGTTGAGGCGATCTACATCAGAAAGTGTGCCTTCACGGCGACACATTTTTGCAGTTTGGTGTTTACTCAACTGATACTGGTTTTATAATACAAAAGAATACCAAACCATTCAACAGACATTCTTTGAGTCCTACAACACTAAACAAAAACAAACACGCGTTGAAATCTTATGTAAATAATTAAATGTACCAAATTTCAGTGTCCAAACTGGATGTAACAGATAATTGGCAGTAAATAAAAAGTTGATATAATGCTTCGATCACTGACACGCCCATCGACCACGTCAGCCCCTAGAAACCCCTGGCTGTGTCGACTAGAATCGGCAGCTATTACGTTTAATGATCCCAATGAATTTTGAAACAATTACGTCAGTTTTACTTTTCCTTAAATCCACTAAGCATTTAAGTGTCATAAATTTTCCTCAAGACATTCCATCATCAACCTAATTGACACTTATGACTAATGAAGACACAAATTTGGAATGTCTTGTATATGCATTCGTTAATTATATAATTACACAAGTAAAAGACGGAATTTTATCACTTAATGACGAAAAACTAAGGATTGATCAAAACCAGTAGCACAAGCCTTTACCGTGCGCTTCAAGAATGAGTAATCAAGAATTGCTTTTAACACTTTTTAGTCATATCCAGACAAGAGATGATCGGTACATAGGGAATGCAACAAGGTTGAATTGATTGAACTAACCTTTGTTAGCCGCATCGTTGTGGATGGGAGATTCAGGGTACACTCCCTACTTAAATAGATCAATGGATCCACCTCTTGGCAATGCTCATAGGGTCTGTGTGTTTTCATAATTGTCGGAAATCTACACTAATCGCATTTCTTTTCTCATGCGTTTTTGATCATACAAAAAAATAATGACTGTACAATCTGGCCGATATCGATGACATATTATATTGACATAACCTAAGTTGGTGATCACTGTAACTTGAGAACGTCTTTACTGATCAGTTTGAAGTTCATTGAAAAATCTACAAATAGTGAAGTAGGATTTTGCACGTAAAGCACATACAAAAACCTACTGCCTATAATATCGGCCAGTGAAAAGTGGCTGCCGATAAAAACTTGACTTCGAATTTTTTTTCATACATTTTGACATCCAATTCGAACAAATAAATTCCTTTTTCATACATTTTGACAGATAAAAATCAAAGCCACTTCGAATCGTTTTTCTGAATCTTACTTCACTCACTATCGATAGCGGTCAAAAGATCCGGCTATTGTATTTTTTCCGTGAACAACGAATTTTACATTTTGCTTAGAACAACAAATTTTAGTTTCAACGCCCGCAATTTTTAGAAAAATCAACAGTTTTTAAATTTCTTCGTCCAACCAGAGCATCACATTCTTCTTGTTGAAAAACATTTCTTTCAATTCTTTTAATGTGTGATCACAAAAAACTATTTTTTGTCGTTCCAAATGAGACTACCCCCTTAATGAATATTTCCAACACCCAGTCCTTTGTTAGTCTGAAGTTTGTGAAAACACCATCTACCTGTCTGGATGAAGCTTCTCAAACTCCGCCGTTTGGATAAGAGAGCTGCTCCCAACCACTCGTGATAGGAAAATAGTGCGCACGAAAAAAGTGTGTCAAACACCATCAACCTATCTGGATGAAGCTTCTCAAACTGCGCCGTACGGATTCGTCATAAGAGAGCTGGACCCAACCACTCGTGATAGAAAAATAGTACGCACGACAAAAGTGTGTTCTAGGCCCAAAGACCAAATCTGACTGCGGGGCGACTTAAATAAATACTAGCTATTCCCCGCGATTTCGTCCGAATATCAACTTTCGAACAATTTTGATTACCATAAAAAAGGTTATAGTGAGTCAATCTTAAAAGATAGACATATGCTGTAACCGACTTCTTTTTAGAACTTTTAAAGAGGAACAATTCCACCATACATGATTTGTGCGCAACTTAAACCGTTCATGCACCGCACACAAGGAAAGCTCTCAAAAGGAATAATTTTTTCCTGTTTTTGTAATATTTTGCATTGATGTTCCTCGACAAATGAACTATTCAATTTCATATTGATTTCAAACCAGTAGTTCCTGAGATTAGCGCGTTCAACCAAACAGATTTATAATATGGAAACAATATTAATAAAATAAGTTTATATAGATTATTAACCTTTGGCGGAACACGAAAGACCAACAATTGGTTGAGATCAAGTACAAACGCCTTGATCAATCAGCATTCAACGATCCAATAAATACTGATTTCGACAACCTTGACAGTCCATTGAAGAATGTCTGTGAAAGATCTCTATGACAAAATATTTAAATATGTACATGAAATCTTCAAATTTCAAGAGTATATCGATGAAAAAATTGTTAAAACTTAGAAAGAAAAACTTCTCTAACTGTCGTAAAATCTATTCATCCATCCACGCAGACGTACGTAAGAAATCGTTAGCACTTGATTCATCAAACCCGTCCGTCAATGAGAATGAATGACACGACATGTTATCTTTAAATGGAATCCCATGCGGTAATGTCATTATGACATCATGTACAGCATCACCAAAAACTGTTAAGAAAGGAATTTCGTGAAGAAATTCCACATTCGACATATGAGAGCAAAGAGCAGCCGTAAGGGCACAAGAGATTAAAAAAAACAACATAAAAATAATGGTGCGAAGGAGCTTTCGTCACATCTCTTCAAACTTCTTCGACACTCGCTTCTGCCAAGTGAAGCCCAAAATATAGATTTATACATGCGTACGTGTATGCACTTTTGGTATTTCTGCTTGATTAGATAAAGATCTTAATTATTTAACGACCAGTGATAAGTCGACTTCATTCCCAAAGAACATATGTTCAGCGAACACTTTCTTCCAGATATTAGCAGTCTGCGACAAATCGAATTTAACCAAAAAAAAATTAATAATAAAATAGAGAATCTCACACTCAAATATTTTCAACAAATACATGTCATGTAGTGATGTGTGTCTGCCGCAACCTGAAGTTGAGTTAATGTCAAGCGTGTACATTCTTCTTTTCTGTGGTCATTGCGTGCTACTACTTTGAAAAGTACAAAATTTGAAACTGCAAATTTGAGTTTAGAATATGATAAATCATCAATACACGAAAAGCAACGAGAAAACGAAAAGAATTTGAGAAAAAAAATCCCAATGACCTCGACCGGCTTTTTTTTCTCTCAAAGCCGATGACTGCTGCTGCTGTGTGCTTGCGACCAGGCGTATATATTTTTTTTAACAATGACGTCATTCTGGCCGTAGGTAGACGATCACACAAATAAAACAACACGCACACAAACATCGCATGAAAGAGGAGGATAGAGCGTTTGATCACCATCAAATGGTAATAATTTTAGATGAACCAAACTTATGAAATTATCTATATTCATGCGAGAGAGAGTCCGGCAAAAACAGTGAATGTGCTGAATATTTCGGTACCACACGGTAGGAGGAAACAATTAATGAGCATTCACTTCTAGAATTCACTCAACATATGGTCAATGCTTGGCATTTGGCAGGGCAATACGATGAACAAAAATAAAAAAGAAGAGAGGAAGCGAAAGACGATGGGCACACAAGTGCTTAACAGACAGAGTACAGTGCGTTCCAAGCAGAGAAACAAAAATGCAAAACGAACGAATCACAGATTCGAAGGTGATCGGTATGTTTCCCGCCAATGAAACCTATTCGTATGCATTAGACGATAGGTATGCCATTATTTGTTTTTCTAAAAAAGGTAGTAGAGGGTCTTGCTTTGGGAAATCTACCGTTTCCATACCGTTCTCTCGGTCCTTATGAAATGGTTCATGAATGTATTCGGGGCGGACATGTTAGCAAAGTCGAAAATTATCACAAATTACTGTATTCTAACAAAAAAAAAATAAATTAGAAATTTCACAGTCAAGCGCAACAGGCACGTGAAATACGGATCGGAAATATTTGAGAAAAGAAAAAAAATGCTTATTTATTTGCTAGAATAAGTTCCGTGAATCATAATACCCCAAGAGAGAGGCTCTCCACCCAAATTGTTAGAAGAGGTACACCACCATCGTCACCGAAACAGCTATTTGTCTGCATTCGGAGTTGTGACTCAAAAATGAACAAAAAAAAAAAAAGAAAAAACGAAAGAACTGTTCCGAAAGGCTATAAAGAAAATAATATGACTATTTCTGTACATATACATTTGTGGATCATCCTCCTGTGTCCTTGATCTAAATTGAATGCATTCATTTCTGGTTACTTTACAATTTTACATTTTTCTTCTCTTCATTGGGGAAGATTTCTCCATAGAGAAAAAAAAATAAATACATATTAGGAAAAATATAAATAATTGAACTTACTGGTTGAGGTAACTTCCTGGGAGGGGGTGGTACTATTCACTGTAGGTTTCTGTTCCTCCATTGCTCTGGTTGTTGTTTTTCCCTTTCAGTCCAGAAACCACGTTTTCTTGGCCTTTTTTATTCTTTTTTCTTCGATGCTCTCACACTTGATGCAACGCGCTCCGCTTCTCCTCCTGTGACTACTGCTGCTTGGCTGCCTGATGAACCCAACAACCCAATATCAAATTGATGTGTGCGTTCGTGCGGCAATGAATGTGTTTGCTGTGGATTCTGTAGCAATGGAGTTTGTGGAGGTTGACAGGATGATGAGAAAATCAAATATACAAATAGTCGAGTAAAATGAAAACAAAATCACGATAAATGTATTGGGGAAAAATCGAGGAAAATCTTCAGGGTTTTTCGCTTTGTTTTTCTTTTCGATTTTGCGATTTTCTTTTCTCAATTGAGAATTAATTGGAAATGATAATTCCGGAATCAGGCACTTCGCACGCCTAAAAAAATCAAATCGCCTACTATATTTTCTATGCTCTTCACTTCTACTAGTATTGACTGTTTGATTGGATGTGTGTGTGTATTTGAAACTACGAATGGAAATGAGAATGAGAGGGAATGAGATCAGTATATGATGTAAATGCCATAGCCTGTTGGGGGATAGAATGAGAGGGTTGTTGGGTATGTTATCGATTATCGAAAATGGCGAAGTTTTGTGTTATCGAATGATGTCTGTTCGACTTGACAAACTTATTTTCTCTTTTTTTTTTTTAATAAATTCAATTTTTAGTGGCAGTTGGGCATCATTTTTTCTTCGACGCATTTTAAATTTCAAAACCTTCCAGTCAATCATTTCTTTTTAATTGTGTGATGGGAAGATACCTTGTATCATCTCGTTATCCATGAAGCAATTTTTCACCCCTAGTCTTCCAAAAGACGGCGTCCCGCAATAAGACCATTCTTCATCTTCTTAAAATTAATTTTGTCGAGTAATATCAGGTGAAATCAACACGAGTATTTGACACGTAATCGGAACAATGGACACAAACTGGTTAGTCGAAGTTAATCGCGCTCCTTTACTGGAAGAGCAATTATAAACCTAGTTAGCTTGCTACGTAATGCCAACAAACCATTCAATGTCAGTCAATTTGGACGTTGCCCTGCCTATCACTAGTTCGTGGTTGGTGGAGGCATCCCTACAGTTACTTGTCCCGATGAGAGTGGAAAGTGCTACCTTCCTGCCCTATTTGCTTCACAGGTCCCAAGTACCTGTTTCCCAAAAGACATGGCGTACAGTGCGAGAATATTAAGCTACATATCTCTAGAGAAGAACAACTTCGTACAACTCGTAGCTGCAACATCATAATCAGTTCAATTGGTTGAGCTCGTCTCATTAACTTCAGATTAAATTTTAGGTAAGGCAGTTGCTATCAACATAAAATCATTTAGCGCACGAATTTGGTCATACGTCATCACATCACCTCCGTAAGCATTAAACCGATAAGAACAAGGACTCTCCATATTTCCCTGCGGTTCCAAAAGACTCGAAAAGCCAGCGTCAGTGTAAATAATCCATATGCACCCAGACAATTCCTTTGGTGTTCCAAATCAATCATACTTCATTTCAATTAAACACGTGATTTCATGTCAATTTGCATTTATTTTTTTGTGCTCAATAAATTAAGTAAATGCACTCTCTTATGCTACGACTCAAATTAAAACAGAAAGCTATACAAAAATAAATGATAACTGTTTTTAAAGATTACTAATCACACTACAAACAAAATTAAGGACTATCAAGCCGAAAATGAAAACAAATGGAAGGACGACAAAAACAAATAATTTGGGATAAGTAAAATAGGAATAGAACTGGAATCACAGGTGATGCGGTAGCGTTAGCAGTGGCAGCGGATACGCAATTAGTTCATCTCAACGAATTGCCTGGGCCATATGCAATGGAGTTAACATTAATTCCAATTCGGCATCTTTAAGGTTGGCACCTCTTAAATTCGCCTCTTGCAGGTCACTGCCGGATAAATTGCAGCGTTCCAAATCGGCGCCCGCCAGCACGGCAGCTCGAAGATTACAATTCTTCATGTTGGCGTTCTTTAGATTTGCAACGCGTAAATTTACTCCGGCCATATTACTACCTTCTAGGCAAGCGCCCTTTAAATTTACGCCCTCTAGGTTGGTGCGAACGCCCGTTGGATCCTCAAAATTACAGCCACGGAGATTCGCACCCTCCATGTTGGCGCACAAACCTTTCACAGACACTAATTGGGAACACTCCAAATTTGCATAGGCCAAGTCAGTTCGTTCGAGGCAACAATATGTAAGATTCGCGTGTGATAGATTGCAGCGTTGAAGGCACGCGTACTGAAAGAAGACAAACAAGAATCAAAACGGAATTATCAGGTAACCACGTGTAAAAAGTTAGAAGATAAGAAAGTAGCGACCCACCTTGAAGTTTATATTCCTAAAATCTAACTTGCGTAGATCGGCACCTGCCAGGTTTACCCCCTGAAAACGTATTTCCGATAAGTGCGATGTTTGGATTAATGCCTTGATGACTTCACGCCGTGTTAGAGGCACGTTATCCAGCGACTCATTAACAGCATTGAGTTGTGCCTCCAGTTGGGGAATCAATGAGTAGACCCCGAAAAACCTTGCCTCCTCTAAGATGCCCTCCACATTTAAATGCGAATCGTAAATTAATTGCCCATGTCGCAGATAATTCATAATAGGTTCAAAGTAATGTGGACTGCGGTCGATAAGATAAGCTCCATGCTCATCGAGGTCACTGGGGTTCATCGCGCCGTCCTGGGAAAACATACGTGATAACATTGATTCTGGTTCCTTGTTAACCAAGGTACTAAGTGTTGTTATGAATATTTTCCCCCCGACATTCAACTTAATCCATTTAGAAGGAAAACCTCGATTTGTATCCTTAGAACACTGATGGTTTGATTGATGGCATAAAGCACGACTAGAGTCACTTGGCACTGAATTGTTCTTTTGTTCCATTTTAGATCATTTCCTTTTGGGGAACAAATGTATACTGATGTCCAAATTAATGTGTCACTTGTATATAAACGAGTGTTTAATTAAAAACAAAAATAAACACGTTTTTGTTTTCGAAAAAAAACACCCAAACACTGCGGGTAATACGGTGAAGAGAACTTCTTGATATATTTCTACGCCGCTGACAGCAAAAAAACAGTGGGTGTGACGATGTTGCCGCAGTGATACCAAATTTCGATTTATGCTGTATTTGTTCTTTCAAGGCACTAGAAGATTCTTGGTTGAATAATTGCTGAAAATATAAAAATTGATAAAAACAAATGTTCTTACACTTGTGCCTTTTTACATATGTGTGCTCAATAGATTGTGGAGGCCATAGCTTCGCATTAGGGAAAGTGTACGCTTTATCATAATTCAGTAACTGTGATAAGGGTACGTGTTGAAGAATGACAGAGCCAAGATAACATTGGTTAACTTCCATCTTCTTTTTTTTTTCAAACATGAACCAGATTCTTTCACATCCCTGCTCAAATGTCAGTGTGGATTTATTAATTTTTTTGCAACACGAAAAGAGGAAGAAATTTCGTTTTTGTTTAAGTCGCTTGTGAAGCAACCTTTTGTGATGATATTATTGACAAAACTTCTCAATAGAGATATTAATTGAACGTTATATTGAAAACTATTGAGCTGAAGAGCAAAACTATTATATATAATATCAATATGACAGCGGCAGCAGCAGAGCGTGGAAGCAGAGGTGTCAGTCGTGTCCTAGCGAAGCTTGATTCATCAATTGAATCTGGCTATTTTTATGAAGCCCATCAGATGTATAGAACTTTGTACTTCAGATATACTGCACAAAAGAAATATGAAGAATGCCTAGATTTACTATATCAGGGTGCATTAACGTTGCTGAATAAACAGCAGCAGACTAGCGGAGCTGATTTGGCACTTCTCACAGTTGATACATTGCAAAAACGAGGTCAATGTGAAGATTTAGATGTTTGGATACAGCGATTGGGTTTACTCATTAAAAGCATCAGTGCTACTACAGTAGAGAGGGAGACATTGATAGTAAGTAATTAATTACAGAGTAAAATATTAGTTTTCTAGAAGAAATGCAGTGACCGAAGAGAGGCGGGTGAATAATCTATTGTGACTGGGAATATATCTGTTTTGAAACCGTTCAATACCGGCGTTTATGTAGTTCGTTTAGAAGTAAAGTTTGTGAACTTCAGCCATTTATTTCTTGGAAATGCATTACATTAATTGGACATTTGTTTCGATTGGCTATTTTAAACATTCAAATTGGAACACTTATTAGCATTCCAAGCAAAGCCGGGCCATGCATTTCGTTTCCAACATACCAACAAAAATGTTTTCCAATAGGACAACCGACCCGCAACTGTGTAGTCTGTATCATCTAGCTTCACATCTTAGACCAATATTTCAATACGTTATATTGACATTCCTATCTCAGTGCATAATTATGGAACATCTCTTAAAATGTAACAACACAAGTGTTGAAAGTCCTTGCGTCTCGTCAAAAAAAAGTATGTATATATGGAATTTACTTATCACGCATACGACGCATGGATGGGGCACGCTGTTTCAAGTCATCAACACTAAGCTGTCTCGCATCCGCGAGTACTTGGTCTTTATACCAGAGATTTGGTGTTCATCTCCTTCTTGAATTAGGAGGCTCGGATTCGACGACCCTCTTAGCTGGAGCGTCGGTGTCCATGCGCTCGATGTAGTCGAGCCAGTACAGTCGACGTATTTTTGGCTTCTGGATTACATATATATCCTGGTACAGCTCCACATACCAGTTCGCGGTTGTGTCTTCTCCTCCATTCGCCTTCCTCGCAGACGGGACGGTATATCCGACGTAGAATTTTTCTTTCGAATGCAGCAAGAATCAGCTCTGCAGTTTTGCTTATGGTCCAGCTTTCAGTTCCATATAGCAGGACCGGAAAGAGAAGAGTTCTTTAGAGTATGATCTGAGTTTTCGAGCCAGGAGTTTCGAGCTCAGTTGTTTTGACAGACCGATGTAGCATTTGGTGCCAAGGGGGATTCTAGGTCGGATCTCCACTGTGATGTCTTTCGTGGATATCACGCTTGCTCCGAAGCTGTCGACTTTTTCCTCGGAACTACATAAAACTGTAGATCCCTTCCACTCCTGACAGACCAATAGCACGCACAACACGTGTGGTTGCTGACACACCAAGCCCTGGCCCTCTAAGGGCTGTACCACATTCTTTATCTTTAAAACGATTTTAATTTATTTTGCTTAGACCTGAGCCACCTGTCGCTACCGGTTTTAAAGTAACAGGCATAAATAATCCATTCAATTTAAAATAACAGCAACCTCGTGGTTTTAAACAACAGTAATGTTTGGACTAAAATGCCGAATGGCTCTTAGTGCTTTAGCCATTACTTCATTATTCTTTCCACATTCATTTCAACACTCTTATTTTTCTTTATATTTTAGGCACGTGCTATTAAGTGGACGGGTGACATATCAAAAAACAATCTGGGACATCCAGCATTGCATAAGCTTATTGCTCAAGTGATGTGGACTGAGGGTAACACTGAACTAGCACGTCATCACTATTTACTATCGCGTGACGGCGTCAGTTGCGGACAAATGCTAGTCAAACTAAGTGAAACAAAAGGATTTGCCAATGAATTGGACCTCTTCATCGTTCAAGTGGTCTTGCAGCAATTATGTCTAAAGGATAAGGACACTGCATTGGAAACATTTCTAACCTATACAAAATACCATCCGAAAATCGCCCGAACTGAACCGTCATTTAAGTTACCCCTGCTTAACTTTACATATTTTCTATTAAAAACAATTGAAAATGGACGATTACCCGCGTTCAAGGTACTCTGTGAATTGTATAAAACTGCACTCAGTAGGGATCCATCATTTGAGAAGTATATTCAAAAAATTGGCATACTTTTCTTTGGTGAAACACCACCGCCACAGGCGCAGGGTGGCATGATGGGTGGCTTGTTTGGTGATCTATTCACTCGATTGTTTCAAGGATTTGATGAGGGAGAGGATGAGCCAAGCGTTGAACAAGCATCTGAATTGGACTAGCAAAGCGCCGAATGCTGTCATTTCAATTTATTTTATATATTGCTGTCGACGGTAGTGAAAATTGTTTAAATGTTTTATTTGAAATTTTAATATAAAGCCACGGAAAATAAAGAAAACAAAAAAAAGAAATAAATAAAGTGCATGGCACCTGCTGTGCGCCCGATTAATGCGTATTTAAAAATTGATTTTATGCTATTTTTGTAGAATTGTGATGGCGGTTCGATTATTGATCAGATAAATTCGCTTTGGTAAACGAGAAATTTGTCTTATTCTTTTCATTTAGTCGCACAAGTATTTTCGCTTACCTAGATTGGGTCAGGTCAGGATTATTGTGCGAAATCACATACGAATCAATCCACCTTATTCCCCATAAAATATGACTACGTCAATGAATCAGTTGCTCTATGATTGTATTAGGTCAGTTGAGGTATATAGCAAATAATAGGAAGACTGGTGAAATACGAATCATCTTGGTCCAGATACCTTATAAGATTATATGCACACTTATCGCACATTCCAGTTCATTTCCCGTCATACTTATAATAATACTTATCAGCAAATTAGGTCTTTTTAGCGTTTGACACTAGCTCACCCTCGCTCATGCGCATTATACTCGGCCTTTAGTCAGCAGTGCTTTAATTGAAACAAAGTTTAATTTATGTATCATTTGTATCAAAATTTAACTTGCTCGCCTTAACGGAAAATGAATTCATAAAGGCAACACTTGACGTCATACTGTCATGTCAGTAATAAAATCAACACAACAAATTTGGCCGCACTGGTGCACCAACAACTGTCAATCGAATCGTCACAAAACACATCACCTCCGTCCGTGAAATAAGGAAAAGTTAAAATCTTTCATAATTGAATTTGTTTAAAAATTTCGTTTTTGTGACACCTTATGCATTAGCTCAAAATTGGAATAACACAAGGCAGTCAAATTCATTCAGCAAAGCATATGCACATGCAAGTGGAAAGTGCAAAGAGTTCTGTCAAAAAAATGACTAGGAAATCCCCTGCGACCGTGAAATAAACAGCAAATACCAACTAATTTGTCCTTCACACAAAGTTACGTCTCAAAAGAATTATTGTAAAAAGAAAGTACGAAGCTGATTAAATTTGCCAAACAAAATTCGAAATAAGGAAAAGTGTTGTAAATGGATGATAAGCAACGTGCAACGCAAGACCAGGGTAATGGTGTTGCAGCAGTTGGAGATATAACGGCGACCGCTCCCACACATATGCCAATTGAGAACTCGACTATAGCTACAGTTCCAGGAGGCAAAACAACAATATCATTGGTTTTGTCCAATGAAGCAAATGCCGAATCACCGTCATCAAGTCATCAGCACTTAACACCGACTACGGCAATTGTTCCTTCACCACCTGCTGTAATTGGAGACGCAACAACGCCCGTCGCAGATGAACGCAGCTGTTGGATATGTTTTGCCACAGATGATGATAACAAGTTAGCCGCCTGGGTACAACCCTGCAAGTGTCGTGGCACAACGAAGTGGGTGCACCAAAGCTGTTTGTATCGGTGGGTCGATGAGAAACAAAAGGGAAATGCTCTGCGGAGCGTCAGCTGTCAACAGTGCCAAACGGAATACATTATTGTTTTTCCACATATGGGAAAGTTCGCCAACGTTCTCGAGGTATTTGATAACTTAATCAAGCGCCTGAGCCCGTTCCTTGCTGCGGGAATATTTGTCGGTTCTCTATACTGGACGGCTGTGACATACGGTGCTGTGACTTTTTTGCAGGTAAGTGGAAGCATCAATACATGAAGTTTCTTTCAACTATGCTTGGTTCTTTTTGCAGATTGTCGGTCACAAAAAGGGCCTAGCGCTTATGGAAAATGGTGATCCGTTGGTTCTACTCATTGGATTACCTGCCATACCAGTCGGACTTGTCTTGGGACGTATGATCCGTTGGGAGGATGCTGTACTCCGATTGATTCGCAATCGACGGACGATGGCAAGAAAGTTCCCTCTTATGAGCTTGATTATTCCATACCCGTAAGTTGTTCACATGGTGTGATTAGAAAATTGTTCAGTGCTTTAGTCCGTGCCTGAAGGTCAGAGACGATTATCTAATTTGTCATTAATGTCGCTTGATGTCATTGATCGACTGTATGTATGTGAATGAATCTGCATTTTTATCGATTTTAAAATGCAATGTCAATGGTTTTGCGGCGTTCAGGTCTCATGGCCTTGGTGCATTCAAATTGCAAATGATGCTCGTTTGTTTAAGCCTTCACTATTGGGTAATCACACACAAATCAAAATTAGGTATTGCGAAATAAATTTTGATGACTATTGCTGTTTGTGGGGGATTCCCTTACTTTATGATTAAGTGTTTGAGGGAAAAACTGTGATGAATTACCAAATCGGACATTACAAACAATACTTGCAGCATCAAAGATGAATTTGTTTTAAAATCTTTTGATTACCATGTTTTTAGTTCTTGACGTATGTTCGTAACGGCATTTGTTCGATAAGACTAATTAATCTGCGTTTCAAATTGAGGAGTTATCAAGAAATAACAGAACAAATTATATTGTAGGAAATTGGTTTACAATTTCTTCCTTATCGTCTGCAGTGAACTTTAATTTTTGATAGTAGCTCGATTGCAATTTGTGCGATTAAGAATGGAGAAGTTGTGCGACTTTTTTTCGGAATATACTATGCCGCGGTTGTATACAAGAATGCATATATAGAATGAAATCAGTTGAAGTTCGGATTAAATTCATAGCTGATTCGAAATACTCTCATGGAATCACCCACAGTTCATTGCAGAAGGGATGTGGGCGAATGATTTGAAATGAATGTCATTTAGTTGAATTTCACAATTTCAAGGTGAGGTTGCTGTCCCCCCAAACGTGTTTATAAACAGACATACCGATTATAGTCATTGGGTGATTGCCTTTTACAGACACGTGATAATTAAATATGTACGTAAAGTACTCGTATGATTCAGTAAATGTTTAAAATAAATTCGGATGTCACCAATGTGGATCATTGGTGACATGCGCGGCAAGTCTTTCGCCCGTTTTCTCTTCTGAAAAGGCATGCGGTTTATTCATGTCTGTCTACATACTGAGAGTCTTGATTCCTTATGACACGTGGGGTATAATTTCGTCTACTTCCTTATGCTTCAAATGTATGATTGCCTTTGGTTCTTTTATTCTTAGTACATATACAATTGTGGGAACTTTATTTAAAGATGACGCGAGTACATTTTAATGTTTTCGTTTGATCAAAGAACATAAAACCAAGATAGTGCTCCACTCACAAAATTTATCATACACTCAGTCCCAAAAGTGAGCATACGCCATGAAGATGCCTGCGTTGTCAACAAAAAATTATGGGCACCAAATGGGACTCCAAGAAATCAACTCAAAGTGCATATAATTTGGGATAAGGATATCTCAAAAAATATTGGTTTGTTCCTTACGCCATTGGCACCTTTTCGAGAAAAACGCATTAAACGGCTTGCGTACTTGATACGACTAGGACTAAAGGGCAATCAGCTGTTAAGTCGGTTATCTCTGCAATACTTCGTTTCTGCTTGATACTCCGAATTTGTCAAAAGTTGTTTTAATTTTTCCTTTTTTTTGAGTCCACCTAGCCATTTTCAAAGTATTTTGCCAAACCTAGTTACGGCATCATCATCTTCTGACCTGCATGATCCACTAAGGGTGTCGCGGGGGTAAACCACGGACGAGAGTTCTCCAGGCAACTCGATCCTCCGCCATCGACTCTCACTCATCAGGGGTTATTCCCCAGCGTAACCAGGGAGTTTATGAACTTGGTCCAACCACCTCATCCAAGTTGTCGCTTACCTGATGGAATCGCATTCAAGGCCCGTCTCGAAAGTCGTGACTAGTTACGTTAATTCTTAAAAGTCTACTTTTTAAACTTCTGTATCATCTCCTACATTTTGAAACTGAATTTGTTCCATAAATTTGGAACACAAAAGAATGGAGGTGGCGCAAAGCAATTATAAACGTTTGTTTGCTGTCAGTGTCCCACATGCATAGCTTTTTCATAGTCGCGTTTCACAAGTCCCAATTCTCTAAAAAAAATTGCAAGAAACTATAAAACTAAAAATTATTTATACCACAAACAATTCTACAAACTTAATTTTGGATATGGAACAATATCGATGTTCGATATCTCGGGATTGGAAAAAAATAGAGCAAATCGAATCACAGACTTAAAAAGAGCATACAAAATCAATTAGAATCCGTTCCTAGCTCAAAAATGACAAAAGTGACGTATGTTAGAATACATTTCTGATTTTTTGCACTAAATGAAGCAAAATGTTGGTTGGTTTGGTTACTTCAACAATCTGAAGAGTAACCTGCAACAAAAGCATTGCCAAGCAAAGCTCAAGGGGCCATTTATTGGTGATTTAAATTTCGTTACGTTTTTGGTTAATGACCCGCTGTGTCCATAGTTTTTGAGGTCTCAACATGTCCTTTGAATTAAATTTCCACTAACAACGCAGTCTCACGCTTTTGGGACTGACTGTTTGGTCTTTGGTTGGATGCACGGTATACAATTGAATACACAAAAAATTGCAGCATCCACACGCCTCTGATGAACGAAGTGTAGTCTGAGCTGTTCTCTAGTCATAGCCAGGAGCAATTAATCAAAATAATTGCGTGGTCTTAGACTACAGAATACGCAAAAAATACACGTGTGAATGGACGCTAATGTGTTTGAATACACTGTGATTCACCAGTTGCGAGTATTAACGTTCTTTATATATATTGATTACTTTGCCTTACGCTGATTACTTGGCCCTCTTGTCATCGCCATGTTTCGTTACAGAAAATCTCGCAAGACTATCGCGTTCAATAACCTATACTTACTCCACATTTTGTAAACAAACTTCACCAATGACCCTACTATCAAAGTACAGGTTATAAGTTACACCATCATTAATTGTGAAATTGTTGCTGTTGTTTTGCTTTTTTCGTACTGTAGACCTTGGATTTTTATGCAAAGTCATTTTGCGATGCATTGAATTCATCCAATTAGCCGCGCAGTGGCGATTAGTTTGCTGGCACACCTCTGTGTCGTCGTCGATGATGAATCGTAGCGGCGCGTGCTGCCAGCTAATAGTTATGCGGCCGCTTATGTTTGATCGGTCATTGGTTCCATGTTCACCGTGACTTACTCATCCCCACATATGTAGATTGTTTGGCACACAATTGCAGTCATATTTGTAAACTTTTCTTAACTATCTGTTCGTTGCTTTCAACATTCTGTACTGATGTCCTGGTAGCGAAACTCGTGACAACCTGTGGGGGAATGGCTTCACTCACAGCTATGACAGTCGATTCGAATGTGGGGGCCGCTCTGACTTATTTTATACATTTATTTAAACATAACACACTTTTTTAATGAAGTACATTTTTATTTCTTTTTTTCATTAAAGTGACGAAGAAGATGAACCCAGTCTTCAGAATCCGGCAACGCCAACTCTCTCCGATCCAGTCTCAGCTACCCGCGTCTTTTGTGGAGCACTTCTATTGCCAACGATATCATCAATTGTGGGTCGACTTCTGTTCGAGACAATTGAAAATACATTGCATCGCACACTTTTGGGAGGACTGACATTCATAACTGTGAAAGGCATACTCAAAATCTATCTGAAGCAACAACAATACACCAGAAAGAAGAAACGTAAAATTGTCGACTACACAGAGGATAACATCCGCACATTCGTCAATCGAAACACAAGGCACACCAACATGAGTTCGACACAACAGAACGTCAACGAGAACATGGTGTAGGATTAAGTGGCCTTATTGCCTCGAATTCATTACAACAACTAAAAATGCTGTTTTTTTTTTTACTTATAAATATTAATTATTGCAACAAAACAAAGGATGGATGAAATTGAAATGTACGATTACAAAACTTTTAACTATTGTAGCAACTCCGGAATGTTATTCGATTTCAAAATGTTCATTTGTTTTCTCGTTTTTAATACATGTACTATTAAATAATTCATAACTTAATTCAAGTACTAATAAAGCTTTAAATATATGTGTATATTTAAAATATTGTGAAGTGAAATGAAATTCAAAAAACATGCTAGGCGGTATGTGGTTTTAAACCTCGTTAATCACGTATTCTACTATAATCAGTTGGATTTATATTTTCGTTGGCGAGACGAATATTTTTGGCGCATTTTAATTATTAACATTAACAAGTAAATGTTGACTTAGCAGAATGGCCATTGGGGGCAGGGATTACATGTGGGCGTTAGTTTGTTAGGTGAACATAACTGTAAGTCTGCCATTCGGTAATAGATAACACACAAGACATTAGACCAAATAAATGCGGAATTCATTCTTGTCAAATTTTCTTTAATCTTCTTCTTCTTCTGGTGGCGCTACAGTCGGGGGTGGACCTGGGCCTCAACCAGCAAGCCTCTCCAGCCGGCACGATATTTAGCCAGCTGTCTCGAACTGTGCACACCAAGTTGATTGAGGTCCTTTTCCACCTGGGTACGCCATCGGTTCCGTGGGCGTTCTCTATTGCGTTGTCCCACTGGTTCGGAGTCGAAGACTCTTCGGGCTTTAATCTTCACTTTTCTTTTTTCACAAGCATCATTTCTCTGTTCACATCTAATCTCATTTCTTTTACAACCGAACGTGACGAATCGCATTCGATATCAGCGTTCTGTCACTTGGAAGCTTGAGTCGCGACTTACTGCATTTTTTTTCGACAGCAAATGAGTATTCTCCTTGTAGAGAAAATCCAATTGAAAAAAAAGAAATACAGTGGACTCTCTCTTAGTCGAGACTCGATCTTTTCGCCATATTTTACATGCGTTGCCTTACATTTTCCTTGCAAAAACCTCTCTCCAAGTTAAACTGCCTCTAACTCGAACGAATTATAGTATCCCGTGACATTTCGACCACTTTATTTTGGAAAATGTTGGTTGCTCTAAAGCTCAGTGGCAGCCAAATAGGATCTTCAGTTTTCATTTTGGGACAAATGCATCATTATTAACTTCTGAGACACATGATCCAGTAAAGGGGACGAGGGGTTAAAGCACAAGCGACAGATCGAAATCAGGCAACTCCATCTTCCGCCACCGACTCTAAATCATTAGGGGTTGTCCCAACCACCTCGTCCTGCTTCTGCAAAGCGTACGCCCACCTCGGAAGTCGTGATGATAAGTACTTACGAACCAACGAAGCATAGTCCTTTCCCTTCGAAGAAACAGCTGATCAACAT
Organism: Eristalis intricaria; assembly: GCA_964034865.1. Taxonomy (NCBI): domain Eukaryota; kingdom Metazoa; phylum Arthropoda; class Insecta; order Diptera; family Syrphidae; genus Eristalis; species Eristalis intricaria. The sequence goes on along the minus strand of OZ035873.1, from coordinate 112,081,175 downwards.
TGAGTTCCACTCGTACTGTCGTATTTCTCACCCTATCCCAGTGGCGTTTGCCAAACTGTATACCAAAAATTTTATCATCATTTTTGAGCAAACTGTATGCTACAACAGAGCAACCTGGGGTAGCATATAGTTTGCTTGTAATCTAATGAAAAAACTGGATCAAACCTTATGCTACTAGATATTAGTGGTGTGTCAACTCGGGTTAAGAAACCGAATCACCCGGGTTACACCTAAACCGATTCAAACCGAGTTACATTTATTTCAAACCGAATTGGCAAAACTGATGAAACGAACCGAACATAGAAAAAAACCATAGACGGTACCACAAAGATCACACTTTGTATATGATGATATGATGCCGAAACGAAACCAACCCCAAATCGAATTAGACAATGCAAATCGATTTACCTCATTCCATATTGGTTCGGGTCGTGGCCACCACAGCAGGCATTTCGGTAAATTTTTCCCGTATTGCGTGCCTCGTATGTATACATGATATTCACTTTTTATGCCGGCGTTCGAGTAGACGAAGTTACGAAGAGAGATAAAAGGGAAGAGAGAAAAATTTAAACAACTTGCACAAACACAGCCAGTATTAGCTTGGCTACCCCATGCGCCTATAGCTTACCTTGCCAACACAATCTTAGGATACACATAGAACACCGAAACCAACCCGAAACAAAGTCGGATTGCCCCATTCCATAATCCATACTTTTTGCTTTCGGTTCATCAACAAACCGAGATCGTCAACCCGGGTTACAACTCGGTCTGTTTCTATTTTCACCCGGGTTAATTCGGTTTGTAAAACTTTCGAGTTGGCACACCTCTATTACAGATCATTCTGTTGGCGTACAAGTATTCGTTGTTTATCGTGCTGTTCTGTGGCCATAGAGTTCTTCTTTAATTTCCTTGTGTTTTAAATCATAGAGGCATCACAAAATGTAGAAATTGATATAGAATGCATATGTATATATGTGAAAATCACCCGAATGTAGAAGAACAGCACGAAGAATTCTCATCTCAGCACCTTGTCATCTTCTTTCGGTCATTTCCCAAATTTCATGGTCATTGGTGAGAGTTATAGGAGTACACTAGGCTTTGACACCCAGCTCGATTTTCCGAATTAAAGACTTTCAACGCTGTTCCAAAATTATCCAAATCATACAGCGCAGTACAACTTACTCCTCCCATCAATCATGAAAAATATCCTGGGATACTAAAACTTCTCCATCTGCTTCATTGGGACTCCACTAACATGTAGAGTGCATTGAACAGCCGATCTGGAAATGACGATAAACTTTGATTATTCCACATCAACATTCACACTGAGCCCTTGAGTTCCATCTGGGAGGATAACTATGTCATCTGTAAAAAGAAGATGACTTACCCTCAACTCTCCCAATGTGAAACATTATTCGGCTCGAATGCGCTGCAACATCCATATAAGACGCACCTTTGGCGAAGGCAAACGATGGAGCACTAAAGTGTGACGTTTCATTTCTCTCACATTTCTCTTTCCTAATCTTATCCTTGATACAACAGCACATTAAACTGGACTGAATGACAGGCCGCAAGGATTTCCGGTCTTACCTCCTCTTTGTTTAAAACACACGATTTGCACAAGCAAACCACCTATCAAGCCCCTAACCTCAAGGGCAAATCTACAGAAACCGCACTGCACGAGGCCGTACCGTGAAAATATCCACCCACTTCAAACAATGCAACTTAGACATCGAAGGCGCCTTTAAGAACATCCTAACCAACTCCATCAATAAATCTCCCTGCGTTGGGAATAGAGGGTTTCGTCCACAAGTGGATTGTGTTCATGTTAGAAACCAGAATCATCCAATCGCAACTGTGCACCGGGGTACACTTCAAGGCGGTTATTATCGCACCTCTCTTGTGGCTGATTACAATAAGTGAAATTCTCGTTGAGTTAAATCACAGGAGAATCAAAGTAGTTGCGTATGCAGACGACGTGGTAATGTTAAAGTATTGGGAATGTTCCTCCGATTATGTGATGAGCGAAATTACTGAGAGGGCTCTATCTAAAGTTCACACTTGGGCTACAGACTGTAGCCTGAACGTGAATCATACGGAAACGGAACTGATGCTGTTTACCACGAAGACCAAAATACCAACTTTTAAGCTTGGTCGGCTCAACAATCTCGCTCTCTCCCTTTCTTCCAGTGCCTAGGCGTTATTCTGGATACTAAGCTAAACTGGAAGTCTAACACAAAAAACAAACTGGTGGTTAATACCATGTGTAGCGGTCAAATGCCCCAATTTGCGGCGCACAATGCGCTACTTGTATGCAGATTGAGCCCAATCGGGTAGCCACTTAAGCCAACCAACCAACCGCTGGCCCGCATAAATGCCCACGATATTCAATGGAAAATCCACGCAATGACATACAACAGGGTTCAATCCAAAGTTGAAGTGGCTATCACTGAATTAGTTGCATTGTAAATAAAACTGTCTCGGTTGGAGTACGTATTTGCTATCGTTCCAACTGCTTATCGTTTGTTTGGTTGAAATAATCTTATTCCACGGATAGAATCAAAGTTTAACGTTCGTTTACTAGATAATACATTTTGCAATCGAAACGTGCGCAATATGCCGCTCTGCGTGAACACATGACCTGAAAAAAATAATGTCCTATCCCGAAAAGAACAATTCCCAAGATATCCTTTTAATCGTTCCATAATTCAGTTCAGAATGCAATCCTTCCACTTTTGCAACTTACTTAAACTGCTTGTAAGTTGATTCTTAGTGCCTTAACCTCATAAAAGGTCACTCAACCGGGTTTACTTTGTAACTGCATTGTCTGTGTATCTACCATAAAACCTTATAATAGTTATAATCAAACCAGATCGATAAATATTGTTTAAGTTAAGAAAGAGATTAGAACACATAGCCCAAGCCTAGGGGACACGAATGAATATTAGACTGATCAGCAGCAGACCTTCCTGTTTGCAAATCATATCAAACGACAGAGGTTTCCATTAAGCTTTCGTTCCCAAAAGGAGTATCTTATGATACTGCTATTTAAGATACCAACGTCATGGTGATGGTTTTGCAAATACGCAATTAATTTTGTGCCAGTATCATGCACTAATCATTGAATGCGAACAAAGTTTACGTGACAATGCCCTTGAGAAATACACGATATTTTATCGCGGCTTTTTAAAAGTCAGTACTATTAGCGAGTCTCCAAGTGCAAGGCTCGAGCAATGGAAAACATCGACACTTGATTGCCTCTGATGTAATGCCCGATAGTGAAACTCTCACATTTGAGCAGTTAATAGTTGTACGTCAATGGGTTTAACTTGGAATGGCGCCCTCTAAAAGGACTTTGGATGGGTGTAATATGAAGTGCATACCCTACATGGATTTAAAATTAGTTTCATAACCTTCAGTGAAAGCTGTACTTACTACACTTAAGTAATACAGTGGACGTCCAACATAATAGATGTTACGCGAAAGATATAATATATATATATTTTTGTACTATTTTTTATATTTATAAGATGAATACCTTTTTTACTTACGCAAATATTTTACAACTTTTGGCTTAGAGAAAAATGAAAAAAAATATTCATACCAGTTTATAACCACTTTATTCGTTATGCTGGAAGTCCACTGTGCTATGTTCTCGCCAAACGAAATCGCGAGGTTTCATAAAATGTTTCCAAACCTCCGAGGTTTCGCCATACCCTCTCGGAGTTTTGATATGTCACGCTTTCACCGAAAAGGACTTGAAACCCCCTTGGGTTTCCTCCGAGGTTTCGTCATACACTCTCGGGATTTCGAAATGTCACTTTCGCCGAAAACTACTTGAAACCCCTTTGGGTCCAGTATTATTTCCTGTCAACAAACACCTGCTTTTCGGCTACTTTGAAATTGACATTTGCAATCACTTCAAAGTCGGTGGGAACTGCCTATTGAGGACTCAGTAAAAGTTCATCCAAACCTCTGTATTTCGGTTCGGTGGGGACATAGCATTGTATGTATGAATATTTTCCGTTATTAGGGTTGTTCGTTTTGTAAAATAAAGTTGTGCTAAAAAGTGTTATAAGAGAACTGATTATTCAACATCTCATTTTCACATTTACCTCCTTCCTCATTATTCTACGCATCCCGTCGTGTTTGACAGGAAAGTCAAGTTCAAGCTCAGTCCTTAAAATCAATAAACGAACTACGTGGTCATAGCATTTCTTGGATCATTCCACGAACGACTACCGGATCGAAAGCGTATCTATTGTATTAGATGGGTGCTCGTAACCCATTGGACAAGCGACGATTGCTAGAAACAATTTGAATCTAGTGTTTTTGGTACCGTCTCACACTAGAGCCGCCTGTATGGGAAGAGTGCTCAAGACTTAAATTTTAAAATGAGTACGGTTATGAATTTTGTTTAGTTTTCCCGTTAGTGTAGGATCATTCACATCTTTTAGTAATTATTACATAATTTTAGTATCAACTACTGTGTGCAACAACATGTTTAAAGTTCTGAATTTAGGGGCGGCTAACAAAAGTGGTGTGCTTTTAAGGTTTATTGTACTAATTGTATAGAGTGCACTTTTGTTTTTATAAAAAAAAAAGTTGATTTGCAATGGACCGATGTAAGAGGAATTTGTTCATAAAGTTTTCATATTTTTATTGGACATATAACGGGCGATATTGAAGGTTGAAATTAACAGTAGCTTGTATTAATAAATACAGTCACGTGCACGTAATTAGAAACACCAAAAAATTAGGTTAATATTTTCTTAAAAACACAATTGTTTCCACCTTAAGGCATTGCAGTATCTTCATGAAATTTGAAACATATCTTAGTTAGAATAGAGTACACTAATTGAAAAAGCCCGTGTACTTGCATAAAGTACCGTTACCTAGGGAAAAGTTGTTAAAGTGGTCGTGCACAACATTTGAAACGCTGCCATTTTTTGAAGAAATCTCATTGATGTTTATTGAAACAATTATGGTGCTTTAATACTCAATAACAAAGCCTCTATTTAGAATTACAGCTTGCAATCTCCGAGGCATAGACTCAACAAGCTTTTGACAGACGCTCTGTGGAATGCTTTCTCAACTATTTTTTGTTTCCTCAGGGAGGGAATTGAAGTTTTCAAGTCTGTTTAAATTCTGTTTATTTTTGTTTCATCACTGAACAAAACGTTTTTCCACTGAGACATGGTCCAATGACTGTATTTCTTAGCAAAGTCCAACCAGTTCCTGCGATTTCGCTCATTTAAAAGTGGCTTCTTTCTTGAAATACGCCTAAAGAGTCCAGTGTCGCGCAACTTTCGATTATCCGTGTCTACAGATGGTCTTCTATCATCGTCGTAAAATACTTTTGTCCGTATTTCATTAGAGGTGGCGTTCCTCCTTTGTGCTATAACGCACGATGACTTGGTCTTCGCGGTGGGTGGTACTTTTCCAACGAGGCTTACGGCTGATTGAATTTCCGCAGTACCATTATTCTTAAACCTTCTTTTTGGAACATTTCAGCGTTTTGCAATTTGACACACATCATTTCTTTCCATTGCCCATTGCCGTGAGTATTAATTATTTAATATTATTTCTAAGGTGGAAACAACTGTGATTTTAAGAAAATCTTAATCCAATGTTGGGTGTTTCTAATTACGTGCACGTGACTGTATCAGTTTATTTTAAAATTGCGCAACATGCTCTTGAAACTGTTTATGCAAATTGATTCAGAAATATGTCCTGTATACTAAACAGAAATCCAAAGTAAAAGCGTGTTGCGCGAATTTTGTATAACAATTTTTTTCTTGTGCATTTCTAAAATAACTTTTCGAACATTCTTCCAGAATCCGACGTAAAATGTTAAGAAAAAAACGCTTTTAGAAGTTTTTTGCAATAGCAATGAAAAGACTTTTGAATCTAAGTTCAATCAAATAAATCAATTTTTGGCCGAAAAAACAAGCTAATCAGCCGAAAGCATGAATGATGTATCGAAGGAGTTGCGAAACTTCAAAGGCCATTTAAAATCGAAAGGGCTCAAGCATGGTAGACACCATGAGAGGTTTGTACTTAATTTTTTTGAATTCACAATTTACCGAGTGAAGAAAGGTGGTATGCCTTCATGTTCATTAAATGACAGTAGCGAAAATTCAAAACGCAGAAGAACTGCCGATATTCTTTCCGAGCTCAGTGCCGGCTTTGGCTTATGCAGCGCAAATGAATTCAAGGGCTGCGAGGTAGGTAGGTTAGGTTAGGTAGGTAGGTTAGGCTAGGTAGGCGGGCAGCTAGTACATTCACGAGCACACTTAGACCATATTGGTCCCTTGTGATACTCTAGTGATAGTGCCGTTAATTTGATCGCAAGGAAAACGGTGACTGGACCAGATTTGAAAACCAGATAAAAGCGTATTGACTTAGCTTTCATTGGGATTCGACCCGGGGATCCCTCTAATCAGGGGCAGGCACTCTACCAACTGCGCCATCCAGTCGTGTAAAACTGAGGGTAAAACTGCTGCAGCAAACCTTGTACAAAATATGTTAAAGATATGACAGTCCTTATGAATTTAGGCTCATCTGTTAAAATATCGAAAATTGTACTCCTTGAGGCACTTTTAATTATAATTGAAGCTAAGCTGAGCAGAAATAATAATAAAAAATCTTATAAATTGATCCATGAAGAAAGCCTGAACTCGTATCCCAAAGATTTCCAGGTTTCACTTGTTGTAGAGAAACCAAAGCCGGGCTATGGGAACTCTAATGACGGCAGTGTAGCTGGGAAGTTTTTCCACAACCACACTGTTTCTTTCCGCATATCAAAAATCGATGTCATTAGTCATTAGAAGAATTTACATCATACTTCAAGCCATTTCAAGCGGACGTAAAATAAATACAGACAAAATTGAACAGTATTGTTTCGATGTGTTCAGTTATATGGATGTCTATGACACCAGCTCTTCACAAAATACTCTTTCATGGATACGTTGTAGTTCGAGAAACTTAACTACCTACCGGCATGCTTAGTGAAGGAGTCCAAGAAGCCCGCAATAAGAACTTCAAATCGTACAGGGAATTTTTCGCCAGAAAAACGACGAGCACTGACAACATCGGCTATTGATTTCGTCGAACCCATTCATCAGCCTAATGCGAAAATTCCCAGTAACCGATAAAAAATAAAATAAAATATAAAATATACACTAGCTGCGCATATTTTCCTTTTATCTTAATAGATTCAACAATATTTTAGTAGTTTTGGGCATGTTCGCCTTACTTTGGCCACAGTGTGCGCGTTCTACAAGAAAGTACAGACAACACGCCTTTGACAACTCAGATATCATCGAGAACCGAAATTAATCACAGAATCACTCTTGCCAACCACAGTTCCTTTTAGTTTAAGAGGCTAATAGGCCTCTCAAAGCATTAAGCTTCTGCAGCTATAATTTCAGAAGCGGATCAAGCGTGGTCAAGGAGAGTCTATCCATCCGATACTTAAAGTGGAAGATTGCATGGACAACTTGGTTTCTGTCCGAAGAGTTGTCGATCCTGAGCCTGGAGAACAACACATCAGAGGTCTCCCGCAAACATGATACGTCCAAGCTTCAAGCTGTACTGAAGTTCTTCGAATATGTACACATGATATCAAATTACTGTTTCTGAACTGATAAACTCACAAGATTCAATAACAATCTCAGTTTAAGAGTCGCAATGGTTGGATCAGTCAAGTCAGAACGAGCCACCCAAACCTGCCCCTGAACTTGGTCGTTGTTGGGAAACAGTCTTCTGCGAATAATGAACTCTGTACAAATTGATTGGCACCGGTTTTGTGGGATTATGGGAGCACAAAGCTATAATAATAAACCCGGCGTATGTACATATATACAATTTCAGCGCTATCAGCTCATAGGGCCGCTGTTGACAAAGTTTCAGACTTGTTATCTATTCTTGTGACCGTCTTGATACCGAATTGGTTCTTATGCCATCAGAGCGACGGCGATTATCGTTCACCGGAAGTGGAAGCTTTTTTCGAGTGCTTAGTAGTGGGTTCTATTTACTAATTGCCGTGCATTTGAATCATTCTCTTCACTTCATGTCAGTTTAAGCTTGATCAAATTTGCCGAAATAAAAAAATATCAAATAGAGCCAAGTCGAGGAATCTTGTGAAAGTCTGACAGACATTTTATCAAGCAAATTCTACGAAGTGGCAAAGAGAACAAGCGGCACAAACATTACATGCCCCTCTTCTGGTTCAGATTAAATACACAAATGTACACATGCACATGCATATAGTATACCTGCATGAAGAGGGGGTTTTTACGCGTCGTCATTTCTCTGAACGATTGCAATCACCGCAAGATAAAAAAAAAACGTGCCAACTTGATGAAGATACAAATGTAATCATCAGGCCAACGTTTTCGAACGCGACAATACATCTGAAGAGCCAGCAAATGTGAATCTCCGACAAAGAGAGTAGAATGGATAGTTAAAGATGAGAATTGTTTAAAATGTAAATAAATGTATAAAAAAAAACAAAAGAATCAAATCAATCGCGGGCTCATGAGGGCACTTGAGACTTGAGTGTGTTACCACTCGAACGTGAGTCGGCCGCTGTAGCGATTGTCTTGTCGCGTTTCAGATAGATAGGCACAGGTGAGGTTGATAATTCAATTGCATCTATACGCGATAACAGATAACAGGTATGGTTATGCGTCAGCTGAATTTAGCACAACTTTCCAATTAGCAAATAGATATTCTCGTTTGTGTTTTGCCTTAAAGGCTTTAACCTTGGTGAATTTTTGTTTGCGGAAGACACTGTGACTAATTTTTTGGAAGGTTTGTCACATGCCAAATATTCACATGCCTAGCTATAACATAGATCTTATATAAAATATAATCGAATGGTCAGCCAGCTCGGTTGGATTGCTTTGCTAAGAGGAGAGTGTTGAAAGACTGGGAAGGATTATTACTAAATGCGCAAATATAATGGATATTCGTAGACTTAAGTCAGCTAATGATAGACTGTGACCATGACCGCATCGCTCAGTTTCGTTAAGTTTCGTTCACTTTTGCAATTCTGGACACTTTGAAATTTGACGAGCCTTCTAGCAACGTGACGTCTATTAGAAATGGCCCTGTAAGTGAGGCAATTTAGCGAAACTTAAATTGTTAAGAGGAAATTGATGAAAGACTGACGAGGATTATTACTTAAGTGCCCAAGCATAATGACCTTACCTAGACTTAAATCAAGGTATATTAAATCACCGAATGATAGACTGTGGCGTAGACCATTTAGTTCAGTTGCATTAAGTTTCGTTCACTTTTGTTAAAATAGCTCTAACACTACACTATGAAATTTGGCGATTCTTTAGTAATTTTTTTTTTCCATTTTGACACAAGCATGAGTCTTCGGACATTTATTCTCATTTTCCCTGTAAGTAAGGCAAATTTAACGAAACTTAACGAAACTGAGCGAAGTGTTTATTAAGCAATTGAGCAGGAGTAAGCAGAAATGGTAGACTGTAACTCAATCGCTTAGCTCAATCGCTTAAGTTGACTTAAGTCTCCTTTCGTCCATTATGGTTCGCCATTAAGTTATTCCAAAGTTCAATAGAATCTCGAAAAGGAATTCGATTCTTTGAATCCTTATACTAAGTTCCCACCGAACGCCACGCGAGATTTTATCATATTTCTTCAAATCTAGTAGGTTTCGCCAAACGTTATCGACTTTTCGAAACCTTTCGGTTTCGCTGAAATCTAATTGAAACCCCTTCTAGTTCATCCGTCCATTACTAACTTTTTTTTGACTTTTTCTATTTTGGTAATTTTTATCTCGTTTCGATAGTTAAAGAACGAAAATTCATTAATTTGCCTACATCAGTTATTACATACGAACATCATACAATGTAAATGTGCTTAATTGTATCAGATTGAACGTGCCCATGAAAACATGTTCAAAAATTGAATGCATTCAATGTTTTTTTACAGCAGATTGAACTCTTCATCTCTGCAACTTCTACAGAAGCTCCTGTAGGGTATAGCTATTCTGGAGGCGTGAATACCGATGGCCGGTTATAACACCGATGAGAGTTCTTAGATTGGGCCTATTCATTCTGATCAGGTCGCTTGAGCGTTCTGAACCAAGAGTCGGCCATACACTGTACACCGTACACACACGCTTTGCAATAGCGATAGGGTACGGATACGATTTCACCTGCTTCTCAATTTTCTGAAATGTTACAGTATCCCGACACTCACATGATCTGATACTAATATTACATTGCTTTTTATCAGTTCAGAGCTCCCTTTATCGCTATAGTTACTTCCTGAAAGACGCTACAGTGATAAGGTAATCGGAATGACAGTTAGAAATTCGGGTCCTTAGAGTAGACTCCATACACACTTCTTCGCCCATCTTCGGTCCACCAAGAGGATCTTCCAGCGTCTGATGTTCAGACGTCCAGTAGGATCTGGAGGTTGTGCAGGTTGAGAAATTCTTCTCGAAGGTGAGTTTATGTATCGTGAGGTGATGTAAGTATCCCATTATGCCAAAAAGTAGTAGAGTTGGCTGAGAGCTCCTTCCACATAAGTAACTATTTCAGTCCGATTGCCGTGCTGGCAGCGGCCTGCCTGCGACCACTTACAAATAGCCGCACATAGCGGCTGTGGATCCCTTTTACACCCTAAAGCTTTCTTTTTTTTACAGCAGTATAAAATGTACATGCCCTTTTGACACGCTCCTGGATGGCTTATCTATGTTTCCAGCTTCACGTAATTTTCTACTTCGTTTGTTAGTCAAAAACATTTATTTTAACAGTGACAATCAGAAATGAAATATTCCTGAAATGTCCGACTTCGCAGCTGATTCACCCCTAGTCCATCGACGAATTTGAGTGCCTTTTTGACAGCGATTCATGAATGTTTTGACGGTTATTCACGAAATAACGTAAATGTCGTCCTCTGATTGGTCAATTTGGTTTATGAACGCGTTATAAAAAACAGTTGTCAAAAATCTTAAGGGGAAAGAGAGGTAGAAGTCGGCCATCTCTGTGATACTTCATTTCTGATCAAGACCTAGTGGCTGTAGCTACCTTCCAACCGAAAAACGGCAACATGAACAGGGTATCTATGGTCTATGAACCTCTTGAAAAGTGTTCAGAAGGCGTAATCAGCTCAGTAATTTATTACTACTTTTGTGTCAAAAATGGATTCGTGACCATAGTCTAAGGATAATAGGGTGTGCTTGACAGTTCTATATACATATAGAATTATCGAGTTTGCTTATAGACAAACATGTCAACAAAAGTTAGTTTAATTAATTTAACTGAACTGTCAGAGTGTGAATGCAATACACAAAGAGGGAGATGCGATGATTCACAAAATGAAACCTTGCGTGACGTCATCGCGGAAATTTTATGTCAACAGAAACTTAAAGTTGGAAACAAACGGACATTTTTCACACAGTTAAAAGAAAAGCGTATTACTACTATTCAACATTTTCTTACTCATTGAGGGTTCTTCAACAATTCACTACACATTATGAAATTTATGAAAATAATGCTATTAATAAGCTAACAACAATTTGCAATTTAATAAGTGTTTTTCATTCATCACTTTTTTATACATGAAATTGAATTGTGATTAAGCAACACATTATATAGTGTCATAAACGGATCCTGAGTGACATCACAAAACAAGATATGGCATTATTATACCTTATTATCCTTTCACCGTGGTTCGTTACTTTCATTGTACGAGACTTCAACATTCAAATAGTTTTGACTGTTCGTTGTCAATGTTTGTGCAAATATAGTTTTATTCACTAGAAGCTTTTGTTTATTAAACAAAAAATTTATTGACAAAATTGAGATACGGTGTCCTATGTTGAGATTTAGAATACCAATGCTGATAATTCTCCTGTATCATCAAGAATTTTTGACAACGTAACTATGATTTGGTCGTGGTAGTTGAGGCGCCACCTGTGATCTCGATTCTTCAGCGGGCACTGTTGATCACCGAGTACTTTTCGCTCAGAAATTTGTTTTGTTGAAGCTTCCCGTGTAAAAATATACTAAGCTGAGGATAGATTCTCAATAAAACACGACTGGACTCACATGGTGGGCCAGCTAAGAGAGTCGTCATCCGAGCCCTCTGGTTCGGGAAGAAGACCGAGTCATCGCGGACGGAACGTAGCTTGTTCTTGATGACTGGAAGTAGGGTGCCCAGGGTCGTCAACGATAGAAGGCAGCTTTAGCTCAGGCTCTGACGCTCCAAGGGTCGTTGGCCTGATAATTAAGTAAGACTCACATGGTGACCAATGATCCAGCCCTGACAAAGGGATTCATAGTTGACTAGTGCTTCGAGGTGGAACAGAGCCAAAAATTACTTAACCGAGCTCCAAGACCAATGTTCTATGATTGATCGTAAAAGCACACTGAGTTCCGTACTGGATTTCGGGATTTGAATGACAATTGCATCATTTTTTTAAGCCGCAAGGAATCAACAACAAGTGGGTCGATGTGCCACTGGGAGAATAGCATCTTCGCTAGTAGTAGAAATGAATTCAACACTCTGGGAAGCATCATCTCTTCTCCAGTCACGCCCGAGAAGTGAATATCTTTGCTGGCTGTGATTCTTATCAAACGGAACCAGCGAAAAGTCGCTTTTGTAGGTACGCTGTTGTATATCATTTTGATTCATTCGCAATATCTGTTTTTGTATTTTTTTTGTTTTTGTTTTTGGTCATATACGATTATTTATTATTGTTTGTGGTGTATATTTTGATAAAATTAATGGTAATATCAAATGAACCAATTCAGTTGAGGTGTTCGCGTCTACCTGTCTGTAAGGGAGTGTCTGTCTTCGTGCCGGTAACCAGTTTTCGTTGATCGTCAATCGAAAATCGACGAGAAGAAAAGCAAATCTTTGCTACCGCAAAACATTGATCCGAAATTGAATTGAGAAACCGCAACGATGACTAACGAACCGATCAATTATTTGGATAGCGTCTTGCAGGAGGAGGAGTTGCGTTGGCGCATGGATGAGTATGGTCACGACCGGAGAAAGTATTCGATCTCGAGATCTGGAAGATATAAATCGATTAACAAGAAGCGGGATGCCCTCAAGCCGGAACTATTTAAGGGCACCGATTCGGACAAGGTGAGACATTTCAATTGAAACAAACCATTGTGTTGGCCTTTGTACTGCGATGGCCAGTTCCCCGTCAGTGCCTATAAATAATAATTTGTTAATGCAATCAATTCATTTTAATGTGACTTTATGAAACGGCTGCGTGAGAACACTTAATGCGGGGGTTATTGATGCGTTGATTCATTGATTTCTTCGGTATTCTGGTGTGAGTGAGGTTTTTTTTGTTTCTTACTCGGAGTGTCGACGCGTGGGTTCATAATTACTTTCGTTTCCACTTGGTGAATTGGTGAGTCAAGGTGAGAGAGATACGATTGATAAAAACGAGTGAAATTGAAATGCCGGCGAAATTCGGAATGAAAAAGAGCACGCTTAATTTGAACGGAAGATGTGAATGGGAGAAACTCCAGAGAATCTAAGATCTGTCTCAAAGTGTCACACATTGGACTGCCAAGTCGCGTGACTCATTCAAAGACCGAGTAAATATATACTTGAAGGTGATCATTTTAGAGAGAAAAAATAACTCACCGAACGGCGGCGTGTGAAATGATAAAGATGTGCTTTTTCATTTTACATCACTTTTAATTGTTTTTCAATTACGTTATGTTACTTCGAATGTTCAGAGCCACCGGCATGCAATGGCTTCGGCAAGTATGGAATGGTTGACCGTAATTCAAGGTGAAAATGAACTAAATGAATTCATCTTGTGATGGGAAAAGATTTGAAGAGAAGTCTCTATCAAGAGGCTCTAATTGAAGCTTCAGTTAAAATGTGACTCGTTACGTACTAGTCCCATCATTAAACGCTTGCGTTGAACATCTTCCGTCTAAATTTCGTTTAATTTAATGGATCGCTTTTTGAATTCATTCAAACATTTGTTTGTTCCAAATTTTTCTCACAGGGGAGAGTAGGACAAAAAGTAACACTTCTTATTGAGACTGATGCTGCTCCTGCAATTTTGGAGATGGCCAAACCTTTGTTCAATGAATAATGCATGTGTCAATTAAAAATTTATCAAAAAAGATTGTCCAAATATGTTCAACGTTTCTCCGGGTACAATTTTGAAAAAAAAATATCTTGCTTTTACAACCCGTTTATGGGGCATGTTGTAACATAGGTCGGTTGCAAGAACTTAGAAGGAAATATTGTCTTACTTTGAAGATAATTTATAAAAAAGTGAGCGTTAAAGCAACACAAGTTTAAATTAAAAGTCGTGTTTCGAATCGCTGTTAATGCAGACATATGAACGTATAGATACTTTTCTGCGGTGTGTTCCCACTTTCAATTGAAGCATAACCCGGCAGAGTATGGAAGAAAAAACATTTTTCCCTATCACGTGTTTCTGAAATCTGAGAGAAACTGGCTGTCACTTTTTACCCCTGTTACAAATAGCCCCGCTATTCTCTAATTATTTTTTAAGGAGATCAGCCGTTCAAAGAGTATGTGATCAATTCTACAGAAAGACGGCTTGAAGAATTTTAGTCTCATGAAATTGATAATTTAAAGCCTTAAAGCAAGTCGCATGTGTAGATACAGAGTTGTGCAAAATATATTGTGTGTTATTTAAACTGATGAGGAAAATAAAAAACTATTTAACTCCTATTTCCATATCGCATGGTCTGAATTGTGTACGATGGAAGAAACAATTTCTGCTGCATTTGACGCTCTGTAATCGACATTTATTAATCTATGTAGCCCTAGCTCATAACGTCATAACACTTGAAAAGACGCAAACGGCTTGCGGCGGAACCCAGTATGAGTAGCATTACAAAATTGAAAATTCAGAATAATGAAAATAAAACCGAGAAGTGTGTTTGGTGGCAGAATCTTATTGAAGAGATTTCTTTCAACATATTGATTGACTAAAGTTTCCACATACAGTGGCTCCCACGACTAATCGGACACAGAAAAGAAAAATTTTTGTCATATGATTTCTTCAAAAAAATTTACTGTGAGCTAAAAGCTTTATTACAATTTTATTTTATAGGAAAACACAAATACATTTTATATTAACATAATAATATGTAAAATTACAAAACAAAAAAAAATTGAGAAAAAACAAAACAACTTAACAATTCAGCCTCTCACATATAATCGGACACTGTAAAGATGACGCTGTAGTTTGCTAAGTAACGGTGCTTTTCCCGTCAAAAATGCAAAGGTTTAGTGACTGTATTTGTAGTAAGCTCATGTACCGCATAGACTTGCGTCGCTTATGCAATAATATAGATGCATACAACATTCTTTCAATTACTTACTATCCTCTATCCAAATACAAAAGTTCCAATGCGTCATTAAAAGCAGTTATCTAACATTTATATTCAATGCAAGGCGTTCATACGTGAACAAATACCATCAGACCTGAACTCTTAAAAATTCAAAAGATATTTATGAGTGTTTATTGCAACAGACTGTTAGTTTGTGACAAATGTAACGTGTTTCATTAAATTCCCTTCATTTCTTTATGCTAGTTCAACTCTCCGAAATATTTCTTCGACAATTGTGTGATTATAGAACATACTTCAGAACAATATTTATAACATTTTCATTGAATCTGTACTAAACGTGTGACACGGAAAAAGTTCAACTCACAAAAATCATAATATCTCAAAACATGTGCTGGACACCCTGAATTGAATTTGAAGAAACTATATAAAAAAATGCAATAGAACACTCAGACCATCTAAATATCACTTAATAAACCAGCGCGTGCTTTGGTCACAGTATTTAAAGTTGCTTTTCCACCTAAAAATGTCTTATATATTATTAATTTCTATTAGCATTTAAATCTTCAAAGTAACCTCTTTTCTTAATCCAACAATTCCATTCACATCTTCTATATCAATTTAAGGCAAACAGGTGTTTCGCCGTGGCGTAGGTAGGCGCATCGACTCCAACGTAGAGGGTGTCGGGGGTCGATCCCCGACTTTAACAAGTTTAATAATTCACGACCTCGTCTCTATTTCGATTCGCTGACAATGTTGAAAGAGTACTCTGAGAAATAGCTTTTTAAACCGTTCGAATTCGGCATAAAACTGTAGGTACCATCCAATCATGAAACAATAACTACACGCATAACACGAGTGGTTGCTGTAGAAGCCCAGATCCTGGCCCAGGCCCAGGTCTACGTAGGACTGTCGTTTCCTTTAATAGGGCATACATTTCACAAGTTAGGCAATCACTGCTTCATTTACTCAGATTGCTCCAAAGGAAAGGCCATTTGCCATTTAATCGCATTCATACTCATCAATTTTGCCTGAAATTTAATTGCATAAATCCAGTAACGCATCGTTCACTGCAGTAATTTATGGTTTTCATAATGATATACGCTAATTGACGACAAAAAATGCGAGGTTTTAAATTCAAAGTGTTTCGAACTATTAATACCTTAGTCAACAGCATTCTCTAAATATTTGGACGGTTTGAAAAATAAATACTTAACTGGATCTGTGACAAATCAAGGAAAACTTGCGTCAGCTGTATTTGTTGTTAATTTATGCACAACACAAGACCCGCCGGTTAAATTCACAGCTACGTTGCTTGATATAGTCAAAGTGTTCCAAATTTGTTACGCCATCATATATGCATGCACTTTAATATCAAATGCACGCATTTAAAATACCTCTAGTAGTTTCAACACTTGCAAATATTTCATCTTCCGAAATTTGTTTTTCAGCATTCCATTCCAAATGCTTCTATACCTACTCATACAATGGCCATAAAAGAAGTCACCTTGAAAACGGTTTGCAATATCAAAAAGGGCCTGGATAAACCTGAAATATTTTTCTTGAAACCCATAATTTCCTTTTTGTAATATTATTATTTCAACCATCCCAGAAAGTGTTAAGAGTTACTTTTAAAATATTCATTGCTATTTTTTAAAAGCACAAAAAGCAAATAATTTGTTCGTAAACGTCGAAAATCTGCTTCGCAATCGTATGCTTTTGACGTTTCGATTGCTTTGTTCAGAAATGAAGTATTACAGAGACGCCCGACTTCTACCTCTCTTACCCCTTAAAACCGTTTTTTCTATCGTTTTCACAAAGCAAATTGACCAATCAAAGAACGGCATTCACGTTATTTCGTTAATAACAGTTAAAAATTCATGAATATCTGTCAAAAAAGTACTCAAATTCGTCAATGGACTAGGGGCCAATCAGCTGTGAAGTCGGCTCTTTGTAATACTCTGTAATACCTAATTTCAGGCTTTGTTGCTCTTACTTTGTAAAATGTTTGCTTTGCAGAGTTTGCGTTTCCGAATAGGCCTCTATGTAGTTTTCGATATGTGCTTGTATTGTCATATATTTTCTGACATTAATACAAACACACAGAAGAGACGGTTGAAAATACGTGTCAAAAATTGTTGACGTGGTCTCGCATACAAATTTTTATAATCTGGCATCCCTAGGCTTGGGCCAAATCGGTTGTTTCCTTTTAAAGTCTATAAAGAACAGAAACATTTTTTGTATTTTTGGCATGTACAAATATATTGTAAGAAAAAAATGGTTTGTTTAAGCAATTAATTGAAATAAAGCCGGGACAAAACTGAGACAGATTAATAAAAATGGGACGCTTGTTCGTACCGTATGACGAGAGAAAAAACTCGGGACCGGTTGTTAAAATACGGGACTGTCCCGGGAAAAAAACCGTGACGTATGGTCACCGTACATAAAGTACATCTATGCTTTAGAACTCAGTATACCGTGGGATTGCGTCTAATAGATATCTTTTGGATTTAATTGATGCCGAAGCAAGTGCCTTTATGGTCAGTATGAAATTAGATTAATAGATTCGCTCTGTATTGGACTCGTTGACAGTATCTGTATAGCTTCTAGCATTACTCCTGCGTGAATTCGCAAACAATTCAACACCTGTCCCTTCATTCGGCCGTCTAGACTTCCAGAATAACGGTGTACCTGACCGCGTCAGCTGGCCAGACATTCATATGCATATGAAGTTACTAAAGTTCTTTTCGAATTCGACGAATGTTTTTGTCTACTATTTTTACAATCACCCGCAATTTATTGTCGCGTTCCTTAATGACATGTTTGTTTTGACAATTATTCGTGTAACCATTACGCTATTACTTACAGACATTGATTAATATAAAAAATCCACTTTATCAGTAGACACACGATAAGAAAGCTTTTCTAAATTACCAAACAGCGTTACCATTTACTCAAACTAAAAATAAATCCAATTTGTCTTGGCAGTTATCTGTCAATCTCCGAAACCGTTTGTCAATTAATTGCCATAAATATCAGGATTTATTATTCTAATCTAACGGCTTATCGGCACATGTCACATGATGTCTCAGTAAATCCACTATTGCCAAAGACGCCATCACATCCAGTTATTGTTTTCTAATCAATTCTTTTCTGTACAAGTGCACTCTCCTCTTTAGAGTGTAATAATTTGTTCATAATGTTGTGTCGCCTGTACCTTATCTAGTGCATGGTGGTAGGTGTGTTTCTCTGCCTGATAGCCAAACCATAAAAAATGAGCTAGCAAAAAATTGCACTTGAAGGTGTGCCCACGACAAAGCGACGTGATAACCTCCAAATGGGGGAGCTAGATCAAAATGTACGTTCTGTCATCCTGTCGAATTTTGACATACAAGCTCATGTGTGTATGCTGTGTGTGTGCCGACGTATGAAGATAAGGAAGTGATTATACTCGTATGTTCACTCAGCAACGTCATGTGGGGCTTTGTTTATTTTCAAACAGAAACTTCAAGATCCTGCCAAACACTTTGGAACTTCTGTAAAGCTACGTCGGGTGTTATGTTTTAATTCTTATATTTGTTATTATGAGAATTATTATGTTTATTTTTATATTTCGATCGTCATGATAAACTGGCCTGCAAATCTAAATTAGCCATTTCGGTTTTGTCATTTTGACGTTTGTGGTTTATAATGATAATTTTAAAAATAGGCCGTTCAAACACAAGATAACCTTCGAGTGATTGCGATCTATGATGATTTGGTTAAAAGTCACTAAAGTCACTTATCGCTGCTTTAGAACTTTGTCTGGTCAGCTGATTGGTTGGCATTGAACGCTGGTGCAAGTGGATATGTGGATCGTTAATTAATGGTTTTGCCTAGTTGAATGCTGTGAGATTCTATTTCAGAAAACAGTTGCTGAAGGCCCAAACACATAGAATCCGTTGCGTGCCTTGTGCCCTGCCAAAAAAATTGACAACTCATATAGAGATAAGAGCGAGAGGGAGAGCAAATGCAGCTTACAAGTGGAATCCATCACGACGGGTGGAATTGGTAAACTTTTATGCCTGAAACACAATAGTGCGCTGCGCCAGCCGACTTCATGTTACGGAGAGAGTGCGATGACGCCTTGCGTTAAAATAAATATTCAATTTATCACCTGCTCTCTCACTCATCTACTGGATGAAAAATATTGCCGCCTTTCTGCATACACTCATTTGAAATGACTTTTTTCGTTAAAATATTTTTAATCAGCTGTTTTCATCTCTCAAATGACAGTTGACACAAAATACTCCCAATTTGGAAGAAAACTCTCAATCTGGGAGAAAATCTATCTCACAGCGCACCCCTCTGTCAAAAAATATCAAACATGTTGAACAATGACGTGCGATAGACTACGTTTTATTACGATATTCACTAACGCAAGTCGACGCTGTATTTTGTCCTTGAATTGTGTGTGTTGAAAGCCAACGCCAGCGCAAACGCACTATTGTGTTTCAGGCATTAACTTTCTGTGCGTATGACAGATTTTTCCACTCAAATTTATTCGGGTGCTCCTTATGTGACGGTTTTTACTAAATATTATGAATGAAAGAATACGTTTTGTTTTATATAAAATTGTTTTTGAATAATTCCTTATAATAGGGGAACTTTTAAAATTTCGAGTTTCTACAAGTGTTTATTGCGCACGCAACGTACGTCATAGCACCGATCTCTACGATTTTAGTGGATTACAAACGCAACGTTCGCAATGGATTCTATGGGCTTGGGCCTTTATAGGTTTCTGCCGAAGAACAAAGTTTCCAACGTCTGTCATTTTGACACGTGACTACAGGGTGCAATGCTTTTGGGTGCTTACAACCGCGTGATTCGTAAAATCGTTTCATTTCTGAAACTATAAAAGTCCCCTTCTTGCTTGCTTGAACGTAAAACCAGGAGTTCCTTGCAATAGAGTCCAGTGAATACCTTTTGATGGGATGGGTTGGAATTCGTATGAATTTTCATTCTTGTGAGACACTTCATAAACCATTTAAATAATAAAAAAAAAACACCCATAAGTAAACGAATGACACCGATTTTCATATTTATTCAATTCAAATATTTCAAAAATGATGTGTTCCAGGAAGCGGATTAAATGGATCGGAGATGGGTCTTGGGAATGGTGCTGGTTTTTGCAACGAAGGCGGACCTATCGGTCTATCGATTGGATAAAAATCATGACGCACTGCGGCATTTGTCACTTTGATCGCAATAAAGGAAAAAATAATTCCGAACAGCACTTTGAAATTCATCTTGAAGTCTGAACTGAAACTGAAGCTGTGGCCATCGTAACGCATGCTGTTATATTTTCATTAGTGAAATTCTTGATAAGAGAGATCATAACCTATTCGAATTGGATTTGATCACAATTTCTTATCTGCTGCTCGGCTGAGGTGACGGGGATTTTTGTTTGTTTTATTTATTCAAAAATGTGATTCACATTTGAAAGTGAAAGAGAAATCATAAAAAGAAATAATAACAAACATCGAGTCGGGGTCTCTATTCATTATCATTACCAGACTGTAAATTCTCGAACAAATGCTAAGCATTTCAAAGAACTGAAAACTCGAAGAACTAAGCGATCCTCGTCTGCATTTCGTCTATCCATGCGCAGTCCGGTTAGGAGTGACGTCAACTGGATATCTAAAGCTATGTCAGCATTCGGTACGTTGTCCACAATATGTACAAGCAATGCTTTTAGCTTATACATTTACGTTTGTGAATCGGTGTCTACGATCACACACTAAGGATTTTCTGGCCGAACCGTATGTCAAACGAACAGCTTCATTAGAGAACGGGCCAGGGACCTATAGGCACCGCTGTTCAAGAGTGCAAGTGTTAGTCGATTGACCATACTCTTCGAAAAGGCGAGAGTTCCATAATAAAACATGCGACGCAGTGCAACCCGACAAGCCAGGAGGAGTCCCAGAATCTGGGGAGGAGTTGGAGAGAGAAGAAACTCATTGCGAGAATCCGCACACGATGGAGCGTAGGCATAGTAGAGACCCTAGTACCCACTACCACCACCATAGGCCCGAACTGGGGAATATGGTCGAAGTTGCTTTGCAGTAGTCCTACCTAAATAGATCAGGTTAGATAAGAGTGGCAAACTGCAGATTGCAGTCGCACTTAGTCAACACTAACTCTTAATTCTGGAACAAGTTGGTGCATGTGAGAAAACGGTTAAGCTGGCTTATATTGACTGACTTCTCTGTAAGCGAATTGCGAAGTGGCCGGTTATAACGCCGAAGTGTATCCAGAGTGTAAGTCTCCTGAACCTGAGCAGACAGAGAGATCGATTGATATTAATTGCTGACCGTATTGTTTTTGTTTTAAGACAGGTGGTGGCTGTAGTCATTTTTGGTTGGTCGCTTAATCGTGTGTATCTTATGAAGGTGATATGCTGTAGAGATCGGCCCAGCGAGTTTATCGGCAAACTAAGCAATGTTTTGCAGTTGAAAATTGTAGTGTAAGGGGCTTAATTGGGGCCTGGTTGTACGAGGTGATTACCTCGTCAATCACTCAATGCCTTGATGACCTACATAGATACCAGTAGATAGTCCAAGTCAGGTTTAGTACCAAATGCTTGCTACTTTCTGAGATGAACCACAGCAATATTTATGGAACCAACATTTCTACAAAAACGACCGGATGGCGCAGTTTGTAGAGCGCCTGCCCCTGGGCCTGCAAAGTTAATACGGATTTATGTGGTTTTAAAATCTGGTCCAGTCACAATTTGCCGTTAGGATCAAATTAACGGCACTATCACTGGAGTAGTCAATCAGTGGTAGTAGTCTGACTATTGGTATCACAATGGACCAATATGGTCTAAGTGTGCTGGAGAATGCGCTAGCAGCCCCCTACCTAACCTATCCTAACATTTCCAGAAAAACTGATTCTTGACATAAAATGTACATTTTCGTTTCATATTGACTTCGTCGTAGCTAAAGCTAAATCAATGCTTGTTTTTTTTAACCGAACTTGTGGTCAATTTTCGGAACCTTTTTCCTGCTCTGCGCACAATTGACATGCACACCGACTTAACATGTCAATTGTGCGTCCTATTATTGCTCTGCTGTATGGTGTCCATCTTTTATGAACTATGTCATACGCATGGAAAAGGTTCAGAAATCATTCACATGATTTGAGTTAAAACAAATGAAATGAAATTTTAATAGAATGCCTCCTGATGGAACGAGGTATGACTGAATTGGATTCCGGGCATTTTAAAATACCAAGTGTTCATAGGTATGTAGGTGTATGGGTGCCCTTACCGCCGTTCGGCCGTGGCTCACTTAGACGAACAAAATTGGTCCATTGTGCCCTTAATAGAAAGAAAATATACTACTTACTACCGTGAGACCTTATTTGATTGAACTTAAGCAATCCTTCTCCAATTGAGAACTTCAGGATGCTTTTCAACTGTACATCACACAGGTCTTCCAAGAATTAGCTCCGCAGTTTTGCTTATCGTTCAGCTTTCGGCTCCTCCTGGCAAGATAAGAGTTTTGTAGAGCATGATTTTGGTCCTTCGAGCCAGGAGTTTTGAGCCTAGTTGTTTCGATAAACCGAAGTAACATCAGTTGCCAAGGGTGATTCTACGTCGGATATCCACAGTGATATCGTTTGTGGAGTTTACGTTTTCCCCGAGGTAGACAAACTCCCTCACCACCTCAAAATTGTAGCTGTCGATAGTGAGGTTTTCCCTTGGTCGTGTGCGGCGGTTCGTTTTTTGCTCGACAGCGTATATTTCGTCTTATCTTAATTGACCTTAAGGCGGCACATTTGGCCTGTTCTCCAATCGCCGTGAAAGCTTCCACTATGGCACGTTGGGAACGTGCGACGAAGTCGATGTCATCTGCCTACGCACACTCGAGTGAAAGATTGAAGAAATCACACGACAGCGCATCTCCTTGCCGAAATCCGGTGCAGGTTTCAAACGAATTGCACGATCTATCGCGTAAGTGCGTGGAGTGGTCACAAACGGATCAATTTTCCCGGAATCCCGAAATCGGCCATCGCATCAAATAGTTCCTTGCGATGAATAGTGTCGTCTTTAAAATCGATGAAGAATCTAGTCTCGTTTTCTCCAGGATTTGCATTAGTGTGAAAATTTTGTCTATAGTCGATTTGCCGAGCCGGAAGCCGCACTGGTACGTGCTGATTCATGCGGTGCAAAACGGCTATTACGCTGGACAGTATCTTGCAAGCGACGTTAAGCGGGGATATACCTCTATAGTTGTTGCAAGAGGTAAGAGCGCCCTTTGAGTGAATGGGCCATTCACCGATGTTATACTTGAGGAATAAATAAAATCTAGGTTCATGTAGCTTTTATAACTTTTTATTACAAACTTTCGGAATCAAACAAAAATCGGCCTCGGGTTTGGATTGAATGGACCAGGAGGGGGAAGGAACGGGCCTGGACCTGGCCTTGGCCACGATGGTGGCTGGGGCGGTAGGTGACGAGCGGCAACATTCGTCCCAGCGATGGCAAGCAGTGCCAAAACAATTCCCAAAAGTACTTTCAAGTTCATCTTTATAAAGAACAGTGTCTATCATTTCCGAGGTTTACTCTGCTTTTATAGATTCTAGAGCTTGTAGGTCGAGATAAGAGATAACATTTGTTTCACGTACAGGCATGGATGTATATATAATCTTTTTCAATGACGGGGAATTTTAGCTTGTGGTTTTCCCAGAAATGTATTTCCTCTTGGTCGGAAATGTAAATCACATTTCAAAAATCAAAAATTGTCGTTGAGTTCAATGTGAAGCTACTTGTACAGGGCGGGGCATGTAGTGTGTTTTTTTTAATTATAGGTTATTTTGACACTGACAGCGGTTTCCCGCTCGAAATCTTGACAGACCTCACGTCGTGAAGGAGATTGAATGAATGAAAGGTTTGAGCGACGTTCCCCCTCCGGTTGAGGGGTTACAATATACTTAGGTTAGCCATGCCCATCCACTGAAAATAAGCTTGAGCAATTTTTAAGGATACGTCTCTGTAGCAATGCTAACGGAATTGACGATTTTTAAGCTCAAAGAGTAATATTTTCATTGAAAACTGCCCAATTCTGACGAGATAGATTGATGAACATACATAGAATGGAAATTATATTACTGGCCGCCAGTTCTGGGATGCTATGAAATCCTACTTGAAGCTTCGCTAGAAACTACATTCAGATTCCACGAGAAGATCAGGATTGCATAGGTTTTACCGCGATCACTTGAGGTTGGCCCACAAGTGGTAGTATTGTGGTGGCTGTGGTTTAAAACCCAAAATCGAAGGGAGAGGTTTATCTAAGAGTCAATCATAGTATTTTGGGGGTAGCGTGTGAGACTCCGAGACGTGAAAGCAGCGTTGCCAGAACAATATTTTCGAAGTGCCACCACTGCTATGAAAATGTGCCGTTTTATGGCCCAGCGTATACCAAAAAATATGTGTTTGTGGCGACGCATCGTGCGTAACTCAGATGTCAACATAGGTAAAGGGTCATAAGTCCACAATAGACTCATGATCCACTTAAGTCCATTGTGGACTTAGGACCCACTTGGGGTCATTGGACCCAAGTGGAGTCATTGAAACCCATGTGAAAACATATAACCCACTCCACACGGACTTATGACCCTTTAAGTGTGGACTAATGGTCCACGAAGGTGCGGTTTCGATAGACCATAATAGGGCTACGCCCCGAGAAATATGACTAAATCGTAAGTGTCTGCCAAATTTTACAAAATGATTTTTAGAAATAAAATAATGTACAACATTGTTCGTATCGATACGAATTGTTACAATCCGTGAAGAAGCTTTAAAGTTATAATTAATTTTGCTCTAGGCGCCTGTCGGACATTTGCTGACATACCCCTAGCGGAGCGACGAAGTCGCGTGTGAGGGTTAAACCCTGCTGATAAAAGGATTAAAATCCTGTCTACCAACCCCTTACATTCAACACACTCTCCAGCCAAATTGCCAATCCTACCATTCAAATCTCCGACTACCATCACATTGTAATTTTTGATCGATGGCAGGCGCCTGGACCTGAGTTACTTATAACTTCAAAACTTTTTTACGGTTTGCAACGACTTGTACCCGAACGATCCGTAATTGATGAATGGGAGTAACAACTGAAACTCCTCCGATTTTCTTTTAATTTTAATAATGTATACTGACATGCAGCTTACTAATTATAAGTAAGTATAATTGTGGACTTATGACCCACTTCGTTCATTTGTTGAATTTGAATTATGTCGCAAAAGAGTATGGACGTCTATTTATATTATAAGGTCTCACTTCAGTGGGTTATAAGATTTGTGGACTTATGGTCCACCCAAGTGGGTAATAACTCCATTGTGGACCTATCCCGAAGAAGACGACGGACCTCGGAAGGCTTAATAATAATAATAATAATAATATGGGTGGCGCTACAGTCCGAAGCGGACCTGGGCCTAGCTTCTCAGCAACCACTCGTGTTGTGCGTGCTATTATTCTCTCACGCGTGGAAGGGACCTACAGTTTAATGCCAACTACGAACTGCGAATTTGAGTCGCTTTTTCTAGACAGAAAATACTCTTTGAGCATTGTCAGTGACTCGAAAGAGGTGGAGCCGTGAAATATGAAAGGTAGTAAATTCGGGTATCGAACCTGGCACCCTCTGCATAGGAGTCGACGCACGGAAGGCTCATACCAAAAAAATCCACTTACGCCTGAGGACGAGGGACGATGAACGAAGGCATTGAGTTTTACTTCAGGTTCCAATTAAGTTCGTGAATTAATGGACCATCCCTCCGTCTAGGTAAAGGGCGAAGCCAATCTAAAAGGCCTTGCTGCTCTTGATGTCGCTCAGAGTAGCACACGACCATGGCAGCGTAGTCTCAAACTAGATGACGCGTTAGAATTAATTTCAAGTAATCCCCTTCATTTTAGTGCACAACATTCACGACGCTCCCACAAGGACATCGCTTTGTCAGGCTGAAATCGGCTGTTTCAGAGGTTTATGATATCTATCGTGATGCTAAAATAAGGCACCTGACGAAGCTTCACACTCGAGTAGCATATCTTTCTTAAGGAAAAATGCGACTTCCATTCAATGAGCCATAATCCATTAGAAGACTGGGCTTTACTCAGTGAACATACACTTCCTGTGCTACTACCATTGATCGACAACTCCAGAGATAGTGCCGTTAATTTGATCCCAACGACATATGATTGTTGTCCATGCACTCCACATGGCCTAGTCATCTCATGCGTTGAATCCGTAGACGCTGGAATCTCCACCTCAAAAAACCATTGACGCAAACAGGGCCAAAGACTGAACGCGAACTTTGCCTCGTTAACCCAAGGAAACAGCAAAAATTGATTTTGTTGTTGATGCTGCTTGTACTGTTTACGAGACAGTCGAGATAGATGAAGTCCCAACATACATGCCAATATAGTTGTCATTCCTTAAGACAGAAAACATATACTTGGTTCTTGTGTACCGACCCAACCATCTTAGCTTGTTTATTCTCAATGTTACCACTTTTCACATTGAATGTTTCGGTCAGCTCTGTACTGTGTACAACGAGAATTCCACAACCTCATCATGCATAATCTGACGGAATGTCAAAGTTAGCCATGATTTTAGCTACACCTCGTTTCTATGCGACCTTGGAATCTACGAATAGATGGTGTGGGTCGATTTGAACTTCCTGCATCTTGGCCTGAAGCTCGTAAGTCTGCCCATAATCATCAGGCGGGTACATAAAACAGCAGAGAATGTCTTGTGATGGATGTTAGGAAGACTTTTTTTTCGCGAGACTAAAGAATCGCATTCCGTGTACATCGGGCAAACGAAATTAAGATATTAGTCTTCGGACATGCACATTAACTTACAAATGAGTCAATAGGTTTGCTGGGCTTTGTTTTTTTTTTTTGGGCAGGAGTGTATTCTTTGAGTATTATCAGTGCCTCAAAAGCAGTAACCAAACCTACCCACCTCGACGTGCCACGGCAACCCACATTTCCTAATTAGACGTAGCTGTTGTGTGTTAATTTAAGACGAATACGTTTGTTTCAAAATTTAAATTTCTCGTTTCATTCCAGATGTCCCGTCAATCAAACACAAACAGTAACAACAATAGCCATCACCACCATCAGATGCATCAACCCGCGCAGTATCAACACCAACACCAGCAGCAGCAATCAAACTTCACCAGATCTCGTGAACGCGACGATAAATACAATAAATATTATGAGACAAATTTGTAACAATTATAACATTTATAGGTTGCCACGTTTTAATTATCTTATTTATAAACGGATTAGTGGGAAAGCGACAAAGGCAAATTGACTCAATTGCACAAGTGATAAGCAGTATTGCTGTTCATAGATATTCCTATTGTACATTCCAGTAAACTATGTAATAGTGCTTTAAGTAAACCATTCCCATTGCACACGATTGTGAGAACTTAATCAGACATTCTGTGAGCCAAAGGAAAACGCAATGTGATTTTATGACCCCTAGTGTTGGACAATCTGGCTATTATTAGAATCAAACAATGATATCGTTCGTTATATGTAACTGTCATTTTTTTATATCATATCACATTCTTATATAAGATATACTCCATACAAAATGCTTATTGTAATAATAATAAAAAAAAAATTGGTTAATGAAACTACATCACGCATCTCTCTTTCTAATATATCCAACGTCGAGCATGCAAAATTTCGCTCGGCACGTTGGGCAAGTGCACTTCTTTTCCAGCCATACGCATCGATCGAATTCACTTTGACGCGCAGCGAACCATTTAGCCAGGCAATCGACGCACCACATTGGCCGGCAGTAACAATTTGTACAGCGATCCTGTTCGGGGATCATACTACCATGCGGAGACTCATCTGAGCAGTGTTTGGTGATAATTATATTTGGTTCGGCTATCATACATGCAAAGCACTTCTCGTTCACTTGCTCCACCTCGTGGACTGGATTCAGCGCAACTTGATCCTTGAAGACCGCAACGAATCTATCGAGAATGTGACGATGGAATTCCACATTTGATGGTATTATTATCGGCCGACTGACGCGTTCTTCGAGCGTTAGGTATTCAAGAGCGTTGATGCGGATTTTAAAGTCCGGTACATCCGAGCGGCCCGACTTGACGTTGATGCTGATAATCTGAAGGGTGTCTGGTGTGCCCTCAACTCCAATGCCATAGTTTTCGGTCTGGAGAATATGAAATTGATTGATCGAAAGACAGCACCAAATATCATACTCACTTTATCAACTCTCAAAGTTGTGTCGCTTTGGTGTGCGAAATACAAGAAGTACGGGGTTGTCTTAATGATCCAGTTGTCGGTTGCCACGACTGATGATATGGAATTGATTTTGATCTTCAATACGTCTGGTCTGGAAACGAAGTAATTGAATATGAGAAAGAGGTAAGATAAGGAGGCCGTGCAAATGTTTTCGAGAATATATTTGAATCTTTGTTATTTGATTCGTTTTCAACCTTTAAGGTTATCTTGGAATATATCTGTTTATGATCACAATAGAGAGACTTCACCTTCTGTACTCGTTGTTAATGTCGCTCGCAACAGCAGCATGCCTTTCAGGGGCATTTGAGAATTTCATCAGCGCTTGTGTCAGAGGATGCTTTTCCCAATTGTTCTGTTGCCAATACCCAACCAGTCCAATGGCATACAACATGCCTATATTGCTCAGTCGATGTCCTGCCTCCCATGAGAATATCATATCCGTCCAAGACGTGTCATTACTGTCGTCCTCTTCACCGACTGCTTCAAATTTGAGATTATGTATTAGGAAATAAAGGGATGGCAAGCAGCTGTGTACAATTAAATTTAAGCATGTCCGTCTTTGGTGATATTGAATAAATTCAATGTCTACGGAACCCAAGAATTTGAAAAAACAATTCTCAATTGTTATTCCAAGGGCTATGAACTCTTTCGGTGGATAGATTATGCAAAAGCATAGTAGAACATAGAAGAAGTTAAAGATGAGCTCTGATTCTTCCATTTTGTGCAACTACGAAACGCAAGAACACAATCTTTAAATACAATTCAAAGAAACTAGACTAATTTAGTGTCAGTCGATTGGATAACATGTTTCAGATAAAGTTATAGACTAAGGGTGCTCATAACTTCCATAACAAACTGATAAATTAATAATAAATAAATATTCGTAAAACTTTGGCCTGTCAATTGATTTCTGATGCTATTTTAATGTTTTTTGATAAGCTAACGTCAAAAAGTTTGACGTGGTTTGACAACTTCACATACGAATGGCAGGTAAACTGACTGTTATACTCTGCGTAGAAAAATTGTTGGACAGATAAATCCGACTGTCAGCCAATTTTAGGAAAATGCAATATAAAAAACAATTAAATATCTCTTTGCAGAGAACATATTTTGAGTGCATTTTGAGATTAGAAGAAAGTGTTTTCTAGAGATTAGGTAACAAGATTCCATGTGAACAGCGGTAACAGCTGGTCAACATTCAAACGGAAAGATAGAGGATTTTAAAGTAATGTCTAACAGTTATCATTCGTCCTTTGTCCACAAGTCGTTACATTACAATAGACCGACGAATGAGATAAAGCAGAGTGCTACGAATAAAGCTGTTAAATAACAGACTTTCTTGAAACGATCACATTCGGTGTCTCAATCAAACTCATTTGAAATTTGTACAAAAATATAAATCATACATTTTATTTAACACATGTAATAACCATCAAGCATATTTTTTTTTGTAAAAAAAAGCCATCGTGAAGTACAATTTTACTTGAAAATAAATATTTTGTTTCATTTCAACGCACTTAGACATGGAATGTTGTCATTAGATGTGGCCTCTTCGTTCATACTGATTTCAGAACTGTTTTCTTCACTGGTGCCAGTTACGTTTGTGAGACTAGAATCATTATTTGAGCTGCGTTGATCTAAGATGCTTAGATTAGGCGCCGACAAGTCATCATCATCGCCCGTACTTGAGAGACTACTAACACTCGATGATGAGAGAACGGAAGCGTTTTCCTCTGGCGGCCTCAGTTTGTCAAAATCCAATTCAGCTTCATCCACGTTGAGGGCGGATAGATTGGGAAGCATTTCACCAGATTGTTGTTGAGTATTTATATTCAAAACACTTAGCATCGGGATGTCCATTGATTGAATACTACTAGTTTCTGTTCCACTCACGTGATTAGAAGATGATGGCAGAAGGTCGGACAGATTTGGGATGACCTGTGAGGTAGTTATACTGCTGTTGGAGAATTTTATTAAATCCGAATGACTTGTAGTTTGTTGTAAATTCTCTGTTTCTGTCTCTTGTGTTGCCACATTATTGTCTATCGATGGGCGTGCTGCATCGTTGCTTTGTTGTGGAACTTCAATGTGTTTCTGATTCGGATGGTATTTTTCATAGTAGTCGATATTATTGTCAGCTGCATTAGAAGATCTTGCGTTGTCATTGAGTGTTTCAGTTCCGGCATAGTCGGATGGCATTTCATTTAGCATTTCCTCAACATTGTCAACAAAATCCGAATCCAGTGGTATACTGATGTCAATTCTTCTTGCTGGACCTGTTTCTGGTCTAGGTGGAGGAGGCTCTGCAAAAAAGAAACGGTTGTTTACATGGTGCACACACAAATCCTCTGTATTTCACTTCTCCATACTCTACTAAATTCAAAGTACCAACCTTTAAGAAAACTATCTGCAACAAAATCAGCTGCTCTGTAACAAGCAGCCTTTATAAGTAATTCCAATAAGATTCCCACAGTGGGTCGTTTTTTACCCGATGTACCCCATTCTTCAAGAAGAATTTCCGTTGCCAACCGATTCTGTTTACTACTGGCATTTTCCACCAAACGTACATGATCGCTGTTGTATTTTAATGTGCTATTATCGTCTGAATTCGCATCTAAGTTCTTCGGTATAATTGCCATCAGTTTCCTCCAATTATTGTCCAGATCAAGTATTCGCGCCAGTTGGTATACATTTGCCGGAGATAAATGACGAATCTCTGTTTCTCGGGTGAGCATTCTTCCAATTGCTTTCGGTTTGGTGAAAATATAATTGACTTTCTTTGATCACTTATGATTGCTACTGAAGTAGCGGCAATTTTATGTGAACTTGCGGGAAAAAATAATAACGAGGGAGGATAAACTTGAACGAGTATAAGTGAGAAAAGAAGAAAATTGCAAGGAATGTTTTTTTTTTTATTCGTTCCACAATCCACAAGTGACAGTCAGCTGTTGTGAATTAACATCTGTTCGAAAAACATTTATATAGTTTGAGTGCTGCCAAGTTGCGTTATGAAAAATAATATACACTTGTTGGGTTAGGTTGAATGAATAATATTGATAGTCGCTTATAAGAGGCACCGATGATGCCTAAGTGAATGGTTTATATTTTAAAAGAATAACGAAACGTTTATTTCGACTTATAAGTAGTTAACAAATTGAAATAATTAATATATAAAGCCAGAATATAAAACCACCATCCAATCAGAACAAGTCGATACAGACGAATGTCAAATTTGGGAGAGTTCAAATATGACTTTATAAAATTCCATGAAGACATTCCCAACGGCGGTGTCATGTATGCAGTAGTGCTATGCATGCACTCTAACACTCCCCCTCGTTACTTGAAGGGGATGAGACCGATGATCTCCAGACACTTCCTGTGCTTGGGTCCAGGAAGTCCTTCAGTGAACACGTCTGCTCCCATGTCCTCTGTGGGTATGTATATCAAGCAAATGCTGTTATTTCGTAGACCTTCCCGTACAAAATGATACCGCACGTCGATGTGCTTGGTTCGGAATTGGAAAATCGGGTTAGATGCTAACTTCTGCGGTCCCATGTTGCCGCTGAATATTCCCACGGTACTGACGAGTGTTCCGAATCCTGATTCTTTAGGAAATCGCTGCAAATAAACACCTTCTTTAACGGATTCGGATAAGCTCATGTACTCCGCTTCCATTGATGAAAGAGCGACTGTCCTTTGCTTATGTGACTCTCACGTAATTGCTCCTCCAGTCAGGATGAAAACATACCCACTGTACGATCTGCGATCCACTGTGCAGTTGCCCCAGTCGGAGTCGACCATTACCGTTAATCCTGCTGTTGATGAAGAGAAAACAATTCCGATATCTTTAGAGCCCTGCAGATATCGAAGAACACGTTTCGCTACTATCCAATGCTCGCGCTGATGTCGGCCAACTTACAGCATAATGTTCGGTCGAGTTCCCAAGGCAATGTACATCAATGAATCTACCGATTCCCGATAGGGTACCTTCTCCGCATCCTCGTCCGACGCTGTTGAAGTTGTTTTACCTGTTGACATCGGGGTCGACACTGGTTTGCACCTTCTCATACCAAAAAGTCTTATCATACCCTCCCCTTTGATAAATTGTGTTTCCATCTTCGCGTTTCAGAAACTCCAGCCCTAGGCAGCACTCAACGTCACTCAGATCCTTGATTTTTAATGATTTTGCCATTCCTTCCTTGTATCAACTGATCTTCTCCGTATTCTGGGACATTACCAAGATATCGTCGACAAAGGCGAGTACCATCTTTATGTCTTCCCCTGAACTTTGGCTTTAATCCCAGACGCTTAAGCTCCCAATCCAGCTTTTCGCGCCAACAGCGACCAGCTTGCTTCAAGCCCTAAAGTGCCACACCTTGTTGCCACTTTGAAGTTCGGGTAGCATTTTCCTTGCCTTGTCCAGTATGCGATCGTCCTTCTCTGCTTGTACAATATACTGAAGTGCTTCCTGTGTCATCTTGGGGACTTCCATAAACCCTTTCTCAGAAAATTGCCTGATTGTCATCTTGCCGAGTTACTGTTCCAAAATTCTGGTTCAAATCTATGCCCGGTCTTTGTGGGAAACCTCTCGCAACTATCCTCGCCTTTCTCTGCATCAGCTTTCCGTCAGGACTGTATTTGTTACGCAATACTATGCGGCTACCAACTGTCCGCCCTGCTGATGATCGGTCGATGAACTCCCATGTTCGAGCCTGAATAATACATTTCAGTTCCGCTGCTATGGCGTCGTACCACTCTCGTGCATCCGATCCGGAGAGAACTAAGTCGGGACTCTCTTCGCCCAGAAGTGCATGTACCAAGAATGCATGCTTTACCTGTTCTGTATTCCGAAACTTAATCGGATGACTAGGTAGTCAACAGCATGCTTTTCTTCATGTTCCGAAGTTTCTACAACTTGAGTATCCTCATAGCTCTCTCGGAGCGGATCTTGCTTGCTTTCCCACACTTCAGCGTATTGACTTCGACCTCCTGCCAATGGGATGCATGCAGATTTGCATTCATCATCCAGTTTTCGGAGT
The DNA here is from genome assembly GCA_964034865.1 of Eristalis intricaria. Lineage (NCBI taxonomy): Eukaryota > Metazoa > Arthropoda > Insecta > Diptera > Syrphidae > Eristalis > Eristalis intricaria. The sequence continues at coordinate 112,047,453 of OZ035873.1, read as the reverse complement.
TAACTGCGTTGTTTTCCTGGTCTATTTCTAAAACCGATGAATCCACAGCAAGGGAAATATAAGTTTCGCCCAAATCCCAAATCCTTTTCTTTACTCGATGCTCACTTGGTATGAAAACTATGTACCCTTTATTTTCTTCAGAATATCCCAAGAAGGTCGCCGTGGCGTAGAGGGTTAGTGCGTCGACTCCTACGCAGAGGGTGTCAGGTTCGATACCCGAATTCACCACCTTTCATAATTCAAGGCTCCACCTCTTTCGAGTCACTGACAATGCTCAAAGAGTATTCCTGTCTAGAAAAATCTTCTCAAATTCGCCGTTCGGAGTCGGCATTAAACTGTAGGTCCCTACCACTCGTGAAAGAACAATAGCACGCACAACACGAGTGGTTGCTGAGAAGCTAGGCCCAGGACCACCTCGGACTGTCGCGCCACCCATATTATTATTATTATTATATCCCAAGAAGATACCCTCCTTTGATCTTGTATCAAATTTTCCCTTGATAGGTGTTGTTTCTAAAATGAACACTTTGGATCCAAATTACCGAAAGTTGCTCACGTATGGCGGACTCCTGTATCGCATCTCATATGGCGTTTTTCCGTTCAGGGCCTTAGAAGGACTTCGATTTCTAAAATAGTATGCAGTTGAAACTGCCTCAGGCCAAACAAATTTGGCAGCCCTGACTGTATAAGAAGACACCTAGTCATTTCCAGAAGGGCGCGATTCCGCCGCAACACCGTTTTGATCGGGATTATATGCAATGATCAATCGCCTCTCCTCTGCAGGATATTGTCGAGGATCCTGTTCCGATATTCTGTTCCGTTGTCTATCTTCAGCTTCCTTATACGGGCACCAGCTTCATTTTCTTACACAGCTTTCACCTGGAACACGTGGTCTTTTGTTTCTATAAACGTACACCACCTTGAATGATCGTCCATAAATGTGATGATCTACCTTGCTTTTCCGAGTGATATCGTCTGCATCGGTCCGCAGACATCGGAGTGCACTATTGCCAAGGGCTTAGTTGTCCGCCTTGATTGTTTTGGAACTGGACTAAGCGCTATTTTGCCTTGAATACATGTGTCGCAAGCGAAATTCTTTGTGGTTCCACAGATTTTCTTCCCAACTATAGATCCATTCAGAGCAGCTTCAAGGATATCTTTCGCGATTAAATGACCTAAACGTCGAAGCCAGATTTGAAGCGAATCGTTCCTGTTGGGTTCTTTTCTGGAATACTTTTCTCCTCACGAGGGTGGACAAAATCCGAAAAATACACGGTAGCCTCTGCCTGTAATTTTTCCTGCGGACAGTGGATTCGTGCGTAGATGTGGGACGAATAATGTGTCTACCAATTAAACTTTCCTGCTTGTATCATGTTCGTGAACTTCCAGCATTACTTTGCCCCTTGCCTTGATGTCTGTTGAAGCTACTATTGTTTTTCGTGGTGACTTCTTCCTTTTCGAGAGAAAAGTTCTGCGTTCAATCTTTGGTCCAGTCTGCGTTGATGGTTATTGGAGAAGAAGATTCAACCACGAACTGTGCGGGCTGTCAGCGGCATGAGCCTAGTCAGGCGTCTACGGATTCAACGCCTAAGATGGCTGGGCCATGTAGAGCGCATGGACAACACTGCTCCAGCCCGAAGAGTCTTCGACCCCGAACCAGTGGGACAACCCACGGAACCGATGGCGCACCCAGGTGGAGAAGGACCTCAATCGACTTGGTGTGCGCAGTTGGAGACAGCTGGCTAAAGATTGTGCCGGCTGGAGGGGCTTACTGGTTGAGGCCCAGGTCCACCACGGACTGTAGCGCCCCCAGAAGAAGAGGAAGACTTCTTCCATGTCCGAGAATTGTCCGGATTCTTACATATATGCGGAGAACAGCCGCTAACTAGGCACCAGGATTGTTCACGGCCAATGCTCGTTGCGTTGACAATGTTTTCGGAGTTCATTTTGTCTTGTGAACGGGCAGATGTCAAGAAAAGATGATTCTCCCCGTACTTGGCGGTGTGTGGTTGCTTTTCATGCCTTAGTGGGCATTCCGACCCAATGGGTCCTATCTTTTTGCTGCAGCGATAGCAGGTAACTTTTGAATGATCGATGGAACTTTCATTTTTATTTTGAAACTGCTCAAGCTCTTCATGCTTTTGGTGAAATTTTGAAGCAACTTTTTCCTTGCTTCGGATTCCTCCACAATTTTAATCAGCAATGATTCCAGGGGTGCTAAGTCGTCTCTCGACTCAATTGCTCATCGAAAAGTTGAAAAGCTTGATGGCAAACTGTGAAGAAGCATAACAGCAAGCATGTCTGAATTGATTCTTACGTCCATATGATCCAAATTATCCACAGCGTCGAAAAGTCTGTTGAGGTGTTCCCAGACGTGGTCCCCGTCACTCATCCGGAGAGAGTGAGAGAGTCAACTGCTTGAGAAGAGTTGGCTTACGCGCAGGCCCCTTTCACTGGAAGATACCCTCTAACCATACATCCCGCGCTGTCTCACATCCCTTGACCAGCTTGAGTTCCGCTGATCCAATCGACTGGATGATATCCAATATAATGTTTTTGGTCTTCTGTGCACCAGCGCTGATTTGTCTGTACCTTGGGCTCAATCGTTGGCTTTATTGTAGTACCATTCATGTAGCCCCATGAATCGTTCTTTATTAGGAGCGCCTCCATATGCTTACGCCATGTCTCGTAGCTATCCTTGTTAAGGAATTATATTCTTGGTACGCCTGAGACGGCCATTTTGTGTACAGCTTGATTCCAGAAGCTTCCATAAATTGGTTAGAGTCATTGACTCTCTGTAGAAACACGTGGTGTAAGGATAATAAGGTGTGATTGACAGTACTTTTGAAGCCCTGTGTGACGTAATCGCGGGAATTTGTGTGTCAACAGAAACTTAAAGGTGGAAACAAATGACATGATTTTCTCAAGCTTAGAAACAACACACGGATTGCTTTTCAACATTTTCTACTCATTAGAGCTTCTACAAAAATCCACAACACATACATAATAACATTTTCCTATACATATATATATATGCAGTGTAATTTCGATTATTGCAACTAAGGAAAACATGACTTAATGGAATAATCGAACAGAATATTAATAGCATAAGTTGTCTAAAGTCTCTTTCTGCCCATTATTGATGGGTGTTTAGACGTTAGACGTTTTGAGTGAACCTAAACCTTCACCCCAAGCCAATACAAGCTTCAAAACGACACCAATAGTTATCCACCATCTACAGGTTTCATTTGAATTTTCTGTCGAACACAATAAAATTGATGGAGAAATTTTTTAATTTCACTTTGAGCTGCAAATCAATAACTTCCATTTCTGCACTACTATGCGAAACTTCTTTTTGGGCCTCTACGTTTTGTAAATTTTCGGAGTTCCATTAAGAGATGTCATCGCTGGTCATATCAGATCTGTCTGACACAATTGTTCCCGAATTATAAGCAAATGAACACAGTCTTTTTCCGAGGAGCGACGAATAGTATTTCGTGAATAACCGTCAAAAAGTCACTCGAATTCTGCGATAGGCACGGGAACAATCAGCTGTGAAGTTGGCCATCTCTATAGTACATGCACGGAACTATATCTAGACGATTTATGATGGCGTCAGCAGTTCTTTCTTACTACACTCTACACACTATCATTTTTTTAACGTCATTCTTAGAAAATGATACAAAATGTGATGGTGTGTAGCTTCGAATGAAAATGGCGACAGAAATGATTGTGAGTGTGATGAAGGACTGAACATTTTCGTGGACTTCGCTGGTGTGACGGATTATGGGCATAATGACTGATAACGTGTGCAAATGTTTAGGAAATGAAAGTGTCAAGCCTTGACTGAATTGAAAAGAAATGACATTTTACGAACGTCATTAGAGAACTGATGGAGGCCGCTAAATTCACACGTATGTGTATAAATGTAGGTACATATTTTGAAAACTTTTTTTCGAATCGTTGCAATAATCGAAAATAGGTAAGTACATTTAATTGGTCACTCTGGAAGACGGTGAAGAGTTTAAACCAACCTGATCCACATAACGCGCCAGATAAAGACAAAGCTATTCTCTTCGCAGACTACTTGGAAGAAGCGTTTAAGCCATTTGACGGTCAAACTCTTCCGACATTACGACGACGATTATTTTCTGAGAAGTGCTACCATGGCAGAGCTCAAGGAGGAACTAAAAAAGCTGAAACCGAAAAAAAAACTCCTGGTTACGATTTAATTACAGGAGAAATTCTTAAAGAGTTACCTAAGATAGCCGTTCTTAAGTTACTCTACATAATTAATGCCGCGCTTAGACTTGAACATGTACCTTTTTTTTAATTCATTTTTATTTCTCAATTCATTACGTATGTATATGCTTACATAATAGACAAAAATGCTTAAACTAGTTGGACGAACAAAGATTATATTTTAACTTACTGGCACTCGGCGGGCTCTCTAACCTAACCTTAATATTAAACTATGTCTTTCGACTTAATCTAACTGCGTGTTTAACGAAATGAAAACTAATTTGAATGTACAACTTTATATTAAGAAAAAATGGCAAAAAACTTAATAAATGAACTGTTTTATTAAAAAATTTATATACTAATTTACATACTACTTTGAAAATAACTTACACTAACTTAAGCTAAACTACATACATATGCATATGTATATATATGAAGATATATACAAATGCATACCCATATACTAAAATATATACATTGTATACACATAGGTACACACTATGCATGTGTATACTTAATTTTTTTTATATATTTTATCTTAAAATCTACCTTACACTACACTAGACTATGAAGGTCGGCCGTAGGTTGCTGCTACTAGGTTTGCATCTAATTCGCTGCAAGACAGTGACCGACTGCTCCCACACGGAGACCCGCAATACCCTTTCTACCCAGGGTCTAAAGGGTTCGACGAGGGAGTTCCTTCGCTCCCCAGCCACCAGAATTTTCGATGCTGCGTTGCAACATCCCGTATATCCCGCCTTGAGACCGCCATACTGAACCGGAGGAGGCCTTCCTCAGTTCGTTGTTTGACGGAGCGGTCGTGGTTGAGTCGCCCATCCACAGTTGAACGGGCGGTATGAAAGAGGCGCGGTACCGCATTTATGTCTTGTATCAGACCGTTCATGTCCAAATAGAGGAATGCTTCTGGGGGGACAAAGCCATTGTGCCGTACCCTTTCGTGGTATTGGGGATTGGGGTAGTAAGCTCCAGAGATCAGATTATTGACCGAGTTCATCGCTCTAGCAGTATGACCTCGAGTCAACTTCACCAGGAAATTGTCCACTCTTATCAGGTTTGGCCTGTTGTATAAGACCTCATTGGAATAGAATTTTATGTACTGGGACTCTGGAGTTCTATAAAGGCGAAGGCAAGCCCTAAGACAAGCCCTCTCGAACAACCGAATCTTTTCCATTAAGGTTGCGCTCACGTTGAACCACACGGGACAGCCTTAGGTGAGCATTGGCCGGATGAGGGCAATGTAGCAGATAACCTTGCATCGAGTTGGCTGTTGTAAAACAGTCTCTTTGTAAAAGCAAAAGCGCCTCGGGCCCTGGCTAGAGCAGTATCTACATGTTTGTTAAAATATAGATACTGATCTAGCCAGATCCCCAGGTATCTGACTACAGTCTTTTGCGCCAGTGGTTCCCCGTGTCTTCCAACGATTGAGAACTTACGCCAATTCTTTTTCGTATCCGCCGAGGCCCTATACAACGGCGTCCTGAACAGAATGGTTTCCGACTTCTGAAAGTTGATACTCAACTTCCAGTTATCGCAACTTCTCATGAATGAATCGAAGTCACCCTGCGTGAGAGTAGTGATTTCCTCGATCTTTTTGCCTGATCTGTATAGGATCAAGTCATCGGCGTACGCAATTACGTGAGGAAGAGAACTTAACAGATCGCTCAAGTAAATGTTGAACAAGATCGGCGAATTAACGGCACCCTGTTGGAGACCATTTTTAACTTGGAATATACCTGTGGAGGTCACGTTGCCATTTTTGACGACACACCGTCTACCGGTAAGCATGTTACACAGTAGGTACAGCAGTGGTTTGCTAATGCCTAGCCGATTGAGCTTGTAGAAAAGACCTTCTAACCATACGGTGTCGAAGGCCTTCTCCAGGTCAATCAAGCAGGCACCCGTACATATTTTCTGGCTCTTGTTCCATTGGATATCCGACACGAGTTTCGGCGCAGCATGAATAGTGTCATGCCCCGGTTTGAAACCGAATTGGTTATCCGGAATTATATTTTTGTCCTCAGTCCAGTTGATCAGAGTTCTATTGATCACCTTCTCGAATACCTTCCTGATGTTCGGAAGGAGACTAATTGAACGGAGGTTGCAAGGATTCGAAGAATTTTTCCCCCTCTTGGATATGGGTTGCACAATCGCAGTTTTCCAATGCTCTGGATAATGTGCATTATTCAGAGCATTATTAAACAGGATAGTGTACATATTAACCACTTCTATTTAATTTATGCCGCGCTTAGACTTGACCATGTCACTAGTCAATGGAAAGTGGCAGATGTTATAATGGTACCAAAACCCGGAAAACCACCAACGGACAAAAAGTCCTATAGACCTATCTCACTACTCCCGATAATGTCTAAAGTCCTTGAAAAAATTCTGCTTAGACGTTTAAGTCTAATTGTGGAAGAAAAACAGCTCATCCCAAATCACCAATTAGGTTTTAGAAGTAAACACTCAACTATTGAAGTACATCGTATAACTGATGTAATAGAAAAGGCATTTGAACAAAACCTAGTTTGTGCAGCCACATTTCTCGATGTTTCTCAAGCCTTTGACAAAGTTTGGCATGAAGACTTGAAATATAAACTATGCCCATCTCTACCGGGTAAACTGTATTTAGTATTTAGAACTATCTCTCTGATAGGATCTTCCGTGTGAAGCATGGAAATGAATACTCTGCTTTTAAAAATATAAATGCTGGTGTACCGCAAGGGAGTGTTCTTGGTCCTCTGCTATACCTACTGTATACTAGTGACTTACCACAAGAAGAACTCACTGTTCTAGGCACATTTGCTGACGATACCGCCACTTTGGTAACAACCAAAAACGGTTGAAGAGTCTACAGCAAAATTACAACGTTCACTAGAATGGATGAACTTCTGGCGAATTGTCCCTAATGAAATCAAATCAGTCCAGATTAATTTCACTTATAATATTAATATTGGTGGCGCGACAGTCCGAGGTGGACCTGGGCCTAGCTTCTCAGCAACCACTCGTGGTGTGCGTGCTAGTGTTCTTTCACGAGCGGAAGGGACCTACAGTTTTATGTCGACTGCGAGCGGCAAATTTTGAGAAGCTATTTCTAGACAGGAATACTCTTTGAGCATTGTAAGTGACTCGAAAGATTGGGGATTCGAATCTGACACCCTCTGCGTAGGAGTCGACGCACTAACCCACTACGCCACGGCGCACGTTAATAACTTCGTGTCCAAATACCTTTTCACAATGAAGCGAAATACCTCGGAATGACTCTTGACGTAAAACTCAAGGAAGGAAGGAGCACGTTAAGAAGAAGAAGAAACGTGCAGAACTTGACATGAATTAGAAAGATCTGTACTGGCTTATTGGTAAACAATCCAAGCTAAGTGTTGACAAGAAACTGCTTGTACACAAGCAAATCCTAAAACCTGTTTGGACGTATGGCGCACAACTTTGGGGTTGTTCCCAAGCAAGTAATATGAACATAACACAGACTTTTCAAAATAAGGTGCTTAGAACTATCGAAACTATGATATCCACAGAGATCTTGGAATATTACCACTCCAAGATGTAGTTAAGAACTTTTCTTATAAACATAAACGCCGCGTAGAAGAGCACAGAAACTCTGCAGTTTATCCTGCAGAAACTAATGTCTTGAGGAAACTAATGTGGAAACTCATGTCCTTGAGGAAACTAATGTCTTGCGTCGGCTTAAAAGGACTAGACTCCTTGATCTCGTGCGATAATCTACACCCGCGCATGGTTGCGGTGGTAGCAGGAACTTTCATTGGAGAGTAACCTGCCGATCAGTACCTAAATCATTAAATACAATCTACTGGTTAAGTGCTTCACTTACTTATAGTAGTCTTAAAAAAAATACAGGGAGGTGGTTTTAGTGAGTAAAAATCTCCCACTTCTATGTGCGAACGTTCGCCATAGAGTCTTGTCGAAGATTTCCACCTACCCACGGCAAAAAAATTAATTGTTTGCATAAATCTAGAGTTTCAGAAATCGAAGTGGCAATAATCGAACCTGCACTGTATATAAATGAATTAAATTCCGTCCATTGCCGAAAAACAGACCCTGAGTGACGTCACAAAACAAAAAGATGGCGGCTTTGACAAACTGTCCAGCACACCTTATTATCCTTCCTTAGAACTTAAAAACACCCGCATCACTGATTATGAGCATAATACTGACATTAATTCCAAACAAGTCAGTTTTGAAAACTCGTACATTTCAAATGCATCTCCTGCATCTCTCTGCAGCAGAAACCAGTTGTTCAAAGATCGTTGATAAATAACAACCGCGTCCTGTACGCTGTACTCACTGCCATCGGAGTTGTAGTCAATCAAGATAAGCCTGACAAAAACCTCCAACGCCTGGTCGCTCAAATGTACGCGTATCCTCAACCGAAAATCCAATTTATTCGAACAATAGACACAAACCCTGATAAATGCGTTTGGACCCCAGCCCAACACATCAACAAAAGATGAGCCACGCATGATTGATTGAGGAAATTATTTGAGGATCCTCTAAAAGGTTCCCAAAATGCATTCACAAGCAGTCCATCACGCAGGGCAGGCCCTGTTCTCCTCCCGATAATTGGTTCACGGTTATCCTTTTCAAACCTCACCCTCGCAATAGGTGGTCGACCGACATTGTCTGAACGACTGAATGACCCTTCATCTCACCCCGATGCGGTGCTGTTGTAGGAGTGCCCCACGCTCGAGGCCAAAACAAACACTCAACTGTATGGGACATCGGGGTTCAACGCTTGCACAGGAAGACAGTGAACTGAAATTCCATCGCAATCGTCTGATAATTGCCACTAGACCACGCGCAAATGTCCACTGCTGGCGTGTCATTCCGATCAGACAAACGCTGGCATCAATTAAGCAGCTGCCGCCAGCTAAGCGGATTGATTGCCCGATGAGCTATCTCTGACTTCTGTATAATCGACGAGCGGAACGGGGAGCAAAGCCTCCGCTAATCGACGCCGAAATATCTCCCCGAAATGCCAACGTGCACGGCGGCGTCTAATCAATTATTCTAGAATGTCGGCAGCCAACGGAATACCGCCAGAGATCCATCAGGTCGCGTTGCTTATAATTGATCTAACCACACAGCGCAAGGCTGCCACAGCAACAATTGGTCAGCCCTCCCATCACGCTGATGATAATCGAAATCGAGATCTCAAGAGAGATGGTCGAATGTGCAGGGGCACGCGCTCGCACGCACATCCATCAAACTGCAATCCCACATGAAGCTGCATAATTTTCACCTAAGGCTCTCATTAGAACCGTGGCGCACATCCACATGCACTCGCGCACACACGCTCGGCCTCATCTGGACGCATTAGCATTTTCCTCATTCCGCGACTGCAGTTTCATTGTTAGGAGCAGGCCGATCAGGCAGTCTCTAGAGTCTGCTGGCTGCATTGCAACAGCGCACAGAACCACAACAATACGAAAGACAAGAATGAGAAGAATTCATAACAAAGTAAGAAATAATAATAAAAGAGAATGGACCGAGGGACGGGGCGGCGGTGCGGCGCAGCGGATGGCACACAAAAAGGATGCCAAGACAGACCTGAAAATGAAGATTGAATGAAGTGCGTGCCTTAGATCATCATCAGGCTGAACGGTGGGCACAAACGGTATACACAATGGAAATACCACAAGTGGCCGCAGGGAGGAACGATCCACGTTATGTGTGCTATGTCGCTGGCATTGCAGATAGGGATCCCGCATTGAGTGCGCTAATAGCGGAAAGTACGGTGTTACGAAGCAGGGCTGGATTAGATGTGAGTGCAAAAATGGATGGCGATTCGAACTAAATTCAAAGACACATTTTTCAGTAAAGACAGTCGTGGAGAGCGGTTTAAAGCCGATTAGTTGTAAGACGCCAGTTGTGTCACAATGTCTGCAAGACGAAATCGCTGTTAACGACAAAAACGAGGAACGAAAAAGTTGTAAACTGAACAAAGGGTTGATTCAGGAATGCATTTACAGCCCGATTGAAAGACGGGGGAGACCACCATCGACCAAATCTTCACAGATCCTGGAAAATCCTCAAGAGACGCAGATCGACACCCACCACCTGTTCGCATATGACAGCATACCCAGAGACGAGTTATGTCTAGTTTCGGCATTCCTGTCAGAGTCGTCAGGTTTTGCAGGATGACGATCGAGAATTCTCGCTGCTCCATCAAGGTTGGAAGCGCACTCACCGAGAGAATAAATGTCAAAAAAGGTTTTAGACAAGGCGACGCGCTGTCCTGTGACTTCTTTAGCATCATCCTGGAGAAGGTCGTGCAGAACCCAATCGCCAACACAAGAGCACGATCTTCCAGAAGTCTGTACAACTGTTAGCATGCGCGGATGACATTGACGTGATTGGCAGAACACAGCGAGCCGTCAATGAGGCGTTCGCTGGCAATGAGGGGGAAGCGGCTAAAATGGGTCTAGAGGTGAATGAGGTGAAAATGAAGTGTATGCTGTCATCAAGAAAGGACACACAACATCGTCGTCTTGGACAGAATGTCACCATAGACAGCTATACCTACGAAGTGGTCAAGGACTTCGTCAACATCAGTACCGAGATCAAACGCAAAGTAACTCTTGGCAACTGCTGTTTCTTTGGGCTCAAGAGGCAGTAGAGCCATCTCTCGAAGGACCAAGCTTACATTAAGCAAGCACCTTGAGCACCCTACTCTAAGGCGCCGAAGCCTGGACAATCACAAAAGCCAATGAAGAAGCCCTTGCTCGCTTGGACAGAAAAGTTCTGCGTTCAATCTTCGGTCCTGTTTTCTTTAATGGTTTTTGGAGAAGAAGATCCAACCACCAAGTGTGCAGCAGCATAAGCCTAGCCAGGCGTATACAGACTCAACGCCTAAAGTGGCTACGCCATGTAGAGGCCATGGACAACACTGCTCCCGCCCGAAGGGTCGATACTAGTGCACCAACGCACAGAAATCGATAAGGCCCCCAACCAACTTGGCGTGCGAAATTGAAGGCAGCTGGCTAAAAATCGAGCCAGCTGTAGAGGCTTGTTGTTCGTGGTCCAAGGCAACCCCGGACTGTAGTGCCCTTAGATTCTAGATAACTCGTCGGTTCTTTCGTTTGCCAGGAATACCACTGTTCCTAGAAACCCAGTTACATCTGACCGCTATCTTACTACCTTCTTTAGCATCTTTGCTTTTATAAACTGTGCATCCAGGGCTTTGACGGCTGCCTGATTTTATATGTATACGGCGACAGATAACCCGTCTATAGAATTCAATGACAATAATCGGGCAGTCTCCCTAATATCTTTGACTTCTGTCTGGATTACACTACAGTGGTCGGGCTTGACCACCATGGCCAAGAGGCCATCACTTAAACTCAAATTTTTACTTAGTCTGGCCAGACCGATTATTATTCTTCCTCCAACTCGAGAATCAGTCATCCCCGCAACTTAACATCGACATAACTGAGAGAATCGAACTCCTTGATATTAAATTGATCAGTACATCCCAAAGAGGATACAAGAGATGATATATATCACATGTCCTATTTAAGCTACTCAATCAGTCTCAAGGTCGTGGACGGATCGAAGTCTGTGGAAAGCAACTCATTTTCTGTCACACGTCTCAATTGAACCAGAGTTCGTCTCAATTTTCACTATACAAGCCTTAATGTCTTAATGTCTAACGCCCTGTTAGATGTCCAATCGGGGAAATCAAGTCATCTGGACTGACAGCTTAAACTTAATCAGCAATATTCCCATAGTCAAATCATTCAGCAACATTCCCAAAAAATCAATCTATGATTTAATCTATAAAGATGCAGTGCAACCAATAGAGAAAACAATTAGATTTTAACGTTGAACGTTTTTAAATCCATTTATAAACAAAAAGAAAAGAATACACAAGAAAATTGTTTGTATTTATGTACGTAGGTATTACATTGCCAAACAATTTATATGCACACTAGAATTGAGATCGTGGTGAAACTCAAATTGAATTCAACAAAGAAAAAAAATCCATGTTTATCTTATGGGTTGGATTTTCTTTTTAATATTGGATATTGTGAACGAAAGTTCGTTTCTTTCCTTTTTGTACTGATAAACACAGAAAAGACATAGTGATTCCACTTCAGTGATGGGATTTCTACCACTCCCTACGGTCTTCAAATTAACTGACGCGGACGGTCTTCGGGTCAAATTTGAACCAATACTATATTTTCAGTACTTAAGCTAGGTTTTTGATTATTTTTTGCTATTTTGGTGTTTTTTTTTTTTCAATGAAGATCCAAGTAAATTTATTCCAATTTCATGTATTTTATAAATATTTTCAGGTAGATAATACTAAATTCAACGAAAACTACAAAAACGTTTATTCAATAACAATAAAAAAAACGTATCAATAAAGAAAACTTTAACGAAAATGTTTATTCAATAACGGAAAAAAACAATTATGACATTTTGTACACAAAGTGATAGCTTTAGAATGCTGTTTACATATATATTTTCAGCAAATATCGCAAGCTAATCCTGTTTTGTTATCAGTCTTTGGGCATAGTTTGGCATCGACTTCTTTTAGCTGTTTTCTTTTCCTTTGTGGATCCCAATTGACGTGATGAAGATGGCTGTGTATAGATTTCAGAATCACTTCGAATTCTTTTGGCAATTTCAAGGGAAAAATGCTCGGGGTTGGGTGTAACAAGCTGCATACCAAAGTTTTCCAAGTAAAGACGGCGCTTTGCAAAACAACCCTCTTCCCAGGTGTGGTTAGTGGATTTGAATAGAACGAAGGCGTTATAAGCTGACATTTCAGATTATGTTACAGAACACCATTTGAGGCCACCGTTTTGTCATTCGTTTGCAAGTGTGACCGATAACAGATTTGTGCAATGTGTCTACACCACCTTTACATTTGTTGTAGTCTAGTATTATCCCGGGCTTTTTTAGAAGCACATCTTTATTCTTTTTAGGTATGTACGAAACGAGGGTAATTTCCTTGGTAAAAGCGAAGATGATGAGTAAAGTGGTCTTCCTTTTGGGCTTACTAGTTCTGCTGGTAGCTCTGGCTTGTTTTTGCATATTGTTCCTACTAACGTTATGAGTTGCTCCAATAATATGGTCGGCAATTGATGAGACGTGAAAAAATTGTCGGTTGTGAGGTTATGTCCAACACGCATGTCTTGATTTTTTTCAGGAGTTCTTAAAATTTCCTTGCCAATATATGGTGGGAATTTCCAAGCATAGCTGCTACTATACTTTGCAGGCTTTGATGGCATGTACTGCCGGAATGGACACCTTCCTCTAAAAGCTACTAATTGTTCATCAACGGTCACGTTTTGGGATGGATTGTAGAGCTTTGGTAATATTTCAACCCATTGATTCCACAAATCACGTACAGTACAGTCTTCGTTGACTTCGAGTTTCCCTGTTGTCGAACCTCATAACTCTCGATATTTTTCTGAAAGTCTCCAGAGGCATAGAGGTCAGAAACTCTCACCTCTTTCGTTATTAGATCGAAAAACGCCAGCTAATATTAGCTATCCAATAAATGCAAGGAGTTCGACGTTATCAATGTCCAGCCATTCTTCACCATATATTCGCTTTCCCTCAATGTTGGTGTAGGTCAATATTGTACGTATCAAAGGAGGTGGGAAAAAATAGTTCAAAGCTGGAAATTTCTTCTTCGGTAATCCTTGTGCAAGAGTAACGCGTCAATCCAGGCACCAAACTGATAATATATTCTCTCGAAGCTCTTCCGGCACTTGTTAGAAGAGGGGTTTTTGAATAGTTGACTTAACCATTTTTGGACGACATCATTTCAGATGGCGCAAGAGCATTTTCATTTTCACTTATATCACTGTCGGAAGAATCAGAAACCTCAACATGATCTTCGAATTCAGAACATGATTCTTCTTCATCCGAAAACGCTCATCGCTCATCGCTACGAAATAAGTTGTCGGATACTTTATGTTTACTGTAAACTGTGTAAAAGCAGACTGAATCATATAATGCAACCGCGTAGCTAAAAATGTGCAGTTAGAAAATAAATTTATTTGTAAATAACGTCTGAATCATACTTGGGGTCAAATTTTACCCGACGGTCGTAGATGTATAAAAATTTGTATGGGTCAGAGTCTAAAATATATTTTTTTAATTTTACGTTTATTATTTATACTATAAAAATTTGGACAAAGTCACGAAACATCAAGTCCTAAAAACAGTAAGTTTTTGAGAAAACTTAAGTTTTTATTCGTGAAATGGGTTATAAATGACCCGAGAACCGTAGGAAGGTTAAATGGTATTTCTAACACTTTTTTTTCAATGTTGAAAAATTTACTTAGAAACTGTTAGACGCTAAAATTAAAATTTTGAAATACCGAGATTCAAAAAGTTTGTAGCTTGAACAATGCCACCAGTTATGGGACTTATCAGATTTGTTTCCACAAAACACAGTGAATATTGAAAATCTAAATGTGTGGTGGATGAAATTTATAGGCGAATACAAAATAATAGAAACGGTTGATGATGAAAACTATGCCTAAAATCCTTGCATCGTGTTGCATGAAACATGTTAAAAATTTTTTGTTTACGGTACCTTGTTCTCAGCAAAATGGATACAATGGAAGCGTGAATGGATAGAGAAAATTGTTCACTAAACTACATCGACCTACAAATTGGTGCCGACGAAATAATAAGACCGGTGTACTTGTTTTTAACTTTTGGTTTGTGTCGGATTACTTTTTATTTTGTTTTTGAAGTCATTTTGAATGCCCTACAGCCATCACACTTGCTAAAAGATTATAGCCAAATTAAAGGTCTGCCAATGAGAAGCCCTTTCAAATCAGGTACAGAGAATATAGTTGAATTAAACTTACTTGTCAAATAATGATACAAAAAAGGCTTGGAAGAAGAACATTTCATCGGAAGATGTAGTAGAGTAGGCAGATGTAGCCCAGAGTAGCGCCGGACCCGACCAAAAGCACAGGATAAACCATCTTAAATTCGTAGACCACTTAAGTTTTTTTTTTTTTTTTAAACATGGAAGGTATTCATTAGTCCAGTGAGACAAAAGTGAATTTGGATTGATCTGATGGTCAAAGGTAGATACTGCATCAAAAAAATGCAGCATACAGACTTCAGCGTTTTGGAATGGAATCTACTAAAGATATTCGGTGGTGCTATTGTTTTGTCCGTAACTGTACATATTCATTCATGTTCATATATCATATATCATCAAATAAATAAGTGAATTAATATACATTAGAAACCTTTTTGTCTTTGCTACCACCTTTTTTTCTGCTTATCTACCACCGTTATGTATTTCCCAAATCCCATCACAGTTCCACATACGTTTCTTATAAGCGAGTTTTTCTTATATAAGTTGTTCTTACATATATCCGTGTTGGAATGTATGCCGATGGGCACATTTGGGGACATTTTTAAAAATCTGTGCAAAGTCACAATGTTCAAAAAACCGAATAAGCCTAAGGCCTTCAAGCGAAACGATAATTACTATCACTTGCTGAAGTCGTACAAGATTCAAACTTACCTAAAACATTCCTAAAATAACAGGCAAGCAATTAAAAAGGGAAGGATATAGTTGCTTCTTACTTGATACGGACATGAATTGAATTTGACTCACGTAATGCAGTTGATGTTTTACATTTCTCTTGCCGAAAACTTCTGTTACACAACAGTAAGTTTCGTTTCCAGAAAATTTTGTTTGTCGACCTGAGGGTTTTCCTGCCAAACTTTTGTAATTCGGACGACATTGATTTTTGAATTAAGTTCCGCTAGATTCGCAAGATAGCACACTGTGCTACGGTACGGCGACTACAAGTACTAACTAATACCATTAGAACAGATCGAACCACACTTCGAACTCAATAAAGGCACGTGATCACATTAAGGAAACGTGCTTCTTGCGTGGTAGAAAGATCCACAGTGATAGAGGTTGCAGATCTGATCATTGACCATTTCTCAGACGTTACTTGGGTGCCACGACGAAAGCTAGGCAACATAGTCTAGGCCAGTTTGGGGCTATCTGTTAACGAAAATAACATGACGAAAATGACAAGTCTTCACGATTAAAGGCAAAAAGGATATGATGCTTTGAAACGCACTGTGAAATGCGCGTAGTCTGGAGGGGTCTTCTAACGTAAAGATTGCTGTGCACAGTCAACGATCTCGTTTTATTCCACAAACGCGAGAATGAGTGAACCTGTTCCGCAGTGTTCCCGGCTGGGAGAAAAGTATGTTCACGGTGAAAATTTCCCGCTTGCGAAGTTCGACCCAGGTCTTATGAGGGAGTAGATATTGGACCAAAGCTTACAAACTATGACTACGTAGATCCTGCCAAGTTTGTGCAAGACCCATCTTTTCAGTTCAACTTTCACCCACGAAGCCAGTCAAAGTCTATATGATGTTCCTGTTCGCATCCATCATCCGCTCGCACTAACGAGCAAAAATTGAGTTCTCATTCTAAAAGCAATGAACTTTTAATGGACTTCATCGCCAGATCATTGCGGCCCCACTTTTGCCAGTCGATGTATACGTAACCCTCATAATTGCACGCCATTACGCCGCCGACAGAATGGACCATTAAGCCCTGCAAACTTGAGGATGGCTCCAGTAATTAGATTTCAAACAGAACATTATTGATTCCTACCGACACGACGCACGGCAGACATGCGCCCATCATCCACATGTGGTATTTGTTTTGAAAGCATGGACCACTCCTTGCACAAAGTTTCGCCCTAAAAATCATCCAACGACGGCGAACGGCTCCCTCCTCGCAGTGAGCACACATTTCATATTCCGCATGCATTCCGAATAATAAATTTCTCATGAATAAAACTACAGCGCCCCGGCCGGCAGTGAAACACCGACAAACCAAACCACTCCTGAACCCTTAGAAGAAACCTATAATACAATTTCCAAAGAAGGCACACCGGAGTGGTGTATCCATCTACCGATGGTGGACTGAGGTCGTAATCTTGATCTTGATTCCATACCAGCAGGGACCAAACAGCGACCGGCGCAACCGGCAACCGGCAACCGGCAACCGGCAACCAGCAACCACCAAGCAACTTGGCAGTGTAAACACATAGATTCCATGAATTGAATGACCGTGAGTGAGAAGCACGTACGAATCTGTCGTCCTCTAAGTAGTGTTTCCTATGAGGCGTGTTTGCTAACGCGTTGCGATTGTTGCACGCAGCCCCCATCTGTGCACACAGGCCGGGCCGGGCTCTTGTTGGAAGCAGCCAGCACCAGGAGCGGATATGAGTTTGTTTTGTGTTCTTGCCGCATACATATAATGCGTCTTCTGTTCGGCTATTATTGCTGCACAATCGGGACCGTGTGTATCTGTGTGTGCATCATGTGCTTTGAGATGTTTCAGCGATCTCGTCATTATGAATTCCAATATCGCTGACCATTGTTTGGTCCCAGTAACTTGTACCTTGGGTCGAGGCAGGCGGTGTGAGGCTGTGTGTGCGCGTGTTTACTTTCTGGCAATGATGGGTCGAGTGTGATCCCACTTAGAGGAGGATCCTCTCATTCCGTGGGGAATCGCTGAACGATGCCGATGCTGATGCTGATGGCGATGACGATGACGATGGCACATGCTGGATGAAGAACATCAGCAGTACGTGCTGTTGTATTGTTTGGCCATAAGTGCGGCGACATTGAGCCATTTGCCGGTGATGTTAGGTGGGCGGGGGGCAATAGGTCTCCGCTGCGATGTTGTACACTTGCCGTGAAGTTGGTGGCACTTAAGTGGTGTGACCCTGGAAGAAGTGGGGTTCCATATAGGCTTCGAGTCGCGCCAAGATCATGTGGCTTGATATTTGTCCACGCGGACGGCAATTGACAAATTATGAGTAAATGTTTTACTACTTCTTTTGCGGGGAGTGTGTTAAGAGAATTTACATTTTGTTCACGTTTACGAAGAAAGCGCGTTATCGGGGTTGGATAGCATTTTTAAAGGAATTTGAATGGACTAGGAGGTGATGAATGAAGTCGCACGAGCAAAGAGGAATTAACCCTTTAGGTTAGGTTAGCTTAGGTAGAGCACACTTAGACCATGTTGGTCCATTGTGGTACCCACAGTCAGGCTGCTACCGCAGATTGAGCACTCAAGTGATAGTCGGGACTGGACCAGATTTGAGAACCAGATAAAGGCGTATTAACTTCGCTTTCACTGGGATTCGAACTGGGGACCCCGCTAACCAGTGCCAGGCACTCAACCTACTGTACCATCCAGTCGTTAATTAAACCTTTAATACCTAAGGTTTTTTTGGAAAACAAATTACAGTGGACTCTCCCTAAGTCGAGCTCTCTCTAACTCGAAATTTTTCGCCATATTTTACATACATTTCCCTCAATATTCCATACAAAAACCTCTCTCTAAGTCAAACTCTCTCTCTCTCTCTAATTCGAACAAATTATGGTATCCCGTGACAGTTTGACTTATGGGGAGACCACTGTATTTGTTGTAGAGGAGCCATTTCTGCACAACTTTCGTTCTATGACTGTTCATATAACTCATCTGGATATGGTATCCATAGACGCCTGGCCAGGCTCATGTCGCTGTGCAGTTCGTGGTTGAATCTTTTCCTCAAAAATAGTCAACACAAACAGGACCGAAGATTGAACGTAGAACTTTTCTCTCGAAAAGACCAAAGGCTTCCTCCTCCGCTCTTGAGATTGCCCATGCCTCCGCGTCGTAGAGCAGAATTGTGATGATCAAGGTCTTGTATGAAGTCAGCCTGGTCCTACGAGAGAAGGATCTACTACTCAATTGCCTCTTGAGCCCAAAAAAACAGCGGTTGGCAAGAGTTACTTTGCGTTTAATCTAGGTACTGGTGTTGTTCGTACTGTATACTTGCGAGCCGAGGTAGACGAAGTCCTTGACCAGCTCGAAGTTATAGCTGCCCATTCTGACGCTCGGTCCAAGACGACGATGTTGTGCGTCCTTTCTTGATGACAGCCTATACTTCGTTTGCCTTGCATTCTTTTGCATTCACCGCTAGACCCATTTTAGCCGCTTCCGCCTCAATGCCAGCAAACGCTTCATTAACGGCTCGCTGTGTTCTGCCAATCACGTCAATGTCATCCGCGCATGCTAACAGTTGTATGGACTTCTGGAAGATCGCGGCTCTAGTGTAAGCGTGTGAGTTCTGCACGATCTTCTCAAGAATAATGTTGAAAAAATCGCATGACAGCGCGTCGCCTTGTCTAAAACCTTTTTTGATATTGAAGGTCTCGGAGAGCCTACCGACCTTGATGGAGCAGCGAGAGTTCACCATCGTCATCCCGCACAACCTGACGAGTTTGGCAGGAATGTCAAAACTAGACATGATGCTGTATACCTCGTCTCTATGCACGCTGTTATACGCGGCCTTGAAATCGACGAATAGGTGGTGGGTGTCGATCTGCATTTCTTGCGTTTCTTCCAGGATCTGCCGTAGTGTGAAGATTTGGTCGATGATGGACTTCCCCGACCTGAAACCGCACTGACAAGGTTGTTGACGAATGGTTTCAGGCGCTCACACAAAACGGCAGAGAGGATCTTATAGGCGATGTTGAGGAGACTTATCCCTCGGCAGTTGGGGCAGTTGAAGGGGTCTCCTTTCTTGTGGATCGGGCAGATGATACTGAGATTCCACTCGTCGGGTATGCTTTCCTCCGACCATATCCTTCAGATGAGTTGGTGCATGTAACTTACCAGCTCATCTCCAGCTGCCTTAAACAATTCTGCTGACGATATCGCTATCTCAACCTCGTCTAAGTCGGGGGGACGGAATTCTCGTCGATCATCGTCCATATTGAGTGGAATATTTTCAGCAGAGTTTTGCAGATGGAAATTTGGTCCATGAGGCTCTTTGGCGTTAACGCGTGTGGACCCATACATCGAGCTCCTTTTTGTAGACAGCCTACTTAAAATAATCTCAAATGGTTTTTAGTGCAATTTTAAACTCCGGGGCTATCGAAATAGTGGTCAGTAACTGTCAGGCTCTACGATTTCCATGATTTTATCGGCATTTTAGACAATTGGCCTTTCAACGTCTTTGACATCGAAATTGCCTGAATCGACGGAACTAAAACTGGGCATCATTATCATCACCTTAGCGAATGTGAAAGCAGCCTAGCCATTTTGCTTGATACATATATCTATGCACAGGAACAACGTTCCACTCCAGTTACCGTATTGACACACATATTTTCAATTATGGCGTATTTTCTCTTTGCTGGTGTCCATCTTTGGTGCTCTGAGTCAGTCAAACGCAAAACTTTCACAAACTTTACAATTTTTGTTCATCAATTTGCCCAATTTCCATATCCGAATCGAAAAAGGCCAAACTTTAAATGTAGGCTGTTATAAAGTCTGGTGTTAAGTACACCAGTATAGATGGGTGGGTTGCTTCGCTAAGCATTTTTTCCACAGGGCTTAACCGCTGACGGCTTAGTTCTCACTTGAATGAGAATTAACGCTATTATGGCCTTAATTCAAATGGCGTTTATTCACGACACCGACAAATACACATTGATTATAGTCTATTTTTGCAAAAAGGAATCAATACCTTTTTTTCATTTAATGTTAGGTTAGGTTAGGTGGGTGGGCTGCTGCTAGTGTATTCACCAGAGATAATGGATGATAGAGATATCCAACTTCGGCAATTTTTACCCCTAGCCCACAACGAAGATGTATTGGTAATCCCTTGTATTTCACTTATACATTTATAACGCTCGTCAATTCACCACAATATGGCCGCCGATTCGTGAATTTTGTGGGAAAAAAAGCGGCAGACTCATGAATTTAGTGGGAATCAATGTACTTTCCATGTAACGTACATAGGTATGTTGTTCGGAGGGTGTTCAAAAGTTGACTAGTGTTTTTAAAGGAATTTTCTTACATTGTTATATGGACTTCCGTGAATAACAATGTATTGCAATGTCCATTTAACTGGAACTATTTGACCTAAAATTAATTCTTAAGTGTATATATAGCCTATTCATAAATCATACCTGACAAATTAACTCAAAAAATTAAATTCGCTTTATACGCTTAATTCATGAATTCTGAAAAACTCATGAATTCAATTTAAACAATTTGATAAGAACAATGGCAAGATATTGCAACTTTTACTAATGCTGAAAAATGGTTGCCAAAACTTCTTATTTGTGATTCACGCTTCAATAATATTTTCATTATTGGTTAACTGAACGTGTGAATGTATTATTAATTTTTATTCATATGAAAAAATTCACACTATGTTGTGCATTCATTAATTATGTCCAAGTATCTCAGATTGTAACTTCCTCAAAGTTTTAGTGAATCGACTTCATGAACATAAGCTTTGTTCGTTCGTTTACCCCTCCATACTGTGTTGAAAATTTAACACCGAAATTTGAAAAAAAGGTTCAAATAACGAGCGAATTTTCAAATAAGAACTCTAATTCACCCCATTACTAAGGTGGGTAAGACTATCAGCTGTTCCACAGCTGTTCTCAAGAGCTCACACGTATTCACAGACACGGGACAAAAAGCGTATAAAAAACGCTGTCAGATGAAATCAAGGGGCAAGGGAGGTAGAAGTTGGATATCTCTATTATAGGTTATCTCTGGTATGCACCACGACACTGGTCCATTGTGATACCCACAGTCAGACTACTCCAGTGATGTGCCGTTAATTTGACCCCAACGGCAAATGGTGACTAGTCCAGATTGGAGCGTATTAACTTTTGGATTCGAACCGGAGACCCCGCTAACCAGGGTCAGTCTATACTGTGAACAAAAGGATACACTTTTACCCTAAAAGTAAAATTATTATGAAAACAAAAAAAAAGGATTTTCTTAATTTTTTGCAACTATAAGCACATCAAGTTCTTAAATGAATACGGCCCAGTAATTCTTAAATTGAAATTTTAACGTAAAAAAAAATTTGTTGAACGGAGTAGAAATAAGTTGCTACGTTAATAAATGAAGTAGATCTACTATCTATGAAGTAAATTGTCATCCCTGATCCAATTGTGATACAGATTAAGAGACGCAAATAGAAATGTATCGAAGCTCTCAATTAACTAGTTTGGTGGCGCTTAACCAAGAATTTCAATCAATAAACTGTGTGAAATATATTTTATACGCAAAATGCAATGAATACCGAAGATTAATTGCAATAATCAGTGCTATGAATAACAAATCTATATACTTGCATACAATTCTTATAAACATTATAACAAATACACTCCAAGCTCGCGTTAAAGCCATGAAAAGAATGTGTTCCTTTACTTACGTGTGTATTTTCAAGGTATTCTCATCCGCAGCACAAGACTCCCATACAATATGTCTCCTTTGAAGCAATCTTTACCGCAAAAATTTGCGCTACCAAATCGCCACACAATCTATATATTTATGTTTGACTAAGTATACTGAAGAGTAAGCGCAAAAAAATGCTATAAGCCACGACACATTAGGTCGCACGCAACCTCAAGTTGGGGTGGATCGTGGAACTAAGCGTTTTGCTTGTGTGTTGCTTGATACATATATCTATGCACAGAAACAACGTTCCACTCTTGAGTGTTGAGTTGGCGTGCCATTGAACTTCTCGGCAGTGGGGGTTTTAATAATAATAATATGGGTGGCGCGACAGTCCGAGGCGGACCTGGGCCTAGCTTCTCAGCAACCATTGCATGGTGTGCGTGCTATTTATTCTTTCACTAGTGGAAGGGACCTACAGTTTAATGCCGACTCCGAACGGCGAAATTGAGAAGCTTTTTCAAGACACGAATACTCTTTGAGCATTGTCAGTAACTCGAAAGAGGTGGAGCCGTGAACTATCAAGGGTGCTAAATTCGGGTATCGAACCTGGAACCCTCTGCGTAGTAGTCGACTCACTTACCCACTACGCCGCGGCGACCCACGGCGAGTGGGGGTTTTACTGAAATGACGACTTACTTAAGCGTTTGATTCTCTTATTTCGTTTAGCAACTATAAAAGACCGCGTTCGAATGATAGCATATAATTCACATAATTTTTTCCATTGCCTGAGATGCAATGTATTTGTGAAATCGTAGCTAAACCACTTCTTAGGACTAGGAATCGCCAGTCAACATGCCATCAGGAAAAAAGCCGACTGCATTACCAGAATGGCGTTAGAATGGGACTGTTGTGATCACAACAACTGATGATATATGACGCCAACTCATATCGCACACAACACACAGCACACAACAGCACAACTGCACATATTCAGCTCTTATTTCCACTATCACTCTAATGCACATTCTTCGTTCACCTGTACGCACCTCTTTCGCTTCTTAATTCTTCCTAATAAAAACAACTCAATGTTCATATCTTGTAACATAAGCAATTTGAGTCCAATAGAAAATGTAGAATAAGCAAATTTGTACTATATAAGTCAATGATGTGCACAAATAAAGTTTAGTTCCATACAAAACCCTGTCTAGTAAGTTGACTTCCCCCCACCAACGGTAAGGGGTCAATAAATTATTATTCAGGCATTAACAAACACTTAAAGCATTCATTGGTCCTTCGAGCCGGATTTTAACCAGCAAGGTTACCTCAAGGCAAAAGGACCAGAGGACGGCCCAAGAAACACCTAGAGACGATCAGTACTCATGGAACTGGGAAGATGTTACCTCACTTGGGAAACAACTGCAACCAGGTTAGATGGAGATGTCAAATGGAAGCCCTACTCTCCCAAGAGGATTGACAAAGGGAAAAAACAGCTTGAAGGTAGCTAACATAGGTACCCCATGTTTCGATAGAATCCATCCACTGGCAGTCTACTTAGTGAGTTCATCAGCTTTGTAGTTTCCCAGGACATCCCTATATCCGGGCAACCAGGCGAATGTTGACGTAAAGATACAGAAATCGAGGGCAGACAACAAGTTCTACCTTAGCCAGGCTAACCACCAATACCTCCGTTTGGAAGACGCTAAAGTGATTTGCAAGGCGAACAAATTTGTTCAGATTAAGACACTCCGAGAAAACACCACTTCCTCCTCGATCATCCGTCTTGTATCCACAAGCCGGCACAACAGTTCTATGTTCGGAATCTGGGTTTCGAAGCTGTTCTCTGTGATGAACACCCTTTAAGCACGGACACACGTTCCACTGATGACCTACGTCAACAGCAACAGCTGTCGAAATGGATGGAAAAGAGACATTCTGCCACTTCCAAGAAGCACATGAATTAATTTGGAAAAAAAAAATCAAAAAAAAATTACAAAATAACCATCGTTCATTGTAATTTTTGACAGCTGCCAAAATTGCACACACACCCATTGAGCAATTTTGTTTTGCCAGCCGTTTTAAATGATCACGTTTCGTGGACAACAATGAAAAAGGAACGGCAATTCCAATCCATTTTGCCCGTAAAGACGTGTGGGGAAATCAAATTCACCTGTAAGCGGTTTTATAGGGGCGATGCACTTTCGACGATTACGATAAGATATCGTTTCAATAAGCCTTAATGTTGCCGTTCATTCAATATCGATGTGGGGAGCTTAAATTCGTTGGGCTGTTGACGTAAGCTAAGCGCCGATTTGCGTCTCAAGAGAATGTCCGAAATATGATGACTAAAGGTAAGAGATGTAGCGAGAGGAGAGCTAAAGCAGACTATAGACGCTTCCACGTAGGGCTTCTGTTAGAAGTCTTCTTCACCATTACAGTGGAAAGCCCTCCCTTCCATTGCTGGGTAGGTAGGTAGGTAAATTGGGTGCCATGACAGCTCACTTAGACCAACGAGTTGGCTCTATTCTGCCCATGTTAGGTGTATTAAGCGACCGTGAGCCCTACTGCAACACTTAAACCAGCCACATTCATGCGCGAATCCAAGGAAGTTTCTTGTTTCCACATAACCAGCGATACTCCAGAATAAGATAGATGAGTGTGTTCAGGTCTGCAGAGAGGCTGGTTCTTTTTGCTCTGCTGATACAGTCCGTAGGAGCCTAGCTTCCGCAGCAACCAATCATGTTCGTGCTATTGTTCTCTCACGAGTGGAAGGGACCTACAGTTTTATGCCGTCTCCGAACGGACATGTTTGAGAAGCTTTTTCTAGACAGAAAGTCATAACTGACTCGAAAGAGGTTTCGTACCAGGAATCGAACCTAGACACCATAGGTTCAAGGGCGCAGAAGTCGACGCACAACGTCATGGCTGTGGCGGCCCCATATGCCATCATAAGCCAGTGGACCACGTGGTTGTGTAGTCGCTGTTTGAACTGTAGAGTCGCGAAGGCCTTTTTGCCACGCTCTTGAATGTTGGGTTTCGAGGTTTCTTCCGTGTCCAGTTTAGTTTCGCTCTGTCGTTCAGCTTTAAAAGGGATGTCACAGGCTGAGTGAGGATCAAGAACACGGATTTTGTATTTCCTGAGGAAGAAAAATAAAGTTGTTTTCGGTGGATTGGCGTCTAGGCCGTGTTCGTTTGTCCACTCTTCTAGATCGAAGATGGCTGATCGTGAATATGTATTTCCCAGAGGCCGTGATGGCAGCAAAGTCTGCATAGCCAAGGCGTTGCACACCGTCCTACCCCGGGTCAGTAGAAGTTTACTTGCCATTACGGTCCACAAGAGAGGAGAGAGCCTCTCTGTGGTGTCCATTAACAGCTCTTCAAATCTATTTGCCACTTTTCTTTTAAAGATTATTTCAGGTGGATGTTGATCGCAACTATGTCTAAGTGGTCCATTGCTAGTTCGTCTGCTGTTTCGTTTCCCTGGATTCCCATGTGTTGTGACTACAGAGGTTCTGTAGCTCACCGAAGCCGTTGAGTATCGTTTTTTACTTTATTATACTACGTTTTGGAAGCACGTTCTAGAGCTATTGTCGAGCCCAGGATGGGTAATGAACAATGCGGCTTACGTCCCTGGCACTTAAGAAGGCTTGGGAGAATGCCAAGCCCATCTACAGTCGTTTTGTAGATTTGGAAAAAGGCATATGACCGAGTTCCTCGAGGTAAACTCTGGAGTTTTCTGCAGGAGTATGGGATTGAGGGTCCTCTTTTGAAGGCAGTCAGTCTCTATACAAGGGTTAACGTTGCTAAATCAACACCTGCTTAGACCTCGTCAAGGATGCTTTTTGTCAGCTCTCCTTTTCATTGTCAATATGGACTGAATGTTGCAGCGTAGCATCATTGAACCAGGTGGAGAAGTTCAAGTATCTCGGGGTCTTCTTCACGAGTGATGGAAGGAGTAATGCTGAGCTTTCTTGTAGGATCAGTCTTACACAGCTTGAAAGATCTGTAATGAGGAAGGCGGATCTCGGTTTCAAACCCAAGCTAGGCGTTTTCAACTCAATATTTGTTCCAACTCTTACCTATAGGCATATAAGCCTATCCTCCTTTCTTCTAAAGACCTTGGGAAAATTGATCGATGTATTCATCCGACACTTAGTCACAGACAAAGTTTCGATCTCTCAGCATGCTTACAATAAGGGCAAATCTGTGGAAACAGCCCTGCACTAAATTGTTGGCACTATAGAAAGTTCCCTTGGTTTCAAGAAATTTTCTCTCACTGCCTTTGTCAATATCGAGGGAGCCTTTAATAACATAGAACCTCACGAAATAACCTCAGCACTCAGCAGACTTGGGATCGAAAAGCCAAAAGTGACTTTTATCCAGCGGCTTCTCAATAACAGAGTGAGACGCTCGTAGCTTGGTGATACCACGATCCGTAAATCTGTGAACAGAGGCACACCTTAAGTACTCTCCCCTCTATTGTGAACATAGTGGTCAACGAACTGCTTGTGAAACTAGATGGGCTTGGGTGTAAGCTCATTGCCTATGCAGATGACATTGCCATAGCTGTATCTGGGAAATATTTATCCACGATCAGAGATATTTGCAATCTGCCCTATCCAAGCTAGTGAAATGGACTAGCGAGTGCGGCCTAGGTGTCAATCCACAAAAAACAGCTCTAGTCCTCTTTACTAGGAAGTATAAAATTCCTAACTTTGACCCTCCCACACTGTGCGGGACCCCCTTGGTGCCAAGCGACAGCGCTAAATTCCTAGGTCTTATACTAGACACGAAGTTAAGCTGGAAGCTAAATATCCAAGAACGTGTCAAGAAGGCCTCAACGGCTCTCTTCTGCTGTGAAAGGGCCATTGGGTGCAAATGGGGACTGCAAACGCGAATGGTTCACTGTCTCTTTATATCAGTAGTCAGAACCATACTGCTGTATGGTGTCGCAATTTGGTGGACGCATAAGATAAGAGAATCAACATCACCCCTGCACTCGCTAGAGTGCAGAGGATGGCTTGCGTATGCATTAGCGGGCGCTAAGGACTACCTCCGCCGAAGCATTAAACATACTCCTCAACCTGCCACCGATAGAACTAATTGGCAGAGAGACAGCAGCTAGCACGGCGATTAGATTAAGATCGCTGAGCAGCTGGAAAGAACTGCAGTCTGGACATTCAATGATACTACGCAGGTATGCCTCTATACCAATAGACACAGACCTCACTCTAATTAAACTCCTCTTCGAGAAGAATTTCTCAACCAGCATACCGCCCAGATCTAACTGGGAGTCTGAACACCAGACACACACTTCACAGATGGATGCAGGTGTGGGTGCTGGTGTCTATTCCAAGGATCTAAATGTCCAGCTATCTTTTCGACTACCTAATTATTGTAGGAAATTCATAGGTCTTATATTAGATGTGAAGCAAGATATCCAGGAACGTGCCAAGAAGGCCTCTTCAGGCTGAAACTATAGAGATTAAGAAAACCCTGTCATGGCTAAAAAACAATGTAACATCGCGCACAGATACCATCATCAGCCAGGCATCAATCTGTGAATTCAGTCACTTTTAATTCCAAGACTTCCCTTAATTGCCGCATATCTCTTAACGAGAGGGCCAAGTATTTTAACATCCAACTTATGTGGGTGGCGGGACACCACATAGAGAGAATGCGAAGCGGACAAACTCGCTAGAAAGGGTACAAACTCTGTACTCTTTCCCGGTGGAGACCCACCCTCCACGCCTATCGCTACTATAAAACAACCATCTGCCAACTGCCACCGGAGGTAGGTTTACATCCGCCGTTCTCGTTATTCCGTTGGAGAATGCTTAGTTATATTGTTAAAGGCTCCTTCAATGACCTGGAAAGTGCATATGTGAACTGTCTGTATTCCATTCTATTGTGTCAGTTAACTCGTTCAGAGAAGTCTCGATAGACCTACCTTCTTGTTATGAGTATTGAGAGTCAGAGAGGAAATTTCTAGGAATTCTCTAATGTAGAAGTCAACAATTCTTTCTAGTGTTTCGATAATAAAGACAAAGCGGTCTACACTCGACGTCCACATGACTCGATTTGCCCCCTTTTGGGATGAAGACAGCCCGTGAGATACGCCAAGTTTTGGGGACTAGCCTAGCCTAGCCTTTAAAAATGAGGCGCATTGCAGAGAGGATCGATCCGTGGGCTTTTTGGAGCATTGCCGGGATTTGCGTCGGCTAAAGAAATGTATAGCTCATTTGACGTCTTGTACAACCTGATGCATCATTGATCAGATCAGCTATAGGGCAGTCTGCGTAACCTGGGAAGCGGGTGCTTAGAAGAATCTCCACATGGAAGGTATCTTGCTACTTAAAACGCTGCAATTGACGGCTTGTTGGCCTGTCGGCATAGACAAGCGGCTTAACGCATGATGTATACGTGAAAAAAATCGTCTAAGGGGATCAAATCGCACGATCTAGAGGCTAGGCTTATTCAACGGATCAAAATGGGAGATCTGAAATGATGACCGATTTCATTTATCAATTGGTCGACTCGCGCGAGTTACGAGTTGGGAGCAAATACAGATACAAAGAAATCCTTTTTTATTCTTTATAATATTAAATTAAAAAGAAGCCGATTTAGAAAAATAGAAAGTTCATGTGCCCTTGCTTCACGATCGACTGACTTAGCATCCACCCACTTTACAAACATAGAACGATAAGAAAAAGGAGGAGACAGAATAGGAAAGAACGCTACTGTATAGATAAAATGAACATTGTAAATTTAATTTGCTGATTTTGTGTTTTATTTGAATTACAAAAAGAACGATGTTACCGATCTCTAACAAACCAAAAAGAAAAGAGAAGAAGAATTTAAAAAAATAGTAAAAGAACATAAATTAACATCTATTACATATCTATTACTTCTTTTTGATCTAGTACATTGATAGTACATAAATATAATGACATAAATCTGTTTGATTTGACAGTTTCTTAAGAACATATAATTATTTCAGAAAGCTACTGATAATAATGGGAGTGGGGGGGTCGTTCCCACATAGCGAAAGGGATTTTTACCCAGTAAAAACACAACCCTTCAATTAAAATATATTTCCACTACAATTAAGTTTTACACTTATCGAGCAGTTTTACTTTCTTCGTTTAGATGCAATTGGCAAGAGATTCTCAATCTCATTGAGAGTTCTTGCTAACACCGTAGCTAAGCGCGAGGTCAAGGGGTTTAGTCCTTTGAAGACGGCGCAAACAAATTTCTTTCGTCGAGAATTGGAAGGATAACAGAGCTTATGTGCTCTTCCAGGCGACGCTTATGCTTACGAGCAAAATTCGTAACTTCATCTTGGACTGATGAAATTCCAAGATCTCTGTGGATATCGTTATTTCGTATATATCAGGGTGTGTTGACGATGGCCCTTAGCACTTTATTTTGGAAAGTTTGTAGTATGTTTCTATTACTTTCTGTGGTACAACTCCATAGTTGTATACCATACGTCCAGACGGGTTTTAGCACTTGCTTTTATTTAAGCAATTTGTTGTCAGTACTTAGCTTGGAATATTTTCCAATAAGCCAGTACTTGTCTTTGTATCTTAATTGGAGCTCATCGCGTTTCTTTTTGACGTTCTCCTTCCATTTTAAGCTTTACATCGAGAGTCATTCCGATGTATTTCGCTTCATTGCCGAATAGTATTTGAACATTGTTTATAAAAACGGGCAAGTTATTTACATTCTTATACGTAAAATGTATATGAACGGATTTAGCTTCGTTAAGCTCAATTCGCCGAGTGTTCGTCCATTCGTGTACCCGGCCTAAAGAACATTGTAATTTTCGATCGTTTTGGCAGTTACCAAAATGGCGGTGTCGTCAGCAAATGTGCCTACATCCTGCGGTATATCGCTGCTACACAGTAAGTAAAGGACGGGCCCAACAACACTTCCTTGTGGTACTCCAGCTTGTATACATTTAAATAGGGAGTATTCTTTCCCATATTTCACACGGAAGAAGATTCTATCCGATAGATAGTTCGATAAGAGTGTGCAAAGTTTTCTGGGGAGGAATTGTTGAAGGTTGTGTTTCAAGCCTTCGAGCCAAACCTTGTCAAAGGCTTGAGAAACATCAAGAAATACAGCTGAGCAGACTTGCTTTTGTTCAAGCGATTTTTCCATAACATCAGTTATGCGATGTACTTGGTCAATGGTTGAATGCTTGCTTCTAAAACCGAACTGGTGGTTAGGAATAAGTCGTCTTTCATCTACAACCGGGCTTAAACGTCTAAGTAATATTCTTTCGAACACTTCAGACATTGTCGGAGGAAGTGAAATCGGTCTATAAGACTTTTTGTCTGTTGGCGGTTTACCCGGTTTCGGCACCATTATTATTTCCGCTTCTTTCCACTGACTAGGGATATGTTCTAATCTAAAGGCGGCGTAAATAATGTAGAGGAACATAAGAAGCGCCTTCTGAGGTAATTCTTTCAGAACTTCTCCTGTGATTAAATCATAACCAGGCGCTTTCTTGGGTTTGTGTTTTTCAATTCTTCCTTAAGTTCTGCCAAAGTGGCTTTTCTTATAGAACAATTGTCATTATTTGAGTCTGAACCGCAGGAGTACACAGGAGGTGTTTGTCCATCGCGTGATTTAAACCTTGCTTCCAAATGATCTGCGAAGAGATCTGCTTTCTCTTTATCGTCCTTGGCCCACTCGTGTTGGTTTTTCCGAATTTGGGCCGCATGTGCTTGGGGTTTTCTTAAGCCGTTGGCTGCTTTCCAGAGTGAGTAGTTGGTAACTTTTTTCGCTGCCAAGCCTGTTAATTCCTGTTATTTTTAAACGACTTAATTTTCGCTTTCAGACGGTTAGACAGTTGGTTGAGGCGTGTTTTATGCTGTGGCGCACGGGTCTGCTGCCATTTCTTACGAACTTTACGTTTCTCTCTTACTTCTCCTCGTATTTCCGGTGGATACACATGTTTGGTGGCAATACATGTTATATCGTCGTTTTCCTAGCGAGAGGTGTATTGCTCCACGCAGCGCACTGTATTAGTTCTACTTCTCTACCGTATGGGGTTATCAGCGTTACTCTGAGTTCGATATTATCTTGTAAGTAACTTCTAAATGCTTGCCAATTGGAACTTCCTTTTTTACAAGGGTATCATTTATACATAGTACATCTGAACTAAGATCAAAGTTTTCTTCAATTCGTAAGTAGTTTCGAGAAACACCTTTTATGACAAGGAAATCAAGAACGTCAGGTATTTTTGTAACATCCGACGGCCAATAGGTTGGTTTTCCTGTCGAGTAAAAATCACAGTTTACTTTTGTAAAATATGCGAGACACAAGTTTTATTAATTCACACTTTATTATAAAATAACTTAATACACTACAGTATATATTTCTATGGTATGTGTGTACCAGAGATAATGTATGATAGAGATATCCAACTTCGGCTATTTTTACCCCTAGTCCACAACGAAGTGTAGTGTAGTGGTAATCCCTTGTATTTCACTTATACATTTACAACGCTCGCCAATTCACCACAATATGGCGGCCGATGCGTGAATTTTGTAGGAAAAAAGCGGCAGATTCATGAATTTAGTGGGATTCCATGTACTTTCCGTGTAACGTATGTGGGTATGTTGTTCGGAGGGTGTTCAAAAGATGACTGGTGTTTTTCTTACATTGTTATATGGACTTTCGTGAATAACAATGTATTCCAATGTCCATTTAACTGGAACTATTTGACCTAAAATTAATTCTTAAGTGTATATATAGTCTATGCATAAACCATACCTGACAAATTAACTCAAAAAATGAAGTCCGCTTTATACGCTTAAATCATTGATTCTGGAAAACTCATGAATTCAATTTAAACAATTTGATAAGAACAATGGCAATATATTGCAACTTTTACTAATGCATAAAAATGGTTGTCAAAACTTCTTATTTGTGATTCAAGCTTCAATAATATTTTCATTATTGGTTAACTGAACGTGTGAATGTATCATTAATTTTTATTCATGTGCAAAAATTAACCATATGTTGTACATTCATTAATTATGTCCAAGTATCTCAGATTGTAACTTCCTCAAAGTTTTAATGAATCGACTACATGAACATAAACATTGTTCGTTCGTTTACCCCTCCATACTGTATTGAAAATTGAACACCGAAATTTGAAAAAAAGGTTCAAATAACGAGCGAATTTTCAAATAAGAACTCTAATTCACCCCATTACTAAGGTGGGGAAGGCTATCAGCTGTTCCACAGCTGTTCTCAAGAGCTCACACGTATTCACAGACACGGGACAAAAAGCGTATAAAAAACGCTGTCAGATGAAATCAAGGGGCAAGGGAGGTAGAATTTTGATATCTCTATTATAGGTTATCTCTGGTGTGTACATCACAACGGCAACCGACTGACGATCATCGAATTTGACAATTGATCGGTCGTCATTTGACTTCAGCACCCCCTAGTGGCATTTTTTATTACCTCATTTGCGAACCCGAATTCCGTCAGCTCATTCGCTCGAAGCAATTTGTATGGGAATTTAAAATTCGGTGCAGATCTATATTTGTTAAAACTTATATAAAATAAATGTTTTTGAATACCATTAATGGTGGAATACGGGGAAAAAGTGTGCAAGTTTTGTTATTAGTGCTTGTCAAGTTCTTGGAAGTGATAGTTTACTTGGAATCGCATAATGAAAAATGTAAACAAACCACTTGTGTACCAGTAACTATTCATTGTGCATTTTATCAGTATGTGAATAGAGAATAATATTAAGTGTTGATTTACTGCATATTCACTGTATTATAATAGAACAATGTCTGAAGAAGTGAAATACAGCTGAAATTCGCACATTACATACATTATTTCTTATTACGTCCTACTAATATAACAACAATTCCAAGGCGCTTTCTTTGTGTAATGTACGTGAAGAGTTCATAGAAATTGGTTGTCCCGTTTAAAGCAATAAGTTGATTATATGATATAAACAATTTCTTATATATTTTCAAGCAATAAACGCAACCAACATAATGTATTATTCCTTCATTTTGGACAAAGCAAATGGAATATTGTGCTACATTGGAGGATATGTACATACATACATATATACATATGTATGAATGAGTGAATTTTCAGCAGATTACACTGCACTGAATATGTTTAAATTAATTTGTTTAACAAACTATGACGAAATAACACTTAATAATGTTCACGATTCAGTGTATATTGTGTTGAAGAATGATAAAACAACAACAATTTCATGTCAAACTGGTGCTTTGTTTACCAGCATTCCTCAAAAACTATCACAAATAGACACTTGACAACAGCTTAAATTAAAACTTCTGCATTTTAACTCGGCATTAAAACATTTATGGGAATAAAAAATAATTATTTTATATTTTTTCTAATTTTTTTAATATCCCACTACATTCCACCATTTGTAGGTAAATTCCTATCCTAGTTCTGACAGCTCGGAATCCATCACGCATACAAGGTACCAAAATTATCCGCAAGAGGTATAGGTCGATCGGTCAATTGCAAGACCATGACGGATGGTAATCAGGGATGTTATTCAGTACACAACAACTTTCATACCAGCCCTGTATAAAATTCTGCCTTTTTGTGACATTAATCTTGACCCCCAAAAAATGTGTTTCGCATTAAAATCTCCACCAATTACGAAATTTGGGCCTAGAGTGTGAAAAGTGAGCGGAGGGCAGTAAATGGACGCGACGTTAAATGAGTAATGTTTATTTTTTACACGAACCGTATTTAGCTGTATAGAATCAGATTCTATACTTATTCCTACTAAATGATCTATTTTATCGCGTATAAACAGGGATGAACCGCCTCTGGCCCGGACGGATGGCAGGCGTGGTAACCACGGTACCCTTTTAGGTTTACACAGGATTGATTCGTCAAGTGTGTCTCAGAGATCAGACAAATATCGATATCTTTTTCTCTAATATATAATTCTAGTCACATTCAAATTTAAAATTTTAATTGACATATTCATGTTAAGATACGCTTGCTGTTAATCCTATTTTCGAGGTCGAGTAGCCTTTCGAAAATAAGTTTGTTCGTTTTAGTTTGTTCATCAAGATTCCCTAAAATGAAATTAAATATATTTGAGATGGGAGTTGATTGCTCTTCGCAGCTTTTTCAATTTGTATATGCTACTCTTTGGGCGAAGCCTTTTGCTCCGACGTGCGATGATAACACATTAGCTGGTGTCCGCAGGTTGAGTCTGCACTTTTACTTCGATCGAGTCACCGTTGGTTTCGGCACGGTTCTTAGAACTACATCCTTTGTTGCCGATTTTGGTTGTTGACGGAGTTTCGATTTGACTTGATGTCTTTCCTTTACAGTTAGTACAAGTAGCTGGTGTAGTCTTGCTTTCGTTACATTCTGCCGACAGATGTTCGCCGTCTATTTTAACTTCTTTTTCTTCTATTTTAACAGTCACGTCGAGAATTGTTTTTAAGCCATAGATTTTGTCAATACTTTCACATTTGTCGAAGCTAAGCATGTAAAGGGATAATCCGACACGTCTCACAATTTCGGATCCATCTGTCAGTTGTTTCCTTCTGGATAATAAATTAGCAGCATCTACTATTTTTAGGCCTTTAAGTTTCAAGTCCTCGAAAAATTCTTCTTTTGGACAAGACGCATGAAGTCCCCTAGCTATGACACGAATGGGTCGGTCGGATTTATTTTCATACGTGTACCATTGGACGGGGATGCCCGTTCTTTTGGTAACTTAGTTTCGTTGTTACTGGTAAGACGTACATTTTCTGACTTCTTTATTACCTCCGGCGAGGAACCGGCCTTTCGGTTTTTGCCCAGTCGAATTTCTGTCAGTTGGTTTCACGAGCGAGTTCTTCCTCATCCGTACAATACACATCTTTTTTTGATCCGTCAGAGTTGGGTTTTTTTTCTTGACTTCCAATTTGTTCTGCCCTTAATTGCCTAAGTTCATTTCATAGTTCTTTACAGAGGTCTTCCATATCAGCGAGTCTAGTCCTTAATTCCGCATTTTCCTTTTCAGGCCTTGCGAACCTTGCTAGAGCCTGTTCTTGAGGTTTTAATTACTCGCGTTTTAGACGCAGTAGTTTTCATTGGCATTGATACGCGCGTGTTTTTAGTGTTAGATCCTGGTGGTGGTGATCTATTTACCCTTGACAATTTTTGGAACGGGTCCGAATGCAATACTTGGCTCTTATATTTAAGTGTTCTTCGGCGCATACAAAAATAATATACAGTGCGACCTCAATAAAAGCAACCCTCGATACGTGCAACTCCTCGATACAAGCAACACCTTAAGTCTTACCATTATTGACTCAGTAATTGCAACTCCTCGAAAAAGGAGTGACTCGAAAAAAGCAACTATTGTTTCATAAACTCTTTTTTCGTTTGCTATTTGTATATTTTCCTTCTTGTTTATTTTTGCTATGTCTGGGCAGTTATTTTACAGCTATTCGTTGTACTTTTTATGCCGATGTTTGCGTTATGTATGACAGGCGTAGTTTTTCGTGCCTTTTACTCGGTAGTCGTTAGTGTCGTTAGTCGGATTACTGTGCACTATTATTTATGGCTATTGTAAAAAGTGTTCCTAAGCTTCCTATAAAGCAAACAAGTGAAATTCTAGATCAAATTAATAAGGGTGTAACTGCTGAATCGCTTTCTGAGAAATATAAAGTAAACAAATCTACCATAAGTAGAAATAAGAGGAGACAAGGAGCGCTAACAAAATTTGTTGTAAATTCAGAATGTGTAGCGTGTGAGTTTCCACGTATGGATAAAGCCTTGTATAAATGGTTTTTGGAAAATCGACATCGAAATGTGCCAATTTCCATAGAAGTTTTAAAAGCACAGGCATGTAAACTGCACGACAGAATCAAGGAAAAACCAGGATCATTTAATGCAAGCAATGGCTGGTTTTAAATTTTTTAAAAAAGGCATGGAATCCGCAACCTTAAAATTTCGTGGAGAAAAGCTGTCAAATAAGCCGAAACTCGTTGAACCATTTTTGGTTAAGTTCAAAAATACAATTAAAGAGCTCGGTCTGTCACCAAATCAAATTTACAACGCGGACGAGTCCGGCTTATTTTTTAAGCTTATTCCAAATAAAACCCTTGTAAGCTTTAAAGAAGCAACCGCTCCAGGTCGGAAGAATTGAATTGAAAAAAATTACTTAAATTAACTATTACAACTTGATAAACTTAATTTTAATATGGTTTGGCCCAAGGCCGTCTACCAGATTGACAATTTATTAAATACCTTTCGCTTTATTAATTTAATAAATACATACACCTAAGTCTGTTTTTACACGGTCTTTTTTTACACGGTTTTGATATAACACGGTTTGAAAATTGAATATTTTTAATTTTTTTACACGATTTTATTCCATTTAGCACGATTTGAAATTTTATGTACTTAAATTTTTTTTGTCAAATTTAATTTTTGCGAAGTATGTTCATATCACAAAAAAGTATTTATGAAAGAAAAAAGTCTGAAACCATCGATAGTATCGATAGTGCTATCGATAGTTTGCGAACACTAGCTTAAAGATTTAAGTGAATTCCCTTTTAGCGCGTACAAGCAATTTTTACTGGTCAAAGCAAATGTGAATAGCACTAATTTAGGGGAATTCCCTTTATGTGCATACAATTTTAAGATTAGAGTGCATATCTTTTTTATCATTAATTACTATGCTTGTGCAAATAAGCATTATATATTTGATTTAATAAAATAAACATGAATTCTTGTTCTTAAAAATTCTTGTTTTTCACTAATTTTAATAGGTTTTAGAGATTAGGAACAAATCACCCATTTTTGTATACGATCAATGTCTTTTTTTACACGGTTTTTTTTACACGGCTTCTTCTGGAACCAATCTACCGTGTAAAAACAGATTTAGGTGTACATATGTTTATTTAGAAGTCGCCTTCAATAATACGTGTTGTGTAATTAAGTGCGATCGAAGTGTATCTATACAGAGCCTCCCAACCAAGTTCACCGTTTAAAATGTTCAGAACATCATTCGTATGCATTGTGCTTACACCAAAGTATCTCACGCGAAACTCTCTTAAGACAGGACATCTGGCAATGAAATGGTATACATCCTCCCTTTCTTGAAGGTTACACAGGTCACATAGAATTGGCAAGTCAGGACGGTGTGTAAATTTATTATTTCACCTCTTAATTTAAATATTAAAGTAATCACCTCCAGCGGAAAGCGATTAAGAAAGTACGTGGGTTCTTGAATATTCTAATTTAGTTGACTGTAAAGCATTCTATTATATCTACTGCTTCCGCTTTACATTGGTCGTACAAAGTGGAGCTTGATCTCTTTAGTTGTTTTGTGAAAATCTTCCTTAAGTTAGCAGTGCTAATGTCTGCAGAAGATTTTCACCGATGCTATCCCCCAGCTCCTCCCACTTTTTGATTAGATTTCCCCTTGTCAATATAGCTCTCCTGAGCACTAGTCTAGGCAGCCGTTCCTCTTCCATCTCCAGTACTTTTATGACATATTCAAAGTGCAGTTTAAGCGTGTCTAAAAATAGGGGTGGCACTGTTGTTTCCAAATGCAGCATATAAGATGGAGTGGACTTTGGTAACCGGAAAATGCGTTTTAGAAGATATCTCAGGAATCTTTCAACCTCTTCAAACTGGCAATAACCCCAAACTTAAGCACCATACAGTAATATAGAGACAGCAGTCGCACGAAATAGTTTGAGCTTAGAGCTGTGCTCAATATATTTATTATTGATGCATCGGCCCCATGCCGAAGAAACAGCTCTTTTCGCCTCAGCTAGTTTAAGTTGGAGATGCTTTTTCATACTAAGATTCGCCGTAATTAATATGCCTAGATACTTATACTCCCGCACTATTGAAACAGTCTCTCCTTTGTACGTCCATTTTTCATTATGGGCATATCTACTGCCACCATCTCTTCTTCTTCTTCTTCATTTGGCGCTACAGTCCGGGGTGGACCTGGGCCTCAACCAACAAGCCTCTCCAGCTGGCACGGTCTCTGGCTAGCTGTCTCCAGTGTCGCACGCCAAGTTGGTTGAGGTCCTTCTCCACCTGGGTGCGCCACCTTAAACGCGGGCGTCCTCTGTTGCGTTGTCCCACGGGTTCGGAGTCGAAGACTCTCCGGGCCGGAGCTGAGTTGTCCATACGCTCTACATGGCCTAGCCATCCTAGGCGTTGGATCCGAAGACGCCTGACTAGACTCATGTCGCTGTACAGCCCGTACAGTTCGTGGTTGAATGTTCTCCTCCAGAAACCGTCAACGCAAACAGGACCAAAGATCGCACGCAGAGCTTTTCTCTCGAAAATACCAAGGACTTCCTCATCCGCTTTTGAGATTGTCCATGCCTCCGCGCCGTACAGCAGGACTGGGATGATCAAGGTCTTGTATAAGGTCAGCTTGGTCCTTCGAGAGATGGCTCTACTACTCAATTGCCTCTTGAGCCCATAGAAACAGCGGTTGGCAAGAGTTACTCTACGTTTAATCTCGGTGCTGATGTTGTTCGTACTGTTTACTTGCGAGCCGAGGAAGACGAAGTCCTTGACTACCTCGAAGTTATAGCTGCCCATTGTGACGCTCTGTCCAAGACGTCGATGTTGTGTGTCCTTTCTTGATGACAGCATATGCTTCGTTTTGCCCTCATTCACCGCTAGA
This sequence comes from Eristalis intricaria, assembly GCA_964034865.1. NCBI lineage: Eukaryota > Metazoa > Arthropoda > Insecta > Diptera > Syrphidae > Eristalis > Eristalis intricaria. The sequence goes on along the minus strand of OZ035873.1, from coordinate 112,008,241 downwards.
CCCATTTTAGCCGCCTCCGCCTCAATGCCAGCGAACGCCTCATTGACGGCTCGCTGTGTACTGCCAATCACGTCAATGTCATCCGCGTATGCTAGCAGTTGTACGGACTTCTGGAAGATCGTGCCTCTAGTGTTGGCGTGTGAGTCTTGCACGATCTTCTCCAGGATGATGTTAAGGAAACCATCTCTGAATATGATAATTTTAGATTTCTCTAAGTTAACAGAAAGGTTCCAAAGTGCACAATAACTCTCAAGCCGATTGATCATTAGCTGCATTCCTTCAACTGATTCCGAAAGAAAAACTATATCATCGGCGAAAAGTAGTCCTGGTATCTGCATCCCTCCAAATTGAATTCCTCCTCCAACTGCCTCTACAATATCATTTATAAATAAAATAAAGAGCAGCGTGCTCAGAACACAGCCTTGTTTGACTCCCATTGGCGTTTCAAAGTCATCAGATACACATTCACCATCCCATACATACGCGGAGTTGCTTTGGTACATCGCTTTCAATAAATTAACAATTTTGCTGGAGATTCCAATATTATACAGCTTGTAAAAAAGTGCTTCACGTGCGATAGAATCAAAGGCAGCACGAAAGTCGACGAAAAATGCATATAACTTTTTTTTTCCTTGTTTTGTAGCTCTGCACAATATTTGTCAGAGTGAATATTTGATCTAAGGTTGAATAGTGTCTCCTAAATCCATCTTGAAATTCATTCACTACATTCTTGTTATCGATCCACTCTATTCACAAGATCCACAAGTCTATTGAAGATTAAAGTACTAAAGAACTTGACTGACGTGTTCAGGAAAGAAATGCCTCGATAATTTGCAGGGTTGTCGTACGATCCTTTCTTGTGTAGAGGAAAAATGATTGTCCTTTTAAAGCTCTCTGGCACCCTCGCTGATTCAAATATTCTTTCGAATTCGTTGGTTAATGCAGACAGAAATTCAACTGAACAATTTTTATAAAATTCTGCTGGCACTCGGTCGTCTCCTGGTGCTTTACCAGCTTTAGATTTTTCGATTACATTCTGTACTTCAAAAATTGTAAATGGAGTATCTAAGAGCTCATCTTCAAAAAGCGATGCTACAACTGTAACGCGCTGGGACATATTGCAGCGGAGTGCCGAAGGTCACGGAGAGAAATCGGGGCCTGTCATGCAAGCGGATTACACGGACACTATGCTGCAGACTGCCCAAAAAACAAGCCGAAGGAGATGATTCACCAAGTACAGGAAGGGGAAGAAAATGAATTCGTAAGACCATTATCCATACATTTTAAATCAAATAATAATAGTACAATTTTATTAGATTGCCTAATTGACACGGCAAGCCCCATCAGTTTTGTCCGTTCGAAGTATGTTGCTGATTCTATTGACGTTATGAATAAAAATGTAATGAATCACCATGGAATAAATGGAACTGTTTCATTGAATCTATGTGTAGTATCGGATGAAACGATGGCGTATCCCGTAGTCTTGGACAGCGATTCATATCTAAAGCTAGGTTAAGTTTACAAAAGAGAGATGAACTGAAAGTTAATAATAATGAAACGGAAATTGATATAAAGTTAAATGTTGAGAATAAAAATGTTTGTCAGAATGTTAAGCTATGGAAAAATAAAATGTATGAATTCGATTTGATGGAAGTTGAATGCGATAAAGTAGAAATAGAGATAGGCGAGAATTTGGATTTTAGAACAAAAGAGGATATAACTAATATGTTTAACCGGTGTTATGTAACCTGTAAGCGTCCCGATTTGCCAGATGTGAAATACGAAATGGCGATAGTATTAACCGATGAGAAGCCCTTCCACTGCACCCCGAGGAGGTTATCTAATTTTGAAAAAATAAACTTCAGGAAACGATTACTGACCTAGGACGATTATTAGGCCTAGTGATTCCGAGTACGCCTCACCGAAGTTCAAAGGAGAGGAAAACGAGCGATAAGGTTAAAGTTGATGAAAAAGGAAATGGAGCTTTTGAAGGAAGAGATGGAGTTACAACGAAGGGAACTTATATTACTGAAGAGAGAAAGAGAGTGCAAGCAAAACAGTTGTGATGAAAAGCAAAACAAAGGGGATAAAACGTCAAATAATAATGAGTGTTACCCAAACAAAATACCCATGGCGAAGGAGTCTCCGAATACTTTGGTGAAGGAGATAACTTTCACCTATGGGAATCCCAAATCAAAAGCCTGCGAAGTTGCTTAAATTTGGACGACAATAACACACGTGCCTTGATCGCGTCAAAATTAAAGGCACGAGAACTAAAATGGCTGTTTTCGAGGGCAGACGCCGCTACAGTTTCGATCGAGTACCTCCTGAGTGACATGAAACGTCTGTTCGAGGGTTGTACTAGCAAGCTCGCTATCCGCCGGGAGTTCGAAGCAAGGAAATGGAGTGCAAGGGAAACATTCCAAAGTTATTTCCACGATAAGCTCACACTCGCCAATAAAATAAAGTTCGGGCACGACGAACTTGTGGAGTACATTATCGAGGGAATACCCAACTCTCAACTGCGGGCACAAGCCAAAATGCATCGCTTTACTCACTTCACTCAGTTAATGGAAGCGTTCTGTGATGTCTCACTGCCGAGACAAGTTCTCTCATCTGCCGTCGAAAATAAGGATTTGAGACCCACCAGGCGATGCTACAACCGAAGGTCACGGAGAGAAATCGGGGCCTGTCATGCATGCTTATTACACGGATGTCAAAATTATTGTCCTTTTAAAGCTTTCTGGCACTCTCGCTGATTCAAAGATTCTTTTGAATTCGTTGGTTAATGCGGACAGAAATTCAACTGAACAATTTTTATAAAATTCTGCTGGCACTCGGTCGTCTCCTGGTGCTTTACCAACTTTAGATTTTTCGATTACATTCTGTACTTCAAAAACTGTAAATGGAGTATCTAAGAGCTCGTCTTCAAAAAGTGGTGCAGCATACTGCGGTAGTGGTGAAAATTGAGGAGCGTTGAGCAGATACATAAAATAGTCTCGAAGTTCGGAAACTTCGTTGATAGTTTTGACCGCTTTCAAAAATTCTGCTGAGGATCTCGATGAGTTTAAAAGGGCTACGGTTTGTAGCTCCAGGTGTTTCCTTTTGGCAGAACAGAGAAGTTTAAAATCCCTATTGGCTACCACACACATATTTTTGAAAACTGAAGTATTGTATTTTCTTAAGAGCTTTAGAAGCGAGAAAGACTTTTTCCTGGCCTTATGACATTCTGCATCAAACCAGATCTGTTTTTAAGTATTCCTACGTCTGCCTGTGGTACCTGTTGGCACAGCTTCAATCATTACTCGAGTTAGGTCCTCCATGTGCAGCTCCTGGCTTAAATTATTTTGATACATAGGTCTCTCCATATCAACTTTGGCAGTGGCCCCATTTGCTTTGTGTTGAGCGATTCTTCAGTTCTCGAAACTGTGCAAGAAATCTCCAAAAGCATGTGGTCAGAAAAATGTTTTTTTTCAGAATAGGGTTCCATTTCCCGGCCACAAGGCAGTAGTCAATGACTGAGCAGGCCGTTCCCCGAATAAACGTAAATTCACCATTTGGATCTCCTTTGCAGCTTCCATTTAAAATCCTTGCGTTTAAAGCGTCAGCAACCTCCAGCATTTCCGCACCTTTCTTATCACATACTTCATCTTGTGATCTGCGGGTTGGATTAATCATTTTTGGAACAGATCCACTTACAAAATTATTTTGCGACAATCTAATTCTAGCGTTAAAATCGCCCAAAAGTAATATATCCATAGACCCTAAGTCCTGAAGAGTGTCGCAAAGTCTGTCATAATCTCTATTCCAGTGGTTATAGCTTAAGTAGAAGAGGACAGAACCATTGACTTGTACTTCCAAGACATTCATCTCTTCAACTCGCTTGAAATTCAGAATAACTCCCTCAAGACACTTTCTATAGCCTAGTAGTTCTCCCCCGCTTCCTCTTCCAAATGTATTTGTTTTCACTGTTGGAATCCATTTCAATTCATAGTCCATAAATATTCCTTTGAATTTCTCTATCTCACCTTCTAATACATTGTCGGAAGACAAGCAAAGAGAGAATAATGTTTCTTGCTTGCACGAACGCATTTGGGATTCAAGCTCTAAATCCTAGAGCATTTAAAAATTTTGTAAATAAACCCGTCATTTATAAGGGCAATAAAAATGCGTGGATGACATTCTGGTTGTTTGAAGAATGGTTTCACTCAACGTTTGTACCAGAGGTTGCATGTTTAATAAATTTGATCGACTTCTATAACCATTTATTTTTTATTTACATATTTGTTTCTTCATTTAGGTAAGACAGTTTCTTGGGTCTAGAAATCTTCAGAAGAGGGCTCTGTTACTGTTGGCCAACGCAACTTGGACGGCGAGCTGAAAAGTGATGATGGAATGATAGTCACCATGTGTTTACCAGCAAATTGTACCGCTATTCTCCAACCAATGGATCAAATTGTGATCAACTTGACTAAACTGAATTACAAAAAGAGTCTATTGGCACATTTGGTCGCTAAATTTGGAGACTAAAATAAAAGCATTTAATTTGAGACACGCCGTATGTCTCTTGGCTAATGCATGGGACAAGGTGCAGTCGACGACAATACAAAAGTGCTGGAACCCTTTGATGAACTCAAGTAATGATTATAATGAAGATTGTTTTTTTACCTTTGAATGTCATAAGGGACCAAATCCTAAAAGACCGCGAAATAATATCATCGACAAATGATTTGCTTCAAGAGCTATCTCCTATTGACTGTTCCGAGGACATAAATGATTGGATTGTCGAAAATTAAACCAATCTGGAACCGACTTGCAGCAACTTGGGAGACGAAGAAATTGAAAGTGATGACGAAAATGCAGTTAAAGGATCCCCACTGCCAAACATCAAAGCAACTGCAAATGCCTTCAATGAGCTGAAGAAAATGATGCTTCACTGAATAATATTATAGCTCTTGCTACTTATTTGTCTGTGATAAGTTATAGGGTTGTTGATAAGGCTAATGAACTTGCCAAAACATTTGAGCGTAATCATAACATAACACGCCATCTGGGTGATATACATACAGATACTTTGGTGAATAGTGCTGTTCAGACATTCAAAAGTAGTAACTCAGACACACTTGTAAATGAATATGTAAGTGAAGATGATATTGAATTCTTCATCAGTAATCTAGTAACGAGAAAATCTGGTGGGCTAGACTTAATAAGAAATGCTTATCTAAAGGTACTACCGAAAATTGGGATTAAGATGGTGGCTTTTGTTGTCAATGCAATATTTTCCAAACAAATGGAAGTTAGCTAAAGTAATGCCAACTCTTAAAGTTGGTAAGCCTCCAGAAAATCCTGGTAGTTACCGGCCAATTAGCTTACTTAGCAGCCTGAGCAAAGTTTATGAACGGATACTAAAAGAAAAAATATTGAAGATTGTTGACGATAGGAACATTTTTTTTCCAAAGTACAGTTCGCGTTTAGGCGCTATCATAACACTTCTCATCAAGTTAAGAGAATATGTAATCACATAAAAAGTAATCGTGCAGATGGTAAATCGACCGGCATGATTTTACTTGACATAGAGAAGGCATTTGACACTGTCTGGCATAATGGTCTCATTTTCAAATTGAACAACCTCAACTTTTCACCTTATTTGTGCAATATATAAGTTTTCTGTCTGATCGTTCTTTCCAAGTCCATGTGAAAGCTGGTGTATCAGATATAATATCCTATAATGCAGGTGTGCCCCAAGGGTCTGTTCTGGCGCCAATACTATACAATTAGTATACCTCGGATTTTCCAGAAGTACATGAATGTGAAACTGCTATCTTTGCTGATGACACAGCTATATTTTCATCACATGAGTTCGCTCTTAGCATTGAGAGCAATCTTAAATTTGCGATGGAAATTATTTTTAGATACTGTGATAAATGGAAGATAAAGTACAATGAAGATAAATTACAAGCGATCTTTTTCACACGAAAAAGAAAAGCTTGTTTTCTTCCTAGTTCTAGCTTGAGGGTGAATGGAATCAACGTTGAGTGGAAGAACTCCGTCCGTAGGTACCTTGGTATACATCTTGACAGTAAATTGACTTTTTACGAGCACATCAATCAGACCCTTAAGAAAGTAAACATTGCAAAGAAAATACTTTACCCTTTCATTAACAGAAAATCGTTTTTGTCCCTCCCCAACAAAGTAATCATTCTTAAATCTATATTCCAAGCAATAATTCTTTACGGTTGCCCTGTATGGGGAAATTCCGCTCATTGCCACATTAAAAAATTACAAATAGCTCAAAACAAAGTTTTAAAAATGATGTTAGACCTACCACGGGATTATTCCACCTTAAAACTTCACAAAAGAGCGGGTGTTGAACTGGTTTATAAAAGAATATTGAAACTGACACATAAGTTTAATTATTCATGTGCTTTTGCTGACAATCCGCTAGTCAATGAGTTAACAAATTGTAATTCCCTAAATGAATAAGGTTCAGTATATGTTATTACTCTATTTATTAATTGTTAATATACTTACAAATTCATATATTTATTTATTTACTTATTTACTGGTTTATTTATTTATTTATTTATATATTTATTTATTTATTTATTTACTCATTTATTTATTTATTTATTTATTTATTTATTTATTTATTTATTTATTTATTTTTTTATTTATCTATTTATTTATTTATATATTTATTTATTTATTTATTTATTTATTTTTTTATTTATCTATTTATTTATTTATTTATTTATTTATTGATTTATTTATCTACTTTTAACGGCTTCTTTGTGATATTAATTTACTGATATGAAACAACAATTTTCTTATGTACACATACATATACTGAAATATATTTTTATATATACATATATATATTTATTTTTTTTTATTGGAGGTTTTGTCGTCTTGCCTTCAGTTTGTTTGATTTAATTCTTATCAATTTTACTTAGATTCAATAAAATTTAAACTCATTTTCCAGTAGTAAGATATATGATGTATCAAATCTCTGTAATAGATACTGTGCGATAGCTAAAATCAATGTAAATATTTTATTACGAAATAAATATCTATCTATCTATAGCTCTTGCAAAACTTACGAGAGTCAGCTGTGCAAAAGAATTCAGGGTCTAAAAACACAACCACAATCAAAAATTTCTCAATTTTTTAAATACAAGTAAAATGTTCCTTTTTTTTAGTTTTAATATGAATTAAAAAAATAGTTTTGGTCTGTTTACCAGTGCAAGACACGTTTTTTTTTACTATTTTGGAGGAGTTTAACTTTTTGTCTCATTTTGGGCACCTTCCAGTTTTGCCTCGATTATTGCAACAAACTCAGTAAAAACAACTGCCCAAATTTCTATTAGTTACTTTTATTGAGGTCGCACTGTAATACAAATCAAGTGTGAAACATATTCATACGTGCAGGTTTACGAAGCACATAGAATTTTTTAAGGACACAGTTCTGAATATCGGTTGAGGTGAATTTAATTAGTCTACTCTATTAGATTCTACAATCCCGTACACACACAGAAATATATCTCAATCCATACCCTCTACAACAAAAACACAATCACTGCTCTTTCGAACCGTGTGAAAGTTGTTCTTGTCCATTGAGGGATGAATGTGAATGGGGACTAATACCCACACATACAGAGGTTAGGTAAATTTTTAAGGAATTGCGTGAGGAGAATTTCTAATCTCCGATATCTGGAACTGAAAATCTATTTTTTAAGGCCTACGAATTGTTTTCAGATTTTGAAAATTCGAATGTAGAATACTCGTTGTTAATTGTGCCATAGTGTGATAGATACGAGCTACCTGCAGTGAGTATTTTCAACTAACCTCTGTACAAGACACTGGTCAATAGGAAGGATATGCGCTTAAAACGTGTCCTAGTTGACAGTCTGCTGACCCATTTTCAACTTCCTCTACGTGGGACGGGTACCATATTACCTAAGGTTCGTATAATAAACTAGTAATAATCAACTACCCAGTTGTTGCATTCCCATATAAAAAATTCAGCATCATCTTTTTTTTTCGTGGCAGACAAGGTGCTGAAAGGACAAAGAGCTTTCAGAATAAGTACAACAAATAAAGATTTTTAATTTTCCTCACTCCGTTCGATCGTGTAAGGCCACTTTCACACAGAAAAATTTCGTCTGCGATTTTTTCCATCTTGTTGGCAAGGTTGTAGGATCGCCGTGGCGTAGTGTGTTAGTGCGTCGACTCCTATGCAGAGGGTGCCAGGTTCGATACCCGAATTTACCACCTTTGATAATTCACGGCTCCACCTCTTTCGAGTCACTGACAGTGCTTTAAAGACTAGCGTCTAGGATATTCCTGTTCGGAGTCGGCATAAAACTGTAGGTCCCTTTCACGCGTGAAAGAACAAAAGCACTCACAACACGAGTGGTTGCTGAGAAGATAGGCCCAGGTCCGCCTCGGACTGTCGCGCCACTCATATTATTATTATTATAAAGGGTCTTTCAAAACACACAATTCAATGGCTACGCACAAAATACTGCGGCGATCTGCGTTAGTGAAAATAAGAGAGAATTGAGAGGATCGTAATAATCGTAAAATGTAATGCCTGAAACACAATAGTGCGCTGCGCCAGCCGACTTTATGTTACGATGGCGCACTGCGTTGAAATAAATACTCAATGTATCAGCTGTTCTCTCTCTCATCTAATAGATGAAAAATATTGCCTACTTTCTGCATACACTCATTTGAAATGACTTTTGTCGTTAAATTATTTTTAATCAGCTGAGTTAATTTCTCAAATGACAGTTGACACAAAGTACTCTCAATTTGGAAGAAAACTCTCAATCTGGGAGAAAATCTCTCTCTCACAGCGCACTCCCTGTCAAAAAATATCCATCATGTTGAATAGTGACGTGCAATGGACTACGTTTTACGTTTTATTACGATCCTCTCAATCTCTCTCATTATTCGCTGACGTAGGTCGACGCTGTATTTTGTGCTTGGCCATTGAATTATGTTGTGTGATTCTGTTTCGGGCTTAAGCCCATCGCACGTCATTATTGAACATGTCGGAACATTTTTGACATAAGGTTCCGATGTGAGAGCGACACCAAGAAATGTTCTCCCAATTTGAGTGTTTTTCCTTCAAATTGAGAGTTTTTTGTGTCAACTGACATTTCAGAAATGAAAACAGCTGACACATTATTTTTCAGCTGGTATTTGAGAGAGAGAGAGATTGAGAGAGAGAGAGGGAATAGCTGATAACGCAGTGCGGCATCGCACTCTTCCGTAACGTGTTTCAGTCATTAATGCGATGAAATATGGCAGTGTAAAAGCTGGAATAGCGTGCAGAGTCCTACTTGTTATTGTCGCGTGCGACTTTGAATTGGTGCAACGACTAGATGAAGTCGGTGGGGAGTAGCATTGCAACCGTTGTTGGGTAAGCCCCCTCCTAAGCCCTGAGGCAAGTAGATATATTCACCACAAAAGTTCTGTGATTCACCTGACCTACCAATTCAACTATTAGTGATTCACGATTCGTAAGACAAATGCAGATATAGAACTCTCTGCTCCAAACGCAGACAAATCCTTGATCCAATCGCAGCACACATTCCTCTGCCATTCGTTGAATTCAAATTCCTTCGTGTTGAAAATCCTTCGCACGCTCATTCCTCAAGTTTGTACCGCAATGTGCGATGAATTGATTTTCGGTTGTTGACTTCAAGCTAGTTTCGCGTTCAACGAACTCAAACTCGACTTGTCCTCGAAAAAATATGAGCAACGCGCAGACTGGCAAGTCAGACCCAGTGAGTGCTCACCCATTTTCACTTCAGTCAGACGTGGTAATCACCTCATCTAGGTAAGTACGTGAATGCTGCTCACATCATCGTCCACACAAAACCAAGGCAAAAATAAGAAGAAAACCGAGTTCATTGTCCTTGTTCGGTCCGCTATGGCTGGCTGGCTGGCTGTCGCGTAAAACGAGCACGACGCAATCTATCCGATCGGTATGTCGTTATGACTGGCAACGTTGTTGTGCTGGGCACAGGCGATAGCTTCAAATATGACAGAAGCGACCGAGTATCGCTTCCCTCGAAGACACATCACGGCGGGGAAAAAAAAGTGAACGTTGGATTAGAAATTCCACGGATCAATTGACCATTGGACGCAGTCAATGTTCCAATTCAATGCCTGTCCAAGTACGAGTAAGATCGCGTGCGCACCTTCCAACTTCAACGAGCAATGAATTAAACATAAGACGCATGACTTCTAAGAATTAGAAGCCGAAGTAAAAGTCAAATCATTCGAACATGTGTGCGCACTAAAGTTGGCAGAATGCTGCTACTGTCCACCATTGGCAAACGCATTGATATTCCACAGCGGTGCCGTCTAAACAGGACATTAAACCGCTCCTCCGCTCTGCCGAGAACCGAGGACCGCTAAGCGTTTGTTTGTCTCAAAATGAAAACAAAACAAACGAGCCCTAGCTCAGTGACTCATTCATTTCGGATCTCTTACATAAGCTGACCAAAAAAACAAATTACCACCTCCGCCCCAGCAGCCCCCAGATTGCGGATGACCCATAACTAACCGATTACGTCAGTAGGAGTTGTAGGAACACTAGTTTATGGCCCGGGGATTAATTAAAACATCAAACCGTCCACAAATTAATTCGAATGCAGTTCCGTTTAGTGTGGTGGCATTGAGCCACCGCCGCGCCGCGCTGCGCCGCTGACACAGCTGCGTGCTCGCCCTGTCAGTGGTCGAACTAATTCCGTGTCCAATCCGTGACATTAGTTATGGGATTTTCACTTTCCAGCCAGCATCCGCTGGAATATGGAGCAACCTCATTAGCGTCGATCGCGTACGGCTGACAAGAGCATTTATCGGTGATCCAGATCAAAATGTTCGAGATGAGATCAAGATTAAGACGTGCGCTGCGAGGAGACAAGGGAACGCTATCGAATTCAGACTTCGTTGACACCCACAGGTTTCGGCGGTGGAACCAAGCGCCAGCTCGGGTAAACAAACAGACAATGCGCGTCCAAATAATGCGGCCTTTTATGTCTCGTCTTAATTGCTAGAGCCAACAACACCGTGAAGCGGATCGTTATTGGGTGCAAATGATTGTGGTACGTTAACAACAGCCGAAGCCGTGCTGCCATGCGGCTAGGCTGCCGTCTCCGGTGTGTAGAAGTGGAATTAGAACACAAATGTGTCAGAATGCAAGGTGTTTCCTGTGCAGGAGCTCGCCATGTTGTGGTTGGGTAAAGAGCGTGAAACGTACAATGGACGGATATTTGGATAGGTGACGACGACTGCGACCTCGCTGCAACATCACTTCAGCTGGCTGCGGGTTATCTTGGTTGGCACCTTTTTAGTTTGGGTCCGCCATGGACGGGGAAGCTGTGTCAATGGCTGTGTGTGCCTTGGGGAAAATGTGCTCAGGGATGCGATGCGATTCAGTTAATGGTGGTAGCTGTGCGGTGTTAAGGTTCTTTCACGCTTCAAAGTAAACGCCATCATCGAACGGCCAGGCAACCGGTGACGGACAAGATGTCTGGCCAGCTGGCTGTCAAAGAATATGCCGTTGACCTTTCACACTTGCTGGCAAGGAAGGAATGGAATGCATGGTAAGTGATTCCTCTTGGGTGAGGCATGGGTAAACACTCATCATGATCTAACAGCATGGCGCAACCTCTCATTTAACACATTCATCGGGTTGTACTCGTATCAGTGCTACCAAGGTATTTGTGAAGATCCTGTGGCCATGGCGAATGGGTAATGACGAGGATATGTACCGGGTGGCGGACGAATCGTGCTACAGAAACAAATTGCGACAACTTTTCAAAGCGTTGGTATGGCGTGTCATGCAGGAGGTGCTATTCTCACCTCCACGTGGTGAAATCTAGGAGCCTTCGATCGAAGGTGGGGTAACCAACCCCCGTGGGACGTCATTGGCGGCTGCAGACGAGAGAGGTGGGAGAGTGTGCCTGTACCAGGGCTCATCTCTCTTTATGGATGAAGGCGGAGGAGCTGGAAAACTGTCTGGCCAACGGCGGCATCCGAAACTCCACTCAGAAGGAGCTACCTGGTGCGCAGTCCTTCTAGAGCTACTTCGACATTTTCGGAGCACATGTCTAGAAGGTTCTTTCAAGGCCAGGTCGGTGCCTTGGAATTGAGATGGCGGCGGAAGATCCCTATAGTTTTAGGGACAACGGCGGCACTCACAGCCTCAGCGAGCTTACCGACACCGGTTAAACCCCGACCCTCCGCCCGAGGGTTAAAGAATAGGGCCTGGCCTCTCAGTTGGGGGCTGTGCGTGAGGTTAACTCCCTCACCACGTAAAAGTTTGATGGTTCAGAGACAACCAACTGCCTCGGGTATGGACGGAATTAATGTTGACGACGCCAGTAACGATACAAGGACAACAATTTTCGGTTCTGCACGTGGAATGTTAAATCCCTTGACAGAAGAACTCGTGGAGGCCCTTAACTGCTACAAAGCAGGCATTACCGCAATCCAGGAAGTGCGATGGTATGGGCCGGGCAAAAAGAAGATGAGAAACTGCGACATCTACTACGGTGATTGCAACAGGGAGAGGCGCTTATTTGGATGTGGATTTGTTGTTCGAGGCGGACTTAGGCAAAAAGTCTTAAGCTTTGTCTGTAAAAGCGAACGCCTCATAACCTCAAGGGTAAATTCGGAAACATCAGCCTGATTGGCGCCCACGCCCCGACAGAGGACAAAGACGACAACAGCAAGGATGACCTCTATGATTTCCTAGAAAGGACTTACGATCAGTGCCCCAGCTTCGACACCAAGATCGTTCTAGGAGATTTCAATGCAAAGTTGGGTAAGGAAGACATCTTTGCCAAAGTCATCGGGAAACACAGCCTGGACGACACCACATCCGATAACGGGCTCAGGCTGGTTGACTTTGTCACGGGACGTAATCTAATGTAGCTAGCACGTGGTTCCCACGCCTCAACATCCACAAAGGGACCTGGCGGTCCCCTCATCAATCAACGGTCAACCAGATTGATCACATTGCGATCGACGTCAGGCACTCCTCCAGCATACTTGATGTCCGAACGTTCCGAGGAGCCAACATCGACTGGGACCATTTCCTTGTTGTAGCAAAGGTAAGAACTCGGATATCGATAGGACAACGGAGTAGAGTAAGACCAAGACAATTTGACGTCGGAAAGCTACAATCGCAATTAACCGCTAGCAACTTTGCATATCGAGTCTCCCCAAAGCGCTCAGAGAGTCCAACCCTGCCAGTCGAAACAATCGACCAACAATGGAACCGTTGTCAAAACGCCATCATAGAAGCTGCATCTGATGTGCTGGCTCTTAAAACGCCACCCAAAAAAAAAAACCCCCGGTTTGACAACGAGTGCAGGGAGGCACATTCAGCGAAGCAAGCAGCATACAAGGCGACGCTGTACAGAAGGACGAGAGCGGTTCGTGAGCTCAAATGAAGGGAAGACCACCGGCTTCTCAAAAAAAAAAAAGAAAGAGCATGAGAAGCGCGTGATCGAGGAAATGGAGAGGTGTTACGGCAGAAATGACGTCCGAAAGTTCTACCAACGAGTGAAACAACTATCCAATGTATACAAAATTCGGACAGAAGCCTGTCGTGACGCAGAGGGACAACCCGTAGTAGATTCGCAGTCGATACTGAGAATCTGGAAAGATCATTTCTGTAGACTGACGACGGCGAGGAAGAGTCCAATACCGCTGTCAGGCAGAATGTTCCACTCAATATGGACGATGATCGACGAGAATTCCGTCCCCCCGACTTAAACGAGGTCAAGATAGCAATATCAAGACTGAAGTCTTACAAAGCTGCCGGTGCGGACGGACTGTCCGCTGAAATCTTTAAGGCAGCTGGAGATGATCTGGTTGGGCGCATGCACCAGCTCATCTGTAAGATATGGTCGGAGGAAAGCATGCCCGACGAGTGGAACTTCAGTATCGTTTGCCCGATCCATAAGAAAGGAGACCCCTTTGACTGCGCCAACTATAGAGGGATAAGTCTCCTGAACATCGCCTACAAGATCTTCTCTGCCGTTTTGTGTACTCGCCTGAAGCCATTTATAAATAACCTGATAGGTCCTTATCAGTGTGGCTTCAGGCCAGAGAAGTCCACCATCGACCAGATTTTCACACTACGGCAGATCCTGGAAAAGACCCAAGAAATGCAAATCGACACCCACCACCTATTCGTCGATTTCAAGACCGCATATGACAGCGTGCATAGGGACGAGCTATTCAACGCCATGTCTAGTTTTGACATTCCTGCCAAACTCGTCAGGTTGTTCAGGGTGACGATGGAGAATTCTCACTGCTCCATCAAGGTCGTTAACGAACTCACCGAGACCTTCAATGCCAAAAAAGGTTTAAGAAAAGGCGCCTTGCTGTTATGTGACTTCTTAAACATCATCCTAGAGAAGACCGTGCAAGACTCACACGCCAACACTAGAGGCGCGATCTTCCAAAAGTCCATACAACTGTTAGTCTACGCGGATGACATTGACGTGATTGGCTGAACACAGCGAGCCGTCAATGAGGCGTTTGCTGGCATTGAAGCGGAGGCGACAAAAATGGGTTTAGCGGTGAATGAGGGCTTAACGAAGTATATGCTGTCATCAAGAAAGGACGCACAACATCGACGTCTTGCACAGAGCGTCACAATGGGCACCTATAACTTCGAGGTAGTCAAGGACTTCGTCTTCCTCGGCTCGCAAGTAAACAGTACGAACAACACCAGTACCGAGATTAAACGTAGAATAACTCTTGCCAACCGCTGTTTCTATGGGCTCAAGAGGCAATTGAGTAGTAGAGCCATCTCTCGAAGGACCAAGCTGACTTTATACAAGACCTTGACCATCCCAGTCCTGCTGTACGGCGCGGAGGCATGGACAATCTCAAAAGCGGCACTTGGTCTTTTCGAGAGAAAAGTTCTGCGTTCAATCGTTGGTCCTACGTTGAGGGTTATTGGAGAAGAAGATTCAACCAGTCAGGCGTCTACGGATTCAACGCCTAATATGGCTGGGCTGCACCGGCAGCTTTGTAAGACTTCAGTCTTGATATTGCTATCTTGACCTCGTTTAAGTCGGGGGGATTGAATTCTCGTCGTAGAGTGGAACATTCTGCCTGACAGCGGTATTGGAGTCTTCCTCGCCGTTTAACAGTCTACAGAAATGATCTTTCCAAATTCTCAGTATCGACTGCGACTCTACTACAAGTTGTCCATTCTCGTCCCGGCAGGCTTCTGTCCGAACCTTATATCCACTGGATAATTGTTTCACCCTCTGGTAAAACTTTCGGACATCGTTCCTACCGTAGCACCTCTCCATCTCCTCGATCGCGCGCTTCCCGTGCTCTTTCTT
This sequence comes from Eristalis intricaria, assembly GCA_964034865.1. Classification (NCBI taxonomy): domain Eukaryota; kingdom Metazoa; phylum Arthropoda; class Insecta; order Diptera; family Syrphidae; genus Eristalis; species Eristalis intricaria. The sequence goes on along the minus strand of OZ035873.1, from coordinate 111,992,852 downwards.
CTTTCTCCTGACAAGCCGGGTCTCGTCCCTTCGTCTCTGTTCTTAGAACTCATGAACAGCTCTCGTCGTTCGTTGCAGCGTTGCTTTGTAGGCTTCCAGCTTCGCTGCATGTGCCAGCCTACACTCGTTGTCAAACCATGGGTTTTTTCTAGGTAAGTCCATATAACAATGTAAGGAAATTCTCTTAAAAATAAGAGTTAACATTTCAACACCCTCCGAACAACATAGCCACGTACGTTACATGGATTGTGGGAAAAAATGTACGAATCAGCTGCCATTATCCCCCTAAATTCATGAATCTGACGCGATTTCCCACAAAATTTACGAATCGGCCGCCATATTGTGGTGAATTGGCGAGCGTTGTAAATGTATAAGAGAAATACAAGGGATTACCACTACATCTTCGTTGTGGGCTAGGGGTAAAATTGCCGAAGTTGGATATCTCCATCATCCATTAGCTCTGGCTAACACCTTAGGCCTTAGTTTTCGTTAAGTTTTGTAATAACAATTCTGTACGAACTGAACATGAGCAGTGGTTGTGAGTAATGGTTTCCGTTCCACCTTCATTCCACCACTTATTTCACCTCTATCACGAGAGCGTGGTGTGTTTTGAAAAATTTTGTCAACAACCAGATCATGCTGAATGTATCGGTTCTCAAGACATGCTTGCTCTAAAAGACCAGCGGGCACCCTGCTAATTATCGGAGATGCCCTGAAGTCCAAGAGATCTGGCCAAATCGAGGCCAACGCCCCGTGTTCAAGCTACCATTGTTACTCCAGCCGTATCTTATGCCCAAATGGCATCAGGTAGGCAGCCGGGACAACAGACAGTGCCGAAGGTTGCCCCGGTCCCTGTGGCCAGGCAACCTGAAGCAAATTTGGATGTACAGACGGTCCTGATCTCTATCCAGAATCAGATCGCTCAGCTCCAAAACCAGTTCCAGACCTCATCTATTCGACGCTGTTTGACCATTTAAACGAGGATTCACAATGATGGCTGTGCACGCAGCTCGCGACCTGAAGATTCTAGCAATGAATGTGAATTCAAGTGAATTCACTGATTGGGCCTGAACGACAACTAAATTTCGGTAACTCGTCGCAAGCCCATAATCCTGACGTGTTGATGGTTAGCGAAACTAGGCTAAACCAGACGCACAAACTCAGCTACAAGAATTATCAAATCATTCGAAGAGACCGAACCTACCTAGCTGGCGGAGTCGCTCTCTTAATCAAAAGGGCCTTTGTCATAAGGTCGTGTATAGCAGCGAAGTGCGAGTAGCACACATCCCCCTTCGGGTGGTAAGCGGTTATACATGACAATGCACGTATCAACTTCATTTCAGAGCTCGATGCTCTTTTTACTAGCCTTCTACTGAGCTTGGAGGAGAACTACTATATCATAGCCGGGGACTTGAACTCGAAGCGTATAGAGTGTGGCAACCAGGGGGACCAAATTGTATAAATGGTTGGTAGAGTACAATGTTGAGTCCAGGATGGATTTGCTTGCAACCGATAGACCATCGAAGGGGGTCCTACATGGATCTCTTGCTGATAAACAGACGACTGACTATACTAGAAGTGGAAAGCCGCACTCGGAACTATTTAACTGCGATTGAGTACGAGAGTGACCACTGCGGGATCTTCGCAGCTACTCGGCTCCCGAACGAGGTGGAGGAACTGGAAGACTATGTCCAAAGGCACCCTTATAATTATAATAAGGCCCTCTGGCCACGCACCTCCAGGACTTTATCCACAGAACTACGTTCGAGTGGGCTCAATCCGCCGACAAACAGAAACCTGACGAACGAAGAGGACGACAGGTGCCTCATACAAATGGACGACGTAATTAAACGTAAAATAGACAAGACTATTCCGAAGGTAGTTGAAGTCGATGACAGCGATGTTTATGCGATAGATGCACTTCACGTGCACAAAAGTAAGCTGCTGTCAAGACTCAAACTCTTGCACAGGCGGTTTACAGATCCGCAAAAAGTGGAAGTCAGAGCATTTAGGTCGGAGATCAAAAACCTCCCTTAAGCTATAAGCTTGCACTGGGGCAATAAAATCCGGACTGTACAATCCAACAACCCGGGTATGTTCCCGCAAGTAAATAAAATATTTCGGAGGAAAGATCAAGACGATATTCTGACCGTTTGACTTTCCAGGACGACAAGCAATGAACAATTACTGACTTCAATTGGCATCGATCCAGGTGAGGCAGTGCTAGACAATGACTTCTTCGTGGTTGAAGACCCCCATGAGAAGGTTAAAGCTATTGGTGCTGTGTTCCAGCGAGTGTATACGGTCAACGAGGTGACTAGGCCGAATCACGATCTGGACAACAGAGCCTTGCTAAACCACTTCTTTTTTTTTTTATAATTTGCGCGTGCTCAAGGGATTGCTAATAGCCTTATGTGTCCGGGGTCAAGACACAGCACGGGCCGAAGGTATAGAGGGAGAAAGGGAGAGGAGGTACCTGTGCACATTGGCCTTAAATATCTGCGGGTTGTAGTCTGTGGGAAATATTAGTTTGGGAAGATCATTCCATATCCGTGCAGTGCGGCTGAAGAATGAGTCTCTGAATTTAACTGTGCGTCCGAAGTAGGCTTAAGGGTATATAGATGGGCATTCCTGGCGAGACGAGTATTGCGGGTGAGTTGGCTAGCTCACTTGAGCATCGTTTGTTGAAATAACGATAAAACACGGACAAAGAAGAGACGGTACGTCGATGTTCGAGCGAGTCTTATGACTCTGCGATATTGTTGTCTGCTATAAATTTTATCGCTCGCTTTTGGATTCTATCAAGTAGGTGCAGTGTGGTCTTGGGGGCACCAGACCAGTTATGAGCGTTCTCCTCAAGCTTGGGGCGGATGTACGCCTTGTAAATTAAAGCCAAATCAGAAGGGGTGAAATATTTCTTGCATCGATTAAGGAAACCTAAACATTTCGCAGCATTTTTTGCGACCTCAAATATGCGATCGCTCCAACTAAGTGTTGTGTTGATGCACATGCCGGTTTCATCGACACAAGCGCCATTCATGGATAATGGCTGATTATCAAGGGTTCGCTTGAGTGACAGCAGACAGCATTGAGTTTTTGAAGCATTGAATTCCATTTCCATCTATTGTATTTTCCCCAGTTAATTATGCTGTCAAGATCGGAATTCAATGCGCTTAACATACGCTGCCGTTCCAATTCTACGGCCGAAGGGCGTGGTCGTGGGTCTTGGAACGATTGTGAAAAGCTAAGGGTGCTGTCATCAACGAAGGAATGGATTGGATTAGAAGTAGCAGACAAGAGATCATTTATAAAAATGAGAAAGAGTGTCGGAGACAGAACTGAGCCTTGGGGAACACCAGCATTTATTTGGTGGATATCAGACTTGAACCCATCCAAAACAACTTGAATTGAACGGTTCGAAAGGTAATTTCTAATCCATAGAAGAAGAGATTCATCGAAGAAAGCTTGATGCCAAACTCTGTCAAATGCTTTAGAAATATCAAGCGCCACGATCTTGCTTTCGCCTGCACTGTGCAAAGACTGGTTCCACTTTTCGGTGAGATAAGCTATCAGATCACCAGTGGACCTGTCGCTGCGGAAACCATATTGTCGGTCATTAAGAAGCTTCCGCGATTCAAGATATTTCATAAGCTGACGATTTATCAGCGTGAAGCACAGAAGAACACCTCTTCAGAAGTATAGGGGGAATACCATCCTGGCCAGCGGATTTGTGCACGTCGAGATCTTTCAGTACTCTTGCAACTGTACGAGTGCGGAAGTGGATTTGTCCCATGGTGAAATCAACGCTCTCAAGTAGAGGTGGAGACAAATTGGAATCTGGCAGTATTGAGCTAGCTTCACAATCACCCGCAATCACCCGCAAGCAGATTAGCTTTGTCTAAGGAGCTGACAGCTGGAATGTCATTGTAAATGAGCGTGGGAATTCTTTACGTTTTTTACAAATGGCCAAAAGTTTTTGCTACCCTTGGGACATTGTAGCACTTTTTGCCTCAACTTTTGCTCATAAGAAAATTTCACACGTCTTATAGTTGCATTGCAGTCATTTCTGGCCCGTTTAAACTTCTTCCGGTTTTTTCTCAATGTGGTTGGCTTTGTATGTCCGGAAATTCAACTCTCTCATCCTAATAGCCTCTTTACAGCTCGAGTCATACCATGCGTTTGCTTTGGGCTTGATACTCTTCACTCTGTGAGGAATGAAGGTTCTCATGCCCAGCAGAAGAATATTTGTGATCATATCAGCAGCGGCATCCACGTCACTATCGAGGAAACAAAGTGACCAGTTAAAATTCCTCAAGAAGTTGTTAAGTTTGTTCCAATCGGATTTCTCGTACAGCCAAACTGTTCTTTTAGGAATTTGTTCTCTAACTATGTGTGGGGATAACGAGAATTTTGCTGATACGACACAATGGCCCGACGAGCGTAGAGGTGACAGTAAGTCAACAGAATATTTATCAGGATGAGAGGTGAGAAACAGGTCCAGGGTGTTGGCGGAATGATCTGCAATGTCAGGTATTCGTGTGGGCTCATTTACTAGCTGGGTCAGATTGTTTACCTCAGCAAAGATTTCGACGTACCTTCCTTCTGTCTCCGCAATGAGATAAGTCAATGGCGATCAGAGAATCCAGGTTTCTGAGATGCCAAACCGTTGAACAACGAAAAGTCGTACAGACCCATATCGCTTTTACCAATAATACCCAACATTTTTGAAAAAACTCTTATTAAAACGCCTCCAAAAGAAGAGAAGCAACTAATACCTGTCCATCAGTTCGGGTTTCGAGCGAAACACTCGACAATTGACCGGGTATACGCCCCGACTTGACGTTTCCCAGGCCTTCGACAAAGTCTGGCATGAAGTCCTAAAATACAAGCTGAGCAGGCATCTACCGACAAGCTTGTATAAGGTTCTAGAATCTCATCTCGATAACAGGATACCTAGAGTTAAACACGGAACTGAATACTCCGATTTTAAAGACATCCGAGCAGGAGTCCCTCAAGGGAGTGTCCTTGGCCCTACATTGTACCTGTTGCACACTAGAGACATACCTCAAACTGAGGGTACACTTGTGGCTACATTTGCGGATGACACAGCGATCCTGGCAACGGAAAGTTCAGTTGAGTCTTCAACTGAAAAACTGCAACGAGCTCTGGACAAAACAAACGAATGGTCAAAGCGCTGGCGCATTGCTCCCAATGAGACCAAATCAACGCACATAAATTTTACCTGTTGAGATATTGAAAATCTACCAGTTTTCATTAATTCTGTACAAATACACTTGATGCGAAACTCAAGTGGAAGGCCCACGTGAAAAAGAAACGGGATGAGCTCGAACACCGGTATAGAGAAATGTACTGGTTCCTTGGAAGGCACTTCAAGTTTAGCATGTACAACAAACTGCTATTATACAAGCAAGTACTGAAGCCTTTATGGACTTACGGCATACAACTATGGGGTTGTGCCAAAGCTATTAACAGAGGATTTATTCAGTCCTTTCAAAATAAAATATATTCGGGTTATTTTGAAAGCTCCCTGGTATCTCAGGGATTGTGATATACAAAGGGACCTAGGGACAGCTACCGTCGACGAAGAAATAACAAACTCCGATCGAAAGCTAAGTATCAGACTTCGTGGTCATTGTAACAATGCCATCCTCCAAACTTTGGACATGAGACGTTTAGTACGCCGACTCCAGCGTACGAGACCGCTCGATTTGGCGCAATAGTCATAAACCCTTCTTACGATGGTGATTTTACCGAAGGCCTACCTGCAACACGCGAAAATATCCTTAAATTGAAGCTACTATATAAGGAAACTTAGTTGTAGTAAAGAAAAAACCAAAAGGGAAGGTTGTTTTTAGTCAGTAAAAATCTGACACTACTATGTGGACACGGGTCACAGTGTTTTGTTAAAGATTTTAACCAACCCAATATAACAAAAGAGAGTGTCAGGTTCGATACCCGAATTTACCACCTATCATAATTCACGGCTCCACCTCTTTCGAGTCACTGACAATGCTCAAAGAGTATTCCTATCTAGAAATAGCTTCTCAAACTTTGCCGTTCGCAGTCGACATAAAACTGTAGGTCCCTTCCACTCGTGAAAGAACAATAGCACGCACACCACGAGTGGTTGCTGAGAAGCTAGTCCCAGGTCCACCTCGGACTGTCGTGCTACCCATATTATTATTATTATTATTAAATAACAAAAAAAATAAATGCAGTACAACTCCCCAAAATACGGAAATATGTTGATCGCAGGATACACCGGAAAGCACACTTTTCCTCTCATTTTCGTCGAGACAATTCATTTGATAAGTCTTCTCCATTCAGCCTCAACCCAGCGCATCTGTTATGCTAAGTGTTTCAAGTTCGGCCTTGGCATCTTTCGTTAACAGGTGACAATGACACAGTGGTGAACTGCTGTGACAATGGAAGCAGCCTCTCTGTTCCCAAACAACACCGACAACAAAGCAACTCGATCCTTGACATTTTAGTACGAGTATTTTGCAGAACGTGACACTTCTGCTGCCTTGTTTGCGATCTATAAAGAGAAGATGTTGCGCAGACCATATCGGTCCGAGCGAAATGAAGTCATCCGATGGTCTATAAGACACGATCGAGTGGTCCGGTAAGTGACTCAGCCCGCTTTCCTTGTAACTGTTGGCCGCTTTTGACTCACAACTGCGTTTCTCTGTGGGGCGTCTGCTTCTAAAAATGGTTAATCCACACTGTTTTCGCCGAAGTTGATCTCTCAAAAAAAACGAAACAAAATAAAAAAAAAAGGTTCACCGCCTCTGCCCACCGGAGCTTCTCCAGCGCTATCTTATCCGCAACACAATCGCAGGGGTGGCGGGCGGCTATCAGCTGAATACGATTTCTCTTATCAGTACTCGAACGCAACCGGCTCAGTGGCGGCAACTACGACAACAATTCATTCAGCGACGCGTTGTTTTTCGTTTTCTTCTTTCACTCCGAGGTTCGAACCCAGCCGACTGATCGAACACGTTCGAGTGGATTCGCCGTCGCACTTGCACTCCGATCACATTTCGTTTGAGTGACATTCGTTCACAGAATGTTGCCATCGAGTGAGTCAACATGTCTACTGTGGTGGCGTTGCGGTGTCATGGGCTCGTTCTCTCTGGAGCAAGATCAGTTGGCTAGCGAATGCCATTGATTACATTTGTGTGTGTCGGTTGGAGCGAGCGCTTGTCGCGTGTGTAGGAATTTATTTCGACGCGTTCGTCGCGAAAGAGAAGAAAAGAAAAAAAAAATTAAAACGAAACGAATATTTTTGTTTGTTGTCTTTTGAATTCAGAGATAAACACGTACGTGATACGCACACTACTTCGAAAAATAACATAGAACGAACTAATTACGAGATTAATACGGGTAATGTCGCGATGCCGTAGAGCCCTTATTTTCGGAATAAGTAGCTGACAGTTGTCGTTGGCTGGCAGGAGACGGTCGCTCTGTGCTTCTGACTGATAACCTATATATGAGTGTGTTCCTCCGTTCAGTGGGCCTACACACATCGCTGTGTGAACCAATTGCAATAACATTAGCGCCTCCGCTGTGTGTTATCTTAACGCTCGGTCGTTGTCTGTCCCGTCGCGCCGCCCCGTACGTACTTGGCTCTCTGTCATCTGGTGTCGATGACGTTTGTGTGACACTTGTGTGTTAACTGTCATGTGGAATTCTTATTTTTTTTCTGTCAAAGCTTAAACTACTGCCAGTCAGTGGGTAATTAGAGAATGTAAGTGTCTAGCCAACCCTGGCAATCCAATTTAAATTCAATTACGACCCGACCAGCGTTTGCATGCAACGTACGTTCACGGTGGCGCGACAGCAACTTCCTACAGTCTACAGAGCAGAATGCGCCATTTAATGTAAAACTCAAAACTCACTCGGTTGGAACACAACTCTAGCGCGCCGCCACAGTCCACACACATCTGGCTGACAGTTCTATAACGAACGCTTTTTCATTTTTTGTTCTGTTCCCTGCTTCTTTTTTGTTTTGTTCAACAGAGTCGGAGACAAAAAAAAAAAAAAGCAATTTTCTCTTGTAAATTTGAATCTGCTTACACACATGTGTCTGTAATGTTGGAAACGTATGTTTTGTATTGAATTCGTTTTTTGTTTGTAGGTCGGTTTCCATTCTTTTATTTGTCTTCAAACTCAGTAACGAGCCGTAACGTCGACACGAACTCCTCAGCCCCTTGTCGCGCGCAGAGATTCTAGAAAGAAACGAGGCCTATTGCAAGGGTCCTAGTTTTGTGAATTTTCCAAAGGCAATCTCTTGAAGATGTCATTCGTTCTGCTCGCCGGATGAATGACCACCTGAAGCACCCGACCCCCCGGCAAGTGTTGATTGAAAAAAAAAATATATATAAATATTTGTTGAAATAAGAATCAAGTGATAGTGTTGTCATTGTGCGCATAACAAGAGAAAGAAAGAAAAGAAAAAAATAAGTGAAGAAAAGGAAAAAAAAAAATAATCTATAAATATCTGATCTGGTTGTCAGACAGAGTCTATCGGTGTCTATTGGCCTTAATTTTGAGTGAAAACAAAAGTGATTATACCGGAAATTTGTCCGATTAATTCGAATCCATCGCATCATTCGCACCACCACCGCAGCGCAGAGATACATACGGCATTTTGTGTATCATACATTTTTTGGATTATTTGCAATCTCAACGTAGCCGCCGACGAAGCTGGATTAATTTGTTGGCTCATCTTTTGAGAGTAAGTGTCGAGGCTTATGGAAATTTATTTTTATTGACAGAGTAACGACTGTGAGTTTATCAATGAACAGTCAAATGTAATCTCTTCTCAAAAGAAAGAAAGAAAAAAGAAGTGCACTTAATTTATGGAACAAGGGGAGAGCAAGCTTAGTGCTGACTTCAGGGCCTACGAGAGTGTTTATGTTTTCCCTCTCGAGGAGGAAATTAATTAAATTGCCATAAAATGACGACTGGAATATGAATCCTAGCCCCCGTGCATGTCTATGTGTGTGACAGACGTTAGAGGGGCTATTTTAAGAAAAACAAAAAAACACACACAGTTCTCTTGCCTTGTCTTGAGTTGGGGGCGAGGCCGGTGTTCTTGGGGTTATTATGCTGTTTTTCACTTTTTTATTTATAGTTTTTCTTTTTTTATGACATTTTATGAATGAGTCCCTGTGTGTGCTTGCGAGGGGGATTTTTCAAGGTTCTTTACGAGAGAGCGATGTTAGTACAGAATTATGAGCGGATTGAGTTATTAACAAAACGGAAACCTCTCCCGATTGGCGAAGAGTGCAGCTAAATCATTTTTGTTAATATTTCCGATGGTCGTTTATTTTGTTTTTTACTTCATCGTGAATTGGTCACAATTTCCTCTGTTCCTATTTTTGGAGAGAGAAAAAAAAGAAGTGATTTATGAGCAGGTTGGTGGTTTTGTATTTTGATTGATTTCACGTTAACCGACTGCAAATTTGTTAGACATTGTAAATGTGATTAATCGTCATGTTGATCTTTGTAATTCAATTAATTTGAAAACATGCGAGTGATTCGATCGCAAGTTGAACTGCTGTGGTCGCAGTGAAAGAGACTTTCGGTTTGTTGAAGACACAAATTGGTTTTTAATTTGCCTTTGAGCATATAATTAGTTCGGCGTTCTTTTGGCTTGTGGGACTGTGAATGGCTCGAGGAGTAATTATCGTGTCATTCTACTGCGTTGATGGGTGATGCTTGAGATCTTGAGTGATTTGAATTGATCGTGTCCGAATTCGTGAAGGAAATTTAATGAAATGCAGTAGGTTATGTTATCTATGAGGGGAGACCTATTAGGTAACTAGACCGAAGTGGCTGGAACCATCGTTGTAACTCTGTCTAGTGTTGTTGGACGAAAAAGAAGATCACCCTCTTGTATATGACAAATGCAAATTCAATAAAATGTCGCCTGAGAATGATGATGTGGAAAACAATTGCAGTGTCGTCTTCGGTTCCTCATCTGTTTATCTTCATTTCGCAGTAAATATCGTGTGTACAAGGTGGTGTCACCATGACGATTACGAAGGCAATTTTATCAACATAACTGTCACCTGCTTGGCATGTGCGTGCAGAAAAGAGGTTCGTTCGATTCGCAGTCGGAAAACAGGGCGTGTGGTCTGACTTTCGCATGTGACTCCCGCACTTATCCAAAAAGAAAAATGTGCATGCTCAGACTACAGTGCATTCTCGATTATCGCAACTAAGGTAGTTGCAACTATCGAGTCTCTGTCTATTTGAAAAGATGCGACAATAATAATGAAAAATTTAATTTAGCTGTTGCGAAAATCGAGGAGTTGAACGTACTGTATTTTGAATTCATTTGAAGCATATTACAGAGATATCCGACTTCACAGACGATTGGCCCCTTGTCCATCGATGAATTTAACAGATAATAATAATAATATGGGTGGCGCTGGAGTCAGAGGCCGACCTGGGCCTAGCTTCCTAGCAACCACTCGTTTTGTGCATGCTATTGTTCTTTCACGAGTGGAACAGATATTCATGCATTTTTGACGGTTATTCACGAAACAACGTAAATTCCGCCCTCTGATTGGTCAATTAGGTTTAAGAACACGTTATAAAAAACAGTTATCAAACATTTATGGGGCAATAGAGGTAGAAGTCGGGCATCTCGGTAATACTTCATTTCTGCTTCAAGTGAATTCAAAATACCGTACGTTTCATTTCTGATTGGAAGTTCGAATTTTCCCCTGTCAGCAAGTCGTTTAATGACTTATAAAAGGTTTGTTCGATTTGTGTGGCGGCGTGATGATAACAGGGAGATTCAATTAAATCTTGTAATGGGATTTTTCGATTTCAAATCGTGTGATATATGTCCAGTTGTGATGCCGGACATAAGACGACATTCAATTCTGGACGGTCCTTAAGATTTTCTGACAACGTTTATTACAATGTCACGTGAAACATGGTAATGTGCTTTCCATTGCGATTGTTTCAGACAAACTCTAGTGCATCCGCCTCTCAATCGTGATAAAAATTAAGGATACCTTGATGGGAAATTTGCTAATTAGAAAAATGTGTGTTTTGTGGTTTTGGAGGTACATATAGTTAGAATGGTAAGTAGATTTATGTCATGTTCTCACTGAACGAAATCACGAGGTTTGGCCATGGAAAACCTCTCGCTTTGGACGAAAGCTAGTTGAAATGCCTTTGAGTTCATCCCTCCATGAGAGTTTGTCAAACCGAACAGGCCTACAGAGTGAATTTCAGTTCATTTTTGATTATTTTTGTGTTCATTTTCTCTTTCTATCTCTTTTCTGGAGTTCTCGACACAATTATTTCCTGCCTACAGAGTGAATTTCAGTTCATTTTTGATTATTTTTGTGTTCATTTTCTCTCTCTATCTCTTTTCTGGAGTTCTCGACACAATTATTTCCTGCCTACAGACTGAATTTCAGTTCATTTTTGATTATTTTTGTGTTCATTTTCTCTTTCTATCTCTTTTCTGGAGTTCTAGACACAATTATTTCCTGCCTACAGAGTGAATTTCAGTTCATTTTTGATTATTTTTGTGTTCATTTTCTCTCTCTATCTCTTTTCTGGAGTTGCCGACACAAATATTTCCTGGTATTTTGCTCGTCACTTTGAAAACGACAGCTAATGGCATTTGGAAACACTGCAAACTAGGTGGGAACGGCTAAGTATCGAGGTTTCAGTAAAAGTTCATCCAAACCTCGCGTATTCGAAATATGGAAATATAAAATATTCTCCTTCTTCACACTTGGCAGTGTAAGATGTCGAAGGAGTAATTTCCCATTCAGTGGTTTGCTAGTACGGTCCGTTTGTTCATCGTGAGCTATGTCTTATAAGAATATTTCTAATACGAGTGGCGCTACAGCCCGTAGAGGGCTAGGGTTAAGCGCTGCGTGCGGTGCTTTTGTTCTCTCACGAGTGGAAGGGACCTACAGTCTTATGTTGAATCCGAACGGCAAAGTTTGAGAAGCTTTTTCTAGACAGGAGTACTCTTTAAGCCTTGTCAGTGACTTGAAGGAGGTGTGACCGTGAAAATTGTTTTTTTCCTGTCGAACCGGTGGCGAATCGAACCCAGACAGCGAGGTTAAGCTGTGTAGAGGTCGACGCACATGCCCATAACGCCACGGCGCTATGTTTTAAGTATGGCAAATGTTAAGTATTGTCATACAATTTAGGACTCTTTGAGGTAGGCAAGGTAAATAGTGGTAACGCCAATGACGAGGCGCACAATAAATAGACTCAAAGTTAAGGTCACTCTGAATGCGAATCATTCTGAACCTTCAGCTGGACAAATTGAGTGGCTTGTGGAACATGATTTCGATCTTTCGTGTCAAGAGTTGTTTTTATAAACCGAAGTAGCGCCGGTTCCAATGAGCATAAAATGCTTTGTCGAATATTCACTCAATTATGTACTTCATGTTTGCACCTTAATTCCTTTTGTAGGCGCATCTTCAGCCTGTTACATCGCTGCCTTCCATCGTTGACGGGCCTAATCACGCTTTGCTTTCAGTCATCGAGGCCATGGAAGGTTCGGTCTTCCTCTCCTTCTCGAAATAGGAGGCTCGGATTCGAAGACCCTCTCTGCTGATGCGTTGTTGTCTATGGCTCGATGTGGCTGAGACAGTGAACATGTACATCCTGGTACAGCTCGTACAGTTCGCGGTCTTCCCCTCCATTCGCCTTCCTCGCAGACGACCATATAAACGATGTAGAATATTTCTTTCAAAAGCACCAAGAATCAGCTCTGCAGTTTTGCTTGGCGCCCAGGTTCCGGCTCCATATAGCAGGTCTGGCAAAATAAGAGCCTTGTAGAGCAGGATCTTGGTCTTTCGAGTTAGGAGTTATGAGCTCAGTTGTTTTGATAAACCGGAAGTTGAAGCGGTTGCCAAGGGCGATCCTACGTCGGATCTGCACTGTGTCGTTCGTGGAGTTCACGTTTGCTTGTTGCAGCTGTTGATCGTGGATTTTTGTCCTAGATCGTGCCTAGGTGTACTTAGTCACCAGCTCACTTTGTCCATGTTCGTCCATTGTGATAACCACAGTCAGAGTACTGCCACTGATTGACCACTCCATCCAATGGCAAATGCTGAGTGCAGATTTTTGGCTTTAACTAGAACTCGAACCGGGTACCTCACTAACCAAGGGCGGACGCTTAACCATCTGCGCCATCCAGTAGTAATTTTTTCCTCATTTATCTGAAAACCACCTCGTTTCGCACGGTCTTCAATCACTTTATAGGCTTCCACGGCGGCACGTAAGAAGCACGCAACTAAATTGATGTCATTTGTGCTACCCAGCAGATGCATGGATGTGTAGACAAAAGTAACTACCTGATAGACCACCTTTTCCTTCAGCAGGTTGAAGAAATCACATGACAGTGTGTCAACAAATTAGCGAGAGTCATGCGAAAAAAGTCTCAAAATTTCGAGAAATCACAAAAAAAAACACAAACAATCCTTAACAAAATTAATATTTAACCAAAAACAATAGCGATACAAATGGGATGTGTATTTGCCTATGGCGGTGGTCCACGAACGACCGGCTTGCTCTCAATTGACATAAGAAGAAAAACAAACAGGTGGCAGGCAAAATAGAAAAAGGACGCTGCTGCAAACAAGCAAACAAATGGAGGATTAAGCAAATTTGATAAAAGACGATATCGATCGCAAACATGCAAACAAATTGAGGTTGGAACAGATGAAAGGAAAAGCGCGTGGACACTTTGTTGCTGGAGTGATGTAATCTGGACCTTGGATGTGACTCGGTCATCAGTGTTGCATCCCAAAAAATCTCTACCCCTACCTGGACCAACTCGAAAGAAACAAATGTGTTCGATTTGAAATGAGGATCGTATTGCGAAACTCTGCAGGTAGTTGAAGAACTGCGACTGAAAGGAACCGAGACGAGACCCACTGATCTCCTTTCAACCTCTCAACACACAGGCAGGGATATTCCAGAGGTGTTGAAATAAATGCCCACACCACATGCAAGTGTACCACCATCAATTGGCGATGAATACACTCGAGGTGTCACATAAATTGTTCTCGACGTGCCATTTGCACGGATCTAATTGGTATGCCTTCAACTTGCTTCTCACTGGCGACGGAGATTTGTCTTTTTTTTTCCTATCCAGCTAATTTTGTTCGTAATTTATTGCCTCGTTCAGTCTGTTATGTGTGCAGCATTAATTTTTTTACGTGATTTTGAGACTGCCTTGAGATTTTCTTCAAACACATCACTTGACGTTCCTTTGACTGGGATTAATGTCAAAGTGACAAGTGGTCTTTGAGTGCAATTCTTGGGAGACCTCTGTGACATGGCCGAACCACAGATCGAATCCGTCAGCGGAAAGAGACCGTCCTTGCTTCCGTTTGATTCGCGAAAAGGGGGTTTATGCGCGGATTTGAGATGTGTGTCACTTTGCATAGCCCACGGGCACATTTTATTTATTTCGATGGAAAATAAAAAATCTATGCACACATTTTATCTCAACTGTCAGATAAAATACGAATGAATTAAGTTTGCTGTGATTTACCGTTTAGTGTGTTGTTCGCAACTAATTGCCGAGAATAAGATGGGAAACAATTTTATTAACTAACGCGACGATGGGCGGTGCCCAATCGGAAATCACCTCGTGCGTGTTGTATAAATTCTGTTCGAGTTGAAATGTGTGTGTAGTCAAGCAGTAGTTGTTGGAAGGTGGAAGCTGGGGAATTGCCGTGATTGGCGAAAGAGGGCATTCTATTCATCGTTGTCATTCCTGATGGGCTGTGTAGTGGAATGCAATTACTCTTGGAATGCTAATTGTTTTTTTTTCCAATTGCCGAACTGCACGATGAGCACAGTCACGCCCTTTTTTTTGGTATTACACGATCGCGAGGTGACAGTAGAAAGTGAATTGCTTTAGCTTCGAGCAACAGGCGTTGATGGAAATATGTATTTCATTGACTCATTTACAGATTTGATAAGTCTTTGCAGGCAGACCTATTCTGGTGAGAGTGAGAAAGAGGCTGTCGAGTGGGCCCTATTTTTTTTTATTCGATTTGTATGCTTGCCATCAAGTCACTTATTTTTGTGAACTAGGCCGACGCCGCTTTGCTTTTATTTACACTTTTAGTCAGTTGCAGGCACCCAGTGTGGTGAGTTCAGGCAGTTGCGCTTAGACTTGGCAGCACTTTCGTTAAGTGGTGCCGACTCGGTGTGTAAATTGGTGAGTCTCGAGTTCAATGACGCGGAAAAACAACCATTATGAAATAATCTCTTGGGAGCCCGCAAATTATTAAACACCGCGTCATTAAACTCGAGACTGACCAATCTACGCACCGAACCGGCACCACCATGAAAGTGCTGGCAAGTCGGAGCGCGACTGCCTGAGCTGGCTATATTCACCACCGAGGTCAAGACACAGCAAGGGCCGAAGGTATAGACAGAGAAAGCTAAAGGAGGAACCTGTGCACATTGGTCTTAAATATCTGCGGATTATAGTCTGTGGGTATGTAGTCTCTAAATTTAACTGTACGTCCGAAAGTAGGCTTGAAGGAATGCTGATGGGCATTCCTGGCGAGACGGGTATTGCGGATGAATTCATGCAGAGGAGGAATGCAGTTGGCAAGCTCACTTGAGCAAAGTAAAGAAGAGACGGTACGTCGAGTCAAATGATCCTCTGATATTGTTGTCTCTTAAAAGTCTTATCGCTCGCTTTTGGATTCCGTCTAGTATGTGCAGGGCGGTCTAGGGGGCACCAGGCCATGTATGAGCCTGGTACTCAAGCAAGGCGGATGTAAGCCTCATAAATTAAAGCCAAATCAGAACAGCTGCATCCTTCGGCAATAACTTTGGCAAGGCTGCACAAGACGTTCAGTTGTATATCTTCAGGAAGTCGGTTGCAAGCATTCCGAGACTGATGCTCTGCAAGTGTACACGTTTAGGGCATCAGCTTGGTTTGATTTATGTTAAGGAACAAGTGCATGCATATTTCTTTGAGTAGATATGTGAAACATGGAGGGAACATGGAAAACAGAGTGACGTTGTATAAATACTTTAAACACGTGATGGGCGACAATCGACTCAATCATCATCCTCTTGAGTGAAAGAGAGGGTGGCCAACGATCGGCTGAATCAGAGAGGACATGCATTGGCAATCGTCTTTGGATTGCGAAAGGGTACGGTCGTTGGTTTACCCACTAACTTAATACACGCAAGATTATTGAACTTGTGCCATACAAATGGCAATGGATCGATCTATATCCGTCTATATCGAGTGCATTGACACCAATTCTCCAGCATAGACAGTCTTCAAATCCGACTTACAAGGACGGAAGGAAGCCTTACCTAAGGCTGGGGCCATAAATGGGTCACAGGCCGGAGAAGTGACGGAGTTAGTGACCTTCAATTCACGCCATTCACTGGTTCATTTAAGGCACACAACCTGTCTTTCTATGTCATGGAATATTCCTTCAAGCCCCTTGGGAAATAATACAGTGGACTCCTCCTAAGTCGAATTGTCACCGGATACCATAATTTGTTCAAGTTAGAGAGAGTTTTTGTAGAATTGACGGAAATGTATGCAAAATATGGCGAAAAAGTTCGATTTAGAGAGAGCTTCGATTTAGCGAGAGTTCGACTTGGGGAGAGTCCACTGTATATTCAAGGTTAAACTCGGTGAGGAATGAAAATCTATTGAAAGGAGAGGATATTATAATTCATTTAAGACACGACCATAACCTCCGCCAGAAAAACGCTTCAGTCGCTTTCTGGGCGAGCCTCGTGAGTCTTGGAACGAATATGAAAAGCTGAGGGTGCTGTCATCAGCGAAGGAATGGCTTTGATTAGAAGTAGAAGATAAGAGACCATTTATCAAAATGAGTAATAGTGTCGGAAACAGAACTGAGCCTTGGGAGTAGATAGGAGGGGCTGTTGGTGAAGTCACCAGCACACTTAGACCATATTCGTGCATTGTGATAGAGCCTTGGGGAACACCAGCATTTATTTGTTGGATATCAGACTTGAAACCATCCAAAACAACTTGAATTGAACGGTTTCTAATGCTTAGAAGAAGAGATCCATTGATATCATAGACGAGTGCCTATTTCTTCGACAAGAGAGCTTGATGCCAACTTACATCAAATGCCTTGAAAATATCAAGCGTAAGGATCTTTCATTCGCCTGCATTGGGCAAAGATTGGTTCCACTTTTTTGTGAGATAAGCTATCAGATCACCAGTGAACCTGTGGCTGAGGCCCTACTGGGGCCCTACTGCTGGTCATTAAGAAGTATCGGCGATTCATGATATTTCATTAGCTGACGATTTATCAGCGTTTCCATGACCTTAGAAAGAAGGGACGTAAGTTGTCGGTACGAGCTATGTGACGAAGATTCGCCTTTTTTTTAGGGGGAGGTGCTGAACAAATCCATCGTCTCAGAGGTAGACCTTAAGAGTGGGATTGATGAAAAAGCTTACGAAGTGGCTTTGCCAGCGAAGAAGAACACCTCTTCAGGATTATTACCGGGCCAGTTGTCATTTTAAAAAGAGACCAACACGAATTTGACTTTATCGTCATTCCTTTTCCTTGATTGCACCGGCCGGTGACGGACCCACTGACGCGTCCAAATTTCAAACAAAAGTTTCCTGCTTCTGCATTATCCAAGTGACAACATCCTTGTCCTTAAGAAGAAGCGACCTTCCATAGACTACACTTACCATGGTTTGGTATTGGATTACATACTAGGCTTGTGCATTTTAGTTCAGTCCAGAGAGCTCTCTGTTTAGTTCAAGTCTGTTTATTGAACTAGTTCGTTCTTCTAGTTCATTTCGATCAATGAAGTTCACTGTTCAAGAAATTGAATCTTGTGCGACTTGTTGGCATTTATCAGCAAGGCTATGTATGATTTCCTCTCATATGACGACAAAGTTTTCACGTATTTTTAAGGACAATGCTTACATTTAGCACTTCACTTAAGTACGCCCACATGCTATTTATTCTTACTGACTCACAATTTGAACTAAACTGTGAACTACAGTGGACGCACCCTAAGTCGAACTCTCTCTAAGTCGAACTCTCCCTAAGTCAAACTCTCTCTAAGTGGAACTCCCCCTAAGTCAAACTCTCTCTAAGTGGAACTCTCTCTAAGTCGAACCCTCTCTAAGTCGAACTCTCCCTAAGTCAAACTCCCTCTAAGTCGAACTCCCTCTAAGTCGAACTCTTTCTAAGTCGAACTCCCCCTAAGTCAAACTATCTCTAACTCGATGAAATTATGCTATCCCGTGACAATTCGACTTAGGGTGAGTCCGTTGTAGCTCACTTAGTTCACTTGTTAGATCTCATTTTTGAACTAGTTCGTGCGTAAACTACACAAGCGGAGAGAGACCTAAAGAGTAGTATAGATGAGAGAGGTTACGCAGTGGCGTGGGTAGAAGCCAGCGAAGAAGAATACCTCTCCAGGAGTATGGGAGGAATACCGTCTGAACCAACTGTCATTTTTAAGAGAGGCCAACGCGGATTTGGTTTTGTCATAATTTCTTTTCCCCGATTGCACTGCCCGATGAGAGCTCACTGACGCGTAGACATTTCAAACTAAAGTTCCTTGTTTCTGCATTTTACAAATGACAGCTTTTTGAGCTGGACCCACTGTCGATTCCCCCGTGGTTTCAAGCGCAAGGTAGTGACTCCAATCAACAAATTGAGAAAGGCCAAAATAAGAGGCAGTGCCTAAATGAGAAGCCAGAGATCATCAGGGCTCACGTGAGAAACACGATTATCGTTCCAGAGATGATCCCGAGGTCCATCATGGGTGTCTCCAAAGATAAAGACTAGGATAAAAATGATCTGGCACATTCTTGATCACATACAAACCGCTAGCTCGGTATTGATGCCACCCTTCTTCTTCTTCTCGTGGCTCTACAGTCCGGGGTGGACCTGGGCCTCAACCAGTAAGCCTCTCCAGCCGGCACGATCCTTAGCCAGCTGTCTCCAACTGCGCACACCAAGTCGATTGAGGTCCTGCTCCACCTGGGTGCGCCTTCGGTTCCGTGGGCGTCCTCTATTGCGTTGTCCCACTGGTTCGGAGTCGAAGATCTTCGGGCTGGAGCAGTGTTGTCCATGCGCTCTACATGGCCACCTCTGTCCAGACACCCTCTTAGAATGACCTCCCACCGACAGTTCCGATTCATGACGCAGCAATACGCCTGGTCTCTGTTAATTTGCCACCAATACCATATTCCAGTTTCTGTATATTGCCGCCGTCAATAATTAAGTGTAAACCGCTATCTGTTATCTGGAAAGCGTTTCTAAGAATCCAGCAAATGTCACGTTCGGCTTTAATAAGTTTCAAAATTCAAGTACACCGCCGAGAAGCGGAGAGACCCGAAGTCACGACTGCGGTGATTTCCCGGCAAGGTAATCTCTCGCCGACTACCGACACATTAAAATGTTTTCCATTGGCTTCTAATTATCGCTTCAATAAATCAAAATAATAACCATAAACATTTCCCAATACTCGTGGCCGTCGTAGACAGAGACGTTCCGTCTGAACGTCTGCCTCATCCATACCCCCATCGCCGATACTGAACACACAATGAGTCTATCGCATTCGTTGAATCACAAGCAATATTCATAAATGCGTAAAGCATTACCTCATTCTCGTCAAAAGTCGTGACAGAATCGCCTTTGGCATTCGAGCTGCCACTGGCGCAGCAGCTGGTTACACTCATTCGTCGCAACGCAATTATGATCCACCGCAGTGTCAGTGTGAAAAGACGCAGGCGAATTTTGAGTTCTGGAGAATTCTCCAACCCACATGGCGACTGCATCGTGCACTCCAGAGTGCATTAGTTAACTACTTGTGCGGTATCGACGATGGTAACACGATACCCTTGAATTCCAATTATAAGCAGTTAATGGGGTCATAAAATTCAAATAGGTACCCTTCACGTTGAATTGTCATGGCAACCCTTATGTCAGACCGTGAGTACGTTCCCCTTTGACGTTTGTCATGGGAAAACCTCGCGGTTGAACATAAAGGGGATAGACCGGGTCGGGCCGCAGGCGATTCACTGAACAAATACACACTCGTACATGCGAGGGGTCTCTAAAACAAAAAACACGTCAAACACGAATGTCGGGGAACGGCGACGATGCACAAAGCATAAAGATCCGGCCCGTATTCCGAAGCCGAAAAACAGAAATCAATTAAGAAATCAACAACAACAGTCGTCGCTGGGGTGCTGTCATTAAAATTCAATTGTCATCGCCGTTCGAGCTCGAGTGACGGAGAGGGATGTGTGCTCACACGGTGTCAGGGTATGCAGACGGAACCGAGTGAATCAGTCGAGCATGGCTAGCAAATGCAAATTCCTTGATTTTGCCCACCCAATGTGACACTGTGCAAGTCAATGCAAATGACAGTGTTGTCTCTTTGCCGACTCTCACTGTGCTGAATGCAATTAACCCGAGACGACGTTTTGACAATGTCCCTGTACGGCCGTGCAGCGCTGCGCCGCCGTGCATCCACTTTGTCCGCAACATCAACATCATTATACAGCGTCGGACTTGACCACCTACCTGCGGACTATGTACAACGACTACCTGTGAGGTGGTAGACAACAATGAAGATCTCTCCTTTAATAGCAATAATACGATTCCAATCAATTCAACAATTCAATTATTAATAAACAAACATGGCAAGCAGCGGCACGGAGTGTACGCATGCGCGGCAGAGTCTGCCGTTCGTCGCTGGTTCGGCTGGCTCGGTCAATTTAATTTGAATATGATCACCCCTCGCCGGATGGTTAAGACAACATTTGAGAGGTGAACAATGCAGGTCTCTCTGTGTCGATAAGTGTCTGCAGACGTTGTTGAATGTTGTTTTAAAGTGCATAGCGCTGTGGCGCGTGGGTGTTGCCAGATTGAGATGTATATTCTGATGTACACCAATAATTCGTCGTGTATCTGCGAACGAATTTGCATTGAAAAAAGGAAATGCGTCAGGCATCAAGCATTCTGTCATCGAATGACATTTGGTTGGACAAACTTCTTCACCGCGTCTGACGGCACGCATTCTTGACAACTTTCCTTTGGAATCTAATCACAACATCACCGACCGCGTCGACAAAACACAAGACTGAATTTCAAAGTGGAATGTCTCGGTAAACTGCTAATTAAAGCTAATCCAGATGAGTCATTCCACTTGAAGTGACGTTCACAAATTAAATTACTCACTCCGGTTTATTTTCGAGTTTCCGACGAAATTCTCTCTATGCTGTGTCATCGTGACATCATCTCTTGTGTCGGTTACAGCTTCACGTGCGCGGACATTTTCCAAATGACGTTTATGAGTGTCAAGTCGAAATGTGTGCCTGTCAATGTGTTCCTCAAGAACTTGAGGATTCTACATGTGACAACATATACTCATCTACCAAGTCCGCTGACATTTCTCAAATGACGTTTACTAGGGACATGTCAAAGTTTACATTTTTATATGTGACATCTTTATACCTACTGTATGACATCATCTGTGTGACACACCACTTTTCTCAAATGACGTTTACTAGGGACATGTCAAAATTTACATTTCTATATGTGACATTTTTATTCTGTGAGACATAATCTACACATCTAGCATCTACCAAGTTTGCTGCCATTTCTCAAATGACGTTTATAAGGTACATGTCAAAACTGACATTTCTATGTATGACATATTTATACCCACTGTATGACATCATCTGTGTGACACATCTCTCATCTACACAGTTTGCTTACATTTCTCAAGTGTCCTGTCGCTGTCTGTTTTCCACGAACTGCTGTCATTTCTCAAATGACGATTATCAGGGACATGTCAAAACTAACATTTCTATATGTGACATCTTTATTTTGTGTGACACTTTTCTCATCTACCCAGTCTGCTGACATTTCTCAAAAATTCCGTTTCTGAGTGTCAGGTCGAAAGGCTTTCCTGTCAATTCATATGTTCCTTAGGAAAAATGACATATAATTTTGACATTTCTAAACATAACATCACCTTTAGCATCCCTCCCAACAACCGCGCTATCATCTCTCAAATGAAGTTTATGAGTTTAAATGCTGTTCTTTGAAGCGAACTTGACATTTCCATCCATCGCTTGACAGATTTCCTCTTTATGAAATTCCATTGACATTTATGTATGTCTCGGGCAACTATTTACGCCTAAAGTGCAAAAGCACAATCATGACCTGGAGCCGTCTTTATCAATTCTCGGAATTGAAGTCCTCATTTTTCTCGCTCCAATGTCAATGTCAAATGAGTCAATTGCAATCACAAAGCTGACATTTCAACAACATGAACGTCGGTATTTTACATTTCAATTCACGCCAGCATCAGCAGTCTGCCATAAATGACACATTCCACAACAGGGAACACAAAGCGTCATGCGATGCTTTGTTACGATTCCCAACTCACCTGTCAGCGATGGATGTGTTCAACGTGTTTTGACAGCAGCAATTAAACGCTAGATCAGTGTCATTGGCTTTGAAAAGAACACTCTTTGCCGTTGCCGGTTATGGCCGCACTTAAATGTCAGATCGGTATCAACTTTGACAGTTCAATTGACGTTCACGATTTGTGAACGGTAATTGTTGGTTTTTCTCATAGAAGCGTGTTTGTTTCTTGTTGTTTTTTTTCTCATAGAAGCGTGTTTGTTTCTTGCTGTTTCATCAAATCAAATTCAAATCTCGATCTGCTCTCGTGGGAAGACATGAGAGCACTGAGAGAGAGAGAGAGAGAGACAAAAGCCACGGCAGAGGAACAACGATTGCTCTTGACCCTTAAGTTATACGCCGCCCAGTGTCCTATCGAAAACCAATTACACAAAATCTCACACACGATCGGGCAGAGGCGATCTGCCCTTAGATCGAATAAGTCAACTTTTATTGTGTGTCCACCCGAGCGAAAGGGAAAGGGATCCTGCTGAATGCAATGGTCCCTCAGCACCGTGTGCGCCTTGGGCGCAGAGAACTTGGTGCGGTTGCGCGCTGGCGAGCACACAGCACGGCTGTGCACACGGGCGCAATCAGAGGACGGGTGTGTCACCACTTTTCTAAATGGACGCGGACGGTGTGTTATTTTAAATAATGATCGCTGCTCGGCCATACGGGATTACCAATCCCACTGGCTGGCTGGCTGGCTGGCTGGCTGGCAGGCTCACACTCTTTCCAGCTGCAGCGGAGAACCTCCTACAGAGATCATGCTGAGAGTGTTTAGCATACCTTAGTTGCTGGCGTATACGAGAGCGGCATCCATGTACCGCGGTCGTGTAACCTCGTTACGAGTGCACTGGGAAAACTTCAATTTACTAGTTAATTATTTCGTGTCCTCCTATTAAGCCGATTGAAATGGTGACACTTACAAATTGCGCGCGGACCGCTGAATAGAAGAAAACGAAGAAATAAGCAGGAAACCCCGCAGAACAGTGGCGGCGCGGTTCATTATTTCGCGTCTCAGTATTTTACACCGTCTCGAATCGAAAGCGAACTCGATTTGAATATCTCGACTGATTGCTGGGAAGAGGTGATGTGTGTGTGTTGTCAGCTGTGATGTTGATGCTGTTCCTCCGGCGAGGCGGCCGCCTCCAATGTGACACTCACTATTTGGATGGACAACAGGCGACGTCGACGGACGGCTGGATGGTCGGTCGGCGGGGTTTGTTTGCTCTCTCGTTGCAATGTTTGTGTTTGCCATAGAATTACTTCGGCTAGGTATGAGTGTGCCAGTACGAGTATCTCGTATCTCGTATCGCATAGATGTCGCAGAAGCCATGGGCGGCGTTTTGACCCTATTTCGATTCGTATCAATGTTAATTAATTATTTATTTTCCTTTGGCACACGTAACGTTCGAGTGTGTGTTACACTTGGACTCTTATTTATCCAGTCCAGTTCGGTTGCCGGTGTGCGGGGGGGTGGGGAGTGGTGCGCTGCGGCGACGACCGATGGTGGTTTGCTGGTTGTGTTCAGCTGTGCTGGGCTGTGGACTGTGATTGGAAATCTAATTTTATGAATTGGAACGTGATGCGGTTTAACCAATTAAACGGTATTTTGGTTAATTGTTTGGCATCGCTGGTAGCGCTGGTAGCGCTCGCGGTGCTCGTGGCAGGCAGTTGATGTGGTTGTGATCTGCCTGGTTACTAATAAACCCTTGTACCTGCCTTCTGGGTGATCTAATTGGACAACAGAAAGTGCACTATGATTGTGTGGAGCGTTATTTAACGCTGCCGCTGTTTGTCTGATTGAATTCGTTTTTGTGGCGATACGAGTGGGCTGAGATTGCCCTTATTGTTTGGCCAACAAATTGCATAAGCTGTTCACTGGCGTACTTACCGTCCACCGATAGGGATCTTTGGACGAGTGAGTGTGTGTAGTGTGGTGTGCTTTGTTGACTAATGTCAGCAATGGTGCACACAGATGCTATCGCCAGGCTGGGCTATTTAGTAGTCTTGTTCACGCCCAATTCACATTCTTCATCCACACATTTTGTGCAGCGATAGGATCGGTGGGGCCTGAGTGCTTCAGCTCGGGCGCGCAATATGTCGTTAAACGTTGCCGACTGGGGCGATGGCAGTGGCAGTGGCGGTGGCGGTGACGGTGACGGTGCTTAACTCTTGACAGACACTCAAAGTGACATTAAAATTGTAATGATGTCTAGAAATGTTTGAAAATTACACCGATTAGAGGTGTTTTGTTGGACGTTAGTGCCTGGCTACGTTTGATGAGTCTTTAAGTGAGTGATGATCTACTTGGGTGTTCCCGTTTTGTCGAGCTTATATTCAGTGGCGACGAAACAGGCCAAGGGGAAATCGAAAGAGAAACTTCAACTCTGCCGCTGCTGAGACTTCGAAAGTGCTGCCAGATCAGCGGTGGCATCAACTGTGCTCGCTTTGAATGTGAGACCGAACCAGAAGCTCAATTCTGAGTTCTCATTTTGCGATCGTTTTGCAGCAACTTTTATTGATACTTTCACATTCACTAGCTGATTGATATTTCACTGCAAGCATTCATATTCAAATGTCAAATTCCGTAAGATCATTCGTTTGGCTGTTGCGTTTTTTGTTTATTTTTTCTGTTTTGATGAGCACGAGTTTTTTTTTTTTTTGTTTGGCAAAAGTTGCGACGTGCCTCATGTGAAAACTTGTCCGCCCTCTGAAATGCAAATGACGGTGAGGACATGCATTGATGACAGGCACCGGCGTTTGATTGTCGGCGGACAGCTGTTCCGCGGGCGCGGGGCCCGATTTAGAGTTAAGTTGTCATACGGATTTTTTTTATTGTTTTACGATGTCGCTCGTTGCTGTTTAATAGCAATGTTTGAAGCGTGTTATCATTAAAAGACGACTCTCCCGTAAAAAAATTGTTGAAAGTTTGATAGATGTTGTGTTGGGTGGTTAATTTAAAGTAGTTATTTATTCCGTAGTTAACTCGTTCTGTAGTCTGGGCAAGCAGTCGTGTTTGCCTTGGACGGTGCAAGTCTATACATTTCAGATGGACATAATGATATGCAGTTGGAAACTATGTGCTTCCACGTTTGTGGTTATTTTCACTGTCACGGCTGTGGAAGCTGGCTAACTGGATGGTTGGTGTTCAAGGTGCAGGTTGCAATTTGTCAAATGTCAAACTTATGCCGAGTTAAGAACTTGAGTGCTGCTACACTGCTGCTATAGAAACCAATTCGATAAATTTCGTTAAGTCTCGTTATTTTTGATTTACATAAGTGGGAAGCAAAATTGACTTTTACGTTCATACGTAAATGACAGTTGGTGTTGAATATTCATCAATTTTATTGTGTTCGACAGAAAATTCAAATGAAACCTGTAGATGGTGGATAACTGTTGGTGTCGCTTTGAAGCTTGTATTGGCTTGGGGTGAAGGTTTAGGTTCCCTCAAAACGTCTAACGTCTAAACACCCATCAATAATGGGCAGAAAGAGAATTTAGACAACTTAAGCTATTAATCGAATGTACAGAGCTGTGCCCATTACAATAACTCAGTTTCGTTAAGTTTCGTTCAGTTTTTATTTTTTGCATAAGTGGGAGCGAAATGGATCGCACTCTTTGTCAATTGATCGGATCTCAATAAATCGAATGAACAGAAGTGTGCCCATTACAATTACTGAGTTTCGTTAAGTTTCGTTTTTTTTATAATTGGGAGTGAAGTGGATCGTTCTCTACCACAATTAATCGGATCTCAATATATTGAACGTACAGAGCTGTGCCCAGTACAATAACTCAGTTTCGTTAAGTTTCGTTCAAATTGCCGTGTCCTTCTGGAACGTTTCCTTCTTACAAAAGTCTAGACTCTTCATAAATGGCCATCTTCAGGTAAGAGGGAATTCGTGCTGCTCATCACAGTCCTTCTTTTTTGAATCGTCATTGAAGTGTGTTTTAGTGACACATTTTTAAATCTCACAAACCTGCAGTTGAGTCCGTCAAAACTGTCAGTTTGTGGTGACTATCACTTGTAAGCTGTCAGTTTGTGGTGAATTTACATTTTCTGCGCAATTTTTGATGTCTAATTTCATTAATTTGCCCAAAAGCATTTAAAGCGACGTTTGTGATAGATTCAAGCTCAAACGTCAGTTGCCCCTGTCATACGGTACAGCAGTGCTGCCAGTTCATGGTGAATTTACATATTCTTCGTAAATTTTGAATTCAAAAATGGTCCTTTCGGGATGATGGTGCGGTTTTTAGAACAGCTGCCTAAACGTCTATGTTTGACACTTTCAAGTGACTGGCAATGACTTTTCTGTAAGTGGTGAATTTTGAGGGGTGTGGTAGTTCCTCATCTCCCGTGTGGTGAATTCCACTTAAAATGGTGCCGTGACATTGTAGCAAATTTTTCCATTCGGCACAATGTCACGGCAACCTCAAAATTGCTGTCAGCCCTGCGCCAAAACCTAGTTGAGTACAAATATGAAATGCGTCGCAAAATGATTGTAAACTTGCCGACTGTGCGGCTGGCGATGATTAAGTTGACAAGCACTCAAAGTGACATTCAAATTCGTGTGATGTCTAGAAATGATATAATCCCTCGTTGGACGGCTTCTAGACGATCTAGACGATGCAAAACGATGGTATGATTAGCGTAAAATTGTTGGCAAGCAAACCGAGGAGACGAGCAGCCTCAGCCAGATTTTGCGTCTCTAACAAATTGCCCTCCCCCTGTCATTGTCTTGCACATCTTTCCCGCATGCTCCTTACACGTTAATCACAAACAACCGGCATACTTCCTATTCATACGATGTCCATTCTATTGGCCCATTTCTCGCACTCATCACTCAAGTCCATTTAAAATGCACCTCCAGAACTCCGCCCCTTTCATAGCATTCAACTTCATTCCAGAACCACTTGACTTAGAGGCATGTGCTCCAAGCACACTGGATACCGTCAATCCATCTAATCATTTTGACTATCCCCTCATTGAGTTCACTTAACGCTAGAGATTGTGCAGACAAGAGACACCGAGAGGCAGTTCGGTTGGGATCATGGTCATTTTCATGTGCAAACTTGTTGTGTGTCGTCTGCTCCGTACAAGTACACCGCACAGCGCGGCGGCTAGGCGCAACCCAGCACATATACAGCAACCGTGATTGCTCAGCGCAATGAAGTGAATAGTGAGCATCTCCATGGTGTGTCGTCGGGTCGTTGGCGGCTTCTAATGAAACCAACCCAGGAAGCAGATGTTTGCCAAAAACAAATACAAATGCCTGTATGGGACGACGACACACCAACAGACCGAGCAGTACGAAGACTTTCTGCACGCCGACGACCGACGCGTCCGCTGCCATGCCGCGCCGCTGGCTGCTGATGGTGCTATTGCTGCTGCAACAGATCGCTCGCTGAGATGGTGTTGGCAGTCGGTCGGTGGTGATTTCATCTTTTAATTTCGACAAAACCAGCAAACACAACAATACCAACAACAAATTGAAATGCTGACGCTGATGAATTCATTTTGGGTGCATCTTTGAGGTTGTTTCCGTTCGTCGCTGTTGGTCGGTCGGTCCTCGTTTTTGGTTCGTCATCACACTCACAGTCACAGTCACCGGCATGGCATCGTCATCGTCATCTGGTGTTGACTTTACGGTGTCGAGCGAGGGCACACGTTTCGCAGGCAATTCGATTTTGTGAAGTGTGAGTTGTAGGGAATAGCCATTTGGTGTTGTTTTGCTTTCGTTGTCTTTCATGAATGAACGCAGAACCTTTTGTGGTTCCTTGAGTTCATGAGAAGCCCGCGAGCGTGGACGAGGGAGGGAGCAAGAGAGTGTGAGAAGGGAAGTCCCACAACGAGGCACACGGGCCCTGTGTAAATTGACAGATCGTTAAATGGACAACATTGTTGGGCCGGCTGTTTTATTGTGCGCCCTCCTGTGTTTGCTCTTGTATTCCGATTGGGCGACGGGGTCGGGCGGGCAGGATGCAGGAAGCTGCCTTTGTGAAGGCGTCTTATCACCTCGGAATGGGATTATTGATGCGACGTCAAACGAAAAGGTGGAAGCATTCAACTGTTGGTCTCTTTTTGGAGGCATTAGCGCATTGTCTTGGGGAGGCTAAGTAAATGAGTGATAAATGACTTCTGGGGAATGCCTTTCGATAAGCGAGGCTTTAAGTGGACGTTTAGGATCCACTGTTGGTGGGGGCCATGCATCATAAGGATCGGCCGTGTGGGGGTTTTGAATGAGCTCTTAGATAAGTCGGCGTAAAATTCGAGTTAAATTCTGGTAGGTATTTGTCAACGTGTGGTGCCTTTCGTGGAAGCACGAGATTGTGTTCCTGGAGACGCCGCCGCCGTGCAGGTGTTTGACATTAAGTGTGACTCCATCACGACCGTGTACCATAAGCAGTGAACCTACAGGTAAGCAATGGTAACTTCCTGGGAACCACTTCAATGCTTCGTGCACGAGCGTTTGGAAATTCCAACAGATTTCAGTTGGCGATGAGCATGGTGATCCACTGGGCAGTCCACAGCCACAGCCTTGACACCTCTACTGGATTTGAAAAAGTGGATCCTATTTTATAAGTCGAACACCAAGCCAGTTCTTAAATTTTAGACTTCTTGAAAGTCGCCACACTTCTTCTAACCCGCCTGGTGGTCAACTCTAAAAAAATCCAATAGATTCCATTTGAAAGTGAGGTGGCGATCTACAAGGCAGACCTTTGACACCTCTATTGGATTGGAAATAGTGGATCCAATTTTGTAAGTCACCAAGTATCTTCTGTCCCGCCTGATGGTGAACTCTAAAAAAATCCAATAGATTCCATTTGGAAGTGAGGTGGCGATCCACAAGGCTTACGATTGACACCTCTACTGGATTGGAAATAGTGGATCCAATTACATAAGCCGACCACAAACGCAATTTTTGGGGTTGAGACTTCTTGAAAGTCGCCACATTTCTTCTGTCCCGTCTCTAAAGAAATTCTAGCAGATTCCAGTTGATGGTGACTCACAAGGGAGATCTTTGACAACTCTACTGGATTTGATAAAAGTGGATCCAATTTTGTAAGTCGAACACCAAGCTAGTTCTTAAATTTTGGACTTCTTGAAAGTCGCCACACTTCTTCTAACCCGCCTGGTGGTCAACTCTAAAAAAATCCAATAGATTCCATTTGAAAGTGAGGTGGCGATCTACAAGGCAGACCTTTGACACCTCTATTGGATTGGAAATAGTGGATCCAATTTTGTAAGTCACCAAGTATCTTCTGTCCCGCCTGATGGTGAACTCTAAAAAAATCCAATAGATTCCATTTGGAAGTGAGGTGGCGATCCACAAGGCTTACGATTGACACCTCTACTGGATTGGAAATAGTGGATCCAATTACATAAGCCGACCACAAACGCAATTTTTGGGGTTGAGACTTCTTGTAAGTCGCCACATTTCTTCTGTCCCGTCTCTAAAGAAATTCTAGCAGATTCCAGTTGATGGCGACTCACAAGGGAGATCTTTGACAACTCTACTGGATTTGATAAAAGTGGATCCAATTTTGTAAGTCGAACACCAAGCTAGTTCTTAAATTTTGGACTTCTTGAAAGTCGCCACACTTCTTCTAACCCGCCTGGTGGTCAACTCTAAAAAAATCCAATAGATTCCATTTGAAAGTGAGGTGGCGATCTACAAGGCAGACCTTTGACACCTCTATTGGATTGGAAATAGTGGATCCAATTTTGTAAGTCACCAAGTATCTTCTGTCCCGCCTGATGGTGAACTCTAAAAAAATTCAATAGATTCCATTTGGAAGTGAGGTGGCGATCCACAAGGCTTACGATTGACACCTCTACTGGATTTGAAAAAGTGGATCCTATTTTGTAAGTGGAACACCAAGGAATTCTTAAATTTGAGACTTCTTGAACGTCGCCACGCCTCTTTTGACCCGCCTGGTGGTCAACTATAAAAAATTCCAACACATTTCAGTTGGCGGTGTGGTGGCGATCCGCAAGGGAGATCTTTCACACCACTACTGGATTGGAAAAAGTGGTTCCAATTATGAAAGTTGAACAGCGACGCAATTCTTGGGGTTGAAACCTCTTGAAAGTCGCCATGCTTCTTCTGTCCCACCTTGTGTTCAACTCTTAGCCTTGAGACTTCATAAGATCGTCCAAAATTGAGCGGAACAACGCAGACAAGAAGCGAAAGTGCATAATCTTGAGAATGGTTCAAAGGCGACCAGCACCGTTCCAAAGGAGGATGTATGGAACTTTCTCACCAGATTACAACGTCAACTAGCCACCGCCGCCACAAGTGTTAATTTCTCTTGCAAATAGCCCGTCAGGCACCCATCGGCTACTGTCATATGCAAAGCCATCCCATTTCAAAAAAGCAATCTCTTTGTAACACCTCATCATGGCAGCACTTTCATCAATATTCATTTGCTTTTCACCATCCGGCCGGGTCCGGTACTTTCCGTCGGGCAATAAACAGCACGTTAGTCGCTTTTCTTTAAGTGCCTATGACCACAGTGCTCGGCTTATGATCGTGCCAACTTGTTGATTTATATGCACTTTTAATGGTTGAATTCCACATTCGTTGCCGTGCCGTACACCCGCAATCATCCCAATTACCCAAAGGTCACCCACGAGCAGCCAGTGTGTGTGTAGTGCCTTATCCTCAAGTTGTTTCGTGTCCATTAACTTGGCTGCAATTAAACACCCACCAGAGCGAGCGGAAAGTGAGATCATCGGCATGTTCCACGAGACGTATTTCAACTTAACTGCCTAAGGGTATGTAATGAGCATCAATTATGTCATTCGCCGAAATGGAACCTACAGCCGGGGCCTGGCCTGGTCTGGCCTCCCCGGCAATTACTGCTTAAATGTTATTCACGGGCCTGTTTTCTGCTCTCGCCGCAGTCTGATGATGAAGAACATCGTACTCGTATGTAAATTACCACGAGAGGATCGAGATGGGTTGTCGTCGGTCGGCGAAGCTATCGCGTCAGTTGACCCTTTTTCCATTTCACAGGCGATAACGCGACGATCGCAGCACCCACATTCTGCGAGGGGCGGCGATTTGAAATGAACGCGTTGTGATGAGCACGATCGGGGCTGAGTGAAGATCATCGCTAGCTCCCTCGCTACACAGTGTGAATAGCACAGGGCTGAACTGTCGATGCGGATCAACACTTCAGAGTGCGTGTGTACAGCGGGCCACACGAACATGCCCGCACTGAGACCGGGCACGGATGGCTGCGATCGTTGTAACCATGTGTTGTTCAATTGTACGCTTTCAAGAGTTCGTCAGATCCGACTGCGCCGCGCCGCGCTGGCATTGCGTGATGCTCGTTGTTCCCGGATGGGGGAGCACTTCAAAAGAAATTACTTACGCGCCTAGAATCTTGCGCTGGCGGTGCTGGGTTTTTGTAGTTGCTGCGCCTCAGCTGCGTACATACGTATGTACCTAATTACCACACAGTGTAGATCATTCGGCGTGGCGCGCGATCTGTATCACATGAACGGTCATTTGCCCGGCAGAAGGGCTCATCTTCATGAAATGAAACTAATTTGGTGTCTCATTCCAAGTTTGCACTCTCGACTGCGCTCCCTCGCCCTCGTCTGATGGTTGGAGTGTTTTGGTCCACTGCTCGCATGCCCTTCGCCTCCTGTACCGCAGCTGTTGTAACAACTTCTACTGAATTTCAATTTTGATAGGTTTTAGCTTGGAGTGTTTTCTGGTTTTTGTTTTGTTCGCTTTTTGAAAATGCGAATGGCCATACGGAGGGCTTCATTCGTTAAGCGAACGCAAACAGAGCGTGGCCTAATGTTCTCGGCCTTGTTGATTCATTGCGTGCGTTACTATGCATTACGCACGCGGCAAGGCGATGTAGACGATGTACATACAGTGTTTCCGAGGAATTGAAAAAGCGGAAATTAATTACGCGAAATCGGAGATGCGAAGCAAAGGGTAATGATTTGGCATTACTGGCAGTTGGCAATTAAAACGCTGACTATGGGCTCCATGGAGGTCATTCGTTTTTGATTGTCCCAGGCTCTTGTGGTTGCCTTTTTAGTCAATGTGTGAGATATTCATTTGCTTCCGGGTATGTTCGCATTGTCTAATGACAGCTGTCAAGTTGTGCTTCCGAAACTGGTGATAACAAGCGATTCTCCCACGAACTGTCGGCTGTCAATGTGGCTGTCACTCAACCCATGTGTCAGCGAATTCCCTGTCAAATAATGAAATTCGTTCGCAAATACCCGCAATCAGCAACAACCGTTTGCTTGTCAATTAAAGCTCAATTTGAGACGCCTCAACTTGTTCTGGTGAAATCGATAATGAGCTGAGACCGAACAGTGAAAATCAATACTCATGTCTGATTGCCCGACTGAGCGTTCGTTTCTTCGACAGGGACACGGTAGCTAATTAGACTTCAGGCATTTATGCTCCCGAAACTGAGGTAGAGGTTAAAAGAATTTCATGCTCTTTCAGCTCACATGTCATCGAACCATCAATTTCCCCGCGAGTCGAATTCAGACAGGCACATACCTACACAACGAGTGAGATCAGTATGTTGCGCTCTCTTGCTCTCGCATCACCCCATAAGAGTGGAGGTTAAGACACAAATCACCTCACTCACGCGAAAACTGTCAGATTTTCTTCTCTGTCAGTTTATGCGGCCAAGATAAGTCTTATGGGAAACAAAAAGCATGAAAAAACGACGCTGTCAGCTGGGGTCTTAGAGGTGAATGTGTACAAACACGTTCGTAAAATACCAAGACTATGTCATGACTAACAATGTCTTGTTAGCGACATATGAAGATTTTCTTTGACACTTATAGGCTGTTGATTTGGCTATTTTATGTCTCGAAGACTTTCGAGGAAATCATACGTGAATGATGCTTAAGGAATTTTATAGTTTTATTTTTTTCTTCGGTTTCTGCATAACAGAACTAGTTCTGGTGAAGGTCGCTTGAATAAGAGAAGA
The DNA here is from genome assembly GCA_964034865.1 of Eristalis intricaria. Lineage (NCBI taxonomy): Eukaryota > Metazoa > Arthropoda > Insecta > Diptera > Syrphidae > Eristalis > Eristalis intricaria. The sequence goes on along the minus strand of OZ035873.1, from coordinate 111,959,376 downwards.
TTGTCTTTTTTTAAGCCTCGATTACATCTCTGGAAGTAATCAATTATGCAAATTATTGCAGAAACTCGCCTTGATTTCGATTTTATGGAATTCGAAGTTTTGTCGAGTTGTCGTCAACAGTTTGTTTGACGTTTGTCGTGTTGTGTGACGTAGTCTGGAATGTGGAGGGATTTATTTTCAATTTGGAACGTGGAACTCATATTCTGTTCGTCTTCTTTTGCAGAAACACATCTTGATTGGTTTTCGGAATTCGAAGTTCTGTTTGTGCATTAGTTTTGATGGCGAAATTCGTTTGACGTTTGTTGATGTGATCAAAAAAAATTGTGTTAGCGTACAATTTCCCTTGCATTATATAAGTGCTCTTTTATTTTCCATAAACTCGCCTTGGTTTAGTTTCGGAATTTCGAAGTTCTGTCTGCTTGTCGTCATGTCAAAATTCGTATGACGTTTGTTAAGGTGGCCCAACATTTGTAGGCATTCATTTGAAATTTAAATGCGACTCATTTTCTGTGCAGTGCGTTCGTTTTCTCATCTTTTTCTTCAGAGACAAATTTTTGTTGTTGAACTTTGCTTGACGTTTATTCATGTCATCGGAAATAATGGTTAAATTGAAAGGCTGTCATTTCCTTTGCAGTATATAAGTGTTTTTATTTTGCAGAAACTTGCCTTGGTTTAGTTTCGAAATTTCGAAGTTTTTTCTGTTTGTCGTCATGTCAAAATTAGTTTGACGTTTGTTAATGTGGGCCGAAATGTATAGGCATTCATTTTCTGAGGGGTGCCGTCGCAAATTATTCACAAGGCTTGATTTTTTTCGAAGTTCTAAGCTCTGTTTGCTAATTTTTCGATGTCGATATCCGTTTGACGTTTATTGATGTGGACTGAAATGTACAAGCGTTCAGAGACTTCAAGTCTCTCATCCTCTGTGGATAATTGAAATCCTCTTCCAATTTGCAGTGACTGATCTTGATTTGATTCCCGATTTCGAAGTTCCGTTCGTTTATTGTGCTTGATGTCAAAAATTGTTTTGACGTTTATTGGAATTTGTGGAATGTGTGAAAATTTGACGTTGTTCGTTCTTAAATGCGTTCCAATATAAATTTTCGGTTTGCCCTCGTGACACAATTCGAATATGTAACTTTTTAATTTGACGTAACGAAAACTTTTGACAGATAAATTAAATCCCTTCTACATCTAAATGGTGATGCAAACATTCCGGGCAATTTGACCGATAAAGCCAGTAAATCAATCTAATCAATCAAAAGTACTCTCAATCAATCAATGTCATTGTTCTCCTCATTTGTCAGACGTGGAACGCGTCAAATGGCGGTTTAAGCTTCCGCTTCTTAATTTAGATTTGATTTTATCATCAAGCTGTGTCAGAATATTACCCCACCGGTCATGTGCATTATCTGTGTCATGTGCTGTCAATACGATGACATTGCAATCAGCTTGGCAAATCAACAAACCTCAAACTGTGATCTGTGCTCACAGACATCTAGCATTCATAAGTGTGAACGCACAAGTTTTTAGTGTGTTTTTTTTACGACCCTAATCTATGCGATACCTTCCCCACATAAAGATTACAGTCTACATAGTTCTGTTCGTTTTTATTCGTTTTTTTTTCTGAATTCCGTCAGCATTTTGTAAATAAATAAAATTCTTAGATATCGTATCTATGAAAGAATTTTTTTCTGTTCAAGAAAAAATGTCAGCCACCTAAATTAAAGCGTTTGTCATTTCAGATAGAACGGAAGAAAAAAAAAACGAAGAACTTCACCTTCGTATCTACAAATCTCCGAGAGATATCTGAAGCTTTTACGAAAAAGAATGTTCATTAAACAATCGATCTTTTGTGATTGTTTATCAAGCTTGAAGTCAAGCCAACAAGAGACCAGCACACGCAATTATCATAGTCTCGTCCCCGAGGAGGAGATCGAAGAACCGGTTCGATCTGAATGACCAACGACCCTCTTCTCAGTTGAAGCAAATTATGATTGTTTCCTTGTAATTTAATTCCATCCCAACCATAAACATCTCAGGTAGACTTTATTAACTTCATTCTTCCATAAATTACGAGCATATGCCGAGAACCGATTAAGCAGGGTCACTCTGCGACTGCGACTACGACTGGCTAGCGAATAACCAACCAACACGGTGTGAGGAGGATCGCCAGCAGTTTCTTCGGTTCCATCTTCGCCCCGAATTCACCACTGATAAGAGTTTCTCTTGTGTTCCTGAATTTCGTTTTATTACCATTTAATTAAGTGTATTCTCTCAAATGTACTAATTGCTTGGCTAGGCTGATGTGACAGCTGAACACATCCCAAATCGCCGGCAATCGCGTGTGCGGTGCTGCGACTGGACTGGCTGCACGTATGTGTGCGTGCGCGCGCCTGGATTCGAATATTTAATTAAATTAATGTAAATTTGAGATTTGGTTAGTTTTTCGTTTGTGTCTTGTGGATGATACTTTCGTGGAAGGACTGCTAATGGATTCCGATTCAGATTCCAATTGGGATTGTGTCAAGGGGCGGCCCGGATTGTGGCTAAGTTCGACTTATCTGCGGTAGATTCGGATCTGTTCGGGGGGAAAACTCAAAAGGGGTTTCATGATAATTAGCTTAATGAATTGGGTGGAGTCCATCCGAGACAAGGGTGTGGATGCTGCTGCTTCAAGGAGGTGGAACAAAGAACAGCAAATTTACGAACTCCGAGATCGTATCGTATGGGAGTGTAGATCATCTCGCCCGCTTTTGACACAGATAAGGCTGAGTTGGGGCTGTTTGAAGATAATTTCCCAAAGGCGCTGCCGTTTAGGAAGTTGTATTTCACGACGACGGGAACCGGGAGAACAACGACAACGAAGACAGCGACAATGACGAAGAAATATAAATGAATTGACATGGTTTTTTTTTTCGTTTGGGAAGAAATCTCTTGATGTTATCGTGCAGCAGAGAGTCAGATAGCGTGGAACTATAAATTGGTGGTAAAGTATTAATGGGAGATGGTGATGGATCTGGTAGGGAAATGAGAAGACCCGCTTCAGATCGTGGGCTGCAGCTGAAGTGATAAATATTCTTTTTTGTAAAAGATTAACAGAAAACAAAAAAACGACTTGTGGAACAGATGGGAGATAATATCTGGCTTTTACTTTTTTTTTCTGTTCAGGGGGGAAACACACGAATTATTGTACCTCGAAAAGTGGTAGGCTAATGGAGAGTAGGCTTTATCTCTGTGAGATTGTCCGCTTCGTATCTGTCACATGGGGTTCGCTTCATATGGGGAGATAAGCAGTTTTTATGCTAAAAACCTTCTTAGGGCACACAGAGCTTAAGTGAGACATATGCGATCGTTTCGGATAGGATTCGTGTTCTGGAATTGAAGTTTGTGTAGGAAGGCGAAGAAGCACGTTTGAAGTGATGATCGTTGATGGTATCTGAGAGATGGCAAATCCATTACGGCCTGAGTGAGGGGGAAATTTTGATTTGAATTGCAGATCTAATCCCATTAAGCAAGTATTGCATCAAATTGTACTGTTGTTGGATCGCGTTGAGAGGGATAAATGTGCAGATGCGCCGAGATTGAAGCGATAAACATTCGAGATGAAGATTGAAATTATTAGTAGTTTGGAAAAATTATTTCTTTCCGGGAGCTCATTTGATATGTATTTCCCAGGGCTCTTTTGTTTCCGAGAAATGACGGTCGTTCTGTGGTAGAAAGCACCCATCTTGTGGGGTATTGTGAGACCTCCAGAGGCGAACAATGAAAATGCTTTGACTATAGACTAACAGTCGAATTTAATCCACAAATAGAATCTCGCAATACGAAGTGGTTTGTTAAAGGCAAAAGTGTGTAAGTGGCGCCCGACATCGGACTGGTGTCAGAGGATTGTGAGACCTCCAGAGGTGAAAGATGACTCAAAATGCTTCGACTCTAGACTGGCAGTCGAATTGTATCCACAAAGAGACTATGGCAATGCGAAGTGGTTTGTTAAGAGCAAAAATGTGTAAATGGCGCCCGACATCGGGCACTACAAAGTGAAGTCAGTGGTGTCAGAAGATTGTAAGACATCTAGAGGCGTAAGACTTACCTTTCGAATGGCCAAAAAGGCTCTCGCAATGCGAAGTTGTTTGTTAAAGGCAAAGGTGTGTAAATGGCGCCCGACATCGGACCGGTGTCAAAGGATTGTGAGACCTCCATAGGCGAACAATGGCTGTAAATGCTTGACTATAGGCTTACAGTCGAATTTTATCCACAAACAGACTCTCGCAATACGAAGTGGTTTGTTAAAGGCAAAAGTGTGTAAATGGCGCCCGACTGCGGACACCACAAACTGGAGCAGGTTGTGACAAAGGAGAAGGATTAATATTAATTCAACGTGCGCTTGGCACCAGAAACCGCCCAAGATCACGAGGATTGATGATGATCACCTTCGGCAGCAACCCCGAGGGATAACGCGGAAAAGAAAGCCCTTACCTCCGGCGGCGTGCCCATCAGCAAAGGAACTTCAGACAGCTGAACGTATGAAACGGATGGTGATCAGACCGTGCTCCCTGGAAATGCATCATAACTGATATCCACCTCCACCCGGGCTATAGAGCAAGCCGAGGAAAAACAAAGCAGATGCCATGCAGGTGGGAGTGGACATCCGTATGTTTTTCTATTCAGCTGCATTTCCCATTCACTTACCGTCAACTACAACTCTGCCCCTGAAACAAACTCAGCGCAGCAACCATTCATGTCAACAGCCAATTAACTTGACATAGAACAACAAGAATCGCTGTTTTTCGCCGTGTTATATGACACACACAAAAAACACGGCGCCGCACCCTATCGCAGTGTTACGCGCGCCGGCGAACACACCCCTTGCAATAAAATCAAAGTGCCTCAAATCGGATACACAGCGCTGTCAAATGCAGTGGCTGTCTGCCAGCCCTATGGCCGATAAAAATAATCGCAAATTACATATGAGTATCTCCGGTGCCGTGCACCAACCGTGTCGCGGTGGGATTGTTTGTGCGGTTCGCTTGCAGCATTTCGCAATCAAACGTGCTCAATACAACATAATTTCCAATCGCTAATCGCATCGCGACCGAATGTGTGCAATCCCCCCCCCCCCCCCCCCCCCACGGCTTGTCAGTGGAATGAAACAAGACAACACAAAGAAAAACTTCACAAATAGGCACGTTTATATAAAACGTGATTGACTTGTGTAAGCTTCTAAGCGAATGCACTAGATAAACAAAGGCTTAGCGGCTCCAACTTTGAGCAGCCCACTTTACAGATGTCGTCGGCGCGATACACCGAGCGCTCGGTGTTGTGCGGTTGCGGTGTCCTTTTGCAAAACAGCGCACTACTGTCACGGTCATCGATGTGCTGAGTGATGACACTTTTCGTCTGTCATTGAACACATGCGCCGCGCTGCGCGGCATTGCCGTATGGATCTGCAAACATTTACACCAAGCGTTTTGTTTTTTTTTGTTTTTTTGCCCCCTCGTCTGTTTATGTACATCTCTTCAGTTGTGACTTCTAAGACGCGCGCTAATTGAATCTTATTTACATTTCGCGGTGGCTTTCGGACATACAAATCGAGACGAATTTTGAATTTATGCCAGGCCAGGGCAGGCCACGCGCACTAATGCTAGTCAACAGCGAACGCTACGCAACGCACAGCACACGGCACACAGCGCACAGAGCACGGAGCAGCAGATTCACCGACGTCAATTGAATGTCAAAGCGCTCTAAATCAGCATCCGGTTGCTTGGTTCGGGGCACACGCTGACGCTGACAGCCATCGACTTCCATCGGTAATCGGGGCATAATTTATTCTAGGATTTCGGCGGGAGAGAGAGAGAGAGAGAGAGGGAGAATTTAAAAGCAGACATTTCGTATGCAACGGAATTCAGCCTCGCCCAGCAGCGGCGCGGCGGCGGCGGCTCCGAGGTCCAGCATTTCATCGAGATTTGGAAAGCCGTAGTTTATTTGGATATCCGAGCAACGAATTGCGTTCCCAACAAATTTGTGTTGTTTACGATGCGTGAGTTCTTGAGGCGAGCACAGTAGGAGGTGGAAATGGGCCGCCACAATCGAGGCTGGCTCCCAACTCGTCGCCGCCGGAACAGAAGGCTGTTGTAATGTTTACAGAGGAGCTTCATTGAACGTGCGCGCACCACGTTTGTTTACACGCTCGTCTGATGACTTATGGCCGGGCGGAGGAGGCTGCGTTTGCTCTCCGTGTGCTTTATAGCAATTTAATGGGCTTTTGATCTATGAAAACCTATAATATTTCGAATTGATTTCGTAAATAATTAGCCGTCAAAGGAGTGTGGGGTGGGCAGGCACGATCGATTGCGAGACGACGAATGCGCCCGTCCGCGTCGTCGTGTGAGTCAGGCGAACAGGTGGCCTTCGCAGACGCTTTTAAAGGAGCCCACACTCTGGCTATTGTTTGTTTATGAAATGAAACTGCGGTTTTGATGTAGTTGCCATATACTTGAGAATGCATTCAATTTAAGGTCTTCTCTGACAGCGCTGCACCCCTTGTTTAGATACTCCGGGTGGGAGTTCAGGTGCGAGCTCGCTTGTTTCGGGATCGTGCACACACACACACACACACAGACACACGCTGCGGGCAAGGTCGATGGCCAAGGTTTCTTTGGTGCGAGTCTGAGTCTGAAAATAAAGTTGTAATTGTTATGATATCATTCGGATTTTTATGGTACGCCCGGAGAATGTCCGACACAAGGTGCGACGAGTTGTTGACTCAGCAACCATTTGGAGAGTCTCATTCAATCATCCAGACGTTGTTGTTTTTTTTGTTGCCTTTCAGTGATAGGCGGAAGAGGGCTGAACAGTTGAAGGAGAGAGCTGAAGATGTTGCACGTTTGGGGGAATTCCATTTGCGTTCATGCCTGGTTGGGGTTTAGGACGCGAAGTTTACTGCGATTGAGGAGCGAATTAGCGATGGGGTGGAACTTGGCCTGGGAAACGGGGAGAGAGAGCCAGTCTCTAAAAGAAGGAAAATTAAATGGGAGACAATTTTTTGAGAGAGAACATCTTTGCAAAAATTGATGCCGCGCATGGCGGGCTGCCTGAAACTGAACGAAATATTTCACAGGGCCGGTAGTCGAACTGAACGAACCAAACGAAAATTTCCACGGCGCTCATAGTGTTCAGAATTGTTTCGTCTACCCTTTTGGAGAGACTGAACGAACTGAACGAAAATTTCCGCGGGGCCAGTAGTCTTGACAATTGATTCGTCTACGAACTGAACGAAATATTTCACAGGGCCGGTAGTCCAACTGAACGAACCGAACGAAATATTTCACTGGGCCCGCAGTGTTGAGAATTGTTTCGTCATTCCTTTCAGAGAGGTACGAACTGAACGAAATATTTCACAGGGCCGGTAGTCGAAATGAACGAACCGAACAAAAATTTCCACGGGGCCCGTAGTGTTGAGAATTGTTTCGTCTACCCTTTCAGAGAGACAAAACGAACTGAACGAAAATCTCCGCGGGGCCAGTAGTCTTGACAATTGATTCGTCTACGAACTGAACGAAATATTTCCCTGGAACGATTTCGTTTACCCTTTTGGAGAGACTGAACGGACTAAACGAAATATTTCACAGGGCCGGTAGTCGAACTGAACGAAACGAACGAAAATTTCCACGTGGCCCGTAGTTTTGAGAATTGTTTCGTCAATCCTTTTAGAGAGGCCGTACGAACTGAACGAAATATTTCACAAGGCCCATAGTGATGAGAATTATTTCGTTTACCCTTTTGGAGAGACTGAACGAACTGAACGAAATATTACGCAAGGCCGGTAGTCAAATTGAACGAACCGAACGAAATATTTCACTGGGCCCGCAGTGTTGAGAATTGTTTCGTCTACCCTTTCAGAGAGACAAAACGAACTGAACGAAAATTTCCGCGAGGCCAGTAGTCTTGACAATTGATTCGTCTACGAACTGAACGAAATATTTCCCTGGAACGATTTCGTTTACCCTTTTGGAGAGACTGAACGGACTAAACGAAATATTTCACAGGGCCGCTAGTCGAATTGAACGAACCGCACGGAAATTTCCACGGCGCCCACAGTGTTCAGAATTGTTTCGTCAATCCTTTCAGAGAGGCCGAACTGAACGAAATATTTCACAGAGCCGGTAGTTTCGACACTTGATTCTTCTTCGAACCGAACGAAATAAAAAGGCTCAGGCTTTTGCAGGATTTGACGAAATATCCACTCTGCATGACAAAGATACCGACCATCGTGAACCGGCCCTACATTTGAGCAAGTCCATCTCAACTCTTGATTGTACGAAGTGCTCGGAGCAAACGTATTCAGCACACAGTGCCCACGTGCACATCAAAGCCTCATGTGATGGTTTAAGGTCATCGGCTGCAAAACCCACCACCGCACGTTAGCTGCTTGGTACAAATCTCGTCGAAGTCGTAAAATTGAGCGGAAGTCGACGGAAGCAAGTGACACGTACTCACTCATGCGTTGAGTCCCTGGAAAAAAAGAAAGAAACAAAAACAACAAAACCTCGTCTCACACTGTGGACAGTTAAATGGCTCTTTGACTGCTGACAGATTCTATCGGATCAATTATTCCATTTGAAAGCCGTGAAAGTGAAGCGAACGTTCATTCACCAGCGGCCGCCGCCAACAATTTCAATCAAAGCCAACCAACACACAAACCAGGGATCGTTAACCCTTTCAATCGAAACGCAATCGATTGCTCCATTTCCCGGACGATACCAAAAGCGCAATTAAATCAAATCATCCTCTCCCCCGAATCTCAGCCTCGACATCATCAGTGATTGATGACCACTACGCTAAGCTCTGAGATTAACCTACGAGCAGTTCAATACCCCCTCGGTGGACCCCAACCACGGACCACGATTCGCCATTTACTCGTACTTTGGCAAATTGTTCAAACGTGTTTGTAATTTTTTCTTGTGGCATTTCGTTTTGTTTCTCGTAAGTCGAAATTAATCACTCGACAAGTCGCTAATGTTGTGATCTCACATGTCGTGACATGAGTAAATATTTTGCCAAAACCGATGTCAGCCGGACGGGTCGGAATGGCGCTGCAGTCACACAAGCGTGCGGCCGGGGCTGGGTCCATCAAGATGAACCCTCCTCATTTGTTCGTGTAATTAGTGTAATTATTAGAGAAATAGTTTGCGGGCCTGACTCGTTGTTGTTTTTGCACAGTGCCAGCAGATAATGTTTTTTTAATAGCACCGGAAGCGGTGGGGCTGGGGAACAAACTCGGCTGAGGCATTGTCATCGCTCGGGCAAGCAGAACGGGCGAAGCGGTGCCAGCAGCACAGGTGCAACAATTAGGCCGGACTTATCTGGATATCAAATCTTATCTGCGGATACACACGGCGGATCTTTGGCCAAAAACTTGTTGTACAACGGAGCTGATTTGTTGGTGAGGCCAATTCCCCTGTGCTGTGTTGGCGCTGAGTTCGGGAGGAGTATTTTTCACATGAGACGTTTTCGGTGTGGCTCCCCGATTCGGTTGGGTTAAGCGCCGGCTTCCATTTCAGCAGTCCATTGTCAGTCGCAACAGCACCCATATTTACAAGGTCTGTCGAAGAGAAAAGCTGCTGCTCACTGCGTGACGACGACGACACGGGGCGGTGGCACCGAAATGAGGCACGAGGTTACATTGTGTTCGTGCGCCGCCGCTGGTCGGCACAGCTCAAAAGCCCCAGAGGACGAGTGGAAGGAGGAGGAAGAGAAATAGAGGGAAACCCAAAAGAAAAAAACAGATTCGAGCGGAATTAACTAGGTTTTATGAGCCTTAAAGTCTTATCTTGATCCAAGACTGAGCCAACGCACTCCTCAAGAGCGAACTTAATTCATAGAAACCATACGCAGCTTTTATAGCCGCTCCACGAAAGGCCACCGTTTGCTGTGAGCCGTACTCATGGTTTAGTTTCGATACTATTGTTGTTTGTTTGTTTCCTCAGTCACAAAAAAACTGCGTACAGTGAGCGGTATTTTTATAGATTCACTTGAAGTTGCCAGACCGTCCGGCGCGACGGCTGTGTGAGCATCGATGACTCATCGACGGAAAGCAAAACAGGAACTCTTTATGGTTTCCTTGTAATCCGATTCAGTTTTGAGAATGAAACTGGCCCTGGAATTACCTAAAAATAGTAAGATTTGACTTGTAGGTCAGCCTGAGATGGAGTAGCAACTTGTTTTGCACGTCAAATGGTTGATGCGGGGCAATAAAGACGAACTTTCTTTGAATTTCTTGAAATTAAACTAAATTTTACGGTAATTGTTTGCAATTGCTCCGTCTACGCATTTCGGAGTAACGGAAGTGGTGTTTCGAAATGGGAGCAATTATTTCCTCAAAAGAAAGTTTTTTTTAATTAATTTTTTCGAAACTTTAAGAAATTAGAAAGCGGGCCATTAGACTGGAGGCCGGCCGATCTATGAATAGTCATATCCGGCTCGAAGGACCATGTTCAACGGGAGTAGTTGTTATTCATTCTTCTACTAGCGCAACTACGTCAGTCAGCATGCCAAATTGGTTGAGGTCCTTCTCCTCTTGTGGGCGCCGCCAGTTTCGTGCGTGTCCGCTATTCCGTTGATCCACTGGTGCGCGGAGCTGATGAACAGCATTGATATACGATTTTCTTCCCAAATAAGTAAGAAAAAATGAAGAAAACTTAACGAAACTTAGAAAGTCCATGAATATTAGTGCGTAGTTATTTACGACTTTGTTCCCACTTAAGTGAGAAAAAGTGAACGAAACTTAACGAAACTCAGGAAGTCCAATAAAATGGCCACGACGTGCTTAGTTATTTACGATTTTGTATCCCAATTCAGTGAGAAAAAGTAATCGAAACTCAACGAAACTTAACGAAACTGAGTCAAACATTTCTGAATATTCACTGGATTGTTTAAGTTGACTTAAGACTCCTACCGTCCATTATGATTGGACACTTTGGGAAGTAGAGAAGAAGATTTAGTAGATAGAGCGGCCGAGCTTAGTGTCCAAGTCAAGTTATTGGTTTTCTGCTCAGTATTTATTAGAAATCTCAGCTATGGTCATGGAAAACTCTGCGCTTGGGCATAAAACCTGAGTCGATGTCGGAGGAACGAGGGTACGGATCTCTTGGGCGTGTTACGGGTCTATGATGATTAGATCAAGAAGTTGTAGAAGACCGAAGATGATTGCGTTAAACGGCCTCCACGACGGCACACTTTCACAAAGTGCTTTGATGACTTGTTGAAGGATAGCTACTGCCTTCAAGATCATATTCCCCCGTCGGACTGCCCCTGTATGAATTCTACAATCCTTCAATGAATGACATCCACTTTTGAATGGTTGGCAACGAAGAACGAAAAAAGGAACAAAATTGAAGTGAACTGCCTCAGAGCATGAATCGCTGCCCAATACATGTGGCTTGTCACTCTCAGTGGTTTCAGTTCAGGAGTCCTCGGTGTGGCGGTGATTCCTCATATCAGAGGTACTTGCATTATCTCGCTAAACCCTCAAAGCACATCCAAAACCATGACATTTCCACTTCTAAAGTGGAACTTCCTTGGCGCCCCACAGAAGACAACTGCTCACGAAAACACTCGCCAGCCTAGGTTTGCTAGTAATTTTCAACACGTTTTCAATGCAATAGCCTTGCATGGCCACACGCCAAGCGTCTCGAACATAACTCAAACATTACATCATCTCACGAACATCATCTAAAGAAGCATATTTCTCAAACCTTGACCAGGCCAATCCCAAAAAAATTATTTAAAAGCTCCAAACATCTGCATAAAACGTGACAAACCCGAATCTCGGTCACTGCATTAGATGATCGATGCGTGCCAAGTGTCTCCTTAGGACGTTCATAAAATGGAAAGCACTCAATTAGGTGTCCTTATCAAATTTGCCGTTACAAAATCAAATCATGTAACATCCAGTGATTTAACTTGAACAATCTTTCAGTAGAAAATATATTAACCACCGCGCCCAACATTTCAAGCAGGCCCCCGAGTAAGCCCACCGCGCACCGCACACCACATTATGAAAGGCTACGTGGAATAACTCCGTCAGGCAACCATAAATTTCAAAGACAGACTGACCAGACCCAAGCGACGACCCCCAAAAATGCCACATACCACAGCCACGAAAATATAAACTGAATCGCGAATTTTAATCGCAAAACTTTGATTTACGACGCATTCAGATGGCCAATCGATAGCGAATTAGCATCGACTAGATACTAGACGTATGGACACAACAAAACCGTGTGTATGCTATATCAGAGATACAGCCTTTGTCTGGAGTGTGCAGTGTGTGTCCAGAGTGTCGCGCGAGCTACCTTATGAATGTTTCAAACGTGCAGTCACACACAGTCGCACCAAATTTGTACATAAATTTGAATTTAACCTTCTTATGCGGCACGGTGGTGGTCAAATAGCCGAGTGTGTGCTGAATTATATTAGCGTGCTGGTGAATAAATCACTCGGCTCGACGAAACCGGACAAACATTTTTGCCCACACGACTTGACGTCTGCGTCCCGCTCGCGCTTCCTCGCTCTGTGGATCGTTCTTTGGATCGCTCGTCGATCGGGGCACGCAAGGACAAACTTCAGTCTCCCACGGTACGGGAAGAATCCGCGGATGTGTATCGCCAAACTCGCGAATTTTCAGGCTACTGGGATTCAGGGTAGTTTATGCGATCATCCGCCTCGACTACACGAGCCCGTGTATGTGCCGCTGCTGGTGTCGAACCGAAAACACTCTGTCATGCCATTGACTTGTGATATGGTCTCTTTATTGGATGACTGTGCTCGTGCCCCCCTTCCCAGATGAGTATCTATCTATTCAAAGTGCATTCACAACGCAAAGACATTCTAAGACCTTGTTTGCGTTCCGCTTAACGCTGCTGCGTATCTCAAAAGGGCAGAAAGCACTTATCTTCAGCGGCGTCTAAGCTTAGAGGCCCCCGCTTGTGGATAGCGTACAGGATTTGTGGGAGAGTGGTGGAGGGGGAGGTATCGGGGGGGCGGGGAGAATAGATAATTCTATCTTATCTCATCATCTTCCTCATAATTTCGGTAAATATGGGCATACGCACGTTTCCAACACCCAGCGAGTGCCGAGCATATATATGGCTCGGTGTAATTAAGCCGAAACAAAATGCGCTCCAGCGATAAGCTTTATCTGTGTCTGTTTGGGTAGTGAGTTGGATGGCTTCTACTCCCACTCCTGCTCCTACTCCCTGTTCCGCTGATCAGAGACTGGCTCGAGTGCATCTGCTGCTGCGGAGTGAATGGTGGCGTGGATTACTGGCTTTGAATTGGTCGGAAGTGGCGTGGGGCCGAACTGTGTCAGGGGTGTGCTAGCAGATCGATAAAACCACTTCTGAAGCACTGTCGGACACGTGACGACCTGACATCACTCGTGTGCTTTGTGTGTGCAGATTTTTACGCGTGTACTTCAGATAAGATTAGATTAGGCTTGATGCGATATGGGTCTTTAACGGCTTAGGAGGGCTTAAATCGTTCACACTGGGGACTTACGTGGGCAGTACCCAGAGCCGGGGGGAATACACTTATACGAGTAGTTGTTGGACGTGATCAGCCCTTAATCGGGGGTTCTACGTCTAAATTTAAAGAATTCAATTGGAATTGGAGTGGGAGCTCACTTCAGTTCTGGTCATATTTCCATTCGTCGTTGCCTAGAATTTTAAAGCGGACTCGTTGATTGTGTTTATTTAGACGGTCTTAATTTGAAAAATGTCGTGTCAATGTCGTCCCGTGATAGATCGGGATTATTCAAAATGGAGCAGTGTACGAATGAGGAAAACGTTTTCTTAGTCAATTCACATTATTCTCTTCGTAATATCATCGGAAGTGTAAAGCTTACCACAGAGATCACACGACAAGTAGTGCCGTAACTAGCTTCTATACTTGCGTATGCAACCATTTGTTGACTCCGGTAATTTGTGCGTCCTCTTGGTGTCTGGGCACAGCTCACACCGCCCTAGTTACGTCAATGGCGACAAGGTCTTAAAAAATGACGCATTTAGCGGTTTGTAAGCAAAATTCAGAAACTTTTCACTTTCCCATCTGATATAAAATTCTGGAGATCTCCGTCGATTATTTCAGCTGGAGAGAGTGGGGCAAAAAGTAACACTTTTATCTCGGTACAATTTTGGAAAAAAAAAATTAAACCTACTGTTTTAACACGTGTATGGGGCATATTGTAACATAGCCCGGGGTACGTTGTAACAAGTACTTAAAAGGAAATGTGTCTTCTTTTAATGATAATTTGTTTTACAAAGAAAATTAAGGCTTAAGGAAAACGAACCTAAATTAAGTGTCGCCTTCCGGATCGTTTCCAATGCAGACACTTTTCTGCAGTGTATGCCCACTTTTTGCATGATGTATCCACCATTGCATGAGATATCCACCTTTGTCCATTTTTATCCCTAGTCCATGCCGGCATTGAGCCGTGAAAAATAAGAGTGTAGTGGAATTCTCTTGCATTTCACACATATCCTTACAAGATTCCCGGATTTAGTAAAACAAATGGCGGACCAGATTTTTAAAGAACATGGCGTCCGATACGCGAATTCGCCTGGAAAACGGCGCTAGATTCGTGAATTTAGTGGTGAAAAATCGCGGCTGATTGCCACGATCCATGTACGTTGTTCGGAGGGTGTTCAAAAGTTGACTCGTATTTTTAAGAGCATTGTTTTATGGACTTTCGTGAGTAAAATTGTAATGCAATGCCCATTTAACTGGAACTATTTGACCTCAATTTAATTACTGGATATGAGTCGCCGTGGTGTAGTGGGTTAGTGCGTCGACTCCTACGCAGAGGGTGCAAGGTTCGAATCCCCAATCTACCAACTTTCATAATTCACGGCTTCCACATATTTCGAGTCACTGACAAAAAGTATTCCTGTCTAGAAAAAGCTTCTCAAACTGTGCCGTTCGGAGTCGTCATAAAACTATAGGTCCACTTCCACTCGTGAAGGAACAATAGCACGCACAACACGAGTGGTTGCTGAGAAGCTAGTCCCAGGGCCGCCTCGGACTGTCGCGCCGCCAATATTATTATTATTATTATTATTATTCTATGGAGTTAAGTATATATACAGCCTGTTCATAAACCATACTCAAAAAATAAATTCTACTTAGAATTGATAGAGTAGACAAAATGAGGTGATCTCATGTTACTGTCTACACACCCGATTTGTTTCATTGATTATCTACATTTGTTACATGTGGATTTTGCTGTGCCTTTAGAATGCTTTCACACTCTTCACATAAATTGACGTTAAATCGACATCTCGTCTACATTTTGACATTGTTTATACGTCATTTGATTTATAGACAATTAAAAGAATAATTTGAGGAGGGCGGCTAGAAGCTCAGCTCTCCCTCATGGTCATCAAGTGCCGCATTCCGTTCTTATGTTGTGGTACGTGATATCGTTCTGGTCGTCTAAAATTCTGCCCATTTCGTACAGGCTTCTGATGTGGCTTGTAGTGAGGAAGATGTCGTTGGGATTTGGTCGTATTCCAGATAGTTCGGCTATGAGGCTGTTCGGGATGTTCTGGAGGTTGTTGCAGAAGTTAACGGTGAGCTTGAGGATGTGTCTATCGATACGGTCTATCTCGGCGCTGTTGTATAGGGTGGACATCCTTATGTACTTGTAGGGGTCTTGTTGACGAGGCATCTACGTTCGAAGAGTCTAAGTTTCTCCATTTGATATTTTGTTAGATGGAAACATACTGGGCAGGCGATGGTCTTATGATCTGTTTACATAAGATCTTCTTTATATTGATGGAAGGTGTGTTGGGTTTGTTGTGTTGTTGGGTTGAGTTGAATCTTGGCCTTCTGGATACGGTTGGAGATGTTCTTTCCGAAGGCGAATTTTCTGGTGAAAGTAACTCCTAGGTACTTCATCTCTTTGCCTGGCTGTAAGGATTCGTTGTTGATGTGTATCCGGACTCTAGTATGGTGCTGCAGGGTGTTCCTTGGACAGTGGTTGTTGCGGCCTTTGATTACTAGTACTTGAGTTTTCCTTCCATTGGGTCGTATTTCCACTTGTCGAGGTAGGTGGTGAGCGTCAACAGCTATGTAGAATGATTGGGGCGTGGGAGTATATGAGCGTGGCACAAAGAAAAAAACAAAATCAAACTTTAACACTAACACGTGTGATAAACGATTTTCATTGCCAGGATTTTTTACAGAAAAGAAAACAAGACAAACAATCACACATAAACTAATTAATTTATTTTAAAAAAACAAAGAAAAATTGAGGTATCTCTACCGACGATGGCGAAGCGTTGTCGACCGTTCGTTTTTTCGTTAGCCGTTCGAGTGGCGTAGTTTTAAATTTTGACAGCGCTCTTTGGGGTGTGTTCGGGCTGTCCTGCGGGATGAGTGCATTCAGTTGACACACTTAACGCCATATTCACTTTCAGCTGTCGCCACTTTCCCTTTAAAACCGCCAGACTTTGTAAGCAAACAAGAAACGAAACTAGGACTAGACAAAAATAAGTTCAAATTTCGGAATAGCAAACAATTTTCACCAGTTCACAGTACTCATGTCCATCGGTTAAAAAAGAAACCAACGGGGTAGGTTGTGACATGTAACAACTTGCACCGTAATGGAATTTACATAAAAGACAGTGGCATCACTTTTTATTTTTTGTTTGTGTTTGACAGCCATTCAACAGCGATCAAAAGAGGAAAAAAGTGAATTCCCTGCGCTGATTAAGCATTGTTTTTTGCGCAAAAAAACCCTTCACCGAAACTTAGGAAAAGCTTCATTTAAACTATCAATTTCAATGATTAAGAATGAATTCACTGACTTCTATTGTGATCGTGTCAAAACGAGTCACGTCAAACCTTGAGGTCACCCAAAAAAGGTGCGCATGTCTGAAATCGTCCATAAAATCCCTAGAATTATGTTTGAATGAACGGCAAATTAAATTGTCTGCAGGTCTCTTCAGAATTTTCATAAATATTTAGACTCGACTGGGACCCATCCGAGCGATGATTGTGTCGCAGCCATCACACACTCGACCAATCAAGACGAATCAGTCCACTAGCAGCGGCAAAGTATCGAGAGCTTTCTAATAGAATCCAGAATGATCTTCTCTATTCCTTGAAAGGCGTTAGAATTCGAGGTGGTCCTGCATCTCAAACAGACAGTCTTTCGCTAGGTGTTCCCTTTTCGTATACAAATTGGTTTAGGTGAGCTTCCAACTAGCTTTGAATTGTGGTACAAACTCTCCGTCTTGTGTCCAAGGATATAGGATATAGTCGCCTTAGGCGTTGGATCCGCAGACGCCTGTGTTAGCTTACGTCGCTCTTAGAACTATCCAACGACTAGCTCAGTCGGTAAAGCATGAAACTCTTAACCTCAGGGTCGTGGGTTCCGGCCCCACGTTGGGCGCCACTTTCTTGCAGCAGGCTAAGCGGGTAGTTTCAGTGTCGAGGAGGATGGCGTGACGGTTGCTGTTAAACGGCTCAGCTCGTCCGACGTCGTGGTTCTTGTCCTCTCCCTCGTGCCTGTTGCTAGCTAAGATATAAGAGAGATTGGCAAAAATAGAAAGAGAATCAAAGCAAATGCAGATTGACGGCTAACTAAAAATTGGAAAAAAAAAGAAGAAAAGGTGTTCAAAGCCTATGCTTCTACCACCAAAAGAGAAGAGGGCTCGTGGAGCTAAGCTAACTAAACCTAAAGTTCGATCAAACCAACGATCGTACACATAGTTTCCTCTCGGCAAAGGAAAATCCGTCTTCATCTCTTCTTCAAAATCCATCTGAAATCCTCTTCGGTTTACATTTGTATTCAAGGCTTAATGTGGCTGCTGTTGGCTTTTAAGAATCAGCTGAGTATGGGCCAAATAAAATTTACCGATTGGACATCATCAGTTTTATGGATACGGACGTTTAGAGATCTGTTCTTCTTATGGTGGCTAAATGATCTTCTGTAGATGAAGACGTATATGCTTCGTATGACCAGTCTTCCATCCACGTTCTTTGATGTGTTTTGTGAACACTATCCGCGATCCGGTCAAGTGACGATTGCGAGCTTAGGCGGCGACAGGTTTAAAGTTGCTCCTAAATCTGCAACCAACTCCATCAGTGGCCAACCTCACCGAATGTCATTGCGCATGCCAAAGCACAGTCGACTTTTTTGAACTGAAGTCATCATCCTCACCGTTCTCTCAAATAGTGACCTCACTTTGTTTCGCATCATCCTCCAGTCCAGCAACCACTCACAACGCAAACCGACTCCTCTCCATCGGTCAACTTTTATGCGAGACCGGCTAATTTTACAACATTCACCAAAGCGATTTGCTTGGTCACAGAGCGCTTTCAAAATTGGTTACAATTTCTGTTTCACTATCCTCGCGACCGAATCTGTGGATTTTCCCACATAAGACAGAGTCACTTACACTTACACTTACGCCAGCGCCAGCGATTAGCGTGCACTCACCGATACCCCGCCACGGAATGAATGGGCCGCCTATTGAACTAAACATCGCTAACGTTGCTGATAATTTTAATGAAAATTACCACACGCTCTCATAGACTACCCGGGATACAAGCATCCGACAACCGCCGAACAAGATATACTCATAGATACACTTTCTTGATACTTACACCGTTGATTTCCATCGGAGTTAGCAATCTCCCACAGTGCGCTTGTGAGAGAGGTGCGCAGAGGTGGTGGCGGCAAAGGTGGCCGGTGTGGCGCGAGCACACAGGGTTGGCAAGTAATCTTTTAATTTTTGCCAGAGTTTAGTCCAAATGAGGAAAGCAGTCATCCCATGAAGCCGTACAAGGAGCCGATCGGGAATGAGTGGAACGGCTGGTGCGGTGCGAGGGCTGCCTTTCAATCGACAACAAAACGGTCCCACATAAACATAACCTCATTATTAAGACAGTAACTGTAGATCAAGGAAACTCCTCTCTGGCCGCAATGATCTACGGCTGGGTCGTCGCTTGCTATCAGCGCACATATGCAGATTAAGATTATGAACACTTGATTAGACGCTGCAGCGCGGCGGCTGCAGCACGACCGGCGATACGTCGTCTGTGTGTCCAATCCGAGCAGCAACAGCAGCAGCAACACTCCGGCAGCAGCAGCAGCAGCAGCAGCGACTGTGGTAGCTGCAATGGTGGTTAACCAATTCATCGATGGGTGTACAACCAGCAGTCATTAGACAGAACAGACAGATTGAGATAAAAGGCAACAACCATCCTTGGAAGCGTACAGCTCTAGCAGCGGCCCGTAGTAGTCGAAGTCTATCGCTGCATTGTTTCGCGCTAACTGCTACGCCAGCCATGTTGTCGATCGTGGCTTACCCGAGAGACTCTCTAAGTGCGCAGTGCCGTGGCGCGCCGCAGCAGCGCTGCCATATGAAAGATACAAATTTTCGCTAATTTATTGGCACATAGATACGAGCACAGCGCCGCCGAGGAGTTCGAACAGGGCAGAGTGGAACAAAGGCAACCGCCACCGGCGCGGCGGCGGCGCATAAAATCACCGAAATTGTTGACTTAATTAAGTTACAATCGACAGGAGGCGATTGGATACGCCACACCCGGTGGGCAGTGTCCTTAAATGGATTTCCCTCGACCGGGCAGGTTCCAGCTCAATTTTCTGTTCGCATTCTCAGCCTCCCAACTCCGCGTGTACTCGTATCGTGGCGTTCATATTTTCTGTTTAATTTAACAACAAAGGTGGCGTCCGGCGATGGCTTCGGGCTGAAGCTGAGGCAAAGGCAAAGTGATTGCTTATGTCCGACCGCCCCGACGACCGCGACGGTCGGGCCATTCCCTTCATCGGGATCCAGAGTCGATAACTCCGGTGTCCTCCGATATGATTGGAGTTCCCTGTAACATGGTAATTGCATTCATTACGCCTAAGTGAGTAATTTGGTTCCTGGATCTCGGGTGTTTACTCATTTCCAGCGCAGCGCACCGTCGTCACCACGGCTCACAGGAGGATGGCATAATGGTGTGCAGGTGTTTGTTTTTCCTTTGCCTCGGCTTTGGCTTTGGCTTTGGCACTGGATCTCACATTCGAGCTCTGACTCTTCGTCGACGGCGACATAAACGTTGACTCATTTGCTCGGATGATTGGTGTTTTGCCGGGCGGCGGCAGGGAGCGGGATGAATGCGGAGTGACTGCTTCCCTTGTGGCACGCTGGTAACTGGTAACTTAATGCCATGTAATACATCACGATACCAGATTTGTAATCGGAGACGAGGCGGAAAGGAGAAAAATGTTCGTTCGTTTGATTGTGTGTGCTGTTGTTGTCACTGCAATGTAAACTCTTCGTTTTTCGCTTGTTCTTTTTGCTGGGCCCTCTGTTTCGTGGCTGTTGTTGACATTTCAGCCGTAATTGAGTCCTTTTTTGTGCCGTATTCCCGCGTCGAAAAAGGGACACTTAATTGGAATCGGGTGACGTGCAACTTGTATCGGAAGGTCACACATAATGATACTCAATCGATAATGGCTTTTGATGTCGCCTGATGACTGATCTGAGACTATTCTTAGGGGGCTTGGCTTCCAGTTAGCCTTGACTTGTGGATGGTAACCAATTCATTCAGGACCACGATGTGCTCTGGAAATAGCCTGATAGACTTTCTGTTGAGAAACCCAAACCTCTCAGCGTCTTATGGGTGATTTTTTTTTCTGTTGCGTTTTTCAGTGTTCCATTTTTGACAGTTCACGCGTGATTCATGTCGCGTTGGCTACGTCAAAGTTGCTCAGTTACTACTGCCATTTGGTCATAGGGTGAGTGAACAACCAACAAAGTATTACTTTTTCGTGTTTGTTATCAAATAACTCCTCTCCAACGGCTCAGGTCATGTCTGATTGCAGTTGAAGGCTTTATTTAGAATGATCCGATTTATGTTTCGTTTTGTTCGATAATTTGTTGCCATTTTGAATGTACTTCTATTATAACTCTTTCACTGACGACTGGATGACGCAGTTGGTAGGGCGCCTGCCCTTGGTTAGCGGGGTCCCCGGTTCGAATCTCATTGAAAGCAAAGTTAATACGCTTTTATCTGGTTTTCAAATCTGGCCCAGTCACCATTTGCCGATGGGATCAAATTGTCGGCACTATCACTGAAGTAGTCAATCAGTGGTAGTAGTCTGACTAGGGATATCACAATGCACCAAGGACCAGCCTCTCTACCTAACCTAACCTAACTCTCTTATAGGAGCCTTCATCCTTATGGGGTACAAATGGGAAGAGTCGTTTTTATAAGCTTTACTTCAGGCGAATTTTTTATCACCAAAACCGTTCGCCATGGACAGGATCATGGTTTAATCACCTTGTGCTAGGTCCGGACTCTAGGGTTAACTCGTGAAACCTTCGACCAAACTCCTGGAAGTTCTGCAAGTTAAGTCATTTATGTGCGCGGCCAGACGTTGTCCTGATAGAACCCAATTACCCTCTTATTGGCCAAAACTGGGCGCATCGGGGCAAATCAAATTATGGACAGTCGATTTCCAAATTTAAGGCCCAAGCTCATGCAATCCGTTGCATGTGTTACGTCCCGTCAAAACATTGACATCTCATAAGGCAGAGGGACATCAGATGCAGCCCACAAGTGGAATCCATCACGACGGCCTTCAACTTTTTGCAGTCAACTTTTAACTTTCTCTGTGGTTGACAGATGATTCCTGGAAATTCATTCGGGTGCTCCTTATGTGATGGTTCTTACGATATTCTGTGAATAAAAGAAAATACGTTTTGTTGTAATTCCTAAAAATCCAGGAACTTTTTGAATTTTATACAAGAGTGGATTGCGGTACGCAACGTACGTCATTGAGCGCCGCTTTGCAATCCGGCAACTACGATTTTTGTGGGTCTATGTGTCAGCTTGAGGGATCGTTTTTATTCACACTACCCATTTTATGGAATGTTAAATACGCTTATGAAAAAACTATCTGTTCCTCGTGACTTCGTGTGAACATCAGTTATCGCGGTTGGTTAAATAATATTACTTTCGAACAAATTTGATCACCTTAAAAAAGTGAGTCAATATTAAAAGATGACATATGCTGTCACTGAGCACTTTTAAAGAGGAACCATTCCATTGTACATGATTTTTGCGTAACTTACGCCTGAAACACAATATTGCGTTGTGCTAGCCGGCTTTATGTTACGGAGAGAGTGCGATGACGCACTGCGTTGAAATAAAAACTCAGTTTATCAGCTGTTCTCTCTCTCTCATCTACTAGATGAAACATGTTGCCACCTTTCTGCATACACTGATTTGAAATGACTTTTGTCGTTAAATTATTTTTAATCAGCTGTTTTCAATTCTCAAATGACACTTGGCACAAAATACTCTCAATTTAGGAGAAAATCTCTTTCACAGCGCACCTCCACCGTGCGATGGACTTACGTTTTACGTTTTATTACGAACCTCTCATACCATTCATTTTTCACTAATGCACGCCGACACTGTATTTTGTGCATGGCCATTGAATTGTGTGCGTTGAAAGACAACGCCAGTGGAAACGCACTATTGTATTTCAGACATTAGACCGCACGCAACGGTAGCTTTCAAAAAGAAATCATATTTTTCCTGTTTTTGCAACATTTTTCGTTTATGCTTCGGTCCAATTGGTCGCCTGGCTCCTCCTAAATGAAGTATCGAACACAAAAATAATTTTTCAATTCAAAACAGTCGTTCCTAAGATTTGCGCGCTCAACCAAACGAAGTAGCTTAGTATTGGCCTGGATTTACTTGTAATAGACCGAAAATAAAAACCATTTTCGAATTGATCAATCGATCGAATATACTGAAATGACTGAAAATTCTATCACAATTACTCTCCTCAGTTTCGTTAAGTTTTGTTCACTTTTGCTTACTTAAATGGTGGCGAAAGGAATCGCTCTCTTGAATATATCGAAATGACTGAAAATTCCATCACAACTACTTTTCTCAGTTTCGTTAAGTTTCGTTCACTTTTGCTTACTTAAATGGTGGCGTAAGGAATCACTCCCTGGAATATACTGAAATGACTGAAAATTCCAGTTCC
The DNA here is from genome assembly GCA_964034865.1 of Eristalis intricaria. NCBI lineage: Eukaryota > Metazoa > Arthropoda > Insecta > Diptera > Syrphidae > Eristalis > Eristalis intricaria. The sequence goes on along the minus strand of OZ035873.1, from coordinate 111,936,299 downwards.
TCAGTTTCGTTAAGTTTCAGTTTCTTTCACTTTTGCTTACTTAATTGGTGGCGAAAAGAATCACTCTCTTGAAAATATTGAAATGAATGAAAATTCCATCACAACTACTCTCCTCAGTTTCGTTAAGTTTCAGTTTAGTTAAGTTTCAGTTTCGAAAAGTTTCAGTTTCTTTCACTTTTGCTTACTTAATTGGTGGCGAAAAGAATCACTCTCTGCGGACGTAAGTCAGACAGTTAAGGTTGGAAATAAATTAAGTTTCCCTAAGAATGGGCTCTGGAAACTTTTCGTTCAAGCTTAAGTACACTGAAGTTAGGTATGATTGGGCCCTTCGTTTTAATAATCTCGTTAATTATGTTTATTAAATAATTTATCTGAAGCTTTCGTTCGACCTTTACGGCGCAACCATAATTGAATTAAGTAAACTTCATAAAGTTACTGAAATGTAACTGGGCCCTACAAGGAATGACTGGCTGTCAGAGCTGTCATAGCTATGCTCATACCTGCGCTTAGAATACCTTATTCACCACTACGCCATTTCGAAGGCTAAAAACCAAAAACCACACAAACTCAAAATCCATCGAAAGCAGTTCCGTCCAACTTCACTTTCGTTTACTTCGCGCCCAAAGAAAGTTATTTCGTGGCACAGTTTCCTTGTGATCTTAAATGTTAAACGTCACATGAACTCACCACAAAACAAATGTGCCCATGTGAAAGGAGCTTAATTGTGAAACAGTGACGGATCCATCGATGACACCTTCACCCCGACTATTTGGTCTTCGAACAGAATCAAAGTCGTTTAATTGCCGAAACGAAAATCCCGTACACGCCCAGAGCGATCATTAAAAGCTTTTACTTTTTTTTTCAAATTTCTTTGACATTTCTTATCGTTGTCAAGCGGTGATTTGTCATCCCGCATGTCGTTTTCGGTTTTGTGTTTCTTGTTTTGAAAACATCTTACCTGTCGGCAGCCACCCACTCACAGAACCATTTTTAATTCTAATGGCTATGGCGTCATGTGACAGCGGACAGCGAACAGCGAACAGCGAACCAACCCACTTATTGCGACGCGACAACCTGTGCGCTGTATGAGTCAGGTAAGCTGGCGTATTTGGCAGTTTGGCAGGCTTTCAATGCGCAAACCAATGGTCATCCCCCCGTGCGGAGCCAAAACGGATTTCCGCCGAATGAAATCATCGGCAATAAGTCACTTATTTTTTTTTCAATCTTATTGACATCACGCTGCGGGATCATAAATATGAGGAAATTGTTTTGTTTGTTTTCATCAATCTTTGCAGATGTCTACTGACTGAGAGAGAGAGAGAGGGAGAGAAGAGTTGAGTAGAGTTTTCCAAACGGTGTAGCCGCAAATTTCCATTAAACGTCAATTTGACGTTTCATAATCGAACAGCGCCGCCAGATAACACAAAGTGACGTTGGTTTGAGTGAAAGCTGGCGACCGGAACATGTGTGCCTGTGTTGTCTGACATACCGACAGCGAGCGTCCACATAATAACTTATCGATTAGATATTGAAAATGTGTGGGCGTGGGGAATGTTTATCTTGGCCATGCATATGACCTACACCTGGCAATTTCCACTATCGAGCCGCCGCCGCGCATACTAATGAATGAGTGTCTATTCGAGTTCTTGTCTGGAGTTTTCATCGGGCATTCCACTCGTCGTTTTGATGGTGGATGCATGGCATGAAAACCGATCCGCAGCAGAGAAAATTTCGCAACACCTCATGCGCTGCATGACAGTTCATGTAAGTCAAACAGATTCCCGATTTGACATGACGCATCAATCAAATGCGAAAATTGGAAAGAAACGCTCTTTTGATTCTCACCGTCGTCGTCGTCGTCGTGCCGCCGCCACCGACTGGGGCATGATTTAACAAATTCCGACGACCTCGCCAGACACACCTCTGTCAGACGGCCTCCCGACATGCACAAACACACAGACCCACATGCACTCGTCACGAAAACTCGAAAAGAGAGAAACAAAAAAAAAAAACGACCTGTATCTCTGCCTATGATTGATTACAGACGCAGGCGACTTGGAATTTGCATTTCATGCAACCGTGGTCGAACTTTGACATCGTTATGTTGGCTGTCAATTAATCGAGAGAGATAACGCACTAGCAGCGCACTGGTTTTTTTTTTTGTTCACGATTGCCCCTAGTGCTTCTGTTGCTGTTGCAATAGATCTGTGCTTTGTTTGATTGCGATTCGCCGAGCGCACGCTAATTTCGCAGCGAAATTGCCGAGAAATGTCAAAGTCAGACAGTTGGAGAGATGTGACAGCAATACAATGGGTTTTGTGTTCAAACTTATCGTGTTATCAATGATTGATAGGTACGATGACTTCATTCGCGTCATGCGCTGAGGCCATAAAACGCATTCCAGTACCGCCTCAAAGCCTAAGTGGCGAATGTCAAAATGTAAAACAGTTATAAAAACCCCAACGGATGTGAAACTAAACGAATGCAAAAAAGTGTGCGTGTGTGTCAGATTCGCTTTGTGTTATTGAGTCGTTATCAGAGAATGTCTGTGCACGAAACGAGCGAGCGCCTAATGGCTTCTCGAAAGATTATGACTGAACGCCTGGAATTAGCTAATGCATTTGAAATTCTAAAACGAACAGAACCGGTTTGCGTTGTTGTTTCAAAGAATTTAATGTCCTCTCGATGGGGCTGTGTTCGGTTTTGAGGCCCGGAATTGTGTACGAGCTGTCATAATGACATTCAGATGACATTTGAATAACGGTCTAAAAATAGCAAGGATTTCGCTGAATCTGCGGTGAATGGTGATTGTAGAGCTTGAACCTGTTTTGCTTTGCAAACCTTGGCAAAGTGTGATCTGTAATCAGATTCCAATTCTGTAACATTAGGCTAGTGTCAAGCTTGTCACTTGTCAGACATCTGGCGGGGGCTCAAGAGGAGCACACGCGTTGGCTATTACCTCATTTGGTTTTGCCTAACGCAGACTCCGATGTGGAGAAGCGTCTAATCTTGATGAAACCCCTTTCAAATCGATATGCGATCAAATAACCGCAGACGTGTCACTGGCAACGAACTGTCACAGAAGGTTAATGAATACATCAGATACAAGGCGGCAGTGTGTGAATGTGCGCTTAGATTGACTCGAATGAATGTCGTGACCTTGGCATTAAGCGATTGCGATTCGCTCTTGACGATTGCTGCTGATTTGTTTGCTCGTCAATTCTTTTTTGCGCTTGTTGCCTTTGCTTCTCTTTGAGCGTTGCGACTTCCTGATGGGCAGATTCCGTCGAATGATTTCTCTCTTTCTCCCTCTCTGTTTCTTGCGCGGACTCTGACATTCATTGGCAATCTGAAAATCGGAATTGATGGCGAAATTTTGGCTGGCTTTTGGTGCTTGACCGATTACTCTGAGTCATGGTCGAGAGACGAGAGTCACAAAATGAGATTGTTAATGGCTCTTAACGATCATTCGATGGAGCAATAATGACTTTATTTTTCGCGGCACCACCAGCTTGGAGGGATTGTTAAGTTTATTAGGGGAAATGCAATTTCGACGGCATGTCTGAGTCAGACGGGTGGCGCATTGACATCACTGTAAGTGCTCTGGAAAGTTTGCATTCGCTAAAGACACTTGTTCATCCTGAAACTGCTCACTTCTGGCTTAATGTCCATTTGTTGGACTGTGTCTGTTTTTAATTGAATGGCGCCCAACGCCAAGTTCTTCAAAAGTTTTATTCTCAACGATATCAATAGGTTTCCTGATATCTGTCTGAGCGAGCTCCAAAATATGTTCCTCCAGTCTAACCAACAATAAAACAGCCAATAACCTGATTTATTCAAGTGACTAGCTTCATGGACTGGATCCGGCTCGAAGGACCACATATTTGTTTTGGAAAATGCATTGGGTGCCTTTTCTGACTTGGAGACTCAATGAGTGTTTAAAGAGGTGTCAAATGCTCAATAATTCATCTGTTCAAGCGAAACTATTTTCGAACTAGGCTGTGGTAGAATTCCGGCTCGAAGGACCAATCAAATGGTTTGCTTTGAAGAATTCATAGGCTTCCTTTACTGTGTTCCGAAGCTACTTCTGGACGCAGTGACTATTTCAAAAGGTGGCATTATTCAATTACCGAATTTGTTGATGTGAAAATGGCTTCCAAATGGGCTGTGGTAAGTTTTCGGCTCGAAGGACCAATAAAGTTGTTTTTGCTTAAGTTTCAAGAGCTTCCAGTCCTGACTTGAAACCGAATTCCCTTATTTGATGCTACTCTTTATAAAATTTGTTCCGTACCTACAATGAATTGCTTTTTTATGCGAAATAGGTTCATGGTTAGTTTCCAGCTCGAAGAACCAAGAAAGAAGCTTTGACGACTTTCTGACTGAATGAGAGTCAACCGTGACATGATTTGTGTCTGGAAAATCAGCCCAGAGCTGGCCTATAGCCCATATCCGGCTCGAAGGACCGATGCAGAGTCTCCTTCTTCTTTCCTTGTCTGGAAAACCGGCCCAGAGCTGGCTTATAGCCAATATCCGGCTCGAAGGACCGATGCAGAGTGTGGTTCTTCTTTCCATTTTGAATAGCCCCTCTGGAAATACTTTTAATGGATTCCTGGACTCAACTAGAGCCGTTAGAAGTGACAATCGTGCAATGAATTGAATTGTTCGTGTGAAGCTGACACCGAGCTAGATAGATATCCGGTTCGAAGGACCGACACAGAGTTTTGTGTGCGCTTCTTCGTCGTATCTTTAATCGGTTTTGAATTCCTTGACTCGATTAAGGTCTTTGGAAATGTTAATCGTGCAATCGAAATCTTCTGAAACAGAACCCGAGCTAGATATATATCCGGTTCGAAGGACCGTTTAATTGCCATTTTGAATAAATTAACATCTAAAGTAAAGTTTGAATCATGCCGTTTAATTAAACCTCAGCCCATCCATCGAGTTCGTCACTCAATCCAACAATCCGAGTCTCCCAAGGCATTTCCTAACCCGACAACTGTCAAAACACATTCACGCCTTCAGTGGAACAGCAACTTCCGCTGTCAGTCCGACAAAGATATCGAAAGCCTATCCCATTCTCACAGTGAATGCAAATAGCATGGTTACCAGGTTATCAGCGTAATCCTTCAGTTTGCACAGTGACCCATTCCTTTACAACACCCCCGGGTGATTCATGCCCAACGACACTGCCCCCCGTCATCCCGCCCACGCCGCACAGTGATGAGCACCTCGTCTACTTCATTCCCACCGAATACCGATACACCTATGTATCTATTTATCTGTTTACACTCCAAGGTTAGACCATTAACCGCGTTCGCAAAACCCGCAGCTGACGTCATTGATCGCATGTTTTCTTGCCTCTTGTTGGTTGTTTGTTGTTGAAACCTCTTCATTTTTCGCTTTATCTTATCTGCGCCCTCTTCTTTATCCAGAATACACTTGAGAGGATATTCGCACTCGTAAACTTGTTGTGTGTCATAAAATCCCACAATGAAGTCGGCTAAAAGATTCTCTTGCCAGAATCACCAGTCGGCACCCAGTCCGTCAGAATGTGTGTGTGTGTGAGTGTTAAGTGCGAATGCTAATTGATACTGAAAATGCCGATGTCGTTTGGCATGGCCTAGCACTGCCCAGAGAATAGAATGTGTAAAACGCATCATAAATTATGCGGGACAAGGCCACGCAAACAGCGCGAATATGACTGCAGCGAGCCACTGCAGAGCCGCGCAAATCCGGCAAACGCAAGTCGTCCTATACTAACGAGCATTTTTTCTCTTTTCTATCTTTCAGATACGTCATAGTTGAGTTGTGGATAGCATCGTGCCGAGGATTTATTGCAAGCGATCACACTATTAAAGATCTGAAGGTAACGTACACAGAACATAGAATCCGTTCTATCAAATTGCCATTAATTAGCCGGTTTCGGTCGCGGTGTTGGCGGGAGGGCGTAGCTTTGAATGGAATTCATTAGGCCTTATCGCCGGTACGTGTCAGGGCGTCTGAAAATAAACCATATCATGCTCTGGGCTTATATAATAATAAATATCTGCTTAATCGAAAGTTGGCAGCGTGTTACGTGCCGCTGGTACGCTAGCTGCATTCGCTGCATATCGGTCTCTTTGCTGTGAGCTGTGACGGTGGTGGATGGATAATCAAATGCGGACACCGGCTGCTGTTGCTGGTGCCGGCCGCCGTCGTCACAGCACCGATGCGATGGCGGCAGCGGCAATATGTATGCCGATCAGTAGAAAATTGATCATGTAAACGCTGGAATGTCGTCCCGGTTGGAATGGAACAAGTGGAATTCCTTCTCTGCTCCAGAACATGCACACGCCGCCGCGCCGCTGCAGATGCAGAGTGTATCTTTTGTTCGCTCTGCGTGCTCTATCCATCACCGATCTTTCGGGGTGAGAAATAATTCACTTTTCCGATTCCGGTGAAAAAACGCACAAAAAACGCACCAGATACACGAAACCGGTCGATGGATAGTTGGGGTCTTGCCGCGTCGCACCGCCGCCGTGTATGGGATGTCCGTAGTTCGTTTCGGTAATTACAATGCTCCGTGCGATCATGTCATCTGAGATTGTCGACATTAAAGTAATTTGCACGTTGATTTAACTCCATGTTAATGCCAATCATTCTTTCTGTTATCTTTGCGCTCCTTTCTCGGTTTATTTTTCTTGCTCTGTATCTCATAGTTTTGTTTCTGTATCTGCAAGTTGTGCTTTGATTTTAGCTTGCCTTGGAACAATGGTCTCTTTGTTGGTTTAGCTGGAAAAACTCGTTACGTTCGATGGTGCTTTTTTTTGTGTGTGTGTATCTTTTCCGTCAATTTCGAGGAATGTACGACTGCCGGCTATTTGCGAGATGTCGATTTGAGTTGATTGAGCGCAGAGGCAAAAAGAAACTTCACAAAAAAAGATACTAATTCATCTGACGAATGGTTTAGATCTTTTTTTTTGCGGTTTTTCGTTCAGTTTCAAGCGTGTAATGAGCATTTTGCGGTTCGAAGATAGATGTGAATTTGTGCTTAGAGTGGATAGATTATGATTGTGCGGTCGTTGGTGAAGCTTGTCCGCAGATCTCTGTTCGTGGGCTTTCGAAAAGGTCTTAATTCGTGTGGCTCAGGCGGGAAAGTGTGAAGATGAAGCATCAGCTCGTTGTTGGCTCAGGCTAAATGGCAGCGGCAGCTGCATTATGCTCAAAACTGTTGTAAGACTGACCGATTGATGTCCAGGTTGGCTCTTAGACTGACCGATTGATGTCCAGATCGGCTCTTCGTCACCATCCATAGCATGTCCCTGCTTTCTAATCCCTTAGAAAGCCTGGGAAAACCTTGGCTCTTGGAAGCTTCTTCTTCTTGAGTGGATGTGGGGTTTCCGCAGCAAGAGGTCCTTTCCTCACCGAAAAGCGAAAACAAATGATCTTTGCCCCTCGGCTTCGCTGGCAGAGCTTTAACGTTCGGTCCAATTTTTGAGCTCAAATTTTAGCGTCTCGAATTTTGGACTCGCGCTTATCCAAGATTCTAGGTTGTTTATTGAAGGTCAACTAAAGAAGATGACCCAGTCACCAAACTTCTCCTTCACCTCGTCGAGCTTTGGGTCGCTTGCATAGCATCTGGATCGGTCTTCTTGGATCTTCAGCTTGGATATACCGCTATTATCGAGCTCCGTCAACAAAAGATCAGCTTACACCGCTCTACACTGGAGACCAATGACGGTAGCGATGTTTCTTGCCTCGTTTCGCAAGACTTAGAGTCCAAAGAGATGCCGTAATCCTAACCATGGAGTCAACGTTTGTGGATCCATTCATACTGTAAGACGCCGTTATCCGAACCAAGGAGTCAACGTCTATGGATCCATTCATACTGTAAGACGCCGTTATCCGAACCAAGGAGTCAACGTTTATGGATCCATTCATACAGTAAGACGCCGTAATCCGAACCAAGGAGTCGACGTTTGTGCATCCATTGATGCTTAGTCCAACAGTTGTGGATTGTATTCGCTCAAGTGACGTCAATTTAGCCTGTGGTCACAGCCGCGCTAAGTCAAAAATGGGCCCCGTCCGAGATGATGTTTTGGCCAACACTTGCTGCGCCAATTAATCGAATTCGCGGCGTAGTCTATGGTCTCCCGGCTTTAAATCCTGCGTCAGAAAAATCAAATGAATCACAAAATATAGACGATGTGATTCTCTAGCGATGCCGGATTTTGCCAATCGGCGTCGAATCGACATTTTAGGGTCTTCTTCGATACTGGGCACGTAAGTTCACTTCATTTCGTACCAAGCTCTGTCTGCTCGTTGCTTTAAGTTCATTTCCCAGAAAGCTCTGTCTACTTGGCGGCTTGAGTTTCAAAAGGTTGTACTCACGCTCAATGCCTTCCACAGAGCGACGAAATTCCTGGGTTTGCGGACGACGGACCCCACTACGAAATCCACTTGGCTTATTTATAACTAAGCCGAACGTTAGATTCCACACGTTTGACAAGCTTGAAACGATGCACGTTGAAATGCCAAACATTATGGTGAATTTTGACAGCTGAATGTCATTGGTCCTTGGAAGTCCTTGGTCTCTTCGAGAGAAAAGCTCTGCGTGCGATCTTTGGTCCTGTTTGCGTTGACGGTTTCTGAAGGAGAAGATTCAACCACGAACTGTACGGGCTGTACAGCGACATGAGTCTGGTTAGGCGTCTTCAGATCCAACGCCTAAGATGGCTAGGCCATGTAGAGCGTTTGGACAACTCAGCTCCTGCCCGGAGAGTCTTCGACTCCGAACCCGTGGGACAACGCAACAGAGAAAGCCCGCGTTTAAGGTGGCGCACACAGGTGGAGAAGGACCTCAACCAACTTGGCGTGCGACACTGCAGACAGCTAGCCAGAGACAGTGGTAGCTGGAGAGGATTGTTGGTTGAGGCCCAGGTCCACCCCGGACTGTAGCGCCAAATAAAGAAGAAGAAGAATGTCATTAGTCACTTTGACAGTTGAAAAAACTGTCATCCCTTTCTGGTTACCCTTTAGTTGTTGCTGCCAACTCTTTGACATGTAAACAATATCACCATTTCCTGTCATGTTCTGTCACCTGGCCCAACATTTGGCATATGCCTCTTTCAACAACATCCACAAATGACTACCGGCTAGTCTTTTGCTTTGATTCTCATCTAAGTTCTCAATGGGCGCCCGTCTAAACGATAACGGCACTTGGAATTAACGTGACATTCATCACACGTCTTGACAGTTTTCAAAATCGAACAACCCAACCGCAACCGCAGCAACAAAGTCACGCAACTCATTGACGATGCTGCCCGATCCTAAATGTCGTCTTGACATTTTCCCTCCACACACTTGAGAGAAAAATACGCAACGTAAAATAAATGTCATAAAAGAGTACGTAATGAACACAAATTCCTTCCCACCAGATGGCAGTCCTTGAGACCGATGCGAAAGCAGCGGCTAAAGCTGGCTGATTAAGAAATCACTTCAGTCTCCATCTCCGCACACACGTGAGCGTCGCGCGTACGTCTCTCCGCAATTCCATTCGGATGTGCTAATAGAAAATCCAAATGCTAGATTACTTCCAACCGAAAGTTGACTTCAAACGTAATGTTGTCCAAGGCAACCGACTCTGCGAAACAGCACATGTGTTACGTTTATGTGGATAAGTCACAGTCACTGACTGGCTGCAAGCCTACGGACTGCCATTTTATGACCACAAAAAACAAATTGTAGAGAAAACCGCTAAATCGTCCGCCCGTCCATGGGAATGTGGTAAAAAAATCCCTTCCTCTCATTCCATGTGCAAATATTTGTTCTGCAGCTCATTAAATTCTGCAACTCCAAGTTGGCCTGGTTTTGCTACAAACGAGAGACACAGCCAATCTGGCAACCACACCGGATCGTTTAAGAATCGTAAACAGATTTGTTTAAGGCACTTCCACAATGCAAATTACCACCGACTGGTGCTAAGCTAAAGGCTCCACTCACAGGCCACTCAGTTTTGAACATTTCAATTAATGTTTATGACTTCATGTAAATGCGGGGGAAAAAATTAGCCCGCTTTCGGGGGGGCGGTTCGGCCCGAAGCCGACCAAAATGACAATGACACCGGTTGAGATGGCGAAGGGGGAAGCGACGAAGAGCGCGAGGGCGGCCAGAGTCTGTGTGAGACTTCTTGTTGGCGTCTTCAGTACAACATATACATGCAAGCTTCAGCAGTACGTCTCTTGAATAATAACGACAACAACGTCCACTAAATCTCAGCCGGCTGACCTTGGCAGGAATGTCATGTGTGCTCCGAGCGCGGTTAACATGCGCACAATATTTTGCCACGAAAAAAAAAAATGAAAAGAAGGAAGACTGCTAACAGCGCGCTCTCAGTTTAATTAGTCAATTTACATAAATTAACAAACGAAATGTGCAATAACTTCTGCTTTTTGGGGGAGAATAAATTAAACTCGCTCGCTCAGCGATTCCGACGAAGCTGTAGGTACATCTCGTGCGCACTCGTTGTTTGATTAATTCGCCGGGGCATCTTTGCGCCCGGGGAACACACAGGAATCAGCATTACTCACGACTATTATTTTTATGAAATACAAAAGCTACAGAGGGGGAGGCCGGCGACAAGAATTCAACAACAAACCAGAGGTTCAAGGTTTTCCAGTTGGTGCGTGGCGGCGCACACACGCACGCCAACTCGCCACTAGATCGGTTATGAGTTGAGTTGTGCGGAATATTTATCGATCGTTTTTTGTTTTTTTTTTTTTTTTGCATGCAATCGAGAGGATTTATTAATAAAGATGTCGCTGCGATAAATCGCTTGTACTGATGTACAGATAAATCATTGATTTATGGTGAAACTATCCCCGTTCTGGCTGCGCGGAGACCACCTGCTGCGGCAAGTGTCAGTGCGAAGTGTGCGTTTCTATTTGAAAATTACCTCTGAACGCACTCATCGGTGTTAAGGTCTATTAACGCATTTGTGAAATGTCATAATGCCCCATCGGCACCGGTTGCACACGGGTTAATGTGTCAGAGTTTAATTGACAGATTTGTCAAGGTCTCGTTGCTCACCTGGGATTGGACTCCGTGTGCGTGTCCATGCCGGCAGTGACCTTCTGCACGAATTTGACAGATGAATGTGCCTGAAGTCCGACCAGTTCCGTTTGGTGTTGGGCTCATGTTTCCGGTTGTTCACCTTGTCACAGATCCGGTTTTGGTAAAACACATTCCAATGAAAAATCGAAAGGTTTCCTTGAAAGTCAGACCGCAAGAATAAGTGTCAAATCTGACGGATTCAGATTCTGGGTTGAAATTCCGTTTCGTAATGATTTACAAAACATTCAACAACGCTAAGATGCAGGTGTTCGACTGTGCAAGTGCTAATTCAATTTACGTTCGATTGATGGTGGCAATATAACTGATCAACGTTGCCGTTGAATGAAGCGTATCATAATCGGTTAGTGTCCACAGATCGATGACCCAGAGCATTCTCTGATTCAAAATGTGTGCCAGTTGATTGGGGTGACCATGAGTGTAACGGTGTGGTTGACTGTAGGAGATTGAATGGTTTTGTTTTTTTTTTTGTTGGATTGCGAGGCGTGCGTACAAGTGGCGGCAAAGCGCAGTAGATCCAGCTCAGTATGACCTGGAAGGCGACGCGTGTCCTAAATCAAATCCTGGAGATACAGTCGAAACATCCAACAGACCAACGTAAGGGCATAGTCGAAAGGCACCAACCTGATCAGTGCAAGAGAGACAGTCAAACAAGTTCAAAGGCTGGCATGCTTCTGTACTACAGGGGCCAGGGCTAGCTTGCCCAACAGCTGGCATGGAGGTGCTTTTGCAGCTGACTCCATTGCATCTAGCGGTTGCAGAATGTGCAAAACAATTAGGCTAATGGCGAAATAAGGGATAGGAAAGAACAGGTGATAAGATCGAAAGCCACCACTCTTGGCCATTTCAAAGGACGACGTGCTCAGGAAATTCAATTTAAAAAACACATTCACCATTAAACTCAACACCAAAAAAGACTGGAGTAATGAAAGTGCACAGTCTGAGCAGCAATATGGCAAAATGGTATAGATAGATAGATAGATACATATATATTTATTTGTTCAGACATTTTTATAATATAATAAAGTTATAGCGATATAGAATTAAAAAGAGTTTAAAAACAAACAGATGCATCAAATACTGAAAGTACTGTGTCTGGGGTTATTGGACCACGGGAATACGCACAAGCATCTTTCAAACAGAAGTTTATGCCATAAACAGAAGCGTTCAAATCAATTTTGAAAGAAACTATACCATTTGCCACAGAGCAATAATGTCGTGCTGCTATCTTGGACTCCTACATCTTCAAATCCAAGCTTTTACCACGCTTACAGAAGCTTAAAGAGTTAAGCAGGACGAACAGTGTAAGACTCTGCTAGATTCCTTACCATAAAGGGATGGTACGTAGGCTGGTAGATAAGCGGGGCTGCTAGTGAAGTCACCAGCACACTTCGAAAATGTTGGTCCATTGTGATAGTCACAGTCAGACTACTAAAGAGTGGTCAAAAAAAAAAACCCACGATGATAATTTTAAATAAAACAAAAAGTTTTCAAAGAGTTATCTTAATATTTTGTATTATGATAGAAGGATCTATGACAATTATGTGTGAAACAAAACTCGTCACGGCTTGGGTGATACTCTCTCTGCACTCTGAGTCATAACTGAGGTTAAATTTCGTTCATGTGCCGAACCATCTCAACCTTTAGCTCTTGAATTGTTCTTGGCTTATTGGTGTACACTTTTTCTTTTAAACATCCCCAAAGAAAGAAGTCCAACGGTGTCAAATCACATGATCGTGGCGACCAATTAACATCGCCACGACGACGCCAACCAACCATTGGGCGTATTGACGACGCCTGAAGTGGTCAGTAGGCCTCAGCTCTTTAGTCAATTGAGCCTTGTAAGCGTCTAAATTCAGATCTTTATGCAAAATTCGCATCAAGCATGATGTTCTTAAGATGTTTGGGCACGACGACGTATTGAGGTTGATGGCTCTTCAGCCACGCAATCGCGAGTATGCACAGGTGTTTTCACATTTCCAACAGACCCGGTTTTCTGAAATTAGCGCCGACTGTGGACACATTTGGTCGATTCTGCTGACCAAAAAAATAACGAAATGCATTTTGTTTTGAATGCCCATTTTCGTAAAACAATCTGCGCTGCTCAATGTGTACCTCTCCATGCTTGAATTTGTCAGCACTGAAACAAAGAAATGTCAAATCAATGACGTGACAAATTATGACGTTAAGGTGTGCCCCACATCCTTCACCACTGACTGTCCACTCCAGTCATAGTGCCGTTAATTTGATCCCAACGGCAAATGATGTCTGAACCAGATAAAAGCTTATTAAATTTGCTTTCACTGGGATTCGAACCGGGGATCCCGCTAACCAGCGCCATACACCAACTGCGCCATCCTGTCGCTTCATGCCCTAGCTAAAAAAGGGGAATCGGAACCCTTCACTGACCTTGCATCATTCTGCGCTGTAGGATACCATGTCCTCAAAGAAGAATACAATGAACTAGAAAGAAGGAACCAGACATAAGCCTGGAACAATTCTCATGGCATGAATCAGGCCAAGAAACTCTTGGGTCAAAATAACCGAAAGAGGTTTGAGGCAGGTCTCAAGATGAGCAAGATGAACCTGCATATCCTAACAAGCTGTCTAACCACAGTAGAGACTAGGAGAAAAGCCCACTGAAGGAAAAGGTGTCTTCGCAAGCATCTATTCCATTCACTGGAACCATCTCTCATTTTGAGGTTCATAATGGAAAAACTGGCTTGGAGAGAATACTCTCATAAATCTCTTCCACCTCAATACGACTCTGGAAAGAACGGGATGTGAGGGGCACCATCGTCCTTTGGGTTGACTGAATGTTCTGAACATTCCTTCATCAGCGTTTAACAGTCAGCGAAAGTGATTTTTCCAGATCCTCAGAATCGAGGAGTTGTCCATCTTCGTTACGAGCTAACTTTTGATAGAATTCAACAATCTAAACTGCTAGAAAGTCCTTTGAGTACAATTAGTGATCACAAGTTGTCACTTCTAGCTCCGTTAAAAAAGAAAATATAAGGTCCAGGCTAAAGAACAACAGGCACTATGTTTTTGGTAATCTTGGCAACGCGCCTTTTCAGCTTATCACTGACTGCTTCCAAAGTCGCACCACTGCTTGATTGAGTTCTCCTTGAACATTTGAAGGCTGGCCTAAATCTGGTTGTTCGTCCCGAAAAGCCATCAACACAAGAGTGGCACAAACTTGGCTTTGAAATCCATGAAGGACTATTCGTTGTACCCTCGAAAAACAATCCACATAATTTTCCCGCAAATAATCGGAAGAATCGATCGAAACAAAATGACAACGTGAGTACCGTTCAATATGTGCCATAAATTGTGATCCGTAACATTTGCATCCTCTCGAGAAAATGGCGGACTAACTTCAAGTCTAGTACAGGGTGGGCCAAATACAGATTTCTTTTTGAAAATGCAGTAAAATGAACACAATTAAATTGTTTCTTTTTTTTGTATGGCTTTATTAGTGAGAAAGAGTATTCCCAATATTTCAGGCTTGGTCGATCTGAGTTGGCATAAAACTGTAGGTCCCTTCCACTCGTGAGAGTAGAGTGGTTGCTTAGAAGCTAGACCCTGGCTCTCTACGGAATGTAGCGCCACCCATATTATTATGAAATATAACGTCGTTCAAGTGGCTGCCTAGGCTGGCTTTTTGTCACGCCAATTTTCCAAAACCTTGTTTATGGTTTCGGTCTGTAGCTCAGGGATTCCTTGGATAATATGGGCCTTAGGAGCTTGAATCATTTCCGGATTGTTGGCATAACGGCGATCCTTCACGGTTCCCCACAAAAAAAAAAAAGAAAAATAACTCGAAAAGTGTCAAATTGCAGCTCGGAGGTGGCCAATTGACTCCGCCAAGATGGCTGATACCACGATTTGGTAATTTGGTGAGAAAAACATCGATTGTGGCATGGCGTATCATCTTGCGTCAACCAGAAGTCGTCCAAATCCATGTCCTCGATTTTAGGAAAAAAAAAGGTCGGTTAACATGGCTCATGTCAACGCCCACCGTTGACCGAAACGTTGTTCTTAGCCACACTTTCGAAGATGCTCTCGGTCACAGCCGCCACATTCTCATCTGTACGACGACAGAGACCATGGGTGTTGTCCACAAGTATACCAGCTTCACGAACTTATTGCACAAACTTGCGTGCAGCAGTCGGGAAGGGTACTTCATTTCGGCCAAAACTTTTTCAAAAAAACGCACTGTTCCGACTCATTTTGGAAATAAGTTTTGAATATTTCTCAACTTTGTTCAAGCGTAAAGAGACTTATTTCCCTCAGCGGAAGGATGATATAGACTTTCTGTCAAGATCTCGATCGGCAAATAGCTGTCAGTGTCAAAAGCAGTAAAAAAAAACCGCTAGATGGCCCACCCTGTACAGAGGGGAACAGAAGTTCTGAATCCATCCATTTTTTTACGTGACATGTATTCACTCTTAAGCATCAGACTCATCGAGTACATCGATTCTAAGAGTCACTGTCAGAACCTGCATCAGGTTGTTTGTTCATCTGTCTGACAGATGCTGAGCCTGAAGGTCCCAATGAATATTGACAACCCCCTTTGAATTCCAAACAGACACCCAGAACCCTTCTCGCCTCATTGCCCCACCTGTCAATTATGACAGTTCTCCTTGACTTAATTATTCCTTGCCCTCAAAAAGAGAACGACAACATTACCAATGACACCTGGCCCACCCTACACGACACACACCCACGTCCATACCGATTAATTGATCGAAAAAAATACATTTTTTGTATCCCCCAGAATCTCATACGTGACATTCTCTGGGAAGAAAAACAAAAGAACAAACAGTCAATTGCCTGTCAAATCCCAGCCGCTCCTAAGCGACTATGTTTCACACCTTTTCTGTTTGATTTTTGCAAAAGGTTGTACCTTCATAATGAAACATCTGACAGTTACAAATAATTGAACGTCACACAAGCGCGGCGCGGCGCTCGGTCTTCTTCTGCAGCGAGAGACCTTGTACAGCGAGGTGTACTACATACGCGACGCGGCGGGTACGATCACGACGACGACAACGACGAGCAACAACCTTTCAATGCACGGGATCAACAAATGTAATGACAACTGTCGAACTCATTCGCTGAACGATTCAATTGACTTTGATTCGTGTGGATAGGGGAGACAAACGCGCTTATGTTTGTGCGCATACTTCATACTCAATGTTTTCTGCTTTGTTTCTCATTTTTTCCATTCTGGTAGACATGGATGCATAGACAAAAAGCGATTAAAGAAAAAAGAACGTTAATCGAGAATCACAATGAACGAGCTCTGCTGGCTTGTTTGGTTGCGTTGTTTTGCCTTGCTGTCAGATTGACAAGTCAAATGGAGTCAATTGACATGTAGAACATGATCCAGAAACAACAAAAACGAAAAATATGATTAGTTACGGATATTATGAGAAAAAGGTACTTTTTTGTTGTTGCTGTTGCTTCTGGTGGGCATTAACTCGCAGGGTGTGTTGACAGTTGATCGATCAGTTGGCTGTGGCACGTAGAGCAAGCAGATGGTGGCGCAAGTCAGTCAACTCAAGACAAAAAATTGTAGGCTTGACTTGAATTCAAAACAAAAATTACGACATCTTGCTCAAGTCGCGCACATATCGCGTGTGTTGACACACAAGTGTAATTAGTCATCCGACGCTCTGGCTGAGCGCAGACTGCTGAGATGGCTGGGTTCTTCGTAAGCGTCAAGAATAGAAATAAAGTGAATCAGTGGGTTCTTGAGAACAGATATTTTTATAAAAACGTTTGCTGATGCAATGACTAGTGGGGATTTCTTTGTCAACTAACCACAGCGCAGATTGGAGTGAAATTGGATGTGGTACAGTAGAGGCCTTGGTTCAAAAATGATCCACATGACGCCAAGCTCGATCCGTCACAGCAGTGACTGCGATCATAGTTTTCAACTTTCAACAGCACCTTCAACTCATTTGATTGTGACTTTTTTCTGAAATGTCAGCACTTTTGACGTTTCAAACTTGGTTAAAAACAGTCAGAGATTTATCAGCACTTTTGACGTTTCAAAATTGGCCAATGCGCCTCGTTGACGCCGACGTCATGATTGATTAAAAACAGTCAGAGATTTGAGCTGGAACCTGTAACGCTTCACATTTGTTGCACCAAATTTTTGGTGACTGTGTGACGGTGTGACTAAGGCATGTTGTTGACATTAATGCCGTGATTCACTAAAAGTGACTATGAACTGGAGTTGCGAACTGATTCGATTCTCACTTGTTGCGCCAAGTCTTAGCTAAATGTCAGCTGTTTTGACGTCTCGAACCTTATGTCAGAACTGAACGAGGCATCATCAAATATCAAGGTGCGCACAACTGCGTCTGGAAACTTAGGTCCAACTGCAACTGTTATTGACATACGTAGAGAGCGTTTCATTTCGAGCCCACTTCAGACAGAAAATTCAACGAAAATGAACGGAACTAAGCGAACCGGTCATCATGTTCTCACTTTTGAACGAACCTTAACGAAACTAAGCGAATTGGTCATTATGTTCTCACTTTAGAAAGAAAATTGAACGAAACTCAATAAAACTAAATGAATTGATCATAAAAGAAATCATTAAAGAAAAAAAAAAACTAACGAAACTAATCGAATTTGTCATTATGTTCTCACTTAATGAAGAAAATTCAACGAAACTCAATGAATCTAAGCGAATTGATCATAAAAGAAATCATTAAAGAAAGAAAATTGAACGAAACTAATCGAATCTGTCATTATGTTCTCACTTAATCAAAAAAATTTAACGAAACTCAACGAAACTAATCGAATCTATCATTATGTTCTCACTTAAGAAAGAAAATTGAACGAACCTTAACGAAACTAAGCGAATCGGTCATTATGTTCTCACTTAAGAAAGAAATTGAACGAAGCTCAACGAAGCTAAGCGAGTCGGTCACAGTAAGCCAGAGCAACGAAAAACGAAAGAGAAAGAAAGAAAAAGAGCAAATCAACGAAACTTAAGGGAACTAAGCTAAGAAAATTGAACGAACCTTAACGAAACTAAGCGAATCTCTAATTACATTCGCACTAAAGAAAGAAAATCGAACGAAACTCAATGAAACTAAATGAATTGATCATAAAAGAAATCATTAAAGAAAAAAATTTTAACGAAACTCAACGAAACTAATCGAATTTGTCATTATGTTCTCACTTAATGAAGAAAATTCAACGAAACTCAACGAATCTAAGCGAATTGATCATACAAGAAAGAAAATTGAACGAAACTCAACGAAACTAATCGAATCTATCATTATGTTCTCACTTAAGAAAGAAAATTGGACGAAACTCAACGAAACTAAGCGAATCCGTCATAATGTTCTCACTTAATGAAGAAGAACGAAACAAAGCGAGTCAGTCACAGTAAACGATTTCTGTGTAACCCACTCGATTGCTTAAGTTGATTATTGTCTCCTTACGTCCACTATGGCCGATGATTGATGGGGATTCCCTGCAAACATGGGTTTTCCCTCATAGAAACAGATTAGATTCATACTTGATGTCCCAAGCTTACGTGAAATGTCTCAGAAAACCAGCTGACGCGCCGACGAAATCCGCCACATACTTAAGCTGAAGTCTGATTTGATTCAGATTTTTTCTTCATCGCGAACTGCAGCGCGAGGTTTACTACGAACCCATGATCTAAGCATAGATGTACGTGTATGACTCCTCTCAAATTCCCAGACCCGAGATCACTCCTTAGTCATGCGCAGCATTGGCCAGGAAATTCCAACCGCATGACGCATCGCACTGAATGCATTCATCAAACTAAACGCCCCGATGGTGTGGGTCTTCGATAATTTTGCAATAAATCACGTCCTCAAGGTCTGCCTCAGGAAACACGTTTGCACGTGCGAGGTCTCTATTGACGGAAGTCATTACGACACAAGCCGTTTCATAACCCAAACAACCGGAAACTTATCGACAAAATGTCAGGCTCGGCCTCAAGATTAGAACATCGCCCGATGGATTTCATGACCAAACCCAGGCAAGGCAAACTTATGACAGAAGATGAGGAGGAAGAAGAAGCAGAAGAAAATAGACCTGATCAAAATCAATTCGCCGCAAACTCTCCCCGCACTCGGCGAGCCCATCGATCGCCCCAGCTGGGCCTGCAGGCGGTTGAGATGATGATTCCATCATCGTCGAGCCAGCCCCAGCCGGCAATCTTAATTCGATCTTGCTTATCTTCATCAAACCAGATTTGTCTATTTTTTTTTTTTTGTTTTCATCTAATTTTCACATTTCCCTCGGCGGTGGAATCGGAGTTTTACATAATTACTCGTACCTCGGCTAGAGTCTGCGGTGTCTTTCGAGGGTGGACGGGGTGTCGGCGTGGAGGCATGCGTAACGCCTAGTGAATCCGCACACACTGCGCACTGTGCACACAGGAAACAATGCCACATCTTTATGTAACACAATCTTTTAGCTAATTTACTGTGGAAAAGTGTTTTTTTCTCAGTCCGTTTGTCGCGAGGGCACACACGCTGTCGCTGCTCCCACTGAAATCTGATTACCTACATTATATCACAACAAAGTTCATTGTGTCCCTGTCCACCGCGCCGCGCCGCCTCTGGCTCGGCAGGATGGTGGGTTATTTAATCCAAACAAAGGGAAAACTCATCACCACGCTGACAATGCGAACAAAAGCCTCTGTTGATGACGAACTGGAGATGGCGCTGGAGTTGGAACTGGATGGAGGCCCTGTGCTGGTCCACCAGAAAAGGCAGGCAATTCAATTCGATTCCCAGAGATGCATCTCACAGATACACATCCATCTAATTGATTTTCTCTAAGCGAAAACCAATTCGAGCTAACTTGTCCGCTGCTGCCGTTCTTGTTGTTGTTGCTGTTTCTGTTGCTGTTACTGCTGTCTGCTGGTATACGCCACGAGATTGTGAACCAGCCAGCAACACTCACAGCTCAAGTGGATTATAGATACAAAATTGTTTGTTGTGAGTTGGTTTTATTTTTCTTTCCTTTCTTTTATATGAATTACAACTCGTCACGAATGTAGTCGGTATCAGGCCAACAGATGGACAAACAGACACAGACAGAGAGAAAGAGAGAGAGGCTAATTAAAGCACTCGAGATGCCGAACGCCGGGTGGGATGAGGGGGGGCAATGCTCTACAGTGATCTCTAGATGGGACACGACCTACAACTCTTTGCTGGAATTGGGAAGCCAAATTATACGAATCGAAATGAAACATTAATTCGGATACTTGAGATGGTTACGACATAATTAAAGCGAACCGATGTGAGGCATGTGCAGACGATGACGCAGATACGGGCCAACTCGGTCGCCCATCCACTGTGGGGTTACATGCGTTTGGTTGTGTCTTCTGGTGCCGCTGCTTTCGTTTCGTTTTAATTCCCTATGGGATCTAGTTGAGATTGGCGTTAAGATACGGGACAGATGTGTTGACGACGGGGGCAAGGGGGTATCTGCGTTTACACCGTGTTACCGATTTGTCTGAATGCTACTCATGTCGTGTTCGGGAATGCTGTGGGTTTCTTTTTTGTTGATGCACTAGTCTGTCTGTTGAGGACGATGGATGGGCCAATGAGTTGGGCATGGGTTTTCCCAGAGGAGCTTCCCTCGGGGCTGCGACATTTAGTGAAGGATTTTGATGACGAACAGCTGTGGATAGAGAATCCCCAAATCAGCCGGATTGGACGCTTAAGTGCTTGATGTTCCTTTCTTGCTGCCTTCCCTGACGGCAGACAGATCTGCGGTGGTGCTTTTGGAACCTCTGTGAAGGAAGTGGACTCAGTCTTGGAAGCTTCAACCACGGAATGGAATGATCTGGGTTATGTGTGATTTGTGGGTCGAACTATCCCTCACGGAAGCCGGTTTTCAGATTTCGGCAAGGTGTTAGGTTGAAGGGGGTGGCAGTAGACAGCAGAGAGCCTGTTGTCTGTCAGCAGAGCCATTTCTCTGCTATCGTTGAATTCGTTCAAATTGTTGGGAAATTAGTTCTGAAGGCACTGGGCCCAATTGAGTGCTTCGGATCAGCAAGAAATTGACCCGTGGACGAGCTTCTCGAACGAAGGATCGAAGAAGTAAATTGGACTGCTTCAAACCATAATCAACTGACAACACAGGCAGTCGATTGAAAGAGAAGCTCCAAGCCTTAGTCGAAAATTCTCAAAAATGGGACGTTCCTAAGTAAACAAAATCATCATGACCCGCCAAATGATTGCCAAACCGGTTGACACTAAACCGTCACGTCTCATGAAGTGTTAGTTCAACAGGAAACTTCCAATTCACCTCGAGTTCGCATTGCGCATTTGCGTCGGCTAAGCACTGGCCTACAACGTGCATCAAGCACACCCACCATGCGCGTCAACCGATCAAGCATTCCGACCACTATTTGCAGCGTGGAAAGCCTTCAACTATCAATTCGATTTCCAGAACGCCTTCGAAGAGTTCATCGCCGCCAGAAGTGAGTAATTTCTTGCGAGTTAAGCTAAGCAGTGTGTGGACTTGTTTTGTGAAGACACAATGCCAGCAACTTCGGTTGGAGACAGGAGAAGGAAGGGGCACATGATGTTGCAGAAGGGATGCTCTTAGACTTGGTCGGGGGATTGTCCTGGGACTGGGTTTGATAAGTTAGCTTGAGATGAGGATCTCTCTCTCTCTCTCACTCTCTCCCACTCTCTCTCTCTCTCTAGTCGCTGCATCATTTAGACTCCCTGATATGTGCAGTGTCTTCCAAGTAGAGAATCTGGCAATAGGGAAAGCAGCCAAGGTCAGCAGATATCACCGTCTTTGTTGACAGCCAGACTACACTGAATTCAATAGGATCTTGTACGATGAAGTTCAAGGAACTGCTGCGACTCACTAAACTCCATCAGTCACCACAAGGTCAAACTCTGCTAGGTCCCGGGCCACAGCTTAATAGCAGGGAACAAGAAAGCGGACGAATGGGTCAGACAAGGGTCTGAAATGGACATCAGCTTAGCGGACACATCAACGCAACCACCGATCAGTGCACTACATCGGACCATAAGTGACGCCATAGGAAACAAAGCCAATACGTCTTGCTTTGCGAGAGAAGACTGCCACACGACACGATCAACGTGGCAAGAGTTTAATAACGGCAGAACAAAGAAGCTTCTGGCGTTGGACCGCAACTCGAACTGCGAGCCCGTCAGAGTGATCGCAGGACACTTCCAGAGGAATGCGGAATCCAGCGACCTCTGCCAGAGTTGTGGCAACGAGGAAGAGACCGAGACGATTAAACATCTGCTTTGCCATTGCTCAGCGCTCTAGAATCATTGACTAGCTTTCCGAGGCCAAATATTCTTCACAGAAAATGCGGACATTGCGAATGCGGATATATCGGATCTTCTAAGATTCGTAAAGCGAACTGGGTGGTTCATCATGTGACAGAATACAGAATAAGCATAATGTATACTCCACAAGTGATGGGATTCACAATGGGCCTTAAGGCCTCCGAGTGGAAGTGATATTGATTCATCACACTTGACAATGAATACGTAAATTAGTCTTGCCATCGTCTTGAGTAGGATGACAGACTTATCATTGGCTTGAAGTGTGAGCCTGTCCTTGGCATGAAGACCACGGTGGCCGTTCTCCAGAGCCTGGGTACATTAACGAGATCCAAGCCGTTTATAATAATAATAATAATAAAATGGGTGGCGCTACAGCCCGTAGAGGGCCAGGGCCTAGCTTCTCAGCAACCACTCGTTTTGTGCGTGCTATTGTTCTCTCATGCGTGGAAGGGACCTACAGTTTCATGCCGACTCCGAACGGCGAATTTGAGAAGCTTCTTCTAGACAGGAAATACTCTTTGAGCATTGTCAGTGACTCGAAAGAGGTGGAGCTGTGAAACATGAAAGGTTGTAAATTCGGGTATCGAACCTGGCACCCTCTCTACGCCACGGCGACCCACGTTTATAAAAAAGCTTAAAGTCTGTCCGGAGGCTTAAGGAAATGGTCTTCGAAATCGTGTATAAGAAAGGCTCTGCTTAACTAGTGTGACGAGGCAGGAGGAAATGACTCCAATCGATGAAGAACATTTCACCTATCGTACATATGGAGAACAATAGGAAAACACGCAGGCTCAGATAGTCAGAGCCTGTCCAGTTGTTGGCTATGTTCTGGAGGAGAAAGCATGCTCCAGAAAATTTAGGAGGACCGAAGCATGCGTTTCAAAAAAGGTTATTCTACGTCTTGAAAGAAATTCAAATGTTATGTCGTCTATAAGACTTTGTCCATCAAGCTAGAGAAATTGACTAGTGAATGCGGCCAAGATGTAAATCCACAGAAATCGGATCTAATCCTCAAGGAAATGCAAAATCCCTGACGTCGACACTCCCTCAATTGGAGGGATCCCTTTAAAGCTGTGTGACAGCGCAAAATTCGTAGGACCTATAGTGGTCAAGCTAAGCTAAGCTGGAAGCTCACAAAGTCCTCCACAGTGCTCTACTAAGAAGGCCATAGAGTGAAAATAGGGACTACAACTCCACATGGTCCAATGGCCAAATATTTATCAGCAGTCAGACCTATACTACTGCATGGTGTCCTGGTTTGGTGGACAGGGCTAGATAAGAACAGCAATCTCAGAGTCCCACTGATGGCATGAGTATATCTCAGCGGAGCATTAAAGACAACCTCCTCCGCAGCTCTGACCATACTCCTCAACCTACCATCTATAGACCTGTCGGTAGGCAGACAGCTGCTAATACTGGTCGCTGCATATTTGGAATTACCTTCGGTCTGGACACCCAAAGATCCCCTGCAGGTATAGATCTATACCCATAGACATCCACCTTACAAATCCTAAACTCCTCTTCGAGCACAACTTCTCAACTAGCATCCCACCCAGAGGGAGCTGAAGGTCCACTGCGGTGAATGCAGCTGTGGATGCTGGCGCTTATTCGAAGATCTCAACATCAAGTTATTTTTCCGATTACCGAACCACTGCAGGCTGAAACTATGTAAATTTAGGAAGCTCTCTCCTGGCTAAAAAGAAAGACAATGTAATATCAAGTACAAACCTCTCAGCTTAGTCACCTTCAACTCTAAGACATCCCTTAATAGCCGCCAATCTCTCAACGTGAAGGCCAAGTATGACATGACTGTGACATTGGAGAGAATTGCGAAGCACATGGACTGGCTACAAAGGGTACGGGCTCTACACTCTTTCCGGATGGCAATTCACCACGCATGGCTGTCGCTACTGCAAAAACATCTACTGAAACTCGAAACACTTGCTCAAGTAAACCATAGGTGGCCAACTGGTAAAGGATACCTTATTAGCAAGCAACTCTGGCCTACGCTCGACCCTAAGCGGTCGCTTAGCCTGATCAGAACTGTCATTGGCGTTGTAACTGGCCATTTTGACTCACGCCTCTAGACTAGGCCCTCCTTGCAAAGCCGAGGAGGAGGAATAAACCATTGCACATCTGCCCTAGAATTTCAGTGCTCTCGCCTCTTTGCTGGTCTAAATGCACCAGCAGTCAGCTAATTAAACCTAACTTAACCTGAGACTATGCCGTGCAAACGTCTGAAGCCAATGAGTGATCAACAGCTGTCGAGTTGGCGCGTACCATCTCTCTGTCGCCGTACACGGTATCATTGAGTTCTTAGAGGACGTTTCCTATCATGCTCTGCGCTAACAGTTGAAGTTAATTTTGTGAATTGTTCATGTGCTTCAAAGATGCCATGTGATCATTTTGCGCCATGTACCGGAGTCGCATTCAACAAAAAAACATGAAAATCCATATTTTCGCTAAAAAAAAAGTCGACTCTGCGAAATGGTGTTTCATTTAAATCTTGTCCGAACACAACATCGACCTGCAACATAAAAATCAGTCTGACTTTGTTGCGAATGATTTACTGCGGATGTGTGGGAAACACACAATTTCTAATTCCATTCAAACTCGATTACCTTCATTAAGCGCGTCACAGAGTGCACTGGGTACCTGGGCAATGAATTCTCTGCCAGGTGAGGATTGTGGACAAAAGGATAACCCATCATCTCTCTAACAATGCGAACAGAAGGGTTTGTTGATGACGAACGAGGCCGAGGGTATCTGGGATGTGCTTCGTTTCTATGATTGGATCTCCCTGCCTGGTCTTCTGTGCCAACTGTTGTGACTAAAGAGGAATTGAGGGCGATTGAATTTACCAAACAGCCGCCACCTAGGTTTGCTGTTCTTCAATTCAGCAAACTCTGCCTCGATTGGAAATGAATTCAAAGCACTAAGTGACCTCATTTGCGTTTACCGTCATCCCCGTGGACTCTGATCAAGGCCGAGGAGAGTGTGCTCCAGCTTAATTTACTTTGCCGCCAGAGAGGCTCTGCAGCTTTTCCAAAGAGTCCCCCATTCGATCGATCTCGACTCACCTAAGAGGTCATTGCCCACAATGCCCAGCCCTTCCTGATGCCAACTTGCCCAGTTCATCGTCCGCTATGTAGGCGGCGGCAACGGATCACAATCAAATGTTCGCTCCTCAGTTCACGAAGATAAATCGCTTTCCGACTTGGCTTTTCCCTCGTCTTGAAATCCAGAAAACGAAGCAAAATAGAGCAAAAGTATCTTTTCATCAATTCCCTTAATTATCTCAACTTTTCGTGCTGCGAATATCTCTTTGTCGGCGACGGCCGATCCAGAATCACCCGAGCTATCGTCAATCTTCCCCGGCGGAGCGGTCCTACCAGCGCAACGCGCAATCCCGAACCTCTGGGGCCTTTTGCTTGACGCCACCCGGCCCGAAGTGCTGAGCCTATACACAAATTCCATTGACTTACGAGCCGTGCTTCATTTTATGGCTCAATTCGAATTAGAGCGCCTTACTTTCGGTGCCTTGCTCAGAGCAGTGAGCAGTTAGCCGTACAGCGCTCGTTAAATGTCTGATTTAGCTTAGCGCCTTGTGTACCGTATTTAGGGAATCCATTATGCTCACCGCGTGATAAGCACACAAGCACACAAAGGCCTCCTCGTCGTCGTCGTCGTCATCGTTGACGAGTCGAACGAGTAAAATCCAAATTGCCTACTTAAGATACAAATGTATCTCATTAGAATACACATACCTCGGTGTGCGAGCGTGCGAGCGTGCGCGCCTGCGTGCTGCTTCTCTTCTAACACGGACCCACGAACGGACGGACGGACGCAAACGAAGATGAAGTGTTTCAAAACCAACAAAATGAAGAACCAACAATCAAGCTGTGTGTGCGTGTGTGAGAGAGTGTTGTGCTTCTACAAGGTCGTAGCCCCTATTCATGCCGCTGAATAGATACGCCTTACCGCGTTCCGTGCGCCGCGGGTTCTAGTCTCTAGCCTCCAACTTCCTCGTGTTCTTCTCCCACTTGTACGTCGTTATGTCGGTTCTTTTTTTTTTTTTTTTGTTTTTTTGCACTCCAAAGGCGGACCTGAAGACCCGAGGTGTTTCTTCGGCGCTTCAACTTCAACTCGTGCGTTCGTGTATCCAATAGATGGACGGATAGATACCGCCACTTCCACGAGTCACTCAACAGCCATTAAGAGAGTAAAAGCAAACAGTTCTGTCTTGACACATTGGATAAGGTTTTGATATAATAATAATGGGATTACACGGTGCTTCGACAGCCGAGGCGGCCGGAGTACCGAAGAACCGAAGAACCGAAAAGCCGGAGATTCAGAAAATCAGAAAATCAGCTTAACCTGGATCCACGGTGGCGGCATCGGAGTTGCACTAACGCCACAGCACAACACTGACGGCGGTGCGGCGCATTCGATTATGATTCGATTCGATTCGATCGGTACGAAGCGTCAGCTGGGCCAGTGCGGTAGGTTGCGCTCCGCTCCGAGAGCAGAGCACGATGTGTGTGTGCCCCCTCTTGACTATTACACAATGGGCCGATGCAATTTGCTGAAAAATCAGATTATCCACGATGGCGACGGGGGCCACCCACCCACATGCAATAATAAATTGGTCCATCAAGCCATCAGCCTCTTGAGTGCGCGCCTCACATGCGTGGTGAATCGCTGAATTGCTGGCCGAGTTGTCAGCTGTCGGACAAAAGTTGAGCTTCATTACCTTTCACTTGCCCGTTCAATTGTTGCAATTCTTCGACTGGATTTTGCATCTGCGATGATTGCTGCCGGATGTGATTGCTTGCCGTTGTATTGTGAGTCGCCCCCGATATGTAACCGTCTCTAATTGAGGCAGCACTTTGGGCGGGCCATACCACTTATGGCCTGGCCATGGCCATTGTCCAGCCGAGTTTCACTCGCACAGATGGATGCCTGTGTGAACGACGATCATGGGAACACGATCGGATCGTGGGCAGTGGACAGAAATTGATTGGCTGGACGAGGGAGATGTGCAACATGTGCTGTTCTAGTGCACTTGTGTGTGGTGGCTGTTGACACAGCTGCTGTTTCCCGCGGTAATTGAGCGGAACATTTGACAATCGACTTGTGAGCAAATGTTGACTAATTTATTTGAAAGCAGCGAGTGTAAACAGCAATACACACACCCAAACGCACCGCCAAGGCGCGGGGACATAAAACAAATGTGATTTCTTATCGTTTGGTGCTGAGTGGGAGGGAGAGGGGTGGAGGGGGGGATGTTGACGCTAAGAGCGTGGAGGCAATTAGTGGGGTTGCGTAACCTCCGGGCGGAGATGTCGGATTGGTGCCTCAGATCTGAATAAAGTGCTGGACATGGGCTATGATCTTCATCATGCGGATGATCTTGGGATGAACAGTCTGACGCCGGCCTTTCCGACCTAACTTGTCTTTTGAGAAGAAAGCAATGAAGGTCAAGGACTTCGTCTACCTCGGCTCCGCAGTAAATAGAAGGAACAACATCAGTATCGAGATCAAACGCAGAGTAACTCTTGCCAACCGCTGTTTCTATGGGCTCAAGAGGCAGTTGAGTAGTAGAGCCATCTCTCGAAGGACCAAGCTGACCTTATACAAGACCTTGATCATCCCAGTCCTGCTGTACGGCGCGGAGTCATTGACAATCTCAAAAGCGGATGAGGAAGTCCTTGGTATTTTCGGGAGAAAAGCTCTGCGTGCGATCTTTGGTCCTGTTTGCGTTGACGGTTTCTGAAGGAGAAGATTCAACCACGAACTGTACGGGCTGTACAGCGACATGAGTCTATTCAGGCGTCTTCGGATCCAACGCCTAAGATGGCTGGGCCATGTAGAGCGCATGGACAACACTGCTCCAGCCCGAAGAGTCTTCGACTCGGAACCAGTGAGACAACTCAATAGAGGACGTCCACGGAATCGATGGCGCACACAAGTGCAGAAGGACCTCAATCAACTTGGTGTTCGCTGTTGGAGACAGCTGGCTGAAGATCGTGCCGGCTGGAGAGGCTTAATGGTTGAGGCCCAGGTCCACCCTGGACTGTAGCGTCACCAGAAGAAGAGGAAGAAGAAGACTAAGTCGATAGCCAGTCTACGTCCTTAACGTCCGTCCACACCGGCATCAATTGTGTGCCATGTATCCCAACCTGTCTCACTAATCCTAGCCATATCCACGGTTTCATGTAAAGTTAGGACGGTCTAACCAGCTTCCGCATCGTTAGTCGAACAAGTCGATATGACATTGAAGTGACTTTTGCAACATCCAGAGACACAGAGACATCTAGAACAACTGCTGCCTTAAACCGCCTTCATTCGAGATCTAGGTTATTTCGATCAACTCTGTGAAACACTCCCACGCATCGCGGATGTTGCCAAGACGAGGACCATCAATTTGCGAGAACTAAGACGTGTGAAAATGTCGCCATTCTCTTCGCCATCATGATCATTCCTTGATCTCTCATTACCGCTCGCCTCATTATCCAATTCGCGACTACGCCATGCAATTCACGACCGCAGCCTGCAGCCCCGCTCTGACTCGAGGAGGTCTTTGATTGAGCTCAGGCCTGCCATCGCCTGCACACACACACAACACACACTTAAGGCGTTCCTCTTGGCACTCGTTCACTCAAAATGACCTCAGATTTTCTAGCTCACTTTGGGGCGCTTGTTAAAGAATAACGGTGTCGAGGCAATTGCAGAACTCCTCTCGCGGAGCGTTCTTTAATTACATACTCTGTTGCATGTAACTAATGAGTTTAATGGGCCAATTACGTCGCCCGTCCCGTTTCAGTCTCTAGAACAGTCTCCTCTCCCCATCGGCCAGCAGGCAATTTGGGTTAGCGTTGCCATCGACTAACCGAAGCCCCTCGGAGAACTGACAGCGCTGACAATAGGCGTCAGAAACCAAGCCAAAGTGAAACAAAATTACGAAAATGAACGAAAACAAAAATCAAAGAGTACCTCAACATTGTGTAACACATAATGAGGCAATCGGCGCGCGGCGTCGACGGCGAGCGCTTTTGAGAGAGTGAACGACTTGAGCCGCGCTTTGTTGTGGGCTGGCATGGCGCGGTGTGTACCCACGGAGCCTCGCCTTGCCTCTTGCCCCTGGCTGGGGGCAATCGGTAAAGGTCAAGGATTAACATGATCGAATATTTTCATTGTTTCCCCCCTTCGAGCCCCGCCCACTGCGTGGAAGAAAATATTTGCTTTGGCGCGTTTTTTTTGTTTGCCGCTCGAAAATGAGGCGAAAAAACGATCGTAAACAGGTCGCAATCGAGGTAATCTGACAGCACTATCGATGTGCCGCGAGAGTGCATTTGAGTGTCAGCTTGGCTGGCAAAAGGGCCTCAGATGCATCGTCTGGCTGAGACTTTTGATCGATGACGACGACGGGACGGGGAATATGGGGCGAGGGTGGGGGATTTCGGCGAATTCGGATTATTGTTTGTTTGGCAAATGGGCCCGGGTCAGCTGGGGGAATTCTTTCGAGGCCAACAGCACCTGTTGGAGGCACGTAAATTGTGCTCGAATTAATCAAACAAGTTAGGGATTTACGAAGGTTGAAGACCTCGCGGTTCAGTGGCCCCTGGGAGTGATGCAAACTCGGCATAGGTTATAAGAGGCTTAAGGGGACTTAAGTGGAGAGAGTGTGTGTGCAAGGGCAACAAACTGAATACGCTTTCAAGCGACACGCACATGCTGGCTTCTTTTATTTTGGATTGGCTCCGATTGGGTCTTTGTTTTTGTGTGCGCCTTAGGCTATTAACAAATCACTGACAAACATGGTCGATGCGACGGTCTCATAACTAAGACAGGCGTGTGCTAAAACCCGGAAAAGAGGTTTATTTTGAATAAAATTACTTCGCCGAGTGAAAGATATAAGCAGGGATACCAAAATATGTCAACAAATTAAGACCGCGTCGAATTCAGCGCATTCAGCGGATATTATTTTTTATCAGGCGTGGGGTTTTGAAGGAAATTCATCATTTTTTCTTAGCTGAATTGTGCTGAATAGGCGAATTTGGGACCTTCTTGTACCTCCATGTACTTAGATACAAAATTATACAAGGAAACGAAGCTTCGAAATCCAAAACAAATTACGACCGCGCCGAATTCAGCGTATTCAGCGGGTATTATTTTTTATCAGGTGTGGAGTTTTGAAGGGAATTCATAATTTTTTCTTAGCTGAATTCTGCTGAATAGGCGAATTTGGGACCTTCTTGTACCTCCATGTACTTAGATACAAAGTTAAACAAGGAAACGAAGCTTCGAAATCCAAAAATATGTAAACAAATTACGACCGCGTCGAATTCAGCGCATTCAGCGGGTATTATTTTTTACCAGGCGTGGGGTTTTGAAGGAAATTCATAATTTTTTCTTAGCTGAATTATGCTGAATAGATGAATTTGTGACTTAATCGTACCTCTATGTAGGTACAAAATTATACAGAGAAAGTCATAAATTATCCATTGGAGTCAAAGAATGAGTGAGAATTTGAGTAATTCAGAACAGGGTTCAGTCGGTAGAACAAGGTCCATCCACCTTTTAATTCAGGGCTCAGAAATACCTGATGTCTGTTAAGTTGTAAACCTACGAGGTATCTCTTTGACAAACGGCTTGAATTACGAGTCAAAATGAAATCTCGAAAAATGTTAAAACTCTATTCAGCTAAAAATAATACACGAAATGTTGACTTTTCCATCATTTGGTGTCTTTACAAGTTTGACTTAAGTCTTTTCGTGGGGCTGAATTCGTCAGAAGCACATGGTATCGATCAATGTTTCTAGCTGAATTGAGCTGAATTGGTTCTACAAGCGATATTTTGAGTTCTACACCATTTGTTTCCTTTACTTGTTTGAATTACAAATGAATTGATCTTATGCATGTTGTATCGATGGATGCTCATAACTGAATAGGCTGTAAGATGAAATAAGACCCGCAATGGTAGGCCTTCCATATCCAGGCTTTCAATAAGCTTGAATTGAGACCTTCCATAAGGCTGAATACATGTTAGACAAGATTGACAGAGCTGATACAGTAAAATTGAAGTAATCCTCAACATGTTCTCTCATCCAGCGGAGTGATAAACCAGATAATTCAGCCCCCCTCTCCCAATCAGTCTCTCTGTCATCATGATTTGTGTATGAAATGTGTCACAAAATTGCTCCATTGACATTGCTGACATTGGGGCACAGCTTAGTCGGCTTTTATCTCTCAAAGTGACTTCAAGCAACGCATAAGCGCATAAATTAATTCATAATACCCTCCTTAATGGCGAGTGTACCTCTCATACACACAGCATTACCCTCTAATGTTCAACACATTTCTCAACTCGCCCTCTAAGCTTTAATGACCTCAAGTATTATCCCAACTAAAGCTAATCCACTTAAACGGCAATCGGCAGCCCAACTCTCCGTGGAGTGCACGCATGTCACTCGACTTAATCATCTTAAACCGAATAAAAACCTCAAGCACAAGAAAAAAAAAAACAACTCAAAAAAATCCCACACTAGCGCAGCTGATGGCGTATTTTCCACGTGTTGGCGCTATGCCCTTGGATGCGAATTATTGTGACGGGTAATCCCATTGACAGGCGATGCAGTACGTCTCTGCGGCCACGACCACGAAAAGCGGTGCCGATGACGAAACTGACAGGGCGACAAAACCTTGACTTTGTGTAGTCCACATCGGTACGCGCGCCCATCTGACACGGCACCCAGTTGGGGCACCACGCAACGTACGTCTGCCGCATGTACCGCCGATGTGTCGTTCCCTTTCGTTGTGCGTTGGCCGTGTAAACAATGTAAGACAATTGACCTTCGATTGGGCTCAGCCGCGCCGTCGTAGTACCTCAAAGGTTCACCAAAGTGACAGTTGAAGGGAATCGCTTTTTCAAAATGAAAACAAAAAAAAAATTGTTTTACCGAAAACCACAAAAGGTTTTACCCAAGAACTGGTTTGCTTTGGATGCGAGTAGTATCTGTCGATGGAATTGTTTCGTTATCTATTGCGGCCAAGAGTTTTATGGCTTATTAAAGAGTCAAAGCCGACTGTGTCTAGCTGTCCGCGCAGAGACGGCGCAGAGCGGTGTTTGTGTGCAGTGCTCTGACATGATTTGCTTCGTGAGATACATTTTGATCGTGGTTTTTATTGAAATACAATTCAATTCTTGAAATTAATAGGAAACTGCAGCTTTCAAAACAATTTAGATAAGCCTGGTCGTGATGCTTTGATGGAAAGATGGAGTGGTGGTCTGCTAGAGTGCTGAAGTGGCAGAGTGCACTGACACACGTGGCTTATGACTCAGTTCAGAGACATTCAACGTTCGATTGTAGGTCATCGAAGATTAAAGTATCGAAAAACGTTTAAGAAAGTGTTTGAGTAACGAGATAAGCTCCGCTAGATAAAAGCCAAATGGCTCGATGGCCGAACGCGCCATCGTTGTCAATGCGCGCATCACAATGGCCAGAAATTTCTAAACAAGTTCAATTTGGTGTTTTGGATGTGTGAGCTGTGTTTCGAGTCTGGGCTCTTAGCTAACTTTCCATTGGATGTGTGAAATGTTTTTGGCATTTTTCGAAGTCAAAGCAGATTCACTCCTCGCGTCAATGGCCAGCGAGAGCAGAAGTGGATCAAATCGAACGGGCAGTGAAATGCGCTAGAATGTCAATGCTATGCTTATGCCTTGCTGTCTCGGTTCCGATCGTGGATCATTATTCAGTGACATGGTCGAACGTAGGAGGCCTTTACCAGACATGAACCCTGAACCCATGGAATAACCGCAAGCTCTTCTATTCCCACGATCAGATGGCGATAATCGTGGCCACCCTAAGCTTATGACCTCCAAGAATCCGTCTATGAGAGCCCTCCAAACCGACCCTCTTGGCTCGAGGAGATCACAAGAACTAAAATCTCAAGTAATCGTGATTGCTGGAAGACTTGTTCTCGATAAATGAACTTGATAACTTTATCAAGACTCGGAAAAAGACGATCTTTGATATAATCCTTATTTATGAGTCAAAATGATGCATTTTAAGGTTTCAATAATGTATTCAGCTAACATTAAAGTCCAAAATCTGGGCTTTTCCAACACCTAGCGTCTTTATATATCGAAACTAAGACTTTTCATGTTGCTGAATTCGCCTTGGTGGACGATGTTTATAGCTGAATTGAGCTGAATTGACTCTAGGGCTCAAAAATCCCAAAATTTTAACTTCTCCGTCACTTGATTTCTTTAGATATCTGAACTAAAATGGCTGAATTAATCCGTGTTCATAGCTGAATTGCCACTATGATGAAGTAAGACTCGATTTTTCGATTTCTCAACCACTGACTGTCTTTCTATGTTCGAATTAAGATTTGTCATGCGGCTGATATCGTCTTCAGCAGATAGTCCTCATCTGTGTTTATAGCTGAATTGAGCTGAATTGGCACTACGATGAAAATAAGACTCGATTTTTCGATTTCTCCACCACTGACTGTCTTTCTATGTTCGAATTAAGATTTGTCATGCGGCTGATATCGTCTTCAGCAGATAGCCCTCATCTGTGTTTATAGCTGAATTGAGCTGAATTGGAACTACGATGAAAATAAGACTCGATTTTTCGATTTCTCCACCACTGAGTGTCTTTCTATGTTCGAATTAAGATTTGTCATGCGGCTGATATCGTCTTCAGCAGATAGTCCTCATCTGTGTTTATAGCTGAATTGAGCTGAATTGGCACTACGATGAAAATAAGACTCGATTTTTCGATTTCTCCACCACTGACTGTCTTTCTATGTTCGAATTAAGATTTGTCATGCGGCTGATATCGTCTTCAGCAGATAGCCCTCATCTGTGTTTATAGCTGAATTGAGCTGAATTGGAACTACGATGAAAATAAGACTCGATTTTTCGATTTCTCCACCACTGAGTGTCTTTCTATGTTCGAATTAAGATTTGTCATGCGGCTGATATCGTCTTCAGCATATAGTCCTCATCTGTGTTTACAGCTGAATTGAGCTGAATCGGAACTACGATGAAAATAAGACTCGATTTTTCGATTTCTCCACCACTGACTGTCTTTCTATGTTCGAATTAAGATTTGTCATGCGGCTGATATCGTCTTCAGCAGATAGCCCTCATCTGTGTTTATAGCTGAATTGAGCTGAATTGGAACTACGATGAAAATAAGACTCGATTTTTCGATTTCTCCACCACTGAGTGTCTTTCTATGTTCGAATTAAGATTTGTCATGCGGCTGATATCGTCTTCAGCAGATAGTCCTCATCTGTGTTTATAGCTGAATTGAGCTGAATTGGCACTACGATGAAAATAAGACTCGATTTTTCGATTTCTCCACCACTGACTGTCTTTCTATGTTCGAATTAAGATTTGTCATGCGGCTGATATCGTCTTCAGCAGATAGCCCTCATCTGTGTTTATAGCTGAATTGAGCTGAATTGGAACTACGATGAAAATAAGACTCGATTTTTCGATTTCTCCACCACTGAGTGTCTTTCTATGTTCGAATTAAGATTTGTCATGCGGCTGATATCGTCTTCATCATATAGTCCTCATCTGTGTTTATAGCTGAATTGAGCTGAATTAGCTGAATTAGCACTTAAGGAGTCCTCCTGCATTAAACTCGATTGTGCTCGTTGTCCATGTTCGACTTATAGGTTTCCGAAGTGACAGACTTTCGCTTTCTTCAATAATGCCAAGCATTCATTCGAAAAGAAGCCATCCGCTAACGAATTCCAAGAATTTCAGCATTTCCCTCGTGCTGAAGCTAGACGCGCCAGCGAAATGCCGCCCAACTTCGCCCCTTGATTGAGAGCCCACCGCCACATGTAAGCACATTCCACTCTAATTGACTGACAGCTGTAAGGAGTCCTGCGTGGCTTGCGAAACCCTAGACCACTTAGCGTCTGTCTTCCAGCAAATCACTCACTGCACCCAAATTGGGGAAAACAAAGCCTCTCCTCGTGATCCGCATCGAGATGATGCCCCCCAGCCGTGGTGGCGCAACCGTCACCCAGCCAACCTCGCCGATTGGTCGCCGCGCCGCCGCCGTCAGTGGCCGCAAATCACCCGTCAATTTATGGACATCTGTGAGAGATTTTCCCGCAAATAAAGTCAAATTACCCAGATTGCTGTGTAAATATTCCCAGCTAATTGGACAGATTCACTTCGCGTTTGAAGGTAATAATATCACGATGCTTACACAGCGTCGGCTTTATGGCTCACGACTGTGGCTCTAAATTAGACCACACCGCCATTACAATTGAGCCGCGATCTTCGGGAATGCTCACACACACACTGCACGGAGGGCGGCTGCATGTGGCGGTGGAGCGCTCGTCGGACCTGCAATGCAATGCAATTAACCATTCGATGTCTGGTCTGGGATGAGTCAGACAGTTATGCAAATGCCCTCGACGCGGCTCGCTGGCGGTGGGCCCTTCCACCAGCAGCGGGAAGGATTTGCGCGCCACCGGAACAGATTTCTTTCCCACACACATGCAGCGCAGCGATGCGGGACCACCACGCCATTGCAGCGCTCGCGCTGTCGTCGTCAGACAGCGCCGCCGCGACGATCGATCGAAAATGGCTCAAAGTCGTGTTTCGCTGCGCAGATACATTCTTTCGATTGCTCAAGCGCGGCTTCTGCTCTGTTGCAGCAACATGTGGTATAAACAATTCTTTTGTGTATGCAACGGTAACAGATATTCCCCCCAGTTTAGGTTCGATCTTAGATTTTCCCGTGAAAGGCTCGCGGGGGCCATGCACCGGGCTCAACTCGAACTGCATCTGCTAATGGGTGGGAGGAGTGGTGAGCGTTTTCGACGAAAGGCTGATGTGCGAGTCGGACAACAATGGATCATGTGTCGATGGACTGTGGGAGAGATACACACAAATCATCCGGCTTTCGGGCCGATGGAAGTAGGTGAGACGTGCAATTTCCTAGTTACGCCAACAATGAATGGAATGTGTTCTCGGAGATTACACACGTTTGTCCGGCGGGTGGGGCCTTAAGTGTGATTTGCTGGACGGCGCACATTCCGGCGACTGTGAAGAATGGGCTAGTTGTTCGGGGAAGTGCCACTTGTGATTGAGTGCATTAGTGATGTTGACAGATGATGGGATTGGAATGCTGGCCGTGGAAGTGGGCTGAGATCACCTTGGCTGTGGATCGTCGGAAAGGCTTAGCTTTGAATAACTGAACGAGCAACTGACGCATATGTGCGACTTTCAAGCGATTTTGTCGGTCGGTTCGCCTAAAAGGCAAGAGATGTCTTCAAGTTGTGGTTGACGTGGAAGGGGAGCTTAAGCCTTGAATGCGATCCGAATGATGCATCAAGCAAGTCTTTGCTGAATGGCTTCTTATATGGTGCCCAAGTCTAGTCGTGCGACTTTCAAGCGATCTTGTCGGTCGTTTCGTCTCAAAGACAGGAGATATCATCAAGTTGTGGTCGACGTGGATCGTCTTGAAGGGGAGCTTAAGCCTTGATCTGGATGACGCCTCAAACAAGTCGTTGCTGAATGTCCTCTTTCATGGTGACCCAAGTCTAGTCGCGCGACTTTCAAGCGACTTTGTCGGTCGGTTCGTCTAAAAGGCAAGAGATGTCTTCAAGTTGTGGTTGACGTGGATCGTCTTGAAGGGGAGCTTAAGCCTTGATCTGGATAACGCCTCAAGCAAGTCTTTGCTGAATGACCTCTTTTATGGTCGTCCAAGAATAGTCGCGCGATTTTCAAGCGATTTTGTGGATCGTTTCGGCTCCAAGTCAAGATAT
This sequence comes from Eristalis intricaria, assembly GCA_964034865.1. NCBI lineage: Eukaryota > Metazoa > Arthropoda > Insecta > Diptera > Syrphidae > Eristalis > Eristalis intricaria. The sequence continues at coordinate 111,899,028 of OZ035873.1, read as the reverse complement.
GTCTTCCAGTTGTGTTCGACGTGGATCGTCTTGAAGGGGAGTCTAGGCCTTGAATGCGACCTTAGGATGATGCCTGAAGCTAGTAGTTGCTGAATAGCCTCTATTATGATGGCCTAGTCCAACACTGCCACACTCGTCTCCAAGTCAAACGGGATCTTCGACTGGTGCCTGCCGCCATAGCCTACACCGATTAGCCTGATGAAACACGAGGCTTTCATATTTTGTTCGTTTCATGATCGCAGCTGGCTTCAGTCAAAGAAAACCATGTTTCAAACTTGATCGTGCATACATCGTCAATGTTCGAGGAAACATTTTGCCATTTGTTCCAATTTCCCAACAAGAAACCACACGAATTCGAGTTTCAAGGCTAAGAGTGGAGTGTACTTTCGCATTAGTCCCTACTTTTCATAAATTATTCAAAGCACGCCTCTGTGAATCACCGGCAGTGTTTGCGGTTTTGTGTTTTTTTTTTTTGTGTGCGGAATAGATCCATGCGTCGTCGTCGGTGCGCGACAGTGCGTCTGTGCCTGTGTGAAAGTGCGTCTGTTTAACTGACACGCGAATTATGATGAGAAATTCGAGAGTAACCTCCTTCTCGTGGTGCAAATGTGTTACAGTTTGTCTTTTTTTCCGTGCGGTGCTATAAATTTATGGTAAACAAGAGTAGCTTGGTTTTACGACGCGTTTAGAAAGGTTTTGACCTTAACAAGCAGTCCACTTCCCGCGGTTACCATTCAAGAGATGTCTGTAAGCTGGTTGGGCTTCTTCTTTTACGAGCGCTGGACACGATCAAAGTTATGCTTAAGTTAGTACGCTTTGCCAACAGGGTTAGTTTGTGGATTAGCAATGGTGCGCAATCGCAGTATACGTGACTCATTACACGCATGCGTGTTGTCTTTCACCCAACACATGTCATTTTGAAATGCATACGTTTGCTCTTCTTTTTTTTGGTTTTATTTTTTTTTTCCTTTTGATTGATTTGTTTCGTGCCAAATTGCTTGGCAGAGTCTAGCTGGAGTCTTGTGAAAGGTGACTGTTAGGGCAATAGACCCTGACACACTTTGACCAAAAGAGGTCTACGGCGCGGCGATATCACAATCGCAAAGATTCGCCAAAGCTCAGTTATGTGGCAAATGTCAGTGACACAGTGGGCTGTGTTAGGCCGGTGGGAATATGCTTCCGGATTTCAAGCTTCGTCGTCATTGACCTGTGCCGAGATCAAACGCATAATTGGCTCAAGTGGGAGTTGGGTATGAGGCTCCTCCTCGAAGGATCAAGTGGACTTTATGCAAAACATTTATCAACGGATTCAGAGATCATTTCAAAAGCGATATAATGCCAAATAGAGAAGGTCGTGGGTTGTGGTTCGTAAGGGGCATTCTCCCTACTACACACTTGTCTAATTTTATATATTAAGGAAACAGCAGTCATATGAAAAGATCTCCCTTGCTTGGATAGGTTAGACTAGAGTGATTGGGAACTATACCCAGATAAGTGCGCAGTGCCACTTTTGGCGAAACCTTATCTGTCCGTTTTAAACGATTCCTTCCGAATCTAAGTCGTTGCAGTGCATTATGGGATGCCATGATATCCAACACTTAATTAATCTTAAGAGAATTAAATCTAAAGAACTGAAATGTCACATCCGAACATTCTTGAGTGAACAACTGTCTAGAAGTCCCTTTTTGGCTGCTGACAGCGAGGGGAAAATGTGGAGACAATGAAGGATTGTCTCCTTCTCTTCACCATCCCTAAACTAACTCTTGTGTTTCCGTCTTACTTGGCATACAGTATCGTCCACTGGCTACTCGTATGAGTACTTAGATTCATACAAAAACAAATCACTAAAAAAAAAACACCCTTTACTTCGTTTTCCCTTGGCAAGTCAAATGGCAAGTTTCAACTGTCAAATTGACAATCTGTAGAACCAGAGTTGACAAATCTCTAAAACAAAAAAAACACCTTTACGTCGTTTTCCCTTGGCAAGTCAAGTGGCAAGTTTCAACTGTCAAATTGACAATCTGTAGAACCAGAGTTGACAAATCTCTAAAACAAAAAAAAACACCTTTACGTCGTTTTCCCTTGGCAAGTCAAATGGCAAGTTTCAACTGTCAAATTGACAATCTGTAGAACCAGTGTTGACAAATCTCTTAAGAAAACACCCTTTACTTCGTTTTCCCTTGGCAAGTCAAATGGCAAGCTTCAACTGTCAAATTGACAATCTGTAGAACTAGTGTTGACAAACCTCTAAAAAAAACACCCTTTACGTCGTTTTCCCTTGGCAAGTCAAGTGGCAAGTTTCAACTGTCAAATTGACAATCTGTAGAACCAGAGTTGACAAATCTCTAAACAAAAAAAAACACCTTTACGTCGTTTTCCCTTGGCAAGTCAAATGGCAAGTTTCAACTGTCAAATTGACAATCTGTAGAACCAGTGTTGACAAATCTCTTAAGAAAACACCCTTTACTTCGTTTTCCCTTGGCAAGTCAAATGGCAAGCTTCAACTGTCAAATTGACAATCTGTAGAACTAGTGTTGACAAACCTCTAAAAAAAACACCCTTTACGTCGTTTTCCCTTGGCAAGTCAAGTGGCAAGTTTCAACTGTCAAAATGACAATCTGTAGAACCAGAGTTGACAAATCTCTAAAACAAAAAAAAACACCTTTACGTCGTTTTCCCTTGGCAAGTCAAATGGCAAGTTTCAACTGTCAAATTGACAATCTGTAGAACCAGTGTTGACAAATCTCTTAAGAAAACACCCTTTACTTCGTTTTCCCTTGGCAAGTCAAATGGCAAGCTTCAACTGTCAAATTGACAATCTGTAGAACCAGTGTTGACAAACCTCTAAAAAAAACACCCTTTACGTCGTTTTCCCTTGGCAAGTCAAATGACAAGTTTCAACTGTCAAATTGGCAATCTGTAGAACCAGTGTTGACAAATCTCTAAAACAAAAAAAAACACCCTTTACGTCGTTTTCCCTTGGCAAGTCAAGTGGCAAGTTTCAACTGTCATATTGACAATCTGTAGAACCAGTGTTGACAAACCTCTAAAAAAACACCCTTTACTTCGTTTTCCCTTGATTGACGGAATACGCATTTTCCCTGCTTCCGTCTCGGGCTTTCTTGACGCGGCCAGTTTTCTAATCATTCCCCTCGCTGACTCTGTTCACTCCACTCCCGTCTTCTGCTGCCTATAGCCCTTTCCCAGGTATCTACAGACCTAATGATCAGTGTGATTAGAAACTGATCACATTTGCCAGTTCCCCTCTCGGGTCACAGCGACATCAAAATTAATTGGCTCTGACCCACATGCGCACCTAATGACTATTCATGTCGATGGATGCATCTAAATGACACTGTTTAAATTGGAAAGCAAACATCTGGATGACTTCATTTCGCGCGGGCGACCCTCAATGCAATGCCTCCTTGGCTGATCGACAACAACTTTCATTTGAGTGATGTAACATCCCTGGCTTGGTGTCACAGCACACACACAACCCGACAACAGTTAACGGGTGATTAAATGATCGACATTTACAGCAGGAACATCATCGTTTCGCCTTAATCCCTCGTGGCTTCCTTAAAACGAGTTAATCACTCGAAATCCATTACGTATCGATTGCTTTCCTTCCGACGCGACGTATTCATCTTCACCGCCTTGGGTGCTGTGCCGACACTCGTGCTTATCTGTCACGATATACTTACGCCGGACAGGGTGTCACCATCGATATTCAGACCAAAAAAATAAAAATTAATTATACTTACCGCGATAATCAAAGGTAAACGTTCCATTCATTCAATTCAGCGTCACCTAGTCTCGCGTCAGTGTGCAGCGCTTTCCAACGTCGGGGTGCAGGCGAGGGTTGGATGTGACGCGTGTGTGTGTGTTAAAAGCCCGCAGATGATCCAACATCAAAATTGCATAATCGATATCAGTGCGCGAGATTTTCATCGTTGGCTGGCCGATTGGACAAAGATTGTCGATCGGTCGATCGGCCATTTGGGCACCGGGCGTCCCGATAATTGATTACCCAGTGCCGATGAAAAGGCTGTAAAAAGTCAACTTTAATGAAGTCGTAACCGAATCCGCTGCCCTGAAACGGGTAATTTATGCATCAGCGGCAGGACGGACAGATACTTTCTCGATATCTCATTTTCGTTCGTTTCTTTCCGATTTTGATTTTCGTTTATTTATTAATTAATTTCGTTCGTCTCACGTCTGTCAGTCGCAGTGTCTGGTTTCTGGGAATTTCTCAACATCTGTAACTACTTGGCAATAAAAACAAAAATACCGCGTATCAGATGCATTCGATTGTCGAGCGCTTCAGTTTGGTGTCAAAAACGCACTAATTCTGGCTCGTCGGACGTCGCATGAGACGCTGACTGTGCCTCTATGACGTAATGGAGGATGATTAAGATTGGGTTACGTTGTTAAGCGGCTAAATGATCAAAAAAGTAACAGTAACTTGGGCCTGGGTGATGGCCTCACATCAAGACATTTGATAGCCTGGTCCAGGGTCATTCTATGTTTTTTTTTTTCATTTTTACGAGGCAATGACGAATGAACCCGTGGTCCCACGGTAATAAAGTAACCTCATGTGGTCAGCGTTTTGTCACACCAGTCGATTGTCGAATATGGACCTTAGGGGGTCCAGGGAATGCAAACAAGAGTCATTAACGAGGGGTAATTCGAGGAAGGCGAGAAATGCATTCTAGCCGTGGGGGGCACCGCGATGTGACGTCTTTTTAAAATCGACAGACGTTCAGTCTACCTTTTCGGAGTTTGGAATTCATGTGAACTGGATCTGGGGGAGAGGGGGCCTATTCTCTTTTCGCTACCGTGTGTACGTTGTCTCAGTCATTGACCAAAAGGGTGTCTTGTTCCTTATGGGAGATCATGTTCAGAATAGGAAAGGGCTGTGAGCCTTATACGTTCAACGTCGACTTAGTCAGAATGTCACAATGAGACTCCTTCTACCCCGGCTTTGGCATAAATTGGATGGAGTACTGGAGTAGGAGTGGTTGAACGATAGGCCCATACACAGAGTCCCACAACGGGTCGCTTTACGCTCGAAGTCCGAGTTGAATTTTTGACTCATAATTCATGCCCAACTTCTATTGAGGCATTGTTAGGTGTCTAGAGAGAGCTGCTCAAAACTTTGCCCACTCGGAACCACCTCAGACTGGACCGACGCGCAATCGCTGTTCCTTTAAGATCTGGAGGAATGAGTAATAGAGTTCGCTCTTTTATAACTTTGGCCCTTCCTTCAGTTTCTCGAACTTGGACCCTCCTTCTATTACTCGATTGCCTTCCAAGACTGAAGGAACATCGATTGTTTCATCGCCTCATCCCTGATCTACGACGCTACAGCATGAGCAATAACGAAAGCGAATGAAAAAGCCTTCTAGAGAAACGCCTTGTGCTGCTTGCCTGGTGGATGGTGATTGGATGAGAAGATTCCACTACGCACTGTGCGAGGCGTTTGTGAAACTTCAGTCAATAGTTCTGGTTCGGTAGGTCTCTGATTCAGCGAAACAACAGGACGAAGCATGCCCCGCTTTTAAGATGGCCCACACAAGCTGAGAAGGATCTCGATTGGCATTGCCCAAAGCTACCCAGGAAACTACCCAAACAATGGGGTAGGTAGATAAGATGCCTGCTAGATTATACTCTAAAAATCCCGCTCCACTTAGACCAATTGGTCCATAGTGCTGTCACTATACGGGTTCGCCTTCCAGTTTCTTCGTTGACCTAGTTCTTGTGATGTGAGTCCCATTAGGAGCGTTTGGTCAGGATATCACTTGACCACTTCGTAGCCAGTTAGTGGCTTTGGGATACTGTACGATATTTAAGATTCTTTTATTTGCTATGTCTTCAAGGCAGCTGAGGTTAAAGTTGCCAAGTAATCTTCTGTGCTGGGCTCTTCCTCTTCTTCATCCATGTAACTTCTGCAGAAGCTATTATAGGGTGCTCTCAATCTTCTGGCATGATTGGCATGATGGCACAGTGGCCAGTCAACACATCTATTAGCTTCCGGTCTATCTCCAGGAGTTCTTTAGAACAGGGTAGCTGTGGCTAGTATCAGTCTGGCCACTTCTTCATCAACTTCAAAATCGTGATGGTCCACGCGTAGTTACGCCCGAGACTGTAGCTCCTTTAGTGACGTGCGTGCTTTTTAAGGAAACTATGCCAATTTAGGGTTCAATTATAGATTGCACGAGAATACTGGCGCTGACTTTAGGAAACCTACTAGAGCCATGCTTGGCACTTTCAGAGATCTTCTAAAGTCTCGGACTGCCTTATAGACTCCGCTTTTCGGAAAAGTTTTCAAGGTTCCGTGAAATAATGAAATAAAATGGGCTCACTACTGCGGAAGGCGGCTTTTCTGCAGGTTCACAAAGCTGAGGCAAATTTCGATCTTGAAACTATCCGGGGAGAAGTTTAGAAGGCCTGACCTTGGAGTGGATGGATCTGTGTGTGGAGGGAGAAGCCTTTGTTTGGCAAGAGCTTGTCGATCAGTGGAATGTGTGACAGTCTCAATGTGGCAGAATACGTCCGACAGAAGGCTGTTCTGCCAAGTCTGACGAACCCACTCGATTTTAGGACTTTCATCTTCTAACTTGGCGAAAGGATCCAATTAAAATCACTAGGAGCCTTAATGTCTTATGTTTAAAGTCAACTCTAATAATCGAGGGCATGCAAAGTACGGGCGTCACAAAGAATCACTTTGCCCAGTGAAGTTGAGTTTCGTTCAGTTGGAATAAGTTCAAGAATTAGATTTTCACATGATGCGAGAAACAGTAGACTTAAGTTAACTTAATCAATCGTGCCAATATGCAAAAAACATACATAATAATCACTTCGTTAAGTTTCGTTAAGTTTCGTTGAGTTTCGTTAAAATTCGTTCCAAGGCAGCGAAACGAACGACAGTTGATGTCGAAGTTCTGAATCATTTTGCAGTCCATTATAGCGCCTACGATCCATGCAGAATGCATGGGTGTGAGTATATTTAGCGCACAGCTTTTATGAGGATAGCACACTATCTTTACAAAGAATGAACTTTTTTTAACTTTAAAATTAATTATTATATATTAAATTCAGGGTTCTTAAAACAAGACAAATATCACTAAATCTATCTTAATAACTAAATAATTCATGTTCTTAAAATCTATCCTACTGACCCTACTCTAAAATAATCTAAACTTACTTATCTATTTGCCTTTCGGCGTCTACTACTACGTTACAAAGAATGTCAATTGATTTGAAAAAAGTTCTTGATGCAGCTGACAAGATTGTAAGGTTCGTAAAAGGACCTTTCCAATCGAGATTATTGTGCCAAGGTATAGGAAGTCAGAACGAATCACTAAATAAGATGGCATTCCAGAGGAAAAGCTTCATTTAGATTATTTCAACATCGTGATGAGTTGGAAGTCTTCCAACAGGACAAAAATATGTCTTCATCTGCAACCATTTTTGATGTATCGCATGATGAGCAATGGATAACAAAATTAGCTGATCCTTACAGACATTCAAAAAAATTCATAACAGCATTTATTGCAAGAGACAAGGTGTCGGCTTTAAAAAAGAAAAATTAATTTCTGGTTTACCTGTGTAGAGAAGAACAACCTTGAATGTTATTCACATTTACATGAGTTCTTGCAAAGAAACCTGTAAGAGCTCTTAGCGTATATTGGCAGAATGATTGCTGAATATTTGGTGTAGTGTAGAAAGATCTTTGTTAGATTACTTTCAGGATTTGAAAACTGTGGGTTCGAGTGGGTACTCATGAAAAGCCATCCTACGACATTAAACATTCCGGAGAACTAGTCTCTTATCGATCTGCATCCAAAGCATACATTTGATTCTGTAACATTGAACGAATTTTAGGCCGAACTTGCCAAACAGGCTATATTAAATTTGTTCCCTTCTGTCACAAGGTATCTCTGTGTAACGACGTATTGCTATGGATTTCGAAAGGTGGGAAGTGTGGCAGAAAGACCCGACGTGTACCATGCCTCTCCAAGCTGTCCTAGGACGCAGACGTCGAATAGAAAGATCGACACCTTTCGTGAATCTTGCAGTGAATCTAGCGTCATCTGCGTCTGTCGATCAAGTCGGAAGGTCGAGTCATGGATTCGACTCCCATCACCACAAATTGCACTCCATGGAACATGAGAGATAGAAAGTGTGACATGGAAAACTGTTCGGATCCCAACGGAAGAAGTCATCATTCTAAATCAGACAAGTAGCTTGTCACAGCACAGACCTCCGACCGAGCTGTCGCAGCCATCAGACACCACGCACCGCGGGTGATATTTCCCAACCGACTTTCGAGCGGGTCCATCAATGGATCACACGAAAACCATGCTGCATCGCACGGTAAAGTGGCAACAAACGTTGTCACCAAACTGAGACGAAACACAAGCTTGCTGGTGCTGCTACTGTCACAGAGCAGCCAAATTTCGTCGCGTAACCTGTTCGCCGGCAGTGGCAAACTTTCAAGAAATATGATTGATGTCAATCGTCCGATCTATCAATCATTTGTCGCCGCAACCTCACGACTCTTTTGACACCACACTGCTGGCCAGCAGCCCTCCGCCAGAGCCAGTCTAATTGCGTAAGACTGCAGAAGTTGCTATCGCCATCCATCGGCGCCAATTATAATTCCATTTTCGATAGCTGCTCAAAAACGGGCTCTTCCATAGAAAGTCAGTCAGTCCATGGCACAACAACGGGCCAATTCCTCACAAGCAGATATTAGTTATGAAGGCGACCATTGCACAAGCTACCTCTTACATCCGCAAGCCCATAAATGGTCAATCAAAGGTTTTCCATTTTTGATTACAACTCCGAATCCTATTTCTGTTTGTCGTTCATGGCCCGAACATGGGGGACCATGGATTTTCATATGTTTTCTGTTTCCCAGTGCAACATTGTTGCCGCACTGCGACTCTCACTTTCTCTGTAAGGGATCTAAGCTGGGGCTGTGCGCACTGCGTTTGGCTTCGCGATGATTACTTAACTGAAGGAACAACAAAAGCAACAGCAACAGCAACAGACACAACAGCAACCGACAGCGACAACAGACAAAGTGTGAAAAGCAAAAGTAACGCCTAGCGTTGTGCAAGCATGCACACATTTCTCATTCGGATATCTAGTGTGTATCTTCTCTTCCTTGTTGGCACGACACCGTCGCGTCGCGCCGCGCCGCCAGTTTGTGGAAACGTTCCAACTCCTGACCAAGTGAACATCGCGCGCACATTCGTCACGTGGACGCGACCGACACACAAAACTAATGAAATCGAATGGAAGCCAATTAATCGCGGCGGGTGCATTTGCATCTGGCCATCCTTGCGATTGGCCGACGACGCGACCGCGACGTGCCGCGCCGCGCCGGCGCTTTCTGTTGCTTTGGGACAGTGTCGCACAACACAATTTGTCACCGTGTTGCCAGCTGAATCGAATTCGACAACTAATTGGCCATTAATCGATGCGACAGACTCTGGGGACGGCTGACCGCTGCAGCCGCCGCAGCCGCTGCCAGACGATTGCATCACATGGCGGTAGTCCATATACGGCCAGGCGACATCCGCCAGAGAGCGCGTCGCTAGCACCATTACCCAATTTTCGTTGGCTCCCTCTGCGGCGAGTGTGTACGCAGCGCAGAGCTGTTTGTCGAAGAGTTTAGCGTCTTAATCCAAGCCGGAAAGTCGGTCGTTCGATCCGATGACGACCAGCCATCCCCCGGATCGCATCCGTCGATCGTGGGTCGTCTCGTCGTGTCGAATCCGTGAATGATCGATCCTCTTCAGTGGATTTTGATCGAGCGATTATCGTAACACGATTGCCGCTTTGTGAGCTGTTGTCGTATCTTGCGGCTTCGATTCGATGCCGAATGAATGAAAAACGGTAACAAAATGAAATTAAGAAACGAACAATAGAAGCCGTGCGTCGACTTGAAAGGAGGACGCCGGTGGAGGGGCAGGAGGACAGTGAATAGAAGACGAAAGGGCATTGCCTCCATTGTACGCCTGAGAGGCGAGTGTGTGTGGAATGGTAGTGCCACTTGGTTGTGAAGTTGCGGTCTGAACTTCGACATTGACTGCTTGAGTAAGCGAGTGAACGCGTCGCCCTCAGCCAGTCACACGGAATGTGGTCGTGGTGGTCGCTGGCTGGCGGTCGTGATCGCGATCTCACATTGAAATGAGCCTCTACAGGGGCTGGCTACTGCGGAACGCGGCTTTTCTGCGGGCGCAAGGTTCACAAAGTTGAGGCAAGTTTCGATCTTGAACTATTCGAAGTGAAGTTTAGAAGGGCTGGCCTTGGAGTGGATGATCTGTGTGTGCTTTGGCAACAGTTTGTCGGTCTGTGGAAGTCAGGTGAAACCTTGAGACGCCTTCAATGTGTCTCAATGTCGGCTTCAGTGGCAGATTACGTCAGACAGAATGGCGTTTTGCCAAGTATGACGAAGCACATGGTTCGGCCTGGAGTCGGCTTTCGTCTAACTTGACGAAAGGATAAGATTAAGATCGCTAGGAGCCTTAAGGGCGTACATCACAAGTCAGCTTAAGTAATCGAGCGCATGCAATGAACACACGTCACAAGGAATCACTTCGTACAGTGTCGTTGGGTTTCGTTCAGTTGAAATAAGTTCAAGAATGGGATGTTTGCGTGATGTAAAAGACAGGAGACTTAAGTTAACTTAAACAATCGAGACAGTGCATAAAAAACATGCATAATAATCACTTCGTTAAGTTTCGTTGAGTTTCGTTAAATTTCGCTTAAAGAGGGAGAAACAAACGACAGTTGATTCGGAGGTTCTGCATATCTTTCGTTCGCTTTTGGCATAAGCTTTCGTCCATTACAGCCCCTTAGGCTAGAGGTCTGCTCATGCAAAAATGTCAAGCGTCTTCTGAACGGTCTCTTAAAGTGGCTGCACATTGGTTTGACACTTCTTCCTCAGCTTGACAGCTGTCAACATGTGTGGGCAACAGATGCAAAGGAGTCCAGTTTCAGTTCACACACTGGACAAGCTATTTGTTTGTGGCCAGGTCTTCATAACGACTGAAACAAAGTACATTGCAACGTCATAACCTACTTCAAACGCAGATGTAAAAGTTCAGCGAATTCCACACTCAAACCGCATCACTACAATTTTTGTATCCAATCAGAAAATACAAATCATTTAGCAAAATGTAAACAATTGAATATTAAGCCGCTTGGTTTCGCATTGGGTCATGCGAAAGAAATCGACGAAAGTTTGCCGTGCGATCCCAATTCATTGATCGTCTTTGACAGATGATTGAAGAGCCGTTTGTTGTCTTTTCTCTGAATGGTGGGTCAGCGGATGAGTTTTGAGTTTTCCAGAATTATGTTGCCGGTCCTCTTGCTGAGTTTGCCATTTTATTTGGTTCGTCGCATGAAAACCATTTCTGAGAAGTGAAAGAAACCATCGGTTTATTTTTTTATTAACTGTTCTGATGAAACAATCTTGTTTCATTTCGACACAATGTCACACAGTTTAATGACGGCTGGGTGTAGAGATGGATTTCTGCAGAGCTTGACAGCGCTGTTGACAAAGTCGGTGATTGAGTGGGATTTCTAGCGAAAATCCTGCGACCAAAGAAGCCAATCTGATGGGCGAAGAGATAAAGCGGTTGATTTCCTTGAAATGAGTCGAATTTCTTCACATTATAGTCGCCTGCCTTTAATTCGATTTTTTTCACGGAATATTCAAGTTAGTTCGAATTAGTGGGCGGTGACTGTATTTGTTGGAAATTTGTTGTCTCTAAAAGTTCGCGTTTGCCGTTCGCGGCTAGTATGAACGGCACTTTAGTCCACATTCAGCAAAAAGCTCTGGAAGGACAGTGCATCAGAAGAGGAGAAAGAGTGCACTTCTTCTTCTTCTCTGTCAGTATCTGTCTAGCTACCTCCAGTGGCTAGCTGCCTCTAGTTCTCCTCCTTCTCCACCTGGGTGCGCCACCTTAAACGCGGGCTTCATCTGTTACGTTGTCCTACGGGTTCGGAATCGACGACTCTTCGGCCCAGAGCTGAGCTGTCCACACGCTCTACATGGCCTAGCCATCTTAGGCTTTGGATCCGAAGACGCCTGACTAGACTCATGTCGCTGTACAGCCCGTACAGTTCGTGGTTGAATCTTCTCCTCCAGAAACCGTCAACGCAAACAGGACCAAAGATCGCACGCAGAGCTTTTCTTTAAAAAAAAACCAAGGACTTCCTCATCCGCTTTTGAGATTGTCCATGCCTCCGCGCCGTACAGCAGGACTGGGATGATCAAGGCCTTGTATAAGGTCAGCCTGGTCCTTCGAGAGATGGCTCTACTACTCAATTGCCTCTTGAGCCCATAGAAACAGCGGTTGGCAAGAGTTACTCTGCGTTTGATCTCGATACTGATGTTGTTCTTTCTATTTACTGCGGAGCCGAGGTAGACGAAGTCCTTGACTACCTCGAAGTTATAGCTGCTCATTGTGACGCTCTGTCGAAGACGTCGATGTTGTGTGTCCTTTCTTGATGACAACATATACTTTGTTTTGCCCTCATTCACCGATAGACCCATTTTAGCCGCTTCCGCCTCAATGCCAGCGAACGCCTCATTGACTGGTCGCTGTTTTCTGCCAAACACGTCAATGTCATCCGCGTAACCTAACAGTTTTACGGACTTTTGGAAGATCGTGCCTCTAGTGTTGGCGTGTGAGTCTTGCACGGTCTTCTCCAGGATGATGTTAAAGAAGTCACATGACAGCGCGTCGCCTTGTCTAAAACCTTTTTTGGCATTGAAGGTCTCGGAGAGTCTACCGACCTTGATGGAGCAGCGAGAATTCTCCATCGTCATCCTGCACAACCTGACGAGCTTGGCAGGAATGGCAAAACTAGACATGGCGTTGTATAGCTCGTCCCTACGCACGCTGTCATATGCGGCCTTGAAGTCGACAAAAAAGTGTTGTGTGTCGATCGGGATTTCTTGTGTCTTTTCCAGGATCTGCCGTAGTGTGTGAAAATCTGGTCGATGGCGGACTCCACACTGATATGGACTGATATGGATCATTTCATTTATAAAAGGCTTCTGGCGAGTACACTAAACGGCAGAGAAGATCTTGTAGTTCAGGAGACTTATCCCTCTATAGCTGGCGCAGTCAAAGGGTTCTCCTTTCTTGTGGAAAGAGTGCACACGAATAGATATAAAAAAGTTTCAACTTGGAGTGTAGAACGGAGGGCAGTTGCCTGGTGAAGGATGTTGGTCAATATTAAAGTCCATCCCTGACTGTTGCTTCAGATGTGTAGGACAGTATTTCCTTGCTCTGTGCCAGGGTTTAATTCACTGATAATCCTGCGAGATGGTACTGGTCTTAGAACAGGTACAGGTCTTGGAACATAAGTTTAAGACGGTGGTCCTATCATATAGCCTTCATGCATGCAAATTTAAACAAATTCAAAATAAGTTGCTCATAATTAATATTATTTTCTTTTCTGTTTCAGGTAAGACACCACGTTTCTTTTGGACAACTGACAGACGTTCGATGTAAGTTTGTATTCTTATTTTCGTCGATCTCTGTACCTAACATCCAAACGAGACTCATGAAGTCATGAAGAAGAGATCCATTGTGGAATAGGGACGAATGGCGACTGCTTGGTAGCGAAATTATGTTCCTTTTGCGTGCTTCGAATCCAGCCTATGAATGGCTTTGAACTGATTTGCTTCGTAGACACTTTCCTTCAAGTCTGACGACAGACTTTTGCCCCTTGTTGGTACTTTTTACCCTTTTTTTTTCCTTGGCCTGTGCTACGGACTAGCGCGGACCTTCTTCACAACCAACAAGCCTCATGGATCTCTATGTTTAAGTCAACGCATGTCCTTTAAGCTCGATATCTGCGCCACGTCGAGCCGGAGGCAAGTTGTCCATGGGCTCATCCTTATCGATCAAGTTCTATAGGCCTGATATCCACGCCACGTCGGACCGGAGGCAGTTGTCCATGGGCTCATCCCTATCGAGCAAGTTCTACAGGCTCGATATCTACGCCACGTCTACTCGGAGCCAAGTTGTCTATGCGCTCGACCTGACGTCTGACTGGACTGACTGGACCTCCTGCTCCTAATAGCCACCATTCTCTTGAAAAAGCTAAAAGTTTCCTTGAAACCTGGAGCCTATGTGTCTGTTGTGAAGATCTGCCTCAACTGTGCCTACCAAGTGCGTCTCACACATTGCTTTTTCACTGCGGCATTAAACGACACGAATCTCTGCTTTTGGAGTTCCATAAGGATATTGTGTACACCCAAAAACCGCAGCACTCCATGGCTCCACACCACTCCCAAGACCTTGGATCCGGTTTCCTGTTCCATTGGAACCTTTCCCAAAACTGCGAACAATGAAAAGCACTCAGTACACGCCCCGTCAATTCCCTTTTCCGAATACGTCTCAGCCTCACACTCACCGTTACCCCACCCAGCCAACACTACAAAGTTATGCAAAGTAGCTGCGGTAATCCTACGACATCACGACTCGCCTGGTAGCCTTGATCCTTCAAATCGCATGCTTATCTCCATAAATCGGAACCAAGCCGCCGCCGTTAAGATCCGGACGTAGAGACCCACCACTCCACATCCCCGCCACAAGCAACTCGCAGTCGCTTTCCTTTACCGCTATGTGCACTCCCACACCCACCACAGGCCGCCCATTCAATCAGTAACTCACGCGGCAAACTGCACTCCATTTGTGATAAATTCCGAATTACTGCCCCTCAATTGGATGCGAATGCTGCGCGGCCGCACGGAGCCCACTCCTAACCTTTGACAATGGCGGACCATAATCGCCAATAAATTGTGCGCTCCCCAAGTCGCGTCCCGCTAGCCTCTTAATGCGGCCAATTAAAGCAGATACTTCCACACGATCATTACCAGACCTCCGGCCTAATAAGAGTCACCTGGTATCCCACATCCGCACGAGAGATCTGATCCACCCAACGATACCCACAGATATCAATCCAATTATTGTTTCCTGTTCATCTCACACAACGAAGCGGTGTGGCGACGCGGCGGCCCCATGTCCGATGCGACAGTTAAGCTAATATCCATCGTCGCTGTCGTCGCCGTCACGGCCACCGGCGCGGCGGCCGACGTCGGAGTGCGGATATATCTGCGCAAACTGTGTGACAAATGACCTACCTCAATGGCGACGAAGTCAACGGCCTCTATGCGCCCCCCGCGTCACTGTCGTCGTCGCTGGGCACTCTCGAGAGAGCGACTCATTCATGAGCGGTTTTTTGATATTCCTTGCAATTAGGCACTGCCCCCCACGTCCCCAGATCCCCGGACTGATCCAAATGACAGTTCCACTGCAAATGTGTAACATTAAACCGTTACGCGATCAATAAGTCAAAACGTGAGCAATAAAAAAGCAGACATCACCAGGGCGAGAATGAATGCAGGGGGTGGAGGGGCGATGGGAGACATAGAAACAGAGAGAAACACCGCGAAGAGGAGGAGACAAACAAACAAACAAACGAACGAACGGACGAGCAGGCAGACCCACAACGGATCTTTGACTGTGCGAAACGAGCGAGCAGCTCTGTGCTCGTCGCCGTGCAGCAGGAGCAATGAGTAATGCCTGAGAATTTAATTAACCTACATCTCTCGGATTGAAGTCAGTCATTCAGTCAATGATCGTGCACACAAGACCCAGAACCAACCACATAATTACCCTCGAGTGGGGGTGATGCTGCCGAGGGGCTCAGAGAGGAGCGTGTTTGGGACCACATTGGCTGGCGGTGGGGTTCAGAACTGACACTCTGACAATGGCACGGCCCGGCGAACAGTGGTGCCTCGTTGCGGCGGGCTTGTGGAATTCCGTAAGGAGACGGAGATGGAATTGAATGCAAGCTGGTGTTGGAGATTCACTGGAGAGCGGTTTATTGAGGTCTCAGAATGAGGGGTCACAGAAAATGCTCAAAATTGAGTGTGTGCCTAGAGTATGTCGGCAAAGTGATGATGTTTTGTGAAATCAATAAGATAGCTGATAAGCTTGAGATCTTATAGAAGACTCTGTTTGGAGAGCTTGAGAAGGGACATGGAGGACGTCCTGCGACATCAATAATTCCTTTTTAGCCAATTTGATCTGAATTTTGAAGACGCTCGCTTTTGAGATTTATGAAACTATAGGGTTACAACTTGGAGCTGCAGATGATCATGCAGGAGATCGTCCGACAAGAAGGAATAGCTTGTGGAATGACATAAGCCATCTTCCTTGTCCGTCCTAAGGGAGGACACGCAAAAAAAGAAACTCATTTGTGTACGATCGGAAATGGTCACTTTACCAGATTGCGATTGCCCTTATATGCCTCCTAGCAGGTGGAGGTGATTACATGTCATCTAAGGATTGCCTGCTGTTAGAAACTTTGCAACATCTAATATCAATCAATTCTAGGCATGAACTCCATATTCGTCTAGGGGCTTCCTTACCATGTCCATACTGTCTGCACTTATCTGGAATCTTAAAATTCAATTTCCAAATGAAGTCTACCATTAAGCTCAACACCAAAAGGACTTCATTTTCGAATCCACAGTCCACGGACTGAGCAGCAGTACAGTAAAATGGTATACAGATGGATCAAGATCTAATAAAGTAACAGGGGTAGGAACATTTGGACCACGGGCAAAGCACTTCGAGTCCATGGCCCAGCATCTTGCAAGCAGAGGTCCATGCCACAGACAAATGCGTTAAAATCAATCTTTACAAGAACTATACCAACTGCGACATAGCAATAATGTCAGTCCGTCCGTAGACTCGCACATCATTACATCCAAGCCTGTCTGATGTTGAGCAGGTAAATCTCTGCTAGATTCCTGGCCATAAAGGAATAGAAGACAGTGAAATAGCCGACTTCCTAGCTAGGAAAGGGGCATCAGAACCCTTCACAGGCCTTGAACCCTTCAGCGTTGCAGGACACCATGTCCTTAGAAAAGAATTCATGGAACTAGAGAGAAGGAACGGGCCAGAAGTCTGAAACAACGTTCATGACAGGTTCGAAGTCAAGAAACTCTTGGGTCAAAATAAGCGAAAGAGGTTTGAGGAATGTATCAGGATGAGCAAGAATAACCTTCGTTAAGGCTTCCTAACGGGACACTAAATTCTCAGGGATCAGACATGTACTGGAATTTAGTAAGGCACAAGCCCACAAAAGGAAAGGGTATCTTGGCAAGCACCCATTCGAGTCACTGGAACCATTTCCCATCCTCAGATTCCTACTGGCTGGGAGAGGCTACTCTGGGATAAATCTGTTCCACGTTAGCGCGGCTGGAGTCCATTGACCCCAATACAACTCGAAAAGAACTGGATGTAAGAGGAACCCTTAAGAGAAATTTATGAAAATGGGGGCACAATAGATTTAAAGGTTGCCCTCAAATTTAAGAATAATCTCAGCAGATCAAAGATAAATCTGCTTTCTTCTTCTCTCTTGAGGGGCATGTGGGGGAGGGGGAAGGGAGGGGGGGGGGGCATGGGCATAAACTTGCAACATCAGATATCAGGTATCCTTAATTTAAAAATGTCTCTCCTCCTTTGGGATTATATCTCGCAAACATTTGAAGTGTTTCAAACCCATCCTGATTGTTCTAGAACTGGTTATAGCATTTTGTAGCCCAATTGTTTACGTGCTACATTTGTAAATGAAGGAAAGCTCTACAATCTCTGATTTCTTGTCATCCGCATTCTGGTTTCGTATCCTGGGACCCATAACAGGATAAATATGTTTTCCCCAGCCAGAGTATTAATCTAATTGTAAACCTATTTAGAGCCTTATGTTCTGCCTGAATGTCAAAGACTATCGACAGCTTGAAGATGATCAGTTTCCGGAAGGCACGATGAAGCTAAGGGCCTAGCATCATGGGGTGGCGCTACAGCCCGTAGAGGGCCAGGGCACAGCTTCTCAGCAACCACTCGTGTTGTTCTCTCACGCGTGGAAGGGACCTACAGTTTAACGCCGACTCCGAACGGCCAAGTTTGAGAAGCTTTTTCTAGACAGGAAATACTCTTTGAGCATTGTCAGTGACTCGAAAGAGGTGGAGCCGTGAAACATGAAAGGTGGTAAATTCGGGTATCGAACTTGGCGCCCTCTGCGGAGACCTGCCTACTTATTCAAAAATCTGCCGACCATAGCGCTGACCAGAAAATGGCAGAATTCATGGACTTAATCCAGCATGGAAACTGGAAGCCCTAAATTTAGATGCGGTCAATTGCAAGATGAAACGCTGTTGCAGTGCTTCAAGCCTTATGACTTGCAAGCATTAAACACTCTCTCCGGACTAGGGCCGTCTATAATGCTCGGTAATACGATATCCAAGTGTATGCAAAAGTGCATCTATGAATCCTTTATGCATTCCCACCACTAAGTAAGGAACTAGAGGACGAAGTTATGGTAAAAGATTGAAATCAGAAATCGACAGTTGCGTCTTGACATTGAGCATTGAGCAAGGAGAGGTCACAGTTGGTTTTAGTCGCAAGGATGTACCCGTGCTTGTGGGGACCATCACGCATACCTCATAGCGAACTCGGCAGAAGCTGCAGCGATGATATTGTTACATAAGTGATGAATACCCCAATACCCCTAGAGGCGCAACTCTGACACTCGCCCCCACATGCAAGTTGCACGATGCAAGTGCGAGTTGTTGTACTCTCGCGACGCTTGGTGCTCTCTCAGAACAATACCGGTCTCCCATGTCTTCTCTCTGAGAAGATGTTGGGTAGATCGATCTACGCATCGGGGTTAGTTGTAATTTTGTGTCATAAGAAGAGAGATGAATAAAGCTATAGAAGTGTAAATAATAAAACGTGTTTTTTCTTTTAAATACAATTAAGTACTTAATTGGCGCAGTCGGTAAAGCCTAAGCTGCTTGGTTTAACGAAAGTTATTACAAATAACAATTTAACCAAATATATTAATCGCAAATACAAAAAAAAACCAGAAATCGTTACAGTTACTATGTTACAGTGTACAAAAGGAGTCATTGTGGTGATAACGTATATCATAGTGTAGTGAACAATAATCATTGTGTAGTAACGCTAAACCCAAAAACGTTAATACACAACGTATCATAATCATCAACAATTTTTGATGCCGATAACGGGGAATGCGCGTTAGCAACAAGTTAGCTGTACTCCATCAACCATCTTTTAGTGACGCCAACGAGGGAACACGTGAGTAATACGCTTACATTACATTCGGCGTGGTTAAAATCTCTAGTTTTGAAAACCGTTACAACTGTGCATTCAAATATGGAAGTTCTTAGTGCTCCGGATAGATTTAAGCTAGTTTTAGAATTAATAAATAAATTACCTATGTTTGATGGTTCAACATAATGTACATTAGACTTTATAGACAGAGTAAATGCCTTGGAAACCACTTTTGGAGACTTTGATGAAAACGCAATAATTCTGCTGGTAGGTTACATAAAGGATAAGATCATCGGCAAAGCACGTATAGAGTTGCAGAAACATGGAAGGCTCTTGTTTTGGTCTCAAATTAGGGACATATTAAAAAATTGCTTCGGTGAAAGTACTCCATTCCATGTTTTGATTGATCGTATTCGAACTGAACGCGTGACTTCAACAATTGAAAACTTTTATGATAATATAAACGTCCTATTAAGTAGAATAAATAATTCTCTTTTACTTAATGCTGATCAAGTCGATAACAATCTAATAGAGTCCAATAATAGAATTGCTTTAGACGCCTTTAAGAACAATTTGCCTGAACCCACTAAGACCATAATTTTATGTCGAAACCCCCAGTCTTTGCATAGTGCTTACAAAATTGTAAGAGAATTAAATCACCAAAAGCTCGGGCAAAATGGAGTCGAAAATACAGGTTTCACAAATAGATACAATAACAATGCCACCAGACAACATAGCAGCTATTTCCAAAATTTTAATTATCAACCAAGTCAATCAAATTACAGAAGAAGGACCCAACAAAGAAATTCTATTGAACCCAATAACACACAAAACAACTTACAAACATACCAATCCAGACAAAGTAACAATTCATTACAAACAAGACAACGAAAAAATAACTTTTTACCTAGTGGTCATTCACGACAAACGAATAGGGACAGACAGTATCACGAACCAATGGACCTGGCTTTTAACGAAGATAATAATTTAAATAACGAAAGTGAACAAAGTCACGCTTGTTCCTGTCCAAATTTTCAAGAAGGCCATCCAAAAAACTACCCTATATAGTAGTAAAGAATCATATAAGACCCCTTAGATTTATAATCGATTGCGGTGCAGAATTTAGCATTGTAAACAAAAATGTGTGTCAAGCTAAATGGCGAATACCATCAACAGTCCATAAGATTAGAGTTCTCGGTCGTAATATTGATACAACTACACTCTATAGGATTCCCCTATTCCATGAATTTAAAAAAAGCGGTTACCTAGTAGATTTCATTGAGTATCAATTCCACACAAAGTTTGACGGATTGATAGGAAACAATATCCTCTTCGATCTTAACCCGGTTATTGACTACAAAAATAGATTACTTGTTATAGATGACGTAAAAATACCAATATACTTCAATTATGAAGAAGAAGTGTATGATAACAGCAGTAAAATTCTTTGTATACCTCCTCACATTTTTTTTATTGAAATATTCAAAACTGAAATACCAGGCCACGTGTTTGCAAAACACCTTAGCCAGTCCGATTTATCAAGACTTAAGTCTTTACTGTATACTTTCAAGTCATTATTTTATAAAGAAGGTGATAGTTTAAGTTTCACTAACGAAATACGACACTCAATTAATACAAAAGACGATATGCCAATTTATACCAAATTCTACCGGTACCCTGAGATACATTGCAACGAAGTCAACAATCAGGTGAGAGAAATGTTAGACCAAAAGATAATCAGGCCTAGTAATAGTCCCTACAATTCGCCTATCTGGGTTGTCCCCAAGAAGGATGATAAGAACGGTCAAAAACAGTGGCGAATTGTAGTAGATTATAGGAAGTTAAACGCTCAAACAGTAGATGATCGTTTTCCTATGCCTAACATGGATGACTTATTTGACAAACTTGGTAAATGCAGTTACTTTTCAACAATAGATCTTGTGAAAGGATTTCACCAGATAGAGGTTGATCCACGTGATATAGCGAAAACTGCATTTTCGACTAAAAGTGGCCATTATGAGTTTCTAAGAATGCCGTTTGGGCTAAAGAATGCTCCAGCGACATTCCAGAGACTCATGAACAATGTTCTCCACGATTTTATAAACAAGATTTGTGTCGTCTACTTGGATGACATTCTTGTTTTTTCGACGAGTTTGGACGAGCATCTTAACTCTCTCAGAAAGATATTCCAAAGGCTGAAGGAATGTAATTTAAAAATACAGGTAGGGAAATGCAATTTCGCTGATCTCACCACAAATTACTTGGGGCACGTTATAGTAAACAATGGCATCAAACCCGATCCCAATAAAGTTAAAGCTATAACGGAAATGAAGATTCCAACCGATAAGAAAGGAATAAAAAGATTTCTTGGCATAACCGGATATTACCGGAAATTTATCCGAGACTATGCCAAAGTGGCACACCCTCTTATCAAATATTTAAAAAAAACTGAGAAAGTTAATGTTGCTGATCTTCAATACCAAAAAGCTTTTCAGACATTAAAAATTTTACTTACTAGTGACCCAATCTTAACCAGCCCAGATTTTACAAAAACGTTCGTATTAACAACTGACGCATCAAATTATGCTCTTGGAGCCGTTTTGAGTCAAAGCAACCATCCAGTATGCTTTGCATCTCGCACTCTTAATAATCATGAGTTGAACTATTCAACGATAGAAAAAGAGCTTCTAGCAGTCGTATGGTCCATCAAATATTTCAGAACGTATTTGTATGGCAGAAAGTTTGTAGTACGTACTGACCATAAGCCCCTTGTTTGGATAAACAATTTAAAGGAACCAAATATGAAACTCCAACGCTGGAAATTGCTTCTGAATGAATATGACTTCACTGTAGAATACTTAAAGGGCAAAGAAAATAGCGTTGCTGATGGGCTTAGTAGGTACAGTAACAAAAACAACTTGAATGAAATGCAAGATAGTAGCCTAGTGGACATTTTCAACAATGAAATAACTCCATGTCATTTTAATGACGAAGAAGTTATTCCTGTAGTGAGAAGTTCCACCGCAAATGAGAACGAAGCTTTATCCACAGGAGCTACCATTCACAGTGCGAGAGAGGATAATTCATTACATATCTACATAACAGAAAGGCCAGTAAATTTTTATAAAAATCAAATCTACTTGTCGTACGGTTCGAAGGAACATATTTCAATAAAAATAGTACACAAAAAGATACAAAACAAAGTCCAAATTAAAGAGGGTATCAGCCATATGTTAAAAATAATGCAGAGATTGATGCTGGATAAAGGACTTATTTGTATTTATTGTGAAGATCTTCATTTGTTTGTTCAGTTTCAAGATCTTTACGTCAAGTATTTTTCAATGAACAAGAATCTTAGGCTACTTAAATCAAACATAAGACTTAAGGACATCACAGATAGAAACGAAATGATAACGATTATTAAAAATGAACACCATAGAAAGAACCATAGAGGGATAAATGAAATGTTCTCAGAGTTAAAAACTCGATACTTTTATCCCAATCTGCAAAGGGAAATTCATAAATTCGTCAACAACTGTGAAACCTGTAATGTAGCGAAACATGACAGGAGACCTCCAAAGATTCAAATGCAAATCACAGAAACTCCTCAAAGATTTAATGACATTTTACATATTGATATTTGGTTTCCTGAGCGAAATAAAATGTTTTTTACAACTATAGATAAGTTTTCAAAGTATGCCACAATTCACAAGCTAGAAAACAGAAACTGGTTAGCGATTTTAGAAGCCTTAAAAGAAAGAATACGATACTTAGGAAAACCAAGGAAGATAGTGTCCGATGGTGAAACATGCATTCTTCACTCGGCTGTAGAACAGTTTTTAAAAGATCAAAACATTGAATTTCACAAAACCACAGGGTCGTTGAAAACAGGCAATTCTGACGTTGAAAGACTGCACGGTACGCTAAACGAACACCTCAGATTAAAAAACGCAGACAAAGACACCTCTAGTTTAGATGATAAAATGTTTGACATACTAACTATTTACAATAACACTATACACTCAACGACAAAGTTAAAACCAATAGACCTTATTACTAAAAATTTAAGCAAGGAAGACATTAACACCTTACACAAAAAATATCAAACTAACAAAGAAAATAGGGTAGAAAAAACAAATATAAAAAATAACACAAAAAACGTAAACCTTTGCCCGCGAATAGTTAAAAATCGGACTGTAGGGAAAACTAAACCGAAATACAAACGTTTAGTTAACCCACAAGTCAAAGAAAATTACGTTGTTGATACATCAACTAAAAGAAATACAAAGTACTACCAAAGTCAAGTTAAAAGAATGTACAAACATCAAAATTCATAATATATTTATCTCTTCTTATCTCTATAACCTTATATTATAACGTAGTCTAGATTGATGTTTATGCTTAATTTTACTGTTAATTTTGAATTTGATAAAAAAAAAAAAATATGTAATTACACATTTGAAAATAAATGGTAGGCTCCAGAATTTCAGCTATCAGCATTTTCGAAAAGTGGTCGCCAAGGAATAAATTAAAAAGGCAATATTTATGTAATAAAACTAAGTTAAATTAATAGTATTAAGTTAAGTTAAAATGTTTTAGAAACATGTTAATGTTAAAGAAACATGTTTTTTATTTAAATGAAAATAATGAGTTTATAAAAAGTATGAAGTAAGAAGTTAGTTTTCAGTAAAAAGTTGTTTTGTTGAAAAAAGAAATATACGTTTTTGTTCCTTTTAAATTTTAAATTATAAGTTTGTAATAACAAAAATTTTCGGTCCTTTTGAAATGTAAAGCTTGTAAAAAAAAAACAAGGTCTATTTTGTTCTTTAACCAAAATGGAAAACAAAAATGTTATATATGATGAGTTATTAATATGTATTAAAGTTAAGGATTTGTAAAATATGTTAAGATTGTATACTTTTGGGGACCAAAAGTTCTTGGTGGGGGAGGTGTTACATAAGTGATGAATACCCCAATACCCCTAGAGGCGCAACTCTGACACTCGCCCCCACATGCAAGTTGCACGATGCAAGTGCGAGTTGTTGTACTCTCGCGACGCTTGGTGCTCTCTCAGAACAATACCGGTCTCCCATGTCTTCTCTCTGAGAAGATGTTGGGTAGATCGATCTACGCATCGGGGTTAGTTGTAATTTTGTGTCATAAGAAGAGAGATGAATAAAGCTATAGAAGTGTAAATAATAAAACGTGTTTTTTCTTTTAAATACAATTAAGTACTTAATTATATAGACAGAGAATCTCTTCAACAATTTCCAAACGAATGCCCAGCTATAGCAAAGGCGAGATTGATTTGAAGGTCCAGAAGACTGAAAATGGGTTACAAAATAAAGGCCTTCCAAGAGTCATGCATGAATCCGATTAGGTTTTGAGAATAAAGAAGATCTCGTGGCTGAATTAACGACGTATAGCTAGTTCTTACAAGTTCTCGATTAGCGTGGAAGATGTGTGGTACAAAAATGACATTAATTCTTGTGTTCTTGTTGGCCTGTAACAGGACACTCTTCTAATTTCTGGCGAAAATAGAAACTAATTTGAACATTTCTTCAAAAAAGAAATATCGAACATTTTGTCGCATTTGTTTCTTTCGTGGCGAAGTGAGTGAGGAAATCGTTAGTAAAGCGCCCCATACACAGCACACAATTTCTCGCAAACATGACACTTTCACACGGAACAGTGACACTAAAAACTAAAACATTTTCACATTACTCACACAGTGTGGCACAACAAAAATCTATGCAGGACCAGACGTCACACGCAAACCCGAGTGTGCTGTGTATGGCTCGCCTAACGCTGAAGGCCGTGAAATGATACAGTTTCCCAAACTTTTTCGTAATATGATTGGACTTGGACGCTTGTATGACAGTTGATGCTGTACGAGAGGGGATTTGGGTTTTCAGAATTCGTGCGGGAATTTCGCCTCATTTCGCAATGGATATTAAATCAGTGTATCGAGTTGACTGCAGATCTCTCGTGCGTCCTTTACCCCGTGTATGATGTGGGTCAGAAGATAATGATGATGATATTAAATCGCACCAAATAGACAAGCTACTCATAAAATGGAAGTAAAGTACAACAGACCGACAGTCTTCAACTTAAATTTTTGAGATCGTTTCGGAATCTGTTCCTCTAAGACTGACTTTGCCTGATATAAGCATTTTTATTTATTAAAATTCATTCACATTTTGTTTGGCCTTATTTCACGTCACAAAAAAAAAGCTTCTCAAACTTGGCCGTTCGGAGTCGGCTGTTAAGTTAAACTGTAGGTCCCTTCCACGCGTGGGAGAACAATAGCACGCACAACACGAGTGGTTGCTGAGAAGCTAGGCCCAGGTCCGCCTCGCACTGTAGCGCCACCCATATTATTATTATTATTATTATTATCTAACGTCACCTTCATCGAAGGACCTCGGTGTGATATCACGCATTCAAACTCTCATTTTCACATCAACTTCGTCCAAGATTC
This sequence comes from Eristalis intricaria, assembly GCA_964034865.1. Lineage (NCBI taxonomy): Eukaryota > Metazoa > Arthropoda > Insecta > Diptera > Syrphidae > Eristalis > Eristalis intricaria. The sequence goes on along the minus strand of OZ035873.1, from coordinate 111,873,363 downwards.
AGTGGTCAGCATTACTCGCCTCTCAATCTTCGACAGCGTTTGCCCTACGGTAACAATTGGCACAAAGGGGATCCTACGTAGGACTGACATATGTAATTGCGCCTAATCAAGCTGAGAGTATCCCCTGAGAGATAAATGTATCATCTCCTGGTACTGGGTTTCATAAAAAATTGTATCACAAGAATTTTCTCTTTCACACAAGTCTCTTGTTCGCTCCACTGTAACAGTCCCAACATTTGCTTCACAAGATCATGTTTATAGGCCTCCGCGATCGCGATCTGCGAGTGGACAAAATTGTAAATGAAGGTGTTGCAGTTGCAGCATGTCGTGACGCCATGCAATGAACTCGCCTTTCATTGACTGCGACCCCACTGTCTCTAACAACTGTTCTCCATTACAACCGAGGCCCTGAAATTTATTTAAGTTGCTCGACATCGAAACCGAAACCCTAGTCGGCATTCTCCGGCTGTTATTCTGTTCTCGCTGATGGATGGATGGTCGGCCGGTCTCCGATGGATTGTTCTCCAAATGAATGGATGAATGGATACACGGATGTAGATCATTGCGAGGAAGTATCTCTTGCATAACGTTCCGGTCGCCGGTCTCGGTTTGCTCGTGCCACACTGCAGAAGCGTCTCACGTACATTTTTGGCTCACCACTGTGCATGAAGTGAAACAATAATTATTCGCGATTGGCCGTCGTTTGGTGGTGACGTTGTCGCTGTGTCTGTTATTTACAACCACAGGGTGGTCATTTAATTTCGCCAACTACAGCACATCGTGCAACGTCGACGAAGCGACACATTGCAACAGTCTCGACGACGGCGGGAAAATTTGTGAAATCGCTTGCCATTCAAATGTCTCCCCTTGTTTCAGCAGACTTATGCTGCATGGAACACGACTAGACGTCGTCGGTGTTGTCATGTCGATACCCTTCAATTAGTGCGAGACTCACTCGTACGAACGTCACAATACCACGCAACGGGCATGGGCATGGCCAGCCGAGGAGACGCGCAGAGAAATGCGGTAAAATTGAATTTATGGAAATTGTCACCTGGGTCTGTGGTGACGACGCGATGGCGGGAAGCGGACAAACTCCGGAAACCTCCGCGCACTTAAAATGCAGACAAACGCGAAATGAAAGTGCTGTAAACATAAACAGAAAACAAATTGGAAAAGAAGAAAAATGTCATCACAACACAAGGCGAAGGGAAACTCACTTACGGGCCTCTGGTGCGCATGCACGCCTTACCGCCAAACCCAAAAGTTATTGCACCCAGTAATGCGTGGTGAATAAATGCTTACTGGCTGGGCTGCCTTCTTCTACCTTCTACCTTCTACCACACCCCTTTCCTTAATTATTTACGAAAATAAAAAATAACACAATTTTGTTTGACTTCTCTGACGGAGATGCACTTTTGACGACGTTACTGATGCGCACGCATCCGATTGCGGTCTTATGGGCGCACGCTAACTGTTGTTACTGTAATAAGTGTGATGTGAGCTTTCTGTTGTTGTTGTTGTTGTTTGAATTTGAGTAAGCAACGCATCCTAGGAGTGGGGTAGATACACTACATGCATCACTTTGGGTAGGTCTCAGCGCATCGAGGTGCACCCATAATTAATTGTGTCAACAGAAGAGTGAAACAACAACAATAAGCAAAAACAAAATTAGAAGATGATGACACTGGCTGGGGAATGTCATGGGTTGGCCTAAAGAATGCGGGCGCTGTCTGTACATATGCATTCTTGAGTGGTAATGGATGTTGCGATGACAGATGTCAGTTCAGATAACTGCAGTTTGACGATGAGTTGAGGTCGAAGGTGTACCCAATGATTCATTTGATCAGTCATCAGTTTAGCAGAACGTCCAAGTTGATTAAATGATAATGGATTTTGTAAACCTGTACTTTGATCTAGAATGTGACAGCTGACATTTGGATTTGTTAGCTTTCAAACGGGAATGACGGTTAGTTGTGTCGTGTGAATAAGAAAAAGCCTTGGCGTAGCTTGTTCTCTGTTCTAGTAAGTGACAGCTGTTAACTACCGTCATTGACAGTTCGGTTGCTTAGCTTGAAATGAGAAAGAATGTTAGGTTGACCATTGACAATTCTTTGTGAATATGGAGGAGCCTAGGCGTGACTTAGACTCGCGAGTTCGCGAAAGTGACAGCTGTCATCTGCCATCACTGACAGTTCGATTTCTTAGCTTGGAAATGAGAAAGAATGTTCATTCGATTTTCAATGTCAATGCTTTCCAGTACTTGGTTAGAGAAAGTGTCAATTTTCAACTGTCATTATTGACAGCTCGATTTCTTTGCTTGAAATGGGAAAGTCTGTTAGTTTGTTGTAGTTCATTGACTGTGTGAATGCGTTGTGAATAAGGAAGAGCCTAAGCATGGGTTATACTTTGTTCGAGAAACTGACAGCTGTCGTCTGCCATCACTGACAGTTCGATTTCTTAGCTTTGAAATGGTTCACAAGGTTCGTTGTGTCATGTGTTGTTCATTGACAATAAGTTGTGAATAAGAAGGAGACTAGGCGAACTTGTACTTTGTTCTAGTAAGTGACAGCTGTCAGTTGCCGTCTTTGACAGCTCGATTTTCTAATTTTCAAACAGGGATGAAGGTAAGTTGTGCCATGTGAATAAGGAAGAAGAACCAAGACATGACTTAGACCTTGTTCGTCAAAGTGACAGCTGTCACATTTCATTTTCAATTTCTTAGTTTTGAAATGGTTCATAACGTTCGTTGTGTCATTGTTCATTGCCAATGAGTTGTGAATAAGAAGGCGACTAGGCGTAACTTGTACTTTGTTCTAGTAAGTGACAGTTGTCAATTGCCATCTTTGACAGCTCGATTTTCTAATTTTCAAACAGGGATGAAGGTTAGTTGTGCAATGTGAATAAGGAAGAAGAACCAAGACATGACTTAGACTTTGTTCGTCAAAGTGACAGCTGTCACATTTCATTTTCAATTTCTTAGTTTTGGAATGGTTCAAAACGTTCTTTGTGGCATTGTTCATTGCCAATGAGTTGTAAATAAGAAGGAGACTAGGCGTAACTTGTACTTTGTTCTAGTAAGTGACAGCTGTCAGTTGCCGTCTTTGACAGCTCGATTTCTTAGTTTTCAAACAGGTATTAGGTTGTGAATAAGAAAGAGCCAATCCATAACTCAGACTTTGTTCGTGAAGGTGACAGCTGTCATCTGCCATTACTGACAGTTCGATTTTTGAACTTTTAAATGCTAAAGAAGGTGTGTTGTGCTGACGGGCTTAGAAAATGTCCAGTTAAAATAGAGGAATATAGTCGTGTCTTAAATTTCAGTGATGCCAAGTTGCGTAAGTACAGTGACAGGATTTGTGTAGGGCCTGCTGTTTTTAACTGACTATGGTTACCTGTGACATTTGAGGCTAGTGGGAATCATCACCAGTGACTTTCGCTGTGGTGACAGTTGATGGCTAGGTTACATCATTGACATGTGTCATTATTCGTGCCTTTTGTGGGGACTGTCATTCGCATCTGACTTAGGTAACTCCCGATAGTTGTTGCAGCGACAGTTGCTGTCATTCCATCGTTAAAATTAAAGTAATGTGCAACAGCTCTCCATCTGCCACCCACATTTTTGGTGAGTTTTCCCCTCTTAAGCAAATCCACGGCAACACCATTTCCTGCGAGTGTCATTCAGAGATGCTTCAACATCTAGTAAGGACCAGCTTACAGCCCCCGCAACAAGATCTTCCGACAAAGCGACTGTATCTCATTTCGCTTCAAAGTGCTTAGGCCCTGCCCATCATCATCCACCCCGATGACGAAACAAAATCTCACGAAATCCATTACAGGCCCAGCAATGTTTTCTTACCCAAGTGCAGGTGATCAGCGAGATACGAGAAAGTAGATCCGCCCAAAAATCAAAAATCCCATTAATTCTTGACAAACCGTTTCATCATCGTACTTGGCGGCTTCCTATGTCAGTACGCGGACCGAACAAATCCCATCGCTATCAACTGTCAAATGTAGGCCATCACAAATCACTCCCATAAAGCGAAAGGTCCAAACACAGAGCCACTGAAACACTGAAACACTGCAACATCTGTGCGCCCTACTTCACCGCCTTAGCCTATCAAAACAATCGCAATCAAGCCGGCATGTAACCGTCCTAGACACCGTCCACAAATCAAAAGTGAAACTCCACTTCCACTTCGTTTCCCATAAGTCACATGCCGTCCACTCAACAGCCGTCTTCACCGCCAACGAACAACACTCCAGATTAATCCGACTTCAATTAAACGCACTCTCGGTGCACGCCTTTTACCACCGCCGCCGTCGCCGTCGCCGTTGCTGTGCCCGTTGCGGCGTTTATTCGTCCGGACAAAGCTACTTACCTCGTCGATACGTCCGCCGTTTGCCCTGCTCCGTCACAACAGATACACACGCCCCGAGCCGACCGCGACGATGACTTGTTTTCTCCATTTAACTGGATTTGGCCGGGATTAGTAAATTGAGTTTTCATACCCTGTCCAGTGTGACGGATCGCTCAACGCAGTGCGCGCTGCTGCCACCGTGCGCACGCGCTTGCTTACGCGCGCATTCCGTTTTCACTGGAGATTGCGCGCCTTTCGTCTCGCTGCAGTCGGCTGCGACTGCGGACCCCTTGAGCCGCCCTCGGAACGTGGCTTCCCGAATCTAAATTTGATCAAACATTCAAAATGCGGTACCTAGGCTTGAGTTATGAAATGTGTCGCTCCGCGAGCCCGATGCAGGTCGGCGGGTCCGCGCATGCGTAGCTCCAGTGCGCCGTCGAAGAATTGGGTTAATGCGAAGTTCAGGCCTAGTCGGTTGGCACGGAATCGATTGGATTTGAGCTCCGGTCCGCTGAGGCGACACGTTTCGGGCGAACGTCTCAGAAGGAGGAGTGAAACTGCTGCGACAAATTCAAACGGCATTCGTGGCCCGCCCGGCTCGGTGGCGTGCTTTTCATATAAAGCTGACACCAGCCTGGATGAATTGAGTTGCTGCGCGGGCCTGCCACAAGTCGGTTCACACTTGTGCAAGAGAGTGACAAAACGAAGTCTCGCCAGGGTTTGAGGCTGAGTCATTGGATGGTGGTCTTTTTTTTTTTTTTGGCATGTTTTCCTCTGTTGCTCTGTCTGGCCAGTGCGGTTATCGATTGGGCGATGGGGTGGGAGAGGGCGAGGGGGAGAGATTGAAGCTTGCTTTGTTTGCGCCCGATTGACAGAATGAGGCTTTGGAATTCGATATGCACAGCCACCTGTCGGTGGGGACCTGTGCAATTCGGTGTTGGTGCTTTGCGCAAAGGAATGCGCAAGTGGCACACGGTGGTATGCAAATTTTGCGAGTCATGTTCGCACGGCTCATTGGTTTGGTTAGGTTCGGCTGAACATTGCCTCTGAATGGGGCTTGTCATGTTAATTTTGGATTTGACAACTCGATTTGTTCCTTGATTGACCAAACGATGGGTGGCGGGGCGTCGTGGGGGGGAGGGCGCTTGAGAGTGCAGTGTAAGGTCAGAGGGGTGAGCTTGTTGCAATGCAATGTGATGAAATTACACACCTCTGGGGTCGAGTCCTCAGTTGTAAGCTGTTTGTTGTTGAGGCGAGAATTGGCGGTTTCGTTTCAACAAAAAGCCCTTTGGCAGCTGCAGCCCGCTTCCTGGTGCACAGGTGTTTTGGCATCGACGACGTGTTGGAGTGGCACTTGGCCGTGTTGGCCGGGGAGCAGGGGGCTTGCATTGCTTGCTGAATATTGGGATGCTTGAGAATACTTGGGGACAGTCTGAGGGGAACTGTGATCATTTATGGCCCCATCTCGATGTTCTCGAAGTTCGCAATTTAGACGAAGACGATTAGCTGGATCTGGTAACAGAAGGTCTACCAAAACTTTTTCTATACACACGAACATGCCTGTCAGGTTTAAAACTGTGAAAGCGCCAAAATTGAATTTTGAAAATTTCCATAATCGCCAAATTAAAACAAAAAAAAAAAAAAATACTCCAAATTCGAAAAAAAAACAAACTTTCAAATTTTCAAGGAAACAATACAAAAATTAATGATTTTTAAGGAAAGTACTGTTTCGTGCAGAATGGGAATGCAGTGCTCATGAACCCCAATCAAGAAGCATCAACCAGCGCGGTCTCTGGCTAGGCTGCATCCAGTTGGGCCAACCTAGTTAGTTCAGGTCCTTCTCCGCACCACCGGGTGCACCACCTGCTCTAGGCAGGGGTGACAATTGAGATGATCTTCGGGTCGCTTGAAGGTTGGTTTAGCCTTTTCCTCCAGAATTTTCTTGAAGTCGACTTGTCTCAGCATCTGACTTTGTTGCAGATCACGCTGCGAACTGATACGTCCGCCCGGATGAACACAAAGTAGCCGGAAGAAGGATGTGTAATGTTTAAAATGGAAGTTTAGGGGGGAAATCTGCTTAGACCGAGAGTTACTCGTTAACGACTGGATGGCGCATTTGGTAGAGCGCCTGCCCTTGGTTAGCGGGGTCCCCGGTTCGAATCCAAGTGAAAGCAAAGTTAATATGCTTTTATCTGGTTTTCAAATCTGATCCAGTCACCATTTGCTGTTGGGATCAAATTAACAGCACTATCACTGGAGTGGTCAATCAGTGGGTAGTAGTCTGACTGGGTAACACAATGGACCAACATGGTCTAAGTGTGCTGGTGAATGCACTAGCAGCCCGCCTACCTAACCTAACCTACTCGTCTTTGTTGGATTGCGCTACAGCCTGGCGAGGGTTCTCAACTAATTTTTTGCGCTCTTACGTGTAGATACAAGGGATCTACAATTGTACTGACTTAGAAGGACGATGTAGAACAGAGTTATAATCTTCTATGACTGACTCTAGGTACTGCAGACTTCAAGGCTTCAATTTTAATAACGATTAATAAACGAAAATAAAATTTTCGTAGCATTTCTTTTGTTCCTATTCAAAATATTATAAAGATTGGCAACCAGCTCTCGGAACGCATAAGATACCAAACGGGGATTTTTTAAACTTTGGCAGACAGAGGGAAATTTCTAAACCTGCCTACGAATTTTATTTAAGTTGGCAAATACGTCTAAGAGGGTGCCAGGTTCGATACCCGAATTTAACACCTTTGATAATTTACGGCTCCACCTCTTTCGAGTCACTGACAATGCTCAAAGAGTATTTCCTGTCTAGAAGAAGCTTCTCAAATTCGCCGTTCAGAGTCGGCTTGAAACCCTTCCACGCGTGAGAGAACAATAGCACGCACAACACGAATGGTTGCTAAGAATCTAGGCCCAGGTCCACCTCGGACTGTCGCGCCACCCATATTATTATTATTATTAATACGTCTTAAAGATTATTTCGTTTACATATCGACCACGACTACGACTATAAAGTGGTATATGCAGAGAGCCCAAATTAACATTTTTCACCATATCGTCTTGCATTTCACCAATGCCACGTTAAATCGTATAATCTGGTCCGACAATTCACTGCTACAAAAGTAGGCCGAAATTGTCCATTGAAAAAACATTCTTAAATTGGTCCCTCGAACCGGGTGCTGTTCCACCTGGCTGGAACCACCCCGCACCACGTTGAACTTGAGTATTTTGTACATCGACCAGGTGCAATTCCATGAGATGATAGCGGTCGCCATCTATGACAACTTTGTTCCGCTGAACCATATGCACATTTTTCGAGTGCATACACAGTTCACATCGAATCAAATGCATCGGTTTTGTTAATTATACACCCATACAACCAGAAATGAGGTCGATTATGTGACTATGACTGTGAAAGTCTAAGTGCGAAAAAAATGTTTTTCACAGGACGCGTACATTATTAATACAATCAAATAATTTCTGTTGTTCGGGTGAAAGTCTATCCATGATGAAAACCAAAACTGAGGGAGCTATTGCATGTGAGATCTTCTTACTCACGACATTACAAATTCCTTTGTGTGAACCCATTTGTCTCACCTCTCACGACTACAAGTTCACAAATCTTGTGAAGAATTTAACACGTATAGAAGCTGCCAAACTGTGGGTCGTTTAACAATAGCGCGCACAACAATAGTGAGTACTGTAGAAGCTAGGCCACCATCCAATTTGATTTTGACAGATGTCACGAATCACTCCTGAGCGGGCGAAAGATATAACATTCAAACCCATCATAAACTTCATATCAAGCCTGTTAAGCCAGAAAGCTACAGACCAATAAGCTTACTTAGCAGTATTGGTAAAATTTTTGAACAAATTTTAAAAGAAAAAATGCTGGAACTTGTTTCTGATGGCGACACCTTCTCCAATGAACAATTTTGGTTTAGGCGTCATCACAGCACAATCAATCAAGTCGACAGAATATGCAATATTGTTGAAAACAACCGTGCTGAAGGTAGATCAACAGCCATGTTACTATTAGATGTTGAAAAAGCCTTCGATTCCGACTGGCATGATTGACTTCTACATAAAATGATATCCTATGGATTTCCGACGTATTTGTGCAAGATAGTTCAAAGTTTTCTGTCCTGTCGGTCTTTTAGTGTTCATGTCAACAGTGGTGTGTCCCGCTTAATGCATTTTGATACCGGCTTACCTCAAGGATCAGTTTTGGCTCCAATTTTATTTAACTTATACACATCAGATTTTCCAAGTGTACCTGGTTGGAGTTCTGCTATTTTACAAGGCAGTACTTTCATTACATGAATTTGCTTTGGCATCACTCAACACAAGATTTGCACAGAAGGGCGAATGTTGAATACGTTTTTCAAAAAGCTCAAAAACTATATCTTAGGTTCTTATCGAGATGTGAACTTGCCGATAGCCCACTCATAAAATAACTTAATCTAGCAACTGAGGCGGCACCTTCATAGAACAGCATAATTATAAGAGTAGCCATGTTCATTGTAGATCTATATTTATTCTTGTTTTTACTGTTATTTATTTATTTATTTATGTACTTAGTTATTTGTTTATTTATTCATCTTTTTATTTACTTATTTATTTATCTATTTATTTATTTATTTATTTAATTTCTTATTTGCTTATTTATCTATTTATTCTTTACTTACTTATTACTAATTGTAATATATAAACAATTTACATGAAGGTTTTTTTCCGTTTTTTTTTTTTCAAAAGCATTCACGAGCGACTAAAAATTGTAAACCTTCATAATAATATTCTAGAAGCAAGATAAATATGTCTCAAATCTCTGCACACACACTTAATGTATGGAATTTATACTGGAAATAAATCGATCTATCTATCTATCTAAACTTCACATCAGTTGACTTTGCTGACTTGGAAGTGAGGATAGGGTAGGGTCAAGTGTACTGCAAGGCCTTGGCAGAAAATCTGACCAGATTCAGAAATTTGTACGACCTCGTTGAGCTGCTGGGAATACGAAAGATGTGAAGTTGTCATCATCATCTGCATGATCCACTATAGAGGTTGCGGTGGTAAGCCACGCACGTGTGATCTCCAGGCAACTCGATTCTCCCCTCGACTCGAACTCATCAGGGGTTATGCCCAAGCGTAACCAGGCGAGCTTATGGACTTGGTCCAAGCACCTCATCCTACGTCGCCAATACCTCCTTTTTTGGAGTGGGGCGATTTATCGATTTTTGTCTTGTCAAATGAAATTTAAAATCGCTATAAATCGCCACATATGGCAACTTTGTACACGAATGCTTCAAAAATGGCAGCAGGAGTCCTCTTTAAGCGAAAGTTGCCGACGACTGCATCGTCTATTCAGTTGAAGTGGCATCCACAAAAGGACCACGCCACTCAGCTATGGCTCACTACCGTCCGGCATTCAGACATCGAAACTAGGTCGAAGTTGTGAGTTAGGCGCAATTTTGGTTTTCCAGTCTTGTCTCGTTGATCCTCTGTTGGATACCAGGCACTAGTGTGGACGTACTCGGTCTCACAGTTGAGGAAGTCTCTGTAACCTAGGCCGTCGCAAGGTCCTTTCCGAAAGACGGTAGACCATAGGCGAGCATTTGCATTGTTGCTGCAAATGAGATGAAAAAAAACTCCTCAGGCTCGACCATTTACCAAGAAGCTACCGAAAATGTAAATAGATGCATTACGACATGAGACTAGACTCATGCTCAAGTTCAATGTGATATAGACGTTTCCCACGACGCGGTGGTAACTTTCTCTTCTAAGCCTAGAAGGAACCGCATCTTTACGCTGAACTGAGCTACGAATCAGTTTTATGTCTGGTACACGATGTGGCCCAAGCTCGCTTTTATGGGTGGTCCATGACGTGGGATTCTTTTGCGATCACTCCACAGATCGCGTTCGATCTTAATTGATCATGACTTCGCGAAGCCATTTGTTTTAGGGGCATTTGCTTTTTATTCACCGAAATGGTACCCAGACCGATGCTGTCTTAATTTCGTGTGGATGCATCACGTTAGGCTTAGCATCACATGAGTAACATGTTCGTTGTGGTGATGGATCACAGAGCAAGTCTACGTGATTCCATCCATGTCCTTATTGAATCAAAATGATGAAGAGACCTGTTGAATGTTGAGTGTAAGTGTGTTTCATGACATCTAGAGAGTGGAAACATGTCGAAATCGACTCCCTTTGAAATACCCTACCAACACGGGAAGAGTGGAACACAAAGGAACCTATCATTGATTCGTCCATCCACGTGTTAAGGACATTTCCTCCGAAATGCTCCATCAGAATCCCTGATCATGGCAGTCCCTTCCAAGCGGAGGGCCAGGCATTCAAGGAAGCGGCCAAAATGGAATAAGTGTTGGGAACACCACCGGCTGTTGTGTTAAAAGATCTAAATAGATCCAGTCTAAGCTTGCCGCATTCTGCCGCGATGAGCTTAAGGTTCCTAGAGCGCAGGGTTTGATTACTCTATGCTAAGTCCCGGGTCATAGTGGGACTTATCCAGCAATGAGGCACTGCAGGAAGTTATCAGGAAAGGGACTGAGACCGACTCAAACCAGGCAATCCTCAAGTCCTAGGAACCTCTTCCCAAAACTCCTCTTTCAGATGTCAAGCATGAAATGGATGACACAATCCTAGGGGAAGCGAATAAGAGGTGGAACTCTCTAGCCACCTGTAAAACCACTCGGATGCTGTAGTCCACCGATAAAAACGGACAAACTGCTTCAATAGTCAAACACACCAGAAGCACTAACTGACTACTTTCATCTACAGGGTGGGCCATCTAGTGGTTTTATTTAAGTCGTGGGTTATTTTGACACTGACAGCTGTTACCCGCTCGAAATCTTGACAGAGGGTGGTTGGACCAAGTCCACAGATTAGTATCATACCATAGTCGCTTTGTGCTTGAGCAGCGTTGGGAAATTTTGAACACTTTCTTCCATATTGAGGTCTGTGTAGGCTAAACAGTGCGGTTATTGAAAAGTAGTTTTGGCTGAAATGAAGCACCCACAGTGACTGCTGTACGCAAAAAGTTCGTGAGAGTGGACAACACTCATGATGAGAAACAATTTAATCTTATCCATTTTATTGCATGTCTTAAAAGAAGCTTGTATTTAGTGCACCCTGTAAATTATCATGAAATGAAAATTGGACAACACTCATTTAAACACTCACTCACTTAAAAGAAACTTGTATTTGAAGCACCCTGTGAAGTATCATGAAAATGGGAATAACCCACGACGTCATATGCGGAGGCTGTGTAGACAGCGAGGAAAAATCTCACTACACTTCCGCTAAGAGCTGCAGGGCTTAACAAAAATCCCTCTGACCTCTATTTGCAGGTAAGGCTGTCAACACACATATATGACGAGTATGAGAAAGGTATTAAGAGGATAAATTCCCCCTAAGGGCATCGCAATGGGTCCATGAGGACCTAAGTGAGACGTGCTTTACGCGACTACCCACTCACCTTATTTAATCTACTCACAAGAAACATGTGGTCCTTATGTTCTGTGTTGAGTTCTGGCCTAAGCAACGGGAAAAAAGATACTTCCTCAACTTGAGTTTTTTCTAACTTTGGTTTTGTGTGACGCCTTGCAAGAGGTACAAGCTTCCGAGCATGGTAGGTCACTAGGCACGAATAATTTGACGAGGCATCGTTTTCTGACAATGCTCCAGAGAAAGACCAGGGGTAGCACAGAGTGAGAGGCGGGCGGACCTGAGTCTCAACCCACAGCGCGGCCATCACTCTCTGCAACTATTGCCTTGGAAAATGTAAAAGTTTGTCTTCCTTCATGCCGGGATCGTGACAAATTGTCGATAAAGAGAGGTGTCGCTTATAGAGGGGTGTCCGTAAAGAGAAGTTCTACTCTATTTGGAGTTGGCTGACTAGTCCTTGAGCAACGAGGGATGACACGCGTCCAACTTTTGACTTTCTACAATAATTTGTTTAAGTTTTTTTCGTTAATCGCTGAGCGACGCTCTGAGCGAAGCCCTGAGCGACGCCAACTTCTAGATGGTTATCTATGGTTTTATAGAATAACTTAAGTTTTGAACTGAGTCTTGAACCAGAAGCTCAAACCAACAAGTTAAATGAACATTCGTCGGTAACTCCGTCGTCTAATGCGGAATTTATCGCTCAACAAATCGCCAAATGTCGCTCAGCTGCTCGTCGCTCAGGTGGTCAGTCGCTGTGTCCGTAGTTGTCCTTGAGCGCTGAAGGACTTTCGACTTTCTATAATAATTTTGTTTAAGTTTTTTCGTTTATCGCTGTGCGCCGCCCTGAGCGACGCCAACTTCTAGGTGGTTATCTATGGTCTAAAAGAATAAATTTAGTTTTGATCAGAGTCTTGAATCAGAAGCTCTAACCAACAAGTTAAATGAACATTCGTCGGTAACTCCGTCGTCTAATTTGGAATATATCGCTCAATAAATCGCCAAATGTCGCTCAGCTGCTCGTCGCTCAGGTGGTCAGTCGCTGTGTCCGTAGTTGTCCTTGAGCGACGAGGGTCTTTCGACTTTCAATAATAATTTGGTTTAAGTTTTTTCGTTTATCGCTGAGCGACGCCCTGAGCGACGGAAACATCTGCGTGGTTATCCATGGTCTTAAAAAATAAATTTAGTTTTGAACTGAGTCTTGAACTAGAGACTCAAACCAACAAGTTAAATGAACATCCGTCGGTAACCCCGTCGTCTAATGTAGAAATCATCGCTCAATAAATCGCCAACTGTAGCTCAGCTGTTCGTCGCTCAACTGGTCAGTCGCTGGTAATCTCAATGGAGCTCAGTAAGTCGCCCCACTTTGCTGAATTGCTCATCAGACATCGCTTACTGCGTAGCCTATTCACAAAATACTCAATCAGTGACGCTCAATTACTGGCCACCACCCGTCGCTTAATCGATTACTGCGTAGCCTCTACTGCAGTCGTCTTTTAGTCCATCTTTCTAGGCTGCGAGGGAACATTCAATTTTCCACAGTCAATTCCTAAGCCAGATTTCGACTTAACATCAGAATCAAGACAATTCGTGCTCACACTCCATCGTCGTTCTTGACGTCCAAAATCGAAAATCAAAACAAGCAACACACATTAAGTCACCCAGCCAGTGGTCGTGTGAAGTCCATTCCTAACGACCCAATTAAATCAGTCCTACTGCAATTAGGCCACAAAGGCCCCAAAACACAAATTGCCTCTGAGGCCCAGCAATCCCATCACCTGACACTCACTTGACAGGCGAACTCTCCACTCTCGAGGTGCCGACTTCAAAGACACAGCTCTTCTCCGATTCCAATAAAAACAGAGTTCGTGCATTTCGGTTTTCGAAAACCAGTCCCTTCGTCAGTTTTTATAGCCCGGCCTGGGCATACTAATTAACGGTTGCATTTGGTATTTGCCTTGTTTACTATTTGATTGGGTTATTAATGGAGACTTGAAGCCAGCGACAACAGCGGACGGCAATGAATATGCAAGAGGTGCACGCTGTTACCGCGCTGATGAGAGGCTAGAGTAGGTGTGGTCAGCGTCGTGAAAATGTCAAACGTTGTACTTTTCGAAAATGTCAAATCAATTGACACCGCGCGACAGTCCCAGCCCGTGTGTGTAGCATATGCCGGCGAACAACTCTCCGCTGGTTGACGACGGATGTGTCATCTTGACTTTTATTCTCGTTTTCATTTTGCTGTCGTTTAGAGGATGATGCTGATGGGGATTAGACACCGAGTGCCGTGTTCGCCGACACACGAGATGTGGGCTGAAGCTGAATGGTGTTTTTGACGTTTTTCTTGTCATTTTCGTATCCAACAACGAAACGAGAGTATTTATCTCGGAGGAGATTTCGTCACCGCGAGTGAGTCGGTTAATCATGTGAGTGGATGGATGGATGGGTGGAGGAGGGCCTCCTTTCGGGGGATTATAGATTCACTTAAGGTTGGCAGGCGGGCGCATCCGTAAATGGCTTCGGGAGGGTGATTTGGAGTTACTGCGAGGCATAAACGACTCTTGAGTGACACTTAAGAGGCGCAATTAAAACAAACAAGTCATCACTGAGACTTTGTGGTTGGTTTCAGCAGCTGTGTGCAGGGATGCCATGGGAAACTGTGCGCGTCTGTTGGTGGTTCAAGGGAAGCTAAACAAATCTAATCGTGTGTTGGGAAGATTAAGCCAAATGCTCTTGGCTTTTGTTGAGTGGTCGTGGAGTTTTGTAGCTTTTCGTGGGAATATGTCGCGGCGTTTAGAGCCCATTAGGGAGCTGACTCGTCCGAGGAGTGGGAGTTCTTTTACGATGTTGAGGCCACGGTACCCTCATCTAGATCTCAGTGCTGAGGCTGGACAATGGGTAGGTGACTCAAAATGACCGGAAGAGCATTTCTATTTACTCTACCAAATGCCGACACGTGAAATGTGAAAAGATGTGAAATAAATATTCCCCTCCAAGCCACCAACACTTCCACAGTATGTGCTTATTTCCTCTTGTCCAGATGGCGACCTCCTAATTCAAGAGCCAAAATTTCTCGGTCTACATCTAACAGCATCCACAACCATGACCCACCATTCGAAGAACCGCATGAAAGAAGCTTCGCCCCGTTTGCCGTGAGAGTTCCTCGGAAAATTAGCGCTCGCAGCAGCCACCTAGGCGTGCTGGATCGAATCTGGCGCGAAGAAAACTTTGTTTATCTGCTAATGCATGTGAAATTCAGTTGCACCCAGATAAAATCACTTACGCTGTCACGTTACGCAAACAACACACATTTTGACACTTTCTAGTTTCGATTTCTTGCCCGCCGCCCATTCGGTGTTTCCCCACAGTGCCGCAGTCGCAGAAGTGAAGTGAATTCCTCGGCACCAAAAATGTCACATGATACTCGCATGTCAAGGATGGTCTCCACGTCACCGAAGTGTGACTTTGTGAACAGCGCCATGCGGATCACATGTCATGACACTACTCGGGCAAGCTGCGACTTGTTGAACTTAACACATGTTTACACTAACTATGAACAAGCAATCGTCTGGAGTTAGTTTATCCCACCAGCGACACTCTCGGCGGAATTTAAATAAATTATCATAATATCCGTATTTGGGGAACTCAACCGAGAACGAGTTATGTGTCTTTCCAGCGCCGATCGGGAGGCAAGGCTAGGCTCACCCTTTGGCGATGTTCGACAACACAGACATAAAAAAACACAGCGTTACCGGTTTACTGTAATAAAAAAAAGGCAACGATGTTGACATTACGTTCTTTTTAGCGAATGACAAGCGCACACACGTATGCGGGATGTGTTCTCGAAGTGAGTGGAGAGGAGAAGAAAAAATAAAAACGAATAAAATCGTATTTTGTATCTAGATGCTGCGGACGATGTGATGGAATGTGTTTATTACTTTTATCTCGAATTTTTATACATTCTCATGGTCAGGGCTGTTCGGTCTTTTTTGTTTTCCTGTGTTTTCTGTTAGAAACAAGTTTTGACAACTTTGACAGATGACGTAACGTTGAAGTGAATCTAACATTCTTGGGAGCGTCGTAGTCGTTTTGTTTGACGACTTTCGGGTGATGGTACTGTGCTTAGCTGGGGAAACCTGAAATATAAAACAGATTAGCGACCAGCAGTTCTGTCCAGCTCAACATCTTCGAGGAAGTCATCGAAAACTCGTATTTTAGGGCAGACGAGCTAACAAACTACTTACTCGAACTTGGACTCGAACTGGGACTCAAAATTGGACTCGAACTTGGGCTCGAACTTGGATTCGAACTTGGATTCGAACTTGGACTCGAACTTGGACTCGAACTTGGCCTCGAACTTGGATTCGAACTTGGACTCGAACTTGGACTCGAACTTGGACTCGAACTAAGGTGAAAATTAAGCCTGCGGGTTTGTTTCAGGTTCGTAGAAAAACTACCACTGGGAATGTGGGATTCAAGGCCAAGAAGTTTAATCTCATTTTCCAATTCTGACCGCTTGGACAAATGTCCGAAGATGTTCAATTGCATGATTATCGGTTTTGCATGCTCACCTAGAATGAATTTCAGACCTCCCCTAAGTCCCTAAGTCGATTTGTCACGGGGTACCATAATTTGTTTGAGTTAGAGGGAGTTTGACTTAGGGAGTGTTCGACTAAGGGAGAGTCCACTGTGCTTAGGAAATCAAAGTTGAGCGTCATCTGGCGAATTTCTCGACTTGTTCCAACCACCTCGTCCTGGGTCTGCCAAGTGGTCGCCTACTTGTGAGCATCGCATTCAAGGCACCCCTCGAAGCGGTCATAGCCCAAATGTAGGCTTGTGAGGTACCCCTGCACAGCACATTATGTCGTGTGGAACAGTCTTGTGGATATTTAGCTCTGCAAGGCAATCTTATCTTGTTTTTCGGGTTAAATCCTAATTCATCATCGAGTCACATGTGCGTAGCCATTGAGTCGTCCTGAAAAATGTGAGCGGAGCACTTAGTGGAACGCGTGCTTAAAGGCGATACTTTATAGATTACGAGTGAGTCATGATAGATGGCGTTGCTCGCGTTTAATGATGGCTTGGTTGATGACAGATCTTCCAAGCTTCAGAATTGACCCAGCTCAACCAATCCTACAGGAAAGGTCTCTATTACTCCTCCCTAAACTCGTGAAAAGACCCCAAGATACTAGAACTTCTAACGACACAGATTTTGAGATCAAATCTTTGTCAATCTTACGAATAAAATTGTGTCCACCAGAAATTATGTTCCGAAGCCTGTCCCATCTGTCAAGCAACTCAAAAGAGGAGTCCTGACCGGGACGTCTCTTACATGTGCTGTCAAAATTTGACATAATGTACTGAATTATGAAGGTGGATGAATAAATACCCGAAACAGCTGGCCTTCCTGAAGGAAGTCGCCGTTGACATCTTGAACTGACATCTGTCAAGCGATTTAATGCTAGCAACGCCATCTATCATGACTCACCCTCGAAATCGAGCATGGTCCGCCTTTAAGGACTCATTCTACGTTCAGGACGACTCAATGGCTAGGCCCATATGACTCTATTTATTCAGGATTTAACCTGAAAAACAAGAGAAGATTCCCTTGCAGAGCTAAATATCCACAAGACTGTTCCTCACGACATCGTGTGCTGCGCAGTGGTGCCTCGTTAGCCTCCATTTCGCGATGACCGCTTCGGATCTCATCATTCGTTGCATAAGCCAACCTCATCTGCACATCGCATTCCGAAGAAAACAAACGACTGACTCACACTCCACTCCCTCGCGGCAATGATTAAGTCTTACACGACAATAACAATCATTCGTAACTTCCATCCCGCCATTCAAACCCACACGGAAGTCCATGGTGTGGCGCCAGCGTGCAGCGTATCTTTTGCGCATAATCAACAATCTCATGTCGATCATTCCTATTTTGCAGTCCGTGTTCAGTGTTCACTTAATTAATTGAAATAAAACGCATGTATTTGCCATTTGGATAAAAATAACCACCTTAGCGCCTTATGACTCGCGGTATGCACGATCTCAGCGATCTCAGCGATCACAGCGATCACAGCGTTCACAGCGCTGCACAACACAACGGTGACATCTATTTGCGCAAAATGCCTGCTAATCCTCATGCAAATTGCCACTCTCTCACCTGCATAATAAACTGGCTCCAGATACACTCAAATGGCCCAGCAAATGCCCATATAGCCAGCCCCACGTGCACTTGCGAATTCAGCGCCGAACCCCAATTACAAGCGCACTGTCGCCAAGGCGGTTGTCTTAATGACAATTCCCTGCTCTGGTTTGCTCGACTTGTTGCCTATCAGCAACATGCTTGTACCTCGACGGCATCATTTACTCATTTGAATGTATGACGGGCATTCGGTCTCGTAATTGGCACCCTGTTCGGCGGCAAACTTGATCTGTGCGCGCTCCCTTGTGGCCCCTGTGGCGCTAACCCTGCCAGACGGCAGCGGCGCGGTGGTTGCAGCGAAATGCCTGTTCAGTCACACAGCCTGAAAGTGTAACAAAACTTTCGCAGCGAAATGTCATAGATCACAGGGCCGTCAAGAGAAATGTCACTTCGCTCAGACCTGCGACCGGATGTGGTGGCATTCTCCAATGACGCCAAGAAGCTCCGCGTCATAATTGCGTCTGTCAGTGACTTTATGTTCGGTCAGCCGGAATAATTTTGACAGTTCCATCGCGACCAGGAAGCATGACGTCCCTTCGGTTTCCGCTTCACCTCAGCGGGCAATATAATTTGGGAATTACGGCGAAGTGAGAGATAAAATTCTCCATAAACTCACCCGAATCAGCCAGCCAACGGGTTTCCCCAGCGATTATTGATTATTATTTAACTTATTCCTAAGGGGTCATAATTCATATTTTTATGACATTGCATAAGAGCCGAAACGACCGTATTGTCTGCACGGACAACGGTTACCACATGTCGCGAGCGGTAAAAGTCTGTGAGAATGCGTTCATCGATTAGGAAACGCCACCAAATGCAAATCGGCTGTCACTTGTGTAAGAATTAGTGTCATTTATCGCGTAGTATTTACGAGCATAGCCTCTTGGCGGCCTGTAATCGATGTGACACTTCGCCGATTGTCCGAGGCACGCTGAGGTTCGATGAAAATCGTTTTGTTTCTTAGAATGTTTCCCTCGTCCCCCGGAGGTGTGGGGCGTGCAACATTTTATGAACATAAAGAACGTAATTGACTGAGAGAGCAAATGAGCTGATTTCTGCTGGCTAATTGACTGTCACACGGCTGACATGACATTAAAATGTTTGTATGTTTATTCCAGCTGTCAGGGAAATCGTGGGTTTGTCATGGATGGCGGGCTTATACCGTAACTGAGTGGAATGAGATGAGATGCAAGGCATCACAAGTTGTCATTTTGACAGCTGCTGAGATGCGTTCTCTCGTCAATGTCAAAATTGACGGGGAAGTCTTATATATGTTGACATTATGAGTCAACGTAGATGAGCATCGCCGCCGAGGTTTACAAGGAGGATCGGTTATGGTTGAGTTACATTTTAGTTTGGCCGTCTAGCTGAATTCTTAAGCTGCCCATACACGCGCACTTTGGTGTGCACAACGGTGTCGCTTCCCGTTACACTCGTCAGTGGCACTAAAAATGAAGACATTTCCATTTTACTCACACATTGTGGCACTAACGGAAATCAGTGCGCGGACTAGCCCACGCAGAGGATACCCTTCAGCTCAAGAGTGCTGTGTATGGGCCGCTTTAAAATAGTCAAAACTCATTTGTAAAGAAATCAATAATTTTTGGGAAACAAATCGCAACCGTAGACTGTGGCTGGCGGAGGAACTGATGTCATTTTGACAGCTCTTGTCGGAGGTTATCAATGACAATGTCAAACAAGACATGGCTGAGGATTCTAAATTCTTTGATCGAATGGAACGCCCAGGGGCCAGGATGTCACCCAGAAATCCACTCATCCACTCAGCTTATGAGGAGAAAGAGAATATAGTCGTCTGAAAAAGAGAAGGTAACAAAAGTTAAACGACGCAAGGCCTAAACGAGGCTAGGCCATGTAGAGCGTATGGACAACTCAGCTCCCGCCCGAAGAGTCTTCGACTCCGAACCCGTGGGACAACGCAACAGAGGACATCCGTGTGTAAGGTGGCGCACTCAGTTGGAGAAGGACCTCAACCAACTCGGCGTGCGGCATTGGAGACAGCTAGCCAGAGACCGTGCTAGCTGGAGAGGCTTGTTGGTTGAGGCCCAGGTCCACCCCGGACTGTAGCGCCAAATAAAGAAGAAGAAGAAGGCCTAGAGCGAGGAACGCTCAGGGATTCTGTTGGAAGGCAGCTGAGTCTCAGACTCGTCTTCCGTCTAAGACGAGGACGATGTTCCGACATGGAAGAGCCATGCTTAGATCCTTCACTTTTTGCAAAAGGTTCAGTTCAAGCTCAGGTTCCCAGACTCTGAAGACAATGCAATGGCAGATGGAAAAGCCTCGAAGAAGAGAGTATGCCGAAAAAAATCATCGTCAGTCAACTATGTGTCTGGAGGGCAGTTGAATCCCAGGATCTCCTAAGACGAAGTGTGAATGAATGCAAGGAGCTGGAGGGAGTATGCCGAAAGTGCTTCTTCTAGGAAGATAGGTCCATCTCAGGCTTTCGAACATGGTGCCGTGGCTTCAATGAGACTGAACCTGATCTGTTATTACAGTGGATCTTCTCTTAACCTATTCTGTCAAGATCACTTGTCATACTGGACAAGTTCTGGTGAAGGTAAAGCTCACTCACTGTCGGCACTTACATCCTCGCCTCCTCTTTGCTTGTGTGGAGGTGACCAAGCGGCCCAGCCAAGTAGTTCAGTCGTAAGCGAAGCATTCGAAGGAACGGAACTGATGGACGCTATAGAGGTGGACCCACATCCTTCTCTACTACTTGTGGGAATCCAAACCTTAACAATGAAGACGAGGATAGGCCCCCAAGCCAGAGTTACTCCATCCGGTTGACGAATTCAGCATTCTTGGAATTTATTACTTCTTCCCCATTGCCCACCCGGCGAACACCTGTGGCTCAGAAATCGACGACAATAAAATACCCAAAAATAAAGTCAATATAGAACCTGCCAGTTCCTCAAGGGGACACTCATCGGACCCCATACAAATGTCGACGACCAGCAATTGGGGTAAGGGAGTAAAGGGAAAACAAGACAAGGCACACGGAGGAGCTGGCTTCGGAGACAGAAGAACGCGCCGACTTCCGTCAAACCATCTTTCATAGTCAGAACTTCAGCAAGTCAGCTGACAGAGGCAAGTTATAGAACTACGACCTGAAGCTATCCAAGAGGCTGCCCGCTTACTGTCCATGAACCCGATAGACGAGCTATCTATCGCCATTTACATAGAAAGTCAGGCGGCTATCCAGGCTCTGGATACACCATCAATTAAATCAAAGATGGTTAAACTTTGCCGTCTATCTCTTAGGGAGATGGCGGTTGGATGCAACCTTACCCTATGCTGGGTCCTTGGCCGTAGTGGTATTCCAGGCAACGAAAGGGCCGACGATCTAGCTAGAACAGAGGAGGGTTTGCCCTCTCTTTAAGTAATAAACACTTTCTTACTTAAGGATACCATCAACGCCGCTAATCGGAGGTGGGTGTAGGTGCAGGTCTTCGAGGCTTATTTGGCCATCACTAAATCCAAACAAAACAAGTACACACCTAAAATTAAATAGGAATGCAATAAGGAACGTAGTGGGCATTATCACCGGGCACTGCCTTCTCGGTATCCATGCCAGAAGAATGGGAGCCCCCTACCACGACTTCTGCAGAAGCTGTAGAGACGAGGAGGAGGAAGAGGATACGCTTCACCTCCTAGGCACTTGTCCAGCCCTTGCAAGAACTAGAAATGATATACTAGGCAACTGCTTTTTCAGTAACCTAGAGGAAATGTCACACTTAAAGATACAAGACATAGCTAAGCTTATCAGGAAGACAAATTGACTGGAAATCAGCACAGGAGTGGACTTGCCAAAATAGGCCACTAGAATACCATTAGGCAGTCTCCAGGTTTATTTTCTTTTCTCTAGTGTAGTCATTTTCCTTTGAATTAAAGAGGAGCTGGTGTAAGGCACCGGGGAGTGGCAGCACAAAGGATCCAACCAGGATCTAAGTGGGCCACAACTGCTACAATGGTGGCAATCACCCTAACCTAACCTAACCTATATCAATGGAAGATGGTAGACAGCCTGGCATAATCTCCAGAATAAAACAACTCATGCACCTTAGCTTGCAGCCGAAGAATGAAAAGCTGGTTCTCGTCATCAGACTTGCCTTTTCCATCAGCATTGTCTAAACTGGATCAAATTTAGTGGCTACCATCGCACTCAGAATGCCCAACAGGCTTCCCATGAAACCTGCCTTCAGAAGAAGGTCGACTCGTTCGCCCTCGTTCCGTCTTCTAAAGCAGCCTGAACAACAAATGCCGAAAACCTTGACAGCTTTGAACGAGAGTTCACCGCTTCACGAAAGTTGTCACAATCTCCTGCTTTTAAACACCCACCCTGTGCCTCCCGTCACATAGAACGCAGTTATTCCCGTTTCGAATTGTAACCTCCGTCAGAATTCGTTCACCCAATGCGTAGACTTGAACAAGTTGAAAACCAGACTACGGCTGTAATTGATCTGCAAATGGCCACTTAAGTCGTATCGTAGGCGGTAAGTGATCACTCGTAAAGCACTTCGTTTGACAACAAGCCTGACAGGTATTTCTGCTTTGTCGCGGGACAAGTGCGGGCCCCCCGATCGATCTAGTCGCACGCACAAGACGAGTCGCAGTTGTCACTGTCAGGCAGGACCTTCTTTCGGGAAGGAAGCCCAAACGTCACGAGAGAGTTGACAGATCGAGGAAAAAGTGATCAGATGTCAGTTGTTGTGCGCGGTAGGCCAACAATGCGGGTATCAACTTTCGCTGATTCTCCTCCCGACTACGTCCGGCAGTGTCCGATCAAAACTCCCTTGACAGCTGTCACGTGTCGAAACACCGATTTGGCGGTACTTTCTCGGAGTGCGCTAAGCGTGGACTTTCAGAAAAACAACATAAAATTCCGATTGTCACTTGTCATCCGCGGTGACATTTTCCCACACACACAGTTCCTGCCCACGGCCGCGTCGCACGACCGCGGACGGCCAGACTTTCATTTTCCACTTGACCAGTTTGACTTGCATTGATAACCTCTTTCTTCGATAGACTCGAGTCCTCAATCGCCAAGCGCGCTCCACATTCTGGCGACAAAATATGATAAACAAACAGCAAACAAACCGTTCAAACACAATGTTAAACAAAAAAGGCTCCGGCTCCAGCTCTAGCTGTGGACGTGGATGTAGACTCTGGCAAGACGGTCGTTGTGTCACATTTTTGTGACCAACCGCACCGAAAGTGTTTTCGGAATTCGAGCCGATAGAACGTGCGATGGTGTGCTCAGCCGCAGCCGCAGTTCGAGTTTGGTCAACGCTCTGGTCACCGCAGTCGTGAAGTGGTTTTTTCGGTCATTGGTGTGCCGATCCGGGCGACTGGTGTGTGCCACTTGAGGTGGCGGCGACAAAACTGGAATCCGTCCAAGGTGCACCAAGTGATCTGAGCGGCTTCTGTGGACGAGCATGTGTGTGCTCAGTGCTCAGTGCTCAGTGTTCAGTGCACAGTGCTCACTATTGCCACCGTGGCCGTGTGCCATTCGAACCCACGCGGCAGGTACTGGACATGGACTCAACCGACAGCGACGACCAGTCTTCTCGTGTCACCTGGGCATGTGTGATGGAAATAGGCGGCACTCTTGCTTGTGCAGTGCTAAATAACTGTAATTAGCATATATTATCATTTGGAATTTCTCTGGCAGCACGGCCAGATAAAGATTCAAGGTCGACGAGCGAGTCATGCATGCAGCGCGGACGCTAAGTGGTGTGTTGCAGTGCTGCCGCGCGCCGGTGGCGTTCAGAGAAATTTCCTGTCTTGTGTGGCGACCACGACGGCGGCGGCAGAGTGACTGTGGGGGCCAGTGGAATTTCCTAAATTTAGAAGGCACACAAGAACAGTAAACCTGATCAGCTGGTTCCAGAGAACTGCACAGGTTTGGCCAGGTTTTGGGAGCGTGACGCATGCGTGGAATGTCATTGTTCGGAGGAAGTAATTTGCGTACAGATGCATTGGACGCGTTAATCGGTGCTCTTCCAGGAATTCAACGTTGCAGGTGAATCGAGCGTTTAATGTGGACGCGACTTAATTCAATTAATCCACTGGATCAAGGCATCACGGCATCATCCGGCAACTGGCGAACAAAGGAAAGCACTCTGGCGATGATGAGAGGTGTTGGTGTCTTTGACCTCGTCCGCAGGGGGATGAGAGTGATGTGTAAACAAACACGCGATCGTCTTGGCATGGAGGGAGTGCATTCGATGTGAAATGAGGCTGTCATCGATTCTTCTCGGGATGGTGGCGATGAGGGGGATGACAATCGAAGTGGGGCCGAGAGAGGACAGTTCAAGGACATTGTTGAGTGAATGAGAATAGGTCGTGGAGGATATTTATTGGTGGCCCTCAACCGTATGGGAGCGGATTCTGAGGGAGGTTGGAGTCTAGGGGTGGACTGGGACTAGGCTGACTTGGAAGATGGCCCGGAGACCGACAGGGAGGCTGTGGCTTGAAAGAACTGAGACAATTTGACTCCAATCCATTGGAGATGATCTGGCTTTTCTGTGAATGAGGATGCTCCTGGCATAACGCCGGAGGACTCTCACGGAAACGGATGTCATCCAAATCGCTTAAAACCCCATGTTTCCAGTTTTCGCCATGTCCTCTTAAGCCTCGTCACCAGAAGATCGTCTATAAAGAGAGCCACCTCAACTCCCTCCTCTCAGAGACACCAAGCCCCGTCACCAGAAGGCCGTCGATAAAGAGAGCCACCTCAACTCCCTCCTTTCAGAGACACCAAGCCTCGTCACCAGAAGATCGTCTATAAAGAGAGCCACCTCAACTCCCTCCTTTCAGAGACACCAATCCTCGTCACCAGAATATCGTCGATAAAGAGAGCCACCTCAACTCCCTCCTTTCAGAGACACCAAGCCTCGTCACCAGAATATCGTCGATAAAGAGAGCCACCTCAACTCCCTCCTTTCAGAGAAACCAAGCCTCGTCACCAGAAGATCGTCGATAAAGAGAGCCACCTCAACTCCCTCCTTTCGGAGAGACGAAGCTTCGTCACCAGAAGATCGTCTATAAAGA
The DNA here is from genome assembly GCA_964034865.1 of Eristalis intricaria. Lineage (NCBI taxonomy): Eukaryota > Metazoa > Arthropoda > Insecta > Diptera > Syrphidae > Eristalis > Eristalis intricaria. The sequence goes on along the minus strand of OZ035873.1, from coordinate 111,848,247 downwards.
GAGCCACCTCAACTCCCTCCTTTCAGAGACACCAGAAAAACTCTCTCTTCCAATCCGTTTGAATCACCGCTAGCCCCTCATTGACTCCGTCGACCGAGGATGTGGTAAACGACTTCTGGATGTCTGCCTGAAATCTTGTCTCTTTCAAGGCATGCCGCTTGGAACGTGCCTCGTTCATTCGGGCGATCAAGCGATCTTGTCATCTCTCAATGCACTCGTAAAGCACTTAGTTAGACAACTGGCAAGTTTCGCCGTGGCTCCCAGTAACAAGCTTGACTAGTTTTTCTGCTTTTTCGTTGACAAGTGGAGGCCTCTGATCGATCTAGTCGTACGCACAAGACCTGCCCAAGGTGGCCGTGGCTGTTGTCCAGACTCTCGAGGGCTGATTAGGGACATCACTTAGACCTCCCGAGCTTACCAGATGTCACCTCCGTCCCAGACTAAGTGAGGACTACATTTGAAGGCCACGTCATCTCGCACGGGACCCCCTTGTATGTCTCCCCTCACGCAACGCACTTTTACACCAGCCAAGAGAAAGCTGATCACTTGGAGTGGAAGAGCATATTAATAAAAAGATAAATGCTAACAAGAATACCACTCGCAGAAGCCTGACTGGGTCAGGGGCATGTCGCCGTTAAAATCTGGTTGAAACTTAATACCCCAGTGGGTTTCTTAAAAACAAATTTGCGCTTTTTGTGGGTAATTGGGTTTAGGGCTTCTCACATGACTGGCTGGCCTTCTGTAAAAAGGAAACTGGTATTTTCGCCAATCACCAACGAGGATGCGGGGGAGAGACTGCCTGTGCAATGAGGGTTAAGTATTCATCTTTGTGTGGCGCTTCAGGCAAGGACGGAACTGGGACCGATTTCCTGGATAAATGCCTCGACTTTCACATGTCTTCGCGGGTGACTAAGATCCCTGTGAATTTATGTGCCACACAAAGACATACCTCTGTTCCATTGTAAGGAAGCCAGCTCGGCCTGACCAGGCTCATGTCGCTACATGGCCTTATAAGACCAATGACTTCATCAACACATCGCCGGAGAATTGCAGAACTGGAGTGCTGTGTGTCTTGTAACAGCTTGACCTCGAAGGAGAAGACGCCTCCCTCCTTTGCTTCCTGAGACCAAGCAAGCACTGTACAAGGTACAAGTCTGTGTACCTGGGATTCGGTCTTCATCTCAGGAGGCTTGGATTCAAAGCCTGCAGTCCGCGAGAAAATGAAGAAAAAGAAAAATGTTCTTAGCTGGAATGTTCTTAGCCCTGGTGGATCCTCAGCAAGCCTCTCCAGCTGGCATGGTCTAGTCAGCTACCTCGAATTTCGCATGCCGAGTTGGTTGAGGTCCTTTTCCACTTGAGTGCGCCATCGGATTTATGGGCTTCCGCTATTGTGTTGTCCCACTGGTTGGGAGTAAGAAACTCTTCTAGCTGGAGCTATACAAAGCGTTGAATTCGCAAACGCCTCGCTAGACTCATGTTGCTGTACAGCCCATCCATGATCAGAGCATCTTCTCCAAAGCAAACAGGACCAAGGTTAGGTTAAGCTTAGGAAGGTTAACCACCACAACACCACTTCCACTCGAAGGACTCAAGGCCCTTGTTAACCTATCCTGTCATGTGATGGCTTAAACCACTCAGTGCTCTTTACGAATCTTGAAAATCCGATATGTATGCCTTTGCTAAGTCCGCCGTCTCTGTGAAGAATCTTTTGCACAGCGAAGCTGGTCGACGATTCTCTAGAGCTGGATAGGGGCAAACCAGACGTTGGATCGTCTCGGTTTCCACATCGTTGCCCCAGTTCCGGTAAAGATCGTTGGGTTCCGATTTACATTCCCGGAGCATTGCTCCGATGGAGCAGTGTCCTGCAATAGCTCCCACGAGCACACGAACATGTTTTCGGTCCAATGTCAGAAGCTTCTTTGTTTGCTTTTTTGGCGAGCCAAAACGTGATGGTCCGATTTACTGACCGGTCGTTTCAGTGATGTGTCTACCTCGTTGATGTCCATTTCAGACCCGTGACTGGCCAATTGGTCCGCTCTCCTGTCTCCTTGTCTTTGAGCTATGGGGCGGGGCCAATTTTCAAATTAACGGCACTATGACTCGAGTGGTCAATCAGTGGTAGCAGTCCCTAGTGGTGTGCTGGTGAATACACTAGCAGCCCCCGTACCTAACCTAACCTACGTTCTGGTCGGCATGTCTTCATTCATGTCATCACACGCCCTAATAAGACCAATGACTCCATCGATGCATCTCCGGCGTGGACTGGAATGATCTCTGTCTTGTATCCGCTTGCCCGTCGAAGGAGAGGCGTCTTCACTCCTTTGCTTGTTGCGACCAAACAAGCAGTGACGTGTGTTCTTACTAGACTTAGACTTTGTAACGGAGGTTACGTCTCCTTCTCCTTCTACAACGAAGATGCTCGGAGACTTTCATCTTCACTTACCACTTGCCGCCCCAGTCCAAGGTGGGCCCTCAGCCAACAAGGTACTCCAGGTGGCACGATCTTTAGCCAACCGCCTTCAATTTCGCACGCCGATTTGGTTGCATTCCTTTCTCCACACGTGTGCGCAATTGGTTTCGTGGATGAATTGAAAACTTTTCCGCATGCGGCCGCGTTGTCCATGCACTTAGGTGAAGCCATCTTAGGCGTTGTCTTGACGCCTGGCTAGACTCATGTCGCTGTACAGCACATTCGTGATCGAAACGTTTTCTTCAACGCAAACTGAACCGGAGATTGAGCACATAAAGACCAAGGACTCATCCGCTCTCAAGATTGTTCATGCCACCGCGCCCTCTCACTCACCGCTAAGCCCATTGCAGATGCCCCCAATTCAATGCGAGCAAATGCCTCATGGCTATGTTCTGCCAATCACGTCAATGTCATCCGCGTATGCTAACAGTTGCACGGACTTCTGGAAGATCGTTCCTCTAGTGTTGGCGTGTGAGTCTTGCACGATATTCTCCAGGATGATGTTAAAGAAGTCACATGACAGGAATTCGTTCGATATTCGTTGTGGAGTGGAACATTCTGCCTGACAACGGTGTTGGGGTCCTCATGACCTGCAGAAATGGTTCTTCCAAATTCTCAGTATCGGTTGCGACTCTACTACAAGTTCTCCATATTCGTTGGAGCAGGCGTCTGTCCTAACCGTATACCCATTGGATAACTTTTTCACCCTTTTTTAAATCTTTCAGACATTATCCCTGCCAGAGCACCTCTCCATCTCCTCGATCGCGCGATTCTCGTGCGAAAGTCTTTTTCCTCCCGAGAAACCGGTGCTCTTCCCTTCGTCTCTGCTCGGAAAGCTCACGAGCAGCTCTCTCTGCTTTGAAAGCTTCCAACTTCTCTGCATGTTGTCAAACCATGGTTTTTCCTTGGTTCTGTTGTAGAACCCAGCACATCAGTGGCAGCTTCTTTGATGAATCCTACGAGTCTTGTATCTTCCGACGGTTAGACACCGTGGTGTGTTTTCTCAGCTCCACTGTTGCCTTGGCATCCGAGTTCTTACCTTGGGTACAAGAAGGAAACGGTCCGAGTCGAAGTTGGCTCCTCGAAACGTTGGGACATGAAAGAAATGATCACGTCGATCGCAACGTGATCAATCTGGTCCCTCTGTGGATTTTGAGGTTTAGGAACCCCGTGCTAGCCACAGAGAGATTACGTCTCGTGACAAAGTCCACCAGCCTTACTCCGCTCTCGGATGTGGTGTCGTGCAGGCTGACTCCACCGAAGATGTCTTACTGACCCAGATCTGCGTTGAGATCTCCTAGATTGATCTTCGTGTCAAAGCTGCGGCATTGATCGTATGTCCATTCTAGGAGATAATAGAGGTCATCCTTGCTGCTGTCCCACTTCGGGGCGTGGCTGGTGTTCCTGATTTTAGCCATGAGGCAGATTGTTATGAGGCGTTTGCTCTTACAAACAAAGCTTAATACTTGTTGCCTAATCGTATTTGCCCTGGAAAACTAATGGGATGCCGGCAGTGGCATGATTTTATGTTAGTTCATCTCCAGGAAGAGGCTCAGCTTAGCTGCTTTACTCTGTTCGCTGCAACAACTCTATTGACCTAGTGGCTGACTCATTGAACGTGAAGACAAACGAGCTGGCTGACGTGAGCGGCGACTGTTTCCCACAAGGGCGCCAAGTTGTCGCAGCTGAAATTCTTGTCAGTCGCTGCACTGACCACTGTGCGGAGTCCGATCGACATTTCCAATCAACAGCAGCAGGCAGCAGGTTCTTACCTCAAGCCACAAACTGGGCGCCCTTATTAACTCCAACCCATTCACAAGTATCTCACCGCCCAAGTAAGTAGCATATTTTATCACCTCCAAGCGCCGCATCGCCTCGGCCCGCTCTGAGTCACAACACGCAGCCGGGACATCTAAATAATCAACTGCCCACTTCCTCTCAACGGGGTGTCGATTTTTTTAATTAAAAAGAAACGAATCGAAGCCACAGCGCGCACAACTGCGTGCTCACGTCCGAGCATCTTTCGCAACGGCTCATTCATATGCATGACGACGAGAGATGCCTCTCAGTCTCTCCTCTAAATCATCTTAACTAGGTGATATCCGGAATGTGTGTCTATAATGCCCAATCCCATCCCATCGCACCCATCGCACCCATCGCTCGGATCACACTCGAATAATAAATTTAAAATTATTAAAAAACTGAGCATCGCAATTTATTAAAAATGCATTTATTTTCATTTCTTGTCGTTTTCAGATACAAATGAACTCCCGTGAATCAACGACGCAAACGTGAAAGGTAAGTCATGTCGCTGGCACCACATGGGGATTTCCATGTCATCTGGTCGCTCTGGCCGGCCCGGGGTTGACAAATCACTGCGACTTGCTAATTCGATGTTTTCCAATGAAGCATATTACGGGGTCATCCGGCCGGCCAGCCAGACACTCTCGCACGCACACGCTGCCGTATGCAAATCGGAAATTTTTTTTTTAAGAAATCCGCAACAGTCCCAAATATGAATATCCGCGAGAGAGAATTTATCGCACGCATGGCAACGGGCGGCCGAGCAGCGTGCGATAACCTTAATCGTCCCAGAAACAGATACACGACGACTCAGCGATTAGGCACTCAAATATTTATGATGTTGTGAGATTCCTAATTTGCATCTTTCAGATGTAAGACAATCTCGCGTCCATCCACATCGCACACAAAGTTATGGAAATGCGTATCGTGGTTTTTGTACTTTTTTCGCAAAAGGGATTAGAAAGGCAGATCGATGGACTTTCCTCGGATTTGTTATCGAATCGAAGTGGCAATTGGCGATCAGATTGACAGTTGGCTGAGAGTGGGACTGGCGAAGAAGAGCTCGGTTTTATGGCTCGAAACTGGCACAGACATTCCAAGCTGCCAAAGAGGGTCAGTGACAGCGATTGCGGCGATAGTTGAGGGAAACAATAGAAAGGCGAACTGACTTGGATTGGTTTCGACAAAAGCATGACCTAGTCTTCAGATTTGATCTTCTCTTCGGCTGTGCTCAGCTAAGTCGACGAATTCAACTTGCTTTAGGTTGAGTTTGAGGTGGTCTTGGCGGATGATGCTGACTATTGCGTCGTGTTCTTCTGGTGCCCGGGTAATGACAAGAGAGGAGGCAACAAGGGAGTTCCTTAAGTTGACGAAACCTTAAGGTGCAGGTATTATGACCCAGGTCGACGTGTTTGTTGAGGTAGATGTTAGTTTCATCGATCGAAAGTGTGGTCTTTTATAATTTTTTAAAGTGTGAAAAATGCTCCTGCTTAAAAATTTCCAGGTCACTGGCTTCAGGTGATATTTCATCAATTTCGAAGCATAAGCATAAGCGAACTCACCGAGACCTTCAATGTCAAAAAAGGATTTAGACAAGGTGACGCGCTGTCATGTGACTTCTTTAACATCATCCTGGAGAAGATCGTGCAAGACTCACACGCCAACACTAGAGGCACGATCTTCCAGAAGTCCGTACAACTGCTAGCATACGCGGATGACATTGACGTGATTGACAGAACATATGGAGCCGTCCATGAGGCATTTGCTGGCATTGAGGCGGAAGCGGCTGAAATGGGTCTAGCGGTGAATGAGGTTAAAACGAAGTATACGCTGTCATCGCGAAAGGACACACAACCTCGACGTCTTCGACAGAGCGTCGCAATGGGCAGCTATAACTTCGAGGTAGTCAAGGACTTCGTCTACCTCGGCTCCGCAGTAAACAGTACAAACAACATCAGTACCGAGATCAAACGCAGAGTATCTCTTGCCAACCGCTGTTTCTATGGGCTCAAGAGGCAATTGAGTAGTAGAGCCATCTCTCGAAGGACCAAGCTGACTTCATACAAGACCTTGATCATCCCAGTCCTACTGTACGGCGCGGAGGCATGGACAATCTCAAAAGCGGATGAGGAAGTTGTTGGTCTCTTCGAGAGAAAAGCTCTGCGTACGATCTTTGGTCCTGTTTGCGTTGGACGGTTTCTGAAGGAGAAGATTCAACCACGAACTGTACGGGTACAGCGGCATGAGTCTAGTCAGGCGTCTTCGGATCCAACGCCTAAGATGGCTAGGCCATGTAGAGCGTATGGACAACTCAGCTCCGGCCCGGAGAGTCTTCGACTCCGAACCCGTGGGACAACGCAACAGAGGACGCCCGCGTTTAAGGTGGCGCACCCAGGTGGAGAAGGACCTCAACCAACTTGGCGTGCGACACTGGAGACAGCTAGCCAGAGACCGTGCTAGCTGGAGAGGCTTGTTGGTTGAGGCCCAGGTCCACCCCGGACTGTAGCGCCAAATGAAGAAGAAGAAGAAGCTTTGAGCTTGGTTGGTTTATGTACAGCTTGTCGCTTAAATCAATGACACTACATTTTGACGTCATCATCTTGACATCAGCCGGAAAGATATTTCTGACAAAATGTTATCACGTAGCTCGATTTGAGTGCGATGTAGCACCGACATCAAGCTCTGTGGGCCACCCTGATGAGACAAATTCAGACTCAAGGATATTTTGCTAAGCCTTTTTTTCCGTGGGTAGGTGGAAATCTTCGACAAGACTCTGTGGCGAACGTTCGCACATAGAAATGTGAGACTCACTAAACGATCTCCCTGCATTTATTAAGACTGCACTTTACCAGTACTTTGTATTTCATGATTTAGGTTCCTGTGAAAGTTCCTGCTAACACCGCAACCATGCGCGGGTGTAGACTATCGCACGACATCAAGGGGTCTAGTCCTTTGTAGTCGGCACAAGACATTAGTTTCCTCAAGGATCGGGTAATCCGCAGAGTTTATGTGCTCTTCTAGGCCGCGCTTATGTTTATAAGCAAAGTTCTGAACTTCATCTTGGAGTGGTAATATTCCAAGATCTTTGTGGATGTCGTAGTTTCGATAGTTCTAAGCACCTTACTTTGAAAAGTCTGCATTAAGTTCAAATTACTTGCTTTGGTACAACCTCAAAGTTGTACGCCATGCGACCAAACGGGATTTGCTTGTATACAAGCAATTTGTTGTCAATACTTTGCTTGGAATGGTTACCAATAAGCCCAAATCTCAACACCTTTTTAACACCTTCTTGGTTTCATCGAGTGAGACGCCTGCGACGCAGTCGAATTTGGCAGACATCTTGCTGGCGCACAGTGTTCCTATGAGGCCTCGCGAAAGAGCTTACGACTGCTCCAATCGCATCCACACCTCCTCTGCAATTCCATCCGTCATCACATTTTCAGCCATTAAGCATCATTTTTCCGCATCAGCAGCAACAAACAGAGGAAACCTCACTCAACTGTCCCCGCTAAGCCCTCACAAATCGCCACAAGCTGGCCATTTGAAGACGTCAATAGACGCAATGTCTCCAAACACGTCCCCTAAACGACTTAGCATTTCCAATTTTCCACATCACAAATCACGCTGACAATGGACCCGCAATCCTCTCTCAATCACCGTTAACAGCGGCTGAGCCTAAACTGCATCTCAGTCCCCATTAAGCGGCCTGTCGGCCCTCTCACACAAAAAAAAAAAAAAAAAAAACGCTCATATGTCATTCTTAAAAGCCACTGTGCACCAAAGTCGGCTTAGACTGACAAAAGGCACAAAGCGCGCGACACGCACACATCACCGCATTGTCTCCCCGGCCGGGCCGACAACGACACCGTTGATTGACACATTTTGTCACAAAGCTCCCCAGTCCGTCACGGATCGCCCGAAATTCTCCCAAGAGGCCGCGCGGCAGCGTTGGTGATTAGAACACTGCGCGTCGGGAACGATGACAGCATCGGTGTTGCATCACCTGCATGCTGAACAACTTGGTTTGCCTTGGCCGGGCGACGAACGACGTGGTGGATGGCAGCAGCAGACGCGATGGACACCGGAATGCGTAGGCAAGCGTCTCCGCCTAACCGCAGTGTGACTCCCCACACCACAAGAGCACGGCACACACAGTGATTCATCGGAATACCCGACCGCGAACACCTCCAACCAGCAGTCAGCAGCCGCCATCCCCACGACGCGTCGTGCAATGAAATCGCATCTTGTCCGTGGACGAGGGACGCGCGGGGGCCGCGCCTTCAGCCCCATCGCCACGAGGAGTCAACGATCTCATCTCGAGCCGAAGATCATTGAATAACTCTGCGCACAAACAACACACGCACAGAGCAGAGCGCACAACAAAAACCAATTTCAGTCGCGTTTGATAGGCTTAATCTGTTTATTTATTCCTCGGTGTCCAATGGCCAGTGCCCAGTGCCCGGTGGTGCACCGCTCCCGCCACACGGCCTCGCAGCCCGACACCCGGCAATCAGAAAATATTGATGCTAATCACTTTTTATTATTGGACTTCATAAATTGTGTACTCAATCCCCGAGAGGGGTGGTTTCACTTACACGACTGTGGCCGGTCTCGGCTGGGCGCATGCGCGCGGCTCAGCGCGTATCCACGCAGCGATTTAGATGAATCGCACACACTCCCTGCACTCAGCATCAGCGTCAGCATCATTGGATTGCGGTTAGATGCTTACAAATCCTAAATTATAACGTCGTAGATGCATAGATACTGCCCAGCATCTTAGGACTCGGCCCTCACTGATGAGGGGGGGAGAGCCATCGCACCGGCGCAGCACGGCGCGCTGGTCATGTTGCATTAGCGCGCGTGCAATCACTCGACTGCAGACGGTCGCACACATGTGCGCGGGACCCAGAGGCCTCGCTCTGACCCTTGAGGATGGTAATCTGCGTTAATAAATGCGACCGCAGAACTCATGAAGTTATTATTATTATTATTAACACTGTTTAAGTGACTGGTGCGAGTGGCGTAGTTTCTCACTGGGTGCACCGGGGGACAGGGCTGCGCCCGAGGGGGAGGGAGTGTGCAATTTGAGATTTTATCGCACCGGGGAGGCGCGGAGGGCGTGCTCAGTGGGTAACGACTTCATCGCTTGGGGACGCAACGCTCGCACGGGGGCTCCTTGACATCGCACATCGCGCAAAGTGCGAGTGTTATTGGGTTGTTCGCCGAGATGTTCTACCGGATTTCAATGGCTGCGGCTGTGTGCACGCAGATGATTAATTCTGTTAGACGTGCACATGCGGATGCGAGGCGATTAGGGGCGATAGACGGAGATGCTTACAATGTTTAAGAGTCGGCTGCCGTAGGCGGCGTGGCACTTGCTGTGGCGTGCAGGCTGGTTCCCTTATCGGATGAGTCAGTGGATGCTGATCGTTTCGAGGACCATTAATCTGCTTGAATGACTGCCAATGTGTTCTTTGATTGCGCATGCGTTGAGGAATGATGCCGAAGGAATCGAGATGATGAGGCTGTAAATCGTGGCAAACGAGTCCATGAAGGGGACCCCAGGTAATCAACCAAAGGCGATGGTTCGTCGAAAAGAGCAAGCATGCCTGAATTCAGGATTTCGTAACCCATTTCCTCGATTAAGAGCGTTTGCATCCTCTGGCCATCCTTGTCACGCGACAATCATGTCAACTTTCAGTCACAGATCAGGGAAATCCTCCTCCCTCTCGTGCCAGAGTTGAATGTACCCTGGCTCCCTTCACAGCCGTGAAACTCAATCCGTCTTGTCACGAATGTGTCCTCCGTTCTCACACCCTACTAGCGATGAGTTTTCAATTGAATTGCGAATGGTCGCAATTAAAGACTCCAACTCTGACTCCCACACTCCCACGCACACACGCTGCGCTCACATGTGGCTGCACTCCCTCGTCAAGTTGGGAAATCGCATCTCGCCTCGGATGCAGGCGCGATGGCTTGGCGCGTCCTAAACGTGCTTCATCATCATCATCAGCAACAAATAAACGATTATTACAAGGCGGCACGGCGCACATCCCCTCACTGCGGTGCGTTGCGATGCGCACACACCCGGTAAGACACTGCCTCACCTAGTTACAGTGTGCGTGCGTGGGAGCACCTCTGTGATGTGCCCCGGGAGAACCGAAAATTAGGACGAGGGCGGGGCGCGGCGCAAGGAGCGCAACTTCCTCGGTAGGTGATGCATCGCGGTGCGCGGCTTGCGATAGCTAACAACTCTCGCTGCCACGATCAGGCCGGACGATTATAAACAAATTTCGAGCTCAACCGTGCGACGGTGTTGGATTTTCCACGCCACGGCCGCGCCACTGCTGCGGTGAATCATCGGTTGTTTTGTTTTCCACACACTCTAAGCGACGTGTTACATCCCCCGATGCACGGCATGCCGCGGCGGACGCAGCCGTGTGTAGGGAGCAATAACTTTTCCTCGGCTGCGCGTCTAGATGAGTCCATTCCCCGTTCGTTCATTTGAATAAAAATGGGCTCGTCAGTATTTCCTGTGCGCACGCGAGAGTCATTGCCTAGGTTCCACTGTCGCCGTGCCATTCGACGGGGAGGCCTTCAAATGTGGTGGGTGGTGGGCAGGGAGACGGAAGAGGTCACGAGATCCTCTCGGGTTCTTGTGTGTTCATCGTCCGCGAAGACGATTTAGAAGTACCTAGCTCCGTGACAGATGTTATGACTCATTTGCCGATAATGCAGTCTGCGCTCGGTCTTGGGTTACGGTGTCAATTATGTCGACGAGGCCTGACTTTCAAAAATTTGTCACCGATCCAACGGGAAACGCTGCGCTGCCTGAGGCTTGCCGCACGCGAGCGAATGATCAATTATGCAGGATGGGTTCGTAATGAGTTTTCAATTTGAGTTTCATTGCACCCAAATGGGGGGACTCTTGATTGATGCGTGCCTTTGTAGACAGAGTCGGTTGCGGTGGAGTTTCTCGGAAAGAATGCGGCCCTGACGTTCTGATCTGGTGAAGTGTGTTCGAACATGTGGAACAACTCGGCAGGGATCCATTTGTGATAACAATTCGGGGACGCTGCGCGGGAGGATCAGTGGCTTTGGTTCGAAATTTTGGTGCTAAGCCTCGAACAGCGGGGCCGCTATGGTGGAGGATCAGTGGCTTTGGTCCAAAATTTTGGTGCTAAGCCTCGACCAGCGGGGCCGCTGTGGTGGAGGATCAGTGGCTTTGGGCCAAGATGTTGGTGCTAAGCCTCGATCAGCGGGGCCGCTGTGTTGGAGGATCAGTGGCTTTGGTCCGAAATTTTGGTGCTAAGCCTCGACCAGCGGGGCCGCTGTGTTGGAGGATCAGTGGCTTTGGTCCGAAATTTTGGTGCTAAGCCTCGACCAGCGGGGCCGCTGTGTTGGAGGATCAGTGGTTTTGGACCAAGATGTTGGTGCTAAGCCTCGATCAGCGGCCGCTGTGGTAGAGGATCGGTGGCGTTGGTGCTAAGCCTCGACCAGCGGGGCCGCTGTGTTGGAGGATCAGTGGCTTTGGTCCGAAATTTTGGTGCTAAGCCTCGACCAGCGGGGCCGCTGTGTTGGAGGATCAGTGGCTTTGGTCCGAAATTTTGGTGCTAAGCCTCGACCAGCGGGGCCGCTGTGTTGGAGGATCAGTGGCTTTGGTCCGAAATTTTGGTGCTAAGCCTCGACCAGCGGGGCCGCTGTGTTGGAGGATCAGTGGTTTTGGACCAAGATGTTGGTGCTAAGCCTCGATCAGCGGCCGCTGTGGTAGAGGATCGGTGGCGTTGGTGCTAAGCCTCGACCAGCGGGGCCGCTGTGTTGGAGGATCAGTGGCTTTGGTCCGAAATTTTGGTGCTAAGCCTCGACCAGCGGGGCCGCTGTGTTGGAGGATCAGTGGCTTTGGTCCGAAATTTTGGTGCTAAGCCTCGACCAGCGGGGCCGCTGTGGTGGAGGATCAGTGGCTTTGGTCCAAAATTTTGGTGCTAAACCTCGACCAGCGGGGCCGCTGTGGTGGAGGATGAGAGGCTTTGGTCCAAGATGTTTGTGCTAAGCCTCGACCAGCGGGGCCGCTATGGTGGAGGATCAGTGGCTTTGGTCCCAAATTTTGGTGCTAAGCCTCAACCCATTTAAGACAACAAATCGGGGCCGCTGATCGGTGGCTTTGGTCAAAGGCGTTGGTTCTAAGCCTCGACCCATTTAAGACAACAACTCGCGGCCGCTGTGGTGGAGGATCAGTGGCTTTGGTCCAAAATTTTGGTGCTAAACCTCGACCAGCGGGGCCGCTGTGGTGGAGGATGAGTGGCTTTGGTCCAAGATGTTGGTGCTAAGCCTCGACCAGCGGGGCCGCTATGGTGGAGGATCAGTGGCGTTGGTGCTAAGCCTCGACCAGCGGCCGCTGTGGTAGAGGATCGGTGACGTTGGTGCTAAGCCTCGACCAGTGGTGCCGCTGTGGTGGAGGATCAGTGGCTTTGGTCCAAGATGTTGGTGCTAAGCCTCGACCAGCGGGGCCGCTGTGTTGGAGGATCAGTGGCTTTGGTCCAAGATGTTGGTGCTAAGCCTCGACCAGCGGGGCCGCTGTGGTGGAGGATCGGTGGCGTTGGTGCTAAGCCTCGACCAGCGGGGCCGCTGTGGTGGAGGATCAGTGGCTTTGGTCCAAAATTTTGGTGCTAAGCCTCGACCAGCGGGGCCGCTGTGGTGGAGGATCAGTGGCTTTGGTCCAAGATGTTGGTGCTAAGCCTCGATCAGCGGCCGCTGTGGTAGAGGATCGGTGGCGTTGGTGCTAAGCCTCGACCAGCGGGGCCGCTGTGGTGGAGGATCAGTGGCTTTGGACCAAGATGTTGGTGCTAAGCCTCGACCAGCGGAGCCGCTGTGGTGGAGGATCAGTGGCTTTGGTCCAAGATGTTGGTGCTAAGCCTCGACCAGCGGGGCCGCTGTGGTGGAGGATCGGTGGCGTTGGTGCTAAGCCTCGACCAGCGGGGCCGCTGTGGTGGAGGATCAGTGGCTTTGGTCCAAAATTTTGGTGCTAAGCCTCGACCAGCGGGGCCGCTGTGGTGGAGGATCAGTGGCGTTGGTGCTAAGCCTCGACCAGCGGGGCCGCTGTGGTGGAGGATCAGTGGCTTTGGTCCAAGAGGTTGGTGCTAAGCCTCGATCAGCGGCCGCTGTGGTAGAGGATCGGTGGCGTTGGTGCTAAGCCTCGACCAGTGGTGCCGCTGTGGTGGAGGATCAGTGGCTTTGGTCCAAGATGTTGGTGCTAAGCCTCGACCAGCGGGGCCGCTGTGTTGGAGGATCAGTGGCTTTGGTCCAAGATGTTGGTGCTAAGCCTCGACCAGCGGGGCCGCTGTGGTGGAGGATCGGTGGCGTTGGTGCTAAGCCTCGACCAGCGGGGCCGCTGTGGTGGAGGATCAGTGGCTTTGGTCCAAAATTTTGGTGCTAAGCCTCGACCAGCGGGGCCGCTGTGGTGGAGGATCAGTGGCTTTGGTCCAAGATGTTGGTGCTAAGCCTCGATCAGCGGCCGCTGTGGTAGAGGATCGGTGGCGTTGGTGCTAAGCCTCGACCAGCGGGGCCGCTGTGGTGGAGGATCAGTGGCTTTGGACCAAGATGTTGGTGCTAAGCCTCGACCAGCGGAGCCGCTGTGGTGGAGGATCAGTGGCTTTGGTCCAAGATGTTGGTGCTAAGCCTCGACCAGCGGGGCCGCTGTGTTGGTGGATCAGTGGCTTTGGTCCAAGATGTTGGTGCTAAGCCTCGACCAGCGGGGCCGCTGTGGTGGAGGATCGGTAGCGTTGGTGCTAAGCCTCGACCAGCGGGGCCGCTGTGGTGGAGGATCAGTGGCTTTGGTCCAAAATTTTGGTGCTAAGCCTCGACCAGCGGGGCCGCTGTGGTGGAGGATCAGTGGCTTTGGTCCAAGATGTTGGTGCTAAGCCTCGATCAGCGGCCGCTGTGGTAGAGGATCGGTGGCGTTGGTGCTAAGCCTCGACCAGCGGGGCCGCTGTGGTGGAGGATCAGTGGCTTTGGTCCAAGAGGTTGGTGCTAAGCCTCGATCAGCGGCCGCTGTGGTAGAGGATCGGTGGCGTTGGTGCTAAGCCTCGACCAGCGGGGCCGCTGTGGTGGAGGATCAGTGGCTTTGGTCCAAGAGGTTGGTGCTAAGCATCGATCAGCGGCCGCTGTGGTAGAGGATCGGTGGCGTTGGTGCTAAGCCTCGACCAGCGGGGCCGCTGTGTTGGAGGATCAGTGGCTTTGGTCCGAAATTTTGGTGCTAAGCCTCGACCAGCGGGGCCGCTGTGGTGGAGGATCAGTGGCTTTGGTCCAAGAGGTTGGTGCTAAGCCTCGATCAGCGGCCGCTGTGGTAGAGGATCGGTGGCGTTGGTGCTAAGCCTCGACCAGCGGGGCCGCTGTGTTGGAGGATCAGTGGCTTTGGTCCGAAATTTTGGTGCTAAGCCTCGACCAGCGGGGCCGCTGTGTTGGAGAATCAGTGGTTTTGGTTCGAAATTTTGGTGCTAAGCCTCCTATCAGGCAACACACGCGGAATACACTGACGACAATAACAGAGCTCAATCCAGGTTCCAGGCGAATTCGAACTCAAAGTGGTTACCATCCATGACCCCCCTTGGCATTTCGGCTTCCATCGCAAGTTCACACCTGCAGACATCCAGACAGTTGGAAAAAATTCCCCACTCCATCAGCGGGATTCCCAGGCTTCCACAGGAACGTGAGCCGCCTTCAAGATGTCGAAACTTCACACGTCTCAGGCGACCCTGAAAGCCGACACCATGCTGATCGCTGATCGCGATCATCATTCATTGAATTCACGTACGTCCAGCACAGTTGCGATGCTTGGTTCTTGGCAAAGAATCATGCCCGCGATACAGTTTCACTCGCGGTTTATTCACGGTTTTTCCACGGACACCCGCCTTAACGACCTTCTAAATCACCGATTCAAATCGTTCCTTCTGACGCTTTCACACCTAGATTCCCAAATATAGTCAAACAAGGTTACCGTGCATCGTCGTCGTCGTCGTCGTCGTCGAACGAAAGTGCTTCACATGGCTGGCGCGTCTCGTCCATACCCAAAAATAGCTGCCAATCGCAATTAATTACCCAAGAGCCGAACAAAGTGCCTGTGCTCCATAAATTCTACACTTGAGAGTGGTGGCTAATAAAGTAAAAGTAAGCCCCTGTCACCGCCTCCCGATGAGCCGCCTCCCACAAACCGACACACACACACACACATGCAGACACGGACTATTGGCCACTTTCCCTATTTGGTATTCAAGTGAATCCACATCACACACGGGTGAGTTATTCCACCATTGACCGTCAGTCAGTCTCCTGGTCTCCATCTGCGGCCATTTGAAGCATTAAATTATTCTAGATTCGCGCTCGCGCCCACCACTCCACTCCCGAGGGGCATCAGCGAAGCACGAAGGTGGATCTGGTAACCAGATACATTTCAATCTACCAGAAGAACTCGCATTTAGAATGCAAAAAAACAGTCGAAACAAGAGAACCGAAGCGTAAATGAATTGCGCAGCTAAACTGCTGCTGGTTGCTCTGGTACACCTCCGACTACGGCTTCGACTTCGACTCCAAGTCGAACTCAGGCGACTCGGCATCAGCTTTGGCTTCTGGTTTATGTGGGTCGACACCGGTGTCCACTACTGGATGAACAAAACAATACAATGCCGACTGGGGCTGCGGAGGGATGGCCACCAAAAGGTTGCCCGCTTGGAGCGGCGCGGCGGTATCTGTGGCACTAAACGCGCATTTAAAATGAATTATTACCCTCTGCCGAGAGTGTGTTTGGGCCCCGAGGTGCCGCAGGGCTTCGCTAATCGTTTGTTGAACCATGCCGCGCGTTCAGTTGTCGTGCCACCAAGTGACCAAGTGTGTGTGTGTGTGCACGGTGCACACCACTGTGCCGCCACCAAGAGACCCCATGTTGGACGAAACGTGACAATTTTAAGTCGTCACCAATTATTTATGATTTTATTGAATTTTAAATGGTTTTGTGGATACTTTTGGTTCGAACCGCGACCAGCAACGATAGTCGTGGGGGGAGGGGGGAACGGGCACCTGAGGGGGTTGTGGCCGTCGATGACCACAACCAGCGAGGGATGAGAGAATGCCCGCTTGGCTCGCTCGGTGCGTGACCAGCATATGTGCTGTGGCAGTTTGACTAATGACAACTTTGTCGTCGAGTCGATACCAATTGACAAGCGTAATTGGTTGCGCAGGCGGAGAGAGAGGTAGAGCAACGACGACGCGACGGAGGGATGTCTATTTATGCCTGTCTAATGTGAATGCACTCTGGGGGACGCGACGGCGGACGGATGGCGACGCGGCTGTGGCAAGGATCCCTTTCGGTGTGAGCTGAATGTAAATCATCTGAGGTTCCACCGTTGTGATGTGAGTTTGGTGTTTACCCACAGAAATGTAATTAAAATTAAGAGAAGTGAGTTGAAGAGGTGCTCCTGTCCAAATATAGAAGCGGCTGCAGCGGCGGCGGCGGCTTCCTTGTGGCTCTTCACGGCGCGGCGCGATTTACACCACGTTACTCCTTGCGGGACAGTGCAGCGATGGCTTATCGATTCTTCCGAGAATCGATCTAAATTTGGCGGCGTCCCGCTTGCAGTGAGTCTCGGTGTGGATTTTGGTTCAGTCGAGTGATGGTGGGGTGTAGACAGCTGAGTGATGTTGTTGAACTCGATCGGTGATCGGGACGGGTTGAGGAATTCACTGGAAAAGCTTGCTGCTGTGTGTGGGAGAGTTCGCTGTCAGTGGATCCCATATGGCTGACAGCTGGTCGGGTCGTGTAATGATGTGCGTGTGGAGTGAACGGAATGTTTCTGTGTCACCTTTAAGGCCAGCTGCAGTGTCAGTGACTCGGGATGGGGAGGAATTCGCAAGGAGTCAACGAGAAATACGAGAGTCATCGTCTTGGGCGAGCAAGTGGTGTGTCAGGGCCTTATTGCCTCGACTCAGTTTGAGCCCAATGTGGAGGAGGAGCCTCCTGATATATCGGATGCGAGTGGTTTTGTCAAGCCTATCAATTCATTGAAGGCAAGCCCTGACTGACGTTTTGGACTTGGAGTACACACTTCTGAAGACGTTAACCTAGACCTGATCCAGGCGAACCTTAAATGGCCACCAACCAGGAGCATGGAGAACTGAACTCTCCAAAGATTCAGCAAGAGTCTGCTGAGAGCTAAAGCATCTAGACCAACATGTAGGTTGCAAAATTCATTAGACCATCATGGGGGTTCTCTGAGTTGGCAGGAACGTGAGAAGTTACTACCTACTCACATTCATTAATATTAACACTTTTTCGTTATACATGCCTACTTATAAATGTATAGAAACCTTATCATAAAGCTTCGATATCTACCGATACGAATGAATAAATCTTAGAGTATATCATCCCCAACATACCTATCTAAGGATACAAGATAAACAGCGATACGATCGCATCTAAGTACACTTCGCATTCGAGAGGGATATACATATGACATACCCAGAGCAAAATTGAAGCTCTGGAAATTTAAGTAAGTGTGACAAAATTATACAAAACTCTTGTTACTTGTAGTTTAGTTATCTTCAATTCATAGTTTGCAGGTATAACAATTCCATCAGGATCTCCGTGAATCCTATTTGACTCGTCGCGAGCATAAAACGGAGAGCACAGTGCAAGTTTTGTACAGGCAGCGATACAGTGAGATACGTACTTTTTGCATCTGTGATTGATGACATTGACGATAATTAGTAGGCCTCAGATGTCGTCAGTGGCTCACGAATGAATGGAGGGCACGGTGTTTCTAGGCTTTGAAAATAAAATTAAGAAAAAATAAGTGAAAGTACAGTAGAATCTCGGAAACATGAACTGTTCTATAAGATGATCAATTCGGAAAGATTAACGGATTTGTAAGATAACTTTCTTCTGGGCGACAGTCTACCATAGAGAAGTTTTTTTTTAAGAATTACCTTCTAAGCAAATATTTTTTATATCTTTTATAAAAAAAAGAACTTTTATTTGTTGTTTGTTTGATTTTTTTTTATAAAATTATACCCCCCCACGGTTTTATTTGAAGCTCGAAACGATGAAGAATTTGAAAAGAACTAAGCATTTTTTATATTTGTTCATCTTTCTATGATTCTACTGTATGTACTTTTACTTTTTTTTATGATATTTTTTAAATAGTTTTTTTTTTTTTGATTCTACGAATAGAAGAATGTGATTTTTTTAAGGAAGGACTTTTATTATTTTTGCTTTTGTTATATTTCTGTACTTTTAAACTATGCTTAGAACTTCATATAAGCCTTATATAATATAATAATAATATGGGTCGCGCGACAGTCCGAGGTGGACCTGGGCCTAGCTTCTCAGCAACGACTCGTGTTGTGGGTGATATTATTCTTTCACGAGTGGAAGGGACCTACAGTTTAATGCCGACTCCGAACGGCGAAGCTGAGAAGCTTTTTCTTGACAGGAAATAATCTTTGAGCATTGTCAGTGACTCGAAAGAGGTGGAGCCGTGAAATATGAAAGGTGGTAAATTCGGGTATCGAACCTGGCATCCTCTGCGTAGGAGTCGACGCACTTACCCACTACGCCACGGCGACCACATATATCATATAAGCCTTAATAAATTAAAATCGACTTTATGGCGCATTTATTTAAGTGCCAGCCCTTGATTATTGGGGTCCCAGGTTCGAATTCCACCCCTCCCCTTGGGTGGTCGTGGCGTAGTCTATTAGTCCGTCGGCTCCTACAGAAATGGTGCTAGGTTCGAATCCCCATTAACCAACTTTAATAACTCACGGCTCCGACTCTTTCGAGTATTTCTTTCTAAAAAGAGCTTCTCAAACTTGGTCGTTCAGAGTTTACAAAAAAAAACCTGTTGGTCCCTTCCACTCGTGAAAGAATAATATCACCCACAACACGAGCGGTTGCTGAGAAGCTAGGCCCAGCGCCACCCATATTATATTATTATAATATAAAATTTTGATGTAAGTAACGAAAGTAGCTGCGGTAGTAGCAACGATATTAAAGTAACGAATATTCAGATAAAAAGTAACGAATACGTATGAGAACTCATTTCGTCGTTAATTTTACAGCCCTACTTGCTATTGAATCCATAAGATCGTCTCTGTCCGAAAGTCAAAATTGCCATCCCCTGTCTTTGGAATGGTTCAGGAATAACTTCACAAGAACGTCCTTCTCTCCGATTGTTTTCGATTCTATCCATGAATTTCTGCATTGTGTCGACGGATGTACATCAAAGTTAGCGCACCAGTTAAGCACTCCCTGTTCAGCCACTACACACCGTCTGCAAAATTCCCATTCGTCTCTTTTCGCACGAATCCTTATTGCTTCCACAACTGTGTCATCGTGTCAAGAGAACTGAAATTGTGATCAAATGAAAATGTAATTCCTTGAAGTGTTTAGATTGGTCTGCAAGATGATGGCTTGCAGTCTAGTTTAGTGAACAGTGACACAAAGGATTAAAACTTTTTCACAGAATATTCTTCAGCACAGTAGTGTAAGAGTACGGACAAGTGTGCTGTGTGGGCACTTTAGGAAGAACTGTAATTCTTAGAATTGTTTTGCAAAAGTTGGAAGTTTCCACTCATCTAGTGTCAATTAATCTGTCTTATAATTGTTTCCTTCGGGACGCGTCCACGAAGTCCAACGCCAGCCGTACCGATTCTCGATCCGATCTTCCTTCCCATGAACTGCTTTCTTACGCAACAGACTTTTGACAGCACCCCGCGCAAACATCACCCTGTCAAAGCCTTTATCACAAATGGGCGTGGCACTCGTGCAAAATGAATGTTCCACACGCCTTTGCTTCATCTAATCAAATCACCCGCCCAGTGTCACAATGACAGACAGACAGATCATGTCCGACCCGACCGCCGAGCCGTTGCATCCATAAAATTTTTTATGGGGAAACCATGTGACAGATGTCATTCCGCCTTGACTGTGCCGCGTTTGTTCATTCTGCACACGCAGCCATTTCCCGCCCGAGCGGATGTGAACTACAATTAGACCTTCGAATGCGTTTCTTTGGAAAAATTTCCGTTCACCGAATAAATTACTGCTCTCAGAGCAAGAGAGAGAGAGGGTGGCTGTCACCGAAAATGGTAATTTTCAATTGTCAATGCGTTACACATCCGGTTCGAGTTCGAGTGCAATCACCGTCGCACTGCGCCGACTAGAGCTTGTATCCAGAACAAATTGACGGCATCACCTTCCAGAGGCAGAGTGTGTGTGTGTTCCCAAAGGAAGCCTTGGATGGACGCATGGACTTGACTTCGACTTGATATCCCATTGAAATGTGTCACCATCGTCATCATCATCATCAACAACATCGTTGTTGTCGTCGTCGTAGTTGCCGTTGTCGTCACTGTGGTCGTGGTTGACGCTGCCGTCTACTTTTTCGCGGTTCAGTGAGTTTTTCCACTTTTCCACTTGGACGAGCTGGCTTTATCTATTTAAGGCTTTTATTGTTGGTGGCCATGCATGGGTGCACCAGTGTGTGTGTGTGTAGAGATTTAGCAACGGATTGCCTGCCCCCTGTTGTCATCAATTGTGTAACACCTGTCACGGCTAGAGTTGTGTGGTGCTCTTCGACGAAGGAGTACCTGTTGCGGAGATCCTCTATTTTGTTTGAGTTAGTTTTTGTTTTCCACTTGCAAAGTGAAACTCCGATCAGAAGACTCATTGACGTGAGCTGTCAGTGGATGAGAAACAAAAAAAAAATGTTGCTCAAGTGAAACTCTGCGCGTGGAGAGTTAGGCGAAGGCACTCGGAATGCTCTTGGATGGTTTTCCTTTTTGTTTCAAGTTGAAGGTGATTCGCTGTCCGCTACCTGACTGGGCGATGGCTTTTCTTCTTTTCTTTTTGCTTAAGATATGCTCGCGACTGATTGAAGGTCGTCAGAGATCCTCGAGAAAGTTTCAAACAATGTTTGCGAAGAAATTTCTATTTGTGCTGGTAACACGGATCGTACACATAACAAGGATATGAGGGATCGTAGAAGTTGTATGGACTGGTGGGCTGGAGATCTTCTATGTTGGGACTGTCGTTGGATTCGGTTATGAGACGGGTGTTACTCCATCCTTCCCTGACACATGAGGAACGGTTGCAGTCGATTGGTGGAGCTTCTGAAAATTCGGCCAGGACTTTCCTTGTCCAGGCTAGAATATCCTCTTTTTCTAAGTTAGCTTTAGGTTAGGTTAGGTGGGCGGGCTGTTAGTGCAACACACTGGTCCATTTTGATACCTATAGTCAGACTACTACCACTGATTGACTACTGCAGTGATAGTGGCGTTAATTTGATCCCAACGCCAAATGGTGACTGGACCAGATTCGAAAACCAGATAAAAGCGTATTAACTTTGCTTTCAGTGAGATACGAACCGGGGACCCCGCTAACCAGGGGCAGGCACTCTACCAACTGCGCCATACAGTCGTCATGTTCAGCGAAACCACTGATAATCCATGAAGCGTCGCAGAGGTAAGGTATTCCGGGTACTTCTTAAGTTCCAAGTCGATGTTTATACTTGGTACCTCTTCAGTTATCGAATATGTTGCCAATTACAATTTTTTTTCGGAATATGACATCGGTTAGGTTGCCGCTGACCAAAGAGAAAAGGGGAGTCATTCAACATCGACGGACTTCTGGGGTTATTTCAACAATTTCGTTTCAAATGTCGTCCTTGAGCGTCTAGGTGGGGGATTTGTTGACGTCCTTCCAGTTCCCTAGAAGGCAAGAGTCCGTAGCTCGTCGACGGGACAAGTAGACGGCACCACAATTCATCCGAGAAATGAATGCGAACGTGGCTCAATCATTGCATTTGTGGTCCAAACCGACCCTAATTCGGACTTATGAATGATTTCCAACATGCCCCCACATTTGGTCAACATTCACTGTCACGGCATTCCATCTGGCATTCAGGACATCTGCTTCAATGATGTTACTGGCTAAAGTGGCGCCCAACGCTGGTACTCTGTGATAGGGACTAGTGATGGTGAAGTTAAGGCCGACATGCCTCGCGTTTTTGAACACAAATTGTGGTCGCTTACTTGTGATTTTTTTGCAGCTTGGTTCTTCAGTGCTTCAGTTTCGGTGGCAAACTTGAAATTTATGGCAAGAGTCAAGTACGACGCCATTTCATCATGTATTGTTGAATTTATGTGTTAAATTCATTCCCTGTGGAATTACGAACCATGAACAAAAGTCTAATTTTTATATACAATACAGTCAAACCTCTCTCAAGCGGACAGCGACGGTCGCGGCACTTTTGTCCGACTAAAGGAGTTGTCCGTTAATGGGAAAAAATTCATTCCGAAAAACGATTTCATATGTAGACCATGCTACAGCCCATAAAGGGCCAGGGCCTATCTTCTCAGCAACCACTCGTGTTGTGCGTGCTATTTTTCTCTCACGAGTGGAAGGGACCTACAGTTTTATGCCCACTCCGAACGGCCAAGTTTGAGAAGCTTTTTCAAGACATTCATTACTCTTTGAGCATTGTCAGTGACTCGAAACAGGTGGGACCGTGAAAAGTATTTTTTTGGTCGTACCGGCCGGGAATCGAAGTCAGGCCGCGAGGTTAAGTTGCGTAGGGGTCGAAGCACATACCCACAGCGCCACGGCCACCACTACACCATAAAATTTGCAAACTAAAAATTAACAAAAGCCAAAAGAAACAAAATACAACAATTCAACACAGCTCCAGAGTAGAGACACTGATTTCATTGCTTGTGCACCACACG
This sequence comes from Eristalis intricaria, assembly GCA_964034865.1. Lineage (NCBI taxonomy): Eukaryota > Metazoa > Arthropoda > Insecta > Diptera > Syrphidae > Eristalis > Eristalis intricaria. The sequence continues at coordinate 111,825,200 of OZ035873.1, read as the reverse complement.
ATCCCAGTGCTGTAGCTAGTTTTTTGGTTTCCTTGTAAAGTCAGTCTTTATCTTTCGCAGACGATGCTAAAAAGCTGCTGGAAAGTTTTTCTAAAAAAAAATGTGGTCCGCTTAAGAGAATTAAATTTACAAAATTGCGGGTGATGTCCCTGTCCACATCCGGGTTAGGCAGAGTCCGCTAAAGGAAATTTAAAATGTATGGAACTTCAGTTCAAGTTCAAGGATTGTCCGCCTAAGAGAGCTGTCCTTAATAGGAGCTTTCGCTGTATCCTTCTATCTACACAAGCGCACTGACGGGTTTATTGCAGTGCCTTCGGAAGGCCGACCGACTACCGAGTGGAACAGACCACAATTTAGGCCAGGCTCTCAGAATGAGGCTCTGGCACGCCATGATAGCCAGTATCCGGGGCCAATCTTAATGGGGGAGGTTAGCCGCTTGGCAGTGCTAGGAGTAGGTGCTTGGATCAAGTCTAAGAACTGACCGCCTGGTTACCCTTTTGCACAACTCCTGATGAGTTAGAGTCGATGCCGGAGGATCGTGTTGCCTTGAGATCTCTCGTACGTGCTTTACCTCCCAAGCCCGAGGATCATGCGGGTCTGAAGATGATGATGATGATATTTTTATTTATTTTTATTTACCATCTCCATGCCTGGAGACTCCCTCATTCGGTCGTAGTGATCAACTGGCCCTTCGATCGTCGTCGTCGTGAACAGTGCGACCAACCTCGCGTACAGCGACGTTCAGGGGTCCAAAGAAGTCCAGACCGTTAATCGTGAATGGTCGGACGAAAAGGGTCCCTCGCTCCTCTGGCAGCTGACCCATAAACGGGGTTTGGACGAATCTCCCTGCCTTTCGAACTTTCTGCGAGTGACTTCACAGGTTCCATGTAACAAGTTCTTATCGGCCGATTGTCAAATGCCAACTGGAAACTGTGCTCAAATCTGAAATGGCGCCCAGCCAGAAACCGACCTGGAGCAGAAAAAGATGTACTCAACTGATCTCAAATGCAGACCTTTTAAGGAAATCATCTTTAAGTCTGATGAGAGACTTCCGATGAAAGTAGCTGAAATGGCACTGCCTTCAGTGGTCTGTGGATCAAACTTGTAGTCTATTGGCAACAATTGAGGGAGCTTGGGATGTGTTGTTCGACATGCCAGAAGCCGATGACATGCATCCTAGCTCTTATCTTTGCTGTCTCGTGTTCATGTCCAATCTCGGCTCAGGACAGTTGTGATCTGACCAAGGCTAAGTGGGGGACTTACAAGTGAGTCGACACTACAAAGCCTTTTCTGTTCAGGAACCTCGGAGGAACCTTCTCTCTCAGAGTACCCCATATCCCCCTCAAGGGTGATCATCTGTCGCCAACGCGGCTTCCGACTTGCATTCGATACATCCACCTGCCTAAGCTGCCACAGTTTCCGTTTCACCTTCGAAACATCTATCCCCCCACAGTAGCGTCAAACTGCACTCATACATAACAATGCCATTCCCTTTCTGGACTTTCTCAAGCTTTTTACACTGTCTGACGAAATTGCCCGGCCCATCTGTCGCTACTGGCGCGCACACTGGTCAAGCGGCTCTCACAAAGAAAGTGATTAATCAACCTGACAGCAGTTGCATTAGGTCGCATTTCAAAGCGAACCTCTTTTGTGATGGATTTTCGTGACCAAAGGCGACCGTGTTGTTGCCCAACAACGACTGCGACGACGCGCTCGGGCTGTGTGTTGAAAGGTGTTGGACTAATTGCTTTTGCCAGTAACATCAGATAAGTCGAAATAAATGCGCCGCAGTGGGGCCAATGCAACAGACCTTATTTGGCGGAAACTGCTTCTTGTAATAAAACTGTCGTCTTTGACCTTTGTCGTGTTGAATAAGGTCTCGTGGGGCAGAGATGGTTCAGCAAATGGCTCAATTTTGATCAATTTTAAGTGGCAAAGCCGACGGTGTGGGTGAAGCCCGGCGGAAATACTAAGGCAATGGGTCAGGAGGGAGTTTTATGGCTCCATTGTGTCATTAAGGTAGCCTGGGAACGCGGTGAGACGTCTGGCGATTGCCAAACTGGGGTAGTTGTTTCTTTTTTTATGAAGGAGGACTAAAGGGACTGCTCTATGCTATGGTCAGCTCAGTCAAGCTCAGGATGGGCGGTGATGGCAGTGTGGCTTTCGTCCCGCCAGAAGTACAACCGACCAGCTTTTCACTCTAAGAATGGTACTTGAGAAGACTTCGGAGTTTACCAGGCCGATATACAGCTGTTTAGTAGATTTGGAAAAGGGTGGAGTGTTCTGCAGGACCTTGGAATTGATGGTCCTCATTTGAGGGCCATTCAGTCTTCTTGTTCTTTATTTGGCACTACAGTCCGGGGTGAACCTAGGCCTCAAGCAACAAGCCTCTCCAACAAGCTGCTTACGTAGGCTAGCTGGTTCCAGTGTCGCTGGTTGGTTGAGGTCCTTCTCCACCTGGGTGCGCCACCTTAAACGCGGGCCTCCTCTGTTACGTTGTCCCATGGGTTTGGAATCGACGACTCTTCGGGCCGGAGCTGAGTTGTCCGTCAACGCAAACAGGACCAAAGATCGCACGCAGAGCTTTTCTCTCGAAGAGACCAAGGACTTCCTCATCCGCTTTTGAGATTGTCCATGCCTCCGCGCCGTACAGCAGGAATGGGATGAACAAGGTCTTGTATATAGTCAGATTGGTCCTTCGAGAGATGGCTCTACTACTCAATTGCCTCTTGAGCCCATAGGAACAGCGGTTGGCAAGAGTTACTCTGCGTTTGATCTCGGTACTGATGTTGTTTGAACAGACGAAGTCCTTGACTACCTCGAAGTTATAGCTGCCCATAGTGACGCTCTGTCGAAGACGTCGATGTTGTGTGTCCTTTCGCGATGACAGCGTATACTTCGTTTTAACCTCATTCACCGCTAGATCCGCTTCCGCCTCAATGCCAGCAAATGCCTCATGGACGGCTCCATATGTTCTGCCAATCACGTCAATGTCATCCGCGTATGCTAACAGTTGCACGGACTTCTGGAAGATCATGCCTCTAGTGTTGGCGTTTGAGTCTTGCACGATCTTCTCCAGGATGATGTTAAAGAAATCACATGACAGCGCGTCGCCTTGTCTAAATCCTTTTTTGACATTGAAGGTCTCGGTGAGTTCGTTACCGACCTTGATGGAGCATCGAGAATTCTCCATCGTCATCCTGCACAACTTGACGAGTTTGGCAGGAATGTCAAAAGTAGACATGGCGTTGTATAGCTCGTCCCTATGCACGCTGTCAAATGCGGCCTTGTAGTCGAAAAAAATGTGGTGACTGTCGATCTGCATCTCTTGGGTCTTTTCTCGGATCTGCGGTAGTGTGAAAATCTGGTCGATGGTGGACTTCCCTGGCCTGAAACCACACAAATTTGGACCTATCAGGTTGTTTATAAACGGCTTCAGGCGAGTACACCAAACAGCAGAGAAGATCTCGTATGCGATGCAGATCGAAGGAGAAGGAGACTTATCCCTCTAAAGTTGGCGCAGTCAAAGGGATCTCCTTTCTTGTGGGTCGGGCCATTCAATCTCTATACAGAAACTGTAGTAGCTGTGTTCGGGTAAAGGTTGCTAAATCAACACCTTAGGTTGAGGTCTCTGACTGCCGGGCATACGGAGGGCAGACACACTTAGGCCAAGCGAAGGCCAATTGTGTTACGACGCGGATCCTAGGCTACCTATTCCGTAAACCAAATTCTGCTTTTGATAAAGCGAAGATTAGGGCTGATTCTGATGCTTCTCAGTTCAGCCAGATTAACAAAGAAAGACGTCTGAATCTACGAGAATCAAGAGGACTGCAGCTACATAGCAAGTGTTCGATGGTTTCTTCCTCACCCTCGTCCATACAGCTCTAATGCATACGCAAGCTTCTACAGAAATCATTATAGGAAAGGCCTAGTCTAGAGGCTGTGAGTTTCGTTAGCACAATGCCCTGTTGGCCAGCTTATACTGATCAAGCTAAGCGACCGCTTGGTATATCATAGGCCATAGATGTTTGGTAAGGAGGAATCCTGTGTCAGATATCCATCTGCGGATTGTTTGAGCAAGCGTTTCAAGCTTTAGCAGATGTTTTATAGCAGCGACAGGCGTGGAGAGTGGGTCTCCACCCGGAAACAGCACAGAGTTTGTGCCCTTTATAGCGAGCTCTTCCGCTTCGCAATCATCTGGAATGTCACAGAGTCCCGGCACCCACATAAGTTAAATGCTAAAATACTTGGACACCCCGTTAAGAGATAGGCGGCAATTAAGGGAAGTCTTGGTGTTAAAGGTGACTGAATTCAGAGATTTGGTCGCTGCCTGGCAATAGGAACAGATGACGGTATCTGTGCGCGATATTTCATTAGTTTTTAGCCAGAACAGGGTTTCCTTAATCGCTATAGTTTCAGCCTGAAAGATTCTACAGTGATTAGGCAGTCGCAAAGATAGCTGGATATTTAGATCCTTGGAATAGACACCAACTGCATGCAACACCTGCATCCATCTTCGATGCATCTGTGAAGATTCGCAGTGGACCTTCCAGCGTCCGGTGTACAGATTCCCACTAAGATCTGGCCGGTATGCTGGTTGAGACATATTTTCTCGAAGAGGAGTTTAAGTAGAATGAGGTCTGTATTTATTGGGTATAGAGGCACACATGCGTAGGATCGTTTAATGTCCAGACTGCAGTTCTTTCCAGCTGCTCAGCGATCTTAATCCGGTCGTTGTACTAGCTGCTGGTCTGTCTGCCAATTTGTTCAATCGGTGGCAGGTTGGGGAGTATGTTTAGTGCTTCGGACGAGGTAGTCCGCGAATCCATACGCAAGCTATCCTCTGCACTCAAGCGAATGGGATGATGTTGATTTTCTTATTGAGTGCGGTCCACCAAATTGCGAGACCATACAGCAGTATGGGTCTGACTACTGATATAAATAGCTACTGAACCATTCGGGGTTGCAGTTCCCATTTGCACCCAATGGCCCTTTTACAGTAGTCGAGAGCCGTGACAGACAGAGAGCAGTGGAGGCCTTCTTGAGACCTTCCTGGATATTTAGTTTCCAGCTTAACTTCGTGTCTAGGTGTGGGAGGGTGGAGTGGGGAGGGGGAGGGGGGGGGGGGGGGGGGGTCAAAGTTAGGGATTTTATACTTCCTAGTAAAGAGGAGGAAAAAAGAATGAACTTGATATGGTGTCCCGATGTGCTCCAAGAGTATACCTTAAACAGTGGCCATTGGACTTCGCCAAGGATGCGTCTTGTCACCTCTCCTTTTCATTGTTTATATGGACTGGATGTTGCAGCAGAACTAAGCACGTTTACAGAGGTTCGCCTCAACGTTAACGTGTGTGCCATGTCTCTCATGTCATGTTGCAGCTAGCTAAGGCTAGGAGTGTTTCACATTGGTAGAGTTGACGGTAAGTTATCGTCTTTTTGGAGATGACTTAGTTATTCTCACTTCTTCCAGCCGGAATTCTAGAGCACTCACTCGATAGGTTTGTGGCCGTATGTGCTGATGCTGAGATGAAAGTTAACGTGGTCAAATCAGGGGTTATGGTAATCTCCAGAACGACTGTTCAATGCAATCTACTTGTTAGTGGAGTCCCATTGAAGCAGGTGGAGAAGTTCAAGTGCCTCGGGATCTTCTTCACGAGGGATGGGAGGAGTAATGCTGAGCTTTCCTTGTTGGACACAAGCTTCGAAGATCTGTAATCAGGGGGGGGGGGGGGCAATCTTGGTATCAAAGCCAAGCTAGACGTTGTCAACTCAATGTTTGCTACAACTCCCACCTATGGTCGTTAAATTTGGACAATGACCTAGGGAATAAAATCGCGAATACAAGGCTTCTGAGATGCGATTACTTCGTGCTGTTGTGGGAATTGCTCGCCGGGATAGGGTAAGAATGACGTCAGTGCGCTAGGAACTTGCCTTCAACCTCGAAGAAGACAAACCCAAGAAACGAACGAATCCAGTGGCAACAGCTTGCTTCCCACACAAACTTCGAAGACGACACACCCAAGAATCGAACGAATCCAGTGGCAACAGCTTGCTTCCCACACAAACACAAACCTCCTGGCCACCTTCAGCCACTACAGAACGTCTGTTTACCAAGCAGCTTACCAGCGGAAAGAGCTATGCTTCGATTGTCGGCCTTAAATGCGATTCCATCAAGTAGGCAACCACTTGGTAGACCTCAGTATGAGGTGGTTGGACCAAGTTCATGGACTCGCCTGGTTACGCTTGGGCATAAGTCCTGCTGAGACGAGAGACGATGACGGAGGATCGGGTTGCCTGGAGATCTCCTCCGTCACCCCTTAGTGGATCATGCGGGTGAGAAAATAACGATGATGATGATTAAATGGAGATTGGATTAATTGGTTTCGCCCGCCCGATCTTTACTGCTCTCGTTCGACTGCCTCTGTCAACCTGAACAACTTCACCAAACCAATTCAAGCCAAGTCGCGCCTATCTACTTCGTTCAAACTAGCGCTTGAACGACATGACTCACGCCTTAATTGCTGCTGATCTAATAGCCAAAACGAGCCGTTAAATGGCTGGCGACCTGTGAGGGCAATTCTTTGAAGCATTTCTGCAAATTATGTTTTCAAAGAAATTCTCTGCTGGACACGAGCGCGTGTTAATTGATCGGGTCGCCGCCGCATGGCCAAGAGGTTTATCCAAAGTAGGCAGACATTTTTCGACGCATAAAAACACACACAATTCTCCTTAACGATTTTGGGCCTATCACCATCTGGCCAGATGGCTCGACTCAAACTCAATCTTGAGGCGAAATTTTCGACACATTTTTGATGCCCGTCTTCGAGACGTCCATCAGCCATCCGAGTTTATCGGCGTTCAATCGGCCGACCTTGGACGGCAATTTGGAGTTGCCTCGCGTGATGTCGTGCGCTCGTCGAATGTTTCGCGACCTTGGCGGAGATTCAAGGCTGCCTCATGTCGGAGGGAAGGTCATTCCAGTGTCAGGCAGGCGTCTCTGGACTGATTGAACCAAGGGACTTGCCTTCAATCTCGCAGAAGTCACACCCAAGCAACGAACGAATCCAGTGTCAACAGCTTGCTTCACACACACACGCACCCACCTGACCTCCCGGCCCCCTTCAACCGCGACAAAGCGTCTGTTTACCCACACCAGATTTCAGGAACAATTAAGTGCTGCATTTCGAGAACCTGTCAATGCCAAGGTGTGCTGCTCTTGTGCTGCTCTTCATCGATTTCCGGTTCGGAGAAGGACACCGGTCGCCGTAAACAAGTCTCGTCTCTCGACTGCACTCGAACCCGCTTGGAGTCGTTTCAGAACAATAAACTACTGCATCGCCCTCGAATGTCAGAGCCGTTCCGATAAGCGTCGTAATAAAAAACGCGTGCTTATCAATCGGCTTCGATCGGAATGGGATCACCGGCACGCCATTAGAGACCCTTGCTTCGTCGTCGTCGTCGTTGTCGTCTCACTTGCACCGATGACACATGACAGTTGATGGATGTGTTCGAATCCAAACAACGAATTTGGGTCAACTGAACGCGGCGACGCATGCACACTCGATCGGGCCGCTCTGCAGGGAGACAGAAATTCATTCACGAAGCGAACGTCAGACGACCAGGAAAAATGTATCTCAACACACAAGTGTGTAGCGCAGTCTTAGGTTGCAACTGAAATTACACTCAACTGGAACGCATTACCTGGGTGTGGTGTCTCCGCTGCCTGCAATTACCTCACGTTAAAGTGCCCCCGCGGTGGGGAGGGAGGCAGGGAGGACGACCAAACAGCGACGACGACGACGACGACGACGGAGAGGAAAAAAGTGCGCATACGCCGCCGTTGTCGTGGAAAAGTCGTCCGCAGCGTCGTATTATTTGTCATCTCACGGGTTTGTTCCATAAACCATCGCGTCCGTTCGTCCGTCCACCTTTCGCGGGAAAAAGGCGGTGCTGTGCCGTGCTCACCAGTGTACACGAGATGATGGCGATGATGTAATGCCTTGCACATTTCAGCGGAGTGGATGTGTTTCGCAGCGAGAATGTGCAACACTGTGCATATCTGGGTATCTCACTCTGGACGCGTTGCGCTGCCGCCGCAGTGTCTGCTTATCGAAGCTCAAACGAAAATCTGTATGTGCGCTCGACCTCGATAAGATATTTCAGCTTTTCGCTCTCGTCGTTGTGTTATGGAATTATTTTTTTTTTCATTTTTTCTTAATCCACTCTCTGCCACTGATGGAGAAACATGTTTCTGTTTTCGTTGTTGTTGTGCGGTTCCTTGGAGGTGCACAAGCTTGAGGGCGCGGCGGCAGAGTGTTTCACTTTTTCTTTCGCGGAATGCGCCATATGTTGATGTTGCCCGACCAAATGGGGCTGGATTTTATTGACAACCGAGACTGCAATTGGAAATGGATTATGTCCTTAGAGAGTGCGGTGGTCACTGGCTGGTGATGGCTTTTTGGGAATGGAACGCGGTTAAGTGAGTCCAGTCGTTGCACCAAAGTGTGGCTAGGAACTCGGGTATGCTTTCGAAATGACGACATTTGCGAAATCGAAATGTCTTCCAAACTCAGCGAGGTGGCTTAATTGAGCGGGACACCCTCTTCGGTGACTGACTTTATCTCTGCTCAAAGTTTCGTCAGAACTGCGTGTGTGACCTGCTACACAGAGGAGGATGGTCGTGGGTAAACCAAACGGGTGGAGGGTCGTCTGTGGCGGCTTCAGTAAAAGTGCTGAAATTGTGACAGTCGATGCAAAGGTATCTCTGCTTATCCTCGTCTTCTTCTTTCGTCTGCCATAAAGTCTGAGGTGCTCCTGGGCCTGAAAGGGAGAATCGTCTCCCACCTCGTTGTAGGATTCCACAAGGCAGTCAACTATTCCCTCTATTATTTAAGAGGGAATAGTTGACTGCCTTGTGGAAGGGATGAGTGGCAGACTAATGCCCCTTAACTCTAGACAGTGGGAACAGGAGGTGGAGGCAATTTTGGTCTACATTTTGCTATGAGTGAAGACGAGGGCTAGAGTAGAGGGGAACAACAACACAGATGGTCAGTCTCAGTTACAAGGATTTTCTTATCTATCACAGAACACTACTTTCCGCGGGTGAATGCTCTAATTGTTGCTTTAAACAACAATTATCAGACGCGTTAAATTCTCTTATGAGTCGAATTTTAGGCAAAAAGTGTCAGAATGCCCGAAGGGTAGCAAGAACTCTCGATCATTTGTAAAAAAAACATATCGTCTGCAATAAAAACATCCCAGCTGTCAGCTCTTTAGACGAAGCCAATCTGCTTGCGGCGCATTTTGCTGTGACCTCAACACTGCCAGATACCAAATCGTCTCCACCTGTACTTGAGAGCTATGATTTCACCGTGGGACGGATCCACTTTAGCACTCCTACAGTACGTAAAGGTCTAGACGTGCACAAATCCGCTGGCCCGGACGGTATTCCCTCATACCTCTGAAGAGGAGTTCGGAAGACCACTGCGTCAGGTATTTCATCTATCCCACATCTTTAAATCTCTCTCTCTCTCTCTCTCAGCCCGTCCGTCATCAACCTCGTACCGACTCAAGGCACATATGTCCCTTCTTTAAAAGGTAATGGAAACACTGATAAATCGCCAAGCCAAGCCAAAAAATATCTTTTATTGCGAAAAGTTCTTAATGACGGGTGTACGTTTTCCGCAGCAACATGTCCACTCGTGATCTGATAGCTAATTGCACCGAAAACTGTAACCAATCCTTGCACAATGCAGGCGAATGCACGATCACTGCGCTTGACAGAGTTTGGCATCAAGCTCTTTTGTCGAAAAGCTCTTCTTTGGGTTAGACTCGTATCGTAATTCAAGTTTTTCGATTGGTTTACTATAAGTCTGATATCCACCTGGTGTTCCGCAAGGTTCAAATCTGTCCCCGACACATTTTTTTAAATGACCTCTTGTCTGCTACTTCTAATCTGATTCATTCCTTCATTGGTGGTAGGCCCTCCGCTTTTCATATTCGTTCCCAGACGCGCGACTCCGCCCCTCATATCTGCTCTAGTGCCGCCAAGATCAGTCTGTACCTACTAGAGAGGATCAAGAAGCGAGTGATTAAGCTTACAACAATATCGCAGAGCCATTAGATTCGCTCGAAGACCGAGGCACGTAGCGTGCCTTCCTTGTTTTATGGGCGTTTCAAGTGATCTTGCCAATTTCATTCCTCAATGAATCCTCCGAATGAATTCGCCCGCACATTCTGTCCCTCTCTCCCTCTCTCCCTCTCTCCCTCTCTCCCTCTCTCCCTCTCTCCCTCTCTCCCTCTCTCCCTCTCACCCTCTCTCCCTCTCTCCCTCTCTCCCTCTCTCCCTCTCTCCCTCTCTCCCTCTCTCCCTCTCTCCCTCTCTCCCTCTCTCCCTCTCTCCCTCTCTCCCTCTCTCCCTCTCTCCCTCTCTCCCTCTCTCCCTCTCTCCCTCTCTCCCTCTCTCCCTCTCTCCCTCTCTCCCTCTCTCCCTCTCTCCCTCTTTCCCTATCTCCCTCTCTCCCTCTCTTCCTCTCTTCCTCACTCCCTCTCTTCCTCACTCCCTCTCTCCCTCTCTCCCTCTCTTCCTATCTTCCTCTCTCCCTCTCTCCCTCTCTCCCTCTCTCCCTCTCTCCCTCTCTCCCTCTCTCCCTCTCTCCCTCACTCCCTCTCTCCCTCTCTCCCTCTCTCCCTCTCTCCCTCTCTCCCTCTCTCCCTCTTTCCCTCTATACCTTCAGGAAGGGTATTAGTAAACCGTTGAGCTCGCGTAAATTATAAAACAAGCACAGGCAAGCCTCTCCAGCTGACACGATCTTTAGCCAGATGTCTCCAAATTCGCACGCCAAGTGGAGTTAGGTCCTTCTCCACCTGTGTGGTAGCGTGTTTCGGTAGCGTTGTGCCAAAGGTTTTAAGTCGACGACTCTTCGAACTGGAGTAGAGTTATCCTCTAGAGAACTCTTTGTGGCCTGGCTAGACTGATGTGACTGCACACAAAGACCAAGGGCCTCTTCTAGAGCAGTACAGGAATGATTAAGGTGTCATCATCGAGAGGGCTCTACGACTCAACTGCCTCTTGAAACCGAATAAACAGCTATTGTCAAGAGTTGTTCTACGTTTTATCTGGTCAGTTGGTCTGTTTTTTCTGACACGTTTTCAAGTGTTTCAAGAAGAAAATTGAATAAAATGAATGGTTGAAGTTGCCGGTCTTTGATTTAAGGGCATGATTTCATTTTGGACCATTTTGGCCATCCTTCGCCAAATCCCGACAAACAAGCTTCTGTTGATTTTCTGGACTGGCCTCACAAGGGGTTCTGAGATTCATGATAAGCACGTTGATGCAGGCCAGGGGCACGATGGATAATCATTGGATCGAACCAGGCACAGACATCAATCGTGTACAGACGGCTGACTAGTCGCTTTGGCAACTCGTGAAGTTATTCTAATGATCACCTACTCTAGAAGTGTTCTTACGTCTGTCGGAGTGGCGTCCATTGGGATAGCCGACTAATGTGTTATTTTCCCTTGTTGGTGGCCATGGGCTGGAGTGATTGCTGAAAGGTCGCTTGGTTAGTCCAAGAATGGCAAGGATCTTAAATTAAGGCATGCCTTGACTTGTGTGAGGAGTATAGACATCTGCTCAAATTTTAAAGTGGACTTAGTCACCGTCTCATATGTACCTCCGAAATGTGCAGCCGTTCCATCACTAGCAAGCAGTTCGCCGATTTCCCTACTGTAGGCTTGGTCGCTTAAACCCTTGGTTGCGATGAGGTTCATCAAATACTACGCCTCGCCACAAATCTTCGATAAACTTAAAGGCTCGAAGGACCAAAAAAATGTGCATATTAAAAAGCTAAAAATATATCCACCACGGGTAAACCACCGACCGTACCCTTTCGCGATCCAAATACGATTCCCCATGCATCTCTGGTTCATCTCTGGTTCACCCAATCGTTGGCCACCCTCTCTTTCACTCAAGAGGGTAGTTTATGTTGATGGTCGAGTCGATTGTGGTAAGGGATCGTTTTTATTCGCTCAACAATATGGTTGTTGCCAAGTCATCGATAGTGTTGAAGACCGCAGGTGCATCGTTCTGCCTTCTTGGCCGCCTCCAATGAAATGCCACCAAATGCCGTGACACAGTGACGACTCACTGTATTCAACCAATGATGTCAATAAGTCGTCCATCTTTGTCCGCTTATGCTAGATTTTTGAACTAGTTCAGGTATAACTTCCTGCCACTCACCGAATCCTTGCCTCAGAGCAGAGCACAGGCATTTTTATAGACAGCAAGCGGAGGTCCGCCAATGCCTTTTGCAAGGAGTGATGCAATGAATTCCGGTAGTTCTAATATTGCTTTCAGAATATGACACAGAATGCCAATCTGGCCAACGGGCGACTGCCCCTCATTCTTCAAGTCGGCTTGTTTGTCCCTTAAGTCAAGACAAATATGGCCTCATATTGCCTAAGGCAAGCTGGGTAGATAGACTAGACTTATAAGCTGTGGAACATCAAGGATGTCATCAAGGAAGCTTGCGACAGAGCAGAGCGAGCTGATAGAGACATCCCAAAAATATCGGAGCATGGTAAGGAGCTACTGGCAGATCACGTCACAGTTTTCGACCACAATCCAAGTCGCTTAACTAACTTTTGGTGTTCCCAAAAGGTATCCTGCAACGTTTAGCTCAACTGCGCCGTTTTCTGAGGTTTGACGAGGTGTTCGCATGGGGATTCCGGTGCTGGGAGGACCTATCGCAATCTAGTACATTTCGTGACAAAGGAGACAGCCACAACCTTGACCTACTTCCACTGTGTCTGCCTTGCACTCGCTAGAGTCTTGCAAGAGGGGGGTTTGATAGACCCTTCATGGGCTGTCTTTACAGGAGTCTGATAAGATGTCAACCTGTAGGCAGTGGTAATCTCCTGCGTTGCCTTCAGTCCGGTCGATCTCAAACCTCGACCATCTCATATCACTGCTGCGGTATTGTATAAGGATCCTCATCGAACCAGTCACACTTGTCCTGTGCACCTATTCATGAGCTCACCCTCAACCATTGACTGGGGTAATCAGAGACATACGTGAAGTGGACACCCGAGAAGGCACTTACCAATTCTTCGGCAAATTGACGATGTTTCCAGCCTCTCAGCTTAAGAATGTTCGCCTCACAACGAAGCTCAGCTGAATTCAATTCCAAACCCCGACTGTCTAGGAAAAACGGACAAAACCCAAGGAAAACCCCTAGTAACCCTCCATTCAGACTCAAAACGCCAGACAATGGTAAACATGTTTATCACAATCTGCATACAGCCACCACTGGTCTACTGTTTACAAATGTTCGGTAAATCACCACGATGACTCATCTGTTTGCTCCCCAGCAGCGATCAACCAGTTCTGCCTGTTTCCCACGAACAGGTTTGCATAATGAGCACTTTGTGTGAATATTTGAAAACGTCTAGATCTCGCCTGCATCCTAACGCACACAGTCCTTCCCGAAGACGATCGCCTTCCACTGCCAATCACTTACGTTTTATGGGCTTGCCCTCTGTCAGTCAGTCAATCAAACTCCGATCAGCGATTGCATCTCGGGGATACAAAAACAAAAACAAAAACAAAAAAGCACTTAACACCACAGAACGGCACGACACAGCACGGCACACGGCGCACTGTGCACATCCGTGCGGCATCGAATCGATCGGTACACGCTTCCCCGCCATCATCGTCCAGCGGGCACAGTGGCCAGGTATCGGAAAGTATCGCGTTCCTGTAGAGCATAAATTGCCCGTGATATCTCAATTTATTTCGAGTCAATAACGAAAAAGTGGGTTGGTCACAACCGACTGCCCAACCCCGGCCCGGCCAATGACATTACGCAAGAGCGACGACTCGCCGACGCGACGCGGACGTAACAAAAAGCAGAAACAGAACGGGCTCCAATTTATGTAATCAATTCCGAGGCAACATGCACCGGCACCAGCACCGCAGCGCGGTTGTTCTTTGGTTTCCTTAATCGCTTATCGCGAATTCATTGCATCAGATACGAGCGAGTATCTACGAGTATTTGCTCGTATCGGGGCGCGAACGAGTCTTGCCGAATTTCTCATAAACGCAGGGGCCTATGCGCGGTCCCCTGCGGTCGGTGGCGCTGATTATTGCCGCGAATGTGTGCGCAAGCGTGCGCTTGGCCAATTTCACTTTATTACCCCCAACCATCCGTATTCATCGGATATCGGATAGCGTGCGGTAGCGCAGCTCAGAACGATCTTACCGCCGCGTCGCTGCTCTGCCGATTGTTCACGTCACAAACGTCCCGCGTCCCGATCGAGAACAGTGAACGCTTCTGGTGGGCAGTAAATTAGACGCACATGACCGTTCCCGAGCGACCGCGAAAGACCGATGAATAATCAAAGTGTCATTGTCGCTTTGCGGACCTCGCGTCATCGCTGATGAAAGGATCTTTGCGCATGCGCGCTTCCACGCGGCGTCGGAGTGTATAACTCAGGCCGGCCGATATGAATCTGCTGCGGATGCAATAATGTCATCGGCTAAAGAAGCACCCGGTGATGGATGAAATTGTTTGATTTTAGTATTATCGTTCGTCGGCGCGCTGGTGCGCGTGTGATTTGCGATCGTTGTCACGTCGTCGCGAAAGGGGTGTTTCGCTGGAGGATTTAATTTGTGCAATGACAACCCCGCGGTAGATTTACGATTATTTCTTCGATTCGAATAAAGAGCCGGATCACGGATCGGTAAGGATGTGGTGCCTGGGTGCGGCGATGGCGGCGGTGGAGTTTAATAAAAATGCTCGCCACTTAATCCGTTCATTGAGGATCCACATTCTTGGGCACTTAATGTGCGGAATATATTTAATGGCTTCACTTGATGGCTATCTACGAGAGTTTTCTTGGGCGACGTGCTTAGTTGGCTTTGGTGCTTTTGTTAAGAGGCGGGCAGATGTGGGAACGATGTGACTCTAATCGCGTTGACATAGTTTTAATGGTGATCCTTGGTCTAGCGGTAGACCGCCTACTGGGCGATTAACGAGGGATTAAGGTGATGAGGCTAATTGGCTTGAAAGGCGAGGATTATAGAATCTTGCGGGGATCGTAAACAGTGAAAGTTGTGACAAGAGTGGATTGGGGACGGGAAAGTGGCTGGTTTTCCAATTGTTTGGTGAACTAGGCTCGGTTTGGTGCTGTCTCAGACACTCTCTGAGGTTCCTGTGATGTTCTGAAGGTCTTCTCATACTGCAGACGTCAATCCTTTGAAGTGGGAGTTAAGAAGTCAGTCCAGGCTTTGTTGGCAACTACTGGCCCATCCCGTTTGTGGTGTGAATTTGACATATGCGTCGCGCCTACTTGCATCAAGTCATGGTGGTCTCCAGAGTCTTCTCTGTATAGGCCATGGTTTGCCATTTTTGAATCTGCATAGCTTAACGGTCGGTGATCGTGTTCAAATTCTGAAAAATTGCTTCAAAAATGGAGATTCTCTAGAAAGTGCGTTTCGTGAATAAGGAGCAGATTGTGATCGGCATCTGTCGACCATCGGAGCGTAGGTAATTCAAAGCTGTACAATTTGAGCTGAAACTAGCCCCCATAAACCAGTCAACATAAGAGCCCGTCAGGTCTAAACCCGTTCTTTCAAGCCACTGTTACCACCCATTGCTCGACATATGCCACAATCATCATCGGACATATCCTTGTCCGAATCGAGTCCTGCAAGAACTCCACTTGCTTGACACTGTATACCACTAAAAACGGCAACATCCAAGCAACATCCTGACATCAAAATTTGATCCAAATCTTCATCGTAAATGAGTTTTATTTGTGTTTACTTTTGATACCACAAAATGGATGATCCTGTATTTTTCACGTGACAGATGGTCTGGACTCAGTTGAGGGTTTGTCTTTGCTGTTCACTCCCATGTCCTGCGAATGTCCATCAATCGAAAGTTGGTGCAGAGTCTGCGAGTCAGTTGGCCGAAACTTCTTCTCACAGGGGCGCCCTTAAACTTTCCTCGTGACTGTTTAAAGGTGATTTAAGTGATTTAAGCAAATACTACGTTTCAGAGTGAATCAATCGAACGGATTAACAATTCTCAAGGTTACGTCGGCTTATGCAATCAATAAAGTCATTCAAAGTGCGCCATAATCCCCCAGAGCACGACAGCCTCATTGCATTGCATAATCCCCCGATAATTCATTTCCGTTGGGCAACACAAGCCCCATTATCCGATCCAATGAGGTTGCATAATGAATGCAACAACCCACAGTCTGCGACTAATAATCACCCATTCAATCGTTGCTGCGCAATGAGGTCACGATGCTTAATCCAAAGCACCCTCGTCGTTCTCGGAAATTGATTCCACCTGTCTGTTGCAACGTTCGATAGAACTCTACGCTCGCTCTCCCCCGAAAAGGAGCCACAATCGAGTGCCATTCTCCCCAGATGAATGCTCAGTTTGACTCTTCCTATTGTAGCACTATCCACAGAGCAGCCACCGATGCCGATGCCGATGCCGCTGCCATTTGCTACCAAACTGAAGTCATCACTCATTGATCCAGGAAGTCATCATCACAATCCCCCGCGCCGAACAATACACAATCGAATAGATAAAGATGATGTTGATGTTGATGATGAGATGACTCTGTTTGGCTTTGGATTTGAATTCGGATTTGGATACACGGCGGATGGGGGGTGGTTCGGTGGGTCGGTGGGTCGGTCGATGGGTCCGATTGTGTGAGACGCTTCCAATTTGTTGTTCGGCTGCATTGTAAACATCCGGATAAATGGTGTTTTGAGGAAACGTCATCTCGCTGGAATTGGGATTTGATTTGATGTCTGATATGCTTGATTATTGTTTGCCTATCTTGGGGCATCGATGCTCTAATTGTGATCGATTCGGTGGCAGTGCAGGATTGTATCCCGTCGACAGACAACGCCGCGGAAAGTGATGTGATATTTTGTTTCTTTTTCGTTCGAAGATTGATCAAATGGTGCACAAGTGTGTTGTAAGGTGAGCGAAAGGTGCAAATTGTGAGCTTTTGTGCGCGAGGATCTGAAATCAGTGCGAATGTGAAGATCGGCTTGTGATCAACTCGTGATCAGGAATTTCGTGGAACATGGAGCTGGCTTCATGGAACCCGCTCTTGGACAACGACTGTTTGAAGTGATCTTGGGGGTATTCCATAGAGATCGGTTATCGGTGAATATCGTGTTGGCTTATAAGAGTTGGACTAGAGTCTAGTGTTCTGTTGGCGTTTAAGATAGCATGTGACAAGGACACTGATCGTTTTGTGGACAAGTGCTCTGTGGGGACATGGTCTTCTGTGGACAACTGATCTTCTGTGGGGATCTGGTCTTCTGTCGAGACCTGGTCTTCTGCGGACCAGTGATCTTCTG
Organism: Eristalis intricaria; assembly: GCA_964034865.1. Taxonomy (NCBI): domain Eukaryota; kingdom Metazoa; phylum Arthropoda; class Insecta; order Diptera; family Syrphidae; genus Eristalis; species Eristalis intricaria. The sequence continues at coordinate 111,807,805 of OZ035873.1, read as the reverse complement.
TCAAGACCTGGTCTTCTGTGGGCAAGTGATCTCCTGTGGGCACCTGGTCTTCTGCGGACCAGTGATCTTCTGTCGAGACCTGATCTTCTGTGGACCAGTGATCTTCTGCCGAGACTTGGTCTTCTGTGGACAAGTGATCTCCTGTGGGCACCTGCTCTTCTGCGGACAAGTGATATTCTGTCAAGACCTGGTCTTCTGTAGACAAGTGATCTCCTGTGGGAACCTGGTCTTCTGTGGACCAGTGATCTCCTGTGGACAACTGATCTTCTGTGGGGATCTGGTCTTCTGTCGAGACCTGGTCTTCTGCGGACCAGTGATCTTCTGTCAAGACCTGGTCTTCTGTGGGCAAGTGATCTTCTGTCGAGACCTGGTCTTCTGTGGACAAGTGATCTTCTGTGGAAGCAGGGTCTTCTGTGGACAAGTGATCTCCTGTGGGGACCTGGTCTTCTGTGGACCAGTGATCTCCTGTGGACAACTGATCTTCTGTGGGGATCTGGTCTTCTGTCGAGACCTGGTCTTCTGCGGACCAGTGATCTTCTGTCAAGACCTGGTCTTCTGTAGACAAGTGATCTCTTTTGGGAACCTGGTCTCATGCGGACCAGTGATCTTCTGTCAAGACCTGGTCTTCTGTAGACCTGCGATCTTCTGTCGAGACCTGGTCTTCTGCGGACCAGTGATCTTCTGTCAAGACCTGGTCTTCTGTGGACAAGTGAACTCCTGTGGGGACCTGGTCTTCTGTGGACCAGTGATGTCCTGTGGACAACTGATCTTCTGTGGGGATCTGGTCTTCTGTCGAGACCTGGTCTTCTGCGGACCAGTGATCTTCTGTCAAGACCTGGTCTTCTGTAGACCTGCGATCTTCTGTCGAGACCTGGTCTTCTGCGGACCAGTGATCTTCTGTCGAGACCTGGTCTTCTGTGGGCAAGTGATCTCCTGTGGGGACCTGGTCTTCTGTGGACCAGTGATGTCCTGTGGACAACTGATCTTCTGTGGGGATCTGGTCTTCTGTCGAGACCTGGTCTTCTGCGGACCAGTGATCTTCTGTCAAGACCTGGTCTTCTGTAGACAAGTGATCTCCTGTGGGAACCTGGTCTTCTGCGGACCAGTGATCTTCTGTCAAGACCTGGTCTTCTGTAGACAAGTGATCTCTTTTGGGAACCTGGTCTCATGCGGACCAGTGATCTTCTGTTGAGACCTGGTCTTCTGTAGACCTGCGATCTTCTGTCGAGACCTGGTCTTCTGCGGACCAGTGATCTTCTGTCAAGACCTGGTCTTCTGTGGACAAGTGATCTCCTGTGGGAACCTGGTCTTCTGCGGACCAGTGATCTTCTGTCGAGACCTGGTCTTCGGTGGACAAGTGATCTCCTGGGGGCACATGGTCTTCTGCGGACCAGTGATCTTCTGTCGAGACCTGGTCTTCTGTAGACCTGCGATCTTCTGTCGAGACCTGGTCTTCTGCGGACCAGTGATCTTCTGTCAAGACCTGGTCTTCTGTAGACAAGTGATCTCTTGTGGGAACCTGGTCTTCTGCGGATCAGTGATCTTCTGTCGAGACCTGGTCTTCTGTGGACAAGTGATCTTCTGTGGAAGCAGGGTCTTCTGTGGACAAGTGATCTCCTGTGGGGACCTGGTCTTCTGTGGACCAGTGATCTTCTGTCGAGACCTGCTCTTCTGTGGACCATTGATCTTCTGTCGAGAAATGGTCTTCTGCGAACAAGTGGTCTTCTGTGAAGACTTAGTCTTATATATCAAGTGATCTTTTTTAGATCACACTTTCGAAAGACATACAAGCTTGTCACTTCGGTTACTTTGATCTTGGTGAAGCCCACTTCGAGTTAACGAAGTTGTAAGTCATAAGCAAGTTGAGGTCAGAAGCTGTACCTACGCGAAGGGCTTCATCTTCACTAGCCTCTCAAGCTTAGACGTTGGAACTTTGCCGAGAACGATGGTGACATTCTTGACTGATGCCACTAATCTCCCTGTATTGGCTGCATGATGACTTTTATCTCATCCACATCCGGTAGACCTGGGGCGAAACAGAGCTATCGTCATGATCTTTCTTACAACTGCTACCTTGCGTAGAGGTCAAGCCGCCAATCAAGCGTTCGACGCCACAGAAGCGTCTAGGGTGAGCCAAGCCATAAACGAGGGCAAAACAAAATTCAGACTGTCAGTGGTGTTCTCAAGACAGTCAGGTTCTTCGTCCACAGCAGCGGCGGCTGACTAGACTAGACCAAGTTTCTTTGTTTCATTGGGGGTGAATATCGAGTTGGAAGTGTACGGCCATGAACGTAGTCAAACGTCAACAGATCTTCAAGAGACCACTGCGCACTGACTGCCCACAAATCAGAAGGACCCCGATGAACGTACATAATTGCAGTTAGCTAGGCACAAACCATTCTACTTGAAGAGACTTGTTTGTTGAAGCTCAACTCCACCCCGGATCCCAGCTTAATTCAAACATTTCGCCCTGTTTTTTTGGCGTTATTCCTTGGGACTTCTAAAAGTTAATACGAGTCGATCGAGAGAGGCTGAGACTATTGGTTTAATTGAGATCGAAATTTTACAAAAAATCATTACAATTAAAAGAACAACACCAAATAAAAACATCTCACCAAGCATTCGCTGCCTGGCCTTAGCAAAAGGGGAGGAGGCACAAATAATATGTGAGAAAGTCTCCCTCTCAGCCATGTTGTTGGTGCGAGATTGTGTGTTGTGGCGCATGATCTCCTATCGTTACCAATCTGGTATATCTTGGTGCTACCTTTTTTTTTGAATCGGTTGTATCAGAGCCATATCATCTGCACCAGCTTGTGAGTCTGGCTCATCTGAGTTTTGGTACGTATTTCGAGGTTGTGCGCAGGATATAAGCGATCCACCTCTTCACGAGCTATGAAGGGCAGATCCCGGCCTTCCTGAGATGTCTCTGTGACTTGGAACCCACAACCTTCCAACGTTCGTAGATCAGGTTGGCATTCCTGTATGAATTTCTTGACTCCGCATGGAAAACCCTGCCATGGCCAAGGAGTTTGCTGGAGCAGTTCCTCTTTCACACTTCGCGGCTTTCCTGTAAGTATCTTCGAACCATCCAGATGGTCGCTTCTTTAGTTCGCCACTCCTTCCAGGTTCGGAAGTGGAACCTAAGATGTCTTTCGAGATCGAAGGAAGGAAGTCGGTAGACATTTTTATCGTCATTCAACAGGTTTGACGGGAGTATCGGTGTCGGTGTCGACGTACTCCCAATCTGACTTCGTCGTCAACTCCGTAGCTAACCTTTGGTGACTCGTTGAGCGTTGAGAGCGTGTGGTTCTGAATTGTCTAAAGGTCAGTCATTTTGCCATGTTCGTGGAAATGAGGTCAGAAATGGAAGGGATTAGAAAAGCAGCTTGAATACAATAAAAGTTGCAAGTCTCGGGAATTTGGCGAGAATTGCTCATTTGTCTTTCTAGTGTTATCTTCCCCCTTACGTTGAATGCGGGTTTCAGAAAATACACGTCCTCGAAGGAGGCTGCTTCGCAGGGTTCTCAATTCGGACCAAAATTGGAGGAAAACTGGGAACCAACCCAAATGCTCCTTCCTTGCATAATGTTTGAGTTGGTCTTACAAATTTTTCCCTACAATCTGAGGTGGACCTGGACCAACTGAGTCCAGATTCGCACACCAAGCTGGGTGAGGTCCCCCTCGTCTTGTGTGCTCCACCTTGTACGTCAGACGTCCTCTGTTGCGTTGTCCTACAGGCTCAGGGTCAACGATTTTTCGGAACAGAGCCTGGCCCGCCATCTTCGGCTTTGAATCCGTAGACGCCTGGCCTGGTCTCGATTGGACCTTCTTCTCCAAATGGCATCAACGCTAACATGACCAAATACCAATCGCAGAAGCACCCACCGAGCCTTGGACCGTTCTTTTTCAAAAAAAAAAAAAAAAAGCCAAATCTTAAGGAAGTTTCCCCGTCATTCAAAAAAGTGTCCCTCGGCACTTTGTAGAGCCTGTTCGAATTGATGGCTCAATTGAGATTTGAATGCCACCATTCACATTGCGAGTGGTTACGATTTAATTAACTATGCCAACAGAGATTAACGAGCTCGCCCTGAGGGCGTCTTGTGTTGCCCGATCCAATTGAAGCTGTCATTGATAGTGTAAACACAGTACGCCACTTAACGGTGAGCAAGCACTGAACTGACTTACTTCATTCATTCCATGATCACCGTCTTGATCTGATTTCAACACACACAGCTGCACCTAGGCATTGGCGCGTAGCTTATGCAACTCTACTCTAGATTGATGTTGTAACCTCTGAGCTAAGTTTTTTCTCTTTTTTTTCTCATTTCAGGTAAGACAAGGAGTGAGTCGTGTTGCTTGGGAATTGATGTAAGTTTCTGTGAATGTTTAAATCATTTGTTTTTCTGTGAAGCCTGCCCGATTGATTGGACTTCTCCCGATGGAGCTGAGGTTTCTTGTGGTATCTTAAGTTCTCCAGCGCTGAGACACACACGTCTATGTCTTCGCTGAGATCATTCAAAAAGCGAGGGTTTGTTGGAGATTGAAAAAGGCAACCCTCTCCGCACAAGATGCCTTTCCAGTTGGAGCTGCCGTTGATCATGGCAGTCGATTTGAAGACGGACCGGACCGCCTCAAGACTTGTTTGATCACTGGTCCATGCGTATTGGGAGCCTTTTCCGACGACGTCCATCACCGACCATTCGTCCCCAAGCTCGACAGATCGACAGATCTCCGGAAGTCCCCGTTCGTCCGATCAGAGAATTCTCTCTCCGCCCCACATCTAGGCTGAATGCAGATCACGCCCCACTCTAAGATTACACAACGACACCGTGAAGCAAAAAACCTCGTTTACACGAGCTACCGTGCGCATCGTGCCCCGATTGATCATCATCGATCGTGGCTGCCTGCGAATGGGAGGGTGCAACCCAGTGACAGCCGTCAGCGTGTCATGTCAAAACGATACGACGAATCGATCAACAATGCGTTGTCCATCGTTGAACTCCCGTCTCCGAGCATATCAGAACCGTTCGATCGAGAGACATTCCGATCAATTACACGAAACAAGAACGCACTCGCCTCGGTCGATGGTCGAACGGTTCGTGTAACTTTCCATTGAGCGCATTAGACAGTCCCATTGGCTTCAATTGATCCTCGAAATAGAAGAGACCGTACCTCGGTGCCTGACGGGGAATTAATCATCAAATCAATTGGGGACTAAACTCTCTCTCGCCGCTGTCAATGTCCGCGCCCAGCAGCACCACGATCGATTGCAACTGCGCTGCCTCCGCAGCCGCCGCTGCCGCCCGCAGTTTGTCTAGACACGACACAACTGTTTCTGAAGAACCATACGTGATCCGAATGTTGACAATTCCCAGCCTGTGTGTCGTCGGGTGCTCGATTGCTCGGGTGCGCTGCTGCTTGCTGCTGGTAAACGATCTCAGCGTCGCGCTATCACTCGCCGCGAGTCGCTGGCTGTCTTCTTATTTATTGCGGTCACAATCGCTGTAATCACTCCTCTGGAATGAAGGAATCTCTTGGAATCTTTATTATTCGAACTGACACTGGCTGAGGGAAAAAGCGCGGCGCGACGGCGTCCGCACCATCTGTGCGCGTTCCTGAGTCTGAGCCTGAGCTTGCTGCTGCTGCTGCTGCCACCGCTTTGCCGCCCGACAATGATGGTGCAATAGTGTTTGCTCATCCATTCAAGAAACATGATGTTCTATTAATTACAGTTGGACGGCACACTGGCAGCTAGCTCTGGGAATCCATGCTCTGATGCACCGATGGTCGGTTGGTCTGATGCTCTGATGCTCTGAGGAACGTTTCAATCGGAGAACGCATCAATCTTCTTCGTCTGCATCGAAATGGATGAAACGATCGCGGCAGGCCATTGGCATGCCTGGTGAATTGATGCGTTATTGCAGAAACAAGTTGACTTCCTTGTTGGGGAACGCGTTGGCAGGCCAAGTGATGATGGCGGCGGCGGCCGTCGACGTGTGCAGTGTGTTTATTTGATCTTTCAGTACGAGAGTGGCATGGTCCAGTGGACCAACGGTTTGCGAAATGCTTTCTCGAAGCCATATGTGGTACCACTGGCCGTCTCATGTGGGCACGCAGAGGCTTTGTTTGAGCGTGGCTGCGGTGGATGGACGGCTGTTCGATTTTGATTTGTGGCGCGGAATATTTTGTAGACACATGTGGTGTGATCTTTTGGACCTTCGCTGCGAGAACAATGCTTCGTGAATCAATTTTGCCACAGTCACGTAAATGCTCGGAGGAACTTTCTACCTGTCTAACCGTTCACATTTCATAACCAATCGTCCCCCCAGCGACATCCGTGAGACAGACCTCATAGATCGCCTCAAAAGATACAAGTACATCCGCAAAAACCCTTTCAATTACATCCGCCTTACAACGGTCTCCCAGCCATTCTTTCCCACGGTCAACGCTTACGCACATCGCCAGTTCGCGGCCGCCTGTGTGCACCCATAGCTCGCAGCAGAACCGCAAATTGAACCACTTTCAACGAAGCCGAGCATTAATCACAAGATCTTATCACCACCGGGTCCCCCCCTCAGGCTAATGTGCGCTTATACCGGCTCCCCGACATCCGGCTGTGCGCACTCAGCTGGCTGCGGTTCCGTGAAAGCCCCCCCCCCCGTCCATCATCCTCTGAGCAAAACAGGAAATTGCTAACAATTAAACCAAATTGATCGCTAATTCTAGTCTTAATTCAATTGTATCTGGACGAGTTACAATGCGCAGCGGTGTTCTGTAACCACTCCTACCAGTTCTGAATGGAATCCATTCATTTTAGCCTCGATCTTGAATGATTGCCGGACAATTAAAAGCTCTGTTTGGACTTGTATGCCCGGAATGTCTGATGTCAGAGCGACAGTGCTTAATTGGATCCGTATCGCGGATGGCGGCGCTGCGTGCGCGCACACACTACCGCAAGTGATACGCGCATACTGGTGGATCTGTGTGCCTGCGGCAGCCAAGAGCGAGTGGTATCAAAATCGAATCGTATCGAGGTATCATCAATCTGCAGTGAGATACATTTCTTGTCTGTCTAACGTGTTGAAGGGAAAGTACCTCACGGGCACACGCACGTACGAGGTGGCCGCCGTGCGGCGATGCGGTGGCCACGGTGAGATACACACTGATGTGGCCCAGTTTTCAGAGCCTTCGTCTGGAGTGGATGATGGACCACAGCCGCCGCCGAGCCATTTGCCGTATTTCGTATCGCATTAAGTGGCGCGCACACACACACACACATGGTACCGCAATGAGTTGATACTTGCGGCTGCCGCTGTCGGTGGTGGATGCCATTGCCCAGGACGCGGCCACACGGGCACACGGGCACCCAGCAAGACCGAACTGTTCCGCAATCGTACTTGACATTGAAATAGTACCGATCCAAGTGTATTTATTGACTTCGAGTTGCGCGCGGAATGAGGAAGTTGACGTGTTGTTAGATTCGGTGAAACGCAACATCAACCCACGCGAGAGATTGAGATATATGGTTGTTCGGCGATACAACCGACAGATATGTATCTCTAAGGTAGCACAGGGATCGGCAGATACGGCGAAATGTGTGTCGTGTGGCTTGATTTGTGCTGTGTGCGGCACTCGGTGATGGACAAGATGGTTTGTCCGACATACTGAATGATCGGGCACACGATCAGAGGAGTGAGTCAGATGCCATGGGCGGCATGGCTGCTGATCGGCCTTGAACGATGAGCTGGCACATTTTCAACACGAATCGCGTTCAGAAATGCTAGCGATAGTGCGCGTCAAAAGTTCAGTGGATCACGAAGCTCTCGATGAACTTTGAACTAAAGGTGATCACTACGTCGCCGATCGAATGGTGATCATTCAACTGATCATCGTTTAGTCACGACGATCGTGGACACTCGGCCACATTCAGAACTCAGTTCAATTTAGAGACGATCGTCTTAGGTACTGGGAAGCTAGCTCACCTCGAACAACTGATCTTAAAGAAGGATTGCACTGAATGTAGAATTTGACTTACTGCTCACCAGCTGATCGTGCCGACATGCGGAGCCATGGACTTGGTGAGGAATTAACTGGAGCAAGGGTGATCAGTAGCAATGGCGATTGTAGCCCGGAAAGCAGCCAAATTTGGGTTGCAGTGACGGAACTTGCTCCTCTTGGACTTACAAAGGTCTCGATAGATGTTAAGGTGATCAGTTGGAGGGATGATCGTGGCTCAGTATGCAACCAGGTCGCAGTGAATAACCTCCAATCGTCATTGACTTCCTGAGATCTTAACAGACGCAAGAGTAATCCACACGATCGCGGCTCGAACTCAAATTTTTGTAATCGCCATGATGAATGTTAAAGCAAACTCTTGATCTACCCACTAACCCACATCTTTGGCCATCGACCAGAGTGATCGTGAAGACAAGAGATCCAGGAACACGATCATGCGTCTTCCTATCGTCAAGGCCGAGTTATTGATGCTTTTCATTCTTGACAATCGTAGCTGGCTTCCAATCTTTAAGACCAAGTTCTCGAGCTTATGTTGCCTTCCTTTATTGAAGGTACACGTTGTTTTCAGTCCAGTTTTCGACGGCGATCACGTCGGGTTCTCTAGCGTTAGCGATCTTCGCAAAGTTTGAATTGAGACCACCCTGAGGGTACTCAAAGGAGGATCATGTCCTAGACATAATGGCGAATGATCACAAAATTTGGTTGAATACTGAGTGGCCGCAGATCGATGGCTTCAAGTGATCGTGCGTGAAACAATCACCTGTCGTATGCTGGCAGCTGTCTCTCTCGGACTCTTCAACAGTGCCACTCTTCGTTGCTTCTCACACTCCGATCGCAAGAATTCCCAACCGAAAGCTTCACACTCGACCTCCTCCCAAAGCCGCTGTGAATTTGTCGAAAAAACCATTTTCCCGTCACACTCCCAGTGAAGGTCATTCAACTGCCTACAACCAGCCAAGCCAAGGTCTGATCACAGTCACTGTAGTTGCATGCGTTCTTCTCACACTTTGCCCACCACTCATGCATCATCCCGGCCAATACGGTCAAGGCGCACAACAATCCCCCGCCAAAAGTCCTACAAAACAATTCATCTCATCGCGCATACCGACCTACGCGCGAAACCTCGAACCCATCATCCAGCATTATCTGTCTTTCGCTTACGTAATCTTTGCATTTATGTCAAGCCCTTCTGCCTGCCGGTCTTACATAACGCAGCGATACCATGCCACCGTCCAAAAAACGGCACGGCTTCTTGAATCTGCCCAGCTCCGGGTATCGATGGTCTCTCATCTTAAGCGAAACATGAAAAAAAAACTCCACGCCACACGCTTGATATGGACAAAGAAAAAAAAAAAAACAAATCCATACGCACATCTGAACGTCGCCAACGGCCGCGATCGGGTTAAACTTCAGCCGAACTGCCGTGCGATTCAAGGACAAGGACAAGGAGATATGTACGTATTCTGCTTCGGTGTTGCCTTTGTTTTTGGTACTTTACGTTAAATTTTTGTTTATTTTCGCGAACAAAAAGATACGGGCGCACAGACACCGAGTGACCGGATAGTTGTCCAGCGCTATTGTGCGAGCACACTTGGCGGGGTTTTGAAGCGAGATTACTGTTTGCTTTAGTGGCCTTAAGGCGACACACTCGAGTGTCGCTTTTGACAAGCCCAAGCCCCTCTGTTTGTGCGAGCGCAGACGCGGAGTGCGACTGACAGCTGGTTGTCAGCGCGGGAAAACATAAATCCCCCGCGTTCGCAGATGCAAACGTCAAACTCAAACGAGAGCTGTGCCACGGAGATGGCGATGATGGTGGCTTGACAATGGATGGGATCTTGTAAGATGGGTCGGCAGGCACACACGTACATAAGTAGCGCCGTGTCATGCGAACGTGGATCACAAAAGAAGCAAAGATTCCAACGGGCAGATAAGTGAGCCTGGCTGGTGGTTTGGTGCGATGACACATGGAGCAGGGGAACTGCGAGCACACGGGATCGAAGATTTATCTAAATTTCATGAGAGCCATGATGTAGGAGCTTTCAGTGACATGATCGCTTACATGGGATCCGGGTGAGTTGCAGACGTTTGCTGCTCAGGGTGGACGAGGTTTCTTCAACGTTTAGTTAGTGCTATCGACCCGCAGATTGCCACTGATAGGATTTAATTCATTTTGTGCGAATGTCGGGGCGGGGTGATTGAACTTAGGGCTAAAGAGGCTTACGGTCAACCTTCAACGAAGGTTCTTGCTCCCTGCCGATCTTGTTCGAAAGGAGAACCCATGCGAATTTGAGCTGGAAAACCTTCGACCAGGAGCTGATCGTGATCGGCAACATCATGCGATGTCAATGTGACGAGACATTGCTGATCATTCGGTTTCCATTGATCGATGGGTGGGCTGTTGACTGATCAAAGCCTGAGTCAACGAAGTCAGCATTAATTTTGAAACAGAAATTCCACGAGAATTGATTAGAATGTACGCCCACGAATCGAAGACAGGTTATGTGATCGTATCGTTTGCTAATGAGATCGATCAGTGATCTGCAGTAGGCGTGCGATCGGTTTCCCGATGAATATGCATCGGAGGAGTATCGAATGACTCAGTGAAAGCACTTGTTATACACACGATCATATGTTTTGTTGATTAGTTTTCAACAAGGTCGGTAACAGTTCGTGATCGTTCGGAGAATTGGAGATATTAGGCGTGATTGGAAATGCGTGTGACGGTTCATCTTTAGATGGTGCCTACTGTCTGTCAGTTTTTGGTTTGGAATCGATAACATATTCGATAACTCAATGATTACCGAGAGTCATTTGAATAGTTTTCTTTGGAATTCTTGAGTGGATCATCGTCAGATTGATATTAAAATCAAATTTTAAGCGTCAAACAAAATCCTAAGAGCTCACAATTGATGGATGTTAAGGCAAGATCGATGCGAATTATGAATTAATCGAATCAGAGAAGCATTCGTAACTAGCTCTAAATAAATAAATAAATATTTGTATTAAATGGGACCATCCAAAGTTTGGCGGAAGATATATAATCGATGACATTTTCGATAACATGCTATTAGAAATACTTACATGTTGACATGGTATTGGTATTTTATGACATTTTTTATCAAAGCGAAATCGATAGCATCTTCGAAGGAAATATCGATAACATGCTATGAAACGTACGATCTCACATTTCATTTAGGCGATAGACCGTTGATACCTGAGTCACTGGGAACTACCTAGAGCTTAGCGGCAAATAGTATGTAATTTAACCTCATCCTCGATAGTATTATCGATAACATGCTGTAAAACAGCCTCATGGTCCATTTGGAATATACATCGCTTTATTGATATTTCTGAACTTTTCCACCATGATCGCTAAAATCTTATGGAAACAAGATCGATAACAACACATTACTGCAGATGTTCGATAACATTTTCGATTAAATGCGATGAAAATTATGGTCTTTCAACACAGTTTAAGTAATGACTTTTGGACCGAACTCCTAGCAGGCAACGTCTTTAGTCTCCCATGCAAGGCAAATCGATAACATTTCCTATGAGCACAACTGAATGATCACTGAAGCTTGCTTGAATAACTTTCGCAAGTACTATGGGAATTATGTGAAGCGATCGATCGTCATTAGATCAGTGGAGTCAGTCTTATCAAGAAACGTTAATCGATAGATCCAAATGCAAAATCGATATAAAATCGATAAATGAGTTGACATATTGGTCTGCTTGGCATCTGCCGACTATCAGATTTCTTTCGACGTACTGGAGGTAAAGTTGTGCATAATCGATAATTATATTCGAAAAAATGTCCGATAACATTTTCGATAACATGAAAGTAACACTTATTTTTTTTATTCAAGGAGAATGAAAGTGACACTTATTTTTGTATTTTACACGAGTCATTTCAGCTCTGTGAAATCAGTTAATATGCCCAACATCCCATCGAAGCAAGTGTTCGATAACATGCAGTAAAATGTAAAGCTTCAAGGAGATTTATGGAATTTATCAGATAATTTTCTGATCTCTTATCAAAGCGAAAATGATAACGTTTTCGATAACATTCCGATAACATCGATAACAAGCACTAAACGACGCGTACATGTATATAAGTAGGTATATTCTCACACGGTTCTCGTGGAATTGATGAAATCGATCAAGCAAAAACCCTTGTCTCTCATCGAAATGAAATCGATAACATTATCGATACAATGGTTTGCAACGATATGAGTGTTTCTCCGCTCAATTAGGTAAGGGAATCACAGAAGTTTGGTCGCCGCCTATCGATATACATATTTGAACAAGATCGTTATCGATTTATCGATTTATGTACATGACCAGATAACTTTGCCCTGACTAATCAGTGTTCACTCTTCAGTCATTCCACTCCTAGTTGTCATCGATCGATGGCCAATCGATGAATAACGACACAAGATCATCTCCAAATTTTGATGAAACTGAAAACGATAATCTTCGTCAAGCCCATCTTTTGGACTGAAAGTGATGTAATGCAGGTAATCGATAAAACAGAGTTGACAAGAATTACGATCAGTCTTCGAGTATCACATTAACACTCGAAAAGGCTTAAATCTTTCAGAAGACAGGACTCCCAAGATAAATCTTTCCTGCTATCGTTTCCCTGAATCACTCCCCATTCCAGCAAATGAAGATGAGGAGTCAGAACCAGCCCATCGGTCTCCAGTTTCCAGGAATCTTATCCAATCTCCACGCGAAAGATCCCATAAACAGCGCCCTTTTGTTCGGCTGCATCTCGTTCGCTGATAACGAAGACCTCCAACAGGTGTTCCCCGTATCCGTTCACCCGCAGCGTGACGCCCATTCAGAAAAGTGTCAAATTTCCCCGAAAGCGACTAGAATCTGCCCCCGAAGGGACTGAGTTCCCACATCGCGAGAAGGATGCCTTACGTAACCTCAAGTTGGCCCATTCCACTGGCCCTTTCCGTGAAAACCCATGAATGGCTGTGACCCACAAAATGGCTTAGAAAATCCTCGCGCACCGAAGCGAGGTGGTGCCGACGAGGGAGAGTGACGCCGCCGCGTCGTGAGCAAAGCGAGTGGACATCACTGGCAACAAGCAGTGGCAACAATTCCATTTGCGATTTCTCATTTGGGACAAAGTCAGTCTGAGTCGCGTCGCAACCGCTGTCGCCATCCGCCAATTGGCAATCGTCGATCGTCCCGCAACGCCGCTGACTATTAATTAACGCGGCCCGCCAAGACGAGGAGACGAGTAGGTCCTCGAAAGACGAAAGACTGGCACCCAGAGGCGGCCCAGTCAATTGGTTACCGGGGGCCGGTGGGGCCCCTGACAAATGACACGCCATCGATGGTAAATGCAGTCACAAATCACGAAGCGTCGCTCTTTCGAAATGAAATTGTAATTTGATATTGACGCGCGGCGATTAGTCATCCGTCGCAGGGGCTTTTTCGGTGGCCCTGATGGCAAGGCGTCTGTCTCTGTGTGTGTGGTTGTATGGGGGCTCTTGGGTGGCAGTCGAGGCGGCGTTTGGTGCCTGTTTGGTCGGAATAAATGGTCATGTTTATCGTCTATCGGTTTCTCCGCTCGTCGGCCGTATCGCGGGCCCGCTCTGGGCTCGGGTGACAGTCACCGGTGCCGTGCGTTGATAAATCGCCGACCCAATCCGGTGTGGCTCACATGGCGGATGGCACTTGGAGTGTACCACGCTTTCAATTGGTTTCCACTCAGGGATGCAGTGCCTCTTGACTTCTGTTTGTGCTGTGGACGTGGGACGGAGGACGGCGCCGAAGTGGCAAAAGCGAGTTTAGGCCTAATGGACGGTCGACCGAGTGTCTTCTAGGCCGGCAGCGGATTATTGGCCAAATACTAAATTGGTCAGTCGACGTAGCCGTGCTTGGTGTTGAGCGTCAATCGATGGGTGCCGGCACGAAGGAGCGCGTGCGCGCGCCTTCATTCGCACACACTCACGTGTGCGAGGGACAGCTTGACGGCAGCTCGTATCGCATTCAATTTGTAGTGACCCCCTTGATCCGTGAACTCTGGAGAGTGTTGGGGTTAGGCGACTCGGCTGTTGCGTGACTGCGGGGGGCGGTCCGGAGTCGGACTTATCCTAATGGGATGTCATGGGGTGTACCCAATTCGGTTGATGGCGTTTGTGTGAAATTGATTGATGGCCGCAGGCCTGAAAGAGCGTACGCCGTGCACAGGCACTCTTGCAGCCTATTTGGCAGTTGCTGCAGGAGAAGATTTCTCTTTGGCTGCTTTTCGGGAAATGGGTCAAAGTTGGATGCTAATTGAATTCGCTTTGTGAAGGCGCTTACAGTCGCCGTGGTAATGGCTCGGCGGACGGGAGTGATTGATTGATGATGATGCGGCTTGTGGGGGAGTTTGGCTGGTTCGTGCATGACTCGGTTGATCTGCACCATGGAGCCGAGGGTTTATGGGTCAAACAGATGGGAATCGTTCGTTGACAGGAACTAGATGTTCTCTACTCTGGTGTTGTTCTGTCTTAGAAGCAGACGGTTGTCTTGCCATATCGTGCATGTGCTGCAGATTAATTCGGCAGAGTTGGAGAGGAGCGGTTTGTCTGTGGGGAGAACGCCTTCCTGGAGGTCGTGTGCAGATCGAGTTTCTATTTACGATCATCACTTGTGTGGCCGTGGATGTCGATGTCACGGCAATGTGGGGCAAGGGTGGTGTTGTGATGGTGATGGTCCTAGATGATGGTTACATTTTTTGGAGCATATTTGGTATGTGACCTTGATGATGTGAACATTGGTCACAATTTCCTGATGATGAACTTGAGTGATTCATGATGCTTACTTGTGATGATGTACGTAATAACATCTTCCTAAGTGAGAATACCTGACGAAGATAGAATTATTTGGATTGGCATCATGACAAGCGAGTACCTCTTCCTGGGAAAAGAGGCTTTGACTATTATGAAAATCAAGTAACATCTCAAAGGCTTCGTAATTCATCTTCCGCTTGTTCACGATTGGTGTCCAGAGGGGGCTTAGTTAGTCATATGAAAAATTAGATAAATGATAAAAGGCGGGATTTTTTTTTTCGTTATTTTGACACTGACAGCTGTATCCCGCTCGAGATTTTGACAGAAAGTCAGTATAATACCTCCGCGCAACAAAATGATTCGCTTTACGCTTCTTTTTTACTGAAATTGAAGTCTTGGACGAGCTCTGGTTCATGTAGGATGGCGCGTCATGCCACACAGCTCATGCCACAATCGATCTCTTGCACATAATTTTCCCAAATCGTATTATCAGCGGGGGTGTCAATTGACCGCCTCGAAATTTTGATTTGACCCCGTTGAATTCTTGATGTCATGCCAACAATCCGGAAACAATTCAAGCACTTAAAGCCAATGTCATCCAAACCATCCGTGAGCCCGAAACCATAAAAAAAGGTCTTGGAAAATTGGGGTGACACTACAGGGGTATGGTTGTACCCCAACGCAGCATAGAGAGATTTTTAAGAAAGTGTAACATTCCAAGATTAAAGAGTCCATTTTACAGTTCAGCAATGAGTTCAAGTTGTGGGCGGAAAAAAAAGTCGAAGTGACCCGAAATTTCAGAACCAATCGATGTCCTATTGCCCTCCATCTACCGCCCTCCTACACTGCAGTGTATTTGAATTAGAAGAAACATCTGTTCAAAAGATAGCTCTCCGGTACCGTGGTTGCGCAAACAATTCGAAGTCTAGTTCAAGCACTTTTTCCATCGTTTCCCTTGATTTGTGACATGGTGCATTGTGTTGATTGTGAGCTTACACGGCACCCACTTTACACAAAGATTTCGCATATCCAAATATTCGTGAAAGATGTGTTCAACATGTTCCGTTGATATCTTTAGAGTGTCAGCTATGTAGAACAACTTCACTTCACGCTCGTCCAAAACCATTTTGTGGATTTTTTGGATGTTTTCGCCCGCATCAGCGTCTTTTGGACTCCACTGCGTCTTCTGTGCACACACGGCCTGTACCGAATATAAGAAACCACTTCAGTGTTGTTGACAAGGCTTGTGTAGTTCACGAACGAACTAGTTCAGAAAAGTGCTCTAACGAATAAACTAAGTGAACTAGTTCACAATGTCATTTTATTTTAGTTAATTTATTTCCGATGTTCAACAAAGTCATTCAGTAATTAAGTAACGACTGGAAAGGAGATTTTATAAATGCATGTTTTTTTTTGTTACTTGGGTTGGTGGAAATCTTCAACAAGATGTGACCCGTGGCCACATTGTAGGGTCAGATTTTTACTGACTAAAAACCCCGTCCCCTTTTGGGGGGATAGATAAGTTTCCTTATCTAGTAGTTTACTTTTAAGGATGATTTCGCGTGTTGCAGGTTCGGTTAAATCGCCTGCCATAACCATCGTTAGGATGGTTTATTACTATTGCGCCAAATCGAGCGGAGTCGGCGTACTAAACGTCTCATGTCCAAAGATCTTACAATGACCATGAAGTCTCATACTTAGCTTTCGAGTGGAGTTTGTTATTCCTTCGTCGACGGCGGCTGTCCCTAGGTCCCTTTGTATATCACAATTCTTGAGATACCAGGGAGCTTTCACAATAACCCGAATAATTTAATCTTGAAAGGACTGAATAAATCCTCTGTTATTTGCTTCGGTACGACCCCATAGTTGTTGTTATTTCAATTTTATTTATTCTTTTAAACTCTTACGTGCTAGACAAAAATGACTGGTGGATCTAATTACTGGCCCTTTGCAGGCACTCTAAGCTAAACTTAAAATCTTAACTATGTCTTTCGACTTACCCTATCTACTTACAGCATTGCTAGTACGCATTTATGGGCACTTGAAAAGTAAGAAAAATTTTGAAAGTAAGCCAAAAAAATTAACTTTTTTTTTTGTTTTTTTTTTTTTTAATACTACCGATGGAAGTCGGCCATGGGGACTAATATCTCTGCCGACCAGCCAGTGGTCTAGCCAGGATCGAAAAGGATCGACGAGGGAGCTCTTTCTTTTAACCACCAGTATGTCTGGTGTTGCTTACTCACATCGTTAACATCTCGGATGGATACCGATCCGCTGAATCGGAGGAGCTCCTCACTGCTCAGTGGTACGTCTCGACTGTAGTTGAGTCGCGTATCCGCGGTTGTCCGAGTAATTGTGGAAGATTAACGGAACTGCTAATTTATCCTTGATCAGACCTGTCTGGTCTGCGGAGATAAAGCCGTTATGGCGCATCCTTTCACGGAACCTCTAATTGGGGTAATAAGCCCCAGAGTTTAGGTTATTTGTCGAGAGCATAGACCTTGCAACATGTCTGCGAATCACCTTGATTAGGAAATTGTACACTCTGATCCAGTTCGCCCTTTTATATAGGACTTCATTACGATAGAATTTTTTGCACTGGGACTCTAGTATTCTATAAAGGCGAAGGCAGTCCCTAAGACAAGCCCTCTCAAACACCCGAATCTTTTCCATCAAGCTGGCTCTCACGTTGAACCACACGGGGCAACCATATGCAAGCATCGGTCGAATAAGGGCCGTGTAGCAGATCACCTTCCACAGCGAAACAGTCTCTTTGTAAGAGCGAATGCACCTCGAACTCTGGCCAGAGCAGCATCTACATGTTTGTTAAAATATAGATACTGATCTAGACAGATCCCCACTTCTTTGCGCCAGTGGTTGGCCGTGCTGTCCAACAACTGAAAACTTTCGCCAATTCTTTTTGGTGTCCGCCGAAGCGCTATATAACGGCGTTCTCAACAAGATTGTTTCCGACTTCCCAAGGTTGATGATCAACTTCCAGTCGTCGCAATATCACTGAATCGTCTCGCAGTCACGTTGCAAGAGTGCTACAATGCCCTCGATGGGAGGACCTGATCTGTACGCAATCAGATCATCTGCGTACGCTATCGCGTGCTGGAGAGATCCTATCAGATCCGCTGTGTAAATTTTGAAGAGTATCGGTGAGTTAGCCGCTCCCTGTTGCAGACCATTCTTAATTTTGAACGTACCAACAGAAGTTACGTTGCTATTCTTAACCACGAACTTTCTGTTGGTGACCATATTAAGCGACGCGTACAATAGTGGTTTACTAATGCCGTAAGTCCTTATAGGCTTCAGTACTTGCTTGTATATTAGCAAGTTATTGCTTTTACTGGAGTGCCTTGCTTAACTTGGAGTGCCTTCCAAGTAACCAGTGCATTTCTCTATACCGGTGTTCGAGCTCATCCCTTTCTTTCTCACGTGGGCCCTCCGCTTGAGTTTCGCATCGAGTGTCATACCAAGATGTTTCCTTCATTAGCGTACGGTATTTGTACAGAATTAATGTAGATTTTCATTATTTTTTATTTATGGTACGCACAAAGCCCCTTATTCTAAATTGGGACTTCTTCGTCGGGTGGGTTTCAGATATCAAGCACCCTTCAACGTTAGTGTTACGCCAATATCTCCAGTTCATTGCTTTTATTTTTTATTCCATTGGCGTTCCGTGTTAATATTTTGATCGTACTTTCCATATTCATAAATTGCGAGAAGAACTGTGTTGTTAAACTGGTTTAGACTCGAGCTTGCTAAGTATAATTTTATTCATCGTGGGCTGTTCGTCGAGTTTAGCAAGACTCATTGCGAACACTTGCGCAACCTGAAGGGGTTAGGGGAAAGAATAGGACAACCAGTTTTTGGTTTTGTTGATATCTAGGAGCAATCACAGCGAAGTAGCAAGCAACGGCCTAAGTCTCAAAGGCCTTTCGCTGATTCGACCAAGTCAGCAAGCCGACTACCACCGCCGTTGTTTTCCTTATTATGTTCCTCTCTTTGATGAAAATTGTTTTACTCCATCGCACAATACTCAATTTCCTGAGCAGTGAACTACATTCAACTAAATGAACTAGAAGAACGAACTAGTTCAATAAACAGATTTGAAGTCTAGTACTGTCATAGTTTCTGCTCCGTCCTCTTATTTATGACAAACCGCCTTTACAAAGTCTGAACTAACCAAGCCTAGTGTCGGAGACCTTTTCTCACTCCATTGGCAAGGGTACAAATCCCGCTGCCGGAGCAAGGAAACGACAACTTTTCCGATGACAAATCCACCTCGCACTCAGTGGTCCCAACAGTCGTAGAGAGCAATTGAAATACCATTTGTTTTCATTGCCGGACAATGATCGTTTTCAAATCGCATTCCAATGCAGGAAAATAAACGCACACAATGAGACTGTGTCTGGAAATGATTCACATTCGTAAATCAGTCTTCCTCAATCATAAATGCCAACACACACCCATTCCGGTGCAATTAAGTGCATCGATTACAAGCAATTAATTCCGAAAACAAGCATCGCCGTGCACTGGCCGCCGCACCGCCGAGTTGCTCCCCCAGCTGACGGGACTTGACTGCGTACTTAACCGTAGCGTATCTCACCCCGTACCGGATGCAGAAGTGAATTCATTGCCTGCAATTACAGCCGAACATCATGACTCCATTACTTGCTCAGAATTAATTGGATTTGTCACTAGGTACAGCAGCTCCGACAACTACTCCCAACGACGACATGGCGACTGTCAACGATGGACGACGACCGAGTCCGCTCGAGGAATACCAATAGATTGCAGTGCTCCTCCCACAGCTCGCCCCATCCGTCGGGTTAGAAAAATGCATGCATGCAAGTGTTCCCAGTCCGAGAATGCAATCACGGGGTTAATCTCGGGCAGGCAGCAATTGCTGCGGGCAATGAATCACTCGCAATCGCTGTTTGATTGCTTGTTTTGACAGCCAAACGTCAGTGAGTGATTCTCCTTCCGGCACACTCCCGCTTCTTGGCAAGGCACCGAGGATCTGCGTTACGAAAATAAATCATGCCGACAGCAGGGCAACGTTACAGAGACTCACTCCGTTCCTCCGTAACTTGTACGACTGTTCGCAAATCGATTTCCGATGATTTACGAGTATTTTGGAACACAGTCGCTCGTCAAATTCGCACTGCATCTGGGGACGTCAATTCGATTGCGAGTGCTCGGCGAATTCTGGCGCGCGAAATGCTGGAACATGTGCGCTGGCAACGTGCTCGTGGCGCCCACTAAACGCTGCACCCAGTTCCCGGCACGCAGATGTGTGCATGATGTGCTGTGTGTCTGGAAATACATCGCAGATTCGCAGATGTTCAGCATCCACCACTGATTCGCTAGATAAACATCGAGCCGTTTGTTCAATGTACGCGCTGACATGGGAATAGCGAATATGTTGCGCCGCCGCCGCCGTTGTGGATGTGTTCACATGTGGGGTTCTTGTTGCTGGTTTTTTTTTATGTGTGGCTGCAACATTGAGCATGTTGGACATGCATTTTGGCGAAAAACCCAGTCCCTCGGGGAGTCGAGATCTGGTCAAATAGGCGCCGCATTCGATCCGTGTGGGTTTTTCCGAGACCCACTTAGAGGATGTGCCTGCGGATTGGAACGGGCCGGGGATGCGTTGGTGCAGTGCCGCTGTTCATTTCTCTGAGGACATCCTGAGATCTCTGTTCAAAGAGTACACGAGTGGGGCTTGTTTGCCCGTACTGGCAAGCAAGGATTCGATTGTTGAGAGAGGGGATTTGGGCAAATCACTGAGGGTACTCGAGGAATTCGTCATTTTGCCGGGAATCACGCATTCGAGGCTCTTTTAGGATTGCAAGTCTTAGGACACAAGGTCCAAATGGTCGCCGTAAACCAGGTTATATCGACAAAATCGTGTTGCATCGATGTGGACAAGGTCAATAAGTCCTTTGAATGCCAAAAGCTTTCTCTCTTGATTTCCAACAAATGAGTGATCCAAGGTCTCGAATATGATCCGTCGGTCATCGTGCATCATCGTCTCTTGACGGACCCTTCCCACTGCGACTGAATTTTATAGCATTTCGAAATCAAAGCCTTTTATCAGACTTTCAGGCAATCAGACTGTTCAAGCGACCAGAACAAGATGACTCTCAAACCATTAAGTTTACTTTGGCAAAGTCAAGTCGCAGCTAGTTGGAGTCAATCGTTAGGCTGAAAGCATTTAAGTGATAACCAAGAGCCATAAACGAAGAATGCTGGATGGGGTCCCACAAGGCTCATATCTTGCTCCACTACTTTTCATTCCATACACGACTGAAATGTGAAGACGCTTGAAGTGGAGCTTCCCCTTTTAGCCTGTGTGGATGACAAAGCAATAGTTGCCTGTCATCAATCTCTGGAAACAGCAGCGAGAGTTATGGAAGAAGCCTTTTCGAAGTCGGCAAGTGGTGCAATGCCAATGGACTAGTAACCGACGCATTAAAAACATCAGTGTCCATCCTGTGCAAAGTAACCATCGCCACACAATAGGACTGAGGACATTGGCGTGTGCCGCCACATCGAGGCAAGGACATTGAGGCATCACTATCGATAAGCATTTCCTCTGTGATACTAAGATACGTAGTATATTGCGTAATAAGCTATGAGAGTGCAGGTTTGCGTTGCCCTGCCCACTGGCTTGCGTTCAAAATGAAGTGTATCGCGCCCGCTTAGAGTCCAGGCTGGGCTGGGGTATGTTGTATTGACTTGGGGTGGGACTGCGCAGACACAAGCTTCACAACATTCAAGAAAGATCGGTGAAGTTGGAAAGGTGATGAAGTTGGTATCTAGTTGATTTCCAATCAACTCTAGACGTTCACAACTGGAGCTATTGTCTGACATTGCAGAGATCTATGTCCCAATCATGACTCTTCAGTTGCCGGCAACACTTTTGAAGTTCAAAGTCATTATGCTTACAATGTCTTCAAATTCAAATTCTGACACTCAGTTATTCGATCTACTTCGATGGTTTTCACAGTGTGCTCATAAGGCGAAGTGTGTTTTGTGGTGGATCATCAGAAGAATGTCGAAACGGATTCGCTTAAGCTTCTCACTACACCAACTGGTCCTCGGCTCAATGAGGTCGCTCGCTGGATTTGATCAGAGGAAACTCCACTCGAGCAGCTGCATGGATTCAGCCATGTCTACGACCGGATCGATCAGCTCAACTGGTAACTCCAATATTTAAATATAAATTATACCACCCAATTTCACCGTCAACGTCTAGACTATTCCTTAAATGGTTGTTTGTAGCGTTGAGGAATAAATCACTAACTGCTACTTTTCACAGTGATTGGAAAGTCACAATCGCAGTCTGTGATCGACAGTGATTAAACTGCGATTGCGTTCCAAACTGGGACTACGTTCCAAACTGCGACTGTTTTAAAAACTGCGACTACGTTCCAAACTGTGATTATATTCCAAACTGCGACTGCGTTCCAAACTGCGACTGTGTTCCAAACTGCGACTCTGTTCCGAACTGCGGCTACGTTCCAAACTGTGATTAAGTTCCAACCTGCGACTACGTTCCGACCTGTGATTAGGTTCCAAACAGCGACTACGTTCCAAACTGTGATTAGGTTCCAAGCTGCGATTGCGTTCCAAACTACGATTGAGTCCTTTTTTTTTTTACAATCACTATCGGAATTTGGTATTATATACACGCCTTAGTTGATATTTTTTCCCAACGGCTTCCTTCATTCCATTCGTCATCACAAGACACCTCGTCCAACCACTTGTCACCCAAAAATCCCACATCTTCCTCGACACGTCATCGCCTTCGAATGTCTCCCCCATTGGCATCCTGGCTCTTCGCAGAAAATCCTCTGCGCTCCTCCGCCACGCCGCACCCTGTCACTTGATTGGACTAACACAACCAACGACTGTGTGTCCAGTTCATTAGCGCTGCCTTTTTGGTCGGCTCGTCGTATGTGCTAACTAGCTGCAACGATAATGATTCTGTCAACAAATTAGTGTTCACATAGCAGAAGAGAAATGCCTCGATTACATTAATTGGCAGCAAGTGCAGTGAGCAACGAGCTACGAGCACCGAACACCGAACCGAATCGTCCAGCGGCCAACAAGCAATCGCGTAAAATCCAGATCCATTAAAGGAACAGGCTTACGTAGCAGCACCAGTCGCACTCGGCAACACAACAGCCTACCACCAATCATCACGTAACAACACACAAATCTATTATCTGCGCCTCAGCAGCTCCAGCTTCAGCCGCAGTCCCAGCTCCAGCTCCAGCTCCAGTCCGTCTAGAGAAATTGTGACGAGAAAGCAGAGACAATTACCCCACCAGCCACGGAAGGAGTAAAGTGTGTGTGAGCTGATTTTATTTTTTTTTTGGTTCTTCAACAACTTTACAGGCGTGGTACCGGTGTCGGTGTCGGTGGTGCTGTGATCGGTCAGCAGGAAGCCCGGCCAGCATGTGTGCCTTTGTTCGGTAACCGATTTATTCCGACAAATGACTGCTGCCATGAATTTCCTCATTCGCCATCCAATTAGCCGCCGACCGACGTTCACGTCCACATCCACGTCCACGTCCACCAGGGAGAGAGTGAGATTAACTGACGAGCAGCAAAATTACGTTACGTATACGCCACCGAGTGGAATTCCTCACTAAGTCGCACTTTGTTTGTCCCGTTTCAGAATTGTTCTCCATGGATACTCGGCCATGTCAAGGACGAATGAGGAGGTAGCACGGGTGGGAACGTGGAGCGGAGCCCGCCGCCACCGACTGCTGGCCGAAAACGATTTCACCTACATCGACGAGGATGAACAGCAGCCAGTGGCTGCCACGCCACAGGACACTGACACCCGCCCATTGAGGCCGGTAACTGGAACCCAGCCAGCCGATAAGTGCCAAAAGCAGACACATCAGAACTGCCCAATGGAACCGCCAGCTGAAGTGAGCTCTTGCGATAGCACCCACGTCGCGGTCGGTTCTGTCACAAAAGCCATCCCCCAGCAGGCAAACGTCGCCGGTGAATCCACACCACCAGCACAGCAACAAATCCAAAGAGTTAGCAATAAAATTTCCAGCGGGCACAAGCCCGAGAGGAACATCAACGGCGGCGGCCGCCTGAACGGCTGTTGCTGTCGCCGACCAGCGGCGGCGGCCTCCTCGTCCGAGGAATGCGTGGACGATGATCAAGCGGATAATTATTGCCAGCGATCAAAAAATAATAACAACAATATAAAAATGACAATTACGCTGACAGCGACGACTGTGTCGACGTCGTCGTCGTGTGGGCCGCAGCCGGCGACGCGGACGGCTGGCGCACCAGCCGCGACAACAGCAGCAACGGTGACAACACTAACATCGGCGACCACCGCCAATGCAATAGAAATGCCATCAGCAACGCTGACAACAGCGACGACAACGTCTGCAACGTCTGCGACGACTCCAACGGTGACTGCAGCGATAGCTTCAGCGCCGTTGTCGAGCCAAAGAGTAATGAACGGATGTGGTCCTCGCGACAATTCGAACGAAACCGATGCCAATCGTGCGCCAAGCGAAGGGAGCCCAACGCGACTGCAGTTGGCAGATTCCAGATGTAACGGTATGTATTTTGACAGATAATCGTTTTTTGCACATTTTGTTTTCTGTTTGTGCTCCTTTGCGTTGCGTTTGGTCTGCTCGAAGCGGGGGGCTGGCGCGGGGCAACGCATAGTTTTGGCGAAACGCAGATGTGTGGGGTCGGGTGGTGTTATGAGCGGTCGCCGCCGCCATGCCAAATTGCTGAAGCACTATCCAGTCGTGTCGACTCTCCGGCTGGTGGATCGTAAATCGGCGATCGGTGACCAAGCTCGCTCGGAGAGACGTGCGACGCGGGGCCGCGTGGTTGATGCTTCTGTCGAAAGTGGGTTAAGCGCTACGGGTTTGGTGCGACGCAAGCTAAATGCTGGCGATCAGCAAGCTTGATGATGGACGAATGTTCTCAAATCAGTTGAGTGAGGACTCACAACGACTCCAAGGAAGGAAGCTCGTACAGATGCGCCTCTAGACCGTTGACGCTCCCATTTCCTATCGAAGATTCGTCTTCCTCTTCCGTTCAGTGATTGATCACTCAGCTTGCCGCAGTGCCATCTGTGGCATGTCAACAAATGCACGGCGGATCTTCAGTGGAATCGATCATATTTTCTGACAGATGCGGACCAGCTCACTTCCCATGCCACCCGCAGTTCGCGACGCTGTTCAATACGTGATCTAACAAGCCTGCCTTGTCAAACAGGAACTCCCGTCGCCGCGCCACCGTCGCCTGGATGCCACCTGTCCCCAGATCAATCATTCTCCGAAGTTCAACGCCTTTGCCAAATAACCGCAAGACATTCTCGCACCGCACCTCCACATGCAGACAGCTCAGCCACAAAGCAGTCATCGTTAATGAAACGTGAAAAATTAAAATGTCAACTCAGCGACAACGACAGCTGGCCAAACACTTAGCCCATGCCATTATCGTCTGTCCCTGCCAGAGGTGGTGATCAACTTTATTGTGTCCAGCATATCCGGCTGGACTGGCAGAATAATAAATCAGTTGGCAAGAACAAAATCAAGGAAGCACCACCTCGAGCGCTGACAATTAATTATTCACCACGAATCAGCGCGCGATTGTTTTGGCACAATCGCCAACTGTCAATTGGGGTCAACGTCATTATAACGAGCGCACGCGGCTGCCGCGCGACTCATTGGTTCGCGGGTAATTAGTCCTATCGCACGCACAACTCACTTCCGGAATGTCCATCTTATCGAGGATGTGCAGGGCCACATGAGTGCGGCAAAGAGGAGCGTGCAACCGCGACGTCCGCGTCGTCGCGGTCGGTTCCAAGTAAGTCGCGTGTATGCCGCACCCGGCAGTTGACAAGGAGGAAACACGTTCGCGGGGATTGATTTGAAATTAATTCGCCAGAGCGCGTGTGCACACGCGTCTATTGGCTAGGAAACTCTTACGTCACTCACTTCTTGTGGCGGCTCCGTTCCGCACGCTCGCCGTGGCCGCGCTGAACCCTCGGGCTAATGTGCATTTGTCTTCCATATTAATGCGCAAGTAATGAGCACACATGGTCATGCATCCGTGTGCGGGCATCAAGGAGGAACCGTGTGTGTGGGGCTTCTTAGCCACGACCGCCAACGGCTGTAGACACTGAGTCTGTGGCCAGTGATGATGATGGGCACGATGATGATATGTAAATCATCATCAGCACGTTATGACGCGACCGGTAAAGAGTGGCCAGTGCGCAGAGCTTGGCGGCTTCCCAGGACATTCACGGACCGACTCTGTGAAGGCCATGCTTAATCTCTGCAAACGAGTGTCGGATTAACATTTTGATAGGCGAGAGGTGACAGTGACGATTAAATCCGGTCTTAGTGTCACGGAGGGGGCCTCTTAACGAGACGGCCGTGCTGGTTGCTAAGCTTTGAAGGAATTTTCACGCTGTGACCCAAGTGGCCGGCGCACATATCTGTGGGATTGGCAAAGACATCTTGCGAGTCCATGGACAGGTCTGAGGTTGTCGTCTCTCTTTATGGGTGTCAGCACGCCTACCATGTCTTTTGTGATTGGTGTCGTCTCAGTTTTCTGCACTCACGCATGCATTGTGCGGAGGACTCAACGTGCATGCATTTTCGAAGGGGAATCGTTAACAGCCATGACAAAGGACATGTTGTCCTAGCCGATGCCTAGGGATCGGAATTCTTTTGTTTGTCTCCGGTCCACGGGATGGATAAGCCATGCGTGGATGAACTTTAAAGAGCTCTTTTGTGCTGTCTTTGGAAACAAGTAATGTCCTGTGACTTGCTGTCGCGCAGAGCACACACAGCTGATGCTTTTCCACTGATCTACGCAGGAGATGGAGGTTGTTTCACATTGCCAGCAAAATCAATCATCCACGGGAAGGGATTAGGGTTAGTCACGATGCATGGTCGTTGAACTGCCGATGGCAACGCCAAATGCTCACACGTATTCTGCACGTCTTAGCTAACATTGTGCTGGCAAAAGAATATTCAAACGCGTTATGCCTTGCATTTTGTTGTTATGTTACTTCCTTTTCGAAGAAATTTTGTACTAAATTCTAGTAAATTGGTACAAAACTGTACAAACTTGGTGTACTAAATAATACAGATTGGAATTAAAGTCCACCCACTTGTTACTTAGTTCTACTAACGCGGTACTGATTTGTACTAAATTGTACTAATTTTGTGTTGAACTGATAATTATTGGGTTAGTTCAGTACTAAATAATTATATGTAATGCACTATTTTATTTGTAATAAATTGTTCTAATTTAGTACCAAATATGTCTAAATCTGTACTAAGTTTTTCTTATCATTCTCTTCGTTACCATTCCATCATACCTTTGAGCACAATGTACCCAACACGTTGGTCTATATAAGCCTTGGCCAATATACCGTCAGAGCCCACAATAGACCTACTTACTTATTCTTTACCAAATTATTCTAATTCAGTACCAGACCAGTCCAGTGTCCAGTGCTAACTATGTACTAAATTGTTACAAATCAATACTAAATGTTTGCCAAATTGTTCTACCCCATAACTTGACAATTATAATTGAGTACTAAATTTGTACTAAATTATTTTAGTTCAGTACTAAATTTGTACTAATGATGACAATGTTGTAGCAACACTATTTGTTCAAAAAGAGAATGTTTTCCCAGTAGCTTATACCAAAAAAGTGTCAAATTCTGAATCTCGGTCCTGGGCTTTGTCTTCCAGATGTCAGCTGCGCCCCTTGCAGAACTGGATTTCATATGTCTAAGACAATGATTGCACTCACACTACATCGCCATAACTTAGTATAGAAGGGACATCAGTTTAGAAGCCAGCAACAATCAGTGACTATGATTTACTGACCCAATCTGGGGTCTCTCTCTCTCTCTTTGGTTGAAGTTATGCCGACTTGACGGTCGATGGACGGTCCCTACGACCGACCTGAGAGTAACCTCGTTACAAAAGTAAAAAGTGTAGCGAAAGTTGACGAAAAGACATGATACGATCACCAAAACGTGGGCAAGTGCAATGCTCAAGACAAGAAATTTCGACCCCCAAATGGACCACGTCTCTAAAAGCCTACATTTCCACGAAAACCTTTAGAACATGTAAATCTCCTCCAGGCGCCTCTCAAACTTACCGCACCGCATTTCGAATCCAACATAAAAGTCTTTCGATTGGTCTGGGAAAAAAACTACTCAAATTACCCCCAACCTTGTGGGACTCCATTTTGGTCGCTGTTCCATAACGACCATGCCGCAACCACTGACTTGTGGTCCACTGGAAATTGTGCATTCAGTCGCACTCTCAGTCACGTCCAGAGCGTGACGCACGCGTGCGTGCATCTGGCCGGAGATAGCATCAAATTGACACCGTTTAAGTGAATGTTTAGGTCTCCGCCATCACTCACGCACCGATCGTGATCCATTCGACCGTTTCTCTTTAACTAGAACTTCGATAGTGCATCTGTGCGCAGCTGTGTACGCCTCGCTTACAAGTGACGGCGATAGCCTACAACCCTGTGGCAATCCAACTTAATCTCATCTCGCAACGCAACCAGTGAGATGTGGTGGTCCGTTCCAAATAGTGAAGGCTTGTGACACTCTCGGTCACGTTCTGGTCGTGATCCATGCGTGCATGCGTGCGTTCGGTGGTCCGGCGGCGATAGCATCTATCTGGCAGCCTCTACCCTGACCATATCGCTCGATCGAGCCTTACCCTTCAGATATGCACGCTGCCCCTTTCAAACGTGACATAAATTTCATTGCAACCTCCAGTGCGACGCACAAAACCGGTTTCGAACTTACGTCAGACGTCCAGTGTCGTGCCGAATCATGAAGCACAGCGACACTGCCTCCACGTAATTCACAGGCTAGAACGTTCGAAGCTGCATCACGCGACCCGCTGCAGTGCCGCACCGGCTCTTGCGAAACTCTGCATCGGCCTTTTTTGGCGAAGCCCGCAGTATCGGGCACAAGCACTCAGCGAATTATGAGATATTCTCGCGCGGCTGCATTTGTCATTTGCCTCAGCGCCCGAACAGCAGTGGTTACCTAAGTTGGCCAAGCCAAGCGAAACCGCTCACCGCGTGCAGTGTGAACGGCTGAATGTGAGCCAATAATTATCCGAAAACGACCAGCGTCGTGGCCTACTTTGGACAGGACAAGATACACCAAAGTGCGCACAAGATCCACCCGTGTGCAGCGGCGGCGCACCGCAGCGCGCTTAGCCCGAAATTTATTACGTGCAGATACGTGAAAATTGCCCAAGACCACGGCCCTAAGGGTCATCTGGCGAGCGACTCCGTAAATCAGCGGCCGCCTGGGAGGTCCGCACTCTCTCATCGGTTCGGAGAATTCCTCGTCGCGGACAAATCGACGCTTTTGTGGAAAAATGCATTTTCATTCATCCCCGCGAAGCCTGGGAACCAGAAATCGTTCGCGCTATCCGCGATCCGTAATCCACGATGCGCGACTTGCAAAACCACGTCATCCAAGCCACTCAATCCATTCAAGGGGCTACGTGATGTGAAACGCGATATTCTGGAGCGAACGCATTCTGTCCGTCAGCAGCGGCAAGGCAGCGCAGCGGACGGCAGAGGATTTGGCCGGCCTCGCAGCAGGGTACACGGCAGTGCGCGGTGCGACGCGACCGGTCCGTTTGCGGCAGGTGATGCAATGCGCGCACAGTATGCACGCCGTCGCAGTCACAGTCGCAGTCGTCCCCGTCGACTGTCGCATTGTGGGTACGTTTGTCCCAGAGAGCGAGCGCAATCCGATATCATGTATCTGCAATGTACGAATTCAATTAATTCCAATTCGCACTTAATCCATCACACATGAGGGAGTGGTTCCGATGGAGGTTCTCTTGATTAATGGTCACAGCAGCGGCCGCCACCAGGCTTCGGCGGCAGTGGTGGCGATGGCGACTGCGGGCGGCGGCGGGTGACTGGCCCAAACTTTCGACGGCGGGCCGTACTCCGGTCGTGTGTGCTTGCGCTGTTTGCGACAGATACGCTCTTTCGAGGTTAATTGTATTCTAATTTACGGAACAATGTGCGATACCTGGGTGGGCATGCTGTGCAACACTGTCCCATATCCGGTACACGGTGCATGGGGGGAGGGGGAGAGGGATTTATGCATCGGGTTACTTTACGGCCGCCCAAGTGGCCCGTGTGCGTTGTGCACCTGCATGATGGATGGCGATTTTGAACGGTCACTGTGCGCTGAATTATGGGACACGTAATCGGTTTAATGAGGTGTGAATCAGCGCACAGCGCTCGCTGGGATCGGCCAGGCGCTTGTGTGGACATTTACCGTGCTCTGGCGGTGGGGGGGAGGGAGATCAACCGTTTTCGGTGATCTAGTGCCGACAGGCGGATCTGAAATGAGAGCAACAGCGGCCGTTTCCCTGAGAATTCGTATCTTAATCGCTGATGGGTGGATTAACCCATTTTCCAGGAGACCAGCTGTGTGACTTACTGGAGCATTACACAATCCCCGGGAAGCACGTAGCAGGTTGTTAGATGGTGGGTTGGCCTGTCAAATGGGCTGTGGGTGAGTTGATGTTTTGCAGGGTGTGCCGATGGACAACTGATGGGAAGGGGGAAGTAGTTTGTGAACCTGTCTGGGGTGCTCGTTGAAAATATTCAAACCCAGAGATCTTATGGCAATGAATTAAAGGAAGAGAAGCGATTGGGTAATTCGTGAAGAAGCTATGAATCAGTGATAAGGAAGACACGCGACTTCTTACATGAATTTGGTCCGCCTTTGGAAGCTCAGAGAAGGCTAGAGTGCCACACTCTAGCTGGTGACGGATGGGGGGTCTGATAGTTGTCAACCAAATCAGACGGAGGGGAAAAAGCAACGCAGGAGGAATTCACTCAGGGAACCTAAAATATGCGATTCAACGATGAAATGCATTTTGGCTTCATTGAGCGGTGGGAGGGGGGGAGGGGGGGTTCGAGGGGGAGGGGGGGGGGATCAAACATACAAGCAATATTTTACTCCAGTGATAGTGCCGTTAATTTGATCCCAACGGCAAATGGTGACTCGACCAGATTTGAAAACCAGATAAAAGCGCATTAACTTTGCCTTCACTGGGATTCGAACCGGGGACCCCGCTAACCAGGGGCAGGCACTCTACCAACTGCGCCATCCAGTCGTTCGTACAAGCAATAACTGTGCCAAGAAATTTTACTCTTTATGCAGTTAATACGAATAAATGTCATATCCAATCCCAGGATCCCAGGGGATCCAAGGAGGCCCTTAACCTGAACAAGCCTGACCATAAAATACTATGAAGCGCCACTTCTCCTGCAACTTTCCCCTGCACAATATGGAGCA
Source organism: Eristalis intricaria (assembly GCA_964034865.1). Taxonomy (NCBI): domain Eukaryota; kingdom Metazoa; phylum Arthropoda; class Insecta; order Diptera; family Syrphidae; genus Eristalis; species Eristalis intricaria. The sequence goes on along the minus strand of OZ035873.1, from coordinate 111,776,590 downwards.
GCACAAGAGACTGTAGACATTGCGGCAATCAAAGGAAATCATGGAACGCCTACTCGTCGAGTGCTCCGATCTGAAGTGAAGCAGATATAATATAACTAGCAGAATCTCCTTAGCAGGCTTATCAACCATCTCATGATAGATCTTAAGTCGTTGATCAGGAAAGTCAATGCTTCTCAGGCCAGGACCTCATGGACAGACCCTGGATCTGGGCGTCGAATCACGCTAGATTCAGTGATCATCTTCGCACCGCAGGTTGGTCTCAGCTGTCGGACGAGGAGGATCCTCCTAGTTTGGCCGAGCATGTTTAATCGACCAATTCCACTGATCCGACAAAAAAAAAACGTTCACTCGTCTGATCACACAGCTGGCCTGCACTCAGTACTCTGATGGGCGTTGTCAGTGGCGCACGTCTTCAAAGCGGGTCTGCCCCACAATGACTTCTGCTTCTCAGCGGACCAACCAAATCTCCCCTAAGGCAGAGATGGACCTGGGCCTCGCTTCCACAGCAAACCACGGATTATTGCTTCTTCACGAGCAGAGGGGGCCTTCAGATTCAGGACATCACCAAAGAATGATGCTTGAGTCCTCCCTGTGCGGAGAATGCTGTTTAGTTACACTAGCCTTCCGACTCTTTGTCGTCAATGACGTTACGCACTCATTGTGAACTCTTGCAGCTGCGGGCGTTGGTGCTCACGACTCACTGACACCAATTTGAATGCCTTTTCTCACGAAGATCATCGTCAACCGTCTCAAATGCTTACGATTAAGGAAGGCCGGCCTTAGACCACTCCAAAGGATGACCCTAAAACATGATAACGACAATCTTCTGATCGTTCCGTTTCGACGATACTTCGCTTGCAAAAACCTGTCATGAAAATATTCGTCATTGGCTCCGGTATCGATGTCTAGAAGAAAGGTACTGTGTCGGAGGCACAATTTTCGAGATTTAGGCGCTTATTCAGAAGTGAGCGTTAGCGATTATTCCTCTCCTAAGCCGCCTCCTACTCCGCCTGGTTAGATGGACTGTTCGGTTGTGCCAGCACATACTCACTCAATTGTCGAAAATGGTCAGCCTTTTGCGTAAACTCATCTGGGCTTGTGTATGCTGCTCCTTGAATGCGTCGTGAGGTTATCGGTCACACTACCAATGGCATTGATGAACATCGTCTGCCTGATAAGTTCTAATCACACTCCTCACATAACTTACCATGGAGGGTCTGAGCCTGGAACAGCCAGACTCACAATATGGTCCAATGTACCACCAGACAGCAACCCAAACATTTGCTGCTGTAAGCAAAGCTGCTACCTGTTCCAAGTAACCCCGCGAAAGTTGCAGAGGAAATGCTCTCCAGTCTCGTCGTCCTCTTCGTAGGCGTTGCAGAGGGTTTCGCCACTTAGGCCAAGCACACTTAGGGGTTTGGCGAAGGTGTAGAGAACTGGAATGCTAGAATGAAAAGTCATGGCACCGCCGACTGTGCTCTCGGGAGGCTCCCCGACGGAAGCCCTGGTCAAGGACGCGGTAGGTCCCGAGAGAGTCTCCTCTGACCCTTGTCTAGCGAATTCATCGTCGATCTCAGTTCCCGCTATCCCGTGATTAACCAGGATCTAGCGGAAATTAAGACGAGACTTGGATTCTGAAACTTTTATGGAAGTCGTGGAAGGGTCCACCTGTTCTTCACAATATAGTTCGTGGCCATTGGGATGGCAAGGGTTTCCGCTTGGAAAATCGACCGATATTTACCTTACGTAATTTATTTATGCAGTCTAATGTTGTCGCCCTCCACGAAGACGCCAGCGCCAGATCCTTCATTGGACTTGGGACCATCCGTGGCCCAGAGCCAGTCCTGATTGCAGGAAAAAAGTCGACTTTGTACGCCTCAGATGGCATATCCATAATGCTGAGGTCAAAGGAAATGCCCTGAGCTATAGCTGCTGTTCATCCTTAACGCTCCTGGGCCCGGTCACCAAGGCCAAGTTGTCTTCCTCTTCTTTCTTGGATCAGGAGGCACTTATTCGGAGACCCTCTCAGCTGGGGCATTGGTACCCATGCGCTCTTCCTTCTCGGATCAGGAGGCAGGTATTCGGAGACCCTCTTAGCATTGGGCATTGGTGTCCATGCGCTCAGTCGATGGATTGTTGACTGCCGGAGTAAGTCATTCATTCACCTCCCTTGACGTCTTTCGAAAGCATTAAGAACCAGCTCTGCTGTTTTGTCCAACGTTGGTTTTTCGGCTCCATTCTGACAAGAGACGAGTTCTGTTGATAAAAATTGTGCTCCTCCAAGTCAGTAGTCTCGACAAAGCCGAAGAAGTGCCACTTCCTCTCAAACGCGTCGGAGATGGCATTGCGTGGAGCTCACGTCCACTCCCTAGAGACGTCAAGAAATGTCTCAAGCATCCACCCTTATTGTCTTGGTCGTATCACATGCAACTGTGACAAATTTGTACTGTCTTAGTCACTTAATGTGACATTCATGTGAGTGACCAATTGAATACAAATTTGTCACAGTGACATTTGACACGTCTTAGGCAAAGAGGGTTCTTAATTGATGTGATTCTTAAGCTGTTTGGCATGTGGCGACCTCGTGTTGAATCCACATGTCGTCTACATGCATATATTGTAATTTAGCCACAACAAAATAAACTTGTTCTTCAAGTCGCGCCATTAATTGCCGAGGTCCAACCATTAGGGCGGACCCCTCTTGTCTGCGGCCGGATGGAAAACACTGTCACATCATCATTGCTCTTTCCCCAACAAATGTGACTTTTCTGTACTCCCCTCGATCCCTAGGAAAGACAACGTGGCGTGCTTACAGGTTGAGTTGGTGATTTAGTTGCCCGGGTACTGAGTGTCACAAGTTGCGCGACAAATGTTGACTCCCTCCCCACACGCATCCTCAGCAAGTCTTGTTTCACTCTACTCTCTCGCACCAAACCAGTTCCAGTTCAAATTAGAACATCCCACCCAGAGTGAAGTTGCAATTCCAGCTCTAATTACAACAATATTTCTCACATCCACTTTCAGATACGGCCGGCAGCAGTGAGTCCAATAGAAAACGTAATGACGGGTGCAATAATGATAACACCATGACAAGGAGTGCAATTAATACGCCATCAATGCAATCACCGTCATTGTCCTCATCGCCATCGCCATCGCCGTCCTCATCACCGTCATCATCATCACCATTGCCAACATCGTCGTCGTCGTCATCTGCAGCGCCTCCAGCAACAGAAGCACTAAGAGCCCCAACATCACAAGATACGCCAACATTACTTCTATCGCCGTCACAGTCAGCGAATGCTGCTGCTGCTGCTGCCGACGCAACAGTAGCCCCAGCAGCGGTATCATCACCATCACCATCACCATCAGCATCAGCATCAGCATCACCGTCCACAGGACATAAAGTATTAACCAAGCCTGGTAATAAATCTGAATTTAAGGCGACAGCTACTGGCGGCAGTGAATTTATCGGTCGCACCGCTTCAAATGGTCCCCCGAGACATGCAGCACCATTGAGTGACTCGGTAGCCACTTGTAATGGAGTAGTTGCTGATGATGCTGACGCTGACACCACCACCGGTGTGACCCGAAATATGATGCTCCGTGGCAAGGATCGCATGTGTCCAATGGCACAGCAGCGCAACGACTTGGCAACGAAGTGTGCCGGCAAAGATGCTGTTGCGGCCGCATGCGATGAGGGCAGGTACTACCTCAATTCAATTGCTCTCGATGAACTGGACGATGCCGAGGATCCGTACAATGTGCTGCAAGAGTATCTGGAACGCGTCAAGGTGAGTGCCATAGTTTTGATTTACTTACTTGTGTGTGATAAATTTCAGCTGTAATGAATCAGAAGATTAGCCGATGGATAGTGGTTTGAGATTTGCCAAAATCAGTGCGAGACTCTGGTCTTAAAAGACACTGACAACAGTCAACTGCTAACGGTGGAAGAGCGTTTGACAAGGAATTTCTACTGATTTACCGGCCAGAGCCATCGGGCTTTGATCTAGTTTCCTAAGGAAGGCTGGAGCAAAGGAGCTAGAGGCTCTGCTGGAAGTCGGGCTTGTCTGCCGCCTCAGCCACCGACATCCTCCATTACGAAAGATTTGATCGTTGAATGCGATTCCATCACGTAGGCGATCACATGGCAGACCTCAGGATGAAGTGATTGGATAAAGTCCTTTAACTCGCCTGGTTACGCTTGGGCATGACTCGTGATGAGTTCGAGTCGATGGTGGAGGATCCAGTTGCCAGGAGATCTCTCGTACGGGCGTTGCCACCGCCAGCCCTTTAGTGGATCATACGAATGAGATCTTCTCATGCTGATGCTTTACCACCACCAGCCCTTTAGTGGATCATACGAGTGAGATCTTCTCATGCTGATGCTGATCTCCACTTCCTCAGAGCTCGGCCCAGTCTTCATCCACTCCGACCTTGCCTCTGGTCGGTCCTCTGTTCCATAAATACCCACAAATGACTCCATTCTCCATCGAATTTCCCTCTTCTCAGCATGGTCTGAGTTGACAGCAAAGATCTTCTCCACAAATCCGAGGGATCACTGTCACCCCCACCGAGCTTCTCGTTGGTCGGGAGACAAAGGCCCGCGATCAGGTTCCATTGTCAAGCTGCAACTTCTCAAACTCCCCTCCCTCACACTCTCTGTCCTCTCTTCCGTGCTCGATCCTCGAAAAGCCGATTCACTTAACCCATCACTCATCCGATTGCCAACCACCACCACCACCCACCATCCTCCAGGCCGACCATACGAAGGCATCTTACCGTCGCGTCGTCGCCAGACTTTCACTTTTACAGCCGGGAAGACCTGCGTAATCGTCAACTCCAGGAAGTGCTTAAGCCACCGACTAGATACCTCCTAAGCCTATTATCGATCGTTCTCTCCCCTAATCCGCGCGATGATGATTTCTCATCGTTCGTGCATCCGAAGCAAGGCGTCTAAAATAACTTTTGATTAATGCCATCGTTGCGGCCTGTCAACTCTAACTTAACTCCTTTGCCAAATTCGTCTAATCTCTGGGCAAATTTGTCTCGTCAACCGCGCACAATAGACTCGGCGCAGAGCAGCCAGACGACGCGACACGGTGCGCAAGCCCTCCTCAAGCGCGCTCCCCAAGCGCTCCTCAGACAGTCGTCGAGACTCAAAGATTTGGATTACAACCCCAATGCAGTGTGTATAATTTTCAATTTGATTGATTGATAAATTATCTCTCCCCTCCCCCCGGGGTCGAGGTGGTGGTGGTATCACATCCGTGCCTGGCTTCAGTCGGCGACCCACTCGCCACGCTCGCTACCGCCTCGCCGTCATAAATAACGAACAATCATAATCATAAATTATATTGACTCCTACCACTGTCACAATGTAGCAGTTTCGCCGATTGAAGCTCTCTCGCATTTGAATGAGCGGCCGCGTCCAGGACGCGACGCGATTAGATACCCCAACCATCGTCTTCACAGCCGCGCCGGTACCGGCGGCACTCATCACTTTGCCCGTCGTGGTGGCTGGCAAGGGGAAGGGCAGACATTCGGTGAATGGTTACGGGCTCTGGTCTGGGATGTTGAAAGTGAAAAGTGGAAATCCACACCGCCGCCGTTGCTGCGGATGCAATTAAAAGCATTTGCGGCACTTGGTTGAAGCTTGACTAGAGTTCTGCGCCCGCACCGAGTGCAATTGTTGACAGTTCGCTGCGACAATGTTTGCGGCGGTTGCGGTGACAGAAAAAAAAAACAATCGCACTCAGCCAAACCCATGTATCTGGTTACATTGAGGTGAGACGGTATCTAATTGGGCTATTTGCATTTTGCCGAGGGTCGCTGACACTGAATGCGACCACTAGCTGTCACCGTCGCCGATGGTGATCGCTGTGGCAGAGCGGTTTTTGACAGATTGTCATTATCAAGGGACTTTGATTTGGTTGATGGCGTTTGATGAGGCGTTGATGGCAGAGCGGTGCGTTTTTCTGTGAAGTTCTTCATTGATCTGTCAAGTCTGGAAATGGGGGCGGTAAGGCTGTTGATTTATTTATGTCAAGTTTATGTTTCAATTGGTGTCGGGGTGGGTTCAGTAGAGGGATGACGAAATGGGAGTATTTGCTTAAGTGTACTTCGAAATGTTTGACAATGCTGTCGATAATACCAGAAATGAAGTATTACAGAGATAGCCGACTTCACAGCTGATTGCCCCCTACTCCATCGACGAATTTGAGTGCCTGTTTGACAGATATTCATGCATTTTTGACGGTTATTCACGAAATAACGTAAATGCCGTCCTCTTATTTGGTTTATGAACACGTTTTAAAAAACAATTGTCAAAAATCTTGAGGGTTTTCCCTCATCTCTGTAATACTTCATTTCTGGATAATACAGTTCATGTGTGAATGTACAAATCTCATGTGCTTTTGAACAAGTTATATGAGCTAATTCGATGTTTTCTTGACAGGGTCGGTAATGTAGTCAATCGTTCAATATCAATGCGGATGATTTTATTAACGTCATCAAGTTGTCATACTAAAGAAGTTAGTTAAGCTAAATCGATGTTATTTCATTTTCATTTCATTTATTTATTTTTAACGTCTCTGTAATTCAAGATTCTTATGTTCTTTTACTAGTTATCTGGATAGGTCGGCAATGCAGTCCGCTTGTAAAGGTTAAATTGTGTTTTTTTTTTTAAATTGTGACTTCATGCTCCTTAGGTTTAATGATTAGGAACAAAGTTCTCTGTGCAATCTTTGGGGGCTTAGAGGAAAAGATTTTACCGCAAACAGTGTTTTTTTGTTTTTTTTTTACTTGGGTTGGTGAAAATCTTGAACAAGATGTGTCCCGTGTCCACACAGTAGTGTCAGATTTTTACTGACTAAAAACACCCTTCCCTTTTGGGAGGATAGATAAGTTTCCTTATCTAGAAGTTTACTTTTAAGGATGTTTTCGCGTGTTGCAGGTTTGGTAAAATCGCCTGCCATAACCATCGTTAGGATGGTTTATTACTATTGCGCCAAATCGAGCGGTCTCGTGCGTTGGAGTCGGCATACTAGACGTCTCATGTTCAGGTTGGACGATGGCATTGTTACAATGACCACGAAGTTTGATACTTAGCTTTGGAGTGGAGTTTGTTATTTCTTCGTCGTCGGTAGCTGTCCCTAGGTCCCTTTGTATATCACAATCCCTGAGATACCAGGGAGCTTTCAAAATAACCCGAATAATTTTATTTTGAAAGGACTGAATAAATCCTCTGTTATTTGCTTTGGCACAACCCCATAGTTGTATGCCGTAAGTCCATATAGGCTTCAGTACTTGCTTGTATAACAGTACATGCTTAACTTGGAGTGCCTTCAAAGTAACCAGTATAATTATCTATACCGGTGTTCGAGGGCCTTCCACTTGAGTTTCGCATCGGGAGTCAAACCAAGATATTGAGCTTCATTAGCATACGGTATTTGTACAGAATTAATGACAACTGGTAGATTTTCAATATTTTTGTAGTTAAATTTATGTGCGTTGGGACCAATGCGCCAGCGTTTTGACCATTCGTTTATTTTGTCCAGAGCTCGTTGCAGTTTTTCAGTTGAGGACTCAACGGAGCTTCCCGTTGCCAAGATCGCAGTGTCATCCGCAAAAGTAGCCACAAGTGTACCCTCAGTTTAAGGTATGTCTCTAGTGTACAACAGGTACAATGTAGGGCCAATAACACTCCCTTGAGGGACTCCTGGCCAGATTCAGTTCCGTGTTTAACAATAAATAACCTATTATTGAGATAGGATTCTAATATCTTTTACAAGCTTGTCGGTAGAAGCCTTTGTATTTTAGGCCTTCATGCCAGACTTTGTCGAAGGCCTGGGAAACGTTAAGTAGAGCGATCTTAGGTTCTCTAATGCTCCTTCAATTTCATTCGTTATTCTGTATACCTGGTCAATTATTTTGTCGATTATTTCGCTCGAAACCTGAAAAGATGGTCAGGTATTAGTTGCTTCTCTTCTATAAATTTTTGAAAGCGTTTTAAAAAAAATTTTCAAAAATTTTGGATATTATTGGTAAACGTAATATGGGTCTGTAGGACTTTTTGTTGCTTAACGGTTTGCCTGGTTTTGGAACCATAATCACTTCTGCAACCTTCCATAAGTCTGGAACATATAACAGCCTAAAGGAAGAGGATTTTAATAAGCGCCTTTTTCGGCAAGTTCTTCAGGATTTGTCCGGTTATTAGATCATTATTAACCACAAGCAGTGTAGCAAGACATGAGTCCAGTCAGGCGTCATTTAATGTCTAAGGTGGCTGAATCACGAATATCAAACTTAGCTCCTGCCGGAAGTGTCTTCAACACCAATCCTGTGAGACAAGGGTGCAGAGGACCACCACCTCAACCAAACCTACTCACCAACTTGGCTGTAGCAACGGATAAGTTAAACGGCCATGGTTCGATCCCGGTCACGCCAACTTTGATTTTCACGATATCGCTTCTGTTGTGTAACTGACAATATTATCGGATGTAGGAGAGAGAGAGTGGGGCAAAAAGTAACACTATTCACTAAAGTGATGCTGGTTCTACAACTTTGGAGCAAATTCAGCCAAACCGTTTTTCAAATGATAATGCTTGTTTTAAATACAAACTCAGTGCTCACTGTTTCAATGATGTCCACTGCATCCATTTCTCAAATGGCAGACTTTGAGAAACTGGTTTGCAACAGATGTAGCAATGAGCTTAAGACTTAATTCTAACTAGGCTAGGTTAGGTTAGGTAGAGGGGCTGCTAGTGCATTCACCAGCACATTTAGACCATATTGGTCCATTGTGATACCCAGTGACAGTCCCATTAGTTAGATCCCAACGACAAATGGTGACTGGACCAAATTCGAAAACCAGATAAAAGCGTAGTAACCTTGCTTTCACTGGTATACGTACCGGGGACGCCGCTAACCAGGGGCACTCGACCAACTGCGCCATCCAGTCGTCTAATTCTAACTAATTTGAATCCATGCCATTATTCTTCGTCAATGGGGCTACTGTTACTGTGCTAATTTATTCTCTACCTACATATGATTTTTCGCAAAAGCAAAAAAACGTCTAGCTGTATTGAGAAAACTTTCGGCTTGTATTTTTGGCCTGCTGATCTATAGAATAGCATGACAAACATGACTCACTCGAAAAGGTGCAGCTAATTTTTTGAAGACATCTTGAGGTACAAAAAAAATTAGAGTTGGGACTGGTCGGGAACATTAACAAATCGTCCATTTTATTTTCGGGTTAAAGAGAAAAACAGCCCCTGGGGAGGTGCCATCACTTTTGTTAGTCAAAATACAATGAAACACATCGAACAAGCCTTCAGAAACCAATTCCATTTCAAAACCCGGTCCAATTAACTTTCTAAAAAAAGCACGCAAAAATGTCTTATGTTCTTTTTCCATCGCTTCAAACTGCACACGTTGTCTACAAAAACATTTAACTTTGCACTGTCACTGGGAGCAATTGGTTTGACAGATTGAACCGGTTCTTTGTTTGATATTTCCACGGTGTTGTTGTATTTCTGATAGCTACGGTGTTTTACTTTAAGTCTGCATACTTGTTTTCTTGAGTTGTAAAAGAAAACAATTGGTTTTATGCCATGTTTTGGGGTCAAATAGCGGCCGTGGCGTTGTGAACATGTGCTTCGACTCCGACGCAGTTGAACAACGATCCCTGGGTTCGATTCACGGTACGACGAAAATTATATTCACGGCCCCACGTCTTTCGAGTCACTGACAATGCGTATCGGTTAATATGGCTGATTTCCTCGATTTCCTAGTAATCCCCATCTTAATGTATTCCACCTTCGTATAAGGCCTTAGCCGTGTTTTTTTCATCGCTATCGATTGTGAGGTGAAGTAAGATTCAGAAAAACGATTCGCAGTGGCTTAAATTTTTATCTGTCAAAATATATGACAAGAAATTTATTTGTTCCAATTTGATGTCAAAATGTATGAAAAAAAATTCGAGGCTGAATTTTTATCGGCAGGCACTGCCGACATTATAGGCAGTTATAGGCAGTAGGTTGTTGTATGTGCTTTACGTGCAAAATCCTACTTCACTTTTTATAGATTTTTGAAAAAAAAACACGGCTCTTATTTCTTCAGTCTTCAAACATGATTATTGCAGTCCTGATGGGTCTCGTAAAGAGTGCTCATGTTCATAGCAAACGGTTAAAATAACCCACCGGTTAGGTTGACACATGTTTCAACTTACCCCGAGAAAACGTTACTATCTGCCCGGCATGGAATTTTACACAAAAAACCTCAACTCTCACACAAAACGCCAAAACATAACAGGATGATTAGAAAAAACAAGAAGCCTCTTCGTTTGCGGAGACCAAAAATTACAAACCCGCCTTTTTTGGCACCCGCCCTAGATTTTTCCACCTCGACGATAAATAAGTAATAATTGGAGCTTTCACGTATCTCTTCATTTCTGTTTTTTAGACTGTTACTTCTCACCCCTGTTACAACTAGCCCCGCTCTAGCCTACATATCACGCAGAGCTTATTGATACCTTCGGTCTTTGTGGTGAAGAGCATGTGTGTGTCGATTCACACGCTGAAAGTCTAGGATTCGTTCCACGACACACGGACTCCCATCTTGAGTCTCTGACGATGGTCGGATAAACTTACTAGAGATGAATCCACAGCAACGTAAGCGATCAGTGCAAAAACGTTCGATTCCGGCCATATGAACATTCATTTTCATGCCACCACCTCCCCGACTATGTTCAGACGGTATAGTCCTCTAAACTAAGGTCCATCTTCTTCGTGGGCAAACAATGAGTTTAAGTATTTGTGCATAACAGGATGCAGCAACACTGTCAAAGCAACTGGACTGACAAACAGACAGGCAGCCATGATCAGTGCAATATCCGCCTGAAGTGAGATAGTTATCAGGGAGAGGACAGTGATGCCTAAACACGTCTAGCACGTCTCGTCGTTGTTTCATCGGGTCTCGACGACCGTAAGGATGCCACTCGAGGCTGTGGATACGAAGTGAAGCAGGGATATGTGCATCGGCCCTTATGGCGAAGGTCCAGGGTTCGATCCCGGACACACCAACTCTCGTTTCCACGACCTCCCCTCAAGCAACTGAATCTCGTGGTAGTTCTAAATCTTCAAACTGACCTGGCGCAACCTGGAACTCAACCGCTCTCTCTCTCTCTCCCTCTCTCTCTCTCTCCCTCTCTCTCTCTCTCTCTCTCTCTCTCTCTCTCTCCCTCTCTCTTAATATATGACACAGGACAGATAACCCCCAGGAGATAAGGCATCATTGGCAATGACTTCTACAGAAGCTGAGTGACTGGAGAAGCTGTAGAAAGTGTCCAGTCTCCTTCTCTGCTCCTGCCAATCTCTGATATTTCCAAGATTCAAATTCCTGGGTAGTCACCTCTTCATCGACTCCAGTGGGAATACCCATCGTTAACATACTCCGCTCCAAACCGATCCCCGCTAGGAGTTGATGGTACAGTGGACAGCCACCCTAACCAAAGACATCTTCACGTCGTGGAGGAAAATGGTCTTTATCAACGGGAACTGACTGAGTGTTTCGAATAAACATCCATCAACAAGCAAACCACAATCAATTACTGCGTTTCACTTCCCAGTCGAAGACTGATCTGCGAATCTACCACATCCGCGACTTGCCACCTTTAATTGCCGCGGAGATGTGCCTTCAATTGATGTGGTCACCGCGGACTCCACTGACGGCTAACTGGTCGCCCACCCACTTCGGCAATCATCTTCATCGCACGAACAATTCCCATGCCTCGCATTGTGGTTGCGTAACGCTTACGCACTCGGTCCGTCGGTCGCAGTCACAGTCGCCCACAACTCCAAGCCAGCCGCACAAACCATCTGTCATCATCCAGCGATCAGTCATCTCGGTCTCCCCTTGGTCGCCGCAGCCTTCCATCGATGGTCGCCGAGGAAAGTAGGTCACCCACCGCAGTCTTGGCAGAGTGCATAATAAGGGTTAAATGCTCCGAAATTATGCTCTCCACATGGTCTAGACATTCTGCGTGCTGCAGTCACCGCACAATCACTCGGAGCGGTGGCGAGCAGCATGTTGCGCGCCGCAACGCCAGAGGGGGACGGCTGTACGGCAGTAAAACACTTGAGTAATCCTCGCCGTCAGATTCCCACTGGGAAACCCGAATCCGCATCGAAATCAGGCTCCCCCAACTTAGACCGCAATAGAGTGAGAGTGGGGTGTAGCGCGCAGGTTTAATTGCGCGGACATAAAAAAGCAGCGGCCAACAAAGTGAATTGTCACCGCAAAGTGGGGCGGAGGGGGGGCACGAGAATTCTCAAAATTAATAAGACAAAGGAAGGCGCGGACGGTGGACGGCGGCGGCGGATGGACGCGGACGAGAGGACATGGAGAAACTTAATGATCGCATCCATTTGTGGATGCATTACCCGGCCATCTACGGCCAGGCGAATCGCTGTCGTTTTTATTGCGGCTCTCTGTGCGATGAGGTGGTGGTGGATCGTAAAACTATCTTGGCCGCTGTTGGCGTGCGGATTGCTTCGTTATCGATAATTTTATTCATCGATATGTGGTCGGGGATATTAAACAGAAACCTTTAGCCGCCAAGCCGCCGCGCCGGTGGGATGCGGGTCGTTCAACTGACGAGTGTGTGTGGGAAGGAATTCATAACTAGAACCCAGTCAAAGCGTGATTTTGCAAGAGGCCGTCATCGCAATGGAGGGGTTCCATGGAGGACGACTCTGTCGGCAGCTTTGGCGAATAGGGGATTGTCTTCGCTTTAACGCGCAGCACTTATAAGTTCATGGCTAGGTTAACCAGCAGGCGCTGGGAGTCACCATTTCAGTGGAGCCGCTTCCGACATCATTCTATTGAGCTGTTCAGCGATAAACGTTGAGTGAAGTCTCTGTCGATCTAACGATGTACACGACTTTAAGAATGTTGAAGTTCACTTCGCTTCGAAAGTTTGAAAGGCTAGACGACGAGACTCCAAGTTCCACAGAGTAGACTCAGCGAACTTCTATGTCGGGGGTCCACGGTTCGATCCCGGACATACTAACTTCCATTTTCTCAGCACATCTTAAATTCACTGGAAATGCTCGGATAAATCTCTCAGCCCGGTGTAGCGTAGTGGATAAGTGCACCGGTGCCTATGTCGAAGGTCCACGGTTCGATCCCGGATACACCAACATCCATTTTTCCGGCAGATCTTAAAGTCACTGGCAATGCTCGGATAAATCACTCAGCCCGGTGTAGCGTAGTGGATATGTGCAGCGGCTCCTATTCCGAAGGTCCAGGGTTCGATCCCGGATACACCAACTTCCATTTTCATGGCACCACCTCGGTTGTGTCACTGACGCTGCTCCGATGTATTCAGCAAAACAGATGGATCCATTAGGTCACTGTAGCGTGCCAGCATCTGAGTTGAAGGTCCACGGTTCGATCCCGGACATACTAACTTCCATTTTCCCAGCACATCTTAAATTCACTGGAAATGCTCGGATAAATCACTCAGCCCGGTGTAGCGTAGTGGATAAGTGCACCGGTGCCTATGTCGAAGGTCCACGGTTCGATCCCGGATACACCAACATCCATTTTTCCGGCACATCTTAAAGTCACTGGCAATGCTCGGATAAATCACTCAGCCCGGTGTAGCGTAGTGGATAAGTGCACCGGTACCTATGTCGAAGGTCCACGGTTCGATCCCGGACACACCAACTTCCATTTTCATGGCACCACCTCGGTTGTGTCACTGACGCTGCTCCGATGTATTCAGCAAAACAGGTGGATCCATTAGGTCACTGTAGCGTGCCAGCATCTGAGTTGAAGGTCCACGGTTCGATCCCGGACATACTAACTTCCATTTTCCCAGCACATCTTAAATTCACTGGAAATGCTCGGATAAATCTCTCAGCCCGGTGTAGCGTAGTGGATAAGTGCACCGGTGCCTATGTCGAAGGTCCACGGTTCGATCCCGGATACACCAACATCCATTTTTCCGGCACATCTTAAAGTCACTGGCAATGCTCGGATAAATCACTCAGCCCGGTGTAGCGTAGTGGATAAGTGCACCGGTACCTATGTCGAAGGTCCACGGTTCGATCCCGGACACACCAACTTCCATTTTCATGGCACCACCTCGGTTGTGTCACTGACGCTGCTCCGATGTATTCAGCAAAACAGGTGGATCCATTAGGTCACTGTAGCGTGCCAGCATCTGAGTTGAAGGTCCACGGTTCGATCCCGGACATACTAACTTCCATTTTCCCAGAACATCTTAAATTCACTGGAAATGCTCGGATAAATCTCTCAGCCCGGTGTAGCGTAGTGGATAAGTGCACCGGTGCCTATGTCGAAGGTCCACGGTTCGATCCCGGATACACCAACATCCATTTTTCCGGCACATCTTAAAGTCACTGGCAATGCTCGGATAAATCAGTGACACACCACCTCAGTTGTGTCACTAACGCTGCTCCGATGTATTTAGCAGAACAGGTGGATCCATTAGGTCACTGTAGCGTGCCAGCACCTGAGTTGAAGGTCCACGGTTCGATCCCGGACACTCTAACTTCCATTTTCACGGCGTATCTTAAAGTCACTGACAATAGTCGGATGAATCCCTTAGCCCGATGGAGCGTGGTGGATATGTGCACCGGCGACGATGGCGAAGGTATATGGTTCGATCCCGGACATACTTACTTCCATTTTCACGGCATATCTGAAGGACCCTGATTGGGCTCGGATCAATTAGTCAGCACAGTCCAGCATGGTAGATATGCCGGCTCCTATGGTGAAGGTGCAGGGTTCGATCCCGGACACACCAACTCTCGCTTTCATGACATCAGCTCCCTGACGGTGATCGGTTGTTAGAGCAGTAATCCACACTCTCTCGCCCGAGAACAGCGGCATATTTCTGCCCCAAGTCCACCCCGGCATTGGCTTGATTCCATGTTTCAACCTCCGAATCACACCGAGTCCTTGACTCAGCGAATTCAAGTTTATCGAACTCAACGACTTCGTAATTACGCCAAGTGGCCCTCCCAGCTCTACATTCCATCCATCATCCATCATCATTCACTCACTCACTTAGCAGTGGCCCGCTATTGTCCTCACTCGCGAGACGCATGCAAAAACCACTCGAAGCCGATTGCTCATAAACGTTACCCGCCAGCCAGTAAAGCAATAATTTGCGGTGACCTTCACTGACATTGATCGGTTTAAGGTCGTCACTCCGCCAGCGACTAGGCAAGCCATGCCTAACATCCACTTCTACTCGACAACCGCAGACGACTGGTTGCGGATTGCGGTCCCAACAACGCATTGCAATGAACTGTGTAGCGCGCGCGCTCGCATTCATATTCATTCCACTTGTGCCCTCAAGTGTGCCCACTACACACGCACACAGCCACTCTCAATGACAGCCAACAACCATCGAAGACAAAGACTCCAATTAACTTGAGAGCAACATTTCGACCATCAACCATCGGCCACCGACCAACGACCAACGACCACCAGTCATCGAAGTCATGCCAATTACCTCATCTAGCCGATCGGTGGCGGCGGCAGCAGCGTCAAGAGCCTGCGAGATTTTATGACGGACTTTCACAGACCACCTCACTTTGAAGTTGCAGATCTGTCACACGTCAAGTGGCATCTGTCACCGGCCTGTCCATTGTCGGGGAAGAGATTGAAAGCAAAACGAACAGATTTGCATTAGAACTGGACACTGACACTGTGCTGGGCAAAGCAAGGAAATGATGTGTGTCACATGGGAAAGTGCCAGCACTGAGTTACCGCCAGGAACGCGGCAGAAAAGGCAAGAGCCGGTCCCCAGGCATGTGCACGGTCATAACAAAGTTAAACACTTTTACCCGAACGATGTGGCCGCCGCCTACTGGTGTACGAACGCTTGTAGCGGTCTGAACGCGTTAAAGCGCATTCTCGTTGCCAGCGCGCAACTGACACCCGTCACGAGATGGAGGTACCGCTACCGCTGCTACTGCTGCTACTGCTGCAGTGCCAGACAGCATCGCGTTCGTTCAGTGAAATTCAGTTCACTTTCGTTTCATTAAATCGCCCGGCCAGTGGCTTTTCGTATCTCAAGGATCCACATGCACACTTCTGCGACTGAAGCACAGTCACCGCCGACCAACCGACCGTCGGGACGGACAGTCGGTGATCATTTTAATGCGCCCGTGATGAGAGCAAGACACATCCGATCCAAATAGGAAAACAACTTTCTCGGATTGTTATCATGTCAACGCATTAAAAAGAATTGCCATGCCAGTCCGTCGTCGTCGCTCGTCGTCGTCGTCGTCGTCGTGTCTGCGTCGTCATCGTCGTCGTCCTCCTCATCACCGTGGTCGTTGTTGGATTGTTGACTGCTGACTGCATCCAGCGCGCAATATAATTTATAACTTGGCCGTCCTCTGGGTGCTGTCTGGTGGTGATGGTGCTGTGCCCTCTCCTCGAGATCTCTTACGAGAGAGTACACAAATTGTCACTTAATGATCATTTTCGATTTCCTCGTGCGAACGCAAGAGGATATGACGGAGAACGAGTGCGAGCGCGCATGCGCACTCAAACCGAGCACCACTGGCGAGCTAATAAACTGCAGCCCCACACAATAGACGACAGACAGTGGTGGCTTTCTAGCACGCTATAAAGTATAATGATGTCGCTTCATCATATCTCTGGCATCGTATCTCCTTGAGCGCGGGAAACAGGCCGTGCTGCTTCCCAGGGCTGGCTGAAGAGCTGAAGCTGGAGTTGCAGTTGAAGTTGAAGTTGAAGTCGGAGGAGCCCACTGGTCTAGGCGAAGCCGGCGGGGAAAGTCTCCGCCATTAGATGGCCCTGAACGGCCGGACTATTTCGATGTGGCTGTCATTTGTGCGAGGTACGCTCCTGGTTGAGTTGTGAGTACGATGTGTGGCTCGCATGCTAGCTGGCCATTGTTTATTGCTATCATCAGGGGCAGCGATAACGTCATGGTCATTGTTGCAGAAAGTGACAATGATGGTAATTTAGCACGAGACTCTGGACTCGGGCACAAACGGGCAATGAACAGTTTTATTGGATTTTCTGGCTTTTGTTTGGATTCGATACGGCGGGACCATAAACATTGTCTGCGGACAGTGGACTGAGTGTCAGTTAAAGAGTGGCCATGAGAGTGTGAAAAGAAACTGTTTCCAGCTGGCATAGTTTTCTCTGTTAGCGTGCTTGACTGAGGGAATTTTGGATGTTGAAGTGCATTCACTGTCCTTTCGTATTGATTGAGGCGCTGCGAGGATGGGGCCGGGAGATTGTTGTGCCTGAGGGAATTGATTCTCTGCCGATGTCACCGAGGACGGGTGAAACTGTTACCAGTGAAAGTCGGTAGTCACTTGAGTCTGCCGTGCTGGGCTGGAGGACTTTTACCTGTCAAGGCAAGACTTGGCGAACACCTTCACTGGATGGCATTCAGGCCCGTTCTACAAAGGATATTGACCCAGCATTGGTATTCCAATTTTAGATTCTTTTCAGTTTTCGTACATTCTATGAGCCCTTCAGCGGATAAGAGTCTTGTCGACGCCACTTTCCGCCCAAGGGACTTAAGACTTTAGCATTTAGACCCATTCTACAAAGGACATGGACTCCAGTTAACCCAGAATTGGCATAACAATTTTTCAGTTTTCGTACATTCTATGAGCCCTTCAGCGGATACGAGTCTCGTTGACGCCACTTTCCGCCCAAGGGACTTCTGCAGGAACAAGTGGTGGTACCAAGTTGCAACCTTGTGGTACTTCGTGTTTTTTTATGGGTTTCATAAGGTTCAAGATGTGTTCTCTCAGTGTTTGTATGAGCTTATTCTTGAGAGATAGTACAGACTGAGTTAAGGCTCATGTCCATCCCGGACTGTAACGGCCCGAGGGGAAAAGTACAGTCGACTGAGTAACCGTCGCAGCATACTGACTAGACGAGTCAATTCCCATGCTGTCTCCTCTCTTCAGTCTCTGACTTCATTTCGCATTTCTCCCAACGCCGAAAGAATGTATCTGTCAAGAAAACCGATATCAGACTTTGCCACTCCGATTTGCCATAAGAATAGGTTCACTCGTGAGTGGAGGCACTGCTATTGATGACTCAGTAGCTGAACAACTAGGCCCATTTCCACTTTAGACTGCAACTCTATCCATATCATTACTAGTACAAGTCGCTGCAGACACCCCTGAGGTATTCCATTAAATGCGGGTTTACGGACTCATGATGGCAGTCTTCATGAAACAGACAGTGGATTAAAAATATTCGACAATCTTGAGAAATGTTGGTCTCCTTAAGAAATGCTACTTTTATTGTTCCGACCCGTAATTACTCCGCCCGTAGATTAAGTCACTTATTTCCTCTTAGTAGAACCTGATGGACTGTGTAGAAATGTTGGGAGGATAAACTTCTTTCTGGCAAAAGGAAGAGACACGGCTCGGGTTCTGGTTCTTTGTGCATCC
This sequence comes from Eristalis intricaria, assembly GCA_964034865.1. Classification (NCBI taxonomy): domain Eukaryota; kingdom Metazoa; phylum Arthropoda; class Insecta; order Diptera; family Syrphidae; genus Eristalis; species Eristalis intricaria. Next base: position 111,758,099 of record OZ035873.1, on the reverse strand, counting down.
TCGACAGGACCCATCTTCTGAAAGACGAGCCAAGTGGCCAGTGAAATAGACATTTAGGGTTTGAGTGTGTCTTCTTCTCAGTTCGATGTTCTTTATTTTTAAACTAGTCTCAGTCAGGTTGTATGAAGTGATCTAACTGCTACAGCCTTTAGGGACTCACCGAGTCAGGCATCACAGTCCTTTCGTAGGGACTGGGTCTGGCAGTCTCCATCTTCATTGCCTTCTTGGTCAGGTATCCCCTCTAGATAGGCACTTTTGCTCCTGGCGTTCGAGTAGCTCGTGGAGGAGAGAACAGAAAATATCAAGGACTTTAAGTGAAAGTTGGCCTTGAAGCTTTGGAATTCTGGTCCACCTGGTCCCAGCCTCGCCTTTGTACAGTCAATTGCGTGCCTTGACGGCCTCCTGGCAACGACTCACCTAGACCAACCTGTTGAGTCCATTGTGCTCTCCCTAGGGAATGTTAGACTGCCATGAGACCTACCGCAGTTCTAAACCCAACCAGATTCCTGTGTGAATCCTAGAAGATTTTTCAAATCAACACCCCATGAGTCTTCAAGCTTCAAAAAGAAGAGTTTCCTAGAAAGTGCCTTCGTTTCCTTGCTAGGGCTGGGCTTTCGCAGAGCAGATGTTGGACAGATTCCGTGTCTTCTCACCTCTGCAGCTTCCGCAAAAGTCGTTGTGCCCGGGGTTCGTACGTCCTTGCGACTAAGGCCGCTCAATGATGTAGATCTCTTCTTGTTCAGCTTCGGCTATAGGGCCCTTGCTGTAGCTGCAGTGTTCAGACCGTTCCAGCGAGTATTGGCTCTGCCCAGGGCCTCGTTTTCTAGCTTTTTCTGTAGGGAGCTGAGTTAGCGTAATAAATTGCCATTCTCCCGTCACTTTGCAAGATTGTCCGCCTTTTCATCGACTTGGATTCCAGTAAGTCACGGTACCCAGACTCTCTGTCTGCAGAGCCCAACCAGTTTCGATGCCAGAATGGGCCTTTATTGCCGCTTGTCTATCAAGATGGTGATCGATTCGCCGGGAAAGTTTCGGTGTCCCTACGCGAGTGGCGCCACTTTTGCTTGTAAAACGCTGCAGTCATCCCTTAGTGCCAGGGATTTTTCGGGAACGTCACAGAAGATCGCTGCCCCTGTACTAGCGCTCAGCTTTGAGCTGTCGGTGTGTAGAGCGCCTCTACTTTGCCACTCGTTCCTTCTACTTTACCACTCGTTCCTTCTACTTTGTCACTCGTTCCAACTGCTTTGCCACTCGTTCCTTCTGCTTTGCCACTCGTTCCTTCTACTTTGTCACTCGTTCCAACTGATTTGCCACTCGTTCCTTCTGCTTTGCCACTCGTTCCTTTTACTTTGCAACTCGTTCATTTTACTTTGCCACTCGTTCCAACTGATTTGCCACTCGTTCCTTCTGCTTTTCCACTCGTTCCTTCTACTTTGCCACTCGTTCCTTCTACTTTGCCACTCGTTCCTTCTACTTTGCCACTCGTTCCTTCTACTTTGCCACTCGTTCCTTTTACTTTGCCACTCGTTCCAACTGCTTTGCCACTCGTTCCACTCTTCTTCGGGTTGGTGGAAGCTTGTCAGTTTGTCCTATCTTCTGCGCTGCGTTCCAAATTTTTAGAATCCGTGCGTAACTGCGTGATTTTTTTTTTCCAAAATCCCGCCTGTCCGATCCTCAGGACCGATCAGACTACACTAGTGCTTCGGAAAAAAGTCAAGAAGGGGGCGAAAGGGGATGGCCTCTAGAACTGACTTGTTCTAAGACAACCTCCAGCCTCGGCTTATCGGATCTCAAATTTTGGCCCGGCTGGCATCAACGCAGACATTTGTCGAGATAGACCATTTCAGTGCCTCCGCAATGGGGACGTCTTAGATCAAGCAGCGGACTTGTTTATAACTCTTGTTGCGAGTCGGAACGTAATCTGCTGCCATCACCTTCCAGTGACTGTGAGTCACTTGAGTTTGATGACACGAAGGTGACAAGACAAGATATCCATTTTTGCTTCACAAAGAAATGGACGACTTGCAACAAACTAAAGCTTATCTTGTCTCTAATCACAGTGCTCAATCATTGCAAACCTCATCTTGAACATCCTCAAAGCTACGGAACTTACATGGGTAGCTTTTGACTACGTAGTCAGTAATTGATTAGGTGCGCGTCTTTTTGTTCGTGGTCCACCTGAATGCCTGAACCGAGTTAAGGCTAAAATGCGCCTGCATTTGAGTCTTTGAATGTCAACCCTGTGAGCCAATATTAAGCCCGATCCGTGTTAAGTGTCCATCATCATGGAAGCTTTGACATTTCGATTTGTTCCTCTTTCTATAAGCCTGTTCATCAGTCCTTTTGCCACTCAAAGGCGACTGTCCCGCTGTAGTTCGTTTGTCTGTCTGTCTTTGAGCGTCCGCCCCATATTCCGGCTGCCTGTCTGTCTGGCCGTCTTTCCGTCTACATTGGCCTATTTGATTGCTCGTTTATCTGTCTGACCGTCTGTCTGTCTGTCTCTGTGTCTGCCTGTCTGTCTCTCTGCCTGTCTGTCTCATTGCCCGTCTGCTGTTCGTCAGTCCTTCTGTCAGTCAAAGGGACAGTCGTCTTAGGTTAGGTTAGGTACGTCGGTTTACGCTTTGGGGCCGCGTCAGTTGCTTTCTACTTGTTCCATGTGAAGTCTGTCTAGAATACATGCATGGCCATAGGGGCTAGGGTGCCAGTTCTCCGGTTGGATGATCCTTACGCCACTCTTTGCAGCAGTCATCTGTGTGTAGAGCTCAAATGAAAGAAGATCCAGTTGCCCCTCTAAACTCCTGTAGTGGTGCTGGAGATTGCCCCTGTCACGTCTAGGCATGCGCGTCTCTATATGCTCGAGAGCAGCTTTAAGTTGGAACCTTTCAGGCAAGCTTGCCACCAAACTATTCTGCCATGTGTCAGGATTGGCCTCACATTTGCTGTGTACATCCACAGTCGTCTTAGTCTATCCACAGACATTCGTCTTAGTTTATATATTCGCCCGTCTCTCTGTCTCTCTGTCCGATTGTCCGTCTCTCTGCTCGATTGTCTGTCTCTCCTTAAGCTCGTCTGTTTCTATGTTTGGCTGGCCGCTTTCAGGTCTCTTCGACGGCCTGTCTGTCCCCCTATCCGTCGATCTGATCGCCTGTCTGCCTGCTGCACTGATCTCTAACGTCCCCGGCTAAATGCGCTCAATCTCTAATCCAGAGTGCAGTTGATAGAAAGAACATGGAGAGCTTAGAAGCTCCGAATTTCTTTCTGCATCCCATCTGCTGATGAAATCATGGGCTACAATGGTGTGTCATCTTTCCAACTGATTGTCGGAATACTTGTCGTCGCTAATCCCCCGGCATTTCATCTCAATCTCGTCTAGCCAGGGGAAGCTGTCACGCCGAGCGCCGTCCCTTAGGCAACGCATGTGCGTCACATAAACCCCCTCGAACTCCTCCAACATTTCAATGATGATTATCTCAATCTACTCGCGTTGCGTTTGCATTGCAATGCAGCTGCCCGCATCGTCTCAACTGATTCGTATCTGCTGCAAGCCCACCCCTTTTCCAATGTCATCCACTCGATTCGACAGGCTCGGCTGCGGCTGCGGCTGGCCCTGCCATTAGGCAATTCCCCATTCCCACTGCTACACCCATTAATTAGAACCACTTCCGAGAGTTTCAAGTTCGAAAGAACGCCCCTTGCGCAACTCATAGACGCGCAATGCAGCAGCGGTGCGGCGCACCAGCGCAGCAACCCATCGATCCATCTGCAGCCTTGAATCGAAATCTGATCGCTCGATCAACATCAGCGTCGTCGTCGTCCTCATCACGGGTCATATCGTTCATCAGCTCCTAAATTAACATTACCCCCGCCCTCCCCCCTCTCTGAGCAAGAAGATGATGTGCCTCCCCAACAATAGGCCTTTGTTTCCAGTCGAACTTCAATCGCAAGACCGAGCGCGTATGACTTTTGCAGATCCCTTATCTGGATTCTGTTTATTACGTTTGCTTCATCATATAGTACATTCATTTACAATAGAGTGCGCTACTAGCTACTAGATCTACGTGTGTGTGTTTGTTGAGTGTGTGTGTGTGTGGGTTTGTGGGAGCCTGGAACCGAGTGTGCAGTCAGAGGCGCAGGCGCAAGCGCAACAACAACTATAATAAATCGTTTAGTTACCCTCCGTGCGCATCGGTGATTAATAATTTTGCCAGCGAGTGCCGAACGGCTGATGATGAAGAAGAAGACGAGGAAGAAGGCGAAGCGGATAAGGTGGCACATTGTGGAGCCTTTTGACAGGGCTGCCATCTCTTAGAAGTAATAGTCCCGCCATTGTCCGGTTCTAATTGGATGCGGAGGCTGCTGGATGACGCGGTGCACTTGATCTGACCAGATGAACGGCAGAAATGATGATTCGCTCGTTTCAACGGATGCCGATGCTTGCGATGATGACAGCCGCCTCTGTCGTTGTTGTTGTTGCCGCTGCTGAAGCTGAAGAGGACTTACGACGGCAACCCCCGCCGTTGGAAGCGGCGGCTGCTGTTGATGCATCTGCGCTTTGACTGATTGATCGAATCCATTTATTTTAACGTCATTTTGCTTTTGACATTCAGCGACAGCAACCGCACCACGAGCCGCAGCTTCTCGGTGGCCATCGGTAGCCGCATCCAGAGTCGACGCTGACGACGACGACGGCGAAACCTGGGGTAGATGCAATGTCGTCGGCGACACGAGTTCATTTGTATTGGCCGTCTGATCGGCGGTGGCCATCATCACGGGTGCGGATTGGATGTCGTTGCAGCGTGTAAAACAATCCTCAAACGGCGGAATGCCAAACAGTTGGTTGTAGGAACGATGGTCAGAGGTGACGGGTGGCTTCAGGTCACCTGTGCTGTCGTCGAACTTTTTGCCGCGATGTGGAAAGAACACGTTGTCGTAATTGAAGATGTCTTTGAGCGTGCGGTGGTCCTTCTTGCCGCGATGTGGAAAGAATGTGTCCTCGTACTTGAAGATGTCCCTCAGGATTTCCGTGTAGGTTTTCTTTTTGCCACGATTCGGCATGAATTGGTCGCTGTATCGCCTGAGGGCCTCTAGGTTGGGGATGAATTTGCGACCGCGTGGCGGTATGAATGGCAGCTCGTCGGTGAACTCTGTGAAGGAAACGAAAAAAATACGCAAGTCAAGGAGTAGAAAGCAAGCAAGGTCCTTAAAATGATGGTTAATCCTGTGAATCTAGGTCTAATCATCGGAAATTAGGTGACTTGGCACCACTGACAGCCTGACATGGCAGCACTGTTTCAAATTGAGTAGTTGTTCCCGCTATAGATTGGACACCGATCAGTCAAATGCTGAAATGATAGAAGGTTCTTTAAGAGGCGAGTGTGTTGGCAGCACTGGCAGTGTGGAAGGGCACCACTTACATGGGTTCACAGCCCGTTGCAGACAGCGATAGATCAGTCAATGGCCAGGAAAAGGCAGGAACGACGGAAGGGTCCTTTGAGAAATATGGTGGCTGGCAGCACTGGGGGCACCAATTGCAGGGCACCACTAGCAAAGCTGTTATAAACTGAGAAGGTGTTGACTCTGACTCTCGCACATCTCGGACATAGATTAGTCAAAGGCAAAAACGAGAGAAGGGTCCTTTAAGGAACGAGCTTGCTGGCAGCACTGACAGCGTACCAATGGGGGGCCACCACTAACAGTTGTCCACAGACAGTTGCAAACTGAGAGAATGTAAATGCCCAGATGTTAGACAAGTCAAAGGTCAGTCAAAGGCTGGAACGAGGTAAATGCCACGATGTTAGATAAGTCAAATTGTGGAATTAGTGAATCAAGTATATTGGCAGCACTGATGGAACATAACTGGCATGGAATCACTATTAGGCCACAACCGTTGAAAACTGATATGAGATGCTTTGGACATATATCAGTCAGTCAAAGTCTAAAATGAGAGAAGGGTCCTTTAAAGGAATGAGTTTGCTGGCAGCACTGACTTCGTTACAATGAGAGGGCAGCACTGCTAATAGTGAACAAACGAAATATTACGAACTCGGCCAATACGTAGATAAAGTCTGGGATGGGGAAGGGATACATCAGAAGATGAGCTTACTTGGCACCACGGACGGGGCGCAAGTGATATGGCATCAGTATCAAGGCACCACTGTTTCAAAATGAGAAGTTGTGTACGCTACGGACATAGATCAATCAATGGCTGAAATGAATGAAGGGTTCTTTAAGAGACGAGCTTGCTGGCAGCACTGGTAGTGTACCAATGTTAGGTCGCTACTAACACTTCACAGCCAGTTGCAGACAGCGAAATATCAGTCAATAGCCAGGAAAAGGCAGTCATGACAGAAGGGTATTTTGAGAAATGAGATGGCTGGAAGCACTGGTGGAGCACCATTAGTTGGGCACCACCAGCAGGGTTGGTACAAACTGAAAAGTGGTTCACTTTACGAACATGGAATTGACCAGGAATGTGGAATAAAGGAGCGGGTCCCTTAAAAGGTCAGCATGCTGTCACCACTGCGAAGCACATGTGCCAGGTCAACACTGCCACTGAAAAACCGAATTCGCAACAGCGAAAACCGTAGATTCTCCTTTGACAGAGGCTAGATCATAGGACTGTCTGAGGACATGCTAGACAGTCTCAGAATGTTGTTGTCGTTTCCTATTTATTTCAAACGACATGAACGAACACAGGCAGGTGCTGTAGGTCCCTTTTATGCATCTTCTGTTCCTGAACGGTCGTGTCATGACCATAAGCAAATCAGCTTCCTCGATCCACCTCCAGTGGGTCCAGTAAAAGATTTACAACCTCACACTTGGCCGAAAGCCTCACGGGCCAGAACCCACAAATCACCGTCGAAGCCCATCGTAAGTTCATTAAGACGCGGCCACAGTCCAAGCCAGACAGACGCAGCGACTCGTAAAGGCGCCTCCCATCGATCATAAATCGACTGTTTGGCGTGAAACAATAGTTGACACAGTTCTGTCAGATTTCCCCCATAAATCTTCACGACAGCTGAAGCCTCATAAAATCGTCGCATGTGGTTGGACCGATCGTCGCTGCGCCGCCGTCTCAGTCTCTGCACCCTTTTACGGTCGTCGCTGCCCCATCAAAATGCGTGCGTGTCGATGCATCGGACAACGGCTAAACGCCAGCTAATCACTGAGAAAGTCATCAAAAAATTTATTAAATAAAACTAATTTTTACGACACCATCGTCGCAGTCCCTTGGGCCGTCTTGCCGCGCCCCGCCCGCACGACCTCTTGAGTTGGGAAGATTTTTCGTCAGAATTTCATGCGGCCCAGCAGCGTTACTCTCGTCTCAAAATTAAGTAATTTCGACTGAAAGACAAACGATTTTATGGTTTTTTACGGCCCAGCATGTCCCCATAAAACCCGTCCGCAGATACCTAGCCCGACACACTCGTCATCTTTGCGTCTAATAAAACAGAAAATTTCACAGAACAGCTTTGACGGACAAAAACACACACGCAGAGATGCCAGCGCTGCGATAAGACGGCCCTGAGTGCGTGCGTAACACTCACTCGTCGCCGCACGGGGTCCGGACCGGGGAGTGTATCTGATCTGCTGCTATTATCGTGAAATTCGATCCAGGTAAAGCAGTGGTGGTGGCATGCCACATGGACCCGCATTTTGGAATACAACTCGCCTCGTATTCGTGCACTTACCGAAATGGGGTGTCAAATTGTCCGTGTGGCGGCGAATGACAATGTACTTCGGCTCCTCCACGTACAGCGGCGGCTCACGGCGACCCGATAGACTCAGCTTTATCCACGTACCCAGGCCCGGACTGTTGTTGTTCCCGGATGCATTGTTGCTGTGCAGCGGACCGAGATGTGATGTCGTCCATTGAAGGAATCTCATCAGATCCTTATCGGCATTCACGTGAAGCACAATGTCCTCCTCGCGCGGAGTGCTCTCCAGCGTCACGTCCCCTGGCATGTCGTCCTTGCCCTCGACACTGAAACGAGACAGAGAGAGAGAAAGAGAAATGGATCCCATGATTTAGCCGAAAATTGTTTGATTGATATGCGATACTCGAACCCATCAAATCCACTCGAGTGAGTGATGATTACGGGCCATTATCGGATATCGATTACCTTGGCATACCCGATATGTGAGCGGACGGGTGTCTATGTGCGCACGCGCACCACAGGGGTTCCGCCGCCGCCGCTGCCGCCGACCGGCCGACATCGGAGGAGCGTATCTGTTACGTTCGCTTCTTGGAAGTGCGCGCCCCGAATGCCGACTGGGAATTGAAATTGGCGATTCGTGTTCGATTTCAATTCAGCCGACGCGACAACCTATCATCCATCAGTTGGGAGTGTTAACGCCGAGGAATGCGGGCCTCGGCCGGTCCGCCACGCGGATGTGGGTGTCCCCCATCCTTACATGGGCAGTTAATCAGTTTTCGAATGTAGGTCTTGCAGCGCGCCTTCGGATTGAAACAACAGCCCCAAGCAGTGGCGGGAGGCATTATTGTTTAATTGAAGCCCATGTGCGGTACAATTAATCGCAATTAGAGTCGCTTGACCCGCCGTGGGTGAGCGGGTGAGCCCATCGATTGAGCGGAATTGCATGAAAAGTCGCTGATTTGTCCATTTGTGCAATTAGTTCAGAGCTCGGCATTTCTTTGTTGTTCACAAGCGGCCGACGAGATTCAATGCTGACTCAAGCTGGTCTTCTACTTCAGTTGACATCACGGCATGTGGTCTGTCTTGCAACAGAAACCATGACCTCTTCCGAGAATCATCGATCAATGGAATGGAACTGTGAGTGGCCCAGCCGGGAAGATGCCACGGCAGTGAGAAACGAAAACGAAAGCAACTTTCTTCGGCAGAGAGGTTTCGAATGTCAAATAAATGACATAAGGCATTGGAAAGTTTTCGTGATTAAAAGCCATTGATTCTTTCTGAAATCGAACAGAGAGTTGGCCAACAGACAAATGACAAGAATTTAACTGTCATCGGGCGGTTGTCAAAAACTATTTGACATCTGTCAGTGAAAAATTGGTAGGTTTTGCGATTAAAAGTTGGAAGAGCTTTCGGAAATGGATCATATCTACTAGAGACCGTTGGCGATGAACAGCTGTCAGTGAGTGGCCGTCTACACATATCTGTCACCACTCAGAGTCGGCAATTTTTGTGATGTAAAACCAGTGAATCTGTCTAACGGACAATCGACCAACGGACAAAACACAAGAATTTTAGTGTTTTTTGAAAGCTGTCAGTATCAGCCTGTCAGTGAAAATTTCTCAGTTCTTGTGAGTTTTTTCAAATTTATCAGATGACAAAAAAATTGCCGAGTAACAAGAATTTCATTGTCATTGCACAACTGTCGGAAGAGGCATCTGACATCTGTCAGTGAGCACCTATCAGAGACCAAATTTCACACCGTTCTTATTGTTGAGAGAAGAAATCAGGACTCTCTCACTTTCATCTACAACAAAACTGTCAGTCATCACGTGCCATTTTCGTAATGATTTTTGACATCTAACTGTCAGTGTCTTTCTCCAAATTGTCATGTGGTGAAGTTGAAGTTGACTTCTATTTATCAATCAATGTGTCACAGTGTGTACACATGACGTGTAGCACTGTCATAGTTTGATCAGCTGTCAGTCGTCATTGTCTAATGTCAGACGAAGGAATATGTTGCAAGCTACTGTTGCTGGAAATCGCAAAACAAGCTGGAAAACTACTATGGCCGGTTGTGATTCTGTGAATAATTGGTCGGCAGCTGACTGTCAGCAAGAAATATGTCAAAAAATGTTGGTTGAGTTAGATTTGCCAGGATAGAAGGGACAGATTTTAAAGAATAGAGGTTGCAGAGGTTGATGGCATTCCAAAGATGACAGATGACAGATGGAAGGGCGTACATGGATGATGACAGATTCAGATCACAAATGACGGATGACAAATGACAGATGGAAGATGGAAAACGGATGAGGTAAGTTGGAAGATAGAAGTGGGAAGATGACAGATGGAAGATGGAAGATGGAGGATGGAAGATGGAAGATGGAAGATGGAAGATGGAAGATGGAAGATGGAAGATGGAAGAGGGATGATGGAAGATGGAAGATGGAAGATGGAAGATGGAAGATGGAAGATGGAAGATGGAAGATGGAAGATGGAAGATGGAAGATGGAAGATGGAAGATGGAAGATGGAAGATGGAAGATGGAAGATGGAAGATGGAAGATGGAAGATGGAAGATGGAAGTTAGAAGATAGAAGAAGGAAAATGACAGACGACGGAATACAGACGACAGATGACATATGAGAGTTAGCATGCGTTGCAGGATGACAAAGAGAGACTTAACCTCAATATGTTTTCACTTCCCCATTTTAGCTAACCGCAGATGTTGTCCATGAACAGAATAGGCTTGTCATGCTCGATTGTCAATAAAGCCTTGCCGCTGGCTGGCAAGTTAACTACTAGGATAGCTGGAACCTTTCAACGTTTTCAATTCATATGTCCTCTTCAGACCAGCAGCGCAGATTCCATTTGCTTGTACCCATCGGCAGACTTCCCCAAAATGTGAAAGTCAGTGTGGTTCTGACTCCCAGGCAGTACGACACTCGTTACGAAACCAGGGAATAGCAGTTCGATCAGAAGAAGTGCCACTAATCCGAACAAGACCCCCAATCAACTGAAATGAAAAGTGTGCCCTGAATTCCCATCTGCCCGAACAGGATGTAACGACGCCACAAAAGTCACCCTAATTGGCTCGAATATGCGAACATTTTCACCCGCAACACGGCTTGTGAATAAGCGAAAAGTGTCCGCGAATTGATGTTGGCCGCATATCTCTGTCACCGCATCTCGGTAACATGTCCGCCTCCCTTGACTTGGCATATCATTCGTCGGTTTGCCCCAAATGCCCGAACACCGGGACATGACATCCTCCAAGGTAATTATGTAAAAACCTCGATCGGAGCATGGTTGCATGGCAGCATCCGCAGGACGGACGGTTTAAGATTTCACTTTTCTCCTGGCCACGATCGTTTCCAGATAAATTTCCTCAAATCGATCGCCGATATTTCAATTAAACTTTCCACCGCCACCGCCTTCGATGGCTGCCAAGGATGCGTCAGTTACCTTCTCTCTCTCTCGCTCTGTGGGTTGGGTCAGTTCGTACCTCTGGACGGGACCCAATCACTCCTGATGTTCAATTATTTTGGAAAATTTAAATCATGCTTCGAGGCGAGTGATTGTCCCTTGAATGCGTGCAGGGCTGCTCGGCCAGTAGTGCACTTGATCACCGCAGAGCACGTCTGCCCTGGTCGTGATCCCGGGCTCGTATTTATTGATCTTTGGGCTGCAGCCGTGTTCTTCGACTTCCTGTCGCACACTCTATCTGATGATCGTAAATCGTTGTTATTGTGAAACTGATTTTTTTTCTTCGCCCTCTGAGTTTGTTTTGTTGTGCGCTCGTTGAAACGAGAGGATCTTTGTTGCGTCGGCGAAGAGGGGCCCAACGCCCAGCGCCCAGAGCTCACGCTGGGCATGGGATGCGATGCAGATGGAAATCAGTGCAGTGGAGCAGGATGAAATGGAATTGACACAATTAAAAGAAAGGCACACACTTGGGTGTATCTGGCTCTCCCCTTCGGCCGTGAGCAGAGTGTGTCGTGTCGTGGTCGTGTCTAAATTGTGTGATTGAATGAAGTGCGCTGCGGCCCAACCCAAAAACCCAAGGAGATTCTCGCCTGCGCCTTCATTGCATCGGCTCGCTCCTCGTCGTCGGCTATTTGGGTCAATATAATGAATGAGATTGAGAGTTTGTTTTCGGATACCATTTCTTTTCAATTTAACAAACGGAAGGTAAGTCGGACGATTAAGGTTGGTTTTTTTTTTGTTCTTTTGTGTGTGTGTGCTTGGTGCTTGGATAAGAAGGCTCTCCGATGCGTGCGTGGGCGGAGGAGGATGAGAGATTTCACTTGGGGAAAACTTTAACCTATTTCTTGAATCATTGACAGCCTGTGCCTGTGCTCTGCGGTGTGTGGCGTGTGGTGCTGTGTGCTTTGTCCGCTGATTGAATGGAGTTCTGTCAGTTAAGGCAAATAACTCATCCGATCGATTGTGGGTGGGCAGAGGCAGAATGACGTCCGCAGATAAGCCAGCTATTTGGGATTTGATTGAGTGCTTGACATTGCAGACCACGACGCCAGTGGATCCTGCGTCCACACCGGTGGAGAGGGGGACAAAGTGCTATGCCTTAAAATTAAATTGATTCTTTTCCTCAAGTCAGAAGGGTGAATTGTGATGCATTCAGACGCTACAATTGTTCAAGATGCTCAATCAAATTCGGATCAGTGATGCAGTTCGGCTCAGAGTCTTTATCTGGTTGTGGTGTGAGTATTTACGAGAGGCGCCTGTAGGTCTTTGATGCTACCGAATATTCATTATGCTTAACCCGTTCAAGTTGGCATTTAACTCTTAGTCCCCTCTACTCGTGAAAGAACAATGGCACCGCACAACACGAGTGGTTGCTGTAGAAGCTAGACCCAGCTAGTCGCTCCACCCTTATTATTATTATAAGCGTTACCCACTAGGGCTTACTTTGGCAAGGTTTGAATTGACGCTGATCGACCGCTCTTGATGGATGTTTGCGTAGAGTGACATCAAGTTTATTATCCTGACGCGCTATATTCACTGCCAGACGACACACAACTTCGCGATGATTACCCGGAGACTCGCTATCTACCCTTTGTTCGGTATACAGGACGGGATGTGTATACCCTTTGGGAGCTGTGACGTTGTCTCCTCCAGACGCTTTGATGGTCTGACTTCTCGTCTTGTGTGTAGAATGCAGAGAAGCAGACTGTGAGAGCACAAGACCTACCTGGATCCTCCCTAAGTACCGATAGAGCATGTATGAAATTTTATAGACGAATGTATCGTTTATAGACGAACGTGTCGCAAAAATTCTTTCAATAAGAATCGATGCAGCCTGAACAGTAAGGCCACTATATAGGCTTCATCTCAGACGTGAACCAATTTACGTCTAATAACTATGAAGTGCGGCGTTGATGCGATGTTTTTCAACTCGAAGTGGAGAAGCTTGTCGCCCGATCAACTCATATCCAAGTATACAGGCAAGCCGCTTAAGTCTGGTCCTTCTTTCCCTCAAGAGTGGTCAGTGCATTAAGGCAGCCCTAAACGACGACCATGCTCAACGAGTTTGTTCCTTTGCGTCAGTCCATAAGCAGGGAACGCGATTTGACATTCTTTTCGTGAAGATTCTTCCCTGTGTAAACATGTGCGATACGGATATGAATTCTGCGATGACGTCCACAGCAAAAATGAGGTTTGCTCGCGAACAAGGCCCTACAACTGAATCTCTGAAACCTCCAAATGATAAAATGCTTTGCAAAGTAAGGCACGGACAAAATTCGCTTGGATTATGCCTGAAACACAATAGTGCGTTTGCGCTGGCGTTGGCTTTCAACACACAATTCAATGGACGAGCACAAAATACAATACGGCACAAATATTGAGAGAGACGAGAGGATCGTAATAAAACGTAAAACGTAGTCCATCGAACGTCATTATTCAACATGTTGGATATTTTTTGACAGAGGGGTGCGCTGTGAGAGAGTGATTTTCTCCCAGATTGAGAGTTTTCTTCCAAATTGAGAGTATTTTGTGTCAACTGTCAGTTGAGAAATGAAAACAGCTGATTAAAAATAATTCAACGACAAAAGTAATTTCAAATGAGTGTATTTTATCTCGCAGATGAGAGAGGGAGAGAGAGAACAGCTGATAAATTGAGTATTTATTTGAACGCAGTGCGTCAACTCCCTTCGTAACGTGAAGTCGGCTGGCGCAGCGCACTATTGTGTTTCAGGCATTATTCATAAAAAGGCATCACTATACTCTCCGATGCTCCTGGCACCCTGTGCATCTGTCCATAGTATCTTCGCTTCAACTTGCACTTTTTCATGAAATAACGTGCATCAGGCTCATCAACTTACCCTCCCAAGCGTATTGATCTGACAAAATTCGAAAGTATGCAATTTTTAATGCAACGTGATGTGATGTGGTTGTTTTCGAACCGATTTTGAGGAACAAAACTCGATTTAGCTGATCGAAGCCGATTTAAGTCACATTTGCAAACTTCAAGTTAACCTTTGAGTGGTGTGAATAAGAATTCAGGGAACACTCCGAGTGAACACTCTTGAGTGAAGTGTTTTCCGTTACAGGGAACACTCAATTGGGTGTGGGGAAAAATGTTCTTTTCTTCAAGCTGCCGTTTGAAAACTAGAGTTCCTTAAATTTCAAGAACTCTAGTTTTAAAGCGGCAACTTGAAGGGTGGGTGCGAATTTGGGCAAAACAGGGTGCAAAGATGCGCAAAAGAAAAGAAGTCTAATTCATTGGGACTGTTTCCAAAGAACCCGAATAGATTTGAGTTTCATGACATGGAGTGGTTAAGTTTTCAGTTCCTTTCCGATACATTGGCGACCCGAGATTCGAAGTTGGAAATGGCGGGGACACTGGGATTCATAGATAATTGTGTTGTGCTATACAGGGTGGGCCAGATACAAGTTTATGTTTAAAAATGGAATAAAATGAACACAGTTAAATTTGTCCATGTAAGTACTATGGCTTCATTAGTAAGAACAAACATTGCCATTAATTGTGGAATACAACGTCGTTCAAGTGGCTTCCTGGGGTGGCCCCTCAAAGCGCATTTTTTTCAACCCAGTTTTTCCAAGAGTCTGTTGATGGCTTGGGGCTGTAGCTCACGGACTTAATGGTCCTTCACGGTTTCCCACAGAAGAAAAGTCCAGTGACATTGCCAAGACGGCTCGGTCAAGACGATGTAGGATTTTGGTGCGCCAAAGATCGTTTTTTGCCATGGATGGTGTGGCACGGCACGGCATCCCGAATGAACCAGATCGCCCAAATCTATGTCTTCCATTTCAGTAAAAAATACAGTCGGCTAACGCGGCTCTGTAACGCCTACGGTTGACTGAAACGTTGTTCTCAGCCTGATCTTTAATGAAAAATGGTCGAATGATCCTGCAGCCATATCGAGGACGGGGACCATGAGTGTGTCCACTAGCATACACCAGTCTCTCGAACTTTTTGCAAAAATTGCGGTGGGCTGGATGTTCCAGAACTTGAGCCAAAACTTCTTTTCCAAAAACCCACTGCTTGGGCTACACTCAATTTGGAAATAAGTTTTCAATTTTTTCCCAAAGTTGTTCTAGCGTAAGGCGATGTTCCATTGAAGTAAGATATTCTGTCAAAATTTCGATCGCGAAACAGAGGTCAGTGTCAAAATAACCCTGACCCAACCTAATTAGCAAAAGCTCCCATAGGCGGACAGCGATGGTCCCAGCACTTTTGTCCGGCTAAGAGAGTTGTGCGTCCCAGGGAATAAATGGAACTTCAATTCAAGGTACAATACGATGAATCGCAAATTTTATAACCGTTTCAGTAAATCGATTATGGAGCAGGTGAGCATTATTTTGCTCACCTGCTCCATAATCCAAAATTGAATTACACAGCTTATCGATTATTCTCCAGCGAAGCGATTTATCATCTCACACGGTAAGCACTCTGCGAATGGGAATAACATCGCTAGAGGTTAAGTATTACTCCCGATGCTGATGCCGTTGCTAAGACGGCTGTGGGTTGAGGTGTATGAAAGAAGGAAAGAAGGCTCAACAAGGGAACTGTCCGGCTAAGAGAGTTGACCGTCCCTGAAAATAAATGGAACTTCAATTCAAAGTACATTTTCGCTCGAAATTGTCCGCTCAAGGGCAGTGTCCGTAATAGGGGCTTTCACTGTTGGTACAAAACCAAATCTATGGGTGAATTCTTTCATCCAGAGTGTGGGGTTTTTTTTTCCAGCAATCACGGAAAAAAATGTATGAAATACTCATCTTCCGTTCCAGAGTTCCCTTTTTTTGAAATTGGTTCACTCAATACGGCAAAGTTTTTTACTCTATTTGCTGCTAGTAGCCTCACACTCAACTTCTTCAAGTGTTCACTCAATATATTCCATCTTTATTCTCACCAAATGGAGACATGTGAGTGGAAAGTTTTTGTTACACTTAAAGAAGTCTACTTTTACTCACACCAAATGGAGTGTTCCCTCCAAAATATTGAGAAAACCCTCAAACTCGATTTTTATTCACACCTTCCATTGACTATCATTGATCCTTCGACGGCCTTTTTCTTGTCTTTTTTTGCTAGTATTGAAAATCACATCTTACTCAAACTCAATTCGTTGCTATACACATCCAGTCATTCATGAAGATTAGAATATACCAACAACGTGTCCGATTTTGGGGACAAACAAAAGATGCTTTCAATGTCAGTTTCAGCATCTCAGGTGTGCGGCAAGGTGTTCCTGGGAAATAGTTGGGACTCTTTGTGCAGACTTTTTCGACTCCAACTGGACAGGTAGGGGAAGAAACTGCACTCCCACGCAAGGCTCTCTTAGACAATGTCCAACACCGAAACTACCCTCATGGCTTTGGTTTGACATGCAACGTTTGCACCCAAAGTGAAAGTTTACCGAGAAGTGTCGTGCCCATTTCGCTTTGAAAGTTTCCAAATTTGATTTTACACTTGCTCGCCAGCACCAGAAATATATGCAAAATTGAATTCCCTCAGAGTCGATGACGTATCCTCGAGCTATTTTGGACACTCCTTTGAATCCCCAAGCAAATAGTATGTTCCACAAGTGTCTCTATGAATTGATTCTTCTGTTTAGTTACTCGCTACTAAAGTTAGCGTCAAGGCTACCAGTGAAGAGTTGTTTTTAAGGACATTCTGACGTGACTGCCATTTAGGACGATCTTCCACAACAGCACACGATGTGTTTCTGATGAGTCCATGGTGAAAGAAAATACATTCAAGTTCAGTTAAATTCAAACGACTAAAACCAGATTTTCTCTGCTCTCGGGTCGCGAAACGGTGAAAACCAGCTTCACACACCTCGAACAGTATTCACATCCGCTTCATAAGTCCACTCCCAATTAAATTCAATCAGTGTTCCAAAGAAAACTGTCAATCACCTCTGATTCATGTCATTCTCACGCTAAAAGCCACCCAGCCATTCCCAAGGAAACGAAAGAATCCCAGCAATCTGGTGAAACATCAATAATTCATGTCGCGGTGACTTCGCACCGAAAACCGCACACGATCCGGTCCGTAATTCGATTCCGATTACCTCTCAATTTTCAAGCGAATTACGCGACTCATTACATTTCAAATCCCACCAGATAGACCGCGTTTCCTAATCTCGGACGCTCGAATTATTCTCCAATTAAGCTGCGCCCCGCTTCGATTGGCATTTAATTGACTCGCCGCCGCGTGATCATTCCGCCGCACGGTGTGTTCTGGACCCCCTCACTCAAGCTGACACAATAATTGCGCCCAGATACAGGGCAAACACTAGAGTTGACCTTGGGGGCTAGATCGCTCCATGTGCGGCTGCCCAGAGGAGATGAGGGGGCAAACAAAAGTGATCCACAAAATTACTCCGACCGGCTGTGGAGGGCTCTTGAGAGCGGCGCCTATTGTGCCGCGGATACACACTCTCGATTTCACAAAAGTATCGCACATGTGAGAAAATATTCGAATCGAAGTCGATGGTTCCCAGATTTGGAGTGCTATCAAAATACCGCGTACGCCTGAGTGAAGAGGAGGGAATTTTGCAAAACCGATCGTTGTTACTTAATGCGATTCACACCTGCGCGTGAAATCCGAGAGCAGTGCGGATGGGCAACGGAACGTTTGGGGTGACGCTTCCAGGTGTGTATCTGGATTACACAGCTCCTGCTGCGAGGAGATACAACGGATTTATGTCGGTTCTCAGGATAAATGCGATGCGATGGGATTTCGTGATCGGATTTCAGAAGGGTGCACGGCTGGCTATTGTTCTGCCGCCGCCAATGGATTGGATTTTGTTTCCAAAAAACTGGCAATTTGTGGGCGCGAATAGTCTTTCTGAGAAAAGAAAATTAGCTCACGGATGTTGGATTACTGTAAAGCCATGTGTCTGTCCGTGGTCACAACCTCATCCAGTGCCGATGGCTGATCAACGTTTTGACTTCGAAGTTACCCAAGTCATCGAACCAAGCAAAGAACCATTGTATGCAAGGAGATGAGTCTGCTGCCTTTTTTGCACGCGTCCTTATACTCAAAAGAGCGCCAGAATGAGCAGCTTTCTCCATGAGAAATGGGGCTGAATTGAAGTGTCACTGTCTCACGAGACTGTAGTGACTGCACGGAGGTTTACACAAAACAGCAGTCGACTTTAGGTCTCACACGCCAAGGCAACTGAAGGAACAGTGAGTTTCCGAAGCCATCAGTCGACCCCTCATAGGTCGCCCCCGCTATTCCGTCTGACTTCGAGGTCCTCCACGGGACACTCATGCCTACGAGACAACTGGATGCAGAAGCAGTCGGTTGTTGAACGTGAGTCCAGAAGGACAAGCTTCGATTTTGTCAGAAAGTAAGTACCAAGAACCGAAGAATCTGCGGCTTCAGCAAGAAGTGACTGTCTCCCAGATCTTCTTTCGTTGAAGATTATGAACACACCTCAAGTTGCACCAAGATTGCTCTACCATATCCGAGGAGTGGTTGAAGGCCAGAGCACGTTGGCGAATTTCCAACGGCTTAGCAGCCAATTCGCACAGATTCTCCAGTCACAGCAATCGGCAGAGTCAATGAGCTTAACTCCTGCACAGCGTCCTGCACCGCCATGGAAGCATGATTCCTTTGCGCATGAAAATGAAATTAATCCTCTTTTCGGGAGGTTCAACGCCACCAAAGTTCGAAGACCACGCACATCACACCTCACTCACGCAACAAAAAACAACCAAATCACAAAAAATCCATCACGACACTTTCAATAGCTTCCTTCTTCGCCGGAATTTCATTTCATTTCAGTTCGTTTGGCTCACCAGCAAGAGTTCCCCTGTTCACGCGTGCAACTGATTCAACGCAAACCGAACGCACTTTCGTCTAGCCTAGCACAACGCACGGCTTCTTACAACACTATGACCCACCTTGCGTCTGGGTAGTCCTCCGGCGGCGTCCCGCAGTTCGGCTCACAGTGCTGCGACCATAGCCTCTGGGGGGAGAACAGATCCCGCCACGTGAAGCCCTCGAACTTGTTGCCAAGATCCAGCGGCTGCTCCACCACTGAGTCCTCGTCATAGCTATTGCCAGGGTCCACTTGCACATTCCTCTTCGCAAGACCTCTCACATCCTTGGTCGGGTGCGTGACGGGCAGCGAGAACACACAGCACACAGTCGTCACAAATATCCACGCGACAATCATGCTCCGCGCTCGGTAGTGAGACACTTGTTCGACTGAAGGAGCGACCTGTTGCGCCGGATGCTTAAATAGCCAACGTCCTGGTCTTGGCCACCGATCCCAGGGGAGACGCCTCTGACATATGTGACGGTGTGCGGCGAGGACGTGTGTACTCCCGCCCGGCGGGGATGAATTGCCAAGGAGTGCGTGAAATTAGAAATCAAAAGTGAACCCGTGTGAACCTCCGTCTTGTGGGTAAAGTGTGTGCTTTCTTGAAATGTCCCCGAAGAAATCAGCTCCAATGTTTGCACTGGCTGGGACTCGAATGGAATGCCAACTAAACACAGGAATGCTGCGTCATGTGATGACAAGCTGTCATTAATTTTTCATAAATCAAGGGGAAAGTTGTGGAACTTAATTGAATAGAAAATTTGACGTGTTAGTCCTTGAGGTGTAGAGGGGAAGGCTTGTTGCATGTCCTTTGCCCCGTCATCACCGACCATGGAGCATTAAACACCAATTCATGAAAGGTTCAGAAGCGGTCCCGTGTTGGGCGCCATTCGTATTGACCCACCCTATGCCACGCAACACCTACAACAACCGCCTGACAAGTTCACACGTGTCTTCCTTGATCTCCTTGACACTGAAGCTACCAGCCTAGCACACTCCAACAGATCTCTAGCGAAGACTTCATCGAGAACTTCTGCGCACTTTTGTTCTTTCTCTGCCAGGATATCCTAGAAGAGGAAATCTCGGAGTTTTCCAAGGACCCCCCGAGATTCCATGTTTCCTAAGTGACATGAATTACAGGAGACGTTGGCATTTGGGCCTGGCGCCGGGCTGTATTATTCGAAGAACTTGGCGGTATCTCGATCGTCGTGGTCGACAAAATTTCTCACATGTCTCTGAGGACTTACCGACCAAATGATGACATTGACACCAGATGGCGTTAGGGATTGATGATCAACAAACCTCCCTACGGGTGTGCAACCGCCCTGCATCGCTTGTGTGGGCATCCTCAATCATGGACGTCCTCTGTTGTCTAATATGCTGGAAGTCAAACTGGACGAAGGATGTCTCTGCAATCCATGGTGTGCTTGGACCTGATTCTGTAGATGCCTGAGTCTCAATACTCGTCACATGACTCATGCTTTAATCAGAGGTCCAGAGATCGCATGGAGAACCTCTCCAAGACCAAGAGCTTCTTCACCCGTTTTCGATAAAGTCCCTTTCTCTGTGAATCAAAGCATTCGAGGAAGGGTCATATTTCTTGTTACCCCCAGCGATTGATTATATTGCGTTTCTGCACAAAGTCCCTGAGTACCTCGAAAGTGCAGCTGTCCATTGTGGCGACATTCCTCGAAGAGTGGACATTGTTTGTACTTCCTCTTAGGACGATAAAATCTGAGGTGGACCTGGGCCTCACCCAACATGCCTCTCCAGCCGTCCCAGTCTCTTGTCAGCTGTCTCCAATATCACAATCAAAGCCGTCTGAGGACTTCCTCGACTATGTGCGCCGCCTTGTACGTGGCTCAGAGTCGAAGATTCTTCAGGGCGGAGTTAAGTAGTCCATACGCTCTACATGGCCTAGCCATCATCATGTCGCTGTACTAGTCCGTGGTTGAATCTTTTTCTCCAAATGCCACAAGCAGGTCCAAAGATCGTACGCAGATCTTTTCTCTTGAAAATACCAAGAACCTCTTCATCCGCTTTGGATGTAGTCCATGCCACTGCGCCGCGCGGCAGAACAAGACGTGGCTGAACAAGGTCTTGTACAGAGTCAACTTGGTCTGTTGCCTCAGTTACTCAATTGCCTCTTGAGGCCAAAGAAACAGCGGTTGCCGAGAATTACTCTACGTTTGATCTCGAGCGAGTCGCCGTGGCGTAGAGGGTTAGTCCGTCGACTCCTACGCAGAGGGTGCCAGGTTCGAATCCCCAATCTTCCAACTTTCTGAATTCACGGCTTCCACCTCTTTTGAGTAACCGACAATGCTCAGAGTGTTCTTGTCTAGAAAAAGCTTCTCAACATTGCCGTTCAGACTCGGCATTAAACTGTACGCCCCTTCCACTCGTGAGAGGCCAGAAGCACGCACAACACGAGTGGTTGCTGAGAAGCTAGGCCCAGGTCCGCCTCGGACCGTCGCCAACCTGATGCTGTTTCTACCGTTTACTTGGGAGCCGAGGTAGACGATGTCCAGAGACGTTCCGACCGAGTCGTCGATGTCATGGGTCTTTTCTGGAAGATAGCACATACTTCGTTTTGCACTCTTTTACCGCCAGACGGCTCGTGGTGTTCGATCAGTCACGTCAATTTCGTGCCGTGGTTTGTTCGGACTTTTCGAAGATCGTGCCTCTTGCGTGAGTTTTGCACGATCTTCTCGCGTGTCGCCTTGCCTAATACCTTGTTTTGACATTGAAGGTCTTAGTGAGTTCGGCGTCCGACCTCGATGGACCAGCGAGGGTTCTCCATCGTCATCCTCCTCATTCTGACGAGCTTGGGAAGTATGTCAAAACTAAACACAGCGTTGTATAGGTCTCTGTGGACGTTGACATGAAATCGACGAATAGGTGGCACATGCCGATCTGCATCTTTTGGGGTTTTTTTTTTCAGGATCTGCGGTAGTGTGAAGATCTCTTCGATGGTGGAGTCCCTCGGACTGAAACCGCACTGACAAGGACCTATCAGTTTCAGGCGCTCAGGCAAAACCGAGGAGACGATCTTCGAAGCCTCAATATCCTCGCAGTTGGCCTCCTTTCAGTGACTCGCCGTAAGACCGAATCGGTACTCCGGTAATTGGAATTCCACCAGTCTGCCTTGGTCTTATTAGATCACGCCTCCGTCGACCTGGCTTAGGTTAGGCTAGGTAGTGGGGCTGCTGGTGAATTCACCAGCACACTTAGACCATATTGGTCCATTGTGATACCGCCTAGTCAGACTACTACCACCGATTGACCACTCCAGTGATCTGAAAATGGTGACTCGACAAGATTTGAAAACCAGGTACAAGCGTATTAACTTTGCTTTCACTGGGATTCGAACCGGGGACCCCGCTAACCAGGGGCAGGCAGTCTTCCAACTGCGTCATCCAGTCGACTTGGCTTGCTTGGACACGGTTGTGGACGTGAAGTCCGAAGTGGTACCCTCTTCCATTTGGTTGTCCAGGTTTTTTGGTCTCAAAGAGATTTTCAAGAGGGATTCTCTTCAATCTTTGCATTATCCTCGCTGCGAAACGCTGATGCCTGTTTTTTTTTCAGGGAATGTCCAATGACTTTCGAGGTTGGGGTCAGACCCTGGTTTAGGGAGATCCACGCAGCCTTTGGAGGAACAGGGTGCGCTTTCATAATCTCTGGCTCTTCAGAAGCTGTAGAAGATGAGACCTTGGGGGCACTGGGTCTTGATGTCGGTGAGAGAGCAGCGATCTCCTTGATCGTGGTTTGGGGGAGTTCATTAAGAGATGCGGGAAAAGAAAAATCAGTCTGTGCAGAGATCCGCATTGCGCAGCTAGGGCTGATTAGCCTGAAGGGTCGCCAGCTTTTTTTTTATGGTTTGCGCGAATGGATGTGAAATCTTCTTCAAGATCACGGGATATTATTCTCCCTTTTCCTTGCACCTACGTCCTAAGCCACACTTCTACCACTCTCCCCACGGTACTGCCGTTAGGTAGTACATCGCGGCGCTGGTCCGCACATCACGCTATGTGATCTATATCTGCCAGTTCGGCTTTTCTCTCCCTTTCGAGCCTTCTTAGCTCGATCTGCACGCTCGTTATAAAGGAACAGGTCACCAGCCATTTGTCAGCTGCTTCCGTCATATGCCTGACTAGGACCTCGGGAGTTGCTAGACTTGCTCTCGCCACGGCAAAGCGTCTGCAATGGAATATTGCGTGTTCTGCGTCTTCATCTTCGTCCGCGCATTCTGGACAAGTGGGTGAGCTGTCGTGACCGAATCTGTGGCGGTATTTCCGGTAACCCTCATGGCCCGACAAGAACAGCGTGAGGTGGTAGTTGCAGTTCCCGTGAGCTCTCGTTGTCTCTCATTCTGGGTATCAATTTACGGCCTTTGGTTGTGGTGTTCCACTTGGCTTGCCACAGTGCCATTGATGTTGCCCTTTCTTCATTCTTCAGGCCTCTTGCACTAGTCTCCGCGTGATTTGCAGGTCTCCGTAGCTAGATCCTTTGCATTTCGGTGGCGAGAATGTCGATCGGGACCATACAAGCAATGGCGCAGGTTGCTTCGTACGAGATTGTTCGGAAACCGCTGATTGCCTTTATCGCGCAAAGCCTGTATGTTGCCGAGAGCTTCTTTTCTGCTTCCGTGGTCGCCAGGGCCCCCGCCTATACTGGTACAGCGTAATGAAGGATTGAGCTTACCACCGCGGAAAGCAGGATCCTTCTCGCATATGCAGGTCCTCCAATGTTGGGCGGCAGTCCGGAGAGCGCTGCCTGCATCCTTGTTGCTTTTTTGCTGCAGTACCCGACGTGAGTTTTAAAGTGCAGCCGGTTGTCGAGCATTACTCCTAGGTATTTTAGAGCCTCCTTCGATCGAATTATCTGGGAACCAACCTGGAAGCTCGCGTATTCCACAGTATTTCGGCTGGTTATTAAGTCAACTAGTTCTAGGTCGCCGGATTCCATCCAATCCTTGATCCTGGCGATCGCTTCGTTTGTGACTGATGTGATTGGCCACTGTCACGACCGCGATGTCGTCAGCAAAACCGATCACCTTGTGGCAGCGTTAGTCTCAGTACTCCGTCGTGCATTAAGTTCCTTAGGAGGGGTCTAAGGACTGAACCCTGTGGAACGCCTGCCGAGCCTTCGTGGTATTTAATTCCGTCGTCAGTCTAAGTTTCTGCCTCCGGCACACCGTTCGCGAGTGATCTTAGAGTGGGCCCCCAGCCAAGCTGACCATCATCACGGTTCCTATAACATCTTGATCAAGCCCACCGGATAGGAATTGGCGAGCAAAGAAAGAAGATAAGGTAACAAGGGAGGGAGGGGTGTAAATGGTTGTAATTTAGCTTACTTTATGTTTCCTCATACGGAATGAATACCTCCCAAGACCCATGGACCTTCGCATCGCGACAAGGTGTACTCCACCGCGAAGGATCCTCACAGTTGGAGGGTGTTCTTTTTTTGTGGATCCGGCAAAATTCTCAGTATCGACTGCGGTTGGTTGGTCATTCTCGTCCCGGCAGGTTTCTGTCCAAACCATATATCCATTGGCTGACTGCTTTACCCTCTGTCAGAACTTTCGGTCTGCACCTCCTCGATCGCTCGCTTCTCGTGCTCTTTCTTTTCAAGTGCCAAGCCTACAATTTGTGTTCCTGATTTATTTGCCCCCCAGTCTAGCCTTCGTTACAATCCAAGACTGGGAGTCGTTCTTAATGGCTCCACCGAGACACTCATTGCTTCTAAAGCAACCACTTAGTTAGTGAGTCCTTAGTCAGTCCCATCAACTGACTCGGTTGCCCCTACTCCCCCAGCAAAGCAAAGACACTTGAATACTTACCCCCGACACGACCCTCCTCCCTCAACAACTTCCATTCCCAGCCACAACGTCAATCTCGTCCTCCAAACCTCAAAAACTGTTCAAAGTATCCATCTCCCCGCCAATCTAATTGCCCAGCCCCCCTTGCCCACACGAACCCCTGCTCCCCTCGTCGGCCACGTAAATTTACGACCCTCTAATGATGTTCATCAATCAGCGCGGAAGCTATGCCAAACCGTGGTGGGCATCAAGTTTTAATTAAGCAATTCCCCACCGCCGGGGAAGTGCGATCTTGGGAGCGGAGCTGCCTATCCTTACCGACCGCCGCACGCACCACCAGCCACCATGGTCTGCCCATAAATCCGTCTTTCACCGGGCTGAGAGAGTGAGACGCACACGTACACACATGGGTGTCCCATTGGGGCTGGATGGCAGATGTGGCAATGGAGAGTCGTGACACAGTCCCCCGAATCTTCATTCGCGGCGCGGCGGCGCAGCGACAAAGCCTCCGCACGCTGCCTTCTGATTTATTGCACAAATTACACGTTATCAACGCTTAGACAGGATACAGTGATACATGCGTGTCGCTGCGTCTAGTTCTCCGCGTATCTTCGACATAAATTAGACCCGTCTTATCTACTAATCCCCTCTCTCTCTCTCTCTTTGTGTGTCTTTGCAGAATGAAATCAACGAGGTCTTCGAGCAGTATAGAGGCAAGCAAAGTGACGAATCGACCAGATGTGCGGACTCAGATACGGCGAATGTGGCGGACGACAACAAATTGCCGTCAAGCGAAATGTCATGTCGCCTAAATGGCAGCACTGACAGCAGCCAGAAAGTGAATGAAATCAGCAGTAGCCGCGACGTAAATGGCTGCTCGTCCACCAGAAATGGCAACAGCAGCAGCACCAGTGACTCCTCCTCGAACAGTGGTCGCTACTTAACAGTCCCGGTTTCTGTTGACGCTCCATCCGAGTACCAGACGGCTCCTGTGACACCAACCATAATGTCAACGAACACGTTTCCTAGTCTAAATCATGGCAGAGACCATACAGAGGACGAGCAGTCGTCACTCAAAAGCACCGGCTCGAGCAGCAGCAGTCGCAGCTCCAGCAACGGGCGTACGTCCACACTCAAGCGATTGAACAGTCACAACGATTATCTCTCGAGCAGCGCTCTCCGAAGTCGCTCAGCGCTGGACAATCCACATCAGGGGTACGGCAACGGCAGCAGCACAAGTGGCGGCAGCAGTGTATCCAGTGACGACGTTAACATATGGGCTAACAAATTCCTCCGGGAATTGGACAACTTAATGGGATCAGATAAATGGTCCACGACGGCAAGTAGTACCATCACCACAGCGACCATGACCAACGGCAGCGGCTGCAGTGGCGGCGTCGGCGTCGGCGGTGGCGGTGGCAGCTGTGCCCCCGTCATGATCAGTATTCCAAGACCGGAGAAGCATGTGAGTAGTACCCCTTGTGTGTTTGTTTTAGAATCTATTGCCGTGCTCGTCGGTATCGGTGCTGTGCATCGGTGGGGCATCCGTCCACCTAACCGCTGAGCTTCATGGGCAATTTTTTTTTTTTTTAATTTGAGCTTCGATCTGGGAGGACCCTGCCCGGCTCACCGGTCTGCATGCAAATCTTCTTGCGCACATCCACGGTCAGGCAGTCGTGGCAATTTTCGAGGTGTTAGGTAATTGGGACACACGCAGAGGCGGCCGCTCTGCACTTGGATACGCCTCGCGGAGCTGGAAGTGGAAATTAAATTGAATTTTCACTCATTAGTCGCGGATGGCGGCGTGTTAGTGTTGGATGGTTACTTCCACGAAAAATGGGTTAACATTTGACTTTCACAATTGGTGGGCGATGATCTTGTTGGCGCTTGGTGGTGGCCGAGGGCAGGGGGTGTGCCTCCTGAAGACGTGGTCCGTGTTCACAAGAGGGAAACTCTTTTTGTTTTCACTGTACCCTCTCATGCGTGCAGCCATTTGGGCGCCCATGCGAGGGTGATTCATGAGGGGACCCGGCTTTGTTGTGGTTTCACTGGCCGTTCAAGTCATTCGTTGTCTGTGGAGGGGAACCCTTTTTTTGGGGTAACGTTCCAACGAAGTGACGGAGCAGATGACTGAAGGGTCCCGGACTTCAAATTCGAGTTCCAAGCTTTCCCTGGAGGCACTCATCCACAGACATTCTGGTTAAGATTTGAGATTCAATATAAGGGGCGTCGATCTTCTCCTTCGATTCATGAGACTTGGCCCGATTTAGGGGGGGCATTGTGGTCTAGACTGAAAATTGTTTCTTCTTGCCTTCCATCCCTTCAAGCGAGCCGTGGATCGGTCTATGGAGATGGCTTCCATCGATCCCCATGATCAACCTTAAAACTCAGTGTGACCCAGATTTATTCGATGATAAAGCACTCCTTCTTCCAATGGCAGAGCTCGCTCGGCATCATTACAGTGATGGTTTGGTTGCCCCGAGCGGGCACACTTGTCATGGGGACAAAAATGACGAATGGTGGATGCTCTGGCGAGTTTCTCGGCTTCATTATATTTCCTCTTACAGCTCCTTCGAGAGGCACTGCAGCCTGGAGTGGAACTGAGCTCCAAAAATTCTCATCCAGAGGAAGCACCATTGTGGAAAATTATCCACAATTGAAGACTTCAACAAATCATAAAAGGTTATCCTTACAACAGTTGTGTGACCAATAAGCCATGTCAGAAATCCGGGATTGCTCACAAACTGCCCAAATCATGGGGAATTTACCCATCACTTGGTGGAATTGGAAGTATGTTGGGCGGGTGAATCCGGCTGTTGGAAATCTTTCAAGAAGAACGTAACGTGATTCCAGGAGAATCAAGCAGAAAGGAAATTGTCCCAGAAGAAGACCAACACGAAAAGTCTGCAAGGAATGCAAAAATCCAGTTTTTGCTGAATAACTCGTGATAGTGAGTTGAGTTCAAAATATGAACTTTTAATGAAACAAGTGCCTTTCTGCATATCCAGCTAACAAATTACATACATTTTTCTATTCACACCCGGGTGTGTTGGACGCTGTTGGATAAAAAGTCGATGGGGCACCTAGAACCAGGAATGAAGTATTACAGAGATAGCCGACTTCACAGCTGATTGCCCTCTAGTCCATCGGCGAGTTTGAGTGCCTTTTTGACAGATACTCATGCATTTTTGACGGTTATTCTCGAAATACCGTGAATACCGTCCTCTGATTGGTCAATTTGGTTTGAGAAGACGTTATAAAAAACAATGGTCAAATACTTTAAGGGACAAAAGAGGGCATCTCTGTAAAACTTCTTTTCTGTTTAGAACGCAAAATTAATCAATTTGAAAATGAAAAAAAAAAAACACCCGGGTCTGTGGGTGTTGACACAAGGGTAAATGCATGTCAATTTCAAGAACTGATTTGTTTCAAGATTTAGCACATTAAAGCCGAGTCGTTGCAATCCGGCCAAATAAGAAATACTGATATAAACTGGCTAAAGGAAGGCAAAGGAATATCATGTTAGTTGCTAAAATTTGAAGTCGTCAGTGTCGGGTGAGGTCCACGTGCTACTTTACTAATACATAATTGGGGCACCCTGGAAGCTTGATTCCTCACTGAACTTTATCGGCACACTACCTCAACAACTGTTCGATTCATTAGTGTGGGAACCGAGATCGAATCTTAATTCATGCAATTACACAATTCAAGAAAACCACAAATTAATGGTTTTGCCGTAGTTTAAGATCTCGGCTAAATGGGGATCACTTGTGCGAATATGTTGTGGCCAATCTGAAGACAATCCCCAGAATTGCCGGCGTGAGTGTCAACATTTGTCCAAGTCTTCCTTTCAATCACTTTCAAAACTGACCAAACATTGAATCAGTCATTTCATTAGAGTGTGGTGACCGTGGCGTTGTCGACCCCTAAGCACTTGAACCTACGGTGTCGAGGTTCGAATCCCCGTACGACAAAAAATAATTTTCACGGCTGCACCTGTTTCGAGTCATTGACAATGCTAAAAAATGTAAGTGTAGAAAATGCTTCCAGAAATGCTCTGTTCGAAAATGCTATTTCTCGAACTTGGCCGTTCGGAGTCCGCATAAAACTGTAGGCCCTTTCCACTCGTGAGAGAACAATAACACGCACAACATGAGTGGTAGAAGCTAGGCCCTGGATATCTACGGGCTGTAGGTCTAGTCATATTACTATTTCCTCATTAGAGTGAATAGAAGAGGCCACAGTGCCATTGTGTCTCATCGTTCCTGCCACTGTCCACATAGCAGTCTCTCTCTCTCTCTCTCTCTCTCTCTCTCTCTCTCTCTCTCTCTCTCTCTCTCTCTCTCTATGTATCTGTTTTTTTTTTCGTGGGTAAGTGAAAACCTTGCATAGGCACCAAAGGTCCGACGTCCATGGGTAGTGTCTTTCTTCTTACTGACTAAAACCACCTCCCGTGGTAACTTTCCGTTTATTCCCTCGCGGAACTACCGAGGTATTACTTCGCGAGGGACTCATTCGAGCTTTTTACTTCGTCACGTGTCGCTTAGCGAATTCGCTTTCTGCTGCCGTTCTAAATTCCTTAGATCGCACATTACTACATTCACAGCAGACCAAAGGTCTTCAGAGTTCAACATATGTTGGACAATGTTTTCTGGTGTTGGCGGTTCACCAAATGCGTCCCGCAATACAGCTCTATCGTTTGCATATCGAGCACATTCGAAGAAAACGTGTTCCACGTTCTCTACCGCGTTTACGCAGCGAGGACAGGATGAACTCGAGTAACGGTTTCGCTTGAATAGATATTCCCGGAAACCACCGTGACCAGTCAAGAACTGTGTAAGAAAATAGGTCAGTTCGCCGTATTGTCGATTTACCCGACTTTCAATCCGTGGGATTAGCCGGTGCATCTCCCTTTTTGGGACTCGTTTCATTGTTGTTGCCACGCTTCAATTGTGCTTGGCCCACCTTGCACGCGATTGTCATAGAGCCGTCTGGCTTCTAAAGCTAGGAAATCGATTGGTACCATAGAGGATAGTACTAATATCTCATCGTGGGATACCGTTCGAAATGCAATGCTAACTCGCAGTGCACAGAGTCTGTACACAGATTTGATTTCCGTGTCTTTTTGTCCGCAACGTCAGACCATATTTGCGCCCCATACAGCTTTATGGAATCTATCTCCCTCTCTCTCTCTCTCCCTGTCTCTTTCTCTCTCTCTCTCTCTCTCTTACCATCTCTCTCTCTTTTTCTCTCTCTCTCTGTCTCTTTCTCTCTCTCTCTTACCATCTCTCTCTCTTTTTCTCTCTCTCTTACCCTCTCTCTCTTTCTCTCTCTCTTTCTCTCTCTGTCTATCTGTAGCTCTCTCTCTCTCTTTCTCTCTCCCTCCTTCTCTCTCACTATCTCTTTCTCTCTCACTCTCTCTCTCTCACTCTCTCTCTCACTCTCTCCCTCTTTGTCACTCTCTGTCTCTCTCTGCCTCTGTCTCTGTCTCTGTCTCTCTCTCTCTCTCTCTCTCTCTCTTACCATCTCTCTCTCTTTTTCTCTCTCTCTTACCCTCTCTCTCTCTCTCTCTCGTTCTCTCTCTCTCTTACTCTCTCTCTCTTTCTCTCTCTCTCTCTCACTCTTTGTCACTCTCTGTCTCTCTCTCTGCCTCTTTCCCTGTCTCTCTCTCTCTCTCTCTGACCCTTTCTCTCACTATCTCTTCCTGTATCTCTATCTCTATCTCTATCTCTCTGTCTCCCGCTCTCTCTCTCTCTATCTGTCTCCCGCTCTCTCTCTCTCTATCTGTCTCCCTCTCTGTCACGGGATCTCACCATAAGGCTACAGTAGCCTCCACCAGACTGTCCAAGTAAAAACTAGTTTTTAACTAAGCTCTGACTTTATCCGACTGGAGGGCGCCAACATGACCTAAGTGTACTGGTGAATGTACTAGCAGCCCACCTACCTAACCTAACCTAAGCTTCGACTTCAGACAATGTCCACCAAACGACAAACGTAGCATGCCACACGGCAAACCTCGACATACTTTCGTCGGATTCTCCCGTCTTCTATCTAAAATCACCTCCAAATCGACCTGATTTTCAGACAAACTCCAACAAAACCACACGACATCATGTCAACCGTGCCTACGATGGGTATGTGACCGAAGTCCGCTGCAAATCCATTCTCACCGGTAACCCATTTGCATTTGCAGCTAGAAAGCGACCTACCACCACCATCGGCCGGCTCGCTGACAACCATCAAAATGCATCTGGAAGCCACAGCCAATTGTCACTAGGTCGTTAGAATAAGAATAAACATAACTCTCTCTGTCGGGACCGTGTCGCGCTTCGTTTTCGAAACCCGTTCGCCGTTCGACGCACCTCACTGTATGAATGTGTATGCATACGGAAATGTATCTGCCAGATGATTTATAACTCTCACCTCGATAGGGGATCTTCAAAATCAATCGAAACGAGACGACGGCGACGACGACAACGACGACAACGACGACATACCTGATTTGGTTTGGACGCACTTAACCTTACCCACCGCAGTCTCAATGCGATGGGCGAATGAGAGGAGGTGGTGGATGCGGCGGGGAGGTGAGGCGAACGAATTAGAGTTTCCCATGAATTAATTGATCCATAAAATTATTCCCCAATGAACCGATGCTCGCTCGTACAACAGGGAACCTTTCAACGGCACACTTTCCCGAACAAAGCCCACCGCGCTACCTAGGTCAGCGTCAGCACCACACCATGTCACCATTCATCTATCCATCCATCGATCCGTCTTTGGCGTTGGATTTCAAAGAGTGGGGGGAAGGGGGGCCAGCGCACATTAAACCCAACCGATATAAATTTAATTGAACTGCTTAATGAAACCGAACACAGAAACCATCTCGAGGAAACGAACCAAAATCTGCTGTAAATTAAATTTATGACGTCAGTAAAATTTTATTCCCCTCCCGGCCTAATGTAATGTTAATTTGTCTCGTGTATGTGCTGCGACTGGGACTGCGCTGGAGTGGGGTTGCCTTTCGCCATTAGACGCGACCAGTCAGTCGTCCAACCGGCCCGATGTCGAGCATTTGATTATTTTGCTTTATTGATCCGACAGAGCAACCTGAACTAAATTTGCAATTTTGCGGATCGATTTATGAAATTGTTCGTGAAATTACCATAAATACGGATCGGTTGTGCCGCGGCGGTGGCGGCGCGGAGCGGCTGAACCTGAATGGGGACACAGCGCTGGGTTGGCGATTTGAACGTGATGTTTATGACATGTTTGACCATAAATTCTGTGACACAAGGATATCATCGGGGCCCGGGTGGATGTCATCGCCGCTTCGGGGGACGGGTGGACGCGGTCAGGATTGAGTCATTAGCGTCGGATAATGGCCTGTGGACAGAGTGTTAGGCGGTAGCAGGAATGGTTAAAGGATTCAGCTGGTCAGAGGGACCACACGGAGGCTGTCAGCGAACCAGTTTCGACTGCGCCGCCGCCATCTGGTTGACGAATCAAATCGGTTCGGAGCACTCGCTGAAAGTCGCTGGTGGTTTGTGTCTGCGATCGCTGGCCCCGATAGCGCGGTCGTGCTCACAGATGTCGTGCACTGCAAAAACCCCCTTTTCGAAGGGATGACTGGCTGTGGCATCGTCGGACACCAAGCACATGTGCTCGTCGAGTTCGTTGATCTCAACCCGATCATGACTCGTGACCTTAACGCAGTTGCGACCGAAAATAGACAGTAATCAGTTGTCTCCTCGACAAGATCGATCCCCAGGCGTCTATCTGATCACATCATAATCACTCGGCTGACAGTTCCAGATCGGATGACTTCTTGACCCACAAAGCATTCCACAGCGCGTTTCTCATGCGGGGTATGTTCACCACGACTCCGACACGAAATTAACAACGCATTTCTCTTAATCAACCGCACAAATTGCCGGTTCCACTCCTCCTCAGCCATTCCCCAGTGGAGCATTCCAAAAATGTACCACAACGCTGGTTACACACAAAAATACAAAGGCGTCCCGAAAACGGGCAAACATGTCATCATCGAGACCGAGAGCGAAAGAGAGAGAGAGAGAGAGAGAGATCTAGCTCCCTTAAGGCAAGTGGCAGTATTTCATAACTCACGACACGATCGCATAGTTGGGGCGGCAGCTGCCTGCTACGACCCCTTTATCTGCACCACTCCATCCGAGCGAGGCTCTCACACAGATAGGCCGCCCGAAAATGTTGTGTTTACTCGTTATTCGAATTTAAATGCTCCGGATGACACAAATTAATTGCCCGTATCTGTGGGACGAGGCTGGCGTGGAGGGCGTGCGGAGCCAGTCCGCCTTCCGCCGCGACTCGAGGCGATCGGGTGTTGTTTGAGTTTTACGATGAGGATGGCTTCTTCCCGCCATAAATTAGATCACGCATTTGATGGGGACCAGTGCTGCGAACGACAACAACGACGACAATGGAACGGATGACGAAAGACGCTGCGCAAGGGACTTGGTTGCTGCGCACCTTTGGAACGCGCTTTTATCAGGCTTGTGTCATGTTCCACTTAACGACGGATGACTTGATGGTTGGATGGGTGATGGATGGCGGTAGGAAGGTAAACAGTTTTATTGTCAAGTGGATGGGTGCTGAGAGGATGCTGTGGATGCCAGCGCGTGTCTGACTGATGAACGCACATTCCTCGTCGAGGCATTGGACAAGGTCGGTCGTCTGCAAAGTTTGTCAGTCTTAAAAAGATACCAAGTCAATCAAGGGAAGTGATGGGTTGTAAACAAGTTGCCAGTTGGATGGTGACTCGATCTGGCTTCGAGAATGATCTTCACCGGGCGCCATTTTTTCTGACACAGTGCGTTTGGCTATCCAGATGGTGTCTCGGTGCTGGTGAGTGACTGTTGCAGGATCAACGTCCAAGAGACGAGACATCAGCCTGGTTACAAATGCAGACATCAACTCGCGCCTTTGGCGAGGAAAACTGTCACAAAATGGACGCTCCATTGCCGTTTTCGTCATGCCTCAGTTCACATGACCAGAGAACCAGAGTCAAGCCTGAAAAGCTTCTCATTTCTTTCGCCTTCTCTCTCTCTGCCGTCGCATCTCACCTCGTTCCACTGAAACCTGAGAATCATTAATGGCGCAGTACTCCCGGTCCAGTGCCTTTCTACACACGCCAGACTGGCCAACCGATGCCCTTTAAACGACCGGGCAGACGCACTGTTGCCCCATCGTCCCTCTCTCCCACCCGAGAATGACCCCATATTCGCATAAATATAGCCCAACGATTCTTCCGGCATTCCCGGTCACCGTTTCGTGTTCGTTATAACGAGCCCTACCCCTGGCCGCTGCCCCACGCCGCACCGTTGCCATCGCAAATGCAGACAGACTCGAAATCAAAATGACAAATGTCCCGTTGTTGGGAGCCTAATGAAAACATAAGACTCACGTCCTCCCAGTTGTCGTTCTCAGTTCATTACTTGTGGTCCGCAGCGAGCCGCAAAGGCCACCACCGACAAAACGGAGAGTTCGCAAATTTAATGGACTTCTGACCCACATACGGACGCGGCCATCTGTTAGAGAGCGCGCGCTCTGCTGTCCGCCGGTCGGGCATTCTGTGCGTTCGCGCCAATTGGACGAATCATATTAATCATCATCCTGGCCAAAAAAGGAACATCGAACAGCGCGCAACGCGCAACGCCCGCGGAATACAAACGAATTTAGACGATCCGCGAAACGCATGTCTCATCCGAAAACGAATTAATTCAGTTCCCGCTAGGGAGCGGGTGGAGCGAAGGCGGCAGCGCTGATTATTGCCACATGAGGCCGTGGATTGTGGTCCGGACCATTTTTGGCAGAGCCGCGCCGATGTCTTCAAGGACCTAGCGTTCGAGATTCATCAATGAACACACAATGGCCGCGGGAATTAAACTTTTAAATCACGCACTGCTTAATGGGCACCGGGCGGCCAGTGCATGCCGACCCATCCGCCACCAGGTCGGTCGTCGTCGCTGCAGAGATTGACATATCTCTGGGCTGGGATCTGCCATTGGTGCGGTGCGCATCGCGAGGGATCGCGCAAGATCTGCTCAGATCTGGTCGGACCCGCTCTCAGGTCGCGGCGCGCATCGCTTGATAGGGATCTCAGGAGTCGCGAGTCCTCTCTCTTTCGCGTCGCCTCATCGTGATGCAAGAGATGCACTCGTCCGAACGAGTGTGTCAACTGAATAACAATTGTCAGCGGCGATGCTGTGGCCTGCTGGGAGGACGATGTTGCAACTCGATGTTTGACCGGGGAGGCAGCCGCAGCCACACACGAAATAAAAAAAAAAATGGAACGGAAATTGATTTAAATGATTTATTGGCAACGAGCCAATTGCCATTGTTGTCCATTCAGCTGTTGGGTTCGGCGCGGCGAAGTGGTCTCTGCTGCGTCTTCTGTGCCTCTGCAGCGGACCTTATAAGGCCAAGCGGGCTTATTATACACGGCGAACCGTCGTCGCGTCGTCGTCGTTGCGCTGTAGGTGCATGTACACTTGCTGTTGCGAATCGCGGGGATTCGGTTCAACATCTGAATGAATTCACGAGTAACAATATATGCGCAGTGCACTGCGCGATGATTGGAAGTGGTTGTCGGAGATCGGTTTCGTTTCTCAAGCGAACCCAAGACGACATCGACGAATGACACATGTTGAGCGGCGACAGAGTTACACTTCTGAGAAGTACGCCACGTTACAGAGGCGGCGGCGGGATGGCCTCTGGATACAATGAAAGCGAATGACGGGAATTACGTGCAATTGTGGATTGGCTTCCTTTCACCGAATTGTGGTGTCCGAGGACGGGGTGAAGATGTTATGTGTGAGGTGCCTGCTTCAGGATTTGCTCTGATCAGTGGCCGGAATGAATGCGAAATGACAGTGATGAGCGGTTGGGTATCCCCCAACCAACAAGATGCGCATTGCGCTGTCGGATCTGAATTGGGATAGGGCTCGTGGCCGTAGTTCACTTGGGTCATGTGGTGGGTCTATTGTGCACAATAGACCCACATTGTTACACAGTTGAGCGAAAACACTCGAACTCTTACATTTCAGGGTGAATACTTTCCAAACAGTGAATATATTCCACACAGTGAATATGTTCCACACAGTATATATGTTCCACACAGTGAATATGTTCCACACAGTGAATATGTTCCACACAGTGAATATGTTCAACACAGTGAATACGTTCCACACAGCGAAAACGTTAAAAATAGAGATCACAAGTGATATATTTTCACAAGTTACACCTGTGAATCCATAACCGCAACTTAGCCCAACTCTAGTTACAGCTACCGTGATTCATGTGTGAATCTCGGGAGGATTTTAAATTCAACACCGCTTAAGTCCCGCAGAGTTCAGCTCTGTGAAGAACTTCTTTCCTAGAAAAGGCTTTATTTTCCTTTCTAGGACTGATGATGTTGGATACCTGTGTTCTGCATGTTCTCACAGCTCCAAGTCCTTCTTTCTTTCCAACTTTTAATTATCTTAGATAGTGTGTCCGTGTATTTAGCAGAGGATACCTCTGCCGTGACGGCGTGTGATTCCGGCCGCTTTTTCAGTTCAAGAGCTATTTTAATGCCGTCATCAGTCTGGGCTCTCCCATCAACGTCTTGTCTCGCCTGGCGTCTCGGGATTGAGACCGCTTTCTACACCGGATCCGCAAAGCAACTCCCTTGCGCTCATTAGTTCTCTGGCATCGAATTGAATTGGACTAGCACACTTTGTTGCAGGACTTGTAGTCCAAGTTGCTCGAATGACTTGTCTCCGCCAAATTCTGTCCCTACGCCTCCTGGTATCTGCCCGCAAATCCTTCTCCTCCTCGATCGAGAGCGCATTCAACGCCTCTTATCCATCGCCATTCCAAAGCTCAGCTGCATCGCATGGCTCCTTCAGAGACAGACGAAAAAAAATAACCCCCGCAGCTAGTCTCGACTTTCGGCATGTACCTCATCTAGTCGTGCAGTACGTGCACTTGGCTGTGCAGCCGTGCTATCTTCACCTCTCTCTCTCTGTCTGTATGTCTAATGTCTTATTCTTTTATTTCCCCGCACAGGTTACCATTCCATTGCAATCGTTTAACCTTGACTGCCGTCGGCCAGACGTCCCAGCAACAGCCACGACCAGGCACCTACTGAGTCCCCACGGTGGCGGTATTTACTTGAGAACCCTGTCCGCGCCCAATGGTAATGACAGTAATCACAGTCTGGGCACCAGTCGCCTCCTGCCAAAGAATAGCCCAGCCTCGAGGAGTACTGTGTTGAAAATTGAAGAAAATGACGCCACCATCCGGGACAGATGTCGGCGACAAGCGGAAAGTGAGATGGAAACAATGCGCTCCGCCGCGCTATTAAGCCAAAGTCAAGCGCAGCCAGTAGCGGCGAGCCCTGCCGCCATGCCAAAACGGGAGCGAGTCCATCAAGTGATACCGGCCAGCAACCTGCTGCACAACGACACGACCAAAAAAGGATCAACCTCGACTATCTGGACGTCAGAGGAGTCGATTTTGAGGAGTGTTGGCGCCGCCGATGAAGACAACAAGTACGTATGCGTATGAATATTTATGCGTGCGCGCGCATGATACTCGTACTCGGGGGGAATTTCAATTGTATCTCTCTCTCTCTCTTTGTTCCACAGCTCCACTTCATCGTCGGCCTGTGAGGAGGCATCGGGCGTCCTGAGCTCGGGCAAGTCGGGCATTTCGCTGGACTCGTCCGGCCTGGACAACGACAACAACGAGAGCGGCATAGGCACAGCAACGCCACCGAAGGAGGCCGGCTTCTGGAAGAGCACGGCGGACAATGATTCGCTGACCAGCAGCCTGGACCCACTGCGGAAAATCAAATTCCAGAAGGGCAGCTCGGTGGCCTCGTCAGATGATCCTGATTTATTGGAGGTACTCAGCCTGTACGACGAGGCACACGACGATGACGTGGATGACATCGATATCCAGCACGATGACGAGCACGACCATGACCACGAGGAGTACGAGACGGGCACCTTCGACGGGTACGACAGCATCGACTGCGAGAGCCACAGGCACAGCGGCAAAGGTGTGGTCCTTCGCAAGAAATCGAACTTGCAAATCAACGACGGTCACAGTGGGAGCAAGGACTCTGCGATCCACATGCTCCCCTACACACGGGCCCACAAGTGTCGCAGTCATTCGCTGGACATTGCATCGCCGCTGCCGCCACCGGTGCCCTTCAGATTAGAGTCGAAAGCCAAAGAGTACAGGGACAAGGGACGACTGTGCCTTGCCCTGAGACAGGAGCCATTTCAGAGCATACTGCCGACGAACTTCCATGAACTACCGTCGCCGAGTAGCGCCTCACTGCACAGCGGTCACGAGAGTCTGGGCATGCAGGAGCTGACGACCAAGTCGAATTCAGCACCACTGCTCCTGAAGAAGGAGCGCAAACGTGACGATTTCGGCGGACAAAAGCAGGTTGGTGGCTAGATGCATTTCATTTGAATTGCGCATCCATGCACTGGCTACGATTGTAATCAGTTGATGTTTGGTTTCTTTCAGACGCTGAGATACTCCCGCTCGCAGAGTGATAGATATTTAGCAGGTGAGTGTGCGTGAGTGTGGTTGTATGAATGTCTGAAATTAGGTACTTCTTCAAAATGAAAGCGATTTGATAAACACGTTCCACACCAATTAAGCCATCTCTTCCGCCGCGCACTGGTTGTCTTGATGAACTGCTGCAAACGGTGGGTATTCAGGTCAGAGGGTCGTTGTTGATCCAGAGGAACCAATCGCCCATCGCAGTCGTAAGGGAAGTTCTCTGACAAGCAATGGTTGTCTAAAGGACAGGGTCATTCTACGGTCTCAAAAGAAAAGAACACTTTTCTGATTCAGGTTTCGATCGAATTTAAATGTGGAAAGATTGCTTGAATATTGTCGTTATGAATGGAATGCAAAGTCACGAGAGGCTTTGCAGGACTTGAGGTCGACACTTATCGGGCAGTAACAAGGCCAGAGCTTGAAGGATCTTCGTTATGAAGAAGGAATTTAAGGATTGTGTGCATTTTCAGGTTATTTCGCAGAATCCCGCCCTAAAAGAAATCCAACGGCGGCAAGTCTCACGGTCTTGGTGGTGATTCAGGAAAAAAAAAGTGTTCTTCCATCAAAGCCCAGCTGGTTCGTGTTGTGTGAGATGAGGCCACGTGCCTTCCACATTCATTACTTCGATTTGAGGCCAAAACAATTAAATTAAAACTTGGCTTTAGCGGTGAGTGGGTCATCGCCTGGCGTAGTGGGTAAGTGCGTCGAGGTTTGTGGGTTGAGGTAGAAGTGGGCTTCCTCCTCTTTCTCTTGCAAGTCACTGACAATGCTCAAAAAGTCCTGTCCAGGAGAAGCTTCTCAACTTCGCCGTTCGGAGTCGGCATTAAACTTTAGGTCCCATCCACTAGTGAAAGAACAATAGCATGCAAAATACGAGTCCTTGCTTTATAAGCTAGGCCCAGGCCCACCTCCGACTGTCGCGCCCCTCATATTATCATTATTATTTAGCGGTGAGAAATGGGGGCTAATATTTGCACCTTCCTCCGTTACGAAGTTTTTTGTGCAATGTTTAGCTCCTGGCAATCGGAACAGGACTCGACTCGACGATTTTCATGATTTTATCCACATTTTCCACAATTGGACCTCCGGAACGTGGGGCATCTTTGACATCGAAATCACCGGAACTGAATCGACGTCTGGGATCCGTTGCACTGATAGAGTACCAGAACCAAAACTATGCTTGAGCTTTCGCCTTTATCTAAGAAAACCTGTGAAAAATGGCGTATTATCTCCTTGCTTGTCTCCATCTTTGAAGCGCTCTCAAACAAAACTGAGTTAATCTTAGGCGCCCACAGAGGGCATCAAGGTGGGTCAAGCACCTCCCAAAAATTTCGGATTTATTGCTTACTATAATGTGACTATAATCCATCTTCACAGATGGATCGAAGATGGACGCAGGTGTGGGTGCTGGCGTCTATTCCAAGGATCTGAATATCCAGCTAATCACTGTAGCGGTGGGTCGCCATTGCGTAGGTGGTAAGTGAGTCGACTCCTACGCAGAGGGTGCCGGGTTCGATACCCGAATTTACCACCTTTGACAATTCACGGCTCCACCTCTTTCGAGTCACTGGCAATGCCCAAAGAGCCTTCCTGTCTAGAAAAAAGCTTCTCAACTTCGCCATTTGGAGTCGGCTTTAAGCTTTAGGTCACATCCACTCGCGGATGAAGAATAGCACTCACAGCATAAGTGGTTGCTGAGAAGCTAGGCCCAGGCGCGTCTCGCACTGTCGCTCCACCCATATATACTCATTGTAGCGTCTTTCAGGCTGAAACTATAGCGACTAAGGAAGCCCTGTCCTGGAAATAAAATCGCCCACGGGTATCATCATCTGTTCCGATAGCCAGGCAGCGATGAAATCTCTGGATTCAGTCACTTTTAACACCAAGCCTTCTCTTAATTGCCGCCTATCTCTTAACGAGATGGCCAAGTATTTTAACCTCCAACTTATGTGGGTGCCGTGAGACTGTGGCATTCCAGAGAATTGCTAAGCGGACGAACTCGCTAGAAGAGGCACTAATTCCGTGCTCTTTCCGGGTGAAGAACCACCCTCCACGCCTATCGCTGCTATAAAACATCTGCTAAAAGCTTGAAAACCTTGCTCAAACAAACCGCAGATGGCTATCTGGCACAGGATGCCTCATTACCAAACAACTATGGTCTGTGATCAATCCCAAGCGATCGCTTAGCTTGATCAGATTAAGCAGCACATTGTGCCATCGGAACTCACAGCCTCTAGACTGGGCCTTCCCTACAATGATTTCTGTCGAAGCTGCATGGATGACGATTAGGAAGAAACAATC
Organism: Eristalis intricaria; assembly: GCA_964034865.1. Lineage (NCBI taxonomy): Eukaryota > Metazoa > Arthropoda > Insecta > Diptera > Syrphidae > Eristalis > Eristalis intricaria. The sequence continues at coordinate 111,717,406 of OZ035873.1, read as the reverse complement.
AAACACTTGCTATGCAGCTGTAGTGCTCTCTCATCCCGTAGATTCAGACTTCTTTCTTTGATAATCCGGCTGAACTGAGCAGGATCATAATCTTTATCAAAGGACAAATTGGTTTGCGGAGTAGGTACCCTTGATCCGCGTGGTAACACAATGGGCCTTCGCTTGGCCTAAGTGTGTCTGCTGTCCTTATGCGCGGCAGTCAGCCACCTCAACCTAACCTAACCTTGCTATAAAGGAAAAATGAGGATTTACGGTGAAAAGAAACAGTCTGCCGCCGAGGCCTGGAAACAAATAAGCAAGCTGTCCGCAAAAGTTTTTTTTGGAACGAAATCTTATTTTTTTGGCATCATTTAGTTTGGTCCGATGGGCTATCTGTGGGGATTAATGGAGTGAACAGTGCACAGTGAAAGGGAGAGTTGGCACACCCTTGGCGAAGTCCAACAATCACAGAGAACAAGTATCACAGCTCATGTACACACACATACTGAACTATCGACGTGAACGTCCCCGTGAGTATCAATTAAAGCGGTTATATAAATAATTTTACTTTCGAACAAATTTGAATATTACCATAAAAAAGGTTATAGTGAGTCAATCAAATCATACACTTGTGCTCATACAATTAAGCCACTCTGAAGGCTGTAGATAATTTGATTAAAGTATCACTTTTGTAATGATGGAAAAAAATAAATGTAGGTATGCAGTACTTTTTATTAAACTTTATTGAAATTTAACCAATGTTTAATACATAGTTTAATAACTTAAAATAGTTCAGAAGCTCAAATGTAATAATTTGTGTCAAGTAGCCATTGGTCATATAATTAAGCCACCTGTGAAAAAATTCATAAAATTATGAAAATAATAATAATAATAATATGGGTGGCGCTACAGTCCGAGGCGGACCTGGGCCTAGCTTCTCAGCAACCACTCGTGTTGTGCGTGCTATTGTTCTCTCACACGTGGAAGGGACCTACAATTTAATGCCGACTCCGAACGGCCAAGTTTGAGAAGCTTTTTCTAGACAGGAATACTCTTTGAGCATTGTCAATTACTCGAAAGAGGTGGAGCCGTAAAATATGAAAGGTGGTAAATTTGGGTATCGAACCTGGCACCCTCTGCGTAGGAGTCGACGCACTAACCCACTACGCCACGGCGACCCACTAAAATTATGAAAAAAGTCATTGAAATGCTATTTTGCTTATATAAAATTACATTATGCGAGCCGGAATGTCGAGCTGGAAAACCCTTATTTTTGATAACTTCCCCACACCTGCGCCGCATAAATGACACCAGATTCCTGCAGATTGATGGGTCGATTTGTTCCCACTCCTCCTTTATAATCTCCAACAGCTTGGCCTTGCTAGAGGGTTTTTGAGCTGCAACAGCTTTTTTTTATTATACCCTATGGATTTTCTATGGGATTAAGGTCGGGACTTAATGGTGGCCTGTTCAAAGCCTTTATCTTTTCCCTTTCCAACCACGACCTTACGACACGTGAAGTGTGTTTGGGGTCATTGTCGTGCTGAAAGGTAATCATCTACAAAATCACCTTTTAGATTCCTTTCTAAAAGGTTTTTGTAAATTTCACCTGTCATTTTTCCCAGTTATTTCGTTAATGGGGCCTACACCAGATGATGTAAAACCTCCCCATATCATAACTGAGCCCTCTCCGTGCTTTACAGTTTTTTTGTGTACTTTGGGCCCAATTCCTTCCACGGAGGGCGTCTGACGTACGGTTTGCCATCGTTACCAAATAAATTCAACTTAACCTCATCGCTTCAAAGAATCAAATCCCAGAATTATTGATCTTTATTTAAATGCTCTTTAGCAAATGCCAACCGTTTCATTTGGTTTTTCTTTGACACGCTTGGCTTTCTCCTGGCAATGCGTCCATTTAAATTCTTTTCTATTAGATGTCTTCGCACAGTTTGTGATGACCGTTTCACGTCGTATCAAGTTTCCAGAACCTTCCTTATTTCCGATGACGTCCAAAATGGATCAGTCTTGCTCAAACGGACAAGTAGTCGATCTTCAGCAATACTAGTCTTACGATGCTTATGTCTTGGAAAATTTTCAAAACTTTGATTTTTTCTCGTAAAAAAGTATTGCATTTCTTACTTTTCCGCAAGAAAAGCCCGAAAGTCTCGTCACCTCTGCTATCTCTATCTTTGCCTCCCACATGGAGTGCTGGTTTTATTTTTGCCCATTTTCAACACACTGTAACAAAGTTTCAGGACACTCACTTACTTAAAAACAAGAACGCACTGCTCTGGATGACTGTTAGCAAAGGAAGGCTTAATCATATGAGCACAGGAAGAATAATAATAGAAGAAAAACATATGCATTTTTTGGGAATGCATGCTTATCAGCCCTTACCGTTTATTTGCTAGCACTTTAATAACCGAACTTTATAACGCATACAAAAAAAAAATAGAATAGATTAATATTAGATAAAAAAATTTTATTATAACAAATGTGGCTTAATTGTATGAGCACAAGTGTATGCTGTCACGGAGTTATTTTTAGAACCATTTACATGATTTTTGCGCAACATCAGCCATTTACGCAACGCACGCAACCGAAGCTCCATTTTTGCAAAAATATTTCATTGATGCTTCGCTCGTATTGGTCGCAGCGTTATGATTCAATTCAGACCAGTAGTTCCTGTGATTGGCGCGGTCAACCAAACAAACTCTTCAGGTTTATAAAATTGAGTATAGATGATCCTGGAAAGAGGACCATCAATACCATACTTCTGCCGAACACTTCAGAGTCTACCTTGGGGAACTCTGTCGTTTGTCTTTCTTAAATCTACGAAACAGCTGTAGATGTGTTTGACGAGTACCATTCTTGGACTCGACCATGGCTAGAGAACACACCGGCAACACCCTAGCGTGGGCTATCACGGGAAGACTTAAATGATATGTGTCCCCAATCTCTATTGACCTCTTTTTCAAAAGAGTGGCCAACAACACTGTTTGTCAATCGTCAGCCGCGTTCCCAATGTCACTAGGAAGAATGAATACAACCTCGTTTTTTTCCATTCCTGGGCAGATTTCATCTTCACCAGCGGATTTGGCAACTTTTAGCTATACAACGGCCTATACTACGCTAGTCACCGTCTGCTACGAATCCGTGACTACCTGGGTTTCTTTACAAACCATTGCCATTATCTGACCACTGTAACGGTGGCCAGAATTCAAGTACAAAAATAAGTTCAGAAACTGCTCACAATCCACTAAATCGAGCGGAACTGTCTCCCACATTTGGTTCAGCCTTCAATCCTCCCTTATCACCTCAAGGCAACATCCATGCCCCGCCTTATAACCCGCAAACTCCTTTCAATCAAATGCATTCAACGGAATCCAATAAAGTCCCTGAAGTGACGTGACGACACCACCACCGACGACAGCTGTCGTCTCGTCTCTGACACTCGGAGCAGAGAAAATTGTTTGTACGCCCCACGGTAGACCACCCATCCCCCCATCGTCGAATGCCACCGTCACCAAGATCCGAGGTCACTTTCACATCTCCACTTCCGACTAAACGGCTCCTTGGTGCTCGTACCTCTGCCCACACCGCGCCGCAAAATAAAATACTTGTGAATTTAATAAAACATTCCTCATTTTTTTTTCGCACTTCTCTGATGCTCCACTTCGTTTGCTTTGAGGGCCGTCTAATCTAAAAATATACCCATTTAGCGAAGCTCAACAAACTAACGAACAGGATTAACATCGAAACAAACACACACACACACACACAGAGACAGATGGCAGCACAGGTATGTTGGCATACACCGTGAGTGCAAGGATACACAGAGCTCAGGCCATCGACAGCCTTGCGATGGCAACTTTGGTCTTGGATGTGGTCAGGGATGGGGTGGTGCGCGCGCCTTTGTCATCCATAAGTGTGCGAAGTCTCTCGCAGTCAACCTGTTGCCCAAAGCCACCCTGCCACCGCGGGCTGGTGGATTAAATTAAAAGCATCGCAGAAACGACGGGGTCCAGGTTGAACTCACCCCGCGCTGAAAACGAATCGAAAATCACTGAAAGACCGAGCGACAGAAGAAAACATATCGCATATGAAAGGCTCCACATCAAGTGGGAAGAGTAGCTTATTTTTTGGGGATTTACCCTAGACTCCGCAGAACTACAAGTAATGTGATTATCTTTAATATTCTATAAAGGTGAGCCCTCGGCGGGGGGGCTTACGCACTCCCGCTGGCGGGTGGTTGGATACATTGACGACGCGGAGTGATGGGATTGTCGATGAGGTGAATGAGGGAAAACTCTCGACATCACTAATGGTTGGCCTATGAAAAGAGATGATACAGTGGTATGCCGAAGTTTCACACCACCTGTGAATTTGAGTGGCAATGGTACGTTGCTGTTATGAGTTGTTCTGCAAAGTTGTTATTTCACGAAGATGCAGTCTCCAGGTGTGAACAATAAAAGTTATTTTTGAGTAAAATCGAAGACACTGACGTGGATGAAGTGCGTATCACATTTGACAGTCGACGTCTTGAACACCACTTCAGAATCTTGAGGATTCCATATGTCAAATCCACCATCATCCATTCACAATCTAATCACCATGTGGCCACACTTTTAGCAATCACTGAACTCCAGTGGCTATCCTAGCACACTGGCAAATTTGACAGATGACGATGATTGTTTGACAGCTAATGATGAACCTCTTCCATATTCTTATGGCAAAATCAGAATGTTAGAAAGCTGGATTGATTTCTGTTTCAGAGATTGTAGTTTGTTTGGAACATGTCACATTGACAGCTGTCAAATATGGGAAACCTATCCGGAGACAGGATTTCATTCATTTTCCAAAAAATCAGAGCTCTTATTCCGGCTACTGCTTATGAATCGTGGAAATTCCCATGACATCTGTCAATCCCTCTGACAGGTGTCATGTGAATGTCCACAACTGGCTCGGCCCAAGGTTGGACTGTGAAAAATCATCGAAGAAAGCAACATTCAGCGTGCTAGCAAGAAATCAGACATTATTTGAACACATGCCTTGGATGTTTTTACAGGAAATGGTGGTGTCACATTTTTATTTGGCAACTACTGGTTCCCCATCCAGCAAACCCAAGGTTTTGAAAATGTTTGGCCCTTACAACCACCTCAACCTAATACAGCAGCCGGAACATGTGGCAATCAAACACAATGGGCTAAATGGCTCGCTTGGCCTAAGTGTGTCGGCTGTCCTTCAGCGCGGTAGTCAGCCACCTCAACCTAATACAGCAGCCGGGTCATGTGATACGATTCATGTTACTTTTTGACAGCTGTCACCTCGGCAAATGATCTATTCGGAATTTAATTTGTTGGTAAACCTTCTATCAACCTTTTCGTGACATGAGACTTTAAATCACCATGTTAACGCAGCTCTCTGCCATGTCATCCTGAAAGCTGTCAGATTCGTTGACTGACAGTTCTCTATGAGGAGTCACTATCATGGGCATCAATGTTGGAAGTGAAAACAGTCCCTTTTTGTGAAAAGGCAATATTTTCTTTTGCTCATTTCAGGTATTCATTTCCGTAAACGATGTTTCATAAACTGACAGCTGTCATCGAATTTCCCTATTTGCAGGGCATTGGAAATTCTAACCAAATATTTTGTGAAAGCACACCACATTAAGTTCACACATAGAAATCGCATTCATTCACAAGGTATCACATTGACAGCTGTCACATTGACAGATGTCACATTGACAGCTGTCACATTGACAGACGTCACATTGAGAATTGGCAAAAATGCAAATGTTGTGTAACTAAAAATACTGTGCATTCTTATGCTCCACACAGAGAAAGCCTTTTCACAAATCCGTCATACATATATGTTCGACAGCTGTCAGTTGTCTCCCCAGAACTTCGTTGGGCGCCATCGGCTTGAAACTCTTCAATTAATGTTCAAGGACATTTTACGAGTAAATTTCCCCGTAATGAGATATATGACAATTTATCGCCTGAGTCGCAATTGAATGTCAGTACTTGTCGCTCGTGCATTGTCAGACCGAGCATTTTTGTTTCGACAACAATGCGAATACCCACGTTACACAAGCACTTTCGCTGCAGGTTCTGCACATCAGAAGAAGTCTCACAAGGATCGCTTCTGTTTTCAAAACCTACTTGACTCGTGTTCCTCCTTCAATTCCATACAGCGAACAGAGAAGAGAACAGCAAATAAAACGGAAGTCCTTCAAGAAGTTAATGTTTTCTCCGAATTGCCGGGGAAAAATTAAATCTTCGCCCTCACCCCGCACAGAAGTGACAAGAACTCACCTCATTCAACTGACTCGCACAATCACAACTCACCACATCTATCATCGGCAGCAGCGCCACCACCCCCGACTGGAGTGTGGTGTGCGAACAATTTTCCCACCCACTGTAGCAGCCGAGTGCGGAAAATTATGGTCCTGCCCGGCTGCTGTTGCTGCTCTACACACGCGTTCGGTTGTGTGTATCTCGAGAGAATATTACCGTTTATTGGATTTTTCAATATTCATTCCGTTGTGTTTCATTAGTACTGTAACAGGCTCCGTTGATTGCAGACGTCCAAACTCTCGCGTGTTAGGCCTGGCAATCGGTCGGTGTGCACCTGCGAGGACAGAGTGAGAAAGAGATTTTGTGTGTTGGGGCGCACTTGATTCAATCGAAGGATATTTTGCTTTGCTCCTCTCGAGGGACATCATTGGAAAACTAATTTCCGCACAGAATCGCTGCTTGTTGCTGGCTCAAGACACGGCGCGTGGAAAAAAGTGTCTCGTGAGACACCGCCTGTAGGGTGGTTGTTGAAGTGTCAAGCCCCGACAGGGGTTGGCGCGGCGGTGGTTAAGTGAATTTTCAGTGATTTATTTTTTTTTGCGAAAATTTGAAAATTCGGTTCTGTGAACTGAAAGACTGTCAGTCGGTTCCTGTTGCATTGTGTGCAGTGTCCTCGTCCTTGTCGACGACGACAGTGCGTTTGTGTCGTCCTGTCTTTACGTATCCGTGGTGGGGGTGGTGCCAGAGGTGGTCTCGGTGCCGAGTGTGCTGCAGCTGGTGCATTGGACGACAACGGCGACGTATCCGAATCCGAGAGCACAATGCAGCGGCGGATGTCAATCACGATCCGCGAGTACAAATTCTTCCGGAGTTTTTCGCAAAAATTTGAAAACTGGCCAAAACGCAAGGCCGAAGCGCTATGGCGCAAGATGCGGGAACGCAAGATCGCAGGTAGGTCATTGTGTGCATCTCACTAAATCATCATCATCATCATCATCATCATTGTTTCGTCGCTTGGACACACTCTTATCGTTTCGATATTTCATTCTGTCGGTGATTTGTTTGCCCGTCCGTGGATCATGGACCCCATATGGGTGAAGAACGTGTGTGGGTGCACGCTGCTGCTGGCGAGGGTGCTAAATGCCGGAATACAGGCACGCGTCTCATTGTTGATGTTCGCATTGTCTTAACACTTCCCGGCTGAGATTGGGGCGCCCGCCCGCGACCAAACGTGCACAGGCCAGCGGAACGCAAAACGCGCCTCTTTAGTTACATTCCATCGTGACGGTGTGCGAGGAGGGGGCGGGCGGGCGGTGGCAGATGGATGGATGGCACTGGCTAATTCCTAATTAATGCCAAAAAGTTTTCAATCAAACTCAAGGCTAGGGGTTGGATGGCTGGATGGTCGGATGGTTGGAAAGTTTAATTTTAGAGGAGGCATACATTTTATTTTATTTTCTTTTCTCTTGTTCTTGTTCTTGTTCTTCTCCTTTATTTTTTTTGTGCTTTTTTTTTCTCTCATTTATTCTGTTGTTTTTGAGTCATTTCGAATGCTGGTAAGGATTGGCAGTGGCTTGGGGGCAGCATTTGTTGAACTTTTCTGCGTGGAATTTAAGACATTCGCTATCCACAGGTGAGCCTGTTGGCTTCGATTCGGGGAGGGGCTCGGCGAGGCGTACGAATGTTTTGATGTTCCTCTTTGGGGCGTGTTTCAATAAGACCTAACCTCTGAGGGGTTGCGGCAGAGTTGTTTGGAGTACGTACACATTTGCTCGACATAATGAGACTCAAGGCATGTCATCCTCAGAACTGTTTTATTTCATTTTTCATGTGAATTTAACGGTCAGCCGGCCAATTGAAAGACAAATTCCGAATTGTTTGTGTCATTAGCTTACGTTTGATGTGTAATTTGTAGTTCATCGGCAGAGAGAAGCGCCCAAGGGATTACGATTCCTGGAACTCAGTGTTCTTCACATCAAATGCGAGATGTGATTTCCTGATAGAACTTCCACTTCACATGACCTGGCATGGAATTGACTGCACTGAAACCAGTCTAATGAAGAGCTAACGTCTGTCAAACATTTCAAGCGATGTTTCCAGGTCCATTGGCTCATGTCCTTCTCAGTTAGGGTTGAGGTGTTCTAGTTCACTGCACCATTAAATTGTCTACTTACTGACATGCACCATGTATTGCTAATCCTCGCATAGCCACACTTCAATGAGCTTCGAAAAGTGGCCGAAAGAGTTGCCACATGCCAAGTGGAGATGGTCACAAGATCTTAGGGTCTTTTCGAATTCCTCATCCTTGTGATTTGCCATACGATTCAACAAATTGTGAATAAGAGACTGAGTCTGTTGTGTCATTTAAATATGGTGACTTTGAAAACCATAAAGTGACAGCTGTCATCTATTCTATTTCACTAATTGTCAAAGTTTTTAAATTCTTGTTAAATGTTTCGTAATATTTAAGATATCACGAAACACAATTATAATACATAATCACAAAGATCAACTTTCCTCATGTATCTCTTCAACCATTGCTAAATGTCATATTGACAGCTGTCAAAAATTCAGAATTTTACTACAAATTTGCACTATTGTAATTTCAAAAAATTCGCAGATTAATCTTTAGAATCGAATCTATAAAGTTAATCTGACAAGTCCATTATATATGACAACTGTCAGTTGTTTTCTGTAGAATCTCTAATTTTACTCAAAAATCGCTGAAAGTAAACCCAATAAAGTACTCAGCAGTTCTTAAATTGATAGCAGACTGGCAATATTCTCAGAATTTTGTGGATTCCCATAAGGAGAATTCGTTTCAAGAACAAGGTAAAGTCCTCTTTTCGGTACATCCATCAAAACATCTGTCACAGAAATTGCTTCAAATGACTGTATTTTATTTGTGTGGCACCTAGTCACATTTACATGTGTCTGTAAAGCCAAGTCAGCCACAAATATCGTCTTTATTTTCATATTCAAGACAAGCGCCTATAAGTCATTGACTTGTCTGGTGTGGTTGCCAAAAGATTGCAGTGACTTATCAATCGCCCACGTGAACGTTATGCAACTCTGTGAATTTTATAATTCAATTTCATTGAAGTTGATGCCAACACAAGACATGGTGACGTTGTGTATAATTTATCTCTGAACACAGCCGTGATGTGACATTCTTGGCATAGATCAGCTGGACAAATCACAAAAATGCGGACAAAATACCGGGATTTTAAATGTTTATCTTGGACAAATAAGAGACTTAGTTTGTAAAGATAAATTAAATTTTGTCAGAATGCACAACTTTTATTATTCAAATGTTAAGGAGGCACTTACACTGAGTTTACTTGGCTAAATGTCTAAAATACTTGGCTAATGTCTAAAAACCGGGATGTCGCGGGAAAACCCGGACTTCTGGCAACGCTGGTCCCTGGCCACAATCGTGACTTGACATATTTAGTCATTTGTTGTGCATTTGTGAACACATCCAAGAGTTAACACTTTTGTCTTGTAAGACTCTAAGGCTGTTTGGCTTGAATCACTGAACGCATCCCAGACTTCACAATTTTAGTCTACCATTACTCTGATGCCGTTTGTTACGTGTCACTGAACTCAACCATGAATGGCCTAGAAAGACCTTAATGTTGTTCGTTAGAAAGAAAAAAAGTAATGAACATTTTTCAAATAAAAGTCTTTTTGTAAAATATTTTCCATTCAATAAATAGTTTGAAAATGTATTAGTTCTTTTATAATGCTCCAATAAGGTTTCAGGCGTCAGCGCTCATTGGTAATGTTTTCTTTTTTTCCCCGGTTTCAGGTTTCAGGCGTCAGCGCTCATTGGTAATGTTTTCTTTTTTTTCCCCGTGGCCTTAAGCCGGTAATTACTGGATTTGGGGATATGAGGATACGATGCATCACATCTTCATTCGTAACAATGACGGACTGCCTTGTTCTCGAATCAAAAGTTTGGTACAATTTTTAACCTTTATTTCGGCATTATTGGGCTTCATCAGAGAGTTATTCAACAGGAAATGCACCATTTTTGATGATTTTTTTTTCCGTGGAACAAAACCTTATGTACGCTTGCTGGCATGTTGTACCGTTTATTATTCTCAACAAAAAGTTGTGCAATTTTCCACGTACATTCTGCATTTATTTTTTGAAATCTCCTTTTTCATTTGATGTCATTTATTCAAAAATAACTTATTATAAAAAATATTAAATTTATAAAAATATAAGACAAAAAAATAATGTATAAAAAATATAAAGCAAACAGCCGAATCAGGTCTTCACTGAATCCTCAGTGATTCCCGAAGTCGTTGTTGGATTGGTGAAGAACCTTGTGGATGTTGTTGCCGTCATAACTTGTCCCCGTACCCTGTCTGGGAGATAACATTTATTACAGAACAATAAATAAAAAAGTTAGAAACAACCCCATTTATTCCATTTTTATACAATCCCTCTGGAGCTCTAATACAAAATGTCCACAATATGTGGTTTTCAGCTTAGGTCAGCATATCGCTACATTTAAGTCGCCTGGGTCCAAGATCGCCTGTAGATTTATATGATACTAGATTTCGTGCCCGCCTTTGCCCGGGTTTGTTTCTTCAACCGGTACCTTACCTGCATTATTACCGCACTTTTTAGTTTAAAACAATATTAAGACTGCTCGAACCAGAACTCAGAGAAGAATTTGAATTTTCATTTGTCATTGATGCCTATCCCAATCCCTCATTCACATCCCTGCTCATAATGAGTACAATTCGTTGACTGTGTTGAAGTTTGAATTATCAATGTGTGCTGCAGCAAAACGGACGGAAATTACGGTTTTTTCTCAACCATTTACACACAACGTGGAGGGATATCAAGCGATTCATAAAAAAAAAAAACTTCTTGGAAATCCCATCTATGTACCTGCGCGCGATGTTGACTTGTTGTGCAAATTAGGTCAAACTTCATGAACCATGGAAAAAATTAGCCTACCTTGTAACACATTATGTAATTAGTCTAGCTCTGAAATTTTACCTAAATCGGCTAATCCGTTCAGAAGTTCAATATTCACAATTTCAGCAAAATTGAATGATTTGTGTGTAGCTGTGTATATGTTGTTCCTTTTCGTTTGGTATTTCAGGCAGTCGTTCGTCTATGTTCGATTGAGACTGAATGGTTGCACCAAAGCAAAATATGAAAAATGTGTGTTATATGGAAGTTTGTGGTCGCCGTGGCGTAGGGGGTAAGTGCGTCGACTCCTACGCAGAGGGTACCAGGTTCGATACCCGAATTTACCACTTTTCATAATTCACGGCTCCACCTCTTCGAGTCACTGACAATGCTCAAAGAGCCTTCCTGTCTAGCAAAAAGCTTCTCAAATTCGCCGTTCGGAGTCGGCATTAAACTGTAGGTTCCAGCTACTCGCGGAAGAACAATAGCACTCACAACACACGTGGTTGCTGAGAAGCTAGGCCCAGGTCCACCTCGGACTGTCACGCCACCCATATTATATTATTATTATTATATATGGAAGTTACAACACACTGGGGGATGGTTGATATCCAAGACCACGCACCTTGAAATGGTTTCATACCGGATTGATGCAACCACCCTTATTTTGAGAATTTTATTCCCGTTTAAAAGGTGCTCGTAACTTCCGAACCATATGTCGTAGCGACTTAAAAATTGTCACATTCAGCATCTAAATTTTAGAATGATTTTTGTTGAAAATTTCAGAGCTCTGTGACGTGTAGTTTCGGAGCCTTTGTCGGTCAGACACACAAACGTTCTGCTTTATAGTTAAGACTTACATTATAAATAAAGCAGGTTTCAAGCTTTCTGATGAACCGAGTCTTCTGTTGGAGCCTCTTGCGATTTTTTGTTTACATCCAACAAACATTAAATAACGCACACTGCAAAGGTGTGCTTAATAAGAAGATCCTACTACAAGAAATTGAATATCTCAGAGCTCCGTCAAAAGATTAATTTTTAAAGTAAAATTTATACTTCTTCTAAACATAAGGTCCCTGTTGTATTCTCTCAAACCATTATTAGCCAAGAAACTATGACTTTTGTAACACGACTAAGGTCAAAACCGTGTTTTTTTCAATCCGATGCAGCGAAACACATTTGAACATAACTCCAAAATATGCAGGAATATGCAGCTGATTTCTCCTGTGCTGTAACTTGAAAGTATGTAGCAAACATTTATATAAGCAACTACGCGTAGCTTTAAGCTTTATGATTTTATGATAAAGATTTAAAATTTATATTAAAAAAAACACGACTTATTCCATTGACTCTTCATTCAAGAATGAGTAGACACTTTATTCATTTGTACCATGCCACAATTACAATTCTTTGGACTAATGTGTGTAACATGTACACTTAGTTTAATTTTACATAGATCGTGCACTGGTTACTGAGTAGATTTGGTTACAATAATTTTCTTAGAAATACATAGAGTAGCACATAGCCAACGAAAAATTTGCTTAATTTGCAAGTTGGTTCATAACAAGACTCAAAGAGTATTCTTCAAAACTTTTGAGCTTACACCTATGTTTGAAGCTACTTATCGAAGGCATCTTTCAAGAGATTCAAGATGTTTTTAAATATTTTTTTTCTTACTTACAAATATGAAGAACAGGTCTATAAAATGATGTATAAAGACATGGAATTTATTTTTAGAAGCTTAGGATAATAAGATGATGTACACTTTTGTTGAAAATACGGCTCGCATTTTGAATAAATATTTTGTTGACTTTGAGGGCTTGAAACAAATGCATAGTACTAAGAAAATGATTTGAGTACTTGGGTATACAACTTAAAAGACTACAGAGGGCTCTCCAATGATTGTTTTTCCGCCTTCTACCCACCGTGCGGCGTGTTAAGACTCTTTTTGTCGGATATTTTTTAAAAAGCCCCAAGAAAATGCTTTATTTTAATCGTCATTAACAACCTCCTTTGATGTTTTCAGATGTTATTTTGGAAACAAGAACTCATGTATAAGGTTAGGTTAGGTAGGGGGGCTTCTAGTGCCAGCACACTTAGACCATATTGGTCCATTGTGATTTCCATAGTCAGACTACTACCACTGATTGATTATCACGGGAGTAATAGTGCCGTTAATTTGATCCCAACGGCAAATGGTGACTGACATTTGAAAACCAGATAAAAGCGTATTAACTTTGCTTTCGAACAGTGGACCCCGCTAAATAGGTTCATTCACTCTACCAACTGCGCCATCCAGTCGTCTGACTCATTTAATAAGTTCTCTCTCTACACCACGTAAGGCCTTAAACAATGGCTGTTCAAGGCCAACTACGAGAAAGAGGCAATTCTCATTTTGCCAGTAGATAGCCTGAAAGCTTCTGTTTAATGGATAGAAGGTTTGCTTTCCACGAAACCTGTTTAGTGCTTATGGACCTTATCCTATGTTCCCACCGAAACGAAATCGCAAGGTTTGGGTGAACTTTTACTGAAACCTCAATAGGCCGCTTCCACCGAGTTAAAGTGTCTTCAAATGTCATTTTTGAAGTGGCCGGAAAAACAGCTGTTTTCGGAGAGGGAATAATATTTTTGAGAAGAAAGGAGACATTTTGACTTTTTTTTCGATTTGACAACCTCTTACGGACCTCTTACGAACTCACGTTGTCGCCGCGCGGTTTTGTAATCCAAAAATGTACGGCGAAACATCGAAGATTTGAAGAGATTCGATGAAATCGCATACATTTATAGAGGGGAACAATGGGAATGTAGCAATAACTGCAAAATTTTGAATTTGGATTGGATCAGCTTGACTTTTAACTAACGTTCTAGTAGACCGCACAGGACCAGACTTCAGCCCGTTGTGACCGGACTTTGGCGACTCGAATCGAGGGCAAAGTATCCAGCGACCTACGACATTTAAACAAAATATAGGACCCCACAGAGACTCTTGAGGTACACTCGAGTAAAGTACTCAATTGTTACTTGCAAAATCTGGCTTCGTATTTAACACCAATTGCTTCGAGGAGTAGTTGTTAGCCAGTCCACGTGGTATCACAATGAGCCTACATTGTGATTGCTATCTCCAGTCAGCCAATACTCTAGCCCATGTCCCTTACGTTAGGTTAGATATGGGGGCTGGCAGTGCATTCACCACGTTGGTCCATTGGGTTACCCCTAGTCAGACTACAACCACTGATTGATTAACCCAGTGATAGTGCCGTTAATTTGATCCCTACGGTGGTGAATAGACCAGATTTGAAAAGCAGATGAAAGCGTAATAACTTTGCTTTCACTGGGATTGGAACCTGGGACCCCGATAACTAGGGGCAGGCAGTCAATCAACTGCGCCATCCAGTCGTTAGCCCAAGCCCCTTAGAACATCGCACAATTAAATTCTTCGTTGCGAATTCTTGACAGAAGAACTAGGGCTTGCTTCTGGTTATCTGAATGAACGGCGCGGTTCTAGTCCCGTCACTCGCATAGCACCCGGCTGCATTCGATATGTCTTACCATGTCAACAGGGAAGTAGAGTATCTCCAGTCACCAGGTTCACAACTTTGTCTAGGACTGATGAAAGTGACTGAGCACTTCAGACTAGGCTTGTATAGCTTAAGAACGAATTAGTTCAAAAAGATCTCTTACAAATGAACTAATGTCAACTCGTTCACAATGTCATTTCATTTTAGTTCATTTAGTTCAGTAGTTCAACAAGCTCAAGTATACAAGCAATTCAGTAAGAATGTATAACTTAACTAAATCGAACTAAACTGAACTTAATTGTGAGCCTTGTTTCACCTCGTGCATCGTTGCATTACCGGTGGTGTATGTGAGGAGAATTTAAAAAGTGTATGTGCACGAAAGACTTTAGAGATGCGTTGTATGGTTCTTACATCGGTTTTCTGGCGCTATGAACGAATATTAAACTTTTAAGGAGATTTCCGGCGATAATCGATCACAAAACTGACTTACCTGAGCAGGGATCTGCATTGAACTAAATGAACTAGACGAACGAACTAGTTCAATAAATAGATTTGAAATAAACTGTGCACTCTCTGGACTGAATTTAAATCCACAAACCTAGTTCAGACAGGCCAAGATAGACATTGTAGATGGCGCCACCCTCAGAGATGAGCGGCTTTTTCTAGACATTTGCACTCTCTGAGTATTGTCGGAGAGGTGACATTGTAGATGGCGCCACACTCCGAGATTAGCGGTTTTTTTTCCAGACATTTGCACTCTCTGAGTATTGTCAGCGAGGTGACATTGTAGATGGCGCCACACTCCGAGATGAGCGGCTTTTTTCCAGACATTTGCACTCTCTGAGTATTGTCAGTGATGTGAGAGAGGTGAAACAGTGTTTCATATTCGCCACTACATTGGGAGCAATTGCGTCTCACCTTATTTGACTTCCGATTCTTGAAATCTCCGCCAACGTACTTCGCATTCCGTCGATTGCACCACATGAGGCCTAACCCATCGGTGAGAGATCGATAAAAACACTTTAGTTAGCCGTAAGATGCCTCTCCCCAGGCAATCAAGCCCATGTCCATAACTTGCACCAATCTGCCCACTCTCGTAACACGCTCTCTCCTCTCAGCCAGCCGAAGTCCATAATCCACTTTCGTATTGTTATTTGCATAGGATTCATTTGGATCAAGGACCATTCCGAAATTTAGCCACAATTTCATCACCTTTAATCCAACCGCCCGCCCTTCGACCCAATCACGACCATCAACTCAGGCATAACTCAATTAAAACTTTCTCAAAACTTCAATTACCACGCCACAGGCTCGGCCCCATTGCCCGCTCCCCTCAGATGCTGTCACAATCAAAAAGAGGAAGCTAAACCCCAACAAACAAACACAACTCACAAAATCAAATTATTCGTCGACGTCGAGAGCAATTTAAACGCTCGCTTATTAAACACCACAAATTGGTGGCGCGAAAATGCACTCAGGAATTAAGTTTTAATGAACACGACACAGATATGCCAAAACGAATGCGCTCCCCCCCTCGTTCCAGATCGCATCACTCGCCCAGCAATGCACACAATGCATATGTGGGTCGATAGCGTTACACGATACAGGCTGAGTCCTGTCAGCTTGCGTGCATAGTTGACCGGGTATTTATGCAAATTTCATTACATCACTTCCTGTCGCGCCATTGAGCAGTGTGTGACACGTGGCGACGACAGGCCTTTACGGTATCTCGCCGCGCGCCGGTCAGGTATCTAAATTAAGCCCTTGCAGGACATTGGCGGTGTCCTTGGTTACACTCCCTTTGGCAGTTTATTGAAAATTGCCAGCGACAGTGGTGATAATGGAAATTGCAAAGTTCATCTGACGTGGGGGTCGACTTGCAAAGGTCAGGGAGCCTAGAAATTTGGTATTCTCCAGCTAAGTGGGTTACAGGTGGTCTTCGTGTTTGGCGAACGCCTCGATTTGAGGCAATTCACATTAGTTCGTCATCATTTGGGGATTTGGTGGTACCGTGTTGGCAAGCTTTTGAGAGCTACATGGGGGGCGTTACTGTCCTTGAACTTCCCTCACGGTCCTGCGACATGCTTGAAGGCTGATGGGATGGATGGATTCTACGAGAAGCTGACATAGATTCACAGATGCGCCCCCATTGTTCTCGACACGGTTTTAAGGACTGTTCCGTACTCTTGTCTACGTAAATGGGACGAAAGCCCCGTCAAAACTGATGTCTTGGCCGGAAGCCTAGTGAAGTTTACATGTTTACGTAGGCTCAACGGCAAAGAAGGGACAATTAGGCAGTCCGGTGATCTTGAGATATGTATTCAGTTTGTCTGACCGTGCCCCTTTGAAGTTACACCTGTCCTCACAGATATTTCCTACT
The DNA here is from genome assembly GCA_964034865.1 of Eristalis intricaria. NCBI lineage: Eukaryota > Metazoa > Arthropoda > Insecta > Diptera > Syrphidae > Eristalis > Eristalis intricaria. The sequence goes on along the minus strand of OZ035873.1, from coordinate 111,700,295 downwards.
CGTCGAAATTGTGGGCCAAGTTGTCTGATTCTGGCTCAGTCTTCGCCTTATTCACTGTTTACCCCACTTTATTCCTAACTCCTGGAAAACTCCAAGAAATCAACACTCTCTGTTTTCTTTAAGCCTCAGCGTCTTCAACGTGTCCACTTTTCTGATTAATTTGATGATTCTGACTCACACCAAAATTTTGGCCACAAGGAGTTCGGAAATCCGCCAGGAGATCACAGTTTGTCCAGAACTCCGTCCAAAGGATTATCTGATCGATTTGCCATCTCGAAGCATTTTTTGACCAACGATTGAACACATTTTCGAACTCTTGCCAATTTTGCTCTAAAACTGCCCGCCACGATCTAACTCAGGTCAACTCTGTCATTTCCAGAGTCTGTCCCTCGATGCGTCGACCGTCCCGGCAATGATTGATCAAATTTCTAAACTTTAACAACTTGTTCGGAAATTGGTCGAAAAAATGTCGCCTACTTAAGACATCACCCTGCTTTGTGATTGCTGAACACCTTTTTCTCAACAAAAGAGCATCCTCCCAAGGACCACCAGACACGCTTCTAGGCTTCTCCACAAACGTTGACTTCATTCAACTGAAGAGTCCGTCACCTATTGACATTTGAATTTTTCTTAATTTTCACCTGACGTTTAGTCACAACAGACCACAGGTGACGAACATACCCCCGCGCACCACGTGTGTCACACGTGACATCAAAATCAATTACCCATCAGCAGGCACATCTATTCACTGGTGAGTTGGGACTTGTAATTGAATTTATTAAAAGAAAAAATAACACGAGGAAACGTATCTTTTGTCTGTCATGTTTCCATTCATTGCACACACTCACTCGCCTCCTCGCCCCCTCGCCCGTGTTGGCCGTGTTTTGATTCCCATTTAGATACCAGCAGTCAGTTGAAAGTCATCCTTTTAGCTAGTCATCAACTTCAATGCCGGAACCCAGCCCACGTGCGATAAGTTTGCAACAATATGTACGAGTACGTAAACTCCGGTGAGTCCTTGGATGCAAGGATGCGTCTGCACTGATTAGTTCACACTTGAATAGATTCGCTTTGCGGTGGCAGCGGTGTATGCGAAATAGTTGTAGTTTTTTTTTTTTTGAATTGAAATTCCATCGTACACGAATACACGAACAGACTTTCTTTGGTTTACTGAACGACTTCTAGTGAAGTGTCAGTATCGTATAACGGTGTAGTGCCGGTGTTTATGTGAAGAACGAGTGGAGCGGTGTGGCATTCTGAAACGCACTGTTGAGTGAAATAACTTTTGGCGTTCAGGAGGTGAGACAATTATGGAAATTTAGACTTTTTTGTTTGCTTGCTCGAGAGAGCATTGAAATCATTGCTCTGTGAAGTGATTTTCTGATGGCATTTAATCTTAACCCTGCAGGAGTCAGAACTAGAAAAACTTAAGGTCCAACCATAATTCGAAAGAAATTCAGTGAATACGCTGTGAGAACGTAAGAGGCTTCATTCACTTTCGGTGGGTTCCTTCACATTCGTCGGGTTCGTTCACTTTCGTTGAGTTTGTACACTTTGATTGGCTAAATTCACGTAGATTCAAGTCATCTTAAGAAACCAAGCTAATACAGCGGCGATGCGCTAATAAACGCTTTGCTCAGCTTTACTAAGTTCGTTCACTTTCGTTGGATTCGTCCACATTCGTTATGTTCATTCACATTAGTTGAGTGCGTTCACTTTCGTTGGGTTCTTTCTCTTTCGCTGGGTTCGTTCTCATTAGTTGAGGTCGTTCTTTTTCGTTGGTTTCGTTTACGAACTCAACGAAACGAGTTCGTTTACTTTCGTTAGCTCAACCATAATGGATGCACGCAGCCATAAGTCAGCTTAAGAAACCAAGCTAATACACAGCGACGATACGCTAGCTAATGGACGATTCGCTCATTTTAATTATTTTCGTCCTCGTTCGTTGCGTTCGTTCACATTGACTGTGGGTATCACAATGGACCAATACGGTTTAAGTGTACTGGGGAATGCACTTAGCTATGTCCTGACTGAGATGTCGAGAAATGTACTAAATGCGTTTTTAATGCATTTAAGTTTGCGAACCATAATAATAATAATATGGGTGGCGCGACAGTCCGAGGTGTACCTGGGCCTAGCTTCTCAGCAACCACTTGTGCTGTGCGTGCTATTGTTCTTCCGCGAGTGGATGTGACCTTAAGTTTAAAGCCGACTCCGAACGGCGAATTTGAGAAGCTTTTTCTAGACAGGAATACTCTTTGAGCATTGTCAGTGACTCGAAAGAGGTGGAGCCGTGAATTATGATAGGTGGTAAATTCGGGTATCGAACCTGGCACCCTCTGCGTAGGAGTCGACGCACTTACCCGCTACGCCACGGCGACCACTTTTTTTACGAACCATACTTGTTTTAATATCAACCTCACTGCCTTCTCGCTCCATTTTACTGGAAACGAAAAAGGAAAAAAATGCCAAAACCAAGCCTATTCACAAGCCAAACCATATTCACAAGCGGCAGCAAAATATCGCCCATAATAATCATAGAACACGTGAACTAAAGATAAAATTCAATGAACCAATATTAGTCACTCAAAAATTTGATCTACTTGAGATCCACTATCTATGAAAATCGTGTGGATCTACTCAGACCCATGCATACATGAGTCTCGAAAGTCGGTTGAAATGAATTCTTCCCCTATAAATACAGTGGACACTCACTAAGTCGAATTGTCACGGGATACCATAATTTGTTCGAGTTAGAGAGAGTTCATGGAAAATTGAGGGAAATGTATGTAAAATACCGCAAAAAAGTTCGAGTTAGAGAGAGTTTCGACTTAGGGAGAGTTCACTGTACATTGAAAACGTGTTGCATACCGTTTGGTCTGGCTAGACCCATACACACATGGGAGGGTTCAACAATAATCTATAAAAAATTTAGTTAGGAAATTTAATTTTCTAATTTACTCTCATCACACTCTCAAAATTTTGTTTTCGTTTGAGTCATTTATTTTAACTGATTGTACGGTGTTGAAGGATATGGAACCAATTCTAATTTTTCCTATGTCCTCCGTGTATTTATTTACACAGGTTTTTTTTACACGGTACAGTCCCCATTTTTTCTATGTACTCCGTGTAATTATTTACACGGTTTTTTTAACACGGTTCAATCCCCATTTTTTCTATGTACTCCGTGTAATTATTAACACGGTTTTTTTTAACACGGTTCAATCCCCATTTTTTCTATGTACTCCGTGTAATTATTTACACGGTTTTTTTAACACGGTTCAATCCCCATTTTTTCTATGTACTGCGTGTATTTTTTACACGGTTTCGCCTGGAACGTGTCTACCGTGTAAAAATAGATTAAGGTGTAGTTCTTATAAGGAGAAACAATTCGCCTCTCTTGATTCTCGCTTAAAAATTAACATAAAAGTCCTGACATATGGGAGAGGTTTTGGTTGGGACTCCTAATGCCATGTGCACATCTCTTCTTGCTCAGCGTCATCCATATAACCCTCGCCGGTGATTCAACGTCAGTACAGTGAAAGCTCCCAATAACGAACACTCTCTTAGGCGGACAATCCTCTTGAGCGGACACTGTCTCACGACCGTGGATCTTGAATTGAAGTTCCATTTATTCCCATGGCCAAACGACTGGATGGCGCAGTTGGTAGAGTGCCTGCCCCTGGTTAGCGGGGTACCCGGTTCGAATCCCAGTGGAAGCAAAGTTAATACGCTTTTATCTGGTTTTCAAATCTGGTCCACTCACCATTTGCCGTTGGGATCAAATTAATGGCGCTATCACTGGAGTAGTCAATCAGCGGTAATAGTCTGACCATGGGTATCACAATGGACCAGTATGGTCTAAGTGTGGTGGTTATGCACTTCTACATAACCTTGCTGGACAAAAGTGCTGCGAACGTCGCTGTCCGCCTATGGAAGATGTCACTGTACATCGATTTCTGAATGCAAGCTCTCGATATTGCTTTCTTTCGTCTGTCGAAGGTCTAAAACTCTTTTCCGGACGAAATTGGTGTTCCTTGGTGAACGTCTGTAGTGCTCCTCATGAATTTTCGATGAAATTGTGAAGAATTCAGACAGTCCTTCGTGTCGCCTCATCTATTCCGACCTCGACTGAAAAACGGGCGCCACTTTTCAGCGTTCCAATGTAGAACCCTGCCACGTCCGAAACACACACTCACATACAGCCACACAATCAGTGTAAGCAAATCTGCCCAAAACAATAATTACAATTTCCCAACTGATTCGTGGCGAATTTCATTGACACGAGTCCCCTCGCAAAACTGTTGAATTACATTATCATTCCGGTGGATAAAGGCGACCGACAGCAGCGAAACCAAACACGGATGTCAGCAGGACACAGTAACCCCAGAGCAAATCCAATAAAACATTTCAATGGTGTTCTATTTTTGACTGTCTTCTACAGGAGCAGTCTCTCTCTCTCTCTCTCTCTCTCTCCTGGTGGCGGAGCGGACCGATTAAGATGAAAGTCTTGTGGAATTGCTTGGCAGCAAGGTCGGGCAACGAGTCTAATCCTTGCTAATTCGTTACTTCACTTGAAAGGATACCTCTGTGTGAGTGTGTTTCTCAATGAAAGCGTCGAGGAGTGAGGCAGGCAGCCTGACAAATCAATGAATTAAGGTGACATCGAATTAAATTTCAATTTCATTAAATTCTATTCTCTCGAGCCAACCGAGTGGAGCGAATGTGCCTGCGAGTGTGTGGGAGCGAGACAGTATTCTAGGGGAGGGAAGAGATCCTCCCTCGGCCTGTTGAATGACAGCAACAAGAAATAACCGAGCATCGAGAGCAGGGTATCTGTGCATTTTTTCACATGATTGCCCGCACAAAAAGGGAAGCACACACTCGGTTACATAAATACGACAAGCAGGGCACATCCTTGTCCTATTTATAGCCGGAAGCATAGCCATTGGACCAGTTACAGGATGTCGGCCATTAGCTGTGCCATAGACAACGCTGTTGGCATTTGCCCGAGCGGACGAGTACACTAATCTTCAGATCTAATAACAGCAGTTCAAGCAGTCCAACCTCTCGAGTGCGGGATCCTTGAGGCCCGAAAGTGATGGCGGTGATGACCTCCGTCGGGGTGTGTGCCAAGATAATCGAATGGAAGACATTAGCATCGGGACGACACACGTGGGCATACATCTGAATAAATTAGACTGTATGGTGGGACTGCGTCGGAATTAATTCCATGCAGAGACAGTGGACCGGTGATGTGTGCCGTTGCCGAGCCAGTGTGTGCTGCGAAAGTCAACTGTTGCACCAACAAAAATGAGTTCGCAGGAAGGGCTTGGAGTGTTGGTGCTGCGAATCGATTGTGATTGAGCCAGACTGTCCTTGAATTGGCAAAACTCAAGATGAATTATTTGCTTGATCCACTTTAATAAAGTTGAAAATTCAAGTGGGCCCTACCCAATGTAGGGAGAGAGACGCACGCAACGAGCGGTTGCTGTAGAAGCTAGGCCTTGGACCTCTACGGACTCAATGGTGGTGGTCGTGCCAGGATGTCTATCGCGCGTGTTTCCAGTTTCAAGCACGGACGGGGGATGGCAGCAGTCTTGCTACAAAAGCTTTGGACGCGGCTCGACAGTAAGCGCCTCGAACAAGTATCAAATGGCGGACAATTTAGCCACTCACGCTTTGCCGTTTGGACGCGTCACAAACTGGCGAGTCCTCCTCTGCCCTCGTGAATGAACGATCGCATGCACAACTCGAGCGGTTGTTGCAGAAGCCAGGATCCTTTTCTGTTCTGTTCACTTCTTGTGGACGTCAAATTCACATCCTTGCACTTCGCAGACAATACGACCCTTCAAGACTGCTCGTGAACTGATTTGAAAGCTCGCGATTTGTCAAAACTCGTGAACCAGGTCTGACCGTGACCGTTCCGGAGCCTCCTCCAATCGAACAGCCAATCTAATTCTATTCGAAGTAACAAGCGTGTAACATGCCACAACATGCCAACATGCCCTCACCCGTCAGCCGTTCATAAGAGAGTACATTAATGCCATAAGTCGTGACACGGAAAACTACGAAAACACAAGTGTAACATAATCCATTAGCCAACACACTGCCGTCGAGCTATGTATGTTAATTCCACGTGGAAACTTCTGTATTTCGTCTCTGGCAGCCATTAAGTCCCTCACTCCGTGCGCCTTAACTTCAGAGGGAGGGCTCAAATATGAATTTAACTGTCGCAGGGACGATTTTCTCCGCACCAGCAGCCTGAGGACATCTGTGTGCCCAAGAGTGGATTAAGTCGTTCCCGGAAGTTGGGTGAAGTGAAGTCGATGCGTGGTGGTGGGCATGGGTATGGCTTCAGTTTCGCCGAAAATTCGAATATTCTCGAAACAGTCTCCGACAAGGGTGGTTGTTGTGTTATATTAAAATTTGCCAAAAGGATTCACTTTTAAGCCTTCGGTGCCCGAATTTAAATCGCTCCACTCTGAGGCAGTTTCGTGTGTCCTTTTTTTGAAGTTTTCCAATTTTTAGAATCTTTAAGAGGGCTTGCTTTGTGTCTCTGAAGGTGATTGAAGTGGTCGTCTCAATTGGCTGTTCGTATCAATTCATGTGAATTATTTCTTAAGATAAGCCAATCCTATGTTCTTGCTTAGAGTGATACGGAGAGCAGTTGTGCTTGTTGAGTGAGTTGACTTTTTGAAGATGAATTACAGGCAATCAAGCAAAGGTTGCGCATCTCTTTGGACCGTTGGACTCGGGGATCAGGTAGAAAGAGACTTCACAGCTGATTAACCCCTTGTCCATCGATCAATTTGAGAGGCTTTCACGAAATGAAGTAATAATGCTTCAAAAAAATGCTATCAACAATTTAAAGACGCAAGATAGGTAGAAGTCGGCGTTCTCTGTACTAATTTATGTCTGGTTGTACTTAGAATAGAGGTCCCGTGTGGTGGCTTACGTGATAAACATAACGAAAGAATTTGTGTCAGGTCAGTTCTAGTCAATGTGGGCGGCCGTGGCGTTGTGGGTTGGTGGCTCTACGCACCTTGGGCCTATGTTGCTCTTCAAAAATTTTTGACGGCCCCACCTCTTTCAAATCACTGACAATGCTCAAAGAGTTTTTCTGTCTTGAAACAGGTTCCCAAATTGGCCGTTCGAAGTCGTAGGTCCCATCGACTCGGGGGAGAATACGCACACCACGAGTGGTTGCTGGACAGCTAGGCCCTGACCTTCTACGGGCTGATGGTGGCACTCATCAATGAAGTGGAGATCCAGCGCTTTATTCAGAATCAAAGAAATCTTGTGATTTTCTAAAAAAGAATTAATAATAATAATTCTCCCTTTTATTTATTATTTTGTACATTTTTAAGCAAGAATGTTGGTTCGTACTGTCCAATTGTGTGAAATGTCACGTCATTTTCATTTGGGTGTGTTCAAAAATGCACTACAAGCTGGGAAGTGATGACTGATGACCAGACATGGCAGAAATGTCACTTTTTTCGAATAACTACATTTCTTACGTCTGCTACTCATTGTGGTAGTTAATATAGTGTAGGTAAGTAAAAAAAAGATAGACGTAGAAGCAATGTCAAAATGTAGTTGAGTTGTCAATTTAACGTCACTTCAATTGTGCTTGTATGTGAAAACATTCTAAAAACACTGCAAAATGCACATGCAACAAATGTGGACATTAAGTGAAATAAATCGGGCGTATAGCTTATTCGAATAACTACGCGTAATTAATCGAGGAGATTACCTCATCTATTCTACTCTGCCATCTCTGCTGATGATATATTAATTATTCAGAAAATAACTATGACTCGAGCTGTAAAGATGCTATTAGGATGAGTGAGTTGAATTTCCGGACATACAAAGCCAACCCTACTGAGGAAAACCGGAACAAGTTTAAATGGGCCAGAAATGACAGCAATGCAACTATCAGACGTGTGAAATTCTCTTATGAGCAAAAGTTGAGGCAAAAAGTGCTACAATTTCCCAAGGGTAGCAAAAACTTTTGGCCATTTGTAAAAAACATAAAGAATTCCGGCTCGTCTTCAATTCCCACGCTCATGTACAATGACATTCCAGCTGTCAGCTCCTTAGACAAAGCTAATCTGCTTGCGGCTTATTTTGCAGCCAGCTCAACACTGCCAGATTCCAATATGTCTGCACCTGTACTTGAGAACGTTGATTTTACCATGGGACAAATCCACTTCCACACTCAAGAGTGGAACTACCACAGCAAGAGTACTGGAAGATCTCGGCGTGCACAAATCCGCTGGCCAGGATGGTATTCCCCCTATACTTCTGAAGAGGTGTTCCTCTGCGCTGGCAAAACCACTGCGTAAGCTTTTTCATCTATCCTACTCTTTAGGTCTTTTTTCGAGCAGATGGAAAACAGCATTTGTCCAGCCCGCCCCTAAAAAGGGCGAATTTTCTTCACCCACCTCGTTCCGACCCATAGCACTTACGTCCCTTCTTTCTAAGTTCATGGAAACGCTGATAAATAGTCAGCTTATGAAATATCTATCTCTTATCGCGGAAGCTTCTTAATGACCGACAATATGGTTTCCATAGCGACAGGTCCACTGGTGATCTGATAGCTTGTCTCACCGAAAAGTGGAACCAGTCTTTGCACAATGCAGGCGAAAGCAAAATCGTTGCGCTTGATATTTCTAAAGCATTTGACAGAGATTGGCATCAAGCTCTGTTGTCGAAAATGCGTGCCTATGGTATAGATGAATCTCTTTTTCTATGGATTAGAAACTACCTTTCGAACCGTTCAATTCAAGTTGTTTCAGATGGTTTCAAGTCTGATGTCCACCAAATAAATGCTGGTGTTCCCCAAGGCTTAGTTCTGTCTCCGACTCTGCTACTCTAATCCAATCCATTGCTTCGCTGAAGACAGCACCCTCAGCTTTTCATATTCATTCCAAGACCCACGACCCCGCCCTTCGGCCGTAGTATTGGAACGGCAGCGTATGTTAAGCACATTGAATTTGGATCTTTACAGCATAATTAACTGGGGAATAAACAATAGAGTGGAATTCAATGCTTCAAAACCTCAGTGCGGTCTGCTGTCACTCAAGCGAACCCTTGATAATCAGCCATTATCCATGAATGGCACTTGTGTCGATGAAACCGGAAAACTTTCCATCCTTGGTATGTGTATCAACACAACACTTAGTTGGAACGATCACATATTTGAGGCTGCAAAATGTTTAGGTTTTCTTAATCGATGCAAGAAATATTTCATCCCTTCTGATTTGGCTTTAATTTATAAGGCGTACATCCGCCCCAAGCTTGAGTATAACGCTCATATCTGGTCTGGTGCCCCCAAGACCACACTTCACCTACTTGATAGAATCCAAAAGCGAGCGATAAAACTTAACAATATCGCAGAGTCATTAGACTCGCTAGCACATCGACGTACCGTCTCTTCTTTGTCCGTGTTTTATGGTTATTTCAACAAACTGATGCTCAAGTGATCTAGCCAACTGCATTCCTCCTCTCCATGAATTCACCCGCAATACTCGTCTCGCCAGGAATGCCCATCAGTATACCCTTAAGCCTACTTTCGGACGCTCAGTTGAATTCAGAGACTCGTTCTTCAGCCGCACTGCACGAATATGAAATGCTCTTACCAACCTAATATTTCCCACAGACTACAACCCGCAGATATTTAAAAACGATGTGCACAGGTACCTCCTCTCCCTTTCTCCCTCTATACCTTCGGCCCGTGCTGTGTCTTGATCCCGGACACATAAGGGTATTAGCAATCCCTTGAGCACGCGCTAATCATAAAAAAAAACTGAACGCTCATCATGCCCTTAGCTTCGATTTAGGAAGACAATGAAAAAGCGCTTGAAGAAGAACCAATGCATACCGAAATTGATGTTGAATTGACAAGAGTGTGGATCGACAGAAGACGAATGTTTTAAAGGGAAACTAACCCAGATTATTGCAAAGACTTGCAACAAAAAACAAACCAGGCCGACTTATACTATCTGCTTTCAGATGAGAATCAAGAATAGATTAAATGTCCAAATGTTTCTCATTCATTATGTATGGCTCATTGGATATCCCTCTTCAGGCTCCGGCACAGCGAATGCCTTACTTCCGTAGCGTCAACGCATCCGTTGGCGGTAAGGTACTAGTTGCTCAAGTTGTTTTGGTTCTAGTGTAGGGTGGTATCTACCGAAACGACAGTGAACGATGAAGGAGTAAAAGAAGTTAATACTGGATCAGCTACATATTGGCTGAAAAACAATAGTGTCCTTGCGCTGACGTTGTCTTTCGACGCACACAATTCAACGGCCATGCAGAAAATACTACGACGACCTGCGATAGTGAAAATAAAATAAAATTGAGAGGATCGAAATAAAACGCAAGTCCATCGCACGTCATTATCGAATATGTCAGAGAATTTTTTGACAGATGAGTGAGCGCTGAGAGAGATTTGCTCCCAAATTGAAAGTATTTTGCAGAAATGAAGTATTACAGAGATAGCCGAATTCACAGCTGATTGCCCCCTAGTCTATCGACGAAATTGAGTGCCTTTTTGACGGATATTCACGAATTTTTGACGGTTATGCACGAAATAACGTAACTGCCGTCCTCGGATTGGTCAATTTGGTTTATGAACACGTTATAAAAAACAGTTGTCAAACATTTTAAGGGGAAAGAGAGACCCGACTTCTACGGGCATCTCTGGTATTTTGTGTCAACTGTCACTTGAGAAATGAAAACAGCTGACTAAAAGTAATTGAATGACAAAAGTCAGTTGAAATGAGATGAAGGAAGGTAGCAATTCTAGAGAGAGAGAGAACAGATGATGAAGAGAGCGTCATCTCGCACTCTCTCCGTAACTAGAAGTCGGCTGGCCATACGCACTATTGAGATTCAGGTATTAAAGCGCAGAAACATAAAATACCCTACTTGCGTAGCGTCAAAGCACCCGCACCTGATGACGCAATGGGTTGACACGGAGAATTTGATGAAAGTCACCGCTGAAGGAGAGAGAAAAGGTAAAATTTGAGCGACTCCATCAGTCGCGTCGGCGTCATCCTTAGTCTATGTGGCACCTCCCATAAGAACGTATGTAACTGTCAAAGTAGCGCTGACGCACGTAAAGTATTCTATGTGCTATGTATCTATGAGGAGAGCAAGAAAAATAGGGTGTCACATTGGAAATGGAAGTCGTTTTTAAATTTTGCGGAATATCCCTTATATTCTTCGTTGCCAGCAACTAAAGTTTTCTGTGGGCTATGGGTTTTATTCCATTGATCGCCTTGAAGGATGTTGACATATGGCTCCAGCGATTATACTTAATACCTAACACTCATGGATTATCAAAAAGGAGTCAATTTAACTTGACTAACATTTGACAAGTGACATTTATGGGAAGCTTACCAAACCAGTTTACCATACCTCAACTTCACGTTACGGAGGTACTCCGTCAACGCTGCGTTGAAGTCAGGCCTATTTGACAACGCAGTACTTGTTTCGTACATTGGAAGGAAAAATGAATTACTGAGAGATTATAGACTTCACATTGCAATAAAACAAAGGGTTTGAAAAAAAAATGGAAAAGATACTTAAATTAAATATGCATAGAAATACACGCGCAAGGGTAGACAATGTAAATTTGTTTGAAGATGAGATGAAGGTTAAGCTAATGAACCAGTTTTGGAACAGTCAGGAGAGTATTGAGCACTCAGGAATGTTCATGGAACAAAATAAAGCAGTCCTAAGACCTCACCCTCATAAATTGGGTCTTAACAGTACAGACATCTGTAGGCACTGTGACCAGGCGAAAGAGACTGTCGATGCTTGGCCCGAGAAAAAATTCAAAATACCTTACAGAACATCCATAAGACAGGACAGTCTTCCGAGAAAGCCCATCTAGAAAAGTTCTTGAAAGCAGGCACTTAAATCCTAGACCAAAAGAAGGGGGTACAACATTTTTATGGTCTTGACTTCAATTCAATTCCATCCCCTCGAAACGAAATAAAGTCCAAACCAAACGTAGTCCCGTGTTCTCTTTGAAAACGTCCCATTTAACCTCGTTTAATCCTTCAAATTCGTTTACCCCGTTCAGCGGATGCAAAGGGATTACTTTTCAACTTTCACAAAGGAGATCATTTTTTCCAAACCTTATTATTCCTTTAATCCTCACTAATTTGATTCACTTTAAAAAAAATCTCTTTTTTTTTTTATTTTGCAGAAATCGAAGCCGTCGAAGCATGCAAATGGCTCCGTGCCGCTGGGTTCCCGCAGTACGCCCAAATGTATGAAGGTAAGTGAATCTTTAAAAAAAACCCACGTATGTCCTTCCATCGAATGGCGAACCTCAACCTTGGTTGGTCACTTCAGCGACAATGGAAATTTAATTAAAATTGAACATCACTCCACCATTTTGAATCCACGCTGACCTTCCGCGTTGCCTCTCTCATCTGGGCGAAGCGGAAGGGGCGGAGAAGTCCATGCACTCGTAGTCATTTGAACTGTTGCAGAGGGTTGCAAGTCAGAAATATGCTGCGTCCTATTTGTGTCGCAATTCAAAATCTGCTCACGGCATGGATGGGGCAACGAGATTGTCCGCCATCAGGTCACCTGGTTGCGACTGTGTGGGGGTGGCTATTTTTAATAAGGCTCTCCGCCTCGTGCTACGACATTGATTACCTTGCCTATCATCCACCGTGCTGAGATTTCACTTTCAAGGGAGTCACCCTGGCACCACCGAAGCTACCACGCCACCGTCCCGCCCCCACGGAACGTCGCATCGTGTCCTGTGTGTTCCGTGTTAATGAAGCTCCGAAGGGGCAGTCATGTGCGACACTATCGGCGGGTCGTTTGACCTTCAAATCGTTTCAAATATTCCAACTCAATCGAAAAGGTCTGCGGGCGTATAAATAGCGCAGTGTCTGTTGTGGAACCCTGTGGAACATGAGTAGATGGTGGCGTAATTATGTTTTGGAAAATGTTACCGCGACACAGATGCGGGTTTTCGGGGGGAATAGATTCGAAACTGTGGGGGAGGGGCGTGTAGTCAAGGCGTTGAAGGTCAGAGAGAATGGGTAGGCTTCATGTTTGACATTCAAAAGGACTGGCGGTTGGATTATCGCACTCGGTTGCGTGGCTGGCTTGAACAGAGGCTATTAGAAGAGGGGCAGCCATAGTTCGCATAATCGACGTGAAGTGAGCTTTTATCGCGAACAGACCCCGACTTATAAAATGAGTCTTCCCTATCCACGACGCTACCTGCACGCAGTCCCTTCTCCACTCGCTCCACTTCAGTTCTACACCCAGTTGAGCACTCAACGCCCTCCCCTCCAGTCACCACGCCAACCAATCAACGTGACAAATTCGCGTCGCGTTTCGACTGCAAGGGAAGCTGCGCATTTTTCAACCGTTGCCTAATCACAAATCGCGATCTATTCACGCGCAGACAAAATGCCCGCAAACTCCGGCACGACTTCACACCAACGACCGGACCCTCGGCGCAAAACAAACGATCGCCTCTCTACCTGACCAGGGCAAACATTTTAATTGACTTATTCATCATGTGATCCCAGCGCGGGCATTCCAACTCATCACGAGAGGTCGGGCTGCATCGCATGCGCACCATCACAACAGCCCTGATGGGGATTGATGCGGCTCATAAGGCCGGCCGCCGCCTTCTCGTTGGTGCACTTCAGGAAATGTTAACCCAAACATATGTGGTCGCTGACTGGTTCCAGCGGCTAATTAAGCCACAGATTCATCACCGCCCGAATGAAGAGGTGAATGCGCCAGTCTGTGCAGCCGGCTGAGGGAGCAGCCGCTCTGCCAAGGTCATCATCGCATGCGAGGAACCTGCGATCACGCAGGGCCCCAGATAGACATCATTTGCTTAATCCATGCCATCAATCTGGAATTCCCTCAGGCGATCATTGGCCGCACCGCTCCGTACGGGGCTCGGGTAGTTATGTCACATAAAGTGCCGATCCCTCTTTCTGCGCAGCGTTCGTGTCCAAGGCTCGCATGGGGGACGTGCAGACGTAGGCAAATTAATAAATCACAGCATTGTGGTTCCTGTTAGTCTTTTTTGGGGGCCCCGGGACACACGGATTAACGAACAGCGAACACGGGCTGCGCGGAGGGCACGACGATCGTCGACTCTCGCGCATTATCACCGGCCTCACCCTGAAAAGCATGACGTTCCATGTTAAGAGGAATTAATTACTCGCGGGAGGCAGGACTCGCTGCCGCCGCTGAGGTTCCCTGCGCGACTGCCAATCCAGAGAGTTATGCGCTGGCCGTGCTGGTGCCAGACTCGACTCTCCTTTTCGGGCTAACAAGCGTGTAAGGTCTTTGGGCAAAGATTAAGGACCGACAATCGATGGTGGTGTTTTCTTGTTTTGCTGATTTTTGGCTGCCCCGTCCGGCTGGTGTCGGGTTTCGGTTTCGGTGGTGCTTCGGGATGCGGAATGAAAATGAAATGGAATTCCAGGCGCAGACGCGCAATTGAAAGTGGCGTGCCATGGTGCAGGCGTTTGCTGAGTTGGAACCGAGCGCCGCGCCGTGCAGACGTGCATGTGGTCAACGAACTCTGCAGTCACCATGTGACATTGAACTCTGCTGAGGAATGCGGTTCTTTCATGGTGACAAGACAATGACTCCAGCCGCGTTGGCACTCATTTCTGAAACGGATTCACGAACGCCGATGTAAGGTGATATGCTTTGATTTGCTGCTACATCCTTGTTTATTTCCAAGAGACCAGGAGTTGAGAGTGAGCAGAGAGCTGGTTGGAGGACACATCGGCGCGGGAATAACCTCGACTTGGGTCTCGAGCAACTTGGCCTCTTCCTCTTGAGCGCTTCCTGAGGTGGTGGCTCTCAGTTAGCGGCTCTTTATTAAGGTCAGAGAAGTGTCGTCCAAGCGCTCTACATGACCTAGCCGTCTTAGGCGATGAATCCGTAGACACCTCGCAAGACTCAAGTCCCCGCAGAGCACAAACGGTTCGTTATTGAATCTCCATCCCCTAGTGCCATCATCGCAATCGGAAGCACTTTCTCTTGAACGCAGGGCTTCCTCAATTTCTCTTGAGATCTTCCATATCTCCCTCAGCATAGAGTTCATCAAGGTGCTGTTCAGTGTACGCTTGGACCTTCGATAGAGGGTTCTACAAACCAAGTTTGGCCCCTTGAACCAAGGAAACACCGGCTGACAAGAGTCCAGACGAAGAAATCTGTTCCAATGGAACAGGATGCCTCATGGAAGAATATAAGACGAGACTTGAAGGAATGATGAACAGTTTCTGGAGGAAGAGCAAACGAAAAACCTTCCCTTTTACATGTAGGACTCTAGCGTCCTTCAAACACAAGTATTTGGGAGGTCTTTCATTGATTATTGTTTGAGTTAGGAGATGGCTTTTTAAATCTCTAGCCAGGCCAAGGGCTACTGTATGGAGTCCCAATTTGATGGACCACGTTAAAGGCGGAGTTACAGTCAACAGCCAGCACACCGAAAATATTAAAATCGCTAGATATGTGGAAAGAACTCCGCTCTGAGGACTCTACTCTCCTTAAGAGATATAGGTCCATAGCCAAACACACCGGCTCCATGCTACCGCAGCGCCTTCGAGAATAATTTCTCAACCAGCATCACTCCCACTCCTACCCTCCCCCTCCCTCCCCCCCCTCCCCCACCCACTCCTCCAGTTCTAAGTGTGAATCTAAAGAGCAGACACTGGTCGGTTCTCTGCGAAGTTTCAACTCTAAGGACCTGAATATTCAACTGTCCGACTGTCAAATCACTGCCACGTCTTTAAGGCAGTGACTATAGCGTTAAAGGAAGCCTTGTCCTGTCTAAAAGCAATGCTATATCCAGCTCAGATAATCTATTGCAATTTTGGTAGTGATCCCACCTTCTTGGACAGTCAAGAGGTCCTAGAATTCACCAGTATTCACGCAGACCACATATCGGAGGATATCACTGAGTGGAGGGTTTTTCAATCGAACACTCCTTCTCTGACCACCGACATATCCCCTCCATAATAACTCCGTTCCGAAATGTTAGGAACCACTAACTGGGACAAGCAGATAGAGGTGCTCAAGTATCCGAACCCACAAACTTCCTCAGAACTTGACTCAGTCATCATACTCACCGAGGGAGAGAATCAAGTTTAGATCAATGCCTCTACCATCAGTTAAGTAAGGGGAAACCTAAACCCCCAAACTTGGACTACCTCCAAAAGGGTTGCAGCAAGCTTTTTAATAAAACCAAAATCATCCGCAACCGGCATGAGTTGGTCTTCTTCTTTATTTGGCACCCGGGGTGGGCCTGGACAAGCTTCTCCAACTAGCACGGTCTCTGGCTAGCTGCCTCCAGTTTTGCACGCCAAGTTGGTTGGGGTCCTTCTCCACATGGGTGCGCCATCGGTTCCGTGGGCGTCCTCGATTGACGTGTCCCATTGGTTCGGAGTCGAAGACTCTTCGGGCTGTAGCCGTGTTGTACATGCGCTATACATGGCCCAGCCATCTTACGAGTTGAATCTGAAGACGCCTGACTTGACTCAAGTCGCTGTACAGCCCGTACAGTTCGTGGTTTAATCTTGCCCTCCTACAACCGTCAAAGCAAACAGGACCCAAGATGTTTTCTCTCGAAGAGGCCAAAGACTGCCCCCTCCGCTTGTGAGATTGTGCATGCCTCTGCGCCGTACAGCAGGACTGGGATGATCAAGGTCTTATATAAAGTCAGCTTGGTCCTTGGAGAGATGGCTCGACTACTCAATTGCCTCTTAAGCCCATAGAAGCAGCGGTTGGCAAGAGATACTCTGCGTTTGATCTCGGTACTGGTGTTGTTCGTACTATTAACTGCGGAGCCGAGGAAGACCTTGATGTTGCACAGTTCGTTAGTCTTGCCATCTAAGGTTAGCTGTTGCAAGGAAGTATGAAGATATATAAGCCTTGACTGCTTGTAGTGGTCTATACACTACACCTCCTCTGCAAGCGAACATTGAAGGTCAAATAAGTGCCTAGTCAGTTCATCGGCTTTCGAAGTCCTTGAAGTTATAGCTGCCCATTGAAACGCTCTATGGAAGTCATCGATGTTGTATGTCCTCTTGACAGCATATACTTCGTTTTGCACTCTTTCTCCGTTTTAGTCGTTTCTGTCTCAATGCAAGCAAACGCCTCATTGACGGCTCCCTGTGTTCTACCAATCATGTCAATGCAGTTGGAGAGGCTTGTTGGTTGAGGCCCAGGTCCACCCCAGACTGTAGCGCCAAATAATCACGTGGTCCGCGTATGCTAACAGCTGTACGGACTTCTGGAAGATCGTGCTTCTAGTGTTGGCATGTGAGTCTTGCACGATCTTTCCCAGGATGTTAACGAAGTCACATGACAGCGCGTCGCCTTGTCTAAAGCATTTTTTGACACTGAAGGTCTCGGTGAGTTCATTACCGACCTTGATGGAGCAGAGAGAGTTCTCCATCGTCATCCTGCACAACCTGACAAGTGTGGCAGGGATGTCAAAACTAGACATGGCTCTGTATAGCTCCTCTATATGCACGCTGTCATATGCGTTGCAATCGACGAAAAGAGAGGTCTCAACACCTTCAAAATCTGGCCAAGTGATCATGTTGGAGACTCTTCTGTGGAAAGATTGAGAAAGTCTGCGAGACCTCTAGACTCAGGAAGGTACTAGCAGCAGCTCCCAAAATGTTCTGCCTTATTGAAAAGGCAGATGGAACCTATGCCACCACGTCGACACTCACTTTCCAGGCAGCTGCGATAGGATAGACCTTCCTAGCCCTGAGAGGAATCTTCCCTAAACATCACGCAGCTCGCTCAAAGTGACGATCGAGAGTGTCATTGGGGCCATTAACACCCTGCTACCATGGAAAATGGCTCGACCGGCTGGCATCAATCCTGCGGAGCTACAATGCCTAATCTCTCCCCGGTGCGGCAGCATATTCCAGGGATGTCTTGGTTTAGGAGCCGTACCTAGACTGTAGCGGAGAACCACCGGTGTCTTTATACCAAAGGCAGCGAAAAGCTATGTTGTTAATGCGAAGGATGTAAGAATCAGTCTATCATCCTTCCTGCTCTAGACTCTAAACCTTACTGCTTTTGTTGACAGGGAGCAACTTCAAATCCCGTGCACACAACCAGCTCGGGATCGAAAGTGACTTTCATTCACCGACTTCTCAACACGCTCCAAGCTTGGTGACACCACGAGGGGTTAGCAGAGGCACTCCACAGAGGAACTCCACTACGCCGGTGATGCTGCCATCACGGCCTCTGGGAAATGTATATCCCCGCTAAGGGATATCATGGCGTCAGCCACCGTCGAATTAGAGAACTGCATTAATGCTTGACGTCCAAGTGTTAATCCGCAGAAAACAGATTGTGTCCATTTTTGCAGGATTTTTCGATCCCCCAGATAACCCCATTGAAACTAAGCAACAGTGCTAAGTTCCTAGGTCTCATTCTAGAGGCGAACTTAAGCAGGAAACCCAACGTCCAGGAACGTGTCAAAAAAGCCTGCACGTCTCTACATTGTTGTACAAGCAAATGGGGTCTTCAGCCGCGTGTGGTTCACTGGTTATTTGTATCAGAAGTCAGTCCCTCACTCGCACAATCTGAATCGAATCGTCTAGAGATCGAAATGGGAGCATCCTCCTGCTCCATCTGCCGACAATGGCCATTCGTTCGTCACAACAGTCAGTTCGTTGGACAAACCTCTGAAGATCGTCCGCTAGCTGCGTTCAGTGTCCCTGCATCCACATTCACACTTCAAGTGTGTCTCCTGTGAGAAGAGAGAAATCACCGACACCCAAGTGGAAGTGGATCCCTCCCCCTCCTCGAGCCAGCCAGCAAATGACCCTCAAGGCATACAAAACGATCGCCTCATTCTCCGACAATTCACACTCCCCTCCGATTGGTAATCCCGATTGTATCGATCGATTCCAACCGCGCCACAAGCACTCGATCATTCGCCGGCCTTGACAACAAAGCGAACCCCCAAGGTGTCGATGGGAATCCATTATCGAGTCTCAGCGCAATTGCATTGAACCATCACCCAGCCTCCGACTCCTCGGCGGCCAGCGGCAAGTGTGTGTGACCGGTTTGACAAAGAACAATTGCCCGCTGAACCGCGCACCACACTCGCATCTAATTTAAATTAAAATTAAATCTGTCACAGATAATCGGATTGCCCGGCCAAGAGTTATCATCAATAAATATTCGTTCGGACATCCCAGCCAACCAGCCTCATCGTCCGGACCACCGCAGCAAGCGTGAGCGTGCACAAAATTTGAATCTTTTTCACGGTCAAGTAGATTAGAGAGTCCCGAGTGAAGCAGTGCAGCAGACAACTGCCCACGGGGCCCGGCTGCTGCGGCCAGTCCCCCCGATCTACGCACATTCGAGCACAGAGCTGCGGGCCGAATTCTATGGCCCAAAATCTGACGTAAATGCAAACGAATCCCAGCCCGTGCGACACGCCGCGCCGCCTCGCCGATCCGGAATCCGTCCAGATATGAGAAGTTATTACCGCCGCCATCCTCATCCTCATGCATGCCGCGCTAGTCCACTTCTTGCCCAACTCTCTTCGCTGGAAGTGGAAATGGCTATTTTTACCTCATATTGATATCCCATCTAACCGGCCCGCCCTTTTCGATCCGACGGATCTGGATCCAATAAATTTGTTGTTTGATTCCGTTTCTTTTTGAATACTTTTCTTTTTTTTTTGCCCCCTCTACCTGCCGTCTGATTTTTCCTGCATTTCATTTGCGCGCCGTGGCTGCGGTAAATTGTTAGTTCGCGCACTACGAACGCAGTCTGGGCAACGGATCGCCGCAGGATTAGCAAATTATCGCTCTCAAATTGCTGAACGCGTCCTGAATGTTTAATTTATTGGCAACATCGTCGAGACGTTGAGAGTCCTTTTCCTTCGAATCGGGGGGAGAAGCCGATGATGTCCTAGTAGAAGATGTGCCAAGAAAGACGCACCTCACACCACGCTCCTCGGCCCATCAGGTCATTCATCTCGAGAACGATGCTGGGTGTTGAGTTTCTTTCGTTTTGCCTCACCACTAGCTCCTCCTGCTGCTGCTGCTGCTGTTGATACAAGGAAACACACAGAGAGTGCTCCGAAACTAGATTTCCTACATGCAAATTGGCTTAGATACGGCGGCGATACTGCGATGCGGATACACAGCTATCCCGAAGGAGGTGGTCTACGCGTACCTCTCGCTTGCTTGCTGCCTTTTGTCGTCGCAGTGAGTGCAGTGAATGGTTTAATGGAGTGCAGTGCTAATTTGTGTTGACTCTTGTTGATTAAATTTTTACTGTTTTTCTGTTTATATTGTGCCCCTCCGCTTGTTTGTCCATGAAGATGTGATTTCAAAAGGACAACAGGAGCAAACGGAAACAAAAAAAAATCGAACGTTTATCTCCAGTGAGACGGGTCAGAGAGGATAGTGTAAGTGCTTCTGTGTCACGGACTATTACACGTCATCAATTTGACTGAGGTGGCCAATTGGTGTTCTAGATGTTTTTCTTCTTTTTTTTTGTTTAATTATTGGCCACAGCTTTGAAAAGGGATGAGCATTATTCGTGAAGTTAGTGATTTTTCTTGTGTGCGACTGGAATTGGGTGAGAAATTCCTGTGTGTTCCAAAAAAAGCGCCCAAATCTCGAATGTAAAGCCAACCAGTGTGATGACGTGGATGTCTAACAGGAATTCTGATTGCTTTACCTTTTGCTATTCATTTTTCTTCACGATCGGCTGCACAGTTCGTCGCAAAGTGAGAGCACACAGCATATAGGTGCCTGCGTTCTCAACAAAAATTGATTTCAAACGGTACTCCAAGGCAAAAAGCCTTGAATGTGGTTATGTACGTAAAACAGGAAAAAAATATGAGGATTACCCAGCAACTATGTCCACAGCGACTATATCCACAAAAATTTAAGCAAAATTCACACCACAAAGTTAAGCATATCACATGTAAATCACGTAGAAAGATCTGCCCTAATTTGGGAACTCCATCGTGTTCAATTAAATGTCCACTAATGAAACAATGAATGGGTTTAGTTACTTGAACCATCTCAAGAGCAACCTGTGTCAAAAGCTTTTGAAAGCAAAATTTAAAAGGACATTTATTGGTGATCTAAGTTTCGTTACTTTTTTGTGGTTATAGTTGAGATATTCTCATACTTTTTTGCATAAAAATTGAGCCTCAAATGTTTGTCGCCGAATCACGCCTTAACGGACCTACCGATTTCAACCAAACTTTCACAAATCTTTGGTATGGGTCAAAATATGGTTCGTGTGAAGTTTGGTCGAAATCGGTGATCGTATGTATGTGCTGTGCTTGCGTGTCAAAACACGTGAATTTCAGTACATTTTTGCTTTTTTCTACACATTAGCCCTTACAGAGTAGATAAGATGTGCTACTAGTTTTCAAAAATTTGTAGTTGCTTTGATTGTGAGCATATCAAGATCAGAAAAGAAGTACAGTCGCCTCCGCTTAAACGAAACTTTCGGTTTTATGCAACAAGAAATTTATTGCGGTACAGCAAAGTAACCTTTGTCCGAACATCGTTTATATGAAAACTCCGCTTAGTTGCAACACATTTTCTGCATTTTTCGTGTTGCAAATAAGCGGGGTCGAAAACTCCGCTTAATTGCAACACATTTTATGCATTTTTTGTGTTGCAAATAAGCGGAGTCGACTGTGTTACCGCGATGACCGACTGCACAGCTGATTGCTCCTAATCCATGGACGAATTTGAGGGCTTTTTTGACAGATATTCATGAATTTGTGCTATTTACGAAATAAACTTTGGTTTGAGAAAACAGTATAAAAACCAGTTTTAAATAATTTTAAGGAGCAAGAGAGGTAGAAGTCGTTTATCTCTCTAATACTTCTTTTCTGGTCAAGATATAAGAAAATAAGTTTTTATATGTTCGAATTGCCATAGTTATGTTTATTTAAAAACAAAAAAATGTAGCTTACGAAAGGGCTCTGAGATAATTTAAGTAAAAACATAGCATTGGATAAAAAGAAGAAGACAAACAATATATATAGGAAAAACCGATAGTAAGACGAGTGTTTATCATTCATATACTAATGATTTACCCAGCGAAGTAGGCACAGGGTCCGCTAGTTGATTTAGAAAACTGCATGTTCGAATTTTTTCATTGCCGTCCCGTTTTTTTTTATGAGAACGCTCACTTTTGCGGCCGACTGTACTTTCGTATTTATTCGTACCCTACTCTACCCTGTAATACATTTTAAAGAACTCAGTGGAATTTTCGAAAAGTTGATCTAAGTGAAGGTTAAGCAAATCTTTTGATTTTAATAATCCTCCCCTACAGTCTTCACTTCTGGGTTAAGAGCTTCATTGAACTGACTTAAGGCTCTGCGACATAGAATACTTTACATGCCTCAGCAATACAGATACATAAAATACATGTGTTCTTATAATACATAGACCAACGCTGCGGCTGACGCGACGGATGTATTTGCTCAACTTTTAACTTTTCTCTCTCCGTCAGTGTTGACAATCATCACATTGTGATATTCCCATTGAATTTGAAATTTTTTGTTAAAGTTTTGGAGTTGGTTCTCGTCGCAGAAAAGTTCAAAATACATTAAAATATAAATAAATGTTTGTAATTGAGTATTTATAAGAAATTAATATTTTAATTGTGACTAAATAAGTAAAACAACTTGAATTTTCAATGGAAACTTGAAATCAGCTGTGCATTGAAGTATTCATTGTGTCATCCCCTTCCTTCAGGTACTTCACCGTGATGCTACGCATGTAAAGTATTCTATTTGCCAGAGCCTTTAAGCATAAGTTGATTCCTTTCTATTGGTACGTTTCTACCGAACCGAAACCGGGAGATTCGGATGATATTTTACTGAAACCTCAATAAGCCGCTCCCACAGAATGGTTTCGCTCACAATTTTCGAGTCATTCGCTCTCAATGTATAAGTACCCGCCAAAACAAATGTCACTCGCTCTCTATTCTAACAGCTGTATGCTTGACAGGATATAATAGAGTGAGAACTACAGAAAATAGAGAGAGAGAGAATAAATGCAAAAATGATCACTAAAATTACAGAAATTCACGCTGTCAGTTTGACAACCTCTTCTGGACAGATGAATTCAAGAGCGCTGCAACGAGGTGTATCCGAAACCCCGAGGTTTGCAGACCCTAAAAATGTGTGGCGGGACCTGGTAGGTCCGAAAATTGATGAAACCACGCGGTTTCGTTCGGTGGGAACATGGTATAAGACTGTCATTTTGTTAGAATGTTTTTTCTTTGCTTCGTGAATCAAAGTCTTCCTCTATTCGAATACGGGCGCCTGTTATTCAGCTAAGAACTCCTTGTCGTTCGGAGTCGGAATAAAACTTTAGGTCTCATCTACTCGTGAAAGAACAAGTTTTTTGTACGAAATAGTTTTATGCTATCACGGACTTTTTTTAGAACTTTTAAAGAGGACCAATTGCATCATGCATGATTTTTGGGTAACTTAAACCTTTTACGCAGCGCATGCAACGGAAAGGAAAAGGTATATTTTTTTTCCCGGTTTTGCAACATTTTTCATTGATGCCTCGCTCCTATTGGTCGCAGCTTGATGCTATAGAGCCTAAAGTCTTCCTCGATAACTGAACTATCAAGCCATTAGTTCACTATCAAGACTATCAAGTCCAACACAACAAGTCAAGAGATTAGTTCCTTAGATTAGCGCTTTCAACCAAACAACCTCTTCAGCTTTATAATATTAGCATAGATTCCATACACTTCCATCGACTTCTTCGTACCGATCACTCAAATCGGCTGCCTTATGCCCTAGCTCTATTATGGGGCTCAGAAGACTGTTCACTGCTTCCGTGGCCACTGTGTTAGCATTAGACACTAAATTGTTGTAAAGAATGCTGAGAGGTCTTTCATCTTCATCCTCAAAATCGTACTTTCGGCCTTCTTCAAACGAAAGGATGTTCTTCTAGCATTTCGCGATGACTGAAGCTCCCAATTTGGCCCATGCTGCTGTCGAGTTAAAAACAGCGTCACGCCCCTTATATTTGCACTTTAAAACCCCCCAACCTTGCAAGATTCTCATACAAAATGTCAGTTGAACAAAGGGTAAATTGGGACGACTGCATGCAACTAATGACGGTTAGACACGTTTTTGCATGCTGAAAGGTTCAAAGAAAATTTGAAAAAAAAAAAAGCAGGTCCATTGAAGCGAGATTTTTTTATCCACTATTTAGAATGGTTTAATTTCAGATTTTAAGAATCGAGTAATCGCTATATTTCAATAATCCAATGATCACTCGAAATGGACGCATTCGATTAATTATTCGAGTGATAACCGATTAGTACAACATCTCGATCATCATTCGAATGATAACTAATTTCAGTTCTTTCGAATAACTACTAACTAACTACTAACATAAGAAAACCCGATAAATGTCTCTTACTACAAGCTTTAGTAAGAAATAGTTCTTGTCGAGAAGTACTGATCAGGAACATAACCAGAAAGGGAAGTGTTACTCCACTTCTCTGTTCATCGATAAAAAAATAAAAAATTACAATGCAATGCAAATTTTATGTTAGTAATTAGTAATTAGTAGTCATTCGAATGAATTATTAGTTAGGTAGCCATTCCAATAAGTTAATAGTTAGAAATCATTCGAATGATTAATTGAGAATCGAGATGTTGTATTAATTGATTTCATTCGAATTATCATTCGATGCCACTAATTTAGAGTATAGTTTGCAGCAACCACTCGTATTGTACGAGTGGAGTGGTCAACTCCGAACGATCAAGTTTGATAGGCTTTTTTCTATACAGGTTTTACTCTTTTAGCATTGTCAGTGACTCGAAAGAGGTGGGGAAAGTCTTGGGGTAGTGAGTGAGAATCTAACCCAGCCAACGAGGTTCAGTTGCTTAGGGGACAACGCAAATACACACAACGGCACGACCGCCACTTTTTAGAATAGCCTGTATAAGCTACTGACTTCTTTTACATCATCCTGGGGAAGATCGTGCAAGACTCACACACCAACACTAGAGGCACGATCTTCCAGAAGTCCGTAATCTAACCCAGCCAACGAGGTTCAGTTGCTTAGGGGACAACGCAAATACACACAACGGCACGACCGCCACTTTTTAGAATAGCCTGTATAAGCTACTGACTTCTTTTACATCATCCTGGGGAAGATCGTGCAAGACTCACACACCAACACTAGAGGCACGATCTTCCAGAAGTCCGTACAGCTGTTACTATACGCGTATCACGTGATTATTTGGCGCTATAGTCCGGGGTGGACCTGGGCCTCAACCAACGAACCTCTCCAACTGCATTGACGTGATTGGCAGAACACAGGGAGCCGTCGGGAGGCAGGGAGGCGTTTGCTTGCATTGAGACAGAAGCGACTAAAACGGAGAAAGAGTGCAAAACGAAGTATATGCTGTCAAGAGGACATACAACATCGATGACTTCCATAGAGCGTTTCAATGGGCAGCTATAACTTCAAGTTAGTCAAGGACTTCGAAAGCCGATGAACTGACTAGGCACTTATTTGACCTTCAATGTTCGCTTGCAGAGGAGGTGTAGTGTATAGCCCACTATAAGCAGTCAAGGCTTATATATCTTCATACTTCCTTGCAACAGCTAACCTTAGATGGCAAGACGGACGAACTGTGCAACATCAAGGTCTTCCTCGGCTCCGAAGTTAATAGCACGAACAACACCAGTACCGAGATTAAACGCAGAGTATTTCTTGCCAACCGCTGCTTCTATGGGCTCAGGAGGCAATTGAGTAGTAGAGCCATCTCTCGAAGGACCAAGCTGACCTTATACAAGACCTTGATCATCCCAGTCCTGCTGTACGGCGCGGAGGCATGGACAATCTCAAAAGTGAATGAGGAAGTTCTTGGTCTCTTCGAGAGAAAAAGTTATGCATGCGATTTGTGGTCCTGGAGAAGATTCACAGACTGTGTGGGCTGTACAGCGACATGAGTCTAGTCAGGCGTCTTCGGATCCATGCTATATTGGATTGTTCACTATATCGATGTTCACTATATCGAGCATTCACTGAACCTTATCCCTCCTTTGCCTTGCCACGAAGATAAAGCTGAATATCTGACAGAGGATCTCGAAGACAACAGGAATCACAGCGTGCGTATGGGGACCATAAACCAGGGTTTAGTCTGAGCGCAACTAGCCAGGTCCGGCCTGGAGTGCAGCGCCACACAAAGAAGAACAAGATGTGTATGATCCTTGTTCTGTTTGGCTTAAAAGCCATACTGAGTCACTCCCAGTCCATGCCTGCATTCAAGTACAACTCACAATAGCCCACCAAGTTATAAAGCGAACCACGCCACCCGTTGGAACCAGTTGGGCTCTTCTGTTCCATTGGATCCTAAGTGATTGAAGTGAAATTTCATAGGAAACGATAATGTCCTTATTCAAAAATATTCACAAACTTCCAGCAAAGCAAAATCACTGTCGAACAAGAAAAAGTTCTTAGTTCTGTGACGGCATTTGTTGTCCCAAACTACACACTGTGACGTCATCGCATAAAGGTTATAACCCCGGGCCCCACATCAGAACCCACAGCAACGTGCCGCTCTAAATAAGTGTGTTTGCTTCTGCTGATATTTTTATCCTTTCTTTATCCATTCGAAACAACAAGCGAACTACACAATTCGCTCGCAGGTCGGTCGTATTTTTAACTGAAATATTCAATTAACCTCCCTCAACAGCCGGGCACACGAGGGTTGCAATTCGATATGGATGTCGGTAGCCTATTTTGGTTTGGCTCTTGCGATGGAAAACGAAAATAACTTCGTTCTCGGGCGCCGTTGTGCGAAAGTTTCGTGTTCGTTGAATTGTTAAGGATTTAAATAAATTACGTGAATGTACACGAAAATTATAGCAGACCGATGTGGAGCTTTGCGACGCGCATTTAGAGGTAATTCAACGTTTTGTTGGTCTCCACCTGATTGTCTGGGTGAAAGACTGCTGCCATCGCTGGTCCCACATATTGTCGAGTCAAGCGTCAATGTCGATGGTTAGCAAACCTCGATTATTGCTTTTCGGCGATTTGTGAGAGTAGTTAACTTGCAGCGCATATCAAGTGCATCAAATTCCTTGACAATGCGCTATGAAGTGGCTTAGAAGACATTACCTTTAACGCACAGGTCTATGTCAACGTTTAAGGCTCGAAAAGCTCAAATCTTTTAACACTATCTGCCAAACTTGACAAGCGTCAATCTGGCTACGGGTCTCAACACAGACATCTGAAGTGAAATTTCACAACTCTCAACCTCACCGTGCAACCACAAGTCAATCGGATGCACTCTCATCCACTTGAGCTCGTTGAGTACCGTCTGTCGGTTCCTCATGAGTCATGACTCAAGTGAATCCACAAAAACAAACCAAACAAACAGCTCCTCACTTCCGCAACTTGGCAGACACTTTCTCACCTCGCCACCGACTCCCGAGCGCATCTCCCTTCGGCAAATTGACAAATCGACGAGAGTGCATACGCAAACACAACTTCTGTCTTAATTCTTGGTAAATATTGTACTTGTGACCCTCGTGACACACAGAGGCTTGTTTGAAGACACCTCCAGTGTCAAGTGGCCTGACACGAAGTTGGGTATAAACTTCTGTCTATCTGGTCAACTAATTGATGTTTTTTTTTTGTTTTCTTTTCATTTCAGATCATCAGTTCCCAATTGATCTGACGAATGTAGCCAAAGACCACACAAATCTGGAGAACGATCCATTGCAGTCATTGTATCGGCGCCTGTGTATATTAAACCGATGCGCCAATATGCGATTGGATAGTAGTCATAAGTCTCATACTCCACAGGTAAGTGATAGTGAAAGCTCGAGAAGCTTTCGGCGGGAATGCGATGAAAAAAAAACAGATCATGATCGAATGAAAAATACTTCCAAAAGCAAACCAGAACAGAAATTGAGAATTGTCGATATTTTAAAATTTTATGAAAAAGCTTTCGTGAGCTTTTTAAGCTTTTCATTTCAAATCTGTATAAAAGGACAAAATACAGCATTTCAAGACGAAGAAATTGATCACAGATCGTACAGGAAGAATTGTGCTCAAGAAGCTTTTGTGAGCTTTTGATAAGCTTTCCATCTTAAACTCAAAATTATTCCTACGCACAACATGGCCTCTTCAGACATTACCCTTGTAAGTGGACGAGGGTAATGTCTGCGTTGCAAAAAAGTCTGCTAAGAAGAAAAGCTTTTAGCTAAGAATGACTTTGCGCTCATGCAAGCCAGTTGTGGAATGAAGTGCTATGCAGGGTATCTGATTCAGAATGAAGAATGTAGTGATCTTAAATGAACTATAGGAGAAACAGCTTTCAAAGCTTTTTTGAATACTTTACTGTACATTCGATCCCTCAGTCGATGATGCTCAAGCTTGAGAATTCTATCTGAACGATATAAAGCTCTCTTATTTGGATCCTTCTTAGACCGTATATGCTTCTTCCATTTCATAAGCTTCCTGTGTGCATTTCAAAAGCTTCCCGCTCGTTGAGAAGCTTTATATTATCTCGAACTCAAAATAGAGCCCTGAAGTTCTGAAGTTTAGAAAAAGAGAGTACTCCATAGACCGTCACTCAGAATTTCAGCGCATTTCCTCCTCTTGCCGTTTTCTTAAGTCCTCACTAACGCCCCTCCACCCAATTTCTCTCTCTTTTTGCAGAAAGAAGATTCCGATGATGAAAACTGTGCCCTAAGTGAAAACTGGACATTCCAACCTCATATCCGACGTTGGTCACGCATCGGCGAAATGGGTCTAGAATTGCCCACAAAGCTAAGTCAAGACAAAACCGAAAGCTCCTCGAAGGAATCCAGTCCCGATAGATTCGAGGACGACGACACCTATGACATATCCGGTGCTGCTCTCAATCTCTCCCTTTCCCACGAACAAAGCGAGGCGGTGAACAATGACTCTGATTCATCAGCTGTGCGCCTGCGCCGAACCGGTAGCGAACGTTTAAAAGATGGCGCCAAGGCACTCCTTCGCCGGGTTGAATCCATCAAGTCCCGTCGAAGGAAACGTCGTGAGGGAATGGTCATTAGTGGACCCCAGGCCATGGATCTGTGCCAGCTGGGACAGCGGAGTTTTCGCAAGCCCGATGCCGTGTACTCGACACCACCGTCACCGTCGGCTGTCAGTCCAATGCACATCTACCCCAAGAGTCCGCTGTTCCATCATCCAGGGCAGCACGAGCTGAAGGTGCCATCGCAGAGCGAGAACTTCCTCAGTCCGAACCGGATGAGCAGCCCGAAGAGGACGCCGACGACGCCGAGATCGATGCGCACCAGTCCACTGCACTTCTTTGCGACGTCACCGATGCCACATCTGAAGGAGGGCAAGTCAGACGACTCGTCGTCCTACTACAGCGACAGTCAGGAGTCCTCATCGACTGGCGGTGGAAAACTTACGCTGTCCCTGCGCAAGGCGCCATCGAAATCGAGAAGATTCTTGCAGCGAACCGGAAAGGTCGACGACATTGGTGCACATTCCGACTCTGAGTGCCATCAGGGCAGAAAGTTCGTCTTCAAGGACGGAAGCTCCAGCACCACAGGGGTAAGTGTCAGAGACACACATTCAGCGTCTACCATTCCTAACCCTCTTTCTCCCGTTCAGATGAAGGTGAAGAAACTCACTCGTGGTGGGTCATTGAATCTCGGCAAGGATCCGAAGAAGCGCGAAGGATTCCGATCGGCCAGTTTTCGAACTCGTTCCACAGTCCGCAAGGACCACAAGAACTCTGAGAGCGACACGGAGAACATCAAAGTCAGGTAAGACAGTCCGCATAAAACGCCAGGAGGCCATAGCGTGTAACCAACTTCCGTCTCATTTCAGCAAAAGCCCAGTTGTCCGGTGGCACAGCTTCCAAGAGGAGGAACGCCCGCACATGATTTTCAAGAAGTGTGTCACTCGCAAGCCGGAAGTGGAGAAGACCGAGGGCACCCCGTTCGCGGCGATGTCCTGCGGTCAGCTGCAGATCATTCGCAAGCTAGCCTTAGCCATACTGACCGGCTACATGGAGCGATACTGTCCGACCCACCGTTCCGGCTGGAACTGGGAACTGCCCAAGTTCATCAAGAAGATCAAGATGCCGGACTACAAGGACAAGAAAGTCTTTGGCGTACCGCTGCTGCTCATCCTGCAACGCACTGGCCAGACACTCCCGGTGGCCGTGAGGGCGGCTTTCAGGTGGCTGCAGCTGAACGCCCTCGATCAAATCGGACTGTTCCGCAAGTCCGGAGTGAAGTCCAGGATATTCAAGCTGAAGGAGCGCATTGAGTTGGCCGAGTCCTCAGCGGAATGCATGGATGTCTTCGACACCCAACAGGCGTACGACGTGGCCGACATGTTGAAACAGTATTTCCGGGACCTGCCAGAGTCCCTGCTGACCACCAAGATGTCCGAGACTTTCGCGGCGATTTTCCAACGTAAGCTTCTTTTCCCCAACCACACTCGGCGAATGTCGGCTAATGATGTATTCTCATCTTTCAGATCTGCCCCCAGACGTGCGCCTCGATGCAGTGCAGTGCGCCGTGCTTCTGCTGCCCGACGAGAATCGGGAGATCCTGTACGCACTCCTGGAGTTCCTCACACTGGTGTCGGACAACTCGCAGTATAATCAAATGACTGCCAACAATCTGGCAGTGTGCCTCGCACCGTCTCTGTTCCATACGAGCATATCGACAGGCTCCTCGTCAGTGTCAGCGTCGCCGCGTCGGCGTAAAACCACCGGTGTTCCAGACGTCAAGGAGCTGTCCGAAGCCAAGGCATCCCACGAGTGTCTGTCCTTCATGATTGACAACTACCGGCAGATATTTACAGCGTCGCGCGAGCGTATATCCAAGTGCAACTTCGGCTACATGGAGGAGTCCCGGCCCGTGCCGCTCGAGGCATTGGGTGAAGGAATGCAGTTCCACAACTGGCGTGGCTATCTGTACGAGTGCACGAGCGCAACCATCAAGGAGGGCAGAGAGAAGTAAATACTCTCCGTTGGGGGGGAATGTGACTCTCATGAGTAACCGTATTTGTTTTGTTTCAGGTCCCGAGGTTGGTTCACTATCACATCGCTGGACCCCAATGTGGACATTGCGTACAAAAAGGTAGGCGACGGCCATCCACTGCGACTTTGGCGATGCATAACCGAGGTAGAGGGCCCACCCAAGGATGTCTTGGACTATGTGCTCAAGCATCGAGCGTCGTGGGATATTAACCTCCTGCAGAGCCAGACAATTGAGAAGCTAGACGAACGAACCGAGATATTCCAGTACGTCTTCGACGGCCAAATGTGCACAGACTTTTGCGTGCTAAGGTGAGGACGATCCGTGTTGCCTAACGAAATCCAGCTCTCACATTCACTGTCTTCCGATTTAGGTCATGGCAAACCGATCTGCCCCGCGGTGCCTGCGTCATAGTGGAGACGTCAATTGAACATCCCAAAGCCAAGCCGATATTTGGCAGCATTCGCGGCGTCGTCCTGGCCTCGAGGTACCTCATCGAGCCATGTGGCAGTGGACGATCGAGGGTTATGCACCTGGCCAGAGTTGACATCAAGTAAGTTCGCTCTCAAATCTCCTACCCCATCTCTGACTAATTCCCTCATCCTTCTCTTCCCAGGGGCAAGACACCAGAATGGTACAACAAGAGTTACGGGCACATTTGCTCGCACTATCTGTCAAGAATCAAGCTGGCCTTCCGCCACGTCGCCGACGGTCCCGAGAGCAAAGTATGATCATAGGCTCACCCCTCACATCACTAAGCAACAATCTGCTGTGCCTCAAAATATGGCAATTTAAGTCTCAAAATGGCATTTACTTTGGACTATTGTCCGCAACAACAACCACAGAAACACAAAGACGAACCAGACAGCAGCAGCAGCAGCAGCAGCAACAAAACGAGGACCAATATGTCGACTGTCACTTTTGACAGCCGCCACTAATAGATCC
The DNA here is from genome assembly GCA_964034865.1 of Eristalis intricaria. Classification (NCBI taxonomy): domain Eukaryota; kingdom Metazoa; phylum Arthropoda; class Insecta; order Diptera; family Syrphidae; genus Eristalis; species Eristalis intricaria. The sequence goes on along the minus strand of OZ035873.1, from coordinate 111,668,265 downwards.
CTACTTTATTGAGATAAATCTATGCTTAAGTTATTTCGATGCAACTGCTTGTACATACAAAACATAGAATTCTATGTTTTACTTTTTTTTATTTTATTCTGTTTTATTTATAATCTATGTATAAATGTCTTGTTTTAGTTTTATTTTATTTTTTTCTCTTTTAAACAAGAAAAGATGACTTTCAAAACCCAAATACTCAAACTAAATATATCACAAAATAAATAAACTTATGGTTTACAGTTATATACATTATATATTTTTTGTATTCAACCAGCAGACGACATAACCTGCTTAGAAGAAATTGAAGAAAGAAAAAAAAATTTAAAATAAATTTAGTTTATAAGAAAAGAAATGTATTTATACAATAGTTTGTTAGAGAATATATAAGATATGTACCGACATCCCCCAAAAAAACACACACACACACGCACACAAACATGAGCGACCAAACGCCAACCACGGAGGAGTGTAAGATACAATATTGCAATCCCCCCCCATTCAATTTATCAATTGTTTATTGTTAACCCAAGATAAAACTTCTATATATGTATGTTTAACTAATGCAAATGAATTAATAAGAAGGAAACTAGTCAAATCGTTGAAATGTCAAGAAAATAATTTACTAATACTTTATGGATGTATACAAGCCAATAGGTGACACACAACACACTTGTGTGATAATTTTTAAGTGAGCATATATATATATATATATTATATTATAAAATAAATGAAAACAATTATGTAACTGTATAGAGATGTGTCTTACAAGAAATACAGGGCAGTTTTTTTGAACAAATACCGATATGTGTTTTTGTGAAGGGTTTTTTTATTTGCATCAAGCATTCTATACATTCTACGACAGAACTGGACGCAATACAAGCAACTTCTATGATTGGGTATCTGTCAAAAGTACTGCACAGACGCATATAAAGCGTTCTCCAGTAAATTTTTAAAATTTCAAAAATTCCTAACGCCTTTTGTTTAAAAGTAATTTTGTCATAAAATAGTGCAAAAAAAACACCCCCCATCTTAAAAAATATTGTGTGGTCGCCGTGGCGTAGTGGGTAAGTGCATCGACTCCTACGCAACGGGTTCCAGGTTCGATACCCGAATTTACCACCTCTCATAATTCACGGCTCCATCTCTTTCGAGTCACTGACAATGCTCAAAGGGTATTCCTGTGTAGAAAAGGCTTCTCAACAGAGTCGGCACTAAACTGTAGGTCCCTTCCACTCGTGAAAGAACAATATCACGCACAACACGAGTGGTTGCTGAGAAGCTAGGCCCAGCTCCACCTCGGACTGTCGCGCCACCCATATTATTATTATTATTATTATCTCAGAAATAGGTGAGTTATACTTACACTGCACGCAAATTCGTAAAATACATCACAAAATGAACAAAGGAGCTAAAATTGCACGAACGAAACCAAAGAGCAGCAATAACAACAGTAATACGGCACCGACACCGGCACAGATGTCTAAACGGCGTATTATTGAAACGTCACCAGATTTGCCGTCATCAGATGAACTCTACCGTCGAGATACAGTGACGAGCAAAACCGGTTGAATAAATAAAAAAAATTCAGGAAATCTTTCATAACATATTTATTTATAGTCCTACTAGGATTTCTTTTCAAAAAATTTGTGGGCGTTCGTGAAAAAAAGACTGTCGCAGTACGAGGATGCACCGAGCAATCTCAATGAACTATGGTCTAGAGTACAGGCTGTATGGCAAAGTATTTCTCACTCTAATATTGCAAAATTGGTAGAAAGCATGCCAAAAAGAATGAATAGTGTTATTTAAAACAAAGGGCTCTGGACAAAATACTAAAGAATAGCAATACATTAGGGTAACCCAAAACGTGCAAAAGTGCACGAATAGGGGTAGTAGACTTTTTTGATTTTTTGTATTCTTTGTTAATTGAATGAAATTTTTTTTTTGTTTTTATTACTGTTCTGTAAACACCAACGAATAAAATAAATCAAAAGAAATCCTAGTAGGACTGTAAATAAATATGTTATGAAAGATTTCCTGAATTTTTTCATTTATTCGACCGGTTTTGCTCGCCACTGTAACTCTGCAATAAATATCCCCATATCTGACTCAAAGGCAATGATCGAGGCAACCATGGCATCGATACTTTATGACAGGTTAAAAAATTTGCCGACTAAGTCTGATCTAGCGGACATATCGCTCAAGATGCAGGAACTCCGTGCTGTTAATTTTGCTCTGAAGGCCAAAATACAACGGATGGAGGATCGGTGCATATCCCTAAAACGAAAAGTGGACTTTTTGAAAAAGAGAGCTAACGAAAACAATATTGTCGTGCATATTCCAACGCAAATTGGAATCGAGGCCTAGAGCGAGTCTAGAGCGAAGAATTTACACATCTTCACAAAATTATTCGCACAAAGACTTTACAACCGAATTCATTTAATATTTTCTATGTACAACTTAAAAAGTAACTGTTTTTTTTTTTTGTATTATATATAATAGGTTTGCATCGTTCAGAAACGTGATACCGGGATTTTATTTGCAATGAAATATGTCAGTCGAAACGCCTGCGAGAGCCGGGGGGCTTTAGGCGGTGTTATTAAGGAAGTTGAACTCCTTGCATCGCTGGAGCACCCATTTTTAGTCAATTTATGGTTTTCCTTTCAAGGTAAGTGTGTGCTTCACTGAGCGTTTATAATCCACAACGGCATATGCTCGACACGAGCCAGTCTGTCTTTCAGACGTGACATCTTAGAATCTGCATATTCAAAAAGGAAATGCATAAGAACGTCCGGTATTTTAATGAGATTTAACGGTTTTATGATGGGATTCGAAGTATTTTGTAGATACATTTTTTCACCCTCTCTCTTTGCAGACGAAGAGGACTTGTTCATGGTGTGTGACTTGCTCACCGGGGGAGATCTCAGATACCACCTGCAGCAAAGGGTATGTATCTGCGTTTGATTTTGTGCAGACTTTTATCACTTAGAGAAAATGGTTTTTGGGGGTTTTTGTTGCAGTACATCCGTGCACGTCTTTGGATTGTCACTGTTCTGTGCTGGGGGATGGGAAGGAACTGCCGGATGTGGCGGTGGAGAGTTTTATAGAAAACACACAAAATGAATATTTTTCAACACACTCCGGCCATGGTTTGGAAGGAAATGGTTCTCTCTCTTTGACTGTGTTCTGTAATTTCGAAAGTTGTTCAACCAAATGAAGTGTAGTCCAAACTATTCCTTTTCCTGTTCGAATTTTTGACTGTAAGCAGGTTAGTGCAACCGAATAGTTGTTCTCTGTCGTAGTTCACTAGCTCTGAGGACACACACATTTCTTGTATTCGTAACAACTTTTATAGGATTGTAAGTCCAATGCACACTCATTTTTAAATCAACTAAAGTTATTCGTTCTAAAGGAAACATCCTGAGAAATGTGCCCTCTGCCACACATTTGTTTCATCTGTGTGGTTTAGATGGCGGACGGATGACGTCGGGTTAGAGGACTCTGTTTCCATAAATCCTCTTGACGACTGATGTCTGATTCGAAGAGAAACCATGTCTCAAAAATAATTACTCACTTTGGGGAATCCAAACACGTTCGACGAAACTAAGGGATGTGGTTTTGGCAAGGGAATGAGATCGAAGTGATTTGAAGAGGGGCTTGAATTTTGCCAGCCAATTGAATTAAATACGGAATAGAAGAATTCAAAGAGCGGATGTGTTTTATTCTTTTTAATTTTAAGGTGTATTCACATAGAGACTAGCTTAAAGGCTTGTGCAGTGCTGCTGGCTTACTCTTTTTTTAGTGTGTTTATTTATTTTCGGTTTACAACACATTATATTAGTTTATTTGCAAATCAAAGTGCTTATCTGATATTTTCGTACTTACAGCCGAATTCATTTAATATTTTCTATGTACAACTTAAAAAGTAACTGTTTTTTGTATTATACATCTGCTCTATATATTCAATAGTCATATTCAAGGTTCAAACTGATGCAATCAACCCTAAGGGTATTTTTTTTTTCGACTTCTCCGAATACGGCAAGAGGAAAGCAGACACAAAATTATCCGCACAAACTCAAGCCTTGTGTTATAATAACCGCTCATGCTGTTGAATCAGAGATAATGGATGATAGAGATAACTTCGGCCATTTTTACCCCTAGGGTATCCCTTGTATTTCACTTATACATTTACAACGCTCGTCAATTCACCACAATATGGCGGCCGATTCGTGAATTTTGTGGGAAAAAAGCGGCAGATTCATGAATTTAGTGGGAATCCATGTACTTTCCATGTTGTTCGGAGGGTGTTCAAAAGTTGACTAGTATTTTTAAGGGAATTTTCTTACATTGTTATATGGACTTTCGTGAATAACAATGTATTGCAATGTCCATTTAACTGGAACTATTTGACCTTAAATTAATTCTTAAGTGTATATATAGCCAATTCATAAACCATACCTGACAAATTAACTCAAAAAATGAAGCCCACTTTATACGCTTAAATCATGAATTCTGAAAAACTCATGAATTCAATTTTGTTCGCTAATGCTAAAAAATGGTTGTCAAACATCTTATTTGTGATTCACGCTTCAATAATATTTTTATTATTGGTTAACTGAACGTGTGAATGTATTATTAATTTTTATTCATATGAAAAAATTCACACTATGTTGTGCATTCATTAATTATGTCCACGTATTTCGGATTGTAAATTGCTCAAAGGTTTAATGAATCGACTTCATGAACATAAGCTGTGTTCCTTCGTTTACCCCTCCATACTGTGTTGAAAATTGAACACCGAAATTTGAAAAAACGTTCAAATAACGAGCGAATTTTCAAATAAGAACTCTAATTCACCCCATTACTAGGGTGGGGAAGAGTATAAGCTGTCTCCACAGCTGTTCTCAAGAGCTCACACGTATTCACAGACAGGGGACAAACAGCGTATAAAAAACGCTGTCAGATGAAATCAAGGGGCAAGGGAGGTAGAAGTTGGATATCTCTATTATAGGTTATCTCTGTGTTGAATGCTGTGATCGAGGCAACAAGCAGGAGGGTAGAGGATATTTCTGAGAAAATAAAATAAAAAAAAAAAACGAAAAAAGAGCAAAATGGGACGAACAAAATCGGAAACTTCTATAGAAGAGCGAAAGGTTATTTTAAAGTTAGTTTGCGAAGGCATGTTGGATAAAGACAGCTGTCCCTCGCAGAGCCATCTACATTTCAATTCACAACTCATGTGTCGAACACTAACCCTTATAACATGGAGTATTTTATTTACGTATCCTATTCATCTTCAAATATATTTTTTCATTCGTTATTCTCGTTTCAAAGGAAACTGTTGTGTTTATTTTGTACCATGGCAGCGCAACTCTGATAAGGCAAAACGTACCGAGAGACTGGTAAACTTGTTGGAAGATCCTATACCGTAGTTAGGGATGTTGTCCATAAGTTCAGAAATGAGGGTTGTTTAGAAAATAAGAAAGGTAGGGTGGAAAAAAAATATTATGAGTGGCATATTGTCAAGAAAATCAAGAAAAACCCCAAGACACCAGTAAAATTATTGACAGCAAAGATGTCAGGAATCATTAAAAAACCACATCACTGTCGAAACAGTAAGGCGGACCTTAAGGTCAAATAATTTTAACGGTAGAGTTGCACGTCGCAAACCCTTTTTTTCCAAAGTTCGCCAAAGAGTATGTTAACAAGATTCTAGACTTTTGGAACACCGTTATTTTTAGTGACGAAAGCAAGTTTAACTTGTTTGGCAATGACGGGAAGCAAAGGGTTTGGCGAAAATCAAATACTGAGCTGAATGAAGCTAATCTTCAAGCGACGGTGAAACATGGCGGTGGTAATATCATGATGTGGGGGTGAATGCCTGCGCGGAGGGTTGGTCAAATGGAGTTCATTGACTATAGAATGAACCAATATGACTACCTTGACATCCTAAAAAGAAATTTACAGAAAAGCGCTACTACAATGGGTTTAGGGTCAAATTATGTCTTTCAACAAGGCAACGACCCAAAGCACACTGCTCACAATGTCAAAATGTGGCTGCTTTTCAATGCTCGCTCGCAGCTCAAAACGCCTCCACAGTCACCCGACATCAACCCCATTGAACATTTGTGGGCTGAGCTGGAAAAAAATATTCGAAATCGAGCTATCAACAGCAAAGCTTCTCTTAAAGAACCTCTGCAATGAGAATGGGAACTTTTACGCCCAGATTTTTGCAAGAAACTTGTCGGGAGTATGTCAAAACGACTAAGAGCCGTCATTGATGCTAAGGGTGGTGCAACTAAATACTGATGTGCCACTCACCTACTTTATTTTATGTATTTTTTCATATTTTTATTTTTGTGCGAATAATTTTGTGTCACGTTTAATTAAAGTCAGTTTGTTTATTTTCGCTTTTGCTTACTTGGATTTATTGATATTTGATTTTATTGTACTAATTTTTAATCTTTTACTAATTTTATTGAATTAATTTTTCACGACTAAGCTAGTGGAATTTAGCTTATTGCGTTAAATGAAGTCTTCTGGGAATAGTTTTGTGTGGATGTGTATGTTTGGACCTCCTGGGGTCCGACAAAAATCTCAACAAAAGGTAGGCTTTTGAATAAAGACGGTATGGATTTCGGAGTCGATTTCCATTCGACAGGCAAACCGACTGTTTGGCCCCTCCGGCGTCGCGAATTAACCTGACCTGGTAGACTTTTTCGTTACAAAAAGAGTATCTTCCAATTTCGTGAGAATAGAGGAAAGCTTTAGACCTCTCCTCTGACAACTCACCAATAATATTGACAATGAGCGAAAGTCTAATGAAATTAGAAGGACCACCTAGACTCACAAACAATAAAATAAACTGGGACGGTTTCAAACATGATTGCGAAACAAAAATTATGTTGAATGCCTCACTGAAAACACCATTTGAGTTAGAAGTGGAACTCGAAAATTTTATATCGATTATCCAGAACGCCGCATGGAAAAACACTCCAAGAAGAAAAGTTGCCAAATGAGAAGGAACATATTACCCGCCAGCAATTAAAGAACTTATTCGCGAAAAAAGGAGAGCGCGCAAGGTATGGCAACATTCTCGCTACCCTTAAATAAAGCATACCTAAATGCAAATAAATTTGTATGCAATAAACTTAAAAAAGCAATTAAAGACTTGAAAAATCACGAGATCTCGGTATGTGATATACAAGGTTTAATGATAATAATATGGGTGGCGCAACAGTCCTAGGCGGACCTGGGCCTAGCTTCTCAGCAACCACTGCGTGTTGTGCGTGCTTCTGTTCTCTCACGAGTGGAAGGGACCTACAGTTTAATGCCGACTCTGTTGAGAAGCTTTTTCTACACAGGAATACACTTTGAGCATTGTCAGTGACTCGAAAGAGATGGAGCCGTGAATTATCAAAGGTGGTAAATTCGGGTATCGAACGTGGAACCCGTTGCGTAGGAGTCGACGCTCTAACCCACAACGCCACGGCGACCCACCCATGGAACTAAGCAGTGCATTTGAACCATAGTTATATCGCCATAAAAAGTCACACACAAGGACGCCGTGGTAATTTCGAATGAACTTAATTCAGAACTTAGGACTCAACTTTGGAGTAGGTTGTGAATTGAAATTAAGGATTCATGGGGGTTAGGAGGGGCCGATGCGAGACCAGCCATGGCTACTAAATGTTTCATTGCTCGTTGACTTAGATTCGTGGCATGGGTCGGAAATCGAAGCGAGATTTAATGAATGAGTGTAGCCCAGAAGGGAAGTTTTAAGGACACACAAAAGAAGTTTATAGGTGCTCGTATCTCTTGTCTTTGCATGGAAGATGAAGTGGCTAAAAGAAATATGTATTTATTCTTCCGTCTTTCAAGTACAGAGCTTTTTAAGACTACTGATAATATTAATAACATTTCATTTCTTATTAATAATAATGCCTAGTATAAGCAGAATTTAACATACAATTATAATGTAATTTAGAGTAAATTGCTACTCAAAAAATTTAAAATTTAATTTTTACATTTATCTCTACTCATATTTAAGTCTATAACATTTGCAACTAAATTGAATTTTATGCAAGCATTAGTTATAGGATCATTTTGCCCATAGTTTGTACTATGCCTCGAAACATAAAAGAAATCTCTAGGCCTCAGATAACGAGACGGGGTGTAAACACTGAACATGGAAAGCAGCACCGGACAATCAATGTGAGCAGTAATGACGTCATGAGCGAAAAGAACTGAATAATAAGTCCTTCTTACATGCAGTTGCTTTAGGTCGATAAGCTGACATCTAGCATTATAATCCGGCATATTTGAATTCCACGACATCTTTCGAAGAGCAAACCTAGTAAATCTTTTTTGTATTCTCTCAATACGAATAGCGCTATTGTTATATAAAGGATTCCATATTAAACAACAGTATTCTAATATAGAGCGAATTAACGAAACATACACAGACTTAAGAGTGTAAGGGTCTTGAAAATCTTTTGAATTTCGAAACAAGAATCCTAGCATGGAGTTGGCCTTTGAAATAATATAGTCTATGTGCATAGAAAAAGTCAGTTGAACGTCGAATATAACCCCTAGATCTTTATGCGAACATACTCTTGTTAAGATTGTATTATCAATCTTATAATTATAGATTATAGGAGATAAAATTCTAAAAAATGTCATAACTGAGCATTTACTAATATTGAAATGTAGTCCATTCAAATCGCACCAATTCTGTACTGATGAGATATCATTTTGCAACTCCATTGCATCGGCCAATGATCGGATTGATTTAAAAATTTTTAAATCGTCAGCGTATAAAAGGCAGTCGGAATGGGAAACATAGGAAGGCAAATCGTTAATAAAAAGAAGAAACAGAAGAGGGCCGAGGTGACTACCTTGAGGTACCCCAGAGAAATTGAAAATTACTCGTGACTGATCATTACCTATTTTTACAAACTGTCTGCGATTTGTAAGGTAGCTAGTTATCCATTTCAAGATTTTAGAATGAAAACCAATCATCTCTAGCTTTTTTATGAGCACATTATGTTGAACACGGTCAAATGCCTTCGAGAAGTCAGTGTATATGGAGTCAACTTGAAGTCTCGCTTCCATGGAACTCAGGCAAAAGTTTGTAAATATAACCAAATTGGTCGAAGTTGATCTTCCACTCACAAAGCCATGTTGAAATTGGGATATTTGGTTTCGAACTTCAGCATATATTTTTTTCTTAACAACAGCTTCGAATAATTTCGGTATTAATTGGAGTTTAGCTATTGGTCTGTAGTTGACAATAGAACTTTTAGGTCCAGATTTATGAATTGGGGTGATGAGAGAATCCTTCCAGCAATCCAAAAATTCGCCGCGAGCCAGTGACATATTAAAAATGATAGTCAGGGGCTTGACTAATCCGTCCTTACACATTTTTAAAAAAAGCGGGGGAAGATTATCAGGCGCCAAGCTTGCACTAGAATCCAGTGAGGACAGCTCAGAAAGAATATCATCATTCGTCAATTCTAATCGCCCTATGTCTGCGATTGTATTTGCTCTAAGTTCTGACCTGCAACCCATGCCTAAGTCAACAAAGTTTGACTGGAAATGTGATGCAAACATATCACATATAACCTTACGGTCATCAGTAGATACATTATCGTAGGACATATTCGATGGAATTCCAACAGAATTACGTTTAGTATTGATAAACGTCCAGAAAGTTTGTTTGTTCTGTTTGATCCTTGACTCAAGAGAAATTATGTATTGCCTGTAAACAAATCTCTTCAGGAATTCATATTCTTTCCGCATTCGACACAATACGCCACGCAGTGAATTGTCTTTAGCAGACCTCTTACATATCTTGTTTAGAGCATTTTTGAGTCTGCATAAGCTTCGGTTGAACCAGATGGGTTTTTTGGAATTAGTAGATATCTTAATAGGAACAGACCTGGATATGGCATCTTCTAATATGTTTCGAAACTTAGTATAAACTATGTTTAAACTTGGGAAGTCAAAAGTTTTATCCCAGTCGACTGAAAGGAAATAGTTATTTAATAAATTGTAATCAGCTTTTATGAAATCTAACTTAGGCTTATCTTCGGAAGGACCAGATTCAAATGAATTAAATACAATCATATTAAATGAAACTAGCAGTGCTTTATGATACATACTATTATTCAGTAAAGGATGATCAACTTCCAAGACAACAGCCTCTAGATCTTCATCAACAAAAATTAAATCTAAAATTCTTTCCATTGAATTAGAAATTGTATTAGCCTGCCTAAAGTACATAGCATTCATTGAGTCGATGACTTCAAATTCGAAATTTTGAGTAACATTATAAGCAAACATACATTTGTCTTCTTCAGAGAAAATCCATTTTAAATTAGGTAAATTAAAATCACCAAGCACAATAGTATAAGAATTCTCAGGTAGATGATCGACAATATTTTTAATGTTAGTTATATGAGCTTGATAAATTGCATTATTAGAGCCCGGGGTAATGTATGAAACAAAAACATAAATGTTTGACAAAGTACCATTACTCGCATTAAAATATTCAATGCACACACACAATTGATCAATAGCAGCCGATAAATCTGATAATGCAATTTGTCTGCTCTTAAAACATGAACGAACAGCCAGCAGCACACCTCCACCTCTATCCTTATCAAGTTGAACATAACATCGATCACGTCGATAGACATCAAAGTCCGTGGTGAAAAGTTCAGCAGAAAAAATGCCTTCATGCAACCAGGTCTCAGTTAAGGCGATCATAGCATAAGAGCAATCAGCAGCAGCGACAAAAAAATCATGAACTTTAGTTCTCATTCCTCCCACGTTATGGTAATAGAGCGAGAAACAAACATCTGCATTATAGCGTGCAGAAAGAGACGGTGTTATGTTTGTTTTTCGATTTCGCCTTTGCTCATTCCGTTTTTTGAGAGAAACCGAAAGGCTCTCACTCTCATACCCTTCGGCCAGAGTTCAGAATTGAGAAAGTTAGGCACCATATGCTCTGGTACACCAAGTTTAAAATTGATGTATTTGAGAGAGCTTTCATCAACATCGGCTTTGATCAGTTTGTGACACTCCAGATTCAGTGGATCAATGTTGAAGTTCGACGAGACATAATCCACAATTGACTGACAGGTTGTAGCAGGTTTGAACGAAGATAGATGAAGCCACTTTGGTCGGCTAACAATCTCGAGTTCCACAGCGACGTTGGGATTGTTGTTGGTTCCAACGATGGTATTATTGCTCTTGTTGGTACGAGTGGGAGCAACTGTTTGCCATATGGAAGCATCGGGCACTAGGGGTTCATCGACCTGGGCATCGTTTTCATCTACAGGTTCCACAGCTGACGCACTTGTGTTTGTTGCACTTTGTACAGCTGATACAACAAGAGCAGATTTTTTATTCGGAGCGGCCTGTTCTATGGATGAACAATTTGGTTTTTTTGTTATTAGCAATTGCAGCACTAGGAGTTGTAGGACTTAGGTTATTCTGCTTAGCAGAATTCAAACGTTGGGCACTGTCTTTAGCAACGGAAGGAGCAGCGCGGGGCAAAGTTCCTTTATTCATCGATTGAGAGCGAGTAATAACTTGCGATTTAGCACTGACATTCACTGAAGATCGCGATAATAAGTTCTTAATTTCAGTTAATTCCGACTGGAGTTTATCAATCTTAGCCATAACGAGGTCGGTGTCAATAATTTGACTGCCGCACTTAGTACAATTCAAAGAAACCATTGTAAGCAAGTTAATTAAGCACTCGGGTGGAAAACACGTCCGACACGTATGCGGTCAGATTCTGACTGACAGAAATATATGGGTATTGGAAAATTAATGATTTTAGAATGGAAGATACTCCTGTTGCAAGTATGATTGCATTTACTCGGATTTTCACCCAGTCGAAGCACATCCCTTCAAGTATTTCTACTACAACTAAGTTATAAAATTATCCAGCCAGTTCAGTTTTACTTTCTTGATTAAGACACGTTTGGCAAGAGTTTCTCCACTGAGAGTTGTTGCTCTTACCCCAGCTAAGCGCAGGTTGAAATCACCGTGCTAGGTCAAGGGGTGAAGTCACTTGAAGACGGCGGAAAATGTTCCTTTCGTCGAGAATTTGATGGACAGCAGAGTTTATGTGCTCTTCCAGACGACGCTTATGCTTATGAGCATATTTATTTACTCCATCTTGGATTGATGGAATTGTAATATCTCTCCCTAGTTTCGTTTGTACCAGGGTGCTTTAACGATGGTTCTTATCAGGTACTTTATTTTGAAAAGTTTTTAGAATGTTTTTTATTACTTTCATTGCTACAACCCCATAGTCGTTGACCATACATCCAGACGGGTCTCAGCACTTGCTTGTAAAGGGTTTTCCAAAAATGACTTGCCACCTTTTGTTTTTTAATAAACCGCAAATGACATTACAAGATTCCCTTAAAATAGGAGATGCTGGATATTCCTTGTCGCCATGACTTATCACTCCATTTAAAAAAGCTGACGTTGGTACCTTTTCTAAGAAGTAGGTCTAATATACACATAAGCTGTGCTTTTTTGCAAGCGTATATACGCCTAATTTTGAAGTGCACAAAAAACGATCATCGGCGCTTAATGATTCATCATAAAATCTTGGCAGCACCGACGACATTTATGACATTTGCTAAGCAGTCAGGGTGTAGCAGTGGAAGGTGGTGGTTGATCTTTGATGGTCACAATCTTCCTTTTTTGTGACTGTGTAGCGTGACCATCACTTTAAAAGCAAAAACACTTAATAATTATAAAATAAGAACAATTTTCATCAAATGAAAAGAACCTTTTCGAAACCTGAACGGAATGTATAGCAGAGACACTCTGGGTATACCAAAAATTGCATACTTATGGTTGCCAAAAAATTCAAAATTATCTAATACATCAACCAAACCTACAAATGTAAGCCACATACAGCAACCTAAACAATGAATGAATGAATTCAGGAATGAACACACAGAAAATAATGTTTGGAAGCATTGTTTTTATCAGCGCTTATTTCTTGAGCGGCGATAGATATGATGAGTAACTTAAGCGGATATAGGATTCGTTGTTAGTGTATTTTACATGCAAATTGAAAAGTAAGCGTATATACGCTTGCAAAAAAACGCAGCTATAGTTCCATCAAGGTCGTAACATCAAAATTGGTGCCGGTGTTGCCTCGAATCTAGACAGCTGCATTACTTTCCATGGAAGGCTATACAGATTAATAATGTTGGCGCTGCACTACATAACATACGCATTTATTACAAATTGAATTTTGAAGACGGCACGGAGAGACGGAGAGCTGCAGAATAAATGAATCCAGTTGAAGAGTTTTGAGGAATCTCCGCAGTTGAACTTATCAGAACCGAGTCAATTCTTCTTGAAGAAGTTTTTAAGTTTTTGTCCATGTCCGGATTATTCTTCATCGCACTACACATTGCTTAAAACCAAAACCGTATTGTTCGTTTTCCTAAAAATAAAAGTAAATTATTTTCTGTTAATTTAAAATAAAAAATGTGCTTTCTGTTGCACAAACTCATCTTTCAACCTAGAAATTGATTGGGTCTGTAAACGTCACAAAATGTATGAAGTGAGGATGAGTTGCGTTTTCTATAATACTTACTTGCTTATAAGGCTGTCTACCCATGCAGGGTCCGGCGGAGGTTGTCCTTAGTGTTCCGCTTATACATATGCGTGCACTCACTCGTTCGAGTGGTATGAGGTTGATTTTCAGTCCACCAAATTGCGACAACACATAGCTGGGTCTTACTACAGAAACAAATAGCCAGTGGACCAAGCGGGGTTGTAGTCCCCAATTGTGCCCTATGGCCCTTTTGCAGCAGTAGGGAGCGGTAGAGGCCGTCCTGAACTTCCAGCTTAGCTTCGTGTCGAAAATATGGCCTAAGAATTTTGAAGAGGACTAAGTCTGTAATTTTTGGACTAACGCCTAGGCCGCACTCGTTAGTCCATGTCGCAAGCTCGGTAATAGCCGATTGCATGATATCCCTGATCGTGAATACAAATTTATCTGATGCTGCAATGGCAATGACCTTGCACCCGCTCCCGTCTATCGTCGCTAGCAGTTCTTTTACTACTACATACTACCACGAGAGAGGAGTGAGTACGCCACCTTGTGGCGTACCTCTGTTAACAGATCTGCAAATCGTTGTCTCACCTAGCTTTCAGCTTATCACTCTGTTATGGACAAGTTTAGCTAACACGCTTAATCAAGCAACTACGTGACTGGATTTAATTTGCATTTTTGTGCTTATTGAAAAACAACCTTTCGCAACCATCAACCGTGTATTTCTCAATACCAGTTATTTTTTATTTTTTTCTTTAGCATCCACCGACTTATCTCTTAATCTCCTGCCTCTTTACAGGAACCTATCTCCCTGTCTCAGAGCAAATAGTGGCCCCTTCCTTCTGTAACTCTGAGCATTCGAGGATTTCATGTTACATTTAAGACTTAAATACCCACTACCCGAATCGGCGGGTACCCGGTAGCTGACATTCCCGGGTACACGCGATCTTGGGTATTGTCCTCGGGTACCAAGTAAACTGCAAAATTGGGTATTACCGGGGTAAAATCAAGAGCATTAGTTTCTTGAATTTGATGCGAATTCCATTTGCGCGAGTCGCAAATGTTAACAACAATTTTCACCATTCGACCTATTTTTCGTTTGACTCGCCATCGGTAATCGGGGTGTAAATTAGAAAATACTAGTCCAAACCGAAGCTTTTTTGATTTTTGTTTCAAATCAAATCAAATTACATAACAAAAGGTTTTCACTTGGTCCAGCAACTATTCCTTAAAACCAACAAATTCCTTGGGACAGCAAACCTAACTTTCTCGAAGATCATGCTGGGTTGCATCTCTCTCGAAGAAAAAGAAGAAAGAATAAACTGAAATAATTTTCCATAATCGGACATTCACGGGTTTCCCAAATTCACGGATTTAGCAATATTATGAGCATCACCGCACTATCGAAGTAAATACATTCATACAACCGATCGTATTCTAGTAAGGTATCATTTTTCTGATCCTTGGTAACACTTAGACTGATCATGTATGCAACCATTTGTGTGCCCTGCTGCATACTCTTAGGAGCAACGACGGATAATGAAACTTGAATAAACCAAAAAAGACAGCATACTTTTCAGATGAGGCTAAATTGATCCATTCTTGACATTCATAAATTACATATTTTCCGGCGCAACTTAACCAACATCGTGCGTCTGCAAAAAACCTTCATACCCTCGCCCCTTCCACAATCAACTAATGACTGTAGTCCCTTTCGAAGTCATTCCAGAGCAAGTACAGCAAACCAATCCGTCCTGCGACTGCACTCTGAAGGAGAACAGATCGCCGGTAAATATGGTATGGGACATCGCTTGGTAATTAAAGACTTTTCCACTCAAAGGATTCTCCGGGTGTTGTTTGCATAATTGGAATCGTAATAGTCCGCGTCGCCGTCCCTTTAATTAGGCACGACCATCACAGAGCGGCCAGTCACTGGGCACCGCGCTGTGCCCGCGACACCGCATCACCTCTGGATCGGGCCAAGTAAGTCATGTTTTTGGTATGCGTGTGCATGTAGCCGCCTGCCGTTGCAACCAACCGCCAAACAGGCTACAGCCAACAGTCAACGGCCACCGGCCCACCAACTGCCACTGTCATCCCCACAGCCGGTGCCGGTGCATCTTTGTACGGCATGTTGGCCATGTTGCGCGGTTTGTTTATTGCAATATTTAAATCGTCGAATTCCGGAGAAAATCAAAAAGGCTTACGAGTGCGCTAATGGGTTTCCTGTGTTCCTGGGGGGGCCGCTGGCATTTTCGTACTCGCAATCGTCGTCGTCGTCGTCGTCGCTGTTGTCGTCGTCGATGATTTTCGTTGACAACGCACCGAACAATGAACGAAGTGGCCCCCCCAGGCCATCTAAGGGATGTCGAGGTGAGATGTGTATGCGTGGCTGCATGTGTGTGCGTCGTAGGACTGGAGGGCATTGTGTGATTTTTTTCAACTGCATTCGATTCGGAGTAGAACGTCTAATCGAATTGTATCGCCTGACGGGAGGAGTCTCTGGCTTCGGGGGAGGTTGTGTCGCATCGGCGGTTACCTGGTCAAAATGCATTAGTTGGCGGGGGTTGAGCAATGGCTTGAGGCAATGCAGGAGCAAAACAATGTCGTGGTCCATTGCCGGTAGAACTCCAGCCTGCCCACCACTGCAGGGGTTTCTAGTACCGAAATCCACTTCGGTTGCTGTTGGGCTTTTGAAAAGGACACATCTTCTGTCGAAAAGCGAGGTTTTGAGAAGTCCCAATCGTCGACGCCATTTCAGATGGTTTTCTGTTTGCCCATCCGCCCACCACCGGGCCACGTCCACGTCAGGGGAACAAAGGAAAATTGCGAGATCTCAGACATCACAGAGCATCGCGCTCCGCCCCCACCAATTGTCGGCCAGTTAGTGTCACAGCTCCCATGACTAACTGCCCCACATTCCGCCGAAATTATTTCTGTCAAAATCGCGGAATCAAAACAAAGCCGTAAACCTCAACATCGCCGCTCGTTGAGGCGTCAAACAGCCTCCGACGTCACTTCATCCCAAACATCGTCGATGGCAGCAACCGGTTCTGTGAGAGATTGCGACCGCTTTGATCAGCGCCCCATTTGACCACCCTGCAGCGCGAACGGTGCGCAACAATCCGGAGGGACTGCACCGGCGGCGGGCGCACATAATGGCACGCTAATGGAGCGCATATTTTTATTGCCACCCCCCTCGGGTCGGCTGCGATTTTATGGCCAGATCGCGGGGTGTTGAAAGCCCAACTATTAATGTGCTCTGCTATCCGGAAATATTTGACGTATGGATTGCAGTTTATTTTTGACAGAATTTCCGAATAAACCGCCGCCGCGCCGTGACGCCCACCTGCGAGCGGGCCTGTTGAGAGCACTAAAACACGAAAAAAATACGATGGAACGTCAAACATGCTCCGGCCATGTCGCAACAGGGCGGAGCTGTGGGTGTGTAGCAGGAGGTGGATGTACATTACAAGCGCGCGAAAATCAAATTAATTTAATATCTTTTTTATTGCTCGTGAGATATACTGCCTCGGCAGTGTTGGCCAGCGGCCGGCACGGCGTTCCGAATGCGAGCTCTGATGAGACAAACAGCGGGATATGTGATAGATGACGGACCGTGGGATGAGAACGGTAGCCTTTACGACCGGTAATTGGTTTATTTTTGGTTTGGCTTATTGAGTGGTTGCTTAAATGCGAAAGGATTGCCAGGTGAATCACGTCATGTGAGCATTGGACGGATGAATCAACTTAAATTATGTCAATTGGTAAGCTCTTTGAATGCAGTGTTTTTTTTTTTTTTTCGAGGGTAGGTGAATATCTTCAAAAGTCACTATGGGGCCGTTCCCACATAGCGAAAGGGATTTTTACCCAGTAAATATACGGTAGCCCTTACGACCGCGGGTTGAATTCACCGTGCTGGGTCAAGGGGTTTAGTCCTTTGAAGACGGCGAAAAGAGTTTCTTTCGTCGAGAATTGGAAGGACAGCAGAGTTTATGTGCTTTTCCAGGCGACACTTATGCTTACGAGCAAAGTTCGTAACTTCATCTTGGACTGATGAAATTCCAAGATCTCTCTGGATATCGTTGCTTCGTATATACCAGGGTGCGTTGACGTTAGCACTTTATTTTGGAAAGTTTGTAGTATGTTTCTATTACTTTCTTTGGTACAACCCCATAGTTGTACACCCTACGTCCAGACCGGTCTTAGCACTTTCTTGTATACAAGCAATTTGTTGTCACAATTGTATGTCACTGTACTTAGCTTGAAATATTTTCCAATAAGCCAGTACATGTCTTTGTATCTTAATTGGAGCTCCTCAGGTTTCTTTTTGACGTGCTCCTTCCATTTAAGCTTTACATCGAGAGTCATGCCGAGGTATTTCTCTTCATTGCCGAAGGGTATTTGAACATTATTTATAAAAACGGGCAAGTTATTCACGTTCTTATAAGTAAAATTTTTATGAACGGATTCAGCTTCGTTAAGCTCACTTCGCTGAGTGTCCGTCCATTCGTGTATCCGGTCTAAAGCATAATGCAATTTTCTAGTTGATTCTTCGACCGTTTTGGCAGTTACCAAAATGGCGGTGTCGTTAGCAAATGTGCCTACGCCCTGCGGTATGTCGCTGCTATACAGTAAGTAAAAGAGGGGACCAATAACACTTCCTTGTGGCACTCCAGCTTGTATAGAATTAAATAGGGAGTATTCTTTCCCACGGAAGATTCTATCCGATAGATAGTGCGATAAAATTGTGCAAAGTTTTCTCGGGAGGAATAGTTGAAGCTTGTGTTTCAAGCCTTCGTGCCAAACCATGTCAAAGGCTTGAGAAACGTCGAGAAGTACAGCTGAGCAGACTTGCTTTTGTTCAAACGATTTTGCTATAACATCAGTTATGCGATGTACTTGGTCAATAGTTGAATGCTTGCTTCTAAAGCCGAACTGGTGGTTAGGAATAAGTCGTCTTTCTTCTACAACCGGGCTTAAACGTCTCAGTAATATTCGTTCGAACACTTTAGGCATTGTCGGAAAAAGTGAAATCGGTCTGTAAGACTTTTTGTCTGTTGGGGGTTTACCCGGTTTCGACACCAGCTACTTTCCACTGACTAGGGACATGTTCCAATCCAAAGGCGGCGTTAATAATGTAAAGAAACATAAAAAGCGCTTTCTGAGGTAATTCTTTCAGAACTTCTCCTGTGATTAAATCATAACCATGAGCTTTCATGGGTTTGAGTTTTTTCAATTCTTCCTTAAGTTCTGTCAAAGTAGCATTTCTTATAGAAAAATTGTCATTATTTGAGTCTGAACCGTAGGAGTCTGTCCATCGCGTGATTTAAACGTAGCTTCCATATGATCTGCGAAGAGATCTGCTTTCTCTTTATCTTCTTTGGCCCACTCGTGTAGGTTTTTCCGAACTGGGGCCGCATGTGTTTGGGGGTTTAAACCGTTGGCTGCTTTCCAGAGTGTACTCACTCTGGTATCTTTTTTCGCTGTCAAGCCTGTTAATTCCTGTTATTTTTAAACGACTTAATATTCGCTTTCAGAAGGTTAGACTGTTGGTTGATGTGTGTTTTATGCTGCGGCGCACGGGTCTGCTGACATTTCTTACGAGCTTTACGTTTCTCTCTTACTAATTCTCGTATTTCCGGTGGATATCGCAGTACATGTTTAATCGTCGTTTTTCTAGCGAGAGGTGTATCGCTCCACGCAACGCACTGTATTACTTCTATAAATTTATCGAGTTCTATTTCTAGATAGTATGAGGCTCTCAGCGGTACTCTGAGTTCGATATTATGTTGTAAGTGATTTCTAAATGCTGGCCAATTCGTACGTTTATTAGTTAACGTAGGTGGAACTTCCTTTTTACAAGGGTATCATTTATACATAGTACAATGGGAGAATGATCTGAACTAAGATCAAAGTTTTTATCATTTTGTAAGTATTTTCAAGAAACACCTTTTATGACAAAGAAATCAACAACGTCAGGAATTTATCAACAACGTCAGGAATCTCAAAAAACCCCTGGTTTGACACGAATGCAGGCAGGCACATTCAGCGAAGCAAGCAGCATACAAGGCGATGCTGGACAGAAGGACGAGAGCGGTTCATGAGCTCTATGAACTTAAAAGAAGGGAAGAGCACCGGCTTCTCAAAAAGAAAAAGAAAGAGCATGAGAAGCGCGCGATCGAGGAAATGGAGAGGTGTTACGGCAGACGTGTAAAACAACTATCACATGGAGACAAAATTCGGACAGTAGCCTGTCGTGACGCTGAGGGACAAATCGTAGTAGATTCGCAGTCGATACTGAGAATCTGGAAGGATCATTTCTGCTAAACGGCGAGGAAGACTCCAATACCGCTGTCAGGCAGAATGTTCCACTCAATATGGACGATGATCGACTAAAATTCCGTCCCCCCGACTTAGACGAGGTCAAGACAGCAATATCAAGACTTAAGTCTAACAAAGCTGCCGGTGCGGAGCGACTGTCCGTTGAAATCTTTAAGGCAGCTGGTGATGATCTGGTTGGGCGCATGCACCAGCTCATCTGTAAGATATGGTCGGAGGAAAGCATGCCCGACGAGTGGAATCTCAGTATCGTTTTTCCCGATCCACAAGAAAGGAGACCCCTTTGACTGCGCCAACTATAGAGGGATAAGCCACCTGAACATCGCTTACAAGATCTTCTCTATAACCTGATAGGTCCATATCAGTGTGGCTTCAGGCCAGGGAAGTCCACCATCGACCAGATTTTCACATTAAGGCAGGTCCTGGAAAAAAACCCAAGAAATGCAGACCGACAACCACCACCTATTCGTCGACTTCAAGGCCGCATATAACGAGGTTTACAACCCCATGTCTAGTTCTGACATTCCTGCCAAACTCGTTAGGTTGTGCAGGATGACGATGGAGAATTCTCGCTGCTCCATCAAGGTCGGTAACGAACTCACCGAGACCTTCAATGTCAAGAAAGAGTTTAGACAAGGCGACGCGCTGTCATGTGACTTTTTCAACATTATTCTTGAGAAGATCGTGCAGAACTCACACGCTAACACAAGAGGCACGATCTTCCAGAAGTCCGTACAACTGCTAGCATACGCGGATGACATTGACGTGATTGGCAGAACACAGCGAGCCGTCAATGAAGCGTTTGCTGGTTTTGAAGCGGAGGCGGCCAAAATGGGTTTAGCGGTGAACGAGGGCAAAACGAAGTATATGCTGTCATCGAGATAGGACGCACAACATCGACGACTTGGCCAAAACGTCACCATAGGCAGCTATAACTTCGAGGTAGTGAAGGACTTCGTCTACATCGGCTCCTAAGTGAATAGTAGGAACAACACCAGTACCGAGATTAAACGCAGAATTACTCTTGCCAATCGCTGTTTCTTTGGGCTCAAAAGGCAAGTGAGTTGTAGAGTCCTCTCTCGAAGGACCAAGCTAACATTATATAACACCTTGATCATGTCTGTCCTGCTCTATGGTGCGAAGGCATGGACAATCTTAAAAGCGGATGAAGAAGCACTTGGTCTTTTCGAGAGGAAAGTTCTGCGTTCAATCTTTGGTCCTGTTTGCGTTGACGGTTTCTGGATAAGAAGATTCAACCACGAACTGTACGGGCTGTGCAGTGGCATGAGCCTAGTAAGTCTACGGATTCAACGCCTAAGATGGCTGGGCCATGTAGAGCGCATGGACAACTCAGCTCCAGCCCGAAGAGTCTTCAACTCCGAACCAGTGGGACAACGCAATAGCGGACGCCCACGGAACCGATGGCGCACCCAGGTGGAGAAGGACCTCAACCAACTTGGTGTGCGCAGTTGGAGATAGCTGGCTAAAGATCGTGCCGGCTGGAGAGGCTTACTGGTTGAGGCCCAGGTCAACCCCGGACTGTAGCGCCACCAGAAGGAAAAGAAGAAGTCAGGAATCTCTTTGAATGCAGCGTTTTTTTTTTTTGGGAGAAAATGTAAGACGCTTGATAGACTTGATAGAGAATATTTGAGTTTTTCATTTGGAGATGATGAAAAAGCCCTGCATTTTTTGTCATTTTTTTCAGTTTGGTGAAATTTGTTTGAGAAGGAAACATCATACATACAGTGTATCAAAGTCAAAATGGGACAATAGAACTTTAATTACAAAAAAAAATAAACGAAGCACAATTTGAAATTAGAAAATTCTTTTTATTATTTTTTAGGCTTCTTTAGATACAAACCAAAAAACCTTAAAAGAAATATTACTGATGAGTTTTATACTGAATTTTAGATCAAAATCATTGAGATGTGCGAAAATAACGCCTAAATGAAAATGGGACAGTTACCGAACACATCCCGTAATACACGACAACTTCGGGATTCGGGATTGGATATTCCGTCAAGTGAATTAAAATTCACATATTAGTGCACCAAAACTAGCCATCGAAGTGTATAAAGTGCTTAGGAAAAATGCTCACACAGAAACAATACGGATTGTGCTAAGGAAACACAAATTGAATGGACGAGTAGCTAGAAAGAACCCGTTCATAAGCAAAGTCAACAAGTCGAAAAGGAAGCAGTTCGCAGAAAAGCACGCTAACAAAGATTTTTCATTCTGGGAAAAGGTTAATTTTTACAGATGAAAGTAAGTTTAATATTTTCGCTCCGACAAGAGCTCCGAGACAAAAATTTGCTCGAGTAGCAGATCACTCGAGTATCTTCCACTCGAGTATCTTACTCGCGATCAGAGAAGCGTGTTCAGTAGAACCTGCCCTCATGGTTAGGCCGCAGCGACAGAAAAGTTTCCATGAGGGCCATCTTCCACTAAATTGGGACATTGAAGGCAATGAGGTCGCCGACGAACTGGCCAAGCGATGATCTTCCGACAACGCCCCCACTGAGCTGACATGAGGGGACCACCAGCTCAGTGGGGGCTCTGCCAACCAGATCAAATACATCATTTACCAACACTTCCTGTCTTTGCTAGTAGAATGTGGCATAGTTCACAACCAAAAACAAATTCACTAGGAAAGCCTGGGCCTCTTACACGAAAAGAGGCACTGATGACCTCCCCAATTGAAATCAATCCATAATAGCTAGAGTCGTGGCCGTAAGCACGCCCATAGGTATCCAAGCTGCTAGACTCGGAGTACCATTCAACCCACACTGTAGCAGTTACCGCGACACCCACTCAGAAGAAAGTCCGCCTCACTTTCTCTGTGATTGTCCGGCACGAGCCATACAAATATATATCGCGTTCGGCAAACCCCTCCTTAGTGACCTCTCCAACCAAATTATATCGAACGTAATCAAATTCCTAAACTCCATAGGCTGGAATTAGCTAGCCCTTAAAACCCAGGTCTACGGCCAACTGCGCTACTTGGTTTGAGCCAATTCGGCTAGCCACTTAAACCGAATAACCAACCAACGCCACACAGTGAACGCCGCTTACCCAAGCAAGCCGAACAGAGGGACCCTGGGCAAACTTGATGCAGAATAGCTGAAGAGGAAATGAGTTGGAGAGAGCTCAAACGCGTTGCAGAACTTCGAACGAGATGTCGCGCGAGCGTGGTTGAATCCTTATGCCCCCGAGGGGTTAAGGGGCATTAGTAACGAAGTAGAAGCATAGATGAGGGAATTCTTGATCGCTTCGAGAAATGGACGATGCACTGCACCAAGAACAGTGTCTTGGTCTGTTGTTCAACTTTGAACGTTCGCAAAAGTCGTCTTCCCTTGCCGAAGAATTGATCCCAAACCCGAGCCACCCACCTCCCACCCTGCCACACACAGCCGCATGCTGAGGCCTCCTTTGCACGTAATGCCAGCTAAATGCGAGGACACAGTCGTTCCGCCCTTATGAGGAAAAGTAAATAATTTTTATTGTTTTCGCCGCCACCATGTTGACCAAGCTAATTGATTATTCATTATGAGACAAATGCATAAATTAATATGTCAGTCGCGTTGCGCTGTGTGTGCCTCAAATGTCGCACACGTTTAACGAATTCAACCGTAAATCCAAAGCGAACCAGTTCAGGCCGCGGCCAGCGCGCCTCCCCGCCAGCGACAAGCTGTACAGTTGTCGGACGCGTGATTGAAGCACCACCAGAGAAGCGGTGTGGGCTCACAACGGCAGGCAAAACAAATTGAAAAACGCATCGCAAAACAAATGCGATCGTTCTCTCATTAAATTTCAATTAATTACGTTATTTACGGGCGGCGAAGTTCGCCCGATAATCCACGAAAAAGGGGTTTCAGGTTAATTAATTAATTCAATCAGTGTTATTGAAAATCGAAATCGAGTGGCGAGGGGCTGCCGGGGATGTGGTCACATGCGGCACAGTGGTGGGGAGAAGTTTTCCCGCTGCTACTGTGTAAAATTGCGGTGGTTTGATGTAGGATCCCTGGTCTCTTGCTCCGACAATGGACTTCGATTTAGACCACAAGCGAGCGACTTTGTATAAACATGGCCTCTCAACCACTGCAATCAGCAGTCGATTTACAGTAGCAACCAGGCCGTGTTCACACGAACTGGGAAACCCAAGCCCGGAGCGAAGCACATCCGCTTTTATTATGACAAACGCTGGTACTTAATAGCACGACTGCGAGCGACGACGAACACGCATGTTGACATCCCATGAACTCCGATGCGATGATGATTCTGTTAAGCGACGCCGCTGCCGCCTCTGCGTTGAATGCCATTTAATTGGCCAAAAACTGTGCACACAGTATCCGACTCATTAAGGGTAAATTGATTTGGCCGGGACTCCGTACTCTGCCCTCCGCACTCGGGACTCCGGCCTCCGGCAGAGCGGATGCGTTCGTCATCCGAAACACCATTGGCGAGTTGATTTTTATTAATCCGATGACGTATGTGCTGTGTTTTCATTTTTGCTGGTAATTAGTAGAGCTATCGGTTATCCAAGCGCAGCTGCCAGTGTGTGGGTTGGTCGGGGGAATCACTTAACCAGCAGATGGGCGAACCGGATAAGCGATTCATCACGTGCGACAAGCGCCTGTGTGATGAGCTGAAAAATGCTCCATGGCTTGAGATAAATTGCATTTCAATGAGCGTTGAGTTCAAAAATATAATCCCACTTTTCACCTTTAAACGGCGACTGTCAGCGAAAGCAGTAGACGGGCGATGGTTATTGTAACAGCCAACATTTGGACCCGAGACGAATTCAGGGATACCACGGCTATCATTTCGAGTGTCCTAATAAGCTGAGGCGTCATTGGGATTGAGAGATGTGATCACGGAGTTTACCAGGGTAGACCCGAACACAGGATCGATCTCAACGATTGACCACATCTTGACAAACGATATTCATAGCCAAATCAATTCTGCAGTAATTGAAAATTGTATCACCGACCATTAACCAATTATATACTTCCCACCAATGCAAAAATCTGTCTGAGTAATTTTGCTAGTACATTTGCAAATAGTTTTAGCACTCAAATAAAAAACATTGTTCATCAATGTGACGCTGTTACTTCGACACACACAAGCTCACCATTAGCTAGATCAATGTTCGTAAGAGAAACAAGTTTCCCAGAAATGCGAAAAATAATAAACTCGCTAAGCGATAGCAAGTCGCCAGGTTTTGACGGTATAAAAGCCGGAGATATAAAAAGACACGCTAATATATTTGTCCCAATTCTATGCAAATTCGTGAACCTGAGCATTAATCAAGCAAAGATCCCTGAAACCTTGAAAACTGCCGTAGTCAGGCCGGTTTATAAAGGGGGTACCAAAACGGAACTCAACAATTATAGGCCAATTTCAGTATTGCCTGTAGTAGAACAGTGTCTCGAAGAAGTCATGACAAACAGGCTACAGGACTTTATCGGCAAAAATTCCCTGATAAACACAAGCCAGTACGGGTTCCAGAAAAATAAGAGTACTGGCAAGTTGTTAGGGGAATTCGCTAATTGTATCAATGAGAGCCTAAATAAAAGCCACCATGTCTTAGTGATATTCGTTGACTTCAGTAAGGCTTTTGATACACTGAACCACGATAAGCTAATCGAAGCACTAGAACATATTGGAATAAGAGGACTAATGGCAGATTGGCTAAGAGAATATTTAAGAAACAGACTCAACAATATATATAGTCAAAAGGAGAACATAAAGTATGGAGTCCCTCAAGGATCAAAGCTGGGACCACTCCTATTTATTTTGTAAGCCAATGAGCTGCTCAGAGTCTTCAAAAATGCAATACCATTTGCATATGCAGATGATACGGCGATAGTGGTGCGCCATAGGTCCTTGCATACGGTAACAGAAATAGATTCTCAAGAAAAAATGGAGATATTTGGCGCGGTCTTTCAGGAAGTGTACAAAGTGAATGAGAGTATTCGCCCGAACCACGACCTGGAGAATCGCGCACTGGCTAACAACACTCTTCTTCGTGAGGATCTGCAACAATGGCGATCTGAGAACACTGGCTTTGTCGTGTTCAATGATGATAACATGGCAGATAATGCCATCGCTGACGAAGGGGTTCATCCCCCGTTCATAACGAAGACAGAACTACAAGCGGTCTTCGAATCACTAAAGAAGAAAAAGTCGGTTGGAATCGACGGGATCTCCAACATTGTGCTAAGACACCTCCCCCTGGAAGTGGTTAATATGTACACAATTCTGTTTAACAACGCTCTGAATAATGCACATTATCCGGAGCATTGGAAAACGGCTATTGTGCAACCCATATCCAAGAGAGGAAAAGATTCTTCGAATCCGTGCAACCTCCGGTCAATTAGTCTCCTTCCGAACATCAGCAAGGTATTTGAGAAAGTGATAAATAGAGTTCTGATCAACTGGACTAAGGACAAAAATATAATTCCGGATAACCAATTCGGTTTCAAAGCGGGGCATGACACTATTCATGCCGCGTCGAAACTGGTGTCGGATATCCTATGGAACAAGAGCCAGAAACAATGTACGGGTGCCTGCTTGATCGATCTGGAGAAGGCCTTTGACACCGTATGGTTAGAAGGACTTTTCTACAAGCTCAATCGGCTAGGCATTAGCAAACCACTGCTGTACCTGCTGTGTAACATGCTTACCGGTAGACGGTTCGTAGTCAAGAATGGCAATGTGACCTCCACAGGTATTTTTGAGGTAAAAAATGGTCTCCAACAGGGTGCCGTTAATTCGCCGATCCTGTTCAACATTTACTGTACTGTACTACTCGTGTACAGATCAGGCAAAAAGATCGAGGAAATCACTACTCTCACGCAGGGTGATTCATTCATGAGAAGTTGCGATGACTGGAAGTTGAGTATCAACTTCCGGAAGTCGGTAACCATTCTGTTCAGGACGCCGTTGTATAAGGCCTCGGCGGACACGAAAAACAATTGGCGAAAATTCTCAATCGTTTGAAGAGACGGGTAACCACTGGCGCAAAAGACTGTTGTCAGATACCTGGGGATCTGGCTAGATCAGTATTTATATTTTAACAAACATGTAGATGCTGCTCTAGCCAGGGCCCGAGGCGCTTTTGCCCTTACAAAGAGACTGTTTTACAAAAGCCAACTCGATGCGAGGGTGAAGGTTATCTGCTACATGGCTCTCATCCGGCCAATGCTCACATATGGCTGTCCCGTGTGGTTCAACGTGAGTGCAAGCTTAATGGAAAAGATTCGGTTGTTCGAGAGGGCTTGTCTTAGGGCTTGCCTTCGCCTTTATCGAACTCCAGAGTCCCAGTACATAAAATACTATTCCAATGAGGTCTTATACAACAGGGCAAACCTGATAAGAGTGGACAATTTCATGTTGAAGTTGATTCGAGGTCATACTGCTAGAGCAATGAACTCGGTCAATAACTTGATCTCGGGGGCTTACTACCCCAATCCATTATACCACGAAAGGGTACGTCACAACGGCTTCGTCCCCCCAGAAGCATTTCTCCATCTAGATAAGCACAGTCTGATACAAGACGTAAATGCGGTGCCGCTCATCTACCACGTCGCCAGATCAACTGTGGATGGGCGACTCAACCACGACCGTTCCGTCGCTGAGGAGGGTCTCCTCCGGTTCAGTACGGCGGTTTCTAGGCGGGACATTCGAGAAGTTGCAATGCAGCACCAAAAGTTCTGGTGGCTGGGAAGCGAGGAAACTTCCTCCTCGAATCCTTTAGACCCCGGTTAGAAAGGTTTTAGTTCAGACCCCCGCATGGGGAGCAGTCGGTTTCATGTCTTGCAGTGTATTGAATATAAATATTCATATTATTAGCTGCAACCTATGGCCGACGTACCTAGAATAGGGTAGTGGTATTTTAAGGTAGAGTAAGGTGTAAAAAAAAAAAAAGAATGTATATGTGTATACATGACGATACACGCATACATTGTGTATAATAAGGATATATGCGTATAAACATGTGCATATGGGTATATACATGTGTATATGCATATATACGTAGGTTAGCTTAAGTTAGTTAGTAAGTTTATTTAAGGTAGAATGTAAGTTAGCTTGTAAGTTCTTATAAAAACCGTCCAGTCCGCCGTCCAGTAGTTAAGTTTTCAATTTTTTCTTAACAGTAATGTGTTCCTTTTAAATTCCCATTTATATTTTATTCGTTAGGTTTGGTCGAAAGATATAGATTAAGATTAAGGGCCAGTAAGTTAGAAATAAAAACATTGTTCGTCTAACTAGTTTAAAGCATTTTTGTCTAGTATGTAAGTTTATTATGAATTAAATAATAAAAATGAATTAAAAAAAAAAAAACGGCAACAGAAATTCTGCAAGAAGAATTTGGCAACGCTGTGAAATGGTGCCATGATAATGGCCTAATGATCAATGCATCTAAGACCAAGATGATGCACATACGAAGTCCTCAATGCACGGCTACACACGGTAAAATTTACTTTAAAAACGAATCTTGTGGTAGCTCAACTAGCTGTCCTATCGATATAGTAGAGACCTACAAATATCTCGGGGTCACCATCGATTGCAATTTTCTTTGGAATGTGCACATCAATGGGTTGCGTGCGAACCTAAGAAAAGCATTATATGCATTAACCCATCTGCAATACCACACTACAACGTCCGTACTTAAGCAGGTCTATTTCGCCTTAGTAGAATCCAAATTAAGGTACGCAATACTTGCTTGGGGCAATGCATCTGCAACACACATCCAGAAGCTTCAGAAACTTCAAAACACAGTTTTGAAGAAAATATTACCCAACCAGCGTAATGTTCTGGAACAACAACGATTTAAAGTTCTTCGAGTGGAAGACATCTTTAGGATGACCCTTATACTGGAGTACTACGATGACAATCGGTTTATCATACCAATTCAACATGGGATCAACACCAGAAGGCGGTTGCAAGGCATGCTTGAAGAACCCAGATTTTACAACAACTACGGGAGAAAACAGTTG
Organism: Eristalis intricaria; assembly: GCA_964034865.1. Lineage (NCBI taxonomy): Eukaryota > Metazoa > Arthropoda > Insecta > Diptera > Syrphidae > Eristalis > Eristalis intricaria. The sequence continues at coordinate 111,639,324 of OZ035873.1, read as the reverse complement.
AAATGCAGAGTACCTGAAGTTCTAAACACACTTCCGCAGGAATTAAGACATAATAGAAACTTTTTTTATAAACAATAATTTAAACAACTAAATTTTTAAAACTTTTATTTTTTTTTCTCTTCTATTTACTGTTAAACTAATGAATAGAAAAAATGTAACAAAGCTTACTTCATCTAAAATTAACTATAACGAACTCAGAAACACAATCTTCTGCAGAAAAGCCATTATAGGGCTTCGCAGAAACATATAATCATTGTAAAAAGTTTTTTTAAAATAAAATTAATTTTGAAATGAAATGAAATGAAGAACCATCCGGTTCCAGGAATTTGACCACCGAGCTGGCGTTGTCTGTATCATCTCTAAATTTCTTAATCTGACGAATAATTCTGCATTAGGATACAATTGATGTACAGTGCGACCTCAATAAAAGCAACCCTCGATACGTGCAACTCCTCGATAAAAGCAACACCTTAATGGCTGAAACACAATAGTGCGCTGCGCCAGCCGACTTTATGTTACGATGACTGCGTTGAAATAAATACTCAATTTACAAGCTGTTCTCTCTCTCATCTACCAGATGAAAAATATTGCCGCCTTTCTGCGTCCACTCATTTAAAATTACTTTTGTCGTTAAATTATTTTTAATCAGCTGTTTTCCTTTCTTAAATGACAGTTGATACAAAATACTCTCAATTTGGAAGAAAACTCTCAAACTGGGAGAAAATTTCTCTCACAGCGCACCCCTCTGTCAAACAATATTCAAGATGTTCTAGTGGGTGTGGGGTAAGTGCGTCGACTCCTACGCAGAGGGTGCCAGGTTCGATACCCGAATTTACCACCTATCATAATTCACGACTCCACCTCTTTCGAGTCACTGACAATGCTCAAAGAGTATTTCCTGTCAAGAAAAAGCTTCTCAACTTCGCCGTTCGGAGTCGGCATTAAACTGTAGGTCCCTTCCACGCGTGAAAGAACAATAGCACGCACAACACGAGTGGTTGCTGAGAAGCTAGGCCTCGGACTGTCGCGCCACAAATGTTATTATTATATTATTGTGAAAGCTTAGGGATTGTGATATAAAAAGGGACCTAGGGATAACTACCGTCGACGAAGAAATAACTAACTCCGCTCGAAAGCTAAGTATCAGAGTTCATGGTCATTGTAACAATGCCATCCTCCAAACTTTCGACATGAGACGTTTAGTACGCCGACTCCAACTCGCTGGATTTGGCGCAATAATAATAAACCAACCTAACGATGGTTATGGCAGCTGATTTTACCGACGGTCTACCGGCACCACGCGAAAACATCCTTAAATGTAAGCTACTGGATAAGGAAACTAAGTTGTAGCAAAGAAAAAAAACAAGGGAAGGGTGTTTTTTAATCAGTAAGAATCTGACACTACTATGTGGGCACGGGTCATATAGTGTCTTGTTGAAGATTTTCACCAACCCAAGTAACATAAAAAACAAAAAACAAATTAGTGAGAATCCTGTTGAAGAGCTCTAAAAGACGACAATTTAAACACCGTCAGATCCGTTTTTGAAGAATTCATAAAGGATTCCATCTTCACCTGGTGCTTTTCCATTTTTTGCGCTCAATAGGACTGTTTCTTAATTTTGAAATTGATGTTTCAGAATCTAAAACATCATCTACGATTAAGGGCTCGGCATAATAAAATATGAGATTGCACAAAAATATGAGAGAGAACAGGTTTGAGAAATAAATGGCAAGATCATCAGCATTTGCATTTGTTTCCTTAGCCAGCTTCCAAAATTCTTTTGTGTTCTTAGTTTTTATAGACTAACTAAGTTTTTTATAAGTTTTCTTGGTAAACGAAAAATTAATAAAAGTTTGTCTTTAAAGATTAAAGAAAAAAACAAAAAAAAATCGAAAATCAAGCCGAAAGGCACATTTATGCGATCATTTGAGTATCTTAGAGTACTCGCTTAGGGTCAGTAAGTTAGTATTAAGAGCAATTGTTAATTGTTAAGTTAGTTAAGCTAGTTTTAAGTATTTTTGTCTAGCAAGTAAGAAAAAAATCGATATGAATAAAACAAAATTACATGAAAAAAAAACAAAATGAAATGCAAAGTATTGGTTAAGTGGTTGACTTAGTTGTAGTCTTAAAAAATACAGGGAGGAGGATTTAGTGAGTAAAAATCTCACACTTCTATGTGCGAACGTTCGCCAAAGAGTCTTGTCGAGGATTTGTACCTACCCACGGAAAAAAAAATATTTGCATAAATCGCTGAGAAACAACGAAAGCTTATAAGACTCTTCGAGTTGGAGCCGAATTGTCCGTGCGCGGTATAAGGCCCATTTACTACAGTCATCAAACTGTTAGTTCGTGGTTGAATATCCGTTGTCATCAAATCAACCAGGACCAAGTACCCAGCACATTCTTCGGCCTCTTTCAGTATGGTTCGCCCCTCTGTCCTCTGGCAATTCAAATGGAGACTTGGTCTGTCGCTCCATACGTTCCAATCCTTCTTCTTTGCAAAGAGAGTCGACTTCACAATCGATCGAGGCTGCTGCCTGAGTTCTTGATTCAAATCCCATGCATCGCAGGTTCGACGGAGTGCCATTCCACATGATGTCTCAACAACGCCGTCAGTCTAGATCCACACATAAGCGTGGACCATGACCACGACCACCTTGGCGAATTATTTTTACACGTCCCCAAGCGAAACGCTCATCCGACACGACAGACCACCGAAATGTCCATTACGACAGCGTTCCTCCATCGCCGCCTTCTCAGAGGCCTTATCGCCATCGGCGTTGCTGACAAGAGTGTTGCCAAGTGGTCCTTCGCTTCTGTCAAGCTGTGATGATTGAAAGTCGACAAGCCACATGTCAGACACGAACTCTCCGGAGACCGGTCAATGAAATCGTTTGATGCTGGAATCACAATCCGCTCATGTCTCATCCGGACGGGCCAAGAGCAGGCGAGCAGCAAGGACACGGGGGTTTTTCACCCCCAATTATGATCGCTAAACGTCCGCCACTTTCCCATCGAAGCCCCGTGACAGCTAGGAATTTTCAAATCGCCCTCGCACCCGCGGACACCATCATGCATCATCTGTCCATGACTTTATGGACACACCCCGTCCCCGTCCACAGCGCCAGAGGCCGTCAAACGAATTTATTTACAAACATTCCCGCCGTGGAAATTCGAATAAAATAAGAGGAGAGGAGAATTAATTGCACAATAAACTGCACGCTTCTGCTCCCTGCTTCCTCAATAAATCACACAATGTACGCCATAGCCATCACTGTGCTCGCTCTCCGCCGCGAGGCACTTAACCGAGCCGGAGACGCGACGACACCAGGCCCCGGCCGCGGACCACCGATTCCCATGGCACAGATCAACCGCAGAAATGTCTCAGATTCAAACATCTTCAAATTCTCTATAAATCGTTTGCTCCAGCATCGCTCACACACACACGCCCCGATGCAGACGCGGACGCCGAAGTGTGCGTGAGTTTTGTTGTTAAATTTTAAAATTTTAATTTATTCGCTCATCATCGTCATAAATTAGCCGGGGAGGGCGAGAAGGCCAGGCAGGCACTTGTCAAAAATAAAATCAAGCAGCACGAGCGGGCGGAAGAGGGCGCGGCGCGACTGTGCGGGCCGACCCAGACCGATGCGATGCGACATCCACGGCTGCCCCCGGGGAGTACGGGCATTTAACACGACGCGTATCCTTTTAATTGATGGCATTTTATTCATTTCAATTGAATTTTAATTACCCCGACGTCACCGCGGAATGTCAGAGTCATTTGCAGTGGATCCCAGCATCCAAGTGCACATATGCGGCATTGTTGCCACGGCCTGTGTGGCAGCACGACCAGATGCCACTGCGACACAGCCAACCAGTCGGACGGCGAAGGGCCTGTTGCACATCGGCCACCAGTGCCAGTCGGGTGCACTCAAGTGCGAGACAAGTCAAACAGAAGACACGCAGAATCCTAATTGCCAGCGTTTAGGGCTGCCGGCGACGCAGTCGATGTGGCCGATGCAAAAGATCCGCGAACAAGCCGCCAGCACATCGCCGCGGGTGCTCCTCTATTTTTAGTCGACTCGTTTTGCGACAATTTCAGTCTCACACCCCTCCCACGGGCAAGACGGGCGAGCGGGTCTCGGTCCGCCGAAAAATATTGCGACAATAGAACGCTACACAGTCTTACTTGAATTACCCGCAGGAAAAGCGGCGTTTTTCTGCGACATCTGCACAATGGACTGCAGAGCATCGACGACGACCGGGGGCATCGGATGGCCCCCTCGCCGGTCTATAAATACACTCGCACCTTTGGAAGGTGCAGAGACAACGCTCTGGGAAAAGTTCCCGCTCGACGGCAGCGCGGTCGGATTTCTAGCATTTCGGCGTTGTTAATGTTACCTGCGCCCGGCGAGCCGTGAACGACAATGGCAACTGAACACTGATAAACAAGTGCCAAGGTAAACAGATTTTCGAGCGATTCCGGAAAATTACCGCCGCGAACGGTGTGATCCTATCAATTGGCCGTGTAATGGTTTAGCCAGCGATGCAATATGACGACGCTCGGTCGCTCGGTCGCTTGCTCTGTTCTGTGTTCGTTGGGCGCATTCTGATACGCTGTGGAAATGTGAACGCCGTTGTCATCGGAATTGAGTTGAGGAGGTGGTGGCAATTAAGCAAAAATGCAAACGAGCAACTAATTGCTTATCGTCGGCGTGTAGACACAAAGAGCTGTTTTGGGGAAACGGGTACTGCCGGGCGTGGGGCCGATATGGCAGTTGGAGGATGAACTGAGAAAAGGCTCCAAAGCGACGATGCCGGCTATGCAAAAGTACTCCAAAATTCAGATGTCCTGAAATGCACTCCAAACCATGAACACATCACAAAAAGTGTTTTTAAGTCGTAGGTAGGTCTAATAGGGCCGATGTGGCAGTTGGAGGATGATCTGAAGTTTTTCGTGATCAAAGGTTTTCGAATCTGGTTGGCGACTATACTGGCTTCTCCACTGAATAGGCTTCGTGGGATTGCATTGAGTACCCGGTGTCCTCTTTGTCGGCTCTGACTGTGCAGGGTGTGTGTGTGGATCTCCAATATTAAACCTCCAAAAGGTGCCCTTGCCTTCGTGAACAAGTGAACAGCAGCTAAGCCCAGGTTAACATTGAACTCAAGCGGCCTCCATCTGTGTCAGTGTTCCTGGAAAAGATCGTCAGTCGCTGAAGGGGCTTGCAAGGCATGGTGTTGTAGAGACCCGCAGACTCTCCAAAGTACAGCCGTTGCAGAGGCAGCTGGACCCATCCACTTCAGTCGCATTCTGACTTCGTGGAAGGAACGTGGTGTATCGATATCAAAACTGAAGAGGAGTAGTGCAGTTTGATAGCGATCACATCTTAGGTGTAGAACGAGTAAAGAAAGGTAGGGAGGATCTCTCGTCTGCTGGCGAAAGAGTGTATTTCATTTTGGGCTTACGGATTGTATTTGGCTTACAGTGATTCAAGGCTTATCGTTCCCACCTATTCTTGTTGACGAGGCAGTTGGACGGAGTATTCGCGCCCCACCCGGTCATTAGGACACCATCCCAGTGGAAAATTACCGAAGGAGGAGTACCAATAACACGACACACCCTACAAGTAGTGCATGAACCCGGCATGAGATCGCGGATTAGCACCTCAATTAAAAGACCTTAGGTAAATTTAGTCTGAGTCCAGTGTATCGATTCTTGCACGAGGTTATAACCGGGTGTGCTTTGTGTGCGATGAAATTCACAATGGTCGGTAATGCTGATTCGATTCGACCAGAAGAAACGAGAGTTACCATTTGTCCAGGCGTTGGCGGTGCGCGTTCGGGCTCGCGCAATTTTTGTTCCAGACCGGTGGACCGGTGAACAGGGTTCGAATTCCGAAAAAGAACACCAGTTCTTTTTTTTGGATTCTTGTATACCTTATCCTCTTTTTTTTACCTTTTTTTTCTTTTTAATTTGATGTTAGTTTTGAGTTAGTTTAAGCAAAAATTGTATAAGTTAGTAGTATAAGTGTAATTAAATAAAATTGTGAAGTAAATTAAAAAGCGGACTGCCATCTTATTGTCAGGGTTCAAAAGGTGGTGGCTCGTGCGGGTGGTCAATCGCGCGCCCATATAAAAAAATTTAAGCAAGAACAAGACCATGGACATTCTCCACGGCTGGCCAGGCACCCTCCCGGAGTGCCTGTCCGCTCGTAAGCCGAAAAATCGGTGTAATACTGTCTGTTCCCTTTTGTTTTCGGTTGCTCCAAGTTCCTCCAAGTATGGTTCCATGACCTTGAAGTCGCTGAAGTGGTCGATTGGGAAGTTGTGAAGACCCGCAACTCTCGAAAGTACAGCCGATGCGGTGTAACATAGGAATAATTTTAGTAAGAGTCAGCCTAACACTGTCAGAGTCGCCGGGGGACGGGGGGAAGTCACGCCATGCAGTAACCAGTGCATGCGGGGATCAAACGGCAACGGACAACGTCATCGAATTACGATAGGCACATGGAAGTTCTCATCGCTCACAAGGAAGGATCCCGCGTTAGTTCAGTAAGCTGCCAGGTATCGTTTGGATATCGTGGGTATCTCTACGACGAAGCAAATGGGATCTAGAACTGTGAACCTTTCGGACGGGTGGAAGCTTTTCCTGTCGGGAGTTGCCTCAAATGTCTCCAAAGGCGGGAGTGGGGATACTCACAAGTCCCAGGCTGGCAGACAGGGTATTGGAGTGGATTCCATTAGGTGGGAGAGTCAGGATGTTAAACTCAGGCTTGAAAGGTCAACTTTGGCTCTGGTGCAGGTATATGCACCTAATCTGAAGTCAGAGTACGCGGCTTTCCTGGATGAAGTTCATGTTGCACTTGATTGGGTAGCGGAGATGGATTGCTATACCTTCAATGCTCATGTGGGTGTTGATGTAACGACATGGGGGAGTCTGATTGGGAGGAACGGTGACCCTCACCAGAGAGCGAACGGAGAGAAGCTGTTGGGCTTTTGCTGTGCAAATGACATGTCCATAATGAACATCTTCTTTTCACACAAAGCCATCAATAAATACACGTGATACCGTCAGAGTCTTCAACAGAAATCGTTGATAGATCCCTGTGTGGTACCAGCGTGTGGGAAACGGATGGTTTGTGACGTATGTCTGATGAGAGGGGCTGAACTGAAAGCTGTACCTCACTGATAAAGTACCTCTTCTGCCAAAACGGAAACCAGGAGTTGTTGCACGCATATGGTGGGGGATACCAAAGAACACTGCGTTTTGGCACAATTTTGCACAGCACATTTCTGAAAGGCTTGAAGTAATTCCCACTGTTCCATCGCGAGTAGAGGCAGAATGGAGACTGTTTTCAACCGGCATATGAATGCAAAGCAACGCCCAACCAACGAGGAATACCAAAAGGCGCTCCAACGAAAAACTAGAGCTGCACAGGAGGGGTAGCGTGCTAGAAGACGGGAGGAGAAGCAGCCTCTATGCCTGAAGCAAATGAAATTAATTTCGCTCAAGGATAAAATCCCAGCTCAAGGATATTGAAGAGTCTAGGGACATGCAGTTTTATAAAAAAGCCTTGACGCTGGCTTTAGGAAAGGCACCCAGGCTCACAGCAGAGAACAGTGGATGAGTTTAAGAGCCACTTCCAACAGCTGAGCGGGCCTGACCAAGAGAGAGTGATAGGAAACCAAGAAATCTCAAGTGCAGTCGATGAAGTAGTCCTCCCACCTAGCTTTGAAGAAGTCGGCACAGAAATCAAAAGGCTGAAGAACAACAAAGCCGCAGGCTCAGATGGCCTACCATCGGAGCTCTTCAAGGCCGATGTTCTGGTAGAGAGCATGCACCAGATCATCTGCACAATTTGGGAGGACGAAAGCTTTCCCGACAACTGGAATATCAGCTCCATCTAACCTATTCACAAGAAAGGCGAACCTACCTCATCCAACAACTACAGAGGTATATGCCTGCTCAACGACGCCCACAAGATCCTGTCCAGCGTAATGTGTGAACGTCTGAAGCCCCTTTGCACCGCACTAATCGGCACGTTCCAATGCATGCGGCTTTCGGCCCAGCAAATCGAATATAGACCGAATTTTCATACTAAGGCGGATCGGAGTTTCGATACACACCACCTCCTCATCCATTTTAAAGCCGCATACGATAGCGTTCGTCGCAAGGAACTATTCGATCATTTGGCCAGATTCGAGAAAAGATCCGGTTCTGTTGCACCACGCTAACAAATACGCGATGCACCGTGCAGTTAGGCTCAAGAGCTTACGAGCCCTTTTAAGCCTGCACCGGATTTCGGCAAGGAGATGCGCTGTCCTGTGATTTTGGTACTGGAGAAGATAGTGCGGCGGGCAGCTGTACACACAGAAGGCACTATCTTCTACAAGTCAGTCCAACTGTTGAAATATGTAGATGTCATCGACATCGACATCGTCGCGCGTTCCCAACGTGCCGTAGTTGAAGCTTTCACGGTGATCGAAGAGCAGGCGAAACGAGCTGGTCTTAAGGTAAATGAGAATAAGACGGAATGTATCCTGTCGACCAAAAAACGATCCGCCGCACACCTTCTTGGACAAAACATCACAATCGACAGCTACAGTATTGAGGTAGTAAATGAGTTTGTCTACTTCGGGGCAAACATGAACTCCACGATTTTTTTTTTGTTTTTATGTTACTTGGGTTGGTGAAAATCTTCAACAAGACACTATGTGACCCGTGTCCATCACCCTTCCCTTGTTGTTTTTCTTTACTATAACTTAGTTTCCTTATCCAGTAGCTTACATTTAAGGATGTTTTCGGGTGGTGACGGTAGACCTTCGGTTAAATCAGCTGCCATAACCATCGTTAGGTTGGTTTATTATTATTGCGCCAAATCCAGCGAGTTGGAGTCGGCGTACTAAAGGTCTCATGTCGAAAGTTTGGAGGATGGCATTGCTACAATGACCATGAACTCTGATACTTAGCTTTCGAGCGGAGTTAGTTATTTCTTCGTCAACGGTAGTTATCCCTAGGTCCCTTTTTATATCACAATCCCTAAGCTTTCACAATAATATAATAATAACATTTGTGGCACGACAGTCCGAGGCGGACCAGGGCCTAGCTTCTTCGTGCTGTGCGTGCTTTGTTCTTTCACTCGTGGAAGGGACCTACAGTTTAATGCCGACTCCGAACGGTGAAGTTGAGAAGCCTTTTCTGGACAGGAATACTCTTCAGTGACTCGAAAGAGGCGGAGCCGTGAATTATGAAAGTTGGTAGATTGGGGATTCGAACCTGGCACCCCCTGCGTGGGAGTCGACGCACTTATCCACTACGCCACGCCGACCCACGAGCTTTTACAATAGCCCGTATAGTTTTATTTTGAAAGGACTGAATAAATCCTCTATTATTTGCTTTGGTACAACCCCATAGTTGTATGCCGTAAGTCCATATGGGCTTCAGTACTTGCTTGTAAAATAGCAGTGTTTGTTGTACAGGCTTAACTTGGAGTGCCTTCCAAGTAACCAGTACATTTCTCTATACCGGTGTTCGAGGGCCTTCCACTTGAGTTTCGCATCAAGTGTCATACCAAGATATTTTGCTTCATAAGCGTACGCATTTTTCTTCGAATTTCGTGCTGCCTTTGATTCTATCGCACGAGTTAAGTATTGGTCGTAATTCTTAAAAATAAAAATATACAATGTGTCACCATACTTGCTTGTGTTTGCATTCTTCAATTGCACACCATAAATTCTTATCGTCATCACTTTTATGTGACCCATAAAAGTAACGATGACCGAAAGAGTAAACAAGGAAAGTGAACCAATGCATTCGGTTAACCTATTGAGAAATAGGGAGAATAAAACCAATGCATTCGGCTGACCTCTTGAAGAATGTAAGCCCAATCAAGTCAATTGGGGGACCGTGTTGAAATATTAAAAATAACAAAACCTTCTTCGGGCATTCGATTCGATCTGAGTGGTAGTTCATAGTAAACTCTCATCCGGATAGTACGGTGCAGCCCTGCTTAAGACAGCGGCCGTATTATTAATAGTAAATAAAGAACTAAAACCGTAATTATAATAGAATATATATAATAAAGAGAATATATTAAAAAAAAAATTACGAAGTTCAGTTATTTATTTGGCGCAGTCGGTAGGATCAGGTACAACTATCCTGATCCACATTGAGAAAGTTCAATTCGCATTTCCTTAACCGCAATTTTCGACGAACGAAAAAAAAAAAAAAAAAAAAAAAAAAAAAAACACGGGAAAAGATTGTGTATAGTGAAACCCTTCTAAAACCGTAGTGGAAGTTGTTGGCATATAGTAATAGTGAAACGGGAAATATGGCAGAAAATCCAAACGTCATCCCTGAGGTATCCAACCGGGATATCCTAAATAGTATAATGGCTATAGTGGCGAGAATACCACAGCCGAGTCATGGGAGCAACGTGTTACGGGAAATTCAATACTTACCCGAATTCGATGGGGATAGCGAATCCCTAATGCACTTCATCGTAATGATAGAGAACCACCTTCGGAATACTATTGGAGATTACCAAGCCACCTGGAACATCATACAACAAGTGAAAATCAAAGGTCGAGCTATGGACCTACTGATCATCAATGGAGTCACTTCGTGGGAACAGGCGAAGGAGTTATTTAAACAACACTATCGACCGGTCATCAGCAGCAGCGATCTTACGAAGGAAATCAGCAATATGAAAGTGAGTTCAATATATGATTTGACCAATAAATTAGAATACCTTTTAAGCAAAGTAAATACATATGTAGTATTCTGTGACAATCAGGAACAAGAAAAACTATTGTACTATAATATTATAATAAACAAAATACGAGAATTAACAATAGGGAATTTAGCCAGAGAAAAATCTGTATGATTTACATGAAATAAAGAGTATTTTATTCTCCTACATAGGATACGATAATGGAAATTTAAGGAATAGTGAAATAGTTAGAACCACGGCAAATTACAATAACCAAAACAAAAATCATAGGTTTAGTCTCCCCGACAAGGAACGACGACCCAGTTACAATAATGGTCACAATAATAATTTTGGTGGACAAAATCATTCGGGAAGGTTTAGACAAAATGAGTATCGTTACCAAAATCACACTACTTCACAGAGACCTTTCCAGAACCACTCCATACAGAATAGACAGAATAGACTAGAACCAATGGATACCAATAATATCCAAACAAGTCAGGAACCGATCCGTCAGGACATTAACTCAGTAGAACCGCCGGTTTTTCTGAACTGAGCCTCGGACAATTAATGACAGTCGCCACTGAAATTCAGAACCAACGACACTATATTTTAGTAGACACTGGCAGTGCTATGACTATCATAAATACTAGTAAACTCGACATGACACCGTATAAAATTCTAGACACCCGACAGCTAGAGATAAAGACCATTAATAGTAGCGTAATCAGGAATACTGCAATAATTCAGTTTCCAATACCAAAAGAATTCGGTTACAGCGATAATACTTTTATTAAAGCTTACGCTCAGGCTTTAGAAAATAAAAACTATACGATACTCCTAGGAATGGATGTCCTTAAAAATATCATTGAAACCATTGATTTTGAGAAAGGAACTATAACTTTAAAAAATCAGACCATTCTAAAGATAGAACGAGGACACGAGTTGGCATGCAACTACCTAGAGGAAGGCAATCCTGACTTCGGCAGCCTTAATCGCGAAGAAACGACAGCATTGACCTCACTGCTAGACGAATTTAGAAACATCCAATATAAGGAAGGCGACATGTTAACTCATACCTCGGAAATAAAACATGAAATTCACCTTAAAGAAGACAAACCACTACATGCAAAAAGTTACCGATTACCAAAGAAACACGAAGAAGAAGTAGCTAAGCAAATCAAAGAGATGGAAAAACAAGGTATCATAAGAAGAAGCATGAGTAGACATGCTTCTCCGATCGTTGTAGTTGCTAAAAAGCCAGACAAAGATGGTCAAGTACAGTACCGCATTTGTGTTGACTATAGGGCTTTAAATGAAATTACTGAAGATGACAGATTTCCTCTGCCAAATATAGAAAACCTCTTCGATAAGTTAGGAAAAGCGGTCTATTTCTCGACGCTTGACTTAGCAAAAGGTTACCATCAAATTTTGATGCACCCAGCTGACATAGCGAAAACTGCGTTTATTACTCCACAAGGATTATACGAGTATGTCCGTATGCCTTTTGGACTTAAAAATGCACCAGCCACTTTTCAGCGACTAATGAACCACATACTAAGAGAATATATAAACAAAATTTGTGTCGTTTATTTAGATGACATTTTGATATTCTCCACGTCCCTAAAAGAACATATGAAAAACCTCAGAGACATCCTTCGAGTTTTGCAGAAACATAATTTAAAACTACAAATTAGCAAATGTTCATTCCTCAAGAAGGAAACCGAATTCCTAGGTCACATATTAACACCAAAGGGAATAATGCCTAATGGTAATAAGATCAGTATAATCAGAAACCTCCCACTACCCCACACAGAAAAACAACTTAGAAGTTTTTTAGGAGCCTCTGGCTACTACAGGAAATTCATTCAGGATTATGCAAAAATTGCATATCCAATGACTAGGTATCTCAAAAAGGACACCAAAATAAATATTAGTGATCCTGAATACGTGAATGCGTTTGAAACACTCCGAAACAAATTGATAACACAACCAATCCTAAAATTTCCAGAATTCGAAAAACCATTTCATTTATACACCGATGCCAGTAACTTTGCCATCGGATCTGTCCTAACACAGGACAAACAACCGGTTTGCTATATCTCTAGGACTCTGAACGAGCATGAAAGAAATTATTCCGTAACCGATAAAGAATTTCTAGCCATTGTCTGGAGTGTATCCAAACTAAGACCCTATCTGTGGGGAAATAAATTCAAGATCACAACTGATCATCTCCCCATAAAATATTTGAATAAAAAATATAATGGTGCAGAGTTCTCACAACGCAACCAACGATGGTTACTTAAATTACAAGAATTTGATTACGATATTGAATATCTCAAAGGTCAAGAAAATCGAGTGGCCGACTTTTTAAGTAGAATTGAGAAAGAAAACAATGAAGTGAATCAAATTTCTGATAGCAGAACGGGTCAATCGACAGCGGAAGGACAATCTGATCACATACCTATTAAAGAAGGTATTGTCAATATATATAAACAACAAATTATTGTGAGTTATGACAAAGAACCAAAAGTGGAAACACTAAATGGTAAAAGAATTTTATATATCAGAGCCTCGGACCCTATTGAGACGATAACAGAACAACTCAAAGAAATTGCCCCAGGAGTTAGCGGTATTTATTCTGAAGTACAAGAATCTGACTTTAACAAAATTCAACGGTTACTCATGAACTTGCAGTCAGGAAATAGAAAGGTTAAATTGATTAAACTAACACGGAGAGTTAGAGACTTAAGGACGGAGGAGGAAGTTAGGAAACAGGTCTCCATATACCATATCAGGGAAAGTCAACACTCAGGAATCATAGAGACCTACAATACGTTAAAACAACAGATTTACTACCCTAAACTTACAAGGATAATTACACAAATTATAAACAATTGCGACGTATGTCAAAAGGCTAAATACGAGAGGAAACCTATTCAAGGGAAATTCAAAGTAACAGAAACACCTAGTAAACCTAACGAAATAGTTCACATAGATATCTACCATTTTCATAAACACATTTTTTTGACAATGATTGACAAGCTGACAAAGAAAGGGTATGTATACAGACTTGAAAGTAAAAATCACATTCACAAAACAGACGCTATCACAGAACATTTAACTAGAGAAGGTCCACCCTATAAAATAATTACGGATAACGAGTTTAATACAACATACATCAGAGAATTTCTTAGGGAACGAAATATCGAAGTGCATTTCACTAAACCGAACTCACATACAGGCAATGCAGACGTTGAACGCTTACATAGTACTATAGCTGAGATACTACTTAGCATGAACCAGGCAGAATCAGTAAATACCAAAATGTTTAGAGCTTTTCAAATCTATAACAAAAGGTATCATACTACGATAGGTATGTCACCAGAACAGGCTCAACATACAAATATAGAAGCATTAGTAACCAAGCTAAAAATGAAAAAAACCAAGGTTATAAACAAAAGGAACCAAGATAGGGAAGATTATATAGAAAGAAGATCATTTGGTTATATAAAGAATTATAAACATGTGAGACACAAAAATGAACCCAATTTTCGATTTAAAAACCTAGATAGAGTACATACATCAAATATTAAACGACCAAGACAATTTGTAGGTACTCACACTGATGCTGCTACTCCTGATGACACCAATGAACCTAGTACAAGCAGCACTTGTAATAACACCAATCGAAAGTGACAACGGATTCACAACGATAAGCATGGGTGAAGGAGAAATCATCAACCAAACCCAAACCATCATCCACATAGTAAAAATAAAAATGTTGATAGACACCTTACAGGAAATAAAAAAATTTGAAATTGTAGGACAAGACTCAGAAATAAGAAAGGAATGTAATACAATTTTTACAAAAATACATAGTATCATGCCTCATAAGACAAGATCAAAAAGAGGTCTCGTAAATATAGTAGGAACGGCTCAGAAATGGTTGTTCGGTACTATGGACAACTCAGATAGGGAAGAAATAGAAGAACACATAAAAGCTACTGACACTAACAATCAGAATGCAATTCAGGAACTAAACAAGCAAATCAAAATTAATACTCAATTAAACGGAAACATAAAAAACATAAGAGACTTAGTTTTGAGAGATAGGGAAGAAATAGAACGCTATCAGAATGAAAACCAACAGTTACAAAATACGATACTTAAACGCCTACAACGAACCGAAATACTAACTAGATTACAGATGTTAGAAAGAGTAATTGATAATTTGTTAGACACGATAGCTGCAGCGAAAATGGGAATAACCCACCCTAGCTTACTCACTAAGGACGAACTAATCATGACAGATATGAATTGGAGCAAATTAAGAAATATTAAGTCAGGGGTAATGAAATATACAGATGATGCCATTATTATAGCTTTGAAAATACCAGAAGAGATTATAACACGTCCAATTAAAATAATCGTACCAATACCAAATCGAGAAAAACAAGAAGTTGACTTAGAACCCTTTGTTGTAATTGTAAACGAAGGAAAAGAGTATAAATATAACGAGGAGAAAATTAATGTTAACGAATTAAAAGAGAGAAATGATTGTATTAGTAAGCAAAATTGTTTAATGAGGATCAATAATAATTTTGAAATTATTAATCTGAACGAAAGAACTTATATTATTAAAAACGCTAAAAATGTAACCGTACAAAATAATTGTGACTCTAGAAATTTAACTTTTGCTGGAAATCTTATTGTTAATATTCAGAATTGTAATATTAAAATCAATGACGCTATAATTAAGAACAAAGAAACTAATTATACATTTCAATTCTATTATGAAGAAATAATGAAAGAAAATGCCACCATCAATACGGTGTTTACAAAATTTAAGGAACTACAAGAAATTGAAAATAGACATAACCTAGAATTAGTTCAATACCACAAAGTAAAAACCTATTTAATCTCTGGTACATCCATGTTAATAATTATTATTGGTATAAGTATCATTGGAATCGTAATGTACAAGAATGTCAGAAGTACCGGTAAAATTAAAATTAAAATTGATAGCTTAACAGAAGAGCAAGGAAAAAAACAAACGAAACCCTCAAATCAAAATTTCCAGGAGAAAACTTTCTCTAAGGAAGGAGGAGTTAAGTATTGGTCGTAATTCTTAAAAATAAAAATATACAATGTGTCACCATACTTGCTTGTGTTTGCATTCTTCAATTGCACACCATAAATTCTTATCGTCATCACTTTTATGTGACCCATAAAAGTAACGATGACCGAAAGAGTAAACAAGGAAAGTGAACCAATGCATTCGGTTAATCTATTGAGAAATAGGGAGAATAAAACCAATGCATTCGGCTGACCTCTTGAAGAATGTAAGCCCAATCAAGTCAATTGGGGGACCGTGTTGAAATATTAAAAATAACAAAACCTTCTTCGGGCATTCGATTCGATCTGAGTGGTAGTTCATAGTAAACTCTCATCCGGATAGTACGGTGCAGCCCTGCTTAAGACAGCGGCCGTATTATTAATAGTAAATAAAGAACTAAAACCGTAATTATAATAGAATATATATAATAAAGAGAATATATTAAAAAAAAAATTACGAAGTTCAGTTATTTATTTCACGTGAAGCACTTTTTTAAAAGCTGTATAATATTGGAATCTCCAGCAAAATTGTTATTTTATTGAAACGGATGTACGAAAGCAACTCCGCGTACGTATGGGATGGTGAACGTGTATCTGATGACTTTGAAACGCAAATGGGAGTCAAACAAGGCTGCGTTCTGAGCACGCTACTCTTTATTTTATTTATAAATGATATTGTAGAGGCAGTTGGAGGAGGAATTCAGTATGCAGATACCAGGACTACTTTTCGCCGATGATATAGTTTTTCTTTCGGAATCAGTTGATGGAATGCAGCTAATGATCAATCGGCTTGAGAGTTATTGTGCACTTTGGAACCTTTCTGTTAACTTAGAGAAATCTAAAATTATCATATTCAGAGCTGGTGGCAGTAGATATGCCCATAATGAAAAATGGAGGAGAGACTGTTTCAATAGTTCGGGAGTATATGTATCTAATTACGGCGAATCTTAGAATGAAAAAACATCTCCAACTTAAACCAGCTGAGGCGAAAAGAGCTGTTTCTTCGGTATGGGCCGATGCATCAATAATAAATATATTGAGCACAGCTCTAAGCTTCAACCATTTCGTGCGACTGCTGTCTCTATATTACTGTATGGTGCTCATGTTTGGGGTTATTGCCAGTTTGAAGAGGTTGAAATATTCCTGAGATATTTTCTAAAACGCATTTTCCGGTTACCAAAGTCCACTCCAAACAACAGTGCCACCCCTATTTTTAGATACGCTTAAACTGCACTTTGAATATGTCATAAAAGCACTGGAGATGGAAGAGGAACGGCTGCCTAGACTAGTGCTCAGGAGAGCTATATCGACAAGGGGAAATCTAATCAAAAAGTGGGAGGAGCTGGGGGATAGCATCGGTGAAAATGTGCGCATTGCTGCGGACATTAACACTGCTAACTTAAGGAAGATTTTCACAAAACAACTAAAGAGAGCAAGCTCCACTTTGTACGACCAATGTAAAGCGGAAGTAGTAACTTCGCAACATAGAATGCTTTACAGTCAACTAAATTACAATCTTCAAGAACTCACGTACTTTCTTAATCGCTTTCCGCTGGAGATGATTACTTTAATATTTAAATTAAGAGGTGAAATAATCAATTTAAATTACATCCCACACCGTCCTGACCTGCCAATTCTATGTGACCTGTGTAACCTTCAAGAAAGGAAGGATTTATACCATTTTATTGCCAGGTGTCCTATCTTAAGAGAGTTTCGCGTGAGATACTTTGAATGATGTTCTGAACATTTTAAGCGGTGAACTTGGTTGGAAGGCTC
This sequence comes from Eristalis intricaria, assembly GCA_964034865.1. Lineage (NCBI taxonomy): Eukaryota > Metazoa > Arthropoda > Insecta > Diptera > Syrphidae > Eristalis > Eristalis intricaria. Next base: position 111,621,717 of record OZ035873.1, on the reverse strand, counting down.
TGTATAGATACACTTCGATCGCACTTAATTACAGAACACGTATTATTGAAGGCGACTTCTAAATAAACATATGTATGTATTTATTGTGGTGGGTCGCCGTGGCGTAGTGGGTTAGTGCGTCGACTCCTACGCAGAGGGTGCCAGGTTCGATACCCGAGTTTACCACCTTTCATATTTCACGGCTCCACCTCTTTCTAGTCTCTGACAATGCTCAAAGAGTATTTCCTGTCTAGAAAAAGCTTCTCAAATTCGCCGTTCGGAGTCGGCATTAAACTGTAGGTCCCTTCCACGTGTGAAAGAACAATAGCACGCACAACACAAGTGGTTGCTGAGAAGCTAGGCCCAGGTCCGCCTCGGACTGTAGCGCCACCCATATTATTATTATTATATTATGTATTTATTGAATTAATAAAGCGAAATGTATTTAATGAATTGTCAATCTGGTAGACGGCCTTGGGCCAAACCACATTAAACTTAAGTTTATCAAATTGTAATAGTTAATTTAAGTACTTTTTCCTTTAAATAAAGTTTTCAGGTCAATTCATTTCTGCAGAATTAATGAAAACTGGTAGACTTTCAATATTTCTGTAGGTTTTTTTTTTTATAATTTGCGCGTGCTCAAGAGATTGCTAATACCCTTATGTGTCCGGGGTCAACACACAGCACGGGCCGAAGGTATAGAGGGAGAAAGGGAGAGGAGGTACCTGTGCACATTGGTCTTAAATATCTGCGGGTTGTAGTCTGTGGGAAATATTAGGTTGGGAAGAGCATTCCATATTCGTGCAGTGCGCCTGAAGAACGAGTCTCTGAATTTAACTGTGCGTCCGAAAGTAGGCTTAAGGGTATACTGATGGGCATTCCTGGCGAGACGAGTATTGCGGGTGAATTCATGGGGAGGAGGAATGCAGTTGGCTGGCTCGCTTGAGCATCGTTTGTTGAAATAACGATAAAACACGGACAAAGAAGAGACGGTACGTCGATGTTCGAGCGAGTCTAATGACTCTGCGATATTGTTGTCTCCTATAAGTTTTATCGCTCGCTTTTGGATTCTATCAAGTAGGTGCAGGGTGGTCTTGGGGGCACCAGACCAGATATGAGCGTTCAACTCAAGCTTGGGGCGGATGTACGCCTTATAAATTAAAGCCAAATCAGAAGGGATGAAATATTTCTTGCATCGATTAAGGAAACATAAACATTTCGCAGCCTAAAATATGTGATCTTTCCAACTAAGTGTTGTGTTGATACACATACCAAGGATGGAAAGTTTTCCGGTTTCATCGACACAAGCGCCATTCATGGATAATGGCTGATTAGCAAGGGTTCGCTTGAGTGACAGCAGACAGCATTGTGCTTAACATACGCTACCGTTCCAATACTACGGCCGAAGAGCGGGGTCGTGGGTCTTGGAACGAATATAAAAAGCTAAGGGTGCTGTCATCAGCGAAGAAGCGAAGTAAAATTCATATCCGTTGATTTGATCTCATTGGGAGCAATGCGCCGGCGTTTTGACCATTCGTTTATTTTGTCCAAAGCTCGTTGCAGTTTTTCAGTTGAGGACTTAACTGAGCTTCCCGTTGCCAGGATCGCTGTGTCATACGCAAATGTGGCTAAAATTGTACCCTCAGTTTACAACAGGTACAATGTAGGGCCAAGGCCACTCCCTTGAGGGACTCCTGCTCGGATTCTTTTAAAATCGGAGTATCCAGTTCCGTGTTAAACTCTAAATATCCTGTTATCGAGATAAGATTCTAGAGCCTTATGCAAGATTGTCGGTAGAAGGCTGCTTAGTTTGTATTTCAGGCCTTCATGCCAGACTTTGTCGAAGCCCTGGGAAACGTCAAGTAGGTCGGTGGAGCAGATCTTTTTCTCCTCTAATGCTCCTTCAATTTCATACCTTATTCTGTATACCTGGCCAATTGTCGAGTGTTTCGCTCAGGACCCGAACTGATGGTCGGGTATTAGTTGCTTCTCTTCGATAAATTTTTGAATGCGTTTTAAAAGGAGTGTTTCAAAAATGTTGGACATTATTGCTAAAAGCGATATGGGTCTGTACGACTTTTTGTTGCTTAACGGTTTGCCTGGTTTGGGAACCATAATCACTTCTGCAACCTTCCATGAGTCTGGAACATATAATAGCCTAAAGGAAGCGTTGATTAAGTAGAGGAGTTTAATTAGCGCCTTTTTCGGCAAGTTCTTCGGGATTTGTCCGGTTATTAGATCACAGCCACTAGCCTTGTTGTTTTTTAGATTTTTGATTGAACTCCACGAGTGACAGCACAGTGGATATTTAATGTGGGATCGCCCTTGGTAGCCGATGTTACTTCGGTTTGTCAAAACAAGGGGCACCAAACTCCTTACTCGAAATACCAAGATCATGCTCTACAAAACTCTTATTCTGCCAGTCCTGCTCTATGAAGACGAAAGCTGGAGGCTAACCAGAACTGCGGAGCTGATTCTTGGTGCCTTGGAAAGAAAAATTCTACGTCGTATATATGGTCCCGTCTGCGAGGAAGCCGAATGGAGGAGAAGACGTTGTGTCTCTCTGCGAGCTGGGACCAACCAGAGTGTGGATGTAGTCCGGAAGACAAAAATCCGTCGACTGGCCACATCGAGGGCATGAATACCAACGCTCCAGCTAAGAGGGTCTTCGAATCCAAGCCTCCTGAGAGGAAGACCGAATCTCCGGTATAAAGTTAAGCTAACTTGGTCTTGATGACTGGAAGCTGTGTGCCCAGGACCGTCAACGGTGGAGGGCAGCGATATCTCAGGCTCGGACCGACCACGGGTTTTTTCAGAGTATTGCTGATAAGTAAGTAAGTGATTATCTAAAAAAGAAAAGAAGCCAGATCAACTCTAGCGCTCTTAGGAATACCATAACCCTGCCATTGACACTACCGATCATCCCGGTCGTCGTTGCCTCGAAAGCTCTCTATCCGTCTTTGAAAAGTGATCTCGCATTGCATCTCGATCCGATGAAGCGTTGCCTTGTAAATTCCCGGTCTTAACTGCAAGATAAAAGCTCACACCTCGAAGCCTCCTCCCAATCACTCATTCCCCCCGTTTCTCTCTGCCGCCCGCGTCACACCTTGGACCGTAAAAACTGCAGTCTCACTTAGATCCGATTTCCTGCGCTCAGGTCCTGATTGGATTTCCCCAACCAGTGTCGCCACCCATCGCTTCTGGTCTAAATTTAGGCAGCGTCCCAGCGTCCGTTCGTCGTCAAGCCCATAAAATTGTCCAAAGAACAAATTAAAATTTTATGAATTATACGACTGAAGCAATTTAGAACTTCATCAGGCGCACACCCATAAAAACAAAATAACAGACAAAGGCAGAAGACCGAGCGGCACGCCAGCGCCGGGATGGGCCCAGGCGAGGCGACTCCCTCTTGCACCTGCTCGCTTCATAAATCATCGAATGGAACTATCAACGGGTTCCATATCTCAACCTAACTACCCAATAATCTTTCCTGTGTCCCCATAAAAATATCTCAAACTACACCAAACAGCGTGTATCTGTGTGTCTTTTCGGTGTGGCGCTGCTTATTTATACATTGGCCATGGCCTACCGATTTGCCGCCTACCGCCTGCCACCTGCCACCCGTTGTTGTTGTCCTCACGTCGTCGTCGGCGGCAGCATCCTCCCCGTAGGTCACCTCTGAGGCAACATCGAACGGAAGTCTTTCACATTAGGAACGGACTAATGTCGCTCCCAAGCATCACGTTAATAGCTTTTATTGGGCTCTTCATCTTTCCGAATCGCTGGCGCAGCCAATTAAACAGGAATCCGGCAGTACGTTAGTTTATCACTTCAGGGTTCCCTGGAGTCCCGGATACAAAACTGATGTGTCACATAACCGCCTGGAATCCCATTTTACGACTGGACGCCGGCGGCGGTGGCGGCGGGGGGAGCAACGAACAATAAGCCGAACAGCATCAGAGAACATCCTGCGAGATGGTTTATGAACGCGTCTGAATGCGGCAGTGCACCTCTACACCTAGGCGGGCGGCGGCGGCCGGTGCATGTGCGTGCCTGGGACGCTGTTTGTCCCCCGCACGATCGTCTGAAGCGTCACAGCATCGCATTGAAAGCAATCAAATGGGAAGATACATTCTTTGTTGGCACATTGTAAAGTTTATTGGTCCGTTCCGGGGGTGGGTCGCCAGCGGAGGCGCTCGAATGCACGCACCGCGGCGCGGCGTTGGCGCTCTACTGGTGATGATGATTAAGATGACGATGATCAGTTGAGATTGATTTCGTTCACTTCAGATCGAATGGACGGAGGGAGGGCGACCAAGAGGGAGAGTCACTCCACCGCTGCACTCAGCAGCCCCGTCCCATTGCACCCCCGCCCCGATGCGAGTGCACACTGACAGAGTGCCGCGACAAGAAATAGAATGAAGTGATTTATGTTCAACAGGCAAATCGAATTAATAGACTCCCGAGACACTTCGAGAGAGAGCCGGCACATACTCGGGCGGCGCGCCTCGCGCTCCGACCGTGAGTGAGTGAGTGCCGGGAGGTGGCTTAGATGCTTGCACTGCTACTGGTCGGGTCGGCATGTAGTTGAGAATTTTAATTGTTTTCTTAAGTGGAAAACAAACATAGCTCTCGACGGGGAAGCACCCTCTGTCGCTGCGGCGGAGATGGGGTCGCCAGCGCGCCAATTCGAGAAACGAAACGTCTCTCTGTCGGGAGACTCGGCAGACTCGGGACTCAGGAGTCGAGAGTCGGGAGATTTATCTGGTGCGGTGTACTCAGTGCGTGGACTCCTTCAGTGTGCTGTTGCTCCTAATGGATTTTCATGTCAGATACTCGGCGTATTTTTAAGATCTAATTAATTTTGAGGTTTTTTTTTGTTTCTGTTCCTGCCTTTGCTGGTTTCGTTCTTGTTGCTTTTGTCGTCGATGTTCGACAAGCGGAGGGTGGCTGGTGGTTTGAGTGGCGGGGGGACGGGGGTGGTCTGTTAATTTTGGTTTTATGAGATCATAACTTAAGTATCTCACCGAGCCAGAAAGAGAGAGAGAGGGAACGGAGGGGGGCATCATTTAGGCGGCAGATGAATTGGGGTTGAAGTCAGATGGATTGGATTACAGATTAAATGTGAATTCCGGTGTTCCATTTGTAATTGAATTTTATTTATGTCCGATAGAAGGGGGACGCGAGAGATGGATGTGCGTCGGGTTGAGAAACAATCCAATTTGGTGGAAATTCATGTGGCGGCTGGGTCGAGGGGGAAATGCGGAGCCACTTTAGTTAAGTGTGCGCCAGGAACAATGGAGAGAGTCGTTTCTAGTGGCGGCCTTATCTGGGAGATTACATTCGAAATACGGTTTTGGTCTTTTTCGACTAATTGGGGCTGCGGCCATGAAGATAGTCGCCACCTCAAATAAGCCGATTCTGCGAATGGGATTTGTGCGATTTCCTGATGAACGGAAACTAAATGAGGCTCACGAAGATGGGATGAAATTTAAAGACAAACAGCACTTGCACAGGAAAGCTTTGAATACCAGCTTCATTTGAGTTTCAAGGCAATGAACGCTCAAGAGCCGCTTACCAGCTCACGGCATTCAGTTGCAGAAACCCCAACCAAAGCCTCTGGGGAAACTGCAAGGAAGATGTAAGGAGGCATACGAAGCGCCCGGTCATGCATTTGCAGGCTACCTGGGCCTCAATCAACAATCCTCACCAAGTAGTATGGTCTATGGCTAGCTGCCTCCAGTGAGTTCCCTCTCGCCCTGGGTTCGCCAACTTAAACGCGGACGTTCTCTGTTGCGTTGCCCCATAGGCACCGAGTCGAAGACTTTTCGGGCTGCAGCGGTGTTATCCGTGCGCTCTACACGCCCCTGCCATCTCAAGCGTTAAGTACGTAGACACCGATCGAACGATGAAATCCTTCTCCAAGAACAATCAACGCAAACAGGACTAAAGATCGCACCCAGAGCTTTTCTCTCGAAGAGACCAAGGACGTCCTCATCGACATTGTCCATGTCTCCGCGCACGTAACACGGAATGATCAAGGTCCCAAGTCAAATTGGTCCTTCCGGAGATGGATCTACTACTAAATTGCCTCTTGAGCTCATAGAAACAGCGATTGGCAAGAGTTACTCTGCGCTTGATCTCGGTTGTTCTCACTATTTAATGCAGAGCCGAGGAAGTCCTTGATGTTGCACAGTCCGTCCATCTTGCCTTCTAAGGTAAGCTGTCGCAAGGAAGTATGAAGATATATAAGCCCTGACTGCTTATAGTGGGCTATACACTACACCTCCTCTCCAAGCGAGCGCTGAAGGGCAAATAAGTGCCTAGTCAGTTCATCGGCTTTCGAAGTCCTTGACTAACTTGAAGTTATAGCTGCCCATTGAAACGCTCTATGGAAGTCATCGATGTTGTATGTCCTCTTGACAGCATATACTTCGTTTTGCACTCTTTCTCCGTTTTAGTCGCTTCTGTCTCAATGCAAGCAAACGCCTCCCTGCCTCCCGACGGCTCCCTGTGTTCTGCCAATCACGTCAATGTGACCGCGTATGCTAGCAGTTGTACGGACTTCTGGAAGATCGTGCCTCTTGTGTTAGCGTGTGAGTTCTGCACGATCTTCTCAAGAATAATGTTGAAAAAGTCACATGACAGCGCGTCGCCTTGTCTAAACTCTTTTTTGACATTGAAGGTCTCGGTGAGTTCGTTACCGACCTTGATGGAGCAGCGAGAGTTCTACAACGTCATCCTGCACAACCTAACGAGTTTGGCAGGAATGTCAAAACTAAAAATGGCGTTGTATAGCTCGTCCCTATGCACGCTGTCATATGCGGCCTTGAAATCGACGAGAAGATGGTGGTTGTCGATCTGCATTTCTTGGGTTTTTTTTCCAGGATCTGCCGTAATGTGATCGAAGGTGGACTTCCCCTGCCTGAAACCGCACTTATAAGGACCACGTTGTTGCCGAATGCTTTTAGGCGCTCACACAAAACGGCAGAGAGGACCTTATAGGCGATGTTGAGGAGACTTATCCCTCGGTAGTTGGCGCAGATACTGAGATTCCACTCATCGGGCATGCGCCTAGGCAGATCATCTCCAGCTGCCTCAAAGATTTTAGTGAACAGACCGTTCGTGTCGCACTGATATTACTGCCTTGACCGCGTTTGAGTCGGCTTGACGGAATTCTCGTCGATAATCGGCCAGATTGAGTGGAACATTCTGCCTGGCAGTCTCCTGAAGTCATCTTTCCAGATTCTTAGTAACGAATGCGACACTACACTACTTCGTCCCGGCAGACTTCGGTCCGAACCATATATCCATTGTAACATAGCTTTTCACCTTTTGACAAAACTTTCAGAAAGAATTTCTGCCGTAGGACCTCTCTATCGACCCGATCGGGCGCTTCTCTTGGTCTTTCTTATTTGGCATGAGAATCCGGGTGTCTTCGTTTCTGTTCGTAGACACTAGCTGTTCATTGCAGTGTTGATTTGTAGGCTTCCAGCTTCGCGGCATGCGCCTATCCGCACTCGTTGTCTAACCATGGGTTCTTCCTTGGTGGCATCATAAGACCTAGCACATCAGCGGCAGCTTCTTTGATTGCTTCTTGACAACGCCTTCAATCTTCTTCAAATTTTTGCGCAGACGGCGTCGAACTTAGAGAGAGATTCCTGGAGACTCGATCGGCAAAGATCCCAGCAGTCGGTTGCGATTGTAGTTTTCCGACGTCAAACCGTGGTGTCCTTTCTCGATTCCGTTGATCTCTTCATATCCGGGTTCACACCTTTGTTACAACAAGGAAATGGTCCGAGTCGATGTTGGCTCCTCGGAACGTTCGAACATCGAGAATACTTCAGGAATACCTGACATTGATCGCTACGTGGTCAATCTGGTTGACGGTTGAATGATCCGCCAGGTCAACCTTATGGCTTGGCAAACACGTGCAAATCCACCAGCCAGAGTCCGTTATCGGATGTGGCTACACAAGAAGCCACCGACTTCGAGGAATGCCTCGAGTCATCATTGTATCGTCAAGACAATGATATCAGAGGATATGGAAAAAGCCGACAGAGCAAATAGTGTGGAAATAATTTACTGGAAAGAAACTGTCTACAGCTGCACTGGTTTAAATCAATGTCGACGTCTTCACGGATGAACGGATCAAGTGTTGGGTCTTTCATAATTTACAAAAAAGTTATTAGATAGTTAGTTAGTTGCAAACTTTATTGATCATAACATAATTTTAAATTTTAAATTGTATAACCTAAGCTGAGTATGGTTTGGCGAAAGGCCCTCTACTAGATTGACCCTTTATAAGCTCAAATATAGACCAATTTGTGTTTGATTAAAAATGTCCATCTATTTCGCCTTTTCTGTAACACAGCTCAGTTCACGCGTATTTGTATAATATTCCCCAACCTAATTTTCCATTCCAAATATCCACGACCTCATTCATTTCCATCGAAGCTACTCCAAAATAACTCGCTCGTATCTCGTTTAGGATTTGATATCTGGCAATGAAGTGGTATATATCCTCTCTTTCTATATCGAATCGGCAGGTCTGGTCGATGTCGAATATAGATTAGTTTGATAAGCTGACCCCTGAGTTTAGGCTTTCCATTGATCCTATTTAGTGAAAAGCGGTTTTGGAGAACGTATCGAATCGATCGAAGTTCAGTTCGCTGTGTTGTGAAGATTGTCCTTCTGCCTTAAATTTTTCACAAGAAGTACGGCTTACCCTCTCAAGAATTTAAACATATTGCTTAGGTTCGTGGTACTTATATCAGGTGGAATATGGAAATGTTTCCCTCGGTTGAAATCCCAGCTCTAGCCACTTTGTAACTAGATTTCCTCTAGTCGCGAGCGTGTGCTTCACTGCTTGTTTGGACAGCCTTGCATCATCCATTTCCAATACTTTTCTGACATATTCAAAGTTCATCTTGATACTACTGTTGTTTCTAAATGATGCATATGGTTGGGCGTGAAAGCTGGCAAACTGAAAAACCCGTTTTCAAAAACTCCTCAAGAATCTTTCCACTTATTCAAATTGGCAATATCCCCAAACTTGGGCACCGTAAAGCAGTATTGAAACAGCAATTGCACGAAAAATTTTAATTTTTAAACTATGTTCAACATTCCCATAATTTAAGTTTTAAATTAATTTGGCTCCTGCCAGTTTGAATTGAAAGCGTCTTCTCATATTAGGGTTGGCCGTGATAAATACCCCTAAGTATTTATACTCCCGAACTATTGCAACATTTTCTCCTTGGTATTTCCAGTTTTTGCTGCGGGAATATCTTCCACCCCCTTCCCTGAAGATCATTATCTTAGACTTTTATAAATTTACGGTCAAATTCCAAAGGTTACATGTACTTTGAAGGCAGTTTATCATGAGTTGCATTCCTTCCAAAAAGAGTTATTTATATGAGTGCAACGAACGAAACCAATGCAAGTCGACAATTTTTGCATTCTTTGACTGGGCAGTTATTGGACCCATCAAATCGAAGCAAGAATGAATGATCCACGGATATTAGGAGTGTTTTCGGTTCAAATTGACATCGAAAGTTTCTTCGGACCACGATTGCAAAATAGGGCTCCAAAGCCCGGCCGTAGCCAGACGTGAACAGGCCAGAATGAGCCTGTCTGTTTACAACACAGTTTTTAGTTACAAAAAGGCCATAAATCAGAAAGAAAATGATTATGAATGTAGTTTTCAATTCAATCAAAAAACATAACTTTAAATCTAATATATAAAATTCCTCTCACAGTGTTTGTGGTCGAACTCCTCCAAAACGGCTGAGCCGATTTGAATTAACCTTTTTTTATTATTTTATTTTATTTATATTTATATTCGTTAGGCCTGAGAATAGGATTTTATCTTTCTTTTACATTCATAAGTGCTATTGCTTAATAAATAATAGTAATTTATTAATTTCCAGCTCAATTGATTAACACTGAAGTAAAGTGAATGGACAACAGTATTCAACGTATAAAGATGCATGCCTTGCACTCGGCTTGCTGGAAGACGACAACCAGTGGGAATGTACGATTGCTGAAGTCGGATTAAACTGTGCTATAGTGTGTTTTCCAACTCGAGCACAGATATTGTGTGATAATCACAATGATTCAATGACTGATGATATATTGCATCAATATCGTACACGGTGCAATGATCTAACAATATCATTTAGCGGCGCTATGTACAATGAAGTATTGATTGCAATTAAGGATCTTTGCATCATCATTGCCAACTAACCACTCAGTCATTTCGGTATGCATTCTAATCTTATCTAATCGGAGTACATCTGATTTGATAAACACTGAAATGAATCATGAATTACTATAAAATGCTGTAGAAATCGTATCTTGAATCGCGCAAGCTTCTTAATGACCGACAATATGGTTTCCATAGCGACAGGTCCACTGGTGATCTGATAGCTTGTCTCCCGGAAAAGTGGAACCAGTCTTTGCACAATGCAGGCGAAAGCAAGATCGTTGCGCTTGATATTTCTTAAGCATTTGACAGAGTTTGGCATCAAGCTCTCTTGTCGAAAATGCGTGCCTATGGTATCGATGAAACTCTTCTTCTATGGATTAGAGATTACCTTTCGAACCGTTAAATTCAAGTTGTTTCGAATGGTTTCAAGTCTGATGTCCACCAAATAAATGCTGGTATTTCCCAAGGCTCAGTTCTGTCTCCGACTCAGCTACTCTAATCCAATCCATTGCTTCACTGAAGACAGCACCCTTAGCTTTTCATATTCGTTCCAAGACCCTCGACCCCGCCCTTCGGCCGTAGTATTGGAACGGCAGCGTATGTTAAGAACTGGGGCAAGAACAATGGAGTGGGATTCAATGCTTCAAAAACTCAATGCTGTCTGCTGTCACTCAAGCGCACCCTTGCTAATCAGCCATTATCCATGAATGGCGCTTGTGTCGATGAAACCGGAAAACTTTCCATCCTTGGTATGTGTATCAACACAACACTTAGTTGGAACGATCACATATTTGAGGCTGCGAAATGTTTAGGTTTCCTTAATCGATGCAAGAAATATTTCATCCCTTCTGATTTGCCTTTAATTTATAAGGCGTACATCCGCCCCAAGCTTGAGGAGAACGCTCATATCTGGTCTGGTGCCCCCAAGACCACCCTGCACCTACTTGATAGAATCCAAAAGCGAGCGATAAAACTTATAGGACACAACAATATCGCTGAGTCATTAGACTCGCTCGCACATCGACGTACCGTCTCTTCTTTGTCCGTGTTTTATGGTTATTTCAACAAACGATGCTCAAGTGAGCTAGGCAACTGCATTCCTCCTCTCCATGAATTCACACGCAATACCCGTCTCGCTAGGAATGCCCATCAGTATACCCTTAAGCCTACTTTCGGACGCACAGTTAAATTCAGAGACTCGTTCTTCAGGCGCGCTGCACGAACATGGAATGCTCTTCCCAACCTAATATTTCCCACAGACTACAACCCGCAGATATTTAAGACCAATGTGCACCCTGCTAGGCAAAACAATAGACGAACAATGGAGCCGTTGTCAAAACGCAATCAGAGAAGCTGCATCCGATGTGGTGGGTCTTAAAACGCCACCCCAAGAAAAAACCCCTGGTTTGACAACGAGTGCAGGCAATTACATTCAGCGAAGCAAGCAGCATACAAGGCGACGCTGGACAGAATGACGAGAGCGGTTTGTGAGCTCTACGAACTTAAAAGAAGGGAAGAGCACCGGCTTCTCAAAAAGAAAAAGAAAGAGCATGAGAAGACTTCTACAAGACTCAATATAAAAAAGGGTAACAAAAGATAAAAAAAACTTATTAATATTTTGTTGGCAAGCCCTTTTGTTTTTTAACAGCTGCTAATTGTCTTGGCATGGGTTCAACCAATTTTCTGCAGAAAGAAGGCTCTATAAGGTTCCATTCAGCTATTAATGCCTTTTTTAAGTCGTTCCTATTTTTAATCGAATATTTCTTCAATTTTTCTTCGAGATGACCTCACAGGTGTTCAATCACGTTTAAATCGGGTGACTGGGGTGGTGGTTGCATAACGTGCCTACAGTTGTAAAGAAGCCAGGACCTTACATTGTAAGCTTTGTGCTTGGGATCATTAACCCATTGTCCAACCCCAATTTTCGTGCACTTGGTGCAAGATTATTTCGCACAATGTCCAAGTACATGTATTGGTCCATTATGCCTTCAATAAAATGAAGGTTCCCAACACCAGCAGCTGACATTGACCCCCACACCATTACTGAACCACCACCGTGCTTAACAGTGGGACGCAAATGTTTGTCTCGGAGCTCTTCATTGGGCTTTCTCCATACATAACTTCGACCATCGCAGCGAAACACATTAAACTTACTTTCATCTGTAAGAATTACCTTTTCCCAGAATGAAAAATCTTTGCTAGCGTGCTTTTCTGCGAACTGCTTCCTTTTCGACTTGTTGACTTTGCTTATGAACGGGTTCTTTCTAGCTACTGGTCCATTCGAATTGTGTTTCTTTAGCACAATCCGTATTGTTTCTGGGTGAGCATTTTTCCTAAGCACTTTATACACTTCGATGGCTAGTTTTGGTGCACTTATATGTGGATTTTAATTCACTTGACGGACTATCCCACGTTCATTCGAGTCACTAAAAATTTTTCTTGACGATCTTCTGGATAATTCTCATAACTCTTTGTGTTTCTGTAGCGTTTAATGATGTTGTAGACCGTTGAGTGCGCTCTGCTTACATTTTGCCCGATATCACGAGCAGATTTTCCCTTCTTGTATTGCTGAATCACAAGCTTCCGCACTTCGACCGACGTTTGCTTCTTTCCCGACATAATTAAATTCTATTGTTCCCGAAAACCGCGTCAATCAAAAATTTCCTTCGAAATTCATTTGCCGTTATGCTCACATGTAACGAAGTTGTCAACATTTGGAATGAATCCCGAAGTTGTCGTGTATTACGGGATGTGTTCGGTAACTGTCCCATTTTCATTTAGGCGTTATTTTCGCACATCTCAATGATTTTGATCTAAAATTCAGTATAAAACTCATCAGTAATTTTTCTTTTAAGGTTTTTTGGTTTGTATCTAAAGACGTCTAAAAAATAATAAAAAGAATTTTCTAATTTCAAATTGAGCGGTTTTTTTTGTAATTAAATTTCTATTTGCATTGTGTCCCATTTTGAATTTGATACACTGTAGATTGATTTTTTATTTAGTTCATCTTTCAGGAATCATTGGTATTTTCACGGCTTACCTCGAATGGTAACTCGTTAAGTACGCCAGCGTTTGCGAGAACCGACTTCAGATTCTTCCCATTTGGCCTGCCGCTAGCACATACTTTTCCCAAAACTCTCCGCAAAAGAAGACCCACCAGGCTGGCTGTACATCATGTCTAAGGACCATGACAGTGCTGAATGCGAGTTCTCCATTAAGCCGCCGAGCCACTCCATCTCGCGACTAAACGGTGACTAAATGACGCGCTTAGGCATCAATCACTGCGTCGTCTTCGCATGGACCCGTTGCCAAGACCTGCAGTCCACCGCAGATCGCGCTCGGAAACCCATCTAATGCGACGCTTGCTTCGTTTGTCTCAATTACATCATTATTGGCCCCCAAGCCCGCCCCACCGCCGACGACGAAGCACCGCCATCACCACCAGCACCGCATTTGCATATTTTCCCCGTATCTGATTACTTTCCGCAGAAAAGAAAAACAGAAATCGCATTAATTAGTCGCGAATTGAATTGCACATGAGCACACAGTGTACTCAGAAAAGTCGTTCTATTCCGTCGTCCGTTGCAGTTTATTGTAACGTAAGGCGACAGCCTTGCAGTGGCAGCGGCATCGGCATCGGCATCGGCCTGAACAACAAATCAAAGCCGATCTCAATGAAATTCAATGAAAAGCGTGTTTTTCCCCCATCCCTCCGAGTCGGAGTCAGCGCTCTTTCATCTGGCAATGCCTCGAGCAATTTGTTATTGTATTCAATTGTCTCCTGCCCCCCACCACTCGACGACGTTCACCCTTAAACAAATCTTTTAATAACAAGCGTATTGTGTGTACTCGTACTGCGGCTGTGACTGTGTTTTCAACCCCCGGCAGCGCAGAGCCAGAGCCCCTTTGTTGCCCGTAAACGACTCCATAAACATTAATTGCATCATTAAACGAGCGGAGAGCGCTCGTCTAGCATATGCATGCGGGCGTCGGTGGGAGCGGCGCGGCACGGCGCAACGGTCGCGTTAAGGAGTCCTCAAATACACGCAACAGCTAGCGTTCGTTTGTGTGACACTCAACGGCTTGGTAGATGGCAATGTTTAGATACATTGTTGCGAGAGCACTTAACTTCGTATTTTGTCAGTGGAAGAGGATGAGAGAGAGTGAGAGAGAGAGAGAGGGAGCGCATGAGAGAGAGTGGAAAACAAATAAAAAACAAACTGACTCTCATGCTCATCTCGTTCCCCGTGTATTTGTAATGCCGTGCCGGTTCAATGGCCATCATCATCGGCAAACACCCTCGCATTGAGCAGAGGGTGTCGTCGTGCACCGCACAGAGCCGTTAATGGCTCTATTTCGCCGCTTAAACGGTTCCATTACACAAAAATCAATCGAAACAATGTTCTCGGTTCATTTTTTGTGCCTTATTCTTTGCTCTTCATTGTTTTCGTTCTTGTTTCATTCGATTTTTTTTTCTGTTCGTCTCTCCCATTTGAGTTCCACATCAAACAACCCCTTTGTCATTTCGGCTCTTTAGCTCTGGTCTGGTTGCTTTTGATGTTTACTGTGTGGGTGAATAGATGGATGGATGGATCGGTGTGTGTGTGTGTGTGTGTGACACTGGTATGAGGGCTTATCCGGCTTTGGTGTACCCCTCCAGTTGGATAGGTGGGTGGGTGGGTGGGTGGATTGGATGGTTCATTCAATTGCGGCGGACTAAACGTATTTATTGATTACAGTCTGCGCGCCCCTAACGAGCTTCTGCTGTTGCGAAAGCATGATTTATTGGAGAAAGATTCCACATTACCCTTCGTGAAGGAAATTACGATTATTTTCGGTGATTCCGTCGCCGTTACCGCCGCCGGTAGGCTCTTGGCAGAGGGTGGCGGTGCTTGTGCTGGTGCTACAGCAACGAATTGACGTTTGATTTATAGAATACACTTTACGGCGAAAACGATGGAAATAAGTATCTCTAATTGGGAATGAGTCGTCATGTGGGCGGCAAGCGGGGTGGAGTTGGGGGTTGAGTCGTCTCACGCGGGTCGAGGGTGGAATATTACAGGGATCCATTAATATCAATTAATTAGCACGAAGCAGTGCTGTGTTTTAGCGAAAATATAAATAATAATTGAATTAATCAAAAACAGCAATTAGACGGTCTTGCTGTTGCCACTATCCACCACACTCGATGCGGTGCGGGGAATGTGTGTTATCTCAGAGCATTGGTAATTACCACGGCCATTTAATGCTGACGGTGGTGTGGTGTGTAGTTGCAGTTGAGTGTTCAAAAATTCTAATTAGATCAATTGCGAGCGTGACACCAGATTGACTCGAGCGAACTGCCATTAGACCAGATTGAGGTGAGAGGCGATGTGTCCTCATTTGGATATCAATAAGTCTGGTGCTTGTGCTAGACACAATCCGAGAGCGAATATTCATATAGACACCAACTGACTTAATTCACTTGCAGGTGTTGTCATTAAACAATGCTTATAAATATTTGAAGACTTCGTGTCGTTCGTTTAAGTGCTTGAGTGTGTTTTCTGTGTTAAAGACTTAAAGAGGAAAAGAGACCACACGGGTGTATTTGGCACGATTTTTTATTAAAAGGAAGAGCCCAGGAATGTTGGATCTATAGAGTCGAAGGTTATAGCAATCAATCCCTGCTGAGTCTATCCAAAAATTATACAATTATACACGCACCTATTAGGGCTGTACAAGTAACGACGAATTGAGTACTCGTATGAATTCGTTACTTTTAGTCTAAATACGCGTACATACTTTAATATCGTTACTAGTTACTTTCGTTACTTTCCTCAGAATTAATATTTTTATGTTAAAATTGATACGATTGACTTTAGGGCCTCAAATAGGAACGCTGTATGCAATTGAATAAAGTACAGTAGAACCCTAGAAAGATGAACAGATAGAAAACCTGCTCCGTTTATCTTTTCAAGAATCAAATTTTAACGTATGACTACCACCAAAACACCTTTCATTTTAATTAAAAGAAAAACACATGGTTAGGGTGATTGCCACCACTGTAGCAGTTGTGGCCCATTTAGATCCTGGTTGGATCCTGCGTGCTATTAAAAAGACAAACAATGCAACAAAAAAGGAAAGTTAAAAAAGATATTAAAACAACTTATTTAGCCATTTTTTTTTTGCAAAAATATGCTCAATTTCAGACTGTCACTCGGAAGAAAGTTGAAATTAACAAATTCATAAATTTTTTCGAATTGATTATCTCTTAGGACCGTTTATGTATTTTGTATTTATTTTTCTTAAATTACTTACAAATATAATATAAAAACAAATCCATATAAAAATTCATTACGTTAAAAATTTACAAAGTGCAGTAAGAAAAGATCTGGTGGCATTCGATATTTTATACTGAGTGAGTTCAAATAGTGTTGAATGCCACATCAATAGGAACAATACAATAAGATGGGGTGGGGTGTTGAACAATAAAAAATAGAGAAAAGAAAAAAACAATTTTTGCAATTTAATTCACTTAACACAAATATCAATTTGTTATCACTTCATAAAGGATGCAAGAATTTATCAAATATCAAGAGGTGAAAACAAAAGTTAGATCAAAATATTAGAAGTAAGAGAGTCTAAACTTGAGAAAACAGCCAATTTTTTACGCGCTTTAGAAAACATTTGGACATGTGAACACATCTGATTTATTCCGGGAGGACATTAAATAAACGATTACATACAACTGAATAAGAATTTCTATATGCGGTGGTTCGATAGCTTGGCGCTTGTAACATATTGAGTAAGTTATTTCGTTGGTTACAGTTTGAGATTATACGAAAGGTTCTGTTACTCGACTTCGTAAAGAATGCTTTTAGAACCTTAAGACAGTATAAGTGACGAACAGGAAGAATCCCTAACTGACAAAACAAAGGAGAACTAGGATGCCTACCAGGTTTACGACAAATCCTTCTGACGACATTCTTTTGCAAGACAAGCAATGGCTGAACTTTGTTTTGGTACCCACTTCCCCAGCAATTTATACCGTATTGAAGGCTAGAATTAAAAAGTCCATAATAAATTGTAGTTAGGAGCTTAGTCAAACATATATTACGGAGGTAATATAAAGTAGAGGTATAAAGTAGAGAGTGGAGATAAAGTACGTCTTCAATGCAGTAGCGTGGGATGAGAATTTCATATTAGAGTCAAGTAAGAATCCTAGGTACATAAATTCATCCACATTCTCTATCAAAAAACAATCATCACTACAATTTTCACTAGTACAAAATAGTTGACCAAACACACTGGTTGCACATTTAGATCGTTATAATTAAAATTTTTTGCAATTTGGTGCATGAAAATATACGTCCGGTTTTTGAATAATGGACGGAAATAAATTAAAGGGCATTAATTTCGCCTTAGGACTTATTACAAGTTTGTGTTCAGCGAACCATTGTCTTAGGGTATGTACATCGCAATTTATGTCAGCATAGAGATCTAAGGGACTGCTGACGCCATACGACAACCCAACATCGTCAGCAAAAGCTGTAGGTACGCCTTTTAGATTCAGGTGGAAGAGAGAGTTAATATAAATTAAGAACAAATTTGGACTCAGGACCGAACCTTGAGGTACCCCAAGCCTGATTAATTGCACATCACTTATCGTCTCATTCAGGCACGAGAGTCTGCTGTATTTAGGTAGGCATGAATGAAATCTTCTTTTCTGGTTAATTACATGAAACAAACACTCATAATGAAAGTATGATCTTATGAAAGATCACAAAATTCGCACGCAAATTACTTACTCACTTAAGGAGGCGCTACAGTCTAAGATGGACGTGGACCTCAACTAACAAGCGTCTCCAGCCAGCTTGATCTTAACCCAGCTGCCTCCAGTTTCGCACGCAAAGTTGGTTTAGGTCCCTTTCCACTTGCGTGCGCTACCTGAGTCGCGGTCTTCCTCTACTGCGCCGTCTCCCTGGGGTGGAAGATTTTCCAGGCCGGAGCATTGGTTTCCATCCGCTCTACATGACCTAGCCATCTCTAGCTGAACATCTCTAGCTTAACATGACATAGCTGAACAACTCGTACAGTTCGTCATTGTATCTCCTCCTCCACTCACCAAATATGCAAACGAGACCGAAAATCACCCGAAGAATTTTCCTCTCAAAGCAACCAAGAGCACTTTCGTACGCTTTTGACCAAGTCCATGCCTCTGCGCCATATAGCGGTAAAGATCTTATAGAGGGTCACTTTGCTTGTTCAAGAGAGGGCTTTGCTTATCCATTCCTGCTGCCTAGACCACAGGAGCAGCGATTGACAAAGTCTTTAACTACCTAAGGTTATACACCCAATTCTGTTTTTACACGGTTTGAAAACAAAATATTTTTAATATTTATACACGATTTTATTCCTTTTAGCACGATTTAAAATTTTTTGTGCTTACATTTTTTTTGTCAAATTAAATTTTTGCGAAGTATATTCATATCACAAATTTAAGGGAATTCCCCTTTTGCGCGTACAAGCAAATTTACTGGTCAAAGCAAATGTAAATAGCACAAATTTAGGGGAATTCGCGATCGGAGCAAGCGAATGCGAATAACTGATGAAGACAGCAATTAACCTTTTTTTTTTTTATTTTGTTACCTTTAAAATTGAAAAACCTATTATTTTCGTTAACAACATAGCTGTTTAAAATAATTATTTTTAGTTCCTGAGGGCTTAAGATTAGAGTGCATATCTTTTTTATCTTTAATAACTATGCTTGTAAGAATACACAATATATATTTGTTTTAATTAAATAAACATGTTCTAAAAAACTCCTCGTTTTTCACAAATTTTAATAGGTTTTAGAGATTAGGAACCAATCACCTATTTTTGAATATGATCAATGTCTTTTTTTAAGCACGGTTTTTTCTGGAACCAATCTGCCGTGTAAAAACAGAATTATCTGTCTATCGTGACTCTCTGCCCAAGACGTCATACTTGGGAGTCTCCTTTCTCTCTCGCATAAACTTGGTCTTGCCCTCATTTACCGTAAGAACCCATCTTCGCGGCGTCCGTTGCAATACTCACAAAATTTCTATTGATATCACCCTGTGTTCTTCCGATAATGTCAATATCGTCGGCATATTCGAGTAGATGGGCGGACTTCTGAAAGACTGTTCCTCTGGTGTTGGCGTGCGAGTTTTGAACAATTCAGAGCGGAATGATGTCGAAGAAGTCGCACGATAGCGCGTCGACTTGTCTAAATCCTTTTTTGACATAAAAGATCTCGGTTAAGTCCTTACCGACTTTGATGGAGCAGTGTGCATTCTTCGCCATACTACACAAGCGGACGTGGTTGGTAGAGCTGCCAAGACTAGACATTTTTCTGTTTAGCTCGTCTCTATATATGTTGTCATAATATTAATAACATCCGTGGCGCGACAGTCCGAGGCAGACCTGGGCCTAGCTTCTTCGTGCTGTGCGTGCTTTGTTCCTTCACGCGTGGAAGGGACCTACAGTTTAATGCCGACTTCGAACGGCGAATTTGAAAAGCTTTTTCTAGACAGGAATACTCTTTGAGGATTGTCAGTGACTCGAAAGAGGCGAAGCCGTGCATTATCAAAGGTGGTAAATTCGGGTATCGAACCTTGCACCCTCTGCGTAGGAGTCGACGCACTTTCCCACAACGCCACGGCGACCACTGGTTGTCATAGGCGGCTTTAAAATCGTCGAAAGGGTGGTGGTTATCGATATGTTGCTGGATTTTGGTCTGAGTCTGGATTTTCTCCAAAATTTGCCTCAGTATGAATAATTGATCGATGGTGAATTTTCCTGGTTAAAATGGTATGGACCGACCAGGTTTTTGACGATTCAGGCGTTCACACAACACGGCAGATAATATCTCGTAGGCGATGTTCAGAAGACCGATCCTTTCTTGTGGATCGGGCAAACAATGCTGAGGTTCCATTCATCGGGCATGCTTTCCTCCAACCATATTTTACAGATGAGTTGGTGCATGCTCCTTACCAAGTCATCGGCTGCCGCTGTGGAGAGCTCGTCTGCTAGGCCGTTAGCTTCAGCAGCTTTGTTAGATTTCAGTTTAGACATGGTTATCTTCACTTCATCCGGGTCGGGTGGACAGGAATGTTGATCAACATCGTAGTTTTCATTCACGTTGAATGGTTCATTCCTCAGACGCTTCGGTTCTGGCTTTATAACCTTGACAGGCTAACTTCAACTTTTGGTAAAATTTCCTTAACTTATTCCTACAGTAATACCCCTCAATTTTACTGACCGCGCGCTTCTCATGCTCCTTCTATTCCCTCCTGAGAAGCCGGTTTTCGTCTCTCCTCTTCTGCTCGTAGAGTTCGCCAGCAGCTCTTGTCCTTCATTGCAGTGTCGCTTTACAGGCCTTTTGTTTAGCTGCATTCGCCGACACTCGCCATCAAACCAGTGGTTTCGTCGGGGTGGTCGAGTGACACCCAGCACATTAGAGGCGGCATCTCTGATGGCTTTTTGGCAATGTGTCCACTGGTCTTTATGTGTCTGATCAGTGGTAAACCTCCAGCTCCTCAACTGTTCCCATTTCAATTTAAACAACTCACTGCCTGAAGTCACCATCGCACAGGAAGTCAAATTCGCTCGATGATTATTCTAGCATTTATTAGCAAAGTAGGCCATTCAACCGAACACCAGATCGATGATCTACATTAATCCGCAACCCTCTCCTCAATCGCACAATCGAATCCATCCATTCCGTGGCATATATATTTCTAAGCAAACACACTGACAGCCGGTCGTGAGCTAGCGGTCACGAAGCTCACTTCAGAACAATCGAAGCGCCAAGTCAGCAACACGCAGCAGACAATCGCAGTCGGAATAACATCTCAATCTCGTGCTGCGTGAGCAAACACCATTGACGACCAGCCATCCTTGTAAACACCGTCCGAATTCAAACAAGCCAAGCGTCTACCTGTCACCCACGTCGGTATAATCTAATTAGACCGCTGTCGCCGCCGAGCAACACAATGGAACGAACAATGACGGGCGGCGGCGGCTGTGGACACGCACTCGCCCGATCGAGCAGCATCCAGTGACAGTGTGATTAGAACGCTCGCCGAAGCAGCAACATGGACATCTGGTAGGTCCCCTTGGCTCCTTAGCGGTTGGGAACGATCTGCTGAACGTTCGTCTGTTTGTCTGCAGGAAACTATGCTTGGCGCTCAACCTGGTGCAAGTCATTTTCGTGCGATCTGAGGAGCCGGTCAGAAGCTGGAGCCAGAGCCGCCAGAAGCGGTTCCTCATTTGGAACGATTCAGGATCGTCAAAGGTAGGATTCGGGGGTTTGGTGATTCGGTCCACTTTTGACCACAGTCTCTCCGGCAGATGTCCGTCAGCATGTCGATTCCGGCGAGTCTGTACGACAAGAAGAAGTGGAGGTCCTTCAACTTGACCTACAACATACAGTTCCAGTACAACATCCCCCCGAAGCCGTTCTACTGGTGGAACGCGACGTACTTTAAGCTGAGCAGGTCCAACAGCGCGGGCAACTTCGTCGAAGCGCCGGAGACCAACGACTTCACTCAGATGTACATCTACGCAGCGCTGCGAAATTACATGAACAACGCCGGAGCGGATGGCCGGCAGTGCCTGCAGCGGGTGATCTGCCAGAACGCCCAAGTCGGCCGGGTTGAGGGCTTGATGGAGCGCATCTATCAGCGCCTGTTGACGTGAGTCGGGGGGTTATCCTAGAGCTGCCGCATCGGCGTTCATTCATTTGTCATTTGCAGGCCCGAGGACACGAGTGAGGAGTACTACAGGGACGCCTACGTCGAGGGCTCCAAGGGCATGGACTGCCTGAAGACCTACAGCCGGTGCCCGATAGGCCGCTGCATACTTGATCAATTTGTGCAGTACGCTTGAACTTAGTTTTAGTCTTTTAGATGTGTGAGTGTGCGTTGTGATGTGAGTGGGTGAACAGAGGGGGGGCTTTGCAGGACATAAGGTCTCTTCAACTCGGCTGGTCGGCTGGATCTGGAAGGGAGTGAGATCCGCCATCTAGATGAGAAATACCGGGGTTTGCTGATGGTTTTCTGCTGTTTTTCCAAATAAATTATACTTGAAGTTGTTATTTTATTTCTCTTCGTCGAAGTTTGTGAGATGGAAGGACCGTGCTTCTAGCAGACTTAGGGTGATGAAAACCATGTTGATTGGCTTGTCTGGTGGCCTGTTAATGTCATGGAAGTCAGGGAAAGTCTCAGAAAGAGGGAGAGGACACCTTCAAAAATCTCAAATAAAGAATTTAAGAACAAATAAAAAAAAAAACCAAAATGAAAAAATCTATTTACATTATCGACTTTGAGGCTATGCTGATCTTCAGTCCATTGGCTCGTTAGTTATCAAAGAAAATATCGCTCAACATTGGCATTATGTGCAGGAATCGAAAATACAAACTGTGTAATTATGAAAAGGTCGCAGGGTGTTATTCAATGTTATATATATTATTATACTAGCTTTTACCCGCGACTTCGTCCTCGTGGAATAGTTAGTTTGGGTAGCCTGTTTCATTTTTAGGATACTAATTTTCCGAATAATGCAATACAATACATACTAATTGCAAACTACCGTGATTTACTGTAAATATCTTATTTTTAACACATTTTTATAAATTACATTTTTTTGTTTTTCCATCCTCTGCTACAACAAGGATTTTGCGGGCACGATACTCGTGAGCACGCCACATAGAGTCGCCTATGGGAAAAAATTGTTTTTTTCTAAATGTATACCCGCCACTTTAAGCGTTCGTCCTTGATTTTTTGCAAATGCTGCTTTTAGGGGAATCTGAACTCTTTTAGACTGAAAGGGCAAATCAAAGATTGTCATTATCAAGGGAGTTTGATTTGGTTGATGGCGTTTGATGAGGCGTTGATGGCAGAGCGGTGCGTTTTTCTGTGAAGTTCTTCATTGATCTGTCAAGTCTGGAAATGGGGGTCGGTAAGGCTGTTGATTTATGTATGTCAAGTTTATGTTTCCATTGGTGTCGGAGTGGGTTCAGTAGAGGGATGACGAAATGGGAGTATTTGCTTAAGTGTACTTCGAAATGTTTGACAATGCTGTCGATAATACCAGAAATGAAGTATTACAGAGATAGCCGACTTCACAGTTGATTGCCCCCTACACCATCGACGAATTTGAGTGCCTTTTTGACAGATATTCATGCATTTTTGACGGTTATTCACGAAATAACGTAAATGCCGTCCTCTGATTGGTCAATTTGGTTTCTTGAGGGGAAAGAGTGGTAGAAATCGGGCATCTCTGTAGTACTCCATTTCTGGATATTACAGTTCATGTGTCAAAGTACAAATCTCATGTGCTTTTGAACAAGTTATATGAGCTAATTCGATGTTTGCTTCACAGGGTCGGTAATGTAGTCAATCGTTCAATGTCAATGCCGATGATTTTATTAACGTCATCACGTTGTCATCTTAATGAAGTTAGTTAAGCTAAGTCGATGTGATTTCATTTTCATTTGATTTATTTATTTTTAACATCTCTGTAATTCAAGAATCTTATGTTCTTTTACTAGTTATCTGGATAGTTCGGCAATGCAGTCCGCCTGCCAAGTTTAAATTGTGTTTTTTTTTAAACATGGCTTCATGCTCCTTAGGTTTAATGATTAGGAACAAAGTTCTTTGTGCAATCTTTGGGGGCTTGGAGGAAAAGATTTAACCACAAACAGTTTTTTTTTGTTAGTTGAATTGGTGAAAATTGAAATGTTTTGGTCGTATGCCGCAAGTTCATATAGGCTTCAGTACTTGCTTGTATAATAGCAGTTTGTTGTACATGCTTAACTTGGAGTGCCTTCCAAGTAACAAGTACGTTTCTCTATACCGGTGTACGAGCTTGTTAGGCTTGAATTATTACCATTTTACCACGGGTGGTATCCCCCCACGCAATAGAACAATTTAAACTAAACACGTCTTTATTTCTTGAGTTAGTTGTTCGAACTCGACACTCCTGATCTAAAGAATTCAAAAATTCTAAAGGGTACGTCATTACTTGCTCAGTGTCTGTCTACCGACAGATACTCGGCAACATCCCCCTCCACGTATGACATAATTTGTTCGTTTATCTGCCACACTGTCTCATTTGTCGGCGCTAAAATTGCCCTTTCACACAACCATTCTCGATTGCCGATTATTTTTCAAATCATCCGTATTACCGAAAATTTGACAGAATTCACGGCTCAGTGTAATCATGCCGTTACTGTCTGTCGCCATACGATCTTCCTCGATTTTTAGAAGAGCAGTCTCATATTGCCCTGATTGTGCATCATTGTGCAGTTGAACTCGCATATTTATAGTCAGACGGAACTTTTTTTTTTACGTGTTCCCATAACATAGACGCTTTCAAACAGGCATTTATTTCATCTGCAGGTATGTCCCTAGTAATCACTGGCAGGGTCTGTCTAAAGTCACCAGCTAAAAGTACCACCATACAATAATACTCTGGTTTCTCTTAATACCTTTCAAAGTGCGATCTAGTGCTTCGA
The DNA here is from genome assembly GCA_964034865.1 of Eristalis intricaria. Taxonomy (NCBI): domain Eukaryota; kingdom Metazoa; phylum Arthropoda; class Insecta; order Diptera; family Syrphidae; genus Eristalis; species Eristalis intricaria. The sequence continues at coordinate 111,597,010 of OZ035873.1, read as the reverse complement.
TTGCACTTTTATGACACATCGTACATTCATCCCAAACCAACAGTCTACACTCTGGCAACATTCGTCCACGCTCACTGTTTTTGCTAATTTTACAAACTGGCATTTCCTCCTGAGCTAAGTTCAAAGGCAATTTAAGAACTGAGTGGGCCGTTTGTCCCCCACTGAGCAGCGTAGCAGCTATTCCAGAGGAAACTACTTTTTTTATCTTTCCTTTCTTGTGCTAATAGTAAATTTAAAAGAAAGGTTTTGTCAGTGCCTCCTGGAGCATCCAAGACGAAACAAACCACCTTCGCCACTTTCAATTTTTTGTAAAACTTTATCAAAGATTAATCTTTGTCCTGTGTTCAAAGTGGTCGCCGTGGCGCAGTGGGTTAGTGCGTCGACTCCTACGCAGAGGGTGCCAGGTTCGATACCCGAATTCACCACGTTGGATAATTTACGGCTCAGCCTCCTTCGAGTCACTGACAATGCTCACAGTATATTCCTTCTTCCTTCTCAACTTCGTCGTTCGGAGTCGGCATTAAACTGTACGTCCCTTCCACGCGTGAAAGAACAATAGCACGCACAAAACGAGTGGTTGCTGAGAAGCTAGGCCCAGATCCAGCTCGGACTGTCGCGCCAACCATATTATTATATTATTATATTATAGTGTTCAGAAGTGGAACGGCATCCATTATTTGGCGATTTAAAGAATCAGTATCGTAATGTAGTTCTCGCATTAAATCACTAAGTAGTGAACTTCTCCAATTCTTTGTGGTCTGCTCATCTCAAAATCAGATAAATGTTTTCCAGTAATAGCTATCACTTGGCCTTCAACCTTTGTTAAGACGTCATTGTAAATTAAATTATTATACGAAGCATTTGGATTATGTTCTTTTAGTCTGCTTAAAATATCATCCGCCATATCATTTTTGTTCTTTTCCCATAATTGTTGCGGGTTTGAAAGTCCATATGTCGCTATTAATATAGCGAAAAGCTGATCTACAATGTGTAGCCTCTTCCAGGGTTGCATCCTTTAACAATTGTCATTCTCTAACAATCCTCTGGTCTCACATGCCTCCCGAAATGTGTGTGTGAAAATTCATCATTAGGTGTGTTTTTTTGCAAGCGTATATCCAATTTGCATGTAAAATACACAAACAACAAGTCCTATATCCGCTTAAGTTACTCATCATATCTATCGCCGCTTAAGAAATAAGTGCGGATAAAAACAAAGCTTCCAATCATTATTTTCTGTGTGTTCATTCCTGAATTTATTCATTCATTGTTTAGGTTCCTGCATGTGGCTTACATTTGTGGGTGTGGTTGATGTATTTGATAATTTTTTGCATCCATAAGTATGCAATTTTTGGTATACCCAGAGTGTCTCTGCTATACATTCCGTTTAGGTTTCGTAAGCGATTCTTATCATTTGATAAACATTTTTTTTTATTTTATAATTATTAAGTGTTTTTGCTTTTAAAGTGATGGTCACGCTACACACTCACAAAACGAAGATTGTGACCATCAAAGATCAATCATGATCTTCCACGACTACACCCCTGACTGCTTAGCAAATGTCATAAATGTCGGTGCTGCCAAGATTTTATGCTGAATCATTAAGCGCCGATGATCGTTTTTTTATGCACTTATAAATTAAGCGTATATACCCTTGCAAAAAAAACACAGCTATTATTGAGCTTTTTGAGATCTTTGAAAGAAGTTGGCCCACCACATGGTACAAAAGCATTCTTAAACAGAAACATTCCATATTACTAACATGGACCGTATAAACTCGACCAAGGCATCTCCAGATTTGACACCAGCCTAATTCTGAACAGGAACTCCTTGAATTCGACCCGCAGTCTGCGTGTGTGTTCGACCAATCACGTCAATGTCATCCGCGTATGCTAGCAGTTGTACGGACTTCTGGAAGATCGTGCCTCTAATGTTGGCATATGAGTCTTGCATGATCTTCCCCGGGATGATGTTAAAGAAGTCACATGACAGCGCGTCGCCTTGTCTAAAACCTTTTTTGACATTGAAGGTCTCGGTGAGTTCGTTACCGAACTTGATGGAGCAGCGAGAGTTCCCCATCGTCATCCTGCACAACCTGACGAGTTTGGCAGGATTTTCAAAACCAGACATGGCGTTGTATAGCTCGTCCCTATGCACGCTGTCATATGCGGCCTTGAAGTCGACGAATAGGTGGTGGTTGTCGATCTGCATTCCTTGGGTTTTTTTTCCAGGATCTGAAGTAATGTGAAGATTTGGTCGATGGTGGAATTCCCCGACCTGAAAAAAATGCTTTCAGGCGCTCACACAAAACGGCAGAGAGGACCTTATAGGCGACGTTGAGGAGACTTATCCCTCGGTAGTTGGCGCAGTTGAAGAGGTCTCCTTTCTTGTGGATCGGGAAAGGAAACTGAGGTTCCACTCGTGTCGGACATGCTTTCCTCCGACCATATCTTACAGATGAGTTGGTGCATGTACCTTACCAGATCATCTCCAGCTGCCCGAAACAGTTCCGCAGACAGTCCGTCTGCACCAGCAGCTTTATTCGACTTTAGTCTCGATATCTTTATCTTGACTTCGTCTAGGTCGGGGGGACGGAATTCTCTTCGACCATCATTGTGCGCAGTGGAACATTCTGCCTGACAGCGGTATTGCAGTCTTCCTCGCCGTTTAACAGTCGACAGAAACGATCTCTCCAGATTCCCAGTATCGTCTGCGAATCTACTACGAGTTGTCCCTCTGCGTCACGACAGGCTTCTTTCTGTCCGAATATTGTTTCCATTGGATAGTTGTTTTACCCGTCAGCCGTAACACGTCTCCATTTCCTCGATCGCGCGCTTCTCATGCTCTTTCTTTTTCTTTTTGAAAAGCCGGTGCTTTTCCCTTCTTTTAAGTTCGTAGAGCTCACGAACCGCTCTCGTCCTTCTGTCCAACGTCGCCTTGTATGCTGCTTGCTTCGCTGAATGTGCCTGCCTGCGCTCGTTGTCAAACCATGGGTTTTTTCTTGGGGTCGCATTTTTAAACCCAGCACATCAGATGCAGCTTCTCTGATGGCGTTTTGACAACGACTCCATTGTTCGTCGATTGTTTCGCCCGGCAAAATTAGTTCTTACTTAAAAAATGGAAAAAATTTAATTTTGTTCATTTAATTGCATTTTTAAAAGGAAACTTGTATTCGACCCGCCCTGTAGAGAATTGAATTCAGTAATTTGAAGAGCTGTTCGGACGTAAGCCTTTCTAGGTTAGGGTAGGTAGGCGGGCTGGTCCATTATCCAATCGTCTTAGCCTTTCTAAGCTGATCATGTTTTGAATGTGATCCATGCCATGAATAATGAATCACGCATGAGCTGTCAAAAAATAGACCACTGGAAGTCCAAACAGCAAAACGTGTATATCACCCTTTAAATCAAAAAGAAAATTGGTTTACAATCACAGATTATTCCTCAATTCAGTGTTCTCAGTGAGGGATGCACTATCATCAATCTTCTGGCTGAATCTTAAAACAAACTCTGATCTCCCCTCGAACAGGGTAAGTCAACCCCCTGCAAAACTGCAGATCCAGTTGGTCGTGATTTCCCCGCCCCCTCCTCTCAAGACTCTAAATCCAATTTGAACCCTAACATAATCAACTTCGCACCCTTGTCGCTTGGCACGGCGTCCGTCGTCTTCCCTGTGTGAGTGCGGTGTGTCGCGTAAATTGCTGGCGAACGCATCAGCCTTTCTCCTCGCCAACATGCGCATAAATTTCCTGAGTTATTCACTCGTTCACACAAAGCCAAGTACCCTTAATTGATTCAAAAAAAAAAAAAAAACATATATCTCCGATGGTCGTTTTGAATTTGAAATTGAAATCCCCTCCCTCTCCCAGCACCCCCTGGTGTAAAACGGGCCACATAATGGAATCAAGTAACCAACCAACAAATCTTCACACTTTACAAGTGACAACACCGATGATGCACTCGGCTTTCATTGGACCCGCGGACGAATGGATGCACAAACACGCCACCTCTGCAGACTAAATTGAGCACCACCATCAACAACCCCCGCTCGCCCCAACCCCCATGCTCAGGAATAAATCGGATTTTCATCGCACACACGCTCCGTTGTATCGTGCACTAGATACAATTAGTAGACACTCAGCAGTTTGCTGTCGGCATCGCCAGATGGCGCACACATCCACCAGCCAGAAGAGCTGTAATAATGAAGATAAATGTGCATAATGATCCGTTTCAGCTACTGCCTGCCGCTGCACGGGGGACAGACAAGTGTACTGTTCACTGCTGTGTGCTGTATTCCGACATCAATTACTAGACGATTGTTCTGCACCCCTTTCCCCGTGCCACACTGAGGTTTACGCAAGTTTGTGCGTTACATTGTCGATCCGAGCGGAGACCAATTGCAACATGGCAGTGCATTCAGTCGAGAAGATACATAACAATGCCACTTTGGGGAACGCACGGTTTATAAATAGGGCTGCAACTACTTGTCATCCACCCGCCACGCCACCCACCATACCAGAGAGAGAGAGAGAGAGAGAAAGCCAGTCAGCAAGAGGAGCAGTGTGTTTTCAATTATCCACCGACTGCGTGTGGCTGTGTGTGAGTTTGAGTCACAAGAACTCCATTCATGCAACAGAGCTCCGCATGGGCCAAGTGAAACGATTCCAACTGTTGTACCAGCTCCACAAAGAGACCCCTTTGACATTATGCTGCACACCGTAGCGGCAGCAGTGCCCCCGCACACTGGCACACACTCCGGAGCGACGAGGAAGCTTGGAGGCTTGCAGGCTGATGGAAAGTCCATCACCCGCGCAGGGTGAACTGCTGGCTATATTCGCAACGTGGAGCTACAGCCACTGCGATGCATTTTCAGGCAAGGCGCCGCGACAGGGGTCTGGGAGCGATGGTGAATCGGAGAATGTGTGTTTAATTTGTGCATCTGCTTGGGTTTCTCATTTTCCTTTTGCGTGACTTGACGTCTCTGAACAGAGGCTCACGGACACAACAACGCGCGTTGATTTTAAGCTCATTTGTTCGAACTGTGCCGCCTGGGCTACAGTGGGGGCTTAAAGTGGGTGAACACTTGAAGAGAGCCGTTGGGAGCTTGGCCTGATGGCTGAAATATGCAAATGACGGTGGGAAAGTCTGCCGTGCCTTCGACAGCTGTTCGACAGTGACTTGAAAAGAAGCGACGGCTTAAGTCGATTGTGATTTCACAAAGAAAGCGCCGGAGTCGAGTGTAGTTTGGGAGTGTCTTTGCATATTGATCAGATGGGTGCGTGGGGATGTCAAAAACTGCATTTGCGCGTCGTTGGACTCGCTCGGGCTGACTGGATTTAGGGTGAATTTGTCATTCGGACTGTCAGACACAAGCGAGATTTGGTCGAACACGAAGGGCACACATTCCTTGAACTTCTGTTTTCCCTTACCTGTTCCCGATGCGTAGAGACTTGGAAGACGGGAACCCACAATCAAGCACATCCTCTTCTACTGCAACTTCAATAACACAAGCAGACTCAGATGGTGCTGGTGTCATGGTTTGTAAAGTCCACTGATGAGGATCGCAGGGTTCCTTTGGATGGAGCGGGGTAAATCTTAGATCGCTGGACCCGTAGCAGAAGTGAGCACCCAAGGGGAGGCACATATTTTCTGTCTATTCTTTGTCCCCGTAGTAACCGCATAAATCGCTCGGGATGGAGGACAACCCCTAAATCGCCGGAGTCAGGACACTACCCGGGTCGAAGGTACAGAAGGAGGAATGGGGAGATGATATAACTGTCTGCGACTGACGAGCCCTAATTTTCACAATTATACGTAGTATATTAGACACAACGGTTAGTAACTCAAAACGTTTTGAGGCGCCACCATTGACTCGGACCACCATCTTGTTGTAGCCAAAGTAAGGTTGCGGATATCCCGAGCACCGCCAAGACAAGGAAGTACTGAGAGAGAGTTCAACGTCTGCCAGCTAAAATCGCAAGAAATTGCCAAATCCTTTTCCGATTGAGTATCCCGTAACCTTTTAAGAAGTCCTACGCAGAGTATTGAAGACCAGTGACAACCAAAAGTCATCAGAGATGCCGCCTCTGATGTGCTGGGTGTCACTCGACCTCCCCAACAAAACCCCTGGTTTGACAACGAGTGTCGGTAGGCTAAACAAAAGGCCTATAAAGCGGCACACAGCAGAAGTGAAGAAGCGAACGCCGGCTTCTGAGCAGGGAAAAGAAGGAGCCTGAGACTGCAAGGAATGAGGTAAGGACTTTTTTTTTGTGGGTGGCGCGACAGACTGGTGCGGAGCTGGGCCTAGCTTCCAGCAATCACTCGTGTTGTGCGTACTATTGTTCTTTCACGAGTGGAAGGGACCTATAGTTTAATGCCAACTCCGAACGGCGAAGTTGAGAAGATTTTTCTAGACAGGAATACTCTGGAGCCTTGTCAGTGACTCGAAAGAGGTAGAGCCGTGAATTATCAAAGGTGGTAAATTCGGGTATCGAACCTGGCACCCTCTGGGCAGGAGTCGACGCACTGCGCCACCGCGACTCACGTAAGGACATTTTACCAAAGGTTAAAGTTAGCCTGTCAAGGTTATAAAGCCAGAACCGAAGCGTCTGAGGAATGAACCATTCAACGTGAATGAAAGCTACGATGTTGATCAACATCCCTGTCCACCCGACCCGGATGAAGTGAAGATAACCATATCTAAACTGAAATCTAACAAAGCTGCTGAAGCTAACGGCCTAGCAGACGAGCTCTCCACAGCGGCAGGCGAAGACTTGGTAAGGAGCATGTACCAACTCATCTGTAAAATATGGTTGGAGGAAAGCAAGCCCGATGAATGGAACCTCAGCATTGTTCGCCCAATCCACAAGAAAGGAGACCCTCTGAATTGCGCCAACCATATGGGCATTAGTCTTCTGAACATCGCCCACAAGATATTATCTCCCGTGTTGAGTGAACGCCTAAAGCCGTTCGTCAACAACCTGGTCCAGTGTGTCTTTAGGCCTAGAAAATACGCCATCGATCAAAAATTCACACTACGGCAAATTTTCGAGGAAACCCAGGAGCAACAGATCGATACCCACCACCCTTTCATCGATATGACAACATTTATAGAGACGAGCTTGCGAATTATGGCGTACGGTTGTCCCCAGACGTTCAACGTGAGTCCTTCAGATAGAAAAGATGAGGTTGTTCGAGAGACAATGTCTTCGGAACAGTTTCCGGTTGTATCGCACACCACAGTCGGAGTACAAGAAGTTCTATCCTAACGAGGTCCTGTACAACGAGGCAAACTTGAACAGGATTGATAATTTTATTATTAAGTTAATCAGAAGGCACATTCCACGAGCTATGATTTCTTCCGACAGTCTGATCTTCGGGGCTTATTACCCCAATAGTATGTACCATGAAAGAGTGCGCTTCAACGGCTTTGTTCCACCTGAAACATTTGTATATTTCGCCACAATTGGCCTAATACAGGATACTCAAGGATGTCCTGTAATCTTCTAAACAGTGAACAGGCGAGCGATCCGCGCTCGAGGTAGGAAAGAGTCTGCCAAAGAACGGCAATTTTACTGGTGGTTGCACGAAAACCAGTCTCTGCCACCGCTAGCTTTCAGCAGAGATAATGGATGATAGAGATATCCAACTTCGGCCATTTTTACCCCTAGCCCACAACGAAGATGTAGTTGTAGTCCCTTGTATTTCACTTATACTTTTACAAAGCCCGTCAATTCACCACAATATGGCGGCCGATTCGTGAATTTTGTGGGAAATAGCGTCAGATTCTTGAATTTAGTGGGATAATGGCAGCTGATTCGTGAATTTTGCCCACAATCCATGTACGATCCATGTAACATACGGTATGTTAGTTCAGGTAGTTGGGCTCCTAGTGAATTCACTAGCATAGACTATAGTGGTCCATTGTGATACCCATAGTCAGACTACTACCACTGATTGACTACTGCAGTGATAGTGCCGTTAATTTGAGCCCAACGGCAAATGGTGATTGGACCAGATTTGAAAACCACATAAAAGCGTATTAACCGTACTCTCACTGGGATTCGAACCGGATGCCCCGCTAACCAGGGGGCAGGCACTCTACCAACTGCGCCATCCCGTCGTTGGGTATGTTGTTCGGAGGGTGTTCAAATGTTGACTCGTATTTTTAAGAGAATTTTCTTACATTTTAATATGAACTTTCGTGAACAAAAATGTATTGCAATGCCAATAACTGGAATTATTTGACCTAAAATTAATTTTTAAGTATATATACAGGATATGCATAGACCATACCTGACAAATTAATTCAAAAAATGAAGTCCGATTTATACACTTAATTCATGAATTCAGATAAAAACAATGGCAAGATATTGCAACTATTACTATTCCATAAAAATGGTTGTCAAAACTTCTCATTTGTGATTCGCGCCTTAATAATATTTTTATTATTAGTTACCTAACCGCGTGAATGTATTATTAATTTTTATTCATATGCAAAAATTCACACTGCAAAAGCACATTCATTAATTGTGTCCTATTATCTGAGATTGCAACTTCCTCAAAGTTTTAATGAATCGACTTCATGAACTTAGTTCGATTACCCCTCCATGCTGTGTTGAAAATTGAACACCGAAATTTGAAAAAACGTTCAAATAACTACCGAATTTTCAAATAAGAACCCAGCCCATTACTGAAGTGGGGAAGGGTATCAGCTGTTCTGAAGAGCTCACACGTATTCACAGACAGGGGACAAAAAGCGTATAAAAAACGCTGTCAGGTGAAATCAAGGGGCAAGGGAGGTAGAAGTTGGATAACTCTATTATAGGTTATCTCTGATGATCAGGTAGTTGACCATAGTGGCCAGCCTACATATTTTTTAAGGTAGATCTTAAGCGAAAAAAAAAGAAGTAAAAAAATATAAAACAAAAATCAAATCAAAAAATAAATACAGTACCTTCTCGATTATAGCAACTAATAAAAAATGGGATAGTTGCAATTATCGAGTTTCTGTCTACTTGAAAAGTTGCAATTACTGCGTCAATATTGATGAAAAATTAAATTTAGCTGTTGCGAAAATCGAGGAGTTGCGTGAATCGAGAACGTACTGTATATAACAAAAAATCCAAAAAATATATAAATAAATAAATAAAACAAAAAAGGTGAACCATGGCGTATAAATTATATATGTTTGGCATACACCTAGCATAAACGCCCTGGTGCACGTGTCCGTATTGTTACGGACATATTTAAGATAGTCTTAAGTTTTATATCAGGGTAAGTTAGTATAAGGTAGTAGGTTAAGAAGTCAGTTTGGCCAAGTTTTCTTGGTAAACGAAAAATTAATAAAAGTTTGTCTTTAAAAACTAAAATACAAAACAAAATAAAACGAAAATCAAGCCGAAAGGCGCATTAAAACAATCATTTGAGTATCTTAGAGTAACCGCTTAGGGTCAGTAAGTTAGTATTAAGAGCAATTGTTAAGCTAGTTTTAAGTATTTTTGTCAAGCATTTAAGAAAAATCGATATAAATAAAACAAAATTACATGAAAAAAAAATAGAGACCAGCTATACAGAGCAATGTCACCAATGAAGTTTAATGATACTGTTGAACAGTCTCTGATTGAAGTTTTCGAACTGAAATGCTTAGCTGTGTTTTTTTGCAAGCGTACATACGCTTAATTTCCAATTTGCATGTAAAATACACAAACAACAAGTCCTATATCCGCTTAAGTTACTCATCTTATCTATCGCCGCTTCAGAAATAAGCGCGGATAATAACAATGCTTCCAAACATTATTTTCTGTGTGTTCATTCCTGAATTTATTCATTCATTGTTTAGGTTGCTGTATGTGGCTTACATTTGTAGGTGTGGTTGGTGTATTAGATAATTTTTTGCATCCATAAGTATGCAATTTTTGGTATACCCAGAGTGTCTCTGCTATACATTCCGTTTAGGTTTCGTAAGCGATTCTTATCATTTGATAAACATTTTTTTTTATTTTATAATTATTAAGTGTTTTTGCTCTTAAAGTGGTGGTCATGCTACACAGTCACAAAACGAAGATTGTGACCATCAAAGATCAACCATCACCTTCTACGACTACACCCCTGACTGCTTAGCAAATGTCATATATGTCGTCGGTGCTGCCAAGATTTTATGCTGAATCATTAAGCGCCGATGATCGTTTTTTTTTGTGCACTTATAAATTAAGCGTATTGTATTGCAAAAAAACACAGCTATTGTATGTATAAAGTTTTTTTCTTTTTTTTTTTTGCTGCATAAATGACGGCACATTCACCTCTTTGTATTACTTTTGGGACACCCTTTAGTAATGGCAGCAGATCATTCCCCACTTAGTACATAACAACGAACGGAGATAACCCACACCCTTAGTTATGAACATCCTATCTAGCAAATTACCAAACCGATAACGGCCAATAACACCGATTTCGATCCGCGTCCGGTTTGCACGTGACCGCATCCAAGCTACTGCCGTGCAGTTGAGCACCAATTGAATTGGCCAGCGCTTGCAAGTTTCATTAATACATAAGTTGCCCGCCACCACTGTGCATTCAATTAAACGATTGATGTATCAATTTGTTCGGGGTCAGTTCAGTGAGCATCGCTCCATTCACTCCATCCACACACGAGCCTACGTTTCGAATTTTGTATCCGCATCCACTTGTCACACACACACTCACTCTCATCCAGAAAGGCTTCATGAATAACTCGATGCCAATCGCGTCCGCTCTATCCAAAAAATGAATACGTCAAGCAAATTAATTACCACATCATCCATCCGACGACCGTCCAACCATCGAGCCAGAATTCAACGCAAGCATCCTCAATTCACCGTCATCGTCGTGGTCCACGTCGCATGGCCCACGGGCCCAATCCCAGCTCAACCAATAAATAAACCTCCAAAAGCCGTATAAATAATAATTTCAATTTGGAAAATCGAAAATGCAAATAAAACTTAATGTGCCGCCTCATCAACGACAGGACGTAGCAATTATCCATTCGCCGACCACACTACACAGCCTCGTTCATCCTCATTCACACACACACACACACACACCGAGACACACTCGAACTCACACACTCGCAGACAGAACTGCCAACGAATCCCCCCAGAACGAGAAACACAAAAATTAAATGAAAATCTCACTATAATCGGAAATTAAATGGCTGCATGCCGAAAACGAGGATAAATTGTTTTATGGCCAAGAGAGCGTATTCTGACCCGACCACTTCACTTCTCCCTGCTCCCCCGACTGCCAGGCAGTCCCATCCACCATCCCGTCCCACATTCGTTTTGCCAATCTGTTGGTGGTGCGCGTCCTTCGTATGGCATTGCCATCACAATCTGCTCCGTGGCATCGCATTGTTTGACAGATGCACAGCCTGGCATCCAATTACCGAATGAATCTCTTGTTGGATCCACTTACCACTGCTCGACGTTGCTGCTGCTGCTGCTGCTGGGGCTGAGGGGATGCCGTCGGGGGACGGGCAGAGTTCAGATTGTAAACTGACATCATAGGGACCGAGAATGGTTGGCAAGCACTTAAATGGCACTAATTACACATACATACACCGAGACGCACAACAAGACGACGAGGGGAGGGAAAAGTTTTGGCACAACAGTGAAAAGGCATTAAACGATGTGCTCCAGTCTCTTACAACTTATAACGGGAACACACTGATGATGATGATGACGACGACGACGATGATGATGATGATGATGAATTCCAAGTCGATGCTGCTGCTGCTACTTGCAGTTCCACGTCGATTAAGTGGTGTCATGCCGAAACCATACAGACTCGGGACGGGATGCGACTGTGTGGGTTGCGGGAGAGAGAAAGAGCGAAAGACGCTCTCAGGGCGCAGCATCCGTCGTAGAGGAATCTCGCTCTCTTCGGGAACACACACGCACACACACACCAGAGTGGTGAGAGGCTGCTCGAGCTGGAGGAATGATGGGATGAGAGCAGACTGAGGCACTCCTGGCCAAATGGCTCCAATGAATGGATACATGGTTAATCATTCTACAAACAGGATTTAACATTCATTCAACTTGGGGTTGTGTATATTGTTGCTACAAATTAAATCGGGGTTGCCCCACGAAAGGTGATGTGTCGACTGTGCCGTTGAAGGGATTGCAGTTGAAGCACATTTTAGGATGAACGTGTGAAGTGTGAAGTGGGCATTTGCTCTTGATCAATTTTCTCGAATTTCGGTTAGAATCTGAGACAACAATCTGTAAATTGATTCAAACCAGAGGTGACGATGAAAATGTGACGAGAATTACACTGCAAATATGTGAGTGTGTTTTAAGGAGCGAATGAAAAATCACACTTGGTATGAATAGCTCTGTACATCGGTTAGTGGAACGATATTGGGTGAGTCATATTTATCAGCGATTATATAGAATAAATAAAGAACTAACATATCAACTTTTTTTCTCATACTCAAGTTTAGTACACATCTCCTACTCTTCCACTCCAATTTAGTACACATTTAGTACTGGACTATCAGTACTGATGTATATCAGATCAATTGTCATGGGACTGTCCTTCGTGTTCATCGAATTCAGTTTTAGTTTCAGCGACAAAAGATCAAATTTTCTACTCTTGTACATTTTTAGTACTACATTTCTAATATCGGATTCAGCCCCAAATCTAGGATACAGATTTTCTTTCAGCTTAGATCGTACTTAGAATACAACACATCAACTTTATTTTTTCTCTTACTCACATTTCCAATTTAGTACACATTTAGTACTGGACATATACATGAGATACATTTGCATGGGACTATCGTTTGCATACATCGAATTGAGTTTTAGCTCCACAGACAAAAGATCAAATTTTCTACTCGTGTACATTTTTAGTACTACATCGCTTTCATTGTAAGGAGTACAGATCTTAGGTATTTAGATAACAAAGATAGTACCTTATACTGAACCACTGTGTTGATCTTGGCCTCACAATCAGTTTTAGTCTTGATATTTCCCAGGATCGGTCTAAAGCATAGCTTCATTCCGTGCATACCTCTTTGCCTCAAGATTAATCTCTGATTCAATCTCAGCTTCAGCCCTAGATACGTACTTGGTGTCAGATTATTGCCAATGTGATCTTATCCCTAATCTTAGCCTGAAACTAAACCAAGAGTTTTTCCGTAATCATAGGCCAAAATTCAATCCATGCTTTTATTTCAGACTTAGTTTCTACCACGGACACAAGGTCTTGCGCAGTTTTGTTGGCTGACATCGGTTCATAACTCATTTTCTAGTCTAGTCAAGGTACGTGCTAGAGTCAGATACAGCCTCAGTTTCAGTCTCAACTTAAGACACAGTCTCCTCCGCATCTGTCTTAGCAGACACTGTTTTTACCCGAGCCCGAGCCATATGCTGAGTTACAATCTTTACTTCCGACTTAAGGAACCCCCAAAGCCAACCCCAATAAACGTTTCCCTATATTTCGGCTCAGTTTCTTTCTTTAGACTCTAAGCCTAAGCCTTAGTCCCATTCAATCATCAGCTTGAAAGCCAGTCTCATCGTAAAGGTCAGAGTCAGCTGAAGCTTCAACTTCGGAGTCAACTGAGGACGAAATTTCTCTCTCTAAGACTCAACCTCAGGATTTTCCACAAACTTACGCTTGGATTCAAAGTCAACTTAAAATTAAAACTATTAACTAAACTGCTCACGGCTCAGCAGCCAGTTCAGCAATAGACTTAGTCTAGGCTTCACCTTTTCTTCGGACGGAGCTTCAAGGTTGCAGCTTTAGCTCTAGTTCTGAATCTGCCTTTGGCTCTGGCTCTGGCTCTGCCTTTGGCTCTGGCTCTGGCTCTGGCTCTGGCTCTGGCTCTGGCTCTGGCTCTGGCTCTGGCTCTGGCTCTGGCTCTGGCTCTGGCTCTGGCTCTGGCTCTGGCTCTGGCTCTGGCTCTGGCTCTGGCTCTGGCTCTGGCTCTGGCTCTGGCTCTGGCTTTCACTCTGGCTCTGGCTCTGGCTCTGGCTCTGGCTCTGGCTCTGGCTCTGGCTCTGGCTCTGGCTCTGGCTCTGGCTCTGGCTCTGGCTCTGGCTCTGGCTCTGGCTCTGGCTCTGGCTCTGGCTCTGGCTCTGGCTCTGGCTCTGGCTCTGGCTCTGGCTTTCACTCTGGCTCTGGCTCTGGCTCTGGCTCTGGCTCTGGCTCTGGCTTTCACTCTGGCTCTGGCTCTGGCTCTGGCTCTGGCTCTGGCTCTGGCTCTGGCTCTGGCTCTGGCTCTGGCTCTGGCTCTGGCTCTGGCTCTGGCTCTGGCTCTGGCTCTGGCTCTGGCTCTGGCTCTGGCTCTGGCTCTGGCTCTGGCTCTGGCTCTGGCTCTGGCTCTGGCTCTGGCTCTGGCTCTGGCTCTGGCTCTGGCTTTGGCTCTGGCTCTGGTTCTGGCTCTGCCTTTGGCTCTGGCTCTGGCTTTGGTTCTGGTTCTGGTTCTGGCTCTGGCTGTGGCTCTGACTTTGGCTTTCGGTTTGGCTCTGGCTGGGGCTCTGGCTGGGGCTCTGGCCTGGCCCTGGTGCAGGCTCAGGCTCTAGCTCTAGTTCTGGCTTAGGGATTCAGTTCCAGACAAATTGAGGTCAAGTGGAAATTCAGACTCTATTTCAGCCCCTATATCCAACTTTGTCAGACTCAGTCACATCACTCGACTCGGCTTCAGCATAACCACCAACTTCGCCAGTATCCTAAGTCACAGGCTCAAGCTTAAGCTACTTTGTGTCTTGGTTTTAAGAATATCCACTTAAATGAAGGGGACGTCCCTAAAGACAATGCATCAAACCGTTAAAAACGCTAGCATGTCGTGACCTTTAAATGAATGTGTCCAGGCACGGGAAATAGACTTTCCGTCCATTGCCCCCTTCCGACAGATGTCCTTCAAGTCATTAACAACAACTTCTCACTACAAATTCCCCCGCAATCACAATTCCATTAAAGATTCAAATCCCAATCGCCATCAACTCCGTCCTTTACCGGCGAACGAACCGTCAAAATTATATGCGAAGGCACTAGTTCAGCTACTTTCAACTTGAGGTCGATTTTCATTTGCGTGCCCCGTCGCACATGTCGAAACTTCCACCAATCTGAGACTCGTGTGTCCGGTCGAACGTGCACACATCCCTCCCGGAGCGCCCGCCAGTGAAACTTGATTCATTGACTCATCCAAGCCACAGGACAAATCAATTAGAAGCCTCATCAAAAATGCATATCCCTTCACTTAGTCACACAAGCAAATTTGAAATGTGCTTCCACCCCCAACCATCAGTGCTCACGCCACCCAACATCAGGCAATCGTCAGCACATGCATAAAGTGTGCCACAGTGTTTCTGAAGACCACGCCACAATCCGACAATGAAGCAAAACAGTGGCAGCGGCAGGACGAAACTTTTCCGAACTTCATTGTAAACGCCACCCCCAATTCCATCACACACACACATGCACACACGCCGGCACCCCCTCACTCGTCGAAGTCAGCAGAGTCGTTTCGTGGTTCCGAAGTAATTCATGGTTCCTTAAATACTTCGATTTACGTTTCAATTTGAATTACGATTGTGCAACTCGACCTGGAGTCGTGTGCAGTCACAGCGATTGGGTAAGGGTGGCCTTGCCACACTCAAATACACACAAGCACTAACACTCACGTGCGGGCACACATTCGACCAGAGCCGCTCGCACACAGGGAAACAAATGCCAGTTGTTGGGAAACGAGCCACACGATGAACTCGGACGAAAATTGTTGCGGGAAACGATTAACTTTGTATAAATTGCTCTCGTAAATTGTGTGCTCAGGAATATGAAATGATGTTCTTCGGATTGCCACAGTGGGGCTGGTCGAATGAAAAAGGGCCGAGGTCTTGAAGTTTGGTAACGATGGTCGCTTGCAGCCTTTGGTTGCTTTTCTAAGCTGACTCTTGACAATAATGAAAAATGATTTAGTAAGGAGATGGAGGTGTCTTTGCAGGCGTTCCAGTGCATCGAATGGTTTTTTTTCCCAGTATTCGAGGAAGGCGAAGCCATTTTCTAGACTGACTTAAATCGAGCGCATGGTCACCATTGAATCAGCTCAGAGGGCCTGTGAATTCGAGAAAGAGGTAAGATCCGAATCACCGTCATAAAGACCGTCATCCCGGACGTAAAACACCTTTGTCTTCATGATAGGTCGCAGAGTGGCCGGGATCATCATAAATGGAAAGCAGCTTAAGTTCGGGCGCAGGCTCAGGTTCAAGGTCAGGCTCAGGCTCAAACTCAGGCTCAGGCTCAGGCTCAGGCTGAGGCTTTGGGTCAGGCTCAGGCTCTGGCTTTGGGTCAGGCTCAGGGTCAGGCCCAGTGTTAGACACATGCTATGGTTCAGGTTCAGATTTGGACCAAGGCTCAGGCTCAGGCTCAGACTCAGGCTCAGGCTCAGGCTCAGGCTCAGGCTCAGGCTCAGGCTCAGGCTCAGGCTCAGGCTCAGGCTCAGGCTCAGGTTCAGGCTCAGGCTCAGGCTCAGGCTCAGGCTCAGGCTCAGGCTCAGGCTCAGGCTCAGGCTCAGGCTCAGGCTCAGGATCAGGCTTTGAGTCAGGCTCAGGGTCAGGCCCAGTGTTAGACACAGGCTATGGTTCAGGCTCAGATTTGGACCAAGGCTCAGGCTCAGGCTCAGGCTCAGGCTTTGAGTCAGGCTCAGGGTCAGGCCCAGTGTTAGACACAGGCTATGGTTCAGGCTCAGATTTGGACCAAGGCTCAGGCTCAGGCTCAGGCTGAGCTGAGCTAAGGCTTTGAGTCAGGCTCAGGATCAGGCTCAGTGTTAGACACAGGCTATGGTTCAGGCTCAGATTTGGACCAAGGCTCAGGCTCAGGCTCAGCCTCAGGCTCAGGCTCAAGCTCAGGCTCATACTCAGGCTAGGGTTAGACACAGGCTCTGGTTGAGGTTCAAAGGCGGACTACCATTACCGAGCAAGGAATAAGGAAATGCTTTCGAGATCTTCATGAATATTTGGTTAATAATGGAGACATCCTTGAAGATCCCTCCAGAATTTTAAATGCGGATGAGACAGGTTTTCACATAGCTCCACAAACTGGTAACTTTCTTGCCCCCAAAGGACTTAAGAATATCTATAAAGTAAGTGCTGGTAACGGAAAAGAAACACTTACAGGAAACACTTTCCTTAAAAGCGTGCGTGATGAATGGATTTTTGAAAAAACTGAGAGTAGTTGGATGCGCTGAAAACTTTTTTCAATACGTTACCGACGGGCTCCACGTTCCAAGGCCCTGACAATGGAGCTGAATGAGTTTTGCAGTTCAAACCAAATAATTTGGCTACACTTCCCCCTAACACTACGCATATAATGCAACTAGCTGATGTGGGTGCTTTTAAGAGATGGAAGTCGGACTATGTATTCAATACGAATTACTGGGGAACAATTTAAAAAAAAAATCTGTTGACTTGAAATTTCCATCTGTTTTACAGTTAAATAGGTACGTTGATTACAAAACTGTACTTGGTTTTCTTCTATCACGTCAAGTTTTTTGCTCTTTCGAGAAAGGTTCTGTTTCGATCCTATTTATGATATCTATTCGAGTGAATTAGTGAAGTGGAGTCGCAGTCCTCGTCGGCATACACTGAGTAAGAAAAATTAAGTTTTTATTTACGTATATACTTAATCCCTTTCCATAAGATCATGTCTGTCTATACTACTTCGCGCCGTAAGTGCTTAAACAGCCTTGATTCATTTTGTTATAAATGTGTCAGTTTTAACATTCCCAGTCAAAGCAAAACCATCAGCGCATTTGTCAGGGCACCTCACATTATTTATTTTACTTACATATATTGAACTATACATTAATTCCTTATTTTTGTTTTTTATTGTGTAAAGTCGACATCAATCACAGTTTCTCTAACGATTTCCTAGTTTTATTAGGATGCGAGTCGCCGGATACTAGCAAACACTTACTTTTTTATCAAAACCTGATTACATCAGTATTTTATGCAAAAACTTAAGGTTTCGATTAAGCCGATCGAATTTTAATTTTTTATTGAATATGAAACAAAAATTTGCCCAAACGGTTCAAAATCCCCGTTTTAATGAGACATTTGCTATGAAAAATTCGTTAAGAGGCCGACCACTGGCGACTCTACCCTACCACAAGTTTAAACTTCTGTTTAGAGCTATTGTCAGTTGAACTAAGTCCAAGACATTAATCGGTTTTATTAACTTAGGTTTCTTGTTTCCTAATGTGTATCTGGTGCATTATATTTCATTTAGGATACGGGAAAGGTAGCATTCACAACTGAACTCAAACTCAGGGATGAGCAAAGACGACGAAGGTTGCAAAGGATTGGTCTCGATCGTAACCTGTCACAAATGGTCACACAACACGGGGCTTCTGTTTATGTTCTGAAAGATTCAGAAAACATCATCTTCTTGGATTGTACAGAGTCCCCTCAAAAACAGGTCACGTGTTAATTCTAAAAGACAGGAGTTCTTGTCACCAAATGGAATAGAAAACAAAAGTTATGTTGGGTTAGGCTTTGGAAGGGGAATGTGATGGTTGAACATCACTTCCACTCGGAGGCCTAAGGGCCCATTGTGAATTTCTTCATTTGTAGGCTACACATTCAGTTAACCTATCCTGTCACGTGATGGCTCAAACAACGATATATTATCCCCAAGTCAAAACTCTCTCCAACTCGAACAAATTATGGTATCCTGTGACAATTTGCACCTTTGGCCCAGCACAGCAAAGAGCAGATTCTGGAGAGCTACAGTGGCAAAGTAGATTTTGGATCGTCTCGGTCTTTTCCTCGTCACCGCAGCAGATCGCTTTATTCCGTATTCCATTTCCGAAGCATTGCTCCGATGGGGCAGTATCCTGTGATCACTTCGACGAGGGCACGGATCGAGTTTCGATCCAATATTAGAAGCTTCATTGTTTTACTCTGGCCTCGTCGATCTTGCTGTGTGGCAGTCGTTTCTTGCCAGCAAAGATTCTTTTCGTATTGTTTCGCTCTTGGTTCAGTATAAAGCACTGATCGGTGGTTGCAGTGACGTGTCCGCTTCGCTGATGTTCTTTTTTTGGCTCCTGTCTGCTCAATTCATCCACTCTCTTGTTCTCTCCTCTTGAGCTGTAGCCCGGGACCCAGCACATGGATGTTAGTGAGTCGTGCCAGTTCCTAACAGCCTTTGATCACGTTATTCACGATCCTATTGACTTCAGTGCAGCCTGGCTGTCAACAAATTGATGATATCTGATGTTGGAATATCTATTGCTTCTATGTGTTCCGCCGCTGTCTCTATTGCCAGAATCTCTGCTTGGAAGGCACTGCACATATCCGGAAGTCTAATTGATTCCGGTTTGTGCATGGTGCGCGAGTAGAATCCGGCTCCGGTACTTGTGTCCATTTCATGATTTCGGCAATCTCGTGGTCAATATAATGACGTTTGAAAGCCACATGTCTCTGTCGGGGAAAAGAATTGGTTAAGTATTTTTCAAGTAAGCCGCGGAGATGTGTGATTTCTTCCTCCTCATCCAATCATCTTCTGCAGACATTTGTGTATTCCATCCTATGGTTATACACCAGTTCCGTCCTATGACCATGAGTGCCAATTAAGCCGTGCCTCCTTATGACGCCGAGTACATATCCTGAATACTGGCCTACTTGGTATAAGCGGTAAAGCCTTCGATTTTTCGATGTCTATGTCATCATGTGTACGTGAAATTAGGTTGCGCTTGAAAAAATACATGACACGTACTACATGACTCTATTTAACGTGAAAAGGATTACACGAGAATGTGACATTTTCCAACAGGATCTAAAATTATTTTAAAATTTTATTTATGTCACTTCTTAACTCTACTTGTTTCCGTACATATACTCGTAGTTAGAATGGTCATGACGTGATCACGTGAATCAAGTTCACCAATTTTCAGAACGAACATATATAATCACCCACGTGATAACATGGAAATAAGTGATGCTCTACAAACCAGACAAAGTGAACGTTTGAGCTTGAATGTCTCGGTTTGTCTTAAGGGCACGTATTGCCTTCCGATCATCTGCGATGTTTACCCTAATCGTGTGTATCTGTGAAAGCCGATATCGTTATGGTTTATGCCTGACAGATGCTACAATTATTGGAGAGTTGTAAGCACGTAGCATTGTTGTTACTTCGAGGCTTGAAGGATTATTTCGTTAAGTGACCGATACGAGTTTTCAGTCAGTTTTTTTTTAGCTTTTTTCCTACTTTTTTGTCTAGTAGATTTAGCATTTGTTTTAGCTTGAAAAAAATAATCTGATTAACGTCGACAAGAAAAGACCTCCGATTGGTGTTGCCACTTTTTTCGTTAGGCATTCTATCGATTTTTTTAAACACAAATTTAATTTAACGTAAATAATAATAAATAAGTAAATATGTGTAAATTTGATTCATAAGAATATGAAAACTGTTTAAATAAAAAAAATCAGTGCTGCCACTTTTAAGTTAAAAAACTCTTCTACTCTTTTGCAGATAAATACAATTTTTTGTATCGAACCACAAACACATTCCTTCACCCAGTCATGAGAAATATGTTCAACTAATTATGACTGATTGCCTTTGAAGCAGCTTGTGATAGTCTTACCCTAAGTTTCCACCCAAAAATGAATCACAATTCAATGCCTATCTCACAGTCGAACAACAAAAAAAAAACACACACACACACCTCTATTATCAAAAACTGTGTCAGCTACCAGTCATCCTCGGCCACTCGCCGACCCCACACCGGCTATCAAAAATAATAAGCTTCCAAACAGACAACTCCTTTTCGGTCGTAAAATGTCGATAGAAGTCATATACACATAATAAAATGCGAAACGTTTTACTATTATGTTTCCATTTCATATCTTTCACCCCTCAGTGTGTGTCGTTGTGTATGTGCCTCACTATCTTGCTCTCCCTCGTGCTCGTGCCTTTCGCCAAGTCGAACATTTGCATTGCATTCAAAATGGGAAACGAAAAGAAAACAAATCCATTCAATGCTCTCTATTCCTCCGACCGACCCTTACCACCATCCACCGTCCCCCATACCCACCACCCCTCCCGCACTTACCAGACGTAATCGTCATCGTCGCTCTACAAACAGTTCTGTGTATTTTTCTTCTTTTTGAACTTGTGTGAAACATAATTGTATCTAGATACACAAGAAAGGAATACCCTCGTTGCTTGTCGTTATTATATCTCAACATTCCGACAACACACTAAGTATCTTCTCTCTTATTCCTCTCTCTCTCACTCACTCACTCTCACACAGTCTCTCAGTCGGAATCAGTTGAGTGTACCGTGCTCGTTTCAATTATTATTTTCGAAGAGGATTTAAGGGGGCTGGCTGCTCCTCTAACTTTGCAAACTACACATCCAGCGAACGAACGACGACGACGATGACGATGACGATGATTACGCGGGGACGACACTCACAAAACGATCCCCCAAGCGGCAGCAACACATCGGTGAGTAGTTTCAGTTGAAGCTGAATATCAGAAAACCAGCAACAGTAACAGTAACAGATGATTGCCTTGCCTCCTGGTCGTCTTGCTGTGCGACGACTCTTGCACAGAGCACAGGGAGCACAGCACAGTCACATCGCAGCATATGTAGCTTCGAGAGTTCAGGAGCATAGCAGAGTCTTTCACATCTTCAAACTGCTGCCCTGCCAGCCATCATCATCGCATGTATGAGTAATGGATATGGACACAGCTGAAGATATACGACGCGCACACACTCATATGAATCCATAATATTAACAGCAGCAATAATAATAGGCCGGGCCCGTATATTATGTTTGCTTTCCGAATGAGCAGGCAAATCGTTTCAGTTGTAAATTGACGTTTGAGTTAGCTGCTGCCCCCAGAGTTCGGTTCATATTTTATAGTCACTCAGTCAGTCTAACAGACGGCGGCGGCGGTGGTGTATTTTCAGTCAGGGATGTTGCCTTGCCGCTGAGACAACGATAAGTGGATACAAAACAAAACACAAAACGAAAGACACTCGAAGAAAAGGTATAGTAGTAAACGGGGAATCAAAGACTCACTCTGGTACGCGGGTACGACGACGACGACGAACACAACACGGTTGTGTGGGAAAAGGAGGAACGGGCAAAAGTATCTAGTATCTTGTATCTTGTTGCTGGCGGTGTTGCTACTGCTGGCAGTGCACATCACACGGCGAGTTATGTGTTGCCCGTCGTCGTCGCATTGCCAGTGGTAGCGACTGTGATGTGGGATGAGGGATGAGGGTTCCGTTCCGTTGTGTGCTAGTGATTGACTGTTTATTCTCAGTTGGATACATTTATTAGATGAATTTCGCATTCACTAGAGTAAATAGCATTTTGATGCTTGTCCTTCCCTCCCCCATCGCTAGCGACAGAGTGTGAGAGAGAGAGAGAGAAAGAGACCGAGACGAAGTCAGAGTGTGATAAACACAAACAGAGAGAGAGAGAGAATCCGAGCGAGAGAGAGAGAGAGAAAGAGAGTGGGAATGAATGAGTGTGTGTATCCAAACGATATCTCGCTCATACAGAGAGACCTACCATATAGATAGATACATTCTACTTAATGATATTCGAATTTAATAGTCGTGCGCCACATAATCGCTAATAGTCTGTCGCTCGGTGTAATTGGTGTAATAAGTGCTGCTACCGCTGTATCGTGCTGTTCGAACGAGCCAGACTCTCTCCGGATATACGGGGAGACTACACATCATTTCGGTGCTCTTGTGCTGCTTGCTGGCAATGCCATACCATCAAATGTTGCTAGGATATTTATAATGTTGCTATGCCCTCTGGTCGACCATATGTTGGTTTCGATTCGATGTTATACCCGTGATATCGTGGTGTGGATGACGATGATGATGATGATGATGTTGATATGATTGTGTGATTATTTTCCGTTTTATTATTATTACCAGTTCTGTGAGACGTACAGTGGGGTGTCAATAGTGTGCTAATTGCATGTGAGAGATTGTTTTTGATCTCATTTCGTTGTGGTGCGACGGATTGTCGTTCGGATTTGGCGTTTAGCTCTGTTTTTGCCGTTTAATGTTTAACGTTTAACGTTCGCGCTTGAGTGTCATTTTGTTTTCCTGTTTAAATTTGTTTTTTCTTTTTTCGTGTGTTAAAAGATATTTTTTTTCCCCTCCGACATATGTGAGATATTTTTTTGTGTTTTTTTTTCTTAAATTATGTGGAAGCTCCCCGGCTAAGTGTTGTGTGTTTTTGTGTCGTTTCCACTCTACTCCGTGCGTGTGCTCAATCAATTTAGAAGCATTCACAGTCTTCGATCCTCCTCAGCGTTTCATTCTTAATTTTTTGTTCGGTATTTTTATTCATACATTTTTTTTTTTTTGTTCTCTCACTGCTCCCCCATTTGTGTCATTTGTGTGTCGTGTTAATCAACAACAATCCATGAGTTGAGATACATTTTGTGTATGATTCTATTCCTATTGTTCGTTCATGTTTTATAGTGTGCGATGGTCTCGTCTCGTCGCGCTCTGGTGTAATAGCGGCGCCCCAGAATTAATGAACACTATTTGCTGTTTGCTCTTCATTTTCCATGCCGGATAATTGATTGGGGCTATAAAAAAAAATAATTCCGAAAAGGAAACAAAAAAAAAATAAAGAATTTACCGAAACCAAAGTGGAAAGCGGAGTGCGATAAAGTATCTTTTTTTTTTTTTTTTGCTTTGAATTCGTCTGAAGAATTATGGTGGGAATTAAAATGAAAACGAGATAAATATGATTGAGTTGCCTTTAGTCCGGTGCGTGGTTGGATGAGAATTTTGTTTTTGTTTGTGCGCCGATGTTGTTGTTGGTGAACTCAATAAGAAGTGCCCGCTCCTTGATCTTATGCGCCACTGTTCCAACGAGGGGTGGTGGCGAGTTCTAATTGGATTTAAAAGGCGATTTCAAGGTGGAGATTAAAACGCGTGCAGTTCGGGATTAAAAGGATTTCTGCTGTCGAATTTCACCGTTCTTCTCGAAGCTGAAGCTGATTTCCGGACTGAATTTTGACTTGGAAGTGCTTGTTGGGTAAGTGTTGATATTTGTTGTCTTTTGTGAATTCTCTGCAGCCCTATGGATTTGGGCTTACTGAAGTAGTTCTCTTGTTTGGTGAACATTTAAACATGTGTCTTGCTTTCTTTTGATTCCTTGAATCGAACAGAACACTTTTGGCAACGCCTGTGTGTGTTGTGTCAATCAAGTGTCAACTTGATTTCATTTATTTTTCAAAGAAGTCAAGTAATTTGTCAACCCAAGTCGAGGAAATATTTAAGTGCCACGAGGGGATTTATTCATGGGAGAAGACGAACAAATGGATTTCCCGACGGTAGTTGGCTGTCTGCAAAATTGTAGAAGAAGAATGTATTGTATTCCACTATTCCACAGGTCCATCGAACTTCCTAACTCATCCATCTCTTTTGTCTGGGATCCAGGTCGGTCTAAGCTTGGGTTCATAGGGCAGAGGGATTGCGCTGAAGGACTATTCTTGACTCTTTCTTGTTTCATAACATTTGTTGATTGGACTTTATTTGTTTAAGGTTGACTTTGCATCTCATGAGGAATCATTGTTTCGTCGCCAGTTTTATGCCGACGACAGAGTTTTAGAACATGTACCATCCAGAACATTGTCAGTGACTCGTGAGATCTGTGCTTGGATCTGTATATATATAACCTACAGTGTATTCCGCCTAATGCGACACTACGGGCTGCATATTTATGTCCGAAGTAGATGGCTGTCCCAATAATATGAAGAGAGGATTATTATTATTATTGTTATTGGGTATTTTGCAGCGCGACCTTTAGATCTATTGTGCCCCCTATTCATATCTTAGCTTTCTTAAGAGCTCGCCTCCCATGGAGCTCTTGTCAGAGTTGTATTGAAGGTTATATGCTCCTATTGCGCGAAGGTGGAAGAGATTTAGAGTATTCTCTCTAAGCCAGTTTCCAGAAATCTGAGAATAAGAGCTGGTTCTACAGAGTTCAATTCTTCCTCTGATATATAGTGAGGTACCGCCTCATAAGATCCCAGTATATGTTCTCGCAGAATCTGCAGAGACCTTCTTCTGACCCTCCTAGTTTCCTGAGGCGCTTCCTTAGCCTGGAGTGCCTGGTTAGGAAGCCTGTTAGGACACGTAGGTTGTTTTAACTCTTTCTGATACATGCCTCAAACCTCTTTCGGTTATGTTGACTGACCGAAGAAGACTTTCTTGGCCTGCTATGAGCATTGTTCCATGTATCTGTCCGCTTCCTTCTCTTTCTAGTTCCCTGAACTCTTTCCTGAAGACTTGAGCTCCTACAGCTCAGCATGGTTCGAGGCCTATAAAAACTTCCGATGCACCTTTCCTAGCGAGGCAGTCGGCTATTCCATTGCCTTCTATCCCTGAAGGACTATTCTTGACTCTTTGGCCAGGCATCCAACAGAGTTTTAGTCTGTTACTCCTGCTCAGCTTCTGTAGACATTCCCACACGAACTTCTATTTGATGCTATAGGTGTCTAGTGCCAGCACGACTGTCCGACATTATTGCTATGTCGAAATTGGTATAGTTCTTGTCAGTCTATGGCAGTCTACGGCATAGACTTCTGCTTGAAAGATACTGGTGCATTTAACCATGGGCTCGTAGTACTTTGTCCGGTGTGGAATACTCCTGCCCCTGTTCTTTCATCAGTTCTTGATCCATCTATATACCATTACCGGACACATTGCTTCAGTGGATAGACAGAGAGGATAGAAAGAAGACAAAAACGAAGGAAATTTCCGTTCTCATTCATTTGTCGATAAAGCGGTGTACATTCTGTATAGAAGTTGAAGGACGCATCTACTACACCACGGCGAACACCTCTGTTTCAAAGCAGAATACAGTGATAGCCGACTTCACAGCTGATTGCCTCCTAGTCCATCGACGAAGTTGAATGCTTTTTTGACAGATATTCATGGATTTTTGACCGTTACTCACGAAATAACGTAAATGCCGTCCTCTGATTGGTCAAATTGGTTTAAGAACACGTTATAAAAAACAGTTGTCAAACATTTTAAGGGGCAAGAGAGGTAGAAGTCTGGCATTTCTGTAATACTTCATTTCTGCCCACAAGCTTCTTCATAAATTCGAGTGCCTGACTCCTTCAGTGACACTCAAGGGGTATGTCGCTAGAAGTGTAATATCGTGCGAATTCTTGCTAGTCAAATGATTATTCTCTTTTTCGCTTTCATCCTCCAAGTCTAATCAATGCAATCTTCGCCTCTAAAATATTGAGAATATGAACGCAAACTATTTCGATTTGCCGCGGAAGTATATCCGCAAGTCCGTCCCTTGAATCTAAGCTGAGAAGAAGGCTGTGCTGCTTATCTTCTAATATATCTATGACTACCTTCCATACTGGCTACTCAACTCGCAGTCATCAAAGCCAAGCTGTCTTCCGCCTTGGTCTTTACACAGGAGGTTCCGAAAAAAAGCCCTGCTTCTGAATGACTGCATTTAAAAGTCCGCACTTAAAAGGATTCAAAATCATGTCGTCCCGACACCCCTTTAACTTCCCATCAAGCGATTGGTTTGTTGTGACAATAAACAATCACGTGCTGAATTGTAGAGTGCGCAGAATTAGTGTCAACAACTATTCGACACGATATCACTGAGATAACGAAGCAATAAAACGGCAAGGGTTCCTCTACGCGTCTTTAATGAATTACCGGCATTTTTGTCAAATCAAAGAAACATCTGTCTGTTTACTAGAAAGAGAATTCAAATACTAACCACTGGCATTTTACGGAGTTGACCTATTTAAGAGGGAATAGTTGACTGCCTTGTGGAAGGGTAGGGTGGCAGACTAATGCCTCTAAACTCTGTGACAGTGAGAACAGAAGGTGGAGGGAATTTTGCCCTACATTTGGCGAATGTGTATACATGCTATGAGTGAACAGAAGGACTAGAATACGAACAGAGATGGTCAGCACAGTTACAAGGTTTTTTTTTTCATCCATTACAGAATACTGCTTTCCCCGAGTGAATGCTCTCACCATTGCTTTAAACAACATTTATCAGACGTGTAAAATTCTTTTATGAGAAAAAGTTGAGGCAAAAAGTCATGTAATGTCCCAAAGGCAGCAAGGACTTTGTTTTTTCAATAAAAACATCCCAGCTAGCCCATGCGCCGCAAGGCAATCTACTTGCGGCGCATTTTGCAGCCAGTTTGTCTCCATCTGTACTCGAGAGCGCTGATTTCACCATGGGACAAATCCATATTCGCACTCGTACAGTTCCAAGAGTACTTGAAGAATTAGACGTGCACAAACCCGCTGGCCCGGATGGTATTCCCACAAAATCTTGAAGAAGTGGAACTCAATTCTTCAAAACTCTATGCTACAACTGTCACTGAAGCGAATTTAAAACCGGACTACTCTCCATCCTTGGTATGTGTATCAACACAACGCTTTTTTGGAACAAGCTGTTTAGGTTTCCTTAATCGATGCAAGAAATATTTCATCCCTACTGATTTGGCTTTAATTTATAAGGCTAACATCCGTCCCAAGTTTAAGTACATGAGCGTTGTACTCTGGTCTGGTGCCTCCAAGACCAACTTGCAGGGTGGTGTACTCTCCCCTCTACTGTGGAACATAGTGGTTAACGAACTACTTGCGAAACTAGAAGGCACTGAGTGTAAGATCATAGCCTATGCAAATGATATTGCCATAGCTGTATCTGGGAAATATATATATCCATGATCAGGGATATTATGCAATCTGCCCTAGCCAAGCTAGTGAAATAGACTAGCGAATGCGGCCTAGGTGTCAATCCGCAAAAAACTAGGAAGTATAAAAATTCCTAACTTTGACCCTCCCACACTATCCGGGACCCCCTTGGTGCTAAGCGACTGTGCTAAATTCTTAAGCATTATACTAGACACGAAGTTAAACTGGAAGCTAAGTGTCCAGGAACGTGTCAAGAAGGCCTCAACGGCTCTCTACTGCTGTAAAAGGGCCATTGGGTGGAAATCGGGACTGCAACCCCGAATGGTTCACTGGCTATTTATATCGGTAGTCAGACCCATACTGCTGCATGGTGTCGCAGTTTGGTGGACCGCACTCAATAAGAAAATCAACATGATCCCACTCGCTTGAGTGCAGAGGATGACTTCCGTATGCATCAGCAGGCCGCTAAGGACTACCTCCGCCGAAGCATTAAACATAATCTGAACACCAGACGCTGGAAGGTCCACTGCGAATCTTCAGAGATGGGTCGAAGATGGATGCAGGCGTGGGTGCTGGTGTCTTTTCCAAGGATCTGAATTTCCAGCTATCTTTTCGACTGACTAATCACTGTAGCGTCTTTCAGGCTGAAACTATAGCGATTAAGGAAGCCCTGTCCTGGCTAAAAAAACAATGTAATATCGCGCACAGATATCGTCATATCTTCTGGTAGCCCGGCAGCAATAAAATCTGTGAATTCAGTCACTTTTAACGCCAAGACTTCCCTTAATTGCCGCCTATCTCTTAACGAGATGGGCAAGTATTTTAACATCCAGCTTATGTGGGTGCCGGTGCACTGTGACATTCCAGAGAATTGTAAAGCGGTCGAACTCTCTAGAAAGGGCACAAACTCCGTGCTCTTTCCGGGTGGATACCCACCCTCCATGCCTATCGCTACTACAAAACATCAGCTAAAGCTTGAAACGCTTGCTCAAACACACCACGGATGGACATCTGGCACAGGATGCCTCATTACCAAACAACTCCGGCCTATGATCGATCCCAAGCGATCGCTTAGCTTAATCAGATTAAGCAGGCGAGACCTCAGATCTCTTATTGGCGTTTTAACCAGGCATTGTGCCATCGGAACTCACGCCTCTAGACAAGGCCTTCGCTATAATGATTTCTGTAGAAGCTGCTTGGACAAGGATGAGAAAGAAACCATCGAACACTTGCTAAGTAGCTGCAGTGCTCTCTCATCCCGCAGATTCAGACTTCTGGGGCCCTTTTCTTTGTTAATCTGGCTGAACTGCGCAGCATCAAAATCCGCCCTCTTCTTCGCTTTATTAAAAGCACTAATTGGTTTGCGGAAGAGGTAGCCTAAGACACAATGGGCCTATGCTTGGCCTAAGTGTGCCCGCTGCTTGTATGCGCGGCAGTCAGCCACTTCAACCTAACCTAACCTAAGACCAACCTGCATCTACTAGGTAGAATCCAAAAGCGAGCGATAAAACGAATAGAAGACAAAAATGTAACTGTGTTATTACCGTGTCTTCATTGTCCGTATTTTATCGCTATTTCAACAAGCGACGCTTAAGCGAGCTAGCCAATTGCATTCCGCCCCGCACTCGCAATACCCGTCTCGCCAGGAATGCCCACCAGTTTGTCCTCAAGCCCACTATCGGACTGACGGTTAAATTTAGAGACTCCTTCTTCAGCCGCACTATACGAATATGGAATTCTAGTCTTATATTTCCTACAGACTACGATTCGCAGATATTTAAGAATAATGTGCACAGGTACCTCCCTCAATACCTTCGACCCGTGCTGTGTCTTGATCTCGGACATTTAAATGTGTTAATAATCCCTTGAGCGCGCCTAAACTGATTTTTGCCGACCGGCCACCTACCGATTTTCCATCTCATAGTCTTGGACTACTTCAAATAAACAAAAAGGAAACATTCAGACATCAGTGATTAAACGCATTTCTCTCATCGAGATATGCTGAAATCAGTTCCATAGGAAAATTCATTAAACGTGTATTTACACCTTGACATAATTCGTTCTGTAGCTTTGCCTACGTAATTCTATAACACAGTTATTTACAGATTAAGCCAATAATTCAGCATCACACCTCAAACACTGCCAAGAAATAAACAAAACGAAGGAAAAACGAATGATTTCCGGTGAATTAATACGATAATTACGGACAAACACGACTCAATTCTGAAACTTAAGATTTGCAAGTCAATCATTTCGCATCTTACATGATAATTAGGAATGCCTGCAAAACATATTTAATTTACGTTTAGAAGGTTATCTTGTGGAAATGGGTTTGCCTCGAATATTAGTTCAGAGGCACAACCTTTCATACTCACACCGTCCAACTATTCGTATATGCCGACGATATTGACATAATCGGAAGAACGCAGGCGTGTTTTATTGAGAATCTATACTCAGCTCAGTAATGATTTTCAATAAAACGCTCTTTACTTACTTTGTATTCGTTTTATTTTTTTGTGTCAAAAGTTGCCTGTTATCTTGTGGAAATGGGTTTGCCTCGAATATTAGTACATGCACGACGTATAGAATATCTTAAATGGTGGATCATGGTCTCACGCAACCATTGTTTAATTTACGGACTTGATGTATACGAAGGATAAGTCGTGGTAGGTCTAATTGCGTGTGAAAAACAACAAAAATTTAGAACAAAACGGTTCTAAATATGCCCAAGGTCTAACTGATTGTCTGCTTCTACACAGACGAATTTGACAACTTGTTTGACAGGTAATCACGAAGCACCAATCATTTTACGCTAAATTGTGAGAATGTTAATGTATTAATGATGTAAATGGTTGAATTATAATATAACATGGGTGGCGCTACAGTCCTTAGAGGACCATGGCCTAGCATCTACAGCATCCACTCAGTTTTATGCCGTCTCCGAAGGGCCAAGTTTGAGAAGATTTTTCTAGACAGTTATTACTCTTTGAGCACTGTCAGTGACTCGAAAGAGGTGGGATCGCAAGAATTATTTTGGTCGTTTCGGGAATCGAACCCAGGCAGCGAGGTTAAATTGCGTAGGGGTCGACGCACATACCCGCAACGCCACCCACAAATCAGTTAAGGCCGTGAAAATGTTTTAAAAAACCCTGTGTAAAGTTTTAACCGACATTTCATGAACTTGATTTAAGAACACCGTGAATACCAAAGGACTGAGGAGACACGCTTGTAGGATGCCAAATCTTAGAAGATGATTGTTTACACAAATTGTAAAATGATCGGCATTTACCAATTGCCTCTTGTCACTTAATTAATTAGAAAACCACTCCAACATTGAACATCGAATTAACTATAACCAAAGGAGCCATATTCAATCTGAAGCAGAACAAAATTTACCGACAATTTCCAAAAAACTTCCAAATGGATTCCCCGATTTTGACCCGCTCAACTTCAATGGAATTTCACGAAATTTCGGTAATTTTTAGAACCCGTTGCGTACCTATAAACAAACAATCTCTCTTTTCTCTTCTTTCATTTCAAAACGAGTATAGTGTCCGGATACTACAAAAAGAAATGTCACACATTTTTAAATGTCAAACTATTCATAAATGGTGGATGGAAGCATTCAGAGTAAGAAAATGAATTCAAGTCAAAATTAACTGTCCGGATACAAGTATTTTTCAAAACTCTCCACAAATAGGTGAGTGATTGTTTGAAAACAATTTTATGCGGGCTGATAAATATCAGAGCCCTAACCCCATCAGGCGACTGGATGGCATATTTGGTAGAGTACCTGCCCCTGGTTAGCGGGGTACTGGTTCGAATTCCAGTAAAAGCAAAGTTAATACGCTTTTATCTGGTTTTCAAATCTGGTCCAGTCACCATTTACCGTTGGGATCAAATTAACGGCACTACCACTGGATTAGTCAATCAGTGGTAGTAGTCTGACTATGGGTATCACAATGGAATGCACCAGCAGCCCGCCTACCTAACCTAACCTAACCCCATCAGTCCTGATGCAACCGACCATAAAGCTCCCCATTCGCTGCAAACTTTGCTGTGTACTTCGGCGTTGCTTTTCGTCACACAAATTCGCGCGCACATCATTCTTCGCGGAACAATGATACTAACAATGAAAACATATTTATTTTATGCACTTTGTGTGGCCCATCAAAGATCGATGGGGTCGGACTAGCCCACACGCAGAACACATTTCAGAACACCGTCACAAGTGCAGACACAAGTGCACTGTGTATGGACTGCTTAAGACTCTGTAATGCATTTATTATATCCGCATCCATTAGCAGCAAACAAATAGCAGAGTAATGGATCATCGTTGACTGGACTTGGCACCCACTCTAAACTGACTCAAAAATTTTGGCAAATAAGTAACAAGCTCCTTTTAAATTATTAAGCTTGCATTTCCAAATGTCATTATCATAGGCAAGCCTGAGATATTTCTTTGATAATTTTTGTCTTTCCAAAACGATTGACCGTTGTTCTTTACCGGAAACTTAACGGACATGATGATTGTTCGTAAAAAAAATCTTTTCTGGAAGTTACATTCTCTCCGGTGTTTTGAACTCATTTTGCTTACATTTTAAGGTTAACATGCTTTGTCATTCTTTTATTTCAGAACCTCATTTACAGAACGTTCTCGATTTCCGCAACAGTTAATTTAATTCTTTGTCATTATTGACGCAGTTGTCACAATTTTTAAAATAGACAGAACCTCGATATTTGCAAGTACCCCAGTTTCTATTAGTTAATAATAAGATAATCGAAGAATTAACTGTTCTAATACAGACAATAAAGAAAAGAAATTAAAATTTCAATCATCTGCAAACCAGATTACCGACATAATGTGTCGATAAGGTAGTACGGTGATGTTGCCAAATGTTGACTGGAATTTTTTTACATGAAGAGTTGTGTGCACACCACATGTGTGCGTATTTCAAACAAAATATGTCACCTAAGCCAGGATTTTGTTCACGTTTCTTTTAACTGATACATTTACTTATCAGGCCAGCGGCGGCCCATGAAAGGTCACAGTCTGATTGACACACTTCAGTTACCAACCCCTTGTCACAATCCTGCGGCTGAAAAACGCTTTTACCTTGTGAACAGTGCCGAACTCAAACTAAATCGATTTCAACCCTCAAGTTGTCAGGATATCACTTGTCACCTTGCAATGTTTCCCTTGTGAATGACAATCTTCAGTCAAATCCAACTGCTGACACAATGCCGCGCCTAAAACTGACTCGAATGTTTCAACCAGTCCTTTAATGTCAACTCTCGTTTCTTTGATGCCAGACACCATGAACATGGCCAAAGATTTCCACCGCAGTTGTCCGCTTGGGCTTCTTGCACACCATCGAGTCTCTTTGCATTGCGCTGATAAAAGTCATGTCATTCCTATCGACCACATCTGCATACAATCTCTCTGCTTCCTTATATGGAAACTCTTTCGCTAATCAACTGAATCAGAGTTAATTACCAGCCCATACCAGAGTTGTGCTCTCAAAAGGCAACCATGACATGCCCGTTGCCACTTGCAAGCCCTTGTCTGGTGCAACCATAAACCACCGTTTTTCCGAGAAATCCCAATGCGACGTCGATGCCCCTTCCCGCCTCTCTGGCCATCCATGCTAATCGCACTCACCCCAAAAGCAATCACCGACCAACACACGATACAATTTACAACCTCAATTACTCCAAGAGTAATCGAATTGACAAATGCCATTTATTTGTCAACCAACCGCACAACCACAGCACAGCCACTCAGGCAATCGCACGGCTTCCCTACACTCACACATACTCACGTGCGCGCACACACACACACACATGCGCACACACAGCGATTGTGTGCATGTTCGCCTCGAATTAATCCGCCGAATAACCCCTCGTCGAAGAGAGTGCCCGTATAACATAACAAGAGCCAGTTCCCGTACAAAGCCCGACCGACATGAGAGAGTCGCTTGTCACGCGGAGCAGCCGTAAGACGCTCCACTCCGCCGCCACCGCCGTCGCCGTCGTCGATAAATGCAATGAGCAATCAACAAACGACTTAAACAGTCTTGAAGACTTAAACGGTCGGGAGAACGATCGTTTGCGCGCTCGCCCCCCTTTCATATCTGTAACTAACTCGCTCTACTCTAGTCGTCCGATAAAGCGGCCGCAGGGTTGAGAGGGGGACCGAGAGACGTCTGCTCGCTAAGTGACTCCATTCAGTATCAATTAACTTTTGCCGCAGAAATGGGTATGCCCCGCAGAGGGGCCGGCAAGGGTACAAATAAATCAACATGCATATTTCATTAGGTAAATTGTCGGTCCGTTGGAATCCATTAGGCGAGCAACAAAGCAAAACGAAAATTCGAAATGCGGATAGAATCGAACAGAAAAAATTATATTACACACCATCAATCAAATGTGCCTTTATTGTGGGAACGCAGTTGGTATCTATGCTGGTGTTGTTGCTTTATTTTTGCGGAACGTTCACGATGACGACGCGTCGCGCTCTTCGCTGTACGACTCAATCCGGTACAATTAATCTAGGTGCCACTAGGTGGGATAGAGCCTGCGGGCTGTGGTGGCGGTCGGTGCTCGCTGCAAGGCTGATGGCTTTCTTTGGAGCGCCGTGTCTGAGGTGGTCTGTGTCAGAGATAACTTTGTGCCACAGTGGGGTCAGTGGGTGATGAAAGTGAAACTTACGCAATCGACGCGACCGTCATGATCGATGGCATTTGACGCAGGCAACTTAAGTTAGACGACATGAATGAACGCGAAGCCTTTGATCGTCGACATGCGTTGTCTAGCACGCTCTTCCTTCCCCCGATCTTTTCCACTATCAGCTGCTGGTGGCTTAAGTGCCATGGTCTTATTTCGTTTTGGTGTTGGACTACATTGATTCTGCGTGTAATTTTTTGACAGTAAGTTTAGAAAATGATGATCGGACTCAATTTGAGCAGCACCAAAACTTGTCGTGTTGTGAATTTTGTGGCAAGATTTATTTTACTTAATGCATCCATGACATGATCCCAATTTTCCATTGCTTAAAGTATTCGTAGATTTTATTCAATCCTTTCTGCAGATTGTCCTCAAATATAGCGCCTATTTCGTGAGATATATATACATTGCAATCTTACAGCTCAGAATAGTTGGGAAATCTGCCATAAATATGTTAAACAAGATTGGAGCGAGGGCTGACCCTTGGTGAACACCGGCTGGGATATTTTTCGCCAAGCAGCGTTCCGCAGTTTCATCAATTTATATTGCGGCTGCTCTTCTTGACCCATCAAATCAAGGGTCCCATCTAAGTGATTTGGGGCTTTTCAGGCATTGGGTAATTTAATTTATATACTTACTGTTGTCAGTTTTGGTTGCTTTCCTCCTCGACTCTACGAAAAATGTTACGTATACGCCACCGTGGCCATGCAAGCTAACTCCTACGACTGCATCCTCGACCCTGTGAAAAATGTTACGTATACGCCACCGTGTTCATGCACACTAACGCCTAAGACTGCCTCCTCGACCCTGTGAGTGAAAAATGTTACGTATACGCCACCGTGGCCATGCAAGCTAACTCCTAAGACTGCCTCCTCGACCCTGTGAGTGAAAAATGTTACGTATACGCCACCGTGTCCATGCAAGCTAACTCCTAAGACTGCCTTCTCGACCCGATGTAGAATGTTACGTATACGCCACCGTGGCCATGCAAGCTAACTCCTAAGACTGCCTCCTCGACCCTATGAAAAATGGCACTGTAGCCATGCAAGCTAACTCCTTAGACTGCCTCCTCGACCCTATGGAAAATTTTGTAATAATTTGTATCAATTATGTATTTTATTTATTTCTTTATGTAAATTATTTCAGTTCGAGCGGGAGAAACAGGAGAAACACGCGTTACAAAATTGTCTGTACTCCGTCTTAGAACGTACCTGTGAAGGTAGGTGATTCCATAAATGACAAGCTTTTTCTAGACAGGAATACTCTTTGAGCATTGTCATTGACTCGAAAAAGGTGGAGCCGTGAAATATGAAAAGTGGTAAATTCGGTTATCGAACCTGGCACCCTCTGCGTAGGAGTCGACGCACTTACCCACTACGCCACGGCGACCCAGGATGACTCCTTACTTCATATATTTGTACCCTCTGTGTCCTATTTGTAAGATAAGACCTAAACCATTGAAGCATGAATCCACGAAAGCCTGCTTTTTCAAGCTTATGCAAAAGAATATCATGGTCGATCATGTCAAGCTTTCGAAATATCCATAAATAATCCAGCTGTGCACTTTTTCTTGTCAAGGTTCGACATGATTCTGCCACAAAATTCTAGAAGAGCATCTTCTGAAAACCGAACTATGCTGGATGGAAAAATTCGGTCCTTTTAAGATAACTAATGCTCACATGTCAACCCAAAGGATCTAAGGCCTATAAGCCTATCTTCCTTTCTTCTGAAGACATTGGAAAAATTGATCGATGTATTCATCCGACACAGAGTAACAGACAAACTATCGATCTCTCAGCATGCTTACCTCTCTCCTGGCTGTGGAAACACTCACTTGTTGGCACTATAGAAATTTCAAGGAATTAACTCATTAATTAACTAACATAGAACCTCACGCAATGACCTCAGCACTCATCAGACTTGGGATCGAAAAGCCTATAGTGACTTTTATGCACCGGCTTCTCAATAACAGAGTGATAAGCTCGAACCTTGGTGATACCACGATCTGCAAATCTGTGAACAGAGGCACACCGCAAGGTGGTGTACTCTTCCCTCTACTGTGGAACATAGTGGTCAACGAACTACTTGTGAAACTAGATGAGACTGAGTGTAAGATCATAGCCTATGCAAATGATATTCCCCAAGCTGTATCTGGGAAATATATATCCACGATCAGAGATATTATGCAATCTGCCCTAGCCAAGCTAGTGAAATAGACTAGCGAATGCGGCCTAGGTGTCAATCCGCAAAAAACTAGGAAGTATAAAAATTCCTAACTTTGACCCTCCCACACTATCCGGGACCCCCTTGGTGCTAAGCGACTGTGCTAAATTCTTAGGCCTTATGCTAGACACGAAGTTAAGCTGGAAGCTAAATATCCAGGAACGTGTCAAGAAGGCCTCAACGGCTCTCTACTGCTGTAAAAGGGCTACTGGGTGCAAATGGAGACTGCAACACCGAAGGATTCACTGGCTATTTATATCGGTAGTCAGACCCATACTGCTGCATGGTGTCGCAATTTGGTGGACCGCACTCAATAAGAAAATCAACATGTGGAGTGGGATACTCGCTTGAGTGCAGAGGATGGCTTCCGTATGCATTAGCAGGGCGCTAAGGACTACCTCCGCCGAAGAATTAAACATACTCCTCAACCTGCCACCTATAGACCAAATTGGAAAACAGACAGCGGCTAGTACGGCGATCAGATTAAGATCGCTGAGCAGCTGGAAAGAAGTGAAGTCTGGACATTCAACGATCCTACGCCGTTATGCCTCTATACCCATAGAAACAGACCTCACTTTACCTAAACTCCTCTTCGAGAAAAAATTCTCAACCAGCATACCGCCCAGATCCTACTGGGAGTCTGAACACCAGACGCTGGAAGGTCTGGTCTGGTGTTTATTCCAAGGATCTGAATTTCCAGCTATCTTTTCGACTAACTAATCACTTTAGCGTCTTTCAGGCTGAAACTATAGCGATTTAGGAAGACCTGTCCTCACCTGTCTCTTCCGGTAGCCAGGCAGCAATAAAAACTGTGAATTCAGTCACTTTTAACGCCAAGACTTCCCTTAATTGCCGTCTATCTCTTAACGAGATGGGCAAGTATTTCAACATCCAGCTTATGTGGGTGCCTGGACACTGTGAAATTCGAGAGAATTACGAAGCGGACGAACTCGCTAGAAAGGGCACAAACTCCGTGCTCTTTTTGGGTGGAGACCCACCCTCCATGCCTATCGCTACTAAAAAACGTCTGCTAAAGCTTGAAACGCTTGCTCAAACAAACCGGGGATGCATATCAGGCACAGGATGCCTCATTACCAAACAACTCCGACTTATAATCGATCCCAAACGATCGCTTAGTTAGATCAGATTAAGCAGGCCAAGCCTCAGATCTCTTATTGGCGTTTTACCAGGGCATTGTGCCATCGGAATGCCTGTAGATTAGGCCTTCCCTATAATGATTACTGCAGAAGCTGCATGGACGAGGATGAGGAAGAAACCATCGAACACTTGCTAAGTAGCTGCAGTGGTCTCTCATCCCGTAGATTCAGACTTCTGGAGGCCCTTTTCTTTGTTAATCTGGCTGAACTGCGCAGCATCAAAATCCGCCCTCTTCTTCGCTTTATTAAAAGCACTAATTGGTTTGCGGAAGAGGTAGCCTAAGATCCTCGTGGTAACACAATGGGCCTATGCTTGGCCTAAGTGTGTCTGCTGTCCGTATGCGCGGCAGTCAGCCACCTCAACATAACCTAACCTAAGATAGCTAAGCATTCTTGTATTAACTAGATAGTCTAAGATTTTACTTATCGCTGGAAGGAGTGATATTGGCCTATAATTGCTGAATTCTATCGAGGTTCACTATCGAGGACTTTGGTTGGAGGCCACACCTTTTACCAAAAGGCGCAAACAGATACACGCGTTTTCTTCACTCGCTGGTCTACATTTACTTTCCAGCTGTGTGGAATCTACAGAAACGCCAAGGCTAATAGAGCGCTAGTAGATAGAGATTATTTATTGGTTAGATGGGGAAGTCCAACTCAAACTAAAGCCATTGTCGATACACCATACATCCAGTCAAAGTCACCTTTTGTTGGATCCTTATGAGTTCGTGCATAAACTCACGCTCAATATTAATGCCATCATATTATACGTCTTCTTCGATCCCATGCATGATCCACAAAGGGGAACGCGGGGCAAACGACGCTGAACAGATCTGCAGGCCTCGGATCCGCTTACTCATCAGTAGTTATGCCTAAGGTTGTCTTGGTCCAACCAAGTCTGCCAATCGGTCGCCAACCCTATAGCCTCGCATTCAAGGGAAATGACTTCAAAAAACCGTCGCCTCATCAAGGCACCACTGTGCCTTCAGTTTCAGATCCCAAGTGAGTTCTCTAATCACAACAACGGGTTCGCCAACGTGCCTTAATCACGCTGCATCCGCTGTGTCCCAGCCAAGGAGCCCGTGGAGAGAAGAAATCAACCCAGTCGCAGGCACATTTCGCGTTTCCTCTTTTCGCCCTGCGTCGCCGTCCGCCGTCATCGCCGCACTGTCGGCAATTTCCATCTCACCGAGCCCCATTTCCATCCAGCGTTGTTGGCTTGTTTAATTAATCGTTATTTAATATTGTTTGTACTTTTCTCGTTTTTTTTTTTTTCGCGTTCATTACTCGATCGCTCCAAGTGGACTATTGATTTCAGGCGGGTTAAGTACCCGCTGCAGGAGAACGAAGACAAAGTGGACAAGCAGGCGGAGGCCGCAGAACGAGTACACTCATGCAATTGGTGCTGATGCCCTGGCTAATATGTTGATTAATTTTAAGATAAATAGATGAGTCCCGCTTGCAGCAGTGTACGGCTGTGGCTGCGTGGCTGCGACTGTGGCCGTGTGTGGAGGTTGGCAATTAATGGGACGTGCTGACAGCTTGATGCTTCTGTGATACATCAATCGAACGATGCTGGCTGGTTGGCGTGGTAGCAATGCGTTGTCCCTCCCGCTCCGTCCGGCCAGCAGCTTGGTGTCCACTGTGTGAATGCGTCTCCGTGTCCGTGTGCTGTGTGGCTTGTTATTAAGGTTAATTAATTCGTAACGTTGACAACGAGGCATTGACCAAGTTGAGTGATGATGATGATGATGCATTTAGCACACGGTGGCAAATGTAATTGGCCGACAATACCCCAGTCGGAGATGCGGCTAAAGTGGGACACAAGGAGTGCGTTGCGTACGACGAGCATGAGCTGTGACAAAGCTGGCCATTCAAGACGCGAGTTCCGATGGAAAAGTCATTCGGATGGGAAGAAAACATCTGTCGATGGAATACAGCTTCTAAGCGTGGTGACCTTTGTCTGCTAATGGAGTCTGTTGCTTGGGGAAAATTAATTATGAGGGGAAATGCGTGAAAGATCTGAAATTCGGGAATGAAGTTTCGAAGTAAACGTCATTAGAGTAGCGTCTTATGTTATGTTCCCATCGAACCGATATCGCGCGATTTGGATGAACACTTACTGAAACCTCAATAGGCCATTCCCAACGAGTTTGATGTGATTTCAAATGTCATCATTAGCTGTCAATTTGGAAGTGGCGACCAAAGTAGCTGACGAATAAACCTCCAAGCCCATACAAGCCGTTGCGTTCTGTCAAAAAATTGACAACTCATAAGTTCCTTATGAATGGGACAGAGACAGCAAATGCAGCCCACAAGTGGAATCCATCACGACGGTCGGAATTGGTCAACTTTTAGCTCTTTGTGTGGTTGACGGATGTTTACATAGAAATGCATTCTCCTTATGTGGTTGTCTTTACGATATTTTATGAATGAAAGAATATGTTTTGTTTTTTTAAGAATTGTTTTTGAATAATTCCTTATAATACAGGAACTTTAAAATTTGGAATTTCTTAGGAGAGTGAATTGCGGACGCAACGTACGTCTTTCCAATCCGTCAACTACGATTTTGTGAATTCGAACCGCAACGTACGCAACGGATTCTATGGATTTGGGCCTTTATAGTGTTGAGAACACAGGAAAACGGGAGAGAGAATGAGAAAATGAACACCAAAAATGACAAAATGAACTGGAGTTCACGCTGTAGGCTTGTCCGATTTGACAATTTGCACGGGCGGATGATCTCAAGGGGATTCAAATAGTTTTAAATGAAATCACGAGGTTTCGAAAACCCGATAATGATTGGTGAAACCACGCAGATTTGGAGAAATTTGATGAAATCTTGCGATTTCGTTCGGTGAAAGAATGGTATTGGTCGCTTCCATCATATGCTGCGATTTGCGATCTGCGAATAAATCGCAAATGTTGACATTCCGAAAATGGTATTTTTTATTGGTCGCATGTTGCTGCAATTTTACTGTGTAAAGATCGATAGTGATAAAAACTGAAGCCGATTTAGGGACTTTTGGGACAGATGAACGCCTGGTTGGTTTAAGTGGCTACCCGATTTG
This sequence comes from Eristalis intricaria, assembly GCA_964034865.1. Taxonomy (NCBI): domain Eukaryota; kingdom Metazoa; phylum Arthropoda; class Insecta; order Diptera; family Syrphidae; genus Eristalis; species Eristalis intricaria. The sequence goes on along the minus strand of OZ035873.1, from coordinate 111,556,117 downwards.
GCTCTGTACTCTGTTTGAGCCAAATCGGGTAGCCACTTAGTCCAACCATTGTTTTTGACACATTGTTTTGATACCACGCCTTGAAGACCTGGGTTGTTAGGGTTAGCTAATACCAGCCAGCCTGTATGCCAAACTGTACGCAGTTGATCTTGGCTGCAGATCGCCGGGGCTCTACCATAAGGGCAGGTACAACTGAACACACTTCTCTTATCGCTAGTACTTTAGCCTGGAAGATGCTCAGTGATCTGAGAGTGAAATCCGCCGGCTAGCTCTTAGATCACTCTGTCTAGATCAGAAATTGGTATTCTGAGGCGAGTGATTTCGTTTCCGGTCCTCTCTGGATGGAAATCGAATTCTATAATGGGGTAATGTAGTCCGTGGGACCTGGGTTTAGGTGCTCAGGCAGGAGGTGCAGAGCTCTGGTCTCACTGACCAACCTCCCGCTTCTCAGAGTCTAATGGCGCTGCACGTGACAAAATACTTGATGTAAAGGTAAAGAGAGAGGAGGTGAAGGAGTACATTGTGTGCTTCGGTGATCTCATCGCCCCGGAAACTGGCTGTCTATGAAAATGCAAGTAAGAGCCTCGGCGATTGCCAAATTTCCGGATGAAACACACATTCATGGTCTGGAAGTCTCCTCGTTGAGTTGAATTGTATTGAATTGAAGAAAATAAGGGTGACTAAGCAATCACATAGCACTGCGACCACCTCGCTGGAGGTCGCGCGCTGCCTCACTTGCCTCCGCGATGCATTGGTCTTACCGGATCTGTAGTCATCCGCTCCTACTCATTCGAACTTAAATACCCTCATAACAACAGTTTTAGTGGCGATGTGTTCGACCTGGACTAGGAAATCGACAAATTTTTGCTCTCCAGACTACACTCGCAGCTCATAGATTCCACAGCTGTCCTTTCTCCGTCTTCTCCAAGCAAGCTACCTGGGCTTCCGACTTTGTTGTTCTACATCTTTTTAATGCCTATGCCGGCTTATTCAAATCGGGAGTCATACTTCGTCGACTAGATCTGGGCCTTCTATGTTTCCTATCCCTCTCTTGTCATGATCGTGAAGTAGGTGCTGGAAGTGCTGCTTAAATACATCCACTATTCCCTGCGGGTCGGTAACAAGATGTTTGTGCCTTTTCCAAAGCCCGACGGCAGACTTTTGAAAGTTTTTTTTTTGGATGCCACTTCGAGATCCTTGAGTTGGGAGGTTATGCACGACATTTTCCTTAGCCGCAGAAGTTTCTTTTCTTCCCGTCTTTTAGCCCGGTACTTCTCTTGCACTGGCCTTCCGTTGCCATGCAGCGCCTTTTCCTGCCATCAAACCCCTGTCGGTGATGATAGGTAACTTCGGCTTGTCTCTGCTCCCTCCCTCTTTGATCACCCAGCGACAATGACTTGACTTCTAGTTGGCTTTGGTGTTCGACGCTATTTTGCTATGATTTGGCAATCCCCGGTGTGCTTAGGCGTCCAATGTCAAAACTAATCTTTGTTGGCTGCTGCAGCTTTCTGACATTAGATAGCCGAGCTCTGAATCATGCTTGAATGAGGTCAGAGTTGACGCTCAGGATATTTGAGCATCAATAAGCACTTGGTCGATTTGTCTGGCACTCTGACTGTCCCGAGATCGCCAGCTTGCTGTGTGGATTGTCTTGCTTCTTACCATACAACGCGCTGTCGCAAAGTTTGTGAGTCGGAAGCCCGTTATCTGTTTTGGTGTCGTGGTGGCTGTACTCTCCGATCACTCCGCCAAAGACGGTCGCCTCATCGCTTTTGGCATTTAAGTGGAACAGGCTCCATAGGCACCTCTAAGAGCTCTATCGAAGAGGATTATTACTCTTCGATAGAGTCTTCAGTCCCGTCTATAGAAGTTGACGTTAGGAGAATCTGTAGAATCTGCCTTGGATGCGGATCAGATCTAGAAGATCACTTATCACTTTGAAGTCGATCGAATTCGACCATAACCGTGTTCCTACAACGAATCAGCATCAGCATATATTTCTAGAACCGTAGTAATATCGGTCTTGTCCTGCGTGAGGATCTCTCCCAGTTGAGTGTGGAATGTTCTTACGTCCCACGAATCGCAAACTGGTGTTCCTTTTTCCTGGCTTGTAATCGTTCTATGTCCGCCAGTTGAGAAGGAAGCACTGCAACCGGGAAAATGTGGTTTCCCGCGACAGCACTCGATGGCGCGTAGGCTTTGTAGAGGCCCTAGGACCCACAAGAGGATACAGGACGAAGAATGTCCGCCAGTTGTTTCAAGACAGGCTCGTCGCCTTGCCGAAATCGGCTCAAGTCCCCGCGGTCCTCGAACCGAACCTCAGGGTGCGTCAATTCGACCATCCTGTCGAACCCTGTCCTCCCGAAAGCTGTCTTTCCAACCAATTATCAACTTTTTACTCCTCAGCGACAAACTCACAAGCCAATCGCCCACCAAAAGAACCCAACCAAGACTCCCATCTTCAGTGCCACGTCACAAACTGACCTTTTGCCTGACTGCCAATCAATGAAAATTACTTTTCATCAAAATCGAAACAAACTTAAACGGCTTCCGCCAAGCGATTGCCTTCCCTCCAGCCAGTCAGTCCAGGACCCTCGTTAAGTCTCTCCCAATTATGTGGTCGACTTTCCAGGAAACCCGCAACCTTATTAAACGATGTCATTCAGCCCCACCAACCATCATCCCCCCTAACCCGTGCGCAACCTCAAAAATTGAAGTAGATATTCAAAGCAGCCGACCCAACTCAACACAAAGGTCCCAAACGAGATACACTTTAGTTGCGAATCAATTCGAGAATCCATTCGAATCATGTTACCGTACGAGATCCCAATAAATAAGGAAACGATATCCAATGACATAATGACACATAAAATCCCCCCGTCGCTCAGACGTGGCCAGCCAAGTGAAATAATTATCCCAACAATCGGGCGCACACAGGCCCACGCACAAGAAGCCCGAGGACACAAGCAGACACAAATAATAACTTCCAAGGCAACGAGGCAGCGAAGCAACGGCAACGTTTGGATGTCGAAGGACTACACAATTGGTTGCGAATAAGAACTCGAAGTCGAATACGAGTACGACTTCGAGTACTAATCGAAAAATATCTCTCTCAGTCATTTATCCGCACTGCTTCCGGAGATCGTTATCCGTCTTCTTATTTTGGCGGCGGTGGCGGGGGCGGATACACAAAGAGTACCTCTCCAGAGGATATGACATCCTTGAACTTTCTTCTTCTCTTGCTGATGAGTGAGCATTCAATTCGAATTGTACGGATGTCAGAGTCGATTCGTTTTCTCTCTTTCTCTGGCAAACGCTTTACCAATTAGATAAATATTAAATGTTGCCCCTGAGTTGGCTCGATGAACGGTGAGCGTGCACAATAGGCAATTTGACATTTATCTCATTTCATTGCCCCACGTGCCCACCACCACCACCGGTACCGCCACCTTCAGCCCCACAGTCGGTGCTTGGCTTTCAAGCTCAACGCACTTTCAGTAACCGGAAAATTTGTTTTTTAAACGGAAACCCATCAACGTCACATGCACACACACACACTGAGGGAGTGGGTGGGCGAGAGAGAGTGAGGGGAATGAATGAATTTAGTCAAAAGATGGAGACATCCCAATTGAGTGTTAATTGCCAAGATACTCTCCAGAAGATGGTGATGCACCCCCGCGCCGCTTGGCTCCTTCGAGATATCGATTTCTTCCTCGCTTGGATACACCCTTATCGGATGATGTCTTCGTGGAAGGCGGGCGGCGGCAAAGATGATGGGTTATGTATCTGTATCAGCAGCCCGATGGGTCACGAGTGCGATTGAGATTTTGATTTTCATCAGAAAATTGACTCAGTGTCCTGCGCGAGTGCTTGCAGTGGGTGGCAGTGAGCAACGCTTGCAACGTCATCATGTTCCTGGAGCAGAGCGGATTTTGTCCATTTAGAAATCGACAAATGTCGCCATCTTACACAGACTCGTCCTCGGCCCGGGGTGCGCCCTGGAAAGGCATGTCACGTTGCCTAACGCGTTGTCATTTTGTAAATTGATCCAGTTCTTTTTCGTCCCATCCATCGGCCGCATTTTGGGAACGCGGGAGAATGTGCTCGAATATTTCTGGAATTTGTGTCACGTTGCGAATGGCATTCAAATCGGCACAGTGGGCGTTCCTTTTCGTTTTCTTCTTCTTATTCCCATATGTGTGCTTGCTGTCGGTGGGTATGAGGAGCGAGGAGTTGACGACGGATGGGAGATGGTATTCAAATGTGAATGATGCGTATTTGAGAAACGTGAGCATAAGCAAGGGAGCCAGAATGAATAAAGAAGACGATTAGTTTAGTTTATTTTTTTCTCAAGAAATATAATGACACAATAATAAGTATTGAAAGAGAATATAAATTTAAAAAAGAAAAAAAAAAAGAACTGCAGTCTATGGCTCATAAAGAACGAACCTGCAGCGAAAGCAGGTGAACAATTAAATTTAGGAAACATAAAAAGGAAAAAGTGGGTCGCCGTGGCGTAGTGGGTAAGTGCGTCGACTCCTACGCAGAGGCTGCCAGGTTCGATACCCGAATTGACCACCTTTCATATTTCACGGCTCCACCTCTTTCGGGTCACTGACAATGCTCAAAGAGTATTCCTGTCTAGAAAATAGCTTCTCAAATTCGCCGTTCGGAGTCGGCATTAAACTGTAGGTCCCTTCCACTCGTGACAGAAGTGGTTGCTGAGAAGCTAGGCCCAGGTCCACCTCGGACTGTCGCGCCACCCATATTAATATTATTATTATAAAAAGGAAAAAAGCAAAAGCTGGGTAAAAAAAATTAACTTTCTAGATCAATACACAAAATACAGAAGTACTGCGAATGTACTGTAACAGTAGATGCTCGCAATGAAAACCGGGTTCGGTGCAAGTGTGAAGGATGTTGCAAGTACCGAATACTTACTTTTCATGTAAATTATGAAGCCATTTTAAGTCTAAAAAAGCCATTATAAGGTCAAAATTACGTTTGATATAATGTACATGTTACATGCGGGTTTCGGAGATTTTACAGTACCAGCCATCAAGTACTTCGAATCACCAATCCCATTAGAAAAAATCGATGTGCAGGAAAGTCGACGGGCATGCTTTTCCTCGACATAGAGAAAGCATTTGATTCCGTCTGGCACAACGGACTTATATTCAAAATGCTTAACTTTAATCTTCCTCCTTTTCTGTGCAAAGTCATTCAAAGTTTCTTGTCAAATTGTAATTTCATAGTGTTTGGGAATAATAGCCCATCTAATTTGTTATGTGTGCCCGCTGGTGTCCCCCAAGGCTCTGCATTAGGACCACCTTTATATAATCTATATACACCCGACTTTCCCAATTTACCAGAATGTGAATTTGCAACATATGCTGATGTTACAGCGATACTTTCGTCGCACAAGTTCGGTCTTTATATTGAGACTGAGCTCAAAAATGCGGCAGAGATATTGAATAGCTATTGTAGAAATTTGAAAATTTAATTGAACGTGGGAAAAATACAGGCTATCTTTTTCTCCAGAAAAAGAAAACATTGTTTTCTCCCATCTAACCAAATAATGATCATTGGGCAGCCGATTCCTTGGGAAAACACAGTTAGATACTTGGGTACACATCTAGACAAAAGGCTGACATTTCAATATCATATAAGCAAAACCTTGCACAAAATGAGCACCGCTATAAAAATCGTATACTCATTTATAAACAGAAAATCTCATTTATCCAACCAAAACAAAATAATTATACATAAAGTCATTTTTCAAGCACTCTTGCTATATGGTTGTCCTGTGTGGAGAAATTGTGCTAAGTGTCATATCAAAAAATTACACATTCAGCAAAATAAACTGTTCAAAATGATGCTTAACCTTCCTTGGTACTATTCTACCTCTCAGTTACATCGATAAATTAGTGTTGAATTGATCTCTGATAGAATAGAAAGGCTATCACGCTCTATTCTTATAAAGTATAGTTTACCTGAAAATCGTCTTGTTAATGAGTTAAATGTCACCTAGCTTAAGTTGAAATACGAATTCTACACAAATCCTTATTTATTTATTTTTTTAATTGATTTGTCCATCTATTGAAATTGTAATCTGTTTGCCATTGTACAGTTATAACAATGTATATATTAGTTCTGCATTTATTTTTTGTTTTTTTCTGTTAATAAATAATATTTATTTATTCATATATATATTTATTTATTTATTTTTTCATTTACACATATTATTTCTTAATTTATTTATTCATTTATTAGTTTATTTATTTATTTGTTTATTTATTTATTGATTTATTTAATTATTTACTTTTTTTGTTTTCTTCATATGAGGGGTTTTTCTTTCGTTGTTTCCCCTCGAAAAATACTTAAAAGCATAGAAAAAAAAAAAAGATTCATAAACAATATTGTAAATTAATTTTTCAGTTAAAAGATATATCTAATATCATACCTCTGTATGTAAGTGGTTTGGTTGGTGGCAAACCTTGTAAAAATTTTAGAACGAAATAAATATCTGTCTATCCGTAATTTTAGTCTGTTTTGTAAAGACGCGCTTGTTCAGTACCACCTTACTTCTAAGCCTCTGAAGCGTCATGACATCGTCTAAGGATCGCTTTGCTCCGCCCATTCCAAACAAATATTAAATGCGCCTCCGGTGTAAGTATTTTCTTCGTACTGACCAACCACCAAGTCGTCAGTTTCGTCATCTCCAGTAACGTCATCCTCGATACACTGTTCTTCGTTTAGTGTGGTGGGCGCTGAATTAAGTTCGCTCGCTCCATTGCTCGATTTCAGAAACAGCGTTTTGCTGCAATCTACTAAAAGAGACGTCATCTGCAGGAGCAAAATAAAAATTGTCGCAAGTACTGAGTTCAAATTTGTTGGGTGTTGCAAGTACTGAGTACGTAATGTAAAAGAGTTGTGCAAGAACCGCGGTATTATTGTAATTCAATTCGAATTGTTGTCTCAAATTCGAAAATGCCCAAAGTGTTCACAGTACGATTGAAGCAATTTAGTTTGACAAGGAAATGTCTTTTCGACACACACACTGATCTCAAACGCAACAAAGAAACAAACACATTCTGCCAGAAATCTCCAAGTAACTGGCATAATGGTGAGAAATCGACTAGCTCTGTTTGTTATAACTATGCAAAAACTGCCATAATCTGGTAAGGTCAGGTAGGGTGGCTGCTAGTGCATTCAACAGCACACTTAGACCACATTGGTACATTGTGATACCAATTGGTGACTGGATCTGATTTGAAAACCAGATAAAAGCGTATTAACTTTGCTTTCACTGGGATTCAAGCCGGGGACCCCGCTTACCAGGAGCAGGCACATTTTTTTTCAAAACGTAATTTTACTTAATGCATTATATATTACTTACTTGCTAAACAAAAGTACTTAAAACTAGCTTGACTAACTTAAGAATTGGTTCTTAATAATAACCGACTGACCCTATTGACGGGTGCTCTAAGCTAATCTAATCTATGTTATAACTGTGCCTTTCGGCTTAATCTACGTTTTTTTGTTAGTCCTTATGACAATCGTTTTTAAAAATTTTGATTTGCTAAGAAAACTTGTAAAAAACTTGGCTAAACTTATCTACTTAAACTACCTAATACTAACTTAACCTTACATAAGACTTAAGCCTATCTTAACTGTTTACGGACACAGTACGGACACGTTTAATATTTTTTTTGTGGATTTTTTGTTTGGATTTTATCGTTTTAAATTTTTTTTTTCTTAAAAACTACCTTAAAAACTATGTAAGCTAGCCACTAAGGTCAACTATCTGATCCGGAGGCTGGTTTTGGTGTAACCACTAGTAAAATTGCCGTTCTTTGGCAGACTCTTATTTCTCCTATTTCGAGCGGAGATCGTTCGTGGGTGCGACATCCGTTTCGTATTGGAGTCGCCTATCCACTGTTCGGCGTACGGCATGGAAGATGATAGGACATCCTTGTGGATCCTGTATAAGGCCAATTGTGTCTAGATAGAGGAACGCTTCGGGAGGAATAAAGCCGTTAAGGCGCACCCTTTCATGGTACATACTACTGGGGCAGTAAGTCCCAAAGATCAGACTGTTGGAAGAGGTCATAGCTCGTGCAGTGTGCCTTCTGATCAGCTTAATAATAAAATTATCTACCCTGTTCACGTTTGCATCGTTGTACAGGACCTAACGGCCGACCCTGTGGGTTGACTACGCCGAACTAACGCCTGTTTTTGGAACCTATAAGATCTGCAGTGAATATAAAAAACAAGATCGGCGAACCAATGGCTCCCTGTTGCAGACCTTTTTTAATGTTAAAGACCGTAGTGGAAGTTACGTCACCATTTGGAAGTTACGTCATCATGTATACCACAATGGTTTCCTTATGCCAAGTCTGACCAGCTTGAGGAAGAGGCCCTCTAACCAAACGGTGTCGAACGCCTTCTCCAAGTCAATCAGACAGGCACCCGTGCGCTGATTTTTGTTATACAGTGGACTCCCCCTAAGTCGAATTTTCACGGGATACCAAAATTTGACTTAGATAGATGTGTTTGTATGGAAAGTTGGGAGAAATGTATGTAAAATATGGCGAAAAAGTTCGAATAAGGGAGAGTTTCGACTTAAGGAGAGTTCGACATAGGGAGAGTCCACTGTATACACACTATCACTTTATGTATGCAATTAATGTAATATTTTAGGCCCTGTACTTAAACAAGAATATGAATTCTCAAAGTACAGAGATTTGAAAACAATAAAATGAAATGAAATGAAAAATGAAAATGAAATTAACAATTAAAAAGAAAAATTAAAGGTTATATCAGGACGGAAAAGTGCTTTAAACAGACGCTAAGAAACTTTCTGTGTTCAACCTCAGACTCCACATGATTGGGTAGTGCATTCCAGACTTTTGACTTCCAGACTTTGGTTAGACATGTGTATGTAGGCGGTCGTAACACGATATATCGGTTAGAACGACATAACGTTATTTTCTCAAAGAGATACCTACTCTCTCTTGTGAATAATTTTGAAAAGCATTGTGCAACATCGATATTTAAGGAAAGCGTCGAAGCTGCATCCAAATGTCTGACGGGTTTCAAGAGATACATGTTCAAATCTACGACGATTTAAAACAAAATGTATTGTGTATTTGCTTAAGTTTGGTACTTTTCCACACAAATTAAATAAATTGGAATAAAATAAAAAAGTTAAAGTAAAGGAAAAGTACAGCTTGTGAAAAATTCGTCTCTCTCGTGAGGTACTCGGCCAAGATTCTGCTCATATATGTTGATTTCTGAGTTATTATCGAGACGTGCTTCTGTTTGATAGGTAACCAGATAAAAATATATATTTATTAAAAATATTTATATTTTTTCTTTGCTAATACCCTTATCTGTCCGGGGTCAAGACACGGCACGGGTCGAGGGTATAGAGGGAGAAAGGGAAAGGAAGTACCTATGCACATTGGTCTTAAAAATCTGCGGGTTGCAGTCTGTGGGAAATATTAGGCTGGGAAGAGCATTCCACATTTGTGCAGTGCGGCTGATTAACAAGTCTCTGAATTTAACTGTGCGTTCGAAAGCAGGTTTAAGGGTATGCTGATGGGCATTCCTGGCGAGACGAGTATTGCGGGTGAATTCATGGAGAGGAGGAATGCAGTTGGCTAGCTCACTTGAGCATCGTTTGTTGAAATAACGATAAAAAACGGACAAAGAAGAGACGGTACGTCGATGTTCGAGCGAGTCTAATGACTCTGCGATATTGTTGTCTCCTATAAGTTTTATCGCTCGCTTTTGGATTCTATCAAGTAGGTGCAGGGTGGTCTTGGGGGCACCAGACCAGATATGAGCGTTGTACTCAAACTTGGGGCGGATGTACGCCTTATAAATTAAAGCCAAATCAGAAGGGATGAAATATTTCTTGCATCGATTAAGGAAACCTAAGCATTTCGCAGCCTCAAATATGTGATCTTTCCAACTAAGTGTTGTGTTGATACACATACTAAGGATGGAAAGTTTTCCGGTTTCATCGACACAAGCGCCATTCAGGGATAATGGCTGATAAGCAAGGGTTCGCTTGAGTGACAGCAGACAGCATTGATTTTTTGAAGAATTGAATTCCACTCTATTGTTTTTTCCCCAGTTAATTATGCTGTCAAGATCCAAATTCAATGTGCTTAACATACGCTACCGTTCCAATTATACGGCCGAAGGGCCGGTTCGTGAGGCTTGGAACGAATATGAAAAGCTGAGGGTGCTGTCATCGGCGAAGCAATGGATTGGATTAGAAGTAGCATTTTTTAAAAATGAGAAAGACTGTCGGAGACGGACCTTGGGCCTTGGGGAACACCAGCTTATTTTTGGTGGATATCCGACTTGAACCCATCCAAAACAACTTGAATTTAACGGTCCGAAATTGAATTGACGTGCGATGGACTACGTTTTACGTTTTATTACGATCCTCTCATCTCTCTCAATTTTTACTAACGCAGGTCGACGCCAGCGCAAACGCTCTATTGTGTTTCAGGCATTAAACATGTTAGATATTTGTTGCAAGATTTTCTCACAAATTGAGAGTATTTTGTGTCAAGTGTCATTTGAGAACAGCTGATTAAAAATAATTTAACGGTCAAAAACCATTTCAAATGAGTGTATGCAGAAAGGCGGGAATATTTTTCATCTCGCAGATGGGGGAAAGAACAGCTGATAATTTGAGCATTTATTTCAACGCAGTGCGTCATCGTACTCTCTCCGTAACATGAAGTCGGCTGGTGCAGCGCACTATTGTGCATCAGGCATAATATGTACCCCATCCTCCTCCAACCCCCCCCCCCCCCCTCCTCCCCCCTCCCTCCCTCTTCCCACCAAAAGTAACAAATTCTTGTTTTTTTTTTGGGCGCCAAAGTTATCGTACTTGTGCCGGCCCTGCGATCATTATTTCTTTTTTTGACTTTATGGACTTATGACCCACTTTGGTGAGTCATAAGTCCATAATGGATGCGTCAGTAGCCCACAACCATTTTTTTTAGATTTGTGGACTTTTGTCCCTGCACCGTCCTTGGAAGGATGTATAGTTTCCACATCCTGCCGGACTGAAGTATTTCATTCACATGCTAAAAGTCGTAGAATATATCGAAATATTTCCTAAATTCTATGTTTTTGAAAGCAATCTATAAAATGGGCTAGTCCGTTGTTGTCTGATCGTATTTGTTCGAGGACACGGGCTGATCTTGAGTCTGCAACCGATATACGCCTTGGAAATGACCAGCCTTTGGATTGGGCAATCCTCCGACTTTTCATATCCTTCTTTCATGGCCCGAGTTTTAGGTAAAGTTTATCAAGTCTCAATATATGCGAGGAACCTGCCGAAGTAATCTTGGGACCTGCACCTGATCCTCAATTTGATACGGTCTGGAAACATGACATGACTGATGACAGCGCTAATAGTCTAACACACCTGCTGCATAATTGTATAAGCGCCTATACCTGATCAAGACAGTCCTGTCCGAAGCAACGATCAACATCATCAATATCAATTCCGACCGAAGTCAATTAAATACGGCTCTGCGATCGGTGAACAAGAATGCGACCGACTTGTCACCAAAGTGATCTTTCATCCTCATCCAGTATCTAGAAACCCATCTCGATCAAGATCGGCGGCATTTTCCATCCCGCAACCATTAACTGATCACCGATCGTGATCCGAACTCCCCGCACGTACTGATCATGATTTTCTTGAATTTCCTCACTAAATTCACGGGCAACCGCTGAAGGAGACAGCAACTCCAGTGATTTATAAGTGTTCCGCGAGCGGGTGGGTGCCCAGGTGAGCACCAACTACACCTACCAGCACCGTCGTCGAGCGAACGTCTTCCAAACGATCGCGAACGCCTCAAATGATTGAGTTAGCACCGACCGCCATATGCACGGCAATCGAATGTAATGAGTTCGCAATAAAAGTGTCTATGCGCGCGTTGCATTCATTTGCATTCCCATTGATTCCAGATAAAAACAATATTTATTAATAAGTGTCTGCTCTTATGGACAGGCTAATTTGTTTTTCAATTCGCATTTCTGGCCGTAATCGCCACCAGCACCGTCGCCACGGGGCTCTGAGACGAGGTAAAGTGCGCGAGCGCGCGCTCACTCGTACACACAATTACAACATGTTCTCCGAAGTATCTCTCTGCCGGTCTGTCTAACTAGATACAAGCTGTGATGGTACACGTCCATTCACAGAGCGCGCCATGAGAGGCCGAGCCGCGACCGAGAGCGAGAAGGAGAAACAACAAAAAATAGAAAAGTAAAAGGTCGATTGGCAATTCGAGTCACGCACACCTGTGCCGCTGACTGGGATCCATATGGCTGGACAAGGAACGACGTACTTTACGGATACTATGGCATGTCCCATCAGACATAGCTGGCATATTCGATTGACACCGAACTTCATGCGATGGAAGTTCACTTCCTCGTACGTCTACGCCGTTGTATGTGGTGCTGTCTTAATTCATCGTCCGTCTCCACCCACTCCGTCCACATGCAGCCGACCTTGTTTGTTTTTCAATTAATCCCACGGATGAAATCTCATCCTGGCAATGATTCGCCAAGAGGGTGGGGAAACAGAATCGAAAAGGACTACGAGAACACGCTGAGCGATGTTACGAAAGAGCATTATCATGGAAAAACTTATATTCGCTCTCAATCCTTGCCAACGGGGGAACGTGGCGTGGTGGGTGGTGACCTACTACAGCTGCTGCTGGCTGCTGGCTGCCGCTAGTTTGTTGCTGGAGCGCATTTGTGTCCTGGCTTTAGTGCCATTTGATTCAATTCAAGCACGAGGAATGTCAGACCGTTCGTGGGGGGGGACGAAGGAGAATGAGAGAACGAAAATTGAATTTTCCTTTTTCCAAAAAAAACAATCCTTGCTGGGGGCAGGGTGCGGGGCATGTGAAGTGAATGTTATTTACAAGACGACCAACATTTGCTCCAGCTCCATCCTCGAGCAACCATTGAACTTTACGTTGACATGATGTGCACAGTGGTGTGGGGAAGTAATGTAACACACAGGGACACGGTGATTTTGTTGCAAAGTGGAAGTGGAAGTAGTCGTCGTTGCCTTGCGGAGACAGTGCCTTGAGTTGGATAAGCTCCTGTCGTTCGAGCAAGATGTGTGTTTGACGGAATCTAATGAAAAATTCATACACGTGGGGGCACGGGAAGGATTAAATTCTCTTGTAGGTTTTGTTTTGTGAAAATGCTTCGGTGACGCAAGGCGAGCTTGCATTTTAATGACGCACAAAAACAGGAACACGACTCGAACTGAAGGGGATCTGATGCAGTCGCTGAATTTTGTGAAGGAAGATGTGGGTACGATGAACTTCGTGATCGTGGCGAGTCGTCGCAAACGGTGACCATGACAGAAAGGTCTTGCTGTGTGTTTGGTGGGATTGGCAGGGAAACATCTGCTCTGTGCTGATCTCCCACGGCAAAACTCGTCAATTGGACGGCCTGAAGGAAGTAATCGCTCAGATGCGGCAAGGAGGAGAGGAATTGTGTTCCATCACGAGAACGGTAGGCCATACACATTGAGACCGACTCGCTAGAAGCTCAAGGAACTTGGATGGGAGGTCCTTATATATGCACCTTATGGTGAGGACCAAGCACGAAGTGATTACTACTTGTTCCTGTCTAAGGACAACGATTTTCCTGGTAAAGAGTTCGCAAGAGAGGCTTGGTAAGCAATCCAACAAAAGCAAGGCCTGAGCGAGATGTTTTTTAGGAATCCGGCTTTTTAGTCAACGTAGACCTACTTGACTCTACAAGCTTTCGTTCAGTTTAGTTAAAATTCACGAGGTTGTCTACTTTTAATGGCAGTCGAGCACAAACAAAATGCACCGCAAGGGATCTTGGTCAGAAATTTACAATTGACGGGAGTGTGTTCCCGTGAATGTAGTGTTCCATTCAATGTTACTGCCCGGGAAATTCAAAAATTCACAGACATCAAAAACATCACCGAAACCAAGGAAAACTTTTATAAATATGTGTCATGTATTAAGTTCATAGGCTTAATAGTGGTTTACTGAGCTCCGTACCAACACAAGTGACACCGAATGTCGCCCAAAGAGACGTCAAGTCAGAAGTCGTTTATGAATCCCTGAAGTGATATCGTGGCTGAGGTTGTTGGCATCTCAACTTTGTAACACGTTACAATTTACTCCAAGAAAGAGACAACTTGGCACGGCATGAAATTTTACGCAAACAACAAAATTTACAGAAAAAAAAACAAAAGTCTAGAAATCACAAAAAGTTAAGGACATCTATCTTCCATAGCGAGATACTTACTTCTTCTGGTGGCGCTACAGTCCGGGGTGGACCTGGGCCTCAACCATTAAGCCTCTCCAGCCGGCACGATCTTTAGCCAGCTGTCTCCAACTGCGCACACCAAGTCGGGCTGGAGCAGTGTTGTCCATGCGCTCTACATGGCCCAGGCATCTTAGACGTTGAATCCGTAGCCCGTACAGTTCGTGGTTGGACCAAAGATTGAACGCAGAACTTTTCTCTCCTAAAGACAAAGTGCTTCTTCATCCGAGTTTGAGATTGTCCATGCCTCCGTGCCGTACAGCAGGACTGGGATGATCAAGGTCTTCTATAAAGTCAGCTTGGTCCATCGAGAGATGGCTCTACTACTCAATTGCCTCTTGAGCCCATAGAAACAGCGGTTGGCAAGAGTTACTCTGCGTTTGATCTCGGTACTGATGTTGTTTGTACTGCGGAGCCGAGGTAGACGAAGTCCTTGACTACCTCGAAGTTATAGCTGCCCATTGTGACGTTCTGTCCAAGACGTCGATGTTGTGTGTCCTTTCTTGATGACAGCATATATTTCGTTTTGCCCCGCTACCCATTTTAGCCACTAGACCCATTTTAGCAGCCTCCGCCTCAATGCCAGCTCGCTGTGATCTGCCAATCGTGTCAATGTCATCCGCGTATGCTAACAGTTGTACGGACTTCTGGAAGATCGTGCCTCTAGTGTTGGCGTGTGAGTCTTGCACGATCTTCTCCAGGATGATGTTAAAGAAATCACATGACAGCGCGTCGCCTTGTCTAAAACCTTTTTTGACACTGAAGGTCTCGGTGAGTTCGTTACCGACCTTGATGGAGCAGCGAGAGTTCTCCATCGTCATCCTGCACAACCCGACGAGTTTGGCAGGAATGTCAAAACTAGACATGGCGTTGTATAGCTCGTCCCTAAGCGGCCTTGAAATCGACAAAAAGGTGGTGGGTGTCGATCTGCATCTCTTGGGTATTTTCCAGGATCTGCCGTAGTGTGAAAATCTGGTCGATGGTGGACTTCCCTGGCCTGAAGCCACACTGATAAGGACCTATCAGGTTATTTATAAACGGCTTCAGGCGAGTACACAAAACGGCAGAGAAGATCTTATATGCGACGAAGTTTATTCGTGACATAATTAATTATCGTATAAATTCACCAGAATTGTAATGAAATTGATCTAAGCTTAACTCGATTGGAATTTAAAAATTGTTTTGCATTAATACTATGATTGTTTATTGAAGTAATCTGTGAGATGCAAATCGGTAGATGATCCTACGTCGCGCAACAAACGTCTGTTGTCTAAAACGCTACTGAGGGCATACACTAAGAGACCGTATTGTTTTGTATTTGCCCTGTGATGGTAAAAAAAATATATCGCGGATGCAAGACAGCTTGGTCTTGAGGACCCAGGACCGTCAACAATGGAAAGCAGCTATCGCTCAGGCTCGGAACCTGCATGGGTTGCCAGCCTGATAAGTAAGTAAATAACACACACCAAACTGTCAAAAAATTTTGATTATCCGTAAAATTTGTCAATAGTGTGTTAAGTCAGGCGTCTCTCGGTTGGTACTTGATATGGGAACACTGAACTTATTACTCGGTCCTTGGACTGACTGACTGAAACCTAGTGCACTTAAACACGTTTGAGGTAGACGAAGCGCTTGTCTACAGTTCTTTAGGCAAATCAGAGATGGCGTTGCAATTGGCTGTCAATTTAGTAATAGGCCACATGTTACACATTCGCAGTCAACTTCCTACGTCCATAAAAACTTGTTTTTCAAAAATTCTGAACAATCTCGCAAACTCAACTCTCAAACATCTCCCAACTTCACGTCGCGTATGAAGCAACATTGACATGTTAAATTTCGTCATGATTTTCAGCTAGACAGCTCACGCATTAATTACCCAAAAGTTCAACGTCTCGTCATGGTGTCTGATTGGGCGACTTCATAGTCGGCCACCCGTATGCAGTCACATTCCGCAGTGATAGATGATTGCTTCATCAAATGACATGACAGAATTCTTATGGGTTAAGAAACACGACGACCGACATGACGAAGATTCGTCACAGTCCTTTAATTTACGATCAATTTAAATCAGATTTAATGTCGCACGCACGGGAGTGAGGCATTTAAAAATTCTCCAAAATTGTCACGACATCATTTACTAAGTGCAACATCCCTTAAATTAAGCCCTCCGCCCGCTAGGAGTCTTTTGGCTTCGCATCATTAATTTTAATTGAGTACTAAACCAACCCAGCCCCGGCTTGACTGTATCAAAAGGTTCCTCGTGCCTTGTTGCTTCGCTTTCGTGCTGTTCGCTGGAAGACCAGATGATTAAGATAAATTATGTGGAACACAGATACTGAATGAAGTGAGAAGGAGAAAGGATGCCGAGAGGCAGCAAGAGTAAACAAAACAGGATTTGGAAAAAAATTTAATCAAAGTTCAGGTGGGTGGTGGGACTTCAGATTTCGCAGTCATTCTAGTTTCACGTGCACGACTGTGGGGGGCAATGGGGTGGAAGTGGCTTTGAGAAGTGCGTGAGGCTTGGCAACGTGAACGAGTCTTGGCGACAAAATCGGGTACAATGTTAATCAGTAGTGAGAGAGACAGCGACGTGTTTTCAAATGATCCGAAGTCATGGACAACGTTTTTAATCCTTTTCTCATTCGGTCACCGAGTCGACTTGGATGAAGGTATGCTTGGAAAGGAAAGTAAAGGCAGGTTACTGTTCCTGCTTTTCGAACTCACGTTCACTATCGTGACTTCCGAGCGGATGGTTTGGCAGAGTGAATCTCATTAGTTCAGAGCTTCAATCCCGAGTGAATAGAGGCTTCAACCAGCCTCTAGACAAACTAGGGGACATCTAACAAATGATCATGCTGGCTGGAAAGGCTTTTTGACTGAAGCCCAGATCTGGTGTCAATTGCACTTTTAATGGTTTTCGGGCCTCCTTTCTTGAGATCACGGGACTTGAAAGTGTTGATGGAGAAAAACTGATGAAGCATGCCACCGACATCAATCATCTTGTGGAATTTGTCTTCAATCAGTAAGTCACTTCAGATTTTTTGACAACAGCAGCGGTCAACAATCGATCTGTAGACTCACATTGATTGAACTGAACTGAAGATCGGTACGTTTCGCTTCAAAGAACTTCTATAAATGTCGACGTAACGCAAAAATTTGGGCACTAACGCCGAATAGAGACTGATTATTTTCCAATTAGAACCTGACACTTTTTTTTTTAAACAGTTTGAGATATTGTAAAAACTTTATTACGGCTTGAAGTACAATCAAAACATTTATGAATGGAACTCGACTTCGTTCATATGGCAACCGCGGGCACACTTGCAGCTGTCGATTGGTTGGACCCAATGTTTCACCGACTCGGCCACGCATTTCGGCAGCAGCGGCCGCTATTTCGCGTTCAATGTTGGCTCTGAGTTCGTCCAACGACGTCGGCTTGTTGGCTTGCCCCACAGAAAATAGCCAACAGGCGTTAAATCGCACGAACGAGGCGGCTAGTCGACTGGTCCATTTCTTGAGATAACACGCTCTGTTCTGTGTGGTTTGTGGCGCCATCCTGAATCACATGTCCAAGTCCATATCTTGCAATTCGGGCCAAAAATAATCGGTAATTGTGGCGCCATAAAGCTGACCATTCACAGTAACGTGACGTTATTGAGCCCAATAACGCCGCCGGCATGCAAACCACACCAAACAGTTATTTTTTTGTAGATGAAGTGGTGGATTCATGAAGCACATGTGCATTTTCACCCGACCATTAACGCATATTTTGTTATTGACGAACCCATTGAGTCAAATTTAAAATTGGAGTTAACGCTGCTAAAGTTGTGGTCACCGACTGCGAATTTTGGTGGAAAATTTTTATAATTTGCAGACGTTGCTTGTTCGTGTAGCTTATGAAAGAGTTGAGTTTACTGAATAATTTGACAGTGACAGTTTGATGATAAGTGAAAGGGTGCGTTCACAAATTAAATTCAAAGTTGATAAGTCCTTACTGTAAAACCTATTATATGCTAGAGAATAATCAAAACTTCATTCTGTGGCGCACGGTCACTTCTAGCGTCTGATCTCTATCGAACGGCGACTTCGACTGACTCTAACGCTCGCAGATCTGATGAGAGTCGTCTTAGACTCAAACTTGCTAATACATACTGAAGAATGCTTAGGTAAGGTTAGGTAGGTCGGCTCCTAGTGCATTCACCAGCACACTTAGACCATGTTGGTCCATTGTGATACCCACAGCCAGACTAATACCATTAATTTGATCCCAACGGCAAATGGTTACTGGACCAGATTTGAAATCCAGATAAAAGCGTATTAACTTTGCTTTCACTGGGATTCGAACCGCGGGACTGAAGTAGAATACATCCTCTTAAGGGTGCCATTAAACAACAGTCTTACGCCGACTGCCATCGACTGTTGCGCAGCAGTTGGAAAGTTTTGCCTTTATTTCGATCGCAAAAACGATGTACAATTGAACGTTCAGATTTCGCGGTGAAACCGAACGTGTTAAAGCGCAAATTTTAACTCAATTTAATGTTCAGCTGAACTTGAGTTCTTCACTGTGAATGGTGATATGGTGGAACGAAGCTCGAGGGTCATGTTTACTAGGTGACGCCCCAAAGGAAAAAGATTCGTACCATAAACTTCGATCTTGCGATGGCACACAGGATTTTCTTCGAATGCGATGGATGGTAGTGAATTTGTGTGTGTATGTGTTTTCGAATGTGAACAAAAAAAATCCTTCAACGATATCGGGTACATTGGCTCAGTGGTTTGTGCGTTGGTCATGCTATTTCACGTTCTGTGTTCAAATCTAAATGGAGCTACTGTTTTTTTTCACTTTGGCCTGCATATTAATAACTTCCATTTCTGCACTATGATCGGAAACTTCTTCTGGGGCTTCTACGTTTTGTAGATTTTCGGAGTTCCGTTCAGAGATGCCATCGCTGATCATTTCAGATCTTTCTGACAAGATTTGATCCCGAATTAAAAGCAAAGGAATAGAGTCTTCGTCCAGGAGTTCCAATAACTTTTTTCCCAACGTTTAGTGATGGTCAGAGTTGCCGAAAGTACTCCTATAGGAGTATTGTACTACTTTGGACAGCTCCGTACTCCGCCTTTAGCGACCGTATTACTATTTTCTTAATGACTAGAGAGATAAGTTTAGACATCAATTTAGTTCTTTGATTGAATTTGAACTTGATCCATTCTTAGTGGAATATCTAAGTGCTACGATAATCTTTCAGAGCTAGATCTCTGTTCGATCTTTTTTAAGGAAAAATCCAAATAAAGTTAGGAATAGGTGTACCTGCAATTCCTTTTCTCTTTGATCCTCAAATGCAGGTAAATAAATCCTGCAGAGTATTGAATCTTTTCTAACAAACATGTACATATGTATGCTTTATTCGCACATAAAGTGAATAGAGTATGGGTGGAACTACAGTCTGGACCTGGGCTCTAATCGCGCGCTATCGTTTCGACGATAGTTTCGCTTCATGTAAGCATAAGAAAACGATAGCGTCTGTGAGATATCGTTTTGACTGCTTCCCGTAGACTGAAAACTTTAATTAACTATCGTCTCGACGAATGATTTTTGGCGATACATATTTCAGTATCGTCTCCTATTAAATGGGAACAAATTGTGTATACGTATCTTGTTCTACACCTTTGAGACATTTTTAGAGTGACAACTCGCATTAGAATTAGTTCTGTTCGCAAACTGAAATGAGAATGTGTTAGTGAAATTTGAGAGGAATAAGATGTCATTTTTACGTGAGAGATAATTTTCAGAGCATTCAAACTGTAACGATAGGTGAGACGATAGTGATGGTCTTAAATGACGCCAACCATCGACGATATAATCGGAGTGAATTAAAAGGACAATAGTTGTCGGAAAAGTTACGCGATGAGAGCCCTGGGACTAGCGTCTACAGCAACCACTCGTGTTGAGGGTGCTATTGTTCTATCACAACTGGATGAGACCTCAGTCTGTCAAAGTAGCATTTCTTATAGAAAAATTGTCATAATTTGAGTCTGAATCGTAGGAGTATACAGGAGGTGTTTGTCCATCGCGTGATTTGAACGTTGTTTCCAAATGATCTGTGAAGAGATCTGCTTTCTCTTTATCGTCTTTGGCCCACTCGTGTTGGCGTTCTTGATAACAATGAACTTAATCGTGTCATTCTAGGAGAAAATCCTTGTGCAGATGAGTTATTCGATCATCAGAATACAAACCCTGTAACCTCACTCCCAACCCTAGACTTCCGACTAGATATCCGGAGCGTCGATGCTATCAACTCAGACTCCATTGTCTCTCTCCGATTCGTTTTGTTAAAATTGTCTTACCCCTTATTTGTTAACCATATTATAATAATAATATGGGTGGCGCGACAGTCCGAGGCGGACCAGGGCCTAGCTTCTCAGCAATCACTCGTGTTGTGCGTGCTATTGTTCTTTCACGAGTGGAAGGGACCTACAGTTTTGTGCCGACTCCGAACGGCGAAGTTGAGAGGCTTTTTCTAGACAGGAATACTCTTTGAGCATTGTCAGTGACTCGAAAGAGGTGGAGCCGTGTGAATTATCAAAGGTGGTAAATTCGGGTATCGAACCTGGCACCCTCTGCGTAGGAGTCGATGCACTTACCCACTACGCCACGGCGACCACCATATTACCTACTTAATAAATTGGTTCATAATCTCGTCCACCTTTCTGCAAACTTGGACAGTGGCCAGAGCTTTGCCGATCGCAAGGAAAACTTCCCTAGTGTCCTCAGCCGATTTTCGCCCAATAAGTATTCCGCCGAGCTCGTCCTGAAAATAATAAAAAAATACAGATAACCAAACACCTATCCGTCAATAACCAGCTGTAGGCTCAACAATAAGGCTTTGGAGCAAATCACAGTTGCTCCTCAGGTATGGTACATCTACTACGCCAATCTTTCGACGAAAACAAAGTTTCTCTTCTCTGCTTGCTTGACTTCTCGAAGACCTTCGATAAAGTAAACCATGATATTTGATGTTGGAAATTAAAGATTAATTTTAGTTTTAGTGAAAGGACGGTTGGCTTATTGAGTAGTTTTCTCACCGGTAGGTCACAAAGGAGATATATTTGGGAGAGCCATGTTCGTCCTTTTTGGATGTTCACTTAGGCGTTCCACAGGGGTAACTATTAGGACCAATACTGTTCTGCTTGTTTATTAATGATCTTCCTTCTGCCTGCAAACACTCCTCGGTACATCTATATGCTGATGACGTCCATTTGCTAATATCCAAACTGTTTTCTGATCTACATGAACTTGCTTATCTAATAAATGACGATATAAGACGTGTCAATCAAAAATGGATTGCTATTAAACCCAACAAAATCCCAAAAGAGAAGTTATTCGAATCTCAAAAAAAAAAACATTTTGATCTCGATCTTTTACCTGAGATTCATCGTCGAGTCGAGTCTACTACTAGCCTTGGATATGCCGTAAGTCGTGATCTCTCTGGCTACAGGCACACAAGCATGGTCATTGGCCGTATTTTTGGCTTTGCTTATTCTATTCCGCTAGCAACACGTAAGAAGTTAGTACTCTCTTTTATCTTACCACTTGTAACATATGCCGAAGTAGTCTTTGACTCACTATCTCAACGTAAGTTACAAGTAGCTTTCAATGATGCTATGCGTTATGTCTATGGGATTTCTCGATACGAGCATATTTTTGTGCACTCTCGCGATTTTCCGGGCTGTAACATACACCAGTACACCAACGCAATGTTTTTAAACAAAATAATAAATAATCGTAGTCCGCCGTATTTATATAACAAACTTAATTTCACTCGCTCTCTTAGAACCACAAACATTATCCCTTTTAGTAGCAAAAGGGATAGCAAATAAGGCTACTCGCGCTTATTTTTTATTCACACTCTTAGACTGTGGAATTCTTTGCCATCGCACATAAGATCAAAAACCCACCAACCATTTGCTACACATTAACAATGAACCTCAATTCCAATCCTTATAAATACACATATGTATTGTATACAAGTTTAAGTTTTAATTTGAATTTTGTAAATTAATGTACTGAGTACGAAAAAAGATAAATTTCTTAATGTACGTTCATATAAATGAATGAATGATCAGCTGTCGATAAAGTGGTTTGGCGGGCCGATAACGTGGTTCATCCGTCGGTTTCTATAATAGGGTTGAACTGCAGATCGGATGAAGTACCTCCGCATTCTATGCGCCATTTTCCATAATCGACATGTATTTTGACAGATTAATAAAAGTCCAGTGATCAGATACGAAAATGAATTGAATTATAAAATCTAATTTATTTTTCACTCTCCGTTGGAAATGTGCTGAAATTGCCGAAAACTTGATTACATTGATTAGATTTACATTTAAAATTGTAACCACTATTCATGAAAATTCTTCAAAATGCAACCGCTCACATTACCCTGCCCGTGCCACCAAAATCAGAAGGGGGCCGCATTAAACCCCTTGATTTTCCTGTTAAAATATTTTCAAAACTACCGCCCCTCTGCCGAAATCGATTTACGATTGTTTCTGCTCAACTCACTAGACTCACAAATGAAGTGTACCTAATTAATTAAATTAATTACACAACAAAGCACTCTCTCACACACACACACACACTCAATTAAAACCGCCAAGTTAGCAAACGTTGCGCAGAAAAAAGGCCAATTCCCGCAAACATACGAAAAATGAATTTTTGAAACGAACAAAAAACGATTTCAAACACGTAACATTGTGCAATAAATAAACATAGCTCCACTCGCCAATCAAGTATCAATTAATTAGCGCAAATAGTTTGTAATCTCTTGCTCCACTAATTCATACAAATTGAGCTTTCGACGCGCTCCCCTCACGGCGCAGGCACACAAGTCGAGGCACTCGTCAGACAAGCCAACCGCCCCTAATGGCGAATTATTTCGGATTTTAATTATGCAATAATGTGTGAAATTTCAATTTCCATCGCATACATGGAATACCCCGAACGAGGGCAGATACGAGCCAACCAACCAACTAACCACCCACCATCGGCGCCCGTTTGCGTTGCAGCGCATTTCTCGCTCGAACGCTCGACCGAAGAGCCAGCCCGCGCCTTGGGAGGGGTTGAAATTACATTATTAATCTGGAATGACAGGACGGTCGGCAACGCACGGGGTGTCCGGAGGTGGGCGATCGCAAAACGCTCTCAATCCGTAATTAGAATACTTCCCTAAATACTTTGACAACGATGATGGTTCGTTGGGCGTGTGCGTGAACTGCGACATTCCGCTGTGTGCACAAGTCCTCCAGTGCATGCATCCACTGTGTGGGGTGTTTGTACATGTGTGTGTCTGCTACTGTGCACTTAATGACATCCACTTTACCATCGCCACCATCATCAACCCACCAGAGCGACGACGCGACGTGGCGCTGCTCGCTGCGAAGTGGGGAGTCGGTTAAACGGCATCAAATGGAAAGAACAACAGTGAAATGCCTTTTTAATTGCGAATCTGTTTTTGAGATTCCCTACAATCCGACAAATTTGTGCGAGAGTTCAGCACTTAAGTGGGTACAGTGTGTGCTGCAGGTGAGTGATGGATTCGGCTGGGATGACTTATCCTAGACTCGGACTCAGGCTTTAGTTCTAAAGGTGAGATGGTTGGTGACTCGAGATAATTCTTCTAGTCTGGATGGGTCTGGTTCTACCTCCTACTCTTATGATCTTGGGTCTGACTTTCGTTCTAACTCCAGTTGTAAAAATTTTTGGCTTGGATTGGGTGGGCTTCGTATGAGTTTTATTACAGGCTCTGACACTTACTTTCACTCTAGTTCAAGAATTGGCTCTGGTTCAAACACAGGCTTTGTTTGATCTTTTCCACTGGACATAGCTTTAGTTCTAAGTACGGCTCCTGGTCTATCTTTAACACTGCTCCCAGCATTGACTGAGGCTCTAGCTTAAGTTCTGGTTCTAACTCCGAAACTTGCTCCAGCTCCGGCTCTGTCCCTAGCTCTATTTCAAACTCTGGTTGTAGCACTGGCACTCTCGGTCTATGGCTTTCTCTATATCCGACTCCAGTTCTGACTGTAATACTGACTCCAACTCTGGGTAAAGCACAGACTCTAGTTAAGGCTCTAACACGTCAACTCCCTCGCTCGCTCCTGTCTTCACACTGGCTCTAATTCCGGCTGTAACAACGCCCTGATTGCCGGCTCCAACAGTGGCTCGAGGTCTGACTCTAAATCTGCCCCTTAATCTCGCTTAGCCTCTTCAACTGTCTCAGGCTCTACATAGCTTTAGTACTTAGTCTAGCTCTGGCTTTGGCCTTATATCAGACTCTACCTCTGGGTCTAACTGCGGCTCTGCCTCTGGTACTGCTCTACCATGCCTCTGGCTCTGCATCTGTCGCTGCTCTACTTTTTACTTTAACTCTGGGTCTAAGACTTGCTTTAACTCAGGCTGTCGCTCTGACTCCGTTTCGGGCTCTGGCCATCGATCAGTTATTCTGGTACCAACTCGGATGGCTCTAGCTCTGGCTCTGGCTTCGGCCCTAGTCATGACTTTGGCTCTGACTCTGGCTCTGGCTCTAGCACTGGCTCAGGCTCTGGCTCTGGGTCTGGCTCTGGCTCTGGCTCTGGCCGCGGCTCTGGCCGCGACTCCGGCTCTAGCTCTGGCTCCGGCTCTGGCTCCGGCTCTGGCTCTGACTCTGGCTCTGGCTCTGGCTCTGGCTCTGGCTCTGGCTCTGGCTCTGGCTCTGACTCTGGCTCTGGCTCTTGCTCTGGCTCTGGCTCTGGCTCTGACTCTGGCTCTGGCTCTGGCTCTGGCTCTAGCTCTTGCTCTGGCTCTGGCCGCGGCTCCGGCTCTGATTCTGGCTCTGGCCGCGGCTCCGGCTCTTGCCCTGGCTCTGGCTCTGACTCTGGCTCTGGCTCTGGCTCTGGCTCTGGCTCTGGCTCTGGCTCTGGCTCTGGCTCTGACTCTGGCTCTGGCTCTGGCTCTTTCTCTGGTTCTGGCTCTGGCTCTGGCTCTGGCTCTGGCTCTGGCTCTGGCTCTGGCTCTGGCTCTGGCTCTGGCTCTGGCTCTGGCTCTGGCTCTGGCTCTGACTCCGGCTCTGGCTCTGGCTCTGGCTCTGGCTCTGGCTCTGGCTCTGGCTCTGGCTCTGGCTCTGACTCTGGCTCTGGCTCTGGCTCTTTCTCTGGTTCTGGCTCTGGCTCTGGCTCTGGCTCTGGCTCTGACTCTGGCTCTGGCTCTGGCTCTTTCTCTGGTTCTGGCTCTGGCTCTGGCTCTGGCTCTGGCTCTGGCTCTGGCTCTGGCTCTGGCTCTGGCTCTGGCTCTGACTCTGGCTCTGGCTCTGGCTCTGGCTCTAGCTCTTGCTCTGGCTCTGGCCGCGGCTCCGGCTCTGATTCTGGCTCTGGCCGCGGCTCCGGCTCTTGCCCTGGCTCTGGCTCTGACTCTGGCTCTGGCTCTGGCTCTGGCTCTGGCTCTGGCTCTGGCTCTGGCTCTGGCTCTGACTCTGGCTCTGGCTCTGGCTCTTTCTCTGGTTCTGGCTCTGGCTCTGGCTCTGGCTCTGGCTCTGGCTCTGGCTCTGGCTCTGGCTCTGGCTCTGGCTCTGGCTCTGGCTCTAGCTCTTGCTCTGGCTCTGGCCGCGGCTCCGGCTCTGATTCTGGCTCTGGCCGCGGCTCCGGCTCTTGCCCTGGCTCTGGCTCTGACTCTGGCTCTGGCTCTGGCTCTGGCTCTGGCTCTGGCTCTGGCTCTGGCTCTGGCTCTGGCTCTGACTCTGGCTCTGGCTCTGGCTCTTTCTCTGGTTCTGGCTCTGGCTCTGGCTCTGGCTCTGGCTCTGGCTCTGGCTCTGGCTCTGGCTCTGGCTCTGGCTCTGGCTCTGGCTCTGACTCCGGCTCTGGCTCTGGCTCTGGCTCTGGCTCTGGCTCTGGCTCTGGCTCTGGCTCTGGCTCTGGCTCTGACTCTGGCTCTGGCTCTGGCTCTGGCTCTGGCTCTGGCTCTGACTCTGGCTCTGGCTCTGGCTCTCTCCGGCTCTTGCCCTGGCTCTGGCTCTGGCTCTGGCTCTGGCTCTGGCTCTGGCTCTGGCTCTGGCTCTGGCTCTGGCTCTGGCTCTGGCTCTGGCTCTGGCTCTGGCTCTGGTTCTGGTTCTGGCTCTGGCTCTGGCTCTGGCTCTGGCTCTGGCACTGGCTCTGGCACTGGCTCTAGCTTGCATCTGGCTCTAGCTCTGGCTAGGGCATTGGCCTTCAATCTGTTCGTGGTTCCAAGTCGGACTTTAACACCGGCTTTGCACCAAGCCTTAGATTTGGCTCTAACTCTATGTTTAAGCCAGTCTCTACCTTTTGACTTTGGCCCTTTGATCTAGGTCTAACTACGGGTCAGGCTTGGAGCAGTCTCCACCTATCAGAGCTCTGTACGCTCTCGAAGTCATAATTCATCTACAGCGGGCAATTCAAGTGCCTCCAGAAGGTGGTCACCTGCATTGCCCAGAAAAATCAAAACACCCATTCGCATTCCATGTCCATCTCTTTCCCATCACACTGTCTCTCTCTGAAACTCTAATTAACCCCGAGACTAAATCTGATTCCGCCATTATCCACCCACCACCAGTGCCACCCTGCTGAACAGGAACAGCGTCATTTACCAGCCATCGAATGAGCTTCAAACAATGAGAATGTCTAAATAACTTTCGTAGTACCTACTTAAATTGTTATATTCTCCATTTCTTCGCCCTCCCCCGCGTCACTCACCATGAGTCGAAAGAGTGCCTGGCAGAGGGTAGTTATCCCACACCGCCACAGGCCGAGGAAATGTTTCGTCTTCTCTGGCAACGAGTACAGTGGCGGCGGAGGAAACGTTTAATGATGAATTCCAAGGAAAATTCATACTCATCGGCCATGCTTACCACCCACCGTTCCCCACGATTTACTGTCAGCCGTTCCGTGTTCGTGTGTGTGGGTGTGTGTACATAGCATCATTGTAGCAAAACTTTTCTCAACCTCTCATCTCCCAAGTTCCACTTCCGACTCCGATCCTTGGCACATAATACATTTTTACCAAAGGACACTCACTGTCTCTGTGGGTGGTTGGCAGAGAGAGAGAGAGAGAGAGAGAGAGAGAGAGAAAGAGAAACTGTCAATGTGTGTGTCTCCTGTGCAAATACCTAAACGATTATTCTCTCAATTATACATGAACTATCCAAAGTGGATTGCTTGCTTACTCCGTCCACTGCACCAACCCACCCCTCACTATTCACTTGGGTGGCAGCCTTGGGAGTGTAGTAAAATCCGAAAATATTTTTCAGATTAAGCGCACAAAACACACACACACAAGAGGACGCCGAGAGAGAGAGAGAGAGAGTTAAGAGAAATGCACCCAACTCCCCGACGAAAATTCTTCCACAAACCGAGACGACACAACTCATTGCCAAAGCAACAATGTTTCAACAACAACGTCGATGGTGTGCTTCAGGACGTGACAAGGGTGGCGGGTGGGTGTGAGCGGTTTGGGGGGGGGGTTGGCGCGGGTCAGGGCAATGGAGAGACAACAGCACACACTGAAGACCGTAAGCTAACCCCGTAAGGGATGATAATAATGATGATATAAAGGTTATTGGATGATCAAGTGGTGTGGGGGTTGGTTGGTTCGTTCCTTGCCTCCCGGCTGTCGTGTGTGCGGGGGAGGGGGGTTTACTGAATGGAGTGGATAGGATACTATTACCGTGTCGCTTTTTGTGCTTATGAAGCACGATTCTGTGAATATTCTCTCCATCCATCCGGGGCTGCCTCCGCCACCATCATCGTCGTCGTCGAGGTCGCTACGAATGGCAGTGTGCACGTTTTGTTGTTCTGTTCGTTCAGGAATAGCAGGAGGATTGGTGGCGGCCGACGACAACAACCGAACGTAGCTTGTGTGTGCCTTGGGGCGATGTAAACAGCGGGCGAAGTACTTCTTCTTCATTTCTTCTCTCTTCACATTTCACTCTTCATCCCACGTCTCGCCATCATCGCAATACATCTCCCCCCCCTCCCTGTCATCCTTGTTGCCGGATTGAAACGATTGCCAAGTTGTATAGAAAATTGAGTTAAATTGTTGTCAGTTGAAATGTTGGAACGCTTAATAGGACGGGTAGTTGCTTGGGTTGCCTGCCTGCCTGCCTGTCCCCTCAACGGGTTGCCGTGTGCTGGGGTTGGGCTAAGCTGGAATATAACGCTATTAATGTTATTGTTGCGAAGGGCAAAAGCAAAATCGCTGAAGCAGCCACGGCATTGCCAGCCATTCTGGAATTCAGTTCACCTCTCTCTCTCTTTCTCCCACTCTCTCCTGGTGCGTGTGTGGCTGTGTTCATTAATCGCTTCGCATTGGAAGTGATTTGTGGCTCCACAAGGGGTGGAGGAGGGTGAACGATGAGTCTGGTGAGTGAGTGTGTGTGTATTTGAACCGGAGGCTGTAATTTGCCTTAACAACAACTAAACACATCAGACGGTCGTATAATGAGGTGAAGATTAGAGAACGAAATAGTTATTGTGTATCCTTTGGGGTGATAAATTCAGTGATTCAGCCTTTAAATGCTGTCAGGCGTGGGGTGTGGTGTGCGTTTTTGTATGTTTGCCTGTGGGGGTATGTGAAAGTTTGAAAAGTACTCCAGTCTCGGTCGCTGTTTACGGATGAAGGACTAAATTGAGTGGTAAACCTTTTGCGAGTTATGAATAGAACGGTTGATGAGAGGGTTTTAATTTGTTAATTGTGTTGCCATTCCGGTTTGCATTCAGGTGTTGCGGTAACTTATGATATTTTTGGAATTTTGGATGGAATGACAAGTGGAACATATGGCATTTGAACGATTTTTTGTTTACTCTTTGCAATGACGGATCTGATTGCTGAAAGTGATTGAATACATTTTGAATCGAAAGTCATTGTGTGATGTGGCAATGCCTTTAAATTCTCTTTTGTTTCCCTTTTATAGCCCATGTCAAGTTGTAAATACAAACAGAAAAGTCATTTATTTTGTATGAACTTTTGAACGCACCCATTTCCTGTGACGTTTCTGTCACGAGCTCAACTCTCGTACCTAGCCTTTTTGTCTTCCAAGTTCCCTTAACAATAGTTCCTGCTTGGTATTCTCATCATCAAGTCACTTATTTCATTTGACATTTCTTTTTGACATTTGGTGGCATCTGCTGTCATGATTAAAGCTACTTGTAATAGATTCAGATATTGCTGTATCTCCGCATTGCCTTCGGATCACAGAAACTCATTCATAGTTGTAAATTATTGAACGTACCCATTTCGTGTGAGATTTCTGTCACATTGTCATTTCACGTGACATTCATGTCGTGAACCAAAGTGACTAAGGATTGCCTTTTTGTCAGTCTTACTCGGCTCCCTTGGCAATAGTTCATGCTTGATATTCCCGACACTAAGTCACTTATTATTGAACGCATCCATTTCTGCGACATTTTCATATCATTTCATTTCGTAGGTTCAACTGCCATGAATTGAAGCGACTTGAAAAAGCTTCAGCAAGTGTTTGCATTCATTGTTGAACGCATCCATTTCTCTTGACATTTGTTTTTTGACATTTCGTAGTATCAACTGTCATGATTTAAGGAAGTTGTAATGTCTTGAGCAATTGTTGTATTTCCTAATAGCCTTGTCCATGAGCAACAAAACTCATTCATAGTCAATGAACAAGTGAACGCATCCATTTCGATTTGACGTTTCTATCACATTGTCGTGTGGTGACGCCAGCTGTCATAATATGTAGCGACTTGGAGTAGACGCAGCAAGCCCAGCTTCCATGTTTCCTCATGCTGCTGAAGGCGAACCCGCGAAATGACAATGTGATGGAACTGTCACACGAAATGGGTGCGTTCACTGGGTCATCAAGTGTGACTCTTAAAGTGGAGAATGATGAATAAATGAAAAATCTATTAGATCTTGTGGCTTCCGTAAATCTCCACAGAAGCCTAGTAAATCAAATATTTTTAAGAAATCTCTGTAACTTGAAAAACCTCTCTAATCAATGACATATTCCCTGTTTCCTTCCAGATTACCTCATTTGATTAGATGATGCCCGAAGTGGACAGAGACTCCGTAGCAGATGTGGTAAGCGGAGCGCACGCACCAATATTCGACACAGAAGCTCTACTCAAAGAGAAGAAGACAACCGCCACAGAGAATTTGACAAACTGCCGAACAGGTAACACCACCACCACTACTACTACCACAGAAGGGGACACCGTCAAATCCGAATCAATGGTGCATTCGTTTGTCTACAAGAACCCACTTACCATACCGCCAGCGAAGTACATAAACAGTGCCATCTCGCATTACGGAGGACAGTCGATGTCGTTGCCACCACCGCCCAAGGACACGCTGGCAAGCCTTCTCAGCGCCGAACGACCGCAAACGGCGCCGCTACCATATCACATGCGGAACAATGCGAGAACAACACCCGAGTCTGAGGCATACCTCGGCTATCCGACGGACATCGGCGGCCAGTTCCAGAGAACCAGTGAGCCGGACAAATTTAGGCCATTCAAGCGAAACGGACAGCTAACGGTCGACGAAATGCTACAGTCGCCGAACAAGCCTACTTCCTACCCGCTGCCAAGGGTGCAAGCCGCCAGTGACAGCTCCAACCCGGAGCCCAGTGTAATCGGAGCCTCAACCACCATCTCGACATGGCATCCGCACGTGTATGCCAAGCCTCCGACGCGACCTACCCCGTACGCCATAGCGGATATCCTCGGCTGGCGAAGTGCGACCATCAAGCACGTGGAAGAGACCCGACTAGGGTCGAGGACGCCATCAATTACCGCCTTGCGGCCTGACGCAATGACCGATGCAATCGATGCGGGTCGAATGAAGTCACCAAAGACGATTTTGAAGACCTTTCAACAGCAGTATTCCCAGCAGACGCCGAACCCCTTCGACGAGAGGTGCAGCAGTCACACGCGAAGCACATCGCTGAGCGAGACGAGCGAGGACGACAGCGCTGTCGCCGTCGTCGATCAGCCCCTCAACTTGTGCGTGCCCAAGCACAGCGATTCGAATGACAGCAATGGCGCTGCTGCTTTGCGGCCCGTCTCGAAAACTCACAAAAAAGGTAGGTCTCTTGTTTCAGCACCGAACTGTCACTTCCTTCCACTGGCTCGCACTGCAGGCCAATGCGGTCACATCAGCGCGAATGATGACGTCCGAGAACTACCGCCGACTCCGAGCGCAGTGATGAGCACATCAAGTTTGTTGTCAAAGCCTGGCTGGAGTCTTATGCAAATGAAATTTGCCCCCTTTCGCAGTCCGCCCTTGACTGAACATGCATTGGATTTGCAATTCACCGCATACCGCCCACACGAGTCATGCCGTCGCTGTCAATTGGCATCATTCGATGACAACAACGCCAATCAGTCGATTGCCCCAATTCGCCCTCGAAACCCTCGCGCCGCACAAATGCCACCGATATTCTGACCAACCAGTGAGACATCATCACGGACTGCAATGAGTCAATTTACAATTCGCCCACATTCGTGTTTACACGAATTGAACGTCAAACGGGAACGTCAACTAGACTCGGCGACTTAAGTGGCCAATGCATCATCGTTTAACCCGATCGCACTCGCGTTTCCAGTTGACTTGGGCCGCGCGCTGACTCATAAGCAGCGTCCGCAACAAAGATGACATTTCATGCGAACTTGCCAGCAGCGAGGCTTGTTCAATATCAATTTTTATTGGTCTCCAGAGCAATGACGACTACGTCGTCCCGTCCCATCTACTTACTTAACAGTCTAAATTGGAGCGCAATGCGTTTCGCGAAAAAAACCCATCATCCATCCATCGGTCGCGCTCTCCGCTCAGCGCGATCAGGCACTGCCGAGGAAGTTATTTTTATAACTTTTCGCCGAGGCCACAATAGCTCGCTGAAAACGACCGCGACGGTACGTGATCATAATTGGTATTTTTAGAATGATTGTATCGCTGTGCGCGCGCTGTGCAACGGCAGCCGCTGTGGTCAATTAAGCGATTAGCGCTTTCCGGGCTCGGAAACCATGCCGCTGCATTCGATGTATGGATCGGAATCTCGTATGTTAATGGGCTAATGACTGACTGAATGGCGTGGCGCGGTTGCTTTCGGAATTTCATTTTTCCGCGAACTCAACGCTGATGGAGAATTGTTTTCTCGTAATGTGAGATGTTACGACAGTTCTCATGCGTACGTATGCGTTGCGATTATGAGAAAGGAAGTGATTTCGCGGCGTGAATTGACAACGTCACTTGTTTTGCGATTGACTTTTGAAATATGGTCCTTCGAGCCGGATAAAGATCTGCTGTGCAACTTATCTGACCAATGAAACTGCCGAATGCGTCAAGATCAACCGTGCAGCGGATTCAAATGAATGTATCCCCACCTCGTGTGGTCACTGTAATCAAGTCCTTTCACGTGGACCGTCAATTGATCACGATTGGTTGAGTTCCTCTAGCCAATCTACTGTGATTGATTCTTGCACCATTTCCCCGTGATTTTTTAAGTTAAAAAAAAGAGTTAAAAAATTGTATTCACTCACACTCGCCTCCCTTCCTCCTCTGAGAGACTGCTGCCATTCGTTCCTTATGAAGGACCGTCCATCGATCCTCTGAGCAGTCTTCTCTTTTAAACACCTACTTGCACTCATTTCAAATTTGTAATTCCCAGCACCTACTGAAGAACACATTTCTCCTTACAGACCCGCCCTCCAAGCCTCATGTAAAAAAGAAGAAACTCTCGCTGGAGCCAGTCACCCCACATCCGGAAGCCATACGTGAGAAGCAACATCACGTGGAAACGACTGAAGATGATTCCGATTCGGGCTCAATGGACACACGCCGCAAGAAGAAAGCGCGAACAACGTTCACCGGACGACAGATCTTCGAGTTGGAGAAGCAATTCGAAATTAAAAAGTACCTAAGCTCAAGTGAGAGAACTGATATGGCTAAGCTCTTGAATGTGACAGAAACTCAGGTAAGTCCACATCTCCTCAAGTCAATTGTCTGACCACACGCAAACAAAATTGCCTTATCCTTCGAGATGGAATGGAATGCAATCCCGAAAAGGAAATGGCATTTACCTTCGACTTCCTTATCAATATTTAATTTCTTCAATTTACATGGACCATGATTGTGTCTGGGACCACAACAGGTGGTCGATGCATTCCATGTGGTGGAATGATTTGAACATTCTCGATTGAGTGGAGCAAGAGATTGTTTTTCGAAGTTCTTCTCTGCCTGGCACTTGAACCATCACCGGATGTGGTCAAGGGGCAATAGGGTCCGAAACTAGCAACTTGTACTTGGAATCGAAAATCAAACAATGTCTACACGTTTTCCAATCGAATTAGTTCGTAGTTTGCTATGCATTTTGTGGCAAAGTTGAATTCGACTTAATCAGTGTTGCCACTTTTGTATGCATTAAAAACTAATTCAAAATAGCTTTTCCTTGCAACTTGCAAATTGTTTTACCTCAGTTTTTCAAAAGTTGTTCAGTGAGTATACTTCACTTGTCGTGCCCTAAATTGACCATGCGCTCTACATTGCCCAGCCGGTTTTGGCGCAGAATGCGTTGACAGCTGCCGCCGACCAGACCCTAGTGTTCTTGAATGCTCTTGTTGCAGAAGCTTAGATCTCCTTTCACAGCGATCGAAGTCGGACAGTGATTGAAAATTACCGAAAGGATCCAAAAATCCGCGGAAGAAAAAAAACATGTGCCAAACAAATATTTTCCCTCACACGAGCTGCCTCAAATTCCACAGCGACCGCCAGAGAAATCGAGACATCTGTATTTTGAATGGCATTTTGAATGAAAACAGAAAACTTGCCCGCTTTGAAAAAGAAAACCTGCTCCTCAACCTGCAACTCAACGATATCGAGAAGCCCGTCTAAGATTTGCGGTAAAAAAGAGCACGTGTTGGAAATGATATTATGTTAATTTTCAAAATATCATGTGCATGGACGACTGGATGGCGTAGTTGTTAGAGTGCGTGTCCCCGGTTCGAATCCCAGTGAAAGCAAAGCTAATACGCTTTTATATGGTTTTCAAATCTGGTCCAGTCACCATTTCCCGTTGGGATCAAATTAACGGCACTACCACTGGATTAGTGGTAGTAGTCTGACTATGGGTATCACAATGGTTTAAGTGTGCCAGCAGCCCGCCTACCTAACCCGACCTAACCCCATGAGCATCACAATGGGTCCAATAGGACCTCGGCCCCACCGCGTCAACCCACGAACCTAATCTAACCTAACATAACATGTCGACAAAGGAAAAGAAGCGATCAATAAGGTGATCGAAGAAGGTGCTCCAACTGGAGCGATATCCCCGCTTCTGCCTACAATAACAAAAACTCTCACTGGAATCCTGCTAGGCCGAATATCTGAACCTTTTGATAGCCTCTTTAGGAAAAATCAAGCATGTTTTCCGAGCAAGAAGGTCATGTAATAGGCCTTAAATGTTCAATGAGAATAACTATCGTCGAGCAATGTGTTCAATTTAATCCTGGCGTATCCTACCTTAAACAACAGGAGTTGTATATGATCAGCTCCGGACGTATTCCTCTCAACATAATAAATATTATAAAAGCCAGCTATGAAGGATCTAAGAACCGAGCGACGCATTTAACTGTAGCAGTTGAGTGAAACTCTGTCTTCTGTCTTCTTCTTCTTCTTCTTCTGGTGGCGCTACAGTCCGGGTTGGACCTGGGCCCCAACCAACAAGCCTCTCCAGCTGTCACGATCTTTAACTAGCTGTGTCCAACTGCGCATACCAAGTTCTCTTGGTTGAGGTAATTCTTCACTTGGTGCGCCATCGCGTTGTCGCACTGGTTCGGAGTCGAAGACTCTTCGGGCTGGAGCAGTGTTGTCCATGCGCTCTACATTGCCTAGGCATCTTAGGCGTTGAATCCGTAGACGCCTGGCTAGGCTCATGCCGCTATACAGCCCGTACAGTTCGAGGTTGGACCAAAGATTGAACGCAGAAGTCTTCTGATCAACTGCAAAAAGACAAAAACGAAGAGAATCAATGCTAATAACAATGCACAGCTGATTATGTTATTTTTAGCTTTCCAACGGAGTTTGTTATTTCTTCGACGACGGTAGCTATCCCTAGGTCCCTTTGTATATCACAATTCCTGAGATACCAGGGAACTTTCACAACAATATAATAATAGGTGGGGCGACAGTCCGAGGAGGACCTGGGCCTAGCTTCTCAGCAACCTCTTGTGTTGTGCGTGCTATTGTTCTTTCACGAGTGGAAGGGACCTACAGTTTAATCCCGACTCCAAACGGTGAAGTTGAGAAGCTTTTTCTATACAGGAAAACTCTTTGAGCATTTTCAGTGACTCGAGAGAGGTGGAGCCGTGAATTATGAAAGGTTGTAAATTCGGGTATCGAACCTGGCACCCTCTTCGTAGGAGTCGACGCACTTACCCAATACACCACGGCGACCCGCGAGCTTTCATAATAGCCCGTATAATTTTATTTTGAAAGGACCGAATAAATCCTCTGTTATTTGCTTTGGTACAACCCTATAGTTGTATGCCGTAAGTCCATATAGGCTTCAGTACTTGCTTGTATAATAGAAGTTTGTTGTACATGCTTACCTTGGAGTGCCTTCCAAGTAACCAGTACATTTCTCTATCCCGGTGTTCGAGCACATTCCGTTTATTTTTCACGTAAGCCTTTCACTTGAGTTTCGCAGCGAGAGTCATACCAAGATATTTTACTTCATTAGCATACGGTATTTGTACAGACAATTACTAGGAGACACAAATACTGACTACGTGGTACATAGAGCCATACAGACTTTGGACGTTCCAGCATCTGATACACCATTAAGTGCATTTGTATCTGACGCCGATGTTAAACATATTGTAGATAACCAAAGAATACGGAAAGCTAGTGGTATTGACAGGATACAGAATGTCTTTCTTAGGAACTTACTGGCATCAAATTCTTAGCATTTTTAATCAATGCCTGCCTAAAAATGCAGTACTTTCCAACAGACTGGAAGGAAGCACAAGTTGTCCCCATTCCCAAAGCAGGCAAGCCTGTCAACGAGCGTAATAGTTACAGGCCTGTTAGTCTCTTAAGCAGCGTGAGTAAAGTCTACGAACAAATTTTGAAGGAAAAAATGCAAAAAATTATTGA
The DNA here is from genome assembly GCA_964034865.1 of Eristalis intricaria. Classification (NCBI taxonomy): domain Eukaryota; kingdom Metazoa; phylum Arthropoda; class Insecta; order Diptera; family Syrphidae; genus Eristalis; species Eristalis intricaria. The sequence continues at coordinate 111,519,585 of OZ035873.1, read as the reverse complement.
TGAAAATTCTATCTTTCCTCATGAACAATTTGGCTTTAAAAGATACCACAGCACGAGCCACGAAATATTAACAATTTGCAATGGAATTAAAAAAAAATGGTGCTTTTGGAAAATCTACAGGAATGTATCTACTTCTTGATATCGAGAAGGCATTTGATACCGTATGGCACAGTGGTCTTTTGCACAAAATGATTCAATTTAATTTTCCAACATTCCTCTCCAAAATTATTCAGAGTTTTTTGTCGAATCGTACGTACAAAGTGTTCGTTAATAACAGTCCCTCACGTGTAATAAATGTTGCAGCAATTGTTCCCCAAGGATCGGTCATTGCCTCAATTTTATTCAACATTGTACATGTCTGACATTCCGCACTTACCGGCTTGCGAATTTGCTCTTTATGCTGATGATTCTATCATATTGTCGTCGCATATATTTGGTCTTAACATTGTGACAAATTTACAGTATGCGACAGAAAAATTTATCGACCATCTAAGCAAATGGAAAATTAAAGTAAATGCGGAAAAGATGCAAGCTATCTTTTTCCCAAGAAAAAGAAAGTCTTGCTTTCTGCCGCCAAACCAATTAATAATAAGCGGCCAATGTATAAAATGGGAGTCACATGTGAAGTACCTAGGAGTATATCTTGATAAAAGACTCACATTCAAGGAAAATATTTCAAAAACTTTACACAAAGCAGGTGTAGCAATTAAGATGCTCTCCCCTTTATAAATAGAAGGTCCTTACTGTCAAATGGAAATAAAATGTTGATCCATAAAGTCATTTTTCAAGCTATTTTGCTGTATGGTTGTCAAGCATGGGGTTCTTGTGACAAGAGCCATATAAAAAGACTCCAAATACAAAACAAATTGCTGAAAATGATGCTCAATCTCCCCTGGCACCACTCAACCCATGATCTTCATAAGAAAGCTAACGTTGAATTGATCTCTGATAGAATACGCAAGCTCACTGAAACATCTTTAATCAGATTGTAACCTCCCTGAAAACCCCTTAATAAATGAACTGAGTATTATTCATATAAGACCAGTCTAAACTAGACTCAACATACTTTTGTTAATCCTCTTTTCTGTACTTTATATGTACGAATTTTCTTCTCTGTATAAAATTGTGATATGTTATTATTTATACATATACATGTGTACACATACATCGTTTGTTGTTAATCTTTATATAAATTTATCTGTTTGTTATATATGAATCTATTTATTAATTTTTTAGTTATTTATTTCATTGCTTATATATTTATTTATTTATATATTATATATTTATTTATTTATTTGTTTATTTACCTATTTATTTACTTATTTTATTTTATTATTATCATTATTATTATTTTTTTTTTTACATAAATGAAGGGTTTTGTTGTTGTTCCTCTTTGGTAACATTTTGATTGTTTAACATTATAATTTATAAATAAATTTATTTCAGTTGAAAGATATACTGATACATATCACATCTCTGATATATTGTAATATTTAAGAACAAAATAAAAATCTATTCTATTCTATTTCTTTATACCGGTGTTCGAGCTCATCTCGTTTCTTTTTCACGTGAGCCTTTCACTTGAGTTTCGCATCGAGAGTCATACGAAGATATTTTGCTTCGTTAGCGTACGGTATTTGGACAGAATTAATGAAACCTGGTAGATTTTCAGTATTTCTACAGGTAAAATTTATGCGTATTTATATGCCAATGAGATCAAACATTGGCTGCAATGCGCCAGCGTTTTGACCATTAGTTTATTTTGTCCAGAGCTCGTTGCATTTTTTCAGTTGAGGACTCAACTGAACTTCCCGTTGCCAGGATAGCTGTGTCATCCGCATGTGTAGCTACAAGTGTACCCTCAGTTTAAAATATGTCTCTAATGTACAACAGATACAATGTAGGGCCAAGGCCACTCCCTTGAGGGACTCCTGCTCGGATTCCTTTAAAATCGGAGTATTCAGTTCCGTGTTTACCTCTAAGTATCCTATTATCGAGATAGGATTCTAGTATCTTACATAAGCTTGTCGGTAGAAGCCCGCTTAGCTTGTATCTAAGGCCTTCACGCCAGACTTTGTCGAAGGCCTGGGAAACGTCAAGTAGCGTGGAGCGGTGGAGCAGATCTGATTCTCCTCTAATGCTCCTTCAATTTCATTCGTTATTCAGTATACCTGGTCAATTGTGGAATGTTTCGCTCGAAACCCAAGCTGATGGTCAGACATTAGTTGCTTCTCTTCTTTTTAATAAAAAAAAAGACTACCTAAAGTCACCTATCACATACGCGGATAACTTATGTGAAAATTCGTAGAACAAAAGTTGTTAAGAATCCTCATTATTTTTTCAAAAAAAAACTTGGGCAGCAGCTCAATTGCCGACTTTGGAGAGGAGAAAACCCAGACGCCTTTGTCGAGACGCCTCCTTAAAACCCTAAAAGTTCACTGTTTTGGTGTGTTTGCCGGAATTGTCGGCCTGTCCTTTTTTTTAAGGACAATGGCGGCATGACTGTTACCGGATGTGCGCTATAGGAACATGGTTGATGACTTCCATACTACATTTGTTGAGCCCATACTTGTCAACTGGCCTCCACAGTCCTGTCATGTCACCCCTTTAGTGCTTCAAAATGTCTGAATGTGCCAGCTAATTAAAGTCCCTCAAGACCAGTGACTCTGCAACATTGAGATGGCTCCAGTTGAGGGATATAACAACCCTGCACCCAAGGATTTGTTCCCCAACATATGTAATTAAGACATTTTTTTTGTTGATCAAATGCCCTCACAGTGGCCATCCATCATAAACACCTCTGATATCCCTCGGCTAATATCAACCTCCCCGATTAGTTGGGAAATCCCTCGTGTAATCGAGAACTAATGCCGCCCAAAGCCAAAGCGCCACTCGCCACCGCAGCATGCACGGACCACGTACATATTTGTAAAACAAATCATGCCAAATGTCCGGCGAACAATAGTTTAACCACAGTCCAACTGCAGCCAGCAGCCGCCATCGGATACACAGTTCTCAAATTTGTAATCCGCTCGCTTCGAGCGTATTATCTGCTGTTTTAGCGGATCCCACTCTAAGCATACTTTATTCGTGCAAATCGCCGCGCTTTTCCCAGGCATCCTGCTGCCGCTCGACTTGTCCACTTAATGGCCCACAGAAACATTAGCTCGCACGCACACACGCACATAAAGCGTGTGTGTGTGCTATATTTTTGTGTAGTAATTATTTATAAATCAATTAGTGCACCGTTGGCCGTGTCTAGGGCTCCACTCCACACGGCTGTGCCAGCCAACGAGACCGATGGGGAGGCGGAGCCAGTGGCGCTCTTGTGTGACACAATGTATCTCATCGGGTGCGTCCGGTGCGTATTTGATGGTGGGGGAGGGAGGCAGGCGCTCATGAGTGGGTGGCTGGCCGCCGGCATCGATGTGTGTGTGTGTTGCTGGGAGCTCAAGGTAGGCCGGCTAAATGAAATTGTTTTTCACACAAGAAAAACGTTCGTTTGATTTTCCTGGTGGGGTGGTGGGGTGGTCGGACCACGCGATAGTGGCACTGTCTGGCATAGCTGTGCGGGGCAGATCAGTGTGTCAAGTGATTTAATGAAATTATTTATAATTTGGCACAGTGCCAGTGTGAAAATATTTTATTGGTGCTGTTCGACTGTGTTGGGACTTGAAGTTCCCAACCACCGAGCGGCGCAATCGAGCTGAATTGAGTGGTTGGCGTTCGCGACGCCCACCACCGCTGGCCGCCCGTTGGTGGTGGTGGTGCAATCATTTCGGAGGCGATTATGGCGTTTGTGGCGAATATGGCGAAATTAATGCGATGCAATCGATTAGATGTGTATTTGAACATGTTACCGCTTTCGTGTGTTTGCCTGTTATCGCGTGCCTCATCGCCTCCCTCCTCCAGCCGCTTGTACATGCTGCTGGTCAGGGACAGTGTGCGGAGTCAATTAAACGCGAACTGCCTAATGGATACAAATGAACAATAGCGTGAATCTATGTCGATTCGATGTTTATTTGAGTACAACCCCCGCAGTGGCGGGTGCATACTTTATTTGCACATGCAAACCTGTCCGTTGACACTCAGCGAAGTCGGACATAGGGTTGACTGGCGATTTACGATGTGTGTCACGCTCTCGTTGCAAAGTTGGAGCCCTGTTGGTACTAGAAAGTGAACGATTGACATGCGGCTTCGCTAGAAGCTCAAACGAAATGAAACGGAACTACTACCGCTAGATCTCTCACATTTATCTTATTGCTGTGCTGCACGCACATTACAACGAATTCATTTTTCAACCAAAGCCCTTGTGATCTTTGACAGTCCCTTGGTCCCATGTAAGATCACTTCTGTCCACTTCGACACGGTTCACTGAATCCACGGTGCACCTCTCCCCCGAATTCAGCCAACAAACGGATCACGATGAGAAACATTTCTCATCTCAGTGAAGGGACTTCTTTAAATTCCCTGGAATGTGCTGTCCCTTGATCCCAAATTCATTTATTTTTCTTGCGAGGCCATTAATCTATCCACTCCCGCATTGTAGCTGTTCTCAGATCACCGATCTCCATCGCGAGTGAGTTTCCAAGATTCCGGAAGTGAATGCAGAAGGGAAAAACAAAAAAAAAATTATGTCGTGAGTGTTGATGTGGTGCATTCAGTTGACACCTTTCGTGGTTTGGACTCGTTGCGTGGTGAAAACTATGTTCAACGAGGTGTCGAACACTCACTCTCAGTGTTGTGCAGTAAATCATTTCGTGAATGATGAATTCATTCATCGTCGGTTTAGATACACTTTTATAAACACGTTTACCCGGCAGCCGACATTCGTGGGGTTAAATAAATATGAATGATGATTTTGTTCGAAGTCATTTTCTTCATAAGTGTCAAAAAATCAAAGGGAATCTGTAAAAATGTATACAACTTCTAGTTGATTTGATCAATCAATGGCATTTACTTCTCAAAAATTATTTTATGAAGACTAAATTCAATTTTCGAGTCACTGACAATGCTCAGAGAGTATTCATGTCTATAAAAAGCTTCTCCACTTCGCCGTTCGGAGTCGGCATTAAACTGTAAGTCCCTTCCACTCGTGAAAGAATAATAGCACCCACAACACGGAGTGGTTGCTGAGAAGTTAGGCCCAGGTCCACCTCGGACTGTCGCGCCACGCATATTATTATTATTGATTTCAATTTCAGTTCAATTTTGTTAATTCATCGTACAAACAGTTTATAAAGTAAGAAGCAATAATCCTGCGAAGCCCCTTGGCTTGTCTGCAGAAATCTCGCTGTTGTAGGTGCATTAATCCTCCATTACCATTTATGATAAACAATATATGATTTAAATTGTATACAGTCGACTCCGCTTATTTGCAACACAAAAAATGCAGAAGTTGTGTTGCAACTAAGTGGAGTTTTCATAAAAACTATGCTTGGATATAGGCAACTTTCTTGTACCGTGATACATTTCTTGTTGCATATAACCGAAAGTTTCGTTTAAGCGGAGTGCACATAAGCGGAGGCGACTTTGCTTCAGAGTTGAATTCAACTACATTGAAATTGAAGAATTTATAGCAGAAAACGAAACAAGCGTATATCAGGGTGTTTTATGAGTAAAATACATTTTTATTAATTTTTTTCTTTCCGGGAAATAATTTTGTTTTATTCATATCGATTTTTTCTCACTTGCTAAACAAAAATACTGAAACCTACCTTAACTAACTTAACAATTGGCAATTGATCTTAATACTAACTTACTGACCCTGAGCGGGTACTCTAAGCTACTCAAATGTTTGCCTTAATGTGCCTTTCGACTTGATCTAGTTTTTTTTTTGTTTTTTAGTCTTTGAAGACAAACTTTTATTAATTCTTCTATTTACCAAGAAAACATATTAAAATATGTCCGTAACAGTACGGACACGTGCTCCAGGGCATATATGTTATATATATGGCTAACATATACTATAATTTCTACGCCGTGGTGCACCTTTTTTTGTTTTATATATTTATTAATTCCTTTTTTTTGATTTTATTTTGTTTTATATATTTTGGATTTATTTACTTTTTTTTTTTTTAAACTACCTTAAAACCTATGTAAGTTGGCCACTATGATCAACTACCTGATCATTAACAAAAGCTAGCGGTGGCGGAGACTATTGGTGTAACCACCAGATAAATTGCCGTTCTTTGGCAGAGTCTTTCCTATCTCGAGCGGGGATCGCTCTACGGAACCGAAGAAGATCTTCGTGTGTGCGAGCGACATCCGGATCGTATTGGAGCCGCCTCTCCACTGTTCGGCGTACGACATGGAAGATGACAGGACATCCTTGTGGATCCTGTTTGAGGCCATTTGTGTCGAAATATAGAAATGGTTCAGGTGGAACAAAGCCGTTGAGACGCACCCTTTCATGGTTCATAATATTGGGGTAGTAAGCCCCAAAGATCAGACTGCCTTCTGATTAACTTAATAATTAAATTATCAATCCTATTCAAGTTTGCCTCGTTATACAGGACCTCGGACTCGGACTCGGGTGTACGATACAACCGGAGACAGATCCGAAAACACTGCCTCTGGAACAACCTCATCTTTTCCATCTGAGAAAGGCTCACGTTGAACCACAATGGACAACGGTATGCCAGGATTGACCGTACTAGGGCCATGTAGCAGATTACTTTTACCCTGGTATCAAGTTGGTTAAAACAGCCCCCTTGCCACAGCAAAAGCTTTTTTAGCTTTTGTCAGAGCAATATCTATATGTTTGTCAAAATACAGATATTGATCCAACCAAATGCCAAGATACCTTACTACACTTTTCACATCCAAAGTCCGTCCCTGCGGGTCAACTATGTTGAACTTACGCCAGTTTATGCGTGTATCCCAAGATGCCATGTACAATGGGGTCCTGAAAAGGATTGTTTCACACTTCTGGAAGTTGATTACCAACTTCCAGTCGTCGCAAAATCGCTGGATTTGTTTGGAAGTCATTGCAACAAGTCATTTATCACTTCGACCTTCGGACCTCATCTGTACGCTACTAGATCGTCGGCGCACGCAATTAAGTGCGGCATAGAATCTATAAGATCTGCAGTGAATAATATTTAAAAGACTGGTCAGTAGTTCATTCAGCACTGTCGGAATTAATGTCGGAAAAGAGTTCTTGCCATAGATGTTGTGGAATTTGGCTATCTTGTATCTTCCCTCTGCATTTCTTCGGGTTATGTGGCTGTGGTCTGTTTGCATTCTGAAGCTGCTGTCATTGTAAAATTCGTTTATCAAGGTGGATTTGAATATGCCTTCGATGTCTAAGAGCTCAAGTTGGTTGCTGTGGTAGTTGTTTTGATTATTCAATCCGTCGAGAATTTTAAGCAAATAGTTTTGGCTTCTTTGGAGTTTACTGCAGTAGGTTGATGTCCCTCACACCGTTATCCCGTGTCGTATACATGACTCGCTCAATGCTAAGTATGCCTGCTTTAATACGTCATAGTTACAGCAGTAGCTTAGGTGTTGCAGCATGTATGCTTCTTTCTTTTCGTTGAAGTTGCTCGATGTGTTGGTCCCATTTGCGATTGTGGTCAACTATTATACCGAGATACTTGAAACTGTTGACAACTTCATATGGAGTCTCGCTATTTTCTCTGCTAGTACAAAGGCATTGAGGGCTGTGAAATTTTATTCGGATGTCGCGATATAGAAAGTGGGGTGGCTTAAGGTGCATGTGTTTTGTTTTCTCTACGTTAATTGTGAGCCCATTGTCATGAGACCACCTTGAAATGATATTTAGTTCTTTTTTTGCATAATTCAAATATCTCTGTGCGACACAAGTATTGTGGTGTCATCTGCATATTCGAAAACTGTGCTCTTTCTTAATGTGTTTATCAATCCGTTGGCGTATATAATGTACAAGAGAGGGCCCAGTTTTGAACGTTGTGGTACTCCATGCGTTGTCTCTACTACGTCACTCAGATTGTCGCCGAACTAATCGCGTAAGGCGATAATCGTCTTTCTGTATCATTTCGATGATAGTTTCGCTTCATGTTAGCATAAAAGATAGCGTCTAAGAGATACACTACATCAAAAAATGTACATATATGTACATAGTATGGTATAGTAACAGTAAAGCAGCCCTTTGATCAGATCAGACCAGCGTTTATTAAATTCGGTGTTTGTATTCGGTCAGTTTGTGTTAAAATGTCTGTATCACACAAATAGGGCCCAATCGGCATAAAAAAAATGATCGTAAAGCTAAAAGGTTAAGGGAAAGTAATTAGATATATCAGAGATGATGAATAGACCGCGTGCAACCATCCAAAGCGTTATCAAAAACTACGAAAAAAATAAGAACTTCGATATCGCACAGGGAAGATGTCGAAAAAAGGTGTCCGATAATTACTTAGAACGGAAAATTGAGAGAATAGTTGAGAACAACCCCAAAACCAGTGCCCCAAAAATAACTGTGGAGCTTGCCAAAGATGATGGAGTAACGGTAAACGCACAAACAGTACGGAATTTTCTGCACACAAAGGGATACCATGGAAGAGTGCCAAGGAAAAAACCATACATATCCAAGGCCAATGTAGCTAAGCGTCTAGCGTACGCAAATGAATTTGCTCGGAAATCTGATGACTTTTGGAAAAAAAGTTATATTTGTAGACGAAGGCAAATTAATTGTCTTTCGGTCAGATGGTCGTCGAGTTGTGTGGCGAAAGGCAAATGCAGCTTTGGAGGTAGAAAATTTAAAACCAATTCTCAGCTATGGGAGCTAATGGCGTTTGGAATCTGGTATTTGCAGAAACAACAATGGACAAAAACGTTTACATACAAATACTTAAAGATGATTTGAGAGCTAGTGCAGATAAAATATCTTTATATGGCGACTTTTCTTTGGTGCATGACAACGACCCCAAGCATTCATCCAGGCTGGTGAAGGAATGGCTGCTATATAATGTAAAATAAGTGTTACCCCATCCACCACAATCACCAGACCTAAATCCCATCGAACATCTCGGGGACATTTTGGAGAAGAAACTCCGAGAACATCAGATCACAAGCAAAAGTCGTTTAAGAGAACTAATTTTGTAGGAGTGGGATAATATATCGCCCGAAGTCACCAGAAAGCCTGTGTCTTCGATGAAAAGTCGTTTAAGAGATGTCATTAATGCCAAAGATACCATACTAAGTATTAACTGATGCAAATTAAAATATATGTATGTGCTAAAATAAATGTATGTGCATTTTTTTGATGTGGATAGAGATCCACTTATATCAAATAAGAATATTTTTTTCTCTGTGGAAGTGTCCCATGGCTTGTTTTATATCTTCTATATGATACTATATACTATAATAGGAAAAAATACCAAAATACAAGGCAGGTATGCCCTATTTGTTCCAACTTATAAAATATTAAAATCTGCACTCAATTTCATGAAATTTTTTGATGTAGTTTATATATAACTATCGTCTCGACAACTGATTTTTGGCGATACCCATTCAGTATCGTCTCCTATTGAATGAGAACCAATTGTGTATACATATCTTGTTCTACACTTTTAAGACATTTTTACAGTGATAGGTTGCACTTGGATTAGTTTTTTTCGCAAACTAAAATGAGAATGTGTATTAGTGAATTTTGAGAGGACTTAGACCACAGATGTGATTTCTACGTGAGATATATAATTTTCAGTGCACTCAAACTGTAACGATAGGCGAGACGAAAGTGAGTGTCTTATATGAAGCAAATCATCGACGATATCTTCAAAGTGAATCAAAAGGACGATAGTCGTCTGAAAAATTACACGATGAGAGCCCAGACATTCTATTATTTGTTCGTGTGACAGTGTATCGAAAGCCTGGCTGAAGTCGATAAATAAAGCCAGAGTATGATGCTTTTTGCTTAAGCTTCGGTTAAGCGTGCTAGCGAAATGGCCTTTTTGCCTTTTCGAAATACACTTTGCCTAGAGTCAATTATTTTGTATTTGTCAAGGAAATGCTTCAGTCTCCTAGTAACAATTTCTGCCAATATTTTTTCGAAGACCAGTAAAATTGCTATCGGCCTATAGTTGTTGAGAGCGGACTTTGTTCCTTTCTTATAAATTGCTCGGAATATAGATATTTTTAGTTCTCTAGGAATAATCATCTCTTTGTAAATATGGTTGGGATATTTTTCCTTAGAGGCGATAGCTACTAATCATGACCCTCTACCTTCGTACCACCCAATCATAAATCTGACTGTAATCATTCGTCAAGGGGAATGTCTTGCTGTCGTTCTTCTCTTTCGGGTTTGCTAGTGTTTATGAGTCACAAAATGACGCATAAACATAAGCAAAATGTATGTTTTGCTTCTAAGACAAATTTCTTTATATCATAGAAAAATTAAAGACATGCATGTGTTTCTCTTCATTGGAAATATAATGCTTATACTTTCGCAGTGAAGAACTCAAGTTCAGCTGAACTTTTAATCGTTGGTTGCCCAGTAAAAACTTAACTTCAGCTCAGTTGAACCTCCTTTGTGCAATGCAATCGAAAAAAAAAAGACAACCCTTCCAACTGGTGCGTATACTTACTATAAAAACTGAATTATTCTTATTGGACCGTTGATGTCTTTGCTACACTTCTAAGATTTTAAGTGCCTTTACTTAATTACTTATCAGGCATACGACCCCTGTAGGGTCTGAGCCTGAGCAATTGCAGCCGCCCATCGCTGACGGTCCTGGGCACGTTGCTTCCAGTCGTCAAGACCAAGTTGTCTTGCATCCACGATTACTTGGTTTTTATACCAGAGGTTCGGTCTTTCCCTCTTTCTCGAAGCAGGAGGCTCGGATTCGAAGACCCTCTTAGCTGGAGCATTGTTGTCCATGCGCTAGATTTGGCCGAGCCAGTGCAGTCCCCGGATTTTCGCCTTCCGGACTACACCTACATCCTGGTACAGCTCGTAGAGTTCGCGGTTGTGGCTACCTTCCTCCATTCGCATTCCCGGTCTTCATTAACACTGTCGGATAGCTACAATAGGTGTGTTTTTTTGCATGCGTATGCACCTAATATATTCCTCTGTATGTACTCCACGCATACGGATAGGTGGGCTGGTGTAATTGGTTCAAAATTTAGTCGCTAAGGCTTGTCCCATTGTGACGACCTAAACTGCGCGAAAATGATTTCCCACATGACACGGGCTTAAATAATAAAATTCAATAATTTGTAATCGTTGTTCAGAGAAGGCTTTCCGGGACAAAATGCGAAATCTGCCTGAGCTTGTTTGACTTTGAGATATGTCATGAGTCACGCATGAACTGTCATAGAAACAAACACCAAAACTTCAGCTATTACTTGGTCAATAGTTAACAAACCTGTTTTTGAACTATCAAAAGACGAATCAAACCCAAGATCCGGAAAATCAGATGGTAGTTAACAACTTAATAATTAATATAAATGGACTCTCCGTCTCCATTTACAGACCACTTAGCTCATCATATTTGACAACTCTGAGCTGTCAACTGTCATGGTAAAATGTTTGTCTAATCTTGCGTGACTTTTGGGACACCCTTTAGCTGTCATCAGATGTGTCATACGCTTAATATTTCACGCACATTTTGCGACAGTTTTACTTTCAGAGCAATGTATTTATTTGACCGACCTACCGCACTTTCTTCACTGACAGCGATGACAGATGACAAGATAGTCCACGAACTTATGCTAGACTACCCTCATGTTGTCCAGAAGGACGGCTAAACCATCCATCTCCGAAACAACAACATGACAGCCTGTCTGCTGTGGCATTCCTCCGCAAAGAACCAAGAACCCGTCAAGTTTGAATTGTGTGTATTTAAGTAATTGTCGCCCACTGTGTCTAGTCGCATTCAGTGCAGAGTACACACTCTGCGCTAAATATTCAAAAATAATTGAATGTATACACACACATCCACCCAATATGACTCCACAACCAACCCCAGACACAGACGAGGGCGAGTGGGACTGCCGGCCGGGGACGGGTCGGTGGTGGTTGTTCGGCACTGTACTCGAGTGTATGGCTGCGGTCAGATGGGGGTCGTGTCCACATTGTGATCACGATATTAATTGAGATTTATTGACTAATTAGAATAAATTAACGTTGCAACAATCTGTGCATATTGAATGGATTGTTATTGTTATTGCTGCTCATTGCTAACATATCTCCACCACCACCACCACCGCCACCCCAGCAGCAAGGCCGTGGGGGGACACTGGAGTGTGATGCGACAAATGGCGTTCTAAGCGCGTCCGATGAACATGAACACCGATTGTATCAGTCGCGCCAGAAGGGTTGCTGCTGGCTGCGCTCGCTTGATGATGCCAACTATCGAGATATTGATTAGCGGCTCTGTCTCGCTGACGGCGGCAGTGGGGCTGGTGGTGGTGGTGGCAGCATCATGTAACGTAACGAGACTACAGCACACATCCACCCACGCCCGGCTGAGGGGAATCCATCAGGCAGTGGCATTAATAACCGAATTGGCCATAAATATTATCTGAAAATTGAATCTTTTAGCATTATGGTAATAGTAATGGGGCTATGCTAATGGTAGAGGATTAGATACAGCGCTGGAGGAGTCTGCCACCGATGCGTGTGTGCGTGTGCGTGCTGATTCGGCGCTCCGGGGTGCACGGATGGAAAGCGGTTAATTGTTGGATGATGGGAGCCGTGTGATGGGGGTTCTCTAGAGATAAGTGAAGATTATTGATTCGTGCTGCCGCTGTGGAGCATTTTGAGCAGTTAAGTGGTTTCGCGGGGCAGATTATGATTTCTGTGTGCGAGCAGTTTATTGGAGTGCTCGAGTTTTGGCTTTTCTGTTCAACATTTTGTTTATTTCACTTGAAGTGGATCGGATTACTGCATTTGGATCGGAATTTACATGAAATGTTCCGCCAATTAGTGTGGAAATAGCTAAGGTCAGAGCATGTGGGTAGGGAGGTCTCAACGATTCGCTGATGGTTAAATTCGAAGTGGGCCACAGGTGAAGTTTGCCCATTAGTTAGTTATTTGCCAGACAGTCTGTAATGTTTTCATGGTTGGTGTTCAGAAGTGGTCTTTGGAATCAGAAATGTGCATCTTCAGACTATCATCCGAGAATGGTTGAGAATGTGATGCAACTCTTTGGTGACTAGCTGATTAACCAATTGAAGTTGCGAGTATATCGGATGATCCTTCAAGAGGTGACAATTTACAGTGATGCAAGAAGCGATTTTGTCGACGTGGCGTAGTGGGTTATTGCGTCGACTCCTACAGTGAGGGTGCTAGGTTCGATTCCCTAATTTGTACCACCTTTGATAATTCATGGATCCACCTCTTTCGAGTCACTGAAAATTAAGGTTGTCTGATTTTCTCAGCGGGACAAAAATCACGAAAATACCCAAAAATATCGGGATTTTAAATTTTGCTAATAAAAAACTCAATTTTTGAACATAAATAAAATTTGAAAATTCGTTAAGTCTAAGCGGCAGTGCAAACGTTTATTTTTCAGATATTAAGGAGTTGCTTACACTGAGCTTTTGTGCATTTATTATTTTTATGTCTAAAACCCGGGACATCAAATCGCAATTTTACTGACAATGCTCAAAGAGTATTCTCAACTTCTCCGTTGGGAGTCGCCATTAAACTGTAGGTCACATCCACTCGTGAAAGAACCATAGCATGCACAACACTATTGGTTGCTGTAGAAGCTAGGCCCAGGTCCATCTCGAACTGTCGCGTCACCCTTATTATTATTACAAGCCGCGATTTTATGAAAAGTGGTGACATTAATACCCTAATCTCTGCGATTAGTGATGAGATGCATTGAATGCAAATCTCTGATTTAATGCAATTCTTTATAACGTTTATGCATAATTTCGGTTGTGTTCGCAAATACGTAACATTAATAACATCAATCAAAGAATGGCGCGGCGGACGAATGAAGTCCGCCTATCCTCGAGAAAGTTTGGTACACAATAGAGTCATTCCCCACTGTGCCGCAATTCGTATGCGACAGTCGAATTCGCTCTGATGGTCAATAAGGATGTCGATAAGTGCTTACGTAAGAAGCCAATGTTGATTAGACTTATTCCTCTGTTCAGTTTCCTTTATTCATTCGCTGTTCTATGGACTAGAATTCATTCACAGCAAATCATGCTTTTTTTACATCTCCTTTTCCATTTGCTTGTTTTGACAGTCTGACATTTGGATTGATGTACTCTGCTTGTGTTTGCGAGAGTAGTTTGCAACGTGCGTAATTGGGACTGGGGCTGTTTCACCAGTTACGTGGTATGTGAAAATAAACGTTTTCCTTGTCAATTTCATGTGACAAACAAATGTCAAGCAACAACTTTCGGGAACGTCAATCAATTTGTGAAATGGGCAGGAAGTGTGTGCACCATTTTTTTTTAATAAACAAGGCAGGGTTAGGATTAGGTTAGTTAAATAAATAAGGTAACTAACCTAACCTTAAAACCTCAGACCCTAACTCAGAAGGAGTTATGCACAAACGTAACCAGGTGAGTCAGTCAGGCAAACCACCTTGTCCTGGATCTGCCAAGCAGTCGCCAACCTGATGGAGTGACATTCAAGGCACACCTAGGTGATCTAAGGCTTTGAAGTCCGCCTATCTGGCGACGCGATTGTCGCAAGTTAAAATTAATCATATGTACGCGCTGGTAAGAGTGTCTTTGCAATTTAAATCGCTGCGATTAAAAAATCGTTGTCGCAACAAAATGTGACTATGCACGCACTTGCGATTTTCTATCGGACGATGATTTAGTCGCAAAAATGGAGACATATTGTTTTATACATGAATGCACACATGTGCAACTTAGTATGCGCATATGCATAAAGTACTTAAATAGCGATTAAGGAAATGCATCAATGCCATTTTAGGCTAGCACATGCACGCACGACTATTCAGTCGCAAAAAGTATAACACATAACTTCCAACGTGAACGAGCTCACATGACAGCTCACATTCGCAACGGATTTTCATCTGCGATTTGTTCCGCTTTTCTGGCGACGCGATTGTCGCAAGGTAGAATGAACCATATCACGTACTGGCAGGAGTACCTAAACCTTGCGATTTTAAACCTGCGATTAAGAAATCGTACACGCGATTTTCTATAGGATTATGATTTCGTCGCAAAAAATTAATCATATTGTTTTATATGAATGTAGAACTTAGTAATTATAGCGATTCAAGTAATACAACAGGGCTCATTTTATAGCCATTTTTTTGCCGTAAATTAAAATGGGACGCATGGATGAGGATGAATCATAGCACACTTGCGACTTTGATAGAAGTCTTATTATATGCATGCATTTCTCGGGGAAGTGTTGCGTAGTTTGTCTTGCGTTGGGTCCATCTCGCTATAAGTGAAACATTACTTAAGGAGATGTACTATGGCAACACTGTTTTTCAAAAGTTCTGATAAAACGAATGACAAAAATGGTACTAGAATAATTAAGTTGAATAGCATAGAAAAAGAAGAGACGTACATATTACTTCAAAACGTAAAAACAAAAATAAGAAAGAAAACCAGAAAATCATCAGCAAACAGCACCATTGACAGCTACAGCCTCCAGGGGGCACATAAACAGATGTACAATTGCAAATTTGCTCCAGAGAGAAAATGTCTTCGGCTGGAACGGGTAGAAGTCTTCGTATGGATGCATTTCTCGGGGAAGTGTTGCGTAGTGGGTCTTGCGTTGGGTCCATCTCGCTATAAGTGAAACATTACTTAAGGAGATGTACTATGGCAACACTGTTTTTCAAAAGTTCTGATAAAACGAATGACAAAAATGGTACTAGAATAATTAAGTTGAATAGCATAGAAAAAGAAGAGACGTACATATTACTTCAAAACGTAAAAACAAAAATAAGAAAGAAAACCAGAAAATCATCAGCAAACAGCACCATTGACAGCTACAGCCTCCAGGGGGGGCACATAAACAGATGTACAATTGCAAATTTGCTCCAGAGAGAAAATGTCTTCGGCTGGAACGGGTTTTTCATCGGGTGTTCGTATAACAAAAACTCTACCATTCCTTGTAAATAAAGAATGAATGGATTTGTTACGACGGAGAGTATTCGCTCTATACACGTACAAATGTAGTGCTATTAAAACCAAGATCACTTAGACAGACCATTTTGTTGTTTTCTTTACGAAACGCAGCAGTTGACCTCAGGATACTGATATTCACTTGCTTGTGTGATAGTTTTACTATTATTTGACTATCAACAGAGTTACGCACCGGCTTTGTTCTGAAGATATGAAGCGGTTTTATCACAGTCGCATTGATCGGTTCGCAGTACCTTCCAAATATGCCATCCAAATTTTCAGTTCTCGAAGTTCGGAGCGCCGTGAAGAATTAAGTCAGCAGCAATGTTTTTACGGGCCAGGGTATGGATTTGTTGCTTCAGGTGTTTGCAGAAACGTAATTTTCAAGAACGTCAATTATTTTGTTAATTTCTTTTATTGTTTTAATGAAGTCCATCTCAATGGCAATGAGAGGCTCGGCGAGTCCATGATGCATTTCCTTAATTTCCTTTTTGCGGTCACAGATAGCATCCTTGAATTTTGAATGTAGTACATCTGACCGAGCCTTAATTTTATCCCACAACTTGCTCGAACTCATAGTCGTAGGAGAAGCAGAACCAAGAGCACCGTTGAAAATGATCTCAATTTTCTCAGTTCGTTCAAAGCTAACATTGTAGTGATGAAGGCTTTGTACATGTGCACCTTAAAATAAATGTTTAGAAGAAAATCATTTGTTTTTTGGCACCGATTTTATAAGTGAAACGGAGAATAAACACTACTTCACTTTTTCTTTACTTTTGTATTTTAAATTACGTACTATTTAAATTCAATTTCTGCGGAGCTGAAAGAGACGCTACTAGCTTTGAGAGAGATCCATCACTGTTATCTATTAACAATGAGGACGGCGAGGAATGGGGTATAGAAAGGGTTAATGGATGCATTTACTCCATTTGAATTTGACTCTACAAAGTAAGTATATTTGTGTGAAATCAGCTTTATTTTTTGGAATTTTTTTGTTTTAAACGGTTGCCTAAATAAAAGTGCCTGCAAGTACGGAATTTCTATCTTGTACCGTTTGTACATGTTAAGCTTCCGCGCTGCAACTCTCCGGCATCATCTCTTGGTTAATAAATAATTCATAAGTTTAATTGATTTTATTGTTTTTCAACAAACAAATCTGAGCTGTTGTGTAAATGTTTTGTGAATCTAGTCGGCAGAAAAAATTTAACGAGAAAAAAAATGACATTTGATTCGAATGATTCAGTTTGTCAGAACTAGCTTGAAAAATGAATGAAAAAAATGAAAGAATGAACTTTCGAATGAAAGAGTGAACTTTCGAATCAGAAATGAAGTATTACAGAGATAGCCGACTAGGGGACTGATTGCCCCCTAGTCTTGACAGTCTGTCTGACTTGCTTTTTTGACAGATATTCATGAATTTTTGACAGTTATTCACGAAATAACGTAAAGCTGTCCTCTGATTGGTCAAATTGGTTCGAGAAAACGTTATAAAAAACAGTTGTCAACACTTTTAAGGGGCAAGAGAGGTTGAAGTCGGGTATCTCTGTAAAACTTCATTTCTGTTTCGAATGAAAGATTGTTCTTTCGAATGGTTCTAAGATCAAACCACACTAGCCGTGTTTTTTTCATCGCTATCGATAGTGAAGTTAGTTGCAAAAAACGATTCGCAGTGGCTTTGATTTTTATCTGTCAGAATATATGAAGAAAACAATTTATATGTTCGAATCGCTGTCAAAATATATGAAAAAAAATTCGAACTCGAATTTTTATCGGTAGCTACTTTTCACTGCCGTTATTAGATGCAGTTATAACAGGCAGTAGGTTGTTGTATGTGCTTTACGTGCAAAACCCTACTTCACTTTTTATAGATTTGTGAAAAAAACACGGCTGCTATATTCGAATTGTACTCGCTTTCGACTGAAAGTGAATCTTAGAATAAGGCTTATTATTACCTAGGTATTACATTTTTTGACGACTAAATACATTTTATATTTACATTTTTTGACGACTAAATAATCGTGCGACATAAGACCACAAGAACGTGCATAGCCGTATTTTTTTACCACGATTTTTTTTAGCTTAATTCCCACAACAGCACGAAGAAATCTCATCTCGGCAACATGTATTCGTGATCTGCTACTTTCGCCTATTACACAGATTGTATGAGCTCGGACTTCTAGATTACAGATTTTCCAATCTGTTTCGAAATTGACCCAGGCTGACCCATCTACAGGGTATTCTGTCCTTTACGTGGTTTTCGGAATAGTTTCTGGTGATCATAGACCTCAGTCAGAAAATATCCTTATTTGCAGAAGATTTCTGTCTTTTTTTTTTGCAGCTCTGTTTCAACATACAAGACTTATTTACAGCTACGTTACTCACAATTGGCCGTTTCTGTGTATACCTCTTTCACCAGAGATCTCGGCAACGCGGCTATAAAGAAATATCGCTGAGCAACGCTTATGTCAGTGAACTTTTTGAAAGTAGTTTAGATAAGATCCCTTCTTCTTGTTCTTCTACTGGGGCCTGGAGTGGACCAGGGGCCTTAGTCAACAAGCCTCTCAAGCTGACACGATCTTTAGTCAGCTGGCTGCCATTTTCGCTCGCCATGTTGGTTGAGGTCCTTCTCAATTTATAGGCGGCATCGGTTTCGGCGACGTGCTTCTTTGCGTTGTCCCACTGGTGTGGAGTTGAAGACTCTTCGGGCTGGAACAGTCTTGGGCGAGATGCCAGGTAAAATCCCCCGAAATGGTCAATTTGACATACAACCTCCTGCTCCTTGTGACGTTCCCTGGATTGCCTCCACGGCAACCGACTAGAGGTGACCTAATGTTTATAGCGACCCAGCTCACCAAGGGTTTAAATTAGGATCCGGCTCTCTAAATTCGATGGGTTGGTGCGTGATAAATTCCCTCCCATTTAAAAACCCACTATTTCAGGGGCAACTTCAAGCCTCGGAACCAGATTAAGTCCCATACATTTCGAAAATCGTTATTAAACGCGTCCAAAATGAGAATTGTGAAAGTCTCCGAATCCAAATAAAAGGAAAAGCATATAAGGCAATCGTTTGTCGTTCATTCTCTCACTTGAAACTAAATCAAGCGTAAGTCAGTCAGTACATATTGACAAAGTGTTTTCTCACGCCTCGCCATTAAGCGGACCATACACATCGCACTTGCCGCCTTCCGCCACTCACGACACAAAATTTCTGTCACAGATCAATCTTCCCGCCACAGTGACACCAAAAATTCAAAGAATTTCATTTTACTCACACAGTGTGACATACCAAAAATCAGTACGCGGACTTGCCCACACACAGGACACAAGTGTAGGCACAATTGTGGTGTATATGGGTTGTTTAAAGATTTGACATCAAGTCCATCCACTCGTGGGAGAAGGACAATAACCATGTGGACATGAAAACACAGTGTACTCCTGGAACAGTGAGTGCCAGAATTAAAGCACGCTCCACACGAGTGTTTGCTGGAAGCTAGGCAACTGATTTGTCGGATCTGTGACCACAATTATCATTCGAAGGCTAATTAAAACATTCAAACCTTAAAGTTCGGGAACGGCCATTGTGACAAGCAAACTTGTCACTCCATGCCCACCCCGTGGACGATACCCTCTTAACCCCCACAGATGTAATACCAGACGCTGAAACTGAGGCGAAGAGCACCAGGGGTTGGCATGTCAACAATTTACATTTCACGCGGTACAATGTGTCAAAATTGCAATCCCTGTCACCCATCCCTCCCATCACAGCAAAGTCCTAAAATAAACCAAGTCAGAGAACGCACAAACACACACGCGCACACGGACGCATGCAGAAGTCAGAGCGTTTCCAATTAACTCACACTCGTTGGCGAAACCACATCATAAGGCGTATCGCCTGCACACAAACGAAGCCAATTTAAACATGCTTCCTTCGCTTGACAACCTCATAAGCGAAGCGAGTTGCTGGCCAAAAGGAGGGACACTTTCGAGCCCCATCACCCAGCCACCGCTACCGCCGTCGCCGCCGCTGCCTTCGCCAACTCATCGGCATCGGCATCATCATCATCATCGTCGAGCCTGACATTCAGCGCATTCAACTTTATTGCTAAATCGTTAAAGTTCCTTCACGCTTCTGTGGATTTTAATTGGTTTGAGGCACACACACATTAGGAACGTCACCCGGTGATGGGGCTGCAGCTAGGACACACAGGCGCGGCGGCCGCCTGAGGGGGTGCACACGCAAAAGCGCACACAACAAGAGCTCCCATTCGCTCGCTAGTGGGAATGCAATTAATGATAGGTGACATCTGAGGATGGATCACGGTGTAATGGCAGGCCCGGCGAATCTGGTAATTTTTCGCTCGATTCAGGAGCACGAGCGTCCGCCTCGGGGGGTGAGAATTGCTATTTTTACGACAAGTGGTGCTCACCCGCTTGCATCGCCACCACCGCGCGTCGCGTCCCATTCGCGAATTGATAAATAGAATCGAGAATAATGAGCCGCTGGCCGAAGAGCCCACAGCACGGTGTGTCTGCATTTTGGCATTTTTAGATCTCAATTTGCAATTTTGTGTATCATTTTCGCGTTACGGCGACGCGTCGATCTGTGGATGGAAGCGAAGTCGGCTTTTGCAGCCGCCGCGCCGCAACAGCAGCAGCAACAGCAACAGCAAAAGAGAGGCAATTCCACACTTTTACGATGGCATTAATGCGGGAAATTAATTTGAAAAATGTGTCCTGTCACGAGGGAAATATTTTATGCACCCTGTTGGCATTGGTGTGGCTGATGTGCTAAATTGTTAATTAAATTAAATCAAATTAATTAAACCAACGAGTGGTGGAAGATGAAACACTGTGTGTTGGTTGAAATTTCGAATGCAATTGCGGATTCTGTTAAGTGGAAACTCGAATGCAATCTGTGGGCAAGCGGCGATTTTTCGATGGAATTTCGTGTTCGCTTTGTAATTTAAAGCGGAAACGGTTGACCGTGGTGACAGGGTTTTAGGCGGATTTATTTGCTTTGATTAGTGTAATTATTTTATCACAGTTCTGTTCAGCTATTTATAAGGCAATTTGAATTCATACAAAAAACTGATTAGTTTCAGAACACTATTTAATTAATTGTGTTCAGGGTGTAGTGGGTGACGTAACATTACGTCACTAGTTTTAGTTCGTCCGATGCTAGTGGTGTTTGTAGGTCTGTGGTTCTAGCGCTAGCTCAGGTTCGAATCCTGTCAGGTATTGCTTCTTTTTTTCGGTTGATCCCAGTTCCTCCAATTATGGTTTCATGACCTTTGAAGTGGCCGAAGAGGTAAATTGGGAATTAGCGTCCCTGCAGATGGCATGATGTTGTGGAGACCCGCAACTCTCCAAAGTACAGCCGATGCAGAGGACAGCTGGACTCATCCACTTCAGTCGCATTCTGACTTCGTGGATGGAACGATGTGCATCAATAACAAAAATTGAAGAGAAGTAGTGCGGTTTTCATGACAGTGATCACATCTTAGGTGTAGAACGAGGGAAGAAAGGAAGAATGGATTTCTCGTCTGCGAACGAAACAGGGTATTTTATTTTGGGCGTACGTATTTTATGATTGCCTTACAGTGATTCGAGGCTTTTCCTTCCCAGCTATTCTTGTTGCGTCGACGAGGAAGTTGGACGGCTAGAGGAGTTTTCGCGCCTAGTGGAACATTACCGAGGGAGGAGTACCAATAACACGACACACCCGACAAGTAGTGCATGAGCCCGGCATGAGATCGCGGATTAGCAGCTAAAATAATAGACCTGAGGTAAAATTAGTCTAAGACCAGGGTTTCGATCTTTGTGTGTGGTTATAACTGGGTGTGAAATTGGAAACGGTCGGTAATGCTAAATCGATTCGAGTAGAAGAAAAAGAGAGTTACGATCAGTCCAGGCGGGGGCATTGCGCATTCGTGCTCGCACAATTTTCGTTCCAGATCGGTGGGAACAGGGTGCGAGAACAAAGACAACCATTTTTTTGTTTTGGAATCTTGCGTCTAGATACCATTTTTTTTTTTTGTTGCTGAAGTATTGCATTTTTTCATCTTTTTTGAGTTTGATGTTACTTTTAAGTTAGTTTAAGCAAAAATAGTATAAGTTAGTAGTATAAGTTGTAATTGGATAAAATTGTGAAGAAAATTAAAAAGCGGACTACCATCATCGCGGTTCAAGAGGTGGTGTATCGTGCGGGAGGTCAATCATATATAAAAATATAACCAACGGCCTTTCTCCAGGTCTGGTCAGGCACCCTCCCAGACGAGGTCGCGCGTATTTCGGAAAATCGGTGTAACAAACTGCTGCCGCAGCCACACATTAGATACATTCATGAGCATATTAGCTAGCTGAACGTACCCCTTTCTCTCTACCTTGGCGGTTGATTAGTTCTAGCTGTGAATGTGAGCATGTTCAAGGAGAAGTGCAGTGTGGCATTGGAATGGTGGGGTGCCAGCGACTTGAGCACGTTGCGGACATTTCCACCTTCCACCCGGGATGCGTCAAGGGCTTGGCTGATCAAGAAAGTGGGTCATCATTCATAATTTACTTCAGTTTAGAACTGAACCCAGAGAGAGAAGCATCGTCAAATTTCAAAGAGCTCATACACTCATGCTCATACAATTAAGCCACATATGCGATAAGGGAGTACTGGTCGTAGCAATTACTACTGTTGCACTGAATGGACCTGAAATATTTTAAGCTGCTACAGAGCAAGAAAATAGTTTAATGATATGTCGAATAGTGGACAGTATAACCTATAATAACCCAAACAATGATAATAAAGCGGAACGGCGGATGTAGATGTGAGACAGCACGTACTTCATTATCGCATATGTGGCTTTAATGTAGGAGCATGAGTGTATATCAGTGATCTTACGCAAATTTACAAAAAACTGTTAGAGATTGATTCACTTCTATCCCACTTAATTAACTTAACTCTGTTAGTTAGCCTCAAGGCGGCACGCTGGACAAAACTAAATCTTTCTTAAAGAGTACATTTTTTTTTCTCTCATGAAACTGATTGGCGTTCTTTGAGTTACATAGAACGTAACAATTCTGTCCAAGGTTAGAAGTAATTTAAACGACTGGATGGCGCAGTTGGTTGAGTGACTGCCCTGGTTAGCGTGTTACACCGATTTTCCGCCCTACGCGCGACCTCGTCCGGGAGGGTGCCTGACCAGCCGTGGAGAAAGGCCGTGGTCTTGTTGTTGGTTATTTTTTTTTTGTATGGGCGCCACGCGATTGACCTCCCGTACGATCCACCACCTTTTGAACCGCGACAAAAGATGGTGGTCCGCCTTATAATTCTCTTCACAATTTTTATTTACTTAAAAACAAGAAAAATTCATTACTTCAGACAAAAGAAAAAGAAAAAAAAAAGGATAAGAAGGAAAAAAAGAAAAACCAAAAAAGGTAACCGACGCCGAAAAGAATTCCGAAACAAAACAAAATAAATGGTCGTCTTTCTCGGGACTCGAACTCCGTACCCACCGATCCGGAATGGAAACTGCGATAGCACGAACGCGCACCACCAACGCCTGGACTGATCGTCACACTCTTTTTAGTGTAGTCGAATCGATACAGCTTTACCGACAGTTCCGATTTTTGTTTTAGTTTTATTTTTACCGCACACAAAGCACACCCGGTCCTACCCACATACAACGATCGATAACCTGGTCTAAGACTAGCTTTACCTCGTGTAAGGTAATAATCCGCGATCTCGTGTCGGGTTCATGCGCTGCTTGTCGGGGTGTCTTGTTTTCGGCGCTCCTCCCTCGGTAATTTCCCACTGCGATGTCGTCTTAGTGTCCGGGTCGGACGCGAATACTTCTCTAGGCGTCTATCTATCACGTCACGCAAACAGAAAAGGTTGCAAGGAAAAGCCTCGAATCGCTTTCTTCACTCGTTCCGCACTGTGATCACTGTCATACAACAAAAATTCGCAATACTTCTCTTCAATTATGTACTCGATCCACAACGTTTTATGCACGAAGTCAGAAGGCGACTGAAGTGGATGGGTCCAGTTGTCCTCTGCATCGGCTGTTCTTTGGAGAGTTGCGGGTCTCCACACCATCAGGCCATCTGCAGAGCCGCTAATTCCCAATTTACCACTTCAGCCACTTCAAGGTCATGGAACCATAATTTGGAGGAACTTGGAAAAAAAGGAAGCACTACCTGACAGGATTCGAACCTGGGTCCCGATGATCCGAGCTAGCGCTAGAACCACCGACCTACGACCGACCACTAGCATCTGGCGAACTAACACTAGTGACGTAATGTTACGTCACACACTTCACCCTAAACACATTTAAATAGTGTTCTGGAACTGGGCGAAAACATTTATAGCCTTTCGGCATAATAAGCGGGGCCCCCGGTTCGACTCCAAGTGAAAGGAAAGTTAATACGCTTTTATCTGGTTTTCATATCTGGTCCAGTCACGATTTGCCGTTGGGATCAAATTAACGGCACTATCACTGGAGTAGTCAATCAGTGGTAGTAGAGTGTCTAGGGGTATCACAATGGACCAATATGGTCTTAGTGTGCTGGTGAATGCGCTAGCAGCCTACCTAACCTAGAAGTAATTTTGACTTTTCGTTTTGATTCTATCGGCACTTTCAGTCAAGAAGTGTGGTGGCAAATTGTTTGCTTAGAAAAACTTGATTTTGCAAAATTTGAAGTTATTCTCCGATCTTGAAACAATTTTTTTTTCGCAACTGTTGATATTCATCTGCATACAGTACAATCTCGACTTACGCAACTAATAGAAATTAAGGCAGTTACACTAAACGAGGTTCTTCCACTTACTGGGTCACATTTTTTCGACAAGAAATAGTAGTCAAAAGGGCTATGTTTGTATAGAGAAAATGGCACTGAAAAAAAAAAAAATACAATTTAGAAACGAAAGCAAATCATTATTGTTGAACACAGTTTTTACAGAATCAGAAAACCAAACCATACATACAAAGGCGAAGAAGAATTTCTAAAGAAAATTAATATCTTACTGTTGCGAAAACTAAGGGTTTCGCACTTCTAAATCGAGTTTGTACAGTTTATGTTAAAATCATTGGTAAAAGTGAAAATTAAAAAGTTTTGTCTCGTAAAGTGAAAACCCGATTAGTGCCTCAGGGCACTGTTGCGGTTTTGAGTGTGAATTGACCGTCCCTTTCTATTTCATTGTTCGCTACTCTTTTGCTACATTTTTGTCACATTTGCATCTATTTAGTTCATATTAATCATTAGAAATTTGCAGACAGAGATCGGAGACGGAAGAAATTATCTACTCCAAACTAGAAAAATTGAATTTCCGCACGGTTTGCACCATCTTCTACCACCTTCTTTACCCAACCAGGCCACTGGAAAGTGGCCGATATCATCAATCGGATGTTTTGCTCTCTCTCCAACTTTTGAACAACCTGGTTGTGAATCTTTTTGTGGAGTTTTTGACCGCGATATTCTTCGTCGGTTACTTAGCCCATGTGCGGATACCAACTGGTTCTCAATTTTTACTGCACGAATGAAACCACTAGTAGAAGGTAGTACAATGGTTGGAGCAGTACTTTCTATCGATGGTAGGTAGGTAGTTAAATTGGATGCCCTGACGGCTTAGAGGTCGCGGATCACTCACATTGTACCCATGTTTAGGAGTGTCAAGCGATTCTAAAACCAGCCAGATTCATGAGCGAATCCTATTAGGTTTTTCAAACCAACTTACGTCCTCAAGATCCTTGAAGAAGTCTTTTTCTAGAGAGTACCTTATTTTCATTGCTAGGGCTGGGCATTTGCAGATCAGATGTTGGATAGACTCTGTTTCTTCCTTGTCTCATGAGCTTCTGCAAAATTCGTTTCTGCTGTGAGGCACAGTGTCCGGTTGGGACTCCTATTAGCCGTCCGTTGATGGGTCAACTTCCGGAGAATCGAATGACCTCTTTCGTCCGGCCATTCACGCTTACCGGCCTTGACTACTTTTGACCCGTGAACGTCGCTGTATGCGAGGTGGGTCGTGCTCTTCACGACAACGACGACAGAAGGGTCAGTTGATCAGTACGATCGAATGAGCGGAGGCACTGGGAGTGGAGATTGTACATAAGTAAAAATATCATTATCATCTTCTGACCCGCATGATCCTCGGGCTCGGGAGGTAAAGCACGTACGAGAGTTCTCCAGACAACACGACCCTCCGTCATCAACTCTATCTCGTCAGGAGTTATGCCCAAAGGTAACCAGACAGAGTCTGCTCTTAGACTTGATCCAACCACCCACTCCTGGGACTGCTAAGCGGCTATCCTTCCCGTTATGATTGGCCCCGGATACCGGCTACGCTGGTGTGCCAGAGCCCCATTTGGAGAGCCTGCGACTAAAGCCGATCAATGACGTCGATCTCTGCCTGTGCAACTTCGGCCATAGCTTTGCCTGTGAGCCAGTGAGTACTTGCTTCGTCTTTAGCTTCATCTTTATGGAGCTGAGTATAAGATGGTTACAGAGAACGTGGTCTTCTGGCTGGTTTTTGTTTTTGTTGTGGATTGAGCTTGCTCTACAATGTAGATAAAAACAAAGGGACATGAAGTGAACATATGTATATCAACGACGGCATTGCCAGTCAAAATATCACTGTTGTCCATGTCTCTCTTTTGGTGCGATTTCAGCATATAATTTGGATCATGCATCTCATCGTCACAACTGAATCCGTCTTCTTCGTCAGATTCCACTGAATTCATGATTTCAATCAATTGTTTATCACTCAAAGTAGACAATTTGTTACGTCTCCGATCTCTGTCTGCAATTTATCTTGATTAGATGATGTAAATAGATGCATTAGATTTAACGAGGATTGGCAGCACTGAGAAAAGCTTGTGAAAGCAGATAGAGGTTGAATAGATGATATTCCTTGTTGAATGTGCAGAGTATGCACTGTACATTGATTTTGATTAGTTAAGCAATAAATACAAAATATAAACAAAGCCTGAGTTTTCTTTATATAGTTTTTTAATTGTTTGCGTTCAAAATGTTATAAAATTGAAGAAATAGAAATAGAGAAGAATATGGGAGAAGAAAGAAAGTAAAATGTATGTTATGTAAGTAAGTAGTGTAAGGTTAAATTCTGCTCCTTAAGAAGCATTTAAGTAAATCTTTATAAAAGCGATTCCTGTGTTCCTGAACACCCATTGCGGGTGCCAGTCAGTCGACAAATTTATCGATTGATATCACATTTAGTAATTTGTAACTTAGTCGATAGATAGTTCTATCACTGTGAATGAATTCTTTCACTGTGAATGAAAAAGTTCATATTGTGAATATTTTATAATTTGACAGCTTCAATTGTTAGTAATTTTTTCAAAGGATTATTATAATTAAATTTGAACAAAACATTTAGAATAATAAACCAAAACATTTAATGACATCAGTTGCGTTGTGAATTAGGTGAACAAAATTGCAAGTGATTGCCTTGAAATTGCATGTGAAAGGAGGTGGTTAAGGGGTATTTCAATTAATTGGATACTTCTCAGCAACCACTCGTATTGTACGTGCTATTGTTCTTGTACGAGTGGAAGGGACCTACAGTTTAATGCCGACTCCAAACAGTGAGGTTGAGAAGCATTTTCTAAACAGGAAAACTCTTTGAGCATTGTCAGCGACTCGAAAGAGGTGGAGCCGTGAATAATGAAAGGTTGTAAATTCGGGTATCGAACCTGGCACCTTCTTCGTAGGAGTCGACGCACTTACCCACTACGCCACGGCGACCATTCTGTTTATTTACTTATCATATAGTCGCTACAGTTTTATGAATTGCTTTCTAATCAAGCATTTAAAGACCTTCTCGATGAAATAAAACCTGTGTAGCAAGCTAAGAAATAGTTCTTTAAATAAAAAATAACACACCACTTTATTATTTTTCTAACTTTATTTATATTTAACGTCCGCACCACTGCTGTCTACTTTTCGAATGAATGGTTTACATTATTGTTCTCACTGTGGGTGTATCGTACCGGCAGTTGTTGCTTCTTAAGGTTTTTACTTCAATTTTGCAATGTATGGCTACAATTCGGCCATCTTGATATGCAATCGGCCCGATGGACCATAATCACTTATGTTAATTTAACCAATGCTTAAGGTTAGCAACTTCCCATACTCCAGTAAATTCCGGTAGAAGGTCTTTTACATGACAAAAATGTTTTTTTTTTTTTTTCGTTTCAGTTTGATGTGTGTGAATTTGATTTAGAAAATCACTCCTTTTTCCTCTCATTAAAATTTCGTTTTCTTTCCTCAATAGCTCATTTTCTTATTTCTGTATTACGGATTCTCTCTTCAATATATCGATATTTTTTTATTAACTTCCAGTCATCACAATTCATTTCAGCGCGCTCATCAGTGTTCTTTTCATTATCATCATCTCTCATTATTTCATCTACACTCTTCAATTGTCTTCTCTCTTATGTTAACTCTCCTCCTTTATTTAAGTTGTCGCTCCTCTTTTCTTACCCCTCTCTTCAATATTTGTTCCTGTGGCAGCAGTTTCTTCTGATTGTGTCAGGTCGATACTCTCCTCAAAATCTTCCTCGGAATAGTTTTCAGCATTATACATTTTATCCCTCTCATCAATGTTTGTTTCTGCGACACCAACTTCTGGTTGTGTGTGACCAGTACTCTCCTCAAGATCTTCATAGGAATCGTTCTCAGCATCGATCGCGTCCTGCTTTTCTACGTAAGAATGGAAGTCCTCCCGTTGGCTTCCCGGAATTTCGATCAAGCGTAGCATCAGCTCGCTTTTTAGCACTTAACCACTGCTTCAGCAGCACAGCCGTATGACTTCATTATATATTCAGATTGCATGATTAAACACTAGATATTCAGGCATATCCCACTTCTGAAATTGTAGCAAGCTAAGAAATAGTTCTTTAAATAAAAAATAACACACCACTTTATTATTTTTCTAACTTTATTTATATTTTACGTCCGCACCACTGCTGTCTACTTTTCGAATGAATGGTTTACATTATTGTTCTCACTGTGAGTGTATCGTACCGGCAGTTGTTTCTTAGAATTAAGGTTTTTCCTTGAATGTTGCAATGTATGGCTACACCTGTGATGAAATATATGAAATCAATAGATATGTACCTAATATCATCGGCAAAAAATGTTGCATTAGTTTGGCGCAATCAACTGTATTTGCTGCAGTTGAAGAAATAACAAATACAGTGGACTCTCCCTAAGTCGAACTCTCCTTAAGTCGAAACTGTCCCTTACTCGAACTTTTTCGCCATATTTTACATACATTTCCCTCAACTTTCCATACAAAATCCTCTCTCTAAGTCAAACTCTCTCTAACTCGAACAAATTTTGGTATCCCGTGACTATTCGACTTAGGAGGAGTCCACTGTAAATAGTTGAATACATTATTTTTCGTTTCAATTCATGTATTTTCCTATCTTATTCCATTTTATCCACAGTCAATTCGTTGCAAATTTTCACTTAAGTGGTAGTCCCATCACTGATCTGGAGCATAATATTCTAAAACTTGTAAAATTGCGATTAGTCTGAGTCGATACACTGGCTACAGTTTGCACGAATTTTCCTGCCAATGCCCACTTTAGTTTCGACTCTGAGTTAAACGCCATTGTTTAGGCTAGTCGATGGCAGCTGCTTTGCCACAAATTTACTTTGATTATCCACAAGGAGCACCGTTAGATTTCCCGTTATCGGAATTTAAGAAGAACAACAAATTAACTCGTTGATAGCCTTGAAGTTGTCATGTTCTAAGCGAATTTCCGACGCCATAGAAGACACACTGGGAAGACAGATCTCAGAGCTGTCAGTTACATAAAACGAGGTTATGTCTGACGTCATATAACTTGGGGGTGGGTTTTTTTTCGAATTCAGTTCCTGAGCCTAGTACTCCTTTGGCCTTATGGAACGTGCATCACATGCACACGAACATCCTCGCGGCCGCCAGACCAATTAAAGCCCCAACCCTCCTCCAGCCTCCCCCTCAGCG
Organism: Eristalis intricaria; assembly: GCA_964034865.1. Taxonomy (NCBI): domain Eukaryota; kingdom Metazoa; phylum Arthropoda; class Insecta; order Diptera; family Syrphidae; genus Eristalis; species Eristalis intricaria. Next base: position 111,489,527 of record OZ035873.1, on the reverse strand, counting down.
AATTCAATTGATTTCGACTGTAAAAAGTAATTATGCCACAAACAAATACGCACGCCTTCATTGAAGGATTGCTAGATGGCTATTTGTGCGATATCAACACACACGCCTGGATACGTCCATTAACAAGGGCCCATCCGTCAGTTTACACAACTCAAAGATGGGCGCTGTGTGCGCACGGGGATCACCTGCAGGATAATTTGCGTCTCACCAAACAGCCGTCATGGTGTCAGATATGCAATACTGTTTGCTCAAGCACTCGCGTGAAGCATATGCACACAGAATCCATTCATCCATTTAGCCACCTCCGGCCGCAAGCAGGACAACGGCCGGCCATTTGCACGGCACGGTACGGCAATATGTTAATTGGTTTCAGCGGGGACACACTGGCGCAGTGCTGCTGCCCAATCAAGGGGTGCTTTGGGCGTCGGTACACACTGAGCAGTGAGCATCTTGTTAATTAGAGTCGGGCCGAGCTCCTGCTCTCAAGTAGATTAATCGTGATGAGCACAGTCTGGTGTCGACTATGCAACCTGGCGTAAGTTAATTTGGGAGTCACTTATGACGATGATGTTGATGGACGGGTCTGTGATGAATTGGAGGGGCATCGCATTACAGGAGAGCGACTTGTTTGTCTAGGCGTCACTTTCGAGACTGACGCGCTGTGTTGGAGCACAGATTGCGGCTGAAACTGCCCCATTCTGCGTGACTAATTGTGGTAAAGTTTGCACTTGATGTGTACTCTGCCAAATCAAGATGAGGTGTGGTGTCTCAGCGAGGTCTCGACGCGTGATTGTCTCACATGTGATTCCGAAATGGCAGCAATGTCCTTCGGACAAGTCCAATCAGGCTATGGACTGGTTTTGTGGGGCTGACGCATCAGTGACAACTAGTCGGCGAACTCGTCCCGAGTGGCATACAGACCCCCAAGAAGACCCCCCGCTGTCTCGCTCGATCCGGGACACCCATCGTCATGTACAGCAAGCATTCAATCCGTTCCAACATCATCCCCCCGATAAACACACGTCTAATGAGAAATAAATTGCTTAAGTGCTGATCGGACACACAAGTCGAACGAATCCATGTAAACTACTTCGCGGAACATTTTCGGAATCATTTCGAAAGCAACGCATAATGCAAACAAACAATTGCGCCAGCAATAACCATTAGATCATTTCTCATCCCGCAGCTGATGATGACGATGATCGGCATGGACCCACGGTGTGCCCCCGTCGTCGGCCGGCCTCGCACCCGAAGTGAATGAAAATCCCGATCCTGATGTACTCGCGCAGACAGCATCAAAGCAATCAAGAAAAATGGAATCTAAATATTTTCATTAATAAACGTTTACAAGCGGAGAATCTCCATCAAGATCACGCATCCATTAAATGGGATTGCTCGGGAGGCCGCAACAGCGCAAGAGCTGTATGTGTGTGTATCGTTCCCTTGCTGTGAATGCGGCGTCGGTGGCGGCGGCGGCGGGTGGTTGAGATGATTGCTCGTGATTGCCCATTGCTCTGTGTTGTGGGGTGCCTGTGTGTGTGTGCATGCTCTTAAAATTATTTTCATTGTAAACAACAGTTAATGATCTCGTCGTGCTGATATGGGGGTGTTCCTTTTATTGTTTTCCTTTTTCTCTTCTGGTTTCACATCTACAGGATGTGTTGAATGTATGCAGACGGGTGGGTTAATGTTGAAAGTTATTTTTTTTTATTTCATTTTTATTTAGTTTTCAGGACAAAAATGACGTAAAAATCTATCTTAATATTTAATTCATGTTCTTAATTCTTACTGACCCTTCGCGGGTGCTCTAAAATAATCTAATCTACCATAATTTTTGCCTTTCGGCGTCTAAACTATTACCTTTTTTTTGTCCTTAGAACAGACTTTATTACGTTGAAAGTTACCGTAAAGCGTGAAGTTTTCGAAAGAGGTGGCATCTGAACGTGGGATTTTTAGCACTACATTGGAGCACTAAGATTAAAAATTTGGCCCATGGCACTGGCAGGCAGCAACCTGCAAACGACTGGATGCCGCAGTTGGTAGAGTGCCTGCCCCTGGTTAGAGGGGTCCCCGGTTCGAATCCCAGCTAAAGCAAAGTTAATGCGCTTTCATCTGGTTTTCAAATCTGGTCCAGTCACCATTTGCGGTTGGGATCAAATTAACGGCACTATCGCTGGTAGTAGTCTGACTTTGGATATCACAATGGACCAATATGGTCTAAGCTGGTGAATACACTAGCAGCCTCCCTACCTAAAATAACCCTGCTCTCACTGGCAATCGAGCCGGAGCCCCAATTAACCAAGTGAAGGCACTTAACCAACTGCGTCATCCAGTCGTATCTAGGGTTGCCAACCGCACTCTAAAATAGAGTATTGTACTCTATTTCATAATAAAATAACTCTAATTGAGTACGCAAAAATACTCATTTTGTTACTTAAACTAACTTGTTTGTTTTTCTCTTCTGCCTTCAAAAATACTTTCTACAATGAAAGCATTTTCTTGTCCACTTCATGAGCAACACTTCCGCACCATCCATCTATCAGCGAACACAAATGTTACAAACTTGTTTTCTTCCTCCTTTGTGTAATAAAGACTTATTGTGAATCAAGCCTAAGCCTCGGGTAAGAAAAGAATACTGGAGAATATGGTGATTTATTTTTCACGCTTTAATAATATTTTTATTATTGGTTAACTTCCTAGTATCTTAGACTGTAACTTGCTCAAAGTTTTAATGAACCGAGTTCATGAAAAATGTTGAAAATTTAACACCGAAATTTGAAAATGTTGAAAATTTAACATCGAAAAAACGTTTAAGTAACGACCGAATTTTCAAATAAGAACTCTGATTCATCCCATTACTAAGATGGGGAAGGGTATCAGCTGTTCTCAAGAGCTCACACGTATTCACATACAAGTGACAAAAAGCGTATAAAGTCAGATGTCTGTCAGATGAAATCAAGGGGCAAGATAGTTAGAAGTTGGATATATCCAGTATAGGTTATCTCTGGACATGATCGTGTCATTCCTTATCTAGCAATTTGCGTACTAAACCTTCTTCCAGCTGGTGCTAGGACAGTAGTCTCCAGGCAGTCTTTTGTTGTTAAAACTATAGAATTGGTAACAGACTCCACTTCCTTGACATCCATTGCTCGTTGCCTCACGAATGCGATATCATCCGCGTTCATCGCCGGTAAGAATAGTGGTCCGATGACTGATCCTTGTGGAACTCCTGCTGCCATGACGTGGGCTTGAAGCAGTTGTCACCTGTTTATCCTTCGAAAGACGACATTCTACCCCTAAAGAAGACATCCACTTATGAGACCCGGAAAACTAATTTCTCTCTCCATTCAATGGATTCCCAAATCCCAATGCGTTTATTCCCACATCTGTACGCTGTAGTCCGCCGTCATCACGAATAAATGAACGCGTCCTATTTCACATGCCCCAGCAATTTACTTCAAGCAAATGCGTAGAACCTACAAAACTTCATAACCCATCCGATGGCAAACTCACAACACCCAGTGTAAAAACAATTTAAGGATGCCATGCCGACATCTTTGCCGATGATTGATTTACAACTTCTGAAATGGTTAGCCCGCCGTTCTTCAATTATAATTAGAATCTTCTTCGATCTTTATTGCCCGTCCCTGAGCATTCATCTCATCGCCACACATCATAAAAAAGAATCCCAAGAATACACAAACGATCATGGTCTTCTACCAAAAACGATCCCAGAAAGCAAGAACAAAAATAAAAGAACACAGAAAAACACGACTCCGACGATCATCCTCCACATGGGTCGCATCTAGTGGCTCTGCGGGTGGAAGTGCTGGGGTTTTACTGCCTCTCAGAGGTCACCACCATCACCACCGCCACCGCCACCACCACCGTGGAACAGAGCTCGGAGGGGGAGAAAAACAAAAAAATAAAAGGACAAATCCCAGCTTTATTTCGATGTCATCATTTCTCGTCCTTTAATGTCTGTATGTTCCCTTCTCGTTCCTCTGCCATCGCTTCTGCCCCCGTCCATGTCCACAACGACGATGTGATTGAATCGAACGATGGTACGCTGTGTTTCTGGTTGGCTAAATATAGAACGTACTCCAGCACAATTTGATGTGCGAGCAGGAGACGTACGGACAGGCAATAAGCATCCCATGGAACAGGGGACGTCACTCAACTTAATAACCTATTATTAGATAGTCTAATTGAAAACATGCTGCTGGACGGAATGGGCTGTGTGATGTCTCGTTTGTGGATCAATAAAACGCCGAAGGGGCACTGGCGGGAGCTTCATGAAATGATTCAGTGCGTTTCTTTGAATCGTCTTGTTTAGGAATTCTCTCCCTGTATCTCACAGTCTTGATGTGTTAAGATTTTGTGTTATGCGAGAAAAATGACATCAGTGATTGAATTGACGTGACCACAATTCTCAGGAAAAAAAATTAAACGCAAATCTTTAAAACAAACAAGTCGTTGATTGCCGCACACAAGAAATTAAATGACTTCGAGTGTGATAGCTTCCTGGAGGTGACTTGTAAAATATGCAAAACTGTCAAATGTTTGTGACTGTCAATCGACTGATTGTGAGCTGTCAATTTTTGAAATTTCAATTTAATTACGCCAATTGGCAATGAAACGGCTTATGGCCTTGGGGTCTTGACTTCGATTTGTTGTCAACAAAATACTTTCACTCTTCATTAATATTTTAGGACTTTTTTCTCTTGCGGTCCAGAAAAATCGAAGTTAAACTCCGTTAAGTTATTTTTTTTACAAATTATGAAACCAGTGGTTTCACTCAGAGCGCCTGGTTAAACTATTTCGTCTTCATTAAAATTAAAAAAAAAAGAAATTGTTAACTATTGACAGATTTACTTGAACCTGAGCCTCAACTAACAAGCACGGTCCTTAGATAGCTGTACGCAGTTGCACACTCCAAGCCGGTTGAGGTCGTATTCAACTTTTGCGCGCCGATCAGATTTGAAGACTGCGGACCGGAGTATTGGTGCCCCTCTCGCTCTACAAGTCCTACCAATCGAATAGTTTGGTGCCCCTAAGATCACTCTACACCCACTGTATGGAATCCAATATCGAGCGATTAAACTTATAGGACTCACCACTACTCACCTTATAGGACTCATCAACTCACCGTATCTTCTTTGTTCCTTGTTTATCGCTATTTCAACACACGATACTCAAGTGTGCTAGCGAATACCATTCCTTGTCTCCATGAATTCACCCGCAATACACGTCTTGCTATTAATGCCCATCAGTTTTCTCTTAACCCTGGTTTCAGAAGCATGGTTAAATTTAGAAATTTGCCAAGTCTGCCACACTCTAGAGATAGACGAGTATCATGGCATCTATCTTCCTGAAATACACTATAAATGGGACGGATTTGGAATGAAATTGACCTGCTTAGCACAAAATCCACGCCTTATCCCACGAACTATCTCTCTGCAACTAGAGACTAATCATACATTCTTGCCCCAGTGCTCGTATTCACTCACACCAGTTTAATCAGCGTGTCTTTCGCGCTCTAGACTAGACAACTTTTTCAAGTCAGGGAACAAGATGTCAAGAAAATCAGGCATATAAATATCGACCACGTGAGGGAACAAGGCCGCACAATCCTCGTCGTTGCTTAGACAGCTAGAGCCGTTCAAATATGAGCTTAACAGCCACATTTAGGTCGTTTGTCAATTGGAGATATGTTTCTTGACGTTTTCACCAAGTGAAGAAAATGTTTCAGTTGAAAATAAATTCTAGCTTCACAGCTACTCTACTTTTGGCTGATACTGTGGAGAAAATTCTAGACAATCGACAGTAGTTGTGTGGCAACCCGAAAGTTTCACTAAGTGAGTTAACCCGGGTTAAATTAGAAACAGACCGAGTTGTAACCCGGGTTGACGAACTCGTTTTGGTGATGAACCGAAAGCAAAAAATATGGATTATGGAATGGGGCAAGACGAGTTGTATTGTAAAATTCTATTTTGTTTCGGTGTTCTATGTGTATCCTAAGACTATTGTGTTGGCAAGGGAAACCGAAGCGATAGGCTCACGGGGTAGCCAAGACAATATCGGCTGTGTGTGGGCAAATTGTTTTAACTTTTCTCTCTTCTCTTGACGATAGGCTCACGGGGTAGCCAAGACAATATCGGCTGTGTGTGGGCAAATTGTTTTAACTTTTCTCTCTTCTCTTGTATCTCTCTTCGTATTTTCTTCTACTCGTACGTCGCAACGTAACTTACTTACTTTGAGACGTCACAAAAAAAAAAAAAGAGAATATTATGCAGAAATGAAGTATTACAGAGGTGCCAGACCTCTACCTCTCTTGCCCCTTAAAACGTTTGACAATTGTTTTTTATAACGATTTCTTGAACCGAATTGAGCAATCAGAGGACGGTAAATGCCGTCGTTATTTCGTGAATAACCGTCAAAAATTCATGAATATCATTCGTCGATGGACTAGTGGGCAGTCACCTGTGAAGTCGGCTACCTCTGCAATACTTCATTTCTGATCGCAACGCAACTTAGGCCGCTTTCACACATGAAACTTTTGTCGGCGATTTTTCCATCTTGTTGGCAAGGGAGGTGAGACGTGGTGGGGGTTTGCTTTTGGATTTTCCGTATTCTCTTTTATCTCTCTTCGTTTTTTCGTTGAGTTGCTTTACTCGTATGTTCGTTGTGAGTTTGGTGTTCCGAAAAATTATCGGATGCCTAGAACGCATGACATTTTATTAGGTCGCGGTTTTTTGGGAAGGATGTGCATTTTTTGATATTTATTGCAGGGATATTATTGTCTGTCGATCTACTATATTTGCATATGGGGTGGAATAGAACCGTTTTAAATGTACAGAAATTGTTAATAATTAAAATAATTAAATTGTAACATAAATTGGGTGAACTTGTTGCCTGTTGGTGTATCATTTTCTTTAATTTTTAACAAATTCATGTTAAAAAATTGAGGATATTTTGCATTCACTATTCCATTTCTTGAATACATAAATATATTTCTCGTGCCATGCATTTATTGCAGTTTGACCTCGGCTGGCGAAGGCGATAGATCAAAATATTTAAAATTTGGTCAAATTTTGCTGTGAATTTTGTTAAAATTTTTAAATTAATTTTGCCAATGCATTCTTTCACACGGACTGTTACTGTCATCGTGTTACTAATAACTCTATATGAGGGACAGGAAATTGTATACAACGCAGCTCATCCTTTGTACAAAGAAAGAGTGACAAAAAAAAACATACCCTTCGAAATTTATTATTTTCACATAATCGCCAACAAAGTCTAGTACTTCACCCTGAAGTTTCTCCATCACAAAAAATTCTCTGCTCTATGAACCAATCCGGGTAAGAACGAATAGAGAATAAGAAACAGTCACGAAAATATCTGCTACGGCGACATTGAAAAAATTACCTACGTGAAAGTGGCTTGAGATCACAAAAGGAAATTTGAAAAAATCGCTGACGAATTTTAGCGAGTGTGAAAGCAGGATTTCATGTATACAAAGCACATGTGTTGTCCAATCCGATTTGTTGTTGGTGTCGGTTCGCTATCATATGCTCACACCGTATGATATGCTTTTATGAATTCGGTTCTTTTCATCGGTTTGAATTGGTTAAGGTGTAACCCCGGTTAATTCGAATTCTTAACCCGGCTTGACATACCACTTATCGACACACGTCAAACGACATTTTAGCCGCGTTTCATCATCACGAAAAGCGCAGTTAGGATGTATGTAAGCAACCATTAAAAACGTTCTAAATTCTTGATTTCCTTTGTGTCATCCGCAAAGCATATTATACAGCCACTGTCAAAAACATCACACATCCATTCAGGTCGCATAATTTCAACTATACGAACACATCCCATCGGTAAGTAATTAGGGATTGTCCTTCGAACACACAACTGCTTGGCATGGCGAACGGAATTAATATTCAATTACGCTGACAATTAGTTGTCACATTTAATTAATTTATTATCACTGAGCGTGCGGGTGAGCTGCGGCTGCATACCGGTACATCCACAGTCGTCATAATTGACAACCACTAGCGATGCTTCGCAGCAATGTAACACATCCACAAAGATGCAAATTAATAGATCAAATCAATGATGAATATCGGATTGCTGGATTAATATTCGTGGACTAGACGATAATGGATTGGTTGACTGGCAATCAGTGATTAAGTAGATTGCGGCTTTGGAATCGATTTCGATTTCGAACTATTGATGTGACGCGATGTAATGTGATGTATGTACGTACGATAAGGGTTATTCCAGGGGGCGGATAATTGGGGGAGTTCCATGTGGGCTTTGTAATGGAATTGAACTAATTGGTGGCCAATGACTTCACCTTAATGGAGGAATGGTTAAATGGAATTGACTTTTATTGATAGTCGCCTTTGATTGGGTAAATGGATGTGAGTAGTGGCGGAATCGGTCTTGGAACGTTGACAATTTGATAATGATGACGAATTTAATAAATTGTGTTCGCTGCATACTTTTTTGTGCGTTAGGTGTACCTCAAGGTTCCATCTCATGCATTCTGACAGTTCTGGTGTCAGTTAATCTATTACAAAAAAGTGTGACCAGATAAGAGTGACAACATTGGTGAGAGACATAAAACTGATTCTGGCATTATTATGAAGCTACATTCATGTCATTTTATCATCATCATAATCATTCAGATGTCGCTGGCATTCCTTCAATCCGTCAGTACAATTTTTGACGACTCGGCTCAGTACGCGGGCGTTATTCTGGCAAGTGCGTCTAAAGTCTTGGTCTCGAGCTCTTCTAAAGATTTTGGCGTTGAGATTAGATTTGTACCGCACCCCCATTTGTACGATTTAGAAACCTCGCGCTGTAAAGGGCATTCATTGGCAGTATACGTTGACTAATCAATCGTAGGCTTTCGACAAAAGATTCCAAAGATTTTCACAAACGACCAAACTTAGGATGTTTCCAAAATTCGCAGCAGCATAGAAGTTGATCTCTGAGGGATTGGATTGGAAATTTATACACTCAGCATTCATTTAGAAAACACGTTAGATAAAAACAATGACGAATGATGATTGGAAACATGTTGAGTCTTTAAGGCTATGTTCCACCAGAACCCGATTTGTGAAGAATAATTGATTCAGCTGTCATCACATACATTTTATGACAATCCTAGTTTTGTGGCTTGGTTCTTAATCTCGGAGTCCCTTCAAATAGCTACCGACATTCTTTTCTCTTCTTTGTTTGGCAGAAGCGGGCCTGTGCCTCGACCAAGAAGCCTCTCTAGTTCACTAGATGCTTCTAGTTGGTTAAGGACATCTCCAATTATGTGCGCGACTTTAGATGAGGGCGACGGCTTCTGCTGCGTTATCTCATAATACCGGAATAAAAGGCTCTTCGGGCGGGGATCTGCGCTACCCCGATCCAGGCACCTGGGGCATTGGATCCGTAGAGGCCTAGGAAGACTCAAGTTTGTTTATTCTTCTGCGCCGTACAGCAGGACAGGGATGGTCAATAGGCCTTATAAGCCCCAACCAGAGAGAGAGAGCCTAAACGGCCCAAAGAAACAGCTCTTGGCAAGAGTTGTTCAACATTTAATCTCGATATAATAGCTTCTGAATTCAGGCGACATTTTGACAATTATTCAAGGATTTTTGCTAAGTTAAGCTAAGGTTCCATCGAACCGAAATCGCGAGGTTTGGATGAACACTTACTGAAACCCCAATATGCCGTTCCCACCGAGTTTGCAATGTTTTCAAAAGTCATTAGCTGTCAATTTTGATGTGGCCGGCAAAACATGTTGACGGGAAATTAACGCGTTGACAATTCCAGAAAAGAGATAGAGGAAATGAGAAAATGAACACCAAAATGTACAAAGAAAGTAAATCGGCAATGTGCAAATAACTGGCTTGTAATATGCCGCTGATATGGTTTTTTTTATCGGAAACTGTCACTGGAATGCAGCTCATGATGATGATGATAAGTCTAAAGTCATGATATTCAGGAATGGTGGCGGCAGATACTCTCGTAATGAAAAATGGACATACAAAGGATTAATACATAACATAACATGGGTGGCGCGACAGTCTGAGGCGGACCTGGGCCTAGCTTCTCAGCAAACAGTCGTGTTGTGCGTGCTATTGTTCTTTCACGAGTGGAAGGGACCTACAGTTTAATGCCGACTCCGAACGGCGAAGTTGAAAAGCTTTTTCTAGATAGGAATACTCTTTGAACATTGTCAGTTACTCGAAAGAGGTGGAGCCGCGAATTATGAAAGTTGGTTAATTTGGGGATTCGAACCTAGCACCCTCTGCGTAGGAGTCGACGCACTAACCCACAAAGCCACGGCGACCCACAAAAGACTCAAAGCCCCAAATCTTAATATAATAAAGCATTTCCAGTGGAAGCTGGAAGGCGAAGAGAGCAATTTCTTCTGTTTCGGGGCGTTGTATTAGCAACAAATATGTTGAACATGATTCAAAGATAAAGCTATTGCGAGCTACTGCATTTTCTACTCTGCTTTACGGTGCTCAAGTCTCGTAATGCAGACAATTTGATGAAGTGGATAAATTCTTGAAGCGAATCTTCTGTTTGCCAAACTGCACTCCAAATTATATGCTTCATTTGGAAACAAAAGTGCCCTGTTTTTCTAGACACTCTTGAATTTCATTTCAAATATATACTAAAAGTGTTAGGAATAGACGAGGAAAGACTGCCCAAGCAAATTCTAAAGCTTGATTTAGCCACAAGAGGGCAGCTTGTTGAAACCTGGGAAGATCTGGAACATGGACTTAGGTTGCTGTACCTATTTCCGAAAATATAAGCATTACATCACTAAGAAATCACTTTAACGCCTTATTGGAAAAATTGAGTTAAATTGAGATATTGGAAAATTGAGTTAAATTTCATACCGCATCGATAAGACTTACCAGTTATCTGTGATCTCTGAAATCTGAACGAGAGAGAGGACATATACCATTTCATCGCAAGGTGTCCCATCTTAAAGGAACTCCGACAAATGTACTCTGGTGTGAATTCATTAAATATTGCCGATGTGGTTAACGTCTTAAATGGCAAAATTAGCTGAAAAATTTTGTACAAATATTTAGCATCAGCGTTAAGATAAAAGCAACGATATAAACAAACAAGTTATAAAAATATTTAGTATTATAATAAGTCAATCTGGTAGTCAGCTTTTAGCCCCACTATATGAAACTTAGGAGGAAAAAAATGACAAAGAAAGTTCACGCTTGCTGGCTTGTCAGGCTTGTTCGATTTGACAACCTATCACAGGCGGATGAACTCAAGAGGGTTTCAACTAGCCTTCGCCGATAGCGCGAGGTTTCTAAATCGTGCAAATAGGTAGTGCGGATCAAATCTAATTTCAACGCCAAAATCTTTGGAAGAGCTCGAGATCAACACTTTAGTCGCTCTTGCCAGAATAACGCCCGCGTACTGAGCCGAGTCGTCAAAAATTGTACTGACGGATTGAAGGAATGCCAGCAACATCTGAATGATGTCCTAAAATGACATGAATGTAGCTTCATAATAAAGCCAGAATCCGTTTTACATCTCTCAGCAATATTGTTTTATTTGTATTTCTCTTCCTATCACTCTTATCTGGTCACCTTTTATTGTAATAGATTAACCGAAACCGGAACTGTCAGAATGGCTGAAATGGAACCTTGAGCTTGGTCTGGGCACCACCTAACGCACAAAATGCCATATGAAGTTCCATGCTTTCTGCTAAACCGGTGGAAGCACAAGCGCTCGAATGCATTAGAAAGGGTATTGATGACACGCGATGCAATTTTATGATGAACTGAATAGTTCAGCGCACCCTCTAGACACCAGCTCGGTGTCCTCCAACGACTGCTGGAGGGACTAAAGAGAAAGTCACAGAAAATCCCAACCCCCTGCGCCTGGTGAATGATTCCAATCGAATGCCAGGCCAGCGCACAACGCGCAGCATGCATTACATGGCCCCAATGTTATCACAGCAATTAGTGTCAAATAATATAACGCATGAGATGATCCTGAGCCCCTTTTACGATGTTGCAAACGACGCAGAGACGGATTACATGCCCCGCACGTCGCGCCACTCCCATCGCCGGTCTGCCTCCTCCCCAAAGCGGTCGACAACTGTCCCAATGGCTGTGTGTGCGGCGGCAGTGTGTTCGAGTGAAAACTCAATAATTAACACTTTGTACGTTTTCATGTTTGGCAGTTGGCAATTAAGTCGAAAGTCTATTTATGAATGGCTAGGGCGCAGCGTCGGGGGGTGGTTTCTTAAAACATCCGTATCCATCCTCTGAGAAGCAACAACGACGATGATGATGATGAAGACGACGACGTCGACGACGATGAACACAGCTAGGTGGTGATGATGATAGTCAGAGGCACCGAGCAACGGCAGTGTCGTTCGCACAGCACAGGAAGTTTATGTTTTGTGGCAAGCGAGAGTGAGGATTGGAAAGCACCATGCTACACGGCAAATGCAGAGTGGATGGGATGTTTATAGATGTGATCGATGGGGAAATCACCTTTCGGCGCTAATTGCTTAATTATGAGATTTCAATTAATCCAAAGTTAACGACTGATGAAATGGTGTGCAGTTTGATGGTGGTTTTTAATTAAAACGCATTTTTTGGAATGCACCGGAAATGAGGATGCCACAACACGAATTTGCGGTCGGGTGTATTCCTGTAGTTGTTATGGAGTGTGTGATTCAGTTCGTTTTTTTTTTGCTCTTCAAATTATGACACAGCAGAAATCATCCAGCCCAGGGGTGCTGGATCAGATGTTGACGGGAAACATTGGTTTGAATACCACCCAGGATGTGGTCGATTAGGCAGTACGACAGGCAGTAATACAATGGATCACAAATCGTGATTAGCTGGGTAAACGAGAAAAACTTAATTTAGGTTATTCACTGGAAAGATTTACCGCTTTGTACTGTCACCATTTCGGATAGAGCATTTATGGGACGAATTAAAGCGGCGCCGCGAGAAAAGAACCATCACAAACAGGCAAAATTTAAAGAAGGCTCTTGAGGAAGAATTGACGCAAATTGATCCCTCAGTTACCAAAAAATTGGTTGAATCAATGCCGAAAAGGATGAGAGCAGTGATATCTTCAAACGGAAATTAACAACCATTCTATTTTTTTTATTCACGTTATAACCTTTAAGTGTACGTAGACTTTTGTCATCCTGGGAAAATTACGGGAAAATAAGTTGTTTTCTAGTTTTTAACATTTTTTTACGGAATAAATTTGTACGTTTATAGTTGATCGAATAATAAAGCGAACCATATTTACTTTTTTGAATTTTACTGTATTTTACTTGAGAATAACTCGTTTATTGACTTGAACTTCAAGTGTACTCTTCGTTAGAAGAGTTAAAATACGATAAACCACGACACGTTAGGTCGCACGCAACTTCAAATTGAGAGAGAGAGAACAAACTTGAACATTTGATTCTCTTATTTCGTTTGGCAACTATAAAGGAGCGCGTTCGATTGATAGAATATAATTCACATAATTTTGTTTGTTTCATGGGAAGCAATGTATCTGTGAAATCGGAGCTAAACCAATTTTTAAAACCAGGAATAGACACTGGCTTTGAGAATTGAAAACAAAAAACACGAGATTTCTCTGGACACGAAACATTTAAATGGCGATGTTCAATGAAAACTCCTTGTGATTGTTAACTTTTTTGCTAAGAAAACAGACCCATGGGTGATCAAACAAAAAAGAAAGATTTTTAATAAAAGTGCGTACAGTACAGCCTTGCATGTCCGGACACTTCTATGTTTCTTACTCTTTGCGAACATATTTTCACTCTGCTTTATGTACACATATACTTACGTATCTACAGTCGAACCTTCACAAGTCCAATAGTCACAGAAACAAACAGTGGACCTACGTCGAATTGTCACGGGATACCAAATTTGGTTCGTGTTAGTGAGACTTTGTCTTAGAGAGAGGAATGATGCGAAAAAGTTCGAGAAAGAGAGAGTTTCGACTTAGGAAGAGTTTCGTCTTGGGGAGAGTTTCGACTTGGGGAGAGTCCAATGTATTTTGTTCGATTTATTTTAGTTTTTCGATATTTAGTTGTGGAGTGTAAATATGGGAAAAAATTCTGAAACATTAAAACCATTTTGCTCGATTTGTAGAAAATTCGACTTAACCTTAGAAACTTGTTTGGGGTGCAGGACTCCCCAAGCAGTTTTTATTGATAAATATAAACCACAATTTCATCCACACCAACGTCATACCTCTGTATTTTAAAAGTCTCGAACTCTTAGCACTGTAAAACAATTAATTCGTATTCAATTTGTTGATGTTTGTTAAACGATGCAAGCCAAACGCTTAATTGATTGTTTTTTTAGTACATAACTTGATGCGTCATGCACCGTCATTCAATCACATTTTTTTTTTTTAGTAAATAAGCTGAAAGTTCTAAAAGTCTAACCCCTCACCTTATCCTCTTTTATTTACAGGTTAAAATATGGTTCCAAAACCGTCGGACAAAATGGAAGAAACAGGACAACATAACCAACACCGAGGCAGCCGAACACAAGACGGTCTCCACAAAAGCCGTAGACAATCCGAAGGGCAGTCCACAAGCAGATTTACCCAATCCGAAGAAGAGTGCCCACACCGCCTCATCATCCCCCACCGCAACGTCCACAGCAGCGTCGGCCATGGAAAAACTACGTCCCATATCGGTCGAGGTGAGCGCAAAACTCTCAGCAAAGCACTCGACAAAAATGAAAAACAAACTGTCTGCACTCGGCCTGCCAAATGGCGAGAAATCTCGATCGCCCTCCGAGAATGCTCCCAGCAACAAGCGTAAGTCCACAGACCTCAGTCCGCCACCGCCGATTCTTGACTTCGAGACGAAACTATCGGTTTCGAAAATCTCAACCGGAAAGTCATCCATTGCGGCTGACAGCAGTCGCATGCCCACGGACGATGAGATGACGGAGATTTAGGAGCTCACAGCCGACAGCCGACCGAACAAGAATAAGAGATCTTCCATTTTGTAGTCCAAAACTCGAAAAAAAAACACAAACATACTATGAATCCTGATTGATGTGCCAATATTCAAATTTGCAAAATATACATGTATCTACGCATTTATTGGCAAACTGAACAAATATTTAATGTAACTGTAAAGAATGCATGTTTTAGGTGATATATCGAAATTGTTGAACATACATATTTTTACGAGATGCAAACTCAATGCACAGTTACACACGGATATCAGATGATTATTCATTCGTAGCAACGTAAGCTGAAGTAGTCTTAGGATTTTATTTAAGAATTTAAAGCGTGTGCTAGTGTTTCAAACCGAACACAGAGAGAGATAGTTGGAGATGTCATTCTTGAGATATTTTCGATATCTTAGAGATTTTAGTTGTTTGCTTGGTTTTATAGAAATAAAACAATGATCGTGTACATAGCGTGTATTTTTTTAATCATTTTTATGCGTCTGTATGTACATTTAATCCGAGCTTAATCGATTGCATGTTGGGAGTTGCTTCAATTTAAATCGGTTTTTATTTTTCTTCCTTTTTTTGAAATTGATTTGATTTCTGAATTGTCCTTCGGTGGAATTTTTCTAGTGACGGAGTTAATGGACGGTCTATGAGGTTACAACTCAACAAAGTGCGAAGTGAGGTTAGGTGGATATGTGCTGTGTAACTAAGACGGAAACAGGACATAAAATTGGCCTTTCGACCACGAGGTACCGACATGTGTTATTAACATTTATTTAGGAATTATAGGGTGGTCCAAAATTGACGCAAGATTTGGATTTGATAGAAAGCCGCAGCAAACAGCGCAGCGCACTGTTGTGTTTCAGCCATTATGCGTGAAACACACGTTGCGCCAGCCGACTTTATATTACGGACAGAGTGCGATCACGCGCTCCGTTAAAATGATTACTCAATTTATAAGCTGTTCTCTCTCTCATCTACCAAATCAAAAAAGTAGCCACACCATGACACTGAATTGTTGATCAAAAATCAAAAGTACACGGCTTCTACAACCTCTCTTGCCCATTTATTCGAAGACGGAATGAGCTGCGAAGTCGGCAATCTCTATATCTGCTTGATTTCTAATTTGAGAGATAGCAGCATGAGAGAATGGTTTCCTTAATTTTGATCTGTGCATGAAACTAGCTTTTTTTAAACAGATCTGAGCGCGGCAAAAAAAACCGTTGCACCAAGTCATTATTCTTCTTTATTTAGCGCTACAGTCCGGGGTGGACCTGGGCCTCACACAACAAGCTTCTCCAACTATCACGGTCTCTTGCTAGCTGCCTCCAGGGTCACACGCCAAGTTGGTTGTGGTCCTACCCACCTGGGTGCGCCACCTTAAGCGAGGGCGTCCTCTGTTGCGTTGTCCCACGGGTTCGGAGTCGAAGATTCTTCGGGCCGCATCTGAGTTGTACATACATATGCTCTACATGGCCTAGTCATCTTAGGCGTTGGATCCGAAGAGGCCTGACTAGATTCATGTCGCTGTTCGGCCGTGGTTGATCTTCTCCTCCAAAAACAGTCAACGCAACCAGGACCCTCTCTCGAAGAGACCAATGACTTCCCCATCCGCTTTTGAGATTGTCCATGCCTCCGCGCCGTACGGCAGGACTGGGTTGATCAAGGTCTTGTATAAAGTCAGCTTGGTCCTTAGAGAGATGGCTCTACTCATCAATTGCCTCTTGAGCCCATAGAAATTGCGGTTGGCAAGAGTTACTCTACGTTTGATCTCAGTACTGATGTTGTTTGTACTGTTTACTGCGGAGCCGAGGTAGACGAAGTCCTTGACTACCTCGAAGTTATAGCTGCCCTGACGTTCTGTCCAAGACGTCGATGTTGTGTGTCCTTTCTTGATGACAGCAAGAGGCCGCCTCCGCCTCAATGCCAGCAAACGCCTCATTGACGGCTCGCTGTGTTCTGCCAATCACGGTCTCGGTGAGTTCGTTACCGACCTTGAGCAGAGACAGTTCTCCATCGATATCCTGCACAACTTGATGAGTTTATCAGGAATGTCAAAACTAGACATGGCGTTGTATAGCTCATACCTATGCGGCCTTGAAATCGACAAAAAGCTGGTGGGTGTCGATCTGCATCTCTTGGGTCTTTTCCAGGATATGCCGTAGTGTGAAAATCTGATCGATGGTGGACTTCCCTGGCCTGAAGCCACAGTGATGTGGACCGATCAGGTAGTTTTTACACGGCTTCAGGCGAGAACACACAACGGCAGAGAAGATCTTGTATGCAATGTTCAGGAGACTTATCCTTCTATAGTTGGCGCAGTCAAAGGGGTTTAATTTCTTGTGGATCGGGCAAACGTTACTGAGATTCCACTCGTCGGGCATGAGTTGGTGCGTGCGGCCAACCAGATCATCTCCAGCTGCCTTAATGATTTCAGCGGACAGTCCGTCTGCACCGGTCGCTTTGTAAGACTTCAGTCTTGATATTGCTATCTTGACCTCGTCTAAGTCGGTGACGGAATTCTGGTCGATCATCGTCCTTATTGAGTGGAACATTCTGCCTGACTGCAGTATTGGTGTCCTCATCGCCGTTTAGCAGTCTGCAGGAATGGTTCTTCCAAATTCTCAGTATCGAGTCGCTGTCGATACTGAGAATTTGGAAGAACTACTACTAGTTGTCCACTCTCGTCCCATCAGGCTTCTGTCGGAACCTTATATCCACTGGTTAACTGTTTCACCCTTTGGTAAAACTTTCGGACATCTCTCGCTCATTTCGCTCGCGAACAGCTCTCGTTGTTCGTTGCAGCATTGATTTAAAGGCTTCCAGCTTCGCTGCATGTGCCAACCTGCATTCGTTGTCAAATCATGGGATTTTTCTAGATGGTACCGTAAGACCCAGCACACCAGTGGCAGCTTCTACGACAATGCCTCCAATCTTCGATTATTTGCGCAGACGGCGACGTATTTAGAGAGAGATTCCGGGAGTTTCGATCGGCAAAGACCTTAGCAGTCCGTTGCGATTGTAGCTTTCCGACGTCATACCGTGGTGTCCTTTCTCGACTCCGTTGATCTCTTGATATCCGAGTTCTTACCTTGGCTATAACAAGGAAATGGTCCGAGTCGATGTTGGATCCTCGGAACGTTCGGACATCAAGCATGCTAGAGGAGTGCCTGACTTCGATCGCAATGTGATCAGTCTGGTTGACAGTAAACGCGGTATTTTTGCAATATTTTGGCAGAATACAGCGCAAATAGGAATAATTCAGGTCACGACATAATGTCTCTTTTGAGTTTCCCCTTACCAGATGTGTTTGAATAACGG
Organism: Eristalis intricaria; assembly: GCA_964034865.1. Classification (NCBI taxonomy): domain Eukaryota; kingdom Metazoa; phylum Arthropoda; class Insecta; order Diptera; family Syrphidae; genus Eristalis; species Eristalis intricaria. The sequence goes on along the minus strand of OZ035873.1, from coordinate 111,471,195 downwards.
TGATCACCGAATTCAATTAAATCCAAAAACAATCTTCAATGAGTAGAAAATCCAGTAAGTAGCTAGCAAAAAGATGTAATAATTCCGTCATATTTCCACAAGCAAACCGTTAGAAGATCAACCATTCATAAATACAATTCTCGAACATAACCCCAATTATGTCTAGATTCACTATAAGCGTATGCATTTCAAAATTTATTTATAAGCGTATTTGCCCACCAAAAATGTCCCAATTAAATTAATTTGTGATAGAAAATTGGCTAAAATATATTATTCTTAATTTGGCTTTACAAAATTTTCAATTTTATATAATTTTTAATTTTTTTTTGGAAAAAAAACAAATAAGCCAAAAGTCTAGTCATTGACATCTGTCAAAACTAAAAAAAACATGTGTAAAACCCCAACAAGTATACGGTGTTCGAAACAGGGACAAAAAATATATATATATACATATATAAAAAATATTTAAAGTAATATAACAGTTGGTATCATTTGAGGTTAGAGTTTTTAATTTGTATTAATTTAAAACTAAGTCATTATTGTAGATACGCTTAAATTTGATTCATATCGATTTGTTCGTCTGTTCTAATATATAGTTTCTTTCGAGTTGTATAATATGTAATGTGTAAGTGAGCACACACACACACTGTAGATGTGTACGCAATGAGAGAATAATAATAATAATTAACTGTAAACTGAATGTGCAAAGAATCCGTATTTATAAAATGCTAAGTCTTAACTGTATTTAAGAAAATAACTAATTGTATATCAAATTTGAAATAAAAAAAAATGTATTGAAAAATAAGAAAAGTACTATGATGGCGTTTTTGTTGACCGATCAGAAAGGCGATAAACCGAAACCTACATCCTCTAAGAATCATCAATTGGTTGATTATCGAACGTGAATAAACATGAAATCGTTTTATGTTCGGTTTGTTCGTTTCTGGTATAAACTGAACTAGAAAAGCCATTTCTTTGACGTACCTCAATCGGCGGAGGAAAGATGAGACTTATTTTTCTTCTACTGGCCCTACAGTCCGCGGTGGACCTGGGCACGATATTTATCCAGCTGCCTCCAATTTCGCACGCCAACTTGGTTGAGGTCCTTCTCCTCTTGTGTGCGCCATCGGTTCCGTGGACGTCATCTATTGCGTTATCCCACTGGATCGAAGTTGAAGTCTATTCGGGCTGGAGTAGTGTTGTAAAGACGCTCTACATGGCCTAGGCACCTTAGGCGTTGGATTCGTAGACACCTGCCAAACCTCATGTCGCTATACGGTCCCTAAAGTTCATGTTAAATCTTCTCCAAAAACCGGTAACGCAACAGGACCAAAGATTTAACGCAGAACTTTCCTTTCGAAGATACCAAGGGCTTCTTCATCTGCATCTAACATTGTCCAAGCTACCGCGCCATAGAGCAGGACATGGATAGTTTGGTCCTTCGAGAGAGGGCTCTACTACTCAATTGCCTCTTGAGCTCAAATAAACTGCGATTGGCAAGAGTTGTTCTGCGTTTGATCTCGGTACTGCTGTTGTTCGTACCGTTTACCGCGGAGCCGAGGTAGACGAAGTCCTTCAATACCTCGAAGTTATAGCTGCCTACAGTTACGTGTCGTCTATGTTTTGCGTCCTTTCTCGATGACAGCATATGCTTAGTTATGTCCTCAATCACCGCTAAACCCATTTTGACCGCCTCCGCTTCAATACCAGCAAACGCTTCACTGACGGCTCGCTGTGTTCGACCAATCACGTCAATGTCATCCGCGTAAGCTAGCAGTTGTACGGACTTTTGGGAGATCGTGCCTCTTGTGTTAGCGTGTGAGTCCTGCACGGTCTTCTCAAGAATAATGTTGAAGAAGTCACATGACAGCGAGTCGCCTTGTCTGAAACCTTTTTTGGCATTGATGGAGCAGCGGGAGTTCGCCATCGTCATCCTCAACAGCCTGACAAGTTTGGCAGAAATGTCAAAACTAGGCATGGCGTTGTATAGCTCGCCTCTATGCACGCTGTCATATACTTGAAATCCTTGAAATCGACGTGGTGTGTGTCGATCTGAATCTCTTGGGCTTTTTTCCAGGATCCGCGTAATGTGATGATGAAGATTTAGCCGATGGTGGACTGTCTGAAACCCCACTGATAAGGACCTATCAGGTTATTGAAGCGCTCACACAAAACGGCAGAGAGAACCTTATAGGCGATGTTAAAGACACGTATCCTTGGTAGTTGGCGCAGTTGAAAAGGGTCTCTCTTCTTGTGGATCGACAAGCCATCCATACAAACTCAAAAATGAGAGTTTCACTTTTTAATATGTAAACACGATGCAATTTTACTTGAAGAGCGCAGAGACAATTCTACAATTTAACTGGCCAAGGAACTTGGATTGGACGATAATAAAATCAAAATAGACAAGATTTAAAAGCTAGTGGTATTCCTCGGCTCGAATCCCAGAGAAAGCGAAGTTAATACGATTTTATCTGGTTTTGAAATCTGTCTACAGCGAGAAAGAGCTAGAGCGGTCAATTAGTGGCAGTAGTCGGACTGTGGGTAACACAATGGACCATTATTACTAGTAGCCCCAACGGCCCCAGCACGCTAGCTTTTTTAAATGGGACGCCACAGGAGAGTCATCATTTTTGGACCCAACTTGTGGAATATACATCCCTATTCTCAAATCCGACGGTTCGGAGATTCCCTTCACTCGTTCGATTCACGTGAACGGTTTCGCACTATCATAAATTCCTGGGATGCAGTATATGTATCGACATGACTTCTCTCTCTTTCGAAGTCAGCTGTTCCCGGATCTAACTTTTTGTTTAAAATTTAAACATTGAAATTTGAGTTTTTCTTTCCAAATTGTTTGTTTAATGAACATAATGGATAGTACTTCGCTTTTTTGATGACACAAAACAAAAGTGAACAAATTAACAGTGCTATCATGTCCAAGGAGGACTGCTATCCAGCCAGTAACTGAGGAAGCTGACTCATATGAAGCAAGTTGGACACATACATTCATACATTGTGTACATACGTAGTAGCGAATAAATAAAATTGCATTTTTTTTTTCAACGAAAATAAAACAAGCATATTTCAATGACAAAAATACTGATTCAGGCTTTATCGTTCAAACTTCATCGCGAATTTTCTCAAAAATCTTTTACGTCTTCATGGCGTATTTTTGTCATGTTTTTTTGCTATGTCCGGATACTTTTTTCCTTTGAGTACTGCCCTTTGAGTTGTTCCCTGTTTTGTAGTTTTCTTCCTAGAATTTCATTTATTAAAATAATGCTAAATAATGTACAAACGACCTATTTTTTACCAGCAATCTACTTAAACTCAAAGGAATCCGCAACGATTTTGATGTGGATCTGTTTGTATGGAGTGATTCGATTCGATCGGATTTAAGAATGCAGTGAATCTCAATTCACATTACCGACATGCGGACGATTTACTTCGATAAGATTTCGGAATCGAAAATTTTCGATATCGGTGGACGATTCCAGCCGGCGGATTTGGGAATAGGGGTGATAAAAATAAAAATGCTGCGGGAATAAATAATTTTCAAGAATTACTTAAATTGGCCATCATTGCACTATGTCTTGCCCAATCTAAAACTGAAGATGATATAGCTTTTGGTACTATGAACATAGTCAAAAACAAATTGCGACAGCAATACAAAATTAATTAAACCGACGGGCAAGACGCGCCAAACGACGTCATAATTAAAATCGTAAAGATGAAAGAATCGTACACTGATTCAAAAACTATATCCAAAGCCCTGGCTCTTCATCGAATAGGCAGCCAAGCAATTGATGAATCTATATTCGAGTTGGAAATTTATTTGTAACTTGTACCTTTTTTCGATTGTCCACAATGTTCTTTTTTGCTTACATAAATTTATTTTCGTTTTAGCGTGAATTCGTTCCTGTTTTATCCAATTAAATTGTTTGTTTTAAATAAATGTATATGTTTTAAACACTTTCTCCTTGATGTCACAATCGCGTATATCCATAGCTTTAAAAAACTGTCGAAGGACTATCGATATTTTAAATAATTCAAAATTATTCTACCAAGGGAGCGCCATCTTTTGATTTGTCTTTCTGAAAGCATTAGCAGTTATTTTGTGACATGTTCCTTTCTCAAGAAAGAATATGGAAAAACGGGGAAAGGGATGGATTTTTAAAAAGTACTTTTTAGCAACAACTTAAAAAGAAAAAATCTCGTATGAACGTAAACAACAAACAGATTCGCAATTAGAACCAGACCAAGATGCAGCTACTGCACATACAGGAGCAGGAAGCCAATTAGCAGTTCAGTGAAAACGTATTGAAAAGTAAAAAAATCGAAATAGAGGTTTCAACATTTCCAAAGAACAAGTATAGCACATTTTATTTGATGAAAGATATTTAAAGTGTTAAAATTGAAATTATTACAAAACACCCTGTACTCAAATCGAGTATAATTCTGCCCTTCAAATACGTTCAGATTCTATGTAACTAATAAAAACAATTTCTAACTGAACAAACTGAACAGTATGCCATTTTTAAGTCATCTACGTAAGCCAGCATTACTTGCGGTACCGTGGTGTCATCATTTGTTAGGTTAAGTTCAGTTTGTAAAGTGTCGAAACGAAAACATCTCTCTTTTATTTTTGTTGTTTCAGCGTACACATGGGAGCTATCAAATGGTCGTACGTGATTTTATGGCCTTTCGAAATTCCGATTGATTTGAACAACAAGTATGAATTGCCATTGTAATGGTTTCGGGCCAGTGTAAGTCCCACTATTATTGATTTCGGCATAGTGCAAGGAGAGAGATGATAAATTAAAATTCTTTGCAATCACTACTGGTATGTGGAAAAGTCTGGACATTCGCGCACTCACTTGTCATTTTATTTACAGCGGAGTGTTGTTAAGGTTGTAGGAAGAGAGGCCATCATATGGACGTTACAATGTTTGAAGTAAAGTAAAATAATACAGTTTAAAATAAGTGGATGATGGTGAAAAAGCTCATAACATGATCAAAAGGGACAGATTCAACATTTACCATGATTGTCTTAAATGTGCCCAACAGTACACAATGTTTAGGCAACACTATCTTAGCGATTTCTGGCGGATTTTTGATATGGAAAAAATTTGTAAAGGATTTTCTTTTCTCTCAGCGGCAACACTGGCCCGAAACCCTTCTTCTCTATATGGCGCTACAGTCGCCGGCTGTCTCCAGTTTCGCAAGCCAAGCAGGTCCCCCTCAAATTGCATGCGCCACCTTGTGCATGGACGTTCTCCGTTGCGTTATCGGGGCTTGTTGCGGAGCTAAGTTGTCCATACGCTCTACATGGCCTAGCCATCTTAGGCGTTGGCTAGACTCGTCGCTGTACAGACCGTACACCTTCTTCTCCAAATGCCATCAACCCAAACAGGACTAAAAATCGTACGCGGAACCAAGAGCCCCTTCATCCGCTATGCGCTCTATGCCTCTGCGCGATAGAACAGGACGGGCATGATCAAGGTCTTATACAGTCAACTTGGTCTTCCAAGTCCATGCCTCTGCGCGATAGAACAGGACGGGGATGATCAAGGTCTTATACAGAGTGAACTTGGTCTTCCGAGAAAGGGATCTGTTACTCAATTGTCTTTTGAGCCCAAAAAAGCAGCGGTTGGCAAGAGTTATTCTGCGTAAGATTGCGGTACTGATCTTGCTCGTACTGTTTACTTCGGAGCCGAAGTCCTCTACTACCTCAAACTTATAGCTGCCTACAGTGACGTTGTTGCCGAGTCGTCGATATCCTTTCTTGAAGGAACTAACCACGTTTATTTTCACACAGATGGACGGAAATACTAACCAAAACAAAACTTGATCACTTTTTTTTCAAATTTGAGCTTAGAAATAGTGCTTTTTTATTCAATGCTTTTGTTTTGTTAATATTACATTAATAATATAATTCTTACCCTACCAGAATTTGTTTTCTTTTTTCTTTTATCTTGTATATTTTTTTCCATTTTCTTTTTTAAGTTATAACGATTGTTGATTTCATTTTTTTTTAATAATTTTTATTTATTCATTATTTATATATATATATATATATTCTTTATTCTCAAATTACCATCTGCTTACATCTTAGATTTCTATTCTTAAAATACAAGTTTTATATTTACTTCATGTTTTTTGTTTTCCTCACTTGTTTTCACTTCTTTTGCTTCGGTTTCCTTTGTTTTTATTTTATTTATCTTTTACTAATATTACACGGTAAAATAATAAATGTAAAAATATACTTATAGAAAATGTAAGTCGCAATAAAATGAAATTAGTTTTGTTTTATATATATATATTCATTTTCTTTTTGTTTATTTATTTATATTACTTTTACATTATCGCTTTTTTTCTTCGAGTTTATTTTAATTTTTTTTATTGTTTATTGAAATTTTTAACAATTAAAAGGTGAAAGGGATAGGATGGTTGTCGAGAAGCCTATTCTTTTTTAATTTTTTAATTCAACAGCATGACTTACTGGGGGTAGTGATGTTTTATTTCGTTTAGTTGCTGTTTGGGGAGTCGTTCTACTTTCGAAATGGAAAGAAGGCGTATTTCCAAAGGAGAAGAGCGGACGGGAAGTTGGTGTTCTTTTTTTTTTTTGTAAATTCGTCAGAGTGTCTGCTCGAAGGGTGCACAGTGGGAGGAAATTCGAAGTAATATACTCAAAGACGGAGTGCGAATAATGTAATGGCTCTCGGATTTGGTTTTAAAAAAATATTTAGTCTACAGAAAGTATGGCTTTTCAGTGTGGGGTGTGTTGCGTTAATCGATACGGTATATTTATTCCCACCAAATTTGGTGATCCTTGTCAAAAGTCTTATGCTTAATGTTGAAATAGAAGGAAGATCTTCACTGCACGCCTTCAATGCGATAATTTGAGTCCATAGGTAAACGCCCTCCTATAAAAGGCAACTCTCTCTAATATCTGATTGCTTTTGCCTCATGCGTTACTAACTGAAGCTATCAACTTTAAGACCCTGATTGTAGTTAGCGCAACGATCATTCACCGCAAGCCGAAATAACGAATTAGTCGATTCGTATGATAATGATTAATGGGTGAGCATTTCACTTGGTACGACATGTCTTCAAAATGCTTCCATCTTATTTGTGCTTTAACCTATATGTCTAACTTTAAATGGATTGAGTTCATTTCCGATGAATCTCTTGCAGCAAAATTTTCGTTTTCTCTGGCACACAGTTGATACAGTCAACAATAGTGATAAAATAGTACAACCAAGACTCCTGTCAAATAAAGCTAAACGAAGTTCAAAGAAGAAAACTGAAAATAACTGACGTGTAGATGGAAGTTATTGGATTCATTTCGCAGGTCCATGCATACGCGATCACATTTGACAATAAGCAGACAAGTAAGAGAACATCACTGACCATCTGAGAGTAAAGGCACTTGGAAAGTATTGTTTGGAAGTTTTAGATTAACGAATATTTCCCAAATGACTTCATCGATTTCATCGAAATCGTTTGGACTAAAACTTCCTTCTGTTTTCATCTGATTGAAGATATTCAGATTCAGACTCAGACTCTTCCTCCCCGCATGCAGCACCATCACTCTAAGCATTTCAAGCAAACATCTCCAATGCACGCGGTGTGACTTATGTTTACACACATCTCAACGAGTAAATAATTGCCGGTTGTGAGGTGATGATTCGTTATCGTTTTTCATCTAAAAGCAAAACTATTTTAATTCTTGTTTTTATTCATATATATATACTTGGTTTTTCGTTAGTATTTTGTTATAAAGGATTTTCTTTTTTTTATTATTATTTACTTGTATCTCAAATAGTTTGTTTGTTTATTTTTTTTTTTGTTTTGTTTTTATTTTATATTGTTGTCTACTAAAGAACTTAAAATTACATGTATCTACGAATTCTTAAAAAAAGAAGAATAAAAAGAAAAAAAATAATAAAAGATAATGGTTTTAGATCCTTGCCTGAGCGAGGCAAACGTCTCTCGGGGCTTTACATTTTGTATCTCTCGAATCATGTATCATCAATTTTAATCGTATTGCTGTTGCTGGAGTTGTTATTGTTGGTGTTGTTGTATCGGTATTCTGTTGTCGTTCAAGAAGTCACAGTAACGGGAAAAGTAAAAATATATTAATTATTTTCATCTTATTTGTTTTTTTGTTTGTTTTTTATTATGTATTATTTATTTATTTATTTATTTCTCGTTAAGCTAATTATTATTATTTTAATTTATTCTCTTTTTCATCGATTATTCTTTGTTTGTTTGTTTTTTTTCTTCTTTTATTAGATTAACTCAAATCTAAATTCATATTTTGAAAGACAAAAAAATTTAACAGAGAGAGTTGGTGCAAAATATGTTCGTCTAAATTTTCCTATGTTTTCCATATTACATTCTTTTAATAAACATTTTCTTAACTAGTATATAATTGAACAGCACTTTGAAAAAACGAAATAAAAAAAAGAGGTTATGTATGTATATATTTTCGTTTGTCTAGACTCTAGGCAAACGGCAAACATTTAAGTCCAGTATTGCGGTAGTGTATATGGTGTGTGAGTTGATAGAAATAAAAGGATAACAAATCTTTGTGGAATTAGAGAGAATACTTGAGTGTTCCAAAAAAAAAAATAATATACAACAAAAAAACAAATAATAATTAAAAGTTTGAAATATCGTAGTTTTTTTTTTGTTTCTTTTTACGGCTTTGCGGTATTTTGTTTCTTTTTTTTTCTGATGACTTACAACAGCTACGGTTCACTTTTTTGCTTTAATTAGTAATATAATTGGCGTTTTTGAACTATTGGACCTCTGATGGCTCTGGCTTAGTCGAATGGTGATTATTAGGATCGGGTGCACTCAGCGGCTGCAAAATGAGATGAAAAGGAGAAATCATTAACACTGGTATTTTTATGGTGTTCATTACATGTCTGATTTAAAAATTAAACAAATTAACTAAAAACTACGCATTATGCATTTCATTTTTTTTCCTACTTCAGAATATACAGTATTTACTGAAATATTTTATTCTATTGTGCAAGAGATGGTGATGTTTTAGTTGTACAGGGTGGAAAAACTTCAAGTGATTTAAAATTTTTATATTTTTTGAGATAGTGTGCAAGAACGGGCAAAAATTGTTAAATTTTATTATTTTTCCGTACGATCAATTATAGCAACGCAAAAAATATAACTAAGCATTTTAATACTGCGACGGCTCCCAGTTCAAACACGATGTGAAGCTTAATGACCCGTTTTGACGATCGAGGCTATCAATATCAACGCAAAAGTGGCGTAAAAAATTCAGATTAGAGATCTCTGAGGGCATCGAAAACTGTTATTTTGGTAATTTTCGGATTGCACTTCTGCGGTGATAGCCTCATATAAGGGATCTTATTTTTCACACTATGCGTAGAATTCTTTTAAATAATGTATACTTTAATATAAAAAAAATAAATAAGAACAGGAAAAATTAACGATTTCAATTCAGTCCCACCCTGTACAAGTGCAATAATAGTTCACGTGCTTGACAGCTAGAGAATGATTTCGATGCCATAACACTAATGACTAAAGCTTTAAGTAACTGCATGTTTTCGATGGTCGAAAATAAATCCAACTAGCGACAAGTCCTTTACATGATCGAATTGAATTGTACAACTTGGGGTATCATAGCAAGACACTAGGTTGCAAGAGAGGTTCTACCTCTGGTAAGTAATCGCAGACACTTATGAACTTGAACCCCAAAACTGGAAATAGATTTAAAATAGTAAGCCCCAGTCTGGATGGTGTAGTAGAAGTTTCAAAATCTACAGGATACAAACTACATATTCCTTTACTTGCGCCACAACATGCAGGCGGCTCGGAGGTGAACCTAGGCCTTTGTCAACCTCTAATAATCTCTTATAAGCAGAGGTTAGTTTAATGTCGACTCCGAACGGCGAAGTTTGAGAAGATTTTCAGTCAGTGACTTAAAAGAAGTGGTATACTGAATTAGGAATGTTCTTCCATGTCGGAAACTTAGCATAGACACACAGCGCAGGAGTCCTCTAAGCTTCAGCAGCAAGGCACACATCGCAAGCGCAAATGCCTGCCTTTTTTAAATATAGGTACTAAATTATGACGCTTGCACGGCGATGTGCGAGTGTTTTGAGAGACCTTATTCTGTGATCTGCGGTTCAAATGTTTGTACACGAAATTGATACAATGGGCCAAACTTGACTTGAAGACTGCGGAACACAAGAGTCAAATCCAATAGCATGAATCTCAAATCAATAGCACAAAAGGAACGCTCACGTTCAGGGCACAAAGAAGTGAGCAAGGACTTAAAATTGCTGTCCGGAGGTTGAGTAGAAGCTGGAGAGATTTGTTGGTTGATGCGAATGGACTAGTGTAATACGGAAGAAAGTAAGACAATGTTCTCTAACAAATAAATTTCTTTACAAATTATCAGACAAAATTAAAACAGAGAAGCTCTAGAAGAATAGTCGTGTTACAAACCCAAGGCGTGTTTAGCCGAAGAACAAGGGCAGAAACAGTACTAACGAGATGGCAGAATTAAAAATGTATGACTTGAAAAAGTCATAGATTAACAGGAAGGAGTTGGGGGCTTTATGTTTCTGGGATTTAGTTGGAGGAAACTAATAACCTAACAAGATTTCCACTGTAACTGAGGTGGCGCAGAATCCATGCACATTAACATAATTATGGTAGCCCGTATTGAACACTGATGACAAATGTCAATGTGTTTGTCTGTTCCGTCGCTTACAGAAGCGAAGACAGATGAAAAACGGCAGATTGCAAGGATTTTGACTATCGTTACTCTCCGACTCATCCATTAATACCATTCTCATGTTTTTAAGATTCCACAATGACTAAATCAAAGTCACATACAGTTCGTTTAAAAGATTTGTTTCACGAACTAAATGAAACCCGCTAATCTATTGACGACACTTTACACAAAGAATTGAATATAATACGTAACTTCACCTTGCAGTCATCGTAGTACGGTCCCCCAGGGTGTCCAACAAACGCTTAAATCTATGTGGCTCTTCACCCATAACACGAATAATGTCATCCCTTTAAATCCAACAGTGACGAGAGAACTTCTAATTTATGTAACATTAATTCTTTATTCGTGTAAGAGATGATGGCACGTTTTCCATCCGACAACCAGTTGTGTAATAAAAAAAAAATAGTCCCAAGCTGTTGCTGATAAACCGCTTCAGTAAGGACCAAGATCGACAATTAGGACAATCAACTTCAGAAGAAATCTCTGAGATCAACAGTGATCTCTTCAAAAACTGATCGCATGTGAAATGTCTATTTGTCGATATTTATAAATATAATGCTCAACTATTCTTAAATCATGTTCATTTTGCCTTTTATTTCTCCTCACTGAATGTGTGTTGGGCTTCGTCAAGGTAAAGTCTTTCTATCACACTGGTTGGATGGCGATATTGCTGGCTGCATTATATGCTGAAATTCAACAATGTAACTCATTAGCTCGTTAAAAGAACACGTAAATTGTACAAGTTTCAATGCCACATGGACGACGACGAGGTGGTGGGGGAGGAATCGGATTGAAAGGATTCTGCTGGACGTTACACCGACTTGAATTCCTTAACGTACGCTTATAATTCTAACATTTATTATTAAGTGAAAGTACATAGTAACTACAACTAGATAACATCAACTAAGTCAGTAGAGTCTGGGTGTTAGCTTTGGATATTCAGCGAGCACCCGCTTGTCGTTTTGTGTCAACAGAACGCACTATTTGTCTCGAAACACCACACAATGCAAAGGAGCACAGCTGGACAGATAGAAATCTAATATTGTTCGTATTTAAAAGTAAAGAAAAAGTCATGCTTGAATCTTTTTTGTTTGCCATGGAAATTATTCATTCCGTTCTTTAATTGGATTTCGAACAATAATATGAAACTAAATTCTACTCAAAACTAAACAATAAACACAATTACAACATCAACATCGAACTAAATACTAAGTATACGAAAGTTGTAGAATTACATTACAAGTAGAGAAGTAGGATTAATTAAATACCTACCGATTTACTCACAAGTCCAAGTTGAAGTCCAACCTGAGGCTGTGGTACAGCTGACACTGGCGGTGCTGATACTGGAGAGGGATTTACAGATGGGGGAGCATGTGCCCCTGCACTATGTGGTGCTTCGTGGGGTGTTGTGCTGTGAGCCTGTTGCAGTGCGCCTGTATAATATCCTCCATTTAATCCTGTTTATATTTTAAAGTATAACGCATGTATGATTTGCAAAAAAAAATTGTTTTTTTGTTTAAAGTTTTTTTTTTTTAGGTTATGCAGAGCTTTAAGATCTTTTATCTGTTTTTTTTGTTTTTTACTTATTTATCTTTCGAATCCTAAAGAAATTCGGTTTTTGATTTAATTGATTTTCTTCAAGTGGAACAACACAAAACAAACGAAACATTGTATGAACTGAATAAACGGTTTTTGAGGTGTTGTTTTAATTGTTTCAGGGGGCAAACACAAAATATGAGAAAGGGGTTCGGGCAAACACGCTGGAACACTACACAAGGGCTAGCTCTCTTTGAAATATTTACTACTGTCTGGTACATTGTGTTGGTGGCAAAAAAGGCGAGGTGGTCACGCCGCTGACTACTGAGACGACTTCTTTCTCGTGGAAACAACACAGTCTGAGGCAGGGGTGAACAACATTGAATCAGAGGTAGGATAGGCTGGTGTGTGTGGCCGGTTAATACGGCCAAATTTCGTTGCATAAAATGCGAGGTTTGTAGGCAAGTGAAGCGAAAAGTGCGCGAAGTTCCCGCGTTTTTACCCGCGCATCAGAGAAAGTATTAGCTTTCGAGTGAGCTTTCGTTGTTTATCGTATTGTTCTCTGTGCATCAGAGATCGTATCAGCTTTTGAGTGAGCTTTCGGCGACATCACAAATTGCATACTATCAAGAATTGATCATTCGAACGCTTGAAAGCACGAACCATTACTTGCGATAAATGACGGTATTTGATGCGACAAAATTTGACCGTGTAACAGCGGCTTAAGTACTTGTATGTTCGAGAGCTTTCAATATTAGTCAACAATGAATTAGCGTCCATGCTTAATAATGCATAATCGTGGATAAGGATGACAGAAGCAGGCATGAAATAAGAACAACGAAAGGAATCCATTAGTTTTCTTCTCCAGAATACGATTAGCAAAACAAAGACGAGAAAACAGCACAAAACAAACCGTTCTGGAGGGGCTAAAATACACGCCATCTTCATGTCGGGTCGGGACCATAACTGTCCGTAAAGAGATGTGTTTCTTATAGAGGGGTATTCGTAAAGAAAAGATTCACTGTACTCTATAGCGGACACCCCGATGCAATCAAGATTGACCATTATGTCAATGTGTCCATTCTATAAGGGTAACGTAAGTTAAGAAATTCAACAAGTCTTCAGGTTAAGCATAACGTTGGGACTTCAACTTTTAAGTACCCTACCATTCTATAAGGGTAACGTAAGTTAAGAAATTCAACAAGTCTTCAGGTTAAGCATAACGTTGGGAATTCAACTTTTAAAGTGTAGTTAACCAAAGAAAAATCATGGACTATTTTGTTTCTAAGAGATTTCCACATTAGGTAGGACTGGTAGTGGCATTAATACACTTAGGCCAAAATAGGCCCATACCGCCACGTGGTTATGTCAATCAAGGGAGAGGGGTTTTGTCAACAAATTTGACTAGTGCGTTGACCGGTATTTTACTGAGGTCGTTAAGACTATCATAGCATTGGGAGCCTATGGTGACTTTCCTAGTTGAGGCAAGTACAGAACAGTTGCAGAGAAAGTGTTGGGTGCTTTACTCCTTATCTTCGTTGAAGAATAGGCCTAGTCTTTTTGTGTGAATCTCTAATAGGCAGTGTCCGGTTATTCCACCTTATACTCTCAACAGTGTCACCCAAAAATATGTAACTTGTATTTGTTTTTGTCACTACGCGACGTTTGTCACTCTTACGACGATCATATTTTATGGGATTTTAATGGGATTTATGGATAAGGGAATCGCAGTGAGTGACAAGTCACATAAAGTGACTGGGAGAATGGCAGTTAGGGTGACAAAATTCACAGTGACTAGGAGAATACAAATTTCTCCAAGTGACACTTATTTTTGAGTGACACGGCTAAGAGAATAAGGGAGATTATTCCATTTGTGTAGCACAGTCGTCAGTTGAAATACTTATTACAGAAAATATGTACAATGGGTTAAGAAATAAGGTCTAGACCAAGAATAGATTTGTTCTATTAATAAATGCGGATTGCTGAAACTGTTAAGTGATCATAGCAAACCTTATCAGAAACCTCCCTTTGCAAACGGATTTAACTTTAAGCAATCATCGAAAGCTTTCCACTTGGCTTACGAACTTTACAGGAAATAAAGAAGAAAAATAACCATTTTGTTTGTGTGTAATGATAAGCAGATGGATAGATTTAAAGCAGAAAATGTGTGGAAAAAGTATAAAGTTAAATTGCTTGAATGAGATTTTTGCTTAAGTGGACAGAATAAACAGTATTAGATACACATAAATAAAATTGATACCTGTTATGTTCAAAATTCTTTCTCTGTTGTGGCAATGGGGTGATGCCCTACACTAATTAAGAGACTAGACTTTATTTAAGGACCATTTTAACTGAATCGGGGTTGAGAATTGTTTTTTGCTTGTCTATTTTAGATTTGCTCACTTCTTCGATATCAAATGGAAGCCGTACGGTCATTTTTTTTCAATTCCTTCACATGATTGACATCTAAAAAAACCCTTCCTAAGTGACTTGAGAGAAGTAGATTTAGTTTTATAACTTAAATAGAATGCAAGCTCAGGTCTTGATTTGTAGGCACACTGGTGTGAAAGTATGTATACGTTTGACTAACTTTTGATTTTGTAGTCTGAGCAATTCAAAGCCGACAAAGGTATCTAATCTTAAGTCAATCTTTAGTGCGGTAGTAGTAAAGTACAAGTACAAAAAATCTCACAAATGCTACGCCTAAAATTCCTTCTGGAGTGTACTTGAAATGCCAATTCAAAAATTTTGTACAGAAACCAGAAATTAAGTACATTGATACTTCTCTCTTCTCTATAGCAGACAGCAGCGGGACTATTTTGTTTGTCCGTTATGTGGGGGTGTCCGCTCAGAAGGGGGTACACTAGTACCTTTATGCCGAGGCCATAAGAGAGAGCTGTCCCTTTATGGAAGGTGTCTGTAAAGTGATATCCCTTATTAAGGGGTTTCCGTAAAGAGGTGCCTCTTATAGAAGCTTGTCCGTGCATACTGTGCATACTGTAAAGATTCACAACAGACTGTGAACACGAATGAATCTGAGCGACTTTTATTCGAGATATCAGCGGAATACTGAAAACGGCAGATTATAACATAAAGGAAAGGACAAATTGAATTAAAATTAATACGCCCGAAAGAAAAGGAAATCGGCGGCTATGGAGCTGAAGATTTTCATGAAATCGGATTAAAGAGGCACCTAACTCGCAAATCACGGCGAATTATAGTAGTTGTCGGCTAAGCGAGCGGCGTATAACCGAGATTAGTGTGTGTACAAAATCATGTAAACGGAAATCTGATTGTTTGCATTGGTCCATAAAAAAGATATAAAAATGGGATGTAGATATCATTCATCTGTAAAGTACTTGATTTGGGATGATATTTTTAAATATTAATTAAACCAATCAAGGTCTGCAAATTTGAGTTTTTTTTTTTTTTTCGATTTCTCGCAATCTGACTACCTGGGAGCAGCAGCGATACAATGCCTAATTCCAGTGATGTTTGCAGTTTGAACTACAAGGCTCCCCTACAATAACTTATTCACAAATAACTTAACTTAAAGCTTTAACAAAACAAAAATAAGCACATTACTTAAAAACAAATGGGAATGATGGAATTTAAGATAAAACATAACCTGAATGCATCACAAAATGATAACATCCAATGAGAGCTTTTACGAAACAACTTCTAGATACTAGAGCAATGAAATTATTTACAAAAAACGTCTCCGAGGAGACCGCAAACGAAACGTAATGAAATTATGGAAAGCTTTGTAAAATGTCAAAAATGCTCTCGCTTTTGAGAACGTTTTTTTTACAACAATTTGTCGTAAATCCTTTGGATTGTTTGGCTTTCTTTTTTTTTTTTGTTTTCTTGACATCACAAACGTGAAACAGAGCAGCAAGTGATTCGAGAATGTAAAACGAAACAACACATGTTCATACAGAAAAAAAATTACCTTACTGAACTTGACTTATGATACATACGAGATAACTCCAAAAACGTATCACTACAGGTACACATATACATTGTACAATCTACTAACATTCAGCATCTTATTCTATAAGGTTCAAAAAGTGATTGAATCTTTTATAAATTTTGTTTGATTTGTTCTTTCAATTGTATCATATTCATTTCGAATTTTCTTATATGTTGTTGTCAAAAAATAGTTATGCTCTTAAAAATAATGATTCCATCATCCCATGCAATTTTTTGTTTGGTTTCTGTTAAGTTTAAGTTTACTTTTGTAATAATTATATTTTTGTTTATTTGTTTTGCTTTTTTCCCTAATTCTTATATCATTTCTTAATCAAAAAAAAATCTGAAGAAATAAGTGAGAGCCAGAGAGAGAGAGAGAGAGAGAGAGTGTGTGTGTGTGTGTAAAGTTTGTGTTGAAAGTGTGCGTGTGAGACAGAGAGAAAGATAGACAGAAAAAAATCAATCAAAACTTAACTAGTAATTCGCTATACGAAAACGAAAACGCAGTGAATGTATACACAACAAAATCGAATGTAGAAGTTTTGTCCGGCCGTTGAGAACGATATATGCATGTATTTATGTGGTGTAAATAAAAAACCATACAAAAAAAAGAAACATAAAATAGTTCATTTGTTTTGTTTGCTTTTTTTTTCTGGAAAAATTTAATTTTATTTAGCTTTCACAGTTATTAAAAATATTTTATACAATATAAAATAACAGTTTTCATTTTCTTTTTTATTCTTTTTCTTTTTCTTCATCTTCATCTTTTCTCTTCATTTTTGTTTTTCTATATTTTGTTTCCTTTTTCTTTTTTCTTCATTTTCCGACTTTATTCTATTTTCTATTATTTAAATTTGTTTTTGTTATATATACTTTTTGTTGTTGTTGTTGTTGCTGTTTGCATTTGCATCTCTAGTAAACTCAACATACTTCGGCTTTAGTTTATTTTTTTAAGTGAAAAAAAAACATTTAAAAAAAGGAGAATTAAAGGGAAATTATAGTTTTGTTTTCAAAAAATGAAAATCTTGTGCAAAATCATATTCATATTCTTTCTCGTCTGGTTTTGGTTAATTTTTTCTTTTCTATTTCTTTTCGTCTAAACACAACAAAATCGAATTGAATTGAACGTTGGATCAGTTTGAGTTTATCTTTTGTTTTTGTAGTTCTCGGGAATAAGTAAGTAATTTCGAAATGATTTCAACTGGTGTTTGAGTTTAAAGGCGAAAATAAACGCGGATGATGAGATCATATTTTTTAGAGCAAAATTTGTTTTGTTTTTTTCTTTCGTTTTTGTTAACATCTGTTGTACATAGAATGTATTGCTACTATTTTTTGATTTGCTTAATGGTTGGTTTCATTACTTCTTTGCTAAAAAAAATTGCATGTGTATATACTTATGAAATATATAAAAAAAAGAAAGTCAGTAAGATAATTTTTCTTATTTGCTGTTCACTTATCTAGTACATGCTCTATTTGCTTAAACAATGCTTTTTGTATATAATTTCATTTGCTGTTTTTTCTTTTTTTTTTTTTTGTGGCGATTGTCATAAAAATTATAAAATTGTGATATCTTTTTTTTATTTTTTACTTAATTTATACGTTTTTTTTTAGTTATAGTTTTGTTTAACTTTAAATGTGATGATTCGACACACACTTGTATATTTTGCTTGGTCATTGAATGTGTACAAGTGCAGATTTTGAAATGAGACTAATATTACAACCAAAACTTTGTACAGTGTCTTGTCGCTCGAGGAAATATGATGAAATTATCTCAATTATGCGAATAAATGGCCAGAAGATGTTTCGTGTGAATCTGAATGCAGTTTTTGGTTAATCAATTTTCATCGAATTGCATTTATGAACGAGTGATGTTTCCGAATCAGTACCACTCGACTGGTGTGGTTAACATTTTTAGTGGTGGACTTGACAGAATTAGAGGAAATAAACTCACTGCGAAAGACTTCCAGTCTGGTAGACAAATCATATTAATCATGAAGATCAAATCTCTTCCTTCTGAACAATTAAAAGCAAGAAGAATCTTGTATTCACCACGGTTGTTCAATGGGTGTGGTGTTTTCTTGTTCACGGAACACAAATGTGAATAGTCTCAACAGAGAAGCGTGGAATAAACCCCACCGCCGAGCAGATTGACGCACGGTTCGTGAAGGAAGTAGGCAATATTTGCTTGGTTGACACTACTGCAAGGACCTGTAGCACTGCCCAAAACAATGTACCACTACTCCAACTTTAAAAGATGACCCACTGTCTTCGCGCTTGTCAAAACTGTATATGCTTTGCAAGAAATCTCTTTTCTTTTCATCCACTCGCACAATGTCAATAGGTTTTCATTTCACATTTCCTTCTCACATTTGATTTGCACAAACACACGTGGCGTGGCGGTCACAAAAAGAATAATAACTATTTCCACTTCAATGTTTACATTCTCTAGCTTTAGCTTTCGAATCACAATCACTGGGGTTACACAAGAAACAAGCTTCGCACTGATTGTGTGAACGTGCAAAACAATGTAATCACTATTTGATCTGTTCAAAGGATGGTTTTTTTTTAGGACACGACATGACATATTTTTTTTTCGTTTTTTGTTTCTTTTTGGACAAACACATACATTTAACATAGAAAAGCACATTAAAAGAAATATATCTAAGATGTATGTATGTATAATCAAAAGTAAATAATTAAAAGAATGTTGTGAATAGAAAACAGATTAGATTACAAAAACAACAATTCGTAAGTAGTCATAACAATAGGGTTAGAAAAATATTTACACTTTTTTTTTAAAATCAATTTTCGTATACAAGTCCTAATAGTTTTTGATCCCGATACATGTGTATGAATGCCCTAACTCTCTATCTCTCTCTTTTGTTCTCTTTCCTTCTTTGTCGTTTTGTTGTGAAAAATTTAGGCGATCGGAGCAAATAGGTTAGGAAACATCAGTACACATTTTGTCATGGTTTGTCTCTGACCTGTTTGGTTTCAAACAAAAGCGCTACGCGTGTGGAATTCATTGATTGTCTGACTCAAGTAAAATTGACTGAATGCAGGTAAGGGCTCTCTCTCTCTCTCGGGAATATCCCCTTGGCATTGAATCACGTTCGAAAACTAAATTGTATGATAGCATTTTATTTGAGCTGCCAAAAGGAACTGACTGATGGATTGAAGATGGTTATGAATACTGCTACAATCGCAGCCTTAGCTAGTTAGTCTCTGAATCCCATTCACTTAGCAAAACACTGTCGTACGCAGATATAAATCAGTGAAGACAGCTTGTCCAAGCAGTAGCCACAGTTCAATGTTGGATGAACTCCTTTTGCCAGCCAACTACATTCATTGAACAAAGTTTTCAGCATTCAGTGCATTCGGAGCATGCATCCTACCTCATTTTTCAAGCCACCCTCAACCAAAAACAACGCATTCTTCGAACAATGTGATAGAAGAGTTTACGATTTGTATGACACAGCACCTTTCACATTGACAGATTGTGTCTGGTCGCCTTAAGCATTAATGCAATTTATCAGAGATGGCAACACGTCATCCGCTTCTGATAAAGTACACAAACATTTTGAGGAAACAAAGTACAGCACTGCATATAAGAGAATGTGCAGTACACATCCGAGACTCGTTTTTTACTACGTTTCCAACTAAATGCTCCTACATTCCAATTCAATTCAAATTCACTCCCGCGCCTCGCAGCAGTTGTGTCGTCTTGTCTCAAAGTCAAACGTTTACTTTCAATTTACAAAAGAGGAAATGTTTCGCGCGTTCCCTTATAATTTTTATGACACCAGAAGAAGGTACTCTTTTTTTTGTCCACACTCTAAAGATTTAAAGAAACAAAGAACTCTTTCAAGATTTTAAAAGAAAAATTTGTTTTGCTTTGCATATTCAATTCACGCGGTCCAGCTGGAAGTTAAACACGCCACGCGTATGGTTTCTGTCTAGAGAGACTTTCAAGTTAAAAATGAGAAAATTGCTGAGAATCACATTATGATCCGTGTGAGGATGTACACGCTATGCTATGCATTGCATAAAATAAAACGTCCCAATGCTCACATTTGGAAGTCGCCTATATATGGGTTCTACTGTCGAAACAAAACAAAAAAAAATGGAAATAAAATGCATTCATATGCCTTCATTTACGTTACGTTAGCTTTACGAATTGATATGCTTAAATCAAGGGAAGAAAAATTATGTATAACTAAGGAGGGGGGCGAGGGAAATTCTCTCTCTACATCTAAACGGTTTACATTTGTTACTTCATTTTGTTGTAATATCTAATTGTTGAATGCTTGCGGGGGGATGCGTTCTCAAGTGGATGAAATAATTATTTTTGTATTTCAATTTTTTTTTTGAAAAATGATTCGCTACTTTAAGACACAAACAAAATAAAATCATTGAATATTGGAGGTATGGAAAATTTAGTTTGCTTTTGTTTTTACAAGGATCTTGTTGTTTTTGTTTTCTGTGTTTTGTTGGTTGATTTGTTTATATATATATACTTTTTTTTCTTTCTTTCTTTCTTTTTGCTTGTTTTGTTATTATTTTGATTCTACTTTACTTAAGAGTTTTGATTTCTTATTGAAATTTGTTTTTGTTTTGTTTTGTTATATTTTTTTTGTTTTGTTTTGTTTTAAATTGAAATTTTCTTTTCATTTTTCTGGATTTGATAATATTTGTAGTTTACCTTCTGAGTAGACTGCCGCGGCCGCAGCGACGGCTGTAGCTGCAGGTGTTCGCATAAAGTATTCTTTATTAACACAATTCCTCAAAACTTCTGGAATATTGCCGACAATCGCCCGTCGAATCTCAGTGGCTGCCATTTCGCGTAATTCTGTAGCAGATGCTTCGCTGAAGAAGGCTGCATGTGGTGTACATATAAGATTTGGAGCATCTTTCAAGGCTCCCTGAAAATCAAGTCAGAAATAAAAAATGATTAGTATAAACAAGATTCATTGATTGGTTTGAGGTGTAAGATGTTTTACTACAATCTTACTTGGAATACATTATAAGGTTCGTTCTCGTGAACATCTAAAGCTGCAGCTCTTATTCTTCCTTGTTTCAAAGCGAGTGCCAGCATTTCGTCATCGACCAAACCGCCCCTTGCAGTGTTAACTAAAAATGCACCAGGTCTCATCTAAAACAAAAATGATATATTTCAAATGAAATGCCATTGAATGGAGATGTATGAGTTTTACTAATTTACCTGTTTAATTGTGTATTCGTTAATTAAGTGATGGTTGTGTTCGTTGAGGGTACAATGTAACGACACACAGTCCGATTGGAATAGAAGATCTTGTAATGTATAAACCCGTGTTAGACCCAGCGATTTGTCAATACCATCCGGAAGATATGGGTCGTAGAATATAACATTGAAACCAAAAGCTTTTGCTCTCAAGGCTACAGCCGATCCGATTCTTCCTAGTCCAACTAAACCTAAAGTGTCACCTCGAATTCTAGCGCATCCCTGTAAAAGCAATCAAATAAGAAATTTCATTAGTTAATGTTTCATTTGATCTGTTTTTGATGATTGAGAACAGAGCAAATTTAAAAATAGAAAAAAAATACAGATTTTGTTTTAAGAAAACGAAAGCCAGTCTGCGGCAGTGGAGGTTGGAGACTTGAATGTTACTCTCCACAAGAACATACATGACTTCAATGTGTATCCGTGTTCCAGTGTTTGACTGGATCCCATGTTTGTTAAGGCCACAACAATGTGCAGCCATATACAAGACAAAGTGTAATACAAGTTCACGTGAAAACTCAAATACTGAACAGCAGCGTGTAGGTCCTATTCATTGCGGCCAACACAAACAAAAAAGGAAATGAGTAACCCTGCAGCCTTGACTGCTATATACACTTCCGGTGTTATTTCCCAACGAAGGAGGAGAGGATCGCAAATGACCCATCAGGAACTCTACATCTCGACATTGGAAATAAAGTGAGGTTAAGGTTCTTAAGTACGCATCATTCGATCACTCTATGCTGGATCCGAGATTACAGGGACATAGCCGGCAATGAGACAGCAGATGAACTTGCCAGGAAAGGGACCGAAACAGACCCATCCCAAGCAATCTTATGCATTAATCGACGTCTTGCAGATGTCAAGAAGTTGTGGGTGACAAAATCATAGAGCTAGCAAACGCAAGAAGAGCACTCTAACCACCCTTCAGACCACTCGGTTGCGGTTGCCCAAGTTCAATAGTACAAAAACCGACAAACTCCGACGATGCAACAAAAATTTCTGCGGATGGTAGCCGGAGCGCTAGCTGGTCATAACCATCCGTGATATCAACAAATTGAGACTGCCTCATGACACCAAATGCAGAGGATATGAAGAAGAAATAGAGGATACGTTTGTCTGTACCCCAGTCCCTGCCTACTGAGACATAATACTGGGAGAACACTTCTTCCAGAATCGCCAGGAATTATTAGAGATCCCACTAACCTCTTTTTCAGGTTCATCAGGATTTCGAGATGGCTGGATTAAATAGGTACAACAGCATCATGAAGACGAAACACAAGAGTACAAATAGAAACTAGGAGGTTAACCATCACCCACGGGCATCACAATGGATCCAACAGGAATCATGCAAAATTTAATTTGCTTTTGCTTTTACAAGGATGTTGTTGTTTTTGTTTTCTGTGTTTTGTTGGTTACAGGATCTAAGTGAGACGTGGCCTTCGCTCATCTATTTTTTAGAGATAGCAACGTGAAACAGTCTATAAGTAAGCATCCACATATACAGACATTTGTAGGAGAAGCAACCTGTTGCACAAGCTCTTTTTTTCTACTACTTCAGCGTGTGATAGGCGCATTCGAGTTATAATCGATTCCTATAACATTTCGATGAGACATTTATCGAGCCATCTTGTGTTAGCAATTAGTAGTCATTCGAATAATTTTGAGAATCGAGATGGTGATGTAATCGATTATCACTCGAATGCGATTAAAATATCTCGATTATAATAATAATAATATGGGTGCAGCGACAGTCCGATGTGGACCTAGGCCCAGCTTCTCAGCAACCACTCGTGTTGTGCGTGCTATTGATCTATCTCTTCACGAGTGGAAGTGATCTACAGTTTTATGCCGACTCCCAACGTCGAAGTTGAGAAGCATTTTTCTAGACAGGAATACTTTTTGAGCATTATCAGTGACTGGAAAGAGGTGGAACCGTGAATTATGAAAGTTGGTAAGTTGGGGATTCGAACCTGCCACTCTCTCCGTAGGAGTCGACGCACTATTGCGCGGTGACCACGATGGGGAAAGTCTCGATAATGCCCATGACTAACTTCAGCCATTGCACTGTGAGCATTTATTCCATTTAGGGTTAGGGGCCGACTCGACAAAGCTAAGGCACTTTGCATCAAAAGTTACCGTGCTTCTATTTACACCTCATCCACAATCTAAAAGAAACAATCGAAAGAGTCGTACACAGATGGAGATGGAACCACGTTTGTGAAATCTCTAAGGAGAATAAACGTGAAGACTGTGAACAAATATAGTGTGTCATATGCATGTTTCTTTAGTTTGAGGAAGTAGATCGTTCAGGTGTGATGGCTTAATGACAAGTTACGATCGTAGCTTTGAAGGTTTGAAGTGCAAATTTCATATTCAATGTCCTTTTGGGCGAACGGACTTGTCTTGTGTATTCATATTCAGTTTCTTTTACTATGGGTGCCGCTACGTGTCCGTGTTGTGCATGCTATTGATCTCTTACGAGTGGAGGGAGACTTAAAATTTGATGTCGGCTTCGAATGTTTTATGAACTTGTTCTAAGCTCTCTGAGAGAGATGGCGCAGAGAATTATGAAGATTGCTCGTGTCAGGCTCGACGCACCCATCCACTACACCACGGCTGCCGTGAATTATGAAAATTGGTCGTGCCGGCCCTGCTTGTTCCAACTGCCTCCCACTTATTTACCATCTCCTAATGAAAGAGTAAACAAAACATTTCCATTACGCCAATTTATTCAAAAACTCACTCACCCACCACCCATTTTCAAAGCAAAGGATTGCGCTATGTTTCAGGTGTGACGTACGTACGCCATAATTCAATTCAATCTGTGTACATGTGAACGTACCGCGAAAATGACTTCAACTCAAGATAAGCAAAAAATCGCATTCACTTCCATTTCATTGAATTTCCACAACTGCAATATTCGTTAGGGAAGGAGGCGAAAGCGACGAGAGAATGAATTCATGTACAGCGCAGTAAGTTGTAAAACTAACTATCATTATCATATCAATCACACATCGCTATTGTGACATTCTCACTTAATTACCAAGCTACAATGATTTTCTAAACGATAAGATTACCACTTATGTGACGTAAGGCAAACAAACATTTATTGCCGGCAGATACAATAACAATTCCATCAACACACAGCCCGCCGCTTGAATGTTGATAAACGACGCTTAGTATTAACTTATATTCAAACTAAAATCATATCATAAAGATATTGCGCTACATGCATGCGGCGATGATTAGCTAGCTGTCCATGGGCACTGGGTCGACGTGCTAATCAGCTACTCAATCGAAATATTTTGTCAAGGCATGTATTCGAACCTGTATGTGCATGGCAACAGATATGAATTTGTTGAAACAATTACCTTCACAAAAAATGCATAATCTTTACGGTAAATGTTGATTTTCAGATCACAAGATCGTATTGAGGTGAAAATCTCTTGATTATTTTTAGTTCACAAAATTGTGCCGAGGCAATGGGCACAACGTAATCTTAATCTAATTCGATACTGTGAAGTGGTTTATGAGTTAAATCCCACTGCAGTTCAAATCACAAGCGGATAAGATCGGCATTCGAACACGGGTCATTGAATGGACTGAGGACTTTACTTTGATGGCCAATCGAATTGGGGATGCTCCAACTTCGAACAATCACGTTATGCTAAGTTCCCACTGAACCGAAATAGAGAAATTCGTATGAACATTTACGGAGAAGTTTAAAGTGTTTTCAAATGTCATTAGCTGTCAGTTTCGAAACAGCTGTTTGTTGACATGAAATAATAGTGTTCAGAACCACACAAAACAGAGAGAGAAAATGTGAAATGTGCTTGTTCGTTTTGACAGCCTCTTACGGACGGATGATGAAACATCGTGGTAGGAACACTAAGTGCCTCTTTGTCTCCTTAATCTAAATGCTAAATGTCTAAATATTTCCTCTTAATTTTGTTTAATAACCCTTCTGGAAACATTGCCTAGGAACTGATATTTTGACTTGTATTTTGTGTAGTATCATTTTCGTACTAGTGCTTGATCACGTTAATATAGATTAAAGTATATGTCAAATGACAAATTACTTCTTTTTTTAGTGAAGCTATAGCCTCGTACCCAACTTCCACTTCAATCGCTTGTTCTCTCTCAACATTCCTCCTAACAAGAAATATCGATGATTTTTTCTTAACAGTAACAGACTGTTAAGAGAGATGATTAGGCGCACGCCTGCGTCTCGGAGCAAGAGTTCAAATCACGAGAGATTTATGGCGTTCATAATTACTTTGTGATCTTTGACAATCGTGGAAAGCAGGACAACTCTTGTAAATTGCGTAAAAAAAAAATTTAAACAATTGATGGGGGTGAGCATTACGACTGGCTGACTCGTCCCGGCAGAAGTAGAACCGACCACCTTCTCACTAGATAATTGGCAGTCATGAAGGCGTGAGTGTATGCCAAACCAATTTAGAGATGGTTGTTTTGGATTCAACATCACCCTGTCCCTCAAAGACAGCAGATCGAGTTTTGACATTTTGGATCTCTTAGTTTTGTCTTAAGAAAGAACATTTCATTGAACACCTGTTTGTAGATTTGGAAAAGGCATAGGACAGAGTTCCTCGAGGTAAACTCTGGAGTGTTCTACAGGAGCATGAGACTTAATCATGCGTCTTGTTATCTCTACTTTTCATTATAAAAATGAAGTGGATGTTGAGGCGCAGCCAAGTCAAGAAATGTTTCACATAAGGAACATCCTCCCAGGCGGGGGACTCCAGCTCGCACTCAATACGTTTAGGATGAAGGTTAACGTGGACAAATTGGATCTGGTAATTTCCAGAGCGTCTGTAAAATGCACTCTACTTGTTGGAGGAGTCTCAATGAAGCAGATGGAGGAGTTTGATTATCTCGGGTCGGGATTTTCACGACTGATGGGAGGAGCCATGCTGATCTATCCTGTAGGATCGGCCGAACTGGGTAAATTTTGAATCAACTTGGAAGATCTGTAATTAGAAAGGCTGAGCTTAGTGTCAATGCCAAGTTAGCGGTTTTTACTCAGTATCTGTTCCAACTCTCACCTATAGCCACGCAATTTGGGTTATGACCCAAAGATTAAGATCGCCAATACAAGCTGCCTAGATTGGGTTTCTTCGTGCAGCTGTGAGAGTCGATCGCCATGTGAGAAACACGGAACTACGCGAGGAACGCAATGTTGAGCAGCTGTTTTATCGAACAGAAAGGTGTGTGCTTCGATGATTTGGTCACGTGGCACAAATGTTCCCATCATCACTTCTGAGTTGTGCCTGGAAAGCGATTACACCAAGCAGACAACGGGCAAGGTAGTTGGACCTAGTCGCCTTTTTCCACTTGGGCATGGTAAGTTAAAGTCAATGGCGGAGGATCGAGTGGCGTGGTGATCATTCGTGCGGGAACCCTTTTAATGACCCATGCGGGTCACTGAAGATAACAATTGGAATTGAATACATTATTCGTGAACCATGCGGACATTGTTAACCCTCATCTCAACCTCAATTCTCCGTAGATTTCTACGGTTGTGGTAATTTAGTGTGTTTTCCATGATTTTTTTAAACCTTTTTTAGAATTCTACGAAAGAGGGAATGCGTAAAATAAGGATTGTAATAAAGTCAGAAAATTTCGGAAGTTTCCAATATGGAAAATTGGAAGACAAAAAGTAGCACCTGCGTAGTTTTCTACGCAAGGATGAGATGAGAGTTAAGTAGAATTCATCAGATGGTCCGATGGAAGTGTTCCAGAAACCTTGCCACAAACTCTTACGCGGCCACAAATGCAGAATAGTGTGCCAACATTAATTATAATCGGACACATACTCTCCGAATATCTGACTTGATAGTGGTGGGCCATTAATATTATAAGTCAATCGCTCAGTTATTACACCGTATCCACAGCAATACGGCAGGCTATACATGACATGACCAATTAATGGTCATTGGTATTTCTGACTACGTTTTGGACAAAGCGACACAATACATAAGGTAGTAGCTATAACATCGCTGTGCTCAGACTTCGGCGGAGGCATGTACGATCTCAAAAGCGGATGAGGAAGTCTTTGGTATCTTAGAGAGAAAATTTTGCGGCTGATCTGTGGTCCTGGGTGCGTTGATGGTTTTTGGAGGAGAAGATTCAACCAAGAATTGTAGGGAATGTACAGCGACATGAGCATCTACTTAAGCATTTGCCAGGAACGGACCACTTGTTCTCTCTCTCAAGAACAGATAAACAAACACGAAAGTTTGACAAGAACAGAACAGAAAACAAGCTTACAGAACCTGATTAGATACTTGGGGCGTTTGGGACGAGATGGGAGATTGACGCGTCTAAAAATCCTAAAGCACAAGGTGGCTGGGGCATGTAGAAGAGGCTTCGACTCAGAACCTGTGCGTCAACGCAACTGAGGACGACAACGTCTTAGGCGATGCATGCATATAAGTGGACCATGACCTCAACCAACATTGTGTCCGAAACTGAAGGCAGCTAAGCAGGGATCGTGCTGGATGAAGAAGCTTGTTGGTTTTGGACTAGGTCTGTAGAGTCAACCAAACAGATGGTATGGCTGCAACAGGTTCTTTCAAAAACATTTTGAACAATTGTATACACCATCTTAACACCTTGAATCAAACGAAGGAAGTTGGTGACTAAACTATGAAAAACTGATGGTGACTAGTCAACAACATCGTTTACAGCATCTCACAATACATGAACGAAACTAAGCAAGTCATATAACGGCTAGTTAAGTTTGGACAAGCAGCTTGCATTTAAACAACCCAGAGGAGGCACTAACCATGAATCTGATTCAGAAAAGCGTTTATACAATGAAAAAAAAGCTATCAATTACATCACTGTTTGCAAAAGAGTTTAACAACATTCCCCGATTGAGAGGGTGATTATTATTACTGAAGTACAATTTATATGACCTTGATCTTGAACTACCGACTAGCTGCGAATGTTAGAGATAAGGTTTATTTACTCATTGTTACACTTTAGTAGTAAAATATCTAACAACTAAAATGGCGTTAATCATCGTCCCCTTAAACATTCGAATGTTCAAAGAAATGTGTCGATCTTCTCCGATCATCTGTTCGTAGCCGTATGGACTGTTCAGCGTACCAAAACACAGCCTGATTTGAGTGAGGGACAAGGACTGAAGCAGGGAATGATTGAAATATAAAACGTTTTCCTTTCGATATGTTCAGAATAAACCTGAAGGAAAATTAATTCGCAGACCATCCGTGAAACACAACAAATCTTCACTCACCGTCAGAGCCTGTTATAGCTGTCTTGACGAAATGGTCTTACGGATAATACGCTTGTAAATGGTGATACCACCAACGAACGCGAGTGTAGACATACCGTATTGTTATACCATATTCGGATTTCTACAAACCTACTAGGTTTCGTCATACATTTTCGGAGTATAGAAACCTCGCGTTTTTTCCTAGTTGAAGCCCCACTAAATTCATCCGTCCGTGAGGGGGTGTCGAACCGAACAAGCCTAGAACTGAACTTCAGCTTATTTTGGTCATTTTGGTGTTCATCGTCTCATCCTATCTCATTCTATTCTCTGGTGTTCACACACTATTATTTCACGTCAAGGGACAGCTGTTCCAGCGGCCATTTAAAAATTGAGAGCGAGTAACATTTGTTTTGGCGGGCACTTTTAAATTGAGAGCGAAACCACTTTTAACTCGGTTTTTTTCCCGGCCTCTTCGAAATTGACAGCTAATGGCATATAAAATCACTTCAGACTCAGTAAAAGTTCACCCGAATTACGCAGTTTCGGTTCGGTGGGAACGTAGCATTAGGCGGATTTGACCTTCTGAAAGGGACAGTTGCTGGCTGAGATTTACAATACAACCGAAATATCTTGAATACCTTCAGTCTTTCACAATTACAGTATTCTATCGATCATCTGACAACTAGTATAATCCTTCGTGTTTTGGCAGTCGGGATTTGTCATGATGGCTCTGTAATCTGCCGTCATTGAAAGTCTGGAGCTCCATAGTCCGCCATTATCCTTCTCTTTTATGCATATTCATATTCATTTTAATCCAATTTGTCCTTCCTGTACATAATCCACTGTTTACAGTAATCTACCGTTGGTTGAGATTGTGTGGTGAGGGATTAGCGAGACTACTTTAGAGGGTAGTTTGACAAGTTGTTTTTTTAGACAGCTTTACTCTCTAAGCAATAACTCGAGAAATGTGAAGACGTGAATTATGAAAATTGTCGTACCCTTATTGGAACCTAGATACCGAGCGTAGGAGTCGACGTACATACGCAACTCGTCATAGTGGCCACCCAGCACTATCACAGAGTTGTAATTAAAGAGATCCACAATTCTATGATGATTTAAACCAATTACGAGAAACCGGAAGTAATGATCTCGAATACCCTCGTTCCCAGACAGAAGTGCAGACATTTTTTCAGGGACACATTAGATGATGAGACACTGTCGAGAGAGTGTTTAGACTAGTTTCTGATCATATTTTGATATTTCCGACATGAAGGCAATGAAATGTATATAATTGGGCATGTCACCAACACAATTGACATTTATCTATTTATATTAGTTTAGAGGCATTTTAATGATAAATGTATTTATACTCACTTGGGCGGCTTCTCGAACTTGTTCGGGTCCTGTGAATTTTTTTCCTTCTCTAACCATATTGGCTAGCCAATAAGTTCTCCGGTATAAATTTAAAATTAAACACATTGTTGTGTCGGCAACCTCCTCCACACCATAACCAGGTACATTGCACACCGCAATACCTAATTCGCCCGCAGCCTTAACATCAATATTATCCGTGCCACTACCAATGCGTACAATAATACGCAGTGCTTTGAATTTTTCCAAATCCTCTTTTGTTAGAATGATTGTGTGCCACATGAGTGCTCCGACTGCCTCATTTAGAACCTATATCACACGGAGAAAAACAAGTGAATATTAGCATTTATTTATTTAAAGAGAGATAGAAAATGTATTCGCATTGTGCGATTCAACTTTACCTTCTCGTGAATCTCAGATGTACTTTGAGCATCGCAAAAAGCAACTGTGGCCACATCCTTCAGTATTGGCATTTCAATTGAACAATCCCGACCATCCAGCAGGGCAACAAGCGGTCGTGCTTGCAGTGGACCATTTGCGAATGGTCCCTTAACGTCTAAGCGCGATCGCTTCGTCGGCAACATCATAGAAGACTTGTCCATGATTTAAGCAATTTTGTATGTGTGATTATTAACTGTACTCTTGATATTGTAAATGTGCGAGTAGTTGTTTATTTGTTTTATTATTATTGTTGTTGTTGTTGTTTAGTGCAGATGGTGGTTGGTTGTGGTGTTTGTGGTTAAAAACGAAAAAAAAAAATAATAAAACTAAAATTATTTTAAATAAAAAATAATAAAAACCAGAATGAAGCGATAGCTATGCCAACTTCAATAGTGATTGTTTATATTTTGCTTTTGTGTTTGGGGTGGAAGGGGGGTAGGATCGATCAATGCGAAATGCTTTTTTTTTTTCTTTTTTTGTGCTCTATCCTGCTGCGGCGGCGCTTAACTGTGTATGCTTCTTTTATATCTGTTTTCCTTTCGTTTTAATTATTGTACTATATATAAATGTATATAGAATATTTATTGCGTATGCAAAGAGTAATTATACTTCTTGAGAATATGATGGCAATCGTTTTTCTGTCTGCAATTACTTTTGCTGTTTTATTTTGATTCTTGTTTTGTGATATTTGTTATGTGATTTTATTAATTTTCTTTCTTCACTGATGGAGAGGTTTGTTTTATTGTGGGCTTTGTGTTGTTTTTTTTTTTTTTTTTTTTAAATCAATCTCAAATCAAATCGTCGTTCGGCTAAAAATGAAGGGTTAGCTTTTCACGATCGAATCCCTTCATGATGATATGCCTCAATAACTGCAAAGAGAAAAGGAAAACAAAACGATTATTTATTACGTTTGTCTTGAAAACTAAGCTGAGGTGTGGTCTATTAGAAGTGTGTGCTTCAAATTAAACAAATATGCGAGTACATATATCTGTGAAACTTATGATGGAATTGTAGAAAATAAGGGCGATCATTCAGGTGTGGCGCGGGCCTTAAGGCCGAGTTCGTGATAATATAGGACTTGACCACAGTTCCAGGTGAACCTCTATTCAATGGCCAATGTAATGGTGAATATCAATCATCAACCTCTGCACAACTGGAAGGTACGAAAGAAGAAACAATAAGCCAAGATCAATATGAATCCAGAATTGAATTCCTTTTTCGTAAGTTTTCTCGATTCACCTTCTGTGAAAAGCGTTCCTAACAAGGAGCAGTGAAGCAATGATAATCAATCGGGAAGGAATTCGTGATTATTCGTTTTTGTTCAATCCAATCAATCGTCGAACGTAGAAAGTATGTATGTATGTGCTAAAATCAACTATCAAAACAGCAGATATGTTTCCACGTATGTAATAGCTTTTGTTTCAAGGATAGGTGGCATTGAGACCATGAGTAATTTGTAAGATGATACAATCAGTGTATGCACATTTGAACAGGATTGATGATGATTAGTCAACGACGGAACCCTCCAAGTAAGTGGTGAATTGCAAGGCCATACAGTCAAGAGAACAATATCAAAAATTGAAACATGTACAATGTACAAACTAAGCTTACATGTGGGAACGCCAAACACATGGAGTGTGTCCTACGTCTACCATACGGATGAAGGTCACAAAAGAATTACAGCATATACCCCGATATGATAAACAAAGTTGCGTTTATTCGTTGTACCAAGCCGGCGATGGACAGAAACTATCTACTCGACGACAAATGACATTTTCTCTGGCAAACCATAACCTCAAAAAGTGAGTACCAATGTTATGCACATAAACACATCAAACTGAACACAAAATTAAAACTTTGTCTATCATGCAGGTAAAAGCACTCATTGAAACTGTAAATTATCGAAAAACATACATATACCCAAACAATTTACTCAAGTCAAGAATATGTGCGTTTAATGACCGCGAAATGCCGATACTTCCTCGTTCAATTGAACAAACACGTCTCGTCTGACTTTTGTTTAATGTACAACAATCAAACAATTTACACAAAATTTGTTTAACGAAATATAAATCCAATTTCATCGAGAACCAAATACGAAAAAATTCATTCCCCCACACACAACAAAACTGACAGATCGAAACCAAGCGTATGTGCATTCCTCGAAATTCATCGCGCGCACCTGTCGTTTTTTTTTTTTCTTTATCGTGGTGCATTAATTTTTCATTTTTTTGTGTGTTGTTGTTTTTTTTCTGACTAAATTGGCGCCCCGCCACTCTACCCTCAAATCACATTTTTTCACACATTGTCTTATTTTATATGATCGCGCACAGAAACACCCGGCAGTAGCAGCAGCGGCAAAGCAAGCAGCATTGTGTGTAGTATTTGTGTGTACTCCAGCAGCAAAAATGGTTGATAACAATTAATACGTGGGATTATGCTGTAAAGCTTATCGGGAGTACCTGTCATGCAACGTTTCCCCCAACGCGCACTTTACGTCGATCTCCCCACCAAATCGATATCTATCTAGAGACTGAACACAATCAAATGATTTTTAGACATAAATTCAACGTATTCTATGGAAATTTCCTAGAGATGCAAAAACGACCGATGGTGCCAGCACCCACTCTCTTACAAGTACAGCCGGACAAGAGACAACACAGAGCACCGCATCCAAACGTGTGTTGAAAATTGAGTAACGCGAAAAGGAGTTACAAAAAAAAAAAAGAAAAAAAATTCAGAATTGAACAGAACCTACAAATGCAAGACACAAGACATAAAGAAAAATTCATCGTCGCGGTGGCGGTGGGTACACAACACCATCACGCAGCTTTGGATCGGCCATTCTTGTGCCCTTTTTCTTCGGTGTGTGCTCCCTTCACGATTGTGTAGTGTATTTACAAATGTTAGACAATTTTTTTCCCGGATTTCTACGATTTCCCTGATGACGATGGACGATAGGCTAAGTACAGAGACAAACGCGGGATCCCGCATTCAGAACAAAGATCTATATTCCGCGCTTTTTCCATCAATTATTTCTCCTCTATGCGATGATTAGTAGTTTTTTTTTTTCTTTTACTTTTTCTGACTTCTTTTTATACATTCGCGCACCTTATGCACTACAAATCGTTGAGGAGGGAAAAAAATAAAACCACCATGGTGGCGATGGCAGCGAAGTCCGTTCGTTGTCGCAGTCGAGACCACCGCCGCTACC
The DNA here is from genome assembly GCA_964034865.1 of Eristalis intricaria. Lineage (NCBI taxonomy): Eukaryota > Metazoa > Arthropoda > Insecta > Diptera > Syrphidae > Eristalis > Eristalis intricaria. Next base: position 111,437,345 of record OZ035873.1, on the reverse strand, counting down.
GTTTTTCTTTCCTTTTCTTCCTTCTTCGCTAGCCTGGTCGTCGTTTTTAACGTCGTTGTCGTCGTCGTAGCCGCTGCTTGCTGCTTATACTGCCGCCGCCGTGCTCATCGTCATCGTCGTTGTCCACCCCCCATAAGAAAGGAAAAAAAAAACAAATCACCACATTCAGAAAACACACAAAAACACTGAACTAGCAGCCACACAATTAATTGTAAATCCCTTTTTTCACGGGGCTTCCTACTCCGCGGTACAATCAAATTTCCATTTTCATTTTCTATGGAGAAAAATCGAGGAAAATTTTTCCATTCGGCGAGTTTTCGTCGGCGATGATTGCTTTCGTACTTTTTTTCGTTTTCGATATATTTTTTGCGAAATGTCTGCCAAAGGGAACACGAACACCAGCGCCACACACCATTCACAATTGGCGATGCCGTCTCTGTCGCACTACCGCGACACACTCCTCCGATTCAGTGTTGGATAAATGGATGTAGCATGTGTGTATGCGTGCGCTCATAAATGTGTGTGTGTATTCTTATATTTCCACCGAAATTGACGGAGAACAAAAAAAAATTTCACTCACCGTCCGATCCGAATTGATTTTATTTCTATTTTTTTTTCTTTCTCTCGGAAGATTTTTTCTTTTTGAATTAGCGATTTATTTGGACGTTTTCAATGCACACAAACACTTTACGAACAACACTGGGCGTAGAATTGTTTTGTTGCGATTATTTTGTGGGTATTTCGTCGATCTTTGATGTGGAAAATCGAATTTTTTGAGAATTTTTGAGAAGTAACGCGTCTCTTTAAAACATGAATCCCCACTCACAGCTTTCAAAATGGCGGAATCGTACAAATTTTTAGTACAGAAATGACGCGATTATGCACAAACTGGTTGTGTTCAGGGAATGAAATATTAATGAACAATGTACGTTCGTTAGGTGTGCTCTGTGGCACTGAATGTATTTTTGAGATATCTGCCTATTAGTACATGTTTTGGGAAGTGTTCAAGAATTCAACATGTTCGTTGCATGCAAAAATTGTGGTGAATCCGATTTGGCACGTTACAACACTTCAAAGTCATTGCATGGTCTAATCCAAATTGAGTCTTATCTACCTGTAGGGTGCATACGTTCTTTAAATAATACGGTAAACAATTAAAATAAAGCTAACTTAAATTTGAAAATCCATTTTCGCTGAAGACTATTTTATTTATTATTATATTTGTAATTTATGTCTTAAGATTTTAACAACTTAATCAAAATATTGCTTACAGTTTAATATAAACCTAGTCTAATCTCTATTCTAGTCCAAATCTGTCTATTTTTCTAACACTATATGAGAAAACGCCTGCTGGTAAATACAATTGAGTTCTTTCAGACTTCTTATACTAGGCCTTATCTGGATCTAAAAATCTAGAAAAAAACCCAAGTTAGGGACGCCCTAATTATGTTTATTCAATTACCACTTTCATTAAGATTTGTGAACACGAATAACGCGGCAAAGAATCCTTGGCGTTTTGTGTTTGTTATAACTTGGTTGTCAAGCAAATCGCTGTGTGTTCATCATCGAATGTTCATGTATTTGGTTCCGTCTTGCTGAAATTACACATTATGTAGTATATTCTTGGGCGCAAAAACGGCTACCATTTAGCAAGTACTTTTAACTGTTTAAAGTACTTTTAATTAATTTAGTAGTAATTATGTACTTAAGTATTTTCTTAAAGTACATATAAATTAAATTTTTTGAAAAAAAATGTACGTTACGTTATTATCGTATCTTAAGAGTAATAATAGTACCTAACCTAGATACTCGAACTTTTTAAATAAAAGTCTGATAGTCGATTAATTAGCAAACCTAGGACCACATACCATCTCATACTACATTTCCTCCATACGAAATCGCGAGATTTCATCAAATCTACTAGATTTCGCCGTACATTAGCGGCGTTTAGAAATCACTGGATTTCATTGAAATCCAGTTAAATCCTCCTCGAGTTCATTCGTCGAGAATGTCGCGGTCTACAATGAGAACTTCAATTTATTTTGGTAGTTTTGGTGTTCGATCGTTTCCACATTTCATTTGATTATTTCCTATCAAGAAACAGATGCTAACCAGAAAGAAACCAGATTGACAGCTAATGATATTTTTTAAGGAAAGCTTCTAAATCGGTAGCAATAGCCTATTGAGGTTTTACTAAATGTTCATCCAAATCTCGCAATTTCGATTCGGTGGGAACATAGCATAATATCTCTGAACTTTCAATTGACATTGCTCGCAATCAAATCAAAATATAGGGCCCATTCAAATTTAACGAAAAACTAGTGCCTGGGATCGAGTTCCTGGAATACAAAAGTCATGCAGTTACTGTTTGATTTCCGCTAGGTTTCTTCTGGAGGCTTGTTGTGAAAAATTGGCCTTTTCATCTAGATTCGTTAATTGAGTTCTTCCTAGTCTTTATGCTTGCCATTGGATTGAATTATGTTAGCTTAATGTTTAAAGGGCCAACTATAATGGACGATCGTAGCCTTATCTCAAATTAAGAAGTCGTGTGAGCAGAAATGAAGTATTATAGAGATGCCAGACTTCTTCTCTCTTGCCCCTTAACATTTTCGAGAACTGTTTTTTATAATGTGTTCATAAACTAAATTGACCAATCAGAAGACGACACATACGTAATTTCGTGAATAACCGTCAAAAAGGCATGAATATCTGTCAAAAAGGCACGCAAATTCGTCGATGGACTATGGGTCAACCAGCTTTGAAGTCGGCTATGTCTGTAATACTTCATTTCTTCGTGTGAGTATACAGAAATCAGTCAATGTGAATGCAATGGCCACTAAATACACTTTCATTAGGTTCATTCACATTTGCTAACTTTCAGAATAGAAATTTGAATAGCCCCCTACAGATAGTGTTGATATTTTGGACATAGTGAGCAATGAGACATACTTACATTCCAGGCCTGCCAGTCATGGACAGTATGGGACTAGGCATGCTGATTCCAGTCAGCAAGACCAAGCCGTCTTGAGTCCGCGGTGACTTGATCTTTAAAATGAAGTTTCAGTCTTCCATTATGTTCCTACCGAAAGAAACCAAGATGTTTCATCAAATTTTTTCCACCTCCCAAGTTTCTCCATTCATTTTCGAGACTTCGGAACCTTGCGCTTTTGGCGAAGACTTGATGAACGCCTCTGAGTTCATACGTTCATGAGAAAAACTAACTAGCCTGCAAACCGAAATAGCCTACAGTGTGAATTTCAGTTTATGTGTTGTTATTTTTGTGTTTATTTTCAGTATTTTCAACACTATTATTTACTCTCAATAAACACCTGTTTTGCCGGTCTTTTCAAAATAGACAGCAAATGACATTTGAAAACAATTCAAACTTGGTGGTAACGGCCTATTGAGATTTCAGTAAAAGTTCATCCAAACCTCGCGATTTCAGTTCGGTGGGAACTTAGCATTCCTCTCCTTCTCGAACCAGGATGATCGGATTCGAAGACTCTTTCGATGTGACCAAACCAATGTAGTCGACGTATTTTTCTTTTGCGGACTACATCCACATATTGGTACAATTCGTGGAGTTTGCTTCTTCAACCGCCTTCAACGCAGACGGGTATTTATCCCATGTAGAGTTTTTGTTTCGAAGGCACCAAGAATCAGCTCTGCTGTTTTGCTGATTGTCCAGCTTTCGGGCCCATATATTAGGACTAGCAATTACAGGGTATGATTTTGATCACTCGAGTCAGAGGTTCCAATCGTTTAGACAAACAGATGCAGCAGTGGTTGTCAGGGGCGACTCTATGTCATTCGTCATTTGCCCTGAGGTAGATAAACTCCTTGAGCTATGAAATGCCCACCCTTAGAAAGGTAGCTGTGTTTCTATAAAATAATGGACATATGGGTATGCCAAGAAAACACTTCGTTTCTAAGTTATATTCTTTCATTTTTACATTTTGAACATTGCTTGGTGGACATTTTGTTCACGAGTTAATTGACAATTACCTGCTATTCTATAGTGTGATATTCATTCTTTGCAATTATTAAAGTGCTTCCAAGTCTTAATTTAACTTTTGTCGGCAATCTGGAATGACAAAGAGTCGAAGAGAAATTGCGATTTATTAATTCGTATATTGTAGTTAAGGCCCATAAATATAAGTTGTTTTTTTGTTTCTAACTAATTGTTAATCAATAATAATAAAATATTTGGCACTTGATTCAGAGTGTTTAGTTTACTTGTTTTTACCCATGGGTTTACTACTCTTGTAAGATTCATTTTAGCCTAGATATGATCGTTATTCATTTTAGGAACATCGAATTCATTCGATCTCAAAATACCCAAATAATTCATTCAAGCGACTGTTTTCTTCGCTATAAAAGTTGCGTTCAGTAACCAAATGGTTATAGACCATTAGAATGTATTTTTTTTTTCTTTTTTTTATACTTGGAGCAATGAAGCCAAATGTAAACTGATGAAAATATCCCCACCAATTGAACTGTCAAAACAAGAGACGAAGAAAATTCCCACACAACCCAATGGTTTTGGTTACTTCGGAAGAGCGGAATAGAGTAATCAAAAACATTTCTCTGGTCGTGTAGGAAGTGTCCGCCACATGTTTATACTTTTTTAGAAATAAAATACATAGCTTTTCTTTATGAAGTGATACCAAGTGCATAGTAATAATTTTGTACCTATATATATTTTAGAGGTGAGAGAGAAACAAATAAGTCTTGAGTTACATAGTGTCCCATTAGCTGCCTTAGTCCGGTGGAGTTCAGTAATATGTTCAGTGCACAGGAAGTCTCTTTACATGCGATTTGGATTCCCATAAATAGTCACAAGTTCTACATATCTATTTTCTAAGTTAACCTCAAATGAATTTGAATTTGGGGGCAGCATGTTATGCAAAATTGATTGGCGACACCCAACTGTGATGAACATGAACCATATTTTCGATGGTGTCACTTGATGAACCATGGGAGGGTCTTGACTCTTCAGTTCAACATTGCATGGTGCATATGTCCATCGCTTTAATTGAATTAGTGTCATTCCAATCTAGCGGGCAATTCACTTTGTACGGATGGGTGATTTGATGCCACTCATTGGTGTGTGCTTTGGTCTCATGTTGGTTACTCCGATACGTGTGATGTGTTAAATCTGATTTAAATAATTCATCGATGTATGTATGTATGATTGATAGAAAAAAAAAAAAAAACATTTGTTTACATCGTCTGACCGGGTCGCATCTAAATTGTCCAATTAGTTGATCGCTGATTTAATAAATAAAATTAAATATTCGTCTAACAGTCGTCGACAAAAATGTAGTCACTGCTGGAATTTTATGAGAACGTTGTGGTTTTAATGACCCAACACGTGGAAGATTTTCTTTTATTGCCTCATTGTCGGATTGTTCTGAAGTGGCATGAACAGTTGAGGTTATAATGTATCTCCCAGGAATAGGTGGTTGATTTAGAGAGGATTATCTCGAGGAGCACTTCAGTTCATGTATTAATTGGACCTTTTGATTTTCTCCCAAGCTGAAGACCGTGCTGTGTTTAAGAAATGCTTTTTCTTTACTTACTATACTTGTGGGGAACTAATTTTCTAGTGAGTTGAAGGCGATATCTAAATGGTGACTTTAGCTCGACATATTCCTCAACTCCCTTCATTCGACGGCGGCTTTTCGAGCCCACTACCAATCTAAAACCGATTGGAGTTGCGAGTTAGAACATATCGAAGCCATGGGTAGCTTAATTTAGATTAGGAGAAATCCTTGTGGCTTATCCGTTGACAGAATGTTATTATTATGATGTCACAGCAGAATTTAGCTTATGTCGTGATAATTATCGGCAATAATTTCAATAGCTAGGCATCGATTTCCACAAACTCGTGCGTTTCGTACATCTAAAAATAAATTTAAAAAAATGTATGCGGCCATTGGAATAGCTTCTGTTTCGCAGAAATCATCTACACAGAAACTTACATAGCCGCTTAGTTATGCTACTGCTTTGCTCGAGTTAAATAGTTCCTTTCATGAAGCGATAAATGCTTTTGACTTCCGGGAAATTAACACAGCATTTGCGTCAAGCAACAATAAATAAAACCGCAAAAGAATGCTGTGACAAAATATGTGTATGGATATTGTGCCGTTGTCACACAGTCCTGACGATCAGATCTAATTTAATTTCACTGTTCTTCATTGCGTACGCGTTAGTCTAGCTAGCCGCCAGTTAAAAATAACCAAATGCCAACGAACTGACATTTGCCGTCTTTAAAAGACGTAGGTTAACTAACGCAAGTGAAACATAAGAACGAAGCACCACAGGGTGACATCTAGCACATATAGCGTGACAGGACAGGTCATCACGTTGTCCTGGAAATTGTTTTTGCAGTGCTAAGCAATGTAAACCTTTCAATCTATATCAACGGAAAAATTTTAGGGAAGATAGACTCTTGTATGATCTTAGTAAATGGAAGTAATTATCTTTTTCATTGAACAGCTTATGTTTGAATTGTCCTTTTTTTATTCAAATATATCCTCACGTACCTATCCGTATGTATTTGGTAGCGGAGCTTGCTTTTAGTTCTCCTGCCTGCCAACCAGAAAGAGGCTCGATCGAGTCAAGGAAAGCATAACATATGATGATGATTAACATACAATTTAGTACATTTCATTACAAAAGCATGCGCCAGCGGCTTAGAAATATAAACTCGAAACTATTAAACAGCTTTTTAATTTCATCAGATCCATATCTTACGAGTCGTATCAGCGCGCACCATAAAAACAGGAACCCCCAACCTCAAGACAGCTCCGATGAATACGATGATAAGATCGAATAATTTTATTGGCAAAGATTTCAACAAAATTTTTCCAGTGGTCTATTATTTGAAGAGATTTGAGGGTGCTGGAGAATGGATGGGCTGGGATATATGTCAGCTCCAATCACTGAATCACTGCACGAATGTTTGTAGGCTCTAAAAATTTCACCAAACAGGTAAATCGATCTCAAGCCCAACAGGAATAAAGTCCGCTAGATGTGCGACTCAGCGATTATTCTGATTATTCATTATGTTTGGAGTCTGAAAGTCTTATCAGCCGGGCCATTTGTAGTGCCTCTTCATTGGAGATATCCAGAAAAAAAACACCTATTTGTTGACCTTGTTGTAGTAGTTTCTCACATGTCTGCTCGCCGAAAACACCTCCGTGAGCCCAAGTAATCTAGTCAAATGAGAAACATATGTTATTCAAAATGCTAGAAATTTTTCATGCGTGATAAGATATGTGTATTGGTTCTGATTTTGAGTAGGTGTTTACTTTATGTGATAACACAACGCGAGATAACAATTATAGCATATGCTTGATTATTCTTAAATTCGCGGTTTGTTAGAGCTTCTGTATGCGATATGCGATTTATTGACTCAAACTAATCAATGCCTCATAAAGTTGATAATTCAATATGAAACAAATCGAAACACACCCGCAATTAACAAGCATCAATGCCTTATGGTTTATTGTCAGATGATCTGGAGAAAGTTCCATAGTTCTTTTTTAAAAAGGCAATGCCTTGGATTTGGCTTACTGATAAAGGTCCAAGTGTTGGTTCAAATCCAACGAACGAGTAGTTCACGTATTGTTTTCAAAAAGATTTCGTCATTTCAATCGATCGTTAATTTAAATCATTCCCCATTAAAAGATAAAAACCGATATCTATTTAAATATACAGTGGAATCCGCTTTATTAGGACAGCCGCTTAACTGGGGCAAATGACAAAGAACGGTTGCTAACTTCGCCTTTCTCGTCGTTCTTTCCAAACTGTCCCAATAAAGCAGAATGCAGTGGAGTCTCACTTATTTATTTACTTCAGTTGCGAACAAAACTAATACAAATGCGACGTATCACTCTACAAATGTTTTAAAAGTGTTGAACAAAATATGTATACACAATTTGTTCTCATTTAATAGGAGACGATACTGAAATAGGTATCGCCAAAAATCAGTCTGCGAGACGATAGTTAATGACAGTTTTCAGTCTACGCGAGGAGACAAATCGATATCTCTAAGACGTTATCGTTTTTTTATGCTTACATGAAGCGAAACTATCGTCGATGTGCTATCGCGAGCAGAGATAACCTATAATAGAGATATCCAACTTCTACCTCTCTTGCCCCTTGATTTCATCTGACAGCGTTTTTTATACGCTTTTTGTCCCCTGTCTGTGAATACGTGTGAGCTCTTGAGAACAGCTGTGAAGACAGCTGATACCCTTCCCCACCCTAGTAATGGGGTGAATTAGAGTTCTTATTTGAAAATTCGCTCGTTATTTGAACGTTTTTTCAAATTTCGGTGTTCAATTTTCAACACAGTATGGAGGGGTAAACGAACGAACAAAGCTTATGTTCATGAAGTCGAATCTTTTAAACTTTCAGCAATTTACAATCTCAAAATACTTGGACATAATTAATGAATGCACAACAAAGTGTGAATTTTTTCATATGAATAAAAATTAATAATACATTCACAAGTTCAGTTAACCAATAATAAAAATATTATTGAAGCGTGAATCACAAATAAGATGTTTTGACAACCATTTTTTAGCATTAGTAAAAGTTGCAATATCTTTCCATTGTTCTTATTAAATTGTTTAAATTGAATTCATGAGTTTTTCAGAATTCATGATTTAAGCGTATAAAGCGGGCTTCATTTTTTGAGTTAATTTGTCAGGTGTGGTTTATGAATAGGCTATATATACACTTAAGAATTAATTTTAGGTTAAATAGTTCCAGTTAAATGGCCATTGCAATACATTTTTATTCACGAAAGTCCATATAACAATGTAAGAAAATTCCCTTAAAAATACTAGTCAACTTTTGAACACCCTCCGAACAACATACCCATGTACGTTACATGGAAAGTACATGGATTCCCACTAAATTCATGAATCTGCCGCTTTTTCCCACAAAATTCACGAATCGGCCGCCATATTGTGGTGAATTGACGAGCGTTGTAAATGTATAAGTGAAATACAAGGGATAACCACTACATCTTCGTTGTGGGCTAGGGGTAAAAATGGCCGAAGTTGGATATCTCTATCATCCATTATCTCTGATCGCGAGACGATTGTCGCCTTACGCAATTAGATAGTTATACAGCGCCTTATTCACTTACACTATAGTGAGTTATACGGCAAGTCCACTTATACACAGCTATAAGATAATGTTTACTGGTTTATCTTTCCCTCTAATTTTTGCTTTCTCCGCTGCACATCGGTCTCACTAACGTTCTCAGTCGTTCATGTTGAATGCTGGATTCTTGTGTATTCTGCTGTACCAGTGACTCATTGCTTTCAGTCCTTTGCTTCTCACGTCGTTTACTATTTTCTTTCTTTTGCCGTCGACGGGAACTCGCGTCGTTTTTCCTTATTTCTGAGGTTGACAAAGACCACACCGAATCAAAAACTAACTAGTAAAAAGTGAAAAATTTCCATTGATAAGCCTCGCGACAGTTGTTGGTATCTTTTTCTGTGGCAAGGGTTAGAAGATAATTTTGTAGAAAATAAATTTGCGATCTCGGATGCAGGATGATCGGTTTGCGGAATTATACGCGTTGCTTTTCTGATTGCATCAAAAGCGAGTGGATCTGGTTCCGAGCAGGGCACCGATGCTGCAAGAGAAGTCCCTTGAATTCGTGACGGAATAAATCATCCCTAGATATTGACGTTTCTCGATTAAGTTTAATTTATTTAATAAAATGAACAAAAGAAGAGAAAAGACCCACGCTCCCCTCATATTCGTAAAATATTCCAGTGCTGATATATAAATTCAATCCATACTACAGAAACAACCGCAAATGGTTCCAAACATCGATCGTTGTATGGACGACGGATACAGATTCATTGCATTGGGATACGAAAGCACGAATATGCTGATTGTTTATATACCCAAACACAATGTTCTCGGTCATACAAATAATTTTCATTATTTAAATGAGAAGAAGTAAACATAGACTGGTGGCTGGTGGCGTTTTGCGGAATGAACATGCGGGCTAGGTTCGATTCCCGGTACGACCAAAATAATTTACACGTCCCCAACTCTTTCGAGACTGATGCTCAAATTGGCCGTTTAGAGTCGGGATACAACTGTTGGTCATCAACATCAACATCAACACCACAACTATTATACATCGAGCAAAAGGGAATCATTTCGATCATTTCGTCCGGAACAATATGTACATATGAGCGAACGAATCAAATGATTGGACGAAACGAATAGAACGACCAAAACAAAAATATTGAATTGTTTGAGAGCGAGACGAACGAATCTTCAAAAGTATTGACTCTGTGATTGGTTGTGTGCATTTTTTATTTATTGCAATCACCAATACTTTTTAATGAACGGGTCGAAACAAATGAATCGATTACGTTTGACACAGTTCTAAACTACAGTCAAGAACCATGTTAATGACTAAGTAAACGATTATCTTCTTTTTTGAGTGGTTGAGTTTTATTGCAACTTTGTTATACTCGTAAAATTACTACTAGCTGACTCATGTGCACATCTGCATTGCAAGTTTCAGCTACACGCATGTGGTTTCATTTTCAAAGACTCGTAAAATGGGTTTTGAGTTCTTCCCTTCGTTTCTGTTCGTATACCCAGCACATCAATGATAGCTTCTTTGATGGCTTCTCCACAGCGCCTCCAATCTTCTTCGATTGTTCCTGCAGGCGGCGTCGAACTTTTAGACGACTTACAAAAGACCATACCAGTCCGTTGCGATTGCACCTTTCCGACTATAAACCGTGGGTTATTTCTCGAGTCCGCTGTTCTCTCGATATACTAGTTCTTGGCTACAACAGGGTCGATGTTGGCTCTTCGAAAGGTTCGAGAATGCTGGAGAAGTGCCTGAGTTTGGTCGACGGTCAACGTTCAGTCTGGTTGACGGTTGATTGATCTGTGAACCGCCAAGCAAGGTGCGTGTTTCTATACTATAGAATACGCAAAAATACACGGAATACTGTATTCAGTGTGTACGGATGAATACGTGTGAATGCACGTGAATTCGTTTCACTACACTGTGATTCATCATATAGAATAGTCCCTTGAATACACTGATTACTTGCCCCTCGCCACGATGTCCGTACAGGCGTGGTAACTGCTTTTCAGCCCAAGAGAGATTACGCGCCTTGATAAAGTCCACCAGCCTGAGTCCCCTATCGGATAAGGTTTCGTGCACTATGAATGGAGAAACTTGATCATTTCTGTTCTCAGCAGCTGTAAAGATTTTGTGTAGTGAAAGTGAAAGTTTGACTGTCCGAGGTCCAACCACAGGTTTTCAGCGGAGGTGTAATGACTACGCCCATGGTGACTTTATTATAGTAAACAAAATGTGCGATTCATTTTTTAAGAAAGTTATTCTTGCTGTGGTTTAGTTTATTCAACTGGAGGCGGGTAGTGTCTTAAGAACTCATGAATATTTATGCATTTTGTATAGTATTGACACCATTTGACACACCACTTGCCACTCGTGACATATTTATATTATATTTGACGCAAAAATAAGCAAATATAAGTGACATTTTTTTGACGCTGTAAAAAGGTTCGGTTTATTTTAAATGTTCGTCGTGCGCCAGGTGATGTTTATTTCTCTTCAAAATCGTAAATGTATACACTTGTATCGCGGGGATTTGCCTATAGTGTGTGACGTGATGTATACATGTTCTAAGTGACCATGCGTGTTGGACATTATGAATTGATAAACAAATACTCGTCTCAAAACAAACCACTTAAAATACGATAATGTGTATATATCCATGATATGTTTGTGGATTGAAACTTTTATCAACAAATCGCGTACAACTTTCTTACTAAAATGTCCTTCACATCTGAAGTGGTTGGAGCGATCTGAAGTGGTTGGAGCGCATTTGTGGCAAGTAGACATATACCAACGTTTCCCCGTGGGTAATGAAGATGTTCTTGTGGCGGCCGTGGCGTGAGTCGAACTTGAACTTCGCCGCCTGGTTTCGATTCCCGATACGACAAACGAAATAACTGTCTAGAAAGGGCTTCTAAAACTTGCCGTTAGGAGTCGGCTAGGAAACTATTGGCCCATCTAATCACGGGAGATCAATAGCACGCACAGCACGAATGGTTGCTGTAGAAGCTAGGCGCCCTGGCCCTCCACGAGCAGTAGCGCCACCACAATATGTTATTATTAATGAAGATTTCTGTAACAGTTCGGCTTATCTTACTTGAACAGAATGTCTTAACGTATTTCAGATTGCAATACAACCAACCCAATAAAACGATATCATACTTGAAAACACATTTTGTTTATCTTCTACACATGTATTTTTAAGGAAGTACGCCCTCGATGAACCCTGCACGGTTACTCATCGTCGAAACGACGAAAATCACTGTATTTGTTTGTCATGACTTTTCTTTCAACAACAGTTGTAATACTTGTAATAAATTGAATGCCTTTATGTTAAGCATTAAGCTCGAGGCTAACATAATTTAGAGAGAATATAAGTTCAAAGATAGACTTCGTCGATTCGATGAAGGGTAATATTTCAGGTTTAACGAAACGACGAAACGAGTCTCGACAGCTAAATTTATTTTATTGCTGATGAATTCGGCTTCAAGTTATAGCTGTGTTCAGAAATCATGAAGTTAAGTGCAGTGAAACCTTCATCAGTTTGGCAGCTGCGGTGCTAGCACTTTTGGCCAACTTGTAAGGATACCTGTGTTTTTCTTTTTTCGTTAGAGAAACACTGAAGATTTCTTCTTCCTCTTCTGGTGGCTGGGGTGGACATGAGCTTGCACAAAGGACTCTTTCCAGCAGACTGATCTTGATCCAGGTGCCTTCAATTACGCACGCTAGGTTGACTGAGATCCTTATCCACTTGTGTGCGCGTTCGTTTTCGTGGGCATTACTCTTCTATTCAATTGACTGGTCTTGGTCATGATTTTCTATTTCATTTCTGGGTATGCTGTCCAGTCTTCATCTCTCAGCCCCTTGGCTCGCCATGTTCCGTAGTTTTCAGCCCCAATTACAATTCCTACGAATTAACAGATCCCATGCAGCTGGTAGTAAGTCACTGTGCGTAGTTCATTGGTGCGTCGACTCCTACTCTGGTGGTGCCACGTTCGCTCCCTAAATTTATCACCTTTCATAATTGACGGTTTCACTGCTTTCCAGTTACTGAGAATGCTCCAACAGTAATAACTGCCTAGAAAAAGGTTCCTAAATTGGCCGTTCGGAGTCGGCACATAACTGTAGGTTCATTCCACTCGTGAGAGAACAAAAGGCACGCATAAAATGAGTGGAACCTAAGAAGCTAGGCCATGGTCCTCTACGGGCAATAGCGCCACCCATATTATTATTATTATTATGGAACCCCAAGGGTGGTCCAATCAGTCATGTTTTACTGTATTGGATTATTTACTATATGTTCAGTGCATCGAGCGTTCACTGTGTAATATACAGCATGTTGCAAATATCGGATGTGGTTTACGCTTGCTTAGTATTCTCGTGAACATAAATTCGTGCTATCAAAACAATGTTCTCTCTTCCATTTGTAGTCGTATGTCTTTACAATCAACGCGTACAGTAACCAATCACATTCGTGTTGGCACAGTTCTGCTTAATCTCCTTACTCCCATACTTTCTGTCTAGAATTTGTTCGGTTTACAGTACAATCAAGGTGCGGATGTACGCAACCACATCAGTTTGTTTTAATTCCTGTCGAATTTCCTGAGGAAACGAATTGTGTTTTTTTTTATTGAGTTAATCTAGGATTGATAAATTCAACACACTAGCCAGCGTTAAGTGCTAAACACTAAGCTGAATGTGACATTGGTTAGGAGTGACAATTGATTTAAACAAATCCCACAAGCAGATAATTGGCATCAGTTCAAATTAAGCACGCTTAAATATTTTCGATCATTGCTCGTCCGTAAGACTGTCTGACGCTAGATGAAATTGATTTGCGTATCAAATGAACGGTGTAATTTCTTGTCTGCAGTCAGAATAGGTTAAACATCAATTGGTGATTGGAAGGAGAGTGATCAGAATGCCAGCAGCACAACGCCTAAGCGAAGTCTAATTGAATCTACATACTGTGCTCCACCCTTAACAGTCACTGAAGCTGAGCTATCTATTAGCTGCTGGCTACGAATTGAATGCGATGTTCGTTTGTTGCTCTCGTCGCCCCATTCTGCGTAATCATCTGCAGTCACGGGTTACGGAACAGACAACGCAGATTAAGTTATCTCCACCGGATTGTGCATACAAAAATATTATATATTTTAAAACTATAAACGAAATAATTGTCTAAGTCAAATTATCAGTTTTGCCAATTTCTCGTAATCACAAATATTGCATACAATAGAGTGTTACATTGAATCGATACAATCGCTGGGTGTGCTTATAATAGTGAAACCTGATTAGAGAAGTGATATCTGATCTGTCTGTTAATCAGCTCGTACTCGTGTACCTGCATATATGTATATGTCGGTCTCCAATTGGGTGAAGTAGGTGTTTCGTTCTTGCTGAAATATTTCTACTGCAATTACAGACAGGCGCAAAATAATTATTCTTGCTAGTGAGAAAGTAATGTCATGTGAGCTTGAAGAAGAATCTTTTTAGGTGTTAATTGAATGTGAATTATAAAAACTAAACGTTCTCTATAAAAACATACGTTTTCGTTCTATTTTCAGAAATTGCCGACATGTCGAATAGGGAACAGCAACAGCTGCTGGGGCAGAAACCCCTTCCGCAAATAATCAAAAGTGAGTATATGAAAGTGTTTTGTTTATTTTCCCTTGTTAATTGAAATGGAAAGACAACTATCTCTTGACAATTTCTAACAAATGTCAACTGAATTGAGATGACTTCATCGTATTATCAATTTTTGTTGTTCTAAAATAAGTTGTTTATTGTTGATTAATTAAACATCGTTTATTAGCGATCAGTGAGAGCACATCTTACAGGCACTGTATTGTAGAAAAGTGTGGATTATTTCGTGAATACATCGGTGACGTTAATTTAATTCGTTATGTTATACCAACTGTGATTGTGTTTTTTTTTCAATTTTCCAATGAATCGAAGAAAGTCAAAACTAAACACATTTTCAAATTATAACCTTACGATGCTTGGACAATCTTAGAGTCTAAAACATTTCTTGTCCTCTTTCGTGTCTGCGTTAGCCGACAGATTGCATTGGTGTTCAAATGACTAGCGCCATAATTTTTTTTCCGATAAAAAAGATTCACGAAAGAAAACCAGATTGCGTCTTTACATGTGTTCTTCATTTCTCTTATCTCGAAGACCTTGCGCATATTTATCTACGCACCAAACAATCAACATCCTCCTTCTTAAAGATGAAGCCCACAATCAGCAATTTCAGTTCTCCGCTCAGTTGTAGTTACAAACAAACAACCGAGCAAGATCAAGTAAAATAGTAAGCAGTTACCAATTACAGATAAAAGATCTAAAACAGAAACTTAAGAGTGATAACCGTAAAATGATACGCTTATACTCTCGATTAGGATTTGATTTAAGGCGGATAATATTGATTGAATTTAGTTTCAATGGTAAAGATAAGGTGACACTTTATCATAAAGAGATGAGAGATAAGTAAAATAGAACGATATTACTTTTGATAAGAAATTGCTTTGAAAAGGTTTTATGATTGGAATAAATTTATTTTCTTTTCCTTGCAGACACAAATGAAAACGGTGAGAGATCACCGTTCCTTTCGGAACGCAACAAACCTGTCTCCCTCACGCCATCTTGGGAGGCGAGGAACCTGCCAAACGATGAGCTCAACCTCAAAGGTGGGTACAAAATGATTTTCGGGTTAATTAGAAATTGCTTACGTCTGGGTTTCTTAAAATGTGTTCTAACTTGAGCTAATTGTGCTTCACAATAGGATCCATAATATCAAAACATATAATCTCAGATTATAATTCAGGGGTGTTTGGAATTTTAATGATGTTTTAGATGAGAGTGCACATTCATAAATATGAACGTGCTCGTCATGCAAACGTGTATTGGCAAACTGAATACCAGCACAGACAGCCGGAGGTTAGGTTAGGATGGAGTTTCTGACTACATTAATTGGTAGTCACACTTAGGCCAAAATAGGCCCGTTGTGTTACCACAAGGATCTAGTAGATCTTAATCCTAGAACCATTTAGAGCTTTCAATAAAGCGATGAAGATGACTAATGCTGATATTATCTAGTTCTGTCTAGTCATTCTTCTTAGGGATCTACAATTCGGGGTGGAACTTGGTTTCACCCAACATACCTTTCCAGCCGGCCCGATCTCTCGCCAGCTGTGTTACCACAAGGATCTAGTAGATCTTAATCCTAGAACCATTTAGAGCTTTCAATAAAGCGATGAAGATGACTAATGCTGATATTATCTAGTTCTGTCTAGTCATTCTTCTTAGGGATCTACAATTCGGGGTGGAACTTGGTTTCACCCAACATAAGTTTCCAGCCGGCCCGATCTCTCGCCAGCTGTCTTCCCGACTTGTGTGCGCCACCTTGTACGTGGGCGGCCTCTGTTGCGTTGTCCCACGGGCTCAAAGTCGAAGATTCTTCGGGCCGAAGCTAAGTTGTCCATTCGTTCTACATGGCTTCCTCTTCCGAGAGAGGGGTCTGTTACTCAATTGCCTTTGAGCCCAAAAAACAGCTATTGGCATGAGTTATTCTGCGCTTGTCTCGGTACTGGTATTATTTGTATTGTTTACCACGAAGCCGAGTTAGACGAAGTCCTTCACTACCTCGAAGTTTTAGCTGCCTATAGTGACGTACTGGTCGAGTCGTCGATGGCTTCGTTTTGCCCTCGTTCACCGCTGAACACACTTTAGCCGCCTCTGTTTCAATACCAAGAAGCAAGAAAAGTTATCTTGTTTTCAAGTCTGGTGCAGTCATTATTTGTCGTTGGGATCAATTTAACAGAGTAGTCCATCTGCGGTAGGAGTCTAACTGTGTACATCGCAATGGACCAATCTGCAAGTTACCTGGTATAATAGTTTAGAGATCTTCTCGTTCTCGTTCTGTTACTACACTGAAACTGGCATAATTTGCTATAATACAAAATTTCGTACGTAATTTCATTGAGATTGAGATAATTTTGAAATTCATTCCTTGTATGGTAAATTGAGCAATTTCGATCATAATTTCGAGGAAAATTGCCGAAATTACTCAGTTTCGTCCAGTGGGAACATGCTATAAGGAAACAACTTGTTTAATGAAAAACCACACCAACTGAAATGATTTATCCAGTTTTGGTCGCCACCGTGCATAGATATACGATTCGGCAAAATAGTGTGAAGTGTCTGTAATTGCAGCACAGGTGCACTTAGCTTTTTGAGCAAGATTTATACCGACTTTGAGAAAACTACGTTTGCGCTACACAGTATACATATCTGCTCTTCATTTACATGAGTACACTGTGCTAGCGATTGGCATACAGTTTGGCAATAACCAAATACTATGCTCCCACTAGATACGAAATTGCACAATTTCGAAATCGCCCAAAGTGTTCACACTACGATTGAAGCAATTTGGTCTGCCAGTGAAATGTCTTTTCGTCGACATTGTATCGCAAAATGTAACACAATAGTAGTAGTAGATTTATTGAGATTTCTTTTTCATAAGAATTCAAGTACATACATGGAATTTGACGGCTTAGAATTGGTCTGACTAAACAATAGCTGTTACAAATTTGATTTTATAATAACAAATGACCAAATAAATTGTTTTGAGAGATAAAATTCTGATACTAATGATATGAATGTGTACACTCAACTAAAACACAACTATAGAACACACACTTATATTTCCCAAACAAAACAAAGAATGAAAACACAATCTGTCAGAAATCTTCAAGATAACTAGAATAATAGTGAGACATCTACTAGTTCTGTTTGTTATAATTATACATAAACTGGCATCTATCAATACAAAATTTCGTACGCAATTTCACTGAAATTGATGTATTTGTTATAAGTATACGGAAACTGGCAAATGAGTCATAATTGATGCAATTTTGAAATTGGTTCTATCATACTTCTATCATAATTTCGAGGGAAATTGCCGAAATTACTCAATTTCGTCTAGTGGTAACATACCAATGCATTGAACAAAATATGGGATATTATTAAATACACGATTTGTGTTGGTGTGTCTTTGCTAAACGAACTGCTTTACCGGCACACTCGTTGGATTTGATTTTCACCACGAATGGTTCGAAGCAATGAAATTTTGCTGTGAAATAAGTAGCACACCTAAAATGGTGCAAATACATGCTATCAAATCTGTAATTTCTCGAGTGAGGGTGTATAATAGTTATTGTACAGAGCGTGTCCATTTAGACTGTTATACACGTATGTACGCACACATTTAGTACAGATCAAAGCTTGATGCATAAACAGTCTTTATTTCAATGAGATTATGACATTTAACACTGACATGATAGGTTTATGAGAGAACAATGTTCGTGGACGAGTTAGCTTGGGCGCATTAGCGGAGATGGTAGTGTCAATTGGACAATGAAATTTTAACATCTAATCATGCAATCTGGTCCGGGAATGAGTAATTTTCATAAACAAAACGTCCAACAGGGGTGTGAAAAATTATATTACAATGTAAAGTACAGTGAAACATGTATAAATTGGTCACCGGCGGTGCACAATTTGTTGTTGAGTCCACAAAAACAACTTTCTTCAATTTTTTTTTTTATTAAAATGTAATATTAATAACATATCGCTCACATTACCATAAAACAATTTGGCTCTACATATGTATTTAATTGTGTAGAAATTAAAGTTTTGCGGCATTTCCTATAACAAGCGCCTTAACTCGTAGCACTGTAACAAAAAAGAATGGAGAATAGAGTAGAAATAGCCATTTGATCGACACTTCTGGAAAAAATTGAAGAAAAATAAGGTACTTTTTTCTTGTAATCATTTTGTAATTTGTGAAAGTTAAAAAACTTCATCCTACAAATTCATGTTCGTTATTGAACCGCTACTCACTGGAATTGCTGTGCAACAAATATGTATGAGCATTCAAAATATCTTAGTAAGCATTGAATGTAGCCAATATACTGAGTTTTTTTTTTATGCGGGGTGACAAATAGCAGGACTAAGTTATAATATAGACAGGCTGTAATTATCTTCGTGCAGAAAATTCAGTCCAACTAGATAGGTGGCCAACTTCTCAGGTTTCACTCTATAAGAAGATTGTGTGTGGAGTAGCCGAATACCATCACATTTAGGCGGGCTTAACTCGTTGTTGCCCGAATCATTAATGACCAGTTTCAGAGTGGGAGTTTAAACTCCACTTTTGGGTCCTTGAATAGAGCTACATATATTTGTAGTTTAATTTAAACGAGTGCATGCAGATTTGATTTAGCTATTTTTGAGTGTTTCACATTTTTGTACCATACATCTGATGTTCGATAATAGATCCCTTGAATTGAAATCATTTGCAATGGATCAACATACCGGAGATTTTCCCCAACACTCGAAAAGAACAATTGTTTGCACACAGAACTACTACCGCTGCTCTTTAAGCTCATTGAACCTACAGTACACGTTCATTGGAGGGAAATAAACACCAGGCCTGTAGAAGAAGCGAGATTCTTCCCATTACATGGTATAGGCAGTCGAGGTTTTTGTCATTACACTCAAGTACTTGTCAAATGAAGGGGTCAGGCCCTGAATAAGTGTCTACCCACCAACCTAATCTTGTCAAATGAATGAACAGCATCTCTTGCGGAGACCGAACATGTCAGGCCCTCAGAAACTAGTTGGGACTTTTCTTCATGCTATTTTTCCCAATATCCGATGGCATTTGATCTTTATTCCAATTGTTGATATCAACGACAGTTTGACAATGAAAATCAATATTTGATACCGAACAGCAAACCTTATTCCTTTGTTATTCACTTATTTGCATTCGTGTTAAACAATGTTAAAAATTAGATTTTGTTCGAAAGGGTTTACGTGTGCACTCTGTAGTAGTCTTTATAAAATTCTGTGTGTTCACTCTACTGAGAGTGTACTGTATTTTAAGTTTATAATAAGATCGTAGTCATTTTCCATACAAGGCATTGAATGTAACTCCCAGGCGACAAAGTGTTAAGTGCCTTCTGCTGATACTTAACTTAGCGGTTTAAGCTTCACTCAAGTTAAGATAGACTTACCGGCTTGCACGATTCGAAAAGTAGATCGTAAAGCCGGCTAATTTAAACATACCTCAAGGAATAGTGGATCATAAGACTTTAAATTATGCTTTAGTAATGAAATAACATACATTTGTAAAGAAATTTTGCGAATAAAAACTGAAAAAGTATGAATTTCAAATATTATAGAATGTTGTTCTAATTACGTAATTTATTTGAAGATGATGTGGAAGTGATAGATATTTTAGAATTTGGACTTCCTCCTCAATTCTACAAAAGAAACTAATATTTGTATTTTGCTTTGATGAACGTTCGTTGTTTAACTGTTTTCGGCTAATCAAGGACACAAAAACATCGTGTTTATGTCCTTTTGGAACGTGATTCCAACAGGTACAGTCTTTCTTATTCATTTGATAGCGAAAATTCTTAATGAATATATGTTTTCAAAAATGTGATCGGCTATGCGATATTACGGTCTTTGAAATATCAAAGCGCGACCGCTGCATTGGATCCTTGGGTAGAGTGCATAATTGCAACAGTGTTGCCCCTGCACTGCACAAAATATTTCTCGAGTCATTTATGAACACAAATTCTGCCTCATACTTGCAGTCTTTCAACATTCTCAAAATACTATTCACAAATCCAACATTGGTAGGCGATAAAAGTCTTTGAGTGACGTTTGAATTGCTAAAAAAAATGTTGTGTACAATTAGGCAATTGCGACTGCTTTCTTGCATAGTCACATCGCTTTATTTGCATTTATGAACGCAAATCTTGCATGGCTACCGCACGTTTATGAACTCGGCCTTTGTTTAATGGATTTACATGTATCCTACTTAAAATGACAGACCACGACCGCGCGAACGC
Source organism: Eristalis intricaria (assembly GCA_964034865.1). Classification (NCBI taxonomy): domain Eukaryota; kingdom Metazoa; phylum Arthropoda; class Insecta; order Diptera; family Syrphidae; genus Eristalis; species Eristalis intricaria. The sequence goes on along the minus strand of OZ035873.1, from coordinate 111,416,279 downwards.
GCTTTTGTGATATGGGTATATACCTGAAACACAATAGTGCGTTTGCTCAGGCGTTGGCTTTCAATGCACACAATTCTATGGCCAAGCACAAAATACATCGTTGGCCTGCGTTAGTGACAATTGAGAGAGATGAGACGATCGTAGTAAAACGTAAATCCATCGCATGTTATTGTTGAACAAGTTGGATATTTTTTGACAGATGGGTGCGCTGTGAGCGAGATTTTCACCCAAATTGAGAGTATTTTGTGTCAACTGTCATTTGAGAAATGAAAACAGCTGATTCAAAATAATTTGACGACAAAAGTTTCAAATGAGTGTATGCAGAAAGGCGGCAATATTTTTCATCAGGTAGATGTAAGAGAGAACAGCTGATAAATTGAGTAATTATTTCAACGCAGTGCGTCATCGCAGACTCTCCGTAACATGAAGTCGGGTGGCGCAAAGCACTATTGTGGTTCAGGCATTATGCGATTGGAGTTTATTTACAGCTCATTTCTGATTTCGGAGGAATGCACGTTTCGAGTGAATCTAGAATTTGTTACATATATGGCAAGTGCCAAGTAACATTTCTTTCGAATAGCCTCGCGTAGAAAACTTCGCCAGAGCTACTTTTAAATATTTAAGAGCAGCTATTGGATAAGGTATAAGTAATTTGGCTATTATGTAGATAGTGAACTAATATATACATGGCCAGTTCACATTTTAGAGGGATTCATATTATCGACTAGAAAAACAAAAACTTTTTTTGTTACAAAATACCTTAAACAAAATGATGAGCACATAGTCTTAGGTTTGCAGTAACGAGCTCTTCATTTAATAGGAAAACTTCATTTAACAGCTTTATGAGTAAGTAAGTTAGTCCCTCCGCTTCTTAAGGCATTCAAAGAGGGCAGTTTCCATCAGAGGCACATTTTAGAGTAGTTTATTTAACATTTTTCTAGTTCACATAATCGTGGTTCACATTATCGAGATTCCACTGTGTCAGCAATGTACCAGTCGTAAACCTTAACAAAACGAAAGAAATTTCTCATGGGTAGAGAAATAACGATTTTTTTAAACGCAATGTACAACGCGGTGCTTTGTTGTTTGCGTTTTTAGACCTGCAGCCTAGATAGTGCTTAAATTGCGAAAAATCGGTCGGTGATTTGATATGATTTAGAAATTAACGATAGTTTTCTTTATATAATTCAACTCATACTTCAGAAACTGTGGATAAACTGTAACAAAAAATACTGTTATTAGGCTTAGTCTAGTACCAAGATTAAATAACTCACATATAGCGGTAAAATAGGCAAATGGTAGTAAAAGTGTTGTGCGATATTTGGCCGGTTAACATAAAACAAATTTAAAGATCAATATCCAAATGTTCATAACAATCGCAATCGTTTGATAGGAAGTGAAATGTTCTTTTCGTCCATACTGTCCTGTTTGAATTGTATCGAGTGTATCAATGACTCAATGGAAACCCTTCAAGGCTCACCGCACGATATATTCTGGATACTTATAACTTATTCTGTCCTTTCAACACGCGATTCTGTTCAATACAAAGAACGTTGATAACAATTTAAATTGTATATCAAACGGACATACAGACATTTTTGATGCCACGATAGCCACCGCAGATCTTTACACCAAAGAAGAGAGACAACAAAATGAAACTAAAACCAGGCGAACTTCGACTGGTTGGCGGTTGCATTCATCCTTTTGCGCTCACAGTGCGAGGAGGCAGCCGATAGTTGCTTGGACTGGAAATAATTTTAGTTTGTTGTGGTTAATTCTATTGCATGGAATTCAGTCTCGGGTGTGTCTCTTGTTCGAAGAAGACATTTGTGAAAAATACACTGTTTGATTGAACTCGTTCGCGCTAACGTAACTTTAAACAATTGACGAATTAGCCCCGCATATGACAATTCAATTATTTGTGGAATGTGTAACTTGTTTCGTTGCGTGAAAGTGCACTTGTGTACACCAAGTAAGTGAAGACTTTATTTCGATTTCGTATTTTCCCATTAGATTCCGTACTTTTTTGCTTACGTACGAACTGTGTGTGCAAGGAAGCGAGTTTGTTTGATTATTTTATTCTCTCGTCTAATCATCGAACTTCTCTACGTGCATGCGTATAGTAAAAGAGTGCCAGTGGGTAACACAGACAACGACACTGCAATGTCCAAAATTGTGTAGTACCTAAATAAGTTTTATTATTGCTTTTGATTGATAAATCTGCGAAGAAAACAACAGTCAGAACAACGACGATCTTCTGTGCCCAAAAGTAAAATACATTTATTACATTACATTGATACACGTTACAGAGTACAGGAGTTCAGAAACAAACGTAATAAATTGAGTGAAAGTAAATTACATGAAAGCATAATCTATGAGAGCAAATAGGGAATACTGCACAATGTAAGAAAAAAGAAAACAATAAGAATTTCACATGTGATTGATTTATGATAAACAAACATACGCTTTTAATTCGAAACAATTACAGTATTTAAAATAGTCACTTAAGGAAAGCTAAGCCTTCGAATTGATTTGGTTTTGGTTGATTGTATGTAGTTTAAAAAGGATCAATATAACGAGAATAATGAAATTATAAAGTAATTACAAAAAAGGTCCCAAAGTTATAATAATTAAGGGTAAAATAAAAAATAGTCATGATTTTCATCGACAGAAGAGGCACAAGCAGCTCCTGGGGTTGTCGTTAATTTTAGTCGAGCGGGACCAATCATATGGTTAGGAAGTTCATACAACAAACACAGTCGAACTTCGATAACTCGAACCACCACTTGTCACAAACAAATTCGAGTTATCAAGTAAAATACAAAATTGATATAAATATTTATTTATCTGCGATATAACATATTAAACGTAGAGGAGCATAATTATAATTTAAATAGTCTGTTACACATGACTGAAGAGTGTGTTTTTTTGTTTTGTTTTTAAAAAAAAATTCAATTGAATTTAAACCATTGTAGGTAGGTACACAGAATCGTATGTAATTTCATCAGTTTTTTAATATAAACGCAAAATGAGTAACGAATTTGGAAACAACTCGTTTGAAGGTGGTTGAATCAAATCATCCTCAATTATCGCCAAGTCTTTCAATTTTACATCACTGCGGCTGTCATCATTATTGTCGAGCTGAAAAGATTCGGATTTAAATCTAAATATCTCGACAATATCTTCATCTATGGGAAACACATAAGTAACAATATCTCTATTCACCTGCAGAAAATCATCGTGTACATATTTCTTTGTTTGGGTGTTCAGTTCTGAAAATCAAAGTACTTTTCAAAAATGTTTTCATCCATTTCCCCCCGCTCAGAATATTCACCAAAACCACGATTTTGTTTATACTAGGACGAAGGAACATACAAAAGCAGTGTCGCGAAAGCAATTCCTTATAAAACGAACTTGTAGAATACGTAGAATTTGGGAATTTCTCTTCAGAATTCGAATTATCGAAGGTGAAGCCAAATAATCTGTTCGAGTTATTAAGACATTCGAGTAATCGAAGTTCAGTCATAGCGTTATTGCTAAAGAATTTCATTCGAGTTATCAAATATTCGAGTTCTAGATATTCGACTTATCGAAGTTCGACTGTACGATGTTTTCGTCGATGTAATACATCGATACATACTGAAGCATCGAATAGAATCATCGATATGTTTTCGATACATCGAACAGGATGATCGACGTAGTTGTACAAGTATACAGAACAAGAAAATGAGTTATTATCCAATGTTCTTTGTTAAAATAACATTTAATAAAATTAATTTATCCTGATTTAAAAAGCCTTATTTCGAATTAAGACATCCAAAAACTTCTAGAAACTGTGCAGGAATTGAACTTTATTAACTCACTTTCCTTGGATTCTATTACGTTGCTGATTCAACACTTGTGAAGCTTTGGAGAAAGGACTTTCTGATGACACTGAACTGGCTACCATAGTTAAAAACTTGAAATTTGTAAGATTTTGGAAATGTTTCCTTATAGTTCGGGCATATTACCAACAGTTTTTCTCTGAGGCTTCCAACAGTTGTGTTCAAGTACACCGAAAGCTTATCAGAAACACTTTCTTCATTTTTGTTTGTTTTCTTATTTCGGTGAACTAGATTGTAATGGTCGGGCCAAAGACTGAAAACTTTCGATACCTTGTTCGCCGAATTTCCATATTCGGTCCCATTTCACTGTTCTTAAGTACAATAAAGCCGAGTCGGCCTTATTTCACTTTTAATTTATAAAGAAATCCAGATGCAGAGAATTAAAATTACTGAACCCGGGTGGTACACTTCGGGGTTAAGGGACTTATACTCAATTTCCGCAAACGGCAGGTCCCGCTCACGCAACTTCATTGCTCCTCTCAGGGCAGGTGCTTTTCGTGGCAGGCAGGTACCTATACCAACAGCGATATTTCGCGAATTTCATTGCCTTGAGGTTAATGGGGTGGGGTATATGTCCACTATCATTGAACACATGTTTATAGGTTTAGGTTAGTGTTGTTTATTGGAGAGGAGGGTAAAATAAGAACACCCTTTTATATAGTGAAGAGTTTTATTTTGTATAAAAGTAATAATTGGAATGGAATTCAAAGAGGATAAATTCAATGCTTACGCTTTTGTACCTCTCCTACCGGTCACGTTCTTCGTTATTTTACGAATTCCAAAGAATAGTCAGCATAGCGCTGACATTACTTTCAAAGTTTAGGCCGTCGTGACATTAGGTAAGATTGTGTTCAAGCGTTTACAAATAATGAGTAAATATTAATATTAGTCTTCGCAACAGTTAGGTTAGGTTAGGTGACGCGGTGGGGCAGCGCCATACTGAGGTCTTATTGGACCCATTTTGAAGCCCATGGAGTAAACCTTTCTTTCTTCTTACTCGTCGGTGTTATGCTGAAAACTCCTGACTCCAAGGTGTTAATTGGTTATTGTCCTCCTTCTAGCCATCCAGAGATCCTTATAAACATGCAAAGACATTTTAGTGGGATGTCTGATATATCATGCAGGTCATGGAAGAAAATTTCTCCCAGGGTTCTTTGTCTCAATTTGCATAGACTGGGGCATTTACAAAGATAGTGGGATGTATCCTCAATCTCCTCTTCGTCCCCACACCCTCCAAATGGTGTTATGGTTAAGTCCAATTTTGTGTTCGTGGTACCTCAGACGGTTATGACCAGTAATAGCTCCGACCATCATCCTCAAGCTGTTAAACCTAGGCCATATCGTACGAGTGGTCTCACATGAGAGGAAGGAACTCTACTTTTCATGAGCCAGCTCCATGATTTTACTGTCCACCTTTCTCTTGATGTCAGACAGAGGGGGGGAAAGCCATGAATTGCCTGGGTCAGAATCGTCCCCTTTCCTGGCAAGTTCATCTGCTACCTCGTTGCCGGTTATGTCCCTATGACCTGGGACCCAGCACAGAGTGATCGAATGCTGTGTGCCAAGAACCTTGAGCTCTTCGCGACAGCTTACGACTAGCTTGGACTTAATTTCAATAGATGTTTATAGGTTTAAAAAACTTCTTAGAATCACATTTGTTCTGTTATCGAACACCTTAATGCATAGTAGATCGATACGAAGCGCAACAGGAATAAAGTTCTGCCAGATTCGGAAAACTGCACGCTTTATCTTAGATTATCTTTTTATTCTCTAGAACATAGGTCACATAGGAATAGACATATTGTTCCTAACCCAAAGGAACAGCTTATCTTCTTCTCACTTGATTGCAGAGATCATTTCACATGTTATTGAGCTATTTGAAGGTCACTTTATGAATTGACCATAACAGTGTTTCTAGTCGAATTAGATGCTTGCAAACAATTTTGCATAACGCGAAGCAAATGCAAAGCATTTACTTGAAGTGCCCCCATTCGAATAGCACGTATTATTCGCGCCGTTATGTTGTGTCCCCGACAAGCGAAAGCGTCCAATTCAGTGAAACCCAATCCAGGCGTGAGGTACAAATACGATTGAGTAAGCAAAATTAAATGCAGTCCGGCTGTGAACGAATCAATCAATCAAACTTTTGAACATTTTACTTGGCATTTATTGCAGGGATGACCATGGACAGGGCACAAATGGAGATAAGCCCGCCACACGACAGATATAAACTCATATTCCTCACATTCATGCTGCATGGCCTCGGAACGCTGATGCCATGGAATATGTTTATCACAGCGAAAGGTGTAAGTTCTCCTAATCTTCATTCAATTCCCTTCAACTTCTCATGTTGCATTTTCTTACAGTACTTTGTAGATTTCAAACTGGAGTCAGCACATACCGGTGACATGAACTATGCGACAAATTTCTTGGCTTACATTGGTTTTGCCTCGCAGATTCCAAATGTGTGCTTCAATTGGTTAAATGTTTTCGTTAATTTGGGGTAAGTGAAAGGGAATTCATTCTTATACGCGAGAACGATTTGTTTTTTAAAATTGTGCTTTAGAGGTGATCTTACGAAACGCATTGTCTGGAGTATCTTAATCGAAATCTGTGTCTTCATTGTGACCATTGTGCTGGCCATGTGTGATTCCTCCGAGTGGCCTGGAACTTTCTTCTGGACAACCATGCTGTGTGTTGTTATATTGAATAGTAAGTTGACATTTAATTCGAGTTGATTGAAGCTTGCGAATATTAAGCTGACAGAAAATGCAGTTATTCACATTTCCATTCATCAATTTCAGTGGCCAATGGAGTCTATCAGAACACCGTCTACGGAATGGTTGCCACGCTGCCAATAAAATACACCGGAGCTGTAGTTTTAGGATCAAATATAAGTGGACTTTTCGCAACAGTCATCTCCATTTGCAGCTCGGCCGTTTTTAGTTCCCAACGAACTGCTGCAATTTACTATTTCATCACAGCAATGTTCGTTTTACTTGTGTGCTTTGATACATACTTTGCACTGCCACTGAATGTAAGTGTAGTAATTTTGATCTTCTGGTATCGTTGCCCGTCATAATGTACACTTCTATTTCAGAGGTTCTACAGATACAATGAATTGATGAGGCAAAAGGAGTCAAAAAAGATTGAGCAGCAATGCGAAAATGTCAAAACGCCATATTGGACTGTTTTCAAGCAGGCTGCACCTCAACTGCTTAACGTGTTTTTGGTATTCTTCGTGACATTATCTGTGTTCCCGGCTGTTCATTCAGGTAATCCTCTCCGCCGAGTAAATTGTGAATCATTTCTATATTCCTCTTTCCTTTTTGTAGACATTCATCAAGTTGATGGCGATTTCATTGTTCCTTCGAGTCATTTTACCGCAATAACGTGCTTTTTGACATTCAATTTGTTTGCTATGCTCGGGAGTTTACTTACGTCTTGGGTGCAATGGGTAAGTGAACACTTGAATTGGGCATTTCGAAGCTGAGACGTTAACGTTATGTTCTTTTTTTCTGTTCTATTTCAGCCTAAACCGAAATACCTCGTATATCCGGTAGTGTTGCGTTTGCTATTTATTCCTCTGTTCCTATTCTGCAACTATCATCCTAAGAAAGTGACACGAATTTTGCCAGTTTTAATTAACAGCGACTGGGCTTACTGGATTATTGCGATTCTAATGTCGTTCAGCTCAGGCTACCTAAGGTAAGTGCATATCGAAGCACGGGAATTTGTATATTTTCAATCTTAACTTTCAGTTCCCTTGGCATGATGTACACGCCGCAGACAGTTGCTCAGAAATATCAAGTCACAGCTGGAATGTTTGCAGCTGCAATGCTCATTACTGGCATATTCGCAGGAATCATGTTCACGATGATTTTCCCAATTGTTGTAAGGAATGTTAGTTTTTAATAAGAGAACAAAACACAATACACACGCGAACTAAAAGTTACAACAAGCAAACAAAAACAATCAGCCCTGGCTCAACATTAACTTAACGAGATATTCTCAAAAACCGAAAACAAGCATTGCATCCTTGTGCATCCAGCCTATGGGACACCAATGGAACCTTTTGCATGTTTTATACGTTTCTATATATTTCGAACTAGAAGGAGCCTATCGACCACATAACACATATGTTCTGTATATAAGTACAAAACGTTTCATAATCGAAAACTTGTATCATGTTTAACATATTTTTTTTTTCTTATTTTATGGTAGAATAACGATTTTATTTGTGTATTTTTTTATTTGAGTATCGGAAGGTAACCTGCTACTGGATACATATGGGAATAATTTTAAGTCTATATCTATACTATATTGATCGTCAAAAACATAACACTACCTTTTATTGTTAAGTGAATGTTTGGTTTAAGCAACCAACGGACGAGTAGAGTAGATGTAGAGCAAGTTTTTAACAATTCATCAAAAATGAAATGTAACAGTTTTTGTTTTCGATATTATTTTAGTTTTATTTAATTCTTATATTTTTAAGTTTTAAAATACATAGTCTAAACCCTTTAATTGAACTTACTCAATTGCTTTCGTTTGCATTCTGATGTTGAGTTCCTAAATTGTATGAACTGTTTGTGCATTTGTTTTATATCGGGGTATTTGTTTGTTTGAAACATTTTTTGCGTCGAATGTTAGGTTTACTTGCGAACGACTTTGCAAAGGTCGAAGAATGTGAGGCTATGGGGGCACAGTGAAACCTAGGACATTGCTACAACTTATGTCATGACATTTATTTTGATCAGGAACACGTGTGAGATTAGATTATAAATAAAATAATACTACCCCTTAAACTGTGCTATAAGCACTTGGATGAATTCAGAAACGCGTCACCTTTGCATCACATATATGGGCATCACTGAAGACATCAAATGTTAATTAAAGCATCATCCCACCCATCAGATTTAAGGTTTGCGACCTTAAATATTTGAGCATAGTAAAATTTCCAGATGCGTTTTTGATATTGTCTAACATAAACAATGCATTCTGAATCGTCAACGAACATTTCAATCACCATCAAATATATGTACATCACATAAGCATTGCAAAAAGACAGTGATGCCGCATCGCTTCAGCCTTTTTTTTTTGAATTCGAGTTCATTCAGTATGACGAAATTAATAAAATGTGCATGTTTATTCAATGATTCATACACTCTTCGCTGATCAGGTTGAGTTCTGCTGATGTCACGTGAATTTGTTTCGCACATTTTAAGATTTGGACAACGATTTGCCCCACAGGAAATTTTCTTCACGCAACCCAATTAGTACGTTGCGTGTGCAATCCACTTTTGTATTAATTTAAGAAAATCGAATTTAATAAATTTAAACTCCGAATTATTAGAAATTGTGCTGGCCGTGCCGTTATGGGTATGTACGACCCTTTGGCAACTACGACCAAAAATAATGTTCACGGTACCACCTCTTTCCCACAATGCTCAAAGAATAACAACTGTCTGGAAAAAGTTTCTCAATCTTGGCTGTTCGGAGTTGGCATAAAACTGTTGGTCCCTTCTCACTCGTGAGAGAACAATAGCAAGCACAACACAAGTGGTTGCTGAGAAGCTAGCCCTCTACGGGCTATTATTAGAAAGTATTGCAATTGTGAACAAAATGTATTGATTCATTCATAAAAAATAGAGAGAATGAATTTCCATGGAAAAATCTGTCAACTGCACAAAAAGTTCAAGTTGACCAATTCCATCCGTCGTGATGCATTCCACTTGTTGGCTGCATTTGGTGTCTATCTCAGAACGCAACGCACGTAACTGAACTATGGGCTGGGGCTTTTACGCAAAAGAAGAAAATTTATACTTTCTTGACTGCTTTCATGTTCACTGAAAATCTCTCTGCATGAACGAAACGTATGACTTCTTAAACTCTCATCTCAGGGAAACAATACTGCTTCCAAGTACTTACACTAATACTATACGGTAAGGAATCAAAAGAATTGACAGCATTGAAAGACGCTCATCTCAACTGTTGCATAAGTCCAATCAACAACAAATCTTTACTTTCTAATCAACACTAAACATTTTTAATGTCGCACTATATTTATGTTTGCACAATAGTCTAAACGGTGTAGCTTATATTAGAAATTTTATTATTTGTCAATTTGATGATTGGTGGAGTGTTAAATTAATCCTAGCGATAGATTTACTTTGATACACGCTCAGGGGCTGTATGCATTCCTTCGTCTATGTGCCTTTACCATAAAAAGGAGTCTAAATAGTCATTTTCACAGTGATTATTGAAAGAATTGAAGATGTATAGTTAAAAGTAAACCATTTGCAGTTCAGTTTGCTGTTAGGTTCGGTTCAAACTTTCATATTGTCAGTTAATCGTTTCTTCCTTCGCTGCTCGATCAATCCCGTAATTTATTTCATTTATGTTATTAACATCTTGTTAAGTTTATTCATTTTCAAGTATTTTGAATAATAATTTGACTGTAATTTCTTTTTTTTTTATAAAATATTTAATAAATGTATCATTTTAAAAACACCGATTTTGTTTCGTTATGTTTCTGTATTTTCTGTTATGATAATAATTTAAGAATGATAATCGTGCCGATTATATAAAAAGCCGTATCGACTGCGGAGGAAATTCATCCGATCTGCATCCGCAGTTCAACCCTATTATGGAATCGTCAGATGAACCACATCGGTCCGCAAAACCTCCTTATCGATTATTTTGTATCAGCTGATTTCTGTCCGTTTTGAATTTTCATGTTTCAGTTGTTCTGAAGAAAAGTATATTATATCTTAAGTATATTATGGATAAAATTGCTATTTTATGAATTTACAGTGACTCAACTATTTGATTTTTGATCATAACTGCTTTAATTACAAAGATAACTTAACCACGTTCATTGACTACCATCGGACCCAAAACGGTTAAGTTTTGTTTCGTCCGATCAAATCACCTTTGCCCAGTCATTAACACTATAGTTTTTGTACCTTCGGGCGAATTCCAACATTAATTTCTTATGGCGGTCAGTCAGAAAGGGCTCCTTTATTTTAGCGCGCCCATGAAACCCGCTCCTGCGCAACACTTTTCGATCAGCCTGAGTTGGCACAATGATTTGGTCATTCTGTGTCTTTATTGACCTGGGCCGCATTGTCATGTACGCCATACTTTGCTTGTCGCAAAACACGCCTTTGTAAGTTAGAATTTGAAATTGACTTCATTCCAGCTCTATTTTTTTTTCGATTTCAGAGTCCAAATTCTTGCGTATTTCAGATATGTACCTTGAAAACGGTAGTCAAAAGTTATATTTTCTTCTGACCATGTGATCAAAAAGGTGAGTCACTGTAAAAGGGGAATAAAATGATTCCAGAGTCCTTGGAAAATAAGAAGTAGGTCTCAGGATATTCTATCGATACGGCGTTACGTTACAAAAAAATGTCTTTGCAATCTTCCTTTAAAATAGGAGATGCTGGCTATCCGTATTCTTTTAGATTTCACGAACTATTTGGAAAAATTGTTGCCGGTGTTGCCTCTGATTTAGACAGCTTCATTATTTTCCATGGAAGGCTATACAGATTAATAATGTTGGCGCTGCACTGCATAACATACGCATTTCTCACAAAGTGAATGATGGAAATACAAGAATAAATTAATCATGTTGAAGATTTTTTCGGAATCTTCTACTTATCTGAAGCGTCAAATGCGAGACGACATGGTTTTTAAATTCAGTGCCTTTCTTGGTGAAGTTTTTGTCCATGCACTACACATTGCATCGAACTACAATATTGTTCATATTTCTAAAATTAAAAGTAAATTATTTTCTGTTCATTTAAAAAAAAAGTACTTTGTGTTGCACAAACTCATCTTCCTAGCAATTTGGAAGATATATACATATGCACAAGCATATGTGTGCACTACATTACCGACATCCGCTCACAATCTGGATTGCGTTTTCAATAATAGGAAAACGAAGGGATTCGAAAATGTTCCCTCCGCAAACGATCCGGATTTTGCTATAATCGGCATGAATATTTTAAGTACAGGATAATCTTGCATCCAAAAACTTCCAAATTGCTGAACAAGATTAGGCGAGGAAAAGCTTGGCTTGGCACTAGGGAGGATTTGTGTTGTCTCACAAGTTGGGAGTTAAAGGCTCTACTAACCGGAGCTCAGATGTCCATAGACCAGCCACCTAAGGCGCTGGAACCATAGACAAGCTTCATGTGGATGTTCGTAGTTGAATCCCCTCCACCAAATGCCGTCAACGCAGACAGGAATAAATATAGCACGAAGATATACCCAGGACTTCTTCATCCGCTTTTGAGATTGCACATGCCTCCGCGGCATACAGCAGAACTGGTATGATCATGGTATAATATTAAGCCAGCTTGGTCGTTCGAGAGAGGGCTCTTATACTAATTTGCCTCTTGAGGCCATAGAAACAGTGATTGGCAAGAGTTACTCTACGTTTGATCTCAGTACTGATGTTGTTCATACTGTTTACTGCGGAACAGAGGTAGACGAAGTCCTTAACTACGTCGGAGTTAAAGTTGCCCATTGTGACGCTCCGACACTTCGCTGTGTTCTGCCAATCACGTCAATGTCAGCCTTGTATGCTAACAGTTGCATGGACTTCTGGATGACCGCGGGTGAATCTTGCTAAAGCCTTTTTTGAAAATGAAGATCTCACTGATTTCGTTGCCGACCTTTATAAAGCAGCGAGAGTATTTGATTGTCATCCTACACAATCTGATGAGTTTGGCAGGGATGACAATATGGCCATATGCGTCCTTAAAATCGACAAATAGGTGGTGGGTGTCGATTTGAACTTCTCATGGCCTGATCTGAACTAAAAAGCACAACCTTAGATAGTATTGTCCGTGCCCAACTACACAGTTTTTCTTTCACGCGTGAGGGGACAAAAAAGGGGAAATTTATGTCTAAGTGCAACATATGCAGGAATTTTTTTTTAGTATTTTGTATGAAATTTTGCTGTGCCGAAATATTCAGTCCAACTTGACAGGTGGGCAACTAAGAAGAGTGTCCAACTTCCTAGGTTTCACTGTAACATCCTCAAACCCATTCAACCAGTTTTTATTCTTTTACAATTATTTTCTTTTCCGCTCAAAACTCTGCAGATCAAAATGCCTTCCAAACGTTTTGTGTTTGTTTTTCATCTTATGTGTAGTCGCAGGAGTAAAAACCAAAATCATTATCCATCCTTTTAAAGATACATTTCAAAACCGTTAATTCATAAGAAAATTATATGATGAATAAATTAGAAAATACATATACGTATTAAGTCCAGGAACAAAAAACACCAAGAAATTAATTTTAAGATATGTTATCAAATGTTGTTGTTGCTAAAAATATTACCTAATGAACTATCAAGTAAATAGTTAATTGTTACAATCATATAATTTGTTAGCTTGTTACGCATGTAAAAACATAAACTTTAAGCTACATATATAAAATGTACTGCAAAAAAATATATATATAAAAGAAAAATTGTAGGTTATACAAACGTAACCTTAAAACAAACACGCAATCATTAGGAAAACCTTGAATACAAATATGAAGTTATATATTCATATGCATGTTTATTAAACAAACAATTAGTTACTAATATACTGGTACGATCGACATGCATCGTGCAAATGTGGGAAATAAATCAAAATTATATTGTAAGTAACTGTACAGTTACACGTTTTAATGTTCGACACATGCGTTGATATCAAAGGTTTCAAACAGCACGGAGGTTAAAATAATAATGATTGGTTTACTTTTATTAGCATATGAGTGACGGCATTGCTTTGCGATGCAACAATGGCGCACAGGCAAGGAAAGTGTGAATGCCAGGAGCTAGGCGTAAATCACTTGCCTAGTCGACGCGACATTGTTGCATCGTTTAGAAAGGGTCTTAAGGGACTGCAGCATGGCTCGATACAATGTGAGTCGTGTAGACATCGTGTAGAAGCGGTCTTATGTAGCTGGTCTGGTTTATCACGAACGCTGCATGCACTACCATAACTTTTCATTTAACTTCCGTTGTTGAAGCCACAACTTTTATTTAGATTATATGTAAAGACAACAGGAATCCTATGAAAAAGGACTGATTTTAATTAACATTTTATGTAGCAAAATAGTTTTACAAAATAATTTCTCAAAATATGCAACAACAAGGGACAACAGTATTTTCTTTTGAATTTATTTCTGACTTTATCTGCGCTAATCCTTCATCCATCGTGTGTGCAGAGTTATGTGCCGTAGTTACTAGACATTGTTTTAATTTGCGAGAAGTTCTGCATCGCTATGCGTACTTATTTGATTAGTTGTAGCTTAGACACGTACATGTCTGAGGTTCTGGCCAACTTATAAGGGTGCCTGTTTTGTTTTTGTCTCCACAAAAATCAGAAAAACACTATAGTCATTCTTAAATCCAGAAATGAAATCCTAACAAGACTTACGACAAATATTAATTTACCGCTATGTCGAACAGTATGTTCAGTGTGTTTTATACACATACAACAAAATGCAAACGCCGCAATGGGGACCAGGAGACGACTGTGATGCCAACCTTTGCAGGTTGTTTAGAAAGATGAAATAATATACATATTAAAAAGAGCTGCCAGGGTAGACAAGTGAGATATTTGAAGGAATATCTGTATGGAATTTTCTTCTGGGGCTAACTTCCAAGAGTGGCCACTGTAGTGCCGCCGATCGCACTCGCCCATGGTCAGTTCACAATTGCCCTGATGCAAGATTGGGCATGCACACTAGACTAGATAACAAAGATAATAGCTAAGAAGCATGTTATGAGTAGTAAAACATATCGAAAACACCTCCCACACTTTACCGCAGTTTTGCTAATACACTACAAAGCATCAAAGTTTCAGTCATCAATCATGATCCGGGTTCTTTCCGGGTATTGGACGTCATTAATCGCCAACTAAGACCAATGGAAGGAAATTGTATTCAATTCAAGAGTCTGCCAAAAATACCGATTTATTTAGAATTTGTGGATTTAGATTGTGGATGATGGCTATGCTTTTTGAATTTATAATTTCGCGACTTTCGAATTTGTTAATACAAGACAAGACATTTTTTTTTTCATTGTTACGCAATTCCACAATTTCTGTAGAAACTACAGAGATAAGGAGGAAGATGAAACCATTTCATACCATCTTTGTAACGGCAATGCCCTCTCATGTCGCAGATTTATTCATTCGGACGACCCACATTTCTATAACCTGACAGAATTAAGTGAGATTAGCATCAGTCAGCTCCATCGCTTTGCCAAAAGCTCCAGATGGTTTGCGGATTAGGATCTACTAGATCTTTGTGGTAGCACAACAAGCCTACTTTTGGCCTAAGTGTGGTTACGTTTTAGGTAGTCAGTCACTCTAACCAACTAAGAATTGCAAGAAGATCGTGTCACACTGTTGACCAGAGAGAAAATATGGTGGCCCGATAAGTACTTAACCTACAAAAGAAACACGAACATTTTGGAAAAGTGGCGATTTATTTCTCAACGTAGTTTCCATTTATCACGATAAGCTCGATGCGATGCTCCGACTTCTTTAACACGTCGGAAAAAATACGTTTTTTGGAGGTGTGCACGTAGCGATCTGTGGCAGCGATAACCCCCTCATTCGATTCAAATTCTTGTCCAGCGCTTCCACACGTGCCAATCTACGTGTCCGATTCGGTTGAAATTCTTAGAGTAGCCGTCTACGAAAATGCACGATAGTAAACTTATCTGGCGATAGTGGCGCCATCGGGCGTCGTTAGATTAAGTACTTATCGGAATTCTTGAAACATACTTAACGACTCTATATGAACATGATTCCCGTATACTTAGGTTGGATAAGGTAGTAGTGACTGACTGCTAGTAGACAGCAGCAGGCTAGCATAAGCCCATTGTGTTACCACGCAGACCTGTTTGATCCTATCCCCAAATCGAGTAATTGCTTTTGTGCTGGAGATGACACTAAAGGTACTCGCTTCAGCCAGGTTGTTAAAGTAGTGCACTTCTAGGAGATAGGGATGCAATTGTAGAGTAGATGCACAATTTTTCCTCCTCGTCACATGTACAGCTACTGCTCTAGATCTGTGGAATATCCCGGTTATAACGCCTGAGAGTTCCGAGATTCGGTCTACACTTCCTGATCAGACTGGATGAGTGTTTTCGTTCGAGGTT
Source organism: Eristalis intricaria (assembly GCA_964034865.1). Taxonomy (NCBI): domain Eukaryota; kingdom Metazoa; phylum Arthropoda; class Insecta; order Diptera; family Syrphidae; genus Eristalis; species Eristalis intricaria. The sequence continues at coordinate 111,400,217 of OZ035873.1, read as the reverse complement.
AGGCCATGGTTGTTTACTGAAGAAGCATCTTGTGCCAGTAGACCATCTTCGATTGACATGAGCAAGCGTTTCAAATTTCAGTAGATGTTTTGCAGTACAGTGAAACTTCTCTTAACGGACACCTCTCTATAAGGGACACCTCTCTCCTACAGACAATTCGATATGGTCCCGGCATGAAGTCATTCATCCATTTCAACTTCTTCAGAACGGACACCCCTACATAACAGACAATCATGATGTTTCCCCTCGTGTCCGCTATAGTGAAGTTTCCTCTATATATATGATATGCCTGGCAAATCCCCATCTGGAAAGAGTACGTCGCTAGTTCACTTTCTAGGGAGTTCGTCTGCTCCAGGTTTCTCTGGAATGTCACAGTGTTCCGGTACCCTCATAAGATGAGCACCGCATAAATTTGAGAGATGGGCAAGTTTTTGAGTGGAAAACCTAGAGATTTACCTGGCTGTCTTCCCTATACTTACGAAGTTCTGCTAGGTCGCATTTCCTTCAATGTCTGGTAACTCTCGCACTCTCCCAATAGGTCATATGTTTTATTGTCTTTTGCTTTAAGTATAGTCCTCGAGTGTGCCTAACCACACAAAAGCTTTCTATTGCCTAAAACAAAAACACGCTTGTTTTACAGAAAAATAACACAATTGTTGAAACGTTTATATAAAAAAAACTTAGTCTTATAAACTTAACTCAAAAGCAGTTTTAATCACACATAGGTAGTTATAAAAGAAACACGAGACATTTTACAATGTAGTTAGAACAATCAATGGAAATTCTAAAAGAAAAGCAATATTTTTTTCCTAAGACAAACATTAGCCTTTTCAATGACGGCTTTAAATAGAACTCTTTATAAACTTTAAGATACAAAAAAACTTGTTCATCTCTTCCTAAAACTAAATAAGCATAAAATAAATTCATACAAATAATCTTATTCTAACAAGGGCGCTGCCATCAAGAACCAATCTAAAATGCGTAAATAAATACATACATAATATTTAAACAGTTTAATATCTATCACAAATCACAGAGGAATTTAAAACCGAAACATGTGTTCAACTGAAAGCTCACATTTAAACAACGACAATAATCCTAATTGTTAACAGTAAAAGTAAATAAAATGTTTTATGAATTTTTCTCAAATGAAGGGTACAAGTTAATGAGGTTTTTTGCATGAGAATCCAATTTTGATATTAATTTTCTATCGCTACAACACAGTGAAATACGATAATAATCCATGGGATGTTTCTTTTTTTATTGAATTATATATTTATAAAAGCAATACATTTGTATATAGGATATACAATATTCAGGCGAACCTCTTTGAAAAGGTCGTGAACTTTTATTAAAATAACATTTTGAAAAATATAAATACATATATACACATAATCAGAAAGGTTGTTTTATTTTTTATTCGTCTTCGGTCAACTCCTTCGCGAATTGTACAGGAATTCGAGCAAACAAGGAAACCAAAGTGTGCACACTCGGTCACAAATAAAAGTACGCAGCCTAAACTTTGCTGTCCAATGACCAGTAAGACAACGTAACATATATGTTTTTAACTTTCTTCAATTGAATTGAATGTAGAACTTGGGGTGTGTCATAGAGACATAGAGACAGATAGAGACATCGCGGATGCATGTCACTTTCCGCCTTAGCCATGACAGGGCTTCTTTAATCGCAATTAGTTCCGCTTGGAAGACGCTGCAGTGATTTGTCCATAGGTTTAATCACACCATTGAGAGAACGCCTTTCGACGAACTGCGCGGTTGGGATTGCTGTTTGCTTACGAAAAATAAGCTGTTAAAATATCTAACCGCTCTTGTCTTTTAATGTGTCTGAAATTGTGTTGCCACGAGAACCGCGAGTTAAAAGTCATTTGCGCCAGGATTAACACAAATGGTGATTTATTGAAATGAGATCTCGGTTCTAATCGCGTAAGGCGACAATCGTCTTGCGCTAGCGTATCGTCGATAGTTTAGTTTAGAGATATCGTTTTGCCTGCTTTGCATAAGCTAAAAACTGTCAGTAACTCTGGTCTCGACGACTGATTTTTGGCGATACCTATTCAGTATCGTCTCCTACTAATGTTTACATTTTTAGAGTGAGTGGTTAGAGTGATATGTCGTATTTGTATTAGTTTTGTTCGCAATCTGAAATGAGAATTTTAGTGAAATTTGACAGGAAATAGAGCCCAGATGTCATTTTTACGTGAGAGTTATTATTTTCGGAGCACTGTAACAATAGGCGAGACGATAGTGAGTGTCTTACATGAAGCAAATCATAGACGATATCATCGAAGTGAATCAAAACAACGACAGTCGTCTGAAAAGGTACGCGATGAGAGCCCTAGCCGGGACATCCCAAGTTCCCATATTAAAGACTAGTTATTCCACTAATTACGCATCCCTCGACATATACTGTTCCACCATGGATTTGGGGGATTTTTATTTGAGGGGTTATGCTTCTCCTCATCCAATTAGATTAGGCCAACCCTTCAGCAAAGATATGACCGCACTGAAACGATAGTTACCGGCGACCACCGCGAGGAGGCTGATCGGCTGGCTTCCTCCAAACTATCATCACTTCCAAATGACGCAAGAGTGTTGAACTTGCTCTTATCTGTAGAAACGAATGCATCCAAAAAGCTGGATCACATTTAATTTTTATTTTTATTTTTTTGCATTGGCTATGGCCTTTTTCTGAAAATCATTGTTCTTGTGTTTGGCGGTAGGTTCATCATCATCTTCACTGGCCCTCAATATCCACTAAATTGGTCGCCGAGGCAAAACACGCAAGAAAGACCTCCAGGCCACTCCTTCCTCCGCTATCGACACTAACTCATCAGGAGTTAATCCCATCGGAACCAGAGTTTTTTTGGACTTAGTCGAACCGCCTCGTCCTGGGACTGCCAAGCGGTCGCCTACCTGAAGGAATCACATTCAAGGCCCGCCTCGGAAGTAGTGATGATGGGGATATTCTTGCCACTTGACAAAACCATCGAGGTATAACCCTTTCTCTTCGAAGAAGCATCTGCTCAACATTGAGTTGCTCGCTGACTGCCGTGTTTTTCACCCTATCCCGAAGAGTAACCCACAACAGCACGAGGAAATCTCATCTCGGGAGCATGTATTCCCGATCATATTCAGTCATTGCCCAATTTTCGTGATCATAGGTAAGAGTTGGAACAAAAATGTAGTTAAAAACCGCTAACTTCCTTGACCGAGCTTGGTCAATCCTACATGAAAATTCAGCATGGGTCCCATTACTCGTGAAAATGATCCAGAGATATTTAAACTTATTCTTGCAAAATGGAGCGAATGCTTGGAGCTTTGTATTCCTTACTCGCATGCTCTTAAGTTGGGAACTTTTGTTAATTTCAATAAAAGTATTCCTAACTCCACCATTACTTTCAGGATGCCTCATGTCGTGACCGCAAGGTATATTACGATATATATATTCTGCGGCTACAGTCTAGCCATGTGGCGTACGAATTAGTGTTCTCTCCCTTCTCTTGGTTAGACCCACTCATTCGAGTTGATATTCCAATGATGTGTTGAAGCGAAGCGGATCTTAGGATTAAAAACGTTCTCTGTGAAAACGAAAAGGAAACCGTTTGCGCCAATGTATGTGGAACCTGGATACTGGAAACTCGTACATCGGATAGGCCGGATAGTTTTCACCTTCTTCCTCGCGCCTACGTCCTAAAGGTGATGCTTTCGCTCATATAAAGAGACCATTTCGCAGCAGCCAACTCGATTCGAGAGTGAAGGTAATCGGCTACATGGCCCTTATTCGGCCGATGCTTGCCTATGGTTGCCCCGTGTGGCTCAACGTGAGAGCTAGCTTAGTGGTAAAGATTCGGATGTCTGAGAGGGCTTGTTTTAGGCTCTGCCTTCGCATTTATAAAACACCAGAGTCCCAGCACAAACAATTCTATCGGAACAAGGTCCACTCAATTCTCTTTTTATGCGGTAGATACGTTTCAAAACTAACCGCACAAAAGACAAATCGCATAAAAAAATACACAAATGTAGTGTAAAGAAAGGAGTGTGTTCAATTATTTTGAAAAACGCATAAAACCAAAAAATCATATAAAAAAAAACATTAATTACATTATATAATTTGGGATACGTTCCAAAATTTTTTAAAAGTCATCAACCAAACGCGTCTTTACTCAACGAAAGCATTAGCTCAAGTGATAATTCATTCTTACATATGTATCCTCCGACTGTTTGCAAGCAAGTTCCGGAATGGATGAAGGATGCATCCGGAATATTCTACCTGCATCCTTCATGCTTTATTCGTGCAGTATTCGACGTGAGTTTTGATGTTCAGACGAATGTCGAGCTCAAGTATTTTAGAGCCTCTTTAGATCGAATTATCTGGCAACCAACCCGAAAGTTCACGTATCCCACATTATTTCAGCTGGTTATTGAGTTTCGTAACATGAGTACGGCGGGGGTTAACTCTTTTAAGCTTTGCTCTCTACAGGAAATTGCAAGAGGTCCGGAGTTGTGCCCGGCTAGCTCGTCCGTTGCACAGTTACCTAGCATCCAGCATTTTCTGACAAAATCTGATTAATTAAGGTGTGTCTAAACCTCTCCCAAATTGTTGCAACCCAATAACTGGGCCTTATTTTGTATCAATTTCGGATTCGGAAATGGAATCCGATACTACAATCAATTCGTATTTTGGAGGACGTCAAAAAGAAACGTGATGAGCTCTAATTAAGATACAAAGACATGTACTGGCTTATTGGAAAATATTCCAAGCTAAGCACTGACAACAAATTGCTTATATAAAAGTAAGTGCTATAACCCGTCTGGACGTATGGTATACACGTCGTATGGTTGTACCAAAGAAAGTAATAGAAACATACTACAAACTTTCCAAAATAAAGTGCTAAAGGCCATCGTCAACGCACCCTGGTATATACGAAACAACGATATCCAAAGAGATCTTGGAATTTCATCAGTCTAAGATGAAGTCAGTCCGAATTTTTCTCGTAAGCATAAGTGTCGTCTGGAAGAGCACATAAACTCTGCTGTCCTCCCAATTCGTCGTCTTCAAAGGACTAAACTTCTTGACCTAGCACGGTGAATTCAACCAGCGCTTAGCTGCGGTGTAAGCGAGAACTCTCAATGGAGGAATCTCTTGCCAAATGCGTCTAAACCAAGAAAGTAAAACTGCTGGATAAGTGTAAAACTTAGTTGTAGTGGAAATATATTTTATTTGAAGTTGATGTTTTACTGGGTAAAAATCCCTTTCGCTATGTGGGAACGGTCCCCATAGTGTCTTCTGAAGATTTTTAGCTACTCTCCCAAAAACAATAGAAAAATGTTGTATCACTTTCGGATTGGGTTTGTATGCTGTCAGCTTAGTCAGTTGTAAATCGATTCAGTTCAATTTATTTCCTTAACATTTTAACACATTTAACAAATAAATAATTTCATTTCTAAAAAAGAATATCAATTATTATTACAACGAATTCCCATTTTTAGATTTAGTATTATTATTATTTATTACAATATAAATAAATTTACGTTTGTATGTGCAGCACTAGCTACCAAGGCTTTCGGCTGGTTGTAAGTAAAGTTAGATTTTTGTGTCGATGTTCAGTATTGTTAGTAGTTTGTAAATAGATCTTACATTGTTAGTGGAAGTGTTAGGAGATCGTTTAGTTTTATGTTGTGAAAAAGAGCAATACATAGATCGTTGATTCTAGGGCATTTAGATACAAGATGGTTTATAGTTAGGTTGCGACTGGATTGGCAGAGATGACAGGTGGGTGAGGGGTCCTTGTTCAAGAGGTAACTGTGGGTCAATTTCATGTGTCCGAGGCGAAGGCGAAGAAAACAAGCATTCATTCGAGCGGATGTGTCTACGGGGTACTTTTTTTGGACCAGCTGTTGGGTTAATGGCGGAGTAGTGATGTGTGTAAGTGTTCCATTCAACTATTCTTTTCTGTTCCCAGTGTCCGATTTAGTAGGTGGATGCGGTGATATGTTTAGTGCTTCTGAGTCCGTTTTAGCTGCACTGTCGGCTAAGATATTGCCTTTTATATCTGCGTGACCTGGGACCCAGACCAACATTATTTACATTTGATTATGTTGTCGCGGATTTTGACGATTGTCCGAGAGGGGTTATTAATATTGCTGATGGCAGATCATTATGTTCTTGCATTGTTTTGTGCCAGTTCAGTGGCCTTTAAAATTGCTTGGGATTCAGTAGAGAAGATGGAATAGTGGTTGGGTAGTCTGACCGCATGAATCACTTCACCACTTTCCGTAACAATAGCGAAGCAAGCACTGTTGTCGGATTTTGAGCTGTCTGTGTACCAGGTTTCCTACAGGTTCGTGTTGACTAAATTTTTAGATTTAGTCGATGTATTTCCTCTGATATCGACAAATATCTTTTCAGGATTTGTTCATGTCTGTTAGGATGCCTACTACTTCCTTTGGAAATTGGATTTGGTTGTCCAGCTATATTTTCAAAATGCATATTTTAGTTGTTGTTTGGCGATTGTGGGTAGTTGAATTGATATGCTGCTTGTTCAGAGAAGGATGGTTGCCCACTGTCTACAACTGGCAACGATGCTATGTTCAAGTCTTCTACTCCGCCAGTATCTTCCTAGATTTTTTGTGACTGCGATTTGGGAAATCCTAAATGATGTGTATCGTATCCGCATCGGTGGGCCTTTAAAATTAGATTCCTCAATCAGCTTAGTCCAAAGCTGGTTGAATTTCTGCTCGCATCTGCATATGGAAGAATTCCAATCGTCATGCTTGCACATAAATCCATCTTGAACCAGAGATGACCTTATATTAGACCTACTATTATTAGTTGATTGATAATTCTGTTCAACTGTTCATTCTTGGTATGCCTTGTCTTTGAAACTAATATTTGAATAAGTACCGACAAATATAACACAAAGGAAATATACTCCGATGTTTCACCAACACTCAGCTGCACAAATTTATTATTAATTTCTTAATTTCCTTTCTCTTTTCGTTCAATAAAAAATCAATTACTTCCATCAAACTAATTTTTTCACAACCAATCCGATAACAAGAATTTTTTCAAATGAAAATCCGTAAGAGACAACGATCTTGTCATCCACTTTCGAAATACAAAATAGAAAAATTCCGTAAGCGGATTGGCATGTTTTGATTTCCGAATACGGATTGAGTGCGGTTGCTGTAGACGAAATACCAATTTCCGATTTTCGGATTCATTTCCGATTTCCAAAACAAGGCCCCGCTCTTGCGGTGCTCGTGACAAGCACACATTCAACAAAACGAAATTAATGCACATTCAGTGCGCAGATAAAATTCTGTATTTATTTCATATCGGTAATACTTCAGTGAAGATTTACATACATACATAGGTAGGTAGTAGTAATTCATTTGGTTCATGAATCAATCGTATTTATACATACATAGATACAAAATATACGTATTTATACATATGTATAGCACATGAATTTAAAAACGAGAATACAATTTCAAAATCAAATGTAAAATAAAATGTGTGCATATATATATATGCCTAGCCTAGCCAACAATCGATGAGTTCGCCGTCTTCTCAAATGTAATGAAAGAAGTAGAACTTTAAATTTAAAGTAAACAACGTAACGAATCTTACAAAAGAAAATAAAATAAAAATAGGGATAATGCCTAGGATGTGTTCGATCACGTGTGTGTGTATGCAGGGTTTACATGAAGAACACTTTTTCGATTTTCGGGTTCGAAAACTTAGCCTTGGTCACAGGACAAATGACTGTACCATTCTCATCTGTTATCCGTGGTATTGCCTGGAGGAGATAAAGCACACTTGTTTGTATGGAATTTCGAGCGTCAGCTGAGAGGAGAACTCACCATTTGGCCATAGATCTGGCCGTTTGGAAGCATCATGGGTTGATTGTGCTCATTCAATGGCATCTCAGTGATTCTGTAAAAAAAAACGTGTCAAACAGCATTGATTGCGAACTAAAGCCTGAGGTGGATGCTTACCTGCAGAAGAGTCGACTTTGTACACAGTGTGAGAATGGCAACGTCATTGCGATTTGATTGAAATCTTCCTGACACACGGGGCAGTTTAGATTCTTACACGTCGGCGAATAACACTGAGCAGTTTTCAGCGCTGACAGACCAGCCTTGCGGATTGTAATGAATCGAAAATGTACTTCACAGCCATGATCAAACGACACCTTAATTACTTACCTGAACTGCAACACTCAAAAGTGACTGTAACGACAGCTGGAACAATCTGTAGTTCTCGTTGCGGAAGTGTAACACCAATGTGTCCCAACGGTGCATATCAAAAAGGCTTTTGTATCGTTCTAATTCTAGGAAGCATAAAACAGTTCACAGGCTGCTTAGCAATTGGATGCAAGAGAAATTGATCTTTACTCACGAGTATCTGATTGGTAGGCCAGTAGAGCCATGCATTTGCAAATCTCACTCAGTTGAGTTTTCTCGAACGCTGGGAAATACTTTCGTGCATGCCGCACAGCCTCGGTTCGGTTGTTGGAGCGAATGAGCTCTACAAACTCTTGTACACGTAATTGAAATTCAATGTTTGAATTGATTTTGCGAAGCTTGGATTTGTTGTCATTGCACCAGAGTACACATTTTGCAGTCCGGTGGTTAGCCAAATCCTCTTCGACTTCACGTGATGTCTGAAAAATATCTGAAAAGAGAAATACGCTCGTGTGATTGGGGAAAGTGCAAAGAAATTCGCAAACTTTTCACGTTTCTGTTCTTTGCACGTCGATAGTCGTAATTAAATCAGAGAAATCAGAGGGAGAAGCTAATGGCAAAGGCTAATCAGATATTCGGCCATTCCTGAAGAAAATAATCAATAGATTGATCTTCATACTTCGCCGTCCCATTTAATTTAATTTCACCACTGTGTGAAAATGTGATACATTTTCTATGAAATAACCTTTGTGACGTTGCTTTTCTTTGAATGATTTATATTTGTACAGCCAACGTGCTATTCACCCGAACTCTAAGATTTCACAGAGATGCAAAAGATCAGGGTCAATACATTGTGGAAAAAATTTACAATGAGGAACACACCACATCGCAACAAAGGCCATGTACGATGATGAAAACGAATACACGAAGCCGTAAGAAAAGAATTTGCTTACGCCCCCTCAGTGTTTGTTCATGGGAACCAAAGGCAAACGCTGGACATCCGGACAGGGTGTGCGTAAAGATAAGACTGTTTGCGGTAAATATCAATTTGACTCACATCCAGCCAAAGACTGTAAGACACAAGGTCAATTATGTCGCCCTCTCCTACATCGCAAGCAATTAGATACTTTCCTTCGCCTTCGCTCGTTACTGCGATCGAATATGTGCCAAGTTTCTTACCTAAATTGGTCAAATGTCTAATATCACTTCTGTCAGCTAGTTTCTCAGCTGTCTCATAGTAGCCCATTCGTAACAGATGCTCGATAACCATCCGGTCCATACGAATCTAAAAAAAAAAAAAACAAAAAAACAATATAATCATTTCATATTCTGACGGATGTGTTGGTCCAGCTTACCCTCTTCCATTGGTCAACAGATGCCTGATACATTTCATAGCTCGTCTTCATGTCCGATGATGCGTTGGCCTTTAGATGCTCCAGCCTGCGCTTGCACACATAGCTGGCAGCCAGTTCATCTGAAATGCTTTCATCAGCCTTCCGTTTCAGCACCTGCAGTCGTTCCACCACACCACCAACCAGCTTACTGATCTCGGCAATGGTCGGATTTGATCCCTTCATGCTCCTTTCCACTTCCTTCGTGGCACTGAAAGTTTGGTCCACTTCACGATCGAGTGTCTTCTGTGCCACACGAAATTTCTTGTTGAGCACTTCGTAAGGTACCTTAAGCGTGGCGTGTTCCATTGATTTTATTTCCGACATTTTTATTTCAATTTTCTTTCTCCTTTCCTTCCCAACTACACACTCCCTTTTTTGGATGAAAGAAAAAAAAAATAAAACAAAAAAAAAATATCCCTTAGCGTTACAGTTATTTGTTTGATAAAACACAATTTTCCTCGCAGCCTTGGTGGATGAGACTCGATTTGATTTTTCGACTAGGCCCAAGATAGGGAGCTCTTGGGTGGCCTACGGTGGCTACTTTGTTGTAAACAATTAATGCAGGTAATTTAATTACTCGTATTTATGTCTGATCACAGCTGATTTTCTGCGACGCCACGGCTGTTTTTTACGACAATTGACTGAGGAAGAGGATGAGTTTTGATAAGTATTGTTGAATGGGTTGAGGTGCTAGTCAGTCAGCCAGCAGCGAACAGGGCAACACAACAAAGACAACTAATAGCATTGCCGTTCGAAAGTGGTGGCATTGCTCTAGTACGTTATGAAATGCAGCGAATCAATTTACTGATTTAATATCAAACTTTGCAGGGAATTTCGATATTCATAACATTTTCCTTACATAATCAGATTATTCTGACGTTTGAATGGATTTTTGTGTTGCTAAACTATTTTTATTCGGCTTAAACAGTGCAAAATGTAATAGAATGGAAGTAGTGTCCTACGCTGATGTCACATTACGTGTCAGCTGTTTAGTAGGTGACAGTTCCCAGTTGTAATGGTTTTATCATAGCCAAGCTATTGAGGTTTAGATTTTGTTTATTCAAAGTCGCAGTCAGGTGAATTGAGATACAAAAAATTAATGTAAGTTTTATAGATAATTTTTTATATTTTCCGTTCCACATATTGTGTCTAAAGAATGATTTACGGGCATGATATTGTTGAGTGACATATTTATGAGTATGCGACATTTGCGTTTGGAGGAGTGTGTGTTCAAAGCTGCATTTGTCAGTCTACAGTAGAAGCTGTAGGAAATTGGCTACCCGCTTGTATTTATCGTTACAAAAGTATGCAATCGAAAAATACAATGTTTTGGATGATGAACACTTGGAGATTCTAAATAATTTTGAAAACGTTTTATTTTCCTCAACAGTAAAATGCGGCTCTTGGTCCTCTACGGCAGTCAAACTGGAACAGCGCAAGATGTTGCTGAGCAAATATGGCGACAATCAAAGGATTATGCATTTACTGGCCCTGTGATGTGCATGAACGACTACAAAATCGGCAACCTTATTAACGAACAATTGGTTGTCTTTGTTGCGGCCACAACTGGACAAGGAGATGAGCCTGATAACATGAAGAGATTCTGGAAATTTCTCTTACGCAAAAGTTTACCAGAGAATTCTTTGCAAGGTTTAAAGTTCGCCTGTGTTGGACTGGGCGACTCTAGTTATGCTAAATACAATTTTGCTGCTAAGAAACTGAATAAGAGGCTGATACAATTGTCTGCTTCTCCAATCATTCCACTTGGTAAGTAAGCAGTATCCGGCGTTCAATTGCGGGTAATGATGAATTGGTTTCCAGGACTCTGTGACGATCAGCATGATCACGGATTGGCGGCGACGCTGTTACCCTGGATTGAAAGTCTTTGGCAATCACTTGGTCGAATGCATCCGCATTTGAAGAAATCGCCAAGTTCAAAGTTTTGCTACAAGTGGCTTGTTGAAAAGAGCTCCAAAGAATCATGCCCGGATCTGGAGAACTTAAAGTGGCCGCTGGAGGAGACGCCACTAACATTCACGGTGGTCGTAAGTTATTTGTGAATGAGCTGGCTTAATTGCGTTTTAATGAAACTGGGCTTATTTTAGGAGAATGTAAGGAAAACTGCCATTGACCACTTCCAAGATGTGCGGATGATCAAGCTGAAATTTCCCAGTAGTGCTGAATGGATTCCAGGGGATGTCTTAGATGTTCGCCCGTGTAACAGTGATGAGAAAGTGAACGAGTTGTTTGAAATTCTGGACGAGTACAATCTTGGTTTTGATCGGCATACAGTGGTTGAACTGAAGGAGCTTCACGAAGGTAGGGTCTTAAAAAGTGGTCGATATTCTAAAAATACTCAGAGTTTGATTTATTGTGTAATTTAATCAATTTACAAAGTACGTTTATTACCGGATTAGCTGATTAAATGTTCATCAATTTGTGGAGTTACCACAACTGGAATTGCATTTACACTGCAAAACCACGACATCGTCTGAAATTAATGAACCGGACGAACATTAATTTAGAATCAAACATTGATTCCGCCCGCATACGTCCACTGTGTTATAAAAATTTGATAAACAGCTAAATTTGCTGTTGGTAACATATTCTACTCCCTCTACTGTACCCATCAAACCAGCATACATGTTTGACAATTTTTGACATTTGCTCAGCACATGTGAGGTTAGAGCATTCAATTCTTCACGCCGTTCTTCGTGGATTGTTTATATTCGGTTTTTACGTTTTGTGATTTAGTGAAATATATTGGAAAACATGCTTCGCAGACAAGCTAGACTCCGCCGGGAATATCTATACAAAAAATCAGCAGAAACACGACACAAGAAAATCCAAGAAAAGAAACAACAGCTTGAGAATAGCCTGCAGAAAAATACGCACATCCATGGAAACATTCAAAGACAAGCAATTCAACTGCAGGAGAAGCTCAAATACAATGTCGATGGTAAGACCCGTGCTTTTAGATCAACTCCAACTTCGAATGCACTACCATTCGCTCTATTTTAGATCCCAATGGAGTCACGGAGGGCAATATCGACGATGAATACCGATGGGCAGGATGTGAAGACCCGAAAATCATGATAACCACCTCACACAGTCCCTCGGCGCGATTGAAAATGTTCGTCAAAGAGCTGCGTTTGATTTTCCCCAATGCTCAACGAATGAATCGCGGCAACTACGAGATGAAACAATTAATGCATGCGTGTCGCGCCAATGATGTGACAGACTTTATCATTGTACACGAACATCGTGGTGTTCCGGACAACTTGGTGATATGTCATCTGCCGTATGGTCCCACCGCGTTCTTCAATATCTCCGGTGTTGTGATGCGACACGATGTTCCCGACGTAGGCCCAATGAGTGAACAGAAACCACACTTGGTGTTTCATAACTTCAAGACACCGCTGGCCGAGCGAACGATGAAAATTCTAAAACACTTGTTCCCCGTGCCCAAGAAGGACTCTAAACGAGTGATGACGTTCGCAAATCACGATGATTACATCAGTTTCCGTCATCACACGTTCCAGTACGTGAATAAGGAGCTGGAGTTGGTAGAAGTTGGACCGCGATTTCAACTGAAGCTATACCAGATTAAACTGGGGACATTGGACGAATTGCAAGCAGCAAATGTTGAATGGGTTCTACGTCCGTATATGAATACAGCTGCCAAGAGGAGGTTCCTCTCCGACGAAGATGGATGGGCGCAGGATGACGATGAGAACATGTAGATTATGAAATAAATACTTGCTACTTTAAAGAAGTTTGTCTTTTACTTTTCGCCAATGAATTTTCACAAGCATTCAAGGCAACGACCCTCTGTGCATTTCAAAAGATGGGTCGTGTGACACATCCTGTGTATCCAAGTCTGTAAACTCTCTTTTGGTTCGTTTCAGATATGCCCTTACCATTGCCGTATCAAAATCACGTTTCCCTTGAACTGATTGCCAAGTACGTATGGGACCTTAGCGCCGTACCTCGACAAAGTGCATTTGGCCTGCTTGCCCTCAATTGTAAAGATGAAATGGAGAAGGAGAAACTTCAGGAGTTCACCACATCTGAAGGCCTTGAAGATGTCCTAGCCTATGCGAATAGACCACGACGAACGATCCTCGAGATTCTATTCGACTTTCGTCATGCAACAGCCGCTCTTACCTTGGAAGTTCTGTTTGAACTGTTTCAAATAATTCAAACAAGAAGTTTCTCCATAGCGTCTGTCCCCACGACAAGAACTCTCGACATTCTCGTAGCTGTCGTTGAGTATAAAACAAAGTTATCAACACCGAGACTTGGTTTATGCTCAAACTGGCTCAAGAACCTAACTGCGGGCGACACAATGTTGGGTACAATTAAACGAGGGACAATGCAATTTCCAAAGAATCCTTCAACGCCGCTTATAATGGTGGGACCAGGGACCGGGATAGCTCCGTTTCGAAGTGTACTGCTGCAGCGCGCCGACTCCAAAGAAACGCTCAACGATTGCTGGGTCTTCTTTGGGTGCAGAAACAAGGAAAAGGATTTCTTTTGCAGGTAAGGTGAACATATTATCGTTTGTTCTTTTGTGTATTTCAGTTTCGATTAATTTCAGCGACGATTTCGAACGTTTACAATCAAAGGGTGTTGCTAAATGCCTTACTGCATTCTCAAGAGATCAAGACCATAAGGTGTATGTCCAGCATTTAATCAAGGAGAACGCACACAGTCTTAAGGATCTCATAGTGAATAAGAATGCAGTTGTGTTTGTTGCAGGATCTTCGAAGAACATGCCAACTGCTGTGAAAGAGGCATTTGAAGAAGTGGTCGGGAATGATCTGCTTATCGAGAAACTTATGAAAACGAGGCGTTATCAAGAGGAGACATGGTCTTAAGTGCTTCCGAATTTGGAATAAATAGAAATTTACTAAATAAGTTGTTGCTTTATAAATTATCAAGAGGGGTACTCTGCTGATCGTGTCTTTTAGCTTCAACCGTGCGTGCTGTTCTGTTCTTTTGTGTCTTGGATTATTTTGCGCATAGCTGTACCTGTTCCTTGGCAACAGAGTAGCAATTTTCTTTGGACATTCAATTAATTTCCATGTTCTTGTTCATTAGAGGTAATCGCAGACTTTTGGTTTTGAAACGAAGTGATAATCTGAGGAAGAAAGAGTGTCTGAACTAAACTTGAGGCCATCTTTACACCTAACCACCTGTCACCATTGGTCCATTGTACTGCCAGGGAACCCACAGTCGCTATAAGTCGTAGCAGGCGCTTCTCAAATGGGGAGCCTACATCATCAGCTCTCACCACATAAGCACCGAACAACTGCCACCGGATTCGAGCAAAGGTGGGACAGTCACAGAGCAAGTGGTCTGCAGTGTCGTCGTCTTCTCCACATGCTTCGCAGAAGGTTTCGTCGCTTAGGCCAAGTACATCATGCAGCTTTGACGAAGGTGTTGTAACCCGTTATTACGCCGGTAAATCGTCTGCAGTATTTTCTGTCAAGGGATAACAAGGAAGCCGCGGCTTTCTTACAGACGTTGGGAGCATGCGCTTGTTCTGTCTGAATACCGGAGAGTCATGCCACCTCCGCTTTTACTCTCTAGAGTCCCAATTATCGATGGAAGCAATAACCAAGGACGTAGGTAGTCCCAGCGCGCTCTCAGGTCCTGATAATGTCTCCTATGATCTTTGCCTAGCAAGTTCATCGGCGATATTATTTCCAGCATTCCCGTGATGACAAGTCTTAGTGAATTTTGATTCCAGATCAAATTCAGAGAGAACTTAAATTCCTGAATTATCCTGGAAGTGGATAAAGGGTCGAGCAGAGCCATAAGCACAGCTAGGTTGTCGCTACAGACACAAATACTCCGCCCTTCCATCTGTTCGCCACAAAATAGTTCGTGGCCATTGGGATCGCCTAGGTTTCCGCTCGGAAAAACGACGCAAATTTGCCTGAAGAGGCGTTCAGTCCAATGTTATCATCCTCCGCGAAGGCACCAATGCCAGATCCTTCGACTACATTCCTTTCTCGCTTGGATTCTGGCCAGAACAAGCCATGAGCCCAGGGAAAGTCGACTTTGTATGTACGTAGCGGCTGAAGTACTGGCGTTAGACGACATGTCCATAAGACTGGGGGAAAAGGAAAGGGCATGTACCCAAGACTACATCTTTTAAGACGGAAAATGGATTTGAAATTGCATTCAAAAATCAAGAGTTTGAGATTCAACAGTGCAACAAGAGCAGACCAAGGCGTACTAGGAAGGGCTCCTAAGCAGCCGATACAGGCTGTTCTTTGAAGCTTAGTTACAGCAGCAGTTACGAATTTATCTGAAAACTTTTTCCACCAGAAGAACGATGCATAGCAAGGGGCCTTATCATAATAGTGTAGATCCAGATGGATCTTTTTGGTGATAGACCCTAAGACTTACCTCCCGCCTTAGTGACTTTTGACTCGATATGTACACATTTAAAAACGTAAATTTGAAAAGATCTCTGCTGAACCAAGTTGCTGGTCATGTCAAAATCATCCTGGTTTCTGTGTCGTAAGAGCATTGACATTTCTCTTAATTATATTTTTACATTGACTGTACCGATAGCGAGAGTGTGTATGTAACAGATATTCTTCACCGCTTTGGTATTTTATCGGTTGTGCGGAAAGATCATTGCCCTTTAGAAAGTGAATCTGAGGGCGTATTGTTTACGTAGTAATAATGAAGCCATAAGGCCACTTATCGTGTGTGTAACTTTTCCAGTAGTACAACTGCTCCTTAAATGATTCAATTTGCTTGACATCTGCGTTCAACAACATTCTTATAAATCAATCAACATTCTGAAACTAATTCAACAAGAAACAGAAACGCAAGCAGCTACCTAAGAGGATTGGCTATCCATGAGTCTACAGTTTGTTGATGAATTCCAAGCACCTACCTGAGGAACGGGAATTCCGATTGAGTCTGCCATAAATCTGCGAAGCAAATAGGTAATTTAATTGATAAGAGAACGCAGTTAAATTTCAATGCATAACTAAAACAAAAAAATTACTTGTGATGTGAACGAGAGACACATTCACTTCGCACAGGAGCACACTCATTCAGACAGATGTGCGGATGTCCGATAAACAAACAGCGAATACAAGCAAACAGACGAAGTGACATCAACGAGAGCACTTGATTCATTTGATGAAAGTACATACTTCCCCGTTGATTTCTGATCATCAGTTTCGATTTGACAGCTGCCGTGGTTTGATCTTTAGCTCAAGCTGTTCGCAATCGATTAAAATGTTGAAAATACTAAAAATATTTTGTTTTATTGTTTTGAACACTGCTCTTTTCGCGACATCATCTGCGATTGCCGATAACACAGATGAGAAGTACTTTTGGAAAGAGAATTTCACAACTGTCCCAGTGGATCATTTCAATTACGTGAACGATGCCTCGTTTCGATTGCGGTAAATATAATTGGAAATTAGTCTGACATAAGTTTCTAAGGGTTACCTTTCACTATTTGTATTCGTCAGCTATCTGATCAATGATACATTTGCCGCAAACGACAATACAAGTCCGATTTTGTTTTACTGCGGCAATGAGGGTGACATTGAAATTTTTGCCAAGAATACAGGCTTCATTTGGGAAAATGCTCAGTCGGTGCGGGCATTGATAATCTTCGCTGAACATCGTTACTATGGAAAATCCCTGCCGTTCGGCAATGATTCGTTCAACGGGCCACAGCAGTATGGTTTCTTAACAGCGGAACAAGCGCTTGCAGACTATGCGCAGTTATTGGATGAGATAACTGAGGGGCGGAATGACAGGCCAGTAATTGCTATTGGCGGCTCTTACGGTGGAATGCTGGCTGCATGGTTCCGTATGAAATATCCGCATCATGTGACTGGAGCATTGGCTGCTTCAGCGCCTATTTGGCAATTTGGAGGTACGCTATTGCCAGATCATTCCAGATGTCACGGGTAGATAAATACATTTGTTCTCTTTCAGATTTGACACCTTGCGATATTTTCTCAAAGATTGTCACGTCGGTGTTCAATACCTCGCTGAACTCAAATTGCACCTATAATATCAAGAAATCCTGGGGTGTACTTAAGTAATTCTCTGGTTCAGTTTTGACCGATCGCCGATGCTGAAATGAAATTATATTTTGCAGAAATCTTGCCTCAAATGACACTGGACGATCATTCCTCAACTCAAAATTCAAGTTCTGCAAAGGCCAAGAGCTCACTAAGGCCAGTGACATTGATGCATTCCTAGGTAAGCTTGTATGTTCTCCTTATAAATATTTATGTTCACTTCCTTCGTCCAGATTATCTTGAGGACGCATATGGCAGCCTTGCAATGATTAACTATCCTTATCCGAATAGTTTCTTAGAACCCGTGCCAGGGTACCCAGTTCGGCAGTTCTGCTTCTATTTATCTAAGAAAAATGACAAAGATGATGAACTTATTGAGGTGAGCACACCCAGGGTAGCCATTCCATTCGAGTAACACGTACGTTTTTTTGGTTGATTAGGCTCTCCAGAGTGCATTGAGTGTTTACACCAATTTCGATGGAACATCTAAATGCCTAGATTACAGCAACGCTTTTGGTGGCATCGGCGCACAGGGATGGGATATACAAGCGTGCAACGAAATGGTCATGCCAATGTGTGTCAAAGATGATAATAGCATGTTCAGAAAGTCGGAGTGGAACTTCGCCGCGTACTCGGATAAATGTTTCAAGAAATATAAAATACGTCCAAGAAAAGATGAAATCCTCGTCAGATACGGTGGAAGGCACATTGAGTAAGGCACACCACTATTCGACGCACCAACACTCAGAGGTGATTACATGCGAACGTGGTTTTTCATTCCACAGGGCATATTCAAATATAATCTTCAGTAATGGCCTCTTGGATCCATGGAGTGGAGGTGGTGTACTGCGGACTGCAAATGATGCCATAACGATCATCATCATCCCAGAAGGAGCACATCACATTGACTTGAGAGCATCCAAATCAGAGGTGGTTTACAATCTACCGGTTTTTGTCAGTGATGTTTCATGTTTCAGTCATATTTTTATTTTCAGGATCCCCAATCGGTTCGCATTGCGAGGAAAACTGAAATCAAGATCATTCGCAGTTGGATTGACAATTTCTATTTTTCAAAATTGAAAGGAAGGAGAAGAGGGTAGTTTAAAACTTTGCAAACCATTTAATGTACTACTTTTTGTTGCTCGCTAAATACAACGTTTGGAATAAAATAATAAATAGAAACACTGATACCAGTATGTAGGTTATGTTTGGGGTTTGCAGTCGTGATCTTTGGCGATATGCTGCGTGATGAATCGCCGCTATCGCTAGCTCCCAGATGTAATACTGACACATTTGAACTCGACGTTTTTCTGGTTAGATTGTTTTTTGACGTCTTTCTGATTAGTTTGTCTTTGATTATATTCTATGTATAATCGAAGTGAATAGACGTGCAACTGTAGTTGCTCTAGTCAGAAACAGCTTAAAATCTCTAATTCCAAATTTCTTAAAAGTTACAGTTCTTGTTTTTTTGGTTAATCGAAAGTAGGTTAACGTTCAGTCGTGCCGTTCGTTGCATTGTAATCAATCACCCTGATCCACTATGCCGTAAACCACAACAAACGACACGACCAAAGATGGCAGATTACTCAATTAATGACGCTTAGTTTTTCGAATAAACTACATTTTCTTACGTATAATACATTATCTACCACAATGAGTAGCAGACGTTAGAAATGTAGTTATTCCAAGAAAGTGACATTTCTGCCTAAACGATTCTAAACAACCT
Source organism: Eristalis intricaria (assembly GCA_964034865.1). NCBI lineage: Eukaryota > Metazoa > Arthropoda > Insecta > Diptera > Syrphidae > Eristalis > Eristalis intricaria. The sequence continues at coordinate 111,380,815 of OZ035873.1, read as the reverse complement.
ACATTTTGTCTCTGTTTTGAAATTAAATTTTCAAATTTTGACAGTAAAGTCATGAGTGCTGCCATTTTTTCATAATAAATTGTCGTGTGGAAATCTACTACGTATTTGACAAGCCGTGTCAGTTACGCAATGCTGATGATAAAACGACAGTCTACATAGGGATTCAGGTTAAATAAATAATGTCGTCTTCATCTGGCATTTCCACTCGGAACAAACACAATTTATTACCAACTCCAGCTTTCCCTCTCCAACGACCAAACTCGCAAGAAACGATAAAGGAAGTGTCAGCAAGCGTTTTTTATTGAGAATCTATACTCAGCTTAATGGTTCTCAATAAAACGGTCTTTACTCTGGTTCGTGACTTTACTTTCATTGTACTAGATTTCAAATAATGTTGGCAGTTTGCTCCCAATGTAAAATATGGTTTTATTCACTAGAAGCGTTTGTATATGAATCCAAAGATGGATTATAAATTGGAATAAGAAATCCTTTGTTCGAACTTAGATCGAATTGGTAGTTCAGGCGCCACCTGTTATTCCAATTCTTAAACGCGCTGTATTCAGTGTCGATGACTGAGTATTTTTTGCTCAGTAATTTGTTTTATTGTTGCTTAGAGTGTAAAAGAAATACTGAGCTGAGTATTGATTCCCAATAGAACACGTCTTGTGTAAAAACTCTAGAGGAGAATCTCGCTAGACTTTCAGCATCACTGCAAAGAATTAACGACTACCTCCTTAGAATCTTTGAACATATTTCTTAACTTGCAACCAATAGAACTATTTGTAAGCAGACAGCAGCTAATACGATTGAAATCGCTGCTCAACTGAAAAAAACTTCGGTCTAGACACTTAGATCGATCGTCAGCAGGTATATTTCTATACCCATAGAAGATGGTTGCTGGAGTCTATTCCAAAGATCGAAACATCCAGCTGAGTTCCGATTACCGAATCACTGTAGATTTCAGGCTGAAACTTTAGCGGTTAACGAAGATCTGGCTTGGGTTAAAACCAATGCAATGTCGAGCACATATATCGTCATCTGTTGCGATAGCCAGGCAGCGATCAAATCTCTGAACTCAGTCCCTCTCGCTTAACCTGATTAAACTGAACAGGTCGGATATTAGAACTGAAAGAGACGAGACGATTAAAACAACAACACTTATGTATTTATTTCTTTATTTGAGAGGTGTGCTCTCGTCGACGAACTGAAACAGAGTGAACGAGTGAACTGCTAAGTTAGGCTTAGCAGAACATGTTACAAATGTAAGTATGTATGTGCATTGCTGTCATTTTAAACGTTACAGTTGCGTGACTTAAAAAATCTACGGATTTAAGAGACAATGTTGAAACACAGCGAATATACACTACGTTGTTTTTCTGACTCCTACAGAACTGTCATTCACGATATAAGGGCAACATTGGAACTCACGCCTCCAGACTAGGCCTTCCTAACAACGATTTCTGCAGAAGCTGCAGGAATGAGGGTGAGGAAGAAACTATTAAACACTTGCTGTGTAGCTGCAGTGCTCTCTCATCCCGGCCGACTACTTTGATAACCTGGCTGAACTAAGCAGCGTAAGAGTCAGCCATCTCCTTCGCTTTATTAAAAGCGCTAATTGGTTTGCGGAATATGTACCCTTCGATCCGCGTGGTAACAGTATTAATCTATGCTTGGCCTAAGTGTGTCTGCTGTCCTCTGCACAACAGTCAGCCACTTCAGCCTAACCTAAAGAACTCTTGGCGATGTTTAAACGTTTTCCTGTCATCTGATCGTGTCATTATTAGATATTCCATTGGATGAAGCTAGCACAAAATCTTCGTCTGTAATGAAAATTAGCTGATATTGGCATTCATCACGTCATTATCTTTTGGTATCCACACATTCAATATCTACCTATCCCTACTATCTTTTGGTTAAAATTAAATTCTATTCTTAGAAAAGATTTTCTGAGCGATTGACATTTTACCAACAGCCATGCCTACAGTATCTTCCTCATTATCTCTTATTTAGAATTAAATTTTAATTTTTTAAAATAATTATTGATTGATAAACGCTTTCGATCACTTAACGCGATCTAATTTGCACATGCGTTTGCAAAAATTGAGTGGCGAGCGTAATGAGTAAGTGCGTCAAGACTTTCTTATATCGAATGTTCGTGCAGCGAATCCGGAACAAAGCATCGACTTTCATATTTATGACCTAACTTAACCCTTCTCTCTCTCTTGATTGTCGATGGTACATCTGTAGTAGAAATGAAGTATTACAGAGATGCCAGACTTTTACCTTTCTTGCTCCTTAAAATATTTGACAACTGTTTTTTATAACATTTTCTAAAATCAATTTGTCCAATTCGTGAACGGCATTCACGTTATTTTGTGAATAACTGTCAAAAATTCATGAATATCTGTCAAAAAAGCACTCAAATTATTCGATGGACTAGGGATCAATCAGCTGTAAGGTCGGCTGTGCGAAGCCTCTGTAATACTTCTTTTCTGGACGTAACAACAGAACACGCTTTCTTTTCATCACATGTCAACACGTCATATGCCCCTATTCTCAAACTCAGACACTTCATGGATCCCAGGCTTGATAAGAAAGAAAGTAAGTAGGTATTCTCATTGAACATTTACGACGTATCTTCCAGTGCGTCCAAGCGTACTGGAAAGAGCAATAAACAGACCCATTGGTGACATAGGACTGGGATTTCCTTAGATTCGTGTATTGTCACGATTTTTCAGATTGCACCAAGATACAGATAAGATAAGTTACAACATTTTACAGTGTCTGCTGTCTGGTTGATTTTCTGACGTACTTTGAAAAATATATGATAGTATCTTTGTTGTTTATCTAATTTTATTCTGTGATTGAATAGTTGAAAGGATTCCACAAAATACACGCGGGGGCTTATGCTAGAAATGTCTTCTGTCTTTCATACGAGTGTGACGCTCTTCCTATAAATAATAAATAAATAATTATTATTTATGATGTGTTATAATAATAGAGAGCCATTGAACCAATGCCGAAGGCCGATATGTTTGATAAAATGAATAAAACACGAGTATTAGACTTTTGTGTGAGTCACTCTGTAGTCCAGACTGTAGTACAGTGTGCATTTTTTATATCTGATACATTCAACCAGACTTCTATCTAAGGACCTTTATTTATGAAATTATCATACAACAATTAGTCGAGCATCAAACTAAGGACATGTCGTCTGGTGAAAGATTAAGTTATCCAATATGAAATCCGAGGCGTTACGCAATCAACTGGGTCTCATATTTTACTTATAGACATTATGATTAGTAATAAGGGCTTGATCGAGTTTAGGTAATGCAAGATAAAACGCATCTAGCATAAATTTGTGCTTACGATTGCACGCAAATTCACGTGAATTGACTAATGAAATATATATTTTCACATGAAAAAATACTGTGTCCTGGTGGTGCCCTAATTTTCTTTTCAGAACTGTTATTTAATGCTTTTTGTTCAATATTTATGTATAGAAAATTAAGCGGGAAAATGCGTATGTTTTCATCTACCGCCCGTAATTTTCACCACATTTAGTTTGTTTTTTCTTTAATATGGATAATTAGGGTACAAAGGCGATTCGCAAGAAAAAAATTAGCTGTGGACCCGATAGGTGGCGCTGTGGCTGCTGAATAAGCGGACTTAAGCTAGTATTCGAACTTATATATTTCCAGGCAAACTCTAGTCCGGTTGTGCAGGTAACGATCTTCAACATCGTCTCAACAGTCGTACAAGACTTATATGCAACCACTGTTTACACGATCATCTACAAGTTCGTCCAACGGTAAGCATGGACGGTAAAAGTAATGCTTCGGTGAGAACCTAATAATCACCAAGTCAGATATCTCTAAATTCAACCTGAGTTATTTAAGAAGGACATTAGTTCCTTGATATCCTTCGTCGAAATTTCATCAAATGAGTTGAAGAAGGGTTTACCAACCGCCCGCTGTCTAGCAAGAGGCGAGCAGTCACAGATGAAATGGGTTAAGGTCTTGGGAATACCTAGTTTTTCAGCATGATCGCCAATAGGCCAGTGGCCTGTACTTACCGCCACCAATCTACCAATAAAATATCGACTTTGCCAAGTGGGTTTTTTTGATTCACATTGATTGTACTCAGGCCATATGTTTCTTGATGTAGCAAAGTTTGTCAGTCTATCCTTTCTGAGATTAGCTATTTCAAGGAAATGCTTACAGATATTAGCCTTTACTGCTTGCAATGGGTGTGCACCTCCTCTGCAAGCAAGCACTGAAGATCAGAGTTCATTGGCCTTCTCACTTCATGTGATGTCACTGTGAAATTTGTGACACTAACTCATCCCGAAATTCCTGTACTAATTTAGGATATAAGGTAAAGGATGCAATAGCTTTGATGACTGCTGATATTTATACATTTTTATGGCCCTGTCCTCAAAAAAGACACACAACATCGATCTCTTGAACAGGACGTCATAATGAGCAGCTTTAACTTGGAGGTAGCCAAGGACTTCATCTACCTCGGCGCCGCAGTAAACAGTACGAACAAAATCAGTACCGACACCACACTTAGCGGTTACAAGAGTTGTTAACGATAATTACTATTCCATTTTGACGACTTTAGATGAAATTAAAAATAGCAAATTTAACGGTGAAGATGTCACTAAGAATGTCGGAATCAAAAAAGTCATGCTAAATTTGGAATTTCAAATGGCCATGATTGTAGCCAGAAAAATCTAATCCATACTTCAACCTGCAGGCGCGGCTTTACAAGCCCGATGTGCAGGATTAGAAGACGTCATTCGGTCGTTCTGGGAATTGAACCCGGAAAGCGAGGGCCAGTTCCGCTGGAATCGACGCCCAGACTCACAACGCCACGGCCGCTGAAGAAGAGGATGAAGTAGTCAAGGCTTATTTGATTCGTCGGAAACCACAATGCAAGTTTTGTATAGGAGCTAAGAGATACAGTACAGTCTCGATTATTGCAACACTCAATTTACCTATTTTCGATTTTTGCAATAAATCGAACAAATTTTTGCAATTTTGAAATTGTACGACTCAAAATATACACCAACTGTTGACGACATCATAAATCCTCTAAAAATAGTTCCGTGGAGAAATTAAGTACTAAAAAGATGGCTGTTTGTCCCCATTGCCTATTGGCGAATTTGAGTGACTTTTTGACGGTTATTCACGAAATACTATACGTCGCTTCTTTTTTCATGGAAAGAGTTAAAAGCGACTGCAATCACTAAATGTTGAATGAAAAAGTTATCAGAACTCATGATAATTGGGATGATGAAGACTGTGTTAATTTATACGAGATGTGTCGTACAGTTCGGCTCAGGGCCTTCCGAGCCGTTTGAAGCTTGTACCGGATTTCGGCAAGGAGATGCGCTGTCGTGTGATTCTTTGGTGATGGAAAAGGTAGTGCGGCGGGCTGCTTTAAACACGGAAGGCACTCTTGTCAGTGCAACTGTTGGGTTATGGAGATGACAGCAAAAAACCGTCGATACATCTTGCCGTAGCTTTGCAGCGATTGAAGAGCAGGCGACGCTAATTGGTCTCAAGGTCAATGAGGATAAAACGAAGTATATCCTGTCCTGTCTCTCGGACACCACCTTGAACAAAACATCACGATCAACAGCTACAATTTCGAGGTAGTTATGGAGTTTGTCTACCTCGGGGCAAACGTAAATCCCACAAACGACATCTTAGTGGAGACCCGACATAGAATTGCCCTTGGCAACCGCTGTTGCTTCGCCCAAACAACTGGGGTCAAAACTCCAGACTCGAAGGACCAAGATAATGCTCTAGAAAACTCTTATTTTGCCAGTCCTGCTACATGGAGCCGATAAGCAAAAGTGTAAGCCTTTGAAAAAAAAAATTTCTAAGTCGGATGTATGGTCCCATCTGCGAGGGAGGTAAATGGAGGAGAATACATAACCGCGAAATCTACGACCTGTACCAGGATGTGGAAGACAAAAATCGTCGTAAACATCGAGCGCATGCACACCAACGGTCCAGCTAAAAGGGTCCTCGAATCCAAGCCTCCTAGTCCGCGATGGAGAGGAAAATCGAACCTCCGGTATGAAGACAATCGCGGATGCAAGACAGCTTGACTGGAAGGAGCCTGACCAGGACCGTCACGGCAGCGATTGCTCCGGCTCTGACCCTCCATGGGTCGCAGGCCTGATAAGTAAGTAAGAAGAAGTTAACACACCAAAACCAGGAGAAGCGGAGAACAACGTCAATCGTGTGTCAATTCTAACGATACTTGTCAAAACGGTTCAAACTTAATTCTCTTGCGAATGCTATTAAATGTTCCACTATATTCAGTACAAGCCCCTTTTAAGCCAATAAGCACGAGTGATAAGATGTTTGCTTTTTTGCTTTGGCTTCCCCATCGTGTAAGGTCTACCGCGTCCGTACGATTTTATCACACTATTTATCAGACCTGTCAAGCTTAGCAAACTTAAGCTGACATATTTGACAGTATCGACACCAGACCAGTGGTCAGTTTTTCCATATAAACGAACGGTTTTTTCGAAATGACTATCACTCTTAGTTCGACTTCAATATTGCGACAAAATTAAAGACCATCAGTGTTTTGTGAAAATGGCTTCTCCAAAGTTATATTTACTTAGTGTTTTACTTATTTTCTCTTCTGTCAAAGGTAAGGCAACTTGTTGCATCTGCAAAAGTTGTACCGTAAGATTTGGTGATTTTTGTTTTTATTTTTTAGACGTTTAGCGATGATTTTCATTTGAAGTGTGTTCACAATTTTTAAGTTTCACTTAAGTGCAACAATTCTTGTAGCATCAAATGTCTAATTCGACTAATTTATGTCAAATTTTGTGCAAATGTTTTTAAGTAAATCTTCAATATTACTTTTTTTTAATTTTGTAACTATGTATTTCTGGACATTTTTTCATTTGTTGAAGAAGGCATTGTCGATGCATTTTTAATTGCCGGGGAATCCTTGTTAAAAGACGATTCTCAGATCTTCCATCAAAGTGTACTCGCTTGAGTCTTCCCGAACGCATCCCAAGTTCAGCAAATCGTATACAAAATGGTTCGATTCTGGACACACTAACTTACATTTTCACGACACTAGTTCCCATTTGATTCAGCGACTGATTCATTTGACTTCTCAAACATCGCCGTTCGAGTTATGACAGATTTTCCTTCGAAAAATGCTGTAAGAACTTGTCCCACCAACTTATCCACCGTTCGAATACCAAATCACTACAGCGTCTTCCAAGCGGAAGTAATGGCGATTAGCGAATCCCTGCCCTGGCTAAGGTGGAACGTGACATCCGCCCGCGATGTCTATATCTTCACAGGCAGTTGTTTATAAACTCTAATACAGCAGTCGTCTGCCGCGCATCTTTTAAAGCGATATCCAAACAGTGCAACATTCGCCTGTGCTGGGTTCCAAGCCGTAGGGAAACTGCAACACTTATGAACTCGCTAAACGCGGAACTAGACTGCCATCTCATAATATTGGCACTCCTATAACTACCTCCAAGTTAAGGCTCAATAATCACTTCGTAATGAAAACCTATGCCAGATGGTTGACATGCATCGCGTGTCGAATTTCAAAACAAATCTGGCCACATCTCGATCCATAAAGATAAAGTAGCCTGATCCTGAGATCTTAAATTAGCACTGCACTGGGCACAGTTACTGGATCTACATTCACGTAAAAATACTAGTCTCCATCGAGGAGGGAAGCATTCGACATCTCCTATGCTGCTGTGCTTCTCTTGCTTCAACTAGGAAAGCCCCTACAGGCTCCTCTACGACAGCCTAAAAATTTGTTGAGACAGACAGATCACGACAACCCTCTTTCATTTGAAACATCCACGTGACGGTACAATGGGCCTACTTTGGCTTAAGTGCATTAAGTCCACTTTCTACTAATCTACCTTCCTAAATCGTCTTGCTACAAACTTCTTCTTCTAGTGACGCTACAACCCTGGTCCTGGGCCTCAGCCAACAAGCCTCTCCAGTTTCCACAATCTTTATCCAGCTGCGTTCAACTTCGAGCTCCAAGTTGATTGAGTTCCTTCTCCACTTGTGTGTACCATCGGTTTCGTGGGTGTTGTCTATTGTATTGTCCCACGGATTCGGAGTCGTAGACTCTTCAGACTGGGCAGTGTTGTCGAAGGGCTCTGCATGGCCAAGCCTAAAAGCCAAAAACTTGCTACAAACAAGACACTCTAAAAACCCAGTACCTTAAGCTGTGCGCAATGAGCCTATGCTGGCCTATGTGGGGCTGCCTAAGCTGTTCCTTACCAGCGCTTGGTCATGAGTCTGCAGAGAACCGTTTACAAAACCATGATTATCCCCTAAAACCTGTCCTCCTTCTTTACTCCTGACATGTGTGTCAAAAAGCATGTGTTGATCAGTTTTTACTTATTCCAGGTTCGGAGTTCAGTTACGGCAAACAAGCCCTCTGGTTGGATCACTATTCTTCTTGCGGCTTGACGAAGCAATCACCAATTGAGATAATTTCGGATGAGGTAAGTGTGCCCTACAAATTAGACCACTATCGAAACTATCATTTGTGCACCCTGGAAAAGTCCCCGACGAGAACGCGATAGATATCATAATTGTAATCGCCTAAGCGGCACTTAAAATGCACGCGATCTGGTTTAGAAGCCAGATTGATCATCGAGGATCATTTAAGACTAAATTCAGCTCCGTAATCTAACGATATCACACTCATCCCATTGCTTTTGATTCTGGGAAATGCTTCCGCAATACTAACACAGGCATCCTAAATGTTTTCGCATTTCAGACCGAAATCACTTATTCTTTGGATCCGATCAAATTCTCCAACTACGATACCGTCTTCAGCTCGGCAATAATTGAAAACAATGGACACACCGCCAGCATTTCCCTTCCAAAGCCTGCCGATTACGCTTCAACCTGGCAGACCTACGACGCCAGTGCACCACAAATCACCAGTGGACCCTATGGAAGTGCAGTCTACATTGCAGAAAGCATCCACTTCCACTGGGGCTCCCTGAGCACTCATGGCTCTGAGCACGTAATCGACAGCAAGCGCTACTCAATGGAAATGCACATCGTGCACAGGAACGGCAAGTACCAGAGCGTAGAAGATGCCCGAGAGAACGACGATGGTCTGGCAGTGTTGTCTGTGATGTTCGAAGTCGAGGTAAGCTCTCGCTTTAGGTCGGATGAATGTCCGTGCTCACTGTGTTCTCTTTAGGACAGCGTCGCCGACTTCGCGGGACTTCAGAACGTGGTTGCCAGCCTTGCATCGATCACCGCGTACGACGCGGAGTCTGAAATTGAAGACTTCTCTTTGGCTGAACTGGTTCAAACCTTGAACACGAACGAGTATTACACTTATCAAGGTAAGTTGACACTCCAACCCCGTCGATCGAAATGATGACTGACTCTTGCCACAGGATCCCTCACCACACCTCCATGCTCGCAGGCCGTCACTTGGGTTGTGTTCGCCAACAACTTGGCAATAACTCAAACTCAGTTTGCCAAGTTCCACCTGCTTATTGATCCTACTGGTGTAACAATGGAGAACAACTACAGGGAATTGCAGTCCAAGGGCGAGAGGAAGGTGATCTTCCGCAAGAGCGCAATCAAGAGCGTTTGGGACACATTCAACAGCGCTTAAACGCCGTCGCCGCCGTTCTTGACACCAATCAGTGTTGTTAATTAAATTTTGTGAAATAAAATATTTCAATTTGAGCATGCATACTTTGAGTATTTCTTGAAAGACTAATTGTGGATAGGATACGATAAAGAGCGTACAGGAATCGCGGAGCATGCCCTGGTTGGTCAAGACTTTTTCGGCGATGCAAACTGTGGATTTTATTGGTTAAAAAGCTGGGAAAGATTCTTTTCAAAGCTTTTTCGAAGTCGCCAATCAAAACTATTTTATTTGACAGATAACACTGGTCAGCACTAATCATGCCACACGAACTCTGATAGCTAAAACTGTTTACGGCGCCTAACCTCATTAGTAAACTGCAGTTATTTTGTTTCGGTTGGTCTCAGATTTCTTGTGATGTGCTGATAAGGAGAACCAGTGCTACGACGATACTCGTAGTAATCATCGTAATCAGTGTATAAAATTCCTGGCCAATAGATTTTTTTTAATTACTCTATTTTTACCAACATTCAGTCATCATAGTAAAATATATGTGTGAAGTCCGTCTGGGACAAAGTTCAAATTTTGTTGCCCAGTGTAATTTAATTTATGCATTTATGTTTGAATATGTTGTCGGACACGTGACCGCCGAGCCGCGCCGCGCCTTTGTGAGTACATGGCGTGCTCTGTACGCAACTAACGGTGATTTGTTTTATAATGTAATCGTGCATTTAACGACATATTCAAGTTTATTTGAAAAAACAAATGTACAATTGGTCTTACATGCTAAAAGCTTAAACTATAAAAAGATGTTGGCTCAATAATAGGGGACCAGAGTATACCGTGTTGACAATGGTTTTACAATTTACTGTTTTATATTTAATGCTAATCCATCATCGGTGTGTTCAGGTCCATGTGTTTGTTGTCTGTCCTCTCGGGTGAGGGAGCGGCAGCCTATTTAGCCGCGATGCTTACTATTATCACTGCTTTGATAGAAGTGATGATAAAGTTGTTTGGTTGATGTTCGTGGGAATGTCTGCTCGTTGAGCAGATTCAATGCGATGAGGAATCGTTGTCAGAGAGTCGTGCTTCTCAACTATCTGATAGTCGTGTTTGGATGGTTTCCGATGTCGTGCAATTGCTTCTGGAACAGTGTCCCCAAGTATTGCTATAGGGGGATGATGCGGGCTTCTTCATAAGGTCTCCTGTTGGTGGGATACATCTGACAGTTTCTGTCATGGGTGAGACGGGTGCATATTTGGAGTATCTTTCTTTCGTATATCGATAGCTTCGCCGAATGAGTTGCTTGTAGAGTAGCAACTGCGTTGTCTGGCTAAGTCCATTCGCCCTTGTACGGGATGGACGATGGAGAAAAATATGTAAGATCGAGACCTGTGTACCGCAGCAAGGTACAAATGGGGTGAGTTTGTTTCATGATCAAACAAATTTAGAGGTTTTTTATAGAATTTGTATGCCTATTGGCAGAATAAACAAGTCCAACAAGGAATAAAAAGGCCAGCAACGCTTGGAGGGTCTCAGCCTGAGCTGGCTTCCATCTTTGACGCTCCTAGGCACGCTCCTTCCAGTTATCAGTATCAAGCTGTCTTGCATCCGTGAGGGTCTTTATGCCGGAGGTTCGATTTTCCTCTTCATCTCGGACTAGGAGGCTCGGATTCGATGACCCTCTTCGCTGGGGCGTTGGTTTCCATGCGCTCGATGTGACCCAGCTAGTGCAGCCACAGCTCGTAGATTTCGCGGTTGTGTCTTCTCCTCAATTCGCCGTCCTCGCAGACGTGACCATATATCCGACGTAGAATTTTTTGCTTTCCAAGGCACCCAGAATCAGCTCTGAAGTCTTGCTTATCGTCCAGCTTTGGACTCCATGTAGCAGGACTGGTAAAATAAGAGTTTTCTAGAGCATTATTTTGGTCCTCCGAGTCAAGAGATTTGACCTCAGTTGTTTCGACAAACCGAAGTAACAGCGGTTGTCAAGGGCGATTCTACGTCGGATCTCTACTAAGATGCGTTTTGTGGAGTTTAATTTTGCCCCGTGGTGGACAAACTCCTTTACTAACTCGACACTTTAGCTGTCTATCGTGATGTTTTGTTCAAGGTAGTTGTTGAAAATAAATAACCTCCCTGAGCGTGACAATACGTGGAACGGGTAGATGGCGCTGCGATGAAGCGACAAATTTAAAAGAGACTCTGTAATTGGCCAGAAGTAAAAACGGAATTCTTTTGGGGGTTGATACGGTGGTTGAATCTGAAAGATCGAGACGGTTAGATCTTTTTTTAAAGTGTACTGTAAAATAAAAAATTAAACTTAATTTTATATCATTTTTGTTCTTTGGTTCTTTTGGGTGTCATCTGCATAACCCAACACTTGCACTAACGACAGTGCATTCCGTGCTAATAGCTGCACTATCTTTGCCAGTACCAAAGAATTGCACGACAGCGCATCTCCTTGCCGAAATCCGGTGCAGGCTTCAAACGGAACGGCAGGCCCTGAGCCGAACTGCACGGTGAATCGCTGAATGCTGTGAATGCTGTCGTATGCTGCTATAAAATCGCTTTTCAAATATTTTCCTTTGTTTGAAAATTTGGTCTATAGTCGACTTGACAGGCGGCAAGCCGCAATGGTACACGCCGATAAGTGCGGTGCAAAGCAGCTTTAGACATAGTAGGTAGATCTTGTAGGCGAAGTTAGGGATATTATGTCTGTAGTTGTTGGCAAATGTTGGGACGCTAGACCTTGATTGAATTTTAATTGTTTCGACGATATTCGCCTTAAGTGCTTGAATTGTTTTCGGATTGTTGGCATAACATCGGTCCTTCACGATTACCCACAAAAAAAAAGTCAAAGGCGGCCAATTGAAATCACCAAGACGGCTGATAACACGATTTGGGAATTTGGATCGATTGTGACATGGGCTGTGTGGAATGGGACGCCATCCTACATGAACCAAGGGTCTTCCAAATCCATGTCTTCAATTTCATTAAAAAAAATTCGGTTTACATGACTCGCCCACCGTTGACCGGGACGTTGTTCCCAGCTATCGACCACAGCAGCCACATTCTCATCTGTGCCCTCCGTACGACAACGGAGACCATGCACAAACTGCGTACACCAGTCGTGGTAAGTGCTCCACCGTCGCCATGCAAGATAACTCTTGAGACTGTCTCCTCGACCCGATTCAAAATGTGACGTCTACGCCACCGGTGCCATGTAAGACGGCCTCTTCGTCCGTTGAAAAATATTACGTATACGCCACCGTGGCCATGCAAGACAACTCTTAAGACGACCTCTTCGCCCGTTGCAAAATGTTACGTATACGCAGTCTCAGGACACGCGATGGGTGCTTCATTTCGGCTAAGACTTATATTTAAAAAACGTACTGTTTTTGCTAAACAGCATTTTACTTTGAAATAAGTTTTCAATATTTTCCAACTTTGTTCAAGATATGATATTGGCTTTCCGTCTAGATTTCGCACTGGAAACAGCTGTCAGTGTCAAAATAACCTATGATTTGAACAGTAGACGGCCCACCCTGTAGATCATTTTTTTTTTGTATTTTTTCCTCTAAGCAACCATTGCTGGTTGATGTTGGCCAGACTAACACTTGTCGTTCTTTTCGATACATCAGATATTGACGTTTGTACTCAGGTTAAGCTGATGGACTACGTCTGGTTCATGATATGTGTTCTCTTGAGCAGACGGGTGCATTAACTTATCCGTTTCATAATAAAAACTCTATGCACTAGCTCTTGGCATACATAAAAAGGACAATCACGTGTAGTATTAACAAGATCCGTGTTTTGCAAATTGTAAAGATGGTAAATTAAACAACTAGTAGGTCGTTGTTTAAGTTAAAGCGATTAAAATAGACTCGTACGCCAATAATATCCGCCCATTACAAAAACCCAAATATACAAGAGCATCCCTCCCGATAAAATACACTTAAGCCAGCGCTTTTTTTTCCAAACCCCCGAAACAATTGTTGAGCAGAATGTTCTTCAAAGCGGTTTTAATCTGACCAATCGTGTCAAAACGGTGTCGCCGAAGCGGTCTGAAGTTATGGAATAGAACAACCAGAAGTTGCAAGGCGTTAAATGGGGGAAATTATGGATCGTTGATGAGCGATATTCGTTGAATTTATGGCGAAATGGTCTCGAAGAACTAATGCAGTGTGATTACCTGCATGTACTACAAAACCCAAGATTTGCCTGTCAATTGTGATCTCTGGACTGGGGACTCTAATAGTCAAATCTTCGATCTGCTTGACCCGTTGCTCATCAGTCGATATTAACGGGCATCCAGGCGATAATCGTTTTCAGCGACAGCAAACTGCCTTCTGTTCTTCTGGTCTGTTACAACTGCAACCTTTGTTTCTGGGCATAACTTGATCAACGCAGAAAATCTCCCTAGTCTTATGATGCTGTACAGTCCGTGGTTGAATCTTTTCCTTCAGATGCCTTCAATGCTAGCAGGATCAAAGACTTTTTTCTAGAAGAATTGAACGATTGAGATTGCTAGGTAATGTAGAGCGGATGGAAACCAATACACCGGCCCGGAAAGTCTTTAAATCCAACCCCGTGGGACGGTGTAATAGAGGCAGCCCGCAACTCAGGTGGCGCACGCAAGTGGAAAGGGAGCTCAACCAACTATGATACGAAACTGGAGGCAGCTTGCTAATAGCATATTTACACCGCACCTAAATCCAACATTTCGGGAAGAAATTTTGAAATCGAATTTTGCGTACCCACTGGAACTTCAACTTTTCAAATGACATTTAGAGTCAGAATTTGATTACTGTTTTTTTTTTGATTGGGAATCAGAAGCTCACTTGAAATTATTGACTGTTTTGTTCACAATTGTTTTTTTTGTTAATGTCAGCGGGCTGAGAAGTCATTGAGTGATGTGCTGCATTTGTAAAGAGGTTTGTTTAATTTGAAAAACTTGCAAATGCAGCCACAAAATTCAACATTACGCTGGAATCCGACATTTCGAAATGTTGAAATCTGAACATTTGGGCTGAAATGTTGAAATGAGCAGAAATGTTGGATTCAAGCGCGGTGTAAATGTACTATAAAGCTGGAGCCAGGGAGACACATGTTGATTGAGGCCCAGGTTTACCCCGGACTGTAAGTAAAGTTCTAAGACTTCTTAATCTGACCTTGAATAGGGGTGATCCATGTCTTGTATAAAGTCAAGTCACTTTCGATAGAGAGGTTTAACAATCAAAGAATGGTCTGGAGCCCAGAGAAACAGCCTTTTCTCCTGATACTGTAACTGTAAGTACTGTTGCTATTACCCAGAAGCTAAATATTGCACAAAAACAGTTTGGCACCACTTGAGTAAGGCTGGATTCAAAAAGAAGCTCGATATGTGGCCAAGTTAAGGCCAAAGAACCTAGGGTAGGGGGCCTGATAGTTAATTTCACTAGCCCACTTAGACCATGTTATTCTATTCTGATAACCACCGTCAGACAACTACCACTGATTGACCACTCCACTGATAGTGCCGTTAATTTGATTCCAAGGGCAAAATTGTGAGTGGACCAGATTAGAAAACTAAGAAAAACTTTGCTCTCACTGGAATTCGAACCGGGGACCCCACTAGCCAAAAGAATGCGCTTAACCAACTGCGCCATCCAGCGGTCTTGAGTCTAATGCCACGACACTAACGACTAACCACGACAAGATTAAGCGAAAATGGTGGTGGATCGCGTTGAGTCGGCGCAAACAGTGGACAAGCCAATATTGATGACAAGGAATGTCTTGCTGTGTGTTTGGTGGGATTGGCAATGAATCATCTAGTATGAGGTGATCTCCAGGGGAAAACTCTCAATACGGACCTGTATTTTCAACAATTAGACCGTCTGAATTAAGCAATCCCTCTGAAGCGGCCAGATTTGGACCATAGGAGAGGAATTGTGTTCCCTCCGGACAAAGCCGGGCCGCACACATCGATAGCGACTCGCCAGATGCTCCGGGCTCTTGGTTGGGAGGTCCATATGTATCAACCTTATACTCCGAAGCAAGGGATTAAAACCTGCTCTCGTCCATGGCGAACGAATTTCCTGGTTAAAAGTTAACAAATGAGGCAGACACAAGCCTCAGAAACTTGTCCATCAACATGGCAACAAATCGACGCATATTGCACATAAATCAGACCATTCTCATCATCATCATCTTCTGACCCGCATGATCCATTAAAGGGGTCGCGGGGGTAAAGAACGCATGAGAGATCTCCAGGCAATTTGATCCGCCGCCATCGACTCTAACACATCAGGGGTTATGCCCAAGCGTAAGCGAGGCGAGTTTACAGACTTTGTACAACCACCTTATCCTGTGTCTGCAAAGTGGTCGCTTACTTGATGGAATCGCATTCAACTCCCATCTCCGAAATCGCACTACCGTGTTTCTCACCCCATCCCGGCGAGTAATTCCCACAACAACACGAAGAAATCTCATCTCAGCAGCTTGTATTCGCAATCTTATTCTTCGATCATTACCCAAATTGCATTACCATAGGTGAGAGTTGGAATAAATGCAGTAGAAGCTCGAAAAAGTTGACACTTTTAAAGATCTGTAGAAAATTAATATTTCGTTCATAAATAGTCCTATTTTGTTTGGCTTAATTGGTTTTAGTTTATTTAATATGTTGTTTTGTAAAAAGAGTGGTTTTACAATGCTTGTACGTAAAACCACCAGGTTTGCTATATGCATTATCGGACCATTCTTTTTCGAAAATGCATGTTTCACTTAATGGTGTTCGTTATGGTGACATGATCACCGTGGTGGTCATTTACCCGATGGGCTATTCCAAACATAACCCCAATTTGTATACTCTATGAATATAAAAATGTTTAGCACTCTATTTAAAAATTATTTTGCGTTTGAAACAATTTTATCAAGTTTGACAATCAATAAATCAAAAAATGTTTGTTTGGTTTGGTACATCACTTATCTCGTTCCAATGGGATTTGAATGAACAAAATTGTCGACGCTGCTGTGTTCTGTATTTGACATCGTTTATTTCTATTTGATAATATAAAAAAAAAACATAAACATAGCTCTACAAAGTTGACAAAAAGTCATCTTTTTTAGGTGTTCCTGATTACAGATCTCTCGAGCTGTGTCAAAACTGATCTAGCTTGACCAATCCTACAGGAAAGTTCAGGATTACTCCTTCCATCACTCGTGAAGAAGATCCCGAGATACTTAAAATTCTCCACCTGCTTCAACGGGAATCCACTATCATGTAGAGTGCATTGAACGTGAGTTCTGGAAATTACCATAACCTCTGATTTTGCCACTTTCACATTCATCCACGACCTACGGATCATTCTTACACTGGTTAACACAGCCTCAAATTTTGTGCAAAAATAAAGAATTTTTTTTTACTTAACCGAATATTTCTACAATATACCCCTACGAGACTGCGTGGTTTCAGAAGTGTCACTTTCAATCCCAGGAATTACCATCCTTAATAATTCAAGGCTTCAATACACCTCTTCGGAGTCACTGAAAACTAATGACAACAGTAGAAAAAGCTTATTAAACATTCGCCTTTCGACATTAAACCTTAGGTCACATTCACTCGTGATGGAACAATAGCACGCAATAATCGAGTGTTTGCTGTAGAATCTAGGTCCAGGTCCACCTCGGCCAGTCGCGCCGCCAAGATTATTATTACTATTATTATTATCCCCACGAGACCCCTTCAGCTATTTAGCGTAAATGATAAGGGGTTGTTTTTATTTCTGTTTTTTTTTTTTTTGTTAAACTATGAATCTTTTCCGAATTTATGAAAGATGCTATCTTTTTCTGGCTTTCCCAGAGTATATAGTCAAATGCGTCCGTACGATCTTATCGCGCTATTTATCGGACCTGGCGAGTCTAGCAAACTGACGTTGTCATTCGGCTCTCGATATCGACACGAGAGCAGTGGTCGCAATCTTTCCATATAAACGAGCAGCTTGTTCGAAACGGCAATCACTCTTAGTTAGACGTCAATATTGGCACTAGATTGAAGGCCGACAGTGTTGTGTTTCAATGGCTTCT
Organism: Eristalis intricaria; assembly: GCA_964034865.1. Lineage (NCBI taxonomy): Eukaryota > Metazoa > Arthropoda > Insecta > Diptera > Syrphidae > Eristalis > Eristalis intricaria. Next base: position 111,363,103 of record OZ035873.1, on the reverse strand, counting down.
CCAAAGTTATATTTACTTAGTGTTTTACTGATTTTGTCTTCTGTCAAAGGTAAATCAAATTGTTGCACCTGCAATAGACGTATCGTTAGATATGGTGAAGTTTTCTTGGACGTGTTGGGGTGATATTTGAATTTGAAGTGTGTTTTAAAAAAAATCTATATCAAGTGTTTAAATCAGGTTCTGTTCAAATTGATAGAAGGACAACTCCTGAATTTTATAATGAAACTATGTTACTTCTTCTACTAGATTGAACCTCAAAGGTGAACGCTCCTCGTTCACTCGAAAGCAAAAACGTCCTCCGAATTCATTGGAATTGTAAAACCTAACGAGGTGTCGTTCACTTTATTCTTATTACCTTCAAATGCATTATTTTTGATTCGATTCAAATTTTGTTCATAAAATATTATGCACTCAATAAGACATAACCTAAAAAAAAAATTCAAAAAATTGAATCTTGCTCCTTTTGCTGGTTAGAATATGTCAAAATCTTAAAACCGCCTTTAGACCTTGGGGTTTTAAGGGGCGAAGGACATACACCCGTGTGGAATTTGAAAAGAGTAAAGTATCCCTGATAATATTGTGTCATTCTTCTATTACTTTTTCACTTTGATTTAGAAAAAAAAATTCATTTTTGTTTTTTGGTCGAAAATGTGTGTTTGGTAAAAGTTTGTATTTTCGACTTTAAACGACCTTAAAATAAATTGCAACGGAAAGTGCAATGCTTAAACTAGACGTGGAGCTTTTAAAGTTCAGCAAAAAACGAACCGTTAAATCTTAACAATTGCAAACTTGTCACCCTCCTAGAGGCGGTGGTAGACATTAGAGGGTTAATACCCACCGTATATTCATGAAGAGACTTAGATAACATTTTAATTTTTTGTATGTTCAACGGTTCTTCTAGAACCTTGGATAATGTTCATGAATTTCTGATAACTCACTTCTGATTGGCAGGTAAATCCATTTGAGAGAAAATTCGCCTGTTCACTTTCCAATTTCCGTGTTCAAAATGGAACTTTTGTAATTTTGGTCTGTTTGTCCTTTCACAGTTCTCTCCTTCATCGAGCTGTCATTCAATCGCCCAAATTGTGTATTTTGTTCGAGTCTTAAGCGCAGACTGCGGAAATACTTTGGAACTATTTTGCTGTCTCAATATTTGTTAAGTGGAGGGACTCAATTAAGGCTGCCTTCACACTCGTTAACAATCGTCGGCGATTCTTTCAAATTCCCTTTTGTGATCTCAAGCCACTTTCACACAGGAAATCTTTCAGTTTCTGCAATTGAGATTTCAATGCTGAACTTTTTCTGTTTCCTACGCCCTCTCACAAATGCGTCTTCTCTTTCTTACACATGTACAGCATGTTTCCAATACCCAACATTGAGAATATAAGAATAAAGCAACTCAAAGAAGTTGCTTTATTCTTATAAGAGAGACGAAGAGATATAAAAGAGAATAGAAAATCCAAAAGCAAACCCTGAGCACAAAAGACGCGGGCTACCCCTAGAACGTCTCACCTCCCTTTCTGACAAGATGGAAAAATCGCCGACAAAATTTTTCTGTGTGAAAGCGGCCTAACCAGCCTATTTATTCTCGCGCGATCTAAACAGATAGCTGTGTTCAGTGCCATCTACTAAGTTGCTAGATATCCTTCTCCACTTGTGTGTGCCACCTTAAGTGAGTGTCGCCTGTTAATTGTAGGCTTGCAACAGGATATTCTTTTGGCTTTCACCATTCTTGCCACGTCACCGTTGACTTTAGAGGATCCGTTGCTACACTCCTGTCGCTGTACGGCCGGTACAGTATTTGACTGTATCTTCTCGGACAGATGCCATGAACGCAAATAACACACTCAAGTTTCTCTCGAAGTGACCAAGGACTACTTCCTTTGTTTTTTGAGATTGCCAATGCCTTTGCTCAAGACTGGGGTGATCAGCTTGATCCGCAGAGAGGTCGTAATTACTCTGCTGTTTTAAATCCATTTTGAATCCAACGAGACAGCAATTGAGGCCTTAGGGCCCATTGTGAATCCCTTTATCTGTGGAGTACACATTCTGAATAAACCTATCTTGTGTCACGTGATGGCTTGAACCACCCACGTGATGGCTTGCTCTTTATAAATCTTATAAGATCCGATATATCCGCACTCGCTATGATCGCAATCACTGCAAACAATCTTTGGAAGCTAGGCGCCGGTTCTGGAGAACTGGGCAGTGGCAAAGCCGATTTTTGATCGTTTCGGTGTCTTCCTCGTCACCGCAGCTCCGGCAGATTGATGGATTCCGCATTCCATTATCGGAGCATTGCTCCGATGCGGCAGTGTCCTGTGATCACTCCGACAAGCACACCGTCCAATGGCAGGAGGTTCTTTGTTATGCCGTTCTTGAGCTCTGGCCACGTTGATCCTGTCATGTGACAGTCATCTCTTGCGAGACAAGATGAGTTGACTTCTTTAGGAATGGTGTCACTTATAGTTCGGAGTAGTACACTGATCGGTGGCTGCAGTGATGTGTCCGCTTCCCTGATGTCCATTTCAGACCTTTGTCTGGCCAATTCGTCCGCTTTCTCGTTCCCTGCACTTGAGCTGTGGCCCGGGACCCAGCAGAGATTGACCATGTGGTGACTGATAGACTTTAGTGAGTCGCTTCAGTTCATAACAGCCCTTGATCTCGTCGTACAGGATCCTATTGATTTCAGTGCAGCCTGGCTGTCAACAAAGATGGTGATATATGATGGTGGGTAATCTGTTTCTTGTATGTGTTTCGCTGCTTTATCTATTGCCAAAATCTCTGCTCAGAAGACACTGCACATACCAGGGAGTCTATATGATTCTTGCTTGTGTAAGGTATCCGAGTAGAATACAGTCCCTGAAACCTGTGTCCATTTTTGATCCGTCAGGGAGAAGGGTAATCTCGTGGTCGTTGACAACGGCGTTGGAAAGCCACCTGTCTTTGTCAGGAAACAGTATTGGTATACCAGCAAACACCTCATTGACATTTGACGGCTTTCTGCATTCGACTTCTATTGTCGGAGTCATCCGTGTAAGATAACAACTGAAAGCATTTCTTAAAGATCGTAATTTTAGTGTTGACCCGTTGGTATTAAAGAGCGTCGCATTTTGACGGTGAAGTTATGGTCGTTTTCGCTAACGGTCTTGATTGAGAAGCGAGTCCTTCCAGCGGGGGTGTAAGAATTGGAAATGGCTATGCATGCATCGTCCCTATACATAATAAGTGCTGATCGTGTGAAGGAGTGAGTGTGTCTGAATATCTGGCCTATTTTGGACTTCCCTTTTCTGAAATTATAATTAATAAACGAATTTAATTATAAACGGCAGAGGTATTTGTAAGCAATATTTATACACGACGTTAAGCAGGCTTGTCGCTCGACACTTAACACATGGCAAAAGAAGCCGTCTTTCTTGTGTATCGGATGAAAGAGAAACTAAGATTCCACTTATCGGACATGCTTTCCTATGACAGTATCAAAAATATCATTTCCGGCTGCTTCAAAGATGTTAATGTACAATGTACAATTTGTGCACAGCAAGGTCAAAAGGAAGGAATTGTCGTCTGTTATCATCTAGTTGGAGTTGTCTAACAGCCTCTCGGAGGTCTACATAAGTGCATCCTCAAAATGTCAGTATCGAATGAGTCCCTATTCCCAGTTCTCAATCTTGGTCCTTTGCTTCGCTTGTATTTTCTTTCGTTCTTGCTATATGGCCTCTTCGATCGCATGTTGAATCTGTGCAGTTAATGGAATTGAGAGGATTCGAAATGAATTGAGAGGATTCGAAACATAGGTCCTTCTATCATACTACACAAACAATACGACCAGAAGCCAGACTTAAGCCTATGACGCACGAACAAAGAAAATATCCTCCACCAAATATTTTGAACAATTTCTTTCTTTTTGGAATATAGTCAGAAGCATTTGGTATTCTACAAAAAACACTTAAAAAACTCCCTGCAATACTCCATAAGATTCTTAGTGATTTAAGTCAGACGCATCAATGGCCAACCATTGGGCATATGTTGCACCGTTGATAATGTCCGTAACTACTTTATTCTTCCTGTCAAAGTAAATGTGCTCACTTCTTTTCTGTTGTTATTTAATCCAGGTTCGGAATTTGACTACGGCCACCAATCCAAATGGTTGGATAACTTTCCTCAGTGCGGCTTGACCAAGCAATCACCAATTGAAATCATCACAGACGAGGTAAGTGCACCACAAAATATGAAATTTCAGTGTCAGCGTTGAAAAGTCAAATACTACAACGACGTAAGGCAAAAATGTCTTCTTCTTCTGTATTTGGCGCTAGAGTCCGAGGTGGACCTGGGTCTGAACCAACAAGGCTCTTCAACTAGCACAGTCTCTGGCTATCTGTCTCCAGTGTCGCACGCCAAGTTGGTTGAGGTCCTTCTCCACCTGGGTGCGCCACCTTAAACGCGGGCGTCTTCTGTTACGTTGTCCCACGAGTGTGGAGTCGAAGACTCTTCGGGCCGGAGCTGAGTTGTGCCATACGCTCAATATAGCCTAGCCATCTCAAGCGTTGAATCCGTGGACGCCTGGCTAGGCTCATGTCGGTGTACAGCCCGTACAGATCGCGGTTGAATTCTCTCCTCCAAAAACCGTGAACAGGACCAAAGGTCGCACGCAAAACTTTTCTCTTGAAGAGACCAAGGAGTTCCTCATCGGCTTTTGAGATTATCCATGAATCCGCAGGGGTGATCAAGGTCTTGTATAAAGCTCGGTCCTTCGAGAGATGGCTCTACTACTCAATTGCCTCTTGAGCCCATATTAAAAGCGGTTGGCAAGAGTTACTCTGCGTTTCATCTCTGTACTGATGTTATTCATACTGTTTACTGCGAAGCCGAGGTAGACGAAGTCCTTGACCACATCGAAGTTATAGCTGTCCATTGTGCCGCTCTGTCCAAGACGTCGATGTTGTGTGTCCTTTATTGATGAAGCACATACTTCGTTTTGCCTTCATTCACCGCTGGACACATTTGAGCCACTTCTGCCTCAGTACAAACGCCTCGCTGTGTTCTGCCAATCACGTCAATGTCATCAACCTATACTACCAGTTGTACGGACTTTTCTAAGATCGTGCCTCTAGTGTTGGCGTGTGAGGCTTGCACGATCTTCTCCAGGATGATGTGAAAGAAGTCATATGACAGCGCTTGACTAAAACCTTTTTTGACATCAATGGTCTCTGTGAGTTCGTTACCAACCTTGATTGAGCAGCGAGAATTCTCCTGTACAACCTTGACTTGGCAGGAATGTCGAAACTTGACATGGCGTTGTAGAACTCGTCCCATTGCACGCTGTCATGTGCGGCCTTGAAATCGGCGAAAAGGTGGTGGGTGACGATTTGCAATTCTTATGTCTTTTCCAGGATCTGTCGTAGTGTGAAAATCAAAGCAAAAAGGGCTCAAGTCAAGAAAATTATATGTATAATAAATTCAATAAATTTAATTTTCTCTCTCAAAAATCGTTCGTTTGGCTTTAACGCTTCCCATCATAATAATTTAGGCTTTATGATAAGTCAGAAAAATGCATAAGTGACTTGGTGTTAACGTCTTAGTTTTTGTCTTTCAGTTTCTGGCTTAAGGCCTTTATGCCTAACGTCAAAGAAATTGGAAGCACATTATTTGTCAATCCATGATGATCAGGATAATTTAAACAGATTAGATTAGGGTGTGCATTTTAGTTCAGTCCAGAGAGAGAGCTGAATTTAGTTCAAATCTGTTTTTTGAACTAGTTCGTTCTTCTAGTTCATAAAGTTCAATGTAGTTCATTGCATCGGAAATTGATTCTTGTATGATTTTCTCGGGTTGTTCGTCATAAATAAAAGCGATATCACTTCTAAACTGAAGGAATAACAAAATTATGTAAAAAATATATGTTCGAACGGATTAGTTCTCTCGCCTGTAAAAAAAATGTAAAATATGTCTCCTCACAGGATTTAGTGTGACTTCAAATCGTACTCAAATTTACGAAACGCGATAATAGCCGTGTTTTTTTTTTTTTTTTTTAAATCTATAAATAGTAAAGTAGGATTTTGCCCGTAAAGCACATGCAACAACCTACTGCCTATGACTGCCTATAATATCGGCAGTGAAAAGTGGCTGCCGATTTTTTTCAACACATCAATTTCGAACAAATAAATTTCTTTTTCATATATTTTGACAGATTAAAGTCAAAGCCACTGGGAATCGTTTTTCTCAATCTTACTTCACTTCACTATCGATAGCGATGAAAAAAACACGACTAATAATAAATTTTATGGGTCGTCGTAGCGTACTGGGTAAGTTCGTCGACTCCTACGTAAAGAGTGCCAGGTTCAATACCCGAATTGACCACCTTTCAATCTTCACATCTCCACCTCTTTCGAGTCACTGACAATGCTCAAAAAGTAATAACTGTCTAGAAAAAGCTTCTCAACTTCGCCCTTCGGAGACAGCATGAAACTTAGGCCCATCCACTCGTGGAAGAACAATTGCACACACGAGTGGTTTCTGGGAAGCTAGGTCCAGGGCCGCCAGGACTGTAGCGCCACTCATATTATTATTATGTCGCGAAAAAACGAGAAAATCCAAAGAAAAGCGAAAGAGAAACTACTTTCTTCGATGGTCAGAATACAAGAGAAAGTATTCAGTTCGTTTATACTTCAGTCTAAGGACAGTAACAGAAATGAAGTATTACAGAGATGACCGACTCCTACCTCAACAACTGATTTTTATAACGTGTTCTTAAACCAAATTGACCAAACAAAGGACGAGATTTTAAAGATAGCCGAGTATTACAGAGATAGCCGACTTCACAGCTGATTGCCCCCTAGTCCGTCGACGAATTTGAGTAATTTTTTGACGGTTATTCACGAAATAACGTAAATGACGTCCTATGATTGGTCAATTTGGTTTGTGAACACGTTATAAAAAACAGTTGTCAAAAATCTTAAGGGGAAAGAAAGGTGGAAGTCGGGCATTTCTGTAATACTTCATTTCTGGTCTCGACGACTGTCTCTCGGCGATCAGTATCGTCTCCTATTAAATGAGAAGAAATTGTGTATCCATATCTTGTTCTACACTTTTGAGACATTTTTAGCACAGATGTCATTTTTACGTGAGAGCTATTATTTTCAGAGCACTCAAACTGTAACGATAGGTGAGACGTTAGTTAGTGTCTTACATGAAGCAAATCATCGATGCTATCACCGAAGTGAATCAAAATAGTCGTCTGAAAAGTATCACGTTAAGGGCCCTGTTCACACATTCATGCACATGCCTTTTTAAAATTCCCTTCACATACTCCACTGGCAACGTGCCTGGCAACACAACGATGCTCGATATGCCTTAGTAGTTAAATAAAAACAACCCTAAAGTGCACAATTCCCATACACACGCAAAGCACAGCACTCGTTTTAGTTCAGTTTAGTTCGATTTAGTTCAATTACATGTATGCAGAGTACGGTATATCTGTGTTTGTTGAACTACTGAACTGAATGAACTAAAATAAAATAACATTAGGAACTAGTTCACTTAGTTCACTTGTTAGAGGTCTTTTTTGAACTAGTTCGGTCGTGAACTACACAAGCCTAGTATAGATTAATTTCACATATGTATTGTTTGAACCGTTCTATCGAGCACAGCCTAGCATATGACTAGAATTCGTATCAATAATTTGTTTTTTCCCAATATTTAGACTGAAGTCAATTACTCTTTGCCTGCGATCACATTCTCCAACTACGATACCGTCTTCAGTTCGGTTGTAATTCAAAACAATGGACACACTGCCAACATTGCCCTTCCAAAGCCAGCCGATTACGCTTCAAGCTGGCAGACCTATGACGCCAGTGCACCACAAATCAGTAACGGACCCTATGAGGGTGCAGTCTACATTGCAGAAAGTATCCACTTCCATTGGGGTTCCACGAGCACTCATGGATCTGAGCACGTAATCGACAGCAGCCGCTTCTCAATGGAAATGCACATCGTTCACAGGAACAACAAGTACCAGACCGTGGAAGATGCCCGAGAGAACGACGATGGTCTGGCAGTCTTATCTGTGATGTTCGAAGTCGAGGTAAGCATTCACTTCGGGTGAGATAAAGGCGTGTGCTCACTGTGAACTCTTTAGTCCAACAAGGTAGACTCTGCAGGCCTAGAAGATGTGGTTTCTAGCCTTCCATCCATCACCGGGTACGATGACGAGACAGAAATTGAAGACTTCTCGTTGGCAGAACTGATTGAGAACTTGAACACGGATGAGTATTATACTTACCAAGGTGAGTTGAGAGTCCAATAGCATAGATCGAAATGATGACTGACTCTTTCCACAGGATCCCTCACCACACCACCATGTTCGCAGGCCGTCACTTGGGTTGTGTTCGCCAACAACTTGGCACTAACTCAGGCTCAATTCGATAAGTTCCATCTGCTTATTGATGCCCATGGCGAAACTTTGGAGAACAACTACAGGGAGTTGCAATCCAAGGGTAATAGGAAGGTGACCTACCGCAAGGGTGCGTTCAAAACCGTTTGGGGATCTTTCAACAGCGCTTAGACATCGTCCCCAACACCAAACCATGTTAATTATATTTTTGAAATAAAATATTCATTGGCATAAATATCTGGGTTATTTTTTGGAAGTGTGTTTTGAGAGCACAAATTCGTCATGGTCTCGGCAGGAAGGTGTTCGTGTATTACAATCCCTTCTGAACGGACACCCCTACATAACGGACAATCATGATGGTGCCGCTGCTGTCCGTTATAGAGAAGTTTCACTGTAATTGGAAAACCCAGCTATAGATTAGAAAATGTTGAGATTTTTTGTTTTTAAATTCTGCTACTGTACGAGTGCGGAAGTTGACTTGACGCATCGAATGCGACCCGACAGGAAAGTAAACTACAAGCAGACAATGAACTGCGTCCTGATTCTAATGCAACAAGCGTCAATAGCCCACGGCCCAGCATTTAGGACAACGACATACGTCCCACAGATGGATCGAAGATGGATGCAGGTGTGGGTGCTGGTGTCTATTCCAAGGATATAAATATATAGCGTCTTTCAGGCTGAAACTATAGCGATTAAGGAAGCCCAGTCCTGGCTAAAAAACAATGTAATATCGCGCACAGATATCGTCATCTGTTCCGATAGCCATCTCGGAATTCAGTCACTTTTAATTCCAAGACTTCCCTTAATTGACCAAGTATTTAACATCCAAATTATGTGGGAGCCGGGACACCGTGACATTCCAGAGAATTGGCACAAAATCCGTGCTCTCTCCGGATGAAGTCTAAGCTGAACGAAAAGGAGTGCTGTGCTTTGTGTATGGACATTGTGCACTTCAGGGTAGTTGTGTTGCCAGTGGAGTATGTGAAGGGAATTTTGAAAAGGCATGTGCACGAATGTCTTATATTGTTTTTAGCGCCTTGAATGGATGAACTATTAAGGAGAATTCCGGCTGGAGACCCACCCTACATGCCTATCGCTACTATTATACATCTGATAAAGCTTGAAACGCTTGCCCAAACAAACCGTGGATAGATATCTGGCACAGGATGCTTCATTACTACTAGCTATCGCTTGATCAGATTAAGCAGACCAAACCTCGGATTTCTTATTGGCATTTTAACAGAGCATTCTTCCATCGGAACTCACGCTTCTAGACTAGGCCTTCCCTATAATGATTTCTGCAGAAGCTGCATGGACGAGGATGAGGAAGAAATCATCGAACACTTGCTATGTAACTGCAGTGCTCTCTCATCCCGTAGATTCAGACTTCTGGGGCCCATTTCTTTGTTAATCTGGCTGAACTGAGCACCATCAGAATCAGCCCTCTTCTTCGCTTTATCAAAAGCACAAATTGGTTTGCGGAATAGGTACCCTTGATCCGCGTGGTAACACAATGGGCCTTCGCTTGGCCTAAGTGTGTCTGCTGTTCGTATGCGCGGCAGTCAGCCACATCAACCTAACCTACATCCCGCAGAAGCGCTCCCTCGCAAAAGTTGAATCAAATCCTACGAATGGATGAAACCAATTGAAATCTAATACAAATATCCTCGAAAAGGCCTACGGCCGTAAGAACACTTTTGCGTCAAACAATTAAAAATCAACTCATATTATTATTATGTCGCGAAAAAACGAGAAAATCCAAAGAAAAGCGAAAGCCTAACTAATTTCTTCGATGGTCAGAATACAAGAGAAAGTATTCAATTCGTTTATACTTCAGTTTAGGGACAGTAACAGAAATGAAGTATTACAGAGATGACCGACTCCTACCTCAGCAACTGATTTTTATAACGTGTTCTTAAACCAAATTGACCAAACAAAGGACGAGATTTTAAAGATAGCCGAGTATTACAGAGATAGCCGACTTCACAGCTGATTGCCCCCTAGTCCGTCGAAGAATTTGAGTAATTTTTTGACGGTTATTCACGAAATAACGTAAATGACGTCCTATGATTGGTCAATTTGGTTTGTGAACACGTTATAAAAAACAGTTGTCAAAAATCTTAAGGGGAAAGAAAGGTGGAAGTCGGGCATTTCTGTAATACTTCATTTCTGGTCTCGACGACTGTCTCTCGGCGATCAGTATCGTCTCCTATTAAATGAGAAGAAATTGTGTATCCATATCTTGTTCTACACTTTTGAGACATTTTTAGCACAGATGTCATTTTTACGTGAGAGCTATTATTTTCAGAGCACTCAAACTGTAACGATAGGTGAGACGTTAGTTAGTGTCTTACATGAAGCAAATCATCGATGCTATCACCGAAGTGAATCAAAATAGTCGTCTGAAAAGTATCACGTTAAGGGCCCTGTTCACACATTCATGCACATGCCTTTTTAAAATTCCCTTCACATACTCCACTGGCAACGTGCCTGGCAACACAACGATGCTCGATATGCCTTAGTAGTTAAATAAAAACAACCCTAAAGTGCACAATTCCCATACACACGCAAAGCACAGCACTCGTTTTAGTTCAGTTTAGTTCGATTTAGTTCAATTACATGTATGCAGAGTACGGTATATCTGTGTTTGTTGAACTACTGAACTGAATGAACTAAAATAAAATAACATTAGGAACTAGTTCACTTAGTTCACTTGTTAGAGGTCTTTTTTGAACTAGTTCGGTCGTGAACTACACAAGCCTAGTATAGATTAATTTCACATATGTATTGTTTGAACCGTTCTATCGAGCACAGCCTAGCATATGACTAGAATTCGTATCAATAATTTGTTTTTTCCCAATATTTAGACTGAAGTCAATTACTCTTTGCCTGCGATCACATTCTCCAACTACGATACCGTCTTCAGTTCGGTTGTAATTCAAAACAATGGACACACTGCCAACATTGCCCTTCCAAAGCCAGCCGATTACGCTTCAAGCTGGCAGACCTATGACGCCAGTGCACCACAAATCAGTAACGGACCCTATGAGGGTGCAGTCTACATTGCAGAAAGTATCCACTTCCATTGGGGTTCCACGAGCACTCATGGATCTGAGCACGTAATCGACAGCAGCCGCTTCTCAATGGAAATGCACATCGTTCACAGGAACAACAAGTACCAGACCGTGGAAGATGCCCGAGAGAACGACGATGGTCTGGCAGTCTTATCTGTGATGTTCGAAGTCGAGGTAAGCATTCACTTCGGGTGAGATAAAGGCGTGTGCTCACTGTGAACTCTTTAGTCCAACAAGGTAGACTCTGCAGGCCTAGAAGATGTGGTTTCTAGCCTTCCATCCATCACCGGGTACGATGACGAGACAGAAATTGAAGACTTCTCGTTGGCAGAACTGATTGAGAACTTGAACACGGATGAGTATTATACTTACCAAGGTGAGTTGAGAGTCCAATAGCATAGATCGAAATGATGACTGACTCTTTCCACAGGATCCCTCACCACACCACCATGTTCGCAGGCCGTCACTTGGGTTGTGTTCGCCAACAACTTGGCACTAACTCAGGCTCAATTCGATAAGTTCCATCTGCTTATTGATGCCCATGGCGAAACTTTGGAGAACAACTACAGGGAGTTGCAATCCAAGGGTAATAGGAAGGTGACCTACCGCAAGGGTGCGTTCAAAACCGTTTGGGGATCTTTCAACAGCGCTTAGACATCGTCCCCAACACCAAACCATGTTAATTATATTTTTGAAATAAAATATTCATTGGCATAAATATCTGGGTTATTTTTTGGAAGTGTGTTTTGAGAGCACAAATTCGTCATGGTCTCGGCAGGAAGGTGTTCGTGTATTACAATCCCTTCTGAACGGACACCCCTACATAACGGACAATCATGATGGTGCCGCTGCTGTCCGTTATAGAGAAGTTTCACTGTAATTGGAAAACCCAGCTATAGATTAGAAAATGTTGAGATTTTTTGTTTTTAAATTCTGCTACTGTACGAGTGCGGAAGTTGACTTGACGCATCGAATGCGACCCGACAGGAAAGTAAACTACAAGCAGACAATGAACTGCGTCCTGATTCTAATGCAACAAGCGTCAATAGCCCACGGCCCAGCATTTAGGACAACGACATACGTCCCACAGATGGATCGAAGATGGATGCAGGTGTGGGTGCTGGTGTCTATTCCAAGGATATAAATATATAGCGTCTTTCAGGCTGAAACTATAGCGATTAAGGAAGCCCAGTCCTGGCTAAAAAACAATGTAATATCGCGCACAGATATCGTCATCTGTTCCGATAGCCATCTCGGAATTCAGTCACTTTTAATTCCAAGACTTCCCTTAATTGACCAAGTATTTAACATCCAAATTATGTGGGAGCCGGGACACCGTGACATTCCAGAGAATTGGCACAAAATCCGTGCTCTCTCCGGATGAAGACTAAGCTGAACGAAAAGGAGTGCTGTGCTTTGTGTATGGACATTGTGCACTTCAGGGTAGTTGTGTTGCCAGTGGAGTATGTGAAGGGAATTTTGAAAAGGCATGTGCACGAATGTCTTATATTGTTTTTAGCGCCTTGAATGGATGAACTATTAAGGAGAATTCCGGCTGGAGACCCACCCTACATGCCTATCGCTACTATTATACATCTGATAAAGCTTGAAACGCTTGCCCAAACAAACCGTGGATATATATCTGGCACAGGATGCTTCATTACCAAACAACTCTGGCCTGTGATCGATCCCAAGCTATCGCTTGATCAGATTAAGCAGGCCAAACCTCGGATTTCTTATTGGCATTTTAACAGAGCATTCTTCCATCGGAACTCACGCTTCTAGACTAGGCCTTCCCTATAATGATTTCTGCAGAAGCTGCATGGACGAGGATGAGGAAGAAATCATCGAACACTTGCTATGTAACTGCAGTGCTCTCTCATCCCGTAGATTCAGACTTCTGGGGCCCATTTCTTTGTTAATCTGGCTGAACTGAGCACCATCAGAATCAGCCCTCTTCTTCGCTTTATCAAAAGCACAAATTGGTTTGCGGAATAGGTACCCTTGATCCGCGTGGTAACACAATGGGCCTTCGCTTGGCCTAAGTGTGTCTGCTGTTCGTATGCGCGGCAGTCAGCCACATCAACCTAACCTACATCCCGCAGAAGCGCTCCCTCGCAAAAGTTGAATCAAATCCTACGAATGGATGAAACCAATTGAAATCTAATACAAATATCCTCGAAAAGGCCTACACGGCCGTAAGAACACTCTTGCGCAAACAATTAAAAATCAACTCAAATGAAAGACGTCACAAAGAACTTTATTAATATGATATTTGTTTAAATACAATCTAACGGCAATGATGATTACGGTAATCTCTGACTTTTCCTTGCACTCCCACGCACCTTGACGCCGGTCGCATACGACGAGGAGGAAGACGAAAAGGCCTTCTCCATCTTCGTGTCGATGATCTGATCCTTCAGTTGCACAAACTCGTGCATGAGTTCCCTTGCCATGTTGACGTAGGAAGAGTTCTTCTTGAACGTCATTATCGTGTTCTGGCACATCAGGAAAACATCACGCTGTAAATCGGTTATATTCCGTATTGTTCCGGTTTCGATGTGGCGTTTTATGATCTGCAGGTCCATGGGCCGCTGGCACACCTGTTTGTACTGCGGATGCTGCTCTTCGGTGAAGGGACGCAAAAATATTGCCGCATTCTTGTTGGTCAGCAGATTGTTGTAAACAGTCATGAGTGACTTCTTCCAGACCTTGATTTCCCGATCGTCGCTGGAAGCTGGAGAATTGGGTATGCTGTCCATGACAGGAGTAGAGGAGTATCTGCGGCGAGAGCGGACTGTGACTGAGTGATCACTGGCGTCATCATCAACGAGAGGGCTCTCTGAACGATCGCGATCCCGGAGCTTTCGTAAGGCGAGTGTTTTTGACTCCTCTTCCGCTCTAGTTTCGCTGTCAGATTTCTTGCCCTGCGTTGACTGCTTCTGGGAGGACGACTTGTCCTCCTTGGGGTTGGCGGACGGGGCTTCGAACGTAGATGAATCGTCATCTGTGTCGGGCAGGCAGATTGAGGTTAGATTCTGATCCTGTTGGAAGGGACTTTCCCGCGAAACCGCCTCTGGGTTGTTGGCGGACATGCCGTCCATCGACTTTGTTTCGTCCTCTGAAATGAAGGTGGTGAATGAGAGATGCAGTACTTTGATGCAAGATCCTTACCTTTCCTGAACCCTTCTGTCGTTGAATCACCGCCTTCCTGGGCCTTCTTTGCATCCTGTCCGGTTTTTGCGTCGTTGGACTCGTCATCGGTGGGAATGATTATCACATCGGAACTATCGCTCATCGAACCTTTTCTAATGTTGTCCATGTTCTGATCCATTTTGCGGCTGCCGTTAACATCGTCAAGTGCAGTCTGGTCCTCGTCTTCTTTCGGGTGCTTAGCGTCGGAAGCTTTGTTAAAAGCATCCTCAGCGTTCCTCTGTTTGCTTGTCTCGTCCATTGCTGGGTCAATCGGGGATTGCTTGATGATGAGGGGTGTGCCAGGCTTCGCGTTGGCGTCTTCGTTTTCGGCTGCCAAGCCTGCCACGGGCGTTGTGGCCTTGCCGTCTTTTGTGTGCGAAGCAAGGGGAATATTGTCACTTGAATCGTCGCTGGATATGGTTTCGACTTTCAGCTCTATCGTGCCGTCAGCCGCTTCCGTCTTTGGCTCGGCCTTTATATGCTCACTGGGCTCAGATACGTTGTTCGACGCGTCAGGCTGATGCAAAGACTGCATGTCAGCCGACTCGTTTTCGGCTGCCTGCTTAGTTTTTATTTTTGCTCCGGAGTCCTCCTCCATAGGAAGCTGGTTTTTTGAGTCCTCGGTGGATCCACTTTCTCCCAGTTTGGCGTCCAAGTGATCGTCCACTTCTTGGTTTTCGTCCATTAGTGATTCCACTCCCTCCAGTATGGACTCTTCCTCGAGGATTCCCTGATTTAAGATGCCGCTGTTGCTTGTCAGTATGTCGGCCAGTTCGTCGATGCTCTCCGGCATAAAGTTCTTCAAAACCTCCATCAGTTGCTGCTCTTCTTCTTTTGTTGGCGTCAGTGACCCTTCGTCCATTGGCTCGGCTTCCATGACGGAGTTTTCTTCCTCTTTGACGAGTGACATATCGACATTAGGCTCGCTGCTTGGTTCAGTTTTGATTTCAGCCTCCAATGGCTGAGACGCGGCCGATGTTTGTGGCTGATGTGGAGACGACTCCCTTGCTGGCTTACTCTTCTCCAGAAGCATTGAAAGGGTTGGCGCTGATTGCGACGGGCTGAGTACAGTTTGCGTTGTGGACTGGCCGCTTTCGAGTGGCACAGGCCCTGTCAGAGGCTTTGATAGTGGCATAGTTGGCAGCAGCAAACTGCCCGTATGAGCTGGAGACGATGCGGACGACGAGGAGGCAGAGGGAGAGCTCACGGTCCCGCCTGTGAGTAAGTTTGTGATTGTGGGCGCATTTACTCTTACAGTGCTCGTGGTGGGCGTTGTAACTCCTTGTGGAGACGGAGAGCTGGATTTAAGCAACGACGACAGCAGTGGCGAAGTTCCTTGAGGCTTGCAGGTCTCGTCAATGTCCATATCCTGCTCCTGCTTGATCGTTGCTTGGGGTATTTGCTGTTTCTGCTGTTGCATCTGCCCCAGGCGCACGTTTCTAGACATCTCAATTTGCTTCCGTGCTTTCTGCTGCCGGTCCTGCTCTTGCTCTCTTTCAATCTCCATCCACATTGCTCGTATTTGCTCCTCATTGTAATTGCCCGTTTGCAAGTGAACAACATCTGTGTACAACTTGGCGTAGGTCTCTTGTTGTTCACGAATTTCAGATTTCAGCTCTTGAATACGCTCCTCAGTGAGGCGCCGCAAAATCAAGTCTGTCGGCGTTTCCACAACATTGGACGCATTGTCCGATGTTGTGCGTTTCTTTCGCTTTGGCGTTTCGACATTTTCCAGCAGTTCTCCATACTTTACAGCGCAAAGTTTTTGCGAAAACCAATCAGGTGGATGCTGTGCGCCGCAAAGACCCTTAAGCGACCTGCTGACCGTCATCCAATTCTGATCTCCACTGCAGGACACGGCGGACGCTAGGCAAAGCTGCTCGCGTTTTGTCCACTTATCAAGTGCAACACGACTTATATTACCACGATCTTGAACAGCTGCCATGATTCTATGGCAATAAACTTAATATTTCGTATTTTTGTAAACAATATTCTAAGCGAAAAATATCCGCGTTTGTCTGTCAGAAAAAAATGCACTCACTGAAAGAGACAAACATTTGTAATGTCACATTGACAGCCGCTGTACCAGTTACTGTACAGCGGCTGTATCAGTACTGCCAGCAAGCAGAAAAAAAAACAAATCGGCTTGTATTAAAATTATTCGACGGCCAATTTCTTTGCATCAAAAATAAACACTTTAAAAAATGCGTTCACATTAAAAAATCTGTCGCGACAATTTGTTTGAAAACCGAAGTTGATGGGCCAAATCGTCAATGTGAACGATCATTACAGCAGAACAACAGACTTATTCTGCGGTAGAAATAGCATTTTGACTTTTCAGATTCAGCAAATCGTCACGACAAATTGGTGTGTCGTTCAGACGCTATTGGTGCCGAGGCGACTGTTGATGCTTCTTTGGCTCTCTCTTAAGATCTAAGGTCACCATATTCGTTGTTTATTTATAGCGAGCTATTCATTTCCATCTCCAATGAAGTATGCAGAATATAAGATGTCAGAGGGATGTATATTCTGGACGAAGAAATTAACTACGAACCTTGAAAGATCATCGAATATCGGTATATTTAAACAACAACAAATACAGTGAATCCTGACCTTCAAATTTCACAACACTTATTTCATTACGCTACAAAAATTATTGCGCAAGACAACGGCAATGGCAACTCGCTGCTGTCATAAATGACATCTTTGTGCAAGCGAAAAAAGATTCCAAATTCAGATTGTTCGTCCCAGTGAAGGTTTAATTATAAAACCTTGCATTAAATAAGCTTTTTTATTTCAGAAATAAACATTTAGTAGATCGCTTCAAACAAGTAGAATAGAATAAAATCATAATGCTCCCCTCAACCGGCCTGTTTAAGTCAATTATTTGCCCGTTCTTTTACAGTGAAACACATTCATGTTTACGGCCCTACTGTCATTTTAGACATGTTCGCAAAGGTAAATCATCTCCAGTTCGAATTTCATAATCTTTCAATAAAAACAAAGTACTCGCAGATGATTCAAATGCAGGCCAATCCAAGCCACCGGAATACACGGCTTCTTCCAAACAACCAATGCTACTTACACTGGCAGAACCGGCGGTAAAAAAAAAGAAGCTTGAGTATACTCCCATCGACCCGGGCATAAATGTGAAGAAAAAATCACCATCGGCGTTGCCCGAATCTACCGCGCCAGTTTATGTTCCATCGGAATCGCTTCAAACGACCGCAGCCAACATTGCGAACATCGATCTGAACGATTGCGATGAAGAACTAGAAGAACTATCCGGCATCATAGGCGAACAGTTAAATCAAAATGATTCACCAAAAACTATTGCAGTTAAGATTAAGGAAGAGCCACCCTTTGAAATAGTGAAGGTTAAAGAAGAACCACCAGAAGTGCCTATTAAGAAGGAACCAGAGGAAATTATAGCACCTTTAGATGTGACAGAAATCAAAATAGAAAAGGTTACAGTGAAAAAGGAGCCGGAAGACAAAGACAACTCGAAGTCGTCGTCTGCAACTCGTTCACACAGTGAAAATGGGAAAAGCTCGTCGTCCCATCGGAAGCACAAGAAGAGCTCTCGAGAGAGGGTCTCTGAAAAATCTCGTTCCAATTCCTCATCCGAAAGACGGTCAAGTAAAGAAAAATCAACAGAGAATGAGCGAAAGGAACACTCAAAGAAATCATCAGCATCATCATCAAGCGATCGCCGTCATTCGCAATCACAACATAAACATAAGTCGTCGTCCTCGGACAAGGATCGCAGCAAAACCACCAGCAACTCTGACAAAAATACTCATAAACACACCTCTAGTAGCAGCAGCAGTACAAAATCTAGGGAAAAACCTGTAGATCATAATAGTTCATCAAAGAAATCGTCCCCGCCGCCGGCGAAAACAATCGCAGACATTGACGTGCCCTTCGACAACATGGAAGATCTGTTTCCAAATTCCGAGGAGGACATACGCAGGGAGTGCGAGATGATCTATGACCAAGTGGAGCAGGAATTTGCGTCAATGCACAAGGCAACGCCAGTGTCACCCGAGGCGACAAAAAGAAAGATCTCGACGGACGAAGTCGAAGAGGAGAAATATCCTGGTAAACTATCCAAAAAGCGAGTGGCACATGAGAACTGCGTTAATACCAAGCCATCGACACCGATTCAGCCGAAGAAACCAAGCTTTATGCAGAACGCCGTGAGGGTAAGTCCGACAAGGTGTGCCTCTTCACATGTCTCAAACGCATTTCATTTCACATTTCCAGGCAGTCTATGAACGCCAGGAGGCTGTGCGGAAAAAACAGGAAGAAGAAGCAGCCGCCGCTGCTGCTGCTCTCAAGGAAGCCGAGGAAAAGGTGCGTGAAGCCAACGAAGCGTTGCGCAAAGTTCAAGAAAAAGGCCTCACTCCACTCATACCAAAGAGTTACCTGCAACCGCCGAAGCCTGTGCGGTCAATAGCACCGGTAGCTAATATGCTGGCACTGGAGCGCGCTAAGAAAAAGGTAGAGGAACTGAAAGCCGAGAGGATGCGCGCATTCACACCAAGTCAAACCGCACCGAAAACAACAGGCCGCGTCGCTCACTGCTCCACGAATGCTCCTAAGGTACACTTCATTCTGATTCAAACATCTTTTTGCTTCTAATTTGCTGGAACTCTCTTGCAATTAGGTTACTCCGCCAAAGCCGCCAGTTCTGGAGCCAACCTCGACGAAAATTTCATTCAACCTTCGAATGCAGTACTACGAGCTTATGGTGAAGCACTGCTCCGCGATTTATCCAAATGAAGTTGACGCTTGGGAGAGGGTAAGTGCTCCCCCGAAACATGATTGATTGTGCCTAATTGTTTCTCACACAGGCACAAACGGAAGAACTGACGGTATTCAAAAAATGCAACACACCGGTCATATACAAGAATAGCGCGATGCTCACAATCAATAAACTGCGAAAGGAGTCAGTAGGTAAATTAATTGTGGAAATGTTGACGATGAACTGTGAATTACTGGATGAAGGGGGTCATTTTTTGTCTCATACCACTCGAATTCTAGTTAGACATGACTAGCGAGTCACAAGTCACAACACAAGCGCCTTCTGTTGCTTCAGCATCTTCCAGGAAAACACATTTTCGTCATCGGATTGTGTTTCTTGGAATTCTAACCGATTGCGTCTTGGTGTAACAGTAGCGCCCGTAAAGATTTCTAATAAGTTTGTGTGACGGAAATAGGATGAACTGCAATTAACGTTGAATAATCGAATGTCGGACACGACTACGGTTTCCGCGGCGCTAATGTTTGAAATGCCGTTTTGTATATCTCGATGGAATAAGAACAAAATACAGTGCAATTTCGATTTTTGCAACTAATGAAAACACGAACTGTTGGAATAATCAAACAGACATTTTTATAAAAATAGAAAAAAATCATTTACATAATATGTAAAACTCAGAAGTTGCTTTGCAGGATATCGCTTGTCAGTAGCTTTATCGCGCATATTTTCTGACTGCATTTTTATCAATGGGTAGGCTATATTGTTCTGGCCACTACAATGAATTGTAAAGCATTTTATTGCGGCTTCTAATTTCACTTTGGGCTATATATCAATAACTTCCATTTACTCCGCACTATCATTGGAAACTTCTTCTCGGGCTTGTTAGATTTTTGGAGATCTATTCAGAGATGTTTTATCCCGAATTAACATCAAAGGAATAGTCTTCCTCCTCCCAAAGATCAGGAGCTTTAGGGATGGTAGTCGCTTGAAACTATGTCTAGACGATTTATGATGTTGTCAACAGCTCTCTCCTGGTGCTACGTTGCATAGTAAAGCGTACACACACATACAGTACCTCTCAAAATTGAGCATACACCTATCATTACTTTATATTCGTGCTGTTTTAAGGCCGACCACTTTTTTGTTTTATTTTTTTGGTATACAATCATAACTGATACATATCTTAAACAAGAGTATATGCCAAATTCACAGACAGGCGACTTCCTACCGGTAGTTTTCGCATGAAAAAGGAAACAACCCCTGAAATCGACACACAAAATTGAGCATACAGATGTCATGTGTGCGTTATAGACAAGCTTCACAGAATCGATACATGCAAATTTGTTCAGGAATGAAGCAACAAATGTCCCTGATGATCATTTCTGCACACGCTTTTGAACTGAAAATACCGATATTCTCTTCTTTGGGCGAAAATATGGAAAACATGCGAAAACAGACTACTTTGTCAACGAGAATGCTCATAATTAAGCTATTTTGCGAGGGGAAGTCGATGCGAAAAATAGGAGAAACTGTAGGGCGATCGCATGCAACGGTACAAAAATTAAACAATTATAGATATGAGGGGACACTAAAAAACAGACCTGGAAGGGGAAGAAAAAAATTTCTCTCAAAACAAAACGAGTGGTATATTGTTCGGACAATCAAGTCCAATCCAAAATCTAGCGTTCCAAAGTTGACGGCTGAGGTGTCATCCGTAATTAATAAGCCTCTTTCAGTGGAAACCGTTCGCAGAGTCTTGGGAAAGAATAATTTAAATGGTAGGATCGCCCTAAGAAAGCCGTACATTTCCCTAGTTAATAAGAAGAAAATATTGGAGTTTGATAGACAATATGTAAACCACCCGGAAAGCTTTTGGGAAGGTGTTTTGTTTTCAGATGAAACAAAAGTAAATTTATTTGGGTCTGATGGCAAAAAAATTGTTTGGAGGGAACCAAATACAGCTCTCAAAGCTAAAAATATAAAGTCAACCACAAAACACGGAGGAGGATCTGTTCTGTTGTGGGGTTGTATGGCTTCAAATGGCTGTGGAAGTTCGAATTTATAGAAAATACTATGGATAAAATTGGGTATTTGAATATTTTATAACGAAATTTACGAAGTTCCGGAGTAAAATTAGACAACTCCTATTTAGTACGCGAATGGTTACTTTATAACGCTCCAAAGCAGCTAAAAACACCCCCACAATCGCCGGATCTTAACCCTATTGAACATCTATGGCACGAAATAAAAGTGTGGGTTAAAGAAAGTACCTGCTCCAATAAGCAGGAGCTAAAAGCAAAAATTCAGGCAGCTTGGGAAGGGATTCAGCCATCTTTTACTGAAAAACTGGTAAAATCCATGCCACGGCGGTTACAAGCTGTCATAGATGCTGAAGGAGGTGCCACGCGTTACTGAAATTACCGAAACTTGAATTTACTTTAAGTGTATGCTCAATTTTGTGTGTTAAAATGAAGTGCCTTTTTTTATTTTCTTAGAAATAGCAAGTTTTTTTTTTAATTTTCATATTTTTGTTTATGGTTTTTAGCAATTGAAATATGTCAATTCGAACTGCATTTAAGTTTTATTAATTAACTACTTTTTGTAAGGCAAAAAAGATAAAAATATTTCGACAGTTTCATAAAACAGGAAACGCAGGGACATGCTTACATTCATTCTCCGTTCCCTGGCCTATGGGTGAGTTCTGCCCATATTGTCAGGCAGTCACCTCAACCTACAGTCTGTGAGGGACCAGCAGCGATCAATCGTGTTGAAAATGCATACTTCTATTTGTCATAATCATCTTTAACCTCAATAATCTGCAAACAGAAGCTTGGTTCAGAGAGCTTGCTTTATGCCTGAAACACAATGGTGCGTTTGCGCTGGCGTTGGCTTTAAACACACATAATTCAATGGCCAAGCACAAAATACAGCGTTGACCTGCGTCAGTGAATAATGAGAGAGATGAGAGGATCGTAATAAAACGTAAAACGTAGTCAATAAGGCAATATTTTTCATCTAGTAGATGAGAGAACAGCTGACAAATTGAGTATTTATTTTAACACAGTGCGTGATCGTAACATGAAGTCGGCTGGCGCAGCGCACTATTGTGTTTCAGTCATTATACACCAGAAAAATGAAACAATTTCTGACTCAGACATTGGTTCTACATTTCAGTATACGACTGTACATGTGACATTCATGCATTTTATGTTGATTTTCTAGGAAATCTCTATTTCGTATCACCATCCATGTATTCCCTGTAAGATCTCTCATTTGGTTTTGAACAACAGTCAAATTCACATCGACCATCCACCAACTGAAAGCTTTTTTCCTTTATTTCAGAAGCTGGGAATAAAGCACCTAATAACAATAAACTTCAATCGCACGAGGTTGTACTTGCTGGAAAACTCGCTAACAGCACATCTTGGAGTGTTGCTAAGAAAATGTAAGTGATTCTGAATATTTATTTGTTATTTTTCCGTTTAATAGGTTAGTGGTGAAACTCTACCACATTGGGTCGAGATTACGATGAGTCATTCATCTGATTTATGCAGTATTTGTCATTTTACTTATTGAGGGGGTGCTCTGTGTTGTAACTGTGTTATAGCTTTCTTAACCAGATAGATCGAGTCATTGACTTGTCGGATGTCTGCTTCTTTCAGGCCCGCCCCAACGACTGTTTACTTCTCTAACGATATTTGTTGTTCCCAAACTGGCGAAGATTAGCCCACCTAAAATGGAGCATACACTCTTGAATTAATATATTTCATTTCGTAAGAACAAGAATAACAAAATAGGCTACTTCTCAGCAGAATATGAAAAGCACTTAATTTTCACACAAAATTTAACGCACACTAAAAGTTAATTCAAGTTATGGCTTCTTCTCCGTGGTGGACCTGGGCTCAACCAACAAGCTTCTCCAGCTGGCTGATATTTACCCAGCTGTCTCCAATTGCGCACGCCAATTGATTGAGGTCCATTTCCACCTGGGTGCGCCATCGGTTCCCTGGGCATCCTCTATTGCGTTTTCCCACTGGTTTGGAGTCGAAGACTCTTCGGGCTGCAGCAATGTTGTCCATGCGGTCTACATGGCCTGGCCATCTCAGGCATCGAATCCGTAACCGCCTGACAAGGTTCATTTCGCTGTATAGTTCGTAGTTAAACTTTCTCCAAATGCCGTCAACGCAAGTTATGGCTAAAACACAAAACTTCAATACCGCGTGGCACCTCCACCAGAATCTATGCCAGCTTGTAACCGCCGGGACCAGTTTTTCGGAAAACAATGGCGGAATGATGTCGCAAGCTGCCTGCATTTTAAGTTTCAGCTTCTGCTTATTGCAGCGGTAGTTTCTTTAATCCGCACTTTAATTTCGTGGCATAAGTTTTGAATAGAGTTTAGATCCGGCATATCAGCCGGACGAGTCGTACAACAAAATCATTAAATATGAGACCACCTCTCCGAAATAAAATTTACTTTTTTTATTCGAATTTCAGGCGCAAGGAATCATCACTTAGTGGGAATCCGTTCGATAAGCTGCCAGGTAAAACAAATTAACACTACTTATCTTCTCATAGTGGCGCTACAGATCAGGGTGGACCAGGGCCTCAGCCAAAAAGCTTCTCTGTTGTCAAGTTGTCTGAGGTCCTTCTCCACCCGTGTGCGCATCGGTTCCGTGGGCGTCTTCCATCACATCTATTATTACATTGCTTATACCATTCAATGTTTCATTTATACCAATTACAAATAGGTGACAAAGCATACGATCTTGTCTATGAGCTACGGATGACCGAGGAGCAATTGATATCAAATGGCTATCCGAGACCTGGCGCACGTCCTGGGACAGCGGTTATTACGAATCCAAGAAAGAATCACAGATGTACGAATGAGAATGAACGCTACTGCCGTCGCTGTTCGAAGCTTTACAATTTGTCAATGTACGACACAGTGGCTGTTGATCAGTGCAACTACCACCCGAAGAGTACCGGCTATAGGAG
Source organism: Eristalis intricaria (assembly GCA_964034865.1). NCBI lineage: Eukaryota > Metazoa > Arthropoda > Insecta > Diptera > Syrphidae > Eristalis > Eristalis intricaria. Next base: position 111,338,679 of record OZ035873.1, on the reverse strand, counting down.
AGGTGAGCCATATAAGAGAAACCCATGGCCTCAAGCGCTAATTATTGCGAGTGTTCCTTAGGTTTTGCTGATCATCTTCATAGATGTTGCCAGCAGCCAGCCGGTACCCCAGGCTGCTCGTATGCCAACTACCATGTGACAGAACAATTGAATGCGGAAAATCTTAAGGGCTATGTTACAACAATTGACAAGGGCGATGGTTATGTCTCAACGAAGAAGGACATCTACGCATTGGATTGCGAAATGTGTTACACAACACAAGGAATTGAATTGACTCGGGTCACTGTTGTGGACATCAATTCCCGGACAGTTTATGATGCTCTGGTGAAACCCGACAATAAAATCGTGGACTACAATACAATGTAAGTTGTGTAGGTTCACGCAGTCTTAACTCAGTACATGGTCACATTTCTACTTTCAGTTTTTCGGGAATAACAGAACAAATGTTAGAGCATGAAACACGAACCTTGCGCGATGTGCAAGGTATTCTTCTGTCGATGTTTCACTCGAAAACCGTTTTGGTTGGTCATAGCTTGGAGAGTGACCTGAAGGCGCTCAAGATAATCCACGATGTGGTTGTAGACACGTCGATTTTATATCCACATAAAATGGGTCCACCGCAAAAGCGTGCACTTAAAACGCTATGCAATGAGAACTTGAAACGAATAATTCAAGAAAATGGTAAGATGATTTATTTTTGTTTCGCCTGGGAAACGGAACTATTATTCACATTGAATCTTTTGGTGTTTCATTGCAGAAGCTGGACACGATAGTGCAGAAGATGCCGAAGTTTGCATTCAACTAGTAAAGTTCTACTTAAAGAATCGCATCAGCTGAGCAATATGAACAAACATATATATATATCTAAGAGTATTAAATGAATATATAAAATTGAATAACTTATTTGCTTAACTTTGATTTATTTGTGACACACAGAAAATACATTAATTTGTTCTTTTCCTTTTATACCAGTTAAATATATGAAAATGCACGCATGTGCAAAATTATACATACGATGATGTATGAGAAGGAAATTGTTGAGTCTATTTCTTTGACGCCGTTTATTCGTCCTCATTTTGAACCAAACCTAAGGAGTTCGCTTGCGTTGTTCCATTGTCGTTAGGTTATGTACGAAGTAAAGGTTGATGAGTGGCGGTTGTAGTGTAATTCAAAAATCAGTCGATAGATAGTTCTATCACTGTGAATGAAAAAGTTCATATTGTGAATATTTGACAGCTAAAACTCCAAATGCTAGTACATTTTTCAAAGGTTCGTTCCAACCACAAATCGGCATGCGGTCATATTTTCGTGACTTGCGATATACTCACAAAAGAAGCGGTGCGAGTGTGACTAGCAGTGACTGAGATGCGATCATTTTTTTGGACTAAGAATCCACAACCCAAGCAGTGTAGTTGTGTTTACCATACTCGGTTGTTTATGTTCCTCTTATAAACTCGAGTACTACGTTCTTAAGTCAACGCATCCTGCACCATCGCATGTTGATATTGTCATAGCCGAAGCGGTGGTATGTGCGGCCGCTTATAAATAAGAAAGGCCGCTTTCACACAGAAAAATTTTGTCGGCGATTTTTCCATCTTGTTAGCAAGGAAGGTGAGACCTGCTAGGGGTAGCCCGCGTCTGGTGTGCTCGGGGTTTGCCTTTGGATTTTCTATTCTCTTTTATCTCTCTTCTTGCTTTATTCTTACGTTGACAATGTTGGGCATTGGAAGCATGTTGTACATGTGTGAGAGAGGGTAGGAAACAGAAAAAGTTCAGAATTGAGATCTCATTTGCAGGGACTGAACAATTTCCTGTGTGAAAGTGGCTTGAGATCACAAAAGGGAATTTGAAAGAATCCAACGATACTCCAACGATTTGAAGAAAGATAACAAAAGGAACTCAATTGACTTAATATGTCACATATTTACATATGTACGCATTAGGTACTGCTGGGGTTACCAAAGTAAAATTAATAAAATAAAATTTCAAAAATCGATTGTCTTGAGTCATCCGGTGTTTTCTTCGGCTATGTCAATATGAACATGCGGTAGTTTAGGATGCATCGACTCAAAAACGTATGCATAAATACATGACATATCGCAGCAATTGCGGTGGCGGTTATGCCTGAAACACAATAGTGCGTTGACGCAGTGCTTTGAAAAGATTACTCAATTTATCAGCTGTTCTCTCTGTCATCTTCTTCTTCTTCTGGTGGCGCTACAGTCCGGAGTGGACCTGGGCCTCAACCAGTAAGCCAGCACGATCTCCAGCCGGCACGATCTTTTGCCAGCTGTCTCCAACTGCGCACACCAAGCTGATTGAAGTCCTTCTCCACTTGAGTGCGCCATCGGTTCCGTGGGCGTCCTCTATTGCGTTGTCCCACGGGTTCGGAATCGAAGACTCTTCCGGCTGGAGCAGTGTTGTCCATGCGCTCTACATTGCCCAGCCATCTTAGACGTTTAATCCGTAGACGTCTGCCTAGGCTCATGCCGCTGTACATCCCGTACAGTTCGTGGTTGAATCTTCTTCTCCAATAACCACCAACGCAGACAGGACCAAAGATTGAACGCAGAACTTTTCTCTCGAAAAGACCAAGTGCTTCTTCATCCGCTTTTGAGATTGTCCATGCCTCCGCACCATAGAACAGCACATCGATGATCAAGGTGTTATATAATGTTAGCTTGGTCCTTCGAGAGAGGACTCTACTACTCAATTGCCTCTTGAGCCCAAAGAAACAGCGATTGGCAAGAGTAATTCTGCTTTTAATCTCGGTACTGGTGTTGTTCGTACTGTTCACTTGCGAGCCGAGGTAGACGAAGTCCTTTACTACCTCGAAGTTATAGCTGCCTATGGTGACGTTTTGGCCAAGTCGTCGATATTGTTGTGTAACTTCGCTTTGCCCTCGTTCACCGCTAAACCCATTTTGGCCGTCTCCGCTTCAATACCAGCAAACGCTTCATTGACGGCTCGCTGTGTTCTGCCAATCACGTCAATGTCATCCGCGTATGCCAGCAGTTGTACGGACTTCTTGAAGATCGTGCCTCTAGTGTTGGCGTGTGAGTCTTGGACGATCTTTTCCAGGATGATGTTAAAGAAATCACATGAAAGCGCGTCGCCTTGTCTAAAACCTTTTTTGACATTGAAGGTCTCGGTGAGTTTGTTACCGACCTTGATGGAGCAGCGAAAATTCTCCACCGTCATCCTGCACAACCTGACGAGTTTGGCAGGAATGTCAAAACTAGACATGGCGCTGTATAGCTCGTCCCTATGCACGCTGTCATATGCGGCCTTGAAATCGACGAATAGGTGGTGGGTGTCGATCTGCATTTCTTGGGTTTTTTCCAGGATCTATCATCTTCTCTCATCTACCAAATGAAAATCATTGCCGCCTTTCTGTATACACTCATTTGAAATGACTTTTGTTATTACCTGGGCATTACATTATTTTTAATTAGCTGTTTTCATTTTACCAATGACAGTTGACGCAAAATACTCTCAATTTGGAATGAAAACTCTCAATCCGGGAGAAAATCTCCCTCACACCGCACCACTCTGTCAAACAATATCCAACATGTTGAATAATGACGTGCGATGGACTACGTTTTACGTTTTATTACGATCCTCTCAATGTCTGTCATTATTCACTGACGCAGGTCGACGCTGTATTTTGTGCTTGGCCATTGAATTGTGTGTGCTGAAAGCCAACGCCAGCGCAAACGCACTATTGTGTTTCAGGCATAACACTCGCAGTGCTGAGGAAAAATGATCAGACATCGCATTGTGCTTCGATGACATGAACGCAACACCGCATGTGTTTGCGATCAATGCGATGGCGATGAATATTTTATAAAGGATCAATGAGTTAGAGTGGTAGAAAAACCCGATGTAAATGCGTTGAACGAATAAGTGCGTTGTATCGCTGCAGATCTCTGGTTTCAACTAATCTGCGTCCTAATACATCCACATAAAATCAGAAGTAATATATTCAGGCCTTATTGTCTCTAAAAACGCTCCCTATTACGTCCAAACTAGAAAAAATGAGATACGTTGCCTTTCATTCTAGGAGACACTGATGTCTGGATTTCCCTCCTAAAATGTCTGGATTTTCCGCTAAAATCTCCACTTGCTTCTTATTTGTTGCTTGCTTGCCATGACATAACCTCGCTTCACAGCACAATAACCCAAACGATTTGTCGGAATATTATGTGCTTGCATTTTCATTATAAAATTCTTAGTCGACAACCAGCGAAAAACAAATTTGCAATCGCTGAAAAAACTGCTATCAAGTCGACAAATATCGACTGCGAACGACATTCGCAATACTAAAGTCAGAAATGAAGTATTACAGAGATAGCCGACTTCACAGCTGATTCCCCCTAGTCCATCGACGAATTTAAGTGCTTTTCTGACCGATATTCATGAATTTTTGACGGTTATTCACGAAATAAGGTAAATGCCGTACTCTGAACAATTTGATAATTGGAGAACAGGTGAAACGATCTGGTCTGGGGGTCAATGGGGATAAGACAAAATATATAAAGTCGATCAAGGAACGTCGATCCACCGCACACCACCTAGGGCAAAACATCACAATCGACAGCTACAATTTTGAGGTGGTAAAGGAGTTTGTCTACCTCGTGAGCTCCACGAATGGCATCTTAGTGGGGATCCGACGTAGAATCACTCTTGGCAACCGATGTTACTTCGGTTCGTCGAAACAACTGGGCTCAAAACTTCTGCCTCGAAGGACCAAAATCATGCTACATAAATCTCTCTTATTTTGCCAGTCCTGCTAAATGGATCCGGAAGCTGGACAGGTGCCTACTGGTGCCGAGCTGGTTCTTGGTGCCTTCGAAAGAAAAAAATTCTACGTCGGATGTAGGTCCCGTTTGCGAGAAAGGCGAATCGAGGAGAAGACACAACCGCGAACTCTACGAGCTGTGCCAGGATGTGAATGAAGGTCGGAAGCCAAAAATTCGTCGACTGCATTGTCTCGGCCACATCGAGCAAATGTACACCAAGGCTGCAGCCAAGAGGGTCTTCGAATCCGAGCCTCCTAGCCCGACAAGGAGAGGCAAATCGAACTTCCAATATAAAGACTCAGTAATCGCGGGTACAAGACAGCTTGGTTTTGATGGCTGGAATGCGTGTGGCCAGGATCATCAGCTATGGAAGCTCAGGCTCGGCCCTCCACCGGTCTTAAGCCTAATAAGTAAGTAAGTACTGGGCTAATGCCTTACAAATTCCCATTACGTGCAGTAAATGCTACCAAATCGCCAGACTACTTCTCCGATTAACCCATTTGCCTTAAGTGGGGTTACGGAGGTTGTTCTTGCGCATTTCAATGCATGCCTCAAACCTCTTTCGGTTATGCTGACCTAAGAGTTTCGTGACCTGCTTCGTGTAATGAGCGTTGCTCCTGGGCTGCTGCCCGGTTCCTTCTTTCTAGTTCCCTCTATTCTTCTCTGATCACATCGTCTCCTACATGGAAGAATGGTTTGGGGCCTATGAATGGTTCTGATGCCCTTCTCCTTGCTAACGAGTCGGCCATTTCTTACAAGCCCCTGGAATCTAATTGACTATTAACGTCCCTTCTTTCAAAGGTAATGGAAACGTTGATATGTGATGATTTGGTATTTACTTATCTAGAAATGCTGTGTCAGATACGTTTTCATACAAAGATTTTAATGCAATTAACCTCAACGCACTCTAAATAGCTGCTGTTTCTTTCCATTGAGAGCAATGTTATACAATGTCTGATCCCAATGAGAATGAAAGTTAATCTACTTCAAGGAAACATTGTACAATTATTCGATCAATTTGTACCCACGAAAACGGTGAGGATTCAAAATCGAGCATGTCCCTGGTTTGCCAGTAATGTAGTCAACTCAATTAAGACTCGCAACAAATTATATAGTAAATGGAAGCACTCCCTATCTAACTATAACTGGTCTTCATATAAAACGGCACGTAATACTGCCACCACAGTAATACACAGATTAAAGAACCACTTTTTCATCTCTAAACTTGATTCATCTCTACCGTCAAAGAGGCTCTGCACAAAATTGGTGTAGCCAGTAGTTGTGACACATCTGAATGCCTTCTCGATCCTAATGATCTAAATAATGCTTACCCGGGAGATGATCCTCTTTCATGTGACTTTGATTTCAATCAGACTGTAGACTCCAGTTACACGTTGCCTCGGCTAGAAGGTTTTGGGATAGCTACGGAGGAGAATATTAATCGATGTGTAATGGCTATCAAATCCGATTCCACTGGTGAAGATGGCATTCCAGTGCGCTTTATCAAACTTATCCTACCACAAATTGCCTCAGTTTTGACTCATGTAACGTCCACATTTCTGAAGTCATAGAATCGCACGAGTTATGCCGATCGCTAAGAAAACTCAACCATTATCATTTTCCGATTTTAGGCCAGTAAGCATTTTACCCTGCTTGTTGAACGTCTTAGAGATGATTATAGCAAAACAAATTACGGAGTACGTAATATCTAACAATGTCCTGTATGATATGCAATCCGGTTTTAGAGCCAACCATAGCTGCTCCTCAACTATGGTTATTGTTTATGGTTTGATAAACAATATATTTCACTTCTCTGTTTGCTAGATTTTTCCAAGGCTTTCGATAAAGTGAACCACGAGATATTGTGATTAAGCACTATTTTGGTTTTAGTGATAGTGCGTTCAAATTGTTGGCAAGTTTCCTATCTGAAAGGTGTCAGAGAGTGTTTTCAAATGGACGCAGTTCATCTCTCATGTTACTCAAACAAGGAGTTCCTCAAGGGTCTATCTTAGGCCCAATTTTGTTTTGCCTATTCATCAACGATCTGCCGTCGGTATGCAAGCATTCATCAGTGCACATTTACGCCGATGATGTACAAGTACACTTAGCCAAACCATTTTCAAAAATGGACGAACTGATCGTTGTCTTTAATGATGGCCTAAAACCTGGTCCGTTTCAAATGGACTGCACCTGAACCCAACTAAAACTCAAGTAATTTGTGTTACAGACTTGATTTATATTTTCCTCTCAATTGGAATTTTCTGAATTTATCCCGTGTATTCTTTATTCACACTGCTAGGTTATGGAACACATTACCATCATCAATTACGTCCAAACATAACTATTATCAATTTAAAAGTGCAGTCCTACATCATTTTTTCACACTTCAGCAATAAAAATAACCCGTCCTCATATCAATCCTTATAATTTAAGCATTATATTTATAATATTATATATAAGAAACGAACTTGAATTTATAAATATGTAAATCCTAATGTATACCATACTAAATACATACTTAAAGACGTTAATCTTAATGTAGATTATATTAATAAATGAAATGAAATGAAATGAAACGATATTGAAATTTCTTGAACCGCGGAAGCTTCTGAGTGCTTCTGAGTACAACGCTCATATCTGGTCTGGTGATAGAATCCAGAAGCTGGGATTAAACTTATAGGAGACATCATTATCGCTGAGTCATTAGATTCGCTTGAACACCCACGTATTGTGCCTTCGTTGTCCTTGTGTTATCGCTATTTCAACAAACCAGGTTCACGCGAGCTAGCCAATTGCATTCCTGCTCTCCATGAATTATTCACCGTTCCGCCAGGAATGCACATCGGTTAAATTTAGAGACTCGTTCTTCAGCCGCACTACACGAATATGGAATGCCCTTCCCAACCTAATAATTCCCTTAGACAATAATCCTCAGTTATTTAAGAACAATGTGTATAGGCGTACCTAACCTCACTTGTCATACCGTTGGCTTCAAAAATCAAAAACGCATGAGTTAAACATGAGAAAGCTGCTGCAACTGTATAAATCGTGTATGGTAGCCATGTAGCCGTCCACGAAGCCACGTATAAATGTTAAAAAGTCATCAAGTGAACCACATCAACTTTAGCATCTCGTAAATCGGCTCTTTAAAGTTATTTAAAGCAACGCATTTCGCTTTCGCACGCACACCCTTACCACAGACAGGGATAAAAATAAATCAATCCAATATCATAAAGCCTCAGCCGAAGATGGGGAAGTGATTAAATAACGCTGCAGCAATGTGCTGACTGTGGATTTAATATATGGAAATTCCGTCATATTACCTACCCCACCCTGAGTCGACCCAAACGACCACCTCTGGCGGGGGTGGCTGGCATAATCCTGAATTCCACCACGTCGCAGCTCTAAAGAATGCTTCACCTGTTGCTTCCGAGCAAGTGGATCCCATTCTAACTTCCCGTTCGACTCCAACTCCGTCACTGCTGAATTTGCATGTTATTAGGTAGTGCGTCAATATCCCACATACACCCGAATGCGGCTTCAACCAAGCCACAGCCCAAACCACTCCTTCCACGCACGACGCAGGGAAGATGGTGAGTGTGAGTGAACCACGAATCCTCCACTCACAAGGCGGACGTGTAATTATTCAAAAATTAAAATTAAATTACTTTTTGTTCAAATATTACTGAAGTGGCGTTTATTAAAAATTCAGAAGTGTTATTGCCATCGGAACAAACGTGGTTACATAAAAAATAAACAACGGCACACAGTCCCGTATACTCTCACCTAACGGAAACTTGCCAGTGAAGCACTAGCACGCGGTGGGGCGAGAGGGCCACACACATTTAATTATACCAACAAACATACAGGACACCGCACCCCAGTTCAACGGCGGCGACGCCACATTGGCAGTCAGTACTTCCTGGAAAACGCGAGTCCGTGTATCCTTGAAGGCTACGTAAATTTATTTTAAAGTGATTTCCCTCTTGTTGCGGACAACATCTAAATTCGTCTAACCTTTAGGTAGGAATCTGTGCGTTTTCCTGTATCACGTGTGCACATCAGGACATGACCTGCAGATGGCGAATTTGATATGCAAAGCAAAAGTGTATCCGGCCAAGGAGTTTTGTAGTTTTTGAGCATGAACCATGAAGACAGTACCGGGTACAAGCTCAATAGCCGTGATGTCTGGCAGGGGTTCCATTTAATTATTTAGGTAACCACAACAAATGTTTGTTTGATGGCATGGATGCTGTGCCACACTAGAGTAGCTGCGGTGCCGATTGTAGCACACACGCACACCACATTCATTTCGCATGCAAACACATGTGCCACTTAATTTTGTTTTCTGTGTATGGCATAAAAGTTTCTTTGATGAACTTTTGCTAAGTGATGGGAGAGGGAAGGAGATCTTCAATTGGGAGTAAGTTCTTATTATTCGATGCTCTGCATTGACATCTGTTGAACTTGGACAGAACTACTATTGTTACATAATTTCTGAATGAAAGACCACACCAATTGCGTTGAATGCAAAGTTTAAAAGTCCAACCATATTGGACGCACGCAGACTTTAGTTCACTTAGGGAATCGGTACACTATGGTCACAATAACTTCCCTCGTTTTCGTTGAGGTTCGTTCACTATTTGTTCCTGCAAGTGGGAGCGAGATAAATTACTCTCTTCACTTGTGAAAGGCTTGGTAGTACTTATTAGTTACCACTAGCAATTGTACTTAACTGCATACGACCTCTGGATAGTCCAAGCCTGAGATATCGCTGCCTTCCATTGTTGACGGGACTGGGCACGCTGCTTCAAGTCATCAAGACCAAGCTGTCTTGTACCCGCGATTACTTAGTCCTGGTTAGTCCTACTAGTACTGGAGGTTCGGTCTGCCTCTCCTTCTCGAACCAGGAGGCTCGGATTGGAGGACCTTCTTAGCTGGAGCGTTGGTGTCCGTCGACGAATTTTTGCCTTCCGAACTACATCCGCATCCTGGTACAGCTCGTAGAGTTCGCGGCTTTGTCTTTTCCTCCATTCACCTTCTTCGCAAACGGGACCTACATCCGACGTAGAATTTTTTTCTTTCGAAGGCACCAAGAACCAGCTCTGCAGTTATGCTTCGCGTATAGCCTTCGGCTCCATATAGCAGAACTGGCAAAGTAAGAGTTTTATAGAGCATGATCTTGTTTTGAGCCCATTTGTTTCGCAAACCGAAGTAACATCGGTTGCCAAGGGTGATTCTACGTCAGGTCTCCATTAAGATGTCATTCGTGGAGTTCACTTTTACCCTGAGTTAGACAAACTCCTTTACTATTTCAAATTGTAGCTGTTGTTTGTTGTTGGAGTACACATTCTTGATGGCTTAAGCCACTCCGTGCTCATTCGCATCTTAGAAAATCCGATAAATCCGCATTCGCTAAGACCGCAGTCTCTGTGAAGATTCTTTTGCCCAGAGAAACGATTATGGAAAGCTGGGTAGTCTCAAAGCAGATTTTGGATTGTTTCGGTGTCTTCCTCGTCATCGCAACTCCGGCAGAGATCGCTGTATTCTGCATTGCTCCAATGGAACAGTCCTGTGATCACTCCGACGGGCACACGGATCGAGTTGCAGTCCAACGCCAGAAGCTTCCTTGTTCTGCCGTTGTTAAGCTCTGGCCATTAGTATGGTAGTCGGCCCTTAGGAAAAAATGCAATATCACAAAGTTAAGCAGGGTACCTCTGTACAGGATGCATAGGCACCAAGGCGCTCTACGATTGACTCCGTCAAATGCTCTTAGGATGATGCTTCATCTTCTGTCCTTAGACCTAAATATTAAAAACACTTCAGCACATAGCGCCATTAGAGAGTCTGGATGTTGGAAATCAAAACCGTATGGTCTATAGCACTATCCTTGATTTTATATCAAGAGATCTGGTAAGTTCTCGAGCCCTGAACATCCGTAAAACCTATAGACTCACCGACAATTCCAGCGTGTTCCAAGCTAAACTATTTCCAATCCGGGAAGGATGTCGACAAAAATAAAAATCTTGGTAGGGCCAGACAGCGAGCGTTTGGTAGACTCTTTTGTAACTTGCTTGATGAGATTTATGCGAAAGATATTATTGATTTATGCGAAAGATATTAATGACCTTCCTAAATACCTCAGGTTGGCTTTAGAGATATCTCCAATAAACCTCCATCTCCCTTATTTATACAATAATGAATAACACGTTCAAATAAAAGACTTTTATTAATTATTAAACATTTATTAAACTTAAAACTTGATTGAATAATAACACGCGTCCGAACTTCTTGACGATCCCAATCAGAAGAGGAAGCTAATCTCAACTCTCTTCCTGAAGAAGAAGAAAGTGAGAGCTTCATTCATAGATGAGAACAAGAGGTAGAGAGCGGTAAAAGAGTGGGGGAGTAGGACAATGATCGTATGTGTATAACAATATTATGTGTATAACAATACGTAACAGAGAATTAAAACGGCACAAAGTGCTAATTAGATTCTCATCGAACCACCACTTCTACCTATATATACTTAATGCTCAACTTTTGGCATAACTAAATATGTAATTACAGTGAAACTTCTGTATAGCGGACAGCGACGGTACAATCCCGATTGTCCGTTATGTAGGGGTGTCCGTTCTGAAGGGGTTGAAATAAAATATCTTCATGTCGGGGCCATGACCTATAGAGAAGTTTCACTGTATTCGTTTTGTTATCTCTGAAAATTCGCGAAACATGCAGCAATTAAATATCGGTGCACCAGCCAAAGTAGGACATTGTAGTAGAAGCGTTTAGACAGTTTAGTAAAAGCGTTAATAGATATCTCTTGAACGGGAAGAGTGCTTTGTAAATAAAGTTATTGCAAGAGTAAGCAGTAAAATTTGTGAGTAAATGTGTAGTGGAGATTTGATTTGTATGTCGGATCAAGTCATGTGTTTCACTTTGTTACAATCCAATGATCGAACCATTAGACGTAGAAGGCTACTAAGATGAAGAACGTGTTCCGCTTGTCGGAATCTTTTCGAAATAAGCAACTAAAGGATTAAGAATAAAACTCAACGTTTAATGGCTTCAAAAAGCTTTAAAAAATGCAACTTTACTCACAAAGTAAAGGTAATTCATGCCTATACAACGTTGCCCAAAAGCCAAGTTAAGTCTTGATGTTTACCGCTGAAAATTGATGCCTGCTCCTCGAGACCTGTAAGCCTTTTATGGTAAACTGATAATGACAGTCCTCCTTTCATTAATGTGGCGACAACTAAAGGCTTTGTGTAAAATGCTGCCTGTAGGTGTGCACAGATTTGGTACATAAACAGATATAAAACAATCTGATACATCGCATAAGGTGTAGTCATGTCTAAGTATCGTCCACTTTTTTCTTCATTGTCTTGAACTCTCTTTCTTGTTTTCAAACTTACTTTTCCTTATAGCAGTTTCGAGAAAATAAAATTAACTCCTTCTTTTTGTACAATCAAGACAGTAGATAACCTGAGAAATAAGATAAAGAGGAACGTGAAAAAAAGACAATCTCGTTGCCACGTCAGGATGGGAGGAGAACATTGCGAGGATAATCAATAAAACGTCATTAACATCGCACGACAAACCGCACAACAAGCTGACTATACTTTATCGTCTTTAGTCTCACTCATCTTTGGCAGACTCGGGGTGGATTGTTCATCGTTTTGCCTTTACCATCACTTCCTAAGGCCGTGTCTGGTGTTTTTCATGCACCCTTTAAAACTTAATCGTTCGTGAAGATGGACGTTTCTTTGAGAAGAACCAGATACTTGACCGTAAGGTACTGGTGTAATTAAAGCAAAAATAAGATGGTTACGTCGAGTGCAAGTTTGGGTTGCTTAGATCGTGTTTGGCTGAAGGGCGATAATAGTAACGTCTGTTCCTGTTGAGAAAAATATGCAGCTGTTATTTTTTTAAGGAAATCCCAACTGACTGTATTGTTTGGTTTTCAGTGTCCTGCTACAAGAAACATGCAGTTCTTTACGAAATGCGAAAACATGATGTCAGAATCCCAGACACAGTGTAATTTCGGTTATTGCAACTAATGAAAACATGACCTTTTGCAATAATCGAGCAGATATTTTAAACACTCTAAAAAAGCTTACGCAGTATACTTTTTAATGTATAAATATAATATCTTCAATCATTTATGGAATATGTTAGACTAACCAAGCCCTTCCCTTGCAGAAGATCGCTTGGCAGCCCGCGTAGTTTGCGGATTTCATATTTTTTTCCAATTGTTAGGTCATTTTGTCTTGGCCACATGTATATGGCAAAGCATTTTGCGGCTTCTAATTTCACTTTGGGCTGTATATCAATAACTTCCATTTCATTGGAAACATCTTCTTCTCGGGCTTCCAATTTTCGGAGAAGATCTATTCAGAGAGTTCATCGCTGCCTATATCTTAATATCAGATCTTTCTGACTACATTTGATCCCGAATTAAAAACCAGATGAACATAATCTTCTTCCTCCCAATGATCAGGAGTTCTGATAACTTGTTTCCAACGTTTAGTGATGGTAGTGGCTTTTAACTGTTTCCATGGAAAAATGAAGCGACGTGTAAGATTTCGTGAATAACCCTTAAAAAGTCACTGAAATTCGCCGAGCTGCATGGGAACAATAAGCTGTGAAATTGATTAATTGATGATCTCTATAGCACTTCATTTCTGAATGGAACTATGTCTAGACGGTGTATTATGTCGTCAACAATAGTTTCCTGCTCATTGCATAGTAAAGCGCATACACTATATGAATGTTGGTATATATTTTAAGCCGTACTTTTTTTCGATTTGTTGCAAAATTCGAAAAAAGGTAAGTCATTGGTACATTGGTTGCAGAAATCGAAGTTGCAATAATCGAACTTGCAATGTGTATGCAATAGACGGAATACCCGGATAGGTTTCTAGAACCTAGGAAAAAACAGAAGTCAAGCGAACTTAAGATGGATACGAGTTGCTTTTTTGGTGAAAATGTTAAGAGGTCTTTGTCGCTAATGGTCTGAACTGATTCATATGAAAAAACAGAATAAACAGTGTCAGCGAGGTCTCTAAATGTGAATCAACGATTTTTTAGTGCCAAACGTGGTAGCCGTGGCTTTGTAGGTATGTGCTTTCGAAGTACAGAGAAGTATTTGTATCGAAAACCCCTGCAAACATTTCTTTTTGAAGTAAATCAATTTATTTTTGTATGGAAATGTTTATTATTGCAATTATAACAAGTTTCAGAAAATGTTTCACAAGGTTTTATGTAAATACATGAAAGAAAAGAAGAAATTAATGTATTAACCCTCTAATGCCTCCCAACGCCTCTAGGTGGGAACGGTTGTTTTTTTTTGCAACTTTAAATACCCTACCTTTAGTATAGACATTGCACTTCCCGTTGCAATTTATTTCATGGCTGTAGTGTAGTTAGTTTCCAAACTATGTTTGATTAAAGTCAAAAAACCACTTTTTGGACGAAAAATAAATATTTGTGTGCAGACAAGATTTTTGATCACAAAAACCAAAAATGAAAATTTGTGTCAAAGTGGAATAGAAAAATTATACGATATTATCAGATATGCTTCTTTCTTTTCAAATTTCACTAGGGTGTAAGGCTTTTGCCCTCTTTTGGAATTTGACTTATTTTTACCAAATTGTTTCTTGCAGATTTTTTGTTCGTTTTATGAACAAAATTTGCATGGAATCAAAAAATAAGACTTTAGAGGGTTAATAGTTGGATTCTCCTGATAACTCTGCACCAAAAGAATCTTTAACATTTTCACCATGGAGAGATGAAAAACTACCATTTGTAACATTTATGTCCTCTGGAAGAAGCATTTCTATAGTTTCCTTTGTTTTTTTAGGCTTTTTAACGCTTATTTTTGACCTATTGCACAAAATCTAAATACTCACGGTATATTTACACAATCAAAAACAAGCTGTTCTTCAAATAAACTAAAAAGAGTTCACTAAGAACAATTCAATAACACATAATAGAACAATAGCGCATACAAATTGAAAAAGAAAAGGAAAATTTCATTTCCACACCATTTGCTTATCCGGAAATGTCGGAAACAAATCTTTTGAAATTATTTATAACAATAATCAAAGTTACCATAAAACTTTAAGTGAAGGCGGAACGGCAGTGTAAAGAATAACAAAACACTTAGATTGGAAAAGTGTAAAATACCAACATATGGCCATTTCGAAATTTTAGGTTTGTAATCACAGCCAAGCACAACCACTCTTAGAGAGTACTCACCAAGTACAAATGAATAACAAGAAAAAAAATAGTTGACTTTGAACATGTCTTGTCACGCCACACACTTTACAAAAAAAAAAAAAAAAACGAAATGCATAATATGAACCCATGTATACCGTCCGGTATGTAAAGCATTTTCTTCAAAATGTTACTTTTTAGAAAATCGAATTTTGTCCTGCTATTCGATGCAAGTACTCCTATGTGCGGCGACCCCTACATACACATAACCACATCCTTCCCGGGTTCGATTAAAAATAATTTTCACGGTGTCACCTCTTTCGAGTCACTAACAATGCTCAAATAGTGATGAATGCCTAGAAAAAGCTTCTCAAACTTGGTCATTCGGAGTTGGCGGAAAGCTGTAAGGGGCCTACAGCTACCACTCGTGAAAGAACAATATCACGCAAAACACGAGTGGTTGCTGAGAAGCTAGTCCCTGAACCTCTACGCCAGCCATATTAAACGTGAAACCAGAAATGAAGTATTAAATATATAGCCGACTTCACAGCTGATTGGCCCCTAGTCCATCGACGAATTTAAGTCCCTTATTGACGGATATTCATGAATTTTTGACGGTTATTCACGAAATAATGTAAATGCCGTCCTCTGATTGGTCAATTTGGTTTATGAACACGTTATAGAAAACAGTTGTCAAAAATATTAAGGGGAAAAAGTGGTAGAAGTCGGCCATCTCTGTAATAGTTCATTTCTGCGTGAAACGACCCCTAGGCGTGGTGTTAGAGTCCACAAGCCTGTTGAGGGGGTGATTCTACCTTGCAAAGCGAGGGTACATCTTCAGACAGAGATACTCCAATGAGGGGTGATCGGTGAAGAATATCTATCATCCCTAATCCAGTGTTTCAAGTGATCCATGTCCATTGGATAGTTCACAGCCAGGGGATAACATTGGCTGTGTCTTAACCAAGCCTCTCCAATACTGGTCCACCTTAGAAAGTAACAGTGCCATTGCCAGGCTACTGCGAGGGCCTGGCTGGGCTGGCTATCTTTTTCGCAGCTATAATAGACAGCAAAAATGTAACGACAATGAATGGCGAACTGAACAGAGTCGCGTTGGGGATAAGTTCAACAAATAGTAAGCCTAAGGTAAGTCTTGGGGTAACGGGACAGTGAAACCCAGAACCAGCCAGAGGGCTGAGAAAACTCCAAGGAAACTGATGAACAAGTTCACGCAAGCGGGATCCAAGCTCTAGCTTCCCGATCTATACTTGAGGCAAAGGGAGAAAAAACAAAAGCGGAGACTAACAAAGTTAAAAAAAATCGGGACTAACCAAACTTCTTCAGCAATGAGTTCTTCTTGAATCTCTTCCATTGGTCCAAGGTCGTAGCCAGACAAATATTTCGGGTAGGGGGGATTTTATGTTTAAAAAAATATCTTTTTATTGTTCAGGTTGCAAGCGACTCAAATAAGCGGGTTATAAAGGTCCATTGTGGACTTATGGCCTGTGGATAGGATGGCTCTGCACTAATTGAACGTACCATAGAGGGGCAGATTTGGGGGACACTATATGCATGCATTAATTTGTCAAATATATGTAGGATCACTCTTAAGGAGAACTAAAACCAGTATCTACTGATGACAGGTGTCAGAGGTATGTTTCTTTTTTCCGGTCATTTCTTTCGGATCGGCCGGCGCAAGGACCAAGAGGCCCACACCCGAAACTTATACCAATTTAATCGTGAAGATAATTAACAGCGTAACTTAATTTTATTATATTGAATGTAGTCATTTTTACTTTTTCCAACTTGTTTGAATTTAAAAATAAAAGAATTATTGAATTAAGAGCATGGTTGCCACTTTTAAAAATTTACTACAAGAACTGAAAAAAAAAAAACAGTCAAAAACATTCTCAAGTTGAAAACATAAATATAAATATCCGGGAGCGTATTAAAAGGCCTGTACGACTTTATAATAATAATTATATAAAATTGGTGGCGCGACAGTCCGAGGCGGACCTGGGCCTAGCTTCTTAGCAACCACTCGTGTTGTGCGTGCTTTTGTTCTTCCACGAGTGGATGGGACCTACAGTTTCATGCCGGCTCCGAACGGCAAATTTGAGAAGCTTTTTCTAGGCAGGAATACTTTTTGAGCATTGTCAATAACTCGAAAGAGGTGGAAGCCGTGAATTATGAAAGTTGGTAGATGGGGGATTCGAACCTGGCATCCTCTGTGTAGGAGTCGACTCACTAACCCACTACGCCACGACTACGGCGTTATAGTACTGTAAAAGTGGTATAGGGTGTAAATGGAGTCTACTGATTTAGCAGGTAGGCCGCCGCCAGTGGCCATCAGACTGATTTCGCTGCTTATGAGGAAGGAACATAACTCCAACCACTCTACCATCCTCGACAATTTCGGATCCTTACTAGAACACAATGACCTCATGATACCTCAACTCATCTTCAAGAAAAATGTCTCAACCACCATAACCTCCAGATCCTACTGGACGGTCCTCTGTGGATCTTGACAGATGGATTGAAGATGTGCGAAAGAGTGTGTTTGGGAATCTACTCTAAGGACCTGAATTTTCAACTGTCACTCCGACTACGAAATCACTGTAGCGTATTTCAGGAAGAAACTATAGCGATAAACTGAAGCTCTATCCTGACTAAAAAATAATGCAACATTAGGCTCAGATCGTGTGGGTGTCGGGACACTGTAGCATTTAAGAAAATTGTGAAGCACACAACGTGTATGCCTATCACTACTGCAAATCATCTGATAAAGCTCGAAATGATGCTTGCTCATACCACACGTAGATAGTCTAGAGATGGGAACTATCGAATAAAAACTATCGAGTTGTTCGATAGTTGCAAGCTATTTATTCATTCGCTAGTCGAAAATCGGCCATAAATTCAATCCAATGAAAAAACCATTCAAATGGTTTATTCGATAGCTTGAATGATTTTTGTGTACTCACTCTTGCGATGCTGCTCTCAGCGAGAATTTTATATTATATATGTACATATATATAAGCACAATGGCAAAATATTTGCATGAACAATTTTTTACTTGATTGGCTGGTTGGTCACCGAGTCAAATGGGTTTGCAGCTGCTCTCAGAGAGAAACTTTTTGTATTGATTGAGCTCTGCGAGGGGAAGTCCACCATCGACCAAATCTTCACATTACGGCATATCCTGGAAAAGACCCAACAGATGCAGATCGACACCCACCACCTATTCGTCAATTTCAAGGCCGCATATGACAGCGTGCATAGGGACGAGCTATACAACGCCATGTCTAGTTTTGACATTCCTGCCAAACTCGCCAGGTTGTGCAGGATGACGATGGAGAACTCTCGCTGCTCCATCAAGGTCGGTAACAAACTCACCGAGACCTTCAATGTCAAAAAAGGTTTAAGACAAGGCGACGCGCTGTCATGTGACTTTTTAAACATTATTCTTGAGAAGATCGCGCAGAACTCACACGCTAACACAAGAGGCACGATCTTCCAAAAGAAGAGCATACGCGGATGACATTCCCGTGATTGGTCGAACACAGCGAGCCGTCAATGAAGCGTTTGCTGGTATTGAAGCGGAGACGGCCAAAATGTGTTTAGCGGTGAACGAGGGCAAAACGAAGTATATGCTGTCATCAAGAAAGGACGCACAACATTGACGACTTGGCCAAATCGTCACCATAAGCAGCTATAACTTCGAGGTAGTGGAGGACTTCGTCTACCTCGGCTCCGCGGTAAATAGTATCACACAACATCAGTACAGAGATCAAACGGAGAGTAACTCTTGCCAATCGCTGGTTCTTCGGGTTCAAGAGGCGATTGAGTAGTAGAGTCCTCTCTCGAAGGACCAAGTTAACATTATATAACACCTTGATCATCCCTGTTCTGCTCTATGGTGCGGAGGCATGGACAATCTCAAAAGCGGATGAAGAAGCACTTGGTCTTTTCGAGAGAAAAGTTCTGCGTTCAATCTTTGGTCCTGTCTGCGTTGGTGGTTATTGGAGAAGAAGATTCAACGACGAACTGTACGGGATGTACAGCGGCATGAGCCTAGGCAGACGTCTACGGATTAAACGTCTAAGATGGCTGGGCAATGTAGAGCGCATGGACAACACTGCTCCAGCCGGAAGAGTCTTCGATTCCGAACCCGTGGGACAACGCAATAGAGGACGCCCACGGAACCGATGGCGCACTCAAGTGGAGAAGGACTTCAATCAGCTTGGTGTGCGCAGTTGGAGACAGCTGGCAAAAGATCGTGCCGGCTGGAGATCGTGCTGGCTTACTGGTTGAGGCCCAGGTCCACTCCGGACTGTAGCGCCACCAGAAGAAGAAGAAGATGACAGAGAGAACAGCTGATAAATTGAGTAATCTTTTCAAAGCACTGCGTCAACGCACTATTGTGTTTCAGGCATAACCGCCACCGCAATTGCTGCGATATGTCATGTATTTATGCATACGTTTTTGAGTCGATGCATCCTAAACTACCGCATGTTCATATTGACATAGCCGAAGAAAACACCGGATGACTCAAGACAATCGATTTTTGAAATTTTATTTTATTAATTTTACTTTGGTAACCCCAGCAGTACCTAATGCGTACATATGTAAATATGTGACATATTAAGTCAATTGAGTTCCTTTTGTTATCTTTCTTCAAATCGTTGGAGAAAACAACTAGGCCGCTTTCACACTCGCTAAGATTCGTCGGCTATTTTTTCAAATTCCCTTTTGTGATCTCAAGCCACTTTCACACAGGAAATTGTTCAGTCCCTGCAAATGAGATCTCAATTCTGAACTTTTTCTGTTTCCTACCCTCTCTCACACATGTACAACATGCTTCCAATGCCCAACATTGACAACGTAAGAATAAAGCAAGAAGAGAGATAAAAGAGAATAGAAAATCCAAAGGCAAACCCCGAGCACACCAGACGCGGGCTACCCCTAGCAGGTCTCACCTTCCTCACTCATGGAAACACACAAGATGGAAAAATCGCCGACAAAATTTTTCTGTGTGAAAGCGCCCTTTCTTATTTATAAGCGGCCGCACATACCAACGCTTCGGCTAGGTCAATATCAACTTGCGGAGGTGCAGGATGCGTTGACTTAAGAACGTAGTACTCGAGTTTATAAGAGAAACATACCCAACCGAGTATGGTAGACAAAACTACACAGCTTGGGTTGTGGATTCTTAGTCCAAAAAAATGATCGCATCTCAGTCACTGCTAGTCACACTTGCACCGCTTCTTTTGTGAGTATATCGCAAGTCACGAAAATATGACCGCATGCCGATTTGTGGTTGGAACGAACCTTTGAAAAATGTACTAGCATTTGGAGTTTTAGCTGTCAAATATTCACAATATGAACTTTTTCATTCACAGTGATAGAACTATCTATCGACTGATTTTTGAATTACACTACAACCGCCGCTCATTAACCTTTACTTCGTACATAACCTAACGACAATGGAACAACGCAATCGAACTCCTTAGGTTTGGTTCAAAATGAGGACGAATAAACGGCGTCAAAGAAATAGACTCAACAATTTCCTTCTCATACATCATCGTATGTATAATTTTGCACATGCGTGCATTTTCATATATTTAACTGGTATAAAAGGAAAAGAACAAATTAATGTATTTTCTGTGTGTCACAAATAAATCAAAGTTAAGCAAATAAGTTATTCAATTTTATATATTCATTTAATACTCTTAGATATATATATATGTTTGTTCATATTGCTCAGCTGATGCGATTCTTTAAGTAGAACTTTACTAGTTGAATGCAAACTTCGGCATCTTCTGCACTATCGTGTCCAGCTTCTGCAATGAAACACCAAAAGATTCAATGTGAATAATAGTTCCGTTTCCCAGGCGAAACAAAAATAAATCATCTTACCATTTTCTTGAATTATTCGTTTCAAGTTCTCATTGCAAAGCGTTTTAAGTGCACGCTTTTGCGGTGGACCCATTTTGTGTGGATATAAAATCGACGTGTCTACAACCACATCGTGGATTATCTTGAGCGCCTTCAGGTCACTCTCCAAGCTATGACCAACCAAAACGGTTTTCGAGTGAAACATCGACAGAAGAATACCTTGCACATCGCGCAAGGTTCGTGTTTCATGCTCTAACATTTGTTCTGTTATTCCCGAAAAACTGAAAGTAGAAATGTGACCATGTACTGAGTTAAGACTACGTGAACCTACACAACTTACATTGTATTGTAGTCCACGATTTTATTGTCGGGTTTCACCAGAGCATCATAAACTGTCCGGGAATTGATGTCCACAACAGTGACCCGAGTCAATTCAATTCCTTGTGTTGTGTAACACATTTCGCAATCCAATGCGTAGATGTCCTTCTTCGTTGAGACATAACCATCGCCCTTGTCAATTGTTGTAACATAGCCCTTAAGATTTTCCGCATTCAATTGTTCTGTCACATGGTAGTTGGCATACGAGCAGCCTGGGGTACCGGCTGGCTGCTGGCAACATCTATGAAGATGATCAGCAAAACCTAAGGAACACTCGCAATAATTAGCGCTTGAGCCCATGTGTGTCTCTTATATGGCTCACCTCTCCTATAGCCGGTACTCTTCGGGTGGTAGTTGCACTGATCAACAGCCACTGTGTCGTACATTGACAAATTGTAAAGCTTCGAACAGCGACGGCAGTAGCGTTCATTCTCATTCGTACATCTGTGATTCTTTCTTGGATTCGTAATAACCGCTGTCCCAGGACGTGCGCCAGGTCTCGGATAGCCATTTGATATCAATTGCTCCTCGGTCATCCGTAGCTCATAGACAAGATCGTATGCTTTGTCACCTATTACAAATAGGTTTGGTTGGTATAAATGAAACATTGAATGGTATAAGCAATGTAATAATAGATGTGATGGAAGACGCCCACGGAACCGATGCGCACACGGGTGGAGAAGGACCTCAGACAACTTGACTAAACATCGCGCAAACTAGAGAAGCTTTTTGGCTGAGGCCCTGGTCCACCCTGATCTGTAGCGCCACTATGAGAAGATAAGTAGTGTTAATTTGTTTTACTTGATCATCCCTGTTCTGCTCTATGGTGCGGAGGCATGGACAATCTCAAAAGCGGATGAAGAAACTCTTGGTCTTTTCGAGAGAAAAGTTCTGCGTTCAATCTTTGGTCCTGTCTGCGTTGGTGGTTATTGGAGAAGAAGATTCAACCACGAACTGTACGGGATGTACAGCGGCATGAGCCTAGGCAGACGTCTACGGATTAAACGTCTAAGATGGCTGGGCAATGTAGAGCGCATGGACAACACTGCTCCAAACCGGAGAGTCTTCGACTCCGAACCAGTGGGACAACGCAATAGAGGATGTCCAGGGAACCGATGGCGATGAATAGTCTCACTGTGAAAGTTAAATAAAGTGAATTTAAAAAACTGAAGCTTTAAATGTGTTTTATTAATAAATGTTTAATGTTAATAGTTAAAAGAGTAACTAAACTATATAATGAAACCAGACGAAGTAAACCAAAAATTTAATTTCGGTTCCAGCGGAACTTTAGTTTAAGCCTTCACTGTCAAACTGAGCACTCGTTTTCTTTTCTTTAAGAAAATTGGAACAATTTCGCAACAATCGTCGAGAAAAAAGTCTTTAAAATAGAATCAGAGCCCCATACAACCAGACGTTCCTTCCGCCTTCCATCTTTAATGGAGACATTTTAATTTCTGCCCCTTCAACAGTGACAACGCAGGCGAACTAATCAGAATGATTTTCTTTTGTTTTCATCGTTTGCCAGTGATTAATGTCATCATTTTCTTCAATTAATTTTTCTGTCCCTTTCGCTTGGCCGTCTGTATGGAAATTCTCCTCTTTTCTAAGGATGTTTGAAGGGCGCTGATAACATAGCGTCCACATCCTAATGCTTCGCTTGGGGATGAACACAGAAACGTCGTTTTTTGTCTCCCCCATCCACACGATTTTCTTTGTGCTCCTGACCCAGCACCATCCATCCATTGATGGCGCTCACAATGGACGAATCGAAAGGATGCCGCGAGGGTGTAGTAAATTAATTTCACTCTTGTTGATAATGTAAACGCCATTAACATTTCAGCAATAAAAATGTCTTGTTAGACACACGCACGTGTAATGGTCGCGGTAGAATATACGGATATGTTGGAATCTGCATTAGTGGACAAGGATATACATGTGGTATCCTTGCGCTGTACGCGTCCGTCGTATCTTCGACTAAGCGAGTTGAAGGAGCATGCAAGTTTATGGGGCAAGATGCTATTACTTTCGGATGTACAATGGCGGACGGCAGGGAGATTGATGAAACGATTAAATTAAGGATGTGGAGGATACTTTATGGAGGACATAGGACTGCTGCCGCTAGCTGGTGGGGCTGTGCAATCGCATTGCGTTAGCAGCAGAGTGATTAGGGGAACATGCCTGTAATTATTTAGTTCCTAAAGACGGGGCCACGAGAAGTTGAGTATCCAGCGCTTAGTATCATTAAGAAGAAGAGATAGACATACATATTTTATGGGTTCATACTTACTCATGCCAGCCACTTCACAGGGTTGACAAACTTTGTCCGGGCGGCACTCTTTGTCCAGCTGTGGTCCTTATACAAGTAATTCCCTCTTTGAAAGATAGACAATGTCTGGGTGAGCCCGTGTCCAGTCTGCAGCATATGCCCGCATTTGTGTGTTGGGAGTTTCGTCTTGACAATCGTCACTTTGTCCGACGTTATCTTATTCTTAACAATTTATTAAGAGGGGTCAGTTTGAGGCACAAAATCACTTGGACGCGTATATATACACAGTCTGTGGCTTCTCAGATGATATAGCTATCGTGGTCGTTGCAAGACACAAACACGAAGTCGAGACAACCACAAACGCAGCCATTGTCCAAACAAAGCAGTCGCTCGAAAATACGGGTTCGAATTGGCGACCCACAAAACGGAAGCCATGTTAATAACGAGCAGGAAAATCGTAGATCGTATCAACATCCAAGCCGGTAACCAGAACATCCGATCGAAGGAAGTGGTTAAATACCTAGGAGTAGGGTTAGACAACCGACTACGGTTCAAACCTCATGTGGACTACGTGAGGAATAAGGCCGAACTCTCCAGAATACTGCCGAATGTTGGCGAACCTGGCTACGGAAAAAGTATCCACCTAGCTGAAGTGGTCCGAGCGGTTGTTGTATACGCTGCACCAGTCTGGGCAGATACCCTGAGAAGGAAGGAAGTAGGTGGGAAACTTGCAGCGTTATGCCGACTACGCACACTGCGGATTTAGGATGATCTCGGACGAATTTGTTATCGCTGGAATGATTCCTATCGACGTACTCGCGGAAGAGGTGAGCAGAATTCACCACAAGAAAACCTCAATGCCACTTGTGGCCTGTGGAGAATGAAAGAGGAAAAAATGATACGTTCAATAGCTGGGGCCGAGTTGATCATATTGCTTCCGTTGCTATTGCGACCGTACAGTTCTGTTTGATTCTTGTCCTTGTCTTGCCATCACTGGCTTGGACAGAATATTGCAGCCTCAGCAAGGGCCCATTGATCGGCTTTAGTCGCAGGGACGTACGTACGCTTATACGAGACCAAACCGGACACTGTGCCGTAGGTACACATGCAATGCGATTGAACAAACATCACAATGTTTTTAGCAGCAGCTGAGGATGAAATGCAATCTATCCGCTCTGCTCCACGAACGCCTAGCACTTGCACTGAAATGAAGAAAAACTGGACTTGTCCTGTTTTTGCACCGATTTTGATCAAATTTATAGAGGCTCTTCGTTGTAATCTTCGTAGTCTGAATTTTCAGCTTCTTGAACAAACTGCTGCGACATAAATTATCATAAAAAGGCTTATCGGCTGGAGGAACATACATTTGCGCCAAGCTTATGATAATAATAATAATATGGGTGGCGGGACAGTCCGAGGCGGACCTGGAGTTACGTGTCGCAACATGTTACTACAACTTCCACTGAAGCAACATTGCATCTATGCACTTGTCTTTGTCTAGCCCCTCATTCCCCATATTTGATTACGTTTAAATTGAGTAGCGTCCTGTTCATTTCTTGATCTCCACCTGTTTGTTTTTGTCAAGCCTATTGTTAACTTTTATATCTTGTTGCTTTGTCCACAGTGTATAGATGCTAGGCAGTAATTTGTAAACCACCGACGAAGTCGGTACACATGTAATTATGTAATAGAATAAATTTAGTTCGGCTTTGCTAAATGTTTTTGCGTTTTATTTAATTAAACGAACGTAACTCTGGGCCTAGCTTCTCAGCAACCACTTGTGTTGTGCGTGCTATTGTTCTTTCACGAGTGGAAGCCAAGCTTATGACATTCTCATATTTCTTGGGGTTGAGTGGAAGATTATTACATGTATATAACAGTTTTGGTTTAAAGGGGTCACCATGCAGATTTTTGCATTTATTTCTTAAGTCTCATGTCGTTAATCGCCCATAGTGGCTAGTAGTCATTCACTTAATACGATCAATATTTGTCACAGTTCTCTTGTGGAACGGATCCAAGCTCATTTTAAAATCAAATATATCACATAATATATCACATTACATTTTTTCGAACACTTTTTCCACTAAATACTGCCCGTCTTTTGATAGATAAAGACGTTCTACTCGTCGTTTTTGTTTTTCTAGTAACGATCCCAGGGCAACAAACTATGACCTGGTCCTGGCAAGTAATGTTCAATAAGGCTTATATTTTTGTGTTATACCACAGCATATAAATATTGGACAGGAGTGTTGTTTTATTTTGAGCGCCGCAATTGTAGGAAAATAAGTATAATTTCCTCAGAGATTCACTCAAAATGTTCTCAATAAAATGATTCAAAAAGGTGCTGACTTCATTTGGACCTATTTTGCCGATGGTCCCATCATAGATGTACTTCATGGAAAGATACAAAAATTAAACACCCATAACGTAAGCCGTGTCGTAGTGGGTTAGTGCGTCGACTCCTACGCAGAGGGTGCCAGGTTCGATACCCGAAGTTACCACCTTTCATATTTCACGGCTCCACTTCTTTCGAGTCACTGATAATGTTGAAAGAGTATTTCGTGTCTAGAAAAAGCTTCTCAAATTTGCCGTTCGAGGCCGGCATTAAACTGTAGGTCCCTTCCACGCGTGAGAGAACAATAGCACGCACAACACTAGTGGTTGCTGAGAAGCTAGGCCTTGACCCTCTACGGGCTGTAGCGCCACCCATATTATATTATTATTATAACTGCCTTTAATAAAATAGATCACCCGGTGGTATTAGTGGAAGTGGCAAATTTTGTTGGAAATCAAAAGTAATGCACTCAACTGTTGAGTCGTGTAAGTAATTTTTCCGCGTAGATCATCATAAGACGCCTTTGCCTTCTTTTCGGGATATCTTTCGCAACCTTGAGCGCACGTCTTTCTTCCTCAAAATTTGATGCAGCTATTTTATATATACTTTTTTTATGATATCTACATATATACATACAAATTTAGAATCAAATGTTTGTCGCCGGTTGACGCCTTAACGCAATTGCCGAATTCAACCAAACTTAGGTATTGGTTTATGCATGGTTTGTGTGAAGTTTGGTTAAAATCAGTCAACGTATGGGTGTGTTGTGTGTGCGTGAAAAAACACATTAACTTCAGTACATTTTGGGTTTGTTTCCATACATTAGCCATGTTTTTTGCGTTGCAATATGTTTAAATACGTCACAAGTGTTCAAAAAAGCGATTCGCGTTCAATTTGTTACAAACGACTAGATGGCGCAGTTGGTAGAGTGCCTGCCCCCTGGTTAGCGGAGTCCTCGGTTCGAATCCGAGTGGAAGGAAAGTTAGTGCGCTTTTAAATGGTTCTCAAATCTGGTTCAGTCATCATTGCCGTTAGGTTCAAATTAACGGCACTGTCACTTGAGTTGTCATTCAGTGCTAGTAGTCTGACTGTGGGTATCATAATGGACCAACATTGAACAACAACAAACGAACTGTCAAATCACCTGTCACTGAATACAAAGCAGTCAATTTGAAGTTCTCCGCCTCTAAGGAAAACACCCTTTATATAAATCACAACAACGAAATGTTCTTCGTAATTGTCAGATGCTTTACAAAAAGAGCCTACGAATCTTTTACAATTACGATTGTAATAACAGTTAATTAGAATACAAAATTTGGTGCCTCACAAACAGGTCAATAAAATTCACAAGGTCATTGCAACGAAATTGATTGAATGATAACCATCCGTGAGTTCGTTTCGGCACACAAAGCACGTAACCACTTTGTTGCAACTCATTCGACGGCGGTCAGCAAAGGATGGAGTAAAATCTTAAAATTCCACGAGCACAAGGGCCG
This sequence comes from Eristalis intricaria, assembly GCA_964034865.1. NCBI lineage: Eukaryota > Metazoa > Arthropoda > Insecta > Diptera > Syrphidae > Eristalis > Eristalis intricaria. Next base: position 111,311,289 of record OZ035873.1, on the reverse strand, counting down.
GATTACCGTCGTAAAATGACCATCTCACGTGGGCAACATTCAGTGCAGTGGCGATTTTTATTCCGACTGCATGCTTCCCGACCAGGTTATACTTGGTTTGTGGTCCTTTTACGCGATGAGGACAGCATCCATGAGTTTGGATGGCGGTTGTGTCTCGATTATAGTCGTTAATTTTTGCCGGAGAACTGCAACCGATGTCCATGTACATTGAACGCGCGCCGGTGGCCGAGAGTTGAGAGTTGAGAGTTGATTATCTTCTAGTATCATGCTCGGGGATTTTATTTAACGATCCACAAAGGTTTCACTGAACACATTGCCGTGTGTCAAAGTTTTTAAGTGCGAATGTGTCACGACTTTACTGGGCTACATGAAATGACGAACTCCCTTAAAGATGAATTGAGATGTTATTCGAATGACAGCTTGAGGGAGGCATGAGGTTTTTATACTTCTTTTGTGGTGTGGTCAGGGCCGTAACGATAGGGTTACTACCATCGTTCTATACTTGTTATTTAACTTGGTATCAAATATAACCCCTTGATCCTTGATTTCATCAAGACGAAGAAGCAGAAGATCAAAATAAGCGAATATGTAATACGGTGCGCTGTAAATATCTTACATTTAGATGTATTAAGCTCGAATCCATTATTTTTACACCATTTACAATATTTTCAGCTGAAAACGAATACAGTCTTTAGAATGTGTGGTGCTTGCAAACATTTTTAAATCATCCGCAAATGTTAAAGTCTTGCAAAAATTAAATATTTCGTGAACATCATTTATTAGCAATATAAACAGCAGCGGACCGAAATGACTACCTTGAGGAACGACAGAAGTTACTTCTACTACGCGCGGTCTTTATCAATTGTTTCCTATTACTTAAATAATTCGAAAACCACATCAGCAGAGGGCTGTGGAATCCTAATGATTCAAGCTTAACCAGAAGAAAAGTGTGATGTGCTCTATCAAAAGCTTACGAAAAGTGGGTGTAGAGTACATCAGCTTGTAAACGATTGTCAATTCTAGACAAGAAACTAATTGGAAACTCAATATTCAGGAAAGAGTGAAAAAGCGGCTTATGCCCTTTTCCACAGAAATCTTTGGCAGAAAATTGGCCCCAAACCCCAAAACGATACTGTGGATGTACACAGCGATTGTTGGGCCGATTCTAACATATGGCAGCCTCGTATGGAGCAAGTTTGCCTAAAACAGACAGACACACAACTGCAGGCACGCCGAGGCAGGCACGTCTTTGCATAAAAGTACATATACAAGTAAACAAAAACGTGCCTGCATCGGCGTGATAGGAGAAATTTCCAAAACTCCCACAGCAGGCATGGAGGTCATGTTGGATTTGCTTCCACTAGACCTCTACCTCCAGCCAGGCATGTACACTAGAAAGACTAAGTATTGAAACAAACGAAAGCGACTACCTTCTCCCCTTCCTTGACTTTAAGGCATCCTTCGGGTTGCGTCTTCCAACTAGTGAAGAATGGGACCGAAAAGAACCCATCAACGACCCGACCATTAAGTATAAATATAAAGGCAAAGCCGCGGGCATATTCTCCGAAACACTAAACATGCACAATTCTATCAGGTTAACTGATCACGGAAGCGTGTTTCAAGCGGAGGTCATGGGGGTCAAAGAAGCGGCCAAAATGATTTCATTGATGAAAATAACATCGGTTGATACAACCTTTTTAATTGACAGTCAAGCGGCCATTAAAGCTATTACAGCGTTAGAAATCATGTCCAAGCTGGTCGCAAAGACCTTAAGGTTCTTGGTACACAGCACACGATCACTCATTGCTGGGTTCCGGGTCGCAGCTGATGAACTTGCCAGGAAAGGCGCCGACCCGTCCCAGGTAAAAAATGCATACACCCACCACCGGCTGATGTCAGGAAGAAGATCATCAGAAGATCAAAAAGATCAAGATCATGGAGCTAGCTTATAATAGGTGGACTTCCCAATCCACCTGTAAGATCTCCCGAATCCTTTGGTCAGGTTATAGCAGCGCAAGACCCGATGCACTCCTTCAATGTGGTAAAAAACTACTGCGAATGGTAGTGGGTGCGCTGACCGGGCACAACCATTTGGGATATCATGATAACAGAATGGGAATCACCCAGGACCCCATATGCAGAGGCTGCGGAGACGAAGAAGAAATAGAGGACACTCCTCACTTTTTTTGTCACTGCCCCAGTCTCTCAGCATTGAGACGTAGAACACTGGGAGAATATTTCTTCCAAGATTTGCATGAGCTTACTTAACAACTATTTGCAGTTTCATCAGGACATCCGGATGGCTAGAATGACCAACAACACCTGGGTTCGACGAGTAGGAATAAGAGAGGATTTTCCTACCCCCAAACTGGGTGTGAAAGTGAGGCGTGGCTTGCTGCGCCTGCTCACATATCATACCATACCAAACGATTCTCAAAACTGTTATATTTATACCCCTATTACCGATGGCGAGTCGAACGTTCGCCTGCTATCGAACTGTTAGGCGAATGTAGCACGTGGAGCTATTACGTTTCGCGAGTTTCTCCATTCGCCTGGATTTCACTATTGCCACCATGACAACTCTCGTCTGGAATTTGAGCAGATAAGATAATTTTTTTTAAAGTAAAATGTTAATTTCAACCCGATTTGTTATTTAAACAGAATAAATAGTGATCGTGTATCGTAATTCGTGTATCCTATTTCTACATATTTGCTTCGCGACTCTATTTCTCAGTGTGTTTTTTGTTTGTTGTTTAGAGTTCGCATTGTGGTTATTTCTTTTTGAGTTTATTAACCAGACCTGAATAAGGACAAAATGGTATAAAACATTGCACATTTTGTTAAAAATCTTACATTATGCATATTCTTTTCCACCACATGCAGGTGGTTAAAGTGCGATCGCAAATGTGTAACGATGTTCCTTTTGTTTCTTTTTTTTGTTTTTGTTTACTATCGACATTAGCGATGTCTGCATTTACTACCATCCATTGCACCAGTTTCCCAAATTTAAAACGAATCATTAAAACCAATTCATTTCATGTCGTACTTTTTATTGGTTGTTTAACTTGTGTTTCTTGTACACTTCGTCCATCAGTCGCTAAATATTTCCATTCGCATGTTTCTGACATGAGAATCACGAAATTTTGCGAACATTCGCCAAGCGTAATATGGTGGATATATCTTGCAGTTCGCCTAGTTTCTGACACTTGAGGCGAATGCGATCTGCGCGAATCGCGAATGGTAATACCAATTTTCACCATTTGACGAATTTTTCGTTCGACTCACCATCGGTAATAGGGGTAATAGTTTGTTAATAAAACTAAATTAGTAGTACATGACCCACCGCGAGCAAAGCCATGCTGATTGCTGGACACATTTGCTTTTACCGCGTGTCTAGTGGGTAGATGCGTTGTCTTCTGCGCTGGATATCTAGGTTCCGCTGGAGGGAAACTTTCCTAATTCAGGCCATCACAACTCGTCGATATTTTTTCCCTTTGTAAAAAGCAGTGACTGATTTTCGGAGTGGAATCGACTAGATCCGGAAGTCTAGAGACCGTTCCCAAACATCACCGTTTTAAGTTGGCAGCAATTAGGTCTGTAAGTCCCTTAGGAAACGACAAATCATGGGTGCTTGTTGTGAAATCTACGCCCAGGTGCATCTCGAATTGATTGGATTTAGGCCTTCCCCAAAATAGGAATTCTTCTAAAATAAAGAAGACGTAACAATTTACCAAGGGAAACTCAATTTTCGGTCAGCATATGTTTTCGTAGAGCCACACGAATCCAATTTCGTCCAGATTTACAACCCAAGTCAGGCGTTTAAATAAATTCCCCACTCGCAGGGGTGCCAACTTAATTGGCGCCCAGTCCTAAAAGCTTTGACATTACCAAGGCCATCACAAACATTCGACCCACAAATTACGTTAAAAGTCGTCACTGAAATAATGCCTCTCGTGCACACCTGAGCAAATAGATTTAGCCAAGGATTCCCCTCAAGCAGCCACAGCCACCACCACACGCGTAAAGGTGACAAATCTGAGGAAAAAAAAATATACTTACGTCCATGAACATCTTACTTTTTTTTATGGCTTCATAACACACCCTGTTAGATTTCACAAATATCCTTCTTCTTCTTCTTCTCTTCATCTATCCTGGCCATCGGTGTGTGCCTCTGTGTGGGTGTGTGTACTTGTTGTCTGGGCTGCAAGTTGAGGGAAAGACACTAACAAGAAAACTCTCCGTCGGAAAGCTTATTTATGAAGCGGATTATATATTAAAAGGAGAACTGTCGTAGAAAACAACAAAAAAAAAAAAAAGAAAAGAGAAAATACAACAGGCTAAGTATAGACCGTTATGTGGTCCACATTCTCACACAATTGAGAAGTCGATCCGATAGGAGAGCGTGGTGGCAGACGGACGCAAAGGATGAGTGAGCAAAATACGAGCAACGGACGTGATACAGACATTAAGAGGATTGGAAGGATTTTGTTTTCTTCTTCCACAAGAGTGAATGAGGATTCGAAGATCTTCCCACTTGGACGTCACTACTCGGCTCTTGATCAGCTCCCAGCCAGCCCGGCTGCTCTTGGTGATGAGTGGTGCCGTTTTTTTTTTTTCTTGTAGTTTTTATGCGCATATGGACACACGAGAGGTGGGTGCGAGTTATACAATTAAGGTAACGACAGACACAAGAGGTGGGCAGAATCCATTACGCAGTCAGCCTATTGTATTTACTGCCGACTAGGAGAGGTAAGTCTAGTGATGACCATTTAATTTTTTGGTGACAGTGAGATTAAGCGGGTGCAGCGGTCAAAAAAAAAAGAATCTTCTTCTACCTCCTAGGGGCACCATCAACGGGGTGGTGGACATAATTAAAGCAGACATCAAGCAAAGGGTGACCAGGTGGTAATTAAGGTTTTCCAATTGTTACGTTTCAGCAGTTGTCAAAGTTAGTAATGACATTCAGCTTGTCGAGGCAGTACAGACAAGGGATGGTCTCAGTAGACCTCCCAACTCGACCGATTCAACTGGGGGTGGGTCCAAATACCAAAAAAAATACCAAAAAACTCAAAATTGGGTGCCATGTCGCCTTTCGACTTGGACGACGAAACAGAAATAAAACCGAACCAAGTATATACATATAACGGGTTTTTCCAATAGAGACTTGTCAAGATAGCGTTGAAACGAAAGAATAAATAACACGTCCACACAGTTTTACTGTCACAAACCAACTGCCTTTTATTTAAACCAACTTGCAGAAATTTCATGGGTGTACATTTTTGTTAAATTTCGTTGGTATCCCTGAGGATCAGGGATGTTCATCGGTTGACAGACTTGACAACTTTGAATTTAATTTGTGAACGCACCCTTTCACTAATCATCAAACTGTCACTGTCAATTTAATTTGTAAACTCAACATTTTCATCATGGTAAAGTACACGAACGAGGAACGTTTGCAATTTATAAAAACTTTCTACCGAAATTCGGAGTCAGTGACCGCAACTTAAGAACGTAAACTCCAATTTGCGACAAAGCTCATTTTTAGCTCAATGGGTTTGTCAATAAGCAAAAAATATGCGTTATTGGTCGCGTGAAAATTCACATGTGTTTCATGAATGACCACTTTATCCACAAAAAGTAACTGTTTGGTGCGGTTTGCATGCCAGCGGCATTATTGGGCTAAATTTGTTCGTCGACGATAATGATCTTCACGTTACTGTGAATGGTCAGCATCAATGGTCGCACCATGATAACCGATTATTTTTGATCCGAATTGGAAGATACGGACTTGGAAGACATGTGGTTTCAACAGAATGGCGCCACAAGCCAGACAGCACAGTGTCTGTCAATCGATTGGCCGCCTCGTTCGTGCGATTTAGCGCCGCTTGACTATTTTCTGTGAGGCTACGTTAAGTCATTGGTTAACGCCAACAAGCCGATGACGTTGAAAGAACTCAGAGCCAACATTGAAAGCAAAATAGCTTATGCCAACAAGCCGACGAAGTTGAAAGAACTCAGAGCCAACATTGAAAGCGAGATAGTGGCTATTTTGGCCGAAATGTGTGGCCGATACGTTGAAAGTTGGATCCAACGAATCGACCGCTGCAAACGTACCCCCGGCGTCCATACGAACGAAGTCGAGTTCCATTCATAAATGTTTTGATTGTACTTCAAGCCGATAATAAGGTTTTTGAAATATCTGAAATGGTTTGCGTTTTATTTAAAAAAAAACTTTGTCAAGTCCTTATTGGAAAACATTCAAAAATATTCCCCAAGAAATAATCTCCCAATTTCTTGGGGAGGGCCAGAGTTTTGTCTTCCGTTCGAAGGGTTCAGCCCACACGTTGAAAATCCCGATCTAATTCATGAGGGAACACTCGCTCCTTCCCCACAAAAAAAAAAAAAAAAAACACGGGCACCTCGAGCAAAGAGGAGGGACACAAAGGAGGAACGGTAGCGGGAAACCCGGAATACTTCGTCCAAAAAAATTCGCGGTGTACCGGATCGTTGGCAAAATTTATGGGCCAAGCAAAATACCGCGATGCGACCTTTGTGTCGGCAATCGACGGGGATCCACGAAACCTTGCATCGAACGCGAACGGGGCCTTACGCGATTTCACATCTTCACCCTTTTATGGGCGCTACGCACTTATATATACAGTGCAGGTTTGATTATTGCAACTTCGATATCTGCAACTCTCGATTTATGGACACACCTATTTTCGATTATGGCAACTTTGATATTGTACGGCTCAAAATCTACACCAACATTCATATACATATGTACGTGCGTACTATGCAATGTGACAGCAGGAGTGAATTGTTGACGACATCATACATCGTCTAGACATTTATTTTTTTCCTCCTGTACAAACCATGCCGTGTAGGCAACGACACCGCGACCAGGGTTGATCTATTGTATCCAAGGGTTGGAGTTAAGACATAAGACCAACCACTTCCCTCATGAAAGATAGTAAATCTTTTGTAGTGGAATTTTTTAATGCCACTGATGTGAGTATCTCCCTTTGGAAGATACGTTTCCTTAACCAGATTATTGCCGGACATTCATCTAGACATAGTTCCGTTCAGAAATGAATTAGTATAGATATGGCCAATTTCACAGTTTGTTGTACCCATGCCGCTCGACGAACTTGATAACTTTTTGACGGTTATTCACGAAATAAACAGTTAAAAGCCACTACCATCACTAAACGTTGAAAACAAGTTAACAGAACTCCTGATCAGTGGGAGGAAGAAGACTGTGTTCCTTTTCTTTTAATTAGGGATCAAATTTTGTCAGAAAGATCTGGCCTCTAATCGCGTAAGGCGACAATCGTCTCGCGATAGCGCATCGACGATAGTTTCGCTTCATATAAGCATAAAAAAACGATACGTCGATACGAAAACTGTCATTAACTATCGTCTCGACGTTTGATTTTTGGCGATACATATTTCAGTATCGTCCTTCATTGAAGTTGCGCTGAAAAGTTAAAAGTATTTTCACTAAAGAAAATAATGTTTCGCCACAATATTTTCATTATACTTGATAGTGAAGTAGAAAACTGTGCAAAAATAGATATATTACGAGTAAGAAGACTAAGAGATGCATCTGATCCATTATCTCTTCCAACAAAAAAGTAAGTATTATGAATAATTGATATAATCAATGTAAACATATGTATGTTGTCTATAAATGGTTGATAATTTCAGTTTCATCCAAAGATTCAGATTGTCTAAGGACGAATTTGTGTTAGTGTTGGATACAATTAATCTTGGAAGTGGTTCTAGGTCTACGTATATTCCAGCAACGTTAAGACTTGCTGCTACTCTCGAAGTTATTGGCGGAGGCGGCTATCAGTAGCTAACAGGGAATGATTTTGGTGTCTCCAACGGTCAAAGCACACTTTCATCAATAATCAGTCATACCACAGCCATCTTCGAAGAGAAATCATGTCCATTATGGATAAAATGGGAGCTGACTGAGAGCCGAAAATCGGAAACCAAGGAATGAATGATTTTATCGAAAATTTGCAATACCTGGAGGTATTATGAAACTATTTTTTCAATCACAGTAATTAAAATTCTGTCAAAATTCAGTTGTAGGATGCATAGATGGCACGCACTTGTACTTACAAAGACTTCGAGAAAATGAAGAAGCATATTTTAATAGAAAGGGAAAGCACAGCATAAATGCGATGATTGTGAGTATTACCGAATTATCAATGTGCTGAACAAATGACAAGAACTCAAGTAATTTTCACGGTCCCACCTCTTTCGAGTCACTGACAATTTCATCTCTATCGATAGTGAAGTAAGATTCTGAAAAACGATTCGCAGTGGCTGTCAAAATATATGACAAGGAAATTTATTTGTTCGAAATTGATGTCAAAATGTATGAAAAAAAATTCAAAGTCGAATTTTTATGGGCAGCCAATTTTTACTGCCGATATTATAGGCAGTTATAGGCAGTAGGTCGCCGTAGCGTGGTGGGTAAGTGCGTCGGCACCAACACAGAGCGTGCCAGGTTCGATACCCAAATTTACCACCTTTGATAATTCACGGCTCCGCCTCTTTCGAGTCACTGACAATGCTCAAAGAGTATTCCTGTCTAGAAAAACCTACTCAACTTCGCCGTTCGGAGTCGGCATTAAACTGTAGGTCCCAGCCACAAGCGGAAGAACAATAGCACGATTAATACGAGAGGTTGCTGAGAAGCTAGGCCCAGGTCCGCCTCGGACTGTCGCGCCACCCATATTATTATTATTATTATTATAGGCAGTAGGTTGTTGTATATGCTTTACGTGCAAAATCCTACTTCACTGTTTATAGATTTATGAAAAAAAAACACGGCTAATGTTCAAAGAGTAATAAATGTCTAGAAAAAGATTTTCAAACTTCCCCGTTCGGAGTTGGCATTTTGTAGGTCCGTTTCCACTCGTGGAAGAACAATAGCACGCATAACACGAGTGGTTGCTGTAGAAGCTAGGCTCTGGGCCTCGGCAGATTGTAGCGCCACCCATATTATTATTATTATTATAGCCACAGAACAATTCTTTACTGTGGAATCCATTTTCATATAAAGAAGATTTCTATCAAAAGCTGTGTTTTTCTTGCAAGCGTATACACGCTTAAATTTCAATTTGAGTGTAAAATACACTAACAACAAATCCTATATCCGCTTAAGTTACTCATCATATATATCGCCGCTTAAGAAATATGCGCGGATAAAAACAATGCTTCCAAGCATTATTTTCTGGGTGTTCATACATCCATTGTTTAGGTTGCTGTATGTGGCTTACATTTGCAGGTGTGGTTGATGTATAAGATCATTTTTAATTATTTTGGCATCTATAAGTATGCAGTATTTGGTATACCCAGAGTGTCTCTGGTATACATTCCATTTAGGATTCGTAATCGATTCTTTTCATTTGATGAACATTTTTTTTTATTTTATGATTATTAAGTGTTTTTTTTATTGATTCTTTATTGTAGCTAAAAAGTATATACATTATAAATTGATGGTCACGCTACACAGTCACAAAACGAAGATTGTGACGATCAAAGCTCAACAATCACCTTCCACTGCTACACCCCAGACTGCTTAGCAAATGTCATAAATGTCATCGGTGCTGCCAAGATTTTATGATGAATCATTAAGCGCCGATGATCGTTTTTTTGTGCACTTATAAATTAAGCGTATATACGCTTGCAAAAAAACACAGCTAAAGGCGCAAATATACTGGATTCATGTTAGTCCAAGTGTCCAATTGCAGTTTGCAGTAAATAAATTGTCTACATAGGACTTCCTGCATTTTTTTGGGATCGTTGCGATTACTTAGTCGTGTACGTCTCATTTTTCGCGAATAAATTATGATAGAAGTGCATGCATTTTTTAATCGCAAGTGTTTGGATATTTCTGGCAAGAGTGCGTATATAATTCATATTAACTGGCGAAAATTGCGTCGCCAGAAAAGTGGGACTTTTCTGCTGAATTTTAATTGTTGCGATTATGAGGTGTCATGTGAGCTTGTTCACATTGAACGTTACGTCATATGTGTTATAATTTTTGCTACTGAATAGTCGTGCGCGCCAAACCTAGCATTGTGTTGATGAACATAGACATTGCCTCCAGTTGTCTAAAAGTGCGTTGGAAATGTTGGCCGAAAATCCGGGCCATGTCGGGCAAGGTCCATCTAAGGCCAAGATGCAAAATTGCCAAACACAATCCACAACTTTTCGGACGAGCATCAGAGCATCCACAGAGATTGACTGCTTGATGCGGCTGATGGCATGGCAGCATTATTGGACCTTATTTATTTTTAAGTGGGAAGGATACAGCGTTGCTGCCAATGATCCCAGGAGTTCAGCGATGTTAACTACCTTTCTGTGGATTGTGCTCGATCTTTGGTTCCAACAAGTGACGTAGCACTCGAAGTTGTGAGAAAAGACGCTGTTGCCGGTATAACGCCGCAAGTATTGGACATATCACGCTACTAGCTAAACCGAGGCCAGTCCATCCAATCGTTCCTATCTGGCCATCCTATATTTTCGGATCGCACTTCCGGATCTACTGCCATTACAGAGGACCTCTGGTGGACCAAATGGGTGATGAAAGCCAGTGTTATCTCTGCCCATCTGCTTGAGGGCTAGTGCCAGTGTTGCATTGTAGTTTTGAAGTTCCTAGATATTGTCCCTCCGCATCTACTTTGTATTCCTCAGAGATTAATTCATCGGCTTTATCGCTCGGAAAAGAATTGGGTTAACAAAAATTTCGAGCTGCGTGTGTTTTGCTGAAGTCCTTAATGTGGTAGCCTTTGGCACAAAGTTTGTACAACCAAATGGAACCCCCCACCAACTGGACGACAGCCTGTGAAAGCCCCATTCGTAAGGGACACATGTCCACAACGAAATCTTTTCCCATTGTAAAATATTTAAGGAATTCAATGGTCAGCACCGCACTGAGAAAATAAAAGGGTTCCCTCCTCTACCCAAAGATACCGTAGCTACCGATGACTTTCAGAAACAAAAAAAAAACAAAACGTCTTTCAGTCAACAGCGTCTCATGTCAAAGAAGAACCCAAACGGAACCCACTAGACTTTCACATGGCGTCCCCCCAATGTGACTTTCATTACTCACTTAATCCCTGTGCTCACCTTTTTGCCTTGGAAAATTTAATACCCGCAAAGTAGGTTTATAGGCGCACACAAATAAAAAGTTCTCTGTTTCGCATCGCCTCAAATCCCGCCTAAATCTGCTCCGCAAAACATACGACCAAAACTTTCTTAATAACACCCCCAAGGGCATTGGTAGCCGCCATTTTAACAGCCCTTCTCCCCCCATCGGATAACATTCTGTTCACCTTTCGCCACCACTCAAGATAAATCTAAAATCTAAATGGGCAGTGGCATGACGCCCGACGCCCGCCGCCCCACTGCTGGAAACCTGTTGAAACTCGACCAGGTGTCCAAACTGTCCATTTACCCGTCCACTGCCGTCGAGAATATCTATTTAAATCTATCAAAGCTCGCTTAATTTTCGCAAAAAAAGGGGCGAAACAAAAAAACATAGTCCTCTCGAGCTCGACAACAAAAACCATATACCATTCGTTGCAGGAAAAGACGAGACAGTGAGTGAGAGAGAGAGGCAAAACGTGAAGGAGCAGAGAAAGCAAAGAAAATAACGAAACCATTACAGCATAAATTCACCCAAAAGTTTACGACCCTCTGGCGTGCCCCCTCGTCGTCCGGCTGGGTGTGTATGTGTATGTGTGCGCGCTGCACACGCATTCGGACACGATGGTCGGGAACACAAGAAAAATCCATTAAAACTTTACCAAATAACCTTAAGATAACTTTTGTTCCTTGTGAAGTTGTCCGAAGAGGTTATTTCGCCAGGGCATCCTGTCGTTGGTCGTTCCTTGCGCTTGTGCTCGTCCTCAAATTGTTTCTTCCTCTTTTCATTTTGCTCATCTTCCTTTTGACAACATTGTCAGTGTGTCCCCACTACAGGCCGGTGTCCTTGTTGCAAACAATGGTCATGCCTAAGCACGAGACGTTCGCTCGGTGATGTCCGGCATAAATGCATAAACCAAGAGATGTATCATCCATCCGTGGTTCGGTGTCTCCCTGGTCAAGTGCTCGTCGAGCATGACAAGGTAAGTCAGAGAGGGAGATGACTTCACGCTGTGGTCATAAATGAAGTGATGTCCCTACAAACGTCGTTAACATATTCGCACACACGCACCGTCGGGAGTGGGCTGTCTTGACATTAAAATGCTTTTTACTGACAGCACATTTGCCCATTTGCGGGTAAGTCGCCATTTAAGGAGCAACTTTAGGCGCAATTAACCTCGTAACTCATGGAAATGATGAAACTGCGATCGCCGTAGGTTTTACTGTCCAGCGTTCTAAGGAATCCAACTTACTCTGCCGGTTGGTTTATTGCCTTGGAGTGGAATGGATGTGGGCATCCGGGGCTTAGTTGGACATATGAACCATTTTTACTGACAGACGGCTCAGATTGACGTCAAGAGAGTGAATAGGAGATGCCATGTCGCTTGCCGGATTTTATTCACTTAATTGAATTGAGTGGGCAAGCCGAACTATCAGCTGACAGGCTGTTGCGGTCTCGTGAAGTCTTATCATAGACATTGGCTTTAAATTTCAGACGGTGTGAATGACAGAGCATGAGACAGGGCTTGAGCATAAAGTCACTTGACTCTTCCCAACCGGGACGGGTGCTCGCAATTGTTCCTGTTGATACCCAGTTCAAGCTTGTGTACCCTGTGTGTACTGTGCCCCTGGACCTACAGCGATGGTCCCAGGTTTGAAGGTCCCCCGATTGAAGGTAACGCAGAGGGCACGCCCAATTAAAAGCAATTAACATTGTAGAAGAGCTAACTGCCTCGGATGTACGAACGGACCCCCAAGGACGCCACAACGCGAAAAATGCGCACTGTTTGTGGGTGTTCCCCTGGAGTGTTACACTCAGCATGAAACCAACTGCAAACGATTTTCTCATTTAACACGGTGGGTGTTACTACGATCCATGGAATGGTACAGAAAATAATGCGTCCTGTTGATAGCTTCGGATTGGTTGGGTAATATGGATTCCACACAAAAAAAAAAATCTCCAGGGTCAAATCGCAGCTCCGAGGCGTCCAATTGAAATCGCTCAGATGGCTGATAACACGATGTGGGAGCTTAATGAGCAGAAGATCGATTGCATCGTGGGCTGTAAGGCATGGCGCGCCATTCTGCATGAACCGGAGGTCATCCAAATCCGTATCTTCAATTTCTGTTTCATGCTCCAATGATCCTCTCGGCCATAGCAGCCACATTCTCATCTGTGAGCACCGTACGACGAAGTCGAAGATTGTTTCCTCGATCCGATGTAAAATGTTACGTATACGCCAACGAGGCCATGCAAGCAGCTCTTAAGACGGCCTCTTCGTCCGATGGAAAATGTTACGTATACGCCACCGTGGCCATGCAAAACATTCCTAAAAACTACCATAACGCCAAGGCTTCTTTCACAGCTCTTAAGACGAAATGTGTGCTTTAAGAAAACAAGCTGCCGGAGCTTCTGGCGAATCCCTTTCGAATTGTGTGGCCTAGCGTTGTCCTGATAGAAAACAATCCCTCTTATTTACGTCAAAGCTGTTTCTGTTGGTAGTTTCTATTTCTGTTTGTAGTAGATGATTCCTTGCCCATCCCACCAAACATACAGCAAGACCTTTCTAGCTATCAATCCTGACTTGGTCACAGTTTGCGCCGACTATCCGCAGTTTTCGCTTAACGTTGTATTCAACCTCTGTCACCAGTCACTGCTATAAATATGAGTCGATGTTATTGCATTTCAGCAATGATTCGCAGTTGGAAATTCGGCCCATGAGGTTCTTTGGTGTTAACCTGTGTGGTGGCCATACACCGAGCTTGAGTTTGTATACACGGAACCAAAACTACGCATGATTTACTGCTAAAATATCAGGACCATGAACATTGTTCACATTTTCAACCGCCTAAAGTGTGGCGTATTTTGTCTTTGCTGGTGTTCGTCTTTGAAGGCGCTCAAACAAAACTGAGTCAATCAAACACAAAACTGTCCCTAAATATTTTTCAATATGAAATGATGGTATTTTTATTTTAATTTTAAAAATGTTCATTTTTTATCTCTGTATATAATGACTGGATGGAGCAGTTGGTAGAGTGCCTGCCTCTGGTTAGCGGGGTCCCCGGTTCGAATCCCAGTGAAAGCAAAGTTAATACGCTTTTATCTGGTTTTCAAATCTGGTCCAGTCACCATTTGCCGTTGGGGTCAAATTAACGGCACTTTGGAGTAGTAAATCAGTGGTATCACAATGGACCAATATGGTCTAAGTGTGCTGGCGAATGCACTAGCAGCCCACCTACTTAACCTAACCTATTTCTATATAATAAATCAAAGAATAGTCTTGGCAACTTTGTTCAGTGTTCTCTGAAAAAGGTTTTGGTACAATTTTTTTTTGTTTTTAGCGCTCTTGTATTTCTCATGATCTATAAAGCAAGGCTCTTATAAGAAGTGATAACTCCGAAAAACGCGCCGTTTTCGAGATATAGATGATTTTTCAAACTGAAGTGCTTCTCTGGGGGGTTGCTCGCATTTTTCTCTCCGATAGGGGGAAGGAGCAACATTTTGACATGGAATGATGTGTCATTGGACCCTCTATCGATGTCCAATATCCGACCTCTATTCGAAGGCAGGCAAACTGTTTTAGATGTATAGGCGACTTTTCAATGGTCAAGTCCAGGAAATCACTTTTGACGACACTTATGTCTTTAAAATTAAGCCCCCTGGATAATGAGAGCCATAAATTCCTTAAGAAAATGCTTGTGTCAGTCACAATTCAGCATTGTTGCGAAGACATAAAGGCCCTATGCACAGACGTGAATAAAACGCCAAACCTTCTTCATGGCTTCTTTTTTTGTTATAATTTGCGCGTGCTCAAGGGATTGCTAATACCCTTATGTGTCCGGGGTCAAGACACAGCACGGGCCGAAGGTATAGAGGGAGAAAGGGAGAGGAGGTACCTGTGCACATTGGTCTTAAATATCTCCGGGTTGTAGTCTCTGGGAAATATTAGGCTGGGAAGAGCATTTCATATTCGTGCAGTGCGGCTGAAGAACGAGTCTCTGAATTTAACTGAGCGTCCGAAAGTAGGCTTAAGGGTATACTGATGGGCATTCCTGGCGAGACGAGTATTGCGGGTGAATTCATGGAGAGGAGGAATGCAGTTGGCTAGCTCACTCGAGCATCGTTTGTTGAAATAACCATAAAACAGGACAAAGAAGAGACGGTACGTCTATGTTCGAGCGTGTCTAATGACTCTGCGATATCACTGTCTCCTATAAGTTTTATCGCTCGCTTTTGGATTCCATCAAGAACTGAGTGTGGTCTTGGGGGCACCAGATCAGATATGAGCGTTGTACTCAAGCTTGGGGCGGATGTACGCCTTATAAATTAAAGCCAAATCAGAAGGCGTGAAATATTTCTTGCATCGATTAAGGAAACCTGAACATTTCGCAGCATTTTTGGCGACCTCAAATATGTGATCGTTCCAACTAAGTGTTGTGTTGATACACATACCAAGGATGGAAAGTTTTCCGGTTTCATCGACACAAGCGCCATTCATGGATAATGGCTGATTATCAAGGATTCGCTTGAGTGACAGCAGACAGCATAGAGTTTTTGGAGCATTGAATATAACTCTATTGTTTTTTCCGCAGTTAATTATGCTGTCAAGATCGGAATTCAACGGCTTGACATACGCTGCCGCTCCAATTCTACGACCGAAGGGCGAGGTCGTGAGTATTGGAACGAATATGAAAAGCTAAGGGTGCTGTGAAGAAGTAGCAGAAGTAGCAGAAGTAGCAATAGATCATTTATGAAAATGAGAAAGAGTGTCGGAGACAGAACTGAGCCTTGGGGAACACCAGCATTTATTTGGTGGATATCAGACTTGAACCCATCCAACTCAACTTGACTTGAACGGTTCGAAAGGTAATTTCTAATCCATAGAAGAAGCATTTTCGACAAGCCAGCTTGATGCCAAACTCCGTCAAATGCTTTAGAAATATCAAGCGCAACGATCTTGCTTTCGTCTGCATTGTGCAAAGACTGGTTCCACTTTTCGGAGAGATAACTTGAAGAACTTAAAAATTAACGCAAAAGTTGACGCAACAATTTCTAAAGCTTCTAAAATTAAGCATATTTAGCCATCACTTGTGGTATTTATGTGAAGAGACAGTCATTCTGTCGCCTTTTTTTTGTACTTGGGTTGGTGAAAACCTGCAACATATTATCTTGTGTCCACATAGTAGTGCCAGATTTTTACTGACTAAAAACTCCCTTCCCTTTTGGATTATAGTAGTTTACTTTAGAAGATGTTTTCGCGTGTTGCAGGTGAAATCACCAGCCATGACCATCGTTAGGATGGTTTATTACTATTGCGCCAAATCGAGCGGTCTCGTACGTTGGAGTCAGCGCACTAAACGTCTCGTTTCCAACGTTTGGAGGATGTCATTGTTAAAATGACCACGAAGTCTGATACTTAGCTTTCGAGCGGAGTTTGTTATTTCTTCGTCGACGGTAGTTATCCCTAGGTCCCTTTGTATGTCACAATTCCTGAGATACCAGGGAGCTTTCACAATATCCCGTATGATTTTATTTTGAAAGGACTGAATAAATCCTCTGTTACTTGCCTTGGTGCAAGCCTGTAGTTGTATGCCGTAAGTCCATATAGGCTTCAGTACTTGCTTGTATAATAACAGCTTGTTGTACATGCTTAACTTGGAGTGCCTTCCAAGTAACCAGTACATTTCTCTATACCGGTGTTGGAACACATCCCGTTTCTTTTTCACGTGGGCCTTCCACTTGAGTTTCGCATCGAGTGTCATACCAAGATATTTTGCTTCATTAGCGTGCGGTATTTGTACAGCATTAATGAAAACTGGTCGATTTTCAATATTTCTGTATGTGCGTTGATTTGGTCTCATTGGGAGCAATGCGTCAGCGTTCTGACCATTCGTTTATTTTGTCCAGAGCTCGGTGTAGTTTTTCAGGTGAGGACTCAACTGAACTTCCCGTTGCCAGAATTCCTGTGTCATCCACAAATGCAGCCACAAGGTATGAGGTATGTCTCTAGTGTACAACAGGTAGAATGTAGGGCCAAGGACACTCCCTTGAGGGACTCCTGCTCGGATCTCTTTAAAATTGGAGTTTTCAGTTCCATGATAAACTCTTAATATCCTGTTATCGAGATGAGATTCTAGTATTTTATACAAGCTTGTCGGTAGAAGCCTGCTTAGTTTGTATTTTAGGCCTTCATGCCAGACTTTGTCGAAGGCCTGGGAAACGTCAAGGAGGGCGGTGGAGCAGATCTTTTTCTCCTCTAATGCTCCTTCAATTTCATTCGTTATTCAGTATACTAGGTCAACTGTTGAGTGTTTCACTCGAAACCCAAATTGACGGTCGGGTATTAGTTTGTTAAATTTTTGAATGCGTTTTAACAAAAGTTTGTCAAACATTTTGGATATTATTGGCAACAGCGATATGGGTCTGTACGATTTTTTGTTGTTTAATCGTTTCAACGGTCTTGGGACCATAATCACTTCCACAACCTTCCATCAGTCTGGAACATACAATAGCCTAAAGCGTTAATAAAATAGAGGAGTTTAGTCAGCGCCTTTCTCGGTTCTTTAAGATTTTTGCGGTTATTAGAACAAAGCCAGGAGCCTGGTTGTTTTTTAGATTTTTGATTGCCTGGCAGAGTTCAGCTGTCAGTAATAGTAATTGTACTTGGACCCTCGACCAACGTTTGTCCATCAAAAGGCTGAAATGTTTCCGTCAAATGTTCGGCAAAGAGATCCGCCGTTTCTTAATCACTTTTTGCCCACTCATCACTCATCACTGTCACTTTTTGATCATTTGATTTTTAATAAACTTTATAGTTCGGTGCACACGCTTCAGGGATAAAAAAGCGTTAGAAGGTGTACTTCTGATATCTCGCACTAACATACACCACTTTATACTCAACTCAATATGGTTGCACGTCAGTAGTTAAGGGATCATAATCCGATTGGCATCACAGTGCATGCCAAAGGCTCCAATCCCTACTAAACCTACAGGGTCTAATGATACTTTATGAATGAATGATAATTATTCCCAAGTCATATGCTATCGTCATCTTCCATAGTCAATCTTCGCTGAATTCAAGGACCACCGTACCAATGAGATCAACGTGTCCTAGCTGATTCTGAAGATCATGTTCGAAATGGCTGCCGTCAAAGAAAATTGGCAATGATTCTTACTGAACACCTAATCATTCTTGTGGCAAGCTTTGCTTCCCACGAACATCCGCGGTGAACACAAAGAACGTTAATTTCATTAGAAACCTTAAATATTGCCTCCCTAATGCCAGATAAATCCTTTTTTGATTTAGAAAAAAGGAAAACAAACAGACAGAGATACGCTACAGAAGGGAAGGGGGAAATAAACCAAAAGCACGATAACGAGCAACGAAACAACAAAAATCAAAAATCAAAAAAAAAAAAAATAGCAGAAGAATAGCGAGGAGGAAGGATTTCAAAGGAGCACAATCGAAAGAAATGGCAGATGGCAGCGCAGAAATAATAATGATAATAATAATCCCACTCCCACCCCTACATCCCTCCCACACAACTCTGGGCGGGGATTGTATTGTGTTTAAAATGTCTCCACAAATGGTACCATACATCAAAAGACACATACCGACCACCACTGCCGTTCTATTGCCATCCTCAGTCACCATTATCGTCGTCATCATAGTCGTTGGCGTTGTCGTTGCCGCCGCCGCCAAATGAATTCAGCGCCACCGTCAATTCATACGATATCCTTTCTATTCCTTCAGCTCGAACTCCAGCTCCAGTCCCACCTCTGCGCCGCCGTTCCCATTTCCATTGCCATTTCCATTCCGCTCTCTGCCGCAATATGAAATCCTTTCTCGCCCAATGCCATTATGATTGTTATTATTTTTCTCTTATTACACAAAGCGGAAGGATTGCCACAGCACGGCAAGGAGCAGAAGCAGAAGAAGCCACAGAACCAGCAGATAGACGACAATACAGCTTTGGGCGGCAGAGAGAGAAAAAAAGAAACAAAAAAAAAAATTGTCGATAAATTGTCGGTGGAAATATTTCAAGAGGGCAACTCTTGTGAGGCCTTCTGCGAATAGATGAAATTGTTGTGGAATCATCCAACCGCGGTAACCCCGTCTAAATTCAGCCGACGGCTCCAAGTTTTGTGTTTGATGCTCCCGCCTTCGGCTCCTGCCTTGTGGCTCTCACCCGGTGGCGATTGTGGGGGAGTGGGTTCTTCACGTGATTGTGTGGTTGAAGGGGTGGTTAAATAATTTACAGCGATTAATATTTGAAAATCGTAGCGAAAAAATTAAACGATGTGAGAGGCCAGGCGAAGGATATACAGTGGGACTCTGGATCAGATTGCGCCGCGGTGGTGGTGTGGGTAAGTGCACAGGAACGCGGTTATGATGGGATATTTATTTAAGAAGAGCTGAAATGGGCATCCTTCCTGTCTCCGAGAAAACCTAGAACGAACGCAACAAGATGAATCGCAATCCATTAGGCGCGTTTATCTTATGTCCTCTTCGCGTGGAGTCATCGAGAAAGCCTTTCAGACCGATTTGTCCTGGGCTCATGCGTAATGGCTTAGTAATGGCTGGCACAGTTTTTGTCGGACATTAGATTCATTTGTGCATTTTCCTGGGACACACTTGTCAACTTAAGCAAAATGTGTTAGTGGACACTGGTGAACTCTCGTGTAAGTTTCTTCTTCTGAACCAACTTTGCCGTGGCTTCTCGCGTTACTCAGAACTCAGATTGTTAATCTATTCATTAAAACACTTTGTTGCAGCTTAACTATATACTAGGGCTTAAAAACATGTCAGATAACCCCAAATACAATGGCCTTACACGCGATTCGGAACAAAATAGCATGGTTTGAAGAATGGTTGGAATTAGCTCGGGGGTGTGGTGTTGAGCTGAATGCGGAAGCTAGGAACTGGGCGAACTCACTATACCATCTCAAAACGCGAGTTGATGAATAGACTAGAATGAAGTTTGTAGAAGAAGCGACGAGATCACTACATCGTAGTACGTATAGCTGGCTAAACCATAATCTGGAGGATAAAGACTACCTCGAAGACATCCATAGCACTCTCGAATATCAACAATGTGGAGAACTCCTAAAACTCAATTACATCCCCCATAGAGAAGATCTTCCTATATTCTGTAGTATGTGCAACTTGGAAGTAAAAGAAGATACCATGCAGTTTCTAGGTAAGTGCCCAATACTAAGGGAAACGAGGAGAAGTTTCCTCGGAAAAGACTTCTTGTCCGACCAAGAGATGATATCCCTTCTCAACGAAGTAAACCTTACTGTACTTACAGATACTCCAAAGTTGCATTTAAATATAGAGAGAGCATATTAGCAGGGAACTTCTAAAAATGTTGGTAAATGTATTCAAGTAAATATAAATAACTTCTGGGTGTGAATCTTCAATAAGACACTATGATACCCGTGTATTCATAGTAGTGTCAGATTTTTACTGACTAAACACACCCTTTCCGTTGTTCTTAGTTGCTTACTACAACTAGGTTTCCCTATCCAGTAGTTTTAACTTCATTATTTTTACGCGTGAGTCAGGTAGATTTTCGATAAGATCACCTGCTGGAACCGTTTATAGCGGTCTGCACTTATTGCGCTAAATCCAACGGTTTCATTCGTTGGAGACGGCGCACGAGGTTTCTCATGGCCAGTGTTTGGATTACGGCATGGTTACAATAACCATGAAGTCCAACTCTTAACGCCCACGGTTGCGATCCCCCTTGGAATGTCCGTCCAAGTCCGAGTAGCCAGTACATTTCTCTATATCGATTCTCAAGTTTGTTACGTTTTTTATTTACGTGCGCCTTCCACTTAAGCTTAGCATCCAACGTCATCCCGAGATATTTGGCTTCATTTGTTAATGTCTATGTTTTTTGTAGGTAAAATTAATATGTGTGGATTTAGGGCAATCCGCCAGAGTTTTGTCCAAATATTAACAGCGTGCTGCAGTTTTACGGTAGCGGACTCGATTGTGCTTCCCGTAGCCAGAATAGCCGCATCGTCTGCGAACGCAGCGGTTATTGTGCCCATAGTTTGTGGTATTCCCGGGTATATAACAAGAACACAGTAGGGCCAAGAACACTCTTTTGCGGGACCCTGGCGGCAATGTATTTGCTTAGTTTGGACGGTTACTTACGAAATAACGTGAATGCCGTGCTCTGATTGGTGAATTTCGTTTGAGAAATCGATATAGAAAATTGTTGTCAAAAATTTTAAGAGACAAGAGAGGTAGGTCTCACTTCTTCTTAAGACAAAAAACAAGAGGCACACAACCGATACAGCCTGTCTCTAAAGAAAGAATTAAGTTCGTGGTTGAAAATTTGCCTCCAAATGATCTCTCGAAAAGATCAGGAGCCTCTTTGTCTGCTTTGTATATAGCCCAGCCCCCCCGTGTTTTAACAGCGGGAAACAATTTCTTTGGAGAAAGTCCTCTGTAGCATTTTTAGTCTTATATCTAAGTACTCTTAGATAGCCCGGGTTTATGATTTCAAAGCCTTTATAATATACACTCATGCTCATACAATTAACCCACATATGCGATAATGAAATACCTGCTGTCTCACATCTACTTCTGCCGTTCCGCTTTACATTCTTAGTTTGGGTTATTACAGGTTATACTGTCCACTGTTCGACGTATCGATAAACTATTTTCTTGCTTTTTAGCAGCTTTAATATATTTCAGCTTGATCCATTGCAACAGTATTATTATTGCAATTGCTACGGCAAGTACTTCCTTATCGCATATGTGGCTTAATTGTATGCTTGTAAATAAGTATATATACACTATATAATTATTTACAAGCCCTCAAAGTAAAAAAAATATTTAATCAAGTTGCAAGCCATATTTTCAACCAAAGTTTACATGTCTTTATCCCAAGCTTCATAAAAGAAATTCAATAGCTTTATACATCATTCTATTGGTCTGTTCTTGGTTATTTAAAATAAAAAATTATATTCAAAAAATCTTCAAATATACCTTCGATAAGCAGCTTCAAACATAGGCGTTAAAAAAGCTTTTGATGAATACTCTGAGTTTCAAAAAAATCTACGCCAAGTTACGCGTAGCGACTTATATCAACGCGTGCTTCATACATTCAAGCACGCAGCACGGAAAAAAATAGCTGCAACTCCTTGCAACCTTCGGAGTTATGTTCAAATTTTTTTCGCTGTATCGGATTTAAAAAACATGGTTTTTGATTTTGGTCATGTTACAAAAGTCACAATTTCTTGGCTAATAATGGTGAGAATGAATGCAACTAGGACTTTATTTTTAGAATAAATATAAAGCTTTCTTTAAAAAAAATGGATTGAATGGATCCATGAACGGAGCTCTGATACATTCAATTTCTTATAGTAGAATCGTTATTTAGCACAAAAGGTGGTGTACTTTATCGTTTATTGGACTGTAGACAAAAAGCTTCAAGAGGCTCAAACGGGAGACCTAGTTTTTCTGAAAGCTGAAGATATGCTCTATTGATGTTGTAAAAATCTTATCCGCCTACTGACAACTTTTCCCGCAAGGGACTTTTAAATGTAACAATAAATATTGTAATTACTAAAGCTGTGCGAATACTAGTTCTGTGAAGTAATAAATATGTAACTTTTGAACCCGTGAACCGATCTTAATGAAATTGAAATATAGTACAAGTGCAAAGAAATCTTTTGTTGGCTCAGCAAAGTGATAGTTTTATATTTTGTTCACTTAAGTTTACTCTACAAGCTGTTGAATTATAACCTTCCACTGTATCTTATTAAAATCGTTCAGTCGTTTCTATCTCTCCGTACTTTCAAAGTGTCCGTAAATCAAAGCCTCTCGGAGAACAAAATAATTAGCGCTGGTGCCCCACAAGGCTCTGTCCTAGCGCCTGTTCTATATAATATATACACCTCTGATTTTCCAAATCTTAATAATTGCAATATTGCTTTATATGCAGATGATACATGTATTTA
This sequence comes from Eristalis intricaria, assembly GCA_964034865.1. Classification (NCBI taxonomy): domain Eukaryota; kingdom Metazoa; phylum Arthropoda; class Insecta; order Diptera; family Syrphidae; genus Eristalis; species Eristalis intricaria. Next base: position 111,288,137 of record OZ035873.1, on the reverse strand, counting down.
CTCCTCTGATGCAACTGGTTCCATAATTGAAACCAATCTGCAATCTGGGATAAATACTGTCCTTCAATATTGTCATGATTGGAAAATTAGCATTAACGCTTCGAAAACGCAAGCAATCTTTTTCACTCGAAAAAGAAAAGCTTGTTTACTTCCAAGCAATAGCCTTCAACTTAATGGTTTTCCGATCGAGTGGAAACCGAGTGGAAAATATCTTGGGGTACATTTAGATGAAAGGTTAACTTTTAGGCTACATATTCAAGAAATTATCAAAAAGATAAACGTAACGATAAAGATTCTCTATCCATTCATTTGCAGGAATTCTAAACTAAGCAATGAAAACAAAATATTGATTTTTAAGTCTATTTTCCAACCGATCATGTTCTATGGGTCTCCTGTCTGGGGTAAGTGCGCCAAAAGTCATCTGCGGAGACTCCAAATAACGCAAAATAAGCTCCTTAAAATGATTCTAAATCTCTCTTGGTTTTTCTCGACTACGGAACTTCATAAGATAGCCAAGATCGAAATGGTCACAGCTAGAGTTGAAAAACTTTTTCTCCAATATAATCAATCCCTTTTATCATCCGGAAACGACTTGATTTCAAACTTATATGCAGGATGAGTGCAATACTTACCTGTTTATTATCTATCTGTATATTGACTTGTTTAATATATTAACATATTTATTTATTTATTTATTTATTTATTTATTTATTTATTTATTTATTTATTTATTTATTTATTTATTTATTTATTAACTTATTTATTTATTTATTTATTTATATTAACATATTTATTTATTGTCAATCATTTTTGTGTTTTCTAAAACATTCTAGTCAGAAATTTGAAATCAAGACTAACCACTTCTCTCTTCCCTCCAACGGACTTAGAATTTTTTTTTTGCCATGAAGGTTTTTTAAGTGGTTTTTCCTTCAGACTAAAATCCAATACTTCTGTGATAAATTATATAAAGATTATATGAATATTTTAGTAGTAAGGTGATGTAAACCAAATCTCTGTACAACTAATTGTATGCAATACATTGTAAAATTTGTGCCACTAAAAAAAAAAAAAAAAAAAAAAAAAAACTTAAATTTACTCCGTTAATGAGTAAACTGTTTGAGCTACATGAACCACTTTCGAGCCTCGTGGCACATGTACTATGTTTCAAATTTCATGAAGATAGGTTCACGGGTTAAAAATTATTGTTTCTGATTTTTTTTTGTTTTTTATTTGTATTGATATACTATTAATAATGCAATTCAAGTTTAAATTATAGTATGACAATAATTCAAAAACTCATTATTTTAATTAAAAAATGTTTTAAATAATCTGCCGTTTGTTAGCAATTTTATTTCATTTGATAGTTTATTAAAAAGCCGTAGTCCTTTACTCATTAACGTATTCTGCGCTGCTGCTGAAAATGTCCTTTCCAGTCTATAGTCTTCTCCAACCCTCGTTATCTTGTACAGATATATTGGTGCTGTTCCATTTTTAATATTGAACACCGCTATTAAAGTGTTAAGCTGTCTAGTATTTAGCCAAAGTAATATATTTAGCATATGTTTAATCGGCGTCATTCTATTGCATTTTAGTATTGTCCTCATTCCTTCGTTTTGCAGTTTTTGTAGTGCATTCATATACCCTTGATTATAGCTTGTGTACATACTTGTGGCGCAGTAATCAAAATGAGGTCTTATTATGGCGATATAAATAATCACAGAACTTAAGTAATCAACTCTATTCCTTATTCTTTTGAGGCAAAACGCCTTGCCTTGGCGTAGTGAGTTAGTGCGTCGGCTCCTACGCAGAGGGTGCCAGGTTCGAATTCGGAATCTACCAACTTTCATGATTCACGGATTGCACCTCTTTCGAGTCACTGACAATTCTAAAAGAGTAATAACTGTCTATAAAAGGAATGTCAGAATCGCTGTTCTGAGTCGGCATAACACTGTAGGTCCCTTCCACTCGTGAAAGAACAATATCACGCACAATACGAGTGATTGCTGAGAAACTAGGTCCATGTCCACCTCGGACTGTCGCGCCACCCATATTATAATATATTAAAAATGCCATCCTGCATGAACCAGAGGTCGTCCAAATCCATGCTTTCCGTTAACAAACAAGGCTCAATAATGTTTACCGTTGACCGGAACGATGTTCCCAGCCTTATTTTCGAAGGCAAATTATCTTTTCGGCCACAGCAGCCACAGTATCATCTGTCTCTCATGTACGACGGCGAGGATCATTAGGGTATGCCACCGTGGCTCTACAAGACAACTCTCAAGACTGCCTCCTCGACCCGATGCAAAATGTTGCGTATATGCCACCCCGACCATGCAAGACGACTCTCAAGACTGCCTCCTCGACCCGATGCGAAATGTTGCGTATATGCCACCGTGGCCATGCAAGACAACTCTCAAGACTGCCTCCTCGACCCGATGCAAAATGTTATGTACACGCCACCATCTAAGGAACTTTTTGCACAAACTTACAGCAGTCGCGATTGGTGCTTAATTTCGAAAAACCCACTGTTTGGGCCCAACGTTGTTTAAGCTTAAAGGGACTCATTCCGTTCCGCTCGAAATCAGTACTTTCTGTCAAGATTTCGAGCGGGAAACAGCTGTCAGTGTTAAAATAACCATGAAAATGAAATTGAAAAAAAGAAACCACTGCATATAGTCCCAACTCCTGTCGACCATGTCGAGCCCACATCTATCTACTGAGTCTCTGCTAATTGGACCAGTCGATGCTGCCGTTTTGAAAAACCAAATTCTGTCGGATGGAAAAATGATACATCCTTTCTTCGATTGGTTCCATTTATGGCCACCCTACAAAATGAGAGGGCCATCATATCACTACACATCAAAGCTCATCCACACTGCAAGCTATTCTTTTAAATGTTCTTGAATTTTGACCTTAATAACCCCTTTAATGAGTTTCGTCAAGTTTCGTTAACTTTGGTTTAAAAGCTCCTTTTGGAAGATCGAATATGAACGATATCTTCCATTTTCCATCACATGCAGGAGCTGAAATTGAGTGAATGAACGCCTTTTGTTCCTATCCAATGTGAACCCATTCATGAACTCAACTGGAAAGTTGGGTGAATCCTCTTAGCGTCCACACAATATGCAGTCCGTATAGTCTATGGCCTAATCCAGAACGCAAGCAATCTGTCTGTCAAGATTCCATTGAACTTAGTGGAACCTCTTAGGAGACCGACCTCATCAAACATTCAACCTTTTAGTACTTCCACGATTAAGATGTCTGAGACCGGATCAAATGGCATTAAGTCCATAACTTGTGGTCTTGACCGAGTCACCAGCAGCAGAGGGCAGTCATCTCTGACGAGTGTATGTTTGGTTCACAACTGATTGATTTTCAATAGTTCCTTTACACAAGTTCCCATCCATTAAACTGTTGCACTATTCAATCGCTCAATTTGCTTTCGCCCAATTCAAAGAGTTCATAGCACGCTGCCGCCGGGGCAGCGCACTGCGCAACCATATCCACTGAGAGTGGGAACTGTTTCACAATATTTTAGGCCCACACGCTTAACCGAGTACGGCTTCATGAAATATGCAGCCACCACATGTTAATCCTCTCTGAATCCGAAGTGCTTAATATTTACCACTCTCGGATTCTATTTGAAGTACAATCACTTAACTGGGAGAGATACAAAATTCCGCCTCAGCCGCAACGGTTAACTGGCTGCCTTTTTGCAACCGATAAATTGTTCCCAGCCAGCGCAACTGGTGGGCTGGCAGCGTAGGCTGACTTATGAGTGAGCGAATGATGGGAAGAGTGCACAGAAACAAAAAACAACCGAAAAATTTTAACTTCCCCCGCTCGGGCTTTGGGTGTCCGTGCTTTGTTCATGTGTCTGCTGACTGAACGAGGGTTGCTTGGGAGGAGTGGGTGGCCTACTTTTTGGCGCACAGGTGTGCTTCATGTCAGGCGAATTGACTGCCGCACGAGAATCAGAGGAATGGGAAGGGTATGGGATTTAAGGCTCTTTTCTTCTCTTCTATGACTTGTTTATTAATTCATTTTTTTTCCTCCTCCAACATGTCTGTGTCGATGGCGCACGTGTACGCCTTGTGGATAGACAGTGTGGGCGCTGTACACGTGCAAATGCTACCCGAAATGTGAATTGCCCCAGATACATAATTGCGGGAGCGGTTTAATTTTAGCTTGTGTTGATTATCTGCGTATTTAGTCAATTTTTTTTGAAGATAATTAGATTGCGTTCTTAGGGACATTTTTCTTATCAAAACATGATCCCTTCGTCCTCAAGGCGATGGGATTTCTTTTCATCATTTCCTTGCCTTTCCATTCCTGTTCCAAGGATCAGACTGAGCCAGTACTCGCTTCCGGTGCAGAGTTCTATATTTAAGATATGTTGAATGCTCAGCATATTTTGTGGTTCATCCGTTCATTGTTGTGTTCCTTGTGGCGCTTTTCTGTTTGGCGCAAAAGTCCGGGGTGGATTTGGGTCTCAAGTTAACGCGACCTTTGGCAAGCTGCCGCCACTTACGTCTACACCTGTGTGCGATACCCTAGACGAGCGTCCTTTTCCCCTTTCTTCCGTTGTCCCACAGGATAGGAATCAAAGACTCTTCAGGCCGAAACTAAGTTGTCCATGCGCTCCACATGGGCCAGTCACCTTAGGCGTTGGATCCATTCAGCCAGCGTTTGATGTCGGAACTCTTGTCATTAGTACAGTTCACAGCGGAGGCGAGGTCCACGTAACACCTTGTTGTGACATTCTGGGTGAGTCGCCGTGGCGTAGTGGGTTAGTGCGTCGACTCCTACGCAGAGGGTGCCAGGTTCGATACCCGAATTTACCACCTTTCATATTTCACAGCTCCACCTCTTTCGAGTCACTTACAATGCTCAAAGAGTATTTCCTGTCTAGAAAAGGCTTCTCAAATTCGCCGTTCGGAGTCGGCATTAACGTTTAGGTCCCGTCCACGAGTGAGTGAACAATAGCACGCACAACACGAGTGGTTGCTGAGAAGCTAGGCCCAGGTCCGCCTCGGACTGTCGCGCCACCAATATTATATATATATATATTATAATATTAAAGACTTAATACTTCGTTGTAAGACCTTTGTTAGCATCTTGTGGGCATTGCGTCTTTCAAAGAAATCAGTAGGTCCGGTGAGATCTTTTCCCATTCGTACCTTATTCTGTCTCATAGCTCATTTCTATTGGATGTCCTCCCCTTCCTTATGTCTCGATATACAAGGTTCCATAAATTTTCTATAAGATTGAGATCAGGAGATTGCGCCCGCCATGATAGAACATCAACATTTTCGCTGTCCAAAGACAATCTGACCAACCGGCTGGTGTGTTTTGGGTCATTGTCGTTGTTGAAATAAGCAGTCTTCAGGCATACTTAACCTTAAATGTGGAAGCATGTGTGTTTTATAATATTCCCCGGAACATTTCGACATTCATCCGACCGCTTATTTCAATCAACTGACCAATTCTTTGACGAGAGAATGAACCTTAAATACAGTTTTACTAGAAATCTAACTTGAAGAACTGGCTTACCCCACACCATTATATCTTTGCCCTGGAGGTCTTCGAACATAGCGGAAAACGTCTGACGAGAAGATGTTAAGCTTGTTCTCGTCACGTCATACAACTTTAGCCCATTGCTCGCTCGTCCAATGCATGTGGCGTTTCGCAAAATCCACCCGTTTCTTTTTGTTTATTGCACTGATGAATGGTTTCTTTGCTGGGCGTCTTGCAAGCAGATCTGACTCCCTTAGTCGTCGCCTAACAGTGTGTATGCCTACACTAAGGTCAAGATGTCTGTAACTTCAACGGTAGTCTTAAGAGGATCGACTTTGACTTGCTTGACTATTTCACGATATTGTCGGGGAGGTGTTTTGCGAGGACGCCCACTACCAACTTTTCGATTAACATCGCCATCTTCACGGAATCGGGATACAATTCGTGAAATGGTTGAAGTTACAACACCAAACTCGAGAGCAATATCCTCATGAGCCTGCCTTTGATAAAAGCTGCAATGGTTGCTTCTTTGCTTCCAGCAGAAAGTTGTTTCTAATTATTGTATAGTGCAAGTGTTTATTATAAGACTAATACCTTAGTTGACATATTTTCTATTTTCATTTTTTTCCTCGTCCAAATTTTGAGTCTATGATTTTAACATCTGCACGAAACCAATCACAAACTGATGCAAAATCAAATGGTTTCACAAAGGAAAGAAACTGTTCAAAAGAAGAACCAGATTGGTTACCGTCACGGGAAGTTCTTCTTCTTCTTCTAATGGCGCTACAGTACGAGGTGGACCTGGACCTCAACCAACAAGCGCCTCCAGCTGGCGTGATCTTTAGCCAGTTGTCTCCAATTTCGCACGCGAAATTTGTTAAGGTCCTTCTCCACCTGGGTGCGCCATCGGTTCCGTGGGCGTCCTCTATTGTGTTGTCCCACTGGTTCGGAGTCGAAGACTCTTCGGGCTGGAGCAGTGTTGTCCATGCGCTCTACATGACCCAGCCATCTTAGACGTTGAATCCGTAGACGCCTGCCTAGGCTCATGCCGCTGTACATCCCTGTACAGTTCGAGGTTGAATCTTCTTCTCCAATAACCACCAACGCAGACAGGACCAAAGATTGAACGTAGAACTTTTCTCTCTAAAAGACCAAGTGCTTCTTCATCCGCTTTTGAGATTGTCCATGCCCCCGCACCATAGAGCAGGACATCGATGATCAAGGTGTTATATAATGCTAGCTTGGTCCTTCGAGAGGGGACTCTACTACTCAATTGCCTCTTGAGCCCAAAGAAACAGCGATTGGCAAGAGGAATTCTGCGTTTTATCTCGGTACTGGTGTTGTTCGTACTGTTCACTTGCGAACCGAGGTAGACTAAGTCCTTGACTACCTCGAAGTTAAAGCTGCCTATGGTGACGTTTTGGCCAAGTCGTCGATGTTGTGCGTCCTTTCTTGATGACAGCATATACTTCGTTTTGCCCTCATTCACCGCTAGACCAGCTTCCGCCTCAATGCTAGCAAACCCCTCATTGACGGCTCGCTGTGTTCGACCAATCACGTATCGATATCCGTATTCTTACGTTGGCTCCTCGGAATTTACATCGAGAATACTGGAGGAGTGTATGACGTTGATCGCAATGTGATCAATCTGGTTAACAGTTGATTGATCAGGAGACCGCCAGGTCTATTTGTGGATGTTGAGATGAGGGAACCGCGTACTGGCTACAAAGAGGTTTTGGCCCGTTACGAAGTCCAACAGCCTGAGTCCGTTCTCGGACGTGTTGTCGTGCAGGCTGTGGTTAACGATGCCTCTAGCAAAGATGTCTTTCTTGCCCCGCTTTGCTTTGAAATCTCCTAGAACGATCTTGGTGTCTTTTTTTAAAGCTTAAGAGGCAAGAAGCCTAAGTCTGCCTCGAACAAAAAACCCGCATCCGAACAAGCGTTGTCTTCGCTCTTCGTAGCAATCGCTGAAATATATATCGCAGTTTTTCATCCACTTCCTGAATGGCGGTGATATCTGCCTTTTAAGCTTCGAGGGCTGCCGCAAGCTCATCGGCTGCACGTGGCCTGTTCAGGGACCTCACATTCCACGTGTAGAATCGAAAATCGTTGTCCTTATTTCGTTGTCCATGGTCGTCAGCCGTAAAGTCAACCGGATCCGAGGCTTCTCGTTGTTTCTGAACTAATTATTTTTTTTACACGGTGGAGAAGTTAAGCCACGCGCAAACCCCGAACCTGGAGGACCGGGTCCTGGTTAAACCCCTGGACAAGGGGGCCGCTGCATACATTAGTTCACTTCTAAGCGGTTGCTGTAAAGGCTATCCAGAGGGCGCCGCGAGGAGGCTGTATGTCAACTTGACCTGTGCATTTAACAGGGATCGTTGCTGTCATCTCACCAAGTTGAGAGCAGTCAATAAATTTGCCCTGGATGCACAGGCCCATGCCCTCCCGTTACAGGAAGTTACGTAGTATTATTTCTGTTGTAAGCGTTTGCATTTTTTTCCTCTGTACTTTATATAGTCAAACATAAAAATAAGGATTGTATTTACAAGGCAGTTTTGACTGAGAATACCTTGAAACTCCACACGTGAGGAACACATTCTCTTCATGGCATTAAAGCGATGAATGTTTGTTATCATGTTTGTAAGTATTGTATGCAAGTACGTCGATTTGTTATCTATGGCACGGAATATTGCATTAAATCTCCGTCATTCACTACATTTTTCGTATAAAATATATTTCACAGAATTTATTCACTGAAATTATTGGCTTAGCGCCGCTAAACTAGCTAACTGAGAGGAATTGCCACTGATTCGAGGGAGCTATTGCAGTACAAAATCTGGAATCGATGCATTTACTTTCTTACCCACCCTCGGCAGCCACATAAATTAAATTCAAATTGGTAAAATTGAATTGTACTCTTCAGCCAATGTCATGACAAAGGACATCCACCGAATGATTGAGTTCCTTTCACAGCCCAAGCCGGTCTATCAAACCCATGGTATGCCCCTTTTTATTCTATTTCAAATTACCCATTTAAACAAAAAAGAAATAATGTAAAATATCCCGCAGCACACTTTAAAGTGGTGAAAACCGTCATCCGATAGTTGGAATGGTTGGCATCCTCTTGGAGAGACCTCCGGCTTCCGCCGTCCAGATCAATTATTTTCTGATGATTTATTAAACTACACGCCGGTACGAACTCTGCCTTACGCTGCCCAGCCCACAATAAGTGGGTGGGGGGTGGGGGAGGGTCCTTGCCGGTGTCAATTAAATTGGTGAGTCCAAATGCAATTGTATCCTTTCAGAACCATCCAACGATGCAGTATCGATTTTGTGGATGTTGTGTTTCGCTATTTTGTCTATCCACTACCTGTCCTGACCGTCAGTGACACTTAAGTGTATGTGTCGAATGATCTTTTCGCGCGGCACGGCGTTGGACAATCACAGATGTCGCCTGTACTCGTGCAGACGTTCGTTTCCAGGTGACACTGTGACATACCCATATCCGGAGCACATTAGCGAAGAAAGAGCCGTCAAGTTGACACATGCGCAAGCCAGCTAGCGGATTATTGTCATTGGCGGTGATCAAATGCACTCGACCTCTTTGTCACTGCCTCCTGTCCAGGCCTGCCACAACGAGTGCTCACATCCGGATGTCGGTTAGTGTGGCACCACTGCAGTGACGTCTGCAGAAGGATCAGAATTTATTCAATTAATGACTTGAATAGGAATAGGCTTTTGAAGAGCGTCGTCCCCGAGCCCACCAATGTCAGAGACAGCATCCGGACGAGGGGACAGATGCCGGAAATGCAGCCATGTATCGATGGATAGCACGGTCGACGGGGACGATGGAAAATAAATCCGCGGATAATAGCGGTGAAATAATTATCGCCGCTCTTGTGTGCTGTGGAATCCTTTGAACGAGGATGTGAGGAGGACTGTCAATGGTCATTACGCCAACGGGGACTGGATCTGAGTCATACGCGAGCGGGCACATGAACAATTTGCGGTCGTTCCACTGCATGATGGAGCACAGCTGGGTGTGTGTGTATGTGTATGGATTTATCTGCATAAATAATAATTCAGTTGTGCAGAGCAATGGGTGGCGGCAGACCGACTGGAGATATCACAATTTAACCAACCGAGGTTAATGTCGGATCTGCGGGTGGCGCGGAGCAGCGACGGCGACGGCGGCTACGGAAGCGGCGCCGCAACCGCACATATGCATTGCATTTGAGGTCAGAAATGGCATTTATTACATTTGTTAATGATTTATGAATATGTCCGGTTAAATAATTACAAATCTGTCACCACGGCCAGCGCGGCGGGTAAGAACGGGAAGTTGATGTTCTTTTTTCTTGTTTTAATATTTTATTGACGCGTGAACAGATTGTGGGCTAGAGGCGCTAGAGACAATTTTTGTACATTCAGCTGTTTCGTAAAAAAAGGCAAAATGTGGGCAGCAACTACCTCACGGTTATGTCTCTCTTAGGGAAACTGGCTGGATCCATTTGTTGTAGATAAATAAGAAAATTTGGATTCACAGCGTTGATATGGCGTCTCATGCAGGCACAAGCGTCTGCACTTAGCCCCTATCAGGGAACTCCTACTCTCACCTCCACGTGGTGAAATCTGGAAGCCGAGCACCTTCGATCGAAGATGGGGTAACCAACCCCCGTGGGACGTCGTTGGCGGCTGCAGACGAGAGAGGGGGGAGAGTGTGCCTGTACCAGGGCTCATCTCTCTTTATGGATGGCGGGGGACGAGCTGGAAACTGTCTGGCCAACGGCGGCATCCGAAACTCCACTCAGAAGGAGCTACCTGGTGCGCAGTCCTTCTAGAGCTACCTCGACATTTTCAGAGCACAGGTCTAGAAGGTTCTTTCAAGGCCAGGTCGGGGCCCTATAGTTTAAGTGACAACGGCAGCGCTCACAGCCTCAGCGACGTTACCGACATCGGATAAACCTCCGCCTGAGGGTTAAAGAATAGGGCCTGGCCTCCCAGTTGGGGGTTATGCGTGAGGTTAACTCCCTCACCACGTAAAAAGTTTATGGTTCAGAGAGAACCAAATGCCTCGGATACGGACGGAATTAATGTTGACGACCCCAGCAAACGATACAAGGACAACGATTTTCGGTTCTGCACGTGGAATGTTAGGTCCCTTAACAGACCACGTGCAGCTGAAGAACTCGCGGGGGCCCTGGACTGCTACAAAGCAGACATTACCGCAATCCAGGAAGTGCGGCCGTACAAAAAGAGGATCAGAAACTGCGACATCTACTACGGTGATTGCAACAAGGAGAGGCGCTTATTTGGATGTGGATTTCTTGTTCGAGGCAGACTTAGGCAAAAAGTCTTAAGCTTTGTCTGAAAAACCGAACGCCTCATAACAACCCGCATCAAGGCTAAATTCGGGAATATCAGGCTGATTTGCGTCCACGCCCCAACAGAGGACAAAGATGAAGACAACAGCAAGGATGATCTCCTAGAAAGGACTTACGATCAGTGCCCCAGCTTCGACACCAAGATCGTTCTAGGAGATTTCAATTCAAAGCTAGGTAAGGAAGACATCTTTTCCAAAGTCATCGGGAGACACAGCCTGCACGACATCACATCCGAGAACGGACTCAGACTGGTGGACTTTGTCACGGGACGTAATCTCTCTGTAGCTAGCACGCGGTTCCCAAGCCTCAACATCCATAAAGGGACTTGGCGGTCCCCTGATCAATCAACCGTCAACCAGATTGATCATGTTGCGATCGACGTCAGGCACTCCTCCAGCATTCTTGATGTCCGAACGTTCCGAGGAGCCAACATCGACTCGGACCATTTCCTTGTTGTAGCCAAGTTAAGAACTCTGATATCAAGAGATCAACGGAGTCGAGAAAGGACACCACGGTTTGACGTCGAAAAGCTACAATCGCAACGGACTTCTTTGCCGATCGAGTCTCCCGGAATCTCTCTCTAAGTTCGTCGCCATCTGCGCAAACAATAGAATAAGATTGGAGGCGTTGTCAAGAAGCCATCAAAGATGCTGCCACTGATGCGCTTGGTTTAACGACATCAAGTAGAAAAAACCTATGGTTTGACAACGAGTGCAAGCTGGCACATGCAGCGAACCTGGAAGCCTACAAAGCAACGCTGCAACGAACGCGAGCAGTTCGCGAGCTCTACGAACAGAGACGAAGGGACGAGACCCGGCTTCTCAAGAGAAAGAAGAAAGAGCACGAGAAACGCGCTATTGAGGAGATGGAGAGGTGCTACAGGAAAGATGTCCGAAAGCTTTACCAGAGGGTGAAACAGTTATCTAGTGGATATAAGGTTCAGACAGAAGCTTGCCGGGACGAGAATGGGCAACAAGTAGTAGAGTCGCAGTGGATACTGAGAATTTGGAAGAACCATTTCTGCAGACTGCTAAACGGCGATGATGACACCAAAACCGCTGTCAGGCAGAATGTCCCACTCAATATGGACGATGATCGACGAGAATTCCGCCCCCCCGACTTAGACGAGGTCAAGATAGCAATATCAAGACTGAAGTCTTACAAAGCTGCCGGTGCGGACTGACAGTCCGCTGAAATCTTTAAGGCAGCTGGAGATGATCTGGTTGGGCGCATGCACCAGCTCATATGTAAGATATGGTCGGAGGAGAGCATGCCCGACGAGTGGACTCTCAATATTGTTTGCCCGATCCACAAGAAAGGAGACCCCTTTGACTGCGCCAACTATTTATAAATAACCTGATAGGTCCATATCAGTTTGGCTTCAGGCCAGCGAAGTCCACCATCGACCAGATCTTGACACTACGGTAGATCCTTGAAAAGGCCCAAGACATGCAGATCGACACCCACCACCTTTTTGTCGATTTCAAGGCCGCTTATGACAGCGTGCATAGGGACGAGCTATACAACGCCATATCTAGTTTTGACATTGCTGCCAAACTCGTCAGGTTGTGCACTCCGACGATGTGACGATGGAGAACTCTCGCTGCTCCATCAAGGTCGGTAACTACCTCACCGAGACCTTCAATGTCAAAAAAGGTTTTAGACAAGGCGACGCGCTGTCATGTGATTTCTTTAACATCATCCTGGAAAAGATCGTGCAAAACTCACACGCCAACACTAGAGGCACGATCTTCCAGAAGTCCGTACAACTGCTAGCATACGCGGATGACATTGACGTGATTGACAGAACACAGCGAGCCGTCAATGATGCGTTTGCTGGCATTGAGGCGGAAGGTGGTCTAGTGGTGAATGAGGGCAAAATGAAGTATATGCTGTCACACAAAGAACACACAACATCGACGTCTTGCACAGAGCGTCACAATGGGCAGCTATAACTTCGAGGTAGTCAAGGACTTCGTCTACCTCGGCTCAGCAGTAAATAGTAACAACAACATTAGTACCGAGATCAAAAGCAGAGTAACTCCTGCTAACCGTTTCTATGGGCTCAAGAGGCAATGGAGTAGTAGAGCCATCTCTCGAAGGACCAAGCTGACTTTACACAAGACCTTGAACATCCAAGTCCTGCTGTACGGTGGCGCGGAGGCATGGACAATCTCAAAAGCGGATGAGGAAGTCCATGGTCTCTTCGAGAGAAAAGATTTGCGCAAGATCTATGGTCCTGTTTGCGTTGACGGTTCTTGGAATAGAAGTTTCAACCATGAACTGTACAGTAACATGAGCCTAGCCAGGCGTCTACGGATTCAACGTCTAAGATGGTTTGGTCATGTAGAGCTTATGTACAACACTGCTCCAGCCCGAAGAGTCTTCGGCGTCGAACCCGGGAGACAACGCAATTGAGGACGCCCACGGAACCGATGGCGCACCCAGGTGGAGAAGGACCTCAATCGACTTGGTGTGCGCAGTTGGAGTCAGCTGGATCAGCTAGAGAGGCTTGTTGGTTGACGTCCAGGTCCATGTTACCAAGGATTAGGCTAACCGGGGATACCTCAATAAACTAAAACGCATTGGTGACTTTTGCTTCCAAAATTGAAGAGAGTGCCGCCAAGCATAGGGCTTCCACAGGGCGCCCACTGGTCCCGAGTTGCTGTTTTTGGCGCTCCTAAAAGTATTCTCCGTTTACCTTGAACGCAATTTGTCGATGGGCAGAGAGACACTGTGTTTCTAACACCTTCCACACTGTCACTGAGAGAGAACTGGAAATGTTGACTAGGCTATAACTATTTTATTTGCATCTATTATAAGGACAGAGTACTACTTTGCCCCACGACATACATTCAACCCCCTTGGCCCCTTGTCACTTCAACTCCTACAAATGCCGCTCCCATTCTCCTTGCTTGGCAGTAACCGGTAAGTAATCCTGTCCCTCTTAGTGCAGAACACGTTTGTGAGAATGTCCTCAAGGTTTTTTGGCAAGAAAAATGCATTAGGTTTCCTTTCTTAGGAAGCTTAACGATTATTCCTTTCCTCCACTCTTCGGAAAACGTTCAGTCTTCCAAGCTCTCTCAACAAGTGGATGCAATGGCTCAGCCGATATTGTTGTTGCGGCTTGTCAAAGCTCCGCAGGGATTCCGTCAAGTCCTACCACTTTGTTGGTTTTGAGTGCTATGATGGCGGCCATGAATGATTTCATCTTTACTTGGAGTTGTGGAATGTATTCGGAAATTTTGTGCTTCTGGCAACTCAACCGCATAGCGTCGGCGAATACATGGTTCAATACCGCAACAAAATGCTGCTTTTAACGATGTTCCATGCGATCACAGTGCAATTAAAGACATTGAACGAACAACGTCCGTGGTTTCATTTCGCGATACTATTTCTCTAACAGTATCGAATAAAATACACCATTTAACATCGAAAGCATGCGATGAATCGAATAGCAAACATCGACGTATTCGATGTATCGATGTATAATGAGCATCCATACCCCGTATGTCCTTCGCAGCGTTTCCTGTTTATCCGCTTGGTGGCCATGTGTTTCCCATTGGAGCCTAAGTACGGCTGATTTCAATCCAAACCAAATGTAATCCAACCCCAAGTAGAAATCGAAAGCAAATCCCATACACATCCTCCATGGCAGCGGACATCGAGTATCCCTACTAGGCCAATGCATCGCCTGCCAATCTACCCATTATTTTATGCCACCTGAGCTGACCTATTGTTTGCCAACCACCAACCGCACAAAATACGAGCCACTTGGGTATACTTACAAATAAACGAGAGAAAAACAAAAAATAAAACAAAAATCCTCAAAATGAGCGAAAAACATGGCTCAATGAAAAACCCTTCGAACATCATGGACACGTTTTCAATTAATTGAGCATTGAACACGTGATTTATGAAACACATGATATGCACCACACTCCGGGGCCTCATATATATTCCATGCCCGATGCTACCGAGATGGAGCTACCAATCACCCAATCAACCCGAGCCATTTGGCACACACAGCCACGACGAGCCATATACGCAAACAGAGTTGTTGTTTTGACCTATAATGAGCGTTCGACAGGTGGCAGCACTTAGGCTGGCCGCACACTCACACTTCACAGAAACCCTATGCGACGCACGCAATCGCCTCGGATCGAATTTAATGTTGTGTTAAAATTAATAGCCGTTATATTTTACTGTAATGGCCGCATAAACATCACTTTGAATTTATTCGGATCACCACGGGTTACGTTAGCAGCCTACACCAGCGTACCCTGACAGAGGGCCATCAGCGTCGTCATCATCATCCCCGGATGAAATTGATATGAATTTACGTAACAATGCGATGCAGATTGAAGGGATGAATAGGAAGGAGAGAGACAGAGGGACGGGATTGTGATTAGTTTGATATTTGGAAACAGATATCACTTAAGGCCGCGTCCACACCTCATTTGCATTCACTGTCCTTCGAGGGTGATTACGTGTCTGGTCGACGACGGGCCCGGGAATCGATCATTATGAGAGAGCTAACCTTCGGCGACTAGACGGAGGCTGATTGGAGATGGTAGTCTCTGTCTATCAGTCGATAACATCTGTCTTAAATTAAAAACCTTCTTTGAAATCTTTGCGCATTTTTTTTTTCAGATTCCGTGAAAAGCAGATTTCCGAAGAAAATCTTAGAGTTTGGACAACTTGTTATGGAGTCACTTCATCGATTTTGAGAACCGTTTCAGTAGACTATTAACCCTGTCAGGCAGAATGTTCCACTTAATCAAGACCCCCCACGACCAAGACGAGGTCAAGATACCAATATCGAGGCTGAAGTCTAAAAAAGCTACGGCTGCCAATGGGCTGTGATCTGAAATTTTTTAATCAGCTGTAGATGGTCTCATTGGGTGCTTGAATGCGAGCTCATATGTAAAATTCGGTTGGACGGAGGTATGCCCAACAAGTGGACTCGTTTAAAAAAAAGGACACCCCCTTAACTGACAAAGTCTCCCTTGTCACTTTGAGTGCTCACCTGAATCTATTTTTCAACCATCTAATCAGTGTGTC
Organism: Eristalis intricaria; assembly: GCA_964034865.1. NCBI lineage: Eukaryota > Metazoa > Arthropoda > Insecta > Diptera > Syrphidae > Eristalis > Eristalis intricaria. Next base: position 111,272,166 of record OZ035873.1, on the reverse strand, counting down.
TTCGGGCCAGGAAAGCCCAAAGCAAGACAGATTTTTATTGTAGATCGTGGAAACGTGCACTTTGACACTTACCAACTATTCGCCGATTTTAAGGCCGCATATGGCAGAGCTATACAACACCACGTCTAGTTTTCAATTCCCCGCCTGAGTCGTCCAGTTGCACAGGCTGCTTTTTCCTGATCAACGTCAATAACGGAGTCAACCGAAACCTTCGCAAACATCATTTACGAATTCAACACACTCCGGACTTATGTCAAAGTCAGTGGCAATTGACATTACACGTGTTCTCGTTTTCTGCCTCTTTGGATCGAGCTGTGGACCAACTCGGATACGCCATTAGCAACATTTATTAATTCTGTGTATTATTACTATTATTAATCATTTATTAATCATAATACAACTAGCTGTAACCGGCTCGTGTTGCTACGCGTATTAAAAAATCATATTAAAAATAAAGTATATATGCTGATACATGTATGTATAAGAACACTTTTATTTTTTTGTTTGGATGTACAATATTTTTTGTACTTCCGATAATTCAGAAGATTTCAGGCCACATAAAGTTGCCCATGAGAGAAACACGGACTTTCTAAATTCAGGCCACACACTTGCAAAGATTATCCTTTTTTTAATTTCATTTTTACTTAATTCCCAGGACAACTTATACTAGACAAAAATTACATAAAAATCTATCTTAATATCTAACAATTCATGTCCTTAATTGTCTCTTACCGATCCTTCGCGGGTACTCTAAAATAATCTAATCTAAATTACCATTTGCCTTTCGGCCTTTTTTTTTTGTTTTTTTTCTTAGTCCTTAGGACAGACTTTATTATTTAAAGAAAACTAAGAAAAAACTTGGCGCTCAAGACACTCTTATTATCACCTAACCTTAATCTAAACCTTAACCCTTCTTCTTCTTCTTCAAGTGGCGCTACAGTCCGGGGTGGACCTGGGCCTCAACCAGTAAGCCTCTCCAGCCGCACGATCTTTTGCTAGCTGTCTCCAACTGCGCACACCAAGTTGGTTGAGGTCCTTCTCCACCTGGATGCGCCATCGGTTCCGTGGGCGTCCTCTATTGCGTTGTCCCACTGGTTCGGAGTCGAAGACTCTTCGGGCTGGAGCAGTGTTGTCCATGCGCTCTACATGGCCCAGCCATCTTAGGCGTTGAATCCGTAGACGCCTGCCTAGGCTCATGCCGCTGTACATCCCGTACAGTTCGTGGTTGAATCTTCTTTTCCAATAACCCTCAAGGCAGACAGGACCAAAGATTGAACGCAGAACTTTTCTCTCTAAAAGACCAAGTGCTTCTTCATCCGCTTTTGTGATTGTCCATGCTTCCGCACCATAGAGCAGAACAGGGATGATTAAGGTGTTATATAATGCTAGCTTGGTCCTTCGAGAGAGGACTCTACTACTCAATTGCCTCTTGAGCCCAAAGAAACAGCGATTGGCAAGAGTAATTCTGCGTTTTATCTCGGTACTGGTGTTGTTCGTACTGTTCACTTGCGAGCCGAGGTAGACGAAGTCCTTGACTACCTCGAAGTTAAAGCTGCCTATGGTGACGTTTTGGCCAAGTTGTCGATGTTGTGCGTCCTTTCTTGATGAGAGCATATACTTCGTTTTGCCCTCGATCACCGCTAAACCCATTTTAGCCGCCTTCGCTTCAATACCAGCAAACGCTTCATCGACGGCTCGCTGTGTTCTGCCAATCACGTCAATGTCATCCGCGTATGCTAGCAGTTGTACGGACTTCTGGAAGATCGTGCCTCTAGTGTTGGCGTGTGAGTTTTGCACGATCTTTTGCAGGATGATGTTAAAGAAATCACATGACAGTGCGTCGCCTTGTCTAAAACCTTTTTGACATTGAAGGTCTCGGTGAGTTAGTTACCGACCTTGATGGGGCAGCGAGAGTTCTCCATCGTCATCCTGCACAACATAAGACCTTAACCCTATTACCTATTAAAAGACCTAAGAAAACTTAATCTAGCCTAATCTATGTCCGCAATACCACCGACGTGTACACAAGGGCATGTATGTTATTTATATGTGTAACATATATAAGTTAACGAACAACATTGTTAACACATCATTATATCCCACATTCCTAACATGATTGCTTCCACCAGTACAACAGTGGAAAACACCTGACACCATTCTACATTCCTAGCATCAAGCATCCGACACTTTCCCACATTTCAAATAGAAGATCCAACACGCTCCCAGTGTATTTCGCTGACTTTGCGTCTGGAGAGACAAACAAAGATCTTCAATTTCATTCTCCTATCTTTCCTTTGTTCCCACATTTCCGCCGCATAGGTGTTAAGTTAGTTTTAAGAACACTTTGTGTTTAGTTTTTAAGTAAGTTCTAAACGAATCGGTTGACTAAAGAGGCGAAGCCTCAAAAAATATTTTTTTGAAGTTTTCTTAAGAGGAAAACTTAATTTATAATCCAATCCTTGTACCATGTTTTTTTTTTTTGTAAAGATTGTCCTTGTGGCTTGTTGATGGTCATTGCATAGGCTAGTACGATGTTTATTAGAGATGGTCAAAGGTACCGCCCTCTCCTCTAATATAAACTTCTGATAAGTATTTGTCTATAGATTACAGATTACAGATTAAATTTTGTATTCATTCTGAAAATTAAAAAAATTACAATCAGTCAGATAAGGTTAATCAATAAATCAGATTAAAAATCTGATCACAAAAGTACTCAGATCACGGTCAACTCCAATGAAATACATTTCATTTGCGTATGAAATACAATCAATGACGAAGATAAATTGCAGTAATAAGTGGTGTAAATAACAAAACTACATACAGTCAATCACAAAATTAAATACACGACATAAAGTTGTCTGCGTGTTCAACAAAAATTATATTCCAGCGGGGCTCCAAGAAAAATCTTGAATGCAGTTTTCTAAGGCACTAAGTTGTGTACTTAGAACAAAAAAAAAATAAGAGGATATCCTTAAAAAATATAGGAACAGTAGGTCATAAACCAAAAACTAAGCAAAATTCACATCACAAAAGTAAGTAAACACACATGTGAATCACGTAGAGCGATCTGACATAATACGGGGACATATGGCAGCATCTAGCATCGTCAATTTAGTATCCAATGATCAAAAAATGGATGTGTTTTTTATTTGAACTCTCTTACTTACTTCTTAACCTGCGCCAAAAGCGCTTGCAAACAAAGCTCAGAAGATATATTTTTTGCTGATTTTAATTTCGTTACGTTTTTGGTTTATGACCTGTGCCTAAAGTTCTTGTGATATCCTCATATTTTTTTGTTATAAGTACACAACTAAGTAACTAAGTAATTTTTGTGTTAAAACGTAGTCAACTTTTATGCTGTGTACTTACTTCAGTGATTGACTGTACATATGTACTAACAAACATGATGACAGGCATCCATCCAGCTTGCTTTAAGATGCCATGATTAGAACTGTTCCTTTACTTTCATAAATACATATGTATTTTCATACACAACTCACAGCATAAAGTCGCTTACAAAAATGTCATCCAACATTCTTTATCTCACAAAAGTGCGCTACCAAATCCAGATACAATCTACACATATCTATGTGTATAGGCAAAGCAGTGGATACTGAGAATTTGGAAGAACCATTTCTGCAAACTGTTAAGCGGCGATGATGACACCAATACCGCTGTCAGGCATATGGATGATGATCGACGAGAATTCCGTCCCCCCGACTCAGACGAGGTCAAGATAGCAATATCAAGACTAAAGTCTTACAAAGCTGCCATTTCGGACGGACTGTTAGCTGAAATCCTTAAGGCAGCTGGAGATGATCTGGTTGGGCGCATGCAACAGCTCATCTGTAAGATATGGTCGGAGGAAAGCATGCCCGACGAGTTGACTCTCAATATTGTTTGCCCGATCCACAAGAAAGAAGACCCCTTTGGCTGCGCCAACTACCGAGGGATAAGTCTCCTGAACATCGCAAGATCTTCTCTGCCGTTTTGTGTACTCGCCTGAAGCCGCTTATAAATAACCTGATAGGTCCATATCAGTGTGGCTTCAGGCCGGGGAATTCCACCATCGACCAGATTTTCACACAACGGCAGATCCTGGAAAAGACACAAGAAATGCAAATAGCCACCCACCACCTATTCGTCGATTTCAAGGCCGCATATAGCGAGCTATACAACTCCGTGTCTAGTTTTGACATTCCTTCCCAGCTAGTCACATCATGCAGGATGACAATGAAGAATTTTCGCTGCCCCATCAAGGTCGTAAGCGAACTCACCGAGACCTTCAATGCGAAAAAAAGTTTTAGACAAGGCGACGAACTGTTATGTGACTTCCTTAACATCAGAGAGAAGATCGTGCAGGACTCCCACGCCAACACTAGAGGCACGATCTTCCAAAAGTCTGTTTTGCTAGCAGATGCAACACCCGCTTTAGACTTCGAGTTTGGATTCAAAACACTCGTCCCAGGCAGAGAAGATTGGGAAAAAGATCTGCTAAGAAAACCAGGCTACCTGGAGATCTACACGGATGGCTGAAAAACAGACGAGGGCACCGGCACCGGAGGAGTATTCGCGATATCGTTGGACATATCATTTTCCCTGTCTCTTTGACTGTCCGACCATTGTAGTGTATTCCAGGCAGAAGTTAAAGCTATCCAAGAAGCTGCCCGCTTACTGTCAATGAATCCAACAGACGGACTATTTGTCGCCATCTGGATAGATAGTCAGGCGGCAATAAAGGCTCTGGATACACCATCAGTTAAATCGAAGATGGTACAACTTTGCAGTCTATCTCTTGGGAAGGTTAGATGCAATCTAACCCTATGCTGGGTACCTGGGCATAGTGGTTTTCCAGTCAACGAAAGCGTCGATAAATTAGCAAGAATAGGGGTGGGACAGTCACTGGCAAATAATTAGGACACCTCATTCCCTCACTCCAAGTAATAAACACCATAAAAACAAAACAGATGCCTTCGACTCCGATCATCGGAGATGGATGGAATTAGATACATGTAGGCCTTCGAGGCTTATTTGGCCCTCACTAAAGCCAAAAAAAAAAAACAAATACACACCTAAAACTACACAGGAATGTAATAAGGACCGTAGCGGGTAATATCACCGGCCACTGCCTTCTCGGTATCCATGCCAGAAGAATGGGAGCTCCCCACAACGACAACTGCAGAAGTTGTAGAGACGAGGAGTCAACACAGGAGTGGACTTGTCAAAGTAGGCCTCTAGAGTACCATTAGGCAGTCTCAAGGTTTATTTTCTTTCCGTTAGTGCAGTCCATTTGTATTTAAGAGGAGCCGGTGGAAAGCACCGGGAAGTGATAGCACAAAGGATCCAACCAGGATCTAAGTGGCCCACAACTGCTACAGCGGTGGCAAACACCCTAGCCTAACCCTATCTAGCAGACGCGGACGACATTGACTGGCAGAAAACAGCGAACTGTCAATGAGGCATGTGCTGACATTGAGACGAAAACGACTAAAATGGGTGTAGTAGTGAACAAGACATACGGCATCGACGTCTTGGACAGAGCGTCACAATTGGCAGCTATAGCTTCGAGGTAGTCATCGGCTCCGCATTAAATAGTACAAACAACATCAGTACCGAGGTCAAACGCAGAGTAACTATTGCCAACCGCTGTTTCTAAGGGCTCAAGAGGCAATTGAGTAGTAGCGCCATCTCTCGAAGGACCAAGTTGACTTTATTTAAGACATTGATCATCCCAGTCCTGCTGCACGCCGCGGAGGCATGGACTATATCCAAAACTGATGAAGAGGCCCTTGGTTTTTTCGACAGAAAAGTTCTGCACGCGAACTTTGGTCTTGTTTGCGTTGATGGCATTTGGAGAAGAAGGTTCGAGCCCGAACTGTACGGGCTGTACAGCGACATGAGTCTTGTCCGGCGTCTACGTATTCAACGCCTAATATGGCTAGGCCATGTAGAGCGCATGAATAATTGAGCTTCGACCCGAAAAGTCATTGACTCCAAATCAGTGGGACAAGACAACCAAGTACACCCACGCTTGAGGTCGCAAATCGTGTTAGAGGAGTGCCTCAACTAACTTAGCGTGCGACACTGAAGGCAGCTAGCCAGAGACCGTGCTAGTTGGAGCGGCTTGTTGGTCTTGGCCGAGGTCCACTCCGGACTGTAGTCCCAAACAAAGGAGAAGAAGAAGAAGTAACGTATTCATAACGTATCCCTGCTCATGTCCCATTTATTCCTTAAAGCCTAAAGACCGCAAGGCTAACAAGTTCTCCACAGTTGTTCTGTTGTAACCCAACTTGTATTGAGGCGGTATGAATTGTAGAATGTTGCAATTTTTTTGAAAGGACTTAGCTGGTGCTTGGTTCTTCTTTGAAGCTTTCTCCAGACATAAAAACTGTGAATGGAGCATCTAAATACCGAAAAGAGTGTTGCCACCACCAACAGCAAGGGTGGCTAAAATCTCACCGTCCCTGTGTTCTACCCTGTGCACATTTACTCGGGCACCGTCCGCGTGTGTACTCGGCCACATGATACTCTTCTCCAACTTACTTCGACAACTCGGGTTTCATTTCACTGATCCGCTTGAAGTGGAATAACGAAAGTTTCTTAAATCAGTTAAACGGATACATATCATCGCCGACATCCATTCCACACTCACTCAATCATAGTTCCACACCGTGTGCATGCCATATTCCGGAACGTTAATCACAACTCATTGGAAAAGTTTTTCACACGCGGCCGGCTTTGATTAAGAAATCCACCAGCGCACACATTTCAGCCCGACATCGCCTCCTTCTCGCAGTTTCCTCTTTTACTGCTTCTGAATTAGGAACAAATTACTTCCACTCTATGCTCGTCCTGTATCCAAGTTTACAACCGTAGCCAAATGGAGCACGTACAACGAAACATGCGAGTCCACGTGCTTCACAGTGGTGCAATATTTATTCGTCGCGTTTCGTGTGGTGGGCGAGGCACCACGTGGATATCAAGGATATCATGGCATGAAGTCTCCTTCTCTGCTGCACCGCCCATCTTAACGACTGGAAACTTTTTTTTTTCTTTCCTTTTTCTCCAGACGCTACATCCCTGGGTGATTGCGGCTAGATTCTCTCACCGCCGCCGTCGCCACCGCATCGCAATAAAGTTCCTCGCGCTTAAGTGTCCCACAAAAAGGACGAAAAAAATGTAACAGGAACCAAAGATAAATACCACAGATTCTTCAATACACAACTAAATTCACGACTGTGTGCGTGACAGACACACGAAGGGAACAGAAGTAACTAATTATTTACCTACTTAAACCGTAAGTTTACTCAAAAGTTTTCCCTAATTGAACCAACTAAACACGACTCCAGCGCTCGACGGCACACACTGCCATAGAAGGCGGCGCGGGCGGTGACTGCGATGCCTGCCTGCCGATTGTACAAGGACGCGTTTTCGATTCATGGCTGTACACTATTTGTCGAGCAAGCCACCCCATCCGCCACTCCACCCCCCGAACTGTAACGACATAGGCTTGAGAAAACCAGATGATGATGAGCAAATTTACGAATCCGTCGGGATCACTAAAATTAGATATTAAAAGTTCCACTTCGAAGCGAGGCTGCCTGAAATTATAATTCCGAAAAGATGATGTCGAGGGAGTAATGAACACAATTCCGGTGTGGATGCGGTGCCAGAAGACGGCAGTGTGTCCTCTGACTACACACAGCATGGCAGGCAGGCTGGTTAGGAAATTGTGACCGTCATCGTCGTCGTGTACATTAGCCGGCAACGCATACATAGTACTCATGCAGGGGAGGACAGCGGCGGGACATAATGAGGTCGCCAAAGACCTAGACTACGTGCCTTGGATAGTAAATTCGACTTTGCGCATAGACATCGGTTAAGCGGGGAGCAGGGGACCTCTGAAATGTGTCATAGTTCGAGTTTGTGTTGAGTTAACAGAAAATCGCAAGAAATTTGTAAGGAGGTGGACGGTGCTTGAGATGCGTTCTGTGCGGGGGTCACTTAAGCTGTGAATTGTGGCACCAATTTGAGTCAGTCACTGGGGCTTATTTGTCTGTCAACGACTGTCGACTCCGGTGAGTGCCGGTGGATTTGATGTAACCTTCGCCTTATTTTGCAATTGAGCAAACTTACAAAACTCAGAAGTGTGTATTGTTTCGTGAAAGAAGAGAAAAGAGAAGAAAAGGCCATTTAAGACAATGGTGGCTGTAATTAAGCAGAAGTGACTTAAGAGTGAGTGACGTTCAAAATATCGCGAGTGGCGTTGAATAACTGTCCCACACAGTTCGTCGTCAATCACTCTTTCAAACCCAGGCAGGGAGTTTAAGTTGCATTGGGGTCGGCGCACATACCCACAACGCTACGGCAAACGTATAAATTCGTTAAAACTTCTTTAATAAACGATTTATCTAATGCAAAAATAATTTTTAGAATCGGACTGGTACTTCCTGAGAAAAAGGGAAACAAACAAACTCAACAGCTTAATATATATTAGTATACAGCCATTGACAACTAATTATAATAATAATATGGGTGGCGCCACAGCCCGTAGAGGGCCAGGGCCTAGCTTCTCAGCAACAACAACGAGTGGCGAATTTTAAAAGCTTTTCCCGAGACAGGAATACTCTTTGAGCATTGTCAGTGACTCGAAAGAGGTGGAGCCGTGAACTATGAAAGGTGGTAAGTTCGGGTATCGAACCTGGCACCCTCTGCGTAGGAGTCGACGCACTTACACACTACGCCACGACAACCCGCACACCGATATCTACAATGTCAAAAAAGATTTCAGTCAAGGCGACTCGGTGTCGTGATTCCTTCCGAATATTTAACTAACATTAGGTACATGCTAGTTGCTAGAACTGCCTCTAGTAGTATTACTGTTCTATCCTGCAGATGCTGTAGAAGCCTATTAATCAATTTTCGTTGCAGAATCAGTTTAATTTTTGTATCAATTACGGTCTGGTTCTAAAAGATGTTAATTCACATAAGATTATTAAGTCTTGTGGTAATGATTATAATGGGTAGTCGAAAAAGTCTTTTCGTATTTCTAATCAAACATTTTTCACAGACAATTCATGTGTTACGCAAACATCGAGCTTCTTTTTGTAGGCCGCCTTTTTTAAATGGTTCAAAACCGTTTGATGATCAATGTTTACTTCCTTGGCGATGTCATCCCTGCTTATGTGACGGTCCTGGTCAATCTTTTCCATAATTTCATCGACTTTTTCAACGATAGGTCGACCAGAGCGAGGTGCGTCTTTCACATCGAGATTTCCAGAACGGAAGCGAGCGAACCATTGTTGTGCTACACGAACTGATACAGCATCGTCTCCGTAAGCTTTACAGATCTCATTGGTGGCTTGCCTGACGTTCTTCCCTTTTTTATACAAAAATTTCAAAATATAGCGAATTTCTTCATTATTTTCCCTCAATTTTGAACAGCTGTAGCTTTTTTTCAACTTCTCCGAATTTAATTTGTTTAGCACTGGAGATAGACGACTCCAACGACATCTATTGACAAAATATGAAAAGACTTTTTCGACTACCAATTATATTCTTAGAGGTGTTTTTAATCTAAAACTCAATTTTGAACTTTGACAACTTATTAGAAACGCTGGAGAAATAATAACAAGAATAACAAAAATCTTAACAAATCATGTCAAAACTTACCATATTGTCTTATTATGACTAGAAATTAGTTGGAAAGCCGATTTGCTCCAACACAGCTCCGCTACGATTCTGCGTCGACCTGATTTTGCCTCGGTATCTCTCCACTGGAATGGCATACCACGCTTCATTTATCTTTTCATGCAAAACGTCCAAATTGGAAATGCAACACAGTTAAACTGTTCAAATCAGAGGGTAGGCTAAGCTACCCAGTAGCGAGCCCCGTTAAGGAAAGCTTTGACTTCGTTGCTCTCTCAAAATTAATTACTTAGATATATGAAAACAATTTATCATTTAAGGAAAGCTTGATGCATTACTGTTTGATATAAACAATAACTTTTTATAAGTATACGACCCACAATTTTATAAATTTATCTAAAGTAGAAAATGAGACATAAGCCAATACCGAAAAACCAAAATTGCTGACGCAAATCATTGGTAATTTGCCAGCCGACCGACTTAAAGCACAACGACCCACATACACTGCCGTCTTTGTGTGTTTCTCTTCCAAGGCTGTACATTTTGAACTCACCACGAACTTGTCTTCCGATTGTTTTATCTTTGCTCTAAAAAGGTTCATCGCTCGTCGAGGACTTCCATACACTGCGAAAACGGGACCAACTTCGTGGGAGCTTAGAGGAAGCTGCAGAAAGCTCGGACGCAGTTCGAACGAGGAAGGGAAGCCGTCCAATTCGCAGCAGAAGAAGGCTTCAACTTCGCCAAGGACTCCTCATTTCGGCGGTCTGTGGGAAGCGGCCGTGAAATCAGCAAAGGGACTGCTGCACCGTACCGTGGGGAACGCACTCCTTTCGAGCGAGGAACTGCTCACGATTCTCGCCGAGGTCGAGGCAGTGCTAAATTCAAGGCCCATCGCACCCCTCAGCGCAGACCCCAACGACGGCGAGGCGCTCACATAGGAAAAACCCTCTTCGAGCGCTGCCACCAGAGCAAGTGCCGGAAGGTCGAATGAGCTGCTTAAAAAGATGGCAGCTTGTATGCAGCAGTTCTGGCAGAAGCGGTCAAGGGACTACCTGAGGAGCCTGCAAGGTCCCAGCAAATGGGCCAAGGAGCAACCCAACCTTGTGGTCGTCGGCGTAATAAGACGCCCCATCGTGAAATTAGCGGTTCTGCCTGAAGAAGTTTGAAGCCTGTAGCCCTTCAACGCGGCCGGTGTTTCGTCAGAACATGATTATTAAAAAAAATGAATTAGATTTGAACCATTGTGAATTAAGTATTGACTCATAACCAAATAGTCTAATATTTGAATTTTGCTCCTAAGCGGCTATATTTATAATTTGACGAATATTGAAACAATACACATGTAATAAAACAGTTGGAAAAAATAAAACCACTTGTTAACGAATCGTCACCCGAATAGCATGCGTTTTAGTTTGAACCGAACCGTCGCTAAATTCCTTTTTTTTTTTAGTTGCACTATAACAAGACATCTACAAAAAAGCTTGTAGATTTTTCACTACACTGCTGAAACAGAGGACGAATTACCTGAAAATAAATTATGCGCTACGAAGAAAAGATATGATAGAGTTTATCTCTGAAAAGCACGGACTTAGCTTTTGGAAAAAATTCATGAAGGGGGCTCGCTATTGGGAGGGGGCTCGAATTAGGGTAGTTTACCCTATTTAGTGCAATTTCCCATTTTCATAAATATGGCATCACGGAAAACGTCCCTCGCAGAAAAAAGACTCTGCACAACTACACAGCACATGTATAGAAAAATGTTCTGGCTCTCAAAAGCGGATCCCCAAAAAAATGCCAAAGCAATCCAGTGTGACACTATGGATGGGATGGGCACCAATGTGTCTAAGAGAACTGTTGATGGTCGTTTGACATAAACTGGACTTCACGAAAGACTTGCGCGAATGAAACCGATGGTCAAATTGGCACAAAAAACAAACGTCGTATCGACTTTGCCGACTTTGCTGTTTGGACCGCAAATGAATGGAAATTTGTACTATGGAGCAATGAAATGAAGATAAATATGATTGTCTAGGACAGTAGAACGTTAGTCGAACGACCGAAAGGAAAATAACTCGATCCCAGGTACACCTCTCCGTTAGTTAGGCATGGTGTCGGTCAATTTTTATTTTGGGATGTTTTTCGTGGACGCCGTTCCACCAATTCATGAACCAAGTCATCGTATTGTGGCAATAATGAATAATGAGCATTACGTTGACTTATTAAAAATGTATTGCTGGTTATTTGGTCATTATATCAAGTCAATGAACTTAAAACATACCGCAAAGCTCACAAAACCATAGTTTGAGCGAAACTCCATGCGTGTACTTGAACTGGGCATCACAAGGTCTGGACTTGAATCCATTAGAACTAGCAGCCAGATAATAAAAGGTGTGCAAACAGCCAGACGCTAGGTCAGCGTTTCAAGCCGAACAAAATGTGGGACCAGGCACATCGCCGATCGTCCACCGTGAGACACAATCGTGTTAAGGCCCATCCACATCGAGCAATTAGGATAAGTAAAAGTAAGTTAGTGTTTAGAGAGCAGCAATCGGGACAAGGTTAGAGTTTAAATAAAGTCTAAAATAAAATAAAAACAGTGATTGACTTTAATTTATACAAGGCATCTTCTTCTTTCTTCAACAGCTATTACGTTTGTTGTAATCATGCCAATATGTATGCACAGGGATGTAAGATGGGATTTATGTATATGATTGCGCCATTTTGAGAATTTTAAAGACCTACACACATTTTTATATTTATGGCCGCAGGACAGATCGTGTGAGTGAAGAAGTATTGCAGTTTCAACTGATCACTATTTACATATTTATAACGTCCGTCGTTGATCAATGGACCGTTATGAAAAAAATATTTTAGGCTCCGGCACATAGAATACTTTACATGCGTGGGCGTCAAAGGCGAACGATTTAATTGACACTGAAGAGAAGCCAGAGTTTGTACAACGAGGCAAACGTGAATAGAAACGTGGTAGATAATTTTATTATTAGGCTGACCAGCAGGCACACTGCACGAGCTATGACCTCTTCCAACAGTCTGATCTTGGGGGCTTACTATCCCAATATTATGTACCATGAAAGGGTGCGCCTTAACAGCTTTATTCCTCCCGAAGCATTCCTTTATCTAGACACAATTGACCTTATACAGGATCCACAAGGATGTCCTATCATCTTCCATGTCGTTCGCCGAACGGCAATTTTACTGGTGGTTGCACCAAAGCCTCCGCCACCGCTAGCTTTTCCACAGGATCAGATAGTTGACCATAGTGGCCAGCTTACATAGTTTCTAAGGTAGTTTATATATTTTTAAAAAAAAATATAAAACAAAAAATCCAAAAAATAACAATAAAAAATAAACAAAAAATCCCAAAAAAACATATATATGAAACAAAAACAAAAAAAGGGTGCACCATGGCATATAAATTTAATATGTTAGGCATAACATATACGCCCTGGTGCATGTGTCCAGACGGACATAGTTAAGATAGTATTAAGTTTTATGTCAGGATAAGTTAGTATAACGTAGTTTAAGTAGTTAAGTTTAGCCAAGTTTTTTATAAGTTTTCTTGACAAATGAATAAGACTCTTAATGACTACAAAAAAAAAAACGCAGATTAAGCCGAAAGGCACATTTATAAAGTAGATGAGATTAGCTTAGAGTACCCGCATAGGGTCAGTAGGCTATTATTTAGAACGAATTCTTATGTTAGTTAAGCTAGTTTTAAGCACTTTTGCCTAGCAAGTAAGTTAAAATATAATAAGTACAAGCATAAAATACAATGAGTACATTTTTTTGGACAAACTGGAACAAAATAAATCCCTCGCAAAAAAGAGTTATCCCAATACCAATGCTAAATTCAGCACAGGAGGTAGCGCAGTAGAAAATGTCGGTTAAAATTTTAGAAAACAAATTTAGAGAGAACATATTGTTTTAATCGTTCCACCGAACGAAATCGAGAGGTTTCATCCACTTTTCTGAGCCGACCAGGTTCGGACATACATTTCCAGGTGCTTCAAGCCTCCCGGTTTTTGATAAACATCGTTGCAGCCCCCTTGAGTTTATTCGTCCATGAGAGGTTGCCAAACCGAACAAGCCTATAGAGTGAACTTCAGTTCTTAAAATATAACGAATTAAATAAAATTACGTTAAAAAAAAATGCGTGCCCGTCAGCAATACTTACAGATACATAAAATACATGTGTTCTTATGGGAGGTGGCACATAGACCAACGCTGCCGCTCACGCGACGAATGTTTTTGCTCAACTTTTAACTTCTGTCTATCCTTCAGCGTTGACAACCCTCACATTGTGACATTTCAAGAGAAGGCGAATTGTATGTTAAAGTTTGCAACGTTCAAAATAGATAAAAATATAAATTAATGTTTATAATTGAGTATTTATTTTAAAATACATATTTTAATTGTGCATAAATAAGGAAAACAACTTGAATTTTCAATTCAAGCTTGAAGCTGTCAAATGAAATCAGCTGTGCGTTGAAGTATTCATTTTATTCGTGTCATCCCCTTCCTTCAGGTACTCCACCGTGAACGGATACTTTGACGCTACGCATGCAAAGTATTCTATGTGCCAGAGCCTTTATTGCTAGCAGTCTTACTTTATCGGCCAGTGACCAAGTGTTATATTTTTGTGTTTGACAAAAAAAAAGGGGAAAAAGAAGCAAGAAAGTTGATGGAATTGAAATTAAGACAAATTAAATATCTTAATCAGACAAGTAACTAGGCAACGGGAAACAACACTAACCGTCAAATGTCCCTTTAAATATAATACAAAAACATCTGAGAAAGGGGCAGATTAAAATAAGATATATTCCCTACATATCACTATTTGGTGCGTATTTTTTGTAAATACTTGAAGCTCTGTCCTTTCCAAAAATGTGTTACACCATATAGTTCAGAATGACAGGTTTCCAGGCAACGCTTTTGAAATGCTTATACGAGTACTTCAGTCAAATCAATATTCTGACCCATTGCAGTTAGGCAATTGATTTTACTTTTAAATAATAAAATAACTAAAATCTAGACTTTTTTAACCTTTTTATAGAGGATATTGTGGATTGTCTTCCTGGAGGGGTGGAGTTAGCAGGGTTACTCATTAAAGCTCCCATGTTTGCGGACGACATCGTGCTGTTAGCGAACTCACCGGAATCCCTGCAGTTGATGATTAACCGATTAAGCGAGTACTGCAATCTATGGAGTTTAATCGTAAGTCTAGAAAAATCAAAAATAATGATTTTTAAAAAAGGTGGTGGGAGAGTTGCCTCCAACGAGAAGTGGCATTTTAGAGGGATAAACCTAGAGGTCGTCAAAGAGTATAAGTATCTAGGAATCTTGCTTACAAGCAATTTGAATATAAAAATGCAACTTCTTCTTCTTCTTCATTTGGCGCTACAGTCCGGGGTGGACCTGGGCCTCAACCACCAAGCCTCACCAGCTAGCACGGTCTCTGGCTAGCTGTCTCCAGTGTCGCACGCCAAGTTGGTTGAGGTCCTTCTCCACCTGGGTGCGCCACCTTAAACGCGGGCGTCCTCTGTTGCGTTGTCCCACGGGTTCGGAGTCGAAGACTCTCCGGGCCGGAGCTGAGTTGTCCATACGCTCTACATGGCCCAGCCATCTTAGACGTTGGATCCGAAGACGCCTGACTAGACTCATGTCGCTGTACAGCCCGTACAGTTCGTGGTTGAATCTTCTCCTCCAAAAACCGTCAACGCAAACAGGACCAAAGATCGATAAAAAGGCAACTGAGCGACAAATTTACAAAGGCTGAAAGTGCTATCATATCTGTATCCGAGACAATAATGCTATACGCGGCACAGGTTGGGGGGTACAGGGCTTATGAGGAGGTGGAGAAATTGCAGCGCTTTTTTATTAAGAAAATGTTTAAGTTTCCGCCGAAGACTCCGAACTACGTGCTCATGGTTGAAACAGGCATATCTCCACTATACATAAAAACACTAAGGATGCAAATGAATTACATACTCCGAGTAATGAACATGGCAGACAACAGGCACCCAAAGATAGTGGCGATGCAAGCCGTTCGAAATAAAACTGCATGCTTCAAAGAGTGGATTAAATTAACTGGAGTAGTACTGAAAGCAGATGGTAGTAATTGGGGTAACTCACTATGCCACTTAATAAAGCAGGTCGACGAGCAGGCAAGAATACAGTTCTTAGAAAAAGCGGCGGGATCAATACATCGCATTACATACAGCCGGTTCAACCACAACCTGGGGAGTCGAAATTACCTTAAAGATATCCATAGCATCCAGAAAATTTCTGTGATGTTCAAAATTAGAGGCGAACTTCTAAAGCTGAATTTTGTACCGCGAGAGGATCCCCCTGTACTCTGCAGTATGTGCAATTTGGAAGAGAGAGAAGATATCACGCATTTCCTAGGCAAGTGTCCGATCCTAAGGGAAACCAGGAGATCCTTTTTTGGAAAGAATTTATCGGAACAAGAAATCCTATAACTCCTGAACGAAATGGACGTAAGCAAGTTGTTTAAGTACTGCAAAATATCACTAAAATACAGAGATAATATCCTAACAGGGAACTTTTGAAATAAGCATATCTCCAGATGGAGAGCTAATAATTATTACTTGTATATAATAAATTACAGTCAATCCGGCAGACGGCAAAGCCATGCTGATTTTGATTTTGTTAAATTTTTGTAAAAGGAACATTACTCGAAATAATAAAATCAATCTAAACCTAAAAAAATCTAAATCTATATTATTTTAACTATCGATTTTCATCAAAATAAATCGGGGAACCCTACTTTCGTAAAAACTGTTTATGAGATGGCGTTCAATGGAGATGTTCCACTGTGCGCCGTTGTCACACACCTTCGGCCACCTTCGGCTAAAATTATCACCTTCGGCAAAACATTCGGCTTCGTCCAAATGAGACCAAAGACTTTGCCGAGGCCGACTGTTGAGTTTTCTATAAAAATATAATTACGGTATTATCCTTATTTGTCTTTGCAGGGTATATGAGTAAGTCGGGACAGAGACTTCACAAACGGAAGTGTCCCGCTAAAAGCGTAGTGATGTATGGTCACTATAATCTACCAAAAGCAAACCTTCCTCCTCTTATTCCCGAGAAAAGAAGAATGTTTTTTTCAATAAAGTCCGCGCCAAGGCAGAGAATTAAGAAGCTCTGTTGAACCATTAGACCCTTCATAAACTCGAAGCACCCACTCCCACTCGAAATCCTCACAAAAGATAAACGAATCGACAACGCCAACCATGAAAATGTCCTCGGAATGACATCTTCCGCTTCCGGTGTGAAGATAGACTACATTCCGCCCCCCACCACTCATCAAATCATAAAATTTATGAGCAATTTGTGTGCGATTACGTAAACGTGTTACCGTCATAACCAATTTACCAATGCAAATGTGCACCTCGTGGCTTTGAGACCTCGGCGCGGCAGTGGCAATCTATAAGTGGTAGCTGGCGCTGCCCGAAATGTTCGGAGCTTACTTTCCGTTTCGCTTCCAGTTTACCCGTAGATCGCAAACAATAGATGCACACACTGCCAGCCATTCAAACAGAAGTCCCACAGTCGTTACTGATGTCGGCCAAGGAACTGGGAAAACCCAGTACCATGTGAGGATGCTTTTGCGGAAATGAGGTGCTCGCCTGCAGCGAGTGGAGCAAAAATCCAAGGAAAAAAAAAAACTCACTCTCCCTCTAATGCACACTTGCCATGTCTAACTAAAACAATTTCCATAAAATTTGCATCGAGCAGGAGGATGGCTTCAGTGGTTGCACACACACACACTAAGCCTCTGGCAGCATTGTAATTTCCAAAGCAGCAGAGTGCTCGTGCAAACTCGACGAACGTAGTTCGCAACTGGACTGCACCTTGCAGCACACCCGGTCATACCCACAACCGCTCTCACATTTGTATTTTCAATATAATCGCATCATTGTTTGTTTCGAGGGGTTTTCCAGTCCTCTTTCTTCGGTGTCTTCGCCTTTCGGTGCAGAAAAACAAATCGACAACAAGTGCAGATCCTGCAGAGAAGAGTTTCGATACGCAGACCGGTCAGTAGGTGGAGCTTTCAAGGATGCTTGTCCTCCTTGCGGTTGCGGGAATAAATGTTCAATGGTCGGGTGCGATGGCCAGGCAATGATGGTGTTTCGGTGTGCGACCATGGTACACCTTGCTTGCGGCGACATTTTGTTACAGTGAAGCTGCGCCCTGCTGCCATGATTGTTGTGTGCTTGTTGCGGTATTTGTAGTTCATTGGAGCTTCAGGGGAAATTTTGTAAATCACGTTCACTGAGTAATTGTTTCCATGACGCTTACTTTCCTCGCTGAAAAGTGATTTGCAAACTAAGCTTCAGCACACTATCGTGACTAAGATTGTCCGCCGATTTGATTTTGAGCTCTGCTACTTGCTGGGAAAGCATGAGCGGTGTTGAACACATGCAATTCTCTGGCTTGTGGCGGAGAGAGAAAAAGGGATTGATCGCGAGAAGTAAGAGATGATAGAAGGCAAAACCAGATGTTCCGTTTACACCTTCATTGAAGTACTTAATTTCGTTTTCATACCCGTGGCGTAGTGGGTTAGTGCGTCGACGTCTACAGAGAGGGTGCCAGGTTCGACTCCCCGATTTAACAAATTACATAATTCACGGCTCCATCTCTGTCAAGTCACTGACAATGCTCAAAGGGTATTCCTTTTTAACTTCGCCACTCGTGAAATAACTAGGCCCAGGTCCAACTCAGACTGTAGCGCCACTCATATTATTATTATTATTCTTCATAGACAACACTTCAAGACTTCCTCTTTCCCAAAAAAATTTACTTTTTTTAAGACTGTATGCTTTGCTTCTCAATTGGGAATGCAATTTCTCTCCTATCTTGTAGGCAAAAAGTATAGATAATATTCATTCGATAACTGCAAGTCTCCAAATGACATAGCCGTGTGATTCACTTTTGCCAGGAAGTGATGAACCCCCTTGGTTTACTACTAATACAACACCTGATGCTACAACGGAATAAAGCATTCATTCAGTGGAAACGGTAGAGGCTATCGGAACATCAAAGGGTGTACAGATGTTTTATTAATTTGGTCGTGCCAAAGATCCGATCACTTCAAAAATAATTTTTCTCCAACCATCTGAATCTCAACTTGTGGGGTGGTGTGCAGATTGTGGCTACAAGGAGCATGGGTATTGATAGCCTTGATGGTAATCTGCTTAATCAAGAATTTGTAACGCCACCATTGCCTGCCCCTTCGGTTGCGTTATCCCATGATACTGGTTCTGGTTATGCAGAAAATCCAGAGGCCACAGGTTGGAATTGAAGGAATTGTTGATATGCCTCCGAAGTTGCTACACACACAATTCTAACTACAGGTATTTTTCCGGAGCAATGGAATTTGGCTAATGTCATACCGTTTGAGAGGAACCCTCGCAATACTCCCATTTTTATCAAAAGTCTTTGAGAAAATTATTCAAAAACAGATAAATGGCTTCCTTCTAACGTATAACGTCACATAAGCCTGACTGCACTTACCAGTGTCATTGCAGACATAAGAAAGACCTGTAATCTACCACGCGATGCGCCGAACAGTTGACAGGCGACTCCTCTACGAATCGGATGTCGTCTGCGAATACGAAGATCTACTCCGGTTCAGTAGAGCGATCCCTGCTCGAGACAGGAGAGAGAGAGTGATAAGGAGCGGCACTTCTTTTGGTGGTTACACCAGAACCAGTCTCCGCCTTCGCCGCCCCTGCCTATATGATATTAGCTGTGTTTTTTTGGTGTGGTGTAAAATAATAGGCTTGCAAACCTTACGTTTCAGGCGTAAGGCAGCGTTAGCCATTTACATTTTTAGTGGTTACACCAGAACCAGTCTCCGCCTTCGCTGCCCCTGCCTATATGATATTACCTGTGTTTTTTTGCAAGCGTATATACGCCTAATTTTGAAGTGCAAGAAAAAAACGATCATCGGCGCTTAATGATTCATCATAAAATCTTGGCAGCACCGATGACATTCATAACATTTGTGGCAGTCACGGGTGGAACCGGTTAAGGTGATGGTTGATCGTTAATGGTCACAACCTTCGGTTTGCGATTTTGTAGCAAAAACGCTTAACAATTATAAAACAAAGAAAATATTCATCAAATGAAAAGAACCGTTTATGAAACCTGAACAGAATGTATAGCAGAGACACTCTGGGTATACCAAAAATTGCATACTTATGGATGCCAAAACAATTTGAAAATGATCTTATACATCAACCACACTGTGAGCAAAAGCGATCAGGGACTAATATCGTAAGCTACATACAGCAACCTAAACAATGAATGAATAAATTCAGGAATGAACACACAGAAAATAATGATTGGAAGCGTTGTTTTTATCCGCGGTTATTCCTTAAGTGGCGATAGATATGATGAGTAAGTTAAGCGGATATAGGATTCGTTGTTAGTGTAATTTACATGCAAATTGAAAATTAAGCGTATATACGCTTGCATAAAACGCAGCTATTAATCGTTTAGTTGGTATAACGGCCCACTTACCTAGTTGTAAGGTAGATTAGAAAAAAAAAGTAAAAAAAAAACATAAACAACGAGGTACACAAGGTCGTGTGGATTATATATGTTACTCACATACATAGCATACACGCCCTTGTGTACACGTCCATAGTATTACGGACATAGATTAAGTTAGATTAAGAATTTTTTAATAGGTCATAGGGTTCAGATTTCGATTTAGGTTAGGTAATAATGAGAATGTATAGAGCTCCAAGTTTTTCTTAGTTTTCTTGGTCAGTAAGTCTTAAACAATAAATTCTGCCCTAAGGACAAGAAAAAAAAAAGAAAAACAATTAGTTTAGACGCCGAAAGGCAAATAGTAAGTTAGATTAGAATATTTTAGAGTACCCGCCGAGGGTCAGTAAGATAGAATTAAGGACATGAGTTGTTAGATATTAAGATAGATTTTTAAGTCATTTTTGTTTAGTATAAGTTGTCCTGAGAATTAAATTAAAAAAAAAAAACTTGGATGAGGATAATCTTACTTTTTGACTTCTCAAAAGTTTTTGATTCAGTTGACTACACACTTCTTTGTAAGAAACTCTCTAAGTTGTATAATTTTTCTGCAACCACAGTTAAGTTGATAAAATCATATCTCTCTGGAAGAATGCAAGCTGTGTTGGTAAATGACAACTTCTCTAACTTCCCACCAACTTTGAGAGGGGTTCCGCAAGCGTCCATCCTTGGCCCACGCTTGTTTTCACTCTATATAAATGAACTTCCTTCAACTGTTGTGGCCTACTCTACTTCACATCAAACATTTTTCATAAACGCCACTCGGCTATGGAATGATCTATCGCGTGACATTAGAAGACTTAGGTGTTATCGAAATTTCAAGAAGGATATCTACTCTTTCTTGATCATATATTTGTTTGTTCTTGATAGTTAATTTATTTGCTTATTAAATATATCTGCTAATAATATGTTAACTCTAATATAAACTGAATGGCGCAGTTGGTAGAGTGTCTGCCATTGGAAAGCGGGGTCCCCGGTTCGAAGCCCAGTGAAAGCAAAGTTGATACGCTTTTATCTGGTCCAGTCACCATTTGCCGTTGGGATCAAATTAACGGCATTATCACTGGGGTAGTCAATCAGTGGTAATATTCTGACTAGGGGTATCACAATGGACCAATATGGTCTAAGTGTGCTGGTGAATTCACTAGCAGGCCCACTATCCCAACCTAACCTAACTCTAATATGATCAGTGAAATTTACTTGTTATGATTAGAAATTAAGTATTACAGAGATAGCCGACTTCACAGCTGATTGCTCCCTAGTCCATCGACGAATTTGAGTACTTTTTGACAGATATTCATGCATTTTTGACGGTTATTCATGAAATAACGAGAATGCCGTCCTCTGATTGGTCAATTTGGTTTATGAACACGTTATAAAAAATAGCTGTCACACATTTTAAGGGGCAAGAGAGGTAGAAATCCGGCATCTCTGTAATATTTCATTTCTGGTTATGTTATTACTTATGTCTATTACTTTGACTTTTGTTTGAAATATTAAATGTCTATACTCATTTTTTTACACAAATTTATTGCTGTATATTATTTTATAAGATTATTTTATAAGATTGTATCTTAAAATATCAGTTCGGGGATTCTCGGGATATAACTAGTCCTAAGTCCATCTTTTGCTCGTTAGCCAGACCATATTTAGAATAACCTTCCATAATTTGGGATTCTCCATATAATACACAAGAGCTCATATTCGAAAGAGTACAAAAGAATTTCACGAGATATGTATGCTGTCCGTGAGTAACATACTTTCGAAGAACTCTCTAAATATGACGACAGGTGTAAAATAATAGGCTTGGAAACATTAAGTTTCAGGCGTGAGGCAGCGTCAGCCATTCATCCATTTACCCGCGACATTATTAAATAGCGTGTAAATTCACCAACATTTTTTTTTCTCATGAATATATATGCTCCCCAAATATCTCTTTGGGTGAGATATTTACTCTATGATAAGAGGCATAGAACTAATAATAATAATAATATGGGTGGCGCGACAGTCCGAGGTGGACCTGGGCCTAGCTTCTCAGCAACCACTAGTGCTGTGCGTGCTATTGTTCTTTCACAAGTGGAAGAGACCTACAGTTTAATGCCGATTCCGAACGGCGAATTTGAGAAGCTTTTTCTAGACAGGAATACCCTTTGAGCATTGTCAGGGACTCGAAAGAGGTGGAGCCGTGAATTATCAAAGGTGGTAAATTCAGGTATCGAACCTGGCACCCTCTGCGTAGGAGTCAACGCACTTACCCACTACGCCACGGCGACCACATAGAGGCATAGAGCTAACTATGGTTATAATGAACCTATGGCAAGGTGTATAAGAGCTTTTAATGAACTTTGCAACGAAATTGATTTTAGCTTGTCTCGATTGGAGTTTAAAAAATTAATTAATACACTATGCTTTAATTAATATTGTTTTCTTTTATGTAATCTATGGAATGCTAAATCGGTAGATGATCCTAAGTCGCTCAGCAAGCATCTGTTGTGTAAAACGCTACTGAGGGCAAACACTAAGAGAACGTAGTGTTTTGTGTTTGCCATGTGATGGTAAAATATACAAAAAAAAAATAAGTGCTGTTGTGTCGAGTTCTATTGAAATTAATTCAACTTTTTCCAAATCTAGTCAAAGACGAGAACCTTGAAGATCTTGAAGCCGAATAGAAGCTTCTAATTTTGGACGACATTCTACTCAAGGATGTAGACTCGAAGTCTTTTGGCATTCTGTCTACTGCCTCAATAATGCTTTGGGGCAAATTATGTATACTCATATAAAAGACTTTCAAGGAGCCTTGTTGTGTCTTCCTCATAGTAGAGCGACTACTGAAAGAGAATGATGAACCGCAAGCTGGACAAGCATCCTTGAAAGCTCCACCTACTGACCGGTCTGCGTATCGAACCTCTTCTCTGCAGGATCTGCACTTGCTGTCGATTTGTTTTTTGTTGCACCGAAAGACGAAGATACCGAAGAAAGAGGACCGGAAAACCCCTCGAAACAAACAATGATGCGATTATATTGAAAATACAAATGTGAGAGCGGTTGTGGGTATGGCCGGGTGTGCTGTAAGGTGCAGTCCAGTTGCGAACTACGTTCGTCGAGTGCTGCTTTGGAAATTATAATGATGCCAGAGGCTTAGTGTGTGTGCAACCATCCTCCTGCTCGATGAAAGGAAATGTTTATCTAAACAGTTTCAAAACTGGGTATAACCAAAGAATGTTGCTTTAAGATATCGCGAAGCTTAGATTAAGACTCCCTACTTTTTTTTCTTAGGAGATATGTCGAAATTCTGAATCGAACACCCCTATTCTGGTGTACCTATTCACAAGTACCTCACAAGAGCATGGTGAGTCACAATTTGTGAGGTTTTCTTATTCTGAGCAAAACCTCACAGCTTGTGAGCATCACAAGAACCGTCAAAACTGTGTTCTCATGAGCACATCACAAGGAAAAATAGCAACAAAAGAACTGTCACACACAAGGAAAAATAAACAGATGCTGATTTTATCTTGGCGTTTAGTTCATCTCGGGTCAGTTGGATCATTTATGCCCAGAAGAAAATCAGGATTCATTTGCAAGAAATTCGTAGAATGGTCCAACTGCTCCTGGGATGTACGCTGATATTTTCTTGTTGCTGCAAAATATTCATTATTAATAAATACTTATACATATTTCATTAATATATACAATATTACCTTGTTCGCTACGTTCTGCCTTTATTTTGTAGATATGCTCAGTAAGAAAAAAAAAAGCGCGAATATAATTATAAAAAAAAACAATGTTTGAAATGGCAACGAATTCACCTCACCATGGTGACTATTCTTGTGTGTTTTCTTGTGAGGTTTACGTCAGAATACCAAATAGCTGAAACCTCACAAGGTAGGCATCATAATTTTCGCCTCACTGACATTCGTGCATTGTGACCACATCACAACCAGAATAGGGGTGTAAGTCACCTTATACTAAATTATAATTAAGACTGATAACAACAACGGTTATTTTTTCGCATAAATAGTCGTTCAACATAAAAATCTTAAATATTATAATACCTCAGGTTCATCAAAACACTTCTATATATATAATAGATTTCGTATCCGACTTTGCCCGGGTTTGTTTCTTCAACCGGTACTTTACTTGCATTATTACCGCACTTTTTAATTCAAAACAATAATAAGACTGCTCGAAACAGAACTCAGAGAAGAATTTGAATTTTCTTTTGTCATTGATGCCTATCCCAATCTCTCATTCACATCCCTACTCATAATGAGTACAACTCGTTGACTGTATGCATACATGTTGCAGTTTGAATGTGTGCTGCAGCAAAACAGACGGAAATTACGATTTTTTCTCAACCATTTACACACAACGTGGAGGGTTATCAAGCGATTCATAAAAAAAAGTTCTTGGAAATCCCATCTATGTACCTGCGCGAGTTAAGTATTGGTCGTAATTCTTAAAAATAAAAAAATATAATGTGTCACCATACTTGCTTGTGTTTGCATTCTTCAATTGCACACAATTAATTCTTATCGTCATCACTTTTATGTGACCCATAAAAGTAACGATGACCGAGAATGTAAACAAGGAAAGTGAACCAATGCATTCGGTTAACCTATTGAGAAATAGGGAGAATAAAACCAATGCATTCGGCTGACCTCTTAAAGAATGTAGACCCAAGCAAGTCAATTGGGGGACCGTGTTGAAATGAAAAAAATAACAAAACCTTCTTCGGGCATTCGATTCGATCTGAGTAGCAGTTTATAGTTAACTCTCATCCGGATATTACGGTGCAGCCCTGCTTAAGACAGCGGCCGTATTATTCCTAGTAAATAAAGAACTAAAATTGTAATTATAATAGAACATATATAATAAAGGAAATATATTAAAAAAAATTACGAAGTTCAATTATTTATTTCGCGCGATGTTCACTTGTTGTGCAAATTGAAGTCAAACTTCATGAACCATGGACAAAATTAGCCTATCTTGTAACACATTATGTATTTAGCTAGCTCTGAGATTTTATTTACGTCGGATAATCCGTTCAGAAGTTCAATATTCACAATTTCAGCAAAATTGAAAGATTTGTGTGTAGCTGTGTATATGTACATGCATAGATACTTTGGGTATGACAAAATAAGAAAAGTGTGAAAATAGCTGTGTTTTTTTGCAAGCGTATATACGCTTAATTTAAAAGTGCACAAAAAAACGATCATCGGCGCTTAATGATTCATCATAAAATCTTGGCAGCACTGACGACATTTATGACATTTGCTAAGCAGCCAGGGGTGTAGTCATGGAAGATGATGGTTGATCTTTGATGGTCACAATCTTCGTTTTGTGACTGTGTAGTGTGACCATCAATTTAAAAGCAAAAACACTTAATAATTATAAAATAAAAATAAATTTCGTGAAATGAAAAGAATCGCTTACGAAGCCAAAACGAAATGTCTAGCAGACACTCTGAGTATACCAAAAATTGCATACTTATGGATGCCAACAAAATTAAAAATGATCTAATACATCAACCAAACCTGCAGGTGTAAGCCACATACAGCAACCTAAACAATGAATGAATGAATTCAGGAATGAACACACAGAAAATATGATTGGAGGCATTGGTTTTATCTTATTTCTTAAGCGCCGATAGATATGATGAGTAAGTTAAGCGGATATAGGACTCATTGTAAGTGTATTTTACATGCAAATCAAAATTTAGGCGTATATACGCTTGCAAAAAAACGCAGCTAATGTTTATTGTTTCCTTTTCGTTTGGTGACTCAGGCAGTCGGTCGTATATGTTCGATTGAGACGTAGAAAAAAATGGATGGTTGCACCAAAGCAAAATATGAAAAATGTGTGTGTATATATGGAAGTTACAACACACTGGGGGATGGTTGATATCCACGACTACGCAACTTGAAATATTTTCATACCGGATTGATGCAACCACCCTTATTTTGAGAATTTTATTCCCGCTTAGAAAGCTCGTAACTTCCGAACCGTATGTCGTACCGACTTAAGAATTATCACATTCAGCATCTAAGACTTCAGAGCTCTGCGACGTGTAGTCAGAGACAATGGATGATAGAGATATCCAACTTCAGTCATTTTTACCCCTAGCCCACAACGAAGATATAATGGTAATCCCTTGTATTTCACTTATAAATTTACAACGCTCGTCGATTCACTACAATATGGCGGCCGATTCGTGAATTTTGTGGGAAAAAAGCCGCAGATTCATGAATTTATTGGGAATCCATGTACTTTCCATGTAACGTACATGGTTTTGTTGTTCGGAGGGTGTTCAAAAGTTGACTAGTATTTTTAAGGGAATTTCCTTACACTGTTATATGGACTTTCGTGAATAACAATGTATTGCAATGTCCATTTAACTGGAACTATTTGACCTAAAATTAATTCTTAAGTGTATACATAGCCAATTCATAAACCATACCTGACAAATTAACTCAAAAAAAGAAGCCCGCTTTATACGCTTAAATCATGCTTTCTGAAAAACTCATGAATTCAATTTAAACAATTTGATAAGAACAATGGCAATATATTGCAACTTTTACTAATGCTAAAAAATGGTTGTCAAAACATCTTATTTGTGATTCACGCTTCAATAATATTTTTATTATTGGTTAACTGAACGTGTGAATGTATTACTAATTTTTATTCATATGAAAAAATGCACACTTTGTTGTGCATTCATTAATTATGGCCAAGTATTTCAGATTGTAAATAGCTCAAAGTTTTAATGACTCAACTTCATGAACATAAGCTTTGTTCGAATGTTTACCCCTCCATACTGTGTTGAAAATTGAACACCGAAATTTGAAAAACGTTCAAATAACGAGCGAATTTTCAAATAAGAACTCTAATTCACCCCATTACTAAGGTGGGGAAGGGTATCAGCTGTCTCCACAGCTGTTCTCAAGAGCTCACACGTATTCACAGACAGGGGAAAAAAGCGTATAAAAAACGCTGTCAGATGAAATCAAGGGGCAAGGGAGGTAGAAGTTGGAGTTCTCTATTATAGGTTATCTCTGGTGCAGTTTCGGAGCCTTTGTCGGTCAGACACACAAACTTTCTGCTTTATAGTTAAGATATATATTTTTCCTTTAAATGGAAGCTCAAAGATTGAGTTTAGGTAGATGAGGAAAGGTATGGGTCCCAGTACGGAACCATGCGAAACACCAAGACTAATATTTTTGCTTTCACTTTAAGTGGTGCCTACTTTGACTCTTGAGCCCTATTTTTTAAATAAGATGAAAAACAATTGAGCGCAACATCACGAAAATCGATGCTATGTGGCTTACTCGGAAGGATATTATGGTCGATCATGTCGAAAGCTTAGGTTTTGTCAACGTAAAGAGCGGCACAAGTAAAGAGCACACAGTGGGTCGCCGTGGCGTAGTGGGTAAGTGCGTCGACTCCTACGCAGAGGGTGCTAGGTTCCATACCCGAATTTACCACCTTTCATATTTCACGGCTCAACCTCTTTCGAGTCACTGACAATGCTCAGAGAGTATTTCCTGTCTAGAAGAAGCTTCTCAACTTCGCCGTTCGGAGTCGGCATTAAACTGTAGGTCCCTTCCACGCGTGAGAGAACAATAGCACGCACAACATGAGTGGTTGCTGAGAAGCTAGGCCCTGGCCCTCTATGGGCTGTAGCGCCACCCATATTATATTATATATTATTATTATAAAGAGCGGCACATGTTTTTTTTATCATCCAAACCTTTTTGTACGTAAGACGTAAAGTCTAAAAGCGCAGCTTCAGTAGAACAGCCAGGCCTAAATCCAAACTACATAGGACTTAGAAAATTAATCTTGCTAAGGTAGTTCATGACTCTTTAATTGATTTTTCGAATAATTTTGAGATTGCAGGCAATAATGAGATTGGTCTCTAGTTGGCTTTGTCCTTTTTAAAACCCTTTTTAAAAGAGGTGTGACATTTGCACATTTTAGTGCTTCAAAAAATATGACGCGACTTAAACTCCAGTTAAAAATTAAGGACAAAAAAGGAAATATTACCTTTACCACAAAACTTAATAATCTTAAGTGAATTGACATCTTTAAGAACTACCAAACCAGTAACTGGTTCAGAAATGAAACTGCTTCGCCAACGAAAATTGTTTAATATGCTTCTACAGCATCTGCAGGATGGAACTATACTACAAGAGACATCTCTCATCAATTCTAGCAACTAGCATGCACCTAATGTTAGTTAAATATTCCTAAGAAATCACATGACACCGAGTCGCCTTGACTGAAAATTTTTTTGACATTGTAGGTATCGGTGCGTTCGTGGCTGAACTTGATGGATCAGCGAGCTCCAGCTCTGCCTACAGGAGGAGATACATCTTCTTATAATAGCAGCTATTAGTTCCGGGGCGAAAGACTGCCTTACATCGCCTCATACGCCAAAACAAGGTCAGTCGCCAAGACTATTGAGGTATCCCATTCCCAGATTAAACACCATCGCGGCTGACATCTTGCCGAGTGATTACTTACAACTACTTTGCCGTGGCATCTTCATGAACCGCTTCGAACTAATTGATGTTCTTACCTTCAAGCAGAGGGCTGCCGGAGTTGGAATCAATTGCTGAACTTTTGGCCATCAGCAAACTTTTGCATTTCGAGCAGGCCCCTCCGCTCAACCGGGCAACTTAAACGAAAACGGAATGATGGATGGAAAACGAGAATAAAACTTCGTCTCCTCAACTTTGACAAAGCTGAAAAGTTTCCCAGCAAACCGAGTAAATGCACTTATTTCCTTCCAATTTCCTCCATCGGCTTCCGAAAGCAGATCCCAGTGACGCACAGCAAGACACCCCAGCTGCAATTAAACAACCCACGGCCAGCTCCCCATCGCGGCCAACTCAACTCATTCCAGTAACAGATTTAACTATTGTCTGCCATAGCTCGACGTCTCAAGCCCACCATTGTGTTTGTAAAGGCCCGCCACCGCGCCTCCGGCGAAGAAGACACCGACAGCGATTACTTCACCCTGTTGGTTGTGTGATCTCCTCTCAGAGCCAACTGCTGAATTTTAATTTCCTTCAGATTCAAGCCACAAAGACGGCCAAGACCGGGCGACGCGAGAGAAGTCGAAAAAGGGCCGGCAGAATGCAAAAAAAAAAAAAATAAAAATAAAGGCGCCGGGAATTGGAAAAAGTTTTCTCCTTTCGCTGCTCGAGTGAAACTTAAATGCATTTCGCATTTCGCACGCCCAAGAGTGCCGGGGATAAATTTAAATAAACGCGCGCGTCGGATATTTAAAGTTTCCACCCCCATCCCCACTCAGGCCGAGGCTTTTTTTTTTTTGCACGGGTGTGTGTGTTTTTCTTGTGTCGCCTGCAACAATTGTGCGGCTGCACGTTTTGTGAGAAGAATTGACAACGGCAAACTGCGCCGAATGGACAACTTTGTCCCTCCACCCACAGGGTGACGGAGAATAAATAAAAATACTCAGCAACTTGCATGGCGCGCTGGACGCAAAGTGCCCGCCCGAAGCAGGTGGCTGACGGTTTTTTCTCATTTTTCTTATCGCGCCGCTAACTGCGGCGAGAGAATAACAAAACCCCAACAACAACCAGAGCAGCAGCAGAGAGGAAAAAAATGCCAACCGGAAGATGGCACTGCGATCGCTTTTTCCTCTTCATTCCACCGCCATCGCTGGGCGCCTTTTTCCGTTCGCGGACGAAGCCTTTGTTTGCCTTTATTTTGCATAAGTCAAGAAAGAAAATTAAGACGCCTGGGAACTGGGAGGAGAACTCTCTGCCTGTACTTGGTGCTTCGGTGAAAGAAAAATGCTTTAAGTAGGTAATAAATTTTCTCGCGAAGGAGAGGAGAGAACTTCTCCTCACAGGGAGTCGGTGGAAAAGGCGGTCATGGCTTAGTGGCAGAAAGTGCATTCGTTATGGACTTGCCTAATGCACTTTCAAAGTACTCAAACGATGACGATAATGTGGCAAATTCACCTGACGTCTGACGGCTGAGGGTGCTCTGTGGCGCGGCAGTTTTCTCGCCGCAGGATGCGTGCATGCGTCAGGTTAAGAAGCTATTAAACTGATGTTTTCCTTGTGAATACATTGCTCTTCATGACTGAGACCGAAAAGGGTGTCTTCGTTTCTAAATTAAATATTCAGCGGAGTGTCAACGCGACTCTGTTCTTGAACACTCTTGAACACTCCAGGGTATATGAAGTCATCAAAATTCGTCTGTATTTACTCAGGCCAGTGTGGAAGGTAGGTGCCTCGTCTCCTACGTCTAGATTCAATTCCCAACGACTTTGATAACTCACGTATCCTCCTCTCTCAAGTAATTAGCAATGCTCAGACAGTACGACTGTCTAGAAAAAACTTCTCCAATTTCGCCGTTTGTCATCGGCGTGAATTTGGCCACTCGAGTGAGAGCACGTAGAGCACGAGTTGTTGCTGCAGACGATTACTCTTGGTGAACAACGTCGCTTATCAAAGGCCAACCAAGTCGTGGTCCCGATGTCACCCACCCAGGTGGAAGGCACCGGGTAGTGATAGCACAAAGGATCCAACCAGGATCTAAGTGGGCCACAACTGCTACAGTGGTGGCAACCACCCTAACCTAACCTAAATGGCCTGTAACTTTAAGCATGTAACTGTTCAACTCGAATTATGAGCAAATTATGGTTGTCATTTCGAAATCAGCGAAATGGGCTCTTGTTCTGTCACTGACCCGCGGTAACCCAGCCCCTGTCATAGACGGCACTGGCAGTAACTCGACTCATAACTTATGCTTACATAACTCATAACGCGACTCGACTGTAGGAATAATTTATTTCAATAAATCCCTGCCAATGCACATGCGCTGCAAGAGGTAGCAACTAATTTCCGCGACCTCGAATTTTTCTCAACGCATATTGATCTCTATTGTGTTGCTTAATATACCAAATTGCACATAGGAAACATTGGTTTGTAATTGACCGGATTATAAGGAACATTCTTTCAAAAAAGTTCTGAACTCCAGGGGGCTTGAAGCAGGACTCTCTAGTCCGACAAATTCGATAACCCGACACTAACACTATAACTTGACCGCGGGCGCTACCCTAAATTTCGAGTGCACGGACAGTGCGGATGGAATTAAATTGATGTTGTATCGTACGCCAAATCGGAGCACAAGAACTTCTATCCTAACGAGGCAAACTTGAATAGGTACCTCTATTACCGATGGCGAGTCGAACGAAAAATTCGACAAATGGTGAAAATTGGTATTACCATTCGCGATTCGCACAGATCGCATTCGCCTCAAGCGTCAGAAACTAGGCGAACTGCAAGATCACCATATTACGCATGGCGAATGTTCGCAAAAATTCATGATTCTCATGTCAGAAAGGCCGAACCACGATCTGGAGAACAGAGCCCATAAGTCAATGGCGTTCGGAGAATCACGGTTTTATCAGATTCAATGACAATATGGCAAACAATGCCGTAGCCAATGATGGAAATCAGATAGTGGTTTCCCAAGAAGATCTCCAGGGGATCCTTAAATATATGAAGAACAAGAAATCAGCTGGGATGGATGGTATCCCGAACATCGTGCTTAGTCATCTCCCTCCGGCGGCAGTCGAAATTTACACTACACTGTTCAACAACGCGCTCAGTAATGCATATTACCCGGAACGTTGGAAGATAGCCGTGGTGCAACCAATCCCTATACGGGACAAAGACAAAAGCATCCCGTCAAACCTCCGATCGATAAGTCTTCTTCCTTGCATCAGCAAGGTTTTCGAAAAGATTGTTATTCGAGCTCTGAAAACGTGGGTCGAGGACAACAATATTATACCGGACAACCAGTTTGGATTTAGGGCGGGGCATGACACCACACATGCCGCGTCAAAGCTGGTATCCGACATTCAATGGAATAAATATAAAAACCAATGTACGGGTGCCTGTCTGATCGACTTAGACACATGTCGTCCGCGAACACGAAGATCTTCTCCGGTTCAGTAGAGCGATCCCTGCTCGAGACAGGAGAGAGAGTGATAAGGAGCGGCACTTCTTTTGGTGGTTACACCAGAACCAGTCTCCGCCTTCGCCGCCCTTGCCTATATGATATTAATCGTTTAGTTGGTATAACGGCCAACTTACCTAGATGTTAGGTAGATTAGAAAAAAATAAAAATAAAAAAAGGGTACACAAGGGCGTTTGGATTATATATGTTACGCATATGCATAACATACATGCCCTTGTGTACACGTCGTAGTATTACGGACATAGATTAAGTTAGAATAAGTATTTTTTAATAGGTAATAGGGTTTAGATTTAGATTTAGGTTAAGTAATAATAATAAGAATGTACAGAGCGCCAAGTTTTTCTTAGTTTTCTTGGCCAGTAAGCCCTAAACAATAAAGTCTGTCCTAAGGACAAAAAAAAAAAATACTTTCGATGCCGAAATGCAAAGAAAAAGATAGAATTAAGTACATGAATTGTTAGATATTAAAATTTTTACGTCATTTTTGTCTAGTATAAGTTGTCCTGAGAATTAAATAAAAATGAAATTATATAAAAAAAAAATAAAAACATGCGAATGGAAATATTTGGTGACTGATGGACGAAGTGTAAAAAAAAACACAAATTAATCAAAAAATAAGTAAAAAAATGTATTGATATGGCAGAAAATAAAAAGTACGACAAGAAATGACTTGATTATAATGATCCGTTTTAAATTTGGGAAACTGGTGCATTGGATGGTAGCAAATGCAGACATCGCTAATGTCGATAATGTCGATACTAAACAAAAAATCTAAAGATAACATCGTTACACATTTGCGATCGCACTTTAACCACCTGCATGTGGTGGCAAAGAATATGAATAATGTAAGATTTTTAACAAAATGTGCAATGTTTTATACCATTTTGTCCTTATTCAGGTCTGGTTAATAAACTCAAAAAGAAATAACCACAATGCAAACTTTCATCAACAAACTAAAACACACTCACAAATAGAGTCGCGAAGCAAATATGTAGAAAAAGGATACACGAATTACGTATTTTTATCACTATTTATTCTGTTTAAATAAAAAATCGGTTGGAAATAAACATTTTACTTTAAAATAAATTATCTTATGTGCTCAAATTCCAGACGGGAATAAATCAACAAATTTCATTTGAAAATTTACATATGTTATTTTTTCATTGTCATGGTGGCCATCGTGAAAACCAGGCGAATGGAGAAACTCGCGAACCGTAATAGCTTGACTTGCTACATTCGTCTAACAGTTCGGTAGCAGGCGAACGTTCGACACGCCATCGGTAATAGGGGTATAGAATAGATAATTCTGATCAGAAGGCACATTGCACGAGCTATGATTTCTTCCAACAGTCTGATCTTTCGGGCTTACTACTCCAATATTATGTACCACGAAAAAGTGCACCTCAACGGCTCTGTTCTGCCTGAAGCATTCCATTTAAATCGTTTGAACAAAAGCAAGTCTGCTCAGCTGTATTTCTTGATGTTTCTCAAGCCTTTGACGAGGTTTGGCATGAAGGCTTGAAACACAAGCTTCAAGAGGAAAACTTTGCACAATTTTATCGAACTATCTATCGGATAGTATCTTCCAATTGAAATATGGGAAAGAATACTCCCTATTTAAATCTATACAAGCTGGAGTACCACAAGGAAGTGTTCTTGGTCTCCTCCCTTACTTATTGTATAGCAGCGATATACCGCAGGACGTAGGCGCAGTGCTAGACACATTTTCTGACGACACCGCCATTTTGGTAACTGCCAAATCGGTCGAAGAAGCAACTAGAAAATTGCAATGCGCTTTAGACCGGATGCATGAATGGACGAACACTCAGCGAATTTAGCTTAACGAAGCTAAATCCGTTCATATTAGTTTTACGTATAAGAACGTGAATTACTTGTCCGATTTTATAAATAATGTTCAAATACCCTTCGGCAATGAAGCGAAATACCTCGGAATGACTCTCGATGCCAAGCTTAAATCGAAGGAAAACGTCAAAAAGGAACGTGAGGAGATCCAATTAAAATACAAAGACATGTACTGGCTTATTCGAAAACATTCCAAGCTAAGCACTGACAACGAATTGCTTATTTACAAGCCGTCTGGACGTATGGTATATAACTATGGGGTGGTACCAAAGAAAATAAGAAACATACTACAAACTTTTCTCTATATAGTGCTAAGGGCCATCGTCAACGCACCCTGGTATATACGAAACAACGATATCCACAGAGATCTTGAAATTTCATCAGTCCAAGATGAAGTTACGAACTTTGCTCGTAAGCATAAGCGTTGCCTGGAAGGGCACATAAAGTCTGCTGTCCTCTCCAATTCGCCGTCTTCAAAGGACTAAACCACTTGACCTAGCACGCTGAATTCAACACGCGCTTAGCTGCGGTGCTAGCAAGAACTCTCAATGGAGAATCTCTTGCGAAATGCGTCTAAGCCGAGAAAGTAAACTGCTGGATAAGTGTAAAACTTAGTTGTAGTGGAAGTATATTTTATTTGAAGGAAGCATTTTTTACTGGGTAAAAATCCCTTTCGCTATGTGGGTGCGGTCCCCATAGTATGTCTTTTAAAGATTTTCACCTAACATCGCAAAAAAAAAAAAAAAAACAGGTTTGCTCATGCCTATTATAGTTGGCCCTTAATGTCAAAATTGATTAAGAATAAGCTAGAATGGCTAGCATCGTCAAATTTGAAAGTCTGCACATATTCCGGAAAATGTCACTTAAATAAGAAAAACTCAACGAAAATTTGTAAAATCCAGACCCACCTTCGCTTCTTTGAAGAGCATTCCCTCGCAATTGTCACAGTCATTGAACATAAAGCAATGAATGTGAGTATCTTTCGTCAAATCCTTTCGCACTTCCTTTTTGCTCGTTACCAGAGAGAATAACATCCATTCGTCCCTTCTGCTTATAAAGGGGCGAGATTCTTTTATTCGGTTAGTCGGAAGGTGATAAATCATCCTTCTCCCACACACGCACCCAACCAGCGCCCACTTTTGTTACATAGTCAATCGAAATGGAATATCAGTAACAGCCGATTGGTACGTATCCGAGCTATAAACGTGAACATCATCCCACACACAGAATTCCCTTATCCCAGGCACAATGCCGAAATCCTGTGGAATGTGTGTAGCGGTAATGAAATTACAATTTTACGGCGGCCGCATGAAAAATGGATGAGAGTTTAAAAGACTCACTCGCTCCAAATGCATTAGATGTAAGTCGGCCTAAAAGCCTCTGCCGCCTCCGTGGGCCATCAAAAAATGTATTCACTGCCTCAATGCCACCTGAGCTTTTCCTTCTTTGTGAATAAACCTTCATCCTCCCCCTGGTCTTGACTTGGCGTTTTTTTTTATTCGATTCCCAGCCGGCAGTGCCCATGACACCCGCACCACCCTCTGGCCAACCGATTTTGTCGTAAATTGTCGATTTTATTTATACGATTGTTGGTGAAGCCGCCAGCATAAGGTGCTCCTCTTTTCCTGCGAAAAGAAAAAAACCGGATGACGGTGGAGGGGGTGAACAAAAATGAAAAAGTGAACAGAAATGAGCTCTGAAAATGGACCAAATGGACAAAAGTGGGCCATTTGTACGTGTATTCAACTATTTCGTTTATTAACAGTGTTGTAACGGCCTGTACAGTGGGTGACGCAAATCTTGGTACACTAAAAAAAAGGTGTGTGCGTTGGAATGGGAATGGTATGTTGGAATATTAGGAAGGCGATGTCCAGACAGAATGTTTTGAACTCCAGGGAGTGCTCGATAATAAGATAATAAAGGATGAATAGGTGCTGTATCACATTACATGGTATTTAGAAGATCCTTGGTACAGAAGTTTGGCCGTGGTATGGAATGAATGGTCTGTAAATCACTTGAGTGTTGACCAGGAATGAAAGACTATGGCTCTTTGGTCCTGCTGTTGAGGGCACTTGGTTGGTAAAACTGTGTTCTAACAGGGGACTAGGCGTCTACGCATCCAGACCATGTTAAGGTCATGTACAACATGGCGCTGGAAGACATTTCGACTCGGAGCTTCTGTGCCAACGCAACAAGGACGGTGGAAAAAACTACCCTGACATAGCGCTAGTTGAAGAGGTAGTAGATTGGTTCTAGTCCAGAGTGTTTTCCAGAGTGCAGCGGCACAAGAAAAGCAAAGAAGAAAGTCTTAAGTGAAGAGAAAAGAAACGTAAGAGAGATCTCCACCATCGTCCGCCATACACTCTGACACTTCAGGAGTCTCGGTTTCTACATGCTCCTACCACCATGTCCTTCGTCTGCCAAGCCATGTCGCCTACCTGATGGAGTCGCATTCAAGGCACATATCAGATGTCATGACGATGAGGATATTCGTGCCACATGACTAAACCATCGAAGCATAGCCTCTGCCGTTTGAAAAAAAAAAAAATTAAGATCTTGTCGTATCGCGACTGCCGTATGTCTCAGCATATCCCGGCGAGTAATTTCCACAACAGCACGAAGAAATCCCATCTCGGCTCATATTCATTCGATCATTACTGATCCTTACCAAGCCTTCCTGATCACAGATCTCCCAAGCTCTTTCAAAAGTAACCCACTTTGAGAAATCCTACGGGAAAGGTCAGAATTCGACTATTAGTAGCCGAGAGTTATAAGAGATTATTGCTGAGCTTTTCTGCTGCTGCAATGAGACTCCACTAACATGTAGAGTGCACTGAACATGGATTCTTTAAAAAGTTTGACATCTGATTGATCCACTGTAACTTTCAACCCATCATCTTTGATCATTGGCCACAAACTTATCCATTGCGCGCTGAAGTTCCGTCTGGGAAGATTTGAGAATAACTAAGCAAGAAAAAGCTGAATTACCCTCAACCCTCCCAGTGTGAAACATTCCAACCCTCGCCTGCTCTGCAGGCCGTCATAGATTTCCAGATAAAATTTCCATTTTTAAAAATACAATAAAATGAACAGAATTACATTTCTTCCATCCATTATGGTATTATGGTTTTCATGAAATACAACGTCGTTCAAGGGGCTGCCTCGGCGGGCTTCGCAGTAGCGCATACGGCACCGTGGCCATGCAATACAACTCTAAGGACGGCCTCCTCGACCCGATGCAAAATGTTACGTGTACGCCACCGTGGCCATGAAAGACAACTTCTCAGACTGCCTTCTCTACCCGATGAAAAATGTTGCGTATACGCCACCGTGGCCATGCAAGACAACTCTCAAGACTGCCTCTTCGTCCGATGCAAAATGTTGCGTATACGCTACCGTGGCCATGAAAGACAACTCTTAAGACGGCCTCCTCGACCCGATGCAAAATGTTACGTGTACGCCACCGTGGCCATGCGAGACAACTTCTCAGACTGCCTTCTCTACCCGATGAAAAATGTTGCGTATACGCCACCGTGGCCATGCAAGACAACTCTCAAGACTGCCTCTTCGTCCGATGCAAAATGTTGCGTATACGCTACCGTGGCCATGAAAGACAACTCTTAAGACGGCCTCCTCGACCCGATGCAAAATGTTACGTGTACGCCACCGTGGCCATGCGAGACAACTTCTCAGACTGCCTTCTCTACCCGATGAAAAATGTTGCGTATACGCCACCGTGGCCATGCAAGACAACTCTCAAGACTGCCTCTTCGTCCGATGCAAAATGTTGCGTATACGCTACCGTGGCCATGAAAGACAACTCTTAAGACGGCCTCCTCGACCCGATGCAAAATGTTACGTGTACGCCACCGTGGCCATGCGAGACAACTTCTCAGACTGCCTTCTCTACCCGATGAAAAATGTTGCGTATACGCCACCGTGGCCATGCAAGACAACTCTCAAGACTGCCTCTTCGTCCGATGCAAAATGTTGCGTATACGCTACCGTGGCCATGAAAGACAACTCTTAAGACGGCCTCCTCGACCCGATGCAAAATGTTACGTGTACGCCACCGTGGCCATGCGAGACAACTTCTCAGACTGCCTTCTCTACCCGATGAAAAATGTTGCGTATACGCCACCGTGGCCATGCAAGACAACTCTCAAGACTGCCTCTTCGTCCGTGGCAAAATGTTGCGTATACGCTACCGTGGCCATGAAAGACAACTCTAAAGACTGCCTCCTCGACCCGATGCAAAATGTTACGTGTACGCCACCGTGGCCATGAAAGACAACTCTTAAGACGGCCTCCTCGACCCGATGCAAAATGTTACGTGTACGCCACCGTGGCCATGCGAGACAACTTCTCAGACTGCCTTCTCTACCCGATGAAAAATGTTGCGTATACGCCACCGTGGCCATGCAAGACAACTCTCAAGACTGCCTCTTCGTCCGATGCAAAATGTTGCGTATACGCTACCGTGGCCATGAAAGACAACTCTTAAGACGGCCTCCTCGACCCGATGCAAAATGTTACGTATACGCCACCGTGGCCATGCAAGCCAACTCTCAAGACTGCCTCCTCGACCGGTTGCAAAATGTTACGTATACGCCACCATATCAGGAATTTTTTGCACAAACAAGCGTATTTATAGCCGTCGGTTGGGTGCTTCATATCTATGAAAACTTGTTTTCCAAAAATGCACTGTAACACAGCACTCACTTTGGAAATGCATTTTGTATATTTCGCAACGTTGTTCAAGCATAAAGCGACCCTTTTCGTTAGCTGTCAGTGTCAAAATAGCCTATGATTTAGAAACAATATTAGAAGGTTCACTCTGTTTGTAATGTCCAGGAGAAATGACAAGCCGCACCCTTCGCGAAGTCCCGCGGCCACGATAAAAGCTGTTGATCTAGCACCATTATCCCGAATGGATCTACTACAGTTTGTCTATAGAGCCCATCAATCATCATCCTCAAAGTGGACCATCAACTCCATACTCCTGCAGACCTACTCGAGAGTTTACTTCGAGGAACTCGGTCCAATGCCTTTTCCAGATCTACTGCAGATTCGCATACTCCAAAGCCATCTCAAGTACTGCTGGTCGGCTGTTCTTCTGCCGGGATGAAAGTCGCACTGTTCATCCCTAAACCTGGGCTCTATCATAGGTCTAGAACACGCTTCCAACATCTAAGAGTTTGACTTTCCCGGAGAGACTTAAAAGAGGTATGCCCCTGTAGATGAATCAGTGTCTTCTGCCCCCCTTCTTGAAAATAGCGACAATCACATCAGTTTGCCAATCCAGCCAACTATATCACCGCAATCCCAGCCCACCTTAATAACACGAGAGAGCATAGAGGTGTCCTTGAGATACAAGGTTGGTTTGAGACCGGCTTTCATTCACATCGGCGGATTTACCAACTTCCACCTTTGGACTATTCCCCGCCCCAGTCAAGAGTTCGGGTCTATCTCCATCTTCAGCTTCCTGTTCGCTCCATCGGCGCAAGATGTGCATCACTCAATCCACCTTTGGATTCGACTCCTTCAATGAGGCAGTTTTAGTTAATGCTAGCGTAGCCAACTTTCAAGTTCTTCCCCCCTCAGGCTACCGGTAGCGAGAAGCAGGCTCTGTAGGGTTGTTCTTCTTCTGTCTCACAGCCGGGTGCGTTTTAGCAACGCTGTTCTTCTCACACCGCCGTCGCTCCAAGCGGCTTCACTCTACAAACAACCCGTGCAGAGGAAATAACAGCTGTTGAAAACAGTCGCCATTCTTCCGCTATAAGCGTTGGAATTCGCTCCAACCTTTCTGCTAAGTGACGAGCAAACCCAGCCGCAACTCACTGTTCTGTAGTCTCTCCCAGCGCATGCTTATAGCTCCCGCCTTGGCAGATGAGATACGTTATCAGTGAGGTTCAGCGTACTCAACACTGGGTTATGATCAGTTGACAGTTCAGCCCCTCTCATCAGACGAACATCACAAATCATCCGTTTCACACATGATGGTACCGCAAAGGGGACTCTTAATTCATGATCATAGCTTTTTACAAGAAAGGAGACAACTTTGACTGCACCAACTATAGAGGGATAAGTCTCCTTAACATCGCCTATAAGATCCTCCCTGCCGTTTTGTGTGAGTGCCTGAAACCATTCGTCAACAACCTGATAGGTCCTTATCAGTGCGGTTTCAGGCCGGGGAAGTCCACCATCGACCAAATCTTCACACTACGGCAGATCCTGGAAAAAACGCAAAAAATGCAGATCGACACCCACCCACCTATTCGTCGACTTCGCGTGCATAGGGACGAGCTATACAACGCCATGTCTAGTCTTGACATTCCTGCCAAACTCGTCAGGTTGTGCAGGATGAAGATGGAGAACTCTCGCTGCTCCATCAAGGTCGGTAACGAACTCATCGAGACCTTCAATGTCAAAAAAGACAAGGCGACGCGCTGTCATGTGATTTCTTTAACATCATCCTGGAAAAGATTGTGCGAGACTCAGACGCCAACACTAGAGGCACGATCTTCCAGAAGTCCGTACAACTGCTAGCAAACGCGGAGGACATTGACGTGATAGGTTGAACACAGCGAGCCGTCAATGAAGCGTTTGCTGGCATTGAAGCGGAGGCGGCCAAAGTGGGTCTAGCGGTGAACGAGGGCAAAACAAAATATATGCTGTCATCTAAAAAGGACGCACAAAATCGACGTCTTGGCTAAAATGTCACCATAGGCATTTATAACTTTGAGGTATTCAAGGACTTCGTCTACCTCGGCTCGCAAGTGAACAGTACGAACAACACCAGTACCGAGATTAAACGCAGAATTACTCTTGCCAACCGATGTTTCTATGGGCTCAAGAGGCAATTGAGTAACAGAGCCAGCTCTCGAAGGACCAAGCTAACATTATATAACACCTTGATCATCCCTGTCCTGCTCTATTGTGCGGAGGCATGGACAGTCGCAAAAGCGGATGAAGAAGCACTTGGTTTTTTCGAGAGAAAAGTTCTGCGTTCAATCTTTGGTCCTGTCTGCGTTGATGGTTATTGGAGAAAAAGATTCAACCACGAACTGTAAAGCGGCATGAGCATAGTCAGGCATCTACGGATTCAACGCCTAAGATGGCTGGGTCATGTAGAGCGCATGGACAACATTGCTCCAACCCGAAGAGTCTTCGACTCCGAACCAGTGGGACAACACAATAGAGGACGCCCACGGAACCGAAGGCGCACCCAGGTGGAGAAGGACCTCAACCAACTTGGTGTGCGCAGTTGGAGACAGCTGGCAAAAGATCGTGCCGGCTGGCGACGGTTACTGGTTGAGGCCCAGGTCTACTCCGGACTGTAGCGCCACCAGAAAAAGAAGAAGAAGCTTTTTATTAAATAGCGTCTAGCAGCTGTCTGCAGTCCGATGAAAAAATAAACGCCTGCGTTAAGGAATATGAAACAGAAATAAAACACTTTGGTAATTACTTGCCTCGGAGAGCAGTTCCACTTTCAAATTCCACGAAATGAGCGTACATCCCTCCCGGCATCTCTTCGCAAATACCTAAGGAATAACATACGTCCACACACAAGTCGGTGAACCACACCGCACCACACCAGACAAGTTGTAATGTGCAGCAGGTTCTAGAAACTTTTATTTTTTTTGTTTTGTAAATACCCTGACCACTCTATGCGAGGAATCTTAATTTTTCCGAACTCCAGTGCCACTCAGTAAGTGGTCATTAAACTTTCATACACCTAACGGTCTATACACACTGCACC
Organism: Eristalis intricaria; assembly: GCA_964034865.1. Lineage (NCBI taxonomy): Eukaryota > Metazoa > Arthropoda > Insecta > Diptera > Syrphidae > Eristalis > Eristalis intricaria. Next base: position 111,230,270 of record OZ035873.1, on the reverse strand, counting down.
TCTCCCCCTCCCATGAGAACACGTCCACTCGCCGAGGGACCGTCTGCGCGATTACCGGACTGCTGGTCTTAAGTACAAGTGCGGAGAAAGAAAAGTGTGGGCCAAAAATTCACTTTTAATCGCATTAAACTTCAAAATGAATATTGAAAATGAAAAGATGTTGGCGGTGGATACGGGGGACAGGCCCTGCCGAGTGCCAATTATAAGGACTAAAGCTGGATTAACATCTCCAGAGAAACTCACCCCCGACCCTTAATCAGACCATTGTGTTTGGCTAATTCTTTGAATCCCACTCGCTCTGTTCGCTCTCTCTCTCTTCTCTCAGCTCTTAGTTAGCAATTTGTTCCGTTTTTCGAGTTACAACCCTCGGACCGTAAAGTTTTGCAAGAAATGATAAATTCCGAACAATTGTTATGGCATAACGGGGTGTCAAGTCCGCTTTCATCTTTATCTACGAATATATATTCAAATTAGTTGTGAATTTGAATTTTACGACAAACTAGACAAGGTGCCAAGTCAAGCTGTTCTGTGTCCGTGCCCCTCCCCCATTCACCGGTTTTATCCATCTTTGCCGAACAATGGCGGAGAGACACGTCCTGATTAAGATGAAGAAGTTTTGCGAAATGGTTAAGCTGCCTTGGGACGAATTGAGCACTTCTCTCGTTGATCCTAGCCACCGGCCATCATCTCGTCCTTCCACTCATCGTCCTCCCATCGGAGTAATCATCATAAATTTACAAAACATAGATTGCCATCATGGATAAGGTCGAAAAGGGATGCGACGAGAGTGTCAGATGCTGATGTTTAATTAAATTACAAAAACTAAACACCACCAATCAATATGTTTTGTCCTCGGTCGCAGCCTTGTCCATCAGGAACGGGACACACTGACACACATGCACAGTCGACGTGGATGGCCGGTGTGGGCGTTGCGTACAATCAACTGTGAAATGTTCATATTTATGTTCAGTCGTTTGGTTGGATTGTTATGCAAATTGCCGGTCACAAAATTTACAGCCAAGGGACAGTGTTAATGAATTTATTTCGAAGAACGAAGCGCAAGGCCGTTAGCACTTCTCAGTGTGAGGCGAGTGACCTGAGATTTACCTGAGAGCGATAGATTTACACAGTTGAACAATTCATTTCGTTTCCTGGACTCACGAGGGGGCGTTTTTCAAAGTTAGCGGGATCTGTTCTCCCAAATGTAGCGTTTATGAGTTAAAATGCTTGTAGAAAGGTCTCAGATCGACTTGTACTTGTGTGCACTTAGGGAACTGGGGAAATTATTTCCAAGTGCCGTGGAAGACTGGTATGTCTGGACTTGAATACAAGAAGAATGGCTGCACCTACCTTCCCAACTTTACGTAGGCCAACTTTACATCGGAACCGGTTAAATTTACAAAAAGCCCTTACATGCCTGACATGCATCACGATTTCATCGATTCTTGAATAGCACATGGAATTCGTGACTAAGGGCAGTCATAATTTCGTATTCGAATGACTTCTAACGAATTACAGTCAACTCTCGATAATACAAAAATTCTCGATAGTTAGAACTGATTGTAAGGTCCCTTGAAACAATCTTGCTAAATCGAAGAAAAACTTATGTGTTTTGTTACCCACGTTAATTCGAAGTGATTGTTCAACACGCTGTAATTCGAAATTAGCGGCTGGTTGGCTCTCTTTAATTCGTATTTCTGTGTCAAATTATTGTTGCATACTTAACATGCATAATGTTCTTATTTCGGTTTCGCCCTTCGCTCCAACTCGGCAATTTTTCGTTATTTCGAACTCTCGTTAATTCGAATTTTTTGGAAGGTATCCGAGTTTCGAATTATCGAGAGTCTGCACAGTTGACTTCGAATACAACAGAATCTTCTCTCATTAAGTCATTCGAATGTATTCGAATTTTCAATTTTTGTTTTTAATGAACCGAGAAGTGGAGTTCGTTCGCTTTGCGGTTTTCTTTCATTCTAATAATTGTTCTCGCGCTGAAGTAAGACATTTATCCAGTCATCTTGCCATAGTAGGGTAAAGTGCCCTAATTCGAGCAATCACCCAAAAGCGAGGCCACTGGGTGGATTTGCTTTAAAAGCTAAGTAACAGCTTTTCTGAAAATAACGGTTTTTGAACCAAATAAAATACTTATATTTTTTCTTTGTTTCGTATAATTATTTTTTATATAATTCGTCTTCAATTTTCAAAGGGAAAATTCAAAAGGTGTTCAGTAGGGTTTCGTAAGTGAAACAAAAATAGCGTCATTTGTAAACTTTCTTAAGAAACTAGACACTTTAAACAAGAAGGCAAGTTAATTTGGGCTTAGGAAAGCAATTGAGGAATAAAGCCCTCTCTTAAAGAACCGAGATATGCCTATACAAGACCTTGATAGTCCCAGTCCTGCTGTATGGGGTGGAAGCATGGACACTAACCAAAGCGGACGAAGAGATCCTTCGTCGCCTGGAGAGGAAAGTCCTTCGTATTACCTTTGGTAGGTACTGATGGTGCTTGGAGGAGGAGACTGAACGTGGGACTGAACTGTACGGGCTGCACAGCGGCATAGATCTGGTCAAACGAGTTCCAGTCTCTCGTCTCAATTGGCTAGGGCATGTAGAGCGAATGCACACCAATTCTCCGTCCCGGAAAGTCTTCGACCCCAACCCCGAGGGACAACGCGGCTAAGGAAGACCACGCTGCAGCTGAAAAAGGACCTCAATTAGCTGATCGTGCGTGTCACAAGACCGTGCTAGATGGAGAGGCACGTTTGCTGAGCCACAGGTTCACCCCGAACTGTAGCGCCAGCCAAAGAAGAAGAAGAAGTCTCGATGTCGCTATCTTGACTTCGTCTAGGTCGGGGGGACGAGAGTCTTTCCTATCATCGTCCATTGTGTGGAGTGGAACTTTCGGCCTGGTAGCGGTATTGGAGTCATCGTCGCCGTTAAGCAGTCTGCAGAAATGGTTCTTCCAAATTTTCAGTATCTACTGCGACTCCATTGTCGGCCCGGCATGCTTCTGTCCGAACCTTATATCCACTAGGTAACTGTTTCACCCTCTCGTCAGACTTTTTCGGACATCATTCCTGCTGTAGCACCTCTCCATCTCCTTGATCGCCTCTCGTGCTCTTTTGTTTTTCCTCCTAAGAAGCGGGGTCTCTTCCCTTCGTCTCTGTTCGTAGAGTTCGCTGACAGCTCTCGTTGTTCCGTGCAGCGTTACTTTGTCGGCTTCCAGGTTCGCTTCATGTGCCAGCTTGCACTCGTTGTCCTTCCATAGGTTTTTTCTAGGTTCTGTCGTCAAACCCAGCACATCAGTGGTAGCTTCTAGACAACGCTTCCAATCTTCTTCGATTCTTTGTGCAGGCGGCGACGATTACTTAGAGAGAGATTCCGGGAGACTCGATCGGCAAAGTTCCCCAATGCATCCTCCGAATACCCACCGAATTGAAGACTGCCCTCTAAAATGATATATCCCCACAGTTAATGCCACATCATGACTCAGTCCTGCAGTCCGTATGATTTACATAGCCCGATAAAAATAATCCACACTTAAGCGACCGAATCTATCACTATGTCCTCATATCCGCCAGCGCGGGTACGTACATAAACGGCATTGCCAGTGACCCAGTGCCGCTGTCAGGGCAATTTGTCAGTTTTGTTTATGCGGATATGACTGTGAGTGGGGGGCGGTGGTGGTCGTCCGGTCTCGGCTAGATCCACAAGGAGTTTCCCATTCAAAGGACATAAATTTCTCATTTAAGAAGCAATCAGATTGTGTTTTCCTTGCCTCGCGCGGACCATGTACGTAGTTTGTGACGGCAGGAGCAAGACTCATCGATTCTAACCCCCGCACCCATCCTCGATGAGAGCCCTTTGCAACGAGTGCCTTGGTTTTTTTTTGCGCTCTCTTTGCTTTTATCTCTAGCTTTTTCATTTCAGCTCCACGGTAGCGTGATACATTTTTGAAGGGACTTCCCTAACGATGTGGCATGCATTATCCGTGAGGGTGGCATTTACATCCTGCCGAGATGGAGCGCTGGATTTTATGACGAATGAATGCGGAAGATCTCAATTATGTTTGCCGCAATAAATCAGTTAATTTGGGTTTCAAATCAAAAAGGACTCGCTGCCGGGGGCACACCCGCTGCCATATTGGAATAATTTCGGACTTAATTTATTGATATATGCTACGAATCTATCGATAACCAGTTGGCGTCCGTCATGGCGATGTGGTGGCGCTTGCTGTAATTTATGATCGCGTCAGACGCTTATGAATAACAATTGAAGGCATATGCATGTCGATGCTCACATACACGAGTTAATGGGTCGTAAAGGTCTTTAATTGGATTCGATTTTGTCAAAATATACTGTTTATGATGCATCGAGATAGAAATAATAAATTAAAATATACAATAATAAAAGTTTCATGTTTAATATTGTTTTTTTCGAAATTTCATGTAAACAAGGCCACACGGTTGCCGCAGAAGTGCACTAGCAAGTCTGGTTTTTATCTTAGGCTCACATAAAGTCCCTTAAAGGCCAGCCACAATGATGGTACGAGGGTTGATCAACAGGGACCCTTGGTGTGAATAAAAGTTGAGTGTGAGTGTTTTCTCAGAATTTGGGAGGAGCAAGCCATTTGGTGTGAATAAAAGAAAATTTCGTTAAGTTTAACGAAAACCCTGCACTCACATGTTTTGACAGATGAGTGTTGCCTCCATTTTGCTCTCATTCAAGATGAAATATGGTGAGTGAACTCTTGACTCTTTCTTTTTGCTAGGTAAGACACTATGGGGACGTTCCCACATAGCGAAAGGGATTTTTACCCAGTAAAATACACCTCCCTTCAAATAAAATATATTTCCACTACAACTAAGTTTTGCACTTATCCAGCAGTTTACTTTCTCGGTTTAGACGCATTTGGCAAGAGATAAGCGCGGGTTGAATTTACCGTGCTAGGTCAAGGGGCTTAGTCCCTTGAAGACGTCGAATTGGAGAGGACAGCAGACTTTATGTGATCTTCCACGCAACGCTTGTGCTTCCGAGCAAAGTTCGTAACTTCATCTTGGACTGATGAAATTCCGAGATCTCTGTGGATATCGTTATTTCCTATATACCAGGGTGCGTTGACGTTGGCCCTTCGCACTTTATTTTGGAAAGTTTGTAGTACGTTTCCCTTACTTTCTTTGCTACCACCCCATAGTTGTATACCATACGTCCAGACGCAATATAAGCAATTCATCCATTCGTGTATACGGTCTAAGGCATCTAAAGCATTGCACTTTTCTAGTTGCTTCTTCGACCGATTTGGCAGTTACCAAAGTGGCGGTGTCGTCAGCAAATGTGCCTAGCACCGTGCTTAAGTCCTGCGGTATATCCCTGCTATGCAATAAGTAAAGGAGGGGACCAAGAACACTTCGTTGTGCTACTCCAGCTTGTGTAGATTTAAATAGGGAGTATTCTTTCCCATATTTCACACGGATTCTATCCGATAGATAGTTCGATAAAATTGTGCAAAGTTTTCTCGGGAGGAATGGTTGAAGCTTGTGTTTCAAGCCTTCGTGCCAAGCCTTGTCAAAGGCTTGAGAAACATCAAGAAATACAGGTGAGCAGACTTGCTTTTGTTCAAACGATTTTTCTATAACACCAGTTTTACGATGTACTTGGTCAATAGTTGAATGCTTGCTTCTAAATCCGAACTGGTGGTTAGGAATAAGTCGTCTTTCTTCTACAACCGGGCTTAAGCGTCTAGGTAATATTCTTTCGAAAACTTGAGACATTCTGGGAAGAAGTGAAATTGGTTTATTAGACTTTTCGTCTGTTATGGGTTTACCCGGTTTCGGCACCATTATTATTTCCGGTACTTTCCACTGACTAGGGACATGTTTTAATCTAATGGCTGCGTTTATAATGTAGAGAAACATAAGAAGCGCTTTCTTAGTTAATTCTTTCAGAACGTCTCCTATGATTAAATCATAACCAGGAGCTTTCTTGAGTTAGATTTTTCTTAAGTTCCTTCCTTAAGTTCAGTCAAAGTAGCTTTTCTTCAGAAAAATTCTCATTATTTGAGTCTGAACCGTAGGAGGCGTTTGTCCATCGCGTGATTTAAACGTTGCTTCCAAGTGTTCTGCGAAGACATCTGCTTTCTCTTTATCGTCTTTGGCCCACTCGTGTTGGTTTTTCCGAATTGGGGCCGCATGTGGTTGGGGTTTTCTTAAACCGTTGGCTGGTCTTCTCCAGGCCCTGCCTTAGTGTGAAGACTTGGTCTATTGTCCTTTTGCGGTACCGGAAGCCGTACTGGTACGTGCCGATTAGTGTGGTGCAAAACGGCTTTAGACAGGATCTTGTTGGCGACGTTGAGCAGTAGTTGTTGCAAGAGGTAGAGTCGCCTTTTTGTGGATGGTGCATATGAAGCTAATTTTCCCGTCGCCGGGCATGCTTTCGTCTTCTCAACTTTTGCAGAAGATCTAGTGCATGCTCCCCACCAGAAAATCATCACCGGTCTTGAAGAGCTCCGAAGGTAAGCCATCTGAGCCTGCGGCTTTGTTGTTCTTCAGCCTTTTAATGGCTGTTTGAGGACTTCTTCATCGACTGCAGTTGGGATTTCTTGATTCCCTATCACCCTCTCCTGGTCAGGCCCGCTAAGCAATTGTTGGGAGTGGTTCTTAAACATATCCACTATTCCCTGCGGGTCAGTAACCAGGTTACCCTCACAGTTTCGAAGAGCCTGGGCGCCTTTCCTACAGCCAGCGACAAGGTTTTGGGCTTTTTTGTAGTTGGCCCGTATTTTATGCTTGTCCCCAGACTCTTCGATATCCTTGAGCTGGGAGGTTGAGAGAGACATTTTCTACTAGCGTAGAAGCTTTTTTTCCTCCCTCCTTCTAGCCGGGTACTCCTCGTGCGTTTTTTTTGGTTGGCGGTTCGACAGCTCGGGGATCGTCAGGTTGCTGTGTGGATTCTTTTGCGAGGGAGTCTCGTGCTGCTTATGACCATATTACGTGCTGTCGCAAAGTGTGTAAGTCGGAAGCCGTTATCTATTGTCGTGTCGTGAAGGCTGTGCTTTCCGAGCACTGCGCCAAAGATGTTTTCCTTACCGATTTTGGCAGTGAAGTCTTTGAGCATGATTTTGACATCGTCCTCCGTTCAGGCTTCGTAGGCACCGCCTTGGACCTCTTTGATAGAGTCCTCAGCTACATCAGTAAGGGCGTGTGCATATATGAGGCTGATGTTGCAAAATCTGCCTTGGATGCGGATCATAGCCAGGCGATCACTCAACAGTTTCAAGTCGATGACCTTCGACCATAACCAATTTCCCACAACGAATCCGCCTTCAAAAATGTGCAGCCTTTTGAGACAGCTGTAATAAATGTCGCATTCTTTCTTTTTCATTATCCATTGTCCCATCCAGCGTATTTTCTGGAACGCAGTAATATGCACTGTGTACTGCATGTCGTTCTTTTTGAGCTTATGAGCACTCCTTGGAGTTAACAGTGTCCTTACATTCCAAGAGCACACTCGCAAATTATTGTCCTTTGTCGAGCCGTGTCGTCGTTGTATTTCCGTCCGTATATCCGAGCCAGCTTGCTCTCTTAGAACGGTGTATTTTTGTTTGTGGGTGGGTTATTAGTCCACAAAGGGATCGCTGCACAATAGTTCACCTCACAACGGGTGCTGTGATGGCTATCTAGGGGGCGCCGAGAGGAGGCTGTATGACAACTTGATCTGCACATCGACAAGGATCGTCGCCAAGTTGGGAGCGACCAGCCCTTTGTGCACAGATCTTGCTAACTGGAGAGTCTTTTTGGTTCAAGTCCACGGCGGAATAAAGGAGAAAGAGATGTCTTCTGCATATGTGACCAGCTCACTCAAGAACTAAGCTACTTGAAGGGCACTAAACTCACAACAGTATCCTTGCCATGCCTTTCGGCCATGCCAGGGATTCAATTCTAGTCCACGCCATCCATGTGAGCACTCATAGATACTTCCAAACTAGATACTCAAAGCTGCCTCGGGCAGACTAACAAATTTTACGATATCCCTTAAGCAGAACAAAGAAGGCGGTGGCGCCAAGGTGGACTTGGGTCTTCAACGAGTGAAGGGGATCGATTTCGAGCGGCGAAATTCGAGATATGTAGGTATTCTCTCTTCTCGTTGTGTTGGTGTTGCTGTGTAATTGAAGAATGGTCTGTGCTGGAGTTTGATGCACGAACTTTCGGCGTGGGAGTCGATGTTTCATCGTGGCAGCTGTAACATAATCCAGGCCGTGTCTGGATTATAATAAGCCGCAGACAAACACAGACAGTGGCTGATTCACCAGTTTACTTGGATTAAAAAACTATAAAAAGAACACGTACATCCTAAAGATGGTCACAAGCCTCGGATAAAACACACATTTATGGCATTTTCTTCGACTTAGCGTTCATCCTGCAGTCGGGGGATGTCGTCAAACGCCAGAGAGAATCTCTCTCTCTTTTGTTGAATAGAGCTGATTACTGGAGCACTCAGTCATCCCCCGAAAGGAATCTCTGGCAACTCCTCGGCTAATGTGAAACCCCTTAATTCCCACCGACCCAGATCCACTGTCTCCCTCTCGTGCGGGCACTTTTAACAAATGGATGCCTGCAGAGGCGAAGCCTAGACTCGCCACAGCTCACGTTTGAACACGAGTCCATTCCTTGCCTCGAGACAAACAAAACCCCATCCAATGAATCGTGGGAGATCTCAATTCGTGCTACAAATGTGTTCCTTCACACCTGGGGTCACATTCTCTGAAGCGGTGTTTCACACTCGAGAACAGTCTGCACAGTGTCGGCAAATCTCTCCACTTGTCCCGTCCTGAGTGCGCCTGCACTGGTTGCGAAGCGAAGACGAATTAGCTGTACAATGTTGCAAAGTGGGCGAAAAATATGTGCACTCTAACGCCGCACTCGGTGTTCCCACGTATGAGACGGAAGCTGGGGGGTGTAAGCATAAAACAGGAACTGCACCCACTGTGAGGCATCCTCCACTTAATACACATCTGAGAAGAGGAACCGGAAAAGCACTTGACTTGTGCTGTCCTGGGAAAATAATAAATTTTCCACGATGTATACTCGTGCTTTTTGTTTTGTGCTCCGCCATCGACGGGCCCTGCTGGAGCACATAAAATCAAAAACAAAAGGAATTGAATGTCAGCAGATAGACCCGGATTCCGGGAATAAGCTCGTTCAACTCGACCCATACATGCCCTCAGAAAATGGTCAACATGACCCGACAATGGTCTTTTCCTGCGCCCCGTCATCGTCATCGCCGTCGCTGTGGACACACGGTTTGCGCGTAAGGACAGTTGTCCCAACATGACAACGAGTCCTTATTGCTGCACAACACACAACGAAGGCCGTCCTATTCGGGGATTTGTCCCCATTGTTCCACCTACTCCAGGGGCTATCATCTCCCCGCTGTCAATGATGGTGCTCCCCTGCCACAGCGAGGATTAATTCACGTTGATGGTCCGCTGCTGGATCCTTAAATACACACAGAACAAAAAAAACCGGGCACAGGAAGGAGCAGGGACTCTGGAAGACGTAAAGAATGGACGAATTGCCTCCTTCCACAAAATGTCCTTCGTTCGTTGATTTTTTTTCTCTCTCTCCCTTTTTTGAGCTTATTTTATGCTAAAACATTTTTATCCTTTATTCAGGTCAATACACGGCTTTAAGTCTCTGCTTAGCGCCCATCCTCCGGCAGAAGGACATAAAGTGGAACAATGGCAACGCGATCCACAATTTCAGCTGCAATTGACGGCAGTTAGGAGGTATATGGTGCCACTATGATGGAGTCATTTTTTCTTCGTCGTCGTCCTTCTCGCCAACCATCCGGTAAATCCCCAAGCGAAAATCTTCCCCCTTGTCGCTTTCGCTGTCGCTGTGGCTGTGGCTGCTGCTGGTGCTGCTCCTTCTGCTGGTGCTGCTATTGATGTTCTCGTCGTCGTATACGTTTTTATTGAGACAATCGTTAGTTATTGATGGAGAGCATCCTAGTAAAGAGCAGCATCCTGCTGCTTCTATTGTTTCCTTTATATTCTGATTTTATGACCCTTAGGATATGCCGGCATGATAAGATGAGGCTGCTTGTGGGTGACCAACTTTCCGCCCTCCGGCCCATCAACGACGGACGGCAGCTCCACATCGTGAAACAATTGTTGAGTAGTTGTTGGGTGTCCTTGCAGACTGTGATATACTTCATTAGCACCATGCCGGGCTGGTTGGACATGTTTAAGTAATTTGTGAACGCCTCGGTGTTATCGGCGTCGATGTCGCCTTCGTCTTCGCCGTCACCGCCGTCGCCTTCACCATCGCCATCGTAGTCGTCCTTGTGCTTGTCGTCGACGAGCCATTGTGTCAAGTGAAAGGGATTTGAAAAGGAGCAAATTATTTCATTACTCTGGAGTTTGGAAATGATAATCGAGCTAAAGGATGGCCTCCTTCCTCGTCCTGACTCCGAAATAGTGAACGACGATGATATCGCACAATCTCGAGAAGATTAAGCTGCACCGGGAGACTGGAGAGTTTGGAAATTTTGAATTGTGAAGTGATTAGGACATTTATCGATGCATTAAGACAACGGAAATTGCTTTGAGAACGTCTCTAAATTTACAATGCCTCCAGCCGGAGGCTGAATGGGCGATTGAATGATTGAAACTGTTGCTGCGCCACCAAGGAGTTGATATTGATGAGGTGCTTTAGCACTTTAGCAGCAGCTGCTCGGTAATGATGTCTGGAATGCCGCCAACAACGGGGGTGATTTACATTGACTTTCGTGGGGGGACGTTGATCGCTTTGCGCTTTGAAGCTGGCGCCGCACAGTGTGTTATTTTGCACATTTAGCGGAACTTTATTCCTGTTGCGCTTCGTGTTGCTAATGTATGGGTTGTCCTATTCGGTGAAGGACAGAAAGTAATTCTCATCATGTTTTTAAAACCTACCTAGCCACGTGTGGTCACTGATAGAGGGCATCCTCCATAAACCTCATGGATACAAAAGGCTCTAACTACACCACTGCTCGGGATTTTGAAATGCATTTTAGCTGGGTTTGGGGGATCTGAACCACTGACCGAAAGGTGTCTTGTTCTTTTTGGGAGATCATGTTCTGCATAGGACGGTGCTGTGAACTTTGTACGTTCAAGACGAGAATATGCCACTGATGCACAACACGGGCGACTTGGTCAGAATGTCACAATTCGCAGAACGTCAATACCTGGGGTTATACCTGTTTCTTTGAACAAACTTTTGTCATTCAGACGACTTTTTAACTTAAGTTCCGCTAGATTCGCAAAATAACACACTGTGCGCCGCAAAGATGTCTGTCTCCCACGATGGGTGACGAACGGATTTCCATGAGAATTCTCTCAAGGTCTGTGCGTGCATATGTCAACATCATTGTTTTCTAAGGGTTCAGCGATGCTGTGAGGCGTTAATGGAAGAGCTTTATTAATTCATACTCTATTCAAAAGAAAATGATAAGAGAACAGCCGCGGTTGCCGTCTGTGTTGAATCTCCTCTGACCTTTGTAAACTGACAACAAGTGAACTTGGCCTTGACCTTTCGCGCTTATCCATCGATGAAAAGGTCGTGAAACTGGAGAACGGGCCTTCGTCGAGGGGTTTTAACTCTGTCTTAGCGTGACGTTGATTAAGCGAATCTCGTCGCCGATGAATAAGTGAATCGAAGGCCAGGTTGGTTAATTCCTTATTGATGCGTAGCTACCGTGCGGACAAGACATATTTATCACGTCTCTGTTCCGATATGACTTCATGTGGCATTAATCAACCTGAATTTCGGACTTGTCCTTCGAAATTGGCAAGTTTTGTTTTTTTTTTTTGTTACTTGGGTTGGTGAAAATCTTCAACAAGGCACTATGTGACCCGTGTCCACATAGGAGTGTCAGATTTTTGCTAACTAAACACACCCTTCCTTTTTGGTTTCTCTTTACTAAAACTAAGTTTCCTTATCTAGTAGCTTACATTTAAGGCAGACCTTCGGTAAAATCACCGGCCATGACCATCGTTCTTCTTCTTTATTTGGCGCTACAGTCCGGGGTGAACCTGGGCCTCAACCAACAAACCTCTCCAACTAGCACGGTCTCTGGCTAGCTGTCTCCAGTGTCGCACGCCAAGTTAGTTGAGGTCCTTCTCCACCTAGGTGCGCCACCTTAAACGCGGGCGTCCTCTGTTGCGTTGTCCCACGGGTTCGGAGTCGAAGACTCTTCGGGCCGGAGCTGAATTGTCCATACGCTCTGCATGGCCTAGCCATCTTAGGCATTGGATCCGAAGACGCTTGACTAGACTCATGTTGCTGTACAGCCCGTACAGTTGGTGGTTGAATCTCCTCCTCCAGACACCGTCAACGCAAACAGGACCAAAGATCGCACGCAGATCTCTCGAAGAGACCAAGGACTTCCTCATCCGCTTTTGTGATTGTCCATGCCTCCGCGCCGTACAGCAGGACTGGGATGATCAAGGTCATGTATAAAGTCAACTTAGTCCTTCGAGAGCTGGCTCTGTTACTCAATTGCCTCTTGAGCCCATAGAAACAGCGGTTGGCAAGAGTTACTCTGCGTTTGATCTCGGTACTGATGTTGTTTGTACTATTTACTGCAGAGCCGAGGTAGACGAAGTCCTTGACTACCTCGAAGTTATAGCTGCCCATTGTGACGCTCTGTCCGAGACGTGTGTGTCCCTTCTTGATGACAGCATATACATCGTTTTGCTCTCATTTGCACTGGACCCAGTTTAGCCGCTTCCGCCTCAATGCCAGCAAACGCCTCATTGACGGCTTGCTGTGTTCTGCCAATCACGTCAATATCATCCGCGTATGCTAACAGTTGTATGGATGTTGAGGTGTGGGAACCGCTTGCTAGCTACAGAGAGATTACGTCCCGTGAGAAAGTCCACCAGCCTCAGTCCGTTCTCGGATGTGGTGTCGTGCAGACTGTGTCTCCCGATGACTTTGAAAAAGATGTCTTCCTACCCAGCTTTGAATTGAAATCTCGTAGAGCGATCTTGGTGTCGAAGCTGGGGCACTGATCGTAAGTCCTTTCTAGGAGATCATAGAAGTCATCCTTGCTGTTGTCATCTTTGTCCTCTGTCGAGGCGTGGGCGCAGATCAGGCTGATGTTTCCAAATTTTGCCTTGATGCGGATTGTTATGAGGCGTTCGCTTTTAGAGAAAGCTTAAGACTTTTTGCCTAAGTCTGCCTCGAACAACAAATCCACATCCAAATAAGCGGCTCTCCCTGTTGCAATCACCGTAGTAGATGTCGCAGTTTCTCATCCTCTTTTTGTACGGCCGCAGTTCCTGGATTGCGGTAATGTCTGCTTTGTAGCAGTACAGGGCCTCCGCGAGTTCTTCAGCTGCACGTGGTCTGTTAAGGGACCTAACATTCCACGTGCAGAACCGAAAATCGTTGTCCTTGTATCGTGTGCTGGGGTCATCAACATTGATTCCATCCGTATCCGAGGCATTTGGTAAAATTTTTACGTGGTGAGGGAGTTAACCTCACGCACAACCCCCAATTGGGACCCTAACCCTCGGATGAAGGGTCTCAGTTTGTCCGTTGTCCCTAAAACTAAAGGGATCTTCCGCCGCCATCTCGTTTCCAATTCCCCGACCTGGCCTTGAAAGAACCTTCTAGACCTGTGCTCCGAAAATGTCGAAGTAGCTCTAGAAGGACTGCGCACCAGGTACTTCCTTCTGAGTGGAGTTTCGGATGCCGCCGTTGGCCAGACAGTTTTCCAGCTCCTTCACCGCCATCCATAAAGACAGATGAGCCCTGGTACAAGCACACTCTCCCCCCTCTTTCGTCTGCAGGCCCCAACGACGTACCACGGGGTTGGTTACCCCATCTTCGATCGAAGGTGCTCCGCTCCCAGATTTCACCACGTGCAAGTGAGAGTAGGAGTTCACTGATAGAGGCTAAGTGCAGACGCTTGTGCCTACATGAGACGCCATACCAACGCTTTGAAATCCATGACCATCGTTTGGATGGCTTATTGCTATTGCGCCAAATCGAGCGGTCTCGTACGCTGGACTCGGGGTACTAAACGTCTCATGTCCACAGTTTGGATAATGGCATTGTTACAATGACCACGAAGTCTGATACTTAGCTTTCGAGCGGAGTTTGTTATTTCTTCGTCGACGGTAGTTATCCCTAGGTCCCTTTGTATATCACAATGCCTGAGATACCAGGGAGCTTTCACAAAATCCCGTATATTTTTATTTTGAAAGGACTGAATAAATCCTCTGTTGTTTGCTTTGGTGCAAGCCCGTAGTTGTATGCCTTAAGGAATGGAACTTGCTTGTTTGTTGTACATGCTTAACTTGGAGTGCCTTGTAGTAACCAGTACATTTCTCTATACCGGTGTTCGCGCTCATCCCGTTTCTTTTTCACGTGGGCCTTCCACTTGAGTTTCGCATCGAGTATCACACCAAGATATTTAGCTTCATTAGCGTACGGTATTTGTACAGAATTAATGAAAACTGGTCGATTTTCAATATTTCTGTATGTGCGTTGATTTGGCCTCATGGGGAGCAATGCGCCAACGTTTTGACCATTCGTTCATTTTGTCCAGAGCTCGTTGCAGTCTTTCAGTTGAGGATTCAACTGAACTCCCCACTGCCAGGATCGCTGTTTCATCCGCAAATGTAGCCACAAGTGTACCCTCAGTTTGAGGTATGTCTCTAGTGTACAACAGGTACAATGTAGGGCCAAGGACACTCCCTTGAGGGACTCCTGCTCGGATCTCTTTAAAATCGGAGTCTTCAGTTCCGTTCTTAACTCTAAATATCCTGTTATCGAGACAAGATTCTAATATCTTATATAAGCTTGTGGGTAGAAGCCTGCTTAGTTTGTATTTAGGCCTTCATGCCAGACCTTGTCGAAGGCCTGGGAAACTTTAAGTAGGGCGGTAGAGCAGATATTTTTCTCCTCTAATGATCCTTCAAGTTCATTCGTTATTCTGTATACCTGGTCAATTGTCGAGTGTCTCGGTCGAAACCCGAACTGATGGTCAGGTACTAGTTGCTTCTCTTCGATAAATTTTTGAATGCCTTTTAATAAGAGTTTTTCAAAAATTTGGATATTATTGGTGACGATATGTACGACTTTTTGTTGTTCAACTGTTTGCCCGGTTTCGGAACCATAATCACTTCTGCAACCTGCCATGAGTCTTGAACATATAATAGCCTAAAGGAAGCGTTAATTAAGTAGAGGAGTTTAATTAGCGACTTTTTCGGCAAGTTCCTCAGGATTTGTCCGGTTATTAGATCATAGCCAGGAGCCTTGTTGTTTTTTTAGATTTTTGATTGCCTAGCAGAGTTGGTTTAGCGAAACTTTTTCTATACTAGACCTGTCAGATATAGAAGTTACACTTGGATCATCTGCCAATATTTGGCCATGAAAGGGCTGGAATGTTTCGTCCAAATGTTCGAGATCCAACTTTACTCCATCACTTTTTGTTGCTGTTGTTTTGACGTAAAGCGTCACGTCTTTTTTGTAGCTCTTTGGCAACCTCGCAGGCTCTATAATTAGCTGGATATTAACCTTTGCAATTTGCACTGATATAAATTGGCAAGTGTAAACAGATCTTGTGTACATGCGTTCTTCACGTGTCACTAATTAGTTGCTTTAGTGACAGACAACATGCACCAGTCTATACCGGGTGCCGGATGCACATACAGTGGCGAGCAAAACTGTATACAAAATTTTAATTTTATCATCCATAAAATTGTTTCCTTACGACGGATTTCATTGAAATGTTCAGTTTTCGTTGTACTGGATGGAACCTGTTGATTTTGACACGTTTATAGTCTCCTGCAATCCAGTTTTTATTTTCTTTGCATAAATTTGATCAGGCCTATATTTTTTTCGTACAGTTCTGTTTTTTAATTTTTAATAGTGGACACCAGCCCATTTCTATCCAGCGTCCTTGTACAAGTCCTCTAGCGTAATGTACGCAACAGCTTTTGGTGTTGTGGAATCCGCTTTTGGCATACAGATTTCAATGAGGTGAGGATAAACACGTTTTGGGCACTTACCTTTATTATGTGCGATCACCATTTTTGTACCATAAGTACGTTGCGGTGGCATAGACAGCATTTCTGTGCTATTTCGCCTGATTAAAGACTTTTTGAGATAGTAAAACGATGTTGTTCTGAGTAATTTTTATATATTTTTATATACATTATGTTTTTAAATTTAAATTTTAAAAATTTCGAAATAAAAACCCGATGTTTCAACTAGAATGTCACTGTTAGCGCTAAGTATGATGCCAAGATCATAATTATGAAATTTATCATAAAGTATGAATGCACAAAAAAAGAATAATACTAATAAGGGGAGGCGCTACAGCCCGTAGAGGGCGAGGGCCTAGCTTCTCAGCAACCACTCGTGTTGTGCGTGCTATTATTCTCTCACGCGTGGAAGTTACCTACAGTTTAATGCCGACTCCGAAAGGCGTAGTTGAGAAACTTTTTCTAGACAGGAAATACTCTTTGAGCATTGCCAGTGACTCGAAACAGGTGGAGCCGTGAAATATGAAAAGTGTTAAATTCGGGTATCGAACCTGGCACCCTCTGCGTAGGAGTCGACGCATTTACCCACTACGCCACGGCGACCCACAAAAAAAAGAAAGGAAACATTAAAACGTGCAAAACTGGATACATGGGATGCTCAAGGTTTTTATTTTATTTCGGCAGTTGTAGTTGTGCAAACAACTCCAAAAATTCAATCAAGTCCGTCGTGAGGAAATAATTTAATTGGTGAAAAACCACAGAAATCAACATCATTTTCGATGTATCCAGTTTTGCTCGCCACTGTACCAGCACATGTAAGCCCATGTGACATTGAAAGCGCTTGTGGATCGGAACTGTTTGCTGGCATTGTAGTAGGTTTCGTCCTTAAAATCGTCCCGTCTGGATGGCATTAACGACCCTCTACTGGTGAAGGGAAACCAATTTGATTGAACAATCAGTTGTTCCTTGATTTTGAATTAGTTTGTAAAAAACCTGTCGAATTTGAACATTGTATACAACAAGAAGTGTCCTTTCAAAATTCGATTATCTTTAATGTAAATTAAACACTTCTATGTTTTATTATTTTAAGAACAATTTAATTTTTCCTATTTATCTGGGCATAATAACCCCTTACACGCTAGCTGAAGACTGAACTACAATTTTGCTTACAAGTACCTTAAATACACCTCGCATGCACTGAGTTGATGGATCGTTCCCACAGGTGCGCTCGGGTTTCCGGATGCCGTACGTCATGGAATGTGGCTGGTTGCAATACTGTCTCTGGTTCGCCAGACGCTAGGTCAGCGTTTTGTCGCTTGTGGGAACGTTGCTGGTGATTTGATGCCATCGTGGAACACATGTGAGGGAGAGAAATATTTCGCGACTTAACTTCGAATTAATGTGCGTACGCGCCAGCATCTTTCAAGCAGAAATATATTCCGTAGTGTTCAAAATGTGTACATATTTTCTTAGACATACAGTAATCCCCGATTAGTAGCGTTTGCTAAAATGCGTGTTTTTAGACGCATTTAACCGAGAAACGCAACTGACTTGAGACTGGTGTAAACAGGATAGTGATGGAAGAAAGAGCAAACTCAATGACAATGTGGCTTGCAATGGACTCCCAAACTGATTCCAACAATCGAAACGTGGACAAAAAGACCACCCGGAAATTGCAATTTCCACCTTACGCAGTTCCTGTCGGGCCGCGGTGTCTATCGGATAGGTTCTGGCACGATAGCTCTCGCCCTTTGTCCCGAATGTGAGGACATTGATGAAGACGCAAAACACAACACTTTTTACTGCAGGCGATTTGAAGGGACATTACGCAAGGAAATTTGGGAAGAAATCTGTTCCTTCAAATCAACTATGCAGACCGAGCTGAGAGGGTTTGAAAAAGTAGGGCGAGCCAGACAGGCAAAGGCAGTTGATTCAGCTTGAGTCGCTAACCAGCTCCGCGAAGTAATACCTAACGGGGGTCCCGCGGGGAGAGTGGTAGAAGAGAGTGCAGGGTGTGGGTTAGTACTTAGACGTATTCCCAAAATCGAGAACTAGGGTTTGCGAATTGTGCATGGCAAGGGCTTTTAGTATATTTCGAAGATTTCCGCAACCTTGGACGTAACTAAAAAAAAGGCCTGGCTCCCAATGGAAGATATGTTGCATTGATACATTTCATTGACCACCGAAGTGCGGGGCAGCAGGAGGTTTGAAGTTCCACCTAGTTCCATTCGTCTGAAGCTTCATCGTGAAGTCGACTGTCCATTTTTGTCATGAGGTCATGATGTGATTGCTCGTGTCCCATAATCCTGGCTACTCCTTGGAAAGTATTTTCACTGTCGCTATAAAGATTAATGCACATCCCACGATGGGCAGTAAAGAGCTTGAAGACTAACAGGCTATGCTGTAATCACTTACAATCTCTATGCACTGCATTCGTGCAAGAAGAAGTAAAATCGTAATGTACGCCATTTTAGCAGTACTGGGCCGGTGTAATCCACTCCGTTGATTGGGCGAGCCTGATTGACTCTGGAAGCTGGTAAAATAGCCATCTGTTGCTGCATTTGAGTTGCTTTGTGCCTGTAGCATTTAAGACAATTGTGATTACGGCTCTTCACCTTGGATTTTACATTGAAAATCCAAAATTAATTTAGAAACTTTGCTAACATTGTATGAATGTCGTGGATAATTAGCTTAGTAAGGATATTGTGCGCGGAAATAAAAAATGAGTATGGCAGGTCCGCATCCTCCAAACGACCACCACCCCGCTTCATCCCTGTATTGTCGTTGATCGGACAGAACCCAGCCAATTTACTGCCCTTCGAGTTAGTGTTTTTATTCGCTCATATTGATGTCTACCGCAAAGAATTCTCTCTCTCTGAACAATTGCTATGAGCTGATACGATGGACATGGTATTAATGTACTGCTTCCACTTCATGCATTTAAATGGGATCAAAGACTTTTATATAATCCCATTCTTCAAGGTCTGACCTCCGCACATCCACTGAATGACAAGCATTAAGTGGGGCATACAAAATTTCCTGAAAAAACTGAAATATTAAAAGTCGTATAAAATTTTCGGAAAAATAATTTTGTCTGGCGTTCGCTAACCCTTCACATCCAGACTGTCTGCTGCCCTCTGAAATTCCACGCCAAGACTCTGAACAGCAAGCCGAACATTAAAAATCATGTTTATAGCGTCTCCCCAGTTATGCACCCGTTAACTGGGTCTTGGCCAATTTCACTGGTGCCACGTTATGAACAGCAGACGTCCTTCAAGATCCCCAAAAGTCGTTTATTACTTCGATTCAGAGTCCAACGCAGTTGAACATAGACAAAAAGCAATTTCTTCCATCACTAGAAGAGTCACATCATCAATTAAGTCATACCATGTCAAGGGAAAACTTTTCGCCGTCCTCCTGCTCCTTGCAGTTCGCGCAAAGCGTGTAAAGGACTCTATAAAATTATTAATTTTTACGATCCACCATTTCATCAGATCGTAAAACCCTCAAGCCAATACATGCTGCTCAATTCGCTCGGTGACGCCGCGTTACAGCACCGTGTTCTGGTTGTATTTCGCCGACCTAAACAGTTGGCCAAGTCGAAAAATTTCTTGGAAAAAAAAAACGAAAAGAGAACTTTGATGAGCATCCAACGAAAGAATGGCACAATAAAAGAAAACGACTTAAGTGGTGCGCTAAAGACATAACCACGCCGACTTTGGACTACAGCAACAGCAACAGCGGCCGGGGTGACGACGACTGTCAGAGTGAAGTGAAGTCTCGAAGCCCATGGTAGAGGAACTTTCCGTAAACGGAAACGAAAGTCATTAAAAGTTTAAACAACCCTGGAAAATGGGAGAAAATCACTCGGTGGGTGATGCGACAATGGCGCGGCTAGCGGTGCCGTCATACTTCGTGGGGTTGTGCTTGACGATTTGACAGCCGTAACAAATTGTTATTATTTTGATTTTTTTTTCCTTTTTTTGAACGGTTTTTATTGCTTTTTAGTTTGGTGTCGAATGGCACTTTTATAATTGGAAGCGTTGAAAAATTCCAAGTGGAATTTGGAGAGTTTTGACGAGAATTAACTGAAGCGCATGGGACACACAAAATAAGAGCTTCAGCTGTCATCTGTCAATTGTCCGACTAATTGGAGCAAATGGATGACATTCCAATTATCGCTGAAGCAATGGTGAACGTATGTTCGTCCATGCATCGCTCCTGCAAAAAGGACGTGTCATGCATTAATGACGATGAATTGAAGTTCTCAAGAAGATTATCTTCCTCGCCCCTACGCTCGACTCGACTTGGAAAGTTGGAGCAAAATTTAGAAACATTATCTTAATGCTCCTCTGAGAAGGAAATTGCATCGGGGATTTAAGGAGCTGTATGTGGGCGTCTGTGTGCAGTGTGTTCCCTTCATTGTCTAATATCCTCTTTGGAGGAGTACGTCGTCGCTGAACTGATTGCATTTGAAATATTAATGCACACTTGCAATCGGCTTTGGGAAAGTTTCCCAATATCATCAGATTATGCATAGCTTCTTGGGTGATGGGCCGATGGACGGAGACTTTTCGCGAAACATGTTCTGTGAGATTAGCGGACAACATCTCGATGGCTTACTTCAAATTGCTTTTCACGAAGATCTCATTTGCATAAACTTGGGCTCAGACTTCCAGTTTGAAATTCTGATCATCTGACGGATGCTTTTCTTCCGCAGATCCAGTATCCCAGGAATGTCTGCGATGAACTTAACCCTTAAATGCCCACGAGTCCATTTTAGGCACGCAATCTTTGAACAAAAAGTTTGTTCGACAAAAATATTCCAAACTGCGTTTTATTACGTTCTGCTATTCAAGCCTAACAGTATGCACCGGTTGGCGCATGAATCCAACTGCATTTGAAGCGTGGGCAATGTGGAATTTTCACAAATGAATACTTCCCGTAAGTCAGTCAAATTCGACTCCGTATTCATTATTGTGTCTAGAAAGTGATTCAAGTGATCAAAACAAAAAATTAAAAAAAATTCATCATTTTTTTCGGCCTTAAGCCTCTCCAGCCGGGACGATCCTCAGCCAACTGTATCCAACTGTGCACACCAAGTCGATTGAGGTAATTCTCCACCTGGGTGCGCCATCGGTTCCGTGGGCGTCCTCTATTGCGTTGTCCCACTGGTTCGGAGTCGAAGACTCTTCGGGTTGAAGCAATGTTGACTATGCGCTCTACATGGCCTACCCATCTTAGGTGTTGGATCGGAAGACGCCTCACTAGATTCATGTCGCTGTACAGCCCGTACAGTTGGTGGTTGAATCTTCTCCTCCAGACGCCGTCAACGCAAACAGGACCAAAGATCGCACGCAGAGCTTTTCTCTCGAAAATATTTCGAAATTCTGCCTTTAATCTCGGTACTGGTGTTGTTCGTACTGTTCACTTGCGAGCCGAGGTAGACGAAGTCCTTGACTACCTCGAAGTTAAAGCTGCCTATGGTGACATTTTTTCATATTCATTCCAAGACTCACGACCCCGCCCTTCGGCCGTAGAATTGGAACGGCAGCGTATGTTAAGCACGTTGAACTCCGATCTTGACGGCATAATTAACTGCGGAAAAACTATAGAGTGAAATTCAATGCTTCAAAAACTCAATGCTGTCTGCTGTCACTCAAGCGAACCCTTCATAATCAGCCATTATCCATGAATGGCGCTTGTGTCGATGAAACCGGAAAACTTTCCATCCTTGGTATGTGTATCAACACAACACTTAGTTGGAACGATCACATATTTGAGGTCCAAAAATGCTGCGAAATGTTTAGGTTTCCTTAATCGATGCAAGAAATATTTCACCCCTTCTGATTTGGCTTTAATTTATAAGGCGTACATCCGCCCCAAGCTGAGTATAACGCTCATATCTGGTCTGGTGCCCACAAGACCACACTGCCACACACAAAAGCTAGCGATAAAACTTATAGGATTCAACACTATCGCATAGTCATTAGACTCGCTCGAACATCGACGTACCGTCTCTTCTTTGCCCGTGTTTTATCGTTATTTCAACAAACGATGCTCAAGTGAGCTAGCCAACTGCATTCCTCCTCTCCATGAATTCACCCGCAATACTCGTCTCGCAAGGAATGCCCATCAGTATACCCTTAAGCCTACTTTCGGACGCTCAGTTAAATTCAGAGACTCGTTCTTCAGCCGCACTGCACGAATATGGAATGCTCTTTCCAGCCTAATATTTCCCACAGACTACAACCCGCAGATATTTAAGACCAATGTGCACATGTACCTCCTCTCCCTTTCTCCCTCTATACCTTCGGCCCGTGCTGTGTCTTGACCCCGGACACATAAGGGTATTAGCAATCCCTTGAGCACGCGCAAATTATAAAAATTAAAATTCAAGAAAGATTTGGTCTGATAGACGCTAAAATTAAAATTTTAAGATACCGAGATCGAAATAGGTTATAGCAAGGCCACCAGTTATGGGACCAGATTTTTTCCACAAAACACAGTCAATTTTGCAGAAGAGCAGCGAATGCAGAGTGGAGGAAATTTATAGGCGAATGGAAAATAGTAGAAACGACTGATGATGCCAATGCACCTTAATGGAATTTATTTCGAATTATTAGAGATGGTTTGGAAACTATCCCTACAAAACACATTGTAACAAACATGTTGCGAATTTGTTGCTTACGGTACGTTGTTTTCAGCAAAAAGGATACCACGGAAGCGTGAATGGATAGAGAAAATTGTTCAATAAACGCGATCGATCTGAAAAATGGTGCCGAGAAAATATTAAGACCGGGAGTTAAGTTCAAATTGAAAAACAGCTTCTTATTGTACTGACGCTAACAATCACAACTATGTACTCTCTCGGTATCCAAGTGGTATGCAAAAACCGTTAAAATGACGCATAATCAAAATAGGAGAATGAGAGAAAAAGAATGTTGACGGGCTAATGTTGGTAAGGGCTACCAACATGTTACTGAGGTGAAGAGTGCACAGATGCAGATGTTGATGCTAAGCAAATGTTGGTAAGAGTTACCAACATCTAACTAGGGGTACTTGTTTTTAATTATTGGTATTTTTGAAGTAATTGTTACTGCCCTACAGTCATCAAAATCTTACATGCCATAAGGTCCACCACAAACAACATCGCTAAAAGATGATAACCAAATGAAAGGTCTGTCCAGGAAAAGCCCTTTAAAGCCAGCTGCAGAGATTATGGCTGAATTCAACTTACCAGTCGGATCACCAATAATACAAAAAAGTCTAGAACAACAAAATTTTTTCGGAAGACGTCCCAGAGTAGCACCGGTCCTTACCAAAGAGCACAGGACAAACCGTCTTAAATTCGCAGAAGACCACATAAGTTTCACAAAGCAAACAAATTAAAACACATTCATAAGTCCGGTGATAATGATAAGATAACATGTGGATAACAGTGAAGATAACATGATAAGATAACAAAACTGACTGGGAAAGTTTTAGACATGGCTGTGAGGAAAGTATTAGTCTAAATGGGTCCTTAAAAACAACTTTAGAGTTTGAACTCAAACTTGAAAAGTTTATTAGTAACATCCAGAAAGCAGCCTGGAAAAATACTCCTCGCAGTAAAAAAAAGTATCCAAGTTTAATGAAACAAATCTTCCTTCCAAATAAAAGAACTTATCCTCGAAAAAAGAAAAGCGCGCAAGAAATGGCAGCAGCCTTGCGCCCCGCAATCGCCTGTGCAACCAACTAAAAAAAGCTTTTCAAGTTTTTAAAACCCAAGAGGTATCGACTTATCTTGAAGGCCTAAGAAATGAAAAGTGTACACACTACTCACATTGGAAAGAAGTTAAAAACATCAAGAAGCCCCAAATGCAGGCCGCGCCAATCAAGAAAAACAATGATGAGTGGGCAAAAAGTGATAAAGACAAGGCGGACCTCGAACATTTGGTGGAAACATTCCAGCCCTTTCATGGCCAAAAGTTGGAAGATGATCCAAGTCTAACTTCTATATCTGACTGCTCTACTATAGAAAGAGTATCGCTAAACGAACTCTGCCAGTCAATCAAAAATCTAAAAAACAACGACGTTCCTGGCTATGATCTAATAACTGGACAAATCCTGAAGAACTTGCCGAAAAAGTCGCTAATTAAACTCCTCTACTTAATTAACGCTTCCGTTAAGCTATTATATGTTCAAGACTCATGGCAGGTTGCAGAAGTGATTATGGTTCCAAAACCGGGCAAACAGTTGAACAACAAAAAGTCGTACATATCGTTACCAATAATATCCAAAATTTTTGAAAAACTCTTATTAAAATGCATTCAAAAATTTATCGAAGAGAAGCAACTAATACGTGACCATCAGTTCGGGTTTCGAGCGAGACACTCGACAATTGACCAGGTATACAGAATAACGAATGAAATTGAAGGAGCATTAGAGGAGAATAAGATCTGCTCTACCGCCCTAGTTGACGTTTCCCAGGCCTTCGACAAAGGCATCAAGGCCTAAATACAAACTAAGCAGGCTTCTACCGATAAGCTTGTATAAGACACTAGAAGCTTGTCTCGATAACAGGATATTTAGAGTTAAGAACGGAACTGAATACTCCGATTTTAAAGAGATCCGAGCAGGAGTCCCTCAAGGGAGTGTCCTTGGCCCTACATTGTACCTGTTGTACACTAGAGACATACCTCAAACTGAGGGTACACTTGTGGCTACATTTGCGGATGACACAGCGATCCTGGCAATGGGAAGTTCAGTTGAATCCTCAACTGAAAGACTGCAACGAGCTCTGGACAATATGCACGAATGGTGAAAACGCCGGCGCATTGCTCTCAATGAGACCAAATCAACGCACATTCAGAAATATTGAAATCTGACAGTTTTCATTAATTCTGTACAAATACCGTACGCTTAGGAACCAAAATATCTTGGTTTGACACCCGATGCGAAACTCAAGTGGAAGGCCCACGTGAAAAAGAAACGGGATGAGCGCGAACACCGGTATAGAGAAATGTACTGGTTACTTTGAAGGCACTCCAAGTTAGGCATGTACAACAAACAAGCATGCCTTAAGGCATACAACTATGGGGTTGTACCAAAACATATAACAGAGATTTTATTCAGTCCTTTCAAAATAAAAGTCTACGGGATTTTGTGAAAGCTCCCTGGTATCTCAGGAATTGTGATATACAAAGGGACCTAAGGATAACTACCGTCGACGAAGAAATAACAAACTCCGCTCGAAAGCTAAGTATCAGACTTCGTGGTCATTTTAACAATGCCATCCTCCAAGCTCTGGACATGAGACGTTTAGTACGCCGATTCCAGCGTACGAGACCGCTCGATTTGGCGCAATAGTAATAAGCCTACCTAACGATGGTCATGGCCGGTGATTTTACCGAAGGTCTACCTGCAACACGCGAAAATATCATAAAATGTAAGCTACTAGATAAGGAAACTTAGTTGTAGTAAAGATAAACCAAAAGGGAAGGCTGTGTTTAGTCAGTAAAAATCTGACACTCCCATGTGGACACGGGTCACATAGTGTCTTCTTGAACATTTTCAACAATCCAAGCAAAAAAAAAAAAAAATTAGTCCGGTGAGACAAAACTGAATATGGATTGATCTGATGGTCAAAGGTAAATATGGCATCAAGAAATGCAGCATACAATCCTCAGCGTTTTGCAATGGAATCTACTAAAGATATTCTATTGTCCTATTGTTTTGCCTGTAACTGTGCATATTCATTCATATTCATATATTATACATGTGTTTTTTATTTATTTTGCTAAAATAAATAAGTGAATTAAAAGGAAACATTTTTTGTCTTTGCTACCGCCTTTTTTCTGGTTATCTACCGCCATTATTCATTTCCCGAGTCCCATCACTTCACTTAAGTCATGACACTCTGTGGTTTAAGTTAAACCTCTACTGAAGTGGAATTTATTGTTAAGCGTCCACTGTGAAAACGAAAGTTTAATTGATTCTGAGTTTATCTATGGACCGCCACTTAAGACCACGCTTTGAAAACGGGCATGATAGTTTGTTGGCTCAGTGGATTAGTGCGTTGGTCATGCTTTTTCACATTCTGTATTCAAATCTGGCTCGAGCTACTCTTTTTTTCATGGGCAATACCACTTTTTTATTTAAATAAGCCATTCATATTCTGTTTTCCGACGCATTCTATTTGCACTGAATATAATGAAAACCATGCTTGATAAAATGACATACTGTGTAACATAATTGAATAATAATTGATTACATAAATGCTTATGACATTGCGCCTGTCGTACGACAGATTTTCTAATACTATGTATTGTATTTGTATTTATTTTTATTTATTTATTCTTCCGTCTTTCAAGTACAGAGCTTTTTTAAGACTACTGATAATATTAATAACATTTCATTTCTTATTAATAATAATGCCTAGTATAAGCAGAATTTAACATACAATTATAATGTAATTTAGAGTAAATTGCTACTCAAAAAATTTAAGATTTCATTTTTACATTTATCTCTACTCATATTAAAGTCTATAACATTTGCAACTAAGTTGAATTTTATGCAAGCATTAGTTATAGGATCATTTTGCCCATAGTTTGTACTATGCCTCGAAACATAAAATAAAAATCTAGGCCTCAGATAACGAGACGGGGTGTAAACACTGAACATGGAAAGCAGCACCGGACAATCAATGTGAGCAGTAATGACGTCATGAGCGAAAAGAACTGAATAATAAGTCCTTCTTACATGCAGTAAGAGTGTAAGGGTCTTGAAAATCTTTTGAATTTCGAAACAAGTATCCTAGCATGGAGTTGGCCTTTGAAATAATATAGTCTATGTGCATAGAAAAAGTCAGTTGAACGTCGAATATAACCCCTAGATCTTTATGCGAACATACTCTTGCTAAGATTGTATTATCAATCTTATAATTATAGATTATAGGAAAAAAAATGTCATAACTGAGCATTTACTAATATTGCAATGTAGTCCATTCAAATCGCACCAATTCTGTACTGATGAGATATCATTTTGCAACTCCATTGCATCGGCCAATGATCGCACTGATTTAAAAATTTTTAAATCGTCAGCGTATAAAAGGCAGTCGGAATGGGAAACATAGGAAGGCAAATCGTTAATAAAAAGAAGAAACAGAAGAGGGCCGAGATGACTACCTTGAGGTACCCCAGAGAAATTGAAAATTACTCGTGACACATCATTACCTATTTTTACAAACTGTCTGCGATTTGTAAGGTAGCTAGATATCCATTTCAAGATCTTAGAATGAAAACCAATCATCTCTAGCTTTTTTATGAGCACATTTTGTTGAACACGGTCAAATGCCTTCGAGAAGTCAGTGTACATGGAGTCAACTTGAAGTCTCGCTTCCATGGAACTTAGGCAAAAGTTTGTAAATATAACCAAATTGGTCGAAGTTGATCTTCCACTCACAAAGCCATGTTGAAATTGGAATATTTGGTTTCGAACTTCAGCTTTTCTTAAATTACTTACAAATATAATATGAAAACAAACCCATATAAAAACTCGGTACGTTAAAAATTTACAAAGTAGAGTAAGAAAAGATCTGATGGCATTCGATATTTTTGTCGTTTGAGTGAGTTCACATAGTGTTGAATGCCACATCAATAGGAACAATACAATAAGATTGGGTGGGGTGTTGAAGAAAAAAAAACAATTTTTGCAATTTAATTCACTTAACATAAATATCAATTTGTTATCACTTCATAAAGGATGCAAAAATTTATCAAATATCAAGAGGTGAAAACAAAAGTTAGATCAAAATATTAGAAGTAATAGCGTCTATACTATAATAATGTTGAAAGCCAATTTTTTACGCGATTTAGAAAACATTTGGAACTGTGAACACATCCGATTTATTCCGGGAGGACATTAAATAAACAACTGAATAATAATTTCTATATGCAGTGGTTCGAAAGTTTGGCACTTGTAACATATTGAGCGAGTTATTTCGTAGGTTATAGTTTGAGATTATACGAAAGTTTCTGTTACCAGACTTCATAAAGAATGCTTTCAGAACCTTAAAACAGTATAAGTGACGAACAGGAAGAATCGCTAATTGACAAAACAAAGGAAAACTAGGATGCCTACCAGGTTTACGACAAATCTTTCTGACGTAATTCTTTTGCAAGACAAGCAATGGCTGAACTTTGTTTTGGGACCCACTTCCGCAGCAATTTATACCGTATTGAAGCTTAGAATTAAAAAGTCCATAATAAATTGTAGCTAGGAGCTTAGTCGAACATATATTACGGAGGTAATAGAAATGCCTAAGTGTGGAGATAAAGTACTTCTTCAATGCAGAAGCGTGGGATGTTCAATAATTACATAATTACATCAACATAAATTCATCTACATTTTCTGTCAAAAAACAATCATCACTACAATTTTCACTAGTACAAAATAATTGCCCAAACACACTGGTTGCACATTTACATTGATATAATTTAAATATTTGCAATTCGGTGCATGAAAATATGCATCCGGTTTTTGAATAATGGACGGAGATAAATTAAAGAACATTAATTTCGTCTTAGGCCTTATTACAAGTTTGTGTTCAGCGAACCATTGTCTTAGGGGATGTACATCGCAATTTATGTCAGCATAGAGATCTAAGGGACTGTTGACGCCATACGACAACCCAACATCGTCAGCAAATGCTGTAGGTACGCCTTTTAGATTGAAGTGGAAGAGAGAGTTAATAGTAAATTAAGAACAGAATTGGACCCAGGACCGAACCTTGAGGTACCCCAAGCCTGATTAATTGCACATCACTTCTCGTCTCATTCAACTTCACCCTCTGTGTTCTATTATTCAGATACGAGTTAAACCATTTGAGCATGAAACCACGCACACCTGCATTTTCCAGTTTACTCAACAGAATTTTATGGTCAACCATGTCGAAGGCTTAGGTCAACGAATAATCCATCTGTACATTTTCTTTTGACAAGGTTGCTTATTATCTGACAGCAACACTCTAGAAGTGCGGCCTCTGTTGATTTGCCCTTTTGAAATCCAAATTCAGAAGGATGAAAAAACGTCGTCTTGTCTAAGAAGTTAACTAGCCTAATTTTAATAAGTTTTTCAAAAATTTTACTTATGGTTGGCAGAAGAGAAATTGGCCTATAATTTCCTATATCAGTTGGAGAGCCCTTTTTAAACAAAGGAATAACGTCAGCACACTTAAGATTGTCAGGAAAATACCAGAAAAAATACTACGATTGAATACATCAGCTAATACATCCACAATGAAACATGCAATGTTTTTAAGGACAGCATTAGAAATACCATCGACACCACATGAAATTGAATTATTCAAACGGCGGTTGATCTTGCGTCCAGCGATCGATTTCGGTCTAACACGTAGCCTAAGTATTGTACATACTAGCGATAAGGAAATAACGAATAAAAATTAAATCGCTGACGCTTTTAATGACATTTTTCAAGTATCGGACTTAAATTACGTAGTGGACCAACCCAAAATCTATGTTCTCAATGTTCTACTATTGGTGATGTAAACTCTGTGCATTGTAGAAGTTTTGTTTTCGACCCGATAACTCCGGGTCGAAAACAAAACTTCTACAATGCACAGAGTTTACATCACCAATAGTAGAACATTGAGAACATAGATTTTGGGTTGGTCCACTACGTAATTTAAGTCCGATACTTGAAAAATGTCATTAAAAGCGTCAGCGATTTAATTTTTATTCGTTATTTCCTTATCGCTAGTATGTACAATACTTAGGCTACGTGTTAGACCGAAATCGATCGCTGGACGCAAGATCAACCGCCGGACATGCAGATGGAGTATTCCTTTTAGTTCCAATTATCAAATCAGTTCACCTCTGCCGCCACATCCGGTTCATCTTCACCACGCGAGCTGCACATTTCTGCCACTTTTTTTTTTGTACTCGCACGTAAACGTAATCCTTGAAGCTCATCAACCCCTTTTGACTGCGCTCCTCACCATGCAATAAATTCAGCATCTATCCTGATTTTATATAAGAACGCTTCCACCTCCACCACCACCACTATACCCATCCGCGAGGCTAATAAAGTGAAAATCATAACAATCAGGTTTATTGCTACACGCCTAGATACTGTCATCCAAAGAGGGTTACCCTACCACCCCCCTGTGGAGATCGGCGCACCATCGTGGCACCATTTAAATAATAAAATTTTAATGCACAATAAAATCATTGCGCTAATTTTGAAAACACACTCCGGGCGTCGGCGAAAGACCCTCGCCCCCCGTCACCGCCATCGTCATCCGCTCGACAATGCCACCACACCGGCATGGAGGAGGCCCTCAAAACGATTATTCCATTGACGACGATTTGTCATAAAAGAGTGCGCTTTAAACTGCTTGATGGAGGAAGAATGGAATGGCGAATGGCAAGGCACCACTTCGCTCCGCACTGGCGTTGGGGGTAAGTAAATGTCACACCTTTTAATGCGGCACTCCACGCGAAGGTTACGCTTATCCGGCGAACAGGCAAAAGGGGCACAAGCAAAAAAAAAAAAAAATGAAAATGCTTCTCGTGAAAACGGCGGCAATTCAAAAAGGCAACAAAAGGATTTAACGATTCCCCGAGTCGTTGGCATCACATGAGGAGGGACGCGTTCACGCTCTGGCGCCAAACTGAGTCCTTTTTGATTTCGTCCTGTTTTTTTTCTGATGGCGCTTGCTTTTGTTTTCGAGCTTTTCACTTGGATAATATGCGTTCTCGTTGTTAAGCGTTATTACTTTTGTTTAATGAAATTTATTAAATAATTTTATGGATGGCAATCATAACCCTTCATTGTCGGTGTGACGGTCTTCCTCAACGGTCTTCCTCAGGATGTACCGCCAAAATGGCATCAAAACGGTGGTGAGTATGTGGGTCTTGCTGCGTAGGGAGGGAGGTGTTAAAGAATCTCGCGAAAATCGTTTAAGCGGCCGCAGGACGAGGGGCGTCCCCGTTTTGCATAGAGTCGTCGGCACGGCGCGCGGCGCACTTGTAAGCGAGCGCGAGAGAGAAATTCGTTTTAATGAGTCCGCGAGCTAGCGTGTGGGGCGAAGTGCTGGCGCAGTAGAGGGCGGGTGCTATAGCGCATTATGGTGTATTTAATTTCCATTATCGCGTGGTGCAATTATTTTTGATTTTATCAAGGCTCACACCCTGCGAGCGGCTTGGAGGCAGTCTTAAAGTGCTGTGAGAGCTGCTTGTGAACATAGGTGTTGGGTGTGGGGGGAGGGTGGTGTGTTGGTTTTGTTGTTTTTGTGATGAAAAACGCTTGGGAACAAGTTGTTCCCTCATGCAACATTTATGAGTGGATGCATTAACTTGGGGTTAATGTTGCGCAAGGAGTCCTTAATTATTATTTGCCGAGCTCATTAGACTCTGTGTGAGGGAATAATGCGCCGGCAGTTGTTGCCTTTAGGCGTTGGTAATGGGAAGACATTGTACGGTTTGCATTGAGTGCTGAGAGCAAAGTGTGTGGCGTTTTTCTGTTCCTTGTTAGCAGCGAGTGGAAAGTTTGCGATTAAGATTATGGGATGAATGCACGTTAGGCCTTCAAACGTTTCCGTTTTTTAATTTCAAACTGCTTGTAGTGGCACAGCTTGGTGTTCGTGTTGGCCTCCTGTTGAAGACCTCTTATGGAAAGTTGAATCTCCGATTGAGAAAATCGTTAAAAATGAAAGCCGAATGAGTAACCGTATGTTGGACAAATGGAATTCCATCAGCATTCATGAAAAGAGAATAACTCGACTATAGCTCCAACTAGAAAAGTTGTACATTTTGCACGCAAAGCATTCTTCGTCAGCGATCTTCACCAGACATTTAGGAGACACTCCATGAATGAAAAGAGTAGAGTACTCAACTCAATAAACACTAGACTTGTGCATTTTAGTTTAGTCCAGAGTTCAGTTTAGTTCGAATCTGTTTATTGATCTAATTCATTTATTTCAAGTCACCAGTTTGGGTTTCGAAGTATAAACTCAACAATAGAACGCAGAGTAACAACAGAAAGATGAAAAATATGTGTGTTCTATAGTCTTCTTCGACGTAGCTCAAACTTTTGACAGAGTATGGCATGAAGATCTTACAAATAAATTAAGGGTGTACCTCCCAGAACAGGTGGAAGATAAGGCCTATTGATGTCTTACCTAAGGCTGGAACTTGCTACTCTAACCTATGGCAGATCCAGGCCGGAGTTACTCAAGAAGTGGCCCGTGTTATACCTTCTCTTCTACACCGAATAGGCTCAATTATTTCAGCCGTTGTCATTTTTCGAATGCGTTCATCGATCCCTTTATCTTTTAGTAGCAGCTCTGAAAATTTCTAGCAAAATCCGTCGTAAGGGTACAATATTATTGATGATATCCGGTTTTGCCCGCCACTGTATTCATTATTTCTGTATATTGGTAGATATATACATTGCTTCTTTTTTTTTTGACTACCCTCGTCGGGCCGCGCTCTATCTCTGATCTAGATTTAGTTGCGACTCTGTGGGAGGCCCGTGTTGGAACATAGGTGCCGGGCCCAGGGACAGGGGTGTCGGGATAACTCCAGTCTCCGGTATCGAATGAAAACCTCAAATTCCTTTATACTACATCAAAGACTAAACTCGCTTACTATTATCTCTTACCTCTCACTGCTTTTAGCTTTCTTTCCACCTCTTCTTCTCGTGAGTCTCTCACTCGACTCGTGAGTGACTTGGGCGAGAGCAGTGCTGTGAGCTGAAAGCAGTGCACTCGCGAATATGCTTCTAGGCCTCTTTGCAGACTATCCCCTTCCAGCGGCCAATAGTGCGGCTACTTCACGCACCATTTCAGCCTTGAAAAGCTTCCGCTACACATTTTTCATACCGAAGATAGAAAAAAAAAATAAAACGCATCTACCCTGACTCGAACCTAGACGCCGAGACCCGCTGCTTGGTGCCCTACGATTTCATCTGGTAATCCTTGCCATTAGACTTCCAATTTCTAGCTCAACGTGGGGATCTCCTCTTATCTTCACCAAACCAATTCTAATCGCTGATCGACCATAACCCCTTGCCTACTCTTAGGCGAATACCTTTCACGAGGACATAACAATCATTCACTGAGTCAGAAACCGACAGCCGACGACACGGGAATCTAGCGCTGGATTCAACGTAAAAACTACATGCTACTTACAGATTAAATTCTCACCTGACGGAGAATAAAAATTTTGAGAGGCACGCCTCAAAGGGGAGTTTTGTCTCTCCTTCTCTGAATTAGTTGATGTGTAACCGGAATGCACTAACTATCACATGTAAATACCCAAACATTATCATACTCGATGTAAACCTATCCAAGACCGAGTTGGTCCTGTTGACAAAGAGACACAAAATTCCAACCATCACTCCGCCAAAGCTGAAAGGCGAAGAATGAACTTTCACTAATCGAGCGAATTACTTGGTGTTATTGTCCAGCAAACTAAACTGGAGTTATAACTTTCAGCAGCGAAATCATCAATTAAACTTTACTGAAATCTAGTCCGTCAACATCTGAAGATCGTAGAAGACTTTCAAAGCCTTATAAAAAAAACCACAACAATTTTTCTTATTATTTCAAAGCCTAAATATTCAAGATTATGTATGCCATCCTTCATCATCATCTTTCTATCATTAAAAACAAAAATGTTGTAGATTTTTGAGACGATAATCGCTCTTTCGTCCCGTAGTGCGTCGCACAGTGGTTCAAAAGCAGAAAAAAATACCAAAAATGATCTTTGGAATATGAAGTTTTTATTATAGGCATTTAACTAGCCTTCGTTTTTCCAGAATTTTGGCAAGTTATCTCAAAGGATGAGCGAGATACAGAGCTTACTCTTTCGTGTAGTTTTGAAATTCTATATTTTCTCGCAGTAACCCATTGGTATAAAAAGTGTTGGTTTATAAGTTAGACGTTATTTAAGCTTTCAAACAGAAGAAAATTAAATAATACTAGCTTGGCTTAGCTGGGTTAGACCAGGTGCAATAGAATTAATATCGTATTGCTTTTTTCCTTGAGCTACAGTTTTAGCTCCACGAGTGGTTAACAGTTTTAGAAAGCTACGGTATTCAACGAACTATTCTATCAGGAATAGTACCCGCCCTGACCCGACGGGAGACAAATTTTTACAAATTTATTCCGACAAATCGGTTTTTAAACACTTGGTTTTGATTTAAGTCATGTTACAAAAGTTATAATTTCTTGGCTAATAATAATTGGAAAAAATGGAACTAGGACTTTATTTTTAGAAGACACATTAATCTTTTGCTTAAAAATTAAGTCTATCGAGGTATCCATTTCTTGTAATAGGATCTTAATAAAACAAGCTTTCCCAGGGAGTGTGTTTTAATGTTTATTGGACTGTAAAAAAGTGGAGAGACCTAATTTTTCGGAAAGCTGGAAGCACGCTCTATGCATGTCCTTTTCATACACTTTTACAGGCTGCAAGTCTTTTAAGTGTAGCAATACGTTGACTTGCAAAAAATGGCAGTTTGGTTGTAATTACCAAATTTTGACGAATACTACAAGAAAACTTTTCGTGGTTCGAAGAAGTGATATTTATATATATATATTCGTTTTCACTTAATAATGTGTAATGAGTAATTCGTTTAAACTACATCAACCATTTTTGGACTCAGTTTTAACATTGGTCGACGGGTTCAAAAGTTTCATATTTATTTCCACGCTTGTTTTTTCCATTTTCTGTACCAAATTGAAGAAATCACACGAGTCGTGTTACCACAAGGATACAATTGAGTCAAAAGGGACTCAGTTTTTTTTAATTTATCTCGGGGATTCCTATTTATTAGATTTGATTCTTTTATTGAAGAATGCGCAATTTTAATTCACATTTTTCAAAAAATAAATCATTTTCATAACTTTGCAATGTGTGATTTATTTTATTATATACGAGGTCGGTCCGATAAGTACTTAGCCTCAATGCCCTATGCCACCACTATCGCACGAGTGGGAATGTTCACGGATTTAAGAAAAATGGAAAAAGAGCAAAATATCTTTTGTGATTCGATTCCTGATGTTCGATCGAGCAGATAAATCAAAGAGTGATTGGATGCTGTGTACAGTTATTCTTCTTCATTGACGACCGTAAACAATTGGTTGAAAGAGTTTCAACGTGGTTGCACGTGAGTTTTTGATGAGCCACGCCCAGGTTTCCTGAAAGTGGCTACCACGGAGGATAACGTGACAAATATGATCCCGTATTGGCAAACCATCGATTGAAGGTACGTGAGTCAGCTGAGACAGTAGTCATCTTAAAAGATGGAACTGTTGGACTATCCACCGTATTCTCCAGATTTGGCCCCGTGCGACTTCTTTTC
Organism: Eristalis intricaria; assembly: GCA_964034865.1. NCBI lineage: Eukaryota > Metazoa > Arthropoda > Insecta > Diptera > Syrphidae > Eristalis > Eristalis intricaria. Next base: position 111,194,861 of record OZ035873.1, on the reverse strand, counting down.
TTTCTGTTCATCCCAAACTTGAAAAACTTCCTCCAGGCAGAAATTTCAGTCGAATGAGGAGGTTATCGCCGTCTCGACGGCCTACTTTGCAGACGTTCCGGAAACGCATTTTCACACGGGATTAATGAAGATGGAGCATTGCTGTGTATCGAGCTAAAATGAGAAATTAATGTTTTCTAGAATAATTAACGTTTTATTAAGACACCTTTGTTGAGACTCATTTATTTTCAAAATGACTCTTTTTCGAAGCTTCTGAGACTCATAAATAATTTAACTTGTGGTAATACTACAGACGAATGCGCATCTTGCCGAAATTCGCTTGTTTCGCACGAAGAACTGGCACTGACAGTAAATATGTCAGCCCTTCAAATACCTCCATGCTGGCCTATCTCAGAGCTCATGCAGAGCTCAATTTGGGGCTTATGCAATCGGAAAAGGTGCGTTTCGTAATCAGTGTCGCAGCTTTGTTGTCTTCTATGGATTCATGTCATCCGCTGAGGGACAAATTGGCTTGTTTACAAAGATTTTTAGCCAACACTCACAAAATGAATCATTCAAGTCTGTCAATCTGCGTTGAATGACAGCGGCTGATCCAGCTGCGACTGTAAAAACGAACGCGGGCGTAGCCATTCTTTAACAGATCAAAGCTAAGTCGTTATTCTTTTTATGTTTACCTTAAATCCACGCCAACCACGATGCCATGACTGTATTTGCAAAGCACGACAATTCATTGAATTCGAACCAAGCATGCGGAAGAAATGCTTTAGTCTCACGCAATGATATCATCTCCTTCCAAAAACCAAGAGTATCGGAATGGAAGGGAATTCATTTACCGCTTTACGGGAATTCAACCCTTAAACTTTGCCTTCATCCGAATGGCAAAAAGATACATTTTTATTCACAAAACAACAAACAAAATGCAGAAAAACAACGGAACGGAAGGTATCTCACGATGTTCCATACGCTGCAGTAATGGCAAAGAGAAGAAGCATTATGCACTTCCCTTTTGCTGGGAGTGGCACAAAGGGCACCAGACAACCCAGCCAACGCGCCACACAATAGAGTGCATCTTTTAGCTTTGCGGGCCTGATGGGGGGTGGCAAACAAAAGATATAAATTCCGACGACACCCTAGAAAGGATATACAACACCACCGACGATGTCGACAGGGGCGGAAAAAAATAATTGCACGCGAAATGGAGAGTGGAGGAATCTGTTAAAAGGAATTGCATCGTCCTTGTGCATTCTTTTTGCGGCCAAATCGAAATATCCTGTTTTTATTTTTATTTTTTATTTTTTATGTAACCAAAGCACGCTTTGTGTAGACGATGTCTTGAGGTGCGAAATGGAGAAGAGGTTCACTCAAACGAACTTTGAGCACTGTAATGGCACCGTAATTTGAATTGTTCTTGTGGAACTGTCTTTGAGTTTGAGATCTCTTTCGTAGTCAATCTGCTGCGTGTACGCGATGAGACTCGTTTAAAGTGTCATCACTGGCGCATTGGACGACCTTAACCGCAGCGAAGTCAAAGGAAGTGAGGACATTTTAGATGCAACTCGTTCATTGGACGGGCGAATTGAGGGGGTATTCATAATTCGAATGACAGACAATTAGATTGCTGCTCACTAGAAATGGCCAGTCGATGGGCAGGTGCATGGGTGGAGGTGGCTTCGACAGATCATTTGTGTGATCCATTAACCAAAGGGGCTGGGAAGTAAGTGGCTTAGGTTGACGATGGGTGTTCCTCTTAAGACAATGAAGCTGTTGAAATTTGAGTACCCAAACAAATTGAGTCTGCGATCCCTGATTTGTGCATCAAGATTAAGCAGAAGTAGACAAGATGCCTTATCCCATGGAGCCCAGGAAGCACAAAATCCCTAACTTCGATCCTCCCGCATAATGCAGGACTTCCTTAAAGTTTAACGATAGCGAGAAATTCGTACGTCTTATATTAGACACGAAGCTAAGCTGGAAACTTAATATCTAGGAACGTGTCAAGAAGGCTTCTACGGTTCTCTTTTTCTCTAAAAAGGCCAGAGAGTGCAAATGCGGACTACAACCCCATATGGTTCACTTGCTATTTGTTTCAGTAGTCAGCCTCATACTGCCATATGTCGTCGCAATTGGGTTGCCTACACTAGAAAAGAAAATCAACCTCATACCTCTCGACAGAGTGCAGAGGATAGTGTGCGTGTGTATCAGCGGGCCAACCACCTCTGAAGCTCTAAACGTACTCCTTAACCTACCACCGATAGAATTAGTTGGTAGACAGACAGCAGTTAACACGGCGATTAGACTCTCAACGGTCCACAGTGAGTAAACTAAGTTTACGTACACACATTAATTTTTATTTTTTTTCTTAATAAAAGCATATTTAAATGAGCCAAAGATGCAACTCCTTAACCTAGAATTTAAGTCTAAGTTTGGACAAAATATGATTCGGTTATATTTTCAGAGCTCATAAAACTTAAAGAAGAAAATAAAAACAACATAAAATCGCACCAAATAAGCTTACGTACAATTCCTTTATCCCCTAATATGTGGCTTACACCTGCAGGTTTGGTTGATGTATTAGATCATTTTTAATTTTGTTGGCATCCATAAGTATGCAATTTTTGGTATACTCAGAGTGTCTCTGCTATACATTTCGTTGAGGTTTCGTAATCGATTCTTTTCATTTGTTTTTTTCAAAGTGGTGGTCACGCTTCACAGTCACAAAACGAAGATTGTGACCATCAAACATCAACCATCACCTTCCACGATTACACCCCTGACTGCTTAGCAAATGTCATATATGTCGTCGGTGCTGCCAAGATTTTATGATGAATCATTAAGCGCCGATGATCGTTTTTTGTGCACTTTCAAATTAAGCGTATACACGCTTGCAAAAAACACAGCTAATATTGTACTTGAAAAAAAAAATCGGACAAAATGATTGGTATATAAATCGCAACTTAAGCTCGCTGCGTGACCAAAAATAATGTTCACGGTCCCACCTCTTTCGAGTCACTGACAATGATCAAAGCGTAATAGCTGTCTAGAAAAAGCTTCTCAAACTTGGTAGTTCGGAGACGGCATTAAACTGTAGGTCCCTTCCACTCGTCAGAGAACAGTAGCACGCACAACACGAGTGGTTGCTGAGAAGCTAGGCCCAGGTCCGCCTCGGACTATAGCGCCACCCATATTATTATTATTATCATTATTTTCAAGCGAATCTAGAGCGTACGTAAACTTATTTTGCCCACTGTAGTTGTATACCCATAGATACAGACCTCACGATACCTTAACTCCTCTTCGCGAATAACTTCACAACCAGCATTCCCCCAGATCTTGTTCTATTCAGACTACCAAACAGCAGACGCTGGATTGTCCACTGCGAATCTTCACAGAAGGATGCAATTGGAAGGGCTAGCGTCTATTCCAAGAACCTAAACATCCAGCAATCACCAGCCTGAAATCATAGCGATTAAAGAAGCTCTATCGTGGCTAAAAAACAATGTGGTAGTAGTAGTTTATTTCGTGAAAAATTGTTTGTTTTAACAATATATTAAGTTGTCACGCATTTTACAGAGATTTGATATATTTTAGATATCTTTCTTCTGAAACATTATTTGATATATTATTGAAGAAGTAAGATGTAAGTATAACTACTTTTTGAAGGAAAAACGAAAGAAAAACATTCCATGTAAAAAAAAAGAGAGAAGATAAGAGAAAAAAAATTACATCCTGAGTTTGAAAAAAGTGTAAGTAAATAATATGAATGTAGTTGAACAAGAAAATAAAAAAAAATAAATAAGTAAATAAAAAAATAAATAAAATAAATAAATAAATACATAAATAAATAAATAAATAAATAAATAAATAATTAAATAAATAAATAAATAATTAAATAAATAAATAAATAATTAAATAAATAAATTACTAAATAAATAAGTAAATATATAAATAAATAAATAACATAACATAACAAAATCAGTACACAGTTTTGCAGTTAAACAAGAGAGCAATAACAACAAAGTAACAATGATTTTCAACCATGAAGTTAAGTGACTAATTTTTAAATTGTTCACGAGAGGGTCCTCGGCAAAATCACAGCGAACAAGGAAACGCTGGTTCAGTTTCTGAATTCTTTCAAAGATGAATTCAACATTCGCTTTTTTGTGAATGTCCAGGGTCGAGTGATGCCACGGTAAGTTGAGCATCATTTTTAGGAGCTTGTTTTGTGAGACCTGTAATTTCTTAATGTGGCACATTGCACAATTTCCCCATATTTGGCATCCATACAGCAATATAGCTTGGAAAATTACTTTATCGATAATAATTTTATGTTCTATTGAGAGTTCCGATTTTCTGTTAATGAACGGGTATAATATCCTGGTTGCAATAGATACTTTATTTGAAGTTTGCGTTATGTGGGAATTAAAAGTTAGTCTTGTGTCTAGATACATTCCAAGGTACTCAACTGAAGTTGACCAAGTCATGTATTTCTGTTTATCTGTAACTAGGATGGAAGAAGGAAGAAGATGGCTTGAATTTGATCTTCATTCAATTTTATCTTCCACTTATTGCAGTATTCATAGAAAATACTCATCGCATTATTTACATTCCTCTAAATGTCAAAAGCGAATACATGAGATGAGAATATTGCTATTTCATCCGCGAACATAGCTGTTTCACAATGTGATAATGACGGAAAATCTGACATGAATAAATTATATAAAACAGGCGCAAGAACGGATCCTTGGGGAACATCCGAATGAAAATGAATCCTGTTGGAGACATCGGATCGAATCATGAACGTCCGTTGGTTAAAACTTATTCCGAAACTGACTTATTTTGACCATTTTGATCAACTTGTTCATATCATTGTTCTCATGCTCAACCATATATGAACGATCAGACAAAAAACTACGAATAATTTTACATATAAAAGGCGGAAAATTGAAATTTATCATTTTGTATATGAACCCGTCATGCCAAACGGTGTCGAAGTCTTCCTCGATGTCCAGTAAGATCATTCCAGTTGAATTTCCAACTGAACGGCATGATTTAATATGATCGCAGATCCTTAAGACTTGGTGTGAAGTACTGTGGAATTTTCTGAATCCAAATTGTTCTCTGGGATAAAGATTATGTTGTGAAATATGCCTTGAGATCTTTTCTTTTAATACTTTTTCATATACTTTGCTTAGAGAACTTAATAAGCTTATTGGCCTATAACTATCGGGCCTATTAGGTGGTTTACGTGCTTTCAAAATTGGAATGAAAACAATGTAATACCAAGTACAGATATCGTAGCCTTTTCCGATAGCCAGGCAGCGGTCAAGTGCCTCAACTCAGTCACTTTCAACTCCAGGTCTTCCCTTATTTGCCGCTGTAGTAAACCTGATACGTGTCATATTGCGTCTGGCCCCAATTTCCAGATGTAATCTAAGCCGCACTGTCTGGGCGCTTGGGAACCAACCTTATCAGTGGTTCTCAAGAGTTTGGCAATGTACACGCGATCACCTGGTTGTGCTTGCCTTGACTTTTGGAAAGCGTGATTAGAAATATAGAATAGAGTGCAGTCCGCGATCTACAATCAAAGGTGACTGTTGTGTATTATTACTACACCGCCTATCGGATGTAGCAGGAGAAAGTGTACCTCATTTTTTTCAACACGATAGATCTGATCCAGGACCCGCAAGACTATTCTGTAATCCTGCATGTCCTACTTGATACGACGTGCTTGCGACGGCTAATGTCGAATGATGATCTTCTCCTTTTCAGCAGATCGCCACAATTTGTGCATGCAATTAATGCCGTCACTTGCTTCATATCATCAACAATGATATGAAAAAGTTGATCAAAATGGTCAAATTAAGTCAGTTTCGGAATAAGTTTTAACCAACGGACGTTCATGATTCGATCCCAGACACACCAACTTTCGTTTCTACAATACTCCTTCCCTCGAGTCGCTAATAACATTCAGAAGGTGCATCTTCAAAGAAGAGTTCGTTAAACTTCACTGTTCGGTGTAACTTCCTCCACTCCTGAGAGAAACATCGCACAGGCACTTAGCTTGGTTAGTTCACGAACGAACTAGTTAAAAAAAAAAAATGAACTAGTTAACAATCTCATTTTATTTTAGCTCAGTTGTTCAAAAAGCTCAGGCTTTTTTTGTTCCTTCAATTCGTGATGGCGCTGTTATTCATAACAGTGAAAATCACACAAGACTCTATTTCCAGAGCAGTGAACTACATTGGACTAAATGAGTTAGATGAACGAACTAGTTCAATAAACAGATTTGAACCAAACTGAGCGCTCTCTGGACTGAACTAAAATGCACAAGCCTGCCATGCACCGCACTAGTGGCTTGCTATCTCACCTCGGACTGTAGTCTGCATCAACCACAGCTTCGCTGAAGAGCTTCATGAACTTGCAGAGCAACGGCACTGCACCCTAAGCTTGAATCCAATCACGTGCACATCACTTCGCAGACGAATAACTCCCCGTTGCCTCGCCACGGCAAGAAATCCCATCCTCTTCCATTCAACTGAGGGATGTTTCTCAAGAAAGTAAATCCCTTATTTTAACTAATACAGCAGCTCTCAATTACATTACATTACCACACAAGATATCCTTAAGCAGTGCCTTCCCCGGACAGCTGAACATCTAATGGATGCCTTCCAACCTCAACTGTAAAACTTTAGAGCCCGCACAGCCCACACTACTCGGCGAAACCTTAGCCATAAGACTATACAACATGACACAATGTGACAGGCGGAGGTCTGCAGCAGTGCAGAGAGTTGATTGGAGGGAAGCAAACTTCGAATTAATTTTCAATCTTATTGAACAGTTTTGCAGCCGCACTGACGCACACAGCAGCACACCGTCCAGACCCGAAACCACTTCAGACATTTATACCGAAGTGGAAAACGGTCACGGTCCAACCACCCACGCCTTCTCGTGCGCTCATGTCCTGGCAGTGGTCGAAAGTTGAATTTTTTATAAACCAAAGAGAGATTGTTTCAGTTTTGATGTTTGGGTATCAAGTTGGCTGGCGCGTTGATTTAATTAAGGAAATGAAAGTGAAAAAGGTTCTTTAGCCGGTCTTTGCACCGCTGCCGCCTCTCAAGACACACCAGCCACCGAAGGTGAAGTCCTCCAGCTTCTTACATGATTAAAATGGATTTATGGTTATGGCTATACGCGCAGCAACCCACAACTATGATACGGCTTCGGTTACGTCCGACCCTCTTCATTATATTTAATTGGATACTTTTTTTTTTTCATTTTCTTTTTTTTTAGGAATTCGGGCTGATGGGTGGAAGGAAGAGATCAAGACGAAATGATGGGCGGAAGGACACGGCAGCCGGAGTTGAGGCAAACTGTTGGCTTTTACGAGTGCGGAAAGTTTTTTTCGGAAAAGTTTTTAATATAATTATCCACTGCGGATCGGAAAATATTACGGGATAATCGAATGAGGAGTTCGGTGTTTCGTGGGAGATACATTGTATTGAATGATTTATTCCGCCGTGACGGGGTGCGCCCCACTGTGTGCGGTTGAGGAGTTTCGAGTAACTTTTTTAAGGGAGTTTGCGATGGAGGGTATCTGATTTCGGATATAATCTTGTTGAAGATACAAATTATAGTGAAATGCTTCATTGTTCTTTGGATGGTTGAACAATGATTTTGGATCTTCGCTGTCCGACGAGGAGGGAAAGAAACATGGAGTCTTGCCTCCTCTTCTTACCCTTGCAGTGGCGGTACAGTCTCAGGTGGACCAGGGCCTCAACCAACAAGGGAGTCATGCTGTTCAGCTTATTAAAGGTAAAGTCTATTAAAATACCAGAATTAACTCATCCTTGAGTAATTGACAGCTGCATAGAGTCATACACACTCGGACAAAATAAAGTGCCTTTGATCCATTTTGAAAATGATTTTTACCTTTTTTGATTTTATTTTTTCATGGAGGCATAGTGGGACTATTCAAAAGATATTTATCACATTTCCACTAATTTATAAGGAGTTTGTAATTTTGTGACTTTATTTGTGAGAAGTAATATCTGGAACTACTGAACCTATTTTGAAAATAATTATTTCACCAGTGGAAATGTACATTATTTCTCCGTGCCATAGGCTATATTCGAATGTGGTTAACAATATTTTTTTTAATGTGAAGGACCCTTTCTAGCGAGTTCGTGTTAAAATACTTGGCCATCTAATTAAGATATAGGCGGCAATTGAGGGAGGTCGTGGAGTTGAAAGTGACTGAGTTCAAAGACTTGATTGCGGGGTTCCTATCGCAATAGAAGACAATAGCTGCGTTTATACGCCTAAATTTCGATTTGCATGTAAAATACACCATAAACAAGTCCTATATCCACTTAAGTAACTCATCATATCTATCGCCGCTTAAGAAATAAGCGCGGATAAAAACAATGCTTCCAAACATTACTTTCTGTGTGTTCATTCCTGAATTTATTCATTAATTGCTTAGGTTGCTGTATGTGGCTTACATCTGCAGGTTTGGTTGATGTATTAGATCATTTTTTTATTTTTTTGGCATCCATAAGTATGCAATTTTTGGTATACTCAGAGTGTCTCTGCTACATATTCCGTTTTGGCTTCGTAAGCGATTCTTTTTAATTCACGCATTTTTTCTTTATTTTATAATTATTAAGTGTTTTTGGTTTTAAATTGATGGTCACGCTACACAGTCACAAAACGAAGATTGTGACCATCAAAGATCAACCATCACCTTCCACGACTACACCCCTGACTGCTTAGCAAATGTCATATATGTCGTCGGTGCTGCCAAGATTTTATGATGAATCATTAAGCGCCGATGATCGTTTTTTTGTGCACCTATAAATTAAGCGTATATATGCTTGCAAAAAAACACAGCTAACATCTGTGCTTGATATTACATTATTTTTTAGCCAGAACAGAATTTCCCTAATTCCTATGGCTTCAACTTGAAAGTGGTGTGGCGTCCATATAAAACGATTCCTACCGAGTGACCTTTAAAATTCCATTCTTCAACAATGTATCGGTACAATAAGTAAGATGAATCTTAATATGTGCATATAAACATAATATTTGTCTGTTTCCTACACCTGCACATGCAGGAGACAGATTCTACGAACACACAGGCCTCAACCTGCTTGTCATTTGTTTTCATATCGTTCTACTGCTCTATGTAAACATATACTATACACATGCCTCTTCTCCAACATCCCATGACACGTACTCCACAGCCAACATGAAAACAACGGCAAAGGGGCAGCAAAATAAAAAGTGAAAAATCATAGTAACCCGAAAAATCTCGGGTTATACAATATCTGGCTGGTTAGAACCAGAAATGAAGTATAACAGGGATGGCCGACTTCACAGCTGATTACCCCTAGTCCATAGACGAATTTAAACGCGTTTTTGACAGATATTCATGATTTTTTGACGGTCATTCACAAAATAACGGGAATGCCATTTTCTGATTGGTCAATGTGGTTTAAGAAAACGTTATAAAAAACAGTTCCCAAAAATTGTAATGGCCAAGAGAGGCAGAAGTCGGGCATCTTTGTAATACTTCATTTCTGGTTAGAACAAATTGGTTCTCTGGCCTTGTTTTGCCTTCATCGTTCGCCGTGGTTGCCTGCTTTCTTTTCAACACACGCTTTTTTAGGCAAATAAATAACTCGCTCTTCGTCGACTAATTTGCTGATTTTGTAATGTTTTCTCTGAGATTTTTTTTCTCTTTTTATTTCTGTTTGAAAAAATTGCTGTTGCATCTGCCAAAAAGGTTTTTTCGAAGCCACTTTTATTATACTCTAGGCCCGTTGTAAATTTTAGCTTTGATGACTTGAAGTATACAACATAGGCTTGAATTGCTTTACTTGTATGTGATTAGCAAACTAGGAAAGAAAGCGTTTGCAGGTGAATATTTTTACCGACTTATCTTTTCAAATTTTCCACGCCACTGCACCCTGATGATCCCTGGAAGTTGAGGTCCTTAGAAAATACACGACAGTTGGTAGAGTGCCTGCTCCTGGTAAACGGGTCCCCGGTTCGAATCCGAGTGAAGTCAAAGTTAATACGCTTTTATCTGGTTTTCAAATCTGGTCCAGTCACCATTTCACCATTAACGACACTATCACTGGAATAGTCAATCAGTGGTAGTAGTCTGACTACGGGTATCCCATTGGAACAACATGGTCTCGGTGTGCTGGTGAAATGCACTAGCAGCCCTCCTACCTAACCTAACTTATCCTAGGTCCTTATAATAGTTGCCAGCCCCCACAACTGCATCCATCTTCGATCTGTCTCTGAAAATTCGCAGTGGACTCCTCCGTCTGCTGTTCAGACTCCCAGTGAGATCTGGGGGTGATGCTGGTTGAGAAGTTCTTCACGAAGAGGAGTTTGGGTATCGTGATGTTAGTATCTATGGGTTTATAACTAAACCTGCCGAGGATTGTTGAGTTTCCAGACCGAAGTTCGCTCCAGATGTGAAGCAATCTCAGTCTGATCGCCGTGTTAGCTGCTGTCTGTCAACCAACTGGTTCTATCGGTCCAGCTTTGGAGGAGGCCGCTGGTACATACACATACCACCCTCTGCACTCTGATGAGGTGTATGAAGCTTTTCGACTGCAGTCCACCAAATTGCGACACCATACAGTTGTATGGGTCTGACTGCTGGATTATGCCTGGTTGTAGTCCACATTTGCACCCTCTGGCAATTTTAAAAACGTCGAGACTAGTGGAAGCCTTACCTAGACGTTCCTTGATATCCAGGTTAGCTTAGTGTCTCGATTTGAATGTGCTATTTTTTTAAGCGCTATTAATTTAATCCCGCAAAATCAGGGATTCGTCACACTGTGGGAAGGCGTCAATTATGAATTTTTTTCATGTCGGGAATCGAACCTTGACACCAAGACCCAACATGATTCTGTCTATGAATCTAGCCAACCTGGGGCCAAATTACTCAGTCTGGTCCTCGAAATAGGTCGGAGAAAGGAGTTGACAATTCTTGTTTATTATCAGATCATCAGAATCGAATGAAGCTTGACAGCACGTTGTGCCTTTCTCCTTAAACTCTGCAAGCATTTCAAACGAATGCCCAGGCTCCTCTCAGGCTTCTGCTCGTCGCTGTTGATTGGCGCTTCCCAGTGATCTCTACACTCTTCGTAAATATCTACTGTTTTAGTTTGAAGGAAAATTTGTTATTATTCCAGCAACTAAAGCAACAACTCTTCGAATTTGTTTTGTTTTATCAGAGGACTGATTAAGTCAGCCTCTGGGCGCAAGGTGTGTATGGCGGCGTTTAAAACCGCCAATATTCGCCAACGTTGTTGTGTGTTCCTTGCCACTAATGAAGGTACGCCTCTGTTATAGCAATCCCACTCGTTAATTACGCGAAAACATAATGAAAATGTCAAAAGGTCGATCCAATCGATAATTACAAAGAATCCTAACTGCGTACATGCAATCGCACCTGAGTGATAATTAACATCAATTATTCGAGATGTGGGGGTGGGCTTGCATGGGTGTGTGTGTGTGTGTGTGGGGGGGGACGGGGGAGGGGTTTGGTGTGTGTGATTAAAATTCAATTAACCATCGGGCGTCTTAGCCTTAAAGAATACAACAGCTTCGCGGCGACCTACCGAGAACCAACAACACAAGCCAGAGCGGAAAATGAGAATCGATCGACTGCCAACGCGATGCCCGCGGCAAGGGGAATTCTCGCTGAGTCTTGGGGTTATGTCCTAATTAATTATAATAATATAGCATCGCACGGTGCGGCGCAGCGCGGCGGCGGATGCGGTGGGTGGTCGGACAAATATCTCAACTTTGAATATAATTCTCGGATCCTTCCCTTTGGCAATGTCATCATTGAGGGAAACCTCTCACGGTGTGTGTGTGTGTGCGGACGGGGAGGTACGTATAAAAGGGAACATTTGCCAAGAAAATTGGTGTGCTTCATCGTTGTCGCCGTCATTTGCTTGGGTCCACTCAGATGCACATGCACTCGTCCTCGCTTTTGTCGCTATCGCTGTCGCTGCCGTTGTCCGTAGTCCGTAGTCGTAATGGTTGTCGTTGGCGTCGACGTTGTCCTTTTCGTCCTTTTGGTGTCATTTTGGCTTTTGCAGATTTTCGGTTTTAAATTTCTTCTTCCGTTTTCCTTTCTGCTATGACATCTCATAAATATTATGCGACTCGCTCATCCGTAAGGAGGTTTGGATGGATATTCAGAGTTCGTTTTTCCTCCCCTCTACTTCTACCATTTTTTTACCTTACTCGTCTCCACGCTATCCCTCTTCATTTTTATTCGGAATTCCTGTGTCTTTGGCGCTTGATGGGAGAACGGATGGTGAGACGCGAAATTTTCAACTTTCTGGAATAAATTGTGTGTGCATTTTGCTGCAGATCGGAGGGACGACGAACAAGTTTAACGGACTGCATGCTGCACATAACAAAGGGAAATCTTATTTTGAGGGAATTTTCCAATTAGGAGTTATGCATTCCTGCTTTGGTCTGGGTGGGGTGGTGTGAAGTGATGGAATTTTGAAATTAAATTTTGCCAAAGAATGATGACACGAAAATGGAGTCGGGCACCCGGTGAAAGTGACATCAAAAGAGACATCGTTTTGCGACTGAAAGGGCTATTTTGTCAACAGAATGATGTTCTTTGCGAGGATATTTGGAAAATTCGACTGTCGGTTTTGGACTCAATTTAGTCGAAGTGGTCTTTGCGGATTTTCTCATAACATGTATTTTTTTTTTCGGTATTGCAGAATCAATAAACTAGACAGGGATGGTAACATAAATGGAAACGAATGTAAAAAAGTGAAGACGGCTATTCAAGCATTCGGGCGGATTTATTTAACAAATCATGAGGAATTTGATGTAATCTATGAGATGCAAAATCGGTAGATGATCCTGAGCTCAGCAAAGATCTGTCGTGTAAAGCGCTACTGAGGGCATACACTAAGAGAACGTAGTGCTTTGTGTTTGCCCTGTGATGGTAAAATAAGAATCTGCGTCGAAAGAATTTGCAAACAAGGCTTTGAAGGGTTATTCGTTGATGATTTACATGTTTTAGAGATAAACATGTAAAAGGGACCACCGGTGTCAGAGCAGTGAACATGAATAAAGATCACTCCTGTGTAGTTTGCGAAGCGATACGGACGTACCTTCAATAAAGTTGATCTGAAAAAAATATATTCAAGTGTTTTATTATTGCTACTTCTATCGGTTAAAATATTTACATATTTTTAGTTGACTGCGGTTGCGTGTCGTGGAAAATTTGAAAAGCTAAGTCGGTAAAAATATTCACCTACAAACGCTTTCTGAAATTGTATTGCGTATTGCTAGTTTGCTAATCACTTACAAGTGTAACGTTGTAAACTTCAACTCATCAAAGCTAAAATTTACAATAAACCTAAAGTATAATAAAAGTGGCTTCGAAAAAAACGTTTTTGACAGATGCAACAGCAATTTTTTCAAACAGAAAAAATCTGAGAGAAAACATTACAAAATCAGCAAATAAGTCGATGAAAAGCGAGTTATTTATTTGCCTAAGAAAGCGTGTGTTGAAAAGAGAGGAGTCAACCACGGCGAACGATAAGGGCAAACAAGGCCAGAGAACCAATTTGTTCTAACCAGAAATGAAGTATTACAGAGATGGCCCGACTTCTGCATCTCTTACCCATTACAATTTTTGACAACTGTTTTTTATAACGTTTTCTTAAACCACATTGACCAATCAGAAAATGGCATTCCCGTTATTTCGTGAATGACTGTCAAAAATTCATGAATATCTGTCAAAAATGCGTATCCTTGTCAATCGTTGGGCGCCATATTAATATTTTCTGTCATTGCCTTACCTGTCATGATATGGGCAACTTTAGGTGACTGAAGTTCCACATTACAGTTTTGTCAAAATGTGAACCGATGATTACTTCACTGTTCTGCCCATTGACTAGCTCAAAACTCCCTACAGTTCGTTCCCGATATGAGCATCTGCCTTACTACCAAATGAACTCCACCCAATCTTGACTATTGTATTACAAAGCACTGGGCGGAAACAATCCCATCCTCGACTTCAGTCCCATTTGATTTAAGTTTTCATAGCTCGAAATCTTCCTGTGTATCAATTTCAGAAACACCCGTCAGTCACACTGCCGAGTACTGCAAGCGATTGCGGTTGCCCCAACCCAGGCATTAGAGAATCCTTTGAGGATCATCATTACTTACTGCTTCTGTTTAACCACAAAAAAAAGGGCATTGAAACCGAAGACAAAACCGAAAACAGCACAAAGGTGCAATCGTCCTGCCTCGATGAACAAACAAAAAGTGCATGCAAAATCAATCAAAAGATTCGCCGCCATCTCCTTTCGCATTCAAATTGGTTACTCCGCACAAAGCGAGCGCTAAACTCGCTCATACATACGTATGAGGAAAGCGGTCCCTCTCAGACAACAAAGGACGCTTTCTTTGAGGTGAGTAAATCGGTTTGTTTTCATCCCATAAGCAATTCCAAGCAGAGATATGCAGATACCGTGAAACTGCGACGACTGCGAGTCGACTCATGGTATGCACATGGACAGAGATGGTGGATTGCAGACGATGGAGGAATTGGGAGAGTCATAAGTTCCACAAACGAAAGATCATTTCGTAGCGTGTTTGTAGTAAGCGATATCTTGACTTAAAAGTCAGAATCCGGGGTTGTGGTGGACTTCTTGAAGATGGGCGGCTAGTCGCTCTGTTGACACCTTTGCAATGCATGTTTTGAGTCGGATATGGGGGAATGCAAAGAAGTTTATCGATTCAACAGAGAAAGCATGTTGTATTGTTGACACTCAGATGATGCTGAAACGTGGCTCACTTTGTTCGGGACTCTTAATCGATGAACTGTGCCTATAAATCGGGAGATGAATTTATGCAAAAGATGTACTCGTAGCTGGAGAATAAACTTAGACTAGACTAGGATTTGATAAAACTGATCTGTAAGGAGTGCCAATCGAACTTCCAATCACTTCCGCGCTGCAGTGTAGTGCGGTAAAACGTGGAGGTTGCACATGAATACATCCCACCAGAAGTGGAAAGCTGGAGATATCTTTACAGTCGTCCTAAGAGATCATCCATATCGGGCGACTTATTCGCCAACAACGAAGTACGTACAAATGGCTGTATCGTAATCGAACGGGAAGCAACCGAAAGCATCGTCACAATTGTGAACTTCCGGTAGCTTATTAGGCATGTTCCCTCTGGGAATGTCATTTCTTAAGTGTTCTATCGACGAGTTTCGCAGAAATGTCAAGACTAGACGAGGCCTTGTACGGCTCGGCTCAATGGACGCTGTCAAAGGGGGCCTTGAAATCCACGAAAAGGTGGTGGGTGTGGATTTGAATTTCTTGGGTTATCTCCAGGATCTGCTGTATTGTGAAGATTTGATCGATGGTGGACTTCCCCGACCTGAAACCACACTTTGTTTGAGGCCTATCATGTTATTCACGAAGAGAGTGATTCCCGAGACTTTGACTTGGGTAGCTTGGAGAACCTATCGAAAACACGTAAATTTTTTCTTATCTTTAGCCAATTCCAGCATTTGGTGGGCAGGAATAATACACGGCATTAAGGAGCGTTTAGAGAGTACTGGAAGCGACGGTGAACAAAAATGTTGCTCTACAGTTCCTGTCGAATTTTTGGATGGATCTTATGAATCTGATATTCAGCTTGGCGTGTATATTGTTGTCTTCCGAGAGTCTACCCCTACATCCCCATCGATATTGATGAGCTCTGAAAATAAACAGAGTTTTGTAATAAAACCACACGTCGGTGATAGAATTATTATGACAAACAAAAAAGATGGTCCGGCTGGTTTGGTATCTCAAAAGAATTTTACACATATATGACTACCTCCTTAAAGGAAAAGCTGTTAGGACTGTTTAACAAAGTTTTTGAGGGTACTCTTTCGGTAGACGAATTCCGTGATGCTATATACGTTAATGTAAATATATAAATTATTCGAATGTTCAGCAGCACGACCGTGCCACATTGGCAAAGTTGTCTGCAACCGATCAACGATAAAGAGGAAATATCACTAATTTCATCGAGAAATGCTCAACGCTAAGAGTGACTAGGAGAAGTATTCTTGGAAGTTACTTTTTAACGGTAGAACAAGAAATTAATTTTTTGAATATAATGGATTAAGAAAAAATGAAGATATAGCGATACAATAATCAATTCAAATGTTTGATGTCACAAAGTGTGAGTAGAATTTTGGTGGGCTGCTAGTGAATTCACCACCACACTTAGACCATATTGTTCCATTGTGATACCCACACTTTGACTACTACCACTGATTGACCACTCCAGTGATAGTGCCGTAAATTGACCCCAACGGCAAATGGTGACTAGACCCAATTTGAAAACTAGATAAAAGCGTATTAGCTTTGCTTTTGCTGGGATTCGAACACGAGACCCCACTAACCAAGGACAGGCACTTGACCCACTGCGCCATCTAGTCGTTTTATTCATATGGTCACTTAATTACTTTATAAATCAAAATGGTTATCTAAATTAAATGCATTTTAGTTGTCAATCTGGCAGACAGCAGGTGCCATGCCTGCTGAATAATAATATAATATGGGTGGCGCGACAGTCCGAGGCGAACCTGGGCCTAGCTTCTCAGCAACCACTCGTATTGTGCGTGCTATTGTTCTCTCACGCGTGGAAGGGACCTACAATTAATGCCGACTCCGAACGGCGAAGTTAAGAAGCTTTTTCAAGACAGGAATACTCGTTGAGCATTGTCAGTGACTCGAAAGAGGAGGAGCCTTGAATTATCAATGGAGGTAAATTCGGGCATCGAACCTGGCACCCTCTGCGTAGGAGTCGACGCACTAACCCACTACGCTACGGCGACCCATGCCCGACGAGTGGAATCTCAGTATCGTTTGCCCGATCCACAAGAAAGGAGACCCCTTTGACTGCGCCAACTACCGAGGGATAAGTCTCCTGAACATCGCCTACAAGATCTTCTCTGCCGTTTGGTATACTCGCCTGAAGCCGTTTATAAATAACCTGATAGGTCCATATCAGTGTGGCTTCAGGCCAGGGAAGTCCACCATCGACCAAATCTTCACACTCTGACAGATCCTGGAAAAAACCCAAGAAATGCAGATCGACACCCACCACCTATTCGTCGATTTCAAGGCCGCATATGACAACGTGCATAGGGACGAGCTATACAACGCCATGTCTAGTTTTCACATTCCTGCCAAACTCGTCAGGTTGTGCAGGATGACGATGGAGATTTATCGCTGCTCCATCAAGGTCGGTAACGAACTCGCCGAGACCTTCAATGTCAAAAAACCTTTTAGACAAGGCGACCCGATGTCATGTGATTTCTTTAACTTCATCCTGGAAAAGATCGTGCAAGACTAACATGCCAACACTTGAGGCACGATCTTAAAGAAGTCCGTACAACTGTAAGCATACGGATAACATTGACGTGATTGACAGAACACAGCGAGCCGTCAATGAGGCGTTTGCAGGCATTGTGGCTTTGAGGCGGAAGCGGCTAAAATGGGTCTAGCGCTGAATAAGGGAAAACAGGATGTACCTGCTGTCATCAAGAAAGGGCGCACAACATCGACGACTTGGCAAAAACGTCACCATAGGCAGCTATAACTTCGAGGTAGTGAAGGACTTCGTCTACCTCGGCTCGCAAGTGAACAGTACGAACAACACCAGTACCGAGATTAAACGCAGAATTACTCTTGCCAATCGCTGTTTCTTTGGGATCAAGAGGCAATTGAGTAGTAGAGTCTTCTCTCGAAGGACCAAGTTAACATTATATAACACCTTGATCATCCCTGTCCTGCTCTATGGTGCGGAGGCATGAACAATCTCAAAAGCGGATGAAGAAGCACTTGGTTTTTTCGAGAGGAAATTTCTGCGTTCAATCGTTGGTCATGTCTGCGCTGATGGTTATTGGAGAAGAAGATTCAACCACGAACTGTACGGGATGTACAGCGGCATGAGCCTAGTCAGGCGTCTACGGATTCAACGCCTAAGATGGCTGGGCCATGTAGAGCGCATGGACAACACTGCTCCAGCCCGAAGAGTCTTCGACTTCCAACCCGTTTGAGAGAGAACGTTAAAGAGAACGTCCGCGTTTAAGGTGGCGCACCCAGGTGGAGGAGGACCTCAACCAATTTGGCGTGCGACACTGGATACATCTGGTTGGAGAGGCTTAATGGGTGAGGCCCAGGTTCACCCCGGACTGTAGCGCCAGATAAAAAAGAAGATACTGTCAGAGCCCAGTCAAATATACGAAAGAGAACATGGCACATCACAGCTTCTAAGTGGGGTGGACGTAAGCATTTTGTGAGTGTTCACGGAATGGATGTGCGTGTGGGAACGCCACTGGTGGGCTCAGCATATCTGTAAAATATGTAAATCTCAAATAATTATATTTTTGCTTATTACTTCTGGTTTAAGAATCACAGAATAATGACTGACACATCAATCTTCGCCAGGAAATGTACTAACCGAATAATAGTCCGAGAAAGGTCATATTCAAATCTGTTCAGGTGTTGTGTAGTAATATGTGGTTAAAGCATAGAATAAACGGTTTTTTTTTGTTAAAAAATCATATAAAGGGTCTTAAAGCACCCATTTAGGTAATTAGAGAACTAAAAACCGAAACCAATTTCACAGAATTCTGAACAAAGTTGCCAAAGACATCAGTGCTCTATCTCTTACTATTTAAGAGTCCATAAAGCTCAAACAAACTAATAAACATAGATTTAGTTTAGATTGTTTTTTTATTTAGATTGTGGTGTAAATAATTAATAAGAACACACATTCAAGCTTTAATACTTATTTAATACTTTATTGCAACCCGTATCATCAGCTAACAAAATGGACTTCAAAACACGACTGAGAGTACCAAGGCATCACAATCACAATCAAATTTACGACCTAGACGTACGATCTATGCTTACGATCTACGCTCACGATCCAACCAACTCTCCAACCTTTTCCTCTCAAGAGGATAATGGTGGAAAGAGAAAATAGATCGGGACGAGTTGTATCGCACGCTTGATGTTTGATAACCGAACGACACGCGTGACGAAAACTGTGTTCACTGGTTGGAGGTCACATACCTAGGAGAACACGTAATAGCATTTTATTATGTTACAAGAAGAAGAAGATAAAAATGAAAATACTACTATATTACATATAACTTACAAGAAACTCCAAATCGCCCGAAATTTTCCACTAACGGAGTTTTTCGAGAACGGATATAGGAAAAGTTTCTTTTACGAAAAAAAAAAATATATATACAAAAATGAATACATATAAGAAAAATCATTCATACACGACACTGAACAAGCTGTGGCCAATTCAGAAAAAGCTAACATTTTAGCCAGTACATTTTTATCGAACCACCAAATCTCGACTACAGTAAGTAATGTTACTGATAATATTGTTGAAGGTTCTTTACGCCTGATAAACAACCAAACTCAGCCTTATGACGCTGATACGGTTGGGCTGAATGAGCTTAAGTCTATCGTAGCTACACTAAAAACTCGTAAGTCAGTCGGATTTGACGGAATTAGAAACATTTATCTTAAACACCTTCCTACGTTGGCTCTAAAGATATTATAATAAATTTTTAATGGATGCCTCAGAATAGGTTACTTTCCTTCTGATTGGAAATGCGCCAAAATTATCCCAATGCTCAAGCCAGGGAAGCCATTGGATGATCCCTTGAATTATCGCCCCATAAGCCTTCTAAGTTCTCTTAGTAAATTTTTGAAAAGGTCATCAAAAATAAATTAATGCTACACCTGGAAGGATACAATATTTTACCACAACAACAATTCGGCTTTCGCCCACATCACAATACATCACACCAAGTTTACAGAATCAAAAAACATTTACTTGAATTTTTTTCATTAGGCACAAGCACTGGCATGGTACTCTTGGATGTTGAAAAACTTGTTGTGTCACTGTATGGCAAAATGGCCTTGTCCACAAACTCTTACAATTTAACTTTCCTATGTACCTCATAAAAACTATACAGTCTTTCTTAACTGCAAGAAGTTTTAAAGTATTTGTGAACCAAACTCCATCTGACGTCCAATGGATCCCTGCCGGTGTGCCTCAGGGTTCCGTATTGGCCCCCATTCTTTTCAACATCTATACATCGGACATCTATACAACATCTATTTACACTTCATGGATGCCATTCTGCAATTTTTGCAGATGATACATGTATTTATTCGTCCGATTGGGTAGGCTCAATAATTGAGTTTAACTTGCAATCAGGGTTGGATAGGTTGCTTAAATATCTTTCAGATTGGAAAATTAAAATTAATCCTTTTTTGTCGAAAAAGAAAATCTTGTTTTTTGTCTGCAGGAAATTTAATAGTTTGCGGAAATCAGATTGACTGGGCACCATTTGTTAAATATCTAGGAGTCATTATGGCCAAAAGTCAGTACAGTACAAGTAATGTCGTTAGTAAATTCAACAAAACCATTAAAGTACTATACCCATTCATTTTTCGCAAGTCTGAACTAAGCAAAGAAAACAAGTACATAATATACAAATCTATCTTCCAAGCCATTTTGTTCTACGCAGCTCCTGTATGGGGGGAACTGCGCAAACAGTCACATTAAAAAGTTGCAAGTTCTTCAAAATAAGGTATTAAAATTGATCCTCAAACTACCATGGTATTTTTCAACTTCAGAACTTCACGAATTAGCCAAAATTGACGCGGTAAAAGAACGAATAGTCCGACTTTGTGAAAATGTATGTAACCTATCAGAATACCCTCTTGTTTCTAATCTTGCAAATGTTCTTTGATATTATATGTTTTATTTATTAATCTATGTATAAAGTTATTGCATTTATTTATTAAATTCTATTAAAACTTCATGTGTCCACTAAGGATACACCAATCTACAAAGCTGTGATATTTTGCGTGAATTAGCTTTTGCTTCAGTTTCTTTCTTTGGTAAAATTGATTTTGTGCTCGTATTTAAATTTTTCATAAGTAAGGTAAGATATAACCATATCTATGTACTTCTCAATTGTAAAAATGTAAATTGTTGCTAATAAAAAATACATACATTCATACACGAAAAAAGGGCTAGTAACTACGGGCAATGCATTTTTAATGAACTGCAAATCGTCGCGGTTTTTTCTTTTTATTATCATCTATTCGAATTTTATATTTATGACTTGGTCAAGCATTTCGTATTTCGCAATTATCTTTGAACTGAATTTTCAGTTCAAGGGTTGCGTTAGACAATTTTTTTTTATTTTCCACTAATTTTTTTTAATTTTTCACTCTTTATTTGTGGAATGTTGTTTTTCCTCATTCCTGCTTTTGACTTGTTCTGCAATGTACTACTTTAAATTCAATTTCAAGGAAAATTAAACTCTATAAATTTTAAACTTTGTCAAACTGTCATTTGCCTCTGTTTGCATACAAAATGTTTATTTCAATTAAATGGAACATAGAGGGTTGGTTATATAAGACTGATTTAAACCAAGTTTTTCAAGTTTTCTTGGTAATTAAAATTAATAAAATATTGTCTCTAAAGACTAAAAAAACGTTGTTTAAGCCGAAAGGCACAAATAATTATAAATTAGAATAGCTTAGAGTACTCGCATAGGGTCAGTAAGTTAGGATTAAATACAATAAGTTATTTAAGATATCTAAGCTAGTTTTAAGTATATTTTGTCTAGCAAGTAAGTTTCTTTCATTAAAATAAAAACAAAATTTACATTAAAAAAAATATAAGACTGTTTCTTTTAGCTGTGTTTTTCTTAGAAACATTTCTATATCCACGACGTATTTTACATTGATATTAATATATACCAACAATATATGACGGAGCATGGTGTTTGTTAGTATTTCGTATAAAAGAGTTTTTCCTACAAGCGAGTTTCTTATAAGCGTCAAAACTATCAAAACTATGAGTTGTGGCTGCTCATTTATTTATGTTGTTCCTTATTCTTGCCATTTTCCTAATTCTGCGAAGGTGATAAACGACTAATCACCCCTATTCCGAAACCCGCCGGTGGGAATCGTCCACCGATATCGAAAATTTTCGAATCCGAAATCCTCTCGAAGGGGATCATCCGCATCTCGGTAATGTGAATTGAGATTCACTGCATTCTAAAATCCGATCAAATCGAATCACTCCGTACAAACACAAACATTCGTATATAGTTGAGTAGTTTACTAGTAAAGATGTGAGCTATTCTTATTGTGGTTAGCATTATTTAACGTATGAAATTTTAGGAAGAAAACTACATACAGGGAACAAATCAAAGCGGTGATCCAGGAATTGAAAAAAAAAAATATCGCGACAGTGAAAAACAACAAACACAAATATGTATATGCCATAAAGGAGTAAGAGTATTTTTGGAAAATTTGCGAAGATGTTTAAACGAAAAAGAGTGAATCATCTTTTTTTTTTCATTTAAAAATGCATGTTTTTTTTTTACGTTGAATAAATGCAATTTTATTTATACGCTAATGCATGCATACGTATGTATCATCATGTAACATCATGTAGATATGTATTAT
This sequence comes from Eristalis intricaria, assembly GCA_964034865.1. Lineage (NCBI taxonomy): Eukaryota > Metazoa > Arthropoda > Insecta > Diptera > Syrphidae > Eristalis > Eristalis intricaria. The sequence continues at coordinate 111,172,263 of OZ035873.1, read as the reverse complement.
CTTCCCATTATTTCGTTTTTATCCGACTTGCTTCATATGACTCAGTTTGGCAGTGAAGAGCAGTTCTCCTTAAACATGATCACACTGATATTTTGTGTTGTGTCATCGAAAAAGTGAGTAATACTATGCATTATGTGTGTTAAACAAACAATTTGGACCGAGAAACACAAATTCCAATGTTTGAATTTACAATTAAATTTCTTAAATCAGACGTCTAACCGTGGAACAGCTGACTTCGAAAAAGAGAGAAGTGATGTCGATAATATAGTGCATCCGATGGATTCAATGATAGCACGAATCCGAAATTTGGGTCCGATTTGGGAATATGGCTGAATAAATGCTGTCAGCGATTGGGTTTAGACCTCATCTTTACCCTCTCACCTACAAACGTGATAGTTTCCTCTCAGATTAAGCTCTGCTAAAATTGAAAACTGGTGGAATGGATACGAGTACTTCTTCCCGGAGTCACAGCGTTTAAAGGTTAAATCAAAAATTTGTTGAATATTCGACCGCACCGCAAGGGTTAACTTCGTGCAGATGGGACCGCATGCGTCCCTTCCCATGAATGTCTTTTCATCCGCCGGACAGAGAAAGGATAATCTACATAATCCCAGACAGTTGTACGGTGCACCACTGCACGCAGCAGAAACTCTTTTCCTCCTTCTCCAGAAATCGATGCTCCTTCCAGTCAGTCGATGACATACCTACACATTTGTGGCTGCAGGCGTAGACCATACGGCGTTATCGATATGTGACAACTTGGTCTCCGATATGCGTCCCAGACATGCAGATGTGACGAGTGTAGTGATAGTCAGATGTATCTTCGTAGCATCGTGGAAGTGCTCAGTCCTAGTTGGTTTTGGTCAAATTGTCCAACACTTGGATACAGCATAGAAAATGAGATTGCTATGACATCGGCATAGTCACTCGTATGCAAGGCCCGGGGATGCATTCCTTCTGTTGCCCTGCAGACGTAACTAATTCTTCTGCGAAAAGTGGATATTCCGATTTGCACTCATCTCTCAGGATAAACTTTGCTTTATAGCAAAGGCCGATAGCTGAGTAGATTTTTCGGAAATCGAATTGGGATGTCGAATGGCAGGGTTTCTTTTTTTGTCTCTTTTCTTTTTTTCATTAGTGAAGCCCAAATGGCACGCTGTGATTGATTATTGCTTTCATGGCCTGTCTAGTTATGGATATGAAGCAGAACCAGTATCTGGGGTTTGCGAAGTTCTGTTGTTGCTGTCGGACTCGCTATCGCTTGTCTAATCAATGACTTCGTTCACTTCAAACGATTGATTGTCTTCGCTTGAAGCATGGACAAATTTATGTATCCGGCACCTGTCCTCTACGCCCATCCTAAATGCCACAGCTTATTTATGACGTTCGGAACTTAAAAGTTGATTCCAACCCTGTGTGTGCGAAGAGGTGAAAACTGCTTTGGTTGGGCGCCAAAGCACCAAAAGAGCCGAGGAGGTGGTGAACTTAAATTAAACGCAATACAAGACTTTCCTTTCGCTTCGTACGCGTGGCGGTCGGGTATAAATGTACACACACCTCTCAAGGATTCACGGTTTACTGATAAAAATAAATGAAATCGTATTTCGAGGCATCACAAGCTCCGTTGGGTTGGTCGTTGTTTTGCTTTTTTTTTCAATTTTATTAATTTTTAATTCGCTTACGTCAGCCTGCAACTGGGATACGGCATGGATACCTAATATAGCACACACAGGGCACACACACTGGCTGAGTGCCAGAGAAGTCACGGTTCATGGTTCGTGAACTACAATCCACAGAAGGATGGATGATTGATGTGTTTATTTGCTTTTCCGGTGTCGCTGGGAGCACACGAGGGCGTCTGAACGGGCTTTCGCGTTTTGTTTGTGTTTCAGAAGTGGGTTTTGGTATTCAATTCCGGTGGGGCATTCTGGGAACGAGTGTGTAATTGTTTTGTTTCTTGTTTTTACCTTGCATTTTGTTTTTAACGGCTTCAAAGGACACACGAGGTGAGTGGCACGGTAGTCGATGTTAAAGTTTGTTCGTCTGGCACGTAGAGGGGTACGAGGAGAATTTTTCATTTAAAAAGTGCTCCCAACGATGGAATGGGGGATCAAATGATCTGCGCGATTTAGATTTGAAAGTGGTTTTTTGGGATTTGTTGGAATCGTTGGAGACTTCTCACAATAATCCGTTCTCAAGGACTAGTCACATTTTCTCTTCAGCATCCACGAGACATAAGTTGAGTGCATGAATAATTTAGAACTACGAAAAATGCTTGTTATGAGACGCATTAAACGATCCCTCACGTCAAACAGGTACAGACATTGAAAGCTTCAGGATGGGCGCAGCAACTTTGTCTGTCCATGGGAAATAATTCATTCTGAAAAAATGATTACCATTTGCAGTCCAAGAAATTTGCATGACAGGAGAAACAACATACACCAACAGAACACCGTTCCAGAATTCAAATCCGTCGTCCATTTAAGTATAGACAGGGGGTGGTATGCATACAAACTAGTAAATGCGTTTACTAGACGTTCTTTTTAAGTAAATACTTGATTTTCATATGCATACAACTTATGTAAGGTCTGGAGAAGAAGTATATACTAGGGGACAAGGTATACTCTAGGGGACAAAGTACTTACTAGTATCGGATGAATTTCACTAGTAAATAATTAATACTATATGCACAAAAACTAGTAAGTACTTATACTTCTGTAGTAATTACTTGACTTTCTTCGAGTTGTTGAATAGAGACTTCAAAATTTGCTAGTGTATACTTTTCTGCTTCTGAGGCTGTACTGAATACGATTACTGTCGTGAGTTTCACTTTGAAGTAATGAGGTCGCTATATTCATCGAAATGGCTGATTTTTTACGAATTAATTCCGAAAAAGCTTACAACAAGCGAAGGGTTGCAAAGTCTAATTTTAAATGCTTTAACATTTTGAGAAGGAAAACGTAGATTGGTTAAGTGAATACTTTATTGGTAAGTAATGACTTTACTCGAATTTTTCGTAAATTATATATCTTAAGGCATTCGAACTGAAAAAAAGAGGAGGGGCAGTATTACCTCAAGAAAATATCCTCATCCTTGTAAGATAAGTCCTGCTGTACGGCGCGGAGGCATGGACAATCTCAAAAGCGGATGAGGAAGTCCTTGGTCTCTTCGAGAGAAAAGCTCTGCGTGTGATCTTTGGTCCTGTTTGGGTTGACGGTTTCTGCAGGAGAAGATTCAACCACCAACTGTACGGGCTGTACAGCGACATGAGTCTAGTGAGACGTCTTCCGATCCAACGCCTAAGATGGCTAGGCCATGTAGAGTGCATGGACAACTCAGCTTTGGTCCGAAGAGTCATCGAATTCGAACCCGTTTGACAACGTAGCAGAGGGCGCCCGCCTTTAAGGTGGCGCACCCAGGTGGAGAAGGACCTCTACCAACTTGGCGTGCGACACTGGAGACAGCTAGCCAGAGACCGTGCTAGTTGGAGAGGCTTGTTGGTTGAGACCCAGGTCCACCCCGGACTGTAGCGCCAAATAAAGAAGAAAGAAAGAAAGAACTTACAATTTGCCTTTCGGCGTCCAAACTATTGTTTTTGTTTTTTTAGTCCTTAGGACGGACTTTATTGTTTAAGACTTACTGGCCAAGAAAACTAAGAAAAACTTGGCGCTCTATACAGTCCTATTATTACCTAACCTAAATCTAAGCCTAAACCCTATTACCCAATAAAACCTAAGAAAACTTAATCTAAGTTAACATATGTCCGTAATACTACGGACGTGTACATAAGGACGTGTATGTTATGTATATGCGTAACATATATAATCCACACGCCCTTGTGTGCCTATTTTTAATTTTTTTTTTATAGTTTGCCTTAAAACTAGGTAAGTGGGCCGCTGTACCAAATAAACGATTTATGCTATCAGATAGGCAGGAGGCGGCAAAGGCGGAGACTGGTTCTGGTGTAACCACCAAAAGAAGTGCCGCTCCTTATCACTGTCTCTCCTGTCTCGAGCAGGGATCGCTCTACTGAACCGGAGTAAATCTTCGTGTTCGCGAACGACATCCGATTCGTAGAGGAGTCGCCTGTCAACTGTTCGGCGCATCGCGTGGTAGATTACAGGACATCCTTCAGTGTCCTGGATCAGGCCGATCGAATCAAAATAGAGGTCCGCTTCAGGTGGAACAATGCCGTTGTGGCGCACCCTCTCATGGTACATATAATTGGGATGGCAAGCCCCGAAGATCAGACTGTTGGTAGAAGTCATACTTCTTGCAATGTGACTTCTTATTAATTGTATGATAAAATTGTTCATCCTTTTCACGTTTGCCCTGATGTACAGGACCTCGATAGGATAGTACTTCTTGTACTCAGACTCGGGTATTCGATACAACCGGAGACAAGTCGTAAGACACCGTCTCTCGAACACCCTCATCTTTTCCATCTGGGAAGGACTCACGTTGAACCACAGGGGAAAACCATACACCATGACTGGCCTTATGAGGGCCATTTCGCAGATTACCTTCACCCTGGTATCAAGTTGGCTGCTGTAAAACGGCTTACTTGCCACAGCAAAGGCTTTTCTAGCATTGGTCAAAACCTTCTCTATGTGTTTAAAATACAGAAAATGATCCAACCAAATGCCAAGATATCTAACTACAGTTTTCACGGCTAACGGTTGACCCTGGGCGTCAACTATGCCGAACGTCTTCCAGTTTACGCGCGTATCCCTTGAGGCCATGGCCAGCGGAAAACTGTGCGGAAAAGGACAGTTTCACACTTCTGGAAGTTGATAAGCACCTTCCAGTCATCGCAATATGTCAAGGTATTGTCAAAGTCACGTTGCAACAAGGTATTAATGAGATCTCTTCTTCAATTTGAGTATTTCGCAGAAGGGTGGTTTCTCTTTTTGTTACGATTTAAAAGAGAGAACACACTGGAATTTCGATATCGAATATATGCTACTGCATGTGTAGATCCACACACACACACCATGTCAATAGTCGCCACTGCAGGTTGATTGTTGCCGACGGTCTCTAATGATGTACATTTTTAAACGACAATAAGTTGCATTCTGTTGAACATTGCTTAGCTTCAGGACAATGCAAGAGGATGGTTGATAGCTCAAATGAATAAGGGATAAATTAACTAAAAAGCCAGTTATTTTAGTTTTTCAATCCGATAAGCCATTAATACACCAGGACTGTGTGAAGATGGAAAAACATAACCCCCTTAGACCCGGAATAAGTAGACTAAGTACATTGCCAAGATCAAATCTATCTCTCTACCAAATTTCATCAAAATCGGTTCATTGGTTTGGATGTGAAAGGGTAGCAGACAGACAGACAGAGTTACTTTCACATTTATAATATTAATAAGTAAGGATGAAGATCTAACAAATGTTTTGTTGTTGAAAAGAACATAGCCTGTTTCTGGGTCTTAGGAGGATATCAATCATTCCATAATTCAAGGACTGACCAGATGCCATCGACTTCAAGCTGTCACCTGCAAATGAACAACAAATTATCGATCGAAGCGCTGGCTTATTTTTGTGGGTCTTTGAATGACCCGACAAATGTTATCAAAAAATACTAGACCAATTATGAAGAAAATCACCCACCAGAGTTGGTTCCTCCTCAATACAAAATGTCTTAACCCTTATGCCATGAAGAACCAGTGAGCCTTAAAGTCTCTTGATGTTCAGTGTCCTTTCTCCTGTCCCAGCACCCCACAACGTGTAATCAAAAGGCGACCGAACATAAGTCCTACCACCCATTCCCAGCACCATCGAACTTTAAGTGTACAAGCTCAATGCTCATAAACATGCCATCAATAATGTAGCGGCACTGCTTCAGCCACCCAGCCCATGGGGGATGGTGGGCTTAATGAAGGCACCAGGTTTCGGCATTAAATGCCACGAGACATTAACCCCACGTCTGGGGATACGGTATTGAACAGAGACCAGTTCACACCCACTCTCGCCGCTGCCGCGCCACCGGGTGATGGTGATAGTAACCACTTCACTTCGGGGGGATCCTTCGAAGGAACGACTCGAATCCATTCATCTGTGACTGCTGTATCGTTACATCACGGTTTGTTATGAACCCGATCTGGTGCCCCATCTCAGAACAGACACATTCGTTATGCTTGGCAAGTTCTTGGAATCACGGGACAACGCAAACCCTCTCAATGCCACTCAGAGGATGCCTTCGAGCAACGATGACGACAAGCGACGATGCGATGCGATGTTGCGAATGTGCACCGAATCATGCATGTTTGTACCGTCCATGAACCGTCAGCAATTGCAAGTGTCGTGCGATGCTCCTTCTATGGCATCCCTCATCTTCTATCGGAGAGTGTCCTTTTCGTCCTTGCATTGTCCCCGTCAGTGCCTTCGGAGGGAAAAGTTTTCCTTTCATGATTCAAAGATTTTACCTCTGCACAGTCAATTAAACTTCCACCAAGGCAAACTGCACACTGGCAAACCAGTGCACCGAACCTCAACCCCCGCCTGCCCCCACCCACCGACAGGGTCTGTTGATACAGAATTAAGAATTGGAGATTGTTTTTGCAGGATCTCCCAGGGAGCGGCGGGCAGGGATGCGAAAGAAAGGGGGATAACAAGGACGACAACGCGCAATGGGGTGGGTGGGGGGCATAGGAGACAACACCGCCCAGCCACTGAGGCAATAGTTCACTGCTGCAAGCGAAGACGATGAAGGTCCTTGCAAAGGCAAGGGGACATTGCACCTCGGATCGGAGGTCGACAGAAACGCTCCGAGAGGTTCGTTTCGCAAAAACTATGCGCAGTTGAAGTTGATTTTCGAATTCGTCCCCTTGGGTGTGACTTCACATGGGGGCATGGGGCGTTGCCTCCATTAGAAGTTTTCACTAACCCCCTATCTGTGTGTGTGTGTGTGTGTCAAAAAACTCTGCGAAAGCTTAATTAGTATGTGAACCCTTGAACTTAGGGACACGGGACCCGACACCCAACTGCGAAAAATTATGTAAAACACATTTGTGGATGGCTTTGTTGATTCCTTCGGGGCTGATGGGTGATTGGATTCATGGCACGTCTGCACCAGCTGTGGAACATTATTACTTGGCCTTCCTGAGACGAATGCAAATATTTGAACAAAGCCAACGGTAGGGTTGCCTTCCCAACTTGAAGTGCGATGAACAATTTTTGTTCTCACTGCGTGCTGCTAATGTCGTTCACGCGGCAGGAAGCACGTTGGCATTTCGTGAATTGATTGTAGTTTCATTTCAAAAATTACTGGATTTTGGTGAAAACATTTTGGACCAATTTTTTTTCGAAAAACGTAGTTCAAGTTAAGCTAACTTTGTTGGAGGCATTTTATTTATGATGGAAGAGATGTTTTTGTGGCTATATACCGGTGGATGATCTGTCCGTCGATTTAAAATCACCACAAAGTGCGTGCCACATTGTGAACAACCCACTTGTTCATGCCCAGTTCACCTGCAGAAGCCCAGAAGAGAGTTCACTGGTTAATGCTGCTGCTGGCAGTGACAGACTGGAAATACAGGACGATGGGTGTTGCAATTCCAGCGAGGCCAGACTTCAGAAATGTGCCACAAGCGTCCAGTTGAAAGCCCTTTTAACGTTGTCATTCAACCATCGGAAAACCCTTTGCGGAATGCGGACCACTGACGGTAGCTTTGAACATGGGAGCAAATTGACACCCTGACGTTTGAAGATGATGAGAAGTACGTGAAGCGATATCAAAAAACAGGGGTGTGGTGTGGCGTCGCAATAAGTAAAAAAAAGAAAATTTCACAGTCATGTGAGAACGACAGAGAGGATTCCTTGTCCTAGACCTATGTCGAATATTTGCTCCCGTCCGGTACCCCAGTCGAAGTGGGGACACAACCAGGACAACTCCATAAACTGCACAAATGTGTTCATCACGTCAGGAGGGCGAAAATGCTTCGAGTATACTGGCTTGGCGGAATTTGTACAACCATCAGTCAATCGAAGGTTTGTTCATATTTATATAATCTTGTGAGGTTATGTAGGCTTTTCTAACCCATTCCTGGATATTGAGATTCCCTGGGTGCCGTGACATTGTGCCAAATTGATACCATAAAGGTTTTGAAAAAGTAATATAGGCCGTAAAATTGGACAGAATGTCATATGTGGTTAATGTGGGTCGCCGTTGCGTAGTGGGTAAGTGCATCGACTCCTACGCAGAGGGGGTTCGGTTCGACTTATTTATAATTCACGGCTCCGCCTCTTTCGACTCACTGACAATGCTCAAAGAGTATTCCTGTCTAGAAAAAAAGGCTTTCGGAGTCGGCAAAAGTTATTCCGTAACTTTGTTGCAGCAGGCTAAGCGGGACGGCGGCACGCTTGCGGTTGCTCGTCGGAAGGGGTAGTTCTTGTCCCCTACCTCGTACACCCCCCATTTGCAAACAAATAAATCTCGTGCTTGTAGCTAGCTACGATAGAGGAGAGATAGAAAGAGAGAGAAAGCCTAATACCCTAAAGCAGACCACAGACGGACGAGTAAAAATAGAAGAGATAGGAAAGTGGAAGAGGAATGTGTGTCCAATGCCTATGCCGGAAGGGGGCTCGCGGAGCTTCTTTCCTAATATATGCCTAAACTGACCTACCTAAACTTAAACCTAAAACTAACCTCAGCCTAGTCTAACTTAAAACTACCTAGCTCAGCCCTAAACCGAGTCAACGCCCTTCAAGCGTCGTTTGGCGATCAAGGTTCGTAAAGAACCCCAGGGTGACTGCTGTTGTTGGCACTAGTCCGCCAACCCACCCCTCATGACAATCGACATGACCTTGGCTACCTCCCTTGGCGAACTTTGTGGAAGATAACCCCCTTAGTGGAGACGTTAGCCACAGCCTAACGTTCCAAACTGTCAAGTACCCAGAAGAGGACGGCCTTTCCTCACCCTACACACATATATCGGCAAAGACAAATTACGCCATAAAATAAAACATATTTATCTTTGTTTAATGTACAGATGAATTGTCTGTATTTATTTGTACTTGTTGTGAAAAAAAACTTAAATTAATTCAATTTATTAAAAATTTTTATTACTAAAATCCAAACTATCTTAAAGTGATTACAAAAAAAAAGAAAAGCAGAAGAAAGTAAAAAAAATGTGGGGGTTCTAACCCCGGCCAAAAAAAAAATCAAGAAACTCCTAAATAATAATAACTAAAGTATAGTATTTAATATTACAGCACTAATTCACAATAAAATTCAAAGAAAGTAAAAACAATGAATAAAAATTTGCTGTCGACACTTTCTGGCTCTTCCTTGACACTTTGGCACTTCGATGTCCTTTATTGACACTGGCACCTCGATGACTTTTTTGTTTTGTAGGCACTTGCAGACTTCTTCGGCCGTACTTTGTTGTTGTCAGGTGTAGTTGTGTTAACCGATAGTCGTTTTTACCGGACCGGCGGAAAAGTCGTGGCACTGTATTTGCCTGTATTTTATTAGGTGTTGTTTATTCTATGTTTGTTAGAAGATTTAATTTGTTTGTACTGTTCATGTACATCTTCTATTATAAATGAGTATATCCACTCCACTTTCACAGGAGTATTTATATATATATATATATATATATATGTATGTAACTGACGGGATAAAGTACACCTGCATGCGCGAACCCCGAAATGATGAAACGCTGACCAAGCGTCTGGCGTATTCGCTGCATGTTGAATCTTTCTCACGGCAGCAAACAACATCAGAAGCTGAGTCAGGGAAAATAGGGCATAAAAGTAAGCGATCGAAGAATTGTTAAGTTAGTTTTCAAGCAAAACTCAACCAATAAACTTCAACCATTCTGCCTAGATTTTTTTTAATACCATTCGGTGGCATTTTAGTTAACTTGTATATGCACGAACTTTTCTTCAGCCGTGTTCTCTTTTTAATGGAGCCTTATTTAGGTCAAATTAACTACGACTCGCTAGGATTCACGCCCGTTAATTATTATCGTCCGGATACAATTTTTTATTTCTTAATTTTTGAAAGAAAGCCGCGCACTCAATATTCAATCTTTTGCCGTCTTTCGCACTCCAATTATTAATCTTCTTCTTTCCTTTTTCCACCCCATTGTCCCATTTTCCAATTTCGCTCGCGGATCACAGAGATCCCCAATGGGATTTCCAGTTTCCAACTGGAATATTGTCGACTCCGACTAAAAGTTTGATCTTGAGTCAAACGTCAGTTGATATTATTTTGTTATTGTTCAGTGAATGTGTATTATTCATGTAAGTATAATCAAAAATTAAACAGGAAAATTTACTTGTACTCTAAAATTTACTAGTATCCCTTCCTTAGCAACACCTAATTGGACAATTCACAAAATAGGGGTAAAAGCATTACTAAAAGGTTATGTGTGTTTGTTTATATTGTCAGGTGTCACTTACTAAGTCACTTACTTGGTTTCGGAGATGACACCGAAAGCGATATTATTTTACTAAATTTTCTTTTTATATTTTCAGGGGAATGGAAGGGTATGCCGGAGGAGGAGGGACATCGAGGCACGATGCACATCTTAATAAATTTCTCTTTACAGATAAACTCAATGTGAAGGCTGCCGCAACAACTTCTTGCACAAAATCGAATGATCGACTGTATCAGAGGCTTTTGAAAAGTCTAGCAATATATTTCTTTACGGAAAAAGAATTTTGATGATAAAATTAAATGATTTGTGGGCTTTGTTCGGGAGTAAGTCTTTACCTGGTTGAGATGTTTGACTTTAAAAATAGGCCCTGATCTTGTTGTTCTACTGACCTCCAATACAATCCACGTGTTTCCCGTTAACATGGTTACATACCGTTGCGCTTTTGGACGTACACCAACATTTTAGGTCGAGGACCCTCCGGCAACTATAAAAAGCTACCGTCTACGATCCTGAATATTTGGTTTCTATTTATTTATTTATATATTTGATAGCTGCAATACAATTAAAATTGTAGATTTGCTTTTGTAGCCAGAGCGTCAACGGGCCTTAGGCTGATTGGTTTCTATTATATTTTTAAGATGATCTTAGATTTAATAGAAACCACGTTCTTCTTACACGAAGGCTTAAATGGAAGTGCTTTATTTATACTGACAGATCAAAATAATCTTTACATAGAACATAGATTTTTAACTCTAACACTAGTAGCTAATACCCTTAAAAATATATAACCAGCTTAACTAAATAATCATATCAGTGGCACGACAGTCCGAGGCGGACATGGGCCCAGCTTCTCAGCAATCACCCGTGTTGTACTTGCTATTGTTCTTTCACGGCTGGATGGGACCTACAGTTTAATGCCGACTCCGAACGGCGAAGTTGAGAAGCTTTTTCTAGACAGGAATACTCTTTGACTATTGTCAGTGAGTGGTGGAGCCGTGAATTATGATAGGAGTGCGATGCACTAACCAACTACGCCACGGCGACCCACCTTAGAGAGAATAGTTTTGGATAAATCTCTTGCACCTTCGCGCAATAGGAGCTTATAACTTTGAATACAACTCTGAAAAGAGCTGCATGGGAGGGGAGTTCTTAAGAAAGCAAAGGTTTGAATAGGGGGCACAATTGATCTAAAGATCGCGGTTCAACATACCGTAAACAATAGGTAACCTCCGTGGTGACCTATCCCAAGACAACAGGCAAACACATTGTAATTTGGCCCCGAGTGTACCACCGTCTGTCAAAAGAAACCGATAGCCAAAGGCATCGATAAGCTGAAAACGATGTCATTGAATCCCGGCCACCCAACAAGAGCGGAGAACCAACAACCGAATGAAAAAACAAAAATAATTCCCATGGCCCGCACTTGTCGACAGCTCAAAGCATACGGTGAAGCATTTCAAACGTCAAAGGATCATTTTTTTCCACAAGCAAATTGCCGACGTCACGGTGTTTTCCTTAATGATCAACATTCCACTCGTTTTCACAAGCTGCCTTTGGCAAGGACTGCTCTTTGGTGGCATTGTGCTGCACTAAAATTGTTTCGGATTTCATTACTGCCGTGACAATGACAGCGCACGATTGATCTGAAGTTACCTGGCCCCGATTGGGCCCCAAATCAGGAATTCAATTCACTTGTCGATGGCTCGTCGTTGTTTATCTATTTATCCAGGGCCTTGTAGCTCTCATTTAATTCCATACACATTTTAAGTCATTCGCTCTTCAGCTTGGATAGTTGGTCTCTGCTTTGCTATGTGCGCCTTGTCGTGTATTGTGCTCGCTGTGCACTTTCAATTGGAATTCCTATTTACAATTGCCTTTGACTGACTGAAAAGGAAATCGCAAAAAAGACACAAGAAGAACAGGATAAGGGAATCAGCTTGGAGCCATGCAAGCAAATGCTTGGTCTACGTATCGAAAGTACACACCCACACGAGGAGCAATGTATCGTTCGACTATACAGCGTGTTCTTGTGAGTGGATTTTTGTAAGAAAATTTCCATCCGTTTCGTCAATTCCTGTTGACTGTCGTTCGAGTAGTGTATCCTCGTCCTCGTCTTTTGGGGGCGTGGGGACATGAATGACGTCGTCAACCAGGAAGCCTAAGGCCACGCGACCTGTCTCCACTCCACCCCCTCATCCGATTCCGTTGCACAGTGACGAGTCTTGTATTTGCTGGGAGCGAGGGGTGGCTTCCGCAGAGAGCGAGAGATGGGCTCACTCCCCGAGGAGGATCTACAAAGATTTGTAAAGCTCATTTGAGGAAATTCAATTGGAAGGAATTCCCCATGCATGAATACGTAGTGGAGTCGAAATTTTCTCTCTGTTGCCTGAATGAGTTTTCTGCAGTCGTCCTTGTTTTTTCTGCATTCATGCGAATGCATGTGTGTGCATGAGTGTTGTCATCGTTGTTCTCTTATCGCATTGAATTCGTTCTTGTAGTTGGCAGGAAATGCGCACACATTTTCGTTCCGCTGATTAAATGTTGACAGCAAGGAGGCTTGCTGTATGCCATGGGAAGTCAACTTCAAAGAATTATAATTTGATTTGCGGTAAAATGGCGGGCAGCTTGGTTATGGGTTCGAGTTCGAAGATTGTCCTTCGCAGAATAGCCGAAGCTATACAAAGAAAAGTAATTCCACATATAGTACGCTACCATATGCCACAAGATGAATTCCAAGAAGGGTTTGTTTGGGCTTTGTCGGAAAAAGGGACGACAGAACACGTGAGCTACAAAGGCTAACGGCCCCTGCCGTGAGTCCCACTCCATAAGGATGTTGTCTGAAATCCTACCACCGTCACAAAGGTGTAATGCTAGTTTTGTTCCAGTGAATTCCAATCAGGTGATGGCATTTCACACTTCCATGAGATGAGATGGACCATGAGTGGGCAGTGAGGCAGAGTGTACCCTTGTAATGAAATATTGCTTGAATGATTATTTGAGGCGGTCGAAGGGAAAGTGCAAACTTGGAAGGGAGTGCGAAGCCTTCACAATTTCCTGGAATATCGCCCTGCATCGGCAACATTCAACAGCCACCACGGGGACTAATGGGAAGCCATTTTTCCTTAAGTGGAATGTGCTGAAGAATTCAAGCATTTCATCGCAGTTTAACTTTGATAGTCAGATTACAAGGGCTATCTTGATAACTTGTTAACGGCCACGTCACTGCTTCGCAAAGAAAGCAGAATATGTTTCAATCGGGCCAATCTTTCTAGGGAAACAGCAGATTGATCTTCTGTGCCGTTTCATGTACTCGCCTGAAGCCGCTTCTAAATAACCTGGTAGGTCCATATCAGTGTGGCTTCAGGCCAGGGAAGTCCACCATCGATCAAATCTTCACATGACGGCATATCCTGGAAAAGACCCAAGAGATGCAGAACGAAACCCACCACCTATTCGTTGATTTCAAGGCCGCATATGACAGCGTTCATAGGGACGAGCTATACAACGCCATGTCTAGTTTTGACATTCCTGCCAAACTTGTCAAGTTGTACAGGATGACGATGGAGAATTATAGCTGCTCCACAAGGTCGGTAACGAACTCACCGAGACCTTCAATGTCAAAAAAGCTTTTAGACAAGGCGACGCGCTGTCATGTGATTTCTTTAACATCATCCTGGAAAAGATCGTGCAAGACTCACACGCCAACACTTGAGGCACGATCTTCCTGAAGTCCGTACAACTGTTAGCATACGGGACATTGACGACATTGACATTGACGTGAATGGCAGAACACAGCGAGCCGTCTATGAGGCATTTGCTGGCATTGTGGCATTGAGGCGGAAACGGCTAAAATGGGTCTAGCGTTGAATGAGGGCAAAACGAAGTATATGCTGTCATCAAGAAAGGACACACAACATCGACGTCTTGGACAGAGCGGCACAATGGACAGCTGTAACTTCGAGGTAGTCAAAGACTTCGTCTACCTCGGCTCCGAAATAAATAGTACAAACAACATCAGTACCGAGATCAAACGCAGAGTAACTCTTGCCAACCGCTGTTTCTATGGGCTCAAGAGGCAATTGAGTAGTAAAGCCATCTCTCGAAGGACCAAGCTGACTTTATACAAGACCTTGATCAGCCCAGTCCTGCTGTAGGGCGCGGAGGCATGGACAATCTCAAAAGCGGATGAGGAAGTCCTTGGTCTCTTCGAGAGAAAAGCTCTGTGTGCGATCTTTTGTCCTGTTTGCGTTGACGGCGTCTGCAGGAGAAGATTCAATCACGAACTGTACGGGCTGTACAGCGACATGAGTCTAGTGAGGCGTCTTCCGATCCTAAGATGGCTAGGCCATGTAGAGCGAATAGACTAGACAACTCAGCTCCGGCCCGAAGAGTCTTCGACTTCGAACCCGTGGGACAACGCAACAGACAACGCCCTCGTTTAAGGTGGCGCACCCAGGTGGAAAAGGACCTCAACAAACTTGGCGTGCGACACTGGAGACAGCTAGCCAGAGACCGTGCTAGTTGGAGAGGCTTGTTGGTTGAGGCTCAGGTCCCGGGTCCCACCGCGGACTGTAGCGCCTTCTTTTGACATCCTCATTGTTTTGTTTGCACATTCTGCAACCACTAGATGCAATGGAGTCAGCTCCAATAGCACCTCCATGACAGCAGTTGGGCAGATACTTATACCTCCGGGAATACAGCCTTTGAACTTTGTTCAGTACCTCTCTTGCACTGATCAGGTTGGTTCTTTTGGATCATGCTATTCACCGTATGGGATTATTGGTCTTAATAGCAGTGTACATCCATCTTTGGGTACTTGGATTACATCCCGGAATCTTTGCTTTGTGTAAAGTTTATTTTTTCCATGGTGCAACGTCAATTACGGGACTCATGTCACGTATGTATCGATCTCAAAACACGAAGCTTCTTCGATTAGAAGAAGAAATCGGTGGAAACCAACGGAACGCTTTCGGTGCTCTACGGGTGCTCCAGTGATCGCCTTGCAATAGAAATTTAATAAATGGAACCAAAGGCAAGTTGAGCAAACGAAAACACTGTGGTGTGAAACCTCGGTATCCTCCCTTGATATTCACATCATGGGATCTACTCGCAAGGCCATCTTCTGCCTAAAGAGAAGTGGCCTTTGCGACAACACGCACTGGTGTTTCGAGTACCGATTTAACTCCAGTCTTATGGATATGCCGTCTAACTCAGGACCAGAGATAACCTATAATAGAGATATCCAACTTCTACCTCCCTTGCCCCTTGGTTTCATATGACAGCGTTTCTTATACGCTTTTTGTCACCTGTCTGTGAATACGTGTGAGCTCTTGAGAACAGCTGTGGAGACAGCTGATACCCTTCCCCACCTCAGGAATGGGGTGAATTAGAGTTCTTATTTGAAAATTCGCTCGTTATTTGAACGTTTTTTCAAATTTCGGTGTTCAATTTTCAACACAGTATGGAGGGGTAAACGAACGAACAAAGGTTATGTTCATGAAGTCGAAATTATAATCTGAGATACTAGGACATAATTAATGAATGCACAACATATTGTGAATATTTGCATATGAATAAAAATGAATAATGCATTCACGCGTTTAGGTAACTAATAATAAAAATATTATTGAAGCGTGAATCACAAATAAGAAGTCTTGACAACCATTTGTATGCATTGGTAATAGTTGCAATATCTTGCTATTGCTCTTATCAAATTCAATTTCAAAATTCAAGAATTAGCGTATAAAGCGGACTTCATTTTTTGATTTAATTTGTAAGGTATAGTTAATGAATAGGCTGTATATACACTTAAGTATTAATTTTAGGTCGCCGTGGCGTAGTGGGTAAGTGCGTCGACTCCTATGCAGAGGGTGCCAGGTTCGATACTCGAATTTACCACCTTTCATATATCACGACTCCACATCTTTCGAGTCACTGACAATGCTCAAAGAGTATTTCCTGTCAAGAAAAAGCTTCTCAACTACGCCGTTCGGAATCGGCATTAAACTGTAGGTCCCTTCTAGGCGTGAAAGAACAGTAGTTTGCACGCACAACACGAGTGGTTGCTGAGAAGTTAGGCCCAGGTCCGCCTCAGACTGTCGCGCCACCCATATTATATATTATTATTATTATAAATTTTAGGTCAAATAGTTCCAGTTAAATGGGCATAGCAACACATTTTTATTGACGAATCAACATTTGAACACGCTCCGAACCACATTCCCATGTATGCTACATGGATCGTACATGGATTGTGGGCAAATTAAAAAAAACTGCCGCCTTTTTTCGCACTAAATTCAGGAATCTGCAGCAATTTCCCACTAGAATCCACGAATCGGCCGCCATTGCATGGTGGATCCATGGTTTGTGTAAGAGTATTTGTGAAATACAAGGGAATACCAATAAAAAAAATAAAAAAATAAAAAAAATGGCCGAAGTTGGATATCTCTATTATCCCTTATCTCTGCTCAGGACTGACTCTGACCAAAATCTGAGCCAGGAAAGGAATGCAGTCGAATCTTTATGGATGACTTCAAGCCCAAAGAAGGGCCTGGTGCTGGCTCCTTCGTGGAGGACGACAACAGTAGACAGCACATGTCACAAGGTAAATTTGAGTCGGTCTTCTAAGCGAAAACCTATGTGATCCTAATGGCCACGAACTATATTGTGAAGAACAGGTGGACGGGGCTGAACTTAAGGCCTTGCTAAAACCATTTACCACTTCCGGGATAGTTCAGGAATTCAAGTCCTATCTGGATTTGATTGGCAGTTTTTCACATTTCTTTTTGCTGAACGAACTATGTGCAGAATGACCCTATAACCACGGCTTTCGTAAATTACAATATGTATTCACATGCAATTGACTTCAGTATGTCCAGATCTTAATGTAAATCCGCAATAATGAGATCATTACGTTAAACAATTCATGAAAATTGTAATTTTGTATAAAAAAAAATCCTTTCTATTTTTGTTTTGCTATGATTATTGTTATGATTTTAAATTATAGTAGAAGTAGTCTAAAACACGTTTATAACATGTAAGACGAAATAAATAAATAAATAAACTTGCTGGACAAGGATAAGAGGAGACGTTCCTGAACAGGACCTAAACCTACACTGGACCTACCCGGGTCCTAGACTAGAGCTTTCATCGATGGTTGGGCTTCGCTAGAACACAATCGGGGGTGGCATGGCTCTCCAGGATGCAGACATACCAAACGCATGCTCCCTAAAGTATGTAAAAAATCCGCGGCTTTCTTTTTATCCATGGACAGAAATGACAGCAGACAACGTACAGCATACTACAACCTCGCCAAGCGAGGAAAGCTCTGCGACATGTATGGAAAAGACGACGTTACTGCAGAGCACTTCCTCTGTCAACGGGTCGCCTTTGTTCGGATCAGGTGGCAGATTTCAGGGTCTGATATGGTGAGCTCTGATGATTTACGCTCCCTATCACATAAGATTGGTCCTTTCGAAGACCAAGAAATTACAGCAAAAGTAGGTTCCTGCCTGGCAGTACAATGGACCACTTTTTCCAGTGTTGGTAAAAATCTCAAAAAAGAAGTCTTCTGTGGATATTAAAAAAAAATAGACAAAGAAAAATGGATATTAAAGTAAACTAGACACTAGACCAAAACACCTCTGGCTAGAACCCGATGTGCTTCTCTAGATACGGTTTTACCAAAATAAAGTAAAAAAATAGGCAATTAATTTATTAATAGTTATATTCTCCTAATGATTCCTAATAAAAAGAATATTCAAATACTTTATTTTCTACTAGCTGTATCCGCGACTTCGTACGCGTATACATTCGAATTGCCTGACGCGATGCCTGGTAAGATTACGTTCATGTTTATGAGTCCAGCAGGCATTTTGTCAGCTCTTATGACAATTCTATGATCGTCCGACGGTATTCTGTCCAATGCCGTCTTAAACAGTCAGCAATCCGTTATGCTGATGAAAATAAACTTGCAAGTCAGCAATTATTTCTCGAGAATGGTGCGCGTTTGATCAATTTCGTCATTGCAATTCCCACGAAAATTTATTTAAAAAACAGGTGGACAATTCAATGTCGACAATCTAATTGATGAAGTGATGAAGTGATCCCTTTGGCTTTTTCTTTTTTTGTGCGAGGGTAGGTGAAAATCTTCAAGAGATACTATGGGGACCGTTCCCACATAACGAAAGGGATTTTTAAACAGTAAAAACACCCCCCTTCAAATAAAGTATTGACATTGAGAATATTTTTGTGAAGTACAAACATAAACAGTCAGTGTGCAAATTTAAATAAAAGGCAAACATATGTACATGTGCATACAACCATTCTTTTTTAAATAAATAATTAATATATGCAAATTTTCCTGCTTATTTACTCGTGAGCAGGCTACGTATAGTTGTTCATGGGAAAATCATTCATTGCTCAAATCAACACCGGTAAATTCAACTGTTTGACCTTGAGCCTTATTGATGGTCATAGCAAAACATAACTTAATTGGAAACTGCAGCCTTTTAAAAAGAAAAGGGTAGTCGGAAGGTATCATCGGTATTCGTAAAATAAATACAATCTCATCTGTGCCTGGTCCTGTTATGATAATCGCCTCAATTACATTAGGTCTTAAAGCTGTTACCAGTACCCTTGTTCCATTGCACAGCTTTGGAGGACACAAGTTTCTAAGCAAAATTATTGGCACTCGAACTTTTAAGAAAATGATGTGCCCTGGTAGTCCAGCTGGATTCGTAGAATTTAAAAATTCTGTTGGAAAATGTACCGAATCATCCGTATTTACAACGGTGTCAATGAATCGATAAATTTGTACTTGACCGTTGATCTTGCTTAAAATGAATTCATTGATTCTGGACGCTGAATCATTTCTTGGAGCCAGAATAGCTCTTTCTCTGAACCAGGAAGGAGTCTTGCTACTTATATATTGAACAGAGGGATATATCGAATCCACCAATTCATTAATATCGTTTTCGACGAGTTTCGACGAGCTATCGACGAAGACAAAACTACCATACTAACCTTACTCGACTTCCCGAAAGCATTTGACTGCGTAGACAATACCTTGTCATAAACTGTCCACCCAATTCAATTTCTGTAATCCTACTAATAAATTAATTCTCTCGTATCTTACTAACCGAGTCCAAGCAGTTTTTCATAACTCTAAACTGTCATCCTTTTGTGACGTTCGTTATGGTGTTCCTCAATGTTCCATTCTCGGTCCTTTATTATTTTCAATGTTTATCAATGACCTTCCACTAGTTTTATCCTATTGTAAATTCCATATCTATGCAGACGATGTCCAAATCTACCTAAGTTTCCCTCTTGGTATGGTTGAAGACTCAGTTGCTAAAATAAACGAGGATTTGGGCTCTATTGCAAACTGGGCTACACAAAATGGTCTAATGCTCAATCCTAACAAAACCAAAGCCATCCCGTTCTCGAAACAACCGCCTTCCTTGACAAATTTCCCGCTAATAGAACTGAACTCGACCGCAATTGAATATGTTACATGTGTAAAAAACCTTGGAATAATGTGCAATAGTGAACTGACGTGGACTGACCACATTGATAGCGTAGTATCAAAGGTGTATACATCCCTAAGAGGCTTATGAATCAGCAAATACATTCTCCCTGTGAACATCAAATTAAAACTTGCCAGAGCACTCATAGTGCCAATCTTGACATATGGATCTGAGTTGTTCGCTGACTGTGATTATTCTTGCTCCCTAAAATTGACAAAAGCAATTAACGCGGCTACACGTATGTTTTTAACCTTCGCAGATTTGATCACGTCTCGGAACAACGTCGCATTCTCCTAGGATGCGAACTGGGCGCATTCTTATGCTACCGGTCGTGCTTATTACTCTTCAAAATTATTCACAAGAAACAGCCAAAATATTTATATGAAAAGATCACCTTCTGTCGATCAAGTCGTAATATTACCTTGAAACCCTCCAATCATACCTGTTTAATGTCACGTAGGCGCTTTTTCATTCATGCTGTTCATTTATGGAATCACCTACCTTCACAGGTACGTTCTAAAACCAAGTACAGACAATTTTGTAACGCTTGTTTCTCATATTTCTCCCGCTCGAACTGAAATAATTCCTAGTAACTTCAGTCTTAACGCTTTCTCTACACATATGTATTCTAATAACATTCAATTTTAAAATCAGAAATCTACACTCTTAATTTATAATTGAAGTAACTTGAAATCACTAATCTCAATCATGTCATACAAAATAATATGTTATGTTATAATGTTCCTGTACTAGTAAAAGAACATATGATTCTTGAAGTACAGCGATAGATATTAAAAATAAATAAATGAAAATGAAAAAAAAAAAAAAAATCAAAAATATCTCTTACTTGCTTCCCAACCGAAAAAGTAACTTTACCATTTTCTTCTTGTAGCGTACCGTATTCTCGCCGATTATATACATACCTCTAATAACCACATTCAGATTTATGTACATACCTTGTGTTAAATACAGCTTTTTTATTATTTATTAATTCTTGTTATCAATATTCTTATTTTTACAACATGTTCACTGTCAAAATGTCAAAAATAACAATATCATATGTAGCTCAAGTAGTATGATTACACATACATACATTTCTCAGAATGAACACGCACAACAACGAACGCCGCTTGTGCACTGATATTGGCAATGGTCTCCACTCATCTTATTCGCAAAACAATGCAAATAATATACTCTCTTAGACAACGTACAAAGATAACATATATACCAATGGATTCGTTAATGTTCTACACAGATATGTACATTAAGTTCTGTTCGGTGAAAGTCAAGAGAAGTTGAAATGAACCACCGAAGAATGGGAAAAAATCAAATTTATTTTTTTTTTTTTTTATAATTTGCGCGTGCTCAAGGGATTGCTAATACCCTTATGTGTCCGGGGTCAAGACAAGCACGGGCCGAAGGTATAGAGGGAGAAAGGGAGAGGAGGTACCTGTGCACATTGGTTTTAAATATCTGCGGGTTGTAGTCTGTGGGAAATATTAGTTTGGGAAGAGCATTCCATATTCGTGCAAGTAGGCTTAAGGGTATACTGATGGGCATTCCTGGCGAGACGAGTATTGCGGGTGAATTCATAGAGAGGAGGAATGCAGTTGGCTAGCTCACTTGAGCATCGTTTGTTGAAATAACGATAAAACACAGACAAAGAAGAGACGGTACGTCGATGTTCGAGCGAGTCTAATGACTATGCGATAGTGTTGAATCCTATAAGTTTTATCGCTCGCTTTTGGATTCTATCAAGTAGGTGCAGTGTGGTCTTGGGGGCACCAGACCAGATATGAGCGTTATACTCAAGCTTGGGGCGGATGTACCCCTTATAAATTAAAGCCAAATCAGAAGGGGTGAAATATTTCTTGCATCGATTAAGAAAACCTAAACATTTCGCAGCATTTTTGGCGACCTCAAATATGTGATCGTTCCAACTAAGTGTTGTGTTGATACACATACCAAGGATAGAAAGTTTTCCGGTTTCATCGACACAAGCGCCATTCATGGATAATGGCTGATTATCAAGGGTTCGCTTGAGTGACAGCAGACAGCATTGAGTTTTTGAAGCATTGAATTCCACTCTATTGTTTTTTCCCCAGTTAATTATGCTGTCAAGATCGGAATTCAACGTCCTTAACATACGCTGCCGTTCCAATTCTACGGCCGAAGGGCTGGGTCGTGAGTCTAGGAACGAATATGAAAAGCTAAGGGTGCTGTCATCAGCGAAGGAATGGATTGGATTAGAAGTAGCAGACAAGAGATCATTTATAAAAATGAGAAAGAGTGTCGGAGACAGAACTGAGCCTTGGGGAACACCAGCATTAATTTGGTGAATATCAGACTTGAACCCATCCAAAACAACTTGAATTGAACGGTTCGAAAGGTAATTTCTAATCCATAGAAGAAGAGATTCATCGATACCATAGGCACGCATTTTCGACAAGAGAGCTTGATGCCAAACTCTGTCAAATGCTTTAGAAATATCAAGCGCAACGATCTTGCTTTCGCCTGAATTCTGCAAAGATTGGTTCCACTTTTCGGTGAGATAAGCTATCAGATCACCAGTGGACCTGTCGCTGCGGAAACCATATTGTCGGTCATTAAGAAGCTTCCGCGATTCAAGATATTTCATAAGCTGACGATTTATCAGCGTTTCCATGACCTTAGAAAGAAGGGACGTAAGTGCTATGGGTCGGTACGAGGTGGGTGACGAAGATTCGCCCTTTTTAGGGACTGGCTGGACAAATGCTGTTTTCCATCTGCTCGGAAAGAGACCTAAAGAGTAGGATAGATGAAAAAGCTTACGCAGTGGTTTTGCCAGCACAGAAGAAAACCTCTTCAGAAGTATAGGGGGAATACCATCCGGGCCAGCGGATTTGAGCACAGAAGAAAACCTCTTCAGAAGTATAGGGGGAATACCATCCGGGCCAGCGGATTTGTGCACATTGTGCTACCCTTGGGACATTGTAGCACTTTTTGCCTCAACTTTTTGCTCATAAGAGAATTTCACACGTCTGATAGTTGCATTGCAGTCATTTCTGGCCCGTTTAAACTTCTTCCGGTTTTCCTCAGTAGGGTTGGCTTTGTATGTCTGGAAATTCAACTCTCTCATCCTAATAGCCTCTTTACAGCTCGAGTCATACCATGCGTTTGCTTTGGGCTTGATACTCTTCACTCTGTGAGGAATGAAGGTTCTCATGCCCAGCAGAAGAAGATTTGTGATCATATCAGCAGCGGCATCCACGTCACTATCGAGGAAGCAAAGTGACCAGTTAAAATTATTATTACTTAACATGTTTATTTAAAGGGTTTTTGTTGAAAAAAAAACTTAATATGTGGTATAGAAAAAACTCTATAGGAGAAAACTGCGATCGAATCCGTTGGGTAGATTCGGAGATTTTGTGTCAGATACATATACATCAATTCTTAACTTCCTTTTATAAAAGTAAGTGATGATAATATATTCATCCTGAAGAGGTGAAAAACTTCCATCAGTGGCATTTGTGTTCTCTGGAAAAAGTATTCCCATATTCCTTTGAAAACACTTTTTCGGTACTTGAAGATGAATTTCTCAGACGGCTTCTAAGGGGGGTAACTAAAACGCAACCTATTGTGTATGTCGTGGTTGCAGTCTTCTTCTTCTTCATTTGGCGCTACAGTCCGGGGTGGACCTGGGCCTCAACCAACAAGCCTCTCCAGCTAGCACGGTCTCTGGCTAGCTGTCTCCAGTGTCGCACGCCAAGTTGGTTGAGGTCCTTCTCCACCTGGGTGCGCCACCTTAAACGCGGGTGTCCTCTGTTGCGTTGTCCCACGGGTTCGGAGTCGAAGACTCTCCGGGCCGGAGCTGAGTTGTTCATACGCTCTACATGGCCTAGCGATCTTAGGCGTTGGATCCGAAGACGCCTGACTAGACTCATGTCGCTGTACAGCCCGTACAGTTCGTGGTTGAATCTTCTCCTCCAGAAACCGTCAACGCAAACAGGACCAAAAATCGCACGCAGAGCTTTTCTCTCGAAAATGCCAAGGACTTCCTCATCCGCTTTTGAGATTGTCCATGCCTCCGCGCCGTACAGCAGGACTGGGATGATCAAGGTCTTGTATAAAGTCAGCTTGGTCCTTCGAGAGATGGCTCTACTACTCAATTGCCTCTTGTGCCCATAGAAACAGTGGTTGGCAAGAGTTACTCTGCGTTTGATCTCGGTACTGATGTTGTTTGTACTGTTTACTGCGGAGCCGAGGTAGACGAAGTCCTTGACTACCTCGAAGTTATAGCTGCCTATGGTGACATTTTGGCCAAGTCGTCGATGTTGTGCGTCCTTTCTAGATGACAGCATATACTTCGTTTTGCCCTCATTCACCGCTAGACCCATTTTAGCCGCCTCCGCCTCAATGCCAGCAACCACCTCAACCACCACGCTGTTCTGCCGTGGTTGCAGTCTCTCCTAGAGAACTTCCTTGTATAATTTAGTCTATAGAGTCTGTGCAACCTAGGCTTGTGTATTTCACGAAAGAACTTTTTCAAAAATCAGTTCTTACAAGTGAACTACTTAGTTTTTATTTAGTTCAGTAGTTCAACAAACTCAAGAATACCTTAACCTGCTTGTATTCAAAAGAATATCTGAAAACTGATCTAAATTGAGCGCTTTGCTTTTGTATCTATATTTCGCCCATCAGGATCTGGGTTGTTTATGTTTTACTTCTGCAGACCAGGGCTCTTATCGCGTAAGGCGACAATCGTCTAGCGATAGCGCATCGATGATAGTTTCCCTTCCCTTTTGAGAGGAATGAGAGCACAGATGTCATTTTCACGTGAGAGTTAATATTTTCAGAGCACTCAAACTGTAACGATAGGCGAGACGATAGTGAGTGTCTTACGTGAAGCAAATCATGGACGATATTATCGAAGAGAATCGAAAGGACGATAGTCGTCTGAAAAGTTACGATTATAGCCCAGGCACATCGTGCATGGTTTCGTTGTCGGAGGTATTTGTGAAGGGAATTTTAAAAATATGTGTGCAAGAATACGTTTAAGTTTGAGTTGGGTAGTTACGGAATTCGGACCCGTATTCAACAATAAGCCACATTTGTTATAATACAATTTTTTTATGTAATATTAATACCCTGGGTTCTATTCTCTTTTTTTGTATGCGTTATAAAATTCGGTTATTAAAGTGCTCGCAAATAAATGGTAAGGGCTGATAAGCATTGCATTCCCACAAAATGCATATATTTCTATAATGCATATTTGTCTTCCTATGCTCATATAATTAAGTCATTCATTGCTAACAGTCATCCAGAGCAGTGCGTTCTTGTTTTTAAGTAAGTGAGTGTCCTGAAACTTTGTTACAGTGTGTTGAAATTTTTTATTTTTTTTAAAGTTGTAAAAAATGGGCAAAAATAAAACCAGCACTCGATGTGAGAGGCAAATGGTATGGAATTTATACGTAAAGCATAAATCGATAGCAGAGATGACGAGACTTTTGGGATTTTCTCGCGGAAAAGTAAGAAATGCAATACTTTCTTACAAGAAAAATAAAAGTTTTGAAAATTTGCCAAGACAAAAGCCTCGTAAGACTAGTATTACTGAAGATCGACTACTTGTCCGTTTGAGCAAGACTGATCCATTTTTGACATCAGCAGAAATAAGGAAGGTTCTGGAAACTTCATACGACTTGAAACTGTCATCACAAGCTGTGCGAAGACGTCTAAAAGAAAAGAATTTAAATGGACGCATTGCCAGGAGAAAGCCAAGCGTGTCAAAGAAAAATCAAATGAAACGGTTGGCATTTGTTAAAGAGCATTTAAATAAAGATCAAAAAGTCTGGGATTTGATTCTTTGGAGCGATGAGGTTAAGTTCAATTTATTTGGTAACGATGGCAAACCGTACGTCAGACGCCCTCCGTACGAAAAAAAAAATAACTGTGAAGCACGGAGGGGGCTCAGTTACGATATGGGGATGCTTCACATCATCTGGTATAGGCCCCATTAACGAAATAACTGGGAAAATGACAGGTGAATTTTGCAAAAAACCTTTTAGAAAGGAATGCAAAAGGTGATTTTGTAGATGATTTACCATTAGCTTGGACCTTTCAGCATGACAATGACCCCAAACACATTTCACGTGTAGTAAGGTCGTAGCTGGAAAGCGAAAAGATACAGTTTTTGAACTGGCCACCACAAAGTCCCGACCTTAACCATAGAAAATCTATGGGGTATAATAAAAAAAAATGTTGCAGCCCAAAACCCTCTAGCAAAGCCAAGCTGTTCGAGACTATTAAGGAGGAGTGGGAACACATCCACCCAGCAATCTGCAGGAATCTGGTGGCACCTATGCGGCGCAGGTGCGGGGAAGTTATTAAAAATAAGGGTTTTCCAACTCGATATTGACAGTACAATGTAATTTTATATAAACAAAATAGTATTTCAATGACTTTTTCATAATTTTATGAATTTTTCACAGGTGGCTTAATTATATAAGCAATGGCTACTTGACACAGATTCTAACATTTGAGCTTCTGAATTATCTTAAGTTATTAAACTATGAATTAAACTTTCGTTAAGTTTCAATAAAATTTAATAATAAGTACAGCATACCTACATTTCTTTTTTCCGTCATTACAAACGTGATATTTTAATTAAATTATCTACAGCCTTCAAGGTGGCTTAATTGTATGAGCACAAGTGTATAGCTCTCATATGCATATATCATGTAGTTAATCAAAGAGCGATCGTTTTGTTTTTATATGTGTAGATATGTTTGTAGTTCTTTCACCAACAATTATTGATGGTTTATCCTAATATAACTTTCTCACATATAAATCATGTCACATGGAACTACATAGTTCCGCGGATAGGTTCAACGCAGAAATGCCTCATGAAAATGATATGTCTCCAGGAACTGCATAACCTAAGTTAACTATTTGAAATTAATAAACATTTAATTTGTTTGTATTAAGTAAGTCCTTTGACTTCATTTTAATTTTTCCATCGACAAAGAAGTGGTAGCGCTTTTATTTATGACTTTCTCGTTTATGAGTAGCTCTATACTCCGGTGTCGAGTTTGTCGTAGTGGGAGATTGCCGTCTTACTTCGAAGTCCAGTGACCATATCCAGTAAAATTATACATTGTGACCATTAGAACGACTTTTGGTTTCGTTAAGTTTCGTTGATTTTCTTAAGGTTTCATATGATGACCAACCTATTAAACATCTTGTTCGGTTGCTCAACTTAATCTAATTTACAATTTGCACAGTTATAACCTAACCTATGTATCTATTTATTACCCATTTAATACTGCCCCAGTATAATGAGTTCTTATAAGGAGTACTCCAAGTGGGACTTGACAACTGCGAAGGAACCTTTCAATTTATGGCCACATTGTTACAAAATTCTAAAATTTATTTCCAAAATTCCGAGTCTGTGTAAGCTTCTTCTAGAAGCCCAATTGTGGTTGTAATTCTTCTCCTATTAGACAACGATGTCAAAGTGCGACTCCTAGTGCTCAAAATTGAGTCTGAATTGTCTAAATTGGCTGTCGAGTTGGTCGGGGTCCAAAGGATATTGCTGCCATTCAAATATCCGCCACAAATGATCCAAAATAGTCGCTTCCTAAGGATCTAAGCCTTGACTCTTTTAAGATAAAGCTAACGCAAGAACTGAAGGCACGAGATAATATGAAGCTACGTACGTTCTTGGATTGAGCTCTAGAAATGAAACAAGATACGTGATAACATAGTTTTAACCAAGTTTTTTATAAGTTTTCTTGGCAAATGAATAAAGAAATAATAGATTGTCTTACTGACTAAAAAAAACGTAGATTAAGCCGAGAGCCGATTAGCTTAGAGTGCACGCATAGGGTCAGTACGTTAATATTCTGAACATTTGTAATTCTTAAGTTATTTAACCTAGTTTTAAGTACTTTTGTCTAGCAAGAAAGAAATACAGTGGACTCCCCATAAGTCGAATTGTCACGCGATACCATAATTGTTCGAGTTAGAGCGAGTTTGACTTAGAGAGAGGTTTTTGTATGAGGAATTGAGGGAAGTGTATGTAAAATATGGAGAAAAAGTTCGAGCTAAAGAGAATTCGACTTAGGAAGAGTCCACTGTATATATTAAACTAAATAAAATTACATGCAAAAAAAAAAAAGAAATAAGTGATAACACTCATCTTATCCAAGAAATACAACCCACAATAAATAACTGCATGGTGTGGTGTCCGTGGCAGCAGCGTCATTGGGCCGTTGTTGTTTCCTTGATTAAGCTGTGCTGAGAAGTTAGGCCCAGGTTCACCTCGGACTGTCGCGCCACCCATATTATTATATTATTATTAAAATGACCGTCACATTTCAAACAATGCAGATTTCTACAGGCTTCTTGAAACGTTATTTTCTTGGTCAATTGGATGTACCTGATTATTTTAACAATTCGGTGACGAGAAAAGGTACTGTCAATTGGAAACAGAGACCATTTGAAAAAAAACATTAGAACTCTGATTCCTGGAAACGGACTCCCAAGGGCCTATACGACCATGTACCAATCGAATGGCCCTAGAAGGATTGGTCAAACATAATGAAAGTCGAAGCCCCAGAGTGGACCCTGGTAGTTTGACAGTGATGTACCCAAGACATTACAGAGGTTAGACCTAGTTTCGCCACCACTGAAGTCCGGAAAATTTAACGAAACTTAACGAAACCTCAAGAAAATCAACGGAACTTAACGAAACCAAAAGTCGTTCTAATGGTCACAATGTATCATTTCAATGGATTTGGTCACAGGACTTCGGTCGAAAGAAAACGGTAATCTCCCTCTACGCCAATGTCGAAACCGGAGTATAGCGCTACTCATAAACGAAGAAGTTGACATCAATATTTATTACTAGGGTTATTGTTCTAAAATTCACAGAAATTAAGTGACCGTGATCTCATAGGTGCGTCATTGCATACTATGGGCAGCTCCACTGGCATCCATTTTCCACACACTTCGCATCCTTCCTGTCATCTTTCTGACATCATGACAATCCTTCCAATACTGGGTCATCAAGTCAGTCCTTTGTTTTGCGCCAACTAGGATCCATTACATTCAACAAAGGAAAAACATTTCCATTGCACATCACCCAGCATCTGCCCTCGTGATGTTACAATTTTAAGTTCATAATTCAATTCAGAGTCCTTCCATATTCACACCCGCTCTCGGCGTCAGCAGCAGCGGCGGCGGCGGCACCCTCTGCTGCATCGCACTTTAGTCTCATTGACCGCATAAACAAGTGTCACGTTTCGTGGGGCGTAAAATTTGCATTTACAATGCATACACATTCACTCCGCAGATCGTTAAGTTAAATGTCCAAGTCCACAGGGTCCCACAGCAGTCAAAGCTGCAAGCACTCTTAAGCTTGGTCCGTCCCATGGAAGCCCCCTGCCACCGTCTTCACCCACCCACTCGCAAGGCAGTTCAGTGTGTACGCGCGCAACGACATAGAACATTAGCGAGCTCACACACAACTTAATTTACATCCCTTATGCGTCCGTGATTCCAGTTGCGAAATGTGTTTTATCAATTATTTTGGTTTATGTTTGCCGTGGCTGGGCTGTTGGCGCAATAAGATTCAGTTTATTACTCCCAAGTACGACGGGTTTCTGGTTTTACGAACCCCGGTCTGCCCCATAGTTGGGAGTGTTTACGATGCCGGCACCCCCCCGACTGTGATTTTAAAGGCAAACTGCAGCGCATAATACGATGTGCTCGAGTTATTCCAGGCGCACTGTACTGAAATACTGCGAAGTGGAATGAATGCCGACTACGTGACTTAATTGTATCCCAACCCGGAAGTGGGCTTGCCCCATGTTCCATGGAAACAAAGTCACAATGATAGGGAATTGAATCTTGGATAGGGCGCTATGAACGTTGCCAAGTAAACAGCAAAGTAAAAGAGGCTTACATGCGCCGAATTAAAAACTTATCCAGCACAACATTTTCTAGTGGCCCTCGAGCCACTTACGTCTCTTAAGGTGGTAGTAACATTTTAATGACTGCATTCATTCAATCAAGACGCACAGGTGGCAGGATCTGTTTGTTTTTACTTTCAAGACTGCTTTTGATTCCGTCGTCAAAAGCGGATCTCACAGTTTGTGGGGGTGTTGTGTTCAAGTGTTTTTTTTCGGATTTCCGGAAAAAAAGACTGAAATCGGGTGTAAAGAGGATTTTCTTCGAGTGGACAGGGCGTTGAATTCCTCCTCGCAATTAGCTGCAACGTCACGACGGCGTCCCGGCAACTACATAAGCCAAATTAATTGGCCATCTAACCAAGAGATGGGTGGCAATTCAATCCCACTGGCTTATCCATTTTAAGATATACGCATATAACCGCACAGTCAGACTTCCAGTACCAGGAGGTCGGTATCCATTAAGCCGTAGTAACATGTCCTCATCCACTCTATCTGAAGTGTCTTAAGTCAAAACGTTAGAAAGTACGCCGCCTGCCTATACGCAATTTGGGCCGTGACGTTACTGTGAATGGTTAGCGTTATCGCGTAATGCTTACCGATTATTTTTAGTCGGAACTGGAAGATATGGACTTGGACAACATGTGGTTTCGACAGGATGGTTTGATTTATTGAAGAGTAAGTATGGTGAGAGTGTTATCTCAAGAAAATGGCCCAGTCGATTGGCCGCCTCGTTCGTGCGATTTAAAGCCGCTTGACTCTTTTCTGTGGGGTTACATTAAGTCATTGGTTTATGTAAACAAGCCGACGACGTTAGCAGAACTTAGAACCAACATTGAACGGGAAATAGTAGCCGTTTCGGCCGAAATGTGTGGCCGAGTCGTTGAAAATTGGCCCAACGAATCGGCCGCCGTGACCATATGAACGAAGTCGAGTTCCATTCATAAATGTTTTGATTGTACTTCAAGCCGATAGTAAAGTTTTTCTCCAATGATTTGCGTTTTATTTAACAAAACAAAAATTGTTAAGTCCTTATTGGTATTGTGAGTCAATTTTTTAGTCAATCGCATTTTTGTTGACGGTAAAGACAGAGGCTTCGCAAAAATGGTCACTACAATACAAATATACGTATATATTTAATGTACAGTCGAACTTCTCTATAACGTAGTTACTGGGGATCGCCGATTTCTACGTTATAGAGAAACCATTGTTTTTGTACGTGCTTATGTAAACATTAACCTTTTATTCCATTTAGATGGTACATATTTTGACACATATTTTACACTTATTTAATATGAAAGAACGCCGTTATTTCCGTTTACATTAAACTTTTAAATTCTGTTGTTCTGTATCGTTGTCGACATTAATGTAATCTTCGATAGTCACATCCTCAACGTTATTCTCTGCTATGTACATAGACCATAACTATGCCAAGTGAATGTTTTCATCTTCATTATTCGCTGTCGGTTCAATGCGTTTATCGAATCCAGCTTTTTTAAAACAGCTTGAAATTGTTTCCTTTTAGACATCCCAGCTCCAGGCTTTACTTAATTCTCTGATGCCATCTAGTAAGTTTATTGACATCGGAGTTTCTTTCCCTGAATAACACAGAACTTTCTTTAGAATTCGCTTTCTATAGTGGTGTTTGAGATTCTGTATTATTCCCTGATCCATTGGTTGTAGTAACGATGTCATTTTGGGTGGAAAATGTACAATTTTAATATTTGTGAGCTTTGACTGAGCTGATTTTGGATGCGCTTGACAGTTGTCAATAAGTAGTAAGATCTTCCTTTTTTGAGCCGCAAATGTTTTGCCTAATTTCAGAAGCCATTTCTTATATAAATCACTCGTCATCAAAGATTTTGCGTTACTCTTCTAGATATTGTAATCCTTTAAAACAACTAGGATTTTTTGATTTTCCTGTGACAAGCAGTTTAAGCTTTTCTGTTCCAGTCCAGTTCGAACCCACCATGACCTTGTCCTTCCCTTGCTTTTTTTACCACCCACACATTTTTCATTTCGGAAAGCAAGTGTCCTGGATGGCAAACATTTAAAAAAACAATCCTGTTTCGGCAGCGTCATTTTTTTCAAATTCTTCAATAAGGGAAAGTAATATATTTTGTATCCAATCATCTCGACTTTGGATATCAATGGATCCGCTTTCCCCACAAACAACATTTCCAACAATGTTATGTCTACGTTTGAATTTATCAAGCCAACCAGCGCTAGCAACAAAATCGGAATGTCCCAATGTCTCCGCAAACGCCACAGCTTTTTCTCTAATTAAAGGTCCGGAAAGCGGAATGTTCTTATGCCTTGAAACGGTGATGCGCTTAACCATACCTTCATCAATATCAGGATACTCACAGGATCTAGCTTTCTTAAATTTCTTATGTACACCAGAAGAACAAGATTCTTGAATCTTATGTTTATTCTTCAAAATTGTTGACAAAGTAGCTGCAGAAATTCCAAACTCTTCAGCAAAAGTCTTTTTTTTTATTTTTACTCTCATCTTTTCTATCTTGTTTTTTTTTTCCTTGCAATACTGCCGAAATTATAAGACCCTTTTTTCTCAGACATTTTAATTTAAAAACAACCGTGGAGCACAAAACTTATTTCACACTAAGATTTTCTTATAGACTTACTGTCTACGATTTTTCCCCCTCGAAATACACAGGCAGACAAAATGTAACGTATTCTACTGTAATATTTGTGCACGCATAAATTCATTGGAAAAACATTTGCTATAGAGAGGTTCTTTTGATACATAAAACACCAGCTGTCTTGTTAAATAAGCTGCATTACAGAGAAATCTACGTTACAGAAAAATTCGTTATAGAGAGGTCAAAATGTGTGAAAAACATCAGGAAGATGAAGTGTTTTTAAACAAAAATTCGTTATAGAGCGAAATTCACTATAGAGAAGTTCGTTAGAGAGTAGTTCGACTGTATATAGACTAGTTGTTTATTTATATATTATACTGTAAAAACCCTTCTTTCGAAAAAAAATATACTAAATATACACTGTTGAACTTCATCCAATTCGGTCATATTTATGTTCTTCTTCGAGTACGTTAAAAACGTCTTTCAGAACCAGAGACACAGTTGACTGCGCAAGGCCAATGGAGTGTTCATTGCCAAGACTTAACTGGTACGACCCATGTGCACATAATCGAAATAAAGTTGCAAGTTTGATAACGTTTGGGATTGATGTAGATCTTACAGCCAGTTTCCCTTCAAATTCAGTCAACAGATAAGAAAATGCTGCCTTCCATAAACGGAAGTTTCTTACAAAACCGAAAAGGAACAGCTATAAAATCATTTCTTTTTTATTAAGGAAATATGCACCTACATAGTATTCTCCAATTCTAGAGGGTTGGAAGCATCCCTTAGTTGCCTTCTCCTGCTCAAAATTTCCAAAAATCTTGAATCCTGATCATCGTCATCGAACCACAACTCCACTGAACTCAGTTTTGCACTTACCGACGAATTACTCAAGCAAAACGCATAAACAAACAAATGCAAATTTTTTTCTGTTTTTAGCTGTCAAATAAATGTCTCAGTCAAAACAGTCAATTTATTCACAATAGCCAGAAATTTCATCAACCGAGTTACACAATACCGAAATCTGTTTTGATTGACAAATTTATCAATCATCAATTGCTTGGTATTTGACACTCGCAATCGAGCACTTAAGAAAAGAGTTAATCCAAGAATCCTTATTTTTCGAGGGTTGGTGTGAATCCTTACTAGTAATATAAATGCGAAAGTAACTCTGTCTGCCTGTCTGTCACCCTTTCACGTCTAAACCAATGAACCGATTTTGATGAAATTTGGTACAGAGATAGATTTGATCTTGGCAATGTACTTAGTCTACTTATTCCGGGTCTAAGGGGGTTATGTTTTTCCATCTTCACACAGTCCTGTTGTATTAATGGCTTATCGGATTGAAAAACTAAGAGAACGCTTATTAGTAAATTTATCCCTTATTCATTTGAGCTATCAACCATCCTTCTGCATTGTCCTGAAGCTGAGCAATGTTCAAAAGAATGCAACTTATTATCGTTTAAAAATGTCCATCATTAGAGACTGTCGGCAACAATCCACCTGCAGTGGCGACTATTGACATGGTGTGTGTGTGTGGATCTACACATGCAGTAGAATATATTCGATATCGAAATTCCGGTGTGTTCTCTCTTTTAAATCGTAACAAAAACAGAAACCACCCTTCTGCGAAATACTCAAATTGAAGAAGAGATCTCATTAATACATTGTTGCAACGTGACATTGACAATACTTTGACATATTGCGATGACTGGAAGTTGTTTATCAACTTCCAGAAGTGTGAAACTGTCCTTTTCCGCACCCCGCTGGCCATGGCCTCAAGGGATACGCGCGTAAACTGGAAGAAGTTCTGCATAGTTCACCCCCAGGGTCAACCGTTAGCCGTGAAAACTGTAGTTAGATATCTTGGCATTTGGTTGGATCATTTTCTGTATTTTGACAAACATATAGAGAAGGTTTTGACCAATGCTAGAAAAGCCTTTGCTGTGGCAAGTAAGCCGTTTTACAGCAGCCAACTTGATACCAGGGTGAAGGTAATCTGCGAAATGGCCCTCATAAGGCCAGTCATGGTGTATGGTTGCCCCCTGTGGTTCAACATGAGTCCTTCCCAGATGGAAAAGATGAGGGTGTTCGAGAGACGGTGTCTTACGACTTGTCTCCGCTTGAATCACACACCCGAGTCTGAGTACAAGAAGCACTATCCTAACGAGGTCCTGTACAACAGGGCAAACGTGAAAAGGATACACAATTATATATATACTTCGGCAATTTCGGTTGCGGGTTTGTTGTTCGAGGCAGACTTAGGCAATAAGTCTTAACCTCTAAATACATAGGCGAGCGCCTAAATACATAAGCGAACGCCATACATCAGCCTGATCTGCGTCCACGCCCCAACGGAGGATAAAGATGACGACATCAAAGATGACTTTTACGATTTCCTAGAAAGAACGTACGATCAATGCCCCAGCTACGACACCAAGATCGTTCTAGGAGATTTCAACGCAAAGCTGGGCAAGGAAGACATCTTTGCTAGAGTCATCGGGAAGCACAGCCTGCACGACAACACGTCCGAGAACGGACTCAGGCTTTTGGACTTCGTAACGGGGCGAAACCTCTTTATAGCCAGTACGCGGTTCCCTCACCTCAACATCCACAAAGGGACCTGCCGGTCTCCTGATCAATCAACCGTCAACCAGATTGATCACACTGCGATCGACGTCAGACACTCCTCAAGTATTCTCGATGTCCGAACATTCCGAGGAGCCAACATCGACTCGGATCACTTCCTTGTTGTAGCCAAGGTAAGAACACGGATATCGATAGGACAACGGAGTAGAGCAAGACCAAAACAGTTTGACGTCGGAAAGCTACAATCGCAATTGACCGCTAGCAACTTTGCCGATTGAGTCTCCCTAAAGCTCTCAGAGAGTCCAACCCTGCCACGCGAAACAATCGACGAACAATGGAACCGTTGTCAAAACGCCATCAGAGAAACTGCATCTGATGTGCTGGGTTTTAAAACGCCACCCCAAAAAACCTCTGGTTTGACAACGAGTGCAGGCAGGCACATTCAGCAAGTAAGCAGCATACAAGGCGACGCTGGACAAAGGACGAGAGCGGTTCGTGAGCTCTACGAACTTAAGAGAAGGGAAGAGCACCGGCTTCTCAAAAAGAAAAATAAAGAGCAGAGATCGAGGAAATGGAGAGG
Organism: Eristalis intricaria; assembly: GCA_964034865.1. NCBI lineage: Eukaryota > Metazoa > Arthropoda > Insecta > Diptera > Syrphidae > Eristalis > Eristalis intricaria. The sequence continues at coordinate 111,136,621 of OZ035873.1, read as the reverse complement.
TGTTACGGTAGAAATGACGTCCGAAAGTTCTACCAACGGGTAACACAACTATCCAATGGATACAAAATTCGGACAGAAGCCTGTCGTGACGCAGAGGGACAACTCGCAGTAGATTCGCAGTCGATACTGAGAATCTGGAAAGATCATTTCTGTAGACTGTTGAACGGCGAGTAAGACTCCAATACCGATGTCAGGTAGAATGTTCCACTCCACGCAATTGACGATGATCGACGAGAATTCCGTCCCCCCGACCTAGACAAAGTCAAGGAAGCGATATCGAGACTAAAGTCGAATAAAGCTGCTGGTGCAGACGGACTGTCCGCGGAACTGTTTAAGGCAGCTGGAGATGAGCTGGTAAGGTACATGCACCAACTCATCTGTAAGATATGGTCAGAGGACAGCATACCCGACGAGTGGAATCCCAGTATCGTTTGCCCGATCCACAAGAAAGGAGACTCCTTCACCTGCGCCAACTATCGAGGAATAAGTCTCAACATCGCCTATAAGTTCCTCTCTGCCGTTTTGTGTGAGCGCCTGAAACTATATGTCAACACCCTGATAGGTCTTTATCTGTGCGGTTTCAGGACGGGGAAGTCCACCATCGACCAAATCTTCACACTACGACAGATCCTGGAAAAAACCCAAGAAATGCAGATCGACACAACAAGGCGACGCGCTGTCATGTGGCTTCTTTAACATCATCCTTAAGAAGATCGTGCAAAACTCACTGGCCAACACAAGAGGCAAGAGATGCAGATCGACACCCCGAATATGACAGCGTGCATAGGGACGAGCTATACAACGCCATGTCTAGTTTTGACATTCCTGCCAAACTCGTCAGGTTGTGCAGGATGACGATGGAGAACTCTCGCTGCTCCATCAAGGTCGGTAACGAACTCACCGAGACCTTCAATGTCAAAAAAGGTTTTAGACAAGGCGACGCGCTGTCATGTGGCTTCTTTAACATCATCCTTAAGAAGATCGTTCAAAACTCACTGGCCAACACAAGAGGCCGTACAACTGTTAGCATACGCGGAGGACATTGACGTGATTGGTCGAACACAGCGAGCCGTCAATGAGGCATTTGCTGGCATTGAGGCGGAAACGGCTAAAATGGGTTTAGCGGTGAGCGGGCAAAACAAAGTATATGCTGCCATCTAGAAAGGACGCACAACATCGACGACTTGGCCAAAATGTCACCATAGGCAGCTATAACTTCGAAGTATTCAAGGACTTCGTCTACCTCGGCTCGAAAGTGAACAGTACGAACAACACCAGTACCGAGATTAAACGCAGAATTACTCTTGCCAATCGCTGTTTCTTTGGGCTCAAGCGGCAATTAAGTAGTAGAGTCCTCTCTCGAAGGATCAAGCTAAGATTATATAAAACCTTGATCATCCCTGTCCTGCTCTATTGTGCGGAGGCATGGACAATCTTAAAAGCGGCTGAAGAAGGTCTTGGTCTTTTCTAAAGAAAAGTTCTGCGTTCAATCTTTTGTCCAGTCTGCGTTGAGGGTTATTGGAGAAGAAGATTCAACCACGAACTGTGCGGGCTGTACAGCGGCATGAGCCTAGTCAGGCGTCTACGGACTCAACGCCTAAGATGGCTGGGCCATGTAGAGCGCATGGACAACACTGCTCCAGTCCGAAGAGTCTTCGACTCCGAACCAGTGGGATAACGCATTAGAGGACGTCCACGGAACCGATGGCGCACACAGGTGGAGAAGGACCTCAATCGACTTGGGGTGCGCAGTTGGAGACAGCTGGCTTAAGATCGTGCCGGCTGGAAAGGCTTACTGGTTGAGGCCCAGGTCCACCCCGGACTGTAGCGCCACCAGAAAACAAGAATTGCTTTTTTAAGTTTATTGTATACAAAATTTAGGTATGGAGTTCCGTTAGCGTTCAGTTTGAAATTGGATTCTTAGATGTTCTCTTAGAGAAAAATGTCTGCATCAGGAATGAGGAATAACTAGAAATCTCAGAAGAAATAACAAGTCAAAAATTCGAATTCACAAAATTGCATGAAGCAGTTTGTGTAAAATAATAAAAATACAAAAACCCTTGAAGACGATGATAAAACCACAAATGGATAAAACTTAAATGAGAAGAGCGACATAGCTGGGAAATACGTTAATTGAAAAAGTGGCGAAATAACAGTTCCGATTTTGTAGCAGGAAGCTCAACAATTTTTCTGTTCTCCGGATATAAGCAAAAATCGCTTAAGAGCAAAAAAAAAGTACTGTGGTGCAATTTGAATTGAGGTTGCATTCCTCTCCGCTCAAAAAGTTCTCTCTCTCTCTCAAAAAGCGATACTTTCGTCAATCTCGAAACCTTAGCGCATGACGTCCACCCTAAGTCAGACCTTGTCGGTCGTGGAATACAGTTTATTTGCCTTGCAACATTGTACACCCAAGGGTACAAACATGACTGATGATTGATCACAACTTGGCAGGACCTCGTTAGCCCATCAACCGGCAAGTCTGGCGAGATTTGAATTTCTTAAGTGAATCAAAAAACCAATCTCTCAGCAGGCATTGTGTTTGAATTTGATTTGAAGATACATTCATTGGACAGAATCTGGCTCCCCATCCAGCGTTCAATCCTTTCCAGACAGACCTCGCCGCCCAACTATTGTACGCGTACACGAGATGGCTCTTCTTCGATCCCACCTCGAACCAGGAAGCCGAAAGAGAAATGAACACCCACGCAAATAATTCAATTCATTCGCCCAGCTATCCATTGTTATCGCTATCCTGTTGAATGGCAGAGCGCGCTCCTTTCAAGGATTTACTTTAATATATAAAATAATCCCAATAATATTTCGACGAATCACTTTATCTACCCGCCCTCAGTCAGACGACAATACTCGTACACTGCCAGTGGTAAGTCGTCAGAGAACACCCCACCACCCCCAGCCCGGCACACAGGAGGACTGAGAAAATGGAATCACATCGACTCAAGGCGGCACAACGAACGTGAAGTAAGAAATCTTAAGAACCCAACAAGGACACCGCTCTGGCGGAAGGAGACCTCATAACTGAACCCGAATGGCATAAGTAAATTGCTTTTTGTTCCGATATCTGTACTCGTTCAGACACATTGATATCGCTTCGTACTTAATCCTTTTAATTTAATGTGGAAGCAGACGAAGAAAGATGATAAAATGCCATCAACTCATCATTTTCACATTTGTGGATGGGATTGTCCCCTCCCCGCCCCGCCTCGTGTGTGGCCAGCCATGTGGGTGGAAGACGATAGTGTAAGTCAACAAGTAGAGAAGCGACCGACTGAATGGCAACTTGGTAGCTAAAGTAATCAATAAATTACACACCTGTCTGGTTTCGAATATTATATTACCGAACAAAATTCCTACGGCACCGGCGACAGTATCCCTTCTCATTCGCCGATGGTGGCAGCCCCGATCGCCCACTCGAACACCAGCCAGCCAGCAGGCAGTCAACGATTCACGAGTCCTTTGTCATTCTTTTCTTCTGTTTCCTTTTTTGGTTGCCAGCGAGAGAAGGACGAACTGGAGGAAACAAATCATCCTCATCTATCCATGCAGTGGCTGTGGTTTACAGTGGAGGCTGTGCAAAGAGAACAAGTGCGACAAAAGCGAAATTTATTATTTCTGATAAAACGACGCAGTGACTCGAGTGATTTCTATTTCCGTCTTTATCGCTAAAATTAAACCGAACGGCAGTAGAGCCTAGCCCATGGTGTTATGCAATAAATAGAAATTAATTTTGCTCTGTGTTGCTTTGAGACCTGAGACTTCACAGAATTTTCCTCGGGCAGCATTTTTTGGCAACCACCCACATATGGGTGGGAGTAAAAGCTTCCGAAACAGGATTTGTACCGCATGTCTTTTGAAGCATCGAAACAATGCGATACGGTGGCGGCACGGTTCAAAAGATCTGAGTTAGAGTGGGACGCAGGTGAGACAATGTCTACTGCCAAAGAATGGTAAAAGATATGACACGTGACAGATTAAAAAAGTCGTTATAAAAAAAGAAAAATCTCTTTTGAATCTCTTCCGCCGTACTTCCAGAAAAAATGAAAAACCTGAGTAAGTCTAAGCTATTAAACTGAGAAAGAAAAGTGGTTTATTTTCTTTTAAAGATATTCTCACAAAATGCACAAAAGAGGATTGTTTGAAGCATACTCTGAACAACGAGCGGATACATTAACACCTTTATCCAACACTGTTATTCCCCGCCCGATTAACTTACCAAAGAGAATCTTGTACAGATCCTTCGTGACAACAACAAGGAGCTTTGCCCAGAGCTGCCTTCCGAGGCAGCCTATCATGAGCTTCACAACGAAATTTCTGGACTAAACCTGTAGTATGTACGCGTCTCGGCCAGAGTCCTTGAGTAAGAAAGAAAAAGCAAGTTGCTGGAAGATCCTTTGGAAAAATTGTTGTGAAAAAGTACGGAATCGAATGTGGCAGTCCACTTTCCTGCTGAGGGAAATGCTGACTTGAATGAGAAGGCTTAATCGGTTTGTGGTGGCTTACTTTCACCAGAGCATCCATTGGAAATTAAATATGCCCTCGAACGCAATAATTGTTGTGAAAATGAAAAGCCGAAAGTTCTTAGGAACTCAAAAAATGTGAAGGGATCTCAAGTACACATCCACAAAGATTTGCCATTCAAAGTGTGATGCAGAAGAAGTAGTTTGGTTCCAATCCAACGGTTTCTGCGTGTTAAAGTGCAGCTGAAGGACGATAAGCTTCACCTGGAATTTGGAGCAAGGTCTAAATTGTGGCGAGCACGGAATTGAAACCAAACTGTTATAAAATGCAAGAAGTAAGTAGATGAGTAAAGAATTTCAGACGGAAAACCTCAAGGTGGATTTTATCGAAAATAATCACCTTGTAGGCCTCTTTAATCGGCTCTTATACAGCACACTTGTACGTGCACTTTGGTGTGAACCTATGCGTCTCGCTTTCCGCCACACAGCTACCACGGCGTAGTCATCGGTTTGCAAGATTCGGGCTGCTGAACCAGAGGTGCTGGACATTTTTAGTCTCATCTTCAAAGCACAGAGAGTGCTGTGGGTCTTTATGAATGTTCACCGATCAGGCAGTGTACAGTCTAGCCACCACCACTTCATCAAGGGTCTCAGCTTGGGGCAAAGCAGTTTTCTAGAAGTGCTTCACGTGCACACCTGCTATCCATCTAGTGGTCGTTAGTTCAGTTGGAAAGTCCTAAATTCATGTTCTTCTATTGGCAAATCAGGTTTGCCTACATTTGAAAGTTTAGGTGGTAGTGGCATGGTTGCAGGTATCCTGGTCTCTGCTTAGCCAAATTTGTAGCTAGCTTAGCATGTTCATCCGCTTTACAGTTGCTCTTTCGCTGGAATCTCTTTTTTTCTATTGTTAAGACATTTTATCCAGAAATGTGAGACGGTTGGGTGCAACTTTAGAGTTCATCGAGATCGATTCCAGCGGCTTACCCAGTGTGCACCAGTTTTAGACCTTCTCCAAAGGGTCAAAAATGTTTCTTCCAAAGAAAGGTCTGCTTGGAGTTGGCGGCTAGTGAGTGTTTGAGTGAAACCACTTCTTGCAAGAGAAAAGTGGATGAGAAGGTGGAACTCTATAACCACCTTCGAGACCAATCGTCAAACTCCATCCGAGGAACTCCTTCTAGTTCCTCGGCATAGTAATTGGATCGCTAACTAGTCTAAATCATCTGATGTATGCAGAGTCTGAAGAAGTGGTCATTCTCTGCTTTCTCTCAGTCAATCTCTGCTCTCTCTGATATACAGAACACTAGGAGAAAACTTCTTCCAAGGCCGGCAGGATCTAAAAGAAAAATATCTCTGCTATCAAGTTTGTATGGATTTCAGGATGTCTTTGCAACACACTGACATGACGGGTACGAGGAAAGATTTAAGAAGAGTCATTTACCCTACGGGAATCTCGGTGGGTCCATCAGAGCCTAAGTTTGACTTGGCTTACGAACCTACCTACAAACCTTACCTGATCTAAAACCCGAAGAATCTACGGACCGGAACCAAATTCTTGGAGTTCCAGGCACCTGGATTCTGGGATAGATTCATGGTGCTGAGCAGCACATCCACTTGCTGGCTGAATCTTGTTTTGCCAAGGAAATTCTAACCCTTTTAAATTCTGCTTTGAATAGCAAGATCAAAATCTTCTTCTTGAGCCGAAAACGCGAGATTTCGTCAAATTTCTTCAAATCAAATAGGTTTCGCCATACATTATCGGGGTTTCGAAATTTTCCACTTTCGTTGAAGTCTAGTTGAGACTGACAAACCGAACAAGAATACAGCGTAAACCGCAGTCTATTTTTGACAGTTTGGTATTCTAGTACTTATTTTCTCCCTCTCTCAATTTTGTTCTCACACCATTTTTTCCGGCCACAGGAAGCACTTTTGGCGGCCTCTCTTTAATTGAGAGCGAATGACATTTGAAATCACTTCAACTCGGCGGGAACGGCGTCTTGGGGTTTCAGTATAAATACATCCAAATACCGCGATTTCGGTTCGAGGTAATGACTTCAAATATGTATATTTGTTTTGTAGAACTAGCATTCGTCACAATTCAGTAATTACAACTCAATTGCTATTTTTGACGATTAGGTCACCGTACGTGGGTCGCCGTGGCGTAGTGGGTAAGTGCGTCGTCTCCTACGCAGAGGGTGCCAGGTTCGATACTCGAATTTACCACCTTTCATATTTCTCGGCCCCGCCTCTTTCGAGTCACTGACAATGCTCAAAGAGTATTCCTGTTTAGAAAAAGCTTTTCAACTTCGCCGTTCAGAGTCGGCATTAAACTGTAGGTCATTTCCACTCGTGAAAGAATAATAGCACGAATGGTTGCTGAGAAGTTAGGCCCAGGTCCGCCTCGGTCTGTCGCGCCACCCATATTCTATTATTAGGTCACCGTATTGCTACACTTAAAAGGTTCTTGCGGCCAAGGCCGGTCGGTAGGGGGACATGATTTTTACAACATGTATAGGGGCAACAATCGCTTCAAGCTTACAGATAAACAAGGTCTAGTGATGGAGCCTCATGTGATTTTTTGGCCACAGTCCAACAAACAATTAAACGCACCCCCTGGAAATTTGTGTCAAAATAAGTTTGTAGTATAAATATAACATCTCAGAGCTCCGTCAATGCATTCATTTACATTTTTTTTTCAAGAGAAAGATTTATATTTCTTCTAAAAATTAAGTCCTAGTTGCATTCTTTCCAAAAATTATTAGCCAAGAAATTATAACTTAACTAACATGTCTTAAGTCAAAACGATGTTTTTAAAAACCGATTTACCCAAATAAATTTGTAAAAATGTGTGTCCTCGCGGGTCAGGGCGGGTACTATTCTTTATAGAATAGTTAGCTGAATACCGTAGCTTTTTAAAGCTGCTAACTACTCGTTTTAGCCTTGTGGAGTTATAATTCTGGCTCAAGAGAAAATAATAAAACCCAGCTTAAATACTCAAATTTTATTATTATTATTTTTTTTTGTGATTGGAACCTTAAATAACAGTATTTATTAAAGAAATTGGTTTTGAACAAACAGTTGTAAAAATTACACTTTTCATACCAACGATTTACTACGATAAAATACATAAGTTGCAGAACTAAAAGAAAGGATAACTTTAGAGTGGTACTGTAGGCAAATATACGTATTCGTTACAAGGTAACGAGTATTCAACAAGTACCATATAACGAAATGTTACTCCTCAATGTATATCGTTGAGCTTTACGAAGCTAAGCTTAACAAAGCTAAGTCCATTCATATAAATTTTGCGTATAAGAACATGAATTACTTGCCTGTTTTTATATGTAATGTTCAAATACCCTTCGTCAATGAATCGAATTACCTCGGAATGCCTCTCGATGTAAAACTTAAATGGAAGGAGCACGTCAAAAAGAAACGTGAGGAGCTCCAATTAAGATACAAAGACATGTACTGGCTTATTGGAAAATATTCCAAGTTATGTACTGACAACAAATTGCTTATATACAAGCAAGTGCTAAAGCCAGCCTGGACGTGTGGTATACAACAAAGGGGTTGTACCAAAGAAAGTAATACAAACATACTACAAACTTTTCAAAATAAAGTGCTGAGGGCCATCGTCAACGCATCCTGGTAACGAAACAACGATATCCACAGAGATCTTCGAATTTAATCAGTCCAAGATGAAGTTACGAATTTTGCTCGTAAGCATAAGCATCGCCTGGAAGAGCACATAAACTCAGCTGTCCTTCCAATTCTCGACGAAAGAAACCCCTTTCGTCGTCTTCAAAGGACTAAACCCCTTTGACCAAGCACGGTGAATTCAACCCGCGCTTAGCTGCGGTGTGAGCAGAAATGGAGAATCTCTTACCAAATGCGTCCAAACCGAGAAAGTAAAACTACTGGATAAGTGTAAAACTTTGTTGTAGTGGAAATATATTATATTTTAGTGATTAAAAATCCCTTTCGCTATATGGAAACGGTCCCCATAGTGGCTTTTGAAGATTTTCACCTACCCTCGCAAAAAAAAATATATATCGTTACTATTAAGGTATCGTAACCTTTTTTGCTTACATGTGCTATCGAAAGTCCACATTGGTGCGTTCAATTTCTTCTCTTCTCTCCCAGTATACATTTTCTCTGTATTGTTTTTGATGTGTAGTAAATGGATTGCTTTGTGAGTGCGCACAATGGTACCTATTCAGTTTGTCACATCACATCGGTATGGTTTGATGGTATACTCTTTCCGAGCTGTATGCATGTTATATCTGTCATAGATGCGAAGATCGTATTAAGATTAAGATAAGATTCCTTGTGAGGAATACGATCGTATGGCTATATATCTAGTATTATCGGTTAGGTATGTTTGGGTATACAGCAAGATTTATTTGTTTAACTGTCCTACGGTCTTCGGGTCATTTATGACCTATTTCACGAATAAACTTACCTTTTCTCAAAAACTAAATTTTTTTAGGACTTGATGTTTCGTGACTTTGTCCAAATTTGTATAGTATAGATAATAAGCGTAAAATTAAAAAAAAAATTTATATTTTAGACTCTGCCCCATAAAAATTTTTATACGTCTACGACCCTCGGGTAAAATTTGACCCAAAGTATGATTCAGACCCAAAGTCATGAGTCGCCGTGGCGTAGTGGGTTAGTGCGTCGATTCCTACGCAGAGGGTGCCAGGTTCGAATCCCCAATCTACTAACTTTCATAATTCACGGCTTTCACCTCTTTCGAGTCACTGACAAAGCTCAAAGAGTATTCGTGTCTAGAAAAAGCTTCTCAATTTTGCCGTTCGTAGTCGGCATAAAACTGTAGGTCCCTTCCACTCGTGAAAGAATAATAGCACGAATGGTTGCTGAGAAGTTAGGCCCAGGTCCGCCTTGGACTGTCGCGCCACCAGTATATTATATATATATGATTCAGACGTTATTTACAAATAAATTTATTTTCTAACATTTTTAGCTACGCGGTTGCATTGTATGATTCAGACTGCTTTCATACAGCTTACAGTAAACAGAAAGTGACAAGCACGTGCTTATTTAGTTATCCGACAATTTATTTCGTAGAGATGAATGATAGCGAGGGTGAATTGTCTTTGATAGTGTTTTCGGATGAAGAAGAATCATGTTCTTAATTCGAAGATCACGTTGAGGTTGCTGATTCATCCGACAGTGATATAAGTGAAAATGAAAATTCTCTTGCGCCATCTGAAATGATGTCGTCCAAAAATGGTCAATTAAACTATTCAAAAACCACTTTTCTAACAAGTCGGAAGAGCTTAGAGAGAAAATATTGTGAGTTTGGTGCCTGGATTGACGCGTTACTCTTGCTCAAGAATTACCGAAAAAGAAATTCCCAGCTTTGAACCTCTTTGAACACCTCTCTTGTTACGTACGCTATTGACCTACACTAACATTGAGGGAAAGCGAATATATGGTGAAGAATGACTGGACGTTGATAATGTCGAACTCCTTGCATTTATTGGATTGCTAATATTAGCTGGCGTTTTTCGATCGATAATAACGAAAGAGCGGAGAGTCCCTGAAACTCTGAAACGGGAACATATTTTAATATTCGCTGCAACTATGCCTCTGAAGACTTTCAGAAAAATATCGAGGGTTATAAGGTTCGACAACAGGGAAACTCGAAGTCAACGAAGACTGTACTGTGCGTGATTTGTGGAATCAATGGGTTGAAATATTACCAAAACTCTACAATCCATCCCAAAACGTGACCATTGATGAACAATTAGTAGCTTTTAGAGGAAGGTGTCCATTCCGGCAGTACATGCCATCAAAGCCTGCAAAGTATGGAATCAAGTTTTGGGTACTTTGTGATTCAGCAACGAGCTATGCTTGGAACATTCAACCTTAAATTGGCAAGGACATTGGAAGAACTCCTGAAAAAAATCAAGGCATGCGTGTTGTTCTTGACTTGATTGTAGGGCTAAAAGAACATAACCTCCCAACCGACAATTTTTTTACGTTTCATCGATTGGCGATTTAGCATAACGTTAGTAGGAACAATACGCAAGGACAAGCCAGAGGTAGCAGCAGAATAAGTAAACCCAAAAGGAAGACCACTTTACTCATCAATCATCGCTTTTGCCAAGGAAATTACCCTCGTTTCGTACATACCTAAAAAGAATAAGGCTGTGCTTCTACTTAGCACTCTACATCATGATTTCAAAATTAGTAACCGTCCGCATAAAAAGCGCGGGATAATACTAGACTACAACAAATGTAAAGGTGGTGTAGAGACATTGGACAAAGCTGTTAGCGGTTGCACTTGCAAACGAATGACCAAACGGTGGCCTCAAGTGGTGTTCTGTAACATAATCGACATATCAGCTTATAACGCCTTCGTTCTATTCAAATCCACTAACCACACCTGGAAAGAGGGTTGTTTTGCAAAGCGCAGTCTTTACTTGGAAAACCTTGGTATTCAGCTTGTTACAAAAAGCGCCAAACACTACCTTGATTTCCATTGAAATTGCCAAAAGAATTCGAAGTGAGTGTGAAATCGATACACAGCCATCTTCATCACGTCAGTTGGGATACACAACGGAAAAGAAAACAGCTAAAATAAGTCGATGCCAATTATGCCCAAAAACTGATAGCGACATTTCCAGAAAATATATATGTAAGCAGCAAAAGCTATCACTTTGTGTACAAACTGTCATAATTATTTTTTTTTTTCTTTCTATTGAATAAACATTTTTGTTAAAGTTTTCTTTATTGATAAATTTTTTATTGTTATTTAATAAACGTTTTTGTAGTTTTCGTTAAATTTAGTATTATCTACACGAAAATATTTATAAAATATATGAAATTGGAATAAATTTACTTGGATCTTTATTGAAACAACATTCGTCAACATCGAATAAAAGCACCCAATAGCAAAAAATAATAAAAAACATAGCTTAAGCCCTGAAAATATGGTATTGGGTCAAATTTGACTCGAAGACCGTCCGCGTCAGTTAATTTGAAGACCCTAGGAAGGTTAAAGTAATTCCACTGTGCATTTTAAAGGGGCAGGTATAATGAAAAATTATTTACTAAGAAAAACTATGGTTATTTTAATGGGTAATTTTGTTTACGAATTTTGTGATCATTGATCTCTTTTCAGATCACACTGCCATCACGAGTGTTTGTTTCATGTAAACAACAAAAAAATAGATATCATTCATATCTACCTACATACTTTATTCAGTTAAATACGTTCCAATTTGAGGTCCTAAAATCACAAGTATCAATTTTAACATGATAATATTAAATTTGAAGGAAGTAACGAAAGTAACTAGTAACGATATTAAAGTAACGGATATTCAGATACAGAGTAAGGAATACACACGAGTAATCAATTTGTCGTTACTTTTAAAGCCCTACTTTAGAGCTCTGTATCTCGCTTATCCCTTGACGTTGCTTGCGGACATTTTGGTTGTATCGTGTATAGAAAAAGCTGTATTTTGGTGATGTATCTATAAAAAAATAAATGCAACATACTATTTATTTTTGGTATTTTTTTTCCGCTTTTGAACCACTGGTCGTCACGCCGCGGCGATAACAGCTGTCGATATTTGTATCGTGAAAACTGCACAAATCTGCAGGAATCTTACCGAAACCTATTCCAAATCAAATGTCCACCCTTACGAGTATAACGCAATGAAGGGGACACAAGGATGCTCTCTTTCATCGAGAAGTCACAATAATTCAAGCCTCCACTGTAACTAATCCTAAGACGTTTCCTTCCTTTCCACTTGACTCGTCTTCAGACAATCTTGAACGAGAAATAGTTCCATACTCCCCCCCAACCCCACACAAACACACAGCCCTGCATGCATACACACGTACAAGCGGTCTTGAATTTTTGATTTATGTGCTTCTTAAATCGGCAAACGGATACCGCATCGCAGCATCCTTCTCAGACACAGATATCCGAGCAACGAGTGTTCTCAACAGTGATATAGGTATCTTTAATAATGAATTTAATGCGCCCAGAGATGTCACTGGGTCTTCGAGGGAGTGCCATGCCGTCTCTCAGTCGCCCAATCGCTGCTTACCCAAGGGACACCATCATCATCATCATCAGACCCAGTCCATTAACCACTTCGATTTCAATTCTCAAATATTTTCACCTTTTGGTCATTCGGCGGACGGATGGAATGAATGGTACGGCGGCGCGCAGAGCGAGAACGAAGACGAATGTTAAGACGCTGAATGAAGTGTGCGTTGGGGATGGGGTGCGGCTGACAGGGTGCGATGAGCGGGAACCGGGTGTGGTCCAGTGGATGGTGAAATTGGTAAAATAATTCCGCTTTCCTTACTCCGGATCACATTCCAGGCCAAATACCACGGAAGAGAAAAATTCGCATTATAAGCTTCATCAGACCTGGAGGCCGTGAGGCGTGGTGAATGGGCGGAGCGGTGTGGGTAAGTTTTCCGTATACATCATTAGAATGGCGAATGCAGAGGAATGGCGACCGATGGGCCGGATGCCAGGAGGATGCTGCACTGGGACGAGTGATGGAATAATGAAATTAATATCGATATCCCTGAACAGTTTTCTGGGAAGATAAATTCCTTACGACGAATTATTGAGCTAACTCACACCCCGTCACAGGCACACTCACTTCAGTCTGTCGAATTGAGGTTACTTTCTGGTGGGAGTACAGCGGACGTGGTAGCTGTCTTAGCACAATGCCCACAGCGGGGTTAGTATGTCTGCACATTTTGTTGTGGCATGGGTCTGCGGAGACTTACTCGGAATGTTGTTTCACACATTCCTGAGGTCACTGAGTCGATGAAATTCTCTCGAAATTGTCGCGTAACTAAGAGGGAGACTAACAGACCGACTGGGAACTCATCTCAAGTCTGGATAACATTCAACTCACGGAAGTGGATTAATTGGATAGCATGCATTTCAGCCAAGGCACCTCTTCAGGTGGGACACTATTGTGGAGTCGGTGACTGACGTGAGTGAACTCAGTTGGCGGGACGGGAGTGACAACAAAAGGGGACAATGGCTGCCGATTTGGCTTCCAGGATATGTGTAACTAAGTGCAGTGTTGGCACTGCTGACATTCGAACGGATATTGCGCGCTGTGACGTACGAAATCAACGCGGTAGTGAATTTTGTCAGCGACTTCTTTCCGCATATTCTCAACGCCACTACTGCCGAATATGGGTGTCAAATTTGGTGAAACGAGACCGCCGAAATGTGTGGCTGAGTCGTTGAAAATTGGGTAAAAGTCGCGGTGGCCATGTGAACGAAGCCGAGTTCCATTCATAAATGTTTTGGTTGTACTTACAACCGATTGTAAGGTTTTTGAAATATATCAAATGGTTTGGCTTTTTGTTTAAAAAAATGTGTCACATCCTTATTGGATAACCCTTTATAACATTTAACTCCGCAGCAAAGTCCATCAGCCTAAATCCGGATTATCGGAGATGGCGTTGTGTAGGCTGCACTTTTCGACCTTACCTAAGACGCTCTCTCTTCCAATCGTTGTATTTAAATCGCCTAGGACAGATTTAATGTCATAGCTTTGTCCAAGAGCTCGTAGAAGCTGTCTGTGGTATCGTCAGCTTTCTCTTGGACAAGGCTCGTAGAAGCTGTCTGTGGTATCGTCGGCTTTCTCTTGGACAAGGCTCGTAGAAGCTGTCTTTGGTATCGTCGGCTTTCTCTTGGACAAGGCTCGTAGAAGCTGTCGGTGGTATCGTCGGCTTTCTCCTTAAGAACACTGCCCTCCGTGAGGGTTTGTGCGCATATTAGGTTTTTTTTCTCCGAATTTAGCCTTGATGGGAATCATCGTGAGGCCTAAACGATATGACTTCCTGTCTAAGTCTGACTCTAACCACACATCTAAACAAGCGCTTATTTTGGACAAGCGCTTATTTTTTATAAAGGGACCTAGTTTCATTCGCTTTCGAGGCTTGTTGTTGCTTTTTAATCAGTATATTTTACGCTGCTCGTCAGTTACGCAGACGCGCACAACCCTTAACCTGGAGGGCTGGTTCATCTATGCACAACCCTCTCAAATTTCGTCGCATCAAATGCGAGGTTTGTTAGCGATGGAACCGAAACGCGACGCGACGCATGAGTGCGAAAATCGCAACAGCTTTCACACAGGAAAATTTTGTCGGCGATTTTTCCATCCTATAAGCAAGTGAGGTGAGACGTGATAGGTGTAGCCCGCGTCTCGTGTGCTCGGGTTTGCTTTTGGATTTTCTATTCTCTTCGTTTTTCCTTTAAGTTGCTTTGATCTTATGTTCTCAATGTTGGGTATTGGAAGCATGCTGTACATGTGTGAGAAAGGGTAGGAAACAGAAAATGTTCAGAATTGAGATCTCAATTGAAGAGACTAAAAGATTTCCTGTGTGAAAGTGGCTTGAGATCACAAATGGGAATTTAAAAGAATCGCCGACGAATTTTAGCAGTTGTGAAATCGGCCTTTCGAGTGTGTATTCGCTCTTCTCTCTTTTGAGTATTCTTAGTCTCAGCGTTGGGTATCGATTACAGGGATGAGAATTTACTACATATGTAGTAGATCTACTTCATTTAGTAATTTGTATGCATCTGCTTTGTAGCAACTTATTTCTTCTCCATTTAACTAATCTTATATCTTACGTATTGTGTTAATTCTTTTTCGCTTTTCATCGCAGGAATCATCCACAATCACTGTATATTTGCCTTAATTCTTCAAAACTTTCTTTTCTATATTATGGTATTCTGACCGGGAATCTATTATTTCCCATTGGACCAAGCTCAAGACAAGAGTTCAGTATGCCACTAAAACATACGTAGTACCGGTTCTATCGATTCTGTTCCGGTAATTTCGATGTTAAAGATGCACAGGTCTTTCTTTCTCACAATTTCGATGTCAAAGATGCACCACGCTGCCAATTGTCGAAAAAGTCGATGATATCGTAGAAATCGTGGAGTCAGATCGCCATGAAAGCACTGTTTCGATGGCTCAGGTACTTAACATTCCACAAAAACCCGTTTGGAATCGTTTGAACAAAGCTGGATACAAAGTGAAGCGCTATGTATATTTACAACACGAGGTAACGCAAAGAACCTCATGACCATTTTTCTGTACTGAATCGCAACGAAATCGACCCATTTGTGCCTTTGACATATTTTGACTGTTGACGAAAAGTGAATTACTTGTGACAACGTCAAGCGCAAATGACCGTTGCCCAAGCCATTGAGTGAGATTGACACGGAATCATCTTCCATGAGCTGATCTCCTACGCCTAATCTCTTAATTCAGACTTCTATAGTCAACAATTGGACCGTCTAAAGGAAACAATCGCTTAGAAGCGGCCATCTTTGGCCAATAGGAAAAGGCCATTGTGTTTCATAAGAACAGCAGCAGGCGTAGGTAGTGTGGTTGGAAGATCATCTTTCATAATCCAGACCTAGCACCATTAGTGATTTGGACAATAAATAATCCTAATAAACGGCACATACTTGACATAAATCGAACCGTTTTTACTGTGGTAAACATTGACTTAAATTTCGTGCTTTCACTAGACTATTCGTCGCATTTCAGCCAATATTTTTTGCTCCATTTTTTTTAGGCAATTCGCTTCACTCTCTGGGCTCAGCATTTTCGTCGCAGGTATCGAACGCATTTTTGAGTAAGAGATGACATGTATTTGGAATGGAGAGGGAAATAGCAATAGCAATTGACCGATCGACCTATAACTCTTGCGAATAATCTTGGTACTCACGTAACGTGATGGATTCTGAGTTGTCAGAACTGGGATAGGAATTTACATACAAATGGCGAAATGAAGTGGGAAATTAAAAAAATAATTTGAAAAAGAGAAAATAATTATTTTTCATTCCAATAAATGGTTTAATGACGAGTTTTGATTTAAACTGTTGTCAAGTGTCTATGTGTGATAGTTTTTGAGGAATGCTTCTCTGAAAAGTGTAAACAAAGCACCAGTTTAACGTGAAATTGTTGTTGTTTTATCATTCTTCAACACAATATACAATGAATGTTGAACAATATTCAGTGCTAGTTCCTCATAGTTTGTTAAGCAAAGCAATTTAAACTTATTCAGTGCATACACTCACGCTCATACAATTAAGCCACATATGCCATAAGGAAGTACTTGCCGTAGCAATTGCTACTGTTGAAATGAATGAACCTGAAATATGTATAAACTGCTTGAGAGCAAGAAAATAGTTTATAGATATGTCCAACAGTGGACAGTATAACCTATAATAACCCAAACCTAGAAAATAAAGCTGAACGGCGGAAGTGGATGCGAGACATCAGGTACTTCATTATCGCATATGTGGCTTAATTGTATGAGCATGAGTGTACGTATGTATGTATATACGTATGTATGTATACATATCCTCCAATATAGCAAAATATTCCATTTGCTTTGTGCAAAATGAAAGAATAATACACTATAGCTGTGTTTTTCTTGCAAGCGTATATACGCTTAATTTTGAAGTGCACAAGAAAACTATCATCGGCGCTCAATGATTCATCATAAAATCTTGGCAGCACCGACGACAATTATGACATTTGTTAAGCAGTCAGGGGTGTGGTTGTGGGAGGTGATAGTTGATCTTTGATGGTCACAATCTTCGTTTTGTGACTGTGTAGCGTGATCATCTCTTTAAAAGCAATAACACTTAATAATTATAAAATAAAAAAGAATTTTATTCTTTTCATTTTTCAAAATGAAGAGAATCGTTTACGAAACCTAAACGGAATGTATAGCAGAGACACCAAAATACCAAAAATTGCATACTTATGGATGCCAAAAAAATTAAAAATTATCTAATACATCAACCAAACTTGCAGACGTAAACCACATACAGCAACCTAAACAATGAATGAATGAATTCAGGAATAAACAAACAGAAAATAATGATTGGAAGCATTGTTTTTAGCCGCACTTATTCCTTAAGCGGCGATAGATATGATGAGTAACTTAAGCGGATATAGGACTCGTTGTTAGTGTATTTTACATGCAAAGTGAAATTTAGGCGTATATACGCTTGCAAAAAAACGCAGCTTATGCTAGTTGCGTTTATTGCTTCAATTAATTATAAGAATTTGTTTATAATATAGTAACTTTAGTTTAGTTTATTTGTCTATTTATTTCACAAAAAAAGAATGGATTTTAACAATAAAATTGCTTAGCCCATATGGTTTGGCTTAGGGCCGTCTAAGAGATTAACATTTGATGTATGTGTTCCTAAAAATTGTCCTCCATGATACATTTTCTATAGCGCATTGCGTTTATTGCACAATAGATCCCAGCCTCGGTCACCGTTTAAGATGTTTATCGCTTCTTCAAGCGAGAGTACCTGTGCTCCGAAGAAGTGGCAGCGGAATTCTTTAATTTTAAGAATTTCTTTAAGAATGGGACAAATTGCGATGAAGTGGAGTACGTCCTCTCGTTCCTGAAGGTTGCAAAGGTTGCACAAAAGAGGGAGTTCTGGGCGATACGGTATAACGTTTAAACTTATCAGTTCACCTCTTATTTTAAGGATGTTGCTTATCGTATCCGTTGAGAAACTTGCCATGAAATATGTTCTGTCTTGTAAATTGTGGTTCAATTTGTTGTAATATGTCCTGTATTGCGACGACTTGACTTCATCTAGAAATTACTTGAAGATTCTATGTCTTGTTTTCTTCAACAGCGTGTAGAACTTATGCCTTAGGTGGATTTGCTGCTCGTCTGGCGCAACTCGGAGATTAAAATCACATTGCGATTTTCCACCGTTAATCAGCATTTGAGTGAGAATCCTTCCTTGATTCATTCCCATGACTTTTACCGCATAGTTGAAGTGGAGTTTGAGGGTTTCCAAAAATAGGGGCGCTACTCCAGTTTCCAGGTGAAGCATGTAGTTGGGTGAGTCACTTGGTTATTTAAAAACTCGCGTGATAAAATAGCGTAGACATTTTTCAACTGCTTCAAATTAACGATATCCCTATACTTGCGTAGAGTAAAAGAGGATGGACACTGCAGTGGCACGAAATATTTTCTGTTTCGAGAAAAGGCTGATGCTTTTATTGTTGATACAACTACCCCAAACGGAACAAATAGCTCTTTTCGCTTCAGTTAATCTGGTTTCCAGGTGCTTATTCATATTTAAATTAGGAGTAATCAAGACACCAAGATACTTGTATTCCCGCACAATTTCTCTAAGCTCACCTTCAAACTTCATCTTTTCATTGCGGGAGTATCTACCTCCGCCATCACTGAATATGATAATTTTAGACTTTGATAGGTTGACTGTGTGATTTGAAGTTTTGCAGTATTCGTCGAGCCTTTTTATTATTAACTGGCTTAATTGTTTGCAATTTATAATATATAATTAATATAATATATAGTTAACTTATTGCTTTAAATGGAAACCAATTTCTATGAACTCTTTACGTGAACTACGCGAAGTAAACGCCTTGGAATTGTTGCTATATTAGTACGCGTAATTTGTAATAATAGGTGTGTTTTTTTGAAAGCGTATATACGCTTAAATTTGCATGTTAAAGACACTAACAACAAATCCTATATCCGCTTAAGGTACTCATCATATCTATCGTCACTTATGAAATAAGCGCGGATAAAAACAATGCTTCCAATCTTTATTTTCTGTGTGTTCATTCTTGAATTAATTCATTCATTGCTTAGGTTGCTGTATGTGGCTCACATTTGTAGGTGTGGTTGATGTATTAGCTAATTTTTAAATGCTTTTGCATCCATAAGTATGCAACTTTTGGTGTACCCAGAGTACACCAATTTCGTTTAGGTTTCGTAATCGATTCCTTTCATTTGATGGAAATTGTTTTTATTTTTTATAATTATTAAGTGTTTTTGCTTTTAAAGCCATCACGTCACGCTACAGAATCGCAAACCGAATATTGTACGAATTAACAATCAAGTATCACCTTACACGATTTCAACCCCTGACTGTCACAATTGTCATTAATATCGTCGGTGCTGCCAAGATTTTATGATGAATTATTAAGCGCCAAAGATAGTTTTTTTGTACACTTATAATTTAAGCGTATATCTTCTTCTTTATTTGGCGCTACATTCCGGGGTGGACCTGGGCCTCAACCAACAAGCCTCTCCAACTAGCACGGTCTCTGGCTAGCTGTCTCCAGTGTCGCACGCAAGTTGGTTGAGGTCCTTCTCCACCTGGGTGCGCCACCTTAAACGCGGGCGTCCTCTGTTGCGTTGTCCCACGGGTTCGGAGTCGAAGACTCTTCGGCCCGGAGCTGAGTTGCCCGTAGGCTCTACATGGCCTGGCCATATTATGCGATGGATCCGAAGACTCATGTCGCTGTACAGCCCGTACAGTTCGTGATTGAATCTTCTCCTCCATAAACCGTCAACGCAAATAGGACCAAAGATCGCACGCAGAGCTTTTCTCTCGAAGAAACCAAGGACTTCCTTATCCGCTTTTGAGATTGTCCATGCCTTCGCGCCATACAGCAGGACTGGGATGATCAAGGTCTTGTATAAAGTGAACTTAGTACTTCGAGAGATGGCTCTACTACTCAATTACCTCTTCAGCCCATAGAAACAGCGGTTGGCAAGAGTAACTCTGCGTTTGATCCCGGTACTGATGTTGTTTGTACTGTTTACTGCGGCGCCGAGGTAGACGAAGTTAAAGCTGCCCATTGTGACGCTCTGTCCAAGACGTCGATGTTGTGTGTACTTTCTTGATGACGGCATATACTTCGTTTTGCCCTCATTCACCACTGGACCCAGTTTAGCCGCTTCCGCCTCAATGCCAGCAAACGCCTCATTGACGGCTTGCTGTGTTCTGCCAATCACGTCAATGTCATCCGCGTATGCTAACAGTTGTATGGATGTTGAGGTGTGGGAACCGCTTGCTAGCTACAGAGAGAATACGTCCCGTGAGAAAGTCCTTTCTCGGACGTGTTGTCATGCAGGCTGTGCTTCCCGATGACTCTAGCAAAGATGTCTTCCTTGCCCAGCTTTGCATTGAAATCTCCTAGAACGGTCTTGGTGTCGTAGCTGGGGCATTGATCGTACGTTCTTTCTAGGAGATCATAGAAGTCGTCCTTGCTGTTGTCATCTTTGTCCTCTGTCGGGGCGTGGGCGCAAATCAGGCTGATGTTTCCAAATTTTGCCTTGATGTGGATTGTTATGAGGCGTTCGCTTTTACAGACAAGCGGTAATGTCTGCTTTGTAACAGTCCAGGGCCTTCACGAGTTCTTCGGCTGCACGTGGTCTGTTAAGGGACCTAACGTTCCACGTGCAGAACCGAAAATCGTTGTCCTTGTATCGTTTGCTGGGGTCGTCAACATTAATTCCGTCCGTATCCGAGGCAGTTGGCTGTCTCTGAACCATAGACTTTTTACGTGGTAAGGGAGTTAACCTCACGCACCACCCCCAACTGGGAGGCCAGGCCCTATTCTTTAACCCTCGGGCGGAGAGTCCGGTGTCGGTAACCTCGCTGAGGCTGTGAGCGCCGTCGTTGTGCCTAAAACTATGAGATCTTCCGCCACCATCTGAATTCCACGGCCCCGACCTGGCCTTGAAAGACCTTTCGAGACCTGTGCTCCGAAAATGTCGAAGTAGGTCTAGAAGGACTGTGCACCAGGAAGCTCCTTCTGATTGGATTTTCGGATGCCGCCGTTGGCCAGACAGTTTTCCAGCTCCTCCGTCGCCATCCATAAAGAGAGATTAGCCCTGGTACAAGCACACTCCCCCCCCTCTCTCGTCTGCAGCCGCCAACGACGTCCCACGGGGGTTGGTTACCCCATCTTCGATCGAAGGTGCTCGGCGCCCAGATTTCACCACGTGGAGGTGAGAGTAGGAGTTCGTTGATAGAGGCTAAGTGCAGACGCTTGTGCCTGCATGAGACGCCATATCAACGCTTTGAAATCCAATTTAAGCGTATATACACATGCAAAAAAAACACAGCTAATGTATGTAATGTGCGAATTTCAGCTGTATTTAACTATTCCAGAACTTGTTTTATTATAAAACAATGGATATGCAGTAAAACACCACTTCAGTAAATTCACTATTCACATAATGATAAAATTAACAAATAATAGATACTGACGCATAAGTGGTTTGTTAACACTTTTCATTATGCGATTCCAAGTAAACTATCACTTCCAAGCACTGATAACAAAAATGGCACACTTTTTTCCCGGTATTCCACCGTTAATTTTATTCGAAATCAATTATTTTACATTAGTCGTAACAAATATGGATCTGCACCGAATTTTAAATTCCTATACAAATTGCTTCGCGCGAATGAGCTGACGGAAGTGGGCTTCGGACTTGAGGTAATACAAAATCCCACCAGGGGGTGCTGAAGTCAAATGACGACAGGCCAATTAAGCCCAACACCATCCCAGTACAGCAGTCAACGTCTATCAACTCAAAGTCAATCATTCAGAATTTTGAGTTAAATGAATGCGATTTCTCCTTCCGCGTCTCAGTTTTTGAACCACCATCATTTTATTGATTCGAATGCAGTTCGTACCCCCATCGAGATGTTTAATTTGTGCCTAGGAGACCATCAGCCCCCTCAGTCGCCGCCTTGGAGGTATCCTGAGTGGATTAATCATATTCGAATTCAACCGAGGCTCCCAGGGTCCACTTCTTCCTTTGCCAAAAAGTTTTCCTTCAATTTCCTTTACTCCCCAACCAGCCTACATGCATGTACAACCAATTTTTCATTTTTCATTTATCTGCCGAGAAAAGTTTTGCTTCCAGCCTCAACGGCCGACAAACCAAAGTCCCGCCCAGGACCCTTGTTCGGGTTCAAAACCACACACAGCCCCACTCAATGGACTCCGAAATTCGTCGCACTCCGTAAGCAGAGTCGAGCCGTCCCTGCCAAATCGCTTACAGAACGATTGAGAGAAGGCAACAAAAAAAAGGCAAATCCAACCATGAGATGAATTTCGACAGGACCTTCACCCACCGGCAAGCAGGCAAAAAAAAAAAAAGATTACTTATGTATGAGTAGTCAGGGGGGAGGGGAGGCAAATTTAAGAAAAATTGATCCTATCAAGTAAATTGAATTTACCATTTTCCATTCTCATAAATTCTCGTTGCACTTGCTCGCCCTGTGGCTCGGGCGCACCAACTTCTTCGCAATTCGATTCCAGTCTGACTAGAGTTTCTTGCTCCGGCGATGGTGCACCTTCGAGTTTGGTGTGTCTCTGTTCTTTGCCCTTTTCCATTCCATTCCATTTTTTCTCCTGACTACATGTCGTGAATCTTGCCGTCTTCACACAAGTGTAGATTTTCAATTGAGAACTGCACACAGTTCCTTCGCCTATCACCGCCCGATATCGCCCGTGCAGTGCTGTGCAATCCCGTCCTCTTATGTCGTTTGCTATCTGTCGATTCTTCATTTTCTCATTTGCAATGAAGTGAAGAGAGTGAGAGAGAGTGAGCGCTCAAGAAGGACGACACGATGTCCCCTCGTAGCATCGAGATGTTCACCCTTCAACCGAGGACTGGTGGCGTGTGATGTGGCAGTGGCAGGAAACAATGCCCTTGGTAGTTCATTGATTGCAGCCAGAGCCAGCTCATGCGAGCGGAGGAGGATGAAATTGTTCCAGTAGGAGTAATCATTTAAGGAATTACATATCTTTATCCTGATCAATTTTCGAAATTTATTGGCTTGTTGCTTACTTGCACAGTGCGACGTTGGTTGGTGGACTGGCTGCTTGCACTGCAATTAGGGGGTGCTGCTGCGTTGAATGTGTCTGAAGGCAGTTCTCTGGAGGGTGGCCGTGGTTGCGGGCGAAGGTGGTTCATGCATAGTCAAGTTATTGACTAATGATTGGAACGTTAGTCGTGTGTGGAGCATTCCAGTGCGCTTGGGTGTTCTCAACGATAGCATTTTTTGCGGCCTTGTTAGGTGTGTAGCTTCGATGGTGCTTCGAAGAATGTCGAAGCTTCATCGCCAGAACATCACGATGGGCGTTTGCAACTTCGAGGTTGTCAGAGACAGAGACGAGAGGTAGGACGAGTGGAAGGTGTTAGATGGCTCGTTTGCCTTCTATGTCACCGAAGCGCATGAACTTCGTGCATTTTCTTAATGGTGAAACAAGCACTTGAACTTGTTCACTTGGAGAGTCTGGTCGTCCCCCCGGCAGCTGACCTCCTCTTGGTGGGGGGTCGGGCAACAGGTTTGGGGTCGATGAATTTATTTTCAGCCCAAAACTGGCTAACGAAGCGGAACCCCCCATGATGACGAAAAGAAGTCGATTCGCCTCGGATATTGCCTACCCTTGTGATCCAGGGCCCCATTTGGAGCCAGACCTGAATGTGAGCGTCTGGTGGACGGATTGTCCCTCTCGGCAGCCGGTCGGTCTTAGCCCGAAGGCACTACGAGCAACCCGCCAATGGCCTCGTGAGCCATTAAGGGGTGGGGGAGAAGTAACGCCATGCACCCAACAGTGCATGCGGGGATCAAACGACAACGGACAACGACTTGAATACGATTACATCAGGTAGGCGACCACTTAACAGACCCAGGGTGAGATGGTTGGACCAAGTCCATAAGCTCGCCTGGTTACGCTTGAGGATCGAGTTGCCTGGAGATCTCTCGTGCGTGGTTTACCCCCGCTACCCCTTTAGTAGATCATGCGGCCAAGACGATGATGATGAGGATAACTTTAAATAAACAACAAAAAGTTGGTTTGTTACCAGAGTAGGTGGTACATTTTTAGGGTTCGCCTCCCACTCTAGGCCTCCATCAGGACTGCCGGATGGATTTTTGTTACCCGGTTTGTAGAGTCTCTTCCCAGATGTCTCGGTTTTTTGTTTTTCTGTCTGCCCGTACTCCTGTTTTTTTTTTTGTCGCAGTTTTAGTAATTGCTTTAGGCGACTACACTCGTTATTATTTTGGATTCTCCCATAGAATGTCACCCAGGATGAATTTGTGCATTCTTAATACCCTTTTTATAGGCTTTATTTATAGAGATCTCAGTCGGCGATTTCCCTCTAGAATTTTGCTCTATTAAATCACCTCCTGCTGGTTCTTCGTTACTCGGATAGGTCTGGGTAGCTTCCTGTTTTCTTTCTGTTTGTCTAAAGGGCAGACAGCGTTGAAGGCAGAGTTCATGGTAAGATCCTGCATAAATTTGTATATCCTTGACGTCTTGACCTTGATTCAGTGAAAGGTTTTTTATGTTAGTATCACTGAAGGACCATTTCATAGCTCAGCCAGTTAACTCTCCTGGAAATTCTGTACCTGCTGGCATTCGTTGTATCAATACTGTATGTGTCTAAAGTTCGAGAATAATGCATCTTTCCATACTGTCCAATTTTTTACAGATGTCTCTGGACTGTTTGTCACCATGGTTGTATCCAGAACCTTCTATCTTAACCTATTCATAACGGCTGGCTCTGAGACTACGTGACAAACCCACAGGCAAGGATTGACTAAGTAATTAAAGAGTTGCCATCCGATTCGGATAATGTCGTTGAACACATGTACAACCTGAGGTTCCTTAGAAAACAAAATGGACTCAACTGGAATAACCAATCCACGCCTAGCAATGCAATTTTCCAAACCGGTGCATCGTCAAAAGGACACACAAAATGAAAAGCTTTTTC
This sequence comes from Eristalis intricaria, assembly GCA_964034865.1. Classification (NCBI taxonomy): domain Eukaryota; kingdom Metazoa; phylum Arthropoda; class Insecta; order Diptera; family Syrphidae; genus Eristalis; species Eristalis intricaria. The sequence continues at coordinate 111,111,512 of OZ035873.1, read as the reverse complement.
ACTCTTTGACACGTCGAATGCTAAATTCAAATGCCTAACGAACCCTTCCCTCTTCAAAACCACCGCGAGATTTGCCGTGCTTTCGACGGAACAAAAGCAAATTTTCATTTCCCCACCAAGTGCTATCAGGAAACCAATTCGACCCGAATCACATAGTCACACATTTGCAGCATCAGCGTTTTCCGTTGGCCAGGCCTCAACGTCACCGGACATCCTTCCCCGAGTGCCAAGATATCTTCCGTTCCTCTGCGTCTGTTCGTTAATCAAAACAATTAGTGGCTTGACGTTTCACAAGACACTCAAGGAAGCGGCGAACCGAAACGAACCCAGCGAATAAATCGCCCGTCAGCCCCGACGTTCATCAGGCAAACTCTGTACACGCTGATCCTTGCGGTGTTGCTGAAGGAGCCTGGTCCTGCTGTTGCATGATGCCAACAATTTGGCACCCCGTTTTGTGTGTGCGCTGTGCGCGAAGTAAGTTTCCAATTAAAACACAAAATGTTCTGTTGCCTAGTGCGGCTTAGTTGTGTACGTACTCGTACATATAGTTGCCGCTTCAGTATTAACGAGTTAAAGTGTGAATTCTCTCCTCGCCGCCGCGCTTTGGGATCCTGTCCTGTCCACCCACTCTTCGATCCGGTTGTTACGTCATTTATCCTGAGATACCTTCCAAGTGAAATCCTGCAGGGAGCGCACCCGGTTGTGCTCGGAGCGTCTGTGTGTGCGGCGTGTCGTCCTTAATCATGCCCCTTGAACATGCCCGTAATTTATATACACACATATATCCAACCGCTGCGCCGTGCCCCACCCTTCGGCGCTCCCAAACCGCCATTAACTGTGCGTCTACCTCAAACAGGGTGGTTGTTTCCAACTGCTATCCGGTAAACATTTGATAATTGCTTCGCACGGATAATTAATTTTGAATTTTTTCCCCCTGCCCGCTTTCCGTTCTCAATAAGATTTTGTTTGTGTTTGACGGCGGCGCGGGAGGCCTGGCCACGGTCCTGGAGCACAGGCCAGATCTTTTGTGTGTACATTTCTCATTTTAATAGGCATCGGCCGACAAGGATATAAATAAGTAATGGCTCTGTGGGCCGAAGTACAAACTCTCAAGGTGGCACCCGGGCGGTTTCCTAGCTGCCGGGTGTACCGGTGAATGTATGTGTGTGGGTGGGTGTGTGTAGAATGGCTTTGAAGGACCACCAGTCGAACAGACACTCTGCAAGGGAAGAATTTAATTTTGAGATGCTAATGGCAGTTTAGGTGAGAAGGGGTGGGAATTTAATTTCGCCACAATTAGACGCAATTTAGCGAGTACATTTGGCGGCTGCCGAAGCTGTGAATTGGAATCTCCAAAGTGCATAGTTCTTGGCGAGCGATGGTGGGGGGGGAAGGCGAGGGAGGCATGGACTGACACCAGAAGGCAATTCTCAAGATCCATGGATTAATTTAAATTTTAATGAAACATCTCGAGGATACTTATGCCTGGTTGCCTGTGCAATTGATGCCGCAAATTTCGCTCACTAAATGTACACGATTCGCTGCGACGTGGTGGGGGTGAGAGCGGCAGTGAATCTCTTTAGCCGGAAGTGCCTGACCGGGTGATTGAGGAACTGTGCGGCATGTTGTGGCTCCATTGGAGGTTTTGCACAAACTCGATGTTACGTAATAGGTTGCCAAGTGAGGAGAGGGCGTCTAGGACCCGCAGATAGAAGGGATACGATCTGTGGATGCCTCGGCTATGTAAGGTAGGTCTGGAAAAAGCAGGTTGTCAATATTATCATTCGAGGCATCACTCAAAGGACAGCAACTGAGAAGTAATTCTGTGTATTGATGGGATCTGAAGGAAAGATATTACCCATGAAATGCATGGGCTGTACAGCGACATGAGTCTTTTCAGGTGTCTACAGATCCCACACCAGAGGTACCTGGGCAATGAAGACCTGTGCCTGCAACGACGATCGTACCATTGCTGACTCAAAGAATTTTGAGCAAGTGAGTAGCGTCGGCGCATACGAATACGTCATTAAAAGTTCTCAACTTGAACTGAAGTGTCTGCATAGAGTATGGTCGTGGTCCAGTCCAGATCTTACCTCGCTCGTGTGCGGCGACTTAAACCTATCCTCGTTCGCGTTGCCCCACAGGCTGTAACTTAAAGAAAACGAATTAAATTCACTTGTCTCATGTTTCCTGCGCAAATGTCAAAGTGGAGTATGATTCAGGAAGACCCTTATAAATCCGTGCGCACCTATTTATTTGTTTAAATCATAAGAGGAAACTTTAGTTGCTTTTCATGGGAATCGATTAATGGGACAAAAATAAAAATAAGTTCTCGGAAACAGAAGTGACACTGAAGAAAAAATAACGAGCAGAAAATCGGCAACTTTATTACTTTGAAAAGTTGCCTACCTTTATTATTTCGCAGAATAGCCTTTGTGCACCCCGGGCGGGGTGCGAGTGTACTTTTTACAAGTTTCTGGCAACGGACTCCAGGGCTTCTTACGTGGATATCAATAAATTGCTAGAATTCTTGCAAATTTTCGCTCAACAAAATTGTCTACGTTGCTACATGGATACATCTGGGGGCCAGCTTAGGACATTAATTTGATTTTTTCAAGGAATCAAAATAATAACAAAGCGTTGATGCTGCGACGCAGATAGTCAGAGTGGTGTGCACTAATCCTTTGTCAGCGACTCTCACCTCCACGTGATGAGATCTAGAATACCTCGTGGACCGTAGAGGGACTATGGCAGATCAACTTATTGTTCAAGGACGGGGCTTAAAACTCTAGTCAGCAGAAGGTATATTTTATATGTACTTGGATTAGCAGGTCAGGAAGGACTCCTGCAAGGCTAGGTTGGAACGTTGGAAACGATTCGACGGATAACGAGAACCGATCCGATTTCGGAGTCATTTGAACACTTTGGTCAATGAAAGGGGCATTGCTTCGCCGTTGGATTTGTGCGTGAGGTTAACGACTGGGACTTATACCTGATTTACCCTTACACAAGGTCAGAAAATGTTGTTCAGAGACAAGCCTCGGGTACGGAATTGAGAATTGATTGACAGTGACAGTGACGGTGACAGTGACAGTGACAGTGACAGTGACAGTGACAGTGACAGTGACAGTGACAGTGACAGTGACAGTGACAGTGACAGTGACAGTGACAGTGACAGTGGCAGTGACAGTGACAGTGACAGTGACAGTGACAGTGACAGTGACAGTGACAGTGACAGTGACAGTGACAGTGACAGTGACAGTGACAGTGACAGTGACAGTGACAGTGACAGTGACAGTGACAGTGACAGTGACAGTGACAGTGACAGTGACAGTGACAGTGACAGTGACAGTGACAGTGACAGTGACAGTGACAGTGACAGTGACAGTGACAGTGACAGTGACAGTGACAGTGACAGTGACAGTGACAGTGACAGTGACAGTGACAGTGACAGTGACAGTGACAGTGACAGTGACAGTGACAGTGACAGTGACAGTGACAGTGACAGTGACAGTGACAGTGACAGTGACAGTGACAGTGACAGTGACAGTGACAGTGACAGTGACAGTGACAGTGACAGTGACAGTGACAGTGACAGTGACAGTGACAGTGACAGTGACAGTGACAGTGACAGTGACAGTGACAGTGACAGTGACAGTGACAGTGACAGTGACAGTGACAGTGACAGTGACAGTGACAGTGACAGTGACAGTGACAGTGACAGTGACAGTGACAGTGACAGTGACAGTGACAGTGACAGTGACAGTGACAGTGACAGTGACAGTGACAGTGACAGTGACAGTGACAGTGACAGTGACAGTGACAGTGACAGTGACAGTGACAGTGACAGTGACAGTGACAGTGACAGTGACAGTGACAGTGACAGTGACAGTGACAGTGACAGTGACAGTGACAGTGACAGTGACAGTGACAGTGACAGTGACAGTGACAGTGACAGTGACAGTGACAGTGACAGTGACAGTGACAGTGACAGTGACAGTGACAGTGACAGTGACAGTGACAGTGACAGTGACAGTGACAGTGACGGGACTGAGACTGAGACTGAGACTGAGATCTCCTCATCTAGCCGGATATATGTGAATCTGTCTCCAATGGCGCACACAACTTATCGTTAGGATTCCGGTTGTGTGCGCTATGTAAGAAGCGGGTTTCCTGTGTACTATCTGTACTATCCCACAGATCCGGATTCGATCAATCTTCGTGCCAGAGCTAAGTTGTCTATGCGATCTATGTGTATAGTCCCGCGTAAGCTCATGTCGCTGTACAGCGTGTATAATACGTGCTTTCTTCTTCTCCAATCTCCAAGCTCAGACCCAGATCTCTTAAAGCGCTCAAGAAGATGTGTGATTGCTTACAAATTAAAATCATTTGGAGTCTAGGTACGCCCTGCGGGGTGATCCAACGGGCCTTTGCTGACCCACGTGTGCCTGGTCATTGCACTCAGCCCCGTCCACCTACCCATCCGCCCAGTACACTACATGTCCTTCAAGTAGACACGCCTCCCCGTGTAAAATGGTAAATATTCCCTTCTAATGTTGTCCTGCCGGTCCTCGTAGGTCTCGACCGACCTTCTTGACAGTTCATATACAATTCAGCCAAAAAATTTGTGCGACGTAAGTGCAGAGACAGAGAGAAGCCGAGTGCAAGAGGTCATCACTCGCGAACATTGACCTTACCGCACACATTCAATGCGTTTCCCTGTTCGTCTCTCCATTCGTCACGGGGATCCGTTTTATCTGGATATAATTCAATCTCAGCCTGGAGCACCCTCTCAAATCCCGCACCGTTGTCGAGGAGGTAATCATTGCTAAAAATATGTCTTCCTTGAAACATAATTCCCTCTCTGATCTTTATCATGTATCTCGCATGACTCCCCTATCAACTGGCTCATTTCGTAATCCGTACCCTCTCACGTATCCATTACCCCGCATACACAGGTGTTTCCATACACACATTGCCCGGGTAATGATAATCTCATCGCATCATCACTCGGAGGATGTGTGTGTGCGTGGGGGGAGGGATGCCTCACCACCCCAAGCCGCCCCAGTGGTTAATATAGCTGTAAACAAAAGGCGGCACCGCATTATAAAAGGAGCTATCCGATTGCAAAATCCAATGGCAGCAAACGACACCGACCGTTGTCGGCTGGCGGCGGCACCGCCTGACGCAATACCCTGTTGGAATTACTGAACGGGGAGAGTTCTGATTAAATGAGAGCAACCCTGTTGAAGATTATGAAATATATCCGGCCACGGTGGCTTATACGTGCAACGTGTACACACGCATACCCTCAAACAGGCTCATTGATTAGAGCGCACATTGTCACTATGTCATGGCAGCAAATCCACTCCACCCCATCATGCGATAGGGGTGAGACAAACATTCGGAAGGGTGCATGGCCCCGTTTGCACGCACATCGCACACACAACGAGTGAAAGGATAAGGATCTGTAACGAATTCCTCGTCAGATGCAACGCAGATAACATCGCAATCGAGTGAATTGAATTGATTTATGCAGTAATTGAAGTTGGCTCTCGCCCCGGCCGGCCTGCTGATTGCATGCGGTTGACGGGGGGTTGCCCTTTGTGAGGCAAAAAGGAAACAATTTAACGATTCAATTTTTACAATTTAATGCGGCTGCGATGAAAGATGTTTGCATGCGAGATAAGAGACAGCTTATAACTGCTTATTTGAAGGACGGCTTTGTGCCGATTTAATGAACTCCCTGGATTTGACAGTGCGGCAATGATGAAGTCTGATGGAGGGTGAGATGACAACTTTCGGAAATGCGGCACATCTGCGTGATTATTGTTTTCAACCTTCGTTGGGTTTAAGGAGGGGAAGAGGCAAAACGCAAATCTATCCGTTGGCTTTTCCTCGGTCGGGATTGGACGGGCTGGTAGGTACGGTTCCGTTTTGACTATGATGTAAAGGATATCTGAGGTGGAAGATGTGAGTGGCCACCGGGTTTGTAAACTGGAACCAGCCGTAGAGGGCCACTGAAGTGTACTTTCGATAAATGTGACTTACTCATCGGGGACACTGCATCAGTCCCCGATGTGTGACAGTGTCACGTGTTTTGTTTTCACTTAGGTAGGTAGATAGTGGCATTATTGCAGTAGTGCGTGGCTCTGTAATTTAATAATAATAATTATATTGGTGGCGCGGTTTAATTGTGGAAGGAAAACAGCTCATACCATACATTAGCTTAAGAAGAAAACACTCAACTATTGTCCAAGTACATCGTATAGCTGATGTAATAGAAATAGCATTTGAACAAATGCTCGTTTGTTCAGCCACATTTCCCGATGTTTCCCAAGCCTTTGACAAAGTTTGGCCTGAAGGGCTGAAATCTAAACTCTCCCGATCTCTACCGAGTAAGATTCCCCCAGATAGAATCTCCCGTGTAAAGCATGGAAATGAATAATCTGCGTTTAAAAATATAAATACAGCTGTACCTCAAGGCAGTGTTCTTGGCTCTCTGTTATACATTCTGTATACTAGTGATTTACCACAAGAAGAACACACTGTTCTAAGCACATTTGCTGACGACACCGCCATTTTTAGAGCCAAAACGAAATAACTTCCAAGGCAGCTCACCAGGGGACAAAGATCGGCATGCCTACGAATAAAAGGTTGTCTCAGAACAACACAGACGGCAGTACTTGAAGCCATCTAATTCCTTCAGCCCTCGGCCTTTTCTGTAGCAGAAAACCTCATTGGGGTCAGATAAGCTGGTCTCTGGAGCGACAAACATAACTATGCTGCCTCCCATGTTGCACAGTCATCAAACGGACTACCTGCCACCAACATTAGCTTCGGAAAAGACCTTCCAGCAGAAGCGGAACTCGCCCTATACACCGACGGCAATGACCTACTCCGAAAATACCTGGCATTAAGAGACGACTGCAGCGTTTTCCAAGTCGAGGTGGCTGCGATACACGAGGCAGCACTCGCGTTAAGATAGTGCAACAAAATCAAGAAAACAATCGCTATCTACTCCTACAGACAGGCGGCAATAAAAGCCATAGCGTCGGACATTAATAATATAATAATAATATGGGTGGCGCGACAGTCCGAGGTGGACATGGGCCTAGCTTCTCAGCAAGCACTCGTTTGTGCTCGTGTTGTTCTCTCACGAGTGGAAGGGACATTTAGTTTAATGGCGACTCCGAACGGCGAAATTCTAGACAGGAAATACTCTTTGAGCATTGTCAGCGATTCGAAAAAGGTGGAAGCCATGAATTATGAATGTTGGCAGATTGGGGATACGAACCTGCCACCCTTTGCGAAGGAGTCGATGCACTACCCACTACGCCACTTTGTAATTGTAATTTACTGAAGTCTATAAGACTGTCGTAGAAGTAAAAGCCTGTGGTCACTTTCCTAGTTGAGGCAAGAGCAGGGCAATGGCAGAGAAGGTGTTGGCTGCTTTCCTCCTCCTCTTCGTCTAAGCAGCTTCTACAGAAGTCGTAGGTGAATAGGCCTAGTCTTCTTGCATGAAGGCCTTATGGTCAGTCTTCGGTAATTATTCCCACTGCACTATGAATACTAATTTTAGATCTGTGTAGGGAGATAAGGTTAACTACTTGTTCGTTTTGGATCGAGATGAGCCTAGATTTTTTTTGTTTTTGAGGCCTGAGCAAGTGATGGCTGTGAATCACTTAACTTTGATTTTTTGTGTGTAGAAGTTATTGAGCTGTAACTTGAAGGTAGCTATAAGGGTGGATATATTACGAGAGAGTCTAGTGCGGGTTTTAGCGAGTTTGTCAGCCTTGCAGATCCCCGGTATGTCCCTTTGTCCTGGCACCCACCACAGGCGAATGTTGAACACTTCGGATAAGTCGATAAAAGATGCGCGGCCAATCGATTACTATATTAGAGTTTATAGAGAACGATGATAGGGACTTAATTGCTGCCTGGCTATCCGTGAAGATGCAGATAGATACATATAGATACAAAGATAGATACAAAAATTCAAGCCTTAAGCTTGCGACTGAATGCTTACTTCATCTTCAATTACTTTTGATAATAACTTGAAATGCAGCGATAAATGTTTTCCGATTGAATTGGTCGACGAGTTTAAATATTTAGGTCTTACCACTGACGCACAAATGATCTTATTTTGATTGATCTTATTTGAATTTTGAATTTGATTTAAAAAGAAATTATAATTAAAATTAATATAATTATATAAAAATGACAATTTTATCAATAGGATATGAAAAATCAGCTTTATTTCATTTATTAACACATGCATTATTTAAAGCTTTATTATTAGGCAATTAGCATTTAGAAGCTTTAAGAAAGTATTACCGCTGTACACTCAGACATTTTTTCTATTTGCGCAATATTTATTCGACAAAATTGCTAAGAACCATTTACCATGGGCTTTTTCAGTCGTGATTACAGTATGGTATAAGCTTGTTGGGGTGATCCTTACTAGCTCTTCAGAAATATGCTCTCGAATAACATGCCTAGAAGGCATCCAAATTATCCTTTACATTGTGACTTCCTGTCAGTCCCCTGTATTGTTGTAAGGTATTAAAGATATTTTTTATGAATTCTGGTAACCGGAATTTCAGACTTATCTCAAGCTACAGTTTACGTAGAAACTTTCTGTACATGGTAACTGTTCCCTTAATCCAGAATACTGCTTATTGTAACTTTTATCATATTTCTTCTCATCGGCTTTTCAATAAACTGCCACCATCTATTAAAGCTATGAACGCACCTCGATAATTTTTTAAGCGTGTAAGAACCTGGCTATTTAATTTTTATTTTGAAAGTATAGAACTCCTGGTTTCTGTTAATCTGTTGTGATGCAATTATAAAAGGCAATAAATTTAATTAATAAAATCTATATCTTGTTTATTGGTATTAACTATTAAATATTCTTGCTATTATGAGAAATTATGTAATGTCACTTGTTTTTGATTCAGAATATTGAATGTTTAACTGTTCAAATAGATCATCCCTATTGAAATTTATTTTAGTTTGCTTTCAACATACTTATTTAGCACTCAACACTAATTTAAGACATTGTATGTAAATATCGAGTGCCTTTAATAATAATAATATGGGTGGCGCTGCAGCCCCTTAGAGGGCCAGGGCCTAGCTTTTCAGCAACCACTCGTGTTGTGCGTGCTATTGTTCTCTCACGTGTGGAAGGGACCTACAGTTTATTGCCGACTCCGAACGGCGATGTTGAGAAGCTTTTTTCTAGACAGGAAATACTCTTTGAGCATTGTCAGTGACTCGAAAAAGGTGGAGCCGTGAAATATGAAAGGTGGTAAATTCGGGTATCGAACCGGGCACCCTTTAAGATTCCTTATTTTGTTTTTACCATAAATGTAAATTATTTGAATTCTGAAATTGAATTTATTTCCTGCCACAAAGATATTTATATAATAGCTGAATTCTGTGAATTACCTTTTATATGGAATTTTAATAAAAATCAATCATAATATATTGCCGGCGGATATCACGTTCCACCTTAACCAGGAAGGACTTAGCTAATCGCCATTACTTCCGCTTCCAAGATGCTGCAATGATATGGTAGACGAACAGATTTGGTCAGATTAAGAAACTCCGAGAAAATGCCACGATCTGTGTAAAAGTGTACGCTTTACCAAAGGCTATGGTGCCGCCATACCACAGATCTCCGTTCCGAATCAGGGTTTCGAAGTTGTTCTCTGGGAAGTATCGTGGTGGAATGTACTCTAAGTGAATCGAGGTGAGGTTTTGTTCGTGTAAGATTTTGGCGTGTCCATGGCTGAAGTCAAGCCATTGAGAACATGCTTTAGACGAACTGTGCAGTTGGTTGTTATTTGCTTAAGAAATATATCTAAGGAGGTACGTTTCAAGAGAATTTCCAGCGCATCAGTGGGAGTAGTTCCGACAGCTCCACGCAAACTTGTCTCTGTACCTTTGGTTGATCTTATAACAAATATGTTTATAAAGGGTGTTCCCTTGAACTTTCAAATACACACATTGGGGTATGAGATATCCCACACAGATATTAAGCTGTGCAGTGTGAGTTTGAAATCATGTTTTTTTTTGTTCCACTATTTTTATAATTTGTGTAATTCATCGTAGTGAATCTTGTCTAATTTTTCATATTTGTGGGTGGATTGTGTGATATCCATTGTTGTTCCGGTTTTTTTTTAAGTTTTTTACTGAAGTAACGCTTACATCTGGCGAGACTTGGCAGCACTAAGAAGAGCTTAAAAAAGTGCTGCAGGAAAAGGAGAATAGATGATATTGCTTGTTGAACGGTCAGTATACGCGAACAGTGTACGAATATTTAAGCAATAAAATACGAAATATTAAGTTAGGTTGTTCTCTTGACTAAATAAAGTGTAGGCGCTGAACTGGTTTATTTCACATGTAAAAAACTCATTGTAAGAAAACTGCGCGAATAAATAATAATAGGGTGGCGCGACAGTCCGAGGCGGACCTGAGCCTAGCTTCTCAGCAACTACTCGCATTGTGTGAGCCATTTTTTTTCCACGAGTGTAAGTTTAATGCCGACTCCGAACGGCGAAGTTGAGAAGCTTTTTCTAGACAGGAATACTCTTTGTACTCTTTGCACTGTCAGTGACTCGAAAGAGGTAGTGCCGTGAATTATCAAAAGTAGTAAATTCGGGTAATTCGAACCTCTGCTTAAGAGTCGACATAACGCCACGAAAACCTCGCAAACAAATCACAAATGTATAAAAAATTGTAAGCAACTCGAAAAATAAACAAAAAAAAGCAAGAGCTTTTCTTTCTGATTAATTTATTGAAAAAATAGAAAAACATTAAATTCTCTCTCTTATCTTAGATTTTTATCGAGATGTGAACTTGCCGATAACCCACTCATAAAAGAACTTAATCTAGCAACGGAGGTGGCACCACCATAGCACAGCATCATTATATGACTAGCCATGTTCATAGTAGCTTTATATTTATTCTTGTTTGACTGTTATTTTTCTTTTTTTTTTTGTTTTTTTTTTTGTTTGTTATTTAGTTATTTAGTTATTTATTTATGTACTTAGTTATTAGTTTATTTATTCATATATTTATTTACTTATTTATTTATCTGTTTTTATATTTATTTATTTATTTATTTATCTACACCTTTATTTATTTATTTATTTATTTATTTATTTTTTTTTTTTTTTTTATTATCTATCTATTTATTTATTTATTTATTTTCTTATTTTCTTATTTATTTATTAATTTTTTACTTACTTATTACAAATTGTAATATATATATACAATACAATTTGCATGAAGGTTTTTTTTTTTCCATTTTTTTTTTCCTTCAAGAATATTCACGAGCTACTAAAAATTGTAAACCTTAATAATAATATTCCAGAAGCAAGATAAATATGTATCAAATCTCTGCACACACACTTTATAATGTATGAAATTTATACTGGAAATAAATCTATCTATCTATCTATCTTAAATTCTCTCTCAACGTCATGAAATTCATTTTGTTTACCATTTGAGGTAAACTATTTGTATACGAAATAATTTCTTGGACCTTTCAAAGAACAAGCGATTTTTGGTGTATGTATTTGCGCCCACTTTGAAAATGCTGTCAATTTGAGCCGATGAAGCTGGCATGTAGCCTTAAAGCTAACTTATAGGGTTGGGGATGTTTAATTTCTGCAGTACTCTAAAAAACATTTACTTTTTCCGCTTCCTTTGTATAAAGTAATTCAAAGAATCTGCTTTTCAGTTTAAAACTAAAACCGTGTGAATCTTCAAAGCCCTCTCCTGAAAATTCTTCAAAAGAAATTTGTTAATAGCCCGATCTAAAAGAATTTCGTTTTCGAAAAACAGATTGAAATTATAAAAAAAACTTTCTTCTGTAATCTAAGAGTTGTCGTTTTTGAGCAGAGTCCGCTCTATATACAGTTGAACTCGACAAAGATTGCTGTTTGAGATTCAAATTCATTTTAAGTTCAATCCAAACAATGTAATCTAGAATGCAATCAAAAATGTAATCTAGTTTGATGTTAATTTCTTGCAAAATGTCAATTCGACCTAAGGTTAGCGGAATCATCTGAGAATGATCGGTTACATCTTCTCAACTCATTCCCTCATCGCTATGTTTCACTTTCATACACACATATATATGTCAGATTCCTCTAGAGTTTCTTTTTTTTTCTTTTTGGGTCTTTGTTGTAACACGTTGGGCAGTAAACGCTTACATTTTTACAGTATTTAGCATACCAGAATTAGTCTACCGTAGGCGGCGGTAGCCAAGTATACTTGTAAGAGGATCCCCAGTTCTAAATGGGGGCTTAATCCGAAAATGACGCACTTGGTATATACAGCAGTCGTCAGACCAATTCTAACATATGGTATCTGAGAATAAGTTCTTTGCTACTATGAGACTATTTAGAACCCAATATGCCGCAAACAACTTATTCTCATATTCCGCAAACTCAGGCTCAGGATCTACAAAATCCTCACCGGATGAAAACGCGTACTGGGCATTCTGCAGTTCTTCGAATTCACTCCACGTTACGTTCAGCTTCTTAAACCGTATCTCTAGCATCGACAATGGTGTATTGGTATCAACGGATTCTGCAAAGCTTGTATCACGCGAAATCATATCTTTAACATGACCTCGTTTTGCTTTTTTGACGTTCATTATGAGACAAGTTCAACTTTGTTTGTTTTTTATTCTAAGTCTTACCTGTTAATTCAGAAACGTAATTGACAAACGACATTGAAAGAATTTAAATAATGCGATGAGTATTTTCTATGGATACTGTAATAAGTGGAAGATAAAATTAAATGAAGATAAAATTCAAGCCATCTTCTTCACTAGGAAAAGAAAAGCTTGCTTTCTCCCTAGTGGGCAGTTACAGATAAACGGAAAATACATTACTTGGCCAACTTCAGTTAAGTACCTTGGAATGTATCTAGACACAAGACTAACTTTTAATTCCCACATAACGCAAACTTTATATAAAGTATCTATTGCAACCAGGATATTATACCCGTTCATTAACAGAAAATCGGAACTCTCAATAGAAAATAAAATTATTATCCATAAAGTAATTTTCCAAGCTATATTGCTGTATGGATGCCAAATATGGGGAAATTGTGCAATGTGCCACATTAAGAAATTACAGGTCTCACAAAACAAGCTCCTAAAAATGATGCTCAACTTACCGTGGCATCACTCGACCCTGGACATTCACAAAAAAGCGAATGTTGAATTGATCTCTGAAAGAATTCGGAAGCTTAACCAGCGTTTCCTTGTTCGCTGTGATTTTGCTGAGAATCCTCTCGTGAACAATTTAAAAATGAGTCACTTAACTTCATAGTTGATAATCATTGTTACTTTGTTGCTATTTCTCTCTTGTTTAACTGCAAAACTGTGTACTGATTTTGTTATGTTATGTTATTTATTTATTTATTTATATATTTACTTATTTATTTATCTATTTATTTATTTAGTAATTTATTTATATATTTATTTAATTATTTATTTATTTATTTATTTATTTTTTTATTTATTTTATTTATTTATTTATTTACTTATTTATTTTTTTTTATTTTCTTGTTCAACTACATTCAAATTATTTACTTACACTTTTTCCAACTCAGGATGTAATTTTTTTTCTCCTATCTTCTCTTTTTTTTATTTCTTTTTTTTTACATTGAAGGTTTTTCTTTCGTTTTTCCTTCAAAAAGTAGTTATACTTACATATTACTTCTCTTAATAATACATCAAATAATGTTTCAGAAGAAAGATATTTATAATATATCAAATATCTGTAAAATGCGTGACAATTTAATATATTGTTAAAAAACAAATTTTCAAGAAATAAGCTACTACTATTACTACTACTAACTGACACGTGATTTCCAAGGTAAATTTTACAATGGCATGAATATATATATGTATACATCCAGCTCGAAGGGCCAAACAATTTTTTTAATTATTTAATTATGTTTAATTAAATGCTGAATATGTGATCGATTTTTTAACAATTTATCTGAAGAAAATTGAAACAAAAATCAGAAGAAAAAAACAGAACAGCAACAGTGAGCTTAACAGACGTCTATACGCGATGAATGTTCGAACGAGAAGAGCGCGATCGATAGAAAAAGAAGAAAAATATTGAACAAGTGATTTGAGTAAAGTGTGTTAACAAAGAATGTCAAAGAGAGAATTACAAAAAAGCTTAGAACAATTGAAAGAGATAACTATACATAATTTGGGTAAATTTGCAATGTTCGTCGGTATGCGACCCGATAAACATATTATAATTTTAATATTTTGAAAAGTACTGAACCGTATCCTTGTTTGGTGGCCATCATTACGAAATACATTCAATCTTAGAAAGATAAGTAGTATGCAAAGATCTGCGTGCATTTGCATTACGGGTGCACTTCGCTCCACACCTTCAGCCGCCATGGAAACAATGCTACTACTTCTAACTTCCAACAGCTACTACTTCCCATGAACATTTACGCAAAGTTGGCGGCTACCAAGGCAGCAATCAGGTTGAGGGAATGCAACCTCTGGAGCAAAATGTACAGTTTAGGTCACATGGAAATAATCAAGAGTGCGAACGTTCTAACGCATACAGATTATATTGCGCCCGTCTTAGACTTTGAATTTGGGTATAAAACACTCATCCCAAATAGGCATCAGACGTAGTCAGAGAAGCTACCCATCTGGAAGTATACACAGAGGGATCCAAAACGGATGATAGCACTGGACTAGGATTATTTGCGTCATCGCAGGAAATATCCTTCTCTCTGTCCCGACGATTGTTCAACCACTGTAGTGTATTCCAGGCAGAAGTAAAAGCTATCCACAAGGCTGCCCGCTTACTGTCAATGAATCCGATAGACTATCTGTCGTTATGTACATAGACAGTCAGGCGGCCATCAAGGCTCTGGATACACATCAATCAAATCAAAGATGGTAAAACTTTGCCGTCTATCTCTTAGGGAGATAGCTATCAGATGCAACCTTACCCTATGCTGGGTCCCTGGGCATAGTGGTATGCCAGGCAACGAAAGGGCCGACGAGCTAGCTAGAACATACCCCTCTCTTCAAGTAGTAAACCCTTTGCTACTTACAGATGCCACCAACGCCGCCGATAGGAGGTTGATGAAATTAGATACTTGCAGGACTTTAAGGCTAATATGGCCTTCAATATATCCCAAAAAAACAGGCACTCTCCTAAAACTAAATAGAAAGGAAATCAGCAATTTAGTTGGTATTATTACTGGTTATTGCCTATTGGGCACACATGCAAGGAGAATGAAAAGCCCTTACAATGTCTTTTGTAGAAGCTGTAGGGACGAAGAGGAAGAAAAAAATACACTTCAATACCTCGGCACCTGCCCAGCACTTGTAAGGACATGGAAAAGCACGCTAGGCAGCTACTCATTCAATAGCCTTGCGGAAATATCTGGCATTCAAATTCTGAAAATAGAAAAATTGAACAAAAATACTAATTAGCATTTTTTTTTCGTGGGTAGGTGGAAACCTTGCATAGGCACCAATGGTCCGACGTCCATTGGCAGTGTAAGATTCTTACTGACTAAAACCACCTCCCGTGGAAACTTCCCGTTTATTCCCTCGATGAACTACCGCTAGGTATTACTTCGGGAGGGACGGATCCGAGCTTTTTGCTTCGTCACGTGTCATTTAGCGAATTCGCTTTCCGCTGCCGTTCTAAGTTTCTTATATCGCACATTATTCGTACTGCTGTGTCGTTCACAGCAGACCAAGGGTCCTCAGAGCTCAACATATGTTGGACAATGTTTTCTGGTGTTGGCGGTTCACCAAATGCGTCCCGCAATACAGCTCGTTCTTTTGCATATCAAGCACATTCGAAGAAGACGTGTTCCACGTTCTCTGCCGCGTTTACGCAGTGAGGACAGGATGGACTCGAGTCACGGTTTCGCTTGAATAGATATTCCCAGAAACCACCGTGTCCAGTCAAGAACTGTGTAAGATAATAGTTCAGTTCGTCGTGTTTTCGATTTAACCAACTTTCAATCCGTGGGATAAGCTGGTATGTCCATCTCCCTTTTTGGGACTCGTTCCATTGTTGTTGCCACGCTTCAATACTGCGGCTTTTTATGAATTTCATCGCATTTTTTGTGTCTGGACCGTCTTGCACGCGATTGTCATAGAGCCATCTAGCTTCTAAAGCTAGGATATCGATTGGTACCATAAAGGATAGTACCAATATAGCGTCGTGGGATACCGTTCGACACTGTTAACTCGTAGAGCACAGAGTCTGTACACAGATTTGATTTCCTTCATGCGTGTCTTCTTGTTCGCAGCGTCAGACCATATTTGTGCCCCATACAGCTGTATGGAAGCCACAACTCTCGCAAGCATTAATCGTTTGCCTTGCTTCGGGCCGCCGATATTCGGCATGAGTCTTGAAAGAGCGCCTATCGCTTTTGACGATTTCTCGCAAGCGTATGCGAGGTGATGCTTGAAATTTAGCCGAGCATCAATCACCCCTCCCAGGTATTTTATAAATGGACTGGGAATAATGGTGTGCTCTCCGACTTTTATCGTCATGGTCTCTAGCGCTTTTCTACTCGTAATGAGAACGGACTCCGTTTTGTGATCCGCGAGGTTTAAATTCATATCGCGTAGCCAGTTCTTTATCAGTGATCAACTCGATTTCTTCAAGCTGTTTGGCCACGACTAAAACAGCAGCATCGTCCGCAAAACCTACGATGGATACCTCCCTGGGGACTGGGAGTCGTAATACGTGGTCATACATCACGTTCCACAGTAGAGGACCTAATACTGATCCTTGGGGAACCCCCTGTAATTTTATACAATTTCGTCCCGTCGTCGGAGTCGTAAAGGAGCAACCTATCGGTAAAGTAGCTCCTGATTAGTCTTAATATGTAATTCGGTACATTTAGTCTTTCGAGGCAATGTAAAATACGTGACCAGTTCGCCGAGTTAAGAGCATTTTTCACGTCAAGTGTAACCACGGCGCAGTACTTCCTACTGCCTCCTTTCCATCGTCTTCCTTCTATAGCCGATTGGGCTCTGTCTATTACGACTTTAATCGCGTCGATCGGCGCTTTCTAAAGCCATACTGATATTTCGCGAGTCCATCATTGGCTTCAATGATAGGCTGTAGTCTGTTACATATAATTCACTCTAATATTTTGCCCATGGTATCGAGCATACAGAGCAGTCGATAAGATGAGGGCTCCTCAGGTGGTTTATTTCCTTTCGGTAATAATACCAACCATTGGTGTTTCTATTGTTCTTGAAATATTCCTTCGTTTAAGCATGTAGTATACTTGCCAACGAAAACGTCTAGACGGGCTTTCATTGATTTTTTAAAACCCGATTTGGTATGATATCTGGACCAGGAGCTTTCCGATGCTCTACCCTCTCGATTGCCGCGGTGAGCTCATTGGTTGTTACAGCAGGATTCTCGCGTATTTCACCGACCTTTCTTAGTAGAACTCCGTCCTGTTGAGCAGAGAACAGAGTTTCTACGATTCTGCTGAGTAATAGTGGGCAAGTAGGCGACGGTCTCTGAGGCGTCTTGAGCTTCGCGGTTATAATTTTGTACGCTTTACCCCGTACATTTTCGTTCAATTGCGTGCCAAGATCCTTAAAGCACTGTCTTTTGCTAGCCTTAATGGCGGATTTGAGCGCGGCACGTGCTTCTTTATACGCTGTCCTTAATATCAAGTGTCTATCCGTATCGCGCCTAGAGCGTTGATATTTTCATCGTGCCCTTAATACTTTAAATACTAATTGGCTATAACCTAGCAGAGGAGTGGGATAAGCCACTAGCCTACCAGTAGGTATTTTCAGGTGTTTTAGTTACTACCCAAAGAGGAACCGGCACGTAAGTTGCCGATTAGTGACATCACAATGGATCCAATCAGGATCTAAGTGGGCCAGAACTGCTTCAGTTGTCATATAATCACATAAACCTAACCTAACCTATCATACCAGTCTTACGAACTTTTTTGCACAAACTTGCGTACAGCAGTTGCGGTGGGTGCTTCGTTTCGGCACAACTTTTTTCAAAAAACGCACTGTTTGGGCTACACAGCACTTTGGGAATAAATGTTCAATATTCCCCAACGTTATTTGAACGTAAGAGAACTCATTTCGTTCCGCGGAGGTATGCTACTGGCTTTCTGTGAAGATTTCGAGCGGGAAGCAGCTGTCAGAGTCAAAATAACCTATGATTTAAAAACATACAACTAGCTGGCCCTCCCTGCAAGCTTGGATAAACAGAAGTAACTAGAAACAAAAGATTTGTTACGAGTGTAACGACCCAAAGTAACGTTTTCATGCTCAAAGGAGTTCCTTGATCCGAATCAACTTTACTTGATTCCATAAGCCGACCTGTCTTCAGTCAATTTTGAGGCCTTGGACTCCACCTGACGTCACCATGGCTACACTCCAGTGTTGAAAAATAAAATGTTTCTCAATATCTGCACTTCACAGTAGAGATTGTCAATTCGAAACATTCCAGCATATTCTGTTGATGCCTAAAATGCCACAAAAAGAGAGAAAACAAAAAAAACTAATTAAAAATAGAAAAAAATTTCTCTAATCAAAGTGACCTCATCCATTAAATGCGCGACCAACTGTAGTTATGAAATCTCTCCCGGCCACGGCCACCTCAGCTGACAGCGGCACGTCGTCATCGCCGCACACAACCAATTGCCTGTAATCCTACCCAACGAACGGTCCACACAAAGTGGACGGACATCATCCGCTCGGATGACAACTCGCTCCCTTAATTACGAAATTCCAATTATATTCTATTCTTCTAATTGTCCTTGCGAGTGCTTGCGACGACAATTACGCCATTGAATTCGCCGATTAGTACAAATGCTGGCAGGATTCGATTGTCCTGGTTTTATTTTATAACATTCCCACCGCCAACGCTGTGCCGCTCCACACTCTCTCGAGCCCTGTTTTTCTTTTCCTGCTTTTCTCGTTTAGTTTTTTTTTCTCCATTGGACGCAAAATTAATCTGCAAGTCATTGATTGCAGCTAAAGCAATGCCCAGTAGACATTAGATTGTCGAGTGTTTATCTGTGCAGATGTGTGGCACGTATACGTACGTACGTAGCACCACTTGATGTCCTAACTCTCGTTGTCCCAACTGAATTGAAAACGAAAAAAAAGAGGAAATTCCGACGAAACACAAAAAATGAACGAGGCGAGAGACCACCATCGGCTGGATAAATAATTTTTCTTTGATCCCCTCAAATTGCCGGGAAAATATACGACTCTGGGCCGGACCGAGGACTCGGGACTATGGTTGCGTACTAATTGTGGTCAGGATAATAAAATGGAATGGCTTTCAGCTCTGCCATTCAGATGGATTAATATTGGAAAATAATAAACGAGGACGCCATTGAAATATTCGATTTCTATGAGAAGAGGCGGTGGTGGGTGCTGTGCAGTGGTCGGTGGTCTGTTCCGAAAGGACATTTGTGCATCTGTCTGTGGCCGGACTGGTGGCCGCTTTAAGGCGAATATAAAGGCGCGCGTGTGTGTGTGCAATATTAATTCAAGGGTTGTGTACCTCACCCTGTATTAGATTATGTCCTTGCACATCTTGCCGTCATTGCATTGAAGGAGAAGACCTCAACGGAGCCGTGGATCGAGTGGCAGGGAGCACCCAGTGTCGAGACTGGATTTCTTGCTTAACGACTGTCGTACACTTGTGGACGAGGTCAACGTAACCATATAGCTAATGGCTTTTGTTCGATTCAGTCTTCTTTCCTTTGTGCTGACGACGATGGCTAGTGTGTGTGCACTTTGTTTGGGGGGGGGGATATGTCGCCAATGTTCTCGTATCCTGTTGCATGTGTAAGGGATAACTGGAGGACTTGGCTTTAAGTCCTTTAAGAATTCTCTGCAAGGGAGGAGAAAAATCGCACTTTGTCAATGCGAAGATTATCGAATTTTAAGATGATTCAATTTCTATTCTGAGTGTGAACACCCTTCATCGGTTGGTTACAGAGGTTTCGCTCGTGGCTTGTCAACACTGTTTGTTGTAACAGTCAACTTCTAGAATTAGCAGTCCTTTTGCTGTCGGTACAATCTTCCATTTGGTGATGGTCTTAACCAGTACCGTCGCCAGTATTGAATTTATGGTAGGGTAGCGGCGCAAGGGAAAATTGAATTCATTTAGTCTGATTAATCGATTTTCGTCGCACATGTGTGAAGAAGATTTTAATCGTTGGGAGGGCGATCGCCGATACATTTATTTATTCATCAACTAGCTTTTACCTGCGACTTAATCCGCGTGGAATAGTGACTTTGGTTAGCCTTTTTCATTTTTGGGCTACTAATTTTCCGAATAATACAATACAATACATGATAACTGCACTACCGTGATTTACTGTAAATATCTTATTTTAACACATTTTTATAAACTACATTTTTTGTATTTCCATCCTTTGCTAAAACATAAGGATTTTACGGGCACGATACTTGTGAGCACGCTACATAAAGTTGCCCATGGGAAAAACAGGTTTTTTCTAAATGTATACCTGCTACTTTAAGTGTTTGTCCTTGAGCAAATGCTGCTTTTAGGGGAAACTGCAGCCTTTTAAGCTGAAAGGGGAAATCAGTCGGAATGACTGGAATAAGACATTTTGACCGTTTTCCACTCCAGTCACAAATATTGCTTTTATAATATTGCGTCCCAATTGAGTAACTTGTAGCCGTGTACCATTATATAGCCTCGGTGCGTCAAGGTTTCTCATTAATAGGACCGCAACAATAAGACCTCAACTCATGAGAAGTCACTCCTGATAATTCTAAAGAATTCAAAAATTTTAAAGGGTACGACGTTACTTGTTCAGTGTCCATAACATTAGGTGTGTTTTTTGCAAGCGTATATACGCTTAAATTTCAATCTGCATGTAAAATACAAAACGTATCCTATATCCGTTTAAGTTACTCATCATATCCATCGCCGCTTAAGAAATAAGCGCGGAAACATTATTTTCTGTGTGTTCATTCCTGAATTTATTCATTCATTGTTTAGGTTGTTGTATGTGGGTTACATTTGTAGGTGTGGTTGATGTATTAGATCATTTTTAAATTTTTTGCACCCATAAGTATGCAACTTTTGGTGTACCCAGAGTGTCCCTGCTATACATTCCGCTTAGGTCTCGTTGTCGATTCTTTTCATTTGATGAATATTTTCCTTATTTTATAATTATTAAGTGTTTTTGCTTTTAAAGTGGTCACGGTACACAATCGCAAACCGAAGATTGTGCCCATTAAAGATCAACTATCACCTTCCACGACTACACCCCTGACTGCTTAGCAAATGTCATATATGTCGTCGGTGCTGCCAAGATTTTATGATGAATCATTAAGCGCTGATGATCGTTTTTTTTGTGCACTTCAAAATTAAGCGTATATACGCTTGCAAAAAAACACAGCTAATGATGGCAATTTTTAAGCGATAAGTTGCATTCTTTTGAGCATTGCTCAGCTTCAGGACAATGCAAAAGAATGGTTGATAGTTCAAATGAATAAGGGATAGATTGACTAAAAAGCAGTTTTTCAATCCGATAAGCAATTAATGAGCCAGGACTGTGTGAAGATGAACAAAATGCGGTTTTGAACACATTTTCCCCTTAGACCCGAAATAAGTAGACTAAGTACATCTACAAGATCAAATCCATCTCTCTACAAAATTTCATCAAAATCGGTTCATTGGTTTAGACGTGAAAGGGTAACAGACAGACAGTTACTTTCGCATTTATAATATTAGTAAGGATTATCAAGGATAATCATGTGTCCTTTCACCAGGTATAAGATAATGGGTACGTGTATACAATGTAATTCTTCATCATTGATAGCAATGCAATTCCGAAAAGAAACTGAATCATCAATACCTTTTCATTTTTTAAGGTTTATATTAGGTACTACTAATTTTAAAACATATTTCTACAGAAAAATAAAAATGATACATAACACTGGGGAACAATTTAAAAAAATGTCTGCTGACTTAAAATTTCCAGCTGCCTTACAGTTAAATAGGTACGCTGATTACAAAAGTGTAGTTTTTTCTCTAGAAAGAGGTTGTGTTTCGATCCTGTTTATCATATCTATTGGAGTGAATAAGTGAAGTGGAGTCCCTGTTCTCGTCGGCATACAGAGAGTAAGCAAAGAGAGAGTAGAGATATATACTTAATCCCTTTCCATTAGATCATGTCTGCCTCTACTACTTCGCGCCCTAAGTGCTTAAATAGCCCTGATTCATTTTGTTATATATGTGGCAGTTTTAAGATTCCGTTCACCCGCAGAGGAAACGACATACACTCATTCGTCCAAGGAGACGAGTCTGCAGTAATAAACACCAAACGTTCATCCGTCCAACGAAACGATTCAGCAGTAATAAATACCACACACTCATTCCCCAAAAGAGATAAGTCAACAGCTATGCTCAATACCAGGAAGAAGACAGCCCCTACGATCGTGCTACTGTCGCCGAAACAATAACAATTCAGTTAGGAACACAATGAGCATCGAGGCAAGAAAAGTAGAATTAAGATTTTAGTCTTAAGATACGATTCATTCAATAAAGTTCGTTCGTTTTTAATAGCTCGATCCGCTTCAATCCTCATTTAACTCGCGTATCAACGCCAATGAAAACAACTGCGCCTAAAACGCAAGTAATTAAGACCTCAAAGAATTAACATTCGTCTTCACACGAAGAACAGGCTCTAGCAAGGTTCGAAAGTCTCGAAAAGGAAAATGTGGAGTTTAGGACTGGACTCGCTGATATGGAACACCTCTGTAAATAACTATGAAATGAACTTAGTCAATTAAGGGCAGAACAAATTAGAAGTCAAGAAAAAAAGCCCAGCTCTGACGGATCACAAAAAGATGTGTATTGTACGGATGAGGAAGAACTCTCTCGTGAAAACCAACTGGATGACAGAAAAGGGACCGGGCAAAAAACGAAAGGCCGCTTCTTCGCCGGAGGTAAAAAATAAGTCCGAAAATGTAGTCTTACCTGTAACAACGCAACTAAGTTACCAAAAGAACGCGCACCCCCGCCAATTAATCTACTCGGAGTACCAGTGTACAATAAGTTACACTCTAACAACAATCCAATCTGAGTACAAAGTAACAGTGCCTAGCAACAATGCGTGGAAGATAAATGTCAAGGACTCTGACAGCTATAGGTTCCTCTCGCAAAAACTGAATCCGCAAAAAATCCAGTGGTACACGTATGAAAATAAATCCGACTTACCTATTCGTGTCATAGCTAGGGGACTTCATGCGTCTTGTCCAAAAGAAGATATTATCGAGGACTTGAAACTTAAAGGCCTAAAAATAGTAGATGCTGCTAATTTACTATCCAGAAGGAAACAACTGACAGATGTATCTGAATCTGAGACGTGTCGGATCACCACTTTTCATGCTTAGCTTCGACAAATGTGAAAGCATAGATAAAATCTATGGGTTAAAAACAATTCTAGATGTGACTGTTAAAATATAAGCCTTGCCCAAAAACTCGAACTTAATACCGCAATGCAAACGTTGTCAGGGATTCAACCACACTCAGAAGTATTGCCAGAAAGTTCCGCGATGTGTCAAATGCGTCGGCGAACATCTGTCGGCAGAATGTAACGAAAGCAAGACTACACCAGCTACTTAACTTTAAAAGATAGCATCCGGCTACCTATCGAGGCTGCGAAGTAGCAAAAGAGCTTCAGAAAAAACGAGATCAAAACGAAACTCTGTCAACTACTGAAATCGGCATCAAAGGACGTACTTCTAAAAAACCGTGCAGTAACCAACAGTGACTCGATCGAAAACTGCTGAAGTAAAAGTGCTGATTCAACCTGCGTGCCTAATAACTCAAAAAAGTAAATCACCTAATGTGAAATCATCGCACGTCGGAGCAAAACCTTTCGCCCAAACAGTAGCATCTGCAAAAGGAAAAAGCTGCGAAGAAGAGCAACCAACTCGCATCTCAAATATATTTAATACCATTTTAGAGAAACTTGACGAACAAACTTATTTTCGAAAGGCTACTCGACCTCGAAAATAGGATTAACAACAAGCGTGTTTTAACATGAATATGTCAATTAAAGTTTTAAATTGGATTGCGAATGGTCTGCTAAAAGAAACTGACGAACTAGAATTATATATTAGAGAAAAAGATAGCGATATTTGTCTGATCTCTGAGACACACTTGACGAAGCCACGCCTGCTATCCGTCCGAACGGGCAAGAGGCGGTTCATCCCTGTTTATATGCGATAATATAGAGCATTTAGAGGGCATGGGACTGTGCATCCGGGGCAAAGTTGTTGACTGCTCTCAACTTGGCGAGATGCCAGCAACGATCCCTGTTAAATGCACAGGTCATGTTGACAAACAGCCTCCTCACGGGGCCCTCTGGATAGCCTTCACAGCAACCGCTTAGAGGTGATCCAATGTATGCAACCCGGTCCTCCAGGTTCGGGGGTTGCGCGTGGGGATAACTTCCCCACCATGCAAAAAAATATTATTTATATATTATTTATATATATATATTAGTTCGCCACTCTATGCCACGCCAGAATTACGGATGAAAGTTGGATTTAGTTTATTAAAAGAAACGCAACGGTTTTTTTTGATTTATATTTGATTTATTAGTAGTGTACGCAAATGTGAATTCTTAAAAATTGTTTTTCTGTATGCTGACCTTCTGTTATAGGACTCGCTGTACTCGGGACAATATATTAAAATATGCTACCCTTGACTGCCCCTGTTGATTTGACCATCCCTAATGTTTGATAGACACCAATGAAAATTCAAAAAAATTTTAATCATCAAATATTTTTTTTTCTAAGTCACAGTAAATTACTGTTATGAATGAGTGTGAAGTGAGAATGATTATGGAGCGACTAAATTAGATGGGCTTCACAGCCATGTGCCCCAAAAAGAGATAAGTCCCTCAATTTAGCTTTAAGACAATTTCGCAAAGTTGATTTTCAAAGCAACTGCAAGTGTGTAGCGATTGTGAGCTCATATGCACACATAATGAATGATTTTCGATGCCTGCTAATGCAGAGTTAGACACTATGACCCAAGGGCCTTCTACGCCTTACCACTGATACTGAATGGGCTCGATTTTGTATTGCATATCGGATCACAGGCTAGTTGCGAATTTTGTTTGAACAATTATCACCAGTGCGACAACTCAATAGAGGACGCCCACGGAACCAATGGTGCACCCAGGTGGAGATGGACCTCAACCCACCAAGATGAGCAATTGGAGACAGCTGGATTGTGCCAGCCGTAGAGGCTTGTTGGTTGAGGCCCAGGTCCAGAAGAAGAAGAATATTCATTGATCAACTCTGTAAACAAATCTATGTTACCAATGATATACATGCATAACTAAGCCGGGCTGTCTTTGCATTCAAAAAGGTTAACAGAGTGGTGTAGCGATTATGGCTCGGTGGAAATGCTTGGGATTTTATCAAAGACGACAGCGTTCCCGTCAGTGGCGCCCAGTCAATGTCTTCAACAAGGCAGGGCTCTCATCGCGTAACTTTCCAGACGACAATCGTCCTGACTATTCACTTCGATGATATCGTCGATAATTTGCTTCATGTAAGACGCTCACTATCGTCTCGCCTATCGTTACAGTTTGAGTGCTCTGAAAATTATATCTCTCACGTAAAAATGACATCTGTGCTCTAATTCCTCTCAAATTTCACTAACACATTCTCATTTTAATTTGCGAACAAAACTAATACAAATGCGATCTATCACTCTAAAAATGTCTCAAAAGTAGAACAGATATGCATACACAATTTGTTCTCATTTAATAGGAGACGATACTGAAATAGGTATCGCCAAAATTCAGTCGTCGAGACGATAGTTAATCACAGTTTTCAGTCTACGCGAAGCAGACAAAACGATATCTCTCAGACGCTATCGTCTTTTTATGCTTACATGCGAGACGATTGTCGCCTTACGCGATTAGCGCGCAGGAAGTTCTTTAAGTCATTCTGCTGAAAAATAAGTCCTCCCCGTCACTCCGTGGAAGGTATCAGCTGAGAATTCGTGAGACATCCTTTAAATGAGCCTTGCAATAGTAAAGACGTTCTCGCCAATGAGTAGTATTTGTGTAAAAATGTGAATTATTCCTATGATGTACAACGGAAATTTGCCACATGCGTCTTTGGAGGACCATCTGTCATCTTCACACCCAATATAGCAATATTTTGACGCTACTCGGAGTTCTTAAGTGTCAATCTGAGTGCTGAAACCAAACTCGGCGATGAATGATAGGAACTGTGTGTACATAGAAAGCATTACAACCTTTCTCTCTGAAAAAGACGTTAACAACCAATTCATTGTTCCGAGACCCCAAAGGTCGGCAACATCAACTTTTCAAAGGACGTCAAAAAACATAGATGACACCTAAAACAATTTCCCACTCCCTACCCCGTTCGGTGCACTGTTTTAATCCATAGCTCACTGGAAACACCTGCAACAGCACTCGCAGCAAATTTTAATCAAATTTTTAATTCAAAACTCGACATCCCACTCACCGGAATTAATTCAAAATGGACTGCAACAAGCAAAGGATAACACAACAACGTTCAACACTGCCGGTCATTGCAAATGACAATAGTTTCACTCGTACGCTCACGCTAACACAAAGCAATTTCAGAAACGAGAAAACTGCCTTTCAACTAGAAAACAATGTCCTGATGTTACTACACTCGCCAGGCACAAGCCGCTCTCCCTTCAAGATAGCCCAGTCACCCACTAGCCCCCGACTCAACTACGGATGTTGGTAAAGTGAAGAATGAAAGCAAAAACAACGCATAAATGAAAAAAAAAAAAAAAAAACGGAGAAAAAAAATGCATGGGACATGTCGAGAGGAGTACGAATATCCCTTTCCTTCACAACGAAACATTTGCATATGAAATTTATTATTCTGAAATAAGCCAAGATGACAATTACACATGGAAACCGGAGTGCAGCGTAGGAACGGTGCGCGTACCAGGTTGCCACATGTTCCACTTGCAATGGAACACAGCACACATTCATTGTGTGCGATGGGTCCTGCGATGGTGCTTAGTTGCTCTAGTTTTGCGTAGCCGGAATGAGGTTAAATATGAATAATGTGCCTGCATCCATGCATGGGTGATGATCAGGACTTAAGCGATGCACTTTAAGAGGCTTACTATTAAACAAATGTTTTATTGTTGACCCATGCGAGGAGAGGGTTTCTATTACTTGCTACATATTGGTAACGGGATTTGATTCCGGTAAGTGAATGGAAAGATGGGGAATCAACTTAAAGGCTGGACATATCAGAGCTAAGGAAATCCTTAAATTTATGGCCAAACCGAACGAAGACCGCCCTAAGTTTCTTCAAATTTCAAAGTGTTCATAATTGCGTCCAGGCACTTACGCGAAATTTCAACAACAAGACAGCGATTAATTTCACCCCCACTTAAGTGAGCAAAAGTAACTGCAACTTAACGATACTTAACGAAACTAATTAAAATGGTTATTGTGGTCACTTGTTGTGACGGAGATGCACTCCCATCGATTGAAGCGACATACGACGCGGCACTCAAAAACGTGGTTGCTTAGTCCAAGTGCACCTTCGTTCAGTCAAACAAGACTAGACGTACCTCGTCTTGTGAACAGTGATGAAAGAAGTATCGGGAAAAGGTGGTTATCCATTGAGAGAAAATGTGCTGCGATTCGTATTCAAGATGCTTTCGAACCCAATCTCGTTCCACACATCGAGTGGAGCGTTAATACCGACTCTGAACGAAAAAGTTTCGGAAGCTTAAGATATACCTACACCCTAAGTATTGTCAATGACTCGAGAGTTTTTTGTGTCAATTTAATGATTTTCTTATTTTTCCTTTCACCTTTATTCCAGACTCGTGGTGCAGGGTAACCCTGATGCGTGCAACTCTGTACCAATGCAGTCCACGTGACCCACATAGCATGTCTACAAATCGGATGTATCCATTAGATAAGACACCGGTGCACCGAATGAATTTTCATTTGCAACTGCAGCTATGCAAACTATCATCATTGTTCCCTTTGGCAGGACAACTCCCATTCAAACAAACTGAATTGCAAAACGAGAGGAAGAGAGCGAAAGCGGCATAGAGGCAAACAAAAAACAAAAAAAAGAATGAATGAAAAACGAAAAACTGGGAAAACACATTCAGACCACATCTACGAATATAAATGCCGTTTGTAGTCATCTCTGCAGCGGATAGTGAGTCCACAACCTGTGCCCACACAACACACAGGACAACAGCGAGTGGATGTCCTTAAAAACCTTACATTCTGGGTGCTTCAAAATGAAGTCCACTTTAAGCCGAAAGCAAGTGCAACGCAGCCTCGTGGACTCTTGGATAACAACTCTACATGCATACATGGAGCAACAGCTACTCATCAAGCTTAGCTCCGGTTGAGCCCATGAATGAATTAAGAAAGAAAATGATAAACAAATGCGAAGCACCCTCTTGAGTTGGCTTGCAGCAGCTTGCAGCGAGCTGGAATGTAATTTGTTGTCCTGTAAGTTACATGCAAGATGCTTTCTTTATCTTGACATATTTCCCACAGGGGTAACGGAAAAGTGATGTAAAGCACTTCAGTGGGCGGATGCTGGTGCTGGAATGGACTCATTTGTGTTTTACTGGAACTCAGTATGTACGGTGGCACCACTGGGGTGTGTTTTTGCGCCATGCATGACTTGTTTGGTTTGGTTGAGAAGGGAACTGGCAACGAAAATTCATAGACAACGTAATCAAATTAAGCGTGACCACAGTAACGAGGAGAAAAAGCAAAATTTGGGACCCGGTGGAGTGGCCGCACTTGGTTATCACTAAGCAACATATTATTATTTACGCGCGTAGAAGCGATTATTTTCACTTCCACACTATTTAATGATAATGAAGCAAACCTAAGGACAGTTAACGAAACTTAACAAAACTTAACGAAACTTAACGCAACTAAGAAAAATGGTTACTGTAGTCAGTACTTTCTTGATAAATGCGACGGATATGCACTTTCATTGTTCTCCCAATACAAAGTCATGTTGGAAGCGGTGGTCGTTTGGTCCAAGTGGATGTTCGTTCATGGAAACAGGACCACACCTACAACCCCTCGGGAGAAATTTGCTGGTTGTGACGAAAGAAGTCTCTGTAAAGATGATTGCTTTTTTTGGGAGTAAAAGTGCTGCGATTTGTTTTCAAGATTCTCTCGAGCGTACATCCGAAGTGGCCATCTACGCTTGACTTTCTTATGTCCTGTATATCCTTGTGGGTTCTAGAGCCTCTACAATGCATCCGAGCCATTGAGTGCGGTTACGAGGAATGTGCCTCAGCTCTTCTCCCGGTTGCCGCTCTCCTGCTCCTTGTCGGTCATATAGCCTCTACAATGCCTACGCGCCATAGAGTGCAGTTGCGGAAAATATGCCTCAGCTCTGCCCAACGTTTTTTCCCAGATCCCGTGATTCCTTCTCAACTGTTCTGCGCTACACACTCCTAGGATCGCCGCTAATCCTGCCATCCTAACTAAGCGGGTTCCAAAGGGTGACAGGTCCATCGCTCGTCTAGCTATGGACCTGTCACCCTTTCGGGGGGTTTGCCTGTAGATTCCTGGCCCCCTCACTGATGGAGCTGCGTTCAGCCTATTGACCTATTGACAAACCTTTGCAGCTTCCTCGTGATAGTGGTGGTCACCCTCCAAGTTCCACATCAATTTAGTAAGACAGATTCAACGTTGGAACGGAACAGTCTTAGCTTTCTGTTTAAGCTAATTGCATTATTTCGCTAATGGATAGCATCCTAAACGCATATGTGGTTGGAGATATCCAGTTCGGTTCCACTATCGGTTGTGACAATCGTCCCAAGGTATTGAAAACTCTCCACTCTCTCAACCGTCTGTCCAATAGTACACAAACGAGTCGATGAGTTTGGTCTTAGGCTGATAATGTTTGTTCTTGCCGTGTTAATGACGTCTGCTTCCCTCTCCACATTTGCTGTCATTTGGTTAAGGTCCATTATTCTATGAGACAGAAGGCATTCATCACCGCCGTAGTCAAAGTGTTTGAGTTCAGATGTTAGAGTCCATAGAATTCATACATTTCCTGTTGAAAAGGTCGCATTCAGCGCATCGCTTATCACCAATAGAAACAGTATTACTGAAAGTATGCAGTCTTGCCGAACCCCACTTTGGAGTTCGAATCCTTCAGACGGCCTTTCTCTGTGATATGTGGACCCATCATATGCAGTCTTAGGTTAGGTTGGAGTGGCTGACTACCTAAAACGTAGCCACACTTAAGGCAAAGGAAGGCCAGTTGAGCTACCACAAAGATCTAGTAGATCCTAATCCGCAAACCATCTGGAGCTTTTGACAAAACGATGGAGCTGACTGATGCTAATCTCACTTAGTTCTGTCTTCTTCTTCTTTATTTGGCGCTACAGTCCGGGGTGGACCTGGGCCTCAACCAAAAAGCCTCTTCAGCTAGCACGGTCTCTGGCAAGCTGTCTCCAGTGTCACACGCCAAGTTGGTTGAGGTGCTTCTCCACCTGGGTGCGCGAAGGTTGAATCTTCTCCTACAGAAACCGTCAACGCAAACAGGACCAAAGACCGCACGCTGAGATTTTCTCTCGAAGATACCACGGACTTTCTCATCCGCTTTTGAGATTGTCAATGCCTCCGCGCCGTACAGCAGGACTGGAAAGATCAAGGTCTTGTATAAAGTCATCTTGGTTCTCCGAGAATTTGGCTCTACTACACAATTGCCTCTTGAGCCCATAGAAACAGCGATTGGCAAGAATTACTCTGCGTTTGATCTCGGTACTGATGTTGTTTGTACTATTTACTGCGGAGCCGAGGTAGACGATGTTATAGCTGCCCATTGTGACGCTCTGTCCAAGACGTCGATGTTGTGTGTCCTTTCTTGATGACCGCATATAATTCGTTTTGCCTCCATTCACCGCTAGACCCATTTTGGCCGCCTCCGCTTCAATACCAGCTAACGCTTCACTGACGGCTCGCTGTGTTCGACCATTCACGTCAATGCCATCCCCGTGTGCTAACAGTTGTACGGACTTTTGGAAGATCGTGCCTCTTGTGTTAGCGTGTAAGTTCTGCACGATCTTCTCAAGAAAAATGTTGAAGAAGTCACATGACAGCGCGTCGCCTTGTCTAAAACCATTTTTGACATTGAAGGTCTCGGTGAGTTCGTTACCGACCTTGATGGAACAGCGAGAATTCTCCATCGTCATCCTGCACAACCTGACGAGTTTGGCAGGAATGTCAAAACTAGACATGGCGTTGTATAGCTCGTCCCTATGCACACTGTCATATGCGGCCTTGAAATCGACAAAAAGGTGGTGGGTGTGGATCTGCATCCCTTGGGTCTTTTCCATGATCTGCCGTAGTGTGGGAATCTGGTCGATTGTGGACTTCCGTGGCCTGAGCCACGCTGATATATATGGACCTATCAGATTATTTATGAACGGCTTCAGGCGATTACACAAAACGGCAGAGAAGATCTTGTAAGCGATGTTCAGGAGACTTATCCCTCTATAGTTTGCGCAATCTGTTCTACTTAGTTCTGTCTGGTCATAGAAATATGGGGCGTCCAAATGACCAAATCTGCGAGATTAGAGAGCATTGCAGTTACAAAGAAGGCGTGAAATGGTTTCGTCTTCCTCCTCATGTTTGCAGTTTCTACAGAAGTCGTTAAAGGGCCTAGCCTTGAGCCGTGAATTCCATTGGGAAAGTGCCCGGTTATGATTGGATCGGTATCTGGCCATAATTGCTTCGTGATGAGGCATCCAGTGCCAAAGGAGTATTCGGTGAGAGTAAGTACAGTCAACATCACCTCTGTCGATGACAGCGAAGATGAGGTCAGCTTTCAATGCCTTGCTCCAGGACCGAATCGGCACTCCGGTAAATGAGAGACCACCTGTCTGCCTTGGCATCTTTGGCTGATTAGGCGACGTCTCCGTCGACCTAGCTAACTTCGCTGCAAGTGTGGAAGTGGAGACCGATACGGCACCCTCTTCCATTTCCTTCACCACCTTATTGGCCCAGGCCATGGATTTTTTTTTTCCTCAGAGGTGCTCAAGAGGGATGGCCTTCAACGTCTCCATAATTCTAGTCCCGAAGTGGCGTTTCCTGTATTTTTCAGGTAACGTCCAATGACCCTCGAAGTTGCGGGTGTTTAGACGTTCAAAATTGCACCCTGTTTAGGATTTTGGACCGTTGTTTGAAAGTACAGGGTGCGGAGCCAGCCGTTTTCCTGACCTCCGGCATTTCAGGAGCTTTGGAAGAGGCCTTGGTGGCACTGGGTTTTGTTGTCCCAGTCGGTGACGGAGCACCAGTGTCTTTGATTTTTTTTTTGTGGTGGGGTTATTCATCAGTTCCCACTAGTTGCGGAAAAAGGAAGGTCAGGCTACACAGAGATTCGCGGTGCGCAGCTGCGGCTGACCACGCCACCTGGCGATAATTGCTATTAATTTATTAGGAATGTCTCTTCTCCACAAGGCCCGCCAGAAAAATCGATGAACAGCCGGTGATCGATACTCAACACAGCGCTCGATGGTGGTCCTCAAAGTGATGAAGCCGTCGACACAGGAGGATCCAGAGCCGAAAACTGCTTGATGGGCGTCGAGTGTGTCTTCGAGGTGTTCTTTGACTCGTATCAGGATGATTTTTGGTATTATCTTGACCACATCAGGCAGCACGCAAATACCTTTTTCAGGGAGCTTCACGATCCGCACCCTTTCTTCCACTTGTTCGGAAAATTCTCGGCTTCCCATGTTCTCCCGACAAGTGGAAACAATAGCTCAGCTGATGCCGCAGGTCGAAACAGCGCCACAGGTAAGCCATCAAGTCCTACCGCCTTTTTGGTCTTGAATGCTTTGATAGCGGGACTAACTTGGGTTGGTACTGGGGGTTGTGGTGTGAATTCGGGAATTTCTTTCTACGGACACTTCAGTCTACGAATAATCGGATTAGAACCGAGGCAAAATGCTCCTTCCATCTCTTCAGTTGATCCTCATCCGATATTAGTAGCGAACCGTCTAAGCCTTTAACTGGGTGTTGAGTAGAGCTTCGGCCATCTATAAGCTCTTTGATGATTCTGTAAACGGATCTGCTGTCGCACCTCGCTCCTACTTCTTCTGCTTGCATAGCCAGCGCGTTGATGTAACTGCGCCTGTCACACCTGTGGGCTGCTATACCGAACAATGAAATCAGAAGGCAGACAAATGTACAACCGTAACAAATATCTGAAATCCCACATCCACACAAACAGTGCTGAGGAGCTAATCGATTCCTCGTCACAGACAATCGTGCAGATTATGCATCGCAGATTGTTGCTACATCCGTCACCCGAGTACATGGCACATCTATCATTTAGCGCCAAGCATAATCTCAATTGATACCGAAGACGGTCCAGAAGCATTAACCAAATTGCTGATGATTTGTCCCCACGAATGTGTCGTCACTGATTCCGGATTACAGTTCACACCATGGCAGAATCGAATGCATTAACGAATGACATCCGATCAGTCAGGCCAAGCAGGAAGTAATTGACTCCGGCCATGACATAATTAGATAACGTTCGTCCCAAATCCCGGCGGTTATCCTCGCATTTGTCACCTAATCGCCTGTCGGCGGCAAATCCACCAAGGATGATCCCCCGCATCGTCTCTGGTCAAGTGCAGCCTCCCGCGCCAAAGCAACAGTTCACGCTGCACGATGTTTGGCATGGTAATCCATGGAAATCCCAGAAGTAATTGCTTCTTCTGATTATCCATTTCTATTTGTCAGTACATCCGCACGGCGTCCTCGAATACATTGTCTGGCGCAAGCTGTGGGCGAAAAAACAGGATAACACAACTAGTGTGTGCGGTAGCCGATTGCATCGACTGCGAGTCGAGCGCGGTGTTGGGGGTTGGGGATTCGACATAAATCATGTGGACAAATCTTGGCCATTTGTCAGTATGTTTTCAGATTTACCCTTGAGATTTATCATCATCCGTTCGACATACAATGGCGCAATTCCCTCGTGTCGTTTTTTTTTTGCTCCTTCCTTTTCTGTGTCCACTCGACGAATATCCTTTTTGTCACACACACACATGTGCAGACACATGAACAAACAAGATGAACAATGCCCAGTGGCTCGTGGGCAGTTGGCTGTTGTTGCCGCTCTCCGGGTATGCCATCCTGTGATATCTGTTTGACACACGTATGTACCTGGGCCTGGGCGGATGCAAAAGGTGCAGTGGGCATATATTCCGCTGACAGGAGGACAAACAGATGTCCTGCACAGGACCTGGGGTATTCATCCGATCGATGGAGCTGTGGACCTCGCACGCAACAGGTCGCATTAATTGTGCCAGCGAAGTTGCCGAACATGATGATCCCGTGAACCTGCATGCGTTGGCAATCATATTCTTGTCAATGGGAAAGTTTGTTTTAGCGGAAGAACGCATGGCATACACGACCAGTGCACAGCTTCGCATTGGTTGACAGGAGGAGGGTGCAGGGGTTCAACACTGCCGTGTTTAAGTTGACACAAGTGAGCCTACTACATTCCTCGATTGAGTGACATAAGCATCACTGGGTGTGCACAAGACAATGATGGTAAGGGGGTCGCTACTTTTGCCTTGAAATTGAAAACCTTAGTAACCGTTGAGACAGTGTGCGTCAGTGTTTAAGACTGGTTTAGCTTTTGCGCCATTTCGAATTGAATGCCATCCTAGATCATGAGTGGTAGCTTTATTATTATTTTTAACCCTCAACGACTGGATGGCACAGTTGGTTGAGAGCCTGCCTCTGGTAAGAGGGGTCCCCGGTTCGAATCCCAGTGAAAGCAAAGTAAATGCGCTTTTATCTGGTTTTCAAACCTGGTCCAGCTACCATTTGCCGTTGGGATCAAATTAACGGCACTGTCACTGGAGTGGTCAAACGAAGGTAGTCTGACTGTGGGTATCACAATGGATCAACATGGTCCAAGTGTGCTGGTGAATTCACTAGCAGCCCCTCTACCTAAACACCTTCAGATCTTTTGTGCCCCTTTTTAACGCCGCTGCTCCTTACGACTTCTCCCCTCACATGCAGATCTTTTTAGAGTTTTATTGAGGATTATGGACATCTGTTGCGCATAGCTGGAAGAAATCTGTTCTAGAGTATTCTCTCAAAGTCAGGTTTTCTTTTTCTTATATAACAATATGTGCATCCACAATTCCCCAAATCAGACTTGCCGACTGGGCAGGCTTAGTATTCGACAAACCTCGTCTTCTAACTTTAACTTCTTCGAAGATAAAGTTGGACAGCAGCTTTTCAGCTTGAATGCTGCTTAGCAACCGGGCCACGCTTGGGCGCTTGGACAATAAGCTTTAAGTACCGTATGATAGCTCGCTTGGTTTCGAGCTTGGTATTGGTTGTTCTGAGGACGCTCGATCTCTTCCTCTTGTACTAGCAGTTGGTAAGGACGTGTTTCGCCCAGCTTAAGGGAGAATTTTAAAGTGCTTGAATAATAATAAGCAATTAATAAGTGAAGACAACAATAGTTGTTAAATAATAAAAAAATAATAAAATTTAACTATATTTAAAAACAGATTGTTTTAATTTATCCGATAAGGTTCGCCTTAACCTTACCGTTACTTTTTAGATTCTCAAAATGGGAGAGGGTCTAGTGACTTCCATTCTTCCTCTGAAAAAAGGTGCTTGCTCAGAAATCTTCGCCTTTTTTCGCCACAGCACACTTGGCAAACTACCGGGAAATAAGTCACTCAAACTTAGCTTATAAGATCATCTCTGCCGTTTTGTGTGAGCGCCTGAAACCATTAGTCAACAACCTGATAGGTCCTTATCAGTGCGGTTTCAGGCCAAGGATGTCCACCATCGACCAAATCTTCACATTACGGCAGATCCTGGAAAAAACCCAAGAAATGCAGATCGACACCCCGCATATGACAGCGTGCATAGGGACGAACTATAAAACGCCATGTCTAGTTTTGACATTCCTGCCAAACTCATCAGGTTGTGTAGGATGACGATGGAGAATTCTCGTTGCTCCATCAAGGTCGGTAACGAACTCACCGAGTCCTTCAATGTCAAAAAAGGATTTAGACAAGGCGACACGCTGTCATCTGATTTCTTTAACATCATCTTGGAAAAGATCGTGCAAGACTCACACGCCAAAACTAGAGGCACGACCTTGCAGAAGTTGCGTTGAGGGTTATTGGAGAAGAAGATTGAACCTCGAACTGTACGGGCTGTACAGCGGCATGAGCCTAGTCAGGGGTCTATGTATTCAACGCCTAAGATGGCTGGGCCATGTAGAGCGCATGGACAACACTGCTCCAGCCCGAAGAGTCTTCGACTCCGAACCAGTGGGACAACGCAATAGAGAAAGCCCACGAAACCGATGGCGCACCCAGGTGGAGAAGGACCTCAATCAACTTGGTGTGCGCAGTTGGAGACAGCTGGCTAAAGATCGTGCCGGCTGAAGAGGTTTACTGATTGAGGCCCAGGTCCACCCCGGGCTGTAGCGCCACCAGATGAAGAAGCAGAATCTAAAAAGATTTAAGCGCAACAGTCAAATCGTGTTATATTTCTATTTTTCATATTTTATTATCAATTGCGTACAGATTACATACTTGATAAAGTCAATTCAATGCTTGCTAGGAACCCTCGTCTCTAATGGAGCTACAGTCCCTGGTGAAGCAAGGCTTAACCAACAACCCTCTCCAGCTAGTACGATTTTAAGCCACCTGTACCCAATATCGCACGCCAAATTGGTCGAGTTCCTTCTCCACCTGGGTTCACCAAAACAACGATGGCGTCCTCTGTTACGTTGTCCTATGTGTTCGGAGTGGAAGGTTCTATGGGCTGTAGCATTGTTGTCTATGTAAGCTACATGGCCTAGCCATCTTAAGCGTTGGATCAATAAGCTACTGACTAGGCTCATAGCACTGCACAGCCCGTACAATTGGTGGTTGAATCTTCTTCTCCAAAAACCGTAAACGCAAACAGGACCACAGATTTCTTCATCCGCTTTAGACATTGTCCATGGCTCCGTGCCGTACAGCATGACTGGGATGATCAAGGTCTTACATACAGGTCCCTTGAGAGATATGTAGGTTTACTAGTCAATTGCCTCAGCAACCGTGTTGTGCGTGCTATTGTTCTCTCACCCGTGGAAGGGACCTACAGTTTAATGCCGACTCCGAACGGCAAATTTGAGAAGCTTTTTCTAGACAGGAATACTCTTTTAAGCATTGTCAGTGACTCGAAAGAGGTGGAGCCCGGAATTATGATAAATGGTAAATTCGGGTATCGAACCTGGCACCCTCTGCGTAGGAGTCGACGCACTTACCCACTACGCCACGGCGACCATAGCCACAGTTGCAGTCCAACTAGATTTCTCCAAAGCCATTGACTGCATTCACCATTCTCTCCTTCTTTCGAAAATCAAAAATAAATTTAATTTCTCGAATTCTTCCCTTCGATTGTGTAGTGAATATCTGCGAAATAGAGTACAGACGGTCATCACTGAACTTGGTCACTCTAATCCTAAAGTTGTTCGAGCGGGGGTTCCTCAAGGCTCTGTACTAGGACCTCCGTTATTCTGTCTTCTCATCAATGATATTCCAGGGATTGTTGAAAACTGCAAAATACACATGTATGCCGATGACGTAATTATATACCTTTCGCGTATTGGCTTGCGATTGGAAGATGGTATTGCTAGGATGAACGAAGATTTTGAAAGTATTTCAAATTGGTCTAAAGCAATAATTTGAAGCTGAACCCCATTAAGATTGTATTTTCCCTTCATGAATTTTTTCTTAATGATTTTTCACCGATAGTTCTTGATGGCAACCCCATCAATGCCATAAGTTCTGTAAAGTACCTTGGGTTTTATATTAACTCCACCCTTACATGCTGTGATGGTGTTATAGATGCCTTACGGAATGTTTATTGTGAACTCCGCAGATTACGACATTTACTGTTCTATCTGAGTCCCATTGTCAAAATACGATTGATCAAAATCCTTATTATGCCCCACCTTTTGTTTAATTGTTCTGTGTATCCGCACTTGGAGGCTGTTTGTAAACAAAGGCTAAATGTTGCGTTAAATGACTGTGTTCGTTTTATTTATAATATTCGCCGGTCGAGCAGTGTGTCCAACTTGTCATCGTCTATTCTTGGTTTGAGGCTTGATCTGTATTTTAATTTTCGGAATATCTTAAAGCTGTTTAAAGTCATGAAAAGTAAATCCCCTAGTTATTTGTTTGAAATGATACAACTTGCACAATCTAGTAGAGGTAAAACCCATATAGTACCCTCTCTCAGACATTGCATTGGTGACGATCCTTTCTCGTATCTGCAATTCGTGCCTGGAACAATCTTCCGCATGGATTACAGATAATCAATTCTTACACTGCCTTTCAGAAAAAACTTTTCCGATTCTTATCGGATAACCATATCATAAATTGGCCTGAATCCTTTTAAATTAAATGATTTTACATGTTGTTCTTATAATGATTCTATTTAAAGTCAAATTATAAACTGTAAGCAATTACTTAAAGCTGTTAATTTTAAAATCCATACTTCCAAAAGACGAATTGTCTTGTAGTATTGTATTGCAATTTTCATTAAATAAAATAAAACAAATAAATAACTAAATAGTCCGTTAGAATTTTTTCATCGGAAAAAAAACTGGCCCATTAGAGCGTTAAGTAAGTAAGCGAGTTAAGATGACACGTCACCATAACGTCATTTAAGAGTGTTCTGTTAAAAAAAGCTTATTGAATAAAACAAGTCTAAATGCATCAGCCGTTCTAAGGAAGGGGTGTTACTTGTGTTGCTTGTTCATCAGAATAAATGTGGAAGACACTCATTGGAACAGGTACTGTCATAGCACGCAGTGATGCGGGGATGGTTACGGTTGATTCTGTCAATACACAGATGTTAATGCACAAAAGTCCCTACAAGGAGGATTGGATTGTTCGTACGTCAATTGTATCTGTAGCTCTTCCTGTATAAGAGTTCACATTAGATTGGATTATTTGCCATGCCGAAAGGCTTCTTATCGATTCTCTGAAAAGATCTAACCACATCTCAATTGTATGAAGTTGGCTTTGTGCATGTGAAGCCACATACGACTTGCGCAACCACCTAACTAAATGAAATTGCTCGGAAATCAAGCCGTGGCCTCATACTTAATTCAAATTCCATAAACCCTCTAAGAATACAACTCCCATATTCCAGGTGCACTTGTCCAAGCCAGAAACATTTAGCTCCCCACCTTCATTCTGTCCTGCCTTTGCCGCAGCATCATGCCCCGCAGGTGGCTCAGCAAACAGTGAAGATCGTATTGAAAATCAAGTATTGTACGCTCTCCTCCTGAAAACTTTCGAAATTAATAATTCACTCACCTATCAGTGAACTCGTTCAAGTCACCCGCCAAGCCACTCCAGCTCCGAGTGTGTCTCCCCAACGAAATTGAATTTCAATCTGACTCTTCTTGTTGCAGGAACCATTCGATGTACACACAAGTACATAGCTACGAGTATCTGTCCTTCAGATTGAATACAGACGGATTTACACATGCAACGAGAGCATCCTCCTGCCGTACGGCATGTCAGGGAGACGGTATTCCTTGAAAGTGAATCCGATTTCGGACAGATCCGTCGGTTGTATTGTGGCGGTCGAAAACGGATTTTTTCGCTTCGATGTTTTTATCGTCGCCTATTGTTGTGGATCCTGATGTTAGTGTTGTCGGACATTCCATTCGTTAGTAGCATTCGTAGACGTTTCTGTGGACGGGGACCAACCGGAACTTCAATCTGCATGTTTATCCAGGATTTGTGGGACTTTTTCGTTTTTTTTTTTGTTTTCTTCTTTTCTGATTCGCTTTTCGCTGTCTTTCCCACACGGAGTGATGCGAGTCCAATGTCTCCTAGTGAAATCAACGAACGTCAGTAAACACGAAATTGGATTGCAGGCACTTTGAATGCTTCACAACGGTAATGGCCACTTGTGCGATTTGTGTTTTCCTTTCTGAGGACTTGGAGAGAGGATAGAAATTGATGAAAGTGCAGAAAAAAGAATCCTCCTCTCCTGAGGATTGTTGTGAGGCTGTTTTATGCTGACAATTGTTCGGCCTTGCACAGTGAATTGTTGACGTGCCTGACAACAACTGTCGAGCAGAGTGGCCATCGTGGGGACTGGGACACTTTTTTCTGCTGCTCCGCGATTTTAAGAATACTTTAGACTATGGCAAGTTCAGGAGGGATCGAGTGGACGTGTGATCAGATTGAAATAAGACTTTCAAGTTGTTAGGGAAACTGAGTTCAAATTCAATAGTTTTTGCAATGATGGCTGGATTTGTCGTTGACATTCGACTAATTGACAGCATTTTTTAAACTAATTTGCCGTCACTCAATGCGCACACGGTCACGGCACTGGTCTATACACTGGCACCTCAGTGTTGAACTTAGTTTCGAGAAAACGACGTTTGAAGTTTATTGAAACTGAAGCAATTTGAAGCATATATTTTTTTTTTGCAACAGTGATATCTTTTGAAGTAATCGAGATGGGAGAGATTTCATTATACTAATCGAAAGATCTTGATCATCTATGTACTCATATCTCAAAAATAGCGAGGAGGGAGTTATGTCATTCCAATAGAAGCAAATCTTTTTTCTCGAAGAGACCACGGAATTATATATCCGCTTGTGATATTGCCAATGTTTCCACACCATAGGCAGTGATGATCAAGGTGTCAATATAATCCTACGATAGAGGACTCTACTACTCAATTGCCTCTTGAGCACAAATAAACAGGGATTGGCAAGAGGTATTCTGCGTTTAACATTGGTACTATTCATACTTCAGTAGAATCTTAGAAAGATGAACAGATATAAAACATACTCCGTTCATGTTTCAAATTGTTCATCTTTTCGAAAATCAAATTTAGTTAAAAAAGAATGTTTGTATTTGTACAAAAAAACATTAAATATATCAAATTAATAATAATATAATCCTTACTAATATTATAAATGCGAAAGTAATTCTGTCCGTCTGGTACCCTTTCACGTCTAAGCCAATGAACCGATTTTGATGAAATTTGGTAGAGAGATAGATTTGATCTTGGAGATGTACTTAGTCTACTTATTCCGGGTCTAAGGGGGAAATGGGGCAAAAACCGCAGTTTTTTTCATCTTCACACAGTCCTGGCTCATTAAAAAAAAATAGGAGAAACTGTAGGGCGATCGCATGCAACGGTACAAAAAATAATAAACAATTATAGATATGAAGGGACACTAAAAACAGACCTGGAAGGGGAAAAAAAATGCTCTGGGTCTGATGGCAAACAAATTGTTTGGAGGGAACCAAAACCAGCTTTCAAAGCTAAAAATACAAAGTCAACCATAAAACACGGGGGAGGATCTGAGCTGTTGTGGGGTTGTATGGCTTCAAATGGCTGTGGGAAGTTCGAATCTATAGAAAATACTTTGGACAAAATTGGGTATTTGAATATTTTAAAACGAAATTTACGAAGTTCCGCAGTAAAATTAGGTTTACCTTCGGTTTTCTACTTCCAACAAGATAATGATCCGAAACACACCCCCTATTTAGTACGCGAATGGTTGCTTTATAACGCTCCAAAGCAGCTAAAAACACCCCCACAATCGCCGGATCTTAACCCTATTGAACCCACCTCCTCGAATAAGCAGGAGCTAAAAGCTAAAATTCAGGCAGCTTGGGAAGGGATTCAGCCATCTATTACTGAAAAACTAGTAAAATCCATGCCACGGCGGTTACAAGCTGTCATAGATGCTGAAGGAGGTGCCACGCGTTACTGAAATTTTATTTGTAACTGTTTTTGTTTTGTGTTTTAGTCGTAACTCGAATTTACTTTGTGTGTTAAAATGAAGTGCCTTTTTTTATTTTGCTTAGAAAAATAGCAAGTTTTTTTTTTAATTTTCATATTTTTGTTTATGGTTTTTAGCAATTGAAATATGTCAATTCGAACTGCATTTAAGTTTTATGAATTAACTACTTTTTGTAAGTCGAAAAAAATAAAAATATGTTTAAGCTGTGAGTGTATGCTCAATTTTGTGAAGTACAGTATATGACATTTTCTAAGCAGTCAGGGGTGTAGTCGTGGAAGGTGATAGTTGATCGATAATGGGCACAATCTTCGGTTTGCGATTGTGTACCGTGACCATCACTTTAAAAGTGAAAACATTTAATAATTATAAAATAAGAAAAATGTTCATCAAATGAAAAGAATCGACAACGAGACCTAAGCGGAATGTATAGCAGAGACACTCTGGGTGTACCAATTGCATACTTATGGATGAAAAAAATTTAAAAATGATCTAATACATCAACCACACCTACAAATGTATCCCACATACAGCAACCTAAACAATGAATGAATAAATTCAGGAATGAACACACAGAAAATAATGTTTGGAAGCGTGCCTTTTATCCGCGCTTATTCCTTAAGCGGCCATAGATATGATGAGTAACTTAAGCGGACATAGGATTTGTTGTTAGTGTATTTTACATACAAATTGAAATTTAAGCGAGTATACTCTTGCAAAAAAACACAGCTATTAGAAACTATCGACAACAATCAACCAGCAGTGGCGACTATTGGCATGGTGTGTGTGTGCGTGTGTGTGGTTCTACGCATGCAGTAGCATAAAATTTCTTGAAATTCTTAGTGTGTTGTCTCTTTTAAATCGTAACAAAAACAGAAAGCATCCTTCTGCGAAATACTCAAATTGAACATGTTACTGCGTGCTTTAAATTACACACACCCACCATGCCAATGGTCGGTCGCCACTGCTGATTGATTGTTGTCGATAGTCACCAAGGCAGACTGTGGCGTGGTGCGGCTAGATATAATTTTTTAATGCGCCCTATAACAATTTAATTTAAAATGACGCCTTAACAAAGGTTGAAGACCAAGTGATAGTTATCACTGGAATCTGATTTTGGGATGAGCAGATCACAAAGAATTGGGGATGTAAGTAGTGATTTAATGCGAGAACTACATAACGATACTTATTTTTTGAAAAGCCAAATAATAGATGCCGTTCCACATTTGAACACAGGACAAAGATTAATCTTTGATAAAGTTATTCAAACATTTTAAAGTGCGGGAGGTGGTTTGTTCTTTTTGGTTGCTCCAGAAGGCATTGGAAAAACCTTTCTTTTAAATTTACTATTACCACAAGTCAGAAAAAAGTAGCTTCCTCTGGTATAGCTCAAAGGGGGACGAACGGCACACTCAGTTCTTAAATTGCCTTTGAACTTACCTCATGAGGAAATGCCAGTTTGTAACATAAGCAAAAACAGTGAGCGTGGAGGAAAGCTGCAACTGTTGGTTTGGGATGAATGTACGATGTCTCATAAACGAGCAATCGAAGCACTAGATCGCACTCTGAAAGATATTAAGACCAACCAGGGATTTATTATAGTATTATGGGAGGGATAGTGGTACTTTAAGCTGGTGACTTTAGACAGACCCTGCCAGTGATTACTAGGGGCACACCAGCAGATGGAATAAATGCCTGTTTGAAAGCGTCTATTTTATTGGTACACGTTCCGTTTGACTATAAATTTGTGAGTTGAACTGCACAATGATGCACAATCAGGGCGATATGAGACTGCTCTTCTAAAAATCGGAGAAGATCGTTTCGCGACACACAGTAACGGCATGATTACACTGAGCCGTGAATTCTGTCAAACTGTCGATAATATAGATGATTTGAAAAATAATGTCTGTCCCGATCTGCAAATAGATATGGGCAATCGAGAATGGTTGTGTGAAAGGGCAATTTGAGCAGGTGACGTACCCTTTAGAATTTTTGAATTCTTTAGATCAGGAGTGTCGAGTTCGAACAACTAACTCAATAAATAAAGACGTGTTTAATTTAAATTGGTC
This sequence comes from Eristalis intricaria, assembly GCA_964034865.1. NCBI lineage: Eukaryota > Metazoa > Arthropoda > Insecta > Diptera > Syrphidae > Eristalis > Eristalis intricaria. The sequence goes on along the minus strand of OZ035873.1, from coordinate 111,067,483 downwards.
TTGTTCTATTGCTATCCCCCCACCAGTGGTAAGGTGGTAATAGTTCAAGCCTAACAAGCTCGAACACCGGTATAGAGAAATGTACTAGTTACTTGGAAGGCACTCCAAGTGAAGCATGTACAACAAACTGCTATTATACAAGCAAGTACTGTGGCCTATATGGACTTACGGCATACAACTATGGGGTTGTACCAAAACAAACAAGAGAGGATTTATTCAGTCCTTTCAAAATACAATTAAGCGGGATTTTGTGAAATCTTCCTGGTATCTCAGGAATTGTGATACACAAAGGAACCTAGGGATAACTACCGTCGACAAAGAAATAACAAACTCCTCTCGAAAGCTGAGAATCAGACTTCATGGTCATTGTAACAACAAACATCCTCCAAATTTTGGAAATGAGACGTTTAGTACGCCGACTCCAGCGTACGAGACCGTTCGATTTGGCGCAATAATAATAAACCATCCTAACGATGGTCATGGCAAGTGATTTTACCGAAGGTCTACCTGCAACACGCGAAAATGTCCTTAAATGTGAGCTACTAGATAAGGAAACTTAATTGTAGTACAGAAAAACGAAAAGGGAAGCGTGTTTTTGAATCAGTAAAAATCTGACACTACTAGGTGGACACGGGTCACAAGCACCAACCCAAGCAAAAAAAACTCGTATCGTGTGTGCTATTGTTATCTGACGAGTGGAAGGGATATACGATTTATGCCGACCCTGACCATAAAAGGTGAGAAGCTTTTTTGAGCATTGTCAGTCACTCGAAGGAATTGGGGGCGTGAATTATGAAAGCTGGTAAAATGGAGATACGAACCTGGCACCCTCGGCGAAGGGGCCAATGCATTAACCCACTACGCCACGGCGACCCACAGCCTCAAAGGCTGTATTAAAACGATGTCATTAAATAAATTTTTGTAACGGAAAAGTAAAGGATTGTGTTTTACTAGTCATAATATCGTGATCGAACCCTTTGGGTGGAGAAGCTAATGGAAATAGTTTCAAGTTTATTTAAATAAAGAGTTTTTACATTAAGATTAACATCCTTTTTAGTACAGTGGACTCCCCCTTAGTCGAATTGTCACGGGATACCAAAATTTGTTCGAGTTAGAGAGAGTTTGACTTAGAGAGAGGTTTCTGTATGGAAAGTTGAGGGAAATGTATGTAAAATATGGCGAAAAAGTTCGAGCAAGGGAGAGTTTCGACTTAAGGACAGTTCGACTTAGGGAGAGTTCACTGTACTTAGTATTTACAATTTTTTTTTTCTTAAAAACTATATGATTTGGGAGATGATTTCATGGGAGTGTGGAAAAATGGGGGATGGTTGCACTTTTAAAATCTTTCTGATTCGATATGGATTTAATATTAGAAGGTAAAGAGTTCGTGGGTAGCCGTGGCGTAGTGGGTTATTGCGTCGTCTCCTACGCAGAGGGTGCCAGGTTCGATATCCGGATTTACCACCTTCCATATTTCACGGATCGATCCACCTCTTTCGAGTCACTGACAATGCTCAAAGAGTATTTCCTGTCTAGAAAAAGCTTCTCAAACTTGGCCGTTCCGAGTCGGCATTAAACCGTAGATCCCTTCCACGCGTGAGAGAACAATAGCACGCACAACACTTATTATTAAAGAGTTCCATAGTCTAGCAGTATGAATGAAAATTAAACGCGATGAATTTAAAAAGTTATTGCGAAGTTAAAAGTTATTAGATTAATTGACCTATTTGAAGGAGTAAAATTAAGCCTGTTGAACAAATAATCCGGACTACGACTGTGAATCAATTTGTGGAGGAAGATACAGTTCCTGGCGTTAATGTACTCGTGGAGACTCCACCCCAGTAAGTCCCTGGCATAAGCAGAGATATGCTGATATCTGTGAATGCCATAAATGTATCGAACTGCATCATTAAAAGCCACCTGTAACTTGTGCATGGAGAGCGAGTCAGGATTACAATATATTAATTCACCGTATCTTATGAGAGGCAGTATTAGGGCAGTTACAAGTTTCTTGCGTGTGTCTGGTGGAGTGAAATAAGCACTGGGCCATAGTTTACGGAGGCAACCATAGATACGACCAACAACCATATTGATGTGATCATATCCACATAGATCATTGCTTATTACATATCCAAGACACGTTGTTTTCTCAACGGTTTTAATTCTATAGGAACCAAGATAGAGTTCGGGGATATGGTCTAGAGCAAGATTCAGCTTGGAAATAGGTACTAGCAGTGATTTAATTGCATTTAATTGTAGCCCGTTTACACTTGACCAATCGAAAATATCTTTTAAGTCGTTGTTCATAAGAGTCGCGAGTTCATCAAGATTTGGAAAAGGTCTGGCCAGATGCAAAAGAACATCATCAGCATACAAGTGTACTGAGCAATGCCTACACACGGAAGGTAAATCATTGATGAACACGCAGAAGAGAATCGGACCTAGTATTGAACCCTGCGGAATACCTTGTTGTACTTCCAAAAGACAGAAATGACTTAGACCCATTACTACTTTTTGTGATCTCCCTGAGAGAAAACTCCTCACTAATCTAACCACTCTATCACTGAAACCAAAGTAATTCTGAAGCTTCCAGCACAAAATATTATGGTTTACTTTGTCAAAAGCCTCAGAGAAATCCAGCAGACACAAATACGAGATGAATTTCTTCTCATAAAAATGCCTTATCTCTTCGAGAATATTAATCATAGCTGTACAGCAGCTGTGATTTGCTCTGAAACCGGATTGCTTACTGTAAAGGAGATTATTAATAGACAGGTGGTTTTTATCTGATTCGCTTTAATTTTCTCAAAGATTTTGGATAAGGAGGGCAAGATACTAATTGGTCTAAAGTCAGCTGTAGACGCAGGGTTAGTTTTCTTTGCGATAGGGATAATTCTACCGATCTTCCATGACTTCGGAAAAGTCGATGTAATAATACACCAATTGATCCCATGCGAGTTATGTATATGAGCAGTACAACAGGAAATGCTGACTCGAACCTAGTCAAAGAACTTAGCTTTGCACACCAAAGTGCAAGCACAGCCAAACCGCTTGCTTGGTGATCACCGACATAGATACGTGACATCAGGTATCTAATTGCAACAAGCTGATGAGGCGATATCATGTTGGCGAGTCAACGTATTGTAGCGTAGGTCTTAAGTTAGATTAAGAAATGAATGAATAGAAAGTCAATAAAGAGACTCGACAGCGACGAGTTGTGTGTTTTTAATCGGGTTACGAATTTAACTTGCCTGAGATGGGAGACAATTTGTGGCAAAACAAGTTTGACGAACCGGATTGGCATTCCGTCTTCGCCAATTGAATTTGATTGAATACTATTTACACAACGGACGATTCCATCTTCAGAAACAGCTACAAAGTCATACAATCTTGGAATTGAGCTGGCATTGTCAATTAAAAAACTTAAATTAAAGTTTGTTGAACAAGGTTTCTCCCCCAGAAAGGCATGGTTTAGTTCATCAGCACTAAAGTCACATTTTGAGATGTGGTTACAACTAGATACACCAATTTTTCGAAGGTTGTTCCAGAGTTTCTTCGGCCGGAGAGATGCATTAAGCTGCGACCTGAAAAAGTTTTGCTTTGAAGTGCGTACTATTGCTGTAGCGTTGTTACGTGCTGATTTGTAAGTCGACCAGTTAGATTGAGATTGGTTATGCTTCCATTTACTGAAAAGCCTATTTCTTTTTTTGATGGCACTGACCACTTCAGACGTATACCAAGGGCATGAGTTACCTACATGTTGGCAACACTACCCGTAGATCTTTCCTCCAGTCACGTAATGTTTGTCTGTCTTATTTGTTTACATTTCATGTGTCACGTGGTCCTCTTTCCTATCGTCCACGTGTCACCTGACTATGTCCCCGCCTACTAACCACCCGATCTCTCCTTTGTCTCGTGGCGTCACTAACCCATCATCTCTGTTTGATCTTTTGTTTGTCTTACAAGTTGAATGTCACTTGATCCTTTGTTTGTCTTACAAGTTTAATATCACTTGATCCTTTGTTTGCTCTACGATAATTGGTCGAACAGGTCTACAAGTAACGGAGAAGAGGCAAATATAAGATCTAGAAGGCTCGGAATGCAGTTATTGGCAAATCGTGTAGGATAGTTGGTGTTAATTATTTCCATTCCGACGGAAGAAACTAAATCCTTCATTTGAAAAGCCAGTCTCCACAGACGATTATATGTAGGTACAGTGCACAATTATCAGAAGGAGATGTGATGAGGGAAGTATAAAGTGCACTTATTTATGCAAAACGTATATTTCAAATTCCAAATCATATTTTTCACAAACATTTATAATTTCGAAACATTTCAGTATTTTTTTTCCACTTCCTCCATACATTCACAGGACTGTCCCATTTTTTCCAAGAATCTTCCTCGGATTTCAACGAATATTTCAAAATAATGAACCATTGCTCCAGTCGCTCTTGAGTCCTGCGGTTATCAACACATTTAGTCATTCATTTTCATTTCTAAAGATTTTTAATTCAATTTCTCAAAAAAGAAAAGAAAAACGGCAACACGAGCTGTGTGATAATTTTTAACTCCCACTGTGCACACCTCGAATTCCGAACGAGGTATCAATTGACATCAACCACACAAATCCACTCCCATGGCAAACATTTCAACAAATGACACCACTACCGGCGCAATTCGGGACAAATAAATGTGGACCATAAAAACAAGCCGAATCCCATCAGCGCCCACAGTTTCCAGTTTCCACTGAAGCCACTGCCACGCCACGGCCGCTCCTTTTAAACCTATCCAGCTTGGCCGGTATAACTTAAATGCGAATATGATTTCACGTTCGATTACTCACTTGCGGGTATTTCCTGGGATTTTCGGGGAAAAAAATCCTAGCTGCGGATTGCAGCAGAGCTCGATATAAAAAAGAACGGAAAAATCTATTTTTGGTGGAGGGATAAACATAAAGGTGCTTGGCATCGCGAATAACAATGAAGGCTGCAACTGCCGAATGGGATAATACAGTAATTTGCATTCGCATGCACTTCAGTTTCAGAAGCGAATTGCTTTGTTTGTTTGTCGATGCAGTTGAACGGCATCGAGTTGAATGTGGGGATTATTTTGCGCCTCAAATAGATTTATGGCGGTTTTTCAGGTAATGACGGGTGTTAAACGTTCCGAATGATCTGATCGAAATTGAAAAGGCTGCTTGTAACACAGGTGTCCACGCAGGATTGGATTGGATGCACTTGACTTTTGAGAGTGGTGCCAACGCTCTTGGAACTACTTCAATAATGTTTAAGAACTTGATTCTCATGTGTGACGAAAGGCACCACTTTCTCTGTATTATTCTTTATAACTACGTATTCTTTGTTGATTTTTATAGACATAATTACAATAGTAAATGTACAAAAGAAAAGTTAACATGGCATAAGCCCGTCTGTTGAGTGTTGACATTGCATTGATAGGTACTTTCGCCACTTGCCATATGGCAAAAGATTGTATTCAGCTATTTCTCTCGCAAATAATTCTGTATTTCTATTTATCTTGTTTCTGTGTATATATATATTGCGTATTCCCTATTTGTCAAGAAAAACAAAAGTTATAAATTTATAAGTTCTTAACAATATATAGAAGACAATTTAGGGTCGTGTAGTGGTGATGTAACTTCTACCTCGGTCTTTGACATCAAAAATGGTCCACAACAAGGGGCGGTTGGTTCGCTGAACCTGTTTTCAATATTCACTTCAGATCTTATAGGTTCCATTCCGCACTTAATTGCGTACACCGGCGATCTAGTAGCGTACAGATCAGGTCCGAAGGTCGAAGCGATAGATAACTTGTTGCAATGTGACTTCGAACAAATCCAGCGATTTTGCAAGGGCTGGAAGTTGGTTATCAACTTCGCACACCCGAGTCGGAGTACAAGAAGTTCTATTCTAACGAGGTCCTGTACAACGACGCAAACTTGAATAGGATTGATAATTTTATTATTAAGTTGATGGAACACCAGCTATAATTTCTTCCAAATATCTAAACTTTGGGGCTTACTACCCCAACATTATGTACCATGAAAGAGTGCGTTTCAACGGCTTTTTTCCACCAGAAGCATTCCCATACTTCGACACAATTAGCCTCATACAGGATCCACAAGGATGTCCTGTCATCTTGCATATCGTTCGCCGACTCCAATAAGAACCGTATGCCGCTCGCATCCACGAGGATCTTCTTCGGTTCAGTAGAGCGATCCACGCTCGAAATAGGAAAGGGTCTGCCAAGGAACGGACATTTTACTGGCGGTTACACCGAAACCAGTCTCCGCCACCGGTAGCTTTTCTTAATGATCAGGTAGTTGACCATAGTGGCCAGCTTACAAAAACTTTGAGGTAGTTTTTTAAATATATAAAATCATCATTATCATCATCTTCTGACCCTCTCACCCGCATTCACGATTCTGTCGCCAATTTCGTCGTGGACGTGGCACTACCGATTTTTTTAAAAGTACTTAGATGTGTGAGTGTTCTTGAAATCCAAGGGAGTTCCACCTATTTCTTAAGGCACACACATCAAAATGCCGCCGTGGACTATGGGTACTTTTGGCTGATGTTTTGGGTATCTCCATACTCATTTACTTCTGGTTTTATAGCTCTACCTTCAGTCGAAATGATTTCATCCTAAATTTAATCAGTTCAGAATTAAAGCAGATATGACAATAATGACATACGGTCCCCGAAGTGACGTATAGCAGCTCTGTTGGCTCACTTCTGAATTAAGGTCCTTCAAATCCATGATCGCACGAATGAGCCGCTGGATACGAGAGAGAATTCTGACTTTGCGAAGAGGGATTTGCCTACTTGAATGAATCCAAAAGAAAGCTCTCGATTGCTGCAGGATGTGTCCTTCGTTGCCAAGGACTCCCTCTTATTGCTTACATATTTTTCTTTGCCTCTTGGAGGATTTTAAGACGTTCCAATACCGAAAGTACATCAGTATCCCCGCTTAATTCGTTGTGAATTCAGAAGAAAAAACAAACTACTTTCTTATTATTAAAGTGCACTTGAAGTGGGGCCATCGAAGGATTACTGAATACATGTAGCAGCAAACATTCTGTGAGTGTGTGCAAAGTGGGATAACGATGTGCTACAGTTTTACTACGCTTTACAATTATTCCCTTAAGGGTATTTATTTGAATTCAACATTTTTGAAGTGGTAATACACGAGATTCGGGAGGGGAGTACAGGAATGCTCTGCGTTATACCATTTATAAGATTGCAGGGGTGAATAGATCTCTGCCAGTGGCTATTCATACTCACATTCGTTCACAAGTACTCCATGAAGTGCTTTCACCCACTGTGATGCAGTGAACATTTCAAAGTGCAGAAAGGAATTCACTTTGGTTTAGGTTGTTTTTTCTACGATTCACTATCTGACTGTTGCCTAAGATTGTTAAGGTAACATCGTAGGGAGAACCAAATGAGGTTCAAGAGGGGAACACCTCAGTAGAACAAGCGTCGAGTTGGATAAACAACTCACAACTGTTTTTCTAGACAGTAATTTACTTAGAGCAGTGTCAGTGGGTCCAAATAGGTGGAGTCGAGAACAATGAAGGTTGCTAAATTTGGGAACCTAGAATTTCCAGAGTAGAAGTCGTCGCACTTATTGGGTTGGTGCGACTGCCATAACATAGAGTTGTATTCAAAAATAATTTGGGATTCATTCTTCTTCTGGTGGCGCTACAGTCCGGGGTGGACCTGGGCCTCAACCAGTAAACCTCTTCAGCCGACACGATCTTTAGTCAGCTGTCTCCAACTGCGCACACCAAGTCGATTGACGTCCTTCTCCACCTGGGTGCGCCATCGGTTCCTCTATTGCGTTGTCCCACTGGTTCGGAGTCGAGGACTCTTCGGGCTGGAGCAGTGTTTTCCATGCGCTTAACATGGCCCAGCCATCTAAGACGTTGAATCCGTAGACAACTGACTAGGCTCATGCCGCTCTTCAGTTCGTGGTTGAACCTTCTTCTCCAATAACCATCAACCCAAGCAGGACCAAAGATTGAACGCAGAACTTTTCTCTCGAAAAGACCAAATGCTTCTTCATCCGCTTTTGAGATTGTCCATGCCTCCGCACCATAGAGCAGGACAGGGATGATCAAGGTGTTATATAATGTTAGCTTGGTCCTTCGAGAGAGGACTCTACTACTCAATTGCCTCTTGAGCCCAAAGAAACAGCGATTGGCAAGAGTAATTCTGCGTTTAATCTCGGTACTGGTGTTGTTGAACAGTAAGCTGGCGAGCCGAGATAGACGAAGTCCTTCACTGCCTTGAAGTTATAGCTGCCTATGTTGACGTTTCGGCCAAGTCGTCGATGTTGTGCGTCCTTTCTTGATGACGGCATATACTTCGTTTTACCCCCATTCACCGCTAGACCCATTTTTGTCGCATCCGCCTCAATGCCAGCAAACGCCTCATTGACGGCTCGCTGTGTTTTACCTATCACGTCAATGTCATCCGCGTATGCTAACAGTTGTACGAACTTTTGGAAGATCATGCCTCTAGTGTTAGCGTATGAGTTCTGCACGATTTTCTCAAGAATAATGTTGAAAAAGTCACCTTGTCTTGAATAATGTTGTCTAAACCATTTTTTTACATTGAAAGTCTCGGTGACTTCGTAACCGACCTTGATGGAGCACCGAGAATTCTCCATCGTCATCATGTACAACCTGACGAGTTTGGCAGGAATGTCAAGACTAGACATGGCGTTGTATAGCTCGTCCCTATGCACTCTGTCATATGCGGTCTTGAAACCGACGACCTTTGTCGGGAGCCTCGTTATGGGGGTGGATTACTCGTGGACATTCCTGGGGATCGTCCTTGACTCTGAGATGTGCACGGGATTACGACCCATCTCAGTGCGGAGTTGCGGTGTAGTTAGATAGGCCCTGCCCTTCCCGAAGGGGGATATTGTGCCTTAAGATAAGAACTCGATTGGCCAAGCTCAAGACGTAAGTTTCTTGATTTCTGGTATGAAGACCTCTTGGTATTAGGCCTTCACGTCAGATGACGGCAATCCTATCACTAATTCGACTATAAAAGCTCTCCTCAGTTGGATTGAAGCTTCTAATTCATAATCTACATATGCCATCGAAGGATTCACATTCAGTTGAAATTCTAGGTCATTGCTAGTCCGTCAAGTTCTTCCGCATTACACTTGGAGGGAGCTCCATACAACGATTGTGGAAGGCTAAAAGACTATCCTTTAGGGATAACGCAATGGGCATATTGATGGTGCATGCGTATCATTCAATCAAGAACCGGTCGATGAGTATGAACTTTAAAGATTTCCATGCCTATTTGACGTCGAACACATTTCCCCGACAACCAACCACACTATTAACGGCTTTAATTACCGTTCACCTTTTAGCCCATCCGCCACCGCCCATGGCTTGTTAAGCCAATTTTTCCGCCGTCTTATCTCGACAGCGGCATCATTTTAACCAGCGATACTGCCTTTTTAGTTAAAGTTATTGTCTTTTATTTATTACCTTATTAGGTTGCACATTCGGCATGCATATTGCTCTTTGTTGACACAACACGCAAAAGGTACACAAACGATTAACCCTATAAATTGCAAACGCGATTAAGGCTTTTGTCACGCAACAATTGAGGTCTCGCTCACATGGAGTCGTGCATGTCCGCCGCTGTAAAGTGCAATGTAAAATGCTTATTTATTACAAAAAAAAAAAAACAAAAAATGTTGTTTATTCTTTTTTGTGCTCTGTTGTCCGGCAGAAATTTAATAAGCCTACAAACCATGTGGGCGGGCATTCTCATTAAGTGACATACTTTACAGCCTGATGATGTGGCCTGGGGTAAACAAGCCGCCAGGCGGTGGGTGGCTAGTTATTTGTATGCCAATTTGATATGCATCGCAATGCCACACCCTGAAAATAGGCTTAAATACGGCAAACTAATCGGGAAAGGAGCGTTGAGCGGAGCATTTTCACATCGAATTTTTGCTTCGTGAGTGGAAGGAACAAGTTCTCAGTTGAGGACTAAATTTGACGGCGACTTTTTAATTAACATGTAAATGTGGATCTCGTAGGTTTCCTCTTCCTCTACGTTATTCTATACGTAATCCAGAAAACGCTCTTGTTTCTGGAGGGTTCCTCAGTGCATGCACATTTGTTGAGCATGATTTTGGTCCTTCGAGTCGGGAGTTCGAGTTCGAAGGTTCGAGTTCAGAAAAACTCCTTAGTTACCTCAAACCCGCAAATGCTGCTAGAATGAGAACCATTGAAGCTATTCGGTCAGCCCGCCGTAGGCTTCATTGGTCCCTGTACGTCAAGCTTACAAGGTCTTTGGTGTGGTTCTTGGTAGAGATGGCAGAGAGTAGGTAAGGTTAGGTTAAGTAAGGCACACTTAGACCATGTTGGTCCATTGTGATACCCATAGTCAGACTACTACCGCTGATTGGCTACTCCAGTGATAGTGCCGTTAATTTGATCCCAACGGCAAATGGTAACTGGACCAGATTTGAAAACCAGATAAAAGTACATTAACTTTGCTTTCATTGGTATTCGAAACGGGGACCCCGATAACTAGGGGCAGGCGCTCTACCAAAGGAGGCATCCACTCGTTTGGCACAGAGTAGCTTTTCACTTGTTGTTCCACTATGCCTCAGATCGGGTAGACAGTGCAGATCCTGTATAGTTCCGTACCTTTACAGCGGTAAGGCGTTGCTGGGGACACCTGAGACCCAACAAATGTTCAATGCTTTTGAGCGTCTGTATTCTACATTACTAATGGATAATCCAAAAGGGAAATTTAGAATTTTCTGTAAGTTGGGTTATGTTGGATTGGTTGGCCACAGGCACACTTAGGTTAGAGAAGACCCATTATGTTACAACGCCAATCTGATTGATCCTTCGATAATCCATCGTACTATACAACATACGACGCTATGTGCGTCCTGTATTCATTATTTAATTACAGTTAACAGTCAGTTGATTTGCTATGAAATCTACGTTTTGCTGACGCTATGGATTTAACAGGCCTGCCACCGACCATATTGCAATTGAAAGTTGGAGGATCATCAATCATCATGCTTCGTAATATCAACCAATCAGAATTGTGCAATGGCACAAATCTTGCGAAAAAAAGTAATCACCAACGTTATTTAAGCCACTATTTTAAATGTGAAAATCAAAGGTGAAGACGTCTTAATTCCTCGTACATACGATACACACGATAATGTGTCACGCCATTCGAATTCAAGGGTTTTGCAGTTTCAGTTACTAGCTTTTGCAATGATTATCAATCAATTTCTCAAGATTGTGTGTCCGTACCCGATGCCTGTTCACGTGAAGGGGAAACCTGCGGAATTCTTTGAGTTCGCACATGAAGGAAAAACCAACAATATTGTCTACCACAGAGCCTTATAATAAACTAGCTTTTACCCGCGACTTCGTCCGAGGAGAATAGTTACTGCGGGTAGCCTTTTTGATTTTTTGGATACTAATTTTCCGAATAATACCATACAATACATACTAACTGCAAACTACCGTTATATAATAATAATATGGGTGGCGCGACAGTCCGAGGTGAACTTGGCCTAGCTTGTCAGCAACCACGTGTGTTGTGCGTGCTATTGTTCTTTCACGAGTGGAAGGGCCCTGCAGCTTAATGCCGACTCCGAACGGCGAATTTGAGAAGCTTTTTCTAGACAGGAATACTCTTTTAAGCATTGTCAGTGACTCGAAAGAGGTGGAGCCGTGGAATTATGATAGGTGGTAAATTCGGGTTACGAACCTGGCACCCTCTGCGTAGGAGGCGACGCACTTACCCACTACGCCACGGCGACCCACAATACAATACATACTAACTGCAAACTACCGTGATTTACTGTAAATTTCTTATTTTAACAGATTTTTACAAACTACATTGTTTGTTTTACCATCCTCTGCTAAAACATACAGACTTTGCGGTCACGATACTCGTGAGCAAGCCACATAGAGTTGCGCATGGGAAAAACAGGTTTTTTCTAAATGCAGGTATACTACTTTAAGCGTTTGTCCTTGAGCCTTATTTATTGTCATTGCAAATGCTCCTTTTAGGGGAAACTGCACTCTTTTAAACTGAAAGGGCAAATCAGTCGTTATTATTGGAATACGGGGAATTAAAACATTTTGTCCTTTTGCCATTCCAGTCATAATTATTGCTTTTAAAATATTGCGTCCCAATTGGGTAACTTGTAGCCGTGTGCCATAACATAGCCTCGTTGCGTCAAGGCTTCCCATTAACAGGACCGGAACGCCAACACCTCAACTCATAAGAAGGAACTCCTCATAATTCTAAAGAATTCAAAAATTTTAAAGGGTACGACGTTACTTGTTCAGTGTCCATAACATTAGGTGTGTTTTTTGCAAGCGTATATACGCTTAAATTTCAATCTGCATGTAAAATACACTAACAACAAATCCTATATCCGCTTAAGTTACTCATCATATCTATGGCCGCTTAAGGAATAAGCGCGGATAAAAGCCACGCTTCCAAACATTATTTTCTGTGTGTTCATTCCTGAATTTATTCATTCATTGTTTAGGTTGCTGTATGTGGGTTACATTTGCAGGTGTGGTTGATGTATTAGATCATTTTTAATTGTTTTGGCATCCATAAGTATGCAATTCTTGGCATACCCAGAGTGTCTCTGCTATACAGAAAACTATATGTTTAGGTTTCGTGAACGATTATTTTCATTTGATAAACATTTTTTTTTTATTTTATAATTATTAAGTGTTTTTGCTATCAAAGTGATACACAGTCACAAAACGAAGATTGTGATCATCACAGATCAACCATCACCTTCCACGACTACACCCCTGACTGCTTAGCAAATGTCATAAATGTCGTCGGTGCTGCCAAGATTTTATGATGAATCATTAAGCACGGATTATCGTTTTTTTGTGCACTTATAAATTAAGCTTGCAAAAAAACACAGCTATTGTCTACCGAGACATACTCGACAACATCCACTTCCACGTATGACATAATTTGTTCGTTTATCTGCCACACTGTCTCATTTGCCGGCGCTAAAATTGCCCTTTCACACAACCATTCTCGATTGCCCATATTTATTTGCAGATCGGGACAGACATTATTTTTCAAATCATTTATATAACGACAATTTGACAGAATTCACGGCTCAGTATAATCATGCCATTAATGTCTGTCGCCAAACGATCTTCTCCGATTTTTAGAAGAGCAGTCTCATAGTGCCCTTATTGTGCATCATTGTGCAGTTGAACTCGCATATTTATAGTCAAACGGAACTGTTTTACTTCTACCCATAAAATATACGCTTTCAAACAGGCACTCATTTCATCTACTGGTGTGCCCCTAGTAATCACTGGATAGTGCTTCGATTGCTCGTTTATGAGACATCGTACATTCATCCCAAACCAACAGTCTACACTCTTGCAGCTTTCCTCCACGCTCACTGTTTTTGCTTGTGTTACAAACTGGCATTTCCTCATGAGCTAAGTTCAAAGGCAATTTAAGAACTGAGTGCGCCGTTCGTCCCCCTTTGAGCAGCGTAGCAGCTATTCCAGAGGAAGCTACTTTTTTATCTTTCCTGACTTGTGCTAATAGTAAATTTAAAAGAAAGGTTTTGCCAGTGCCTCCTGGAGCATCCAAAAAGAACAAACCACCTCCCGCACTTCCAATTTTTTTAATAACTAAATCAAAGCTTAATCTCGCGCATGGCACCTGTTATTCCATGACAGGCAATACGTTGCACCTCTTGCAGCCTGTTTGCCATTAACTGATGGAGTGTTTTTGGCCACCAGACGATGATGGGACTTACCAGCATTGTGTACAACCGATGTATTATTTTGGGAGAAAGACCCCAAGTCCTGACGTGTAGACGTCTATTGGCCTACAGTGCTCTAGTAGCTCGTTCTTACAAAGAACCACTTGGTGTGGGTGGATCAACGTTGATCTGTATATGCAAGCGTTTCAAGACCATTTGTAGGGATAGACATGGATGGCAGGGCTTCATCTGAAAAGACGATGAAATCTCTGCTTTTTCTAAAAAGTTCTCTGGAGTGCCACAGTATGGCAACACTCTCATACTCGTAATTTGGAGAGGTAGGCACCAGTTCAGGGAAGTATTTTAGTTGAATGTGAATGCGTCCAGAAATTCAATCACTGCCTAGCTGTTGGAACAAATAAAGATATCTGTACTTAATTTTACATTGGTTTTAGCCAGGACAGAGCTTCTCCGACGCCTGCCTGAAAGATGCTGCATTGATTGGAATTTGGAGCCAGGCATTGAACATTTGCATCAGTAGAATGAACCCGTGCCATCGCTCATCTTCGATTCATCAGTGAAAATTCGCGGAGTACCGCCCGGCTTCTAGTGTTCAGACTTTCAGTATAAACTGGGATGCTGCTTGACCAAGGCTTCTCAAACAGGAGCTAATGCATCACGACAATGGTATCGGGTACGGATCTATATCTGCCAAGGATAGTAAAGCGTCCAGAGAGGATTTCGTTCCACATATGCAGCAATTTCAATCTTATCGCCTTCCTAGCCATTGCCTGTCTGTCGATTAAGTCAATCGGCGGCAGATCAAGGATTACATTTAGAGCTACGGCGCCGGTCGCACTCAACGCCATCCGTGGCAACCTTTTGAGTGGTTTGGAGTCTTATCAAGACTAGTCCACCAAATCCCGACTCCATACAGTAGTTAGGGTCTGTCTACTAATATGAATAGCCAGTGGATCATACGAGGTTGCGGTCCCTGTTTACAACATATAACTTCTTTTCAGTAGCCGTGTAGGCCTTTTTGAACAGTTCCTGTATTTTGAGTTACCAGTTTATGTTCGTGTCCAGGATAAGAGCTAGGTGTTTTGTGCTGTCATTCAGGTTTAGAGTGGTTCTACAAATTGTGAGAGAACCAAAGATTAAAGAAGAAAGACTATTTGTAGGACTAGAAAAGAAATTCTAGTGAAAAGTTCTGCGTGCGTTTTTTTGCTGTCCAGTTTCCGCACGGTAAGGGCTGTATATCGACATGCGTCTTGTCCGGCGTCTACAGATCCGACACTTAAGGTGGCTGGGCTATGTAGAGCGTATAGACAAGTCAGCTCCGGTCCAAAGACGGTTCGACTCCGATGCTGTGGGACAACGCAACAGATGACGTCCGCGCTTAAGGGGACGAACGCATGTGTAAAAGCACCTCAACCACCTTGACATGCAACACTGGAGGCAGATAGCCTCCTAGAACTCGGGCTAGTTGGAAGGCTGGTTGGTTAAAGCCCAGGTCCACCCCCAACTGTAGCGTCAAATAACGAAGAAGAAGAATAATTTTGTATTTGCTGATGAAGAGAACTAACTTTGTCTTCAATGCTGCATTCTATTGTCAGTTTTTCCAGTTGGAAGATGGAAGATGGGGAACTGCATAATATGCCTTATCGTGAATATATATTTCCTGAAGGCCGCGATGACAACAACGTCTGCGTAGGCAATGATCTTGCACCCGTTCTTTGTCAGAGTTAGTAGAAGTTCACTTGCCGCTGCGTTGTACTAGAGATGGGCTCATCACTCCGCCAACTGTGGTGTGCCTCTGTTAAACGTATTTCCCTGCAATTCTTAACTGCCTTTGCTTTAAGCTAGCCCGTGGTCTTGAATAGCCCATGTTGCATGAGGGACATATTAAGAATCGTGCAACCAATGTCAGGAATATGCTTTCAACAGTTACAACATCAATTTTAGCCATTAAAAGAATATTAATAAAAAAATACGAAACATTTAAATATTTTCATAATATCGACTTTATTTAAGTTTTAAAAATTTTACAAAATAAACAAATATATAGCAAAATAAAACTGAAATTACATATAATATTCATATACACAGGTTTTGTTTAAATCTCCTTTATCTTGCTTATGTTGGTTTAATCTTTTATGCTATTTATGATACTTAAACTATATACTTTCATTATATAATATACATTCACGACGACAATATTATGTATTCGCGTCGAAATTTACGCACCAATTTTGTTTTTTTTTTTTATTTTTGTCTGCAATTTTAATACTCCTTTCTTACGATATTTCAGATTCATCGATTTTTTTTAATATTTTTGTTTTGACTTTTTTGTATCTTATCCGTAGCGATAACATATTAAAAGAAAGGGAATTAAATAATGTACGTTTGTATATGTATTTTTTTTTCAGTAAATACTCCTTACGCCTTCTGATTAAAATTATGATTTTTTTTGTTTTTTATTTAGCTCATAGTACATAATTTTATATATATATATAATAATTTGTTTTGTTTCCATTTATTTGGTGGTGGTTTCATTAAATTGTTTATCTTTGACTAGTTGTGGGTAAACCTTTCGAGGGAATTTAATTGGAGCTAGTGTGAGGAATTGGGAGATGCTCTAGTGTAGATTTTGATTTTAAGAAGGAATGGAGTATGTCCTCTATGCAGTCAGGCTCTTGAACTTGCTTAACAGATCTTAAAGCTTCTTGAAAAATTATTAAGAATTCTGCTTAAAATATTTCTGGGGTTCAATAGGTGAGGCCAACGTACCTATTTCCTTTTCAGTTTTGACAGACTGCATTCCGAATATTATCAGGCCTTAAAGCTCATGAAATGTAATTGCCACCAAAAGTGCTGGACTGATATTTCTACAGGAGTGAGCACACCGAACCGAATGGGCAGGCTACACTCAGTGGTAAGCCAAGAATTAGACTAGCATTAATTCATGCTATTGTCCATTCACAAATGAAGGCGGCCTAAAATTTTATGTTGACGCAGAACATCGTTTCTAGACAGATGCAATGTCGATCAATCGAGAGAGGTGGTACCGAGAATTGTGAATAATACCCGTATCGGGAGTTGAAGGCAATGCAATACCACCCCGAACAATATAATTTAAGACATGCTAGACAGAAAATTTGGGGTTTGGGTTCGAACCCTATGCACTAGCCTAACCTATCGCTTACTTAAGCCATGACGTCAAAAGAATAAAGTTAGAATCGGCCTAACAACAAGGTCCTTCTGACTACAGTTCAATTTCAGTGTTCCCATTGACTCATTGTCTCTATCTAATCCAAAGATATTTCCAACCAGAATCAAGTTCAAGATATGCACTGTAAGACAGTATAGTTTTCGCTCGATATCCAAGCCGGCCATATATTGATTCCCCGAAATTCCCCCCCCGGCAAGCTTCTTGTTGTGCCTAAGGTCCGAAATTTGAGTTGAATTCTATTACAGTTCATGAATGACATTGTCAAACGTCCACGACCACTACCCCACAGAGCGAACTATTATTATGTCATAAGCTTTACATACTTTGACTCCGACAAAGGAGCATCAGCATTTATAGACGAGCGTCAGATACATCTAATTTCACGTGACACAAATTGCACGTGTAACACTTCATCAAATTCAAATGATCACGTCCATGGAGGAAGTGTAAGTATGTCTAAGTATGTAATATGTATTTCTACGTGATCACGTATGTGCTTGTACATTGTACTGCAAATAGTTGCGCTTATTTGCAATTGAATTGGTTTCTACTCATGGAAAATGGAGTTTCGAAGTGCCACGTGGATATTATTTACTTTTGAAGAAGAATTTTTGATCTGGTGAAAGCAGAAAATTTACACGTGAAATTTAATGCCACGTACTTATTCACGCACGGGCAGATTTTAAGAGTAGCAAATTCACTCGTAGATTCACGTGAATTTAAATCACGAAGTAGGTATAACGAAATTATTCAAAAGTCACGTAGTAATGCACGCACAAGTAGATTTCACGCACATTCACTCGTAAATTCACGTGAAACTAAATCACGTACGTGTAACGTAAAAATTCACTCAATCATTTTACGTACGAGAAATTACCACAAGAGAGGTGAAGCAGTAAAAGGGACTTTTAGATTCAAACACCGTTTACGCTATCGAAGCACTTGCCTTCGAATTACATATTTTTGAAAGAAAGTATTCCAACATTAAGTGTTAAAATACGAGTGGGGGAAATATAAATGAAGTCAGTCACACTCAGCCATTCTCCAATTTCTTCCACAGATAATCCCAAGTGTTCGCCTCACACTGCGCCTCGATATCATTAGCTTACGCACATCAATTGTTTAATTATTTTGTACAAAATAAGTATGTCTCTTCAGTTCTCTTAATTGATGTTCTTTATTTTTACTTAAAGATACTAAAAAATTGAATGTACTCTAAGATCTGAAGTCAAACGAAAATACACAAAATGCATTGTTATCCCTTAGGGAAGTCTCTAATTAAGTGTTTAAATTTTTGTGTTCTTTTTAATTCTCCTATTCAATTGGTTTTCATAGTAAATGGTCAGTGTGCACATTAAATTTGTTGGTTTCTTTTTGCATGAATTATATTGTTTATATTTTTGTTTTTTTATTTTCTAAATTCTATAACATAGTTTCTTATTCAAGCTTCAAATACGATTCACTATACAGATTTAAACAAGCCAATAACACAAATGCTGAAATTATAAAATTACTTTTTGTTACATTGCAACAAATTAAGTGAGGGTTTTTATTTATGTTTGCCTGTTACTTACTTACAGTATATATATATATTCACTTGACATAAAAATGTAATGCTTTCTCTATTGTATAATAATTTAATGTTCTTACTGGTTTTCATGTTTATATGTATGCATATATATTTCATTTCTTTAAATCTATAGTAATATCAAAAGTTATATTAATTGTTTTTTTGGTTTCTTTTGTTTATCTAAAAATTTGTTTTATTTTATTATATCCTTTATATAATATATATATATATGTGTATATATATAAATAAATTGTCTATTTAAATGTTTTTCCTCATTTTATTTCATTTGCTTTGTAGATTCTTTTTTAGGTTTTTGTAAATCTGTAAATTCTTTAAAATCTGGTTTGAGAATTGCTATGTACATTTTGTAAATAAAAATCAAAAGAAAACTAATCAGAGAAGAAAAATTATTAATAAATCACTTTTTCCTATGTGTAAAAGTGGGGGTGTGATTTTTTTTCTTGTGAGTTTAACTAGTCATGGCATTTTTGTAGTAAGAATTATGATGATGATGAAGTTGTTTTTAAGTTTACCTTAATTGGTTTTCATTTTAGTTTTATTCAATGATGGATGCAAATACTTTGTTGACCTCTTAGTAGTTAGTTCATATTTTTTTCTTTTACTCTTTTGGATTTTTTTTTATATGTATTTAATAATAGATCTTATGATTTCAATTATACTTAGGCTAACATGAAGGGTGTCATCATCAGTACCAAAATACTTGGAACACATAAAAGACTTAGTTTACTGAATGCTCTAGCAGTGTCTGCTGAACCGCCGTAGAATGTCACACTTAGATCGCGCATTTCGTTATCTGAAAAGAAAGAAAAGAGAAGGTTTTTTATTTGGCATACATTTAAGTTTAAACATTTAATTATATTATTATATTCATATTAATTATGAGCATTCATGAACATTTTCGATTTTAAAGCGGTAGCTCGTGTTCCGGGAGTCTTGAACCCGAATCGAGAACTCGGGTATCCGGGTAATGCGGGTACCCGTCATTATTTGGTACTGGCCGGGCACCTGTTACTCTAATTCAATGGAAAAATTAGTAAATTACACATTTATTGGTAAATATTAAAGAACAGCGAAGCAAGAGAAAGCACCGACGAGTTAGTTACTAGTATTTAGTTACAAAGTATTTGATTTATACCCAAAAGTTCAAAATATACAATAATTAAATCGATTAAATTAGCATAAGTATACTATGATGTGGCCTATGGCCGTCTACCTCCATCTACATTTTATATCTTCTATTAATTATGTTGAGATTTAAAAATCGCCAATTATTCAGTTTCTTTAATTCAAAGCAAACGCCGGGTACTAATTATTTATACATTACTTATACTTATTATACTTATTTATATATTACTATCTTCTCTTCCATCCGATACCTCCATTCAAAATACATTAAACTTCACTAAAATTGGTCATGAACTTGCCGAAGAATCTGACCCGAAATTCTCTTAGTATCGGGCATCTGCCAATAAAGTGGTAAACATTTTCCCTTTCCTGGAGGTTGCAAATATAGGTCAGTGCAATGTAGAATGTAGATAAAGTTGATAATCTCGCCTCATATTTAAAAAATTACACTGATCTTTGAAAGCGGCAGTCGATTTAAGAACTAAAACCTCTCTTGCAAGTTGTAGTCGAGTTGGTTATAAGTCAACCTATACTCCGAAGATTGTACTTTCGTGACATAACCACAGTAAGCTGAACGACTACACCATCCAATATCTTTGCAACCACTTGGTTCAATCTGCATTTTCCACCACACTCCATCGCCAATTCTTCCCACTTTTTGAAGAGGTGGCCTCTTAAAGTGATCATCGACTTGAGGACCAAATTGGCGACTCTTCTTTTTTGTCCATCTTTAGCCGCTTCAATATATATTCGAAGTGGATCTTCAATGTATCTAAGAACAACGTTTTCAGAGAAGTTTCCAGGTGAACGATGTAATGCGGAGTACAGGTCGAAAGCCGAAAAATTCAATTAAGGAAGTATCTTAGGAACTACTGCTACTAAAGACATCGAAAAGCCAGTAACCCCGCACTTGAGTACCATACAACATAATGGAGGAAGCAGTGGCACGAAATATCTGTATCTTTGTGCTATAGTCCGCAAGCCTGCAACGTCCCAAGACTAAATTTATCTACATCTTTTCGCTTTCAGCTAGTTTTGTTATGCATTTTTTAAATTTAAGATAAGACCACCGCACTGGGGTACTCTCGCACAATTTCCAAATTCTGACCATTGAGTATGAATTGCATTTGAATTCGGTGTGAGTAGCAAGTCAATTTCGTCTTAATTTACTGGCCCCCGAAAGGGTACCCACGGGTACCCGAATAAGACCCGAAAATGCGGGTGCCAATAGCTCTATTCAGTGCTGCGCTTTGTCTGTCAGTGAGTGTTATGTTCTATAAGGTAGTCATTGGTTCAGCTGTTCAACGTCGCGTAAAAAATCCTATCCAGTGTACTGTGTGAACGTCTAAATCCGTTTTGCACCGCGCTAACCGGCACGTACCAGTGCGGTTTCCGGCCCGGTAAATCGGCTATAGATTAAATCTTCACACTTAGGCAAATCCTGGAGAAGACTAGCGAGTTTCAAATCGATAAGCATCATCTCTTCATCCATTTTGAAGGCTCATACGACAGCACTCATCGCAAGGAGTTATTCGATACGATGGCCGAATTCGGGATCCCGGGAAAAAACTGATCCGTTTGTGGTGCATCACGCTTACAAATATGCGATGCACAGTGCAGTTCGGCTCAAGGACTTCCGAAACTTGCACCGGATTTCCGGCAAGGAGATGCGCTGTCTTCTGTTTCTTCATTTTGATACTGGAGTTGATAGTGCGGCGGGCAGCCCTAAACTCGGAAGGCACTATCTATCTATCTACAAGTCACTCGATCTGTTCGGAAATTCTGATGCCATCGACATCGTCGCGCGTTCCAAACGTTTCGTAGTGGAAGCATTTATGGCAATTGAAGAAGAGGCGAAGCAAGCTGGTCTTAAGGTCAATGAGAATAGAACAAAGTATATGATGTCGACCAATGTTGTAGGTCGCCGTGGCGTAGTGAGTAAGTGCGTCGACTCCTACGCAGAGGGTGCCAGGCTCGATACCCGAATTTACCACCCTTGATAATTCACGGTTCACGGTTTCGAGTCACACGTGAGCTCCCCGAATGACATCTTAGGGGAGATTCGACGTAGAATAACCCTTGGCAATTGATGTTACTTCGGTTTGTCAAAACAACTGGGCTCAAAACTCCTTACTCGAAGGACCAAGATCATGCTCTACAAGACTCTTATTTTGCCAGTCCTGCTGTATGGATGATTATGTATGGCAAAACATCGGAGCTTATTCTTGGTGGCTTCGAATTATGTCTTACTGAAACCAGATATCCTCCGTCTTATTAAGACCACTCAATTGGGCAGCGAAAAAATAAGGGCTCATTGACCGCTCTCCATCGGCACGACTCTCCTGACTGCTACAAGTTAAACAAAGCAAATTTGATTGTCCATTGTCCAGTCCAAGCGGCACCCACGACTTCCATAGAGACTTTTCCCATTATGTTGATGAGCGTCGACAACGTGGAATTTTTTAGGGGAAATGTAAAACTGATCATTATTGCAACGTTGCACGACGCAGTATTTTGGCCCTTGGATACGGTAGCTTCTGTTGAAATACCACGGTAGAAGCAACGCAGCATTGTGTTTCAATTGCAGCAAAAGATTGATGAAACCATTCAACTGGTCGAGGCTTAGAATTATGAATTCAATATTGCCTACACGTCAGTCTCCATGGGTCAGACAAATCCATCCATCCTCTCTAACTAAAAGTTCACAGTCGTCACACATCGAATATGAGGCAATTGCTTCCCATCCACTGCCTCCAAATGCATTGGGCCCCTCCCAACCCATGTATGCTATCCCGCCATTTCATTTTTACATCATTAAAATGTTTCTGGCTGCAATCAGATGTTGTTGAACGATGACATCCTGAATACAAATTCAATTCACACCGAACCGCCAGCAGGTCGTGACTTTTCACCCATATGCGACTTTATTTTTTGCGAAAACGCCAATATGAAAATAAAATCATCAAATTTAATTTACATAGCAGCATCTAGCATAGATTACTGCTCGCCTTTCGGTGTTAATCAGAACAAATCAGGCGTATGATCATGTAATTAGCGATGGAAATCTAAATTTAATTAGCAAGTGAAAAATAGTGGAGCATGAAGCAATTCGTTAGCTCCCGTTGGCATGAGTGTGCATAAAATATTATTTTCAAAAATCAATTACGAACCATGAACCCAGCAACAGGACATGTGATGAATGAACGGTGAACAGCTAATGGGGATAAAAAAAACTTCGCTCCGAACCATGTGCAAGCGCACTGATTCGCGTGAAAGTAAGTAATACTCGGGTAATTTAATTTATGTACATGTATCTGGTGCATTAAATTGCACGGTTTAGGATGCGGTAAAAGTTGCATTAACAATGAAGGGACGAGCAAACACGACGAAGGATTGAACAACGATGTTTCTAAAAGGACTGGTTTCGATCTTAACCTGTTACAAATGGTTACAAAACAATTCGCTTCTGTTTATGTTCTGAAAGATTCAGAAAACATCATCTTCTTGGTTTGCACAGAGTCCCATCGAAAACCAGGAGTCCTGGTAACCAAATGAAATAGAAAACAAAAGTTAGGTTGGGTTAGGCTTTGGAAGGGGACCATCACGGTTGAACATCACTTCCACTTGGAGGCCTTAGGGCCCATTGTGAAGCCCTTCAGTAATAGACTACACATTCAGTCAACCTATCCTGTCACGCGAAGGCAACCCCGTGCTCCTTACGAATCTTAGAAGATCCGATATACATTGCACTCTCCCCAAGTCGAAACTCTCTCTAACTCGAACAAATTATGGTATCCCGTGACAATTCGACTTAGGGAATGTCCACTGTATCTGCATCCACTAAGTCCGCGATCCCTGTGAAGAATCTTTGGCCCAGCGCAGCAAAGCGCCGATTGTGGAGAGCTGGTCAGTGGCAAAAGCAGATTTTGGATCATCTCGGTCTCTTCTTTATTCCGTACTCCATTTGCGGAGCATTGTTCCAATGGGACAGTGTCCTGTGATCGTCGATCCGACGAGCCCACAGATCGAGTCTCGGTCCAATTTCAGAAGCTTCTTCGTTTTGCCTTTATTAAGCTCTGGCTTCTTCGATCTTCTCGTGTGGCAGTCATTTCTTGCGAGCAAAGCTTCTTTTCGTATTGTATCCCTTATGGTCCGATATAAAGCAGTGATCAGTGGTTACAGTGATGTGTCCCTTATCTGGCCAATTCATCCACTCCCTCGTTCCCTCCTATTGTGCTGTTGCCCGGGACCCAGCAGATGGACCTTACTGAGTCGTGCCAGTTCCTAATAGCCTTTGATCTCGTTGTTCAGGATCTTATTGACTTCAGTGTAGCCTGGCTGTCAACAAACATGGTAATATCTGATGCTGGGATATCGGTGGGTGGTAAGTGTCCCGCCGCTGTCTCTATTGCCAGAATCTCTGTAGGGAAGGCACTGCACATATCCGGAAGTCTAAGCGATTCCGGCTTGTACATGGTGTCCGAGTAGAATCCGGCTCCAGTACCTGTGTCCATTTCGTGATTTCGGCAATCTCGTGGTCAACGACGTTAGAAAGCCACTTGTCTCTGTCGGGGAGAAGAATTGGTTAGGTATGTTTCAAGATGAGGACGCTACACGATCGGAGGAGGAGATGTGTGATTTTTTCCTCCTCATCCATTCATCTTCTGCAGAAATTTGTGTATTCCATCCTATGGTTATACACCAGTTCCATCTTATGGGTATACGTGCCTATTACGCCGTGCCTCCTTATGACGCCGAGTACATATCCTGTGTACTGGCCTACTCGATCTAACCAGTAGAGCCTTCCATTTTTAGATGCCTATATCATCATGTGAGGTACGTGAAATTAGGTTGTTCGTGAAATAATACGTGACACGTACTACAAGACTCTATTTAACGTGAAAAGGATTACACGAGTATTTGACACTTTTTTCCTGGATGTAAAATTATTTTAAAATTTTATTTATGCCAATTCTTAACTCTACTTGACTCTACTTCACCATTTTTCAGGACGAACATGCATAACCCACGTGATTATAATAATATTGGTGGCGCGACAGTCCGAGGCGGACCTGGGCCTAGCTTCTCAGCAACCACTTGTGTTGTGCGTACTATTGTTCTTTCACGAGTGGAAGGGACCTATAGTTTTATGCCGACTCCGAACGGCCAAGTTTGAGAAGCTTTATCTAGACAGTTAATACTCTTTGAGCATTGTCAATGCATCGAAAGAGGTGGAAGCCGTGAATTATGAAAGTTGGTAGATTGCGGATTCGACCCTGGCACCCTCTGCGTAGGAGTCGACGAACTAACCCACTACGCCACGGCGACTCACGTGAACCCACGTGATTACATGAAAAAAAAAATTATGCTCTACAAAGTAGACAAAGTGAACGTTTGAGGTTGAGTGAACGTTAAGGCACGTACTACTTTTCGATCATCTGCGATTTTTACCCTGATCGTGTGTATCTGTGGAAGCCGATATCGATGTGGTTTATGCTTGACAAATGCTACAATTATTGGAGAGTTGTAAGAACGTAGCATTGTTCTTAACTCGGAGGTTGGAGGATTATTTCGTGTAATGACCGATACGAGGTTTGGCAAATAACCGAAGTGTCTTAATTTCCACCGCAGTCTAAATGTAACCCGTGCAGCTACACTCTCTCAAACATTTTTCGTACACCGTGACTTTTTCATTCAAAACAGTACAACTTGAAAAGTTCTTATCCGATTTCAAGTTATACCTCAAATTAAAGGAAATTCAATAAACAAAAAAAAATATATAAATACGGTATTCAGATATTTGCAATAAAATAAAAATAATTCAATAAATAACATTTATTTATTATATATTATATATTTTATATATTAAAGTAATCAACTTAATTTTGCATACTAAAAAAAATTGTTCGTACACTTTTGGTTACAAAACGCACAATTCGTAAAATAGTATAAAAAGTAAAAATAATATCTTGTATGCTTTCCTTTAGGTTTGATTACATCACACAATCTATTTTTCATGGAGGGTGCGAGCTTCTCTGTATATTGTGGCGATATTTCCCGCCAAATACTTTCCAAGCCCATTTAAACTTCTTGCTTGCTCCTTGTCTTCTCTTCTCTTAATTGTTCTATCGGATTCAAATCTGAACCTTGGAGAGGATGGGGAAGAACTTGTTTGACATTATAGAGCAAGCACTCTTTTACAATCATTAACGCATGCTTAGCGTCATTGTCATGTACAAAGCTGTATTCATCATCAATGTGCAATTTTCGTGCGAAACGTTTTAAATTATCTTTTAAAATGTTTAAATACTGCATGTTGTCGACTCTATAAGCACAAGATTCCCCACAACTGAAGCTGCTATTGAACCCCATACCATAACATTACTACCACCGTGCTTGACAGTGTGGTTAATTCCATTCTTAAGTGCTGGTCCGTTTCTATGCCGCACAAAACGTCGGCCGTCAGATCCAAAAATATTAAATTTGGATTCATCTGAGAAAACGACACGTTTCCAAAACTCAGGAGGCTTATCGACAAAGTGTCTTAGCGTACTGCAGCCTCTTTTGAATATTTCCTTTGGATAGCAAGGGCTTATTACGAGATGCACAGACCTTAAAGTTATGTGAAAGGAAGAAATTTCTGACTGTTTGTGGGTTAAAGTCAATATTGCAGTCTTCTATAAGCATTGTACTTATTTCTGTGGCATTGGTGCTGTTTTTTTCTTCTTTTATTGCTCGCCATATTTCACGTTGCACTTGTGGGGTATGCAACTTTCTCTTTAGTCCACTCCCAGGCACATTCCGACGGAGCCTGAAGTTTCAAATTTATTAATCACATATTGAACTGACGAATGTGTTCTTTCCGGAGTGTCTGCGATTTCGCGCAAACTCCTGCCTTTTGCCCAGTGTTGCACCAAACTAACTCTATACAATTGAGTACGTCTAACTGTTAGCCTAATAACCAGAGGTGGGCCTGGACTGAGAATCATTGTCAACTTCTGGTGTTCTGTGTGATAAAGTCCAGGCATCCTCCGTCAATCCGAAAAGGGCTCATTGACCGCTCTCCATCAGCAGGAACCTCCTGACTGCTACAAGTTAAACAACGCAAACTTGATGTCCTGGTCTTCTTACAAGTGGAGGGAGCTCACAGCTCACGACTACGAACGAATGTTATCGAAGATTTTTCAAGACGTATGCACTCTTTGAACATTGCTAGTAACTCAAAATTGGTAGAGCCGTGAATTATTAACATTATTCTATTCGGAGATCGAACCCAAACGCCCAGCGTATGCGTCGACTGATCATAACATCACGCCAGCGAGCAGTATGCAAAACCAAACAAGAATTAAAGTGAGTACGAACTTGCTGGCAATACTGTCATGTATTAACTGCTCATGACACATGCGACTGAATGACTCTTAATGCGCACTGCGAAAATCGAATTCGGTTAATGCCAGTCTGCATCGGATGCCAGCCCCCTCGGCATAAGTACGATTGACAACTACAAGTACTCGTACGTATCTGCATTCAAGGGATAAGTGGATGTTTTTCCTGAAACCAATACACCAGCATGCATTACCACTTGGTGCCGTTTATCCGTCGTCGTCTCATAATGATATGCAGATCTGTGGTGGTGGCTTGGTTTGAGGGAGGAAGAGGAGCCCTTGCTTCTGCTGTCTGTGGAATGCCTCCTTCAGCAAGAGGCAAACACCACCATCATCAATTTCCGAACTGAAAATACGTTCTTGTATATTTTAACGGTTGATTTAATGTGAATTTGCAACGCTTTGGTAGCTGTAGACGGGGGATAATTGCATTTTACCTTGGCGTAGTGAGGTCCCTTTGATTACAAGGACCTATATGAAATGAGTGAAATGACGATACGACGTTGATGTCGAAATTGCCGCGCTGTCAGGAGTTTTAATTAAACGATATCGGCAGTATTAATACCAAAACAGGAGACATGTTTATTATCTATTAAAATTTTATGCACTGCATACGAGCACGAGTCCTCGTAGGGACCCGCTGATGGCGGTCTGTTTTGGGGCATGTGGTGTGCACGTGGTTGTGAGCGAATAATTGGAATGGAAACCCGAATGGTTGGGTTGGCTTTTGGTTGACTGTCGATGCTCTTAAGCAGCAAGAGCCTGTAATGAAGGACGTACACCTTTGTGTCGTGGTGGGGGGGCTTTGCCTCAAAGGCATTAGCTTGTGTCTGAAACAGACTCGATGATCTGCCCCCTCTTTCAAATCTGACGGATGCTTCTCAAAGATTTTCTTAAGATGAACACACTCAAGGGGAATATTCTAACCACAGAATCAGTCGGAAAGTTACATCATGTAAACGTGGGAGTTGATAATTTGATATGACCTTCTAATTGGGATGAAATGGATGCGTGAGTTGGGGACGTTTCGCTTGAAAGAGTGAAACTAACTAAGGAACATTGAAAGCAACAACAGGAAAGGGATACGTCTTGAATAATTAATTAACTCCCTCGCAGATTTGTCTGTTTTCCATACTCATGACAAATAACATGTCTCTTGTGGAAGAGAAATGCCAGATATGACATGCGGAAGTTGGTTTATAGTTTGCATTTTGTGAGCAGACCTTTGACAAGGTTTGGCATGAAGGCTTGAAACACAAGCTTCAACAATTCCTCCCGAGAAAACTTTGCACAATTTTATCAAACTATCTATTGGATAGAATCTTCCGTGTGAAATATGGGAAAGAATACTCCCTGTATAAACCTATACAAGCTGGAGTACCTCAAGGAAGTGTTCTTGGTCCCCTCCTTTACTTATTGTATAGCAGCGATATACCGCAGGACGTAGGCACATTTTGGTAACTGCCAAAACGGTCAAAGAATCAACTAGAAAATTGCAATAGACCGTATACACGAATGGACGAACACTCAGCGAATTGAGCTTAACGAAGAAAGTGAATAACTTGCCCGTTTTTATAAATAATGTTCAAATACCCTTCGGCAATGAAGCGAAATACCTCGGAACGACTCTCGATGTAAAGCTTAAATGGAAGCACGTCAAAAAGAAACGTGAGGAGCTCCAATTCAGATACAAGGACATGTACTGGCTTATTGAAGAATATTCCAAGCTAAGTACTGACAACATATTGCTTATATACGAGCAAGTGCTGAAACCCGTCTGGACGTATGGTATACAACTCTGGGGTTGTACCAAAGAAAGTAATAGAAACATACTACTTTTCAAAATAAAGTGCTAAGGGCCATCGTCAAAGCACCTTGATATGTACGAAATAACGATATCCCAAGAGATCTTGGAATTTCATCAGTCCAAGGTGAAGTTACGAATTTTGCTCGTAAGCATAAGCGTCGCCTGGAAGAGCACACAAACTCTGCTGTCCTTCCAATTCTCGACGAAAGAAACTCTTCTCACTGTCTTTAAAGGACTAAAACCCCTTGACCTAGCACGGTGAATTCAAACCGCGCTTAGCTACGGTGTTAGCAAGAACTCTCAATGGATTAGGTATACAAATTGAAGCCCTTGAATACACGCAAATTCACGCGAATGCCGGATATATGGTATCATGTACCCAAGGGCCTTGATAGACATGTAAACAGGCTGACATGGCGACACGTTTATATTTACAGGACATACAGTGGCGAGCAAAACTGGATGAATAATCTTAGTTTTTGTGGTTTTTCATTTATAAAATTGTTTCCTTACGACAGATTTGTGTACTTTTCCTTGTTCCCTCCCAGTTACAGCCGATCACTAAAGTGAGTACATACAGATAAGCTAAATGGTCTATGAGACAACAGTCGCACCGGAAATTTAGGAGTGGACGGTCATGTACTTTCGCTGCCTAAGACATTTACGTTATTCTGCGAAAGCATTAAATTAGCGTACATCAAATTAAGTGCTCCCGAAAAGTAACGCTCAGAACCAGGGTCTGTTCCACTGTGTTGTCTATCACGGTCAAGGTATGTATGTGGAAGGAGTTAACGATGGCGACTTAAAACTCCTTAATTTGGAATACAGTCTTTTTACAAGCGAGAGCAACTTCAACATCCATGTCTCAGATGGAGAAAAGCAAATACAGTGCTAGTCCAGTAAAACCAAACATGAAATTTGGAGAAAATTAGAAAAATCGTTCCCTTATCGACGAAGGCTTTAGGTTATTATAGCATCAAGCTGCGACCAATAGGAACGAGGCATCTATGAAAAATATTGCAATAACGGAAAACAGGATTATTTTGTGAGTGCTTCCGCTGCGTGCGCTGCATTGTTCCTCTTTAAGAGTTCTAAAAAGTTCTAAAAATTTGTTCGAAAGTAATATTATTTATTTAACAGCGATAACTGTTATTCACGCGGACGAAGTAGCGAGTTTCAAAGTAAGAAATAAATATTTAAAGTAACAAAAGAATTATGGTCGAGTCAAGGATGGGGGATGAACAGTGCGGCTTTTACAACTGACCAGCTTTTCACTCTAAGAATGGTACTTGAGAAGGCTTGGGAGTATGCCAAACCCATCTACAGCTGTTTTGTAGATTTGGAAAAAGGCATATGACCAAGTTCCTCGAGGTAAGCTCTGGAGTGTTCTGAGTGAGTATGGGATTAAGGGTCCTCTTTTGAGTGCCATTCAATCTCTATACACAAACTGTAGCAATTGTGTTCGGGTTAACGGTGCTAAATCAACACCTTTCACCGTGGGCGTTGGACTTCGCCAAGGGTGCGTCTTGTCACCTCTCTTTTTCATTGTTTATATGGATTGAATGTTGCAGCCAAGGCGAGGAATGTTTCACATTGGGAGAGTTGAAGGTATACGACATCTCCTGCGGATGACTTAGTAATTATTCTCACATCTTCCAAGACTGAACTCCAGCGCACTCGATAGGTTTGTGGCCGTATGTGCTGAGTCTGGGATGAAGGTTAACGTGGTCAAATCAGAGGTAATGTTAATTTCCACAACGCCTGTTCAATGCAATCTACATGTTAGTGGAGTCCCATTGAAGCAGGTGGAGAAGTTTAAGTATCTCGGGGTCTTCTTCACGAGTGATGGGAGGAGTAACACTATTCTGTAGGATTGGTCAAGCTGGGTCAGTTTTGACACAGCATGGCAGATATGTAATCAATAAGGCTGAGCTTAGTTAGCGGTTTTCAACTCAGTATTTTTTCCAACTCTCACCTATGGTATGAAGTTTGGGTAATGACCGAACGAATAAGATCGCGAATGCAAGCTGCTGAGATGAGATTTCTTCGGGCTGTTGTGGGAATTACTCGCCGGGATAGGGTGAGAAACACGATAGTGCGCGAGGAACTCATCGTTGAGCAGCTGCTTCTTCGAACGAAAAGAGCTATGCGTCGTTGGATTGGTCACGTAGCACGAATTTCCGCCACCTTCACGACTTCCGAGGCGGGCCTTGAATGCGATTCCATCAGGTAGGCGACCACTTGGCAGACCCAGGATGAGATGGTTGGACCAAGTCTATAAGCTCGCCTGGTTACGCCTGGGCATAACCCCTGATGAGTTAGAGTCGATGGCGTAGGATCGTGTTACCTTGAGATCTCTCTTGCGTGGTTTATACACATGACAAAACAAAAGCGATGAAGAAGAAGACTATAATAAATCTTCGTATATGTTTGCTGTCATGATCATTGACCACATATACCATTTAGATTCGACTACAATCCATTTAATAAAAAAAATTAAGTTCTTCGCTGCTTCAATGAACTTTATTTTCTGATAGAACGTGAGCTCGTATCTGAGGAGCTGGCATCTTTATCATTGTCAATATCAATAACATCTCCTCCATAGACTGTGTTAGAACAATGATCACCTATTTTCAAGAAACAGTTCAACACTGCTCTGCAAAACACTAAGTCCTCTGGAGGGAAGTCAGCCGAACGTACAGGGCTGGCCATCTAGTCCTTTTTTCAATTCAAGTCTTACTTTTACTCTGACAGCTGTTTCCTGCCAGGTTTGACATTTGGATGGTCAATTTTAGTACATTTTGTGCAGATCAAAGCTGAAATTAGTGCTCTTGAGTACCCGGATATCCGGTAATGCCAAGTTGGCTACCAAGGCCGCTTACACACAGGAAAATTTTGTCGGCGATTTTTTCATGTTGTAAGCAATGAAAGTGAGACGTGATAGGGGTAGCCCGCATCTCGTGTGCTCGGGGTTTGCTTTTGGATTTTCTATTCTATTTTATCTCTCTTCGTTTTTTCTTTGAGTAGCTTTATTCTTATGTTCTCAATGTTGGGTATTGGAAGCTTGCTGTACATGTGTGAAAAAGAGATGACGCAAGTGTGAAAGGGGGAAGGAAACAGAAAAGGTTCAGAATTGAGATCTCAATTGCAGAGACTGAAAGAGTTCTTGTGTGAAAGTGGCTTGAGATCAGAAAAGGGAAAAAATCGCCGACGAATCTTAGCAAGTGTGAAAGCGGCCCAAAAACCTGTCATCTTATAACGGGTACGCGATGCAACAAATAATCTAATTCAAGACAAAAATTAATAAGGTACACCTTTATTTGTGAAGAAAGGGAAATTACCGATGAACGCATTGTCATTGGTGTACTATTCACCAAAAGTAATAGAAGTTAAATGCCTTTTTAGCACGCATTGAGTACGAATTGCATTTGAATTCATAGTAAGTAGCATTTCGTCCGAATTTACGGGTACCCGCAACCATACGGGTACGTAGTATTTTTGAACCAGAGTAATACCCGCGAATTCTGGGTCCCGAATTCTGGGTGTTCCCGGGTATGCGGGTATCAAGAGCTCTCGTCGAAAAAGCGATTTAACTTAACTTCGAAATCTAAAAACATGAACGTACGCTCGTTAGAGAACAATAGCACGCACAGCAAGAGTGGTTGCTGTAGGAGCTAGGCCCTAGCACTGGGCTGTGATGCCTCTAATATTATTATTATTACGAATCAATTATTGACCTTAGACACCCTGGCATTCATTAAACAAGCCGTTCAACAAAAAAAAGAAAGAAATTTAGTAACTCTTGTGATTTTATGAGCACACGACAGACAATGACAATTCTTTGTACTGTGAATGACGCCTATAAGAAATTCCTAAATGATACAATTTTTTTTCTAATAAGCGGGTGTATATAGTAAACACGATTATAAGAAAAAAAAAGTTTCTTATAAGAATAACACGGACATAAGAAACAGAAGTTTCCAAATTTTCAAAAAGTTTTTAAAGTTAAAAAATGTTTTTTTTAAAAACAATCAACGTTAATTTTTAAAAACAATCAACGTTAATTTTTAAACAACAAAAAATAGTAAAATTATACAAAAATAATAAAATTATAATAAATTCACCTTATTTAAAAAATAATGGGAAAATTCACAGCACTTAATTGCAAAACAAAAAACACTAAATATATGTATCCTGCAGTTACTCCAGCAGATTTTAGGCAGTTATAGCTACCCTTTAAATGAATCATAAGTTTTTCTTTTAAAGGGCGTGTTCGTTCACATTTAAGGAGCACTTCGATGTGACTTTTTTGTGTTATACAAGAGTTTCTTATTCACATCATATTTTAGAGAAAACTTAGCGTCGGTGTTGTAAAAGAATTCATTTTATTGGTGTTTTTCTTATAAGCGCGTTTCTTATAAGGTATGTTTCTTACATTGATGTAAATGTGCTCGTACATGTTGCTTTTCAGGTCAGCGTCATTCAGTGTATTTATAAGCATGAAATGAAGCTGGGGAGCCAACGCACCATTTCTCGATAGAATATTTTTTTTGGAAATCTGAATCTCCAAATGGCCTTTCAAACGACGAAGGCATCAAGGTCTAACCGTCAGCCAACACAAAATGCAAACGTTCGATCGAAGTTAGCCAATCCAACAATAACTCACTAATTTTTGTTCCACAGACTTACTCGTCATGGCTGCACGAGTAAATGGGGCTAATGGGGTATACCAAGCAGGACTTCTAAGCTGTCGTGCTCCATAGTGGGGTGATGCTGCTTAGTGCTTGAGGGCCCGACCCATGGAACCCGTCGCGAGCGTTGCGCCTAGTCAATGACTGACAACCCATAAGCACTAATGAGGTGGAGAAAAGCAACATATGCGGCCCACATGTAGAATCCATCGCGACGAATGAAGTTGGTCAACTTTCAACTTTTTGTCTGTTGACAGTGATTTGACTGCTGCACTTCTTGGGCACTTCATGTTATTGCGACTAGACCGCATTCATTAGGTCGGTAGTGCGTAAATAAAATTCTTGTGGGATCTACCCGTACGCACGTACGGCATGTATTCTACGGTACGGTACAATTTAGTCCTATGAAGCAGAATGCTTGACATCATAGAGCCTGACTGAGAACTGTCATCTGTTCGATGTCGTAATGCGCAATGCTGAATATTCACTCATTAGCCGGGGAGCCTTTCAAATGTTTCCCTCCTTCGGTACTTATTTCGCAGAAATATTTTAAATTCTAGGTTCTAGGAATAATTTCGAAAATAATTTTTATGATACGACAACCATCTGCGTTTCGAAGAACTCATGAATTTACACTGAGACACATTTTAAGAACTGAAAACAAAAACAAAGAAACACTTCAAACGCCGTTCGTTGAATCTATGAACAAATGATTTTTCTTACATAAATATTGATTTGTTGAACTGAACATAAACAAGAATGAATAATTAAATGCAATGAACTAACCTGACGAGCCATGATTTAGAAATGATGACAAGTCAATGAGTCCATCTGCAATGAAGTCAGATAGAAAAATTCAATGAGACAAGTGAATCATAAATTTTAATTTGTAAGTACATGTGTATTAATGTGAAATGTGAATTAAAGTCAGATGCTAAGGCATTTAATTTCCCCCAATTAGATGTACATGAAGTGAGGCTGGCTGTGAAACAATCTAGCAAATTGACGAGGTGATGTCCAAATTGACAGCCAATTTGTTCGGAAAATGTCGTGTAGTGTCGAAATTCAATTCATAAAGTTTGCTTTAATTTTTTTAAGCCTCGAGGTATCGTCGCTAAGATGTGACGTAAAGCTAAAGCATTGAAAATCGTAATTTTTAATATAGTCCCCAAAGTCATCTCACTCACACACCCTTCTCATCCTTCAATTGTGCACAGTAATTTTTTTGACGGCAAGGCATGTGACTGTGAACCGCCCCAATATTTGATGGCCATTAGGTGTCGCTGAAGAAGTTTTTAAATTTGTCGATACAACTGGAAAAAAAAACCCAGTTCCGCGATCAACCGGAAACGCTTATCAAATATAAGGACAATCAAGCACATCCGCTGACAAGTAAAACATTCATTCTACATTCTCCTTTTCTGTTATTATATTTTTCCAGACATTGTTCAAAACTATAAAAATCATGATTGGTTAAGAGAACGCGCAATCACATCACCAAATTATATAGAAAGTGAAAGATAACTTGATATAAATCCGTTGATACTGCTATATGAAAGAAGAAGACGCAGAAAATTGCCCGGTTGATTTTTTGAACTCTTTGAAAACCGGGTGCATCGTTGGAATTTGAAAGTCGCTTCATCAATCGTAATAAAAATAATATTCCATGCCGCCGACAGTCCGAGGTGGACCTGGGCCTAGCTTTTACTTCATCGAAATCTCAATTTACTGAAACTTTACAATGCAACGAGATTTTCCGTGAACAAATTAATGCCCAATTTAATCCAAGCAACAATTCTCACTGACAAAGCAGAAGGAGAAGTTGTCCTGATTCCGCGAATCCCATTAATACCAACAGGCATTCCATTTGAATTCAAACTCTTCAATTTCCCGTGCGCTTATCCTTTGCTATTAAACCGTTACTAAAACTCAAGGACAGGCGTTAAAAATGTATGGTGTGGAGATTGAGGAAACGTGCTATACTCACGGATAACAAACGTAGCATGTTCCAGAGTAGGGCCATCACCCAATCAAACAAAAATTGCTGCGTACAACAACAGTGTACGAACATTCTTTTAATTTCTTCCAAATTAAAAAAAAAAAACAAATTTATTTGATTCAACGATGGCGCAGTTTGTTGAGTGCCTGGGCCTGGTTAGTGGGGTCCCTAGTTCGAATCCCAGTGAAAGCTAATTTAATAGGCATTTACCTGGTTTTCAAATCTGGTCCAGTCACCATTTGCCATTCGGTTCAAATTAATGGCACTGTCACACGAGTGGTCAATTAATGGTTGTAGTCTGACTGCGGGGATAACAGTGTGTTAGTGAATTACCCAGGAGTCCTTCCTATCTACCTACTAACTCTTCATGAAATTATGCCCTAAATCCCCGAAAAGCCGTGAATTAAAGATCTTTGTTGTGTGTGTTTGTATGTTCAAAACCGTACTGAAAGTTCGCAAACTCGAACCTCTACTCTAATAATATGACGGTTTGTCAATAAAATAAAACCGATATCATTTAGCTACAGAAAACACAGCAACAGTTTGACAGTGAATTTTTTTAAGTTTATCACTCATCCAAGGAGTTCTTAAAGTCCTATAGTTTCCGCAACCTTAACTGACAGCTTGAAGAATTCTTGACCAACCAAAAGGAAGTCGTCCCTATAAACTAGAACGCGTATACCTTTCTTTCGAAGAATCTCCGCGATCTAACAGGTCAGGGCCGAAAACAGTCTGGGAGCTGACGACGGGCCAAACGGAAGGCATGGTAGCTGCAAGAGTTCGTCTCTGTATACCATTCGTAGAAAAGGTGGGTGGCATTCTGCTATCGTTACATGAAAGTATGCCTATGATTAATCTATCTTTAATATCCAGGACCCGAGGCAAATCATTTTGCTGAAAGACTTTACTATTATAAAACTGTTCAATGCTCTGAGGTCTAAGATGGGGCGAAATCCCCCACTTGATTTTTTCAACAGAAACATTTTTGAAATAAAACTCGGGCTGTTTCGAAGGGAGGTCTCTAGAACGCCTAATTATTTCATCTCTTGAACCTGAAGATCCATCTCTGGAGTTGGTATTTTTGAAAAGCTCTTTAAAATATTTATTGTTGGAAAAACTACAAGGAGTCTGGCACAAAAGTGTATCCTGAGTCCAGAAATGCTCTGTAAAATTAAGGAGTTAGCGCCCAGACTCTGACTCTTTTCTTTGAAAAGCCTTAATTGGCCACCCCTGAAGGACGGTTGTGAATCATTTATTGCCTTTAGTGCCCTCTCTTGAGCGAAAGGAATTCGCGCCCCTCTTTTCTTGCTTGCTATCACCCAGTCTCACCTTGTAGTCGTTTCTGTGTGCCGGTTTCTTATAATTATACTTGTTCTCTCTTCTTCTTTCTATCGTTGTACGACGACCGTTGATTAATAAAGGATATTTTCTCTCTAGAACAAGGAGTGTCTAACGAGGACTGAGGACCGTCAAGTGACTGCATTAAAGAATGGGGCGACTGTTCGTCAAAAAGTTGCTCTGAGCTTGGCTGAATATTTCTGAGCGCAGCCTGCACATTCTTATTGGAAACCTTGGAAATCAACCTCTCACACCTCACCTCAATGCACTCTTTTACCACATATGACTTGTAAGGCTAGTTCTGTATTCCTATAAGAATCAGAGGACGATTCAAAAAATTTGTGAATTTCTCAAATAGAGAATTTGGGTTCAAGTCCTCCTCCGGAGACTAAGCCCAATCAGTAACTGGCTGAAGTCCGGATTTCAATAATGACTTCTGTTCCAACAAGGAAGTAGGTCTGAGAATAGGACATAAAATACAGTGGACTCTCTGTAAGCTGATTTGTCACGGGGTACCATAATTTGTTCGATTTAAAGTGGGAGTTTGACTTAGGGAGAGGCCACTGTATTTTTCGTACCCCTAAGTGATAAGGGTGGTTCACCCCAAAAACGCTATTTTTATTTTAACAAAATATTTTCTATTAATTTTTTTATAATTTCATACAAAAATTTCATAAAAAAATGCATACCAACCCAACATTTTCACTCTTCTACCACCAAGCCCTATTATTTAATACATATTATAATATATCCGGTTGTTGTATACTGCATATACATTGTATATTATAATTTATCCGAGGCAACTAAAAATCCACCCATCGTATATGGGTTTAAAAAGCATACATAAAACATGCAATGAAAAAAACAAACAGATCAACTTCCCCAGGTGGCAGCCCAGTTACACTGGAGAATCCACTCTCTTCGGCGACAGGCTCTAAGGATTCTCGGGAGAGCCAGTTATTGCATTTAATAAATCTCTTCGCGGAGAACCCAAGGGTAATCCGGTCTACACCCTCAAGACTACGAATCTCCGAAAAAAGAAGTCCGCCGGATGTGGAAACACAAAACCGCATGGACTCAGTGAAATTTAAAAGTTTGGAGGAGGAAAATAAAGAGCTCCGCACCAAACTAATAAATATCGACCTTCTCTACCAAGAGCTTAAAAGAGAGATAGAGACACTAAAGGCAGAAAATAGAGCCCCTAAGAATTCAGAATGGAAAAAGGAGAATGAGGTCACCACTCCTTTAACCAGTCCAAGGTACACAAAGGACGAAGAGGAACTGGATCGGGAAACAAACTGGACATCGAAGAAAAGACCCAGTAAGAAACGCAAAGCCGTGTCTTCACCGGAAGTTCAAAAGGAAGAATCCGAAGAATATGGGCTAGGCAAAAAGCGAATACAAGAGAAAGCAAGCCCTCCGCCAGCAATAAACGTTGTTGGTATAATGGTATGACGGATTACAATACATTGCTCCGTCTCCTCAAAGGAACGTTGGCGTCGTAATTTAAGGTAACGATGCTTCGGAATAACGCCTGGAAAGTCAACGTAACTGACCCCGATAGCTACAGAGCATTGTGACAAAAATTAAATATGGCAAAATACAGAAATACGAATGAAATTGAAGGAGCATTAGATGAGAAAAAGATCTGCTCCACCGCCCTACCTGACGTTTCCCAGGCCTTCGACAAAGTCTGGCATGAAGGCCTAAAATACAAACTAAGCAGGATTCTACCGACAAGCTTGTATAAGATACTAGAACCTTATCTCGAAAACAGGATATTTAGAGTTAAGCACGAAACTGAATACTCCGATTTTAAAGAGAGCCGAACAGGAGTCCCTCAAGGGAGTGTCCTTGGCCCTACTTTGTAGCTGTTGTACACTAGAGACATACCTCAAACTGGGGGTACACTTGTGGCTACATTTGCGGATGACACAGCGATCCTGGCAACGGGACGTTCAGTTGAGTCCTTAACTGAAAAACTGCAACGAGCTCTGGACAAAATAAACGAATGGTCAAAACTCTGGAGCATTGCTCCCAATGAGACCAAATCAACGCACATAAATTTTACTTACAGAAATATTGAAAATCGACCAGTTTTCATTAATTCTGTACAAATATCGTACCCTAATGAAGCAAACTATCTTGGTATGACACTCGATGAAAAACTCCAGTGGTCCACGTGAAAAAGAAACGGGATGAGCTCGAACACTGTTACAGAGAAATGTACTGGTTACTTGGTAGGCACTCCAAGTTAAGCATGTACAACAAACTGGTATTATACAAGCAAGTACTGAAGCCCATATGGACTTACGGCATACAACTGTGGGGTTGTACCAAAGCAAATAAGAGAGGATTTATTCAGTCCTTTCAAAATAAAATTACACAGGATTTTGTGAAAGCTCCCTGGTATCTCAGGCATTGTGACATACAAAGGGACCTAGGGATAACTACCGTCGACGAAGAAATAACAAATTCCACTCGAAAGCAAAGTATCAGACTTCGTGGTCATTGTAACAATGCCATCCTCCAAACTTTGGACATGAGACGTTTAGTACGCCGACTCCAGCGTAAGAGACCGTTCGATTTGGCGCAATAATAATAAACCATCCTAACGATGGTCATGGCAAGTGATTTTACCGAAGGTCTACCTGCAACACGCGAAAATATCCTTAAATGTGAGCTACTAGATAAGGAAACTTAGTTGTAGTAAAGAAAAACCAAAAGGGAACTGTGTTTTTGGATCAGTAAAAATCTGACACTACAATTTGGGCAAGGGTCACATAGTGTCTTGTTGAAGATTTTCACCAACCCAAGTAACAAAAAAAAAACTACTTCAATAATTTTCAAACATCATATCGGTTACCACTCGATCAGTTATTAA
This sequence comes from Eristalis intricaria, assembly GCA_964034865.1. Taxonomy (NCBI): domain Eukaryota; kingdom Metazoa; phylum Arthropoda; class Insecta; order Diptera; family Syrphidae; genus Eristalis; species Eristalis intricaria. The sequence goes on along the minus strand of OZ035873.1, from coordinate 111,027,637 downwards.
CGCCACGCGTCTAACGGACTCACTTCCCACCCCGTAAACAGCACAGAGGAGGAATGAGAACGAAACCAGTCTCCTATCTTTCTCTCACAATAAGCTTTGAGCCTAAACCGTTTTCGACTCGACTTTTAACTTATCACTTTACTTTCTCAGTGCAACTGTCATATTTATCTCTTAGTTCTTACTAGCAACATTTTTAGGATTTAAAATATACGTTAAGTGAACGGACAACAGTATCCAACGTATAACGATGCATGTCTAACTGGAAGACAACAGCCAGTTTCCTCTACTATTCGCTATAGTATTTCAATCATATACTTACCCTCACCCACTTACAATAGATAGGCTAGTTATTTTTTAATTGACCATCAAAATATTAACTAGAAATAATTTATATGGCAAAACAACGTATGCCTGGTCAGCTAGTTACATATAATAAATTATTACATATTAAAATAAAACAAAATAAAATAATTCCTTTGGGAACATTTTTCTGTTCTAATTCCAGATTCGTTAAATAGTGGATAGATCTCAGCCACATGGTATACCCATACCCTCGTAGGTAACGATGATCAGCAGAGTAAGGTGATAGAAGAATTTGAATTCCAATCACATCCATGCGCCCATTAGCACACGGGGATTCTGCAAGCATTCACCTCTGTTGCAAAACGCACCCATTTCTGGGAACCTGATTTTAAGGACCCGCAGCGTAATTTAACAAACCACAGCCCATGCAGGCTCGCCCAGCGCACTGTAATATGAAGTGAAGATTAAACGAAATGGATTACTGCGGCCTGCATCGCACGTCCGAGCTAACCTCGAGTTCCATGAACCCCCAACCGCTTTCCCAATCAATCAGTAACGCCATCTGCATGATTGCACTGCACACAAAACCACGTATCCGCAGTGAATAATATTAGGCTTAGAGGGTTATGCTCTAAAGGCAGCTGTTAGTGGAGTTATTTTTGAAATTAATTCGGCATCTTTAAAATCTGCGGGTTTTACTGAAAGGATTCCATTCGAATTGTTGAAATTAAACACCCATCGAAACCCACTTCCTGGGGAAACAGAGTGCAAGCTTTCGGAAGTGAAGGCGCGTGCATAACGATTTTGATGAAAGCGTCAACAAAATGAAACAAAAAAGCTGAAATGAAAATTCGTGTCCTACCATCGTAAAAGCCGATTAGACGCACGTACGAGTATAGCGAGTGAACGAGGCTGCACCGTTGATTATAGGAAACCACGTTTGAAGTTAGAAAAACTAACAAGGGCTTGCTGTTGCCGCGCAACGATGTGGGTTTCATACCTTATGATGTGATGGTCCTTGGCTCAGCCCTTTGACTTTACGCGACGACTATACAGATTAGATACAACTTTCTAATTATAGGCACGATATTTAATCCATATCTATACTAGTATTATAAAGCTGGAGAATTTGCTTGGTTAAACGCCCTACTCTCACGAACTCCTGGATTGAATCGGCAAATTTGTGTGTTGAATAGTTCATTTATCGAGGAAGGATAAAGGCGAAGCATCAATGAAAAATGTTCAAAAACTGGAAAAAAAAATGGTTTGTTTTGAGAGCATCCGTTGCGTATGCGGCGTAAACGGTTTAAGTTAACAAAAATTATGTCTGATGGAATTCTTCCTCTTTAAATTTTCTAAGAAAAAGTCCATGACAGCATATTTCTATCTCTTAAGATTGATTTACTATAACCTTTTTTATGGCAAGCAAATTTCGATTCGAATGTCATGACATAATAAATATATATTTATTATGTCATATCCAACCGTGATAATTCACGTGGTGTGGACCTCCGTCTTGGTGGAAATCATTTTATTTGATATGTCAGAGAACTTTCTCAGGAAGCAATTTCGAGATGAAACTTTGAAACAAGCCTTTGACTACGAGAAAAAGAGTCTTCGATTCCAACCGGAGACCCCACTAACCAAGAACAGGCACTAAACCGACTGAGCCATCCAGTCGAGTCCAAACCACCACACAAGATATCCAACTGCTTGTTTTTGAAAGGCGACCACAAGTCTCGGTTATGGAAGGACATGCTGTTCACTATCTCTATGAACGAGGCAAGGGCAACGTTTTTGGTTGTCCACGTAGAATGTAAGGTTTCTTCACGGCTCCTACACTTTCCTTGTAAGAACTCGGATATTGAGAGAACAGTGAAGTCAAAGGGAAAAGAACACGACGGTTTGAAGTCACGATTGCAATAGACTGCTAGGATCCTTGCCGATTGAGCCTCCAAGAAAAAGTTCGTAAGTGCGTCGGCGGCTGTACAAATAATGGAAGAAGATTGGAGGTATTGTTGGAATTTACGACAACATTCAAGGAAAAACCATGGTTTGACAACAAGGGGGCACATGAAGCGAAGCAATGCCGCAAAAGACAACGAGAGCTTTGTCTATTTTTGACATTCCTGCCAAATTCGACAGGTTGTGCAGGATGACGATGGGGAGTTCTTGCTGCTCCATCAAGGACGGAAACGAATTCATCGAGACCTTCAATGTCAAAAAACGGATTTAGACAAGGCGGTGCGCTGTCTTCTTTAACATCATTCTTGAGAGGATCGCCCAAGCTCCCAACCAAGGACCAAGGTGTCTTTAAATAAGACACTTATCATCACAGTCGCTCTGCATAGCGAAAAGGTATGGATAATCTCAAAACCGGATGCAGAAGGCCAAGGTCTCTACGAGAGAAACGTTATCCGTGTGATTATGGCTTCAGTTTGCATTGTTGGCATCGGAAGGAGAAAATTCATCCTCAAACTGTAGGGACATGAGCCTAGTCAGGCGTCTATGGATTCAATCCATGTAGCCCGCATGTCAACTCGGTCCGAAGAGTCTATTGAAGTTGAACAAGAGTTTAAATGTTTGTGAAAGATCGACTATCATTCTGGGTAGGTAGGTTAGACCGGATACACGAATGGACGAACACTCAGCGAATTGAGCTTAACGAAGCTAAATCCGTTCATATAAATTTTACGTATAAGAAAGTGAATAACTTGCCCGATTTTATAAATAATGTTCAAACACCCTTTGGCAATGAAGCGAAATACCTCGGAACGACTCTCGATGTAAATCTTAAATGGAAGGAACACGTCAAAAAGAAATGTGTGGACCTCCAATTAAGATACAAGGACATGTACTGGCTTATTGGAAAATATTCCAAGCTAAGTACTGACAACAAATTGCTTATATACAAGCAAGTGATAAACCCCGTCTGGACGTATGGTATACAACTATGGGGTTGTACCAAAGAAAGTAATAGAAACATACTACTTTTCAAAATAAAGTGCTAAGGACCATCGTCAACGCATCCTGGTAACGAAACAACGATATCCACAGAGATCTTGGACTTTCATCAGTCCAAGATGAAGTTACGAATTTTGCTCGTAAGCATAAGCGTCGCCTGGAAGAGCACATAAGCCCTGCTACGAAACACTTTTCGCCACAAGGACTAAACCCCTTGACTAAGCACGGTGAATTCAACCCGCGCTTAGCTGCGGTGTTGGCAAGAACTCTCAATGGAGAATCTCCTGCCAAATGCATCTAAACCAAGAAAGAACAACTGGTGGATAAGTTTGAAACTGAGTTGTAGTGGAAACATATTTTATTTGAAGAGATGTGTTTTGGGCAAGAGTCCCATTCGCTTTGTGGGAACGGTCCCCATAGTGTCTTTTGAAGATTTTCACCTACCCTCGCAAAAAAAAAAAAAAATTAGGTAGGTACCAAGATCTGGCAATCATGGCACATGGATGCCAACAAGTTTCGTACAGTGTGAACTGTTAGTTTGTGGAGAGTGAAAAATGTTAGCTTTGAAATCGATTATAGACCAAAAGGACGTCAGCATATCGAATGACTATTTGGTAAGTCTCACGTCGGTTTGTTCAAGTTCCGAAAGCACGCACTTTTCCGAAGGCCAGTAAGGCAGCTTCAGTAGGTTATTGTAGCCCTTTTCAAAAATTCTAGTCCATCATGTATTGCTTAGAGAAGTTAACATAAAGTCTGGACATACGAGATAACGGCCAATCAATCTGCGGTGCAACATATGAAAGCCTCCTTGGAGCGTGCATAAAGCTCGAGAAACCATTCTATTAGGTCACTAAGCACTAACTACCGCAGCATGGACACTTCGAGCATCGTTGCGTTGTCGGAGGGGTCTTAAAAATATGTTTGGTACTTCCCTGACTTGTATTCAACAAGGCGAATTTCGCATACACAGTTTACATATGCATGTATGTATGTAGTTCATCAAAGACCAATCGTTGTGGTTTTCCTATATGTAGGTACGTTAGTAGTTCTTTCACCAACAAATATTGATGGGAGGATTATCGGCGCATGCTCTATAAATACAAACCAAGCTTTGCTAAATAAAAACATGTCACATGGAACCACATAGTTCCGCGGATATGTTAAGCGCAGAAATTCCTTATGTCTACTGGAACTACTTAACCTTATTCAACTATGTATCTGAAATTATTAAATACTTAATTTGTTTGTATTACGTGAGTAGTAACACTTTATTTTGATTTATCCTTCGACAAAGAACGACCGAGTCGGGGAAAATCTCACAAATCTGAATTTCCTGAGCAGTGATTTACATTGAACTAAATGAACTAGAATAACGAACTAGTTCAATAAGCTGATATGAACTAAAATGCACTAGCCTACTAAGTACGACAGTACAAATACTGTCTCTTTGAAATGACACCAGACAACAGTTCAGATTTAACTTGTGTACGAGCAAGTGGAGAAGGACCTCAACCAACATGGAGGGGTGATTGGAAGTAGCTGACTAAAGATCGTGTCAGCTGGTTGAGCTGAGCTAGTTGGGACTCAGGTCCATTCCAGCACTAGAAAGAGAACACGAAGTTAATCCCATCAGCTTCCAAACACGGGTACTGTCTGATCTCCCTTCATTTTACACTGAGTTATTGAGTATCAAAGCCTGAAGAAGGAAGTTCCTGGTCCACTTAGCTCTACAGTGTCGTCGGTTGCAGCAGCTTTATAATAATAATAATATGGGTGGCGCTACAGTCCGAGGCGGACCTGGGCCTAGCTTCTCAGCAACCACTCGTGTTGTGCGAGCTATTGTTCTTTCACGCGTGGAAGGGACCTACAGTTTCATGCCGGCTCTGAACGGCGAAGGTGAGAAGCTTTTTCTAGGGATTGCTCGCAGCTCAATTGCTCTCGACGGATTAAGTTTAAAAAATAATTTGCTGTATACCGCGAAGGCATGGATCATTCCAGAAGCCGATGAAGAAGCCTCCGGTTTGCGAGCGTTCTTTTCTTTATTTGTTGGTGTCTGGAGGAGAGGATTGTAGGAATTGTGAGGGCAGTACAGCGACATCGGCCTATCGAGGTCGATGAGTCTACGGAGTCAAGGATTAAGATGGCTGGGTAATGTACCATGGATTTGCTCCGAAGAGTATTCGAATTCGAACCTGTTCAGCAAATGACGGTCGGGCTTAAAGTGGCACACACAAAGGAAGGACAAAGGAGGATTGATCTCAACAGACGCACTATGTACAGAGGCTTGTTGGTTAAGGCTCATGTCCAACCCGAACTGCTCACCTTGATCCCAGTTCCTCTAAGAAGCTGTCTATGGTTGAAGTATAACGAAGACCGGTCTCCTTTTCCAAAAGTAATAGATTACCAAAGGTAATTTGGTTGAGCATGCAAACTCAAGTTCAATTGATTCATCCAAGGACACAGTCAACTCTCATTTTTCTTGGGTGCAACGAGTGTGTTCACAACTTCATTGCCATCTCACAAGACTAGAAGTGCTGAAGCCACATCCTTTGAGTACTAATTTATAGAATTTGAACTTTTTATTAAATCAGAAGAGGTTGACTGTAAGGACATTCCTCTGTTGAACCAATTCTTAGAGTGTAGTTGACGTATTGAAATAAACATTCACCCCGGGGGAAGTAACTACGCCAAGGAACTGCAAAGCAATCGAAGGACATACATTGGATGCAAGCATTTATTCCATTTTGAAATCTCCGAGAATCGGACATTCATTGCAGCAGATACGTCAGTCAGCATGTCATTCATCTTTTCAGTTTCAGATTTCCAGCAAGTGTTCAACTATCGGAAAATGTGCTCTGGAAATTGCATTTTGCGAAGAGAAAGAGAATTCCAAACGAAACGTCCTCAGGCTTTATTTTCCTTGTGTTCCTTGGAACAGAGTCAACGCGTGCCGTTTTCTCTGAATGAATTTGTTTTCATCGGTATGTATGATCCCCTCCGAGGTCTGTGAAGTTCTTAGAATTAAGATTTTTGTTTCACTGGCCATGCTCATGCGGTGTGGACGGTTGAGAACACGGAGATCTTTATCAACATCCCTCAATCCCACACTTCATGACATGATTACTTTCAACTTACCTGGGGAACTTTTTTCTTTTAGAAAGTCCACCAGTACGGAGGAGGTTAACCTGGAGTACACTCGTACCCCAGCCTTTTTTAAAATTGCTACCAATCAGTGGCAGCACCAAAATTAATTATTACTTTTTCTTCTACAAGAATGAATACGTTTGTACCCCAAAAGATGTACAACGAAGTCAAGGGAAAGAAAACCACCATTCATCGCCCACCTTCATAGTGATGTCATTCTTCACTTCATGTTGCATCTTTGCCGTATCTGTCAGCGAAGTTCATTCATCAACAAACCGAAACGTACCCTATTCAACAAAAATTCTCATAACCACAGGACAGTGTCCAGATTTTCCTTGTCAACAGCAATATCTATGCAAAAACTGCTAGTGGCACGATTTTTATTTTCTTGTTTTTGTTTACAATTTCGTTAGAATTGCTAACGGCACACGAGAACGAGAACGAGAACCCAACAACAAACGAAATCCATTTAAAAGCCCCAGGATTTTCATCATCACCCGCAGGATCAAGCCGGCCAAGGGGAAAGCAGTGAATTTAAATGACAAACCGACAATGGTCGCTGCAGCAAGACGCGTCCATGCCACACCACAATTGCATGGCATAGTTGCCTCTCCTGTCACGAATGCAGACGATGTTCAATAAATAAATGTCCTGCCACCACCCGTGGCTGACGTATTCCATGCCGCATCCTTTCGCTTGGCTTTTGTCACGCGATATTGCAATTTACCAACGCCCGCGCCACTCCGCGCCGCCCTTCGAAGCCGTCCAGTGAATTCGAAATGCAACAGCGGCGGATGCAAGGTACGCAGAAATTGTCGAGGAGGACACAACGCCAACGGTCGCGTTATCATTATGATCCGTGGCCGGTTACCCCCAGAGACGCCTATTCCAATCGGAGTTTGCCATTATGTTTTGCAGCGAGGCGATGATTATGAAATTGGAAGCATCTGCGGGTAGCGAGCCAATTTTCACAAGCGAAAGAGGCCCGACGTCAGGATGCTCCTCAATTTGTGCGAACTGTCAAATTCATTTGACGCTTGAGGTTTCAAATCGTTAGTCCCATCGTTCTGTGTTCTGTAACAAGTCACGTGCTGAAGTGGTACCCGTAAAAGCCGAAGCCAACGAATGAGATACATTCGGAAGCTATTCGTCTGTCTCCTGCAGGTGGACCGAGGAGGGTGGCCCTAATCTCGTTACACCACCACCCCTGAACTTTAATAACCCTTATTCAATTTTCATATCTGTCCCTTTGTTGTCACCGGAAAATGGCGACCGGGGCTGACTCGAGCTGGCACGAGGAAAGGTATTTAATCAGATCTGCATCTGTTATTCTGCTATTCGTATTTGTGACAACGTGTGTGTGTGTGTGTTCGAACGGACATGGGACAGATTTGGACAGAAAGGGATACCGGAGTAATGCCCGGCCTTTGAAATATTAAAACCGAGGATATTGGGCAGCCGGAGACCTTTCTCAAAGGAGATTGTTTCTTCGTTTATTAAGTTTTCATGTTGCGAACCTATCCACGGATCAACGTGTGTTATTTGGTTCCCCGCCCGAGGTTGGGATAGCTTGTCAAATATGTGACAAATATGAAATGTTTGATGTGAACAGACTGGGAGACTGACCTCATTCAACGACAACGGACTGCATGACATAAGATATATCAAAAAACTGTCAATCACAACCCAACTGCCCATCGGAATGTGTTATTTTTGGGTTTCAAATGGATATTATGTATCTCCTTAGATCACAAATACAAACATTCGTCGCTGGGGTTTTGCCAAATGGCCGAAAGCTTGAATTGCTGTCTTGTTTAACAATCATAAAAAGGCGGAAGGACGCGTACAAGGTAAGTCACAAATGATCCGTGGAACACGTGCTTGTGTGTTTTCCGGTGAAGATAAGGCCGAGTTGAGAGATTTCGGTCTTCCGCTTCCAAATGCTGAACATTCGCTCGATCTCGATTCATAAAACAACCCACTCGAACCACCGCAAAAAGTGGCTCAAAAGTGACCGTTGTCGAAGGTCGAAGTCCTTGCGAAGTCGTAGCGAAGATCAAGTCTTCAGTTCAATTCCACGAACAGTCTCGATTTCCGTCTCCATTCGCTATCCTACACAAGCACTATCTCAAGGAATGTCACCACTCTAATTAGCAGCCATTTGTATGGGCAAGTGAAATTCGCTAACATTGACTAATGGCCGTCCTTTTAGTTGAAGGAATTTTAGGAGAGCCACCCGCTGCCGCCATTCTCTCAGCCCAGCACACAAGTGCAAACAGGAAACTATGTGTGTTTAGTCAACAGTCCTTTAGATGCCCGACCATTACTCGATTGTCACTGAAGCAATTTGTGGACTTGTTTGCCTGAGTTATAGCTGTCATTTGCATTGCAGGACATTAGGCACGAGCCAAGTGGACGACTGGCCGGGCACACCAACGAAACGTATGTCTCGCTAATTGGCTGGGCTGGGCAAAGGCATTTTAAATGCGTCCTGGGACATGATAATAATTGCTGGACATTTGATTTACCAGGCAAGGTAAAATTCCTGATCCTTACCATGCACTGGTTACATGCCGCACACACATTTGTCTCTTTGCGTTAAAGAGAGAATATTATGAGGTCAAATCATTTGGAATGGAAATAGCTTAGGCTGGGGAACACTTACAATTGAAGCGATTAGTGTGCGGCTTGCCTTCATGATGCGGGACAGGCGCAAGCAGAGAACTCAATAGATGTCACACAAATTATCAGATATTTTTCATGGGCTACATGTGTCACGGAAACTCGTGATAGGGGTACCATTCGAAGAAAGCATATGTATTAGGAAGGGACATGACTCTTCGAGGGGATAGAAGAAAGGGACACGAATTTATTACACATTGTGGTTGGAGTTTAAATGTTGTTTCATGTCTCTTGACAACTGGCTGCGTGTAAAATGTAAATGATTTTAATACCTGGTGAAAAAAAGAGTAATGTATGTATGATTTCTTCTTGTTCACTTTCGGGCATAGGGCCCTTACTGTGGCTGCTGTTTTCAGGCTCAGCCAGTGAGTTATGGCTTTTTCCAGAACTTACTCTTTTAGCTTTTTCTTTATGTAGCTGAGTGGTGTATGCGCGTACTGGACTGCCGGAGCTTTTAAAAAGCTTAGAGGTCTTCATTATGAGATTGTCCGACCTTTAATTTCCTTGGATTCCAGTATGTCGTGGTACCCGACAGAGGGTTACCGATTTCTCCTTGAACCAGCTTCGATGTCAGGATGTTTGGTGCTATGGCTTTTATTGCCGCTTGGCTATCAGAAAAGATGGCGATCGAGTCGCCGGTAACGCTTAGGTTTTTCAGCGAGAACGCCGCCTCATGTATGGCAGCCACGTCAGCTTGAAAACGCTGGAGTCGTCCCTTAGTCCCAGAGATTTTTCAGCCAGCCCCTGTACCAACGCCCGTCTTTGAGCCATCGGTGTGTAGGGCGCTCTCTCCCTCTGCTATCTCCAATCGTCCCTTCCACTGTTGCCATTCCGGAAATCGTTGAAAGAGACTCTTTTCCGGAGCCAAGGTTAGCAGAAGGTAATCGCATTGCCCCATGTCCTGCTCTACTTTCCAACTTTTTCAATTATGGCAGCGAGGCCGTGTGTTACGTCCTTTCAAAATCCAGCCTCTCTTAACGTCAGGGCCGAGGAGGCTGTTCTGGAGAGGAGGGAGAAAGAGGATGTACACATTCTAAGACAAGCTTTTATGCCTAAAAAGGCCATGCTTTGTAGTTTGGTAAGCTGTGTGAGAAAATATTTCTTCTCCACTGCACTCCACCACACCAGAGATTAGTACGTTAAGATCTGTCTTACTATACTATCATGTTGTACAGCCAGTAGGCTTGAGACCCCGCGTTTTATCGAGAGTACGAATTCTTTTGAATTATATTCTTTTTAAGTTTGTTTTTATAAAGTACCTAGCTAGGTCTGAAATTTGTTACTTTTTCTTTAGTTGATTATTTGGAGAGCTAAAATATGGTGATTCGATTAACTGTGAACGTAGCATCAGCCATCTCCAGAATTACTTCTAGATAGGTAGGTAGGCGATGCTAATCACTAGCACACTTAGACCATGTTGGTCCATTGTAATAGCCACAGTCAGACTACCACTGATGGACCACTCAAGTGACAGTGCCGTCAATTTTATCCCAACGGCAAATGGTGACTGGAGCAGATTTGAAATGCGTATTATGCTAACCAGCATCAGGCATTTAACTAATTCAGTCGTAGAATTACTTCTAAGGTTCTATCCATTCACCTGGTTCTATCCAAATCCACTTCGTGTGTTCTGTTCGATCGCAACATTCTTGAGTTCATTCTTTCGTAACACTCCAAACCGATTTGTAAGTAATAAATTCGCCAGCAATCTGAAAATTTATTTCGTTAATATCAACGTTTTTTACACGTTCGTTCAACCAAGCACGATTTGTATTTTTTTAACTCTTAGCAATGTTTTGGAATACATGTAGATGAGTTAGGTCGTTGACTCAGTAAAATGACAAAAGTGTCACTCCAGGATGTGCCAACGGTCGTGCGTCATGGCAAAATTGTACCGTTTCATTAGGTTCCATCGTTTAGTCCATTGGGTTGCATAATAAAGCCTTAATTGAGGATGTGTGGGTCGCCGTGGCGCAGTGAGTTAGTGCGTCGAAGCCTACGCAGAGGGTGCCAGGTACGATACCCGAATTTACCACCTTTCATATTTCACGGCTCCACCTCTTTCGAGTCACTGACAATGCTCAAAGAGTACTTCCTATCTAGAAAAAGCTTCTCAAACTTGCCCGTTCGGAGTCGGCATTAAACTGTAGGTCCCTTCCACTCGTGATAGAACAATAGCACGCACAGCACGAGTGGTTGCTGAGAAGCTAGGCCCAGGTACGCCTCGGACTGTAGCGCCACAACAGCAGTACTATATTATTAATTGAGGATGTGTGCATATGGTCATCCAAGTGTTTGCCAATCGACTGAATACATTTGACAGCGCGTCTCGCCGAATAGACGATGCTTAGTAATAAAATCCATGAGTGACTTTCATTTTTTAACGCCCTTGAGGGAATGTCGGGACGATCAATGAGTGCTTTGCCAAGAAATTTGGAATTATTTTCGAATTTCTGTCCACAACAAATTTGGTGTGCCATAACACTTAAAAAAATTATTTAAGAATAAGAGTGATTGAATCGAGAAAGCTGTTCTCAAGTTATCTGAGTACGCGAGGAAGCAGGGATTATTTTTATATACACTGATGAACAAAAATATTCGGCAAAAAAAAAAACAATAGTTTACACGCCGAAAGGCAAATAGTAAGTTAAATTAGAATATTTAAGAGCACCCGCGGAGGGTCAGTAAGATAGAATTAAGTACAAGAATTGTTAGATATTAAGATAGATTTTTATGTCATTTTTGTATAGTATAAGTTGTCCTGAGAATTAAATAAACATGAAATTAAAAAAAAAAATATTCGGCATGTGGGTGTATTCTGCTTAAAAGATTAATAAAATCCGAACGGCCCGAAGAATTTCATTAAATTATTGTTCACCATTTTAAGGCTATTCCTTTGCTTAAATTTATCCCATTAATGCTTACCACCGCCTCTGGCCGGGGTATACGTTTGCAAGTTTTAAGAGGTCACGGTTAATTTTTTTTTTCGTAACTTTAAAAGCCCTACCTCTAGTTTATACACTGCACTTTTCGTTGTAAATTATCTTGAACAAATAATAGACAAATTTTGCATTTTGCAATTTTCAAATTGTACTGGTGTAAGTTTTTTTGTCCATTATCAATCCAAGATTGTCTCAAGGCAATTTTTGGATTATAACCTATTTTCCTCCGTAGAAGGTTATTTTATTTCCAATTTTTTGAGATTCAATTGATACGATTATATCAAAGCAATTTGAATCGTATCAAAAAATTAGATTAGGCAATTTTCTCCATATCCTACGAAAAAGATAAAAAAAAATACATCACCAACCCCAATTTCTAATTTACAAAACTATTCGTCAAAAACTATACACCCTCATTATATTCAGACCTATTCCCAAATTAGACGGACCGGAGATTCGCTTCACTCGTTCGATCCATGTGAACGGATTCGTGCTATCATTGAATCCGTCGGATGCACTATATTATCAACATCACTTCGCTCTTTTTCGAAGTCAGCTGCTCCACGGTTTGCGTCTGATTTAAGAAATTTAATTGGAAATACAAACATTGTGTTTTTAGTTTCAAATAGTTGTGGGTTCGTGGCGTAGTGGGTTAGTGTGTCGACTCCTACGCAGAGAGTGCCAGGTTCGATACCCGAATTTACACCTTTCATATTTCACGGCTCCACCTCTTTCGAGTCACTGACAATGCTCAAAGAGTACTTCCTATCTAGAAAAAGCTTTTCAAACTTGGCCGTTCGGAGTCGGTATTACACACACAACACGAGTGGTTGCTGAGAAGCTATGCCCTGGCCCTCTACGAGCTGTAGCGCCACCCATATAATTTTATTAGTTTGTTTAGTACACATAATGCATAGTATTGCTCCTTTTTTCGATGACACAAAACCAAATAACAGTGTGATCATGTTTAAGGAGAACTGCTGGCGAGTTCTTTACTGGCAAACTCGGACAAGTCGGATAAAAACGAAACAATGGGAAGTTAATACATATCTACATGATGTAGATACAAACGTATGCATTTACTAGCGTATAAATAAAATTGCATTTATTCAGCGTAAAAAATATATATGAATCTTTCAATGACAACAAAAAATATAGATTTACTCTTTTTCGCTTAAACTTTTCGCAAAATGTCAAAAAAATCTCTTACTCCTTCATGGCTTATATTTGTGTTTGTTGTTCTTCGCCGTCAGTATATTTTTTTTTCAATTCCTGGATCACCGCTTTGAGTTGTTCCCTGTATGTAGTTTTCTTCCTACAATTTCACATGTTAAATAATGCTTATCACAATAAGAATAAGTTACATCTTCACTAGTTAACTACTCAACTTATACGAATCCGCAACGAATTTGATGGATCTGTTTGTATGGAGTGATTCGATTCGATCGGATTTGAGAATGCAGTGATTCTCAATTCAAATTCGAAAATTTTCGATATTCGTCAGCGATTCCCGCCGGCGGATTCGGGAATTGGGGTGATTAAGCGAATTGCGTTGGTTTTCCTTTTTACTTGACAACAGCTTTCAATCGGTTATGAATGCAATTAAGAAGTCGTTTTATATCTCCGATGGTTAGCATAGTTGGCCACTGTTCACCCAGACTTATCATGGATCCCAAGACTGGGACATAGATCAAGGATCTGTTCGGGTGTGTCCTTAAAGTTGTTAGTCCATACGGATTTTATCACAATTTCAAGCCAACTGGCTTCACATGCCGAAAACTTCTGCCCAACAGTGTATATAAATTTGTTTGCCTTCTGATAAATTCACATTCAACAATGTTGAAATTCTGGTTTTTGAAATTATCCAATTTACTGAGATTAATTTTTTTCGTATAAACCAGCTACAAAGTATCAGTAAACTTGGAAAAAAAATATGAATGAAATAGGTGTTGCCAAACTCAAGACATGAACGGACAAAATCATTTTTATAAATAAAGATAAAGTAGGGGATAGGGCTTTTTTATTAATTTTTTTTGGCACCCAACATTTTTTTTTTTAAATACAATTTTACGGATACAGAGATTTGGTTTGATACCTTACTACTAAAATATTTGTATAATTTTCATTAAATGTTATATCACAGATTCATATCTTTTGAAGGAAAAGCCACTAAAAACCTTCATTAAAACAAAATCCGCTGGGGGAAGAGAGAAGCGGTGTCAACACTTGATTTCAGCGTATAAATATATTATTGAGTGAGAAGATACGAAATAAAATAATTTACAGGTAGAAATATAAAGGACACAAAAAAACAAATAGAAGTAAATAATTAAACAAATAAATAAAGAAATAAGTATATAAATACCTACATAAATAAATAAATAAATAAATAAATAAATAAATTAATAAATAAATAAACAAATAATTGAATAAATAAATAACTAAATAAATAAATAAAAAAATAACTATGTTTATAAATAAATACGGATATATATAAACAAAAATAAATAATTTATTTTGCAGTCATTAGGAGACTAAGTTTGAAATTAAGTCGTTGTCCGACAAAGAACAAGAGATGTTATGTTGATGGTTTAATTTTTCAATTCTATTTGAAAGCATTTCAATATTAGCCATTTTGTGAAGTTCCTCTGTTGAGAAAAACCAGGGAAGATTCAGCATAATTTTCAGAAATTTCTTTTGAGTTATTTGGAGTTTAAGAAGATTGCACAATTAGGGATTTTATGGAATATCACATGACTTTGTTGGCACTTATGAACACATTTGTCGAAGTTTTGTGTAAGCATTCCGACGCTGAATTGCAGAAGGCAACCCATATCTCCGTTTACCGTCTAGCATCACACGAACTAGCATTACTCTACGGGCAGGACTGGGGTCTAATTGCATGTTGCATTGATGGCATTCACTGTCACATAATCAGCTGCCCCAGAGAAAGAGAAGTGTGCTTATTTCCAATTACTGCAGGTAGCTATATAAAGTTGCGCACATCCATCGCCCTTCCCTCCTATGCGAAGACGTTCGCCAATATTGTTCGTTAGCTTGTTCAAGGGGATAGTGAAGGGTTTCTCTCGAGAGAAGTCCCCTCTGGCGATCGCCATTGAACCGGACACTCAGAGAAGTTCTTCTTTCAAATTGAATAGTTTTACGTTTTTTCTTTCGCTCTTACACTCAATTTCGTATTTTTTCCCGCTCGTCCTTTTGCCTGTCCACATTGCAGTCTTTCATGGATTCCAGTTGCCTTTGTTGTTGTTGTTGGTGATGTTGTTAGGAGTGCAACATGAGGAAAATTTATGAGTTCCAATTTTGTGTCATTTCTTCTTGTGCGACGGAGGAGGAGGATGTGCCCAGCGGCATGGTTTCCCCCCGGAAACTCTCACCATGCATTGCAGGGGGTTGGTGGACTTTATTTTTCTTATTCCAACTCGAAGTTGCAGCATTCACAAGACGGAATTGTTAAATTGTATTTATGTACTTCGTATCTAATGCAATTGCGCTTATATACGCAAAGAGAGAGGGAGAGTTGGGGCAGAGAGTAGCTCGTTAAGGGCTAGTGTGTGCTGCCGCTTGAGCTGCTTCGTGTAAGAGGACTCGTACAGCGCGGTGTGGATAATTCTATGAGATATCTCCTTAGCTCTTGCACAAAGATGGCACTTCTCACCTGCTGATCGGGGCAATGAGACCCCGATACTGCTGGAGCACATGTATATACTCTTTCCTCCTTTTTTTTCGGGTGCATAGCCCTGAAGATTTTTCTTCCCACATTGAGGACACTACCATCTCAATACACAGACGAAAAAGAAAGGAGGAACACGTATACTCATGCTTGCGTGAAGCTATTCAACCTGATTTCAAACTATGTTAATGTCCTTAACAGATACCGTCGCATATGCATCCCGGCTCAGGCGACCGATGCGACGACGACGCACGGGAGGATGGGTTATGAACGAGTCCCTGGATATGACAACAGGAATTTCGAGTGCAAAAATAGTTGAAAGGCAAACGAGAGGCATTCCTCGGTGCGGAGAGGAGCATCGGAGCAGACAAATGTTCCTGCACCTGGCGCTGGAGGATGCTTGGAGCAGGCATACCAACTACGAGTTAAGAGTACCTACATCCTTGACGTGTACCCGTGTATTGTTAAAGAAACTATACGATAGATACCCATGGAAGAATGCAATATGCAAATTAAGGGACTGTACTGCAACAGCTATACTCGTAGCATGCTGATGTGAAGTGTAAAATGACATTCAAGTCACCCTTGTGCATTGTCCTGGTAAATCCTTTTCAAAAAAAAAAAACCAAAAAAAGGAATAAACAGAATCTCCAACGGGTGCTTTAGTCTATTCAAGTCTCGAGCGGTTCGAGATGCTCTCACAACACAAGAGTATCAGGGAAGAACTGGGATAATTTGTTAAAATTTAACCAGAATGGATGCATGGATGCACTGTGTCTTCAGATTATTTTTGGGATTTTGTTCGAACGCAAGGACAAGTGTGGGCGGGCGGGGGGTTATGTTTCCGAGTTTAAAAGCAATTACTATGGATTTTGTTTAGCTTAACGAGTTCATGTCAGTGGAGTTTCAATGGCTCTTTATGCAGCAACTAATTGCCATTTGAGTTGATTGCTTAAATCGTCCATGCTGCAGGGACTCTCAGTCGATTTTAAGGAGATTGAGTTGTTAACACGATAATAGTTCCAATTTTTTTGTGCGTGCTTGAAATAACATATTTTTCAAATAAGAGAGAGAAGTGTATTGACAGTTGAACGCGCTGACAAAACATGCACACTTTATTGTAAACGAGATTTGTTTCTGTTTCAGTGCGGACATTGCACGTTACCAGGTCGGCTGGGAGATTATCTCCACAATAAAATGCAAGTCAAGTCCTGCCGCTCTGGTAGCTATCTGCTCAAAGACTGCATCATCCATAAATTATGTAGTGGCGATTTATCACCAAAATGGCGATTTTAAGTTTCACCACAAACTGTTCCGAAATAATAATTCCTTCTTTTGTTTCTTGCTTGATATGAGCTAATCAGTTGATTTTGATTAAATATTTTTTTTTTTTTTTTGTTTGCAACTACAGTGGGCTCACGATAAAGTGAACACCGAGTAACGTCAACAGACTTTTTTTTTTTTTGGAAATCATGAACGCTCTGAAACGTGAACATCAGTTTTTGCTTCAGGTTAACCGTAATCTAATTGAGCAAGCTTGAAATTCCTTATTCTTGATACAATACTTAGGGAAAGCAGTGAGAATGCTTTTGGAGGCGAACTGAATTGACTTTCCATTATATGTCGTATCGGTAATGCCCGTGTTCAATATTGTTACATTTCATGCCAAAGTGGGTCGCCGTGGCGTAGTGGGTTAGTGCGTCGACGTCTACGCAGCTGAACCTCGCTGACTGTTTTTGATTCCCCATTTTAACGGCTCTACCTCTTTGGAGTCACCGAGAATGATCAAAGAGTAATAACTGTGTAGATAAAGATTCTCAGACTTGGCCGTCCGGAGTCGCCATTAAACTGCAGGTCCCACTCGTGAAAGAACAATAGCACACACAACTCGAGTGGTTACCATAAAAGTTAGGCCGTGGCCCTCTACGGACTGAAGCGTCGACCATATTATATTGTTGTTTTTATTTTATGCCATACCATTTTATTTAATATGTTCCTATGCTATAATAATTAAAATTAAATAAATGAATTAAATATACCGTTATGTAACAGAAAAAACGTATTATTTTTAATTTGTTAAAGATTAGAAATTTTAAATTCAAAATCTATGGCGGAATTGCCCTATTCTTTCATTAAAATTTGACATTCGCAACCGTGAACTCCCCTGGTTTTGAATTGTTCACGTTATCGAGAGTGTACTGTATGTAAAGTGGACTCCCCTTTACCCCCCCCCCCCCCCCCCCCCCTGTACGAGTTAGAGGGATTTTGATTTAGAGAGAGGATTTTGTATGGAAATTCGAGTGAAAAGTATGTAAAATATGACGAAAAAGTTCGAGTTAGAGAGAGTTTTGACGTAGGAAGGGTTCGACTTAGGGAGAGCCCACTGTTTTAATTTTTGGCTGGCACACATAAATGGACTACGATTTTATATATAGTTCAACAAGGTTAATTTTTAGTTTCCGTAATCATTTTTAACTTAATTCTTATTTTAGAACTTAAGGAACAATTAAATACATGAATTAAAAAAATAAGACATAATAAATTGTAAAATAAAAAAATAAAACAAAATAAATTGTAAAATCAATTCATGCTCAGTGTTCAATGAATAATGACGAATTTCTTTATTTTTAACATTTATACAATTTCGTTGTCGTTATTTCTTTAGCCACCTTCCCTCGATCATATCTTAGAGAGGACTAAGGATATTTTCGTCATATCGGCGTGCATGTCATTTTGTACACGTCCAACTAAAGTTTCGCGTCACTACAATCAGGACAAATGCAAGGAGATTTCTAAGTCTTGGATTCAAAGGCACCTACTTTAAAAAATGCATATGAAATTAATGAAGGAACTAGGGGAACAAATAAGAAATACTTATTGCTTGGGAGCCCAGGAGCCCGACACTTTGAAGGATCTTCTTGCTGATCCGGATATTGATTTGTAATTCACAAATTGAGTGGAAGATATAAGAAGGATATGTTTAGAAGAGGCTTTCTAACTTGGTGCGCATTCATATTTGTCAACAGCAACATGGTTTGATACGTGGTAGGGCAACTACGACCAACTTAGTTATCCTCACTAATTACTGTCTTCGTAATATTGAACATCATGTACAGGTCAGTTGTGTTTACACGGATTTCCCGAAAGCTATCGACCGAGTCAAGCAGCATGTTCTTTTAAAAAAACTCGGAATGCTCTCAAAATGCTCATTCCAATATTTTAAGTTGGATTAGAGAGGAAACCGGTAAAAGGTATGTCACGGTTGGACCAGCTCTCTCAAAAGAGCTGCATGAGTTCTCGGGAGTCCCTCAAGGGAGCCGTATCGGACCAATCGTATTCCTTCTGTTCACTAACGATCTACCATCGTGTATATTGACATCCGTCTGACTTGTAACTGCCGATGACTTAAACATTTATTTAGGAAAAGGATATTTTCGCAGTCGCGTGCATGTACGGTGTACGGATCGAGACGACTGTATTAATAATCACTCCATACTGGGAACACATTAGTATCTACTATTACCCCATGCGGGTCTCTAATTTTAAATAAAACTTCAGACCTTCCGCATTGCTTGTTGCTGAATGAACTGAATTTGCACTTGTTGCCCATTTTAATACAACTTCATTGTTTTTCGATTTTTAATGGTAAATACAACAAAAGTAATATAGATGGCGCTGCAACTAGTAGAGGACTAGGGCCTAGCTTCTACAATCGCTCGTAGTGGCCTTTTTATTGGGTGGTGTGAATAAAAACAAAGTGTCCGCATTTCCTCAGCATTTTGGAATAAATACTCCATTTGGTGTGAATAAGAATTTATTTCGTTAATTTTACCGAATCCTCTCCGCTCACATATTTTGACACCTGAGTCTTACCTCCGCTTTGGTGTGAATAAAGATGGAATGTGTTCAGATATCGCTTGTAAAAGTTGAATGTGCATAGGTGACTTCAAGAGAGAAAAAATTGACAACAATTTAAAATAATGGAAAATACTGCGTCGGAAGAGGAATACTTTGACGGATTAAACCTTAATCCTAAAAAAAAGAAGGAAATCTGGAATAGACGATGACGATTTCATCAAGTGTTTGCAATTTTATCCGCACTTGCTTGAAAAAAGCCAAACTCCAGACATGACAAATAAAAAGCAATCTGAGTTGAAAGCTATGAAAGAAGAAATAAAGAAAATCCATGGCTTTAATTTGAACATCTCGCAAATAAGAAAAAAATTGATACCATGAAGGACCACGTCAAATCAAAAGGCGATAAGAAAAATACGTGTCTGGGTTTCTTCAGTTGTATCAGAAAGGAAATGATTACTTAAGCATTCTAAGCTATCAAACTCGAACCAATACTTACTTACTTATCAGGCATAAGACCACAGGAGGCTCAGACCATTCTGATCAATGCCTGCCTTCCATCGTTGACAGTAATGAGCGCGCTGCTTCCAGTCATCATGACCAGGCTGCCTTGCATCCATGGTTACTTGGTCCTTATACCAGAGATTCAGTCTTCCTCTCCTACTCGAACCAGGAGGCTTGTTTTCGAACAGCCTCTTAGCTGGGGCATCGTTGTCCATGCGCTCGATGTGGAGGAGCCAGTGCAGTCGACGGAACTTTGCCTTCCGGATAACATCCACATCCTGGTACAGCCCGTAGAATTCGCGGTTGTGTCTTCTCCTCCATTCGCCTCTCTGACAGGCGGGACCATTTAGCCACGTAGATTTTTTTTTTTCGAAGACACTAAGAATGAGCTCCGCAATTTTGCTTAACTTCCAGCTTTCGGCCTCCATATAGCAGGACTTGCAAATTAAGAGTCTTGTGACCTTGGCATGACCTTGGTCCTTCGAGTAAGGCGTTTTGAACCCAGTTGTTTCGACAAAGCGAAGTAAAATCGGTTGCCAAGGGTGATTCTACGTCGGATATCCACTATGATGTCATTCGGGGAGTTCACGTTTGCCCCTAGGTGCCCCCAGACAAACTCCTTCACTGTCTAAATTGTAGCTGTCGATTGTGAGGTTTTGGCCAAGGTGGTGTTCCGCGGATCGGTTCTTGTTCGACAACACATATTTCGTCTTTTCCTCATTTACCTTAAGACTCGAATCTATACACATTCTTGAAATTATCTCCTGTGTCCCCGAAAGGACACGAGGTATAATTCTTTGTTTTTCTCGTTTGTCTGTTTAAAAACATTATTGCATACACTTTGCACCCACCTTTAGCCGACTTTGTACTCACTCTTAAACGCCAAGAACTCTAGTTTTCAAACGTCAACTTTTTATTCACACCAAATTGAGTATTTCCTTTAAAGATAATAATCGACTCATGTGTTCTAACTCGGAGTGTTTTCTCAGTTTTTAGTCACACCACCCATTATTCTCTCACGACTCACGAGTGGAAGACACATTTTAAGCGGACTTCGAACGCTCAAGTTTGAGCAGCCACATTTGACCACAAATTCAACCGGTCGATAAGCTGAAAATGTCAATCATCGGTAGAAGACAAAACACATTAAGTGCAATCAATACTCAATTACGGGAATCGCAGTGTTTATGATTGTCTATTTGTTTCAAATATTGCACAATGTTTTCTAAAACTCTCCTTTCGTGAGAATTCATGCGAATCTGGGGCATTTAACGCTCTCGATTACATTTATGGATGGGTGTGCAATAAAGTCAATTGAGTGCGAAACCCATCATCGTCGAATGATTTGCTCGGTTAAGTGGATCATAAATCAAACAAAGGGCTTTGTCACACTTTTGATTGATTTTGAAAACCCATTTCCAATGCATCCGCAATGAAGCGCCGATGATGATTTCCGAGAGAACGGACGTTTATATACGAAACTCATTTCTGTTTGAAGTGTTTTTTCCTCTTGAATTGAATCAAAAATTGATACAATTTAGATAGAACGTTTTTGAGTCGAATCTAAGAGACTGTTTTTAAAAGTCAAACTTTATTTTTCCTCGGCCGGGGAGAACCTGGACCTGAGTAAACACGCCTCTCCAAATAGCAGAGTGATAAGTGCTTAGCGAGTTATGCCTTTTCCGGATTTTTCCTCGAGGTTGGGAGTGAAAGCTTTCGAAGGCTTGGCGTTCGACATAAATGATCTAAAAATCTGAGTCGAGAGATTCAAATTCGTTTGACAAAGTCAATGTCCGGAAAGTTTCAATCGTTCAGTAACCCCCTTCAAACATCATCAGTACGTATGGGACCGAAAATAATAGAGAGGACGTTTCTGTCGAAGCTACCAAGTACCTCTTTGCCCATTTTTCAAAAAGTCCATGCCAAAGACAAGGACTGGACTTAACAAGGTCTTATAAGAAGAAAGCTTTGCTCGAAACTCAGAGGCTACGTAGTACGATTCTTATTACAGATAATTCTCTGTCGTTATTTCTGGCTTGTTAGTTTAGGAGAGATGTTGCAAGGATCAATCTATCTTAACACTCCTCGATGACATAGATTTTTAGCGTAGCCAGTAGCAAATTCGATTTAATGGTTTAAATTACGCTCTTTCCAATTCGTGTTTTGGTCAATTTCTAATCCAAAGTACTGTGTTCTTATCGCATATTCCCTTGGCCTCATCAACAGTCAGTCGTAAAAGTGTGGATACAGGATGTTATGCGTTAACTCAAATGGAACTCCAAAGAAACAAACCTTCAATGTAGTCTTTTAAGGGAATTAATTAAGTACTTAAGTTAAAATATACATACAAAACATGAGGATTTGTCAAAAGCTCAAAAAATCAAATAGGCACGGGTCACAATCACAAATTGTCACGAAATTTAGATCACCAAAAAATAACCGTCCTAAACTTTGCCTGCAATGGCTTTTGACTTGCGTTTACTCTTTAGATTGTTCAACTACCAAGCCCCATCCATTTGTTGACTACTGGACCCTAAATGGACAGCGTTAGAATCTGTCTGAAACCTTGACTTGACAGACACCATTTTGCTGTATGCTCACTTTTTGGGCTGACTGGATATAGTTTTACGGTTTTTGGATGTTTCTGAATTTTTCTCGCTATTAAGAGAAATTGTCAATTGTTTAGTTTGTTCAGCTAGTTTTAATTACTTTTGTCTAGCAAGTAAGAAAAATCTATTTGAATAAAATAAGATTACATGAAAAAAAAAACAAGTATAGTTAGTGTACAAACAGGGGTAAGAAGTAACAGCAGAAAAAAAGTGTCCCTCTGGGAATTAAGAAACACGAAAAAGAGATATGTTTTCTTTTTCCAAACATTGTCACCGGCTTGTTTGCTTCTTGAAAATCAAGGAGGAATGATCTGCGATGGGTGTCCAAAAAGGCAGGTTTGTAACTTTTTTTTATTTTGTTCTACTTGTGGTCTCCCTCTCCAGATGAGAGATATACCAAGTTTTTTGGTTTTAATTGTGTGTATATGTAATTTTGTATGAATTTGTTTTTTTTTTTGTAAATTTTGTTTGTTTTTTAAAATTTCTCCCCAGAGTAAGGGGTAACATGTAATAATCTATTCCGGTTGGCTTTTTTTAACCGATTGCTAATTTAAGCTCTGTTCATCAGTTCCATTGGAGCTACAATCAGCTTCAAGGAAATAAACCCTTATGCCACGATGGTCCTTTCTCTCAAAGATTCCCAGGTCTGTAAAGGGTACAGTGTACATCATTTTTTGTTTCTCCTCTTGTACAACCCATGCCATGAAGGCAACAACAGCGCTACCAGGACAGTTCTATTGTATCGAAGGGTTGGAGATATATCATGAGACATTTCCCTTTGTAGTGGATTTTTTCAATTCCACTGAAGTAAATATCTCCCTATGATCGATCCCAAACGATCGGTTAGCTTGATCAGATTAAGCAGGCCTAATCTCAGATCTCTTATTGGCGTTCTAACATGGCATTGTGCCATCGGAACTCACGCCTGTAGACTAGACCTTTCCTACATTGATTTCTGTAGAAGCTGCTTGGACGAGTATGAGGAAGAAACCATTAAACACTTGCTATGTTATTGCAGTGCTCTCTCATCCCGTAGATTCAGACTTCTGGGGGCCATTTTCTTTGTTAATCTGGCTGAACTGAGCAGCATCAAAATCAGTCCTCTTCTTCGCTTTATCAATAGCACAAATTGGTTTGCGGAATAGGTACCCCTGATCCGCGTGGTAACACAATGTGCCTTCGCTTGGTCTAAGCGTGTCTGCAGTCCTTATGCGCGGCTGTCAGCCACATCAACCTAACCTAACCTAAGTATCTTAACCAGGCAAAGCCGACAAACCTTGTCTTGACACAGGTTTAATTTGTTAAGGTGCTATTTTAGAGATTTTAGAGATATTTCAGATCTGTGGCCGTATGTGCTGATTTTGGGATGAAGGTGAACGTGGACAAATCAGAAGTTATGGTAATTTCCAGAACGCTTGTTCAATGCACTCTACATTTTAGTTGAGTCCCATTGAAGCAGGTGGAGGAGTTTAAGTATCTCGGGGTCTTCTTCACGAGTGATGGGAGCAGTACTGCTGAACCTTCCTTTGGGATTGGTCAAGGCAAGGTCAGTTTTGACACAACTCAGTATTTGTTCCACCTCTCACCTATGGTCATGATGATCATTAGGGTAATGACCGATAAGATCGCGAATACAAGCTGCTGAGATGAGATTTCTTCGTGCTGTTGTGGGAATTACTATCCGGGATAGGGTGAGAAACACGATAGTGTGCGAGGAACTCAACGTTGAGCAGCTGCTTCGTCGAACGGAGAAATGCTTCGATGGTTTGGTCACGTAGCACGAATGTCCCCACCATTACGACTTCCGAGGCGGGCGTTGAATGCGATTCCATCAGGTAGGCGACCACTTGGCGGACCCAGGATGAGATGGCTGGACCAAGTCTATAAGCTCGCCTGGTTACGCCTGGGCATAACCCCTGATGAGTTAGAGTCGATGGTGGAGGATCGAGTGGCCTGGAGATCTCTCGTGTGTGCTCTACCCCCGCGACTTCTTAAGTGGATCATGCGGGTGAAAACATGATGATGATGGTATCTTAGACCACAGTATTTGGTGACATTTTTTCTTTATTGAAAGTGTGCATGATACGTTGGCTGCTTTAAAAAAACACTCGTCGGCAATCCTTTAGCGTATACGCACTTTTTTTAAAATATATTATCACCAAGGTAAGACTTTGTATTTCTTTTCAAGTTCTTGTTACAACGTACCCCACCCCATAGGTTTTAACAGACTCTTTTCTTTTAAAATTGTACATTTCTTGCAGTTGAAACATACATTGAATAAAGGTTTGGTTGAATTATCTTCAAAATTAAAGGAAAAGCATCGATTTTATTTAAATGTATTACAGTTTGCCCCGCTACGTAGCTACCTATAATGCAGAATGCGCTAAAACAGTGGAAGCATCACTTAATTTTGGCCACATTCACAAAAATTTCGGCGGCGGACCAAGATCTTGTCGGCCTTCAAATCACGATCAGTGCCACCGCTTTGTGAATGATGTCAAATCGATAATTTTGGGTCTTCTTAAGACGTTCGAACTGTTGCACGCAAATTCACAAAACGTTGTCTGACTCCCATGATCAATTCATAGATGAAACGGGGGTAGTCTTTTCCCCACGATATCACATTCAATTCCTTAAGTGCTAAATATTTTTCGCCAGCTGGCCTACACTCTTCCTCTCCCTAGCTAAAAGGAAATGCTAATAGGACACGATAATCTTATTCCATGGTTGAAGAAAGCAATTGTGTCCAAAGTCTGTTCAAAATTCGCTCAGTAGCCAACTTCAAAAACCGCTTTAAATATTAAAGAGCTCATTCAAATAGCTACCAAATGTTCATGTCAATACACAGTAGGGATTGTCAAGTTTCAAATGTGAAAGGATAACAGTCAGTATTTGTACTTACCATTAGACGACGTCGAGAACAGGAAACTGTGTGTGAGATCACTCCAACCGTACCGGTTCCTGCAAAGTAAATGCAAAAAAGTTTACTAAAATTCAACTCAAAATAGAAGAAGACAAA
This sequence comes from Eristalis intricaria, assembly GCA_964034865.1. NCBI lineage: Eukaryota > Metazoa > Arthropoda > Insecta > Diptera > Syrphidae > Eristalis > Eristalis intricaria. The sequence goes on along the minus strand of OZ035873.1, from coordinate 111,001,924 downwards.
AGTGTGATTGTACATATACATTATAACTATTGTCGTCGAAACAAAAAGGGATGTGCCCTCAGTCACGCCACCGTCCACAATTAAATGAGCATTCACTGGTGTAAACCGTTTGTCTCCGCCACGGGGGCAATTCGCAGACAAAAGGCAAATGCAAAAGGAAAAAAGAAAAAAAAAAAGAAAACGGAAACTCACCAACAAAGGCATTCAAAGAGGACATTTCACGGTTCAACTTTTGTTTTTCGTTGCCGTGAATACCTGAAAGACAGAGGACGGCACAAGGCGACAGGAAACCATAAAACATCGCAGACTTGTATAATTGCCACATCCCATCGTCGACCTGTTGCCGAATGGGTGCGTTTCACTGCGCTATTAATTATGTAAATGAAAATTTATCATTACAACTTCATGGCGTGCGGGGCGGGAAGTTGTGACGCTGGGTTAACGGAGACATCAGCATTCGCTTGAAATGGGATATCTAAAGGGCGAGAGTTTGCGAGAAACTCCAGGCGAAGTCTGTTCATCCATTGATAATGAATTCCGAAATTAGTCTGGCCATTGATTATGCGCTACCAGATGACTTAATTGAAAAGTTCACGAAGCGACAAATGACAGCAGATAAGGGATAACAGACAAACGGGATGGGGAGAGACCCTCGCCCGGCGTAATGTCATTCGAAGCGGATGCTGCTGCGCTGGTAGAAATTGAGTCATATTGTCCATTGAAGGCGAACGGATCTCGAGCGCATGCATTAGATTTTTTCTTCGTGCGGCGCTGCTTACTGGACATGGACATGGAATTGCTTTTTAAATAGTAATCATGTGACAAGTCCGAAACCAGAAAGTAGGATTGTGTCAAGCCGGATTTTTTTTCTATTACTGACAGGGATGTTGTTGATAGCGATTGTTAAGTTGAAAGGAGGACACGACAGGAATAGTAACGAAGGCTTGCTCCAACAAACCGCGAATGGACATTAGGCATAGGATGCCTCATTGCCAAACAACTCTGGCCTATGAATGATCTCAAACGATCGCTAAGCTTGTTCGGATTAATCAGGCGGAATCTCAAATCTCAAATTGGCGTTCTAACAGGGCCGTGCGGCATCGGAACTCACGCCTCTGGACGACGACAATGATTTCTGCAGTAGCTGCATGAACGAGGACGAGGAAGAGACCCTTAGATCCGCGCGGTAACACAATGTGCCTATGCTTGACCTAAGTCTATCTGCTGTCCTTGTGCGCAGCAGTCAGCCACTTCAACCTAACAAACTAACCTCAATCTCTTCAACCTAATCTAACCGATGATGGAGGATCGAGTGGTCTAAAAACCTGCCTGCCCTCGCGACCTTTTAGAGGATCATGCAGGCTATTGAATGTGAGATGAGATGAGATGAGAAGTTAGAATATGTGGCGGCCTTACCCTCGACGGAGCTCGGCAGAAGCATCGAAGCAACAAGAAGCTTTAGGATAAATCAGGCATCAACCCTTTGCTGTCCTATTGCTGACGCTCCTCAGGAACGATCCTGAGGCAATCTGGAATCCGAGGAACACGGACAAAGCCTAAATTGACGAAGGGAAGCAAACCTTTGCCGCCGACAACGAACAACGAACTTGATTCTACCAGAGACCCAGAGACGACTAGATGGCGCAGTTGGTAAAGTGCCTACCCCTGTTTAGCCCGGTCCCCGGTTCGATTCCCAGTGAAAGCAAGGTTAATACGCTTGTATCTGGTTTTCAAATCTGGTCAAGTGACCATTTGCCGTTGGGATCAAATTAACGGCACTATCACTGGAGTAATCAACCAGTGGTAGTAGTCTGACTAGGGGTATCACAATGGGCCAATATGGTCTAAGTGTGCTGGTGAATGAACCAGCAGCCCTCCTACCTAACCTGACCTTATTCTACCAGACTAGCGATGACAGGAACTACTCATGATATTTTGGCCGCCACCCATAACTCATTCCGAAAGGACCAGCGAGGATACATGGATCTGAACCATGTATGATTTCTGTCGCTCAGGAGATTGGCATAAGGTGTCATAAGGAAAGTCCTCATTTCACTACAATCAATCGACAAATATATCTTTGCGTGATGACAAACAACATTTTCACTATTTTCGTAGTAAACTTTCACCCGTCCCACTCTTTGTATGAATTACGAGTCACTTCTCAAAAGTCACCCCACTGATAGTTGGGCATTGACAGCTCAGCAATGCCACAAAATACGAAATGACACCTCCTGCTTAACCAACCAATCTAATCCCGTCCCATTGGATATCGTTGGCAGCCTCCATCAGGCTGCCAGGCCAACTTGTTTGCAGCTTTGGAACTCTCATTAAAACCTTTTAATTAAAATTCTAAAATCTCAGGAAATCGACCCAAAGTTTGAGGAAATTGTATCCTCACTGGCAGCTGAACACGACTCCTCCTTTCTGCTGTGAGCTGGGTCTCCATCGAGAGCAGTGAGTAATAATAATTCTGCTCTACACAAGACTCTTCCCTGGTCACCAATAATTTCAGCTCCAGAGGAACGTACTAATAGGTGGGAATGTAGTAAATGCCGGACAACATGCAACTGGATACTTGGCACGTAGTGGAATGATTCCAGGACCCAATCATTAGCATGTCGCTCAGTCCAAACGTGCTTTTTCCCGCTCCTTGGCATGCTTAAAAAACATATGAACAGGAACACACGTACGTACACACGTATTCCAGCAGCTGCTTGAGGAACAAAAGTCCATTTGATAGCCGCAAGTGAAATTAAATTTCCAAATTTCCGATAAAAGTTCCTCGCCTCATGACTGGCATGAATTGGATTGCGTCGACAGTGGGGTTTCACGAACAACAGGTCGTGCTTATTCTTATGCTGTGCTGCGACAAGAGAATAACCGGAACAGAAGAGTGGCCGTGTACAGATGATTATGAGGAGTCCTTGCATGGTGGCGGAAGCTGCGACCATCAGCAATGCATTCGGACACACGTCAATCCTTCGCCTAGAACTACGGCTTTGATTCAGGAATCTGTCGTACATGCCTTTCGAAATTATCGAAAATTGTGTGTCAGTTGAATGGTTACTTCAAACAGCTTATTGCGCCAGTACGCTTTCGAATGTAGCAGTTGAGGGCTCCTTTGACCTATTCAAGGAGTACTTGTGGCATCGGATATCTGAGAGTCCTTTGATTCTGTGGTACATTTCTGAAAGGTTAAGCCATTGATGTAAACAAATACAAACATGTGGTGACAAGTGAAGGTACTTAAACACAAATTGACATAAGCCTCACAAAGTGTACTCAATTACAATTCTATTGACAAACCTTGTGTCACAATGTCGTTGCCGGAACTCGGAGAAACTGAAGAGTTAATTAGGTCGAAGATGAAATATCTGCTGTTGCTGTTGCAAAATGCCTGGATGTTGGAGAGGGGATGGACGTAAATCTCCGTTCTTTTACTTCCCAGTGGCTCATGGATTGTGCAGACTCCAGATAACATGACTCTCAGAATAAGACATTTGTATAGAATGGTTCTGGCATTTCGAGGCGGGAGGAGGGTTTCAACGGGGCGTCATTTCTGAAATTCACCTTTACTTGAGGTACCTCGAATTAGCTGTCGTTCGTGATCGACAGTCCTCAGGTGGCTTAAGACCAGCTTATTTCGGCCGGCTTGATGGCCGTGAAAGTCGATACCTCTTCATAACTTGAAAGTTTGAGTGATTGGCAGGAGCTTTGTGTAAAACTGCCGGCTGCACTATCCGCACTATCCGCACGAGTAAGTGTTTGATTAAATCAGGTCATCTCGTTGTCAAAATTCTGTGTCGAATGGCTCAAAAATCGATCGAATCCAACTGCGCGGAGCATCGTGTGTGTATAGCGAGGCAGATCAATTTTCCGGCACCCTGAATTTGGGTGTCGAATCGAAAAGTTTCTTGCTATAAATGCTGTTGCAAGCGGCTTTAAACTCGATAAAAGAGTCAACCAAAAGGTCCGTCAACTCAAATAATAGACAGAATATACAGGGATGATACAATAATTATGCTAGCTCCCTGAGGGTGACCAAAAACACAGACCTGTGGGCCATCGACTCCTTTAAGCCCTACAAGATGGCAGGACCTGATGTCATTTTTCATGATTTTGATTTCGACTGAAAAAAGTTGCAGACCTAATGTCGACCTGGCTGGTCAGCATCTTTCAAAGATATTTAGATCTAGGCCACGTACCCGTAACTTGGAGAACGACCACTGTCGTCTTCATACCCAAGACTGGAAGATGCTCACATGTCAATCCAAAGGACTTTAGGACTATAAGCCTACCCTCCTTTCTTCTAAAGACCTTGGAAAAATTTATCGATGTATTCATCCGACACTTAGGCACAGACAAACTTTCGATTTCTCAGCATGATGGGCAAATCTGTGGAAGCAGCACTGCACTCACTTGAGGGCACAATAGAAAGATCCCTCAATTTCAAGGAATTTACTCTCACTGCCTATACCTCACGCAATAACCTCAGCACTCAACAGACTTGGGATCGAAAAGCGTATAGTGACTTTTATCCACCGGCTTCTCAATAACAGAGTGATAAGCTCGAGGCTTAGTGATACCACGATCCGTAAGTCTGTGAAAAGAGGCACACCGCAGGGTGGTGTACTCTCCCCTCTACTGTCGAACGTAGTAGTCAACGAACTGCTTGTGAAACTAGAAGGGTCTGGGTGTAAGGTCATAGCCTATGCAGATGATATTGCCATAGCTGTATCTGGGAAATATATATCCATGATCAGAGATATTATGCAATCTGCCCTAACCAAGCTAGTGAAATGGACTAGCGAGGTGTCAATTCGCAAAAAACGGATCTAGTCCTCTTTACTAGGAAGTATAAAATTCCTAACTTTGTCCCTGCCACACTGTGCGGGACCCCCTTGGTGCTAAACGACAGCGCAAAATTAAAAGGCCTTATACTAGACACGAAGTTAAGCCGAAAGCTAAATATCCAGGAACGTGTCAAGAAGGCCCCAACGGGCCATTGGATGCAAATGAGGACTGCAACCCTGAATGGTTCGCTGGCTATTTATATCGGTAGTCAGACCCATACTGCTATATGGTGTCGCAATTTGGGGACCGCTCTCGACAAGAGAATCAACATCACCCCACTCGCTACAGTTCAGAGCATGGCTTGCGTATGCATTAGCGGGGCGCTAAGGACTACCTCCGCCGCAGCATTAAACATACTCCTCAACCTGCCGTCGATAGAACTAATTGGCAGACAGACAGCAGCTAGCACGACGATTAGATTAAGATCGCTGAGCAGCTGGAAAGAACTGCAGTCTGGACATTCAACGATCCTACGTAAGTATGCATCTATACGCATAGATACAGACCTCACTCTACCTATATTCCTCTTCGAGAAGAATTTCTCAACCAGCATACCATCCAGATCTTACTGGGAGTCTTCTTACCAGACGCTGGAAGGTCCACTGCGATTCTTCACAGATGGATCGAAGATGGAGGCAGGTGTGGGTGTTGGTGTCTATTCCAAGGATCTAAATTTCCATCTATATTTTCGGCTACCTTATCACTGTAGCGTCTTTCAGGCTGAAACTGTAGCGATTAAGGAAGCCCTGTCCTGGCTGAAAAACAATGATATATCGCGCAAAGGTATCGTCATCTGTCTCTGGATTCCATCACCTTTAATTCCAAGACTTCCCTTAATTGCCGCCTATCTCTTAACGAGATGGCCAAGTATTTTAGCATCCAACTGATGTGGGTGCCGGGACACTGTGACATTCCAGAGAATTGCAAAGCGGACTAATTCGCTAGAAAGGGCACAGACTCCGTGCTCATTCCGGGTGGAGACCCACCCTCCATGCCTATCACTACTATTAAACATCTGCTAAATCTTGAAACGCTTGCCCAAACAAACCGCAGATGGATATCTGGCACTTTATGCCTCATTACCAAAAAACTCTGGCCTATGATCGATCCCAAACGATCGCTTAGCCTGGTCAGATTAAGCAGGCCAAATCTCAGATCTCTTATTGGCGTTCTAACAGGGCAGTGTGCCATCGGAACTCACGCCTGTAGACTAGACCTTTCCTACATTGATTTCTGTAGAAGCTGCTTGGACGAGGATGAGGAAGAAACCATCGAACACTTGCTATGTAATTGCAGTGCTCTCTCATCCCGTAGATTCAGACTTCTGGCGGCCCTTTTCTTTGTTAATATGGCTGAACAGGGCAACATCAAAATCAGCTCTCTTCTTCGCTTTATCAAAAGCACAGATTGGTTTGCGGAATGGGTTGCCTAAGACCCGCCTGGTAACACTATGGGCCTAAGTGTGCCTGCTGCTCGTATGCGCGGCAGTCAGCCACCTCAACCTAACCAAACCATCGCAAATCGGTCGGGAATAAATGATTAAAGCTTTCCTTGTTTTTTTTCTCTTTTGTTTTATGCTTTGACACATAAAACACTAGCTAACCACAGAAGTACGCCCACATAAGTCACGTCTTTGCGAAATTGAAGTGATATCAAACATGGAGGGCGTAATGATATGTTCAACAATGTCCTGTATGGCTGAGAGAAAGTGCGGTTTTGCCGCTGTTTTTCCTTTCAGCTATATTTTCTTGGCAAAGTTGATGGATAAGCTCCTGCTATAGGTAGGGAAGGACACCGGGTTTTTGTTTCACATAGGGACAGTTTAAGGAAAGTTGTCCCCTTGACTTCCTTATCCTCACATCTACGTAGATTTAACTCCAGGGCGTACTCGGTAGGCTTGTGGCCGTGTGTGCTGAAGCTGGGATGAAGGTTATTGTGGACAAATCCGAGCTTATAGTTATTTCCAGAATGCCTAGTCCCAATGAAGCAGATGAAGAAGCTTTATCTCGGAGTCTTTTTCACGAGCGAGAGGAATCATCACGATTTTCGAGGCGTGCCTGGCATACAATTCCATCAGGTAGGTAACCGCTTGGCAGGCCCAGGACCAAGTGGTTAGATCAAGTTCAACAACAAGCCTGGTTAGATTTGGGCATAGCACCCGCTGAGTTAGAGTCGATGGCATACGACTGGATGGCGCAGTTGGTAAAATGCCTGCTGTGTCTCCGGTTCGAATCCCAGTGAAAGCAAGGTAAATACGCTTTTAGCTGGTTTTTAAATCTGGTCCAGTCACCATTTGCCGTTGGGATCAAATTAACGACACCATTACTGGAGATACTATGGATATCACAATGGGCCAATACGCTCTAAGTGTGCTGGTGAATGAACTAGCAGCCCCCTACCTAACCTAACCACGTTTATTTTTTAGGTATGAACTAAAAAATTTTAACGTTGGCCCTTCTGAATGTACGCACATACAGAATATTTGGCATATGCCTAGCGTTAATGCACATGGTCCATTTCGTTGGCAGTTCGACCGTTCAGAGCGCCAAGTGGTTGCTTCAATTTAGGAGGGGGAGAGGCCCAAGCCACGGAAGCAGTTATACGTCGTCGTATAGTGAAGGCTGTGTTCACCTATCACTTCGCCGAAGATGTCCCCCTTGCCAAGTGGATTCTCCGAGCAGGTCCTCGACATCGTACTCCGGACAGACTTTGTAGGCGCCGTTCAAGAAGTCGAAGTGTTCGTCTCCAGGCCCGTCGATAGGGTTATTTGTGAAACAAATCAGCCTGATGTAGAGTTCTGGTGAAGAATGAAGCATTATTCTAGAACGAAGACAAGGCCCATCACCACCCACAGACTACCTATAGACCTCCTATCGACACTCACTTTCAAATTTACCTCAAAATTCTGACAAATTGCATAAATTTACAGGTAAGAAGATCTGGGCTTCAGTGCGTCGTCGTGCATAAAAGTCCTCGTATTACTTTCGAAATAAATCAAACCTACTTAAAACGAACTCCACTTAGGAACTCGACACTGACTCTTGCGAACTTCCCAGACACAAGTACACTTTTCCTAACGAAACCCCTGCTCTGCAGATGTGCACATCTTCACCTTGGCAACCGCCTTCATATCGTCGTTCCGTAGACCTACATCTAAACCACTTGCGTGAAAAACAATACCATCATGGGGCGAAAAATGTTATCATTTATTATTTTCTTTGGCGAAAAGATTGGATAACTTCTGTAATCCGGGAAGATGCCTGCAACCGAGACAAAGACACAGAGAACAAAAAGTTAACCATTGTACGACTGGGTGTGACTGAGATCATCGGTTAATGGCTATGGCGGCACAGGTTCATCGTAATTGGATCTGATTCGATATCGATTCGCCTTTTGCAAATCAACGTCACGTCAAAATCATTTTGCAAACGTATCTTTCGACTCTTATCTCGATACGTTCTCGCTTTTCAGTTGAATACACATCAAAGTTGTTACGAAAATTGAAAATTGCCCAGCAGAGGGAGAATGTACGTCAATCCAGGTGTCTATTCACGTTGCAGGGGAACAATAAGCGTGTGCGCCTGCAAAATAATGATTCCTATAAGCTTCTTTCAGCGACATGGGTTTTGTTTTAATGTAGCCTGTGCGTGTGGGTTGCTCAAAAGGTGCGTTGACGGGTAATATCATTTGCATGCTACATCCAATTCCATCGTTTGCCATTCAAGAGCATTGTCTGATAGGGCTCGTATTACCTGAGTTAAGAGATTGTTCCTGGCAAGTATTTTCAATTTCAATTCAACTCTCTGTAGTAGGTCTAGATTGGCGGAGCCAGTTCTGCCAAAGCGTATCTCAAGTTACGTCGATTAATCTCATCGGTTTTGTACTCTCATACGCCCTTGGAAGTGGCTTAGTATCTCACAAGCTAAATCCATGCAAATGAATTTACTGCGTCGCGGTGCAGTACTGCATGGTTTTCTTACGAGTACAGGGGATTTGCAGTTGTATGCTATCTCCGAACGATTAAATTTGAGAGGTATGGCAGGCATAAGAGTTGGCAAGCTAGCCTTCTTGATCTTCGGTGTAGGAGTGGACGTATTTACTGACACGCCAGGGAACTGGCCCAGCTGCTTAATCCCAGTACATCGTCCAGATGCGTCAAACAACGCCAAGAACAATCATCTACAGCGGAAGTGAACCCGGCCAGACCTAGCGGATGTTGAGCTTACCGTCTCTGGACCGACGGGTCTCCTAGTAGTTGAAAATAATATCTGTACAAAACCAGCCACTGGCCATTTGAACGAACACCGCCAAGGCCACGATCACTTGTCCGTGCTCAAATAGTGATGAAGTATTCGACTGAAATCGTTTGAAATAGATATAGTCTTAGATAACTCATGAAACTTGACCCGACGATACTTCAACACATCGTGGATGTTGTTACAATTTGCCCCGTGGATGTCCTGGAAGCTCAGCATCATTTCTCGTACAACGAGCTTTGACAAAGGTAAGAACGTATATCTGCTAGAAGGCAACTTCAACGGTTGGGGTGGGTATACTTTTGATCTCCTCAACTCGTGACAGAGACTAAAAATCGGCAAGAGAAAAAGAAAAGGCTCATTCGTTGCCATCTACATATATTTCAAGGTACATTTGATCTCTTGAGTGGGTCGCCGTGGCGTAGTGGGTTAGTGCGTCGACTCCTACGCAGAGGGTGCCAGGTTCCATATCCGAATTTGCCACCTTTCATATTTAACGGCTCCACCTTTTTCGAGCCACTGACAATGCTCAAAGAGTACTTCCTATCTAGAAAGAGCTTCTCAAACTTGGCCGTTCGGAGTTAGCATTAAACTGTAGGTCCCTTCCACTCGTGACAAAACAATAGCACGCACAACAAGAGTGGTTGCTGAAAAGCTAGGCCCTGGCCTACTACGGGCTGTAGCGCCACCCATATTATTATTATATTATCATACCACAACGAAATCCTTACTACTTCTTACTTCCTTACTAATATTATAAATGCGAAAGTAACTCTTTCTGTCTATCTGTTACCCTTTCACGTCTAAACCATTGAACCGATTTTGATGAAATTTGGTACAGAGATAGATTTGATCTTGGAGATGTACTTAGTCTACTTATTTCGGTTCTAAGGGGGAAATGGGGCAAAAACCACATTTTTTCAGTTTCACACAGTCCTGGCTCAGTAATGGCTTATCGGATTAAAAAACTAAATAAATGTAAAATTTAAGTAAATTTGTCCGTTATTCATTTGAGCTGTCAACCATCCTTTTGCATTGTCCTAAAGCTGAGCAATGCTCAGAAGAATGAAACTAATTATCGTTTAAAAATGTCCATCATTAGAGACCATCGGCAAAAATCAACTAGCAGTGGCAACAATTGACATTGTGTGTGTGTGGTTCTACGCATGCAGTAACTATACAGTGGACTCCCCCTAAGTCGAATTGTCACGGGATACCAAAATTTGTTGGAGTTAGAGAGAGTTTGACTTAGAGAGAGATTCTTGTATGGAAAGTTGAGGGAAATGTATGTAAAATATGGCGAAAAAGTTCGAGTTAGAGAGAGTTCGACTTAAGGAGAGTCCACTGTAAATATATTTCACATCGAAATTCCAGTGTTTTCTCTTTTTTAAGTCGTAACAAAACCAGAAAGCATCCTTCTGCGAAATACTCAAATTGAACATGGTACTGCGTGCTTTAAACTACACACACGCACCATGCCAATGGTCGGTCGCCACTGCTGATTGATTGTTGTCGATAGTCACCAAGGCAGACTGCGGCGTGGTGCGGCCAAATAGAATTTTTTAATGCGCCCTATAATAATTTAATTTACAATGACGCCTTAACAAAGGTTGAAGACCAAGTGATAGCTATTATTAGAAAAAATGTATCTGATTTTGGGATGAGCACACCACAAAGAATTGGAGAAGTAAGTAGTGATTTAATGCTATAACTAGATTACGATACTGATTCTTTAAAAAGTCAAATAATGGATGACGTTCCACTTTTGAACAGAGGACAAAGATTAAGCTTTGATAAAGTTAATCAAAAAATTTAAAGTGCGGGAGGTGGTTTGTTATTTTTGGATGCTCCAGGAGCCACTGGCAAAACCTTTCTTTTAAATTTACTATTAGCACAAGTCAGGGGAGATAGAAAAAAGTAGTTTTTTTTATATATATATTTAGAGGGACGAACGGCGCACTCAGTTCTTAAATTGCCTTTGAACTTAGCTCACGAGGAAGTGCCCGTTTGAAACATTAGCAAAAACAGTGAGCGTGGACGAATGTTGCAAGAGTGTAGACTGTTGGTTTGGGATGAATGTATGATGTCTCATAAAAGGGCAATGGAAGCACTAGATCACACTCTGAAACATATTAAGAGCAACCTGAGTATTATGGGTGGTATGGTGGTACTTTTAGCTGGTGACTGCGGACAGACCCTGCCAGTGATTACTAGGGGCACACCAGCAGATGGAATAAATGCCTGTTTGAAAGCGTCTATTTTATGGGTACACGTAAAACAGTTCCATTTGACTATAAATATGCGAGTTCAACTGCACAATGATGCACAATCAGGGCACTATGAGACTGCTCTTCTAAAAATCGGAGAAGATCGTTTGGCGACAGACATTAACGGCATGATTACACTGAGCCGTGAATTCTGTCAAATTATCGATAATATAGATGATTTGAAAAATAATGTCTATCCCGATATGCAAATAAATATGGGCAATCGAGAATGGTTGTGTGAAAGGGCAATTTTAGCGCCGGCAAATGAGACAGTGTGGCCGATAAACGAACAAATTATGTCATACGTGGAAGGGGATGTTGTCGAGTATGTCTTGGTAGACAATAGCTGTGTTTTTTTGCAAGTCAGGGGGGTAGTCGTGGAAGGTGATGGTTGATCTGTGATGATCACAATCTTCGTTTTGTGACTGTGTAGCGTGACAATCACTTTAAAAGCAAAAACACTTAATAATTATAAGATAAAAGAAAATGTTTATCAAATGAAAAGAGTCGTTTAAGCTAAACATATAGTTTTCTGTATAGCAGAGACACTCTGGGTATAACCAAAATTGCTTGGATGCAAAAACAATTAAAAATGATCTAATACATCAACCACACCTGCAAATGTAAACCACATGCACCAACCTAACGAATGAATGAATAAATTCAGGAATGAACACACAGAAATAATGTTTGTTTTTATCTGCGCTTATTTCTTAAGCGGCGATAGATATGATGAGTAACTTAAGCGGGAAGAGGATTTGTTGTTAGTGTATTTTACGTGCAAATTGAAATTTAAGCGTATATACGCTCGCAAAAAAAAAACGCAGCTAATGTTATGTACACTGAATAAGTAACGTCGCACCCTTTACAATTTTTGAATTCTTTAGGATTATCGGGAGTGTCTTCTCATGAGTTGAGGTGCTGGCGTTCCAGTCCAGTTGACGGGAAGCCTTGACGCAACGAGGCCATGTTATGGTACACGGCTACAAGTTACCCAATTGGGACGCAATATTTTAAAAGCAATAATTATGACTGGAATGGGAAAAGGACAAAATGTTTTAATTCCCCGTATTCCAATAATAACGACTGATTTTACCTTTCAGTTTAAAAGAGTGCAGTTTCCCCTTAAAGCAGCATTAGCAATGACAGTAAATAAAGCTCAAGGACAAACGCTTAAAGTAGCAGGTATACATTTAGAAATAACCTGTTTTTTTCCCATGGGCAACTCTATGTGGCGTGCTCACGAGTATCGTGCCCGCAAAATCTTTTTGTTTTAGCAGAGGATGGAAAAACAAAAAACGTAGTTTATAAAAATGTGTTAAAATAAAAAAATTAGTATCCTAAAAACGAAAAAGGCTACCCAAAGTAACTATTCCACACTGACGAAGTCGCGGGTAAAAAAATTCATAAATTGAACTCGGGTTTTGTGGGAGTTTTTTGAATCGCAAAAATTTAAAGCCGGAAGCAAATTCGTTTAAACACAAAAATCCAATTTTGCTTGCAAAAATGTTCTTGCTTACAGCAGCTTCATCACCATATAAAACAATTAAGAAATGTATTAAATTCGTCTTTGTATTTTTTCACTTTTCGACTTTCTCGACTTCTTTTGTGGTGTGAGCTTAAGAAAGACATCTGTCCAGTGTCAAAAACGGAGCCTGAATGAGGGCTCCAAATGAAAAAGGCGATTTTGACAAGTTGTGTAGAACGCCTAACATTCCTTACACCGTTCACGGGCAAAGTTTCATTGTAAACATTTAAAAAAAATATTGTAAGCCTCTCTTTTTTCATATTTTCAAATTTCCAAACAGATGTTCACTAATTAAGGCAGTGTTTCAGTTGGAAGACATGGCAATTGACGGATCAGCCTCCCACAAAGTTTAATATTTCCTCCAACAACAATCCCCCCTCCAGATTCCCTCGTTGCACAATGCAAAGAATACCCCGCTGTCAGGAGTTAAGTGAATTATGCGAACATCCAAACAAACACGCTCATTAGTCTTTCTCTCCGAAGCGGACGTTTTAAATTGCTGCTCGTGAGTAGTTAGTCCTTCGTCCGCTGCGCCGCCCCAACATTCCCCGCTGTTCGTTCTGCAAACAAGGTAAGCAATTTTACATTTCTCTTAACTGCCCTCGTTCAAATTGGAAAACTTTCTCCGCTCAACTATCTTCCATTTAAATTCTGACAACAACTTATCGCCCAGAGCTGTGGTATCGGAGAAGTGCTCCTTATGCTACCGGTTGTTGCCACTGGAGCTGCATGCAGCCACTTTCGCCCACAGTTCGCCCTCGAAAGAAGTGGGAACAACAGAATGGAAGGAAAAAATAACACCCCACAAGGGCGCATCCCACTAGTTGGCTCTGTTTTTCACTTTTAAATCATAACACAAACAAGGCCGGGTGAGGGTTGATGGTGTCCACTTACCTCGCTTGAACTGTTGCCTCATAGTGCTGATCCGGTTCCAGGCCACGAATCATATAGCTCATCCCCTGCGTGTAATGATGTGACAATGGCATCGCCGGCAAGACAACATCCCTCCAATCATTTCTACTCCAATGAATGCCATAGCCACTGGTGATTCTGTGATGACCACTGCCGCCGCCATTGCCAATATCGAGTCCGCTGCCGAATCGTCCCCCGCCGCCGTTGTATATCTGCATCATGTTGTTCGATTGTTGTAATGAATGCGATTGTTCGATGGCATTGTCGACAACGACCTCGTGTCCTTGCGGCAACCTTCGGAAGGAGAGCTTAAATTCTTCAACTGGCGAATACGAGTCCACCGTCCATGAGATGTTGTATCTGCGAATGAGAAACGAGAGAGAGAAAGAAAGAGAATGAGTGTGAGAAATCTTTATCATCATCAACACTACAAGACTGATATTGGCCACAGCGTCAGGCAGTTGCTCAGCTCATTGGGTGGCAAGGCGTGGGAGGTGGTTCTATGGTAACTTTGAAAGCTGTTTGTGCACCCGTTCTCGGCAAGACATTGACATGCATTTAAGAGTTGAAACGGAGAGCACTCGTGGCGTTGTACATTACTGCCGCTAGACGTCATTGTACATCCAGTCATTGTTCGCCGCCAACCGCTCCCCTGGCCACATGCCACTTCTCAACCAACTTAATGTTTGGTTCTTGCCCATAGTACAATGTTACTAGTGGAAATTAAATTTCATTTCATTTTCTCAACTGTTTTCTATGTAATTACTTAGTCGCCGAGCTGACTGAGGAGCTGACTGACAGGCGGACTGACGGAGGGAGTGCCTGTAATGTGCTGGGTGCCGAATGAGCCCCGATCGCCGATTACAGTGAGCGACGTTGCTCATCTGGCCGGGGCACGTAAATGAGTTCCCAGGGAAATTATTTTGAAGATGGAGAGTCAACACTGTTGCACTTAAACAGAAGCGAATACCGTGTGGATAGCGCCACTCGCTGGGGACCTCGAAGAGACAGAGCGATGTTTGGTGTACAAAATTCCACGAGATATACGAAACAAGTTCAAATTATATCGAGGTGATTACAATCGCCGAACCGCGTAGTGTTCCCGAACTATTGCCCGCATTATACAGTCCTCCGCTTTACATTGTTTTGTCGAGTGCCCTCCGTCTAACCAAACCACACACCGCCCCCTGATGCAGGGCAGGAGCAGCTTCTGATGCGTGCTGCACTTCTGTGTGCCATTGACATGATTGGTCACACATGAACGATGTTAGAGCATTTGCTGCTTCTCCCCATTGAATTGGATTACAAAGCACTCTTTGATTTTGTTAGCTCCTTTCGCAGCTCCACCATGCGTCCTCTCTCAAGAGCTTGGCTCCGTCACCAGTGTCGGTGGCATAGAAGGTAGGGGACGAGGCATATCTGACCTAAACCAAGAACAAATGGGAGCGATTCGCTGCCGTTCCTTTTTCCTGTGTAACCATGAAGGATATTCACAATCTGCTGTCGCTGTAATGTGTTTGCGCGGGAACGGAGCGGCGCGGCGGCGATGGGGGGAGTTGACGACTGAGGAGTCCCTGGAAATGACTCGTATTGTTTGACCTATGTCAAGGGTGAAAGGTCACTCGAAGACAGCGACAACGTTGACTGCTATTTTTTCCTCCCTCTACTCTTTTATCTCCTCACCCACTGGGAGGAGAGACAGAGCGGAATTAAATTGCATGGCACATTGACTCCATGAGTCAGAGTGTGGGGGGTGGGGCTCATTCGAAGGATCTTCTGAGCGTATTTTGAAGTGTACGTGACATCTAAGGGCCAATTGTACACTTCAAATCGTACATGATTCGATAACAAGCCTTTGCTTCGGAAATGTATTATCGGCGGGATAATTGAAAGAAGAAAATAGACGAACAGATTCAGGCGAATGTGCATGTACACGTCAGCACAAGAGATCGAATATTTTCCAGTTGATTGCGATTTCGAGATGGAATTGGTATCTGAGAAGGGGGCCAGGTGGGTTCGACTTGAAGGCTTAATTGGGTTTTGGAGTTTCTTATGAATTACTTGACGGCGCGTTATGACAGTTGTTGAGGGGTTTCTTTAAAATCAGTGTCAACCTTGTTTCTGGTTTTCTTCTTGGGGGCTTGGCAGTGGCAAATGTCTTTCAAATCGAGGCTACAGAGCCAGTCAGAACAAAGTATGGGCAAAATAAAATAGAATTTTTGGAGTGTTATAGAAGTGGTCCTGCCGTGGTGGGCACATCCGTGGACTCCTAACCAGGGTGCCTAGGGTGTTCTTACCGCTCAAAGCTAGGTCACCTACTTTCTTCATAGATAAGATTCACAAGACGTGTAGTTGTAAGTATTGGAAGAGCGTAGACTCAGGCCCATTACGTGCGTTGATGGACCCGGGTCTGGTCGTTATACTTGTTGGAAGAGGCCCATGAGCTCCCTGGAGACGCCAAAGGCCCAGCCCCATTACGCACGTTGATTTGTTTTTTTATAATTTGCGCGTGCTCAAGAGATTGCTAATACCCTTATGTGCCAAGGGTCAAGACACAGCACGGGCCGAAGGTATAGAGGGAGAAAGGGAGACCAGGTACCTGTGCACATTGGTCTTAAATACCTGCGGGTTGTAGTCTGTGGGAAATATTAGGCTGGGAAGAGCATTCCATATTCGTGCAGTGCGGCTAAAGAACGAGTCTCTGAATTTAACTGTTCGTCCGAAAGTAGGCTTAGGGTATACTGCATTCCTGGCGAGACGGGTATTGTGTGTGAATTCATGGAGAGGAGAAATGCATTTGGCTAGCTCACTCGAGCTACGATAAAACACGGCCAAAGAAGAGACGGTACATCGATTTTCGAGCGAGTCTAATGACTCTGCGATATTGTTGTCTCCTATAAGTTTTATCGCTCGCTTTTGGATTCTATCAAGTAGGTGCGGGGTTGTCTTGGGGGCACCAGACCAGATATGAGCGTTGTACTCAAGCTTGGGACGGATGTACGCCTTATAAATCAAAGCCAAATCAGAAGCTGTGAAATATTTCTTGCATCGATTAAGGAAACCTAAGCATTTCGCAGCATTTTTGACGACCTCAAATATAAAATTACGTTGATGGGCCTAGATCTGGTCGTTGTACTTATTGGAAGAGCCCCAGGAGGCCCAGGAGACGTCCCAGACCCAGGCTCATTCCGTACCGTCGCGTATTAATTAATAGCCTTGCCATTTGTTAGCCGATTGAATTTAGACTACATCTCTTTGAAACGCTTCAAATTAAACGCTTTACATCGAAACAATATATTACGCTTTACATTAAAACTACGAGGGCAGTCCGATAAGTACTTAGCCTACAAACCACTCTAAGAGAATGTGAGAGATACCTTGGCCTAATCCTAGGAAACTTAACTAATACAGAGGTCAGAGCGAGGAAAGCAGCCTGTGCCTGTACAATAGGATATTCGGCAAAAAATGGGGCCCAAGCTCCGTAACAATACTGGGCTCTATTCGCGCAAAGCGTTAATCGTCTCGCGGTTACGTTTCGACGATAATTTCGTTTCATGTAAGCATGAACAAACAATAGCGTCTGAGAGATATCGTTTTGCCTGCTTCGCGTAGGCTAAAAACTGTCAGTCTCGACGACTGGTTTTTGACGATACCCATTTTAGTATCGTCTCCCATTAAATGAGAACAAATTGTGTGTACATATCTTGTTCCACACTTTTGAGACATTTTTAAAGTGATAGGTTGCATTTGTTGTTAGTTTTGTTAATTAACTGAAACGAGACTGTATTAGTGAAATGTGAGAGGAATAAGAGCACAGATGTCATTTTTACGTGAGAGATATAACTTTCAGAGCACTCAAACTGTAACGATAGGCGAGACGATAGTGAGTGTCTTACATGAATCAAATCGACGATATCATTGAAGTGAATCAAAAGGACGATAGTCGTCTGAAAAATTACGCGATGAGAGCTATGTTGATGTACACAGCATTTATCAGGCCGATGCTGACATATGGCAGCGCCTGAAAGCATCTGACTTAAAGATGCTAACGAACATACAGAGGTATGCAAGTTAAAGTGAGCATTTCCTACGCTTATCTTATCTCCTTTTATGATCCAAATTTGAATAGCCTTTGGTATTCTATTTCGATCCTTCATATAGACGAAATATGAATACGAATTTTCATGTTCATCCATGACCTACGTCATTCTATTTTTAGATATATCCCTTCGTCCCTTTGAAGTGGTCACCAACATTCTTAGTGGATAAGATAGTGACGATCGATGACAAGTATTGCATCGACGCTTCATCCTTAGGTTAAGTGTTTAGAAATAATTTTGTATGTAATCAGTTCGAAAGTAAAGTTGAATAAGAGCGGACGTGTTCCGTTACTCTACAACCCAGCGAGCTCAAAAGTGTTTCAATTGGCGATCCTGCCAGGAGTAGTTGAAAAATAAAGTCGAAGGAGATCGGCCGTTAATCTAACACATAAAAAGACCGCATGCATGCTTGGGTGTCATAGGAACAATTTAAACCACTTCAACAGCGGGCTTACGGGTACTACTTGATCTTTTTCCACTTGACTTCTTTCTGCACAAGACTGCTGCATAGAGCGCCTTAAGGATCGTCCAATCCAAGAGCTGGCACACACGCCCCAATGGTCATGTGTGTGTTTTAGATGGCCTACAAATAGAGCAAGTCGTAATTGTCTACTCCCTCTCCTCTCTCGATTTCGAAATACCCTTCCCAACAAGGCAGGAGTGGAGCTCCAATGATGGCAAGATGGATCCCGCAAGAGATGGCGCTAGTTGGTAAGACTTGTTGGCTGTGTTTCATTAAATTTAATGTGTTTCATTAACTTTAATGTTTCAATTAAAACTACATAAACAAGTTGTTTCTTTAAAAAGGATCGGAAACGGTGCATCAACGTAGTCGATCTTTTTAACGTTGGTCCGCAGTTAATTTGGGCAATATTTATTTGAAGGCATGGTTCACCCTTATAACTCACATGTGGCATGATAGACTACAGAAAGGAGTACCTTTGACTATGCAGTAACGTTTCGTTACATAAAATAACGACCGTTACCCACGTTACCCATAGAATATGCCTTAGACTTCAATGAATTAGAAGAAAACTGACACCGAAATGAAACCTTAAGGTCGTCTGCTACCCCTTTCAGATTGGAAACTCAAAAAAGAGACGAAAACGATACTACCACCTGCCAACTATCAAGGCTAATTTGTAATGCACTTCAAAGTTTCACCGTAATGCGAGTGCTCCATAATCATTTTAAACTGTACTGGAACTTATTGCAAAAAATCACTAAAATTTACCTTCGCTGAAAGGAAATGAGTTGGAAAAACTTCCTGGAAATAAGACCAAAAAACCAAAGCCCTTCTAAGGCAATGTGCAAGGTTGGTAGCAAACTGTTGTAAGTCTTCTAGCTTACAAGCAATGAGATAACGAGTGGATGCATAAGGAACGAGTGCACGTAAAACGTGTTCCAGAGATTCCCTGATGATGTGTCAGAAGTCCTAAAAATTCAACGAAAAAAAAAAACCGACTAAAACTGACCTCAATTCAATCGAGGACTTGATTTGCTTCAAATTGAAGCTGTCAGAACAAGTCACGATTCCATCGAAATTTTCCAATCCCGCAATCTCAATCACAGCATCATTAGTTTAAAAGGAGACTTCCTGCCAACGTCTCTTTTTAAATTGTTGCCGCTCAGTCCCAGCATGAGTCGGGACTCACTTCATTAATCATTGCCCGTCCTCATTCTTCCAACCGGCAAAAGTCATCAACAGGAAACACACACCACCGAAAATCTTAACGAGCAGAAGCCAAACAAAAAATAACGAAGAGAGAAAAATACCCCCAACTCATGCACAAATCAAGAACACACCCTCACCACAGAGACTTCCCACACAGCAATCTTTCAATAAAACTCACCTATCCTTGTACTGACTAATTGGCGGCGAATTGAATACAGCCACATTCGGTTTTCCACTTAGCTGAAGAGTTTTCCTCGATTTACCCAACTGATTTTCCGCAACACACGAGTAATTTCCGAAGTCCTGAGGATGTACCTTACGTATAATCAACGTGTGACGTGATCCACGATTCTCCATTATATGACGTTCGGTTGTGTCTAATTGCATGGTATCCTTAAACCATATAACCTGTTCGAGCACGGTCCGGATATCAAGTAACCCCAAACCATTCAGCAGCCACCCATCACCCATCACATTCCAAGTGAGTTACATGCGATTTCCAGAGTTCCGTCGTCGATAATGGGTGCGATGGGGGAGATGAATTGGTTTGTTGTGTTGTGGATGGGCGGTGTGCGGATGTGCGAGAGCGAATGTGGAATGGTGTGTATTGGTGTCGGAATAAACACGGATAAGAGAATCGTTGTCAGTGAATTTATTGTGAATTTATCGCACATCCCAGTCAAGGCAATCATACCACACGTGTGCCGTTCCAGCGAGCGTCGTCGTCGTCGGCAGGATAATGCCGATAAAATCATTTATTCGCCAGTGTATACGCCGATGAACAGTGTAATGGTTATGATGTTGATATGAAATGAAAATACAAAACAAAAGCGAAAAATACCCAAGCAAGGGGGCATCGTCGACAATGACGTTGACAGGACATCCGAATCATCCGAATCCGTACCGAACGGGCAACGGGCAGCATTTTCGTTGTCGGATTAAGCCCACATCACGTATGGTGGCGAGGTCATTCAGGTGTGTATGAACGAAACGACATACAGCCCGCCGCCAGATATATGCACACACACACACACGGTGCGAGAGGATGTCAGAGGATTTTTGCCGAAAAACGGAGACGTGCGATGTTCATAATTCGGTGATGTGAAAAGTTGAGAGAGTTTCCATTAAAATCCGTAGGCGATGTGAGTAAGGATTGATGTACCGTCAAGGTTGGACGCGTGGAAGGAAGAGAGAGGAAAAAAAGAAGATAAATTTCATTAGTAATTGAATAAGAAGGGTGAGCAGTGAAAACAAAAAGTAAATAAATTTGCACAAGCACACACACAGGCATACAATTCAGATTTTGGAGCAGCGCGATGTTCATATTTCACTGAAAGCGGAAACAGGGAATATACACAATCTACACAGAACTCTTCCTCAAACTGCACCAAAGGACCAGCCAACAAATGGCATATGTACATAGATAAAGGGCCTTCTAGAGAATTGCATTTCAACTTGGCAGTATTGCTCGCAGTGGCAGCGAGCTCGGCTACTGAGAGTTGATTTGTTGTCAGCGCCATTTAACATATTCCTATGAATTGACTCAAGCTGGAGTAGCGCTTGGAAGTTGAACGACATGCTTTTTTGAAAATTATTCTTCAGCTCGCGAAACTTTTTTCCATTTGTTCAGTGGATGGGGTCAAAGCAAACCATAATAAATGTACGGAGACTTAAGGTAACCAGAGGCATAGTCAATTTTCTTTCTCACACTTGATTCTGGGGAATTAGAAAAAACTCATTTATGTATGAAGAGAGCGTTGTATTTCACTGTGACTTAACTAAGAACAAGTTAACGAAACTTAACGAAACTGAACGAAGGTTATTCTGTTGCACTACTGTGTATAAGCTCCGTTGCTTCAGTTAAGTAAAATCTACCTCCATCTATAGGGTTAACGAAACTTAACGAAGGTGTTGTTATGGTCACTCTGTAGCATTTCTGGGTATTCGCTCTGTTGCGTTAACTTAGATCAACATTCATCTATAGAGTAAACTAAACTTAACGAAGCTCTGGTTATGCTACCCATGTAGCAGTCGATATGGTCACTCTGTAGCATTTGTAAGTATTCGCGCCGCTGCTTAAATTATTTTATGCCTACGACAGTCTATTAAGTGAACGAAACTTAATGAAACCTAACAAGACTTGACGAAAGAATCGCTTTATCATTATCGTCCTATATCATTTCTGTAAACTTACACGAATTCTTGGATTGACTTAAGTCTACGTCCGTCTATTAAGCGCACGAAATTTATCGAAACTGAACGAAGCGGTCATTATGGTTACTCTGTAACATTTCAGTGTATTCGCTCGGTTGCTTAGGTTATTTGTAGGTCTATCTCCGTCAATAAAGTGAACGAAACTGAACTCTGTTGTACTTCTGTGTAACTATGGACAAGTGAAGGAAACCTAACGAAACTGAACCAAGGTTAATCTGTTGCACTTTTGTGTAACTAAGGACAAGTCAACGAAACTTGAAGAAACTAATCTGTTGCACTTCTGTGCAACTCGCTTCGTTGCTTAAATTAACTTAGATCTACACCCATCTATTGAGTGAACGAAACTTAACGAAGTGGTCGTTATGGTCTCTCTGTAGCATTTCTGTGTACTTGCTCGGGTGCTTCAGTTAACTTAGATCTACCTCCGTCTATTAACTGAACGAAACTTAACGAACACTTCTATAATGTATGATTTCTATACACTGTGTACTCGATCTAAAAGACAAGTTGTGCACACTGAAGTTTATCCTAGTTAAAGGACGTCGGGACTTAATTTCATTCGTTAAACTCGTAGGAATGCTATTTATTGCCCTTACCTAAGAGATGAGGCAGCAACTGCTTCACGGTCAATTGGCGATACAGATTCAGTGAGCAGCCATTTTTTCCTTGAGTACCCATAACTTGAATACCTCCGTTTTCAAGACAGTGCTATTATTTCAGGCCATGACGGTCACGCACTGCTGAACTTCTGTGAATTATATCCTCTTGCACCTGGACGGTGAAGGTGAGAAAGGACTCGTGAATGATGGAGTGTCCAAAACGGGAGAGTTCTTTCCAAATCTGCAGTGACGAGACGGTATATCGACAGAAGCGATTGCGCTTGCCTTGGACAACGGTAGTCTATAAAGTATTTTCTTAAATCATTTTTAAGGCGGCTCTGTAGCATGAGTTACACAACATAGTGTCGAGTAAAGGCCCACTCGGAAGCGAACTGCGGGTGTGGTAGTGAGAGGGAATCACGTCAAACCATTCACAGGGGCGCATCGAATCAGCGGCCTTAATTACAGACTTCAGACGAACAGTGCGAACCTAGGTCCAGCCTTTTGTCAAACAGGACCCACCCACATACGTGCTCTTTCACAAATTTCCAGCTCATCCACCGGAACGCTTGAACATCGAAATTTCCAATCAGCACTAATTTCATGTCTTTCCGAAGCACGACGTGAACTTACCCGACGACGTGAGAAGAAAAAGCGAAACACGAAAAACAACGCAACGAACCATCTCAGCCACAGTAAGTGAATGAAAACAAAAACTTTAGTATTACTTCCTGGTCGTTTGCCAAAGGAAAACCATGTCCACTGATCCTGATGATGCCTTAACTGACCCCAAACTTTTCTTCTCCTGTCCATTCCAATCGTTTTTCATCATCATCCATTCCCCCTCTCCCCGCCGAACCATCACTCAGCGCCTCTTTGTCTCATGGAACCACTAATTGGAAGTGTTTAGTGCAAAAGGATGTTTAAGTTTCTGCTTGTGGCTCTTGCGAAGGGGCTAATTAAAAAGGGATTACCCCTGTATGGTGTGCGCGGGGGGTACGGTATACTCTGGCGTATGTGGATGCGGGCACACAAGAAGGTCATCCACTGTGCTTAGCGCTAAATCGACACGAAGTAAAAAAAGAACTGAAAGTATCTTATAGTTCATATGAACATTCCGGCCGGGCTACGGCATGGTGGCAAGGGGGACGCAACTGTGCTCACTTCTGTCCATAGAAAGTTTCCATCAAACTTAAGTTAATCTTCCCTGTCCGGACTTGTCCGGGGCACGGAGAAATAAAAACTACGTATAGAAGGCAATTCCCCTTGCATGGACACACCACGATGCCAAATCCCAGGCAAGCAGTAAAATGTGGAACGGATCCCACGAAAAAATACGACTATGAGGAGCGAACACACGCGCACACGTCACATGGACGAGTCACATCGGGTGTAGGAAGCTGTGGGTGCAAAATAAAATGAACTTCCAACTTCAGGCGTACACACTGATGATGGGGGCGCTGCTTCACGTAGGATGTTAGGGAACTTTAGTGTGTTTCGGTAAAGATTATGAGGTCTTGTCCTTATTCAGGGGATACACGCTCGAATTGTGTACGTGAGTTTAAGCAGCAGTTTGTCCATCGAACGACGGTGGAGAGGGGATTACACAAGGATAAAAACAGTCGTTGTGGACGATGTGCGACTGAGTGGAACTGGACAAATATTGGTTTTTGGGCCGCCAACAGCGCCTGGTAAACTGAGGGCTTGTTGTAGTCGCGAAAATAAGAGATGTCGGTTGATGGAGTGTCTTGGAGATTTGCCTCA
This sequence comes from Eristalis intricaria, assembly GCA_964034865.1. Classification (NCBI taxonomy): domain Eukaryota; kingdom Metazoa; phylum Arthropoda; class Insecta; order Diptera; family Syrphidae; genus Eristalis; species Eristalis intricaria. Next base: position 110,977,752 of record OZ035873.1, on the reverse strand, counting down.
ACCTTCTGTTTAACTGGTGCTCGTTAAAAGTCCAGTAGTGTGTACCTTGGCCAGTGGAGTGATGGGTGTGCTCGAGGGTATTCTATTCGAAACTGCTATTCATACCTCCGATTACGCTGGCTCCCTGGACATTAAGTCATGCAGGTAGGCTGGTTGAAGTGGTGGATGAGAACTAGACTTGTGTATTTTAGTTCAGTCCTCTTCACTCACTTAAATAACCACTATCTACCTCCAATAGCACTGACTTAGATACGGGTGTCCTCTCGAAAAGGGAGTTGAGTTAACTATCCTTCGTCATGTTGTGATAGACTCTTTTTTTCTGATTCTCCCTGTCACTGGTGTTTACACTACGGTCACTATGACGCTTCTTCAAGGGGTATTCAGATCCCATGACCTCTCCTTGTACCAAAACATAGCCTCCAGACCCTCAGTTGTTTTACCTACAATAATACAGCCCAGCTACATATTCCTTCTACACCATTTTCCGTCAATAGGTAGACCAATCCGTTCGGACGTCCAGTCCAGTCCCAGTCCAGTCCCAGTCCAGTCCCAGTCCAGTCCCAGTCCAGTCCCAGTCCAGTCCCAGTCCAGTCCCAGTCCAGTCCCAGTCCAGTCCCAGTCCAGTCCCAGTCCAGTCCCAGTCCAGTCCCAGTCCAGTCCCAGTCCAGTCCCAGTCCAGTCCCAGTCCAGTCCCAGTCCAGTCCCAGTCCAGTCCCAGTCCAGTCCCAATCCAGTCCCAGTCCAGTCCCAGTCCAGTCCCAGTCCAGTCCCAGTCCTGTCCCAGTCCAGTCCCAGTCCAGTCCCAGTCCAGTCCAGTCCCAGTCCAGTCCCAGTCCAGTCCCAGTCCAGTCCAGTCCAGTCCAGTCCAGTCCCAGTCCCAGTCCAGTCCCAGTCCCAGTCCAGTCCCAGTCCAGTCCCAGTCTAGTCCCAGTCCCAGTCCCAGTCCCAGTCCAGTCCCAGTCCAGTACCAGTCCAGTCCCAGTCTAGTACCAGTCCAGTCCCAGTCCAGTCCAGTCCCAGTCCAGTCCCAGTCCAGTCCCAGTCCAGTCCCAGTCCAGTCCCAGTTCCAGTCCCGTCCCAGTCCAGTCTAAGTACAGTCCCAGTCCATCACGAGGGTAGTTCATTAATGCCTTTGCAAATCAAAGAAGGTTTGCAGATTCTAAAAATTTGTCAAAGGCAAGGATCTCCTCGGCTGAAATCCCTCGACAGAGGATCCGGATTGACACATGGAATGCGGCTTACGTCAGAAATCGAAATATGAAGAGCAGGCAGGCGTTTCAAAAATATCACCACACCACAATCGTATCGTTAGGTCAATTAAGCTCTTCGCCCTCTGTCAACATTGGATGTTGGACGTTTCGAGGAACATTTCGAAACCCATTTCACTCACATCTGGTGCGGGGATTCAGTGGCATCGTCGTCCATTCCCACATCACTGTGTGTTATTTACAGACGACACTGATGAAGTTTCGGGTTCTATTGGCAGGATTACTATCCATCTGCCAACGGGCCGTGTACATCTGTTTTCGGAAATTAATCGTTAGACGGAAAAGGATGTCTCACAGAGGTTATTGGGACAAAGACGAACGACTCGGGGGGAAAAGAAAGAGGTGAGGGAACGGCCATAACCGTATCAAGCATTTGTCACTCGCAAATGGAAACGACAACTTGTTGTGCAGACCGTTTCTTGGAGAAGCGACATTTCGGAAACAAATGAAGAGGAAATTGTGAATTAATACTGCATAGAAATGTCTTGTTAAAGGGACAACTCAATTTGATGGGTAGCATTCGGTGGCGTTTCAGTTAAAAAAGGAGAACTATTAGACATCGATCGAAAGACGCCGCGCCGATCAGATAGTCTCTAGAAGGTACTAAATGCTGTGTAACAAGATAAGAGTGCATTGATGGTGATGGAAAAATTCGAAACATCATTTGTCCAGCCCGTCCATAAAAACGCTGATAAATCATCAGCTTATAAAATATCTTGAATCGTGAAAGCGACAGGTCTACTGGTGCTCTGATAGCTTATCTCACCGAAAAGTGGAACCAGTCTTTGCACAAGGCAGGCGAAAGCAAGATCGTTGCGCTTGATATTTCTAAAGCATTTAACAGAGTTCAAGCTCTCTTGTCGAAAATGCGTGCCTAAGGTGTCGATAAATCTATTCTTCTATGGATTAGAAATTACCTTTCGAACAGTTCAATTCAAGTTGTTTTGGATGGGTTCAAATCTGATATCCACCAAATAAATGCTGGCTCAGTTATGTCTCCGACACTCTTTCTCATTTTTATAACTGATCTCTTGTCTGCTACTTCTAATCCAATCCATTCCTTCGCTGATGACAGCACCCTTAGCTTTTCATAATCGTTCCAAGACTCACGACCCCGCCCTTCGGCCGTAAAATTGGAACGGCAGCGTATGTTAAGCACATTGAATTCCGATCTTGACAGCATAATTATAATAATAATAATATAATATGGGAGGCGCGACAGTCCGAGGCGGACCTGGGCCTAGCTTATCAGCAACCACTCATTTTGTACGTGCTATTGTTCTTTCACGCGTGGAAGGGACCTACAGTTTAATGCCGACTCCGAACGGCGAAGTTGAGAAGCTTTTTCTAGACATGAACATTCCTTGAGCATTGTCAGTGACTTGAAAGAGGTGGAGCCGTAAATTATCAAAGGTGGTAAATTCGGGTATCGAACCTGGCACCCTCTGCTTAGGGGTCGACGCACTTACCACGGCGACACACTGACAGCATAATTAACTGGGGAATTAACTAACAATTGAGTGGAATGCAATGTTTCAAAAACTCAATGCTGTCTGCTGTCACTGAAGCGAACCCTTGATAATCAGCCATTATCCATGAATGGTGCGTGTATCGATGAAACCGAAATACTTTCCATCCTTGGTATGTGTATCAACACAACACTTAGTTGGAACGAAAACATATTTGAGGTCGCCCAAAATGCTGCGAAATATTTAGAAAATATTTCACCCCTTCTGACTTGGCTTTAATTTATAAGGCGTACATCCGTCCCAAGCTTGAGTACAACGCTCATATCTGGTCTGGTGCCCCCAAGACCATCCCGCACCTACTTGATAGAATCCAAAAGCGAGCGATAAAACTTATAGGAGACAATGATATCGCAGAGTCATTAGACTCGCTCGAACATCGATGTACCGTCTCTTCTTTGTCCATGTTTTATCGTTATTTCAACAAACGATGCTCAAGTTCAATAGCCAACTGCATTCCTCCTCTCCATGAGTTCACACGCAATACTCGTCTCGCCAGGAATGCCCATCAGTATACCCTTAAGCCTACTTTCAGACGCACAGTTAAATTCAGAGACTCGTTCTTCAGCCGCACTGCACGAATATGGAATGCTCTTCCCAGCCTAATATTTCCCACAGACTACAACCCGCAGGTATTTAAGACCAATGTGCACAGGTACCTGCTCTCCCTTTCTCCCTCTATACCTTCGGCCCGTGCTGTGTTTACACATAAGTGTATTAGGAATCTCTTGAGCACGCGCAAATTATAAAAAAACTAACAGGTGACTAGACTTAGCTGGCCCTGGCATACTCGGGATCTCATACAGGGGATTTCATGCTAGGAACTTTAAATATTTTCGAACTGCATCTGTTGTCACGTGAGACCGAGAATTGAGCTAATGAACATCACTTACGCCTAAGTCACGCAAAGATGAGGCTGCAGGGATGTGGTTCGATGCTAAGGAAGTAGTCACCAAACAACTGCGGTGAATGTATATAATGGATTGACATAGATTGACGTTAAGAAAAAGAAAGATACAATTTACTTATCACATATTGAAGGGAGCAGGGGCCCGACGGAGAGCAGATAAATGGAGGTAAAGTCGTTTCATCCGCGTACACTGAGGGCAGTCAGTTCGAAAATGCTCTCTTAGGACCACCTACTGCAAGTCCCAGTTTTGTATTAAACTAGAATGCTGCTAGGCAGTGACCTCGAATAATTGGCAAACGTCAAGTTAAATCATATTCTGAAACGTGTATCTCGAAACCACTAAATAATAATAAATATGAAAAATTAAATTTTCAAATATGAAAAATGACAGAAACGTCAACGAAGAGCACAATGGACGCTAAGTGGATTATAGATTTTTGCATGCTAATCAACCCTCCCTCCCTACCCACAAGTCCTAGATCAGCTACCTGTCTGAAAATAGGTCAATTGAAATCATTTACATTTTTGCAAAGGACCAATTTTGTCCGAAGTTGATTTTTGCCGATATGAATACATTTTCAGAGCGAACAACCATCACAAGTCGGTTGCATATTGCAATTTATTCCATTTGTGTGCAATCTGATGTGATCCGAAAGGGATTACAGAACGATACTCGACGTCAGATTTATGGAACAAATAGGATTGATTGCAGAAATAAATTAACGATTTTAAAAAGCGAACGAAATTGAATTGAAACTTCGGCTTCATCTGTTGCTTTGGTGATAATCCTATCACGTACGGTATGTACTCAAGCTGGCGTTAATGTTGGTGTGCAGTACATGTTCCAGATAACATTTTTTTTTTCTGAAATTTAATATGATACTTTATATTATTGTGTTGGCAAAATGTAGTTTTATGAAGTACGAGTATAATGTTGATTGAGGTAGATTTGGAAAAGGCTCCTCGAGGTAAACTCTGGAGTGTGTCTGCAGGAGTATGGGATCGATGGTCCGCTTTTGATGTACATTCCGTCTCTATACACAAGCCGTAGAAGTTGTGTTCTGCTTAACGGTGCTGAATCAACACCATGGCCGTTGCACTCGCGTGGTGTTTGTAGGAAGTAATTTGTGGAACTACTGTACCAACCTTTAAGATTCTTTCACCAATAGAAAGCCACATTATTGCTCCGTGCCATAAGCTATTTTTGATTGTGGTTATTAATATTTTTGAATGTGAAATGACAATATTTGTCAGTCGATTCATTAAAAGCATTTAACCAAATAATCGCATCGCCATGATTTTCTTTGAGTGGAGACCACTGCCTGCAGTCGTACAGCAGTGGCTATTAGGGTGGTTTTAGAAGGTATTGATGCAATAGTGTGTGTGACAAGCCGAGGGCACTATGACATGATTTTGTTTTTTTGTACTGGAATGAAGGATCTCTTCTAGAAAAAAACAAAGATCAGTGTTAAGGCCTGAGGAGTATCACAGAGAGAAAGACAAAAATAGTTTCGCCCAATATGGCTGGAAAAGGCAGCTAGATAGCTCAGCTGCTTCGTTACAATAGTGCGTTTGAGAAAAGTATGTGGTGTTATTTTCTATATATACAGTGGACTCCCCCTAAGTCGGATTGTCACGGGATACCAAAATTTGATCGAGTTAGAGGAAGTTTGACTTAGAGACAGATTTTGTATGGAAAATATGGTGAAAAAGTTCGAGTTAGAAAGAGTTTCGACTTAGAAAGGGTTCGACTTACGGAGAGTCCACTGTATTTCACAAGTGACATTGTAAATGCCTTCCTTTAGGCCTACAATCGTTTACGTTCAGGCAACGGCCGTTGACGAAATCCTTGAACTTAACGATAGATTGTGCCAGATAGTCCATAGATTAGGACATGTCATAGACGCAATATGTACCGGTCTTTTAAATTTATTGGAAAAAATTATCACTGACTTTATGCAAGGGCACCCACAGTCGATACAATTAATTAACAAATGATTTGATCTTATAGAAAAATCCCGGTCGAATCAAGTCGGTTTTCACAAGTTGGTGCTATTGAAGATACCGAGCACTATCCTCACGAATTTTTTAAATTCGTTGAGCCTTTCTGGCTTGCCACCTAGCGACCGGCATTCCTATAAGGCTGTTAAGAAACTTGAACCTTCCCAACATGTGAAAAGGTACAAGGCTACTGATGAAAGAGTTGCGGGACAAAATTAGCGTGGCGACCATCCTCACGAGGAAAGGAGTACTACAACTTGCTTACACTCCTCGGGTACCCACGATTCCGATGGAAAGGCTGCAGTTCCCAGTCAAAGATTCATTTGCCATCGCGATTAAATAACATTCAAAATTTGTCAAAATTCAGAGCTCGACTGTCCACTGTCAGAAAGCTGCACCAGCCAATAAAGAGGAATTATGACATTGGACGCCTGACCACACCTGAGACTGCCAGAGCCTACGAAGAGCAACTGAGTGAGAGACTCTCCGGTATGCCCACGTCATACACCAACGCCAACGAGATGTGCTTGTATTGCCAATCGGCCATCAAAGAGGTAGCCGAAACCATCTTAGGCTACCTACCACCTCCGACGAGGAAGGTATGACGTGGTATGATGTCGAGTGTGAGCAGAAGAAACATGCAACTGACGAGGCATATCAAAAGGCGTTGCAACGAAAAACTAGGGCAGCGCAGGAGGAGTACCGGGCTAGATGAAGGGAGGAGAAAAAGCCGACTACACCTGAAGAAAAGGTCTCTCGCAACCTCCCATCTCAAGGATATCAAAGAGTCTGGGGACAAGCACGAAATACGGGTCTTCTACAAAAAAGCCAAAAGCCTTGCCGCTGGCTTTAGGAAAGGCACCCAGGCTCTTTGAAACTGTGGGGAATAGTGGATGTGTTTAAGAACCACTTCCATTAGCTGCTTAGCGGGCCTGACCAGGAGAGAGTGATAGGGAATCAAGAAATCCCTAATCCAGTGGAAGTCCAGTGAAGAAGTCGGCACAGCCATCAATAGGCTGAAGAACAACAAAGCCGCAGGCTGAGATGGCCTACCATCAGAGCTCTTCAAGGCCGGTGACGATGTTCTGGTAAGGAGCATGCACCAGATCATCTGTAGAACTTGGGAGGACGAAAGCATGCCCGACGACTGGAATATCAGCTCCATATGCCCCATCCACGAAAAAAAGGCGAACCTCCTCTTGCAACAACTATAGAGGTATATCCCTGCTCAACGTCGCCTACAAGATCTTGTCCGGCGTACTGTGTGAACGTCTAAGGCCGTTTTGCACCGCACTAATCGGCACGTACCAGTGCGGCTTCGGGGCCGGCAAATGGAAAATAGACCAAATCTTCACACTAAGGCAAATCCTGGAAAAGACCAGCGAGTTTCTAATCAATACGCACCACCTCATTATCGATTTTATAGCCGCATATGACAGCATTCATCGCAAGGAGTTATTTGGTGCGATGGCCGAATTCGGGATCCGGTTGCACTACTTCGCACTACGCTAACGAATACGCGATGCATAGTGCAGCTCCGCTCGAGGACTTCCGAGCCGTTTAAAACCTGCACCGGATTTCGACAAGGAGATGCTTTGTCGTGTGATTTCTTCAATTTGGTACTGGAGAAGATAGTGCGGCGGGCAGCTGTAAGCACGGAAGCCACTATCTTCTACAAGTCAGCCCAACTGCTGGGATATGCAGACGACATCGACATCGTCGCGCGTTCCCAACTTGCCGTAGTGGAACCATTTACGGCAATTCAAGAAGAGTCGAAGCGAGCTGGTCTTAAGGTCAACGAGGATAAAACAAAGTATATGCTGTCGACCAAAAAACGGTCCGTCACACACTACCTGCGACAAAATATTACAATCGATAGCTACAATTTCGAGGTAGTAAAGGAGTTTGTCTACCTCGGGGCAAACGTAAACTCCACACACGACATCACTGTGGAGATCCGACGTAGAACCGCCTTTGGCAACCGGCGTAACTTCGGCTTGTCAAAACTCCTGACAGTCCTGAAGGACTAAGATCATGCTCTACAAAACCCTTATTTTGCCAGTCCTGCTATATGGAGCCGAAAGCTAGACGATAAGCAAAACCGCGGAGCTGACACTTGGTGCCTTCGAAAGTAAAATTCTACGGCGGATAAATGGTCCCGTCTGCGAGGAAGGCGAAATGGCAACTCTATGATCTGTACCCGGATGTGGATGCACTGGCTCGGCCACATCGAGCGCATGGACAACAATGCTCTAGCTAGGAGGGTCTTCGAATCCGAGCCTCCTGGTTCGAGAAGGAGAGGAAGACCGAATCTCCGGTATAAAGACCAAGTAATCGCGGATGCAAGACAGCTTGGTTTTGATGACTGGAAGCAGCGTGCCCAGGACCGTCAGGAACGGAAAGCAGCTATCGCTCTGGCCTGGACCCTGAATGGGTCGTCAGCCTGATAAGTAAGTAAGTATTATTGCAGAAGTACGATGCAAAGAACGAGCCTAAGGAAGTAAGTAAGTCAAAAACTCTCTCTGGTGGGCATAGACTTGTGAAAGGAATGTTCTCATGGGCAGTTATAGTTTGGCTTATCTCGAGTTGGAACGTAAGACAAACAATACTTTTTGCTACCAGACAGAAGCAGAACTTGAAACATACTATACACAGATGTCTTCGAGGTTATGTGCAATGCACTTTATGTTCATGTATGGTATAGTATGGTATGTGGACAGGCGCAGTAAAACACGCCTCACTTAGGTCCGGTTGGACACATTGTAATGCCCAGTTTGGGGGTAGGAAGAATCTCTTGTTCCTACTCGTCGACCTTTAGGTGTTGTTGGTCATAACAACCATTCGGAAGTCCTGATGAACCTGCAAATAGATGTTAAGGGAATTTCTTCAAGCTCATACTTCTTCATTTTGGAAGAAGTATTCTCCCAGTGTTCCTCGTCTCAATGCAGAGAGACTGGAGCAGTGAAAAAGAAAGTGGGAAATATCCTCTATTTCGTCTTCGTATCCTGGATGATTCCCATATGGTATGGTATCCATATCCCAAATGGTTGAGTCCGGTCAGCCCACCCACTACCATTTCCAGCACCACATTTTTACCACATTGAAGGAGTACTTCGGTTCCTGCGTTGTTATAACCTGACCAAAAGCATTCGGGAGGCCCTACGGGTGGATGTGGAGATCCACCTATCATCAGCTAGCTCCATGATCTGCTCGTACACCTTCATCCTGACACCAGGAGGTATATACATGGGATTGCCTGGTACGGGTCGGTTTCGGTACCTCATTGCCAGTAATGTCCCTTGTGACCCAGGACCCAGCAAAGAGTGATCGTTTGCTGTGTACCAAGGACCTTAAGCTCTTTGCGACCAACTTGGACTTGATTTCGAACGCCGTCATAGCTTTGATGGACGCTTGGCTGTCAATTAAAAAGGTAATATCTGCCGGAGGCATTTCAATCAATGAAATCATTCAGGCCGCTTTTTTGACTGCAAGGACCTCCGTTTTAAACACGCTACAATGATCGGGTAATCTGATAGAATGGTGCATGTTTAGTGTTTCGGAGAATATGCCCGCGCCTGTACCTTTATGCATCTTCGATCCATCCGTATAAACGTACATAGATGTCGGGCCGTTGATGGGTTCTTTTCGGTTCCCAACCCTAAGGATGTCTCAAAGTCAAGAAAGGGGAGTAGCTAGTCACTTTCGTTCGTTTCAATAAGTAATCTGTCTAGTATATATGCGTGCTCTGCATTTACTAATCCTTATAACGCTTTTTGCTGCGGTGGACTGTGGGTAGAGGTCTAGTGGAAGGAGATCCAATAGCAGCTCCATGCCTGCTGTTGGAGTCGTGGAAATTGCTCCTGTCACGCCGAGGCAGGTACGTCTTTATATACTTGTTTGAGGTTGGTCTGTTTCAACCAAGCTTACCACCATACTAGGCTGCCTCACGTCAGAATCGGCCTTAAAATCGCAGTATGCATCCACGGAATTGTTTTGGTGTTTGGGCCCCATTTTCTGTCAAAGATTCTGTTACTGACGTGCACAAGCCGCTTTTTCTACTCTTTCTTGAATATTAAGTTTCCAATTTAGTTTCTTGTCTAGTATCAACCCAAGATATCTTGCACTATCTTGAAGCTCGAGGGTCATTCCCTCGATGACTGGGGTGTTTAACGGCGGGATAACCCTTCTGTTGATGAAGAGTACCAAACTCCGTTTTTTTGGGGTTGATTCATAGACCGCATGGTATTGCCATCTTACTGATCGTTGGGAGGAATTTACCACATGCGATTGTGACAACGTCATCAGAATGCTCTGACACCCGTGTACATGTTAATAGAGTCCCAATGAAGCTGGTGGGGAAGTTTTAGTATCCTAGAGGCTTTTTCACGACCCAATTTTGGAACAGCTCGGGAGATCTATAATCATAATGGCCGATCTTTATGTCCAAGCCAGGTTAGTGTTTTTTTTAACTCATTATCAAATATGGATAATGACTGAAAGACTAAGATGGCGAATAAAAGCTGGCGAGATGATATTTCATCGTGCTATTAGTCAGGATAGGGTGAGAAACACGGCAGTACGCGACGAACTCAATGTTGTGCAGCTGCTTCTTCGAGCGGATAGGGCATTGTTTCGATGGTTTGGTCACGTGGGACGAATGTAACCATCATCAAGACATCCGACGCGAGAAGTCAGATGGGTTATCGATTAAGTGGATTCTTCTGACCGTAGAGCAACGGCTAACTGCACAGACTTCTAGCATCATTTCGTCAAATTTGACTCGAATGTTATCCTGTCGCATGAAAGAAGTGGTTTTAGCGGTGAGATACAACTTTTCTTTCGAGTACTCTCATAAGACTACTTGTAAAGAGGCCATAGCAAGGTAGAAGTCGTGCAGTTGTTGTACATCCCTCGTGATTTGATGATTCGTTTCTTCATATTTGTATATTGCACCAGTCCATGTTAGCCTGGGCCTCTACCAACAAGCCTCTCTACTAGGACAATCTCTAGTTAGCTGTCTCTAGTAACGTGCCTCAATGTCTTCCTCCATTTCTGCGAGCCACTATATTATTAGGAGTCCTTTGTAGCGTTGTCACACAGGTTCAGAGTCTATGACGAGGACAGCAGAAACATCGTTTTCCTCCCGTTCATCGCCCTATACATTTTAGCCACTTCCGTCTCCAACAGACGTGTGCCAACAGAAGCCTCATACTCTGGCTACTCTACAAGAAATTGCAATAGACCACTCTCTGTGACTGTCAAACACCAGCAGAGCAAGGTAAGCCAAATCAAAATAGCGATCAACCAAAATCGACTTAGAACATAAGGAGCACGTGGTACAAGCATATCTCAGAAGTATCTACACACTCTTCTTCACTCTTGTTCTACGAACAGCAAAACTTGAAATCAATGCAGTTACTGAATAGGTGCGCCTCCAGAGACGAAGTGGTCTCATGGCCTGAAAGCAAACCACAATCTCTTAATCCACACTTGAGTGGATGTTGTTTATGACACAAGATGCTTCGATGAAGACCTGCATTCATTCACAAACAGAGCACTCTAGAGGTCATTCAACAGCAGATGCCTGTCAGGGATAGAGTGGCAGTACTTTTGACCACAGTCTGAATTTGCAGTTAATTTAATTTGTCACAGCCACGTCTTGCACATGCACAAATATCTCTCCTGCAACGGTTATGCAAATGCGGGTCACAATCTCAGTCTTTGTGAATTAATCAAGTAATTTAATTACGCGTTTAATGGGACCCACCACTCTGTGCACACGGGGGACACCTGCGTGGGCCATTAGTCAAATTGGATTCCGACGTCTTAGCTGTCACACGGACTGCAAACTGCTATTTGTTTATACTCACTCATATCGTTTTATGACACATGTGCATTTGTGCGCACGGAGGTACAGCAAATGCTTATCCGTGTTTATCTTTCGTCCATGACAAATGAACGCATGCAGAACTTAATTCCGTGCTCCACAAAGTCGTCCATGGCAATACGAGATAGGATCTCTGGATGTGTGGGAGGAGACTGCCAAAGGTTGTCATGGACAAGAGCGGTTTTTACAAACCCCGCACATTGCACTCAAGAAGACTTTGTCAGTGAAGCAGTGATAATCTGACTTCACAAGGCTACCAACTCCAGCATCTAGCATCTGGAATACGAAGGAGATTATTTTCTTGAATTAAGATACATTTCGCCACTGCTGGGAATTTCTATTTTGCTCAGCAAGGTGAACCACAAGATAATTTGTTTTTGAGATGCATCTTGGTATTGATTTCCGAGAGGCACACACGTCTCGGAATTGAGTGGAAATCGAATAAATTTCGTACAGATTCATATCGGGATTTAGTTTCCGACGAGTTCGATTGCATTTCACTTGAGATAGTTCAATCTGAATTTAAAGATTTAAGGATACCGGCACACATGCTTGTTGATTATCAAACAGATTCAATGTTCAAGGAGGGGGCTTTGCTTTAATTCTTCCGCACAATCAGCATTGCAATGTAGCTGAAGATCAAGTAAAACTTTAAAATGGTCTATTGAGTGTTGGATTGGAAACAGTCGTGGTTGGATGAAGGGCAGTTTGATAAGTCAGTGGCTTTCTGATTTAAAGGTTCTTTTTAAGGCAAATAATCGTTTTATTTCTCCTTCTAACGTGCGATATTTGATCCTGTTTGCGTTGATAGTATCTGGAAGAGAAGATACGAACTCTACGACGTGAACCTGTTCATGCATCTAAGGATTCAACGCTTAAGGTGACCGGACCATGTGTGAGAAGGACATCAGTGGACCATTAGTGCGAGAAGGACACGTGGGGCGCGTCTAAGGTGGCGCACCCAAGTGGAGAAGACCTCAACCAAGTTGGCGTTTTTAAAGGAAATTGGAGGCCGTTAGCCAGAGATTGTGACAGAGACACATTCAATAAGTTTGAGCGGTTGCTATGCCCCTGCATTACAGGGGACAATGGGGTGTATTAGCAAAATGATGGTAGCACGTGAAAGCGAGGGGAAATAATACATCGATGCTTTATTCAACATAAGGCATCGAAACGTTACATCGAACAAAATGATGTATCGATGAAAAACATCGACGTTTTCGATACATCGAATAAAACATCGCAGTAGTTTAAAAAGCATAAACAAAGCCGCCTTTTTAAGGTTGTTGGCAAGGGGGGTGAGACACGCTTCTCAGTGTTAGATTTTGGAAGCATCCTATACATTTGAGAGACAGACTGGGAAACAGAAAAGTTGAGGATTGAGATTACAATCGGCTAGATTGAAAAATCTAATGTGTAAAGTGACTTGGTATCCCAAAAGAGAATTTGTAAAAATCGTGAGCAAAAAAGTCTCATGTGTAAAAGCGGCCCAGACGCTATCTGCAACTAAAATGAGAAGAAGTGCATTTTGTCTTATTTGTATTGGTGAATTTTCTTTCCTCTTCATATATTCAATTGTAGACATGACCGCTAAGCACCGTCATTCTTAAAATAATATTCTGAAAAATTATATTAATCTCCAACCATCAACGCTCGTACAATGTTGTCACAGGCTGTTAGTTTCAGTGGTTTTCCATCATATGCGTGTACTAAATGAGCCATAATCTATTAGAAGTCTGGGCTGTACTCAGTGAATATGCTTCCTTCTATGAGCTTTTTGTAATTCAAAACAATGCTCGAGAGAATGAAGTTAAGAACAATTTTAATTAAAATGTTTGGAAATCTGCGATAATCTGTGGGTGTATCGTTATTTTCACCATCGGTAGTTTCACTCGGGAGGGCATACGCGTGGTGCCCATTTATGTCAATAAACCAATCCGGCTATTCTCCTCAGTTGACCAGGAAAACTTAAAAAACAAACTTAAAAACTAAAAAAAAAACGGTTTAGTATCACGGGGGGAGAGGAAAACGGAGTCCTAACACATTGCCTCTTGGATATATCTGAATCTAAAAACTTTAAGATCAAATGAGATTCACTAACAATGCCATTCGAACAGACTTTCCTCAATAAGTACATAGACATCCAACCAAAAAAATGCACCGAGTTTTGAGACCAGCAAATAGGACTACCAGCTTGGGTGCTGTATATGTAAATCCCATTGACAGGTCCATCGACCGGCTGCTTGCAGACTTCGCCGCATCAACATTTATCAAAGCTTGGCGAAAGATCACAAAAAAAGTCGTTTTATTTATTGATTTCAATAAAACTTTCGACAAAAAATAGGCCAAGAGGTAAATCCACAGAATGAAAAAGATTGCAGCACAAGGGAACATTTTGGCTTGGTTTGAAAGTTCTTCTTCTGGTGGCGGTACAGTCCGGGGTGGACCTGGGCCTCAACCAGTACGCCTCTCCTGCTGGCACGATCTTTAGCCAGCTGTCTTCAACTGCGCAAACCGAGTCAATTGAGGTCCATCTCCACCTGGGTGCGCCATCGGTTCCGTGGGCTTCCTCTATTGCGTTGTCCCACTGGTTCGAAGTCGAAGACTCTTCGGGCTGGAGCAGTGTTGTCCATGCGCTCTACATGGCCCAGCCATCTTAGACGTTGAATCCGTAGACGCCTGACTAGGCTCATGCCGCTGTACAGCCAGTTCGTGATTGAATCTTCTTCTCAAATAACCATCAACGCAGACAGGACCAGAGATTGAACGCAGAACTTTTCTCTCGAAAAGACCGAAAGAAAGTAATTTTTTATTCGCTTTTGAGATTGTTCATGCCTCCACACCAAAGAGCAGGACAGGGATGATCAAGGTGTTATATAATGTTAGCTTGGTTCTTCGAGAGAGGACTCTACTACTCAATTGCCTCTTGAACCCAAAGAAACAGCGATTGGCAAGAGTAATTCTGCGTTTTATCTTGGTGCTGGAGCTGTTCGTAGTTTTCACTTGCGAGCCGAGGTAGACGAAGTCCTTCACTACCTCGATGTTATAGCTGCCTATGGTGACGTTTTGGCCAAGTCGTCGATGTTGTGCGTCCTTGATGACAGCATATACTTCGTTTTGCCCTCATTGACCACTGGACCCGTTTTAGCCACTTCCGCCTCAATGCCTCAATGCCTCATTGACGGCTCGCTGTGTTCGACCAATCACTTTAATGTCATCCGCGTATGCTAGCAGTTGTACGGACTTCTGGAAGATCGTGCCTCTGGAGTTGGCGTGTGAGTCTTGCAAAGGTGTTGGCGTGTGAGTTGGTTTGAAAGTTTTTTCAGTTAAACCGTTAGGAAGAAGTTAAGGAAGATTAAACATATATTCATTAAATCTTAACGAGCGTTCTAATCTTTCCACTCATATTTATGTTCAATTTTTCCGGGTCCAATGTAGGGGAAAGCACGGCCGGTTATTACAGGGTTAACAAGTAACAGCAAAGAAAAAAGTGTGTTAAGAAACTCGTAAAAGGAAAACATTTTTCCAAGCTAAGTTGGTTAATAACGTGAATGCTATGAACACGAGTCCACAGGGCCCAGAGGAGCTAGCTAATCAGGTTTTTTCAATACTGAGGAAATTTCAATAGAGTACATCAT
The DNA here is from genome assembly GCA_964034865.1 of Eristalis intricaria. NCBI lineage: Eukaryota > Metazoa > Arthropoda > Insecta > Diptera > Syrphidae > Eristalis > Eristalis intricaria. The sequence goes on along the minus strand of OZ035873.1, from coordinate 110,962,522 downwards.
CTATATAAACCGAGACACCAGGGAAGGCCTCAAACTGAGAGATTAAAGAAGTTAGAAAGTCAAGAATCAGTGAAGCAAATGGGTTTAGATTTCTCAACTGAGGACTTGGGAGCTTGCCAGGTGAGATATAAGTGCAGTGCACAACATGCAAATAGTAACATACCACACAAAAGGATCCAGACGGTTAAGTTTAAGCAGTGCGACCTCAATGATCTCACTGATCACAGTTGGAAACTTTTCTGATACCAGAATCCGCTTACCCTTCTTCCTGGACCCCATTTCTGTCTAGTTTTAATAGAATGTTGTTCATGACAATAAGCCAGAGAAGAGGAAACATTACACCGCCCTGTGGTGTACCTTTACAGGAGAATTTGATTATACGACTATTTGAATGCACCGAGTGCTAAGCATAGTAACAATCCATAGACATTGAAAGTTTTCTGTACCTAGTTCGGTTAAGGATTCAAGGATCGTTTCTGTATGAACGTTATTGAAGCCCCCTCCTATATCTGTATTAACAACGATTGATGACTACAGTACCCAGTGCCGATCAACACTGGGTACTGTAGCAGCCCTTATAACGAATTCAGGCACTCTTATAAGAAAAAGAGATAAACATGTAAAAGGGACTAGCGGTGTGAGAGCAGTGAACATGAATAAAGATCACCCTTGTGTAGTTTGCGAAGCGATAAGGACGTACCTTCAATAAAGTTGATCAGAAAAAATATATTCAAGTGTTTTATTATTGCTACTTCGATCGGTTAAAATACATAATAAATAAACAAACAAAAATATTAGCTTACGATGGATTTGATTGAAATTTTCGTCGGACTATCGTTTATGGTCATCTTCAGTTCAGCTTTTTTATGCAATATTTTTAAATTTTTTTTCCTGAAAGTCCTGATTTTTTTTTATTTTTTTATAATGTAATTAAAAAATAATTTTTATTTTCATAACGGTCTCCACTAAAAATTCTACAGAGGGTCCCCTTTTAAAAAATATCCCGCGAAATGCATGCAGTTGCTTTTGGTGTCATGACATCGATTTTATCTATACCGATCTGAATAAAGAGAGGATCAACTTTACTTACACTTTACTTTTCCTACCATATGTACTGTGCGATGACATAGACTAGGGATATTCGATGTTGGCAAAACATCGATGTTAAAGTCCATGTCAACATCGTTGGCTGCACATCGATGACCGATAATAGTTGAACTCAAAACATCGATGATCGTTGAAATCGATGCTATAGAATGAGTTTATATATTCCCGACTAATAGTGTAAAAGAACAACATACACTCAATTCTCTTTTTATGCGAATCCATTTTATGCGGTTTTGAAGTTATGTGATTTTTTCCCGAGAATCTAATGCTGATTTTTTTGTACAAGATTTTAAAGTTATACGCTGTTTTGCTATAGAATTTTGTATGGGATTCCCCTTTTTAAATATTTCTTCTATACAGATCAAGCAAACAATAGTTATATATGCTCAATGCTATTTGTGTAAGAATGAATTATCACTTGAGCTAATGCTTTCGTTGAGTGAAGACGCGATTGGTTGATTAAGAACTTTATTTTTTTTAAATTTTAAAATAAAAATTAGTTTGAAGATGGAAAAAAAGAAACAGCAACGAATGGATCACATTCTTTTTTTTACACTACATTAGTGTATTTTTTATGCAATTTTTTTTTATGCGGTTAGTTTTGAAATGTATCTACCGCACAAAAAGTGAATTGAGTGTACATGCTTAGTTCGTTACCGCACACATCACATCAAAAACCAAGAATTAAGGAAAACAAAAAATACCAAAAAAAAAGCTCAAAGCATTATGTATTCGGAAAATCAAATTTTGTTATCAGACTCAAGTTGAAACATTCCACGAACCAATTCCAACAACTGATCAGTGGGATTTTTACGAAACACATACGTCATTATGATGAAATTCCAGAAAATGAATCAAAATCGACAATTAACAGTCGGTTTTCTTATGCTAACATTGAAAGCCGATGTTTTGTGCTTAGCATCGATTATGCGATATCTTAAGAGCTTGAACACCGATGTCAAAGCATAGATTCTTGGTCACTCTAAATCGATGAATATCGAACATCTCTAACATAGACCGAATGTCTGTACTACATCCTATGAGCCGTTTTTGAGACAGCAAAACGATGGTGTTCTCAATATTGCTTAAACATATTTTTCTTTATAATATTTTTTAAGATTTTTATTTAAAAAATTTAGAAAAAAAAGTTATTTTTTTTAACTGGAATGTTGCTCCTAGATATTGCAATCAAATACGTCATACGAAAGCAATTTTATTGATGAAAAACTTAATAATTTCCCCTTAAATAATGTACATATCTAGTTTTGGTCGCCATTGTATTCAGTCTTTTAGTTTTTCCTTTTTAAAATATAAATTATCATGAAAATATGGCTTTATATTTCTCTTTTTACAACGTTATGCGGCAAGTTGTAACAGCAAGCGTTTCTTTTTCCATACAGTGGACTCTCCCTAAGTCTAACTCTCGCTAAGTCAAACTCTCTCTAATTCGAACAAATTGTGGTATCCCGTATATTCCCAGAACGAAACTTAAGATAAAAATGCACAGCGCAGATTGTTGCACAGACATGGATGTCATGGAATAACTGAATATGATGATGACTGCACCGGAAATATTGAATATGTGTCAACGTATAAGTATCTAGGACTGACGATTGACTCCAACTTTAAATAGAACTACCATATAGATTTATTGAAGACGAAATTGTGCCAATCTGCGTACGCCTTTTTCCACCTAAGCAAACTCTGTACACCAAGAGTACTCAGACAGTGCTACATGAGCTTGGTGGAATTACATCTAAGATATGGAATATTAGCGTGGGGAAGAGCGTCCCAATTGCAACCGCTACAAAAAGTGCACAGAAGACTACAAAAGCTTGTGCTGGAATCAGGAAGTACAAGAGAAGTTCAGCAACAAAGAAATCTACCAACACGTATGGGCTCAACATCTGCCAAATATACAATTTGGAAAGCTTGGCCAACTTCGGTGACGACAACACATACAAGATTCACACACAGCACTAGAAGACGGCAGCAGCAGCTATGTGAAGTTCCGAGGTACTGGAACGAATATGGTCGCAGGAAATTTAACGTGGCAATTCCGATGATATTTAACGAAGTTCCAAGGGAAATTCGCAACCTACCGAAAAGTGAAATTATTGAAAAAGTCGAAGAAATCTACTTAAATTCTTCAAATTGAAATATAAAAATGTAAATTCAAATCCAAATTTGAATCTTTTGAAGCAATGAACTGTAACTTGAAATACTTTTCAACTGTTAATTGTACTGTTTCATAATTTTTTTAACTGTTTCTTAAATACATATAATTGAATTTAATGAATTTCAACATTTATAACCGCAAGATCCTATTGTGATTATTCATCTGCAAACAATCGATTCTGGCCTTGCAGATAAACATGTGTAAGAAATGCATAAATAAAATTGAAATTGAAAAATTTCGATTTTATTTCCCTGATCTTTTTTGATAGATTTGTAGTTAAAACATACATTTAAATCGAAAAAAGATTTCTGTGAATTATCTCCAATGAAATTGCAGGTGTAGCATCGATTTGAATAAAAACTGTTACTTTTCTCTCCCTCCCCTACTGTACATGGCCCTGAGTCACATTTTTCTCCAAAAGGTGCTCATTCAATATAGCCTATGCCCACATGAAATTTAGGCATTATCGAGAACCCAACTCAAGTTTGCCTTATCCGTGAAAAATAGGTTTATAATCCACTTTCTCTTCTTATTCCTTTTCACTTGGCTAGAGTCCCAGACGGACCAGGGAATCAACCAGCAATCTTGCAAGCCAAGTTGGTTAAAGTCCTTCTCCAACTGTGTACGCTGACTTAGACCCGGGGGCCTCAGTTCGGAGAGGAAACATCTTTTAAACACTTTCTTCTATCCTATCAACACAGCAAATGTCCGAGTTGTAGATTGTAGAATTCACTATCCTGTGCCCAACAAAGGGAAGAAGTTTTTTGATATCTATTCAATCTGCCCCCGTGACTCAGTCTAGTTCTATTTCCACCTCGTTCCCACGCACATTCATTTCATGGCTTATTGTTTGCAACATCCATCTTGACGTTCATGTGCCATAACCATTTTGTAGCGCTCACATTAATGATTGACGGAATCATAAAGCAATTTTTTCTCACTTGAAATTATGATTCGATGCCATTCCTACCCAGTTATTGTTGTCATAAATTCATCCTTTATTGTGCGTCTAATTATTTTATGATACCTGTTTCTGTGCACATGCGGCGCGGTGCCTGGTTGGTGTTGAGTGTGTCAATATCCAACATTGGTGCTTACATCATCCAAGGCATGTGCGTTATACATGCCACCTATGCGCTGCTTGTACAAAGAGAAATTTTGCTTCGTAGAGGTTTACGAGCCTTCCTGAATTCGAATTACGTGTAGGTGCACCATTATACCATTATCCATTTGAGGACATGGATGATGGTGTGTCCCAATCAAATCAATGCCCGTCTCTAGACATCTGCGGGGCAAGATTCAATGTACTTTAAAGACAAAATGGGAACTGTGGAGTCCAGAAAATCCCCGAAAAACTCATTCGCTCAGCACCCACGCCATTTTAACAGACATTTCATATCTCATTGCTTTCAATTATTCATCAGCCGACATGCGAACGTAAGCGTCTTCTGATTAAACGTCATCCGCTTTGCAATGCGCACAGGAACTCGCAGAGGGCAGTCGGCCATGCCACTCATTCTCAGATTTGTTCGCTTTTTTCTGATTGTACATAAATTCATCCTTTCAGTGAGGGTATAAGTATTTAACACGAATCCGGGTCGAATTCACGTCAGTTTCTGGCAGAATTTTCATCACGCAATCCGACTGATGGCATCTACCACCGCTTGGCCTGTCTACACTTTGTGAGGATTCTAATGCCTCCCACGACCAGTATAAATGTCAGGGTAAGTGGCAATAAGACCAGTCATCCGAGCGCCTCCTTCCGGTGGACACGTCCGGGATGTGCTGTGTGCACTGATTGAAATTTTGCGGTTTCAAATTACGGCTGGTCACCGTTCAGAGAAGGGTTTAATTTGGGTCGGTTCTATTAAGTGGATGTCAAAAACATGCGTTCATCCACAGCAACGACGGTAATGCTGGGCAATTTTTCTCTCGAAATACGTGGAAAAGAAAATTGATATAATTTGGTCGCAAATCGATTTGGAAATTGCGTTTTCATCGGTTCCGCTTTGACGTGGGACATTGTACAGTGGACTCTCCCTAAGTCGAATTTTCACGGAATACCATGATTTGTTATTAATTACTGGGAGCCTTCCACCCCTAGACATCCATGGTAAACAATTAGCAACCAACTGTGCAATATGATAAAAGGCATGCTCTCAATGGCAAGACTCCACATTCGGACATGCCAAAATCTTAACAGAACAAGGATTTACCTTTATTAATCTGGATTTCACCACCTGATTCCGGACAGAGACCTGTGGTATGATGGTAATGTACCATTCGGAAAAAACAATACGGAGTAGGACGTGATGTATTCTCTGCGCATCTTAACCTAAACAAAGTTATTCGCTTACCAAACCACACGCAGTGTCTTCCAAGCGGAAATTATAGCGATCAGCGAAGCCCTGTCCTGGCTGCGGTGAAACGTGGTATCCGCATGCGATATTTGTATCATTACGGATAGCCAGACAGCAATTAAATCCCTAACATCGTTCTCTATTAACTCTGAAGTAGTTATAAACTGTCGCGCACATGTTGAAGAGTTTTCCGAATAGTTTCACATTCGTCTGTGCTGGGGCTAGGGTAGACATTGAGGGAAAACTGCGAAGCTGACAAACTCGCAGAAATCCTCACCACACTCCCAGATGACGGAACCCTTTGGGACATAGGTACTCCCTCAGCTAACTTTAAGTTACAACTCAAGAACCAAAGTAAACTAGAATTCAATGCCAGTTGGAATACAGGCAACACTTGCCAAATCATCAAACAAATCTGGCCCAATGAAGACCATAAAAGGAGTGATACTTTGATCTCCCAAAATCAGCACCGCAGTTGGAATAATCACCGGATACTGTCAAATGAAGTTGTCTAGATGAAGGAGAGGAGGAAAATTTGCAACATCCTCTCCACAGCTGCCCTGCACTCGCCTTAGCTAGGAAACCCACTCTAGGCTCTTACTTCTAAGCCATCTGAGAGAAACGCCAATCAAATCGCTACTGGATTTCACTGACAAATCGGGCTGGCTGATGTAGAAGTCACGGCGCCTTAACCCCCTTTGGTGTAAGCCCACGTGGCAGTCCAACGGGCCTAAGTGCATCAAACCCACTTACTACCTACCTACTTAGTGCGAGTCTGACTTGGAGACGATGTTTTTCAATGAATATCGGAACATTTCCACCAACGTTCGAAACCGCGAGGTTTCATCAATTTTTTTCCGCCATACATTCGAAGTCGGGAAACCTCGCGGTTCTGATAAAAATCGTTCTTAAACCGAACAAGCCGTACACACAGCGTGAATTTTTGCCATTTTGTGGTTAATTTTCGCATTTCATCTCTCTCTATTTTCAGGTGTTCTCACTCTCTTATTTCCTGTCAACAGACAGCTGTTCTAGCGGTCATTTAAAAATTGCGAGCGAGTGATATTTGCTTTGGCGGGCACTTATACACTGAGAGCGAATGAGTAGAAAATTGAGAGCGAAACCACTTCAAACCCTGTGGGAATGGCCTATTGAGGTTTCAGTGGAAGTTAATCCGAAGCTCGCGGTTTCGGTTCGGTGGAAAAGTAGCATTAGAGAGAAATTCGACTTAGGGAGAGTCCACTGTATTATCCAAGCTGTTTTTTTCACGCTCTATCGCATTGTGTCTTGCTCGGTGTGCTTTCATGCACGATTTTCGGTGAAACAACAGAAGTTTTACCGGAGGCGGTGCTGCCACACTGGTACATTCCAGAAGGGCTCTTCTTGTCTCTTAAATTTTTCTTATGGAAACCAAGGTGATGGCAGGATTTATGCAACAGGAGTACTTTCTTTCCGTGCATATGGCAAATCAACACTCTTTTGAAGCTGAACGATTCCGATAAAGAGTTTCTTCTTTCTTTTTCCTTTTCCGACGAGTTTATGATCCGAATTATGGGAATCATAACCCTCCCACTTTACTGCATTCTTGGATTCCGAAAATAGTTGACCAACAAATAATTTTCCTCGAAGAATCCAAGGCCGACGTTGAGAACGTATTTAAGGGGCGACAATCGCCGCCAGCATCTCACACAACTTCACCAACAATCGGGGCAACTGAGAAAGATACAATGAATCAACTTCACGTGCAATTAGGGAGCACCACTAAAATAACATTATATGCGCAATTTATCGCCCCGGAGTCAAATGCTCAAACTGAAACGCTGTAGAAAATTCGGTGGTTCTTGGCAGTTCCTGGCGTTCTAACAATCCATCAAGGCATCCACCTCAGAACGGCGCCTTTTGCTCGCACTCTCCACCATTCAACGGCCAACTAGTCGTACCAACGTCTATTTAAATATTTTAATTGAGTTTTAGCAGTGTGTACGAAATTGAATAAAATGGTCGCTGCCCTTCCGTTCAAACACACGCCCCCCGTCATAATGACCGAGGAACGAAAAAAAAGCAAAAATGAGTAACGCAATGCAAACAGTAATAACAAACGAACCGACCAACCTCTCTAACAACCGGACCGTTACGGGGGAGCAAACCATTTAATTAAAGTGAACGGCGCAATGGCGCGGCGGCAAAACCACGTTTTGTTATTACACCGGCATTGGCGGAGGTTCCAGACAAATGTGCGCGCACTGAAGCGGGGATGCATGCACACTCCACTCATGCACCCCCACGAGCGATAGATTCTGCCACGCTATCCACTGCCGTCTGCGATGGAGGCAAGTGGATTTGCTCAAATTGTTGCAGCTGACGGTTGCGGTAGGTGTTTGCGTGTTTTCACTGCTCCCTCGGTCAACTCGTTCTCGGATATTTCCCGGATTTTGGGTTTCTAAGGAAAATCAACAGCGCAGTGTGCAAGCACAAAATTGGTAAGGCATACAGGCACTCTCGGTAGTCCTGACAAGCCCAGGAAAGGACTTTAAGTGAACTTCAGAAGGACAGATTTAGGAAGCTGAGCTAAACCAAAGTAAAACGAACGCTGGTGGGGCGTTCACAGTGAGCTTCGTTCAGATGCTGATATCCGAAGTACTGCTAAGTTTAAGCAGGCGTCCCTCAGGGATTAGTGCTGGAAACTCTCACGTGAGACAAGGAGTGACGGTTATCGATACTGCAGTGGTAACGTGGCCAAACACATCCACGAGGTTGGAAGAAGAGATAGCCAGGCTCAAATCTACCGAACTAGAAGTAACTGATCACAAGACTAGAACCGTCTTAATAACCAGCCAAAAGGCTGGGGGGAATGCACATCAGCCGGATAAACTTCAAAACTCAATTCGAGTACTGGAGCAAAAACGCGTTAAAGCACTGCCGGCAAGCTTTCTGGAATACTGCTGAACCTTACAGTACCTGGATAGGGTTGCAAGAGTGGTAAGCTCTACGCTGCCCAGTATAGACGGGAGATCTTGCCACGAGAAGACGGTAAAGAAGCTTTCGTCAACATACAGCCTCAGTGCAATAAGAACAATCAATGGCTTCCGATCAATTTTGGACGAAGCTGTCTGCGAATTGAATTGAAGAACTTGCGGTGTGTCATAACAAGACACTAGTGTTACGCAGGTTTCTAACCAAAAAAGCGTAATGGGTGGAGTAAATAAAAATTGAGCGCCGGTGTTTTCTCAAAATTTTAGAGAGAACACTCCATTTGGTGTGAATAAAAGTAAATTTCGCTAAGTTTAACAAAAACCCTCCACTCGCATATTTTGACAGATTACTGTTGCCTCCATTTTGATGTGAATACAGATGAAATGCATTGAGTGAACTCTTGAAGAAGTTGAGTGTACATTGGAGGTAACTTCAAGATAGAAGAAGTTAAAAAAAATGAAAATTCTATTTCGGAAGAAGAATGCTTTGACAGATTAAGTGAAAAACCATCGAAACAAGGAAATCTGAATTGCAAGAAGACGATTTCATAAAAGTTATACCCGTGCTTGCTGAAAAAAGCCCACACTTCCGACGTGTTGCGTAGGAAGCTGTGGAAGAACAATAACACAACACTTGCAAAAAATGTGGATCTATGAACCCCAATGTCCACACCAATTCCAACTTGGAGTCTCGCGTCACTAATGTACCGCAGGAATATTTGCATCTTCATCAAGAACTTTAGTCTTCAAACTTTCCACTTAAAGAACCTACTGTCAACTGCAACACTGACGTCGATTGTCTAATACCAACGATGGCCTTGCAAGGTAGTTCACCCTGAACCATCGTACCAATCGTACTAGTATTTGGTTGCAATACAAATAATAAGGAGAGAAAAAATACAAAGAGTGAAGTGAAACTTTTTCGCTTCACAAACGATGCACCAATGTGGACGAAAAGACAAACTGAATGTGAAAACTGGTTTCATTTTCTCTAAGTACTTCACAAAGGAACAATATGTACTCAATTTTAGACACGATTTGCTTAATTATTGTCCTAAAAATGTGGGGATTTTGGGAGATGCGCTGCCTTACTTCCACGAGCCCACCTCAAGAGAAAGATAAAAAAGGGGTGAAAGGGCACAAAAAAGAAGCTATCAGGTTGTGGCAGTATACTTGGTCTAACAATCTCACAGTCAGGAAGGCAGATTAATTGATAACGTGGACGAGATTGAGACACAGGAAAGCTCTCCCGAACTAACCACGTAAGTTTCAACTTTTTACATTCTAAGGAGTTAGAGTTGCAAGAAACAATTTTGAACATGCAACAACAAATTGACTCCCTTCAAAAGGAGAATGAATTACTGCGCTCAAAAATCGGTAAATTGACCTACGAGAACTATAAGCTCCAACAAGACTGCAGTGCAACGAACATCATATTCTCCGCCGCACAAAAGAGATAACTAAGCTTAGGAGGAGCGAGGATAAAGTGGACATTGGATGATTTTTTTTTATAATTTGCGCGTGCTCAAGGGATTGCTAATACCCTTATGTGTCCGGGGTCAAGACACAGCACGGGCCGAAGGTATAGAGGGAGAAAGGGAGAGGAGGTACCTGTGCACATTGGTCTTAAATATCTGCGGGTTGTAGTCTGTGGGAAATATTAGATTGGGAAGAGCATTCCATATTCGTGCAGTGCGGCTGAAGAACGAGTCTCTGAATTTAACTGTGCGTCTGAAAGTAGGCTTAAGGGTATACTGATGGGCATTCCTGGCGAGACGAGTATAGCGGGTGAATTCATGGAGAGGAGGAATGCAGTTGGCTAGCTCACTTGAGCATCGTTTGTTGAAATAACGATAAAACACGGACAAAGAAGAGACGGTACGTCGATGTTCGAGCGAGTCTAATGACTCTGCGATATTGTTGTCTCCTATAAGTTTTATCGCTCGCTTTTGGATTCTATCAAGTAGGTGCGGGGTGGTCTTGGGGGCACCAGACCAGATATAAGCGTTATACTCAAGCTTGGGGCGGATGTACGCCTTATGAATTAAAGCCAAATCAGAAGGGGTGAAATATTTTCTAAAAATTTCGCAGCATTTTGGGCGACCTCAAATATTTTTTCGTTCCAACTAAGTGTTGTGTTGATACACATACCAAGAATGGAAAGTTTTCCGGTTTCATCGACACAAGTGCCATTCATGGATAATGGCTGATTATCAAGGGTTCGCTTGAGTGACAGCAGACAGCATTGAGCCACTTTATTGTTTTTTCCCCAGTTGATTATGCTGTCAAGATCGATTTGTCCAAATGTACAGCCAAACACGCAAGTGATCCGAAAGTCTACAGGAATTTGCTGAAGAAAGGCTATCCATTTCCCGCCGTCGTAACGCTGCAAAACAGTTCACTTGAGTTCAAATACCGTTCCACGTCATACAAATGGATGATGATCATCATTTGCTGATCTTCATTTGGAGAACGAGCAGGTAATTGAGGAAGTAAAACCATAACTTCAGATTTAGTTGTTGATGACCACATACCAGGTGCAGATAGTAGCCCAGAAGTTGCCGTAGATGGTATGGACTACATAAAATACGATGCCCTGGAGTATCTGGCTGGGTACCTCCTAAATCAAATCGTTTCAAATCGATAGTGGGTAATCTTGTGGACACATATGGGGAAAGGATAGACAAAGAAGTCACTGATCTGATTTCAAACGTGATAACTTAAGGAGGTCTTCTATAATAATATGCGTGGCATGAGTCCGAGGTGAACCTGGGCCTAGCCTCTCAGCAACCACTCCGTGTTGTGCGTGCTATTGTTCTCTCACGCGTGGAAGGGATCACAGTTTAATGCCGACTCCGAACGGCGAATTTGAGAAGCTTTTTCCTGACAGGAATACTCTTTGAGCATTGTCAGTGACTCGAAAGAGGTGGAGCCGTGAATTATGATGAACCTTGCACCCTCTGCGTAGGAGTCGACGCGCTTACCCACTACGCCAAGGCGACCACTGGAGGACTTCATTAGCCGAATCAAAAATGTATGACGGAGTGGTTATGTACTTAGTCAAATTATGTTCACATTCCTCTTTAAACCCGCAAAATATTAAAACTTTTTTAGATGTAAAATGTACTTTAGAATATCTATTTAAAATATAACCATTTCCGAAATTAACTTCCAAAATAAATTGCACGTACAAAGAAAACTAAATAAAACTTGTATATGAGTATGTAAATGTGTGTAAGTAAAAACACTTTAATATCTGGTTAAACATTAAATTATAAAATCTTTTGCACGGAAATTGCATTTCATTTACTTTCATATCATCGAGGGATAAACGTGACGTCACACGATTTGACAGATAAAGAGTATGATACCTTGTACTCTACATATGTAAACATATGTTAAATATTTCACGTCAGAAAGAAAGAATGAAAAAATATACAAAATACACAGAAACACATAACATTGTGTATACTAGGAAGAACAAAATCTTGTTGTCAGACTCAAGTCGAATTCAATCCACGATGTTAAAACACGGATATTTTGTCTCTGAACATCGGTGTTCACAAAACGTGAACATCGAACGTCCCACGGGTTGATTACTCTCGTTCGAACAATTCATGAGTACGGTACGGTCGCTGCATCGAGTTTGCTCAACATGAGCTCTTTTAATAAATTTGTTATTCGCTTTAAGGCTCTGGTTTACACTAGTAAGTGCTGCCTTCAGAAATATGAAAACTCTTTTGGATGGGATTTCTTGGATGTTTTCCCCTGTTCCTTCTGTTAGTAATTTTGAATCTTTATCGCGGAAAGCATGGACAGGCGATAAGTATGTGTTCCATAGTTTCGTTCGCATTAGTGCTCCACATAGCACTCAGAGGTCAGCTTTGTTAAGTTCTAGAACTTCTTTTGCTCGTTTGGGATTGTTTTGTTTTGTTCCATGAACATTCAGTATTGCCTATTGCCCTCCTGATTATTCCAAAACTAGTGTATCTCTTTAATGATCCCATTGTGTGGGTGAAGGCCAGTTTCTGTAGCAGACCGAGATCCTGGTCTATTATCGACCTCCCCGGCCCCACCGAGCACATAAAAAGGCAGCGAAGACCCTGTTCCAGATGTTAACTCAAGACCAGTCCCACGATAGTTGACGCAGTCAAAGCACTCCTCTCCCGAGTGCAGCTGGGAGTGCAAAATTGCGCGCATCATGTACATTCAATGAGCAAATATCAGGCCAAAGCAAAAACTAAACCCTTTGCTGATTATGCCTTTTTCCCCCTCAAAGCAATGCACAAGTGGTTGCAAAACAAAAACTCAGACAACAGAACAAGACTGTAGGGGGAATTCGTGAAAATATTCCAGTGCATCGCCTGGGGTGACTGCAAAGTAACGATTTGCGTTCACCAACTGCTCTCCATTCCCACGCGCCCCCGGTTACGAAACAAGCTTGACTATTTCAGCATTATACCGAATTCCCGAGCAACACAAAAAAGACGAAAGGATAAACCTAAAACAACAATTCCACTTCCGTTTAAATGGGAATTCCTCGCGCGATTTCGCAACCCTTTCCATTCACCCGCTCAAAAATTCAATACCACACCACACCCACCGGAGCGACGCGTTAAAAAACACTTGAAACCATCTGCAGGAGTCGATTGTTTGCTGTTGCTGTGCTATCCTTCTGCTCCCGGTCAGGGCGACGGTGTTAAATTTAAATTATTATTCCAAGGAGACTGGACACCAGCAAAGCCAAAAAGTATGTATTCGGATGGCGATGGTGGGCGGGGTCCGGCGAGGGCAGAGAGTCACCGAGAAAAAAAGGACTAGAACTCGAACCGGGCGGTGGCAAGAAGCAGGTTGACATTTCATGGCATGTTCCAGTTACCTTGTAAAGGTATTTCTGACCCAATTACGTGAAAAAAGAGTTTCGTGTTTTTATTTTTTTTTCTCCCCCTCCCAGCCCAAGGAATGTGAACTCGGATCGGACGATGGCCGACGAATGTGTGGCGAAAGGAGTCTGAATTATTAACATAATTTAAGTAGCAACGAAGTGTTGTCGTAAACCGCAGAACGCGGTCTGTGCCGAGGGAATAAATTAAATAAAAGGAAATTAATTTTAAATTGCGCACCAGGAATGTGACTGGTGGCTCTGGGTCATGTTGACTTTTTGCATCGAGCAATGCACATGCTTGAGGCATACGTTTGTAGTGACGTGGCAATTGTGAAGACACGTAAGCTGCTCGAAATGATGACCAGAGACGGTAATTCAAAAAGAAGAGTTAAAGTGGATCCATCCTTCTTTGAAATAAGAAACGAAAGTATATGCAAGTTACTACTACTCTTTGCTCTACCAGAACGAGTGCGTAGAATCTTAGAACTATTATCAATACGACTGGATGGCGCGAGAGGGGTCGAGAGGGGTCCCCAGTTCGAATCCCAGTGCAACCAAAGTCAATACGCTTTTATGTCGATTCCACATCTGGTAGAGTCACTGTTTTCTATTGGGATCAAATTAACGGGGCAGTCACTGGAGTGGTCAATCATCAAATCAATCAAATCATAGTCTGACTGTAGGCAACACAATGGACTAACATGGTCTTAGCGTGCTGGAGACTTCAGTAGCAGCCCCTACCCACATACCTAGAACTATTATCGGCGTCATTATCGGTGTCATTGGATAAGACCTTCCTACAATGACTTCTGTAGAGGCTGCAGAGAGGTGGCGGAAGAAGAAATTACTATCTATCTGTTGTGCAAATGCTGCCGTCTCTCCTCCCGCAAATGCAGTCCCTTAGACCCGTTACATTTCAACACCCTGGCTGAACTAAGTAGCATTTGTACACCGCTTTATCAAAATCTTCAACTGGCTTGCGGAATAGGATCAATCAGATCTGCGTGGCCTACTCTGGCCTTATTATGACAGCTGCCAACTAGCAGTTAACTATTTTCACCTAACCGAAGATCGCATAAGTATTGACTCTCTCTACGGACATACTACGGACCATTTTGGTCTAACTGCATTAACAAAAGACACCAGACACCAGTCCACTTTGCCTCAGGTGCCTCAGACAATACGCGATTATATTTATTCTTGCCCAGTTCTCAAAATATTTCCATTTTCATGCACAAACATCGATATCTTACAAATATCACGATTTCACGTACGTACGTGAAATTAGAATACGCGTGAAATAGTACATGACACTCCCTGAATTAATTTTACGTTAATCCAATTAGACGTCAATTAAAAAAATGTTTCTTTGACAGTTCTAAGTTCACAGCATCCACTAAGTCACTTATGACCTATATTTACTATATAAGATAGAGGTAAATATCGTTTCAATCACACAGGTTTATTTTTATTACAATGTACAGGTATTAACCTCTTTCACGTACATCTTGTAGGTTCACGTGTATTAATTTCTTCTATGATTATGGCGCACACGAATGTCACGTTAACGTGAAGCAGTGAGACACATACGTTCGTGTCACGTGATCACCTAAGTTAATGTCACGTGATCACGTACGTTCGTGTCACGTGATCATCTAAGTTCGTGTCACGTGATCACCTAAGTTCGTGTCACGCGAACACGTGTAATTAAATTCTATACCTAAAGCGTGTAATTCGAAAAGTTCATACTGATTGCTTTATAAACAGGATACCCGAATATTCGGGAACCCACCTGGGTACCCGGGTAATTGCATTTTCGGGCATTACTTGGGTAACAAATTATCGGGTACCCGCAAATATAGACGAAATTAATCTGCTGCTTACATTGCTTACATTTTTGGTGGGCACTCTACCCACCAAAACTTACTTAAGTTTTCATCGCTGTTTTCCCCTTCTTCGCTGCGGTTTAATATTGACAAATAACGGTTAGCTTCGTTAGTTTTTGTGTTGAATTAGGATATTTGTTGCCCGGTAGTCGAATATACCGAATGCCTGCCAACTTAGGAATTACCCGCATTGCCTGGTTACCCGGGTACTCGGGTAATTGTCCACACGGGTATTACCCGTACAGAATCAGTCGAAAGGTTGACAGACAAGCAGGCCGTCTGTCCGTGAACGAATTTAAGAAATTAAAAAAGACCACTCCAAAATCTCCTTCAAAAGACTTGTTTCCACACACAACTCATTCATTCAATAATTGAATTCAGTAAATACGTAAAATTTCGAAAATATAGCGTACCTCGGGCTGCGTTTCTCCATGCACGATGCAGACCAGCATTGCCTCATGTCCCTCACCAGAGAACACAGTGGGTCGCTCCACAGAAATTTCTGGAGGATCTGTAAATAAAGAATGGAAAATGCAATTTATAAGTAAGCTCTAGTCTAGCCATCATCGTCTCCCCCACCAGCGCCACACTTCTTTCTTCAAGAATGCATACACAAATAGGTGTGCATAGAAGGCGGCGTTAATTGCTCTTGTCAGTTACCAGCCATTACCAATTCATGCCTAAACGCAAGATATGTTTTGTCAAAATATAGGTTTCGCCTTCATTCAGTGCACGCTTTGAATGGCTGACACTGACAGCCGGGTCCAAACCCACATCTAAGCAGCACTACCCTATTGAAATAACAATTAAGTTTATCGATTTATACTTACACAGGACATGTAGGACGACCTGACTGGAGGCCGGTTCGCCAACTCCGTTGTTTGCTGTACAAATGTACACGCCACCTTTGTGCCTGTCCACGTTCTCTATGGACAGGATATGCGAGTGTAGTCTCCCTTCGCCTGCAACGAATAATGAAAACGAATATTTATTGCTTATCAACTGAACACCGTTGAGTTAGATAAATGATCTTACTTCACATCGAACGACAGATATTTAATAATTTAAGCAAACCGACTGACAAGCACTCAACCAGCCCTGTACTCGTCGCCACCCACGCCCACGCTGTGCCAATGCAAAAGGTTCAGTGGATCTATTGTTTCCCTTCCAGAAATAATAAAACCACGAGCACTAAATGCCATCGAGGACATCACCAGGCCAAGTGGCTGGCGAATGGCATTCAACAAGCATTTAACTTGCCACATCCACGTCCTCCCACAGTCAGCCGGCGCTTATGCAGCGTCCCGTCGCTCCACGAATCACGGCTGGTGGAGGTAGGCAGAGATGGATTACATGTTAGCCCTGAGGCCGCGAGGACGGAGTGTCAAGTGGCGGCAGCGCAAGTTGATGTCACTGCTACTGAAAGCCGACATTGTACCGAAGGTGCTCGAGGCGGTGGCATGGCACCGCTCAAAATTTATCTTTTATCCTTCATTCACACTGTCGGCGGTGATAAAAGCAGATCATGAGGTTAAGAGCTCTTTAAACATACTCGCACATGCAGATGCACATGCGAGGCGGCCCTCACCCCCAGCCAACCAGGTCCACCCCCAACGACGTGCTCTTGCGACTGTAGACTCACTTCGATGCGGCCCTTGACTGCTGGGCGGCTAATTTTTCACATTTTCTTGTGCGGGTTGGTTTCCTCTTGACGGAGGGTGAGTATGGAATTTGACCGTTGAAGAGGGTTGAACGAGAAAATGATGCGAACCCCATAAGGGACTGTTGAAAGTTGTTATCCTCTCGAATAACTTTCAGCCATTGTTTGGATAAAATAACTGCATTTTTTTTCTTGAAAATTATGAATTCTCAGAAAGGCAAGCATAGCCTTGACCGTCTGCTGCTTTGCAAGCCGATACCCGTTAGAAGTAACCACAAGCATAGTTTTGCACTAGTTGGATATAGAGTGCAGTTTTACTGAAGCCAAGGATTATTAAAAAAAATCAACCAAAGGAGGGTTCCGGAATTTGAGTGACGGTTGTGTGAGTTGCGAGAAAAAACATGCCTTGGCCTTCGAAGCAATGGTGCTTCATGGTGGTCTGAAGCTTTGGTGAGGAGAGCGCTAGGGACGTAGGGTAGCGATTGTAACAACAGCGGGTGTATGTGACTAAGACCGTGAAACAGGTGGCAATCGGTGGGAGAATTGGGTAAAGGTGAAATGTGGCACATGGCTGAATTTTAATATTCTTGTCTGACTGCCACGCGCTCATTGGAAGCATTTACAGCAAGAAGAGGCGAAACGAGCTGGTCTTAAGGTCAACGAGGATGAAACAAACTATCTGCTGTCGACCAAAAAACGATCCGTCACACACCACCTATGACGAAATAGCACAATCGACAGCTACAATTTCTAGGTAGGAGTTTGTCTACATCGTGGCAAATGTTAACTCTACGAATGACATCACTGATTCGACGTAGAACCGCCTTTGGCAACCGGTGTTACTTTGGCTTGTCAAAACTCCTGACTCGAAGGACCAAGATCATGCTCTACAAGACTCTAATTTTGCCAGTCTTGCTGTATAGAGCTGAAAGCGGTACGCTAAGCAAAACTGTGCAGCTGATTCTTGGTGAATTCGAAAGAAAAATTCTGCATCGGATATAACGTATATAGGCCCGTCCGCGAGGAAGGCTAATAAGTAAGTTAGGTTCAGCAAGTCTGTTAGGGAGGGAGCTACTCCTCTGATTGTTTGATTAAGACTATGCATTTTGTCTTACTGAAACCAGACATCCTCCGTCATATTAAGACCACTCAATGGAGCAGCGAAAAAATAAAGGCTCATTTACCACCCTCCATTTTCAGGACTCTCCTGACTGATGTCCAGTCCAAGCGACAGCATCGACATCCATAGAGACGTTTTCCCATTAAGTTGATGGGCGTCGGCAACGTGGGCATTGTCAAGAGAAATGTGAAGCCCATCATTATTGCAACGTTGCACGACGCAGTATTTTGGTCCTTGGAATACAGTAGCTTGTGTTGAAATGCCACGATAGAAGCAACGAAGCATTGTGTTTCAATTGCAGCAGAAGATTTATAAAACCACGCAACTGGTCGAGGCTTAGAGTTATGAATTCAATGTTGCACGTCGGTCTTCATTTGACATACGAATCCATCCATCCTCTATAACTAAGAATTATCGTCACACAGCGAATATGGGGCAAACGCTTCCCATCCACTGCCTCCAAATACATTGGACCCCTCCCAACCCATGCATGCTATCCCGCCATGGCATGCGAAGAATCAAAATCTTGCTCTACAAAACCCTTATTTTGCCAGTCCTGCTGTATGGAGCCGAAAGTTGGACGATGAGTAAAAACTGGGATATATGCAACAAGGATATATGGTCCCGTCTGCGAGGAAGGCGAATGGAAGAGAAGACACAACCAAGACACTACCGGATGTGGATGTAGTCCGAAAAGCAAAAATCCGTATACTGCACTGGCTCGGCACGAACAGCAATACCCCAGCAAAGAGTGTCCTCCAATCCGAGCTTCCTGGTTCGAGAAGGAGAGGAAGACCCAATCTCCGGTATAAAGACCAACTAATCGCGGATGCAAGACAGCTTGGTCTTGATGACCAGAAGAAGCGTGCCCAGGACTGTCAGCGATTTACAGCAGCTATTGCTCAGGCTCACCAGCTTCCCAGCCTGATAAGTAAGTAAGTAAGTAAGTGTTTGACTACCATAATAATACTATGGGGGCCGCTACAGTCCGAAGTAGACCAGGGCCTAACTTCTACGGCATGCCCTCGTGTTATACGTGCTTTTATTCTTAATCGAGTTGGGAGGACCTAAATTGTATGCCTCACGTCGAACTGTGAGAAGTTATATTTCTAGAGAGATATGCTCTTTGCATTGTTAGAGACTCGAGGCGAGGTGAAGCCGCGAATTAAGAGACATTTCCGTGACGATACTTGAAAATAATCACCTAGGGCAGCGATCAGTGCACCTTCCCGCTTCCACCGAAATTGAGGGTTCTAAACTCAACAACCTGCAAGAATGGAGATACCTTTGACAGTGCCAACTATCGAGAAATACAACTCTTTACCGTCGTGTGCAAGACCTTTTCAACTGGTGCGCATGTGCAAACTGGAAACCGAATGTGAATAGTTAAACGTCCTTGTCAGTACACCACGGTATAAACCGGTCTCTACTGCAGACGTTGGAAACAGAAAAGAAGTGTAGCCGCCTATTACTCGATTCCAATGCCGCATGTGACGGACGCTAATAGCAGTCCTTACCAGACACCGTGCAGTGCATTTGAAGTGCAGAGTTGAGGAGGAAACAAAATCTATCCAACATCTGCTCGAGGAAAGACAAGGACAGACATTTATAGGACTTTGGAAGTGTTGAACTGAAAAACCGGATAAGATTCATATAAAAATCCGAATGACCTTAGGACTAAAAATGTCTCTCAGAGTAATAAACCATCCCCAAGTAAGGGCACAACTGGGCGGTCCAAGTTGATCAAAGAGAGTCACGACCCTATGGGCGTCAGGGCACCCATTTACCTACCTAACCCCAGCAATGATCAACAATTTACATATGAACAATATGTTTGACTACCATAATAATACTATGGGGGCCGCTACAGTCCGAAGTAGACCAGGGCCTAACTTCTACGGCATGCCCTCGTGTTATACGTGCTTTTATTCTTAATCGAGTTGGGAGGACCTAAATTGTATGCCTCACGTCGAACTGTGAGAAGTTATATTTCTAGAGAGATATGCTCTTTGCATTGTTAGAGACTCGAGGCGAGGTGAAGCCGCGAATTAAGAGACATTTCCGTGACGATACTTGAAAATAATCACCTAGGGCAGCGATCAGTGCACCTTCCCGCTTCCACCGAAATTGAGGGTTCTAAACTCAACAACCTGCAAGAATGGAGATACCTTTGACAGTGCCAACTATCGAGAAATACAACTCTTTACCGTCGTGTGCAAGACCTTTTCAACTGGTGCGCATGTGCAAACTGGAAACCGAATGTGAATAGTTAAACGTCCTTGTCAGTACACCACGGTATAAACCGGTCTCTACTGCAGACGTTGGAAACAGAAAAGAAGTGTAGCCGCCTATTACTCGATTCCAATGCCGCATGTGACGGACGCTAATAGCAGTCCTTACCAGACACCGTGCAGTGCATTTGAAGTGCAGAGTTGAGGAGGAAACAAAATCTATCCAACATCTGCTCGAGGAAAGACAAGGACAGACATTTATAGGACTTTGGAAGTGTTGAACTGAAAAACCGGATAAGATTCATATAAAAATCCGAATGACCTTAGGACTAAAAATGTCTCTCAGAGTAATAAACCATCCCCAAGTAAGGGCACAACTGGGCGGTCCAAGTTGATCAAAGAGAGTCACGACCCTATGGGCGTCAGGGCACCCATTTACCTACCTAACCCCAGCAATGATCAACAATTTACATATGAACATCGAAGAAGTACACTCCGAAGACATCTCCGCTTCCGATGAGCACTCCCTAACAACTGAATTGGAAATCAAAACTTCGGTGAATGGTATCAGCTTACGATTGCACCTGCAGCGTAAAATTGCCATCAAAGGAGTTGATAAGTCGCAACATAAACTCGAATTACCAATATAAAGATTTCGAACAAAACTACTAAAAGATTCGGGATAAAAAGTCAACGACACACTTGTTCCCGAACCGCCTCGGCACGCAACGGCAGCCATCTCAATGCGAGCATATCGTCCTGGGAGATATTTTGAGCATAAAAGATAGATAAAAAAATACTTTGCAAAGCGAATGTCATAAAATTCGATGCGAAGAGTGCGCCCCTGAAACGCAGGAGTGTCCAAAAATGGAATGAAATTATTTACCCGACGACGACGCTGGGGACTGGATGTGGAGGTGGAGACGTTGTACTTTCTCCGGAGTTTGTCGTTGTTAACGAACGAAAAAAAAAAAAAACAAAAAAAAAAAAATCAAGGATCAAGCAACCGCTGTACAGGGGCAATCACTGTTGTCACCACCCATTGACCAACGCCACCACCACCTCCATCACCACCACCATCCCCAGCTAAGAAACTACTAGTACTTACCGTTGGGTAAAATGTTATTCTTTCGGCTCCACGTAACGTTTGGTGTGGGATTACCCGATGCTGAGCATTCAATTCTCACCGAAGAACCTTTTTTGACTTGCAAATGTTCTCCCGTACTAATGTGATGAATCCTTGGTGGCACTGCAAAGAGAGAGAGAGAGAGAGAACAAAATAAGATCCATGTAAGAAAGTTGTTCGGTGAAAACTTTTCCGCAAGGGAAGCCAAAGAAATATAAAAAGAGAACAAATATACGTTCACTGAGGTGGGCACTTTTATGCAATATTCAGAGTACCTACCGCACGCAATGGGTAAGCATTTCTTTTCATTGGATCACTAGCAACGGTGCTCTAATTTAATATTCCCCGTCGGTGTACACTCGGTGACGATGCCACAGGTCGGTTGAAATGTATTTTTTTTTCTTATTTCTGCTTCGGGACCGCTGAGACATTAAAGACGTATTAAAACTATTTAAATTATCCACAGAGCGTAGGGATGTGACAGTTTGAGTCGTGATTTTTTTAAGGGAAGGGTTTATTTATTTTTTCAGCAACAAAGGATTCTTATGTTATTCCTGCCAAATTGATTTTGAACTTTGGGTTCCACTTTTGAGATTAAGTTTTCTATTGGTTTATAAATACCGTTAACAGTTCAGACCCTCAATTGGTCGTAGACCTGAGACGTGAAGATATACAGTCAGCGTCAAAAGTGAGTATAAAGGTGCCTGTATTCCCAACGAAAAATAATGTCAGATGGGACTCGGAGAAAAAAACTTTAAAAGCAGTTTCCTAAGATAATTAGTAAAGTAAATAAAGCAAAACAAATATATCAAGATCATCAACTATAGGCACAGCTAGTGATAAACCAAGAAATTAAGCAAAATTCACATCTCCGTATTACGGGCAGATGGGTTTATTTAGTGTCCACTAGTAAAAAAAAGACGTTTTATCTTCGTTCCTCACCATGCCCACGACCCATGAAGCGTCTGAACCTGAGGTAATGCCGCATATTCCATTGTTGACATTGGGTGGTGTGACTAAAAACTAAGGGCACACTTCAAGTGAACAGTCATCAGTGCAGTATTTTAATTAAGGGGAATACTCAATTTGATGTGAATACCCTTTCCCTCAAAGTAGGTTCTTACCCTCAAGTTGACGTTTGAAAACTAGAGTTTTTGACATTTAAGGGTGGGCGCAAAGTCTGGTAAACGGGGGTGCAAAGTATAGGCAATAATGTTTTTGAACGCGTAGAACAAAGAACTATAAATAACGTCGTTTAGTGACACAGAGGGTAATTTAAAGATTCGAGTGTGATAACATGGAATGGAATATCCTCACCGATATTCCTGAAGGAACGCGTGGTGGTCTTACACCTAGAATTGAGAATATGAAAATAATCCTTCGATGCATTGGTGACACGCTATTCCAAGTTGGAGTTGGGCATTGGGATTCTTAGATCCAAAATACGACACTAGTCGTGTATGCTATGTATGCAAAAGCAACTCGATGGATGGATTTTTTCATCCACAGTGTCTGGAGTTTGGATTTTTTCCAGCAAGCACCGATATAACTTTTATCCGTCTTCTTGCATTCCAGATTTCATTGTTCTGAAGGTTATGTATTTAATTTACCAAAGTATTCTTCTTCCGAAACAGAATTTTTTTTTAAACTTTTTCTCTCTTGAAGTTACCTCAAATGCACACTCAACTTCTTGAAGAGTTCACTCAATAGATTTCATCTTTATTCACACCAAAATGGAGGCAACACTCATCTGTCAAAATATGCGTGTTGGGAGTCAACAAAGACTTCACAATTTCCAGACATCAACAATTTAAAGGCGAAGGGAATTGACTGCGGCTTGCACTATCTCTCTCTCTCTCTTTCTCTAGTTAGGAGAGCATTAATCGAAAGCTTTTGCATTTCCTATGTATGTCTCGCTCCATTGAAGTGGGCATTGATATTACTTAGTTTATGTACATGTGAAGTAATAAGCCTAAAGTAGGGGTAACATAGAACTTAGGCTCAATGATCTACATTACATAATGTAATAGAAACAGCTGTTGAAGGGGGTTGAAGGAGTTTACTTTGAACTAAGATTCATTCGCCAATCTAATTCGAAGGAGAAAGGAAGTTCCATTTAATAAAGGCAATAAATTATAACGTATTAAGGAAGTGTTGAGTTTTTATTTGCTCACCGCACATATAAGTGGATTGGTACACCTTATTTTGGTCAACTTCAGTCCGAAACAATGCGAGTAGAGGGTTTTCGGCAAACTTAACGAAATTTACTTTTATTTACACCAACTGGGGTGTTCTCTCTAAAATACTGAGTAAATAGTCACACTCAATTTGTATTCACACCATTCATTGTTGTCAGTGATCCGTGATCTCTTGGTCTTAATCCAGCAAATATCGTCATCTTCTTCTTCTCGAACCTAGCCAAGACTGTCATATCTGGAGCATTGGGGTCCATGCGCCCTAAGAGGACGAGACAGTGTAGTCATTACTTACTCTTGGACAACATCTACATCTTCCATCTGTCTTCCACCTTCTCGCAAATGGGACAATGGAAATATCCGTCGCAGATTTTTTTACAATCAAGCATCAAGGATCAGCTCTTCTACATTGCTTGTCATCTAGCTAAGAGTTCCAATTTACAAAAAAGTGTGTAATTTTCTAAGAAGCTTTGTTCGGTGTTGTTGCTTTGTGGGTATGTGCGTCGACTCCGACGCAACTTAACCTCGCTGCCTGGGTTCGATTCCCGACCGGTACGACCAAAATTAATTTTCACGGTCCCACCTCTTTCGAGTCACTGACAATGCTCAATGAGCAATAACTGCATAGAAAAAGCTTCTCAAGCTTGGCCATTCGGAGTCGGCATGAAACTGTAGGTCCCTTCCACTGGTGGGAGAACAATAGCACCCACAACACGGGTGGTTTCTGAGAAGCCCTGGCCTCTATGGGCTGTAGCGCCACCCATATTTTTATTATTATTTGTTCCGTTTTGCGTAGCCAGACAGAAGTAGCACCGGTTGCCAAGGCCGATTCCACGCAGGATCTCCACAAATTTGTCATTTGCGGAGTTCACGTTTGGACCGACGTAGACGAACTAATTTCGTCGTTCATGAAGTTTTGTTTGTGTTTGTTTTTTTCAGTAAACGATGAATCGATTTTCTTCTAGACCATATACTTCGTCTTCCTCTCATTAACCGTGAGTCGAATTCCCGTGAAAGCTTCCGCCATTAGCTGCTGGGAACTCGCGATTGTGTCGCTGTGATCTGCGTAACTCAACAGTGGGACTGAGTTGTAGAAGACAGTGCCTTCTGTGTTGACAGCTGCTCGCCGAACTAACTTCTCCATTACCAGATTGAAGGAGTCACGCGACAGAGCTTCTTCTTGGGTAAATCCTGTGGGGTTTTCAAACGGCTAGAATCGAACTCCACGTTGCATTGGGGCCATGCAGCGTAGTGCACATCAAAAAGTTCCATGGAATGAATGCTATCTTATGCGCATTGAACTTACACCCGGCAGTCATCACCAGGATTTATGTTGGTGTGAACACTTGGTCTACACTCGATCTGCTTAGCCAGATGCTGAACTGGTACCTGCCGATCAATGCGATACGCATTGCAAAACGGCTTTAGACGTTCACGTTGGCGACTTTGGACATGGATATCCGTCTAGGTCTTGCAAGAGGGAGGATCGCCTTTTTGTGGATGGAGCATCTGATACTTCAAATAGAGATAGTGTCTTCACTTCCTCTTCCCAATTTCTGCGGTTTATGTGGTTCATAATAGCAAAAATGTTCGTCTGAGAATGCGGTTTTGTTACAGAATAGCTCTTTTATGGTTTTGACGCCTTCTTCGAAGCTATTTAGGAGCACTGCGTGAATGATTAGAGTTGGGATTCGTTCAATCGATCAGTCTCTCTCTTGGATGTGGCCGACAAGAACTTGGTGGAAGTGCTTCTTAAGTACATCCACTATTCCCTGGGGATCGGGTGCAAGAGTACCTTCCAATTTTCGACTGCGAGCTTTTCCTAAACCTTGTTGCCAGACTACGACTCTTCGATTTCCTTGAGAGAACTTTTTTTTATTCATAGGTCTTCTTGACTTTCATAGGCGTCTCGAACTGCCCTTATTTTGTCTTCTTGAGTGTTCCGTCGGTTGCAGAATGCATCTGGTCATACCACGGCGGCAATAGTCTGCGTATGTTCACCAGAATCCACATTGTGAGCCTTCAACATAAGTTTGGATATTTATCAGATTACCATATATCAAGTTGTGTACTGAGTAGGCTTATCTATGAAATGGGGATGACCGGTTCATCCGGGCCATGATTGTTAGCTCTTTTTAAATTTCTCATCCCTTGGAGGAATCTGTTCCGTTTTTGAGCAAAAGCGTTCAAAAGTCACTCAGGCGGGAGCATATCCGACCCTGCAAGCCGATATTTGGCTTGTTTTTTTTGTTTATAATTTGCGCGTGCTCAAGGGATTG
The DNA here is from genome assembly GCA_964034865.1 of Eristalis intricaria. Taxonomy (NCBI): domain Eukaryota; kingdom Metazoa; phylum Arthropoda; class Insecta; order Diptera; family Syrphidae; genus Eristalis; species Eristalis intricaria. Next base: position 110,936,522 of record OZ035873.1, on the reverse strand, counting down.
CTAATACCCTTATGTGTCCGGGGTCAAGACACAGCACGGGCCGAAAATGTTACCTCCGGAAGCCGACATCGAGTTTAGATTTTGCCACTTTCAAGGTAGGAGTCCTCGGTCACATTGTTCCCCATTCTAATAGTGAAATAATCTACAGGTTAGCGCTCATTTGTCTATGCGCTCTTCATAGCTCAGCGACTTGTGACTATACTTATATCGCTGTACTGTCCGTGCAGATCTTGGATGAATCTTCCTCTTCAGATGCCATCAACACAAACAGGACCAAAGACTACGGACGTCTTCATCCGCTTTTTAGATTGATCATGATCATCGCAGATCTAGAATGATGATAAGAACCTTGGATAAAGGGCTTGTGGGTCGTCGTGGCGTAGTCGGTAAGACAGTCGGCTCCTACGCAGAGGGTGCCACGTTCGATACCCGAATTTACCACCTTTGATAATTCACAGCTCTACCTCTTTAAGTAACTAACTCAGCTCAAAGAGTATTCCTGTCTAGAAAAAGCTTCTCAAGAGTAGTAACTAAACTGTAAGTACCTTCCACTCGTGAAAGAACAATAGCACTCACAACACGAGCGGTTGCTGTAGACGCTACGCCCAGGTCTGTCTCGGACTGTCGCGGCAGTCATTTTATAAATATTAAAGGGCTGTCTCACTGAACTGCCTCTTGGAGCCTCATGGACAAAAAGAAAATCGGTTAACAAGAGTTATTCTGCTTGTGGGCTCGGTATTGACGCTGTTATTAAAATTCACTGCCGAGAAGTGGTGCATGAAATCCCTCGAAAATTGAGGTACCCATCGCAACGCAACATATACTTCGTTCTTCCCTCGTTACTGCTAAACTCCTTTCAACTTTTCATGTTCCATCTCATTGTTAGTAAACGCCTTATTGATGCCTTGCTGTGGTACCACCACTGACCTCTGAAAAACCTGTGCCCCAATGGACCCATATGCTCTTGAAAATCATCAGCGGTGCAAACTTGCCTTGATCTTCAAACTGAATGACTTATTCCCCTCGACGATTTAAGGTACAAGCGTCTGTCTACCTATAGGAGGTTTTCTACTTAGAACATTCGTATATTCACCTTAAGACCAATCCAAACATGAGGAGAAGGTTCAGAAGTAATCTATTACACTCCTTTGTTCGCATAACGAACTTTCCACTCAAAGCAAGCAAGCCGCAAACTTCTTTAATAACCGAGGCAAGCTAAGCGTCAACCATCTTAACCTTAACTCAAACCGGCTTTCAGAATACTGCCAGATCCTAAGTTTGACTGATATATCCAGTCAGCCACTTCTATCATGTCCTCGATGAGTCGTTAGATGCGAACACTGGCAGCCCCTAGATCACGTACTCATTCTTCCACCGCCTGAACACATTTGACGTTACTTTGCTGACGTCCTTGGTTTGGACGAAAAAGTACAGCATCATGTCCGTTCCACACTCAGCACTCACATTAGCAATAAAAACAATCCCAGAGGGTACATCGACCAAATAAGAAAATGCAACGTATCTCCTGCTCGCTATCGCTTAGTGTATCCCTTCAATCAGTTTCTGGGGTATCCTTTATTTTCGCACGGTAAACATCTTAAAATCTCTCTCTCGCAATGATGGCAATAGATCTGTCCCCCGTATTTGGGCAAATCTCAAAAGGAAGCCAATAACAAATGGCATTCCGACTGACAACAGTCAGCGATGGACAGGATGGCCGAAGGCAGACAAAAAAAACCAAGACGTTAACGGCTTTATCATTCCGTCTACGACTACAAGAGATAGAGAGATAGGGAGAGTGAGAGAGAGAGAGGCAATTTTAAAGAAAGAAAATACGTCTCATCCTCATCCTTCTGCTGGAATCCCTGTGGGGCAGAAGGAAGTAGGATTTTGCGTTTGTCCTTTTCATGTCTTAAGCCTCCCTCCTGTGGCCGCTTTCTCCGCTGTGCTCCATCGAGGCGCTCCTACTTGGCCAATTGTCATGTTTTTATTTGTGTGGACACATTATCTACTTATAGCCATTGTCGGCACGGCTTCCGGTTTCTATTTAACTGACACAACGACATTAGGGACTCATTGACGGCAGAAGAACTTCTCCAGCAATGGAACTTTTCCTTCCCTTACTCCACCCCCTCCTCACTATTTCATGTTTTTTTCTTCGTTTTTTTCTGTTGTTGATGCTCGCCTTTGTTCTTTATTTTGGTCTCTGCTCCCATAGCTCGGTGAATTTTACGATAACTGCTATTTTGACTTTGGTTCTTGTTTAGGACACGAACATTTAGATTGTGTCCAAACACTGGGACGAGAAGCGGGGAGTTTAAAAATGTACAAACACACAGTAGCGGCGGTGGTGTGAAAGGACTCACTGAGCTGGGTGCGGGGAAGAAAGGAAAAAAACAAGTCGAACTAAAGTTTTTCATTAAAGAGTTATTAACGGAGTGGAAAGTTCAGGGAAACTTTGATCCTTTCATAAATTCCCATACAAAGACGGGCATCTTGCTGTTGGCTGCTGAGTGGTAGCGGACGATGGAATGAGATTATCCGAAGTTTAGATGAAAATTGTAGACGAAGTGTGTTCACGAGCAACCAGAGAGGTTGACTTTGTTGGTGTCGGTGCTGGTGTTGGTGGGTATGATTCAGAAGCGTTGCTGAAGTGATTTGATACTTGAACATGTTTCACTGATGAGTGGTGAGTAATTGATTGTCGTTGGAAGTCTTTTCTCCGAAGTGGTTGGTTGGCGAAACATATATTTCGATTATTGCTGAGAACTGGTACTTGCATGGTTGGGGGCTTGATATGTCACACTCTCGCTCTCTTGTCTTGTGTCTCAAGCAGTCTTGAAGAGTAGTCTGCTTAATTGTGGGAAACGTCGAGACGCCTGCTGTTGCTGATCGTGTCTGGGAAACATTTGAGTGTGGAATAAGACACAACATTTTCTGAAGAATATTTCAGGAAAATCTGTAAGCCATTTTCTGAATCAAGGACAAACGTCCTCGTGGCAGTATGTGGTGTGTGTTCTAAATTGTTGACATTCTTTCTTCCTAACTAAGCTACATCTCACATGGCACGCCAATCGATGAACCAATTGAGAATTCAGTTCGGTAAGCAAATTTATCGGTGCATCGACTCCTACGCAGGTGATGTCAGTTCGGTTCGGTCCCCGAATTTATCAATTCTCTTGCTTCTCTGCCACCTTTTTCGAGTCGTGTTGTGCGTGCTATTGTACTTTCAACGAGTGGATGTGACCTACAATTCAATGCCCACTCTTGAGAAGCTTTTTCTAGACAGGAATGCTCTTCGAGGATTGTCAGTGACTAGAAAGAGGTGCGGCCGTGAAGTATGAAAGGTGGCAGAATTCGGGTATCGTTGGAGTCGACACACCAACCCACTACGCCACCACGACCCACAAGTAGATACATAACTTGTCAACTCAATTTTTTTTTGTAATTTCCAGACTGTTACATTTTGTTAATGAAAACGGACAGTTGGGATGATGAAACTCAAATTTAGATAGTGCGCCGCTATCACGCTGGATTCTGGAGCTGGTTGCTTCCGTCCAAAGGGGGTTTCGGCGCACGTTTGGCGGTGGTCCATAATGTGGTTGGTAAACTCTTTTGTTGAGCGTGGTTCGAAATCCGATATCCTTGAGTTCGGACACTTGATACATTTGCTGTGTGGGATATCTGGTCTAAAGGCATGTTTTTCTATCGCCCAGTGTCCCATACGGACACCACCATTCTAGTTTTGTCATGACAAACTGTTGTTTTCACGCCTCATTTTTGATGTTGCCTGGCTACAATCTACGGTTTGCTAGCTCAAGGAAGTGTATAGAGATATTAGCCTTGACTGTGTGGGAAGCGTATCGGCCTTGTCATTTCCAGAGATTTCACTGTGATCTGGAACGTAGCTATGGGAAATTTTCAGCTGGCCTTCTAACGATGTTCTCTCAGAACTGCTTTCCTTAACTTGTTTAGAATATGAGGTGTGTAAGAGTGCTGTCAAAGCATGTGCCTTGAAAAAATATTTTTGGGGGCATTTCCAGTTCCGCCTGAAACACTCTAGCACACACACTCCGGGAAGACACCCGCACCAACTCCACCGCACGTCTTAGAGCCGTCAGTAGAGTGCCTAGTTAAAATACCCGCACATCTCCCGTCTATTCCATTCCGTTCTTTCTGGGAATAGAGTGGCAAGGCCGTTTGACAGATTAACTCTGGGGACCGTATAGTCTAGTGAAGATTATATAGCAACCGTCAACTGTAGCAGTCGATTACATTCCCCCATGGAGTACAGACGTGTTCGACCTTTGTGTGTGAAGAAAGAGAACGAATTGGCGCGCGAAAAAATTATTACCTCAATAGTTTAGGGGGGCATTGCAACCGAACGAAAAAATACTGGATTAGGAAGAATGAGTGCAAGTGAGATGGAGACGATAGAGCGACCCGTGCTGGAAAAAATGGGCGACGCTGAACAGGTGGCTGGTACTTCAGGCCACCAGTCGAAGCAAGAAGAGGGGGGAAAGAAGAAACGGAAAAAAGCTTTAACCGAAGCCAAATCTGGAGAAGCGCCGTTAGTGCACTTGCAACTTCATCAGCAGAAGCAATATCGACAACAGCTACGGACGCAGCTAATGTAGCATTCGCTGGCAACAACACACCTACCATGTACAGCACGAGTCGGCTGGTGGCGGGGGGAGTTTCTCGTATTGTGAGATTTTTATATTTGAGCTAGTTTTAAGTATATTTTGTTTAGCAAGGACGTTTAGTAAATGACAATAATAACAAAATTAGATTGAAAAAAAGGAAAAGCGTCAACTGTAGCCGTGGAAGAATACATTCCAACCATATTAGCTAGATATAAGTGAATACGAACGTCAAAATGACTCAAAATTGAAATTTCAGCTTAGACCATGGCAATTACATATTTATTTCACTCTTATCCAACTCTTTGAAATGTGAACAAATTTTTTTTGACATCCTGCGCCAGTGAGCGCAATCTAGAACAAAGAAAGAATGTTAGCTGAAATGCGCTTTGGCAGCTCTTAGTCAACTGTAAGATTGGTTGCAGTTTCGCGATACCGCGGAAAGTGTTTAAGGAAAGTGCTGCCAAGTCAGTATAGCGATAAAAAAGAAAATAAAAATTGAACAGCTGATCCTTTCGGATTAGTAAAAAAAGAGCATCACACGATATTCAACAATTCCTAAAAACGTGTGAAAGTTTGACCACCATAGCTGGAAAATTTCATACAAATATTTATGGTCCTCAGCTGTGAACTGCTTAATTTGAAAATTCATGGAGACTGTATCAGTCGGAGATTATTTTTAGTATCGTCCAAAAATCAGTCGTCGAACGGTTTAATGTGGATGCCAGATTTAAGGCATCATTCGACCATACTTTTCTGAAAATGAAGTTTATTAACCTGTGACTGTGGGTTTTCGATATTGTGGTTCCTTGTGCCGATTGCTGAATGATATTGATGTATCCATTAAGTGGTTTGCACAAGACGGTTTCGCATGCCATTTAGTATGACATACAGCCCATGACATATTTCGTATACACTGTCGCATCGATGTGACCAATTATGATGGTCACCTAGATAGATAGAAATAGATAAGATAATATTTATTCATTTGCTATTATTCTTTAGCCTATCTTTAAATAGATTTATAATTCCTAAATTTAAGACATGGCTAAAAGCCGTCTGCCCGAGTTTGACAAAGCTGGTGATTTGTGTATATTTAAAAATAAGCTTCGACTATTGCCCTTCTGTAATTTAACGCTTTTTGAGAATAGATGTGCAGTTTTTCTTCCAGTCCATTCCATTTAGAATCATACACATTTCCGACTCCTCCAGAATTCACTTTCCAAATAGAAGACACCTAAACTCTCCTAAAATCGGGAACTTTCCCAAGAAGTGAACCGTGTCCTCCCTTTCACGCAGATTAACCAAAGTGCATAAAACTGGTAGATCATCTCTATGTGGTATGAAATTGATGTTCATAAGTTCTCCTCCTGTTTTGAAAATTGTATATTTCCTTAGTCGTGTAGTTATCACAGAAGTAATTATTATCGCAAGGGTTGTGGTTAAGTTTTGTATATATTGTCCTGTGTACTGAACTTTCTACCTTTTCGATGTGTATGCATTCTCTCATCCAACTTCATTAGTAAGTTATACAGCTCCTCTTGCCAATTGCGCCGACTTTCTGCATTTAAGTTGAGATCGTATCCGCAAGATTATAACAGCCCTTGCCATTCTTCAAACCAAAGTATTTTTGGGTGTATAATAAACTCCACTATTCGTCTAGGTATCCTTTCTTGGTCCATGGATAGCACTTTTAATATGGAGTCGAAGTGAATTTTCAAAGTGTATATAAATAGCGGAGAGAGACCAGTCTCGACTAGAAGCATACGGCTTGGCGCGCATTGAGGCAATTTAAATATCCAGCAATTGTTCCACATTTTATATCCCCATACACAAGGACTGACATCGAAGCCGGTTGAAGTATCTGACATTTTTCTCTCAGAGCTGTTTATCCTCCAGGCAGTTTTTCCACGGCGCACTAATGGCTGATTTAGCTGTTGTGAGTTGTGAGTGGTCACCTGAATGGTGTTATGGTGCCGTTTATCATTATGATTTCCGTAAGATTTCTTTTGTTAGTTATTTGCGGTCAAAAGTCTGCGCCAACAAAACCACCCATGTATTAAGGGAAGAAATTAATTGTTGCGTCAAGGGAATTGAGTCGGGGTTGCCACTGTAGTAATTTTTTTTTACTCTGCAACTTTTGGTAATTTTTGATTTAAACGAATTTAAAATTCTCAGTCAATTGAATACGAACATAATCTCATGTAAAATAAGCGTAAATGTATTAGATTGAAGTCAGAAATCACGAAGAAAAATGTGCATATAAATAATTTGGAAAAAGCGAATGCAATTAAAAATCGATTTGTTGTCCGAGCGCGGAGAAGGTTGATTTGAAAATAAAGGTGTGCTTTGCAAAGTTAACACTTGTTTATTTCTCTATCCACACACAATCTCGAATTTCTCCAAATCTTTTAAGAAAATGCTGTGCAGATTCCCAAGTGGCAAAATGGATTAAACGTAGCAAGCCGAAGGCAACCCATTTGGCTGGAACCGCTTATCGAGACTTGCCAGTTGCAAGAAGTCCAAAAAGTCTTTGGTATTGTTACGTTAGGCGTGTCGATCAAAATTTATAGAATATGTGTTTTTAGTAGTGATGTAGCATTCGAATGAATATTCGAGTAATAATCGATTCATAGAACAGCTCGAGAACATCTCGATCAAAGTCACTCGGATGACTACTAACTAAAAGTGACAATCAAAGCGAACTGCAACATTCTGTTTTTATATATTAATATTTCCGTCCTTGGAATTTTTTGGTACATTTTTTTATTCCGTATGACACCTTTGTTTCCAAATTTGGCAGCAAATTTTGTTTAGAGCTGGCAACCATGAATTAAGTCACATTTATGCAGGTAGAGTGATGCAAAATTTTGACAAAGGAGGGTGAGTGTCGCAACTACACCGTGTTGGTCATTAGCCGTATATGTTAGATATTCCATAAATTAACCTCTCCTATGCCATTATTCAAAAAATAAAAATCTGTAGACTTAAACCAGTGTTTCCCAATTAATTTGAATTTCATTATTTTGAATTTCTCATTATTTAAATCTGTTTATTGATTTTGGACCGCCCTACATACAGTGGACTCTCTCTAAATCGAACTCTGCCTAAGTCGAAACTCCCCCTCACTCGAACAAATGATGGTATCCCTTGACAATTCGACTTAGGTCCGTTTAGTCCGCAAATTACAATCTCACGTAATTTGTTCAGCATTTCCTCGATTGAATGATTATTTTGAGGTAGGCATTATCTGCGACTTCTTTCTACCCTGTCAAACGTCACAGAAAAATGTGGAAACCAAGCCGAAATTACGCCCGACCAAAATCAACCTGGAACATAAGAACCACCCACTACCTATGTTTCACATCCATGTTCGACGCATACTTATGTCACCACATCCCGCTTACAAATGTAAGTTATGGAGAACGAAAACTCGGATTGGGTAAGTCTACTTGTTTATTTTTACTTTTACATTTCTGAACCTGTTTCCTCCTTTCATGCATTCATCCCACACAACCGTTCAGAATCACCTCGGACGATGGCAGATACGAAATTCAATGAATTGCAGCATACACACAGGATCTGCCATTTAAAATACAAGCTCTTCATTTCCGTCAAAATGAAAGACTGTCTATTATAGAATTTTCTTCAACCAGAATACGTTTCTGAATGCGGCACACGAGAACTGTATGAAATCGAAGTTAATGGGAAATATCCTGCTCAGATTTTCCTCTCTCAGAAAACGAGTCCTACAGCTGTGTGCTGACAGCATCCAAGCGTTGTCGATCCACTTTGTCCCTTAAGCAGGGAATTTAACCCGTTTAATCGCAACAAAATATAATTAATCGATGCATTTATACATCCGCCGTGCGTCGCCTCGTTCCCCAGTGCCGTCCATCCGAAGACGGATGTACAAAGGGAAAGCTGGATATTGAAAAAAAAGTATATTTTTTAATTGCAACTGATAAATAAACCAAATAATGCGCAACGTACAGCGGGGCTGACAGGACGACCCAGACTCGCAGTCAGCGTGCAATCAGAACATTCAAATTAAAATCTTAAAAGCGCAGCATATTTTCCATTTTATTCGTTCTTTTTTTTCGTGTTTTTTTTTTTTTTTACTCAGTGTCCCTTTTTTTGTCTCGTCCTTTTTGGCACACGACTGAGCTGGTGGCACTGGTTGTTGCGAGGCGTTCAAATACGAGCAAAAGGTTCGCGCTGTACATTAAAAGTGTTGTCCAACAATGGCGTGAAACGATGCTCATTACGGCGATAAATGAAGTATGAAACCTGGTCGTGTCGTTGTTGTCGACGTTGTATTGGGGCATTCGGCGTTGCTCGCTGCCGTCAGCCAGCCAGAAATCGCACCGCAATATCCTCCAAGTTTTGTGTTGGTTCCTGTGCCTTCTTTGTATCTGTATACGAGCACATCGCACTGTGGAGGTGGATAGGTGGTAATAGTGCTTCGTCATCCATGTGATACACGTGCACCGACACGAAACGCTTCGCCCCATGTTCATCAGCTCGCCGCGCTTATTAATTAAAAATCCCATAGGCAGAGAATATTAATTAAACTTCAGTCTGAATTAATTTTAGAGATACTCGCATTGCGGGGACATAAGCTCACATTCTCGTGCCCATAGCTTCCTGAGTGTGTGTGTGCTCGTGAGAAGCTTTGTAAGGCGCTTGTTCCCCGCTTTTGGTTCTCATTAATTGAAGGAATTGTAATTACTATTACCTAATTGTGATGTGCTCTGCGGGAGGCACTGGCACCAGCACCCGCGATAGGGCTTTAAATAATTTTATGATAAATACCTAAGTCACACAACGTACTCTTGCAGTTGAATATGCTGACGTTCGCATAACTGCTTAATTAATAAGAACGAAACAGAAAGTCAGATAATTTATTGGCCTTTCCAATCACAGATGGAATAAGTATGAGATCTACTCCATCTTCTATATTTAAGTTTCCATCTAAGCAAGAAATATATAGCGTTACACTATTTTTACGAGAGCGAACGAATTCGTCGAACAGGGTTGCCATATATCCTTTTTCGTATAAATTTGTGTTCATTTCCACACGAATGATGCGTTGGATGTAAGAACGACAAGATAAAACAAATTCACACGAATGAGTCGAGTTTTGTTAATAAATGATTTTTTGTTTCTTTTCATGGGGCTGCCCTAACTTCATTGTCACATCAAAATCAGCGTATTTACTGCAACAGGCTTCACAATGATGGTTTCTTTGATTTTTAAATACTATCAAATATAGCCACCACAAGAAGCAATATCGGGGGGGCTTGTTCGATTTAAAAAGCAACAGTATAAAAATAAAACAACGTCTCCACCTCTTTTGAGTCACTGGCAATGCTTAAAGAGTATTCCTGTCTAGAAAAAGCTTCTCAACTTTTCCGTTCGGAGTCGGCATTAAACTGTAGGTCTCTTCCACTCGTCAAAGAACAATGGGATGCGCAATACGGAGTGGTTGCTGAGAAGCTATTCCCAGGTCCGCCTCGGACTGTCGCGCCACTCATGTTATTTTTTATTTTAGTATATCATATTATTATTTTTAGTATATCATTTTTTATTATTATAGTATATCAGTTAGTTGCAAATGTCGGTTATTGCAAGTGAATTCATGCAGGGGACCAATTAGTTGGCAAGCTCGCTTGGGCATAATTTGCTTAAATAGCGAGAAAGGAGACGTAAGTGTATGAGTTAAATGTCTCCTATTTTCTTAACATACTGGAAAGTAACATGTGTCGCCATAGATGAAGAGAACGATGTAAGACCCACTCTCTCATCGCATATAATACTGGGGTAATAAGGCGCACAGACCAGACTGTTGGATAATGTCATAGCCGGTGTCATATGCCTTCTCTGATACATGGCCCCCATACACGATCATATGATCGATCGTGTATGGGGGCCATGTATCAGATTACCTTCAACCTGGTATCAAGTTCGACAACAACAACTTTTCCATAGGAAAAGAACGTCTGAACACAAAAATCAAACAGATCTGCAATTAGAACCAGATCAAGATGCAAATACGGCATATACAGGAGCAGAAAGCCATTTAGCGTTTCAGTAAAAACGTTTTGAAAAGTAAAAAAAGTCGAAATTATAAAAACGCATAATCTGTGTCAGGTTTTAATACTTTATCTCGATCTCTCGCTGAAAAATCCCTTAACCGCGTGTTTTCACGTTGACAGCTTGACAAAAAAGAAGGACGACAACGAGAACAAAGCTTGACAGGCCGGGATCGTGTACTCGCTGGTTAATATCGAGTCGACCGGTGCTGCCAAACTTGCTCGCGCTTCACAATAATATTTCATTTAAATTTACTACAAAATAAAGGATTTAACTTTTCCAAAGAAACTAGGAAATTATCAATGATCGTACGTGATTATATGCCCTTTCGAACATCCGATCATGTAGGATTTAAGAAGTTCGTTTTCGCTTTAAACAGCAAGTATGAATTGCCATATAGATTGTTTTTTTTTTTAAAAGACAGTATTGATTTATGCGACTTCTGCAACATCATTCCTGAAAGAATTGTTCAAAACTCGCACGCCACCACCAGAGGAACAATCTTTCAGAAGTCCGTCCACCTACTCGCATGTGGCGATTATGTTCACATTAACGGAAGAACACAGCGTTATGTCAGTGGTACTTTTGTGAGGGTTGCAACGGGGGCAGCGATGATGGGTTTAACGGTAAATGAGGGCAAGACCAAGCATATTGCCGACTTGCCGACTGGGCAGGCCAAGTATTCGAAAAAGCTCGTTTTCTAGTTGGAGAGCAGCTTTTCAGCTTGAATGCTGCTTAACAACCGGGCCACGCTTGGGCGCTTGGACATTAAGCTTTAAGTACCGTATGATAGCTCGCTTGGTTTCGAGCTTGGTATTGGTTGTTCAGAGGACGCTAGATCTTCCTAGGGTAAAGGTAAGGACGTGTTTCGCCCAGCTTAAGTGAGAATTATAATGTGTTTGGATAATAAGCAATTAATAAGTGGAGACAACAATAGTTGTTAAATAATAAAAAAATTATAAAAATAATAAAAAAAACTGTCATAGAATTTATAATTATATTGCAAACGTAACCTCGACTCAGGTTCCGATTCCAAAACAAACAAACTTGCTGTCAATATGACAGTTTAAACTGAATGAAATGAAACTCCAAATGTTCCACCGATAGATCTCAATTACGCGCCAAAAGAAACCATTTTATTTGTCTTTGGAATCGGAACTGGAGCGGAGGAATTGCTAAAAAAGAGTAAGTTCTTTTAATCGTATGTAATTTGTTCTAATATGTATGTATTATTATTCATACAGAGAATAGACGCGACGTTTAATTCAAACAGCAATTCTGTCGGATTCCTACGTCCATTGCCCGTGGACGGAGTGACATGAACACTATTTAAAAACAAATTGTTTTAATTTATCCGATAAGGTTCACCTGTACCTTACTGTTACTATATGCTGTCAACGAGAAAGGACACCCAACCGACCGACTTCTCGGACAGAGCGTCACGGTAGACAGATATAGGTTTGAGGTAGTCAAAGTCTTTGTCTACCTAGGAACCGCTATTAATTCAGACAACGACACCAGCGCTGAAATCAATTGAAGGATAACTCTTGCCTGCTTCTTTGGGCTGGGACAACAATTGATAAAGAAAGCCCTCTAAGCAACCCAAATTACCATCTTTAAGACCTTGATCGTTTTAGTCCTGCAATATGGCGCAGAGGCATGGACTTTGTCAAAAGCGGGCGAAGGTACTCTTGGTTGCTTTGAGAGAAAAATTCTTCGGGTGATTTTCGGTCCAGTCTGTGTAGATGGTGAGTGGAAGAGGGGATATAACAACGAACTGTACGAGCTGTTCAGCGATATAGACCTAGTCCGAAGAGTAGGGATCCAACGATTGAGGTGGCTAGGTCGATGGCAGAGCGGATGGAAACCAATGCTCCGGGTCGTAAAACCTTCTAATTCAGCTCAGAGGGACGGCGCAGTAGAGGAAGATCGCGACTCAGGTGGCCAACGCAAGTGGAAAGGGACCTCAATCAACTTTGCGTGCAAAACTGGAGGCAGCTAGCTAAATTTCGAGCTGGCTGGAGACCCTTGTTGGTTGAAGCCCAGGTCCACCCCGGACTCTAGCGCCACCTTAATTACGTAAGTATTTCACGTAAGTATTGCTCTCTCCATAGTGGCGGCCGTGGCGTTGTGGGTTTGTGTGTCGACCTCCTCGAGTCACTGACCTCCACTGTAGGTTCCAATATTATTACTGATTTCTCCGTAGTGCAAGGAGATGCATGATAAATAAAAAGTTTTGTGCAATCACTACTAGCATGACAAGTCTGGCCATTCACTCACTCACTTGTCATTTTATTCAAAGCGGAGAGCTGAAATCACCTTCATTAAGGTTGTAGGAATTGAGGCCATAATAATGCTGTTTCCTGTGTTGACTTAAAAAGCCCAAATGAGACATTTGAGGGCATTGAACAGACTTACTCTCTGGAGGGAATACCAGAACACGAATACTGCGAACATGGCGTGAAATTCACAATTTCTCTATTCGCAGATAGTTACTGGTAGAATTTGTGAGATTTTTAAGGCCCACCAGATAGAAACCATTGCGTTCTGGAACGGAAAGTGGAATGCATCACGACGGATGAATTTGGTAGGCTTTAAATTGTTTGTGCCCGTAGCAGACGTTTCCACAGAAATTCATTTGCTTTCATTTATACAAAAGTGGATTGCACACGTAATGAATTGCCTGGCGGCAACTTAAATTATTATGGACCTTACCGCAATGCAATGCAATCTGGCCGTGGCTGCCTTTTTGTAAATCTCGTGCTCAGTTTGACAATTCACAGAAAAAAAACCTCCATGATTGAACACCCAGCTTTTGGGATACGAAGAAATGTATCCATTTAAACATTTGTTGGAAAATGGTAATTTCTGAAAATTCACATTCGCAGTTCGGATCATGTGTTCAGTGCTCGAGGAGATTAATTAATTATCAACTTTACTTGGTAACGGAGATATTGGATTATTCGAGGAATTTTCGAGACAAATTTGCTACAATACAAAATTTACCGAGAAATGTTTTTTCCCAGCCAACGTCATTCTCCATATTTGACCACCATTTGGGTATGTATATGGGGCTCAACCAACAAGCCACTCGAAGCCGTCTCCAGTTTCGCAAGCCAATTTGGTTGCAATGACTATGGACATTCATATAAATTACAAATTTACATTTTATGCCAAATTCAAGTGCATTTCAAAACATCTTATTTGATTTCGCTTCTTCTGCTCCTCCGATAAGGGTTAAGTTTCAAAAATCTTTTTTTTTGCTGTAATGCACTACATGGTGTGTTAAAGTGATGGGGGTGACATCCTTAATTTGAATCTGTTAAAGATGGGTTATGCACGACCTAGCCTACATATAGGGCATTTTCACTAGTGGTCGTCCCCTCTCTAGTAATCGTTCGACATACTTTTTGTCTTGTAATATAAGACATTTATCGAATGGGAAGGCGCCGATACAAGCAAGAATATGTTTTACACATCTGCCCAAAAATTTAATAATATTGCGTAATTACTTAAGTCAGCATTTTCGACAGTATAAGAAAATGGCGATTGCTTATTGTTTCATTAATGGTTGCGCGTTTACAAAAATGTAAGGTTTTGCTATAATTTGTTTGAAAAACAACACCTTAATGATTTGACATAGTTATTAAAAGCATAAGCTATATGTCTCAAGTCCATCCACAAGAAAGAAGACCCTTTAAACGACGCCAACTACTGAGGGATAGATCTCATTAACATCGCCTATATGATCCTTTCTGCCATATTGTGTGAAGGCTTGAAACCATTTGTCAATAACCTGTCCTTATCAGTGTGGTTTCAGGCCGAGAAAGTCCATCATCGACCAAATCTTCACACTACGGCAGATCCAGGAAAAGAAGCAAGAAATGAAGATCGACACTCACCATCTATTCGTCGATTTCAAGGCCGCATATGACAGCGTGCATAGAGATGTAAAAGTACAGCGCCATGTCTGGTTTTGACATTCCTGCCAAGCTCGTCAGGTTGTGCAGGATGACGATGGACAATTGTCGCTGCTCCATCAAAGTCGGTAACGAACTCATGGACAAGTGCGACGCTCTGTCATGTGACTTCTTAACATCGTCCTGGAGAAGATCGTGTAAAACTCACTCGCCAAGACAAGAGGCACGATCTTACAAAAGTCCGTACAATTGCTATCATACACGGACGACATTGACGTGATTGGTCGAACACATCGAGCCGTCAATGAAGCCTCTGCTGGCAATGAAACTGAGGCGGTCAAAATGGGTTTTTGCGATGAACGAGGGTAAAACAGAGTAAAGAGAGAAAGGACGCACAACATCGACAACTCAGCCAGAGCGCCACCATAGACAGCTATAACTTCCAGGTAGTCAAGGACTCCGTCTATCTCGGCTCGCAAGTAAACACTACGGACAACATCAGTCCCGACATCAAACGCAGAGTAACTCTTGGCAACTGCTGTTTCTTTGGGCTCAAGAGGCAATTGAGTAGAGAAGCCATCTCTCGAAGGACCAAGCCAACATTATATAACCCCTTGATCATCCCTGTTCTGCTCTATGGTGCGTAGGCATGGACAATCTCAAAAGCGGATGAAGAAGCACTTGGTCTTTTCGAAAGAAAACTTCTCGGCTCCGCGGTAAGCAGTAGAAACAATAACAGTCAATCAATAACAGAAATCAAACGCAGATTATCTCTTACCAATCGCTGTGCCTTTGGGCTTAAGAGGCAATGGAGTAGTAGTGCCCTCTCTCGAAGGACCAAGCTGTTAATATACCATATAGACCATAATGTTAATATAATACCTTGTTCATCCCTGTCCTGCTCTAAGGCGCGGAAACGTGGACAATCTTAAGAGCGGATGAAGAAGCCATTGGTCTCTTCGAAAAAAAAGAAGTTCTGCGTTCAATCTTTGATCCTGTCTGCGTTGATGGTTTTTGGAGAAGAAGATTCATCCATGAACTGTACGGGCTGTAAAGCGACAGGAGTATGGACAACTCAGTTCCGGCCAGAAGAGTCTTGGAGTGCGAACCGGTGGGACAACACAATAGAGGACGCCCATGGAACCGATGGAGCACCCAGGTGGAGAAAGACCCAAACCAACTTGGCGTGAGAAATTATAGATAGCTGAGTGAAGAACCCTAACTGGACAGGCTTTGGGAGAAAATTCTGTCTGTAGCCTCTTCTCAAGGTTGCGCGTTGAATAATCTCAAGCATAGGTTGCGTTTCAGATAGCACAACTAAATTTTTCGGATTGGTGTTCTAAATCTGGACAAAGGACAGCGTATCCCACCCATCCATTGGTTAATATACAAACGCTTCTAGCGAATAAAACCATATCTGTACAAACAATGGCAACCAACTGCCACAACTATTTGAATTTTGACGTCTAGTCAAATTGTCACGGATGTTAAGCAAAGTCACAAACCACCTTTTGACACAAAAAGTAAACCTGAGCAAAGAGCGTTTTATTGAGATTTCACTGTTTTAGTATCTCAAAAAAACACGCTTATTGCATTCTATGTATATCTTTTAGTTTGGAACAAGTTGAAATTGGGACAATCGTGGGATAATTTTTCATGCGAAACTTGAGCTTGAAAAAAGTCCTATTTATCGGGATGGAAGGTCTGGCATCCCTAGTAAGGAGAGGTGTATGTTATAGAGGGGTGTCCGTAAAGAGAATTTTCACTGTAGTACTTCTTACTAAGCAAGCAAAAATCGAATTACTTAGGTCCTTCCTTTCTCGATTATTGTAGCTAATAGAAACTGGTGAACTTGCAACTACCGAGTTTGAACGACTGGATGGCGTTGGTAGAGTGCCTACCCCTGTTTAGCGGGGTTCCCGGTTCGCATTCCAGTGAAAGCAAAGTTAATACGCTTTTATTTGGTTTTCAAATCTGGTCCAGTCACCATCACATGAGTCAGTGGTAGTAGTCTGACTGTGGGTATCACAATGGACCAATATGGTATAAGTGTGCTGATGAATGCACTAGCAGCCTCTCTACCTAACCTAACTACCGAGTTTCTGTCTGTTTGAAAAGCATAAATCCCGTCATAAAAAAATGTTAAAAAATAGTATATAGCAGCTACGAAAATCAAGGCGTAACGTGAAGCCCTCTAATGCCAACAACCGCGTCCAGGCGGGTTATACGGTTGCAAGTGTTATGATGTAATGGTTACTTTTTTTTTAGCTTTAAAAGCTCCACAACTAGATTAAACACTGAATTTTCCGATGCAAGTTATTTTATGGCTATAATGCGTTTTGCTGCCAAGCAAGGTTCGTTTAATTTCGTAGAAAACATATTTTTGTGCAAACAACATCTTCCAAACCAAAAAAATAAAAATTAACTTAAAAATTATACAATATTATCAGGAATACTTTGTTCTTTTTGCAGAACGGTCTTAAAATTATATTCGAACATTTTAAGCATTGGAAAGTGACAAATGCCAAGCTATCTTTTTCACTAGAAAAAGAAAGATTTGTCTTTTACCCTTCAGCAAACTAAAACTGAATAACATTGAGATTCCTTGGGTCAACTCATTGAAATACTTAAGGGTGCACTTGGACAAAAGATTAACCTTTACGGATCATGTAACCCATACATTAAATAAAATTAATCTTGCAATAAAAAAGTTATATCGGATAATAAATAGAAAATCACTCTTGAGTAAGCACAACAAAATTATAATTTTTAAAGTCATTTTCCAAGCTATAATGACATACGCCTCACCAGTCTGGTTAAATTGTGCCAAAACACATATTAAAAAGCTACAAATCGCTCAGAATAAAATTTTGAAAATGATGTTACGCCTCCCATGCACTATTCAACGATGATATTCCATGAGCGGAAATGAAAAATTTAACAATAAATGTAGATATTCTACAAATACACTCATTAATGAATTATTGAATGCGCTATGTATCTATTAACTAATTGTTTGTCTTTTTTCTATTTTTTATATTCTCTTCTCTATTTACTTATTTATTCATTTATTTATTTATTTATTTATTTATTAATTTTTATTTATTTATTTGTTTATTTGTTTATTTATTTATTTATATGTGTATTATTTAATTTATCTGCTTCTTTATCTATTAATTCATTAATCAATTTATTTATTTATATACATATACGCTTACTGTACATTGAAGTACGTAGTTTTCACCAAATGACAAAATTCAATCTTTCAAGATCTTAAATGGAGGTTTTTTATTCTCATAGTTTTTCCTTCGTTACTGCACTTATCTCAAAATGCTGCATTATTCCCAATAACAACATAATGATAATTTCAGTAGTAAGATGGAATATTAAGTAATCTATCGTATCTCTGAGCAAGCTGAGTCAACAAAATTCTAAAATGATTGTATTTATCTATGAGTAATAATAAATAATGTTTTCAAATTTCACATGGGTGTTAGTCTTTTGTCCCTTAACAATTCAAGGCGGCCTCAAGGCGGTTTTAGGATTTTGACCTAGTTTTACGTGTAAAAGGTTTTTTTTTTTTTGCAGATTACTTGCTTTTGCGTTCGTACTATTCTATGAATAAAATTCCTATCGAATTATAAAATAAGGCAGCCAAATTTTAATAGAGAACGTACTGTATTTTGGTAGTTAATAAGAACCAATTAGTGTTAAATTAAAAATTTGATTATTTATCTATTCAGATTTTGTTCCGGAATTCAATGAAATTTTTGAAACATTTTTTCATCAAATACTTCAATAACTGTGAAAGTAAGAAACAACGTAGGCGCCGACGACTATTGCTTTCACCCTACGTCAAGCATAGAGGAATTGGATACAGAAACCCCGATTAACTAAGTTAATTGAGTAAAACAAATCAAGGGAGCTGATTTGAACTTTTGCTAAATTGTAAAAGATGTGCCACGTAACTTTCTCTGCATGCGGTCGGTACTGAAAAATACTCCCGTCACGCACCCTAAGCCCACCATCCCAGCAGCGGAATCGGTTTGACGTCATCATTAACTTCCTACGAATCTCGGGGCTCGATCCAGGCCTGGAAGCTCTCCTCCTCGATGATATGTGCCTGGAGCGATTCCCCCAATTTCTCAGAGCCAACAGACCGCGCAAACGACGTACACAGATCAAGGATCTCAAGTCCTTGATGCATGGCCCATATGTGAGCATATAATCCATAATGGGAAATGGCACAGCCCTCTTAAATCTGTGTGTGTCGCAATCCGGCATCCGTCCAACACAATTACTAAGGTTTACTTTGCATATCCAATTCGTATCCGAGACGAATGGTGTTTTTAAGCGCCCCTCCCCCTTTGGACGCAGAACAGCATCCTTGACATGAAAGGATATTCACCGCTATGTATCTGTCCACATGAACATGCGAAGCATAGAGGGACCATCGATCAGCCTACATTAGGCACATTGGGCTTTTCTGCCCAAACGCCTAAGCCGATTTGGAATATGCCCAAGAAAAGAAAATTTTATTAAGATAAATATCCCGTCATTCGTCGTTATGTAGTCCTTTGCTTTGTTGTTTCGCTCCACCACAGCGGGCGGAAGGTCGCTCGATAGAGTGGTTGCATTCGAGAGCAGCTGGAAGGAGAAGGCTGCGAGACGCGCGCCCCCTTTGAGCCAAGCAACTAATGTTGAATTATAAATATTGAATTTGTCCCAGCGGACTACGAGGGATAATCGATCACAATTCAAATGGAATTAATCATTTTATGATTTATCGTGTGCCCTTCTCTGCGTTTGCGATGGGGTTGGGGATGGTCACTGGGTGGTGGGAGTCGGATGTCGGGCGGGCTTACAGCGTCCATGACAAATGTGAGTTGTTTGTTCATTCCTTTGGATTATATTTGAAAATTGTTTGAACGCACAATGTCCTGTGGGCTGCGCAGGGGAAGGGATTTGGGGGGGTACAGCCAAACCGCCCTCGTTTCACAAAAGAATTATTATGTTCCCAGCTGAAGTGAAAAAATAACGATTTATTTTGAAATTTGTACGTTAATGGCGTGAATGTGCGCCATTTTTTCCCTTCGGACGACTGCCGAGCGAGCTGTCATGGCAATACAGTGACATGCAGAAGTTAATGTTTTATGACACAAATCCCTTTGAATGGGGCTCTAATGTTTTGTGTTTTTTTTTTTTGCTTTTTTGTATTTTCGTTTCCTTGATACAAGCGCGTTTTGTTTGCTACAGCAATGGCGTTCTGTTACTCGTGTCCTGTCGTTTGCTTTTCTTTTCGTCGGCGAAACGTGTGACAATATGTACGCCAAGTGGTGGGGACAATTTCGAGACAGATGACTCATGTGAATGGTGTTTACGGGACTAACTTAATGTTTCGTCCTGTTACGGGGTCCAATGGCGACGCTAAGCTGATTTGGGGCTCAGTCGGGATGTGTTCGCACATTGACACTTCAAAGAGTGCCACGAAAGCCCATGATGTATGAATTGGTTATGTGGGTTTTATCTGTGAGTGTCGATGGGAGACGTGTTGGCCTCTTGATGTCTTTTCTCTACTCTACTCAGCCTCTTCAGGCCTCATGAAGTAAAACATAGGCAAACGAATTTCTTTGTCGGGACAGGAAGTGTGTTCGTTTCCGTAAAGATGGCGTCCCTACCTCTTGCTGGAACTTTTCTACTTTTCTAAACTTTTGTCTGTGGTTGTTTATTTAAGAAACAAAAATGTAAATTTGTGTCCACACGCCGGCATATTTTTTGCACGCTCACTGATCTTGGGGTGTGTGGGAAGATTTTATGGGACAAAGGCATCGCCAAGCAGCTGTCACAAAAGTTGTTATCTTTTTCATGTCAAAGTGGCAACCACAAAGAAGGGTCATGGAACTTATACTCCCACAAGGGAAACTCAGTGTGCTCGACGTTTTGTGGCGAAAGGGGTATGTGCGGCGACTCTGTCATATGGCGTCCCGACACGATAAACAGTTTTCAAAATATGCAACAAAACGATGTTCCAGAAGTTCGTGCAACTGTTAGCATACGCGGATGACATAAGCGGGAGTGACAGAACACAGCGGACCGTCAATGAGGCATCTGTTGCCATTGGTCAAATTGGTTCGGCGTTGATACGGCATCATCTACAACATTGACATATATCTTGAGTAGAGTTATAAGGCTAGCGCGTCCAACTTCGAAGTCGTCTACCTCGGCACGGCAGTAAACAGAACGGATCTGAACCGAGTTCAAAGGTAGAACAACTCTAGCCAACCACTGTTTCTATGGCTCAAGAGGTAATTGAGCCATTCCTCTAAGGACCAGGCCGACTTTTTTAAAGACACTAATCATCCTCCAGTCCTGCTGTCCTGTGATCGTTGGTCCGCACAGGACTGCTGCTCGTTATTCCCGATGTGGTTGGCTCCGAGCTAAGTTTGGTCTTATGTCTTCTGGCTTTTTTCTCGCTTCCTCAGCCCCGAAGACCTTTTCGAGGTAGCCCCATCACAACTGACATGTTTTGGGAGTGGATCATCCATTCCATCCATTCCACCGGGTTGTCCCAGAGGGGGTGTTAGTTGACAGTTGCGCTTATATCTCGTCCCTTTGGTCTTAGAGGTTTGAAGGAGTCACGGTATTTTTGTTTTGAATTTGCGCTTTCGTTATCCTCTTTTCCCTTCCTACTGCAGGTAGAGGTTGGCAAGCTAGAACTTTTCTCCCGCTTGCCCTTTCGGCAGTTTTCGTGCTCTTGCCTTTTGATGAGCTTCGCATTCTTGCAGCTTTCTCGCTGGTGCTGGGTTGCACAGTCTTTCCGCCACCTGCGCGGCTTACCACAAGCTTGGCACTTTTGGTATTTTCGTTGAGCTTCTGCTAAACGATGCTCACTCCGAGATCAGAGGCTAGCCCTTGAATTTAGTTGGAATTTAGTTGGAATTGGAATTTAGTTTCTCTTTATTTTTTGGGCTTAATTTTGTTCCCCTGAGCATTTAAGGTAATTGTGGTCGGCCAGGCCAGAGCCTCACATTCGCGTGGGAAGGCCCTTGTTACTCCCCAAGGTGGCCCGGTCTTGGGGAAACATGGTGAGAACACAGTATTACCTCCTGACAGCGAATTGTCCAATGGGCACGGTACGCTTGACACACTTTATTGGGGGATGATAAACATAGCTCACCGACCACGCCAACCCGTTGGCTGGAGCACCTTTATCCAAGAGTCGGCTTAAGCCCCCGTACCACGCGAAGGTGTTCATTCCACGGGAGTGGATCCCTTACGACAACGTTAAGCGAAAACGTTTCTCGATGAATTTCGGTGAGTGGGAGCAAACGTTGGCCAAGCAATGGTTGACAGGCAGGAGGGTCTTGCTGTGTGTTTGGTGAGATTGACAGGGAATCATCTCTTACGGCATAGCTCCAAGCTTCCAAATTAAGGAATTGTATTGCCTACAATTAAACTGTCTGAGGGAAGCTATCGCTCAGAAGCAGCCAGCTTTGTCGCATAGGCGGGGATGCGACTCACCAGATGGTCCGGGAGCTTGATTAGGAGGTCGTTTTGCATCATAGTCCGGACATCATATTTGGCTGCATCATAGCTGGTGACAATTTCGCATCAAGAGAGGCTTATGAAACAAGACTCTCTCAGATTTTTCCGCTGTAGGGTCTTGCTGTGAGTTTGGTGAGATTGCCAGGGAATCGTCTATGATGAGCTGATCTTCTACGGCAATGCTCTCAATTGGGACTTGAATTGTCAACAGCTGAACCGTCTGAGGGTACCAATCTTCCAGAAGGAACACATACATGTATAGCTTCCAGATGGGCCAGATGGTCCAGGAGCTTGGTGCCTATAACCAAGCGATAACCACCTGCTCCTGTCTAGGGCGAACGATTTTGCTGGTGACAAATTCGCATTAAGAGAAGCTTATGAAACAAGACTCTCTCAGTTTTTCCGTTGTAGGGAAGAGGACAGCCTAAAATTTTGTACAAGAATCATGGATTTCATTTTTACTTGTATACAATAAGTAGTTAGGTTTAGATTAATCACAAATGTTTATAATGTCATATCTCCTCGTTTACTCCTACGATGGACTGAATGCAATTCTTTCCGAATTTACTCAAGAGGCAGTCAGTAAATTATAGTCTCTCTGCTTCGATACAGTAGTAAGTAAATAAGTGAGTAGTGGGGAAATGGGTCAATCTTTCTGTCAAAGGGGACAGACTCTTCATGGATCAAATTTATTTCAAGGACAGAATGGCGTCCACAACTCCTTTGTTTCGGTTCAACGTCTTCTTTGAAGACAACTATTGTTTTTACAACGAGTTAGAGCGTGCCATGTAGCAGTCATTCAAAAGAGTCTCCACAAACACCTCCAATATGTCTTATTATTTGTCTCCTAAAATCCACTTTGGCCTTGCAATTGGTTAACTTTACCAAAAAAAAAAAAACCTTCCCAAAATCTTGACCTTTAAACCCTCGGCAAATGGCACCACATGCGTCACACTCACTTGAGCAGGATACAAGGCGAACACAACTATCTATGTCGACGCTCATTATGCCGCAAAATTCCGTTTGCATAACTTTGTCCTTCTAATGAATCTATTATCTATCTGCTAACGGAGTTCCCTTCCAACCCAAGGAAGGGCTTAACGATTTCTTTTATGAAAGACCAAAAATATGTCCCTGCTCTCCTCCTCCTTCTCCCTCTGAGGCGGACGAAGAAAAAGACGCAAACGAGCGATACCCACCTCATTGTCGAAGAAAGGACTTCGTCTCCAACCTCGTTAGCATATCCATGTCTTTTATTCTCTTTAACGACTGCCCACACAACTGCGAGGGAAAATATCAAATCGAATATTGGCCAAAACGAACAAAAAAAAAAATCCGGAATAAGACAGCACGAAAGACACTCCCGCCTAAGATTGCCTTCACCACCACTTCCTCATTTCTTCTTTTTTTCGTTATCTCTCATCTTCGTTGAGTATCTTTGGCAGAGTAAGGAAGGGGTGGGAGGGGAAGAAGTATCAGGATCATCGAGGCCATTAAATTAAGCTCTGTATTCAAGTCTTCTTCTTCTTAGGGGTCATTAAGTTCAGGCAACGTACAATGATTTCTTTTTCTTTGCTCCTTCTCGGCCACCTTACACCGCCCCTTATGGCCTTTCCGCGCGAATAAACCAAACCACCCGCCAAAGGAAGCCAAGGAAAAAATGCACAAGCGAAATACACAAAACGATAGGAGCATAATAGACGGATTTAACCATTTGCAAATCGTGATAGTCGTGTGCAGGCACACTGTGCCAGCCAGTGCAGAGGTCCTTAAAGCCAGCGATTCACACGGCGAGGGCACGGCAATTTGCGAGTGGGTTAGATTGACAAACTGATGATTTTGATTATTACTTCATATCGTTGTAGGGAATTAAAAGCATAAAAAAGTGAATCACTTTATGACCACAAAGGGACGATGTGTCGTCTGAGTTTGACATGCTGGACTTGCAGATTTGATTATTTGAACTTGTGGGAGGCCATCAGTGGTTGACAATAAATCAGTTTAAAGAGGCAGTCTATATTGTAAATTTTTTAAAAAACTAACCCAGAAATTCATTAAGCAACAACGTGTGGCTCTGCTTTTTGAAGGTAAGCCTAGAGACGGGTAAATAAATTCACCAACAATGGGTTTGAGTGCTTTTCATTCACGTTGCATCATTATCAATTAAATAAAATACATCTACAAGGAGTTAGTTAAGCTGGCTCATCCCCATTATTTGGTGTCATTTGTCCAGGTCCAAAATGTGATTACTTTGATTCTTCTAAGAGGTAGTATCCTACAGTCTTAAGACTGGATGGCGTAGTTGGTTTATTTCTTGGTTAGTGGGGTCTCCAGTTCTTGTCTCAGCGAAAGCAAAGTTACGCTTTTATCTGGTTTTCATATCTTGTCCAGTCATCATTTGCCGTTGAGATCAAGTTAACGACACTATCACTGGTGTGGACGATCAGTGGTAGTTATTGGGTTAACAAAAAATTATCATGTTCCAGTAACGAGCCCGGCCAAAAATGAAAATACTTTTTACTAATTGCATTTTTTATTATTTTTTTATGCAATATGTAATAATAAGTATTTAAGTATATTAATTCCATCCCTTGCTATAAAAGTTGAAACATATATGTAGAAATTATATCATTTGAACTGGAAGAGTCCGATTAATTTATGATAATATTTTATGTTATACTTTTTCAACGTGTAGAATTAATATTTTCATAATTAATATTTCAAATAAAATTATTCTTCGGAGCTAGGATTTGTTCATTCCACCTGTTGGTTGTTCACTTAAAACCCATTGATCTATCAACCAGAAAAGAATGGACGCAAATATACAACGTTATTAATACTTTAATTGTTTATGTTTTTGACTAATTTTTGTCATGAATTGATTTAATAATGTTTTCCTTTTTAACTTTTAAATAAATGAACTATAAAATAACGATGGTTTCATTTGTATTCTATGATTTACATGAGGGGCTCGTTACTGGAAAGCTAAGGGCTCGAATTAGTAACAGGGGGATGGGGAGGGGGGGTGGGGCTCCGTACCGACTTATGTCTCATTTTCTACTTTAATTAAATATATATATATACATTTTTTTAAATTTGAGTCGTATACTTACAAAAAGGTATTGTTTATATCAAACAGTAATACATCAAGCTTTGCTTAATTTTGAGAGAGCAACGAAGTCAAAACTTTCCTTAAGGGGTTCTCTACTCGGTAGTTTACCCTAGTCACATCTCGTGGAAATGATTAAATGTTTTATTCGCACACTTCGGCCATTTAACGGTCGCTATAATCGTTGCCCGGGGCACCACCGTCGAGCGCTGTATTTCGATGATTACCAACATCTTTTGGTCTGAATTGAATGAAAATGTGGCTTCAACAGGACACGGAATGATGCCACATTGGAAATTCTGCACGAGCGAATCGAGGGCATGCTCATCTTATTGGGAGGTGATTTCAACTAGCCACCGAAATTGTTCGATTTGACCCCGTTGGACAATTTCTTGTGGTCGAAAAGTTTATGTGAGATTTAGGGAGAGTACACTGTACATATACATGAAGTTCACCGTCGTCGACTTAATGAAACATTTCTTTATAATTTGTAAGCTTTATTAACTTGTAACTTATTGTGAAACCTATTATTATTTGGCATTTAGAAAACTTCAAGATAAATAACTATTGTACGTTTGTTCTCGTTGACTTCAGTTTGTACGTTGACTTTTCAGTTTTGTAGTTACGTTCGTCAAGTTAACGTGTGTGAGAGAGTTCGTTTAGTTTGGATGGAAAGGATTGCCAGCTATGCGCATTCCACATACATATGGATCGTTTTATGCAACTGCTGTGCGTCCACTTATTTTTCTCATCCGGCAAACTTTGAGGAAATAGTTCTTTACAGATTAGGTATTTTTTATCTTCGTCCTCGGATGAGGAATCTTTTTCTCATCCGTTATTTTTTCGGTTTGAATATTTTTTATGATAATGTTTTTATTAATACAGCTGATTTGTAATGTGCTCCTTTATTTGTTCCACCTTCGCATAAGGCCCTATTTGCAGCTCTGAAAGACGTTCGGTTAAAAAACCAACAGAATAATGTAACTATTTGTCCCGGCGTGAAATTTGACATAAACAACAAAATTTACAAAATACCGCAACTCAAAATTTGAATTGAACCCAAAACAAAACAGCATAGTAAAAAAAACAATTAGCACTATTTCTGTTCGGAGAGGGAGGATAAAAATACAATATAAAATTTGCAAACATGCCCGGGTGCCCAACCCGTAGATCTTTCCTTCTAGACTTTCGATGAGCAATTGAAACAGGGCCCGAAAGTTATGGAAGCAAACAAAAATATATCAATCTTTCTTAATTCTGAGAGGAACACTGACGACATGTTAACCAATGACTACATGTTAACCATTTTGCATTATTGCTGTAACTAAGCATATCTTTAAAGCCACCAAGCAAGAAGAAATGTATAAAAGGTTATATTGCCATTGATTTCTTTACTTCCCAGTAAAAGTCAAATTAAAAAAAATATATGTTATGAAGGCAGATTTTTGTAGAATTCTATCGCTCGTCGCTTCTTTTTCATTTGCCTTGTCAGATAAACTAAAGCAAAATTATTACAGAAGACAGCACGTGTTTGACCGATATGCAAATAGAGTCTACACAGCGTAGAAGAGGCGCACCTATTTGTAACGTCATAAAGAGAAGTGGGTCGCCGTGGCGTAGTGGGTTAGTGCGTCGAGGGTGCCAAGTTCGATACTCGAATTTACCACCTTTCATATTTCACGGCTCCACCTCTTTCGAGTCACTGACAATGCTTAAAGAGTATTTCCTGTCTAGGAAAAGCTACTCTAAATTGGCCGTTCGGAGTCGGCATTAAACTGTAGGTCCCTTCCACGCGTGAGAGAACAATAGCACGCACAACAGGAGTGGTTGCTGAGAAGCTAGGCCCAGGTCCGCTTCGGATTGTAGCGCCACCCATATTATTATTATTATTATTTGAGCATTGTCAGTGACTCGAAAGAGGTGGAGCCGTGAAATGCGAAAGATGGTAAATTCAGGTATCGAACCTGGTAAAGGAGTCGACGCACTTACCCACTACGCCACGGCGACCCTAGTTAATTATGCTGTTCAAATCAGAATCGAATGAGCTTAACATACGCTGTCGTTCCAATTCTATGGCCGAAGTGCGGAGTCGTGAGTCTTAGAACGAATATTAAAAGCTAAGGGTGGTGTCATCAGCGAAAAAGTAGCAGACAAGCGATCACTTATAAAAATGAGAAAGAGTGTCGGACACAAATCAGAACCTTGAGGAACACCAGTATTTATTTAGTAGACATCAGACTTGAACCCATCCGAAAGAACTTCAATTGAACTGTTTGAAAGTTAATCCACCCCTTTCGAACTTTCCCTCCATAGATCTAAACTCTGTTGTAGTCGAATTTGTAACTTGTGTTAAAAATCTTGTTAATAATCTTGGTTACAGTGAACTTACATGGACTGGCCATATAGACAGTGTAGTGTCAAAGATATATGCGTCTCTTAGAGGTTTGTCAATTAGCAAATTTAGACTCACAATTAACGTAAAATTAAGACTTGTCAAAGCACTCATAGTCCCTATCTTAACTTACGGCTGTGAATTGTTTTCTGAATGCAATAAATTGTTAAAAGCAATCAACGCGACTACAACATATGTCTTTAACCTGCGACGATTTTACCAGGCCTCGGAACAATGTCGAATTCTCCTTGGATGTGAATTGGAGGCATTTTTAAACTATAGAACATTCATCCTTCTATTAAAAACCATTCAAGGTAAAAAGGCTAACTATCTCTATGAAAAAATTACTTTCTGTCGATCGACTCGTAATATTACGTCTGCTCATACCTGTCTAACAACGCGCAGACGTTTCTGCATTAATGCTGTACAACTATGGGATCATCTACCAAACAATTTTGTTCAGCTTGTTTTTCTAACCTCTCCACGCTTCACATGAACTGAAAAAAACTTGTTCATTTGGGTAGCATCTAATATAGAAGAACAGAACTATGTTCTCAAATTTAAAATTTCTGAAATTTAAACTAGAATTATGAAAATGAACATGTATCATGTCACTATCACTTTATGTATTCATAATAATAATAATATAATATGGTTGGCGCTACAGCCCGTAGAGGGCCAGGGCCTAGCTTCTCAGCAACCAGTCGTGTTGTGCTATTGTACTCTCGCGCGTGGAAGGGACCTATAGTTTAATTCCGACTCCGAACGGCGTAGTTGAGAGGCTTTTTCTAGACAGGAAATACACTTCGAGTATTGTCAGTGACTCGAAAGAGGCGGAGCCGTGAATTATCCAAGGTGGTAAATTCGGGTTTAGAACCTGGGACCCTCTGCGTAGGAGTTGACGCACTTACCCACCTCGCCACGGCGACCCACTATTTGAATGGATGCCAAAGCGTTTTTTAATTTTCCGTCTAATACCGGTCCATTATGTATTAGTATAGTTGTAGTGATCGAAGAAATATACGGGTGCATTGATAATTTTATCTGCCGTTCCCTACTATCCACAGGAAAAATGAAACCAGCGATGTTCACTTAGTTGGCGGCTGATGTCGGGACTTTGTGACATACTGGGTTCTTCGAAATCGATAAACTCGTTAGACGATATGAATATTAAGTGAATGGGCACCATAACCCTGAAATAACACCGCCATGCAAATAAAGTTTTTGCTTATTTCAGCACAACATGCCATGCTTTAAAGTGCGGATTTGTATCTTACATAGTTTTATATTTTTTGTTAATTTTAGCAAATGTCTAACATGTCTTACAAAGTTGCAGCAACTGGTTTTTGTACAACGATTTGTATGAAATAAATGCTGAGATCTTTGTGTGATTGCAGTGCTAGTTCCATCTTCCAATATTGACCCGTGGTAGATACGTTTCCAAACTAACCGCACAAGAAAAAATCGCATAAAAAAATACACTAATGTAGTGTAAAAAAAAGGAATGTGTTCCATTATTTTCAAAAACGCATACAACCAAAAAATCCTATAAAAAAGCCATTAATTACATTATATAATTAGAGATACGTTCCAAAATTTTTATTTTCAAATTTAAAAAATTAAAGTTCTTAATCAACCAATCGCGTCTTTACTGAACGAAAGCATTAGCTCAAGTGATAATTCATTCTTACACAAATAGCATTGAACATATGTAACTATTGTTTGCTTGATCTGTTAAGAAGAAATATTTAAAAAGGGAAATCCCATACAAAATTCTATAGAAAAACAGCGCACAACTTTAAAATCTTGTACAAAAAAAATCAGCATTAGATTCTCTGGAAAAATCACATTACTTCAAAACCGCTTAAAAAGGAATTGAGTGTACTTTCAGATCAGTCGTACTTAAGACAGCTGTCTAACAATCCCTTTGTTAAATTGGGTTGATAGGGTTACTTTTGAAATCAATATGTACGAGTAGGATGTCTTGTATTACAGATTCTTATATGTCTTGTACCATCGAACGATCTCCTCAAGTCTTACCGCCGCGTATGTGACGCTTAAATCCAAGATTTGTTTATGTAAAGTGAAGAAGATGCACCCGTTACATCACACCAAATGATAACCAAATTGACTTGAACTAAAATCGATAATCTAAAAATAACATGCTTCTGTCAGCAGGGTTAGCGGTAGCCTCTATGTCAAGGAAAAGGACGTCGCGCTAGTGATGGCACGGCTCACGGTTCGTCGTCATCCCTTCCCTCGTAAAACATCAAATTGCAGGCAAAAAATTATTTTAAAACTATTTTAAGCTTAGATGGAAGAGGAGAAGAAGAGGTAGAGATATTATATAAAAAGCCTAATACCATATTGCAGACCACAGACGAACAGATAATGTTAGAAAGGAAAAGATCAAGAGGAAAGGGTGTTCAAGGCACGTGCCTTTACCACCAAAGGCGGCTGGAAGAGGGCTCGCGGGGCTGAGCTAACTACAACAACGTTTAAGTTTAGTTTAAGTTTAAGTTTAAGTTTAAGTTTAAGTTTAAGTTTAAGTTTAAGTTTAAGTTTAAGTTTAAGTTTAAGTTTAAGTTTAAGTTTAAGTTTAAGTTTAAGTTTAAGTTTAAGTTTAAGTTTAAGTTTAAGTTTAAGTTTAAGTTTAAGTTTAAGTTTAAGTTTAAGTTTAAGTTTAAGTTTAAGTTTAAGTTTAAGTTTAAGTTTAAGTTTAAGTTTAAGTTTACTTACATAAAAAGGTATGTACATTAAGATTTACATCTTTTTTAGTACTTAGTATTTACAATTTAGAATTTTTACAGATTATTCTTAAAAACTAAAGGATTTGGGGAATGATTTCATGGGAGTGTGGAAAAATAGGGGATGATTGCACTTTTAAAATCTTCTTGATTCGATATCGATTTAATATTAGAAGGTAGAGACTTCCATAGTCTAGCAGTATGAATGAAAAATAAACGCGATGTTATGATTTAAAAAGTTATTGCAATAAGTCATTAGATTAATTGACCTATTTGAAGGTGTAAAATTAAGCCGGTTAAACAAATATTCCGGACTACGACTGCGAATCAATTTTTGGAGGAAGATACAGTTCCTGGCGTTAATTTACTCTTCGAGACTGCACCCCAGTAAGTCCCTGGCATAAGCAGAGATATGTTCATATCTGCGAATGCCATATAAAAGCCACCTGTAACTTGTGCATGGAGAGCGAGTCAGGATTACAATATATTAGTTCACCCTTTCTTATTAGAGGCAGTTTTAGGGCAGTTAAAAGTTGTGTCTTGTGGAGTGTAATAAGCACTGGGCCATAGTTTACGGAGGCAACCAAAGATGCGACCAAGAACCATATTGATGTGATCATATCCAGATATATCATTACTTATTACATATCCAAGACTCGTTGTTTTCTCAACGGTTTTAATTTTATAGCAACCAAGATAGAGTTCGGAGATATGGTCTAGATCAAGCTTCAGTTTGGAAATAGGTACTAGCAGTGACTTAATTGCATTTAATTGTAGCCCGTTTACACTTGACCAATCGAAAAAATCTTTTAAGTCGTTGTTCATAAGAGTCGCGAGTTCATCAAGATTTGGGAAAGGTTTGGCCAGATGCAAATGAACATCATCAGCATACAAGTGTACTGAGCAATGCCTACACACGGAAGGTAAATCATTCATGAACATGCAGAAGAGAATCGGATCTAGCACTGAACCCTGCGGAACACCTTGTTCTAGTTCCAAAAGACAGGGATGACTTCGACGCATTACTACTTTTTGTGATCTCCCTGAGAGAAAACTCCTCCCTAATCGAACCACTCTATCACTGAAACCAAAGTAATTCTGAAGCTTCCAGCACAAAATATTATCAAAAGCCTTAGAGGAATCCAGCAGACACAGATACGAGATGAATTTTTTGTCATAAAAAGACCTTATCTCTTCGAGAATATTAATCATAGCTGTGCAGCAGCTGTGATTTGCTCTGAAACCAGACTGCTTACTGTAAAGGAGATTATTAATAGACAGGCGTTTTGTGATCTGATTCGCTATAATTTAGCTACCTACCTTAACCCTCCATAACGTCAACGCCATTCCTTCATAAAGAACCTGAGGGAGCCTCATGTTGTTGGCACATGTACTCCAGTTCACTCTTTATGTCAACCACTACACGGGCATTGTTATCTCCCTTGGTGAAAGCTTATGGGAGCTAGACTCGAAGATATTGATGGTGAAGGCATGTGATTTCATCAAGACCGTGCAGCATCTCACTCAATACGAACCGCTTTAGCTTTACCTCAGGAGTTGTATGGGGTGATGGTGATGCGGAAATGGAAAGTTTATGTGAATGCAAAAGATCATCTTTATGGGCACAAACAGCAAACTTATGAGGCTTAGAAACAGAATATGAATCAAGCTGAAAGCTACCTAATGACCATTAAGCTCAAGTCCTGCCGGAACTCCCATGTCAGAAATTTGAGTGATGTTGTATACCATTAGTACCGGCAACATTCAAACAGTGAATTGAGTAAAAATTTAATTGAAATCTAAATCGTGAATGTGCTTTATTTCCATTCTCTTTTGAAACCCAATAATGGTTAACCCTGTACTTGTCGATCCTAAAAAACCCAGATCGATTTTCCGACATCACAGCCAGTCGGTGTATTAAATGTCCGAGTGCGGGAATTCAACAGCAAGTCTATTTAATAAATTGAAACCCCATCTACGGCAATGTAAACAAAAAGAATATTCTTTCGAACACAAAACTCTTCTAAACCAAAACTCAAAAAGTATCGTGAAACTTTTCCCTCTCCAGTCTCCATCCCCCGTTGAATACTTAATTCTTTTTCGCCCTTTCCATTACAACAACGACATTGTGACGCCAATTACCGCAGATATTCCGAGAAACACAAATTGAATAATAGGCTTCTCCCATTCTCGAGCAAAACTTTTTTAACTTGTATCTATGTATCTATTAACTGGGCTGGCACAGATAATTTGAATAACAAAGTTTTTTTTTTTTTTTCTTCTTTTCAGTTTCCCCCCGATCAATGGAATCTGCAAATCACATAACCATGTTTATGGCGTTTATGATTTCCTATCAATTTCTCTTCGGTTTCAGCTGCGTGGAATAATTCGTTGCGGGTTGGACCTCAACCAGTTCCAGCAATCATCCCCTTGGCCATTTACCACCAAAAGTTCAAAACTTATTTTATTCTTGCTCTTCTCCTTTCATATTTCGATCCGTACTCTCGAAGTACCAATAAAATGTTTTCGTTTTTTTTTTCGTTCGTTCGTTAATGGCAACGAGAGGAGGATATTTTTGTTTTTTTTTTTGTCAGTTGGCCATCCATTTCCCTTGCTCTTTGAATTTGGTGTGTTGTTGGG
The DNA here is from genome assembly GCA_964034865.1 of Eristalis intricaria. Classification (NCBI taxonomy): domain Eukaryota; kingdom Metazoa; phylum Arthropoda; class Insecta; order Diptera; family Syrphidae; genus Eristalis; species Eristalis intricaria. Next base: position 110,903,430 of record OZ035873.1, on the reverse strand, counting down.
TGGGAGGTACTGCTCCTGCTCCTGCTGTGGCCAGACATAATTTTTCATCATTGCTTTGGTAATAAAATTTATAGAGAAAAATCCATAAAAAGCATTTATCCGTTCCGGTGTATATTTTTTTTTTTTTATTATTTTATTATTTTTTTGTTCATCTTTTCATTTTTTCACATTTTTCATCTGAGCGAATGTGTGTGCACAAGAGAGTTTTGGACTTTGCCAAAGTTCAATATTCAGAGAAATGTTCCAAGCCATTATTTACCAGCCGGAGTGTATAATAAACACATAAAAAACTTTGGTCTTTATTTGAAGGCATCGCCAGAGAAGAAACAAAAAAAAATGTGATAAGGGAGCGTGTGTCTGCAAAAGATGAGGATTGCGCTGTGGGCAAAAGTTTCATACTCATACTCAGTGGATGGCGTGGGCGGTTGTGGTGGCGTGAAATAAGTCAACACACAAGGCACATAATGAGAGTATCTATCACAAAAACTTTGCGCGTTGTCAGTCACCGCAAAGAGCGGCATGCAGAACGTTTATTTCAGTGGATCATGATGAGCGCTGAGGAATGATTTTATATCTCCCCTACTCTGCTGAGATGTTCGCACTCAACGATTTGTGCGACAATTTGACAAACGAAACTCATCAAATTTGTCGTCAAACATCATTTTTAAAGTGAATTTTAAAGATGACACAAGCCTGTCATCTGAACCGTAGTGGGCACATGTTTTAGAGGAGATTTTATAGTTTTCGATTAAATTTATTTATAAATCTAACTTCTGGCACGTAAGTTAGATTTGGGATAGAAGACTGCCAGTATAGGGGCACTATATGCTCCCATCGATACGGCAGTTGCTTTACTGTTCCCTCGGTTGCAGAGGGAAGATAGACCACCTGAAGACAACTAGCGATAGGAAAGAGAAGGGAGATAAGACAGGAAAGATGGAGAAGGAAAGTGTGTTCAAAGCCTCTACCACCAAAAGAGAGAGTGAAGTTATCTAACCTAGACTATGTCTAAACTAACCTGCCTAACTTATGTCTCAACCAAAACTAAGCCTAATCTAACTTATACGGTAAGTCAACGCCCTTCCAGCGTCCTTTGTCTATTTAGGTTCATAAAGAATCCAAGGATGCCTGACGTTGTTGGCACCTGTCCCCGATCCCACTCCTCATGTCAAGAAGGACAGACTTTCAAACTTTCGATTGTATTCACCTGGCCATTGTCGTAATTAATTCTTCACAAAAATTGCCTCGGTTTGAGTACATACCCTTGTGATGACTGTTGGCATAAATTTGATCCCGACGACGAATGGCGAAAACTTAGTTTCCATTTAGGTTGGGCCTGGGTCCCAAGCAATTAGCACCTTCAGTTGAAGATGCATTCTTTTCATTGTATCTTCTTCATATTCTTGGACAAATTTCATTTTTTCCAAAGATTTTTTGTACTTTAGATGGTTCCTTAGGATCGGAAATCATTGTTAAAATAGATTGCAGAATAGTCGCCTTGTGCCCATCCCTTGAAATACAGTGGACTCTCCCTAAGTTTAAGGTCTCTCTAATTCTAACTTTTTTGTCACAATTTACACACATTTCCCTCAATTTTCCGTACAAAAACTTCTCTCTAAGTCGAAACTCAAATTATAGTATCCCGTGACAATTCGACTTAGGGAGTGGACAGTGGACTGTAATTCCTTTTCAAACTAATTTCAAATACTGCGGCTTTCATCAGAATCCACAAAGGATACTAATGTGATTCTGACCCGACTTCGATGTTCGAATCTGTTACATGGAAAAAATGTCTCTTTTGAAACAGTTTCCAAAAGTCGTAAAAAAGTAAAAAAAAAAAATAAAAACTGACAAAACGACTGCAGTCTCTGGGCGGCAAAAATGGGTCAAATTGGGACGAAAGTCGTTAGCTGCAGCCTTAGAGTCTTTCGATAGAGGGCTAAGCACTCAACTGCCTCGTGAGCCAAGGAATCGGGGATTGTCAGCACTTACTCTACTTTTGAACCTCGCGTAAGTGTTATTTGCGCGTAAAGGTCCGGTGTGTGTTTTGACTCTCAAGACCACTAGAATACTGAGATCATGGCGATTATTTGAGTTCATTCATTAACCACTAGTGAAGAATCGTTTAGAGCTTCGAGAGAAGGGTACTTCACGTGCTATGGGAAATTCCCTTAAGTCATTGAACAAGCTCACTATTGATCATATACATGTTCAAGATATCCGACATTCATGCAACTTGTGCCGCAGTCATTAACGATGGCGCCCAGTCCTCGGGCGTATACTCCCATAAGTCAGTTTCCGTAAATGATGTAAAATAGTCTTAATTAGAATAGGGGCTTAGAGCTTGAGTTTGTGGATGTAGTCTGGGTGGATGTAGTCTGGGTCAGCTCATCTTGAAGGTAGTTTATGGCAACCATGCAAGTGTAAGTTCATAATGTCGAGGTCCAACATAGGTAGGTTCATAAATGGAGGGTTTGTTAAAAGATCATGCATGAGAAAGTGCAACACAAGACTGACACCATAAGGCAAAAGTCCGTCACATATATTCCCTCGGCTGTATGCAGCACTTGGAACACAATACATGAGCCCCCTCGTCTAATATTCAGATGATCCAAAGTTTGAAATACTCACAAGTAATCGCCGACGAAGGTGGCTAGCTCATTTAGAGCGAATGGAAACCAAAGCTCCAGCCCTGGAAAGTCTTCGAATACAACTCGATAGAAAGCGACTCTGGTAGCGCACGCAAGTGGAAATTAAAAAAAGGATGTGTGCGAAACTGATCGTAAAGATCAATCTAACTGGAGATCTAGATCTAGCTTCTTGGTTGAGGCTCAGTTCCACCTGGGACGCTACCTTACCGCTACAGTCCCAGGTAGAACTGAGCCTCAACCAACAAGCTAGAACCTGAGCCTCAGCCAGGAAGTAAATAATCGTCGATATAAGACATCTGGCCCTTAAGATTGGAAGCAGCGTTCCGGGACCACCGATCATCACTAGTGGATGGCAACACTACCTCAGCCCCAGACACTTCATTGATCGCCGGCCTGATAAGTAAGTAAGAATGAATGTAAAGCGGATTTTACACGGTCAAGTTCCGTCGCATCAAATATCGGCTTTTTTCGGAAGTAATCGGACCTCGTTTTCATGCGGTGACTTTGTTTTCCATGTGTGACTATACTCACACATGCGTCAAGTGCTTAAAAGTGTGGAGCGAGCGAAAACTGAAATGATTCCCGCACTCATGCGCCGTAGGACTCCTTGTCTAGTGTCCCTCACATTCGTACATTTCTAAGCGTACTTCTTTGACTAACTTTGACATCAGTGACATCAGCGAGGAGTCTAGCAGAGTGGCAGATTGTGATTAAACATTATCAAGTGGCACGAACGGACGTGTCACACAAAACATAATTAACGCGATCACGTCTGCATCCGGAGTAAACGTGTACACTTAACTTCGAAAGAAATAACCATCTAACAGGGATACTTCAATCTGATAATAAATAGTATTACATTTCACGTAGAATTATAATTCACGTGCAATCAAATTCACGTGTAATAAGATTCACGTGTAATTAAATTCACGTGTAATAATATTCACGTGTAATTAAATTCACGTGTAATAAGATTCACTTGAAACAAAATTGTTCGCGATCGGTGTTTATATTCGATGACCTGTGGTGGTGCATCTTGAATATAATAGTTCCTCCGTGAGCACAAAACTGCGTTTGCTTAAGATCCTATATGACTTAAGACTTGGATACACGTCTTGATAGAAAAAAGAGTTTTTTTAAATAACGTCTATGGACGTCATGCACCACCCCAGGGAGCCTTCGAATGTACGCGAACGTGTTAAATCACGTCAAATTACAAGTTAATTTTGAGCTTATCACGTGAACACGAACGTCCGTGAAATCGGCAGCTCTACTACCCAAAATCACTGTTCATCGACTGATAGAATGCATCAAAAGTGTTCTTGTAAGTGGTTATGTGGTTTCCATTTTTGACAATCCACATGAGAGGGGGGCATACCATGATCCCCTGAAAATAGACACCAAACACTGTTCATAGAAGCTTGGCAGCAGTGCTTACAGGACAATCGCAACCAGACGCCGCTATATATCCGGCACCTCGAGTAAGGCTGTTAGAGTGACCTGTAAAAGGAGCTGCCACAGAAGTAAGGGCTTCGCATCACCAATTCACCTAACAACCTATTTTGCCGAGAGACCCTTGCCCCTGTCATTAGTGGTGCAAAGCAATTCAAACCATGCCCGTATTTGATTTTTCTAGTAAGAGCAACAAAAAATGCTGCCTTAAAGGAATTTCGAAAGACGAAAACCACTCGTCACACCTGCTGTCAAGGCATCTCCATTGTAATCAACTGACAGCCGTACTCGATTTAATCGTACCCTTGTTATTTCCTCGTCCGTCCGTCTTCAAACGTCACATTATACTCATTGAATTCCCATCAGCAAGTGATACACATCAATCAATCTCCGAATTTCCCATCAAAACCACATCGAATTCCAGAATTCGAACATCCTCCCCCAGCGGCCGACACGAGAATTCAATAAAGCATCAAGGAATCCTGTCATCTCCCTAATGCCGTAACACAATTACAGATACTTAATCTGGGGAAAATCCTTCAGCACAAATTCCTGGCTTTGGACCCATCGAAAAGAAGAGAAAAAAAAACCATGGAATACGTCAATCTCTTTGCAACCGAACTGCGACAACAGAGCACCAGCACCGCAGGTTCTTCAAAAAAGAAATACCAAGGGAGTAGTAGTCCTTTGAAAATCGTATGCAAATTATTCATCAGTTCTGATTAGAGGTTCCCCGGGAAAATCACTTCCTTAAAGGAGAGCGAAAAAAATGAACAAGTCCCGGGCCATTCCCCCCGGGGGGCACGGCTACAAGAGTGCAAATCCCCCAGCTGCCAAAAGTTCAGCTGATTGTTGTGTAGCTCCTGTAACGGAATGAGGGATACTTATCATATTTATGGGAATTCCTTTCGAGGGAATTTTCCATTCTGGTCTCTCGTCCTTAACACACAATAACTATCTCTCTGTGGCGAGGATGATATTAAGCCGAAACCAATGAAAAAGGGATCAATGGCAGGAATATATGGACATAATGAGAAAAGTTGTTTTTTTTTCTTTTCTTCCTTTGCCTTTTCTATGGCCTTTCTTTTGCGAAACCTTCGCAAGCGGAGGCGTACGATATGAGTCCTTTGTGGTCATAATTTATGGCCAGACAAAGAGGTGGGCCATCCGTGCGGCATCAACAATTGAGCGGGGGCGGCATTCAATGGATGGCGCACGTAGGCGCAGCCTGGACGTGGGGGTGCAAGCCGAACTGCCCAAGGTCGCAGTAAGTTATTAACTTTCACTTATTGGCTGTAACTACGCATGGGCTCGAGCAGCTGAGACAATGCATATATCCAAGGATATTCATGCCTTTAACAAGGAACAATTTATACCCAAATCGACCGTGTTGACTGAGATTAAATGGGTGCGCATTTCAGTGCTGATCATTTGATTCGACAGGGATAATAAATTGGCAAAAATTAATTAACTTCTAAAAGCCACAGCCGCGGACACAGACAACATACGTGCTCCCGAATGCTGTGGGGCACCTAACTGAAATTCAATCGTCAGCTTGCAGCCGCACGGGAGGATTGGCAGGAATCAAACCACAAATGACCGGAAAAGCGGCGAGCGCATGAAACACAAATAATTAAATCATCAATTTAAGACTTAATTATTCGAATGGATATCGGCCTTCTAAATTAATCAATGACTGGTTTGAATGAATTATTTGCACTCGAGAGGAATGAAAATAATCAGTGATTTACTGCAAAGCGGACGGCAAATATTTGAATTTATGTGAATGCATGAATTCACTGTGTGAGGTCTCCATTCACCCATTTTTTAATGTTGACCGTAGATGACATGGGGACATGGTACGTCAATTCATTTATGCACTAACACCCATTTCAGGGCATTCCGATGGCCGATGCTTGAGAATAGTCGACTGATTAGGATCATGATCATGAGAGACCTCCAGCACAAGGATCCATACCAGACAGAACAGAGACAAGAATATGCTTCAGTGAATGAGCATAAGTCGTGTTGTATATATTATAACTGTTATATAAATTGTACATTTAATATATACTAATATAACACTAAGTTGAGTTAGGTTAATCAATGAATTAATAAAAACTGAACTGTCACTTGATCCTAAAACGTGCTTCAAGCAATACGACATGGCGCAGTCGTAGTTAGAATTTTGGAATTCCAGAAAATAACAAGCAGTCGGAATTTCGAAATTAAATAAAGAAGCAAACAATAATTGTGGAAACTGAAAAAAAATGGATTTTACAAGAGCAGAAGCTTTGCATTTGGTGGGGAATTTAAAATAAAACTGGAAACGGTTCAAGACTCAAATCGACGTCTATGCGACAGCCACAAAAACTAATAAAGAGGGATCGGCAATTCAGATTGCGAGATTACTAAGCTGTGCTGGAGTGAAAGCCATCGAACTATTCCAAGCGTTCAACTTAAACGAGGAAGACAAGAAAAATCTTGCAAGAGTCGTAGAAGAGTTTGAAAAATATTGTAACCCTCTTGTCAATATTGTGTATGAGCGGTACTTGTTTTATGCAAGGTCTCAAAAGGAAGGGGAACTATTCGACCACTTTTTAATGGACATAGCGAGGCAGCGGGAGAATTGCGACTACGGGGAACAAAACCATCACCTGGTGCGCGATAGACAAGTCATTGGAATCAATAACCAGAATATACAGACGCAGCTTTTCAAAATGCATAACCTAACCTTGGAAAAAGCGATTGAGACGTGCCGGATAGCAGAAACCACTTCATTGGAACTAGTTAATAATTCTACGGTCGCACCACAAGAGAGTCACAAGCAAGATCACTATACCTCTAGGTATGGTCGTCAGATTGTAAAACCCAATTTTTACATAGCATAAATTAAAAGAACACCACATTTGCATATATCCCATCTTAAATTATTTGTAGAGTGAGATGCTGTATAGATTATAACTGTTATATAAATTGTACATTTAATAACACTCATATGGCTGATGAACACGCCGAAGTTAGGTTAAGCAATGAATTAATAAAAACTGAGCTGTCACTTGATCCTAAAACGTGCTTCAAAAAATACAACAGTCGTACCGAGTGCTTAAGTTGCAGGACGATTTGGTGTTACCATCAATCTCGTTTAGATGACATTTATCAGTTGGCTTGTGGCGGCCGTGGCGTTGTGTGTCTGTGCTCGATTGTCAGGGTTCGATTCCCGGTGCGAGCAAAATAATTGCTGACAAATCAATGGTCTTTTCATTCTAAGAATGGATGGCTTGACAACCCATCTAGAACTCTTTTGTAGATTTGGAAAAGGCATACGCCCGGCTTTCCCGAGATAAACTCTGGAGGGTTCTGTAGGAGTATGAGATGGATGATCCTCTTTTGAGGGCCATTCAGTCTCTATACACAAAGCTGTGTTCGGGTAAACGGCGCTAAATCAACACCTTTCACCGTGAGCGTTGGACTTCGCCAAGGGTACGTCTTATCACCTCTTCTTTTCATTGTTGATATCGGTTGGATTTTGCAGCGCAGCCGAAGCGAGGAAAGTTTCATATTAATTTTGTTTTTGAGGATGACTTATCCTCACATCTTCATAGACGGAACTCCAGCGCGCACTCGATAGGTTTTGTGGGTGATGTGGGAATGAAGGGTAACGTGGACAAAGCAGAGGTTATAGCAATTTCCAGAACGCCTGTTCAATCCACTCTACATGTTAGTGGAGTCTCATTGAAGCTGGGGAACAAGTTTGTCACTCGGTCGTCTACATGAGTGATGGGAGGAGTTATGCCGAATTGACTGTAGGATCAGTTTTGGAAAAGCTTGGAAGATCTACAAATAATCGGGAAGGCCAAGCTTGGAGTGAAAGTCAAGTTAACGGGTTTCAACTCAGTATTTATTCCAACTCTCACCTATGGTTATAAAATTTAGGTAATGACCGAAAGAATTAAATCGCGAATACAAGCTGCTGAGCTGACATTTCGTCGTGCTGTTGTGTCAAATTACTCGCCGGCATAGGTTAAGAAACACGATAGTGCGCGAGGAGATCAACGTTGAGCAGCTGCTTCTTCGAACGGAAAGAGATATGTTTCGATGGTTTGGCCACGTCGTGCGAATGTCCCCATTAACACGACTTCCGAGGCGCGCATTGAATGCGCTTCCATCAGGTAGGCGACCACTTGGCAGAGCCAGAATGAGGTGGTTGGGCCAAGTCCAAAAACTCGCCTGGTTACGATTTGGCACAACTCCTGATGACTTAGAGTATATGGTGGAGGATCGAGTTGCCAGGAGATCTCTCGTGCGTGATTTACCCCTGCGAGTCTTTCAGTGGATCATGCGGTGAGAAGATGATGATGACGACACAAGTGGCAGCCATTTTTTGATATTTGAATGAGTGAGCCACAAAATCTGTAAATGATGTGATGTCGCCAATAATTGATCCATGGCGCTCCAAGTGTGTGCCCTCGTTTAAGATACATCGGGAAATGGTATTTAGGGAGTGACATATCCAACCAAACCGATAAAGAACTCATTGAAAGAGCACATGTCTTTTGATTTGCCGCCACATTCATATTCGGGATTTAATTGGACCGTACTTAAGAATATCGGTACAGGCAATAAAGTCTGCGCTTTGCTTATGCACACTTACTTTAACCATTATCGGTCTACGCAGCCACATGCGTACGCAGCCACATGCGAATATAGCATTCTTTGCTTTATGCAACTACGCATCCCTTTTATGATAAGATTCATTGTCCCAGGTATAATGTAAGATTACTTCTGTAAGAATTCTCAGTTCAGATCGAAGTGTAAAGTCGGGGGGTTGCTCCAATTGAGCAGAAGTTGTTTTTGTGTTTTTTAAACTAAATAAAGATTTATTTTGGTTTCAAACTTAGCTTGTAATTTCATTAGGGAGGTGCCGTCACAGGACTAGCCCTACGGTAGAATTTTTGAAGAAGAAAGAGAGGGAGAGAGCTAATGTTCTACATCGCGGTCCAATTAAAAATTAGGTCTACATGGGTATGCTCGAAACTTACGTCTTTGCAAGCTTAAACTTGGAAGCAACCCTATTTGTCTAACTATCTACGCTGCCTCATGTGCAACCAACTCCAACTAGTGTACCTAACTTGATGGAAACCCTCGGAGATCCTAACCACCAATTCCACAAGACCTGGAATGTTCCCTATCGCTTGCATCAAGGGGCACTTAAAAACCCACCCAAAACCATTGTCAAAGCTTGTCATATCATCAAAAGCAATCTCAAACAACATCACGAGTTGGTCAGAGAAGAAGACTTTTAGGTTCGTGAAATTCTAACAAAACACATTCTAATGAGCAACATATAGAGTGCCCGAAATTTGTCGCATATGTGGTCCTCGACATTAATGGAAATTCCAATTTGTGCTGATTTTCTGAAATATCCTTAGCACATAAAATGCAAATCCACACACACACACACACAGAGAAAGAAATAGTCACACACTTCAGATACTCATTACTCGTCCGAACCAGAGCAGAAGTCCTTCTTCACTCACGCTCATTACACACGAAACATCGTCTCGACCTTCAAACTACCCATTGCAGATACTCGCCGTAAACTTCGTACTTAACCTAAAATAATCTAGTGCTTGCAGCAATTCCGCAAAGCGCTTTCAATTTATTTAATGGACTAACCAAGGACTTTCGGAATGTAATTTTCTCTCGTTGCAATTACGTATAAGTGAACGGTGACGGCACTAGGACCATCCGCCTGCCCGGACCGCCCTCCATTTCGGCACATCTCAACCAGAAGCAGCAGCAGCAGAAGCAGCAGCAGCAGCACCCGCATGTTATCGTTCGTCATTGCTTCTGGTGTGGATCAAAATAGAGTGCGACACTCATTTGAATACTCGACCTATATCCGCATGGCTTCCCATTAACCGCACAAATTGGGAATCTGTCATCGGCAAGGATAGGATAGGACTTACCCAAAATTTCGACCGTGTGTGTGATTTCACGGGGCTCCATCGTTGCAATTTGGCAGATGTAGTCACCGGCATCTTGTGGTACGGCGTCCCTGATTTGAAGGTTGTACCCATTGATGAGTCGCACTCGTGGATCCGGAGTGACTTTCACCGAGCCGGCAGTCAGTATCGCAATACCCCTTTTCCAAGCAACCACGAACGAATCTGAAAGACACAAGAAGACACGTTGAATGACAAAGGAAGTGCGTCTGCAGTTTAAAATTCAATTAAAGGGGTGAATGGGGGCACACTTTCCACTGCAATTAATTTGAATGTTTTTGTAATGGGGCACAGGTACAGGAGGATTCACTTCAGATGCGCCACAGTCTGCACGGATGAGTGGGCGATGAGGGCGCACGTTATTCGCAACGCAACCCCGTACGGTGTTCGTGGCTGGGTAATGAGAGGGTGAATCGCATATTCAGTCGAGCAGGTGATGCATCATGTAAGAACTGCGAACGCCGAGGCTGACAATGACACTTCCATCCGGAGAGGCGCCTTCATCAGCGTCATCATCGCCGGAGTTCGACATCGACGCTCCAACTGAGGCAAGAAATCAATTCCGATTCAAGAGTCAAAAGGCGAAAATCAATTTGAATTTTCATTTCGTCTACCCGGCCCAGTCGCCTTTGCTTAGTATTCATGGGATTCGTTAATAAAGTGGTTTCCTTGCACCGCTGCTAGAGTGGATGGGAAATGAATAACAAGCCAAGCCAGCGAACCAAACGAAAGCAAGGAACGGGGAAGGGGAACGGGGCAAAGGACCGACATGAGGAGTGGGGAGTGGGGAGTGGGGAGTGCAGAAAAAGAAATGCAAATATTCGAAATGGATAAATTCAGCTCAGGGACGGACTTGGTTGACGGAATAAGTGGGGCAGGAATGCGGCAATTTTATGTGGACACTTTGGGTTCACTGGGTTTTTTCCTTTTTTGGGTCAGTGTCGTTTGTCATTGTGCTCGTACTTCGCCATCATTCAATTAACGTTTTTTTTGCAATTCCTGTTGTAGTTGCACATTGCTGGTCGGCCTGCCACTCATTTCAATCTCAATGTCGAAGGGCCTTTGTTGGATTTTAATTTTTTTTCTTTCACTCAAAAGTTTCTGATTGTTTTTGTATATTTTATTTTGTGTGCTCTCATTCAGAGCGAGCATTTGCCGACATCGAAATCAGAAAGAAAGGGTTACCTTGGCTCACAACCAGGGAATTCATAAGGAGGTCAAAGGTGTAAAGGAAAACGAAATCATGGTGCACTGTGGGCAGTATGTTTCAGCCAAGGAATCAAGTTACAACACAAACCCAAGAGACAGGAACACTTCATGGAATGTATGGAGCGACATGACAGAGTGCACAATTCCAACGCCTCGAACATTCGGCAAGACATGTCTTTAAGGAGGCTCTCATGACTTGTGAAGAGCTGTCACGGGAAGATGTTGCCCGCTTAAGAGGGCGTCAACAAGACGCGTCACTTGAATTCCACCCGATTGCTGAGTTATCAAGACATAACAAAAAAGTCTGGGGTGGACCAAAGCTTCAACCAGATGCTGGACGTCTCCAGCTTCGTATTTCAAGATGGTTGAGGTCCTTCTTTAGTGCGTCAGCTTAAGCGCGTTCATCCTTTATCGGCTTGTGTCATATGTCTGGAGTCGAATTCTCTTTGGTTGTTGTCCATGGCCCTACATGCACAGTCTCTTAAAGAATTACATTCGTCGACACCTGAACATGCTCATGTCTCTGTCGGTCCGGTTTCCGGTTTAATCTTATACTCCAGGTGCCATCAACGCAAATAGGACCAACGATCATTCACATAACTTTATCTCATGGACTTCTTCATAAGCTTTGAAGATTACTTGCCTCCACACCGTAGAGCAGAACTAGGAGGATCAGAGACTTTTATAAAGACTCGGTCCTTCGAGAGACGTCTCTATTACTCAATTACCTCTTGATCTCAAAGAAGCAACGGATTGCAAGAGGCTGATCTGGCAAATGATGCTGTTTGTATTGTTTGCAGCGGCGTCGAGGTAGATAAAGTCCTTTACGACCTCAAAGTAGGTGGCTCTGTTCAAAATTTGCTGACCTTCATTTTGCCACAATTCACCGTCGGAACCATTTTTGGCGCTTCCGTCTCAATGCCAGCAAACTCTTCACTGAACTCGCTGTGTTCTGATAATCACGTCAATGTCACCCGTACATGCTTACAGCTTGATTTCAGGAAGATCGGGCTTCCAGTGGTGGAGTGTGGGTCATACACGATCTTCTTAGCACTGGTGAGGACATTAAGACCCCTTGTTGACGACACAACACGAACAATTTCGAAAGCACGGAATGAGGGTGTATGGACGAGGAACAGGTAGAAAAAGTAGTTACTTTGCTCATATATCACTTAGACGCAAGTTCTCGGAAGCCCACTTTATCAAAGATCGCAAAGAAATAAGTGATATCTTTCAGTAATCTGTTCTGTAACCAGTCTGGACACGAAGACTACTCGTATTAGCTGTGAAATTGAACCTCTCGTTAGTGCGTAGAGAGTCCCTTTTATTTTTGCAATTCATAGCTGAGTGATGGATTTAGGCTAAGATCAAGTCTCGACACTAACAATTTTCTTAACGATAGCTCATAGCCTTAGTTCAAGTCGAACAATTTTTAAACTCTGCTCAACATCTCTCGAGTCATCCACCGACGTCCAGAGGCTAATGGTCTTTGATCTTACCCGAATTATACCCGTTTCGACAATTATTCGTGTATCCGGGTACCTAGGTAACGCGGGTACCTGGCATTGTCGTCTGCAGACTACCTGTCATTATCAGGTAATGGGTACTGTAATTAAAGTATTAAAACTTAACTGCCTCGAAGTTTACGGGTACCCGAAATATTATCACAACCACACGGGTACCCGAGCAATACCCGTAAATTCGCCCTGCTCGTGTACCCGGGTGGGTTCCCGAGTATGCGAGTATTAAGAGCTCTAGAGACTACTACTGCGGTCTTCAAAAAGTGTCCTGGAGCAGTGAAGAAAAAAGTTTCGCGCTTTAAGATACTTTAGGTAGAGGGACTGCTAGTGACTTCACCAGCCCACTTCAACCATGTTGCTCCATGGTGATACCCACAGTCAGACTACTACCACTGATTTACCACTCCAGTTACAGTGCCGCTGATTTGATCCCAACGGCAAATGGTGGCTGGAACAGATTTGAAAACCAGATAGAAGCATATTAAATTTGCTCTCACTGGGATTCGAACCGGGGAACCCGCTTACCATTTGCAGGCACTCTACTTTAACTTTACTTTAACTTATACTGTTCTTTTCCATGCCCCGATGCACAGGGCTTCAAGTGATACGCGTACGAACTGGAAAGAGTTCTGCATTATTGACCCCCAGGGCCAGCCGCTAATCGTGAAAAGTGTAATCAGATATCTCGGCATTTGGTTGGATCATTTTCTGTATTTTAACAAACATATAGAGAAGGCTTTGACCAATGCTAGAAAAGCCTTTGCTGTGGCAAGAAAGCTGTACAGTAGCCAACTTGATACCAGGGGTAATGAAGGTAATCTGCTACATGGCCCTCATAAGGCCAGTCATGGTATATGGTTGTCCCCTTTGGTTCAACGTGAGCCCTTCCCAGATGGAAAATATGAGGGTGTTCGAGAGACGGTGTCTGAGGACTTGTCTCCGGTTGTATCGGACACATGAATCCGAGTACAAAAAGTACTATCGCAACGAGGTCTTGTACAACAGGGCTAACGAGAAAAGAGTAGACAATTTTATAATTTCACTAACGCGACGACACATTGCAAGGAGTATGATGTCTACCAACAGTCTGATCTTCGAGGCTTATTACCCGATTTTTATGTATCATGAGAGGGCGCGCTACACCGGCTTTATTTCACCTGAGGCTTTCCTCTCTTTAGATTCGTTAAATCTGATTCAGGACATGAGTGGATGTCCTATAATCTGCCACGCTGTACGCCGAACAGTTGACAGGCGACTACACTATGAATCGGATATCGCTCGGGAACACGAGGAATGGTTACACCAGAACCAGTCTCCGCCATCGCCAAGGCCTGATCGGATGGTCGGTCTGTTGGACAACAGCCCACTTACATAGATTTAAGTTAGGTTAAGTTAGACTAAGAAAAAAAAATAAAATAATAATAAACCACAAAAACCAAAAAAAAAACACAGAAATACACAAAAACAAAAAAAAAAGGTGTACAAAGGCGTGTAGATTATATATGTCCAGCATATAAATAACGTACACGCCCTTGTACACACGTCCGCAATGTCACAATAGTTTTAAGAAAATTTAAAAAAAAATGTTTAGAGCGCCAAGTTTTCTTGGCCAGTAAGCAAAAACAATAAAGATTGTCCATATGGACTGCAAAAAATAATATTAGTAGTAGATGCCGAAAGGCAAATAGATAAGTAAGTGTAGGTTATTTTAGAGCACCTGCGAAGGGTCAGTAAGATACAATTTAAGAACATGAATTGTTTAGATATTAAGATAGATTTAATCATTTTTGTCTAGTTTTAAGAATCATGAATTTAAAAAATAAAAATTAATTTTAAAGTTAAAAAAAGTGCAGGCACTCTACCAACTGCGCCATGCAGTTGTTTAAACTAAGATCCCTTAATACTGAAGTGGTTGACTCGTAGACACTCTTCTTATCACAACAACGCATTCGCACAGCACTAACGCAACGCTCGCGTAACTCTAACGCACGTTTGCGTCAATTCAATTTCTGAAAAATTACGGCGTGACATAAGTTGTTCGTTTTTGTGGTGTCTGTTTATGGGTTTCATTTAGGTTCTGTTGGTCCTATTGTCATGCCCATGGTGCAAAATAACCTCCAAGTCCTACTTCGAACTCGTCATCTTCGTGCTTGTCATGATGTTGCTCCTGTGTTGTCCATTGTGAAATGAAATTTGACGATTGTTCAAGTAACCATTTCTTGATCAATGGGCACTAAATTCCAGACCAGTCTAGGTGCTACCATTAATCCCCCCTGAGTCACTTTTGCGACTAGCTGTATGTCAGAGATGAAGTCAGCAGCGAGTGCCATCCCAGAGTGAATCCATGAACTGATATGATGATATAAGCTCAGAATGCAAAGGATTGAACAGTTTCATAGACAAGGTTGAAAGTTGAATAGAGTCTTGCATTAGCTAACCTGAGAGTGTGTACTGTGAATTTGAATAAATCACCACATTTCGTAAAAACAAGTGTTGCATATTTCCAATGACTTAAACTGACAAATCTTTGTTCCATGATAATGACATGCCATAGTCCATGACAGAAAGTCCCAAGATGGAACCATGAAGGTTGTCTGGTCCTGGTCCCTTTGAAGGAGTTTATCAGGTCAACATATGCAATGTTGACATTGTCCCCAATTAATTATACCTTAACATAGACACACTCTTCACCAATGGGACTTGCAAAGGGAGGGGAGTGGTGACTTTCAATTCTTAGTTCGTCAACTTAAGGTTATGACTTGAAAGTAAGTCGGCGCACAGTGGTCACGTTGTATGCGAGAGTTGGAAATAAATCTACTTTTGAACCCGTGGACCTATCTTAATGGAATTTGAAGCATAGTACAAGTGCAAGGAGACATTGTTGATGCTCAATATTGTTGCTTATAATAATAATAATAATATGGGTGGAGCGACAGTGCGAGGCGGACCTGGGCCTAGCTTCTCAGCAACCACTCGTGTGTGGGTGCTCTTGTTCTCTCACGCGTGGAAGGGACCTACAGCTTAATGCCGACTTCGAACGGCGAAGTTGAGAAGCTTTTTCTAGACATGAGCTTTGTCAGTGACTCGAAAGAGACGGAGCCGTGAATTAGCAAAGGTGGTGAATTCGGGTATCGAACCTGGCACCGACGCACTTACCCACTACGCCACGGCGACCCACTATATTGTTTCTTATAGTTATTTAAATGCATAATTTAATTTTGCAAAAATAAAATCTCATAGGAATAACGCACTAATTAACTACCAGTGTTCGGACTAGCAAGCAGCAATTTACTCACTCAAAATTTCAGCAAAACTATTATTGTTGTTCGCCTAATTGAAACTGAATGAATGTTGGTTTTACTTCGCTTTTTCTTTCAGTCTACTTCGAAATGAGATTTCTGAAGTCCGAACACTGTTACCCACTTTTATGCTCATTGCGACACGACATAAATATAAAAGCTATGACTTTCATAATTTTAAAAAATATTTGACTTCAAGTATTCCAATTCACAAAAATAAAAACATCCAGCATTTGCACACTACATGCATTACAGAGGAAATCGTTTGAAAATGACGAAAAAATGTTGTAGTCTTCGCACCATAAATCGAGAATACTTTTAGCCTGCAGAAAAAATGAGTCTAACGTTGGAGCTTTCCGGAGTATTTCCGTTACACCGCACCAAACATTGAAATGCTCCCTCAAAAAGTGGCTTAATTAAGGCCCTAGCTTAAGAAAATCGGTAAGCAATATAAAAAACTGCTTATGTAGCTTGAAGACCACTTGCATGCCCTTAAAAAATATATCTTTTCTAAAGTGCTTAATTTTAGGAAAAATGCAACATAAAATTTATCCGAAAAATATCTAATTTCTTGAAAAATCCTAAAATTTCCAACTTTGAGCTAACGGTACAACAAAATCATCAAAATAGAACAACATTTTGGCTTTCTAGGTTCCTAGATTTGTAGAATCGAAAAACCTATATCATTTGACCGAGAAACTCGGGTTTTTTTTCTCACTGCAGGACCACTGTGCTGCGCGGCGTTTCATTTGACCGAGAAACTCGGGTTTTTTTTTCTCACTGCAGGACCACTGTGCTGCGCGGCGTTGGCTTAGGAGTCCACGGTTCACTGTGCTACCCCACAGGACCACTTAACTAATTGACCCTTTAAAGCTACTGGTGGGACGGCTGCCCGTCTTGTTGGTGTGACGACAGTGCCGAACAGAGGGAGATATGCTGCCAATTTCTTCCTCATCTATGAAACTCCAAGCTTCCTTATCTCCTAGCAGGCTTTCCCAGTTGACAGCGCCCAATAATGTCACCAACCATGTGTCAGAGCTCAGGGTGATTAACTCTTTGGAATTTTGGAGCTCATTCTGTTTGTTTTACAGTGGATGGCCTCCAACTACAGTGTGTTGGTCATACGCGTTGCAATTCCATGTGCTAAACATTGGCACTGTCCTTCGTTGCAGGGCAGAATAGTGGCATCTCGTCCGCTTCGCTGTTTTTCGGAATGACTCTGTCATCAAGCATATTTTGAACAGAAAGTCGATGAAACAGGTTTGAAAAAAACGCGCCATACCATCTTCAGTAATGCCATAGAAATCTTCCTCTCCTCGCAATGCAAAGCCAAAAGGGAATGGCATTTCCTCACGCGTTTTCTAGTGCGCCCCAATACGCAAATGCCGTCAGGGCCGTCGATAAAATCACGTCCCACCGTTGACTCCAGCAGCCAGCATTGCCATTCAACACATCACCTTTGGAGCGGTGTAATTCCTTGCATCGCTGAGTGTGTGCATCACCCCCGTTGCCAATTCGTTCCTTTGAACCAAGCAACTTCGATCCTTGCCTCAATAAGTATTGCAAGGCATTCACGTGAAGCCCTCTCATTTGCATTCACCTCATCAGTGAATTGAGTTTCTAAAAGGCTCCTAGACACCATGGGTTGCCACCACGGCTGCTTCGGCATATCCTCACGCGGAAATGAATATATTTCCCGGCAACCCACCGCCGTCAGTGCCTTCATAATCAATGGCGAACGACTCCACTTACAATGCCGTGGAGCTAGTGACTGAGTGCATGAATTCATTATTACCACTTTGACATATCCAAACGGAGACGACAGGCAGTTCACGCTTTTCTTAGGGACAATCGCGCATAATGAGGGCTGATGTGATGAGGAGTAATTTTTCGCTTTTAATTGCGAATTTTTAATGATGGCACCTTGGTGCCGAGTTGTAGCGCGTCGCAGACGGTGCGCCAATGCATGTACCTATCCGCTGCGACTGATTGACAACGTTAAGCCCCATCAATCATCATGTCAAGTGGGAAGTGCTTGGGTGCAAGGATAATGGCAATGTTGTGGAAACAAGCAATCGAGGGGTTGTTCGACACATGCGTTCGCTGTTGTCATGTGAACTGGCTGCCACTGTGTGATCCAGTGAAATTTATTACTTAAACATCACGAAATGAGCGATGTTGGGGTGTGCCACATTTCGGGACACAATAGGCGATGTTTGACAAGACTGAAAACGAGACTATTGCGTTCGCGTGACTTGGGAGTATCTATCCCGCGAGACGAAACTGACAGCATGTAGAAAAGGATTCCTTGTATGCACCGATGATGACAGGGACTACTAAGGTTGGTTGTAAGTCTACCAAGAATGTTAAAATAATTGGAATTGGTAAATTTGCCACAAATACGTTTTTCATCCATGGTGTGAATAATGTGCAAGTATTGGTTGCTGAGGAATCCTAAGACACATCACAGCACCATGATGGAAGAGAAAATTGTATATGTACATGGGGTGAGTAAGAGAGTGGGAGGTGCTCTTCGAAGTGCCATAATTCACATGACGTGCTCTTTTCTTTGCTGTCTTGTATGCATCTGCAATCCTGTCTTAAGGCAGTGGTAATCTGACCACTGGCAAGTGCGGTCGCAGTGGTCGGCCTTACAATAGGTGCAAGATTCCCAAGAGTAGCGTGAGTCATTCAAATGTCGTTACTTTGGTCATATTTGTTGAAACTGGTCATATGTATAACCCTTCCTTAGGCTCGTTCTTTGCATCATACTTCTGCAATAATACTTACTTACTTATCAGGCTGACGACCCATTCAGGGTCCAGGCCTGAGCGATAGCTATTTTCCATTCTTGACGGTCCTGGGCACGCTGCTTCCAGCCATCGAGACCAAGCTGTCTTTCAACCGCGATTACTTGGTCTTTATACTGGAGATTCGGTCTTCCTCTCCTTCTCGAACCAGGAGACTCGGATTCGAAGACCCTCTTAGCTGGAGCATTGTTGTTCATGGGCTCGATGTGGCCGAGCCAGTGTAGTTGACGAATCTTTGCCTTCCGGACTACATCGACATCCTGGTACAGATCGTAGAGTTCGCGTCTTCTCCTCCGTTCCCCTTCCCCGCAGACGAGACAGATTTGCTTATCGAGCAGATTAAGTTATCTGCGGTTTCCACCTCGCCTTCATCCATGCAGCTTCTGCAGAAATCATTATGAAGGACACCCATCCTGCGGGAATGAATGCCAATTGTGCAGTGTCTGGATATGACGCCGATGAGCGTCCGGACTGAAGATCCTACCTATTTCCTTTCTTTAAAGGCATGTGATGACTTCTACCCAGTTATGATTGCTAGAACTGAGTGTATGTATCTTGAGTAGATGGTAGGCTGTAGCGATTGGCATGGAAGGCGGAACTCCTCCTAGTGTTAGACAGGAGGATGTACCTAGCACCTAGCGAGTTTATCTGCCTGACAATTGCCCGGTATGTCACAGTGTTTCGGCACACACATGAGGTATTTGTTAAAATGTTCGGCCATCTCATTGAGAGACAGCCCTTCAATTGAGGGATGTTTTTGAATTGAACATGATCCTGTCCAGGGACTTAATTGCGGCCTGACAATCCAAACAGATGGTAATATCCCTTTTTTATATTACATTGTTCTTGAGCCAGGGCAATGCCTCTCTTATCGCCATATTGCTTGTGATTGGAAGACGCTACAGTGATCAAGCAGATAGCAAAATAAAAGTCTTCGGAATAGACACTTGCCCCCACATCTTCATCCGTCTTCGACCAGTCTGTGAAAATTGATTACCATCATGAGTCAACAAAACAAAAATGTATATTTTAAAATGTATAATAGTTTGATTATAAAAATGTCTGTTGTAGTTGATCTATTGTAATCAGGAAGGCCGAGCTTATTGTGGAAGCCAAGTTAGCGGTTTTAAACTCAGTATTTGATCCAACTCTCACCTATGGTCATGCAATTTGGGCAATGATCGAAAGAGTAAGATCGCGAATACAAGCTACTGAGATGGGATTTCTTCGTGCTGTTGTGGGCTGTACTCGCCTGGTACTCTCGCGAGATACTCAACGTTGAGCAGCTGCTTCTTTGAACGGAAGGAGCTATGCTTCGATGGTTTGGTGGCACGAATGTCGCCACCATCACTACGATTCGGGTATAGGATGCGTTTCCATCGGGTAGCAAAGATAACTGATAATAGAGATATCCAACTTGTACCTCCCTTGCCCCTTGATTTCATCTGACATCGTGTTTTATACGCTTTTTGTCCCGTGTCTGTGAATATGTGTGAGCTCTTGAGAACAGCTCATAGCCTTCCCCACTTTAGTAATGGGATGGATGGGAGTTCTTATTTGAAAATTCGCTCATTACTTGAAGGTTTTTTCAAATTTCGGTGTTCAATTTTCAACACAGTATGGAGGGGTAAACGATCAAGCAAAGCTTATGTTCATGAAGTCGATTCATTAAACTCCCATTTGAGCAAGTTACAAACTGAGATACCAGGACATAATTAATGAATGCACAAAATAGTGCGTGTGTTTGTTTTTGCATATGAATAATAAATTATGAAATGCATTCAAACGGTCAAGTAACTAATAATAAAATTATTATTACAGCGGGAGTCTCTCGTTTTACATTTTCCAAAAACAGCGACAGAAATTAATTCCAAATTTTGACAAAAATGTTTATGCATTAGTAATAGTTGCAATATCATTTCATTGTTCTTATCAATTTATGTAAACCAGTAATAGCTGCAATATCTTGCCATTGTTCTTATCAAATTGTGTAAATTGAATTCATGAATTTTTAGAATTCATGAATTAAGCGTATACAGTGGACCTCATGTTTTTGAGTTAATTTGTCAGGTATGGCTTATGAATAGGCTGTAAGTTATAACTCTATAAGTTTTTTCATTATATAAAATATTTTTTTATTCTCGAGGAGAAGCCTCTTCTTTTATTGAACTCCAAATATGAACTAAAACTAGAGAATACATTGGACTTAATGGTAAGCTGCTTTTATTGGTTTATGCTGCATCGGCGATTTCTCGGTTGGTTCCGATGAAGTGGATCGTCTGATGCTGGCGGATGTCGTTCGTCGAATTGTTTATTATTGGCTGTCGATTTATGGCTGCTGGGCTATTGGTCACTAGCTGTTTTGGTAGTTTATTGCGTGCGTGATTTAAATGTTTATAAATGGGCTGGTTGAGGCCCAGGTTCACCCCGAACTGTAGCGCCACCAGAAGAAGAAGAAGAAGAAGAAATGGGCCGGATGCTCGTGTGTGGCGTTGCTTGTTGATTTCAACATATACGTCTTTAACTTGTATATGTACTTAAGAACTAATTTGAGGTCAAATAGTTTCAGTTGGTCGCCGTGGCGTAGTGGGTTAGTGCTTCGACCCCTACGCAGAGGGTGCCGAATTTACCACCTTTGATAATTCACGGCTCCATCTCTTTCGAGTCACTGACAATGCTCAAAGAGTATTTCCTGTCCAGAAAAACTTGGCCGTCGGGAATCGGCATTGAACTGTAGGTCCCTTCCACTAGTGAAAGAATAAATAGCACGTACAACACGAGTGGTTGCTGAGTAGCTAGGCCCAGGTCCGCCTCGGACTATCGCGCCACCCATATTATATATTGTTATATAAATAGTTTCAGTTAACTGAGCACTGCAATATATTTTTATTCACGAAAGTCTATATAACAATGTAAGAAAGTTCTCTTAAAAATACGCGTCAACTTTTGAACACCCTCCGAACAACATACCCATGTACGTTACATGGATCGTACATGGATTGTGGTCAAAATAAAAAATCTTCCGCCATTTTTCCCACTAAATTCACGAATCTGTAGCCATTTCCCACTAAAATCCATGAATCGACCGCCATCGCGTGGTGGATCCATGGTTTGTGTTAGAGTATTTGTGAAATACAAGGGAATACCAATGCTTTTGCATTTTTCTCCTGTGTGGACAAGGGGAAAAAATGGCCGAAGTAGGATATCCCTATTACCCCTTATTTCTGTCGGGTAGGTGATGGCTTGGTATAACCAGGGTGAGGTGGTTGGACCAAGTCCATAAACTCGCCTGTTTACGCTTTGGCACAACTCCTGGTGAGTTAGAGTAGGTGGTGGAGGATCGAGTTGCCAGGAGATCACTCGTGCGTGGTTTACCCCCGCGAACCCTTTAGTGGATCATGCGTATCAGAAGATGATGATGATGATGACATTTGCACTTTATACCCAACTAGCTTTCGCCCAAAGCGCGAGTACGAAACCTCGGGGGTTTACAGAAATCTGATGAAACTTTACGACTTCCTTTGGTGTGAACATAGCATTATCCACTTTGAACCAAGTTCAACTTACTTTTTAATAAATAATGTTAAAATGTTTTTTGTGCAACATTCCGAACTGGACCTGGACTTAGCTTGTCGTGCTTTATGTTAGCTACAACTTGGTTGGTCTCTCACGAGGTTAGCAGACCCACCCTGATAGTTCCAATTCCAGCGATGTTAAAGAATTTAGACAGGGACAGTCTCCATGCAATGTCAGGGAGAAAAGTTTACCACGAAATTTGTTCGTTTCGGAAGTTGAAAATTGGCGCATAGCAACAGCCCCAAAAGACAACCCAAAACAAAGGAGTTCTAAAAATGTCTTCATAAAGTTGCATCATCCTTATATTAGGTAGTCGAAAAAGTCTTTTCGTATTTCTAATCAAACCTTTTTTCACAGACAATTCATGTGGTACCCAAACATCGAGCTTCTTTTTGTTGTCAGCCTTTTTTAAATGGTTCAAAACTGTTTGATGATGAATGCTTAGTTCCTTGGCGATGTCTTGGCTGCTTATGTGACGGTCCTGGTCAGTCTTTTCCGTAATTTCATCGACTTTTTCAACGATAGGTCGACCAGAGCGAGGTGCATCTTTCACATCGAAATGTCCAGAACGGAAGCGAGCGAACGATTGTTGTACTACACGAACTGAAACATCATCGTCTCCGTAAACTTCACAAATTTCATTGGTGGCTTGCGTCGCGTTCTTCCCTTTTTAATACAAAAATTTCAAAATATAGCGAATTTCTTCATTATTTTCGCTCATTATTGAACAGCTGTAACGTTTTTTCAACTTCTCCGACTTTAATATTTTTTTGGTTAAATGAAGCTCACCTCCAACACCATATGGTATGACAAAATGTGATTGGTAGCACTGGAGATAGACGACTCCAACGACATCTATTGACAAAATCCGAAAAGACTTTTTCGATTACCCATTATCATAAGTCGGGTATGCACAGAGTAAATATATTATTATTAAATAACATTTGTTATTACAAGATGTATTATTGACTAATTTTGATTTGTGGAACGCATTGAGAAAACTTAATTCTGTTTGCATAAAAGAAACTTGTAGGCGAAGTCTACAGGGTGGGAAGAAAGCTACTTAAAACTTAAAAATTAAGACGTCTAAAAATATTCCTTAATGAAGAGGGATGGCTCTTAGCCATGCTAATATGGGTCATAAAGGGACAGCCGAGGATTGAGGTACGCAACACTCCGGTTTTTAAGTGACATCACAATGGACCTTCCTTAGGTCTGAGTGACAGTGAACACACTACTATACTGTGAAGTCTCATTAACCTTACCTGACCATACCCAGATCTCAGTGTTCGAATGTTCTGTACAATGTAAGGCTACTTCGTGGCAAAAAAGCGAGATTCGAAATTGAAATACATGAAAAATGCAGGATTGTTTAGTAACATTCTTCGTTCTTCACTTGTCAGTTAAGTCAAAATAACTCGTCGATATTTCCAGCATAAATACAAAAATCGTTTACATCAAGAGTTCGAAAACGAATGTTTATTGACAATCGCTTTGTTGCCTGTTCATTTTTTTCTTCTTGTACATGCCGTGCAGGGAACGACACCGCGACCAGAAGATTTCTATTGTACCGAATGGTTGGAGTTGCCGAAAGACGTACTACTTGCCTCATGAAAGATAGTCATTTCTTTGTAGTGGAGCTCGTTGTTATATAAAATAAAGGGGATCGGGCCCAATTTTGATCTTTGAGGGACTTTATTTGGCTATACGTCTGGTGTATTTTGACACAGAATCTAAATAGAAATACTCCTTGAGCACTGTCAGTGACTCGAAAGAGGTTCGAACCTGGCACCGTCAGCGTAGGAGTCGACGCACTCACCCACTGCGCCACGGCGAATTGGTGGCGTTAAATTGTAAAGAGCGAATGAGTCCACGGGAGAGATGCCTGTCTTCGTGTGCTTGCTTCTTGCAATCATGACCATGACCAGCAGTGTCTTTGTCTTAAGTACCACGCTCATAGTTACTTTGTGTTTCAACACCTTCTTACCCTTTTCATAGAATTTGATAAACGATGCAATGTCAATTCGAAATCTTACCGCTTTTTGTGGTCTGGAGAAAAGAATTAAAAGGGCCTCCCTCAACGGGGTCCACTTTTATTTTAATTAATGATTCCGACTGCGTGCCAGCAACGAAAGGTTTGCTCGGTTTTCAGATGGACGACCCCATTCATAACGGGTAGTCCAACCATAGTGGTCGATGTTAATGGTGAGTCACACCTTAAGGTCAAGTCTTTTTATTCTTCAAATTAATTTGACATTTCTTTGTTCCACTGCTTGAGAGAGGTACACAATTGAGCAGCGCGTTAAGATTCTTGAAGCCTTTTACGAAAATGGGCGTTCTAATCAAAATGCATTTCGTGCACTTCGTGATTTTTGCGGTCAGCATAATCGACCAAATATCTCTACAATCGGTAGGATTGTGCACAAATTTCAGCAAACCGGGTCTGTATTAAATCTGTAAACACATATGCATGCCCGCCCAGTTCTTTCTGCGGAAAATTTTGCTGTTGTTCGCGATAGTGTCGTTCGCCGTCAACCTGGACTCGTCATCGTGCCCGACAAGTGAACATCTCAAGGACATCACTGATGCGAATTTTGATTTTAATTTACACGCTCACAGGATTAAATTGACTCGAGAGCTGAAGCTTACTGACCATTTCAAGCGTCGTCAATACGCCGATTGGTTGGTTGAACAGACCGAAGTGAATAGTGACTTTACAAACAAAATCATCATCAGCGTCGAGGCACACTTTCACGTCAAGCAGAATTGACGCAGTTGGCAAATGAGATCCGTTGGACTTCTTTCCTTGGGGATATTTTAAAGACAATAATAATATAATATGGGTGGCGGGACAGTCCCAGGCGGACATGGGCCTAGCTTCTCAGCAACCACTCGTGTGTGCGTGCTATTGTTCTTTCACGCGTGGAAGGGACCTTCAGTTTAATGACGACTCCGAATGGCGAAGTTGAGAAGCTTTTACTAGACAGGAATACTCTTTGAGCATTTTCAGTGACTCGAAAGAGGCGGAGCCGTGAATTATCAAAGGTGGTAAATTCGGGTATAGAACCTGGGACCCTCTGCGTAGGAGTCGACGCACTTACCCACCACGCCACGGCGACCACAAAGGATGAGCTAAAGGATGAGATAATTTGGCACATTATCGACATTGAACCTCAATTATGTCCCTGAGTCAATGACAATATGGACCATCGGATAGAGGTATGCCACCGAAGCCGTGGCGAGCATTTAACCGGTATCTTGTTTCACACATAATTGTCATAGATCCTTTTATCATAATGCAAAATATTAAGATATTTCTCTGAAAAATTTTTTCTTTTCGTTGGACCACCCTTTGTTTACTTGATCAGAATGCGTACTTACACGCTGTCAGAGTCATGGCAGAAGCCTGACAAGCCCTAACCGATTTGATTTTGTGCGCCATGCAGATATAATCACTTTTAACTCATCGGATCCCTCAGCCGAATGAGACTTCCTTACCAACCAGCTACCGAGTCTGAACAGATGCGTACACAAAGAAATGTGTGCAGGGAGGACAAACAAAGCATTTTTCCTCTCATTTTCTTTTATAAATTATTTCCATTACTTTGCGTGGAAGCCTTTCGTTCAACCCTCCCAATGTTCCGGGCAAGTAAACTCATCACTCTCTGCTGTTAGAGCGGATGAAACACTCTGCTGCCACGTGAATTATTCAATGCACCGATTAGATTGTCTGTCACAGATAAACTTGTTTGACCAATTTCTAAGTAACAAAGCTGCATACTTCAACTGCAGTCGCATTCCTCGATGCCACCAGCCACCTGCCAACGTCACCCACCTTCCAATGGGAAGCACTCTGTGAAGAGTAAAAGGCGCAAGTCGGAGAAAGGACACAAAGCCGAGTGCAGATGCCGTTTGAGGAAGAAGAACACGGGAGTGGAGGTGCACTCCATGCTGAAATACATCCCGTTCTCCAGAAACAGCATCCCAACCAACAAGGACTTCAATAAATTTTAAAGTAACCGTATTTTAGAGGACTCCTCCCGTGCGCGCCCCCATCTTGTGGCCCCACACAGTCGCAGACTGAGGCGAAGACACTCTCGTTACACATGCATACGTACAACTTTGGCGTTTCCCATGTTCATAATACAGTTGCCGCATAATGGCTCCATATCAATCTAAGTATCTTGGCCTTGCACGGTTTCCCCCTGTGGAAGGCGGGCGTGGTGGCTGTTCTCTCTCTCTCCGTCAGTCTCATACCGACCTCATCATGCCGCATCAAGTCGCTCGAATCTGTTCGCACAGTGTGCGCGGGATGTGTATCCCGGAGACGTGTACATCTAATTTATTTACTGTTTTTTAAAGTCACATAAACTGTGCGCAGAACTGGTGGGGGCTGGTGGCTGATGGCTGATGCCTGGTGGCTGGGGGCTGGGTCGGGTCCCCTTTTTGTTTTCCTTTATGGCTCCACAATAAAATATTTATATTGATGTTGATGACATTGAAATTTCGCATCTTTTCCGGTATTTGACGGAATATATGATTATATGTGGCAGCCCCAAGGCATTACAACCCATACGCGTGCATGCAGACGAACACAGCTAAATGGAAGTGGAACGTATTGTCGACGTAGAATATGATTTGTCGTCATGATGACAAAGACATCTGGAGGGGGACCGAGAGTGCAGTTGCTGGGTCTTATATTCTCGTCGCGAGATGTGAAGGATGCCAGCTCAAGAAAAACCCCCACTTGGGCTCGTGATGGAGACCTTGGCATCGGCTATGGAAATATACTCTTTGGGGACCATCCATGCATTGAAAAAAATAACAAATCATTTCTGAATCTTAACCCCGGGACCCTTCTACAAGGCTAATCCTAATGAGCCTCGAGAGGAGATTCAGGCGAAAATTGGGTTCGTGTATTCCCTTCAATAGAAGCTGCAGGCAGAATGACATCCTTAAGAAGCAACTACTAATGACTAGTGACTAGGATTCATTGACTTTGCGATGCAGTTCTTCATTAACACTGGTTGGCCACAAGGGTTGACGGAACCTAGTTGGTGGTAGCCAGCTGGTGACAGCTACCTGGTGGTACCCAGCTAGTCGCAGCTAGCTGGTCGTAGGTAGCTGGTGGTAGTCAGCTGGCGCAAGCTAGCTGTTAATAGCTAGCTGGTGGTAGCCTGTTGGTTGCAGCTAGCTGTTGGTAGCCAATTGTTGGCAGCTAGCTGTTGGTAGCTAGTTGGTGGCAGCTAGCTTGTGACACCTAGTTGGTGGTAGCTAGCTGATGGTGGGTAGTTGGAGGGAGCCAGTTGGTGGCAGCTAGTTGGTGGTAGCTAGTTGGTGGCAGCTAGCTTGTGACACCTAGTTGGTGGTAGCTAGCTGATGGTGGGTAGTTGGTGGTAGCCAGTTGGTGACAGCTAGCTGGTGGTAGCCAGTTGGTGGCAGCTAGCTTGTGACACCTAGTTTATGGGAGCCAGCTGGTGACAGCTAGCTGGTGGTAGCCAGCTGGTGACAGCTAGCTGGTGGTAGCCAATTGGTGGCAGCTAGCTGTTGGTAGCTAATTGGTGGCAGCTAGTTGGTGGTAGCTAGTTGGTGGCAGCTAGCTTGTGACACCTAGTTGGTGGTAGCTAGCTGATGGTGGGTAGTTGGTGGTAGCCAGTTGGTGACAGCTAGCTGGTAGTCAGCTAGGCGATAGCTAGTTTGTGGCAGCTAGTAGTAAAATATTCTTGGCACTCAGCAATTACTCTAGCGTCCTTCAGGCTGAAGTGTCAATGATAAATACAACACTGCTTTAAAAAAAAACCTTAAAGTAACCGACCAATGGAATGATATTACTCTTCACTTAATAAGTCTTTAGCTCTACGCAGAATCAAAACCCATTTCATTTTCAGAAAGTATTAACCTTTAAATGATATGTGTCCAAATTGCACCTTCTCATTCTCTCTTCCCCTTTGTGCCTTTGAACGCTTCGGACGATGTTCACTGGCTGACATCCATTCACCTGACGACTTGACTCTGGCGTGGTGATGAGTCTACGTTGCACCCTTTGTCCCAAAAGACCCGGTGATTTCGAAAATGTTCTCAGCTGGTGCATGAGTGTTCATGCGTTTTTGTGTCCATACTTTTTCAGTCCGCAGAGCTTTAACCTCCCGACTTCATCCACGTCTTTGTCGTCATGAAGCGGTCATGTCATAACCGGTGCGGGGATTTTCCCTCAAAGGCACCAAGAATCTGGTCTGCAGTCCTGCTTATCCTTTTGCTAAACATCCTCTGACATTTATTATGCAAAGTGAGAATTTAAATGTTTCACTGATGTCGCCGCCTTTAATCCATTAGAACTCTGCAATTCAAATGCGACTCGAGCCCAGTCCCCAGCTTCCGACTCTTGTCGGCAATAATTAAAATGACTGACGCCGTTTTGCTGACACACATTTTCACAATGCAAGCATCATCTTCAAGGAGAAACCACTCATCGCTGACAATGGCCAAAGTGATTTTTCCACTCGTGCAACTCCCATAATTCATGAGAGTCCTATCCAACCAACTCGCCGGCGGCTCGAAGGCATCATAAATTTATGAAGAACCGCAGCATAACTTCCGGTGCTTTGATCACTCCTGCAAACGCATGCATACAATTATCGCAGCACATTCTGCATCGGCAATTCCACCCACTCACCTTGGCCCCGTTCCAGGGACCGATGCCAGGCCCGTGGGGAGCAATAAAATATAATTGATAGAATCCGTCAAGTGCGTATCGTGCATGGTATCCTTCCGCATTTCAAATCACCGTCTTAAATGGATTCCTGGATAATTTTCAACGGTTTTATTGCCGCTGCCATAAAACTGAAACAGGCCAAAATAACCGCCATTCAGCAAATCGCGAACCCGAAGCACAAGCCGAGAAGCACTCCCCGCATCCGTTTCAGTATGAACTGGCGGTTTTTGGTAAACGAAAATTGCCAATAAACGTTAACAGTAAAAACAAAGGGAGCAAAAAAAAAACAAAAATAAATAAAATTTCTCGTTTTTATGTTTCAATCAATTTTAAATGAACCACAATAGCATAAGGATTCAGAGAAATCACACACATCCCCCGCGCACGTGTGCACGTGTGTGGTGGCGGACATAAAAAATCGATATGAAGCCACTTGATGAATGTCCAGTGATCCCCGGAGTATTCGCAGAACACCAAAGAATACAAAAAAAGCTGGACATTCATCTTAGCGTGTTCCAATTTTGTCCTACTAACTGCCATTGTGTCCTTCCGGTGAGACTCGCTTCGCTCCCAATGCATCATCAACTTTGTTTTTTGTGCACAGACAGGGGGACACACATATCTTGTGTCTGACTTTGGGTGGATAATTAAAGGATTCCATGTGTGTATGCGCTTCATTAGTGTACATGTCCTTAATGGCTACAGCAACTACTCGGGCGTTTGGTTGTGCCTGCACCGGGGGACGACGAAGCGACAATCTCATTCGGCCATCTTACATTCCAATGGGCGATGTGCAATTACGGTCGTTTTTTCTCCATTTTTGTTGCTCCCCTTCTCCAGCCTGCATTGAAGTCAGCCACGAAGTATTTATTCCATGTACACACCCGTCCACCCATTCACATGCACACACAAAAAAGGCCTGGAGAGCCTCGGTGCGGCGGGAAGGCCAAGCCAGTTTGTAATTTGTTAAGGATGCCCAGAGGCAATATTCGTCCTCTGTTCAGGCTGACCACAAAGTCGTTTATCTTCACCCGTATAGTATCTTATTATATTGGCCGAATGTAATATATTCTCAGTGTCGGGCATATTAGACAGAATCCAAAGCAGCAACAGTAGCAGCAGCGGCAGCTCCTGGAACACTCAATAGCGAGGGCATGAGTGCGAGGCGAGGGAATGTCCTGCAATATAGCCGATTCGGAGCAAATGTTTCTTATTGCACACACAGGAAGGCCATAGTGTGTCGGATATTGGGGCGTTTAGCTGGAGAAGAGGGTGACGTCCGCCTCCTAATATGGGCTACGTAATACTCGTACTCGTACTCGTACGTGTCTGTGAGTTGCTGCAAGAAGGCTGGCCCATTCCGCAGGGATGCGGCAGAATATCGGCGTAATGGTTGGATAAAGTATCCTTTAGGTGAGGCTGGTAATCTTTTCCGATTCGGTTTGTTCCCTCCCACTTCTTGGAAACGAGAAAAGTTATATGCAAGAGAGTTTAATATTGCGCTTCCGGATAACCACCACAATTCTTAAGCACACCAAATGATCCGGTAACCGTACCGGGCACCCTCCCCGATTGCCTTGCAGCTGGAAGCTTGTACAAGTTTTTGTATGCTCTCCGGACATCTTTATCCAAATGGCGTGTTGTAAGACAGGATATTTGGGCGCAAAGTTTCATTATGAGGATGTGTTCAGTTCGTTCGGTGTTCTGGTGTGGCAATCTTTTGGGATATGTTAACTCGGCCCCGGAACATTGGTACATGACAGTTGACTTGTTTATGTGGTGCAGGACTTTGGCATTGGGACTTGCCCGCTGAGATTTATGCACCTCTATGGTAACGTATTTTTACAAACCCCAAACACTGATTGAGGAAACCACATGAAATCCGCTCTGGTCTGGTTCATAATTTTAGGGGCTAGCTCGGGATTGGGGTGATTATGGGGGTCTTCGAGTTTCTGTGGTTTCGTTCATTAAGAATATTATGTGAGAGGCGAAACTGCCACGGGTTGAGTTCAGCTGTTGCAAGGGGTGCACGTGTGTAAGTAACGGACGGACGTTAAAGACTTGAATTCAAGCGCCTCTGCTGGAGGGGCAGACCTGTTTTGGGAGATTTCCTTAATTTTTCAACACAAAAAAAATGTATTTTTTTTACTATTTGTGTCGGTGAAGCTTTCTAAGGCTCATCAAGTCCCTAACAGTAAGCTTTCGTCATATAGACGTGTCAACTCTCTTCGTATCCATAGTGACTAAGTCTCTCTCTTTTTGGTACATGCTCTGGTCATGGATCATCGTTCTATGTGACTACCGCGTGGTTGCTGCACAACATCATCCATAAGGGGACTTGTCGGTTCCTCAGCCAACCGGAACATCAAGCCGATTGAGCTGGCATATGCTGATGTCATTAAGTTCCCTCAGGCTAGTGAAAAATTAAGGCTCTAGAGAAAAGTTTAATCTTTGATCATGTTTGCGTTGATGGCACAGCCTACCTCCAAAAGACAAGTCAGGCGTCTGCAGATCCAACGCCTAAGTTGGCTTGACCATGGAGATTCCATAGACAACACGGCTCCAGTTCGCCTCCAAACATTTGGGACTGTGGGGAAACAGAGGACTCAAGTTGATGAAGACCTCAACCAGCTTGACGTGTGAAACTTATGACAACCTAAGTGGAGATCGCTATAGTTGGAGAGAATTGTTGGTCTAGGCCCAGGTTCATCCCAGACCGTAGCACCACACGAAAAAGAGGTCCCTAGATGTGAGTTCCTACGATTAGCTAGAGCACTGTATAAATAGACGCGGTGATGCGTCGCCTCATCATCCTTTTTCTCTATATTTAATCTGAACAGAGTAGCTTCAAGGAAGATGACACCGCGACTTAGTATTGACCAAGTAGCATCCAGTCTTCCTTCTCCCAAGTGCACAAACAATCAAACAGGATGGGAGGCATTCTACAAGAGTCATCGCTATTAAAAGACACCACCTGCCTGGGGGATGAGTGGACGCATGAACATCCAGTCCTGGCCTACAAGGACGAGTACGAGAATCTCTCTCTCGATCTCTCCGCCATCGATGACATTGAGAAGTCATAACCAAGAATACAAAGACTTGCTTGACTGGGCGTCACAGAATCAATTAACACTACTCCAACGGCGGCCTTAGAGGTTGTCAGAACTAGACCCATTCCCCACATCCTTGAATTCTACATGCACAGGACTGCCGCAATTAGCGCCATAAGGAGCAAAAAATTCAGTGACTTGCTCCCAAGCTGGTCTTGAATGTATGTTAGATAGATTGCAAATTTAACAAACCGGAAGTGATTATGTTGTGATCGAAATTTAACTCACTCGTCGAACCGCTCTCGTAAACGGGGAAAATTTCCTCAAAGAACAGGTATGCACATGCCGAAATAGTGTTGTGTTACTCATAAAAAATACACTACAAATGTCCCATACATCACCTCAAAAAAAGTATTTGTCCCACTTCAATGTTTGTCATACTCAGAGATACTGTGTCCCTTTGAGTAGACGAAGTATCACCAAATTCAAAGTGGGTGCTGGTTCATTGATTACAACTGTCATACTGCTTTGTAGTTGGGACATTCTTGTTTCTGTTGTCATGTATGGGACGTTTGCAGGACAAAACAATTGTGTAGATTATAGAAGAAAGGACAATTTATTGCACATTTAACTGACAGTTTATAGTATAAACAAATAAGTCCCTAATTACAGTGGTCAACAAAAAAAAATATTTATTTTTCCCTCAAAAAGAAAAATTACGTGATTAGTAATCGTTGGAGCTTATAGAACTCCTCTTCTTCTGGTGACGGTACAGTCCGGGGTGGACCTGGGCCTCAACCTGTACGCCTCTCCAGCTGGCACGATATTTAGCCAGCTGTCTCAACTGCGCACACCAAGTTGATTGAGGTCCTTCTCCACCTGGGTGCACCATCGGTTTCATGGGCGTCCTCCATTGCGTTGTCCCACTGGTTCGGAGTCGAAGACTCTTCGGCCTGGAGCGATGTTGTCTACATGTTTATAGAATTCGGAAAACTATATAAAACAGGTCACATCAAGATTTTGTGAGAAAATGTGTTTTTTTTTGTTTAATTAATAATTTAACGAAACAAATTATTTTCTCTAAGATATAGTTGTTTTTTTTGGAAGCATCTGCCTTATGTTTATATAGCAATAGTCTTCCAACATTGTTCTCTTTTTACTTGGTATCGTTTCTCTATCGCACTAGTACTTTGGGGTGCAATGACAAAAGTCCAGAAGTCATAAGTCCACAAATCTATTGTTAAGTCTTTTATCTCTGGATCTTCAGTCCACAAAAATTTGTTGTAGACTACTAACCCATCCATTATGGACTTATGACTCACCAAAGTCGGTCATAAGTTCATAAAGAAAAAAAAAACAATTAGTAGTGATCGCAGGGTGGGCACAAGTACGATAACTTTGGCGCAAAGGTAGGAGGTCAGAAACAAGCATTTTTTATTTTGGGTTGAGGATGGCGAGGTAGAAAACTGTAGATGAGCAACAAAGTTGCGTGAGCGGGACCTGCCACATGCGGAAAGGGAGTTAAAATCCTTGAAACCCACGAAGCGGGGTAAGATGGACCATCCCTCCCAAAGTAAGAAATTTTATTTTGAACTATATATTTTAGATATATAACCTCTAAAAAGGATATTATGTTTCTTTATTATTAATGAGAATAAATAATTTTGCATCGGTCTACTTCTTTTCATATTATTTCCTTAGACAGGTCAATTGTGGACTTATGACCCACCCATGGGTAGATTTTGTGGAAATATGGCCCGAAATTCTATGGGGCCATATTCGACTTCTGGACTTTTGTCCAGGTGGGTCAAAAGTCCATAGAATTCAATTATGGCCTTATGACTTGTGGACTTGTGTCCCTGCACCAGGTTCATCGTGTTGCTGAACGTGATCTGGGCAAAAGATTATTTTTTCCGTTTGTCAGTCTTGACCAGTGTTATTAAAAGTTTCTAATCATCAATCACATTTGTGGCAACAGTTGCAACGTCATCCAAATAATGAAGTATGGGAGTCATGCTTATGTGACAAATTTTACACCTCAAATGATGTGGGACCTTGTTAAACCTCACATTCTATTTTGTAATGAGGCATCCCGTGCCAGATGTCCATATGCGGTTTGTTTGAGCAAGCGTTTCGAGCTTTAGCAGATGTTTTGTAGTAGCGATAGGCATGGAGGGTGGGTCCCCACCTGGAAAGAGCACGCAGTTTGTGCCCTCTCTAGCGAGTTCGTCCGTTTCGCAATTCCCTATAATGTCGCAGTGCCCCGGCACCCATATAAGTTGGATGTTTAAATACTTGGCCATCTCGTTAAGAGATAAGCGGCACTTAAGGGAAGTCTTGAAGTTAAAATTGACTGAATTCAGAGATTTGATCGCTGCCTGTCTATCGGAACAGATGACGATATCTGTCCGCGATATTACATTGTTTTTTTTGTCAGGAATGGGCTTCCTTTCTCGCAATAGAAAGACGCTACAGTGATTAGGTAGTCGGAAAGATAGCTGGATATTTAGATCCAGCACCCACACCTGCATCCATCTTCGTTCTATCTGTGAAGCTTCGCAGTGGACCTTACAGCGTCTGGTGGTCAGACTCCCAATAAGAACTGGGCGGAAGCACGTACCTAGAAAACATACATTTTCAAAAAATGTTCTTACGTTTTTGAGATTAAAAGAAAATATTTCGGTTATTTTATTTCGGCAGTTATTCGTTTCTTTATATATTTTGTTCTAGTTTCCAAGTAATATTATATGAAACCTTGAATTTCTTTAAGAATGAAGGTAGGATGTTTATGCAGAAAGAGGTAGAAATTAAGTCTGTGAGGATGTAACCGTTTTTGATAATTTTCATTTCGGTATAACTCTGTTGCTGATGGTACATTTGCCATTCCTCCCCAAAAATGTTAAGTTGCTACCAGCTATTGTACTAAAGTACAAAGGTAAACCGCTATTTGTACAACGGGATCTTTAAGAAGTACGTCACAGGCTGGGTTGGAGAGTATACTTCATATCCTTCCCCTCGACCTATTCATAAGGCGGCGCCGCAAAGAGCGCTCTAAGACCAGGGGAGTGCCAGAGTGGATCATTAAGACTGCCTGATATGTGCAGTGTCTTCCAAGCAGCGATTCTGGCAATAGAGAAAGCAGCCAAAAACATAGAAGAAACCGTTGACAGCCAGGCTGCACTGAAATCAATAGGATCCTGCACGACGAGATCAAGGGCTTCTATGAACTGCCTCGACTCACTAAAGTCCATCAGTGACCACAGGGTCAAACTCTGCTGGGTTCTGGGCCACAGCTCAATACCGGGGAATGAGAAAGCGGACGAATTGGCAAGACAAGGGTCTGAAATGGACATCAGCGAAGCGGACACATCACTGCAACCACCGATCAGTGCACTACTCCGAACTATAAGTGACCATTCTTAAAGTAGCCAACTCGTCTTGGCTCGCAAGAGATGACTGTCACTTGACAAGATCAACGTGGCCAGAGCTCAACAAGGGCAAAACAAAGAAATCTGCTCGCATTGGACCGCAACTCAATCCGTGTGGTCGTCGGAGTGATCACAGGACACTACCCCGAAAATAGAATGCGGAATCCAGCGATCTCTGAAATGATGCCACTGCCACTGACGATGCACAGAACCGGCGCTAGGCCAAAGATTCTTCGCAGAGACTACGGACCTGGCGAATGCGGAAATATCGGATCTTATAAGATTTGTAAAGAACACAAGTTTGATCAAGCCATCACGTGACACAGGATAGGTTTATTCAGAATGTGTACTCCACAGATGAAGGGATTCACAATGGCCTCTAAAGCCTCCGAGTGGTAGTGATGTTTTACCATCATACTCACCTTCCTTAACCTTAGGTTAGGTCTTCCTATCCAATTATTTTTCTATGGAAAATTAATCTAAAAATATCCATTAATTTAATTTACCCTACTTTACTTGCAACGATGCATCGCGGTGGAATGCAATTCAAATTGGCGTCGAACCCAAAGCTAGTCAAATATTAACGGAGGCGGTCAAATTTTCCGCCAATGAATGTCATTTGCGTTGGATCCAGTCGCATCAGAGACCCCTCTGAACTGTCACCTCGATCCATCCCCCATACCCCTTAGACGAATCTGAAGCAATTACTTTCGCACAAGTGGGTGTGCAGCGTTGGTTGGAGGGCGGGTGGGTTAGAATTAAGATAAGGTACAAATAAAAAAATATAAAATCCCTTCCACGCAAATGGGATGCTGTATGGAAAAAATCGCAATAAACCCCCTGACAGTGGGTTTTTTTCTGGAAAACCGAAAAGAGAACCAAAAATGATGAGATCCATGCATGGCTCTGTATTTACATAACCACAGCGATACGTGGAATCCTGTCGGCGCTGAAGCAATTTCAATTATGTCTGAAATTCCGTCCGGGGAATTGAATGAGATAAGTGATGTCACAAAAGCCCTAATTCAAACCGAAGAGAGATAGAGCCGAAAAATTATTTGCCTCCTTCCTCAATTTTTTTTTGCCACAGCTCCAGTGATGAGGACATCCCCCGCCACACTCTCCATCCACATTGTCGTTTTCATCTAAAATCTAAGACACGAAGCAAAAAAAAAAAAAAATGTTGAATGAACGACACACATAAATAAATTTCTGCGTTACACTGCTCCACATGCGAAAAGGGAATCTACATTAAATTTAACGATGGATGAGTTTTTCCGCCGCTCGGTCTCTCCTCCCTCCCGGCACCGACCCGACCGCCAGTGGCTATGAGAGGGTTCTTATTTTCATCCGGGATTGTGGCCTCTCCTGGCTCCTGTATGTTTCAAGGACCTATGGAAGCATTCATTTGCATACGTATGCGAGGATCAGTTATCCTTTGTTTTTGTGTGTTGTGGCTCTGCCTGTGTGCATGTGGATTGAAACTCAAAAAATCCTGGGACATCCTTATCAAGGAGAGCCATAAGGATATTATCATTCGCTTGTGGACTCGTTCGGGGGGACGTCCTTTGTTTGGGATAAACCTGAGTTGTTGTTCTTGGGTTGTTGTCCTTTTTAGTCAGACTTAGGCGATATTTCTACGAATGTGTTGTATAGGGTGGTGTAAGTTATACAAATAATTGTATCAGTGATGCAATAGTTCGAGCCATGTATTTGGGCCGAGCGTCTATGGGAACAACTTTCGAACTTTGAGCAGATTTTTTAAAAGGTGTACTCCCTAGAGGGCGGACAAAGTTTTTGATTGCTTGCAACCTGGCTGGATGCCAACAACGATCCCTGTTAATGCTCAGGTCATTCAGCTTTCCGACTGATATATTTATGCAGACAACGTCCTAGACAGGATGGCGCATATCGCCCAGCCCAGTTCTTCGGTCGTAGAAGACAGAAAACCGACGGAAGGACACAGACTGCGGCAGTACGTAGTATAAGTAGGTTGTTAGGTCAGGGGGCACTCACTAAGTTTTTCATTTTTTTTTGGAGGCCCGCGACGGACCTACTCACTGAGTAACAGCGGCGTTAGTTACAAAGACGTTTCTCATCGTGAATTCAACCGGTAGTCAAAGCCGACAAGAACGCTAAAAACGCGTGCAACGCAGGGTGTTAATTTGGCTTGGACTTATCCTGTCGCTGCTCTAATATAAACATATTTGTTACCACCCCAACGTTACACCTCACGTAGAGGATTCTTAGTCAGTGTTGATAAGTCATGCACAACCCTTAAACACTCCTTAACTCTAGCATAAAACTTGGTTTTTATGCTGGCTATCATCTCTTTTAAGAGCTCTGATTCGAGCATAGCCTTAACTGGAACATTGGTGTTCACGCGCACTGTGTGTCCAAGTCAGCTTAGCTGAAGGACTTCTGTCTTTCAGACTACATACATCCGTTTAGATGTCGCGGTTATGTCTATTCTTGTATCTATATAATCCTCGCAGGAAGGACCGACGCAGAGTGTTTCCTTCAAAAGCACCAAGAATCAGCTCTTTTTGTTCAGGTTTGGTTCTTACAGAGCATGATCTTGGTTATTCAGATGGAGAGTTTTTACAAATCTGTTCCGAAAATGCGAATAAGCACAAGCACGTTATCAAGGACGATTCGATTAGATAGTCAAACTCCTATCTACCTCCAAATGGGCTACTTTTGATCGTTATGGATGTTGCTAGGTGATGAGAGTCATACTTGCAACAAGCCTTGTGAACTCTACTTGTCCTTCGGGCGGTGACAATTGAGGAGTGATTTCCATCAAGTAGCATTGAACGATTGGAGACAACGCAACCAAGGTTGAAATCCACCACGTTACCTCTTGTTTTTGACCTGGATGATGACAGCAGCTTTTCAGCCCTGACTCGAGCATTTGGCTGGACCGGTTTTGTTCCTGGACTATACATGGCCCAGCCATCTTAGACTTTGGACCCGTAAACACCTAGCTACATCTAGAATCATGTCGCTGTACAGTTCGTTGTTGAATCGTCTTCTCCGAAAACCATCGACGCAAACAGGACCAAAGATTGAATGCAGAATGAAAGACCAAGAGCTTCATCATCCGCATTAAACAGGACAGGGATGATCACGGTATTATATAATGTTACCTTTGTCCTTCGATATACGTTCCTCCTACTCAACTGTCTCTTGAGCCCAAAGAAACAGCGACTAGAAAGATTTCTACCATCGTAAGGTTAATGTATAATAGATTAGGAGACCCTAGAGTGACACGATTTGTAGCCCACTGTGGCCTCCGTTACATAAAAAGCTTGGCAAAATGATAAAATGAAGTGGTTTCACGATAGCCACAGCATTTGAAAATGTGTTAACCCAGAGTTCTGTGTCCATTTTTGGTTAAGGTCGACTAAAGCATGCTCCGTAGACATGGTTTAGATGACATTGTGACGCCACACTTAGTGAGTTCGTCAGCTTTTCAGTTCACCTGCATTCCCATGAGTCCAGGAGACTGCACTGTTAATATAGATGTTCCTGTGACGCGTTAAAACAAGTGTGTACTGGTTTGTATCTAATTATGTTCCTCTTAAGTGATTTGAGCGAAGCCTGGTTTAAGTGTTTGCTATAATATTTGGTTTTGGACAGTAACCATTTCTGCTTGGATAATGCTGCGTAATTTCGTGCAATTTCTTTTGAGAACGTTTGCTGCCTCAACACCGAAGCCTGTGTTCTGTTTTACGTAAATTACGTTTTTTGACTCAGTAGTAGTTACCCTTAGGTGAGCGCTCCCTTATCGGGTGAATTTTGCTGTCGACGAGCGTGTTATATGTCTTATTTGCAAGACTTTTGGAAAACAGGCTATTGTAAAACACTTTTCTACAATTGTCAATTCAACGCCTTTTTGGGAACCACCATCTAAAAACAATGTTCTTGAAAATCCATTAGAAACCAATCCAGATGTGCAAACCAATTCAACTAAGCCTGAATTCGTTCCACAATCAGGACTTGTCACTTCAATCTGGTTTAAATTTCAGATGAAGTAGATCCCTATCCATGACAATGTTGAATTATGCCAAGGCAATTTAAAATTCCCCAACACATTGATGACACCCTGTGTTTTCTACTCGTGTTTTCTACTCGACGCACATTCTAAGCACACAATGATATTGAAGAATTCACACAAAGGGAAGAAAATGAATGCGAATCCCTCTCGCTTGAATAAATAAGAATTAAATGGACCAGACCCTGCCCCGAGCGAGACTGAGAAGGTAACAAAGCAAATGCAGAATACTGAAATGGTACCGCTGGCGAGGACATAGTGTTTTGAGAACCTTCCTTCACCATGGCCGACTGCTAATGGGGGACTTTAATATTAAAGAGAGTACTCATTCGTTTACCTGTGTTGGCCACTTCGCACGGTAATACTATTGTTTGACTGGCAACGAACTT
The DNA here is from genome assembly GCA_964034865.1 of Eristalis intricaria. Taxonomy (NCBI): domain Eukaryota; kingdom Metazoa; phylum Arthropoda; class Insecta; order Diptera; family Syrphidae; genus Eristalis; species Eristalis intricaria. The sequence continues at coordinate 110,863,269 of OZ035873.1, read as the reverse complement.
GAAGGTCTCCGAACGTGATATGAACATGGGTTCGTGCTTGCTGCCCATTAAACTGTTTGCTGTAACACCACCTGAAAGGAATAAAAAAAGTTCAAAAATTAGTTAAAATTTTATACAAAACATTTAAGATTGTTGTATATTTTACAAGAGATTCGAATAAGATTGAGAAGCTTAAGCCAGAACTTTACACACTCGATCATTTCATTCACATGGAATTTTGTTTGTTCGCGAATAGGTTGCTTCCCATTAAAAATAGGAGCAGAATTCGCAAATTTCTCAGTCGTGAATTCGTCAACTGCGGATGGTACCCTGTGTATGACGCCTTTTCAGTAGCCTGGGATAGGATCAATTCGCAGGGAAAAATATAGTATTGTGGAGATTTTCCTCGATAAGCATCTCTTGGCATACCAAGAAGTAAATGTTTGTTACTTCTGAATATTCCCGGTCGCAGATCGCGGGTCTGGTCCAGGCTCGGAGTATTATTTGATCCGAAGCTGTTCTTATGTTCGTATGCTCATCAATGTCTAGCCACGTTAGGCACAAGATCCTAGTCGCTCTTGTATATATACTTTACATCCCACGACCAAATGGTCAAGGAATACTCATATTTCAGGGATTGGCAAGAGTTACTTTGCGCCGTCGTTCTTGCGCTTAGGTGTGTAACATCTAAGCTGGGATAAGCTTTTGAGGTTGTGCATTATTTTTTAAGTAATCTTAATTTTAACTTCCCTACACAGTGGTTGATATGCGGAACAAAGTACCAAAATGTAGGTTTGGATAATGGAGTTGAGGCATTTGTTTTTTTTATAGTTATACAGTAGGGGAATGCTAATTAGAAACAGCGAAAAAAATTAAAAAAGCTTTTTTCATGCAAAATAAAATTGCCCAAGTAATTGACCACTGTCTAGCAGCTTCCTAGTGCTAGTTTGTAATCCTTAATTGATCAGTAAAATCTTTTTTACGATTTGTCCAAACAAGCTGGTATCAGTAAAATCAAGTATAAATTTTTTGACACAGTATATTAGAAAAGTTGTGTTAACATCATCATCACTTATCACTTACTTTTATAAAAGGAAGTTAAGATTTGATGTATATATGTATCTGGCACAAAATCTCCGAATCTATCCAACGGATTCGAGCGCGGTTTTCTCCTATAGCTTCATAATTCTTCTGCGGAGTTTTCTGTCTATACCACATATTAAGTTTTTTTTTCAACAAAAACCCTTTAAATAAACATGTTAAGTAATAAATTTGATTTTTTTCCCATTTTTCGGTGGTTCATCTCAACTTCTCTTGACTCTCACCGAACAGACCTTAACTTAATTTACATAACTGTGTAGAACTTTCATTAACGAATCCATTGGTATATATGTTATCTTTGTACGTTGTCTAAGAGAAAAGTTACAATATAAAATATATGTATATTATTTGCATTGTTTTGCGAATAAGATGAGTGGAGACCATTGCCAATATCAGTACGCAAGCGGCGTTCGTGTTTATGCGTGTTCATTTATAGGGATGTATGGATAAATATATTCACGAGAGTATTCATACTACGGACCATTGCCAGTATCGGTGCCCAAGCGGCGTTCGTTAATGTGCGTGTTCATTCTGAGAAATGTATGTATGTGTATTCATACTACTTGAGCCACTTCCGCACTCGTACAGTTGCAAGAGTACTGAAAGATCTCGACGTGCACAAATCCGCTGGCCCGGATGGTATTCCCCCTATACTTCTGAAGAGGTGTTCTTCTGTGCTGGCAAAACCACTGCGTAAGCTTTTTCATCAATCCTACTCTTTAGGTCTCTTTCCGAGCAGATGGAAAACAGCATTTCTCCAGCCAGTCCCTAAAAAGGGCGAATCTTCGTCACCCACCTCGTACCGACCCATAGCACTTACGTCCCTTCTTTCTAAGGTCATGGAAACGCTGATAAATCGTCAGCTTATGAAATATCTTGAATCGCGGAAGCTTCTTAATGACCGACAATATGGTTTCCACAGCGACAGGTCCACTGGTGATCTTATCTCACCGAAAAGTGGAACCAATCTTTGCACAATTCAGGCGAAAGCAAGATCTTTGCGCTTGATATTTCTAAAGCATTTGACAGAGTTTGGCATCACGCTCTCTTGTCGGAAATGCGTGCCTATGGTATCGATGAATCTCTTCTTCTATGGATTAGAAATTACCTTTCGAACCGTTCAATTCAAGTTGTTTTGGATGGGTTCAAGTCTGATATTCACCAAATTAATGCTGGGGTTCCCCAAGGCTCAGTTCTGTCTCCGACACTCCTTCTCATTTTTAAAAATGATCTCTTGTCTGCTACTTCTAATCCAATCCATTCCTTCGCTGATGACAGCACCCTTAGCTTTTCATATTCGTTCCTAGACTCACGACCCAGCCCTTCGGCCGTAGAATTGGAACGGCAGCGTATGTTAAGCACGTTGAATTCCGATCTTGACAGCATAATTAACTGGGGAAAAAACAATAGAGTGGAATTCAATGCTTCAAAAACTCAATGCTGTCTGCTGTCACTCAAGCGAACCCTTGATAATCAGCCATTATCCATGAATGGCGCTTGTGTCGATGAAACCGGAAAACTTTCCATCCTTGGTATGTGTATCAACACAACACTTAGTTGGAGCGATCACATATTTGAGGTCGCCAAAAATGCTGCGAAATGTTTAGGTTTTCTTAATCGATGCAAGAAATATTTCACCCCTTCTGATTTGGCTTTAATTTATAAGGCGTACATCCGCCCCAAGCTTGAGTATAACGCTCATATCTGGTCTGGTGCCCCCAAGACCACACTGCACCTACTTGATAGAATCCAAAAGCGAGCGATAAAACTTATAGGAGACAACAATATCGCAGAGTCATTAGACTCGCTCGAACATCGATGTACCGTCTCTTCATTGTCCGTGTTTTATCGTTATTTCAACAAAAGATGCTCGAGTGAGCTAGCCAACTGCATTTCTCCTCTCCATTAATTCACACGCAATACTTGTCTCGCCAGGAATGCCCATCAGTATACCCTTAAGCCTACTTTCGGACGCACAGTTAAATTCAGAGACTCGTTCTTCAGCCGCACTGCACGAATATGGAATGCTCTTCCCAAACTAATATTTCCCACAGACTACAACCCGCAGATATTTAAAACCAATGTGCACAGGTACCTCCTCTCCCTTTCTCCCTCTATACCTTCGGCCCGTGCTGTGTCTTGACCCCGGACACATAAGGGTATTAGCAATCCCTTGAGCACGCGCAAATTATAAAAAAAAAAAAATATTGTTATTTTTGATGCTTTACACCACAGTAGTGAACACGTTGTGAAAATAAGAATATTGATAACAAGAATTAATAAATAATAAAAAAGTGATATTTAACACAAGGTATGTACATAAATCTGAATGTGGTTATTGGAGGTATATTGTATGTACATTATCGGCGGGTGTATACGGTACGGTACAAGAAGAAAATGCTAAAGTTACTCTTTCCGTTGGGAAGCAAGTAAGAGATATTAATGAATTGGTGGATTCGATATATTCGATTCGGTATTCGAGAAGGTGGTCAATAGAACTCTGATTAACTGGACTAAGGACAAAAATATAATTCCGGATAACCAATTCGGTTTCAAAGCGGGGCATGACAATATTCATGCCCCGTCGAAACTGGTGTCGGATATCCAATGGAACAAGAGCCAGAAACAATGTACGGGTGCCTGCTTGATTGACCTGGAGAAGGCCTTTGACACCGTATGGTTAGAAGGACTTTTCTACAAGCTCAATCGGCTTGGCATTAGCAAACCACTGCTGTACCTACTGTGTAACATGCTTACCGGTAGACGGTTCGTAGTCAAGAATGGCAACGTGACCTCCACAGGTATATTTGAGGTAAAAAATGGTCTCCAACAGGGTGCCGTTAATTCGCCGATCCTGTTCAACATTTACTTGAGCGATCTTTTAAGTTCTCTTCCTCATGCAATTGCGTACGCCGATGACTTGATCGTGTACAGATCAGGCAAAAAGATCGAGGAAATCACCACTCTCACGCAGGGTGACTTCGATTCATTCATGAGAAATTGCGATGACTGGAAGCTGAGTATTAACTTCCGGAAGTCGGAAACCATTCTGTTCAGGACGCCGTTATATAAGGCCTCGGCGGATACGAAAAAGAATTGGCGAATGTTCTCAATCGTTGGAAGACACGGGGAACCTCTGGATCTGGCTAGATCAGTATCTATATTTTAACAAACATGTTGCTCTGGCCAGGGCCCGAGGAGCTTTTGCCCTTACAAAGAGACTGTTTTACAGCAGCCAACTCGATGCGAGGGTAAAGGTTATCTGCTACATGGCCCTCATCCGGCCAATGCTCACCTATGGCTGTCCCGTGTGGTTCAACGTGAGCGCAACCTTAATGGAAAAGATTCGGTTGTTTGAGAGGGCTTGTCTTAGGGCTTGCCTTCGCCTTTATCGAACTCCAGAGTCCCAGTACATAAAATTATATTCCAATGAGGTCTTATACAACAGGGCAAACCTGATAAGAGTGGACAATTTCCTGTTGAAGTTGATTCGAGGTCATACTGCTAGAGCGATGAACTCGTCCAATAGCTTGATCTCAGGGACTTACTACCCCAATCCAGCATATCACGAAAAGGTACGCCACAGTGGCTTCGTTCCCCCAGAAGCTTTTCTCCATTTAGATAAGCACGGCCTGTTACAAGATATGAATGCGGTACCGCTCATTTTTCACATTGCCAGATCAATTGTGGATGGGCGACTCAACCACGACCCGCACAACGAGCTGAGGAGGGTCTCCTCCGGTTCAGTACGGCGGTATCCAGCCGAGACATTCGGGATGTTGCTAGGCAGCACCAAAATTTCTGGTGGCTGGGGAGCGAGGGAACTCCAGCGTCGGACCCTTTAGACCCGGGGTAGAGAGGTTAGGGCGTTTCCCCTTATGGGGCGCTGTCGGTCTCTGTCTTGCAGCGGATTAGATGGAAATCTATCAGCCGCACCTATGGCCGACTTATATATCTTAAGGTAGTTTTTTAAGCTATATATGTGTGAAATAAAATAAAAAAATAAAAATACAAAAAAAAAAAAAAAGAGAATGTATATGTGTATACATGACGATACAAGTATACATTGTGTATATTAAGGATATATGCGTATACACATGTGTATAGGGGTATAGACAGGTGTATATGCATATATACGTAGGTTAGCTTAAGTTAGTTTGTAAGTTTTATTTTAAGGTAGATTGTAAGTTAGCTTGTAAGTTTTAATATAAACCGTTCAGTCATTTAGTTTTCAAATTTTTTCTTAATAGTAAGTTGTCCTTTTTAAATTCTCATTTAGATTTTACTCCGTGAGATTAGGTCGAAAGACATAGAATAAGGTTAAGTTTAGCTTAGAGTGCACGCCTAGGACCAGTAAGTTAGAAGTAGTAACAGTGTACGTACAACTTGTTTTAAACATTTTTGTCTAGTATATAAGTTGTTATGAATTCCACAATAAAAATGAATTAAAAATGAAAAAAAAAAAGTGGATTCAATATATCCCTCTGTTCAATATATAAGTAGCAAGACCCCTTCCTGGTTCAGAGAAAGAGCTATTCTGGCTCCAAGAAATGATTCAGCGTCCAGAATCAATGAATTCATTTTAAGCAAGATCAACGGTGACGTACAAATTTATCGATTCATTGACACCGTTGTAAATACGGATGATTGGGTACATTTTCCAACAGAATTTTTAAATTCTACGAATCCAGCAGGACTACCAGGGCACATAATTTTCTGAAAAGTTCGAGTGCCAATAATTTTGCTTAGAAATTTGTGTCCTCCAAAGCTGTGCAATCGAACATGGTTACTGGTAACAGCTTTAAGACCTAATGTAATTGAAGCGATTATTATAACAAGACCAGGCACAGATGAGAATGTATTTATTTTACGAATACCGATGATACCTTCGGACTACCCATTTCTTTTTAAAAGGCTGCAATTTCCAATTAAGTTATGTTTTGCTATGACTCAAGGTCAAACAGATATATTTACCGGTATTGATTTGAGCAATGAATGCTTTTCCCATGGACAACTATACGTAGCCTGCTCACGAGTAAATAAGCAGGAAAATTTGCATATATTAATTATTTATTTAAACAAGAATGGTTGTATGCACATGTCCATGTGTTTGCCTTTTATTTAAATTTGCACACTAACTGTTTATGTTTTTACTTCACAAAAATGTTCTCAATGTCAATACTTTATTTGAAGGGGGGTGTTTTTACTGTGTAAAAATCCCTTTCGTTATGTGGGAAAGGTCCCCATAGTTTCTCTTGAGGATTTTCACCTACCCTCGCACAAAAAAAGAAGAAGCCAAAGGGATCACTTCATCAATTAGATTGTCTGCATTGAATTGTCCACCTGTTTTTTAAAAAAAATGTTCGTGAGAATTGCAATGACGAAATTGATCAAACTTGCAAGTTTATTTTCATCAGCATAACGAATTGCTGACTGTTTAAAACAGCATTGGACAGAATGCCGTCGGACGATCATAGAATTGTCATAAGAGCTGACAAAATGCCTGCTGGACTCATAAACATGAACGTAATCTTACCAGGCATCGCGTCAGGAAATTCGAATGTCTACCCGTACGAAGTCGCGGGTACAGCTAGTTATACGATAAATCTTTAGCTTTAGTCTATTTTTTATAGAGCTAGTTAAGCTAGCAAACATTTAAAAATTCTAGCAATTCCCTAGCAATCATTAAAAAAATGGCAAACCGGAATTAATGCAACTAATACTACATAACTAACTACCAAGTCTTGCCATCGTTTAAATGGCTTATTCGTCGAAGATTGCTAGTTATTTCTGAATAGTTTTGATTCCACACCTCTCTCAATATCAACCTACAAATTCTGAATGGGAATTCTGAGCTGGCTAGCTGAGGAACCTTACACTTTCTATTATAAAATAACTTTTATCTGGACGACTTCATGCTCGTGTACTAAATTAGCAACATCAGCTTCTGGACACATGCTGACAATTTGGCTCATGCCTGGACACCACAAGAGAAACGCCACATGGTTTTAGACAGGAAGTGTAAAACGTCATACCATCACCACCATGCTGTATCGATTTAATGGCGTACTTAGGATCGTGCGATTTATTTACAGGCACCTTGTTTACTCCTTACAATCATATCCAAACAGGTTAAGCTTAAATTCACCTCAGTATAGTGCTTACAAAAAATTGCAATGGTTTATTTGGATATACCTCCATAAATTCCAATGGGTGTTTTATACTTTGCGTCCAGAAGCATGTGGTGTTTCTCTTGTGGTGTCCAGGCGATTTGGCATAATTGTTTTGTAAAAAAAATGGTAATGTTACAAAAGCTATAATTTATGGGCTAATAATAGTTGGAAAGTGGGTCGCCGCGGCGGGTATGGGGAAAGTGCGTCGACTCCTACGCAGAGGGTGCCAGGTTCGATACCCGAATTTACAACCATTCATATTTCACGGCTCCACCTCTTTTGAGACACTGACAATGCTCAAAGAGTATTCTTCTCAACTTCGCCGTTCGGAGTCGGCATTAAACTGTAGGTCCCTTCCACGCGTGAGAGAACAATAGCACGCACAACACGAGTGGTTGCTGAGAAGCTAGGTCCTGCCCAGCTACGGGCTCTAGCGCCACCCATATTATTATTATTATTAATAGTTGGAAAGAATGCAGCTAGGGCTTTGTTTTAAGAAGAAATATAAATCTGTCCTTAAAAAAAATCAAGGAATCCATGGCGGATCTCTGAGATATTCAGTCTATGCACTAGGATCTTAATTAAGTACACCCTCGCAGGGGAATATTTTAATGTTTGTTGGACTGTAGAAAAAAAGCTTCAAGGGGGTCCAAGGAGTTCTTCTTAAAGCTGTAAGCATGCCCTATTCATACTGTACAAATTGTACAAGCCTACAAACCAATTTGACCGCAAGAGCGTAGTAGGTGCACCAATATGTTGAACACAGAGGCAACTTTAAATTGACCTAATGGAAATGTTATTCCTCAAATGGTGATATAGCGGGATCTCTGGATTACAAATTTATAGCCTCAACCAAACACAAAAGATTCACTTTCATTAAGCAATAAAGCGCATGTCTTATTCGATTAAAATAATATAAAATAAAATTAAAAATATATACATAATAGTTTTATTGAAAAATAAATACAAGAAACATTATATATGTATATATTTAGAGATAAAAATTATATTTATTTCCATTTAGAGATTAAAACGAGATTTCCTGTATAAAAACAAATTTTTTTTTTTTGCTAAAAAATTAAATTTTATACGTCTCATATTTAAATTTTTAATTTGTTCTTACAATTTTAGGGCCTATACCATTCGCACTATTTTTCAAATTTCATTAACATCGGTACGCTTGTCTAGATGTTACAGGTTTTTTTTCCGCGTCCCCATACAAAGCCGACCACTTTTAGCCGGTCATTCTCCCTGTCTCAATTCCTCTTTGACAACAATCTACGTCAGACCACTCACTCGTATGATATAAATTGTGCGGGGTTTTGAAAGTACGTGTCGCTTACCAGTGAGACATTCAAAATTCATATTGAGACTGAGTTCGTACCAACCTTGATCGTCGCAGTCATCAGGCACAGACTGACGACCAAAACAATGCATGTCGCCACATAGCTCGTCTTCATACTTATACAAACATGATCAATGGGGGTCTGAGTCTCGCTAGAAGTGAGTGTCTATCAACTTTTATTTCATCTTTTCCAAGATCTGCTTTTGCTCTAAGGAAATATAATAATAAAAAGCCATTAGTCACATGGTACCAAAGAAGGACGTGGATCTCAGACGCAAGCCAGTTCGATGCTCACACATCTATTCTTGTCCCTCCAGTTGAAAATTCGTACTGGGATCCACTTAAGGAGTGGGATGTGCCAGAACTTATCATCACATCCAACACGTTAAATTATGCTGAAAAGGATAATCTTGCACATGAAGGTCCAGCTGAAAAGTACCCAGATTCCTCTCGGGGCACCTTAAAGTTTACATAAGCTTAAGTTTGCGGCTGCTAAGGCAGACGCCAAATCTGTTGTACTTTTCAGTTAGCTAAGAACAAATATTGAAGACCAAGGAATTTCAGTCGAAACTCCTTCGACGTCAAGTTAAAGTCAAGAGGACAACTTAGCGCTTGTCAGAACGTCTCAAAGTACGTTTACGTATTCAGATGACCTTAAAGAAAATCCTGTGCCTTTTTTGGGTTGACAACAAACAAACTTCGAGTCGCTTTTCACCTTCGCACACACATCGTCCGATGTCCAAGCAGCAAACTTCAGCAACTTCACAGCTGTGCATTGTTCGGAAACTTGTCAAGTTTTTCAATGCACAAAGTTTGCATGAATTCGGAACTCACTCTGAAAGTCTGCTTCAACTTTTCATCCACCACCCACGGCGGGAGGAGTGGCAAATGCCATGCAGGGAATCCCCCACCGATACAGGCACTTCAGTCTTCATATAAATTAACCGCCATCCCACATCGAAGTTGTTCAGAGCAAATGACAATCCTTGACAAACAATATTGCTTTCAGGCATCATTGGCAAAACGACCAACAGCCGACTTATGCAGCATAGGCAGAGGTAGACGGCGCAACATTGTCCAGCGAGACAATGGGACACAATCAATCGAAACTAGCTTGCATATGAGCATTTGCGATTTGCATGGGAAAGAGTCCTCTTGTAGGCGAGCATCCTTCAAAGTTGAAAATAGTTTTTTTTTTCAGGCCATGCTCTCACAGCACGGAGCGGCATTCATTTAAAGCGTCGGGGGAAAACAGACACAGACAGGGGAGCATCCCTTCTAATTAATCTTGATGGAGTCGGCCGATATGCCAGTCGGCTGAGCACTTCGATACCTTTGCAGTACCAGCAACTGTCTGATGGACGATTCGAAGGGGAACGGATTGTTGCGTCGACATCAGACAGAGGGTACCGTCCAGCATGCCATACCTAAGTACATTCCGAGGGATTGCAAATTACGTATTCCCTTGTGGCATAGTTGATGCTCCGGAAAGCATGCACCTCCTCCACCGGTCGTGGTGAACCTGAGCAGTTCACACGGAGTAAAAAATCAAATATTCGGCGCACCGAATAGATAACGTTAATGACGCCTTCGGACGACCAGGTCCAATGCAAAATCACTTTGAGAGCCGTTCAGATTCCACCCCAAGAACCGGATCACAAATTGTGGCCATCTACACTGGGGCAAGGTAGCCATTTGTGGAGCAATCCTGCGTCGTTTTTTCACCGACGAATGACGGATTGCACTTAATTTCAGTCGATGACGATGAGTTCGGATTGTGCCTCGGACTGTGTTAACATGTAGAGTCGGCATCAATGATTGGGCCGAGTGGAACCGTCCGCCGAGTCCGAGTCAGCAGGGGATATCTCTTGGAAGAATTATCTTTGCAGTGGAAGTTGTACAGGCGATTTGTGGAAGGATTGTATCGAATCATTCAACAGGCGGTGGGACTTAAAAACACATGATACATTTTATCCCCAAGGGTCTTGAAAATGGACATGACAATTCTGTACGTAAAAAAATCACAGAATAATTGAGACATCGGACGGGAATGAGTAATATGCACGCTGAGGGTAAGTATGATATCTGATCTCGCTCCTGTGAGCACCGTGGGGACAATATCTGTGATTGATTATTTAGAGCCAACTTTTTGCTGTTCTTCCACATACACTATTCGCCAGTTTAGCGTTCATTATACTTTCTGAAGATAGATCAACAATTTCGGATAACCCCGTCAAAAATCCAAAGCCAAAAGATTTAATCGCCCACAAAAACTTTCTAAAAGATGAAGGTGTGGACTGATGGACATCAGGCAACTTCGAGTTATCGATCTTGGACACAGTGCTTCCAGCCATCAAGACCAAGCTCTTTTTCATCCAGGATAACTTGGTCATTTTACCGGGGAATCAGTCTTCCTCTCCTTCTCGAATCAGGACGGTCGGCCAGGAAGACCTTCCTAGATAAAGCATAAGTATCCATTCGCTAGATATGGCTAAGCCAGTGAATTCAGCAGATTTTTGCCTACTACATCCACTACAGACTACATCCACACCTTGACACAGCTCGTTGACACACTGGACTGTCCATCCGGCGAAGAATTTTTCTTTCGAAGTCTTGAGCCAATTACCAGCGTTGGACAAGGGCGATTTTACGTCGGATCTCCACTAGAATGTCGTTTATGGAGTTCACATTAGTCTCAAGGTACAAAAACTACTTTATTTAAATTGTATCCGTCGATCGGAATAGTTCGGCTATCTTAGATAGCCTAGCTCAGAGATTCCTCTGAACGGTGTACAGGGATTGGCGCTGGCTACATTTCATTATCTCCCTTCCTGTGACTTCTAATTTTTTCTTGTCTGTTATCGTAATAGGGTGTTATTTCTGTCAAACCTTTCCTTCTTGACTTTTAATTGGCTATAGGCACAAGACCTGTTTCGTTTGTAAATGAGTGATGTTCGAGCATAAGCACAACAAGCGTGACGCGATCTTCCTAAATTGCCACTGAAGGTACCCACTTAGTCCATTCGTTTAACTTAGCCTTCAACACAATGTCCCCTTCGACAACACTTTTTCTCATGATCAGACGGATAACGAACTTTGAATGTATGTTATGATTGGTGGCGGTTCCGAGTGAACCCAACTAGCAGTAAGTGCAGTTTTGATACTACGACTCTGATTGCAGAAGAAGTTGGTACAAGAGAGTTTGAACCAAGTCGCTCTTCGGAACGGAGAAAGCGCTTGCTTTTGCGTTGGACATACGCACAGGAATTGAGTCAAGGTTTCTTGCTCTGCGTTGTCGTTGCAGCTACGGCAGTGTGTATTATGAGGAGTTGCTACTAACTGACTGCATGATCTCTTATCGACCAGTGCCAGGTATTTATTGCTGTAATATTTGCAACGTCAATGCGAGGCCTCTTTAGAAGATCGTATGTACGTGCCATGTTATATTTTGGCCAAGTCCTCCTACTGTTGGTTAACTGAGACCAGTTTAGGTTATCCATATCAAAGAAGTATGTCGTTTCACCGAATATGTAACTGTGCCCTGAAACACAAATTCAGGTTGCTTCGAGTATTTCCGCTACAGCAGCAAGCTCATTGGCAGTGGAGCACTTCGTCTACCTCGGCTCTCAAGTAAATAGTACGAACAACACCAGTACCGAGATTAAACGCAGAATTACTCGTGACAATCGCTGTTTCTTGAGCTCAACTCAAGAGGAAATTGAGTAGTAGAGTCTTCTCTCGAAGGACCAAGCTAACATTATATAACACCTTGATCATCCCTGTCCTGCTCTATGGTGCGGAGTCATGGACAATCTCAAAAGCGGATGAAGAAGCACTTGGTCTTCTCGAGTGAAAAGTCTGCGTTCAATCGTTGGTCTTGCTTGGGTTGATGGTTATTGGAAAAGAAGATTTAGCCACGAACTGTACGGGCTGTACATCGACATAAGCCTAGCCAGGCGTCTACGGATTCAAGGCCTAAGATGGCAAGGCCATGTAGAGCGCATGGACAACACTGCTCTTGCCGAGTCCTCGACTCGGAACCAGTGGGACAAAGCAATAGAGGACGCCCATGGAACTGATGGCGCACCCAGGTGGAGAAGGAATCAACTTGGTGCGCCCTGGGGGCCACTGGCTAAACATCGTGCCGGCTGGAGAGGCTTACTTGTTGAGGCCCAGGTCCGCCCCGGACTGTAGGGCCACCAGAAGAAGAAGAAGAAGAAGCAAGCTCATTGCGGCATTCTTGAACAAGTTTTGAGGTTATGTTGAAAGAAGCACCGGCCTTGATGGCAGCTCAATCAACGAATATTTGCATGCTTTAAATTGTCCTTCTACAGTGAAACTTTTCTAAAGCGGACAGCACCGGGAACATCATGACTGTCCATTATGTAGGCGTGGCCGTATTGAAGGGGTTAAAATACGTGCACCTTCATGCCGGGACCATGACAAATCGTCCGAAAAGAGAGGTGTCCCGTATAGAGGGGTGTCCGTAAAGAGAAGTTCCATTGTATAAGGCTGGGATCTGACAAGACGGCAAGCCTCCCTAAAGGACAGTGTTTGCGCTGGGGAGACACTGGCTTAGTTTGGCAGCATGAATACTGCATAGAAGTCCAGTGTGTCAGGGTAGATACCCGATCCGACACCGTAGGTCGTCTTAGAACTTTCTGTGTATACGCTCCCGTCAGAGGGAACGTAGGTATTCTTCTTATCCCAATCTGATCTTGTAGGGACAAGAACGTCGGCGTGTGTATTAAGACCTATAATAGGTGGAGTATGGTCTGGTTGCGTGAGTCGCCGGGACGTAGTGCGTTAGTGCGTCGAATCCTACGCAGAGGGTGCTAAGTTCGAATGCCCAATCTACCAATTTTCATAATTCACGGTTTCCACCTCTTTCGAGTTAATGACAATGCTCAAAGAGTATTCCTGTCTAGAAAACGCTTCTCAAACTTTGCCGTTCGGAGTCGGCATAAAATTGTAGGTCCCTTCCACTCGTGAAAGAACAATAGCACGCACAACACGAGTGGTTGCTGAGAAGCTAGGCCCAGGTCCGGCTCGGACTGTCACGCCACCAATATATATATATGCTCTATTTGCGTGCTTAAGAGTTGTCTCGGCATGGAGTCTAGGATGCGACTGCGGCCATACAGCCTTGAGCTCCATAGCCGAGACTCTCTGAATCTGATCGAACTATACACAGCTGTGTTTTTAATATGGAGGTCCATTGGTAGAAGATAGAGCATGTTTGTTAGAGCATCTGTAGGCCTATGCATGTCATCATTTGTATCTTGTTCAATTTCTAAAGCTTGTGTATTTTTTCCAAAGGCCGGCCACAGACTGGCTCATAGGTGAGGTCCTTGGGGCAGTGTACATCCATCTGGATGGGTTTGGTTGAAGATCCCACGTTTTCCCGAAAGTTTTGGCATAGAAAGCTTCCTTATCCGTTTTCTAGCTGAGCTTAGGATCTAGATATACCAAACATTCGCCCTGAAATGATCAGTCGTTTGATCATCTGTGTTGCATGTCACAGCATGTTCTTGGAACCACATATCGCTGGTGTCAATTCTGGATTCCGTTGATCGTAACATGACACAAAAAATTCAAGCAAAGCGTTTCTCCCAGACCTGAATCCACACAACACGGTTATCTTTTTTGAATCCAATTGCGTCTTAAGAAGGACGTGTCACTAGACTGCTGCCATCTTATAAAACAGATTTTGCTCCTTGTCAGATGATTGTCATTTTTTATTTGATACCACAGCTCTGATAGATGCTGCTTTATTTGCGATTGATACAGTCATCGTTTAGAATTCAGGAAAATTTATAACTGCTTGATAGTACTTCTGAAGGTCTCACCTAGTCGATTGAGGAATGGTTTGCCAAGTATCCAGAGCTCAGTTCAAATAAAGTCAATCACCGATTGTGTTTCTTCCCGCAGTGTGGTGGAGGGAACTCGATTCTGCACACTCTAGACATAGACAGAGTTCTCCCACCGCCAAAGCTTCTCTTTGAGAAGAACTTTTCTATCAGCCTCCCCTGCAGGAAATCTGACTACCAGACGCAAGATGGTCCTCTGCGGAGTAGAATCGACCAGATCGGGTTAGTGGCGCATAGGCCTCAGGTGGCCTAAATTCGACCGCTGCACATCAGCCACCTACACTTTAACTCCTCTTTATCTTTCAACCTCGTCGTAAGAGTTGATCTAGGAAGTTTTACAAAAGCTGCTTAGTTTAGCGTAATACCCAATTGGACAGTGGCCCGTACTGTTCGGCACTTTTCCTGCAGTGGGTCAGATTTTCCTGATATGTTACCATCTGGTCATGTCTCCTTTCAACAGATTTCATAGTCTGACCGAGTATGCTGTAATATCTGTCTTGACTGTCCTAATTAGAATCAGTTCACCTCCATGGCAACTGGGGCAAGGAACAGCTCCAGACATGTCCAGGGACTAGCTAGTTCTTTGTGGCAACTTCTCGCTAATTTTGTAAGTGTGGTAGGCAAAGGAACTTCCGTGATGGCAGAAAGAATAGCCAAACTCTGAATTTACGACGGGCTCTACAGATAGAATTTCTGCTTGATTTCTGCGAAAGCGTAGTTTGAATGGTTCAATGAGGGGTTCTGAGTAAGCAACTGAAGCGCTTACAGCTTGCATATACTTCAATCGGAGCGTTGTCCCATTCCAGCGGGAATATTCAATGTTTGGATACGTAAACCGAAGTTCACATTGTCGTAGCAGACTTTTGAATTCGAAAGAAATGCTACAATTTGAGGATTGCCCAAGTGCGTCGCAGACGAAATACAATTTCCGAATCCCTTTCGTTGACTTCAGCGATGCGATTGCAAGACATTCGGTTAACCTTCAATCGCATATTAAAAACCCCATCGATTCAAATCCCCGTCACATTGCTTGAATGCTGAAAGACCCCACAAAGATAAATTCAAGCCAAACAATTTCAAATGTCTGCAAGCCTCACAAGAATGCCGAAAATCAATGACACATTGTTCGACTTTCTTCAGACTCGAGACGAGAATCACAAATAGATTGCATAACCTTTCCCAAGCAAAGCCACAGCCTCACTCGTACGTTGATGAAATTCCATCCAGTTCACGTCCATCACCATACCACCACCACCACCATCACAGTGCCCTTGTCAAGTTGACGTTGTAAACTACCGCCAACTGACTACCGAAAAAACCGAATTCCAATACCTCCACACAATCACACAATTTCCGCAAAGCAACATCAACCGATATCCGAGCTCCGTGAACAAATCGTTTGCATCCGTTTCCTGTGAACACGATGAAATGTCCTTCACTCACGAACACACAATTCATTATCAATAAGCACCCTTCAGGCTGAACACCACCCCATCCCCGCACCACTCAGCGGCAAAATGAAAGCAATACCATCCGAAATGTACAAGACGGCCGGCCATCATTAAGGAAACGCGCAAATTGAGGTAAGAACCCCAAACTAATAAAACGATATCGTTTCTCCATTCGAGCGCAAAAAAGGACTCTTGTGCCCAAACGTCGTCGGGCTCAATACAAATTGAAAATTCCCTCCCAATGGTTTCCTTCGATTTTCATCATTGAAACGGATGTATACACATCCTTTCCTCTCCTCACCCACTTCGTCGTCGACGCCATCACTTTTTTTTATATATTTTCCCCCTCCTCGCCCCTCCCGGGGGCAAAATTTACTTGGGCATAAAACAATGCAGACGAAGGAGAATAAAAGGATTCCGAAGGAGCCCCGTCGACCTAAGTGGCACAGGCGGACGGTTGAAGTGCGTGTGCTTGCGCCCTCTTATCCGTGGAAGGTACGAGTATAAATAAAAGCTACTAAACACTCCGTTACGTTTTAAATTTGAATACAGGGTGTGGGCCCCCCAGCACAAGGCCGTGCACGCTCCATTCGTTTCCGCATTGACGGCGGCGCTGCGGCACCGCCCAAGGGTACGGCAACAGACATCGTCGATTCCCAAATCTGAATCCGAAACAAAATCTCAATCCGAAGGATGTGTTCGGCTCGAAATTGAATTGGCAGCCGTATAATTTCATTGGCGGACGATAATGTCGGGCACAAGGTGCCTCGCGCCGCCGTTGACTTAGCGGCGGGTGATAACTTTCAATTTGTGTCTAATGGATACGTTTTGATGGCTCGGAATGCGATCGTTTAGTTTTCGCGCTCCTTCATCAGGCACCGTGTTCGGAAATACCTCTCAACATTTCTCAAAATCGTAATAAGACCCGACGCTCGTGTAGCTCTCATTACATCAGCACTTTATTTTCCCGTGTCGGTAGTTGGCGCCAAACCAACAGGAAAATTCCTTTTTGCAACTCCTCGACGACCTAGATTCTTGTGTGCGAGTGTGTGCCAGTTTACTGGGGGTATATGGGTGTGTTTTGGGTTTTGCTGGGATCACAGTTTGAATTCGCCCGGGCACAAGTGGGTGTGAAATGATAACGTGTCGACACAAAGTGGCATACAGCGTCAGCTTGTCAACTCTTGCTGCTTGGGGTTCTACGTCAGTAATGTGTGCGCATTTTTCTGGCGAATTCTTTGATACGGTTGCTGGCGGTTGGCGGTTTTGAGACGCGCACCAACAATGCGGTGACGGATGCACTTGAGGTATGACATGTCAGAGAAATATGAGAGCTGCTGCGGAAATTTTGTGTGAATTCAGGTGGGTTCGTTTCTTTGTGGGTTCGTTTCTTTGTAACAGCATTTTGTGGTAGGAAAGGAGGGGGAGGGGATATCAAGTTTTTACCAGAGACACCAGAAATTGGCTGCGAAATACTTATTTTAATGATTTGAATGAGTTTTTTTTGACACGTTTTTTTGCGTGGTGGACGAGCTACAAGTTTGAGAGAACCCTAGCAGGCTCAAGCACACAGTGGGGCGGTACGGATAAATACAAAAAAAGTCATATTATGAATGTGTTCGATGGCCCATCTATGTGCGTTAGTGACAGGGAACTTGGAGCCCGTGTTTAACTCAAAAATCGTCCGTTTTGATACATAGAAGGTTTAATTTTTTGCTTTTTTGAGATAGAAAGAGATAGAAACCTGGGACGTGGTTTCCACTTTATAAATTAAGGAAAGTGAAACATCCACAAATATTTAAAAAGTGTCACCGTAAAGCGCAAAGAAGTATTATAGACCTCTCTCTAGGATGATTATTTTTTTATAGATCAGTAGCTGACTCCATAGTTGTTGTCCCGTATTAGCTATGAATAAACGAACTGAAATATAAAATAAAAAGAACTATTACAACATTGACGGATTTTTTCTCTGGCGCGTAAATAAATACCTTATGTTGATTACATAGACCGCTCTCGCTTGACGTTGTCCTAAGTGAATCACCTTTCGTCACTTGCCACCATCCGCTTCATAAATGGATAGATGTTATTGCGATTGTACGAAAATTCGGTACATGAGGTTCTTTGGCTTTAACTCGTGTGGAAGGTACCTATACATCGAGCCCTATTTTGTGTCCAGCATCGTTTAAAATTTAAAGTCTGACCGTCGGTCATGCAAGCACAGTTTTTCGTGCAACGTTTGGCTCCTGGGCAATCGAAACATGACGGTTAAACTCCGTTCCATGATTTTATCGAGATTTTCGACACTTTGGCTTCTAGAGAGTGGTGCGTCTTTGACATCGGAATTAATGGACGGAACCGGATCTCTGAGCAACCCTCTCCTATCATCATCTTTCTGCGATTCAAAATTCGCGCTGCTCCGTGTTATTCACCACTAAACCGACGTCAAAATGATTGCAGTGCATTAACTAGCGAGGATCCAGAACTTGAGGCTGCTTTGAAAATTGTTAGCTACAATAACCAGTGGCTTCGCAAGATTGTGTAAATTGTTAAGTTCATAGAAACCAACAATGTTACAGCGAGTCAGTGGAGTTAGCAAAAAAAAAAAAAAAAATCCGGAAATCATCCAAGTCGTTACTCACCAAACGCTTACCGGCTTATTGTTCGTCTAGCACGAAGATGCGTCGAATTTCCTGCTTAAATGTACAAAGGGTGGCTTGAAACGAAGCTCTGACGTACCATAACCCACCGTCAATGCCCGAGTGCAGCAACATTGTGTCGGATTTAAAAAAAAAAATAAATTCATCACGATTTTGATAAAACCACCAACGTCTCAGCTGCAGCCGAAGTTGCAGGAGAGAACCCCATTCGAAGAAAGCCAGAAAAGGTAAGAGCCAGCCAGTCAATCAGTCTACGAGCAAATTTAATTGAAATGCCACCACCACACTCTGAGCATCACCTACACTGTGCTTCTCGAAATGTCCCATCAATGTGACACATCCCACCTTCTCCCAGGTATGTGGAAATGAGAAATTTGCCGCTCGTCCTGATTCACCAAACCGCATTTGCTTGCGGTAAATGCACTTGGCATCATTTGCAGGAGATACATTACAATGTAAACATTCCCAAAATGTAAATATAAAACCAGATTGCCTTCGAAATTCTTTGAGGGAGGCTAGTAAACAATGCCGCCCCCTCGAGGAAATCGTGTCCCCACCCAGAGTAAAGAAGTTGCATGTATTCAGAAGGTACAACAATCCGGGATAGGAGAGGTTGATAGGACAATTGTGTACTTAAATTAGGGAAATTAAATTTATTGTGGTTGTTATTTTTCGGACGGGAGACCGCAAACAACAATGTACGACTCCCCCAATAAGCTTTGTCTGCCACGAAAGTAAAAAGAGAACGAATTTAGTGGCGGAGGGGGAATACTTTTCTGCACCACATCTCTGACATGGGTTGGTCTTCGTTCCCTCAGTGATCGTTTGACGGTGGTGGGCACCATGTTGGATGATGTCCGGCCTTAAAGGGATTGCCAGAGGCTCCCCCAGATTGACGGGAAGTTTATTTATGGAAATTCATTTAGACACATTTAATGGAAAACGGATTTGTTTTGCATTTTCTCGTATTTTTGCTAGTTTTATTCGGCTTTTAAGTGGCAATAAATTGTGAAACAATTCTAATTTGATTGCCTTAAGGCGAAGGCCGGACAATGAATGCGTCGAAACAAGCAACGTAGTTGTATCCGAAATGTCAAGGATGACGGTGGACTTGTTACCTCTCTTGCGTGGCATATGCCAAGGGCTACGTTAACTAAAGTTTTACTTAAAGCTGGAAAACAAAATTTAGGTTTCAAATTATTTTCACTTGTAAAAAATGCTCTCAAACTGGTGGTCAACAATTTGTGCATGTCGTTGGACAGAGGGACGTACTTGAACTGTTTAAAAAGTTATATTTGCTTGCGGTATGGTTTGTAATGCTCTTTGTTCAGATCAAGTCTGGTAACATGCAGGCATCAGGCATATGTCTCGAACGGGCCATGCGACGCCCACTTGATGGCCAAAATGCAGTGTATGTTAAGATTTAAGATTTCATCAGACATCAACGCAGAAAATAATACAATGGGAAATGTTAAGATGTCCAAGATGGAATGGGACAGTCGGAATATGATAACTCATTTACACAGAATAAGTTAAAATAGTGTTGGATGCCACTTCATAGAAACAATACAATAAGTATATATAATAAAAAAACAATGATGAGTAGTCGCAAAAGTCTTTTCGTATTTCTAATCAAACTTTTTTCACAGACAATTCATGTGGTACCCAAACTTCGATCTTCTTTTTGTAGCCAGCCGTTCTTAAATGGTTCAAAACCGTTTGATGATGAATGTTTAGTTCCTTGGCGATGTCTTGGCTGCTTATGTGACGGTCCTGGTCAGTCTTTTCCGTAATTTCATCGACTTTTTCAACGATAGGTCGACCAGAGCGAGGTGCATCTTTCACATCGAACTTTCCAGAACGGAAGTTGTGCTACACGAACTGATACAACATCGTCTCCGTAAACTTTACAAATTTCATTGGTGGCTTGCGTGGCATTCTTCCTTTCTTTATACAAAAATTTAAAAATATAGCGAATTTCTTCATTATTTTCGCTCATTATTGAACAGCTGCAACGTTTTTTCAACATCTCCGAATTTAATTATAATCTATCACCTTTCCAACACCATTTGGTATGACATAATGTGATTGGTGGCAGTGGAGATAGACGACTATAACGACATCTATTGACAAGTCCCGAAAAGATTTCTTCGATTACACATTATTTAACATAATATCAATTAGTTATCACTTCATTAAAAATTCGACTGGATGACGCAGTTGCCTCTGGTTAGCGAGATCCCCGGTTCGAATCCAAGTGAAAGCAATGTTTATACGCGTTTATCTGGTTTTCAAATCTGGTCCAGTCACCATTTGCCGTTGCGATCAAATTAACGTCACTATCACTGGAGTGGTCAATCAGTGGTAGTAGTCTGACTGTAGGTATCACAATGAACCAACATTGGCGAAGTGAGCTGGTGAATCTACTAGAAGCCCCTCTACCTACCTAACCTAACCTATCACTTCATTAAGGAGGAAAAATTTATGTAAATATTATCAAAATAGTAGAAGTAAGAGAGTCTTCCGGGAGGTCATTAAATAAATGATTACATGTAACGAATACGAATTCCCGTATGGGGTAGTTCGATAGTTTGGAACTTGTGACATATTAAGCGACTTAATAAGTAGATTATGAGTAGATTACAACCGCGGACTCTACAAGCTGTACCCGGATGTGGATGTAGTCCGGAATCCGTCGACTGCACTGGCTCGGCCACATCGAGCGCATGGGCAACAATGCTCCAGCTAAGAGGATCTTCGAATCCAAGCCTCCTGGTTCGAGAAGTAGAGGAAGACCGAATCTCCGGTGTAAATACCAAGTAATCGCGGATGCAAGACAACAGGCTTACGACAAATTTTCCGGACAACATTCTTCTGCAAGACTAGCAACGCCTGAACATTGTTCTGAAAGCCACCTCCCCAGCACCGTATTAGAATTCGCTTAAAATCCAAAAGTGCATAATAAATTGTTTGGTTAGGAGCTTAATTTAACATATATAACGATAGTAATAGAAATAGGTGGTAAGTGTGGAGCGTAACAATTGACCAGGCTTACATAATAACGAATGAAATTGAAGGTGTATTAGAGGAGAAAAAGATCTGCTCCACCGCCCTACTAGAAGTTTCCCAGGCCTTCGACAAAGTCTGGCATGAAGGCCTAAAATACAAACTAAGCAGGCTTCTACCGACAAGCTTGTATAAGATACTAGAATCTTATGTCGATAACAGGATATGTTAAACACGGAACTGAATACTACGATTTTAAATAGATCAGAGCAGGAGTCCCTCAAGGGAGTGTCTTTGGCCCTACATTATACCTGTTGTACACTAGAGACATACTTCAAACTGAGGGTGGTACCCTTGTGGCTACATTTGCGGATGAAACAGCGATCCTGGCAACGAGAAGATCAGTCGAGGACTCAACTCAGTGTCTTGTTGAAGATTTTCACCAACCCAAGCAAAAAAACGTAATTTTTATAAGCTTTTCAACATCTTTACTTATGCTTGGTACCACAGAAATCAGCCGATAATTTCCTAAATCAGTTCTTCTTTAGTCTTTTTTTCCAAACAAAGGAATAACATCTACACACAGATCGAAAAAACACTGGATTGCTGGACGGCTAATACGTCCACAATGAAACATGCAATATTTTTAAGGACAACATAAGAAATACCATCGACAACGCAGGCATTTAAGTTACTCAAATTAAAGGAGTTATAGGGTCAAACACAACACTCCTACAAGGCACAGGGCTTACATCGTTAGTCCATTATGTAATTTAAGCCCGATACTTGAACAGTAAAATATTCAAGGCGTCAGTGATTTCAGGTTGACTCATTATTTCCTTATTACTAGTACGTTGAATTATAGTTTTTTGAATGGAAACGTTCCCCTCTTCCTTAAGATCACCTCTAGCTGTATCTCCCTACCATGTACAATTATTGTTTGCTTTCGTTTTCGGCAGCTACAGTTGTGCCGGATGATTTGGGCAGCGTATCAGCACATAAGTCCGACTTTAGCTGTATCAGAAAAAATTGCAAATTGCTGAAAATTCTCGGAATCCTAATCGTTACCAGGCAATTGTCATCATAATCGAAGTAGCAACCGAACAAAATCGAGAGAGCAGCCATTATTTGAAAACCAGCAACCACTGGCAACCGTGCTGTCCTCGATACGAACAATTGGAATACACCCTCATAATGGGATAAGACCTTGTTATGAATGTGCAGAATATTCGTAAGCTCGTTAACAGCATCGGGACGACCCCCTCGTGCTGTCGTGTATTAAACCGACACGAGCGTATCCCAATCTGCTTGAGAGCCAAATCCCAGTGTCAAACCTATCAATTATTCAAACATCTCTCTTGTAAAGTAATTATCGGAAAGCCTTTGACTGCGAGCGCAGAAGCCTGCAAAAAAAAAAAGTTGCTTCCCTCAAATAACGACTCGCACACATCATCATTACTGGCCGCCGACCACAAAGGCTCAATGGGAGATTTTCACACAAATTAAATCTGCGCCTTTTATAGCAGCTCAGAGCAAAAAGGCATCCGCCCGTCTAGTTATTGAACAGCCGTAATCCAATATTTCAATATTTAATTTGGGCCTAGGAAAAGGTAGGCCGCCTCCATCACATCCCCTACAGCATCGGGCCGCAAAAAATCCACGTGAACCACGTTTTCACCCGAAAAGGGTTCCGGCTTTAGCAAATATCGCCTGCGAAAAAAGAAACCTTCGTCTTTAATACAAATCATGTAAATTGGCTGCCAAACTTCAGCGCAAATCCTCCCGATTCTCTCTGGGGCCCCGCCGAAATGAATGACCGAATTTGGTTGGTTTCGGATGTCTGCACGTTTTCGCCATCCACCACCCACTTTCGTAACCCTTTTGGTTGAGAGAGGGCGATCTAGTGTGGAATAAAAATGAATTTATCTAGTGATGCTGGTTACGTCCTGTGAAACCGTGGGCCGCATTGAAGTCGCCCATCCGCATCCCGTGGCCTAGACCGTTCGCCACAAAAGTCGGCCGAGCGCCACTGAAGGCAATCGTGTAGCAATTGAATAATTCATTTCGATTGCGCGCTACAGCAGGTCGACCTCCACATCGCCGTCGCTGTGAAGGAGAACTCTTCCACTCAGCCTTCGTCGTTCCCTTCAGTGTGCTCAGGCTCACCCCACCGTCGTCGGAGGTACTTTTTCGCCTTTTAACTTTGACTTGCTCGGATGATCTCACAGATATCCACTTGATTTGCGCTCCTATGGAGCAGGATATAGACACTGATATTTTTTTCCTCATCACCCTCATCCCCAGTTACAACGATGCGGTACCCGCACTTGCCCCCTCTTCAAGTGAAGAACTTATTCTTCAATGAGGTACGTACTTGGTCCACTTCCTCTCGCCGAGAAGGAGGAGCGAACCCAGCTGACCTTGGCTGTTGTGAAGAACTGAGCTGAGTTGAACGGCTGTGGGTGTGGGCAGCAGGGCGCAAGGTGAGAAGACAAACTTTCAAGAGAGTTGCAGGTGTTATCTGTGCTTTTTTTTGTCTCTCGCTAAAGTATGGCTTCTTGCCTTCGGCTGAAGATTGCTTGAAAAATTCATTAGAACCGTGGAAAGGTTGCTAATCGTAAACTGAGTACTAGTGTCGAGCAAAAAGGATTTCAAAAGTTTCATTCTTTTTCTCGCTGTTCTTTGCTTTGTTCGTTCGTCCTTCGTTCGACTATGCTGCGCTGGCAAAGAAGCGCCGATTAAACTCACACCTTGTGCTGGGGTCAATGCAAAACTTTCAAAAGCGTGTACAAGAAGCAGAGACGCCCTGTGCCCATGAGAGTGGATCGTAATTGTCTGTTCAGATGGGAGATGAAGATGAAATTAACATTTGTTGGTCTCTGGACGGAGGGTGGGTGTGCCTTAATTAAACATTTGCAGCTCCATGCGGAGGTGTTGTCAAGAGGCTTCGATAAATTTGCGGAGAAAAGTTTGCATGGTTGTCTTCTTTTTTCAAGAAAAACAATATTTTCGTTCAGCTACAATTTGCATTTAATGTGGAATCTGTTATCGCATCTCATTTGCAAAAGCGAAACTTTGATGATGGCTGAGTTATTGGAAAAGTTCCGGAGAGGGCTGCTGGTGGAGGAGCTGCTGTTTTCGGAGGCAATTTTAATTGATCCCTAACGAATGACTCTGAAGAAGTTGTGTAGGCATTCAAGTTCAGCCAGTTCGAGGAAATGATTTGGGGAGTCGCCCTGAAGTCCCGAGCCACATTTTCTTGCCATAATTGAGTGTCGCAAGTGTCTGATACTAAATAGCTCTTGCTATTAGTAGCTGCCTTCAGCGAGTGTCGCGATCCGGAAGCGGATGGTGACTGGTGATGTGGCCAAGCCAGTAATGCTTTGCGATGGGCAGAGAATCATCTACTATAAGCTGATCTCTTATTGCAAAGCTCTTAATACAGTCACAAGTTACACAAGACAGACATTCAAAAAAAGGCACACTATTTGTTCAAGGTCTGGAGAATGGAGTTGGTTGAGGCCCTGGTCAACCCCGGACTGTAGCGCCACCAGAAGAAGAAGAAGAACATGTACAGCCTTAAATTTCGTGCAAGAATAAGAAGTCCTTCTAACTACAACTAACAAGAGCGACTACCTTTAAGGGCATTGTTTAGAGCCCATGGGATACATCTGGGGTTGTTTAGGTATTTTTTTTTTTTTTTAAATTAGTAAAGTCCACTATTCGAATCTGAAGTTCTATTCGTGGTCTCTTCCAGTTCTAAAGGAACTATGCTTCAAAATAATCTAAATCCATCGCATTGTGCTGTGTGTTGGCTGTAACTTACTTACTTACTTATCAGGCAAACGATCCTTGGACGGTCAGACCCTGAGCTAAAGCTGCTTTTGTTCGTTGACGGTCCTGCGCACATTGCTTCAAGACAAAGCTGTCTTGCATCCGTGATGACTTGGTCTTCATACCGGAAGTTTGGTCTTCCTCTCCTTCTCGAACCAGGAGGCTCGGATTCGAAGTCCCTCTTAGCTGAAGCATTGTTGTCCATGCGCTCGATGTGGCCGAGAGAGTGCAGTCGGCGGATCTTTGGATTTCGGACTACATCCAGCTCGCAGAGTTCGCGGTTGTGTCTTCTCCTCCATTCGCCTTTCCTCTTTAGAAGGCACCCAGAATCAGCTTTGCTAAATTGCTTATCGTTTGGCTTCATAGAATTTGTCAGTCATTCTATGAAGCCGAACGATAAGCAAAAAAAGAGTTTTCCTTAGCATGGTTTTGGTCCTTCGAGTCAGGAGTTTCATCCTGGGCTCCACCATAGCTTTAGAACGCGCTTCCAGCATATTAGTGTAGGCTTTTCCTGGGCGACTTAAAAGAGATATGCTGCTGTAGTTGAAGCATTCTCCCTTCTTGAAAAGAGCACAATCAGCCCAGTCAGCCAGTTGTGGCGTAGGGTGTTAGTGCGTTGACTCCTACGCAGAGGGTGCTAAGTTCGATACCCGAATTTATCACCTTTGATAATTCACGGCTCCACCTCTTTCGAGTCACTGACAATGCTCAAAGTGTATTCCTGTCTAGAAAGCGCTTCTCAACTTCGCCGTTTGGAGTCGGCATTAAACTGTAGGTCCCTTCCACGCGTGAAAGAACAATAGCACGCACAACACGAGTGGTTGCTGAGAAGCTAGGCCCAGGTCCGCCTCGGACTGTCGCGCTATCCATATTATATTATTATTATAGCGCAGATAGCCAATTGCTAGGTGTCTCACCGCGTTGCCAGGCCACCTTTATGACACGAAAGAGCCATAAAACTTACTAATTACCCATTTACCCTTGAGCATTTCTGGCCGAATTTTATCCACACCGGTGGATATGCCAACTTTTAGCGATTCAATCGCTAAAATGACTTCCTCCACCGTTGGACTATGATCCGCTCCGCTTTATACTTCGGGTCTGCCATCTTTAGTGCCCTGTTTGGGATTGGGTAACTCTTAAAAGTGCTCGCTCCATCTACGTAAGATGTCCACCTCATTGGGAAGCAACACACCATTTTGATATATCTAAGGCATTTGATATATGGTGGATCACGAAATACTATAGGACAAACTATTCAAATTGGGTTTTAGAGGGTGCACATATAGTTAGTTTGCTTCATATCATCGACAAGTGGTAAAGATCGAGAATACCTACAGTGCTCCGACTGGTGTCCCCCAGGACTCAGTACTAGGTCCCATCCTATTCTTGATTTACGTTAACTCACTGTTCATCCAACCTTTCAAAGGTAAAGTTACAGCATTTGCATACTGCGCTTTCATATTCAAATAAAAGCCTTCTGAACATTTTCTCTCAGGTAAACCATAACCTTGATTTATTGAGGAGATGCGTTTTAATACATAAACTCATAATCAGTGATAAAACTAAATTTGTGATGTTTAATGCCACCAATATAATATGATAGTTTAAAGAAATGCTATTTAATACCATCAATATAATTTGTGATGATTTGCCATTATTTTATCACTCTCCGAGCTGCACACGCTTCCAATCGTCTACTCTTATTGACGATGCTGTTTATTCAATTAACAACTTAGCATCTTGCACCAATGATTGTTTTAAAATTGATTGCGTTGACAACTTTAGATATTTAGGTATTGTCATAGATAATAAACTTAGTTGGTACAATCACACTTTATCTTAAACAATATCTCAACAAAGTGGTAAGACAACTGTATCATCTAAGTCTCTATTGTCCGCAATGAATTTTAAAACGTTTGTATATTGGTTTATTAAAATCGAAATTAGGATATGGTATCTCTTGTTGGGGTGGTGCACATTTTACCAAAACTGAACCGCTTCTAATAAAACAAAAACATGCAATGAGAATCTTATTCAGAGTGAATCCAAGTCTTAATTTGTTCAGAACCCTTAAAACTCTTCCTTTAAGGCATCTCTACTGCTTCAAAGTTCTAAAAATATTTTACTCAATTAGATAGAACAATTTGAGAGGAAATACTAGAAATGTTGTAGCAGTTCCTGCTGTTCTTGTCTTACAACGGCACCCCGCCTGTTTAACTTACTGTCCGATATTATAAGATGCAAAATTGTGGAAAATGCATTTCTTAATGGAACTAAAATATGGATCTTGTCTTTTGATTATTCGACCACAAATAGATTATTTATCAATGAATTTCGTTCTCTAAATGTTCTTTGATTTTTATTGGTTTGAAATAATGATAACTCTAAGCTTGTATTGTATTTTTTTTTCTTTGCTTCCACATACAAAACTCCCCTTCAACTATGTCAATATTAGCTGTGTTTTTTTGCAAGCGTATATACGCTTAATTTTGAAGTGCACAAAAAAATGATCATCGGCTCTTAATGATTCATCATAAAATCTTGGCAGCACCGACGACATTTATGACATTTGCTAAGCAGTCAGGGGTGTAGTCTTGGAAGGTGATGGTTGATCTTTGATCGTCACAATCTTCGTTTTGTGACTGTGTAGCGTGACCATTACTTTAAAAGTAAAAAACATTTAATAATTATAAAATAAAAACAATTTTAATCAAATAAAATGAATCGTTTACGAAGCCAAAACAGAATGAATATCAGATACACTCTGATTATACCAAAAATTGCATACTTATGGATGCCAAAAGAATTAAAATTTATCTAATACATCAACCACACCTGCAGGTGTAAGCCACATACAGCAACCTAAGCAATGAATGAATGAATTCAGGAATGAACACACAGAAATTAATGGTTGGAAGCATTGTTTTTATCCGCGCTTATTTCTTAAGCGGCGATAGATATGATGAGTAAGTTAAGCGGATATAGGACTCTTTGTTAGTGTATTTTACATGCAAAGTGAAATTTAGGCGTATATACGATTGCAAAAAAACACAGCTATTGTCTTTGTAAAATACAGTATGCTTGGTACAATCAAGATTGTACTTAACTATTTAATTTTTCGAACTCGATTAAATTTTGTAAATAATTTTGTATCCCATAAATGAAATAAAGCGAATAAATAAATAAATCAATTTTTGGATTTGACTCCGAGTAGCTTTCCAACTTCTCGCCGAACTCCTTCCAAGACTGCTCTTTACCTGCTCACACAGCCCATTTGCAAGTTCTTCGCGCCTCAGTGTACTGGTCACGAGAGGCAGAGTAGCTCAAAATAATCAAGTCTATCTACGTCTTCTTCTTCTATCTGATGGCTTCTTTAACTCCGGGTGTTTTATACCAAGTTGTTCTTTTCTCACCAACAGCCGCCTGGTTTTTTCATTTCAAAAGTCATCGGAACGTCAGATAGGTGTTGCAGTTCAGGAGTACCGGGAAAATTGAAATGGAACCTCTTGCTGGATGACTCGATCCTTTGAACACTTCTAATTTCAAGTCGCCCATGAATAGTTTGAATTTCAAAGTGCTAACAAGCGACATCTTCGCCTGGTGAAAAGACTCAAGACATGTTATTCCGCTTGTGACGATCTCACGCAGAGTATGCAGTCAATTGATTGGTGACCGTACAACTATCGAATAACTTCACACCATCGACAGTCATTGAATCATCTGCAAACCGAGGGATACAATTCATAAACCCAGAACAATGATTTTGCAAAACTCCTATTGACATAAAGATGAATCACCGATCCCTACGGCAAGAGATAGACACGTCCAACAAATGCCATTCGATTAGTTCCCCCAGCCAACAAGACTGAAAATCAAAATAGATCTGCTCGCTTCCAAGCACGAATGTGTCCTTCAACAGGAGAGACAGTGTTCGGTTGCTGGTGCACCCGATGTCCATGCGGTGCCAATCCCCAGTTTAGTGAAAGTCCTTCCGCGCTATCACTGTCACCCAGAATTCTCGATTTGTTATTTTGTGTTCCTTCTTCCAGTTCCGTCCGACAAAAGGAGGTTTTTCACAGCCATCCGCTTCCATCGACATATGTACGCGCCGTTTCGTTGCTTTTATTGCACGGTCTTGCCTTGTTCTTGTCCTTGTCCTTATGCCATATACATTTGTCGTTCTTCATTCAGTCTTTCTTCCTTCTTATTCGCCCTGTTAGCATCCTTGAATTGGATGCTGGAGCCTGCATCTGTGCGGGACTCTGCTACACCATTCCCATTTCGAAGCGCACACAGGATTAATATGCTGAATGTTGTTTTAGCGAAATTGGGTGGTAGTTCAGTTAATGATACACACACAGACACAGCCAGAGATAGAATAGGAATATCGTGTAGCCATCCTCTTGTTAGTTGGACATTTGAGTGAATTTGAATATCTTCCCACCCAAGCTGTGTAGCTGTCTTGTGTTGTCCTTTCATTCATTGACATCATCTCCCTCAGCTGGTTGTCTTCCTTTATTTTGTTGCTGGTAAATTGTTGAGCATTTGTCCTGTGGGGGTCCTCTGAGTACTCCAAAGCGAGCATTATTTTGATTTTGTTGCAAATTCAGTAGTGAACAGAATCCTTTCGTCTGACCATCGGATTGAATTGATGTAATGAAAAACGTGCAGAAATAGACAATTGAAGGACAAGGAATTGTTTCTGGGCGGACAACTCAAGTCAAACAAAAGCCATTCACTGGAATAGTTGGGAGATGTAACCGATTTTCGGTACAATTGAATTATCGATGAGTGGGTAATGCTTCGGTCTCCAAGGGGGGCGTTGCAAATCTACACTCATCTGGGATCCAAGGAATGTACAACATCAGCATTTCAAGAGAAGTGCATACAACTTTTCATACGTATTGTTTTTATCGATTTTATAACATGACACCGTGCACGTGAGCACAGTGGGGCTCAGGCTAGTTTCTGTTACATAATTTACATGACTGTCAAGCTCTTCAAATTGGAATGCCGGTGGGGGCGTCTCACTTCTCAATCAAATTGTGAAATAATGCTCAGTGTGTTCTGTGGGTATCAAAATATCAGTTTTTTTGGCTACGTTGCGTCGTTCCGTTCTCAAACCAAAGAAGAGCGCCCATAAATGTAGGATAATCCAAGTCCTGGTACGGCATTGATATCCCTTTTTCAATCACACACGTCAAATAGAACTTGTAACCGTCTTAATACCTGAAACACAATAGTGCGTTTGCGCTGGCGTTGGCTTTCAATACACACAATTCAATGGCCAAGCACAAAATACAGCGTCGATCTGCGTCGGTGAGTAATGAGAGAGATTGAGAGGATCGTAATAAAACGTAAAACGTAGTCCATCGCACGTCATTATTCAACATGTTGGATATTTTTTGACAGTGGGGTGCGCTGTGAGAGAGATTTTCTCCCAGATTGAGAGTTTTCTTCCAAATTGCGAGTATTTTGCGTCAACTGTCAGCTGATTAAAAATAATTAAACGACCAAAGTCATTTGAAATGAGTGTATGCAGAATGGCGGCAATATTTTTCATCTAGTAGATGAGAGAGATAACAGCTGATAAATTGAGTATTTATTTCAACGCAGTGCGTCATCGTAACATGAAGTCGTTTGGCGCAGCGCACTATTGTGTTTCAGGCATAACCCCTAGTCGGGCGGTTTAGCCAGAAAGCTGCCTGAAGAAGTGCGAAGATTGCGGTTCGATTTGAGATTGAGGGTGCTACTCGGTTGCCCACCCGATTAACTAGATGTGACCGCAAACATGGAGTGATATCGCAATTGCTAAAAACAAACACCTGCGTAAGCACCAATGTTTCGAATTCAAGCTTCAAATTTTTTACTATCAACGTTACAAAAAGACTTATGAACTAAATAGCTTGCTTAGAATTACAATGTTACTCTCACAACTACTCAGTAACCCTTCACCCTATCCGCTTTCCCTGTGAATTCTCCGATCGCCACGTACCTAACACGTAGTCTGGACGTGAACCTATCCCGGTTCTTGAACAAATCTAGTGGAGGCACAAAAATCCATGTTCATACAAGCATCGTCTCAGAGAGTTTCGATTTTGCGACATGACATGAGCTCTGTTCAGAAGAAGTACGTGCAATATTTTGATTGAATGGAGTGGTGAAAAATGAGAGGAAAATAGAGCAAGAGAAGAAGTATTAGTGAATGTCATTTCTTGGCACTCTTTTTAGTACGATTGGTGGGTGGTTGGTGGCCCGCTTTTTGATGTTGACTCTCTCGCAGCCAACGGTGGGACAAGGCGTAGTGAGCAAGAGCCCACGGAAAAAAAGAGTACAGACTGTACAGTAGTTATTAAAATATAAGCCATACTGTAAGCAGCAAACCGACCGATATATAATGTACCTAGATGGGGTGTTTCGATTTGACACAAAAAACTGGAATTCTAATCGTATTTAAACTAGACTTAGCTGAGGTGACTAAGACACCAGTGCCAAATAGCGTCAATAAATCGCAAAGAGAAGATCACCACCTCTTCGGGGCGTACAAGCCACTTCGCTTACAACAGGTGTTGAGGATAAATCCTTTCACGATTGAATTGAATTGAAGAACTTGGGGTGAATTGTACAGACACTAGTACTGCGAAAATAAACAACTATTGTACTACCTTCATTGATGTAGGATTTCAATTCTGGTTTCAGAAACATCACAACTTTCCTAGATGGGATTTCAGGAAAGTGTCTGCTTCCTTTCTCGATGCTCTGTA
The DNA here is from genome assembly GCA_964034865.1 of Eristalis intricaria. Taxonomy (NCBI): domain Eukaryota; kingdom Metazoa; phylum Arthropoda; class Insecta; order Diptera; family Syrphidae; genus Eristalis; species Eristalis intricaria. The sequence goes on along the minus strand of OZ035873.1, from coordinate 110,831,086 downwards.
ATCATATTTATGGATTGCACAGATTTCCCAGTCACTTTAGGTTAGGTTAGGTAGTGCATTAACCAGCACATTTAGATCAATTGGTCCATTGTGATACCCATAGTCGCCCAGTGGGACAACGCAATAGAGGACGCCCACGGAACCGATGGCGCACCCAGGTGGAGATGGACCTCAATCGACTTGGTGTGCGCAGTTGGAGACAGCTGGCTAAAGATCGTGCCGGCTGGAGAGGCTTACTGGTTGAGGCCCAGGTCCACTCCGGACTGTAGCACCACTTGAAGAAGAAGAAGAAGAGAAGAAGATACCCATAGTCAGATTACTACCACTGATTGACTACTCCCGTGACTCTCAACTACTCAACGGCAAATGTTGACTGAACCAGATTTGAAAACCAGATAAAAGCGTATTAACTTTGCTTTTTGAGTAATTCACTTTTAATTTGTTTTATCTAATATGTCAACAACCGGACTACTCGATTGATTAAATTTTCCCCTCTTAATGATCTCCTACACACAAAATCAAATCATAGCGATTCCCTTTTCGCTACTAACAGCTACGTTAGTTCGTACATCCTTTAGTTCAGCTATCTTATGTTGTCTCCCACTAAAAAAAAGAAGAAAAAAGTACATAAACGACTTTCCGAAGCGGGATACCCAGCCCACCTATCTAACCCAGAGGAGACCCCTTAATTCGTGCACGCATTTTCTGTGCCATCCAATCACTGACATACTTTTGACAATTTCTTTCATATCATTTCGTGAAGATCCCTACATTTTGTTTCGATGCTAACGAAAACCTTTAAATATGATATTTATACAAACCTTCATCTGTGACTGTACATGTTTAGTTTTAGGGTTGCCATTTTACAATATTTTTGAAGGAGTGTAAAAGGGGGATGATCATTAAGCTACCGAGGTTTGCCATTTTACAATATTTTTGAAGGAGTGTAAAAGGGGGATGATCATTAAGCTACCGAAAAACGAAAACTTGTTGGAATGCGGAAAGTGTAAAAGTAGCAGTTCAACTGAAAAGTTCCTCTCTTTATTAAGCTTTTTTCTTATTTTATTATTGATCACACTTGGCATCGAGGGCGATACTTCAGTTTCAGCGATTACCACATCATCGGCGTTAAGTTCCCTTAAAGCGAACATTCTTTTAAGATCTGAGAACAAGAAAAACTCCCTTGGCGCAAGATCTGGAGAATACCGTGGACGCGTAGGCCGAATTCATGCAATATTGCCATCGTATTCATTGATTTGTGACATGGTCATGACAGTCTTGATTGTGAACTCGAGCGGCACCCACTCTGCACAGAGCATTCGCATACACACAAACATATAAACGATACGTTCAACACGTGCCTTCGATATCTTCAGGGTCGTTTTCTTCACTATTGCTTAACTTGCCGGAAACTGGGTAGTTGAACAACTGCGTAGTTGGGCTCAACTCGAGGCTTAACGGATGAGTTTAAAATTGATTTTGTTCACTCACAACATGAAATTTAAAATCCAAAAGTTGTCCAACTTTCAGTTTTTAAATTTCTGCTGGGATATTTTTGACAATTCACACATGCAATGGGTTGAATTTACGATGTGTGCTGTTCGTGTGCACTAAAAGAAGGAGAATTGAGAGCGAACGAGTGAACTCCATTATATCTGGTTTTCAGTTTCTGCCGGATATGTTATGAAGAACATCACAACCGACAATGCACATTTTTAATGCTTACACGTATAAAGTCTGCAATCGCCTATTGAATTGATCCGAGAGCATACCATTGTAATATAAAAGTCAGTGTTAAATTGCCCGTCAAATACTTCTTTCCTTCAAATCAAATCGAAAGGGCTGGTATCTTTTCTCGTTTCACGAGCTCATGTATTAGTTCGATCTCCAATATTTTTTTCAGCTTTGAGAGACGAAAACGATGAATGAAATCACAATCATCCCATCTTTTACACAGGCGGGCAGGTTAGTTGTTTACGAAATTGGAAGAAAAGGGAGAGAGAGTTAAATCCCTGATTTCATCCCTTAACGTCTGCTGTTTCCCTAAGTTGAAGAAATGAGGAGTTGATCAACTTATGAGTTGTAAATTGAAAGTTGATACCATAAAATTTCCATTATATTCTTCGGAGCTCATATGGTCTGAAACAAACTTCTAGAGTTGTATAACACTCATCAAGCCACTTTTTGGTATCTATCAGCATAAAGAACACCTATCTTATCATACTCGAGCAATGAGGTGAGTACAGCTCTTTGCTACATCTGTCATTTATCGACTTCGGGAAGTCTTTCGATAGCTTGAATTGAGATCCAATCTGGTTGTTCTTGAATAGAAGATTCTTCCAGAAAACTCGTATCTATTAAAAAAGCCCCCTTAGAAGGTAGTAAGTGTGGCGACTAACACAGTGCTAGGATTTCCGAGGAGTTTGAGGCCCAAAGTGGAGTTCGTCAAAAGTGCACACTTTCACCACTATTGTTTCTGTTGGTTATCAGCGATGTACACCGTGCCGCATGGAGAGAAGAAAATTATGCGATTCGATGGATTATGACAATTCTCCTTGTACACCTTGACTTACTAACGAACTTTGTGTAGTTCACATCAACTAATGAACCTTCACTTGATGGCCCACAACTGAGGCAAACAAAGTGAGGCTCAAGATAAATACGACAGAAACTTAACCAAAATGACTTTCTGGACACTGAGGTGAAGGCGGTGTCCAGTAACCCATTGCAGATCAAAACTGAAAAAGTTTCTAGAGACTATGGTGTCGTCGGTCGATGTTAATGAAACCAAACTTTATGTAACTTCCCAGTTACAAACCTTGACCGTCTTATGATTGTCAAGCAAAACTTTTCAACAAGCGGAGTCGCCAACTATGTGTCCCTAAAACTTCTGAGATTCCCAAAATCACGAACAATGCCTACTCCAGCTTGGAGAGTAGGCTCACCCAGAAAAAGGAGAAAGGGGTAAATAAAATCCAAACACATCGTTTTTATCTAACCGAAAAGTGTCAAGTTCTGATTCTTCAGGAATATGATGGCCACACGAACTCCTATTGACTTGAAATTCATAGATTGACCAACATAACAATTTCTCGGAATTGATCCGACGAGAATGTTGCTAACGCATAATTGCCCGAAATTTGCAGGGTGTGTCTGTGCAGTCCTTTACCAGTGACTGGCCCTAGTGCCGAGTGCTCGACACACAGACGAAAGCTGCATCGGTGCAACAAATCGAATTGCAAGAAATGCACACACATCTCTAATCACAAGCCAGCATTCAGTTCGATCCAGAAATTGCTCCTTGGCACTACGCATTCCCCACACCAGGGCCTACGGCAAGCGCATACCCATCTCACAGGAATAACACACCCACTCCTCGATTGAGGCAGCCCGAACCCAAGTGCAGATTGATGGAGGTCACTTCACACCCAGGTCCCCGGGGTGTATGTTAAATTCCGTTTGAACTGCTCCAAATAAATATATTTTATTTGCCTTTAGCTTATAGCCCTAGTGCACAGTAGCTGTGCGTATGTGTGGGTCCTTGCTGGGGACTCTGCTGCCGACAGGCAGTGAAAGCCACCGCCGCCGCCGCCGCCGGTGGAAGGCCGACTGTGAGTGGTTGAATCGGATTCAATCGATTAATTTGTGTGACATACAATGGCCAGATAAACGTCACGTTTTCTGGGAACACAGGCTCCCGCCGCTGCGAAGGATTGCGTATTTTCGAAGGCGACAGGCAACAAGGCTTACGGGAAAGGAATTAATCGCTCTCAGCGATAATGGAGTGTCAAACATTATTTATTTGAGATAATCATTTGACTGATGAAAGTCTTCCCCGCGCAAATGTTCATCGCTTGCCATCCCTTCCAAACTCACACCTAAGGGCGAACTGATTGACTTAACTGAATCCTGTGTGCAACTCGAGTACGTCTAGGCTGAGGTGAAATATTCCCCACCTGCCCGGCAGGGGTTGGAATTCGATATTTGTGCGTGCGGAGGGCACGTATGACTGAGGACCGATGTGTCGATGACGACTACGGAAGGTTTGTGAGTGAGATGAAATAGTCTTCGGCATTCGCTTTGAAGACGAGAAGTGCTGTGCTCCGAGCCCAGTGGAAGTTCTTAAATGCTTAATGACACCAACTCATGCCCCATTCGTACCCCAAAACCTCATGATAAATAGTTGATGGGCCGGATTCTGTTTGCTCAACTTAATTGCGCCAGACGAAGTTATGTGCTTTGACCTCCTAGGTATTTCACAGGTGAATTGAATAATACCTTGGCTTCTATTTGATTTAGTTAGTCGCCCGATTGTGTGCAGTGCGGAGGGCTGCAGGTGGATTATATTGCGATGAATTGCTTAAGTGGGAACTTGTGGGCAATGCACGACACATTCTGTTGACTTATGGCCTTGTTTGTTGTGAATGGAAATGCAAAGGATTTGATTTTAAGGTCTGAGCAAAATCGCTTAAGGACGTCATGGGAATTCGTCTGTCATTGAATATGAATTACCGTCTACAAGACCTCTGTCGGAAGGTGTATGGTTCTGGGTGGAGAAGTCTCCTTAAGCTAAAGCGCATTTAATGCGAAGATGTGACAACAACTCTTGATGTGGCTTCTAGGCGATGCACTGGATCAAGAGTGGATGTAGTGTACACCCCCATCTAAGTCGAAGATGAAGACTTTGTTAACTTGCTGAACATTTTAAAATCAAGAGAAAGAAATTATTCATCTGACTTTTTGCCGAATTGTGAAAGCTTGACTTTTTTAAGTTCTATTCGTAGTGGCCGCCGTGGCGTTGTGGGTCTGCGTCTACTACTAAGACGGGCAGGTTCGATATCCGAATTCACCAACTGTCATTATAAACTGTTCCACCGCTTTCGAGTCACTGGTAATGCTCAATGAGAATTCAAAATTGGTTGTTCGAAGTCGGCATAAAATGTCAGTCCCGTCCACTCTTGCGAGAAGTATAGCATGCATAACACGAGTGGTTGCTGTAGAAGCTAGGCCCAGGTCCGCCTCAGATTGTCGCGCAATTCATATTATTATTATTTGAGTAAAATATCGATAATGTGAACTAACTAAAACTTGGCCAGTTCACATTTTAGAGAAATTCACATTATAGCACATCTTTCTTCTTTTTTTTAAATACGGTGCAGTTTCGGTTATTGGAACATACATACATATCCAACGTAGAATTTTTCCTTCGAAGGCACCAAGAATCAGCTTCGCAGTTTTGCTTATCGTCCAGCTTTCGGCTCCATATAGCAGGACTGGAAAATAAGGGTTTTGGGGAGCATGACCTATGTCCTTCGAGTCAGGAGTTTTGACGTCAGTTGTTTTGACAAACCGAAGTAACACCGATTGCCAATGGCAATTCTACGGCAGATCTTCACAGTGAAGTCGTTTGTGGAGCTTACGTTTGCCCCGATATAGACAAACTCCTTTAGTACCTCGAAATTGTAGCTGTGGATTGTGATATTTGGTCCCAGGTGGTGTGTGACGGATCGTGTGTGACTCAAAATATATATCTACATTTATAAACATAATATGCAATATTTAGCGGCCTACACTCTACTATTTCTCTAATGTCGTTCCTATAACGTCATTTCTTTTCAATTCAGTCCAGGCTTCACAATATCCTAACAATTTCTCACACGTGTGTTATCAGTCCCTGTGGACACATTCCGTCGCACCAGCAAAGTCCAGGAAAATGTTCAGTCCTTCATCACACTCGCAATCATTTCTGTCGTCATTTTCATTCCAAGCTACACACTATCACATTTTGTATCATTTTCCAAGAATGAAGTTAAAAAAATGATGAGTAGCCGTGTTTTTTTCATCGCTATCGATAGTGAAGTGATGTAAGATTCAGAAAATTGATTTTTATCTGTCAAAATATATGAAAAAATAATTTATTTGTTTGAAATTGATGTCAAATTGTGTGAACAAAAAATAGAAATCGAATTTTTATCGGCAGCCACTTTTGACTGCCGATATTATAGGCAGTTATGTGCAGTTGGTTGTTGTATGTGCCTTACGTGCAAAATACTACTTCACTGTTTATAGATTTAAAAAAGAAAGCACGGCTAGTGTGTCCGCTTTAGACACAGAGAGAAAACTGTTGACGACATCATAAATCGTCTAGAAATACTTCCTGGCATAAAAAGTAGTATAAAGATGGCCAACTTGCTTAAGCTCTTGCCAATCGATGAATTTGAGTGGCTTATTACGGATTCGAACGAGTAGTTCAGGAAATACTACTCGTCGCTAGTTTTTTTTTTCATGGAAAGAGTTGGAAAAAACGTTATCAGAACTCCTGATGCTGTAGGGAAGAAGACTGTGTTTCCTTGCTTTTAATTCAGGATACAACTTTGCCAGAGAGATCTGATATTAAAGCGATGTGATCTCTGAATGGATCTTCGAAAATCTACAAAACCTAGAATCCCGAGGAGAAGTGAAGTTATTGATATATATCCCAAAGTGAACTTAGAAGCCGTAAAAAATTCTTTACCACATATTTGTAGCGGGCAGAACAATATTTCCTAGCCATTGAAAAAAATGCAGCCGCAAGATATGCGGGATAAAGCTGCTGCCAAGCAAAAGCAACTGCTGAGTTTTACATATTTTCTTTTTGATGGGTGGCGCGACAGTCCGAGGCGGACCTAGTTTTTCAGCAAACACTCGTGCTGTGCGTATTATTGTTCTTTCACGAGTGGAAGGGCCCTTCAGTTTAATGCCGACTCTGAATGGCGAAGTTGATTAAGCTTTTTCTAGACAGGAAATACTCTTTGAGCATTGTCAGTGACTCGAAAGAGGTGGAGCCGTGAAATGCGAAAGATGGTAAATTCAGGTATCGAACCTGGTAAAGGAGTCGACGCACTTACCCACTACGCCACGGCGACCCTAGTTAATTATGCTGTTCAAATCAGAATTGAATGAGCTTAACATACGCTGTCTATTATATATTCTATGGCATAAGTGCGCTGTCGTGAGTGTAAGAACGAATATGAAAAGCTGAGGGTGGTGTCATCAGCGAAAAAGTAGCAGACAAGCGATCACTTATAAAAATGAGAAAGAGTGTCGGACACAAATCAGAACCTTGAGGAACACCAGTATTTATTTAGTAGACATCAGACTTGAACCCATCCGAAAGAACTTGAATTGAACTGTTTGAAAGGTAATCCACCCATTTCGAACTTTCCCTCCATAGATCTAAACTCTGTTGTAGTCGTAAATTAACTACGAACTTGTGTACAAAATCTTGGTAATAATCTTGGTTACAGTGAACTTACATGGACTGACCATATAGACAGTGTAGTGTCAAAGATATATGCGTCTCTTAGAGGTTTGTCAATTAGCAAATTTAGACTCACAATTAACGTAAAATTAAGACTTGTCAAAGCACTCATAGTCCCTATCTTAACGGCTGTGAATTGTTTTCTGAATGCAATAAATTGTTAAAAGCAATCAACGCGACTACAACATATGTCTTTAACCTACGACGATTTTACCAGGCCTCGGAACAATGTCGAATTCTCCTTGGATGTGAATTGGAGGCATTTTTAAACTATAGAACATTCATCCTTCTATTCAAAATCATTCAAGGTATACAGGCTAACTATCTATATAAAAAATTACTTTCTGTCGATCGACTCGTAGTATTACGTTGAAACCTTCTGCTCATACCTGTCTAACAACGCGCAGACGTTTCTTCATTCATGCTGTACAACTATGGGATCATCTACCAAACAATTTTGTTCAGCTTGTTTTTCTAACCTCTCCACGCTTCACATGAACTGAAAAAAACTTGTTCATTTGTATCTAATCGCATCTAATATAGAAGAACAGAACTATGTTCTCAAATTTAAAATTTCTGAAATTTAAACTAGAATTATCAAAATGAAGATGTATCATGTCACTATCAGTTTATGTATTCATAATAATAATAATATAATATGGTTGGCGCTACAGCCCGTAGAGGGCCAGGGCCTAGCTTCTCAGCAACCAGTCGTTTGTGCGTGCTATTGTTCTTTTACGCGTGGAAGGGATCTACAGTTCTGACTCCGAACAGCGTAGTTGAGAGGCTTTTTCTAGACAGGAAATACTCTTTGAGCATTGTCAGTGACTCGAAAGAGGTGGAGCCGTGATATATCAAAGCTGGTAAATTCGGGTATCGAACTTGGCACCATCTGCGTAGGAGTCGACGCACTAACCCACTACGCCACGGCGACTATTATATTTATACTACTATATATAAATAGGTATAAATGATAACCTTGTACAAACGGAAGATCCACCTACGTTAACTAATAAATGTACGAGTTAGCAAGCATTTAGAAATCACGTACAAGACAATATCGAACTCAGAGTACCACTGATAACCCCAAACGATTTAGAAATATAACTCGACAAATTTATAGATGTAATACAGTGCGCTGCGTGAAATACAGTCTGGCTAGAAAAACGACGATAAAACATGTATTGCGATATCCACCGGTAATACGAGAATTCGTAAGAGAAAAAAGCTCGTAAGAAATGGCAGCAGACCCGTGCGCCGCAGCATAAAACACGCATCAACCAACTGTCTAACCTTCTGAAAGCGAAAATTAAGTGGTTTAAAAATAATAATGTTAATGCCTATTTAACAGGCTTGTCAGCGAAAAAAGATACCTACTACTCACTCTGGAAAGCAGCGAACGGTTAAAAAAAAAACCCCAACCACATGCGGCCCCAATTCGGAAAAACCAACACGAGTGGGCCAAAGAAGAAAAAGAGAAATCAGATCACTTGGAAGCCACGTTTAAATCGCGCTATGGACAAACACCTCCTGTATACTTCTACGGTTCATACTCAAATAATGACCATTTTTCTATAAGAAATGATACTTTGACAGAACTTATGGAAAAATGGAAAAAAACTCAAACCCAAGAAAGATCCTGGTTATGATTTAATCATAGGAGAAGTTCTGAATGAATTACCTCACAAAGCGCTTCTTATGCTCCTCTACATTATTAACGACGCCTTTAGATTGGAACATGTCCCTAGTCAGTGGAAAGAAGCGAAAAAAATAATGGTGCCGAAACCGTGTAAATCTCCAACAGACAACGTCTTATAGACCGATTTCACTTCTTCTGACAATGTCTAAAGTGTTCTAACGAATATTACTTAGACGTTTAAGCCCGGTTGTAGACGAAAGACGACTTATTCCTAACCACCAGTTCGGTTTTAGAAGCAAGCAATCATCTATTGACCAATTACATCGCATAACCGATGTTATAGAAAAATCGTTTGAACAAATGCTAGTCTGCTCAGCTGTATTTCTCGATGTTTCTCAAGCCTTTGACAAGGTTTGGCACGAAGGCTTGAAACGCAAGCTTCAACAATTCCTCCCGAGAAAAATTTGCAGAATTTTATCGAACTATCTATCGGATAGAATCTTCCGTGTGAAATATGGGAAAGAATACCACCTATTTAAATTTATACAAGCTGGAGTACCACAAGGAAGTGTTCTTGGTCCCCTCGTATACTTACTGTATAGCATTGATATAACGCAGGACCTAGGCACATCTGCTGACGATACCGCCATTTTGGTAACTGCCAAAACGGTCGAAGAATCAACCAGAAAGTTATAATATGCTTTAGACCGGATACACGAATGGACGAACACTCAGCGAAGTGAGCTTAATGAAGCTAAATCCGTTCACATAAATTGTACGTATAAGAACGTGAATAACTTTCCCGTTTTTATAAATAATGTTCAAATACCCTTCGGCAATGAAGCGAAATACCTCGGAATGACTCTCGATGTAAAGCTTAAATGGAAGGAGCACATCAAAAAGAAACGTGAGGAGCTCCAATTAAGATACAAAAACCTGTAATGGCTTATTGAAAAATATTAAGTACTGACAATAAATTGCTTATATACAAGCAAGTGCTAAAACCCGTCTGGGCTGGGTATACAACTATGGGGTTGTACCAAAGAAAGTAATAGAAACATACTACGAACTTTTCAAAATAAAGTGCTAAGGGCCATCGTCAAAGCACCAATAACGATATCCACAGAGATATTTGAATTTCATCAGTCCAAGATGAAGCTACGAATATTGCTCGTAAGCATAAGCGTAGCCTGGAAGAGCACATAAAGTCAGCTGTCCTTGAAATTCTCGGCGAAAGAAACTCTTTTCGCCGGCTTCAAAGGACTAAGCCCCTTGACCTAGAAAGGTGAATTCAACCCGCGCTTAGCTGCGGCGTTAGCAAGAACTCTCAATTGAGAATCTCTTGCCAAATGCTTCTAGACCAAGAAAGAAAAACTGCTGGATAAGTGTAAAACTTAGTTGTAGTGGAAATAAATTTTATATGAAGGGAGGTGTTTTTACTGGGTGAAAATCCCTTTCGCTATGTGGGTCTTTTGAAGCCTTTCACCGACTCTCGCAAAAAAAAAATTACAATAATCCAAATTACAGAGTACATTAAACAAAAAAGTATGAAAACTATTTATAGATATTGAGAATTGGCAGTGCATGATTAGTTTGGGGTTCTTACACATCCATCACTTCAATTAAAAATGTTGCTGTAATTTTATCGAACTTGTATGTGAGAATAAAATTCTTCCTGAAATTCTTCTAGCTCTTCGAATTTATTCGATAACGGTTTGTATATTTTTGACTGCAAAATCCATTTAAAATCTTCAAATATCTCAAAATCTCCATCCACCGCAAATATTTTTAAAAACAAAGCCAACAACTTTAACCCATTTCTTCAAAGTGTCCTATTTTTATAGTTCACTTTGTTGAAAATGTTGAAAATGTTTTTTAATTTTACTTTTATATTTATTTTAACTTAACTTGTAAAAAAATAAATATCGAATATAGTGTCCTAAAAATAGGACACAGCGGAGTAATGGGTTGAGAAATCGAACCTGACAATCGCATAAACTCAGCTTTATTTATTCTTAGAAAGTTTAATAAATTCTCTTAAGGTCGACTTTAAATATCTATGAATTACTGTATAGCAGCGCCAATTTCTCTTGGTTAGCAGTAACGAAGTCTTCATTTAATTTCTTGATTTCTGAGTAAGTTAGTCAAAGTTGTCACATTTGTCACTTTTCTGGATGTTTCTTAAATCATTCAAAGAGACCATTTGAGCTATCTCTCTAAGGTTCTTAAAGTTGTTCACTATCCGACTCCAGACTTCGTTTTATTTTCGTAAATTCAATTTTGTTTTTTGTTTGTTTACGTCTGTTATTGTGGATTTTCCAACCCCATACTTCTGTGATAGACATAATCCTGAGTAGCCAGTTTCCAATTTTGTCAAAATCTCAGCTTGCTTGGAAGGAGTCATCGCCTTATAGTTTTACGGAAGCGATAAACGAACTGCACAAAGCAAAGGCTCAAAAGGAAGAAATAAAATTAAACCCTAACAGCTGAAAACAACTAACAGGAATGAACACGTGAGCGAGTAACGTACAATGGGTGGTGTAAAGATAAACTAAGGGATTATTTCGAGTGAAAACACATGAGTAATGTGTTGCCCCCTAGTCTATCGACGAATTCGAGTGCCTTTCTGACAGATATTCATGAATTTTTGACGGTTATTCACGAAATAAAGTGAATGCCGTTCTCTGATTGGTGAATCTGGTTTTGGAAAACGATATAAAAAAATGTTGTCAAAAAGGGGGGCAAGGGAGGTAGAATTCAGCCCTCTCGGTAGTATTTCATTTGTGCTACATTCTTAAAATTTAAGGGACGGTGCAAGGTTGGATAAAGGTTAAACATACAAACGCGCGTTACAGAGACCGAGGGCATAATTTCTAGAAACTGAAAAGAATCGAGTATCATAACACGCAATGATTAAGTAATCAGTTCATTTCCGATATTCCTGAAGGAACCCGTGGTGGTGCCATGCCAAGAATTGAGAAGATGAAGATATTCACCGTGCAATGTAGGAATGCATTAATGGAAAGCAGTTTGGCAAGTCTGTTGTGCTATAAGTGCAAAAGCAAATCTATGGATTAAATTTCCCTCATCGATCGAGGAATTGAGAGAAGCTGAACATGAACAGCAAGCCAAGTTTACTTTCCCTTTTATTCTTCCATGCAAGGATTTGCGACGTGTTTAAATTAACGCCGTGGATTTTTGTTTCTTGTATGATTGTAAACATTTTCTCCGAAATCATCCGCTTCCAAAAAAGTACTTTACATTATTTTTCATTTCTTATTCACACCAAAATTGAGACAGTACTTAGCTTTCAAAAACTCTGTGTGGAGGAACATCGTTAAACTTAGCGACATCCATCACACCAGGCAGAGTTTTGCTCCAAAATGCTGATGCAACACTCACATTCATGTTTTATTCACACCACCTCTGAGATGGCGCCATATTCATTATTAGCTGACGCCTCTTCTCTTTCAAAACCCGCTAGTCTTTGCAGGCAAACAAGAAAAGGAACGAAGATGAGATAAAAAAATCCCCATTCCGAAGAACAAATAAAGGTCAGGCGTTCACAATTTTAGAGTAGGTAATGCATAATTTGTCCAGTTCACATTATTGGCGTAAGTCACATTATCAGGGTTCACATTCTCGACTCGATTCGACAGTATTATTATTCGGGCCTGTTTGCCATTGTTATCATTGAGGCACCAAAACATCAGATAAAGTCAAAAATACTAGACTCTATGGGAAGAGTTGAGTTAAACTTGTTAGACCTAAAGGCTATAAAGGTTTTCGCCTAGTTTCAGAATACTATTGTGTTTAGGATGTAGTGTGCAACGTAACATTACGTCAATAGTTTTAGTTACTCCGATGGTAGTGGTGTTCGTAGGTCTGTGGTTCTAGCGCCAGCTCGGATTGTTTGATTGACTCAGGTTCGAATCTTGTCAGGTAGCGCTTCCTTTTTTTCGGCTGTTCCAAGTTCCTCCAAATATGGTTCCATGACCTTGAAGTGGTAAAGAATCAACGGCTCTGCAGTTGGCATGATTTTGTGGAGACCCACAACTCTCCAAAGTACAGCCGATGCAGAGGACAGCTGGACCCATCCACTTCATTCGCATTCTGACTTCGTGGATGGAACGTTGTATATGACTAACGAAATTGAAGCGAAGTAGTGCAGTTTTTATGACAGGGATCATATATTAGGTGAAGAACGAGTGAAGAAAGGTAGGGAAGATTTCTCGTCTGACTAATTTTGGCTAACGTATTTTATATTTGGCTTAGAGTGATTCGAGGCTTTTCCTTTCCACCTATTCGTGTTGCATTGACGAGGCAGTTGGACGGCTAGAGGAGTATTCGCGCCCCACCCGGTCATTAAGACGACATCCTAGTGGAACAGTACCGAGGGAGAAGTACCAAGAACACGACACACCGGCATGAGATCGCGGATAAGCACCTAAACTAATAGACCTGAGGTAACAGTAATCTTAGACCAAGGTATCCAACCGTGTATATGGTTAAACCGGATGTGCTTTGTGTGCGGTAATATTCAAAATGGTCGGTAATGCTAAATCGTACACAGTAGAACAAAAAGGGAGTCGCGACCATTCCAGGCGTTGGCGGTGAGCGTTCGTGCTCGCGCAATTTTCGTTCCAGATTGGTGGGAACAGGGTTCGAATCCCGAAAAAGACAACCATTAGTTATTATTTTTTTTAATTCTATCATTTTGGATACCTCTTTTTTTAATTTGATGTTAGTTTTAAGTTAGTTTAAGCATAAATTGCATAAGTTAGTAGTATAAGTGTAAATGAATAAAATTGTAAAGAAAATTGAAAAAAAGCGAACTATCATCTTATTGTCGCGGTTCGAGAGGTGGTGGATCGTGCGGGAGGTCAATCGCGTGGCGCCCATATAAAAATATAACCATCAACAAGACCACGGCCTTTCTCCACGGCTGGTCAGGCACCCGCCCGGACGTGGTCGCGCGTATGTATGGTATCACAATTCAAAATGTGCTTGAATTGGGCTAAGTGTGCCTGTATGCCACACAGAATCCATGCTCACTGTCGATGTAATGCCGAACATCGTTTCAACTGTTCAAGCTCCAGTTAGGACAGTTTTATGTGTGAATTGGGTCAGAAGTTAACTTTCATCAGATGCTGTCTCCAACTTAATCCACAGCAAAGTGAAGAAATACTCCAGACTAACTGACAAGTCTGTGTTGCTTGACACGCACAATACGACCATTTGAATTCCCAACGTTTCTGGTCTCATCTTCAGTGGGCCGCATGTTCGAGTAAGTGTTGCGGAGGCAGGGTACGCACAAGAGATATCCAGGCCACTCGATCCTCCGCCATTGACTCTAACTCATCAGGATGGAACTACAAAAGACTTACTTTACCTATGTCCCTCGCGGGGCATAGGGCTTCAACCACGTCTGCATTCGGCATCACATTTGAACTCACCCCTTGTCTATTCTAAAGAACTCGATTCCTCTTCAACTGTTCTGATCTCCGCTTGTCTAGGGCATCCCAATATTCTGTGTCCCTGCATGACGTACTTCGCAATGGAGTTGTCATCGGGCAGTTGAGAATGTATGTTAATACCACAAAGTTACAAGTCGCATTCCACCAGCCGGGTGCTCACTCTCCAAGCACAACAATTAAAGTAGGCCAACGTCCGATGTACCTGTGCACCCAAAGGGTCATACTCTCCAGGCACTCCAGCAATTTTCGAGAAGCGCGATCAGCAATATTGCAACATCATTGTTCTGAGAATAAAAATGCTGATCCATACATCGTCACATCGATGGTAGACGTAGATATAAATACCTGTAAGTTGGATCTTAAGTTCAGTTCGATTAAGCACAATAAAGCGGACAGTAATTGTCCTAAAAGAAAAACTCAAGGTTTTTTTCCGACTTCACTGCGAAGGAAACTATAACTTGTACAATGGATTCCGCTCGATGGGGACATCACTGACTTGGGACAACCGCTTAACTGGAACATGTGAAAGCAACTTGAACTTTTTTTCGTTCTTTCATCACTTTGCATTATTGGGAATCCCGTCTAAGTGGGACAATTTAGCCCGAAGTGTCCCAATTAAGCGGAATCCACTGTATATCCTTCGTATAGTCATGTCGATCGTTGGAAATGTGGTTCGGCCAAAACAATCCTAAGGATGTCGCTTAGACATTGGCTTACGACCGATGGCAGCTTTCGTACGGTAAAGGTGCCCACTTTCCAGGTCCTGTAACCACCGCTTCGACAACATCCGCAGCTTCTCCAATTCGCATTGGTTTCCCAAATAGTCGGTACCATTCCGAGCTCATCTTTAGCCTCTCTGATTCTGCCACACACACGGTTCGGGGTCACACCGCGGTTACCTGACTTCCTAAGGAAAGCTGTTAACTTCCTCGACTTCCTGTCCGACAATTGTCAGTTGGGCGGGGGTGTTAGAAATGCAAAGGGCTCTAGTTTTGCCCACTTGTCAGGTTCTAGATTGTGGACGATCAAGCTCCAGTGAACAAATCCCAAGCGAGTCTTAGAACATGGTCCAACCACCTCATCATTCGCCTGCCTACCTGACGGAATCTCATTAAAGTCACGCCTCGGAAGTCATGATGATGGGGACATTCCTGGCACGTGACCAACCCATCGAAGCACAGACCTCACCTTTCTGCGATACCCCAAAAAGTACATCAATTTCACGTATCATTCAGCTTAAATATCACAGTTTCGATGCATTCGCCAACAAATTCCAGCGCCAATCGCACTCGCATCCACGTCAGGTTTAATCCCCCAAAACGGCCAGCAATATACCCCAGGTCTCTAATATGCAGAGCAGGGATTTTATGGCAGAAAATACAGCTCCTCGTCAAATCACCAGTGAAAAACCAAAGTACCCAAATGGAATTCCCTCGAGATCTGTATCCGCAATTGTTCGTCCTTTTTTCAGCCGCATAATTCTCGCCGCTGGCGTGCACACAAAACAGAGCCCAGCGCTCCGGGGTCGCATAAAAGCAAACTCGCAGCATAACTTAAACTCACAGTCCATCGTCCATAATTGAATGGGATATTTGTGTGCCCGCCCACATAAATCCGAAAATTTATTCCACCGTCATTTCAGTCAGAGCTCACCGTCGTCGGCGTCGCACAATTAGACCAGACCAGACCCTCCAGTTGCATGATTGACCAGCGAACAGCAGCGGCAGTTGGGAAGGCCAAGGCAGCCGAACCAAAAACAGCAATGGGTTGGGGGAAAACTCCTCAAGCGCACACCTCGCACACAGATGCTTAGAGTGAGCGAAGAGGTAATCCTTTCGGCGCATAAAAAAAAGGATTTCATTGTTTCAACAATTTCCATTTTACGATTGCTTCACACACACACACACACGCAGAGAGGCACTCCAAATGATGCCCAGGAGTCTCATTATACCCTCTCGGCATAATGTTCTTCCTCGGGGTACATAAACACTCACATACACATAGTTCGGGTTCACCCTAGTGTGAATATTTTACTGTGCTTCGCCCCCAAAACACATTGGCTGGGGGTTCGCCTAAACCACGCGTCATAATCGAAAATCCACTCGAATCCCCCTGCGGTGAGGTCGACCGCACCGCACCACAAGCCAGAGATCCAGCGTGCACCCCGAAGTAGAGTGGGGCACACTAAATGCCAATAAATTAGAATGTTTTTTATTTTGCGATAAATTTTTATTACAACCATTTGCCGACACTATAAACGATGCCGAAACCTGCCACCGTCACCGCGCTGTTGTGTGGTCCTTTCCCCATCCCAACAGGATTGTCAGCTGCCGGGAGGTGAACCTGGTGGTGGTGAATGTGTTCTCCGGGCGCACACATTCACCACAAAACACATTTATCAATGATATAAAGAATTAATGAAAATGAAATATTCGATAGAAGGTAATTTTATGACACATCCCGGGCAGCGTTAGACTTTTCCCCGCAGAGGCGGAAGCCCCCATGCTGGGTGGACAAACAGGACGATGGATAATAATTCATCAGCAAATAATAAACATAAGCGTTTTTATTGTCTGTAAACAGCAGAGGGAAAGGACAAGCGTTGAGTTCTGTAAACACCGTAAACTAGGAATGTCCTCGGTGGAGTTGGTTTCACCTTCACCCTGTAGCGTGACATTCACTGACATCGAGGCTAGATACTTGCACGTTCTCTGCTCCTTCCTTTTGGGGTGGAGGCAAATTAAAGTCCTCGGCCCGCTAAGGCAAGGACAAGTGGATGAAAGGTGGGTAAATAATATTTTTTGCTGATCACATACAAACCCAGGAGATGAGTGTTTGCCAGGAGGAGCAGTGGTGTCGGCAAGTTGGACGGATACCTGGACTTGATTAGTTTTGCTGTCGACTGCCTCGCCTGAGCAAATTTGAGTGGACTGTCTTGTCGATCCGTTCGCCGGAAAGATGAAGACCGACTTAGATGAAGGAAAACACTTGACGCGGCCGCCGCCGCGCTTGGGGGTGTACATGAGGCATGAAAGAATCCTTTTGCATGCCCGTTGTGTATTCAGCACTCAACAAGGTCTCCTTCGGCTTCAGTCTCAACTGTGTGCCTCTGAGAGCCCCGACGGAGCGGGCTAAAAATGTCTGCCAATGACGCGGCACGCTAAGCACAACGAATTCAACGAACGGAACAGCACTTGAGCGCTGAGAGCTTAAGCATTCAGGACGCCATACTTTATGACATTCCACTCACTGCGCCGCTGGTAGGGGTAGACAGCAGAAATATGGATTGATTAATTCATTTCGCCCCTTCGTGCGTGTATCACTCTTTTCTCCTTCTCCATCACCCAACCACCACTTGACGAGGAGCTGGGAGCGCCTACAGACAGGACAGGAATTTCATTAGTACGCTCTATTTAGCTTCCAATAAAGTGTATTCTTAACGGACCACTTAGGCACAAATGCTTTTGGCTCCGGCGTCGAAAGTGCGCTGAAGTGCTGGATATTAACTTGCGATGCTGAGACTGAAACTCTTCCACGCATCGACGGAGCCCTGTGCTCGAGCGAAAAGACCAGGGGGCAAATTACCAATGCATGACGTGCACTGTAGCCGCCGGAATGGGAAATTAGGCGAAATATGGAGCCTGTGCGTGTGCCCGGACCAATGATGCAGGAGATATAAATTCTGTGGATTCGTGTTTCACGTCATTCAGCATTTCGTGCACAAGCATAGCATCCAATGTGATTTATGGGAGGAACTGGTGATGTGTCTCGGTTTGACTTCAGTCAGTACTGCTCTTGACTTTTGAAAGCGGAACTTCATTCCGAACGCCATCGTGGACCGATAGACTTTCGCTTAGTTAGTGGAAGATATGCGGTGGAGCAGTCGCTGGGAATAACAATGTGAGAAGACTGTTTTGCAACGTGGTTGGAGATTAGCGAGAATTTTATTTAGCGTGCAAAGGCACCGTGCCGGAAGAGACGGAATTAAGCCAAGCAAACGACATATGCACCTCATCCTTCGCACAGGCTCAAGGATTAACTGGAAGTAACAAGGCCTTAAGCAAAGCGTGCTTGAATTAGCTGGTCGCTGACAACGCAAATGCATTTCGCTAGAAACCCTCATCTCTTTCATCATTTGCAGAAGAGTTTCCTTGGAAGTCCTCAGTTAAGTCATTCTAAGGAAATCACAGAGGCTGCAAGGCCAAATTCTGAATTGGGATAAGTGCATAATCTCTTCTCATTTGTAAGATTCAATTTAAATCACACGCTCTCTGTGCTTCAAGATGTGCTTGAAACAAATCACGTTTCAGCAGAAGACGGCAATTAGTAGTATGTGAGACAATAACATGGAAGGGTTGGTTAAGGATGAACAATTTTCCGAATCATCCATTCTCCCTCCGATTACCGAGAATTGTTGTTCACAGATTGTTCCGACTCAAGATGCTCGGTTCGAGTGAAGCAGAACCAAAGCCTAGCCGATTTTTTTGTACAGTCGTTCCGCCGTTCTAACTAAATGCAAGATTATCTTGGTTGAATGATTCTTACCGACCGAGGATATTGAGAGAATTGAATTTTTTAAAACAGATAGATATACATAGCTTGTCGTGTAAGAATCAGTTTGTTTAAAAAGCAAAGCATTTTAATTTTTAATTTTTTTTACTTAACTTGATACATGGTCCTATCTCGTAGGTTGAATACGTAGCTAGCATGTAAGTATATACACACAAGTTAATTAGATAAAGCTCTTGCAGGCAGGCTTGCAGAAAATTCCGCATCCAAAATTCTGTGTAGACCAGAGGGTACGTCGTCCGCCGTAAATAATGGCTACAGTAGTATTAATGCGAGCATCCCAAGTGATTCAGATTAACAGATGGAAGGAATGAAAGATATGTTTAGCGAGAACCTTTGACTTCTTTGAATTAAGTCACAGGTTTTGACTAATCATAGATTCTGGACAAATCGCTCATTAAGTTTATTGCATTACTTTCACTGAGAGGTCGACTTAGAAAGAGTTGAATATCATCGCATAAATATGAATTTTGCAGTGCTTAATGATTTCGCACAAGTCTTATGCATACAAGGCTGGATACTCACCAAACTAAGCCCGTGTCAAGGCAAGATTTGTCGGCTTTGTCTAGAAGAGGAGAGAGAGACTTCCGAGCACATCATGCATGAAAGTCCGGCAATAATCTGGTTAAGAAACCTCATCTTCCATAGGGCGATACTCACTTCAGTGGTAACAAATTCCACTACAAAAGATTTACTATCTTTCATGAGAAAAGTGGTTTGTCTTATGTCTTAACGCCAACCCTTCGATACAATTGATCTACCCTGGTCGCGGTGTCGTTGCCTACACGTCATGGGTTGTACAAGAGGAAAAAAAGGCTGGATACTTGCGGAACTCCACTTAGCACAGACAGTTTAAAAATGTCAAAAAATTCCTTCTTATATCCGTTTTCTTATACCCAATAAATGGATTTAAGGAACAAATGTGCTATAAGCATGTGTTATAAAAAAAAAACTTAAGAAAAGTTTTTATCAGGAAAACCATTCATTTTATATTTAAATACACTCACATCTTCATAAACGGAACTCCAGCGCGCACTCGATAGGTTTGTGGCCGTATGTGCTAATTCAGGGATGAAGGATAACGTGGACAAATCAGAGGTTATGGTAATTTCCAGAATGCCTGTTCAATGCACTCTGTTAGTGGAGTCCCACTGAAGCAGGTGGAGAAGTTTAAGTATCTCCGGGTCTTCTGCTGAAGAATTGATCAAGCTGGGCCAATTTTGACACAGCTTGCGAGATCTGTAATCAGGAAGGCCGAGCTTAGTGTGAAAGCCAAGTTAGCAGTTTTCAACTCAGTATTTGTTCCAACTCTCACCTGTGGTCATGAAATTTGGGCAATGACCGAAAGAATAAGATCGCGAATATAAGCTGCTGAGCTGACATTTCGTCGTGCTGTTGTGTCAAATTACTCGCCGGGATAGGGTGAGAAACACGATAGTCCGCGAGGAACTCAGCGTTGAGCAGCTGTTTCTCCGAACGGAAGGAGCCTTCGTTGGTTTGGACACGCAGCACGTATGTCCGCACCATCACGACTTCCGAGGCGGACCTTTAATGCGATTCCATTAGGTAGGCGACCACTTGGCAGACCCAGGATGAGATGGTCGGACCAAGTCCATAAGCTCGCCTGGTTATGCTTGGGCATAACCCCTGATGAGCTAGAGTCGATGGTGGAGGATCGAGTTGCCTGGGGATCTCTCGTGCATGGCTTACTCCCGCGACCCTGGCATTCTTATAGCCAATATATACTGTAATATAAACTAGACGAACAATCGCAAAACGCATTGGTGTCATCCACTTATATGGGACAACCTAAGAATGAAAAGGTATTCCATAACTTATTGCAAAAATTGACTGAAGGAGTTAGGAAAGTTGCTCTAATATCATCTAAGGCCTGTCGGATTTCCTCTATTTACAGCTCCTCTTGGGTCGAAAATCAACAGTCAGTCCTGTTGCTGAGTAAGTTTTTTCCTTCTTAAATAAATACGCATTTCGTACAAGATCAACTTTTCAAAGACATTAGACATAAAGGTTAAAACATGTATATGTCCATATTCAGGGGTATATGCCGAATTTATATATAAAGTAGGCTGCTGTCAAGACTCAAACTCTTGCACAGGCGTTTTACAGATCCGCAAAACGCGGAAGTCAGAGCATTAAAGTCGGAGATCAAGAACCTCCAACAGTTAATACGAATAAACTATAGCTTGGCTATAAGCTTGCACTGGGGCAACAAAATCCGGGCTGTACGATCCAACAACCCGGGTATGTTCCCGCAAGTAAATAAAATATTTCGGAGGAAAGATCAAAACGACATTCAAATCGTAAGACTTCCCAGGACGACAGACAACGAACACTTACTGACTTCAGTTGGCATCGATCCAGATGAGGCAGTGCTAGACAATGAATTCTTTGCGGTGGAAGATCCCCAGGAGAAGGTTACAGCTATTGGTGCAGTGTTCCAGAGAGTGTATACGGTCAACGAGGTTAGTAGGCCGAATCACGATCTGGAGAACAGAGCCCTGCTAAACCACTTCTATCTCCGCAATGAGATAAGTCAATGGCGATCAGAGAATCCAGGGTTCACCAGGTTCAATGACGAGAACATGGCACATAGTGCCGTCGCCAATGATGGGAATCACATCTTGATTTCTCAAGAAGATCTCCAGGGTATCTTCCACTCGCTGAAGAAGAAAAAGTCAGTGGGAATCGATGGAATACCGAACATTGTGCTTCGCCATCTTCCCCCCGAAGCGGTCCAAACGTACACAACCCTGTTCAACAATGCGCTGAGTAATGCACATTACCCTACGCACTGGAAAACAGCTGTTGTTCAACCGATCCCTAAACGGGACAAAGATAAGTCCATTCCGACAAACCTTCGGTCGATCAGTCTTCTTCCCTGCATAAGCAAGGTTTTTGAAAAGATAGTCATTCGAGTTCTGAAGCAATGGGCTGATGAAAAGAAAATCATACCGGACAACCAGTTCGGATTCCGAGCGGGGCATGATACCATTAATGCCGCGTCAAAACTGGTGTCCGACATACAATGGAATAAAAACAAAAATCAGTGCACAGGTGCCTGCCTGATTGACTTGGAGAAGGCGTTCGACACCGTTTGGTTAGAGGGCCTCTTCCTCAAGTTGGTCAGGCTTGGCATAAGTAAACCATTGCTATACATGATCTATGACATGATAACAGGTAGAAAGTTCGTTGTGAAAAATGGTGACGTAACTTCCACTACGGTCTTTAACATTAAAAACGGTCTGCAACAGGGGGCCATTGGTTCCCCGATCCTGTTTTCCATATTCACTGCAGATCTTATAGGTTCCATGCCGCACTTAATTGCGTACGCCGACGACCTAGTTGCGTACAGATCAGGTCCGAAGGTCGAGGTAATAAACATCTTTTTGCAGCGTGACTTCGAGAAAATCCAGCGATTTTGCGACGACTGGAAGTTGCTTATCAACTTCCAGAAATGCGAAACTAGTCTTTTCCGGACCCCGTTGGACAGGGCATCGCGGGATACGCGCCAAAACTGGCGTAAGTTCGGCATAGTTGACCCGCATGGTCGGCCGTTAGCTGTAAAAAGTGTAGTTAGATACCTAGGCATTTGGCTGGATCAATATCTGTATTTTGACAAACATATAGATATTGCTCTGACGAAAGCCAGAAAAGCCTTTGCTGCGGCAAGAAGGTTGTTTTTCAGCAGCCAACTTGATACCAGAGTGAAGGTAATCTGCTACATGGCCCTAGTACGGCCTATTATGGTGTACGGTTGTCCATTGTGGTTCAACGTGAGTCCTTCCCAGATGGAAAAGATGAGGGTGTTCGAAAGGCAGTGTCTTAGGAGCTGTCTCCGTCTGTATCGCACACCCGAGACTGAGTACAAGAAGTACTACCCTAACGAGGTCTTGTACAACGAGGCAAACGTGAATAGGGTAGATAATTTTATTATTAAACTAATCAGAAGGCACACTGCACGAGCTATGACCTCGTCCAACAGTCTGATCTTTGGGGCTTACTACCCCAATAGTATGTACCATGAAAGGGTGCGCCTTAACGGCTTTATTCCTCCCGAAGCATTCCTCTATCTAGACACAATTGGCCTAATACAGGATCCACAAGGATGTCCTATCATCTTCCATGTCGTACGCCGAACAGTGGATAGGCGACTTCAATACGAACCGGATGTCGTTCGCACCCACGAGGATCTCCTCCGGTTCAGTAGAGCGATCCCCGCTCGAGATAGGAAAGAGTCTGCCAAGGAACGGCAATTTTACTGGTGGTTACACCAAAACCAGCCTCCGCCACCGCTAGCTTTTCAAGAGGATCAGATAGCTGACCATAGTGGCCAGCTTACATAGTTTCTAAGGTAGATATTAAGAAAAAAAAAATCCAAAAAAAAAATTAAAAAAACAACAAAACCAAAAAAAAAAAACAATATATGAATCAAAAACAAAAAAAAAGGTGCATCACGGCGTATAAATTATATATGTTAGGCATATACACAACATATACGCCCTGGTGCACGAGTCCGTACTGTTACGGACATAGTTAAGATAGTATTAAGTTTTATCTTAGGGTAAGTTAGTATTAGGTAGGTTAAGTAGTTAGGTTTAGCCAAGTTTTTTAAAAGTTTTCTTGGCAAAGAAAAATGTAATAACAGATTGTCATAAAGACTAAAAAAAAACGCAGATTAAGCCGAAAGGCACAGTTATAACATAGATTAGATTAGCTTAGAGTACCCGTATAGGGTCAGTAGGTTAGTATTAAGAACATTGTAAATTCTTAAGTTAGGTAAGCTAGATTTAAGTAATTTTGTCTAGCATGTAAGTAAAATATTTCAGAAGAAATAAAATTACATGAAAAAAAAAAAAAATGCCGAATTTATTTTTAGAGGTAGTCACTATTTTTTGTAGGTAGTCAAGCAACGATTAAAAATATGAGTAAAGTACTTAAGAATGTACGGCAATAGCAATTTAATAAATTTAGGACAAGGATTGTCAATGGCTGGGCTTTTAGACTTAATAGATTGTTCAACAACAACGTCTACTGGGTGTACCCTATGGAAACAAAAGGCACCGCCAGGGGATCCGATACAACACTTAGATCGATTGGGGAAATTAAGTGATTAAACGCCGTATGTAGTGATGAATTTAGCACTTAGCTAGTTGCAATCAAGACCACCAGCGATTGTGGAGCTTTTCTTGGAGAGCCCACGACGGAGCTGTTTTTACTTGAAGCAGACGAGCCCAACTTATTGTTATAATATGCAGTTTTGGAGACAACTTTGTATCATAAAGATCTATAACTAATTAAATACTTTTATAGGCGGTACATTTTTCACCCCGATAGGGGGAATCGGGTTCTTGTATAAGGCGAAGGATATCCCTTGTTACCCAGGGAAGAGGATGACGTTTTGTACCCTTTTCAGTATTTCGGTAATGATATTTTCTGTCAGTAGATGGTATAAAGTAGAATTTACCCCAATTGATTTGATTAATCAGAGACTAAGTTTTCGTAACTCAAATTCAAAAGATCTCTATGCTGATAGCTCCCATTGTCACAAGCATTGTTACACTCAAATGCAAGAAAAACTTAATCGTGCATGGAAAAGCCAGATGCAAACAACTGATCTTGAAAAAGCATTCTAGAGGTCTCTTCAATAAAAATAAACATCCAGGAGTGTACTAGAATCACTACAGAAATGTGTAGGAGTAATGGAGTTAGCCGCATGCACGCCTATTTGGCAAGGCGTTGCGGATAAATCGACACGCAAGGTTAAAAAATTACAACAATTTCAAATTTAGAACTCTTGTCCATTGTAACAAATTGCCGATGTTAACACAGATTTTCAAAAGCCCATCACCCGCTTCGATCGTAAATTTGCAGCATCTTTCAGGCGGAGCTGATGGACACCCAGAAAGCAGCGGAGATCCTGAAGTGTTACGCAAACCGCAATCGCATTATTATGTACATATGTAGACAGTCAGGCAACTCTCAAGGCACTTAAAAATAACATAATAAAGTCGAAAATGGCACTCAACTGCCTCAATGGGTGGCAGGACCTCTGCAGTAAGCACACATTCTACTTCCTATGGGTTCCTGGTTTATAAGGAATCCAGGGAAACGAAACGAACGACGAACTAGCTAAGTTTGGCGTCATCTGTCAAACAAAGCATCGAATCCTCCAAAGTTTCCTTCAATGAACTTGACAATGAACTACTAAAAACAGCTAACAATGCGGGCTTAGCTGGCTCGAACACAACGTGGCTATAACCAAACTAATAATCTCGCTACCAAGAGTAAACCGCTGGTGAGTCACTATAATCAACGACTAAACCGCACACAAGAGAAGAATATGAGAAGCTCACGATCGACGAGATACAAATGGTTTCCGAAAATGTGGATACAATGTGTTGACAGAAACTTGCCGGGATGCCAAGATGGCCGACTAAGATTGGAGACGTTACTTTAGATTTGTAAAAATCACTTGTGCGCTCTGTTAAGCCTCCGAGTCGAAGATAGCTCACACAAGTGGACGAGAACTTCAACCAATTTGGTGCGGGCAAATAGAGGTAGAAGTTGAAGTCCTGATCCACCCTGAGCGTTTGTTATTGCAGGTAGATGTTGTATTCAAGTCAAGCACACGATTTTTAATATATCGTCTGTAATGTGCTCTCATTCTATGTTGTGCAGAACACATGATGGTTATCTGGTGGTTTTATCATTCTTAAGTTTCTCTAAAGATACTCATCCCTTATGGCTGACTTTTCACACAACAACAGCAGCAATAGTGGGAATAAATTCAGCTCTTGAATATACGTCTCAGACATTAAATTAAAAATCCCAGACTCAAGGCTGAGTTCAAAGATGAAGAATAACCTTAGGGTATGCAAAATATGCTTATCCATCTATGGTTGAGGAGAGTTTCCATAACACGTTGCCATTCTTCTAGTATTACTTTATCATTTTCGCATCAGATTGTGTCCGCCAGACCAGAGGCTGTATTTGGATTGTTGATGTGCACCAACCCATGAGACATCCCGACATAAAGAACACGAGAAGGGTCAAGTATTATGTGATTTTAGGGTACTCTAAGTATGCCTATAGCATTATTATGCTTGTACATAGTTAGTGCTGTGTGTGACGCGGCACTGTCTTGTCTTGTGGAATTATTTCTTTCAATTCGTCCCTATTACGCCTACCATAATTTGTTGCCTCAGGCAGCCTCAAATGGTGACGTGAAAAAGGGCTGCGATAAATGAAGCAGAATTACCTCTGTCATTACTCCTGAAAGTGTGGACTTTGCTACTAAATGTCCCCCGGGTATGTCGCCAAGACTAGAAAAGTCCAGATTGTGGTCAGATTTTTAAGCTGTGACAGATTGTCACTGGTGGTTGAGGCGCAGATCCTCCCCGAACTGTACCGCCACCAGAAGAAGGAAGACAAATCGTGGAACCAGAGTAAGAGGTGCAGATCAGCAGCCAAAAGCTATTTGTCGGTTTCAAAAAGGCCCATTCGTAGACATTCGCATAGAGACGAGTTAAACGTCGACATGCCAAGTCTTGACACGTTACCCGTAAAACGCTTTAGTTAGTGAAGAATGATGAAGGAGAATTCTCGACGATTCATCGAGATCGATATACAAATTGGCCGAGACGTTCAGTGTAAACCAATAATTATGAAAGTAAGCCGCTTTCTTCTTCACTACAATATTGAACAGTTCTGTCTTTGAGGACAATGTTCATTATGAAGTATTTTGTATGCTAAAACATAGAAATGTTCAGTATTTACAAGTTGTTCATTACCTGTGCACTATTTCCTATAAATTCTTAAAAACGATAACGTAATCATTAAAGAAAAAAAAACAAAATTCACGCACACATCCCGATCGACCAAGCTAGTAAGCTAGTACAAATTTTTCTTATTCCGAACATCATGCCATAAGTTTAAATATTGGAAGTCAAAAGCCTGCCAGGAGAATCTTCCGATTTTTTATTATGCACCATGATATATCGGATCTATTACGAAAGGTAGAGAGGTAAGGATAGTCTTCACATGGATAACTGCACACTTTGAACAACTACATTCAAGCGTCTGTAGAGTGTCTGCCAATAGATATGTATAGAATTGATTGTTGTAAAAACATTTATACAGTTCGTGTAGAACAATTAAAATAAATTTAGGACCCAGTTGATAGAAGATCTCGACAATTAATGGGACTTAGCAAGATTAGATAGCTTACTCTCAAACCCTTCAATAGAAATAATCTTAAAACTGCTCAATAGCATCAACTTTGCATTTTGTGTGGCTACTATTTTCCATAATAACATTGCACAAATTGAGTAATAGGAAATATTTTCAGTACACCCCGGATACAAGCAACTCCTATAATAGCAAAACCCTTTTAATAGCAACAAATTATATTCGACTGAGACCCCATCCTAACGCCATCCTAATCCTACCTAAGGTTCCCGGATAATAGGATTTTCATTGAAAACCCCCTTATAAGTAAGACAATTTTATGCCCCTGAGTATGTGACATTATCCGGGGAGTACTGTATACCGGAAGTGTCCCTGATCATCAAAGATCTAAAATTAAAAGTAGGATAAAGATGTTATGAGGCTTGTTTGCCAATAAGTAATTATTAGAAAATGATTACATATTTATGGCACAAGGCTCTTACAATTTCAGAATCTATACTCAGCTCAGTAATTATTCTCAGTAAAACACTCTTTACTAACTTTGTACTTATTATTGCTTTTTCGTGTCAAAAGTTGGTTCGTGACTTTACTTTCATCGTACTAGACTTCAAAATTAAAATATGTAGTTATGGCAGTTGGTTGCTAATCTTATTTTACAAATATGGTTTTATTCACTAGAAGTGTTTGTATATTATAAAAAGGATGGATTACAAATTGAGATATGTTATCCTATGTCGAGATTTAGGACGCCAACGCTGATAATTCTGCCCTCTTAAATTTTTGTCAGCGGCATCTATGATTTAGTGGCGATACTTGATGCGCCACCTCTGATTTCGATTCATCAACGCGCTGTATTCAGTGTTGATCACTGAGTAATTTTTGCTCAGTAATTTGTTTTGTTGATGCTTTGCGTGCAAAATAGATTTTTAATAAAACACGCCGACTATTGACGACATTGAAACTTTCGATGAATTCGCGAGTGAATGGACAGATAATCAGAAGACTGCTGGAGGTATGTTGAAAATATGGTTGTGTTGAAAATATTCAATCATTTTACAGGAAAAAAAACAAAAGTTTCAGACAAGAAAGAGTTATTTCTTGTTTTAATGAAGGAGGTTGAGGTCGCGCATACCGACAGCAGACACACTTAGGTCAAGCGAAGGCCAATTGTGCTACCACGCGTATCAAGAGTACCAATTCCGCAAACAAATTTGTGCTTTTGATAAAGCGAAGAAGAGGGCTGATTCTGATGGTGCTCAGTTCAGCCAGATTATCAAAGAAATGGGCCCCGGAAGTCTGAATCTACGGGATGAGAGAGCACTGCAGCTGCATAGCAAGTGTTCAATGGTTTCTTCCTCATCCTCGTTCATGCAGCTTACATAGTTGTTTGGTAATGAGGCATCCTGTGCCAGATATCCATCCGCGGTTTGTTTGAGCAAGCGTTTCAAGCTTTAGCAGATATTTTATAGTAGCGATAGGCGTGGAGGGTGGGCCTCCACCTGCACCCACCGGAAACGATACAGAGTCTGGGCGTTTACACTTCCCCCTTCTCAGGATATGGGTAGTGGACGAAATTTTTAAGGAACTAAGTCGTACAGGCTTTAAGCCAATAGCCTAAGCACACGGCTTAGCCCTTCTAGTAAAGTGAAAATTTCTTCACACCGTTAGGGATATTATGAACGTCTCACTAAACGAAATAGAGAAGTGGACAAGAAAAGCTGGACTGGACGGTAAACCGTCCAAAACAGAGTTCGTACTTTTCACGAGAAGACGTATTATACCTCCGATGGAGCCCCCTAAGCTGAAGAAAAAGGAACTCAGCTTCACTAGTCAAGTACTTAGGAGTAATCTTAGACAGCAAGTTAAGCTGGAAACCAAACATTAGGGAACGTATTAAGAAGGCGGTGGCAGCTATTTACACATGTAAATTAATCTTTTGCCCCACATGTGAAATTAAACCAAGAATGGCTCACTGGATGTATACGGCTGTTGTTAGACACATCTTAACATCTTTGGTGGCCAGCACTGAATAACAAATCCAATCTTAAATTGATAAGCAGTATTCAAAGATTAGAGCGTATCTGCATCACAGGGGCATTGCGATCCACTCCCACAGCCGCCATGGAAACATTGTACAGCTTCTTATCATGGACTACAATTGAAAGCTGGTAGATACCAAAGCAGCGTTAAGGGTACGCGAGTGCAACCGCTGGAGCAGTTCACACAGCTTTCGTCACACAGAGATGATCAGAAATGCGAGACTACCAACGCATACAGATTATACAACACTCGATTTAGACTTCGAGTTTGGGTTCAAAACACTTATCCGAAACATCAGATCTGGTAAGAAAACCAGGCTGCCCTGAAATCTACACAGATGGCTCAGAAACAGACGAGGGAACCGGACTATGAGAATTAGCGACATCGCCGGCCATATCCTTTTCCCTGTCTCTTCGACTGCCCAACCATTGTAGTGTACTCCGGGCAGAAGTTAAAGCTATCCAAGAGGCTGCCCGCTTGCTTACTGCCGATGAACCCGATGGACGGGTTATCTATCACCATTTACATAAATAGTCAAGCGGCCATTAAGGCTCCGGATAAACCATCAATTAAGTCGAAGATAGTTAAACTTTGCCGTCTATAGCTTAGGGAGACAGCGGTTAGATGCAACCTTACCCTATGCTCGGTACCTGGGCATAGTGGTTTTCCAGGCAACGAAAGGGCCGGCCACCCCATATCCCTCACTCCCAGTAATAAACACCATGTTACTTACAGATGCCGTCGACTCCGCTAAGCGGAGATGGGTGGAAGTAGATACAAGGAGGACTTCGTGGCTTATTTGGCCCGCACTAAAACCAAACAAAACAAATACCCTCCTAAAACTAAACAGGAATGTAATAAGGAACGTAGTGGGCATTATCTCCGGCCACTGCCTTCTCAGAAGAATAGAAGGCCCCCACAACGACTGCTGCAGAAGCTGTAGAGATGAGGAGGAGGGAGAAAATACACTTCATCAGCTCGGCACTTGTCCAGCCCTTGTAAATCTAGAAAAGATATACTAGGCAACTACTATTTCAGAAACCTTAAGGAGATGTCACACTTAAGGATACAAGACATAGCTAAGTTTATCAGGAAAACTAATTGGCTGTATATCAGCACAGGAGTGGACTTGTCAAAGTAGGCCACTAGAATACCAATAGGCAGTCCCTAGATTTATTTAATTTTTCCTTAGTGTAGTCCTTTTTTAAAAGGAGCCGGTTGAAAGCATAGAGTAGCGATAGCACAAAGGATCCAACCAGGATCTGCGTGGGACACAACTGCTACAGTGGTGACCATCACCCAAACCAAACCAAGACACCGTAGTTAGACAATGCCCACTACACTATAGACATCACACGTCGTATTTCGTACAAGATGTAAACCGTATACAAAATTCTTCTTAAAATGTGTAAAATTAAATAATTGATGTTTATCGTAAAATCGGCATGGCTTCCAGTTAGAAATGAATTCGTTGAATCAAAATTTCAAGCGTATGCAGAATAATGGATAGTGGATATAAGGTCCGGACAGAAGCCTGCCGGGACGAGAATGGACAACTAGTAGCAGAGTCGCAGTCGATACTGAGAATTTGGAAGAACCACTTCTGCAGACTGCTAAACGGCGATGATGACACCAATACCGCTGTCAGGCAGAATGTTCCACTCAATATGGGAGATGATCGACGAGAATTCCGTCCCCCCGACTTAGACGAGGTCAAGATAGCAATAGCAAGACTGAAGTCTAACAATGCTGCCGGTGCGGACGGACTGTCCGCTGAAATCTTTAAGGCAGCTGGAGATGATCTGGTTGGGAGTATGCACCAGCTCATCTGTAAGATATGGTCGGAGGAGAGCATGCCCGATGGGTGGAATCTCAGTATCGTTTGCCCGATCCATAAGAAAGGAGACCCCTTTGACTGCGCCTACTATAGAGGGATAAGTCTCCTGAACATCGCCTACAAGATCTTCTCTGCCGTTTTGTGTACTCGCCTGAAGCCGTTTATAAATAACCTGATAGGTCCTTATCAGTGTGGCTTCAGGCCAGGGAAGTCCACTATCGACCAGATTTTCACACTACGGCAGATCCTGGAAAAGACCCAAGAAAAGCAAATCGGCACCCACCACCTTTTTGTCGATTTCAGGGCCGCATATGACAGCGTGCATACGGACGAGCTATACAACGCCATGTCTAGCTTTGACATTCCTGCCAAACTCGTCAGGTTGTGCAGGATGACGATGGACAATTCTCGCTGCTCCATCAAGGTCGGTAACGAACTCACCGAGACCTTCAATGTCAAAAAAGGATTTAGTCAAGGCGACGCGCTGTCATGTGATTTCTTTTACATCATCCTGGAGAAGATCGTGCAAGACTCACACGCCAACACTAGAGGCACGATCTTCCAGAAGTCCGTACAAATGTTAGCATACGCGGATTGGCAGAACGACGTGATTGGCATAACACAGCGAGCCGTCAATGAGGCGTTAGCTGGCATTGAGGCGGAGGCGGCTAGAATGGGTCTAGCGGTGAATGAGGGCAAAACGAAGTATATGCTGTCATCAAGAAAGGACACACAACATCGACGTCTTGGACAGAGCGTCACAATGGGCAGCTATAACTTCGTCTACCTCGACTCCGCAGTAAACAGTACAAACAACATCAGTAGCGAGATCAAACGCAGAGTAACTCTTGCCAACCGCTGTTTCTATTGGCTCAAGAGGCAATTGAGTAGTAGAGGCATCTCTCGAAGGACCAAGCTGACTTTATACAAGACCTTGATCATCCCAGTCCTGCTGTACGGCGCGGAGGCATGGACAATCTCAAAAGCGGATGAGGAAGTCCTTGGTATTTTCGAGAGAAAAGTTCTGCGTGCGATCTTTGGTCCTGTTTGCGTGGACGGTTTCTGGAGGAGAAGACTCAACCACGAACTATACGGGCTGTACAGCGACATGAGTCCAGTCAGGCGTCTTCGGATCCAACGCCTAAGATGGCTAGACCTTGTAGAGCGTATGGACAACTCAGCTCCGGCCCGGAGAGTCTTCGACTCCGAACCCGTGGGACAACGCAACAGAGGACGCCCGCGTTTAAGGTGGCGCACCCAGATGGAAAAGGACCTCAACCAACTTGGCGTGCGACACTGGAGACAGCTAGCCAGAGACCGTGCTAGCGGGAGAGGCTTGTTGGTTGAGGCCCAGGTCCACCCCGGACTGTAGCGCCAAATGAAGAAGAAGAAGAATGCAATAATGGCAAGCGTATGCAGTACGTGGCGCAGAACAACTGAGAAAGGAAGCACGGCAATTGGGGAAAAGTTGAGGCACATTTTCAGAAACCGCACTCCATGGCGTGTAGGCATTGTACAGGCCCTGGCACCCACAAGGGGATACAGGAGTTAAGTAAAGTCAGAATAATGGCCACTTGGAAAATCTAAGCACGAGTGAGAAGATAATCTTTTGAATCAGAAGACTGCAGATAAGTGAACGAAGCTTAAGCTAGGCGATGAAAGCAGCAAGGTTAAGTAGGTTAACATCTAAACATAAACAATAGCATGCCTCAGTTGGATAACAATAACACGCCTGAACGAATAAGCGACGGCGTACGATTCGATGTGACCCACATTCACACAAAACACTTTGCTTCACCCCCACGGCCTTTTCTGAAATTTATCTTTGAATGCGAATGCATGCATCGCATGATGTTCCAAATCACAAGCAGTGTCGGAGCACCTTAAATGTTCTGTCTTTTTTGCGATCTCCCCTCACATGCCCCCGCACACAAGACGCACATCACAGTCTATCGAGTGAGCATCGGAACGAAAGAACCAAGTGTTCCACTTAGCCATCATCCAATGCACCCCCATTACGCGAATCTGGTTCATTTGCATATCGATTCAACACTTAATATCCAAGTACAAACGCCACGTACAACATCCTTTACGGCGAGTGAACATCGCAAATCGTTTTCAAAATGAAATCGCTCGTCAACTATCAATGAACGGGTACTCGTACGTACTATGTGCGTTTCGGAATCGAAATTTCACTGACAATCTCAAAAAACGGCACGAGCATCAAATCTAAAAAGAGAATTGAAGTCCTTTATCCCCACTTTAGGCACACGTACCACATGCACATACACACACGCACGCACACATCATTTTCTGTCTCTCGTGCGAGTACACAAACCCCCGTCGAACTGAGGAGGAACTGCAAAAGGGATTTCGTGATAAAACGATGGAATAGAAGAAGACATTTCATATTTCCGCAAAATTTAATAATTTGCTTGGTTAAACCGAATCTGATTACGTATCACGTTCGCATCATTTTATTTTTCGGGGCAATAAATTCAGCCACCATCCACCATCCACCATCCACCATCCGGCACATCCGTAAGAAGTACCATCAGCAGCGGGCTGCTTGGCGTTTGGTCCCACGGCGGATGCCATCAGCCAGAGACCCGCTGACGAGTGTGTAGGTCTCCATTGTACATACTTGTGAATTAGTTATCCTTAAACACTGTTGACGTGTAGTCCTTCTTATACTACAACACGTTCGCCCCCTTCCACGCCCCTTGGGTGGCATCGTCAAGAGCTTGTCTCTTGTCCTTTAGCGTGCATGTGACTGTGGGCGGTTGACAGCGTCGGCAAATCGCTCGAAACAAGTTAATATTAGGGGGACGCGCCGCGCGCGTTAGCTCAGGAAAGTCGTAATTTGCCAGTGTCACAAAGACGACGCAATACCCCAAGCTCACCAGTCTTGATCGTCCTCGTTTTGCTTGTGTGCATGAAGAGACTGACAAATTCATAAATTCTCTCATATCAAGTACAACTCATTCGGTGGGGCGCTGTTGCTTCGCGACAGGTGGGTGCTATTGTGTTTAAATATGGATGACTGGCAGGGCACAAAACAGGGTGCCACTGCGAATACACATCAACTTGCTCTGCCTGACATATTCATGATCTTCTGTGCAGTCTCTGTGGAGAACAAAGTTGTTATGTCTTTTTGCACAGAACATGGTTCCAATGGGACGGTAATTCAATGGGGCCTGATCCGATAGAAAGTCCTCTGGTCATTAGATGTATAGTTGGACGAATGATTTGAATGAATTTTGGACTAACAGTGGATACAGACAAGATAAATGGCTCGCTTCTGAGATCATGAGTTTGCACGATGTCTAGATCAAAAATAAAGTCAGTACATCCGATGAAAGGTTTCTAAGACAGCCATTGGTAAAGACACAGGTTTGTCGTTGTTTATTCTTGACAAGGTTTAGGTGCTCAGCCTTTTCAAGAATGGGCCACCACACCGTTAATCTGTAAAATAAAATTGGGCTCCCTAAGAGTTTGCGAATGTCCAATGAGTCTTGTGTGGTTCGAGGCTACAATATCTGTGGGGTTTAAGGGTTTATGGACTCCCTGAGGATCACATCACTAATATTGTACCATTTTTGACACACACAAGAATCAACAACCTCCCACCTGTTGATCCACACCCCACTCTAGACGGTTATGTTTCAGCGGAATCTTTTGGAGTGATCCTTCCGGCATGAATGCCATTTTATACATGAGTCTGGCAAGGCATAATATTTAAACACAATCAAACAAATGAGACACATAGTGACACAGTGGTATATTGGTGACTAGGGAGATGTAGCAGGTGGGTGGAATGCACTTAGGCCTATCGGTCTATTGTACCATGCCCCAGGATCAATTCATTAAATCAATAGTTGACTGGACCATCTCTTATGAGTGATGCAGCTTCAAAGGATTTGACCCCTTTGATTTTTTTTGGGGGGAACCGTGAAGGACCGATTTTATGCCAACAATCCGCAAAGGATTCAAGCACTTAGGGCCAAGATCATGTAGGAAATCCAGGAGCTACAACCTGAAACCAACAACAAGCTTTTGGGAAATTGGGAATGCAATACTGCAAGGTCTGCCGAGGCAGCCACTTGAATGTCGTTGTATTTCATTATTAATGGGAATGTTTGTTCTTACTAATAAAGCCCTAAGACAGGGTTTTTTTTTAAAAGAAAACTACATTTCTAAGATTAGACTTGTATTTGGCCCACCCTGTACATAGTGGGTAATGTAGAAACGACACATAGGCACGGACTTTCATTTGGCTCGGATTGGCCATGCACTCCTCCTTATCGTTGTAGTAGTAGTCGATGATTAGGCTGGAGTACTGTCCGTGCATTCGAAAAGGCTTAACCATCTTAGTCCTTGCACTCGGCTATACCGTCTGGCTATACTCATACAGTTCAGTGTAATATTCTCCTCAAAATGATTAACAGGGAAAAATGCAAGGCAGAATCAAGGGCTTCTTCGTCTGCTCTTGAGATTATCCAAGTCTCAGCGCCATAAAGTAGGACAGGGATGTTCAAGTTGATATAAAATCAGCTTGATCTTTGAAATGACTGTTCAACGACTTACTTGCCTCTTAAGACCAAGGAAACAGCGATTGGCAAGAGGTATTCTGCATTTCATCACGTTGCCATCGGCAATGTTGTCTTGGGCACTTAGATGACGAAGGTTGAGCCCCTACCTGAGTTATGGAAACATTCCATTTGCAGTGTAACACAAATATTTCTGTCAGGAAGCAAGGTTCCATAATTTGGTTCAAGACAGATCTTTGCTAGTACAGTGGGGTTCCCGAAGTTTGGGGACCAGTACGATGTACCGAGAAGTCTGACTACCGTGTCTACCGACCTGCTGTTGGGTGAAGAAATGAGGAGAGACAGGGGAGAGCTCATGAGGGGAGGAATCAAAAATAACGTCAGTGAATCCGATGGAAGGGTTCTAGGATAGCCACTGGTAAAGACGCAGGTTTGTCGTTGTACATTCTTGACAAAGTTTTAGTGCTCACTCTTTTTAAGAATGGACCGTAATACCGTTAATCTGTGAAGTTAAAGGCTCCAATTTCTATGGGGTTTAAGGGTTTATAGACTCCCTGAGCCTCACTTATTCTAAGTTTCGTCATCAATTTTCTCCGAACCTACCAGATGCCGCCATACATTTTCATGATCTGCAAACCTCGCAGTTTCTGCTAAACCTCGTTGCAGCATCCGCCGATGAGAGGTCGTCCAACCGAACAAGCCAACAGAGTGAGCTTCACTTTATTTTGGTGATCATTTTCTCATTCCATCTCTTTCTATCTACTGGTGTTCACACACTATTATTTCCTGTTCTGGCGGCCATTTAAAAATTGAGAGCTCGTGACATTTGTTTTCGCGAGCACTTATACACTGAGAGCGAGTGACCAGAAAATAGAGAGCGGAACCACTCCAACCTCGGGCCTATTAAGGTTTCAGTAAAAGTTCATCCTAACCTCCCGGTTTCGGTTCGTTGGAAACGTGGTATTACGCACATTGGGATGTCTGGTGGCCTTGGCCCTGTTCTTAGAGAATTGCTTGATTGATCCTCCTTTCGAATTCCAAGTTTAGGAAATGCATTGATGATCACTTACTTAAAAGCAGCATCAATGCCAGCAATGGCTGCCACTTGAAATTGACAGCTTCCAGGAGGAGATAAGCAGATTTTCCCCACTTCCCTTTACAGTAGAAACATCAAGATGATGGATTTTGTCCCCTACGCCAAGGATTCTGTCCCATGAAACCAGCCGTCTCAGTTCGTCAGCATTTTACATCAAAGCTAACCAACCTTTCCATTCAGCAGGAAAATTACATTTCTCACGCACTCGCATGTGCGATCTGCGAAACACCCTGTTCGGGGAAATGAAAAAGAAAAAGGACAAATCTCCTCCAACTTGAGGACACAAAAACCCATTTTATCGTAACAGCGTACGTGCCAATTGATATCAGCTTATGGGGCATATGTAACCAACCGTAGAACTTCCCTTTTCCTTTCCACACCATCGACCGAGATTTACCCTACAGTACACCCTTAACCGAGGGATCCTCATCCACAGCCACAGCCACATCAACGTCGACAACATCAGCGACTGGCTAGGAACCGAGCCGATACATGCCGCCCTTTCTCATTTTGCTCATTTACATATTGCGTGCTAAATGCCTATTGAAATTTTCGATAACAGAGAAGATTGAAAATAGCGATTTCATCCCTTTTGCATCGTCCTGTTGTTTGCCGGCAACTACTTGCCACTAGATGGGTTGCCACACGACACATTGGGAGGGGTGGTGAAGAGGTTTACTCTTTAAGCCACTTACGGAAGTCGGAAAACGGATATGATAATTCTTTTGTTAACCGGGCAACACAGTGAATTACCCCCCGCCGCCCATCATTACCGACACACACGACGACGCGATGCGGACGTACACAAGCAAGTGATTCAAGCGAGTCTACAAGGCTCTTAGTCGATGAAAGTAGGCATCCGGGGATGTTGATCCGCAAGGATAAAACACAAGTTTTCCCGAAACGTGGGTCTATCTTCATTTTTATGTAAAAAATTATGCGTCCGTTGAAGAGGGATTATGTTCCACTCGGCGAGAAGAGTCAGTGAAGAACAAGACCTTCTCGAAGGTAATGGGAATAGGGAATTTTTCTTGCTCAGTTGTCTTTTGTACTCCGCCGAGCAACAATGAGGACAATGAGATGGATGGCGCACTTGGGCGTGAGGGAATACGCGTCCTTGTTACGTACGAGGAAAGGGCAAGACCTGGGAGATTATCGCATGCGGAAGGTAATTGCGGATTGCTATGAGGCACGAAATTAGATTTACATTCACCAGTGCTCATATGCAAATAGGTTTGTTTGTGGCCGTGATCCGGCGAGCAAACAGTTGGCTTCTCTGGTGTTGTCGGGAACGCTTGTGATTAACGAGAGATTGTGCTGAGTTTAGGGGCGGCAAGGCACCAGGTGGTGCCCCCATTGAAATCTGGCAAAAAAATCCCCCTCCCTACGAACGCGGTCTTTTGCGAGTGCAATCGTATGCAAATGCCATTCAAGGCCATAAAGTCATGTCATATTTGTTTGAGTGGGGGCCGAGTTACTGGATTAAATTGTGACGGGGTTTATGTCGTATTCTCAGGCAACAAATGAATTTATTGCGTGCCCTTTTACTTACCAATTCCGTTTTAAATGCGGTTGAATACATGCATTTGTTGGAGGAAATATTTTCTTCTGATTTAAGCACTTACCTGAAATGAGAGGAAAAGAAATGTGTAAATATACATTGCTTCAAGAAATGACAAATTTTATTTTTAAATGGGGACATGATGGGTTTGACCAGATTTCAAAATTAATCGGAATTGCAGGCGGGATAAACTGAACGACTATCAGTGTCTGTTTGATTTTTTTTTTTTTTCGTAGGTTGGTGAGAATCTTCAATAAGACACTATGATACCCGTGTGTCAGAGTAGTAGTGTCAGATTATTTCTGACTAAACACACCCTTCCACTGTTTACTACAACTAGGTTTCCCTATCCAGTAGTCTTAACTTCATTTTTTTTTACGCGTGAGGCAGACAGATTTGCGATAAGGCCACCTGCTGGAACCGTTTATAGTGGCCTGTACTCATTGCGATAAATCAAACGGTTTCATTCGTTGGAGACGAGGTTTCTCATGCCCAGTGTTTGGTGTATGGCATGGTTATAATGACCATGAAGTCGAATTCTAAGCTTCCTCGCAAAGTTTTTTATTTCTTCGTCCACGGTTGCGATCCCTAGATCCCTTTGTATATCATTATTTCGTAGATACCAGGGAGCATTCACGACAGTCTTTATAACTTTGTTTTGGAATGGCTGTAAGAATTCTCTGTTTCCTGCTTTAGTGCAACCCCAAAGTTGTCTACCGTAGGTCCACACAGGCTTTAGCCCTTGCTTTTATATAAGCGCTTAACTTAGAATGTCGTCCGAGTAGCCAGTACGTTTCTCTATATCGACTCTCAAGTTCGTCACGTTTTTTCCTTACGTGCGCCTTCCACTTAAACATAGCATCCAGCGTCATCACGAGATATTTGGCTTCATTTATGTAAGGTATTTGTACCGAGATAATGAAGACGGGTATATTGTCTATGTTTTTTGTAAGTAAATTTAATGTGCGTGGATTTGGTTTCATTTAGGGCAATGCGCCAGAGTTTTGTCCAGTCACAAGCTTTATTTACAGCGTGCTGCAGTTTTACGGTAGCGGACTCAATTGTGCTTTACGTAGCCAAAATAGCCGTATCGTTTGCGAACGTAGCTACTATTGTGCCCTCAGTTTGTGGTATGTCCCGGAGATATATGTAAAAAAAGAGTAGGTCCAAGGACACTCCCTTGCGTGACCCCGGCGGTGATGTCTTTAAATTCCGAGCATTCCGTTCCGTGCTTAACTCTAAATATCCTATTCTTGAGGTAAGATTCTAAAATGCAAAATAGATTTTTCGTAAATATCCTACTAAGTTTGTATTTCAAGCCGTCGTGCCAAACCTTGTCAAGGGACTGGGATACGTCGAGGAAAACGCTGGAGCAAACCTTTCATCCTTTTTGGTTATTCTAAATATTTGGTCGCCGTAGCGTAGTGGGCTAGTGCGTCGACTCAGAGGGTGCCAGGTTCGATACCCGAATTTACCGACCTTCATATTTCACGACTCTACCTCTTTCGAGTCACTGCTCAAAGATTATTTCCTGTCTAGAAAAAAGCTTCTCAACTACGCCGTTCGGAGTCGGCATTAAACTGCAGGTCCCTTCCACTCGTGAAAGAGCAATATCACGCACAACACGAGTGGTTGCTGAGAAGTCGGGCCCTGGCCCTCTACGGGCTGTAGCGCCACCAATATTATATTATTATTATAAATACTT
Organism: Eristalis intricaria; assembly: GCA_964034865.1. Lineage (NCBI taxonomy): Eukaryota > Metazoa > Arthropoda > Insecta > Diptera > Syrphidae > Eristalis > Eristalis intricaria. The sequence goes on along the minus strand of OZ035873.1, from coordinate 110,791,104 downwards.
GGTCAAGTGTGGATTGACTCTTCCTGAATCCAAATTGATGATCGGGGATAAGACATCTTTCTTCTATTAGTAGTTGTATTCGTTTCAGTAGAAGTTTATCGAATAGCTTCGATGTTAAAGGTAAAAGTGATATCGGTCAATATGATTTTTTGTCGTTTGGCGGTTTACCCGGTTTCGGGATCATTACCACTTCTGCGACTTTCCACGAATCTGGTACGCATAATAGTCTGAACGAAGCGTTTTTTAAATTCTTCTTCTTCATTTGGCGCTACAGTCCGGGGTGGACCTGGGCCATATCACCAACAAGCCTCTCCAGCTAGCACGGTCTCTGGCTAGCTGTCTCCAGTGTCGCACGCCAAGTTGGTTGAGGTCCTTTTCCATCTGGGTGCGCCACCTTAAACGCGGGCGTCCTCTGTTGCATTGTCCCACGGGTTCGGAGTCGAAGACTCTCCGGGCCGGAGCTGAGTTGTCCATACGCTCTACATGGCCTAGCCATCTTAGGCGTTGGATCCAAAACGCCTGACTGGACTCATGTCGCTGTACAGCCCATACAGTTCGTGGTTGAATCTTCTCCTCCAGAAACCGTCAACGGAAACAGGACCAAAGATCGTACGCAGAACTTTTCTCTCGAAAATACCAATGACTTCCTCATCCGCTTTTGAGATTGCCCATGCCTCCGCGCCGTACAGTAGGACTGGGATGATCAAGGTCTTATATAAAGTCAGCTTGGTCCTTCGAGAGATGGCTCTACTACTCAATTGCCTCTTGAGCCCATAGAAACAGCGGTTGGCAAGAGTTACTCTGCGTTTGATCTCGGTACTGATGTTGTTTGTACTGTTTACTGCGGAGCCGAGGTAGACGAAGTCCTTGACTACCTCGAAGTTGTAGCTGCCCATTGTGACGCTCTGTCCAAGACGTCGATGTTGTGTGTCCTTTCTTGATGACAGCATATACTTCGTTTTGCCCTCATTCACCGCTAGACCCATTTTAGCCGCCTCCGCCTCAATGCCAGCAAACGCCTCATTGACGGCTCGCTGTGTTCTGCCAATCACGTCAATGTCATCATGTCAGCATACCCGTATGCTAGCAGTTGTACGGACTTCTGGAAGATCGTGCCTCTAGTGTTGGCGATCTAGTGGCACGATCTTCTCCAGGATGATGTTAAAGAAATCACATGACAGCGCGTCAACTTGTCCAAATCCTTTTTTGACATTGAAGGTCTCGGTGAGTTCGTTACCGTCCTTGATGGAGCAGCGAGAATTGTCCATCGTCATCCTGCATAACCTGACGAGTTTCGCAGGAATGTCAAAACTAGACATGGCGTTGTATAGCTCGTCCCTATGCACGCTGTCATATGCGGCCTTGAAATCGACAAAAAGGTGGTGAGTGTCGATTTGCATTTCTTGGGTCTTTTCCAGGATCTGCCGTAGTGTGAAAATCTGGTCGTTGGTGGACTGCCCTAGCCTGAAGCCACACTGATAAGGACCTATCAGGTTATTTATAAACGGCTTCAGGCGAGTACACAAAACGTCAGAGAAGATCTTGTAGGCGATCTTCAGGAGACTTATCCCTCGATAGTTGGCGCAGTCAAATGGGTCTCCTTTCTTATGGATCGGGCAAGCGATACTGAGATTCCACTCATCGGGCATGCTCTCCTCCGACCATATCTTACAGATGAGCTGGTGCATACGCCCAACCACGTTTTTTAAATACTGGAGCTTAATAATCGCTCTTTCTGGTAATTCCTTGAGGATTTGTCTGGTAATTAAAACTATCAGTGTGTTGACGTATTCGAAGAGTTCACTTGAACTCAAATGAATGACTTTCTGTTGAGTGTGCTCGATTTAGTGAACATCGCTATTGTGAACAATTTTCTGTAGGAATCCAAAATAATTTACGCAGCGTATTCTAGAAAGTGTACAACTACTACATGCATGTTGCCAGTTGGGCCAGTTGTTCTTCTCCTGCTTCTAATGGGGCTACAGTCCGGAGTGGACCTGGGTCTCAACCACCAGGCTTTTCCAGCCGGCACGATCTTTAGCCACCTGCCTCCTCTGAGGTCCTTCTCCACTTTTGTGCACCATCCAGTCAATGACTTGCTGAATTTGTAAAGATGCTTGTTCGATTTGACAAACTTATAAAAAATAGAAATACTGAACATTTGGGCTTAAGTGTTGAATGGGTGGTTGCCATGCCAACGTATTATTAGTTCTTATCTTCTTAATACCATCATTGCTTTTGACTGATTACAAATAAAAGGCTAAACTCAAAAATGGGTCAGAGCCCAAGAAATGCAGATCGACATTGACCACCACTTCGTGGTCCATTTCAAGCCCGCATATGCCAGAGTAATTACGCTATACAGCTGCATGTCTTGCTTTCAAATTATACTGTTAAGCTCGTCAGATTGTGGAGGATGACGATACAGAATTCTCGGACTCAGTTTCATGTCAAATCTTGAGTGAAAGAATTTTCAAACTCAATCTTCTGTACTTTCAAACGAAATAACAGAGTGCTTAAATAAGATAGTCAAGTCTGGTTAACCTACAAAAGACACACTATAATATCGAATCGAAAGTGTTCAACGGATTTTTGTTCGTGATGCTCTATGTGGGCTGTGGATTACACCGGACGGACACAACCCTTTCTGAGTTTAGGTTGAACTTGTTGAACATGCAATCACTCACATCATAATCATAATTCATACTGTGAACTTTGTAAATTCATCAGGTTGCTAGGTATTTAGGTTCACACAGAACACTTAGAAAATGTTAGGCCATTGTAATACCCACAGTCAGACTACTACCACTAAATGACCACTCCATTGATAGTGCCGCTAATTTTATCCCAACGGGAAATGGTGACTGGACCAGATTTGAAAACCAGATAAAAGCGTTTTAAATCTACTTTCAGTTTTGCCATCCAGTCGCGAAAGGCGTTGCTGCCAACAACTTGAGCCAATACCAGTTCTTGTCCCACAAACTCAAGAGCTACTTTCTGTCTCAAGTTTCTTTGTACTAATAAATGTCGTGAATGTTACACTATTAAATTTTCAATACACAACAAACTTTTAAAAATGCCATCTCTTCCTCTTCCCAAAAAATTGTTCATCTATATTTTAAGTTCCTTTCGATAAGAGTTGTAAACAGTTTAATTGACTACCTGATTTGGCTCAATCTGGGCATAAGTAGCGCAATTGTTGTTGTTTGATACTACGCCGACCTGTCGCCCTAGGTTGTTTTGGATTGGCTTCAACCCGTGGAGCCTAGGAATTTGATTATGTTCGATATGCTTTGATAAGCGATCTTGGAGTGGTCACTAAGGAGAAGTTCGCCGACAGCGATATATCTTTGTTTGGCTAGAGTCGGACAGTCACAGACAAAGTGAGGCAAACTTTTCTTTAAGTGGGTGTCGAGACGAGTGTGGGTTGAACGGTATTCCGAGTCTAGCAAGGTGGATGCCCATAGGCCAGTGCTCCCTACATGGAGCCACTACTCTACCTATTTCGGAGCGATTTCTATTGAGAAGCACATCAGTCCTTCTTTTCGTGTAGGATGGCCATGTTTTTCGAAAGAATTTGGACGACTTAATCCATCTTCTATTAGCAATGAACAGACAGTGGCGTAGTGGGTAAGTGCGTCGACTCCTACGCAGAGGGTGCCAGGTTCGATACCCGAATTTATCACCTTTCATAATTCCACGGCTCCACCTCTTTCGAGTCACTGACAATGCTCAAAGAGTATTCCTGTCTAGAAAAAGCTTCTCAACTTCGCCGTTCGGAGTCGGCATTAAACTGTAGGTCCCTTCCACTCGTGAAAGAACAATAGCACGCAAAACACACGTGGTTGCTGAGAAGCTAGGCCCAGGTCCACCTCGGACTGTCGCGCCACCCATATTATATTATTATTATAGACTCGACTGCCTTAATTTGAGAGTTGTTGAGATATATGTCAGGTAAAAGAACGAGATTCAATGTTTTTTTTTTTCAGATTGGAATAACTTGCGATTTTGTTGGGTTCAATAGCAATCCACTTTTGATTGATCGTCATTCATTAAAAAAGCAAGTTCATGTAGACCCGAAAACGGTTTGGAAATTAGTACCTGGACGTCGTCAGCATATAGATGTACCGAGGAGTGTTTGCAAACAGAAGGAAGATAATTTATAAACATACAGAACAGTACTGGTCCTAGTATTGACCCCTGCGGAACGCCTAAGTGAACATCCAAAAAGGACGAACAATGTTCTCCCACATATACCCTTTGTGACCTACCGGAAAGAAAGCTCCTCAATTAGCGAACCGTCCTTTCTCTAAAACCAAAATTGATCCTTAATTTCCAACATAAAATATCATAGTTTACTTTATCGAAGGCCTTCGAAAAATCAAGCAAGCAGAGAAGAGAAACTTTGTTTTCGTCGAAAGATTGTCGTATCTCTTCGAGCAGATTTACCATAGCTGAGGAAAAACTCTGGTTTGCTCTAAAGCCCGATTGTTGAGGGTACAGCAGGTTTTTGATGGATAGGTGTTTGGTTATCTGTTCTGAAGACCTTAGACAAGCAGGACAGATTATTTAATGGACCAAAATCGGCTGAGGACATTGGGGAAGTTTTCTTTGCGATCGGCAGAACTTTGGCCACTTTCCAAGCTGGCGGAAAGGTGGGCGTGATTATGCACCAATTTATTATGTGTGTATTATGGGAAACAATTAGGGGTAAACAAGTTGAACAAAACGAATGCGTACGCTGTCTTCACCGATGGAGTCTGAGCATTGACGCTCCCGATAGCTTCATCTTCTTCAGACATAACCCTGAAGTCTGGGGTTGGGAGTGAGGTTGAAGGGTTTGTATTCTGATGATCGAAGAACTCGTTTGCACAAGGGTTTTCTGCTAGAAAGGCACGATTAGGTTCATTTGGATCAAGAACGCACTTAGCATTGTCGTCCAACTTTGCGCCAGATTACTCCACAGTTTTTTCGGAGGGAGAGAGGTGTTTATGTTTTGTATGTTTTCTTAGAATTACGTATAGCGGAAGTGGTGTTGTTGCGAACTGCTTTGTATGAGTGCCAATTGGCATCAGATGGATTGTGCTTGCATTTATTGTACAACCTGTTTCTCATTTTGATAGAGTAAGCCAGGGACACGCACGGTTGTGAACTGTAATAACAGTTTTGGCTGGTACAATTTGATCATACAATTTTAACAAGATCTCCTGAAAAATCTGTACTTTACGATTCAGATAAGCTGTTAAACGACATTGCTCCTATGGGACAGAGAGTGCAGCGAGTTGGAGAGGGCTTTGGTGTATAGCATTAAAATCCCTAAAAGCGAATGAATCGGCAATAATATTTCGTGATAAATTAATATGATACGTGCAGAATAAGATATCATGATCTGATAAATCAGACGAAAATTGGTCAAAAAGTGGTAGATTATGTCAAGAAGGTGGACAATTGGGCTCGAAGTGAGTGGTGTAATTAGTGTTAACTATACCCATACCAACCGGAGAAACTAGGTCTTTCATTTGGAAAGCAATCGAGTCACTTTTCATTAGATTTTTATTGAAATCTCCGCAGATCCGCTTATTATATGCTGGTATAGTGCACTATAATCGGCAACAACTTGGAAGAGGGGTGGAGGAGAGCTTCCTTTTTTGTTATTATATGCACATATTTTGGTAGATGATGTATTTGAGGTGGTTGATTTGGGAGCCCACCAACTCAGTGGGGTTGTTGCTGGATGCTCCTTGCTTGCCCATTTATTATTATTGTTGAGGGTAAACTGCACCGTGACCTTTAGATCTAATGTGCCCCTTTCTTTACCTTTGTTATCTTAAGACCTCTCCTCCCATGCAGCACTTTTCAGAGTTGGAAGAGATTTAACCTAGAGTGTTGTCTCTAAGCCAGATACTTTTAGGAATCTGGGAATGAGATCTGGAGGATATTAGGTCCTTGCCCAGATGTCTTTGTCTTTTGTGGGCTAGCACCTCACAAGATCCCAGGATATGTTCTGGAATTTCATTAGATTCTCCGCAGAATCTGCAGAAACATTCTATCGATACTCCTAGTTTCCTGAGGTGCTCCTTAAGCCTACAGTTCCTCATGAGCACGCCTGTTAGGATACAGAGGTTTTTCGTGCACATTCCGATACACGCCTCAAACCTCTTTCGCTTACCTTGCCCCAAGAATTTCTTGATCTGTTTCATGCCATATTGTTCAATGTATCAGCCCGTTTCCTTATATTCAGATCCCTGAACTCTTCCTTGACGACGTGATCTCCTAAGGCGCAGAATGGTTCCTTGCCTATAAAAGGTTCCGATGCTCCTTTCCTAGCGAGGGAGTCAGACATTTCATTGCCTTCCATCCCTGTATGGCAAGGTAACCAGCAGAGTTTTGCTCTTTTACTCCTGTTCAGCTTCTTAAGCATTTGTAGACATTCCCACGCGAGCTTGGATTTTACTATAAGGGCATACAGTGCTTTTTTCGAGGCGGTAAGAATTGGAGATGTTGAAATCCGCTGAGAAGATGGCTGAAACTACACCCTGGTCTAGCTTAGAACAATCTGTGTAAATCAGAAACGGTATCCCTGGGTAAATGATTCGGTTTTCCAGTCCTCTCTAGATGGGCACCGGCATTGTGGCGACTTGTCAAAGTGAGGTGTAATGTGGTCTGTTGGAGCTGGGTTTAGATGCCGAGGCAGCTCTGCTATGGCAATTCGGTCTCGCTGACCAACCTCCCGCTTCACTGATTTTTTGAGTGTAGGTAGTAGAAGTCGTCAGACTTCTACAGCTGGTCTTGACTACCAAGAAACAGCAAGTCATTAGCAGATGACAGTGCATGACGTTAGTGCCAACTTCCATCAGCAACACCAGCCGGTTCCACCCACGAATACTTATTGCTGTATGTAAATATGTGCTTTCAATTGACAGCATGTCTCGCATTCTGTTTAAGAAAGGAAAATCGAAAACAGTGGCTGTTTGAATACAAGCTCATTCCCGTCAAATTCAGCTACCAACCCAAACTGCGTCATTTCTAGTGTGAGATTGGCAGCCGTTAAAAACAGACAACTTAACAAAAATGGGACACGGTAAAATTCGTATGGTGATTCAGGTTTATTTTTTTCGTAATAGACCATCGCAGAAACAAAGGAAAAGTTTCACAATACCGACTTACATCAACAATTTCTGAGTTCCACAAGTTAGTCACACCGTACGTTCGGGTCTCCCAGATGAGGTCATCACGCCAGACATCTTCGACATACTCCATGGAATATGGAATAGGGACCTCAACTGGGCGGTACATCATATTTTAGAAACGTCTTTGAATCCACCAGCCCGTGACGTGAACGTCCATCAACGACATCATTTTCTTTAGAAACACAAATCGTTGCATGTTTTCCGAAATGTTTCATGACAAGTGTTCTTTGTTTTGTTCACTGACAGTTGTACGTAAGACTATCATTCGACTGTAAGGTCACCAGACGGAAAATAAAACCAAAGTATATCACAAATTAGACACTCCACTGAAACTGATCGCCCATCCTCCAGTGGATGCACTTCATATTCTGCAGACTTTTCATTTCCGCTTGTCCTGCATTCGTGCATAAATATTCAAACGCAAAAAAACAGCCACAATTACCATGGTCAACTCATTTCCGCTCCAATTCCCTGTACATTTACCCGGAGCATCCCCGTCGGGTGAATCCGTTCCCAGAATAAATGCAAGCAAAATGAAAAAAAGAAGAAGAACACAGAAAATCATAAATCCTGCATACACGCTTTCTCTTCCATCCTGTGCATGCATCCAAACACACCCAGTCACGGCCAACAGGGAAGAGCACCGAAAAGATCTTTGGATTTAAAATACAAATTTTAGCGTCAAATTATGGAAAAGTTTCCTTGCAAAGCACGTAAGTTCACTCGAAACTGGAGCAGTAGTACCAGCAATTTAACATGCGAAGCCTTCAGATGCCCACACATGCACTCGCACAAGCCAAGCCAAGGACGCTGGCCCCATCGCAAGCATTTCATAACTTTCATGCGACGATAATGACATTATATTATTCGAAGTAATAAAGTTCCTCAAAGTACTGAGGTAGTTTGTGGAAAAGTTTCCCCTTATCCGAATCCTTGAAAGTGTGCCAGAAGAAAAAGGTTGTTGGGCGAATCAAACCTGGATCCAACGGCTCACCCATATAATAATGATAATATGACTTCAACAGGAGGTGGAATACTCGCGTAAACTTTCGTTAAACTTACAACTTTGCAGCCACCTCAGACGGTGCCCCACCCAGCAATGGCCTCGCGCCGTGCGCCATTTTCCAGCAATTCACCGAATCTTTTAGCACATTAAAAGCGACTTAGATAAATACCCCCCGCGATAGTGAACCAGTGCACGTAATTAAAGTTGCACCGCTGCCGTCGGATGCGAGCGCACACCACGCTCGGGTGAGGATTATTTCAGTTGCAGACACCGAGAGACTGCGACTGCGATGCAATTTGGCAATTATGCCCTTAACCGAAGATAAATTCCTTAATTGAGATCGTTATTCAGTGTCGCGCTATTGTGCGGCACCTTGTGCGGATGGCATGAATGGCGACGATGCTGAGCGATGGTGTAGATGACGTGGATTACGAAGCATTAATTTGCATAGCACGATATGAATGGCAATTAGACGGCGAACGACTGCATTAGGCGAGCACTATAAGGACGGGAATGATACCGTGCAGTGCAGGATCAAAGCACTTTGTGTTTGATGTTGTAAAACTGGTGGAAGATTGTTTTACCTGGTTCGGGATCTGTGCGCATCTTGGATGGGTTTTGTAATCCGATTTCATTTGAAAAGAAGCCAAGACGACAGTCCTTCGGAGATGAATATAAATTAGTCAGTGAGGTGAGTTGTTTGACTTGGATGGCGGTTGTATTTGTTTGTGTCAGAAGTCGTTGACTTTATGGCGCAGTTACGTTTGTCCTTTTGGTGCGGAGGGGTCTTTACAAGGGATGCATAAATGAAGGTGCTCTGTGAATGGGGATGAGTTGAATGAATAAAACCGGGTGCAGGTGTATTTATCCCGTCGCAGCTATAATTAAACTTACGGAGTCTTAAATGGGATAAGATTTACAGATGAGTCATAGGGCAGATGAGGTACTGTGGCAGGTCATTATTCGAAGAAGAAGGATTGGAAGTTAATTGTAGAGCCGGTTAAGTTCGGTAGTATTCTCATTGCGAAGGTTCCGAACCGTACTAGTATTTTCAAAGAAATAATTCTGAATATAAAAAATATAAGTTCAAACAATTTTAGTTAAATTTACTGAATATCAACGCAACTCTCAAGACTCTCTCAATGTTCTCTTGAAAAATGTTGCGCGTACGCCCAGTGGCTCTCCTAGACTCCTCTCAAGACTCTCTCCTCGTCCCTTTGTAAAATGTTTTGTATACGCCCCGTGGCCTCAATAGACTCGTCTCAAGACTGTCACCTCGTCCCTTTGCAAAATGTTGCGTATACGCCCTGTGTACACTCTTCTCAAGACTATCTCCACGTCCCTTTGGAAAATGTTACGTATACGCCCCGTGGTCTAACTAGACTCCTCTCAAGACTATGTCCACTTCCCTTTGAAAAATGTTACGTATACGCCCTGTGTACACTCTTCTCAAGACTATCTCCACGTCCCTTTGTAAAATGTTACATATACGGCCCGCGGCCTCACCAGACTCCTCTCAAGACTATCTCCACTTCCCTTTGAAAAATGTTACGTACACGCCCTGTGTACACTCTTCTCAAGACTATCTCCACGTCCCTTTGGAAAATGTTACGTATACGCCCGTGGCCTAACTAGACTCCTCTCAAGGCTATGTCCACTTCCCTTTGAAAAATGTTACGTATACACCCCGTGTACACTCTTCTCAAGACTATCTCCACTTCCCTTTCGAAAATGTTACGTATACGGCCCGCGGCCTCATCAGACTCCTCTCAAGACTATCTCCACTTCCCTTTCGAAAATGTTACGTACACGCCCGTAACTCTACTAGACTTCTCTCAAGACTATCTTCACGTCCCTTTGGAAAATGTTACCCATACCTTCTGTGGCCTCAATAGACTCCTCTCAAGACTATCTTTGGAAAATGTTACGCATACCTTCTGTGGCCTCACCAGACTCCTCTCAAGACTATCTCCACTTCCCTTTCGAAAATGTTACGTACACGCCCCGTAACTCTACTAGACTTCTCTCAAGACTATCTTCACGTCCCTTTGAAAAATGTTACGTATACGCCCCGTGGCCTAACTAGACTCCTCTCAAGACTTTCTCCACGTCCCTTTGAAAAATGTTACGTATACGCCCTGTGGCCTCAATAGCCTCCTCTCAAGACTATCTTTGGAAAATGTTACGCATACCTTCTGTGGCCTCAATAGACTCCTCTCAAGACTATCTCCACGTCCCTTTGTAAAATGTTACGTATACGCTCCGTGGCTCCACTAGACTACTCTCAAGGCAAGCCCCACATCCCTTTGCAAAATGTTGCATATACGCCCTGTGGCCTTAATAGACTATCTCCACGTCCCTTTGAAAAATGTTACGTATACGCCCTGTGGCCTCAATAGACTCCTCTTAAGACTATCTCCACGTCCCTTTGTAAAATGTTACGTATACGCCCTGTGTACACTCTTCTCAAGACTGTCTCCACGTCCCTTTGAAAAATGTTACGTATACGCCCTGTGGCCTTAATAGACTCCTCTCAACACTATCTCCACTTCCCTTTGAAAAATGTTACGTATACGCCCTGTGTACACTCTTCTCAAGACTGTCTCCACGTCCCTTTGAAAAATGTTACGTATACGCCCTGTGGCCTTAATAGACTCCTCTCAACACTATCTCCACTTCCCCTTGAAAAATGTTACGTATACGCCCTGTGTACACTCTTCTCAAGACTGCCTCCACGTCCCTTTGAAAAATGTTACGTATACGCCCTGTGGCCTCAATAGACTCCTCTCAAGACTATCTCCACGTCCCTTTGTAAAATGTTATGTATTCGACCTGTAGCGTCAATAGACTCCTCTCAAGACTATCTCCACGTCCCTTTGAAAAATGTTACGTATACGCCCTGTGTACACTCTTCTCAAGACTGTCTGTGGCCTTAATAGACTCCTCTCAACACTATCTCCACTTCCCTTTGAAAAATGTTACGTATACGCCCTGTGTACACTCTTCTCAAGACTGTCTCCACGTCCCTTTGAAAAATGTTACGTATACGCCCTGTGGCCTTAATAGACTCCTCTCAACACTATCTCCACTTCCCTTTGAAAAATGTTACGTATACGCCCTGTGTACACTCTTCTCAAGACTGTCTCCACGTCCCTTTGAAAAATGTTACGTATACGCCCTGTGGCCTCAATAGACTCCTCTCAAGACTATCTCCACGTCCCTTTGTAAAATGCTACGTATACGCCCTGTACCAATGCAGTTCTTGCTCCTTAAGAGTTTGGAAATAGTTGCAACGTCCGAAAACAGCTGCTTTTTGTGATCTTTTTGTGCCCACAATTTAAAATAATTCATTTCAAATGTTGTTTAGTCCATACTAAAAACAAGTGTATTTAAGAGAAATACCAATTTATATCAGGAAAGTAGCTGACCCTGCCACGCGTTCCATTGGACCAGATACATAAATCTGATGTGACATAATGACGCACATAGAACATCTGAGCATCCTTAGCGTATTATTCATGCATATGTCGCGGTCGCTGACTGCCGATGCACATTAAGTTGTATTCTGCCGATATTAAAATTAATAAATTATATAAATATAAATTTCTAGCATAATATATTCCTTGGAACGGAATCGTTTGAGCTTTCATTTCAAGACACCCTCATGGTAATACAGTCGAACTTCTCTACAACACACTTCTCTATTTTGAATTTCTCTCTATAACGATTTTTTTTTTTAAAACAGTTCATCTTCCTTATGTTTTTCACCCGTTTTGACCTCTCTATAACGAATTTCTCTATAACGTAGAGATCGGCGATCCCCAGTGACTACGTTATAGAGAAGTTCGACTGTATATGATCAAGTGGGTCCAAGACCACCCGGCAGCTATCCAAGAGCTAAGGATTAAACTCAGTGGAGATAACAATATCGCGAGGCAATAGGCTAGGTCGAACACCTTCCAGTGAATGAACATTAAGACTGCTTTCGGACGCACAATTAAATTTAGAGCCGCACTGCATATGGAGTGCTCATCACAGTCCACGGTCTTCAGCTTCTAATTTTACGAGGGCTGTTTCATAAATCAGCGACTTATTGAATAAAGTATGTTTTGGGAAATACGCGTTTTATTTGGTAAACATACATATTCTCCTTTGGCTCGATATATTGTGTCCAGCATTTTCTTCCATTTTTTATTCCCTCCAAATAATAGGTTTTCACAAGGCCCCAAAATAGACGTTGGCTTCAGTGATGACCTCCTCATCGAATGAAGAATCTCTTACCTCCAAGCCATTTCTGCAGGTTCGAAAACGGGAAATTCTCGCAGTGAGGAGAATACTCTGAATGGGGTAGCAGTTCGTAGCCTACTTAATGGACTTTTGCTGTAATGACTAATCACGTGCACAACTTCTACATGGAATGGAACATTACATATTCTTCGTCTAATGAAAGAATCTGGCCCGAAAGCATCACCGGTGGTTGTTCTTCCCTTTTCAAAATCGACCACATGCATCCCAAAAATAACCGCGACCATGACCGTGTTGGCCAACAGATCCACTTGGGCCATCTTTGGCACAGGTTAACTCAGAGTATTGATTGCCCTCTGTTTTTTTTTTTTTGTGATGGACTTTTGTCTCGTTCACTCGACACAGATGCTATAAATTGAACCATGCCCTGGTACGCAGACTTTCTTCGCTTCATGGCGCTCTGCGTTTGAGTGTAATGTTCATTGTTCAAGGGAGTATCTTTTCAAGTTAGTGTTTGTCTTTGAGATTTCCGACAACATTTCATCAAATGCGAAATTCCCACGCAATGCTGTGTCGTCAATTGTTCAAAGTTGGCGCTCATGCTGACAGACGCCCTTAGTGGATTGTTTTAAAAATTCAAAAATATTTTCACCTCTGCACACCGTCAACAGCGGTAAGGTAAAAGAGAACATTAGCCTTCTGCTCGTTGTGCAAAATGAGTTGAGACGCATTTGTCACTGTACCACCGTAGCCGCAACCTCCCTGCAGTGTGTGTGCGTCTTTGTCCAACTGTGCTCACCAACTTCTTGCATCGCGAACGGATTCCCTTCGGAGACAGTGCAATTTTCCAAGTTCTACGCATACCCTTCCACCAAGCAGCGGAAAACAATTTGAAAGGAAATATAGAAATGTGAAGCAAAGGACTTCTCAGGAGGCCTCCTCACCACCCACTCGGCGCTAAGGGGCGTCCATGGCGGTGCTCCCATTCCCTTGAAGCAGCCATATCAGTGGAAACAGCACGAAGTCACGTGTTAATGTTCGTTTAATTTGTCTCGTTTACCACCTGAGGATTTATGTCATTGGCCTGGAATTGCAATGCTCTCTCACTCTCTCTCAATCTCTCCGTCTCATCCACCCCCAGTTTTCTTTTCTATTCAAAGACTTCTGTAGCCGGGGTTATCTACGTGTATACCTCTACACGTGGCATCAGGTGGGTTTTGGAGGAGCGTTGTTACATAAGGTCTGCGATTGTAACCTCCCATTACTCCGGCATGCACCCCCCGGCAACCGCCCGCTGGGTATGACTCCTTGCCTTATGTGTCAGCGAAGAAGAGAAGGGCTTTCTTCGGAATGATTTTGTACTCAAGTTGCTCGCAAAAGCAATTGTTTTCGTATTACACAAGAACCAAGAGCACAGCGGCGAGGTATACACACTCCGAGTTACTTTGTGCTCAGTTGGAAATTCTTGCTTGCACGCGAGTTGCTCGTGCTCGTGCGGCCAGGCGACGACGACGCGCGACGAATTCAAGAACGACCTCATGGGGCGGCTAAATACCTACATACAGAGGTTGTGTGTACTTCGGAATTGGAGAAAAGTAATTAATGGAATTGCGAAAGTCCAACTAATGAGACTGCAAGCAGTGTCAGTGCGCTCTGCGTTGGATTAAATTCAAACTGGGAAAAGGTGACTGTGAAGATGCCGGTTGTCGCCCCCACGGGCATGACATTTCAACATTGTCTGTGCGTGACTGTGAGCATGTTGCACAACAGATCATGAGGACGGATTCGATGATGTAAGCAGAGATTTGTTTGAATGGAAGACAGCAATCTCTCAGCGATTTGTTTATATGTGTAGAAAAGGGACGACGGTGGGGCATTCCTCTCTTAAAGACATCCACCCAAGATCTGGTAATCTTCACTAACACTCCGAGAAGTGCTTGTCTGTGATGCAACAGAACTGTTGTCCTTGGGGTGCCTGGCGATTCTGCATACAATCACAGACACATTCTAGAGCCAAGCAGCGCTAGTGTTAATGGCCTGCGAGCAATATTTGCGTAAGCAGTTAGATTAAAAACTTTAACCTCTAGCCATCTCACAGTAACTTCCACACAACTGGGAGGACTTTGTTAAAAGACACGCAATTGCCAATCTGCATATGGGAGTGAAGGTTAGGTTAGTTTAAGTAGGAGTGCCTGATTGCTAAGGCCAAAGTAGGGCCATTGTGATACCACGTGCTTTGACTACTGCTTAACTCTGAACCCTTATGACAAAGCGGGTTAGCTCGATACTACTGAATCCGTTCAGTTCACTGAAGTTGTTGAAATAGTTGGCTTAAGGGTGTGAGGGGCGTGGAGAGATTATGTGGTTTTAACCTCCTCTTCATCTAGGCAGTTTCTGCCACAATCTTTTTGCAGCACACCCACCCTTCGGACGATTTCCTGGGTGAAGGTCTGCTCAATTCGAGCGGACAGAATGACGGTTTGTTTTCGCGCTGATAATGTATTAAAAGGGGATGTGCTTTCTTGCAGCTTTTAAGAATCTTAAGATACACACGGTATCTTAAGCAGATGTTAGGCTGTAGCCATCGTCATATTTTCGCAGCAATGCGAATGGAATAAATAACCCCTTTAAAGGAAACGAAGTAGAAGACATATTTTGCTTTTTTCAAGGATTTTTTACTTACTTACTTACTTATCAGCCTAGCGACCCATGCAGCGTCCAAGACTGAGCGATAGCTGCTTTCCATTGTTGACGGTCCTGGACACGCTTTTTACAGTCATCAAAGCCAAGCTGTCTTGCATCCGCTATTACTTGATCTTTATACCGGAGATTCGGACTTCCTCTTCTTCTCGAACCAGGAGGCTCGGATCCGAAGACCCTCTTAGCTGGAGCATTATTGTCCATGCGCTCGATGTGCCCGAGCCAGAGCTGTCGATGGAACTTCCGGACTACATCCACATCCTAGTACAGCTCGTAGAGTTTTCGGTTGTGTCTTCTCCTCTATTCACCTTCCTCGCAGATGGGACTATATATCCGACGTAGAATTTTTCTTTCGAATGTTCCAAGAAAAGAAAGAATGGCGATCGACGTCAGACACTCCTCCAGCATTCTTGATGTCCGAACGTTCCGAGGAGCCAACATCGACTCGGACCATTTCCTTGTTGTAGCCAAGGTAAGAACTCGGATATCAAGAGATCAACGGAGTCGAGAAAGGACACCACGGTTTGATGTCGGAAAGCTACAATCGCAGCGGACTGCTAGGATCTTTGCCGATCGAGTCTCCCGGAATCTCTCTCTAAGTTCGAGATGGAGAGGTGCTACGGTAGGAACGATGTCCGAAAGTTTTACCAGAGGGTGAAACAGTTATCCAGTGGATATAAGGTTCGGACAGAAGCCTGCCGGGACGAGAGTAGTAGAGGACAACTAGTAGTAGAGTCGCAGTCGATACTGAGAATTTGGAAGAACCACTTCTGCAGACTGCTAAACGGCGATGATGACACCAATGCCGCTGTCAGGCAGAATGTTCCACTCAATATGGACGATGATCGACGAGAATTCCGTCCCCCCGACTTAGACGAGGTCAAGATAGCAATATCAAGACTGAAGGCTAACAATGCTGCCGGTGCGGACGGACTGTCCGCTGAAATCTTTAAGGCAGCTGGAGATGATCTGGTTGGGCGTATGCACCAGCTCATCTGTAAGATATGGTCGGAGGAGAGCATGCCCGATGAGTGGAATCTCAGTATCGCTTGCCCGATCCATAAGAAAGGAGACCCCTTTGACTGCGCCAACTATCGAGGGATAAGTCTCCTGAACATCGCCTACAAGATCTTCTCTGCCGTTTTGTGTACTCGCCTGAAGCCGTTTATAAATAACCTGATAGGTCCTTATCAGTGTGGCTTCAGGCCAGGGAAGTCCACCATCGCCCAGATTTTCACACTACGGCAGATCCTGGAAAAGACCCAAGAAATGCAAATCGGCACCCACCACCTTTTTGTCGATTTCAGGGCCGCATATGACAGCGTGCATACGGACGAGCTATACAACGCCATGTCTAGCTTTGACATTCCTGCCAAACTCGTCAGGTTGTGCAGGATGACGATGGAGAATTCTCGCTGCTCCATCAAGGTCGGTACCGAACTCACCGAGACCTTCAATGTCAAAAAAGGATTTAGACAAGGCGAAGCGCTGTCATGTGATTTCTTTAACATCGTCCTGGAGAAGATCGTGCAAGACTCACACGCCAACACTAGAGGCACGATCTTCCAGAAGTCCATACAACTGCTAGCATACGCGGATGACATTGACGTGATTGGCAGAACACAGCGAGCCGTCAATGAGGCGTTTGCTGGCATTGAGGCGGAATTGGGTCTAGCAGTGAATGAGGGCAAAGCGAAGTATATGCTGTCATCAAGAAAGGACACACAACATCGACGTCTTGGACAGAGCGTCACAATGGGCAGCTATAACTTCGAGGTAGTCAAGGACTTCGTCTACCTCGGCTCCGCAGTCAACAGTACAAACAACATCAGTACCGAGATCAAACGCAGAGTAACTCTTGCCAACCGCTGTTTCTATGGGCTCAAGGGGCAATTGAGTAGTAGAGCCATCTCTCAAAGGACCAAGCTAATTTTATACAAGACCTTGATCATCCCAGTACTGCTGTACGGCGCGGAGGCATGGACAATCTCAAAAGCGGATGAGGAAGTTATTGGTATTTTCGAGAGAAAAGCTCTGCGTGCTATCTTTGGTCCTGTTTGCGTTGACGGTTTCTGGAGGAGAAGATTCAACCACGAACTATACGGGCTGTACAGCGACATGAGTCCAGTCATGCGTCTTCGTATCCAACGCCTAAGATGGCTAGGCCATGTAGAGCGTATGGACAACTCAGCTCCGGCCCGGAGAGTCTTCGACTCCGAACCCGTGGAACAACGCTACGGAGGACGCCCGCGTTTAAGGTGGCGCACCCAGATGGTAAAGGACCCCAACCAACTTGGCGTGCGACTAGCAGGAGAGGCTTGTTGGTTGAGGCCCAGGTCCACCCCGGACTGTAGCGCCAAATGAAGAAGAAGAAGTTCCAAGAATCAGCTTCGCAGTTTTGCTTATCGTTCAGCTTTCGGGTCCATATAGCAGGACTGGCAAAATAAGAGTTTTGTAGAGCATGACCTTCGTCCTTCGAGTCAGGAGTTTTGAGCCCAGTTGTTTCGACAAACCGAAGTAACACCGGGTGCCAAGGCGGTTCTACGTAGGATCTCCACAGTGATGTCGTTTGTGGAATTCACGTTTGCCCCGAGGTAGACAAACTCCTTTACTACCTCGAAATTGTAGCTGTCGATTGTGATGTTTTGCCCTAGGTGGTGTATGACGGATCGTTTTTTGGTCGACAACATACACTTTGTTTTATCCTCATTGACCTTAAGATCAGCTCGCTTCGACTCTTCATCAATTGCCGTAAATGCTTCCACTGCGGCACGTTGAGATCGCGCGACGATGTCGATGTCGTCTGCATATCCCAACAGTTGGACTGACTTGTAGAAGATAGTGCCTTCCGTGTTTACAGCTGCCCGCCGCACTATCCTCTCCAGTACCAAATTGAAGAAATCAAACGACAGCGCATCTCCTTGCCGAAATCCGGTGCAGGTATCAAACGGCTCGGAAGTCCTCGAGCTGAACTGCACGGTGCATCGCGTATTTGTAAGCGTAGTGCGACACAACCGGATCAGTTTTCCCGGGATCCCGAATTCGACAATCGCACCGATTTTTTAGGCTTTAAAAAACCTACGATGGTCTGATGGGTTACCCGAATATTCGTCAATATGTGCCCTTTTAGGTTTTCAAAACTCTTGAAAACAGACGAGATGTTTAGTGGGTATTATTTGTAAAAGATATTCAAAATTTCATTTTAAATCGGATGAAGTCTTCTTCTTATTCATATGGCGCTAAAAATTCGATTGAATTACTGGCTTTAGTTTTCTGGTACGTACCAGATAAACATGATGACAAAGGAAATAAGAATTTCTATCTTTCCCACTTGTCGCACTAATTATGGACAAAATAAACCCATTAGTCGCTCTTTGAAATTATATAACTCTGTCACATCGGAAGACGACATTTAGGCCGATAGGGAGGGACTGTTTTAGAAATGTTGCCCAAAAAAACCCAGTAAATGTATTTTTGAATTTAATGAAATTAAGTACAAACATTTTTGTAACCAGCATATTGTTAATCCAATAACGATAAATAAATAAATACATCTCCTTTTGGCTTGAGAGAAGAGGTTGTACCAGACGTAGCGAGTTCATTGGCTTTGAAATCTCCCGCAATGTTAAGGTCTGTGGAATAGACACCCACCCCTGCGTCCGTCTTCGATGTCTCTGTGTATATTCCCAGGAGATCTTCCAGTCCAGGGTCTGATTGTGTGAGAAGGACTTGGCTTTATGACTAAATAACGCGGACAAACCATGAAAGCAGGCGACGATGTCTATTTCGACAAGAAAAACATCACACATTGTGACAACGAGAATGATAATTTGATTAACCGGCAGAACCCCTAAGCTGAAGAAAAAAGAACTTAGCTGCACTAGTCAGGCCAAGTATTAAGGTGTAATCTTAGACAGCAAGTTAAGCTGGAAACTAAACATTAGGGAACATTAGGGAAGAAGGCGGCGGCAGCTATTTACACATGTAAAGGAATCTTTTGCCCCACATGGGAAATTAAACCAAGAATGGCTCACTGGATGTATACGGCTGTTGTTAGACACATCTTAACACCTTTGGTGGCCAGCACTGAATAACAAATCCAATCTTAAATTCATAAGCAGTATTCAAAGATTAGAGCGTATCTGCATCACAGGGGCATTGCGATCCACTCCCACAGCCGGCATGGAAACATTGTACAGCATCTTCTCATGGACATCTATGAAAAGCTGGTAGATACCAAAGCAGCGTTAAGGGCACGGCAGTGCAACCGCTGGAGCAGTTCACACAGCTTAGGTCACACAGAGATAATCAGAAATGCGAGACTACCAACGCATACAGATTATACAACACTCGATTTAGACTTCGAGTTAGGGTTCAAAACACTTATCCGAAACATCAGATCTGGTAAGAAAACCAGGCTGCCCTGAAATCTACACAGATGGCTCAGAAACAGACGAGGGAACCGGACTATGAGTATTAGCGACATCGCCGGCCATATCCTTTTCCCTGTCTCTTCGACTGCCCAACCATTGTAGTGTACTCCGGGCAGAAGTTTAAGCTATCCAAGAGGCAACTTTGCCGTCTATCTCTTAGGGAGACAGCGGTTAGATGCAACCTAACCCTATGCTGGGTACCTGGGCATAGTGGTTTTCCAGGCAACGAAAGGGCCGGACACCCCATATCCCTCACTCCCAGTAATAAACACCTTGTTACTTACAGATGCCGTCGCCTCCGCTAAGCGGAGATGGATGGAATAAGATACAATTAGAACTTCGAGGCTTATTTGGCCCGCACTAAGACCAAACAAAAAAAATACACTCCTAACACTAAACAGGAATGTAATAAGGAACGTAGTGGGCATTATCTCCGGCCACTGCCTTCTCAGAAGAATAGAAGGCCCCCACAACGACTGCTGCAGAAGCTGTAGTGACGAGGAGGAGGGAGAAAATACACTTCATCAGCTTGGCACTTGTCCAGCCCTTGCAAAAACTAAAAAAGATATGCTAGGCAACTACTTTTTCAGTAACCTAGAGGAAATGTCACACTTAAAGATACAAGACAGCTAAATTTATCAGGAAAACTAATTGGCTGTATATCAGCACAGGAGTGGACTTGTCAAAGTAGGCCACTAGAATACCAATAGGCAGTCTCTAGGTTTATTTCATTTTTCGTTAGTGTAGTCCTTTTTTAAGAGGAGCTGGTTGAAAGCACCGGTTAGCGGATAGCCCAAAAGATCCAACCAGGGTCTTAGTGGGCCACAACTGCTTCTGTGGTGGCAATCGCCCAAACCTTACCAAACCTAACCGTCAGAGTTTCAATGACAGCTGCAAGCACAGCAACACAAGAGAATTATCAACAATGCTTCTCGCTCCCTTTTAATGGACACCCTTTTAGGTGAACGATTCTCTTAATGGTTGGCTGGTAGTTAATCGGACCATTATGTGAACAAAACGCAGGCAACGTGGCTGTCCACTTAAGAGAGAGTTCACTGTATGATGTTTGGAGCAAGAACGAGTAAGGAATAGCACTCTTTTGCAGCACTCTTTTGACACTCCTGACAACCGACCCATCAATCTGCGCAAAAATGAGGCCATCTCGGTCAGGACTACCCGAAGGCAGATTCCTGATCACTCGTGAAACGACCTCGAGACACACACAAAATCTCTCCACTTGCTTTTAAGAGACTTCAAATCCATCCCGCGTGGACTGAGGCATGGCATTCTGAACATAACCATAACCGCAGATGATTTGTCTACGTTAATACCGTTTATGGCGTCAGTGCACACGTCTTCACTCCATCCGGACGATAAATAAACACTCCTCCTTCTCCTCCCGACATCATTTCACTGCCAATTTATGACACGCAAGCCTCAGCTGCATGACGACAATGCTCCTGACCCACTCCCGCCGTGTTACACACAATACAGAGTTGATGCTTAAGTAAACACTCATGTCAATCGCAACCCACTTGCAAGGATTTCAATGCCATCGTCTGCACAAAGGATGAACAAAAAAAAAAAGAGAACACCAAGAAAAAACACTGAAATCCATCGACTTATTCGGATCTCATTTTACAAAAAATAACTGAAAAAAAGCAAAAAAAAAAAACACTTAACTCTAATACCCCCGTCAAACATGTCGTGGCGCGAAGGAAAAAACGAACGCAGAAACATCCAAAGTGTATTAGAAACGAATAAATATTCGAGGCCCCCTTGGTCTGACAGGGCTTATGTTACTGCCGTGAAACGGTGCAGGGAGAAAGTCACAAACACAAATTTGTCACGTTTAAGAGCGCTGCCTAAAAATAACAAATCGGTTTGAACTTGATAAACGCAAGTCCTTTCGCTTTGTTCCTCCGCAACCCGCACACCCCCACCCACCCATCATCGCCCATCCTTCGCACCATCAGCAGAGCATATACAATTGTTAACAGCACACATCCTGAGTGTGTTCAGTTCAGCTTGTTGTTGTTGGGTGGTGGGGGTTTTTTTTTCTTCGAGTGTTTTTGTTGTCGTCGTTGTCACAGCGTCCCTTCACGGTATTCCCTTCCGCTGGATCCGCGTTGCGCGTATTCCCAACACAATTTACCAAAAAACCCGTGCGGATAACATTCTAAGTGAATGAAACAGATTCTTCAGGGACATGAAATGTAAATCTGATAAAAATCGAGGCAAGAAAGGACTCACTCGCCCACCGTCGCCCGTCGCTCGTCGTCTTCGTTCACCGTTCATCATGCCTTGCCCGTGTCTTTGTCCGGAGCTTGGCAGCAGTGTCTCTAAAGGAAAATAAAATGGAGTCTCTCTCTAATCTGAAAGGAACGACGAGGACGAGGGGACGGTTTGTATCTGTGGGCGGAAGAAACAGACACAAAAAAAAAAAAATGAAAAAAAAAACAGAAAACACATCTTACCCTACCCCCCCTCTGGAGATGAGAGGAACGCGGGCACAAAAAAATCGTTATAACGTGGGTGTACATCCGCACCTTTTACATGTTTCGCACTTCACTCTCATTGCGAAGCCAACTGTCAACTTCCGAGAGAGAGAGAGTGAAAGAGAGCGACTGGAGTCGAAGGGTGGACAGGTTATGGTGGTATGACTAAAAGGGTAGCCAAGCCCAGAGGAGCATCGCAATCACTTGCCTCGCAGTTCGCATCCTTCTTGGGTTGAATTTCAATGAACTTCCTCTCGGAGGGATGTGAAATATTAAGGGGTACACCATGTTGATGCCTGAGCAAGTGAATCCCCCGGATGGTGTTGTATTTTAAGTCGATGAGCTCTGCGGTGGCCGTTGGGGAAGGGGGGGGGGGGAGAATGCTTGGTGTCGGCGGACGAGACCGACACAGGATTCTCGGGTCAGGACGTTAATAAACGAAGTTAGCAAAAGATACGCTTTGCATGGGGAAGATTGTGTGGTTCTCAGGATTAGTAGCGATCATGCCACAACGATTGATGGAACCCAGCGATATTCTTGTCCATTGACATTGCTTTTTGTGGGGCTGCTGCGATTGGGCCGTGGGCTGGGTGGTGAATGGTGATATACTACACAAAAATGTGTGGCTCCTTCTATATGGGGAGAATGTAATCCGTGCACAGACACGCACACAGGTGGGAATTAACTGGCAAAGGGATTCTTTGTCGACCCATCGAGTGGTGGTTGTGGTTCGGCTTATCTTGAATGGAATTCAGGTGTAAAGTGGTTTGATAAATCCTTTAGCGAGCACTGCGGAACGGGCACAATGGGGACTCGAATGTCAACACACAAGCATCCTTGGGCCAACAATCGCTATGCGATGCCACAAAAAGGTGCGGATGCCTCGGGCTTAGTACCTCAATTGGATGAGGATTTTGAAACGCTCCGTAGGGTGGATGGTCGGTTGCTTCCCGGAAGGCAATCAGTGGTTTGGCATCAGCAGGGGTTCTTACACTAAAACGATTCATTTTATGCCCACTTTGGATTAGTACAAAGTGCTCAATGTAGACCAGAAGCTATGACCGAAGAATTTCCCATAAACTTGTACTTCATTGAATTTGAAAGTCTTACATGTGCACGTACATATGTCGTTGACGAAGCTGTTTCTGTGTCAGAATGAAACGAATTTCAAGTGGCAACCGGTACGAATATGTTCGAGTGGGTTTCTATACCGTGATTAAGTGACATCAGCAGTTTAACTTGATCAGATCGTCAGCATCCATGTCGCATTTAAACAAAAAATTTGTAGTTTTTCCATCCCCGTTGCAATGCCAGTTAAGAAGGGTACATTGTCCATGATTGCATTTTTACCTCATTTATTTAATTTGTTCGTCAAGGAATAACGCCATCTTAAGTCAGGTTAAGTCATGTATTTAGATGTATGACATTTTTGGCCACCTACGCAACAATGCATCTTACAGAAAAGGGGAAAACCCTTTTCAATTGCTCTCTAACAACTCAGTATCCAGCGTGCCTACTAAGCTGTGATTGCGTTAAAATTGTCGTATAAATCTCTGGTCTGGTGGTGTCATTGGTGTTAACATCTTCGATAATAATTTACCGTCACATAGTCAGCGTCAAACCGTCAGAGTCACACCGTCAGCCGTCAGCATTGCACCGTCACCCTCACACGTCAGCATCGGACCATCTGAATTATACCGTCACGACTTCAGAGTCACGCCACACCGTCAGCATCACGTCGCGTCGTCAGCTTCACACCGTTAACCTTATGCCGTCAGCATTATACCGTCAGCGTCACATTGATGTAGTCACGTCGTCAGCGTCACACCGTCAGTGCCAGTCCGTCAGCTTCACACCATGAACGTCACATCTGCATTATCAAACCGTGCTCGTCACGACATCCTTGTCACAATGTCATCGCCACATCGTCACTGTCACACGGGGTCAGGCCATCAGTGTAACATCGTCAGCATTATTCCGTCAGCGTCACGCCATCAATGTCATACCGTCAGCGTCACGTGGCGCAACGAGAGCTCACGGGAACTGCAGCCTTACGCAGTTCTTGTCGAGCCATGGGGGTTACCGAAAAAACCTCCACAGATTCGGTCACGACAGCTCACCCACTTGTCCAGAATGCGCGCGCGAAGATGAAGACGCAGAGCACGTAATATTCCATTGCATTCCATTGCTTTGCCGTGGCGAGAGGAAGTCTACCAACTCCCTAGCTCCTAGTTAGCCATATGATGGAGTCAGCTGACAAATGGCTGGTGACCTGTTCCTTTATTACAAGGGTGCAGATCGAGCTAAGAAGGCTGGAAAGAGAAATAAAGGCCGAATTGGCGTGATATGCTAACCAGCCCCGCGAAGTAATACCTAACGGCAGTTCCGCGGGGAGAGTGGTAGAAGTGTGCAGAGGTGTGTTTTAGGACGTAGGTGCGAGGAAAAAGGAAGAAAATATCCCGTGAATCGTTCAAGCTGGTAAGACGGGTTACCAGTATCTTGAAGAAGATTCCACATCCATTGGCGCAAACCAAAGAAAAAAAAAAACGTCACGTCGCGCCGTATGCTTCACACCATCAACCTTTAACCGTCAGCGTCTGATTTCCAAGATCACACCGTCAGTACCACTCCGTCAGCGCATACAGTAAGCGTCACATCTGCATCGTCACACCAGCCTGGTCACACCATCATTGTCACAACATCATCGACACACCGTTATAATCACACAGTTAACGTCTCATCATAACCGTCACATAGTGAGCACAACGTCACGCCGTCAGCGGCACACGGGCAGTGTCACATCGTCACCGTCAATTATGCTCGCTAGATTAAATGTTAACCGCACGCTATGGTCAAATGTTGGGAACATGTGGTTTGTAAAACCTCACACTACACCCGACCGCCTGGGCTTGATTGGAAAAGAATTTACTGGCC
The DNA here is from genome assembly GCA_964034865.1 of Eristalis intricaria. Lineage (NCBI taxonomy): Eukaryota > Metazoa > Arthropoda > Insecta > Diptera > Syrphidae > Eristalis > Eristalis intricaria. Next base: position 110,766,098 of record OZ035873.1, on the reverse strand, counting down.
GAGTTGTCTCGCTCATTTTGGTGACGTGAAATGTAAGCCTAGATCGTACGTGTTCCGTCGCCTTGAAAACGAATATTCGTCAAGTTATGGCCGACCCAGAAGGCGTGTCGAAAAGTTGTCAAAATCGTGTCCAGCAAGAACCCTCGTGGAGGGCTCATGTTTGGTGTTATACATATTCCATTCATAATGCCGCGACCCAAACAATATGCTGAAATAAATATTCCATTGGATACAGATTCATGAATGTGTTGGATTTGAAACTAGGGTCGAAAGCACAAAATGCATCAGCTCGCAATGTAACATCCCTGTCCCCAGCAGTTTGTCCAATTCCCAGAAATGAAACCATACTGTATTCATTTCCTCAGCACATTGACTTTAAGTTAAGCCAAAACTTTTCGCCCAACCATCCCCTTTTTCACCGTCGTCACCGTTAATTAAAGTCAAGATTCCACAGAAACAAGAACCCGCACGTGCATGCGCACCGCTATAAACGAGCAAAACTTCAGCAGCATTCCAGTTGATAAGTTTTGAAGCGAAGAGGAGATATCCTGACGTTGGGGAATTACTCAACTGAAACCCCATGAAGTTTAAATTGAAAACAATTTTTCGCCGTTCGTTTTCTGATCCCTGCAAACTAAGCCGGTTGCATAATTCACCAACCAGTTAACGGTTCTCACCTGGAGATTGCACAATGGTGGCGTACGGATTGGGGGCGGCGGAATCAAGCTTCGGATTGTTTAGAATAACTTAAATTGCTCGCAAAGAAGTTATATGGAAATACGAACGCGCGCCCTGCGAACCACCAAAATCCAAGCGATCTGGAAGAAAGTTCACGAGTTGTTTGACTTTTGAAGGAAGGTAGACGATTCATTAGGAGTTGCGATAAGCAGAGTATTGTGCCTAAACGAGGGGGATGACAAATTTAAAATGAATAGAAGTCGAGAACACCAACAATGACAGTTGAAAGTTTAATGCATTCGCTGACGTTTTCAGCTGGCTGCTAGTCGCGGTTGGATATCAAGTATCATTTTTTGATGGACCATATGAAACAGTGGTTTCTGAACCTTTTTAGATTGGCCGGACCTTTGACGTATTTTACAACTCTATCAACTTGAATTGGCCTTTGTCATGCATGTGTTAAAAGTCTGCATAAGAGAGTGGCACATCTTCTCTAGATAAATTGTTGCTCTGCGAGTTGGGGAGTCGCGCTTGCCTGTACTAGCCTCACTTTCCAATCAGGACATGCTGCCAATGATGCGAATCTGAAGTGATTACAAGCACCGTTCTTCACACCATCCCTGGTCTGCCAGGTGAGGAGTAGGCAGGCTCAAGGCAATCAGCTTGGTATGACTTTATAGAGCCAGGGTAAGAAGAGAGTTCGAATGTAATTACATATTTACTGTTGGGACAAACCTTCTTCTTCTTTATTTGGCGCTACAGTCCGGGGTGAACCTGGGCCTCAACCAACAAGCCTCTCCAGCTAGCACGGTCTCTGGCTAGCTGTCTCCAGTGTCGCACGCCAAGTTGGTTGAGGTCCTTCTCCATCTGGGTGCGTCACCTTAAACGCGGGCGTCCTCTGTAGCGTTGTCCCACTTGTTCGGAGTCGAAGACTCTCCGGGCCGGAGCTGAGTTGTCCATACGCTCTACATGGCCTAGCCATCTTAGGCGTTGGATCCGAAACGCCTGACTGGACTCATGTCGCTGTACAGCCCATACAGTTCGTGGTTGAATCTTCTCCTCCAGAAACCGGCAACGCAAACAGGACCAAAGATCGCACGCAGAGCTTTTCTCTCGAAAATACCAATAACTTCCTCATCCGCTTTTGAGATTGTCCATGCCTCCGCGCCGTACAGCAGTACTGGGATGATCAAGGTCTTGTATAAATTCAGCTTGGTCCTTCGAGAGATGGCTCTACTACTCAATTGCCTCTTGAGCCCATAGAAACAGCGGTTGGCAAGAGTTACTCTGCGTTTGATCTCGCTACTGATGTTGTTTGTACTGTTTACCTCGAAGTTGTAGCTGCCCATTGTGATGCTCTGTCCAAGACGTCGATGTTGTGTGTCCTTTCTTGATGACAGCATATACTTCGTTTTGCCCTCGTTCACCGCTAGACCCATTTTAGCCGCCTCCGCCTCAATGCCAGCAAACGCCTCATTGACGGCTCGCTGTGTTCTGCCAATCACGTCAATGTCACCCGCGTATGCTAGCAGTTGTACGGACTTCTGTAAGATCGTGCCTCTAGTGTTGGCGTGTGAGTCTTGCACGATCTTCTCCAGGACGATGTTAAAGAAATCACATGACAGCGCGTCGCCTTGTCTAAAAGCTTTTTTGACATTGAAGGTCTCGGTGAGTTCGGTACCGACCTTGATGGAGCAGCGAGAATTCTCCATCGTCATCCTGCACAACCTGACGAGTTTGGCAAGAATGTCAAAACTAGACATGGCGTTGTATAGCTCGTCCCTAAGCACGCTGTCATATGCGGCCTTGAAATCGACAAAAAGGTGGTGGGTGTCGATTTGCATTTCTTGGGTCTTTTCCAGGATCTGCCGTAGTGTGAAAATCTGGTCGATGGTGGACTTCCCTGGCCTGAAGCCGCACTGATAAGGACCTATCAGGTTATTTATAAACGGCTTCAGGCGAGTACACAAAACGGCAGAGAAGATCTTGTAGGCGATGTTCAGGAGACTTATCCCTCGATAATTGGCGCAGTCAAAGGGGTCTCCTTTCTTATGGATCGGGCAAACGATACTGAGATTCCACTCATCGGGCATGCTCTCCTCCGACCATATCTTACAGATGAGCTGGTGCCTACGCCCAACCAGATCATCTCCAGCTGCCTTAAAGATTTCAGCGGACAGTCCGTCCGCACCGGCAGCTTTGTTAGACTTCAGTCTTGATATTGCTATCTTGACCTCGTCTAAGTCGGGGGGACGGAATTCTCGTCGATCATCGTCCATATTGAGTGGAACATTCTGCCTGACAGCGGTATTGGTGTCATCATCGCCGTTTAGCAGTCTGCAGAAGTGGTTCTTCCAAAAAACCAAACCACAAACTTTTATAAAAAAAAAACAAAAAACCAGACCCGTCTTAATTCACCGAGCTTTATTCAGAGACTCATTGACTAAGGAACAAACTATGATACATGTTAGCTATTAACAGTTTTGCTTGACAGTGCAGATGATCGTGTGATTTATCATGTGATGTAAGTATACTGTAACAATGTATGTACATGCGTGTATAAACGTACATTTACTTTCAAACTCTCCTACTTAGGGATACCAGTACAAGTTTGGGTGAGCCTGAAAAGACTAGAAGGCTTGACCTATGCGTGTACAGTCCTATGAGCAGAAGTTGGACCCTCCGTCTGAAAGGCCAAATGTAGAAAATATCGATAAAATCATGGACATTTTTGAGTCCAACCATCATCACTGTTTCGATTTCTCGGGAGCTAAACATTGCACAAAAAAAAACTCTTTGGGACCATTTGTTGGATACAAAAAGAAGCTCGATGTATGGGTACCAAACGAGTTACGCTAAAGACCCTTACACACCGTCTCCAAAGGACATACGTTTGCTGTGAAAGAGTCAACATCAAGAAGTGAGCAATCAACCACTAATCAACGAAGTAGATCTCACTAAAAAGAGTGCTAAAGAATTGCATTGACTAACAATCCAACTTTTACTCTATTTTCCTCTCATTTTACATTCACTCCGTTCAAACTAAATATATGGAAGCGTCAAATCTCATGTCCAACTTTGGAACAACGCTCATGTCATGTCGTAAAATCGCGACACTCCTGCAAGATGCTTGTGTGGATATGGATTTATGTGCCTCCACTGGATTTTTCAACATTATGTTCATGAACCGGGCATGGTTCATTTCCAGTGGAGACTACGTGTTATGGACCGAATCTCCATCTGTGAATCCTCGCAACAACATCGACTCATGTGATTTCTACATTTTGGCACTGGAGAAGATAGTGCGGAGGGCAACTGTAAACACGGAAGGCATTTTCTTCCACAAGTCAGCCCAACTATTGGGATAAGCAGATTACATCCACATCCTTCCCAACGTGCCGTGGTGGAAGCTTTCACTGCAATTGAGGAACAGGCGAAACGATCTGGACTTAAGGTCAATGAGGATAAGACGAAATATATGCTGTCGAACAAGAAACGATCCGCCGCACACCAGCTAGGGCAAAACATCACAATCGACAGCAACAATGTTGAGGAAGTGAAGGTCTACCTCGAGGCAAACGTGAACTCCACGAATGACATCTTAGTAGATATCCGACGTAGAATCATCCTCGGCAACCAATGTTACTTCGGTTTGTCGAAACAACAGGGCTCATAACTCCTGACTCGAAGGACCAAGATCATGCTCTACAAAACCCTTATTTTGCCAGTCCTACTATATGGAGCTGAAAGCTGGACGATAAGCAAAACTGCGAAGCTGATCTTGGCACCTTCGAAAGAAAAATTCTACGTCGGATATGTATGGTCGCGTCTGTGAGGAAGGCGAATGGAGTTGTACCCGGATGTGGATGTAGTCCGGAAGCCAAAAATCCGTCAACTCCACTGGCTCGGCCACATCGAGCGCATGAACACTCCAGCTAAGAGTGCTTCGAATCCGAAACTCTTGGTACCGAACCTCCGGTATAAATAGAAAGTCATCGCGGATGCAAAAGAGGTTGATGACTGGAAGCAGCGTGCCCAGGACCGTTAACGATGGAGGGCAGCTATATCTCAGGCTCGGACCCTCAACGGGTCGTATGCCTGATAAGTAAGTTAGTGACTGATGAGGAAAAGTGAATCATTAACTGGTTTAAGACTGACAGGCTAAAGGACCGCGCTGTATTCCAACAAATAACGAAAGCGAACATGTAAGAGCAATACCGGTAGAGCGCAGTCAAGCCAGCGGCCCTGGCTTACTGAAGAGACATGAAGGCTGGTTGACGAGCGGAAACGGCATAAGGCTTGCATTGCAGCTATCCCGCAGGGCACCATAAAGGGGTGAGCTAGAATGCCTACAACGTAGCGTGCGTACTCTATCAACGCCATGGCCACTGAAGCGGAAGGAGCAGCAAGTAGGGGGCCAGTGAATGAACTAACAGGCAAACATCGCTCGATGCAACACCTGGTCAAAAAAAGTTTAAACGTCTGTCTACTTATTTCGGATGAGAACCAGCTCAATCGGTGGAAGAAGCATTTTGGTGCGTGTATTCGCCGACCGACGTTACACCCCCAAATCCGGCCGAAGCACAAGATTCCCGAATTCGTACGAATACTTCAAGTAAAGATGACATCAAGATCGTCACCATAGCACTCAAAAATATCAATGCGACTTGACGGAATCCCTGCGGAGCTTTGACAAGCCACCCCAAAAATTTCGGCTGAGTTATAATTGCACCCACTAGTTGGACGAGCTTGGGAGGTTGAAACCTTTCCCGAAGAGTGGAAGAAAGGAATACTCGTCAGGCTTCCTATGAAAGGAAACGTAATGCTGTGCGAGATATATGCACGCTTCCTGGGGTTGCTAAGATTATAGCAAAAATAGTGCTAAGTCGAATAAAGGAACATCTGGAAGGCACTCTCTGTGAAGAGCAAGCAAGTTTTGGCAGTGGATCCTCCTTAGTCGACGATATCAATGCCACCCTGGGTATCGTCAATGCTCGCCCTTCATCAGTGGCGAACCTAGCTCATTGTGGCATTCGTTGACTGGTTTTGAGGCTAGAGAGATCAGAGACAATTTAATCAAAGGTGGAGCTGCAAGTATTTCAGTTAAGAAAATACTAGCACAGTCGAAGTATTAGGAGACTCCGACTAAACACGTGCCGCAACCGATGAATTCACCTTTGAGCCTACATATGCCTCCTGGTCGACGTGATCGTAAATTCTAGCGTAGACGAAAAAGATTTATAAGTTCAATGAACCCGTCACAGAGGTGAATCTAAATCGGATTCAGCATCAGTTCATTGAAAGCCCATCCTCCCCGGAATTATGGACAAATCAACTAGTCTTTCATGCACCATATCCTCGGGATGATGGACGACGTTTCCAACAAATTAATTAAGAACCGCAGTCATCCATGAACCATGATGACACTGTGAAAGGACATTCTGAAAATAATGATGTCCACACAGATTGCATTGCAGTGCAGCCATTCAACCAACTGGAGCGCACAACTGGCCATCTCAATCGGACACACATAGATGACCTGACAGCATCTGCAAATTCAAAGCCCGATACAATCGGACTGCCTGAGTACCTCCGATGGCACATTCATGGGTCACTACCTTTTTCTTCGTATTTCCCTCATTTTCATGGTCTTGTATTTTTTCATTTGTTCATTTTTTTTTCCAAGAGCACAGCAGGAAGATGTGGTTACAATATGTAGTCTGCACTCGATTTTAAAACCGAATGCGGCCAGGGATTGGAGAGCTTAGACGACGTCTCAGGGAAATTTATAATCATTTCGGCCAGTTGTGTCTGCTCCACCGACCGACGACCGACAGTGGTGAGTGCTTCTTACCGTAGATTTTTTACTTCCCATTTATTTGCCGCACAGCGGTGGCACATACTCTCGAAACCATTTGCCATAACAAGACATCCGTAATGGCCACAAGGAGGGATATGCTCTGCTTCCTGCTCTGCTCAGCGAAAAATGGAATGTAAGCGAAGGTACTTTATTTTTCTCGCTGATTTCACCGGAGATTTTCAATTCTTTTTTTTCCTTTTTTTTTTTCATTTCCATTTTTTGCTGCTGTGTTTTTCTTTTTCTGATTTTTCTTCTGCCTTCGCAGTCCTTGGCTTCGCTATTTCGATCTATCTATCTAATGTGCTCTTTGTTCTCACGTCTTGTCTTATCCTTGGAAATTCAAAAGGAGCCCCAGCAACCACAGCGACCGAGAGCATGGCGAAGATGGCGTTACGGGTGATATATTATTCTAAAACCTTTTTCTCTTCACTTTCCTCCGTGGGCAAGCAACCTGGATGTGGTCTCAGCGGATGTGTCCTGGCGAACAAATCAAATTGCAACCCTTCATTGACTTTGATGATGTGAACAAAAAAAAAAATCTCTTGCACACGATTTTGCGCTTCGCTTGGATCTGGATGGGATTATATTTTGCTTTTGGTCTTGAAAATGTCTTTTGACTTTTATCAAACTCTGACAAGGTCAGGCTTAATGTGCACGTGTACTCTGTGGAGAGACTTTGTTTCTTAATCTTTCGAAAACTTTGTCTTTTAGGGATCAGATGTAATCTATGGTGGGTCCCTAGGCTAATGGTAATGGGTCAGGCAATGAAAGAGCCTGCGAGCTAGCTAGAACAGGGGTGTACCTGTCGCTGCCAAATAAGCAAGAGGTTCCTTATCCCGCACTTCAAGAAATTAACACCTTGTAACTTACAGATCCCATCAATTTGAACGAATCCGAGTCTTAAGTGGCCTTCAATAATTAAAAAAAAAAATAAGAAAACAAGTACACCCCTAAAATTGTACAGAAACGAAATCGGTAGAACCGACCATTGCCTGCTTGGTACACCCACCATAAGAATGAGAGTCCGCCACAAAAGAAGAAGAAGCTACTGTTCACTACCTCGGCACTTGTCCAACCCGTTAGCAGCCTAGAAGAAATGTCAGCCATACATACTCTGATCGTAGCAAAGTTCATTAACGCTAATCTGGACAAAGAGTGTACTTTGGCTAGAGTCATAAGTAAGCACAGACTCCGTAAGACCGCGTCAAGAAATTAACTCTGTTGTTTGCAAGCGATTCCCACACCTCGACATTCATAAAGGAACTTGTAGGTGCCCCGATCAATCAACCGTCAACCAGATTGATCACGTTGCGATTGACGTTAGGTGCTCCTCCAGCATACTTGATGTCCGAACGTTCCGAGGAGCCAACATGTGGCCAATGTAAGAACTCGGATATCAAGAGAACAGCGGAGTCGAGAAAGCACACCACTGTTTGTCGTGGATAAGATACAATCGGAACGGACTGCCAGGATCTTTGCCGACCAAGTCTCCCAGAATCTCTCTTTTAGTTCGATGCCGCCTGCGCAAGCAATTGAAGAAGGCTTGGAAGAAGGATTGGAGGCGTTGTCAAGAAGCCATCAAAGAAGCTGCATCAGTGGCAGCTGGAATTTACGATGCCACCTAGGATAAACCCATGGTTTGACAACGAGTGCGAGTGTAGAGCTCTTCGTGAGCTCTACGAACAGAGACGCAGGGACGAGACCCGGCTTCTCAGGCGGAAAAAAATGCCACGAGAAGAGCCTTGCCTTCACCAAGTAGTTTATCGACTCTAAAATAAAGAATATCAGCAAATGATCACTCATCTGAGTTTTAACCTCTCTAGTCTCGGAGAGGCCGTGTGACACATGGGAGAAGAACGATCCCATTCATTTTCAAGTCTTGCCGTGCGAATGAATTGGACTCGAATTGTCGCATGGGGCCCTGATGAACGTCATTAATTTGAAGCTGTCGAAAAATGCAACACATGCAGTCAGATTCCGTGAGCGTGAGTTTTAAGGCGTATATAAAGGGTGTCCCATAATAACCGCAAGATTTGAATTTGCCGCCAAATGCGGACCAAATTGTGGGCAACACCAAACAAATATGATACAACAACACGTTTTCATAATTGGACAATATCTCAAAAATAATGAATGTTTGGCGGTAGCAGTTGGAAAACTACGTACAAAATGATCTAGGTCAGGTATACAGAGTCAACTTGGTCTTCCAAAAGAGGGCGCTGTAAAAAAAGTAGCGCTTGGCAAGAGTTATTCTGTGTTTTATTTCGGAACTGATATTGTTTTCACTGGTTGCCGTGGAGTCGGTTTACTTCGAGCCTCGAAGGTTTAGGCGCCTGCAATGAAAATGTGGCCGTGTTGTCGATGATAATGGCAGCATGTATTTTGTATCGCCCTCGTTTCCGCCAGACCCACTTCAGCCGCTTCCGCTCATGAATTTCTAATAGTTCGATCCGTTGGTAACTTGGATCGTTTAGTCGACTGAGGGCATGATTTGGAACCTTGGAAAAGGTTAAAGTCCGGCAGATCTTATCTGGACGTTGCTATTGGCTTACATGGCTAAATTTGGACACTATCACTACAAACTGGAAGGAGTGCAAAAAAAAACTTTAGGAAGCATACAATTCGGATGTAAGTAACGGCACAGCTGCTAAAGGCAAGTCAGATTTCACATAAATGCTTATAGCGTTGTTCAATAGAACTTTTGACAATCAATAAAGTCAGGAATATATTCTTGCGCTGATTTTCCACCTACGCTCGAACTCGTCCGGGAGGGTGACTGACCAGCCGTGGAGAAAGGTCGTGGTCTTGTTAGGTAAGGTTCGATTGAGGTGGCTGACTGCCGCGCAGAAGGACAGCAGACACACTTAGTCCAATCGAAGGCCCATTGTGTTACCACGTGGCTACCTATTCCGCAATCCAATTTGTGCTTTTGATAAAGCGAAGAAGATGGCTGATTCTGATGCTTCCCAGTTCAACCAGATTATCAAAGCAATGGGCCGCCAGAAGTCTGAATCTACGGGATGAGAGAGCACTGTAGCTGCATAGCAAGTGTTCAATGGTTCCTTCCACATCCTCGTTCATGCAGCTTCGACAGAAATCACTGTAAGGAAGGACTAGTCTAGAGGGGTGAGTTCCGATGGCACAATGCCCTGTTAGAACTGAGATTTGGCCTGCTTAATCTGATCAAGCTAAGCGATCGTTTGAGATCGATCATAGGCCATAGTTGTTTGGTAATCAGGCATCCTGTGCCAGATATCCACCCGCGGTTTGTTTGAGCAAGTGTTTCAAGCTTTAGCAGATGTTTTATAGTAGCGATAGGCGTGGCGGGTGGATCGCCACCCGGAAAGAGTACATAATTTATGCCCTTTCTAGCGAGTTCATCCGCTTTGCAATTCTCTGGAATGTCAAAGTATGTCGGCACCCACATAAGTTAGATGTTAAAATACTTGGCCATCTCGTTAAGAAATAGGCGGCAATTAAGGGAAGTCGTGGAGTAAGTAACTGAATTCAGAGATTTGATCGCTGTCTGGCTATCGGAACAGATGACGATATCTGTGCGCGATATTACAGTGTTTTTTTTAGCCTGGACAGGGCTTCAGAAAGAAAAAAGCGATGTAATATCGTGGTCTTGGTATTGGTGATATTTGTGTATGGGTTCCACGCGATTGACTTCCCACACCATCCACCACCTCCGCGACAGTAAGATGGTAGCCCGCTTTTTAATTTTCGCCAAAATCTTATTTACTTACAACTATACAATATTTGCTTAAGCTAGCTTACAAGTAACACCCAATTCAAAAAAAGTAAAATCCAGTGTATTGGAAATGGAAATAAGAGAAGTATATATAAAAAAAACGAAAAAACAACATGCAATCGTTTTTTTGGGATTCGAACCCGGTTACCACCGATCTGGTCCGAAACTTCCGCGAGAAGAACGCAAAACGTCTGAAGAAACAGCCTTAATTTATCGTAACTCCCTCCTTATCCCCTTTCGATTAAGGCATAGACCTACACAAGAGGTATTCAGTGATTCTCATAAAGATTGATAATGAAATATTGGTAACCCGGTTTCCTCAAGCTGTCGACTCGTGTTAGGCGTTTGACACCTTACTTGCCGACAGTACCGTCTTCTTTGGGAACTCCCTCCTTGGGAATGTTCCCCTGGGATGACTGGGGGCAGATCAACTTCACCATATTCTTCACTCAGCCGAAATAAGTAGGAAGAAGAACCTCGAATCAATGGGAGAAAATAAAAATAAATTCTATTCTCCCAACAAAAGAAAATTAGTTCCTGCCTTCCTTCACTCGTTCAGACCACTCATAAAGAAACAATTTTACACTGCACTACTTCTCTTTCTTTTTTTCCTTGATGCACCAAGTTCAACCCATGAAGTCAGTATGAGACTGATGTGGATTGGTCCGTCCTCTGCATCGGCTGAGCTGTGAGTCTCCACAACATCATGCCATCTGCAGAGACGCTAATTCCCAATTCACCACTTCAGTCATTCAAGGTCATGGGACTGTAGCTGAAGGAACTTTGCACAACTCACAGGATTCGAACCTGAGTCCCAACGACCCGAACTAGCGCTAGAACCACCACCTACGAACACCACCACGCATCGGACACACAATTAAATAAATCGTCTGACATCTGAATAATTCTGAAACTGCGCGAAAACGTTTAAATTTTTTGGGGCTAGGTTAGGTTAGGTTGGGTAGACTGGCTGCTAATGCATTCAACATGCTTAAACCGTATTGGTCCTTTGTGATACCCATAGGCAGACTACTACCCACTGATTGACCACTCCAGTGATAGTGCCGTTAATTTGATCCCAACGGTAAATGGTGACTGGACCGGATTTTAAAACCAGATAAAAGCGTATTAACTTTGCTCTCACTGGGATTCGAACCCGGGAGCCCACTAACCAAGGGCAGGCACTCTACCAACTGCGTCATCCAGTCGTTCTCTTTTGGGCCTAACAACATATGAAGCTGGAACACAGTTCAGCTTCACATTGTATGCTTCCTTTTTTCGCCTGAATTCGATCGTTTTATAACACCAACCTGCAGACCGCCTGATCATATTTTGCACCACGAGATGTAAGGTACGTACATTTTCAACCCTATCAATCCATCCACACCTCATTGCTCCCCTCAGAGGCTCCATGTGCAGACTATTCCCTTTTTGTAACAGACATCCCTTTGTAAAGGACTCAAGTTTCGACTTAAAGTTTGTGCAGTTCCGTAAGTCGGTACCTTGGCATTCGTTATGAAACAGTAGAATATGAGAATGGTATCGTTGTTGAGTGGAGTTTCATCCACCAGCTCATGTTATGGACACGCAGACGGTCTTATGTCGACTCCAAATCATGATAGATTAGTTCTCAAAATTACACATCACAGGCTTCATTTGTTATCAAAATGGCATTTGAAAATGACTAACGGCACACGCAACACGTTCCAAGAGCAATCTAGTCTCAAAAACCACGAGCGATGCAGCTGCCTTGGCTAATTGAAATTAATCATGCACAAAAGTACAAAAGGGAGTTCCTATTAGGGACCAACATTTGAATTTTGCATGAGGAATTACCTTCCAGCAACAGATATGACGAGACCAGTGTCAGGAAATCATGACAGGAGCACTCATTGCAAGACATACACCTGCCCTGAGTGCATGGAGATGGAGGATGCAGCACCAAAGTCCCAAATGGAGAGCTATTTAAATTTCCCAGAATTAAAGCTAACTGCTACATACCAGGCCGGCAGCTGCCAGACAGGCAGGCCATCATCAACAAGTGGGTGGGAGCGTGTTAATAAACTAGCACTGGATGGTGTGTTTGAAGAGCGTGCATGCCGTCGTCGTGGGAGGTGTGTGTGTGTCAAGTCGGTCTTATAAATGGATTACAACAGTGATTATGAGTGATTGTCACTGATTACGGAGATGTATTAATATTAGTTTATGTGTTTAGGGTGCCATGTGGACGTTGTGTGCAGATAGATTCCGGTCGTGGATTAATGATGATGCAGATGGATTCGATATGAATGATTGCTTTGTGAGCATCGCATGGCATTGCACGCCTTGGATGTGATATGAATTGAGTTTTGTCATAATGAACATGACGGCGCGACGTGCTGTGTGGTTGATTGAATTCTGAACGCGATGACTATCGAATGGCAGTCTGCGCTTAATGGAGGGGCCGCGTGTCAGAGGTGTAAGTTCATCAAGAAATTATTCGAAAATCATGTCACGTCATGATCGTGGAAGCTGCATATGGCCACAACTTCAAACAGATGAATTGAAAGTGGTCCGCTGAACCGGTCGCAGCTGCCTTGTGTTGCATTATTCTTATTCGTCGATGAGTGGACCTGGGCCTTAACCAACATACCTCTTCAACGAGCGCGGCCCCTGCCTGAAGGGATAACACCGAGTCGCTTGAGGTTTTCTCTCCACATGGGTGCGCCAGCTTAGAAGCGGCGCACAGTGGTCCCGTTGTATGGGAGAGGTGGAAATAAATCTGTAATTTTTGAACCCGTGAACCGATCTTAATGAAATTTGAAACATAGTGCAAATGCTATGAGATCTTATTATGTTTAAGAAATGGTTGATGTATCTCATAAGCTAACGGAGTAATCTTAAGTTTTAGTTTGTTTAAATGCATAAGATAATTATTTATTATTGTCTATGACTCGAAATTGGGACTTAAAAAAAATTGTAATCACTGTTAACATATATAAATTCAATTTTACAAGTTTTGGTAAAGTACACTTTATTTGGAATTAAAGAAACTAAGCAATTCAGTATAATAAGGCTTGCGCTTCAGTACTAAGTGACAGCGAATCTTTTGTTTTTAAATAAATCTTAAATACGCAATCCAGGGATAAGATGATACCAAATATTGACGAATAACATCTTCATTTGTTGCCGAACGAGAACATTTTCTACTATTATTAATGCGATAGTACATATAGTCTTTATTCCGACTTTCCTGCGCCTCCTCTGACAATGATCCGACAGGCAAGCCTGCTGATGATATTATTTCTGCTCCGTGGAACAGAATTTTATGCACTGTTGCTGGCATATAATACCAGGGATATAAATTTGAAGCGGTTTCTTGGGCATGAGCTCCAAACTTGTCGGGGTCAATCCAAAAACTGCTACATATTGTCTCCAGGATAACACTGAATCTTTTTATGAGTTGCACATCTATTTACACAACAAATGCTGAAATGCAACTGCAAATTTTTAAGTATTTTCGATATCTATATAAAGCAAAACGTCATCTTCCTAATTGAAATCTTGAATATTTTCGGAATCATAAACTAATTCCCGATGCCTCAAAGTCAGATATAGATATTCGCCAATAACGCTCTAATACCGCCCTTTTTTGCCCCATTGCTACATGCATTTATGACAACGCAAACAAAAAAAGATAAAAGCAAGTAGTTTCATAATTATAACAATTTTATGACCCAAAGAATTCTAATTCACAATGATAAAAACATCCTCGGCATCTCGCATAGCGTTTGCACAATATATGTATTACAAGGGAAATCGTTTGAAAATACCGAAAAATGCACGACATTGCTCCACTTAAATGCCTCGTACTCCCAAAAGTGATCTTTAGTTTTTTCAGCATCGATAGACAATACTTTAAGCTTTCAGAAAAAGTTGGTCTCCCGTTGGAGACTATTGGAGCATTTTTGTTATAGTCCATCAAACATTGAAATGCCCCTCTCAAAATGTGCCTTTACTTAAAAGCCTGGTTTAAAAAATTGGTAAGCAATATGGAAAAACTGAAAACGCAGTTTGAAAGCAAGATGTATGACCTTTTTAAAAAAAATTTACTTTAGGTTCCAATGTACATAATTTTAGGAAATATGGCACATCAAATTTGCGTAAAAAATACGTCAATTTTTGTAATTTTCAAAGTCCCAAATTTGAGCTAACGGTGCAGCCAAAGGATGATCCAAAGTCAACAAAATTTTGGCTTCTTAGGTTCTCATATCGAAAAACATAAACCATTTGGCCGGGAAAAATATGTCACTTCGGGTATTTATTTCCACTGCGGACCACTGTGCGGCGTCCTCTGTCATTATCCCACAGGTTCGGAGACGAGGACTTCTTCTTCTTCTTCTTCTTCATATGGCGCTACAGTTCGGGGTGGACATGGGCCTCACTCAATATTCCTCTCCAGCCGAAATATCATCCAAATGAAGTTCCATGGAGGCATCTGTCAAATGCACAAAAACTTGAAAATTGACCTACTTCATCCGTCGTGATGCATTCCACTTGTGGGCCGCATTTGCTATCTCTCTCATTCGCATTAGGGCTTACGAGTTGTCAAACAACGCACGAGTTACCGATATGATGGCAACCCTACCCGGCTGTCCGCCAGTCACCTGATGCTTGTTTGTGTTATTTGCTTACATTTCATATGCCCCGGGTTACCTTATGTCTCCGCCTATCTCCTTTGTGGCGTCACTTACATATCGCCTGATCCTTTGTTTGCCTTACAAGTCTAATGTCACCTGATCCTTGAACCTGAACCTTGTTTGTTCTATTTGTGTAATGTCACGGGATCCATTTCTCCTTGCGTTTAAGAGGAGGACAGTTCGTTGGAAGAGCAATTAGTTCAAGATTTGGAAAGCTTTGATCTGTGAAGTAAAACCCAACTCAAAATATAATAAATAGTAGTTTTATTGGGTGTACAATTCACGCAACGGATTCCATGGGCTTGGGCCATACTTCTTAAGCTAAGCAACGCAACAATCCAATAGCTGAGACAGAAATGGTGCAGTTTAAAGCAAATGAATGTCTTGAAAGATAGCTAAGATCGCATTCATACATCTATATGAAGTTGTTTTTGTAATCGGTACTCCAGTTTATTGATTCCTTGACTCGATAAATTCGTGCCATATTCTTATATCCAAACCTTACACCACTCGTATGCCTCCTTGCCCTTCCAACCAGACAAATGTGATAAATTGAAACATCTTCGTTCGTGCACTTTACATAAAAGCTCTTCCCGTTTACCGGAGACAAGATATTCCATTCTTCACTGAATTACGATCTTGCAGTCCAAAACCTACATGTCCTGCGACAGAGTATACCCGCCAATGGTACTTGAATGGAAAAGAATGCGCCCAGCATGCTTCATAATTCATTTGGCACGACCTTACACGACTTCACACCGAAAAGTGTTGCAACTTAGTCTCAATCGTTTGCCATGAATTGCACGGATTCTCTCACCTAATTTGTTAGAACAACAAGAAAAATGGAGGACACATAAAATCCGGAAATGCTTGTCATTGTCCCTCACAACTCCGCCATTCCACTCAGTCAGAGCAGACACCGAGAGGGAGAGAGAGTGATAAAAAATTGACAAAAAAGGGACGAAACGTTTGTCCTTTTTGTCAGGCTTGGGAAAATTTCATTTTCTTTCCTTCTGGGAGATTGTGCAACGTTGACTACATCGCATATCCTGTTGTTCACATCCTTTACCCTTTCCTGTTTTTTTATTTTATTTTTTTTTTTTAATTTTTCCAGTGGATTTCACTCCCACCTATGCTCTGGCGCTCTAATGTTAACGCCGTGTTAGCGAGGTGGAAATGGATACCAGCAGACTACGAGGCAGAAGGACGTTTGTGCAGTTTTCCCGGAATATTGTCACAGAGGTATTTGTGTGTTGAATATTCACTGCCTTGTCAGTGACGTAATTCGTTTTTTTCTTTTTGCATATCCTGTGATAGAGCACCCCTTCGTGCTTATCGGTCTGCACACTTCGATGCATGCTGGCTTTAACAAGAGCGGATTCCTGAAATAGTTGCTTCTTAACTGGCTGCAAACATGTGCACACTTCAAAGGGTTTTCGCCTCTCGTACCGAACAGTCAAAGTGTCTATTTTTTTTTTAGGTCAGCGGCACTTCTGATTGTGTCGCCTGATGGTGGCAATTAACTGCGACCTAGTTCGACTAAAACGCGCACAGATTGCAGGTGATACCGGTGCATTTAAGCCGTATCACACATGCAAACGCGTGAACGTGGAAACGGAGGCAATTACTAGCAGACTAGAGGGAATTGGGTATTTGTTGAAGTTTGTGAACTTGTAGCCTAGTCTTCGTCCATGTCGATTCATCACTATGACTTCTTCACCATGACCAGGAACACTGTTGTCAATCGAGAATGGCGGATTAGAGATGATATAGATGTTGATTGCCCAATTGAATTGATTGTATTTCAAACACAAAAGATATCCTTCGGACTCTGCCCTAGAGACTGACTCACGGAGAGTGTAACATTTATTATAGCTTCGTCAGGGGAAAAGGCTTTCGCCAGAGACTATGTGGTCTTAGGAGGCATAGGTCAACGCGGGGAGCGAATTCCAATGAGATTAGCTAGCAATTTCCCCAATCAGTGTGTGGTGGAAATGTTAGGCAGGAAGCAAAGGACGCAGGAGACTTAGGTTAGAACACCATAGGGGCGAGCATTTAAGTCGAACGAACGTTTTTTTATTTATCGTCCGATTTTACTGCAGCGTTACGAAAAAGGGGAAAGACTTAGGTATCGCCGACTAACGGCGAGGTGTGCTATTCGGTAAAGAGAACCAGATTTCAAGGTCACTAGGGTGGGACTAGAAAGTTCAATCGAAGTCAAAATACGAGTGAAGTCGGATAGAGGAAGGTTCGAAGGTTCAGACAGATCCAAATAGGAGTGCTGGATCATATACATCTAGAAGAACTTGGTAAAGAGATTACCGATATGCATAACCGCGTATTCCCCAGCAGTAAAGTGCGGAGGGCTTGGCATTTTCCTCTTTTGTGTTTCAACGAAGTTATTACTTCATTGTTTCCCCAGTGGAGGGTTATGACACAACAACACACCACATAAGCAACCGGGCAGAGGCACCCAGGCATCGAGACCCAAACAACACGGCAATACAGGGGTACCACAGCCTTAGACACGCAACACGGCAGCACAAAGGTAACGCTAGCTTTTCAAGAGGATCAGATAGCTGACCATAGTGGCCAGCTTACATAGTTTTTTAAGGTAGATGTAAGAAAAAAAAAAATAATAATAATAATAAAACAGTAAATCCAAAAAAAAAAAAAAAAAAAAAAAACCAAAACAAAAAAGGTGCATCACGGCGTATAAATTATATATGTTATGCATATACACAACATATACGCCCTGGTGCACGTGTCCGTACTGTTACGGACATAGTTAAGATAGTATTAAGTTTTATTTTAGGGTAGTTAGTATTAAGGTTAAGTAGTTAGGTTAAGCCAAGTTTTTTATAAGTTTTCTTGGCAAAGTAATTAATTAATAAATAAAAGATTGTCACTAAAGACTAAAAAAAAACGTAGATTAAGCCGAAAGGCACATTTATAACATAGATTAGATTAGCTTAGAGTACCCGCATAGGGTCAGTAGGTTAGTATTAAGAACAATTGGAATTCTTAAGTTAGTTAAGCTAGTTTTAAGTAATTTTGTCTAGCTAGTAAGAAATATAAAATGAATTAAATAAAATTGCATTAAAAAAAAAAAAAAAAAAGTGCGTCGACTCCTACGCAGAGGTTGCCAGGTTCGATACCCGAATTTACCACCTTTGATAATTCACGGTTCCACCTCTTTCGAGTCACTGACAATACTCAAAGAGTATTCCTGTCTAGAAAAAGCTTCTCAGCTTCGCCGTTCGGAGTCGGCATTAAACTGTAGGTCCCTTCCACTCGTGAAAGAACAATAGCAAGCACAACATGAGTGGTTGCTGAGAACCTAGGCCCAGGTCCGCCTCGGACTGTAGCGCCACCCATATTAATATTATTATTATTATCACGGGGGGAGTGGAAACTAGGTAGGAACCTAACACATTTCCTCTTGGATATATCGGAATCTAAAAACATTACAGATGAAATGAGATTCATTAACAATGCCACTCGAAAACACTTTCCTAAATAAATACATATACATCCAACCAAATAAATGCACCGAGTTTCGAGACAAGAAAATGGAACTACCAGCTTGGGTGCTGTAATTCGCAAGAGCAGCCTTCTTTTGTACTTTACTGCGAGCAGCTAGATAAATCACATCGACATGTCTTATTGAATATTGGGATGGCAATGGGTCCACTATTATTTCTTATACACGTCAACGATATGAGGAAGGGGACGACGCAGCAATCATAGTTAGTCAGCTTCGTTAAAAAGCTGAAAAATTAATGAATGGAGTCCTTGGCTTGGTTGTCACGACGATGGATTAATTATCAACGCACATAATGGAAAGGTAATGCATACTCGCCCCGGAAAAACCACAGAATTAGACCAAAAAACATTTTTTCGGAAACACGGCATAGATTTTTCCCTCAGTGCTGACTGCTCCGCGTAGAGTAAAAATGTCCCACATATCGTGATTTCGTGTAAATGTTTCCCGGGACTCCCGGGATTGCTTTGTTCATTGCGACCAGTATGTGATCATAATCTTTTGACATAATCGCCGCTACAGTTGCAATATTCTGACTACGAGCTGGTCCATTCGGTCGCGTATAATCATATAACGTGCAAAAAATAGGTGAATTTCGTGGATCTTAAAGGCAGTAGCCGATTTGGAAGGTCGATGGTGCACACCAAATCCAAACTTTTCACAGGACGCTGATTTTCGTAATTCAACTGAATAATTTGGCGATGTTTTTGAGGAGTATCATAATCCAAATCAGCATCTTCTCATCCTATAGCCAATCTCAACAGATGGATCGAAAATGGGCGAGGGAGTGGTAGCTGGTGTCGATTCCAAGAACTGGAATAGCCAATCATCATTTCGACGACAGAACCACTTAAGCGTCTTTCAGGCAGGAAAATATAGTGATTGAAAAGACTTTTCCTTGGTTAAAGATCAATGTGATATCAAAAAAAGACATCGGCCTATATTTTGACAGCCAGGCGGCTGCATCAATTCGAAGACTTGCCTGAACAGTCATCTCTTAGCGTGTGGTCCAATATATTACCGGGTTGGTGTAACAGTTCAGAAAATTGGAAGCTAACGAACTCGCTAGAAATGATATTAGATCATCACTGTTTCCAAGTGAAGACCTCCCATCTGTGACTCTCGCTACTGCAAAGGATCTTTTAAAAGGTAGTTGAGTCTTGTTCTAAGATGGTTCAGCTCTGAATGCGCATATGATTTGATCACACGAATCAATTCCGTTTCCAGGACTTTCTTAGTTGTTCCACGTTATCCATTGGAATGAACGCCTTCAGAATGGACCTGCCCTGCAATGATGGAAGCAGAATTTGCAGAGCGGGCAGTCAACTTGTCCAAACAAGAGTCTAAGAGAGACTAAGAGTCATCTAAATTATTTCCTGGGCTTAGGAAGAAGGGTCGGTCCTATTTTGTTGAAAGTACGTCCACTGTATTGACTTCTGGAGATAACCATACCTTAGCAGCCTGATACCCTTTTCGATAAGCTGAAACTTTTGAACATGCTGAAGTGATGTCAGACAGATTCTGCGGCTTGTAAGGCTCCAGCTTCTATTTGAATTGAAGATTTTGGGGAGTGTCATAAAGACACTTGTACTGCGACCATAAAGATCTATTGTACCCCCTTCTTTTGATCTAGAGCTTAAGTCCTGTCTTTAGAAATTTGACAATTTTCCTAGATGGGATGTCTTGAGAGTCTCTCCCTGTTACAAGTGTTTTGTTTATAATTGTGAATCTTTCACGGGCAAGGCTTGGGAAGTCGATTAATAGGTGTTCCATAGTCTCTTTCGCCTGACCACAATGCCTACTTTCTGCACTGATAAGACCCATTTTATGGAGGTGATAATCACATGCTTCGTGACCTGTTGCTGCTCCACACAACATCCTCTGGTCGGCTTTGTTGGGGTCTAGAGCTTCTTTGGCTCGTTTGGAATTGTAGTTTCGTCTCATGAACTGCCTAGAGTGTTTTATACCCTCCTGGTTGTCCCAAAACTGGATCGTTTCTTGAGTGATCCATTTGGGTATGTGATGATTTGTGCTCGTGTTTTTGAGAGCCCAACGAAGGGTATCTGTGCACCTGCCTTGGCTTGTATGTCAACCTTTTCATTGCCTTCATGGTCTTTATGTCCTGGCACCCAGATAAACTTCTGTCTGTTACTTTCTGCCAATGTGTTAAGTTTACATTCCCAGATAGCCTTAGATTTAAATGCGTTACTCTTCAGTGGTTAAAGGACCGCTTGCCTATCTGAGAATGTACATATATATATTTTAATATTATTTGGTTTTCTGTTTCTGAAGCAGTGTGCAGCTTCCTTAATTGCAAACAGTTCAGCTTGGAAAATCGTTTGTTTAGGCTACATCTTCGTCCCACAATACCAGCCCCTACAATGTTTCAAGATTTCGACCCATTTGTATACCATTTTTGGGATCCATCTTTGCCATCTGTGTTCTTCATAGCATTTCTTGAAGATTAACTCGCGAGACATAAAGTCACTTACCCGGGTTAACTCCCAAACGTTGTACGGTAGTGTGTAGTCCCCAGCTTCTAAGACTTCAAGCCTGCACTGGACTGCATGCCAACTCCTAGCCGTTGGAGTATTCCTACAAGGAGATTTCCCTGCTTCATGGTTATCCTTGCAAGGGCTGCCAACTCCAAAACTACCTTAAATAACAACTAGCAGGCTGCATCCGCCCCTGAAGGTCACTCAAATGAGGTTCGCGTGTTCAATTTCGGAAGTCGAACTTCTAGCCCTTATAGAGACACGAGAGTTGCTTGTCACGTCACTTCATTGATGGAGCCGTAGTTCATTTTTCCTGCTTGTCAGAACAACGAGCACCAAGTGTATGAAAAAAAAAGGAAAAACATCCACAGAAAGATCCTTGTAATGTGCCGATGATGGAAGGAGAAATTACACTTAACCTATCCAGCATACACACTTTTCACATTCTCCTCATTGCCGCCATCAGCATCAACAAGGTTACCCAGGAACAACGACAACCGCTCTAGCATCCTGACAATGATCCGCTGAGGAAGAGTTATCTCGCGTGGGTTGTTCGAATGACTGCGCCGCACAAAGGCACAGAACAGAAGTCCTCCTTGAGATACTCCTCGTACGGTTTTTGCCAGCATTCCTTCGTATCCTCTTTTCTGTATCGCATGCGGTTTGTGGGGGAATGACTGCCGTCCTCCGTCGAGGCGGGAATGTGCTTCAATAAAATATTTTTCTGCGTCGTTTTTTTTTTTTTTTTTGTTTTTTGTTTTCCTTTGCTCCTCATTGCCAATGATGCTGATGGTGATGATGATGGCGATGTTGATGTTGTCTGATGAAATTTTAGGATGACTGGCACAGAGCATGAGCCTTTGAATGATGGCTGCTCAGTGGGGTGGCGAAGGGGATGTCAGAGTCTATCATCGAACATGTGAAGTAACGCACTCTGAGGGGATATGTCGATTCGAACAGATGTGGCTCGTGATGTTCTCTTCTTTTTTTTTTTTTTTTTGAAGTGTTTGTTGTGTTTCTGTTTGTTAGTCAGATGCCAATGAAAAGTGAGAAGAGGACTTGAGAGGGGTCGATGCGTGAGTGTATTAACATGGCAATCGATGTGAAGTCTGTGTGCAACATGTGCCACCATTCGAACGACGGGAGCTGTCGGATACAAGTTTTAATGGGAAACTTCGATAAAGTAAATAAACTGAGTGAGGATGGTGTGTGGATGGGAAAGTGGATGAAGTGCTGAAGGTCTTCAAAATGAGAAGATACAAAATTAGCCCATAAATTTATTAGTTCTTTAAGTGCGCATAATTTCCTGAAACGATTGTCGGGTCTAACCGTTTGTGAGTAGTCAGGCAGTCTCCCCGTGCAGATGCACATAAATCAGAAGCAGTCATGGCCGTTGGGCGGCTGTGGTAGGGGCCTTGATTGAGGGGAGAATATGAAATCATATAAAAATCGAACAGATGGGTGTTGAGTTGAGCGAGCCAAGACCAAATGACTAACTGTTCAAGTAAGAGCCAAATGAGAAGTAGCCTGAACCACACATTTTAAAGTGCTCATAATTGCATCCGGGAACTTATACAAAATTCCAACAAGAACTGTCATTTACGTACGTAGTTAGTGTAGAGTTTAGTTCACACTGAAGTTAACAAAAGTGAATGAATCTTAAGGAAACTTAACGGTACTTAACGAAACTTAACGAAACTGATCAAAACACTTAGACGACATGACGTTCCTCTGGGATTTTAAAGCGTAACTTTTGAAGGAGGTAGGATCCTGTTCTTGTGGAACGAAACTTTTCAAATAACGAAACTGTGACAAACGATTAGGCACCGTCAATACCCCTACACCATTTAGAGTAGGTTTGATATTCTTATTGTTGGATTCACTTTTGCGAAAATTTATTTCCATGATTTGTGGACACAGCCCCACAGTATAACACTGGTCTACCAACATTCCCGCGTGCAATCTTACAGTTGTCATCTCATTCACTCACGTTGAAATGAAGTTACTCCAAACGCTGTGACATCGTCGTTCGTCCTTCAGTTCGGTGAAAATAAAGCACTGCTTCATCATCATCAAAAAAGAGAAGTGTTTCCTCCCAATCACTTAACTCTAGTGAGTGGAGTGCCTTCCACACAGACATTTCGCGATCCACACACAGCTCTCGGAAGCCACCCACCGTACCATGCCAAACGTTTTAATCCGCATAATACACACATAAGCTTGTTTGAAATTTAACCACCGGCAGACTAATTCCATTAGCAGAGGAGTGCGCCCTGAGTTTCGAGGGCTAATTGCTGAGCTTAAGTACTGTTGCGCTCTCAACGCGCACAAGGAGTCAAGTACACGTATCGGATCCTGTGCAGAACGATTTCAGCCCTGAATTCAAATGAATATTTCTGATATCTGTCCTAATCTGATTGTGAGTTGCTGTTGCTGAAGGGGGAGCGAATGAAGAAAAATAGAAGAGAGATGCAGACACTGATCCAGATCCAGACCCAGAGATACAGCGTATTGCCCCCGTCCGCGCCCCAGTGATAACATTCATCACACACCGAAATACAATTTCCAGCAAACGACAATCCAGCGTAGTTTATCATTCCTGACGTTAATTATGTGTTAATTGTCCTGTCACAGGCGGCGCGGCGGCGGCGGCGTCGAGTGCGTGGGTGCGGGCGACATGTAGAAGAATGACTTTGTCTTTTGGACAACAATGAGTGCGCGAGGGGGGGCGAGTGTAGTGAGTGATTTCTTTTCAGCGGTGCGGTTTCCTCTCCGGTGGCGGCTTTCAATTGTGTGCTGTCCTAGTGTGTGTGTGTGTGTAGTGCTGATGCAGTGAGAATTATCTGTGAAGTGATAAATTTCGGATTCTTGCACATGATTTGTGTCTTTTGTGGCTCTGTGAAGATACACATTTATGATGGTTAGATGTGGCGTTAAGAATCTGTTTACAGAAGCGGCAGGACGTGTTGGGTAAATTTGATGATTTATGAATGCAATCCAATCGTTGGGGGGGGGGGGGTTTCGTTTCGTTTTTTCGTCCTCTCCATTGTGGAGTGGTGTTGCTTAATGGCTGACTGCGGCTTGACAGCGATGACATATTGACAGAAGACTTACGAACAGAACTAATGTCAATTGTCAGTTTCTTGTAAAGCTGTTGACAGTGAATGGCGACGTTTTAAATTGTTTGCGATTCGCTTTGATGCCTTCACTTAAAAATAGAACTGAGTGGTATATCCTCGAGTGAGAGAAGGGAAGTTTCATTGAGTGCTGAACAATTTTGCCGAACAATCCATTGAGTGGTTGATTGCTTGATAGATGTGTTCATGAAATATTCTGCAGCGAACTTGGACTTATTGCGCGGTATTCTTGGAAATCCCCTGATGAAGATCTCATACGGAGACAACGTGATAATTTGATTTACATGTAGTTTTTACTGCAACGGGGCAAATGAATAAAGGCACAGTTAAATAAAGGTGTTGCGTGATGTAGGATATGTATTTTCTTGCCTGTATCAAAACAAAGCCCGGAAAGAATATCGATTTTACATATCCCTGATTTTGAAGACGTGTTTTAGATGTGAGTTTCTCCATGAGGGCAGTTACGTGTTTCAGCTGGCAACGTTTCTGTTATCAAATCAAATCGTGTTTATTTCGTTCATAAGTTTACAAAGCGAGCCACCGCACAATTTACAATTCAGAGATTTGATATACTGTATAATGTCATACTAAATCCTTCTACTGAAATACATCTAAAAAACAAAACAAGTGTCATTTTACATAATTACTTTAAGCAAAGGGAAAGAACAACAAAAACCCTTTATTTAAGAAAGAAAAAAAATAATAATAGTAAAAGTAAATAAATAGGCAAATAAATAAATAAATAAATAAATAAATAAATCAGTAATTAAATAAATAATGTAATAAGTAAATAAATAAATAAATAAATAAATAAATAAATAAATCAGTAATTAAATAAATAAATAAATAAACAAATAAGTACTTAAGACGTTTATAAAAAAGAAACATCAGTCTTGTCGGTTAAAGTTATTATTAAGCTCACTAACTAGTGGATTTTCAGATAAATCGCATCTGCTAATAAGTCTCTAAGTGCATGTATCCTATCAGGGATCAATTCAACACCAGCTTTAGAGTGTAAATCGCGGGTAGAGTGATGCCAAGGAAGGTTGAGCATAATTTTGGGTATCTTGTCTTGTTGTATTTGTAATCTTTTCATGTGACACTTAGCACAATCACCCCACACTTGACAGCCGTACAACAATATTGCCTGAAAAATAACCTTATATAAGAGTATTTTATTTCCATTGGATAGTAAGGATTATCTGTTTATTAATGGATACAACATTTTAATTGCATTGCCCGTTTTATCGACAGTCTTTGTTATGTGTTCATTAAAAGTAAATCTTTTATCTAAATAAACGCCCAAGCACTTCACCGACGTCTGCCATAGTATGTGTTCCCCGTTTACTGTTAACTGGTCGGATGGAAGGTAATAAGACTTTCTTGTTCTTGTGATAAATATAGCTTTTATCTTATCCTCATTAACTTTAATTTTCCATTTGTTGAGGTATGGAATAACTATACCCGCCGCATCTCTTACATTTGTCTCAATATTGAGACCAAACTTATGCGACGAAAAAATCGCAGAGTCATCAGCGTACAGGGCGAAATCACATTCCGGTAAATGGGAAAAAAACCGATAAGAACATGTTAAACAAGATCGGGGCAAGAACTGATCCTTGAGGAACACCTGCATCTATATTACACAAACATGAATGACTATTATTGACATGAATCTTATATCTTCGATCTGACGAAAAACTCTGAACAACTTTACAAATTTACATTGGGAAATGGAATCTTATCATTTTATATAACAGGCCATTGTGGGCCACACTATCGAATGCTTTTTCAATATGCAGTATTAATTAACCGGTTTCCCATATCACGCTTCCTTTTAATACAATTGCAAATTCTTAGCATTTGGTGGTTCGTACTATGAAAGCGCCTAAAGCCAAATTGTTCATTGGGAAGTATATTTTGGGCATCGATGATTTTCACTAATTTATCCTTTATTACTTTTTCATAAATTTTACTTATGCTACTCAATAGACTTATGAGCCTATAGCTTGTTGATTTATTCGGGGGTTTCCCTGCTTTTAGAACAGGTACTTTTTTTGCTTCTTTCCAAGCAGTTGGAAAATATTGAATTTTTAAGCAAGCATTTATTATAAATTCCAAAAACCTAGTGCCAACCTTAGGTAAGTTCTTCAACTAAATATTATAAATTCTATCAAGACTCCCAGTTTTCCTTACAATGAGGTTAGCTGTGATGTTCTGATGTTCTATCTCAGTCTCAGTGATGAACGCATTTTCTGGTGTTGTGGCTATTGAGGTATTAAGGTCTTGTAACGCGTTTTGTCGTACTAGTGTCTCCAATATGTAGGGAAACGCAATGGTTTTGAGCAAAACTCTGGCCGAAAAAATTGGCTTTGTCTAGATCAGGGTGATATGTCGCACCCATGTTTGTTAGACTAGGAATATTTATATTTTTGTTCTTCGTAAATTTCACGATATTCCGGAAAGGCTTAGAAGATTTGTCCACGGAACTGATCTTCCTATTCCACTCTTCATGGCGTTTTATTTGGATAAACTTCACTATAAGTTTGTTGAAATATTTTACCATTTCTGTTATTTGTTTAGTTTTTGTAAGCGAAAAGAGCGAAAATAGGCGTGTTTTTTTGAGAAAGTGAAATATTAAAAAAATCTCTCTTTACTCAGTTTTTTTTTGTGCCAAAATTGGTTCGTGACTTTGTTTTACTTCCGTGACAATTTGACTAGACGTCATAATTTAAATAATTTTTGCAGTGGCCAATGTTTGTACAAATATGATTTTATTAACTAGAAGCGTTGGTATATTAAACAAAGGATGGATTACAAATTGGGATCAAATTAGATCCTATGTTTAGATTTCGAGCACCAATGACAAGAATTACGCTGTATCTTCAAGAACTTTTGTCAGCGGCATCTGTAATTCAGTTCTGGTATCTGAAACGCCACCTTTGATTGAGATCATTCAACTCGCAACCTTGAGTAAAGGCTACAAGCAGAACTATCTTCCAGTAAATGTTTCAGTAGGTGTTGTTGTTGCTTGTGTTGATATTTTCCTACTCATCTGTCGGAGTATCTCAAAGAAACACGAATAATGTGAAATTGTTTCCGACTTTGAAATTGGGGTTGACTTTGAATTGGGCCTCTAGCCTATGATGATCCTACGGATGTATACGGTGAGGGTTCTCCCGATTCTAACAAAAGGATCGCTTGTATAGCGACCGGCCCTTGGGAAAAAATACAATAGCATTAAACTCAATAGGGTACAGAAAACACCATGTGCAGGCACCACAGGCGATCTACGGAGGACTCCGTCAGATGCTCTTACGGTGATGCTACATCTTTTGCCCTCGGACCTTCATATTAAAAGTAGTACAGCCCCCAGCACCATCAGACTCAGAGTCTAGATGCTGGAAATTAAAATCCTATGCTCATAACTACATCCTTGATCTTATACCATAAGATCTGGCGCCATCCCCAGTGTAATGAACAGTCCCAAAAATTAATCTTTCAAATGACTTTGACATACGAGCCCCAGAAAAAGCGGAATGGCAAAGTGGGTAGAAGTTCAGGGATCCTAACTGGATAAAATACACTGATGCATCTAAGACAAACGGCGGAGTCGGTGGGTGTTGCTCTTTAGACTTCAATTTTAGATACAAAACTCTTATCCCCGACAGAGAAGACTCTGCAAAATATTTAGCAAGGAAATTTGACAACCTAGATATCTACATAAATGGCTATTGAACAGAG
This sequence comes from Eristalis intricaria, assembly GCA_964034865.1. Classification (NCBI taxonomy): domain Eukaryota; kingdom Metazoa; phylum Arthropoda; class Insecta; order Diptera; family Syrphidae; genus Eristalis; species Eristalis intricaria. The sequence continues at coordinate 110,738,207 of OZ035873.1, read as the reverse complement.
TAAGGCATCGGATTAAGGCTATTATCGCCATCGCCGGATATATCCTTCTCCCTGTCTCTCCGACTACCAACTCATTGTGTATTCCAGGCAGAAGTAAAGGCTATCCACGAAACTGCTGGTTACTGGCAATGAACCCGATGGACGGGTTATCCATTGCTATATACATAGATAATCAGGCGGCCATAAAGCTCTGGATACACCATCAATTAAATCCAAGATGGTGCAACTTTGCCCTCTATCTCTTTGGGAGATAGCGGTTAGATGCAACATCATCCTATGCTGGGTCTCTAGTTTTCCAGGCAATGACAGAGCCGTGAGTAAGCAAGAGCAGGGGTAGGTCTGCCATTGAAAAATAACCAGGACATCCCACATCCCTCACTTAAAATAATCAACACCTTGTTACTTACAGATGCCATCAACACCGCTAATCTGAGATGGAACTACATACCTGTCGGACTTCGAGGCTAATTTAGCTTTCAATAAATCCAAACAAAACAAATACGATAAACTAAAACTAAACTGGAATGAAATAAGAAATGTTGTGGGCATTAGCACCAGCCACTGCCTTCTCCGTATTCACGCCAGAAGAATGGGAGCCCTCCACAACGACTTCTGCAGAATATCTAGAGACGAAGAGGAAGAATAAACTATGCCTCGGAACTTGTCCAGCCCTTGCAAGAGCAAGGGATGATATACTAGGCAACTACTTTTTCAGCAGCCTAGAAGAAATGTCGCCTTTTAAGATTCAGGACATAGCTAAGTTTATCAGGAAGACCAATCGGCTGTTAACCAGCACAGGAGTGGATTATTAAAGATAAGCCTTTAGGTAGCTTTCAGTAACACCTGAAGAGTAGCCGCTTTGAATAAAAGTGGAATCGGTGCATAACACCAAGGCGGACCTGGGCCTAGTTTCTCAGCAACCACTCGTGTTGTGCGTGCTATTGCTCTTTCACGAGTGGAAGAGACCTACAGTTTAATGCCGACTCCGAACGGCGAATTTCAGAAGCTTTTTCTAGACATGAATAGTCTTTGAGCATTGTCAGTGACTCGAAAGAGGTGGAAGCCTTGAATTATGAAAATTGGTAAATTGGGGATGGGCACCCTCTGCGTAGGTCCACGCTCTAACCCACGTCACGGCGACTCACCTTAAACCTATCCTAACCTTAAAAGCCTTCTCTCATATTTTCGAGAGTTTTATTTTAATTAAGATTCGCTGAGGAGCATCCATCTTCTGGTAATTAATGAGATATTCAGTCGGATCTATCCGCCAGATCCTGGTAACTTAGGTCACAGGGGATGTCAAGGATGACCTGGAAATCCAGAATGGAGTTCCTTCTATTACAATTTCAGACGAAGTACTGGCTTCTATCTGTCTGCCCATTGGGTTTATCGGCTTCGTTAGGTTCTCCTTAACGCTTCGCTGATACATACAAAGGCTGTCAGTTGAACACCATTGCGGTTTCTATGTTCTGGAAGTAGTCTGGAAGTCCATCACGTCGCAACTCCGTACTGGAGTGACTCATGGTACGACTATGGCCCATGCGAGACTTTTGGCCTTATTTTGAACTTACTGCCCTTTTGCAGCGACACGCTCACGAATGTTTGGTAGTCTAACTTAATTTGGTGTTAGTTGTTGGCTTTTTAGTACTACCTCTCCTTTGTGAACAAAAGGTCAATTAGACCGCATTATTTTTTGATAATTTTCTTGTTCATAGAGGGCGAAGTGTATAACATACCATAATGTAGTGGATATGAATTTTTAAGAACTTTTCAGTGAAAGTTCCTTTGCTACCTCGTTCCACAGGAAAGGCGAAAGTACGCAGCCATGTAGCCCCATTAACCGCTTTGAAGATTCAAGTATAATCGAGCCTAGAACTTATCGCCACTACGGACTTTCCAATCCCAAGCCTGCTGAGTACGCCATGTCGCTAGTCTACATTTGAAACGAAGTTCAGGCTAAAGTCAGCTAAGTTGCTTGCAGCCAGATACCACTCAAATTCCATTACTCTTCACAGAGATCGCTGAATAAAGTTCTTCTCTCATCAGAAATGAGTTCAATGAGTAAAACAAAATCCTAAGCAACCTGGGCGGGCACATTCAATCTGACAGAATATTTTAAAATCTCCTGTCTCCGATTTTGAGCTTGATTTACCCAAAACCCCCAATAAATACCCACAATGTCGGAAGATATAAAGCAAACCCGTGATGGCCTGATTCAAACCTACCAAATGCACCAACGCGAGCTGCTCCGGCAGCAGCGCAAGTATAAGAAAATTATCAGCACGAAATATCTGAGCCGCAAGGAGTCCATCGGACAAGCTAGCTACCTCAAGAGCATTGACCACCTCAAAGTGGAGAAGCGCGACGTTAAAGCCCAGATATGGGTCGCAAACGGCCGCACTCACATTCGCACGAACGAGGAACGCCTCAAGAACATTAAGTGTCATGTGGCATGCCAAGAGGAGCTGGCTGCCGAGAATAAAAAACTCAAAAGCCAAATCCAAGTGCTTGAATTGCAGTCAAACCGCATCGACAAGGAAATCTACGAGCTGAATCGCAAGACAATACCGGACAATCAGCATCAGGCGCACGTGGAAAAGGTCCGTCGGACAAGGGACATCCTGGAGAATCAGCTGGAGGTGAGCATCAAGCGGGAGTGCAACTTCACAGCTGCCAATCGACGCTTGAGAGAGGAAATTGTGCGCATGATCAACTTCAGGACGTTCTTCAACAACCTGTACACGAAGATGATTCAGCGCCTGAAGAGCGACAACAAGTACCTCACCGACCTGATTGAGTACGCACAGATGACATTCGAGAATAACATTAACGTCTACGAGAAGATCATAGCGATCAATAAGAAGGAGTCGCACGATCGGGAGCTGCGCAAGGTCGAGATGCAAGGCATAACCAGGAAGACCGCGCAGGACAACGACAACTTTGAGTTCTTGGCCAAGAAAGACCAGACCAGAGACCTGGCAGATCTGGAGCCGAGGGAGTACAAGCGGAGGGATCTATTTCAGCGGGCCCACGCGAAGAAGATCAAGCTGTACAAGAGCGTTCTGGAGAAGATCCTGCAGCACTCAGGCACCCAGACCGTTGACAAGGTGATTGAGAACTTCCAGGAGCAGGAGAGCCTTTACTACTCCTACTTCAACTACGCCAACGAGAAGAACTACCACATCACCATGCTGAATACCACCTTGAATGACCTGTACAAGACCATAAAGAATCTGCGCGTCAAGAACAAGAACACTCTGGACCAACAAGTGGACACAATAGCCGAACTGGAGCGGAGGCTTGTGACGCAGCAAGCGACCAACAAAGCCTACGAGGAGAAGCGCAAGACCTGCGACAAGACCTTGGACGGATTCTTTAAGGAGCTTTTGGCCATGTTCACACTCACGCGAGCCGACGCGACACCTCTTCAGAATCTGCTCGGCGATCACAGCCTCATCAACATCATGAACGTCGCCGAGTTCCTGTCGATCCTTGAGCGCCGACTTAATCAAATCGTTGCCCGCGTGTACGTCCTCCAGCGGCGCGATCCAAAGTTGAGGCCATCGTTGTACGTTGTCCGCAATCTGCAGAAGATCTGCGAACTGCCGACCGAACTGGACGACATCGTGCTTGCCCAACAGTGCCCCGAGTGTGCCGAAGGCGAAGCGATCAACACCGACGTAGCGGATTGTGTGATACAGTCGCTGGACGAGATTAAGACCAAGTTGCACGAGAAGGTCGCCCAGCCAGAGATGCAGTACCGCTTGCACAGCCTGAACGACTGCCGTTTGCAGCGGTCTCGGATGCTCGCCAATAGCAAGTTATAGCGAAACGTATTTTTTTACACTAAATTAGCACTCGCTGTGTGTGTCATGGTCTTTCTTAAATAAAATGTTTCGATCATAAGCGACTGAGTGTGGATTTTCGATGACGCTGGGCTTCACTCCAATTCCATTTCATCTACACTGAGGTCGTCACTCGTGCGAACAGCAATCGCCCTTGAAGTTTCATCAGACAGAGCTTAAATTTATTCCAACCGTCAAATGAACAAGTCGACACAAGACGTCTCCGCACGCACTCGTTCCCGCCCAGGCACAAAACAAAGCCATTGCCGTCGCACAGCAGAGGACCCACTGCGTTCGCGAAAACTTCAAAATGTTAAATTAAAACGAATTAATTTAAATGAACATCGTAGAACCCGCCCGAGCTCTTGATTCGGGGTCGTGCCGCAATCAATTCTTCCAGAGTTATCTCATTAATATTTCACAGACCCGATTGATTGATCCCAGAGCGGCCAAACGCCCAAACGCCCAAAAGCCGAAACACTCTCAAGAGCCCAACCGCCCACACGAACTTCTCAATTCTCGACTTCTCGCGCTTCTGGGAAAAGTCAAAGCAAATGGAAAAAGGTTGAGTTTAATTTGACATTCATTTTGAATCAATTCGTGTGTTGTTCATTGTTTCCACTTGAAGTGGATTCTGAAACGTGGCGCCCGATGAGGAGACGTGTAGTCAGGCAGGCATTACTTCTCCTCATAATGTCAGAGATTGCGGGATTATATTGCTTTCAGCAGCCGCCCGCCCCACCGCGCTACAATAATTTTCCATCAGGGAAGAATGTTCGTTCTTCGTAATTTCATTAACGCTTCGTGTCGATTTAATAAGAGACAACACGTCGACATTTAAGAACGGGGCGGCGGCATGGTCTAGGTATAACCGCAAACAAACATATTCCATTTGGCACCGGAGTTGGCTGTGGAACCAATTAGTGATGTTTCAAGGATGCTTGCGTCGTTCCAACCGTATCTGAACCATATCCCTGTTTATCTTGATACTTTGCAGAGGAAGTTCAATTAGTAACAGTGCGACGGCCGATGGGCACGGGAGTGCGGGAGGCCTGAGTTAGGCGAGTAGTTCATTGCGGCGGTGTGGGGGAGGATGTGCAAGAACAAAAGGAATTAAGTGCTTCTTGCTTATCTGCACAACAGCCGTCCAGTTTTATGTGATGCCAAGATCAGTGCCTCGTTTCGTGTTCGTTGAGGAAACTGATGGAACCGGATTCTACTCTATTTTCGCAATGGCTTATCATGACGACAAATTTATTCGAAGTAAATCGACTTGAGTCTTATGAAATGAATACAATAGCCTTGATGGAGCAAATTCATTTGGCTCTCGGTAGTTGTTTCATTAACTCGAAATTGGGGAAGAGTACTATGACATCTTTTGTTCTTCGTAACCATCAACCAACGGATGCGAAAGCTGCGAGTTCACGATGGCAATATGGACCCGAATTTTGTACGAATCTGTGAAAATGCATGTTGGTGCATTGTAAAGTTACGTCGGAGACTTAACTTCCGTTTTCCACACATTAACCCTATCCCCTTTCATGATCAACATCGTTTTACAAGTGCTGTCCTCCAACCAGCGCAAAATGCATGATCGTACGCGAATCATTTTCACAGACGCTTCTACGTTTGCACTACACGCGCCGGTAAATATGAAACCTTCACCAACCTTCGCATGCCTTTCCCACAGACGAACCTGCGCTCATCGCAAAAGCTGTGTGAACAGTTTTATGCTTTAAGAACATGTAGCAAGTTCAGTCAGTGCTTCTCTTCTCGACAACTCGCAGTAAAGTTAAGTTCGTGTTCTCGCAGTAAAGTTCAATTCAAGTTTCTCATCCTAACTTTGAGTAATATTTTAATAAAGAAATAAAAAGAGAAAAAAAAGGAAAGTGTTTTTTTATGTCAAGCAGCTGGCATGAAAACATAACTGTAATACCACTGATTGACTACTCCAGCGATAGAGCCGATAATTTGATCCCAACGGCAAATGGTGACTGGACCGGATTTGAAAACCAGAAGCGTATTAACTTTGCTTTCACTGGGATTCGAACCGGAGACCCCGCTAACCAGGGGCAGGCACTCTACCAACTGCGCCATCCAGTCGTTATTTTTAAATAGACTTCAAACAAAAAATACAGACTTTTTTAAAATGATGAGTTCGAACATCGTTGTTTGGGAAGGAATAAATTTCTGCCACAGCCTTATCTACAAAAGTCACTATTTTGGTGAATGTTTTGGTCTAATGTCTTCCTGGAGTGCGTGATGACTGAAACACAATTCAGTCGAACTATTCACCGTAGAGTACTTCGACCAGCATAATTGGCCGATATGTGGGGGTGTCCGTTCGGAAGGGGTAAAAAAAGACGAATACCTGCATGCCAGGACCATAAAGAATTGTCCTTAAAGAGAAGTGGCCCTTATAGGAGCGGTGTCCATAAAGAGGAGTTTCACTGTTGGCACTATGCTGCTGCTGTCATCGTAGGTACATAAGCAGGTAAGAGGGCTGATAGTGAATTCACCAGCACACTTAGATCATGTTGGTCCATTGTGATAACCACCGTCAGATTACTACCACTGACTGACCACAACGTGATAGTGCCATTCACTTGATCCTAATAACAAATGGTGACTGGACCATATTTGAAAACACTTGACCAACTGCGCCATTCAGGCACCAATTGCAAGTGTCGATTATCAATCGATTGTCAATGGTCGACTGGTTGATTTGGTTTCTGACTGTCGGCTGCGATTAATATTTATCGGTTTTCCTTTCAAATTTTGTCGTTCACAAATTTTTGGTCGATGGTTTTTGTGTGACAGAAAAATATAATAAAATGTAATTTAATTTATGTGGGTTCGTCGAGTCATACGCAGAGGGTGCCAGGTTCGATATCCGAATTTATCACGTTTCATAATTCACGGCTCCACCTCTTTCGAGTCACTGACAATGCTCAAAGAGTATTCCTGTCTAGAAAAAGCTTCTCAAATTCGCCGTTCGGAATCGGCATTAAGCTGTAGGTCCCTTACACGCGTGAAAGAACAATAACACGCACAGCACGAATGGTTGCTCAGAAGCTAGGCCCAGATCCACCTCGGACTGTCGCGCCACCCATATTATTATTATTATTATAATTTAATTTATATTGTTGTATATTAACAACATTCATATTTTATCTTCAATTTCAACCAATGAGAGTTGCAAATAAAATAACAATGGAAACAACGAAAAAAAAAAATAGCAAATGATTTGTTTCGCTACGCACACAAGTGCTTAATAACATTGAACCGGCATTGGCCACACATCTCCCTCTAACTTGTGGGACCTCACAAGCTCTTTCTATCTGATACTCGTGTATGTACGAATTAATTAATTTGACATCCTCAACTGCCAGACGTGTTCAAATTAGTCATATGCACGTTCTTAATGCCTGAAACACAATAGTGCGCTGCGCCAGCCGACTTCATGTTACGATGACGCACTGCGTTGAAATAAATACTCAATTTATCAGCTGTTCTCTCTCTCATCTACAAGATGAAAAATATTGCCGCCTTTCTGCATACACTCATTTGAAATGACTTTTGTCGTTAAATTATTTTTAATCAGCTGTTTTCCTTTCTCAAATGACAGTTGATACAAAATACTCTCAATTTGGAAAAAATCTGGGAGAAAATCTCTCTCACAGCGCAGCCCTCTGTCAAAAAATATCCAACATGTTGAATAATGACGTGCGATGGACTACGTTCTACGTTTTATTACGATCCTCTCAATCTCTCTCATTATTCACTGACGCAGGTCGACCCTGTATTTTGATTGGCTATTGAATTGTGTGTGTTGAAAGCCAACGCCAGCGCAAACGCACTATTGTATTTCAGGCATAATTCACAAATATACAATTCTCAGTCGATTGACTTACACAATATCGAAATAGATTTCATTCAATAGTTTTGTCGACTATTGATTCAAGCGATAATCGATACTCGCAATCGGGGCCTCAGTTGTCAAATCGACGCAACCAATTCAATGGTAATGGGTAAAATACTGCGTATTGGTAAGTTTGTTAAGAAATTAAACAAATGAGAGGATCCTAATCTCCTTAATCTGTCAAATTGACAGTTTTTCTTTCAAATGTTTCAAGTGATATTTAAACTATTTTCAAGCCTAACCTCAGGGTCCTGTTTCACAGATGATACGTCACATACATTTCATACAACATACAAAACTGTCATACATCAACACGTCATACAATTTTCTGTTTCTCAGATTCTACTGGAAGTATTGTATGATGTCTTCTTTGTTGTATGACAGAGATAGCCGATTTCACAGCTAATTGCCCCCTAGTCCATCGACGAATTTGAGTGCCTTTTTGACAGATATTCATGAATTTTTGACGGTTATTCACGAAATAACGTAAATGCGTCGTCTGATTAGTCAATTTGGTTTATGAACACGTTATAAAAAACAGTTGTCAAAAATCTTAAGGGGCAAGAGAGGTAGAAGTCGGGCATCTCTGTAATACCAGGGTTGTATGATGTGTACTATTTTGACGTTTAATTTTATATGACAAATTTCATTGAAAACTAACCAGCGTCGTGAATGACACCCAGACACCATATAAGTGGATTGCAAATACACGAAAAACTACCCAACGGAGTTCCTCAGTAATGAAGAGAGATATCATTCAACTGCGTTTCCAATAGTACATGCAATTTAATAAAAACATTTCTTGAAGAACTAGCATTCATTGTAGATGAACAATTATTCATTATTCAAAAATCAAATTCATAGCCCATAAATGTTTTTCTATATTTTATAATATTTTAAATATTTTTGTGTATTTTCTCATTTAAAAACCCATTTTTGTAGTGGCTACAGCAGTTTGAAATGCTGTATGAAATGTATGATAAATTTGTAATAAAACTGTTGTATGATGTGTATGATATTTTTCTGTGAAACAGAATCATACAACTTTTCCATATTTCCAGTATAAACCTTAGGTGATACATGTTGTATTACAGCGGCTCATACAACAAATCTGAGAAATAGAAATCACACAGCAGAAGTGTCAGAATCATACAATGTATGAGATGTATGTTCTGTGAAATACGCCCCAGATTCTAACTCAAATCTCTAACTGTTTTTAATCAATCATGACGTCGGCACCAACAAAGTGGATTGGCCAAGTTTGAAACATCAAAAGTACTGACATTTCAGAAAAAAGTCACAATCGAATGAGCTGAAGGTGTTGTTGAAAGTTGGAAACTATAATCGTAGTCATTGCTGTGACGGATCGAAACTTCACGTGGATCATCCTTGAACCAAGGCCTCTACTGTACCACTTTCAATTTCACTCCAATCTGCGCTGTGGTTTGTTGACAAAGAAATCCCCACTAGTCATTGCACCAGCAAACGTCTTTATAAAAATATCTGTTCTCAAGAATCCACTGAAACACTTTATTCCTATTCTTGACGCTTACGAAGAACCCAGCCATCCAAAAGTGAGTATCTTCTTCTTTATTTAGCGCTACATTCCGGGGTGGACCTGGGCCTCAACCAACAAGCCTCTCCAGCTAGCACGGTCTCTGGCTAGCTGTCTCCAGTGTCGCACGCCAAGTTGGTTGAGGTCCTTCTCCATCTGGGTGCGTCACCTTAAACGCGGGCGTCCTCTGTAGCGTTGTCCCACGGGTTCGGAGTCGAAGACTCTCCGGGCCGGAGCTGAGTTGTCCATACGCTCTACATGGCCTAGCCATCTTAGGCGTTGGATCCAAAGACGCCTGACTAAAATCATGTCGCTGTACAGCCCGTACAGTTCGTGGTTGAGTCTTCTCTTCCAGAAACCGTCAACGCAAACAGGACCAAAGATCGCACGCAGAGCTTTTCTCTCGAAGAGAACGAGGACTTTCTCATCCGCTTTTGAGATTGTCCATGCCTCCGCGCCGTACAGCAGGATTGGGATGATCAAGGTCTTGTATAAAGTTAGCTTGGTCCTTCGAGAGATGGCGAAAGAGATTGCCTCTTGAGCCAATAGAAACAGCGGTTGGCAAGAGTTACTCTGCGTTTGATCTCGCTACTGATGTTGTTTGTACGATTTACTGCGGAGTCGAGGTAGACAAAGTCCTTGACTACCTCCAAGTTATAGCGGCCCATTGTGACGCTCTGTCCAAGACGTCGATGTTGTGTGTCCTTTCCTGATGACAGCATATACTTCATTTTGCCCTTATTCACCAAAAGTAAGTATACCATAAGTCTGCCTTCTCCAAAAAATTGGAATTAAACGGGGCTCCAAGGATATATGTCTTATATGCACTTTTCTAAAGTATTTAAAAATAAGAGGACATCTCAAAAACTATGGGTACTTCGGGTCCTAACCAAAAATGTAACGAAATTTATTTAATCCTTCGAACCTTTGCATGCAAATGTTCTTGATTCTGTTCAAGCAACCAAACCCATTATCCTACCATAAATCACCGTATAGAGGCAAATTTCTCAGAGTGTGAATTTTTCTTCATTTGTTGGTTTATGACTCGCTTTTTCTATAGTTGTTGGGATATAATAATAAAAATATGGGTGGCGCTACAGCCCGTAGAGGGCCAGGGCCTAGCTTGTCAGCAACCACTCGTGTTTTGCGTGCTATTGTTCTCTCACGCGTGGAAGGGACCTACAGTTTAATGCCGACTCTGAACGGTTGGTTTGAGAAGCTTTTTCTAGACAGCTATTACGAGCATTGTTAGTGACTCGGGCATTGTTAGTGACTCGGGTGGGACCGTGAAAATTATATTGATCGTACCGGCCGGGAATCGAACCCAGACATCGAGGTTAAGTTGCGTGGGGGTCGACGCACATACCCATAAGGCCACGGCCACTCACTTATAATCACCCTGATTCTCTTAGTCGTGTCACATGACACTGTGACGAATTTAATCTGACTTAGTCAATTTAAGGGAAATTTTAGTGACAAATTGAATACAAATTCGTCACAGTGACATGTGACGCGACTAAGAGAATAAAAGTGAATATGTAACGACACAACCACGATACGAACTTGAGTAGGAGATGTTTGTTCTGGAAAGTCTAATTCTATATCTTACCCCAACGATTTGATTTTATCCCATTCAGCAATTTGTTACTTACCTGCAAAAAAAAAGAAAACATTTAGAAACACGAAATTTAAAGAGATATGATTATTTTATATTGGATCTAACAAAACACGCACTACTCATTCCATTCAAACCCTAAAAATCCACAGGAAAAGTCGACATTCATTTGAAATGAGTGACAAGGCAGCAGAATGCTACTATTGTCAGCGTCATAATCGAGCACTTTCCTATAGGAATTCGATCTTCCACAATATGCTTTCCTTGGCTGCTGCAGAAGCTGCAGAGACTAGCAGCAGGGAGACACTATTGTGCATGTTTTATGTAACTGCAGCGCTCTCACATCCTCACTCAGTGACATTAACTCGGTTTATGTTATGATTATTGTGTTATGGAGTAAGTTCAACAAATATGGCCCACCCTCAACATGTGTCTAAATAAAACCATCAATTTATGTTGAATTCTTTTAATTATTTTTTTTTAAATCGTTAAAATCAATTTACAGTTCACACTTAAGTAACATAAGCATTTTTAAAAAACATAACAAGAAGATATAAAGAAAAAAATGTGTTTTAAGACTAATTGCGGCTTATATGGCATACCTGGTGTTAAATATGGCCTGGTAACGATTTTTGGGTTTAACTGCACCAAAACTCACATAAGTTTTGCTCGTTACCTGTACAGTCTTCTTGTACCCACAATGAGTATGCAAACCATTGTACGCAAGCTGGAGCAATTGATGCAACTGGCAAAGATCATGTGTTAAGTATGCCCTACTAGGCGATATTGTAGGTATATTCACTTATTAAAACATACCAAGAAATGGCAATCACACTCCTATGTGTATATTTCCCGCACCAGGCCAAGGACGACGGGTCCGGGCAGAACCGTCTCTAATGAGTTTGTTGTGAAATTAAGCTTAACTCTCTTCGTTTTCGCTTTTAGGAAACATAAGGGTGGACCATATTAACCACGTGGGCCATATTTGCCGCACATACCATACGTCTTCTCCAACTGTTCATAGAAAGCGCGAGGTGCGTGAAATAGGATCAATTAGATTCACCTGGTAAGACAACGGGCCTAGTCTGGCATAGGTGTGACTCGTGCCAACTAGCCTAACATTACAGATTGCTGAATCGGGTCGTCAAGAATTAATTCATGGTAAATATCTGCAACAGCGTTCAATGTATTCGTTAAGTTCCAGCTCCATCGATCATTTGAGGTCCTTAGTTTCATATTACAGTGAAAATCCTGTTTACGGGCACCCCTCTATAAGGGACACCTCTCTTTACGGACAATTCGTAATGACGTCCACACGAAGGTATTCCTTTTTTTTTTCCACACCTTCAGAAAGGATACGCCTAGGTAGGTGACTGGAGAGACTCCACTGAAAAAATCAAGCTCCACTTAGACCAGTTGGTCCATTGTGCTGTCACTATACTGCTTCATCTTCCAGCTTCTTCGCTGACCTAGTTGTTGTGATGTATGTCCTATTAGGATCGTTTGGTCATGATTTTCACTTGATCCTTTCATAGCCAGTTAGTGGCTTTGAGATACTGTAAAATATGTAAGATTCTTGTACTTGATATGTCTTCAAGGCAGCTGAGGTAATAGTTGCTTAGTAATTTCTCTGGTTTCTGCAAGTGCTGGGCATGTTCTTAGATAGTGCAGGACTGTTTCCTCTTCTTCTTCGTCCATGCAACTTGTGCAGGAATCGTTTTAAGGTGCACTCATGATTGCCCATTAGACAGTGCCCAGTTAACACACCTATTAACTTACTAATGGTCCTCCGGTCTATCTCCAGGAGTTCTTTCTTTGGTGAGATTGCATCTGTCCGCCATTTCCCTTAGAGATTTAGGAGTTTTACCATCTTGGATTTGGTTAATGGTGTTTCCAGAGCCTTTATGGCCGCCTGACTATCTATCTGTAAAACAATAAATAAGCCATCTATCGGGATCATTGATTGTCGGGGGACTGCCTGTTGAACAGCTGTTACTTCTGCTTGGAATACGCTGTAGTGATTCCGCAGCCGGAGACATCAGAGCCCGTTCTCTCATCCGATTTGGAGTCGACTGTATAGATTTCCAACTCCAACTTGGTAACGTACTTTGTCTCCGTCCCGAATTTTTTCTCGTGGGAATTATGGTGTTATGCTTAAATTCGAATTCCAGTATAGGCCTCATATAGTCTGTTACCTTAGGGATCTTCGAATTTTGGAGTATCTCCGCGTTCCCTTTGCTTTGCTGTTTACTAGCTGTGAGAGGAGATATAGAATCACTTCCAGGACGGCTGTGGGCGTTGTTCTGAGAGCTCCTGTAAGGAAACCACTACATAATGGACAACCAGGATGGTTCCTCTGCTGTCAACTATGGAGAAGTTTGACTGTGTTCACATATCGCTTAAAGCCTACTGAAGCTTGACTCAACAAACAAGCCACTGATTCAGAGGCAAGTAAATATACTGTCTAGTTCAGCGAGTAGAACAAGCGTGAGGACAGATTTACACCGCCCCCATCTCGTTTATTTGCATTTGATAGTAATTCAAAAGTTAACTTCAATATCACTTCAACCCCTTCATTAGAACGAGTGTGAGTTCGAAAACGGGAGCAGAGCAGAGCACAAGAAGGAGTGTGGTTAATTCAAAAGTGCGCCAGTCATGCCCATAGTTCCTCCGTTTGGCCTGACATTTGTAGCCTCCCCTATTCATGGTGGGATTTAGCATAAATTGCTTACACATCTCACATCCTATTCCATACACGTAGCCACTACTAATGAACTTCTCTACCTGCGTACAAATCCAGCTCTGGGCTACGGGAAAAATTAATTTATTACAACCCCGCTTATAGTTTGGTTATTTTTGCACGGATGTGGGCATTGTTTCTGTAAAAAAAGACTTTATTCAAATAAATCCACCGCAAGCATCTAAATCTACTCACGTCTCCTGGTGCCATTTACAACATATGAATACATACAGGCGACTGACTCAATTAACTAAGGGCTTCATACATATGAATGCAGAGACAAAAAATTCAAATGGGAAGTGGAAGCAAAAAATAGGCCAAACACAAAAACCCATATAGATACTCGTATTGGATTGAAAACAACCGCATAAACATTTAATTTAAATTGGATTCAATCAGTAAATTTGGAATTCAAATAAGCAGCATCCTTGTTGGGCGCACAGTCTGCATGGAGACAGCGCCAGACTCAAAGGGGGGGCTCTCAGTGTCCCTCTCTCTCTGTGTGTGAATCTGGGACAGTATTTCTGAATTCAAATCAAACGAACGCAAACACTGGGCTCTTTGTGTTTGCATAGATTTTGACCTCAAGTCATGGGGGGTAGATGAACATCGTTTGAACTCAATACAAGTTGATGTGTGCGAAGAAACGCTCTCCACAGGGTGCTTCAAATTAAAAGGCACAGTTCAACAATATATTCACTTTTGTACGAAAATCTTGGTCGTTTTCACTTTGAACGAGGTAGGTTTTTGGAAGGGCAAGAACACACAGTTGTGACATCTGGCACCGCATGTACTTTCAGGACATTCCTTTGTCTGCTGGACTCGACGCATGTTCACCAAGACTCTCTTCGGAAGTGTGGTTTTTCTTTCAGTGGAAATGTTTAAACTAAATCCCATCCTTGCACGTCATCAAGTCGTTATTTCAAAATGTTGTTCATGTCTGTAACAGCGGCTATGCGGGAAGATTCTGTATCGAGGAGGAGGAAGACTGCTCGGAAAGGTAAGGTTTAAGTAAATTAAGGCTTGGCTTAGGTTGGGTATGTTAGGCAAGCTACGTGGTTAGATACCTTAGCTGCGTGAGCCCACTTTCGGAACAGGCGATAAACACACTTTTCTTCTTCACCTTTCCTTTCTTTAGCTGGCTGGACGTGGTCTGCATTAGTTTATTAGGCTTATCTCAGACCTCCCTTACTCCAGATTGAGGCTGTCTTGGTCAGATAAGGTACTCGAGCTTTTGCTCCAAGAAGCCTTTTGAGACCTTTCCAAGGTCTATTTTATTTCCTAACGGCTATGTATTTGTGACAGGTTGAGAAAACCCTTTCGATCTGCGCGAACGAAGCTGGTACGCTTAGAAGCTTCACAGTTAAAGATGACAGGTCAGGGTACTGAGTGTAACATGAAAACTAGTATTTTTATAATTTCTTTTCGAAAATAAGTATGAAAATATCAATTTGTTGACGAAAACATTGCAAGCCGTCCATCTGCGTCCAAGTTTTTATTAAGAAGTGGCTTATTATTTTATTTATTCATTCAGATTTTCTTCTCATATTCTCTCTCTCTTTTTTCTCAGTAATTTACGTTATTTAACTCTTCTTTGACTTTTATCAGGATCTGGAGATGTTGAAGTTGACTACAGATGTAAAGACTTCCATGGTTAGGTGCTATCTTGTAAGTAAGGCGAGTACACGACTAGAAGATTTATTTTTTTTTGTTACTTGCGTTGGTGAAAATCTTCAACAAGACACTATGTGAGTTGAGTCCTCAACTGAAATTCCCGTTGCCAGGATCGCTGTGTCATCCGCAAATGTAGCCACAAGTGTACCCTCAGTTTGAGGTATGTCTCTAGTGACCAACAAATACAATGAAACAGCCTTGAGGGACTCCTGCTCGGATCTCTTTAAAATCGTAGTGTCAGATTTTAACACAGTGACTAAAAACACAGTTCCCTTTTGGTTTTTCTTTACTACAACTAAGTCTTCTTATCTAGTAGCTTACATTTAAGGATATTTTCGCATTTTGCAGGTAGACCTTCGGTAAAATCACCTGCCATGACCATCGTTAGCATGGTTTATTACTATTGCGTCAAATCGAGCGGTCTTGTACGCTGGATACGGCGTACTAAACGTCCAATGTCCAAAGTTTGGAGGATGGCATTGTTACAATGACAACGAAGTCTGATACTTAGCTTTCGAACGGAGTTTGTTATTCCTTCGTCGACGGTAGTTATCCCTAGGTCCCTTTGTATATCACAATTCCTGAGATACCAGGGAGCTTTCACCATATCCCGTATAATTTTATTTTGAAAGAACTGAACAAATCCTCGGTTATTTGCTTTGGTACAACCCCATAGTTGTATGCCGTAAGGCCATATATCCTTCAGTACTTGCTTGTATAATGGCAGTTTGTTGTACATGCTTAACTTGGAGTACCTTCCAAGTAACCAGTACATTTCTCTATACCGTTTCTTTTTCACGTGGATCTTCCACTTGAGTTTCACATCAAGTGTCATACCATGATATTTTGCTACCTTTTTCGGCAAGTTCTTCAGGATTTGTCCGGTTATTAGATCATAGCCAGAAGCCTTGTTGTTTTTTAGATTTTTGATTGCCTTGCAGAGTTCGATTAGCGATACTCTTTCTATACTAGAGCTGTCAGATATAGAAGTTACACTTGGATCATCTTTCAACATTTGTCCATCAAATGGCTGGAATGTTTCCTCCAGATGTTCGGCAAATAGATCCGCCTATTCTTAGTCACTTTTTAGCCACTCATCATTGTTTTTTGATTGGCGCGGCCTGCATTTGGGGCTTCTTGATATTTTTTACTTTTTTCTATAGTGAGTAGTTTGTACATTTTTCATTTGTTAGGCCTTCAAGATAAGTCGATATCTCGTGGTTTTTAAAAACTTGCAAAGTTTTTTTTAGTTGGTTGCACAGGTGATAAAATTAAAAATTACGTGAGTAAACTTTTAAGACGATGTTCTTTTATCCTACTCAGTGGCAAATCAACTGAGAACGCTCGTTTAGAGTTTTGCTCTCAGATAATGTGCAACCCTGACAAAAGAAAATATGCAGCTGCGTTATTCATTGACATAACCAAAGCATTCGACATGGTTGACCATCGAAAGTGGTGGCTTTATGCTTCATTGGTTTAGTTCATGCCTGAATGATCATGCCTCATGATCACAGACAGTAACGTTGGATGCGACGAGTAGTGATATGCAATTAATCATACTTAAGGTACCACAAGGTTCAGTCTTGGGTCCCATTCCTTTGTTCCTTTTGTTTCTACATTAACTAACTCTTTCAGCTTAATCTAAAAGGCTTATCTTCTGGTTTTTGACGATGTTGGGTTATCGTATGGCGTCAATAATCGCATAGTTTCATATAACACATATAATAGCCTAAAGGAAGGTTTATTAATCCAGTATTTGGTTAGTCGACATCTAGCATGGGTTGAATTGAAAATGGCAATATTTTTTCTTCGAAAATGGACGTCCAATATTAACAAATGACATGACTCCATCGTCAACATGGTAAACAGCACTAAAAACAGCAATGCAAGGGTTAAGCGAAGAAACCTTTTGTCAATCATTGACTCTGTAACCTCAAGATTAAAAGTTAAGTTTAGGAAATAAAACACCGTATTATTTTATAATGTTTATTCCGTATTTACTTGTTGGATCGTCATCGATCGAGTGATCGAGAGAACTCCGTTGAATCCGCGATCAAACTTGTCAATTAAGCAAGCTTCAACATTGTCGCTGGTGACGATGTTGAAACAATTTCGCGGCTCTATGTTTCTGTTTCGACTGCGCCAGAGTGGGTCAGCGGTTGTCGGTTGCGTGGAATGGCTTAGCAAATAGCCTAGTCATATTATGCGGTGGTTGACCGTAGAAATTGAACTGAATTTGTACACATTCTGCTCTAAGGTAGGGATAAATATCAGTAATTTCAGGAAGAAAGATTAATTATTTATTTTAATACATTTTGCGTTATTCGAGACGAAGATATAGTCGCGTAGTGTATAGTCAGGCAGTGGCTGTGGTTGTGTCATGTAGAACCTATGGATATGGGCAGCGCTAGAGTCCAAGGCGTACCAGAGTCCAGCTTCTACATCATCCACTCGTGTTGTGCGAGGTAAACCAAACTAGCATGTTGGTTAAGACCATGGGAGCAGGCACTATGTCAGCATTCTATTAAGCACTTTATGTCAACTAGACATGACATAATACAATAATTGGGATTTATTTTTCTACCTAGAGTGAGAACTTAGAGATTTCTGTTGAATCTGAACGACATGAAGATCGAGAAGCTTTTCCTAGGCAAATATACGTCCTGAGAGCCACTCTTACTTCTTGGCGTTCAGAGCTCAGTGTCTCCCACCCGATACGGCATCAACAGAAGTTTGAGTCTATGGGACGACGCAACAGATGACGCCTTCGCTGAAAGTGGTGCATACGAGTAAAGAGTGAGCTCAAGCAGCTCGGAATGCATGTCTAAAGGTAGTTATCAGAATACATAATTGGGTGGAGAGGCTTATTAGTCAAGGCTTATGTTGCGCCAGGAAGCAATCGCGCTGAATGGATAAACAGATTGTATCCTGTCGGATCAGTGTGCTGCCATTTGATAGTTATGCTCACCCAGCATGAACGATGACTTGGGGTCCTCAAGGAAGGATTCTGCAGAAGTGATATAAACGTGGAGGAGATAGAGAGTGTCTTATGTGTTCAGCTGAGTGGGTAAGCGACGGTAAACATCATCCGAAGCGACGAAAGGTACAATAGTCAGCTGGGAAGGAGCACCTTGTGAACAAACGGTCGGATTATTATTAAATTTCAACATACACCGTTTGAAGATTGATCCTCTCAAATGATCCCACCCCTTTCGCAGGAAAATACATTTGGAGGCTTCTTTTACGAAACTCTAAGCGAGCTGAACAATGTCAGCAGGAATCACTTCGTAGCAAGTACCACATGATCACGGGAGTAGGAGTTATCTTACTCCTACTTATGATCAAAGTACGACTGCCCACATGGAGTTTGGTTTCAGGTTTCAAATTACATGGTCTGATACATTTTTGTACATCACATTCAAATTTACATGGTACACCACACATTTTAGATTTGGAACTCGCCTTGATTGAAGCTTTTACAAGTGGTGGAAGGCGACGTTTCAACAATTCTGGTATTAAACCGTCCGTTAACATCATGGACTGACCGGCTAGGGTATGAAGCCTACCATAGAATTCGGATGGTTTCCTGTCGCCTAATTCTTCACCTGACAAGAGTGCTTTAATCCTTTTACCTTCGCTCATTAAATGACGGTCTATTAATGCTTTCTTAAGGTTTGAATAGGAGGTGGGAGATTCTTGGACCAAGATGAGGTATACACTTGCGGCATTATTCTGGGGAAGCGACTGTACGACGTAGTGGAACTTGGATCGTTCAAGCGTAATATTTCTCAGTGCGAATTGGGATTCGACTTGAGTTCGACCAAATTGAAGGCATCATCGTCTGAAAATGAGGAAACTCAATCGCTACTAAGTGAACTGCTGACACTGATTGGACACCTGAAGGGTCTGGTCCTCTGTCCTCCAAATCGTGAGTGATTCCAATGCGGAATGTTTCGTGCCTCCGGCAATAGTTCAGTCTCCATGAGTAACAATTCATGTTTTATTTTAAAATAAAATGACCAACCTCACGAAAGGAAAAGTTTACACAATGACACAAACTGTACGTGCCGACAAGACAATAACAGGATTAGAATTTTAAAGAAATGGTGTTACAGATTTTTAAATTTTTGAATTTTGACACAAATTGTATCAACAAGAAAATGGAAGAGTAGAACTTTAAGGAGAAATTCTATATGTATGCAATTTTATATACAGTCGCGTCTATCTTATTTGCACTCCGCTTAAACGAAACAATGCAACAAGAAATTTATCACGGTACAAAAAAGTAGCCCATATCCGAACATCGTTTATATGAAAACTCCGCTTAGTTGAAACACATTTTCTGAATTTCTTGTGTTTGCAACACCGTAAGTAAGCCGAGATGACTTACGAAAGTTGCGCTGTTGATTTAGCTGAAGTTAGGGTTCCTCTTCTATTGGCCATTGCAATTTCCAAGTCAGATTAAAAGATATGACGTTGATGATGGATTCATCGTAGAGTTTGATTGATGTTTTAATTTCATATGTATGCTGAAAACATATGAAGTCACAGTCATGTGACTTGCTATGTGGACAGCGGAGAAGGAAGGAGTCTTGGCCCTTTCATTTGTTTTTGATAGAAAGAAGGAAACAATGAGTATCTTTTTGGACGACGGCTATGATGCTCTGCTTCGTAGGTGGCATCAAAGAAACAGAAGAGAAACGGAAAGGAATAGACATTTAGCTTCGGAGGTGGCCAACCGGCATACAGTCGCAGTTCACTCAGACCAACGCGAAGGTTATGTCAACCTTCCAAAAAACCTATCAGATATTGTTATAAATCTCTGTTCCTTCACACAAAAGACCAGTTTATGGCTTTTGAATAACCAATATGCCCACTTCCCTTGAAATCTTTCTTAGACTTCTATGCGCCGTAATGGCTTCTGTGTCCTTGCTGGAAAGCGATTCGTATCTGATTTGATCGAGATAACTCCTTTTTCGTTGAAAACACTTCCACTGCACCTATCTGCAATCAAAGGTGAGGCTTAAAGAACAATCTTAAGTGAGGCTTAAAGATCTCTGTTTCGCAATCGCCACGATGAAAGGGAACCAGGCTAAGTACGGAGTGCGTCACCAACTGCGTTGATAACCTCGTGCAAAGTAGTTAACGAGAAAAAAGGTCATGCTGTCGATTTGCAGTCAACCATGTGTGCGGTAAAAAAAAGTAAGAAATAAAAACTGCATATCAAATCTGGCCACCCTTTGACTAAGCCAAACAGTAACGAGTGTGGGTGTGTTTTAATTTCATATGTTTGCTGAGTGTATAATGGCGGCAACGATTTTAGTTAGCGGGTCGTGCATGCAGCCCAATGAATTTCAACTGTAGCTGGAGGTTTGTTTTGCACCGGAAAAGCTTGGATCTTCTGGTTATTTAACATAAAAGTTACGTCGGGGGCACCACTTTTAGTTGAGTGTCCTTAGATGAGAATCCAATTGTAACAAAAACCAAAACGTTGATGCGACTTAAAAAGATTTATTTTTGAATATCATTTTTATAACCGTCTTCAACGCATCTCGTTTAAAATTGAAATACTCTTAATAATGTCCGTCTACTTATTCTTTTTTCTTCTCTCGCTCGCGTCTTTTACGGCCCCTGTGGAGAAATAGTGCTTTCATTCTAAATTTGGTTGTGACATCTAGTGCCGAACGCTACAAAGCTAACGAATTTTTGTCACCATATGTTGTGTTGTGGGTGGGGTGGCGTAGTGGGTTAGTGCGTCGACTCCTACGCAGAGGGTGCCAGGTTCGATACCCGAATTTACCACCTTTCATATTTCACGGCTCCACCTCTTTCGAGTCACTGACAATGTTCAAAGAGTATTTTCCTGTCTAGAAAAAGCTTCTCAAACTTGGCCGTTCGGAGTCGGCATTGAACTGTAGGTCCCTTCCACGAGTGAGAGAACAATAGCACGCACAACACGAGTGTTGAGAAGCTAGGCCCAGGTCCGCCTCGGACTGTAGCGCCACCCATATTATTATTATATGTTGTGTTACATGCTTGGACCTGCCGTCTCCGAGGCAAGACATACATAGTTTCTTGAAGCTGACGGGATATTTTTCCCCGGTCATAAGTTAAGTCTCCATCGAACATTTATACCGCGTCATGAGAGGCTCCAGTTGGTTCCCCGCGAGAAGATTAATTTCACCTTAATCCACACTAGGTCGATGATCATCTATTTAGCCACCGCAACCTCCTGATCTTATGTCTAGGTTTACGCGCATTCAGATGGGCGTACATGAGGATCTAATCAATGCAGTGCCAGTGTCAACCAAACGCCGCCCTCAAAGGAGACTGCTTAAGAGAGCAGCAACAAAAAGAAGTTCACCATCAAATAGTTACGAGTGGCAAAAGCTCAATACAGAGACTAGTAGTCTACAAATGAATGCGATCCAAGCTTCCTAAATCATTTCTCCCCTCGCACATACCCAAGTTCCCATTCTACCCCTCACTCTCTACCATCTAAAAAAAACGCCTTGAAAATGGAGCAAACAAAAAAAAATCATCCAAAGTTGTAAAATGGTTCACCACATAAACACGTAGTTTTCCAACCGTGGCGGCTCTGTGAAATTAATTAAAGTGCCTTCAAGTGGCTTGAGCTAGTGGTTCTGCACTTTATTCAAGCAAGAACCGCCCTTCCACATGTGTGAACATACAACTTTGGTCTGCAGCAATCGTCTGCACATAACCCAAAAAGGAATTGAAAACGTACTCGGCTACCACCAGCCACCAGCCACTAGCCACCATCAATACAATTCGCAATTCTCTTGCCGAGTGTATCAGGTGTAAATCTGTTTACTGTTCAAAGTTAATTAGAGATGAACAAAACAAATGGTTGAAGGCGAATTGGAAGTGCTGCTCATCGAACCCGCCTCACTCTCCGCATGAAATCGTAGTTTAGCACTCCCTAGTGCTGCATAAAGCACTCCTACCGCGTCCTGTTCGTCCATTTCTTTTCTGCCGTTCTGCTTTCGTTTTGTCCATTGTTTCACTATGCACTGCACCTTCCAGTGCAAAGCCGGGCGGGGGTGGTAGCTGGCGCTGCACCATACTTCTTATTTTATCTCTCCTTCTTGATGTGTCTCTGAGTGAGAATGTGTGTGTTTGGAATGGTAAATGTTCCCCTTGGGGATGTGTGCAGTTCTTTGGATATTGTTTGGTTCATTGGCTTCAATACGGCTGCAATGAGGATGAGGTATTGTTTGCAAGCTCATCGAAAGTGTGCAGTTTTTTTCCGCTTCGCTCCTTGTGCTCGGCTGTGCATCCTTGCAATGGTTAAACGTGAAAATGTTGCAGGCATCGTGTGTTGTTTCAATTTTTCTCTTGTTTCTAGACCATTGCCTCTGGGGGAGCGACTATGAATCAAGACATGTTTGCCATTCAATTTTTCACTGACCCAGCGAACTGTGGGGCTCCACCGTGTGCGGTGTGTGTGCTTAGCAATCATTCTCGTTTCGTGGAAGCAATGGGATAGTGGATTACGGTGTCTTCTATTTTTAAGCAGTTTTCCCAGAAGGACTCGACTAACCCTGATTTGACCTCGAGGGCCGCCCTGTGTTGGTTTGCTCCACTCAACAGATTTGCAACGAGGGCCGTCTTGTTTGCGCAGTACATGTGATTTCAGGGAAAAATGGATATGTCGGTTTTGGCTTTGGCAGGAAATCGGATTAGGACACAAACTCACTTTGAATGGGCGCGGTAGTGTGCCTTTAAGCATTAACTGGATGCCATGGATGGTACTACTAGAGTTTTATTGGCTGTTTTGATTATGATCCATGCACGTGCGGGATATGGAAGAATAATGGGGAAGGAGGTGAGACTGGACATTTGATCGGCTGTACCTTTACCGCGTTGAATCTGACAACAAAAGTGCACGCTTCGGTTGAATTTATCCAAGCTCCATTGTTCCACTGACTGTGGGTTGAAGACACAATTTGATGGTCTTAGGTTCTTGTTAAGTCATTGCGCTGAAGCTTGCAAGTTGAAGTGGCCGCCATATACGAAGCTGCACTTGCACTGATAGAACTCAACATAACCACCCAAGCGGCAATGGGACATCTTGACGTCGAAACTAGGTTATGCGTCAGTGAAGTATCGTTGGCGAACATGGTGACCATATGCTAGGTCACCACTGGGGAAACTGGCATCCTAGGAAATGCATCCTGGAGAACAATGGATCTGACCTGAGTGATTCTCGGGCCATTACGCACTCACACCGCTTAGCTCCATAGAAAGATAATTCGCAGACGAAGCCGTGGATAGAGCCAGAGCACTAGTAAGGACCAAGTAGCCGACGCTGAGCAAAAACATAGGTCTACTGTACTTATTAGATTTAATTGCCAGGAAGTCCGAACGACTGAACACAACACAACGACTTCTGCAGATGAAGAGGAAGAAATCAAATCTATCCAATTTCTGTTAGCGAATGTGGAGTCTTAGGCAGGAAATGAAAACAGTTCCTGGGAAAGCACTTCTTTGTAGACAGGGATGACTTGTGCGGTGAAGAACTTTTCTAAATGAATCCGGATGGTTTTAGAGAAGCAAAAGAAGGTGTCATGGTAGTAGTAGGTTCGTTCAATTTTGCCTATTTAAGTGTCGGTGAAGCTCTAACTACGTTCTCTCTGTACGAATAGCTCTCGACGTACGTCAACGTCAGTAGTTTTTGAACTTTTCGTTAAGTACTCAGAAGCAATTGTGGGTATTTTGAAAATTGATATTATGGGCTAGGTAGATAGGTTAGATAGAAATGGATTGCTGTACGGAAGGACAGCTTTCGGCTACCTTTTGCTCGTTTTTGAAACAAGGTTAAGTTGACGTGCGTTCACTATGGTTGGTCTTTTACGTTTGAAAATCGGACGCCACACATTTTCTGGTAGGAATGGCCACAAAAAATTGCATTAATGTACCGGACTGCATATTGCCAAACTGTATACCAGTACAGATATCGGGCGCTCTGTAAGACGCTACAAATGTAGAGCCGACCGATTCAGAGAAATCTTCATTTGCTCCCACACGGTATACATTTTGCTCTACATTTGCAAGAGCAGAGTACATATTATTACAGAGACTTTAGTAAAATTCGGGTGATTTTGACGTATGAATCTACACATTGTTTTACCGAGTTGTATGCCTCCCTACATGTTGTATGCTGCCCTATTAAGGTACGAGGTGGGTGGCTTGTTTCTCTCGCGAACAGGATTTCAATATTTTTTTCCCGCAAGGTTTAATCCGCTCATGCGACTTCATCGCCCCGCTAAGGGCATGTCAACAGCTATCAGTCAGGCGCCAGAAGCTAAAGTTTAATTTCCAGATTTGAGCTTAATAAGGCCAAGTTTTTGGTGGTCGCCGTGGCGTAGTGGGTAAGTGCGTCGACTCCTACGCAGAGGGTGCCAGGTTCGATACCCGAATTTACCACCTATCATAATTCACGGCTCCACCGCTTTCGAGTCACTGACAATGCTCAAAGAGTATTCCTGTCGAGAAAAAGCTTCTCAACTTCTCCGTTCGGAGTCGACATTAAACAGTAGGTCCCTTCCACTCGTCCAACAATAGCACGCACAACGCACGTGGTTGCTGAGAAGCTAGGCCCAGGTCCACCTCGGACTGTCGCGCCACCCATATTATTATTATTATTATTATTATAAGGCCAAGTTTTTAAATATAAGGAAATTTGAACTGTAATGCCTCTATTGTCTTCAAATACAAGAAAATTAAAGAAGAACTCTGTGGCCACAGAACAGCCTGATAAGAAACGAATACTTGTATGCTCACACCGAGTAGTAGAATATAGTTTGGTTCAGGTTTTTTATTAAATTACAAGCAAGCTATATGCACCCGCAGATTGCTCTGTGTAGCTTAGCCGAACGCGAATATGGCAAGCACCACTTCTGGCACAACTCTCGCGACACCTTGCATGTCAAAGAAGTCCACGTTGGGCGGACTAGGCTGCACGCGAGCAGCAAGCCGATAACAACATCATGCCAACAGTCATGTGACTTGCTATGTGGGCAGCGGAGAAGGAAGGAGTCTTGGCCCTTTCATTTGTTTTTCATAGAAAAAAGGAGACAATGAGTATCTTATTGGACGACGGCTATGATGCTCTGCTTCGTAGGTGGCATCAAAGAAACAGAAGAGAAACGGAAAGGAATAGACATTTAGCTTCGGAGGTGGCCAACCGGCATACAGTCGCAGTTCACTCAGACCAACGCGAAGGTTACGTCAACCTCCCAAAAAACCTATCAGAGATTGTCATAAATCTCTGTTCCTTCACACAAGAGACCAGTTGATGGCTTTTGAATAACCAATATGCCCACTTCCCTTGAAATCTTTCTTAGACTTCTATGCGCCGTAATGGCTTTTGTGTCCTTGCTGGAAAGCGATTCGTATCTGATTTGATCGAGATAACTCCTTTTTCGTTGGAAACACTTCCACTGCCCCTATCTGCAATCAAAGGTCTACCGTAAGTGAGGCTTAAAGATCTCTGTTTCGCAATCACCACGATGAAAGGGAACCAGGCTAAGTACGGAGTGCGTCACCAACTGCGTTGATAACCTCGTGCAAAGTAGTTAACGAGAAAAAAAGGTCATGCTGTCGATTTGCAGTCAACCATGTGCGCGGTAAAAAAAAGTAAAAAATTAAAACTGCATATCAAATCTGGCCACCCTTTGACTAAGCCAAACAGTAACGAGTGTGTGGGGAGGGATAGAATTGTGTGTGAATTATGGAACAGCGATTGCTACAGCAAGGACATGAACTAAAACTACGTACGCACATTGTGGGAGGTTTCACTCTTTTAATGTGCACACGTCCACTGACCTTAATACGAATTATCAGATGGGAACATAGCACCAGCGCCAGCAACGGCAACAGTGCCAGCTAATGGTTAATGAAAGTGGAGCAGAGGTGACTTTTGATTATTGTGTGAAGAAGATTTAGCGAGCGATAGTCTGCCTTTACAACCAAGCACTGCACTGTGCAGCGAGCGTGTGTGCTTTGGCGAGTAGATCTCGGGCACTAGTTGTGGTGGTTGGGGATTCACTTTGATCTCAAAGAGAAAGGGTTTCCGATGCCATTTGCGATAAATTCCAGGACTTTACAAATGCCAAAGAGGTCACCTTTGGAGGGCGCTTACACATGACGATTCTTGGGTGTTCTTTGACCTATATGCACTGTGCAAAAGTCTGAATGAGTATAGGCTTTGGCGATCTACATACCTTCATCATCGCTTATCGCTGGGTGTACGAAATGCAAATGTTAGAGTTTTGTTTTTCCTTTGGGAGCTAGATGGAGTGATGACAAAGATCAGTACTGATTGGGTTTGTAGGGCATTTCAAAGCCTCTGTCCGGAAAAGGTTATCTTGAGAGGCCAGGGATTCACACTAGCCCCGAGACAGTCCTGAGTCGGAGATCACTCTAATAGCACAAGTGCTCTTGGACCACGGACACAATGTTTTAACTCACTTCTTGTTGTTTCTGCTCTGATTGACTAGTTGTGCCACATCCTCACAATATCTGTCTCATTTCACTAGGAGTCCTATAAATGAATCCGCTCCTCTTCATCATTTCCGCAGCAGCAAAATCACATCCAATCAAATGTATCTCCAACACGGCCAAGATCATTCCTTATGCTGCCGGGTGCCCTCGTAAAGGACCACATTCCTGGCGTGGGCAAGTGGTTCAATGAGAAATTCAAAATAAAAATAACCATTAAAGAGGTTCTTACAATTCCGAATAAAAGAGCTTGCGTGTGCCGGCAATTGTGTGCACAGGCCGGTGGCTTCCCGTCTCCGCTCCCCCATTCAATCCCCTTTCCCAGCACACTTATTATTCTAATCGTGGACGGTTGAAAACTATAAAATTTAGAATTCGAAAATAACGGCTCCCCGGAGCAAAGTTCACGAAATGGTTTCGGATTGCTAAAGAGGCAAGGGAAACCCACACAAAAAAAAAAACTTCGAAGGAAAAGGGAATCACTCGAATTTATAAGCTCCACACAGTGTATCCGAACGATGTTAGTTGAGAATTTGCATTCCAAATAACTCAAACACACACCACCCTGGGCCGTCGGCGGCGAGCCGGCGAAGGGGGAGACTTCACCGAAAAGAGGAAACCGAACAATTTTCCTCTTCATTTTTTTTCTTCCCGTTTTTTTTTCAAACTCTTTGTGTTGTAGATACTTATGGCCCCGTGCGAGTTGAAAGGTGATTTCCCTGCGAAAACGGAATTTGAATTAATTCTTTATGCCACAGACGGAGTGGGGCGCCGCCGGGGTTCATGGGTGTTTGTGTGTACCGAAAAGGGTCTAGAGGGTATCTTAAGAGAGCATGAAGAGCCTTTTTTGCAATTCAGCTCGGGGTTTACGAGTGTTGTACCTTCCACCTTCGCTCTTCAATTAGATGGATTTGAATTGATTGAACGGGAATTGGATTGAATGTGTTGGCGTGTGTTTGAGAAACCCTGCATCGCATTAAATGGATTAATGAAGATTACTGAAGTGGATTTCAACAGCAACGGATTGCTGCTTGATGGCGGAAGGGGAGCCTAAAGTGCTGTAACAATTAGTGAAGACTCGATTACGTATGCATTGAGGATTAAATTGGTTTTGTCTATACGGTGGAGTTATTGATGCGACTTTGTGACGAGTCGAGTGGCCTAGACGCGACGTCATACATTGAGGGTACTTGATTGAAAGCGCACAAGTGGCACATGTGAATGGCAGGGCATTCCGTGGCCTTATATCGTGTTACTTTACTAAGCAACTATTTTGACGGGTCTAATTAGGCATTCATTGAGTGAAATATATTCAAGGCCCACAGCTTGCATTTGGCTGAAGGGGCCTCAAGGTTGTGAATAAGTGGGTAAACACCAGACCATTGCGGGTTCAATAAGATTCGATGGTTGAAATACATCCAATCATAATGGAAGTATGTAGGTACGTAAGTATGTTTCAAGTAAAAATTCAAGTGAATGCACACTGTCATCATAATAAGCAGTTTGTTCAGTTTCGTTAAGTTTCGATAAGTTTCGTTAAGATTCGTTAAGTTCCGGAAAAATTTCGTTAAATTTAGTTCATGCTTGATAAGCTCGAAGCGATTGCATTTTACGTGCGTTAATGTCAGTTGGATTTTGCTTAAGTCCCCAAAAACAATAGTGGGCGCCATTTTGAAATGTATGAGCCTAGACTACCTATGAACAATATTATAGTTGGCCCATAAGTAGTTTTGCTCTCTCAGACAACCTTCAAAGTCTCTTCGAAAACTGTTCAAAGTTCAGTCAGAATCATCTGCGGACGAATAGAGAATTTGTAACTGAATATTTGGAGCAATAGTTTGTGCAGACTCTGGAACCGCGAAGAGCACCCATAAAGTCCCCAATTTCGGTCACCCCGACCTAGGCGACGTCACTATTACTATCAAGACTGAAGTTTAACAAAGCTGGTTAGGGATAAAGAATACACTTTCATTTCGCTACAGTCCGGGTGGACCTGGGCCACAGAAGTCACTCCGGCCGGCCCGATCGACGCACAACATCAACGACTTGTCCAGAACGTCACTGTAGGCAGCTATATCTTCGATTTAGTGAAGGGTTATGTCTCCCTCGGGTCCATGGTTAACAGTGCAAACAATATCAGTACCGAAATCAAATGCAAAATAACTCTTGCCAACCGCTGCTTTTTTGGGGCTCAAGGGGCAATTGAGTAACAGAGCTCTCTTTCGCCAGACCAAGCTGACTCTGTATAAGATCTTGATCACCCCTGTCCTGCTCTACCGCGCGGAGGCATGTACTATATCCAAAGCGGATGTATAGGATCTTGGTCTTTTCGAGAGATGGCATTTTGTTTCGTTTGCGTTGATGGCATTTGGAGAAGAAGGTTCAACCACGAAATATACGGGCTGTACATCGACATAAGTCTAGCCAGGCGTCTACGGATCCAACGTCTAAGATGGTGAGGCCATGTAGAGTGTATGGAAAACGGCGATTCTGAGCCCGTGGGACATGGCAACAGATGTCGTCCATGTACAAGATGAGGCACAGAAGTTGAGATAGCATGTACAGTCAGTGGAATCTCATTATCTTCGAGATCTACAGACCCGTAGATACATACATCTTAGACAAAGTTGAAGGGGTCTCCTTTCTTATGCAATCAACGGTGTTGGATACAATGCCCCCGTAAACGAGTTTTACTGCCATGCCAACTTGCATATTCTAAATTCAGATATGAACCTCAGGCGGTTTTTCAACTCAACCCCTTCTCTACAAAGAACTTTATTAAGATTGGGCGTTTGCAGATGTTTGAAATATTCTGTCTTCCGCGTCACATGCCAAGATGCAGTGCATCGACACATCGCCTGGTAAGGACGCCTACGAGCATGCTTATATCCCAACGTCTAAGACTGACCTTTGAGGATGATCTCTTGATCAGCATTAGCCTTTTGCTATGAAAAATCCCACTTAAACTGTTCTAATATGGGCTTGTCTTTGTTTATCAAAAGTCAGTATTGCTTCGGCCGTTCCAGGTCCACTGTAGTAGATCATTGAAAAGATTCAAGTAAGGAAAGACCGTCATCTCCTATTTGTCGATTTCAAGATCACGGTATGCGTAAGCATAGGCTATTCACCGGATCAAAATTTTGTCAGGTTGTGCAATATGACGATGTGGAATTCTCACTCCTGCGAACTCAAAAAATTCTTCAATGTCTGTTTAGACAATACTGATGTCTTCTTCTTCAATATTTTTCTTGGGAAGATCGTGCCAGGCTCACATGCCAACACTATGTGAAGTGACAAGAACAAGAAGAGAAAGAAGCCTTAACGAACTTGATGTACTCCACTCTACTACTCTACTACTCTTTAGTGCGGTAAGGCTATTGGTCGTGGACCAGGACCGTTTCCCTTGTAGTATCAAACAAAGAAGAAAAACAAAATATTGAAACTGCCGTAGTCAGGCCGATTTATAAAGGAGGTACCAAAACGGAACTCAACAATTACAGGCCAATTTCAATATTGCCTGTAGTAGAAAAGTGTCTCGAAGAAGTCATAACAAACAGGCTACAGGACTTTATCGGCAAAAATTCCCTGATAAACACAAGCCAGTACGGGTTCCAGAAAAATAAGAGTACTGGTAAGTTGTTAGGGGAATTCGCTAATTGTATCAATGAGAGCCTAAATAAAAGCCACCATGTCTTAGTGATATTCGTTGACTTCAGTAAGGCTTTTGATACACTGAACCACGATAAGCTAATCGAAGCACTAGAACATATTGGAATAAGAGGACGAATGGCAGATTGGCTAAGAGAATATTTAAGAAACAGACTTCTTAGCGTCAAAATCAACAACATATATGGTCAAAAGGAGAATTTTAAGTATGGAGTCCCTCAAGGATCAAAGCTGGGACCACTCCTATTTATTTTGTATACCAATGAGCTGCTCAGAGTCTTCAAAAATGCAATACCATTTGCATATGCAGATGATACGGCGATAGTGGTGCGCCATAGGTCCTTGCATACGGCAACAGAAATTATGCAAGAAGAGTTCGGCAACGCTGTGAAATGGTGCCATGATAATGGCCTAATGATCAATGCATCTAAAACAAAGATGATGCACATACAAAGTCCTCAATGCAAGGCTACGCACGGTAAAATTTACTTCAAAAACGAATCTTGTGGTAGCTCAACTAGCTGTCCTATCGATATAGTAGAGACCTACAAATATCTCGGGGTCACCATCGATTGCAATTTTCTTTGGGATGTGCACATCAATGGGTTGCGTCCATCTGCAATACCACACTAAAACGTCCGTACTTAAGCAGGTCTATATCGCCTTAGTAGAATCCAAATTAAGGTACGGTATACTTGCTTGGGGCAATGCATCTGCAACACACATCCAGAAGCTTCAGAAACTTCAAAACACACTTTTGAAGAAAATATTACCCAACCAGCGTAATGTTCCGGAACAGCAACGATTTAAAGTTCTTCGAGTGGAAGACATCTTTAGGATGACCCTTATACTGGAGTACTACGATGACAATCGGTTTATCATACCAATTCAACATGGGATCAACACCAGAAGGCGGGCGCAAGGCATGCTTGAAGAACCCAGATTCTACAACAACTACGGCAGAAAACAGTTGAGATGCAGCGTACCTGAAGTTCTCAACACACTTCCGCAGGAATTAAGACACATAGAAAACTTCAAAACTAGAAAAAAACACATAAAAATTTTTTTTATAAACAATAGTTTAAGCAACTAACTTTTTAAAACTTACTTTTTTTCTCTCCTATTTACAGTTAAACTAATGAATAGAAAAAATGTAACAAAGCTTACTTCATCTAAAATTAACTGTTACGAACTCTGAAACACAATCTTCTGCAGAAAAGCCATTATAGGGCTTCGCAGAAACATATAATCATTGTATAACGTTTTTTGAAAATAAAATTAATTTTGAAATGAAGAAAAAATGAGTGAAATGAAATGAAACAAATATTCACCCATTTCAACTTAAAGGAAATAGTCCCACAAACTATCCTTTCCACAGCACTCTTTCTTTTCAAGTCTCTGCTGCATTTCACGATGCGCCCTTAAAGGAGAGCATTAAATGCCGTCACAATCCCACGAGTGCATATTGATGACTCCAGCAGAGTCACCTCCTCGCCCCCAAACCGACTGTAATGACCCCGACGAATAAACTTTAGTGGTCAATAAGACCATTCGAGAAAGCGTATACTTCTGATGCACCCAACACTCTCATCGTGGCATCGACGGTCATGGCAGCTGTGTGATGATGTTCGCCTTAAAATGCAAATTAAAAATTCTCAAGAAAAGAACCGCAATAAATGTGAAACCCTTTTTGCTATCCACAGACATAAGACCCAGAGAAACAAAGCCAAGCAATGAGCCAAGGTAATTGGATTCAATTACGTTTATGTTTCTTGTTTCAATACGCTACGTCGTGCACAGAGTACTTGGGTTGTAAGAACTTCAGTCCGGACCAGAGGAACCAGATAGAGTCATTGATAACGAAGCACGTCAATGCCTGGCAACCAAAGGCAGATTTTCATATTATGCAACAGAGTGTATTTCATTTCGTTCTGCATCCCTTTTTCGTTTCGGATGCCGTTTTAAGGCTCTGATTTTTTATGATGGCAAATTGGAATGGCTGCTTGCGAAATGAATAAAATATTTTAGCCCATGGACTTGTGCTTTGGTTCCATGTTAAGTGATAAAATTTAATTATGTCCAAGGACTCCTTAAATTCGGTTTTAATGTTGTTGCCCCGATGTTTGATTGGTTTGATCACCTTGGTTAGTGGAAAACAGGCACATGATTATGTTCCCTATAGTGTATCCCACCCTAAGAGGGTGACTTGGTTTATCCAAAGGAAGAGTCGAACAACCTCGACGACAGTATGGCGGCCATTCCAAAATGGGCTTCCTTGCTTAAAGGTTTGCTTCCATTTTTAAGGCTGAATAAGGAAAAAATGCTGATACAACCATAATCAACCCAAGTCACCATCTCCCTAAACCACTCAGATGATGACCCAAGAACACCTTATTAGAAAAGTGCTAATTATTAGCCGTGTTTTTTTGAAAAATCTATAAATAGTGAAGTAGGATTTTGAACGTAAAGCACATACAACAACTTACTGTCTAAAACTGCAGTGAAAAGTGGCTGCCGATAAAAATTCGACTTTGAATTTTTTTCACATATTTTGACAGCGATTCTAACATATAAATTTTTTTTTTTTCATATATTTTGACGGATAAAAATCAAAGCCACTGCGAATCGTTTTTCAGCATCTTACTCCACTTCACTATGGATAGCGATGAAAAAAACATGGCTATTGTTTGAAATGAAATTGAAAAATACTATGTCAAGTTTTTTACTGATTTTTTATCTACTGCGAAAGCACATAAATCATCTTAAAATTTGTCATAACGGAGTTGCAATTTTGTCAACGGAGTGCAAATGTGTCTTTCTGTTCTGTGTCATCGAATCGTTTATGTTGCGAAATTTTGGCGAACCGATTTTTTGAAATTGTTGCCCTGAACACTGGATGGCCATGAACGTCATCCCAGAAGTTTATAAAATCCAATATGCCTTCTATTTTAGTACGAGCGTAAATAAACAGTCCAATGAAACTTCTTATTTCAATGGCGTCCATCTCTGCCCTTCCCTTATTTGCACCACGAATGGGCCATTGGTTTTAGATCCACTGTGTCCATGCTACTATGACTTACGACACGACAATCCAAAAATCGGACAGATATACATGTATGAACGAATCTTAGGAGGTTTTTCAATTCAGCACTGCTTAAGCCCTCCTCTCTGTGAAGAAGTTCTTTCCTAGAAAATGCTTTATTTTTCTTGCAAGGGCTGGGCAATCGCTGTAGTAGTAAGTAGTTGTGCGGTTTGTGTCATGTGTACCTTTGGCACAGTTCTTGGTAAGGACTCATTTTAATATAATAAAAAGGGCGACGCGACAGTCCGAGGTGGACCTGGGCCTAGCTTCTCAGTAACCACGTGTGTTTTGTGACTATTTTTCTTTCACGCGTGGAAGGGACCTACAGTTTAATGCCGACTCCGAACGGCGAATTTGAGAAGCTTTTTCTAGACGGGAATACTCTTTGAGCATGAAACCGTGGATTAAGATAGTTGGTAAATTCGGGTATCGAACCTGGCACTCTCTTCGTAGGAGTCGACGCACTCACCCACTACGCCACGGCTACATCCCTTTAGTGTGCCTAAAGATGATCAATAATGTTCATCTCTCTCTTGCTAAACGTCGGCCATATAGCCCATTGTGGCTCAAATATACAGGCCAGCGGATTAGGGTTAATCGTTTATTTTACAACGGATACATGCATTACTCTTGTTTTCACGATTTGAATGCTAAATAAAGAGCGGAACGGGCCGGATAACAGCGTTCCCTCTCGTGCTACAAGTCTACTTTTTGAGCACATTTTTACGAGCTAAATACGGCACTACCAAAAAGCCGCACGTACTACGTTTTTAAAAATAATAATTCCTTTTAAGTACATTTTTTGTTTGAAATACAGTCGAACACTCTTAACCCTCTACTGCATGCGATACCATAGATGGCCTCCGCATTTCTGTACTACATCACATGAAATGACTGAAACACAATATGTTCTCTTTGTTTGCATCCTTTTCAATAGAAAGCGGTACTTTCCATATTTGCCTGATAAAGCCCGTATGCGATTTTCTCATTTGAACATCAGTTCCTTGCGCGTATGCATGGGAAATAATGGAAGTGGGGAAAAAGAGTTAGATGCAAATAATTGTGTTTAATCGGTAACTACAGTCAGTTTAATAATAAAATTTGGTTTTAATACTCATGGCTTTGTGAGTACAAGATCAACTTCGACGAATTTGGTTAGTTTTACAAACTTTTGCCTACGTTCCATTGAAGTTTAACTGATATACAACCGACTTCTCGAAAGCATTTGATCGGGTTAACATAATGTTCTCATAAAGAATTTAGACATGATTGGTTTTCATTCTAAGATCTTAAAATAGTTAACTAGCTATCTTACGTAATCATAGCAAATGATCTGCCACGGGTTATTTAAAATTTCTCTGGGATACCTCACGGTAGTCACCTTGGCCCTCTTCTTTTTCTTCTTTTTACTAATTACTTGCCTTCCTAAGTTTCCTATTCTCATTGCCTTTTATACGCAGACGATTTACATTTTTTAAAACAGTGCGATCATTGGTTGATCCTATGGATGCTACAAGACGATATCTCATCTATACATATTCGCTGCGATTTTAATGGTCATCATTTCAATATTAATAAATGCGTAGATATGACATTTTCTAGAATTGTATCTCCTGTAAACTATGATCTACGAATATATCCCCTAGACCTTCTATTTTATTGTGCTTTGCGATTTATTGATTGTCATCGTAAAAGCCAATCGAACAGGGAACTGAATCCGCTTGAATCGTGGTATAAAGTATAAAACCTTCCTCTCCTTTGAATTTACCCTTCTTCTTGACGGACAACCGCGTACCATTGCATAATTTCAGATAATTCAAATTCGACAACATGATTATGAACGATCAGACATTCAACTGGAAATTATCCATGGGAGTTCCTGGTCCGTCAAGCGAGCTTAAAATTGAGGTCGGAGAGTTGGTCGCTTCATCCTCCTCGGTCACTCTGTCAACGGATTTGTTCGATTGCATTTCTCTAGCGATTTGCCTTTGAATAACGAAATTCAAGCTATCGACGTCCTTATTCTTCGTTGGTAATATTGCCAGTTCACTGCCGGGTGGGTCAAAACGGCCAGTTTCATCAAGCCACCAGCGCAGCATAAGCCGCGAGTTTCCGATTGCAACTTCAATGACACTTCAAACGACAGACAATGAACCCATATAAACGCAGCCAATATCTCGAAGGCACCGCGATTCAAGCCTACATTTACGACTGGTCGTCTTCTAGCAACATTTTTCCGAATTTGAGGTGGTGATTGCGCAGCGCGAACGTGCCAAATAGGCTCCATTAATTTTCCTTAGCAGGTTCCATGCCGTCTTCACTCATTTAACTGCGACACTTTGAGAAGCTACTCTTAGAGCTGCCAAGTCTCTCAAGTTGTTACACTTCCGTTTCCGTTCTGTTCAGAAAAATGCTTCATTTCACTTCAGTTAATTGTAGTTGGGTGTTTAGACGTTTGGACGTGAAGCAACTTCACGGTTAATAGAAGCAATAATCGATGAAATTAAAAGTAAGGCAACAGATCATTAATTTCAATGAGAAGAGGATGAAAAAAAAACCAGGAAACTTCAAGACATCAAGTAGATAATCAGAAGAAAAAAAAAACCTTAAAGACAAATTAAAACAACGAACAACTCCAACCAGCACAGACCTTCAAGCCGGACAAACATAAATTTAAATCGCATGAACACTTTCTTCAAGACCGAATCTACGTCGTCTACGATGCCATCAGAAGCAGTTTGAAATTGACATAAATGATTACATACGAGTATTTGCAGGGCGCTTGAAACGTCCACTTATAGTCAATAAAGTCCATAGCCTATGAACCGTCAACGAATACATTGCAGAAAGGATAAAACAAATTACTGTTGCAACAGATGAATAATCACTCAGGACGGATTCCTTGCATAGTCCTTGTGTTTGTCTTCTGCATCGTTGGCCTTTATTGTATTGATTTTCTTGGTTTTATTTACTCAACAAGGAATCAGTTATTTATTTTCCTTAGACCCTATTCATTTAGAAATGGCATTTGTACAAATCATATTTCAAGATGCTGCCAGTATAAGGGCAAAGCTGACAAGTTTCAGTGGACTTGACATCCTCATTGTGTCGGGGGACAATGAGGATGCTGTTCTTAAGTGCATTCGTTGCACTGTTACATGCATTTGCAGGATGGTACTCAGATGTTGTTTTGCTTTAGTTAAAGGAGTTCGTTAAAGGTGATGTTGTTGAGATAAGCCCAAGGGAAGGGCTTCTCTTTCTCTGAAGCGTGCTACAAGTGTGTGAGGCCCCATTCAAAACTAAAAACGGCATGAAGTGCACACTTCTCCAGACAGAAATATCTTTGATCATTTACAGATGTGTGGTAAAGGGAACTTAGAGACAAATGAGAAACGAATGCAATCGACCGAAGATGGGATTTCAAGAGCCAGGGACATATTCGCAGATCGGGTCTGCAGAGTTATGTAGGAATTGTTTCAATCGACCATCGATGGGCTACCTGGGCGCTCATATTAATTGCCTGCACAAAGCAACCGTAAGCAACTCCTTTCTTTTCTCTTTCCGTGAAGGGGAATCTTCAGAAAATCATTTGAATGATTGATCGCAGCAAGTATGGATAGACGCCAGTGGTCTAGGCCGTAATTATTGCTAATCTGTTGAAAAATGGTGAAACTTCAACTAAGGGACCAACTGATTTGTTGCATATCAGAAGAACCTATTTGCTGAACATCTACAACATACGTTTAAGCCGTTTGATGGACAAATGTTGACAGATGAGCCAACCGATATGCCTCCAATATTCAGAATTAAACGGGTGTCGTTAACTGAACTCTGCCAGGCAATACAAAATTTGAGAAATAACAAAGCACCTGGCTATGATTTAATTACCGAACGAATCCTCAAGGAATTACTAAAAAAGCGATTATTCAGCCAGTAAGAACCAGTATAAAATGGGTCTAGCGGTGAATGAGGGAGAAGAAGAACGAAGCATATACTGTCATCAAGAAAGGACACACAACATCGACGTCTTGGACAGAGCGTCACAATGGGCAGCTATAACTTCGAGGTAGTCAAGGACTTCGTCTACCTCGGCTCCGCAGTAAACAGTACAAACAACATCAGTACCGAGATCAAACGCAGAGTAACTCTTGCCAACCGCTGTTTCTATGGGCTCAAGAGGCACTAGAGTAGTAGAGTCCTCTCTCGAAGGACCAAGCTGATTTTATACAAGACCTTGTTTATCCCAGTACTGCTCTACGGCGTGGAGGCTTGGACAATCTCAAAAGCGGATGAGGAAGGCCTTGGTATCTTCGAGAGAAAAGCTCTGCGTGCGATCTTTGGTCCTGTTTGCGTTGACGGTGTCTGGAGGAGGAGATTCAACCACGAACTGTACGGGCTGTACGGCGACATGAGTCTAGTCAGGCGTCTTCGGATCCAACGCCTAAAATGGCTAGGCCATGTAGTATGTACAACTCAGCTCCGGCCCGGAGAGTCTTTGACTCCGAACCCGTGGAACAACGCAAGAGAGGCGTGTCGATTAGTATATAGGCGCATTCCTGAGTTCCTGAGGTAGTACTACGGGTCAATAGTATTTTTCGAAGATTAGTGCATCCATTTGCGCATGCACGAGTTTTCAATTTCGAACCTTTGCCACAACCCAGCTCAAGATATTCGAATCCTATGTAGACTTATGAAGGCGAGCAAGTCTAAGTGTGTTGGTGAATTCACTAGTAGCCCCCCTACCACCCTATGCAGGCCACACGAGTGAAGAAGGACCTCAACCAACATCGTGTGAGCAACCGGTGCTAGATGAAGATGGTTGCTGATTAAGACAAGATGAAAATGAAATTGTCGGACTCCCTCAAAGACGATATACCCGCACGTTCAACGAAGGAGCCGCCGCGCCGCTCTTAAATATTTAATCACGCTGACAGCAGACCACTAGACTGGTTTTTGGAGAAGACGTTTTAATGCCAGTAAAAGTAAACTTGACTCAGTTTGCAAAGCTCCTGACTTCAACTGTCTCCGCAGGAGCAGAATTTCAAAAGAGTGTCCTTGCAAAGTCAGTCACTCACAAGCAAACCCATATATTGCAAAGTTTAATCTTATTTATGACATCCCTCTCGTGCTCATAATGGCGTCGAGAGCTTATCGTAATAGAAAAACTTTGAAACAAATAAAACTCATTACGCCACTAGGGTTCACAGACTCCTTTGAATTTCAAATTAACTGAATTCCGCCACTGAATTCACAGGCACTCGCAAAGGTTCAACCAACTCGTACCCGTAATAAGTGCCGGGCGGCCACATGGCCACCGCCGCCGCCTTGCCGCCAACGCCCAAATGCTGGCTCCCTTCATTCGCGTCCCTGTGCAAATGTTAGGACCAAAAATAAAATTATCTATTTACACAGGGACACGTTTGCTTGGTGCCTATGCGGACAAACGTCACATTTTATCCCGAAACCAAGCAGCCCACCGCGCCGCCACACAAGCGTCAAAACTGAAGCCAGTCCTTTTGGCTTACGCTCGAAGGCATCCCGTGATACCGTCCGTATTTGCCTGGCCCTCAACTGTCTCGAGAGTAATGAATTTATAATTAAAAATAAATAAAAATATAAATATTTGTCGGTGTGTAGGCATGTGCACAGCCCACATCGTTAGGTGTGGCAAAGGAGACGTTGTCGCATTTCGACTTTGCATCGTCGACTTCATCAGGATTCCGACATCATCAGCGTTTTCGTTCGAATGAAAATGAGTGGAATTATGAGCACAAAAAAAATGAAAAAATTGTCGGAGAAAATGGAAAATAATATGGAAATGAGCATCGGAGATGGGCAAAGCACGGAGAACAACAGACATAGAGAAGCACAGTGGAGCAGAATGGAAGCAAAATGGAAGCGGGTGACATTCACATCACATTAGAGGTGGGTTGAGCGGTGAGCCGAAGTGAAAGGGAAGCCCTTGTGCTGTGGGGGGAATCGGAAAATTAAAACGGAGACAGATAAATTCGTTTTTATTATTTTAATGAAAAAACGTATTTTTTGGTTGTGCTCCACGGCTGTTTGAAAAGCGCTTCGATCGCGCAAAAAAATGTGAATATACGGGATTGATTTGATTACTTACTGGAGAGTCTATGAATGGAAAGCCGTTATCCGGAACTTATTGCCAGTAATTGAATGTCTCGAGGGCAACGAGTTTCGAAGACTCACATCGAATACTGTGTCCAAACGAAGAGTGCTGAAACTCAAGCCGGGTGCTTGATTCTTGGTCCTGACAGTGAGTTAGGAGGAGGAATGAAACGATGTGAGAGACTTGAGGTATGTAAGGAGCTAAGTAAGGAACATAGGAAATCCTTTCTTTATTCATTCCGACCCGTGCGACTATGCCAGGGACGGCACAGACGTTGTTGGCTTTTTTGCCAAAAGATAGGCCCCATTTATCAATATCTCATAGAATACGACGTGGCGACTGTGCTGTCTCTTGAAGATTTTCAAACAACTATGTTTGCATTCTCCGAGTGGTATTATTGGTTCGAGAAAATGATAAAAAAAACAGTAAGATAAAGAGCGGGCCCAGCACAAGTTTCTTTTTGAAAATTCAGTAAAATTAACAAAATTAAATTGTGTCCATGTGTTATGACATGCGCAACTAGAGACAGGCACTTGCTCGCGGTCTATGCAATTTACAGTTTCTCTAGGGCGCTCTTTTTGGCCTTGGTGGAACCGTGAACTCCGTGGACGCAAAATTAAGTCCATGAGGAGATTCTTGGTAGAATTGAGTTTGACAATCAAGCCCTTGATCAGAACTCCTGGCCCAGAATGGCTGACACGCGGCATATATGGAGTATACTGAGACCACACTGCGCATGTGACGTATTCTGAGACCACACGGCGTAGGTGGAGTATCTTGAGACCACACGGCGTATGTGACGTATTCTGAGTCAACACGGCGTATGTGACGTATTCTGAGTCCACACTGCGTATGTGGAATATTCTGAGACCACACGGCGTATGTGGAGTATTCTCAGACCACACGGCGTAGGTGGAGTATCTTAAGACCACACGGCGTTTGTGGAGTATTCTGAGACTACACGGCGTAGGTGGAGTATCTTGAGACCACACGGCGTATGTGACGTATTCTGAGTCTACACGGCATAGGTGGAGTATCTTAAGACCACACGGCGTTTGTGGAATATTCTGAGACCACACGGCGTAGTTGGAGTATCTTGAGACCACACGGCGTTTGTGGAGTATTCTGAGACGATACGGCATAGTTGGAGTATCTTGAGACCACACGGCGTTTGTGGAGTATTCTGAGACCACACGGCGTATGTGGAATATTCTGAGACCACATGGCGTATGTGGAATATTCTGAGACCACACGGCGTATGTGGAGTATTCTGAGACCACACGGCGCATGTGGAATATTCTGAGACCACACAGCGTATGTGGAGTATTCTGAGACCACACGGCGTATGTGGAATATTCTGAGACCACACGGCGTATGTGGAGTATTCTGAGTCCACACGGCGTATGTGAAATATTCTGAGTCCACACGGCGTATGTGGAATATACTGAGACCACATAGCGTATGTGCAGTCGCAAGTCCTGCATAAGGAGCCGATAGGAAACGATAATATGCAAAACAGTTGAGCTGGTTATGGTGTTTTCCACAAAAACATTCTACATCGGATATTTGGTATTTTCTGCGACGAAGGATAATGGAGAGGAAAGACAACCGGGAACTGTACAAGCTGTACCAATGTGTGGGTGTTGTACGGAACCCATCGAGCGTAAGGACAACAAGTATGCTTCCGATCTTATATAATAATATATAATATGGGTGGCGCGACAGTCCGAGGCGGACCTGGGGCCTAGCTTCTTAGCAACCACTCGTGTTGTGCGTGCTATTGTTCTTTCACGAGTGGAGGGGACCTACAGTTTAATGCCGACTCCGAACGGCGAAGTTGAGAAGCTTTTTCTAGACAGGAATGCTCTTTGAGCATTGTCAGTGACTCAAAAGAGGTGGAGCCATGAATTATCAAAGTTGGTAAATTCGGGTATCGAACCTGGCACCCTCTGCGTAGGAGTAGACGCACTTACCCACTACGCCACGGCGACCCACCGATCTTATCTGGTCTAATAACACAATAGGCTTATACAGGTCTTAGTGTGGGTGTTAACAGAAGTGAGGCACCTAGCCTAGCCGGTTTTAAAATCCATGCCATGAGTCTCTGACTCTGAATCATGCTCTATGACAAACGACATCAAGAGCAGAGAGACCTTCTTCGTTATTTCTGCAGTAAGGGTTCAACTATAATGCACATGAAGAAACATTAGCTAGTGTCACATTTTAACGAAATGTTTCGTCTTGCTTGCGAAAAACACATGAGTAGCCATAATAAGCACATGCGCGCATATCCATCTGTCTCAAATTCTTCACGAATTTGCTTTATTTTTTTCATTTTATTATAAAAAAGAGAAACAATTTCTCATGTTTTCATATACATGCATGTAAATGTATACACGACTTATAACTCAATATCATCAGATTTGCCCATTTTCAGTTCGTTTACATATGTATGTGTAAACGAATTATAATCCAATATCAGCTGATTCGCCCATTTTTTATAATTTCCCTTTGATTTGTCAAATTTGCATATGCGCGGTGCGATTGAATTCACACTAGCTCATGCTTAACGAAACTTTTGTGTAGTTTATGTACACAATATTTCATCTGCCAAATTCACACATGCTTAACGAAATTTTTCAATTATAGGTTAGCTCATAGGGTCAGGTGTATGCGCACACTCACCCATGCGCATTTGATACTCATGCTCCCTCATGCGCATTATAGTCAACCCTTAAGGCCTGCTATTACAAAAGCATTTTTGACAACGCGGAGCACTTTTAACTGAGTATATTGTGTATATTATTTAACCTTCATCCGGTTACAGTGTAAATTTTAAACTATTTTTCAGTTTAAGTTGCATAAAATTGTACTATTTCCTATTACATGGAGTAGAAATCTTGGCTCAATGAGGACTTCGTTAATATTTTTCTTAAATGTACAATCGAATTCACTGCCAGATGTCTCTGGTAATCGCTACAAAAAATGTCCCGAATCCGTTGCGCATTGTAAAATGAGGAAATATCATCCTTTGTTGCTGATTGTAACGCGTTGTTTTTTGGTATTAGAATATATATGGAGCGTTTTTTGTTTCGTGTGATTACATATTGAAAAAATTATTAAAAAATATTCTTCCTGGTGGTGATAAAAGTGAGCTGTATGAATCCGATGAAAATGAACCAAGTACGGAAGAGGATTAATCGAGCGATGATTTGTTTGTAAGTAGAGATAAGAGAAGCAGCTGTATTACAACCTGATATATAGTTATGGTCGAAAGACAGAGTAATACCATATTCTGCTGAGCCATTTCCTCTGCCCCCTAGAGTTCTTTTCTCTTCTATTTCATTCTATTGTCTTTGTGCTATCCATATATTGAGCAAAAATAATCCATATGCTCCAAGTGCTATTGCAGATTATGAAAGTGTGAAAAATTCAGGACCACAACAATAGACATCATCACAAAACTCGCAAGCATCACAAACGTCAATAACAGATGCACGCCTACAAGGTTAGGTTAGGATAGGTAGGCGGGCTGCTAGTGCATTCACCAGCACACTTAGACCATATTGCTCCTTTGTGATACCCCTAGTCAGACTACTACCCACTGATTGACCACTCCAGCGATAGTGTCGATAATTTGATCCCAACGGCAAATGGTGACTGGGTGACTGAAAACCAGATAAAAGCGTATTAACTCTGCTTTCACTGGGATTCGAGCCGGGGACCCAGCTAACCAGGGGCAGGCACTCTACCAACTGCTCCATCCAGTCGTCCATGCCTACAAGGAAAAGAGCTCATTGCCATACATGCACTTATCGGCTTAATGCAAATAATCATTCAAGATGATTTATTTCGTCCTATTGTCTATGTGCTATCCATTTATTGATAAAAAAAAATATAGTTCACATGCCGTTGTAGGCGTTGCGTATGCAAGCGATGCACGAAAAAGATAGTATTCATGTCTATGTACTGACTGCAAAGCGGCGACCATTCTCATTTTTGAAAACATATGGATCAGTGCTTCCGCCAGCTATA
The DNA here is from genome assembly GCA_964034865.1 of Eristalis intricaria. Classification (NCBI taxonomy): domain Eukaryota; kingdom Metazoa; phylum Arthropoda; class Insecta; order Diptera; family Syrphidae; genus Eristalis; species Eristalis intricaria. The sequence goes on along the minus strand of OZ035873.1, from coordinate 110,694,417 downwards.
CGGTGACTTTTCTAGAAGTTCCTAATTGTATTTCGGCGATGGCTTCAGTTTGACCATTAAAGCAAATTTGAGAAACTTTTAAACGGTGTTTCGGCGAAAGTCCTTTCATGATGATGATTGCCAAAATAGACTGACCTCAAAACATTGTCAAAGCAGGTATCCCTGAACACTGCCCAAGAAATCTGCTTTATTATATTCAACCCCATGTCGACACTGTTGGTAGGGGACCACATTCCAGTTTTTGGTCTCAACAAACGGGCGCTGGCCCAAAAAATCCTTGACTCCGACGCAGTCTAAGATAAGACGTCAACGCGGGTACACGAGCCGCAGGAAAATTACCATCGACAACTGAATTTCTTAAGAATCCCAGGCCTGCTGGAGAGCCATATTGACAGAGAGTAAGTACCACCTGAGGCTGTACAGCCACTCAAAGAGGAAGTACTAAAATCTTATATCATCTCTCATGAATGCGATGAAAATAGTTCAAAGAGCTTTTTCCGGTCAATTATCTTCAAACAAATATTTTGCGAATGCCAGTTGTTAATTAATCGCCCACACCAGTTTTGTGGAAGTATTCCAAAGTATTTGTATATTCGCAGGTGGTGATTGTCCACTCCTCGCGTCCCACCGACTGATCCGCCACCAGGTAGCTTAGTGCACATATTTCCGCTCACTCAACTTGGCAAACTTTTGAGCCTGGGCGTTTTGCTATGATGAACACGCCCACCTGGCATCCTATTCAATGTATCCACTGTTTCAGCGCTTGACATTTGCGTGGGAGATCTACTTATGGAAACATCCAATGAAACGCTCTTCGGAATGAGGTAGACACTACACCTGCAGTCGAAAATCGTACACACAACGAATTGAAAATCCCTCCTGGAGCTGGTGCAAGTTTTTCGATCTAGAAGCCCCTCAACAACATGCACAAGTATGTAAAACAAAATTATCAGCAAAATTGAATACTTCCACCCTCACCGATGACATCTGTCCAAGGAAGGAGATGGACAACATAATCTGCTTTCTGCTTGTGCCTTGACTATCAATCCCTCATAACTTGTTACCATGCATCCTGGCAAGATTAAACATTCATGTGACCCACTTCCTGGCAGCAATGCCTCGGGGAAACTTGATTTTTATTGCCCTCAACTCTGCATTTCGACAGTATCCAGGCCCCCGATGTCTGGGCCAGGGAATTTCGACAATTCCAACGTGACATTCACTGTCATGCAGCCACAAGAGTTCCTCCTCGTCCTGACCAATTATTAACTGTTTTCCCCCATTGCATGTGTATTGTGGGTATTTTCGCCCGGTTCAGCAGGAAAATCATTGCATCCCCTGGGGACTGTGAGCACACTCAAGTAGCACAGACACACTCGTATTTCGAACTGTCACTCTCAAGGCATTCAAGCTGTTGACACATGTCAACGCAAATCAAATAAAACGTCATCACATGTTACGTCAACTGCAAATATTTCTAAAATATGAATTAGTTTACCTAAGCCCAAGCAAACTTTTGCAGCAATTAAAGTAAAATTTCCCACACAACCACAACCAGACGCACCCTTCGAATTAAATCCACATCCACTCCAGTGTGAAGGGTCCTTGAAGCGTAAATGGCAGAGCCAGTATAAAAATCACATTCACACCACTTCTGCAGCAAGTAAACATCGCTCGAGATTCGGGTTGCATCGCTGAAATTGCTCGGCATCCAAAAGTGTTGAATGTTACCCTTCCAATAAGTGGTGGCACAAGTCCGACACGAGAGGATGAACACAATTACAATATTGATAACATTTTTATTCTGCCGAGTGTGTTGAGCCTTAATTGTTCACTCTTGCACCGGCAGACACTCGTCGTGTGGAGAGGGACCTTCACCTCGTTGCAGGGAGGGTTGCAGAAACGAGCCACCGTCTGCCTAGGGGTGATGCTGAAAGAACAACTTGCAAGAGGGCCACATCCCAGGAGTGCTAAATAAATAAACAAATAGGAAATTCAATTGGCCGGAATATTATATTGCGGCGGTTGGCCTAGATTGGGGAGGTGGAAAAAAGAGACACAATTTCCAAGCCATCGCCAGCCTCGTCATGAACGCATTCGCTTAGGGAGAGTGGCTACTGTCAATGGCTGGGTGGAGGGTGGGTCAAATGAGGGGTTAACCGAATAAATGAATTGATGGCTGGACGGGTGGATGGATGCAGGATGGCTGCGGTAGCTATTAGTCGTTACTGTGCTCTGGTCGAATTAATACGAAATCAGGATAAGTGTGGTATTCGATTGGCTTGGGTTAAGCGAATGCCTGTGGCATTCCCTGAAGGGTAACACAGGGCGACACGAATTTTGCTCACTTTTTCAGTTCGTTCAGAGCCCTTCAATGCGAGCCAACCAAGTGCTTTCATATGATTCAAAAGCAAGCGAGTGTACCTTTTCAAAGAGACTGATTAATTAGGGCGCTGCTTAAAAACGACGCCATGGCTGATAAAATCATGATTATCAAACGTAAGGGAATTTTGCATTTCTGTGTGGAGACAGGTCAATCGTGTGAACATGTTTTTGTGCAGCAGGCGATGATGGAAGACGTCCTGGCGTGCTGTCACTGATTTCTTCAGCGTATCATGACGGCGATGAGATGAATGGAACAAACTATGGCTAAACTTGCCTAGAATGTAATAAATTTCAAAAATCACAATCACAAGGACTGCGACCACCTTGAGACGTTTAATTCTTGTGTGGACCTGGGCCTTAACCAACAACCTTGACCCTGACCTTCAGCTATCGGTTGCACACACTGGGCGTCTTCTCGTGTGCTTTACCCATAAGCTTAGAATAGAAGTCTCTTCGGGTTCCAAGTGGCATAGCTGAATATAATTGTAGAGTATAGTTCGTGATTGAATCATCTTCCAAAGACACCATCTTGCATACATAAAATTTTCTTTCAATGATGTCTTTTTCATCCGCTATTGAAAACGTACATGCCTGGACTGGACTGCAAGGACTGCGATGGTTTGGGTGATTGGTTCTTCGAAAGAGGGCGTTATCGCTCAAATATCATTTGAGCCCACAGAAACTGCGACCTTTGATATATTCCTAACTACTTTTATAAGCCTATGTCTACGCACGTCCAGCTTTGACTTACTTAGTTCCACACCAACCCAACACTTCCCAGAGGAAGCAGGAATGGATAAAAATGTCAAATAACTTGGTGCGTACCTCCTGTAGTAGCTTGTTGATTGGGAATCAGGTTGGCCTTGGACTGTAGAAATAAATAAAACATAGGGAAGTCCTTCTACTATTCAATGGAACCAATCACTAGTCCACCAGCTAAACAGCATCAGCATTAACCAGCTAAAACGCTTCTTCACAAGCACCAACTGCTCGTGGTATGACAATGGGCCTACTTTGGCCTAAGTTTCACTGTCATCTGCAATCAGCCACTGCTGTCTAACTTAACCTAATCCGGATTCCACAATTAAACAGGGAACCTCAAGCAGTAATAGGAAACATCACTCAGACTAGTTTTACAGCAACTCTTAAGAAATGAAAATTATTTCTTGTCACTTATCCGTCAGAGCAGTTCAATTTACGTGGGAGAAACTTCGAACATACTGACGGAAGGCACCTCAAATTTATGGGAGGTCGCAACTTTTTCTGGTCCACTGGACCGCCCGCCGTGCCGTGGTAAGGACACCTAAAGAAATACCGCAAACTTCTTATTATTTCGCCTTTTTTTCTTTCTTTTGGTGACGTTTGATGATTAAGAAGCTTATGGGCTTATAGACCCAACAGATTTAAAAGTGATAACGAGTCTCGAAATTTAACTGTGGGCTTACTGGTAAACTTATGATCGTTCCTGGCAAGACGATTGGTGCTGGTGATGTTGTTGTCTGCTGTACGTTTTAGAGCTCGATTTTGGATTCTTCATTTTAAGTCAAGCTTTGTTTTAGGGCCACTAAACCAGACAAGAGCGTTGTACTCAAGCTTGGGCCGGTTTTTAAGCCAAATATTGCATCGATTAGGGAAACCTTAACATTTCCCAGCATTTTTGACAACCTCAAATATGTGATCGTTCCAACTAACTGTTGTATTGACTCACATACTAAGGATGGAAAGTTTTCTAGTTTCATCGACACTGGCGTCATTGATGGGTGATGGCTGATTGTCAAGGGTTCGCTTGAATGACAGCAGGCAGCATTGAATTCCACTCTATTGTTCTTTCCCTAGTTAATTAATAACAATAATATAATAATAATATGGGTGGCGCGACAGTCCGAGGTGAACCTGGGCCTAGCTTCTCAGCAACCACTCGTGTTGTGCGTGCTATTGTTCTCTCACGCTTGGAAGGGACCTACAGTTTAATGCAGACTCCGAACGGCCAATTTTTAGAAGCTTCTTCTAGACAGTAAATACTCTTTGAGCCTTGTCAGTGACTCGAAAGAGGTGGAAGCCGTGAAATTTGAAAGATGGTAAATTCAGGTATCGAACCTGGCACCCTCTGTAAGGGAGTTGACACACTTACCCACTACGCCACGGCGACCCTAGTTAATTATGTTGCCCAAATCAGAATTGAATGAGCTCAACATACACTGCCGTTCCAATTCTATGGCCGAAATGCGGAGTCGTGAGTCTTAGAACGAATGTGAAAAAGGTGGTGTTATCAGCGAAAAAGTAGCAGACAAGCGATCACTTATAAAAATGAGAAAGAGTGTCGGACACAAATAAGAACCTTGAGGAACACCAGGATTTATTTGGAAGATATCAGACTTGAACCCATCCGAAAGAACTTCAATTGAACTGTTTGAAAGGTAATCCACCCCTTTCGAATTTTCCCTCCACAGATCTAAACTCTTTTGCAGTCGAATTTGTAACTTGTGTTAAAAATTTTGGCAATAATCTTGGTTACAGTGAATTGACATGGACTGACCATATAGACAGTGTAGTGTCAAAGATATATGCGTCTCTTAGAGGTTTGTCAATTAGCAAATTTAGACTCTCAATTAACGTAAAATTAAGACTTGCCAAAGCACTCATAGCCCCTATCTTAACTTACGGCTGCGAATTGTTTTCTGAATGCAATAAATCGTTAAAAGCAATCAACGCGACTGCAATATATGTCTTTAACCTACGAAGACTTGACCAGGCCTCGGAACAATGTCGAATTCTCCTTGAATGTGAATTGGAGGCATTTTTTAACTATAGAACATTCATCCTTCTATTCAAAATCATTCAAGGTAAACACGCTAACTATCTCTATGAAAAAATTACTTTCTGTCGATCGAGTCGTAATATTACGTTGAAACCTTCTGCTCATACCTGTCTTACATAGCGCAGATGTTTCTTCATTCATGCTGTACACCTATGGGATCATCTACCCTCATAGGTTCGGTTCAGGACCGAGTGCAGACAATTTTGTTCAGCTTGTTTTTCTAACCTCTCCACGCTTCACATGAACTGAAAAAAACTTGTTCATTTGGGTAGCATCTAATATAGAAGAATAGAACTATGTTCTCAAATTTAAAATTTCTGAAATTTAAACTAGAATTATGAAAATGAACATGTATCATGTCACTAACACTGTATGTATTCATAATAATAATAATATAATATGGTTGGCGCTACAGCCCGTAGAGGGCCAAGGCCTAGCTTCTCAGCAACCAGTCGTGTTGTGCAATTGTCCTCTCACGCGTGGAAGGGACCTACATTTTAATTCCGACTCCGAACGGCGTAGTTGAGAGGCGTTTTCTAGACAGGAATACTCTTTCAGCTTTGTCAGTGACTCGTAAGAGGTGGAGCCGTGAATTATGAAAGGTGATAAATTCGGGTATCGAACCTGGAACCCTCTGTGTAGAAGTTGACGCACTAACCCACTACGCCACGGCGACCCAATCTGTGTATTCAATCAATGTAATATTCTAAGCCCTGTACTTAAACAAGAATATTAATTCATGAAGTACAGAAATATTTTGATAACAAATAAATGAAAGTTAAATGAAATGAAATAATTTCTAATCCACATAAGAAGAGATTCATCGATACCATGGGCACATATTTTCGAAAAAAGTCGTCGAATGCCATGGAAATAGCCTTAGAAACTGAAGGTAATGTGCAAGCCCATCTCAGCAATTATCTCGACGTTCCTCAAGCCTTTGACAAGGTTTGGAACGAAGGCTTGAAACACAAGCTTCAACAATTCCTCTCGATAAAACTTTGCACAATTTTATCGAACTATCTATCGGATAGAATCTTCCGTGTGAAATATTGAAAAGAATACTCCCTATTTAAATCTATACAAGCTGGAGTACCACAATGAAGTGTTCTTGGTCCCCTCCTTTACTTACTGTATAGCAGCGATATACCGCAGGACGTGGGCACATTTGCTGACGACATCGCCATTTTGGTAACTGCCAAAACGTTCGAAGAATCAACCAGAACATTGCAATATGCTTTAGACCGAATACACGAATGGACGAACACTCAGCGAATTGAGCTTAACGAAGCTAAATCCGTTCATATAAATTTTGCGTATAAGAACGTGAATAACTTGCCCGTTTTTATAAATAATGTTCAAATACCCCTCGGCAATGAAGCGAAATACCTCGGAATGACTCTCGATGTAAAGCTTAAATGGAAGGAGCACGTCAAAAAGAAACGTGAGGAGCTCCAATTAAGATACAAAGACATGTACTGGCTTATTGGAAAATATTCCAAGCTAAGTACTGACAACAAATTGCTCATAAACAAGCAAGTGATAAGACCCGACTGGACGTATGGTATTCAACTATGGGGTTGTACCAAAAAAACTAACAGAAACATACTACAAACTCTTCAAAATAAAGTGCTTAGGGCCATCGTCAACGCACCCTGGTATATGCGAAGCAACGATATCCACAGAGATCTTGGAATTTCATCAGTCCAAGATAAAGTTACGAATTTTGCTCCTAAGCATAAACCTCGTGGAAGAGCACATAAACTCGACGAAAGAAACCAACTAAGCCCCTTGACCTGGCACGGTGAATTCAACCCGCGCTTAGCTACGGTGTTAGCAAGAACTCTCAATGGAGAATCTCTTGCCAAATGCGACTAAACCAAGAAAGCAAAACTGCTGGATATGTGTAAAAACTTAGTTGTAGTGGAAATATATTTTAATTGAAGGGAGGTGTTCTTACTGGGTAAAAATCCCTTTCGCTATGTGGGAACGGTCCCCATAGTGTCGTTTGAAGATTTTCACTTATCCTCGCAAAAAAAAAGAAAAAAAATCTCAATAATTTTTAATGAAATGATAAATCAAAACCCAATTTTTGAAAACTTAGCTTTCACTATGATGCTACGCTGCTCAGTACAACAAGCATGACATCAAAGCTCAAAGTATCGCTCAATAAAACCAAAATATTCTTCGGTATTCCTTTTTTGGACTGGTTATTGGATAGCATTTGTTGCCTCGAGAACGTTTGTACGTTTGTTTGTTTTTGTTCACGTACATGCTGGATCTACCCGCAAGGCGCCTTCACATTCTAACGAATGATGCCAAGTTAGATCAGCTTCAATTTCAGCGCTACATTGCTCGTAACTATTTGAAACACATAAGTAGTGAACATTTTCGTCCAACGGCTTCTGTAGTGAATGATGAGTTGAATGATAATGATATGAAATTGATAATACTACTTAAGCGCACTCTCTCCTCTTTTTTTCGTTGCTTTAATACTTTCTTATAACAATAAAAGCTTTTACAAATTAATTAAGGAAATTTATATATTCATAATTAATTTTTTATATATTAATTTTTTAATAATTTAATTTTTTTTTCACCACAGACTTTTATTCGGGCCTAAATAGGTTAAGGAAAGAATGTCGAAAATCACAAATTGAATTCTAAAAAGAAGACACATCCTAAAAAAGCGTCCTTCATGGACACCCTGTTAAAATAATTATTTCGCACTCAATTCTCCGACTTGGCATTGGTAGGTGCAAATTTATGGGCGCCCAAAATCAATGATGCTGCAGAAACGCCGCATAATAATTATTACTGCACACTCGGGCTGCGTTTTAAATCTACAAATGACTCAGCTCACGCAACCGGAACAAAGTAGGCAGGGGTTGCTGTTAAGTGGCAAGTGCATATTAATTATTATCGAAACCCGTCTAGCTGAACATGGAACCAAGCGGCACAAATAAACTGCCGGTGCTCGTGTGACATTGTCAAAGGATCCCATTCGGAGCTCGGATTTGGTGGGGGCGATAATTTGCAATGATTATGCAGATAGATATCCAGAAGACACAAATCTGTTGTGTATGCACAGTGATTCGACGAGCGCCTCCGCCGATATTAATTTTCCATTTAAATGTGTCGCATCCAGGACTTTAATTAGGAATCATGAATATTAAACCGAGCAATGGGAATATGAAATGCGAGAGAGAGAGAGAGTGATATTATTTTGGACAGGAATAGGATTTCGACTGAATTGGAACGATGACGGGGGATGTTGAATGTCGAATTTATTCGGGGCATAATTCGCTTAATGGAATAAATTTTGTTTTGACACTTTGACAGGTTACATCGCTGCTGGCTGTGTTTGGGCAGCTTTGACAGGGGCAATGTGAAATTTAACAAATTTCATTAATTCCATAGGCGGATGCTAGATAAAAGTTGATTATTTAATGTTCCTACGTGTACCTACAACCGGCAGGGGGTCGGATATCGAGTGGAGTGACATGCAATTGGAAAAAAAGGTTTCCGGTGTAATGCCACCGTGACTGACTGAAGTGTAATGTTTTGCAGGACAGCCAGCATCCTTTGGTAGTGTTTTTACAGAATTTCATTCCAAAAACGTAATAAGAGTGCTTTCCATTTAATAATCCGTTTTAAGCCCTTCCAACTTATAGCCAACTTATATATTGGTACTTTCACCAAGTCGACGGAAGGCCGAATATGCAGCCTTACAAAAGCTGTGCCTGCTTTTTTTTGCAGTAATTCAATGGGTTGTCTGTATTGTGCTGCAAATAATCACTCTTAATTGAGCATGGGAAAAAATAGTGTGTGTTGAAAGAAGGATTAAGTGAGGTCCGAGGGATTATTGTCAACCGTTTCGACAAATCACTTTTGGTTGAATTAATGAAATAGTGATGTCAATGTTCATGGAGTCTGAAAAAGTTGCGGTGTTTGGAGTGTATGTCAGTTGTTATGTTAAGAATTGGGAAAAAATTCTTCCTAATTGACATTGAATAGTCGCGAACTGCCGCGATGAGCTCAAGAGACCAACCCCCTAGCAGCATTCGATTACTCTATGCCGGGTCCCATGTCATAGGGACATAACCAGCAATTAGGTAGCAGATGAACTTGCCAGGAACGGGGCCGAGACCGACCCATCACAGGCACCCCCATGGTTTGATTCACCTCTAGCTGATATCAAGAAGAAAGTGTGTAATAAAATCATGAAGTGAGCTAACGAAAGATGGATCTCTCTTCGCACCTGCAATACCTGAGTTATGGCCTAAATACAATAGCACAATGGCCGTCACACTTCTTCAATGTAGCAAGAGGCTGTTGCGGATGCGCTATAATCACCTAAGATACCATGGACATAAAAATGAGACTCACTCATGACACAATATGCAGACGCTGAGGGGACGATGAAGAAATTGAGGATAGTCCTCACTATATTTTTCAATGCTCATATTGAGACAAAGAACATTGTGAGAATTCTTCTTCCATGATCTCCAAGAAATAGCAGATATCCCACTAATGTCTATTTACAAGTTCATCAGGATGTCTGGATGGCTGGACGGGAAAGACACAACACCAAAGTAAAGGCAATCAGTTCTTACTAGAGCCTCCGTCATTTTTTTTTAGCCTCGTACAACGCCCTTCCAAAACTTCCATAAAGACCTTCGTGCGGCCTTGGAGTGTGTACTGAAACCGTTAATTAAAAGTTGTCTACTTCAAAAATAAAACCTCCCACCGGCAATCAATCAATATGAGTTATGACATCCGGACATTGTGTGCGACAAGTGCTCATTCATCCGATTCATTGACACGAACTGACAGCAACTTTATTGATTCCCGTGTACCTCAAAAATACAATTAAGCCTTACGAATTTCGAACCAAAAAAAAGTAAAAACAACGCCTCTTCTGAACAAGTGGCGTGTTGGATAAATGTAGGTAGGTGTCAATCATTGTCCTTCATATGTATGCGCACTCTCAGCTGTTGAAATACCCAGCCCAATGGTAATAGAGGGACATAGGCTGGAGGGGGATGAGTAGTTGAAGTGAACTGGTGGTTTTTATGGTACTCGTGCTTGGTGTTTGCAGCTGTAATTGGTGTTTTATGACTCCGCTCCTCAAATAGCTGCGAGTTCAAACCTTGAAAAGTCATGAGCTTTTTTTTAATTACACCTTTATCTCGAACTTTCAATCGTTGTCGTGTTCATTAGGGGCATTTAGTAATGTATGTGATTTTGAAGTGAGGGGAGGCCAATTGGGGGACCGTCACTCTTGGCAAACTTAACAAGTGGGTCGGCGACAACACGCGGATCTGAAGCGGAGGAGCATGTCACCAGCCTGCTAGAATCACGGTCGGTTGCTGTGAGCAACAAATTGGGGAGGTCCGTATTAGTTGGTTTAAGTGGCTACCCGTTTGGGCTCAACCTGGGTACATGTAGCGAATTGTGTGCCGTTTGTTGACTTCAGGGCTTCATTTGACCGAATCGACGGAAGGCCTCTATTTTTCAAGTTAAGCAGTTTGAGAGTTTCGATGAAGTTTTTGACGTTGCAGAAAACTCTTGACACAAATACATCTCCTGCAGTGTGGGACAGAAGGTATTTGTCGGGGCGAATATGGGAGCCAATCGACGCCTTTTAAGCCCGCTGCACATGACTACCTGTCTGGTTGTATACGCTTTGGTGATGTTTGAGTCATTGTTTTGATGTATGCCGATGATCTTGTTTTACTGACTCAAGGTATAAAGGTGCTACAAGAAATCATAACAAAATCAGATGAATACTGTAAGACCTACAATTTCGTACTCAACCTCGAAAAGGCCAAGATAATGATATTTAGCAAGTGAGCAGAAGATCTAAAAATGAAAAGTGGTCCTACGAGGGCACAGATATAGTGCCTTGGGAGAAATAATGTTGCCGACACTTTCACAAAAATGGTTTGAGCAGCACTTGGACCAATCTGATTGGCAAGAGCGACGTGAAGATTTCGACTAAATATGCACTGTTGCTTAGTGCTGTGCCTAGAGCAGTATTCAGCCATGCAGCCCCAATTTGGGGTTTTCGAACATCAACGCAGTAGATAATGTTCAAAGGTACTTTATATAAAGAATGTTTGGTTTGCCTGAGCTCAGGCAGAGGATGCCTCATAACAAAACAACTCTGGCCTCTGATCGATCAAAAATTATCGCTTAGCTTGATCAGCTTAAGCAGGCCAAACCTCAGATCTCTCTTATTGGCGTTCTAACAGGGTATTGTGCCATCGGAAGTCACGCCTCTAGACTGATTTCTGTCGAAGCTACATGAACAAGGATGAGGAAGAAACCATTAAACACTTGCTTGCCAGCTGCATTGCTCATCTCATACAGATTCAGACTTCTGTGGGCTCGGTTCTTTGATAATCTGGCTGAGCTGAGCAGCATCAGAATCAGACATCTTCTTTGTTTTATTAAAATTGGTTTGCGGAATAGGTATCCTTGATCCGCGTGATAACACAATGGGCCTACGCTTGGCCTAAGTGTGTCTGCTGTTCTTCTGCGTGGCAGTGAGCCACCTCAACCTAACCTAACCTAACCTTGCCCGAGTTCACTCCCAATTATATAGTAAGCCTTGAATCAGGTATTCCTGACATGCAACTGTACACACTTAAACTACATATGGAGTACATACACAGCTGAATAGCCAAATAAAGGGTGGTCCAATGAAAACGCACGATGATGATGGTAAATAAAACAAAAAGTTTTCAGAGAATAATCTTAATATTTTGCATTATGATAGAAGGATCTATGACAAAATATCGGTAAAATGCTCGCCGCGGCTTCGGTGACATACCTCTGCCCGATGGTCCATATTTTCAATGACTCTGAGACAGAATTGAGGTTCAATGTTGTTAATGTGTCGAATAATGTCATCCTTTATCTCTTGAATTGTTCTTGGCTTATTGACGTAACCTTTTTCTTTTAAATTACTTCAAAGAAAGAAGTTCAACGACGACGTGAGATGACACGGCCAAAATAGCCATTATTTCCTTTGCTGAATGTGGTAAGTGGCACCATAATGGAAGCACATGTCATCCAGGTCAATATCCTCAATTTTTGGCCGCAAGAAGTCCGTCATCATCTGGCGATAGAGAACACTATTCACCGTAACTGCTTGCACGACCTCATTTTCGAAGAAGTACGGCCCCGTTGACGCCGCCAGTCACCAAACAAACGGGCCGAGCATGCACATGTGTTTTCACATTTCCTACAGACAAGGTTTGCTGAAATTTGTGAACAATTCTACCGATTGTGGATAAACACATTTGTTCGATTATGCTAGCCGAAAAAAATCACGAAGTGCACGAAATGCATATTGATTTGAACGTCCCTTGTCGTAAAAGGCTTCAATAATCTTAATGCGCTGCTCAATTGTGTGGTTGAAATTGTCAAACAATGAAATGCCACATTATGTTGGGCAAGCCAACCTGACGTTAAGGTGTGACTCACAACTACCATCGCGCATTATGGTTGGATCACCCTTTACAAAGGCAACTTCAGGAGGCGCAGAGTAGCTCTCATGGGGTTTATAGAATGCTTTGCCACCCCATTGGAGAGCCTTACTTCAATGACAAATTAGACCGAAGATTAATAATGTGGATAATTAAAAGGCGTGGGTCGCCGTGGCGTAGTGGGTTAGTGCGTCGACTCCTACGCAGAGGGTGCCAGGTTCAATACCCGAATTTACCACCTTTCATATTTCACGGCTCCACCTCTTTCGAGTCACTGACAATGCTCAAAGAGTATTTCCTGTCTAGAAAAAGCTTCTCAAACTTGGCCGTTCGGAGTCGGCATTAAACTGTAGGTCCCTTCCAAGCGTGAGAGAACAATAGCACGCACAACACGAGTGGTTGCTGAGAAGCTAGGCCCTGGCCCTCTACTGACTGTAGCGCCACCCATATTATTATTATATTTAAAAGGCGTGCAGGATGAATATCACTCAATTCGAACCGCTTTCAAGGGAGTAGTAAAAATTGCACACATCGCAAGAAGGGGCCATCTTCCACTTTGTTGAGTGTCTCAGAAAGTCATTTTTAGAGGAACACGAATGCTATAGGTATGCGTCTGCCTGATGCCAGACAATCACAGACAAAGTGAGGCAGACTATCCTCTGAGATAGTGTCGAGTTAGGTCGTGAAAAGTGTAGTCAGATATCTCGGCATTTGGTTGGATCATTTTCTGTATTTTAACAAACATATAGAGAAGAATATAGAGAGAATATAGCGACATATAGAGAAGAAACATATAGAAAAAGAGATAGAAAAGCCTTTGCTGTGGCAAGAAAGCTGTTCTACAGTAGCCAACTGGGTGATACCAGGGTGAAGGTAATCTGCTACATGGCCCTCATAAGGCCAGTCATGGTATATGGTTGTCCCCTTTGGTTCAACGTGAGCCCTTCCCAGATGGAAAATATGAGGGTGTTCGAGAGACGGTGTCTTAGGACCTGTCTCCGGTTGTATCGGACACCTGAATCCGAGTACAAGAAGTACTATCGCAACGAGGTCTTGTACAACAGGGCTAACGTGAAAAGAGTAGACAATTTTATAATTTCACTAACGCGACGACACATTGCAAGGAGTATGATGTCTACTAACAGTCTGATCTTCGGGGCTTATTACCCGAACTTTATGTATCATGAGAGGGCGCGCTACACCGGTTTTATTCCACCTGAGGCCTTCAGGACATGGGACATGGGTGGATGTCCCATAATCTTCCACGCTGTACGCAGTTGACAGGCGAATCCAATATGAATCGGATATCGCTCGGGAACACGAGGATCAACTCCGGTTCCGTAGAGCGATCCCCGCTCGAGATAGGAGAGAGAGTGCAAAGGAGCTGCACTTCTTTTGGTGGTTACACCAGAACCAGTCTCCGCCATCGCCAACGCCTGATCGGATAGTCGGTCTGTTGGACAACAGCCCACTTACATAGATTTGAGTTAGGTTAAGTTAGACTAAGAAAAAAAAAATAAATAAATAAAAATAAACAAATAAACAACAAAAAATAAAACACAACAAAAAAAACAAAAAACAAAAAAATAAGTGTACAAAGGCGTGTAGATTATATATTCCCTTGTACACACGTCCGCAATGTCACGGACATATTTAAGTTAATTAGAGTTAGGGTTAGTTAGTTTTAAGAAAATTAAAAAAAAAAAAATTTTAGAGCGCCAAGTTTTTCCTAAGTTTTCTTGGCCAGTAAGCAAAAACAATAAAGATTGTCCATATGGACTGCAAAAAAACAATATTACTAGTAGACACCGAAAGGCAAATAGATAAGTAAGTTTAGGTTATTTTAGAGCCCCTGCAAAGGGTCAGTAACTGTTTAGATATTAAGATAGATTTAATCATTTTTGTCTAGTCTTAAGAATCATGAATCTAAAAAATAAAAATGAACTTTAAAGTTAAAAAAAAAGTGTCGGGTTATGCCGCTTTCACACAGGAAAATTTTGTCGGCGATTTTTCCATCTTGTTGGCAAGGGAGGTGAGACGTGCTAGGGGTAGCCCGCGTCTGGTGTGCTCGGGGTTTGCTTTTGGATTTTCTATTCTCTTTTATCTCTCGTCGTTTTTTCTTTGAGTTGATTTATTCTTATGTTCTCAATGTTGGGTACTGGAAGCATGCTGTACATGTGTGAGAAAGAGATGACGCATGTGTGAGAGGGGGTAGGAAACAGAAAAAGTTCAGAATTGAGATCTCAATTGCAGAGACAGAAAGATTTCCTGAGTGATAATGGCTTGAGATCACAAAAGGGAATTTGAAAGAATCGCCGACGAATCTTAGCGAGTGTGAAAGCGGCCTTAGTTCCGACAGTGTGGGTTGAACGGTATTCCGAGTCTAGCAGCGTGGATGTCTATGGGCCGGTGCCCTGTGCTTAGTACCACGACACTGGCTATTTCTTTTTTCGAGGCCTTCAATCCTTCTTCTCGCGTAGGGCGGCCAGGTTTGCTTAGAGAATTTATGTCCTGATCCACATTCAACTAGCAAAGACAGGAAATGTTGGTAGATCATGTATTTATAGGTGATTAATTGGGGGGCCCACCATTTCAGTGGAGGACAGTTCGTCGGGAGTCACATTACCTTGCTCTGGCCTGGAACGCACGTTGCTACTGACCTGTTTTAGTTCTTCCTTGCACTCCTGGACCAACGTAGAGGAAGTGATTTCTGAGGAGATAGCCCATACGTCGTGTCGTTGCAGATAGCTGCGCCTCGACCGTAAGGGCAGGTTGAACTCTTCTCTGATCGCTAACACTTCAGAATGGAAGATACTCGAGTGATCTGGAAGGCAGTAAGAATTAGAGACCGCTGAGTCTACACCGTGGTCTACCTTTGAACCATCAGAGATTGGTATTCCGAGGTAAGTGCTTGGGTTTTCCAGTCCTTACCGAATGGAAACGGTTATTAGGCCTTGTCGAGGTTTATAGTGAGGGTATAGGCAGGAGTTCCAGACCTCTGCTATGGCTGTACAGTCTTGCTGACCAACAACCCGCTTTTCTGAGTCTGATGTGACTACATAATTAAAGTAAATGTCAAGTGGGAGGAAATGTAGGAGCTCGTTCAGTGCTTCGGTGGGGCATGATATCATCGCCCCTTCAGTTCCGACTCCTGCCGATCTCTGGACTTTGTTGAGTTTGTTTGAGCTGTATTTATTGCTTAGGGTGGGCCACCATAGGTGAGTATGGGATGGACAACAGCTGTGTATATACATCCAAAAGGGTAATTTCGGGTTTAAGACCCTACCTTCTACCGAGAATTTTACTACAGGCATAGAAAGCTACACTTGCTTTCGTTACTTGGTTGTCTATGCTAGACTTCTGTTGCAAACTCAAGTTCTAAGCAGACGGCTGTTACACATGGCGTTGATCAGGATTCAATTTTGGGCCCTTTACTATTCTGTATGTACATTAATGATGTTCAATCAGTATGTTAAGGTTCACCTCTACGCGGATGATGTTAAACTCTATTTCGAGAAAGCCTAACGGCATGGAATAAATGTTGACCTTGCGGTTCCTATCGCTAACAGGTCTTTCGAGTTTGAATTTATTCCTTATATCTGGGGTCCTAGAACAAAACTTCGAGAATCTGTAACCAACCTTGGGTTTGTTTGGGTTTTCCAGTCCTTACCGATGGGAATTGGGCCGACTTCTCGAAGTTTAGAAGATATGTGCTAACTTTACTCCTCTTGAGACACGTCGAAGACTTGTTCAAGCACTTAACAGTTAAAATGTCGATCATCTCTCAAGCTGAAGTAGTATCCAGTCCTTGGGCTCGCTCTCTTTTCACAAATTCCAAGTTGCTACAATACACTTAAATGCGCCCTTGATACGAGAGAATTTCTGCATTCTCTGTCCACCTTAAGGAGGTTCCCTCAGTTGAAATTTTGATTAAATGGATTTTCTATATTTTTTGATTTTCTAAAAGCAGACCATTTCAAAAGTATTCTCTTAAAATGTTAGGCAGATCGGATTACTATTTATGGTCTCTATATGCATGCTAAACGTATTCAAAACCTTAAACACGTCTTTCTCGAAACCATATCTTAGAGGTCGTTTATTGCTGGAACTTCAAAACGGCTTTATACCCATCAGTTTGAAATTTTTATTTTCCTCCGTGTGAAAGAAGGACTTTTTTTTGCTTTCTTATCATTTCTCCCATTTTCCTTCTTTTTTAACAGTATTATTCATACTCATTTTGATTAATGACTGAAGTATATGCCACAAATAAATTGTATCTTTGTACCTACTATGAAAGATTAGGTTAGGTTAGATAGTGGGGCTGCCAGTGGATTGTGATACCCACAGTCAGACTACTACCACTGATTGACTACTCCGGTGATAGTTCCGTTAATTTGATCCCTACGGCAAATGGCATCTGGACCAGATTTAAAAACCAAATAAAAGCGTATTAACATTGCTTTCAGTAGGATTCGAACCTAGGACCCCGCTAACCAGAGCCTGCTCATTCTACCAACTGCGCCATCCAGTCGGTAGACGTAAAAAACTAACGTAAAAGACTTAATGTAATTTACCGAATTGCATATTTCAATAAAATTGAAATTGAAACTTCCAGTTGAGTTTAAAAGTAGGTACCTTGGTCTTCGTGGTAACTGTGGGTAGCCGAAGTGTGAACTCTAGATAGAGCCCTCTCTGTGATTTCGGTCATCACTGAGGGAAACATACCCGATGTAAAGCTTTCCACGTCGTCTGCATACGCCTTACTATCTAACTCAACAAGAATTTCATTTCTGGTTATCAGCCATAAGAGTGGGAAGATAACCCCCCGATGTCAGCATAAAACTGAAGATATTTTTATTCGAACAAGGACCACGTGTAGAAGTATGACCGATTGGGAACTACAGTCCTAATCAATCACCGAATCCGTGCAAAATTATTCTCTCATGTGTAAGAATGAAGCCTCCCTCTCATTCTTAAATCGGAAATTCCCTATCAATCTGTAAATTAAACGATAAATCATCAACCACACCGCCCACACCTCCCGGGCCACAAGTCAGGTCCACTTGTTCGAAAACGAATTGTCACTTCCTCATCTAATGGACATTTTTTTCCCATTCCAGAGATTAATTGAATTCAATTCAACAAATTCGATAGACCCGTCAAATACCCACCCACCCACACGGGTGATCAAATACGAAGCACAACTCAGTCGTATGTGTGTACAGTGCACACCCTCATCGACCAGAAGCGACACGACGAGACGATTTCTTCTCATTTCCACACTTCTACGGATAGCATTTGAATTGTTCCTGCATGAAGAAACCATTGAACATAAGTTTCATATTATCGTCGAAATAAATTCGCCATACACGCTCGGCCACCGAAAAGGACGACATGGGACATCTGCCAGCCGACCGGCGACAATACAATGGCCCTGGCCCGCCAGGAAAGGAAATTGAACACAATTGGGACCGAAAATAACCAAGAGCGGTTCTAATTATCCGCTTTGACATTTTCAATTGTGGGTATTTGTTGCGCTCGTCCCCCTGATTCGTTCCGTTCGTTTATTTATTTCCTTTTCGTCCTTTTGTTCAGTCAGTGTGTGTTTTTTTTTCCCCGTTTATTTTCTTTTTAGATTCGTTTTGCTGTAATCCCCTCCATCCCAGAGTTCCCGTCCTCTTCAACTTTTAACCGAGGCTTCAGAGGAAAAAGTACACAAAACCCTCACTATCATCTATCGTGGGGTTTTATTGCCATGGCAGGGTGGCGACGTGGGGTGGTGAGTGACAATGGGTGATGCAATTCAACGATACAACATAAATAAGGGAGTCGCTTGCGTATTTTATGTGATCGTTTACACGGGGATGGACGTGTGTGTGTGCACGGGATGGTATGTGTTACGGAGTCGTAGTTTATAGGAAAGCGTTGACAGGAATTTCGATTGGTCCTTACGGTTGGAATTTTTGGATTTCCAAACGCAAGGCAATACCCACGCTAAGATACATCGTTCGTCGATGTCATCTACGTCTCCTACGTGTGCACAATACGAAAGGAAATATCCTTCGGTGTCGCTCGCTCACATGTGCTCCTGCCGAATGGCCGAGTGCGGTGGTGTTGGAGGCGTATTGCTGCCACTGTTGCTCCTGCTTCTTCAGTCAGCACACCCGATTGCTATTGCTGATGACGATTTAGTGGAGTACTAGAATTATGGTAGCGTACCATTCAAAAGGACACAAAAAAAAGGAAACGACAGAAAAGCACAGACAAAAAAAAGTACACAAGAAAAGCGTGAAGAACGCTTGATTGCACTTAAATATGTCGACAGAGGGAAAATATTTGTTCTTTGCCCTTTTGTGAGGACGAAGAAGCCAGATCCCGTCGCAAGAGAGGGGAGGAAAAAAACTGTTCAATTGGAGTACATTTTTGACCGAATTGACATTATTACTGTTCCGCGTCACTTTCAGACATTCCCGCGCCGCCCCGCCACCCCATGCTGAAGTGATTGAAGTGAATGTAATGGCTGGAGAGAACCTTCGACCGGCGGCGGCGTACTCGAAGCCGGGAGGGACACGGAGACCGTTAAATGGGAAAATTGAAATTTTAGTGTACAGACACTGTTGAACGCGAATGGGTTCCATCGTGAGGTAGGACAAGGGAGCAGGTCATTTTAAAGCCCCTCCGATCGATCGATGACCTTATTGCAGCATTCGAGTATCCACTTGTTAGTGTTTTTCTTGGGAAAAGGGATATTTTTGAGGGGCTGGGATGGAAAGTGCAATTCGATTTTCTGTGACAAGTGTCATTCACTTTTATCTTGTACCAATCTCGATGAGTGGGTAAGCGGCGCGGCGGTGGTCGGTTAGTTTCAATGCAACGTCGGTTAATCGATGGGAAAACACTTGATACTTGCGGTGAAGCTATTCGATAAATACACATGGTGAAAAGATATACAGAGAGATATGGAAGTACAGTGGCACTACAGCTCGATGTATACAAAAACAATGTTCCTGTGTATGTTCAATGTGCTCACTTTTTCACTTTTTAACTTCTCTAGGCTTGTGTGGTTCACGAAGGAACTAGTTCAAAAAGGAACTAAGTGAACAAGTTCAGGATGTTATTTTATTTAAGTTCATTTAGTTCACTCTTGCATATTTTTATGGGAGGATTATTCACATACAAAGAAATCTTTCCTGCAATATCAAACATGTCATATGGAACTACATTGTTCCACCGATATGAATCTTTCCTCCAATCCAAATATATCGGGAACTACATAGTTCCGCGGACATGTTACAAGCTTAACTGTATGAAATTAATAAATATTGAATTTATTTGTATTGTGTTAGTAGCTTTATTTAATTTTGTTTTTTTCTTCAACATATTATGTAGAAGTTATAGCGCGTTATTTCCAACGATATTATAACAGTGGAAGTCTCTTATAACGACGCTGGAGGGACTGTGCAAAAGTGGTAGGTAAAACCGGCCTTCCTTATATGCATTATATCCCCTCCCCCTTCCCCCCAAATCCACTTCTATCCAAGAGTATTACGAAGAAAGTAACAAAATTACATATTTAATTTTATTTTTTTACTACGAATTAATGTAAGGTACTTAATAAAAGGTTAAGGGAAATACTTTGTGCGTCGTCAGTTTCCATCACGGCTGTTAGAACATGATTCAATCAATATTCACGTATTGCTTCCATTCTGTGCCTGGTACCACTCCATTTATGATTCTTTCCACAAGTTCCTTTAAAGGAATATCGTCCTCTTCAGTGACTCCTAGATCTGTTTTGCCTGCAATATAATAATAATATGGGTGGCGCTACAGCCTGGCCCCCTACGGGCCTAGCTTCCCAGCAACCACTCGTGTTGTGCGCGCTATTGTTCTCTCACGTGTGGAAGGAATGACCTACAATTTAATACCGACTCCGAACGGCGTCGGAAATACTCTTTGAGCATTGTCAGTGGCTCGAAAGAGGTGGAGCCGTGATATACGAAAGGTGGTAAATTCGGGTATCGAACCTGGCACCCTCTGCGTATTAGTCGACGCACTAACCCACTACGACACGGCGACCCACACTTTTTGCCTGCAATCAGAGGTGAAAAAAGACCTGCATGCTTAAAACAATTTGATATGGTCTTCTGCGCGACTTTCGTTCAAGATTTAGATATCATGAGCACTGCATCCAGTATAGAAGGATTGAAAGAAACAGAGGATTCAATCATTTTTAAGAGGGTTGCAAGTCGGATGTTGTTTTTGCTGGTAAGAACATCAGTTTGATCGAACTTAGGTTTTGAACATCTGGATGGCTGGGACAATCGCAACAGTAAAAATTTCTGATGTTATCCATGCAGTTTTATTTGAATCATAAAAGACTGGTAGAGGGGCGATTTTGATTTGCCGATCACAAGGTTTTCTTTTTATGGGACCCGTCATGTTACGAGCGACCAAAACTGGTAGTCTGTCTTTAGATAATTTTCCGCCTGTGCAAGGCGCGTCTCTAAAGCGGAAGGTCTTGTCCAAAGAAAGCTTATAGAATAGTTCAGTTTCATCGGTGTAACAGATACATATCTTCATCTGAATAACCCTGTTTCAGATTCGGCCAAACCATTATAGTTCATTCATCACATAGCCCCTGTGTCTTGTCTCACATTGAAGTTTTTTTCTTCGTATTTACCTCCAAAGTACAATCATATTATTCTGAACAAACAGAAATTTGCATAATTATTTGTAAAATGTTATAGAAGAAAGGTATTTTGTCATATCCCTAAATTGTAAAATGTGCGGTACCTATGTCAACAATATTATGACAAATAAAAGATCTATCTATCTAGCCCTGTGTCCAGTTTTCCTGCTTTTTTTGAAAGACAAGACTGTCCCAAAGTCGGACTGTCCCTAAAGCGACTTATCCAAGCCTAGGAGTCCTTTTTTCCGAACATTTCTCCAAGCTTGTTAGCTTGGCCAATGAGAATTGGTTCATTTATTGCGTTATACACGAATATTCAACTGCAATCAGTATGTACATTCAAACCTATTCTTTAACAACGCCATAATACCAAAACATACACAAGCCACTAAGAATAAGTGAATCTTTGCCGACGACACATCCAGTAATCTGCAAAGAAGTAGGAATCTAAGCCGCACAATCGACGAAGAACCGCCGCGTCAGCGACGCAACAAACAGAAATATCGAAGATAAAAGCTGTGTTTTTTTTTTAAGCGTATATACGCTTAATTTTCAATTTGCATGTCAAATACACTAACAAAATACCATATCCACTTTAGTTACTCATCATATCTATCGCCACTTATGAAATATGGGCGGATAAAAACAATGCTTCCAATCCTTGTTTTCTGTGTGTTCATCCCTGAATTTATTCATTCATTGTTTAGGTTGCTCTATGTGGCTTACATTTGCAGGTGTGGTTGATGTATTAGATCATTTTTAATTGTTTTGGCATCCATAAGTATGCAACTTTTGGTGGAACCCAGAGTGTCTCTGCTATATATTCCGTTTAGGTTTCGTAAACGATTCTTTTCATTTGACGAACTTTTTTTTTATTTTATAATTATTAAGTGTTTTTGCTTTTAAGTGATGGTCACGCTATACAGTCACAAAACGAAGATTGTGACTACCAAAGATCACCATCACCTTCCACGACTACACCCCTGACTGCTTAGCAAATGCCATAAATAGCGTCGGTGCTGCCAAGATTTTATAATGAATCATGATCATTTTTTCTGTGCACTTATAAATTAAGCATATATACGCTTGTGAAAAAAAACACAGCTAAATTCACCAGAAAGGAACAAGATGTATCCAGAAATATTCACGTGCACGTGGATGCGAGAAGGAAGGCACAGTTTTCCAAACTCTTCTCATTCCGTTGTTATGACCGATGGAGGCGATTGATTTATTTTCGAAAATTGGTCGTTATATCCAAAGCGATGTCATAAGTGACGACGTTATATCCGATGGAAGAACAGCTTTGGATATACAGAAACCAATCAAATAGAACGAACACGTTTGCTATAACCGGCTGGTCGTTAGAAGCGACTTCCACTGTACGTCCAACTGGCGAAAATCGCACAAGACTCAATTGCTTGCACAGGGAACTGCTTTGAACGTAATGATTTAGAAGAACGCACTTCTTCAGTAAACTAACTTACTTAAACCAAACCAAGCCCACTCTGCGCTCTCTACGATATGAGTCGAGTCGAACCGTTTGAAGTTTTCCTGTTCAATTATTCATTTCGTTTCGTACTTTTGATTCTCTCAGACTATGTGTATGAGACCTGTTTTTCAAATTGCTGCTGGATGCTTATCGTCGTCATACTTTTATATCTGAACCTATCCACATGACCTAACAGTAAATAAGACCTTCATCATTCCTGTTCTATGTCGGCGAAATTTGGAAAATCGCAAGGGAAGATGATGACGCTTGGTCTATTCGAGAGAAAAGTTCTGCGTTCCACCTTTGGTCCAGTGGGCAAAGGTAATACAACGCCCACGAAACCGATTCCGCACAGAAGTGGAGAAGGACGGCAATAAAAGTGGCGTTCGAAATTGGAAGCAGCTGACTAATGATCGTGCCAGCCGAAGAACCTTTGTGGCTAAAGCCCAGGTCCACCCCGAACTGTCGTTCCCCCAGAAGAAGAACAGGACCCTTGACCACAAATAGGAAACAAATATTACGCGCGTCTCAAAACATTACTCTTTAAGTCCTTAGTTAACAAAAAATGATCAGCCTTGAACGTCACACCTGAAAAGGCACCTGATATAGAAATAATTTCCACCAGATCCCACTCATTCAGAAGCAACAATTCGACTTTAAACGAACTACATCTCCACGAGATCATTGAAACGAGCTTAAATCCAAACAGTGTACCGCATCCTTCCGGGCCTTATTTTTTTTTGTTTTTTTGCGAAGGAGATATTTTTTTCGTCATTGGCCTAAGGAAGAGTGCGATGTTATTATTAGATTGTGGCCAGAGCTCGACAGCAAGAAGAAGCTACATGCCATAAAAGGGACGCGAGATTTGGAAGGATTAACTTGGCGCCTAGCCGCTGCAATCATTTGGTCCCCTTTGGAGCTACATAAAACTTACGCTAGCATTTTGAAACAATTCGAGGCCAACATTCGAGACCGCAGACCGACAAGCCGAGTCGCCAGAAATCTGATTGATGGACTTGGGCTTCAGCCAACCTGCCTCTTCATCTAGCATGGTCTTGTGCTAGTTCTTTTCAGCTACGCACGTTCGTGCGTGAGCTACGGGAGGTGCGGTCTTCCTTTACCCTGGGCTTGGAGTCGAAGACTTTCCGGGCCGGAGCCTAGCCATCTTAGACGAGAGACTCGAATTCGATCGGTGTCGCAGTACAGATACTGAACTAGTAAAGATCCTCGTCAGTCAAACACCATCCGTACGAAGATAATACGAAGGACTTTCGCTTCGAAGCGACCACGACTCAGCTCGTCTGATTTAGTTAGTGCTTCTGTACCATACAGCAGGACTGGGACTATCAAGTTCTTATATACGGATACCTTGGTCCTTCGAGAGAGTGTTGTTTTTCTCAACTGCCTTCCAAGCTCAAAAACACAGCGATTCGAAGCGTAGTTTTGTCATTGCTTGCGGTAACTTCGGAACCTGAGTAACCCCCAGAGCGTTTCTATTGAGGGATGTACCATAAAAAAATGGCATGAATGTAGCTTCAAAATAAAATTAGAATCAATTCCATAACTCACACCGTTGTTGATTCATTTAAATCCCTCCTAGCCACCCTGTAATACATTTACTTAATTCAGAGCCCAACATGGGGAGAGTTCATAAATGACTTAACTCAGCTAATTGCCTCAAAATTTGTTCATCTGTGTCCACAACTACATTTCCAACTATTTTTCTCCCGGTTGGCAGGGGGGTTCAACGAACTCCGAACGTTGAACCACTTTCCAAGGAGATTTCAAATTACAGAGAAATATGGCACACTTGTCTAGAAGAACGGAAGTAAGAGTGCGACTTGCCTCTCCACAACTTTGCTGAGTGCATATCATTTCTAACAAATCCGCAACTAATTTCATTAAAATTCATTGAAATTGTTCCGGAACACGTCTGCACTTGACTCTTTTATGCGAAAAGTTCGGAGGATATAGGCACTTCAAGTGGCCCATCCCGATTCCTGCATGAGTAACCGCAGAGGAAATTGCACAAAATAAAAGTAAAAGAAGAAAAAACTAGGTACACCCGAAGGTTGAAGAACTCATGGCAAATTAGGGTTGACAACTATAGTGCCACTGCGAGGACTCATTCACTTCCCAGCCATTCACGGGAGCGGGTTATGTTTTATTACCCATTTCCCGTCGCTGCCGTCGCCATACCAAGTCTGACTAAGCGAAGGGGAAAGTCAACAAAATCAGCCAGCTTCAACGTCAATTCCATCCGAAATATTCATGAACTCTTGGCTAGCGCTAGGTGAATTGCCAATTGACACGACACACGCCCATATCCTGTGACGACGATGAGTCGTCCTTTGGCCTCCTCCACTCCACAGGGACCGGCAATGGAATGTACTCCGTGATTCTAAGCCATGAATTCGCGGCGTAAATGGACTCCCCGTGCCACATCACTCATCCCGCCGCCGGCCAGTGCCTGGGTCCGGTTTTAATTGCTTTGAAGTTGCCTCAGCATAATTGAAGCCATTCCCTGGGAGCCGTGTGTGTGTCTCTTAGGTTTGAGAGCAAACGAAAAATATATTATCGCTTTGGCGTTTGAATTACGACCCACTTAGCACCCACGGCCGTAGCGTCTGTCATCTGCGGTGGTTGTCGCCGAAAACCAATTCTCCCCGAGCAGGACAGTCATAATTTGTTTGTGATTTACGTGGCGATAGTTCTTCGAACCGCAGCGGGAGAAGATACAAACAAAAGTTTTTTTTTCATAAATTTATGCCACATTAGTCGCCTTGCGTGAGCGCAGGGTGGTCGGTTCAGACGATGGGACAACTTTATACGTGAATAGCATGTCTGTGAAACGTATGCCTGCGGCGCTGTGCTCCGGTGTTTACTCGCTTTTGTATGCAAAAGCAGGCTGAGTTAAGTGGAGTGTATTTAGCGAACGAAGTGATAATTTTATGCATCACCCCCGACTCGGATTTGGCGTGCGAGCTTTGGCACGCAGAGGCAGACAACGTGATGCAATTAGAACTCCGCGAAATTGGTTTAGTTTCAGAGTTGGTCGGTTTGGGTTCTCAACCACTACCGCCTGGATACCGGACCTGACGCGGTAACTTGTTGCAGTGCCATTTCCATTCAGTCGTTGTCTTTGGAATTGCAGAACTCAAGTCTCTAGGGTTTGGGGAGAAGATATTGCCTGGAATTGGCAATGACTCTGGATTGGTCAGAAAATCAAGAAAAGTGCGACAAAAGTCTTTGGAGGAGTTTTCCAAGAGGAATGTGTCAGCAACATGATTCGTTACAGACTACAGGGATGTCCCCCATACGCAGACCACCGAAGGAGTACAAGTATCCATGACAAGTGAAGGGCAGACTAACACTAACCGCGTATTTAACATTCACAAGGCAGCTTGTGATAATGAGAATAGGACCCTTCAACAAACCGACGACTGTGTTAACGAACTCGCTTTACTCCATAAAAACTCCACCGACACGCACAGTGTGGCAGTATGCCAATCTAAGCCTAGCTCAATTTGGAATTTTCAGCCTACAACTTACTCTCTAATTCAACAGGGAAGTTAAATTGGCCACCGTTTCTTAAAAGACAGGTTTAGTTTCGAAGCAGGCGAGGACTTCGTCTTATTCGGCGGGGTTGACGACACTGAGCTGTGCATCCTACGTTGAAAAATTCGCGATCGAAATGATAATGCTCGTGTGTAAACATCGACGGTGTCCTTTTCAAATGTGAACCAGTCGTACCTTCGACTGGAATCGTGTCAAGCATCACAGCAGAAAGAAGCTTTATGATGAATCACGCAAAAGTCGGGAATGTGATTGAACACGAGCTGAATATACTAAGCAAGAAGATTTTCATGAGGACACTGAACAACGATCGGCGTAGCAGTCATCATCGAGGCTAGATCGCTCTGGTAGGCGATGATCTTCTTTCAAAGGACAAACATAGGCACACGGATCTGATCAATCCGATCTGAGCACTGGACATAAGATACACGCCCATCTGATGTTGGAGTCCAAATTGTTAAGTTAAACTCTGCCGAATTGCCACTAATGTTGAGGCAACACTTTAACCATCAGTTTTTGTGTAGTTTGAAGCAACAAGTCTGTGCATTATAAATCGACTGTCACATATATCCACCACACACACGCACAGACAAATACTCACACTAGTACTCTCTCTATTGCCCAAAACAAATAGGCGAGTCAGCGAGAAATACAAGCACAGTGACCACCAGGCGGTTGTATTCAAGATTGATAGTGTGATGCCCAGACAGCGACCAAAACGAACGGGGCCCAAGTGGAAGGACACCACTTTCGATGAAGAAGTGTTTAAAGAAACGATAAGCTCGGACTTCCCCGCCAACACCACATCAGCGGAAAGCATGTCGAGTAATCTAATCCAAGCATTATCACCAGCATGCGACGCAGCGATGCCTAGGAGGTCCACTAACGGAAGGGGAGAACCATGCTACTGGTGGAACGACAGCATAAGGAATCTCAGGACAACCTGCCATAAAGCCCGTCGTAGATCCCAGCGTTCCAGAGGTAGACCGGAGTTCCAGGAACGATTGGCCGCCTTCATGCTGGCAAGGCGCAACCTGGAAAAGGCAATTAAGGAGAGCAAAGCAAACTACTTCAAGAATCTTTGCAAGGAAGCAGACCTAGACCCCTGGGGAGGAGCATATAAAGTGGTAATGAAAAAAGTGAAAGGCAGTAGGACGCCTCAACTAACCTGCCCACTGATGCTCAGAACAATAGTGGAACACCTGTTCCCCAGGAAACCTCCTACAATGTTCAATCCCTAATAAAGCCATCAAGGCGGCCGTCGAGAAGAGGCCCGAGCTGTTCACAGCGACGATGCAAAGGTGCCTCGAAGAAGGAAACTTTCCAAATTGCTGGAAACTCCAGAACCTGGTACTGATACCCAAAGGCAATAAGCCCTCAGGAGAACCGCCAGGGTAGCGACCAATCTGCCTACTTGACACCACGGGAAAGATCCTTGAGAGCATCATATACGGCAGGCTTATCGGTGTGGCGGAGGAGCGAGGAGCCTTGTCCGACCATCAGTTCGGTTTTAGGAAATCGCGCTCCACCATCGACGCCATCAAAGAGGTGGTAGACACGGCAAGCGAAGCGATAACGGGTTCAAGATGGAGGGGCGGTACAAAAAAATACTGTGCCGTAGTTACGGTGCACATCAAAAACGCGTTTAACTCAGCGAATTGGTCCTGCATCATGAGAGCCTTGAATAGGTTGAGCACACCGCAGTACTTGAGGAAGATAATCGTCAGCTATTTCACCAATAGGAAACTTAGATAACAGACTGACGACCGAATGAAATACCACGAATTCTCGGCAGGCGATCCACAGGGTTCAGTCCTTGCACCCCTTCTGTGGAACTTAATTTACGACGGAGTACTGATACTAACGCAACCACATGGAGTCAAGGTGATCGGTTTTGTTGACGACAGTGGCCAAGTACATCCGCGAGGTGGAAGCAGCCACAAACGAAGCGATCGCCAGGATCAAGGATTGGATGGAATCCGCCGACCTAGAACAAGACTGAGGCTGTCTTAATAACCAGCCGAAAGACTGTGGAATACGCGAACTTCCGGTTTGGTTCCCAGATAATTCGATCAAAGGAGGCTCTAAAATACCTAGGGGTAATGCTCGACAACCGGCTGAACTTTAAAACTCACGTCGAGTACTGCAGCAAAAAAGCAGCAAGGATGCAGGCAGCGCTCTATGGAATGCTGCCCAACATTGGAGGACCTGGATATGCGAGAAGGATCCTGCTTTCCACAGCGGTAAGCTCAATCCTTCTTTATGCTGCACCAGTATGGGCGGGGGCCCTGGCGAACACGGAAGCAGCAAGAAAGCTCTTGACATCATACAGGCTCTGCGTGATAAGAGCACTCAGCGGTTTCCGAACAATTTCGTACGAAGCAGCCTGCTTCATTGCGGGTATGGTCCCGATCGACATTCTCGCCACCGAAATACAAAGGATCTACCTACGGCGATCTGCAAATCACGCGGAGACTAGCGCAAGAGATCTGAAAAATGAAGCCAGGTGGGACACCACATCCAAAGGCAGATGGACCCATAAACTGATACCCAGAATAGAAGCCTGGACAACGAGAGCTCACGGGAACTGCAACTACCACCTCACGCAGTTCTTGTCGGGACATGGGGGTTGCCGAAAATACCTCCACAGCTCACCCACTTTTCCAGAATGCGCGGGCACGCAATATTCCATTGCGGACGCTTTTCCGTGGCGAGAGGAAATCTACCAACTCCCGAGCTCCTAGTTAGCCATATGACATGAGAGTCAGCTGACAAATGGCTGGTGACCTGTGCCTTTATTCCAAGCTAAGAAGGCTTGACAGAGAAAGGAAAGCTGAATTGGCAAATAAAGATCACAAAGCGTGGTATGCTAACCAGCCCCGCGAAGAAATACCTAAAAGATCCGCGGGCAGTGTGGTAAAAGTGTGCAGAGGTATGGTTTAGGACGTAGGCGCGAGGAAAAAGGAGGATAATATCCCTTGCATCGTTCATGCTGGTAACACGGGTTACCAGTATCTTGAAGAAGATTCCACACCCATTGGTGGAAACCATAAAACTTTTCATTCACCTCATCCCGATGTTTCCGAGTAAGAAGCTATAGTTAAGAGGACGTATCTCTTATTTCAACATGCCTCCCATATCCCCAGCGATGGATGATATTAAAGAAAGCTGGTTCATCGCTTAACCCAAACAGCTGCAGGCCAAAAGAGAGATGGGACAACACCCAACACAGAAAGAACACGCTGCTAATTACCTAATATAAATAAAATTAACTCATGGCAAATAACTCAGGTCTTGGCTCGCAAGAGTTGATTGCCACACGACAAGATCAACGTGGCCAGTGCTTAACAACGGCAAAACAAAGAAGATTCTGGCTTTGTACCGTAACGACCAATGCTCCAGAAATGGAATTCGGAATCCAGCGATCTCTGCCGGATTTGCGGCGACGAGGAAGAGACCGAGACGAGCAGAGCTCTTCATAGAGAAGCAAATGCAGGTATATCGGATCTTCTAGGTTAGGCCAGGTTAGGTAAGGGGGCTGCCAGTGCATTCACCAGCACACTTAGACCATATTGCATTGTGATACCCCAAGTCAGATTACTACCACTGATGGACTCTAGTTAATTTGATCCCAACAGCAAATGGTGACTGGACCAGATTTGAAAACCAGATAAAAGCGTATTAACTTTGCTTTCACTGGGAGTCGAACCGGGGACCACACTAACCAGGGGCAGGCACCCTACCAGCCATCACGGGACAGTGTAGGCTGATAGAATGTGTATAGCATAAATGAAGGGATTCACAGGTTATCACTTTCTAAACCTAACCTAACCTAGCTGAGGACAACACAAAGACCCTCAATATTAATCATTCAATGCATGACTTTTTGGATTAAAAATTGTCCTAAAGTATTGGCTCTAGAAACAGCTTCCCCATCAGCAGTTTTTAGTTTTGTCAAATTGGTTGTTAAAAATGTTCTTAAATATGGGCTTGGCTTACTAGAAATAACTGAAAACTTATGTGAATACAAACAACTACAATTGATGGTATTTTTGAAAACAGTTGTTGTCTTTGTTCAAGTAGTGCACATTTGCGCCATTTATGAAAATTATTTCAAAATATACACCGCTGACGAACAGTTCCCCAAAACACATAAGGAGAGCCATTGAAAAAAATGACCCACCGAAATTTGATTGCAAAAGTTTTGCCCAGTGTCTCGCATCCAAACTTCTTTTTGCGTAGCGATTTGGAACCTATTTTAGTTTATGTGTTTTCAAGACCGTAGTTCTCTTCACTTTATGAACTAATAAAGCGTTACACTGTGATTGCAAAATGACTTTTAGAAATTTTTCGGATTTTTTCAAGAGGGCTCAAAATCTTAGTGACCTTTTTGGGACCGGCTTTTCGACAAGACCCCCTTCTTTTCTGTCAAATGACAGGTTCTCTTTATAATTTTTACAGCAACTGTTTTCCTATTAGCTTTTAGTTCCTTTGCGAGTTTTATATACGTCTACCCTGGGTGACGTCTACTAAGTGACACTTGACAATAATTTTTCTTACATTCAATTCAGATTCCATGTTAATTATGTTAACTAGCAAACGGAAATGACATAAGATTTAAAAATAATAGAACTACGCCCAGCGTCACAAAAAACAAATTTTCTGCAACTTTTGGGAAGTAACTTCGAAATGAGTGTGGGTAAATTTTTCGATAACACTCCATCAATAACTTCGCATTCAATGGATGTGGCTGAGTTTAATGGTCAATGGCTCCCTAAGTCGAACTCTCCCTAAGTCGTCTTTAACTCGAATATTTTCCCCACATTTACAGACAAAAATATCCTCTCTGAGTCCAGCTCCCTTTAACTCCAACAAACCATGGTATTCATAAAGGGGAGTCCACTGTATTTATGGTTCGTGTTATATATGAAACAAAATGCATCTAATGGTTATATATGCGCATCCTCCGACGGAGTAGATTCTGATTAAATTGCTGGACCTTCGACCTGCTTCCTCGTCCAAATCGTGCGTCCAGAACAGGAAATTCATGGTTGAAGTACTCGGCCTTCTCTGTCACAGCAGGAGTCCCTCAAGGTTTCAGTCTGGGGCCTATATTTTTTCATTTCCTGCTGATATTTCAAAATTTAACCTAGGAATGAAAAATGATCACGCATAAGAGCGAGGGACACATCAACATATTTCGACGTCGCCTAGTGACTCTCACTCACATCAAGTGAAAGATAAGACCACACGAGAGGAAGACTTAAGTCCCTCCAAAGATTGTACATGGAACACACTGATCCACAATACAAAAATGTAGGTCGAATCGAGGTGCCACACAGAGAGAATACAGAGAGCCAGAATACAACTCAACAAGGGTCATGAGGAAACCCTGCACCTAAACAAAAATCCCATATAAACAGACAAACAGACCATCAAAGCCTACAACATCATGGTTCCACATCACACTGCGGCTCAGGAATATCACCAACTATCAAGACTTACCCACGTTATGCGATCAATCGACAGACTCATTCTCCAAAAAACCATTCATTTCACCAAAAATCATTCAACTGCCCGGCACCTTCCTGTGGCATCCACACAAGGTTGGACAAATGGAAGATGACCAAGATGACATCATTTGCCACAAAATTAAGTACGACAACTACTAGTCCCGTGGCAGAGAACTAAGTGCGGTAGCTGCAGAGGTTTGTTCGTCGAATTCCTTTCAGACTGTTTCGCAACACAAGGAGGATTCCGCTCCCTGACTTCCTGACGATCTAACGCTCGTGAAAGTAGCTGAGAAGAACGAGAGTATACGCACTGCACGTCAATAGGAAACAGCAACAACAAACAACAGAATGAAAAGAGGAGTAACCACATTTTCTGGTCTTCATTCCAATCTACGGACCCACCCCTCGGGGCAAACGACACATCAGCTTCCCATTCCCCCATACCTCCGACACGACTGAAAAGCCGAGTTTGTGACAGATCTTCAATGAAAGTAGTTAAGAACATGTCTCCGGTGAAGATAACCACAACTTTGAAAGTCTGTCGGTATCGCAGCGCATTCATATCAGCGACAGAACCCCACCTCTTCCGTCTTCAGACACCATGATGGCATCTGAGTACCCAACCAATCACATGATCTGTAAGAGACTACTTCGAAAGCTGTTTGTGGGTAAATACCCCTCGCCGCTGTGAAGGAGCTCTCTGCTGGTCGATGAGTCGATTTCAAGCGCATTCATCCTTTAACGTCCTCCAACACAGAAGTTTTCGCAGGCAGCCCACCAACCCCCTCTGGACTCATTCACCCTACATACATGTCAAATTAAATATTCCAACCGTCGCCTTTGGAACTTCCTTTTCTTTCCCCTTTTTTGCATAATATTCTCCATGATTTCATCAAGCTTCTTCGAGTATGTCCTTGTTGCCAAGCAGAAGCCAGACACACACAACTCGCTTCGCCGACTGTGGGTCTGATGGCCGGAAAATCGCACTTCGACGGCGGGCTGTGCTTCCATTAGGCCACCCTATTCGGATGGGAGGATAATAACTGAGTCTGTGGTGGGCGCTGTAAACCGGATATCGAACACAAGTATTCACCGAAGAAGATCGAGTGTGTTGCGGCAGATAGGGAGTGCCTCGGCTCCGGTATCTCAAATTGACAAGTGATAGATAGCTCCTACTCCCGCTCTCAATCACCGCTTTCGGCAGACACCTTTGCATATGTGACTCCGAATGAAGACGTGCTTGGCGGCCGTGCAGCCAGAGACGGTATCCTGTGGGAATGACTTCACAGGTGGATCGGCTTAGGCGGGTTATGTGTGTACGGTAATCCAGATATGATAAACATTTCGTATTTGATTTGCTGTTCATAAAGGATTCAGGGCGAGCGGGGGCCGGTCCCGGGCCCGTGCATGTGTGCCGAGTCACTCCCGATCGATAAGTGACGCTGATGAGACGAGAGTGGATGTATTTTTTCCGGTTTTCCGTATCCTTCCCATCCACATGCCCTCTCATTGAAGGGGGCAGTTGTAGTTCAGCGTTTGCTTTATTGGAAAACTCGATTTCCGATTTCGGTACGTGAGCGGTTTACCTGACTGTTGAAGCATACATAGACCGGCACGGTGAATGGTGGCTTCGGCTGATGAAAAAGAAAGACATCAACCTTTTGATGGAATTTTCAAGAATTTATTTAGAGGCGAAAAATTCCTATTCAGCGATGCTCTATGTGCATGATTGTGTGTCGGGAATCGAATGGTTGACAGGATTAAGTTGGATTTTCTTTGAGGCGCTTCTGAGTGGGTTTCTGTGTATTTAGCACCTTGATGAGCTCTGACTGGCTGTCATCGTGCAATCGATGTTGATTGGAAGCTTAAAGTGTTTGAACAAATTAGCGAGGAGGCTTTGAGGAGATTTTGTGCAGCACAGATGCGACGAGGAAAAACCTCCTGAAGTGTTGATATTCGCTTATTTGATGCAGTCGGAAATTGACATGCTGAGTGAGATAGAGAGACCGCTTGAAGAAATTAGGTTGATGCAGCAGGACAGACGCAGGGTTACCATATCATATGATCGCCTGCTTCACGGAGTGTTACGTTTTCTTGGAACTGCACGCAATTTAGTTTACACAGTAACGTCTGCACAAGCCTAAAATCTTAATGAAAAGCTGGAAATGTGAAAGAAGTGTTAGCATATCGAAGACTTCGTACCTTCAACATCGGATAGGCGGATACGAAGGGCGAAAGTTCTCAATCGTTGGGGGACACGGGCAGCCACTGGCGCAAAGAACTGTATTCCGATACCTGGGGATCTGGCTAGACTAGTATCTAATATTTTAACAAACATGTAGATGCTGCTCTGGCCAGGACCCGAGGCGCCTTTGCCCTTACAAAGAAACTCTTTTAAAACAGCCAACTCGATGGGAGGTTCAAGGATATCTGGTACATGGCCCTCATCCGGCCAATGTTCAAATATGATTGTCCCGTGTGGTTCAACGTAAGTGCCAGCTGGATGGAAAGATTCGGTTATTAGAGAGGGCTTGCCTTAGGGCATGTCTGGTATAAGATGTTAATGCGGTATCGCTCATCTATCACATCGCCAGATCAACTGTGGATGGGCGACTCAACCACGACCGCTCCGTCGCACAACGAGCTGAGCAGGGTCTCCTCCGATTCAGTAAGGCGGTATCTAGGCGGGATGTTACTTCGAAAGTTCTGGTGGCTGGGGAGCAAGAGAACTCCAGCGTCGAACCCTATAGACCCCGGTTAGTGAAGGTAGTTCAGACCCCCTCATGGAGAGTAGTCGGGCCATGTCTTGCAGCGGATTGTATACATATATATCAGCTGTAATCTAAGCCTGACTTACATATCTTAGGGTAGTTGTAAGGTAGTGAGTAAGCTATAAATATATAACTAACAAAAAAATAATAATAACAAAAAAAAAAAAAAATTTATACAAGAAGACATATATATATACGTAGATTGACTTAAATAAGTTAGTTTGTAAGACCTATTTTAAGTTAGAATGTAAGTCCAACTAGTTTTAAGCATTTTTGTCTAGTATATAAGTTTGTTATGAATTTTACAATAAAAATGAATCATGAATTATTATGAAATGTACCCTCAACATGTTTTTAAAAAAAAACTAAATAATAGACATAGACTTCGAACTAATTCTGCTAATTTTATTCAACCAACTCCAGCCGAAATCAAAATGTCGTACATTAATTTCTCGTTCATATTGTGTATGAGTTGATCTTGGCTTGGGGATGAAGCAATTGTTTGGGGCACCTCTGAGCATAAACTTAAAAAAAAAGTCACTAAATCGACTCGAAAAATCCACTAACTATGCTTAAATGCTTACAAAGACGCTAGAAAAGTAACCAGAACTTTTTTTATGTAACAAAAAATATATTTTTACATTATATTAAAAATTCCACTAGATCATGGTATAAGGATAATATGGTATGCTGGACAGTTCTGTTGCAGCCCTGCGTGACGTCTTCGCAAGACTTTCTATGTCAACAGAAACACAAAGGCGGAAACAAACCAACATTTTTCATACTAAGTGTATGTAAAAGAAAAGAGCATTACTATTCAACATTTTCCTACACATTAAAGGTTCTGCAACAATTCACTACACATTACACACCAAACGTCACAGTGGCACTGATACTAATTTGGAGTTTTGGAACAAGAAACCAAATTTTCGAATTCTAGGAATCAATTCAGAAATGTAAATTTTAAGGTTTATTATTTTTTATTGAGCTTAGAGACGTTTATATTCCTACTGTTTTTGGTAATTTTAAAACAAAAATTGGTTGTTTATAAAAATTCTCCAAGAAGCCGATTTTTTCTAATTTTTTCCCAGTTTTTTAGGTGTCCTGGGACGCAATTGGTAAAGGAGTTACCCCCTTTACCAATTGTTTACCCCTTTTACAAATTTGACCGAAACCTACTCGAGTCTTAAAATTGAAATAAGACATGAAAACGAGCTCCGCAAACGGACGAAAAGAGCTTTTCCAGTCCTGGCGCAACACAAGAGCATACGTGCGTTATAAACAGCGTCTCAAACATTTTAGGCTGTGCCTCATGATTAATATAATATTAATAATATGGGTGGCGCTACAGCCCGTAGAGGACCAAGGCCTAGCTACTCAGCAACCACTCGTGTTGTGAGTGTTATTGCTCTATCACGAGTGGAAGAGACCTACAGTGTTATGACTCCGAACGGCCAATTTTCAGAAGCCTTATCCCGAAAATGATTACTCTTTAAGCATTGTCAGTGTCTCGAAAGAGGTAAGACCGTGAAAATTATTCTTATTTTTCTAGTTGTACCGATCGGCAATCGGTTACGTTGCGTAGGGGTCGACGCACATCCCCACAAGGCCACGGCCTCCACGATTCTCCATGATTAATATAAGCTTCCAAATATTTCTGCACTTGATGCATCGATTTAATGCTGTCCGCTCCCAGAAAATCAATGTTTTTTTTTCTTTAAATAATCGTTCAGTTTAGGATGTTTGGGAACTCGGTGCGCATGGACTGCTTTGAAATTCAAACGTTGATTCTTCAAAATGTTTACTGATTTTAGTATGGAGTCGGACGATTAGTTCACGCCTCGAATGTCTGTTGTCCCAAATAATATTCGGCTCTGTTCCTCGTATAAGGCAGACGACATTCACAACTTAGACGGGGCACGCAAGTAGTCAGATTAAGATTAGATTTTTAAGTAGATTAGATTAAATATTAGTACTAAGTGAATTCAAGCAGATTCTGCTTAACGCTACGGACTCTGATCGACACTTCTGTAATAAAAGGACAATCTGACAAGACTTCGCGTCAAAAGCAGTTAAGCGGAAACGAACTCAGCCACGTCATACCACTCTATCGTGGAGGCCAGGGCATAGTGCCGGGCTTAGATGATCAACGGACAGGATGTTCGTCATATCATGTTGTTATCAAAAACATCCTTGTATACGGTGAAAGACAAATATTGTTCTGGAAGCGATATTGAACGTTGGCCAGCACCGGGCGCCATTCAATATTTCAAGCTTGTCTTATTTTCAAAAAACTGCCGCTTTTATGCAAAGTATGTGAGGTATGCTCTCATGTAAAAATCTATTGGAACATCCTCTTCCCCCTTGCTTGCTAAGCCACAAATTTTATATAGGACAGTAGTACATTAATTCTGAAATGCTTTTCGATTTGCCTGTGAAGTGTATTTTTTCCACATTTTTGTTTCGATTGGAAGGTATGAGTTCCGGTGTCTTCAACGAAAAGGACTACTGTGCGTCAAAACCGCTAGACTTGTAGTGCGAGGCACTAATCGCATGTGGCTTATGAAATGAGGACAATTCTATCAAGGGATGTTCTGTAAATCTGGGGTTTGACGTGAGCAAACATAAGCAATCGAACGAGTACACAGAAATCCTAGAACGGGACAGTTACAGCCATCACTCGGTTCCGTTAAGTTTCGTTCATTTTTGTTCACTTGATAGCTTTCATCGAAAATAAATATGATGTTGGAATTTTGCTTAAGTTCATCTCGGACTGAAGATGACGTCTCACGGTAGACAAGGTGACGGATTCAGGCATCAGTTCCTTTGACTGGTAAACTTTTTGCCGGCGGCAATTTTGACGATGGACTATCGAGTTTGGCGTGAATGACCATTGTTTAAGAAGTACTTGGAACAAGCTTCTGACATATTACTCTCTCTATCTGACGCAGACGAGCATTTTAACCAAATGTGAAGGCGAGGCATAACTACATATCGAATGCCTATGATGCCCAGTTCTTGCGTCCTTGGAATTTAAATCCATATCTGTTCCCACAATTGGAATGTACAAGCTAAACTCTTAAGTTCAAAAAACCTAATATAGAGCCTTTTATATTTATTTTACATTTTCTTTGATAAATGATTTTAGAGACGTAGTTATGCGTAGTCAGAAACCGTCTCAATAATTTAAATTTCCCGCCCATGCAGGTACTGCAAATATTCTCGCAGAGTGATGTGATGTATGTACCCAATGGTCGCCAATTCCGCCTAATGTCAGCACCTCAAACATTCAGATAAACTCATCATCAAGCCGAACAGGGAAAGTCCATTACCCCAAATGTAACTGTCTGCGCGAGGGTCAATAGACAGCCGTCAAAAGTGTGTTCTGCGCAAAATTCCTCAAAACTCCACAAACTCTAGAAGCATCGAGCCATATTGTGCAAATACGATATTAGACGACATCGCAAAATCGTTTCCAATTAAGAAATCTGCGTCTAAAGAATCATCTCGGCGGAAGGAAAAAATTCAAATACAAAATGCAAAACAACGCGCTTCGTCGGACACGTCTCTCTGTGACGTCTGTATTCCATCGTACAGCATCGTCTAAATTCGCTTCGAGTGAATACAAAATAATTTAATTTTTATGTGAATTCTTCTTTGCGAAAGTGCGCCTAGAATTCGTTTGCATTCTTCCAGCCACCAGTCAGCAGTCACCAAGGAACGGAAGAAACCCATTGACTGTTAATGATGATGACGTTGCCAACGATGACGACGATTTCATGTGTAAACAGTGGATGCAATTATTTTTGCATCGTGTAATTAGTGTCGTTTGCAACGGGTTAACGAGCCTTTGAAGACCGCCCCTCATTTCACAATTGTCACTGGAAAAGGTGGTGTCGGCAAACGGCTGAAGAGGACAGCATTTATTTGTATTCCTTTGGGATACCGGTCAACCGAAGGACAGAAATAAAAATTAATTGTCCGGCCTTTTGCATAATGAAGGGTTAATGGGGTCGTTATGAAAAATATTCCATAAAAAGGGTCAAATGCGCTTTTTGAACGTACAGAATCACATAGTGATGTTGGTGGTGTGGTCTAGAGGAGTTTTCTTGTTTTATTTTTTTTTTTAAATTGGTCTTGTTTGATAATATACCGGATAATAATCTACGTCACCACGGTGAAAAGTTAATGGGTTATAATGCGTATTTAGAGGACATCAATTATTTTTATTTACATACCAATTAATCATTAGGGAAGGGGTTCTATCTCGGCGAATAACAAAATTGGTCCTTTGTTGTACCAGCCGTGGGGGACGCGCCATTACCCAGCGGAAAATAAGCAACACCTATAACACAATACACTGACTTTAACGAAAGTCTTGGAGATAATGTGTAAAGGAGCCCATTTGCATACTCCTAAAAGTGGAAGCATGTTTCAAAACCGAACGATAAGCAGCAAAATCAGCAGAATTTTCAAACAGAAGTACAACACTTAGTGACATTTTCTTGCTTATAGTGCTTTTTATTTCGCTCCGGCTTAAGT
This sequence comes from Eristalis intricaria, assembly GCA_964034865.1. Lineage (NCBI taxonomy): Eukaryota > Metazoa > Arthropoda > Insecta > Diptera > Syrphidae > Eristalis > Eristalis intricaria. The sequence goes on along the minus strand of OZ035873.1, from coordinate 110,655,138 downwards.
GAGCAACAGTGAACGAAACTTAACGAACATTTTCGAAACTTAACGAACATTTTCGAAACTTAACGCAACTTTTCGAAACCAAACGAAACTTTTGGAAACTTAACGAACATTTTCGAAACTTAACGAACATTTTCGAAACTTAACGAAACTTTTCGAAACCAAACGAAGCTTTTGGAAACTTAATGAAGTGGTTATTATGATCACAGTGTAGAATCTATGTGTATTCTCTTGATTCTTTAAGTTTACTTAAGTCTTCCCACGTCCAATCGTGTAATCGTTTTAAAATGGACACCTCCTAGCATCAGTCACATTCCGATACAAAGAGACAATATTTTCAGCTGTCACTGCTGTAAAAGCAAGACTCTGAGTCGCTATACACCTAGGCTGTCCTTGTCGTTAAAATTCACCGATTGAACTCACATGTACAGTCGTACAAATGCGTCTGAGTCACTTTCTTGGTTTTTAGTCTCTAGTATTCACCTGTTTGTCAGTGTATGTCGATCCATAATAACCTCCGATGTCGTACTCATCGAAAGTGATCAGAATATTTCCTGAATGCTGACAGTTTATCAGGTGACCTCTTGCTGGCTCTTCCGAGAACAATGGTGGTCAAAGTTCCATTAAATCTGGTCCACATGGCAGACAAGATGAAGAGGAACTTGTTGAAAACTTTACATTCGACCCATACAAAGGGAAAACTTTGTGAAAAACTGTCGCATCCAATTCCGTGAGCACCTCTAATCAAAATCATTCCGAATTCCACATGACGCTTACCCAGATCGCACAAGCGAATGCAGCACAGCCGAAAAATTGCAGTCCCGACGAATGTTCCATCCTCGCAACGCATTAGCAATGCATTTGCGGATTTGAAATTCAGTAACGTGATGGCTGCCCCCACGAAAAAGCTGACCGTAGGTGCTCTAAATGGAAATCACTCCGTGTGGGTGCAGCAAGTCAGCCCACCCAACTTCGAGAAGTCCAAAACAAACGTCGAACAATGAACAATTTTTAAGGCGAAAATATAATTGAATTAGAGTGCACACACACACACACAAAACACCAACTCACACAACATGCATTGGGAAGAACTGAAAGAAGGACCAAAGGTCCAAAGCACCACTTACCGATTTGGAAATTCCCGACCATTAGGAAAATTGTACTGAATAATGCAGTAACTAACAAGCAATCAAGTGATGGTTGTAAAACTTTTCGTTTCGGCTTCCTCCTTGAGCTGAAGGATAAGACTTGCGAAGCAGCGGTGGCAGAGGGGGCAGATGCTGGAGGAAAAAATGAAGAACTATCTTGAGCTGTAGTTTCAGCCCCATCTGGGTGTGATGCGTCCATGTCTGGACTGGTTTTTGTTGTTGATCCTTCGTTTGCTGTAGCCGTAAGTGCTGCCGCCACTGTGTGTGTAATTCCCGGAATCACTGAGTTACCCTGGTCCAGTTCCCGGTGTGGATGGTATCTCTTTGAGTTGTGCTCGTCCAAGGACGATGCCAAGGACGCCGTAGAAGTTGACGATAGTGATGAAAACGATGAAGATAAGAACGATAATAGTGCGGCGGCAGTGGCGGTTTGTTGCTCGACTTCTGCCTCAGAGTTTTTCCAATCGGTTGTGATCTGAAGTGAAAGTTCCTTGAGTGGCTGGAAAGTTATCTGAGCTGAGCCAAGACCAGACGATGACGACTCCGTGCTGCAGTTCGGCTTTTCGAAATTAATATTGCTTGTCTGTTCACTTGAGGGATCTATCGTTGTCGCTGCTGTGGTCGGCTTCTGCGTCTCCTTCTGATTGTGGTTCTGTGGTTCGAATTGCTCCTGATGATGACTGCTGCGCCTTTTAAGTTTTTTAGTATTGATCATATCATTTGGTCTCCTCGTCATTTTGCCACAACACACTGGATGGAGAAACTTCGGCTCGAGCGGCACTCACCCTCTGGCGGATGAATACGTTCAATTCGTTCAATTTGAGAGCAAAATTTGCAAACTTCTAAAAACTATCTCAAAAGAATTGAAGAAGATAAATACGTTCGGATGGCTGAATAGCGATACCGAATTTTGTATTTGAATTATTATTTCACTTGATGGGCAAAAGTTATATTTCAGTCTCAACCGACGTTCGAGATACTATATCTGGTGTTGTTGCTGGTGTAGCTGGTGCTCGTGGTGGTGGGGGGTTTTAGAGATATTCAAGTTTTTGAGTCAATCGAAAATTGATTTCATGTCTGCCAGTCGATGGGTGAATTCCACAGGATCGCATCAGCATAGGATAGTGGCTCTTCCCTTTGGTGCCGCTTGTTTCCGGTATATTTTAATTGATTCGATATCCAGTGCTTCGGTCTACGAGCCTTGTGTTACTTTGCAGCCGTTTGTAGGGTTAGGTGCGGAAAGTGTATCTGTGCAGCATTTTTTCCTTTTTATAGTTGGGAACATTCAAGTTAACTGCAAATAGAACAAGAGAGTTTTTTTTTGTTACAATCGACTTTATCGAATTCAATGCATTAGGAATGTAAAAAATTGACAAGCAAGGGGATTACAAATTAGAACCAGAGCTGGGTATAGCCCGAGAGTGTGTGGAAATATCATTCAATGAATATGAATAAATACAGATCGATCTAATGGGGGCCACACAAGAAGGGACGCGCCCAAAGTTACACTAAGACGGGTGTATGGGAGACACAGGGTACCAGTGAAGCAAGTCTTCTTATTTCAAAATAACCAACTATACCAATTGTCATCATATAACACAGTTAGAGTTATGAATAATTGTAATGAGTGGGGCCGTAATCCGAGGTAGACCTGGGCCTAGCTGTGCTTGTTTTTCTTCTGTCACGAGTGGATGGTACCTACCGACACTGAATGGCGAAGTTTGAGAGGTATGTATGGCAGTAAGTTAAGAGTCTACATGCCTGTCGTTCCAATTGACACAACACGCTAAGCGAGCAGATCAAGTCCAGAGCTACATAGACAGCTTTGAAATATTGGAATGCAACAATGTTATTTTTCCCAGAGAGGACGGTATATCCGATATGAAAAATGCACTGTTTGTGTTGTTTCCCCTTTGCAGTAAGTTAATCAATCTTTCAAAGCTATTGGTGATTCAAAAAAACTTTACGAAGTGGTTCGTAGTAGTTTAATATACGTCTCGCATTAGAATTTATTGATAAGCCTAGATCAAAAAAAAAAAAGTATTCATGGTATTTTTGATGGATTTTCAAATTTGGATGGTATTTTTAAGAATTCTGGGGGCAACATAAATAACAAAAACAAGAACTTTGATACGAAATTTGCTGAAGTTTCGCCCTTACTTCTTAAAAATAAGACATTATGTGGAAAACCGATGTCAACTTATACATGGGTTGCACGACAGTCCGAGGTGGACCTGGGCCTAGCTTCTCAGCAACCACTTGGGTAGGGTGTGCTATTTTTTTCTTTCACGTGTGGGAGGGACCTACAGTTTTATGCCGACTCCGAAAGGCGACTTTGAGGACTTTGTTATAGACGGGAATGCTGTTTGAGCATTGTCAGTGACTCGAAAGAGGTGGACCCGTGAATTATGAAGGGAAATAGGAAATTCGAACCTGATACTCTCAGCGCAAGGATCAAAGCACTAACCCCTTACGCCATGGCGACTGGGTACGTCAAATTACGAAAAACTTAAAAAACTTCACGAATCAAAAGGACATCACACACCAAACATCATCGTCATCAAACACCTTTTCCTCAAACATCTTTTCCTGCTCGGTGAGTTGCTTCGAGATTAGCAATTTGTTGAGTAAAAAACTCTTGTCATTACCGCAATATATTGAATTTACACGAAAAACTATGAAAAAATTACCTTCATTAATATTCGGTTTTTTAACTTGCATTTCTCTTTACTTACAGACTTGTATGTCTGTTTGAAATTATCATTCCTACAACTTTATTTGGTAAAAGCCTGTTCAAAATCGTCCACAAGTTCAAAAGGAAATAAGATGGGCCGCAAAGGAAAGAACACTTCGCTGGAAAAACGCATGTCAGTGTTAAGCCACCATTTTAAAGGCGAAACTTACAATGAAATTGCGGGAAATTTGAAAATGAAGTCTAATACAGTCGGTGACATCAGAAGATGCTTCAGGAACGAAGGCCGTATCGAATTCAAGAACCAGAAAGGGCAGCCCGAGAAATTAACACAGCGCGATGAACGCATAATAATAAAACAAAATTAAAGATAACAGCCGTCTTAGTGCACCTAAGATAGTAAGTCAGCTGTTGAATGCGGAAGGCGTGTTTCTGAGTCTACGGTTCGCAGGACTATCAAATCGAAAGGGTTCAACGGTCGAGTAGCTAGGAAATAACCCTTTATCAACTTGCGCAACCGTAATATTCGCCAAAAATTTGCTAATGATTACAAAGAAAAATATCCAGTATGGTAGGAAGATGTCCTTCTATATTGAGCCGAAAGCTGGACGATAAGCAAAACTGTCGAACTGATTCTTGGTGCCTTCGAAAGAAAATTTCTACGTCGGATATATGGTCCCGTCTGCGAGGAAGGCGAATGGAGGAGAAGACACAACCCAGAACTCTACGAGGTTTACCAGTATGTGGATGATGACGGCCACATCGATCGCATGGTCAACATTGCTCTAGCTAAGACGGTCTTCGAATCCAAGCCTCCTGGTTCGAGAAGGAGAGGAAGACCGAATCTCCGGTATAAAGACCAAGTAATCGCGGATGTAAGACAGCTAAGAAGCAGAGTGCCCTGGACTGTCAAGAATGAAAAGCGCTCAGCCTCGGATCCTGTATGGGTCGTCAGCCTGATAAGTAAATAAGTATAAGCGTAATGAACTGTACAAGACATTGTGTAATAAGGGGCATTTCCAAAAAAGAAACAAAATGTAAATGCAACTTTCTGGCGAGGTTACAATAAATTAAACTGAACCATCAAGCAAATGTCTTGGAATCCCTCGAATCATACACCAACAACGAGCTTACATTGACATCAAGACGGGGTTTCGATGACTGTTCAGGGCATAGCCAATACCAGCAACACTTTGTTGGCAAGCACAAAGCTGATGATGTATTTACTACAATGTAACTTTACAAATTTATGGAACCAATATCTAAGTCTCTAGAAAAAACCCTTGTCCTCCGCACTCAAACATAGAACTTGTGAGGCTTCAAAAGGACATCACTATATTTATTAAATTTTGTTTGTATCATGACATAATTAAAAATACATTTTATACTGAATCCCTATACTGATCAGGATACAATCGTTATTAAGTATAGAACACGTGGGTCGCCGTGGCGTGGTTGGTTAAGGCGTCGACTCCTACGCAGAGGGTACCAGGTTTGATACCCAAACTTACTACCTTTCATAACTCACCGCTCAACCTCTTTCGAGTCACTGAAAACGCTCAAAGAGTATTCCGGTCTAGAAAAAGCTTCTCAACTTCACTGTTCGGTGTCGGCATTTAGCAGGACTCATCCACTCGTGAAAACAGAGTAGCACGCACAACGCGAGTGGTGTTTGAAAAACTAAGCCCAGGTCCACCAATATTCTTCTTACAAGTATATAAAACATAAAGAGACGTCATCCACATCTTAAACTAAATAATATCACAACACCAGTACTTTTGCCTACTCTGTCCCGCACCTTTCTGTCGTGCTAGAGATCACAGAGTTTAAGTCTTTTCACATAATATTTTAACCTCAGTGTCCAGGTCAGAAAAAAACCTTTGCAAGCTTCACCGCTGGGAGTCTGGATAAACCTGTGGGTCGCTTCCAATCGTGAGAAAACAACACGAGTGGTTCTTGTAGAAACTAGTCCCTAGCCTCATATGGGCTGTAGAGCCACTCATACTCTTAATAAACTATCAACTCTCAAATTGTTGTTTTTTCAGTGGTTGACATTAATTTACTGCACAAAGGGCGGTAAATTCAAATTTTGCGATCACTTTCAAAAACCTTTTGTTGGGTCAAAAATGTACGTCGTCGACGACAATATTTTAAACATGTACTCCTAGCCAGCAGGCATCGAAGTGAATTTTGGTCTCAGTCTCAATCTCTAAATTAAATCTCCCGAGAATATATCCGCTTATTTTCGGCAGCGGCTCACAAATGGCTCGAGAGTAGAACTTTGATGGGAAACTGCTTCAGCCTCGTCCACTTAGCTATAATCTTTCCGCTCAAAAATCGCCACCTAAAAAATTTGAATTGGCAACCTATCAACTGCAAGTGCACATCCGAATCGGCAGAGGATGACAAATTTCCGTAATTAAAATCCCTTTGCTGGCAGAATCCGCCTTGACACTCAGCCTGCGTAAGTGCACCCTTTAATTATGCATTGGGCAGGGTTTAACGTTCGCCTAATTGGACAGCGTTCGGGCGCCAATCGACTACGTGCCCAAGTGCGCACCTCCGCTGCAGTGTGTGGCCTCCTCTGCCAGTTGACAGCACAAAGTGATAATTGAATTTCTAATTAATGCTTCCTGTCCTTCCGACTGTGTATCCTAGTGCCTCTAATCTAATAATACAAAGGCTATCATAGGAAAAAATGAATACAATGGCTGGGATCGATGAAGCCGGAGAGACAATGGGGGACAATGGCGACCACTGGGAAATGATACATGATGAGCGTCGTGCCCGAACGGTTTGCCTCAACTGGAAAATTACTCTCTGCGGTTAGTAGACACGTCACAAATAACTGTGGTCGTCTATTATACAAAGACAAATGTGTTGATGTTGATGCCCTGCAAAGGGGCAGTGTCTCTCAAGAATGTTTGAATTGCTGGGTGTGTGGCGGGCTTGTGGATGGGCCCTTTTAAATGAGCAACTTCAGCAGAGCAATGACCCCATTGGCAATGCTCATGGGCTTCCACAGTCCCTAATGTGTGGAAGCAGTGGTGTGGAAAAAGTCAAGCGCCTTAATAAATTGCTATGGGATTTTGGGCATTTATGCACTGAATTGGTGTTGTGCATCTCTTGTCTCAGCACAGCTCTGTGCATTATGCAAATGTGAGCTGTTCTGTGAAATGTATACTCCAACGATAGGATGGCATAAAAAATAACTACATGCACACACCTCCAGGGAGTTGCAGAGAAGTTAAGCACTCTGCACAGGATCTGGTGAGTTTACCCGACTCCAATTGTGGCTGGTAAAGGGCCGAGTCTCATTCGGGGCGGAACGAGCGCATTTGGGATGTAAGCTGAACCGCAGATACGGCCAGTGCAAGTAGGTTGACACCAGAACCGAGACATCAGTCAGAATGAGAGCGATGATTACTCCCGTGCCAATGGTGGTGGCGTGGATGGTGGTGTGACTTGCAGGTCTGCTGGATTTACTTGCGGTTTTCTGAGCTCATAGTTAAAGTGCTTTCTTTCGGTTCAAATATATTTTTGTTTTTCCCTGCAACGGAATAAATTGAATGCACTTTGAAAGGGGCGAGCAGAACGTTTGTTTGTCCATTTCAGTTATTGTTGTCTGACAGTGATCATGGAAATTCACCCACCAGTGGGGGGTGTGACGAGATAGATTTTTCCAAATGGCCAGGACAGAAACTGTGGAATACGTCTCGGTTCGTAGTTTTCATCAGAGGATCTTTGCTGTACGGTCTGCCTTATAGTCTCGTTCAATTCACATCTTCAAGCTTCAATGTGGGCATATTCCGTTCATTGCTTGGTCCTCCATTTTTTTTCCTTTTGTACGGAGAAGAATTTTCTTACGTACCATCAGGAGGCGTATTGGCGTTGACCATCCCCGTGTGTCCGGCTCTTTATGCATGCTTTCGGATCATATGGCCTGAAAGTTTTCCCAAAACTGGGGCTAAAACGAATGGATGGCACAGCTGGTTGAGTGCTGACCTCTAGTCAGCGAGGTCCCCGGTTCGAATCCCAGTGAAAGCAAAGTTAACACACTTTTATCTGATTTTCAAATCTGGTCCAAATTTACGGGATCAAATTAACAGAAAAAATCTGGGATCAAATTAACGGCACTGTCACTGGAGTGGTCAATCAGTGGTAGAAGTCTGACTGTGGGTATCACAATGGTCTAAGTGTGCTGGTGAATTCACTAACAGCCCCTCTACCTAACCTAAGCTAAGCCTGAGGCTTCTGACACACTCCCTGGGACCGCTCCTCGCATTACTTCCAGGAGGTGTGATCCTGCACCCTTTCGGGCTCTGTTCTTTCTTCTGAGAATATATTCCGCAAATTGACACATTCTTCTCGAATTCCAGTCGCTCGACAGCATTTTGTCAACTATGTTTTCGAAGTTAAAGGAGTTAAAAGGTTGAGCTTCGCATTTTCTGCATGTAAGAACCTACTGATGTGCGTCGTCTGTTGGGGAGTCGCCGCACTGAAAACCTAACCTATACATTTTGCCGATCCAATCGAGAAAGGCGTTGCAATTTCCGTGTCCGTTGAGGAACTGGGTGACGAAGCCGTTGACCTTCCGGTCATTCCGCTCAGCCTCATTTCTGTTCAGCCTCGCTGCCCACCATACTCTGCTCTCCGACCTACAGCGCTATTGCCAACTCCATATCCTATGCTGCTCTGTTTGGCAGATAGCCACTTCCAATCCGATTACAGCCTTGTTGTCGCGGACGTACAGTGGACTCTCCCTAAGTCGAAACCCTCTCTAAATCGAAGAAATTATGGTATCCAATGACAATTCGGCTTAGGGAGAGTCTACTGTACATCCTTTGTGCCGCTAGGAGTTCGATGGGAGTCACTCCTGCGAATACAAGGACGCCTGGTACCGACACCGTTCGAAAAGAGCTGGCCACGCGTAGTGCTCCGCAACTGCCACCATCTGCATCCGGTATGCTTCTTGTCGAAGATTTTAAGTCATTGGAACCATCTCTCATTCTCAGATTGAGAGAATACTCAAGAATAAGTCTCCTCCAACCTAGTGCAATGAAAGTCCATAACCCCCAGTACGACTCGTAAAAGAACTTGTGAGGGGAGGTCGTAAATGAGCAAAGCTATGTAAGGGGGCACAGAAGATGAAATAAAACTCAACAATAATCAAAATAATAAATTCTCGACTTCTCGAACCAGATACTCTGACCCTAAGAGCGTCCAAACTTTAGCATTGGTACCCATTGGCTCGATTTAGCCGATCCAGTGTATCCGATGGATTCTTTTACCTTCGGCCAACATCCACATCTTGGGACAACCCATATAGGTAGTTCTGGATTGAATTATCGTCGTGTCCTCCATTTATCTTCCAAAGATAAGTTCAATATCTGACGCTCAACCTTTCGAAATCACCCACAAATTAGCTCTGAGGTTTTAAATCTCTCGTCCAGTGTCCCTATATCAGGAATGGCAAATAAGAGATTTAAAAAAAAAGATTATGATTCTTCGCGCCTTTAGTTTGGCTCTCCTTTTTATCGACCAACCGGGTAATTGGTTCCCATGACGGATTCTGCATCCGTTTGACCCGAGGTACAAACTTCTTCCTCCTTCTTCTTCACGTGGGTCTAAATCCCAGCCTTAACCAACAAGCCTCTCCAAGGAGCGCGGTCTTTGGCTACGTGGCTTCAGTTTCACATACCAAGTTGGTTGTGGTCCTTCTCCACCTGCGTGCTGAACATGTAAGGCGGGCTTCCTCTGTTGCGTTGGTCCACAGTTTCGGAGTTGAAAACTTTTCGGGCCGGTGCTGACTTTTTCATACGGTCTACATCGCTCATCCACCATAGCCACTGGATCCGTAGATACCCGACTAGGCTCACGCCGCTGTACAGCCCACTCAGTTTGTGGTTGAATCTCCTCCTCCAGATCGCATTAACGCAAAACGGACATAAACAGGTAGCCGAAATGAGAAAAAAATGTTGCCAATCGTTTGAGTTCTGAATTTGCCCCGAAACTCCATGCATCCCAGATAAACACAAGATGGATAAATTCATAGTTAAAGGATAATTTTACCTGTATGCTGAAAGAACTAGCATTCATTTATCTGCCATCCAGGAGCGGGACTAGAATCAACGCACACATGCACTCAGCGATCAGATGCACACACCAGCCAGCCCACCCGATAGCACCCACTCCGTACTCAATTAGAGACGGTGATTGATTTGCAAAACGCTCGAACCCATATTAAATTCCAACGAGCAAGGCATCAAGGCCACATTGTACCCATTAATCACCGGAGCATCGGGCGCCTCTCTACAAAGCAGCCCACATGTTTGCCGCCGAAAAATTCGATTAATTTAATTCGCCTCCCCGCCGCGCCGCCGGGAAGGGATTGCCCCAGCACGGGAGGCAGAACTCAATCCAAAAGTCTGAACCTATTGAATATTAAACGATTTAATTAAACCCGCGCCGAGTCTGCACACAACTGATGAACGCGATTTCGCGCAGAGTGCTACAACAGGGTGCCACCACTTGAGAAATAGGTTATTTTTTCCTTCGTTCACCCTGCACACTTCCTCATCGGGGTTAAGTGCCATCCCAGGCGGGTGTTTCTTCGGTTTCTATTTCAGACCTTGAACGTCTGACGTGTTCAACTGGCACGAAAAAATAGAGGAGGCGGAACGACGATTGCGAGACCAAATGTGAGACGGTGAGAGGAACTTTCCAAAGTGCACCACGGGCAGGAGGATCCTGTAAAATGGAATTTCACCAGCAGATTACGTAAACGTAAATCAATTTAAGTTTTAATCAATTTGACGATGATGGTGATGATGGAACATCCATGAGGCATGTGCATGAAATCCCTCGGCATCTACGTTCGCAGAGGAGCAGGGTGGGAGGCAACATTCGAAAAAGCAAACGAAACCCACACTCAGACTGCACACAGGTACGTACGTTCAGTACGACTGTAGTACGCAGCGGTATCTCAGGATTTATTTAATTTCTGGAGAAATTCAAGTTCCTTATGGGATAGGCTCTCGCCTTTGATATTCCGAATTAAAAGGAACTGCGCACCGAGAGGCGGTGGTGGTGATGGCAATGGCAGTCGGGTTTTCTCGTTGTGCCGGTACAACGTTCTGCTGTGTAATATGTACTAGATAATAGCTGAAGTCCTTGAATTTCGTTGTTCGGGGGAATGAGGCCTCGTGTAGCTGTGTTTGGGGCGCGGAGGCGGAAGGCGAACCAGGAGAGAGAACACATTTTGCTGTCGGGCATGGAATTATCCTTTCTGCGGTATAATGGAAAACATTAAAGGACTTCACTTGAGATGTCAAGACAAGACACGGATACAAGTGCTGAACGTAGATACTCACTCCGCCGTATGCCGCCCGTACGCTGGTGCGGACCAAATTCATATGGAGGAGTCACATATTGATTTTGCTGTTGCTGCGTACAAAAGAAGATTACGGCAAAAAAATGAATGGAATTAGGGAGCAGCGGGACGGGCAGTAATCACATACAGGGGTAACCAAAGAGAATAACGGAGAAGTCACTTAAAGCAGGAAAGTTTTCGCTTTAATTCATGGGAAATGGTGGCCAAATGTGGGAGCTTGTTGACAGCGAGTGCTTACGAAAGTCTTACATGTGTTCACATATTGGCGGTTGAATTTTTCATGAAATTGTCCTTTGACACCGACAAGAGGGAATGTGTGTGGCTTTGAGAGGAGATTTTGTCACGCATTTTGTTATTTTGGGCTGTCGACCATACGGTGTGCGGTAAGATGGGTGATTCATGTTCAAGAAGGCGTTGCATTTACCAATTTGACTGAAAGGACTGTTATATTGCACGGTGAACAGGAATACAAACCAAATGCGGCTCAAATGAAGTGAGTTTCCAATTGTGCGTTGTCTTCAAGGGAATTCGCTCAGCGTCAACGGCAGCATCTCCGAATCCAACTCTTACAGTTAATGGAGCATGCAATTAAACTCAGGTGCTACACAAAGAAGATGAATGAATGGCAAGAACTAAAGAGTATTCATGTTGCTGTAAGTGTAAGCGCGCTATAAGACTAGGTAGCAGCAGCAGTCAAAACAGCTGAGCCACAGCAAAGGAGACAAACACATCAGAATCGGATGTTAGTCACGAGGGTATGTCTGTTAAGTCATATAATTATTTTGCAAATGCTGGCAGGGTAGGGTCGGTCAAACGTCATATCAATTTGGCAAGAGTATTCTTTTGGTACGCCAATACCTTGTCGTGTTTTTTAGACTCTGGTCATCATCACCATCATCTTTTGACCAGCATGATCCACTAATGCGGTCGCAGGGGAAAAGTACGCACGAGTGATCTCCAGGCCTCTCCATCCTCCGTCACCGACTCTATTAACTCATCAGGGATTATGGCCAGGCGAGTTTATGGACTTGGTCCAACCACATCATCCTGGGTCTGCCAAGCGGCCGCCAACCTGATGACCCGTCTTCGGAAATCGTGATGGTGGGGAGATTCGTGCCACGCGATCAACCCAGCGAACCATAGCCTTTTCCAATCGAAGTAGTGTTCTTTAGGCACTGCAGTGCTTCCCACCCTATTCCAGGAGTAATTCACAACAGAACGAAGAATCACATCTCAGGAGCTTATATTCGCGATCTTATTCTTTCGGCCGTATTTCTTGACCATAACTGGGATTTGGAATAAATACTGAATAAATGCGACCTTGGTTTTGACAACAAGCTGGACCTTCCTGGTTAAAAATCCTTCGAAGCGATTACTAGACTGATCCAGCTTGGCCAATACAACAGCCTTAATCCCGCCATCACTCGTGAAAAGACCCCGAGATACTTGAACTTCACCACCTGCGGGAAATTACCATAAGCTCCGATTTCGCCCAGACTCAGCACATATAGCCACAAACCTATCGAGTGCGCGCTGGATTTCCATCTGAGAGGATGTTAGAATAACTTAACTCTCCCAATGTGAAACATTTCCTGCCTCGGTTGCGCTACAACGTCCTGTCCATATACACAATGAAAAAGAGAGGTGAAAAGAGGCACCCTTGGGGAAAGTCCATCCCCTTCGCTGAAAGGTGCTGATTTAGCAACGATTACCCCCGAAAATAGCTGTTACAGTTTGTGTATAGTGACTGAATGGCCCTCAAAGAGACACTCCAGACTTTAGCTCGAGGAATTCGCCTTGTGCCTTTTCCAAATCCGCAAAACAGCTTTAGATGGGCTTGGCATACTCTCAAGCTTTCTCAAGTATCATTCTTAAAGAGAAAAGCTGTTCGGTTGCACTTTTGCAGGATTTACACCTAAGACATTGTTTGTGGGGAACGATGTGTAATCTTGATGTAATCTGTTCACGGGGATGTTGTCAAAGATTGTTGAAGAAAAGGGCTGCTCCACCTGAGCGTCGATAGAGACGGACGGGGCATAGAAAGTATGAGATACTTACACTAGGGCAATTAGCCTCCTAGCAGAAGGAGATGACTCCCAGAAGGCAGTACCCATCATCCACCATCCAGCATGATGTTTATATTGAGTCTGTTTATGAAGCTTTTGGCGTTGAAGTGTGGATAAATTCGTCTGGTTCTCTTGCAAGTGGTGCCTTTCTGCCACTTGCTGTTGGCTATCTGGGATGCATCTCTCTCGGAAGGTGTTTACGGGTGGTGGGAGAGATTCCTTGGATGGTTCCGCGTCCGTGTACATAGTTTACTCCATGGTTGATACTCCATTTCGTTGAGCGAGGAGCCTCTAAAGGCGTGGTGGCCTGGCTATCTAAGAAAAGGCAAGTATCGCATGCATATATACTATTCCATTTCACATCCAGTAGAGCTTCGACCTCGGGTCGACATTATATCCGCCCGAAAAACACTGAAGCAGTCTAAGCATATTACTGTCGTAGGAAGATCTAAGTTTTTTGGGTAGAAAACGCAGCGCCATCCGTCCTTTCTTCTTGAGCCCGTTTTGTCTTGTCTTTTATCTTGGGGCTGTAAAGAAGTGATACGCGCTGTCAAAAACAGTGAAGTTGATGAGATTAACGAACATTGCATGGCAGTTAATCCAATCATATCCTTCTCCCAGCTTTGGAGCACAAACATCGATCATCGAAATCACTTTTCTTAGACGCCTTCAAGCCCAGAATCTAAGATATTGTGTCCATAATGACAGGACAGACAGACATTTGAAATATTTTCAGAAGAAGTACGAAGAAGATCCGATGCAACTCGAGGAAGCAGCCTTCGGATTATACAGGGGGGCGCTTGGTTGGCGTAAATTAAGGTTGTTAAAGTGAAGGTGACAAAAGGGAACCTTGCGGAACACCAAGACCTATTTTGTGGCTACCTGATGGGACCCCATCCAGAACAACAATGAATTAATCTATGAAAAAGTCAATTAAAAATCCACACAGGATCACTCCAGCTAGTTCAAAGTTCTGAGCCTCTTGCCTCCGCAATGACACTAGCAAAAAGATGCACAAGAAGAACTAAATTTTAAATAGGTCCATCAGCAACTCTTCTCTTAAACGTGCTTGAAACTTAGTGAAGGGATCCAGTGTTCTTGTAGGTATTTGAATTCTCTATTTATGTCGTCAAAATTGAATTATGCGTCCTTAGCGTGTAAAATAGAAAACGATGACAGCTCCCATAAAAACCAAACTGAATCTGAATCGAGTACAAGCTCGCACGCATACGAGGCATGCTTCATCTTTCTATGAATCATTAAGTTTGGTTGAAAAGGCAATGACACCACGAACGGGCATGTTGCAAGTCATACGTGCTGGCATCGTATAAAAATTGAAAAGGTCCCTATATCCATGAAACCATAAAAGACACACATTTACGAAATATTGGTATAAAAAAATGAAATTTTTGGCACTGATTTCATTTGAGGGACATGAACGCTACATTTTAACGTTTCCCCAAAGCCATGTAGCCAAAGGACTTAAACACACTTTGTCGGCTGCCACATATCGTTGCGATGTCAATGCTGATGGCCAAGTCTAAGTGGGTTATAAAAGTCTGCTTGCATGTGTTTTTAAAGGCTTTAGGTCGGATCATTTGGTGGTTTGGTGGCGACGTGAAACTAGCGCCACACTTTGATGGTCGCTGTGTTCAATACTTGGATGGAGAATGTTGCACAATTACTCACATTGAAGGTCCTGTTGGAAAATTTTCAAAATAGAATGGAGATACTTTGTGTCAGCTAATAAAGAAGCTGGCGCGTGGGAACCATCGGTTTGATAGAGTGGATTGTAATCCAAAATATGCCCTATCTCATAGACAATACAAGCAATACCAGCATTATCTGGTATGCAACAATATTGTTTCCTCTCTCTACAAAAACGGCCCTGGCCGCCAGCACCGGGACCGCAGCACCAGGACCGCAAACGGTAAAGCTACTATTGAATAAATTAAACATTTGATCTTTCATCTGTGGTTAGTGTCGTACAGAAGAACTTCTGCGTTTTGGTAGGTCTCGCAAGAAGACTGAAGGGCCAAGAGTAATGGACACACGTCGACTCAACCTTCCAAATCTATGCAGAGGCATCCGTAGGTTTAAGAATCTCAACAATTGGTTCTGGGAAAAAATGTCAACACCAACTGCTTGTATGTCGGAATCGATTCAATTACTTATAAAAAATTTAACGAAACTCAACGAAACTGAACGAAGGCCACAGTGTATCAGTTCTGTATATTCACTACAAATCTACGGACGTTAATTATGATTGGACATTTAGCGCATGGAAGAAGAGGAGATAGAAAGCAGACTATGGCTTTCCTGCAAATGCCATGGCGTTGTCGTGTTTCTTCGATTCGGCGACAGACAATTTTTATAACCGATGGCTCCATTTGTACAAAAAGCTTCTCAAACTTCGTCATTCACAAGTGCCCTCCACTCGTGACCGACCAATATCACGCACAAAGGATACGAGTAGAGAACCTGTATCTACAACCTACCACCCAAGGAGAATCTGAGCCAGTACCAATACTGCCCTCCATTCCTCGTGGCCCTGCTGTGGTTGACGGCTTCCAGTCATCATTACCAAGCTGTCTTACATCCAAAATGATCAATTAACCTTTATACCGAAGATTTTGTTATTCCTCGACTAGATTGGTTTGTGTTCATGCGCTCGATTTGCTATTTTGGTCTATACATCCTTTGATCCTTTCCGAGTACATGCGAATTCTTGTTTAATTTAAAATAATGCCGATGGCACTTCTGGTTCATTCACCTTACTTGTAGTTAGGAATGCACCGTTCTGGCTAGCGTCCATCCTTGATCTTGGAATGATTCGTTCAGTTCGTGCTTGTTTTGTTCTGAATTTGCCATCCTCGCAGACGGTACCAACCCCCCCTCGAGTGAGCAGCTGTATTGTCCCGCCTGTTTTCGGTTCCAGATTTCGCTTTCCAAGCATCATCTTCGAGTCAGGATATTTGACTCACGGTGCCTGGAAAAGCCGTAGTTGCAGAGATTACCAAATGTGATTTCGATAAAATCGAGACCGTATACGCCTGGAGGCAAAGATGAGTCGATTATGAGGTGTTTCCAAAATCGCCAGAAGATCGATTTTTGCTCAACCACATTATCTTAAAATCAGCTGGTATTGCAAGTCATTCATTTACAACGACAGCTTGAGGACCCGAGTCGATGTCGATGTTACATTGATTATCCTGGCTGCAGGCACGTTTAATAGAAGTCCAGCCGTGTGATGCGAGGGGATTTCGAATGGAGTGTCATATATCATGTTTCCCTGACATCGACTTTGAATTTCTAAAAATGCGTGGCAATGCATAGCACTGTAGAATCTCGGTAGTGGGAACCCCAATAATATGAACTGAAAAAATATTGCTTCACCTACTTTAAATTTGTTGCTCTTCGGAAATGTGAAAATAATTTTTCTTTTTATTTTTTGTTTTCTTCCAAAGTCTAAAGGGAAGATGTGACATCAAAATGTGAATATGGCGCCGACCCAGAGCAGATAATTGTAGGTACGTTATTCGCTCACGCGTTCATTTCTGTTCGTTTTTTCTGGTGTTTTGTGGGTTTTTTGTGGGTCGCCGTGACGTAGTGGGTTAGTGCGTGGACTCCTACGCAGAGGGTGCCAGGTTCGATACCCGTATTCACCACCTTTCATATTTCATGGCTCCACCTCTTTCGAGTCACTGACGAGAAAAAGCTTCTCAACTTCGCCGTCCGGAGTCGACATTAAACTGTAGGTCCCTTCCAAGCGAGTTATGTATATGAGCAGTACAACAGGAAATGCAGACTCGAACCTAGTCAACGAACTTAGCATTGCACACCAAAGTGCAAGCACAGCCAAACCGCTTGCTTGGTGATCACCTTGAGGTCCGTTCGTTGACATCAAGTATCTTATTGCAATAAGTTGATGAGTCGATATCATGTTGGCGAGTCAACGTATTGTAGCGTAGGTCAATGGGAAGTCAATAAAGAGACTCGACACCGAAGAGTTGTGTGTTTTTTATTCGGGTTACGAATTTAACTCGCGTGAGAGAACAATAGCACGCACAGCACGAGTGGTTGCTGAGAAGCTAGGCCCTGGCCCTCTACGGGCTGTAGTGCCACCCATATTATTATTATAAGGTTTAATTTTGTTAATTTTTTTATGTTTTGCTTTGGGTGGAGTTCGTGCAAGAACAACATAGATTCCTTACAATCAAGGAAAAGCTACGATTTTGAGAAGATTGGAAACCGGCTACTTAGGATTAGGTTCATCTCAGAAGTATGAAGTTACAAAATCCACGATAACAGTCATAAGGAAAAACAAAATATATAATTTTTAAGAGATGCTATATATTCCGGAAAAAAAAAATGTTCCAATTTACTAACTTACTAAGAAATCAAAAAAATCAGTTTAACAGTCATTTTAATGAATCTCCGAATTTTAATAGTGTTGACAGGTAGCTTCATAAGTTCCGACAACGTGATGGAGTGCGAATATTAAAAATATTATTCATAAAAATTCTCTTGCTCCAGAACAGATTTATAATACCGGTGAGACTGCTCAATATTGGAAACTTCTTCCGGGGTAAACTTTTGTGTTGTCCAAAGAAGAAACTGCACCAGACTCCTTTACAAACCTGAGAACTATGCGTTTTTATATTGTCTAATGTATTTTTAAAAAAAAAACTCTTTTTCTTTTTTCACTTTTTTTGTGAATTTCTCTAAAATGTAAATGTTTAAATTAGTTCACCTTATCGAGATTCTATTCCACAGTGAATCTTTCCTTTACGAAAACCCCTCTATATGGGGTCACCTCCCTTTATGGACAATGCATCATTGTACCGAAATGAAGAGAGGGCTATTCGAGTTTCAACCCCTTTAAAACGAACACCCTCTACATGGACATGAATTTCAATAAAAACTTTCGAACGGACACTCTTCAAAAACTGACAATCTATATGGTTTCGCGGATGTCCTTTATAGAGAAGTTTCAGGGTACCCGCATTCAGTGAAGATAGAACTCTTAACTACACTTCATGATTCTGAAGTCAGTGGTTTGGGCTGTGCTTTGTCTGTCTCCTAACCTGGCGTGTAGTAAATCTTCTTTTCTAGTTCGATAGGAGCGAATCCCTTTGTGGGAATCCGGTGCAAATTGCAAACGATTCGGACATCCTAGAAACGAGTTACAACGTGAATTGCGTAGTTCCATGCGTGCCACCACAGAATAGGACTAATTTTCAATTCGACCATTGTGTCGTATCCGTTGGCCCTGCAATCGATAGCAATATTTTCGACCGGAGTCATAACCATGATTCTCCGTACACATGTATATAACTAATGATTTTCCAGTCAAATTATACTCTCAGAAGGCGTGAGTGTCGAATATGACAAAAACCACGTTCAGAAGTCACACGGGGATAATTACAAGTTGCTCGTCCCCAACCACCGAATCGGCACTGTCTCCTGTCCGATTGTGTGTGAGATATCCGACACGTAATGAGAACAGATTACCCCCAATAATTAACCACGTCGACAGCCAACAACTTCCTGAATTGAATAACACATTTCATTTCCCAATGGTCGCTCACACTTCGACTAGATCACAAACACTTATCATCCATAGCCGACCGACGTCACCGTCACCAAGCCAGTTAATTAAATCACATCACGTTAATCAAACTTTCATCAAATTACTACTCATACACATGTGCACAGCCTTTTTACCCCCAAATGTCACGCAACAACCCCTCTCCCACCATGCACACAGTGCCAGGGTGGAAAACAAAAAAAAATATTCTGTCATCCATCACATCAACACCCGGATGACGGGCGGGCGTGTGTTGGTGCCATCGAGCGAGCGACAACACTCGATTATTCCGCACAGATTTGACTGCGACGACGGCAGGCACTTGTCACACACATAGCGGCAAAATAATTAACACATACCCACCAAAGCCAGTCCTAGAAGCATTTCCGCTCCGCATTCATACGTAATTCGGATACCCAGACACAATCTCGTGAATACCGCCAATCCCCAGTCGGAGGAGTGCTGGTGGGTCCCCCGTTACTGTTTCTCTCCGATGGATTTGGGATTTCATGTGCGGCCATGGATGGGTTGGCTGCCAGCTGGAGGGGTAGTAATAAAATAGTCTTAGTGCCGATGCCATAAGCAGGCGGATGAATGACAAGAAAGACGCTTCACACATCTCCCAAGGATCGACTGAGCTGCATGGAAGGAATAAACAGAAACTTATCCCCAGCTGTTGCTCTTCCCACGTGTGATTTCAGATTCAAGGCGTTCCAGTCTATTCCCGCTGGGCGCCCTAATGCGAGTACATATTCATCACTTAAGTGGATCTTGTGACGGAGCGCGAACGGGTACAGTGCCTGGATGTGGGTAAGGTACTCGCTGGGTTTCATTTACCTCCAGGCGAACAGAAGATTCAACGAGTCCACAATTAACTTTTGAAAGTCTATGCTCCTCTATGAGCGAGGGCATGAGAATAGCGCATTGCTTTGGCAGCAACATGTCTGAATCTATAAGAACAAGAGCAAAATGTTTTATGCACCGGATATAGCCTCGGATACGCTGGCTTATAGACACCGTATGGAAAGGTCGATCAGCAGTGTTAGGCATTAGCAGACATTTTACGTGTTCAGCAGAAGAGTTTGATGTTGTTTAGAGAAAGCGCTTCAAAATGGTTCTTCTGCATGACACCAAAAACCAAGCCTTACCCAAGAACTGTGTGACATCTAGTTCACCACTTTCCGTGGACTAAAGTCAATAAGGTGATCTGTTCAGATTAGATTCTTAATACTCGTCAAGTGATTTGAAAAAGGTACGCCCTCTCAGCCGTGTTGTTGCTAATGCGACGCTGTGTGTTGTATGAGTACCCTAGTTTGACGGCATGATCTCCTCTCGTCCAGTGTCCTATAGAGAGACCACCACCAATCTAGCGAACAGTTCACCGAAAAGATCTTTTGATTAAGATTTAGGGCAGTTATTGGTGTTGAACTGCTTGGTATTTCAAGGAAGCGCGTTGATAGATAGATTGGATTTTTATTATTTCGAATAATGTTCCTTTAACAAAAATTTACCAAAATCGCAATCACCATGCCTCTTCCGTTTGCCGGAAGTGCTTTGATATATTAGCCTTGACTGCTTGTAGTGCGGTGTGGACTTTCTCTGCAACCCAACCCTGAAAGGCAGACGCGTGCCTAGCCACTTCATCGGTCTTATCATTTCCTAGGAATTCACTGTGACCAGTAACCCAGATGGGGGACATTTTTAGCCGGCATTTTTGTGGCACACCACAAGGTGGTGTACTCTCTCCCCTCTTTGTGGAATGTTGTGGTGAACTTACTGCTCGTGACTCTTAAGGAGCTGGGTGTAAGGTCACTGCCTTAGCAGATGATATTGCTATTGCTGAAAAATTCGTATCCACCTTCAGGGATATTATGAAATCTTCTCTCTCCAAGCTAGTGAAATGGATTATCGTATGCCGCTGAAGAGTCAATCCACAGAAAAGGAATAAAATCTCTAACTTCGACACTCCTTAATTATGCGGGACCCCTTTAACGCTTAATGATAGAGCAAAATTCTTAGGTCTTAAATCAAGCACGAAGCTAAGCTTAAAGCTTAGTAACCAGGAACTCTTTAAGAAGGCCTCCGCGGCTCTGTATTGCTGTAAAAGGGCAATAGGGTGCGAATTGGGGGCCACAACTCCGCATGGTCCACTGACTATTTCATGCTGTAGTCAGACTCATTCACAACACCGCACGGTCCACTGGCTATTTCTTCCTATTGTCAGACTCATACTGTAATCAAATTCATACCACTTGACAGAGTGCTGCTGGATGGCATACGTGCGGAGCTCTAACGACAATCTCCTCAGAAGCTCTAAACATACTTCTTAACCCACCACCGATAGAACTAGTTAGTAGATAGACACCTGCTATAACGACGATTAGACTGAGATCCCTTCACATCTGGAAAGAACTTCGATCTTGACACTCAACGATCCTCGGCAGGTATAGTTCTATACCCATAGACACTGAGAAGATCATCTCAACCAACATCCCCCCCTAGATCGCACTGGGAGTCTGAACACCTGTCACTGGCTGGTCCTCTGCGAATCTTCACAGATGGATTTAAGATGAATGCAGATATACGCGCTGGCGTCTAGTCCACGGTTCTAAACATCCAGCTATCTTTCTGATTACGGAATCATCGTAGCGTCTTTCATGCTGAAACTATAGCCGTGAAGGAAGCTCTGTTCTGACAAAAAAAAAAAAAACAATGCAATTTCAAGCACAAATATCGTCATCTGTTCTGACAGCCAGCAAGCGATCACATTTCTGAAGTCAGTCTCCTTCAACTCCCAGACATCCCTTAATTGCCCCCTAACTCGAGATGGCCAAGTATTTTAACATCCAACAAATGTGGGTGCCGGTACACTGTGATATTAGAGAATTGGGAAGCAGACGAACTCGGTGGCGATTCACGATCCGTGCCTATCGCTGCCATACACCATCTGCTAAGGCTAGAAGCACTTGCTTAAGTGAATCGTAAATGGACGACTGGCACAGGATACCTAGTTACGAAACAACTCTGGCCGACGGTCGATCCTAAGACTTTCGCTTATCGTGATAAGATTGAGCAGGCCTAATCTTAGAACTCTCATTAGCGTTATAACAGGACATGCGCCGTCGGAACTCATGCCTCTAGACGAGACCCTCCATACAATGACTTCGGCAGGAACGAGGATGAAGAAGAAACCATTTTTTTTTTTTTTTTTTTTAATTCATTTTTATTTTCGGAATTCATGAAGACTTACGTACTAGACAAAAATGCTTAAAACTAGTTGGACGAACATTTTTACTATTTCTAACTTACTGGCCCTCGGCAGGCACTCTAAGCTAAACTTAATCTTATTCTATGTCTTTCGACTTAAACTAAGGATCTATGCATTTAAAGAAAACTTGCTTTAAGTGTACAACTTAATATTAAGAAAAATTTGGAAAAAAACTTAATAACAGAACTGGATATACTTAAAACTTATATACTAACTTACACGCTACCTTAAAAATAACTTAAACTAACTTAAGCTAAACTACATGCATATACATATGTATATATGAATATATAGACATATGCATATGTATATGTAATGATATATACAATGTATACACATAGGTACACAGTGGTGTACGTATGTGAATACTCACTTTTTTTTTTTTTTTTTTTTTTATTTATTTTTTTTATTTTATTTTTTTTTTTTTTTTTATAATTTTTTTTTTTTTTTTTTTTTCATTATTTACAGCTTACATCTACCTTAAAAACTACCCTAGGCTATGTAGGCCGGCCATAGGTTGCATCTAATTGCTGCAAGACATTGACCGACTGGTCCCCCATTCGGGGATACGTACTACCCTTTCTACCCCGGGTCTAAAGGGTTCGACGAGGGAGTTCCCTCTCTCCCCAGCCACCAGAATTTTCGATGTTGCAATGCAACATCCCGAACATCTCTCCTTGATACCGCCGTACTGAACCGGAGGAGACCCCCCTCAGCTCGTTGTGCGACGGAGCGGTCGTGGTTGAGTCGCCCATCCACAGTTGAACGGGCTATGTGGAAGATGAGCGGTACCGCATTTATATTTTGTAACAGCCCGTTTTTGTCTAAATGGAGAAAGGCTTCTGGGGGGACGAAGCCGTTGTGACGTACCCTTTCGTGGTATTGTGCATTGGGGAAGCAGAAACCATTGAACACTTGCTATGCAGGTGCAGTGGCCTACTACTTTTGATAACCTGGCTGAACTAAGGAGCATAAGAGTCAGGCATTTTCTTCGCTGTTTTAAAAGCACTAATTGGTTTGCGGAATAGTTATTCACAGATCCGCGTGGTAGCGCAATGGGCCTATGCTGGCCTAAGTGTGGCGGCACAGCAGTCAGGCACATCAACATAACCTAACCTGTAATGACTCTAGCTCAGCCCGGCCTCCTTATACTAGTTTAGAACATGAAATAATTGAGGCAAGTCCATATGTCAATCTTCTGCCTTGTGAAGATATTTGGTGTAGATCATGCCTCCAGTTTCCACCGATAGCAACACTGGAACACAGGCATTTACATGGGAGTTGTCCGTAATAAGAGCTTTCACTGCACACGTCATTCTTCAAATCATCAGCAAAGTTCATAACAATTTTTGTAATCGTCAAAAAAAAAAAAAAAAAAAAATTGTTTTTTTTGTAATCGTCTAACCAGATCTGCTTAAGTACACCCCCCGTTCGTGTTGAGTTCACGATCAGTCGTTCACAGACAGCTGAACAGTTCACAAGTGTTTCGACTTCGTAATAGGCAAATAAAAAGTAATACGATAATATAATAGTGCAAAGTACGGTGATATTTATAATAACAGCGTGGCCGAGCGCGTAGAGCTAACTGCCACAGTCGTTCACAGACCTTCACCAAGTGCAGACGTGTCGACTTAGTGCGAAAGGAGTAAGACGTTAAGTGCGGAAATTATCACCGAAAGTTCGTAACAATCGGTAGCTCCGCGGTAGAGTGAACACCATCAGTCGTTCACAGACCTCCAAGGAGCGCAGACGTGTCTCGACTTAGTGCGGAAATTGTAAAGTGTCAAGTGCGGAAAGTATTACAATAATCTAACAAGAATCGGTAGCTTCGGGGTAGAGTGCTCGCCGGTGACTTCACGGTGCCGGGTTCGAATCCCGAAGAAAAAGTGAAATCTTTTTTTTCAATTGCATTAATAATAAGGACATCAAGTGTGAAAACAAAGTGAGATGGAGACAGTGGAGCGACCCGAGCTCGAAAAATCGGGTGATGTTGTACCGGTGGCTGGGACATCAGACCACCAGTCAACACAAGAAGAAGGGAGGAAGAAGAGGAGGAAGAAGCTTCAGCCTCAACCTAACCTCGTGAAGCGACGATCCAGCCTTGGATCAGGCGATCTGAAAACTGCGGCAAAAGCCGCAAGCACAACAGCACAAGAAATAACAACAACAACAACAACTGTAGCCACAACTACAGCGGCAGCAGCCCGAAGGCAGCAACAAATGGTCGACGACGTCGAATACGAGTCGACAGAAGGGGAGGGCAGATTCTCCTACAGCGGTAGAGAGAACCCCTTCCATGCACTAACTTCCTCGGAATCGGAAGACGAAGATGAAGAGGACCGGGAGCAGCTGGAGAAGAGCCAGCGAGAGAGGGAGGAGCTGGATGCCCACATCCATGCCCTGCAAATAAAACTAAGGGCCAGGAGAGCAGCAAAAGAGGCTGCACAAAAACAGCAGCAACAACAACAGCAGCAGCCAAAACAGCAGCAGCAACAACTACAGCAGCAACCAAAGAAGCAGCAGAAACAACAGCAGCTGCAGCCAAAACAGCTGCAGCAACAACAACAGCAGCAGACTAAGCAGCAGCAGCAACTACAACAGCAGCAGATTAAGCAGCAGCAGCAACAACAACAGCAGCAGACTAAGCAGCAGCAGCAACAACAACGATATCAGCAGAAGAAGGCGCAGCAGAAGCAACCGCAGCAGCAGCAGCCAGCCAAAACGGAGAGATGCCCGCCAATCAACGTCTTCGGACTGGAGACGAAGGACGTTGATATATTATGTAAGTTGGTCACTAAGCAGTCCTACTTTATTAAATATAAGGGTCCTTTAAGAGTTTCTGTCCACTGCTTATCAATGGCAGACTACAACGTAGTTAAAGAAAGGTTAGCGGTGTCGGAGGCCGAGTTTTTCTCATACACGCCGAAAAGGGAAAAGGTGCAGACCATGCTCCTTAAGGACGTGGATCCCGACACTGATCCCGATGAGATCCTCGCTTTGCTGCGCCAAGCGCAGAGCGACGATGTCCAGGTCGTAGGGGTTAAGCCCTTCATCACTGCGGTATCGAGAAGGGAGAACAGGAAACTTCCGTTCTTCCTGGTTCAGGTCACCCCAGGCAGCAAACTAGAGAGCCTAAAGAAAATTACCACTTTAGGCTCTTTATCTGTAAAATGGGAAACATTAATAAAGACTAAGAACACACTCCAGTGTGCTCGGTGCCAGAGGTTTGGGCATGCCGCAGCGAACTGCAATATGCAGTCTCGCTGTGTCAAATGCGCAGGAACCCACAATCGCGGGGAATGTCCTTTAGGGACCGATAAAGTTGATGATAGGAGCAAGCTGACATGCGTGCTCTGTAAGACCAGCGGGCATCCTGCTAACTATCGAGGATGTCCTAAGGTCCAAGAATTGAGAAAAATTATACAGGCCAAACGTAAGGGAAAAATGGTAGAAGCGAGGCCAGTGCCCCGTGCTCCAGCTACCACTGTTACACCGGCAGTCTCCTATGCCCAAGTGGCATCGGCTGGGCGACCGGTTCAACAGACAGTGCCG
Organism: Eristalis intricaria; assembly: GCA_964034865.1. Classification (NCBI taxonomy): domain Eukaryota; kingdom Metazoa; phylum Arthropoda; class Insecta; order Diptera; family Syrphidae; genus Eristalis; species Eristalis intricaria. The sequence goes on along the minus strand of OZ035873.1, from coordinate 110,629,432 downwards.
AAAGTTACCCAGGTCCCAGTGGCCAGGCAACCAGAAGCAAATTCGGATGTGCAGACGATCCTGCTCTCTATCCAGAGGCAGATCGCTCAACTCCAAACCCAGTTCCAGAACCAATTACAAGAACAAGCAGCGCGAATAGACCTCATCTATTCGACGCTGTTTGGAGAGCCAAACGCAACATCGGTATAATGGCTGCGCAGGCAGCCTGCAACCTGAAAATTCTAGCAGTGAATGTGAATTCACTGATCCGCCCTGAACGTCAATTAAATTTCGGTAACTTGTTGCAGACCCATAATCCTGATGTGTTGATGGTTTGCGAAACTAAGCTAAGCCAGACGCACTCACTCAGGTACAAAAATTACAATATTATTCGAAGAGATCGAAGCTACCTAGCTGGTGGAGTCGCGCTCTTAATAAAAAAAGGCCTTTGTCATAAGGTCGTGTATAGCGGTGAAGTGCGGAGATTCCAGGCCATAGAAACGTGTATCGCACGCATCCCCCTCCGGGGTGGTAAGCGGCTATATGTGATCGCTATCTATGCGACTGACAAGTCACGCATCAACCAATATTTCATTTCAGAGCTCGATACTCTTTTCACTAGCCTTCGACTGAGCTCGGAGGAGAACTACTATATCGTAGCCGGGGACTTGAACTCTAGGCATATAGAGTGGGGCAATGTGGTGCATAACACCAGGGGGACCTCATTGTATAACTGGTTGGTAGAACACAATGTTGAGTTCAAGCTAGATTTGCTAGCAACCGATAGGCCATCGTATCCCAGAAGCGGGTCCTATCTGGATCTGATGCTGATAGACAAACGACTGACTATACTAGACGTGGAAAGACGCACACGGAACTGTCTAACTGCTGTTGAGTACGAGAGTGATCACTGCGGGCTCTTCGCAGTTATTCAGCTCCCGAACGAGGTGGAAGGACTGGAAGAGTATGTCCAGAGGCACCCTTATAATTATAATAAGGCCCGCTGGCCACGCTTCTCCAGGACTTTATCCACAGAACTACGTTCGAGTGGGATCAATCCGCCGACAAACAGAAACCTGACGAACGAAGAGGTTGACAGGTACCTCATACAAATGGACGACGTAATCAAACGTACGATGGACAAAACAATTCCGAAGGTAGTTCAAATCGACAACAGCGATGTTTATCGAAATGCTACCATCGACGCACTTCACGTGCACAAAAGTAGGCTGCTGTCAAGACTCAAACTCTTGCACAGGCGTTTTACAGATCCGCAAAACGCGGAAGTCAGAGCATTGAAGTCGGAGATCAAGAACCTCCAACAGTTAATTCGAATAAACTATAGCTTGGCTATAAGCTTGCACTGGGGCAACAAAATCCGGGCTGTACGATCCAACAACCCGGGTATGTTCCCGCAAGTAAATAAAATATTTCGGAGGAAAGATCAAAACGACATTCAAATCGTAAGGCTTCCCAGAACGACAGACAACGAACACTTACTGACTTCAGTTGGCATCGATCCAGATGAGGCAGTGCTAGACAATGACTTCTTTGCGGTGGAAGATCCCCAGGAGAAGGTTACAGCTATTGGTGCAGTGTTCCAGAGAGTGTATACGGTCAACGAGGTTAGTAGGCCGAATCACGATCTGGAGAACAGAGCCCTGCTAAACCATTTCTATCTCCGCAATGAGATAAGTCAATGGCGATCAGAGAATCCAGGGTTCACCAGGTTCAATGACGAGAACATGGCACATAGTGCCGTCGCCAATGATGGGAATCACATCTTGATTTCTCAAGAAGATCTCCAGGGTATCTTCCACTCGCTGAAGAAGAAAAAGTCAGTGGGAATCGATGGAATACCGAACATTGTGCTTCGCCATCTTCCCCCCGAAGCGGTCCAAACGTACACAACCCTGTTCAACAATGCGCTGAGTAATGCACATTACCCCACGCACTGGAAAACAGCTGTTGTTCAACCGATCCCTAAACGGGACAAAGATAAGTCCATTCCGACAAATCTTCGGTCGATCAGTCTTCTTCCTTGCATAAGCAAGGTTTTTGAAAAGATAGTCATTCGAGTTCTGAAGCAATGGGCTGATGAAAAGAAAATCATACCGGACAACCAGTTCGGATTCCGAGCGGGGCATGATACCATTAATGCCGCGTCAAAACTGGTTTCCGACATACAATGGAATAAAAACAAAAATCAGTGCACGGGTGCCTGCCTGATTGACTTGGAGAAGGCGTTCGACACCGTTTGGTTAGAGGGCCTCTTCCTCAAGTTGGTCAGGCTTGGCATAAGTAAACCATTGCTATACATGGTCTATGACATGATAACAGGTAGAAAGTTCGTTGTGAAAAATGGTGACGTAACTTCCACTACGGTCTTTAACATTAAAAACGGTCTGCAACAGGGGGCCATTGGTTCCCCGATCCTGTTTTCCATATTCACTGCAGATCTTATAGGTTCCATGCCGCACTTAATTGCGTACGCCGACGACCTAGTTGCGTACAGATCAGGTCCGAAGGTCGAGGTAATAAACATCTTGTTGCAGCGTGACTTCGAGAAAATCCAGCGATTTTGCGACGACTGGAAGTTGCTTATCAACTTCCAGAAATGCGAAACTAGTCTTTTCCGGACCCCGTTGGACAGGGCATCGCGGGATACGCGCCAAAACTGGCGTAAGTTCGGCATAGTTGACCCGCATGGTCGGCCGTTAGCTGTAAAAAGTGTAGTTAGATATCTAGGCATTTGGCTGGATCAATATCTGTATTTTGACAAACATATAGATATTGCTCTGACGAAAGCCAGAAAAGCCTTTGCTGCGGCAAGAAGGTTGTTTTTCAGCAGCCAACTTGATACCAGAGTGAAGGTAATCTGCTACATGGCCCTAGTACGGCCTATTATGGTGTACGGTTGTCCATTGTGGTTCAACGTGAGTCCTTCCCAGATGGAAAAGATGAGGGTGTTCGAGAGGCAGTGTCTTAGGAGCTGTCTCCGTCTGTATCGCACACCCGAGTCTGAGTACAAGAAGTACTACCCTAACGAGGTCCTGTACAACGAGGCAAACGTGAATAGGGTAGATAATTTTATAATTAAACTAATCAGAAGGCACACTGCACGAGCTATGACCTCGTCCAACAGTCTGATCTTTGGGGCTTACTACCCCAATTGTATGTACCATGAAAGGGTGCGCCTTAACGGCTTTATTCCTCCCGAAGCATTCCTCTATCTAGACACAATTGGCCTAATACAGGATCCACAAGGATGTCCTATCATCTTCCATGTCGTACGCCGAACAGTGGATAGGCGACTTCAATACGAACCGGATGTCGTTCGCACCCACGAGGATCTCCTCCGGTTCAGTAGAGCGATCCCCGCTCGAGATAGGAAAGAGTCTGCCAAAGAACGGCAATTTTACTGGTGGTTACACCAAAACCAGCCTCCGCCACCGCTAGCTTTTCCACAGGATCAGGTAGTTGACCATAGTGGCCAGCTTACATAGTTTTTAAGGTAGCTTTAAGAAAGAAAAAAAAAAAAAAAAAAAAAAAAAAAAAAAAAAAAAAAAAAAAAAAGTAATAAAACAAAAAACCAAAAAAAAAAATAAAACATAAAATCCAAAAAAAAAAGAAATATATACATGAAACAAAAACAAAAAAAAAAGGTGCATCACGGCGTATAAATTATATATGTTATGCATATACACGACATATACGCCCTGGTGCACGTGTCCGTACTGTTACGGACATAGTTAAGATAGTATTAAGTTTTATTTTAGGGTAAGTTAGTATAAGGTAGGTTAAGTAGTTAGGTTTAGCCAAGTTTTTTATAAGTTTTCTTGGCAAAGCAATAAATAAATAAAAGATTGTCACTAAAGACTAAAAAAAAAAAAACGTAGATTAAGCCGAAAGGCACATTTATAACATAGATTAGATTAGCTTAGAGTACCCGTATAGGGTCAGTAGGTTAGTATTAAGAACAATTGTAATTCTTAAGTTAGTTAAGCTAGTTTTAAGTAATTTTGTCTAGCAAGTAAGAAATATAAAATTGAAGTAAATAAAATTGCGTTAAAAAAAAAAAAAAAAAAAAAAAAAAAAAAAAAAAAGAGTGAACACCAGTGACTTCGCGGTGCCGGGTTCAAATCCCGCAGAAACAGTGCAATCTTTTTTTTAAATTAAAATCAAATAGAGACACTAAGTGTGAGTAAGAAGTGTGATGGAGCCAGCAGAGCGACCCGAGCTCATGAAATCGGGTGATATTGTACCGGTGGCTTCGACATCGGACCACCAGTCAACGAATGAAGAGGGGAGGAAGAAGAGGAGGAAGAAGCTCCAGCCTCAGCCCAACCTCGTCAAGCGCCGGTCCAGCCTTGGATCAGGCGACGGGAAAATTGCGGCTAAAGCCGCAAACAAAACAGCAGCAGCAATAACAACAACAACAACTGCACAGGCAACAGCAGCAGCAACATCAAGAATGGTCGACGACGTCGAGTACGAGTCGACAGAGGGGGAGGGGAGATTCTCCTACAGCGGGAGAGAGAACCCCTTCCACACTCTGACGTCCTCTGAATCGGAGGATGAAGATGAAGAGGACAGGGAGCAGCTGGAGAAGAGCCAGCGAGAGAGGGAGGAGCTTGACGCCCACATCCAAGCCCTCCAAACCAAACTAAGGGCCAGGAGAGCAGCTAAAGAGGCTGCCCAACAACAGCAGCAGCTACAAAAACAGCAGCAGCAACAACAACAGATGCAGCCAAAGCAGCAGCAGCAACAAAAACAGCAGCAGCCAATACAGCTGCAGCAACAACAACAGCAGCCGCCAAAGCAGCAGAAACAACAACAGCAACAGCCAAAGAAGCAGCAGCAGCAACAACGACAATATCAGCAGAAGAAGGAGCAGCAGAAGCAACCGCAGCAGCAGCAGCCAGCCAAAACGGAGAGATGCCCGCCAATCAACGTCTTCGGACTGGAGACGAAGGACGTTGATATATTATGTAAGTTGGTCACTAAGCAGTCCTACTTTATTAAATATAAGGGTCCGTTGAGAGTTTCTGTCCATTGCTTATCAATGGCAGACTATTACGTAGTGAAAGAAAGGCTAGCGTTGTCGGAGGCCGAGTTTTTCTCCTACACCCCAAAAAGGGAAAAGGTGCAGACCATGCTCCTTAAGGACGTGGATCCCGACACTTATCCCGATGAGATCCTCGCTATTCTGCGCCAAGCGCAGAGCGACGATGTCCAGGTCGTAGGGGTTAAGCCCTTCATCACTGCGGCATCGAGAAGGGAGAATAGGAAACTTCCTTTCTTCCTGGTTCAGGTCACCCCAGACAGCAAACTAGAGAGCCTAAAAAAAATTACCCATTTAGGCACTCTGTCTGTTACATGGGAAACAATAAAAAAGACAAAGAACACGCTCCAGTGTGTTCGCTGTCAGAGGTTTAGGCATGCCGCGGCGAACTGCAATATGCAGTCTCGCTGTGTCAAATGCGCAGGAACCCACAATCGCGGGGAATGTCCTTTAGGGACCGATAAAGTCGAGGACAGGAGCAAACTGACGTGCGTGCTCTGTAAGACCAGCGGACACCCTGCAAACTATCGGGGATGTCCTAAGGTCCAAGAGATCAGAAAAATAATAGAGGCCAAACGTAAAGGAAAAATGGTGGAAGCGAGGCCAGTGCCCCGTGCTCCAGCTACCACTGTTACACCGGCAGTCTCCTATGCCCAAGTGGCATCGGCTGGGCGACCGGTTCAACAGACAGTGCCGAAAGTTACCCAGGTCCCAGTGGCCAGGCAACCAGAAGCAAATTTGGATGTGCAGACGATCCTGCTCTCTATCCAGAGGCAGATCGCTCAACTCCAAACCCAGTTCCAAAACCAATTACAAGAACAAGCAGCGCGAATAGACCTCATCTATTCGACGCTGTTTGGAGAGCCAAACGCAACATCGGTATAATGGCTGCGCAGGCAGCCTGCAACCTGAAAATTCTAGCAGTGAATGTGAATTCACTGATCCGCCCTGAACGTAAATTAAATTTCGGTAACTTGTTGCAGACCCATAATCCTGATGTGTTGATGGTTTGCGAAACTAAGCTAAGCCAGACGCACCCACTCAGGTACAAAAATTACAATATTATTCGAAGAGATCGAAGCTACCTAGCTGGTGGAGTCGCGCTCTTAATAAAAAAAGGCCTTTGTCATAAGGTCGTGTATAGCGGTGAAGTGCGGAGATTCCAGGCCATAGAAACGTGTATCGCACGCATCCCCCTTCGGGGTGGTAAGCGGCTATATGTGATCGCTATCTATGCGACTGACAAGTCACGCATCAACCAATATTTCATTTCAGAGCTCGATACTCTTTTCACTAGCCTTCGACTGAGCTCGGAGGAGAACTACTATATCGTAGCCGGGGACTTGAACTCTAGGCATATAGAGTGGGGCAATGTGGTGCATAACACCAGGGGGACCTCATTGTATAACTGGTTGGTAGAACACAATGTTGAGTTCAAGCTAGATTTGCTAGCAACCGATAGGCCATCGTATCCCAGAAGCGGGTCCTATCTGGATCTGATGCTGATAGACAAACGACTTACTATACTAGACGTGGAAAGACGCACACGGAACTGTCTAACTGCTGTTGAGTACGAGAGTGATCACTGCGGGCTCTTCGCAGTTATTCAGCTCCCGAACGAGGTGGAAGGACTGGAAGAGTATGTCCAGAGGCACCCTTATAATTATAATAAGGCCCGCTGGCCACGCTTCTCCAGGACTTTATCCACAGAACTACGTTCGAGTGGGATCAATCCGCCGACAAACAGAAACCTGACGAACGAAGAGGTTGACAGGTACCTCATACAAATGGACGACGTAATCAAACGTACGATGGACAAAACAATTCCGAAGGTAGTTCAAATCGACAACAGCGATGTTTATCGAAATGCTACCATCGACGCACTTCACGTGCACAAAAGTAGGCTGCTGTCAAGACTCAAACTCTTGCACAGGCGTTTTACAGATCCGCAAAACGCGGAAGTCAGAGCATTGAAGTCGGAGATCAAGAACCTCCAACAGTTAATTCGAATAAACTATAGCTTGGCTATAAGCTTGCACTGGGGCAACAAAATCCGGGCTGTACGATCCAACAACCCGGGTATGTTCCCGCAAGTAAATAAAATATTTCGGAGGAAAGATCAAAACGACATTCAAATCGTAAGGCTTCCCAGAACGACAGACAACGAACACTTACTGACTTCAGTTGGCATCGATCCAGATGAGGCAGTGCTAGACAATGACTTCTTTGCGGTGGAAGATCCCCAGGAGAAGGTTACAGCTATTGGTGCAGTGTTCCAGAGAGTGTATACGGTCAACGAGGTTAGTAGGCCGAATCACGATCTGGAGAACAGAGCCCTGCTAAACCACTTCTATCTCCGCAATGAGATAAGTCAATGGCGATCAGAGAATCCAGGGTTCACCAGGTTCAATGACGAGAACATGGCACATAGTGCCGTCGCCAATGATGGGAATCACATCTTGATTTCTCAAGAAGATCTCCAGGGTATCTTCCACTCGCTGAAGAAGAAAAAGTCAGTGGGAATCGATGGAATACCGAACATTGTGCTTCGCCATCTTCCCCCCGAAGCGGTCCAAACGTACACAACCCTGTTCAACAATGCGCTGAGTAATGCACATTACCCCACGCACTGGAAAACAGCTGTTGTTCAACCGATCCCTAAACGGGACAAAGATAAGTCCATTCCGACAAATCTTCGGTCGATCAGTCTTCTTCCTTGCATAAGCAAGGTTTTTGAAAAGATAGTCATTCGAGTTCTGAAGCAATGGGCTGATGAAAAGAAAATCATACCGGACAACCAGTTCGGATTCCGAGCGGGGCATGATACCATTAATGCCGCGTCAAAACTGGTTTCCGACATACAATGGAATAAAAACAAAAATCAGTGCACGGGTGCCTGCCTGATTGACTTGGAGAAGGCGTTCGACACCGTTTGGTTAGAGGGCCTCTTCCTCAAGTTGGTCAGGCTTGGCATAAGTAAACCATTGCTATACATGATCTATGACATGATAACAGGTAGAAAGTTCGTTGTGAAAAATGGTGACGTAACTTCCACTACGGTCTTTAACATTAAAAACGGTCTGCAACAGGGGGCCATTGGTTCCCCGATCCTGTTTTCCATATTCACTGCAGATCTTATAGGTTCCATGCCGCACTTAATTGCGTACGCCGACGACCTAGTTGCGTACAGATCAGGTCCGAAGGTCGAGGTAATAAACATCTTGTTGCAGCGTGACTTCGAGAAAATCCAGCGATTTTGCGACGACTGGAAGTTGCTTATCAACTTCCAGAAATGCGAAACTAGTCTTTTCCGGACCCCGTTGGACAGGGCATCGCGGGATACGCGCCAAAACTGGCGTAAGTTCGGCATAGTTGACCCGCATGGTCGGCCGTTAGCTGTAAAAAGTGTAGTTAGATATCTAGGCATTTGGCTGGATCAATATCTGTATTTTGACAAACATATAGATATTGCTCTGACGAAAGCCAGAAAAGCCTTTGCTGCGGCAAGAAGGTTGTTTTTCAGCAGCCAACTTGATACCAGAGTGAAGGTAATCTGCTACATGGCCCTAGTACGGCCTATTATGGTGTACGGTTGTCCATTGTGGTTCAACGTGAGTCCTTCCCAGATGGAAAAGATGAGGGTGTTCGAGAGGCAGTGTCTTAGGAGCTGTCTCCGTCTGTATCGCACACCCGAGTCTGAGTACAAGAAGTACTACCCTAACGAGGTCCTGTACAACGAGGCAAACGTGAATAGGGTAGATAATTTTATAATTAAACTAATCAGAAGACACACTGCACGAGCTATGACCTCGTCCAACAGTCTGATCTTTGGGGCTTACTACCCCAATTGTATGTACCATGAAAGGGTGCGCCTTAACGGCTTTATTCCTCCCGAAGCATTCCTCTATCTAGACACAATTGGCCTAATACAGGATCCACAAGGATGTCCTATCATCTTCCATGTCGTACGCCGAACAGTGGATAGGCGACTTCAATACGAACCGGATGTCGTTCGCACCCACGAGGATCTCCTCCGGTTCAGTAGAGCGATCCCCGCTCGAGATAGGAAAGAGTCTGCCAAAGAACGGCAATTTTACTGGTGGTTACACCAAAACCAGCCTCCGCCACCGCTAGCTTTTCCACAGGATCAGGTAGTTGACCATAGTGGCCAGCTTACATAGTTTTTAAGGTAGCTTTAAGAAAAAAAAAAAAAAAAAAAAAAAAAAAAAACCAAAAAAAATAATAAAACATAAAATCCAAAAAAAATAATAAAACATAAAATCCAAAAAAAAAGAAATATATACATGAAACAAAAACAAAAAAAAAAGGTGCATCACGGCGTATAAATTATATATGTTATGCATATACACGACATATACGCCCTGGTGCACGTGTCCGTACTGTTACGGACATAGTTAAGATAGTATTAAGTTTTATTTTAGGGTAAGTTAGTATAAGGTAGGTTAAGTAGTTAGGTTTAGCCAAGTTTTTTATAAGTTTTCTTGGCAAAGCAATAAATAAATAAAAGATTGTCACTAAAGACTAAAAAAAAAACGTAGATTAAGCCGAAAGGCACATTTATAACATAGATTAGATTAGCTTAGAGTACCCGCATAGGGTCAGTAGGTTAGTATTAAGAACAATTGTAATTCTTAAGATAGTTAAGCTAGTTTTAAGTAATTTTGTCTAGCAAGTAAGAAATATAAAATTGAATTAAATAAAATTGCGTTAAAAAAAAAAAAAAAAAAAAAAAAAAAAAGAGCTAACTGCCGCGGAGTGAAAGGTACTCGGTTCGAGACCCAGTGGGGGAAATAACTTTTTTTTCTCCAAAAGCACCAAACCCACTAGGAAAGATAGTAGTCGAGGAATGGAGGCGAGCGGGCAGTCCGCTCGCATAGAAGCGGACGGAGAGATCCAGCAACCGGTGGCTGAAGAGTCACGCCACCAACCAACGGTGCCCTTAGAAGGCACAACGAAGAGGAGGAGGAAGAAGCAGTCCTCCAACAGTTCAAAGAGGCGCAATATAAAAGCGTCAGACGACAAACCCGAAGAAGAAGGGAGTCCAGCGATGACGTCATCAAACGAGACATCAGCCGAGACCGATGGAGAAGACGATGCGTACTCGTACGTATCGGATGGGAGGGAAGGGCGGTTCGCAGTAAGCAGCATAAGCTTTGAATCGATGCCCTCCGATACAGAGGAAGAAGTGGAGGCGATAATTCGCTCCAAAGAGTCGAAGGTTTCTGATCTGAAGGAGGAAACACAAAAATTACTCCACGAGATCAGAGAACTTAGAAGAAGTACTCTCGAAAGGAGAAGAAAGGAGGAGGAAGAAAGACTTCTGAAGCTGGGGCAACTACAACAACAGTTGCCCGTCAATAACGAGCTGAATAATCAGAGGCAGCAACAACAACAGCAAGCAGGCAAACCAAAAATTAAGAACGCGGCAGCTCAACAACAAAAGCAGCCAGATACACAACAGCGGAAGAAACAACGCGAGAATGCAGCTCAGCGACCAACGAAAGCAGCAACACAACAGCTGATGAAGCAACAAAATGCAGCAGCTCAACAAAAAGAACAACCAGCAACACAGCAGCATAAGACATCAGTGCAACAACAGCATCCAGCATGTCACCAGCAACAGCAGCAGCCCAATAAGAAGGACAAAGTGCCACCGATCAACCTCTACAAACCGGATGTCAAACAAACTGCACAGGTATGTAGGACGGCCATAGGCAGTGGTAATTTCCTTATAAAAAAAAATAAAGGTTATGAGAAGTACTCAATCTGCTGCAATACAGTAGACCAGTACAATAAGGTAAAAAAGTGTTTAAAGCGTTCGACGATAGAGTTCTTCTCCTTTACGCCAAAAGGAGAAAAACTCCAGTCAAAATTATTAAAGATCTCCGGACCGCTCGAAGCGGAGGAGATCTTCCAACTGCTCAAGGAGCATGTGTGTGATGGTGTCGAGATCGTCGGAGTCAAGTCCTTCACCACAGCTAAGGCAAAAAGGGAGGGGCGGAAATTACCGTTCTTCATTGTGCAGGCTACACCCAATAGCAAAATAGATAAGCTAAACGATATAGAACGTCTGGCTGACTACTATTGCGTCTGGGAAAGCATTAGAAGGCGCGATGGCACTCTTCAATGTGCTCGCTGCCAAAGGTTCGGACACGCCGCGTCGAACTGCCACATGCAGCCTCGATGCGTCAAGTGCAGTGAGAACCACAGTGCGGAGAATTGTCCTCTGGGCAAAAGGGAGCAGCTGACAAGAGTCAGCTCAAGTGCGTACTCTGCGGAAACGCGGGGCACACCGCTAACTATCGGGGTTGCCCTAAGTTTCAAGAGCGGAAAGCAAAAACGGTTCTGCAGAAGCAGCCCCCTATGAAAAAGCTGCTCGGGGCAGCCATTCCCGTAACTCCTCAATTGACCTACGCCCAAATGGCGTCCGGCCAGACGAGCACGGAAAAGCAGCAACTACCAAAGGTAGTGCCGCAACCTTCAGTGCCAAAAGCACTCGAACCAGCGCCTGAATGGAAAGCTTCCATTGAAGGGCGTATGGCTCGGTTAGAGGAGCAGGTCGGCCAAATTCTGGCGCTCCTGCAGAACCAACCACGTCAAAAGTCTTAATGGCTGCGCAGACGGAGAGTATTTTTAAGATCCTTGCAGTGAATGCAAATTCATTGATAGGGGTCCCACGAAAAAACGAGCTCTATAGATTGTTGGACGATCAAAGCCCAGAGCTGATGCTGATTAGCGAAACCAAGCTAACTCGGAGAGGCATACTGGAGCACAGCAATTATAGTGTTATTAGAAGAGACCGGCCCAATTCCAGTGGTGGAGGCGGTGTTGCGATCTTCATAAAAAATAATATTAAACATAAAGTAGTGTATAGTGGTGAAGTACGAAGGTTTCAGGAGTTGGAGGCCTGCATCGTGTGCATTTCGCTCCGCAGTGGAAGGAGGTTGTATGCGGTGTCGGTCTACTCCTCTGGCAACCCTAGTTCCAGAACAACTATATCAGAGCTCGATTCACTCTTTCGATGTCTGAGGCTGGACTCGGAGGAGAACTATTTCATTTTGGCCGGGGACTTAAATGCCCGACATGGATATTGGGGAAACATAATTTCCAACTATAGAGGTGACCAGCTTTACAGCTGGTTCTGCTTGCACAGTGTCGAGTATAGACTCGATTTGAGGGCAACAGAGATATCGTCGTTCCCCAGGAGCGGCTCTTATCTGGATCTCCTGCTGTTAGACGCAAGACTGCAGCTGACAGACACAGACGCACAAACGGTAAACTGTTTGAACACATTCGTGTATCTCAGTGACCATTGCGGACTCAGTGCCGAAATCAAGATCCCCAACGACATTGCGGACTTAGGAGAGTTTGTTCAAACGTACCCCTACAATTACAGTAGGGCTCGATGGACACGCTTCTCCAGACAAATGACGCGAGCACTCTCTTCGAACGAGCTCCACATACCGTCCAATAGAAACTTGTCAAACGAAGAGATTGACATGTATCTAATTCAATTGGACGAGACAAAAAAAACGAACGATGGACAGCACGATACCACGGTATATACGTACAAACAACCAAGACATTTACCGCAATGCGACAATTGACGCACTACACCAACAAAAAAGTAGGCTCCTAACAAGATTAAAAAACTTGTACAGGCGGTTTACTGACAGACGTAGTGAGGAAGTTAGGACACTGAAATCGCTAATTAAGAACATTCAGACATTAATTGCCCAGAATTACAGACTTAATGTTAATTCTTACTGGAATGATAAGATTCGGGCTGTTAGATCTAACAACCCGAGCATGTTCCCGCAAATAAACAAATTCTTCCGTAGCAAAAATAGCGATCTTCCGTGTCTTAAACTTCCCAGAACGACGGACAACGAACGTATACTGACTACAGCAGGTATTACTCCAGATAATGCCGTACTCGACGATAACTTCTTTGTGGTCGAAGATCCGCAAGAAAAAATGGAGGTACTAGGCGCGGTCTTCCAAGAAGTGTACAAGGTGAATGAGAGCGTTCGCCCGAACCACGACTTGGATAACCGCGTACTGGCTAGCAACTCTCAACTTCGAGAAGACATGCAACAATGGCGATCTGAGAACACTGGCTTTGTCGTGTTCAATGATGATATCATGGCAGATAATGCCATCGCCGACGAAGGGGTTCAACCCCCGTTCATATCGAAGACAGAACTCCAAGCGGTCTTCGAATCATTAAAGAAGAAAAAGTCTGTTGGAATCGACGGGATCTCCAACATTGTGCTAAGACACCTCCCCCTGGAAGTGGTTAACATGTACACAATCCTGTTTAACAATGCTTTGAATAATGCATATTATCCAGAGCATTGGAAAACTGCGATTGTGCAACCCATATCCAAGAGAGGAAAAGATTCTTCGAATCCTTGCAACCTCCGGTCAATAAGTCTCCTTCCGAATATCAGCAAGGTATTCGAGAAGGTGATCAATAGAACTCTGATCAACTGGACTAAGGACAAAAATATAATTCCGGATAACCAATTCGGTTTCAAAGCGGGGCATGACACTATTCATGCTGCGGCGAAACTGGTGTCGGATATCCAATGGAACAAGAGCCAGAAACAATGTACGGATGCCTGCTTGATTGACCTGGAGAAGGCCTTTGACACCGTATGGTTAGAAGGTCTTTTTTACAAGCTCAATCGGCTAGGCATAAGCAAACCACTGCTGTACCTACTGTGTAACATGCTTACCGGTAGACGGTTCGTAGTCAAGAATGGCAACGTGACCTCCACAGGTATATTTGAGGTAAAAAATGGTCTCCAACAGGGTGCCGTAATTCGCCGATCCTGTTCAACATTTACTTGAGCGATCTGTTAAGTTCTCTTCCTCATGCAATTGCGTATGCCGATGACTTGATCGTGTACAGATCAGGCAAAAAGATCGAGGAAATCACTACTCTCACGCAGGGTGACTTCGATTCATTCATGAATCGACACTTCCAGAAGTCGGAAACCATTCTGTTCAGGATGCCGTTGTATAAGGCCTCGTCGGATACGAAAAAGAATTGGCGAAAGTTCTCAATCGTTGGAAGACACGGGGAACCACTGGCGCAAAAGACTGTAGTCAGATACCTGGGGATCTGGCTAGATCAGTATCTATATTTTAACAAACATGTAGATGCTGCTCTGGCCAGAGCCCGAGGCGCTTTTGCCCTTACAAAGAGACTGTTTTACAACAGCCAACTCGATGCAAGGGTGAAGGTCATCTGCTACATGGCGCTCATCCGGCCAATGCTCACCTATGGCTGTCCCGTGTGGTTCAACGTGAGTGCAAGCTTGATGGAAAAGATTCGGTTGTTCGAGAGGGCTTGTCTTAGGGCTTGCCTTCGCCTTTATCGAACTCCAGAGTCCCAGTACATAAAATACTATTCCAATGAGGTCTTATACAACAGGGCAAACCTGATAAGAGTGGACAATTTCCTGTTGAAGTTGGTTCGAGGTCACACTGCTAGAGCGATGAACTCGTCCAATAACTTGATCTCAGGGGCTTACTACCCCAATCCCCAATACCACGAAAGGGTACGTCACAACGGCTTCGTCCCCCCAGAAGCCTTTCTCCATTTAGACAAAAACGGGCTGTTACAAAATATAAATGCGGTACCGCTCATCTTCCACATAGCCCGTTCAACTGTGGATGGGCGACTCAACCACGACCGCTCCGTCGCACAACGAGCTGAGGAGGGTCTCCTCCGCTTCAGTACGGCGGTATCAAGGAGAGATGTTCTGGATGTTGCATCGCAACATCGAAAATTCTGGTGGCTGGGGAGAGAGGGAACTCCCTCGTCGAACCCTTTAGACCCGGGGTAGAAAGGGTAGCGCGTTCCCCCTTATGGGGAGCAGTCGGTCTCTGTCTTGCAGCGGAATAGATGAAAATCTATAAGCTGCAACCTATGGCCGACCTACAAAGCCTAAGGTAGTTGTTAAGGTAGTATAGGTATAAATATATATATATAAAAAAAAAAAAAAAAAAAAATAAAAAAAAAAAAAAAAAAAAAAAAAAAAAATATTAGTATTCACATGGGTACACCACTGTGTATCTATGTGTATACATTGTATATATTAAGTACATATATATACATATGTCTATGTATTCATATATACATATGTATATGTATGTAGTTTAGCTTAAGTTAGTTTAAGTTAATTATAAGGTAGTGTGTAAGTTAGGTTATAAGTTTTAAGTAAATCCTGTTCAGTCATTAAGTTTTTTTTTCTCAATTTTTCTTAATAATAAGTCGTACAGATCATGAAATTATTCTTTAAATGCATGGAGTTTTAGTTTAAGTCGAAAGACATAGGATAAGATTAAGTTTAGCTTAGAGTGCCCGCCTAGGGCCAGTAAGTTATATATATAGTAATTCTGTTCGTTCAACTAGTTTTAAGCATTTTTGTCTAGTATATAAGATTTTATGAATTCCTAAATAAAAATGAAGTAAAATGTAAAAAAAAATGTTGAGTTCACGATTTTTCCAATCCAACTTCATAGCTCACCTGAAAAGCAATCTCAAAAGCTATCCAAAAAATAACTGACCTCACCACAGTATCGATTCTCCCACAACGACGACCTACGAGCATATGAATGAAAGTACCCCCCGCACAACACTCTGTCACAGGAATTACACCCAAGTGCCCAAAATCCTCAAATGATGAATTGCCCCAAACGAACATCAAGGACGAAGTTCTCTTCGAGCACTCATTCTTCATAAATCTATTTCACTCCTTCCAAACACACACACATACCCTCTCACCCTTACAGTGCATGGGCAAACAACAAAACATACTTCCACTGCCACTTTATGCCTCATCTGTACAGAATTGATGACTTTTGCTGCACAATCCTGACAAGAACTCCGCATGCGAACTAAACAAACAGGCATCCACTTCGCTGTAAATAAGCAAAAGCAAGCGAAAAAGAAAACAACGTTAACTGCAATAAGTTTTGCAAATATTTATCCCTGGAGTCGTTAAAGTTTTTCTTTTTTTTTCCATTCTTAGCTTCAACCCAAAATAACAACACACACATAAACACAAAGAAGGGGAAAAAAACGTACACAAGGACAGGATGAACATGAAACTTTTTCGGCTTCATCAATTTCAAGGATACACTTCAATGCATAACAAGCCATAAATTTTCTCTTCAAAAACCAGCGAAAACGAACTCAAGATAAGTCACTAAGCCGGTGATGTGGTTACAATAACAACAAGTATCACTGCAAGGAATCACAAGAAGTTCAGATTGCACTTGGTAACAACACAGTCTGCTGTTGTTGGGAAGCAGTCTCGTGTTTTGTGTGTGCTCCTCTGCAGCATTGTGGGGGTGGCCAATTCAGGTGGATTGTGTTCATCGAAGCGCATCGGGGTGACAGTAGTGATCATTATTTTTTTGTGAAACTCGATCTGACAAGGAGTAATGGTTACGGATGTGATGCAGCTTGATGGCACTTAGAGAAGCTATGAATGAATGGACTGGCTACATTGACTGCATTTAATGAGGCTGTCGTCCGAAACTTGGTAATTCGGAATATTTTATAAGTCTCGTGAGCTTTTTTTTTTTTTTAGATATTCCCAGTCACGCAGTAGTGGATGTAAGTGTCAATCAATGTCAGGGGAGCTGGGAATACGAGTAGACCGAGTAGAGCCATTCGAAAATTTCAACCTCGCCTGGATAGTCAATAAATTCACTTGAATCTGTGCCGCTCCACGGTGTACGGGGATCTGAAAGACTCTAGAAATTTGACTTACTGGACATGTTGGCAGACATCTTGGTTAAGGAACATCGTTAAAATTTGCCGTCAACTGTTCTGTGTTATAAGACTAATCACCATGGATGTTATTAAAAACGAGTGCTTCATTCGAAAAATATTCCCAAACTGTTTTCCTCGCCATATGAATCCTTCCTGGTCGACTGTCCGACTTTTTCGTAAATTGTATAAGATATGTCAAGCAAAGGTTTAAATAAGGCATTTATCCATGGTAAGTCTTGTGAACTCAAAGTAACCCTGAATGAAGCCATTTGGTAAGATATAAATAAGGTATACAAACCCACCATGAAAGAACCAGCAATTGTACTAAAGGTTAAGTATTTCTTAAGAATTGCAAAAAAAATGTCTTATAAGGAGTACCACCGAAAAAATGTAGCCACAAAAAATTAAGAAAAAATACAGGAACAGTAGAACTAAAAAAATTAAAAAAATTAGAAGTATTTATTTTATATCTAGGAATCTGTAAGAATTATAAAATTAATTAAAAAATAATCATCAAAAAAACATCTTTTGAATTTTTAGAGCTACTTTTCCAACATTTTTTTTAATTCTTCCGGGGTATTGACAGCTTTTTTGTTGACCCTTAACTTTTTTTTGACAAGGTACAATGTCTTTCAATGGGCCTAAGTTCTGGCGTACTCGGAGGATTGGCTTCTCTAGGGACCACCAGAACCTTGTTTAGCTCATACCAATCTATCGCTCTCTTTCCATAGTGACATGACGCAAGATCAGGCCAAAATAAGGGCGGTTCTCGACGATTGTTGTTACATAAATTTGCCCATTTATTGAGTCAGTCGTGATGAAAGTTTGATTTGGTGCTTGCCAAGCAAGGACATTTAGGTTGTGTTCGAAACTTTGCTTAAACATTACCTCTACCTTTGGCGGTATAAAAAAAAAACGATTAATGGTCCATTATGATGCATGAAAAATTGGTCAAAAGATTCGATTGCAAAAGCTTTGTCCTTTGTTTCGCATCAATTTTTTTTTTTTTCATTGCGGTGTGGAATTTTTTGAACTGCTATACTTTCAAGCCCGTAGTTCTCTTCATTTTATGAACCAAACAATTTGAACTTGCTGCTTTTTTTCCCTAATGATGTTCAGAGATGTTCAAGACTGAAAATCTTAGTGACCTTTTTTGTGTTCATAAAACCGGCACTTCTACTAGACCTCCTTCTTTTCTTTCAACTCACAGGTTCTCCTTATTATATTCTCAATAGCAGTTCCAACTGTTTTTCTATTAACTCTTAGGTTCTTTGAGATTTTATATACGTCCACCCTGGGTGTGCTAAGTGTGTGACTTAATAATGCTGTTTCTAACATAAAAAAAAAAACATTTCATTGATTTTTCTGTAATTTTTGGAAGTAAATTCAAGACAAGAGTGGGTACATATTTTCGATGGTACTCGTTAGTAAGGCATAAGTAAGGAATACTCGTGCTTATTCGTTATTTTTGGGCCGACACACATGTGATCTAATTTGAAAGAATAAAAGTTTTTGTGTGGATAATATAAACGTGAGTAGCTATGGATCAGCAAGCCGTAAGTTCAAATTAAATAGAAATTTTTAGATTTATTTATGTACTTTGTACATGATTTGTAGAAAACCATCAAGGAGCCATTTGACATCGAAATTCCCCCTACTGCGAAAATAAATTGGAACTTTCGGAAAAAATATGAAGGCGATAAAAAATGTTTGTTTTAATTTGTTCAAACAACGCTATACGATGGACTCCATAGATACTTGCAAATATATCTTATTTTTTGACTTAATATCAATGTTTAAAATTCTCTTTCTTGATTCAGGCTGCCTTAATCATGCTAACAGCTCGTTTGAGGATTACGAAAAGGACATCAAGACGATATCAAAAAGGGCAAAAATATAATGGATCAGCGTAACCACATGTTCCGGTTACAAAATAAAGTGGTGAATTAATTCCAAGAGTATACCTGATCGCTTAGGATAGGCTTATGATAGGCCCATGTTAGAGTGAGGAACAAAATACGGGATCTTGAAGGCGAAGAAATATTCCTTATAAATGACAAGCCTTATGCCTAAGGAATAAATTCTATTGAAATAAGGATTATGTAAGTCTTACTTCACCTTATTTTTTCAAGTCAATCGGTTCTAGGTTTGTGGTTGCCGTGGCGTAGTGGGTAAGCGCGTCGACTCCTACGCAGAGGGTGCCAGGTTCGATACCCGAATTCACCACCTTTGAGTATTCACCTCAAAGAGTATTCCTGTTTAGAAAAAGCTTCTCAATTTCGCCGTTCGGAGTCGGCATTAAATTGTAGGTCTCTTCCACTCGTGAAAGAACAATAGCACGCACAACGCGAGTGATTGCTGAGAAACTAGGCACAGGTCCACCTCGGACTTTCGCGCCATCAATATTATTATTATTATAATCGGTTTAGCAGTGCTGCCAGCTCGTTGTAAATTCTCATTTTCTAGGTAATGTTGTATAATGAAAGATAAATTCCTTCTGAAAATATTTTAAATATAGCAATGATTATTGTTGTACACTTAACGTAGGCGGCCATGCCATTGTGGCCGTTGTGGCAATTGTTGTGAACAATTTTAAAATCCAAAATAAATATAATTTGCTAGCACTATAGTCGTAGAGAGCCTCATAGAGCTCAGGACATTCTCCAAAACTGAAGACACGTCTGTGGCCAACTGAGAAGTATTCAAAGAGCTATAGGAAAAATCAGCGACAGGACAAACTTTAGTCCCCTTTGCTCTCAGTGATGCCAAATCTACGCATAATTATTTCATAATGGGCATAGCTCGAGCTTGGCTTCTACAGTACCTATTAATGTTGTGCCTTCTTCTGTTCTAAGACGAGTGCATAGGACTCACAGTTTCTTGCCAACGCTCGAGGATGCTTTTCAAGACAGGAATACTCTTTCAGCACTGTCAGTGACTCGATAGAGGTGAAGCTAATGTAGTGGAGCGAATGCTACGAGTCAACAGAAGATGATTTGGATACCGACAAACTATATCTGACATGATGGACACCCTGTACAAACCGATCTGACAACCGAGATACCGTCTTACGGTTTTTTTCCTTCAAACATCCATAAATCCTTGATCTATATCACTCATTATTCAAGCAATGACAGTTCATCAAAAATAAACCTCTCGAGCAAGTCCCACCAAGGAGGACACAGGAACGACGCTGCATACTCAATGGCATGAAAAAGATCCATAAAGAAAAATCTAGAAGACGCAGCTCTGGAAATAGCCAGTATCCGCTGGCTTGCCCAGAATATCAAAACTGCAGCCCGGCGGATGCTGAAGAAGAAGAGATCAGCATCATTTGTCGGCACACTAGGGGTCGTTTTGTTCACTATTGCTCAACTTGCCGGAAAACAGATAGTTCAACTCGGGCTTTAACCGACGAGTTGAAAACTCATTTTTTTCACTATTCAACTCAGAGTCTGGAATTTAAAATCAAGAAGTGGTCCAACTCTCTTCACACATGCTATGTCATTTTAAACTTTGAATGTATGGCGTGTGCTGTTAGTGTGCGCTGTAGGAGGATGAATTTAGAGCGAACGTTTTCACCTGAGAAAATGGTTGGATATGTCTTTCCTCCATTATCCCCGTTTTTCAGTTGCTGCCGGCTATATTATGGATAACAGCACAAGCGACTATGCACATTTGTAGTGTTTGATTTCATCCCTTAACTTCTGCTATTTCCGTAAGTTGAAGAAATGAGCAGTTCATAAACTCATGAGTTGGAAATTGAAAGTTGAAGCCATAAAATTTTAGTGAAAAAAAGTAACTCCAGCTGTTGAAGAGCAATATCTCAAAGTTGCCTTTAAGGTTTGGTGAACAAAATGACCCTATTAGGAGTCCTCATGTTGAATTTTGCCACATGTATGTGTAACGTGACTGAGCATACCGCACAACGCTGCAGAGATGAGGAGGAAAAGAGAATCTATCAAACATCTTCTCTGAATGAATCCTCAGCCCTCAAAAGCAGTTCCTGGAAAAGCACTTCTTTGGAGCGGTGGAAGACGTGTGTGGTGTTGAATTGAAAAACCTGGCTGGTCTTACGGTACTTTAAGAGTCCCTAACATGAGCACGATGGACCCAACATGTTGGTTTAAGTGAGCCACTGCCAGTAAATCGTCAAGGCACTCAAATACCCACCTACCTATGTAATGCCGTGAAATAAAGAAAAACAATGCAAGCATACGCCAAATCTATCTAAGTACTGAGCGCCTTCTTTTAACGAAATGTCCCAACCGCCAGTCAACACCACAATGAATTGGTGTTGAGGACAATCTTCATATCTAGACTTCTGCATCAAGCACAATCCACTAGTAGCTGCAGTCTTGTTGCACAACTGTGGATCAGTGTCGAATTATTAAAATTAGCTTCATCCATATTTTAGGGGATATTCAAACCACTCAGGCGGAAAAGTACTCGACTCACGTGGCCTTACCCAATGCCATGGTAAGGAGAGGAGAAGAAAAATGAGTCACTTCCTTAAGAAAGCATTCCATAAATTCTTTCCAAAGTTAACAATGTCCGTCTCCAAGGCACTGTCACACCCAATGGACCAAAAAGGAAATACGTCGAAGGCGATACATCAGTTAATGAGGACGATGAAAGGTGCCCCAAACCCGTAGGACCAGACAAAAGAACGAAACGAAAAAGTTATCGGCATCAGAAGGGAACAGCTGTACCGCTTCAGGAAGTGTTAGTCTAACTACCAGAACATGCCGTCCTCAGAAGGCACGTCCTTTCAGTTTCATTTTCTTTGTTCTTTGCTGCTTTCTTTTCTTTTTCTTTTTTTTTTTTTTGATCATCTTCCATTCTTCTTTCACCTCACGTCACTCCCCATTCTTGTGAAATATCGAAGACACTTCAGGACTCCACTGACGCACAAAAAGAGATACCGGCAGATAGATATATACATATGTATAAATGAAATGTTCACACAAAAGAAACACTAATAAGGATGCGCCCCACTTACAGATGCGCACGTTTCCATTACCATCCTCCGCTAATACATAACACAATCGCCCCATCTGCTCCATTTGCCCCATCCGACTCCAGCACCGAAGCTAAATTGAGATGAATTTTTTATATTAATTACAATAAACGAAAGTACTCATAGTTCAAGGACATCCGGAGGACGATACGACCCCCATCCCTCAGCCATTTCCGCTCGCTTTGGCGTCCTCATTCGCTTCATCAAGTCGCCGTTCACCAGTCGCCATGCGCCAGTGACAATGATGAGCGATTAATTTCCCTCCCCCCTCGTCCAAGCCATCGAAGTGTATTTTATTCATTGTGCCATCTCATTTAATTGATCAGCCCACTCAGGCGCAGGCTGATAGGCGGACACCGCCCACCCACCCACTCAAGGACGAAACAAACACACAAAAAAGGGAAGTAAGTGCGCTCGGAATGATATCTAAATTGAATTGACTCATCATCGTGCCAGCGAGATGGAAGCGAGTGAATAAGTATCCTCATCCACGACGACGCAAACAGAAAAAAAAGGACCACCCAGACCGGGACCCAGGAGCCGAGTTAAGCTGGTGAAATATTGATTAAGTAATTAAGCGAAGGTCATTAAAATTGTTAAGCATGTCGGCGGCAGTGGCGGCACAGACAGGCAGCGATGATAACAGGTCGTCCTTCTCGAAGGTTCTTACTCCAAGCATTTCATGGCCCATTGATCGGATGATTTCAATTAGGATGACAGACACCGCGCGCCCTCTGCTAACAGAGTGATTCCACCAAACTCGAAATTCAATTACAACATTACGAAGGACACTAATTTCTTTCCGGAGGATAATGCCAAGTGATTTTGCGGCGGATTACTGAACGAAGAAGTCACAATCGGGTATTGATTGGCGGCACTCAATGCTGGCGAATGAGGACGATGTAATTCCACAGATTGCCTGCTAATGGCCGAGGACATAAGGGACGTTCCACGTCTACTTTTGCGTTTTAGAAAAAAAAAAACACGAAAATGGTTGGTCACGTGCCTTTGGTTTGCGTCGGCCTGTGCATCGTTCAAAGGTTTTTGTTCGAAACGTTCACGAGGACGACTCTTTCATCGCAATCTCTGTGGAGATTATTTGTATCCGTTTTTAGTGAACCTTTTGCTGGTGTTGTTGTTGTGTTGATTATGCGCTCTGACTCGGTCCCTGAATGGATCGGATACCGATGTCGATTCGCAAATCATCGGGAACTGAGAGAAATTTAAATGTGACCGCACGTAGTGACATGGGTAAGCCCAGAAGGAAAGAAAAACAAAATTTGCGGACAAGGGGACTATCCGGTTCGCCTCTGGCAAGCATGAGGATGTCAGCAGCCCAGAGAGACTTTTTGACATGGTCACATGGATTTTTGTGGCTTAAATACATTTTTTTTTGTGACAGTTTTTGTTGCGGAAGGTTGACCCGCACGAGAGTCGGAGGCATGGGATAATGGCCCGAGTGAGGGACAGCTTAGAATTTAAGTCCATTCGATTCAATGCAGAAATGTGAACTTACGCAAAATCGAGCATGATTTACTGAATTGTGCTGACTTGAATACCCAGCAATCACATGCGATGAAATGGGTGAAGAGGGGTGAAGAACATGGAAAGGAGGTCTGTTGCCGCCTTGCCAAGCTGGGGAATGATATTGGAGATCCTTTGTTTCTTATAGGCATTTCTCTGAGTGACTATCTCAGCCAGTGGCAGGTGTCGTTGCATTGTGGCCAACGCCGCTAGTTGGTTCGAACGCTGATGCGCCAACTTCCACTTTGTGGGATCGCGGACAGAGAATCATCAAATCTTTGTACTCTGTGACATTCTCCAGAATACGCTCTCCAGAACATAAAGAATGGACCACAGAGTGCATGGCTCCGGGAACCTCTAAAGATGGAAGCCAGATACCACCTAGAATCAAACCTGCTGTTCTCGTTCTCTCATGACATGTCTAAAAGGGGGAATATAGTTTTATGCTGAAACCGATCATCGAAACTAGAGATACCTCCGATTGGCCCCAGTTCATTGCCAGGGACTAGAGAGAAGTGGAGCCTTGAATTATGAAAGTTTCATTTAGGAACAGGCGCAGGCATAGGCACATTTTGTGGCCGATATCACTTTTAATTCGCCTCAGTTATCAATGAAGGTTCTAAGTTCTTCTTCCTTCGATGGAGAGTTTGTTACAGGAAAAGAGAAGACGCTTAGAGAAGTTCCTGTTCTCGTCTCAGTAACATCAACATAAAATTCGTTAAAAGGTCAACCCATCCTTAGAGCGAGTGCAAATGCCAATAAAAGAATCTAATGAAGCTACGTGAGTGTTTGGTGTTTAAAAGCCCCTGTCGTGTTATGCATTCTGACCATCTACGTTAAGTTAATCTCTTGAGTGAAGCGTGTGGCGCATCTCCACTTGAAGGTAGATATGAGCCAGCGATGAGGTGGGACTAGAACCAGAGAGTTAACCGGATTTCGATTTTGAATTTCACAGTTTGCCGACACCCCCAAAGTTGGGATGTGAGGTTACTTAGGCCTCTCAAGCAAGAGATAGTTGGCAGATCAGGTAAGGCTTTGAGGGAAAGGTCGGAGCATATGAAAGCGTACCTTTCAGATATGAAGTTGCTCATGAACCCAAACACAGATTCTTTAATCGCTACACAGTTTTACTGAACAACAAAATGTGAAGGAGAGTCTCAAACTACCTCATCTGTTATGATACGCACAGTACCATTCAGTGTTGGATAACCAGACACCCCAAACAATCTGGATTCAGAAGTTTTGCCCGAAGAGGGATTGTAGCAGAAGAAAATCGGTTTCCAGAGGGATCCAGAGATCCACATCTGTGCTTTGAGTACAACAGGACATCCGAATTTAGCTGGCTCAGGAAGGGTGTGTTGAGGGTAGCGCTAATATGCATATAGACTAACTATCCATCCGTGCTCTTGACAGCTTGCAGATCGCTGCAAAATCTCGTTATCGAACACTGGCTAGCATATTGTATTTCTGTGCCAGTTCAAAATACGTGGCCCTATAGCAAAATATGGGAGTGGAGGCTGTGCTAACCCGTTCTTGATTCTTGCTAAGTCACCAGCTTAGTTGACTGTGGATGGTACGACCCATAGTAGATGTTCCAAAGTTGATGATGATGTTGCAAAAGTCCTTCAGTGCGTAAGCTATGTCACAAGAATTCGTATTGTAGTGTATTGGCAAGACTACGATGGAGTGTGAGAGCGTGGGAGATGCACTTCGATGTATCATGATATTCATGACAAGCATCTTAGCTCCTATCTGTGTTGTCTTGTGTGAATGTTCAATCTTGTGTTAGGGCAGTTGTGATAGTAGTGAGTCGACACTACACGTATGTAAGTATTGCCAAAAATTCAAAGAAGGCAAACACGTTGGTGAAGCGCATGTTGCCAGCAATATCAGCTGAAAATTTTGCAAATATTAGGCAGCAGATCTTGGAATACATTCAAAGAGTGCAGATCGACAGTCGCTTATTCGTCGACTTCATGACATAGAGCCGATCAATACACCGCCATGTCACATTCCTGCCAAACTCGACACGTTGGACAGGATAACGATGGAGAATAGCCGCTAAATTAAAAAAAAGTTTAACACGCTGTAACTTCGTCGACATAGTTCTCGAGCAGATTTTTCGAACATAACAGGTCAACACCCAAACCCGATGCACCGACTTGATTGAAAAACGATAGCGACCTACCATTTAAACGGAAGCGGTGAAAGGGGGAAATGACTGAATCTTTTCGTCTAGTAGGGACAACAACAATAACGCCTTGGACAGAGCCTCACAATGGACACAAAGATAACTTCGAGGTATTCCGAGACTTCTTTAACCATGGTTCCATGGTTCCCATGGTAGAAAGACGGAGAACGGAGAATTACTCATGAGCTCAGAATGTTAGGTTAGGATGATTGCCACCACTGTAGCAGTTGTGGCCAACTTAGATCGTGGTTGGATCCTTTGTGCTATAGCTCAGAAGTTAACAGAGTCATTTCTCGAATGATCCTCTTGACTTTAGAGAAGATATTGACTTTAGAGAAGATATGATCATATCGAACATTGTTGTTGGCTTTTTTGGCTGGGCGCTTGGCTGGGCCATGCAGATGGCATGTGTATTTGACTTCAAACTAGAGATGCCAGTCAAAAAATAAGAATTAGTCTCATTCCATTCCTTCGCTAAGTATTTTAAAGCAATTAAGTAATTGTCTCAAACCTGTACACGATAATGCTTCATCGAAATACGAAACGTTAGCTCAGATAAGGGGTGGCGGCTGATCCTCACACAACTCACATACCACATACCCCTAAACAGAGTGAAACTAATTGTAGCCCACTGGGCCTTGCGTAGCTTTTGGTTTTTCCACCTAAGATGATATGGTTTCACTACAGCCACATCGTTTAATGTGTTGATGGACGGTTATAGGTATCTACAATTTTGTATCCAGCTGTTTCTCCAGTGTTTCACCGACTGCTGTTTATTTTCACTTTCTGCTATCAGTGGAAATCAAGGCTAGTCTAGGAGCATCGTGACCCACCAGGCAGAGGCAGTTAACTATTGGCAGCAAGATCCAGTTTTGGCGACCTGACATTCGCACCAGAAAATCGTGGTTCCATCGTGGCTGCATTAGTCCTCTTCCATGCATTGCTTGCCACTGTTGACGTTATGATTTTTTTTGATAACATTTAATTGATCAGAAGGCCGGCGCCTATCCAAATCCCGAAGGTGACCATAGTTGTGTGTCACCTCTACACCTCTGCCTGGACCATTTGATTCTGTGAACGCGGTGATATGCCTCCTGTCAGGTGTTAAGCCACTTCACTCAAACATCCTCACAATCCTACATGCGAGCGGCAAAATTAAATCCTTAATCCGAACAATTGTTGTTGCCTATTTGCGGCCAAATGCACAGTAGTTACGTCATTCATATCCATTGGAAGACCACTATTGTGCTTAGTCCACCGCAACCAATTTGTTTGATGAAAACCTTTCAGCAAAATCATTTTAATAATGACGAATTCTGGCAAAGCCTTCGGCAGAAAGTGTTCAATTAGAATTAATGGCGCGCACATTCCATTCCACGCCAGTGCTCTCCTCTCGCCGACGCCGCGACCGCCGCCCCGCGCACCAGGCTCACAGGAGTACCCTTCAAAAATTTCCCATATAAATTGCTCTTTGGAACATGATTTTAATTAGGACATTTCTCATTTGTCTATCGGGCTAAATAAACAACGCACACGCCGGGAACGGTCAACGGGACGTGGAATAGCATTCACGATCGGGGCATTCGTTAATGGTGTTTCTGTAAAAATCTCCAACGCGTCGTCGTCGCAGCAATTCTACGTACGAACATAGCATCCACCATTTGAATGATATAAACTTTTGCATTTCAATTAAAACCACATTCGCGCATCGGGGCATAGTGTTGTAGCATGGACTTCCGAAAGATTCGGCACTCTGATGCCATGATGTGTTTAATATTATTCTCCATCCCCCATCCTTGAGCTGCAGCTCGTCCACATTTAAA
This sequence comes from Eristalis intricaria, assembly GCA_964034865.1. NCBI lineage: Eukaryota > Metazoa > Arthropoda > Insecta > Diptera > Syrphidae > Eristalis > Eristalis intricaria. Next base: position 110,602,015 of record OZ035873.1, on the reverse strand, counting down.
TTGGCAGACTGCCTGGTTCGAGTGGCGCTGCTGTTTAATTGGTAGCTCGTGCCGCTTTTTGCATTTAGTCCCGACCAGAGGCGAAATAGAAAAATAATTTCATTTGTAGCGGAATCAAATCTCGTCGAGCTTTTTTTTTGTTTTTTTCTTTGTTAAAGTGAAATTGAGAAGCAAAATTTAAACGGCAAGGGTCCTGGGAAACAATCCGTTCGAATAATCCATTACTGATGCAATCTGTTTTGACAGTCTGGTATATCTGTCGCTGTCTGACGCTATAAGCTCAGATAATAAAAATGACATTATGCACAGCATTTGTCACGTGAAGTGTCATTCGAAACACTTTCACTTAGGGTATCACAGAAGGCGGTTGATTGCATTACGGTGTCACATTTCATGACTCGCTTTCGTGTGAATCCTGTTAAATAGCTCAACCCCGAAATCTAGTCATCCTCTCTCTAAAGTGACGAAGCGCACTGTAAGTAATGACACGCGATGGTATAGGCTTACCGACTACCCGTGTGCGCTGTGTGATGGTATATCAGACTGTCATTTTTGCCAAGGAGGTGTTTTCGTCTGAGGTGATCATCAATGGGATGTCAAATTCAATCGTTGACACCAGATACCGCGAGTGATGTACGAATTTGCGGCCAAATGGAAATGTGGCGTGTATCCCTAAATAAATCGTATTCGCATGGTTTTTCTTATTCAATTTGCGAATTTCACGAACAATTCGTTTAACTCGAAATGCACATAAATGTTTGGTTTTAAGGCCACCGAACGAGATTACAGACTGTACTTGAATTTATGCGTGTAATGTGATTTAATTTCACGTGACTTAATTGACACGTGAATTTACCATTTTTAAATGGATTTGAAATTCTGCTTGATTGTTCATAATATCCATACGCTTCCTTTGCAATTCTTTGTGATCAAACGAGCCTATTTCCAGTATAATTTGAGCCTGTTTCAGGTCACGAAAATTTAAGACCACCATGTGATCACGTGATCGAATTTTACGAATATTTCCGAAGCGCTCGAGAACCTGTGGATTAGGTGTAGCTTCAGAGTTTGAATAGTTACTATCCGCTGGGTAGTGCAACACGTATATTCGTCCGTGACACGTCTTCACGTGAATTACGAGTAGGCTCTGAATTTTAATATTTATTCCCCGCACTCGTGATTGCGAGCGTGTAGTGATTGTAGTGTAGTGCAGCACGCATATTGGGTCCGTGACACGTCTTCAGGTAAATTAGCTCAGAATTTGAATATTTATCTCGGCACTTGTGATCACGTGCAATTGCAATGAAGTGCAACACGTATATTCGTCCGTGACACGTCTTCACGTGAATTACGTGTAGCCTAAAAATTTAATATTTATGATACGCACTCTGCACTTGCGTGCTTTTGTCTTGATTATAGTGAAACACGTACATTCGTCCGTGACACGTACATTCGTCCGTGACACGTCTTCACGTGAATTACGTATTGGGACAGAATTTGAACATTTACTCTTAGCACTCGTGGTCATGTATAATTGTAGTGTAGTGCAATACGTACATTCGTCCGTGACACGTCTTCACGTAAATTAGCTCAGAATTTGAATATTTATCTCGGCACTTGTGATCACGTGCAATTGCAATGAAGTGAAACACGTACATTCGTCCGTGACACGTACATTCGTCCGTGACACGTACATTCGTCCGTGACACGTCTTCCGTGAATTAATTGTAGGTTTGGAATTTAACTGACGAGTATCAACCTACTTCTCAACTCAAAATGAATGGGGTACGCAGTATGAGTGCATGTTAAATCTTTTCTCCTACGTATGGATTCGCCAAAGGCTGTCCCTAATCCGCTGCACAAAATCCCGAAACCAAACAAAGCAACAACATTTTTCATCACTCGATATTAACGTCCTCAATCAATTTCTGCCATATCCGTCCACTGCTCAGCTCCCAGTCATTGTCATTTTCAGGATAAAGGACGATTAACCTCCCCGAAGGGCACCCCTTAGCTGATCAAGAGTTTGCCATCGCATACATATCTACCACCAAATGTCTGCTAAATGAAAAGTGGCTTGCAGAGTCACACACCACCACGTCCCGCACTAAATCTCCGACATACACCTACAACTCAGACCGCCGGCAAAGGTCATCTCATTTGCGTTCGGCAATCATCCCTAATCTATTAATAAGAGAGAGGGGGACCAACTATACCCAGAAGACAAACATTTCCACTGACAATCGCTTGCACAGTCACTCAGCCGTTGATACTTTGAGCATCACCACCAATGGCAATGCCAAACCTATTAGAACTGTTAGCTAATGACCCTAATTGAAAACTTCTTCTTCATCGTCAATTGAATTGAATTACGACAGCAGGAACCCAATTGTCAGTGAGCTAAGAGATCCATATCGGTCGGTACTGGCTGAAATGTAAGCCCCAATGCATTAGTAACGCCAGAAACAGCACGAAGCCATGTACGGGTACGAGATGGCATGCCTCAGGGGATTTAGGACATAATACCGCTCATTCTGGGCTGAGTAAAGTTCATGCCGCACTCATTTCCTCGGGGCAATCAACTTCACATTCGCAATCCCGCATCCATCTGCACATATACACGCACACACACGCCGCTACACACAGAACAGTCCGCTCTAACATCGCGTACATTGGAATGTGTAGCTCTCAGTATTGCTGCCGCAATCGCCGCCACCTCCACTCATCCCATCGAGGGCCACAATACTGATTTCCGCCGTATTGGGAGGCCAGGAGGGGGAGAAAATGTGCTGCGGAAAACTTGAAAAACCAATTTCCAACCAAATATATGGTGTGCACGAGCCGGATTGGGCTCGGCCACCAAGGCTCTGTCATGCAATAAGGATAACTTTCGGACTTTCGGGAATTTAAAGTCATATACTGTCGCCTTGACTGGGGGGGCAGAATGGCAGAATGGCAGAATGGCAGGACGAAAGGACAGGGAGGACGGCTGGAAGACATTCAATTTGGCACACCACCTATTGCCAGGGATTTGGACAGATAGACGGATGTTGGGCTGTTTGCTTTTCTTTTCTGCTGGAGAAAAGAATAACGTCAAAGTGACAGATACATGCTCACGCTCTGTTCGCACCTGAAAGGGGCTCCTGTGTCAAGAGATGGACGAATGAATGAAAGACAAATGGTCTTGCCGGCTGGAAGCGGGTCGGACACCGGTATGCCTTGTGTTTTGCGTCGCCTTTGGGACTGAGAATCCACCAGCTGTCAACCGCACAGGCTTGTCGTGCAGGCCACCACGCCCGATGCTTCTTCAAAAGTTTTATGAGATTTTTCAACTCCCATCAGCTGGGCCGAATCGACTGCTACGTGGCAAAGGGTTAAAGGAGAAGAATTTCCTGAAATAATTCATTTATTTTTGTTTCACTCTTTTGTGCCCAACTCATGCAGAAGACTACACGGGCAGTTATCCTTTTGTTATCGAGAATATGGGGCACCCGGTGTTTGTTTTGAAGTTAGGTTCGGGCAGCCTCCAGTCTCGCACTGGGTCAATGTGTGAGCGTGTTTTCGGTTCGTTGCAATCGAGAAATTGAATTAATTATGTGTGCACCGACTGGCAGGTCAATTGGCTACCCTATGGTGCATGCTTGCCACGTAGAAGTTGGTTTTTAAAAGTGGGCCTGTGCTTGGGAAAGGGCCATTGCGGTTGGACTTTGCTGGGGGTTTATTTAGGTTAGCAGTTCGTCGCTCACACTACGGTGCATTGAGACAACTGTGGAGGACTGTTGTGATGGTAATTAAAAAACATTATAAATTGATTGGGTGGACGGGAACAGAAGGCTGTTCGTTGTTGTTGCTTTTGTGTGGACGAATAGATTTAATATTTAGTGATGCAGTACTATGCTTCGTATGATCATAACCTTAGACGTCCGTCCACAGTTACTCCTTTAACTTCTGAATGCTTTGTGCTGATGGATATCAAAGAGAAACTAACAGTTGTTAACCGTCTGTCCCGTTAACACATGGAATGGAATTAACAGAATGAGTAGTATTCGAATGCCACTTGAAATCCTGCTATCCCTTGTGAGATTCCCCTTTTATGATGAAGACGTGCTGGTTGGAGTTTTGTCACTCATGAACTTATCTCCATTTCGGATTCCTTTCCATGCAATCCCCATTTTACTCCTTTCGCCACGTTGCTCCTTGTGCTGCATGGTCTTCGATATACGACCTCGTCTTCCCTTCAGAGGTTAGTCTAGAACATTTCAAAGATTTTTTTCCGTTTGAAAACAAAAATTAACCAACGCCCGGTTTCAATGGGTTTTCAAATCTGGTCCAGTCACCATTTGCCACTGGGATCAAATTAACGACACTATCACTGGAGTAGTCAATCAGTGGTAGTAGTCTGACTATGCATTGATATCACAATTGACCAATATGGTCTAAGTGTGCTGGTGAATTCACTAGCAGCCCCACTACCTAACCTAACCTAGTTTTAAAACTTCTGATGAGCCTGTTCAGTTGGGATTGGTTATGGTTTTTAGTTCAGTTCAGAGAGCGTTTAGTTCAAATATTTTTATTGAACTAGTTCGATCTTCTAGTTCATTTAGTTCAATGAAGGTCAATACTCAGGCAATAAAGTCTGGTTTATCATTTTAAAATTCCTATCACATAATTCAACGCAACGACGCTCGATAATGCCCCATACGCGAAGAGAAACATGGAATTGTTGAAGATGTCGAAGGATAAGTGCGCCTTGAAGTTCTTGAAGCGATGATTGGGAACACACATCTCCGCGAAGCGGAAGTGTGAAGAACTGTACCAATTAACAACTTTACTATTCTCATTCAAACCGAAGGCCATGCTAAGTAAATTTTGAAATTTTTTTTTAATCTGAACGGCGAAATTTGTATCGCAGCGTCGCCATAGTATTTATGGAAGCCCTTCCTTCTTCTTCTTCTTCTTCATTTGGCGCTACAGTCCGGGGTGGACCTGGGCCTCAACCAACAAGCCTCTCCAGCTAGCACGGTCTCGGGCTAGCTGTCTCCAGTGTCGCACGCCAAGTTGGTTGAGGTCCTTCTCCACCTGGGTGCGCCACCTTAAACGCGGGCGTCCTCTGTTGCGTTGTCCCACGGGTTCGGAGTCGAGACATGGCCTAGCCATCTTAGGCGTTGGATCCGAAGACGCCTGACTAGACTCATGTCGCTGTACAGCCCGTACAGTTCGTGGTTGAATCTTCTCCTCCAGTAACCGTCAACGCAAACAGGACCGAAGATCGCACGCAGAGCTTTTCTCTCGAAAATACCAAGAACTTCCTCATCCGCTTTTGAGATTGTCCATGCCTCCGCGCCGTACAGTAGGACTGGGATGATCAAGGTCTTGTAAAAAGTCAGCTTGGTCCTTCGAGAGATGGCTCTTCTACTCAATTGCCTCTTGAGCCCATAGAAACAGTGGTTGGCAAGAGTTACTCTGCTTTTGATCTCGGTACTGATGTTGTTTGTACTGTTTGCTGCGGAGACGAGGTAGATGAAGTCCTTGACTACCTCGAAGTTATAGCTGCCCATTGTGACGCTCTGTCCAAGACGTCGATGTTGTGTGTCCTTTCTTGATGACAGCATATACTTCGTTTTGCCCTCATTCACCGCTAAACCCATTTTGGCCGCCTCCACCTCAATGCCAGCAAACGCCTCATTGACGGCTCGCTGTGTTCTGTACGGACTTCTGGAAGATCGTGCCTCTAGTGTTGGCGTGTGAGTCTTACAAGATCTTCTCCAGGATGATGTTAAAGAAATCACATGACAGCGCGTCACCTTGTCTAAATCCTTTTTTGACATTGAAGGTCTCGGTGAGTTCGTTACCGACCTTGATGAATTCTCCATCGTCATCCTGCACAACCTGACGAGTTTGGCAGGAATGTCAAAACTAGACATGGCGTTGTATAGCTCGTCCCTAAGCACGCTGTCATATGCGGCCTTGAAATCGACAAAAAGGTGGTGGGTATCGATTTGCATTTCTTGGGTCTTTTCCAGGATCTGCCGTGGTGTGAAAATCTGGTCGATGGTGGACTTCCCTGGGCTGAAGCCACACTGATAAGGACCTATCAGGTTATTTATAAACGGCTTCAGGCGAGTACACAAAACGGCAGAGAAGATCTTGTAGGCGATGTTTAGGAGACTTATCCCTCTATAGTTGGCGCAGTCAAAGGGGTCTCCTTTCTTATGGATCGGGCAAACGATACTGAGATTCCACTCATCGGGCATGCTCGCCTCCGACCATATCTTACAGATGAGCTGGTGCATACGCCCAACCAGATCATCTCCAGCTGCCTTAAAGGTTTGGTTAATTTTTTTACGCAAACAAATATGCTTTATCAGCACAGCACGTAATTCACCTTTTATATTTCCATTCAAATTCACGAGGTTTTCCTTTTAACGGGTGCCCAAAACAAACACTTGATGACGCAGCTTACCCGAAACTTGACAGTATGCTATAAATAGATACCAGTGCATGTTTCCGGAAATAGTGTTGGATTTAAAAAAAATACGCGGGAACAGAAGCACGCAAGCCATGGATGTAGGGAAGAGGAGACCATACAGCAATAACTTTGCGTGTGGAGTGCTCTGGCTAATCATAGGAAATCACTTGTGGGCCCTATTTTCTCAAGCCAGATAAACCGCTTTTGTCACAAGCGCTTATTGGTTTCAGGTGTAGAGCAAATCATCATCACATCGCCATGTGCCCTTACTGGCCTAAGTATTTATTTGCAGCCAGCCACTAACACAATGCTAGGTTTCTTCAAATTTTTACAAATTTTGCAGATTTCGCCAGGGGGTTGAGAAGCCCTCGCATAACCTTCGGACCATCACAAAAACCAGGAATTGAAGGAGTTACGGACTTATGTGTCTGACCAGTTATCTCGCAGTGACAAGCATCCGTGCTCGCATAGAGTGACACTTCTAAAAAAAGTGTGCTACCAAAATTACAAAAAAAAAATTTATAACCCTCCAAAGTAAAAAAGAGATTAGATTTTTTTTTAATTAAATTGTTTATTAATAAAATAATAATAATAATATGGGTGGGGTTACAGCCCGTAGAGTGCCAGGGCCAAGTTTCTCAGCAAAGACTCGTGTTGTGCGTGCTCTAACTTGTTCACAAGTGGAAGGGACCCACAGTCTTATGCCGACTCCGAACGGCGAAGTTGAGAAGCATTTTTCTATACAGGTAAAATTCAGACATCGAACCTGGCATCCTCTGCGTAGGAGTCCACGCACTTACCCACTACGCCAGGGCGACCCACATTTGATTGCTATTACCGCTCAGAAATTTCTTCAGGCTTGGGAACGGGGAATAGGGGTGGAAGCCAAAATATGGAGGACATGCCATGTGGATTATCAGTTCGGCGTCCAATTTATGGAATTTTTGCCACGGTGACTAAATCACGCATTGTCTTGACGGAACTTCACCCTCCACAAAGTCTTGCCGTTTTCAAGGAAATCAATATGTGAATGACATCGCGCGCACTGTGCCCATGTCCTTGGTGACCGATAGACCCACGATTACCTTCTTCGGTGCACGTACACCGAGAGAAACCCACTCTCTTGATTCTACCTTGGTGTCGGGTGTGTTGTGATGTGAGTGCAAAATCTTTCTCCCAATGGATATTGGCAATCGCGGAACAAGCTTTTTCATGCCCAAATAATAATCTCCGTTGAATAAGACATACTGCTCCACCTCAGCATATAAGGCCTATAGATAGATTACAGTCCCTGTTATCAAAAACTGTCGCCCACTTAATCCTCCCCACTCCACTAATTGCTTCCTCAAATTTTTTCTTCGACTGATGCCACTTAATATGTGTCCTTCCGCTCTGTGACTAGAACAAATGAGTCTAATAAATTAATTCGAGCAAAAATCCTGCATCTCATTGGACCACGTTCCCGCAGTAAGCTCTTCTCGTTCCGTCATTTCCCATTCGTTCGTCCTTTGAGCAGTTTTACCGCATTGTCTGGTTAGATGAGAGACCATAGAGCAACATTGCAAAGAAGATGATGATATTGACCATCATGGGAATGGCATGGCAAAGGATCCCACAGGGAGGCAGAGTGTGGAAAGACTGAACTCCAACCAACAGCACTTCATGATAAAACGACACTCTCTATCCGCAGCAGGACTTCGAGTGGCATTCGAATGGCACTCATTCTGTCTCCCAGCTTGCCACACACTCTCCAACTGATGGGTTGGGTAGTAGTTGCAACCCTTCGATGGTTCTTCAACAATTTACCCCCTTACATTCGAGAGGGAGAGAGAGAGAAATGTAGCAATTGAGGCGTCGCGTGTCCTTTGATTAGCAATCCCTTTTTGAAATCACAACCAATTTCACATCCACATTCAGAGTTCTTTTCTTTTTTCTCTTTTTTTTTTTTGCTTGTGTTACTCTTTGCCTTTGCTTTACTCTTGCTTTTGTTCACATCCTAACTAGAATGGTGGCAATTAGACAGTAGTATCCTTGTACAATTGGATAATTACTTGAGTCTGCAAATTGTTTCTATCCAGTGCCGACATCCTTCCTCGAATTGAGTGCCAGTGCGAGTGTGTCTCGTCTCTAGTGGTTTCTCTTTGCTTCATCCACCATCACCATCGCCACCCACTCACCCGGACGAGAGAAACAATGATTTAAAGCACTTGAGTACATCCGGATTTTTGCTCGGCTCCACAAAAATGAAGACATGAATAAATTGTCCGTTTCTTAATTCATTTTGTCCTTCGTTCGCCGTCGCTGTGCTATGTTCAATGAGCAAAGGAGCACGAAAGAATTATTACCGTCAGTAGAGTGTGACGACATCCTATTGACCAATTAGTCCTTAATATTTCCGGTCTTCTCTTTTTCATTTTCCCTTTGCGCCTCATCCCATTCGTCCGTCTGCAGCGGTACCTCTACTCGTTATCCAATTATCTTCTATTTTCACTTTGACAGAGTTATAAAAGAAGGAAGTTACATAACCGAACCGCTAAGCGAAATATCAAACGCGCGCAAGGAGGACCTGAATAGAGCTGTGTCCTTTTAATTAATTTACTGGAGAACTAGCGTAGGCAACAGCTAACGATGAATGTGTCGTAGTCGATGTGTTGGTGGCTTATTGAGTTCGTTGTACCCGGAAGTCTAGAAAGGAAATGCCAAACGTCTCATTTCGCAGAACACAATCGAGGAGCCTTCAAAAGAACGCGGCAAAAAATGTTAACTATGCAACAGGTTCGTGTTTCGCGTTTTGGACTTGAAATAGGCAGTTGAGTGGGGAATTCCTTTGTTGAAAATAGCTTCGTGAATAGCTTTGAGGCCGTTGGTTATTTCAAAAGTGGGCGAGTTGTGATTGGTTTCAGTTGGGAGAACTTATGCGTACGCCTCGGCATGCTGCGAAGGCAGAAATCAATCAAATTCTTTAAACATTGTCTGTTAAGGCTCAGCTGGAAGTAATGAAACTTATGTCCGAAACAAATATTGCTGCCTTCGCAATAAAAATTGGGAGCATTTGACAAGCATCTTCCGCAAGCACACACGTACCAAGGTTTCAACGCAAATTGGATTTAACTCTGAACGAACGGCGAATGAGACTTCCACGAACACTTGGGCTCTAAGAGCAGGCATGGTTACCACAATGGTAATTTTTTTTTCCTTGAGACTTTGGGCAATTTGGTAATTTTCATCTTCTTTTGAAATAAAAAAAAAATGGGGAAACTCTTTCTACATTCCGGTGTGGACCTGGATTTCAATCAACGAGCCTCTCGAGCTAGCACAGTCTCTGGCTAGCTGTCCCCAGTGTCGCACGCCAAGTTGGTTGAGATCCTTCTCCACCTGGGTGCGCCTCCTTAAACGCAGGCGTCCTCTGTTGCGTTGTCCCACGGGTTCGGAGTCGAAGACTCTTCGGGCCGGAGCTGAGTTGTCCATACGCTCTACATGGCCTAGCCATCTTAGGCGTTGGATCCGTAGACGCCTGGCTAGGCTGTCGCCGTACAGCCCGTATAGTTCGTGGTTGAATCTTCTCCTCCAGAAACCGTCAACGGAAACCGGACCAAAGAGCGCACGCAGAGCTTTTCTCTCGAAGCGACCAAGAACTTCCTCATCCGCTTTTGAGATTGTCCATGCCTCCGCGCCGTACAGCAAGACTGGGATGATCAAGGTCTTGTGAAAAGTCAGCTTGGTCCATCGAGAGATGGCAGGTCTTGTCCCTTCGTCTCTGTTCGTAGAGCTCACGAAAAGCTCTCGTTGTTCGTTGCAGCGTTGCATTGTAGGCTTCCAGCTTCGCTGCATGTGCCAGCCTACACTCGTTGTCAAACCATGGGTTTTTTCTAGGTGGTGCCGTAACACCCACCACATCAGTGGCAGCATCTTTGATGGCTTCTTGACAACGCCTCCAATCTTCTTCGATTGTTTGCGCAGGTGTCCGCGAACTTAGAGAGAGATTCCGAGAGACTCGATCCTAGCAGTGGCCGACTGCTAGCACTCAATTTATTGCAAATTTCAGTCGTCGGCCGTTGATAACCGAGCAGTACTTTGATGAAAATCTATGTGATGATGTTTTAAAAAATGTATGGTGTGATTCTTGTCCTCCGTGTTTCCACCTCAAATACACTTTCTTGAAAGAACTGTAACTAAAACTCAGGTTTTGTGCAATTTCTTCTTCTTCTTCTGGTGGCGCTACAGTCCGGGGTGGACCTGGGCCTCAACCAGTAAGCCTCTCCAGCCGGCACGATCTTTAGCCAGCTGTCTCAAACTGCGCAAAACAAGTCGATTGAGGTCCTTCTCCACCTGGGTGCGCCATCGGTTCCGCGGGCGTCCTCTATTGCTTTGTATCACTGGTTCGGAGTCCAAGACTTTTCGGGATGAAGCAGTGTTGTCTATGCGCTCTACATGGCCCAGCCATCTTAGGCGTTGAATCCGTAGACGCCAGACAAGGCCACTGTACAGCCCGTACAGTTCGAGGTTGAATCTTCTCTTCCGGAAACCGTCAACGGAAACAGGAGCAAAGATCGCACGCAGAGCTTTTCTCTCGAAGAGACCAAGGACATCCTCATACGCTTTTGAGATTCAATACCAGCAAACGCTTCATTGACGCTTCATCCACGTAAGCTAGTAGTTGTACGGACTTTTGGAAGATCGTGCCTCTAGTGTTAGCATGTGAGTTCTGCACGATCCTCTAAAGAATAATGTTGAAGAATAATATATAAATAATAAGAATAATGTTGAAAAAGTCATATGACAGCGCGTCGCCTTCTCTAAAACCTTTTTAGACATTGAAGGTCTCGGTGAGTTCGTTACCAACCTTGATGGAGCAGCGAGAATTCTCCATTTTCATCCTGCACAACCTGACGAGTTTGGCAGGATTGTCAAAACTAGACATGGCGTTGTATAGCTCGTCCCTGATTGCTCCTTGAAATCGACGAATTGGTGGTAGGTGTCGATCTGCATTTCTTGAGTTTTTTCCAGGATCTGCCGTAATGTGGACTTCCGCGGCCTGAAACCGCAGAACTTATCAGGTTGTTTACTAGTGGTTTCAGACGCTCACACGAAACGGCAGAGAGGATCTTATAGGCATTGTGCAATTTAGACTATTTTAAATTAGCAAATACCCTTTTTGAAGCTTTTTGTTTGATTAAGTAGGGATGAATTTGTTGTTGTTTTGTTTTTAAGCATTATTGATATGGATTTGCTTTAAGGGCAGTGACAATTATTTACCAGTAATACTTATTACCCAGCAAGCAAAAATTGAAGTAATAAGGTACCTTCTGCTTAAGCTTTGATACCAGCTTGGTGTTTGAACAAACTGTTGCCAACTAAGTGTTTTTTCATAATTTTTTTTACGTTGTTATCAAAAATAAATAAGTATTGATTATTTAATGTTTTGTTTATAAATAGGTTAGTTAATAAATAGGCCCTTAAGTTTTATCATTGAATGTGTTTTATTTATTGATTGACACGACCTGGCCGACCTCTAGAGCTTTTGATGGCGACCATTTTTTTTTGTAGTTTCTAAAAACCAGTACGTGCTAAATTGAAAATTCTAGTAATTATTTTTATTTATTATTATTTTTAAGATTTTCTTCCCGAATTCAACATCATTTTTTAAAATTTTTTTGTTCATAAAATGCTTTAGTAACTGGACAAGCGAAATTAAAAAAAAAGTTAGGTGGCCGAACACCAGTGCCTTTACCCTATCCAGTTTTGCTTGCAACTGTAAGCGACTGCGACATAGCAATAATGTCGGACAGTCATGCCGCTCTCATGGCGCTAGACTCTTACATCATCAAAGCTTGTGGGGGAATACCTCCAGAAGCGTAAAGAGTAGATCAGGGGGAACAGAGTAAAACTGTGCTCAATACCTGCCCACAAAGGGATAGAAAGCAACGAAATGGCAAACTCCCCGGCTAGAAAAGGGGCATTGCAACATTTTATAAGCCCCGAACCATTCTTCACTGTAGGTGATCATGAACGAGAGTGCAAGTATGAAGTTATGAAAATCAAATGACAGCTCGTCACCTTGTCTAAATCCTCTTTTGACGTAAAGGGTTTGAGGATTTGGAAAATACCCGATGTTTTATTTCATAAATAAGCCCAGCCTATGCACTCAATGATTCAATAAAAAGCAAATAGTTATAAAAACTTTGTTTTCAGTACTTGCATTCATTTTGAAACACCCTTCACTTATCAAACGACACCTCATTACCTTGCTCAATGAAACATTCGTTGTCTAAGTCTCCACCCACTGTGGACGCCACAAACATTCACTTACCTACACACATCGTGTCATAAATGTATGAGTAATGTGTTTGTCAATAGTGCCACAATACACTTCCAGTTCCCCAGCTTCAGAATTACGACGCACTTCAATTTCAAAAACGTCACGCCACATGTACCCACCACGTCCAAATGTGATACATACCTGCAATAAAGGAAACACATTTCATTTCGTTAGTACGTATATCACAGCAGTCATCCGAATACAGTTATAGAATCTGCATAAAAAGGACTCAAACAAGTCCACCAATCTACAGTTGCCATCCCCAAGAGATAAGATTTAATGTAAGCACTTGAGAACGGAAAATACAAAAAAAAAAAAAACCGAAAGGGAGATGGTAACGTAAAGGATTCATTCCCAGGATATCCTTCGTAAATTCAATCAGAATATACGAACAGAATAATAACACAGGCACGCGTCTTTATTAAACCGAAATCCTGAAATTCAAAACAAATCATTTCGACGATGTGAAAATGAAGAAAATCCAAAGCACACCACCAAAAGGATAACATTTGTAGCACTTCTCTAGGAGTTTAAGTTCTCAGCACGGCTGATATCGCCCTCCTTGCTGTCGTCGCTGTGGCTGGGTCTGGAACGAGTGCTGGTTCTGTCAGCGATTCGATGGGAACGGGGAAGAGGCAAAGAGTGAAAGAAATGTGTCCGATACACATTTAAATCCATATGTCAAAGTCAGCAGGGATATGAAGCACGGAGGAAACAAACGAAATAAAATTACGTGCCCTGTTTAAATTATACAATAGTACCCATGGACGCTGGGGCAGCATCACCATCAGCATCAGGATCAGTACCAGTAGCAGGAGCAGCGGCAGCAGCAACACCATCATCATCAGCACTGGGCCAGTGTCAGCCCTAAAGGCTGCCGAGAGTGTAAGTGGTGTCTACGTGCTATGTACGACAAAAAAGGACGAAGACCGTGCCAAGGAAGTGCTTCATCCTCTGAACACACATGACGCTTGCATGTATGCGAAGCTTTGTTCCACTTTTTGGCGAAGCCAGCACATCTAACTCACTGTGAGCTAACATCCCTTTCATCTGGCATCAAATTACCATCATCCCCCTGACACTCCATCCCCCACCCCACTCACACTTCCGGCACCATGGTGGGGCGCATATATCTGTACACACATGTCCGGATTGCCTTGTGCACATTACAAATGTCCTGCAATCTGTTATCGAAAAACGGTGGCATCCAGCAAACCCCGGTCGATGTCTCCCCAAGGACACCCAGCGGCGCGGCAGCGAACGAAGAAGCTGCAGGTCTGTTATGATAGCACGTTAGTTATAAATAAATTCAAGCGAGTAAATTATATTTATTTACGTTGAATGCGTACTCACAACGTGGAACTCCGCAAGGCAGTGAGCGGTTAAAATTGTGCGTTCTCACGAACGACTCGTACGCTGCACATTCATAATAAAAAGCGAAATTATTTGCGCTATGAAAAACGACAAAAATACACCGCACTCATATCCTTATGAAGGAATCCGAAGATGCTCCGGAGCTGACATGTATTCAGAATTTACATACTTTACCCAAGAGTAATTTCCGGTCAAGTCAGATGGCATTGTTGGGATTGATAGGGAACTTTTGGCACTGACACGTGATGAGAGGATGTTTATTTGCTCGGATTGAGTGTCACGTAGGCGAAGCTACAGTCGGTCCCCGGGGACGGTTAGATTATTTCCTTGAACATCATGTTTTTGGGTACATCTTGGTAGCCAAAGGACTATCGATAGTAAACGAGTGAGTTTATTGGGTGTACGTTGATGGCTAACACCGGCTAAGCTCATGCCAAGCAGGAAGGATATTAAGGATCTCTGTGAGAAGGGATGCTGAATGGGATGGAATGCATAAAATGTGTATCCTGACATTCTGTTATGTATTTGGATCGTTCACATTTTAGTTTCCTATTCAACTGTACATCAATCGGCGTTAAGTGTAGGTTACTTTAGTCAAATTCAACATTTAAGGCCGCCCCAAGTGTGGGATCAACGGACGCTGGTTAGGTGACAAAATAAGAGTTTGGAGCATTTATGGACTTGGCGATGGCAAACAGATGGTGTCTCAAGAAGTTTGAAGACAACGACTGGAACAGGACCTCCCTTGATTGCAGGAATGTTCTTATTAAGGATATACTTCACCATGTTTGTCTTGAGATAATTGTTTAGTTCAATCGAGCAATTATAGCGAATAAATACTGCTTACGACTTCCAGGAAGTGCATCGATCGATACCCACCACCAATTCGGCAGCATCCATGGAGGTGAGTTTTGTCATGTCTAATTTTGACATCCTGCCAAAGTCGACAGGTTTACGTACTCCGCGTCTCCTTCAATGTCAAACAAGGGTTTAGGCAAGGAGACGTCCTGTCATGTGACTTTTTCAAGATCAATCTTGTGAAGACCTTGCAAGAGCCACGATCTCCCGGAAATCCATTTAACTCTTTACTTACGTGGCTGACATTGACGTGATTGGTCGGCGAGAGAAAGCCGTCAATGAGGCATATGATAGCATCACTGAGGCGAAAGCGGTATGCTTCCTGAAGCAAGTTCATGTAACAAGGACATTTTAAAGAAAGCTTATCGAGGACCTTCGTTTACCTCGGCTTAATAGTTCAACAAATAGTTCAAACAACATCTGCACTCGACAATGCTCATAGATCGGCTTATAGAGTCGCCTCTCGAAGGATCAAGGAAGACTCTACTAGTGGACAAGGTAACAAACCAACTTGTTGTGTGAGGCTCAGGTCCACCCGGACAAAAGCGAAACCAAAGAAGAAACCCGATGTGGCCTTTATTGAATTCTTCATCCAAAATAACTTGAACTAGCCCGTTTGACTTTGAGGAATACGTGGATATACTGATGATTTATCTTATTTGTTAATCAGGCTTGTTGGGAAACCCAGAGAGAGAGAGAGAGGCCCATGCAGAGTTTGAGCGTGAGCTTTAGCTGCCTTCCACCGTTATCAGTAGCCTTACCAACATCTCCTTGATTCGGAAGACCCTCTTCATGCCCATGCACTTGATATGACCGAGCCAGTGTGGTCAACCCATTTTGCCGTTCTTCAGTTGCCGTAAGAAAAAACACGACCCATTGGGAAAGGGGGCCGATTTTGACGCCATCTGATCTGCATTACCAAAAAGATTGACGGCTTTGATTAAGAAAGTGGCTTTCCTGCTTACAACTGCCCGCCGCACAAATTTCGTCCAGTACTAGATCGAAGAAATCACACGACAGCGCATCCCCTTACCGAAAGCCGGTGCAGTTTTCAGGACATCTATTTATACAAGTATGGATCGAAGACACAAAAGGTATAAGCGGAGACCCTGAACTGCACCCCTGATTATGGCAGTGAAGAAAGCTGCCAGAATGACATATCAATGTTTGAAATGCCAATGGCTGATGTCATCACTCTAATTTACATTTAAGCGTCTATTCAAGCAATTTAGGAAAAAAAAGTCAAATCATATCGCAGGCTACAGCGAAGAGCTCATGGTTTTCAGCATGCGGCACTCGTTTGCTCTATTCTGAGTTACAGATCACAGAGACATAACTGGCAATGAAGCAGCGGATGAACTTGTCAGGAAAGGGGCCGAAAACTGTTGCAGAAGAAATCATTGATCGGATTTAGTCGCAGGGACGTATGCTAATAGGAGTCTTTACCGGACACTGTGCCACATGCAATGCGACTGAACATACCGCACTATGACAGAATCTATACCACATTTGATCTGCGAATGCCCAGCCCTAGCAGTGAAAAGAGTGTATTTCCTAAGGAAACACTCCTCCTCGCAGCTAGAGGACTCAACCGTTGTTGGTTTGAAAAACCTCCTAGAAATCGAACATGAATCTGGTTGATTTTAGAACTGCAGTAGGTCTTAAGGTAACTAGGTACAGGGTACCTCACACGTTGGTCTTTGTGAGCGCGGCCAATAGGGCACCCATTTGACGTAGCTACCTACCTCTAACTACATGTGAGATCACTCGGATATTTTGGCCCAAGTTGAAAAGTGCAAAAGCTGACAGACTACTTTAAGGAGACACCAAGTTCCTAGCGATGGTAGCAGGAGCATTAACTCGCCATAATCATCTGAAGTACCTTCAAATGAAAAGAGGCTGGGGCGACGTAGAGAAAAAATGAGACAGTCCGCACTACGCCTGCCGCTGTCCCAGTCTCTGCCAAGTGAGACATACAACACTCGGAGAACTAAGACCCCATGGATCTGATAACAGCCCCACTTAGATCTCATTTCAGATACTAAAATCCCTTTCAGCCATCAATACGAATTGGGATCCGAGAGCTTATATTCCCTCAACAGGCAACACAGTGGGTCCAGCACGACCCAAGTTAGACTTATCCCCACTTACCTTACCTTTAACGACTGGATGGCGCAGTTGGTAGGGTACCTGCTCCTGGTTAGCGGGGTTTCCGGTTCGAATCCCAGTGAAAGCAAAGTTAATACGATTTTATCTGGTTTTCAAATCTGGTCCAGTCACCATTTGCCGCTGGGATCTAATTAACTGCATTATCACTGGAGTAGTCAATCAGTGGCAGCAGACTGACTAGGGGTATCACAACCGACCAATGTTCTAAGTGTGCTGGTGAATGCACTAGCAGCCCATCTACCTAACCTTCCTAACCTAACCTACCTAACCTAACCTAACCTACCTAACCTAACCTACCTCACCTAACCTACCTAACCTAACCTACCTCACCTAACCTACCTAACCTAACCTAACAAATTCCGGGATCTCAAATCCGCCGTCGCTTTAAGTAGTTCCTTGAGATGATTACTGACGTCTGCGGCTTTCAAATCGCCGAAAAGGTGGCGCTTTTCGATCTAGAAATCGGTATATTTTTTCCAGGATTTGCCTTAGAATGAATTCTTTGTCGCAGATTTCCCGGACCGGAGGCCACAGTGGTGGCAGTGCAAAACGGCTTTAGACATTCACACAGTCACACACTGGACACCATCTTTTAAGGACGTTAGAAGGAATGTCCCTAGGCTCTTTGCCTTTTTGGTGGAATGTGCATGGAGGAGCTGATGTTGCCTCCGTCGGCCATGTGAAAGCTCCCTACCAGAACACCCCAGCTGGCTCTGCTTCAGCTATTTTATCGCTGTGCTGACCTCTTCACAGCCAAGTGGGCGGACTCCCTCATCAATTGGAGCTGCGATTTCTGCGTCACTCATCATGCCCATCCCTCCTGGCCAAGCGGGTTAAACAGACAGTGCTGCCTAAACCATCCACTTTTAACTGCCGGTCGGTAACAAGATCCCCCTCATAAATGAATGAAATCAAGTCATTTACCAGAAAGTCGCTTTTATTTTCAATATTTTAACTCAAACTGCCATTCACCCGGTTTGAATGCCACCCCCTCATGTTCAACCCCACCACCGCGCCGTCTTAAAGACCAGATTCTCTAATAACATAGACACCTGAGCACTTCAACTAATTTGTGTTTGCTCTTGAAGTGTCTACTTTGCTGTACGCTGTGTTTGAGAAACCTCTCGGGGCATATGCTTCAGCCCAACCACTTGTGTGCACGAGGGGTCCCACGGTTTGTTTTACACTACACGAGCCTTCAGCGCTGAGCGTTGCACGTGGAGAGGCGTGTTACCAAAGAAATTAAATATACTCGTGCACTGTATGAAAAAAGTCGTCACAGGAGTGACGTGTGTTTTTATTTCTCTCCACCATACGTTCCACAGACGTTCACACACACGCGGAAACATCACAGAGAGCAAACGAAACTTTAGCCTGCACACTCCTGCAGGTAGTTGTCCTGAACAAACACCTAATTGCAATGTTGCTGCAGGATGCGCTCTCGAGCAGTGCCACTTCAGACAATTCTCATTAATGTTACTTTACAAATTTTATTTGTTCTCGTTACTCTTGTGCGGGTGCTGTCCTGTTTTTTATGTGACGAAGGTGGAGAGGCAGAGGAAATCGTTTGCACAAAAAAAAAGCAGAGACTCTTTTGCAATGGACAGCGTGTGATTGGAATCCAGCAGGATGATGGTTTGTGTGTTCTTCTCTCGCCTTGTGCATTGCATTTGATGTTATCCCGGGGAATGTACTTTGTTTTTGCTGACGTGTAATTACAGTGCTTAGGGCCCGCTTACATTGTTGTAAGACCACAGATTTAAGCTGAGCTGCAACCGAAGGCAAGGAGCTCAAGCACATGTGAAGGTGCTTTGCTGGAGTCTCATTGTGTGCGCAGTTGCATTGTGGGCGATGGAAATTCCAAGCAGTGCGGTCCTGTCGAATGCTTGATGTGGTAATCCAACAAATCCCAGAAATGACGGCGAGAGAGGGAAAACGTTGGTATTTCACTTTGATAAGGCTCATTGTCTTATGGGATCTTAAATTTCTGTTGATTCAAAAGTCACTCAGGCAATATTTCAATTTTCTGCAACACGGACGGTAGGTGCTGGTAGGTTATCGAACAACAAAAATGATCGCCTTGCTGGTCCAATATCTCCGAAACGAGTACCGGGATGAACCAGATGTGAATGGAATCACAAGCTTCCCCGCAAAGCGCCAAATGGTCTGGCGGTCTGAGTGCTTGCTGGAGTATGAAGGTGGATAGTTGGGGATTATGCAGACCTGGAGCATATTCCTTCGAATCGAACTTGATGGGGTTTAAGCGAAATAGAGGCTTTATGTTCAGAAAGATGAACATCCAAATTGGGTCTATCTTGGGAGGAGGATCCTTTACGAACATCCCGGCCGGAAAATGCACTGTCAGGACCTATTAGATTAGAATCACTAGAAACGGCAGAGGAGATCTTGCACAAGTTAGAAAATTTGTGGGTGCTGCCGTACCGACCGTATTTAAAAGATGAGCTGTGAAACGGAAATAAATATCCGAAAAAATTTTACTTTATATTTTTTGACGCCCGAAGATTTCCTTCATTCCAATTTGTTTTCAAATTGACGTTCAGAAATTGTTTGATTTTTTTGCAAGAACGCTCAAAATCTGGCTTTTCGACCAGACCCCTTTCTTTTTTTTCTACTTCTACTTTCTTTACTGAACTTTTGGGAAGTAAATTCGAAATGTGCACTCCTTATTACATTACCACCTGATTAAGGATTTCAACGACAGCCCTTCTCGGTGTGGACTTGTCTTAGACCTCAGTGTCGACAGCGCCTTCTTGATTTGAAACAAGTTCACACTCTCCTTGCACTGAAGGAACAAAATTTAGACTGGACCTATGGAAACTGGTCGGGAGAAATATCGACAAAAAGTGAAACCAACAACGGAGTTAGTGCTTAGAGGTGCCCTTCGATGTGACATAATTCACATGACATTATATTTGATGTGCATGTTCAATCTTGTCAAGAGCGAGCGTACTGTTGAGTATACAGTACAGTGCAGCTACTCCATACACGTTCCTACACTGTCCACTTGAACTCATAATAGACTTACGCCCGTTTGCTCATACTCAACTTAGCGATTTAAGTTTCACTTAAGAAGTTAAGATGGGCTTGGTTTGCACGAACTTATAGTGAATCATAAGAATTTAAGTTGAACTTTAATACTGACAGTGACATGAAATCCTAAAAAGAAACTTATGAGTTAAAAATGAATTTGAAAATTATTGTATGGAGTACAAATTATTTGAAGACAATGTGGAAACGATAGATACATATACATATTTACAAAATTAATATTTAAATGCTTTTGAGGAACTTTAGTCTTACAAACGGTTTCGGCTAACCGAAGACGTAACCATGATTGTTTTATAGCAGTTTTTCAAATTGAGAATGTCCTTTCAACGGACAAGGTTTGCCTTATTAATTTCCTAGTGTAAATTTTAATAAATTTAACATTATTTACACGGTCATTTACTTACAAAAATTACGAATTTGATATTTAAAATCGAAGTGAAGTTGGTTGCATTGAAAAAAAAACCGTATCTTAGCTAAGCCCTACTTAGATTTTTACGAACAACGCTGAAAAGGTAAAGTTGAACTTAAGGCTTAAGTGTGACTTGGCTATGAAATAGATTTAAGTGTAGCATCAGCAAACGGCCCTTAAGTGTATTTATTTCAAGTTCTAATTCACAAGCAAAATTGCCATACAAATTCTTTCATGCACAGTTCTATGATTGGGTGCCACTTTACGCCGCATTTTGTTGTATATATTTGCATTTTTTAATTTGGCAGCACGGTTCATAGAAACAGCAAATTTTACAGTTCTGAATTAACTTTTTATCCATTTTCCCTTATCAACCAGCGAATTTGACGGATAATCAAACATTTTGGACGAACATTTTCGTATTTTTGACAGTTAATCAGGATCCAAAGAACACTTCATATTTGCTACGCACAATTGTGTGAATGTTAGGTTAGGTAGTTGGGCTCCTAATGAATTCACCAGCACACTTAGACCACATTGGCCTATTGTGATACCCACAGTGAGACAACTACCACTGATTGACTACTCCAGTGATAGTGCCGTTAGTTTGATCCCAACGGCAAATGGTGACCAGATTTGAAAACCAGATAAAAGTGTATTAACTTTGCTTTCACTGGGATTCGAACCGGGGACCCCGCTAACCAGGAGCAGGCACTCTACCAACTGCGCCATCCAGTCGTGAATGTATCAGTGAAAGAGTTTTCTCACTGATGCCTGAAAATGTTATACTAGACGCTAATAAAATATTAAGGGACACAAGGTGTAAGAGTCTGCTGTCTTTATTTATTTAATTATTTATTTATTTAGAAGCTGATACAATGTTGTAAAAATATATATTCAGCGTAACACGCGAGGGCAGAGTCTGTTGTCTTTACTGAATACTTCAGTTTACCTTTCTGTTTCCCATAAATGGACTCTCACTACTCACAACTAGTGACATGAGTCACATTGAGAAAGCAATCCTGCCTCTAACTACGAGAGCCGTTCATGAGGTTTAGACTTAGTTTAGAAACGAATGAAACAAGGGCAAAGGGTGCAGCGTGAAAAGTTCGAACAAGAAGATGCCAAGGTTCCAAAGTTGTCCATATGTTCAATTTATTGCGGAGTAGGTAAGAAGTTTTATTGACTGGCTACAGGTCTACTGACAAAGCAGTCACAGTAATTAATGAGAATTTATAGAAAAACATTTCTGCAGATTGTTAAATTCCGTTTCCAGGCTGGATATTCCATTCAGACTAGGCGACGATAGACGAACATTACGTCTCGCCGATCTTGACGAGTTCAAAAAAGCCATATCGTGACTCAAGTTCAACAAATTTACTTGCTGTCCGCTGAAGTCTTTAGGGTGGCTAAAATTATCTGATGCAATACCGATGCATCTCTGAGGCATTTTCTGACAGTGGGACGGAAGTGGGTGAAATGTTTGCAAAATTAAATCAATTATGCCACTTTGAGGAATAACACACTTGATATCGCCACTTTACCCAAAAATAACCACAGCTCAGCGGGAAAAGTGCCAACAAAACAGTATCAGAATCGACCCTTTGCAAAGTTTTTGTCATCTCCTCATCTGTCTCATACTATCCGATGCGATTTTTGCTTTCAAACGTACAAGGTTCGCGGACACACGGATTTAAACAACCCGATGTAAGCACAAGCCACCGTAGGATATAAAAAATAAACAATAAATCGACAATAATAATAAACGTTTCATTAAGCAATGTGCATCAGTTGTTGAGCCAACACTCTAACAGTTGGTTTGTAAGTCTAGATGTAATCTTAATTGTAGAAATAATTTGTCTGTTCGAATAAAATTTTTAAATCGCTAGTAATGTGGGTTGCGGCTTAGGATTTCGGCTTCATACATACGATACACAGCATGATACCGGTCTTTCAGTTTTGGAGTTTCGAGAAGGAGTTTTGCAGCGCGTGACTTTCTAGTCATTTGAGGTCCAGAGGCTATGTGGGCACTGTCAAATTAACGACAAGGAGGGACGTTCACTTTTCGAGGGAAAAGTTCTGCGTACGATCGTCGGCCGATTTGCACTGCTATCAATTCGATTCAAAACTCAACCAGTAAGTGTACAGCGACACCTATCCAGCCAAGCCCCAGCGAAACCGACGACTAAGTTGAGCTCCAGTCCGTCAAAGTCATCGACATCCAACTTGCGACTATAGCAAGGGACTCAAACTTATTAAGTATGCAACTTCTTTCGCTCAGAGCCTGCGGTCATCGCCAATACACAAGATCTCCCAAACGACAGGGACTCCCGATTAAGATTTAATCCCGCAAAGTGAACCAATTTTCTGGTATGCCATGCCACTATTAAATCTCGATTAAACACTGAATTCCCAGCACACTGCACTTCAAACAAACACATCGAAAAGATCCGATTGTTCCGGTCACAGCAGTAAACTCCTCGAAATGTCCCCATTAGGCCATCATTAAACGTGTCCACTCCGAAAACTTCATTAAGACTTTGCCCACAAAATGAGGACAACCAAGCCAACGGCCCGAGACGCAGACAGGAAAGGACACAACAGACACCGGGAGTCCTTGTGACATACCTGTTAATTAATTACTCAGACGTAATCAACTATTCAGCTAT
This sequence comes from Eristalis intricaria, assembly GCA_964034865.1. NCBI lineage: Eukaryota > Metazoa > Arthropoda > Insecta > Diptera > Syrphidae > Eristalis > Eristalis intricaria. Next base: position 110,578,679 of record OZ035873.1, on the reverse strand, counting down.
CGTGTATATTCCCGAAATAAGAAGGAGCCTCTTTACCAAAATTAACACCCCCCTCACGGGGCACCGGTGGCTACAATGCAGCAATACAGCGAAGCACTCCACACCTGTTTGCCTCACAGCCACTCAACTCATAGCTCGTACAATCAAACCTGTGCACATTAAAATTCAACGTACCACGATCTAGCCGAATGCCCAATCCTTACGGAATGAAATTGTTTCTCTCACTTCAGAGAGTCATCACAATTCAGTTGCTTCCAGGCTAAATACACATCCTGACACGATACACGCTCGCCTCCGTGGGTCTCGCACGCCCACAGACACAAATAAGCACGCAATGAAGAAACTTTCATTAATTTCGGTCAGAAAAGATTTATGAAATATCTTTTCCATTTCATTTAGCCGTGGCGGTGTAGTCACTCCTCAGTCGGAAATTCAGACGCCACACGGCCAATAACGAGGACACGAAGATGATTCACACTAGGAGGACCAAAGGTGGTGTGTTCGCCTCGGCAAAGCACGGAAATCACTCGAGGTTATGACCGGGAGTCGTTCGGAGTGCTCCAACGAGCAGCACACTCCCCAGCGATGGGAAGACTCTCTCAGGCTAATTCGACTTTATTGCACATGATTAAAGGAAATCTCTTGCTGTTTTGCCTCAGTTGCTTTCTGCAGAGGTCAGGGAAATCAATTGTAGAGGATTTCCGAGCATTCACCGGCAGCCTCGCAACGCCACTAAACGCGCGAAATATGTTAGGCACTTTGTTGGTTCTCAAGGCGAAACCAGGACGATGATGAAGGGCAAAAGTGGAAACTTTAAATTGAATTAGACCTGCTCTTTGCTTCTATAGCCGCTTTAGCGTGTTTTTTAGCAAGTCCATCTATGGACCGGAGTTGGTCTGCCTGTGTGGTCGGCGACGGTTGGTATTCCTTCGCTGGCCACATGGACAACTCAAAATGGAAGCATCGTAGGGGGAAAATAATTTGGTGGCGATTAAATGTGCCGGCGCGGCGTGTATGTTGGTCCTTGGGGGAGCGTCCTAGTCCTCTTGGTGCCTACCACCACCACCACCACTGACTGAAGCTGCGAGTCATTTGTGCGCGAAAATTGTCTGGTGTAGCCGAACAACTGCGCCAATCGAAATATGTGACTGGGGAAAAGATAAGTTTGACCGAACGTGGTACTCCAAGGGGATCCAATTAACAATTGGATTAAGGGGACCACGGAATGGCTGGTGGTTCATAAAACAATGCAAATGAAACCAATGCAGTCTATGGGATGAAACAGAAAAAAATCCGTCTAGATGAGAATTCGAAAGCTTACAAAAAAATGGGTCTAAATTCAACAGGATTGGAACTTGTTTAATTTTTCAAAATAAATTAATGGGGAACAGCAATGTCCATAATTTAAAAACGTTGAGGTTAATGAATAGTCAGGAATTCGGTCTATGCCAACCTATCGGGGTACAGTGACATTCCAGTCACCAGAGGTGCCACCAAACTAAAGGCCGATGGAGATAGACCACGCCTGGCTTGGTAGATTGCAATTATTACGAGGGGCTTTTGGATGGGTTCTCTATGAGTTGTTCATCAAGGCCGGAGAATTAATCAACATCCTTGCAACCACAATTGAACATGTTTTTGATGAAAGATCAGCTTGGCTATATTGTCTCATGATGATCATCTTTTCTGGGAAAATGTACCAAAAAAAGGACGGAAATATTTGTATACCTACAATTTTTGTATCTGATATGCTTTTGGTAGCATTTTTACTTAGGGATGCGTACCGATTTAATAATTAAAACTGAATAAAAAAACAGGAAGCTCACACAGCACAGCACTGAGAACGGTGGTGATTTGGAGTGCCTCCATAAAGTTATTGGAATTTCAGTGTATGTGCAATCATTATTATTTTTTTTTTTCAAATCCAAGTGAACCTCATATTTTGGAATTGAAAAAAGGATCCAAGCAACTTTAATTATAAATCAAAATATGCGGAGTTTTTTTTCTTCTCGGCTGAAATGAATCCGTGTCGATTAGTGAAATGATCAGGAAATGCGCGATCACACAGTTCAGTGAGCGCAAGTGACATTCACAGCAGCACATTATGTATATAGAGTGGGGAACAAAACAAAATACACCATTTCAATTCTTGTGGTTTTCCATCAGTACAACTTTTCCCTCGTGGCGCATTTGATTAAAATTGCCAGAGCTGTTCCCTGGTCGCCGTGGCGTAGTGGGTTAGTGCGTCAACTCCTACGCAGATGGTGCCAGGTTCGATACCCGAATTTACCACCTTTCATATTTCACGGCTCCACTTCTTTCGAGTCTGGAAGAGTATTCCTGTCTAGAAAATGCTTCTCAAACTTGGCCGTTCGGAGTCGGCATTAAACTGTATGTCCCTTCCACGCGTGAGAGAACAATAGCACGCACAACACGATTGGTTGCTGAGAAGCTAGGCCCAGGTCCGCCTCGGACTGTAGCGCCACCCATTCGTACTATTAAAATAGCTGATACAAAATAAGAAATTGTCTAATTTTTTTTGTGCATTTACCATTAAGTCTAGCCTAGCACGGCAGTGGGAATAATCACCGGACACCGCCTTTTGGGACTACACCCGAAAGGACTAAGACTATTTTCTAACGATTTCTGAAGAAGTTGCCGATGCGAGGAAGAAGATGAAAGTGTTCAATACCTTGTCTGCAACTGCCCTCTACTACCACTACCACTGCACTTGCCTCAGCTAAGAAAGCTACTCTATTCTCCTACTTCATCGATAATTTAAGCGATCTGAGAGAGACATCAATCAAATCGCTATTAGACTTCATTGGACTGATATGGCATTACCCCCCTCTTTTTAGGCAAACCCACGTGGCAGTACAACGGGCCTACTTTGGCCTAAGTGCATCTAAGCCACCAACTACCTACCTACCTACCATTAAGTCTAAGCTTGGCGTATCATATTTTTTTATATATTTCTTCATTCTTCTTTCAGCATCAGACTGAGCCGTAGCAGCAACCCTTTAGTTGAAACTCACTCAACTTCTTTAAACTTTCAAATTTTAATTTAAGAAAATTGTTTAAAAGGAATATAGAAAATATTCAGGACAACATCGTTTTCGATGTCTGAAAAATGCCTTTAATCACTGGAATCCGGTCTATGGTATCGCGTCGAACATAAAGTACAAACAAGGAAAGTATATTCAGACGGTGCATAATAAAGGTGGCGCCCAAAAAATTCAGATCGTCACCTAGTTGAGATGGGTCTCGTCAAAAACTGAACTGTCGGCAAAAAAAATATAAGAATATAGGAAAAAAAAATATGGCCCCGGCAAATTTTCTGCAAAGAGTATTAAAACTGAACTGCAAAAGTCCGTAAGTGAGTCAAAATTAGCAGACTCTAGTCCGAGGGAAACTGAAAATTTCAATAAAATCATTGACTCGTGATATTTTCACAAAAGCGCATTCAAAATATATAATTTTTGAATACGACAGTCCCGCCGAAAAGTGTCCTTAAAAAATTTAACTCAAAAAAACAGACACCGCCGCTTTCGGATACATTGGAAAAACAAAAAAAACCGGACAAAGACGAAATCTCTTTGATGAAGCTTTTTTTCATTTATTATAAGTTCTCCCGAAGAGTCTTCGACTCCGAACCAGTAGGCCAACGTAACAAAGGACGCCCGCGTTTAAGATGGTGCACCCAGGTGGAGAAGGACCTCAACCAACTTGGCATGCGACACTGGAGACAGGTAGCCAGAGACCATGCTAGCTTTAGAGGCTTGTTGGTTGAGGCCCAGATCCACCCCGGACTGTAGCGCCAAATAAAGAAGAAGAAGCACTAAGCACGATTGACTATGACACAAACAGCATTCGACAGGTGCAAAAGGCAAACTTCTGACTGACTTTATCAATAAAACAAATTTATTTCTATTATTCTTTCTAGGAATATAACATGTAATAACATGTGAAGCTGGGTTAGCCTTTGCTCATCGGAGTCTGGGTGGCTATAAGAAATGATAGTCAAATTGATTGTGGACTTCTGTTGCTATCACGTCGCCTGAGAGTACGGTCTTGTCGAAGTGGACACCAGGCGGTAGTTATCTGAGAACAAGCCTGTTCAGACCAAAAGCTCATTTTCGAACGATCTGTATACATACAGGTCACAGTCTCTAACCGCCCCACTATTTCTCGGGGTCGGAAATTTGACCACGAACGATTTTCCGAAGCATCGTAAGCTTGTGCTGTTCACGAACGAACTAGTAAACAATGCCATTTTATTTAAGTTAATTTAGTTCAGTAATTCAGAAACTCAGATAGGTATATCTTAATCTGTGAACTAAACCGAACTAAACTGAACTGAATTGTGTGCTTCCCTTTGTGTGGGAGAATGACAAACAAAGTATTGTTCTCGACATAGTAGTTAAGTGGAGGATCACACAGAAGCCTAAGACGTCATATGAGAGGAAAGCATAAATTTACCCAGCTTTCTGTCGAATGGTAATAATCTGATTTTAATATGCTGGATTAATATGCCCATCTTATCATATCTTCCTCCCAACTAGTACCAACAAGCAGTACACTTCATTGAACTAAATGAACTAGAAGAACGAACGAGTTCAATAAACATATTTGAACTAAACTAAGCACTCTCTGGTCGCATGGTACTGTCAACAGAAAATGCAATCAATTCTTTTCACATCCATCAATGGGACCTATTCGACAGAAGCATCGTCCAACTGGTACATGGGCACGATGAGTGAGATAGGCATTGCAGTTCAACAAAACAACTTTTTTGAAAGATTACAAAATTGTTCACTGGTTCGAGTATCCTTCAAGCAACGGCAAGATTTATCGGAAACACCAAGCTCGCCAGAATAGCACTGCAATTCAAACGGAACATGAATAGAGATCCCATCTGCAGGATTGAGGAAGACAAATGAAAATTACATCGAAAAAAACGTGCGTACAAAAGTACCACCAAATTGAAATCACTTCTGCACCAATTTTCAAAATAACATTTTCATTGTGAAATTCAAGCCCGCGATCGGCTGTCCATTCAATCACTGGCCACGGCATTTAAATGATTTTGACTTCAACTGTTCGAGCGAAACCTCGAGCACTCTAACATATTAAATCTTCCTGCCGTTCCAACCGATTACGTGAATCAAATTAAATTAACAAATGTAGGTTGACCACCGCAGCCGTCCTCCCTCAACTCAATCGTTTGTTCAGTTTTTTTTTTTTTTTTTGAGAATTGTTGCATTCGACAATAGGGCTAAGCAAATTCACTTCCCGCTACAAGAACTTCATTTGCAAGCAGTCCAGCAGAGGAGCTTCAAAGGCTGAAAAAAAAACATTAACCTGCCCGTCATAGCCACCGCTACCGCCGCAGCCGTGTGCACTGTGAGAAAACGTTCTTGACGGGGGTAGCTAAAAGAATTGCGCTGATTCATGGATGTAGTGAATGGAGTACGAAGCGAGCCCCGAAGAGGGGGAGGAGACAAAAAAGAAGATCAGATGAAACTTTGGATTCCTTTTAAGATAATTGCTGTGATTCCCTGTTGGATATCCGTAACAGTAACGACCTCCGATTACATTCCTATTTTTTTTACGTACGTCCGTACGTTACCCCGTTTCGAACGACCAACCGGTATTCACAAGGACTCCTGTGCGTGTGCTTCTGGTAAAGTGAGTGCTTGTAATGAAAATGAAATTCACAATTTCGCCCACCATCGCCGTGCCATCCTTTCCCTCCGTTTTTTTTTCGTATTTTCTTTCAGAAATTCACTTTAAAATAATTTTTAATGGTTTTCGCCTCGCCAGAGTGTATGCGTGTGTGTGTGTCGGTGTTTGTGTGCGCATTTGCGTGGAAGGAAATGTCTTGCTTTTCTTCATCTTCGTCTTTCAAATACCCGGCGAGCGTTTAAAACGAAAAAAAAAGAAAATATTAGATGAATGGTCTGATAGATGCACCGAGGGTTGTGTGAATAGGGCGACGGGAACAGAAAGTGAGAGGGCGGCGCGGCGTCGGCGGTTACAGATTGCAACCTTGTTGCACACAATGTACCCGGACAGGATGTGCACCTTTAGCAATTTCATTTTTAATTTAAATAAAGTGAAAAGGTTCTCCATCCATCAACAGTGAACACGTTAGTTTTTCCAGTTGCCTCCACTTCCTACAGTTTCGCCGTTATGACAGACACGTCCTTGGCGCAAAGTCTGTCGGCATTTGCTTTCATTTTTATTTCTCGTTTTCTCCATTTATTTTTGTAAATAAATCCCTTTAGGCAAACATTCATTCGGTTATGCCTCAGACATGACTTCCGTTTTTGCTCGGAAGGGTATCGCATGACTTTGGTTTGCCGCGAAAAGTGTTTACCATTTACGATGGATGGGCGGCTGTGTATCCGCTGGCAGTAGAGCTAGGCGTATTAGTTGGCGCGATTTCTTACGGAACACGTTCGAGTTTCACGTCGGCGGGCGGTCGGCGTGGTGTGGTAAGCGAGTCAATTTGAGGAGAAATTGAATTCTCAATTTTTGAAGAAGAGATCATTTTCGAATCAACGGGGAAGTGAGACTGGATTTGGAGTTTGTTTGCGTGTACATTTTCCTAGGGAAATTGAATGTGCAAAGCAACACGGTACAGCTTTATTTGAGAGTGAATGATTCCGTCAGGTGAGGTGTATATGTTGGAATTGTTCAGTTAACAATTGGCTTCAACGCGTACTTGGCTGCAAGTGGGTGTGCTTTTTAGACAAGCTGTCACTAGATAAAATAATGGAATTGAGCTGTGGATTGATGTTGGAACTGTTTTTCTGGGGAAGGGGGTGACGACAAAAGCCCAATCTGGGTAGCTTCATGTGGAATAGGATGTGATTGGATTGAATTATTTGCTCGACACACGACAAGCGAATGGGATGTGAGGGAAAGATGGGAGGTGTTGAAAAACTGATGATCTCAGTAAGTAAGCTTGACAACTTTAGAAAACCATATGAGAAAATGTTAATCCGAATTTCACTTAAATGTTTGCTTCGCAAGCATGTCTGCCCCATTAGCCATCCATCAGCCTTAGGGGCCATTATCCCTAAAATGTGGTTGAGCTACAGAAATTTTCTCTTCGGCGATGATGCAGTTGTCCGAATGAAACCGAAAGGGGGATCCTTCCGCCGGCAGAGCTTAATCGAAAGGAAACAATTTTTCATCCTACATTTCCTCAAGGGCGGCGAAAAAATGCAAATAGAGGAGGATAAAGATACAGCCCGGATATAGGATACAGGATATAGATACAGTCAAAATGCAAATAGAGGAGGATGTAGATACAGTCTGGAATGAAAGGATCTGCCGAAGTTGGGTGGATCGACAGCAGTGCTTCGACTAGTGCGTCCCCGATGTCGAGTGTCGAGCTATCACGGTTGCAACTTAGACTTGATGACGATTGAAATCTAGCCTGAATGAAATACTGCATTAACTCGGTCAGAGGCTACTAAATACGAAACGCATTGTTAACGATGGAGCGTAAATTCTATTCTAAACGATCTAATTTTGTTCTTCGGTTGAACAGTGTAAAGCGGGTGTAGTTCGTTAATATCATATAATCTTAACTATAAAGCAGAAAGTTTGTGTGTCTGACCGACAAAAGCTCCAAAACTACACCTCGCAGAGCTCTGAAATTTTCAACAAAAATCATTCTAAAATTTAGACGCTGAATTTAGAATGGTACGACTTACGGTTCGGAAGTTACGAGCTCTTTTTAAACGCGAATAAAATTCTCAAAATAAGGGTGGTTGCATCAATCCGGTATGAAACCATTTCAAGTTGCGTAGTCGTGGATATCAACCATCCCCCAGTGTGTTGTAACTTCCACACAAATTTTTCATATTTTGCTTTGCTGCCACCATTAATTTTTTTCTACGTCTCAATCGAACATATACGAACGACTGCTTGAGTCACCAAACGAAAAGGAAACAATAAACATATCTTATTTTGTCGTACCCAAAGTATCTATGCATGTACATATAGACAGCTACTCACAAATGATTCAATTTTGCTGAAATTGTGAATTTTGAACTTCTGACGGGTTAGCCGATTTAGATAAAATTTCAGAGCTAGACTAATTACATAAGGTGTTACAAGATAGGCTAATTTTATTTATGGTTCATGAATTTTGACTTCAATTTGCACAACAAGTGAACATCGCGCGGAGGTACATAGATGGGATTTCCAAGAACTTTTTTTTATGAATCGCTTGATATCCCTCCACGTTGAGTGTACATCGTACTCTCCCTAAGTCGAGCTCTCTCTAAGTCGAAAATCTCTCTAACTCGAAATTTTTCGCCATATTTTACATATATTTCCTTCAAATTCCATACAAAAACCTCTCTCTAAGTCAAACTCTCTCTAACCCGAACAAATTATGGTATCCCGTGACAATTGGACTTATGGGTCCACTGTAAATGGTTGAGGAAAAATCGTAATTTCCGTCCGTTTTGAGTAGGGATGTGAATTGGAGATTCGGATAGGCATCAATGACAAAAGAAAATTCAAATTCTTCTCCGAGTACTGGTTCGAGCAGTATTATTATTGTTTTAAATTAAAAAATGCGGTAATAATGCAGGTAAAGTACCGGCTGAAGAAACAAGTCCGGGTAAAGCCGGGTACGAAATCTAGTAATATATACATTTTTTTAAGTAATTTTATTCGAACCTTAAAAATTTTTTCTGTTAAGTGGAAAAGATGATATCCGTGGCTACCACCATTTTTGATACACATTAGTTCCCGTTTTATTCCATGTGCCATGCGTTTCCTCAAGATGTCCTCAAGATGATTTCGTCCGCGCCCTGCATGGTCTCCTGTGGATGCAGTCCCATCGAGTCGAGTAGCTAAGCGCTGGAATGCTTGGCCAGTTGGCGCGACAGAATTAGGAAATCGACGTCGAAATTCACGCTGCGCTAACATCACCGACCGATTATTATTTCTTAAAAGAATCTACACAATTATTTCACGCTCTTCTGGATTGTTTGTCTGTCTAGTTCACAAAAGTGAAATATTATTGCCGTACGATATGATGATTACTTTGCCCCACTTTGTACTTAATGGACGTTAGCAAAAGCTTTCCGGACACCCTATGGTTAGAAAATAAAAAAGTCCGTGAAGTTTGGAGTAAGTCGAATATAAGAATCTTCACTGCACTACAACTAAATCACAAAAAGCGACATTAAGGCCACATCCAAGCTTATTAATAGGGATGCAATAGTGGATATACTTAGACGGACGGGATTCGATAGTCATCCCTGAAATGGGATTGGCAAGCTACTAGGCTGTCATAATGGAAATGGAAGACCCTCTATCATGCTTACGTGACTGGAGACACTTTTAACTTCACATTAACTCTCCAAAAAGATAAATGAAGATTTTTACGAGGATACATTTGGTTCCAGTTTCGAATAACATAACAAAAGTAACGACAAATTGAGTACTCCTAAGTATTCGTTGCTTTTTGTCTGAATATTCGTCACTTTAATATCGTTACTCGTTACTTTCGTAATTGATACTTCCTATTTGAGAACCTGAAATGGGTACGTCTGCATGAATAACATTTACTTTTTTTATTATTATTAATTACAAGCTAGTGACAAAAATGTTGTATGTAGGGTAGTCCGTCCTGAAGGGGTTGAAATACGCGAACACGACGAATTGTCCGTACGCAGAGGTGTCTCTTACGTGGGAGTGTCCGTAAAGATAAGTTTCAATGTACATACTTGATACCATCGCATGCCACAATACATTTTTAATACGCTCTTCGAAAGCGAAGAGAGACGTGCAATCGACACAACCCGGAAAGGGTACCATCAAACTATGTCGATGCGTGATGGAGCACAACTCAATACCATTGGGTGCACTCACAAAGTCACAAATCCAATCTCACAACACATCAAACACAGTATATAGGAAAATATGAGAAGAAAGTCAACGTGCCAATGTCGGTTGACGTAATTACATGTAGGCAAAACAAAGTAACGATACCGTAACAGTAACGATATTCCTAGATGAGATACGTGATATTTGGGAAATGATCGAAGAATAAGATTGCAATTACAAACTGCTGAGAAGAGATGATGAACATGCTGCTGTGATATTTTTGTGACGGGATAGGGTGAGAAAAATGAAAAGGGCTCTGTTTCAATGGTTTGGTCTCAAGGCCCGTCATCAAGACTGGCGATCTCTGAATGCGAATCCATCAGGTAGGCGAAGGCTTTTCAGGCCTATGTAGGTGGAGATGGTTGGACCAAGTCCAAGAAATTCGCTTTGCTGCACTTGGGTATACCTCCTGATTGGCTCTGGAGATGAAGGGTCCTGGAGATCTCTGCGACCCTTATGGTGGTCGTGAATAACTCAAACGTTGATAACTCACAGGAAAACTAATTTGCTAATGAGAGAAATAATATGCATACACGAGCTCATCAGCAACGCTCAATTCGGTCAGAGTTAACTTTGCAATGTGTATGTACAGTGAACTCCCTCTTAATGGACACCTTCCCTGTTAAGTGGACGAACATAAGCGAATAAGATTAACTGTAATTGGTGGGTGGTAGATATGATTTTGGTTGTGTTTTCTCCTCTTAAGCGGACGCTCTCTTATGTAAACAGAAAACTCTGGTCCCGTGGCTGTCCACTTTAGAGAGAGTTCACTGTATAATGCTTTGCCAAATGTTCATGGTTTGAGAAATGGTAGCAAGACGGAATATATCTCAAGCATCATTATTTTAAGTGTCATAACAATTTACCTTTTCTTGTGATTTTTATACTTTTTAAACAGCAAATGAGAATCCTGTGTAGAAATAACCAACTGCAAACAGGACAAAACAATGCAAAAGCAGTAGTATTCCCTTGCATTTCACAAATACTTCTACCCAGACCATATATCCACCACGCAATGGCGGCCGATTCGTGGATTTTAGTGGAAAATGGTCTTAGATTTGTGAATTTAGTGGGGAAAATGGCGGCAGATTGCTGAATTTGTCCATGATTCATGTATGTTGTTTGGAGGGTGTTCTAAAGTTGACTCGTATTACAATGCCCATTTGACTAAGACTATTTGACCTCAATTTAATTCTTAAGTATATATAAAGTAAGTATGGCAAATTTGGCCCACCCTTAACATTTTTTGAAATAAAATTAATTTATGTTGAATTCTTTTAATTATTTTTTTATAATCTTTAAAATCAGTTTACCTTCACACTTAAGTATAATGAACAATTTAAGATATATAACAAAAAGATATACTGAAAAAACTAATGTAACCTCATATTGTGTTTTCAAAAAACTTGCGGCTAATCTGGCCTACCTGAGTTATACGTGCGGGAGCCAGTCCTGGTCCCAAAAAAAAATGAAACACTAAAATGAATGGTTATAATAAGTAGGTCTTCTTTGGACTTAAGTCCAAAAGAGAAAGCAAAAAGAGAAAAGAAAGAGTGAAATAGCAAATTTTTACAGACACCACAACATCTCCTTTTGTAAGGAAATGAGATAGCATGAGATCAGCAGCTTCTTCTTGGATAGCGTGGTTGGCCTCATGGGATTGTCGCTTGGCTTGGTTTTACCGTTCTTGATCCAATGGACAGCAACATCACGCGACTGCCTATGCTTGGGAGCGTGCTTGGGTCATCGCAAGCACATAGCTTCGGCTTGGTGTTAAAAATGGCCTGGAAATGATTTTTGGATTTAACTGCACCAACAGTCTCACTCATTGTTGCTCGTTGCCTGTACAGTCTTCTTGTACCCACATTGAGCATAAGGTGCATTGTACGCAAGCTGGCGTAATAGATGCATCTGGGTAAGGTCCTGTGTTAACTATGGCATACTAGGCGATATGGCAGGCACATGGGGTAGGCCATAATACACACAATGTTGTTTTTTTTACTAATGTTCAATTTAGTCAGCTTCATAAATTTGTTTTTTTTACTTCGATATAACTAAAAACATGGGCACATTGAGTACTATTTAACATTAAGAAGACATCATTGAATCAGCGAAAAATCACTGTGAAAACACTTATTAAAACATACCAAGAAATTGCAATGGAAACTGCAAAAGCGCAATTATACTCGTATGTTGCACATTTCTCGCACCAGGCCAACGACGATAGATAGAATTCAATTTGCATAATTTGATAAGAACAATGGCAAGATATTGCAACTATTAATGGGTGGCGCGACAGCCCGAGGCGGACCTGGGCCAAGCTTCTCAGTAACCACTGCGTGTTGTGCGTGCTATTGTTCTTTCACGCGTGGAAGGGACCTATTGATAAGCTTTTTTCTAGACAGGAATACTCTTTGAGCATTGTCTGTGACTCGAAAGAGGTGGAGCCGTGAATTATCAAATTTGATGAATTCGGGTATCGAACCTGGGACCCTCTGCGTAGGAGTCGACGCACTTAACCACCACGCCACGGCGACCCACCCCCACATTGCAATTGTTACTAATGCATAAAAATTATTGTCAAAATTTGCAATTAATTCGTGTCGCTATTTCTGCAAAATGTAATACGAGCAGAAAGGAACTTCTTATTCTAAGTGATTCATGCAAACGGATTAATATTTTTATTATTAGTTACACCTGAACGTGAGAATGCATTTCATAGATATTACTCATATTTCTGTATACATACACTATGTTGTGCATTCATTTAATATGGCCTAGTATCTCTTCTTGCTTCTTACTTGCTTAAATGGGAGCTTAATGAATCGACTTAATAAATATAAGCACTGTTCGTTCGATAACCCCATACTGCCATACTACCATACTGTGTTGAAAATTTAACACGGAAATTTGAAAAAACGTTCTAGTAACAAGGGAATTTTCAAATAAGAACTCTAATTCACCCCACTACTAAGGTTGGGAGAGGGTATGTTCGCCAGTTATTCACAAGAGCTCACACGTATTCACAAACACGGACAAAAATCATATAAAAAACGCTGTCAGATAAATTTAAGGGGCAAGGGAGGTAGAAGTCTCTATTATCCCTTATTTCTGATAAGAGTTTACGTCAGTCAAGAGTGCTTCCGCGTGCTGATAGCCGCGCTGCATATTCAAGTCAACAAGGCCCTCCTGTTTTTTTTTTTTTTAGATTGTTGAAAATATCAGAGTAGAATTCATGGAAATAACTTTTCTATCTTGAGAAAAACACTTGTATCTGAACAAAATTTCAAGGAAAAATGCTGAAAAAATGCGACACGTGGAATGATGCGCTAGACGATGACAATCTGTCGATTATTTCTTGGAAATCTTCTCTAAGTCACTGGGTTTTTCGTCGAAAACACTTATCAGTCTTTTCTGAGAAATAATTCGAAGAAACAGAAATTTATTTTGCAAATCTCTGACCGGAGACAGATGGATTGCTGGATTATAAGTGGGGGATAAAGTCAGCTGGAGAAGGAGAGCAAGACTAAATCTCCGATATACAAATGAAAACAAAGACAACCCGGTTTTGATAACTGAAAGCAGCTTGCCAATAGGAAATCCAACAATCGAATGCATTATACCATAGACAGGGAGATGTAGGATTCATAGCACCAAATAACAAAAACTAAAAAATGTCGTTCTGAACAAATGTATGTTCTCATCATGTTCATCTTGAAAGTTAATTTCATAATTCAAGAACTACAGAAAAAACCACGTGGCTTCGCAGAAAAACCATTTTGTAAATAAAATTCAAATAAAACTTTCTACAGAACTGCATGCAGAAGCAGGCAGCTCACTTTTATCTTTCTTTCATCTCGAAATGAATTCAAAAAATTTTCCCAGTATTCCCCGAAAAAGGAGAAAACTTATAATTCACAACGAAGTCGATGGAACGCCATGTTCCGCATGAACATCCAATTTTTGGTGCGCACCAAAAACAGCTCCCACAGTGATTCGAAGAAAATGTAGGAACTTGCCGAGACGCACTACGGAATCCTTAAGATTTATTGAAATTTTCAAAACGCCGTCTCTGCGTCCTTATGTGAGGCGAGATAACTTTATTTCGTTCGCAATACCATTACGGGCTATAAACCTCGTCCACTTGGAAGCGTACTTAAAGTGAATTAATAAAAGAACAGACCCCACTGTGATGCCCAGTATGCGCATTGCACACAAATTGACTATTTACTGTTATAAAATACTTGCGATAAATTCAATTTTTTCTCGTTAGTCCCGATCCCGCCCACCTACCCACCCCCGTCCCATCACAGCGTTGGTGAGTCACAATGAATCGGGGGAGGAAAAAAAATAGATTGCAGGGAATTAAATAAATTGCCTTAGCAGAGCAATGAAATCGCAGAAAAAAAAATCGAACCAAAAACAGAGGCCATCCAGCCACTAAAGCTTGGGGGAGGTAGCCCTCACAGAGCCGCGTGCGTCGTTGCTATGCTGGAGAAGATTTACTGCGAGCAGATATTAGAAGTGTGCCAGCCATTGAAAAATGTATTCGCATTTTACGAGATGATTTTCAATCAATTGATAATCAATCATCAATTACCGATTCGGCCCTAGTCAGCGTAAGCACGTTAGCCAACAGCCACCCACCCGTTGGCACACCGACAAAAAAAAAGGACCATGTGCGATGATGACTGGCCATAGTTATCTTCACAAGGAGGGAATTTGCATGTTCGAACAACAAAGTGGGGTGGCACTTGAACGGGCGGAAGCGCATGCCATGAGGCGAATGAAATGCCCAAAAAAGCGACCTCAAGGCTGAACGAATGCTGCGATGAGAAAGAAATGTTTAATAAACCTGATTTTTAGCAAATGAGTGCACATTAACAAAAACTGTCAATTAGGGGGAAACATCATTTATCTTCATAAGGAGTGAAGAGGATGTGCCAAACTAACGTACGAGTATGTACACGTCCGTTCGTTCGACTTCGGCAGACCCTTAGCATGGACAGCCGTGCCAGCGACCGATGAGACGCACGGAAACATTTAATAGGATGCTTTGAAGGATATTAATCGGCTGCTTGGCTGGCGCCGTATTGATCCTGCATTCGATGGCAGGATGGCAGCGAAGAGAAATGAGAGCAAAACATCAGGATAATGTAATTTACTTTGGGTCAATCGACAGAGAGAGAGTCAGCTGTCTGAATTTGCAAATGAAAACGGAAGAAAAAGAGCGAAATTACAACTCTATCGGGTTTGGGATTGAATTTCCCGAGGATCTCGTTTGCCCTTGTGCGAGATTTTAAATGAAAATTAATTGGGTACAACTAATGAAGCATGTCCACGTGCCTTCGTTTTTCTTTGAGCTGCAGGTGAGCTGTGGAGGGAGGTAAGATGTATGGGTAATCGATTGCTCATCGATGGGAGCTGGCCTTTAATTATAAGCAATGGGAGGCGTTTGTCCTGGAAGAGGCATTCAGTTATACGACAGAGAGAGAATGAGCATCATCTGCAATCTGAATATTTAAGATGACCTTTGTTTGCGTTGCTCCTCAAAGTTCAAAGGGCCAACAGATGAGAGCAACCCTTTTGTTTGTCATAAAGTGAATGAAATAGACTCAGGACCAGATGCAGTCTAGACAAGGCGGTTCTGAAACAAAAAAAAAAGCCTCGATAACACGGATGTTCATTTCCATCCATTTCATCTCTTTTTTTTTCTTTTCTATTCTTCAGAAGGTTTTGGAATATTTTCATTCATTGGCTTGATAGGTAGTATGGACAAGTGATGCCAAATATTCTGTTTCACTCTAAGAGATCGATTACCTTGAAAATCATAAAACGAAGAATCGTCTGCACTTAGCGAAGAAAATAATGCTGTTCCATAAAGGCAATCCAAAGGTTCACACAAGTATAGTCGTCATTGAAAAAACACATAAGCTGGGCTACGAACTTCTACTTAAGAATATCCAACGTACTCTTCAGATTCAGCCCTGCAAATATTCTATACTGCCAAGCCTGAAGATGTGTTTATGTTTGGTTGCTGCCTGGCAGTACAATGGACTAGTCTGAGTAAGTAGTGTGAAAGTGTTTTTCATTGGAACAAACCCCCCTTATCTAATTGTCTTCAAAAAGCCTGTAGTTTGGATGGAATGTTACACGGTGCACAAAAAACGAGACCCCTTCAATTGCGCCAACTGCCGAGGTATAAGTCTCCCAACCATCGCATATAACATCTTCGCTGCAGTTTTGTGTGAGCGCCTGAAACTACTCGTGAATAACCTGATAGGTCCCTCAGGCCAGTGCGGTTTCAGGCCGGGAAAGTCGGCCATCGACCAAATCTTGACATTACGATAGATTGGTGAAAAAGCCCAAGAGATCCAGATCGATACCCACCACCTATTCGTCGACTTCAAGGCCGCGTACGGCAGCATGCATAGAGGCGAGCTATACAACGCCCTGTCTAGATTTAACATTCCTCCCAAATTCGTCAGACTGAGCAGTATGACGATGGAGAACACTCGCGAGTTGGTAACGAGCTCACCGAGAACTTCAATGTCAAAAAAGGATTTAGTCAAAAAAATGATTTAGATAAGGCGACACGCTGTCATGTGACTTCCTTAATACCAGCTACAGAAGAAAGTGCAGAACTCACACGGCGAACAGAAAAGGCACGGTAGGCCTAAAGTCTGTACAATGCGCGGACGTTATTGACGTGATTGGTCGAACAAAGCGAGACATCGATGAGGCATTTGTTGGCATTGAAACGGAGGCGTTCAAAATGCATATGCTGTCATCGCGACAGAACGCGCAACATCGACGACTCAGCCAGAACGTCACCAAAGTCAGCAATAATTTCGAAGTAGGGAAGGACTTCGTCTACCCTGGCTCCGCGGTAAACAGTACAAACACCATCAGTACTGAGATCAAACGTAGAATAACTTTTGCAACCGCTGTCTGTTTGGTCTCAAAAAGCAATTGTGTAACAGAGCCCTCTCTCGGAAAAACTAAGTTGACTGAATTGTTTTATTTTTCTTTTTTAAGGATCACACAATGCTTTGTTATAAGCCACTGCAATCTACAGTGTCCTTAGCCAACGTTTTTTTTTTTTTTTAAGGAGTATTAAAAGTGAAATAATCGAACTTAAATTACTGTCAAAGAGCAAACAGAAGTGTGTTTAACGTGAATACCCGGCCAATTATTGGCAAACTTCACGGTGGGCCTTCCCACAATAACAGAGTCAAATTAAGCGTTGACCACCGCCCTGAGGAAGTATTTACCACCCCAGTAACAATTTAGTGACGCTTAAGGGCGACCACAAACCTTGCTGAGGGCGAGGCCTATCTAACACCTCTACACATTCACAGATCCTAGATGTTGGAGGAGCCTAGGATGCTATATACTCCCGCAATTTTGGGCAACCACAGCCACCATGATACTCCCACTAGGGGGCCTACCTCTTGATAGCACGGAATAGGAGGTTGGAAGCCTAACGGCACCAATTAACCTTTCCGGGGCTAGCTATCTCCCATGGTACCAGAATATAGCATCTGGTCAGGCTTTCGCAACCGTGAGGTCACTTCTAGATAAGTGCCTTAACACTCAAGGCCTAGCAGCCTTTTAGATGACCTACTTCGAATCAGTTAGTCGAGGCAGTGACCAATGGTCAAATTACATAAGCCACACGAAAACAACACAATTTTGCCCGGAAATCCCAACAAAGTCAGACCGAGGCATGCACCAACCAAATTTCACCATTACCGAAAAATCCCATTGCTGGAGAGTGCAAGTACGTAACACATGCACTCATCTCTGCCGAAAATCCCCAGAAAACGTAGGCAAACTGGCATACCTAGAAAACAAGGACAACAAAACTACTACTACTCGAAGAACCGATTAGTTCGCGCATAGAACCACTGGCGCTATACACCCCCGTAAAAACACAAGCCAGGTCTCACTACTCCATTCGCTGAGGATCCCTTTCCATTCACTTTTCCATTCGCTGAGGATGGAATGAAGACCGCCGTCGACTTAGTATATAATGCGATAATACTGCGTAAAGCCAGTGAGCAACGCCACATAGCACACCAAACTATGGCACATTTTGTGAAAAAATATAAAAATGACAGCAGCTCAAAAATGTCACCAAATTACTCCGTAAATAAGATGTTCAATGACTACGAAGAAGAAGCATTTGCGCGATACATAGTAAGATCCTCAAAAATGTTTTATATGATATATGATGGCAGTTACAAACAATAAAAAGATCCACAAATTGGGACGGAAATTAAATGGCTGGGCTACATTGGTTTGCTAATTTTCGTCAAACATATCCTAAGCTGTCACTGTCACTGATCGCTACTTCTTTTAATTTCAAAAAAACACGCCTAATATTTAAGTCACGTGTCTCACTGTTGTGTATCCGCTTTCACACTGTATGTGCACATGTCGCATCAGTGAGACAAAAGAGTTTTGTAGACTTTTTTTTATCACAAATTCCATTCCATAAACACAAAAACTGTATTAAATATGCAAAAATGAAGGCGAAATACGACGCAAATGGATGCATTTTTGAATGTCAAAATATTTTGAAAACTTTTTTATTTGCAGTAATTTAAAAAAAAAGTGTCTCACTGTTGGTGTGCCTCCCCTAGCTTCAAACCATTTAAAGATTAAACCAATAGTTGAGAAACAGTGTCAAGTCAAACGCAAAGTGGTCCACTGTGGGACAGTTTACCCTACTGTATCAGTGGACAAAACTAAAGCAACTCTCATGAGCAGGATGACATAGAGCAGCGACGAAAGTGATATTTGTTCTCATTTTTGGTTTTAACAAAGCAAACGTACTTTTGTTCCTATCACCTCTCCTTAATGCATTGTCAATGTCAAATATTCTTCCCACCACAACGGATGACTGTTTTCACAAATGTCCATTTTCACAAATGTCCAAATCGGATAAATTCGTGATTTGATCGAAATGACACTAAAAGCAACAGCACTTGCTAAATCGACATGGCCAATGACACCATCCTGCAGAGTCCACTGATTACTGACAGACACATTTCGGCTAGCCAAGGTCCACTGTAACATTTGAATCTCATTGAATAGCCAACACTTCGATAAGTCCAGTTTAGTTGAGTAAAGAAAGGAACAAAGCTTAACTTTTGAGAACACTTTAAATTTGTTCCCTCATCAGCGTCACTTTTCCACTTTACCGCAAAAATCCTTTGTACTTTAAGATGGATATCGGAAAACCACACAAAAGTCTCAGCCACCAGCTGCCGAAGTAACTATGCAACCTAAACCCATCTTAAGGAAAATCGCTGCGAATGAGCACACAATCTCACATAAGCCACAGAGGTCGTCTTCATTTTCTCCTAAACTCGTTCGTCAGCGTGTGCTAGTGTGTGTGAGTGTTGGTGTGTATGTGCTAAAGAAATCATTACCCCTTCAGAAAATTAAGGTTCTTCCGATAAAATCTACAAAACCATCTGGAAAATTGGACGTCTTTCTTTCCCCCAAGAAATGTGTCAAAGTTACAACCAAGTTGCTGGTGATTCCAGCACAGCCCGTGTTGAAATTTCTAAAATAAAATGAAAAAAAAAATAAAGAATGAATGAAAGGATAGAGGAGAAACGTAACACATCCCCACAAGAATTTCGAAATTGCAATCCCATGGATATACAAGCACACAGCATAGTTTGTCAAATCAATATATGCCATCGCACTATATACGGAACGACCTAATTTTCACTCCGCACTCTCGTCCTGTCGATTCCTATCTGATTTCTTCTGCATTCATTTTTGCTTCGCTTCTGGCCAACTGCAAGGGACGAGTGAACAGTGGAAGAGGATACTGGCATTTCTCTTCTTTCCACAACAGATCCTTCCTTCAAGGATGCTCGCCTCGGCTGTTTGTTGTGCTAAATGATGCATAAATGTGCTCATTAAATTTAATTTCTTCAGGAATATACACTTCTGTAATTTTTGGTTTGTTTGCAGTTTGTTTTGTTTTTTCTAAAGTCGGGCGAGGACTGAAGGCAAAGTTTCCCATCCTCTGAGGCAATCATTTGCTTGCATCTCCCTGAGATATGGACCATCGCTGATAAGCCGATATAACCATGGTGTCCTTCAAGGATATCCGATACAACATGCATTCGCAAGGAGTTCACCATGACAGGCAATCCTCTTGGGGATGCTTAAAGTCATACATGCATTCGAGTATCCATCCTGTCAATCGAACACTGCGCTTGATGCCTCTTGTTCAGGTGCTCAGCATGTCCTCGACAACGGCGGAATAACGCAACAGCTGTGCCCAATTGATCTGCGAATGCGTTTCACCAGTGAATCGTAACGTGATGTGCTTCACAACAAAAGCCGTTCGCCAGGAGTGGAGAGTTGTACATTTCCTGGTGGGACAATAAACTTTTAGATAACTCCACCGAATGGCTCTCAATGGGATTTGATGTGAGCAATATTTCATGAAAGTCTCGTTCTTGTTGCTCCCATTTTTTCCCGTTGTTACTCATTTTTTCGCAAGTTTTTTCATCGATACCGGTGTGTTGTCAGGACGTGTGTGCTTATTGTTTGTTCGTCTCTTTCAGTTCACGAGTAGTCGTTGGCTTACACTTTTCATCGGGACTGTTGTACCTTATTTAGCCGTTGATAGATAAGTTTTGCACAGGCACAGCACACCCACGCGCGGACAGGATCAAGTCATGGGGACCGTGCATTAGGGCGTCACATGTGTGCAAAATGTGCAAATATTTATCGCAGGCAGTTTCCATGGTATCCCTCTTTCATTTGTTCTCATTCCACGAGAAAGTTGTTAAAATTTGGGTTTCAATTGCAAAATTTGTTCGTCATGCGTTCGTGCTCTGATGGATGGTGAAAAAGAATAAACTTGGCCCGCGAAGAGGGGTGGAACGGTGTTTGGTGAAAAGTGGGCGTGAGTTAGGGGGAGGATGATGAATTATTGAGCGGAGCCAAATTTATGCAGTGCAATGTTTACCGAAAGAGAATAATGTATGTACAGCGAACCTGCATGGTGGGAGTATGGCACAAAGTTTGTAACAAACGGGTTGAGGCATCCAGACACGAGCTCAACACCTTCACAGAAATTATGCACGGTCGCCGATTTAATGATTCATGTGAAAAAAGACAGTCAGCAAGAAGGTGTTTGAGGAAAAGATGAACACGATGAAAGGTGTTCTTCGGGGAGACGTGAAGTAGGGCCAAGCGAAGAAAGACCGTTTTCCAAAACGAGACAGGACTTATTTTGTGTTGGTTTTGAAATGCAAATGAAACAAATGACACATACACCCAATGAAGGCACGTGTACACAGATGTGGGAGCAACAGTTGTTGGGATACCATACGTGAAGCGGCAAATTCACCTAAGCGGCTAAACCTCCGGGGAAAGTGAAGCTGAAGCTGTTCTTGACGTGAAAATTCTCCGCGCACAATAGAAACTTGAATTTTCTGAGCAAAAGACAGACGCACTCATCAATCATGCCTTGGCCATGGTCATAATTAATTCGTTGTTGAAAAATTAATGAGTGTCGGCACCTTCGTTGAATTGAGACTTGCGACTAAACTTTGTCCTTTTGCAGACTAAACTTTCTTTCTACCGTCGTACGACAACGTGTTGAACTTTTTATAGGTAGCTGATAAATCAAGGCACAATAATAATGGGTAGTCGAAAAAGTCTTTTGGTCAAACTTTTTTCACAGACAATTCATGTGGTACCCAAACATCGAGCTTCTTTTTGTAGCCAGCCTTTTTTAAATGGTTCAAAACCGTTTGATGATGAATGTTTTGTTCCTTGGTTATGTCATGGCTGCTTATGTGACGGTCCTGGTCAATCTTCTCCGTAATTTCATCGACTTTCTCAACGATAGGTCGACCAGAGCGAGGTGCATCTTTCACATCGAAATTTCCAGAACGGAGCGAACCATTGTTGTGCTACAGCCTCGTCTCCGTAAGCTTGACAAATTTCATTGGTGGCTTGCGTGGCGTTCTTCCCTTTTTTGTACAAAAATTTCAAAATATAGGGAATTTCTTCATTATTTTCACTCATTTTTGAACAGCTGTAACTTTTTTTGAAGTTCCCCGAATTTAATTTTTTGTGGTTAAGTGAAGCTTAAAATGGCACCTTTCCAGAACTGTATGGAGTGACACAATGTATTTTGTAGCACTGGAGATAGACAGAATGACAGAATGACATCTATTGACAAAATAAGAAACGACTTTTTCGATTACCCATTATTTTTAAATAAGAAAAAAACATTTTGTATGAATTATCTCATGTATAATGTAGAATTAAGTCAATTTGGAAAAAGAACATATCTCATCTATATTCTGTATAAATTGTGTATTTATTTTTCAATAAAATTTGATGATGTACAATATAAAATGTATAAGATAAAATAAAATATAATGTATTTAAGATAAATAAATAAATTGTATTTAATTATGTCTAATAAGACATGTGATTTATTGCTTAGAGGAAGTGAATCTTTGATCTCGTCCTTATGTTTCTAACCCACAGATCCGATGATAGCAGTATATATCGCTAGAATCCGAAAAAATGAGGAAATTGTGTCTTACTTCGGGTCTAAATTTTAGGATTTACGAAGTAGTATATATTCTTAAAGAGGAAGCATAACTCTAAATATTTGCATATCGTGGGATTTTATGGGAATCTGATATCTTCAGAACTGCACGGAAAAAAGGAAAATTATGCACGATTTTCAATAAGAGTTAAAATAATAAAAACCATATTTTAAAGAAAATTATTTAAAAGATATCTTTAAATATTATTATATTTGAATAATTCAAATGAAAAAAATAAAAAATAAGCTTTTAAGAACAGATTAAAAATTGTTAAGCCGCAGTTTCGTATTTTAAGATTAACGTTTCTTATAAAACTGCGAAAAACACAATCTCGAGAAACGACTGACTTCCCAATTCCAATTTTAGAGGAGAAACCTTTCCGGCCTTTTGTTCTTCCATTATTATAGATAATAATTGCATTAAGAAAAAACAATTTTGCTTGGCATTGCGATTTTGATTTGTGGCCTTTTGTGACCACTGTTTGACGCCACAGCCGTGGGTGGACCTCATGATAAGTGCAGTTATCTCATAAATTCTAAGCAGTCTTAATAAAAAGTTTTTGTCAATATGTTTAATAATTTATTAAAATGAACATGGTCGCTGTGAGATTGTGGGTATATGCGTCGACTACTATGCACTTGAACTTATGGTGTCCTTCGGTGTCCGGTATGAAAAACAAATTTTTCGGTGGCACCTCTTTGAAGTGAAACCTATCTAGCCTCTGGTTCTGAGTCGGAATAAAACTATAGGTCCCATCCACTCTTGAGAGAACAATAGCACACACAACAGATGTGGTTGCTGTAGAAGCTAGACCATGGCCATCTACGGGCTATAACGCCACCAATATTGGAGTATATTATTAGACGGCGAAGTTGCAGAGGTCTCCGTGTTTGTGTATCGGTCTAACTATACTGAAATTTCCCATATCGGGCATGCTTTCCTTTGAACATATCTTACAGATGAGTTGGGCCTTCCATTCAGTAGTATAAATTGCGTCTGCAGAAATAGAAGGCATTCTTAAATTTGGGGCTCAAAAAAATATTGTGTCAATACTGCCGACTGGTCCGAAATAAGGCGATCACTTGCAAGGACGGAGACAACTTACTACTTGCTAAGGACAATCGCTTACTATTAAACGAGCAGGAAGTTACAGAATGACACGAATGAAGGCGTTAAATACTACACCATCTCTGATGGGGTACAGCAGGGATCAGTGTTAGGTCCCCTCCTATGGAACCTAATGTTACGGGATGTTGCGACTAAGCTTGCACGAAGTAGTCAATATCAACAGATTGGCAGATGATATTGCTATCGAGCTCGTTGCAGAAACACACTCACAAAGCCGCAGCCATTATTCAAATATAGCAGTGACTTGAATCTGCTAGTCTCGAACTGACGGATACAAAACGGAAGCCGTTCAAGTCGGCAACAAGGACATTCGATGAAAGGAAGCGGTGAAGTACCTACGAGCGATATTAGACAACAGGTTACGGTCCAAGCAGTTGACAATGGACTACGCGAAAAAATAAGGGGCAGCGTTACAAGCGGCCCTCTCCAGAATACTGGCGAATGTCGGCGGACCTGAAGACGGAAAAAGGATCCTCCTAGCTAAAGTGGTGAGCACGATTATTCTACACGTAGCATCCGTCTGGGCAGATACCGTGAGACGAAAGGAAACTTGCAAGAAACTCTCAGGGCATTAGGACTATATCGGACGAAGCCGCATTTGACCTCTAATCGACATCCTCGCGGACGAGAGAAGAGAATTTGCCGCAGGGAAATGAGAAGAATGAAGGAGGAAGAAAGGGTACATTCGAGCCTATGACAAGATGGGATAATGCCACAATGGGCAGATGAACTCATCGAGGTATAGATGAACCGATCCCAAGGAACCTGCAACTATCATCTAACTTCTGGTCATAGCGGACACCGAAAGTTCTCAACCGAGCCTCCAAACCAGGAGGAGGACGTGAAGCACGCAATTTTACTTTGCGGACGCTTCGCGGAATGGAGGACAAATCTTCCAGCCCCTCCAGAGGTAAAGAACGGTGGAGTCTTCAGAAAAATGCTGCCCGGATTTGTAAAAACTGTACAGACCGAGCTACGGAGAAAAATAAGCTAAAACAAGAGCGGCAGAACCAGGTGGGCACATAGAAACACCGGAGTAGCATGAATTGCTTGCCAGCTCCGCGAAGTAATACCTAGGGGCGGGTCCACGGGGAGAGTGTAAATATAAGCATATAAGTTAAATATTTGTCCGGGTTTTTTAGTTTAAAAAAATAACTTTATTTCTTGCCTGGTCGATTCTAATTGAGTACATTCATTTTTCATACTTTACTTGATATCTAACTTAAGTCTAATAATTCGTGTGGAATTCGCCACATGTGACCGGACACTATCCGTCGTTGCTCCACAGGTGCAACTTGAACTTTCCCACGGATTGTTGGCTGGATATGCTGCCTCGTGTGTGGAATATGACGATGGCTTGATGTACTGCCTCGCGCTGGGAATCTGCTGATGCAGCTTGCCCGTTGTCGCAATTTTTGCATTAACTTATATGTGGACCAGGGGAATGCATGCATACAATATTTCGCTGTCTCTTCCCTATTCGTTTTTGCATTGTGTATTCGTGTCCGGTACAGAGAGGGTTCTTTGTGAAGGGGTCGAACCATGAGCAGTTGGCCGTAAACAGAGGTGGCCCCAATAGAGGAGTGTCCTTAAAGAGAGATTTTAACTGTGTAACTTAAGCTAAATGCAGAAGAACGAGCCACTTGAAACATCATTCCTGCCAAACATGTCACTGTGAAGAAGAATACACTCCATTAAGGTCAAGGTCTATAACACACTCACCGAGATCTGTTGGACAAGCCATCCTCCAGTCACGTGGCTTTTGAACGTTGTTCCTGAGAAGTCCATGAGAAGTTTTGCCAGGTGTCCTCAAATTTTTTTACATTCGCGAAACAACGTGACTAGTTGAACACACTAAACCGCCAATGAGGATACATGTGAAAAAATGATCTAAAATTAGATTGTCAGAATAAAGTCACAAGGAAGCAGATTTTAAGGTGCGCCGTGACCTTCGATGTCACTTAAGAGTCAGCATGTGGGCCACATAATCCGAAGCGTGTGCCTCACAGTTGTTTCATTGAGCACAAAAGAGACCTTTTGTTTGGTTCGGAAATTCATTCTTTTAAGTAATCGCCTTCAGTGAAACACAAAGACTTTTTAAATGCTTTCAGAGCTTGGCAACGTTTGAAGTTAATTGCGCAAAATATCAACCAAAACCATGGAGAGAACCTGAAAGGGCAACGAGTCAAGCGTCTCTATTGCCCATTGACTTTGCTCAGCCATTATATTTGAACAGACATCGTGACCATCATCGTTGGAGCAAACTGTCGGAACCTTGGTGGAGATATTTGAAATTATTATTTGATTCAAGCGAAACTACTTCAACTTGTCCTTGTCCACAACTTCTGAAATCGAAATTGTTCTGCACTGAAAAATCATTTTACAAGTCATTTCGTCCACTCCTATCGACTCTGGCAAACTTCGGTGCAATTACTCTCTCGGTACTGCTTTCGCAAAGAAGCCATCAACTTATGAACTGAAACGATTTAGTAGTTGTTGGGTCAAATTCGCACAAAGGCGAGGTTTTGAGCATTCTGAAAAACTTTTCACAGATGAAGGAGGGTAGCGAGAGTGAACAGAAAAACATAATTAGAGACTTCAAAACTGGAATTCTCATGGATGACAGCTTCGGGTAGGATTGCAATGAATGCGAGTCTTCATTTTTCAGTTCGTGTTTTCAACTCTTTCGTCTGATGTGCAAAAAAAAGGCAAATCAGCTCTGCTTCAGTAATTCTCATTTAACCTCGTCTCAGTTGAGATCCACATGTCAATTGCGGTCAATATAACTAAGACCAGTCAAGCGTGGCATCAATCCCGATTGGATAGGCCCCCACCCGCATCATACCAAATCGGGTCTAGATTTGCATTCAGGCAAGGGTGGTGGTCTCTTCATCTTGGCCCTTCCATGTCTTCTCAAATTAAATTTCAATTTCCTTCCACCATTGCACATTCAATTTCAATATTTTGTAAATTTTTATTACGTAACCCAATTTCGAATGCAGTGCTCCTCCAGGCTGTATGTGTGCGGGAGTTTTTGTATGGGTGTGCGTGTGTGTGACGACCCTTCTGGCGGATAGTGGTTGGCCACCCCTCCCAACTCACCACTCTGTGTATCTTTCTTCAATTACATGGCGAAATTGAATTTCGACTGAGTGCGGCCCTAGCGTTGGTTTCGTGGTATTCACTTCCTCCTCTTGCTTTTTTTTTTTATTATTATCATTTATATTTATTTTTCGTCCTTTCCTCCTGGTACATTACTTTGTTTTTTTGTTTGGATTAAATACCTCCTGCCCTGAGGAGTAGGAAATTGAAAATTTAAAATTGTCCTGGCAATAGAGGCGAATCCTTGTGTTCTCAGAAGCTGGACGACGACTCGGTGTATTAGCTCGACGACATTATGAATGCGATATACTACACAGCAAGGATGGTTGAGGCAGGCACATAGCACAGATGGCATACGACAATGAACGTTAACACTCAATGGGAGCCTTATCTTTTGTCGGCGGCTGAGTCTTAGTTAGGTGTCTAACATTTTGTTGTTTGTGTATTTTCACCTAATAATTGAGAGGGAATGGTGTGCTTAGAGGGGGAAGGGTTGCTTCTTCATCGGGGTCAGCCAACAATAGGGTGTACCGGAGAAATATTGGCTTTGTCTTTGAACTTTGATATTGGCAACCTATTCCACAAGTGCAATTGGAAGTTTTGATAGGGTTTGCGATGACTTTTGGGAAACATTGGATTTAGGTGTAAATGGATGGATGTCGTTCGTAAAGTTATATACAGTACCTCACAAAATTGAGCGTACACCCACAGAACAACCGTAATTATTCCCTTTTCAATGGGAAGGACTGTTTTAAAAATAAAAATTTAAATGCAGTTTAGATTATTATCAATTTCATAGTAATAATAGAAAAAAAAATTAATGAATTCGTTCCTAAAATAAAAAAACAAACAAAATTAACTACTTTTAATCACATACAATTGAGCGTACACAGTAAAAAAACGTTTAAAAAACTCAAAAACGGACTTCAAAATTACAGTTATGTAACTGTAACTGTATTTTTTTTTATTTTGTTAATATTTGGTATGACCATTTTTAGCGTCTATAACTGCCTGCATGAATCTAGCAATTTCTTTGTACCATGCCTCCTCAGTTCTATTTTTTAGCTCGGCTTTATTAGAAGAATTAGTTTTTTTTTAATCTGGTTTTAATCTCCTGCCACAAATGCTCAATAGGATTCAAATCCGGTGATTGTGGAGGAGTTCTGAGCTGTTTTGGAGCCTGATAGAGTAACCACTCCTTAACTTACTTAAGGTATGCTTGGGATCATTTTCCTGTTGGAACCAAAAATCAGTGGGCAAACCTAGTTTCCTCCCAGAGGCGATTATGTTTCTTTTTAAAATGCTTAAGTACATAATTTTGTCCATAGTTGTGTCAAGAAATTCAAAATTGTCAGCGCCACTAGCTGCCAATGAACCCCACATTATAATACATCCTCCTCCGTGTTTTACTGTTGGGCAACATTTTTTTGTTTTCAGCGCTCACGCCACACAATTTGCCTACTATCTGAGCCAAATAAGTTTATTTTTGTCTCATCAGTAAACATGACAGTTTTCCAAAATTCTGGAGGCATGCTTAAATATTTTTGCGCAAACTCTAATCTCTTCTTCTTGTTGGCAGCTGAAATAAAAGGTTACTTAAGAGCAACTCTTCCATTTAAATTTTTTTTCCTAACACACGACAAAGGGTTTCTACTGACAAAGGCTTCTGTATCGTTGTAGAAACTTCTGACGCTAGCTTTGGTATACTAATTTTCGGGTTTCACTTAACTTTACGAACAATCAAACGTTCGTCTTGCTCCGATAAAATTTTTTTCCTACCTCTTCCAGGAGCATTTTTAAGTGTACCTTCGGTTCCATATTTTGTTATAATTTTCTGTGCAGTCGAATGAGTCCGCCCTACTGTCCTACCAATCTTTCGTAAAGATTCTCCCTCACAAAATAGCTTACTGATAAGCTTTCGTGTTGAAATATCAGTTTTTGTCCTTTTTTTCTCCATGCTAGAAAGAAAATGCTTTCGAGTACTTCTTTACACAAAAGTCACAACACAAGTGATCAATAAACACATTTTCTCCTTTCTTTAACTTGACTTAACAGTCAACATTGTTTTTTTCATAGGATTCATGTGTTTCCCAAGTATTTTTATTTATGTACTCACTGCTCAATTTTGTGTGAGTGAAAGGCGTGAATTTTTTGTTCTATTGTTGTTTTTGGAAGGATAATGCTTTAAAATTTTGGATTTTATTTCATATAATAATAAAGAATATGTGGATAAATCAAAATGCATCTCTAAATTATATTTAAAAACATTTCTTCGCATCGAAAAAGGCGAAATTCCATCCATGCAAAGGGTGTACGCTCAATTGTGTGAGGTACTGTATACATTTGCCGGCACAATGCGCATAGTAATACGAACTATGTGTGGCAAGTACCCATCTGTTCGGCAGAATGATCTTATTTTGGTAATGTTAGAAGAAGTGGGTGCACCTACGAGACATGTGATAACACCGACTTGACTTTTGTTTCTGTTGAACATTTACATTAGATGTAAATATGGAACACATTGTAGGGTGAATAGACTAACAAAAACATTTAACTAGAGCAGCAAGGAATATATTAAAAACGAGCGATCTAATGATAAGATCACTGCCACAAGAACTCAAAAGCCCTCAAAGTGGGAGGGCATGCGGATAACATGCTGATCTTCTTAACAGGCAAGTTTCCAGCTGTGATCAGTGAGATGATCAGAGATCATGGACAGTGTTGCCGCTGAGAGGGAAGATAATCCGCCAGACTACAACCTAAGATCCGCTATAAATGTTAGTTTCCGTACCTGGGCATAGTGGTTTTCCCGGCAACGAAAGGGCCGACGAGTTAGCAAGAATAGGGGCAGCACTACCACTGTCAAATAATCAGGACATATCCCTCACACCAAATAATAAACACCATGTTACTTAAAGATGCCGTCGACTCTACTAATCGGAGATGGATGGAATTAGATATTTGTAGGACTTCGAGGCTTATTTTACCCTCACTAAATCCAAACAAAACAAATACACTCCTAAAATTAAAGAAAAGAATGTAATAAGGAACGTAGTGGGTATCAACGGCCACTGCCTTCTCAGTGTCCATGCCAGAAGAATGGGAGCCTCCCACAGCGACTACTGCAAAAGCTGTAGGGACGAGGAGGAGGAAGAAAATACGATTTACCTTCTCGGCACTTGTCCAGCCTTTGCAAAAATAGAAAAGTTATACTGGACAACTACTTTTTCAGTAACCTAGACAAAATGTCACTCTTAAAGATACAAGACATAGCCAAGTTTATGAGGAAAACTAATTGGTTGTAAATCAGCTTAGAAGTGGACTTCTCAAAGCAGGCCACTAGAATACCATTAGGTAGTCTCTGGGTTTATTTCATTTTCGTTAGTGTAGTCCCTTTTAAAAGGAGCCGGTGGAAAGCACCGGCTTGTGATAGCACAAAGGGTCCAACCAGGATCTAAGTGGCCCACAACCAAACCTAATCTAAGTGGCAACCACCCAAACTTAACCTAACCTAACCTAGTTTCCGTTTCCGCTAAATCAAAGGCCGCTAGAATATCAAGTGGAATGTAAGCCCCCAAAAAAATTGTAATCTATTTTTAAATGTTAATTATAATTGAATAAGACAAATTATAAAAAAAATAACAATGAACTAAAAAAACAATTCAAAAAAAATTTGGACAAAAGGAAGAAGAAAAAATTTACAAATTAAGTTCTGACTCAAAGACAGATTCCTCTTTCTCTTGGCTGGGTGTTACTGTCAACTTCTGGAAATGTACAGAGACGGCTCCATGTCGAAGGACAGCACATGCTGCGGTGTATTACGCCAGTTCGCCTAAGCTAGCACTAGCCATGCGGCTCCCAAACCACTACAGTGTTTTCCAGGCAGAAGTAGCAACTATTTGCGAGACAGCCCTCCGGCTATCAATGACCCCGATAGACGCAAGATCTATTGTTATTTATACAGATAGTCAGGCGGCCATAAAGGCTCTGGAAATACCATCGATTAATTCCAACCTGTTAAGATTCTGCCGCCTATCTTTAAGGGAGATAGCGGACAGATGCAAACTTACCGTGTGCTGGGTACAAGAGGAATTAGCAAGAAGGGGAAAGTTAGAGCCGACGAATTAGCAAGAGGGGGGGCGAGTATACCACTGGTACAAAATCAGGAGACACCTCAGCCCTCGTTGGAAGCTTTAAAATCAATGCTTTTGAAAATCGCCGAGAAAGTCTTTAAACAACAGCTAGATCTAGCGACAAAGTCGCAGAAACGACAATCCTGCTCATGGACAGCGCCTGTGGCCTAGGTATTATTATACATTCCCACAAAAACCAAAGTAACCCTTCCACGTTTCAACGATCAACTTGAGTCTCTTTCTTCCATCGCGAAGTATCTCGGAATCACCTTTGACCCCAAATTCAGCTGGAAGCTATAAATGGATCAGCGAAATAAGAAATCATGCGAAGCTTTTTACGCCTTCAACAGAAACTTCGCTAAAAAGTCGGGTCTCCAGCCAAATATAATTCTATGGACCACTAGAGAGAGAACAGCATGCAAAGCGCCACTACAGGCGCCCTATGGTCAACTCCGTCAGATGCTCTAACGGCGATGCTACATCTTCTACCCTTGGACCTAAGAACACTACACCACACAGCGCTATCAAACTCAAGAAGTCTGTTTAACATTAAAACTTTATGTTCATAGCCATATCCTTGATCTTATACCAAGACGATAGGTTGGTAGGAGGGGCTGCTAGTGAAGTCACCAGCACACTTAGGCCATATTGGTCCATTGCGGTACCCACAGTCAGACTATTACCACTGATTGACCACTGCAGTGATACTGCCCTTCATTTGATCCCAACAGATTTGAAAACCAGATAATAGCATTCTTACTTTGCTCTCACAGGAATTCGAACCGGGGACCGTATTAACTAAGCGCTGGCACTTAACCAACTGCGACTTCCAGTCGTTCACTTTGATACCAAGATATCTCGTATCATCCCCAAAAGAATACACGGTCCCTTGACTCAAACGGCTTTGACAGTCTTATCGCCGATAGAGGGGCAGATGTGCGCGACTGGACAATTGCACTGACGGCTCCATGATGGTCCCTGAACATTTCCGAAGCGTATTGACTGCTGGCCAATTCCATCGAGTTCCAAGAACTATTTGCAAACCGTAAAGCATATCATCAAGTCAAAATACACCCAAATATTTTTCGAAGACAGAAGGTTGCCATATGCATTGATAGCCAAGCAGCCATCAAAGCTATTGCTTCTTTCACTTCAAATTCAATATTAGTACAGGAATGCCGAGCTGAGATAGCGTGCCCTTGGAAGGCCAGCTCGGTTCTCTTATCTGGGTCCGAGGTCACAGTGACATCCCTGGAAATGAATGGGCCGATGAACTGCGTAGACAGGGATCTGTCAAGGGTAATATATATTCACACTTCATTGAAACAGGCAACCTTAGATTTGCCGTACGGACGAACGTGCAACAGCAAGGATATTATGGCCTGAATACAAAAATCTAAAACAAAAGATCTCCTTCGGCGAATTGGTCATGATATTGCTAGACTAGCGGCGGTCTGAACAGGCCACTGGCCGATAGGAAAACATGCCTGGGTCTCAACAAACATTTCCGGAGTCCAATACCCGCCGGCCGAAGCAGGACAGATTTCTAAAAGCGTTAACGCGTGTCAAATCACACATTTGCGTGTGCACGGCATTTGCGTGTGCACGGCATACAAAGTGTTGAATGAAGAGTGTATTCAAGTTTTGGGTGTAACTATTATTTGAAATACGTTTGACTTTCTTTGGGAGGTTCATCTGTCATTCCATATTCAACTGACATATTCCATATTCTCTTCGAGAAAACCAGTTTTACTCTTTCCAAATAGGACGTCCGAAAAGGCGAAAGGAGAGGAAGTGGTTGCAAAACGTATTCTAAGTTCCTTCACCAACGGACGCGGAATAATCTCCACATAGAAGGATCTAGTCTCCATTCTGTGAAATTGAAGCCACCAGTGAAGGAAGACGTTGGACACAGTCACCGACAAGCAGTCGAGCTTACGAAATTCGCTTCCAGATTCCTGGAATAGTCATGGAATCATGACCCCTGTGGCGTCAAAGACTCCCCATCTAAGGCTGAGATTTAAAAAACCAAGAAAATGATGTTGAACTGAGAATTAGTAATCCACACGCAGAAACTCTGTCAGAACCACCCTGCATTCAGCACGACAACGCCAACTTTGAAAAACCGAACGAACTAGTCGGCAAAGTAGTCCATTCATGGGTTTGTGCACACAAATAGTTGTTCACATAAGCAAACCGTGGCGAAAAAACCGTAAAGAAGCGGAAAACATGCACAAGGATCACGGATACACAGTACTCCCTCGTGTAAAGGTTCGATTTTATTCATCTGGAAAAAATCCAACTTCCTTTCTGGTTGCACTCCGTATTGAACATGCCAATCAGTCGACCCTTCTTGTGTCCTTCTTCTGCGTTGTGTCAGCTACACCTTGTCGTTCGATGCTGTTGCAGTAGTCTGTGCTTTGATCCCGTCGAAAATAGGATATCTCCATCGCCAACACACACTGTTGTTGTTTAAGTATAGCATACAGATATTAAGGATGTTATTCATACATGTATGAAAGTAACTACACGAAATAAGGAAAACATAGAGGAATCCGAGCGAAAGTGAACACACAGCACACAGACACCCAGCAACGTGCCATGTGAAATGTGGAAAATAATGTTATTCTGCAGGATGAACATCACGTGTGAGTGGAGGAGCATTTCAATTTTCTATTGAACGGGGAAAATATAATAAAATAATGAAAAACAAGAAACGTGCAGAATGGCAGAGAGGCAAGGTGACCGATTGGGATGCGAAGCGTTTTGGATTCCTTCATCCTCTACTTAGTAGCACCCGTGTCTAAGAGTGCTCTGATGGTCTGTCCCTTGGCAAACAGGAAGAAGATGGATTGTTATTATTTATGAAGCGGATGGGTTCGGATGGTGCGGCAGCAGACGACATGCTCACAGAAGAGTGAGCTGGCAACTGCCGACCGGACGGGATGACTGATGGGACAGTGGAATGAGTGTCCTTGGCTGTCCAATAAATTAATTGAAAATGACAAAGATGATGCCAGGGTAACACTTTAAGTAACAAACAATGGAAATTCGCATTGTAACTACGTTGTGATGGCGAAGAGTTTCTCAGCGAATGAGAGATACTGCAAATGGACACCGCAAGACATTCCATCAAATTGAAGTCCTTCCTGAACACTCATCTGGTTGTGTCATATTTTGAGTGAATCATATTGAAGTTCTGATTCGGAAGAGACCATCAAACATGAGCTAAGTTTTCCCCGTCGACCATTTATTAAACTGATCTGACAGATTGGCCAATTGATAATTTGGAATCAAATTACAAGCCAAACAATTCCTAAATTGGCCACGACTGATCGAAGCGCAAGAGGCCGTGACGAAGGGTGCGCAAAAATAATCTCCTACAGCTGAGAAGTTTTGACAAGAGACGATTATTTATTGAAACATTTGCAAATTAAGAAACCCCGTTGACACATACAGCGGAAGTCAATAGTTGACATTCCACATGAGTGTAGCTGGGATAACCGACTGGAACGAGTGAACTCCCAGAGACAGAAGGCTGTAGTATACATTCGGCGTAGTAGCTAAAGGCGAGAAAGATAGTTGAGACCAGGGTTGCCGCTAAGCGACTTAAGTCCCAATTTCACCCCAAGAGACCGTGAGACGAATTTTTAAAAATACCTCCATTTTGACACTTTTTATATTTTTTTGCGATTTTTGGGAACTATTTTATAAGAGACATTTTTTGTATGTAACATACTCGTAGTCGGGCAGAGTCAGATCAGAATCATTTGTCGTGTAGGATGAAGAGCCACAATATTTCAAATTAGTTTGAAAAGGAATTATTTCAAAGGATGGAGAATGTGATTTCCAGGGGTAGGTCAAGAGATGGGCAAAAAGCGACCATTCTGTAATGCATGTTATTATATGTATATTCCCGAGCCTGGTTGCCGTGGCGTAGTGGGTAAGTGCGTCGACTCAGTCGTTCACAGACCTCCACGCAGTGCAGACGTGTTTCGACTTAGTGCGGAAACAATAAAAATATCAAGTGTGGACAATAGTGCCAAGATAAAATAAGAATCGGTAGCTTCTCGGTAGAGTGCTCGCCGGTGACATCGCGGTGCCGGGTTCAAATCCCGAAAAAACAGTGAGATCTTTTTTTTTTAATTAAAAGCAAGTAGAGACACTTAGTGTGAGGAAGAAGTGTGATGGAGACAGTGGAGCGACCCGAGCTCATGAAATCGGGTGATATTGTACCGGTGGCTTCGACATCGGACCACCAGTCAACAAATGAAGAGGGGAGGAAGAAGAGGAGGAAGAAGCTCCAGCCTCAGCCCAACCTCGTCAAGCGCCGGTCCAGCCTTGGATCAGGCGACGGGAAAATTGCGGCTAAAGCCGCAAACAAAACAGCAGCAGCAATAACAACAACAACAACTGCACAGGCAACATCAGCAGCAACAGCAAGAATGGTCGACGACGTCGAGTACGAGTCGACAGAGGGGGAGGGGAGATTCTCCTACAGTGGGAAAGAGAATCCCTTCCACACGCTAACGTCCTCCGAATCAGAGGACGAAGAGGAAGAGGACCGGGAGCGGCTCGAGAAGAGCCAACGAGAGAGGGAGGAGTTGGACGCCCACATCAAAGCCCTCCAAACCAAACTAAGGGCCAGGAGAGCAGCCAAAGAGGCTGCACAACAACAACAGCAGCTGCAACAACTGCAGCTACACAAACAGCAGCAGCCAAAGCAGCAGCAGCAACAACAACAGCAGCAGCCAAAGAAGCAGCCGAAACAACAGCAGCAGCCTAAGCAGCAGCAGCAACAACAACAGCAGCAGACTAAGCAGCAGCAGCAGCAACAACAACAGCAGCAGACTGAGCAGCAGCAGAAACAACAACGATATCAGCAGAAGAAGGCGCAGCAGAAGCAACCGCAACAGCAGCAGCCAGCCAAAAAGGAGAGATGCCCTCCGATCAACGTCTTCGGACTGGAGACGAAAGACGTTGATATACTATGTAAGTTGGTCACGAAAAATTCTTATTTTATTAAGTATAAGGGTCCACTACGTGTCTCTGTCCATTGCTTATCAATGGCAGACTATCACGTAGTTAAAGAAAGGTTAGCGGTGTCGGAGGCCGAGTTTTTCTCGTACACTCCGAAAGGGGAAAAGGTGCAGACCATGCTCCTTAAGGACGTGGATCCCGACACTGATCCCGATGAGATCCTCGCTATTCTGCGCCAAGCGCAGAGCGACGATGTCCAGGTCGTAGGGGTTAAGCCCTTCATCACTGCGGCATCGAGAAGGGAGAATAGGAAACTTCCTTTCTTCCTGGTTCAGGTCACCCCAGACAGCAAACTAGAGAGCTTAAAAAAAATTACCCATTTAGGCACTCTGTCTGTTACATGGGAAACAATAAAAAAGACAAAGAACACACTCCAGTGTGTTCGTTGTCAGAGGTTTGGGCATGCCGCGGCGAACTGCAATATGCAGTCTCGCTGTGTCAAATGCGCAGGAAACCACAATCGCGGGGAATGTCCTTTAGGGACCGATAAAGTCGAGGACAGGAGCAAACTGACGTGCGTGCTCTGTAAGACCAGCGGACACCCTGCAAACTATCGGGGATGTCCTAAGGTCCAAGAAATGAGAAAAATTATACAGGCCAAACGTAATGGAAAAATGGTAGAAGCGAGGCCAGTGCCCCGTGCTCCAGCTACCACTGTTACACCGGCAGTCTCCTATGCCCAAGTGGCATCGGCTGGGCGACCGGTTCAACAGACAGTGCCGAAAGTTACCCAGGTCCCAGTGGCCAGGCAACCAGAAGCAAATTTGGATGTGCAGACGATCCTGCTCTCTATCCAGAGGCAGATCGCTCAACTCCAAACCCAGTTCCAAAACCAATTACAAGAACAAGCAGCGCGAATAGACCTCATCTATTCGACGCTGTTTGGAGAGCCAAACGCAACATCGGTATAATGGCTGCGCAGGCAGCCTGCAACCTGAAAATTCTAGCAGTGAATGTGAATTCACTGATCCGCCCTGAACGTCAATTAAATTTCGGTAACTTGTTGCAGACCCATAATCCTGATGTGTTGATGGTTTGCGAAACTAAGCTAAGCCAGACGCACCCACTCAGGTACAAAAATTACAATATTATTCGAAGAGATCGAAGCTACCTAGCTGGTGGAGTCGCGCTCTTAATAAAAAAAGGCCTTTGTCATAAGGTCGTGTATAGCGGTGAAGTGCGGAGATTCCAGGCCATAGAAACGTGTATCGCACGCATCCCCCTCCGGGGTGGTAAGCGGCTATATGTGATCGCTATCTATGCGACTGACAAGTCACGCATCAACCAATATTTCATTTCAGAGCTCGATACTCTTTTCACTAGCCTTCGACTGAGCTCGGAGGAGAACTACTATATCGTAGCCGGGGACTTGAACTCTAGGCATATAGAGTGGGGCAATGTGGTGCATAACACCAGGGGGACCTCATTGTATAACTGGTTGGTAGAACACAATGTTGAGTTCAAGCTAGATTTGCTAGCAACCGATAGGCCATCGTATCCCAGAAGCGGGTCCTATCTGGATCTGATGCTGATAGACAAACGACTGACTATACTAGACGTGGAAAGACGCACACGGAACTGTCTAACTGCTGTTGAGTACGAGAGTGATCACTGCGGGCTCTTCGCAGTTATTCAGCTCCCGAACGAGGTGGAAGGACTGGAAGAGTATGTCCAGAGGCACCCTTATAATTATAATAAGGCCCGCTGGCCACGCTTCTCCAGGACTTTATCCACAGAACTACGTTCGAGTGGGATCAATCCGCCGACAAACAGAAACCTGACGAACGAAGAGGTTGACAGGTACCTCATACAAATGGACGACGTAATCAAACGTACGATGGACAAAACAATTCCGAAGGTAGTTCAAATCGACAACAGCGATGTTTATCGAAATGCTACCATCGACGCACTTCACGTGCACAAAAGTAGGCTGCTGTCAAGACTCAAACTCTTGCACAGGCGTTTTACAGATCCGCAAAACGCGGAAGTCAGAGCATTGAAGTCGGAGATCAAGAACCTCCAACAGTTAATTCGAATAAACTATAGCTTGGCTATAAGCTTGCACTGGGGCAACAAAATCCGGGCTGTACGATCCAACAACCCGGGTATGTTCCCGCAAGTAAATAAAATATTTCGGAGGAAAGATCAAAACGACATTCAAATCGTAAGGCTTCCCAGAACGACAGACAACGAACACTTACTGACTTCAGTTGGCATCGATCCAGATGAGGCAGTGCTAGACAATGACTTCTTTGCGGTGGAAGATCCCCAGGAGAAGGTTACAGCTATTGGTGCAGTGTTCCAGAGAGTGTATACGGTCAACGAGGTTAGTAGGCCGAATCACGATCTGGAGAACAGAGCCCTGCTAAACCACTTCTATCTCCGCAATGAGATAAGTCAATGGCGATCAGAGAATCCAGGGTTCACCAGGTTCAATGACGAGAACATGGCACATAGTGCCGTCGCCAATGATGGGAATCACATCTTGATTTCTCAAGAAGATCTCCAGGGTATCTTCCACTCGCTGAAGAAGAAAAAGTCAGTGGGAATCGATGGAATACCGAACATTGTGCTTCGCCATCTTCCCCCCGAAGCGGTCCAAACGTACACAACCCTGTTCAACAATGCGCTGAGTAATGCACATTACCCCACGCACTGGAAAACAGCTGTTGTTCAACCGATCCCTAAACGGGACAAAGATAAGTCCATTCCGACAAATCTTCGGTCGATCAGTCTTCTTCCTTGCATAAGCAAGGTTTTTGAAAAGATAGTCATTCGAGTTCTGAAGCAATGGGCTGATGAAAAGAAAATCATACCGGACAACCAGTTCGGATTCCGAGCGGGGCATGATACCATCAATGCCGCGTCAAAACTGGTTTCCGACATACAATGGAATAAAAACAAAAATCAGTGCACGGGTGCCTGCCTGATTGACTTGGAGAAGGCGTTCGACACCGTTTGGTTAGAGGGCCTCTTCCTCAAGTTGGTCAGGCTTGGCATAAGTAAACCATTGCTATACATGATCTATGACATGATAACAGGTAGAAAGTTCGTTGTGAAAAATGGTGACGTAACTTCCACTACGGTCTTTAACATTAAAAACGGTCTGCAACAGGGGGCCATTGGTTCCCCGATCCTGTTTTCCATATTCACTGCAGATCTTATAGGTTCCATGCCGCACTTAATTGCGTACGCCGACGACCTAGTTGCGTACAGATCAGGTCCGAAGGTCGAGGTAATAAACATCTTGTTGCAGCGTGACTTCGAGAAAATCCAGCGATTTTGCGACGACTGGAAGTTGCTTATCAACTTCCAGAAATGCGAAACTAGTCTTTTCCGGACCCCGTTGGACAGGGCATCGCGGGATACGCGCCAAAACTGGCGTAAGTTCGGCATAGTTGACCCGCATGGTCGGCCGTTAGCTGTAAAAAGTGTAGTTAGATATCTAGGCATTTGGCTGGATCAATATCTGTATTTTGACAAACATATA
Organism: Eristalis intricaria; assembly: GCA_964034865.1. Taxonomy (NCBI): domain Eukaryota; kingdom Metazoa; phylum Arthropoda; class Insecta; order Diptera; family Syrphidae; genus Eristalis; species Eristalis intricaria. Next base: position 110,539,260 of record OZ035873.1, on the reverse strand, counting down.
GATATTGCTCTGACGAAAGCCAGAAAAGCCTTTGCTGCGGCAAGAAGGTTGTTTTTCAGCAGCCAACTTGATACCAGAGTGAAGGTAATCTGCTACATGGCCCTAGTACGGCCTATTATGGTGTACGGTTGTCCATTGTGGTTCAACGTGAGTCCTTCCCAGATGGAAAAGATGAGGGTGTTCGAGAGGCAGTGTCTTAGGAGCTGTCTCCGTCTGTATCGCACACCCGAGTCTGAGTACAAGAAGTACTACCCTAACGAGGTCCTGTACAACGAGGCAAACGTGAATAGGGTAGATAATTTTATAATTAAACTAATCAGAAGGCACACTGCACGAGCTATGACCTCGTCCAACAGTCTGATCTTTGGGGCTTACTACCCCAATTGTATGTACCATGAAAGGGTGCGCCTTAACGGCTTTATTCCTCCCGAAGCATTCCTCTATCTAGACACAATTGGCCTAATACAGGATCCACAAGGATGTCCTATCATCTTCCATGTCGTACGCCGAACAGTGGATAGGCGACTTCAATACGAACCGGATGTCGTTCGCACCCACGAGGATCTCCTCCGGTTCAGTAGAGCGATCCCCGCTCGAGATAGGAAAGAGTCTGCCAAAGAACGGCAATTTTACTGGTGGTTACACCAAAACCAGCCTCCGCCACCGCTAGCTTTTCCACAGGATCAGGTAGTTGACCATAGTGGCCAGCTTACATAGTTTTTAAGGTAGCTTTAAGAAAAAAAAAAAAAAAAAAAAAAAAAAAAAAAAAAAGTAATAAAACAAAAAACCAAAAAAAATAATAAAACATAAAATCCAAAAAAAAAAAGAAATATATACATGAAACAAAAACAAAAAAAAAGGTGCATCACGGCGTATAAATTATATATGTTATGCATATACACGACATATACGCCCTGGTGCACGTGTCCGTACTGTTACGGACATAGTTAAGATAGTATTAAGTTTTATTTTAGGGTAAGTTAGTATAAGGTAGGTTAAGTAGTTAGGTTTAGCCAAGTTTTTTATAAGTTTTCTTGGCAAAGCAATAAATAAATAAAAGATTGTCACTAAAGACTAAAAAAAAAAAACGTAGATTAAGCCGAAAGGCACATTTATAACATAGATTAGATTAGCTTAGAGTACCCGCATAGGGTCAGTAGGTTAGTATTAAGAACAATTGTAATTCTTAAGTTAGTTAAGCTAGTTTTAAGTAATTTTGTCTAGCAAGTAAGAAATATAAAATTGAATTAAATAAAATTGCGTTAAAAAAAAAAAAAAAAAAAAAGTGCGTCGACTCCTACGCAGAGGGTGCCAGGTTCGATACCCGAATTCACCACCTTTGATAATTCATGGCTCCACCTCTTTCGAGTCACTGACAATGCTCAAAGAGTATTCCTGTCAAGAAAAAGCTTCTCAACTTCGCCGTTCGGAGTCGACATAAAACCTTGGCTGTCCAATATATGTACATGCTACTACTGTCCCTTCCACGCGTGAAAGAACAATAGCACGCACAACGCGAGTGGTTGCTGAGAAGCTAGGGCCAGGTCCGTCTCGGACTGTCGCGCCATCAATATTATTATTATATTATATGCCCGAGCCTAAGTAATACACGAAAAACATTTGCAAAAATCTGTCCTAGAAAATAAGACGATGCAACAGCATGATGAAACGTAGAGAATGCAGAAGTCAAATCGGTCCTTGTAGGCTCTGAACAAAACCAATTCTTTAAGTGGATGTCGATTTATTCTTCAAACATTTCGCTGAATTTTTTAGTTGATGGGGTAAGATTTCTATAACTCTTCATTTACAACTCAAGCTTAGATCATCTTAAGCAATCCAACGTTTTTGTTCTGCTTTAGGTAGTTGTGGCAAGACCAAGGTATTGGAAATTACATTCTGTCTTTGTTAATAGTTTTTATTGCCACGTTTTCTGCCCTGTGACACACTTTTTTTGCGACTTTCTGCAAATTTTCTGCGACAACCCTGGTTGAGACACATTGATTTTTTTGGGACAAGGTTTGCAGAGTAGTTTACACACACGTTGGAAAGTAGATGGTTCAATTTCTGCGGAAGCATTTTCTAATTCAGTGACTGAAGGTTTTTTCTTTCATTTGAGGTTCTTTCATGATTCAGCCAAACTTCAGCTCTAGAAGCAACCCTAATTTGCTCTGAGTTAGTGAGCAAACTTGAGGACAGCGTCGGACTGGATGGAGCTTGTGTTGCTCGCCAGTAAGTACAAAGTACCTGCCTTGCGTACCTATCAAGGTGTACGTGCTGAGAACTAGAAATGTAAGATGGAAACATAAAAGCGGCGAGGGGCTACTACGACGAGGGGTACTTGCAAAAGAAAACGAGAGTACGTACTTAGCCTACAAAAATGGCGACTTATTTCTCAACATAGTCTCCTTTTAGCTCGATACACTTTATTCAGCGATGCTCCAACTTCTTCAACCAGTCTGAAAAATAATTTTTCCGGAGGTCTGCCAAGTAGTTCTCCGTGGCGGCCATTCGACTCAAATGACTGCCCGGCGAGGGACTTTTTCAAGTTTGGAAACAAAAAGAAGTCGTACGAGGCCAATTCTGGAGAAAACGGGGATGTGGCCGCAGTTCATAGCCTAATAAGACCAATTTGGCCGTGACGATGGCGGAGGTGTAAGCCGGTGAGTTATCATGGAGAAAGAGAAAGTCGGCGGCTACGAGAAAACTACGAGTCAGATTTTCTGAAATTCTGACAGTCTATGAGATTGCACTACAAATAAGAAGCGGAAGTTGACTTGCGATAGTGGCGCCATCAGGTGGTGAGGCTAAGTACTAATCGGACCACACTCGTATATGGCCCTAAACGGGCGATCTAACCCGGAATAGAACATTGGATGCGTACCGTCATTAATGTACCAATTCGGAATCCTCGTCTGGCTGTGCAGGCAGACTTGAATTTTGTATCAGAGCAAGAGCCACCCTATCGTTTACTATAACCCACACACGCTTCCTGGAATTCTCACCACATCGTTGGGATGGAAATGTACATCTAAAGGGCACATGAGGCACCTTCTTCTTCTTCTGAAGACACTACAGTCCGGGATGTACCTGGGATTCACACAATAACCCTCTACAGCTGTCACGACCTTTGGCCAACTATGTCCATTTACGCACTTCAAGTCGCCTGAGTCACTTCGCCACGTGTGGGTGCCATCATCAGTTTAGTGATCATCGTCTGTTGCGTCGGCGTAGAATCAAAAGCCTGTGGAAAAGAAGACTATGCAGTATGGAGCAGGGATGACCTATCCACCTCAGCGGTTGAATCCGTAGACCACCGGCTGGACTCATGTCGCTGTACAGCCTATAGTCTTTGTTGTTCAATCGTTTCCTCCAGGACCAAAGATTGAGAGAACTGTATCACCTACACTAAACCAAAAAATTTACAATTTACTACGAAGCGTAGTCAGAAAGGGCGTCGGAAACTGCGAAACGTAGTCTGAAAGGACGTCGGAAAGATCACAGGCTTCCTTTCAGGTAAAAGGCTCTTAATAGAGTGCAAGAGCTATATATTTTCTGGGGGTGTTAGGGATAAGGAAGAAGAAGAGACACCCCTGAACTCAACGTCTGTCCAGCGCTTTCGGCGGTTAGGAAAATAACGCAATTTAGATATTCGTTCAGAGGCATTGAACACATGTCCGGTCTAACATTCCGCGTCTAGGTAAGATTCCTCAAAACTGCTAAGGGACTAAAACGGATAATGGCAAGCCAATCGAATGATCTAAGAACTCTTCAAGGTGGAAGTGATAGCGCAATAGGCTAATCTCACAATGGGTCGTGCTACTAAACCTTACCTAAGGAGAACTGCCCCTTGCCAAATGTAATCCCTCGCAATGACTACCCGGAAGCAATGTTGTTAATTCCCAAGTACTTTGAATAATGAACTGCCAGCGTACTGAAGTTATTCCTCCAAAATACAATCCCCGCCAGGCAATTCACTTTTTTATGCATAATGTCTGATGGCGCCCGACGTTGCCTGTTTTACAAGCACCCCTTGGTCTATTTGCATAGACGATTCGGTAACAATCGGTTATGCGCTCTCAACCAATAACCGATGGATTAAAAGGGGGGTACGACTACGTGACAAAAATTATGATGGCAGGATGTAAAGTCCGCCTGGAAGACGTCGGTAATCAAAAGCTATTAATTTGATCTCTAGGCCAAGCACATCGTTCGGGATCAGGATCGAATAAGAAATAGACCTGACCTGAGTACACTTCCAGTGCCACATGGGTATTCCAAGAAAAATGTGACCGTCCTAAATTAAGCATTCAAATTAACTGATTGATTGGAAGAAGGTCTATTTTAGGAGGGCTTTATCATTAGTTCCCCATGCATTTACTCGCCTGATTGCAATTGTAATTGATGCCCCTTCGGCCTTAATGAATGCTAATGCCTTCGTTGAGCACTAAAGTCCGTATCAAAATCTCCATCGCCTCTGAATTGGAGATCTAATTATAGAGGCGCCACAATATGATTAGCTTGTTGACAAAGCACGTAAACTAGTGAACGCCGAAGGTTGGCGGCTTGAGTTTTGATTAACAAAATTCAATTAAGGTACACACTAATCACTGAATTTGAAATTTCCTTGATTACTGGCACTGATTGACTTGATTGACTAATCTCGCGTCAGGGTTTTGTGAATACGTGCGTCAATTGGTGTGGCGGCGATGTTTCTGATCGGGGGCAATGAAGAACACCAAAGTTTTCGATTGTAGGTCATGTGACAACTGAAACGCGAGGCAAATGAACCAGACAAATATAAGTCGGAAAAGGAATAAGAAGTCTGAGTCTGCCTCTCTTAAACCTTAATTTGTATAACTAATCACGTTAGATAAATGAGTACAATATCAGAAGCACTCCGATAGTACAAGCCACGACTATACTTATGACAGCGTATCATCGTGGATGTAAGTCTCTTCTAAGGTTGAAGCCGGAAAAGCTGCTCCCTTTTAAGATTGCTTGGGCTCTGTTTCGAAACTATCTTGACTGGACCATTAATCTACAATCAGGATATGTCATGGTCTTTGCAAGAAAAAAGTTCTGCGTGCCATCTTTGGTCATTTTTGCCTTGATGGCAATTGGAGGAGAAGATTCAACCACGAACCTTACGGGCTATACAGCAACATGAGCCTATCCAGGGGTCTACGGATACAACAGACTAAGGTGGCTGAGCGTATGGACATCATAGCTTCGGCCCGAATAGTCTTTGACTCCGAACCTGTAGAAAAACGCAGCGCCGGCGCGCTGAGCGACGCGGCGTCCAAGGTAGCGAACCCATGGGGAGAAGAACCTCAACCAACTAGCCAGTGATCGCGCTAGTTGGAGAAGGTTTGTTAGTAGAGGCCCAAGTCCACCGTCTACTTATGCTTTGATAACAACTTGGTGTTTGAACATTTTTTATCTTTTTTTTACTTTGTTATCAAAAATAAATAAGTATTGCTTATCAAATGCCTTGCTTCGAAATAAACCTACAAAATTCTATCATTGAGCATGTTTTATTTATGTAATGACCGTGGCGTTGTGGATATGTGCGTCGACCCCAACGCAACTTAACTTCGCTCCCTGGGTTCGGTTCCCGGCCGGTACGACCAAAAGTAATTTTCACGGTCCTACCTCCTTCGAGTCACTGACAATGCTCAAAGAGTATTAACTGTCTGGGAAAAGCCTCTAAAATTGACCGTTCGGAGTCGGAATAAGACTGTAGCTACGCGTGTGGTTGGTGAGTAGCCACCCGCTGGCCCTTTACGGCCTGTACCCGCATCCATCATACAGTTATTATGTTTTATTTATTGATTGATTGGATCTAGCGGACCACTAAAATTGGCCGACAACTAGCACAAAATGACTTTTTCCATTATTTTAGTTGTTTTTGAAAACCAGTTAATATTGAATTGGAAATTTGATTCATTATCTGTAAGGACTTTGTTCCGAAAGTGACATTTTTTAAACATTTTTTTTTTCATAAAATGCTTTAATAAACGGAAAAAGTTTATGGGCCGACAACTAGTGTTGTCAACCTACATCTCACGATCTGACCGCCTATTATTTGAGTAGCTCTGGAAGCCAGTGATACTATCCTAAGCGTCGATCAGGATTTAAGCGTGTTTGCACATGCCTGCGCCAGAGACTCCAGACTATCGGAGCAAGAACGTTTAATTTTCCCTCAATTGATTGAACGAACGAGACTCCAAAATTGCTGTAGATTATCCTGTGAAGCAAGCAGTTTCATTCCATATTCTTCAATTTAAGGCGTATTTTCCTTACATCCTGATAGAACACACAGACTTTGCTGTTGCAACTCCCAAGAAAAAATCGTTCCCATCCATTACTCGCGAATCCGAGGCAGACAGTCTTGCGTGTCGAATCGCATGGGCAGGCGAATGTTAACGTGTAGGGGAGCAACGTACACCACGAGGATCAAACCAAAAAATTCATTCAGAGTCCATGTGCTACACAGGTTTGCATTAAAATTTATTCCTTAAATAATTTCATAAAAAGAAAAACTTACCAGGACTGCACCCAGCAGCTTCCTACACAAAATATCACAGTCTTCAAGTTACGCTCCAAGACGTTCCGAAGCAAAAATTCCTCTGTTTCATGTCACGGCTGTCGAACTACAGTGAAAGCATTTGTTCTCTTATATGCACTATCATACGCCTGAGGAGAAAGCAAGCACTCGGAAATATTAATGTCGTTCCAGCTGCACCAAACGCATATTACACACGCAATTTATCTTAAGAAACTATCTTACAGTCTCTTACTTTAGGCAACAGTTTTATCGTTTCAAAAGGATACAAGCAGTTATGAGGAGAGTGGGTGCGTGTGTATGAAAGTTCAATGTCACTCTGACAGTCATTCTTTGAAAATTTCTTAAGTTTCAAACAAGAACCCCCCCAGAAGGGAAGCTGCCGGCAAAATCTCCATCCAAGGATACCCACTCGGCACTCACTCTACGACTGCGAGTATGTTATTCAAATCATGAGATGTGCACAAAAAAGGGATTCGCATGCAAATTACAGGCATCCTATCTGAGAAATCTCGTCCGCAATGAATTCATCTGGCATCATGTTGCGTACTACAGATGTCATTCCACAAAAAGAGACACACATACACGAAGCACACGCTGGGCATTAGAATTGAAATTTATTCCTTAAATGATATGTATCTACTGTCGGCTAGGAGAACACACAACGTATCCATTATTAAATGCAACCTCATTCTCGCATGCTTGGTCACTATTTTGATACCACCCAGAGATCATGATACGAGATACTACATATCCCCTTCGTGGCAAAGGATAACAAAAAATACAGTTGTTCCCCCTCTATGCCAGCTGAATGTGTCTGAAAACGTAGAATTTTGATCATCATTGCGGTTGCTTTTGTTTAATGCAACGTTAAAGGCGGCGCGTTCACATTGACGGTGTACCCATATGTCACTTTACAAGCCGGCGCTCAATAAATTACAATTCAAAGTCGCTAACTGCACACGAGATGCGCGGGGTGACAGGACACTTGAAATTGATATTAGACGATGAAGCGAGGGTGTCGTGTCCCGGTTGCAATAAATTTTGTTGAGGTTCTGGTCCTTTCTTTTCCTTCTTCCTCGCATTTTGGCAGGGGTGCCGTGTGCGCCCACCCTCTGCCAGACTGCAGCCGGCGGCGGTCGCGGTGCCAATATCACTCACTGAATTAATGGGACAATAATGGTTTTCAGTTCCATACAAGAGTGGATATTTTATTATTTTATTTTTATTTTTTTTTTTCGGGACGCGTGTGTATGTCTCATCCCTCGACACTCCCTAGTGGTGAGTGGCATTAAACCGGGGCCGGCAACGCGATTAAGGGTTGGGGAAAATTTGTCATATTATGACTCAACGTTTTCATTATCTGAACACACACGGGCAGGGGTATTGAAAAGGATTTGCAAAAGAGGGAATCTGCTTATTGACAATTATTCATTTGTTCCATCGTTTAGGGTTCACTCCGCTCTGGCTTTGGATGGGTGTTCGGTGAGAGGGGCGGTGCGACGGCGGTTAATATTGATGGATTCCCTTGCGAGAAGAGACAGGGTTTGTATTGAATTGTATTTGGTACACTCTGCCCTTAGGGAAACGAGGACGACGACGACGATGATGATGATGATGATGAATAAAAATAACATTGATCGAGAGGGGATCGATTACTGAAGTACAGGTTGGCAGACAGGATTCGCAAGTCATTTTAGGAATTTCGCCGCGTTGGGGAGAGGGTATTCGATGAAGGATGATGGCGAAGCGAATGAATGGAACGAATTTTTAATGCGAATTTCTATTTGATGTGGAATTCGTGTTTTTCACTGCGATGGATGGGAGGGGAGAGACGAGGGGCGGACATAATCGCAATTCATGCAATAACTCGGGGGTGATGAGGATGAGCAAATACTGGCAGGCGAAAACACATGTGGCATCGAGGAATGATTTGGTGGGCCATGTGTTTCTGGGTTGGAGATTAAGGTTAAAGGTGAGTTGGGTTGGGTTTGTCGCAACTTTATGAGTTATCAAAATACGGTACTCTCTCGTTAATCCGACAACTAATATATATAATCTGCTGTGTTTCGCGAGTCAGAATTTGTCATAACGAGGCCCTGAATCCATCGTCATGGATAATCTGCCGCACCATAGACCACCATCTTCGTTATCACTCATGCCTATAAGTAACGCATTTCAATACTTTGCCGCACAGTCTTAAGCAAGCATATTTTAGTCCGTCTATGACATATACAGTAAAACGTATTTTACATGATAAGAAAAATTGTTTACGCTTTTAATTCAATTTGACCTGAAATCCGCCGATGGTTGGCATTTTGTGTTTTGTGAATAGCGAGAGATGTTTGAATGGCTCATCAAACCTTTTGAACCGTAATGCAGTCAGTGAACTTACATCAATCATTTTATGTTTATCAATTCAAATGAACTACATTTAGAGCATTTCCACTGAAAAGAATTTGGCACTTTGCGAACATTTAGTGGGACAATACGTGTCCCCATAGGGGAGAGCAATGAGGATGTTAATGTAGCCAAACCGATATTCAATGTGTTATGGCATGAGCTTGGTGAGGATAGGTGAAAGGCTAAGTCTCATTGTCCTATACCAAAATATTTCATGCCATGTCTTGGATTGTCTTAGTTGCATTTAATTCAAATTTCTACATTTCTGCATATTTATATTTATGATACACTGGTAAAACAAGTTACTGCCTAAAATTAATGAATTATGAAAGTTTTTCGAATTCGGGGATTAAACTTAGTAACCCTCATGGTAGGACTCGAGGCACGTATTCACTACGCCACGGAGCGGTGCACAGTGTTGCGCGTTGATACAAATGTTTCCCATAAATGTCACATAGGCACTTTTCATTTATGCTGTTCATTTACGGAATTCCCTGCCATCACAGATACGATCTAAGACCGAGTACAGACAATTTTGTAACGCCTGTACTCCTGTTTCTCCCGATCGAACTGAAATAATTCATACCTACTTCAGTTTTAACTCTTTCTCCACGCATATGTATTCTAATAGCATTCAATTTTAAAATCACAAGTCTACACTCTTAAATTATAATTGAAGTAATTTGAAATCACTAATATCAATCATGTCACACAAAATAATATTTTATGTCAAAAAATGCTTGAGGTACAGCGATAGATGTTAAAATTAAATAAATGAAATAAATATTTTTCTTACATAATTTCGAAATATTTTATTTATTAATTAAAAGGTCACATTAAATATGTTTGAAGGTTTTAAAACGAAAACTCTTTTTGATGTCTTTTGAATCTTCTAAGCAATGAGACTCTAGAATTTATTGGTGAACATGCCGTAAACGTAAATAAGATACAGTAAAATGCCAAACACTCATGCTTTCGTTAAGCCGTGCCCAATTTCTTACGTTTGCTGAACGCGTGCACTTGGCCTCATAGGTATGCGCAAAAAATACAAAAAAAAATGTGAAACATCAAATTCAAATGGGTGTATTTGTAGCTGACGTCTCAGCTAATGTAGCACTTACGGAGCCAAACTTAGTTTTATTTGTTGTCTCAGTATTTCTCTTTTTAATTAATAATTTTACAGAATCTCAGTGCATTTAGTGCATTAACTTTTTTTCTGAAACACGTTGAAAAACCACAACTTCATGAGTCCAAGTACAAACGGGGCAGCTGCATAGAATTAGGAAATATGCAATAACCGCTACCCAACGAATTTTTCTCAGGGCTTTAGATGTTTTTTGAATACTGTTTGATACTTGTGAAAGATAAGTTCATAAAAAATAATATAATAATAATAATAATGTGGGTAGCGCTACAACCAGTAGAGGGCCAGGGCCTAGCTTCTCAGGAACCACTCGTGTGCATACTACTGTTTTCTAACGAGTGGAAGGTATCCACAGTCGTATGCCGACACCGGACGGCCTAGTTTCAGAAGCCTTTTGTTAGACACTTATTGTTTTTACTATTTGAGCATTATTAAAAACTCGAAAGAAATGGGACCGTCAAAATTATTTTGGTCGTATCGAGAATCGATCCAAGGCAGCAAGGTTAAATTGTGTAGGAGTCGACGCACTGACCCACAGAGCCACGGTTGACACAAATAACGCCCATATTTTGCAGCCGGCGGGAGAAGCACTGACGTAGGGAGACTTTTGCTATGAAGCTGACTTTTGTTAAAGTTTTTTTTTTTAAAACAAGGGTATAGTGGATACTTTCGGAAAAGTTTTCAGTTAATCGCAACAGCTATAGATTAAGTCTAAATGTGTTTCAAGCTCCCCAATCTCCGCGAGCAACCCAATGACTCCTGCAAAGTGATAGAAGCATTATAAGAAAAGAACAGCCAATGGAGTTGACGCCTGCTTGGTAATGCCAAAATATGAAAAAATTGATCAGCGATGCATAGATATAAGTGTTGGCGTTAGAGATAAGTACGTTAGAGAAAGAAACTCAAAATGTCTGCGGCACAAATTGAGAACACATTGAATCCGAAGCAGTTGACAAGCTCTATCCAACTTAAAAACGATCTTCTCGCTTTTGACCGGCTCACCTTCAATACAACTTGATTCAATTTGGGAATTATAGTTTCAATGTAGTTAAGGACTTTGTTTATTTAGGCTCTGCAGTAAACTCCGGAAAAGACATCACAGCGGGGTTTCGGGCTTGGATGGCAATTAATATAAAATTTTTTAGAATAAGACCTTGATAGTCCCAGTCCCACTGTATGGAGCAGTAGCAAGGACAATATCAAATGAGGACGAAGAGATTCTTGGTCGCTTCGAGAGGAAAATTCTTCAAATTTTATACAGTTCCCCTTGCGAAGAAGGAGTTTAAAGAAAAACATTGAACGATGAACTCTACGGGCTGTACAACGACATTGGCATAGTCAAACGAGTAAGATGGCTAGGTCATGTAGAGGGAATGGACACTAACGCTCCGTGTCGGAGAATCTGCGAGACCAACCCTGAGCGACAACGCGTTAGAGGAAGACCTCGCCTCCGATGGCGTAACCAGTTGGAAGCAGACCTTAATCAGCTGGGTGTACGAAACTGTATGCGCCTAGCCGAAGACCATTCTAGGTTAGTTGACTGAGGCCCAGGTCCGCAGCAGACTATAGCGCCAGCCAAAGAAGAAGAATATATGACTAGATTCTGGCGATCAAATTCGAATTGCGCCAAACAGCAATCGAAACCCGATTTTATATGTCGCTAGGGTTACAATTGTAGAACTTATAAGAAATTGAAATTAGCTTAAATCACAATGTTCATACATTTCTAGACCGATTCAAGACTTTAAACACGTCCCCTGAAAAGTAAGAAACAATTTCTTTAGCGGTTTTTCCTTGTGACCACAGACATTTCGTGCGAAACTTTCGTGTTCGAAAAAAAAGTGGCACGGAACAAAATTTTACATTCGTCACCGATAAGTACTTTAAGTGAAAGTAAAGAATACATTCACTCGTACACAATCAAATCAATCAATCAGTGCCCACGAGACCTGATTTCAATTTTATAAGAATTTAATAGACCTCCCGCCCATCGATCTCGTGCGAAGGGTTGCAAAATTAATTAAAATAAATTAATGAGCCGATTTAATCGAAGCAATTATTTATGTATTGCTTCCTAAATAATATATTTGCACAGCAATCCGTGATATATTTCCGCACCTGCAGCAGACGACCGAACAGCAATTTGAAAGTGCTGTTTTTTTTTGTTCGTTCAACCGCATCCCCTCAGGCCGCACGTCCTTTTAAATTGATTCAATTCATTTGAAAATGAATGGTTTATCCTGTGCCGCATTCTAAATCTGAGAGATACTCTCAAATCCAGTTCAGTGAAATCAATTCGGCGCGCTTCGCCATCGGCGTTGGCAAGCAATTGGTTGAAAATATATATAATTTAGGACGGGTTTTTCCATTTTAATTGTTCGCGCTAAAAGATGCCCTCAAGGGTTGTGCTCCCGTCACACTAGGACGTCATCGAATCGAGGGAGGAGCACTTGGGATTGGGGCCGCTTCGCTCTTTAATCGAATTCCCAACCCGATCTCATTTGACTTTTTAATTTATTACATTGTCACCTTTTTTAATACACCTCTCCCCGAGCAGACGGACGGACGCGTGGGCATCCCTTGAAAGGTCCATCGTCGAATCGGCTGTTCTTCTTTTGTTCTTGTGTTTTTCTTTTTCTCAAAATGATGCCATCTTAATTGTTCGCGCAAAGTTGAGAAGTGTCGTTCGCCTCGGGCACGCGGGTTGCCCGAGTGTTTACACTTTTATCTTAAGAGGGGAGTTATACTGCAAAATGTGAAACAAAGGACTTGAGTTGAGAAGTTGGATGAACATCACGCACATACACAACGACGACGACGACGACGACCTAGGATGCCTATACAACCTGAACAGACTTGTGTGGATGGTATAGAAACACGAAATAAAATAACCCGAGGTGTAGACGTATTATTCACTTAATCCGGATCACAGTTGCATTGCAGCTAAGCTCCCCAAGTGCAAGTCAATGGAACCTCATTAAAAAACTCGAACGCATTCCAATTGAATGGGCTCTTAATTAAACTGAATGCAAGTGAAAAACATGTGTTTTTTTTTTCAGCCCACTGCAGACGGAAATGTATCCACGTCCCGGAGAACGTGCACACACTCTTTTAAAAAATCGTAGAAATTGAATGCTTTTTGCTTAATTAGGTTGCCGTAAAATTTAATATGCGAACGCGAGAGTATGAGTATAGCACTTGCCCATTTTTGTTTTGTTTTTAAATCTTTTGTTCAACTTGCGAAGTTTTTTTTTCATGAAATTAAAGGTAGTCGTTGAAAATGAGCAGTCGTGGGGGCTTACCCTGTATTTTGTGATGGTTTAATGGCTCAATTGAGTCTCACTTGACCCAATTCGAGGTTCGTCCGTAGAGTGATTTCAATTTGAAGATGCTTACATGCACACTCGATATGTAGTGGCACTTAATGCGAATTAAATGGTTTGCGGCGGCAGTTCAGGGTTTGCCTTCAACAACCAACAGATTTTACTTCATTTCGATCGGAAAATAACGTCTAACCCAGATCATTTGAAGAGGTGTACTTGGTTTACATTAAATTTTAATCAACAGGAACTCCAATGCGTTCGTCATCTTAAATAGTTTATCGTTTCTTGGAACTCCTCCTGCTCACTCGGGGTCCTGCATATTGAGCAGGAATCATGCACTACTTTATTTCTGACACTGAGCCTTGATTTAACACAGCTTGAGGTATTACGGTCTGCTGCTGAATCACTGAGTATGTGTGATTATTGTACTCTGATGGAGGTCCAAAGCGAGGATGCTGATCCTTTCCTTTAGGCTTTGAATACTTTTCCACCTTTCCCAGGACTCCTGCTCCAAGCCAGTGCCTTACTCTTTGTTATATGACAAAGCATATGCTATTGCCACGTCGTGTTATACTTCAGATGGACTGGGCAAACGCACACTTTGTCATTTTTGTTAATGACCCTTGTATGCCATAAAGTAGGTTGCATCGATCCCAGTACCTTTGAGGGCATTTAAGAAGGGCTCCAATGGGATAGTCCTCTTTTTGAGTAGCTACAGATTACGAGGTGGACTAGGAAGGACACGTTTTGTGTATGTGATGTCCAATTACAGTCAAATACTGGCTCCGAAATATCGAGTTTGACAACTTTGTGAGAGAAGTAGCTTGTGAATTGGAAGACAAATATAAAGAACTAGTAGAAAAGCCTGTCGTGCGACAGGAATATGTCATACGGATTTATGTATTCGATTTAAATAAATAATATTTATTTGATTGATTCTTTATTATAGCTAAAAAACTAAACATTTTTTTTTAATATTTATTTTATCACAATCATATCACACTAATATATATAGAAAGGTAAGGTTTAGTGAGTTTGTTTGTGAGAAGTAATCACTGGAACTACTGAACGAATTCTGAAAATTCTTTCACCAGTAGAAGGCTTCTCCTTAGGATTAGAGGTTTTATTGTGAAATAACAATATTTGTCAAGCTCTTCACTAAGACCAATCAATCAAAACTTCAACGCCACGATTTTCTTTCGGTGAAGATCAGTGATCGTACAGCGGTGACTATCAGGCTGGTTTCAGCAGCGATCGTTGCAATATAGCGTGTGAGCGTACTACCGCGCTATGATATGATTTTGTTTTTTTTTTTTTTTATTAGAGTAAGTGATGTCTTCCAGAGAAAAATTGAAGAAAAAAAATTTGAATATTATAGGTATGCCGACGATAAGAAATAAATAATTTTTCACGCTCCCACGTAATTCGAGTCACTGATAATGCCCAAAGAGTAATAACAACAAGTGTCTAGCAAAAAGCTTCTCAAACTTGGCCGTTCGGAGTCGGAAGAAAACTGTTGGTCCTTCTCACTTGTGAGAGAACAGCAGCAAGACACGAGCCATTGCTGTAGAAGCCAGACCCTAGCTCGTATCGAACCTGGCACCCTCTGCGTAGGAGTCGACGCACTTACCCACTACGCCACGGCGACCCATCACGCATATTATATTATAATGTATTATTTATTGGTAATAATTTTTTTCAGGTGACTCTTTTTAAGTCTCCAATTTTGGTCTTAAAAGAATATAAATGTGGAATAAGTGGTCCTAAGAGAATAAGTTAAGGTAACATAGACGCAGCTGAGTTCAATATATTGCTACACTTAAAAGGCTCTTGCGTGCAAGTGGTCAGTAGAGAAACATATTGGATTTTTACACTACAAATAGAACATGATTCTAGTTATAAAAAAAACTCCGTTCCCCGTTGGGGCCTCGTGCAGCTTTTTTTTCTACAGTTCAACAAACATTAACACATACCCCTGCAATGAGCCCAGTTTAAGAGGCCGCATGTCTCAGAGCTCCTCAATGGATTAATTTCAGTTTTTATTTTAAAGAAAGATTTATGTTTCTTCTATAAATAAAGTCCTAGTTCCTTTCTTTCAAACCATTGCTAGGCAAGAAATTATAACTCTTGTAACATAACCAAAGTCAGCATCCGTGTTTTTAAATCCTTTTCAGCGGAACAAAGTTGGATACTGTATTCAAAGTTGTTTCAGGGCGGATACAACTCTTGCCGAGAAGCTAGCTAAATACTGTAGCTTTCTAAAAATGTTAACCCAAAACACGTAGCTCAATGGAGCTAAAGCTGTAGCTCAAGGGAAACAACATTAAAATACTAATTCGAGTGCACTCGGTTTAACCCAGCTAAAATACGTAATTTTTGTTATTTTGGAAGCATAGAGTAGTATTTATTAAAAAAATAAAGTTTTAACAAACAGTTATAAAAAATCTACTTTTTATGCATTCAAAGAGTTATTGGAACAAAATGCATGAATTTCAAACTTAAAAGAGAGGCTTACTCTAGAGCTCTGTATCTCGAATATTCCTTGACATAAATTTTCTCAAAATTTGTGAAAACAGTTTTATGACCGACTGACATCTGTCAATCGACTGAGAGGAGAGATGAAGGCAAAGAACTGACAGTCGAAATAAGTGGAGAACTGAAGAACATTGGAGCGCAAGGTTTTTGGTTTTTCATTTTCGATGTCTAATTTCTTTAATGAAAAATACTTAATTTACTGACTTACTTATTTAATCATAAAATAAAAAATATATGTTAATATCATATATCTACAACCAATATATGCACAACTCCGTATTACAAATTTTATTTTTGGTAATTTGTTCGCTCTTACACCACTGCGTCATAGTGTCCGGACACCAGAACCGTCCATACAAGTCAATGGCAGCATGCAAAAGTAAGTGCAAATGAAGTGCAATTATTTGGATTCTTGGAAAACGAGTAAATAGAATGGTTGTATACTAAGTGTATTTATGCATTAATTTCAAGGGTTGTTGTCGGATTTGCATGAAAAAAAAAAATTAAAAATTTGTATATATTATATATAATTTGAAAAATAAGTCGATGCGATGGTTTTAGTGGCAAGATGTAATATTTCATGGTTTTAGTGGCAAGAATAATATTTATTTGGCTTTAATTTATAAGTCGTACATCCGCCCCAAACTTGAGTATAACGCTCATATCTGGTCTGGTGCCCCCATGCCCCCACTGCACCCACTTGATAGAATCCAAAAGCAAGCGATAAAACTTATAGGAGACAACAATATCGCAGAGTCATTAGACTCGCTCGAACATCGACGTACCGTCTCTTCTTTGTCCGTGTTTTATCGTTATTTCAACAAACGATGCTCAAGTGAGCTCCTCGTCTCACCAGGAATGCCCATCAGTATACCCTTAAGCCTACTTTCGGACGCACAGTTAAATTCAGAGACTCGTTCTTCAGCACGAATATAGAATGCTCTTCCCAACCTAATATTTCCCACAGACTACAACCCGCAGATATTTAAGACTAATGTGCTCAGGTAACTCCTCTCCCTTTCTCCCTCTATACCTTCGGGCCGTGCTGTGTCTTAACCCCGGACACATAAGGGTATTAGTAATCCCTTCAGCACGCGCAAATTATTTTTATATTATAAAAAAATTTCATTATCGCTATCGATAGTGAAGTGAAGTTAGATGCAAAAAACGATTCGCATTGGCTATGATTTTTATCTGTCAGAATATATGAAGAAAGCAATTTATGTGCTCTAATCCCTGTCAAAATATATGACAAAAAGTTCGAACTCGAATATTTATGGGAAGTCACTTTAGTGTAGGTTGTTGTATGGGGTTTACGTGCAAAATCCTACTTCACTATTTATAGATTTGTGAAAAAAACACGGCTACTAACTATACTAAGTTGAATGAAAGTCTTAAATGGGACCATCGAAGTGCATTTACCATACATTCTTTGCAATAATCAACAGCAACTCGTGTTTGAGTCACATTTTCCTCAATACTTCCCCATCATACCATCTTGTCTCCTAAAGATCAATGTATCTCTGTCAGCAAAAATTTTTCGTTGATTAGCCTCGAATGGCATTCATCAGTTCCAGTCATGATATATGCCCCAAGACGAGGCTTACAACTAGTTTGCAGAATATATCGTCTCGACTGAACACAAGTGCATATCTGATAAAATCTAGTTTTTTACATTGTAACATAAATCCACAGTCAGACATGCTCTACAGAAAACAAAAGTTAATTAAAATGATTGCAACTGATTTTCCATTGATTTTACAAAAGCGTGATATTTGAATTAAATAAAATCCGATTACATTTCATTCGCGAAACGTATGTAAAATACAATTATTCTATCGACTTCATTCAACAAGCAACTTTAATTACCTCACACTTTACCTGAATATTGAAACATTATTAACAGTTCACCACATGTATCATATAAAAAAATGGAATTGGAAACAAACGGATTGGAGGAGGGCGTGAGCGTGGCGTCTACAGCAGCCATTCTTTCCCAGACGAGTGCAGTGCACAAAAAATCAAAAAAAAAGCGATCTCCAAATTCAAACGAATATGCACCTGCACGCTTTGCCCTCATAAAGGCAGCTAGCAACCTCATTCAAAGGACTTTTCTGGCCTGTGCTATTCGTATATAGCTACGTCAGGGATGAAAAAGTCGGTACAATTGTACTGTTTCCGAAACAATCGCCTATGCTTTTGAACACAAGTACATTTCTATCAAATTCTGTAAATTTTACAATGGCATTTGTGGGTTTCATACGTAAATCACGTGTCAAGAAAAATATTTGCATACATAGATTTTAAATGAAAGGCAGATAGCAAAATTTGCAACTACAGTTGAAACTCGATTATCCGGTATTCTTTTAACCAGGTCACTATTAACCGGAATTTTGTTTTTGCAAAATATATTTTTCATAAAAATAACGTCAAATCACGGTGACTGCCGATCTAATATTCGTGAAATGCCAAAGAACGTTTTTTATCTTTGCATAATCATGGAAAATAAACATATGTCGCTTTGGCCAACGTCGTGATACTGAATTTTCTTCAATAAGTGCAAATAAGAGATGAGGTAAAATTCTATCAAGTTGTTTTAACAAATAAGTAATGTAAAAATTATGTCCCTGAAAAGATGTTGGTGGCCGAATACAAAATAGGCGATCAGCCTACGAGATTTTAAAAAATAAAAGCAACATTTTCAAGTTTTTGCAGGAGGAGAAGCCAATCACCCATAAAGAAGCTGCAAATCATAAAGCCGATACGACGACTTTCGTCAGCAGAGATTTAGAGAAATTCTAGTTTCCAGGCACATGATTACAACAACAAATGCCACTGTATATACTCAAGGCTGGTTGGGAGACTTCAAAAGTCGGTTTGAAACTTATGGATTGAAATCGCCCTTGGGAAAGGGATCTCCTGACTCAGAAGCTGTCGCGCTTTTTGTAGAAAAACAGTCTACGCCATTTATAAAGCCCATGATAGGAGTATTTTTTTTTTTTGAGGTGTTTGTCCCAAAACAGTTTGCATACTATGTCGGGCTGGCAATTTAATCGAGAAACACTGCATTTGTTCCAATGCTTCAGGGATAATAAGGTCATGTATGTTCATTGTTTTTAAAAACAAAAATCTATTAACCAGGATTTTCGATTATCCTTGATGAGCTTGGTTCCAGCCAGTCCGGTTAATCGAATTTCAGCAGTTGTGTCATGTCATTTTACAACTTATGATCAAGAAAACCGAAGTAAAACAAATTCTACATCATTAATATACACATAATCCAAAAAGTCTCCGTACAGCGTACTAAAGATAACAACAAGAGCATAACATGTTTTGCTTATAAAATTAGCTTATTCTGCTAAGGTTTAATATGAATCCTTAAATGGAAACACCGAAAGGGAATATGTTTTCCCTTCCTTCCAAACTGCGCAAAATTATAAGAATTTGCGTCGCCTATGAGTACCGTTATGAGAAGGATCGTTCTGTGCGATCAGTTAGTAGAGACAAAAGAATTTCCGTACTGATCTCATTCTTGTGCTTCATTTGACAGTGTAAAGTGTGTGTGTGTAAGTTCATATGTTTTTAATTGTATTTCAGCAAATACTTCGATTTTTTTCAAAATAAAATAAAATGGAGTGCTAAAGTAAGAAAATCCCTTTGGGCAACAAGAAGATTATTATTGACTTGAGAAAAGAAGGAAAGTCGCTGGGAAAAATTGCGAAAATTATTAAGAGACCCCGTTCTTATATTCAGTACGTATTGGACAAAATTTGGAGAAACTAAAACCATTACCAACAAGCCAAGATCTGGCCATCCAAGAATGATAGATAGTCATACGGAGAGACAATTGTTAAGAAGTGTCGAGGAAAACCTCGGCAAAGTGCCGCTGTAATTGCCGGTAAATTAAGAACTACTAGATGTGACTCCCCAGATTATAAGAAATGTCCTAAAAAGAAATGAATACAATGGTCGAGTGAGTCGGAAGAAGCCATATATACGGAAAGCAAATATGAAGACGAGGCTGCAGTCTGCTACTGAACATTTAAAGAAGGATAATTCTTTCTGGGATCAAATCATCAATTCAAATCAATTTACAGACGAGAGCGCGTGGTGTGCAGGAAGCCAGGCACTGCTCTTAATCCGAAAAACGTACAGTAAAGCATGGCGGAGGCAATGTTATGGTGTGGGGATGCATGGACTCTTTCAGCGTTGGAAATATTATATTTATTGATTCAACGATGGACAAATATGGGTACCAGACTTAACCATTTAGAAGAAAAAAAATCCAGGAACGCACAATATCAAACGAAACGAACTTGAAGACCATCTTGCTTGATGAATGGAACAAGATTTCTCCAGCAACGATTTCCAAACTGGTGCATTCCATGAAAAACAGGTTGGATAAAGTTATGCGAAACAAAGAAGGCCCGACCAAATATTGATTTTGTTTAGTTATCTCTTCCTCTTTGATGTTCTAACTATTGTAGAAGAAAAACAATCATTGAACAGAATACTTGCACCACACACTGTGTCATTATGTAAAATAAATATTGCTATCCCTTTCTGGCTTGGAAAGTGCTAACCAGCTGATCAGTTGAGCGACCTGAAGTCTCCAACGCCAAATGCATTTTTGTGTATAAATACGTTGACCTTAACCGGCAACGGGGGTCAATCAAATAAAGACCGTTTGGATTGTAACAGTTCGGCTTGTTTGAATTTTCATACTCCACACTATGTTTTTGTTGTTGTTATTACTTTTAGTCGTAAGAAAATCTAAAAGAAAGCAATTGTACGGAGATTTTTATTGCTATGTTTTCTCAACTTTTGTGAATGTGAGTATGTAAGTTTTGTGTGTGAATAAGTTTAAGTTTTTTTTTTTTTTGAAATATTTTTTGCTTAGCGTTAAAATTAAAGGGCTATGTTGTATCTTTATTTTCATATCGAATTTAAGTTTGTTTTGTATGTTTTCAAACCGAATTAAAGAGTTTATCCCAAAATTGAGAACGATATTATACTGGTGCACGGAGATTTTTTTGACTATGTGTACATCATAAATATATTTCCCTTTTATATTAAATATATCCTGAAGTATGTTTATTTCCTAGATTTTTTTAAAAAATTCCTAAAGCATATTTTTGAGTATTAATGACACTTGAAAAGTATTGTTTTAAAAGTAAATAAAATATTTGTTAAAACCGAAATTCAATATAAAGTTAATATTTAACAAAGATTTTTGTTTTGTAGTTTCTATTCAGTAAGAAATTATTCAGTGCAATTTCAATACAATTTCTTTTTAAATTTCGATACATTTTAAAAAACGTCGCTTTTTCATCCCTTTTACTCGCTCCGAACCAGACTGTGAGCTGATTCAACTCAAAACAAACCCGATGTAACTGCTGCTGTTGTAGACAAAGTGAGCGCCAGTTAAAGGCGACCCACATGTAAACGATTTTCCAAACAAATGCACAAGCGAGACTTTTCATTGCATTCGGTTCAACAAGAACTTTAAACAAGTTCTTGAGCTAAGCGAGAACCTTTGTTCTTTGCTTCGTTTAAAATTTCCATCCAACCCCATTCGGTCTCAAAAATCTGACACAACTCTCTGCCCGATCAACAATTTTTGCCAACATTTCAGAGCGGATTCATTCACACATGGACGATCCTCAATATTATTTATAAAATATTTATTTTTGAATAATAATATTTTCAGCAGTGAATGACGATGGCAAAAGCAAAAGTCCATTAGACTCTCCAGCATGCGAATGGTTTTGTTTTCAATTCATTAATAAACATAAATAAGCTTTTGTTGCAGAATACCAAAATAAAGGGTATAAATCCACAGATGACAGATGTTCCAGCGAACTCAGTGCCCTTGGTCGGCCGTTCCACGCAGGTAACCGAGGTAAATGTCCCGTCTCCTGCCCAATCTAATATGCGCCTGTCAATCACTGGCCGGCATATTTCATTTAAATCACAACAGACAACAGAAAGTTTTCTCTTTTTTTTTTTCGCTCACAGGACAGCCTTTATCTCTGACGATGCGTTCGCATCCAGACACGAGGGTTTGGGTGTGTTTAAAGGACTCTCCGCATGCAGATTGACAGGTGGAGCTGGAACGAAACAAGAGGAAAAAAAAAGTTCTCCCAGGAGAGCAAATATTGTGCAACGATGCATATAATGTGACAGGATGATAAATTGAGTAGGTGGTCACTTGGGGTGATGATGATTCCGATGCGGGAGTGAGGATAGGGCGGTGGCCGTATGCATATGTGTGCCGGAATTGAATTAAATTTAATCGAACGACGAGCTTCATCATATCGGGAATCCATTACGTTATTCCTCTATTGTTATGCTCTTGTTGTTATCATTCATCTGTATGGTCTTCCTCTTTATTTTTTTTTTTGTTTTTGCTATTTACTGTGGGAGCGAGCACATTGTGCAGTGGCAAAGTCTGGTATAAGCACGCATCTGTGCAATGCAATTCTGCATTTTGTAGTGATTACTAAAAAGTCCCATACGCTGGAGATTGCATAGGAGACAGCAGTGCAGAACTGTTTTTGTGGGCTTTTTCATCAACTGGCCTTTCTCGGCACTCTGGAGGGAAGTCAGTAATAATCTCTAAGCACAACTGGTAATTACTAACAAGAAGAACACAAAGACAAACAGTTGAAATGAGTGTGCTGATATAAATGACTACGTTCGTATTACGAAACGCGTAGTTAATTCGAAGCTATGCCTCTGTAGGTGAAGGCCTTATTTACAACTTTTTTAAATGACTTGCACATTCTTCTCTTCAGTTTGAAGGCAAATCTTCCCACCGTGAAAAAGTCTAAAGCCACCAACCAGACAGAGATTGGAGCAAATTTAAGAATGCACGCGTAGCTGCAGCAGCGGGCTGTATAGAAGAAGACCCTCTATATTCGGTCCTGTCCACTTGGCTCGATAATATCCTTTGGGCGCTTAGTGTTGCATGAACATCGATAGTCTGTCTATAGTATCTATAGTAAAAAATATCGCGCACATCGATATTTTTAAAATGCTAAAATAGCGAAATTGTTCTTTCTGAAGACATTTGCGGTTTCCGCGTTAGTTTTTTTCCTAAAGTATTGTTTAATAAATACATATTCTGAGGTCATTTCTTCACTACATTTCTATACAATCAGCGATGTCAACATGACGAAGAATGTCATTGGTGTTGCAATTTTTCAAGCCGATTCATAGTACAGACAGTTAACGGGAAAAGGTTGCTATTTTTGGCGACCACTTAAAAAGAAAAAATCCCATATGAACTAGAAAAAACAAAGAGATTCGCGATAAGAACCAGATCAAGATGCAGCAGTTCATTGGAAACGTATTGAAAAGTAAGAACGTCAAAATAAAAGTTTTAATACATTCGAAGAAACAAGAGAGTTATCAAAGGATCGTAGACGATTTTATGCCCTTTCGAACTTCCGATCATGTAGGATTTGAAGACGGTTTTTTAAGGCGGTGGCGTTCTGGTTTTGTGCGTTAACCTCCTCGAGTCACTGACTTCCACTGTAGAACCGAATATTTTTTTTTCTTTTACTGTCACAGGGCAAACACAAAACACTATGTTCTCTTAGTGTATGCCCTCAGTAGCGCTTTACACAACAGATGTTTGCTGGGTGACTTAGGATCATCTACCGATTTTTTATCTCAGATTATAATAATTTTATTATAATGACCAATATTAATTAAGGAATAGTGTATTAATACATTTTTTAAGCTTCAGTCGAGACAAGCTAAAATCAATTTCATTGCAAGTTCATTAAAAGTTCTTATACACCTTGTAATAGGCCATAGTTGGTTGTATGTCTTTTATCGTAGAGTAATGAAGAGATCTTTGGCGAGCATATATTTTCATGACAAAAAGTAATTTTGGTGGATTTACACGGTTAATAACGTCGCGGATAAACATGGCTGACGCTGCCTTACGCCTGAAATATTTTTTGAAACCTATTATTATTGATTTCTCCATAGTGCAAGGACTTAGATGATATATTAAAATTCGGCGCACTCATTTTTCATTTTATGCACACCAGAGAGCTGAAATCACCTTTAGGTGTGTTTTTTTGCAAGCGTATATACGTTTTAATTTCAGTTTGCATATAAAATACACTAACAAGAAATCCTATATCCGCTTATGTTACTCATCAGATCTATTGGCGCTTAAGAAATAAGCGCGGATAAAAACAATGCTTCCAAACATTATTTTCTGTGTGTTCATTCCCGAATTTAGTCATTCATTGTTTAGGTTGCTGTATGTGGCTTACATTTGTAGGTGTTGTTGATGTATTCGATCATTTTTCAATGCTTTTGCATCCATAAGTATGCAACTTTTGGTATACCCAGAGAGTCTCTGCTATACATTCCGTTTAGGTTTCGTAATCGATTCTTTTCATTTGATGAAAATTGTTTTTATTTTATAATTATTAAGTGTTTTCGCTTTTAAAGTGATGGTCACCCTACACAATCGCAAACCGAAGATTGTGCCCATTAATGATCAACTATCACCTTACACGATTTCAGCCCCTGACAGTCGCAGTTGTCATATATATCGTCGCTGCTGCCAAGATTTTATGATGAATCATTAAGCGATGAATCATTAGCTGTGGAACAGCTGATACCCTTCCCCAACTTAGTAATGGGGTGAATTAGAGTTCTTATTTGAAAATTCGCTCGTTATTTGAACGTTTTTTCAAATTTCGGTGTTCAATTCTCAACACAGTATGGACGGGTAAACGAACGAACAAAGCTGATGTTCATGAAGTCGATTCATTAAAACTTTGAGCAATTTACAGTCTGAAATACTTGGACATAATTAATGAATACACAACATAGTGTGAATTTTTTCATATGAATAAAAATTAATAATACATTCACGTGCTTAAGTAACTTATAATAAATATATTATTAAAGCGTGAATCACAAGTAAGAAGATTTGACAACCATTTTATGCATTAGCAATAGTTGCAATATCTTGCCATTGCACTTATCAAATTGCTTAAATTGAATTCATGACTATTTCAGAATTCGTGAATCAAGTGTGTAAAGCGTACATTTTTTGAGTACATTTGTCAGGTAAATATAATAAACTATAATAGGCTGTATATACACTTAAAAATTAATTTTAGGTCAAATAGTTCCTGTTAAATGGACATTGCAATACATTTTTATTCACGAAAGTCCAAATAACAATGTAAGAAAATTCTCTTAAAAATACGAGTTAACATTTGAACAGCCTCCGAACAACAGACCCATCTACGTTTCATGGATCGTACATGGATTGTGGGCAAATTAAAAAATCTTCCGCCATTTTCCCCACTAAATTCACTAATCTGCAGCAATTTTCGCACAAAAATCCACGAATCGGCCGCCATTACGTGGTGGATCCATCTTAGAATTGAGAAAATCCTAAAACGCATTACATAACACTCTTGTACAAAGCTCAACTGAGATATAAATAAGCCTCCATATGAAACTAGATGTAAATTATTTTGAATAACGCCTCTAAGAACTCGTCGAAACAACTCCGAGGTGATGTTCATTCGAGATGTATTTGAAAATCGTATTAATTGCTCCGATATTCTGACTTTAATAAACTACAATACTCATACGAGAATGCTTAGAAACGGACTATATTTCCTGAAGATTTTTCATCATAGAACATATTATACTGCAAATGAACCATTGTCTAGGTGCCTAGGTGAAAATAATTCAATTAATGATTATATCGATTTTAGTATAAGTAGATTTTGTTTAAAACATAATTTGCTGTTCATTTTCGCGGTCCCACCTTTTTCGAGTCACTGACAATGCTCATAGAGTAATAAGCTTGTCAAACTTGGCCGTTCGGAGTCGGCGTAAAACTGTAGGTCTTTCAAACTCGTGAGAAAATAATACCATGAACAATAGGAGTGGTTGCCGAGAGCTAGGTCCTGGCCCTCTACGGGCTGTAGTGCCACCCGTATTACTATTATTAGAAAGGTTTTGAATGTTTAATGAATTGTTGATTTGAAATCTTAGGTATTATTACTTAGTTCTTGCATATTATTATATTATGTACTCATTCTAAAAATCACTAACTTTTTTTAGTCTCTAAACTAGATGATGTCCAATTTGAAAGCAAGAAACTACTTCTCTTGAATAAGTTGAGAGCTGTTTTCTACTAGATTTCTTACCAATTATTTATCCCGAATGAGGATGCTTACCTGGAAAAGAAAAGAAAAATAACGATTAATATAACAAATAATAGAGGTAAACAATTTTAATATTTTATGTTAAGTGACACTTCTCCCAACGCATGTACATAGAATTTCCAAAAATATTTTCTACGTACCAACTTCAAACAAAACAAACAAAGCTTTTCTTCTTCTACAAGCAAGCTTTGGGCCGAGCTACGACGGCCTATGAGGGACACATTGAAACGAACGTTCGTAATATAGAGTTTATCCGTCGCGTTGGGATTTTGTTTTTGTCGGAGGTTTTTAACACTCCACTGGATCACTCAGTCTCTAAAACTGGTTCATTATACTGCCAGGCTGAAACCTACTTCTGATGTAATTTCTTGGTCTTCCGAAGGAAGATCGATAGACGTCTCTGCGATGGGTAGCCTACATCACCATTTTTAACCACATCGGTAAAGGCGGGAAAGTCCACAGGCGTTGCTGAGGGTTTCGTCGCTTAGGCCAAGCACACTTAGATGTTTGGCGAAGGTAAGTGTCCCGTTTGTACTTCTGTAAGTCGCCTGCAGTCTTTTCTGTCAAGAGATAACATCCGAATGCCACGGATTTCTTACAGACGTTTGGGTGCACGCGCTTGGTCTGTCTGCATCCTGGAGAGGCATGCCACCTCCATTTTTTTTACGTTGCTAACATACTAGACAATAATGCTTAAACTAGTTGGACGACCAATGATTCTATTTTAACTTACTGGCTCTCGGCGGGCTCTATAAGCTAACATAATAAACCACGTCTTTCAACTTAACCTAACAATGCCTATTTGACGAAATGAAAATCAGTTTTGAATGTACAACTTAATGTTAAGACAAATTGCAAAAAAATTTTTATTCAAAAATGTATGTACTAACTTACAAACTACCGTAAAAATAACATAAGCTAACTTAAGCTAAACTACACCTCCGATTGTATTCTCGATAGGCCCAACCGTCGATAGAAGCTCTAACCAAGGACGCAGGTAGTCCCAGCGCAGGTCTTCACAGCATCTCCTACGATCATCGGCGATCCCGTGGTGACCCGGGTCCCAGACAAATCTTTGTGAATTTTGACTGCTGTTAAGGGAGAGAAGAGAGAGAGAAACCAATTGTATCTGAAAGCCAGTTGACTGGCTGGTCGGCAGTTGGATTTCATCAGTCGAGAGGAACGGCGCACAACACAATCCAGAAACAAAACCAAAATAAAGCAAAAGCAACGAATAAGAATAAATTGCAAACTTAAATAAACTTATAATATTCAGCAAAATAAATATACAAATGTTTTAAAAGTAGTTGTTTGTCTCAATTACAACTGCTTATCAAAGACAAAGAGGGCTTGCACGCCTGAAATATCGTGGAAGTGGTTAAAGGGTTGATCAAGGCCTTAAGTACAGCTTGGCCCCTTCCACCTGTTCTTCACAATATACTTCGTGGCCATTAGGATCGCATAGGTTTCCGCTTGGAAAACCGTCGCAAATTTACCTAATGAGGTGGCAGTCTAATGTTGATGCCCTCCAGCGAGCTAGATTAGTTAGTGTCGATGGCGGAGAATCGAGTTGCCTGGAAATCCCTCGTAAATGCCTTAGCCCTGCGACCTATTGTAGTGGATCAAGCTGGTCAAAACATGATGATGATGATATTTTTCACTGCGCAAAGCAGCTCATCTTAATTAAATCATTTAGCCAATAGCCAACCAACACATCCTTGAACGTACAAGAGGCAAACAATAGCCTGAAGTAACTTTCAGCATTCTTTCGCTTATTGTAAATGCCCTTCTATCAAAACTCCTAAGAAATCTATTCTCCATCTGAGCACATTCAATAAAAGCCACCAATCATTTAGTGCGCCCTTCCCTCAAGGCAAATTATGATTCATCATAAGGACGACAGAAGTTATGTATATTTCCACACCCGACCCTTCAGAAAAGTTTTAGGGTCCAGAGAAATGTGATTTGACGATACGTCTTTCGCAACCGAAATCCTTACTTCAGCTTCCGCCTTAGTGTTCGTTTAATGAAGACTTTAAGAAAACGCCGAAACTCTTGACCCACTCCCACATTCGGCACAGCCACTCTCTCAATACTCGGCCCATGACTTCCAACTTAATACGATCTTAAGCTCGGCCATAAAAGCCACGTAATGATGAGCTTGATGCTCGCAAAAATAAGCAAACAAACGAACAAAAAAAAAAAAAAACCGAAATGCGAAGGGAAATAATTTGTGGCATTTCGGTTGGACTGGAAATCATAAAACCAACCGCAGGGACATTTACGACGCGCTAGCATTATACCACTGTTTAATGCGTCATTATACACACTCCACTCTCAGCGTGGCCATTGATTAAAGGGGGTAAGGCGAAATAAAATGTCGGCTTGCAATAAAAAATTCACTCATTCATGTTCACATATAATTAACACGTTCCATACAATAAATAACTCTACTCGACTATGTGCTGTGATAACTTAAAAGGACATTCCTCGGCCAAGAGGCGGAGGAGAAAGCTTCGCTGGGTGGGGGGGAGGGAAGTATGCGAGTATGGTGCAACAATCGAGATAGTGAAAATCATTAATTCGTATCTTGGCATTGGTTCTTGCGGTCATAAAATCGGCATGACACTACAGTGGGCTTAGGGTGCCCATTCGGGATCGTAAAACACTTTCGATCTGCATACTCCTTGGCATCTCATTAAATCTCAAGTTAATGCCGGACTTGGGCATTCTTCGCTGAGTGATGCGCATAATTTCTGCTGTCCCGTCCCAAATCTCTTCTACTTCGCATCATCTCAGATCGGTTGACGGACCTATAAGTGCCCATTAAATTCGAATCATCTTTATCGGCTTGCTTACACAGGATATTCGTTTGGGGCAGTGCTCTCGCGCATAATCTTCCCCGCCGTCAGTCAGTGATTCGGAATCATGCTCTCAAGAATCGTTGCGTGGGAGGAATGGGCACTAAATCCGCAGACTGAGTGAGCTGATAAGCGAGGGGACCAAAATAAATAAACACTGCCGAAGGCACTCCGCCCCGTTTTATGGGTTGCATGCAGCTTTCCTTGTTGGCCAGGAGGAGCGTGACATTTTTCTGAATTCTCAACGCGGCCGAGTATTAACCCTTCAAATATCTAGGTCCTGACCTGCTGCTAAATGTTTCGTGGAAATTTCATGGCAATTAACTTACTGCTCGTCCTGAAATGTGTCTCACCTTATTCACAAATTGGATCCCACTACACTAAGCTTAGCATGCACTTCCGCCATGACACACTGATCGACGATCGTGTAAAGCCTAAAAGCGCATAGATTTCCAATGTCGATTCCCGACTTAAAAACAAAATCCATTAAAGACCGCCTCTTCATGATTTATGAGTCACCCAGAAAAGCAGCAATTTGCTTACTCAAAATTTCGTTTACGGGCGACGAGCGTAACAAAACCCACTCGCAGTGTGAAATCGCGGTCGCGTTGGTCGCGGTTATTTAGAATTTGTTTTCCCAACCACTGTGGCACCGCAGATGTGAATCCCCAGCGCCTAAAGCCCCACAAAAAAAAAGGGAAATATAGAAGAGAGTCACCGCCATTCACAATGACATATATTTCTTTGTGTATGTATATCCTTGCGTGTAATTCACTTTGTCTAACCCCAGCACCCGCTGCATTGTTTGCAAAATTTAAAACCCTGTCCAAATAGAAATAAAAATTAGATACCCATTCCGCAAAAGGATCACCACCGGTAGGTCACTTTTCCATGCATACAAAATGCCTCATGCATTTCAAGGATTCTACGCGTTTCTGTTATACAGTTTTTTCTTGCTTTTGTCATGTCCTCCATGGATTTGCACAGTTATTGCATGGCTTCGGGGGAGTTCAAATGGAAACCGATAGATATGGGCACTGAGTGGAATTTGCAGGCGCAAGTGGGTGCATATTTTTTTTTTTGCTGCAAAACGAGAGCACCACCACCACGAGCAATCCTCCATCCGGGGACACCTCATCGTGCATGTGGTGGGGGGGTTAGAGGATTTTTTCTGTTTTTTGTTTTTGTTTTTATCGTCCACTACACGGAACAACAATATTATTTATGCTTAAATTGTGTTCGTACACACAGCAAGTACCTTCGGTCGTATCGCGAACGGGAGTAGGTCGGTATTTCTGCTTTTGCTTGCAGTTACTGCATGCATATGTGCATATATGCAGATGAAGCTGCGCGATGATAATTCACGCTTAAAAGTTCTTTTTCCGGTTTTATGAATTTTGTTTTCAGAAAAAATAATTTTCATTATGCTGTGCACAGGCGTGAGGGAGATTCTTGTGTTTTTTTTTTTGCGAGTTTAAATGCAAGAAATTAACATATGCGTACGTGGAAGTGGTTGGAGGCTTATTCCAGTTTTTGAATAGAAAGATACGAAAGTTTGTCCTTCATAAATGAAGACTCGAAAGTGTTTGATTTTGTTGTAAATACACAAGGTCTACAAATTAGAAACCGCCATAGATAACTCTAGACGTAAAGCGAAAGCGACTTAAGCCCGAGGGACTTCCTGCAAGAACGGAGAACAAATTGTGGAACACATGTTACATCCAATCGTCTCGAAATCGAGACAAACTCGCTTTCATTTGGCCATACTGGCGATACTTTCCCCCGAGACTGATGGAGGAACACGAGTTGGAGTCGCTACATCAGCGAATAGGCACTATGGGCAACTCTCACCGTTTTCGAAGTAAGTCCAAAGGAGAAGATCGAAGACGACCAATGACTAGACGCAGAAAAGTTGAGTTGAGCAGAGGATTGCTCAATGTGAAGAAGTTAGTTAAATCAGTGAAGAGCGTTCCGATTATGTTCCAGTTTCAAAAATGATTAGGATTTTGTTGACATAGAAAGTAAAAAAAAAAGCAAAATAAAACACGAAGGCAAAAAATGGCATTTATTGAAAAATAAGAATAGGAATAGCATTTACGTACGCATTTCTTCATAGTTACATGGAACTACCAAGGGCTTTTTCAAATACAGTCAAACCTTTGTAAGTTGAACACCCACAACTCCCATTCCGTCTAACAAAATTTTCAGAACCTAGGCGCAAGACGTACAAAAATAAAAAAAAATAAAACTCTAGCACCCATTCGAAGTTTGCACAAGCAAAACAGAAAAGAGAAAAACAAACGAATAAGGGTAAATTGGATGCAAATAGGAGTCGCATCTGCATTGTAAAATTGCAATCTTTCGCGTTGGCCGTCGTAGAATCATTCATTGGACGTCTTTAATTTTAAGACGTCGCGTCGTTGCGAAAAAGTCTTAAGTTGCCAAGAGATTTATTATTCCTCGTATACATAATAAACTGAGCACGTGTAGTCGTTTTCCTCGAATGCTTCATAACTCGAACATTCCACAAGTCGCACACAATATTTCTTCTCGTGACTTTTCGCCTTATGGAGGTTCGACTGTAACTGTTTTCTGTAAGTCTTCGAAAATTTGTGGTTTAATGCGTTGACTCCTACGCAAAGGTTCGATCCCCGAATTTAGCTGGCCCAGTTTTTTTGTTGGCTTTTTTTATTACATAGAATTTAGGTAGTCAAGCAAATGTGAATTTTTCTAGCGAACAAATTTTGAGGAGAAATTAAAATAACCAAAAAGTCAGAAAAAGGCAACATCGGCTCAAAAAGGGAATAACAGCAGAAAAACAAATTAAAATACATCTACAGGCCGACGAATTTGATCGGTATACGTGATATGTTGCTGGTACCGAATTATTAATCTCATGGGTATTTCGATTCATTTTCCCTGTGTCTTAGTCAATATTAGCACAGCCTTTTCAAGCTCAGTCTGCAATGAACTTTCTTTTTTTGTCGTTATCTCCAAAAAATTTTCAAAAAATCGAAATTTTTATTTTTCTCCTATTTGTTAGAAAATGCTCGTAAAAATAATACAGAATTAGTCCCGAAAGTCAACAAGACAGAGAAGTAGGTATACAAGAGGGGAGAACGGAGCGCGCCAAACGGTAACTCCGGCCGCTAGAGCACCACGGATGGGGAAAGGTGCTGTGTGCCGAAGTATCGACTTATTGTTGTCTTTCCCATAATTTTCAAAAAATATTCCCTTCTCTTTCAGCAGGGTGTCTAGCGTTGTATACGCAGCCGGATTAGATATGTAAGTAAAATTCACTTTTTTACAAATTTTTCACTAACAAAAACCTTAATCGCCTTTTTCTTGAAACCACGTTTTTTCAACTGGGTGACACTCTTATTCTTTCTACTCTTTCTCCTTCTAGAGCTACTTCGACATTTTCGGAGCACAGGTCTAGAAGGTTCTTTCAAGGCCAGTTCGGGGCCTTGGAATTGAGATGGCGGCGGAAGATCCCTATAGTTTTAGGGACAACGGCGGCGCTCACAGCCGCAGCGAGGTCACCGACACCGGATAAACCCGGACCCTCCGCCCGAGGATTAAATAATAGGGCCTGGCCCCCCAGTTGGGGGCTGTGCGTGAAGTTAACTCCCTCACCACGTAAAAATATAATGGTTCAGAGACAACCAACTGCCTCGGATACGGACTGAATTAATGTTGACGACCCCAGCAAACGATACAAGGATAACGATTTTCGGTTCTGCACGTGGAATGTTAGGTCCCTTAACAGACCACGTGCAGCCGAAGAACTCGCGGAGGCCCTGGACTGCTACAAAGCAGACATTACCGCAATCCAGGAAGTGCGGTGAAATGGGCCGGGCAAGAAGAGGATGAGAAAATGCGACATCTACTACGGTGATTGCAATTGGATGTGGATTTGTTGTTCGAGGCAGACTTAGGCAAAAAGTCTTAAGCTTTGTCTGTAAAAGCGAACGCCTCATAACAATCCGCATAAAGGCTAAATTCGGGAACATCAGCCTGATTTGCGCCCACGCCCACGACAGAGGACAACGATGACAACAGCAAGGATGACTTCTATGATCTCCTAGAAAGGACTTACGATCAGTGCCCCAGCTTCGACACCAAGATCGTTCTAGGAGATTTTAATGCAAAGCTGGGTAAGGAAGACATCTTTGCCAAAGTCATCGGGAAACAAAGCTTGTACGACATTACATCCGATAAAGGACTCAGGCTGGTGGACTTTGTGACGGGACGTAATCTCTAAGTAGCTAGCACGCAGTTCCCACACCTCAATATCCATAAAGGGACCTGGCGGCCCCTGATCAATCAGCCGTCAACCAGATTGATCATGTTGCGATCGACGTCAGACACTCCCCCAGCATTCTTGATGTCCGAACTTTCCGAGGAGCCAACATCTTCTCGGACCATTTCCTTGTTGTAGCCAATGTAAGAACTCGGATATCAAGAGATCAACGGAGTCGAGAAAGGACACCTCGGCTTAACGTCGGAAAGCTACAATCGCAACGGACTGCTAGGATATTTGCCGATCGAGTCTCCCGGAATCTCTCTCTAAGTTCGTCGCCACCTGCGCAAACAATCGAAGAAGATTAGAGGCGTTGTCAAGAAGCCATCAAAGGTCTCTACTGCGTTGTCCCACTGGTTCGGAGTCGAAGACTCTTCAGGCTGGAGCAGTGTGTTATATAATGTTACCTTGGTCCTTCGAGAGAGGACTCTATTACTCAATTGCCTCTTAAGCGCAAAGACAACAACAGCGATTGGCAAGAGTAATTCTGCGTTTAATGTCGGTACTGGTGTTGTTCGTACTGTTCACTTGCGAACCTAGGTAGACGAAGTCCTTCATTATCACGAAGTTATAGCTGCCTATGGTGAAGTTTTAGCCAAGTCGTCGATGTTGCGCGTCCTTTCTTGATGACAGCATATACTTCGTTTTGCCCTCGTTCACCGCTAAACCCATTTTGGCCGCGTCCGCTTCAATGCCAGCTTCATTGACGGCTCGCTGTGTTCGACCAATCACGTCAATGTCATCCGCGTATGCTAGCAGTTGTACGGACTTTTTGAAGATCGTGCCTCTAGTGTTAGCGTGTGAGTTCTTTACGATCTTCTGAAGAATAATGTTGAAAAAGTCACATGACAGCGCTTCGCCTTGTCTAAAACCTTTTTTGACATTGAAGGTCTCGGTGAGTTCGTTACCCACCTTGATGGAGCAGCGGGAATTCTCCATCGTCATCCTGCACAACCTCACGAGTTTAGCAGGAATGTCAAAACTAGACATGGCGTTGTATAGCTCGTCCCTATGCACGTTGTCATATGCGGCCTTGAAATCGACGAATAGGTGGTAGGTGTCGATTGCATTTCTTGGGTTTTTTTCCAGGATCTGCCGTAATGTGAAGATTTGGTCGATGGTGGACTTCCCCGGCCTGAAACCGGACTGATAAGGACCTATCAGGTTGTTGACGATTGGTTTCAGGCGCTCACACAAAACGGCAGAGAGGATCTTATAGGTGATGTTGAGGAGACTTATCCCTCGGTAGTTGGCGCAGTTATTTAAAGCAAATTATAAACAAAAAAAATGTGAGAAAAAAGGTGAACAAATTAAAAAGTCCGCAATTTTTTTTTTTTTTTTGTGAAAATGTTCCATTTTGATACAGAATAAGAAACTGTTTTGATGTTTGCTTTCAGATGATTCGTTGTTGAGTTATCGTGTTGGTGGGTAACACACGAGAAAAGGGACGTGTTTCAGCAGTCATTTTAGGAGCCGCCATTTAAAAAAAACGGATACACTGGGGAACCATTTGCCAATGACGATCATCCTGGTATGCAGTTGGTTTTCGTAACTCTTTCTAACCCCTTCTTACTGTAAGTGTTTGCACAGCTACCGGTGAACTTTACCTAACTTGCGTACGTTGAGCCTTTATTGAGACAGATCCACGCTTCTGCAATTTAATCATCAAATCGTCGTAGGACTGGTGAACTTTATGGAAGTCAGGTCACAATTACATGCCGGTTCTGAGTAGTACACTATTAGGTCGTCAGCATACAATGTTAAGTGTCGCATGGAATTTCTTGCATGTGCATCACTGCTTAATATCGTTAACAAAACCGCCTGGAAAGTCGCCCTGTTGCAGACCAGCAATTTTAGAGACGCGCACCCCATTTTAACCGCGGTCCACAAAACACGAGAGACCCTATGAGTTACAGGCCTCATCCTACATCTTCCTGTAGCAACCCGAATGAGTAGACCAAATGTACAGAGACAACTTCTGCCCTGATAACCATCGAGTTCAAAGTGTTCTCTGAATATTCGCTTAAAAACCTTTCGAGCAACGAATGCATCACAGTAGATCACTGAAAGGCCGAAACAAACAATTCCACCTTTTGGCCGACGAGGTTGTACAAATGTCGATTACTCACTATTGACTGCTAAACCAATCAGATTCCAGGAAGCTTACCTATCCCCCGTTTCAGTGTGTTCAATATCGAAATCCCATCGCCTGCTTTCACCTGTCTTTCTACGAAGTCTCCATGAAAGTCCATTGAAACGTGTCCACCCTTTTCGGACCACGTGCAATTTGTAAAACTCAGTTTTAATACGAACAACCGTTCAAACTTCACCACCAAACTTTCGAATTAAATTCATTTTTTTTTCCAAAAATTAATTTACCCACCGGAACAACTGCGTCTGTGTCCATTGCCGGAGGTGTAATTAACACAAGTTGAGAGGCATTCAAAGGACTCGCTGCTTGGTTCTCAATAAAATACACACATATTCACGAGTGAATACATTCGAGACACGGAAAGGCAACCATTTATACATTTGGAACAATAAACTCGCACTTGAATGCATCCCGTTTACATATACATACATATGCTGTTCCCTTTTTTGACTGACAGTTTTCTGTGACACGGAACACATCCAGGAGCGGTGAACGCTTCGGGGAAAAAATTGGATTAACGCTCGGCAGAATCGAAACGAATTCTCGGAAAAAACAATTCCACAAATATAAGCACGAATTCTGACTGAGGTGGGCAATCGTGTTAAGGGGTAATGTGGACGAGTGCGTTATCCATGTGCTTTTAATTATGGAAACGCCGGGAAGGAGTTTAAGGCTGACAACAGCTTCTGTCGCAGGATTTCAGAGGGAAATCAGAGCGATGCGCCAACTATTTGGTAGCGAAACGTTATGAATGTAAATTTGGGAGAAAAATAGAGTTTAACTGATACATTTTAATTGCAAAAAGTTACTTAGGGTGGGTCGCCGTGGCGTAGTGGGTTAGTGCGTCGACTCCTACGCAGAGGGTGCCAGGTTCGATACCCGAATTTACCACCTTTCATATTTCACGGCTCCACCTCTTTCGAGTCACTGACAATGCTCAAAGAGTATTTCCTGTCTAGAAAAGGCTTCTCAACTACGCCGTTCGGAGTCGGCATTAAACTGTAGGTCCCTTCCACGCGTGAGAGAACAATAGCACGCACAACACGAGTGGTTGCTGAGAAGCTTGGCCCTCTACGGGCTGTAGCGCCACCCATATTATTATTATTATCATATTCGAGGTCGATGTTGCTTGGTCGCCATTTTGGTTTGGATGGAATTTGTCAGTTTGTATTTGATAGACGTTGGAAGTGATCGATGGTTATTTTTGTGCATTTTAATTTTTTAAATTAACATTTCCTAGGGGCCAGAATGACATGAAACCGTTAGCTGCGGAGGATTACTGGCAAAGCTGTGCTTGCAACTGCTCCAATTTCATCAAGGGGCACTGACTGATTATATTTAAAAACAAAAAGTTGGTTAGGGGTCACACTTGAGTGTAAGCTATCCTTGCTAGTACAGTAGCATGTATGTATGTGTTCGTTACGGGGAAATGAGTACTTAATAAATTACCATGTAACGAAACGTTACTCCTCAATGTATATCGTTACTTTTAATGTATCCTTACCCTTGCCTACATGTACTATCGACAACCGACGATATTAAAGTAACGATTACGATCCAAAGTAACGAAATTTGTAGTTACATTTACAGCCCTAATGCGTGCGCAAATTCAGAGAAATTTGAAGCGGACCATCTTACTAGAAAGGCACTAGTTCCGTACCTAATCTTTCCGGATAGTGATCTACCATCCATGCCTATCGCTATTGTAAAACATCTACTGAAGCTCGAAACTCATCCCCAAGTAAATCATAGATGGTCAGCTGGCACAGGATGCCTCATTACCAAACAACTCTGGCCTACGCTCGACCATAAGCAATCGCTTAGCCTGATCGGAATGAGTAGGCCGAATCTTAGAACTTTCATCGGAGTCATTGGGTCATTGGGACTCACGCATCTAGACTAGGTCTTCCTTACAACGACTTTGGAAGAATCTGTTGAGACTAGGAGGAGGAAGAAACTATTGCACATTTGTCATGCAATTGCAGTGCTCTCTCCTTACTTTGAAAAAGACATCTGGAAGCACAATAGTCAGGCATCTCCTTCGCTTTACCGAAATCACTAACTGGTTTGCCGAACAGGTATTAATAGGTCCGGATGGTCCGATTGATCTTTCCTTACTGCAGTTAGCCACTTGAACCTACCCCTACCTTACCTTCAGTGGCTACAGGGGTGACTGATTTGGGATTATTGTCAAAGATAATATGGATGAAAAATTAAATTGTTTTTCTGGAATGTCCAGGAATCTTCAGACGTCAGTCTGGACAACATGGGCAGACTTTTAAATACAAACGATAGTGTCCATTACCTATGACTGGGGTGGACATAATTTCTGTCTGTCCAGTAGTATGTAAATCTCTTCCATAAGACGCTTGGACACACCGTTTATTCACGCTTTTCATTGGCCAAAGATATCCTTGCATTTTTAACTTGACTACTTTTTTTTTTGTTTGAAATTCATTTTTGTTTTAAGAATTCATAAGAAACGTATATTCTAGACAAAAAAACGCTTAAAACTAGTTGGACGAACATTGGTATATACTACTTCTAACTTACTGGCTTTAGGCGGGCACTCTAAGCTAAGCTTAATTATATTCTATGTCCTTCGACCTAACCTAACAATGAATATGTATGAAATACATAAATTCAAATGAACAACTTAATAATAAGAAAATGATGGAAAAGGAACTTTATTAGAGAATTGTTTTTGATTAAAACTTATATACTATCTTATCTTATAAACTACCTTAAAACTACCCTAAGATATATAAGTCGGCCATTGGTTGCGGATGATAGATTTCCATCTAATACACTGCAAGACAGATACCGACCGCGCCCCGTAAGGGGGAACGCAATACCCTTTCTACCCCGGGTCTAAAGGGTTGGACGCTGGAGTTCCATCGCACCCCAGCCACTAGAAATTTTGGTGCTGCCTAGCAACATCCCGAATGTCTCGGCTGGATACCGCCGTACTGAACCGTAGGAGACCCTCCTCACCTCGTTGTGCGACGGAACGGTCGTGTTTGAGTCGCCCATCCACGATTTATCTGGCTCTGTGAAAAATCAGCTGATGACTTGACTACTACCACTATGGGCCCAACTTTTTTTTACTTACTTAAATGATATACCATTGGTTTTAGCATTGAAACATTGAATTGACGAGTTCAAATATGTACTCAATCATTTATTACCAGGGATAGGATTTTGCTAACCTGGCATATTTTTTGCTTAATCGGAAGACAGTATTGACATTATACAAACAGATATTTTCAAAATCACTTTGTCACGTTTCCTTTCGCATTTTTTTATAAATGCCTTTTTTTGTCAACAAAATCCGAACCAAGTTCATCCATCTGGTGTCACTGCTCATCCACACGCCAATAGGATTTTTTTTACTTTCTAGTTAATCATTTTTGCAGACGTTGCGCTCACGCTTGAAATTAGGCTTGTGTAGTTCACGAACGAACTTTTTCAAAAAACAGCTCTGACAAGTGAACTAGTTGACAATGTAATTTTATTTTAGTTCAGTTAGTTCACTAATTCAATATTCACAAGTATACCTTACCCTGCATACATGTGATTCAGTAGGAATTACAAAACTGCAGTGTTCTCTCCCTAACGGACACCTCTCATAAGCGAACAAATTTCAAAAAAAGAAATAAATTACACGATTTTTAATTTAAAAAATTCCAATTTTCATAAACGCCAAAGAGAGTCTCTTTTAAACGGACAAAACACACTTCGTTATCAAAACAAAAATCAGTGTTTGTATATTAGCGGCAAACTATTAATTTTAATTAGCTGAAATTTTGTGTAAACAAATAATTTATCGTTGCAATCTATGACAATGTGAATGAAAAAAGAGTTTTTTTTTTTAAATCCAAAGGTTGACAGACTTTGTTATGGCCGATTCCTTAAAGCGGCTATAAGGTCCAAAGCAAAAGAAATTGTTGAACGTTAGGCAAGAGACATTTAAGAAGCGGTACAATTTGAGTTTTGAGACAATTTCTGGGAAAGATACAAATGTTGTCCAGGACGATGTAGAAAGCTCCATTGAGAAAGTCTGTGATGTAATGGATAGCCACGATTCTAAAGACCTAAGACGTGTTTTTTTTTCATCGCTAACGACAGTGAAGTGAAGTAAGATTCAGAAAAACGATTCGATGATTTTTATCTGATTAAAAAAAATATATGAAAAAGAAATTTATTTGTTCGAAATTGATGCCAAAATGTATGAAAAAAAAGTTGAATTTTTTCGGCAGCCACTATTTACTTGTGATATTATAGGCAGTAGGTTGTTGTATCTGCTTTACGTGCAAAATCCTACTTCACTATTTATAGCTTTTTGAAAAAAACACGGCTTTCTACAATGCAGATGAGACTGGACATTTATTGAAAAAAATATATATATATATATTTCTGTGGTTCTTTCTTCAAGGTTGTCAATGTAGTATTTTTTCTCATAATCGGACACCTCTCAAAAGCGAGCAAATTTGTTGGTACCGTGAATGTCCGCTTATGAGAGAGTTCACTGTATATCGAACGAAACTGAACTATATTCAGTGCAGTGTTTCTAGTGTTTCTGAGAGTCTAAATTCAAAACAACCGCCCTGTGTATTCCTCCGAATTTGGTGACCAGATTTTTTCCGATTGGCCTTAGAGGGAGGTCACCGCATGTAGAAATGCCTGTTTTGCAGAGCAAGACACGAACATCTATTTGGCTGAAAAGGTAACGAACTATAATCTCTGACAGCAGCTCATTGTTTCTAGAGCACAAGTATTGCCTCAACTGTAGAGATAAAGCGTAGAGTAAATTTTGCCAACTGCTGTTTCCTTGGGCTGAAGGTGCAATGGAGTAGTAGAGTCATCACTCGAAGGACCAAGCTGACTTTATATAGGTCCTTGATTATCCCAGGATTGCTGTACGACACGGAGGCATGGACAATCTCAAAAGCAGATGAGGAAGTCCTTGGTTTCTTCGCGGGTAAAGTTCTGCGTGCGATCTTTGGTCATGTTTGCGTTGACGCTTTTTGGAGGAGAAGACTCAACCACGAACTCTAAAGGCTGTACAGTGAAATGAGCCTAGTCAGGCGTCTCCGGAGGACATATAGAGCATGTGTGGACGACTCAGCTCCGGCCCGACGCCCGCAATTAAGGTGATGCACCTAGGGGGAGAAGGACCTCAAGCAACTTGGCGTGCGACACTGGAGGCAGCTAGCCAGAGACCGTGGTAGCTGGAGAGGCTTGTTGCTTGAGGCTCACGTCCACCCCGGACTGTAGCGCCAAATAAAAAAGAAGAAGAATCTTAAGTCTGACAAAATTCTACAACCCCTTGGTCTGGAAGGATATGTCAAGATTTCTCATTTTTAAATGCAATGCAGTGCCTTCTCTCTGGCCCCGCAACAAATCAAATTTATCCAAGTTCCACATTTCTGGTCGGAGTGGATTCCAGGAAGGCGTATCATCCAACGAGTCCTTAGCAAACTTCAAAAACCACACCAACATATGTATGTCACTGATTTAATAGAGAATAATTAAGTGGCAGCATACTTCAACTTTTGAGTTTTCTTTTTCTTTTTTTTTCCACTCGTGCCAATGGAATCTCATTTCACCCATAGAATCAACGCATCCCCGCTAACCATGACTGTGAGCCTAGGAGTCTAATTTACTGAACACAATTAAGAAGTTAAATTGCCTATTCGAGGAATCTGAAAGTCGCGGCATCGCGGGACGAGGTTATTAACTTCTTGAGAGCCAGGCATTTGCAAATTAAATTCAATTAGTCTCGCATTAGGTACAATCTAGTAACCCTGAGGGATGGGTGCAAAGCGCCGGCTTTTTTTTTTCATCGGTCTCAAACGGATCTCTCGAAATTTGAAGATTTGACGAAGTAATTAAGTACAAGATGAAACAATGCTCACTAGTGCATAACGGTGTAACATTTCAAATTATGACAATCATCCTTGAGAAACAAAGAAGAAGTAAAAAAAAACGCTGAACAAACAAAATTCTGTGTTAGTCAAAAGCACAGGAGAAGAAATCAACTTCAAAAAGTCGAAAAACAAAAGAAAGAAACAAAGGCACAGACGAGGAACAGGTTTTATGAAATTCCAAAGCTCCTAAACTGATTAAGACGAAGTCATTGCCGAGAATATGGGAAGGAGATGAGCGAAATATTCCCAAGAATTTCCAAACACTGATGCTGAGTGGGTAGTCAACGAACCCACTGTTGGGGTATTGGATAAAGCCGGTTAAGGGTGCAGAAGTGGCCGGCGGCAAGAAGCATGGTGGCGGCGGGTACCCGGCGGCGGCGGCTGGAGCTTCTTCGACCTAAGAAAAACTTCCACTTGATTTAAAACGAAATTAAATTCCGAAATTCTTTTGAGAATAAGGATTTTCATCATCATCATCTTCATCAAACGAATGACGAAAAGTAAAGAAGAGAAGAAAAGAAAAAAAAAAACACAAGCAAACCCCATGCATCCCGCTCCATGGGTCCATAGCCTTTCATCCATTTATCCATGCATCCATCCAAGCATTCATTCATTCATTCATTCATTTATCCTTTCATTCCTCAAATCGCTTCGAATTATAATTTATTTTCATTTTGTATCCTTTTTATGGACTAAAGTTGTTTTTGCCCTCTTTTTTTTTTGTACGGCTCATCCTGTAAGGATGGGATGGCTGCTCGGATGGGGACTAGGTTCACTTCTAGCAATGTTTTGTTTTTACCCTAGAAATGGAGAAACACTTTATGAGCCAACCCACAGAGGACACTTTTTACTTACACAAATGCTCTGCGAAAACGCTCTGCGAAAAATGTATAAAATTCGGATGTTTCTCCGGTGGATAGCATTTTTATTTCGATTTCATTCATGTGAGTATCTAAAAATACAGTGTGTGCATGTGTGCGACTTACACGGCGGGAGAGGATGGATGTACGTCACTTGTGAGATGGATCTTTTCTGGTTAAAATGACACTGGCATGTCCTTTGTGGCACATGTCTGTGGGTATAATTAAATGTGTGTTGTACCTAAA
This sequence comes from Eristalis intricaria, assembly GCA_964034865.1. Lineage (NCBI taxonomy): Eukaryota > Metazoa > Arthropoda > Insecta > Diptera > Syrphidae > Eristalis > Eristalis intricaria. The sequence goes on along the minus strand of OZ035873.1, from coordinate 110,496,718 downwards.
CCTGGATATTCGCTTTTTGTTTTGTTTCTTTACATGAGGAAGGACCACAAAAGTTTACCCTATCCCTTTGGCATCGTTTTTTTTTTTTTTGTTTTGTTCACATTTTTTGTGTGCCTACATTTTTGGGTCCTGAAAGAAATTACCTTGCGGACAGGACGAGTAGATAATCTAGAGAAGCGGTCGAATGGAGTGAGTCGAGGCCATAAAGTGCGATAAAAAAAGGATTTCAATTCTCACTATGGAGAGCGCAACAGCAAGTGATAAACAAAAGAAACAAAAACATTGCGTTCTTTGAGGACTGCGCCATAAAAGAAAACCCATGGAATGAAGAGAACTTGGAAATAAAAATTTCTTCATAAAACGAATACCTTCCGGTTTATTACCGCTGAATCGAAACAGTTCTATCGTATATCCAATTTTAAAGCAAGGCCACACGGTAGGCCGACTTGATAGGCTCATGAATTTAGAACAAAACCCCGCGCTCAGTTGTGTTCTTAAAAATTGCGAAAAAGAAACGCCTTCTTCTTCTCAGTGTGGATACCGAATAAAGGGTCGTGGACTTTGGTATGAATACTAATCAAGTAACTGCGTGAAGATGAAGATGGATGGGAACGAAATCTAGCCAAATCGGTTAATTCAATCTTGGTTGCGAGAAAAATTATTTCCCTTTTATTGTTTGTTGCAAGCACAAATCATGGCCGCCACTGTTGGTAATCTCCTAAAATTGACCTTTCGACAAACCTGTACCCCTCTTCGCTGAGATTTCGTGCGGTGATTACGTTCGTCTACCAACCGATGTCGTCACATTGTGTTCCATCTCATTCTGCACTCCTCCTCTCAGCTCATCGAAATGCTACTGATATTCTGGTGCAGCAGAAATTTGTGAAACATTGGTGATTCCATAAAGTGTATTCATGGCTCACGGCTAAACAAGCACACATTCACTTTATGAGACGCGATTCAGTGTTGCTTCCCGTTCTTTGAACAGACCGACGACATATCGTCGTCAACGATTGCTCAAAACCACACTTGTGCAAGTGAACGAACAAAACTTTCCTAATCTCATCGCATCGCCTGTGGGACTTCAGAATTCTTGGAAAGCACCGCGCTGAACGACGCATGTTACGTAACCCATATCATGCTTATCACACAAAAGGGTTCTTCTTCGGAAACATGTTGGGAATTTTGCCCCATCAGTACCCCCAATCCATTCTGTGATGTACACATCTTCTTGAAGCATATAAGGCGAGCTCATAGCCATAAGAACTATGGTATATCACTCAAGTTCCGTTCATAAAACGAACGACAAGACATTGAAGCAGATTCCTGTTCTCGTGGCTAACCCTACAACTTGCTGGAGAGCAACAATACCAAAAGTCACATGCCCATCCACCTCAAGAAACAACACACAGCCACACAAACACTCACACATGAAATTCCAACATAAAAAAGAAAAAAAAAACAAGGACAACAGCGGCAGGATGCTGTACACATTTTTGAGGGTTCATTTATTTCAGTTGGAGAAGAGCGTGACAAAGGTTCTGCATGTCAATTGAGGCTGTTGGGTCAAACGTACGCGTAATATATTACGAACTCACCTCCTGACACCGCCACCTAAGGCATCTTGCTCCTTTTGACCCTCGCCCCCTCTCCCCAACTGAATATGTTGAAATATTGCGTTTTAATTAAATTTGCGAAGGACGCACGGGAAAGACACTGGTGGTGTGGCTAAACCGCGGTTAGGATCAAATATATCACGCAGCGGTGGACATTCCACTTCAACACCCGACCGACACCGTTTGTGATTTGCAGTGCATTTATAAACCGACAGACGGCACAGGCACTGTTCAATTGGCAGAGCCTAGATGGGATCAGCGATCGATTTTTTTAAGAGTATGCTTTGGAGAGACTCAAGACCGTGACCCACTCAAAGTCCGGAGGCTGTTGTGCTGGATTTACAAATGTGATTGAAGTCAAGAGCTTGAAGTGGTCGTTTGGTTACGAGTAGGTCTTAGAAGACAACTCAACTTCCGTGCTCCGTGTGAAAGTCTAAACACAAATTGCCCCTCACTTATAGAATGGCTATCAGTTTCTTCTGAAGTAAAATGTGGGTACCCACACCCTGTTATCGAGTTCAAACTGTCACTGACACATCAATCGGTCCTCGCAAAGGGTATTCCTTTTAGAAGCTGTTTTCTGTGACAGCTCGGTTGCTTAAATGTAAGTTTAGTTTGACTATTCATCATGACATGGCTCACGCCACACAGTGTTACGCTTTGTATAGGATGCGGATAAAATCTGTAAAATGTGAACCATGAGACGGAGAGCAATGAAATTTTCATTGCACACATGTTTGGATTGGGCTTACACACATCTCAAAAAAACTTCAATTCCAACAAGTCAATAGAACTCAAGTTATTGACATTTTTTGGAATTATATTGTTTATTGTCTTTTATGGAAAAAGCTAAAATTTGAAATATGTGAAACAATTAAATAAATAACTATACATAAAAAATTACTTAATAAATTCAAGAGCATCTTCCATTTAAATAATTCGTTGATGACCGGGAAAATTTCCTGGAGTGGGACCCAGCGCTAGTTAATTCTGGTAATCCTTATTCTTGCTTTCCTGAACCTGTTCTTTAAGTGATCCAACTGGAAAGCATGCACTTTCTATTACTTCTGCTCCATGTAATGAAATTTTGTCAATTGTTTCGAGCATGTGATAGCAAGGGCTCAGCTATATAAATAATGCAATTTGCTCGCAGACCTAGTAGAGTATGTTGTAATAATTTGGAGTAGGTGGCTAATGTGGACCCCTCCCATTGTCGTTTTCTTAAGAGGATAAGAGACTTGTTGTCTATATATGCCTTTATTTATACTGTTATTAATTTATTTATTTAATTATTTATTTACTAACATATATATATATATATATATACTTATTTATCTTTTTTGTTATTTATTTATTAACTTACTTATTTATTTATTTGTTTATCTGTTTATTTATTTATTTGTTTAATAATTTGTTTATTTATTTATTTATTTATTTATTTATTAAAAATGTATATATGTATTTTACTAAGTGTGAAACTTGAAATCAAGGAAGAACACCACCACCTTCCCATTCTAAGTCCATTTTTAATCGAATTCATCAATCATTTATATCGAATTCATGTTTTTTTTTACTGTATAGAGGTTTTTGTTATCAGGTTTTCCTCTGCCATAAACAATTTGTTGTTGTCTATATTACACGTTGATTATACTAAGCAGATAGCCAAACATTTCATCTCCACGTGTTCAGGACCTATAGATTTTGTGTAGTTCAATGGTGATAAGTTGATGTTAATTTTGCTCATTATTATTTATTTTATTTATATTAAGCTTATATTTTTTAAAATAAAGTATTATTATTTTTGTAAAGACCAAGTAGTCGCAATTAATCGGCCTTCCTGGCTATGAGATTGTTTGACCAAGGATCTTGCCACAACCTGATAGCTTCTTTTTTGTGCCCTTTCACGCCTTTGTTTATCTTACTCTTGATGTGGGCAGCGTTCATCCCTCAAAATCCTTGCATTTTTAGGACAATAATTAAGCAATTCGTGTCTAAAATTGCGCACATATAGTTGCTTTGTGGAGCGCTTAGAGCAAATGAAAGCTGTTTTCAGATTCACTTTGTCTTTTCGTCCACATTTGTGCGTCCAAATATTTGCCGCTCGTGGATCTTTTGGGAAACGAAAAATGTCCACTCCACTATCTGTGTTTTATCTCTCCTTATTATTTGTATTGCAACCAGATGTTGCGCAAATTGCCATTTGAAATGAATCTGCATGTACAACTTACAGATTTGTGTATCCTACGTGACGTCACACAAAAAACGAATGAAAAAATAAGGTTCGGGAAGAGATTACCTTGTATTCTGTGTATCATGGTGCTGGACAGTAACTGGAAGTAAAATTAAGCGGGACAAAATTTCGTGTTTTTATTTTTTGGTTAAAAAAATCATTACCGAAACATGTATTTAGTTCTGTTGTGGTCTTGCCAATAAACGTGAACAACCACGTCGGTTAAAGGAGGTTGTCACGTCAAGTTTAATCGCAATGCGAATGAGTTCTTGCGTGGTTTCGCCACTACGGATGAAACATTGATCCGAACACATCAAAGACCAAGTAATAAGAAAAGCCAAATCCGGTAAATTTTCCTCACAGCTCAACGACTGCATTTGGTGAAAAAAAGATTAATGTTTAAGACAATGCATACATGAATAACGGTATTTTGTGGTGGGGTTAAAAACAAGCTTTTTCAAAGGGAATTAAAACAGCAACGGCAACCCTTACAAAGAAGTACTATACCGAATTTGAAAGTCAGAAATCTGTTCCTTAATATAAAACTTAAATCAAATTGTTCATGTTAGTAGTTTTTGAAAAATTCGCTTGTAAACTCAAATTTTTGATAAAAAATTATAAGAGAAAGTTTAGAACAATGTTTTTCAAAATTGTGAAATGATGTGCAGAATAAGCTTTTTGACAGCTACTGGGGCCGGATTCTACTCGGATACCTTGCACAAGCAAGAATCATTTACTTACTTACTTACTTATCAGGCTGACGACCCATGCAGAGTCCGAGCCTGAGCGACAGCTGCTTTCCATTCCCGACGGTCCTGGCCACGCTGCTTCCAGTCATCAAAACCAAGCTGTCTTGCATCCGCGATTTTATATTAAGCTTATATTTTTAAAAATAAAGTGTCAGTTACTATAAGTGTTTTAATTTCTCCTTTGATATATTGTGTTTATTTTATATACAGTGGACTCTCCTCCTAAGTCCAAACTTTGTCTAACTCGAACTTTCGCCATATTTTACATACATTTCCCTCAATTTTCGATACAAAAACCTCTCTCTAAGTCAAACTCCTTCTTACTCAAACAAATTATGGTATCCTGTGACAAGTCGACTTACGGAGGGACCACTGTATATAATTTGAGTTAAGAAAATAGAATTTGAAAAGATATGCCCCTGTGAAGGACACTCACGCGGGTGTAGTGGAGTAGTACTCCAAATTTGCCACCTCTTTGTATCAGTTCAAAAATTTGTATATTCATTTGAAAATGATAAATGAAGGAATACAAGTGATAACATGGGCCCCAGCTTCCACTGTAATGGCACTTGTTGACATCAAGAACTAAATGATCGATCAACGAAATAGGTATGAAGCTGTATGTGAACACATTAAAATATTTATATGAGATGGAAAACCGCTTGAGAAGTTGAACAAGAAGAGAATGTTTTGAATGTCTGCGATTTGAAATGGCTCCTGCATAAAAATGCAGGAAAGGATTGGTTTTAAGCATTTTGAAAAGATGATCTGAGAATTCGAATACAAGTATGTATTTCAATCGATAGACCGAAAGGCTTTAATCGAAAAAGCATAATCTTGTTTTTACCCTTTTTGGGGAGGTTTATAAAAACTAACTTCCCAGGGTCCAGCATATGGAATGCAAATGATACTGGTCTCCCACAGTTTTCTTATACTTTGCAACTTCATACCTTACTGCATCTATTTCTGGTAATTTGGAGTATTACTCTACAGTAACCGAACTGTGGGTGTGGGTCGCCGTGGCGTAGTGGGTCAGTGTGTCGACTCCTATTCAGTGGGTGCCAGGTTCGATACCCGAATCTACCACCTTTCTGCAGAAAAGCCATTATGCTTCGCAGATTCATATTGTCTTCATGATGTAACACTTGTTAATGAGTTGTAATTTATATTGTAAGCCGACTGGCATTTTTCATGGATTCTCTTCTACCGCTTCAAGGTTTAATCCAGCATCGAAGGGATAACTCCATGGAATTTTTAGGAGGTATAATTAAAAACTTTCATATTTATACTTATTTGTTTATTTATAAAGGGACAATAAAATTAAGCTAAACTAAAAAAAAAAAAACTAAACTTAATTCACGGCTCCACCTCTTTCGAGTCACTGACAATGCTCAAAGAGTATTCCTGTCTAGAAAAAGCTTCTCAATTTCGCCGTCCGGTGTCGACATCAAACCTTGGCTGTCCAATATATGTATATGCTACTACTGTCCCTTCCACGCGTGAAAGAACAATAGCACGCACAACACGGACTGTCGCGCCACCCATATTATTGTTCTTATTATATAAAACAGTCCACCATTATTAATTTGTTTACTTCAACCGTAAACACAGCTTTAATTTAATTTATGGCAAGCTAAGGAATAAATAGAAATGATAAATTGCTTCCACCGCAGATATTTTGTGCACCTTCGTTAAGTTTCGTTCACTTTTTCTTACTTAAGCGATATTTGATTACTTTTGATTACTCTTGTTATTTTTTTTTTATTTTTGACTTAAGTGATATTAGGTGCTGTCGGAAATGGAAGATGCAACTATGCTCACTTTGACATTTGACGATGTTTTTGATTGCGTCGCTAAATAAACAGAGTGGTCGTATGCGTCGTTTTACTTTTCATACATACGTTCAGATCCTCATTAGACGTGTAAGCAAAGTTCGATAGATGACTCCGATATGACGTTACAATTAACTGTTGCTTTAAACCAAGCTGGGTCAACTTTGATTTAAGTCCCAGTTCATAATTAGCGAAGAAAATAGGGCTGTTGGTGTGGAAATCATCGCCCATTTGTCTTCAACAGCCACAACGCATTTTTACAAGCGTCGATTCTTAAGTACCTTGCCGGTATCGGCTCCTATTCCAGCTTCTCAACACGCTGTGACAATGCACAATATTCCGATTTACACGCAAAATGGCTTTTAATCGTTGCTAAGGTTCTCTTAATAGCCCCTGTCCACCGCAGGGACTTCCAACTTGCGAGTACCCTATCAAAGTCGTTTTGCCACATCGAACATAACCACTTCGTAAGAAACCTCTGGCCTGTTGCCATCAAGAACCTCTAAGTGAGTTTAACGACGCATGGCATGACTATACCCTCCTGTTGACGTCTCAAATAGAGGAAAAGTAAATTGCCAAAGTGTCATTAAAGCCCTTTAATACCCCGGCAATAGGATACAAATTGTAATTCGGCAGTCATTTACCAATTCATTTGCATGCGCCGCGCAATCCCTTCGCGGAAAAAACGAAAACTTCAACTAAACCATAATGACCACCGAATAGTGTAAAGGACTGCTTCTGCTTCGCCCTTAATCAGCAATCCGAGCGGGATGCCAACGGAACTTAGTTCGAACGACTTGCACCGTCTTCGCTAAATTAAGGATAACATTACGTGTTTAATAGTCCACCCACATCCGAGATTCGATTGAAGGTTTTGCCCCGGTAACCACACACCGCGGCGCCGCCGTTTAAAATGTAAATTTACTTTTCCTTTCTTTCTCCGCCAATAGAGGTCGTTCTTCTCTGAGGCTCTGACGTTTAAGTCTATTGCTTCTCGCTCTGTTTTGCAATTAATGACAAGGATTAAATTGTCCTCAGCGAACGTTACATAAACATTGATTAGTACTGTTTGTATGTTTAATTTGTGCGTTTATATGGAAAAACAGTAGCTGGCCCCGTTCTCAGCCAACACCCCTCCGAAACACGCACACTTGACAAAAGTTGTAGCAGCCGCGGCAAGAATACCAATACAATCACTTGAAACGGAGCAAGGATAAATAAACATCAACTTGACAGCGACAAGGACACTCCCCGATGCCAGGCTGCGCCAAGTCAAGGGTAAGTTCATTTTTTTTCTTGTCCTTCCCTACTCCTTCTGCTTCACTCCGGCGACGGAAAGTAGGAGAAAGATCCACAAAGCTCCTGCCCGCCGAGTCTAAGTGGTGGCAATTTCCTGTCAACACAGATGACAATGTCTCAGCGGAATTCCACCTTCAATCTCATTCATTTTCGAGTAAGTTTCCCCACCACCTCCAGTGGTTGGGGTGGGGTGAAATGATGAAATGTGCCCCACCCACACCCACGACCTCATTGTTTTGTGTTCACGGCTTCCGAATGAAAACCTAATTAAGGATGTGTACAGCAGGCGACGGAGGATGAATACAAATCATGTTATCCTTTGAAAAAAAAAATGGAAAAGAAAAAAAGAAAGAGAAGTAGGACAAAACGAGACGACACGCTCCGAGATATGATGGAAATCACCAGAGAGAACGACCGACGCGTGGGCCCCTCACGTAGGGAACCTTTTTCTTATGGTCTACGTGTAAGTGTGGCGGGCCAACAGAAGCAGCATTGTTTGGTGTCATTGGAGGAGATTTTAAAATAATTCACATTTCAATCTCAGATTTGCTCGGGGACTAGATACAGTATTCTAAGCAGGCGGCGCTAAGCGTTTTCGTAAAATAACGCAACCCTTATGACGGGTCGCGTCTGTCAAGAGAGTAGCGCCATTAGATGAATCCATTAAGGCAAGTTGAGGGGGTAATAAACCGCCTTGTGGGGATTAAATATCTATGAGATACAATTCGTGCTTAATTTTAATCTTACGACATGGGTGGGTGGTACAACCGCCGCGAGAGACGTTCGGCTAATATCACTCAAAACCCGGTGACAGGCGAACCGCAACTGACAAGAGCACCTATCGCGGTTGAGGTCGATGCTTCAAAGGAGAATTTGATGAAATTCACGCGAATTTTGCTGAACCACAATTGCCGCATAGCAATCATTTTATTCTATCGAAGTCAGCGCATTGCAAACCGACCGCCGCGATACGACGGGGTTATGAATGTGATGGTGGTTGATTGCTTATGCAGATTACTTTGGAGTGTGACATCGGAACCAATATATGTACATACGTGTGATTGTTACGATGTTTGCCATGACACACAATACTTGAGGTGGACTTTTAACCTTTTGAACTTCCATTGAAAGTGACTTTCAGGGTGTCTTCGGAAAACAAACAGAATACATTTTTCCTCACATTCAATGTAATGCTCTTGATCTTAACCGGGTAATACCCGATTCCACAAATACCCGAGTACGCGAGTAATCTGGCTAATACCCAAGTTGGCGGGAACCCAGCATTGTGCGGCTACCGGATACCCGAAGCATCAAATACTCTAATTTAATACAAAAATTAATAAAGTACGCCTTTACTTGTGAATATTTCACCATAGCGAAGAACGGGAAAAATCAGAAGAAAGCAAAACCAAAGGTGGAGTCCCCCAAAATAAAGGGTGGTACAACCATAATTTACGATGTTAATTGTAACACCTCAACGTTAACGTTTCTTGCCCAACTTAATTTGATATTTCTTTGTTTCAGTATTTGACAAATTCAACCATGGAGAGGTATACAATTGAGCAGCGTGTTAAGATTGTTGAAGCCTTTTACGAAAATGGGCGCTTCTTTTTTTTTGTCATATCGACCAAATGTGTCCAGAATCGGTAGAATTGTGCGCAAATATCAGCAAACCGGGTCTGTAGGAAATGTGAAAACACCTGTACATGCTTGCCCAGCTCGTTCTGCGGAAAACATTGCTGTTGTTCGCGATAATGTGCAAGAGAAGAGCCGTCAACCTCGACTCGTCGTCGTGCCCAACAATTGAACATCTCAGGAACAACACTGATTCGAATTTTGAACAGAGATTTGATTTAAATGCATACACGGTTCAATTGACTCAAGAGCTGAAGCCTAATGACCATTTCAAGCGTCGGTAATACGCCGAATGTTTGGTTGAACAGACAGAAGTGAAAGGAAAATCATCTTCAGCGACGATACACACTTTTACCTCAGTGGATTCGTTAGCAAGCGGAATTGCCGCATTTGGGCAAATGAGAATCCACGAGTGAGGTTGAAGGCCGATGCATCCACAAAGAGTGACTGTTTGGTGCTGTTTGTGGGCTGGCGGCGTTATCGGGCCGTACTTCTTCGAAAATGAGGTCGGCCAAGCAGTTCCCGTGAATGGTGTACGCTATCGCGAGATGTTAACGGACTTTTTGTGACCATAAATTCAGGATATGTACCTAGACATGTGCTTCCAAGAGGATGGTGCCACACAGCCGACGAAACAATGGCTCCTTTGCCCGAGAAATTCAATGGTCGTGTTGAAATGATTTGACACCCTTGGACTTCCTTCTTTGGGGATATTTAAAAGAAAAAGTGTTCGTCAATGAGCCAAGAACAAGAAGAAAAGGATGAGATAATTCGGCAATTCAGAGTCATTGAAAATATGGATATGGACCTTCGGCTAGGCCACCGAAGCCGTGGCGAGCATTTAACCGATATTTTGTTTCGACATATTTGTGGGTCGCCGTGGCGTAGTGGGTAAGTGCGTCGACCCCTACACAGAGGGTGCCAGGTTCGATATCCGTCACGACTCTTTCGAGTCACTGACAATGCTCAAAGAGTATTCCTGTCTCATCTCTCGGCATTAAACAGTAGGTCCCTTCCACTTGTGAAACAACAATAGGACGCACAACACGACCCAGGCCCAGGTCCAGGTCCACCTCGGACTGTAGCACCACCCGTATTATTATTATTATTTGTTTGACACATAATTCTAATAGAACCTTCTATCATAATAAAAAATATTAAAATCTTTTTATTATTTAATTCTCTGAAAACTTTTTGTTTTATTTACAATTACCATCGTGCGCTTTCTTTGGACCACCCTTTATAATGTCTTTTTAACATACATTGTGTATGAATTGCATTTAAATTCATTTTAAGTAGCAGATTAATTTCGTCTGAATTTACGAGTATCCGAAATAATGCGGGTATCCTTAATTCAACGTTTACCAAATATTTTGGTACCAGCCGTGCCCGGCGAATATCAACAGCTGTAATTCTATGTACAGTGACTCCAAATTTACACTCTTCACTCGCATTGGAACACAAAAATACAAGCTTAATTAAAATAGTGTAGATATTAACAAAACGCAAGTAAGATATTAACATAAAGCAAGTAAAAAGAACGATATCACAATTTACAAAAAATACCATTTTCACAGCACAGCAGAAAGGACAACTAAAATTATTATTAATATTCTGTCCTTTCATATGATTTTTGTTTTAACACGAGCTAGTCTCTACTGACTTTCCGGTGTATTCCAAAGAAATCAGTCCCATTCATCCAAAAGAGCTTTCCTTAGATCTACCTTTCTAGGTTAGGTTAGGTAGGGAGGCTGCTAGTGCATTCACCAGCACACTTAGACCACATTGGACCATTTTAATACCCCTAGTTAGACTACTACCACTGATTACCTGCTCCAGTGATAGAGCCGTCACTTTGATACCAAAGGCAAATGGTGATTGGACCAGATTTGAAAACCAGATAAAAGCTTATTAACTTTGTTTTCATTAGGATTCGAATCGGGGACCCCGCTAACCAGGGACAGTAACTCCACCAACTGCGCCATCCAGCAGAGTCTGCCTTTGTAAATATGTCCACTTCGCGCTCAAGTTTGGACAGCACGTTGTCCCTGGCATTGTGGTCTGGTGACAGTGGTAACTATTTCAAATCAGCCATGATTGCACTATTTCAAAGTTACGCTTTGGATCATTGTGTTGATATTATGTACTGTACATTCAAAAAGTGTTTATGGGTGAATTCCAGGCATTCCAGGGTAAATTAGCCGAGTGTGTATCGCAACTTATTTCTGTTGAAGAACTTTAAAGCAGTTTAAAACCAGTACCACCAGCTTCCTGCAAGGATATGCAGGATGTATATATGCTTTTTAAATATTCTTCTTGACACTAGACTCGAGTGTGGCAGGCACGTATAAAAACGGAAGAAACTGATTTCTTAGAAATCAGACCAAATTTTGGGCTGCGCAGACTCACATCGTCGATGGACGAGCGAAACGAACTGCCAACAACAATCGATCAGTCACCCACCATCTGGACTTAACGTCACGATCGACATTTATAACTTGGAGGTAGTTAGGGAGCTTGTATACCTCGGCGTAAACGTAAGCTCCACAAATGTCATTCTTGCAAAAATCTGACGTAGATTCGTCTTTGGCAGCAAGTTCCACTTCTGTTTGTCGAAGTAACGAGTTGAACCTCTTGGAGGGCCAAGAACATGACCTCCAAAGAATCACTTATTTTTTAGTCCTGCTATATGGAGGAGAAAGTAGAGTGGAAAGCAGAACAGCAGAGCTAGTTCTTAGCGCCCTCAAAAGAAGTATTCTCGGTTGGATCTATGGTCTTGTCTGCGAGGAAGGTAAGTAGAAGACACAACTGGGTACGTACACTCATGCTCATGCAATTAAGCCATATATGCGAAATCCGCCGTTCCGCTTTATATTCCTTGATTGGGTTATTATAGGTTATACTGTCCACAGTTCGACATATCGATAAACTATTTTCTTGCTCTTTAGCAGCTTTAACATATTGCAACAGTAACAATTGCATATACTTCCTTATCGCATATGTGGCTTAATTGTATGAGCATGAGTGTATATTGGTTGCCCTGACGGCCTATTGGCTGCGGCTCACTCAGACCAGAGTGTTGGGCCCATTGTGCCCATATTTAGGAATGCTATCGTGAGTCCTACTGCAATTCTAAAACTAACAAGATTCATTCGCGAATCCTAGCAGATTTTTGAAACCGACACCACTTAAGTCATCTTGCTCTGAGAAGAAGTGCTTTCCTAGAAAGTACCTTCATTTCATTGCTAGAGCTGAACATTCGCAGAATAGATTTTGGATAGACTCTAGTTTTTCCTCGTTTCTGCAGCTTCTGCAAAATTCCTTATGCGTTATGTTCAGTCGCATTGCATGTGTAACTATGGCACAGTGTCCGCTAAGAACTCCTATTAGCGAGCGTACCTCCCTGCAACTAAAGCCGATCAATGATCTTGATTTCTTCTTGTTCAGCTTCGGCCATAGCCAGTGAGTACTGGCTCGATCCAGGAAATCTTCCACAAGGCTTTTCTGAGCTGTAGAAAGATGTGAATGTAGACCAGAAGTAAAAATCCTTTGATTACACTTTTTCGAACACTTTACGAGCACCAGTCGTCCAGGTAAAAGGATCTTCGAGCCTTCTTATTCGAGAGACGAAGACTGAATCTTCTGTATCTTTATACACCAAGTGACCTCGAATGTCAGACAAATGGAGGCAGTTTGTCGGATGGGTAGCAGCTTTACCTCAGATTAAGGGTAAAAGCGTCTTTGAATCCGATTCGTCTGTTTAAAAGCTAGTCGAAACCACGGATAACTGCAGGCCTCCTGTCGGGATCTGTTACTGATAGGAGGCAGATTTAGCTCAGACTCTGGTTCGTTGGACTGAGAAGTAGGAAGGTGAGTTAGCTCTGGTAGACGGTGATTAAAAATGGTTGCAACTTTTTGAAAAGCTTCCGCAAGACGTTGTGTGTTTATCCAATAAACTCCCTCGAATCTCAGTGACGTTTCACTCTTGACAGTTAAGAAACGTTTTTGGATTGTTAATGGCCCTGTAAATAACTTCCGAACCCCCGTGCAGAATCCTCTCTTACGAGAAAGTTGCTAGATTCGAAGTAACCTCCCTTCTACCGTACCACCTAGTGATGGCGGCAAGGAAAGGAGGCGTTTTCGATATCCCGCCGCCACCGCTCGAGATTGTTGTCGAAAATAGTTCAGTTTCATAATAAGTACATCCCGTCTAACTCAACGTGCAATACAACACCAGAAACATTTCCAGTGAAACCTTGGAACCACCAGTTCGACGATTAACTTTGTTTCCAGTTAACTACGTTAAACCTATCAGGAGGTTCAAAGCTGAACGCACAAACTTTTTGCATGGCTTCTGCAACTACCCAACAACTCTCAGTCCAATGGAAGTGGTCACAGGCTTATTCCCTTCACTCCAGGGAAACATTAAACTATCATCGGGCATGCTTAACTTTCCGGTATTCGGATGAAGGAAGTCCTTGAAAGACTACAACACGTTACCGGTAAATAAAATCAGAAAACCATCCGATTGTGTACACAATAGAGTAACCTCTTCCGACCGCAGATCCTTAATGAAACCCTACTCATAACAACAACAATACCCCAGCTCATAATAAATATATTATCCATCACTCGCTCCAGGAATATCGGAGTTAGCGAATGAGGCGACAATCCATTTCATGTTGTAGGTGCTCCCCACTAATGCATGTAGATGGCTTGTTACGATCCCTGAAATGAGATCCACTTTACAAGCTGCCGCCTCCTCTCTTCAGCAGCTCCGTTCTGAGCATATGCTTGCAACGCCGCGTCGCATGGAGCGGCTGCAGTAGATGGGAGCATGAAATTCGCGCACACCCTTGCGGTAAAGAAAATCCAAACGACAACACCCTAACAGCTCCGAAATGATATGAAATCCTTCATAGTCCTTGTAATACAACTAGTACGAGCGTTTCATCGCCACTCTATCACTTCGCTCTGATTACGTAAGCTGCGTCGAGGCAGCCGAGCACTGCAGCACACATTGAAGTGAGGATTGCATTTGCCAGATTTACATGTCATGCCTGCGGCACAGAGAATCCACTGGAGGCGCTAAAGACGAGGAGAAGTGAGAGCCCCGCAGAGACAATGTCTGTCACCGGCTGTGCGCTTATTGTATGCCATGCTGGAGTATCTCACACACACTCGCGCCGTCGGGGGAGACGGATTACTTGTAGTCGATATTTCGGTCTGTTCGCCATACGCGCTTAACTCGAACATCGGCTGGTTGCAGGGGATGAAACTGCAGCGGGTTGGCTCAGCATTGTGAAAATGCGAATGCAGTACAAAAACGGGTGCACAGGACACTTGAAGCATATGATTTGCTTGATGCTGCCAGAGACCTGGTTTCGCTTCATAATTCAACACCAGCCCACTGGCTGATATGCTCTTGGTGGTGAAATTACCCACATCAGGTTATGAACGCTCTCAACCAGGACACCGGAGAAACGCACAATGCGGTTGCGGACCGACGACCTTGATCCCCTGTGCTGTGCGGTCCAGACTAGGTGAATTTTTTATGCTGTAAGTGAATAATGGACTTCATTATGTACTCACTGGCACACTGCACACACGAACCGAAGCATGACTGTCCACAGAAGGACGCCAATGCAATGCGCAAGGCATACACTTCAATTTGATTTCTATCACTTTTGTGGTTAAATATGAGTTCTTCGGGGAGAATTTGTAGAACAAGGTTACGAGTCGATGTTGCCACTCCATATGTATGCCGAATCTGATATGGCAGACGCATCTGAGGACGATGTGTCTCATAACCAAGGCATGGCAGGCATCCATACATTTGTGCCAATGACAAGTTGGACAGTGATTCGATTATTTTGTTGCTGTTGCATTTTGTCTCTCCTCCTTTCTTCGGATGTCCTCTCGTCGTATCCTCGTGTCATGGAGTTTGCACAGATGTTGAAAAAAAAGGAAATCACCCGGGACATCGCACTGAAATCGCAATCAGTGGTGTTCACTTTTTGCATAAATTAAGTTTGATCACATTGGAGGAGGACTGGCATAGCTGTGGTGTGTGGGTGTGTGTGGGTATGTTTGTTTGACTAATACTCGGGATGAGAGCACAAGGCTGTATGCAGCTTTTGTTTCATCCCCAAGGATTTCACGTCGAAGTCTCGGTATAAAAATTGCAAATCAAGGCTCCGTATGCAATGCCGGTTGGAGGAAGACACTCACACACATATGCGAGGGGACGGACTGGAGATAGGCAGAACGTTGTGACAAGTTGGTTTCTCACGCCTTCGGCGGCTGGCTGTTGTCCTTGGGATTAGATCAAGAACTTTTCATGCGTCTCATGCTGCTGTACATTCATAATGGATATCGACTCAAGTTTCAAGGGGATCCATTCATTAACATTAAAGAATGTCCCTTGCTGCAGGATTCTGGATCAGAAAAAAAAATTAAGCCCAAGACAGAGCTGTCTTTACACCGACTAGACGTCAAAATTTGCGAGTGCGTCTAACGAGACTGAAATTAATTATTCGCTCTTAGTGAAACGAATTTAATGAAGTCACACCCTGTAGTGCGGCTCCGTGGTTCCCTTTAAACCAAACAACAATGCATGCACACGGACGACGCATGTGAGTGCTGTGGGTTTGGTGAATTACCCCAGAACTGTCCGAATAAGCAATAATTAACCAGAAGGCATGCCTCATTCTATGATATCTGATTATCCCGACACAAAGGCTTAGGCTAATTAAAATCGACCCTAACCGCCATCATCAGTGGTCGATGTCATAAGGTGGCCGCCACCCTTAATTGAAATGTCCATCTCATTTCACTTTGACACTGGCCATGATGCTGATGCCTCTCAAAATAGAAAACGGAAATCTAATAAATTAGGGACTTAAGCGAAAACGTGACAAGGGCCAAGAGACACATTTGAATAGAATGTGGTCTGAGATGAAATGTGGCATGGAGAGCCCAGGCGATGTGTAGACGATAGAGTTCATTCCAACTGAATGGGGTGCGGTTATCGGTGAAATTCGATCTCAGCCGGACATAAGGTGCCGCAATGCCACAAATGGATTATATCTTGTGAGCGATGTGCTATCAATTTAAACATGAAATATCGCTAAGGATGCGCTCACGTTTGATCAGCAGGCGGATTTGTGGCATGGGCTGAGTAGTTGACTCAATGAATGTGCACCAAATGTGTTGATTTCAAAATCACTGGCTTCCCTGTTTCAAAGCAACATCTAGGGTATATCGACAATTTTGCAATATAGTCTGGAATTATTCATTCGACGTCGGGCGGGCGAAGAGGATAAGAGTCATGCGAGAGACGAGATTTTCAACCACACTCTCAAACAGTGGTGGCCGCTTCAAAGAATCAGGGAGGATGTCTGCGTAGGCTAGTGAGTTTACTCAGTAATAAAAATATCGTGGTTGGCGTCACAGTCCGAGGTGGATCTGGCCTTTGCAACTTCTGTTGTGGGAGCTATTACTACGAATGTATGGAACCTACAGTACAACCTGTCGACTCTGCAGGAAGAACTTTGGGAAGTTTTTATTTTTCAGCGTCGTTAGTTAGACGTGGAATCATTATGTTGCTCGATTCGTGACACCAGGTGTAGGAGTTCACGCACCTACCAACTAAACCATCGCGGTCAGCGTATAGCTAAGAAAAAATCAATATCCACACCAAATCACAAAACATTTCAGAAAACTGTAAAGCGGCATAACTTGGCAGACTAGTAACGACTGCTACTGGAATCTAAACACTCAGAGTACAGTGGCGAGAAAGACTGAATAGGGTAAGCTACCCTCATTGGAGCCCCCTCCCAATAGCAACCCCCTTCATGAATTTTGTCCAAAAGCTAAGCCCCTGCTTTTCTGACAATAAAGGTATTTTAACAGGAAAAATCTATCATATCTTTTTTTATAATTCATTTTCAGTGAATTCGTCCTCAGTTGGTAAGGAAAATTCAAAGTGTTCAGTTGGGTTCCGTAAGTGGGAAAAAAATCAGTGTAATTTGTGAAATTTCTTAAGAAACTAGAAACTTTGACTAAGAAAGTAAGTGATTTTCTTTAATTCTTTATTACCTTATTAAGGCTTAATGTAACAATAATAATGTATATTTTATTGTTTTATAAGCAAAAGTAAGAAATAATAGTTATTTATTAAAATATACTGGGGCTCGTTGCTGGGACGAAAAAATGAGGAGCCGATTAGGGCTAGGTTAGGGTTAGCCCTCCCCGGCTCGATATTGGTTTAACAAAAAAAAAAATCAAGTTCCAGTAACGAGTCCGTCACAACAAAAAATTAAGATAGACTTTTTACTAATAGAATTTCTTATTAATATTTTTATGCAATATGTGATAAGTATTTAAGTGCAGTGGACTCCCCCTAAGTTTGACTTGTCACGGGATACCAAAATTTGTTCGAGTTGGGGAGAGCTTGACTTAGAGAGAGGTTTTTGTATGGAAAGATGAGGGAAATGTATGTAAAATATGGCGAAAAAGTTCGAGTAAGGGAGAGTTTCGACTTAAGGAGAGTTCGACTCAGGAAGAGTCCACTGTATATTAATTCCAAACTTTGCTATAAAAGTTGTTGCATATAGAAATAATGCTGGTTGAACTGTAGGAGTCCGATTAGGTTGTTTTCACAACTAAGACAATGCAATTTTTGTCCGACCGTCCTAGATTGAAAATCTTAGATTCCAGATCAAATTAGATATTTATAAAAACCAGCCAACGGTCACACAAACTTTTAATGCTTACATATGAAAACCTTTATGTTTCCGAATTTTAATTGTCCTATTTGTTGTTGTTCCGTACAGCATCGCATAGGACAAGCTACCAATTTTGTTGGATACTTTATAATTATGTTTTATGTTACACTTATTTAACGTGTAAATATATGTGTAAATATTTACATAATTAACATTTCACATAAAATTATGTATTGGACATAAGATTTGTTCATTCCATCCATTGGGTATTCATTTCAAACCCATTGATCTATCAATAAGAAAATAATGGACGCAAATATACAACGTTATTTATATTTGTTAATTATTTTTTTTGTGACTAATTTTTGTCATGTTTTTATTTAATAATGGTTTTCCGTTTTCCTCTTAAATGAATAAACTATAAAATAACGATGATTTCATTTGTATGCTATGATTTATATGGGGGCTCGTTACTGGAACACTAAGGGCTCGAATTAGGAATTAATTAAATTTATTAAATATGTATTGTTTATATCAAACAGTAGTACATCAAGTTTTCCTTAAATGATAAAATTGTTTTCATATATCTAATTAATAAATTTTGAGACAGCAACGAAGTCAAAACTTTCCTTAAGGGGGCTCGCTACAGGATAGTTTACAGGTAGTCACATAATTTCAGTTTTTCTGGTTTTTCACCAGCAAAATTAATTCTTTACGACGGACTTGAATGAAATGTTCAGTTTCCATCTCTCGTGAACCGTTTATAGTCTTCTACAGTTCAGCTTTTATGTTATTTGCAAACATTTAGTCGGACCTATATATTTTCCTATGATATAACATGGGTGGCGCGACAGTCCGAGGTGGACCTGGGCCTAGCTTCTCAGCAACCACGTACGTGCTATTGTTCTTTCACACGTGGAAGGGACCTACAGTTTAATGCCGACTCCGAACGGCGAAGTTGAGAAGCTTTTTCTAGACAGGAATACTCTTTGAGCATTGTCAGTGACTCGAAAGAGGCAGAGCTGTGTATTATCAAAGGTGGTAAATTCGGGTATCGAACCTGGCACCCTCTGCGTAGGAGTCGACGCACTTACCCACTACACCACGGCGACCACTACTTTCCTATATTTTTATATTTTTTCGAAAAGAGTTGATTTTAATTTTTTATAGTTGAGGTCGTCCCGAGCAGTACGCAGTTCCTTTTTGTGGTTTCGCTAAACCGATCTCAGTTTTGGCACTCAACCTTTTTAATTCACGGTCTCAATTGGTTTCCTTTTTCAGATGTTGCAATGGCATAGACCGAATTTCTGTGCTACGTCCCACGATCAAAAAAGGTTTTGAGACGGAAAACGATGTTGTTCTCAATACACTTTATATTTTTCTTTATATCTTTTGTTTAAATTTATCTTTTACTGCTATAGCTCAGTATAATGCCAAAATCAAAATGACGAAGTTCAGTGGACCTCGTGGGATAGTGGGGTACGCGGGAAGTCGAATTGTCACGGGATACCATAATCTGTTCGAGTTAGAGAGAGTCTGACCTTAAGGAGAGGTTTTGCATGGAAAATTGAGGGAAATAGAATACGGCAAAAAGGGATGTAAAAAGGATGTAGGGATGTAGAATACGGCAAAAAATATTGAGTTAGAGAGAGTTTCGACTTGGGGAGAGTTCGACTTAGGGAGAGTCCACTGTATCATAAAGTATGGTGCGCCAAGTTTTTTGTTTTTTCAATCACACGACTATTTAGTCGCGGAAAGTAGAAGGCATACGAAAGCATTACAATGTATACGAGCTAAAGTAGCACCTCACAATCGCAATGATTAAAAGTCTGAAATTTGTCCCTTTTTTCAGGCGACGCGATTGTCGCAATTTTAATTTAATCGCACGTATCCATGCATTTAGGACTTAAATCGCTGCGATTAAATAATCGTTGTCGCAAGAGATGGGAGTAATCACGCACTTGCGATAATATGAGTCGCAAAAAATAAGACATATTGTTTTACTCATGAATTGCACAAATATGCTACTAAGTAAATCGCGAAAAATGAAACAAGCCCCATTTTACAGACGATGATTCTGCCATATAAAAAGGCACACAATTAGCAAATTTATCTTTTTAGAATGAAATGGATTTCACCGGGGTCTCGGGGCTCTTTTGTTGCGCTTAAAATGTAAAAATTGGAGTAAAAATATTGCGTTCATGCCCTTATAAGTCAAACATTAGTAAAGTGACAGTTTAATAGGAGTCACCTAATGGCCACACTTCACCTCATAACTTCTCTACTATATTCTTTCGCTGGTTTATAATAAAGAGATTGTCGTTTTTCTACCACTGACTGTGACGTGAAATGAAGTTCATAAGTTCACAAAAGAATTGTGGACTTACAACCCAGCCAAGTATGTCATATTTCCATTATGGACTTATAGTCTGTGGACTTATGACCCTGCACCGGCGAGCAATGCCCAGTGGTAAACGATGTCGAATCAGTGAATTCGGATCTTCAGAAATGATGCAATATTGCCATCCGTCCACACTCTTTTTATAGGTGTCGGTACAACACCATCTTGCAAGGTGTTGTGAATGGTCCCAGACAGTTCATCTTTTAGGGTATAATTGCAAACCAGGTTTATTTGATTACTTCCATTCAATCAACCATCTCATTTTACAAAAATCGAGCGATCTCAAAATCTTGTGATCCTCACACTGTCGAAGATAGTACACGTTTAAACAACTCACCATGAGTACCTAAACAAAGAGCTTCCGTAAGATAATTTAAAGTGTTCGATGTCGATGTCGAGAAGGGACAATTCTACAATCAACTCTCAATACAACTTAAACACTGGTCCAGCACAGGACGCAATTTCCTCTACAAGACATCCTTAACTGGAACTGACTTCCAAAGCATCGCAGTTGGCGAGGTTACAAAATTTAGAAAATTAGCAGTTAAGCCATATATCGACGAACGGAGCACAGTAGATCTTTCAGATTGCCTAAAGATCTCCTTAATTTTTTTGATTCGATACAAGTGGCTACAACTGACACTATTTCCAAATCGTCATCGGTCGGCGAAAAAATTGCATAGTGAAACATAAAATTCATGCTCCACCCGATAACTCACAGAAGTACACAGGAACTCAACCCACAGAAAAACTACAAATGCAATCCATGATTCGCGGGCGATTATTATTAGAACGGCAATCATGATTATCCATGAGTCATACTGTCTGAAACCGAACAGGCTTCATAAAATATGACGTCTATTCCACCGACCGACCGCCAACTGGAAGGACAAACTGTTATCATCAATCAGGGTAAAAATAAATCACTCAAGGCAATGTAATCGATTAGTGGAAGATTAAATTCGTTAACTTTTGAGATTAAATTTGCAGAAAACAAATTTAATTACTCCCACAAAACCGCCTCGGCCGAGGGCGCCCAACGCAAAGAGACTTAAATTGCGCTCTTCCTCCCGAAAGGACCCACCAGATAAGGCAGCAGCAACGAACGAACCAAAGAACAGGGAAAGAACTAAAACAGATGAAATTAATTTGAAACAACTCAAGCGAACCGAAAAAATGCGGACTTTATACCCAGCATTCAGCACTGACCCACCAGGGATGACTGTTGATGATCTAAAGCTTCGCCTCCACCCTGTACAGCTCAAGAACAGCAAGCAAAAACGGAAGAGAGCCCCACCCGCAGGGCACCCTTTTCTGTCCGGCATTTTAATCCGCATTATTGTCATTATCATCGCTGCTGAGTTCCTGGGTTTCTTTTTTGTGTTTGGTATCCCTTTTTTTGCTTGCGCTTCTTGTTTGCCTCTTCTCTCTCAGTAAGCAGTAAGCTATGCCCGTGATAGCATCACCAAGTGAGTTCGTGGTGTCATTCCAGATTACGTCACAAATCCATGTACACCCTCGGTGGCTGAGAGAGACGTGTACCGCCTACGATTCTCGAAAATCCTTTTGATTGCGGTAATTTCATTACTTCAAGGATTGGAAGAAAATTTTATGAAGTGTCCTACTCTACCGATACTACTCCGCAAACAAAAAAAGCGGAAAACAAGACCAAACAGTGGTAGGCCGACAGGCCGAGCGGGGCAAGGGCAAAATGGAGCAGAAGCTAGGAAAAAAAATGGCAAAACAATGAAACCTTTTAGGATAATTACCTGCTGACATGAGAGCTTACAGTTAAATTAAAAAATCATCACGAACAGTGGCGGGAAGGACTCAGAAGGACGGCAAGAAAAGAGAACAACTAGAATTTTATTAGGTTTATCAAATAATAAGAAGAGGTGGCCGATGGACTGGCGGATGAAGAGAGGATCTGCATTTTGGGACATGCCAGAGAGGTGGTAATCATCAATTAAGTCGTTGGATACGCACATATCCTACTTATATTAATTGGTGAGCTCGGGGGCGTTGTAGCATGGTCGGTAATCCCCCGGTGAAATGGTGAATTAATTGATCATCTCCCGGTGGGTGTCATAAATAAATAAATTTAATGGCATTTATCTCCAAGCCCCCGAACTACCAAACAGGCCAGGAAACCTCACGTAAAGTCGATAAGACACTGGACGGGTTTAATTAATTATTAGTGTATTTTAACAACTATACAGAGAGGCGCGAGTTTGAGGTTGGTGTGGGTCTGCAGAAAAGAGTGCTGGCATATCGGCCATCTAATTGGATTGTGGTCGTGTCTTCTTCGTCGAAGATTATAAGTTGTACTTTGATGTGCAGACCGACGAAATTTGTGTTGTTTTCTTGAATAAATGCGAATGCAAACCAAGAGGCAGAGTGTCATTTGACGGAACACATCTATAAGACGATAGTGATAGATAATAGGTGACATGTGATAGATAACAGCTGACTGACGGCAGATGACAGATGACGGATGACAGATGACAGATTGCAGATGACAGATGACAGATGACAGATGACAGATGACAGATGACAGATGACAGATGACAGATGACAGATGACAGATGACAGATGACAGATGACAGATGACAGATGACAGAGGACAGAGGACAGATGACAGATGTGAGATGACAGATAACAGATAGCAGATAAAAGATGACAAAAGCCAGATGAGAGATGACGGCTGACAGATGCCATATGTAAGAAGACCTTGACAGATGGCAGGTAACAGATGACAGATGACGGATGACCAATGACTGGTAACAGATGACAGCGGACATACGGAAGATGAAAGATGACCTTGACAGATGGCAGGTAGCAGATGACAGATGACAGAGGACAGATGACAGCTGACAGACAGAAGATGAAAGATGCCCTTGACAGATGACAGATGACTGATGACAGAGGACAGATGACAGACGACAAATGACAGATGACATAATAATCGCCCGCGGACTGATGAAAGATGACAAATGGAAGATGACATATGACAGATAACAAAAAACAGATGAGAGATGACAGATGAACAGATGACAGACGGAATATGAGAGATGCCTGATAACAGATGACAGATGGCAGAGGGCAGATGACAGATGACAGATGGCAGATACAGGCTGACAGACGGCATATAAAAGATGACAAAAGACAGATGAAAGATGGCGGCTGACAGATGCCATATGTAAGATGACCTTGAAAAATGGCAGGTAGCAGATGACAGATGTCAGAAGGAATATGAAAGATGACTGATGACAGATGGTAGATAACAGTTGACGGACGGCATATGAAAGATGACAAAAGATAGTTGAAAGGTGACAGTTGACAGATGACAGATAACAGATGACTTATGACTCATGACAGATGGTAGATAACAACTGACAGACGATGGCCATAGACAGATGAATGATGACAGGTGACAAATGACAGATGTCAGATAGCAGATAACAGATGCAAAATGATAGCTGACAGATGAAAAATAACAATAGACACATGAATGATGACAGGTAACAAATGACAGCTGGCAGATAAAAGCTGACTGATGACAGATGGCAGATAACAGCTGACTGAATGCCGTTGAAACATGACCTCGACAGATGGCAGATAGCAGATAAAAGATGACACATGACAGCTGATAGATGCTAGATGACAAATATCAGATAGCAAATGAAAAATGCCAAAAGAAATATGAAAGATGACAGATGACAGAGGACAGATGGCAGATGAAGGATGGCAGATAGCAGATGACAGATGTAAGATGACAGATGACAGACGACCTTACCAATGGTTTCGAAAGAGTGCGTATACACCTCTAAGACCAAGAAGTTCCCATTTTTTTCTTGTATAATGTAGTCTGCTCTAATTTATCAATTAATTTAAATATATAAATTTGGTCACCCTCTATAGAATACGAATTCTAAATTCCTCAAGGGATGTGTGGAAACAAACAAACACATAGCGTGCTCGACTCTCGTCAAGTCGCATTGGCACAATTTCCTGGGCAATTGACTGCCAACAGCGGTTTGCTTTAAATCTCCAGGACGCCGCTCGAACATTTCCCCACCACCAACACGTGGTAATTACCCGCAAAGCCGGTTCGTTATAAATTACCGATCTTACATGACACTTGCAGCCTGCAACCCAACTCCCTCCAACTCCTCCCTCGTCTTCGAACTCCACATGGGACTTAACCATTTACTTTTTTTTCTAACTTTCAAAGCTCCACTGATTTATGATGGCAACGGTTATAAATTTCCACACCTAATCTCCATGTGGAAACTTCCAACTTTCAAAAAGTAATTTCTTTCTCAATTAACCGAATGAAGATGGCGGGCGATATGAAAATGCAACACAAAGCTATGTCACGCATACAACACATCATTAAGGGCTTTCCTTGAGTCCGTTGAGCGCAAAGAAGAAAAAGAAATGTAGCCGAAGTCAATGGTTGCGAGGACATCTGGCAGGGGAAGAACTAGGTACCACGAGAGCAAAACAGAGGAACATTTCAAGTTTTATTTGATTTATCAACAAGCTCATTCTCTCCCACTCTCTCTCTCTTTCTCTCTTTCAACTCCGACCCAGAAAACTTTGAAACTGTTTGCGTGAGGGAGTGTGCGAGTGTTTGTGCTGAAATTTATTTAAATTTCACCCGTCCACACCCTGAAGCTTGTGGGGAATGAAACAACTGGCAACAGGCGAAACAAGGATACACCAACTACGAGTACATCCCATGAACCTAGACCAGATTTATGGTGGCTGTACCCGTCAGCAGGGAGCGTACGTACGTACGTTAGTTATAAGGACGTTGTACGGAACAATGGCATTTGTTTTTACATTTTAACTTGTTACGCGGTAAACAAATCCTCCGCGCACACCAAACGGAACCGAATAATGGGGTAAAACAAGAAAACCCTGAAAGAGATCGCAACTAATACGGCAAAGAGGCAGAAAAGTTGCGGCTGCTTGAGGACTTGCAATGGCCAATGTGAAATTCAACTGCATCCTGCATCCAGAAACCCGCATCCATGCATGTGTCAGGGTGAAGTGTTCTCGCAATCCTTTACAGTTATTTAAAATTTTGATATATAGCCGAGCGGGAATGTGTGTAGCTGCTGCAAAGCAGCATAATCAGGGCTCGAGTCAAGCGCTGGGAATGGAATACACACGAGGATGAAATGCTTGCATGCTGGCTAGATGAATGCCTAGCTGGCTGGCTGGTTGCTCGGTCGCTTGGTTTGCAGGCAGGCATACAGTCGGGATGTGTTTGTTAGTTTGTCGGGTCGAAGTTGCAACGGCAGCGGCAGCGGCAACAAATTCGCTGTCATAGTCCTGGAAATAAGTGAAATAAATAAAAGTCCCACTCAGCAGATGTGTTCCCCAAGAATTCCCCGTCGCCTTGGGTTTCAGTTGGAAAAGTCTCCTTCCGATCTCCCTCTCAGGCTGGTTAAGGAGCGTGTGTAGCTGCCGAGCTGAATCCACTTCGCCGTCATTGTTGCATTTGTTCGCATTCGCGTTGGTATCGTTCGTCCTTCACGGAGAGGCACTCCTTCGGAACATTACTTTTCTCCTCGGGAGTCGGTACTTCTTCTCGGCGAACTGGGAATGATGGGAGATTCCTCTTATTTTCCCTTTCATGATGAAGCGAAATTTTTTGCAGAGGAAATAGTTCGCCGAAGTATTTCCTATGTACCGAAGTGATTTGTGTTGGCATTTGGAACAGAAGTGTCTTTGTGTGGGCGAGCGGGTGGCGGCGCATGTGTTTATGTGTTTTCGGGGGGCACTCGCATTCATGTTTGGTGCATTAGCTATTTAAGATGAAAACTTTGCTGCTGCACAACGAGCCGCAAATGTCCTGAGGGTTGTTCCTTTTTTCTTTCTTCCCTCAGCACTCGTAATTTTCTGTTCAACTTGCGAGAGCGATTCTTTTATGCGACATTGGGAATGTGTGTCCCCCAGACACAGTCTATTAGAACCAGTGAATTCTGGAAGGCGTCTGTGTGGGCGATGTGAATGGTATCGACGTTGAGAGTTAAGCGGGTGTCAATGGTTTCGTCTGAAGGAATGCCACTGGCAATTCTGATAAGTCGCATTTCTTTGTCGACGCAATGTGGGTTAACCTTGCCAGAAGAGGACTGGTGAAACATTGAAAGTTGCTTCTGCACCAAGTCATAACTATTTCGGAGAAAAGTTCTGGAAAAGGCTGCTCTACTGCTGGGCTGGGTATCCAGCAAGTTGGCGAGAGCACAAGCCTTGGGGATGAGCTTGGCCCACGTTCTGGAATTGCTGCGCCTCAGGTGGTTGGTGTTTAAAGTTCGGCTACGTTCGGAATGTGTTTTTAGTACAGACTTCGAAAGAAACATTTTCATTCTTATACCTCCACGGACATGGACAAGACAAAGGAGTATGGGAAAACGTTTGGGAGAGAGAAGATTGCCTGTGGTACAATATGCGGTGGAATTTGGTTTAACTTCAAGAAATCTGGTTCCAGTTTTGGTGGAAATTGAAATTTGCTATGGGCTTGTTGAAGATCGATATTTTTCTGTTTGTCAACTCGTTACATATTTTGTTGAAACTCTCAACAATTCCACTGGTCAGTTGCGGTTGATGGAAAGATATCCTGTTTTCCTCCAACAACTATGACATTCATTATGGCATTGTCCATTCAATTCGATGTATTCTATGTATCAAATTACTGTGCACACGCAACTCCTAGGTTCCTGCAACAGCAGCAAATTTGGAAATAATAATGGAACTGGAAGAAGGATGACATTAAAGGGGTGCGGATGTCTCAAATTGGAAAAGTTTCGCATTGATGGGTAGTTTCTTAATCAAAGCGTACCAAGCTTGAGCGTGGTTGTGAAATGCATTCTGCTTTCTGAAGCAACAAAACAGGGTATTTTTGTGTTAGGAATTAGCAAGTATTCGATTGCTTATTAAAGATTCTTTCTTGATTAAATTTAGAGAAAAATTTGGATAACATAGTTTGGCTACCAATGAAATTTAAAATGCGAGTGAGTCCTAGGTATTCGGGTTTGAAATAATGCTTGATTCCTCTGCTTCCTGTAGCGCTACAGTACAGAGCGGACATCAGCTTTCAAGACCTTAACTAACGCGATATCTGGCTAGCCCATCTAGCTGAGCCTTAGACTCGGGCTCACAGTGGTACCATTATAAGGGAGCGGCGGAAAAAATTCTTTAAGATCTAGCAGCGAACTGAGTTTGAAATTTGAAATATATTACACATGAGAAGACCTATACCTGTGTATTACAAATTTTTTAGGTATCTCAAAAATTAAGGTATAAGATATTTTTTAATTGAAAAAATAACTTTTTTATTTTAAAAATGCCGAAAAAATTGTTTCAAATAGATGGATAGATTTTATTTTTTCTCAATCGATACAATATATAATAACATGATTTAATATGATTTAGTTTAATTTAATTAAATTTGACTGACGATTGATTTAATAATTTAACAAGAATACGAATGTGAGAAAAATTAATGACATAAACTCTTTTTATACAAAAAACAAAAATAGAGTACTCTGCCACATCAACTGTTGTGCGTTATTATTTTCTGACGGGTGGGGTGGCCTTAAACCAGTAAGACCGCATTATACAGAAGGTACTTACAGAATTGAAAACGAAACAATATTACGCGAGCAAGTTCACAATACAAAAGATATAAAATAGAAGTAAAATAAATAAACTAAACCAGAATACAAGAAAAAATACTTAACAATGTATATAGTCCAAATGAATTATATCTAAAGCTAAAGAGTAATTTTTTAAGATTTCTTGTAAATGAAGCAGGAAGTCTTAGCGATCTGATGCAAAGAAGGAAGCTTGTTAAATAACCGGCACTCTGTTACAGTAAACGAATTACGAAAAGCTGTTGTCCGGAAGTTGGGAACAGAAACAGGATGCAACGAATTGACACGTAGTCTCATCTATGATATGAAATTAAGTCTTATAGTTTATAAATTAACATGTTTGTAGTAATATGTCCCACAACTCGGGATCGATGTTTTGATAACTGTCAAACATCGAAATCGTTCATTAATTTCCTTGATCATTGTCCAGATGAGTTAAATATAAAACGTGATTGTTTTTGTGTGTTGTAAAATACGCAGGGATAAGAAAGGATTAGAGATATTAAACTTCCTTTGCCCTTTGATTTCTTCTCTCAGCTTTTTTTATACGATGTTTCTTCCGTATCATTGAACACGTGTGTGTCGGAGAGATCCCTACAGTCTTTTCGAATATGCGCGCGTGTTAGTGTCCGGAGACAAGGCACAGCAATGTGGGAATTTCTGCCGGGGCAGCCAACTAAAAAACATGTGAGCGAAAATAACTTATTTTTTTTCAGATTATTATTATATATCATTCAGCTATTACAGAGTGAAATGTTGAACTGCCGGAAACCATAGAACTATCGTCATTACCTTAAGGGACACTATATATTTTTATAGGGTGAACAAGTAATTGTATCGCTTGCAAAATTTCGAACAAGCTGAAAGCAAGGCAAACTTCGGACAAAGGCACTTAATCGGCGACGGTCCCGCACTGAGCAGGACTTCTGCCATCCCTAGACACCGCACGCGCCGATGGTATAGAGGGAAATTAGTTAAGGCTGCCGGGTTAAAACTGATAAGCGTACGCTTAGTATATTTTTATGTTAAGGTACAGAACAATCGATGTTTTGAAATATCGGTGTCTTAAGATATATCTCAGTACAGTACGTCGTTAAAATAAAACATCGGCAAAACATCGATGTATCGTTGTTAACACCGATGTTTCTTAGCTTCGATGTTTGTCGTGTAACAATCGATATTTTCAAACATCGGTGGTTTTAAGAATGGTGTTACATCCCTGCCCACAAAAATATCTCAGAGCAGGAAAAGCAAACATATGCCTCTATGCAATCATTTCAATCAATTTCGAAGTGGCTGGCGGAAATTCAAACTTGGGCAGTCTTAATCAAGAGATGTCTGGTATAGAGCACTTGGAGGATTTTTAGATATTTACTTATAATTTTTGGGTGGGTTTTGTGTGCAAGTCATTTTAACTTTGTGTCGTGCTCCAATTAAAATATCAATATATCTAATCAAAATTATTTAAGAGTTTATGGAGGGAAAGGTATTGAACAAAAATTGTGAATGAGCCCAATATTATTAATAAGTCCCACCATAGGTGCTCCTGTTATGGCCCATATTTAACACACAAGTATTCCTAAGACTTAGCAAGATTACTTTTGTATGGTAAAAACGACTTCGATATCTACAAAGCTTCGAAAAAAAATACAAACTATGTGAAATATTGAAAGTATGAATGCAGCATCAGTTGCCATTTCTTAAACGGCAATTGAAGCTGCAGTATTGGGTTCTTGAAGGCATAGACAAAATTACACGTGATTAAAACCACCTTGACCACCACGCTGCACCCAACACAGGCACATAGTACAGTGGAAGAAGTGGTATGCAGTAAATTGATTAGACAGCCCATT
Organism: Eristalis intricaria; assembly: GCA_964034865.1. Classification (NCBI taxonomy): domain Eukaryota; kingdom Metazoa; phylum Arthropoda; class Insecta; order Diptera; family Syrphidae; genus Eristalis; species Eristalis intricaria. The sequence goes on along the minus strand of OZ035873.1, from coordinate 110,466,707 downwards.
TCTCCTTTATATGTCCGTAATCCATATTTAAGGCATTGTGGTCCATATTAGCAGCACTATTTTAAAAAGTGTTAAGTTGATTATTGTGTCGTTTCTTTATTTCCTGCTTATAAAGAATAAATCCTAAGGACTTGCTCTAACTATTAAAAGAAAAAGTGAATTAATGCAATAGCTGACAAATATGTTAGGTTAGGTTAGGTAGAGGAGCGGGTTTGGTCCATTGTGATACCCACAGCCAGACTACTATCACTGATTGATCACTGCAGTGACAGAGTCATTAATTTGATACCAACGCCAAATGGTGACTGGACAAGGTTTAAAAACCAGATAAAAGCGTATTAACTTTGCATTCACTGGAATTCGAACCGGGGACCCCGATAGCCAGGGACTCAACCAACTGCGCTATCCAGTCGTCCGAGAAATATGTTAAGGTGACAGTGACACAGTCGTTAAATTGATCCCAACGCCAAATGGTGACTGGACAAGGTTTGAAAACCAGATAAAAGCGTATGATCTTTGCATTCACTGGAATTCGAACCGGGGACCCCGCTAACAAGGGAAGGCACTCAACCATCTGCGCCATCTAGTCGTCCGATTAATATGTTAAGCTTGCTACGAAACTTTATTCAAACTGTAGCTGAGTTCAACATATTCGACCTTGGGGACCAAGTGACAAAAAGCGCTGAACAATAGATGCCGCTTCGAACTTTCATGAAAACCTTATCTCCACTTGGAGTAGACCTTGGGGCAAACGAAAACTAAACATACGATATGACAGTGGAGATCCGAAGTAGAACCGCCCTTGGCCACCGGTGTTACTCGGGTTTGTTGAAACAAGTGGGCTCAAGACTCCTGACTAGAAGGACCGAAGTCATCCTCTTAAAAAAGTCTTATTTTGCCAGTGCCGATGGAGCCGAATGCTGGACACAAAGTGAAATAAAGAGTAAACCCTTTTGTAGTACCTAGGCAACGGAGAAAATTGTCTCTGGCCTAAAGGCTTCCTAACAACGTCCCCCTCCGCAATTTCGCGGTTTCGCTGGCTACAATTCAGTGTATCGATTCTGATTGAGGTTCCTAATTGATCTTTTCTGCCTACTCTTTCATTTACAGCAGGAATTTAGCGCTATTTTTTCACAAGCAAAGTTGTTTTGTTTTCTCTTACCAAATCAAAAAACGATCTACTACTACTAGAGATTGGCTGCAATGGCAAAACAACGTTCCAATTCGGTTTGATTGCCTTTACGAGAATCTAGTAACGACACGTTATCCGATTTCGCTCTGACATCCGACATTATACACAGGGGACTTGAGAAGTACATTGCCTGGCTTGAATCTGTTGCCCAGTCCTCTGCCACTCTCGCAATTAAATGACGAAAAGAGCTTTCAATTTAAACCCAAGGCCCACTTATGTGTCCTGAACTTGATGCCCACATTTTACACAACCAAGCCAAAATGTTCAATTGAGCCCGAAAACCATTCGAAGGAACAGCATCCAATCCCCTACCTGTTTATTCGGTTGATTTCGAATTTCGATTGCAATTACATCCAACCACATGCATTTATGTTGAAGTTTAATTGCTCCTCTCGTTGAACTCAAGCTTGTTTTTTTTTTTTTTGGGGATTTACAGCCAAGCATGTGCTCTTATGAAATTCAATTAGCAGGGGACGTCAGGCAATGTCGAATTTGACCGACCAAAGGCTATCACACATACACACTGAGACAAGAGGAAGGAGACATCCCACAAGGGATTAAATAATTTCCCTCACTTAACCCCATCTGACCAGAAATCCATTATTCATCGAAACTCTAATCGCTCCATCCAAACGCACATCACAGAGAGATGCCTTAACCTAAGCCCGAGATGAAGGGCACTCACCACAATTACCCCGTTCGGTACCCCGAATCTCCTCTTATGCATCACATCAACGGTGTGGGTGCACTGAGTCCCCCTAAAACACATTCCATCCAGTTGGACATTCTTCAAATCAAACTTCGGTAACGAAAACTTTTCCGCTCACAATTCATTAATCTTGGCAAAGTGTACTGTGGTTCGAATTGTGCTTTCTTCAACAAACCCTTTGGCCCGGCTGCTGGCATTAGCATTTGTAGTTGATCCCTCTTGCTAGGGCCGCACTGCACCGTCCCACAGAGTTGTGGTGCGGTTGTGCTGGCAGTGAATGGTTGAAGAACAAACTCCTGACGTAGTTTTAAGTGATTTAAGTTTACAAAGCAATTATAATAATCCTAAATATTATTACGTCACTTGGCCATTATTATTAGTTTGTCCTTTCACACTTGGCAGACGCAGGTTATATGGGAGGGTGTGCTTGGATTACGCAATGAATTGGAAGTTTAATCTTGGATTAGAGACTTTAGCAATTTGCAGATGATTCACAAACTTGCCATATTTCTTAAGTGCACTTGGGATGACTTGAGTGCTTTAAGGACCTCATGCATCACCTGTGCAGGGATTCATTCGACCAGTGTGTTTCACTCCTCAAGAGAGAAGTCAAAACTTTCAAGTTCATGGCGTAGAGAAATCTGGCAAATCCTTCTTTTGACAGGCATGTGTATGTACTTGTTATTTTGTGATTGAGCTCGTCTTTCGAATTAGAGTGCAGATCAAGTACACAAGCATTCCTGTCCAGGGCAGCTTCGTTGAGAGAGAGAGCCGTCTCTCGTCTACTTATTCTGAACATCGGACACCAGCGGAGACTCTCTTGTTTGTTTGAACGTAGAACCATCCTCGAATTCAATCAAGGTGACATACGTGAAAGAATCTTGATCATGGGGATACACATCGCACAATGGCCGGGCTAAGGGGAGACTAATATGTTCACTATGAAACAAAGCACCAATCAAAACACACTTTTCCATTAATAGACCTTTGTTGGTGAACCAGATTGTGGTAGAAAATGTGGCCCGATGTAGCGCCAAAAAAAAAAGAAACGTCAATCATTTGAATAGGAAGTAGGTTATATTAGGTTAGTTGGGGGGGGGGGGGGGCTGCTAGTGACTTAGAGCATGTTGGTCCATTGTGATATCCACATTCAGACTACTTCCACTGATTGACCACTGCAGTGATAGCGTCGTTAATTTAATCCCAACGGCAAATGGTGACTGGACCAGGTTTGAAAACCAGATAAAAGCATACTAACTTCGCTCTCACTGGGATTCGAACCGAGGACCCCACTAACCAAGGGCAGGCACTTAACCAAACTACGCCATCTAGTCGTAGGAGGTAAGAAAAGTATCCGAAAAAGAAATCCAGTGGTATGATGCTGAATACAGAGTATGACCCGAAAGCAAGGGGGGAATATAGCAACGCAACATGACATGAAGTTATCGATCAATCGATATATAGCGACACTTCTCTGGCGGTCAGCCGCGAAACCATCATGATTGTCCATTTTGTAGGGTGTCCGTTCTCGAAGGGTGAAAATTAATTAATTTGTGGAAATTAAAACAAATATGCAATTCCACTTTTGGTTTTAAACAGATTTTCATATTCACTATAGAAACATACCTCAAACAGAGGGAACACTTGTGGCTTCATTTGCGGATGACACAGCGATCCTGGCAACGGGAAGTTCCCTTGAGTCCCCAACTGAAAAACTGCAACGAGCTCTGAACAAAATAAACGAATGGTCAAAAAGCTGGCGCATTGCTCCCAATGGGACCATATCAAGGCATGTAAATTTTACCTGCAAAAATATTGAAAATCTACCAGTTTTCATAAAATCTGTACAAATACTGTACGCTAATACTGTACGTAAGGCCCACGTGAAAAAGAGACGGGTTGAGCTCGAACACCGGTATGGAGAAATGTACTGGTTACTTTGAAGGCACTCCAAGTTAAGCATGTACAAGAAACTGCTATTATACAAGCAAGTACTGAAGCCTATATGGACTTACGGCGTACAACTCTGAGGATGTACCAAAGCAGATTTATTCAGTCCTTTCAAAATAAAACGGGCTATTGTGAAAGCTCCTTGGTATCTCAGAAATTGTGATATACAAAGGGACCTAGGGATAACTACCGTCGACGAAGAAATAACAAACTCCGCTCGAAAGCTAAGAATCAGACTTCATGGTCATTGTAACAATGCCATCCTTCAAACTTTGGACATGAGACGTTTAGTACGCCGACTCCAGCGTCTACTTGCAACACGCGAATAAATCCTCAAATATAAGCTACTAGATAAGGAAACTTCGTTGTAGTAAAGAAAAACCAAAAGGGAAGGGTGTTTTTAGTCAGCCTTGTTGAAGATTTTCACCAACCCAAATAACAAAAAAATATTCTTTTACTGGCCATTAGAATAAAAGTGTAGACTCTCAATTTTATGAATAACCTAAGCTCTGTGACACTCAAAAAGTGTCAATTCTCTTCCAAAACACATAAATTGTACTTGTAACGCTACACCATTTGTGTTTGCTATCGATACGATGACAATAAGTATTCTATGAAGGATCAATGATGGTAGAAAAAACCCAATATAGCGTTAAAGGAATAAGTGCGGTGCATGGCTGCAGATCTCTGGTCCAGATCCACCACTTAACCTCAATCGCTGACTTTGTCTGCTCAGACTAAGAAGGCCAGCAGTCAGGACACTCCTCCGTGTTATAATTGGCACGCTTGCCAATGCAATGACTTCTGCAGGAGCTACAGATAGTGAGACCACTGAATGAGCAGAGGAGGTGATGTGTAGCCTTCTGCTGCTGCGCACCTATCACCTGCTCATTCGGTGGTCTGTCTATACGTAGGAACACACTTTTAGTGGTCAACTTCGAGCGAGCTGAATGACTTTGTCTTAAGTCAGCCACATCGCCACCAACTGATTCAGCCACCAACTGATTCATCCCAGAAACCTAGATTGACCTATGTCTAACTGCGAACTGAAAGTCAGCTCCTAGAACCTAACCTAAGCTATGATTGAATATGATAGGTTAGTTTAGGAAGGTGGGCTGCTAGTGCATTCAACTGCCCACTTAGACCATGTTGGTCCATTGTGCTACCCATAGTCAGACCACTACCACCGATTGCCCACTTCAGTGATAGTGCCGTTAATTTGATCCCAACGGCAAAAATGGTGACTGGGCCAGATTTGAAAACCAGATAAAAGCGCATTAACTTTGTTCTCACTGGGATTTGAACCGTGGACCCCGCTAACCAGGGGCAGGCACTCTACCAACTTCGCCATCCACTCGCGAAACGCACTATTTGATGTGCTGTTCGAATGTGAGATCCCAATAAGATAAATCAAATCAGAACAAGAACGTGCATAGCCACATCACAGCTCCACCTCTCTCCAGTTGCTGACAACGCTTGCAGAGTAACGATGTTTAAGTAACCTTCTCAAACTTCCCTGTAGATCCTCTCCTCTGACACTCGCATCATCAATAGTTCCTGTAGAAGCTAGGGCCAGGTTCACCTCGTTCTCTAGTGACAGATGATATCGATAGCTTCTCGCTTTCACAAATCGGAATGAAAATTTAATCCCTTCTCATTGAAAATCACGACCTCCGTCATGACATGACGAAGGACCTACCAACACGTCTCAATTTAATTTTTCTAAAAGTCGCATTCAGCTCAATTTCCGAGAGCGATTATAATCACAGAGTATGTCCGCCAACTAAACATATCCACCACTTATTGCAGAAAGGTCTCACTTTTCTCCTGCACGCCACCCCATGCCACCGCACGACCCAATCACGACCAGCTTTGACTTTCATCAATCACGCATAATCACGAGCTGACTCTGATACGTGTTTTTATTGTTGAATTAATTGTTTTGCCGCCAAAGTGTACCTAATTGTTGATTCGCCCCGACCCCATGTGGGAAGTTCACATTTATCAAAATTTTGACCTGTCACCGGTTAAATTCGGACAAAATCTTGCACCCCGCCTCGCGTCCGGTCACATGTCGGGGCCCAACGTCCCATCCACCCACTTTAACGCAAGAGCGGACATTTTGTTAAACACAGAAAAACAATCTATTTCCGTTACTCGATAATTAAGCTCGATTCCATTAATCAAATTAGTTTCAGCCCACTAGGGCCATTAATCTGGTGTGCTGTAAATTATTGAGCGCGCCACTTACGTTGAAAAACACTTCGGACAGCTGCATACAAATAATTCGAAAATCTGGATAATTCGACGCCCCCACACGTTGTCCTCCTGTATAATTAGGCGCACACATTCGAGTTACATTGAAGTCAAGCCTCGTGGCTTTGTCTGGCGATACCCCTAGTCTTCGACCTCCTGTAGCGCAGGCAGGGGATACAAGTAAATGACATTTTCACTGACTTGGTGGGCAATGGGGGAGCAGATGGTCGATCGATTGATCTAATTTCAAATTGAATTGGCGCTGTTGGATGTCAAGCATTTGCAAATAGTGTCGGGTTTGGCGATGCGTTTGTGTGAAATTGATGTTGACTTGACACAGCATGAGTGTAACTCAAGATATGACCCTTCCAGCAGATGTGGCAGAAGTAAGGAACTTCAACTGGCACATGAACCTTCTTGGGGAACATCACCCTGTGGCAGGCACAAAATACCGATACAGGCGATGATATGAGTCATATCGAAAGGACCCATTCGGATGTGAAAACATTTTTCAGCACATGTCTTGCTTCAGCCCCTAAAGGCCAAGAATACAACAATCGTCATCTCTTGAAATGACAATTATGCCATTTGTCTAAGGTGCATGTCCTTTTGCCGTAAAGCCTTGATGTCAATGCGGCCGAGCGAGTTTGCTTTCCAAAGCACGTAGTCGCAGTGTTCGACTAATTACGTGGCTGCGTGTGTTGTATTTTTAAGATCGCTTCTAGTGTTGGCTAGTGAGCCCTACGCAGATCTTCTCAAGAAGGATATTGATGAACGCTCATGATAACGGCTGGCCTTATTTATTTACTGAGTAGGTTTGCGACAAATGGAGGTTGTGTGCCTGAGCGATAGCTGTCTTCCATCGTTGACGGTCCTGGGCAAGCGGCTATTCATGGAAACCAAGATCTTTCGTCAGCGGTCACATGGTCTATGCACCGGACATCTGGTCTTCCTTTCCATCTCGTTCCATAATTATCTGAATGGAAGACTCTAATGTTTAGAGCCCTGATGCCAATGCGGCCGAGGGAGTTTGCTTTCGAAAGCACCAAAAATCAGCTCGTACAGTATTCTGCTCTGTTTCACAGAACTCGCAGATTGCTCAGGCATTTGACCAAAATTCTTTCAAGTAATCGCAGTGGCTATGGTTGCCGAAGTTTTTTGGGTGACTTCTTTGTTGATATTGTTAGGGCAGCGACAATTCGCCAGAAAATTTAACGAGTTTCATAGAAACGTCATAAACTAGCCGTGGGCTAAGACCGATATATTATCGGTCTTATGCCCTAGGCAGAGTTCGGGGACCTGAGCACTCTCCAAGTCTGTCCAGCAGTGTAAAAATCTAGTCTATTGTGGAATCCTCAGTCTTACAACTGGGATGTATGTAGTTGCAGAAAAGTGGATTGTGCCTTTACACAGTTAAGGCCTTGTACGGGATGGGTGATTAGGTATGGCTTCAGTCCTTGTCTTGCGCTCCAGTCTGAAGTCGTCTTGGACCTCACCCGCTAACGAGCCATTTAATCCGCCGTCCTCTGTTGGCTTGTGTTAGATGTTTGGAGCCGGCAACCCTTCCGGCCTGAGCCAAAATGTCCAAACACATTCGGAGTTAAAGGCTCTTCGGTGCAAAGCCATGCGCTCTAGTCGTTGAGTTTGTAGTCAAGGTAAACTCTAATCGACGTACAATTCGAGGTTGAATCCGTTTCTCCAGTTGTCATCAACGCAAACATGCGCACAGATCGCACACATGTCATTTATCTCGAAGAAACCCAGGACTTCTTCACCCGCTTTCGAAGGTCAACCCGTCTATGCGCCTTAGAGCAGGACTTACTTGACCAATCTAGTACAAAGGCAACTTGTGCGGAGACTCGATAATTGTTGCATACTCATTAACCACCTTCAAATTAGTGTCAATTTTTGTTCATCGGGTTTTCTTCTTGTATGTTTAGCCCTACATTCGGAGTGGACCCGAGTTCAATCATAAAACTCCTACAGTTGGCGCGAACTCTAACTAGTTGCCTCCAAGTTGCGGTCCTGTGTTGCAACTTATACGAGGGCTTCCTCTGTTGCGTTTTCCCTCAAGCTCGGTATCAAGGACTGTCTCCTTCCATCCTTCTAAATGAAAACTGTCCACCATTAAAGACCGCTTTAAATCTCTTAAGCCATTTTGCCTCATTTATCTGCGGCGCAAGGATGTGCGCGGGTGGAACTCCTTTCTGGACATTGTCTCAGATGCAATCAGGCACTACGCCTTGGTAAATCACACAATGAACCTTGAAGGAGTTACAAGGACGTTCGGCTTGTCGCTTACAAGCATAATAGGTCTGAATATGTAGAAAGACTCCACGCTCAGAGATCTGTGTGGATTTTAAGCCCTCAACGGAAATGGAAAGTATCACAGATGCAGCAGGACCCAAAAATGAAGCTCAATTGCTAGTCGATTCTGTAAGCCGCAAGGACACCTGGACATCTTCCTAAACGACTTCAATACCCGTTAGCAAGATTGATGGATTTTCAGAAGCGATCTCATTCATCCTCATTATTAGTTTCGAACTCATTACAAAAGCCGATTTTGCTCATAAATCTGTCATCGTTCACTGCTTCTCCACAGACTCATACCCACGAATGCATCGTCCTGTGACCAAACCTAATTGAAATTATTAATCAACTAACCAAAATGAATATCCCGTATATCGCATGATCTAGAAATACAATAAAAACGAGAAAATTACTCATTAACTCATACAAAGGCAACGCGCCTTCTCAAGAAAGAAAAGGAACGGTCTAACGGAAAACTATTTCAATATCCACACACGTATCTTGATGGCGTATTAGCACGTACGGAAATTAGCACGCATTAGGGCTTAATGGATACTTAATGCAAATAGAAGCCATTTAGTCCGTAAGTTTGACTGTGGAATGTTGCCAAAGTATTTGCGTTCCCTGCCTCCTTTTGCGCTTATTAACTTTTCAGATTCCTTTGTTTAATTTTTCTTGTTTTTGTTTTCTTCGAGGATACAGGTGAAAAGTGCGCTCATTGAAATTGAAATTGGCTGACGAATTTTCAGCCATGAGTTGTTGGTCGTCAAAGAAGCGACTAACGAGGGGATTTTTTGAGAGCCCAATGGCGGTTGACAGAGCAACAGTCAACGAGGTCAATTGGGTTATTTTTTTCCATCTTGACCTTGTGCTGTGCATATTTGAGCACAACGATTGTAAGGCGAGTGGAAGGTGTACACGAAACAGTTTTCGAGTAAGCCAATTAACGGGATTGAGCAATTTATTTTCTATCGATTGCGACGACTCTCATTTTTGGTGGTTGGAGATTCGTGTCTGAGATTTGGGTTGTTTGGTTCATTAGCCTTGAGACACGGTCAAGACGGAGTCGGGTTCTGGTAATTTCGAGGGATTTCAAAAGTTGTGCTCAGAACTTTCGAAAGTCTGTCATTAGTGTTTCCAGACGTGGATTAATTTATCTGCAACGAAAGTAACACACAGTAATTAAGAAACAAAAAGAAATTAAATTTTTCTTGTAGTTTTTTATTACCACTGAACCCCGTGACAAGTTTTATGTTTGAAAAGGTTTTGTAACGATTTTAAATAGTTTTTTGAATTGCAGTGTCTTTTATTTGATAGCTCACGCATGATTCGTGGTCAAGGGCAAACACTTACATGCTCAATTGAAACCCCCGAGCAACGTTTCAGAATTATTAAATTTAATTGAATAACAAGATGCTTGCTCTGCAAATGAATGCTTTTATAATAATGGGAGGTGTGCATAAAACACAATAATATTAAATTTAAGCCCAGAAACTATAATAATAGTAACATATATGGGCCTCTTCACAATCCGAGTGGATGGGGGACCTAGACACCTCGAAAGCCCATTTCTAGAAAGGGATACTCGTTGAACATTGTCAGCGTATCGATTGAGGTGGACCCATGAATAATGAAAATGTGTGCATTCGGGGATCGAACCAGGCGCCCTCTGCGTAGGAGTCAACCCATCAACCCACTATACCACAGTGACCATTATCAGCCGTAATACTAAGTAGCGTACAAATTGGAGGTGCTGTTTTTACACGGACCTATTTTTACATGGATTTGATTTAACACGTTCATCAAAAAAATAGATAAACTAATTCATTATTTATACGATTTCTTTCGATTAGGACGAGGATGAGAGCGAAAAGAGCTCTCAAATTTTCTTCACCTGGACTTTTTTAATTTTTTGTTTATTGATTTATATTACTTTCTTGTTAAAGGTCGCCGTGGCATAGTGGGTAAGTGCATCGACTCCTACGCAGATGGTGCCAGGTTCGATACCCGAATTTACCACCTTTCATAATTCACGGCTCCACCTCTTTCGAGTCATTGACAATGCTCAAAGAGTATCCCTGTCTAGAAAAAGCTTCTCAACTTCGCCGTTCGGAGTCGGCATTAAACGGTAGGTCCCTTCCACTCGTGAAACATCAAGAGCACGCACAACACGAGTGGTTGCTGAGAAGCTAGGCCTTGGTCCGCCTCGGACTATCGCGCCGCCCATATTATATTATTATTATATATTCTAGTTGAAGGACATGTAACTTCTTCTTCTTCTTTATTCGGCGCTACAGTCCGTTGTGGACCTGGGAATCAACCAACAAGCATCTCCAACTAGACTGATCTCCAGGTATTTGTTTCCAGTTTCATACGCCCACCTAGATGCGTCACCTTAAACGTCATCTGTCGCGGAATCGAATTCTCTCCAGAGGAGACGTACGAATCTACTAATAATGTCGACTTTTCCATTCATTAAGATCTAGCAAAGTTTTAATCGACTCTTAAACGTACCGACAGTCTTAAAGCTCGACAGTTTGAATGTCGACTTTGTTTATCGAATGTCGGTCGTATCATCGATAAATTGAGTTTAATGACATAATGACTTAAAAGGGAATACGAAAATTTCAAAACCAAAAATTTTTGGTACTGGGTCATAAGTCCACAGACCATAAGTCCACGATGCACATTATCAATTGGCTGGGTTATAAGAGGTTTAGGTCTAGGTGCCTGTCTGACAGTTGCTGTCGAGGGGTTAAATCCAGTTAGAAATGGAAATAAAACCAATGCCAAACCTAATTTCTTTGACAGACTCGAACTACACTGGGTTTTGTGTTTGGGGATTTTTCTTCGGGTATTGAAATATTGGGAAATTCGTAGCCAAGCCGTTCAGTGAATGATGTTAACGTTAGAAGTACAAATTGCAGACAAAAGAAAAATTGACTGATAAAAATGTCGACTTATCCATTCGTTAAAGAGTCGACAAAATTTGTATCGGCTCTTAAAAATACAGAAAGTCGTGAACCTCCACAGTTTAAATATCGACTTTGTTTGTCGACTGTCGGTCAGATCGTCGACACATTTGCATATGTTTGGCTTAGTGACATAAAGAAAACAGACAACAATTTGGTTAGTTTTGTATATAATTTATTTTTTCTTTGAGGGAAAACAAACAAAATTGATTTCTTCTTTAAATATTTTTAAATGAAGTGAATAAGAATTCCAATGCAAATTTAGTTCAACCTTCAATGAATTGCAATTTAATTTAAATAATTAAACTGTGGATACGGTTTCAAAATAGTTGTAAGTTGCTTTTCCTTCCGTTTTATACATTTCGTTGGTTCCTTTTTGTCTCCTTTGTGATATTTTTCTTATGCTTGTTTGAGCCGATCGACATTATACAAGTCGGTATTTTACCCATCCATTCTATGCAACCGTATTTTTAAAGGCTGTTAATCGAACCCGTGGGTCGCCGTGGCGTAGTGAGTTAGTGCGTCGACTACTACGCAGAGGGAGCCAGGTTCGATACCCGAATTTACCACCTTAAATATTTCACGGCTCCTCCTCTTTCGAGTCACTGACAATGCTCAAAGAGTATTCCTGTCTGAAAAAAGCTTCTCAATTTCGCCGTTCGGAGTCGACATTAAACTGTAGGTCCCTTCCACTCGTCAAAGAACAATAGCACGCACAACACGAGTGGTTGCCGAGAAGCTAGGCCCTGGTCCGCCTCGGACTGTCGCGCCACACATATTATTATTATTATATGAATCGAAACCAATCCTTCTCCGGGATCACAGTTGTCCATTTCGCAATGAAAAGGACTCTTATCCCTCTGTAGTTAACGCAGTCAAAATATTTTCTTTTCCTGGGGAACCGGCAAACAATATTGAAACTCCACCCGTCGGGCATACGCTCTTCCTATTTTACATATGACCGTTAGCATGCGCGCAACCAGATCATCTCCAGTTACTTTAAAGATTTCAGTGGACTTGAACATTCCAGGAGCTTGCTTAGACTATAGTCTTGAAATTGCAATCTTGATCTCGTCTGGGTCAGGGAGGAGGAATTCTCGTCAACAATAGTCTAGATTGAGTGAAACACTCCCCATTAACATTCTACAGAAATTATCTTTCCAGATTCTCCTATCGAACCTGGAACTCTGCTACAAGTTCGCTATTTGCATCCCGTTAGGCTTCGGGAGGAAGCAACAGGATATGGAACTATTCCACTTTGTTCTATGTACTTCGTGTCTTTTTAAACTCGCTTTTTTCTGGAAAATGTCTGAAATAGGGTAACTTATAGATAAGATTTTCAAAATATGAACGTTACTGTATTCATTATTAGTTAATTCAATTGTTAAAAGTTAGTTCTTTAAGTACAAATTATAACGCCTGTCTGTCAAACAATTAAAAGATCACAAGACAGTGATAATGAAAAAGAAACATCACATTTGGAATAATGTTGACGGTACATTTACATCAGGGGGTACTAATTTTTGCTACATTTGCCACAGAAAGTCTGAACACATATCCAACGAACTGATTTGCCACCAAGTATTCAAGAATGAAAATTGCAGAGAATCAGACATTTTGGCAGTTCATCGACATTGGAGTGCTGCAGCGAATAGTTTGCGAATACCAACATATCGTGGGCATTTCCGAAAAATGTTTGATATGACTCCCTACCTCCGGTGGGACTGTCCAAAGTCCGATCCGTTGCAAAACATTTTTTCCCATGAACGGCCATCCAGAAAAGCGAACAAAAACAATAAAAAAAAAGTAAAAGCAACTAAAAGTGAATTGAAATCGGACGAACGGTTGTTTTTAATTTGTTCCACAGTGGCAGTGAATTTTTCGTCTTAATTATCCTTTAAAATCAATTTGAACTCAAGGAAACGAGTGATTGCCTTTCCACGAGTGCTTGTTTTGATGGTGCCCAACAACTGTTCCCCGTCAGTCTCACGAAGTCTAGGTTATAAAACCGAAATTCAATGGTAATTCGACCGTGGAACGTGGAACGGAAATTTGCAAACAAGCCGGTGTTGTAAAGTTATTTATTCCACGAATTTTTCGTTAACGTTTGAGGAGGGGGTAGAGATTTGTTTTTTTTTTTTTTTTTTGATAACGATTCCTATTTCCTGCAACCAAGTTCAATGTCCTTACTGTTCAATTCATTTGGCCGTTTATTGCTAGGTAATTTGAAGGTAAGAGTTAGTCAAAGTCTACCTCGCTTCCTCCCTGGCCGACGCTTTGTTAAAAAAAAAAGAAAGATTACACGAAATTGTTCAATATTGATTTAAGGATACACAAAAGGCTGGAATATTTACGAAAGCTTTCCTTTTGTAATCCAGTCGATTGCGAGGGCCATTATTCCTTGTCTTTTTTTTCAGTTTTCCCGTATTTTTGTTGATTATTTTGTAATTTTTCAACGTAAATTATTGAATCTAGAGTGCATGTGTCGGTTGGGGTGGCGGAGAGCTTGAATATTCAGTCGAGTGTTTATTTTCATAAGAATGTTCATACAAGAGTCGTGAGTACACATTATGAAAATATTTACACAATTCATTAGCATAATAAATTCCTTAATCAACAACATTGTATAGTGTATAGTGGAGGCTTTTCGGAGGGATACAATTACACAGTTGTGTAGCACTACACGCGTGCCTGTGTGTGGCACTCGCCCGGAGGAGTGCTGGTGGATTGTTGTGAATAGAATTGTAAAACTGTGTTTTCGAATGCATAATTAAAGGCAATTTAAATCAAAATGCTGTTGTTGTTTACTTCAGCTGAGCCCAGCTGATTGTTTTTCAATTACACTGCTTGGTGGAATAGTGGAGTATTCTGTGGCCCACATCCTTTGAAATAGAGTTTACATATCTAGTTAGTTTTGAATTGATTTTTGGATATTAAATCCTGTAAATTTGATGATTCGAATCAGTAGTTCTTTTGAGGCTCTCTCGTTCAAAGGAATTCGCAGGAATGAGGATCGGATAGTTCACTCAGTGCCACATTCAGATGTTGAAGAAATTATTCAAAGTTGTCTAAGATCATAACAAAGCACCTCCTGCTCACGTTAAGCTTCAGAGGATATCTGACCAGTCCAATCCTTCATTGTATGTCTTTCTGGCATAATTTTTGATGCTCCTGAGCTCCTTAACTCTTCGAGTTTTGGACGGACGACCAAGGGGAACTACCCCACTTAAGTGAATGAATCTCACCAACTTTTTTAAGGACGGCGGAGAAAAGGAACAGCGGTAAGTTTCAACTTTTTAGCTCACTTAATACATATTCGGCATGTGTTCACTTAGACTCTTACTTGGTTCCATTCCCCGAATTAGTCTTGTGTTCTTGGACCAAGCAGATCGTAGGGATGCTTTTAGAGACAGACAACAAACCATCATAGATGGAGTTTCCAAGACCTTTATGGGCGCCTTATATTCTATCGTCTATCTACAAAACGACAGGTCATCTGTTCATCGTCCTCATTGATAGCAGGGCTGCCTCTTGAACAGTTTTGATTTCTTTGAATACTCTACAGTGGTTCTGAAGACGGAGAACAATGGAGATATAGGCATATTAGAGTATGTGCCTGAGCGTTCAGTAGATTAGTAGGGTTCTGGACGTTGCTTTCGTTCCATTGCCCCCTGTTGCAATTTTGATGTCCTTTGACAGATTTCGAGTATTCAAAGGAGCCTATCTAGTCTGTTTGCTTAGGGATGTTCGTGTTTTAGTTCCATGTGGCCTTTGCTGTGAATGTTAGTCCAGCGGTTGCATTCACTTCGAATTATGACTGTACGTGCAGAAACTGAGAGTACTCATAGAGGGAGAGAGGGTTTCCTAGAGAAACGTTTTCGAACATTGCCTGCAAGAGTCGGCATTATCTAGATCATTAGTCCCCTCCTCTTGTGAGTAATAAAACACCTCGCGCAACATGAGTGGTGGTTGTAGAAGCTTTACCCAGGTTCCCCTTGGACGGTAGAGCCATCCATGTTAACATATTTCCAGGGCGGCTCTTGATAATGATCTAATGCCCCGCAGTGCCGTCTTATTGACATTTCGTTTGTCTTGTAGTTCCCACCAGACTAGGACATCAAACGTACATACGCACTGGTCCTACTATTGTAGTATATAAAGCTCCATTTTCACTTATTCCTGAGAAGATCCTGTTCTGTTTCTGGCTTAATTTGCTGCCAACAATATTATACCCTTTTATTTGGTGTTTTTGAAAGACGGCCAGAATATAATTACTAAGCTGAACCAAGCTGAATGATGCAGCTGAACAAATTGAACAAAGCTTTTTGGTTAAGGTGGTATTCTTGTCAGAGAAACCATGTCATAATCGTGAATACGGTGGTATGTATGTAAACCGTTCTAACAGGAAAATTGGGTGGGACCTACTGAAAAGGTCAGTAGGTCAGAATTTAAGAACTATTTATTTTTGTTCTTGGGTTTAAGTAAGGTTAAGCTGAAGTGGCTGCAGAGCACTGCAGTGGCATAGCAATTGTACAATGGTTCCTTCCTCATCCTCGTCTCTTCAGGTTATACAGAAGTCGTTGTAAGGGTGGCCTAGTCTACAGGCGTGGTCACTGTTATACGTAACCCCAATGAAAGTTCTAAGGTTTGCCCGCTTCAAACTAATCAGACATAGTGACCGCTTAAGGTCGATCGTAGGCCAGAGTTATTGGGTAATGAGCCATCCTGTGCGAATCATTTGAGCGAGTGTTTCTAGCTTTAGCAGATGTCTTACAATATCGATGGACATGGTAGGTGGATCACTACCCGGAAAGAGTACAGTCCTTGTGCCCTTTCTAGCGAGTTCGTCGGCTTCGCAATTCTCTGAAATGTCACAGTGCCCCGGCACCCACATAAGTTGGATGGTAATAAAACAAAAAAACTTGGCCATCTCGTTAAGAGGTAGGAGGGCAGTTAAGAGAAGTCTTGGAGTGGAAGTGACTGAGTTCAGAGAGAGAGAATCGCTGCTTGGCCTTCAAATACAGATGACGATACCTGTACTTGATATTACAGAGCTTATTTAATCGAATTAGTTTCAACCAGCGACTAGGTCTATCGGTGGCAGGTTGAGGAGCATGTTCAGAACTGCTTTTAAATATTGTTTTTTTTTTATAAAGAAAACATGGCTGTCTAAAGAAAAGGGGTTCTGGATTCAATTCCCCACACGAGCAACGTTTATAATTCACGGCTCCAAGTGAAATTCATCACTACGGATGGAATTGGTTAACTTTTTACTTTTTCTGCTGTTGACAGATGTTTCCATTGAAATTTATGCCGATGCTCATTATGTGATTGTTTTAACGATATTTTATAATTGAAAGAATACGTTTTGTTTTGTTTAAAATTGAATGTCTAATAATTCAGGAACTTGAAAATTTTAAATTTTGCATTCCCCACGCAATGTACGTCATTTGGTACCTCTTCGCAATCCAGCCTCAACGATGTATTTGGCCGCAAGCGATATTTTCTATGGGTGTGGACTAGGGATGCTCATTATATATCAATACATCGAAAACATCGATGTTTGCAATTCGATGTATTGAATCAAGCCCATGCATAGCATGCTTTCGATGTTTATTGATTTGTCCATGTATTTTATTCGATGCATCGAATGAAGACACGAAGAAAGAAGCAGGATTCCTTTCAAAGGACATACTAAACAGTTTGTACAACATACAACGACGATAAACACAAATTATACATGCACCACTCTATTGATTTAGAACCCACATATACATATATGGGTGGCGCGACAGTCCGAGGTGGACCTGGGCCTAGCTTCTCTGCAACCACTCCGTGTTGTGCGTGCTATTGTTCTTTCACGTGGAAGGGACCTACAGTTTTAATGCCGACTCCGAACGGCGAATTTGAGAAGCTTTTGCTAGACAGGACTACTCTTTGATCATTGTCAGTGACTCGAAGGAGGTGGAGCCGTGAATTATGAAAGGTGGTAAATTCGGGTATCGAACCTCGCACCCTCTGCGTAGGAGTCGACGCACTTACCCACTACGCCTAGGCGACCCACTAGAACTAATGAAAACTAAAAATGTACAAACAAATAGATTCCAATCTGTCATACCCAGGTGAATCAACAAAAGAAATGGATCAAGTTATTGAAATCTAGAGCAATCTACATTTTAAGTTTAAGTTGTGACATTTGGTCAGACATGCAGATGCTAAACTTTCTAGGAGTCAGCTCATTCTGGTCTTAAAACGGAGTTTCAATCAGGGACACCAGGAGTTTATCAACTCGATGAAAGACATAAATTGGAATATATAGCACAAATTGGGGATTTGAAAAAAAAAACAAAGTCGCTGCAGTTGTTACTGATAACGCGGCGAAAATGGTGAAAGCTGAGGAAACACGATTTGGAATGAAGAAACACGAAGGACCTCCTTTTGTTAGGTAGGGGGACTGCTAGTGAATTCACAAGCACACTTAGATCATGTTGGTACATTGTGATGTCCACAGTCCAACTACTACCACTCATTGACCACTCCAGTGATAGTTCCGATAATTTGATCCCAACGGCAGATGGTGACTGGATCAGATTTGAAAACCAGATAAAAGCGTATTAACTTTGTTTTCACTGGGATTCGAACTCGGGACCCCACTAACTATTTGCCACTGCGCCATCCAGAACCTCCTTAATCAAAGCAAATAGATTGGGATTCAGATATTTCGCACAAAGTGTCAGAAGATTTCAGCCTCAATCGGAGCGAATCCGTTTGAAGTATGGTCGGACTTTAGACAACAATTTCCAAAATTATGCAAAATATCATACAGGTTTTTAATTGTGGTAGCCAGCTCAGTGCCATCAGAAAGACTTCTTTCCAAAACTTCACAAGTAACGTAATAGGATCCAAGGAAATGATTCAATAAAATTCTATACCTGCAAAGTTTGGAGAAGAAGTATTGGGATGTCTAAATTCAAAATATGGCCTTTTTGGGCTCAGGACAAATTTATTGTAATAACATTTTAATAAATATATTATATAATATTTAATCATCTTATTCCCTTTATTTTTACAATTACGTCGATGTTTTGTTCGATCTCGAAAACATCGATGTTTTTATTCGATGCATTGCTTGGACGTTGACGCCGATTTGACGTTGCGATGCATTACATCGAAAAAAAAAACATCAATGTAGTTTTTGTATGACCATCTCTAGTGCGGGCCTTTTCTGTGTCATGTTAGTCAAGGTCTGCATATCGGTCTAAGTGTGTTCATTCCCATGGTTTCTCAATAATTGCCAAGCCATGAACTGGGCTAAGAGACTAGAATTTTTTGAAAAAGTTTGCCTTGCATCTTGGCTTCCATTTCAATTGGTTTTCTTGCCTTTCACAACCATCGGTTCTCACATTTCTGTAAAATGAAGTTTTCATTCGTTGTTCAAAGAGAATTATGAGGTTTCAATACACGACCAGATGCAGGATTCCCACAGAAAGCCGCAAGTGTGTCACCACATGGATTCACTTTGCAATCATGAATCGGTCCCTTTAAGAAGCAGTAACTTGTGAATATTTCAAATGAAAATCGATAAATGAAAGCTATCCCTGAGCTAGATATCTGCTGCAAGAATGGTTATGAATATTTAATTTACCATACGAAACGCCTTCAGCAAACTGCTAATCCGCGACAATTTCCACAGTTCATTTTATGGATTTTCAATTAAATTCCTCCTCATGACGAGGACGAGACATTAATTTTGTCTCTATCCGGGAAGAGGCAGAGTCTGAAGGAATGAAGTTGGGTCGCTTGGAAGGTTGGTGGAGTACCTTCATCACTTTCACGGGTGTGTAGCACCAGTTTCAGGTATCCACTGAAGGCCTTTACGAATGGATTAATGACACTTTAATGTTCGGTAATTGCATAACTCCCTCCGTTACGTTCGCTTGCCTTGCTGACTATGGCTGCGACAGAATAAAATAATCGCCCAATCGACGGGGAGCAGGAAATGTATTTACTTTTCGTCATAGCCCCATGATTGAAGGCAAATGTCGTTTAGATTATATAATTTAATTATCCTTTGATCAATGAGGTTTAACGATAAACCATTCGCAAAGCAAGAAAAAAAAAACAAATTCGAAATTAAATTCGGTATTCTCGGTTCGTTGGCGGTAAACTTATCGTCATTGGTGTCCTTGCCTCGCGAACTCGCTCCCATTTCGTTCATCCAGCCAGATACGGCTCTTTTGCGGGGCCACATCCCAAAGGATATGCAGTACGCTTCGATGATTCCTACTCCTCCGACATTCTGTTTACGAGATTCGCCACAAAGTTCTGCTTACCGTTTCGATTTTGTTTCTGTCGGTGAATGTCAAGAACCCTTATCCGGGGAGATTCGCTCCTCTGACGAGCTGGTGGTGTTTTCCAACAACTATTTACTTTTTGAATGGAATTGGTGGTGAGTTGAATGTAAATAAAGGGGGGTGGGGGGGGGGGGGGGGTGGAATGTGCGGTTGCTGTGTTTGTGGACGCAAAGGCTTTGATTATGTTAGAGGCCTACGGACCTGGATGCCGATCTGCTGAAGCACAAGTATGTAAATTAAGAAAGGCACGGAGAGCAGGAAGCCATCACCGGTTCGCTGTACGGGTGATTAAATGGACTCTGTGGGAAAACTCAAATACCAGTATGAACACACGCCTGTTTGAGAGTGCCTTTGATCAAACGCCTGGAACGACATTTGTGGTTAAAAGAAAAAAAAACCCATGGTCTTGCCGTATAGTGGGTTTGAATTGACGTTAACTTACTATTCATTAACATGATTTAATATCGACGTTGTGCTTACGAAGGGCCTTTCAATTTTATAGAAATCTATGCAATCGCAGTAAGTCCTGTGCAGTGCAAGCGGTACAGGAGTAGAATGGCCTACTTCATGGGAAACCGTTTATTGTTGATTGCTCAAATTTCTCGGTATTTACTAAGCATTGTCTAACGTATGACTTTCCTCATAGATACCCCTGTAAACGGCATTAAGCGATAGTATGATGTCTTAATTGGATTGTCTTCACCCAGTAAAACAGCTCAGATTAATAATTCCATGAAAGTTGCAATACACATCAAGAGAATCTCAACTCAGCCAGAGTTGAGAAGCCCGAGGTCTCACCTGGAAAATATTATGTACCTCCAGGAAACATCCATTTGTTTGACCAGAACATTCAAAGGAGTTATCCTTGACTATTAAAAGGTATTAAACTCATTCAAGTGCAATTTGTTCTTGGTATCATGAAAGGAAGCACTTTCCATCCGCCTCTAGGCATTCTTACCGTCCTTCCAGATGTGGTCTTACCTGGAATGAGAAAATGTTGGTTATTGAAAAATCTTGCATATTTGTAGGCTTGTATTTTTAGGAGAGAAAATAGTCACTAGTCACTATCTGTAATGTATCTACCCAAATCACATAATATGTCAATTGGTTGAGCAGTTACAAGTCTGATTAACGAATGGGAAAATAATCATCGTCTAGACCAATGGACACACGGTTATGGTCTTAAGCAATCCAAAGGATTAATCATTCCTTACTCATACAAAGAATTACTCCTTCTAAATATGGAAAGTATAAGAATGATAACGAGATTTCTTACTGGCCATGGCGGTCTGAAATATCACCTTAACAAATTAAACCTGTGTCGAGACAAGGTTTTTCAGCTTTGCCTCGAAGAGGGTGAAACTTCTGAGCACATCTTCTGTGAATGTCTGGCTCTAATCTGGTTAAGGAAACGCATCTGTCGTAGGGAGATTCTTATTTCAGTGGTATTAAAGAAATCCACGACAAAGGACTTACTGCCCCTCAAGCGAACCGTTGACAATCAGCCATTATCCTTGAATGGCGCTTTTGCGATGAAACCGGAAAACTTTCTATCCTTAATATGTAGATCAAAACAGCACTTAAATGGAACGAACACATATTTGAGTTCGCCAAAAATGCAGCGAAATATTAAGGTTTCCTTAATCTATGCAAAAAATATATATCAAGTGAGTTAGCCAACTGCATTCCTCCTCTCCATGAATTCACCCGAAATACCCGTCTCGCCAGGAATGCCCATCAGTATACCTTTAACCCGACTTTCAGACTCACAGTTAAAGTCAGAGACTCGTTCTTCAGCCGCACTACACGAACATGGAATGCTCTTCCCAGCCTAATATTTCCTACAGACTACAACCCGCAGATATTTAAGACCAATGTGCACAGGTACCTCTTCTCCCTTTCTTCCTCTATACGTTCGGCCCGTGCTGTGCCTTGATCCCGGACACTTAAGGGTATTAGCAATCCCTTGAGCGCACGCAAATTATAAAAAAAATCATTCCTGGGGGAAGTAGTATGTCTTTTGATTCAATTCCAAACCGGCGATACAATAGACCTATCCTGGTCGCGATGTCGTTGCCTTCACTGCATGAGTTGTACAAGATGCAAAAATAAACACAATGTTCGATGACAGAAGAGACCTAGACGAAGTCAAGATCAAGAGAGCTATATCGAGACTAAAATCGAAACAAGCTGCTGGTGCAGAACTCTTTAAGGCACTTGGATATGATCTGTTTGGGCGCATGCACCAGCTCATCTGTAAGTTATGGTCAGTGGAGAGTATGCTCGACAAGTAGAATTTCAGAATCTTTTGCCCGACCCACAAGAAAGGATACCCTTCAACTGCGCCAACTACTGACGGATCAGTCTTCTAAACATCGTTTATAAGATCTTCTCTGCCGTATTGTGCGAGCGCCTGAAACCGTTCCCGAATAACCCGATAGGTCCTTATCAGTGTGATTTCAAGCCAGGGAATCCACCATCGACCAGATCTTCTCACTAAAGCAGATTCTGGAAAAAAACCCAAGATATGCAGATCGACATCCCCCACCTATTCGTCGAGTTCAAGGCCGCATATGACAACGTGCATAGAGACCAGCTATACAGCACCATGTCTAGTTTGGAAATTGCTGACAAATTCGTCAGGTTATGCAGGATGACGATGGAGAATTCTCGCTGCTCTCTCAAGGTCTGTAACGAGCTCACCGGGAACTTTAATTTCGAAAAAGGCTTTAGACAAGGCCAAGCGCTATCGTGTGATTTCTTTCTCATTCTTCCAGAAGTTGGTACATCTCTAAGCATACACGGATGACATTTCTGTGATTGGCAGGACATCGCGAGCCGTGAAAGAGGCGTTTGCTGGCATTGAGACGGAAGCGGCTAAAATGGGTCCAGCTGTGAATGAGGTAAAACGAAGTATATGCTGTCCTTAAGAACTGAAATACAACATCGACGTCCTACACGGAGCTATAACTTCGAGGTAGTCTACCTTGGGTCCCAAGTAAACAGTACGAACAACATCAACGATATTAAACGCAGAATAACTCTTGCCAAGCGGCATTTCTTTGGACTCAACAGACAATTGAGTAGTAGAGCCCCTCGAAAAACGAAGTTAGCATTACATAAGACCTTGATCATACCTGTCCTGCTCTATGGCGCCTAAGCCTGGACAATCTGAAATGCAGGTGAGGTCTCTATTCCAGAGAAAGCATTTAATCTTTGATCCCGCTTGTGTTGAGATGGTTTTTGGAAAAAAGGTGTACGGCGACATGAGCTTTACCAAGTGTCTACGGATTCATCGCCAAAGATGGCTAGGCCATGTAAAGCGCATGGGCTAGCCCAAAAACTCTTCGACTCCGAACCAGTGGTACACACAAGTGGTGTAGGATCTCAAACAACGTGGCGTGCGCTATTGGAGGCAGTTGTTTACGAATTGAGTCAGCTGGAGTGGCTTGCTGGCTGAGACCAACTCGGACTTTGGCGCCAGTAGAAGCAGAAGAAGACGTACCAAAGGGCCACAAACCTTTGTCGCAAGCCTGCCGGGACTAGGATGAATGATTGACATAGAGTCGACGGCAGTATTGACAACTTGACAACTTTTTGAAATACCACCCGCTGGAATGTCAGCAACTCGAGATGGGTGTACGCGTGAATTGTGAAAGTTGTTCTTATCGACGGTCGAAACTAGACCTATAGGCATTAACCTAGCGTCTATTCCCTAGGCTTCACTCGATTTGGACGAACAAATATGAAACAAGGGCAATGCAGGTTGAAGTTAGATTTGGATACACTACCAGACTGCGTGATGGAATGCTCAAAGCAGCCGGAGCGATTTGTATGGTCCCAAGCACAGAAATCATACTCTTGTGCGTACTTTTTTGGAGTTTTATGTGAAAACCAGAGGCGTTGCCCACACCCGATTGGTCTCAATATTTGTGGAAAACGCAGGAAATTCCGCAATAAACCATTTCACATGGAGAATGACCTAGAAGTGCAGTCACTCAAACCACCGATATCAAGACCGGTTAAGATAGCGTGCACATGGCTGGGACGCTTGCTTCAGATCTACGTTTATTTTGGACATTATTGTCAGGTTGACCAATAGAATAAAGAGAGAGAACCCCTCGCAGTTTTCTTAAAAATGGAAACAAATTCACCAAGTCCTTCTGCATCAGAAACGATTTAAAGTCAAGCGAAGGGTTGCCATGTTTTCTTCAATATCATACGAACTTGAACTTTTTACGTGGAAACGGATGGACATTAGGTGATTGTTGTAATACAGTGAGCCGTCAATTAAGAGTTGTTCTAGTAAGGCCACCGAGGCGTATACGCAACATTTTACATCGAGACGAGAAGGCAGTCTTAAGCTTCACCATTGCACAGTGGGTGTGTGCGTCGACTATTGTACCGTGAGGGACCTAGAACAGGATAGATGATTTTATTACTTATGTGATCCAATGGCTTTTTTTGGTATTCGGCATTCGTTATGTACTACAAAACAGTGCGACTTAACTGCTTTATTATTTTATTTCGGCTCGATTGTCTGATAAAGAAGTTATTTCATCTTCTCTGTAATACCCCGAATGGGATGTAAATCAGCCACGGCGGTCAGGCAATCTCTGCCGGGTGCACGCGGTAGGAGAAACTGTATCAAAGAACGACACTTTACTTGGGGCTACCCCACAAACTAGTTTCCCAAGGCGGCGCTGGCTTTTGTAGAAGACACGGTGGTTGACCGTAGTGACTAACGTACTGGGGTTTAAGGAAAATTATAAAAATATAAAATAGAAATAAATTCTGTAAAATTAATGAAACAATGCAAAAAATACAAAAAAATCCACCATGGCGTATAGTATTGATTTTAGCAGTTACATGATGTACACGCCTAGGTGCATGCGTCAGTAGGGTTTGTTCTTTAGATTAGTTTTCTTAAGTTTGTGAGGCTATTTAGGTTAAGTAAATTGTTCGCAAGTAAAGTGGAGTCTTTAACCAACACGGCGTGTATGACTGTAGATAGAAAAAGTCTCTGTAGCAGAATAGATGCCACTAACCGCTTGGCAAACCCATTATGAGTTGGTTGGACCAAATCCAAAAACTAACCTGGATACGCTTGGGCATAACTTCTGATGAGTTAGAGTACATGACGAAGGATCGAAGGACCCCTGCGATCCCTGTAGTGGATCAAGCGAGTTGAAAGGTGATGATCATGATGAGCTTAGCCAATGCTAGAAGTCATTACAGAATTGTGGCGAATGTCAAATAGTGTCCAACCTTTTTCCATCTCGCTCCTAACTAAGCATAAGAAATGAAGAAGATCAGAAGTGGCACATATTTTCCAGCACATCCTGTCGGTCATAAAGTAGTGTTGTTTCAGAAGAAAATCTGCAGTAGAACCCAGATCAATAAATCGATGAAATGCAGGCACGTCCACAAGCCCAGCAGTCGGCACTTTCTCCAATGAAACCATTATTAAACCAATTCCAGACAGATGACCTCGTATTTCGATTAAAAGCAATCCGATAAACTTCAGCAAACACATCTCGATTAGTAACAGTTCGACAAAGTCCCCGTTTACATCCATCCCATTAGCATTCCGCTGTCAACTGTCAACTTCCGAACGGGGCTGCCTTTATATTGAATTCGCATCCAAAAGTTCGAAGCGGTATAAAAGAGGACAACGACAAACGACAACGACAACGCCAACGAGAAAGGAAAACTATCAACATGTCCACATTTGTGCCGCAAATCGTTTCCCATGGCAAACATCATTCTGTTTCGGTACAATTAAGCACTGATGTGCTAATCTGCCAAAACGGGACCCAGTCACAGTCACAACCGTCAGCCGATAGACCAAAGATGCCCACACACTCACACCCACACACATGAGCTCTCTACGGCCGCTGGGATGCCATCGCTAGGTCCAAAATCAATACCAAACATTGTCACTGATATGTCGCACAATCTATTCCATGGCAATCGGTGATGTGTATTCTTCCCTAATAGGTCCTTCGACCTGTTGCCACCAACGCCACATTCATAACCATGTATTTGCCTTAACCATCGCACAAGGACTCATGGTTGAGGTGTACTGCCAACGTACACTACAAAACCCACAACGAAATGTGATAATATGTCACATGATATGCTGTTATCGTTTCATTGTTTCTCCCTCCCCCGCCTTCTAGAAGGATGTGTATATTGCACACACAAACACACACGCACAAAGAGGCCATTCCAGTGTTTGTGCCATTTTAATGGATTATGTTGTAATCCCTTTGTATGGCACTTTCTTTCAGTTCGCCCGTCGAGGCTATGGTCTTCGAGGAAAATCCTTTCCATCACAAGGATCCAACAACAACAACGGCAGCAGGAATACCAACTAGCAACAAGATTTAGTGCATATGAGGACTTATTATCGTCGTCATCATCATTATCGTTATCGTTCCATGGCACGTTATCGAAATTTGAATGTCGTGATGTGATGTGAGTATCCTCGCCTGGAGGCGGGATTGGGTGATCTGCTGATGGGTTGTGTTTTTGTTTAAAAAGGACAAACGAGCCGTATCTGTGGGGCGGTTGGGAATTTATTGATCGATTGCCGAGTTATGCTGGGAGAGGATTTTATTGAAATTTATACCCATGTGCGGCATGCTGTGGCCCACCGCAACACCGCAAAATTAACGTTAAGATATTTTCATCGAAATTCCATCGAAAAATGATTGGATGTGTGACATTGAGGACGCATGTGCCATTAGTCATGTGTCAGATTTGCGGTATATTATATTGGGATTCACATCATTTGCATGGAACGGGCACGAAATATGCGGAGGAAGGATGTGTTCTGAAGCGCTTCTAAACCTCCCCATGGCTTCGGTTTATTCAACTCATAGGGCTTTTGGCGTGGATCCCAGTTCGATGAATTCGAATAGAGCACGTGCACGGCGTGAAAAGGCGGACAAAAATATGCAATGTGTTGCTAGCTGTTGGTTGGCATTTACGAATGTGCAGAGAAGGTCCAATAACAAATCCGCTAGGGAGAAATGTGTCAAAGGGCTGATTGAATGGTCCACCATTCATCATTTTTACCAGCTTGTTGGGCAACTCTTTCATTTCCTATGACTAGGTTAGCAATGGCTGTCATTTCATTCAGAAAAGGTTGAATTTTGTAAAGGTTTCTTGTGCCATTTTGGTATTAAGGACCGCCCACAAGAGTGAGTCGATTACACGTTCATTTCGAAGAAGCGGAATGTCGAGATTTGTTTTATTCTAATAATGGGAGATGAAATAGAATTTCGAAATTCCGCACAATTATATAGTCTAAGGTGGACGTGCGCCTAGCTTCAAGAGCACAAATTTGTGTTGTGTGTGCTGGTACTCCATCACTAGTGGATTGGACGGTTTTATGCAAGTCCGAGGGGTGAAGTTTGATAATTTTTTTGTGCACGGAAATTTCATTGACAGGGGCTCGATAGAAGTGGAGCCGCGAATATTATGAAAGCTGGTATATTCGGGGTTTGAACCTGGCACCTGCAGCGAAGGTGTCAACGCACCGTGGTGACGGGCTGATTAAGCTCGGCATTAATTCAAGGTTACAAATAAGTCGCATTCCGAAGTTTTTTGGCTGTAGTAGATCGACAATTG
This sequence comes from Eristalis intricaria, assembly GCA_964034865.1. Taxonomy (NCBI): domain Eukaryota; kingdom Metazoa; phylum Arthropoda; class Insecta; order Diptera; family Syrphidae; genus Eristalis; species Eristalis intricaria. The sequence goes on along the minus strand of OZ035873.1, from coordinate 110,439,326 downwards.
TGAAGACTGAGCAAACTTTTCCTAAACGTTGTCAAACTTGATCTTAAGGTTCCGTGATGAAAAATCGGATCCTATGTTTGTCTACCTCACCTTTCTGTACTTTAGGCCTCGATATCAATTTATCTGTATGAAAACTGTAAGAAGAATTTTGAATGTTTAAACAATGGATGGTCAAATAATTAACCGATTCGAAAATTTCCTCAAAGTCCTCAAAAAATCGTTTGTCTTAGTTTTCCTTCCCGTCATTAAGACAACATCCCAGAGGAACATTACCTAAGGAGGAGTACCAAGAACACGACACATCCGAAAAATAGTTCATGAGATCGGCATGAGATCGCGGGTTCGTACCTAAGTCAATAACCCTACGGTAAGATAGTCTATTAACATGGTATCGATCTTTGTATGTACATATGAGGTTATAATCGGGTGTCCCTTGTGTGCAGTAAAAATCGAAACGGGCGGTAATGCTAATGAGTCGATTCAGCTAAGGGAAACCAGAATTACGATAAGTTCACGCGGTGACTGTACGCGTTCGTGTCAGATCAGTGCGAATAAGGTTCGAATCCAGAAAAAGACGAGTCTTTTTTTTTTTGCTTTTTCTCCCGTATTGATCTAACGTCCATCCCGTGTAATTGGAAGTTAGTTTTAAGTTAGCTTAAGCAAATAAAAATTGTACAGTATTAAGATAATAAATATGATTGTATCATAAGCAAACTACCATCTTTTTGTCGCAATCTAAGAGGCGGATGATCGATATCACTCAGCCATTTCTTCAGGTTTGGAAACAGGAAATAGTCAGAGGGGACCAGATTCGGAAATATGCTGAATGGAATTTTGCCAAGGTGACTGGGCAAGTGTGCATTCGTTCGTTGTCGTGATGATGCAGGACTTTTTTCTTCGCAAAATACCGTCGTCTCGACTTCAATTCAATATCGAATCAGTCCAGTTAACCACAGCAAGGCGGCTTACAATGGACGACTAGTATAACGAATACCTGGTATAAAGAATCACCATTTGAAGTCCATAGATATGTCTAAATAATGAGTGATGAGAAGAATTTTAATACTCTGTATAACGAATGCTGTTGAATTTCAAGGAAAAGAAACAAACATTTTTCCTGTATTTGATGTTTGTTATCTGGGCAACAAAACGGATTATGAAATATCTTGGGTTATTTCTTACATACACGTCTTTGGAATTTATAGTACAAACTGGTTTTGCTTTAACAAATCTGCCGATATAACGAATTGGCTGAAAATGATATCTTTCGTTATCGTGTACCAAACAGTGTTACCACAAGTAAAACTATTTATGAGTCCCAGAAGTAAAAGAGTAATTTTGAAAATAAATGAGTCCCAACAAAAGTTTTTAATAACAGTTTTGTTATGCGTCAGCGTCATCTTAGATTGGACCTCTCAGGAGCGCGAAACCAAGTTTAGCGAAGGCGGTCAATTGAAAAATTTAATATTGCACATATGTGTAATGTCACCAGTTGTGACCCGCGGACTCATTCGAAGATTTTTTAACCCTTTCGTAAGAGACGGTGAATTTTATCGAGCCATTTTAAGTTTTTATCAAATTTCGTCGTAATAGTAAAATGCTTTTCAGTGAGCTATGAGCACGATTGTTGCGTATGAAGCTGGTCACACGAATAAGCTGAGTGATTCTCATTCCTCGTATACATAAAAAGTTTGTCTCCAATAGACAGCGAATAAGAAAGAGCGGTCGTCAAAGTATCGCGCGACCAACAGCACACAGCGAATCATATGCGAATGCGAATAGTAGACGTGAGGTGGTCATCTTCCTCTTCCGTTCTGTTCCGCTTTGAACATACGCCGTGTAGTCTGAAAATATCCCTCATACGCCGTGTGGTCTCAGAGTATTCCACATACGCCGTGTGGTCTCAGAGTATCCCACATACGCCGTGTGGTCTCAGAATATCCCAAATACGCCGTGTGGTCTCAGAATATCCCACACACGCCGTGTGGTCTTAGAATATCCCACATACGCCGTGCGGTCTCAGAGTATTCCACATACGCCGTGTGGTCTCAGAATATCCCACAAACGCCGTGTGGTCTCAGAATATCCCACATACGCCGTGTGGTCTCAGAGTATCCCACATACGCCGTGTGGTGTCAGAATATCCCACATACGCCGTGTGGTCTCAGAATATACCACATACGCCGTGTGGTCTCAGAGTATTCCACATACGCCGTGTGGTCTCAGAATATCCCACATACGCCGTGTGGTCTCAGAATATACCACATACGCCGTGTGGTCTCAGAGTGTCCCACATACGCCATGTGATCTCAGAGTATCCCACAAACGCCGTGTGGTGTCAGAATATCCCACATACGCCGTGTGGTCTCAGAATATCCCACATACGCCGTGTGGTCTCAGAATATCCCACATACGCCGTGTGGTCTTAGAATATCCCACATACGCCGTGTGGTCTCAGAGTATACCACATACGCCGTGTGGTCTCAGAATATCCCACATACGCCGTGTGGTCTCAGAATATCCCACATACGCCGTGTGGTCTCAGAGTATCCCTCAGTATGTGGGAAACACAGTAAATTCGTCAAGACTTGCTTAGCAAAGGACCTATCTAACAAACAAACAAACTCTAAAGCTCTATGTATTCATATAGAAGAATAGATAAGTATACATATAGTTTTCATTCAAAACATGTTTCACTCAATTTACACGGGTAATACTGAATCGAATCAATTTTCAATTTTCATCCGACTGCACTTAAGTTGTCGCCATTCAATTCAAGAAAATGTTAAAATGAGCAGGAAGACTCTAACGCTGGACGCCTGCTTCCTACACGAAATTTAATTGAAATAGGTTTTTCAATTCATATTCCGACTGACTTGAAAACCAAAACGAACACAAAACCCTCCAACTGAAGGCTTCTGTTTAGAGAACGAGTCGATTCGAAAATGTCAAATGCAGGCAATTTATTTAGCCAGCATTTTATCACAACTCTGACAAGGCTCGAAATCCGATAGCGCAGCGCACTACATCTCTGACCTACTTTATTTCTTTTGAGTTGTGGCTTAAATCACTCACTCGCTTACTGCATGCGAGTTGCGTTGCATGAATGAACCATGAACCGTCAGAAATAAAGCCAAAGGCAAACCGTGAAGTTCCTTCTCCTCTCTGCAGCATCGCTCATGCAGAAAGCACAAACGTGCAGCGAATACTGTGTCCGCCTCTGCGCCCCATTGTCAGCCAACCAAGAGTCAAGGACATCGCCATGCAACACTGATCAAAGCAAACTTAGCGCTTGTGCGTATGCTGAAAGTGTATCGCATCGCATGCCATTTAATGTATCCACACGAGAGAGGATTGAGGCCCGCAGATTATGTATTATGTGCATCCAGTCCAGTGGAGTGCTTCTTAAACACTTAACCGACGACATTCCATGCCAGCGTGCGTATGAGAAAACCAAAAGCGATTAATCGCTGCTCCATAATACCACCCGGGTGGTGTGGTGTCGTCGAATACCCCCGACATCCCTTCACTGCTTGCCACACCCACAACACATGCTGTCAATCATGTCACCGTTCCCACACAGAAAGATACTTAATATTTCGATTTCCGCCAGGGCTGCAGCCGAACAGAAAGGGAGCAAAAATAACATCATATCTTCGACATTTTCGGCACACAAAGAGCTCTCAATTTCCCGTGATATCCTTTAACTTGTGCGGCATTATTAAAGCATCAAGTTGTCAAAACCGAGAACGTTCACCTCGCACGCAGCTAAGTCAATGGCTTCGCAACCCTGCAGCGGCTTTAAACGCTCCCCGCTGTCTGGTCGCTTTCTGGCATGGGGTTCATTCTGACATGACATCGACTTTCGCCTCACATGGTAACGATGACACCGTGGTCCTCAGTCACACATCAGCAGTCCTGTGACAGCAATCAAAGAGACATCACGAATCCAGTCAATTAGTATGCCACAAATTCAATGTGCGCAGCGTCAATCAGGCCCGCTATTGGAAGGGACATGGCCCATTCCACTTTTTTTTTCATTCGCAGCCCTTTGTGCTCTGGTGGAAGTTTTTGGCTTCAAGCAAGCACCTCCATGCTGTGCGTACCACTTTGGATGCAGGCGCAAGCTAAGAAGCATCCTCTGTGATCCACGGGACGGGCAATAAATCCTCATTTTTGGTGAAGCGATGCGTGTGTGTGTGTGTCGTACTGCAGGGACCACCACCACCGGCGCGCCGTGCATCGACGACCACTGCCGGGACAGCGACGACGATTTATTGCTTTTTAAGTCGACTTTTGACCAAAGTTTTCAGGTCGCTTCACCGCGGCAGGGAGCACCTACCAAGCACCAGTGCCAGCCAACGCCCTGCCTCAAGGTCCAGGATAGATGCGTACGCTACTGGTCGTTGGGAGACCGGCCAATTTATTTTCCACTGAGAGTGTTGTACCATGGACTGATGGCTTTTCTTTTCCCCTTTTTGTTTTCTTGTATGATTCCCCTTCCTCCCGCTGCCCTGTGACAAAGGACACACATGCACGGCATGTGCGACACCGCCATCAGATATCGGCACGAGCACGGCCGTAATTCTGTCCGATTCTGGCACACGGTCGGTTTTTTTCACCCCCATCGAAACGGTGGTCGCCGTCTTCGATTTTCCTGTTTAATGACGAAGCAATAAAAGTCAAGTGCTGGGTCATTTGAATCATTCACGTGAAAAGTCACATGGTCCGGTGTGTGTGGGTGGAGCGGAGGAGGGTGGCATGCCTGAGTGACTGCTCGCTCCAGAGGCGGCAGACTCAAATGACCATAAATAATCCGAAGCGATATTAAGAACACAGTTTGGTAATTTACGAGTACTTTTCCAGGATCTGTGTTCGTGTAGTCTGTTCGGTTTTTTTTCTTTGCTCTTTTTTTTTTCTTGTTTCATTGGAGGCTTGTGCTTGTGGTCCTCCTGGCCACCGGTGGTAAATTTATTATTTTTTAATCATCCTCAAGGGTGAGATATTTTGTTTTTCCGTTGGTTGGACTTTTTGCTTTGTTTTTTCCTCGGCCGGTGATGTGCATTATTGAGTATTGACTAGCGCACACCAGTCCTGGGGGTTTAATTTTCGAACACTGCTTGATGGCAGCGGCGGCGGCGGCGACGGCGGGGAGAAATATGAATTATGTGCCGACGAGCCTGATGATGATGATGATGATTGGAAGTTGGTAGTAGAATATTGCTATAAAAAATTAACCAAACTAAGTGTGGATGATTCGATACTGGATTTATTCCCCAGAGGAGTGTGTAAATTGGATTAACATCGTCTGGAAAGATAATCGACTGCTCCCTTGCAGCGAAGTGGAAAAGTCTGGTGCCGGCGGGGTGGAGTTCAAGATCAAATTAACTTTTATTTTGAACTTTTGGTTTCTGTTCTGGATCTTCACGAAGAATTTGAATTATGGATAGACATCATTTTACAATAAATTAATATCCACAAGTTCGAGGTACTTTTATGAACAGAATATTATTGGTGCTCACAAAAATGTATACATGCGCATATTTGATATATTCACAAATACTTAACATCTTCATATCGACAACAATAAACTTTGACGGGAGTCTGTGCGCACCAGAAATGAAGTATTACAGAGATAGCCGACTTCACAGCCCCTAGTCCATCGATGAATTTGAGTGCCTTTTCGACGGATAATTATGAACTTTTGATGGTTATTCACGAAATAACGTAAATGCCTTCTTCTGATTGGTCAATTTGGGTTATGAATACGTTATAAAAAACAGTTGTCAAAAATCTTAAGGGGCAAGAGAGGTAGAAGTCGGGCATCTCTGTAATACTTCATTTCTGGTGCGCACTGAAGCTTAATACTTGCAACACAATGCTGAGGTGCTATGTACTACCGTCGTTTTTCAGCACAAGCAACAGAAGGGCAATGCACAGGGTCAGTGATTTATAACAAGGGTTGGCGCTACCAGACTTTAGACGCAATTTGACCCTTTTTTGACGACCAGAGAATTTTTAGAACTTTTATTGTGACTTTTGGAGGACATATTCAGCCCTATCGGGAATAATCCTTCCCGGGGATTTTTTTCCATTTCCGAAAATTAGTTATCGTCGAAACATTCGAACATGGGAAAAATTCCCGAGAAATAAAATAGCTAACGTGAATACTATTCTGAGGGAAATTTGACGGTCATTACCCAAGAATTATTCCGTTGCAATTTGTCTGGTCAACTTGACGTTATTACCAAGTAACCATGTAAGATTTTTATTTGTTCTTATTTATTTTGTTTCGAAATACAGATTGTAACTTATTTATATTTAAGGTCAAACTTAACAAATACGAAACAGTTGGAAATAATAAGAGGTGAATTGGAAACATATCCAGACATTGCAACTGGAATTAATAAAAGAAATAAGGAAGATGTGAATTCATTTTGGAATAGATTAGAGAAAGAAGTAAGTTGTCTTGGACCAGCAGTTCATATAATGGAATGGTATAGTGGTACAAGGACTTTTTATCTGGTGGAGCGATGATGCTAACGTGTGTACCATCACGGCATGTTTTATTTTTCAAAACAACTTAAAATTGTTTTCCTTTTCTCTTTCTCTGACTTCTGCGTATCCAAATTGAACAGAGCTTATTTTCAAATATATTTAAAACAGTTGACAGGGTCTCAGAAAATGATGACTGAGCAAGTCCAACTTCATGATCCTTTCCCAACCCCGTTCTGTTATCCGCCTGCTTCAAAGAATCACAAGCATAAACTAAGCCTTAAGATGGGAGGAACAGCGAATGATTCTTTTGTTTCGGCAAAGAGTCGGTGAGCACATTCAACAAGTATGTGAACATTGACTTGTTCATTCGATAATATTGGTGAAATCTATAAGAGCCGGTCCATAAATTTAGAAAAATACAGTAAAGAATTAATTGCTTGTCTTACAGTGTTTCATGCAGTTCTAAAGAGGCAGATATATGTTTACTTTAGATAGTGTTCTTCTGACGGATCTTTGCTGAGGTTTCTCGTTTTCCTCGTTATCTGCATCCACTGACACAAAAGCCACACTCTTGATAAATATTTATTTCTGGTTTTTTAATAAAAATTACATACGTTTGTCATAAGTTCTCGTTTGTAATCAATCATCATGTCAATTTAGTTTGACATGCTTATGGTGGTAAGACTGATTCTCAGGGAAAAGGATTTCGAGGGAAATTCACGATAGGAACAAAAAAAAACTCCCGGATAAAATATTTGCCTCTGAATTCCCGATAGGGGTGATTTTTTTCCACGGAACTTTTCTATTAAGTTTCGACAACATATATAAACAAATGCATCACTGCCCAGCAGAAAATTATATATGGTTTATCAGGCAAAAGGTTAAGCAAGACATAGACATACGTAATTGTATATCTTATTTAATGACCATAGTAATTCCGAAAAGCCTAAATGCAAAGCATTAATAATGTATACAGCTCAAACCGTGAACGAAAAGACCTACGGCACTGTATTTCTTAAAAATGAGTATCCCTTCACGTTCACAGTGAAGTACCTGACGGAAGGCGATGACCAGAGATAACCTATAATAGAGATATCCAACTTCTACCTCCCTTGCCCCTTGATTTCATCTGACAGCGTTTTTTATACGCTTTTTGTCCCCTGTCTGTGAATACGTATGAGCTCTTGAGAACAGCTGTGGAGACAGCTGATACCCTTCCCCAACTTAGTAATGGGGTGAATTAGAGTTCTTATTTGAAAATTCGCTCGTTATTTGAACGTTTTTCAAATTTCAGTGTTCAATTTTCAACACAGTATGGAGGGGTAAACGAAGGAACAAAGCTTATGTTCATAAAGTCGATTCATTAAAACTTTGAGCAATTTACAATCTGAAATACTTGGACATAATTAAAGAATACACAACATAGTGTGAATTTTTTCATATGAATAAAAATTAATAATACATTCACACGTTCAGTTAACCAATAATAAAAATATTATTGAAGCGTGAATCACAAATAAGATGTTTTGACAACCATTTTTTAGCATTAGTAAAAGTTGCAATATATTGCCATTGTTCTTATCAAATTGTTTAAATTGAATTCATGAGTTTTTCAGAAAGCATGACTTAAGCGTATAAAGCGGGCTTCATTTTTTGAGTTAATTTGTCAGGTATGGTTTATGAATTGGCTATATATACACTTAAGAATTAATTTTAGGTCAAATAGTTCCAGTTAAATGGACATTGCAATACATTGTTATTCACGAAAGTCCATATAACAATGTAAGAAAATTCCCTTAAAAATACTAGTCATCTTTTGAACACCCTCCGAACAACATACCCATGTACGTTACATGGAAAGTACATGGATTCCCACTAAATTCATGAATCTGCGGCTTTTACCTCAAAATTCACGAATCGGCCGCCATATTGTGGTGAATTGACGAGCGTTGTAAATGTATAAGTGAAATACAAGGGATTACCACTACATCTTCGTTGTGGGCTAGGGGTAAAAATGGCTGAAGTTGAATATCTCTATCATCCATTATCTCTGGCGATGACGCAATGAATAAATAGTTTTTTTCAAGTTTTAATTGAAAATTGTTTTCCTTATTTATGCACAATTAACCCTCCGTCGGACAGCTGGGTCTGGCCAGGCCCAATCAATTTTTAAGCGTTATTTACTGATATTTATAATAAAGCTATGGACTTGAGAAAACACTCAAAATCAATATTTATCGATAAATGTACGTATGTATTGAGCCAGTAGGCCACCTTTGGTAAGCCGAACTGGCGGTATGAGATTAACGACGTAATGTTACGGTGCCCGATCTACCAATATTTACTGATCTTCTGATTTTAACTGATCAAAAGCTTCTTGAGTTGCCCTCTAATAGTCAAAACACTTTGTGCAAACCGAATAAACCCTAAGATTATTGTTACGCTCTGACTCCGCTGATTTAATTGAATGATTTCGCAGGCTGAGTTAATCCTAAGATATATTTCGTTAACAGCCCTCATTTGCGAGACATTGCGGCACACACGTTTACGTAATCGAAAAACGTCGAAGAACTCATTCGGTATGTAATGGACAACAGCAGACCAATTCCTTTTAAGTGCTCAAGTGGTGGGGTTCCCTCCTTTTTAAGTAGATTGTCCAGACGTAAAACTGGTCGTATACTCGCCCACTTAACGTTCGACTGTCACTAACTGCGCATCGCACATCTAATTATTTACTTTTTTTGTCCACCAGCACGCCATCCACGACCTTTCCATTAGCGTTCTCACGCAGCCACGCGAATAAAACCAAGGACCACACACTTCAGTTTATATCGACGGAAAGCGAAAACCCCCATTTCCGTCTCCCGCCTGATAATGACTGTTAACCGACACTAAATATATGTCCTCCGCCAGTCACAGGAATCATGATTGAAAGCGCGGCCTATCAATTGATCAATCGTTCAGTGCACGTCACTGCCATCACTGAAACCCAAGTCAAAACACATAACTCCCGGCCATTTCGAAGGTGAGAACACATCAAAGAACCCTTCTATGACACACAAAAAGCTGTCACCTCGGTGCGCCGCTGCTTTCAGTTCTTAAAGAGGTTAATTTTATTCACGCAGCGTTTGCTGTTTTGGTTAACATCACGGCATTTACATTTTCCACGACTAAAACCACCCCAACCATCCGACATCACCTTTGCTGGTGAAAAACAAAAGCCAAACGAATGGCAGGTCAAAGGGCCTTACCTTGCCATGACGGGCGGCCGTTCGTTGTCGCCGACGTTGTCGTTGGCATCAACCCTTGTCCTTCTGTGGACGGCCTAAGTCCACAGTCGAATGCTCTATTAAGCACATTAACTGTGTACGCAATATCACACCAGACCCACTCGTGGTGTTTAGCGCCATAGGACGAGTTGCTGTGCGGCTACAGGATAATCGATTAACACGTTTGTAGGTGAATTTTCGTACCCTTTAGTGTGCCATGAGTGGTGGGATGCGGTGACTCTGGTCTGGTCAGTGGATACTGAAGCATTCGCTAGCCGTCAACATGTCCGAAGGACATACAAAGAATATAAAATAAAACACCATTGTCCTCAGGGACAACAATGGACAGTCCGTGTACATACACAAAGGTATGTATATCAGTCACACACCATCCATTATGCTCGTCCGCCTGTAGCAGCCCCCTCTGCTCCGTATTGGCATCGATACTCGATAATAAATGAGAAAGGAAGTGAAACTTTGAATCTGGAGGGACGACGATCGGCACAGAACCAAAACAACGACGCCGAAACACAAGAAATATATCTCCAACTGTGGACGGAGACAGAGTGTGTGTGTACAGAAAAAGCTGTGAACAATCATCCTCGAATCTGGAAGGATATCACAGCGCAGAATTATAGCGAACCTTGATATGGTCACTTGGCACTTGCTGCCATAGCCCATTGGCCTCTGCGAGGGAAGGGAAGGATGCTAAGAATTTGTTCCCGCCATCAGGATAATAAACTCCTCGGTCAACAACAATGAAAAATGATTGTCTGTTGCTATACCCATGGACGAGTATACGTGAAATCACAAAGGAATACGAATGTGTGCAAGGACAATTGCTGAGAGCGATATCATACAAAAAGCCCCGCAGGGCACAGGACGGACGTACATTTTTTTCTCAACGAAAGGCAACCTTTAATGTCCTACACAACAACAATATTGTTTCGTTTACTCACTTTGGCATTCCCTTTTCCACTGAACTCCTCTTTTACTTTTGAGTTTAGTTGTTTTGTCCTTTTCATGTCCTCGTCTCCTTTGTGTCCTTTTGTTCTATTTTTTTGACTTAATAAATGAACACCATGCAGAGGACCAGGACCAGTTCAAAGGGGACAAACACTAGACCGAAAGCACACTGCTACTTCACTTTGGTGGAAGGTCAAAGATTCATTTGGCAACCGGGATGGCATTTGACCAATCTTCTAGTCTAGGCGAAGAGGCGTTCATATTTTGTTTACGATGAAAGTGGGTCTTGAGTCTAGTCGCCTTAAATAAAGTCAAACAAATGCTGAGAACACACGAGAGCATGAAATTCAATTAGAGGATTGTCAAGCTGATTCGTGTGGGATCAGTCGCACCAAATCAAATATGTCCTGGCACCAACCGTCTTCTGTTTACAATAAGGAATGATAGGAGTCCTAAGGGCTTTCAAGGTTCCTTTCAGAACATAGCATGTATTTCATGGTCGTCACAGTCTAAATCAATAAATTATCCATGTTTATTGTTCAAGAAGTACGAGTAGACTTGACTGTGAATACACTCTTAAACCAATGACCAAACTGTCAAAGTGAAAACATTCAGTCAGCATAAGGAAGGAAGACCAAGTCGGTGCCACAGCCACATAGCGGGTGTAACAATCGACGAATTGAAAACGCACTTCGATGAGCGTGTTGCATAGGACCACATCAAGGATTCGCGTGTGGAACCCGAGGGTGATTCCCGCAACCCGAAATAAGAAAAGAAGAAACAGAGCCCTGGGGCACACTAGCATGTATTGGATGGACGGATTTCTCCGGCTTCAATCCCTCTAGTTCTAATTGTACAAAAGGCTTTGGAAGCCGAATTCCTATTCAACGAAGATGTGTTTAATCAAAATGACAGACCTTGAAGTCAAACCCAATCAAATGCTTCCTCAACATCGTGCACAATGACATTACTTTTGCAGAACGATGTAAAGATTAGTTCCGCGTCTAGATAAATGATGTTTTCCATCAACTGTGAATGAACCAGTGAATAAACATACACAGGCCTGCAGCATAGGAAATCAATCAATTAATTTACATTGATTACTCGCATAATAGTATAGCAGACACCACAAAAACGAAAAATTTGTATTGACTCTCGCGTTCTCTGTACCATTCTGTCGCGGTCGTGCCGTCCGAATGCGCTGCTGTGATAAAGAGAGTGTCTAGAATTCAAGCACGTAAGTATTAAGGTATCTTAAAGCCTGTAACCAATTTATTTATTTCATCAACAATCATTAGCTTAACAGATTACAAGAATAATAAGCAGATACAAATAACAATATTTCAACTATTTTATAATTCAGTTTTGCAAGTCTAATCAATCAATAAGATTAAGCATCGACAATTAGTTATGCCAAATATAATGTTTTTGGAGCACTCTCTCGAAATGTGAAAATCAAAATGACTATAAACTTCAAAGTCCTTATTCCTTACTTCATATGTCCTTATTGAACAAGAAAGATGGCGAGCTCTGAGAGTTCGTTCTTAATTTCATGTGACCACTAATAGTCATTACCCCAACAACTGCGACCTTACTTTGTAAAAAGGTTCAAAATTCCAACTCATTTTGAAAGAAATATATTTTGTAACGCGTCTTCGAACTCCTATTCTATCAGAGTGGATTTGATAAATTGGGCTCCAAATGACATCGGCATATTCAAGGATCGACCTAAGTAACATACTTTGATATCCTTTTTAATAGCGCTTAAAAAGGATATCAAAGTATGAGGGTCCGAAAATACATTTGAATTTCTTTTAATAAAGCCAACTAGCGAGTAGAATTTTGCAACAATGTACTCGATATGTGCAACATAAGTGACCTTTGTATAAAGAATGACACCGAGATTCTTTTTTTTTCACTTTTTCTGAACGGCTGAGTTTAATACAGTAAGGGTAAGAAAATTGTAACTGAGGCCTTGCGAAAGACACTTTTTATTTATTTTTTGTCTTCAATGCTCCATGCCATCCTTTAATTGAACCAATGAAGTGTTAACTTTAATAATAAAACAAGTAAATGAAGAAAGTATTTATGTTGATTTTTTTAACTTTTCTATATGAGTAAGTTAAAGAAGTCCTTGAAGGGGATTTCCAAAAAAATCGCGAACTCCAGTCCTCAGGCTGGCCCAACTGTTCGACTTACGAATACAATACAATCAAAGTCCGAAATATTGTTACAAATTTGTATTTAATTTAATTTATTTCGTTATCTCTACTGTTCCCGCCGATCGACTGACTGCCCAGCCTGCCTAGCCTTTCCTCATCACCTTCCATCGTTTGCCGGTCGCATGCTGACACAGGTGTTCTGCTGGCGGATGCAATCCCCTGGTGGATCATCTTTCTTTGCGTGGTCACTTGCACTGGAACGCATTCCCACACTTTACTCGTGCAATCCACGGTCAAGGCTAGTGGATCGTATCACTGCAGGTCGTCGCTGCTCGTGTCGTGCTAACTCGTATATTTTAGAAAAATGATTTATGTCAAATCAATAATTATGTTGTTTAACCTTATGTGCCTTTTTAATTGTTGTATAAGTAATTTAAAATAATAATGCACACTATTAACTATAAAAAATATAAAACGAATTTTTAAAATAGTAGTCAACACTGTCAAAATGGTGTCTGGTATAAGTACTACCACGGCAGTAGAATTGTGAAAAGTAGGACACGTCAGTCGCAGAGGGTTAATCAACAAAAACTGAGTCTAAAATTCGGAAATGTTGGGTTATTTTCATGAATGATAGGTACACACATCGTTATTCCGTATGTCTTTATGAAACATCATCGGTCTATTATTTCAAGATTAACATGCAGTTTTGATAGTTAGGTTAGGTTATGTAGTGGGGCTGCTAGTGTATTCATCAGGACACTTAGACCATACTGGTACATTGTGAGACCACTTGTCAGACTACTACCACTGACTGACTACTCCAGTGATAGTGCCGTTAATTTGATCCCAACGGCAAATGGTGACTGGACCAGATTTGAAAACCTGATACAAGCGTATTAACTTTGCTTTTACTGGGATTCGAACCGGGGACCCCGCTAACCAGGGGCAGGCACTCTACCAACTGCGCCATCCAGTCGTGGTTTTGATAGTTACAGGAATCTGATTGGTCGCAATAAAACTGTGACATACAGGAATTTCTGAAGCACAGGAATTAGAAATTTCGATGACAAGAAACTCAGACACGGGCATTTTTGTAATTATGAATATGGTGAATAAAATTGTCCGCGAACTTGATCTCTTATTGCAAGACACTCCGAATGTACCTGTGAAAGCTCAACCTAGATTTATTTTCGTTTTGTGCACCCTTGGACTCGACGCAGCAGAAGGAACTTATGTCAAATTACCCAAATATATTAAGTTTTTCGAATAAAAAATCCAGTGTTGCATGGTTGATTATTGATTATTATTATTTGATTATTCAATCTTTACAAGCCGCTCTGCTCAGGCTGAGCAGGCCTTCACTCAGAATACCCATCACTCTCATAACCGGACACGGTGCAATTGGCACACGCACCCGCAGGGGTGTCCCGTACAATAACTTTTGTAGAAGCTCCATGGATGAAGAGGAGGTAGAAACCACAAAACTCACTCTACTCGCGTAGTACTATGGCTAGCCTCAGCGAACTAAATGGGGAAAATATAAGCAGGCAAGCAAAGGAAATAAATATATACTCCTGAACTAGACAAAGGTCTTCGTAATGAAAGCTATGCAAACGTCAATCAATCAACAGACCGCACTAAAATTATTCTCCTGTTAGACCTGTCTGACTAAAGTATTCCTGTCTCATAATTCATTCAAATGTACAAGTGCGTCTGTTTTCGACTTGAAACGTGGGATCTTATCTTCATAACATTTACGAACTACCCTGATATACAGCCTGATTTCATAATAAATGCGTTTTTTTCATGCTTCTTCTTCTTCTTTTCATGCTTAATTCAATTTAAAATTTCGAAGGTGTTCTGGGCTTCTTACAGTATTTGTTAATTTTTCATTTCATTGAAGTTAATTTTATTTATTTTATTAGTATGACGATTTTGAAATTAATTTGTGTTTTTCTTGATTATTTATTGTTGGTATTTAACATTTTTTTTGTTTCCTTTTTCGAATTTGGCGATTATGGCGATTTCTTGCGACTGATAATGTGATATAAGGACACACACCATCGACGTCTTGGACAGAACGTCACAATGGGTAGCTATAACTTCGAGGTAGTCAAGGACTTCGTCTACCTCGGCTCTGAAGAAAAAAGTACGAACAACATCGGTACTGAGATCAAACGCAAAGTAACTCTTGCCAACCGCTGTTTCTATGGGTTCAAGAGGCAATTGAGTAGTAGCGCCATCTCTCGAAGGACCAAGCTGACTTTATACAAGACCTTGATCATCCCAGTCCTGCTGTACGGCGCGGAGGCATGGACAATCTCAAAAGCGGATGAGGAAGTCCTTGGTATCTTCGAGACAAGTTTGCGTTGACGTTTTCTGGAGGAGAAGATTCAACCACGAACTGTACGGGCTGTACAGCGACATGAGTCTAGTCAGGCGTCTTCGGATCCAAAGCCTAAGATGGCTAGGCCACGTAGAGCGGAGAGTCTTCGACTCCGAAACCGTGGGACAATGCAACCAAGGACGCCCGCGATTAAGGTGGCGAACCCAGGTGGAGAAGGACCTCAACCGACTTGGCGTGCGACACTGGAGACAGCTAGCCAGAGACCGTGCTAGCTGGAGAGGCTTTTTGGTTGAGACCCAGGTCCACCCCGGACTGTAGCGCCAAAAAATAAAGAAGAAAAAGATTTCGCTATTTAAAACTTCGGAAGCCTTTTCAAAAATCCGGACTGGATCCAAATTTAGGAGTATTCCAACCCGTGAGGTATAACAATAGGCCTACATTGGCCAGTCATTCTTATCCAAGCTAGCATTAAAAGCAAAACAAATTGTCAACAGTTTTTGTTTTTTTTCTTCAAGAAGTATTTTAAATATGGTCTCTCTACCCAGTTAAGTGCAGGCCACATTTCCGCTGGCTTCTGTGTCTGTGCAGCCAACGACTCAAGGTTTTTTTAGTCTCCTAAAATTGCTTCGATGCTTTCAAGAACCCTATACTTTCTTCTTTCATGTCAAGTTATCGCGCTTTTATATTTTCATCATTTCATCTGCCTTGGTGGCCCAGTGCAAAAGAGGCTTCAAATACCACACCTCTTCATGAAGCCACTCACTTGACATGTTTTCGTTATCTCAGGTTCTGCAGATCATCTGGTCCTTGTTGTTCTTCAATTCCTGCTAAGACCACGAAACTTAATCGGTGGGACAACATGCGCTTACGTGAAGTAAAAGTAAGTACATGAAAAGATTATTGAATCTTTAAGAGTGTTCTAAAGTCTGGGGAAAGTTGTCCGAAATTGCCATCAATATTAAAGTACCTACGAAGGCAAAAGACCCTTTTGCTTTTGCGATGATTTCAGTGCGTCTTGTTTGATGTGAGGTTTTTAAATATAACGGAATATGAAATTAGTACTTGTGAAGTTGAGAGCACCCAGGCACACTACACGAGCACACGTACTATAAGTACTCTACGTTGAAGAGTCGCATTTTGTTTTTCTCTACTTGCCATGACTAAGTAAGTAGGCGAGAATATTCCTTGGAGTTCTTCGTCTTCGTTCTTTGTTTCACTTGTATGTTAAGCGAGTTTCAAGGATATCAAGCAGATCGGCTTCCCATTCCTGTGTGTCATCAAAAATAACTTGATTGGATTGAAAATCTATTTGTGTATTTCTGTGTCCATTGTCTACTTTGTAGCCGCCGCGATGGAAACCATTGATTGTCAATAGAATCAGTTATTCATCCCCCCTCGGGACACACTCAACCAAAGAAAACCAACCAATATTGACTTGGTGTCATTTCAAAGCGATACCTATCACGTGCATTAAATAGTGTTTACGTTGTGCAAAGAGAAACCAAACCATTTTTGCGACAATCATCTACCCGCTCTATCTTGCCGATCTAAATACGAGTGTATCCACCTCCGCCCCTGCCACCATCATTTGGCAGTTAGATGATTCGTTCAATCGGAAAACCAATACAAACTAAATCACAAATGAATCCTCAATTACCGTAATTCCCTTTATTAACAGATCAAACTTTTTCTCCTATATTTCCATTGCCTTCCACACACACACGCACACACGCTCAGAAATGCCCACACAACAGGACAAATTGGTGACCGATTTGGTAGCTCATCTTTGTACGCAGAAGTTCTTCGAGGCAGCAGTGGCAACAGCAGGATTCTTGCTTTGAATCAATTTTCGTCCTTAATTCCATTTACCATATTCCCCATGCATAACACGGCTCGAAACGAGCGAGCGTAGCGCAATTGGATAGAACATCAAAGCAAAAGAAATCGCCGGCGTCTAGGATTGCTGCTGGGCCCCTTCATTTTCCACAAGAATACATGGACAACGGCAAAGGAGGATAATAAGGACGAAATTGCATAGCATTAAACTAGATTTGGTGTACGAAGACAATTGTTTGCTCCACTTTCATCATCATCATCGCCCTCCCCTTGCCATCATCGCCTACGTCCTGATGGTGATGCAAGGGAATCCAAACGAATACGTACGTCGGCATGTGTGCGGGGGCAATCAGCACAGAACGGAGGGTGTGGTTCATGTTAAAGCTTTCCCGCCAGCATTAATTCTAAGCCAAATTCTAATAAACATCACAACTTAACGCCTTAACTGTGCCATGTGCCATGTGGAATTCATCGTGAAGGCAAAAAGGATACGAGGGATTCGTAGAGCGCTCACACAGCATTTTGTCTTCGTCTTACAATGAGTGGGGTGATGGAGGAAAAGCGAACAGATAAGCGACTGTCGGTATGTAGTGGCAACACCAACGGGTCACTAGACCGAAAATGAAGGACAAACCCTGGGACAAACCCTCGGACAAACACTTGCACACAAGAACTTTCGCAAAGGACATTTGTTTTTCAAGTTTTTCTTGGTTGTTCCCCCTGCTGTCGTTTTGTGTATTCCCATCTTCGTTTTGCTTCGGGTTTCATGTTGGAGCTGTGAACTAAATGCTTGCCTGGAAAGGTGCTTCTGAGAATCACTTCGGAATGCGAAGGACCACAGTCAGCGAACTTGATTTAAGGTCAGTGAAAGCAATTTGCTTTTGCCGGCGTCTTGAAGCAATATTTATTTATGCCTGTCGAATGAACGTTCTCTTTCAGAATGGATTATTTTCTGGGTGGGCAGTGGAAATTCAGACAAGTTTTGTCATGATGCATTTGTGTTCTTAGACATTTTGTAACTTCACTTAAAGTCTGGATGTTGGTTAAATTTGTATGCCCCTTTGTCTGGCAATGCCTTTCATCGAGGTTAGACGACAGGCTATCTGGAACATATTCTAAAATTGTAAGGAACTAGACGTAAAATTAAGAAAATTATAAAGAAGAACCGAAATAAATAGGGTTATTTATGGAATGACACGTTGGGAAAATTGTATCCACGGCCTTGGCGCCACATACGCACTCTTTCGTCAAAATTTTGCATGAATTTCTTTGATGAAGCTTTTAATTTCGTCCTGTAATGTACGGGTGGTTATGGGCTTGTGACATAGACATATGACTCTAAAAAACCCCATAAGAAGAATCTAGTGGTGTTAAATCAAACGATCTGATCACTGAAAAGAGAGCAAGTTCATGACAAGACTATGTAGAATGCAGTACTCGAATTGTTTCACGGGCTGTATGGCATAGGAAACCGCCTTGTTGAGAGCCCGCATTGGCCATATCAACACCATCAAATAGCGGACACCAGTCTTATTTACGCAAAAGTGTGGTCCAATAATGCGTCAATGCCAAAATCCGAACCAAACATTGCCCCGTTGTAGACGCTCCATACTTACTGACCCTAAACTATTAGCTTTCTTCTTTACATCAGTGTTGCGTTAGTTTTGACACACCCTTTATTTGGATTATTCTTATTTAGCAAACAAGAGGATGATTAAGAATTGTTCAATCCCCAGAAGTTCCCCAGGACTTGTTACAACTTGAATTATTTCTTCAAATAGCAAAATCCTCCTCTCAGTTTATGTCTCGCTTCCTTCTCAAAATCAAATTTGTCAGCAAATTTTGAACAACAAACGACCCGTAAGCATGTCATTTTGCTGACGTTTCCTCAAATAATCCATACAATACTGGTAGCTCAGAATACAAAGGCCCCCAGCCTGACATGAGACTGTTAACGGCTTCCCTTATAACAGCGACCAACATGCTGTAAGCCTTAACCAGCACAAAGACCCTATGACAATGTAAATCGCATCGAAAATCATCAGACGCTAACTCCCGTCTTGACTCACAGTCAACCCACACCGTAGACAAGCATAAATCATGAGAATCTCCGCAGAGCTTCCAGCTGTGCAAATACCTTTAATACATCATAATGCCATGTCAAAAGTCTGATTTCACTTGTGGCTGTGGCAAGGATTTCATAATTTTGTCAGGAAAAACCTTACAAAGCAGCCAGCCACCTTAACTGTTCCACCACGATAATTACTCAAAAACATTCCATAGTCAGTAGCTACTATCGCATTCCCTTTGAATGGATTACCAACCCTCGTGTCTCGGTAGTCGGGCGAGAGCTCATCTTGTAATTCGGTTGGTATCGTCGCACGTTATTGCTAATCAGCTCTGCTTTAGTTGTCTGTATATAACGGTTTAAGGACATATAAGGGACTTAACGTAATATGTGTTATTCGCATTGCAAATTAATTCATCCCAATCCCCAACCCTCAAGCCCCTCTTTTTGGCATCACAACATAACCGCTCACTAATTCGCACGAAATACTCAAAGCTAGGTATGTGCTGATAGTGTGACGACGGTATACACTATTTTCTACCCCACTCAGGACCTAATTAGCATCCTGGCAAAGGTTCGGCGACTGCACGCTTATGTCTGCTGTGTCCTTAATTCAATTTTGGACCGAATTTATGCAACACTGCATTATAGAGTGCGTGTGGGTGTGTTACACAAACATACACACGCAACCCCATCTCAATGTATGTAACATGTCTTCGTCAGCAGGATCGCATTAAATGTACGTCCCCGTTCCTTGGCTGGCCCTCCGTCAACCGAGCCATTTGTCACACGCCAGGAAAGCTCGTCGCAGTGTGAGCTCTTATCCACGTGCTGAGCGTTTTAAGCAACAATCGCCGCGTCACCGCTCCCCGCCGTGCGCTGTCTAATGCCACTATTTAGTAGCAATTAAAATTTGTCACGAAATATCCTTAATTTGTCAGCGGTTGGTCTGCGATGCGGATCTGCATGTGCGCGCTTCGTACAGTTCGTCAATATTCAGTGGATGGTATGCCATCTATCTAAAATAGGCTTAGCGGGGGCTACAACAACAAGTTTGAACATTTAGCGGTCGCTCGTATCCTGTAATGCTGCTCATTTTTTTCCCTGAACATCTGTCTCCCTCTCTCTATCTGGGAATCCAGGTCAGTGGCGAGTTGCGGTAGGCAGGAATTTCCTGTCAGACCGCATTTAAATGTGGTCACTTGCTCATACAGCTCTGCTGTGCTGGCCGCCCGGAGGACGCCCCTCTTGACCCGAAGGACATGCACGCAGACTGAACAAGGATTGTAATTACCATGGGAGGTGTCGATGTCGAAAATTGCCATTATATTTCAGTTCCAACTATCGACAGTGTCAATCAGTAAAAACCGACTAACGACCACTTTAAATTTCTTCCGTTTGATTCTGTTTTGCCGTTTCCACACCACTGTTGTGTGTGTGTATGTTTGTTACTTTTTTTTTTGTTTTTGTTTTTTTGTTGTCCTCGCTGTTGTTGCTGCTTTTGTTCTGTTGTTGTGTGTGGTGCCCTTTTCGTCCTTTTACGCCATTCGTTTTGCGTTAGAGCCTTTTAGTCAAATACCCATGGGCGGAATGACAGGCTGGTGGATGAGTGGGTGGAACCACAGCACACCTGCGGTTGTGCGAAAAGGTGAAACGCGAATGACAAATGGGTTAGTGGATAGAACTTAGTCGTCCATTGTTTCAACGATGTCGTAATGAGTGGTTTACGCTGTTGGTAGAATGGAAGGTGCCTCGCAGGTTTGCTTTCGTCTGTAAGCGGTGCAGAGGGGATAAATGTAAGGCAACCCATTTCAAATACAGTTTATTGCCAGGCATTTGTTATTTATGCGCACACAAAAGCATTTTGTGCAGGTATTTCAGTGCGTTTAAGTTGGTCGACAACTGGAAACAGAGACTCTCATTGCTTTAAGGGTACACATACAGACACACACGCGTGTGCAAGTGGGGAAAGGCTGAGTGGGGTATGTAGTGCCTTTGAAGGACTTCAACACACGTAGGTGAAAAGTAATTAGCTTAAAAGTTTAACTATAGATCGTTCTCATTGAATTTCGTGCAATCATTTTGGAATACGAATTCGGGCAGGGGTTTGAGTCCGGTCTTCAGGCGGAAGTTTGTTGACAGCAAATTTGCGTTTATTAATGGCGTGAACAACGCCGACGGGCAGAGAGAGAGAGAGAGAGAGAGAGGGAGAGAGAGATAGAGAGAGCGAGAGAGATGGGAGAGTATCTAATTGAATTAAATGGTCAATCAAGTTGTTGGTGGAGTCTTGTCATTAGACATTGAACGAGTTTCCGCTGGCAATTGGACGTATGTTGTGCAGCCAGGCACTGAACAGAACAAAATTCTAATACAAAGTTAATAATTTGAAAAGTTCATCAAAATTACGTCATTAAGTACCAATACCGACGGATTCTCTATTGACAGATATCGCATCGGATGACAGAATGACATTTGTTATCACAGGAGCCAACTTATTCCAAGCAGTGTACGTGACGTAAATTACCAACCGTCAATCAGCTGGATACATGAATGATAGGAGGACAGGTTATAGTACCTTAAATATTCAATGCTTGTGAGTCGCCTAGCATTGAGTGCAAGCAGGACATCCATCGGAAAACTATCCACGGCGCGGATAAGTGCACGCTCCAATTATATACAGGGTGGGGCACGAATGGTGCTACAAAAACAAAACGCGATGACTTTTTTTTCCGTGTGAGTAATCGGCTTATTTTTTCTATTTGGCAGGTTGGCTATTAAAATGAATGGCTGGGATACCGAAAAAGGAAATTTAGATAGTGCAGCAGTAGCATGCTTTGCAGTCCTTCATTTCCGCCTAAAGGGAATTTCGGCGGGAGTTTGGCGACACTCCCCCGAGTAGATGGACCATTATGAGGCTGTTAAACATGTTTGACAAATCTGGAAGCATCGGGATCACATTGTTCAGGTTCAAGAAACAATCGCGGCTGATCACCCTCAATTCAGGCAAGCCCAAGCGATTCAACTCGAAACTTATCGGCGCGAACTTAAGTTAGGAGACTTAAACTTGTTTCCGTATAAAGTACAAATTACAAGCACCCTCTGAATTCGCCTATTTGCCTTCCAATTGGCCGAAGAAGGTTTGATAAATTTCTTGTTTATGTTTGATGAAGCTCATTTTGATCTAAACAATCTAACGAGTGAATCTAATCCAGAAATACTCCATGAGATAGAACTGCACCCAGAAAGAGTCACCGTGTGGTGCTCAGTTTCATTAAGGCGCATTATGGGACCATACTTCTTTGAAGAAAACTGTGTAACAGTAACTGTCAATGGGGACCATTATTTAAAGATGTTAAAAGAGTATTTTTTACCCAGAAATGTGCCGAAGAAGTTCCAGCCAGATGGAACAACTGCACACATAGCTAGACCAGTTATAGCGAAACTTTAACGAAAATTCCCAAACAAGTTGATTTCCAGAAACTCCACTTTCCGCTGGCCCCCAAGGTCAACTGACCAGACTGCACCAGACTTTTTTATGGGGTTTCGTCAAGCAAGAGGTGTACAAAACGAAACCAAGAAATTTGACTGAACTGAAGCAATCAACAATAATTGAACCGATCCTGAATTCAACTCTTCAGGCCGCAATGAACAATTTTCTCATCAGGTGTAGCATATGCGTGGATGAGCATGCAGGTCATTTACGGTCTATCATATTTAAAAACAATTAGCAATATAAAATATAATTGAAGTCTCTCTCCAATAAAAAAAAATGAAACCCATTGATTACAAAAAAGTTACTGGAGTTTCTGCTAAAATAAGAAATTTGGTGCGCCACCCTGTATAATGAATATTTGCTTTGTTAATGAGCGGGTGCAGAGGGGAGGTCAACGGTTTATTTTCGAATTTAGTATTTAATTGAATATTGTGATTAGTGCTATTGATCTTGCCCAGGTAATACCCGCTTCGACAATTACCCGAGTACCTGGGCACCCAAACAACGGGGTAATACTTAAGTTGGCGGGTACCCGGTATATTCTACCACGGCAATCGTACCAACTTGCAGACGAACCAACAAGTCTCTTCAGGTCGGACGGTCTTTAGGCAGTTACCTCCACTTTTCTATGCCAACGGTTTTGTTGGGAGTCCTCTATTGCGTTAAGCACGTAATTGAAAATTCATCGGGCTGAAGCAGTGTTGTACATGCGATCTATTTAACATAGCCATCTTAAGTGGCCCAGACACAGCACACATGTGCACATACTCGTGCCGTTGTGCTCAAGTGTGTCATCTGTGTGGTCTAGTCCGTACACCTGTTTTTGATGTTCAGCACTGTTTGAGCAAAATCAATATTTTTTCATTTCTGTTCCGTTAATTATGTTACGAATTTGTGTGAGGTGCGTGGTCAAAGCGACACCAAAGTGCGCGAGTTATGATATGTCCCGGGACGAGCACAAATGAAATAAGCTAATGTCATTTTAATAACAATAATATTTATTAAATTCAGAACAAAACAAAAATGATGTAATCGTTACCTAAAGCGATCTCCACAATCATCAACATTTCGAACCGATAACCTCAATTTTCCTCGTTGATCGGTTTTTTTTCCCGCAAATGCCATTTGAAATGGAACTCCTATATATATACCCTAATTTTTATTTTGAATTACTTTTATTATATACCAGTTGATTGTGCATTTTCATTTTTACTCGCTTCACTCCGTATATGACTACAAAAAAAATTAAGGGATGAATAGTTCCCAAAACATCACTTAAGCAGTTAACAAACTACTAACACGAAAACAATATGAGGAGAGGAAATGTGAAAGGACGCTACTGATCCTAACACGTAATCAAATAGGACAATGGAGAAATAGGAAAGGTGTAAACAAGTATGACACTTTGACAAAGACAAGTGCATTGATTCTATCCTTCGGGGGAATGTGTCGCGATATGTTGCCACAAACTACTCCCGCAGAACTGTGCTAGCGTTGAATGGGAAAACGCCTGGTAAGGCACTAGTTGAACGAAAAATGCTGCGTCGATTATAAGCTGCTATCTGCGAGGGCGGTGACTTGAGAAGACACGACCCTGAACTCTACGAGCTGTCCCAAGATGTGAATATAATCTGCAGGGCAAAAATACGTCGACTGCAATGTTCGACCACATCAACTGCATGAACGCCAACTAAGAGGGTCTACGAATCCGAGCGTCAGTGTACGAGAAGGAGAGGCAGATCACATTTCTGCCATAAAAACCAAGCCGTATCGGACGCAAGACAGCTTGGTCTTGACTGAAATGACTGAAAACCAGCGTGCCCAGGGCATAACCTTGCTCAGGCTCTGACCCTCCATGATCAGAGTATAGAACTGCCAGGAAAAAAAGTATCAAACTTTGTCACTAAGGAACCGATATAAGCCCACCCCTCGTGGGAGACTATTAGGAAGCACAACATTCAATCGCCACCTAAGGACCAAGATAAACTTCGCCACCATTTTAAAACAGTGACGGACTCCCTGACAAAGAGGAATACACTTCCTAAGATTGAGTATAAGCACAAGGTCAACGCAAATAAAAGTCCGCATTTTGTAACGATAGTGAAAAAGATACTCTTAATTTTTCTACACTTAACATTGGTCCTTCGAGCCGGATTGAATATGATACAAACAACAACACACACTCTCCGAATAACTACGCGCAAAGAGGAGTTTCCGAAAGGCCAAAGAAATGTGCACCGACCCGTCCTATCATTAAGCAGAAACCATTTGGGCCACACCTTGTATACACCCACACACCACAAGTTCTCTTGAGGCAAAAATAATTTCTTACGACCGATTTTGGGTGTCTCTCCAGGACATCAACATAAATTCAATTTGATTCCCTTCAGATTTCGATCAAATGGTCACTAAAACGACTCCATTTCGGTTTCACTCAGCGAATCACTCAATCCGCACCCATCCACGAGTCACCGTCCTTAGCCCTTAGGCAGTTGTGGTTGTAAATAAATCGCAGTAAAACCCCCCCGGGAGTTCTCAATGGCGAAATGTGTACCGTCTACCTCACATAAACCATCATCCGTTGCTTGGAAATTTGGAATTATGAGCGAAAACAAAAAGTAACGACCTGCGTTTCATAAAAAACTTGTTTTCCGAGATATTATCGGTCATTCGCTGGAGTGTGGTCGAGCTATAAAGACCCCCTCCCTATCGACTGCGGTCGGATAACCACATGTTGAAGGCAACAATATACACGTGTTGCGTCAACAAACGAGTCACAGTCCTAAAGGACCACTTTTCGTCACTCAAAGGGGGTCGTGTTTGAATTTTATTTCTCATCGTCAGCTTGCTTGTAACTCTTAACCGAGTAAACAGGCCTGTGCGGCGCGTAGCGGCAGCCGTTTTGCCGTAAGCGGCCCATGAAGACATCAAAATTAACCTCACTTTTGATGGTGCGTTTTTAGGCTGGCTGGCTGTACTCTATGCAAGGGATCGATCATGTTTATCCTTTGAGCAGTTAAACAAGCGTGCAACTATTAAAATATTAATGAAATTCCCGTTGACTTCAGTGGAGTATAAATTTTGATTGCCGGCCATTACGGATTGCATTAATTTCAACTTAATATCCCTGCGGTGTCGGGGTTAATTTATTTCCGGGATGTATTGCCGTTCGTATGTCGGGAATGAATACAATACGAGTGTGTGGTCACACTATTGATTACAGTGTCTATTTGCGTCAGGAATTAAATGTTCAATTTAAATGAATTATTGTTTGACATAAAATCTGCTGTCTGTGTGTGTGTGTGTGGGGAATCGATCTTTGCGTCTACAAACCGATGATATTTACGGAAGGGAAGTTTTTTAATGAGCGATTCCGTCTGATACTTTGCATGACAGCCGCTCATTATGTGTCCAATATCGGTCGATGAACAGTCATAAATTCGATATTTTGTGGGTATAGCTTTAATCAGAGAAGTTGCTGCTGACGTGTGTGGGTGGATGGGGACTCATTAATGTTGCTTGCCGGAAATATAAATGTCTGTACTGCGTATAAGTGGCAGCCTTACGAAGTTGATAGCTCAATTGCATGTCAAGCTCAGATCAATTATTCGAGGAGCTGTTTGAAGAAACGATTGAGCGTTGAACGTTGGAGGTGTTTGAAAGAGTTAAGGTCGAAGCATCATACAGGTGGTGGATCAACTTTGGAGAACACCTAAGTGTCATAAATTTGTAAGATAGGTGCATCGTTAATGGTGTCCTGCAGCCGCACTTTTAAACAACCTCTTCGACAAATTACAATTCGGTCTGGTCTTTGGGCAGAGTTCTGCGAAAAAGAGGAGAGCCTTCACCGTAGCCAAACTCCCATGTGGGGAGACATGTGGAAACAATCCCTTCACCTAGTTTGATTTGGTAGACCTCTCATGCCGCGCAGTTTCTCGCCCTCAGGTTGACAATAAGATAAGCCGCAGTCGACTTAACCGCAACCTTGTTAGCTGCGGGTGATTTAATAAGCACATTTGTATCTTGTTGTGTACATTGATTTGCAACTCCCTTTGTATGCCAGCCTTAGTTGCACTCCTTTGCGGTCTAACAATAGAATCCGACTTGGGATTATCAAACGGCATCGTTGCTTCATTGAGTTGTTGAAATCTGCACCAAGTCACAGCTCTGAATTGGAAAACCCTGCGCCTTGTAATTCAGAAGGTTTCACGCCCAAGGGAATTCTGCAATGGTTCCACAAGCAATCGATGCAACAAAGCATGGTTCAATGTTTTAAACATGTTCGAGGATACGGCATCCCCAACGAACAAGGCCAACTGGAAATTACCTCTCCATCGTGCCAGCAGGCATTGCAATCAAAAGCATCGTTCTCGGCGTCGTTCCCTCCATCGGCATATCACATCGACTGATCTATTGATAAAATTCCAATTAATTTCTGATACACACGAGTTGATGCATCTATCTGCCGGGGCTTTAATAAATTGGATTATGTAAATGTATAGCGAAACCTTAGGTATAACTTTGTCGGTGTATCAAATGGAAAACCTTCAATTAAAATTCCACTGAAAGTCTGCGTCCTCTGCAGATGAGGAACGCGAACAAATGAACAAGAGAAACTTTTTGTAAATAAAAGCCAGCTTTAGGATTAAGCCATAAACACCAATTCATCCAAAGTGCTCATCACTTTGTGTCGTCATCATTTCAACCATACAAATTATGTTGCTTGAAAAACAAAAAAAATACCCTTTTTGCTTCTCTTCGGCGGCTGTGTTCACATATCCGCTTCATCTTTCGTATATTTTATGATCCACGCGGCATTCATTATTTTTTTTTTTGCAAAAAAAAATGTGTATTTCATTCGAAATTAATTTTGAAATTTTACCAGGGGAACGAAAGTTAATTCGCGATTTATCCTTGTATCCATTAGGGAGTGAATGGTTTTAGCCTCGCATGAGCGGATGCCTAGGTACAGTATTTTCGGTCGATTGGCGTGGCGTGGCGTAGCCACGTACGCGTGTGTCAATTACATTGCAATTTATTTTCCACTCCATGCACATTAGCCATTGGATTTAATTCTATTAACAATATTATTATACACTGCACAAGGTGGGGTGGGGGTGGCATTCATTATGGCGTATTTGAATGCAACAATGTTGGAATAACCGTGTTGAGGAGGCTGGAAATAAATATGCATGCAATCGGGGAATGGGTGTTTACGTTTGAAAGGATTTCATTGCGTGCGCAAATACTGTGAATGATTTGCATTATACCTGGACGGTATTTAAAATGATTATTCAATGAATATTCAGTCGCGGTTGACTTTGAATGGCAATTTGGGCTTTACTGTGCTAATTTTGTTACTGCATCATTGGCGGTTATTGCACGCGTATATTAATTAGGCTAATTTGTTGCGTTGGCCAATGGCTTTAAAACTGTAGCAACTGACTAAAGTCAACGCCCATCAGTCTCGTTGGGGAGAGACAAGCAATCTTGTATCCTTAAAAAATGTCAATATGGAGACTCAAACTAAAGGCTAACTCCTCAAACTCTGGAGATGATCAAGTTCAGGACTTGCATGATGATTATGTTTGATCTAAAAGACTGCTCTTTTAATTCCCTTTGACCTCTTCCACGGCTGCTCTGCCATTTTGGTTGAATGCGGTTTTTCCTATCAGATTATGATTTCCACAATAGAATTAATTTTCGTATTATGACAATTCTTAGAAATTCCTACAGAAGTGAAGGACGATACATCCCCGTAGCTGATGACAGCGAACACAGAGAAGAATTATACATAAAAACAATTATATGGGTGGGGCTACAGTCAGAGGTGGACCTGGGCCTAGCAACTACTCGTAATGTGTGTGGTATTGTTCACGAGATCAAGGAGCCTGCTGGTGTATACCTACGAAGATTGAGAAGGTTTTCCTAGTAAAATATAATCATCGTTGAGCATTGTCAGAGCCAGCCACAGAGAGATGGATGCGTGAATGAGAGCTCTTTCGATAAAGGAACCTGGATATCCAGGACGCACACTACCACTATGTCACGACGATTTATATACAGTCGCCTTCCTCTAGTTCTAACTCCCTTTTAATACAACTAATATTGATATGCCGTCAAAACTCAACTTTGAGGCAAGTTTATTCCGGTCAAAACCCTTTGTTTGTGTAGAATGGCGTGGCAGAACTCACGGTCTGGTTCCATAAACTGAAGACAACCAACAGCCTTTTCAAGATCGAGTAGAGTGTCGTCCGAGTAGTATGTTTGCGTAGGTGCATCAGTCTTCGAAAGAATCAAATTATTCATCTTGTTCGAATGGTGAATCATTCTTTGTTTGAACCAAGATATAGCCTTTCAACTTGCGTCAAAGCTAATTCTTGTATTACTTTATGTTAGCTCTTCAATGCCAACCTTAAGAAACGTCTCTGAGAATAAGCTCACGCCACGTGAAGACAACGAAACCCTCATGTTTGGTTTAGGCTCCAATTTATGGACGTGTGGTCAAAGATAAGAGGGTCAACTATAAGATCTTTTAAATGTAAGCATTTATTTCGAACGTTTAACTTTTGTACTTAACAAAATTGTACATACAGTGAACTCTCCATAAGTCGAATTTCTATTTTTTACAAAAATTTCCTGCAATTTTCCATACAAAAGCCTCACTCTAAGTCAAACTCCTTCTAACTCGAACAAATGATGGTATCCCGTGACACCGTTGGACTTGTATTTGCTACCGTGTAGCTCGCCCTTCACATTTTGTAGTTTTCAATGTTTCTCAGTGGGTATGATTGCACGTCCCTCACCTTTCTTAATCCCTGAAAAAAAGAACAGCATTTCGACAGCATTTTCGATAATAGATGTCAAATGGCTCGAATTCTTCCGACATCCTGAACAATTATCAAATTAAAAAAAGTTACACGTATTTCCTCTTGAACTACTCTATCAATCGATGAAAACCCCATTGAAATCCGATGCGTAGTTTAAAGGATTTTAGCATCACAGGGACAGACGGCGGGAAGCGACTTGGTTTTATACTTGGTAAAGATTTGCAAAAGTTCGTCACTTAATGGTTTGAGTCCATTGGAGGGTCTGAGCCTGAGCATGAGTTCATCAATGCACATTATTTATCAAAGATTTTTTTTTTAGAGGCGAAGGTCTTTATTTTGAAATACAACACAGAAAAATTAATTGTAATTTAAGTGAATTTGAAATGAATAGAAACGGAACTGCTGCTATGTTCCCACGTAGAGTTGTGTCGTTCCGGACACGTGTAGCTCCCGGAACTATGTCCTCTGTCGGAAACATTTCCTATCGTTCCGTAAACTCACCCTAAACATGTCCATTGTAACCAGAAATTCTACACAAGCACACACGGTATGGCACATGGCACACAAAATGATACACACACGTTTGTGCGTACCAGAGTCGGAACTATCAAGTATCTTACGTCCATACATGTTATTACCGAGCAAAAAAAATGCAAACGGGTACAACATTAGAAATAATTCTGCGTAGCTTCCTGTAACGGTATCCAATCTGGTTCTTATTTTGAAATGTTTCTTCCTCCTTTGTGAAACCGTTTGATTTTGAGTATCAGGTTGTGATTGGTCTCGCGCAGAAGATAAAATCATTTAAATAAGTGGTATAAGACGAACATTTGGACGTATTTTTATTTGTATATACATTCCAACGTAGCCATCAGTCTATACTTTCTTATAATAATAATAATACTATGAGTGGCGCGACAGTCCGAGGTGGACCTGGGCCTAGTTTCTCAGCAACCACTTGTGTTGTGCGTGCTATTGTTCTACGAGTGGAAGGGACCTACAGTTTTAATACCGACTCCGAGCGGCGAATTTGAGAAGCTTTTTCTAGACAGGAAATACCCTTTGAGCATTGTCAGTGACTAGAAAGAGATGAAGCCATGAATTATCAAAGGTGGTAAATTCGGGTATCGAACCTGGGACTCTCTGCGTAGGAGTCGACACATTTACCCACTACGCCACGGCGACCCACGACCCACATACTTTCCTATGGGAGATAAATAGTTCAGGGCACATGTTTGACACAGCCATATCCAATGGACAAACACAGGCCGAACCTTGTTGGGTTTCAATTTTGAGGTGGCCTGTAAATCAGCTGTTTGTTGAAAATTAAATTCGAAAACTAAAACACCAAAACATAAGAGAGAAAATCACAAAGTGACCGAAATAAAGTGAAGTTCACTGTCTCGTGGACGGATGAACTCAAGGGTTTCGCCGAAAGCACGTGGCTTCGAAACCTCGAAAATGTATTGCGAAACGTCGGAGGTTTGGAGGAATTTGATGAAACCACGTGATTTCATGGAATGCATCACAGCGTGAAATTGAATTCATTTGACGGATCAATTTATGATTGAATATGATTTTGACCGCCACGGCTGATGCGTATACTCGTAATGCATCAAGCTGCATGACGCGTCGAATTTTTTGCTTTAAGTCCAAGGGCTGCACAAAAAATTTGCTGCTCACTATTTCTTTAACGTTTTGAACACCATCATTTTTGAAGACAGGTGGAACAGGTGAAGACAGGTGAGTCGACAGGCCCATAAGAGTGCGTTGACTTTTTCCGGGCTTAACGGTATTTTTACAATATAATAATGAATAACAGGTTCAAATAAAACACTTTTTTCAATTATTAAGAAATTTTAAAAAATTACACGTTTATTAATTACACGTTAACGTATAACAAAATCCTTGCTTTGAATTTCTCGAACTGAAACACTTTTTTGAAAATAAATGTGGCACGGGCGGGAGTCTATTCATGACGAATTTTCAAACCAAAATAAGCCCAGAACCAGAAATGAAGTATTACAGAGATAGCCGACTTCGCAGCTGATTGTCTCCTAGTCAATCGACAAATTTGAGTGCTTTTTTGACAGATATTCGTGAATGTTTAACAGTAATTCACGAAATAACGTGAATGCGGTTATCTGATTGGTCAATTTGATTTGAGAAAACCAGAGGTAGAAGTCGGGCATCTCTGTAATACTTCGTTTCTGCTCAGAACAGTCGATAAAACAACAACTTTCACATGAACTATCAGAGAAAACAATGCTGCCAAGTTAAAGTTCTCCGCCTCCGAAAAAAAAGTCATTGACGAAGAATTCAGATACTCGAATTTAAACCTTGTTTGTGTCAACATTAAACCTAGCTGAGTATAGATTTCCACTTGGATACATATGTCCTGGTAGACCTCTTTGAATATGTCTAGTCCGTGTCTAGGTACGGGTCTATACATAAGTGACATTCAATAACCCCTAATGGACAGTCTACAGACTGCAAACGTTATTAATTTAAGTCGAATTTGATATACGAGCCACAGAGCTGTTGACACTGGACATCGTCAAAGGTAACCTTACTCCAAGCATACTGACTGAAGTTAAAAAGGAACAAAATAAATAAAACATCAACATCGAATTTCATTCACCTCTGGTCTCCCCCCCTTTCATTTCACATCGATTCATAGACAACATCAGTCCAACAGAACTTCAATAAGCGGCCCACAAAAATAATTATACACCCCTACTCGCCCACAGTGTCATTTGAGCCGATGCGATGTACGAGTATATATTTGCAAGGATGCAGGCACAGTGCATGCGGCAGGATAATTAGCTTGTGTCAATTATATTAGTTGGGTAAATTAAAAGGAGCATTTGATTGAATAAATACATACGAGCACAGTCCGCTGCACACACCGGCACATGACATTTGTGTATTCCGGTGTGGCAATTACCAACGTGGCAGTACGCACACCCGGATCCGTTGGTATGCATGTTCATCGGATGGCATTAAGTCAATGTTTTCATTGCATTAACACCGAAAGGACATCGTTTGATTCAATTACACTTGATTCGTTTTTCGCTGGACTACGCCACGCACACATATGCGTGTGTTAACTGTTGCCGTGGCAATGGTAGACTGCCCATAAAGTGGGCTTATGTATTTCGATGGACTTCGTACAGTGTGTGGGAATATTTTATGAAATAAACGAATTCAATGGGTACGATATTACGTTAATAGGCATCACATAAAGATTCAATATTGGCCAATGACTAAAAACACATTTGCAGTGCAGTGGATAATGTTCAGTGGACTCGCCGTTGGCGACACCTGGCTCCATAGGGTGTTTGATGAAATAGACTGCTTAGGTCAACATGGCTTTGGAAATAAGCATGTACTGCTTGTAGCAATAACGGAGGAAATTCGTTTAGCTTCATATGGTCATCCGATTTTTGGTTACGGAAGTGGACTTAAACAAAACACATGCAAGGCTTGGATTTCGATCAACATTTTTATTTATTTATTTATTTAAAAAAGCTAACATATAAATGTTAAAATTATAAGTTAGCTGGAAGGCCAGAGCGATGAAGCCTTATGCTAACATTTTTATTTAAATAAATTGTAACATCTTTCGAATGTCCTCCAAGGGAGTGCCGACAAAGCAATGTTCAATGACTTTTGGGACTTATCGGGCAATAAATTGGCCACAACTTGACGAATATTCGTCTTCAAAAAATTCAAAATTTTGCGGCGTTGCATTTAACATTGTCTATAACCATGCGAGTTGATGGTGACGGTTGTACCATCCTCGCAACCTCTTCCGCAGGTTTGACCACACTTCTGAATCTTCCGCCGATAGACATTCTCCGCAGACAGATGTGGGCATCGCTGCATAAGTGGAAGGAACTCTGTTCTGTGTCAATCAGTCAAACCTGCTACCTACGTTCCATTTTAGAAAAATATGTCAACCTGCTTTCTCTGTGGTTCCTACTGGTAGTCTGATCACCAGAGTTTGGATGGTCTTCCGTGAATTTTCCAATCGCGTCTAATTTAGGCATCAAGTAGATATCCAATAACCATTTCGATTATGGCAGCAATGAAACGCCTTTCAAGCAAAAAATATAGGAAGCGTGGTTTTGTTTTCCGATATAGTTATTGGTTCTGATGGCCTAGGTCTAGTGATTAAGTCTCTAAAGGCAGTCACATTTAACCCGAAAACTTTAAGGATATGGATTAAGGAAAATTGTGATATTTCAGTAAATTGTGAAGTTGCTAGAAAAAGCACTAATTTGGTCCTCCTTCCGTGTGGAGATTGTAACGCTTTTGGTATCATCAGTAGACACTGCACCATTTACACTGATGCCTTTAGATGGCGGCTGTCCTATAGTGAC
The DNA here is from genome assembly GCA_964034865.1 of Eristalis intricaria. NCBI lineage: Eukaryota > Metazoa > Arthropoda > Insecta > Diptera > Syrphidae > Eristalis > Eristalis intricaria. The sequence continues at coordinate 110,405,469 of OZ035873.1, read as the reverse complement.
TTCTGCTAAAGCCAGTAAGAGGATGGAAGTATTATCCACCTTCCCGGAGACTGCATTGCCACCTATGGACTTGCTCTTTCAGTAGTCTGACCGAACTAAGAAATATTAGAGTTAGAGTTATATTATCTTCATAGTTTTGTCGAGAGCACCAACTAGCCTGCGGAGTACAATCGACTGAGCAGATGTTCAGCTAAGCCCTGAGCTTACGCTGACTTATGTGTAACTACTCCTTGTGGCCATGACAGTCAGTCACTCTAATTAAACCTTGAACTTCACCTTTCCAGTGTGGACAAAGGATTGATTAGGTTTTCGCTCAATGCACTCTGAGAATTTCAAGTATCTCGGAGTATTTTCCACAAGTGATGACAGCATTAATATATGTATGCTTTCCTGTAGGATTCAGCAGACTGAGTAAATTTTGAAACAGTTTGGAATATTTGTAATCAGGAAGGCCGCTGTGCTCTTGTTTAAGTGGAGCTAGCTTACAGTTTAGTAGCGACTCCGAATGGCGAGTTTTGTGAAACTTCTTCTAGACAATTGTACACTTTGAGCATTGTCAACGACTCGAATGAAGTGGGAGCGTTAATCCTAAAGGCATTCGTGTCAGAACCCCTAGCGTAGATGTCGACACACCCTCCAACTTCATCACAGCACCTATGTTCAGTTGTACAATGTCGGAATGCAGTCACTGCCAAGGTGATGGTACATCCACACAGTCTTCGTTCCAAAAAAATGCAATACGTCACCCACCATCTCTATTCAGAGCAAGTACTGATGAATTGATATTACAGTGTACAGTGAAATCTCTCATAAGCGGACATCTGCGGGAACGACATTTTTGGTCAATTTAAGAGTGTAGCCACTTAGCCTGGTCGTTGGCGGCTGCAGACGAAAGACGGGGGACAGTGAGTCTCTACCGGGGCTCATCTTTCTTTGTGGATGGCGGCGGTGGAGCTGGAGAACAGCTTAGTCAACGGCGGCATCTGAAACACCAGTTACCTAGTGCGGTCTCCTTCTAGAGCTACTCTCACATATTCGGAGCTCAGGTTTAGAAAGTTCTTCCAGGTCCAGGCCTTGAAATAGAGATGGCGCGGAAAAAGCTTTAGAGCCAATGGCAGCGCTCACAACCTCAAGGCTACCGACATCGGATAAGCCCGGTCCCTTCGTCCGAGGGTAAAAGAATATGGCCTGGCCTCCCAGTTGCGGGTTGTGCAAAAAAATATATTTTTATTCGGACTTTGCTCGTCTGTTCTTTATTGCGGTTCAAATCCAACTCTGCTTGACAAAGAATAATAACTTATCGACCTACTTTATAACTTATTCTGCTTGTTCAGGTGTTTTTACCTGACGTACATAATTCGCCATAATTCGCTTAGCTTGCACATGTGATCGTCTTGTCGCGATTCTTTGCATTGAATTTGCGTCCGGAAGTCGGCCAGACGTTTTGTCATCATAAATCGGCGATCGCGTGTGCATTACATTGAACTTTGATATATCATATATCATATGATACATTTTATGGTGGGAACGTTACGTTCAACTGTAACAGTTAACTCCCTCACCACGTAAAACACCAATTGTTCAGAAACAACCACATGCGACCCCAACAAATTAATTAAGGACAACCATTTTCAGTTCTGCACGACGAATGTTAGGTCCTTCAACAGACCACATGCAACCGAAGAACTCGCGGAGGAGCTGGACTGACACAAAGCAGGCATCACCGCAATCCAGGAAGTGCGGTGACAAGGCCCGGACAAGTAGAAGAAAAACTGCAACATCTACTGCGGTGATTGCAACAGAAAAAGGCGCTTTTTTCTATGTGAATTTGTTGTTCGAGGCAGACTTGAGCAAAATTCTTTGTCTGTAAAAGCGAACGCCTCATAAAAATCCCCCACAAGGCTGAATTTGGAAACATCAGCTTGATTTGCGCCCACGCCCACAGTGGCCAAAGATGACTGCAGACAAAGGACATACAATCAATGACCCAGCTTCGACACCAAAATCGTTCTAGGAGATTTCAATGCAAAGCTGGATAAGAAAGACATCTTTGCTAAAGTCAGGACTCAGGCTAGTGGACTTTGTCACGGGACGTAGGCCCTCTGTAGCTAGCACGCGGTTCCCACTCCTCAACATCCAAAAATGGATCTGGCTAATGTATACTTTATATGCACAGACATCATACGCAGATATCTGTACCAGAAATTCTTGGGTCCTGTAAGAGAGGAGTGAAGGGAGAGTGACGTCGCCAATGGTTTGTTCCGAAGCGTGGCCAAAGCTATTTTTTTTTCTTGTGCAACAATTTTTTTCGAAATTTAAGAAATGTGCTCTTCAACTAAGAGATCTTTCCATTATTGAGGAAACAGTAGAATCCAGCCATTTGAATTTATTTTGCCCGTTAATGCGAATTGTCCGCTGAACAGGGTGTCCGCCAATGAGAGATTTCTCTGTAATAAGCTTATCGAAAATGTGAAGAATCGAGATCCTTGAACACAAATTGTTCATCCCGCAGACATTTTCCCTCAGCAGCCACCAGCCGTCTTCCCATGGATAACTCCAATTAACCACGCCCTCAGACATCCACTTAAATCCGTCTGACATCAGCAAAGGTCGGAAAATATCATTCACAGCTTACTCTTCATGCCACGGGAAATTGGGTTAAGAAATTCTTTCACGCTTCACAAAATACCCTTTGATTTCCCCCGTCTACCTCTAAGCGTTAATTCATATGAGTTGCTCTGTGGTACGCATTAGTGTTCATCGCTGATAGACATTTCGTCAGTAGACTCCTTCAGAAGCAACCTTGAAATGCTCGCATTGTTGACGAACAGAAAGGACCCACAGGACTCTTAAAAAGAAACTGCCAAGTACCGCTTCCCGACTTAAAGCTCTTATTTCCCTATTCATTTAAATAGCATCCATCATCATTCTTACGGATTCTGTTCATCGAGACGTTATCGTTGTATCCCACAAGAAGGAAAATACACAATTTATGCTGACAAAATAAATTCCTAAGACAACCTCATGCACGAGTGCTGACATTGACACAAGCCAAGTACACAAACAAATATGTACGTGCACCCAAGCATGAATAATATTCATCCTTCGGTTTTTCATCTCAATTGACTTATTAACAATGTAGACGAAACCCTCCCCCCCCCCCCACACACACAAACACACATAGGCAAATACAAAACAAAGCCGAGAGGCGGGGTGCGCGGGCAGAAACGAATGACTCCTTAATGACCGAATAAAATTGGATGCCTGATCCTCATCGAAATAAATTAACAAAAGATATCAGGAGAAGGAAAAAATCAAAGAGAAGAGTCTTCGACAACAATATGCCATCCAACACCGTCCTTCAAGATGGATTCAGATTTCGCAGTCCCCATCCCCCTTTGCATAGTAAGGATATCCCCGACGACGAAAGGCTCCTGCAGAATATTTAATTTAAATACGCTTATGACCAGAACAATATCCATTCACTCCTGCTCCAAGCCATCGGCAGGTTGGGCCTTTAAGGCCTCCCACCCTCCCAGCAGTTGACGCAATATGGTCGTCAGTTGGAAGCTCGTGTCGAGAAGTCTATTTTTGAAACTTTAAGAAGACAAAAAAAAATTGATTTCAGTTCTCTCGTAGTAGACGCCGCGCCGCCGGAAAGCAAAACCAAAAAGACGCCCCTACACTCAGGCGAACATCTTTTTATGTATTCCAACCCTCTCCACCGCCCCTCGTCATAATTGCTGTCGGAGCATCCATCCATCCACTACGAGTATTTCTCGTGGACGAAGGACTGCCAGTCGGACGCGCAAGCCGACTATCCGACCAGAAATCCAACGGACCCACAACCAGGACAGACATTTTGCCTTTTCATAATAATAAATAATTTCCATCAAAGGATTTTCAAACGATCCTTTTGTTGTGTCCCTTGTATTAGATACATTTCTCGCATGCTATTATTACCTCAAGAGATTTCATCTCTTCGGCATCGTGCTGCGCCTCACGCCACCTTCAAATTGGGTTTTTGCGCCTTGCTTCTTTTCGGTTATGTTCTTGTTCCTCTTGTTCCACTTGTTCAAAGAAAATCATTAACTTTTATTAAAATGAAAACAAAAAATAAATGGAAGGACGCAACAAAACTGAAACACACACACACAAAAGAGAAACCTTCCCAACACAATGAGAGGACGAAGAAGCAAAGATGCGAAGACGCGGATGCAGAGAAATTGGCACACTACTCCGGCCACCAGGGGCGGGAGAGACACCACCACCACTTGTGCCAAAATGAAATTTCTCATCCAAACGAACGATATCCCCCATAAGAAGGTGCAGGATATTGCAAATTTCTCTTGGATACACTCAAGTTCATGTACAAACACCCAGCCATACACATTTAAAATAAAAAAAAAGTAAATATTAGGGGCGGTTGGTAGCAACACTATTTACGGCTTGTATGCGGGCCTGAGTTGGTAATCATTTCATCAAGGTCGCATATGCACAGGCAAAGTTTGCTGCCCTTTGGTGAACGAGGAGAAGTTTACAAACACATGTAAATACATATGTTTCGGGGCTAACGAAGAACACAACTGAAAGGTTGTGCAGAAAGTAAAGCCACCCGGAGTAATCTCGTGTGAGTTTGATCCTTAATATGAAAACTTTAACAATTACGAGTACTAACTTTGTGACAGTATTTGTGGAAGCTGTCGTTATAGTTGAGTACAAGTCATACACTTTGGTTTCATTTTTCCGGAAGGATATGCCACTTCATTGGAGCACTGCGGTATTCAGTGTTTGTTGGTGGATGAATTTCAAAGGGGATGCGCTGGGGAATGAAGTGTGTATTTGTCAAAGGAATTCCTTGAAAAAAAAAAGAACGAAAACCAGTCTAAAGGCTCATATCTTTCAATGGGTCTTCCCTTCTCTTTGGAAGTTTAAAAGTTCCCATAAATGGTAAATAACCTTTTCATACATTAGAGACTTTCCGTGCGGTGTGTGCTTGGATACGCTGGATCGACGTTGGAAATAAGTGGTTTCTTATTGACAAAAGCCTAACAACCGCCTTCCGGGCTGCATTCTTCGGCATCTATTTGATGTGTCGCTTTGGCAGAGGAGCGGCACTTCCCGATTTTTTTTTTTTTTCTGTGAGAGGCACTTGAGTTTTGCGAGACACAGTGGGACTCTCCAGATTGAGTCGTTTGCCACTGTTTGTGGAACAATGTCAATCGTTAATTGATTTGAGTGCTTATCTTACTCGCTAGATTCAATGGCATAAATCATGGAAGAACTTTATAATCTATTTATCCATCAGAGAATATGTTGTAATATGTTGGAGCATCGGGAACACCATGAGTTCTCCAACGGTCAATGTCAAGCGCATGTATTGAAAGTTGATTCGAATATTTTGCAACGAGAGTCGGTCTCCGCCAATGTGTAGATGAACCTCTTCGTGTGTGCGCCAAGGTAATTAGCAGGAACAGAACGGGCCAGGACCAAGAGCTTAAGTAGACAATCTGTGATGACAATGACAACATACAAGAAAAATTTCACAGCAATCCATTAAACAAATATAAGAACACATCGAACACCTGATACTACCTACGACCGATCGACTACAGCCGAGAGTGCAAACAAAGCTTGGAATAAGAGATTCCATCTCAGCTTATAAGAAAGTGCGCTGAAATTCTGCGCTGGACGGCGAATCTTGCAACGAATTAACCAAAAAAAATATAGGAAAACTTTCCAAGGTTTCCTTCAAAAGCTCAATCGTGTTCTTGACGAAGAATAAGCATATTAATTGTTCGCTTCTGCGAATACTCTGGTTTAAATTTAAGACACTCCGCACCGTACTAGTTGTCATTTGGAAGTTCCGGAGTGCGGAATTCAGGGACATAGTCAACTAAACAAGTCCAGTAAAATTTATTATTATTATTGAATTAAAAATTGTAAGCATTTGTGCCAAAAGACTTGAACTTGAAATATACCGTTACGGAAAAAACGTGTACAAGTTAGGGAACTAGAATAAATTGCGACAGTGCACAGAAGTTTCGATAAACTCTTGGTTGACCCGCATCAGTCTGATGGGAAGCCACGAAGTAAGAAACTATTACACAAAAAGTTCAACATGGAAACACCAGATCGATTCAACTGGTGCGTTTTATCAAGTGGTACTGTTGTACGTCGCAAGGTTTTGTGTTTTAGGAAATAGAATTGTATTTAGTTGTAACAAGAGATGACAGACATTTCTCCATTTGTTACGTCTGCTACTTAATAACGTAGTCAATGTAGTAAAGGTAACAAAATGTATTTGACGTAGAAAAACGTCAAAATGTAGTTGAGATGGCAATGTAACGTCAGTTGAGTTCAGAGGTGCATATGTAAACAACGTTATCAACATCATCTTCTGACCCGCATGATCCACTAAAGGGGTTGCTGGAGTAAGCCACGCAGGAGAGATCTCCAGGCAAGTCGATCCTCCTCCATCGACTGTAACTCATCAGAGGTTATGCCCAAGCATAACTAGGCGAGCTTATGGACTTGGTCCTTCCTGGGTCTGCCATCATCTGTAGTCACCTACCTGACGGAATCGAAAGTCGTGAGGTGTGGCCATTCGTTCTACGTGACCAAACCAACGAAGCATAGTTCTTTCCGTTCAAAAAGTGCTTGCGTAGAAAATGACCAAAATAGTTCACAAAAGGAAACTTAAGACAGCTGCAACAATTTGGAGCATTCACGGATAAGATACAATGCCAAAATAATAACGACTCCGCTTGGTTAGAGTTTCGTTAAGTTTCGTCAACGTTTTGTAGGTATTCGTACGTATGCGATGTTTTTGCGTGCACCAATCGAAAATTTGACGATGTTTCTTGTGCGTTTTCTTTCCGTTCTGACATAAGTTTGCTAAATTTCCTCAATTTTGATTTGGCCTTGACTTGAAAATAACAAATAACAATAGCATAAGTATTAACACATCATTAATTAGCGTCAGGCCACGAAACAAAGATCTACATTTTCAAAAGAATGTTCCTAAAACGACTAGTTGCGCCTGGCTATTTAAGTGTTTTCCCTGAGATTTTCCCATGCAATATTATAAAAGTCTCGCCTGAATGTTTGAATGTATGCAAACGGGCGCGTGAACATCCCTCAAATTACGAGCAACTTAACTCACACACCATTCACCATTTCCGACATGTCGGTGGTTGAGGTGTCTGTTACTTTTCATTCTAAAAGTTTAGACATAATCTGCTCCCTTAATGTTCTGTGTGCACAATACTCGTAAACATTTCAATTAAATCCGACTGTGCGGTGGTTTCCCAACAAGGTCAGGGCCGATTGTGGGTTATGATATCATGCATTCATGTGATCTGGAAATTGAATTTCAATCACTTGTATACATGCATGGAATTTCGTCTATATTCAAATGTTAAGCATATGAACTGGCAATTTGCCCAACAATTGTCAAAATGTCTGTATTCGTTTATTCAATTGGAAATAGTTGAAATGAGACTGAGACAGAGATGTGCTCAATCGAAAACCGGATTATTTCATTTGTTTTTTTTTTCGAGTGATATGAGATGTGAGAATAATTGTTTCTATGAAGAGGAATTTGATCAACAGCTATGAGAGTAGTAGATTCTGTGTCATTCATCGCTGAAGGACATACCTACTGTCTACGATACGCTTCGACTCAATCAATGCACAAAAATGCGTCTGAACTCTAGAGTGCTTATTGAGAGTTTCAATTCGAACAATTCAAAATAAAAGTCGTTCTTGTATGCCATGACGTTTGCATTTCTCGTGGGTACCTACTACCTAGTGCATTTTTTGAAAGTTGTTCACTGCATCTCCTTTCTATTTCTCTGATTCTAAGGTGATCTTAGTTGAAGTGGTTCTTGTGACTGGAAAATGTTATTAATTTTATTTTTTAATTTGAATTTGATAAAGGTTATATATTGAAGAACTTTCGAGTTACTAGAACGTTAACGAGTGAATGGGTCAGTTGGTTAAGTGCCTGCCCTTGGTTAGTGGGGTCCCCGGTTCGAATCCCAGTGAAAGCTGAGTTAATAAACTTTATCCAGTTTTCAAATGTGGTCCAGTCATCACTAAATTAAACGGCAAACTGACTGGAGTGATCGATCAGTGGTAGTAGTCTGACTGTGGGTACCACAATGGACCAACATGGTCTGAGTGTGCCGGTGAATTCACTAGTAGCTCCTTCCTTAACCCTACTAAATCATTGCTTGATTGAATCCATCCATTACCCGACAAGGGTCAACTATGATGAATTCAGGATTAGGCCTTTTCCTTTTGGCGTCGACAGCGATGTGAACGAGTGTACTTAGAAACGTGTTCTGAAAGGGACGATCGAATTTCAGCCAATGACAAAAGAACGACTTTAGTAAGGGCATACACAATCCACTCTCGATAGCACGAAATTCTCCATAATTCGAACTAATTGTAAGATCCTTTGAAAAAACGTTGATAAATCAAACAAATCCTGTGTTTTGGTACGCTCGTTAATTCGAAGTGACTGCTCAGTCGGATTGCCAACAAACACGCTGTAATTCGAAATAATTCGAAATCATGGCTGGTTACCTTTCTGTAATTCAAAATGTTTTGCACCTCAATGTGTGTTTTGTAATAAAGTGTGTCAAATTAACTTAACATGCATAATGTACTTATTTCCTTTATATCCTTTATTTATTTTTCGTCCTTCGCTCCAAGTCGACAATTTTTCTTTATTTCGAACTCTCGGTAATTCGAATTTTTTCGGAAGGTCCCCTGAGTGTCGAATTGTCGACAGTTGACTGTATTTGGATGCAGAGTTCGGCAAAGAGAACACTCATACAAATAAAATACAGTTAAATTTGTTCATAGGGACCTCATAGATACCTCGGTTATAAGGACATTTCGGTTATAACGACGAAGTTAAAAGCTTAAGTTTTATTTCACATTCAATATTGAATAACATTTTTCTGTTGTAATTACCTTTACTTGGTTGCTTTTGTTACCAAATTCGGAAACTACGGCGTAATAAAGAACAAAACGGAAGAATTGTCACCCACTTTTTCGATATTCCTATGTTTACTGTATGACACGACGCAGTACGCAAACATATGTTTGAATGCATCTAGAGTTTATTTTCTTTGATTTGTGTGTCAGTTGTGCTAATTAGTCATTCAGAAACATCGGTTCAGAGTACAATGTTTATTAAATGTAATTTGTATAAAAGGTAAGGCAAAAGTTGATGTTTTTATATAGCTACATCCGCTTGTAACGACAGAAAGTTCGTCTCACATGAGTATCTTCAGTTCAGAGTCATTTTTATAACCGAATTTCACTCTATAGTTAATATCAACAAAATCGAATATGCAAGACCAGTAGGATCACAATTGAGCATAATTTGAGAGTTGACATTGAAAAAGTGCTTATGAACTGACAACATGGCACAGAAATTTCCTCGAGAAGAACATTCACAAAAAACAACCCTCGTACATATCTCGTCCTCAATAGAGCGATACGTCACAAAATGTAATTTCGCAAATTACCTAGTTGCAAGTGCAGTTAAACTTTTGTAGGTAACCTACCTACTGTAGGCAAAGTTTTATAGAAAAAGTAATATAACTCGTACATTTTTATAACTGTAGTAAAACCAAGTACCTTAAAAAAGGCGTAATACGTATCGCCAAAAATTCCTTACCCTTTACTCAAAAGTGTAATTTTTTGACTTATCGCTTTATTGCAGTGAGGGTGTGATATATGCTTCTCATGCCAAGAGAAGAGAACAAACAAATTTAACGTCAACTATTAATTACATTGAGAAAACACAACACTCACTTTATATTTCGCATTTTATTGCTTTAATAACCAAAACCACTGTTCACTCCGAACGTTCAACAATGAATGCCATCTGATCTCCTTTACACTTTTTGTAGCTCTTCTCAGTGCTGCCAAGTCTCGCCAGATATAAGCATTACATTAAATGTAAAACGACGAGTCAAAATGTACATTTGGCCTGAACACAGCAGCTAACAGCTTATTTTGTATGTTGAACAAAATATATTTAGGTCCACTTTCAGAAAAAGACAAGTACTAAACTTGAAAACCTGAGTTTTCTTTTTCATTTAAATTTTCTTTTTGTTCACTGTTATGGCTGCAAGCTAAGAAACATTTGTTTTATTAATTTTCCATTGATTTACTCATTTACTAATTTTATCATAACTAAAAAAAAAACACCAAATATATGGTGGCCGTGGCGTTGTGTGTGGCAACTTAACCTCGCTGCCTGGGTTCGATTCGATTCCCGACCAAAAATATTATTTACGGTCTTACCTATTTCGAGTCACTAACAATGCTCAGAGAGAAATAACTGTCTAGAAAAAGTTTCTCCAACTTGGCCGTTCGGAGTCGGAATAAAACTGTAGGTCCCTTCCACCTGTGGAGAACAATAGCATGCACAACACGCGTTGTTGCTGAGAGGCTAGGCCTTGCCCCTCTATGGGCTGTAGCGCCACCCTTATTATTATTATTTAAACAAAATAAAGTGTGTCCAAACCTTAAGGCACGATTTGAATTTGCCACCATTTGTGCAATAAATTGTTGGCAACACTAAAATTTGCAGCTAGTTTAAGGTTAATCGCACAATACTTCAATACAATACTTTTTAGCATTATTAAACAACATCTTAAAACGTATCAGAGTTATCTGAGAATTTTGGGGCCACCAATGGACCATATTTTTTTGAAAATGAGGCTGGTCAAGCAATGGCTGTAGCTGGCGCTCGATATGGCGACTTGGTAACACAGTTCTTTCTGCCTAAATTGGATGATATTAATGAGGACCAATATGTGGTTTCAACAAGACGGTGCCACCCACCTTATAGCCAGTGAATCAAATCATTTACTACATAAGATGGTAGTGTGTTCTCCCGTTTCGATGGTTAAATCTGAATATTCCCTTCTAAATCGTGTGCTTTAAAACCGATAGACTTCTTTTAATTCAGTTATTTGAAGCCAAAGGCTTATGTCAACAATCACCCGTGCATTACACGCTGAATCAACGAAATTCAACTTCATTTATGCTGAATGGTCATAGAAAATTTCGACAAAAGAAAGTCATTTTGAGTTCTCGAGCAAATTAATTGCGACTCTACCCAAACCATAGCAATCATTATTTGTAAAAAACTGTATTTTACCGAGTGTCAATGATTTGACTTCAATCTCGGAAAAAGTTCTTTATTTGACAAAATAATGAGCTACTGAATTTAATATATTCCCAATTTGATACATCCAGTTGTTTGATAAGTGGAATTCGATCAAATCAATCCCAAGAATGCAATGCTATACGATACAAAAGTACGCACGTGCAGCATTGTTTCTTGGAAAAAAAATCAAATAATTCAATCATATCACATACACTTTTTAAGATATCGAAACAGAGTACCCTAGTTGTAGAGAAATAATCGGTCTGGAAAATATAGCATTTTGTATTTCGATTGAATTCATCTATAATGAGCAGGAGTGCGAAATACACATATTTTGTTAATTTTATTTGAATCAAATATGAAGCAGAAATGAAAACAAATATGTTCGAAATTGTATAGATAGCTAATTTCAGCAAACAATAACTTTTTCCGTAACCACGTTAAAATACGTGTTTTCAAACCTTCATTGTTCCAACTCACTAGCAGCTGCTTCTCGTTACAGTTTCAATTCACAGGCATTCGTACACGCTTTGCTGCATATCAAATATTCGGTTTCATTAATTTTTCATTGTTCTTATTTATGACAAAAAACATGAATCTATTTTACGCCTCGAAACACTTCACTTTTCCGTGTGGGCTTATTTCATTAAATTTGATTTTATTGTTATTTAATTAATATGAAACTACAGTGTGACATTTTCAAGAGCTCTTTAAGAGATGTTTGAATTGCATTAAAGTGACGTAGTCCTTCATGGGGACAAACTGTTGTTAATAAACACTTAAAATAAGCTGGAATCGTTTTATAAAATTAAATCTAAAATTGCGTTGTTTTCAGGTGGGAATTATGAAAGTTGTTCGAGTTGGCAATTGAACCTGGATATATAGAGTAGGAGTCAACGCGGTTTTTGTTTGGACACGTTTTGAGGAACGTTTCACTCAAATGCGCAAATTTTGATCGTCGAAGAGGTTCGAAGTGAATGTTTCACTTGTCGGTAATGTGAATGTGTTTTCAGACCATCGTGGGAAACGTTAGAATTAAAACTTCACATACAAACTTTCACATTTCAAACAAGATAATTTATTGCGTATCTGGGTGCTTCTTGTGTAATTTTTTCAAAATGTTGTTAGTAAATAAAAGTATAATACTTGTAAGTACACATATAAATACAGTGGACCCTCCCTAAGTCGAACTCAGCCTATGTCGAAACTCTCTCTAATTCGAAATTTTTCGCCATGTTTTATACACATTTCTCTCGAATTTCCACACAAAACCCGCTCTCTAACTCGAACAGATTATGGTGCCCCAGCACAATTCAACTTAGTTGGAGTCCACTGTACATATGTATGCATAAATCCTATTGACCAAAGAAACCACCAACCAAGATCAGTTCAGGAAGCTGATTCATTCCATGAAGATGAATTCCGATATTGCCAACGACTACCAGAGGAAGCAAACCGCCTAAGATGTGAGGAAGATACTTCGGTAAGAGCAGACCTTTCTCTTGAGGAACCTTGATGCTGCCTTATTCAAACGAAAAGCTTTAATAAATCTGAAAAATTAATTAATACAATAGAACGAATAAAATGTGTGTGTTTCATTATATATCTTCAGTACATATCTTCTGGGGTTCGTCTTAGAAATGCACGCTTTTTTCTGTGAGAAGCTAATTCGTCCTCATCACTAAATGCACTCAAATATAAGCCTATTCTTTTCATTATTTTTTCTTATTCGACTTATTTTTCTTGCTTGATTAAAATTTGAAATTTTGTGCAACATCAATGCTATCACTTATGATAAACTGCTGCCATCGGTAAGGTAGTCCACCCGACTTATTCTACGATCCATTCGGCAAGTGACAGTGAATCGAGTAAGTGAAGTGAATCTCTCTCTACGATAGGGGTGATTCTGTTTTTTATTACAAGTGTAGAATGTAAATGAAGCTGGAATGACAAGAGGACATGTCATGAAAATGTATCTATGTACATACTTAAAACATTGCAGGTGACTTCCTTATCAAATCCACTGTCAATACGTACCTACATTGATTCACAAATCTAGCAAAAGTCGAGCATTGTGTCTTGTCAGTTTTGCGAGTTGGTTTGCACTGTTTTTGATAACAGGAAATTGAATTCAAATATTCCTTAATTTAGTCTACCCAGGCTGTGCATCTTGCAAATTTGCTTTTTTGAAACTCATGGCAAAATTAAAAACATGGAAACAATTTTTAAGAATCATATATAACGTCGTCATATAGATGTCCCTCTAAGGCGCAATTTTACGGGATATCAAATTGAGTTCGAGTTCGAGGAACTCCTTCTTGTTTTTTGGAGAGAGGGCGGATTATAAGCATAGGCTTGAAAATCGCTTTCCTTGTAAGATTAAGTTATGTAGCATAAATCTAAAGCCAAAATTGCTATACAATGAACACTTTATATTATTATTTAACAAAGAATTACTCTTGCCAACCGTTTTTTTTTGGGCTCAAGCAAGTAATAGAGTCCTCTCTCGAAGGACCAAGCTAACATTGTATAGCACCTTGATTATGCCAGTCCTGCTCTATGGTGCGGAGGCATGGACAATCTCAAAAGCGGTTGAAGAAGCACTTGGTCTTTTCGAGAGAAAAGTTCTGCGTTCAATCTTTGGTCCTGTCTGCGTTGATGGTTATTGGAGAAGAAGATTCAACCACGAACTGTACGGGCTGTACAGCGGCATGAGCCTAGTCAGGCGTTTAAGGATTCCACACCTAAGATGGCTGGGCCATGTAGAGCGAATGGAGAACACTGCTCCAGCCCGAAGAGTCTTCGACTACGAACCAGTGGGACAACGCAATAGAGAACTCCCATGTAACCGATGTCGCACCCAGGTGAAGAAGGACTTCAATCGACTTGGTGTGTGTAGTTGGAGACAGCTGGCTAAAGATCGTGCCGGCTGGAGAGGCTTACTGGTTGAGGCCTAGGTCCACCCTGGACTGTATCGCCACCAGAGGAAAAACACTTGATATAATAAACAATCAAATATAGTGAACACAGTGTTTTTTTCATCGCTATCGATAGTGAAGTGAAGTAAGATTTAGAAAAACGATTCACAGTGGCTTTGATTTGAGGCGTATTGGTTGAGGCCTAGCTCCACCCTGGACTGTATCGCCGCCAGAAGAAGAACACTTGATATAATGAACAATTAAATATAGTGAACACACAATAGACGTGTTTTTTTTCATCGCTATCGATAGTGAAGTGAAGTAAGATTTAGAAAAACGATTCGCAGTGGCTATGATTTTTATCTGTCAAAATATATGAAAAAGAAATTTATTTGTTCGAAATTGATGTCAAAATCTATGAAAAAAAAATTCGAAGTCGTATGGGCTTTACGTGCAAAATCCTACTTCACTATTTATAGATTTTTGAAAAAAAACATGGCTAATATTTTATAAAGTGAATAAATAGTGAACAAGAAAAAGTCTCAATACAGTAAACCCTTTTTTTATTTTCTTTCAACATTTTCAAGAATACGTTTAAAACTCCAGTCGGCCAAATTTACCTTTTGTTGTTAGACTCTTAAATGGTAAGTGATAAAGCACTGATGTCTTCTGACAACTTTGTTCAGAATTCTGTGGAAAAGGTTTTGGTACCAATTTATTTCTATCTTTTTTTTTTTGTCTTGCAAAACTTTACTGACTATTTAGTCAGAATTATAATGATCGTACACATGATTGACAATGAATAAAAAATGTTCCATAAATGAAATAACCTAAACTAAAACTGAATGAAATAACTTAAACGATTAAAAAAAGTTAGGTATAGTTTTCAAATTTGCCTTCAGCAAGAGTCATCATTTTGAGATGAACCAGCTGTTATCTTGAAAGAATCGCCTTTTAGTTAAGCACAAGTTAAAGCATGTGGCTCGCCCAAGGACAGAAGTATACGCGTTCATCGCTCAATGTCCAGTTCGACAGTGTGTGAGACACCTTGTATATCGAAGGCTCTTGTCACAAAGTCTGCAAGTGCAGGTCAACAATTTCAGGGTAATGGACACACAATCTGCTTCCACAACATTGGAATATGAAAAAAATTCCTTGAAAAATCTTCAACATGTAACACTGTTTAATGACTTCGATCAAATGGTTTATGTTCAAATGTTTATTTTTTTTTCAGAAATTTATTTGATATTTTTTTTATTCCATTTAAATAATTACGTTTTGATTTTAAATTTATGCAAATTTAATCAACTCCACCAGTGATTGTATCGGAAATTAATTTCAGATCTCATTAAAAAATAACGAACATTTCAAAAATGTATAAAATAACTATGCCGGCCATTCACTATAAAAAATAACGCAGCAAATTGACATTTTAACATTAGAGCTAAAATCAAATTCGCAACAAACCCCATTCAAAATGCAAATGCACTGCACAAACGTCAATTTGCAAAGTTATTGTGTGTAGTGACTGGGCGGTCATAGTCTGTACAAACGTACGAAAGTTGAATAAAAAAAATCTAAATTAAGCATCCTCAAAGGATTATCCACAAAGTCGCTGCATTAGCCGGTTGTTAAATTAAACGCTATAAAATATACTCAGTAAGCCACTGGTCCGAGTTATTAAAATTCCTTTCTAATAAGAAACAAAACTGGTTTGTTTTCAAATTAAACAGGCTGTAAACAACGGCGGAATAAGAAATACCTCAAAGCAGTCATTAGGTTTTTGCGAAAAAAAATATTCTGAATATAAAACGTGCACATGTTATTTTAAGGCATCGAAACTGCCGTGAGCAATCTGAAATCTGTTGAAGCCGTAGGACTAAGTTCAACGTCACATTCCACGTTTATAGCAACCACATCCTCCACCTCCAAGATAAATGAAAAAAAAAAAAACCTCTCTTCTTTATATAAGGAGAATGGTGTCTCCGTCTTTTCAGAGTTTGTCACCGTAAGCGAATGAAGAAAAAAAAATTGCAAAAAGTACATTAGGTATATCCATTTTGTAACTTTTTAATGAGCATTTATCCCCAAGGCAACTAAGAAGTTATGTCTTCCTTTCACCCAGACACACACATATTCAACGCCCTCACGAGAGTACAAAAAAAAAACACTGAAGGCAATAAATTAAGCACGTACTGATGAGAAGAACTTTTCTTAAGGCAAGCCCGTGAACTATGTAAGTCCGGCAGAATATCCGAAAACGAGAGGCACTCACCTTATTTTAATTCTTTTTCGAAAATCCGCAGCTTGGAAAAACACTTTACTCAAGGAAGGCGCAACAAATTATGTGTATCTTCGAAGTTATTCCAGATGATATTACTTCAATATTATCTCTATTCGCAGCGGATTAATCCACGGCAACAAACTCACACTCACAAGGACAAAAGATGCAACTAACCGATTGGCTGCGGACAGCAGCGCCGACAAGGAATTTGGTTTTAATTGATTTTAATTCGCCAACGTCCACTTGTTAATCATCAATTAACTTTATTCGCGAAATAATTGCAGCAGGCTTCCAGCTGCTAAGAACAACGCTTGTCACTAATCCGATTACGGCCACTGTCGTCGAACTCGCTTGCTCAACACTACACCCACTAACCGAACGCGAACGATGGAAAACAATAAACAAAGTAGTAGTAATTCCCGATTATGCACAAGGTTTTAGGTAATCCGTATCTCAACACAGAGGAAAAAAAAACACACAATTCTAAAACTTTGATGCACTTGACGCACACTATTCCCGGCCAAAAACACTAGAAATCCACAAAAAACCGCAGGGTATGGGTAATCCGTTCAAATGGCTCCTAATTGGATATCAATCTCAATGTATTATAGAGAGATGACTTGCTGTGTGTTATCCCAGCGCACACGGCAATGGGATTGTATAGTGCAGTGTAAGTTGTAACCGACAACGTTTATCGTAACCGCCCGAATGGTTGATTGGGTTGAATGGGATAACCGCAGCAACTTATGAGATCGCACAACCGAATGAGGGAAAGCGTCCGAGTTGACTGAAGATTTTCGTTGGGAAAACCACTCGTTGATTCAGTGTTGAATGGCCACCGCATATTGAGCGCTAGGGAGGAGTGTTCCTCTGCACGAAATGGGGATGATGGGAAAATGTGGAAGTTAACACGTCGCACGCAGGCTGATGTTGCTGCTGTCGCACACATTTTGTTGTATATGCCAGGGGTGAGTTGTGGATTGCAATGATGGAGGGGAAATTTAAGAGACACGATCCACAAGTCATATGCGGAAAATGTGGTGAATTTGTGGAAGTTACTCTTTGCGGACTGTGGATGAACTTATATTGCCATCCTTTTCCACCGCACTGTGTACAGTGAAGAGAGTCAGCAATAGACTACAACGGGGTTTAAGAGAACATCTGTGAAGCAGTGGTAAATGCGCCACTTGTACAATCAGCGGAAATTATTAGAACTGCTTGGTGAGCAAAACTGAGCATGTTGCTCGCAAATAGATGTTGATTCGCATTGTTTCACGGAAGACGGATGTGTCTAGACTTGCAGAACGGGAAAGCAAAGCGGACGAGAGTCGATTATTTAAGAACGATTTAAGAAATAGATTACGAGGAAGGTACGAGGGTTTGTCAAAAAAACTAAGCAATTCAGACTATTGTATTGGAAAATTCAATACAAAATCTCGGGGATTGCCCGAGATTCTCCCAACTCAGATCCCAACACTTGCTCAGAGTTCACTTTGACGCTCTATGGTCCATAATGCCGCTTGGCTCTCAGATAAAATGGTGATCAATTTGTCGGCTACGTTTTGGACTCTCGATGCCCGAAACGCCTACTAAGCCTACTGCACGGCTGAGTTTTGAATTATAAAAGCTCGTAGAAGGAAGCATATTCACTGAGTAGAGTCCAGTCTTCTAATGGGTTATGGCTTATTGAGTGCTCCACATCATCCGGGCTTCTGGCAGCATGGTAGGTCAAAAACCCCTGAAACTTAGATCCTGGCAAAGCGGTGTCGCCATGGAGTGAGCATCATAAAGGTTGTTCATTCAGCCCAAGTCTTGGTGGTGTTTGGAGATCAGTGCTAACGCCTCTGGTGCATGATATAAAAAGTTCAAGTAGGTATTGTGTCGTCAAGAGCAGGAAGACGTTTTATACCTGCTCCTCACTTTACCGTGTGATTGTCCATCATTCATGACTTAGTTGGTACTGGAGTAAAACTGTAGTCTCTGTTGCACCGACTTTGGTCCTCAAGGGTAAATGGATTTTGTGTTGACATCTGAGTTAAGTACGATCGTCTCGAAAATGGTTATGATAAAAATCGTGCGTCGCCTTGTCTAAATCCTTTTCTGGCATCTTGACAAAAGAAAGGAGATACCGTCAACTGGAACGTCAACGGAATAACTCTCCTAAACACCGCTTATAAAACCTTCTCGGTCGTTTTGTGTGAGCGCTTGAAACCATTCGTGAATAACCTGATAGGTCCTTATCAATGCAGGTGCAGGCCGGAGAAGTCCACCACCCTGGAAAAACCCCAAGAGATGCAGATCGACACCCACCACTCATTTGTCAAGGCCGCATATGACAGCGTGCATAGAGACGGGCTATACAAGGTCATGTCTAGTTTTGACATTCCTGCCAAACTCATCAGATTGTGCAGGATGATGATGGAGAATTCTCGCTGCAGACCTTCAATGTCGAAAAAGGTTTTGGATAAGGCGACGCGTTGTCATGTGACTTCTTTAATATCATCCTTGAGAAGGTCGTGCAAAACTCACTCGCCAATACAAGGCGCACGATCTTCCAAAAGTCTGTACACTTGTTGGATTATGCTGAACGAAATTGCCGCACATGAAGTGTTTTTGGCATTGAAACGGAGGCGGCCAAAATGGGCTTAGCGGTGAACGAGGGCGAAAATAAGTATTTATTTATTTCTTCCGTCTTTAAAACTACTACTGATTATAGTAATAACATTTCATTTGCATAGTAAAAACATTAAATAACAAACATCGCCGAGGCGTAGTGGGTAAGTGCGTCGACTCCTACGCAGAGGGTGCCAGGTTCGATACCCGAATTTACCAGTTATCATAATTCACGACTCCACCTCTTTCGAGTCATTGACAATGCTCAAAGAGTATCCCTGTCTAGAAAAACTTCTCAAATTCGCCGTCCGGAGTCGGCATTAAACTGTAGGTCCCTTTCACTCATGAAAGAACAATAGCACGCACAACACGAGTGGTTGCTGAGAAGCTAGGCCCAGGTCTACCTCGGACTGTCGCGCCACAAAAAAAAAAAAAAAAAAACATACAATTCTGATTTAATTTAAAGTAAACTAGATTTTACCCGCGACTTCGTCTACGTGGAATAGTTACTTTGGGTAGCCCTTTTAATTTTTATGATAATATTTATTGCTAACATTTTTATAAACTACATTTTTTGTTTTTCAATCCTCTGCTAAAACAAAGATTTTGCGGGCACGATACTCGTGAGCACGCCACATAGAGTTGCCCATGGGAAAACAGGTTATTTCTAAATAAGGTTGCTACTTTAAGCGTTTGTCCTTCAGCTTTATTCATTGTCATTGCAAATGTTGCTTTTAGGGGAACTGCACTCTTTTAAACTGAAATCAGTCGGAATTTTTGGAATGCGGAGAATTAAAACATTTTGTCCTTTTGCCATTCTAGTCGTAATTATTGCTTTTATAATATTGCGTCCCAATTGAGTAACTTGTAGCCGTGTACCATTACATAGCCTCTGTGCGTCAAGGTTTCTCATTAACAGGAACTGAACACCAATTTTTAACCTCAACTTCTCGTAAGTGGCACTCCTGATAATTCTAAAGAATTCAAAAATTCTAAAGGGTACGATGTTACTTGTGCAGTATCAATAACATTGTCTACCGAGAGTTACTCGACAACATCCAACTCCGCGTCTGACATAATTTGTTCGTTTACCTGCCACTCTGTCTCATTTGTCGGCGCTAAAATTACCCTTTCACACAACCATTCTTGATTGCCCATATTTATTTGCAGATCGGGATTGACATTATTTTTCAAACCATCTATATTATCGACAATTTGACAGAATCCACGGCTCAGTGTAATCATGCCGTCACTGTCTGTCGCCATACTATCTTCTCCGATTTTAAGAAGAGCAGTCTCATATTGCCCTGATTCTGTATCATTGTGCAACTGAACTCGCAAACGGAACTTTTTTACGTCTACCCATAAAATATACGCTTTGAAACAGGCATTTATTCCATCTGCTGGTGTGCCCCTAGTAATCACTGGCAGGGTCTGTCTTAAGCCACCAGCTAAGTCCCTCCCATAATACTCTGACTGCTCTTAATATCTAGTGCTTCGATTGCTCTTTTATGAGACATCGTACATTCATCCCAAACCAACAGTCTACACTCTTGCAACGTTCGTCCACGCTCACTGTTTTTGCTAATGTTACAAACTGGCATTTCGTCATGAGCCAAGTTCAAAGGCAATTTAAGAACTGAGTGCATCGTTCGTCCCCATTTGAGCAGCGTATCAGCTATTCCAGAGGAAGCTACTTTATTATTTTTCCTGACTTGTGCTAACAGTTAATTTAAAAGAAAGGTTTTGCCTGTGCTTCCTATAGCATCCAAAAAGGACAAACCACCCTCGCCACTCTCAATTTTTTGAATAACTTTATCAAAGATTAATCTTTGTCGTGTGTTCAAAAGAGGAACGGCATCCATTATTTGACTTTTTGAAGAATGAGTATCGTAATCTAGTTCTCGCAATAAATCACTACTTACTTCTCTAATTCTTTGTGATCTGCTCGTCCCAAAATTAGATACATTTTTTCCAATAATAGCTATCCTTGGTCTTCAACCTGTGTTAAGGCGTCATTGTAAATTAAATTATTATAGGCCTCATTAGAAAATTATATTTGGCCGCACCACGCCGCAGTCTGCCTTGGTGACTATCGACAACAAACAATCAGCAGTGGCCACCGACCATTGACATGGTGTAGTTTTAAGCACGCAGTAACATGTTCAATTTGAGTATTTCGCAGAAGGGTGGTTTCTGTTTTTGTTGTTGTTATATATATGCTACTGCATGCGTTGTCAATAGTCGCCATTGCTGATTGATTGTTACCGATGGTCTCTAATGATGGAAATTTTTAAACGATAAAATAAAACAATTTTTTAGTTTTTCAATCCGATAAGCCATTAATGAGCCAGGACTGTGTGAAGATGAAAAAATGCGGTTTTTGGCCCATTTCCCCGTTGGACCCGGAATAAGTAGACTAAGTACATCTCCAAGATCAAATCTATCTCTCTACCAAATTTCATCAAAATCGATTTATTGGCTTAGACGTGAAAGGGTAACAGACAGACAGACAGAGTTACTTTCGCATTCAAAATATTAGTAAGGATTGCTACTCAAAAAATTTAAAATTTTATTCTTACAAATATCTCTACTAATATAATAATAACATTGGCAACTAAGTGGAATTTTATGCAAGCGTTAGTTACGCTTATGGTTCGAAATATAAAAGAAATCTCTCGGCCTCAGACAAAACACTGAACATGGAAAGTACCACCGGACAATTAATGTGAGCAGTAATGACGTCGTGGGCGAAAATAACTGAATAATAAGTCATTCTTATATGCAGTTGATTTAGATCAATAAGCTGACATCTAGCCTATAATCTAGACTATAATGTCTGGAATATTTGAATTCCCTGACATCTTTCGAAGAGCAAATCTAGAAAACCTTTTTGTATTCTCTCAATACGAATAGCGCTATTA
Source organism: Eristalis intricaria (assembly GCA_964034865.1). Taxonomy (NCBI): domain Eukaryota; kingdom Metazoa; phylum Arthropoda; class Insecta; order Diptera; family Syrphidae; genus Eristalis; species Eristalis intricaria. The sequence goes on along the minus strand of OZ035873.1, from coordinate 110,383,530 downwards.
TTATATAAAGGTATTGTATTAATATTTTAATTCTTCTTCTTCTTCATTTGGCGCTACAGTCCGGGGTGGACCTGGGCCTCAACCAACAAGCCTCTCCAGCTAGCACGGTCTCTGGTTCGCTGTCTCCAGTGTCGCACGCCAAGTTGGTTGAGGTCCTTCTCCACCTGGGTGCGCCACCTTAAGCGCGGGCGTCCTCTGTTGCGTTGTCCCACGGGTTCGGAGTCGAAGACTCTCCGGGCCAGAGCTGAGTTGTCCATACGCTCTACATGGCCTAGCCATATTTTAATTCTATAGTATTCTAATCTACACCGAATTAAAGAAATACACACAGACTTAAGAGTGTAAGGCTCTTGAAAATCTTTTGAATTTCGAAGCAACAATCCCAGCATGGAGTTGGCACTTGAAATCTTGTAGTGACATTATATAGTCATTGAAAAAGTTTGTTGAATGTCGAATATAACCCCTAGATCTTTATGCGAAGATACTCATCTTAAGATTGTATTATCAATCATATATACATACATTTTATATGACATAAAACTCTAGAAAAACTCATAACTACGCATTTTCTGATATTGAATTGTAGTCCATTCAAATCGCACCAAATATGTGCAGATGAGATATCGTTTTGTAATTCCATTGCATCCGTTCGTGATCGTACTGTTTTAAAATCTTTTAAATCGTCAGCGTATAAAAGGCAATTAAAATGGGAAATATAGGAAGGCAACTCATTAATAAAAAGAAGAAACAGAAGAGGTCCAAGGTGACAACCTTAAGGCACCCCAGAGAAATTGAAAATAACCCGTAGACAGTATAAACTTGTTACGATTCGTAAGATAGCTAGTTATCCATTTTAAGACTTTAGAATGAAAACCAATCATTCTCAGTCAAATGCCTTCCAGAAGTCAGTGTATATCGAGTCGACTTGAAGTCTCGCTTCCATGGAACGCAGGCAAAAGTTTGTAAAAATTACCAAATTGGTCGGTGTTGATCTTCCACCCACAAAGCCATGTTGAAATTGTGATATATGGTTTTGAACTCCAGCATATATTATTTTCTTAGCAATAGCCTCAAATAATTGGTCTGTAGTTGACAATAAAGTTCCTTAGTCCTGATTTGTGATTTGGGGTGGTAAAAGAATCCTTCCAGTAATCCAAAAATTCGCCGCGAGCCATTGACATATGAAATATGATAGTTAAGGGCTTGACTAATCCATCCTTACATTACTTTAAAAACAGCGGGGGAAGAATATCAGGCGGTAGGCTTGCGCAAGAAGCTAGAGAGGAGAACTCATAAGAAATATCACCATTCGTCATTTCGAATTCCTATGTCTGTCTGAATTTCTGACCTGCAACCTATCCCCAAGTCAACAAAATTAGACTCGAAATGTGAACATATCGCATAAAAGCTTACGGTCATCAGTAGATACATTATCATATAACGTATTCGATGGAATTCCAACAGACTTAGGTTTCGTATTGATAAACGTCCAGAAAGTCTTTGCGTTTTGTTTGATCTTTGACTCGAGAGAAAATGTGTATTGCCTGTAAGTAAATCTCTTCAGGAATTCATAGTCTTTCCAAATACAACACAATTCGTCAGGCAGTGAATTGTGTGTTTGAAGTATATAAAGACTCGAAAAGTACGTCAACATGGAAAGCTATACTCTCGGGGTAGTGAAGGATATCGTCTACATTGGGTCCCAAGTCAATAGTACGAACTACATCAGTGGCGAAATAAAACTCAGAATAACTCTTGCCAATCGCCGTTTCTTTGAGCTCAAAAGACAATTGAGTAGTAGAGCCATCTCTCGAAGGACCAAGCTGATAAGACATTGATCATCCCTGTCCTGCTCTATGGCGCGAAAGCCTGGACAACCTCACCAGTAGATGAAGAAGCCCTTGTCTCTTCTAGAGCAAAGTTTTGCGTTCTATCTTTTGTCCTTTTTGCGTTGATGACAACTGGAAGACAACACGAACTGTACAGAGACATTTGCCTAGTCAGGTGTCAAGAGATACAAATCCTAAGACATGTAGAGTACATCGATAGTTAGCTCCGGGTGGAAGAGTCTTCGACTCTGAACCTGTGGGACAATGCAACAGACGACGTCCGTGCCTTAGGTGGTGCAGAGACACGGCTGTCGCTTCAGATAAACGGTCCAAATGGAGAAGGACCTCAAAAACTTGAAGTACGAAACTGAAGGCAGTTAGTCAGAGAACTCGCTAGTTGGAGAGGCTTATTAATTGAGGATTGGAAAATGCACAAAGGAAAATCTCACCCTTGCCAATCCGTAAAGATTTTCCCGTCACTCTGATCAAAACATCTACGATTAATTAATTTTAATGAAGTTTCTGGTAATCCGACTCACCATTTACTTGACGAACCAACCAATTCGACCAATTTCATTCGAATTCCGGTAATAATTAATTAAGCACCATCAATGTCAGGTATCGATATACCCACGCAAGTGATTCTATGATATCCGATCATCAATTAGTGTGCTGAATAAAATGGGAAAAAAGCTGCAATGTGCCACACATAACATCGAAATGCATTGTCCTATTTTAGCCAATTCCACGAAAGCGCTTTCTGCGTGCCTTGCTTCCACGCCATAGTGCTAGGAAATTTTTACTCAATCCTGTCATTTAATTGAAGGCAAAAGTCCCACGATGAACGCTATAAAAGCAAACCCACCACCCATACATATACAATGTCTCGCACAACATGTCAAGTCCTTCCTCTTCCGATTCAAACAGTCATCACAGAAAAGAAAAATCCTCACTTTTGAGTATAATGTACGGGTAAGTAACCTCCTTCAGAACATCGAACAGTAACATTGACTGCATGCTGTGTGGGAGTGGGGAGTGGTGGTGCCCGACGTGCTGCAGTCCTCTCGAACTCCACATCCTGATGACGGACTCCGTTTCTCACAGTCGAGCTGCGCAGCGTCGCGCCGCGCTATACCGCACACAACGCTTTGGTATCGTGTTTATCCTTTGCGTGCAATATTTTATTTGAATTCAAGTGAGTTGTAACAAGGATTGAAGAGAGGACGATGACTGTTGTGACACAGATGATTGTAGGCAACTGGAGTATCCTGCATTTCATTGCTCACGCCGCCGTGCCCACATGACACCCACTCGTGCAACAAGGATAATTGATTGAGTGAATATTAAAAAATATATTTCACGAGAGTGAAAGATGGATGCACGAGAACGGACAATGGAGTCGACGGAAGGGCATGCAAATAAAAAGAAAAAAAAATAAATTGTTGCTTTGTCCTTTAGATAGTACACCGACACGTCGACATGACCTTTGTGTTTTGCCACGTAACAACTGCACCCAATGCCACCCACTGCCGGTTGGTTGACTGAACGGAATATGTTGAGCTATTCAAATTTTATTTCTGTTCAACGCTTGGCTGCTGTCCCCCTTCGTGCTGAAGAGACGAAGACCCAGGCAGCCCGAGAGCCGAGGGAAGAAAAATGAAGGAAGAAACAACAACAGGATTCACTTCTTTGTTATTTGTTACGAAATGCAAAGGAATGACGCTCTCGGATCCTGTTAAGCGCTTGTGGCATTCGCTTCAAGGCAGCATGGATGGAGGAGAGTAGGATAGGGGGAGTGGAGGGGGCAAAAACAAATGATGTTGGGTCAGGTCCAGGGCTCCTGTAGATTAATGAGGTTACAAAGGGTTCACAGGATGGAAGGATAATCGAATTTCGCATTAACTCGGAGGAAAACAAGCATGCCAGAGCGAGGTTTATTTTGTGTAGCTACTAGCGAGTGCTATGACGATGTTTTTCATATTTCAGAACTGCTTGCTGCATTCACTTTAGGGTGTGGAAGTCGTTATCCGTCCTGGAAAACTGGCGATGAATCCAACTGGAAGAAATTAAGCAGGCAATACTGTCATATTCTATCATGTTCTCTGCATATATACATACTTGTATACTTGGCGAGGAGTGGTCTTTCATGAAAGAATTCGAGAACGGGTTAAACGATTATGGACACCACTGGATTAGGGGGCGTCCATAAGCTGCTGTAGAACATGACTGAATTCATTTCCATTGAAGGTACACTAAATAGTAAGTCATCCGAGAATTTTGCCGGGATTTGCTTCAAGGAATGGGAATAGGCTGTGAAATAATAGCTGTGTTTTTTTGCAAGCGTATATACGCATAATCTATAAGAGCACAAAAAAAAACGATCTTCGGCGCTTAATGATTTATTAAGATCTTGGCAGCACCGACGGCATTTATGACATCTGCTAAGCAGTCAAGGGTATAGTCGTGGAAGATGATGGTTGATTAATGGTCACAATCTTCGTTTTTGTGACTGTGTAGCGTGACTTAATAAACTTAATAATTTTAAAATTTATTAATTATAAAATAAAAACAATTTTTATCAAATGAAAAGAATCGATTACGAAACCTAAACGGAATACACCTAAGTCTGTTTTTACACGGTAGATTGGTTCCAGAAGAAGCCGTGTAAAAAAAAAACCGTGTAAAAAAAGACATTGATCGTATACAAAAATGGGTGATTTGTTCCTAATCTCTAAAACCTATTAAAATTAGTGAAAAACAAGAATTTTTAAGAACAAGAATTCATGTTTATTTTATTTCTTATTCTTATTCTTATTGCATTGACAGTTCACAAAATATTAACACGTTTCAATTGCTCTGACCAGTACATTTTATTGTATGCACATAAAGGGAATTCCCCTAAATTAGTGCTATTCACATTTGCTTTGACCAGTAAAAATTGCTTGTACGCGCTAAAAGGGAATTCACTTAAATCTTTAAGCTAGTGTTCGCAAACTATCGATAGCACTATCGATACTATCGATGGTTTCAGACTTTTTTCTTTCATAAATACTTTTTTGTGATATGAACATACTTCGCAAAAATTAAATTTGACAAAAAAATTTAAGTACATAAAATTTCAAATCGTGCTAAATGGAATAAAATCGTGTAAAAAAATTAAAAATATTCAATTTTCAAACCGTGTTATATCAAAACCGTGTAAAAAAAGACCGTGTAAAAACAGACTTAGGTGTATATGTATAGCAGAGACTCTCTGGGTATACCAAAAGTTGCATACTTATGGATGCTAAGAGAATTAAAAATGATCTAATGCATCAACCAAACCTGCAGATGTAAGCCACATACAGCAACCTAAATAATGAATGAATACATTCAGGAATGAACACACAGAAAATAATGATTGGACGCATTGTTTTTATCCGCGCTTATTCCTTAAGCGGCGATAGATATGATGAGTAACTTAAGCGGATATAGGATTCGTTGTTAGTGTATTTTACATGCAAATTGAAAATTAAGCGTATATACGCTTGCAAACACAGCTGTAGTTAGATATAGCAGATACTCAAAGGTCCGGCCATCAACCCCGATAGAGGGAAGAGCTATTGTTACAGTAGACTCTCCCTAAGTCCAATTGTCACGGGATAGAATAATTTGTTCGAGTTAGAGAAAGTTTCGACTTAAGGAGACTCGACTGTATATACATATGTAGATAGTCAGCGGCCAAAAAGGCTCTTGGAAACATCATCTACAAATTCCGAGATGGTAAGACTCTGCTGCCTACCTCTAAGGGAGATAGCCGACAGATGCAACCTTAACCTATTGTGGGTCCCAGAGGACAAGGGCAGCGAAAGAGGCGCTCAATTAGCAATAAAGAGGGTGACTCTGAAACTGGTACAAAATCAGCCCTTGGTTAGTGGGGTCTACGGTTCGAATCCCAGTGGAAGCAAATTAATTACGCTTTTATCTAGTTTTCAAATCTGGTCCAGTCACCATTAGCCGTTGAAATCAATTCAACGGCACAGCACTGTCGCTGGTGTGGTCGATGGGTGGTAGTAGGCCGACCGGGGATATCACAATGGACCAACATGGTCTAAGTGTGCTGATAAATTCACTAATAGCCCTCCTACTTACCTACCTACCCCCCATGGAAAGCCTTAAGAACGATGCTACTGACAGATGCCATGAGCAAACCCAATCGTAGATGGGCGGAATTGGATACATGTAGCACATCGAAAAAGATGTGGCCTACACTAGACCCATCGAAAACTAAAGCTCTCCTGGAACTATAGGATAGGAGGCAAGTAAATAGTAATTACTGGCCCTTGCCTAATTGGCAATATAATAATAATAATATGGGTGGTGGCGCTACAGCCCGTAGAGGGCCAGGGCCTAGCTTCTCAGCAACCACTCGTGTTGTGCGTTCTTTCACGAGTGGAAGGGACCTACAGTTTAATGCCGACTCCGAACGGTGAAGTTGAGAAGCTTTTTCTAGACAGGAATACTCTTTGAGCATTGTCAGTGACTCGAAAGAGGTGGAGCCGTGGAATATGAAAGGTGGTAAACTCGGGTTTCGAACCTGGCACCCTCAGCGTAAGAGTCGACGCACTTACCCACTACGCCACGGCGACCACCAGCGGACCGGATGGAAAGGCGTGCACCTCGGAACCTGCCTGGCCCTTGCAGTGAACAGAAGAACACATATGAGCAACTATCTCTTCAACAGGCTTGAAGATATAGCGAACATAAATATAAAGGACATCCTTAAATTTCTAAAAACCAACAACTGGTATCAATTATATCAACAGAGGATAATTGCGACCGAGCCGAAAAGGTCAACAAAGTGTCGGGAAAAGCCGATAAAGTGACAGCACGATGAACCTTAAAGGTCTAAGAGAGGCACAAATCCCCTGAGAAATGTTTGCCAGTCACATCTACCTACCTACTTCTATGGAACAACTGTCCGGAGTGACCCCAAATCAGGCATACGTTTTCGAACTCAGCCTAATTCTGACTTGGACAAGAAAACCACATCCAAATAAGCTGCTGTTTCTGTTGCAATCACCGTATATAGCATGGTACGACGAAGGAATTTAGCATTCAAGCAAAACACGAATTACAGAATAAGGTGATTCCTGACAGGGACCCTGTATACCAACGTGACTACCCAAGAGGTCGGGGCCTATTAGTCGTAATTTTTTGAAAATATTATTCTTCGATTCGAAGACAGCAATTATACCAAGGAATATGTGCCTTGTCATTACATCAACCTTCGAGCAATGAAGAAAATGCACTTTTCCGAACAATTAACAAAACGTTCGTGTAATGAAAATGCCTGAAAAGCCCGTTCTCCAAGCCGAAAGACACAATCATCTACCAGACTCCCGGATATACCAATAGTTCTCGCTCCTCTCCTCTTCACAACTGTATTTATCATTGGCATGTCTTCCGAAGTAATTTCGCAAATGAACTTAATTAATAGATGTGCATCCTAAATAAATTAGAATCCTTCGGCAATTCTATTTAAGAACCAACACGGGATTAACACCATTTAAATGGGAATTCATTCGTTATAATGTCAGACATTGCACACACTTATGTACATACGGTCGCGCCCGCTCACAGATAGATAGATACTTTCCCAGGATGTACAACACTCCTACTACACATCACTTATATTTCATGAGAAGGTGAAAACTCATTAGAGCTGGTCCCTCCCCCCACTACAAGTACACTCCTGACCAAAATTGAAGCAGAACTCAGTTGCTCCATTGCCTTGTGCCATTGTGGAGTCTTTCTGTGTATGTGTGTGTGTGTGACTTGATGTAACTCTGTTAACGATTCTACGGTTCTATGGTAGTTTATTTTACTCTTAACCTCTTCTGCCGTCTGAGGATTTTAATTTAGTGGAAGATTGTGGAAGGTTTATGCAGACATTACGCCCGCAGTTAGTTGATTATTGGTTTGAGAAATTCAAATAAATCTTTCCTCCCTTATTGCGAGAGATTGGTTGGGTACTTGGTTGGCTCTTCTTCTTGTTCAGTCTGATACTCTATTATCGGCAATATAATTAAGCCAGCCCCAGGTCGTTGTAAAGTTGAACAGACTAATTGCCATGGAAAATTGCAGCATCTTAGGCGCAGATCTGACCACAGTCACGCACGTTGGCTAGAAACATTATTGAATCAAGTCAAATTGCTCACAATGGCTTGTGAACTTAAGAACTTAGAAAAATTGTTCAGTACAAAAGGACATTTACGTAAGCGGAGAGAGATTCATTTCACCTCCGCTTAAGTTAGGAAAAGTGACGTAACACAACGCAAATGAACGAAGCGGTCACTATACTAACAGCGTATCATTTTTGTGTATTCGCTCCACTGCCTAAGTCGATTCATGTCTACGTACGCTTATAATAGCTTATAGACCCCCTACACACGATTACTGTGGTCAAATCTGCGCCTAGGATGCTGTAATATTTTCTATTGATATTTGTCTGGTTAAAAAGGTCGCTACCCATCTGCGTCTGCTTTAGTTCTTCGTGGTTGGCTGTTCACGTAGTAACTGCTAATCAATTAATCTTCAAAAGCTTCACAAATTCTTTTTGACTATCATTCTTAACTCCCTTGTTAACAGTGATGAATGTTGTGTATTCCAAAGATCTACAGATTATACCGATCGACATCACATGCACAAAGTCAAGCTGAATGCAGCGCATTGTTGACCATGCAAACCGCACGAAGTTGCTTCAAGCCATAACCTATAGAAAACGAGATGTCACGCATGCTAGGCACGACGACACGGTCAAACCCCGAATGGGCAAATGCTATGCCTCATTGTGGTGCTGGGCCCGTTCGTAATAATGCAATTATGCTTTCCCGGGAGATTAAAATGTGATAAATAATGCCAAAGGACTTCGGTGTGAAGGCTTGTTTAGGTGGTGGGCGGAATGCGGTTGCAGCGGTTTCGTTTAATATGACCACCCCATCTCACATGCTCACAGATAATAATCTGTTAAGCACCTCAATAACCGCTGTTTGCATGTAAGTCCAAAGAGAAATGCTAACGGAAACGGACCTCATACCATTGTTCGAATATGTACGGTGGTGTACACCCTCCCAGGGGAGCACTAGTGGTTAACCGTCACTTCATCTGGAAGGAATTTTCTCAATTAACCCGATCCCTGCTATGAATGTTGTATTAGCCGAGGACCATACGCTATAGCTCATGTCCACCACCATGCCCACCACCACTATGATAACGCTATTGAAATTCAATAAAGAAAACGTATCCAGTTGTCCACTGAGTGCAGGGTGTGTTGGGGGTTGTGTGGCTTTAACCAGGTAACCGCACCCTGTTGATGGAGGTGCATTATACTTAAATATGCCTGTAAACACGTGTGTGAGTGTACTATGCAAATGCAAATGTCATTTTGCCTTCAGTCGACCACACCATGAGTTCATCAATGAGGACGTCGGCACCCATTGTTATTATCATTACCCGCATTTGGTGTATAGGTAAAGCATGTATTATTATTAGAAATAAGAGCGAGGGAGCACTTGAGGAAACTGTTCGTCAGGATACATCCGATAATTTCCGATCACCTTCTTGATAGCCTAACTATTTCTATGTTATTCTATTAAAGTGATAATTCTTCCTTTTTGTCTGAGGCAAGGTTACCATTGGCCTTATTCAACTAACGCCGACCTGTGGCTGGCTGCATCCAGTTCGGCACACCAGATTTGTTGAGGTCCTGCTCTACTTGTGTGCTGGAAGTTGGACGCGAACGTCATCTGTTGCTTTGAGTCGAAGAATTTTCGAGCCGAACCCAGTGTGTCCATTCGCTCTACATGGTCCAGGTGTATAGTTGTGGATCTGTGGACTTTACAGTGTACATCCCGTACATTTCATCGTTGAATTTCCTCGAACAGATGCCGTCATTTCTCTTCTTGGTCACTTCGAGAGAAAAGTCCTTCGTATCATCTTTGGCCCAGTATGTACTGATAGTGTTTGGAGGAGGAGACTGAACGACGAACTGTACGGGCTGTACAGCGACATCGATTTGGTCAAACGAGTTCGAGTCTCTCGTCTGAGATGACTATGCCATGTAGAGCAAATGAACACCAATGCTCTGCTCTGCAAAGTCTTTGACTCCAACCCCGAGGGACAACGCGGTAAAGGCGGTCCACGCCTCTGGTGGCATACGCAGCTGGAAAAGGACCTCAATCAGCAGAACGTGAGTGGCTGGAAGCGACTAGCACAAGACTGTGCTAGATGGTGAGGCACGTTGGCTGAGGCCCATTTCCACCCCGCACTGTAGCACCAGCCAAAGAAGGAAAAGAAGAAGAAGATGCCTTCAATCCTGCACTGCTCAAGTCACAATTTCAATATAGGTAGCTTAGAACATGGTGATTGGAACAGGTGATCTAAAAACCCTCTTCTAAATAACAAAACAGGTCTCGATGTCTATTTAAATTGCTTGTCAATCGCGCTAAATTTGTATCGAAAAGACAGCTAGACTGTTTATCACTTCAGCCATGCACATTTTCTCTATTGAAAATGAAATCCAAATCACAACTAATAACATGAAGTATAGGCACATGATGTGATGTACTTTTGTAAAAAATTATCCATGTAATCAATTTTATGCTCTACAGATCAGGTTACATTTTTAAAATACCAGGACTGTTCGATTGGTCAATGACTACAAAATAAAATACCATACAACGTTGTTTGGGATGCACACGGTGTCAGTCACATCGATTCAGAGCCTTTGAGGACACTCTGGTAATTATTTGAAGCATAAAATACCGCTTTCTGAAGAAAGTGATGTTCGACCAAGACAGTGCACCATGCCATGAAAAAATTAAAAAATTAAACTATGGACTGCTTACTACCCCAAACTAAGGATGTTAGATGTTGACAAAACATCAATGTGGACGTCGATGTCAACATCGTTGGCTGAACATCGATGACCTATAATAATCGAACTCAAAACATCGATGTTCGATACTCTAGAATGAATTTATACAATTCCCACTAATAGTATAAAAAACTCCATACATGCATAGTTCGTTACCGCACACTTCACATCAAAAAGCGAAGAATGAAAAAATATATAAAATACCAAGAAACTCAAAACATCCTGTATACTCGGAAAATCAAATTTTGTCGAAACATTCCATGAACCATTTCCAAGATCTCACTCATATTGTGCTTGACATCGATGCGATATTTTACTAACTTGAACATCGATGTTAAAAAATCGACATTTGGTCACTCAACTTCTATGTTTTGCCAACATCGAACATTCCTACCCCAAACTCCATACATGAACCCATCCATATATGTTTTCTATTTTCAGGCTTGAATTGAAGACAATGTATATTGCACTCCTACTACAACAGATCTATTGAACCCCGTTCTTGATCTAGGACTTCAGAGCTGTCTAGAGATGTTTAATAATCTCTCTATATGGAATCCTCACAGTCTTGCTGCAAATACTAGAAAAAATCTATTGTTAATTAGTCCTTATTTATTTTATATATAAAACGCTTGTTTGTTCGTTTGTCCTCTTGTCCGTACAGACTCTTAAATGGTAAGAGATAGAGCACTGATGCCTTTGGCAATACTGTGAAGAAGCTTTTGGTACCCATTTGTTATTTTTTAAATATACGTAGCAACGCGTTCCGGGTACAGCAAGTTTATCGTGCAGCGATAGCATAAAATAGAAATAAAATTCATCCGTTAAATCACAACTTATCAGAAATGATACGACTCAAGAAATAACGTTTTTATAGTCACGCACATTGAATCTTGAAATTGTATACTTGAATTATTTTGTTCGTTTCTTACTTGTATCGAATGTATTACTCTTTAATCATTTCATTTCTTTAAATACTTTGACTGTACAAAAGTGTTGAGCGATATTGCATGAAGAATAAAAATGATCCCTTTCCTCAATCGACTCAAGCATCAACATAAGCTACCCTCTTGAGTGAAAGAGAGGGTGGCCAACGATCGGGTGAATCAGAGAGTACATGCATTGGCAATTATCTTTGGATCGCGAAAGGTTCCAAGGGTTTGCTCGTGGTAGCAATATAAGCCTCCAATAAAAGTATTATACCTTATACCTGCACTAGATGAAAGGTGTGTTTTTTCGCAAGCGTATATACGCCTAATTTTGAAGTGCACAAAAAAACGATAATCGGCGCTTAATGTTTCATCATAAAATCTTGGCAGCACCGACGGCATTTATGACATTTGCTTGGCAGCCATAGATAGGTGTAGTCGTGGAAGGTAATGGTTGATCTTTGATGGTCACAATCTTCGTTTTGCGACTGTGTAGCGTGACCATCAATTTAAAAGCAAAAACACTTAATAATTATAAAATAAAAAAATGTTCATCAAATGAAAAGAATCGATTACGAAGCCTAAACGGAATGTACAGCAGAGACACTCTGAGTATACCAAAAATTGCATACTTATGGATGCCAACAAAATTAAAAATGATCTAATACATCAACCAAACCTCCAGGTGTAAGCCACATGCAGCAACCTAAACAATGAATGAATGAATTCAGGAATGAACACACAGAAATTAATGATTGGAAGCATTGTTTTTATCCGCGCTTATTCCTTATGCGGCGATGGATATGATGAGTAACTTAAGCGGATAGGACTCGTTGTTAGTGTATTTTACATGCAAATTGAAAATTAAGCGTATATACATACCTATGTTCTTCAAAATAAATGTAGCAGATCATCTACAAAGCGTAACAGAGTAAAATTTTGATTCCACAGTGTAACATAGTTTCATTTTGATTTGTCTACAGTTTTCACAAAGTTTCTGTGTCCCATTTTGTGCATTTGGGGGATAAATCAGTCAACCCTTTCTTAAAAACCCTTAAAAAAAGTTACAACGGAATATATTCAACATTTCACAGGATACAACTTTAAAACAAAAATTCCTTCTGTTGCAACCCGCCCCGCATGATGCACCCCCGATTTTATTTTCTTCTTTAACCCTCTTATGCCTCTTTTTTTGATTCGATTTAGAATCTACAAAGATAATCTATGAATATTGGAACTCTCACTCAAATCTAAAGACTGCCGCACAGTGGTCCCGCAGTGGAAATAAATACCCGAAGTGACATATCTTTCCCGGCCAAATGGTTTATGTTTTTCGATTCTACAAATATGAGAACCTAGAAAGCCAAAATTTTGTTGACTTTGGATCATCCGTTTGGCTGTACCGTTAGCTCAAAGTTGGGACTTTGAAAATTACAAAAATTGACGTTATTTTTTAAGCAAATTTGATGTGCCATATTTCCTAAAACTATGTACTTTTTTTAAAAGATCATACATCTTGCTTTCAAACTGCGTTTTCAGTTTTTTCATATTGCTTACCAATTTTTTAAACCAGGCTTTTAAGTAAAGGCACATTTTGAGAGGGGCATTTCAATGTTTGATGGACTATAACAAAAATGCTCCAAGAGTCTCCAACGGGAGACCAACTTTTTCTGAAAGCTAAAATTGCCTATCGATGCTGAAAAAACTAAAGATCACTTTTGATCACTTTGGGAGTACGAGGCATTTAAGTGGAGCAATGTCGTGCATTTTTCGGCATTTTCCAACGAGATCCCTTGCAATGCATGTATTGTGCAAACGCTATGCGAGATGCCGAGGATGTTTTATTATTGTGAATTATAATTCTTTGGGTCATAAAGTTGTTATAATTATGAAACTAAACGCTTTTATCTGTTGTTTTGTTTGCGTTGTACTAAATTCATGTCGCAATGGGGCAAAAAAGGGCGGTAATTAGAGCGTTATTGGCGAATATCTATTTCTGACCTTGAGGCATCGGGAATTAGCTTATGATTCCGAAAATATTGAAGATTTCAATTAGGAAGATGACGTTTTGCTTTATATAGATATCGAAAATACTTTAAAAATTTCAGTTGCATTTCAGCATTTGTTGTGCAAATAGATGTGCAACTCATAAAAAGATTCAGTGTTATCCTGGAGACAATATGTAGCAATTTGTGGATTGACCCCGACAAATTTGGAGCTTATGCCCAGGAAACCACTACAATGGCTTCAAATTTAAATCCCTGGTATTATATGCCAGCAACAGTGCATAAAATTCCGTGCCACGGAGCAGAAATAATATCATCAGCAGCCTTGCCCGTCGGATCATTGTCAGAGGAGGCGCAGGAAAGTCGGAATAAAGACTATAGGTACTATCGCATTAATAATAGTAGAACATTTTCTCGTTCGGTAACAAATAAAGATGTTATTCATCAAATGTTGGTATCATCTGATCCCTGGATTGCGTATTTAAGGCCTGAACCAAAAACAAAAGATTCGCTGCCACTGAGTACTGAAGCGCAAGCCTTATTATACTGAATTGCTTAGTTTCTTTAACTCCAAATAAAGTGTACGTTACCAAACCTTGTAAAATTGAATTTATATATGTAAAAAGTGATTACAAATCTGTTTTAAGTCCCAATTTCGAGTCATAGACAATAATAAATAATTAATTTATGCATTGAAACAAAAAAAGTGTTTTTTTTATTTTTTTTTAACTTAAGATTGCTCCGTTAGCTTATGAGATACATCAACCAATGAAATCAAACATAATAAGATCTCGTAGTACTTGCACTATGTTTCGGTTCACGGGCTCAAAAGTTACAGATTTATTTCCAACTCTCCCATACAACGGGACCACTGTGCGCCGGTTGTTAAGGGACAAAAGACTTATGAAATTTGAAAAGAGCAAAGTATTCCTGGTAATATTGTATCAATTTTCTATAATTTCTACTATTTCATGCATACAAAATGTTAATTTTTGTTTTTTTGGTCGAAAATCTTGTCTGCGCAAATATTCCAAATGTGGTTTTTTGACTTCGACGAACTAAGCTTGGAAACAAAATGCACTACAGCCATAAAATAAATTGCAACGGAAAGTGCAATGTTTAAACTAGACGTAGGGCTTTTAAAAATGCGAAAAAATGAACCGTTACCTCTTAACACTTGCAAACGTATACCCCGCCTAGAGGCTGTGATAGGCATTAGTGGGAGTAAGCTTATTTCTCTGGCGCTATGGTTAATCTAGGCGATTTTCTCGATTTACTAGTAATTTGTTTTTTTCCGCCTTTGAATACGGTCTTATTTCTTGAAAGGTCTTATTTCTCTTCTTGAGTGTAGCCCCTATGGGCCTGGTAGACAGAGTTCATCTTCATAGCAGTCAGTTAGAAAAAGCCTCGGGGTAGGTTGTGACGCGTTGAAACTTATTCCGGCAAAAGATGACAAGCCGCCCGGAATGGTATTTTATACACACAACAAAGTTTACAAAAAAAACGCATTTCACACTGCAAAGTCACATAAACGTACAGTTAAAACCAAAACAGAACACTGCATCACATTCCTGTGGAGAGATTCCAAAATCACCGGAAACAAAGAAAAATACTAAACCTGTTTTTTCAGCCGCCAACGCCAGATTTTTCCCTTAGACGTTCAATGAACATTTGAAGCAGACATTCCGAAACATATGCAAAAAAACAAACATTTTACTCTCTCAAACACGTTTCTTAATTATGTGAGACACACTGTTTTCTTTGGCTGTTCCTTTTTACCCCTGTTACAAATAGCCCCACTCTCCCCTATATCATGACAGAAAGAACTGTGTTATCATGTCGCATTAGTACGATACACACACAGGGTCCATTCAGTCCTTAGCCAGCATCATTTTCCAAAAAGTAGCGGCCAATGAAGTCTTCAGTTCAAAATCAACGTCCAAATAGTGACACGGTTTGGGATATTGTTCAACAATGAAAATATGTTGTATTTTTAGTAACCCTAAACTATCAGCTATCAATTTGTTTTTTTTTTAGTGTTGCCAGCAATTTACTGGAAAAAAAATGGCGGCAAATTCAAATCTTGCATTAATTTTTGGGCACCCTTTATTTATCTTCTGGCGCTAGAGCTAGAGCTCCACAAACATCCAAACATAAAATATAAAATCTTACTAACATGATGGGCAATCATTACGAAGCCCGCCTATCTTCATTGTCCCAACACACTCCTTCGAGGCAAGTCCCTGCTTTCAACCGCATCATTTCAAAACATATCTAATTAAGTTCCAATATCAGCACAAGCATACCTACACATTAGTTTCAGCCTTCACCATAATGCGATGCAGCATTGTTTCGAACACGCTCCAATCTGTCCCCAGGAGGCCATTGAATCATCGCTTTAGATTTTTTATTACAGCCATTTCCCTCCTCAAACAGCAATTTATCAAGAGTTTCCAGATCTGTGGGTGTTTTCTTTTGTTCAGCTCTGTTGTCAAATTCCAGCACGAGAAGCATGAATAATTTCCAACAACGTAATAGCTGCTGTAGTAAGATTTCTCATGAGATTAACTTTCGTTTTTGAAACAAAGCTTGCCACCACTGCATCGCAGCCAACCAAGAATGCCAGAGGACTGCCTAATTAGTGGTTTCAGGTTTGCCAAGCTCGCCAGCTCCCATCCGCACTCACACTGTCACCTTATTTGGTTTGTTAAACACAAATAAAAGGTGCAATGTGAATGCATTAATAACGCTCAGGCATGCAAGCATGTGCACCGACCTGTGTGAGCAAAATATAGGATATGTGACTGTGCCAACCGGCCAGCAGTCCAGTCGTCCAGCTGTCCAGCACGCCATCCGCCAACCGCCATTCTGACTCACATGACCATTGCTCGATTCATGTTCGGTTGTCCTCAAACGGTTGCATATGACCGAGGTGAACAAACGGGGAGCGCGAGAACAAAACAACCCAAACGGCACTTAGACTCGGTCCAAACTCCTCCACTCAGGTACGTCAAAGTGGGTCTATTGACTGACAATGACGCCAGGAGCCATGATGACGATGTCGTCGAGAGTGGTCGTTGGTGGCGTAGTTGGTCCGGACTGTGATGACGGCCGACAAGCAGGCAAGCAGCCAAGCGAAAGCCCAGCTATGATGGAGCTGCTTGAGTAAATATGTTAAATGTTCATAAGTTGCAATTTTATTTATGATCAAGGGGCACGTGATAGCGCATGCTAGGCACGTGCATACTCCCTGCTCCATTCTCCGAGAGGACGACGGGCCTGTGTGGCTGCAATCTCCCGGGTGTGGGTCAACGTAGTTTGTTGCACACAAAGAGTCACGTTCTGCTCAGGTGGAATGTAATTTAATTTTCAAACAACTCAAATTGCAATTTTAAAAATTAAAAGTTGTTCTCGGTTGACGCTTAGCTATCGTATGTTTGTTGTTTGACTGTGAACAGCTGAGGGAGTTGCCTGAGCTGTGCACATAAGTACGTATGACCAACTGCTGCGCCTGGGGACATTTGGCAGGAGTTTTGCACTTGAAATGGCACTCGGTTGTTTGACTTCTGTGGACGATATGGTTACACAAAGCCATGTGGGCATGTGTGTGTACACACACAAGTGCGGGTAATTAGTTTCAACTTGTCTGCGATCTGCATTTGTGGTTTGAGCGTCACTGGAGGGTTCAAAGGACGAGTTACAAAACACGGAAATCAGACCGCATCGGTGTGGAGACTTACGTTTTATCGCTACAAGGCAAGACCAACATTCGTCAAGATGTGGAAACAGTCTATAGAAGAACAGAATGCTCTGTCTTATAAATGTGAGTTGAGTAGAATCTCGGAAATAGAACGGTTCTAAAGGGTGGTCCAACTATAATGCACGATGTTGAATGTGAGTCACACCTTAACGTCAAGTTTTCTTGCCCAACTTTATTTGACATTTCTTTGTTTCAGTGTTTGTTGAAGCCTTTTTTCGAAAATGGGCTGACTTAACAAAGAAGATCATCTTCAGCAACGAGGTACACTTTCACCTCAGTGGATTTGTTAACACGTAGATTTGCCGCATTTGAGCCAATGAGAATGAACGAGTGATTGAATTTGAAAGAAGAGATGATTGTAAATGAAAGGCTGATGCATCTACAAAGAGTGACTGGTGCTGGACTTCTTGTGGGCAGAAATTGAGGATATGGTCCTGAACGATATGTGTTTCCAACAGGATGGTGCCACTTACCACACAGCCAACGAAACAAGGGCTTTTTAGCGGGAGAAATTCAATAACCGTGCTATCTCACGCCGTGGCGATGTTAATTGGCCGATGTGATTTCACACCGATGGACTTCTTTCTCTGGGGTTATTTAACCCATTTAGGACGATAACGATTTACTCGGCATTTTTGAAAAAAAATTTCAGGAGTGAATACTAATAACCTTAGCAGACAATTCTGAAAATTTGTTTTATTAGGCCCACTGATCATTAAGCCGATCAAGCCGTCGTCCATACCGCATATATATGCGATTTTGCATACAGTAATAATATATAATATAATATATAATAATATAATAATATGGGTGGCGCTACAGCCCGTAGAGGGCCAGGGCCTAGCTTCTCATCAAGGGACCTACTACCTTTCACGAGTGGAAGGGACCTACAGTTTAATGCCGACTCCGAACGGCAAAGTTGAGTCGCTTTTTCTAGACAGGAATATTCTTTGAGCATTGTCAGTGACTCGAAAGAGGTGGAGCCATGAAATATTAAAGGTGGTAAATTCAAGTATCGAACCTGGCACCCTCTGAGTAGTAGTCGACGCACTTACCCACTACGCCACGGCGACTGCATAAAGTAAGAAATGAAAAACCAATTTGCGAAGTAAAATTTTTATTGGTTCGCTGAATTTAGATGATAACGCTCAAAACATGGTGGGCAAGGGCTCACATCACACTTTTTACAAAGTAAGCGAGTCGTGGCCTTGCAAAATTGGTAGGCGCACCTCCGACGTGTTGCAGAAGGTCCCACATAATCACTCAATCCGTCGAATCTTACATCAGCATCCGAAATATTATATTTTTTCTTAGCCTTCTGAATGCGCGTAAGATCGGCATACTTGCTGCAGTAGTGCGTTGCAATATTTCTTCGAAATTGTTTATGGGAAAGGTTTCCTCCACCTTTCCTATGGAGGATCAAAGCATTCTGAATACCTACATCAATAAAATAAGTAAAAATGGACGACAACCATTTCTTCTTCCGGTTAGATATACGAAAATATGATATGTTTTGGTCAATCGTATCGGTTCCACCCATAGCTTCTTTATATTCTTTCAAGGTGTTAGGTCTGGAAACGGTGGCGTGGGTGAACGTCTCACGTGAATAACGTTTTGCTATACCGACAGGATTTACTCCAAATAAGATCGATGCAACACACACCATAGAATTATCCATCCATTTGGTAATTGAAATGTCCAACTTCGAAATAGTCTTCGAGTAGTGGGTACCCCTTGGCATCTTCTTCACTTGATTATTTTTAGGTAATGGACAATTCCGTGGGACTCTTCTTTCTCTTATGGTTCCTGTAGCATTATAGCCCAAATGTTTCAAATAAGATAGAATAGGAATTCCAGTAAAGAGATTATCGAAGTAGAAGCAATATGGAAGAGTCTTCAATTCCGGGGGCATGGCGTGAATCATTTCCAATAATGGAGCTACACATTTCCCGAATTTGGTTTTCCAAAACAGGGTTGATGCGGGGGTTTTTGCCTTGGTATGTCTCAAAATTTAGGTGTCCTAGTGGTGTATTCAAACACCAAACTTTCTCCAACTTTCGAATATCCGGTTACTAACATTACACCAATGAAACCCCTCAACTCAACTCAATTTTCCTAAAGAATTCCACATTCATTGCTTTTTTCGGCGATCATTCAACATCTCATCGTCGGATAATCGTTCGAACATATCCCAGGCAGGAAGTCTGCAATCTCTATAATCTGGAGCTGGAAATATTGGTCTAGTATCTCCTTTGGTATCAGCTTCCCATTGAAATGCGTCGCCCAAATGTGGTATTCAGTTGACACCTTTTCGTTTGTTTCACCAATGAATTCTGCAAATGTGCCAGGCTCCGCTGAGACCGACGCAACGCATCCCAACCTCTTCATACGCTTGGGTTGAGGAGCTTCCAACACTTCCGCTTTCTCTAACACCTTAACCTATAGAACAAGGCCATTTATGAATCATATTTTGAAGAAGTCAATGGCGTACGTTCAATAAACAGCTCACGTTTAAAATAACATCAGAGATATCCTCATAGGCACGTGCATGGTAACAGTCGTCCTAAGAGCTAAAGGATGACATAATGCGTGCCGCATTGACGACATTGAACCTCACTTATGTCTCAGAGTCATTCAAAATATGGACCTTCGGTTAGAGGTACGCCACCAAAGCCGTGGCGAGTAATTAACCGATATTCAGTTTCATACATAATTGTCATACACCCTTCTATCATAATAAAAAATATTAACATAATTCTCTAACAACTTCTTGCTTTATTTCCAATTATCATCGTGAGTTTTCGTTGAACCACCCATTATAAGATGAACCATTCGGAAACAGTCTACCTTAGAGCAGTTTTTTAAGAAAAACGTCTAAATAAGTCTGTCTTTTCAGTTTGTTTGTTTGTTTTTTTTAAGCAAAACCAAATGTTTTTCGTTTTAATTTGATTATCGGAAAGATGAATAATTTTAAAAGATGAACGGAGCATGTTGTTGTATATCTCTTCATATTTCTAAGATGTCTACTGTATTTCGAAACATTGTGCATACTATTTGGACATACTTGGACGATCTTTTAAGTTCTGTAAAGATTTTTGAAAAAAATTAAACCAAACTTCTGCTGCTTGTCATTTATTTGTCTTCAATTCATATTGTTCAGGTCTAACAAATCCATCAAGAGAAGAGACTACTGTAGCCAAGGCTTATTTGAGTCGTTTAGAAATACGTACGGAATCTTTCCATCTGTAGCAACCAAAGGATACAGCACTGCTGTGTGCGAATCTACGCTTTCTACATCGACTGCAATCAATCGGCCTCTGATGTTGCAAATGGTTCACAAAAGAACGGCAAACATAATTTATCTAGCCTTAAAAGAAAATAATGAAGTTAGTTAGATTTATTATTTTTGAGTTTGTTTTTATTCTCTAATTTTAAATTATGTTTGCTAACAAATTTATAAATTAATAACTATTAGCGTTGCAGCTACTTTTCGGAAGTTCATTGCTGGCAACGATCAAGAATTACTTTGTTTTCAACTACTTTTAATACCTGGTGAAAGAAAAGGTGTAGTCCTTAACCATTGTTGAATTAATAAATGTGATTGTCATCATTCCCCTCCCAACAATTAAATACTGCCTTACGGACGAATTCATGTCCTTCAGGCGGTTTCATGAAATTTGTTGTTGCCATTTGTATCTTTCTTTCCTAACGCCAGTTCGAAATCGTCCGAAATCGTTAACACGTACACCTTACGCTTAGACACAGCATCGTCTAAGTATTGCTTTGGTACGCTGCAAAATAACTTTAACGTGTTATTGGCTGTGGTTGAGTCTTAAGAGAGTAGGTGTAGTTCTTCATCCGCCTACGTCAACGTCCAAAGCAGTAGATCAGAGTCTTCGTTTCGTTCTCCGTTGGCATTTGGATTAATACCTGAACATAAAGCATAACCGTTTCGTAAATCACTCAAAGACACCCCATTGTCATGTAACTCTTTTAGAATTTATATTCTTTGCAGTTGCGCCTTCGATGGGTATTATCGACAATTTGCCCCCTTAAGTTTAAAACCCTTTTTTAAATAAGTTACATTGTCTAGTCTAG
Source organism: Eristalis intricaria (assembly GCA_964034865.1). Taxonomy (NCBI): domain Eukaryota; kingdom Metazoa; phylum Arthropoda; class Insecta; order Diptera; family Syrphidae; genus Eristalis; species Eristalis intricaria. The sequence continues at coordinate 110,361,991 of OZ035873.1, read as the reverse complement.
CATAGCCACTTTTCGAACGTGTGCTTTGACTCAGGCAAGGCCATCTGTTGAAAGGCAATAAATATTCAGCTAACAACTGTCTGAAAACACAATCGCCAGACGGGCGAGTTGAGCGCGCTGTTACCCTATTGAATGTAACCACAAAAATGACACAAAAAGGTCCCACACATGAGCCCGATAATTTCGAGATCATTACACCCACCGCCCCCCTTCACACCAAGGACCACAATGAAAATAACGTAACCAAAGTAAATTTATGAGTCGGCAAATATTGCCGCTCTCGCCTTGCCACCCCATCCCATGGTGCGGCCCCCCTCGAGGATATGGACCCATTCGTAGGTGGATGGCGGGGAGAAATGAACGTGGAAAAACAAAGGGAAAAAAGAACAGCCCTTGGACCACTTTACAACGAGGGTGTTGACAACGGTAATAGCGACAGCATAAACAACCCCAGCAAGACGGAAGGTGGAAGGAGCAAACGGAGGCGGCCAGAAAAGGCCATCGCAGTAGCAGCCCCAGCCACAAAACCAAATATTGTCACAGTTTAAGGGCTTTTAACTGCATTTAACTTCAACCCCAGTGTTTCTGTCCTATTCCACTGGCTACACACGCCGCGCCGCACAGCCATCGTATGTGCCGATGCTGTTGGCGGGTGAGTGAACGAACACTATTGCTTGTGTTCGTTTGTAGTGTTCGTCGATGCTTTTATGGTCTCACTCTTCCGCTTTTCGGCCTGTTAACAGCTTGGTTCATTTATTTTCCATATGCCAGTGGTGCCCCGTTTTTGCATCTTAACCGCTTCCATCGTCGTCGTCGGCTGTGTGTATGAGATGGGAGAGCATTCGAATGGCCCACGGGAGCACAAGGGTTTTCTGAAACGTTTTAGTGGCACGACTTGTAAAGACCACACCAGGACGGGGCAAAGTGGCATAAGCACATGTTGTGCTCCGGGGACGGGAGTAACATTTGACGTGAGCGATAAATTTGAAGTGATGTTGACGAAAAAGCTTATTACACTCTTACCAGTCTAGCGACATGGTTTTCCATTTGATTGTTGCATACAATGTGAAGTGTTTCTTCTCGGGAATCAGCAACAATTTTCTGTGAGTCTCATGTTCTAACTAAAATTACAAACCCCTTTCAGACCTCACATCTTCACTTCAATTATCTACCACTCATTCTCACGTCAGCCATTCTCAGCAACGAACCGACAATTTGTGGCATGAGAGGCGGTCACCTTCGACATTCGCAGCCACTGCGAAACAGAATAAGAGAGCGTTGATTGAACCCAAATCACTTCGTCATAATCTTGATGAAGCCCAATAAGTAGCTCGAAAAGAAATTAATTTACGACCGAAACACAATTTCGTAGATGAATCATCCCTTTCAGAGTTCTTTTATGCCGAGTCGACGATTTCATAGTTTTCGTGTTCATCAGCAGTAATGCCGGATAAGCGTTCAGTCCCCTTAGACGCCCCATCCAGCATGTGGTCGCCGAAATACAGATGGCCGGCCGAAGCAAGTGCCCGCTGTTCGCTAATTCAATTTCTTACCTCCACCCAAGTTGTGGTCGTCTCATTAACTTCTCATGACACCGCAACACCGAAACGGCCTTAATTGCCACCAGCGCGGCGAAGCCAATTTGTTTGGCAAGCGGTTGAGTCCTTCTCCCAATAAGCTGAGAATTCTGCCGCCGTTAGACTTTTCTCGCAAATTAACCGCTTGTTAGGCTCAGCGGTTCAAACAAATGCATTCAACCACCCGTGATCGCAGTGCACCCCCATTTCCCATAACGACAGCGTGCGGCGAACCGATGAAGAGGAAGCTCGATAAACGATTTCGCGCCAAAGGCGTTGCCACATGCTAAATAAATTTCCAATTTATTAACTTACTGTGCAATGATTTAAGGACGACACGCCTTGCTTGCTTCCACTGCTGCCGGTGGACCAGTCTGGATGTGCTCTGCACAACACTCCCTCCCCTCCCTGTGGCAAGTATCTGCCGCCGCAAGCCAGTTGAGAGTGGTATGCGTATAACGGTACTTAATTGCAAGCAATAAGTATGTTAAAATTTCATTATCCCGGTCGGAAGGGGGACAACGTTGAGTATGAGAATGTCGAGTCTGTGCTGCCGGCTACCAGCGCCAGCCTGTTGTTGAATTACTCTCCTCGCGGCAGAGTGCATCGTTGTTTATCGTTCGGAACTTGTTAGACTAATTGATTAGATTTCATTGATTTTATGCGTCCGATCCTAAATGCTTGGTTATGAATACAAAAGTTTACTAAAGGGAAATTAAGGCGGAGACGAGTTTCCGGCGGTGGGCCACAAGTGGTCAGTTCAGTCAGTTCAGAGCAGAAGGGATGCCGCTACTAAAATTGAGAAGGCCATGTTATTGCGCTGCAGGCACATACATAGATTATTCAATTCCACTTCAATCTAATGGCTTGTCATTCATTAGGCAATTTTGAATGAATCAAAATCATCAATGTTTGCAACTCAAATTGTTGACACCGTTCTGTCAGCATTATGGTTAACCTCTGATTTGTTCGGGTTAGATCGAAGGGCGTCCTTTTACCAGAAGAAGTGTCAACTCATCTTGATAGAAACACTCATTTGCGATTTGGTACTAAGAAGGTGCTACCTGAAAACAGAATCAGAAGCCCAAATGTAACACCCTTGCTGGCTTTCTCTGATTACTTGATGAACCTGCCTGTTGTCATTACTGAAATGTCATCCGCCTATCCTACGATATGATTGTCAAATAATCTGTGTTTGGAAAAGAGACAATTTGCAGTGCTTAGACCAGTGGGGTAGCGAGGGTTGCGGTCGCCCGGTGCCTCCCCTAGTTATTTTTTCACACACTAAAAAAAGAAAAACTTTCTCTACGGTTTCACCCAGATATACCTGCACATATGTATGTCTTTCAGTAAACTTGATAAAATGGGAAGGGGAAGCAAAATGGGAAGGGGAAGCAAAAATGAAGCCGTAAATTAAAAATGTTTCCACTTTCCGATTTCCCTATCTTATTTACATACAATGACATGTGGGTCGCCGTGGCGTAGTGGGCAAGTGCGTCGACTCCTACACAGAGGGTCCCAGGTTCGATACCCGAATTTACCACCTTTGATAATTCACGGCTCCACCTCGTTCGAGTCACTGACAATGCTCAAAGAGTATTCTTGTCTAGAAAAAGCGACTCAACTTCGCCGTTCGGAGTCGGCATTAAACTGTAGGTCCCTTCCACTCGTGAAAGAACAATATCACGCACAATACGAGTGGTTGCTGAGAAGCTAGGCCCAGGTCCGCCTCGGACTGTAGCGCCACCCATATTATATTATTTTTATTATTATTTACATACAACTTCTTTAAAATTATATTTTTCTGCTTTTCTTCAGGTTTCTGTGATTTATTGCTCAATAACCATGATACCCAGATTAGATAGCCGTAAAGTGCGCATTGTGGACCTTAAATCATTTTTATTAAAATATAATTTTAAGAAACTCCTCTTACAGCTGGCATTACTCACTCCAAACTTACTTCTAGTCTAGACTGTAGAATATTTTAATAGTTCGAGTTGCAAGTTAATTTGTTTTGCCTGCAGAAAATATAATTCCTCTTAACCGTACGCGTTCGATCTCCATTCATCCTTAGCAATGTCATCTTGTTACGTCTTTCATAGTTTTTATCTAAGAGTTTGGCTGGGCCGAGAAATTCAAATCTTGTCGCCAAAATTCGTTGTTGTTCAATTCTTTGCTGTATTTCGCTGTGTAAGGAAGAAAATAATTTTCGTCACAGTTCATTTCCATCGTATGAAGCAGCATCTATATTTCCGACACTAAAAATATGATTTTTTCTTATTTTCCTGTGACGTTTTTGACATACATTTGAAGCATAAGTAAATGCACCGTCTACCAATTTATCTCGTTTTTCTGCAAGGAAGATCTGTAATGCATTACCCTCTCCTCCTAGGGTACATTTTTTTTCTGTGTGGCCGTCAATGTGTTGGTTCGTTTGTGACTCAATTTAAAAACTTGTGAACGCATTGATATCCTTATTTTCTCCAGGGAGGCAATTTGATGTTAATAGTAATAATATGGGTGGCACTGCAGCCCATAGATGGCCAGGGCCTAGCTTCTACAACAACCTCGCACCCGTGTTGTGCCTGCTATTGTTCTCTCAGAAGTAGAACGGACCTAGCTTTTTCTAGACAGTGATTACTTTTTGAGCATTATCACTCGAAAGACGTGGGACCATGAACATTATTTTTGGTCGTACCGGTCGGGAATTTGTTATTGAATTTTTAAAATTGTTTCTTGCACTCTAGTTGCTTAGGCTTAGACATTTTATATTATATCCGTTTTTGTTGTACATATTTCTATTCATAAGAAAGGAGGACAGTTTTCCATTTTGTCTCAGTTTAGATGTTACAAATTTGGGCTTTTTAATATGATTTGAGGCCAATTATAATATATTTAAATATTTTTTTATCATTTTTTTATTGACTGGTAGTTTTTGGGTTATACCAAAAACATGAACTTACTCAACACATAAATAGAATGGATTAAATTGGCTTAACGAGGGTAATATAAGTCTTATGAAGTGGCTAGCAAAATCCCCTAATTTTAACCCTCCATAGATGGGAATTTGTATATCAGTCAATTTGCCTCAGAAAAAGCAATCATTTTGGATCATTACTACAACAATCCGAAACTTCCCGGAATAACATTGCATTGATGGATGGATGCCGATATGACTCTTAAATTTATAGCTCCAAATGTGTCCTTAGTGTATCCTTTTCAATGGATTTGAATTTATTTCATTGTATTAACAATTAAATATGATTTATCGTTAAATTAATAATTGTGAATTTAAGACTATTATTTAGTGGGTCGCCGTTGCGTAGTGGGTAAGTGCGTCGACTCCTACGCATAGGGTGCCAGGTTCGATACCCGAATTTACCACCTTTCATATTCCGCGGCTCCACCTCTTTCGAGTCACTGACAATGCTCAAAGAGTATTCCTGTCTAGAAAAAGCTTCTCAAACTTGGCCGTTCGGAGTCGACATTAAACTGTAGGTCTTTTCCACTCGTGAATGAACAATAGCACGCACAACACAAGTGGTTGCTGAGAAGCTAGGCCTAGGTCCAACTCGGACTGTCGCGCCACCCATATTATTATTATTATTATTATTTAGTGAATAGGAAAAAATTAACGTTTTTATACTATCACAAGTTGTTCAATGCTCTGTCCCTAGTTCTTTCCAATGTCAGCTCAAAATCGTGTACAGCTTAAAATTACGTGTCTCATACTCGTCTAGGTACCCGTTTTTTTTTATTTGACTTTCTGGTTAAACTACATATGTGTAAAACTAAGAATAATGCCTCGGCTCGTGTGCTCTGTCTACCCTCTTTGTGTTTTTATTCAGATTTGTACTGATGGGAAAATTTTTTGTTGGCACCGCATAATCACTCAACTTCTTGGAATTGTTAGGCATATAATTATGTTAAATGTGTTGGAAATTGCGAGCATATTGATCTATATTGAAGTCGAATCCTTCATCATTGAGAAATAATACATCACAATAATGATTTAATTTAATCGCGAAACTGAATCTTCAAATACTGTCAGATTATTTGCTATACAGTTCACGTCGAAATAAATGAAAAAAATAAGCGATGAAGATTATATTAAAATGTATTCTGAGCATCATGGTAGACAACCGCTACTGAAACATTAGTCTGAGTTTTCTGTATCTCTGAATCTGAATATTGTTCAGCAATTTTCTCACCTGGGTCTTAACACTAAGTTTTGTTGGCTATATTGTGATGAATGCGACGCCCACCACTAGATATTGTCAGACGTACCAAAGCAGTTTGTTAAGTTGTGCTTGTCTCAATTGCCGAGTATCGACAAAGCACATTTCTCCGATCCATCATTCCTTTTTCAACACCTGCACTCAACGGCGACGCCTACACTAGATGGTGCACTGATTTAATAAATGCACCGAGAAATAATTGGTAAGCACCGTATTTTACTAAGTGTTATCCCTAATCCCCTCCATCATCTTCAAACCCCATTATCGTAGTAATTCCACTCGCTCCGGTGTATATTTTTCCTTCAGCGCAGCGCTTATCAATTAAAGCAGCGTCATTTCCTTTCCAACAAGTAGGTTCCTTTAGTAAGAAAAATACACCCTTTTGTCGTATATCAGGGCAGTGCCTAATGTCAACTGAAATAATTAAATCCAAAATCAAAATGAATCGGTAAATGTTTCTTTTTAGTATTTATTCAGTTTATTTAAACACATTTTTCACAAACATCTCCACACACAATTAGTGCATATCCACATATAAAGTTATCTGAAACTCAGACGTCGTTGTCCTCCAGGTGAAGGTTATCCTCGAGTACCTTCTTCAGTACTTCATCATAAGATGGCCTTGACTGTAAAATAATAATAACAATTTTTCAAAAAAGAAAAAATACTAATAACTCCGTGAACATTCAGAATTGAAAAAAAAATATTTAACATTGTGCAGCTGAAAGAGACAACTGCTGGGTTTACTGTTCGTGCATGTGAAAGCTGTGTCCATCTGTGTCCTTAATCTTTTGCTTGCCTGTGTTTACGTTCACGTTTTAAATACTCTCATCCTGGATTAATGGATTCAGACTGCGAGGTTCATTAAATACACAATGGAAGGTAATTAAACTAATTGGAAGGATTCCATGGTATAATGTTTTTTTTTACTCGGAGCAAGATGTGTGTATATTTTCAATATTTTTTAATTTTGTAATATAATTGTTCTTGTTATTCTCATTTGTTCGTAATACGATATGATTTTAAATAAAATATTTTTGTGCCTTGAAGTCAGCAATGCTGAACTGCAGAGGAAGTCATAATGTAAACGTTGTCCGTAAATGGAAAGGTTCGATTCGAAGTAATCATCAGTTTGCGAGAGGCATATGTTCGAGGATAAGCCATGTTGAAAGCTAAAGTATATATTTCATATACGTGAAATTTCGACTTGTGTCAAGTATATTTTATTGAATTCGGTCAAAGTTAAATGGTTTTTGGGAAAACGATTTATTGAATTTACGATTTCTCACGGGAACTCTTCATTGATATGCAAACTCGATTCGTATTGACAACACATCCTAGGAGCAAAAGATCACTTGAAGTTGCTCAGCGCTGTGACTGGTTACAGGTGACGAACTTTGGAAAAAAGCGAGCGGAGCTGTTTTATTAATATTTGTAATCAGTGCAGGTCAACATCATTGATCGGTTTTAGTCGCAAGGACGTACGAGGACGTCCTTGAGGGCTACGTACGCTACTAGAAGCCCTCACTGGACACTGTGCCATGTGACTGAATATAGCAAGTCGTTTTGTAGGAAAACACTTCTTCTGCGTAGATCTAGAGGAGGAGAGTAAACGGTGTTGCTTTGAAAGACCTGCTATTGACACATGAACCTGGCTGATTTTAATTCAATTCACCCAACGTTGGTCTAAGAGAGCCGCGGCCAGAGAGCCCTACCCACTGAGTTGACTACACCTTAGCGTGGTACACATGCTTCAATATGAAAGCATACTTTCAGGCTGTTTCATATAAAACGGATAAGCATAAGGCCCATGCCGAGCATGGATCCTCCCAAGACTCATTAAAGATTTAAAACAAACACTAAAGCGTTGCTTAAATTCTCTACACGTACGAGCAGAGAACGCGGGCTCTACAGAAGTGTGTGCGGTGTGTTCTTAAAATGATAATGTGCCCAGTGACGACGTCACGTCATGGCTCCAATGCTAATTTGCTCATTAAACGGAGAGAGGTGGATAAGCATAAGCTATGAAACTTCTCCTCGCGGATCTTATATCGCTGAGGAGTTTGTTGTTAGCATCGCTTTCCTGCATCGGGATGCAGCTGAGAGATCATCGGGTCTGTACATTGGTTTAACAACTTCTCGGAAATACGACGCGCCGGCAACCAGATGAGTTTAGTTTTGAAATTCTTGATCACCTTGTTGGTATGTTTTTGCGGTCTTTCAATAATGCTATGTAACCACCGAAACAAGGTTTGGATGAACTTTTACTGAAATCTCAATATGTCTACGTTTCGCTGAGCTACACGGTTTCGAATCCGCGAAAATATATGGCGAAATCTCACAGCTTTGCAGGAACTTGATAAAATCTCTCGGTGTCGTTCTGTTTGAACGTAGCATAAAAAGCTATTGCATCAAGCAATTTGACTGAAGATATTAGTCTATATGAAGATCCGATGTTTAACCACCATGGAGCATTCGAGAGGTTTTACCACCACCCCCATGATCAGCAAGCGAGTAAGATACGCCACAAATGGGACAACATGGAATGAAACCGGCATGGTCAGCGCATTGTATACGGCATCCCAGAAAGACAGAAAATCGTAGACCCCCACCGTTGCGTAGTGAATCGACTCCTACACCAGGACGGCAAGGTTCAATCCATTTACCACCATTCATAATTGACAGCTCCACCTCTTTCAAGTCTCTGAGAATGTTTAAAGAGTGTCTACAAAATACTTCTTAAGGCTCGTTGTTTGGAGGCATATGACATAAAAAACCGATCTATCATTCTGAGAGCTACGGATAGGATTTGAGAAAACAAACACACACAAGAATTAGTTGCGAGCGTTGCGATCTCTCAAGAAATAAGTGGAATGCATCACGGCGGATGGAATTTATCAGTTCTCAACTTTTTGTGAGTTTGACAGATGTTTCCATGGTAATTCATTCGGGTGCTCTGTGTTTGTTTTAACAATATTTTATGAATGAATGAATACGTTTTGCTTACAATTGTTTTCTGGAAAATTCGCGAATTTTGAAATTTTGACTTTCTTAGATGCATGCAAATCCTGCACGCTCAACATACCCATGGGGTCGCCTACTTCCGTTGATTGAAGAAGACCTTTGGTGGAATATAAACGAAAGCACGGAAAGTACCGTTCATATGAGCCGCGATCTAGGAACGCGAAATTCCATAAGCATCTGAATACTACCAAAAAAAATACTTCTTGGTCTACAAAAAAATAAGGGTCTAAAATCTCCATAATAATTATTTAAAGTATTGTCATTAACGATTTTAATTTTTTTTTTCTCCACGAACCAATCAAATTCCCCTTGCGAACGGCCAAGCTTAGTTCGCAAAACGCAAGAGAGGTAAACGCTATCCACAAATTCACGACCAAAATGTTCGCGATAAAATGTCTATTTGCTCAAATTGTATCCAGTGCTCTCAGCGAGTGAGAAAACTCAGTATTAACAAAGTGTCCGAGTTTTTCTGAAGTTCGCGATTCGTAGTGAGCTCATAGGAATGGCCCTTAATTCTTTGTGATGGGATCTTTTATCCCGAATGTTTTTGGTCGTGAATTTGTGGATCGCGTCTGCCTCTTTCTTTTCAGTTTAACAGTTCGCAATTATAATCAATGACAAGTGAAGAATCAAAAATCGTTAATTAGGATACTTAAGCTGACTTTTCCTGAGATATTGATCCATAGAAAAACTCGATAATGTAATGCGAATCTTTTTTCATAACAAGCACATAGAATATAACTTTCCCTTTATATTTGCTGGAAAATTGTTGTTTCTGAAAATTCGGTTTCATAATTCGTTTCTTATGAACAGCACTTATCCTTTTCTACCTGAAATGCTGTCATCAATAATTTTGTGTTGATTTGTTCAAATGACTTAACTTTAGCACAATTTTCGCAAAAAATGTTGGCTAATTGGAACATGTTGCTGTCCCAACAGGTGGGAAAGGGTGAATGTATATACTTCATGTTATCGGGCCACATTTGCAGAGAAGTCATGGAAAATTAGCTCATCAGAATGTATTTTGGAGTAACTGCTGTGGAGCTAACTTAAATTATTCATAAGCATTTAAATTTAAATTTTACTCATAATGACACGATCCAAGCAATATATTGCAAATACAAATTCGATAGAAATCGAGATCACCAGTGTATGTTTTATTTTAATTTAAATGCAGACACTTTCGAAATCACAATATACTACTTCAGGCTTGACAATTATTGTTTTACCATCAAATTCGAATCTAGCACTGGTTAAGTTCCAAGACTACATGGAGTAACCTAAACCCAATCGAAGGCTTGACTACTAACTGACTTCGAAAACCAAATATTGTGCGTTACGTATCTTATAATTCGAAATTCGAATTTAATGTCAAATTTGTTCACGCAGCTCTAAAATTATTTTGAGTTTTGCTAACAGGGTTTCAGATTTAATTACATAATTATCGTTTGCTCGAAAACTTTCTTTGTCAACTTTGTCTACGAAAAGGGTATCCAGTAATCCAGAACCTCCGTGGTTGAAAATAAAGTAGCTTTCTATTAGTTCGAATTACCGAGGTTGTACTGTAGAACAATTCTTCATAATGAGTATACATAAAACTAAAAGAAATGAGCACGCTGCCTGTTAGGTGCAGTAACCTATCTGTCTCATGATATTTTATCCTGCTGCTAATGCCCTGCTCTTCTATGTAATTCGAAATACAGTTCGTGTGACATCGCCTCAAAAATTCTGTCTACCCATACCCTTGACACAACTTCCACACTCGAAATTAAAATTGAATAGCAAAGGGTGATGTACAGTGTATGTGTGTGCGACAAAGAAGATGTGAATAAAATATGTGTTCCATCAAGCCATTGAACCAAAAGAGAAAGTGAGAGAAGTGAAAAAGTAAGAAACAAAATGAAAAATGTGAAAAAGTGTAATGTTTGTATTTTATTTAACAAAAAATAACAAAAGTGATGTGAGAACAGTGAAATAAGAGAAATTCATACAACAGATTCAGATAGAGAGACAGAGTGAGAGAAAGGCGTTACCATTCACCAGAGAATTCTTCTTAGAAATATACCTTCCATGCGTCGTTATCCCATTCGGGGAACATCCGCTTGAAGCTCTTTGGTTCCTTTCCCTGCTTAATCCTAATGATAGTGGCCGTCTCGATCTTTCGCGATGATGGCTCCATCTTAATGTATTTCTGCGAAACGAAAAAAAACAGCAATTCTCGACCTGCTTCGTGGGTACGATTCGATTAGTTACCTTTGCCATGTCAACGATTCCGTTTTGCTCCTCTTCGGTTGTTCGGGCACCGACCCAAAGATACACTTCATCGCCACCATCCAGCAGCATCACATCATCCACATCGAGATCCTGCATGGTGTCGTGATTATGAAACAAATTCACAGGACAAAGACGACGCTGTACTTACATCTTGCTCAAAGTTTGGCACTTCCTCGACCTGTATCCTTCCGTTGAGAAGGATCTTGCAGTGGAACAAGCGGGGTTCTAAGAGCGGGGCGCCACTCTTGCCAGTGGTGCGGTCGTAAATGCCCTCTCCGTTCAAGTCGTCCCAGAAATCTTCGGGCTCTGTGTCCTCATCAATGACTTCGTGCTCAAACGACGGCCAGAATTGACCAATGCGCGACTCAGCCATGGACTTCTCGAAGTCCGTGGCACCCTATCGATTGGACAACATTGTTAACAAGTTTCACAAGCAATTTCTAATCGACTTACCAAGCCAACCCAGATGTAGACCTTCTTTTGTGGAATCTTGACCAAAGCGAAGACATCATCCGACGACAGGGAGGACGAATCGGCCTCGACTTCGTTGGCGCGCACATCAGAGACATCGGTGCCGCTGACACGGAAGAGAATTGCTCCGGTTGGTGCTCCGGTGTAGGTTGACAGAAGCTCGCCCTTGAACATCTTCAAGAAATGCCTTGGTTCGTGTCCCTGCACGGTGACAACAACAATTCCATTGAGCTCGTCACCGAACTCCATGCCGACCTTCAAGCTTTCATCGAATGCGGCCACATCAGCCTTGGTGCCCCTCCAAATGTACACGACCGACTCCTTTTCCCCAAAGGGCTTAACGTAGTCGTACTGAATGACATAGGAACCGAAGCCGAGTAAAAGAGACTGTGGCAACGGCAGAGGAACTTCGGTTCTTCGCACTTCACCCGAATCAGGCAATTCCACGAACTGGATCAGCCTCACGATCTGGCCCTTGCCTTGATCGGGCATGAAGCCTAGTGCACTGCCACCACTCTTCTTCAGCGACTCCACAAGGCTGTCGTCGAACTCCACATCCGACTCGTCTGTGCTGTAGCCCATGGCGGAACGAATGAGGCGTGTGTGAGACGCACCACGATCACGCCATGTTGCGAAGTACTGCTTGAACGGTGCCGACTCGGCACCCTCGACAATGCGGTGCACCTCTGTCCATGCTGGGTACTTTTTGGTCTTCAAAAATTCAGTAGCCTTATTCATCGCTTCGGACTTCTCCTTTTGTGTAGCGCCCTTGCCCACCCAAACGTAAATGCCGGAGCCAGTGTCCAAGATGAAGCAATCACGAGTGTCCAGCATTTCTTGCCTCAATGGCTTCGTGGCGACTGCATCGATTTTCAGTGTGCCACTCTGGTCGGTCACCTTGTACAGTGTGACAGACCTCTCATCGGCAGACTCGAAAGCACCGTCCTCCTCGGCCGTCGTCTCGTCGGGTACCTCGTCCGGTGACCCAGAGCCGAGTATGGTAAAGAATTTCTGCTTATCAACGTCGGAGCTAAATTCATCTATTTGTGGGCGAGAGACACGTCGACAAGTTATACAGTTATATCCTCCCTAATATGAATTAACAACCAGCCCAGCGTAGCCCTGTAATTGGACGGTCCGGGCCGGGCCGCAAACCAGTGTACTCACCAATAATATTAACCCTAGAACGTCCATTGTGATCCTGATCTCTGATTTGATTAGCCGCACTAATAGCTTTGAGCTTTTCAACACGTTTCGCCTGTGCACCAACGTAAACATGAATTTCACTCCCAGCATCCAGGATAAAGCAATCCCCTTTGTTCATCGACGATATGGAGAGATTCACCTGGCGAACACGAACGTTGCGTTTGCCCTTCACTTGGAAAAGTCGTTTCTCACCTTGTGCATTGGTTTGTACGTGCTTGAAGCCAGTTCCCACACCACCCTGTTCGTAACGGATGCCTACGTGCATATGAACGCGCACAGAATGAAGTGAAAAATTCAATTAGGTCCTTTCACACACAGCCACACAACCACACACAATGTGAATATGTATGCTTACCGCTCTTAAAGTAGCTAAGGAACAGCTGGGATTCATGGTCTTGAACCTCACGATGCTGAACTGGATCTCCATTTAGGATGTCATCCAGCTGCACAGTAAGGATTGCGGCAGCACCAGCCTCATCGACCGAGGTCTCCGAGCCAAGCCAGAAGTGGGCATCCCATGTGAAGCGCTTGTCCTTCGTTTGTTTAGTCTGTGCCATGGTAACAAATTGAAATGGTGACTTTCCTGGGTGATGTATGTCAAAAGGGGAGTGAGTACTTACGTTTAGGACGATGAACGAGTCACCTGTGTAGAATTTTCCAAAGTTGTTCTTGGGGTACACCACCGGTTCAAAGTTCTGAAAGTAGAACATAATTACGTTGGATGAGATTTATTGTTTTTGAATTAAATTTAAATGCTTGCATTCTGAGGCAACACTGATCCGGGAATAAGGACGTTAAGAGGCTTTAAGGACTCAACACCAGCAGGCGATTTTTGCAGCGAGGCAAATAATCAACCAATCGTTGGTCATCTTTAAGCTGCTTTTTGTCAAATGGCTTAGGTGTTCAACTGATCCCGTTGAGTCCTTACCTCCTCAATTAAAATGATATGCGAACAATATCAGCTTAAAACATAAAAACCACTCAATGCATCATGATTTTACAAACAAGAAGGTAAAACACGTTCAGCTCAGTGGGGAAACAGACCTCGGCACTTTACGTTACGAACTCTCCCTAAGTATGCAAATAAACCGAATGCCTAAACAAACAGAAGCGCAAATTGCAGTAATAAGAAGAAGAAGAGATGAGCAATACACATCCCTTCAAACCCTACGAGAGGCAAATTATTGCATTAAGCTTTGCCACCGAACCATACTGGTCAAAAGGATATGCATCTCCTTCCGAATTATAACGAGCAATGCCGCTTAAACCATAAAACGATCACTGCTGGCGTTTATTTCGCCCCGAGGAGACATTATTTAACTCCATTCGGACCACACGGTCAATTCTCTGCTGGATGAGTGAGAATAATTGCATGTGCTTTATATTTAATTACAGTTAAAACAAAAAAGCGCATCGCTAATTGTTACTTTATTACGGTAAGTCAACGCGCCCGTGTTGCCGCTGTTTCAACTCAATCTGATGTGATGATTCGTGTATCCACTCACGTACACACGAGTATGCATTCAGAAGACCGTGTTCGGTTCCCTAAAGGACGAAATAAACAGTTGTAGTGGACAAACGAACTGCGGAGAGACTGGTTCGGCGCGTAAATGCCAGCCAAAGAACATTGCTGACCAAGTTACCGGCAGAAATCTCTCGTGACTCTGTTCGGGGAATCATTGGAAAATATTTAATTAAAAATTGGGACGGGAATACAGTAAGGGCTATTATATGACTGCGTCAAGCCTTTCAATGCGTCCGCCAACCCTTTGCGTTTAATTAAGTTTTACGTTTTTTTTTTTTTCGCTTTTTTTTTCCAGCCTGCCTCACACCCACGCCCATCGTTCGCACGTCCTTGATGAGTAGTGCGTTCAGTTTAACCCAATTTGGGCGGGGGATCAGGGAAAATTAAAAATTTAAAAACGTTCTGATAAATATTTTACAAACAAAATCTGTTCGCATTCACATTTTAATTAATTGATGTGTACTATTTATTATTACGTGTGTGCGGCATAAATATCAAAATTTAAATGAAAAACCTGTAAAGCTTGGCTGGGAAACCTTAAATTGATAAAATTGAATGAGTTAATGGATTAATGTGCTGCAATTTGGGTCAATAACACCGGACTTGTTTGGGGGGTGTGATATGTGAGGCAAATACACCGTCATTTCGGTGATGATTTAATCGTGAGAGTGACTTTTTAAGTCATTTTCTGATAGTTTTGTCATTTGAGTCGGCAATTTGAAGACTATTAATGGAATAATGATGTGTTCATCTAAGTGGATATGTAACCCATAGCCTCTTAGTTATACTGTTGTGCTAATTTAGGCAATAGCCACCACGAACAACCACTCCTCGTACGGATAGTCAATAGAAAGGTATACTTCGAACACAGATCATCTCACTAGCGTGTTACGCTTGGGCCATTTGAATCCGGAGATAAGGGATAATAGAGATATCCAACTTCTACCTCCCTTGCCCCTTGATTTCATCTGACAGCGTTTTTATACGATTTTTGTCCTGTGTCTGTGAATACGTGTGAGCTCTTGTGAACAGCTGGCGAACAGCTTACTTATGAATTAGAGTTCTTATTTGAACATTCGGTCGTTGCTTGAACGTTTTTTCAAATTTCGGTGTTAAATATTCAACACAGTATGAAGGGGTAATCGAACGAACAAAGCTTATGTTCACGAAGTCGTATTTTTAAGAAAACGTTGATATGTTCAGGTAACTAATCAATGTAGTCTTGCAATTTCGAACACGATCGACTGGTTTCAAAGTTCACTTTATTCCGTTATTTTCTTCTTTTGGTTCGTTTTACATTCCATTACAATTCTTGAGCTAACAAAAGAGAATGATGCTAGTTAAGTTAAAGTTAACGGGGGATTCAAAACGAATTGGTATACAGTTGGTCAGAATACAGTGGGTTGGAAAAGTTTCGTATCAAGTCATTGTTTTGGTTAATTTCTCGTATTTATTGCTACATTATAAAAATATTATTAAAACTTTGCATAAATCACTTAAAATAAGATGTTTCTTTGCTCATTTTACATTTTGCAAAAATAGCGAAAGAAAATCTTTCCAAATTTTGACAACCATTTTTATGAATTAATTATACTTGCATTACATAATGCAAGATTTATCTAGAATTCATGAATTAAGAATATACAGCGGACCTCATTTTTTTAGTTAATTTGCAGGTTTGTTTTATGAACAGGCTGTACTATATACTTAACTTGAGGTCAAATATTATCAGTTAAATGGCATTGCATTACATTTTTACGCACGAAAGTCCATATTACAATATAAGTACGTTTAACTCTTAAAAATATGAGTCAACTTTTGAACATCCTCTGAACAGCATGCATGGATCGTACATGGATCGTGGGCAAATTCAGAAATCTGCCGCCATTTTTCTCACTGAATTCTCGAATCTGCCGGCATTGCGTGGTGGATCCATGGTTTGTGTAAAAGTATTTCTGAAATACAAGGAAATACCACTATTCTTGTATTTTCCCCGGTGTGGACTAGCGGAAAAAATGGCCGAAATTGCATATTTCTATTATCCCTTATCTCTGGTTAATTTCCGCTACTAAAGCTGTATGACAGTTCAAAATGTCTGTCTACTGGACACGAAGTTAAGCTTGAAACTCAATACCAGGAACTTGTCACAAAGGTCTGCACGTATTTTTATTGCTATAAAGATGGTATAGGTGATAGCCTCGTATCGACCATTAGCTATATATGTCAGTAGTCTATAAGGGATAGGTAAATAGTGGCTCTAATGCACATATGCCCATTGTACCGCCACGTGGGTGTTTCAAATTAGAGGAGAGGATTACCGTGATAATAACAGCTAGCCAGTTTTTGCCAACAAATTTACTAAGTTCTTACTAAGTTGACCGGTATTTTACTGAGGTTGTTTAGACTATCATAGAAATAGGAACCTATAGTGACTTTTCTAGCTTAGGCATGCGCAGGTGTTGGATGCTTTCCTCCTTATCAGCTTCGACAACACTCATTGAAGAATAAGCCTAGTCTTTTTCCATGAAGGCCTGTTTGGTAATTTTTCTCAAAGCACTGCTAATTTCAGATCTCTTTAGGGAGATGAGGCTACTTGATTTTTAAAACATCGAGATGAGGCTAGATTTTTCTTGAGGTTCGAAAAGGGATGCCTTTCATCTGGGATCGGTTTTCTGTGCACAGAAGTCAATGCGGTGAAACTTGAAGATAGCTATAGAGGTACCTATTCTACGAAACATTCTATCAACTGGCAGTCTAGTGGCGCGCATAGCGCGTTCATCAACTCTCGGAATGTACGGCTTGGAACCAAGTACAGGCGAATATTGGACTACTCGGATATCTCGTTAAGAGATGCGTGGCAATCGATTGCTATTTTAGAGCTTATAGAGAACTATGCCAAGGATAACGCGGGCGGATATCATGTTTCACCTAAGCCAGGGCTTTGAAAGTGCTGCCGTGACCCATAGTCAGACCCATGCTGGTGCATGGAGTCGCTATTTGGTGGAATGGACTCGATAAGAACGAAGCGAGAGTACGACAGCCCGTTTCGCAGCGCCAAATATGCCTCATCACAGAACAACAACGGCCAACTCCCAGTCTAAAACGCTCACTCAGTCGGATCAGAACGACTTTGTTTTTTCAAATATTCTTAAGGAGCTTCGATATTTCGTATTCGAACCATTTTGTTGTAGAATCGAGTAACATAGTACGGTCCCAGAATTCTCATCCGAGTTATAATCGGGTTCTGGGCCATTGGAATTCACGCCTCTGGATTATGGCTGAAACACAATAGTGCGTTTGCGCCGGGGTTGGCTTTCAACACACACATTTCAATGGCTATGCTCAAAATACAGCGTCGGCCTGCTTTAGTGAAAAATTAGAGAGATGAGAGGATCGTAATTAAACATAAAACGTTAGTGCATCGCAAGTCATTATTGAACTTGTTGGATATTTCTTGACAGAGTGATGCGCTGTGAGAGAGATTTTCTCCCAAATTGAGAGTTTTCTTCCAACTTGAGAGTATTTTGTGTCAACTGTCATTTGAGAAATGAAAACAGCTGATTAAAAATAATTTAACGTTAAAAGTAATTTTAAATGAGTGCAGAAAGGCAGCAATAGTTTTCATCTGGTAGATGAGAGAGAGAGAGAAAATCTGATAAATTGAGTATTTATTTCAACGCAGTGCGTCTTCGCACTGTCTCCGTAACCTGAAGTCGGCTGGCGCAGCGCACTATTGGGTTTCAGGCATTAGACCTTCCCTAACTTGGAAAACGCTGCAGAGACGAGGAGCAGATAGAAACTATTGCACATCTTCTCTGTAGTTGCAGCGCTCTCTGTCCTCCCGCAGAATAAGGGTAATTTTGTTAACTGTTGCTCAACGTGCCGGATACCAGAGATTTGATCAACTTCGGAGTTGGTCTCAACTCGTAATTTAACCAGAGAGTTGAAAATTGATTTTGGTCACGGTTTTACCTCAGAGTGTGAAATTTAAAATACTGAAGTTGGTTTCTATAAATGTTCCTTGCGATATTTTGACAATTGACAATTGAAATGTCATTTCAAGTTTGAATTTACCTTGTGTTCGTGTACGCTGATGAGTAGAACAAATTTAGGTTTTAGTAATAAACTGTTTGTCGTGTCCATTTTAATTATGTAATGGAGAACAGCACAAGCGACTATGCACAGTTGTATTGCTTACACTAATAAAATAATACGATTGGCAATTGTGTCATCACCCGAATTAACAAGGTCTTTTAAAAAATTAAGGATACTCTATGAAATACTTGCATCATTTCAAATCAAATCGAAGAGGCCAGTTGCTTCTCTCGTTGCACGGCAAGAATTCATTCTGTATTTGTTCGAGCACCATTATTTTCGTTCGCTTTGAGATACCAAAACGATAAGCTATATCACAGTCACCCCATCTGGTATACACACTCAAGCAGGCAAATACGTTAATGGAAGAAAAGAAAGCAAAAACTTTGATTTCACCCCTTAACTTCTGCTATTTCTACAAGTTGAGAAAATCAGGAGTTGATAAACTCTTGAGTTGTAAACCATAAAATTTGAGTGAATCTTGCTTTCATTCACTAAAATTGTATGGTTTCCAGAAGCCAGAAGTTGAAGAGAAAAATTCGAAAGGTTGAGTGGTTGGAAAAACTCTCCACTTGGGTATAACTCCTAACGAGTTAAAGTCCATGTCAGAGGATCGATGGGCCTTGAGATCTCTCGTGTGTGCTTTGTCTCCGATGTCGCTTTAATGGATCATGCGAGTCACTGAAGATGAGAACCTCTAACTTGAACGCGACAAAACAGTAGCCAACGAGATATGTACCATTCTAACAATTACTGACTCTTGGACCAATTTCAGGATGAATGTTAAGGCATATTTTTTAAAATCTTGTAACCAGCGCAGAGTCTATTCGAATACATTCTCTTGTTGGACTCTTAAGACGCAACAGATGCCTTCTACGATTCCACACACAAGTGTTGAATCACGTCGGCTAGTTTCAATTTATTGTTAGTTAATCTCCAGGTCGCCCTGAACTATAGCGTAACCCTACGTAGAAGAAGAATTAACTGGGTAACGACTGGTTTTTGAAGCACACTCGTGTGAAGACTCACGCTTCCCAAAACTGACATTAGAAGAAAAGTTTTCGAAAGTAGAAGAGGACTTGTCCCTGCCTGCGTCTCCTATCAAACAGCGCTTCAGCGAATGATTATGAGTTGGTTAGATGTGCCTATCTATGGAATGATTGTTATTATGACTTCGAAATATGCTAATGTCAACACATGCCTCTTAGTCATGGAATAAGCGGATTCAGATTCAGAAAAAAGTACCCTGCCCACACAGCATTAAAACATGTCCCACCACACCACCGGAAATAAACTAAATCACTTAATTCACTGCTGTGGATAAATAAATATTTTTTCAAAACGTTTTTTGTTTCCGAAATGGAATGCATAGTAATCAGTTGTTTAATGCTTATGCGAAAAATAATACCGCAGCGAAAGCGCTGGAGAGGCCAGCAAACCTCATTCGAAATCCTATTATTCACTGAGATCGTATCGGTTAATCCTGTTTTGTTGTTGTCTTTGTCAGACTTGGGCAGTGTTAACATTTATTTTTTTTTTCAAAAATACAGTTTCATTGAAAACAAATCATTCAGTCCGACCCGAGCATATGGCATTTGTAATAAATTAGGGCGAAAATATGCCAATAAATTATATGCGGTCGATTGAAATTGTTTTTGAAAGCTTATGGAGTTTTTGTGCCGCATTCACCATCATCCAGAATTCAACATTAAGCCATTTCCATTAACAACTTGATAACCATTATCATACAGCTCTCGGCCACACCCTCTGCTCGTTTTGCGGGTAATAAATTTCAATTCCGTCACTTTTGGTTGCACGGATGTAAGCTGGCAGTTAGCAGACGACTGCAATAATTGTTTGTGTGCTGAAATACTGTTCTCGTGTGTGTTCGGTTTTAATCGAAATCAAATGGACATATGTTAACCTGGCCTGTTTGAGTTGGCCCCGTTGGCGGACGCTCACTGCAGGTGGTCTTGCTGGCTGGGGGAGGGGTGAGATTTTTGATGGGATGGGACTGTGGAAATTATGGCAATGGCAGGCCTTATCGGATGGATTATGGGCGAACCTACTGCGCGTATCATTGGGTTTACGATGTGCTAAATGGTATAAATTTGACTTTCACACATTTCTGGTTTTTTCTTTTGATTTTGAATTGATGGCGCAGCGTTTAATTGTGACTGTGAAATGCAGCAGGAGTCTGTTAACGAGTTCATTGCTAATGCGAAACGTGTTTTATGATCTGGGAGCTAGGTGGAAAATATTTTTATTTCGTCATTCGGAGAAATTCAAGATCGTGTCATTAGAGCCTTAATTGTTCTATCCTTGGCGGAGTGGACTTTCAGTTGTATGCCACCCACGACCGGCGAAGCTTTCCCTAGGCAACTACATCCTTGGAATGACGTGAGCTCTGAAAATTTTTCGTCGGGTCGGAGTTGTCGCCCGTACCAACCGTGTCATGCCAACGCGGAGGACTAGGTAGGACTAGGTCAGGTAAAAATACAATGAGATTTAAAGAATAATTTTCCCTTCTTATGTGCCACATCCAGAGACAAGGCAGTGCCCAAATGATATGATCCCGGGTCAAAACACCGCCGACATATCCAACAAATGTGTATTGCAACATGTGTATGGAATACGCAAGTATATAAATCCGTCAGTCTTCACTCTAAGCAATACGCCCACGCAGTCACGAGGAACAATATACTCATCGATGCAAGATAATCCAACGCAGATGATGTCTAGAAATAAATGTGTTTACTCTTTGCAGCTGAAAATTGTCTGACAAAACACGAATAAAAAACATAAAAAGCGGAGAAAATCACTAATGAGCATCCAGGGTGGGGAAAATACTTTAAACGTTGTTTATGCGATGCCATCTGGCTATTTGCATTTTTCATTGTAGGCTTCTGTGGATTTTTTCTTGGCAGGGATGGTGTCTTCATTGGCACACAGCAGATTGCAAGCACCGATCGTTGGAGGGGGAAATCTTCGAATTTGACCTTGAACAGGATGATTGAGATGTCACATTGGAAGAAACATCATCGAAACGAGCACAAAGTTTGGGGAGATCTGTATCACAAATGCGCCTGATTCAACTGAATCGACATGAGCAACACCTACGCGACTCAAAATAAAACAGAGGGGTGTCCCATGGCAGGTCATTGTTACTAGAGCGTGTACACGTGATGTTAGAATGTGTACGGGCTCCGCAATTCACTTTCACAATTTTTACCACAGTGCAGATAGTTAAGAGTTCAGAATACAATCGACTCTATCTAAGTTGAATTTTCACGGGATATCAAAATTACAGTAGAATCTTAGAAAGAACAGATATAAAACTGGCTCCGTTCATCTTTTCAAATTGATCATCTTTTTGAGAATCAAATTTGTTCGTACTACCAGAAACCATTTAATTTAATTTTAAAATGACAAGCAAACAAACAATAAACAACAAAAAAAGAAAAGTTGTTTATGGAAGGTATAACAGGCTAGTTAACACGATCGACGACGCACACGCGCAACTGTATCCACACACGCGGCCCTGCGGATGCAATTCGAGAGGCGTCAAATGTCAGCCAGACGCAGCGTTTGCAGTTTCAGCCATGCAGGTGCGAACATGCACAATTCGGCGTGGGAATCGGCGAACCTTGATCACCAAGGCGAGCTTAGCTTATAAGAGAAAATGTAATGTACAGTCAGTTGATTGGTGGTGCTGAAGTAGTGCGGAAGAAGAATAAAATAAATTATAACGTTGATAACTTAGTCTTTGAATTTGGAACCAGTGTGCACGGAAAATCCCGTGCAGTTCAATTTTTTTAAAAACAAGATCATCCGGAAACTTTACTGGCTTAAGAAAACCTGCTCTATGAAAGACTCTCGTCCGGCATACAACAAATCGAAGCTAATTTGGGTGCCAGGACATGAAAAAAGTAATTAAAAGGGTCAGGGTTATGCAATCAGAGGCAGGTGCTCCGATACCCTTTATTGGCCCTGTCCCCTTTATGGATTCAACAATAGGGACATTAATATCCACTTACACAACTGGGTCATTAACCCTAGAAATATAATGTGCGCCTAAGAGCTGCCCGCTACGCATATATACTGCTATCCTCCTTTAATGGACGAGCGTACAGGCACGTGATTCTTAGACAACTCAGTCGTCGATCAACAGTTGCGAGAGACAATTGTTTTTGTTCAATAATGCAACAATTCATTGAAGTTATAAAAAAAAGAATAATTAATTTAACTTTTGAAATAAATCTTCTTTCTTAATTGGGAGCATCTCAGGCGCATGTTTATATTTTCAGTACTATAAAATAAGGTTATCTTTCTAGGTTTAAACAAATGAATCAGTTCTGGAACAGTCATGAGGGCAATAAGCACTCAAGAATGTCCATGGAACAAAACTACAATCATAAACAAGCCCAACAAGCTCTAGAACTTAACAAAGCTGACCTAAGAGTGCTATGTGCAGCACTAACTGGACCAGGAGTATGCAATTACCACCTTCCTAAAATGGGTCTCTCCAGTACAGACATCTGCAGGCACTGTGGCCAGGCGAAAGAAACTATGGAACATATACTAATCGATGGTCCACGACTCGACAGAGAAAGGTTCAAAATGATAAACAGAACGTCTATAACAGGGAAAGACTTCCAAGAAATCCCATCTAGGGGAGTTGTCGAATTTCTAAAGGCAGCTCTTAAATACAGTGACTATAAGGATCTATGGTCACAGTACTAGTGTCTGCTTTAACACACCCCAAATTCTTGTCTTGTCTTACAATTTCGTTCAACTTTCCGAATTTCTTATCTTATAGAACCGTCCGTGTTTCCGAGATTCTCCGAGTTCGCATTCGACGGAGTAATTCGGTAAAATGGTATACAGATGGATCAAGAACTGATGAAGGAACAGGGGCAGGAGTATCCGTACCCCGGACAGAGTAATACGAACCCATGGGCAAACGGATCACTCTCTTTCAAGAAGTCTATGCCATAGACAGATGCGCTCAAATCAATCTTGACAGGAACTATATCAACTGTGACATAGCAATAATGTCCGGCAGTCGTGCCACTGTCCTGGCACTAGACTCGTATATCATTAAATCCAAGCTTGTGTGGGAATGTCTACAGAAGCTTAAAAAGCTGGGCAGGAGCAACAGAGTAAGACTCTGCTGGATACCTGGCCTTATAGGGATAGAAGCCAACGAAATGGCCGACTCCCTCACTAGGAAAGGAGCATCGGATCATTTTATAGACCCCGAACCATTCTGCGCTGTAGGATATCATGTCCTCAGGGATGAGTTCAGGGAACTAGCAAGAAAGATCGAGGCAGATGCATGGAACAACGCTCACGACATGAAGCTGGCCAAGGAACTGTTGGGACAACATAACCGGAAGAGGTTTGAGGTATATCGGAATGAGCAAAAACAACCTCCGTATCCTAACAAGCTTCCTAACAGGCCACTGTAGACTTAGGCAACACCTAAGGAAACTATGTGTATCAGAAGAAGGTCTCTACAGATTCTGCGGAGAATCTAACGAATTTCCAGACCATATACTAAGATTTTGTGAGGCACTAGCCCACAAAAGACAAATATATCCGAGCAAGCACCTAATATCAAAGGAAGAACTGAAGTCACTAGAACCAGCTCTCATTCTCAAATTCATAAATCAAACTGGCTAAGAGAGAAAACTTTAGAATAAATCTCTTCCACCTCTGCAAAAGGAGCATATAACCCTCAATAGAACTCCGAAGAGATCTGTATGGGAGGGGAGCTCTTAAGAAAGCAAAGGTATGGATAGGGGGCACAATAGATCTAGATCGCGGTGCAACACACCCTCAACAGTAATAATAATAGAGGGAGTTCGGCGACTCAGTAGGGAGGCGACTGTATCTGCATGAACTCTATGTTCGTACCAATCAATCCCGCTTATTTCCACTATAATGTAAAAGAACGCTTACACATTCGTGATCACCAGCCTTGCATTCATTGACTCACTCATTTGCGTCACTGCAACTGCAGCACCTGTGTACACAATGCACTCGTTAAAATACTTAAAAATGACAGGATGAGGCCCCGCCACTCACAATAAATACACAATAAATATACCAACTGATTGTTTTCATTGCTAACAACCCAGTCAACCTTAAAGTTTTAATCAGTTCAACCCATTAAATCAATTTCAAAGGTAATTGAGCGTTTGATATTCAACCGGAGTAAAAATGCTCAATCAAGCGAATCAACAACATTAGCTGACCCAACGGACAAGATGCATAATTCATTTCACTTCTAAAGCAGCTCTTTTATAAATACTGAGGTCCCCAAGTGAATCATTGGCTCTCGTGAACTGTAATTCATTTCTCTAAGAATAAAATCGCGGAAATGATACAAACGCTTTACTGTTCGAATTCAAACGCCCTCAGACTCATACTTTGTGCCAGATGTCGCACATTAAAGGCGAAATGAATCAGATTTAGACGGATCTGTCAATCACTTACACACTCCCACACCCACACAGTCAAACGTCTGTCCACGGTGTAAACAAGGAAATTTATTATCTCATGCGAAATTAACTCACCTCGACTCTCCAAATCTCCAAACCGGGTGTTTTGCCGGCGTTCGCGAATGCTGGATGCATAACTTTTCTTCCTGATGTCGGTTTATCCTTGTCTCCTGCAGTTGGTAGGATGCTGCTGGTTTGTACAGCACCTCCGGGACGATTGGGAATGGTACCTGCCGAGCAAACTGTTGCTAGAAGCACTCCCGCAAGAACGCTATAGAGAGAGACAAGAGAAATTCATTAAAAACACGAACCGGCCTGAGGGGGACTAATGTTTGTTTATATTTTCTCGCGAGATAATGATTCGTTAGTTACTCCGCTCGCCACTGAAACAGACTACAACTGATGGTAGACAGCTGCCAGAAGAAGCTTGAACTTAAGTATTGATTTTTTTTGACTGTGGACGGGGGGGATTTGTCGCGTCACGCGATGATATCATATCTCGTGTGAGCAAACGCATGAAATTCCCATGAACTAGAACGAAATGACAAGGTTACTTACAGCACACTGGCTGTGCATGTGCTTTTTGAGGATGGGGCAGTGGCGGAGAATCTCAAAGGGGCTTGGTGGGGATTATGATGTTTTTCAGTGAATATTCATTTAAAGAAAACAGCCAAATAATTAGAAAGGAAGGAGAGGCATTTTTTGTTTTGTTTCAATTTTGACCAGGTTAAAATAGAAGTGTATATTTGGCAGACACTGTGAGGACAGTAAGGTAACTGATATGAGGTGGAAGATGGAAAAAGAGGAAAACCCCTCACATCTACTCTGCAACTACCCTGCACTGGCTTCCGTTAGAAAAGAAACCCTGGGAGAGTACTATACAGTGAAACCTGACTAATTGGACCACCCTTGGGACCTAAGAATGCTTATGAGGTTGGAATGATTATGAGGTTCCTTTTTAATTGGACCAGTCTATATAAAAGGATTTTTTTCCCAAAGATATTATATTTAATATTTAGTAATTTTGAAGTACGTCTGTCAGTGCATTTACATTTAAGTTTATAGAAAATATATTTGAATTTAACTTCGATTCAGAACCAAAAGACAGGGAATTGTTGTCATTCAAGTTTTTTTTTAATCAAATTTTATTTTAGATCTGTCTTATGGTTATGATTATGTTGTCAACTCACTCAAACCTCTAGATTTGGATGAATAAAAATTGGCCGTTCCCACTGTGTTTGAAATGTTTTCAAATGTCATTAGCTTTCAATTTCGAAGTGACTGGCAGGAAAGCTGTTTGTTGATAAGAGATATCATATTTTTTGAGAACTCCAAAGGTTTCCTCTCTCTCAAATGGTATCAAAAAATGAGGAAATAAACACAAAAATAAACTGTGGGCTTGTTCGCTTTGATCAACTCTTAAGGACGGATGAATTCAAAGGTTTGGGTAAATTTGACGAAACCTCACTGTTTCGTTTGGTGGAAACATGACTTAGAACAAAATTTTTAATTTTTTCTGAGTCACAGCCTTATCCTTGAAAAATGTTCACATTTCGTCCAAGCCATTTTCGCATGAAAGATGCTACAAAATATTTAGATCCAAAAAGGCCTAATTTTACAATGCAGATCCTGAAGGACCTGGAACTGCTACAATTTCTCCTTGTGAAGAAGAATTGGTTCTACTCAGTATCAGCAGCTCCTGCCTGAATGGAGTCTAAAAAATCAATTTCCAAGTTCTGCCATTAGACATGGCACGACATATGTCGCAACATTTTCGTGCATAGCCAAATAATCTTCTCGGCTTTTTTGCAGGTTCGGGTCATAATTCCTCATCAAGATAATTGATGGCCTCTAAAAACCGAAATTTCTTTAAACAATTTTTTTGGCAAGTTCCCAAATAAAACGAAAGTAACTGACGTTCCAGCTAACTTGACGGTACCACCAATTTGAAAAATAAATTTTAAAATAATAAATTAGAAAAATAAAGAAATTCAATGCGCACATATATATTTCGTATTTCCTAGGCTTGGTCCAATTAGTCAGGTAAATACAAAAAGCAAAGCATGTTATGCCAGTGGTCCATGGTTCGATTAGCAGGCGCCCCGATTATAGAGAGGAATTTGTATGAAAAATTTCAGCGGCCCGAATAGGAGGTGGTCCGATTATAGAGTGTCCCGATTAGCAGGTTTTGCTGTATATCTAAAAAAGATGTCAATTCAATCCGGGCACTCGGCCAAAAAACAAAATGGTTCCAGGAGTAAAGGACGGCAACCGTCTACGTGGTAACACAATGGACACTTGGGTCTTAGTGAATCCATAATTTCCGATGGAGGCCACCTATCCCAACCTAAGGGAGCTGATAAGAGGGATATAACCTCTTAGCAAAGTTCTGTGAGAAAACTTTCATTGGAAGCGGTTGGAGGCAGTATTAACCAGCATTTACTCATTATTGGATGAAAGAAGCTTAGGAACTGTGCTGTTTGAAGCCACTTGATGTTGATCTTGTCAATCTAGAGGGGAAGGCCGAACGTCACACTGCCATGCAAGATAAATGTAAATTAACTGCAGTGGTTATGCATGACAGCAGTCGGCAACTACGTTTATAAAATCAATGTGGCAGTCAAACTGCGATGAATTTGGCAGTGATTTTTGTTTTGTTGCAGGCTGAAATGAAGTATTACAGAGATAGCCGACTTCAAAGCTGATTGCCCCCTAGTCCATCGACGAATTTGTGTGCTTTTTTTACAGATATTCATGAATGTTTGACGGTTATTCACGAAATAACGTGAATGCCGTTCTCTGATTGGTCAATTTGATATAAAAAACAGTTATCAAAACATTTTAAGGGAAAAGAGAGGTAGAAGTCAGGCATCTCTGTAATACTTCATTCCTGCATGCAACGAAACAAAAATCACTGCCAAGCTTATCGCAGGATGGCAGAATGATTCCTTAAGACAACACAAGAAATGACTAAATGGCGAAGTTGGTAGAGTGCCTGCCCCATAAGTTAGTATTAGGTAGGGTAAGTAGTTAAGTTTAGTTAAGTTTAGCCAAGTTTTTTAAAAGTTTTCTTGGCAAAGAAAAATGTAATAACAGATTGTCATAAAGACTAAAAAAACGCAGATTAAGCCGAAAAGCACAGTTATAACATAGATTAGATTGGCTTAGAGTACCCGCATAGGGTCAGTAGGTTAGTATTAAGAACATTGTAAATTCTTCAGTTAGGTAAGCTAGATTTAAGTAATTTTGACTAGCTTGTAAGTAAAATATTTCAGAAGAAATAAAATTACATGAAAAAAAAAAGAGTGCCTGCCCTTGGTTAGCAGGATCCCTGGTTCGAATCCCAGTGAAAGCAAAGTTAATACGCTCTTATCTGGTTTTCAAATCTGGTCCACTCACCATTTGCCGTTTGATCAAATTAAAGGAACTATCACTGGAGTAGTCAATCGGTGGTAGTAGTCTGACTAAGGGTATCACAATGGACCAACATGTGCTGGTGAATTCACTAGCAGCCTCTCTACCTAACCTAACCTAGGACAACACAACACACGCCTTGACTTCCTAACTTTTAATTCTTTCTATTTAAAACCATGGTTTTTCCCTTCGTATTTTGCTATTGTTCGTTTCATTAAAATTTTCAAGAGTTGGTCCGGTTATTTAAATTATATCAGAAATTGAACCTAGAATCATACTTTTTTTTTAGACACACTTTTTGAACCGCCAACTTGTGTTGCATTTATGAACAATTTTGTGACATCGCTAACCCGCTGCAGTATTTCTGTTTAAAAAGCAACGAGTGCAGATATTTTGTGCAGTGCATGGGCAACAATGAAAATGCAATTATGGGCTCAACACAACTTTCTTAAATGGTTACTATGGCCCATCGGGCGATGCATGCGATCAGGCGATCATTGTTAAGTTCTGTACACATGCGTCACGATCTGCGAAATCGCAACAACAACAAACCACTGACAAATAAATTGAATTTGCCGACTGCGGCTAGCATTCCGTGGATCGCGAATTCCGGTTAACAAGGCGGCGAGGAAATAATTGAAATCGCGAAAAAAAAAATATTAGATCTTTAATTAGGATATTTAATCCGGTTTTTATGGAGATGTTGCTCGGTAAAAAAAGCAGTCGATAATTAAATGAGCAGCTGTTGGCATGCAAAGAAGTACGCGCGTGTGATCAAATTGACGGATAATTTTTACGTACGCGACGATTTTCCCAACTTCCCTGAACAATGTCATCTGTTTTGAAACACATACATATCGATCCAAACTTGCACGTTGCTGAAAGTTGATTATGTCATGTCAGAGAGTCAGAGAGCTCAGAAGACAGGGAAGAGAATAAGACTTTTTCCGAACAGATGCCTGAAAATACATAAATCAACACGGCCGTCCTCCACATTTTCTGATTCACCCACAGCTGCCACTAAGTGGTACAAAGCTCCAATGTTACGTGAAAACATTGCTAGATTTGCTACTCTGTAAACACAATCAGCTTCTCCTTTGGAAGCAAAGCAATTAAGGGACTTAACGACTACTTGCTTTCCAGCATAACAATGAAGATTATTGGATTGCTGTTTTTTAGTCACTAATATTAAGACATTACGCGATGGCCGTGACGCAGTCCGCAGTTTCGCCAAAAGTGTATGATTTCGTCCTAAATAAACCAAGTTTAATTTTCATGATATCACCTCTCTCGAGCCAATGACAATGATCAGAGAGAACTGCCAAGCATAGGCGCTCGCAGACTATTTTTGTTGATCATCCTCAATCCTCATTTTTCCGTTGTAGTACAAAATTAGTAGGAAAAAAATATTAGTAGGATCCCAGAGCCAGGAGGAGGCAAGTGTCGGGCGCCTATATTGCCAAGACAATCGGAAAGACACAAAAGAGAAACTTGTGAATTGAAAGCAGTTGTCATAAAATTATTGTAGAACATCTCCAATTGAGTGAGAAGAACACCATCTTGACTAGAGGACTGAAGACCGCCACCTAGGAAAAGAAGAAAAATTCTTCAGATCGGTCTGTTCGGTCTTTAAATGAATCGCTGAACTCAGATGACAAAAATTGAAACTAGGGAAATTGAATAATTTGAAAATAGGGAAGAAATAATATAAATCGATCCATCGTCCGAAGAAGAGATTATTGAAACGATTTTTAATGGTTATGTCTTGGCTCACAGGAGATGACTGTCAGAAATTAATACCGACAAAACAAAGAAGCTTAGGTCGTTGGACCGTAATTCGATTCGGGTGCTTCTCGGTGTGATCAGGGGACACTGCCCCATCGAAGCAATACTCGAGGAACGGAATGCAGAATCCAGCTATCTCTGCCGGAAGTGCGGCGACGAGGACGAAACCCGAGACGATCCAAAATCTGCTTTGCCACTGCTGAGCTCTCCACAATCGGCGCCTAGCTTCGCTGGATCAAAGGTTTTTCACAAAGATGGCGGACTTAGGAAATGCAGATATGTCGGATCTTCTAAGATTCGTAAAGAGTGGTTTTTCGAGTGGGCCTCCGAGAGGTAGTGATGTTCAATCATCACGCTCCCCTTCCTAAACCTAGCCTAACCTAATGGTTGCCTCTGAATATCAAGTACTATTGCAGCGACTCCTCGTAATCAATCTTAAAAAAACTCGTCACGTGACAGTGATTCTCACATTCTTAAGGCTCCGTACCGTAAACATTATTTGACAAAAAAGAATTGTGAATATAAAATAATGACTTCAATAGATTAACTTACTGTATTTACCACAATCCTTGCTACAATATTTACAAAGTTAAAAGCTCTGAAGCAGAAATCGAACTTCTACTTCATTTGAAAGGATCCGTCGATTGATACTCTCGTGTATGGGAGCCACCCACATTCGAAAATGACTTTTTTTTTTGCCATAAACAGATGAACGGACAGACACATAGAAATAATCATAAAAGTTTAACGTTGATGATGGAACCTTAAAAATCCCACAAGCAGTCCATATTGATGACTTTTTTTATTGTCAACAAATGAAGATAGAAAGCAGCCATACAGGTTGGAACCGAAAATAAATGTTAGATATACATTTTGATAGAACAGTAGAAATGATCAAAGTTTGATAAGTAAACTATATATTAAAATTAAATGTCAAAGTCTATTCTCACAATACCAACCAACCGGCTGAATAATCGAGTTTATTATGGTGGCCTTGATGCTCACTGAACAGACGCAGCAAATTACTTTATAACTCTCCCAAACTCAAGCTTATGAACGTCAAACACTGGCGTAATTAGAGGCAATTTACGAGACGACAGGAAATGAACGCGAATGTGGCTCCCAAAAAGAACCAGATGCCGACACAACAGAACAAATACTCCGCTCACTCTCCGATAGTATCAAAGATAAATATTTACATCGCACTCCAGGGGCACCACTAAGCAAATCATAGGTGTGAATGCTTAAGTGACTAAAAATAGGTGATTAGGGCCTAGCACACACCGCCTTACCATTACCTTGTAAGAGTCGTAAATGATTTTGATTGAGTTTGTGATCTAGATCTGCCCTATCTACAACTGTATAAACTTTTATAGCGATATGAACTGTGATATTTTTTTTTTATGCAATCGTTTCAAAGCACACAGCGCACGTCAAGTCGACTTGGTTACCTGAACACAACTGCGACTGGAAGCTTGCTCCAGGGGATTTTTCTGGTTGCCTTCACCATTTCTTCTGATTAGTTTGTTTGTTTTTGTTTATAAATGTATCGCAAAAGTTGCGAGATACACACACGCCGCGATGAGTCACCCACACGCCAGCTCTGAAAAGATACAAAACAAAAACAAATGAAAAGAAACACATTTAGAAGGAGATACACACTTGTAGATACATTTAAGATGCGTTAAAAGAAATATATTGGACTTAAAAATGACTATTAATTATATATTTTTGGTCGTGCGGATTCCTTGGCAAAGGATTAAAGGAATGATAGGCGTGCAAAGTTGTAAAATGACTTGCAAATATTTTTTGAATTTCAGTTTCAGTTTCTTTCATTTTGCTAATATTAGCCCCAGGCGTAGTAAAAGTATTGTGCAAGGGAAAGTTGTTTGATTTCGAATTCACAACGGCGAAGATGATCGGCCAACTGTGACCGAACATTTTATGCTGGTTGCATGCTGTATGTGTGCGCTTGGTCGTGAACTTTTGTTATTTCATGGAATTCAATTTTAAAAACCGGTTAAATTCAGATTTGCATTATTTTGAAAATTTATGTATAAGTAATGGGAGGCAGATATAAGATCCGAGCGATAGTCTTCATTTTGAGCATCCATTGGGAATACATACACATTTGTATGGGAACAGACCAAGCCAAGCCGATGGTTCTTCCAATTGAATACGAACAAAGGCACCAACCACTCAGACAGAATGTTTGTCTTCTGCATCGGTGCGGATTTCATCTGCGAGCAAGAATATGAAATGCCCAAAGTGACGCGGAGTTACACTCAATATTTCACATAGAATGGAACTTCATCTTCTAGAAGGAGTAAGTGACGCTTGCTAAGTTTTTGTTACACTGCCCAGCTTCCATGAATCGATTTAATTTGCGCTGAAATCTCTATTTGAGAACAGAACGATAAAGAACTGAATGTGTCGGTGGATTATTTAATTTCAGGTTGCCGGCTTTAGCTGGTTATGGAAGTATGTGATAATCCGGCGAACATTGAGAGGGGAAGCCCATTTTTAATTTGTTTAAGTACATCGGATTATATTTCGGAATTTGGAAAATTACATGCAGTGGATATGTGCTTTGAGGAAATGAAGATAGGTCCTCTTCGGCGGAAAAGACAAGATGGGACTTAAGACCGACTAGCGTATCGCAGTAGGCTGGGAAAAAAAACCACATTAACAATAGGGAGTTGAACTTGTGTCAACAAAAAGCAAGTTTGGACACTTGACTGCCCTGTGGATTCTACACGTGTGTGGTGCTGGAGTAAGACAGCTTCGTGGTTGAGTGCTCCCAACGTCACAACAAAGTATGGCCCTCGTCACAACTAGCAAGTTATCAAAAACAATCGTACCAAGTTATACGGTAAAATTAAAAAAAAAATCGATAGCAGACGATTTTTTCTGTTCCTCGCTTTCCCACGCATACGTCTATCAGTCACACATCCGTTATATGCTTCCGAGTTCCGATAACCAAGGCTGACAATAACAAGAGAGGAAAGGTCCGAAAGCTCACTCGAACGCTTATAGGATTTCTGTACAGTCGTTGCGACGCAATCCGAAGAAAGTTGACAGTATAAAAGCGGTTAAGCATATTGAGTTGTACACACGCACTAGTCGTACTAGTTCCTCGTCGCTTCATGCGTGTCTTATTTGTCAAAGAAGCCCTGAGATCCCCTATGTTCCAACGCGCGTTATGTCTTCCCCAAATAATCTAGAACCCCTCCGATATTTGCTTTTGTGAGTTTATTCGTAGATGAGTTTAAGACTGACCGATTGGTAATTAAAGTGTGGTTGGCGCTTTTGTCCGAGGTTAATTGGGGCCTCTCTAAGCAGGAACCTCTCGTGTTATACTTGGTGTTATTCTCGCAAGAGTGGATTATCAGTCCCAATGCACAGTGCTGCATACGATAAATGGCGGTATTTGAGGCGACAAAATCTGATCGTTTAAATGTGGCCTATGCGAATTTAGTCGCAATTTAACCCTTTTTTTGGCACATAAGATCCAATGAAACACCCATTTTTCAACGATGTATTGTGAAATTAATAAGATAATGAAGCGTCGTCCAGTCGTTATTCTAATTTTTATATAATTTTTTCCGTGACCCGTTTTTGCATCTTTTCAATAATTCGAAAAAATATTTTTTAACACGGCTTTCAAACCACGACGTTTAAGAATCTTTTTCTAAACAGTTATCCCCTCATAAAATTTGTGCTGGCCGGAGAGGGAAGCAGCCGTGAGTAGTGTTTGGACTTTACACACACAGTTGTGGAATGCGGAATATTCAAATCTTCTACATCCACGATCCAAATCTGCCGCATGTTGTAATTCATGCTCGTTTTTACAACACAATTTCAAAGGATAATGAGAACAAATTATTGCGAAATATTATAACTGCCTGAAACGAAAGCGAGCAGCTGTTTCATTTAATGTGCGTTAAGAATGTGAGATTTCTTAGAAATCGAATAGGGACACGAAATCTACCACACTTTTTCCAACTCTACCACACTTTTCCTGTAGTTCTATCATACTTTTACATTTTTATGTCTCAACACTGGCCCTGAGAATTGAAACTAGGCACCTATCGTATGCACATATAAGCTCCACCTCTGTGGCCGCTTAGTTAAAATTAAAATTATGTGAGGCAGCTATGTACATTGCATGGGGTAGCTTCGTAGCTAGATAAAGTATCATTGGTTTGGGTATTAGAATTTGTTCAGTATATGTATATCCAGCTGCATGTACCTAACTTGTTGTAATTTAGCCATCATGGGACACCGACCGTTTATGACAATCACAAGCAGGCTGCTGCTCCTACTCATCGATACTGACGCTACCTTTGCCTTTAATGTTTACTTATTGAAATACCTTAATAATAATATGGGTAGCGCGATAGTCCGAGGGGGACCTGGGCCCAGCTTCTCAGCAACCACTCGTGTTGTACGTGCTATTGTTCTTTCACGCGTGGAAGAGACCTACAGTTTAATGCCGACTCCGAACGGCGAATTTGAAAAGCTTTTTCTAGACATGGATACTCTTTGAGTATTGTCAGTGACTCGAAAGATGTGGAGCCGTGAGTTATGATAGGTGGTAAATTCGGGTGCAGAACCTGGCACCCTCTGCGTAGGAGTCGACGCACTTACCCACTACGCCACGGGGACCCACATTTTTTTGAAGTACCTTATTACGCTCGAAATGATTAATGACATCATTTGTAGTATGGAAAATAGATTGAATGCGAAAGGTAAAGATATGCTTTCGGTTAACAGATTAGGCTTAGTTCTCTATTCACCTCCCCCACAAAAACAATGAGAATTTTTTTTTTTTTTGAAATTCGCGTAGAACAACTCTAATGTATCATTGGCTTCAGCCCTTATCGAGTGGATAACTCGAATAGTGGGGTGGCTGAAGTTGACAAAGTCGAAAAGTCACACTATTAAAATTGGACGATTTCTTGTTTACTCTTTAACTAGTGATTTCTTATTGTACAACTCAATTCAATTCTTCATAAACGCGTTCACTTTCTGTTGTTATTCGAACAGCAAAGAGGCTTCTGTGGACATCAGTATAGTGATGGACTTTAAGTGAGTTCTATAAAAACGACTGTCCGTTTTCATTTAGAAAATAGTTATCGTTTCTAAATGGAACTTAGCAATGCTAACGATGTCCTGGACAATATGCATGTGGGATTAAATTTGCTAGAATCGTGCACTACAATAAGCTACAAGTGGTTGTGTGAGCTTTAAGTCCACGCGATATTTCTGTGGGATATTGGTCCATTGTCAGGCGGAATGATTGTTCCTTCTTGTCGAACTCGCATAAGCGGCTTACCCACTCGTAAAATAGGGTTCGAATAAATAAATCGAGGCGTAGGGACACTGGGTACGGTTGAAACAATTTTTATTCTATGATGGTCCATAGTATTGGCAGTAGTAAGTGTAAGGTTAGCCATGTCGGCGTTACGTGAAATTTAAGGTGATTATTCTTTTTATCCATTTATCCATTTATCCAATACCAGGGGCGGTTGAACAATGAATGGGGTTAATTGAAACACGTCGGATTCTTGTCTAGTATATTTGTCGATGTTAGCGAATTGGCATAGCCAATGCCACAATTCTATGAATATCGTAGATAGTCATTGTTTTCTGATCTCATCCCATCGCCACAAGTCGTGTTGACTGGTTTTTTGAGTAGGCCATAAGCGAAACGAACAGGGGGCTAAAGTTTGGTCGAACAATGAGGTGGAAAAGATAATCGGACAATCCCGTTCGAGCGAACTGATATGATTGGTTGGGGAGGGAAAGGAAAATTGTTCGTTATGTGAAAGCATTTGTATGTTTTTGAAATTATCCAAAACAAAACGTGGAACGAATTATGCTGCATCCAACCAGAAGGGTTCGCAACTGGTTGGATTGAAATATTTTGATTGATCCTTTTCTTGGTATTGGGAAGATACTTTATGGTATGTTTTATATCCCATGGTGCATTGGTGTTTTCTTTCGAATGCACCTCGCTTTCGCGTGGATCTTAACAGAGATCTGTGATTCATTCCTTGGTTCTCTGTCACATTCCGCAATGGTCTTCCTGCCTTCAACTTCTCAAAAGCCACTTTATAGGCTGACAAGTCCACATTTGCTCTAGTAGTCTTCCTTACAAGCATCTAAAGAAAGCATTGTTTCAACCATCGCCATAAAATATGTTTCAACAGCCCCAAGCCACATTCTAACACAAAAAATACGACATGAACAACGCGGAAACGTTTCTGCATTCTGCACACAATTAAAGAACGCTCTCACTTAAATAATACTCACATATAAAACAAAGAAACAAAAAATCTTAGTTCTGCTTGTCAAGCAAATTAAGATCTTCCTGTACACAAAAACTAGCGTGAGGATTAAAGTAAACTGAATATCGTTAATAGACTGGTTTCTGCTTAATTCTCTCTCATTGCTCAAACACATTGCTTGGACGGCTTCTGAGATATTCAAGTTGTCTCAACCATCCTGTATTGCAACCGTACCAAGTCTACCCTACCTACTTATTTTGGTGGGAAAGTAAACCGCTGTACACATTAGCTGCGACATGCGACAGCAAACTTTCAGAAAAACAAGTCTCAGCAAGATTAAAGAGATATGCATACATTTTGTTATACCATTAGTTGCGCTTATAAATATCGAATTTTTTATAGAAAAAAATCGCCATTAAGGCTGCATGTTTTATCAATCTTAATAACTGTCTTCCACAAGACAGTCCAACTGTTGGGGTGCGCAGACGACATCGACATCGTCGCGCTTTCCCAACGTGCCGTAGTAGAAGCTTTTAACTCGATTGAGAAACAGGCGAAAATAACCGGTCTCAAGTCAATGAGGACAAAACTAAAATATGCTGCAAACAAAAATATGCTGTCGACCAAGAAACGTTCCGTCTCAAACCACCTTGGTCAATACATTACGATCGACAGCTACAATTTCGAAGCAGTAAGGAAGTTTTGTCTACCTCGGGGCCAAACGCTAACTCCACGAACGACATCACAGTGTAGATCCGAAGTAGGATCGCCCTTGGCAACCGCTGTCACTTCGGTTTATAAGAACAACTGGGCTCAAATCTCCTGACTAGAAGGACTAAGATCATGCTCTACTTTTATTTTGACAGTATAAATGCAGCCGAAAGCCGGGAGATAAGGAAAACTGCAGAGCTGATTCTTGGTGCTTTCGAAAGAAAAATTCTACGTCAGATATATGATCCCGTCTGCGAGCAAGGTGAATGGAAGAGAAGACATAATCGCGAACTCTACGAGCTGTACCAAGATGTAGATGTACTCCGGAAGGAAAAATCCGCCCACTGCACTGGCTGGGCCAGATCTACCGCATGGACACCAACGCTCCAGCTAAGAATGTCTTCGAATCCGAGCCTCCTGGTTCGAGGAGAGGAAGACCGAACCTCCAGTATAAAGACCAAATCATCGCGGACACAATCAGCTTGGTCTTGACGACTGGAAGCAGCGTGCCCAGGACCTTCAACGATGGAAGGAAGCTTTAGCTCAGGCTCTGACTCTCCAAGGGTCGTTGGCCTGATAAGTAAGTAAGTGAGTTTTTTTTTAACAATTTAAATTTTTTATTCCGCAAAGTAAACGTGTCCTTAGCGACTTGTCAAACTGAACGCCGAAGAATTGAAGACTAAAATATTCACTAATTCTACCTAGAGCTATTTGCAAACAGAGACGAGAGGCGCTTGAGAGTTTGCGAAGTTCGCGGCTTATGTGTACAGCACATATGTAAATGGCCTATATTTGACTTTAGCCGCACCTTCAAATGGTTTATCTGCATGCTCTGCATGTCACACAGTCCATTTTCTTCTTACTTGAACTTGTCCATTACGCAGCCATGGTTGCTTTGGAAGTTGAGCCCAGGCCCTCTTCGAACTTACGCGTCACCGATATTATTATCATTAAGAACCAGTTCTTTCAATTCCCCCATTTAATGACAGACTATATTTTTTGTCAGGCGTTATCAAGACGGAAAAACCTGTTTATAAGAGACTGCGTATTAATTGGTACTGCTTTACATAACTTCTCAATAGGGCACCTAAGAGCGACTGGACGCAAGCTGCATATTTTTTATGTTTGCAATATGGGTCATGGAAAGTGGACATTTAAAATAAGAATGGAAACATGGTTCCTGAGAATTTCAAGAAACGTATAAAAAATGTGTGCATTTTTATTTTTTTAACAGCTCTTCGCAAGATCAACGAACTTTTTTGAAAGCCCCTGATGCACTTATCGAGATAAGTAATATTTGCCAAGTAGTTTTCTTTTACTTGGTTTGGAAGTAAAGTAACGAGCATCATTTCTCGATGTAATTGTATGAGGCGGCAGCAGTTATTCTCCAGTTTTTGACTGTTTAGCACTACCTTCTGGACCCACCGAATAAACAACATGAACTACTTTCCGAAGGTTACAAGGTTAGTATTTAATATAATTTATAATAATATATAATAAAATAATAATTAGTCTATCTCCACCCATATTTTGTGCCATCTCTAGCAAATCAAACCAAAGGCCAAAAATATGTCGGTTTTGTTTCCAATTCACTTGACTTGAAAACATTCCTATTTTCATTATATTTTCTGACCAGGGTCTTTATCTGCTCTTGTGTGGTCGAGTTCATCTCAGAATCTGCTTCCAATTTTGAATCGTGGATTGTTTTTGCCTGGTTTTCCATGATCTTTTGTTATCAATAGCGAAACTTCCATTCCTAGATATCGACAGTTTACAGTACCGTTAGCAAAAATGTGAAGAAACAGCTCGCAAGTGGTCCTTATCTTTTAAAAGTGATTATGTTCTAGAAACACTTCCAAATGACAAAGTGCATCTTTTTGACAGATGTTTACCATCCAAAGGACCGTAACAAAAAATTCAGATTTTATAAGAAATCTACTGACGTTTCTTCAGAGATCGGGGAAATATTAGGTCGTACTACAAGAAATGTCAAATTCTGAGGCGTTTCTATCTTTTTATAATTTTTTTCCGATTACAGACCGGCATCGACTTATATCTTGGCAGATACCTACTCTCTTATTTTGTGCAATGTCCCATTGTTTGTGGGTCCTGATTCTACCATTATTTTAAATATTGGCATCTTTTACAGTTTTCCACGCACAGATCTCCGAAACGAAACTTAGCAAACCAACATCGAATATTGCGTTTGATTTTCTCTTGATCCTTAAATGCGTCATTCATATTTTTCCTTGCTTCTGGACCGCATAGTTTTCCAGAACATATACCAAATTTCTATTTGAATTTACATCAGGCTAAACAATTACTAGAAAAAGAAAATGTAGTTGCAACGGCCCCTAGGTCTCACTCGTCAAACACACATCTTATAAATGAATCCAGTTTCGGTAAAAGATGTTTACACGTGAGCTTCGTGTCGTGAACTAAGTAAAAATCTGGCATTTTATGCACTACGATCTAATAACTCTTAATTAGCTTTTAAGAAGTATTCCCACTCTATTACTTTAATATCGAAGGCTACCGATAGGTAGCCGATAGATTCTTGGGAACTTGTGAAAAAGGTTTTGCTACCAAGTTTTTATGCTTAGCAACACGCGCCTTGGGCAGTGTAATATAAAAACCAAATTATGCACATTGATTGTGGCTTTTATCTGATTCGCGAACCTAATATAATAGCTGGCGACATCTCAAAACATTTAGTTTCAATGAAAATCATAAGATAACTCAATAAATGTTTCACTTCAATGCGAGAACAAGTAATAAATACATACTTCTATTCGAGAAATACTAACCATAAGCAGAATGAAGGAAAAATGCAAAGGAAAAGAACTCAAATATCATTTATAAAAAAAAATCGTATTCATTCTAAGGATTTTAATTCACATTTATCGAGTTCTCTTTTGTTGGTAGTTAGTAGTCATTCGAATGATTCTGAGAATCGAGTTGTTCTCGAGGTGTTGTATAAATCAGTTATCATTCGTAATACTAAATACTTCTTTAATAATTTTAGAAATTTTGACTAATACCAAAGACTTTTTGAACGTCCGTAATAGTTCGATGTTTTGAGTTCTGAAACAATTTTTTATTTTGCTTTTTTTTCCTAAAGTTATACCCAATTAAGAAGCCCTGGTCTTGCGACATTTTATTAATTTTGAAACTTGGGAATCTGTACAGAGTTCCCATAAAAGGTGTGAAGAAATCGAAAATTGTGGGTAATGCTGTTGTTTACTTCTAAACAAGTGTTAGCACTGCTAAGTACACCTTTATTTGAAAATCAACCTTCTACGCTCTCAGGCAACCATCGGTTTTTAATTGGTTTTGTTTTTTTTCCCAAATTTTCTTTTTTTGTGATTTCTTATTTCAATATAATACATTTGCACATGATTTTCATGAAATGAAGTTCGAATTCTATGACTGAGGTGCCTACCTTTATTAATGAATTTCACTAATTTTTTTACTGACAATTTAGTTAATTTCTTATTTACCAAAATGAGATAAAATGTACCAAATTACCAAAATTCGCAAAGTAAACTAAAAATTACCACATTCGCACAATACGAATGGCTGCCGTAGAAGTTAGGCCCAGGTCCGCCTCGGTCCATCATGCCACCCATATTATTATTATTTAGTACTAGTACTCGAGTCCCGTCTGTTTTCTTTGGTGGGATCTAGAGGAGAAGATTGAAACACGAACTGTATGGGCTGTACAGCGAACTGAGCCTAGACAGTAGGGTTGTGCACTTAGTTCAGTCCAGAGGGCGCTCATTTTAGTTCAAATCAGTTCATTAAACTAGTTCGTTTTTGTAGTTAATATAGTTCAATGAAGTTGAATGCTCAGGAAATTGAGTCTTGTGCGATTTTCGCCGGGTGATCGTCTTATTTTCTTTATAATTATATTTATTCTTATATATATTATTTCTATAAGACCCTTACCACAGCAATTATCAATGTGCATGTATTGATTGAAGTACAGAAAAACCAAACTTAACCAGAAAAAAAAATCTCTTTCTAGTTCATCCATCATCATCGCGCTGGAAAACTGTTTTAAGAAACTTATTACTCATATGTACACACATTCGTGCAAATACATGTGAACTTCCTTCACACAGGCAACGCAATGATATTCGATTTTCCTGTGCTGCGGTAGTTAAACAAAAATCAGCCTGATGCTTACAATGCCCATACTCACTCAAAGCAAAGCACTCAATTTAGTTCCTCTTAGTTCGTTATACGTAGTTCAGTTATTCTAATGAATCACATGTATGAATGCGGAGTAAGGTACACCTCTGTTTGAACTACTGAACTAAATGAACTAAAATAAAATGACATTGTGAACTAGTTCACATAGCTCATTTGTTAGAGCTCCTTTTTAAGCTAGTTCGCTCGTGACATACACAATCTTATTAGGCAAGCGTCTACAGATCCAACGCCTAAGGTGCCTGATCCATGCAGAGCGAATGAGAACTTAGCTCCGGCCCGAAGAGTTGTCGACTCCAAAACTGTGGGACAACACAAAAGAGTGCGCCCTGAAGTGAAGAAGGGCCCAAGTGAAGCAGAGGGGGACTGAGATCGCACTAGCTGGAAAGACTATTTGATTGAGGCCCAGATCCACCCGGACTACAACGCCACACGAAGAAGAAGAGTAGTATTAGAAAGTAAGTAGTTTTCGAATCCTAAAGGTTTCGTATCTTTTCTTTTTTTCGAACGAAGATAGTCTGAAAATTAAATATCGAATCAGTTCAGTTAAATTTTACTATGAACGACTAAGGTCGAAGAATCCCCGAAACATTTTCAAATGGGAACGCTTCCATCTTGCGAGACTTGGCAGCACTAAGAAGAGCTTGTAAAAGTGTTGCAGATAAAGCAGTGAAGATGACATTCGTTGTGTGAACAGTGGATTGAATATTTAGGCAACAAAATTAGAAATGTAAATAGTGCGTGTTCTTTCTTGATATTATCGATAGAACCGTTGG
Organism: Eristalis intricaria; assembly: GCA_964034865.1. Taxonomy (NCBI): domain Eukaryota; kingdom Metazoa; phylum Arthropoda; class Insecta; order Diptera; family Syrphidae; genus Eristalis; species Eristalis intricaria. The sequence continues at coordinate 110,319,884 of OZ035873.1, read as the reverse complement.
CGTTAAAAAATAAACGTCGATTTTTGGTGATTGTTTTAAGATTCGTATGCTCCGTGGTTTGGAAATAGGAGAAGGGTGCAGACCATTCCAGTTCTTGTAGAATTTTGGCCAACCCTGGTCAAGAATAGGGAAAACAAATTTAAGAAGGGTCCCTAATTGCGTAAAAAAGGAAAACTAGATCAACTAATATCTTTAAATTACCTGAATATGTATCACACAACAAGATCGTGAATGTGTTACCAAGTTTACAGAAACTTCAATGTTGAAGAACTGAGAGTGAATGTACGGAAATTGAGAAGAAAGTCAACGATGAACTGTATTCCCGTTGTATTGCAATATCAAACTGCATGCACATCTACGAATTCAACGCTGAGGTTGGCTACACAAGCTCAGATGGAGGTTATTGTTGCGATGCAAATTAATTCATCCGTGGTAGCGTATGAAAGTAGAAAGGTAGCTGTAATACAATTTTGAATACAGCACAGAGGGCAGGTAGCCAATATCGATCGTGTTAACTGAATAGCAATGTAAGTCAAGTCTTTGGTTCATCGTAAATTATTGCACCAGTGAGTGTACCCGGTACTTCGTCGGTGAGGAAAGTACTTGATTTACTTGCCTTCTGACTTTCGTCATGAACGCACGAAACCGTAAACAGTTTTTGAGTGATTTATGTGAAACAGGGATTAAACGAATTTTGTCGCTAATAAAGAAACTGAGACCTGTCCTAAATGGAGTTTGTGATTCACACGAAACACGTACTTACGGAGCCAACGTTTTATGATTATGTTAAAATTTGCATTACACTGCGATGGAAAGTCTGAATAATGAATTCGGCTTTTCCTACAAACCGATAAAAAAGAGTGATGCTGTAAAAGAGAATTTGCACCCTGTACCGATTAAAGTTCACTGGTTAGGAGTATCTAACTATAAAGTTGTTTTGTTTATTTATAGTTAATCACATTCTCGGAAATGTATTAATTTATAAAAAACGATAGCAGCTGATGCCGATTGGAATTAACACTCGACAGTTCTGAGTCCGTCTGTTTAACACAAGTTGATCAGATTCCAAAGTTTATCATACTGTGATAATTAATTTCGAAGATCACGGTGACATCGTCATCAGACATCTACGTGTGTTGTCTGCATGTGTAACGTAAACTAAACTTGGAAATTTAAAATTGCAGAGAAATTAGTACGTGATGTGTTTAGTTTCACGGTCCCAATCGCAAGCGAAACACTTTGTAGAATTCAACGCGTACACCGAATTGCCCGCAGTGATAACGCACAGTGACCTTCATTCCCTTATCGGCCTTAAGTTTCGTTTCACTATCTGCTCAACTCAATCAGCATTGACCGGAATGTGGAGAAGGATGTCGATGTCATTAATCATAAGGCATCTTGCTCCCTCACTCCTCCTAACTGAACCGACGAAACAAAGTGATGTTTGTCGTTTTTTTTTTTTCTTTCTTTCGAAAATATATTTGTATGGTTGTGATGCTCAATTCCTAAGCCTGTCTAAGACCATAATTACATTTTTGTTGTGATAAATACCAAGCCCATCTATCAGCATCAGCCATCCGGGGCGAATGCCTATTGTTGCGTATACGACACAGTGCCTGTTTGGCTATATAAATGTACCCACGAACGTGCCGCTCATCATTTTTGGGATAAATCTATTCACCCTCTCGCCGAATGGATTCATCTAATGGCACATAGCACTTAAGATGCAACAAAAACTTGAAAACATAATAATCATAAGAGGGGGTGGCCAGCAGAGGCATGCCAGACATGCCAGACATGCCTGACCTTATGCCCAAATTGATGTTGAACTTCAATTACTTGCGTTGAATACTAATGACGTCTCGTATTTAGACACTACTTACCCGTTAAGTTGATGCCACAAGAATCGGGTTTCAGACGAACAAAAAAAGAGGAAACAACTTTCTTAACACATCTTAATCGCTTCAACTGCAGATTCTAGGGAAGCGATTAATCGCTGAGCAATGGGTCATAAAATGAAACAAAAACCTGCGAAATTAGTTGTTAAAAATTAATGACAACCGGTTGTTGAACTTGACAGTGTAACAGCATACCGTCCACCGGGATTTAGTAATGTTTCGCAAAAGTCGCACATTACAATCGTCAATGGGATTATTTATGTGCGCTGTAGACGTTTTCACAATTGAGGCAAACTAGATACTTGTCTCGGTTGTTAATTTTTGTTATTACCAGTGGAGTAGAGTTAGGATACTGCTTCTATATTTGGATTGGTGCCGTACATGTTCCTTCAAGGTTTCATGACATCACCTCAGTATGTGCATTAAATAACTCAAACACAATAGAATAGCCCGGATGGAGTCTAATACATCGCGATGAAATTACATTTCAAGTGCTTTGCTGTGAAAAATCGAAGTCATTGAAGTATCATTCACTAGAATCCATTAATCAGATTTGATTTACGTGTTTGGTGCGATTGATGGAAGTCCTCACATGCTACCTAAACATGGATATTTTCACAAAAGCATCGATTGTTACAATTGACTTGACAGCAATCTGGAGTGGGGATGTTCGATGTTCATCGATGTTGGCAAAAAATTGATGTTTTGACATCGATGTTCAAGTTCGTAAGATATCGCATAATCGATGTTAAGCACAAAACATCGGCCTTCGATGTTAGCAAAAGAAAAACTGCAATAAATTACAGATTTTGAATAATTTTATGGAATTTCAACATAAAGACATAAGAATTTCGTAGAAGGACCATCTATCAATTCTTGGAATGTTTCTACTACATTCTGATAACAAAATTTGAAAGACCACCTATCAATTCTTGGAATGTTTCGACTACAGTCTGCCCTGAATTTCTTGATACTTTATGTATTCTTCTATTTTTGTTTCGTGATGTGAAGTGTGCGGTAACGATCTATGCATATACAGTGTACTCTCCCTAAGTCGAAACTCTCGAACTTTTTCGCCATATTTTACATACATTTCCCTGAATTTTCCATACACAAATCTCTCTCTCCAAACTCCATCTAACTCGAACAAATTTTGGTATCCCGTGACAATTCGACTTAGGTGGAGTCCACTGTATGTAGTTTTTTCTAATCTATTAGTAAGAATTACATACATCGATGTTAACGAACATCGATGTTTTGAGTTCGATTATTTTCGGTCATCGATATTCAGTCAGCGATGTTGACATCGATGTTTTGCTAACATCGATGAACATCGCACATTTCTACTCAAATTAAGGAAACTTGATTTTAGGAACTTGAACATCGATGTCAAAACAGCGATATTTGGTCACTCAACATCGATGTTTTGCCAACATTGCACCTCCCTAATCTGGAGGCTGTAAGCATTCCACCACGGGTTATGCAAGCTTTCTGAATACATTTTTGAATTTGAACCGATGGTGGAGATTGACATCGCGTCGTATATAAAAAATTTATTTCTACGTTTCCACATAGCCGACTTAAGAACAAATTAGCAACTCGCAACTTATACTTGCACACCAGGGCTTGCCTTTTCTGAGCAAAGATGGAAAATTCAGTGTTTTTTTCTTTACAATAGGAGCTCTTGCCAGTCACAGAACTGGTCCGTATTATATAAATCTTGTCATCAACTTGGGGTGTTAAGCTTATGTTCCCACAACTTTATTGAGTTTGGTGTTTAAATAACTATGCTAACAGAAAAAAAAGAAGTGAGTCGCCGTGGCGTAGTGGGTTAGTGCGTCGACTCCTACGCAGAGGGTGCCAGGTTCGAATCCCCAATCTACCAATTTTCATAATTCACGGCTTCCACCTCTTTCGAGTCACTCAGAGTATCGCTCAAAGAGTATGCCTGTCTAGAAAAAGCTTCTCAACTTTGCCGTTCGGAGTCAGCATAAAACTGTAGGTCCCCCTTCCACTCGGGAAAGAACAATAGCACAGGTCCGCCTCGGACTGTCGCGCCACCAATATTATGTATTAACAGAAACCTTTTGTAGCGATGAACTAAAAACCCTTGCTTCATGAATATGAATATATGCTCTATCCCTGAGAACCTTTAACTCAGGCTAGGTTAGGTTAGGTTAGGTAGGGGCTGCTAGTGCATTCAACAGCACACTTAGCCTATGTTGGTCCATTGTGATGCTCCTAGTCAGACTACTACCACTTGTTGACTACTCCAGTGATAGTGCCGTTAGTTTGATCCCAACCGCAAATGGTGATTGGACCAGATTAGAAAACCAGATAAAAGCGTATTAACTTTGCTTTTACCGGGATTCGAGCCGGGCAGGGACTCTACCATCTGCGCCATTCAGTCATGTTATTAGGCTATCTAATGGGGAACCGCAAATATGTAAGGAAGAGTATGAAGATCAAGATTCTAATTATCACCACCGTCGTAATCGCAATTTATCAGTCGCCAGTTATAATCACCAGAACAACCACGATCTAAAAATGGAGCCTGATATGTTCTAAGCTAGACTTTTTCTAGGTTAGCCAAGCTTAAGCATCTGGGCGACATAGTTTGTGATTCATGAAATCGAGTAATGTATGCTCGGCATCTCGATCTGACGCTAAAGGTTGGGGTTATAAAAAGTTTGTCTCTCTCTGGGCAAACATGAATTCCACAACTGACATCTTAGTAGAATCGACTTTGCAACTTAAGTTTGTCACAAGTCACAACTTCGGTCGAAGCTCCATATTCTGCAAGACTATGATTTTTCCAGTCTTGCTATATGGACGCGAAAGCTGAACGATAACGAAACAAAAACGCTGTTTTTGAGGGCCTTCGAAATGAAAATTCTTTGCCGGATATATTTATGTACGATCCTTTATGCAATAAAGATGAATGGAGGAGAAATCACAGCAACTAAACGCACCGAGCTCCGGAACACCATTGTTCCAGCTAAGCAGTTCTCCCAATCCGAGCTTCCTTGTTTGAGAAGGAGAGAAAGACCGGATCTCCAAATGTAAAATGCCTCGTTATTGATGACTCAGTGCTCAGTCAATGATAGAAGGCAGCTACACGTCAGGAAATATACTCTCCATGAGTCACAGGTAACACTGGGAAATCACTTTTTTCGTTTCACATATAAGCAATACGACGAAATACAGTGCTGTTCTACTATTCTCATATTTGTTAAAATAAATCACACGCGTGAGGGGAAACGAATGGTTTCTCGATGTTCTATTTTTGGCAGCTCACGCGTGATTCTTAACATATGTGAAAGTCAAACATCTTCAATTAACACTGACATTTTATCATAGAAAGACTTACACAGGAATAACATTTATTACACGATATAGCTCTCGCAAGAACCGAAGCTTTACGACCTGCCACAGACTCTATTTTTAGAAGAGTGGGCGTTTGAAAGCCTTGAGGATATCCGCTTTTTATCGAAAAATTGTCTTCAGTGAATAAGAGGATAACTGAAATCCAATACGGCAGCGTGAAATTCGGTTTGGAAGACATTCATAGTCTCTTCCAAACATTACTGAAAATTGGGCTTTCCAAAATAAACACTTAAGATCGTGGTTAACATTTACGTTGCACGAATGATAAGTCAAAAATAAATGGCTTTTGTTTTCTTCTTATTTTAACATTTTATAAGGCATCCGATAGGTGCCTTAAATGCGATTCCGATGACCGTTTGGCAGACCCAGGACGAGATGGTTGAAGGAAATCCATGAACTCGCTTGGTTGCTCTTGGCCATAATTCCTGATGAATAAGAGATGATGGAGGAAGATCAAGTTTGCCCGAGATTTCCGGTGCGTGCTTTGCCCTGCAGATCATGCGGGCCACTGAAGATGAGATGACGCTGAAAAAACAAGCCTTTTTTTTGAAAAGTCGCAGCAATCACTACAAATTCTTATGATTGCCGATTAAATTATTTATATGAAAAATTGATCAGCAGCAAACAAATACTCTGTCTTGAAGTACAAGCATATTTTTCATAATTTACAAACTATCACTTATTAAATTCCCAATGTGAGAACATAGGCTTGACTCATGGTGTAAGGATAAGTTCTATTGTGTGCTGGACAGTTGTATTGAAGCTGCGTGACGTCTTCGCGGGAATTAGCGCGTCAACAGAAACTTAAAAGTGAAGGCAACTAACAACTTTCACACGCTTAGAAACAAAAACGAACTGTTTTTCAACATTTTTCTACTCATTACAACTTATGCAACAATTCTCTGCACATAACGTCATTTTCCTATACATTACATCAACTTGCAATTCAATTCGTGTTTTTCACACATCATTTTGTTATATTTGAAATCGAATAGTGATGTATGCTTGAGCAACACCTCGTCTCATCAACGGACCCTGAGTGACGTCACAAAACAAAAAGATGGCGGTTTTGACAAGCTGTCCAGCACACGTTATTATCCTTACACCATGGGCTTGACTCAAACTTGCGATTGTTCGTTTAAGACATAAACAAAAAAAAAGCATCACAAGAATGCTGCTGACACTAAAATGTCGCTTTCCAAATGTAATTTCCTTGAAAACAGTGGTTTGTGAATTGGGCCGATTTTCAAAGAAACGATACGCAAGTCTTAGCCCAAAATAAAGGCAGTCTGCCATTTGAGAGGTTGAATATACTTGAATCTCACTTCGCAAGACCCACAGCATAATCCACTCTCCCCTTTTCACGGTAAAATCAAAAAAATACCCGCAAGCTTGCTGTTCGACTTGTCCGCAGTTCCTCATTGGAGTGGACGTTTTTGTTTAAGATAATGATTTGGAAATCACATTTGGCAACCCACGTTTTTTGCAAATTAATGACATAAACTAATTAGCAGGTATGCATGCGATTAAAAATTAATAACTCATTGAAAAAAAAAACTCGTTCGAGTCCATTTGCAACCGCGATCAATTATTTGATGCCTCGATTCGTTCGACAGATGTCTACTGCACTCACAATTGATTCATAAACTTCAAGCAGAGCCCCTTTGTCATTTGCGAGAGCCGCATTAAATCTTCCCTCGTGACACTCACAGTCAAATTAAATTCGCGACCAACGATTAGGCGTTCGATTTAAATGAATAAAAACACACAATCTACAATAAGTTGCAACACAGACTAAAAATCCAGCGCCATTCACATTCAACAACAATGCATAACACCTCCGATTGCATTATATGTCCCGAGAAATCATCAAGACAAGTTTGGTCAACGACGCCATAACAACATCATAATTTGCCAGGCATTCAACAAATTGGCGACAATTGCCGATTGCAAGTGTCAGTGTAAGTGTGGAAGGAAGAGAACAAATTAAAAGAAACAGAACACAGTATATCAAGCCCGACCCACGATAAGGAAATGCCTCAAGCAATCTAATCAAACCCATCGCTCGAAAGGCCTCTACACAAAGGTCAGTGTTAAGTCGGCGTGTTTATGCATGCCATACACTGACGCTATCAATCGTCGTAACGCAGGCCGTTTCCCCACCACGGGCAAACGTATTTCCGCCAATTCAATTCGAATTCCCGTCAGGTTTTCTCAATTAATTCCCGTAAAACGTCGAAAATCACACTGAACAGAAATTTGATATTTTCGGATGTTCGCGCCAATGTCATTAATCACTTCATTCTGACGTGCAATCAATACTACTGTTTTTGTTCGCTCACCAAGTCACGCACTCTTGTAAGCTGGAGCTAATGAAACACCCATCGACAGCAATGCACAAAAGCGAACAACACAAAACTTAGGAAAATCAATGAAAAAGACAGGCCGACGACGCCAGTATCCGTGGGTTATTAGGCACACTGTCACAAAACAATTCACACCTCAAAACTTGATGGGTGGCTACTTACGTTTCTGTTTCGAAATTCGAAATGTGTCACGAAAGCAGCAGAAGACAAAAGAAAAAAACAAACTGTGGCTCAGGGAGTTTGTAGATGCTTTAGGCACGAGCACTGGGAACGAACTAAATCCGCGAGCTCGGCTAGACACTTATATCACTTCCATTTTGCTCAAGCCAGTTGATCGTCAACGCCAAGATCATCATCAGTTTCAGCGGCGTGGTGGGGACATTGCCGCACGACGCGACGGGAGTGGGATGCTTAGGACTTGACCGATTGATAGACCGAGTTCAATAGAATCGTTGATAAGCGGCTTAATATTCTCAATGCAGAGTGTAAACAATTAATCAATCTTGCTGTTTTGAGACTCATTTTCTCTGATTAGGACTGAATTCGGCTTGGGCACGTCGCAGATATTGATAAGTGATGAGGTTCTTTAGAATTGTTTGGCTCGGCCTGTGGATTTCACTGTTTGTTTGACTTTGTAATCAAGGTTATGACGGGAATTCACAGTGAATATTTCTGATAACGTAGCAGATAGGTGGGAAAAGCTGCATGCACGGCTCAATTTCATTCATGTATCTGGATAGCAAATGTTTCGTTCTACAATCGACGAGTGCATTTTTAATGGACTCAAACAGTAAGTAAAGCGACTTCAGACCTTACCTGAGAATTGATATCTTTGAAGTTGATGGAAATTGAAAGCTTTGCAAAGCGACAAAAAAACGTGACACTTAGGGTAAATGGATCGTATCCTATGCTGAATGACCGACTCCGGAACTAACAACTTTCATTTTGACGTCACCGTATCAGAGAGTAATATAATACAATCTGCCTGACCTAACTTCTACAGCCAACACTCGCGTTGTACGTGCTATTGTTCTCTCATCTCTCTATATCTGGGAGTAATACTGGACAAATGACTCAACTGGAATTCACACATCAATTCAGTCGTATAACGTGGGCACTATGGGCGCGTAGACGTCTATACGGCAGGCATTGGGGTCTTTGTCCCAAAATTATACATTGGTTGTACACAATGTTAGCAAGACCCATTATCACATACGTGGTCATCATCTGGTAGCATAAAACAATCCAACAGTCAACGTCAATTATGTTACAGAAGTTGCAACGACTTGCCTGGCTTGCAATCACAAGTGGCCCACAACAGCTCTAGAAGCTATAGTTGGGATAACTCCCTTAGTGATCTTCGTCAGGAAGATTGCTGCCAGAATCGCCATCAAACTGCAGCTAGAGTGCAATTATAAACCAAGTAACCGAACTGGTCACCTTAGTATACTCAACTCAATCCCTAAAAGATACAAGTTTTGTACAAAGCCAGATTTTGTCGGACTACATTGTTTCGGCAGCCTTTTTGAAGTTGAAATATTGGACCGCGACAAATGAACCAATGCTGTCCCAGCTGAGACCCTAAGAGTCTGATACGGTGCACAAACGGATCAAAGATGATTTCTGGAGTAGAGACAGGAGTCTTTGGACACAACACAAGGATTTCCGTGTACCAATGGGGTCGAGACCTACAATGTTTCAAGCCGAAAACATCCTTAAAGGTATCAAGGCGCAAAAAGCGCTTTCGTCCAATCTAATGGACTCCAAAATAGTCAAGTGTTGCTTTGACGATTGCATGCCTTGCCGTACGCAACAATGTGTAGCTTGATTGGGTCCCTGGACAAGCAGGGTACAAATCCGCAGATGAGCTCGCGAGATCTGGCTCGGAATCGGTAGCCGTGTTTTTTTTTTCAAAAATCTATGTATACTGAAGTAGGATTTTGCACGTAAAGCACATACAACAACCTACTGTCTATAACTGCCTATAATATCGGCAGTGAAAAATGGCTGCCGATAAAATTTCGTGTTCGAATTTTTTCGTATAATTTGACAACGATTCGAACATATAAATTGTTTTCTTAATATATTTTGACAGATAAAAATCAAAGCCACTGCGAATCGTTTTTTCGCATCTTACTTCACTTCACTATGGATAGCGATGAAAAAAACACGTCTTGTGTTCATTGGTCCAGAACCGCAACATCAATCGGACAGCAGCTACAACTCTGGGTCGAATCACCGCATCCGTGAACGGATTGTCCATTATACGAACAAAAATTACGCTACTCGTCATACGAACGAACGTATTGGGACCATGTTATACGAACGCTGACGGAACGTAATTATCTGTCTAGGAAATATTGTAATAGAGTGAAGCGTAGTAAATGTTGTAGTTAAACGTCAAATATGTGTCATTTGTAAATTAGTTAATGGATTCTATTTTGCAATTTTACTTGAGTTCATCTGATTCAGAAGATATTATTATTATAGAAATATTGGTACGAAGGCAGTTAAGAGATAAAAGTAGCCCTATGGAACAATCAAGCACAGCGTATGAATGATTTGAAATACAATAATACGAATATATTAGAGAACTCAATTTCATTAAACGTTTTCGCTTGAATAATGAGGCATTAAAACATGTTCTCTCTATACTTAAACAATACCGATATTTTCTACTGCATTATCTCCTGTGCTGAAATTAGTATCGACACTTTTCCCTGTCGAATGTTTAATTGATGGATGGCTCTTTTTGTAAGAGACTTATTTTGTTCCAGTTTGTCCCAAAAAATGTAGTCATTGCATTTTATGTACCTACTTACTATATTTTAACTGTTATTCATATGATATATTATTTAAATAAATCAAAAAATTAAATACTATTCAAATCAGAAATGAAGTATTACAGAGATAGCCGACTCCACAGCTAATTTCCCCCTAGTCCATCGACGAATTTGAGTGCCTTTTTAACTGATATTCATGAATTTTTGACGGTTATTCACGAAATATCGTAAATGCCGTCCTCTGATTGGTCAATGTTATAAAAAACAGTTATCAAAAACTTTAAGAGGAAAGAGAGGTAGAACTCGAGCATCTCTGTAATACTTCATTTCTGATTCAAAACAATACGTTCACTGTCTAATGATCGAATGACGTTTCGATTAGTTCAATACGTTTACGTGCACGATAACTTGTTGTATGATCCCAAATTACGTTCATGTGTCCTGTAATTCCAAATGCACGGTTCTCGACATAGATTCACTCGTTCACGGATGCGGTGTTTAAATCCCTGATTAACACACGGAAAAACAAACTTCGTCTAGACCAGTGGACCATCCAAACAATTAATCAGACCATATTCAAATAAGAAAATCTTAATAAAGGTAGCATAAGATTGCGAACGGGCTTTCTTCCTGGCCACTGTGGGCTCAAATATCACTTTAACAAATTAAACCTGTGTCAAGACAAGGTTTGTCGGCTTTGCTTCGAAGAGGCAAAAGACGTACAATCTTCATGAGGGAAGTGGTACGTCTTTTGATTTTTGAACTCCAACCCTACGATACAATAGATCTATCCTGATCGCGGTGTCGAATAGAGGAGACTGGGGCTAGGTGCGCACATGCGTTCTTAATCGCACGACTATTTAGTCGCAAAAAGTAGAACACATAACTTTCAATGTGAACGCGCTCACATGACACCTGAAAATCATAATGATTAAAAGTATTCCTTTTGTCATATTTATATAATTAGTTGCGATTTAAATCGTTATTTAAAAAAAATCGTCACAACGAAATGTGGATATTCACGCACTTGCGATTTTCTATCGGATCATAACGATCGTCGCGAAAAATGAGAACCATTGCATGATACATGCATACGCGACTATGTAATCAAATTTTATAGACAATTTCTATTTCGCAAGTATAAATTGGACATATGTCATATAAAAGAGCACACATAAAACTCTTATAGAAGTGTTGTTAGTATAAAAATGGATTTCACGTGAAAGTATTCAGCATTTGTATGAATCTCGGCCGAACAGCATTTCACCCGAAATAGTACCCTTTGTTCGCCTATTATGAATTTAGCATGAAAAACGTTGCCAAATTCCGTTTTTCCGGGCGAAAATAAATGACAAATCAAGCTAAAATGTTCCCATGTTTTTTGGAGGCGAGCAAGTATCGAATCGTCGTGAATCCATGAATAAGCACAAAATAAAAAAAAACCCAAGGATTATTTATTTATTTAAAAATAACTAACGTATAGACAAAGATTAAATTGGACACAAATAGCCAACGGGAAGCAATAAAATTAGCAAATGCGACGAAAAAAAAACCCGGTTCCGCGACCAACCGGAAGCGCGTATCAAACATAAGGACGATCGAGCAGAGCCGCCGCACAGTGTATTATTTTGCCAATCTAGCGGAACTTCAGTCAAAAAGCAAAGTCTACCGAATGACTAAAGTTTGGTATCAAACAACAGGTATAACCCCAGATATTAAAAGTTCTGCAAAAAAATCATGGAAACGGTATTTACGGTTGTGTGACATCGCCAACAACAAACATTTTGGAACAAAGGAAAACTAAAACATTTGTTGCATTAGGTATGTGACTTAAACTCATCCTGTTCGTGTAAGTAAAGTAATCCTTTTTTTTTAATTTTTTAGCTGTTATTTAAAGAATCGTACTGCAGAAAAAGAAACCCACTTCCTCAAGAAAGTATTGCAATGTTAAAGTTTCCCGAAGTATTTCTAACTTCAAATCAAGAAAAAAACATAAATTAAATCAATAAATAAATAATTATTCAAATTTGTTTATCTTACAATGATGAATTGTTTAATTACAAATGATGAAAGTGATGTTGGGCGTACATTGTACGTTAGTTCCATCAAAATATCTTGGGACGGTTTTATGATGATGGGCTGGTTCTACTACCTTTTCTGAACACATTGGTGAAGATTTGAACAAAATCGGGTCGGTGGTATTTTAGTTAGAGCCATTGTATCCATGAGGCTTATGGAGGACGAATGACGTTCGCTATACGCCCATTATCGGTGACTACATATGGCTATAGGTCTTAAAAACTTGAGAAAATTACTTTTATTCTGCCACCGAATAGGCAAATCCATAGTTTAAAAATACCAACTACAACAGGAATAAAGTCCCGCTAGATGACATACTGTGCGCCGCGAGCTTATTCCTGCATTCATGTACTAATTTAGAATACAAACTAAGGGAACCAATAGTTTTGAAGGCTGATGGGCTGTCAACGAATAAGTCTTCTTTCTATCTTGGCGAGATATTTTGGGTGTAATTTAAGTAGACTACACACTTCCCGATTCGCAAATAGTTCCCCCTGCAATGCACTGGAATTTTCGGGTAGTAAGCTCTACAAATGTTTAGGAATAACACACCTTAACCGACGACGCCACCCCCATCTTAGAGCCGTCAGTGTTGCAATTATACAACCTTTCCACCAAACGAAACTGCGAGGTTTCATCAATTTTCTCCGAACCTGCCAGGTTTCGTCATACATTTTCAGGCCCCGTTGAATTCATCCGTCCATCAGAGGTTGTCAAACCGAGGACGGCTACAAAGAGAACTTCAGTTTATTGTGGTGATCATTTTATCTATATTATTTATTATTCTATCTCTTTCTATTTGCATGTATTTTCATACAATCATTTCCTGTCAACAGACGTGTTCTGGCTGCCATTTAAAAATTGAGAGCGAGTGACATTTGTGTTGGCAGGCACTTGATGCCTGAAACACAATAGTGCGTTTGCGCTGGCGTTGGCTTTCAACACATATAATTCAATGGCCAAGCACAAAATACAGCGTCGACCTGCGTCAGTGATTAATGAGAGAGATTGAGAGGTGTATGCAGAAAGGCGGCAATGTTTTTCATCTAGTAGATGAGAGAGAGAACAGCTGATAAATAGAGTATTTATTTCAACGCAGTACGTCATCGTAACATGAAGTCGGCTGGCGCACTATTGTGGTTCAGGCATTATACACTGAGAACGAATGACTGGAAAATTGAGAGCGAAACCACTTCAACATCGGTGGTAACGGCCTATTGAGGTTTCAGTAAAAGTTCATCCGAACCTCGCGGTTTCGGTTCGGTGGTATTGATATTAGACTGCCTAAGCCGTTTGTTAGGATAAGTCTGAGGGCCGTATAGTCAATTGAGGAGGTATCATATCAATTATGGTGCTGTGACCATAAAGTTTTGATATCCACCATCCACTCTCTCTGGGCATAATGGCGCTGTGTGCTGAAGCGTTTACGGCTGATTTGACTTCTCCAATTGGAATCAAAAGCCTTTTGAAGAGCTCCTCCACAAACTGCCGCCATTTGCTGACTTTTATGTAATAATACATACCGTTATTGGTTGTTCCTGTGGTGGTGAGTATCCTACTTATCGAAATATACCTGGTTGTCCTTATTTGGATTTTCTAAAAGGCTCTGACACTAGCGTTAAGTAGTGCTGCTTGGTGATCAACAATCCTTTTGTTATTCGATTCACTCCAGAATTTCATGTATCATTTTGTACTTCGAAGATCGCCTGTACTGAATGTGAGCACTTGAAGTGAACGAAGAAAAAATAAAGCAGTTAAGGAAACTGCACTGTATGCCGTCTCTTCGTCGTATAGTAAGAAAATGTATGTATTCGTTATTGAGTAACGAGTATTCAATAAAGTACCATGTAACGAAACGTTACTATTCAATGTATATCGTATAGCGGTATACAGTGGACTCGCCCTAAGTCGAATTGTCACGGGATACAATAATCTGTTCGAATTAAAGAGAGTTTTACTTATAGAGAGGGTTTTGTATGGAAATTTGAGGAAAATGTATGCAAAATATGGCGAACAGGTTCGAGTTAGAGAGAGTTTCGACTTAGGGAGAGTTCGACTTAGGGAGAGTTCGACTTAGGGAGAGTCTACTGTATATTGTATCCTCGGTTAGGTATGTTTGGTATGATATACAGTAAGATTTACTTATTCGTTTCGGAAGATATCGATACAGTATAAAAACATTTCTACACATTTGCTTGGTATGCGTTACTCTTGAAAACGTTTTTGTGGACGTTTGGTTTAGTATAGTGGAGTTATTCTATTGCGCTTTTTAAAGAGGTAGGTACAGTGGACTCCCCCTAAGTGGAACTGTCACGGGATACCAAAATTTGTTCGAGTTAGAGAGAGAGTGACTTAGAGAGAGGTTTTTGTATGGAAAGTTGAGGTGAATGTATGTAAAATATGGCGAAAAAGCTCCAGTAAGGGAGAGTTTCGACTTAAGGAGAGTTCGACTGAGGGAGAGTCCACTGTATAATGAAAAGTGTTGTACAAACAAACACTATGGTTATTTATGTGGTTAATTTTTGTGCGAATTTTATGATCTTTCATATGATCATACTGCCATTATGAATGTTTCATGTAATTAACAAAAAAGTAGGTATCATACATTCTTATCGAAATACTTTATTCAGTTGAATTCAACCTAATTGAATCCCTAAAATCGAAACATAAAAATATCAAACATAAAAATATCAATTTTGAAGAAAGTAACAATTATTCACATGCAAAGTAAAAAATACGTGCCAGTACTCAATTTGTCGTTACTCTTACAGCCCCAATGTACAGTCATTAGAATGCGTCCACCGTTGGATTCTTTACAGACTGCTGTGCCTGCGTGGGTTAATGGAGTTGGAATTGTTGAACTTAATTGATGATGAAGCAACTGTAAATAAGTTGCTGCATGAGTGTTAAGTTGTGTGTGTTGAGTGTTAAGCCCCGTTATTCTAGTCGGTTTAGAGACGCTAAATAAACTTAAGGACATTATTTGTCAATGGGTTTTGAGGGTCTACATTCCAAATTCTTGTAAGGCGGTGGAGGGACAGTAGCAGAATCCGTCTGTAGACGTAGGCTATTCTCTTAGTAGACCCCTTATGGTTCCAAAGGTATTTAAATAATATTTAAAATTCTTCAGCTCAAGCTTTTTTTGTTGTTTTATAATTGTTACAGTCTGAATTAAAGAAGAATTTGTAGTGCCTGGCAAAGTTGGTAAAATATCTTATTACATTATTTTATTGCTCTTGCCCTAACTCTCTCCCCGTGGTGCTGTCGTTGGCTGTCCCAGACTAAATTCCAGTTCTATTCTTGTCTCAAATAGGGAAAATCCTGGAGGAGAAAAAGCCTAAAAAACATGCAGGACCTGCAGCCATATCAGTTTCGCCTTGTCTTACTATGTACACAGGTGGATACATTCCCAGTCAGTAAAATAAATGCTACCCAATTTGGAAGAAGATGATTTGCTTTATGACTGATGACCGAATTCAGATTGGAAGACTGTAAATCCCTTGCAAATGAATACCTACTCCACTCCGATCCACCAAGAACCATACTCGGGCGTCATCATTCATTCGGGTTCAGTTATTGATTCCAAACTGATTTGCAAACTAAATTCAAACTGGTTTATTGCCCAATCTCTGGAGGTTTGAGAAAGGGCTGACTATTAGTCCCAATGGTGATTCTTTAACATTTTCAGTTATATTGAAACGAAATTACAAGACACGACGTTAGTTGTGACATTCAGCCCTATCACAGAATCCATTTGTAGCAAATCTACGAATCGAAGTTACGATACGAACAACGAGAAAATGCAATCACGCACATACACATTCGAACGGAATTCTAATTCCGAGGTAAATTACTCGTCGCAGATAAACATAAATGTTCATGTCATTCGTATTCAGTGATACGAACTTCGAAATTCGCAGCAAATTTTTCATCGCAATTCTAATAGGAATGAATTAAATTTCGATTTTTCGAAATTCGATTACGATGGAATTCGTGTTAGAGGTGATTGCTTGAAAATGTTCAATAGCCAGACCCAAAAGTTCGTCATCATCATCTTCTGACGCGCATGATCCGCTAAAGGGGTTGCGGGGGTAAACCACTCTAACTCTATCCTCCGACATCGACTCTAACTCATCAGGAGTTATGCCTAAGCGTAACCAGGCGAGCTTATGGACTTGGTCATCCTGAGTTGGCCAAGTGGTTGTCTACCGGATGGAATCGCATTCAAGGCCCTCCACGGATGGTGGGGACATTCGTGCTACGTGACCAAACCAACGAAGCATAGCTCTTTCCGTTAGAAGAAGCAGCTGCTCAACGTTGAGTTCCGAATAATTACCACAACAGCACGAAGAAATCTCATCTCAGCAGCTTGTATTCGCGACCTTATTCTTTCGGTCATTACCCAAATTTCATGACCATAGACGAGAGTTGGAACAAATACTGATTTAAAAACTGATAACTTGGCTTTCACACTAAGTTCGGCCTTCCTGATTACAGATGTCCCAAGCTGTCACCCAGAAGTTCTCCATGTTAAATCCTATAGAACGGCTATTCTCATAATATGTTTGTTTTATCAATTAACCATGTTAAAATCATGTTTTAATCTGCGTTAGAATACTCCTCGCCTTCGAATTTGACTGCATAATTGGGAATATTGAATACGGTCGATATTTCACCTATAAGACACGTGTCTTAAACAACCTACATACGTCAAGAATATTGAAATTCATTCATTTTGTTTGCTGTTAATTCGTTTCATATGGTGTCAGTTTATATAACGGAAATTCCTAGTAATCTCAATGAAAAAGATTGCTATCACCCAATTCCCGGACATGTTGGAAACAAACTTTTTGTTTTGTTTTTTGCCCCTACAAAATATTGACCATTGCACTTTATTCGTATTCAAATCAGATAATTAATCAATTCTTAAAAATGTTCAGTTCATCTGAAATCTTAAATCAGTGGAAGACCGGGGTCTTGTTTTGTTTTGTTGATCCCTGCTTCCAACGAAAACAATTTTCACCACAGTCAGTTCCCATCGATAAGTAGGGTTGATTAGATCCAAGTAAATGCGAGTACATACGCCACAGAATACAAGGTAAGCTCTTCCCCAAGCTTATTTTTTTCATTCGTTTTTTGTCAGTTGCATATGCAGATTAATTTTCTTGTGTGTAATTTTTTTAATGGCAATTTGCAGAATATTTTGTTGCTATTTGTATTGCATAAAGAGAGGTAAACACAGACAGCGGAGTGAAACTTTTTCGTTCCTCAAAAGATTTTTGAGCGGCAAATATTTGGACGCACAGATGTGGACGAAAAGACAAAGTGAATCTGAAAAAAAGCTTTCATTTGCTCTAAGTGCTTCACTAAGGAAGAATATGTGCACAATTTTAGACACGAATTGCTTAATTATTGTCCTAAAAATGCAAGGATTTTGAGGGATGAACGCTGCTACGAGCACACCTCAAGAGAAAGATAAAAAAAGGGTTGAAAGTTCACAAAAAAGAAGCTATCAGGCTGTGGCAGGATCCTTTTTCAAAAATTCTCATAGTCAGGCCGATTAATTAATAACGTGGATGAGCTTGAGACACAGGAAAGCTCTCCCGAACTAACCAGGTAAGTTTAAACTTTTTACATGTACATTCTATTACCATAATCTCAAATCATCTAAATCCACACTTTTAGGCCAAACAGTTAGAGTTGCAAGAAACAACTTTGGAAATGCAACAACAAATTGACTGTCATAAAAAGGAGAATTAAATACTGCACCCAAAAGTCCTTAAATTAATCCACGAGAACTATAAAATCCCTTGTATTTCACTTACATACATTTACAACGCTCGTCAATTCACCACAATATGGCGGCCGATTCGTGAATTTTGTGGGAAAAAAGCTGTAAAAAACGCTGTCAGATGAAATCAAGGGGCAAGGGAGGTAGAAGTTGGATATCTCTAGTATAGGTTATCCCTGGAGGAAACTAAGCTTAGGAGGAGCGAGGATAAAGTGGTCATTGGATGATATATCCAAATGTTCAACCAAACACGCAAGTGGTCCGAAAGTCACTCACACTATTTAGTAGGAATGAAGGATTAATGGCGCAAACGTCAACGAAACTCAAATAGGTGCTGGTCTTCAGGCGGAAAACGACCATAGTACGTGGTAACTTCAGATCTTCTTTCAGATTTAGTTGTTGATGAGGACCACATATAAGCTGAAGATGATAGCACAGATGTTTCAGTAGATGGGATGGACGACATAATATACGACGCCCTGTAGTATCTGGCTGGGTTAGTACCCATCGGAAGTGGACGCGGAAAGAATAGACAAAGAAGCCACTGATCTGACTTGGACAAACGTGGTAACTGAAGGAGGCCTTCATAAGCCGAATCAAAAATTCACGCAGAGTTAGAAAACATAGATCAGGTATTTATTAAATGCAATGGAAATGGTTATGCACTTAGACCGTATGTACAGTGGACTCCCCCTAAGTCGAATTGTCACAAGATACCAAAATTTGTTCGAGTTAGAGAGAGTTTGACTTAGAGAGAGGTTTTTTTTATGTAAAGTTGAGGGAAATGTATGTAAAATATGGCGAAACAGTTCGAGTTAGAGAGAGTTTCGACTTAAGGAGAGTTCGACTTCGGGAGAGTCCACTGTATGTATGTATGTTCAAATAATGTTCAAATTCCACTTTAAGCCCACAAATTATTAAAACCTTGATAGCACTGGGAGAAGAAAGATCAATCACAAGCTTTTTGATGTAAAATGTATTTTAAAATAACAATTCAAAATAGAATCATTTCCGAAAATAACCTCCAAAATAAATTGCACGCAAAAAGAAAACTAAATAAAACTTGTTCATGAGAATGTAAATATTTAAATAAAAACACTTTTATATCTGTATACACATTAAATTATAAAATCTTTGCACAGAATTGGATTTGAATTTCAATATGAGTTTCATTTACTTTCTTATGACTGAGGGATACAGGTGACGTCACACGGTTTGGCAGATATGGAGTATTATACCTTGTATTCTGTGTATCATGCCACATACTATTAATTCGAGACAAGTACAATTTAATATCGATTCCTTTCGGATTCGATTACAGTAAGTATCGAATGGAAGCGATCGTATCGTATCGAATGAAATTAAGCAGAAATATGCTTGCCCTTTATCTGCATGGTGTGTCTGGATTACTATAGTGTACGTCAGAGATAACCTATATTATCCTATAAAAATATAATATTATCCCTTATCTCTGGTGTACACGATACACGACGTTCCTGTGTGCATTTGTAGCTTGTCTTTTCATTGATACAAAATTAAAACAACAATATATACATCTGATTCCTGAAATCAGATAGAGTTCACACACTATCGCTTTTAATCCCACCCAAAAAGAGTAAATACTCATTTGTTTCGATACGATTAAGTACCGATGCTTTTTATTCGATACTCCATGCGTTTCGCTACCTTGTTGCATGTACTGTAATTAGTACTGACCTGGTATCATATCAACCCCATGGATAAGCTCATCATTTAATTTTATTTTGCAGCAACAAATTATGTATTAAGAATTGCAAAGTCAATCAACAGTTGGTAGAAATTGTTTTCAAGAAAATTGAAAATGATTTTATTCAAATCTTGTTATCAGAGACTGGCGTCGTTATGTATATGTACAAGTATGTAAGGATTTATTTTCTAAAGCTTAGTACCGACAAAAATATATGTATGTAAATAAACATTTTAATAATCGGCCGCTGTGTTGGACAAGTAATCGCGGCGACCAATATTCGAGGCTTGCTTGCTTTGCACCGCCTCCAGTTTTGGACAATCTGTGATCCTGTGACCCAAACCGCCACAGTAACTGCAACCGTGCGAGTCTCCCAGATCGAGATACTTCTCTGATTCTGGACACAGTTCAGCGAGAAACGGTGGGACCTTTTGCTTCGCTTCGATGAGTAGATGCTTGAGGTCGAGCAGAACCGACTGCTCGGTGGTTTTGTTTACGAATGTCGTCGCCAGACCCATTGTATTTGAGCGACCAGTACGACCTATGCGATGTACATAGTTTTCCACATCATCCGGCATGTCGTAGTTGATGACATGCTGAACGTTGGGGAAATCCAAACCTTTTGAAGCAACGTCCGTGGCGACTAGGACGTCTTTTTTCTCATTCCGGTAGGCTTCAACTGCCCGAGACCGTTCCTCTTGATCTTTTCCACCGTGAATAGCGACTGCTTCGACTCCCTTCAGCAGAAGGTACTCGTGAATGGAGTCAACGTCCTGTTTCTTTTCGGCGAATATCAATACTGGCGGGGGTGTTTTCTGCAGGCATTCAAGCAAGTACACAACCTTTGCCTCTTGTTTCACATATTCCACCTCTTGGATGACGTTAATTGATGCGGCTCCAGCTCGTCCAACATTTATCGTCACTGGCTGCACCAGAGCGGAGCGCGCGAAATTCTGAATCTTCTTTGGCATAGTGGCAGAGAAGAGCAACGTTTGTCGTTGACCCTTGAAGAAGGAGAATATTGTTCGGACATCTTCTTCGAAGCCCATGTCAATCATGCGATCAGCTTCGTCCATGCACAGATACCGACAGATGTGGAGAGAAACGATTTTCTTATCTAACATGTCCATGAGACGACCGGGGGTAGCGACCATAATATGAACTCCTCGGGATATAACGTCTGCTGCCTCTGAAACTGGAAGTCCACCGATGGCCAAGCAGCTTCGGATCTCAGGCATACCACTTCCCTCCAACTGCTTACAATAGTACTGCAAAAAATAATAATATGTTTTATTCAAATCTGTATTGGAGGAAGTAGTTGTTAACTTACCACGATAATGTCGTGTGTTTGCTTGGCCAATTCTCTCGATGGGCAGATAATCAGACCATACGGACCTTCGTTCTTTATGAACGGCATTCGTACCTCCTGCTCGAGCACAAACATTATCAAAGGTAAGACAAACACCAAGGTTTTTCCAGATCCAGTGAAGGCGATGCCAATCAAATCACGACCGGATAGCACAGTTGGAATACCTTGGACCTGAATCGGAGAGGGTTTCTTGATGTTCTTTTTGTCCAACCCGCTTAGGATAGCTTTGTGGAATTTCATCTCCTTGAAACTTCTAATCGGCGGAGGGATGTCATTGCCTTCAACCAGAATGCGGAGCTTCTTTCGAATTGCATCTTGCTTTTCTTCAGGCATGGACAGAGTATAACGCGGTGGTTTCCAGCTAGTTTTGATTGGATCAGCATATTGTATACCTTTGGCCAATTCAGCAACGCCCATAAGAGCCTTCTTTTCGGCAACGCTCTCTAAGATTTTTTCTTCTTCCTTCAGTTGTTTCTCCACAGCACTAACCTTCTTTGCTTCGGCAATCTTCTTCAATTCAGTGTGCTGATCCAAGAGACTGATATTGTACTTTCGTCCCCAGATCTCCTCCTGTAATTCTTCATCGTTTTCATTCTCACTCGAGGATTTGGGAGCAGCCGCCTCGTTTGTAAGTTGAACGATTCGTCCTAGCTTCATGAGTTGGTGCTTTTTTCGCTCTTTAACAGGAACATACGGTACGTACTTATCATCTTCATCAGATGAATGCTTTTCCTCTCGACGGTATCTTTTTACGGGTGGCACATTAGCCATTTTAATACGATAATTTTATTTTATTTTCGTGTAATTAAGAAAACTTCACCAGCACTGCTAAACGTTTTGTTTACGTTTTGTAAAAATAAATGAATGACATCCAGGCGTCGGCAAGGTAGTTCCAACACCCAAAAACTAATTTCGAGATTTCAAGTGCTGCCACTTACTAACTAACTTTTGTAATAATTCGAGTTATATCTTGAAACTGACTCCATTCTGGTCGTATTCGTTAGTATAATCGTAAAATTCCCAATAACCAATTAATTCAAATAATTCCTAAGAAAAAACACCCTGTAAAATTGTAATTGTTTCTAATTACTTTCGTTAAGTAAATCATATACTACGTTACCAACTTCTAAGTGCTGTCAAGTTCAGAAAAGTTGTCAAGCACGAAAATTGACGTGTGTTTTTTTTTGACTCACACTCCATCGTGTTTGGTTTACAAAAGAAATTTTCCTTCTTTAGTTTGATTTCATTTAAGATTTTGTGTGTAATAAAAGAAAATATTAAATAAATTACCATCATCATGGCTATGTCAAAAACAACGAATACTTACAACAGGCAAAATTGGGAAGACTCAGACTTCCCGATTCTGTGCCAAACTTGCCTAGGCGACAACCCGTACGTACGTATGATAAAGGAACGCTTCGGAAAAGAGTGCAAAATATGCACGCGTCCTTTCACAATATTCAGATGGTGTCCTGGTGCAAGAATGCGTTTCAAGAAAACGGAAATTTGTCAGACTTGTGCGCGCTTGAAAAATGTCTGTCAAACCTGCCTGCTGGACTTGGAATATGGTCTTCCAATTCAAGTGCGTGACGCCGCGCTAAAAATCGTCGATCAAATGCCTCAGAGTGATGTGAACAAAGAGTATTACATTCAAAACATTGACAAAGAACTTGCTGACACCGATGGAACACTAGCCGCTGGTACAGTCGGAAAGAATCTGGCAGCGAACGAGATGCTGTCCAAATTGGCACGTACAGCGCCGTACTACAAACGAAACCGACCTCACATCTGCTCGTTTTGGGTAAAGGGAGAGTGCAAACGTGGTGAGGAGTGCCCCTACCGTCACGACAAGCCAAACGAACCAGATGACCCGCTTTGCGAACAAAATATCAAGGATCGTTACTACGGTCGGAATGATCCAGTTGCTGAGAAGATTATGAAGCGTGCTGCAACACTTCCCACATTGGAGCCGCCAGAGGACAAAAATATCACCACTCTCTACGTGGGCAATCTCAGTGAGGACATCACCGAGCCACAAATCCGAGACAACTTCTATCAATTCGGAGAAATCCGTTCCGTGGCGTTGGTTCCCCGTCAGCAGTGCGCTTTCATTCAATACACCAAACGGTCAGCCGCTGAAATGGCTGCTGAAAAGACTTTCAACAAATTGGTAATGCACGGCAGGAAAATCTCCATCAAATGGGCGCACTCCCAAGCAAAGCAGAACACAGTGGCAAAGACGGATCGTCGCTATGACTTGCCAGCCATTCCACCAGCTGTGCAGAGCAATCCAAACGATTTCTTCAATTTGCAGCAGGAAGTTACAGTTCTACCTCCTGGAATGAAGATTCATCAAATACCTCCAAGCCTGATTCCACAGTCGTCGTTTCAAATGTATTCTCAGGCGGCTGCCTTTGCTGCGCCATACTCTTCGATACCTGTACCTTCAACAAGTGCCTCTGCGGTTGAGTCTATACCACCGCCACCTGGAGCACCAATGCACTACCCCAGCCAGGATCCGGCTCGACTGGGATCAATGAAAAAGTAGAAAACCTTTTCAACTGTATGACCGTTAAATAAACGCAACTTTTTAGTCACGACAAATACATTTGGCTTTTCATTTATCACGTTGGCAACGATGGTGATCCCGTTGTGGGGAGAGACATTTGATTTTTCATAAATTGTTTCACTTCCAAATCCTTGCAATTCCTTGAATCGCTTTTTTAGCCTAACAGTCTCTGTCTCACAAATTTGCTGCAGATGTTGACCAAAAAATGGATCTTTTGTGTTGGGAGAATTGACCACCTACTCCGAAGACTAGTAATGGAGAGTTCAGGCACCTCGCTGAAAACAAGAAACAAGATGAATTCTTCAATTTACTGCTTCTTGTCTCAAAGAATGGACGTACATGGATCGCGTCTTCGGCTCTCCCTACTGGAGCAAGTGGTTGAGTGCGGGTGATGAGCATTTCCAGGAGAAATGAAAAAAGCGACTTACTGCCTGACAGCACTCAGAGATTTGCTGCAGGGAAAGGGAGTCACAGAAGTCGGTGCCCAACCTTACCGACAACCCTTCAATTTTGATGCAAAAATCAACGAAACTTATTTCAATCAGTAAATATGTCTTTAATTAGTTATTCCAATAGCAGTAGATTACAAGAACAAGAGGCAAAAGTTGAGGTTAGGTTTATAGTTCAAGTTGTGTTGTATTCAATGGGAATTCCTTTGCTTTGTTGGGTGGCACCTGGACGAAGTATTTGTTGCAATAGCTCGGTGTTTGATTGATCAGGACCTCAGTTAGAATTTGTTCGGTTGTTATCGTTTTCTTGCTGATAGCCAAACTGCGAGCATCACCCTTGCCGTGGCTAGATGACTTGAGTCCGATTTTTCCAGCGATTCTGCAAAAAAAAAACATCAAATGAGTTCTTTGACACTCATATTCCTTTTGTTTACTTACTCGTGGAGCAGAGCTCTTTCTTCTTTGGTGAAGGTGGCTTCGAAATTCAGGTCACGAATATCGTCCGATTCAAGGTAGTTGCGGAGAATTTGTTGAAAATATCGTCTGTCCATTTTGTCGGTAGCGTTGCCAAGACCAGTTCTGTTGGTCTTCAATAGATACCTGAAATCACAGAATCAGGTCACGGCTCACTTCCTCAAATTATCTGCTCGCTCACCCAACGGGATCCTCGCGACCTTGCGTTTTCGAACCCAATCCACCGCCGGACCAGCCCATCATTTTCATCATTTTGTATCCAACATTGTTGCTGTCGATCTTCTTTTCCGTCGCTTCGCTGTGCTTCACCCCAGCAACGATTTTTTCATTCGATTTGTTGATGTCGACAGTATCAGCATCAGGATTTGGCTGTAAGGCATTCAAATGAAATCGGCTCTGGCGAGGAAAAACCCCGTACTCACCTTAATGATGTAACAATGTTTACGCAGTTCAGCTATGGCTGCATCGAACGCTTCAGACTTTGCAGTTTTGATGTTCGGAGAAGTGGCTTGACCGATTATTTTGTTCCCCATTAGTATCTGAAAATGCCTGTAAACGTAACATGAGGGATTTTTAGAATTGGAAAATGCACACATGTCTTCTACGAACTCACTTGTCACCATTAGTCGGCAGCTCCTTCTCCACGACATGACAGCCACATCTGTTCCCAGACACTTGGATGCAATTTCTTCCCCCAATAAGGTACAACACAAAGTTCCCATATTTCATGCCCCCCATAAGATTAGTTGTTTTCGGTTTCTTGCTACCCGACACACAGTCCTCCACTAGATCATTCCCAAATCGTTTTCTTGTGTTTGATCCTTGTCTTCTGTCATTGTTTGCATCTGCTATTGGTTGTGGTCTTCTTGCTGTACAATTTACGAAAGTAATGTTTTTAAGAAATAACTTTGTGAAACCACAATAACCACTCACTGAATTTAATAATCTAATTCTTTCTTCTACCTTTGGCCCTTGCTTCGGCAGCATCGGACGCTTTCACAAATGTCCTCTGCAACCGTTTCGAACGATCCGCACGAAACTCCTTAGCAACGTCTTGTGATAGTTCGCCGACCAGACGCATTGTCTCATCCGGATATTTACAACCCATAAATTCAACATTTGTGAAGACTTGTGCTAAACACACCAGTTCATCCTCGCTGAACTTGTCTTTGTGCACTTCCATGAAACGTTTACGGAGACCCCAATGTTCCTCGCTTTCATAATCTGTTTTATAATAATCTATATCCCAGTTTGGTTTAGGCATTTTATTTGATGAAATTACTTTAATATGTTGTAAACACAGAATAGAAATCGAATAGTCGCGGCAAAACGAAACGGCACAATTGTGACGTGAGATTTCAGCAGGTACATGAATTTTGAGATGCTGTCATTTATTGACATCCGATCTAAATGCTTTCGTTGAGTTTGATTAGAGATGGGATGGGATATGTCCGTTCTCTGAATTTAATTTACCGACATTTTTACCATTGACCAGATTTTAGAGGATATATTTTCATTGAAAAGAAAAGTTATAATGGTCTCCTCAATATTTCAATATTTCCCTGAAAAAAAATATGAGTGTGCAAATATGTTAAACATTTTAATATAGTCGAAGAAGTCATAATCGGAGGGTTTATTTTTGTAGTGACTCACTGAACATGCCCATTTTATCATTTAGGTATACCATTTTGTTTATATTTTTTTTTTCATTGTTGTCATATGTTTTGACGCAGACGTATTTATCTTGTCTTTCTGTATAAATTGTTTTCTGTTTCCCCAAGAAAATACAAATAAACATTAAAAAAGGAATTAGAGAATAACTTCAAATTCCCTACAGGAAAGCCAATTTCACAATAGTCAAACAAAATGGAAAAGTTTTTAGAAAGTACACAAAATCAAAGTGATTTTAACACAGAGAAAAGTGTCGCCAAAAAACGAAAACGTTCCGTCTCTACACTGGATGATGACGGACAACCTGCTGAAAAGTACCTTGAACTATCGGAGGTTTTCAATTTGAACCAATTCTCTGATGAAGTTCTAGTCGAGATATTCAAATATGTTGATTCAAATACGATGTTTTCATTGGAGAAGTATGCATAATTATTATGTCTTTGATTTTCAGTATTTCATAGTATTTCATTCTACATTACAGGGTGTGTAGTCGATTCTATGGCCTGTTGAAGGATTATCGGCTATGGGATAGAGTTGATACAATGTCTGAGCCAAGATCGACGAGTGTATTAAAATGCATGCTAGAGAGATCCCACAAGGGTACCAATATTGTAAGATTATGTGGCACACCAGAAGATGCCGCTGAGAACAAACAAAACCGAGAGTGTCTCCTGAGGTATGTGATTCCTAAATGTCAACATCTTGTTGATTTGGAATTAGAACATGTGTACGTTAATTTCGCCAAGGTACATGCTTCTCCAGACCTAACAGATTGCCCTAAACTCAATGACATTCCTTTGGTTTCCTCTCAAATAGATAAGAATTCAGGACTTCCCTAAAAATTTGAGGAGGTTGGTTTTCAGACATGTCCCTATTCACTGGCCAGATGATGCTCATACTATTTTCAAGAAAATAGATAAATCATTGTTGTTTCTTCAGGTAAGAGGATTGATTTACTTTTGCTTTCACACTTACCATCAAGTGCTGTATTACGAGGTGGATCTGGGCCTAGCTCTTACAGGGGTGGACTTAACTTAATGTGGTATACGTTCATCGTGTTTAAACCACCCCTAGATGAACACGTTTAACTTTTCCATTTACTTGCTATACTATTACCCTGAGTTTTTAACAAACCGAACATTTACGTTATCAAATTCTTGATTCGCTCATTTAATACAATCATACAAAAATAACGCATTTCAATTCATCTACAGGAACTTGTTGTTGAATCTTGTTATTGGTTTCATCCATACGACATCATGCTGTTTTCGAAGTGTCCGTCACTGAAAAGGCTCAGTTTGCGTGGTTGTCAAAATCTATCAGATTTTGTTCCATACGGCAGCATGGCCTCCCGTTTTGGATTTAAATCCTTAGAGGTAAGCATTCTTGTGCATTGCAGTGTTGTGATACTACATGCAACGTCTTTGGTTTCAGTTCTTAGACATAAGAGATACACCTATCACAGACTCAGATTTGCAGTGTTTTAATGCCATACTGACACTTAAGGAACTACTTTTAGAATGTCCCCCACATTTGAGAATTGATGAAGAAAAAGATCCATCGTCAGAGCCTTCATCAAGTTCCTCAGCGTCCACATCAGGGGATCGACCAGCTCCATCAACATCTAGGAATGTATACTTTGAACTGGTTCCTGAAGGAGTTGGACGATGTGGAACACTACACATCCCTCGTGGATTATCAAATGTCGTTATGATGGTCAATTTGGCACAGAGAATACAACCAGGTGAACGCGCCAATGGCAACGAGGCTGGAGAGCCCCCAAACAGAAGAATTGCTTATCCGGAAGGTTCCCCCAATCATTTTAACAGAATATTACGTAATCCACAGTTTTGGGACATCATTGAGGGGCAGCAAACTATTGACCCACTTGGGCCATGCACAACGATGAAAACGCCACCGAGCCCAATCACAAATCGGAGCATATCTTGTTTTGGCCGTCCAGCGCATCCAATCGATCAGAAAATCATTTGGATTCGCGTTGGCAACAGACCGACTGACAACACGTTCGAACGTCTCTGCTTGCGCCACTACAAGCGAGTAACAGACGACTCCCTCAAACATTTAGTGCAATGCTCACCGAATTTGGTTTATTTAGATGTCACCGGAACCGGTGTTACCGAAAAAGGTATTAATGAATTCAAAGCCGGCAAACCCAATTGCGAAGTCATATGTGAAAACATAAAAAATTAATTTCTACAAAAGTTTTATTCAAAGAATTGGTATATTTCTATTATAAAATATAAGTAAGGTACTTGGTTGTGTGTCACTACCGAGAACAAGGAAGTATCCGTTTTGCAAAGGACGCCAGTAAGAGCGCATACAATTATATATGCATACATACTATTCATAAGGAACAATAAAACAAAAATATCTTTTAACTGTAATTACAGAGTTTTCCTGTTATATTAGTGATACAGTGTAGGAGTATGCTTTCTACGGGAGTAGCCCGTACAATTTTGTGGAAACAGACAACAAAAAAATTCAACACATCTACTTTTGGTTAAACACAGCGATTTTCGCATGAGGAAAAAAGGGCACTCTCAATTTCAAGAACAAACTAAACAGCACCCAAAACCTATTAATTCATTTCTAATGGTTTAAGTCTTTTGAAATTTAGAAACACATTAAGATCGCCGACAGAGTCATCGTCTCTACGCTCATTGGGTTGTGTGCGTATTAGTAGTTTTCATACTAACATAGAACATATAGCTCACTAAGCCACTTTGCTAGGGCTGTAAAAGTAACGTATTCGTTACTTTTATCTGAATTACGTTACTTTTATATCAGTGCACATTCAGCACATTCTTCAAAAGTGCAAATTTTATATTCACACCTATTCTCAAATCCGCCGTAGGGAATCGTGCACCGATATCGAAAATTCTCGATTCCGAAATCCTATCGAAGTGAATCGCCCGCATGTCGGTAATGTGAATTGAGATTCACTGCATTCTTCAATCCGATCGAATCGAATCACTCGATACAAACAGATCCGCATCAAAATCGTTGCGGATTCCTTTGAGTTTATGTAGATTGCTGGTAAAAATGTTTGTCATTGAAATATGCTTGTTTTGTTTTCGTTGAAAAAAAAAAAATACAATTTTATTTATTCGCTACTACGTATGTACATAATGCATATATTTATGTATCCAACATGCTTCATATGAATCAGCTTGCTCACTTTCAGTTACTGGCTAGCCAGCAGTTCTCCTTGGACATGATCGCACTGTTAATTTGTTCACTCTTGTTTTGTGTCATCAAAAAAGCGAGCAATACCATCCATTATGTTCATTAAACAAACAATTTGGAAAGAAAAACTCAAATTTCAATGTTTTTTCTTAAATCAGAGGTCAGATCTCTGATCAGCTGACTTCGAAAAAGAGAGAAGTGATGCCGATAATAAAGTGCATCCGGCGGATTCAATGGTAGCACGAATCCGTTCACGCGAATCGAACGAGTAAAGCGAATCTCCGATCCGGCAGATTTGGGGATAGAGGTGGTTAAAATTGATCCTGCTGATTTTAGGCCCTCAAATGGGAACGTTGTATTCGGCTGAATAAAAAAACACTCATAATGCAAGATGATCATAATCATCACAAAATTCGTACCAAAATTAACCATAGTTTTTGTTAGTAGAATATTTTCCATTATACCCCGTTTTTAAAAACCCTAATTGCATTGGGTTCTAATTCTAATTCTCTTCTAAATCAAAACAAACGCCCATAAAATGTTTGAATATTTAAGAGTAGCGTACATTAAACAAACGCATAGAAAAGTTTCTATACCACATCGATATCTACCGATACGAATAAGTAAATCTTACTGTATACCATCCCAAACATACCTAACCGAGGGTACTAGGCACACAGCGATACGATAATATTCCACACACCACACATCACACACTTCCACCTTCTACACAGAGCACGGAAAGGCTATACCATCAAACCATATTGATGTTGCATAACACATCAAAATGTAGAGACAATGTATACAAGAAGAGAAGAGATGAAAGTGATCACACCGATGTCGGTCGTCGGTAGTAGCTGCTGTAGACAAAAAAGGAACCAATACCTTAAAAGCAACGACACACATTGAGGAGTTTAGATTCCTTATATGTTACTTTATTGAATACTCGTTACTAAGTAACGAATACATACATTTTACTACATTACTACTCGCTACGCAACAATTAGGCTCTACTCCCATTCAGAGGCGATCAGACAAACTCATCAGCATTCTTAGGAGTCTTATAAGTAACTGGAACCTACGCGACTAGATTTTGTTCTTCCCACTACGATTCTAGTTCTTCCCACTTCAGAAATAGCAGAGACGAGATAGAGGAGTATACAAATGTCCGCCCCCTTTGCAATTGCAGCGACCTCGCCATCCGAAGGAAAAATCACCGAAAGGCTTCCTTTTCCAATAACTTCGTTGAACTAAGGAGTATAAGTGCCATCCATACTCATCACTTTATTAAAATAACTGGAATAGGATCGACTAGATCTGCGTGGTACAAAGGGCGTACACTGGCTTAATTGTGAATGCTATTTGCTGGCAGTCAGCCACATTAACATTACAAAACATGACAGCACAAGGAACCTCACTTACCTAGCTACCGAAATCTCGCTTTTTTTTTCTTGCGATGGAGACAGAATGGCTCGCTGTTGACAAGTGAGTCAAAACAAGGCACATTTTATAACACCGACACAAGTGTGCACGTTAAAAGATTTCTGTCTTCTCCACCAGTCCTTCTCTAGCTCCTTGACCTATCCTGACATTAACAATTATTGCTGTTGCGGAAATGCTGATGTTGGAATCGGTCATTGGATGTATGTGCCGGCGAGGGTATGTTAATACGGAAATACTTAATATGTTAATCTTGTTAACTTGCACACAAGTGTCGTGTGTATGGGGTCATCAGACTTCCATTTTTCAAAATTCTCGAAAGCTTGTTTATCGTCTTAGGTTAATTTTTTCGTTCGACCTTTGAAATAATTTTCCTTTCTCTTAAATTTCGACAAATTTATGATGACTTCGTTCGATGAGGCGAATTTTATGTGCTGAAACAAGCATAGTCAGAATCTAGGTTTCTAATAAACCGGAAATGGCAAATATGCATAAATTATGTAAGATTTATAGTGTGTGCATTGATATCTCGACCAATTCAAATGCAGTTATCATCAGTCACGGCAACATCATCACTCAAGAGGATCATAAATTGAAGAGTGTGTGCCACAGTCAGTGCTTGATAGCGCGCTATAAAGTTCAAGGATATACGCGAGAATGCATGGTGTATGTGAATGTGTACGCGTTCCATAAAACAAAAAAAAAAAAATAAATAAATAAATCATAAGTGCCATTGACATCATAAACACATAATATATGTACAAGAACCATAAAGTCATAAGACACTTGACACACTAGGTTGAAACAAAATGCCTACACAGTTCAAGAGAGTAACGAGAAATTGTCTTCTTTTACGGTAATGAATATTAAAACGATGTTAACCGTATACGTTTACGGCTTCGGCTTTGAATATTCATATGTTTCATGTGTTCTATATAATCTTTGATGAAATATTCCAATTTACTGCAGAGTACCAAGCTTTTGCGCACCTAGGAAAACGTAAATATTGTTCGAGAAAAAATACAAAAACCTCTTGACTCTGGGATGTAATTATTAATTTTTATTGAAGAACATAGACGGTGTGCCCCTGGTGGTATGAAGGACGAAATTGGAAGAGATTGTAGACAGAATTAACATCGGATTTTATTGGTCTTTATTTATAAGCTTTTTCTATTTTAATATGTGAGATTTGAAACTCGACATTAGGCTGGATTGATTCCGTAGAGCGGGTATTCTGAGCCAGCATGAGCTTAGTATGCTACCACACGGACCAGGTGGCTCGCTGGATGACTATAGATGTACTATTACTTTGTTGGCTTACGTTCCTACAAGAACAGAAGAGTTGACTTTGGTTGCTTCCCCGTTCTCTGCAACGTGTATTCGTCCAACCCTGAAGGTTTGTTGCTTACGTACACTATGCCGCTATCAAGGACCAACCATAAGAGGCGCAGCTACCATTATGGGGACTTAAGTACTCGTACGTATATGTATTGTATGAAATGATATACTGTCACCAAAACAAGACATCCGCTTACTTTCGTTGAGCGTCGTTCAATTTTGCATACTTATTTATGCATGAAGGGCCAACTATTATGCGCATGATTTTGTGCATGAGCTAGTGTCAAATTTTTAAGAAATGATTCACAAAACACCTTACTAGCCATAATGAGCATCTCTGCGCATAGCCATCTGTCAGAAATACTTTCGTGTTTGTTTTTTTTTTTTCATTTTATTGTTCGTTTATATTATTTATGTACACACGAATTATCTGTGGTGACCGTGGCATTGTGGATATGTGCGTCGAGCACAACGCAACTCAACCTCGTTGCCTGGGTTCGATTCCAGGCCGGTATGGCCAAAAATAATTAAATTCACGGTCCCTGGAAATGCTCAAAGAGTAATAACTGTCGAGAAAAAGTTTGTCAACTTCGTCGTTCGAAGTCGGAATAAAACTGTAGGTCTCCCAATCGAGAGAACAAACGCACGTACAACATTAGCAGTTGCTAAGAAGCTAGGCCCTGGCGGCAGCGCCACAGTGAGTCCGACTTAAAGCTGATGATTCATCATCTTCAGTCTTCAGTCATGACAAACATCTTTTATCGCTTATTGTTTCCAGCTGAAAAAATCTACAATAATTCGATTATCGATTTCTAGAAAATTGGACAAGACGCCAAATCCCACTTCGTCGTTTGTTTTCGATTCATCTCCGAAGAGATCTAAGCCAGTGATGGGACTCCTATCACTTAATTGGTATTCCTACCACTTTTTGCAATGTTGAAGAACCTACCAACCTTAACCCTAAATCTACCACATTTTGCCTATCGCTCTTCATATTCTTATCATTCGGTCTTATCACAGAATCCATTATTTTCAAATGTACGAATCGTAATTATGATACGAACTACGAAAAAATTCAATCACACAATCCGAACGGAATAAAAAGCATTGCCACACACACGCTGTTTAGTTTGTCTAATGTGTGAAAATGGTTGCAATAAATAGTTAAAAAAGCTCGATTTTATGGAAACTGTGGCGACCTGTAAACAATGATAATGTTTGAACTCATACCCTGACTTACATCCTAACTACTTTTGCATTGTCTACATGGTATTATGACTATCAAGTTTAATTTTAATTTGTTTTTAATTGTAATTGTATTTCAATTACATTTTGGTGTGCTTGGTTATGTGTTATGAGTCCTGCGAAACCATTTGGCTTGTCTGCAAGAGGTTGGGTGTGCATTAGGGCGGTATCTAACAAATTTCAAAAACTTGTTATAAATAATTTCCGTTTTCATTTAAAGCTGTCGACTTTCTTTTCATTTAATATTGTTAGCACCGGAAACTATTGGATTCGCAATTATTGCTTCTCAAGCGGAAGCTTTCAGGTGAAAGTTTAAATTTGTAAGCTTAATTTTAAATACCGAGATCCAAAAAGTCAAACCTAGCTGGAGCAATGCCAACAGTTATGGGACTTACCAAATTTTTTTCCAGAAAACTCAGTCAATATTGACGATCTTAATGTTGAGTGGAGGAAATGAGGGATGATAAAATTGTCCCTCAATGGAATTTAATTTGAAAATATTAATGATGGTATTGGAAACTATCGCTATACAAACATTGCATCACATATGTTGCAAATGTGTTGTCTACCACATAGTAAAGAACGTTTTTGCAGCTTCAAATGATAAAAAATCAGAAAAGAAACTAATTGAATACAATAACTATTCATAACACATAAACAGCCGAAGAACTTTTGGTAAAAGAGGAAGGTTTTGTTTCCTTCGGAATCTCTAGTCAAATACGCGTCTATATTCATTTTCTCAGGTGGTTGTCATAATGAAAGCTAATTTGTTTTTAATTATGTAAAACCCAAAAATATGTCCATACATATACGGATTCATTCATATTCATACATATATTATAAATCTGATAACAATATACCAATGGATTGATTTCAATTTACAACAGACCTTTGATAACGTGAACAGCGGATAACGTGAACAGATTTTTTTTTTTTGCTTGACGTCTTTAAAAAGTGAATAAATCCTGAACATTCTAAAACGTGAACATCAATTTCTGCTTCAGTTGAACAGTAAACTGTTTGAGAAAGCTGTATTTTAGCTTGAAATTCCTATTCTTGATACAATACTTAGGGAAAAGCAGTGAGAATGGTTTTGGAGACGAAGAATTGACTGATTTTGTTCATTATATATCGTACTGGTAATGCCAGTGTTCAATATTTAATGTTACTTTTTATGCCATAGTGGACCGTCGTAGCTGAACCTCGCTGACTGGGTTCGATTCCCCATTTTTAACAGCCCTACCACTTTGGAGTCACTGGCAATGATCAAGGAGTAATAACTGTCTGGCCAAAGCAATTCTCAAACTTGTCCGTTCGATGTCGGCATTAAACTGTAGGTCTCTTTCACTCTCGAGATAACAATAGCACGCACAACACGTGAACTCTCTTGGTTTTTAACTGTTCCCGTTATCGAGAGTTTACTGTATTTAATTTCATGCCTTTTTCGTAATTAATGCTACTTTATTTTTAACCTTTTTTTGTTTATTTTGTAACAAAAAAATAAATAAAAATAATATAAATATAAAGATTTTCGTGTGGTCGGATTCAGATAGTGTGACCTACGCCGTACATTTGCATTATCTAGTTTCGATGCTAAAAGCGCGAGAAAGAGTGCACCCATTCGAAGCTTTTTGTTAGTTCGTTCCAAGAGTCAAGTTTGTGGAAACTACCAAAGGTAGCATGGCTGCCAACCGATGTTTCCTATATTGTGTTATGAAATACATGTATTCTATGCGTGTACTCATCTCTAAAATAAGCTGCCTTCTCAGGTTCGTCTGAGTAATTTATTCCTCTTCGTTGTCTTTCACATCGCATAGTATTTCATACAAAATTAAGCGCCTTGACCTCACGCACTTAACCTCAACTAAAACGCAATCAACCGTTAGCGACTGTTATTGTAAGACCCCATCTGATTTTATGAACTTTTCTTCGTCATCGTATCCAACCATAATCTAGTTGTCTATCCATCCATTACAAACAGACGGATTATTACCGCTATTAGTAAGCGATCTGCGTCCACCTCCATCGCCAGCAACCACCGACCGTCCCCTTTCAGTCCCATAATGATGCTATTACCCATGTTCCGAATGAGTTCCGATTCTTCTTACCGAGACGTCCGACCGCCACGTTGAACAAATTAAAATCTACGTCATCACGGCACATACACTAATAAACAAATGAAAATATTACGCATCCAGCTTTCACAAAACTGGAATGCCTTGGCTCGACAATATATATATGCAACATTATTTAACCGCCGACGAGACCATTCCTTCGTGAAATTTCTACTTATCACCGCTAACATACTGCTACTACTTCACCAATATATGTAGTTACCTTACAAGACAAGGCTAGCACTGAGGACACCACCAATAGCAATAAGCTCTTCGCAGCGCCAATGGAAAGGAGTCAAAGTAACAGTTGGCTGACTTCTTGAAATTACTGGCACGTACTCTGCATCTAAAGTAGGATTTTACTTTTGTGTGTGCGAGCTCACGATTGTATCAGCCCCAGCCAGGGCTGTGCTCAGTTCTTACTTCATACTGCTAATGGTCTTTAAGACCGACATTTTTCCACTCGAACTGAGACACTGCACAGCGATGTAGTGGTAAGGAGTACAGTCAGTGGATGTGGTCATAGATATACCTCAGAATTTAGGGATACCTTTGATGGAACAGAAATATTTGAGATGCAATGCAGATAAATACTCCACTTAGCTGGAGCATTGATCTCCATTTGCTCCATTCGAGGCCAAGCCAGTACAGTCGACTGATGTTTGTCGTCCCGACAGCATCCACATTTTGGTACAGTTCTTCTCAACCACTCACATTCCACACGTATGGAGCCATATATGCAACGCGAAATTTGTCTTTGGAATGCACCAGGAATAAGCCCTTCCCGTTTGTTTATCCTCCATCGTTCCGGTCCGTATAGTACGTTTGACAGTTGACAGAGTTTTGTAGTTTATGATTTTATCCTTCAAGTTTCGACCCCAGACGATTCGACGAACCGAAGCAAAACTAGTGGCTAATGGGGATTTTAGATCGCATCTCCACTAGGAAGCTGTTTGTGGACTTTTTATCCTCCGAATTGTAGCTGTTGATCATAATGCTTTGCCCCAGGTGGTGTGTGACAGAAATATTCTTGCTCGCCAGAATATATATCGTACTAGCTTAAGTCGAGCCCACATCTACAGGCTTTAACAAAAATTCAAGAACAACAGCGACACCCATCTCGAATAAAACTTATTTGTTGTCTGCCTTTGTACCGTAATTATCTACATTTAAAAATAAGACAACCAAATTGGTTGAAAATTACGGGCGGCAGAGGGAAACATATGCGTTTTGCCATTAAGTTTTATTTCTTGTGGATTCCGCTTTTTGGGGACATCGCTTCATCTCCAAATGAAACAAATGAAAAATAAGAGAAACTTACTTCGAAGGAAACTTCTCTTTGTCCTTTCGTCACTTCGAACTATCAAGACAATCCATTAAAGACAAGTGTCCCAATAAAGTAAAATACACTGTTTATCCATGGATATAGATTGCCCGCATTAACCTTAAGACCTGTTCGTTTTGCCCATTCTTCAATTGCATGAAAGTTTCGATGGAATATTGGATTTGAATATTTGGTTTAACCCTCTATTGCCTTATTGTTTGATTCGAAAGATGTACACTCGTGTGGAATTTGAAAAGAGCAAAGTATTCCTGATGAAATTATAGCATAATAATATTATTTTTTTTTCATCTGATTTTTAAAAAATTTAAATTTTAGTTCCTTTGGTCGAAAATCGTGTCTTCGCCAAAATATTTATCATCGTCAAAAAGGTGATTTATTCATCTTTAGCTTAGAAAGAAAACCAACTTTAGCCATGTAATAAATTGCAACGGAAAGTGGTATGTTTAAGAGTTGCGAAAAAAACGAACCGTTATTTCTTAACACTAGCAAACTTGTACCACGCATAGACGGATAATAATATGTTCGCATCGAACATAAAAACGAGTGCTTTGGATAAATTCTTACTGAAAAGGCCATTCCCATTACACCCAATTGAAGTGACAAGCTTTAAATTTTTAAATGACCACCGAGAGCGCTGTCTGTTGACAGGAAATTATAGTTTGAGAAGACTAGAAAATAGCGAGAGATAAAATGAGGTAATTAACACGAAAATTATCGAAATAAACTGATGCTTACGCTGTATGCTGGTTCGGTATGAAAACCTCTCGCTGATGGATGAACTCGTCGAGGTTTCAACTGGATTTCAATGAAACCCCGTGATTTTGAAACCCCGATATTGTATTGCGAACTTACTAGACATGGAGAAATTTGATGAAATCTCTGAATTACGTTCGGTGGTATACATATGGTATACATCGATTTGGCGGGTCAGAATCCGGACTGGTACGCCACAATTAGCGCTTTGCAAAACCACAGAATTTCTCACAGTGCGATAGACATGCAATGTAAAACTCCTTGCCACGCAGGTATTCCACCTTCGAGATGTAGGTTAAGCCCATAGCCACCATGTACCTCCCAAAAATTTGTGAACTGCTGTGTGATGTTAAGACCGGATTTAAGTTTCCAGGTCTCCTGGCCTTTTGCGTTGTCGGAATGTTGTCTCAGCTGATGCTTCAAAACCAAATAGGTGGCACAACACTTTTAGAAAAAATGTTATTTCCGCTCAATGGACCCCATTCTATGGGAAGACTGGACCTCACTCAGTGAACGCGTTTTTTTCGGTAAGTAAGCAGTTAACAGCAGTTACAAGCGGTTCAAGTCCGAGCAGATAAAGATGGTACCAGTTTTTATGAACTTTTTTAACTCGATTGGCGTGAATGGAAATACTCCTAAAAATTAAATGTGCCATCCTACAGTCCTTATCTCTTTCAGATTGCAGTAGAATCTCGGAAACATGAACGGTTCTATAAGATGAACAGTTCGGAAAGATGAACGGATTTGTAAGACAACTTTATTCCGGGCGACAGTCTACCATAGAGCAGTTTTTTAAGAAAAACGTCTAACTAAGTCATCGTTATACCTTTTAAAAAATCTGTTCCTTTTTAATGGTTTTTTTTTTAATAAAATTGAATGTTTTTTTTTTTGGTGGATCTACATACGTTCTAATTTGATTCTCGAAAAGATTAACGGACGATGTTTTATATCTGTTCATCTTTCTAAGGTTCTACTGTATATCTTAATTTAGTTCTCCTCACAAGAAGCGTGAGTTGTGGTGCAGAGAAAGCTGTCAATTTTTGAGAAAAATGTATTTAATCCAGTGACTTTATGCTCAAATACTCTACTGTATAAATCTGCCCCATCACATACAATCACCCGCTGAAGTCCATTAGTCGAAAGGCGCTGCGAACTTCCCAAACAAGCCCCAAAATGAAATGAGCCATAGAAATTGTGTGTGTCCCTTTTGATTTTGGGGACCCCCTCTTTGCAGGCAAAATGAGACGAAGAAGCAAAAAAAAAAACCAAAAAACAGAAACAAGGAATAAGGAGCACGAAGATAGAAGTACGAATGGCATTAATTTAAATTTTTCTTCAGAACTCCAACCCGACCATCTGGCAGTACCAGTTCCCGTCGCGCCATTGTTTGCGAATTCTGTCGAAGTCGGCCACCGCCACCATCCCCGTCGCTGGTGCCATCGCCCCAACGCTGCGCCGGCCACCCCAATGTGTCCCTTGCCGTAATGTAATGCTCACAGTTGTACACTCGTACTAATTGTACGTAATTGGAATTATGGGCGCCGATTTGATTGTAGCCCAGAATAGGAATTAGTTAATTATTTTCTAGTTGAGATTCAGGGCGTTGTGAAGTTATTATCACTTTAGTTCGGAGCGGTTGGAGCAGTTGGAGCGGTCGGATCGGTTGGAGCGTTCGATGCGGGGGCGAATGATATTTTGGGGAAGAAAATCTGTTCCATTTGTTATCGGTCGGTGGTTGGTGGCGCAAGGCGGTCGTCCTTTCTGTTACATTTTTCTGTGGTAATTAGGAAATTTTGAATAGGGCTTATGATGTTGCCGTGTTACATGGCTGAACTAGAGGATGAGCGGTGAACGAAGGGTAGTTTGCATGGCGATGTGCTGAAGAGGGATTTGAGCGTTTGACGGCAAAGTTGCTGATAAATTGGGTGTTCCGTGTGCTTTGAGCTGTGTCATACTTAGGCTACAGGATAATGGGAGTAGAGTAGATGATTGCTGTTGAAAAGTGATAAGATGACGTAGTTGTCTGTGTTTCGGTTGTCGGCTGCTTGGAACGAATTTGAGTTTAATTCTTTTGACACTTTGGGTCAGGACCTTGGATTAAGACATGGACGAGATAAGTTGTCTGTGGCGGTTTCATAGACAAATAGTAAAAAAAACAGGAACGTAATATCTTGTGCGACTAAGTGAAACATTACATCGATTTTGGATTAATGCTTTTAGGTACGAGTGTAGAGGAGAGGAAATGTGTGTGTTTGATAACTTTTACACCGAGCCTTAAAGACAACACAACAGAAGACACCTGTTATTGGGGGTGGAATGCACAGTTGACGAAAATCCTTAATCAATTTGGTGGGAGTAATTAAAGCAATTATAAATTTTGTAAAAAGTGCTGGTGAAAGCCTGCCTGGTATAAAATGGACAATAGTGTAGTGGGGGAAACAACCAAGAAACCTAAGACCATCTAATCTTAAAAAATGAAGCTTAACTTAGATGCTGCGGAGAGGTAGAGAAAGAGAAAGGCAGGACTAGGATAGGAAAGACCGGAGCTGAAGATGGTTCCGAAGAGAAGAAGTCCAAGAGTGGCTACGTGGTAGCCAAGTACGATGTTGTCTAATACTAACAACTAAAATCTAATAGATTGTGTGGATAGTCGCTAACAGACACAAGCACAAATTTGAGAAGTGCGACCAGTAGGAAAAGAAGATTGGCGGCTTAGCGAAAGTTTTCGAAAGGCTCAATAAAGAATAAGTTTAAAGAGTATGCAGTAAGCAGGCACATTGGTTCTACTAGTCTAGGCTACCAGTCTAGACATTCGTCTAGAACGAATGTGGACCGCGAAGTGAGGTGATAATACATGGCTGACACATTCGAGAACATTCGAGGAAGAAGTTGATACAGTACATTACGCTTATAAGAAACACGCTTATATGAAAAACTCGTCTCAAAGAAACTCTAATAAAAACACCATGTCCCTTCTCATATGCAAAAGGTTATCCAATAAGGACTTGACATATTTTTCTTAAATAAAACTTTTGAGGTATTTCAAAAACTTAATTATCGGCTTGAAGCACAATCAAAACATTTATAAATGGGGCTCGACTTCGTCCATATGTCCACCGCGGTCACGTTTGCCGAGGTCGATTCGTTGGACCCAATTTTCAACGACTCGGCCGCAACAACACATTTAGGCCGATCATGTTGGATCTGAGTTCTCCCAACGTCGTTGGCATGTTGGAATAAATCAAAGAATAAGCGTAGCCCCACAAAAATAGTCAAGCCGCGTTAAATTACTTCTTGAGATAAGACACTCACCAACTTACTCTGCAATAAATCGATTGTAAAGTGTGGCTTGTAGCACCATCCTGATGAAACCACGTGTCTTCCAAGTCCATATCTTCCAATTCGGGTCAAAAATAATCGTTAATCAAGGATAACGCGGACCATTCACAGTAACGTGGGTATTGAAAAAATATGGCCCAATAACACCGCCGGCATGCAAATCGCACCAAACATTTGTTTTTTGTGGATTAAGTGGTGACTCATGAACCACGTGTGGATTTTCACCCCACCCATTGAGCCAAAAATGAGCTTGTATTTTTTTTTTTTTAATTTGCGCGTGCTTAAGGGATTGCTAATACCCTTATGTGTCCGGCTCAAGACACAGAACGGTCCGAGGCTATAAAGGGAGAAAGGGAGAGGAGGTACCCGTGCACATTGGTCTTAAATATCTGCGGGTTGTAGTCTGTGAGAAATATTAGGCTGGGAAGAGCATTCCATATTCGTGTAGTGCGGCTGAAGAACGAGTCTCTGAGTTGCGTGTTGCGGTCATCAACTCTGAAACTCCGAAACATCACTTCAGATGTTGCTCGTTCGTGTACTTTACCATGATGAATATGTTGAGCGTACTGAACAAATTGACAGTGGCAAGAGTGCGTTCACAATTTAAATTCAAAGTTGTCAAGTCCCTATTGGAAAACACTTTACCAATGCAACATATATCGTTTAAGAGAAAAACGTTTATAAAAAAACACGAATTAAAGAAACTGTTGTAATGTTACCAACATTCTAAATTCCATATTAAGTTGGATGGATGTAAGAAAAAGAATCCGAAATTCCGTAAATGCAAATTGTGTTAACAGATCAGTTTAGTTAAGTTGTTCAGTTAAATTAAGTTTATTTATTGTAGCAGCAGTCTTACAATATTTGTACAATTTTTAAATTGAATTCGAATATTTTTACTACTACTTACTACTTTTACAGAAAAATGGCTTCATCAGGAATGAGAAAAATCCTTGTGTGAGTCATTAAAATAAAACTAAAACCCTTGAGGACGATAATAAATGTTAAAACTTAAGAAAAAAAAGAGCAACAAAAATGGAAAATATAAAATGCTTGATGAAGTCATAATAATTCGAGAAGGTTAAAGTGTGACATTAACAAGTCCGATTTTGTTGCGGAAAGCCTAGCTATTTGCAGTTCAGTTAGAAATCCCAAGACTTCATTGCCAGTATTGGTATTTTTTTTTCGTAAATGAAAGATTTGTCTTGTACCGTTCTCCGTTTATGAGAAAAACTCGGTTAAAAGAAAAAAAAGTTCGGGCAATTTGGAGTTTCTTATAAGCGTAATATACTGTATACAGAGATTTGGTGACATTGAGATTTGAAAATTCCTGTGACTAGCTATTGTTGTCAACTTGGAAACGAAAGTTGAACTCACGATCACAGATTACGACTAAGCCGCCCAAAGAAGAGACCGAAGGGACAAGTTCGTTGCAGAGAAAATGGTTGAATCAAACAAAACAGCCATTTATCTTTTATTTGTATTGAGAGGCGAAGCAGTCGGAGTAGATGCAAGACAGGATTTTCAGTCCCAAATAATACGGTCAACATCGTTGACACTGAGAGATTGGACACATCTCATCTGTAGATTAGTATAAGACGACGAGGACCCAAATGTCAGCCGGAATGAAGCAATTCCGTTTTCCGAGTCATAGGCGAGGTCATTTCCCAAGGAAACTAAAGTCAAACAAAGCCGTTGCAGCAGCCAATTTATCTGCTGAAGTATTCAAAGCATAGCAATAGAGGATTAGCAGCTGTAAGATATGGCCGGAGGAAGGTATGACGAAAGTAATCTGAGTACCGTTTGTCTGTCACATAAATAGGGGGCCATCTTTGTAGGGATTAGCCTCCTTTCTTACTTAGGTTAGGATAGGTAGTAGTGGTGTGTAGTAGGTAGTAGTAGGCCCGTTGTGATTACACGCGGATTGATTTCGCCAAACAATTACAACTACTTGGTGCTTGTGACGAAGCGGTTTAGCTGGGAAAAAGAAGGCCCTAGTTGTAACTGCCTACGGCTTGCAGAGCGCAACATTAACAAAGGAGGTGATCTGTAGTTTCCTCCTCCTCTTCTTTCATGTAAAAGTCATTCTCGATCTGCTAAGTCTAAGCAGATTGAGCGGAGTTTGAGATCAAATGATGCCCATATTCATTGTGTGTATCTTAAGTAGATGGTAGGCTTTAGCGATTGGCATGTAAGGTGTACCACAGCTAGCGAATTTATCGGCCTTGACCGGTATGCCACAACGTGCCGGCACCCACATGAGGTGTATGTTAAAATGATCAGCCATCTCGTTAAGAGTCAGCCTCCAATCAAGGTATGTTCTTAAGTTGAACAAGACAGAGACCCCAGAGTCTTAACTGCGGCTTGACTGTCCGAACATGTGGTGATATCTGCTTTGTATATTATTTGTCCTTGAGCCTGGACAGTGTCTCTAGTCTCCTTAAGATATTCTCTTCCTCCTCGTTTATGTGAAAACCTGAAACCTTTTGTTCTGATCGATTTTTATCAGTTTGAGTTCAGCTTTGGGAACTTCAAAATAGACGAATGGACAACTTGTCTCCGAATGTATAGAGGAACAATGTAATACATGACGTCTTCGTTGATGGTGGTACACACGCGTGTAGAACTGGTGTCCGCAACAGTCACTCCACGATAGACACCTCTCTCGAGTCACTCACAACTCAGATGGGGTTCCTCTCAAGTTTCGTTCTCCCGGGTCGGAATGCCATTTTAGGTCGCTTTTAAGCGATGAATAGAAGCTAAGTACTATCTATCTACTAAAAACTCCCGGCTAAGATTTGGTTTGAATAAGCTGAATATTTGTACTTTTAAATAATTAAACGCATTACCATCCATTCGAAAAGCACTGGGCTTCTTCTAGATGCCGAATAAATTGATGTGTCCGACGCTTTGTACAACTTTCTCTCATCCGCTTGGACCCTGAAAAGTAAAACAACACAACAACACGGTAATCGCTCCAGTTACAAGAAGACAAACCATCCGTACTTCCACCAGAAACTTTGAAACCCAGGAAACTCGTTAATCTCCATAACCTGTTGTTGCAATAAAATTAATAATCAAATACTAAAAGTTTCATAAAGCTCACATGCCCCTCACGTTCACCTCCGTCTCACCCTGCATTCTGGCTAACCGGTTGCCACAGCTGAAACTGTGAACTGAATTCGGAGACAAGAGAAAACAGTTGCAATTTGCCTCCTTCCCATCCTGTGTCTGTCCACAGCACATAAAGTCCTCTGCGACGTCGTCGTCTAATCGTTTAACCTCGCCACTCGGACATTCCACTCACTTGCAAGTGCATTTGGTAACATAATCTTCTTAGGGTTGAATTGGTGAGGTTCCTGTTTTAAAAGCAATCAACTAAGAGGAACAATTTTAATTACCAAATATTTTTTGCAAGAGTGAGTCTGAAAATTGCTTTAGTACCGTCTTCCTAGTCACCCCCTTACGCCTCCAACATGTTCCGCCCCCTTTGCTCGAACGCTGGCACAAAACACAAGACGTAGTCCAACCCACCAGGTGGGTGCAGCCAGCTGGGTGGTGCCTTCTATCTTCTGGTCTCTCATCATGATATGAATTTAATTAACCTCGAAAGTTCAGAGTGCATGTCTGCAGAAAATCCCCAT
Organism: Eristalis intricaria; assembly: GCA_964034865.1. Lineage (NCBI taxonomy): Eukaryota > Metazoa > Arthropoda > Insecta > Diptera > Syrphidae > Eristalis > Eristalis intricaria. The sequence goes on along the minus strand of OZ035873.1, from coordinate 110,274,897 downwards.
GCCTCGAAGGTGCAACGGGCGCTGATAATTTGGGTCAAAATTACTTTAAAATTGAAATTCTTCAGTGTTAATCAGATAAGCTCTGGCTCTTGGATACTAAACGTGAGCACCATTCTACTTGAACATAAGAAAACCTGGCTGGGGGTCGTCGAGTGCTGCATGTGTACGTGCCTGCATTTGCCCCACAACAGACCATGGGGATGAGTACCCCTGTCACGTGTTGCTGCCTGACTGGAGCATCGGCTGCGTAATTTAATTATATTTTAATTTCAGTTCTAAGACAACAAGGTAAAATGGGTTAAGGCAGCCTTGGGAACAAAAGATGTACTACACACTTCGAGCATTCGAAAGCTTGGAAAATAATGAAGCGCCTTCTGGAATTCACGCTGTCGTCTTTTCTCCCCGGGGAAAAGTGGGTTTACCTAATCAAGCTTGAGTTTTACTCCAGATACTAATTAAGTTAATGCATTTTTAGAAAATCCTTCTCACTCAGTAAAGTACGAAGCCGATCTTAAACGTCTTGCTGGTCTTAACATCGCAATGCCTATCTAAACTATTTATATCATGTATGAGATTCGCATATGACCATGACGGTGCAGTCGTCTCCAACTAGATCACGCGTTAGCATTAATCTCAAACCATCACCCACCGATTTCGGTTTAATGCACATTCTCCACGACGAACAGTGGCCATCTCATAAATGATTTTACGAAAGTAGGGTTCACCGAATTATTTTGATGAAAATCGATAGTTAAAATAACATATAATTTAGTTTCGATATTCACTATTTTTCTATTTATAAAGAAAATAGTAAAATCAATCGCCAAAGAACAGTGGGTCAGAATATTGATTTGACTGAATTACGCGTACTGACTTTTCAAAAGAGTTTCCTGGAAACCTTTTAGTCAGAAGTAAGTAGTGGTAGACATTTTTGGAAAGGGAAGAGCATCAAATTTACACAAAATTAGGAAATAATATTGTTGTGTAATATGTAGAAGATATATCTTATATTAATCTATTAATCTTCCCCTTTCTTAGATTTTTTTATATTCAAGCAGACATTTGCGCTGCATGCCGCTGTTACTTGTCTGATTAAAATGTTTCTTCCTCTTCTTTATTTGGCGCTACAGTCCGGGGTGGACCTGGGCCTCAACCAACAAGCTTCTCCAGCTAGCACGGTCTCTGGCTAGCTGTCTCCAGTGTCGCACGCCAAGTTGGTTGAGGTCATTCTCTACCTGGGTGCGCCACCTTAAACGCGGGCGTCCTCTGTTGCGTTGTCGGACGGGTTCGGAGTCGAAGACTCTTCGGGCCGCAGCTGAGTTGTCCATACGCTCTACATGGCCTAGCCATCTTAGGCGTTGGATCCGAAGACGCCTGACTAGACTCATGTCGCTGTACAGCCCATACAGTTCGTGGTTGAATCTTCTCCTCCAGAAACCGTCAACGCAAACAGGACCAAAGATCGCACGCAGAACTTTTCTCTCGAAGAGACCAAGGACTTCCTCATCCGCTTTTGAGATTGTCCATGCCATCGCTACTACACGGCTTAAATTAAAGTAAAGTATTAAATTATAAAAGTAAAGAGTAAAGTACAGTCCAGTCTTCTAGCCTCAGGCCATCAGTCAGTCAGTCTAGCACCACGGTAGGTCAAACCCTTAAACTAACAGCATGACTAAGCGGTGTGCCCATTGTCGGAACGTGGCACAGTGGTCCGAAAACGGATTCACTGTTTCAAAAATCTGTACCTTTTAGAGATAAAAGGGTTGAGCTTGGTATACATAATCCTGAATATTTAAGCTTTGAAATAATGGAACCTTTTTTATATAGACCTTTGAAGGTGAAGATGATTGAATGAGTGAAGATGAATTAAGTTTCATCGGATCACTATTTATATATGCACCACGTCCGTCATTGATTAATGGACCGTTATGAGAACAAATTTATGGATAACAAATTATACTTTATTAGCCAGTCACCAAGTGATACATTTTTGTGTCCGAGAAAGGAAAGGCAAAAAAAGAGCCAAAAAAAAGTTGATGGGATTGGAACTTAGACTAATTAAATATTTTAATCCACAAGAAAGGAGACCCCTTTGACTGCTTCAACTATAGAGGGATAAGTCTCTTGAACATCGCTTACAAGATCTTCTCTGCCGTTTTGTGTACTCGACTGAAGCCGTTTATAAATAACCTGATAGGTTATGTCAGTGTGTCTTCAGGCCAGGGAAGTCCACCATCGACCAGATTTTCACACACGGCAGATCCCTGAAAAGACCCAAGAGATGCAGATCGACACCCACCACCCAGCGTGCATAGGGACGAGCTATACAACGCAAAACCTCGTCAGGTTGTGGAGGATGACGATGGAGAATTCTCGCTGCTCCATCAAGGTCGGTAACGAACTCACCGAAACCTTCAATGTCAAAAATGATTTTAGACAAGGCGACGCGCTGTCATGTGATTTTTTTAACATCATCCTGGAAAAGATCGTGCAAGGGTCACACGACAACACTAGAGGCACGATCTTCCAGAAGTTCGTACAACTGCTAGCGTACGTGGATGACATTGACGTGATTGGCAGAACACAGCGAGCCGTCAATGAGGCGTTTGCTGGCGTTGAGGCGGAAGCGGCTGAAATTGGTCTAGCGGTGAATGAGGGCAAAACGAAGTATATGCTGTCATCAAGAAAGGACACACAACATGAACGTCGTCGACAGAGCGTCACAGTAAATAGCACAAACAACATCAGTAGCTCTTGCCAACCGCTGTTTCTATGGGCTCAAGAGGCAATTGAGTAGTAGAGCCATCTCTTGAAGGACCTTGCTTGACTTTATATAAGACCTTGATCATCCCAGTCCTGCTGTACGGCGCGGAGGCATGGACAATCTCAAAAGCGGATGAGGAAGTCATTTTCGAGAGAAAAGCTTTGCGTGCGGTCTTTGGTTCTGTTTGGTTGGTTGATGGTGTCTGGAGGAGAAGATTCAAACACGAACTGTAGGGGCTGTACAGCGACATGAGTCTAGTCAGGCGTCTTCGGATACAACGCCTAAGATGGCTAGGCCATGAAGAGCGTATGGACAACTCAGCTGCGGCCCGAAGAGTCTTCGACTCCGAACCCGTGGGACAACGTAACAGCGTTTAAGGTGGCGTACCCAGGTGGAGAAGGACCTCAACCAACTTGGCGTGCGACACTGGAGACAGCTAGCCAGAAACCGTGCTAGCTGGAGAGGCTTGTTGGTTGAGGCCCAGGTCCACCCCGGACTGTAGCGCCAAATAAAGAAGAAGAAGTAGCGATGTGTCTTAACCACGGACTCAAGCTCGAGAGAACAAAGTTAAGGAAAAAGGAAGAACATATTCTTTTCACTAAAACTTAACGAGCGTTCAAGTCTTGATAGAAGGTAGATGTTTGCGATTATCTTATAAGTATTCAAGTAAATGTGTTTTCCTTTTTCAAATTTTCACCAGAGATATTCATTCTAAAAGTGCCACAGAGCAATTTTAACAAAAAAAAGTGGCTGAATGTGGAACTGAATGCCGACAATGATTGCAAAGCAGATTTAACTTCAAAACGTCTTAAGATTCAGAAGTCAATAAAGACAAATTTTGAAGAATTAAATACAAATATGACAAAGCTTTTTTCGTAGTAGAGACTGAAGGCTTTAAACATCAATTTAATATTACATGTCCTTTATATAAAATACCAAGTAGAGCCACCTTGACATGTTGGCTTGATGACAAGTGTGATGTTTTGTCAAAATTATTGAAAGTGAACCTTATGTTGAACAGCTCACTTTAACTAGTGATATTTGGTGAGACATGTAAATGCTCAGCTTTTTAGATGTCACAGCACATTTTGGTCTAAGCACGGAGTTAAAATCATTGACATTAGGACTATATCTACTCGATGAAAGACATACATCGGAATATATAGCACATGTGCTCAAAAAGGCCTGCAACGATTGGGAATTTGACACAAACAAAGTCTCGGCAGATGTGACTAATTACAGCGACGGAATGAATATGTGAAAATGAATGAATTAATGAAATTAATGAAAATCGCATAGAATGGGATACAGACAGTTCGGAAAAAGTATCGGAAGATTTCAGTCTTTGGAGCGACCATCATAAGCTAGTTCACCGAAATAAAACCAAAATGACGAAAGTGTTTCTGATAAGCTTTCAGTGTATTTGAGAACACCTCAGTAAATAGCCTTTGAAAATATGGTCGGATTGTAACCATCAATTTCCAAAACTATACAAAGCTGCATATACATTTTCAACTGTGGTGCCATCTCAGTATTATCAGCACGACATTTTTTCAAAACTTCGCAAGTGCTGAATCAGTAATGTAATAGAATTTAAGATCTAAGATCTAAGAGAGTGAGTTATAATGTATATAAATATAATAACTTTCTATTTCTGCAAAGTTTGGGATGACTAAATTCAAAATAAGAGGCTTTTTAAAATAATTTTAATGAAATTTTAATAAATATTATTTTAACAAAGAACATTGCATAATATTTCAATTTCTTCTTCCCTATATTCTCACAACTACGACATGTTTTGTTCAATGTTTTTATGCGATGCATCGTTATGTATCGATGCAACCTTGCAATGAATGACATCGTTAAAAACATCGATGTATTTTTTGTATAAACATCCTTATAGTGCTTGCATTCATTTGATGCATCGAGTAAGATAGATCATTAAACTTCGAATACATACGCAGAGGGTGCCAGGTTCGATACCCGAATTTACCACTTGTGATAATTCACGGCTCAACCCCTTTTGAGTCACTGCCAATGCTCAAAGAGTATTCCTGTCTAGAAAAGGCTTCTCAACTTCACCGTTCGGAGTCGGCATTTAACTGTAGGTCGCTTCCACTCGTAAAAGAACAATGGCACGTACAACACGAGTGGTTGCTAAGAAGCTAGGCCCAGGTCCACCTCGGACTGTAGCGCCACCCATATTATTATTCGATTGATTCGATACATCGAATAGCAAACATCGATGATTTCGATCTATCGATGTATAAGGAGAAATCCTAAAAGGTATGACAGGAATATAGACGAACAAATTAACAAAAGCTTAATCATGATTTTTTTTTAGGAAAAACTTGACTTGTCCCTCTAATAAATGCCTTAACACATACAAATTCTACCAATCAACTTCAAACGCCCACTCTGGCTGCTCAAAGTAAGAACGTCGGCAATGAGGACAATCATGTGCATAATAAGAGTGCAGTGGGCATAGCCGAAGGATGGTTACGATACACTTAAAATTTTTCTCTCCGAGCAGGCCTACGTGCTATCTTCAGTCCTAACCTGACATATATAGGTTTAGACATTAAAGAGCTCGTTGAGGAGTTTTTCCACTCGTGTGGACAACTTCAAAGTCCTCTGTTGCGTTGTCTCATAGTGTCGGTAGCTAGAGTAGACTAGGTTAGTATCATGTCGGTGACCGGTGCAATGTTAGTGTTGCACCAGATCCCAGATCCTCAGAACACAAATTCCAGCAAATATCAGGACCATATCTCTCCTCTCGAAGAGGCTAAGGACTGCTTTCAACGCTTTCGAAATTCACCATACGAAGCAAGGCAGAAGGGTCAATGCTTTGTGTACTTCAGAAAAAGGCCTTTTTGCATCTGTAGCCCAAAGAAAAAGTGGTTGGTAAGAGTGGACCTAAGCTTGATTAAGGTACTTATGATGCTGTTAGTACTGTTCATTGTGAGCTCGAAGTAGACGAAGTTTTTTTACGCCCATTGCGGCGTCAATTATGTCTGTCATTTCTTGGAGATATCATATATGTATATACTTAAGGTCACCGCCAGTCACACTGTTGTCTTAACGCAGGAAGCAAAACGAATCATTAGCGGCTTTGTAGGTTAGACCAACCGCATCGACATCTTTCGCGAATGCTGACAGTTGTACGGTATCCCTACTATAGATAGAGACGCAACAGTCTGAGGAGTACCTTAGTTTCTAGAACAACCTGAGCTTAGTTTCTAGAACAACCACTAAGGTTGTGCGTGCGTGTAAAGGGATCTTCAGTTTTATGCCGACTCCGAACGGCGAAGTATGAGAAGTTATTTCTAGACAGGAGTACTCTCGGAGTATTGACAATGACTGGAAAGAGTTGGAGCCGTAAATTATGAAAGTTGGTAAATTCGGGGATGGAACCTAGACCCTCGGCGTAGGAGTCGACGGACCAACCCACTACGCCAGGGATACCCACGTCTCTATTATTAACCCCTGCATTTACACGATCAAGCTAATAATTAAGTCACATGAAGTGTCACTTGCCATTGCGTCACATAGTCTAAGACCTTTATTGAAAATGAATGTCTTTGTAAGTTCGCAGCCAAACTTGATAGCGACTGCTACTCCTATGGAACTACGCTGGGTTCTAGTGGCTGAGTGGAGAGTGAATTCACTCTTAGGCTAATACAGGACCATTGTGATACACAATTGGCACTAGATCTGATTGGCAATTATTTCCTAAGGACTTGAGAACAATTTCGAAAACAGCATACTCTAAATTAGCTTATATTTTCAATATTATCCGCGTAAATTCGAAATGATTCGTTCATGTTTACGTGTACATCTCGAAGTTAACATAAAAATAACTCAAGTTTCCTCTTCAAGCTAAGGAGACAAACTCGAACCAAATGACGCCGCCGTCCTGAAACAATAGTACTTGCTTCAATTATTCTAAATTACAATTGTTATTGCGTCACTCCCAAGCACAGATATTCCCATCCGTCCAAGCCAAGTGTAGCCCGTCCATTTCTTGCGTCGCATCTGAACTACCCGCTCATTCAATGGAAAAACAAATAAATTTGTACCCTCGGCCACGAGGATACTTTGTAAACATTACAAATGGAATAAATGAGGAACGAGGAAAGCGTAAACGACGATGTGAAAATGACGGCGAGGCCGAGAACGTAGATGAGCGGCGCAGTACTCATTGGTATTGTTGTCGGTCCTTATTATCCAGGGCCCGTGCTTGACTGGTCGTGCCTCCGGTTGTTGCTGTGCCCTCATAATCACCTTTGGGAAATTACGTGAAACAATATCCTGGACAATAATTTTTCTTGCTGGCCTTGTTGACGCGTTAGCTGGATGGTTTTCATCATGGCACAGCACCGTGATGGGAATATACTCTCGTTCCTCTCGTGACTTCAGTTGACTTCTTTGAGTAGTCGTGATGTGAAGACATTCTCATCAACTGTGAGTGCGATGCCTTTTCCCTGAGTTCCTTGAAGACGATGAGCGTGTGTTGATGACAAGAGTAGTTTACTTTGTTAAAAAGCATATCCATCAACCGCAAGGTTGAATGTTAAAGGGGATGATTTTAAAAATGATATTTTTAAGATATGCGATAGACACTCTACGAGAGACAATGGTGAGGCACTGTACTGGTCGGCTAACATGAATTTGAGAACTTTGCTTGATTTTATTTTAAGAGGAAATATTTGATATTGCCTCATAGGTTATATTCAAATGACAACACTGGTCAGAGTAAGTTTTGTTTCCTTAGTTTTTTTTCTGTTATTCGGTGTCTTTATGGTCCTGACTGTGAAAAAAAAAAATACTGGGATATTGCTAACCTTTGGAAATATACAGTTTTATTATTTTGACAAAAAATATACATTATGTTAAGCAAATTCCTATTGAACCCCATTAAATGATCTATTATAAGATTTCCTGGAATTAAAGACTTTGGGTGGATCTCGTTGCAAAGTCTAGCAGTAGTCTGCCATCATATGTGAGTCCCACCGCCCCTGATAATGCTCTTCTATTGTCCAAAGAACCTGATTGAATCTTTTCTCCTCACTAAAATGACCAAGATTTTGTGGAAGTCTGTCCAAATTCGAGTACAGGAAGGAAGTGGATTTTTATGCTCATGTTGCACCCTAGCTCTTGTAAGTTCAATAGCATGCACTAGCGTCATATTTACTTTTCCCTAAGACATTACTCATAACCAAAGTAAAAAAAAAAACGTACGTTTTAGGTATAAAAAAAAACGTACGTTTACGTATAAAATCCAAATTCTTCCACTTTTAAGATCCCAATTGTGGTGAAATAAATTGATTTTTTTTTAAATTAATAAAAATTAGAAACCCAAAATTTACTTACACTTTAGGAAATCGAAACTGCCGCGATTGAACTTCAACTGGCATTAAAGGAAAGCAAACTGAAGCTGAGCTTGCAATTAAAGATGTTCCTGAAGAGAGTCGCATCTGAGGACAAAGGCAGAAAAGATATAAAGGACAATTGTAAAACTTTAAGGGAAGATAGAAAAAAGGATATGAAGAATAGATAAATACAGGTAATTAACGTACGAATTGGCAAGCATTTAGAAACCACTTACAAGGTAATATAGAGTACGATAAATTTCGATAAATTTATAGACATTGCGTGGGGTAATAACCTCTTGCTAATCTAAGTCGAGAAGAACGAAGGTAAAACATGTATTACGATATCGACAGGAAATACGAGAATAAGTAAGTGAGAGACGAAAGTTGGTTAGAAATGGCAGCCTCGCCTCAACCAATTGTCTAACCTGCTGAAGACAAAAATTAAGTTGTTTAAAAATAATATCTTAAATACCTACTTAACAGGCTTGTCCGAGTAAAAGGAAACCAACTACTTACTGCGGAAAGCAGTTAACGGCATAAGGAAACCCCAACCTTCGGTCGGCGGAAAAAATCAATATTAGTGGACAGAAGAAGATAAAGATAAGGTGGATCTCTTCGCAGATCATTTGGAAGTAACATTTAAATCACGCGATGGACAAACAATTCCTGTAAAATCCTATGGTCCAGACATAAATATTGACAATTTTGCTTTGACAGAACTTAAGGGAGAATTGGAAAAACTCAAACCCAAAAAAGCTCCTTAAACTTAGGAGAAGTTCTGAAAGAATTATCTGAAAAAACGCTTCATAAATTTCTCAACCTTATTAAAGCCGCCTTTAGACTGGAACATGTCTCTCGTCAGTGGAAAGTGGCCGAAATGATAATGGTGCTGAAACCGGGTTAACGCACAACAGACAAAAATACCTACAGACCAATTTCACTTCTTCCGATAATGTCTAAGGTGTTCGAATGACGTTTAAACTCGGTTGTGGAAGAAAGACAATTTATTCCTAATCACCAATTCGGTTTTAGAAGTAAGCATTCGACTACTGACGAAGCACATCGAAAAACTTATTTAGTTATACAAAAATCGTTTGAACGAAAGCAAGTCTTCTCAGTTGTATTTCTCGATGTCAGGCAAACTTTATTTGGGACGGAGGCTCGAAACACAAACTTTGATAATTCCATTCGAGAAAACTTTAATCAATTTTATCAAACTACTTATCTCAATCTTACGGGTGAAATATGGGAAACAATACTCCCCAGCAATACAAGTTGGACTACCACAAGGAAGTGGTCTTCGTCCTCTCCTTTACTTACTTTATAGCAGCGACTTACCGCAGGTGGTAGGAACCGTGATAGGCAGATTTGCAGACGACACCGCCATTTTGGTAATTGAGAACTTTGCGTGATCGGATTTTAAGAAGAAATATTTGATATTGCCAAATGATAACACTTGTCAACACAAGTTTTGTTTAATTTTTTTTTCCTGTTATTAGGTGACTATGGCCCTGACTGTGAAAAAAAATACTGGGACATTGCTAACAGCTCTGTGCTGACGACACCGTCACTTTGGTAACTGCGAAATCGGTCGAAGAGTCAACTAAAAAATTGCAAGTGCTTTACGAATGGACGAACATTCATTTCTTGATTTGAGCTTACTGAAGCTAAATCCGTTCATATTAATTTTACGTAGCTATTAGAATGTGAATAACTTGCCCGTTTCAAAAAATACTGTTCATAGGTATGGGTAACGAAGCGAAGCACCTCGGCATGACTCCCGATACAAAGCTTAAATGGAAATAACACGTCAAAAAGAGCCGTGAAGATCTTCAATTAAGATATAAAGACATGTACGGTCTTGATAGAAGATATTCCAAGTTAAGTATAAAAACAAACTGCTTACGTAAAGGGTTTTCCAATGGGGGCTTGACAACTTTGACTTTAATTTGTGAACGCACTGTCAATTTATTGTCAATTTATTCAGTCAACACAACATTTTCATCATGGTAAAGTACACGAACGAGCAATGTCTGCAAATTGTAAAAAAATTCTACCGAAATTCGATGTCGGTGACCGCAACTTTAAGATCGTTAACTCCAATTTTCGACGAAGCTCATTTTTGACTCAGTGGGTTCGTCAATAAGCAAAATATGCGTTATTGGTCGGGTGAAAATCCACATGTGCTTCATGAATCACCACTTCATCCACCAAAAATAACTGTTTGGTGCGGTTAGCATGCCGGCGGCGTTATTGGGCATATATTTTTTCGTCGACGATAACGATAGTCACGTTACTGTGAATGGTCAGTGTTATCGCGCCATTATCACTGTTTATTTTTGTCCCGAATTGGAAGATATGGACTTGGAGACATGTGGTTTCAACAGAATGATGCCACAAGCCACACTTTACAATCGATTTATTGAAGAGTAAGTTGGTGAGTGTGTTATCTCAAGAGGTGATTTAACGCGGCTGGACTGTTTTTTGTGGGGCTTCGCTTATTCATTGATTTATTCCAACATGCCAACGACGTTGGAGGAACTCAGATCCAACATGATCCGCCGAAATGTGTTGTTGTGGCCGAGTCGTTGAAAATTGGGACCAACGAATTGACCTCGGCAAACGTGACCGCGGTGGACATATGGACGAAGTCGAGCTCCATTTATAAATGTTTTGATTGTGCTTCAAGCCGATAATTAAGTTTTTGAAATATTTCAAATGTTTTGCGGTTTATTAAAAAAAAAATTTGTCAAGTCCTTTTTGGAAAACCCTTTACAAGCAAGTGCTGAGACCCGTCTGGATGTATGGTATACGACTATGGGGTTTTAGCAAAGAAAGTAATAAAAACATTCTAAAAACTTTTCAAAATAAAGTACCTGATAAGAACCATCGTTAACGCACACTGGTACAAACGAAACGACGATATCCACAGAGATCTTACAATTCCATCAATCCAAGATGGAATAAATAAATATGCTCATAAGCATAAGCGTCGTCTGGAAGAGCACATAAACTCTGCTGTCCTTCAAATTCTCGACGAAAGGAATGTTTTCCGCCGTCTTCAAGGGACTTCACCCCTGACCTAGCACGGTGAATTCAACCTGCGCTTAGCTGGGGTAATAGCAACAACTCTCAGTGGAGAAACTCTTGCCAAACGTCTCTTAATCAAGAAAGTAAAACTGACCTGGCTGGATAAGTTTAAAACTTAGTTGTAGTAAAAATACTTATATTTTATTTGAAGGGATGTGCTTCGACTGGGTGAAAATCCGAATAAATGCAATCAAACTTGCAACAGGAGTATCTTCCATTCTAAAATCATTGATTTTCCAATAACCATATATTTCTTCTAACCACTTCATCTTCCATGCAAAGACAAGAGATACGAGCACCTATAAACTTCTTTTGTGTGTTCTTAAAACTTCCGCTCTGGGCTACACTCATTCATTAAATCTCACTTCGATTTCCGACCCATGCCACGAATCTAAGTCAACGAGCAATGAAACATTTAGTAGCCATGACCGGTCTCGCATCGGCCCCTCCTAACCCCCATGAATCCTTAATTTCAATTCACAACCTACTCCAAAATTGAGTCCTAAGTTCTGAATTAAGTTCATTCGAAATTACCACGGCGTCCTTGTGTGTGTGGCTTTTTATGTCGATATAACTATGGTTCAGTGTATCCTTTTGAAGTAAAATGCACTGCTTAGTTCCATCATAACGAACATAAGTCAGGGGCAAGGGGCTAGGGGCCTTCTTCTAGTCTTCTGATAATACCCACCATCATCGTCGTCAACGCTGTCGGTCGGTGGACATGGTGATAGGGCTACGCGTCGGACGAAGACAGACGTGAACGAAGGAGGAAATCCATTGTTGCGGAAAGTAAAGAAATATGTATGTTCGCCCATTATTCTTTCACTTATAAACTGGAAATGAAAAGTTTTTGATTTCTCCATTGGTCCCGCCGGCGCACGACCATCATGGATGTACGTGTTTGGTTTCGCGTAAAGGATTGTGTAGAGCACCAGGGTGGGGACACAATGAAAGTGACTACTTGGAGCCAGTATGGTTATAATGTATTTTTATCACATTTTTACTCGGTCGAGTATGAAAGGAGAAATTAATTAGCGTCTGGGTAAACCTACCGAGAGGTTTCCAAATGCCAACGAACTAATCCGTCAAATTTTTGCTTCTTAAGCAGAATTTCTTTTCTTTTTTCTTTTTATTTTTTTCTCCAAAAAAACACACAAAATTCAAAACAAAGGGGAATGTTGTCGTTCTTGTGTGTTCTTTTACCCCAGCGGGTCTTATTTTAATTCATGGGAATCCTTTTGGTTGAAATAACAGCGAGAGAGTGAGAGTTGAGCTATTTAATTAAAATACGTGAATCCATATTGTTTTTATGACTGCTGCAAACCGATACCTTAAAGCGACGAGGAGTCAAAAGGTGGTTGGGTCGGTGAGAAAGTGTAGAATTTAGTCACGGAGTTTTGTGCCATTCTTTAATTTAGTTTGAAATAGGTACGCGGTCATATTCGTGACTGGATTGGAGGAGTTTGAGGAGAAGAATATACACATTCTCAAGGTTACCTTCTATTCTTTTGGGGAAAATAGTGCACCCCGAATAATCTGGAAAAATTGAGTACAGTACTTCACGGATAATAAGACAGACGAATGGGCATAAAATTGTGTTGCTTATAAGCGGGTTTTCAATGAAATTCCTATTAAGCGAGGACCTTAGGTTGGCTTAGGATGGTGTTGGTAAACCTCAACTGAATATAGTTTGTTGCTATTAAAGGGGTTGCTTATATCCGGGGAGTACTGTAGAAGCAAAACTACCGTAAACTTCTCTTTACGGACACCTCCCTATAGGGGGACCTCTTTACGGACAATTCGTCATGCTCCGGGCATGCAGGTATTCGTGCATTTTAACCACTTCAGGACGGACACTTCCACATAACCGACAGCTGTGTTTTTTTGCAAGCGAATATACGCCTAAATTTAAATTTGCATGTAAAATACAATAACAACGAATCCTATATCCGCTTAAGTTACTCATCATATCTATCGCCGCTTAAGAAATAAGCGCGGATAAAAACAATGCTTCCAAACATTATTTTCTGTATGTTCATTCCTGAATTCATTCATTCATTGTTTAGGTTGCTGTATGTGGTGTGGTTGATGTAATAATTCTTTTGGCATCCATAAGTATGCAATTTTTGGTATACGCAGAGTGTCTCTGCTATACATTCCGTTTAGGTTTCGTGAACGGTTCTTTTCATTTGATTTACATTTATTTTATAATTATTAAGTGCTTTTGCTTTAAAGTGATGGTCACGCTACACAGTCACAAAACGAAGATTGTGACCATCAAAGATCAACCATCACATTACACGACTACACCCCTGACTGCTTAGCAAATGTCATAAATGTCGTCGGTGCTGCCAAGGCAGCCGTGGGTTGTGGATATGAGCGTGGACCCTTACGCACTTGAACCTACGTTGCCGAGGTTCAATTGTCGGTACAAATAATTTGTACGGCCCACCTCTTTCGAGTGACTGACTGTGCTCAAAGAGTAAAAACTTCTCAAACTTGGCCGTTCGGAGTTGGTCACTTCTAATCGTGAGAGAACAATAGCACGCACAACAAGAGTGGTTTCTGTAGAAGCTTAGCTCTGGCCCTCTGTGGGATGTCGCGCCACCTGTTTTTTACTATCTAAAATTGTACTGCGTATTCGCGAAGGGTAGCTATTGGTGATCTTATGCGCATTTTGTGTTGTTGTGTCTAGACAGGTAGCTTCGCACTTCTGAAACTTGATTATCAACTTCCAGTTGTCACAAAACCGTTTCCTTGTCCCAATCTATTACGTACACAAGAGTATTTAGCCACAGTTTCCAAGCTATTAAGATTGGCAAAAGCCACCGTTTTGACATCTCACATTCAAAACCAAATTGTTGTTGAACTTTGCAAGTGAAAATTATGTTTGACTTCAGATTTAAGCTCACGCAAACTGCATGTTTGCCTCAATCTAATCCATAACCTGCTCCTAATACTGAACATTTCATCTCCATATTCAGTCGAAAGTACCAACCCCAGGTAAGCCAGCAGCTATTCAATGCACATACATATCCCATTCCATCTAACCCGCCATTGTTTCTGCCTCGTTTTTGCACTGCACAGTTTCACCCCACCGCCAATTCAACTAAGAGACTTCGCTGTTTCCCAAGCGAGTACATTTCCAATTAAAGGAACAAATTGGGCGAGCATTACTGCAGTGGGAGTGAACAATCGAGACGCGCTGACGAACAATGAAACTATGACGGAAAATTATAAATTGTAAAACTATCCTAAAAGCAGTTTCATGTTAAATTTTAAATCACAAAAAAAAGCGAACCCATGGATGAAATAGTGAACGTAAAATGGGGGAGGGGGGTGCTTTCAAATAAGTTTCCCCAGTCCTTGTATGTATGCTGCAGTGAATGCGAAAGGACGATGGAACTGAATGAACAAAACCCACCACCAACCGGGGGATAGTGGAAATGCCCCGGAATGAAGAAGAAACGTCCACGCGTATGCCGAGCGCGAACTAGTAGGATTACGTTGTGCGTGCGCTGACGAACAAGTGCAAAGTACTCATTTATCCATTAGATACTTGTTTGAGTACGGGCACTCACACCGAAAGGAATCATCCAAAAAACTAGGACAGTTTTTGCGCAACTTTCAACTGATAACATCCGAGGTAGCTGCCCGGCCGTTACTCGTTGGAGTACCTCAGCTAACACCTTGTCTGCGGTAAAAGTTTTGATGGGCACGTTTGCAAAGCCAACCAAGTAGCGAAATGAAAAGTTCAAGTGATTTTCACTTCAATCTGTGGCTGCATTAAAGCTACGTCCAATTTTCAAGTTGACTTTGAATTTACTTGATAGAATTGACTTCAGAGGGTGTACCAACTCGAGACTTTAGCTGAATTATTTTATTTTTGCAGTACATTCAGACGAGGATTCTATTTATGTATGTTTATCAAACAAACCTGATCTAAGATCTCTAAATGAAAACTTGGTTGCGAACAAATTTATACAGTCCGTGGTGAATGCCATGAATGTTGTTCATGTTCAATTAAAGGTTTTTCAAGGATGTTATAGAAGAAACAAGTTAGCGCTCAACTCGATGTGGGAAGTGTGGCAGTGAATTATGCATGTTGGTATATTCGGGGATCGAACCTGGCACCCCGGCATATGAATTGACGCACCCACCGACAAAGGTGAATTTGTAACCATTTGTGCAGTTGGTAGCACTGAAAAATGTGCAGCTGATAGTGTAGGGATTCGTCAATTTGGTTTGAGAAAACTATATAAAAAACAGTTGTCAACAATTTTAAGGGGCAAGAGAGGTAATAGTCTGGCTTCTCGGTAATACTTCATTTCTGGTGTAGGGTTTTAAAAATGTAGCGTCACATGATACAAGCTCGTGGTTTCATCGAACAATATCTCAAAAATAATAAAGATTGCCGACCACACAAAATATGGGCGGATTATTAAACTCTGTCAAGTGTGAGGGGATTAATTGAGAAATTCATTTCTTGCTACCGAAATTACTGATATTGATATGGCCCATATGTCATATTTCAACAAGACGGTGTCATATGTCAAACAGACCGCCAAACAATTCAATTAGTTCATGAGACATTTCTTGGTCGTGTACTCTCTCGTTTTGGTAATCAGATTTGATCGTGGCCCTAAGAAGACCATTATACTTAGTTTATGGTTTATTACCATCCTAACGATGGTCATGGCAGGTGATTTTACCGAAGGTCTACCTGTAACACGCGAAAACATCCTTAAGTTGTAGTAAAGAAAAACCAAAAGGAAAGGGTGTTTCTAGTCAGTAAAAATCTGACACTACTATGTGGACACGGGTAACGTCTTGTTGAAGATTTTCACCAACCCAAGTAACAAAAAAACAAAAAAAAAATTATACTTACTTTTATGAGGTTATTTTGAATTCAAAGGTCTATGTCAACCAGCCTACAACCGCCCCGGAGGAGGAAAATAAAGGCTGAAGCATTAACGAAATTGACCCACATTTATGCAGAATAGTGGGATTAGTCGAAATTTTCACAAAAGAGTGCGTATGTGCCAGCAGGCTGTGGAGGGCAATTGCCTGATATGTCATTACATAAATAGCTCTATCCTAATTACTTCAAGATTCAATAAATAAATAACGATCCACGTAGGTACTGTGTTTTTTATTCAATTCAAATCATGCGTTTATTTTGGGACACCCTTTATAAACAATTTTGGCCAAAACTAAAGGAAATCAGACTTCCACTACCTTTCTTTAACTCCATTGATTCGAGCAGTCGAAATTAAAAAAAAAAATAATTAAATAAAATAGGTCAAATTCTTGGCATGAACAAGAGAAACATTCCCGTATCATCAGAATTCCTCCACAATGTTTGACTGTTTTTCTTGTATGATGTGGCCGTCTTACAAGTGTCTTATCATTTTCAAGTAATATTAGTTTCGTCCGCCCAGAGGATATTTCACCATCGGTTATTGCCCTGTGTGGGTCGCCGTGGCGTAGTGGGTTACTGCGTTGACTCCTACGCAGAGGGTGCCAGGTTCGATACCCAAATTTTACCACCTTTCATATTTCACGGCTTCACCTCTTTCGAGTCACTGACAATGCTCAAAGAGTATTTCCTGTCTAGAAAAAGCTTCTCAACTACGCCGTTCGGAGTCGGCATTAAACTGTAGGTCCCTTCCACGCGTGAGAGAACAATAGCACGCACAACACGAGTGGTTGCTGAGAAATTAGGCCCAGGCCCTCTACGGGCTGTAGCGCCACCCATATTATTATTATTATTATTGCCCTGTGTTCTTTTAGTAAGCACAGCAACTTTCCTTGTAGTTCTACCACACAAATTTGCTTCATTAAGTCTTCTCCAAACAGTTCTGGCGATGCTATTGTCTTCGATTTCCTTCACCATAATTATTGAAGACTGAAAAGAGTCAATCATAGAGATCTAAGCAGTTCTTTTGGAGGCTTTTGGATCACTTTTTTTTAGTGCTTAATTTTTGTATAATTTTATTTAATTAATTATACTTAAAACTGGCAGCACTGCCATAACCATCGTAAAGTTGGCTTATTATTATTGCGCTTAATCGAGCGGATGCCCGTGTTGAGGTCGGCGCACTAAAAGTCTCTTGTCCAAAGTTTGGAGAAAGGCAATGTTAGAATGATAATAAAGTCGGATAGGTACTTAGCTTTCTAGCGGCGTTTGTTATTTCTTCGTTGACTATAGTTATCCCCAGGTCTCTTTGTATATCACAATTGACCTGAGATACCAGGGAGCTTTCCTAATAGCCCGTATAATTTTATTTTGAAAGTACTCAAGACACCCTCTGCTACTTGCTTTGGTGCGACCCCATAGTTGTATGCCGCATGTCCAGATAGGCTTCAGGACTTGCTTGTATAATAACAGTTTGTTGTACATGCTTAGATTGGAGTGACTTCAAAGCAAGGAGTACATTTCTCTACACCGGTTTTCGAGCTCATCCCGTTTACTTTTAACGTGGGCCTTCCACTTGAGTTTCTCTTCGAGAGTCATACAGAATTAATTTGTACAGAATTAATGAAAGCGGGTAGATTTTCAATGCGTCTAAAAAAATGACCATTCGTTCATTTTGTCTAGAGCTCGATGGCGTTTTTCAGTTGAGGATTCCACTGAACTTCCCGTTGCCAGGATCGCTGTGTCATCATACAAATGCCACAAGTGTACCCTCAGTTTGAGGTATGTGTCTAGTGTACAAGAGGTATAATGTAGGGCCAAGGACACTCCCTTGAGGGATTCCTGCTTGAATCTCCTTAAAATCGGAATATTTAGTTCCGTGTCTAATTTAAATATCCTATTATCGAGATAGGACACTAGGATCTTATATAAGCTTGTCGGTAGAAGCCTGATTAGTTTGTATTTTAGGCCTTCATGCCAGACTTTGTCGAAGGCCTGGGAAACGCCAAGTAGGGCGATAGAGCAGATCAGATCTTTTTCTCCTCTAAAGCTACATCAATTTCATTCGATATTCTGTATTCATTCGATATTCTGGGTCGCCGTGGCGTAGTGGGTTAGTGCGTCGACTGCTAAGCAGAGGGTACCAGGTTCGATACCCGAATTTACCATCTTTGACAATTCACGGCTCCACCTCTTTCGAGTCACTGACAATGCTCAAAGAGTATTCCTGTCTAGAAAAGCTTCTCAAATTCACCGTTCGGAGTCGGCATTAAACTGTAGGTCCCTTCCACGCGTGAAAGAACAATAGCATGCACAACACACGTGGTTGCTGAGAAGCTAGGCCCAGGTCCACCTCGGACTGTCGCGCCACACATATTATTATTATTATTATATTTTTTACTGCTTTCCAGAGTGGAAAGTTTGTATAAGATAAGTGGCTATCTCCTGGTATTTCAAAACTTGTAAAGCCTTTTTAAGTTGGTTGCACAGACGATTGAAGTACGTTTTATGTTGAGGAGGGCGAGACTGCTGTCATTTCTTGCGCGCAAGTTCTTTTATTTCTGGCGGAAGATTTGTTTTATTGAATTTGGATATTTTATTCCTGCCGCTTTTTGGATGTAATTAATAAACTTTTCAAGTTCGAGTTGAGAAATACATGAATAACCTGTTTTGTACAGATGTATAGACTATATCTGTCTAATAAGACAGAAAACGTTTGGGCAAACCTAAATTACTACTCTACTCTATAACCCGATGCTTCGAAAAACTATACAAATTAATCCGTTTATTTGATCCAGGGAGTTAAAGAACAAAAAGCAAGCACTTGGACAACTTGCCGAAGAGCTGTTGATGGTGGCTTGGCATCTTTCACGGTTGTAAAGAAGGCAAGCAAGACTGAAGCGTAGCATTATGTTTTCCAGGATGTCTCTGTGAACACATCGAACCATAATTCCATCTATTCGATAAATCGGGTCAACTCGAATGTTGAAAACATTTGTTATCAATGTGTTGTCGGAGCACATCTGTTCTTAAACTAATAGGATACCTAAAATTTATTTACGCCTTCAGACAGTCCATCGTTTCAGAAGTCTGTCAATGATCTGAATAAACTTAAATTATGTACCAAACTGACTTTTAGTGTTTTAAGTGAATCTCTTAATGGGAACAGCAATTCGTCACCCATTCAAAGAAGATGAAATACTGCCTTTAATAAACTTCACTGCATCCTCAACCTCAAGGCAATACACAAACACATGATAATAACTCCATGCATTCAAACATACATACATGTGCACATATTGTACACATTTCCCCACTAGTACTCACTGAAATTCAGAGCAATATAATTTTTTCGAAGCAGACACAGTGCGATAAGTGATGGAAACAATGAGGGTGCGAGCAATGAACGAGTACATCCCTTCAGCGTGTGCGGAACTCTGACATATTTGAAAATATTATCCTGCCACCGGAATGCAATTACATACCCATGCGCTTTCCCCGCCGTCATCGCTGGTACACAGATTCGTATGCCAACGGGCTGGCTGCTGGGGGCTATACCCGTCGCCTTATCTTCAGTTCAACAGATTGTTTATTGTCTTCCGACAACACTTCAAGTACGGTTGTCCTCGAACCGAATTCCTCCAGTCTGACCGCACTGGGTGAATCGACAATGAACTGCAAGAGAGAAAAAAAAAATCAGCAAACAGCATGAAAAAGGGGAAACTTTCCGCTTTCGAGCGCCCCATATGCATGACGATGACTAAGCACTCAAATCAGGACCAGACAGTTTGAAGTTATCCTCGTTTGGCAGCTGGACGTGATTGTGTGTGCGAATGAGAGCTGCAAAACGCTGAATAATTTCTTCTTCTTCTTCGGTCCCGGAAATGTGAAATGTGGAGGCATGAAAACTTCCTAGATGATTTGGATGATTTTGTTTAACATTTAACCATGTCAATAGGGGGGTATGCCCGTCCGACCAATGCGCCTTCGCAGCCCTCCGCCCTGCCTGTTGAGACGAGGATAACGTTTGAATGATTGCACTTCGAATGGGTCAGCAATGATTAGATGCAGGCAGGCACAAACTTTGGCGGGAGTTGCTCGAGGGAGTTTGAGGCCTGAAGTTGTTTGTTTCTGCAGCAGTAACTGGGATCCCTTCAAATGAGAATCTCGTTCGTAATTCAAACAAAAACCAAATTAGGAATGCTTCGACTTGTTCGTTAATTTCATTAGAAACGAGCGACTGCTTTGATTTATGCACATCAATTTAAGTTGTAAGGACGACACCCCATTTCCATTCCCATTCGACCCCCGCCCCCAGAGAAGGTAAAGACTCGCTGATTGCACAGGCTGGGTGTGCCTCTCGCAGCAGAGCCAGTGTATTATCAAAATACCAACGCCTCTATGAAGCCGTTTTGCAATTGAAGCTCCAAAGTTTAAGGCAAAAGTCTTCGCAAAACCAAACTCACATATATGTATCATCGTTCGTTGCTGGCGCTCCAATTTAGCGATTCTGTGCCGTGCTCCTACTTTCCACATCATGCATCTACCCAGCCAGCCAGAGTCGTCATCGTCTCCTCCTTTGGCTGCCATGTCCTCATTTGCATTGGGAAGGTGAACGTATCGCCTTTTCTCCTAAGATGTGCCCTGACTGCTAGTGTGCGAATTATAATGGCGTATGTACCCATATTCCTTAGGGAAATGCGCTCATCATTAACATACGAATGCAATAAATAATTTCTAGTGAAATCAACATTTGCACAGAGCTAAGGCACATACACACACGGCTCCCTCTCTGGCTTGTGTGTCTGGACCAATGTGTCGACGTCTTATGCTTGTCTTACTTTCGTCGAAAAACGTCACAAAAAAATTAAGAAATTTCTAGAAATTTTCACGTTCCTTTGTTGCGCTGTGTTTTGGAAATTTGTTCCATCCACAATCTCACTCCCATCACTCGCCAAACGTATTCATTGATGAACGAGTCTTTGAGGAATATAACATCTTCCACTTCACATAGATTCCGACGAGAGGGTGCAGATGATTATGAAAATGCCATACGACGCGGCGGTGAATGGCTTCGCTTTGATTGAGTGATCCTTTAAAGTCTCAAATGCGATGCATTAAAGGACATTGGTGCATGTGAATTTCATGTGGGAAATTGTGATCGACGACAACTTGAGATACTCATCAGGTGTACCAGAAAATTGAATAGGACTATTTTGGAGAACTCTGTTGCCTGTGATAACTCCTTCATCAACATTTTAAGAGTTGTCCATTTTACAGAAAATACTTGCATTTCGATTTTTCATTCCTTGTTCAGTTCCTGTTTTCAAGTAGGTACTACTCGGAAACTTTTTCATGGGTGCTTTATAGGCGACGATCAACGCATTTGAGGAAAAGGGGGGTTCTTATACCATTTCGGTCTGGATTGCATTGGTTTGGTGGTCAATGGGCTAATAATTATTCAGTAGCATGCGAGGTTAACCAGCATTGAAAGAAAAAAAGAAACATGTACGCAGCTGATTTGTTTAGGTTCAGTCATTCAATTGGAACCTTTACCATTTCCATCCGTCCATCAGTCCCTTCGCCAAGTCTGTCACACCATTATAGCTTACATTTATGAGGCAACTTCAAATACATAAAACTATAGCACTGCTTTTTTACTATTCGGAGATATTAAACAACATTAACAAACAATCTTCCTAAAAATATGTACTGTCACAAATGCTAAATAATCTCATTTCTAAATTAAAGCAATCATTATGTAATTTTTCACGGCCCGACCTCTTTCGAGACACTGACAATCCTCAAAGAGTAATAACTGTTTAGAAAAAGCTTTTCAAATTGATCGTTCGGAGTCGCCATAGAACCCTTCCACTCGTTAAAGAACAATAACACGCACAACACGAGTGGTTGCTGTCGAAGCTAGGCCCTGGATCTCTATTGGCTGTAGCGCCACCCAAATTATTTTTATTATTCTTTATTGTTTCTGGAGTTCCAAGCTGCAGTTGGACAATCAATTGTATCCTGCCCATTAGTAGTTGAAGACAGTTCTCCCACATAACAAAAGTTAAGCCTTTTTAGACTTTAGACGCTGGACAGAAGGACGAGAGCGGTTCGTAAACTATACGAACTTAAAAGAAGGGAAGAGCACCGGCTTCTCAAAAAGAAAAAGAAAGAGTATGAGAAGCGCGCGATCGAGGAAATGGAGAGGTGTTACGGCAGAAATAATGTCCGAAAATTCTACCAGCGGGTAAAAGAACTATCCAATGGATACAAAATTCGGACAGAAGCCTGTCGTGACGAAGAGAGACAACTCGTAGTAGATTCGTAGTCGATACTGAGAATCTGGAAGGATCATTTCTGTAGACTGTTAAACGGAGAGGAAGAGTCCAATACCGCTGTCAGGCAGAATGTTCCACTCAACGCAATTGACGATGATCGACGAGAATACCGTCCCCCCGACCTAGACGAAGTCAAGATAGCGATATTGAGACTAAAGTCGAATAAAGCTGCTGGTGCAGACGGATTGTCTGCGGAACTGTTTAAGGCAGCTGGAGATGAGCTGGTAAGGTACATGCACCAACTCCTCTGTAAGATAGGGTTGGAGGAAAGCATGCCCGACGAATGGAATCTCAGTAGCGTTTGCCCGATCCACAAGAAAGGAGACCCCTTCAACTGCGCTAACTACCGATCGATAAGTCTCCTCAACATCGCCTATAAGATTCTCTCTGCTGTTTTGTGTGAGCCCCTGAAACCACTCGTCAACAACCTGATAGGCCCTTGACAGTGCGGTTTCAGGCCGCGGAAGTCCACCATCGACCAAATCTTCACATTTCGCCAGATCCTGGAAAAAAACCCAAGAAATGCAGATCGACACCCACCACCTATTCGTCGATTTCAAGGCCGCATATGACAGCGTACATAGGGACGAGGTATACAACGCCATGTCTAGTTTTGACATTCCTGCCAAACTCGTCAGGTTGTGCAGGATGACGATGGAGAATTCTCGCTGCCCCATCAAGGTCGGTAACGAACTCACCGAGACCTTCAATGTCAAAAAAGGTTTTAGGCAAGGCGACACACTGTCATGTGACTTTTTCAACATTATTTTTGAGAAGGACGTGCAGAACTCACACGCCAACACTCGAGGCACGATCTTCCAGAAGTCCGTACAACTGCTAGCATACGCGGATGATATTGACGTGATTGGTCGAACACAGCGAGCCGTCAATGAAGCGTTTGCTGGTATTGAAGCCGAGGCGGCCAAAATGGGTTTAACGGTGAACGAGGGCAAAACGAAGTATATGCTGTCATCAAGAAAGGACGCACAACATCGACGACTTGGCCAAAACGTCACCATAGGCAGCTATAACTTCGAGGTAGTGAAGGGCTTCGTCTACCTCGGCTCGCAAGTGAACAGTACGAACAACACCAGTACCGAGATTAAACGCAGAATTACTCTTGCCAATCGCTGTTTCATTGGGCTCAAGAGGCAATTAAGTAGTAGAGTCCTCTCTCGAAGAACCAAGCTAACATTATATAACACCTTGATCATCCCTGTCCTGCTCTATGGTGCGGAGGCATGGACAATCTCAAAAGCGGATGAATAAACACTTGGTCTTTTTTTTCCACGAACTATACAGGCTGTACATCGGCATGAGCCTAGTCAGGTGTCTACGGATGCAACGTCTAAGATGGCTGGGCCATGTAGAGCGCATGGACAACACTGCTCCAGCCCGAAGAGTCTTCGACTCCGAACCAGTGGGACAACGCAATAGAGGACGCCCACGGAACCGATAGCGCACCCAGTTGGAGAAGGACCTCAATCAATTGGTGTGCGCAGTTGGAGACAGCTGGCTAAAGATCCTGCCGGCTAGAGAGGCTTACTGGTTGAGGCCCAGGTCCACCCCGGACTGTAGCGCCACCAGAAGAAGAAGAAGAACATTTTGGATTGATATTACCAAATTGCATATTACATACATTTAATTAAGAAATTTTTGATAAAAATGTAAAAAGGTAGCTAGAAAAAAAAAGATATCAGAATGTCTAAGCGGAAAAATATTATGAGTTATGATACATCTTTAAATGGATTGGAAATGCGATTCCATCCGGAAGGTGACCGATTGGACCACCAGGATGAGGTGGTTGGACCAAGTACAAAAACTCGCCTGGTTACGCTTTGGCATAACTCCTGATTAGTTAGAGTGGATGGCGAAGGATCGAGTTGCCTGGAGATCTCTCTTGCGGGCTTAAACCCTGCGAACCCTTTTGTGGATCAAGCATAAGATGATGATGGGTTTGGCTTTTCATACAATACTAGGGTAAACTACACTAATTCGAGCCCCCTCCCAATAGCGAGCCCTCTTCATGAATTTTGTCGAAAAGCTAAGCCCTTGCATTTCAGATAATAACGGTATTTAACAGAAAAAATCTATCATTCTTTGTATCGTATAATTCATTGTCAGGTAATTCGTCCTCAGTTGATCAGGAAAATTCAAAGTGTTAGGTAGTGTTCCGTAAGTGGCAAAAAATCAGTGTAATTTTTGAAATTTCTTAAGAAACTAGAAACTTTGACTAAGAAGGTAAGTGATTTTATTTAATTTTTAGTTGCCTAATTAAGGCTTAATGTAACAATAATAATTATAATGCGAGTAAAACTGGTTCTGTTGTAGATACAGGTACAGTGAACATTGGGCAACGTGAATTCCCCGAAATGTGAACACCGTATTTTTGTACATTGACTGCTCGAAAACATGAACAAATATACAAAGGTATAAAATCTCTGAAAAGCGAACACACACTTTTCAATATTTCTACACAAAAACGAATACTTCTTGGTATCTCGTTATATTGACAATGAGTAGTCTGTATACTATCATCTCTCATTCAGTTACTGATGCTATGTTTCTCTTGCAAAATTTGGGTTGCTCAATGTCTTATTTTCTGCTTAAAAATGTGTTCAAGGAAAGTGAAATGTAATTAGTGAGACATAACAGACTTTCTATATATGTATGAACAAATATTCATGAATCTATACTAGGTACTACAAATAAACAGAAGATAAAATGGAACGTAACGTGTTTTATTTCAAGAGCAGTAGGAAGACAATACGATGGAAATACAATTATAATCATAAAATGTTACATTCCAAAACAACAATCTCAGAAACATTAATAATTCACGTTTTACAATGTTCACTGAAAGTATATGTAGTCAGGATAACGTAACATTTAATGATATTTATTGTTTCCTTCGGATGCAATCGTAATGGCTTCCGGCATTGAAATTCCTCTTTTAGTACTCCAATAGCGTTTTCTAATAATTTTCTACTGGATTTGTGTGCTCTATTGTACAATCGATGGCAGATGAGAACCGGTTTTTTAATGAACCGCTGTTTTAATGAACTGGTGATTAGCCACTCTAAGAACGCCATTGAACTGTGTACACTTCCAGGCCAATTTACGTACGCTTTATAGAAGATATACACAGGTCCACGTACCACCATAGGTTAGGTTAGGTAGAGGGGCTGCTACTGCATTCACCATCACACTTAGACCATATTGGTCCATTGTGATATCCCCAGTCAGACTACTATCACTGATTGACTACTCCAGTGATAGTGCCGTTAATTTCATCCGAACGGCAAATGGTGACTGAACCAGATTTGAAAACCAGATAAAAGCGTATTAACTTTGCTTTCACTGGGATTCGAACCGGGGACTCTGCTAACCAGGGGCAGGCACTCTACCAACTGCGCCATCCAGTCGTCAAAACATACCACCATACAATTAATAAAATGCTTTCTATGCCTTTCGACATAAGAAGCTTCACATTCGCTGGGGCCATCTGTCCATAAGGACAAGGCATTCCTATTGCGAAAGGAACATACATCCTTAATGGGTATTTTAAAAATCGACCAAACCATTTACCGGGAATACCATAAAAACCTTCGCATATGCCTACGTGTTCATTAGGTCAACGTACAACTTTTAAAAGGTAAATAAACGCGACGATACAAGCTTTGTGAACTTTATGAAAATTCTGTGGACTTGATGAAATTCTGTGAACATGTAAACGTAAACTTACAAATAAGTAACATTTTCACAGCGAATGGAAAACTGGATGCCGCAGTCCCTAGTTCGAATGCCAGAGAAAGCAAAGTTAATAGATACCCTTTTATTTGGTTGTGATGTGAATCTGTGATTGTTTGCTTAATGGCAATTTATTGAACCTTTTCGTATTTTGTCAATAGATGTCGTTGGAGTCATCTATCTCCAGTGCTGCCAATCACATTGTGTCATTCCAAATGGTGAACTTTTAAGGTGACATTTTAAGCTTCTATGAACCAAAAAAAAAAAAATAAATTCGGAGAAGTTGAAAAAAAGTTACAGCTGTTCAAAAATGAGTGAAAATAATGAAGACAATCTCTATTTTTTGAAATTTTTGTATAAAAAGGGAAGAATGCCACGCAAGCCACCAATGAAATTTGTGAAGTTTACGGAGACGATGCTGTATCAGTTCGTGTAGCACAACAATGGTTCGCTCGCTTCCGTTCTGGAAATTTCGATGTGAAAGATGCACCTCGCCCTGGACCTATCGTTGAAAAAGTCGATGAAATTATGGAAAATATTGACCAGGACCAGGTCACATAAAACGGTTTTGAACCATTTTAAAAAGGCTGGCTACAAGTTCGATGTTTGGGTACCACATGAAATGCCTGTGAAAAATTTAATAGACCGAATTAACATCTGCGGTTCCTTGCTGAAACGAAATGAAATCGAACCATTTCTGAAGCGAATGGTAACAGGAGACGTAAAGTGGATCAAACACGACAATAATGTGCGAAAAATATCACGGTGCAAGCGTGGTGAAGCTCAATAAATGGTCGCAAAGCCAGGTGCTAGCGTGGTGAAGCTCAACAAATGGTCGCAAAGTCAGGATTGACGTCTCGAATGCTTATACTGAATATTGGAAAGGAATCATCCACTATGAGCTGCTCCAGCCTGTTCGAACGATTGATATACACTTTACTGTCAAGAATTGATGAGATTGAAGCAAGCAATCGAAAAAAATACGGCCAGACCTGATCAACAGAAAGGGCTTCGTCTTCCATCAGGACAACGCTAGACCACACACATCTTTGATGACTCGGCAAAAATTGGGAGAGCTTGACTGGGAAGTTTTGATGCATCCACCATATAGCCCTGACCTTGCACCATCCGGCTACCATTTGATTCGGTCAATACGGAACTCCCTTAATGGAGTAAAGTTGGCTTCAAGAGAAGCCTGTGAAAATTACTTGTCGAAGTTTTACGCCGAGAAACCACAAAAGTTTGACAGTGATGGTGGTCGAAGGTGGTCGACCAAAATGGGACATATTTGGTTCGATAAAGTTCATTATAAATATAAAAAAAAATGAGTTGAAGTTTGATTAGAAATACGAAACGACTTTTTCGACTACCCATTATATATATGTAAAATAAAAGACAACAAAACAAAGGTTATAATAAATCTGTGTAGCTCTATTACACCTATTCACATCGGATATTTTGGAAAAAGTGTCTTTTAAGGTTTGACATTTGGCATTCATAGTTATAGTTTTAGTTAAGTTAGTACGTTAAGTATGATTTAGCACAATAGATAGACTATGGTAATGTAGTGAAATGGTAAGGTAGATAATAAGAAATTAATATGATATAATAAATAAATTATTGAATAAATTACTATTGCTTCACATTTAAATTAATTTTTATTAACGTAATAAAATCGAATTGACAATCATCGCTTCATTCGCCGTTGGAGTGGTCAATCAATGGTAGTTCGTTAATCTGTCTGCGGGTGTCACAATGGAACAACATGGTGTAAGTGTGCTGGGAATACACTAGCAGACCCCTTCCCTTATGTACGAGTGTAGTATATCATAAAAGTAAGTGGACATCTCAGAGTTGTATATGTTCCCAACAAAGACAATACTCTTATATAAACACCAACAAACAGCAAATTTCGAAGACAGTGGACAGTCTTTCTTCCAATCTCTCTTCCAATCCTACCTCCAGTCCTGATGTCTGTATCTTTTCAGTCTCAGCCTCGTCTCCAGTTTATTCCTCTCACTATGATTCCCCAACAGTCTGACCTAAGTTACCAAACGTATGTCTCCTTGGTTACATCCCAGATCTCTCACAGAAAGTTAATAAAGCTCCTTGCTACTCGTGGTGAGCAGATATACAAGATAGTCACGACTGAACTCAAAGTCAAGCGGGCTTACGTAAAGATCTCAAAGTGCATTCATCCCATGCGTCGAGCAATGACAAGATGAAAATCCGCTAAGATTACGCCACATCCCACAGCCTGACCAAACGCCCTCCTCAAGCACTCACGTCTGTCAATGCATATCTTCAAACCACCCAAGGAGGCTTCGACTCATAATCTCATCCAACACCAATCACACTGCGCCAAGGATTTTTCTAATTATTGCTCCCGAATGCTATTCATTCCAAGGATATACTCATAACGAGAGCACTTAATACTATTTTCTGAACCCCAGCCCCTTCCACCGCCAGCGAGCGACAACTCTGAATGTGGATAATACAAGTCCCCCAGGTAGACAAGATTCTTAAACGGTTCTCCATCACGCCCCTCCGGTGGGCGCACCGTCTTGCCGAAGCATTTAAATTTCCCATAAACTAATAATATTGTCGAGGAGCTGCCACCCCCATGGGCTTCAACTTGTGCACGACGCTCCTGCCAGCCTCATTACCAACTCACCTTGCCAGGGATATACTGAGATTTATCAGTGAAGGGGTGGGAGCGGGCCGCCCGGGAAGATGCTGGAGTACTGGAAAACAAATTGCGATTTTCATAGAAAAATGACGTGAGTGAGGGCGTGGTGGCGGTCTGGAGCGGCGGGGCCGGTGTGAGTGGAAAGTTATGAAAGGAGGTG
The DNA here is from genome assembly GCA_964034865.1 of Eristalis intricaria. Classification (NCBI taxonomy): domain Eukaryota; kingdom Metazoa; phylum Arthropoda; class Insecta; order Diptera; family Syrphidae; genus Eristalis; species Eristalis intricaria. The sequence goes on along the minus strand of OZ035873.1, from coordinate 110,245,810 downwards.
AGACGCGGAGGCAAAAAGTTCGACAAGCAAAACCACTTTCAACAAATTATGTTACAAGAGAAATAAGCTCTCTGTGTGTGTGAGTGTATGTATGTCTGTCTGCCAGCCGTGGGATGGCAGGAAGGGTGGCTTCGGTTGGCAAAGAACTACGTACACGCTTGGTTCTCAGATATACCACGTATTTCTCGCGGACTCTTTGCTCAAAGGTGGTAATGGAGAATGGTATCTCACTTAACCTGCATATCCAAATGTGGCAATGGATTTAGAAGGCTTACACCATTCAACTTTGCGAAGATTTAGCTCCACTTTTCCAGTTTGTTGAAAGTTAGGAGTTTGTGAATTGCGGGAGTTCCTTTAAACGGAGCGCTACTTGTCGAAGAAATTTACAAGGCTTTCAACATGAGACTCCGAGTTATGTGGTAGTGGAATGTGTATTTTAGAGCGGTTGAGCATGTCGTGCAACGTTCAATGAACCTGACTGAGTGATTGGCTGTACCATTCGAACAATGATAAGTCGATTTAATGCTAATCGGCGGTATAGAGAAGTATTCTTCGTGGCCGTTCTTTTATATTTGGAATGTACTAAGCGTGTTTTGATATGTCTTCTTCTTTTTCTTCTCTGTGTGTAGCTACAGTCCTGAGTAGCCCGTGGTGGATCTGAGACTCAACCAATAATTTTCTCTGTAGGCTGGGTAGGCTGGCAGGAGTTTTGCACACTGAGTTAGTGTATATCTATATATCGAATTTTGTGTCATCCTAGATGGCTGGCTAGGGTCATGTGGCTGTAACTACGCGTAAGATCGTACACAGAACCAGATAGATTGGTTTTTGAAGATGGGACTGTTTTTAAATATTCGACATTTACCATCGTTCGCTCAATCTTTGTGTCCTATCGATAGTATCGATACTTTTTGTCCAAACCCATCGGTACCATGGATATTCTGCAAAAAAAATGTTGTCAATGCATCGATGAATAAACCGTATCATCCTGATGATACCTCGGGACAAACGTGAACTCCAAAAACGACATCACAGTGGAGATCCGATGTAGAATTGCCCATGGAAACCGCCGTTACTTCGTCCTGTCAAAACAATTGGAGTCAACTCCTGACTCGAAGGACTAAGGTCATGCTATACAAAAATCAAAATTTACCAGTCCTGCTATATGGAGCCGAAAGCTGGACGATAAGCAAAACGACAGAGCTGATTTTTGGTACCTTCGAAAGAAAAATTCTACGTGGGATATATGATCCCCTTTCCGAGGAAGGTGAATGGACGAGAATACATATGAAATATACGAGCTGTACCCGGATGTGGATGTAGTCCGGAAGGCGAAAATCTATCGACTGCACTGGCACTGGCTCGGCCACATCGAGCGCATGGACACCAAGGCTTCAGCTAAGAGAGTCTTCGATTCTGAGCCGTCTGGTTCGAAAAGGAGAGGAAGACATGGCACCTTTCTTAGAGCTTGAGAAGTTTGATAATCTCTCTAGATGGATTATCCTGAAAGTCTGCTCCTGTTAAGACGTTTCTGCTCGTTATTCTGTACCTGTTTGATATCAGATTTGGTGGGTCGCCGTGACGTAGTGGGTTGGTGGATCGACACCTACGCCGGGAGTGCCATGTTCGATACCCTAATTTGCCACCTTTTATAATTTACGGATCCACAACCATCGAGTTACTGACAATGCTCAAAGAGTGTTTCTCTAGAAAAAGCGTTTCATCTATGCCGTTCGGAGTCGGCATTATACTGTGAACTGTGAACTGTGAATCCACTCGTGAAAGAACACCAAGCACAAAAGGAGTGGTTGCTTTAGAAGTTAGGCCTAGGACCGCCTCGGAGTGTCGCGCCAGCCATATTAATATATTATATTGTTATAGTTAGGATTCGTTCGAAAAGGGCTGCATCGCATAAATACATTTTATATCGCATATAAGAAAGTTAAAAAATGCCAAACAATTTTTTCTTATATCCGTTTTTACTTATGCCTAATAAACGGATATAAGAAAAAATGTGCCGTAGAATTGATATAAGAAAAAAAAAGTTTATAAGAACACTAAAGAATTGTTTTAAGTTGTAGTTAAGCTAAGTTAAGGACCGAACATAAATTTCACTCTAGAAGATTTCGTTCTCACAACCCAAATTTAAGGATTTAAGGTTGTTTTTGGTAAGCCATGGATTGAATGACATTGTCAATTATTTATGAAAAAGAGTGATTATGATTGAACATGAACTGTTATTTGGTTTCTTATCTGCGTTCCCTCTATTGTATTCTGTTTGGGGTTAAAATTATTTTAGAACAATAATGTTAATTATGTACTCTCTGGATTAGCATCCAAGACATGCAATCAATGGTTTAGTAGTTTCTATGTAAGTAGAAGTTATCGTTAAACATCCACTCTGAAAACGAAATTTGTATTGATTCTGAGTTTATCCTTGGATCGAGACTTAAGCTCGCACTATGAAAAAGGTCATTAGGCTTTGTGTATTGATATAAAAACGTAAATAAATATTAAATAACACGTACATATGTACAGATCAAGGACAGTAGAATCTTAGAAAGATGAACAGATATAAAAGATGCTCCGTTCATCTTTTCAAATTGTTTATCTTCTTGTGAATTACATTTAGAGATTTAGATATATATTAAATTAATTATTCACTTTATTTAAAAAAACAAAAAACAACAAAAAAGAAAAGTTGTTTTTAAAAAAGGCATAAAAACTGACTTATTTAGATGTTTTTCTTAAAAATCCAGGACGAGAAGCTCTTGTGTTTCAGACATATTGTCCATTACAGTCTCTGCTTTCCCCATCCGTTATTGCTTGAATAAAATAAGTCTAAGGTCTTCGTTGTATTTATAATCCATACGAGTTCTTACTGACATTTGCGGTTAACCTTAGCTGTTTACAATGTTTTTGCACATGAAATAAAAATTTTCAATCATTTCTTATATAAGGTTGTTTTTGCACATCTAAAGACTTTGGTATATGGAAAAAGTTAATTTTACCATTCTTTTCTTATAAGCGGTTTTCTGGTAGACGTTCTTTTTTGCATGAAGTTGTACAGTGTAGTGTAATGGTGTACTTGTAATGGTGTTTCTTTCGGCAAATAACCTCATATTGTGTTTTCAAAAACTTGCGGCTAATATTGCCTTCCTGGTTTCAAATATGGCCTGGTAACGCTTTGTGGGTTTAAGTGCACCAAAACTAACATACATTGTTGCTCGTTGCCTGTACAGTCTTCTTAAACCCACATTGAGCATACTTCATTTCATTTCATTTATTTATTTTGTAGTTATATTATAGTTAAACATGGCCTACTAGGCGATACTGCAGCCAGATGGGGTAGGCTGAATTACACACAATATTGTTTTTTTACCAATGTTCAATTTAAGCAAGCTTCATAAACTTGTTGTTTGACTTTGGTATGACTAAAAATAAAACATTGAGTATTATTTAACCTTAAAAGGATATCATTAAATCAACGAACATTCACTATGAAAACACTTATTAAAACAATCCAAGAAATTATAATGAAAACAGAAAAGAAACAATTATAATCCTATGTTGCACATTTCTCGCACCAGGCCAACGACGATAGCCGAGGGCAAAAACGATTATAACATGTTTATAGTGAAATTAAGTTTAACTCTGTGCGTTTCCACTTTGAGGAAATATTGTGGTGGGTCATATGTCCCACGTGGGCCTTTTTCGCCGCACTTACTATGCAACTTTCTCATAACCGATACACATTAGCTGTGTATCGGTTATGTCTCCTATATCCGCTTAAGTTACTCATCATATCTATCGCCGCTTAAGGAATAAGCGCGGATAAAAACAATATTTAGTCTCCTTCCAAACATTATTTTCTGTATGTTAATTCCTGAATTTATTCATTCATTGTTTAGGTTGCTGTATGTGGCTTACATTTGCAGGTGTGGTTGATGTATTAGATAATTTTTAATTATTTTGCCATCCATAAGTATGCAATTTTTGGTATACCCAGAGTGTCTCTGCTATACATTCCGTTAAGGTTTCGTAAACGATTCTTTTCATTTGCTGAAAATTTTTTTTATTTTATAATATTTAAGTGCTTTTGCTTTAAAGTGATGGTCACGCTACATAGTCACAAAACGAAGATTGTGACCATCAAAGATCAAACATCACCTACCACGACTACACCCCTGACTACTTAGCAAATATCATAAATGTCGTCGGTGCTGCCAAGTTTTATGATGAATCATTAAGCGCCGATGATCGTTTTTTTTGTGCGCTTCAAAATTAAGCGCATATACGCTTGCAAAAAAACACAGCTATTCTTGCACTCACTCGTTAACAACTCTTCAAGTTACGCAGTTGATTGCACACATCGGCGGACATCCTACACAATACCCCGATGACTTCAAATGTCAATCAAATACTTTTCTTCAGATTCAACTGTGATCAAATTATCCACAAGCACAATCTCATAAGTCTGCAAGCGCCCTTTTTCAATTATCTCCCAGTCTGCATATCTTGCAATGCGACGGAGTAGCCAATAGAAACTTTTTTTCCTTAAATTACACTATCCAAGTCATAGACTTTACTCACTTTTCCCCAAGAGGAGGCCGGAAGTAGAAAATAGCAACAGCAGCAACTGTAACCATATTTTCAATTTATTTTCAGTGAAAAATGGAAGAAAAGAAAAACAAGATTTGAAAGAAACCATGAACTTCGACAAAAGTTAATATATATTGGAAAACTTGATCGACAAGGGTGTGAGGAAATTAGGAAAGAATGATCCAAGTTTTTCCAACGACGAAAGACGATATCCATGGATATCCATGGTAGATGAATACGTCGAAGGCGGAGCACAACGCATGTAAGGTGTTTGAAAACTAAAAAACTTTTCCTCAGCTCGTACTTCAAAATCTGTGTACAACTACTCAACATATCCCCTGGCGGTGGGTCTGCTAGAGAGATACACGTACCTCACATATACTTGGCTTGAATTTCCGTATTCGTGTACGTCTTTTTTTTGTATTTCCCTGCTTAGTGCACGAGGGACTCGAATCTGCAGTGAAGCGCACATATCAATATGCTGTGCGAAGGTACACGTTCAAACTGAAATTAAACAGTCGATACGTACTCCTTGCCTTGGGTTCATCCCGCCCGCCTTTGAAGACGGGTTTTGAGATTGAAAAAAAAAGAAAATATCTTGCGGATGTCGTCATTTTGACGATAAGTGCAAAGATTTGCAAATCGTTCGTTTCCTTTGTTTCAAGATTTGATACTTGGATGGGGATAAGGGAGAAGACAACTGTAGTGAACGCTGGGGATAAGGGAGAAGACAACTGTAGTGAACGCTCAAGGGTAGTTTCTTACCCTGTCGAAGTTGTATCGGAGAGTGAAAACATGCGTCCCATGGTGTCCATTTAGTTTAACAAAAGTTAATCTTCCGGAGAAAAAAAACCTATGCATCTATGAAAGCTTTAAACGCTTGTTCCTTGGTCGCTCGTGTGTTGTAATGAATCCATTTTTCGTCCTCGTTGGCATTGCTGCTAAGAATAGAGTGACGGTCATGTGAATTGGTCAACCGTATGGCGCTTATTTTTAAGTGGTCGCGCTTCTTTTTCACCTCCGAACATTCATGTAAAATTTGTTGTAGCTTCAGTCACCCCACGTCTTTTAATTCTCCGATGGTCCAACATCATTCTGGGGATCTTATCGACGATTTCTGGTATCACGACTTCTCTTGGGCAACCTGAACTCTCGGCTTTACTTGTGCGGATACGACAAAAACAGAACTCAGTAAACGTATTTATCATTGAATTGATAGATTAATGTTTTATCAAGCTTTTCCTTGGCTTCGGTGATGGCTTTTTTATGCAAAACAAAAATATGCCACACATTTTCGTTTCACGTTTCACTAGATGGGGTGCTTTCAATGGTTTTCAAACGCACAATGAATAACGCTGTTTGCTCTATATCTGACATTAGCCTATGCAGACATCAGGCAGTTTTCTTCGTGAGAAAAGTGTTGGTTCTGTTTGTGTTGATGCTATCCGAAGGAGAAGATTGAAGAAGAAGATCTTTACAAACTGTATAGAATGTACAGTGGGAGGAGCCTACGGATGCAACGCCTAAGGTACCTGGGCCATGAAGGGTCTTCGACTCCGAACCTGTGGGTAGACAGAAGACGTGGATCTAAAGTGGCGCTCGAAGCTGGAACCTACTAGCCAGAGATCGCGGAAGTTGGAGAGGCTTGTTGGTTGAGTCCCTGATCCCCCCGGGCTGTATCGCCACATCAAGGAAAAGAAGGTTGACAGGAAGATTGACAGGAGCAGTATTGCATTTAACAGTGTTTTTCGGGAAATTCAAAAACTCACTTATCAAACTGGTCTGGTATAATAATAATAATAATATTAGTGGCGCTACAATCCGAGGCGGACCTGGGCCTAGATTCTCAGCAACCGCTCGTGTTGTGCATGCTATTGTTCTTTCACGAGCGGAAGGGACCTACCTAGTACCTACTTTCATGCCCACTTCGAACGGCAAAGTTGAGAAGGAATACTCATTGAGCAATGTCGGTGACTCGAAAGAGGTGGAAGCCGTGAATTATGAAAATTGGTACATTGGGGATTTCAACCTTCAACCTCTGCGTAGGAGTCGACGAACTTTTTTTTTTTCAATGTAATTTTGTTTTTATTGAAATTAAATTAAACTACTGCTACACAAAATATACTTAAAACTAGCTAAAATATCTAAAATAACTTATTGCATTTAAACCTAACCTACTGACCCTATGCGAGTACTCTAAGCTATTCTAATTTATACATATTTGTGCCTTTCGGCTTAAAAAACGTTTTTTTTTAGTCTTTAGAGACACTATTTTATTAATTTGAATTACCAAGAGAACTTAAGTCGACGAACTAACCCACTACGCCACGGCGACTCATATAATACACTAGGTAAATTTGGTTCGTTTTTCCAATCGGAAACCTCTGCGATCCTTATGGCCGTGGACTATATTGTGAAGAGCAGTTGGAAGGGGCGAAGTATTTGTGTCTGTAGTGAGAGCCAAGCTGTACTTAAGGCATTGCTCAGCCTTTAACCAGTTCCAGGATTGCAAGGCCTCTCTAAATTTGATCGGCAGTCAAAACTCCCTAAGATTTGTCTGGTGACGGACACGGGATCGTTGGAAATGAGATCGCCGATGAACTTGATAGACAAGAATCAGAGGAGATATTCTCAGGACCTGAACCTGCTCTGGGACTATCTGCTTGGTTAGGTCTTCCATCGATGTTTGGGCCTCTCGAGAACATAATCGGAGGTGGCATGACTCTCTAGGATGCAGACAGACCAAACGTATGCTCCCTAATATCTGTAAGAAATCCGCGGCATTCTTGTCATCTCTTCGCAGAATAAACTGCATACGAGTTACAGGCGTACTAACGGGACCTTCCCCGAACAACTTAGTGTGCTTGGCCTAAGGGACGAAACCCTCCGCGAAGCCTGTGCAGAAGCCGACGACACAGCAAAACCCTACCCTTTTCACTATCCCGCCTTTGATCGGATCAAGTGGCAGGTTTTCGGTTCTGATGTGGTGAGAGCTAATGATGTCGGCTCGCCATCACAGAAGCGCCTGCTGGTCTTCCTTCGGAACTCTTTAGTCTGCGGGCTCTAGTGAAACCGACAAAAACAATAGGGTCGCGGGGGTAAGGTACGCGCGAAAGATCTCCAGGCAACTAGATCCTCCGCCACCGACTCGACCTCTTCAGAAGTTATGCCAAAGAATAACCAGGCGAGTATTTAGACTTGGTCCAACCACCCCAACCATGGTCAGCCAAGCAGTCGCCTTCATAATGGAATCGCATTTAAGGCCCGCCTCCGAAGTCGTGATTGTGGGAACACTCGTGCCACGTGGCCAAAACATCGAAGCATTGGCCTTTCCGTACGAAGCAGCATCTGCTCAATGTTGAGTTCCTCTCGCACTGCCATGTTTTTCACCCTATCACGATGAGTAATTTCCCATCTCATCTCAGCAGTTGTATTCGCGATGTTCTTCTTTTGGTCATTACCCAAATTTCATGACCATTTGTTGGCACTCCTCGCACAAATGTAGTGTGCATTGAACAGGCGTTCTGGAAATTGCCATAACCACTGATTTGTTCACGTTCCTTCATCCCAGCATTAGCACATACGGCCACAAACCTATCGATTGCGCGCTGGAGTTCAGTCTGGGAAATTTGTATCTCCTCAACTCTCCCAGTCTGAAACACTGCTTGCCTCGGCTGCGCTGCAACATTCTGTCAATATATACGATGAAAAGCATAGGTGGAAAAAATGACCCCCGGCGACGTCCACCGCCGTAGATTTGGCACCGTTAACCCGAACGGAGCTGCTTAAGTTTGAGAAGAGGCTGAATAGCTCTCAAAAGAGGACCGTCAGTCCCAACTCCTGCAGAACGCTCCAGAGTTTACCTCTAGGAACTCTGTCGTTTGGCTTTTCCAAGCCTACAAAACAGATGTAGATGGGTTTGGCATACGCCCAAGCCTTCTCAATTATCATTCGTAGAGTGGAAAACTGCTCGGTTGTACTTCTGCCGGGATCAAAGCCGCACTGTTCATCCCCCCTCCTGGGCTCGACCATAATTTTAGAACGAGTATTTGTAGAGTACGAGTATGAGTTCATGGAACAATAGATGCTTTTATCGCGTAACCTTTTTTTGTTTCATGGTCATTCATGGTCACCCAGCATTCAAATGGAATCGAATGGGAATAATTGATTGAGTCGCCTGCAATAAATTATAGATGAATTGCCCCAGGACTGAAGGATAACATTTACGCAAATACTCGCATTACCCAATCAAAGATTATGCCTACGACTAATCCCATCATCAAAGGGGAGCATTCAATTAGCTCAGTACACCGCTTTTAGAAATTCAAAAATACACCGAGAACTTTTCCGTTTCTCGAAAATGATTTGATGCCGCCAACAACGGGAACGTACATAAATCTGGCCGTTTCACATCTTTTGTCATCTGGAGGCAGTTTCTGTGGAAGGTCGCAAAAGTTAAAAGGATAACCAACCAGCCCTGTCTCATAATATATTCCGTTTTGAATATGTTCTTGTGGATTTATTAAAGAGCACTTCCTTTGAATGTCTCTCTTTTAGGCAAAATTCAAAGATTCCTCTCAGTGATAACCCAATTATTGAATGCCGCAGGTCGCTGCAGGAGAATCCGAGGAAGAATCCTTCCGTCCATCAATTCATCTATTCAGCTCCGGGCTTACGAAACCCCACGCACACATCAATTTAATTGGCAAAGTTTATGAAAATTAATTCTTCCCTCCGCCAACGAACCGACTTCACCATCTGAGGGAGGGCATTGATGTCGTGACCGCTTTGCGGTGGTTTTGATGGGTAGCTCTTCCTTTTGAAAACAAACCATCAGACAGCCAAGTCAAACCGAAAGTATCTGCAACCCTTGTTCACATGTTCCTCCTCAAAGTTGACGTATGCAAACGCCAAGGGTTGATGTGATGAACACTCTAATGGGAATCGTAGCGCGGGTGTGGGACGCGGAACGTGGGACGGGGGACATGCTTCTAACCTCAAATATATAAAACTCAATGAAATGACGATAAGCATAAGAAGTTTGGGAGCGGGACGGTTTGTCCCCCAAACCGGAAAAGTTTTTTCCTCAATTTCAAACGAAAATGAAACGCTACCGACCCGGGAATGGCGAAAGGGTTTGAGAGTGGGTCCCTAAAAGCGGATATGATGCAATAATTAGCAAACAAGAGTTGAACAAGTCGCCGCCGGGGGAAATCCATTTAGAATGCCATCATGCAATCTCGGGCGAGTTATCACAACCCAGTCAAAGGATGGTAATGTTGATGCTTCTGCTGACGATGATGATGACGATGGCAACTTGAATCGGCAGTGACCAACTCCTGCACCGTTATCTGAGGAGTGAACATTTCCAATTAAACATAAGACCGTCAATCCCTGTGCTCTTTTTCGTTTGTACCGTTCACTTCTGGTGACTTGCTTATAACAACGATCGACCCCCTCTCCTGCCTCTGCCTGGTGCACGTAATTGCTTTTGTCGGGTTCCGGAACTGAAGACTAGGTGGTCGAGGTGAGACTATTACCTGCTATAACTTGCCTTGCATCTGTGTCAACAAAATGCCAAACAAGAATGTTGCATCACAAAAGCAGCGACAATGAAGGACTGTGGGGTCAGCCGTTTCTCAAGAACTTCTTGGATATCGTTGTCGTGATGCTTTGAACACTCAGTGGTTCTTATTCTCATGTGAATTTCCTGCAGCCAGCTCATGCAGACTCTCCAATCGAAGTTTGTATGAGAAATTAGTTGGGTTTAAGTTAAAAATTCCGATTCATTGCTATCCACAGAAAAGGAGAACACTTCAACTGTGCCAAAGTGACCTTAAGACGGCGCTCACATAAAACAACAGAGAAGACGTTTTAAGTGAGCGCCTGAAATCATTCGTGAATAACCTGATATCTCCCGATTTGAAGCCCGGGAGGACCATCATCGACAGAATCTTTACACTACGCGAAATATCCAAGAGATGCAGATCGACACCCACCACCTATTCGTCGGTTTCGAGGTCGCATATAACAGAGTGCATTGAGATGAGGTAGGATAACTCTTGTTCACCGCTGTTTCTTTGGGCTTAGTAGCAGAGCTAACATTATATAACATCTTGATCATCCCAATCCTGCTCTATGGCGCTATGGAGCATGGACAATCCCAAGATCAGATGCAGAAGCCCTTGGCCTTTTCGACAGAAAAGTTCTGCGTTTAATCCTTGGTCCGTTTGATGTTGGTTTTTGGAGAAGAAGATTAAACTACGAACTGTATGGCCTGAACATCCTCAGATTCGAGGCCTGATATGGGATAACACAGCTCCAGCACGAAGAGTTATCGACTCCGAACAACGGAACATAGGACCCCCGCGTTTAAGGTGGCGCACTCAAGTGGAGACAGACCTCAACCAACTGGGGCTACGTTGGGGGCTGTTGTCTGATGCCAAGGACCACCCGGGACTGCAGCTCCACTAGAAGAATAGCAATTTGATGGTGTTCATGCTTTTGAAAAGGGATCGGAAACCGATCATATGGAGCTGCAGTCCGGGATGGACCTGGGCCTCATCCAACAAGCCTCTCCAGCCAGCCCGATATCTCGCCAGTAGACTCCAGTTTCGCACACCAAGTGGGCTGATGTACCCTTCAACTTGTGTGGCCCACCTTATACCTGGACGTCCTCTTTTGCGTTGTCCCACAGGCTCAGAGTCGAAGATTCTTCAGGCCAGAGCTATGTTGTCCATACGCTCTACATGGCCTTACCATCTTAGGAGTTGGTTGGATCCTGAGACGCCTGGCTGGGTTCATGTCGCTGTACAGTCCGTATAGTATATCATGAAGAACTACACACAATTTTAGGTTAGGTTTTGGTATGCGATAAAAGTCGTGTCACTTAGGATCGGCTGAACCTATTGCAATCTCCCTGGGGGAAGATAGATCGCATGGCAACCTACCATTGTGCCATTCGTCTTGAATAGTGATTTAACGAATGTGAAGTAAAAAGATCTGAAGATCGAGAGAATAATTTTGGATTTCTTCAAAGGAGTGCTTTCACAATAAGGCATTGGCAGAGGTACCCTTTATGTAACCCTCCATGTAAAGGTAGTCGTTGGGAAGTCCCATTTTCATCTCGTGAGACTTCAGATGATTGTGGCTAGTGTGTATTCCACCTACAACCGGTAGCATCATCAACAATCATTTAACTTCGACCAAGGTGTCCGACTGATCTCATTGGTGGTTAGATAGCACCACTTCTAAGATCATGGTCCACCTTGGTGGTTTCACAAGTGGCAGTTTGATCCATAAAACTGCGTCGGATTGCCCCACATCAACCCCAACGTGACAAGTTCATCAGCTGCTTGAGCGCGGGATATGTTCCTACGGCATTCGACCCATAGAATAAGCATAGAATTATGGAATGCTGTCTGCCAAGAACATGGGGTTCTTCCCCACAGAACGCGACGTGCTTGGACTTGATGTTAACGAAATGGTGTTACGGAGCAGTTGACTGCCAATGAGAATTGTTATAACGCCCTGACCGCTTTGACTCCTAAAAACATCAGAGACACTGCCAGAGTCATACTAATGCTGAATTCGATGGATTTTGTGAATTGATGGCCAGTGACTCAAAAGAGGAGGGCCTGTGCTTGCAGGGCAAAGTTGTTGATTGCTCTCAACCTTGCGAGATGCCAGCAACGATCCCTGCATGCATGTCAAGTTGACATACAGCTTCCTCGAGTCGCCCGCACTCTGGATAGCCTTTACTGCAACAGCTAAGACGTGAACTAATGTATGCAGCGGCCCCTTGTCCAGGGGTTCAAAAAAGCGCCCGGTCCTCAAGGTTTGGAGATTGCGCGTGAGAGTAACTTCCCCACCGTATAAAAAAGGCTTAGCTCAGAAACAACGGCAAGCCTCGGATACGGATACTGCTGACGAACATGGGACGGAATAGGGACAACGATTTTCGGCTCTGTACGTGGAATGTGAGATCCCTTAACAGACTACGTGCAGCCGATGACCTTGCGGAGACCCGAAGAAGCCTATAAGGCAGATATCACTGCCATCCAGAAGGTGGGGTGGCAAAAAAAGAACATGAAACACGATGTCTATGTCTATTTCAGCGATTGCTGTAAAAAGCCAAGGCAGTGCTTATATGGGTGCGGGTTTGTTGTTCGAGGCAGACGTAGGCAAGAAGTCTTAAGCTTCGTCTTAAAGAGCAATCCGCACCTAGGCTACATTCGGCAACATCATCCTAATATACGGCCACGTCCCAACGGAAGATAAAGATGACGATAGCGAGTAAGACTCTTGTGACCTCATAGACAGGACATACGATCACCGCCCTAGCCACGACACCAAGATCGTTCTATGAGATTTCAAGGCAAAGCTGGGCAAGGAAGACATCTTTGATAGAGTTATCGGGAAGCACAGCCGGGAGTTCAAGTCCGGGATAAGACTCAGGATGTTTGACTTCTAATGGCGCTACAGTCCAGGGTGGACCTGGGCCACAGTCAACAATATTCTCCAGCTGCCTCCAGTGCCGCGCGCCAAGTTGGTTGAGGTTCTTCACCAATTGGGTGCGCTATCGGTTTCTTAGGCATCACCTATTGCTTTGTCCCGGATTCGGAGTCGAAGACTTGGAAGATCAAGTCGCAAACGACTTCTGCAGAAGCTACATGGATGAAGAGTGCATGGAGAGTGTGCAACTCTGTCGTTGTTTTCCACCGACTCAGTCGCTTACTTACAAAAGGGAACGTAAAGATCGGGTCAGTTTAATCTTCGATTTCGACTTTGTTCCCAACAGTATTTAATCGATCATAGAAAAACTAGGACTAGCTATGTCTACGTCCAAGATAGTAGAAAATGCTTGCAACTTTCTCTCCACTTTGATTGCAGCGTGTAGAAAATGCAGGGACTTTTGTATATGGAAGCACAAGAAAGTATAGCATAGTGAACACCTCGATCCCACTGTGTCAATGTTTAGGTTGCCAACATGTACTTACAACGACCAATGTCTAATTCAGAGCACCCGCTCATGAAGTGGCCACCCCAACACGTCTGCTAATGCACAGGGAGTGCTACTTAATTGAAACTAGATCCCCCCGCCGTCCATCACCATCAAGGTCCTCATTCCTTGTCAGCAACTCCTTCAAACTAAAGACGAATGCAATCAACAAGATGTGCTCCCGGTTGAAATCAACACAAACATCCACACATAGACTCTGACACCCACAATGTAATTAGTATGTACACGTGTAGCATGCTCGTGCAACGAAATAAAATAAAATAGAATACTCTAGCGTAGACCTTATTCGTTGCTATTTCTTGCCATTCGGCGATGGTGTAGCGCTTAAGCCCCACGCCGACGATATAAGACGATGTAATTACAGGATTGTGCTGGTAGGCATAAACTGATTTGCGAGACACACCAGGCCACCACTGTCAGGTGGAATCTGAATCATAGTGTACATACAAAAGTGTATGCACGTGTATAGTATATCGTCCCCGAGGTGCTGTCGGGACGGCGAACATATCCCCGGCGAACACAGCCCCGGGGGGAATGGGGAGTGTTAATTTGGATTTTAAATCAAATTCTCGCTTGAAATTTCAGCATCGTCTGCGGTAGGGAGGGGTGTGCAGTTGCCAGAGACTTTGACAGGATTAGAAACTAATTTTATATCCTTTTTTTTCGTTCCATAGAGTGGAGTAATGTGCTTGGCGCTAGAGTGGATTTATCGCTAATATTTTCACCCAAGCCTGGAGGCCTGAACGGATTGGGAGTCCTGAGTGTAGGCGGGTAGTGTGTGGCAATTATGTTGATTACTGGCTCAAGTGGGACTGGCTTGGGTTCTGGGATGGCAATCGGTGAGAACGGGTACACGGGAGCAGTGAAAGCGACTTTAAAGGATCTGGTTCAGTTCAGTTCTCTCCCATCATAGTGTACAAATTATTCGATTTTTTCAACGACATTTGAGAGGAGATCGCGCAAAACTCATAGACTGGCGGTTCAACCTCCCAGAGGTACAATCAGTTATCGGTTCTGCATCCATATCCTGGCCTAAGTCGGGCGCTCTCTTGACAGCCCGCAGGAAAGGGCAGTAGACTAGCGCCCCACAACATAAAACGTATTCAAATCGCCTGTGCAACCAATTAATAAAGGCTTTACAAGATTTAAAAAACCACGAGATATCGATTTATCTTGAAAGCCTGACAAATAAAAAATTTACAACCTGCTCACTCTGGGAAGCAGTAAGAAGCCCCATATGCAGTCCGCGCCAATCAAGAAAAATAATGATGAGTGGGCAAAAAGTGAAAAAGAAAAGTCGGATCTATTTGCCGAACATTTCGAGGAAACATTCCAGCCCTTTGATGTATAAATGTTGGTAGATGATCCAAGTATAACTACCATATCTGAAAGCTCTAGTATAGAAAGAGTATCGCTAAATGAGCTCTGCAAGGCATTCAAAAATCTAAAAAAAACAACAAGGCTCGTAATAACCGGACAAATCCTGACAAACTTGCCGAAAAAGGCGCCAATTAAACTCCCTTATTAAATTAACGCTTCCTTTAGGCTATTATACTTTATGTTCGAGACTCATGGAAGGCTGCGGATGTGATTATAGTCCCAAAACCGGACAAACCGTTAAACAACAAAAAGTCGTACATACCCATATTGCCGTTACCAATAATATCCAAAATAATTGAAATTTTTTTTGTAAGAAATGTATCGAAGAGAAGCGACCATCACGCTGACCAACAATTTGGGCTTAGATCTAAGCACTCGACATGGATTGAAGGAGCATTACTGGATTGTAATTGAAGGAGCATTAGAAGAGAAAAAGATCTGCTCTGCTCTACCGCCCTACTTGACGTTTATCAGACCTTCAACGAAGTCTGGCATGAAGGCCTGAAATACAAGCTAAGCAGGCTTCAACCCACAAGCTTATATAAGACAATAGAATCCTATCTCGATAATAGGATATTTAGAGTTAAACGCGAAACTGAACACTCCGATTTTGAGGAGATCCGAGCAGGAGTCCCTCAAGGGAGTGTCCGTGGTCCTACATTATACCTGTTGTACACTAGAGACATACCTTAAACTGAGAGTACACTTGTGGCTACATTTGCGGATGACACAGGGATTCTGGCAACGGGAAGTTCAGTGGAATCCTCAACTGAAAAGCTCCAACGAGCTCTAGACGAAATTAACGAATGGTCAAAACGCTGCCGCATTGGTACCAATGAGACCAAATCAATGCATTTAATTTTCAATGCAGACATTCTTAAAATCTTCCAGTCTTCATTAATAAATAAAGCAAGTAACAAAGGGTGTCTCGAGTCCTTTCAAAATACAAATTGGGAAATCTCCCTGGTATCTCAGGAATTGTGATATACAAAGAGACCAACAAACTCAGCTCGAAAGCTAAGCATCAGACTTTGTGGTCATTGTAACCATGCCCTCCTCCAAATTTTGGACATGAGACGTTTAGTGCAATATTGATAAACCAACCTAACGATGGTTATGGAACGTTAATTTACCCAAGGTCTACCTGTCAACACGCGGAATTATCTTCTAAAGTAAACTACTAGATTAGGAAAAGGCAACAGTGTTTTTAGTCAGTAAAAATCTGACCCTACTATGTGGACAAGGGTCACAAAGTGTCTTGTTGTCATCTGTGGTGTGTGTCATCAATGGCGTTTAATGTAAAATTACACTTCTCGTTAGATGACCCTGTTCTCATTTCATCTGCAATTGTCCTTTGCTATTGAGTCATGTGCCGGACCAGACTCTTCCCAAAACGACACTAGGAGTATTTCCATTACCACTGCTGCACAACGCAACAAAGTAGACTGGATGCTCTGAATCGTACCGAAGGCGAGAAACAATAGCGCTGCTAATTAGATCTCGAATCAGCACCCCATTGCGCGCTCGTGGCTGCAAACCCCGTAACTGAGTACCAATGAGTCTCTATCATGCTTTTAATGATCACGTTTTTTGAAACGACCACCTCTTCTCATTGCCAGCATTCGCCGAATCCAAGCGCGGCGGAAACAATATTTTATGTGAGAGCCACAGCCAGCCAGCCCATCGCACAGTGACACGAACAAGGCTAATCATTTGAATTGGGTGGCGCGGTGTTGCTCGACAATGTCGTGGCGCCTCCTATACGCCGACAGACATGCAATTCATAATTTCAAAGATATACACTCATGCACGCTGGCCACTCCATAATAAATGTTCATCAGCTCAGAAAATGAGTTGGTGCGGCGGTGGCGAGATCTAAAACAACAATAAGACTCAATTCTGCTGCTCAGTACAGCTACAGCTACACCCCCGTTGTTGCGTCTCGTCAGCGTGTAGCCCAAAACTCTATTCAGGCGTCCAAATCATAAGCCCAACGGCGTCGCCCCCGCCGCTGCCGTTGCCGTTATGATTATTGTTATTCGAAGGCCGAAAATGGGGAAGGAGCTGCTACAGCAGGGGTTGCATTTAATTAAAAGCGTTTATGGCAGTTGCAAAATTGCGAGGCGCTGACTGGGGTCTGTTATTCCATGTGTTCGGCGGAAGCGTCAGTGTTTATGGCTTACAGAATTTATCGACGAGAGGCTGATGTTGTGTTGTTGTTTTCGTTGCACTGGGTCCTGGTTGATTGCACCTAAAAACCCGCAAACACACACAGTCACGTGCGCTATGGAATGCAACCAGCATGGCTGCTGGAACCAAATGATTATGTTGTTCATCAGCTGCAACTGAGCTCATTGTTTGTTTTATGATTGACCACACGGCCAGGAGTTGCGGGTAAAACTGACGGTTTGGGGGAATCATTAGATTACTCATATTAACCACTGAAAGTGAGGGACATTTTTACAAGCCACGATTTGTTGTGTTTTCGCGTGCAGTTGTTGGTTTCTGGTTTCTATAGACAAATACGGTTTGAGTGCATAAACAATCCGGTCGCAATTTGATTTCGCGCGAATAGATCAGACAAGTTTATTCAAATTTGTGTGCGAACTGAAAAATAATTGAATTTCAACTGGTGGCTGACCTAAAATTGTGCACACTCTGGGGTAGTTGCTGTTTAATTTTCTCCCGTGGAACCTATTCAACTGGTTTCTTGCAGAAGAAAGGGAAATTATTTTCACCCAGCGTACAAACATTAACACGAAAGCCTGTGAACTATGATTTATAATGGTCCTTATTAAAATATAAGGTAGTCGAAAAAGTCTTTTCGTATTTCTAATCAAAATTCAACTCATTTTTTTTATATTTATAATGAACTTTATTGAACCAAATATGTACCATTTTGGTTGACCACCTTTTGCCATATCATTATCCGCTAGAGACATTATTCCATCACTGTCAAACTTTTGTGGTTTCTCGGCGAAAAACTTCGACAAGTAATTTTCATAGGCATCTCTTGAAGCGAACTTTACTCCATTAAGGGAGTTCCGTATTGACCGAATCAAATGGTAGTCGGATGGTGCAAGGTCAGGGCTATATGGTGGATGCATCAAAACTTCCCAGCCAAGCTCTCCCAATTTTTGCCGAGTCATCAAAGATGTGTGTGGTCTAGCGTTGTCCTGATGGAAGACGAAGCCCTTTCTGTTGATCAGGTCTGGCCGTTTTTTTTTCGATTGCTTGCTTCAACCTAATCAGTTCTTGACAGTAAAGTGTATAATCAATCGTTCGAACAGGCTGGAGCAGCACTTAGTGGATGATTCCTTTCCAATATTCAGTATAAACATTCGAGACGTCAATCCTGACTTTGCGACCATTTGTTGAGCTTCACCACGCTAGCACCTGGCTTTGCGACCATTTATTGAGCTTCACCACGCTTGCACAGTGATATTTTTCGCACATTATTGTCGTGTTTGATCCACTTTTCGTCTCCTGTTACCATTCGCTTCAGAAATGGTTCGATTTCATTTCGTTTCAGCAAGGAATCGCAGATGTTAATTCGAGCTTGTAGCCAACCTTTTTTAAATGGTTCAAAACCGTTTGATAATGAATGTTTCTTGGCTGCTTATGTGACGGTCATCGACTTTTTCAACGATAGGTCGGAGAGAGCGAGGTGCATCTTTCACATCGAAATTTCCAGAACGGAAGCGAGCGAACCATTGTTGTGCTACACGAACTGATACAGCATCGTCTCCGTAAACTTCATAAATTTCATTGGTGGCTTGCGTGGCATTCTTCTGTTTTTATACAAAAATTTCAAAATATAATAATAAATTTGTTTGGTTTAATGAAGCTTAAAATGTCACCTTTTGACGTGATTGGTAGCACTGGAGATATACGACTCCAACGACATCTATTGACAAAATACGAAAAGACTTTTTCTATTAATCATTATTAATTGACCTATCGTCATTTGACTTCAGCATCCCCTGGTGGCATTTTTTACTACCTCATTTGCGAACCCGAATTCCGTCAGCTCATTCGCTCGAAGCAATTTGTATGGGAATTTTAAATTCGGTGCAGATCTATATTTGGTAAAACTTATATAAAATAATTGATTTTGAATAATATTAAGGGTGGAATACCGGGAAAAAGTGTGCCAATTTTGTTATTAGTACTTGTCAAGTTCTTGGAGGTGATAGTTTACTTGGAATCGCATAATGAAAAATGTAAACAAACCACTTATGTACCAGTAACTATTCATTGTGCATTTTGTCATTATGTGAATAGTGAATAATATTAAGAGTTGATATACTGCATATTCATTGTATTATAATAGAACAATGTCTGAAGTAGTGAAATACAGCTGAAACTCGCACATTACATACATTAATCCACATTACGTGCTACTTATATAGCATCAATTCCAAGGCGTTTTCTTTGTGTAATGCAAGTGAAGAGTCCATAGAAATTGGTTTCCGTTTAAAGCAATAAGTTAATTATATGATATAAACAATTTCTTATAAATAATTCAAGCAATAAACGCAACCAACATAATGTATTATTCTTCATAATGTATTTTGCATAAAGCAAATGTAATATTGTGCTATATTGAAGGATATGTACATACATACATACATATGTATGAATGAGTGAATTTACAGCAGATTAAACTATACAGAATACGTTTAAATTAATTTATTTAACAAACTATGACGAAATAACACTTCATATCGTTCACCATTCAGTGTATATAGTGTTGAAGAATGATAAAACAACAACAATTGCATGTCAAACTGGTGGTTTGTTTACACTTTTCAAAGCAGCATTCCTCAAAAACACAAATAGACACTTAACAACACCTTAAATCAAAACTCCTGTATTTTAACTCGGCATTAAAACATTTATGGGAATAAAAAATGATTATTTAATTGATTATTTTTTAATTGCGCACTACGTTTCACCATTTGCACGTAAATTCCTATCCCAGTTCTGACAGCTCAGAATCCATCACGTATACATGGTACCAAAATTATCCGCAAGAGGTATAGGTCGATCGGTCAATTGAGCATTGATCGGGTTTTGACATTGAAGGGGAAGAGAAATAAAAATGATACCAGTAAACTGTTGAAGCGTTCTTGTGTTTGATGGAAGATCATTCCCTCGATAAAAAGTGTTTATTAATTTAGTGCACTGACATCTTTCAGAAGAGAAAAGTACTGGCATGGTTGTGTTGGAAAAAGAGAAAGCGTTTGATACTGTCTTGTACGATGGCTTACTGCATAAATTACTAAATGTCAATCTCCCAATGTACCTTATAAAGATCATTCAATCGTTTCTTTCATCTCGAAGTTCTAAAGTGCTTATTAATAATCAACTTTCAGAAGTAAGACAAGTGAACGCAGGTGTTCCACAAGAATCTGCCATTGCCCCAGTGCTTTTTAACTTGTACACCTTCGATCTGCCAAGATTTTCTAACTGTGATATCGCCCTATATGCTGATGACACATGTATTTATTCATCTCATTCAATTGGTTCCAATGTTGAAACTAACTTATACATTTATTCGAAATATATTGTAATACCTGAAAAATTAAATTCAATGCTCCGAAGATTTTTTGTTTGCTTTCTTCACTCGCAAAAGAAAAGCTTGTTTATTTTATAGCAAAAACCTTGTACTCAACGGCGTTCAGATTGAGCGGATATCCAGTGTAAAGTATCTAGGCATATACTTAGAAAAAAGTTATCAAAAGTATATCAGTTATTAAAATTATCAAAAAAGTAAATGTCACGGTCAGGGTTATTTTTCCATTTATTTGCAGAAACTCACAAGTTATTAATTTTTAAAGCTATTTTCCAAGCCATTGTTTTCTATGGATCACCCGTATGGGGAAAGTGTGCAAAGAGTCATCTGCGCAAGGGTCAGACAAATAAGGTTTTAAAAATGATTTTCAATTATCCATTGTTTTTCTCTACTGAGGCACTTGGTTACATCAAATGTTTACATCTCGATTTAAAAAAAACTAAATTACAAATACAATGAATCACGTTTATCATCCGACAATAACTTGAGTTCAAATCTAGCTTCTTAAAAGTGTAATACCCAAAATATTTATTAATTTATTTATTCATATATTTACCTATTTATTTATTTATACATCGGTCAATTTATTTATTTATTCATTCATTCATGTATTTACTTATTTTTTTATGTGTGTATATTTTTATTTATTAATTTAGGTGCACTGAGGTACTCTCGGTCTTAAATTTAAAAAAAAAAAACAAGGCCACTAAATCTTACAGGTACTAGGTGTTCGTTATGGAAATAGTGGACTTGCGGTTCTCTCACATTATCGATTATTTACGGTACAGGTGTGTCTGGAAAATATGATAACCTAAAGTAGTCGCTCGACAAGTTGTCCAGTATAGCCAGAATAGACGTTTCTCCTTCACAGTCACTATTGAAATCCCCAGACCTTCGGTGGTAAAAGATTTAGAGAAGATGACGGTTTGAAGTTTGATGGTTGAAGGTCCTTCATAAGTTTTTGTTTTAATTCCATATTTTTCTTAGTTTCAATTACTCAGTAATGCGTACTAGGCGTATCATAGGATAAGCCGAAAAACTTAGTTAAAGTTTAAGTTTAGCTTAGACTCCCTACAGAAGGTAAGTTCCGATAACGCTACATGTTATTCTCTTGACTGGCAGGCTTCCATGAGACCGCTGCGTCAGTGCAGGCGCGGATGCGACTGTTTTATTACTGAGCAGTACACACATGCCACTTTGCGGCTTATTAAATTCGGAAGAGAGATGTTAAGGTTAGGTTAGGAAGTGGGGCTGCTAGTCGTTAAGAAAGATGTTAAACATGGAAGAATAAATTTATCGATGAGATATTAATAATAATAATAATATGGGTGGCGCGACAGTCCGAGGTGGACCTGGGTCTAGCTTCTCAGCAACCACTCGTGTTGTGCGTGCTATTGTTCTTTCACGAGGGGAAGGGACCTACAGTTTAATGCCGACTCCGAACGGTGAAATTGAGAAGCTTTTTCTAGACAGGAATACTCTTTGAGCATTGTCAGTGACTCGAAACAGGTGGAGCCGTGAATTATGATAGGTGGTAAATTCGGTTATCGAACCTGGCACCCTCTGCGTAGGAGTCGACGCACTTACCCACAGAAATATGGAGTATGCCTTCCGAGGCATACCATGATCGGCTAAGAGAAAAGAGCGGCGTGGATCGGCGAGGATCAATAGAAGGATGTACCCAATAACTTCGATTATTTTTGAGAAAATAGTTTTTCTTATAAACTTATGCGAACAGCAGATTGAGTCTGAGAGAAAAACTCGCATGTGTGGATTGAACTATTGCGGCACAGCAGCGACACCACTACCGACTAATGGGTCTAATGGGTCTTATACGTGTTTTTGCATGCTGAATGGTTCAAAGAAAGTAAAAAAGACTTCGGTTCACTGTAGTAGGACTCTTTTATTCAAAAAATTTATGCCAGACATTGTCCTTCCAGTCAATAATAAAATCTCCTTATACCGCAAAATTATTTTTTTTTTTTAATTTTAAGTAAACAGTTCTTAATGAATATACCTTGTGTCCTGTGTGAAGCAACAAAGGATTTCCGCATGTAGGATGGTGGTGTAGAGAGTTGACCACAACTCACTCGACTCCTCAGCTCGCAGTTCGCAGTCTCATGCTTGTCAGTTCTCAGTTAAATACCCGCCAGTTTAGAAAACAACGGCATCCACGTCCAAAGTGGTCCTTGTCGTTATCGTGTCAAATGTTCTCCTCAATCCCATCCAAAGAGATTGGCTTAGTAGCCTAGACTAAGTATTGACATTACTTAGTTACTCAAGAGCTCATAGAAAATAGTCAAGTCGGATGGTCTTAGCGGACAAACGGCAGCCGCGAGGCAGTCCAGCGGATAAGTCTCTTCATCACAACTTCGAGCCTTGCGTTGTCGTTTGTATGGCATGTAGGCCGGTTTTTTGGCACCAAATATCGGTACCTATGGCCATAAATTTCATACCTTAGGCCTTACTGAATTTCTTTTGTTAACTTTGACAGCCGCTGAAAAATAACAGTTTGACAGTAACAACGGTAAGTAGCACACCTCGCACAAAGCTGCCATAGCGTACACAAGTGGTCCAAGATCTGCACCAAGTTGGTGTATGAAACCGAAAAAAGCTCGGTTGAGATGGCCAACGAACGCATTACATCGCCACAGGACGAAGAAGAAAATATTTATGTATGTATATTAAATTTGAACAGGTCTTTGGCTAACAAGGAAAACAGTCCTTGAAGAAATGACAAACTGCAGAGAATCTCTATAAAGCCGTTGTGCACCCTTATGGCTTTTAACAAAGCCGCCACCACTCCACAGATCCTTTCATAATGGTTTCGGCGCTGAACCTTATGCCTTCCGTTTGCCACGTCGCGCTGCGGCGTGCCTTCCTTCCAACTCATACCGGCTCCTTGAATAAATATACGTCAAGCCCCTTGGTTTTATGTAAGGACATAGCGCAGCAGCGCCTCTCTTAAGCATAATCCATTCTAAAGGATAATCTCTATTTAAATGTTACTCCAACAATGCCGGACAATTTTTTCTCCCCATAAAACAACAAACAACCATTTTTCCGTTCAGCGCGGAATAAACGCACACAAACGAGCGGCTGGCCGATCGGCGTCAACGGCAGTGCGATGGGGGAAGAGAACAAAAAAAACACTTAATAACATTTTCAAATTCTCATGCGACATCAGGCCCCCACCGGAGAGCACGGCAAAGGCAAAACCAACCGCTCCACCCATCCCATCTGAGTGCACAGTCAAAAGCGAGAAAATCATCTCGACATCTTAGGCGAAATGTCGCCGAGTGAAATGGAAATTCCACGACTGCGGTCGGGCAGAACATCATTAGCGATGATTTTTTCGGTCGGCCCGCAGCCCCATGGAATGGATGGCATGATGGCCCGATAGTCCTGGTAGGACTCCGTTCGATGGTCGTCGGCGGCGCGGTGGCCCAACATGCTACACAACGTGTGGCAGAATCCCAAGATCTCCATCATCCCCCAACAACCAGCAGCGACATAATGAATATTTATGAAGCTTAAGGAACATTTTCTATTCTTGTTGTTTTATGATTTGCACTTCCTTCACTCGCTTTCCCCCGACCGTGTCATGTCGGTCCCAGCTGACCGGGCGACCGACGTGTATTGACAATGGAACTCAGCGAAGGACGCAGAGCTCCTCCGCTCGGTTGCTGCTGACGCTCGGAATAGAAGCAAGAGTTTTTTAGAGGCAAGAGCGATTTTATTGGAAATTTGTTGTGACTTGTTGTTTACGGGTGTGTATCGTCGTTTTAGTCGGTTATTGTCCTCTGGTTCTGTCCCTTTTTGCATGATCGTCCTTGCGGCGCTTTTATCAGTGGCAATTGTATTGTTAATGATTTTATTGGCTTGTTTTCGAGGGCAGACAAAATATTCCGTCATCGTCTTGGTGGGTGTGATGGGGTTTCGTCCCTTGACTGGCGGGTGTATCCCAGACTTGTTTTCGAGGGGATGTCGGCACTTTGCGTTTTATTCCTTGTTTTGTTAATTAATTATAAAACGGGAATAATTTTGCATGATTTTGTTGTGGATTCCGAGAAGGATTTTCTTTTGAATTCTCATCCCACGTGAATTTAGTGAGGGCACTTGAATTTTGAATTCTCGGAGATAGTTTAACATTCAAATCCCCTCTGGGGCGGCTGGGGGAACTTTTGTGCTGGCCATGGTTTTGGTTTCAGCAGAATGAAATGTTCTTGTTTGCTTGATATTCGAAAGAGCATGTCTAAAAGGGTGTGTGCAGTTGTTTTAATGGTTTAAGGTTATAATTGAGATTAAAGTTACCCCTTGATACTAATCAATTAATGGTGTTTTGAGGCTAGTGTATTACAGTATATTACTCTTGAACTTATTTATTGATAAAGCAGCCGTTGTAGCCGACTTACAGCTTTAAGATTTGACCAAGCCTCTTTTTTTTATCCCGTCTCTGATCATCTGCGGAACCTTCTGCTTTCATATTCAGCAGTCAATCGTGTTGTACATTTTCACACGAGTGGAAACATGTACAGTGGCGAGTAAAGCTGGATACCTACACCAGTTCAGTTTTTGTAGTTTTTTTTTTCTCGGTAGAACGGATTTGTTGGGCGGCAAGAACTGGCAAAAAATCAAGCCAAACACAGCCAAGACAGGCCTGAGTAGGTACATTACGCGAGAGAACTTTTTACACATGTCGATACGGGTAAGGATGCCAACATTTTTTAAAGTGGTTGTATATGTTCGGAAAAATGTCTATACTGCATTAAAGCTGTTACGACATTCTTCGAACTCTATGACTTCCACAGTAGAAAATCAGCCCTCAATGTCCCAATCCAAAGGTCTAAGATATAAAATTCTCGTGTCACAGTGTTTGTAATAAAACTCCTCCGAAACGGCTTGTCCGATTCTTATGAAATTTTGTGTGTATATTCAGTAGCTTTGAGATGGATGGGATGTAAACAATTTTTCATATCCTTAAATGACAGGCGTGGTTCACCCCAAAAATTGTCATATTCTTGGACAACAATTTTTGTTATGATTGGCATTAAATACATACAACCTTAAATTTGTACCCTTCTGCCGTAAGTTGGCCAATAGAAGAACCGATACATCCGCATTCGCTAAGTCTGCAGTCTCTGTGAAGAATCTTTGACCCAGCGAAGCTAGGCTCCGATTCTGGAGAGTTGAACAGTGGCAAAGCAAATGCTGGATCGTTTCGATCTCTTCCTCGCTGGGTTCTGATTTCCATTTCCATTGTTCAAGTTTTTATTTTGTTTGTCCATCAGCTCCACTATGGACTCATCCTAGTCAGGAACCGGTGGAGGAAAATAAATTTCCGAAGCGGTAATATCGAAAGAGAAATCTGGCGTTCCGCCACAGTTGTCGATCGTGTGCTTTAAGAAGTCCGGTTGGCAAAACCGACCACTGCACCTATGTCAGCACTGCCAGCCTGCAACTTCGAAGTTAATTTCGTCGCTACTACCGTCTTCGAAAAGCATTGCTTCCAATATCTTGGCTTCTACTGTGAGCCAATTTCCGGATTTTATCTCTCCATCAGGTTTGGACTATCGACATTGGCTAATTGTAGGTTCATGGGAAGGTCGAATGTGGCTGATGTTTTCGCCCTTCACTTCTCTTTGGGTCTCTTCACCAGAGCGTCCTCTCTTGACGTTCTGCTTAGATCTCGAGGCAGTGTCCTTTGGAGGTGCTCGGTTGTTGTGCACACATTTCAGCATTGACCGATTGTGTTGGCTGATGCTGCCAAGTTCGACGAAGTGATCCCAAAACACAGGTTCTACGATACGACGAAGGACAGTGGCTTTCGACTCACTGACAAATTGCGACAGCATTTGATATGGTAAGGGGAACCACAAATTAGTACCCAAGACAATATTTGATTCATGAGTACACTGGAGATTGCCAGAGCAGACTATGTGCAAATAACTTTATGGCGCTCTTACCAATTGTCGACACTTGTAGCCATTCTGCATAAATATGGTAATGGGCGGGTGGTGGGTGTTAGTTCAAAAGAAGGAGGCAAAAATGATTTGCGAGCATACACTGTAGAAGATGATAAAGTCACAGTATTTAGTTTTAAGTTTGAATCATACAGTCACCATATCTACCCAAGAACCTAACAACGATGAGAGCTTCTTGAAATTTGCAATTCTTGTCCTCTACACAGAATTCATGTTTCCGGGATTTTCACTCTTACGCAATTTTTTTCACGACCAGAGCTCCACAAGCAAGGTTACTCTTTTAACTGTGCCAACTATCAAGGGGTAAGCATCCTGTAGTATGGATTCAGGCCAGGAATGTAGACAATACATCAGATCTTCACACTATGGCAGATCCTTGAAAATAGGCAAGAAGTGCATATCACCACTCACCACCTATGTAATAACCTATGTAACTGATAGGCGTGGCGTGGTCCACCCCAAAAATTTGTTGTTTTTTTTTTGACAACATTTTTTATGTCTGGTATTAAATATATGCAACTTTAAATTTTCATCCTTCTGCTACCAACATCTATTTTTTAATAGCGATATTAGATAAAAGAAACCTTATATCAGTTATGACTCGATCTGTCATTCTCCCCAAACGTCTACAGGTGTCACTTTTCACCCTGTAAGCAGCACAGAGTAGGATCTCACTCACTAAAGCTTAGGGCCTAAACCGTTTCGGGCTTACTATTATCAATTTTCTTAATTATCGTTTCATTTTCTCAGTTCTTACTAGCAACATATTTGAGATTGAATATACACGTGGCGTGCACTTGCACAAGGTTTGCTGGAAGACCAGTGGGACTGTATAGCTTACTGAAGCAACATTGTTCTGTACAGCAGTACAAATTCGTCTACTATTCTCTATAGTGTTTCAAATGCTTGACACATCCGCATAGAAATATACATATAGAAATAACAACATTTACCGGGTCAGCTAGTATTTTATAAAATTAAAATCTTCTTCGTTAAATTTTGTTTAGCTTTTGTTATGTTGACGGTATTTAATGATAGAATGGTCTTATAGTCCTCGAACCGCGTTTCAAGCTTAGTTACGGAGTCGTCCAAAAGGGAAATCATAAAAACTATACTATAGGGACTTGACAACTTTGAATTTTATTTGTGAACGCACTCTTTCAAAAATCATCAAACTGTCACTGTCAATTTATTCAGTAAACTCAACATTTTCATCATGGTAAAGAACACGCACGAGCAACGTCTGGCAAATACAAAAATGTTCTACCGAAATTCGGAGTCGGTGATCGCAAATTTAAGAGAGTTAACTCAATAAGCAAAATGATGCAAATGGGTTTATTGGTCGGGTGCAAATCGACATGTGCTTCATGAATCACCACTTCATCCACAAAAAATAACTGTGTCGTGCGGTTTGCATGTTGGCGACGTTATTAGGACAATTTTTTCTCGTCGACTATAACGATCGTCACGTTACTGTGACCATGATTACCGATTATTTTTGGCCCGAATGGGTAGATATGGACTTGGAAGATATGTGGTTTCATCAGGATGGTGCCACAAGTCACACAGCACACGTTATAATCGATTTATTGAAGAGTAAGTATGGTGAGCATGCTATCTCAAGAAATTGGCCAGTCCATTTTTCCGCCTCGTTCGTGCGACTCAACCCCACTTGACTATTTTCTTTGGGGCTACGTTAAGTCATTAGTTTATGCCAACAAGCCGACGACGTTGGAAGAACTTAGAGCCAAAATTGAACACAACATAGCGACCGCTTCGGCCAAAATGTGTGGCCGAGTCGTAGAAAACTGAGTCCAACGAATCGAGTGCTGCAAACGTACACGCGTTGGCCATATGAACGAAGTCGAGTTCCATTCATAAATGTTTTGATTGTACTTCAAGCCTTTAATAAAGTTGTCAAGTCCTTATTGGAAAACCCTTTATAATGATGAAAGAACGACCTTATGGTCCTTCAACGGGGTTTCATTCTGAGTTATCGGGGGTCCAAAATAGGAATCATAACAACTATACTATAGGGTAAGGGTCTTAGGATCAGACGCGTTTACATCGGCTCTATGCTGTTAATCGAATTTTCAGGGTTTCGGTTTCATCCACAATACTTAAAAGGCTTTGCGTAGTTTCCAAAATACATGTCTTCAAATTCTAAGCAAACATTTTCTTGAATCTTTCGAAACGTATTTAAGACTAGCTTTACGTGGTGCGGAGCTCAAACAAGGTCACTTGAAGTGGATTGCAAAATTGTACACAATGGTAGTGTGTACGAAAACAAACTGCTTAAGCAGCACAAGCTTATCACAAAATGACTACTGAAAACTTATTTTATAAAGCAAAAAGTCAAACCAAAGGTGTTCACTAAGCCTTCATAAATTTCTTTAAGGCTTTCATTCTTTCATGAAATCCATATACCCGCATGCAAAAACATTTTATTGTTTATTTAAATTCATGTTATAAAGAAAAAAAGATGGAGAACAAACATTTAAAAATAGTTCTTAATAATATTGAATTCAATTGTGTAAACAAAGAGTTTCAATTTATAGGGAAATTCGGGAGGGATGGTAAGTAAAAGATTTGGCTGCTTCGAAGGTACTTTATTGACTGCCTATACATCATTCATTGCTTTGTTATTTTCATTAGTGAAAGAAGTGCGGATAGATCATTCGATCACGTAAGCCAATGAAAATTATTATAGAAAGCGTATTCAATGTACTGAAATCATTATTTGTGAAGTAAATAGAATACCCAGTAGAATACACAGTCGAGACCAAAAGTTAACGAACTGATTTAAGATAAAATTTACTACATTTGGTGTGGTCTGATGGCAATTTTTTAAATATCTAAGTGCTGTAGGAGTTTAAAAGTTCAAGTTTCTTCAAGAAATTAATTTTATTTGGTGTACTCGTTTGAGTGTATCCACAAATTTGATAAAAAACGAATGAAACAAATAATATTTGTCTGCCGAGGAAGTATTTCACATTTTGGTGTAATGACGCTGTTGAAAGTGACATTAGACCGAATACTTTTGGAATAATGTCGCTTTGGTTAAGAGTCATAAGTTCAAACCGGATTGTGGCATTATCACGTTCAAATCTAATTGTCTTCCACTTGGTATGGTTGAAGATTCAGTTGCAAAATTTAGCGAGTACTTGAGCTCAATTACGAAGTGGGCTGAAGAAAATCCTCTAGGTGTTACTTGATGTCTAGGTGTGTTAGTGTCGTATATTCGGTCTTGTATCTATGATAGGTGAGGAAAGGAGACTGCTGTCCATCCGAGCACAAAACAAACGGAGAGAAGGTCACGATCGGAAGCTTGTAATTTTGAGGTAATTAAGGAGTTAACATGAACTCCATATATCCATCCTAGTAGAGATCGTGTTTATAACTGCCTTTGGCAACCGTGCCTACTTCGGTTATTTTGAAGCAACAGGTGTCAAGACTCCTGGGCTCTCATCACGTAATATTTCAGACGACTATCGTCCTTTTGATTCACTTCGTTGATATCGTCGATTATTCCGAGATGGATACATAGTCCTTTTGCGAGGAAGGTGGTTGGAGGAGAAGACATAACCGCGAACTCTACGCGCTGTACTAAGATGTGGGTATAGTGCGTTAGGCAAAACTTCATCGACTACACTCCGACATGTGCATCTAAACCCCAATGTTCTTAAGAGAGTCTTCGAATCCGAGCCTGGTGTCTAGAGAAGCACATTCTGCAAATGAGCTGCTTTACTTTAGTTGTCTTCTATTTGAGAAACCTCCGGTTTCTAAATAATCTAGTTGCGAGATAAGGGTGAAGGAGAACAGAATGAACACCATGTAGTCTTTAAATTTGAAAATCTGACTGCAGATGGTTTTTACCAGTTAAATTGTTTCTTTAACATTTTGAATTACAACTTCTAATTAAATCCCCCCACACTTGCATGTGTCCGGCAGCTACACGAAAAACCCCATTGTGAGGAAATCCGAAATACAAATGATCCTTCCACAATACCCCCATACAATAAGAGAGTAAAGAAAAGGAAAACAAAAAAGTAAACTCTGCCAATCAAATTCACAGAGGGAATCGAGAAAAGTGCACTTTGTTGCATAAACCTTCACAAAGAAACTAAAACCACAGATCCCACAAGTCACAAGGCACCCCGTGTTTCGATTAATGAAACAAGTGCCCCCATGAACAAGTCACTGCCATCATCCTGTAAGCATTTATAAATTCCATCCAAACTCACCCCCTCTCGTGGTTGATGTTCACCATCTTTGAAGCAACAATCGCCGCTGCCGGTCCCTAAGCAGAAAAGTAAAAATCACTTAAAACGAAAGCAACTGCAACATGTTTTGATGACGATGACGATAACTGTAGCCCTCCCACTAAAATGGATTATTCCCCCATTCCGTTGGAATGCCGAGGACAACAACGAGGACGGGGTTCACAAAAAGGTAAATGAAACTTGGGGGGTTAACTTATATCGTTTGCATAGCATCGGGCTGACCCCCCGCCGGTTGAGGTGACTTTATTCCGGAC
The DNA here is from genome assembly GCA_964034865.1 of Eristalis intricaria. Classification (NCBI taxonomy): domain Eukaryota; kingdom Metazoa; phylum Arthropoda; class Insecta; order Diptera; family Syrphidae; genus Eristalis; species Eristalis intricaria. Next base: position 110,214,707 of record OZ035873.1, on the reverse strand, counting down.
AGTGTTGTACAATTTGACTACCAACTACAACACACTCACACCGGGTGACACGAATGCCCGATGACGTGGACAGAAACTTAATTAAAAAGTTTGGAATCCTGTAACACTATGACCGAGAAGTTTATTCATAAACCCCTGAATGCGGGGAAGGGCTTGTTGCATGACCATCCGCAGTGAAGACGTTTGTAGCAAAAATCATACGGTTATATTGAACCAGAGCTGGCCTCTTAAGGAATTCTAAACGGTGCATACGGGATGGTGTTCGTCTGCCCAATGGACGAAAGGCAACGATTAATATCAATCAGATTGGATGCTGTGGGGTAATTAAGGAGTTGTTACCTGCGGCGACGGGACACTCTTCCAGCCTGTACCTGGTTGGACATGAAACGAGGGTGATAATTGAATATTAATGGGAACAAGGACTTCACAGGAGGAAAGTGTTCTGTTAATGAGAATGAGAGGAAAACATGAGCTGCAATCCAGGCCAGTATTCTCTTAAGAGCTGGCGGAGTAGATGAGTACAAGACAGACACGATTGAATTTGAAAAATGAACGTTGGTTAACAAAGTATTTGGTTGTGTGAATGGGATATGGATGGATTTACGTTGCCAGGGAACTTGAGATGCTTAGGAATCAAAAGTTCAACAATGCTTACAGCTATTCAGAAAAGGAGTATTAGCAACCAATCCGTCTAAGTAGGTTGATCGCTCGCTACAATATTTCTGCTTTGTTACAGTAAGCAAACGATTGGGTATGGCTAATGGTGGCAATGGCCTTCAAACATGACCTTAACACTTATTTAAATGAGTTACTACCAGACGAATCCATTTGTCTACGTTTGATGATTTTTTGTCACTTGCCGTCTTAAGAAATAGCATTTATGATGTCCCAGCACACTGGCTTCTGTGCATTCTCTCCTTCGCTGCAATACTTTGTGGACACCCGTAAATAACAATACTTTTTTAACAGATTGGACCAAAAAGTCTTTCGCCGCAATACTTTCTGGACACTCTTGTCAATAAAGTTATTCGCCGCAATACTTTCTTGATATCCTTGTCCATAAGGTCCTTCGCCGCAATACTTTCTGGACACCCTTGTCCATAAAGTCCTTCGCCGCAATAATTTCTGGACACCCTTGTCCATAAGGCACTTCGCCGCAATATTTTCTGGACACCCTTGTCCATAAAGTCCTTCGCCGCAATACTTTCTGGACACCCTTGTCTATAAGGCCCTTCGCCGCAATACTTTCTGGACACCCTTGTCCATAAAGTCCTTCGCCGCAATACTTTCCGGACATCCTTCTCCATAAGGTCCTTCGCCGCAATATTTTCTGGACACCCTTGTCCGTAAATTCCTTCGCCGCAATACTTTCTGGACACCCTTGTCCATAATATTTTCTGGGCATGCCCGTAATATTTTCTGGGCACCCTTGTCCATAAATTCCTTCGCCGCAATACTTTCTGGACACCCTTGTCCATAAGACCCTTCGCCGCAATATTTTCTGGACACCCTTGTCCATAAATTCCTTCGCCGCAATACTTTCTGGACACCCTTGTCCATAAGGCCCTTCGCCGCAATATTTTCTGGACACCCTTGTCCATAAAGTCCTTCGCCGCAATACTTTCTGGACACCCTTGTCCATAAGGCCCTTCGCCGCAATATTTTCTGGACACCCTTGTCCATAAATTCCTTCGCCGCAATACTTTCTGGACACCCTTGTCCATAGGGCCCTTCGCCGCAATATTTTCTGGACACCCTTGTCCATAAATTCCTTCGCCGCAATACTTTCTGGACACCCTTGTCCATAAGGCCCTTCGCCGCAATATTTTCTGGACACCCTTGTCCATAAAGTCCTTCGCCGCAATACTTTCTGGACACCCTTGTCCATAAGGCCCTTCGCCGCAATATTTTCTGGACACCCTTGTCCATAAATTCCTTCGCCGCAATACTTTCTGGACACCCTTGTCTATAAGGCCCTTCGCCGCAATACTTTCTGGACACCCTTGTCCATAAAGTCCTTCGCCGCAATACTTTCCGGACATCCTTGTCCATAAGGTCCTTCGCCGCAATATTTTCTGGACACCCTTGTCCGTAAATTCCTTCGCCGCAATATTTTCTGGACACCCTTGTCCATAAAGTCCTTCGCCGCAATACTTTCTGGACACCCTTGTCTATAAGGCCCTTCGCCGCAATACTTTCTGGACACCCTTGTCCATAAAGTCCTTCGCCGCAATACTTTCCGGACATCCTTGTCCATAAGGTCCTTCGCCGCAATATTTTCTGGACACCCTTGTCCGTAAATTCCTTCGCCGCAATACTTTCTGGACACCCTTGTCCATAATATTTTCTGGGCATGCCCGTAATATTTTCTGGGCACCCTTGTCCATAAATTCCTTCGCCGCAATACTTTCTGGACACCCTTGTCCATAAGGCCCTTCGCCGCAATATTTTCTGGACACCCTTGTCCATAAATTCCTTCGCCGCAATACTTTCTGGACACCCTTGTCCATAGGGCCCTTCGCCGCAATATTTTCTGGACACCCTTGTCCATAAATTCCTTCGCCGCTATACTTTCTGGACCCCCTTGTCCATAAGGCCCTTCGCCGCAATATTTTCTGGACACCCTTGTCCATAAATTCCTTCGCCGCAATACTTTCTGGACACCCTTGTCCATAGGGCCCTTCGCCGCAATATTTTCTGGACACTCTTGTCAATAAAGTCATTCGCCGCAATACTTTCTTGATATCCTTGTCCATAAATTCCTTCGCCGCAATACTTTCTGGACACCCTTGTCAAATAGGTCCTTAGCCGCAATATTTTGCGGACACCTTGTCCTTAAAGTGATGACTCCAGCCCTAGACAAATTTTTTGGTTGAAAATTTCGATGTCGTTAGAAAAACTAACCATGGATGTACAGAAGTCGAAGGTACGCCTGTGATAAAATAAAAGTGTCAACGATTATGGATCTTAATAAGGATCGTAAAGGGTTTAACTGAATCTCTCTTCGTTGAATACAGTTGCTAGTCTATCAAATAATTCGCTGTTAATTGAACAATATAAACTACTATTCAAATCTTTGACAAGTTTTCTTCCGTTCTGCCGTCTGTCTAGAGAAAGATGAACTCGCCTTTCCAGCAATCGTCTTCAAAACCTCTAATCTAGTCTTTGTTTCGATGATGCACAGCTTGCAACTTCAATTACTCAGCCCCCTGGAATGCCCATCTGATTAAAGAATGGAAGTCTTGGAATCACAAGAGCCAAGGTAAGCGCTGACTTAATTAAAAAGTCATTTCGCTTGCCACCCAGCATGCAACCTACTGTTTACCTTAGAGATACCAAAATCATGGAGGAATCCATGGAGACATTAATATTACTTTGGACAAACAAAGCACTCACCCTCAATCCAGAGCGGACCGTTGCTGTAGAAGCGCTCACTAATATGAAACATCTTAGTCTTCACAGCTTTTCCGTGAATTCGCCCACCCTCACCCTCAGTGGGCAGTAAGCCGATTAGTATCCCGTTTTTCTAGCACTCCTTGAAGATTTGAATTCTAGAAGACACCAGACGCAGAAATGAAAGAAAATTATCGCAATTCTCGTTGCAATTGGTTTTCATTGCTATCGCAACCGTACCGGGGTTTCGCTTCGCTCCATGCCCCGCACAGCCAACCCGAAGGATCGTCATGCAAATTAAATGCATTTCTGCTGTTCTCATTTGCATTTTAAAACCGCAACAACGAACCGAAAATGGTGTAATTAAAAATGCATGGCGTGGACGTTGCACTTTAACATTCTTCATGACGCCGTACCCGACGACGACCGCGACGACAACGACGACTATGAAGATACTTGGGTTCTGATAGTGCGACGACCGCGAACGCAAGGAAAGGGACAGAGACGTCTTGCTTTCGTCGGATGTCCAATGCGGCGGCGGATTGAAGAAGGTGAGGAGCTTTTTTTCGATTCCGTTTAGGGGATCTTAAGTCCATGAAAATCCCTTTATCATCTGTTCCTTTTCTCCCCTTTCGAGGGGATGTCAGGGAATGAAATAAAGAACGAAACGATTTCGCCAGCTATGCAAAACTATAAAATCCTTAATCGTCGCAAGCGCAAGACGAAGATGGGGATGCATTGTGGGCGGTTATGGAAATCGATTGCAACGAGCAGTGCCCGAATCACTTCTTGCGGTTTCAAATAGGAAAATCAAAAGTAAATAAGTATTGCAATTGAGAGAGTGAAACTACTTCCACTATGCATCGGTGGTGAACGGTCCTTTTGGAAGGACGTTGAAAGTAAGACTGCTTCGTTTGATCGGTTAAGATGTTGACGAGATTTGAGGCTGCTATGCTTAAAATTAATCGAATTTTTTGATAAAGTTCTACGATTATTGAAGGCCAGTGAACTTAATCGGAATGCACGGAAAGCAGTCCTAAATCTTCCAAAAACTGTCTATAAAGTGTCAAACAGGAAACGAATGCCTTCATAATAATACATCCAAGACGGCGGATGATATGGGCTAATGCTGAACTACGTATATACGAGCGAGGCTGCGTGTCCATCTAGAGACCATAGTTCCACAGTACGCCCTATTAAATTCTATTGTGCGCGCTGACAACACCAGACTCATATACCAACCTTGATTTCGCACCTTGATACAATGGCCTAAGATCCCATTTGTGCCCTTATTCCTGAAATTCTAGCTCACCAGCCAGTTACTCAACGAAATGACCTATATTTTGTCCTTAAATTTTTGGTTTTGTAATAAAAAAGGCCAGGTAAAATCAAGAGAGGGTGGATCAAAATGTAGCCGCGTTTGGAACTAGGTGGCGCTGATGACGAAGTTGGCATTATGATACTGCCGCCTATCAAACGACTCTACATTTCAGATAGGTTTATAGATTTGTATTTATTTGGCAGCCAGTTCTATCACACTGGTTATAGCGGAAGTCCTTGAAAAGGTCGATTGGGCACAGCACCAGAGATCCTACGAGTGTCGTACCGAAAGCTGTACGGAAGAGGGGGGCAAAAATTAACACTTTTTACTATAATCGATTCTGCTGATACAATTTTGGAGATAATTCAAGACCTTGTTTCAGTTAAAAATTCATGTTTCAACCAAATTTATCAAAAAAAGATCAGCCAAATATATTCAACATTTCCCAATAATGTTACAACCTGCTGGGGTAAGTTGTAACAAGAACTTAAAAAAAAATATAAGGCTTATTTGGGTGATAACTTCTTTTTTTTTTAAGGAAAAGGTAAAGAAATACAAATTAATATTAATAGCGTTCTTCCCAATCGTTGTTAATGCAGACATATAAACGTACGGTTCCTTTTGTGCGATGTGTGTCCACATTCAACATGATGTTAACCCTGATGATTACACTGCACCCATTACTCACGCGATAAGATTTGAGAAAATGGTTTGCAACATATTATGAGACACAAGTCCTAGATTAAGGAATCTAAAACCTTTTCTCACTGATTGTTGTTTTTCTGTTTTAGTTTCTCCTGTAAGAGTACTTCCTTCTCTGGCGAATTAGTTAATATAGCTGATATTTTTATTCTGGTAAAGCTCAGCGGTATTTTTTCCGCTTTGTGATAAGCTGTTATTTCCCCTTTATGGCTTGACTTTGTTAGCGGACGGAACCTGTCTGTAGTTAGCACGCGGTTCCCACACCTGAGCATCCATATAGGGGACCCGGGGGTTCCCTGATCAATCAACAGTGAACTACATTGATCATGTCGCAATCGAATTCAGACAATCCTCCAGTATTCCCGATGTCCAAACTTTCCAAGGAGCTTATGTCGATTCAAACCATTTTCTTGTTGTACCGAAGGTAAGAACTGGGATATCAAGAGACCAGCGGAGTCGAGAAAGGACACGACGGTTTGACACAATCGCAATGGACTGCTAGAATCCTTGTCGAACGATTCTCTCTCTAAGTAATCGACGCCGCCTGCGCACACAATCGAAGATGATTTGAGGATGAAGCTGCCACTGATGAGCTGGGTTTTACGACACCACCAAGGAAAAGCCCAAAGTTTGACGAAGATTGCAGGCAGGTACAAGTAGCAAAGTAAGAAGTTTACGAGGTACCGCCCTATGAGAGCTGTTTGTAAGCTCTACAAACAAAGACGAAGGCAGAAGACACGGCTTCTTAGGAGGAAAAAGAAAGAGAACGAGAAGCACGAGATCGAAGAGATGGAGAGGTGTCTTGGCAGGTATGATCTACGAAAAATTTATCAAAGGGCGAAACCGTTATCCAGTGCATATAAGGTTCGCACAGAAGCCTGCGAAGAACGAGAATGGGCAACTAGTAGTAGAGTCGCAGTCGATACTGAGAATCTGTAAAGATCAATTCTGCAGACTCAATATGGACGATTATCGACGAGAATTCTGCCCATCCGGCTTAGACGAATTCGAAGGCTGAACAAGGCTGCCGGTGCGGACGGGCTGTCCATTGAAATCTTTAAGGCAGCTGGAGATGATCTGGTTGGGCCCATGCACCAGCTCATCTGTAAGATATGGTCGGAGGAGAGCATGCTCGACGAGCGGAATCTCAGTATCGTTTGTCCGATCCACAAGCAAGGAGACCCCTTTGAGTGCGCCAACTGTAGAGGGATAAGTCTCCTGAACATCGCATATAAAATCTTCTCTGCTGATGGCTATGGAGAAATCTTGATAAGATCGTGCAAGACTCACTTGCCAACACAAGAGGCATGATATTTCAAAAGTCCGTACAATTAATGGCATACACGGACGACATTGACGTGATAGGTCGAACACAGTGAACCGGCAGTGAGACATTTGTTTTGGCATTGAAACGGAACCGGCTAAAGAGGGTCTGGCGGTAAACGAAGGCAAAACGTTGTATATACTATCGTTAAGAAAGACAGAGCATCGTCTTTCGACAGAGCGTCACAATTGGCATAGCTCCGGCCAGAGATAACCTACATATAATACAGATATCCAACTTCTACCTCCCTTGCCCCTTGATTTCATGTGACAGCGTTTTGTATACGCTTTTTGTCCCGTGTCTGCGAATACGTGTGAGCTCTTGAGAACAGCTGTGGGACGGCTGATACCCTTCCCCACCTTAGTAATGGGGTGAATTAGAGATTTTCTTTGAAAATTCGCTCGTTATTTGAACGTTTTTTCTCAAATTTCGGTGTTAAATTTTCAACACAGTATGGAGGGGTAAATGAACGAACAAAGCTTATGATCGTGAAGTCGATTCATTAAAACTTCGAGCAATTTACAATCTGAGATACTAGGACATAATTAATGAACGTACAACACAGTGTGAATTTTTGCATATGAATAAAAATTAATAATACATTCAGCCGTTTAGGTAACTAATAATAAAAATATTATTAAAGCGTGAATCACAAAAAAGAAGTTTTGACAACCATTTTTATGCATTAGTAATAGTTGCAATAACTTGCCATTGTTCTTATCAAATTGTTTAATTTGAATTCATGAGTTTTTCAGAATTCATGAATTCGGCGTTTAAAGCGGATTTGTATTTTTTATTTTTTTTTTCATTCATTCAGATTTTTAATTTGTCACGTACTTAATTTTAGGTCAAATAGTTCCAGTTAAGTGAACATTGCAATACATTTTTATTCATGTCCATATAACAATGTAAGAAAATTGTCTTAAAAATACGAGTTAACATTTGAACAACCTCCGAACAACATACCCACGTATGTTACATGGATCGTACATGGATTGTAGGCAAAATTCACGAATCAGCTGCCATTATCCCACTAAATTTATGAATCTGCCGCAATTTCCCACAAAATTCACGAATCGGCCGCCATATTGTGGTGAATTGACAAGCTTTGAAAAAGAATAAGTGAAATACAAGGGTTTATTACTACATCTTCGTTGTGGGCTGAGGGTAAAAATGGCCGAAGTTGGATATCTCTATTATCCATTATCTCTGGCTCCGGCCCGAAGAGTCTTCGACTCTGAGTCTGTGGGACAACACAACAGTGGACGTCCACGTACACTATGGTCCATACAAGTCGAAGGGGACCTCAGTCCACTTGGTGTGCGAATCTGGATACAGCTGGCGAGAGAACATGTCGGGTGAGTCGCAGGTTGACACCGGACTGTAGCACCCTAAGAAGAAGAAGAAGAGCCTATTGGCCTGGTAAACAGTGCTCATGTTCAAAACAATCGGTAAAAAACTAAGGTTATCACCCGTTACAACTTACCCCGAGAAAATGTTACAACTTGCCCCAGCATAGAATTTTACGCAAAAAAAAAAAAAACAACAATTTACAAAACACCCAAGCTCACTTGTATATTCACAAAATTAAAGCACAACAGCATGATAAGAAAAAAACAATGAGCACTGTATCTCTTATGTGTGGAGAGGGAGACCAAAAATACATAAAAAAAGTTACAAACCTGCCTTTTTTGGGCACCCATCGCAGATCCTTCCTCATCGACCTTGAATGGGCAATTGGAGCAGACATCCCGAAAGGTATGGCAAAAAAACAAACATTTTCTCCTTTTACGTGTTTCTTAATTCTGAGAGGAACATTGTTTTGTTGGCTTCCTAGCTCGCTGTACCCCAACAACTGAATGGCATGGCTCACGTATACAATAAGCGGGTCACACTGTAAATGTCAAAACTGTGTTGGGATATGTTTAAGTAAAACTATCGTGACTCTCCCAAGCAAAAAGCGACTATCGTTCGATAACGTCAGACAGAGACGATAACGTCAGACGATTCTCTACAATGTCCCAAGACAGTGTTATATACACATTTACCGACTATTTCCTTCAAGAGTCTAATTCCACCCTCCCCAAGGCAAAAGTCGAAACAGTAGACCGCATCTGATGAAATACAGAGCAATTATACAATCAGAAGACGCCACTGCCGTATGTACAGGGGTACACTCTCAGAGGTTGACATTGCTCAATTACCCGCTTCAGCTCCTTTGCTTGACTCAGCCAGTGAACCGTTGACATTTTATCAAAACCAACTTAAAACGACACATTTTCTTCCCTTCTGTCAATCAGAGGTGCTCGTCGTAAGTTTCCCAGTCAACAAATTCCCAAATCCTGTCAGTTAGTTTCACACTTAGAGCCTTTAATGATAGTCTCTGCATGTGGTGGCATTTATCATGTTGATTCCTTCTTCTTCCTGTGCACCCTTCAAATCCGATGTCCCACTCGATAGTTCCTTTTCGTTTGGTGAAGTTGGTCTTACAGAATGCACCCACGCCCTCTGCAGCTGAGTTCGATAAATTGTCAAATCGACTGCATGCAGCTACAAGGACGCATGAATCCAGCAAATTTGTGGCGAAAAGGGGATTCCAATGGACAAGCAACAGGAATAAGCCAACTGTTTCGGAGGATTGCAATTTGATTCCTACGTACTCCCGCTTGTAGAGCGTGCCGATTAGCAACAGTGCAAGCAATGAGTGAGCAACTAACACTGACCGCACACCCGATACGATACATCACATCACAATGATGGTCGATAGAAGCAGAGCTCGTCCGGACTTGAGAATCTTCTGCACGTTTCGTGGGAGGACGGGGGAATGACTCAAATTTTCCTCTGCATCAGGAAGTCCTTGCGATTGTATTTCCTGCTTTTCTGCTTCATCAAGTTTGGTATTATTGCGGGGAATCCTGTTAGTGAATGTTATCAAAAATATAGACTGCTCAAGGGGATGGGAGGGACGGGAGGAAGGAACAGCACGGATGGTGCTCCTCGTCAGGAAGATGATGAAGCTGATAGAGTATAAACAAGCGATGCTCGCATGACTGAGTGGCATGTACAATATTAAGGCCGAGGAATACATAAATTCGTAATTATTGCTGCGAAAGAAAATCGATATCGGAGCGCGATGCGTAGGATATGACAGAATGCTCGGTTCTGCTTGTGGACAGCGAGAGGCGGAGAGTGCCTTCGGGTGAATTCTGCGGTCATGACGTTCCTTGCCAGTCACTAACAGTAAATATGGTGGATGGGTGTTCCTTGATGTGAATAATTGTTCAACTTCATGGATATGTACTTAATCGTCCTAGTTCTGGGAAATGGCCGCTAGGTGCCTGCTTGCTTCTAATTGGCGAGATTTACGCTACGGTTTGTACGCGAACATTGAACGTGGAAATCGTAGATTCGGATTTCGTAGGTATTCACAAGATTCGACTCTTTTGCAACTCGGCTGATCTGTGCTCATGTATCTTACAAATTCATAAAATGCTGCGGTGCCGCAAGCGTTTCGAACTCGGTTCAAACGAGCGTTTCGTCCAAGGGCAAGGTCTGAAGCACGCTTGCGCTTGACTTCAACTTTATTGAGCTGTGCACACGTACTTGCGGCTACACAATAATACTATAAAAGGAGCCGTTCAGTGTCACAAATCCTCATGATAAAGCTAGGTTGCCGCATTTTTTTTTGTGTAGTCACCCATGCGACGTCGCTGAGTTAACGCCAGATCCGATCGTACTTGCGTTGCCGCTAAAGTATTTTGCACGCTTTGGCGGCGCATGTAAAGAGGTTTCAGTCTGGTTTACTTACAAACTTCATACATTTATGCAGTACAATTTCATTTGACACTAAATCAATAAAAATTATTCATGGAAGGGAAGTTTGGTTCAACCCACATGTTCTGTCCACAAGGTAAACATTAAGATGACCCAGACACTAGATCGCAAACGTGTGTGTGTACAAATGTGCTCGTATCTGCAAAATTTATTCATTTTGGGGTTGCCAAGCAGCTGGCAAAATAATTCGCATTCTTTCAATCGTGGGCTGTAGAAGCCCCACAGGATATTGATCAAGTCTACTGCTCAAAATTGCACCCGATGGCATATTTAAATGATTATGGATTAGTTTGCAAAATGATTATGGATTACTGGGAAGCACTGCCTAAACTACCCACACACATATTTCTGAGAATTGTGATGTACAAGGTCGAATATGACATTAGATCTAAAGGGGTGGGGGCGCGTTTATCTCATTTGTAGATTTAATTATGATTCTCAATGTTTTTTGTTACGACTTCTGCTTAAACTAATAAAAAGTTTTTTGTGTGATTGACTCTTGGAAATTCAAGTTCCAGGTAAGGGCTATTTCACATGGTGTTCCTCAGGGTTCAATCTTGGGCCCTATACTATTCTGCGTGTTCGTTAATGACCTCCCATCTGTATGTAAGCATACAAAGATTCACCACTACATAGACGATTAGATCTATCGTTCGAAGACGTCAATAATCTTGTCCGTTGCCTTAATGTTAATCTTTGCGTGATGCGTGATGATGAATGGGCATCAAGAAATGGGCTTCTATGAAATCCAGGCGGTCCCTATCGCTAACAGGTCTTTTGCGTTTTATATATTTCTGATATTCTGGGAAATGTCTTACGTTGGTAGAATCTGTAATCAGCCATGGTTTTACAATTAGTCGGAACTTACATATTATGCAAATTTTTTAATTTGTGGCGACATAAATATTTATCTCAAGACCTACATTATCTGCATATTTAACGATACTTTAACTATCATGAAATTATTGCTTAGTACTTATTCTATTACATTTTCGACTACGTTACTTTTTGTAAGCGCTACAGCAATAGACACAGTTTCCACTTAACGCTCGATACAGTCCGTCGGCTCCCCGCCAGTTCACAAAATATTGTTCTTTGAAATTTAATTAAATAAATAAAACGTGAACATTATATTATCCGATTATCTTTTCTTTACTCCGCTCAACCACCACAAATTTGCCATGTCCATGCCTGTCGGCGGAAACTAACTTAAACCTTTGCTTTTTTTTTATTATCTCTGAATATGCACGAATACAGCTTATACTCATTAGTGCTATGCAGTCGGCAGTATCCACACAATCGGCCAAATTAACTGTTTGTTTTACTCAGATCCTAATACACAGTTTGGGAGAAGTAATGTAAGTAGGAGGAAGCATGTACCGATGTGTGAACTAGTTCCAAAACAAAAAGATATTGCTATCATCATAGACATTAATCTGGTTTCGTCGCAAGTGATGGTTGGCTGCAAAAGTTTAAGAAAATGTGTGGTATTCGATACCTATTTTGTCATTTCAATTAGAACTGGTTTGCCCTTTTGAGAAAAAAACTCAGCGAGAAAATGTTGGATTTGCAACCAACAACGGAACAACTTTACAACGTTGATGAAAGGGGGCTATAATGGAAGCTGCTACCGGAAAGGGAGAAAAACAAGAAGAAATGGCTAACAAGAAAAGGCTAACATTTCAGCGTCACCATAAAGTAAAACTACTTGTCATAAGAAGAGCTCAAAATTCTCGTTCCTTAAGAAATGTGTCCAACTGTACATGCATTACAGGAACTCCAATTCGGCCTGGATAACCTCAGTCATTTTTAAGGACTGGTTCTAAACCCAACTTATTCCAGAAGTATATGGTTAAGGGCTTGTTAATTTTGGACAATACCCTTAGCCAGCATCCAGAGAGTGAGCTTCAAATTTCATATGAACGCGTTTCAGTCGAGTACATCCTGTGAATAGCAGGGTTATATAAGTGGACGAATTAATTCGTTTATTCACAATTCAATCATGTATTACATTTCATGTACAAGAGTAGTAGATTTAAATCCAAAAATAAAGTAATAGAACAATTTCATGCCTACTAGTGTGTGAGTGATGGGCATATACCCTGTATAAATACCTACCCGTTGGGTATTTACCCGAGGCACATCGCTACACATGCCTACCAATGTAACACCACAAATTCAGCCTATGGATCAATTCTATAGAAACAATTTGCTGCTATCAATTGGTGCTTCTGAAAAGGATAGGTATTTATCACAGATGTTTAAACATTTTATTGAATGTTATAGAAAATTGCACTTTTTCTCTTTCGTATAAGTTGCGTTTATCAAAAATAAAACATTATTTATTATAATTACATATTGGCTTGTTTTTTAGTAATTGCAAAGAGACATTGTAATAACAGTGAAAGATCATAATACGGACAGCTCTCTTAGGCGGACAATCCTCTTGAGCGGACAATTTCGCACGACCGTGGATCTTGAAACGAAGTTCTATACTTTTTATATTCTCTTTAGAGGACACTCACTAATCCGGACACGGACAGGGACGTCAGCTAAAATCTTGTTAATTTAATTATCTTAGGCGGACTAAATTTGTTTTTCAGAAAAACTTTACAGCTGAATTTTTGCAGAATATGCAAACGATAAAGACAAAAAAGCTGACTTTAATAAATAGCAAGAGCACAGTGTATGTGTGTTGCGCACGTGCCATCAAATTATTGTCTCTACTCAAATGGAAAATGGATTCTAATTCCGAAGCTGTGTGTTGCTGTTGTATTTTGTTTCTTCTGTCTTTATTTTCATTTTAGTTTGTTTGCAAATTTATTGGACTGTATATCAATAATTTTCCTTCTCTTAGCCGCACAAAAGTGCTGCGACTGTCGCTGCCCGCCTATGAGAGCTTTCACTGTATATTTCTATTTTTGATGAATTGTACGTAAAAACATCCACAATTTGAGGACATTTGCCTCAATGAGTCCACGCTCGTTACAATATAAATATATAGTTCACTATATCAAGCGTCTACTGTACTACTATTTTTTGAACAATGCATTCTTTTGTTTACTTTTATTCTATTGTTTCGTATATTTCATATTTTTACTAAACCTCACAACTTACTGACTGCAACAAAAGTAGACCAAATTATTATAGCTGCTAATCTTCCAAGCAAGTTGTTGGTAGTGACTAGAGCGTCAACTCCGAAGCTGAGAGTGCCATTTTCGATACCCGAGCTTACAAACATTCATAATTCACGGCTCCGACACTTTCAAGTCACTGACAATGCTATCAGAGCATTCTTCTGCAGTCGGTATAAAACTGTAGGTCCTCGTAATAGAACAATACCACGCACAACACGAGTGGTGGCTGTAGAAGTTAGGACCAAGTTTACCATGGACCGTCGTGACACTCACATTAAGCTGAGAAGCATACATGTTGTTCTATGACATGTTGTGTAAATGCAAGAAAGTTCACTTCATTGCAATTTCATTGTCTACACGTGACAAATGAACGTACATGGCCTACGCCCCATGAAGGGTTCAAGCCTGAGCGATAGTTCCCTTCCATTGTTGACGGTCGGCAGGCACGCTGCTTCCAGACATCATGATCGCACGGACTTGGTCTTCACATCGGAGTTTCGATCCCTTCCTCATTCTTGAACAAGGAAGTTCGGAAACGAAGACCCTCTGCGCTGTCTAGCTCGACGTGCCCGAACTAGTGTAGTCGATGTGTATTTACATTCCGCACTGCATCCACATATTTGCACAGCTCGTAGAGATCGCAGCTGTGCCTCCTTCTAAACTCACCAACAGGACCTTATATCGGAGAATCAGCTCTTTCGTTCTGCTTGTCATCCTCCTCCACCTGCTGCATATGGAAGGGCTGCAAACTACAAGTCTTAGAGAAGTTATGACAAACCGGAGAAAGAGCGGTTGTTTATTACTCCCGACGTAGATCATTTTCCTCAGCCTCGAAATTGTGCCTGTATACCGAGATGTTTTGTCGCAGTTGATGCATGACGGATATAATTATCACCACGTTGGGGACGCGATACGACATCTCCATTCCGTGTTAACAGCTGCCCCTGCCATCTTCTTCAATTTCTGATTGAAAATATCACACGACAGGGTGTCTCAGTCGTGCCATGATTGGTGAGGGTTGGAATGGTTCAGATGTCTATAAGCCAAGCTGCAAAAATGTTCAACTCTACACCGGTACAAGCGCAACTCCTCTAGAAACCTTCTACGTTTAAAAATACTCCTGACCTTTACCTGTACCTGAGGGGAAATGGCAAACCTTCTGAGATTACCTTCACCACCATTGCACAGTGCATCCCACTCCTGTGCATCAAGTCGGAATCTAATTAACTAACTTTCATCAAAATTGATTAGAGGTCATAATCTTCCTTTGATTTGCCGCAGCCATACTTAATGCAAGGGACATTTACACGAAAGCACATGCGTGTGTGGTATGGTTGTGGGGTCACGTGTACAGTCCCTTTGTGCCCTTTCATTCGGTTCTCGAAATAATCTCCTCGAAGGTATCCTTTTGTGTAATTGTTGACGTAGTCGTTTTGAAGGCACTGTGGGGTGATACAAAATTCATTCAGGAGCCACTCGCAGGTGGTATTGGGCAAAGAAACCCTCAATGTGTCGTGCATTAAAACGCTCATGACCTTACTACTCCTTTTGCGTTGCAGTCTCCTCGAGAGCAATATGGTAGTAAGCCACCCCGATTCGCCGTTGTGACCATGGGTAGATAGTAAATTGTGCCTGCACAACCTGTAGAATGTTAATGGCATAGTGCTACATGCGAGTACATGGACTGCAGTAGTATAACTCATTTTTAGCTCTAGTGGGGGATGAAATGGCTCTCAGTCTGTGGAGGAGAGCTAAACGAATGCTCTCTCAGGGCCCTCTGCGCATGCGGTAGGAGAATGTGGACTTCATTCAATTCTGTGTTGAAGAGAAAGTTTCTCCTGTGTGGGGAGTTTGGTAGCAGGAAGAGAGCAAATACAAACTGTTTATCTTTGACGTGCTGGTCGGCAACAGGTCGGTGACAGCATGCGACAGTTCTTCAATTTGCGGAAAATTTGGGAAGCTTTGAGCTTCTTCGAGGAACCGAGAAAGTTGTTTGACCGAAGTGGCTGCACTCATGCAGAGTAAACATGTCGCGAAACATGTTTTACGAATTGAATCTAGACTGCCAACGTGGTAGTAAGCATGTAGAAGTTGGAAAAACTTTAAAAATACGTATCCTTTTTCAGAGAACTCAACAAATTCGTCAGGTTGACTTAAAGGGCATGCACCGGGGACTTGGAGCACTCAATTCGCCGGTTTATTCAAGGGCAACGTGGTTCTGAAGGCCCCTGTTAGACAGTATCATCTCAGTGCAATCAGTATGGGTCTGGGCTCTCATTGCGTAACTTCTCGGTGAAAAGACTATCGTCTTTTCGACTTACTTTAGTGATATCGTCGATGATTTGCTTCATGCGAATCCATCAATATCGTCTCGTCTATCGAGAACAAATGTGTCTCGTAAAAATGACACATGACACACACAATCCTCTGAAATCATTTTTGTAACGTTTTACCGAAATAAGTTTACGTAAAATCAATCAAATTGACACACACGGGGTCCGATCACTGGATTGTGAAGAGAAAGGCACAAATGTTCTCTATTCCAATATCCACCTACACGAATTTATTTATAACCAATTGTTTACTTCTTAAAATGTACTATACTTTAAATGCCACTATTACTTTATTAGAAAAGTATTTGCTGCCATTCAGGCTGAACCAACTTACACTTTGAACACTCTATCTACATCGCCTGTCGTTCCGATAATAATACAACAGCCATTCCAAACTGACGCAGTCCAACATAGGTTTTCATCCCAACTATTCCTTGATTCGCAAGGACAGGTTAAGCCTAAAAGAAGCCGATCTTAACGTACGGTTTCCCAATATAGCACACCATCTCTAAGACCAGCATGATGAAGAACAGGAGAAGGTGAAAGCTATTGGTGCTGTATTCCAGCGAATGTACACGGTCAACGAAGTAAGTAGGCCGAACCACGACCTGGAGAACGAAGCCCTTCTGAACCACACTAATCTTTGTCACGAGATAAGTCAATGGCGATCCGAGAATCCGAGTTTTACCAGGTTCAGTGACGATATGGTACATACTGCCATCGCCAATGATGGGAATCACATCTTTATTTCTCAAGAAGATCTCCAGGGTACCTTCCACTCGCTGAAGAAGAAAAAGTCAGTGGGAATTGATGGAATACCGAACATTGTGCTTCGCTATCTTCCCCCCGAAGCAGTCCTTATTTACACAACCTTGTTCAACAATGCGCTGAGTAATGCACATTACGCGATGCACTGGAAATCAGCTGTAGTGCTACCGAGCCCTAAACGCGACAAAGACTAATCCATCCCGACAAACCTCTGGTCGATCAGTCTCCTTCCTTGCATAAGCAAAGTTTTTGGAAAGGTAGTCATTCGAGTCCTGAAACAATGGGTTGAGGAAAATAAAATGGAAAAGTAAAGGAAAAAAAAAAAAACATGCCGTGTGCAAACTGGTATCCGACATTCAGTGGAATAAGTGCAAAAAACAGTGCACGGGTGCCTGCCTTATTGACTTGGAGAAAGCTTTCGACATCGTTTGGTTGGAGGGCCTCTTCCTCAAGCTGCTCCGAGCCTGACCATAAGTATAAGATAAAATAAGATTTATGACATGATGACAAGTAGAACATTCGTCGTGAAAAGTGGTGATGTAACCTCTTCCACGGTCTTTGACATCAAAAATGGTCTGCAACAGGGGGCGGTTGGTTCGCCGATATTGTTTTCAGTATTCACTGCAGATCTTGTAGGTTCCATGCCGCACTTAATTGCGTACGCCGGCGATCTAGTAGCGTACAGATCAGGTCCGAAGGTCGAAGTGATCAATAACTTGCTGCAATGTGACTTCGATCAAATCCAGTGATCTTGCGATAACTGGAAGTTGGTTATCAACTTCCAGAAGTGTGAAACAATCCTTTTCAGGACCCCGTTGTACTTGGCATCTTGGGATACAAGCATAAACTGGCGTAAGTTCGGCATAGTTGACCCGCAGGGACGGGCTTTGGATGTGAAAAGTGTAGTAAGGTATCTTGGCATTTGGTTGGATCAATATCTGTATTTTGACAAACATATAGATATTCTGACAAAAGCTAAAAAGGCCCTTGCTTTGGCAAGAGGGTTGTTTTACAGCGGCCAACTTGATACGAGGGTGAAGGTAATTTGCTACATGGCCCTTATCCGGCCAATTATGGCGTACGGCTGCCCCCTATGATTCAACGTGAGCCCTTCCCAGATGGAAAAGATGAGGTTGTTCGAGAGACAATGTCTTCGAACCTGTCTGCGGTTATATCGCACACCCGAGTCGGAGTACAAGAAGTTCTATCCTAACGAGATCCTGTACAACGGGGCAAACTTAAATAGGATTGATAATTTTATTATTAAGTTAATCAGAAGGCACATTGCACGAGCTATGACTTCTTCCAACAGTCTGATCTTTGGGGCTTATTACCCCAATAGTATGTATCATGAAAGAGTGCGCTGCAACGGCTTTGTTCCACCTGAAGCATTTCTATATTTGGACACAATTGGCCTCATACAGGATACTCAAGGATGTCCTGTCATCTTCCATGTCGTACGCCGAACAGTGGATAGGTGACTCCAATATGAACCGGATATCACTCGCACCCAAGAGGATCTTCTTCGGTTCAGTAGAGCGATCCCCGCTCGAGATAGGAAAGAGTCTGCCAAAGAACGGGGTGGTTACACCAAAGCCAGTCTCTGTCACCGCTAGCTTTTCTTAATGATCAGGTAGTTGACCATAGTGGCAAGCTTACATAGGTTTTAAGGTAGATTTCAAGAAAAAAAAATCGGATCCAAAAAAAAATATAAAACCAAAAAAATATAAATAAAACAAAAAAAAAGTGCACCACGGCGTATAAATTATATATGTTAGGCATATACATAACATATACGCCCTGGTGCACGTCTCCGTACTCTTACAGACATAGTTCAGATAGTATTAAGTTTTATATTAGGGTAAGTTAGAATTAGGTAGTAATTTAAGAAGTTCAGTCTTTCCAAGTTTTTCATAAGTTTTCTTGGTAAATGAAAAAATAATAAAATTTGTCTTCAAAGACTAAAAAAAAAAACCGAAGATTAAGCCGAAAGGCACATTTATACAAACATTTGAGTATCTTAGAGTACCAGCTTACGGTCAGTAAGTTAGTATTAGGAGCAATTGTTAACTGTTAAGTTAACTAACTTAGCTAGTTTTAAGTATTTTTGTCTAGCAAGTAAGTACATAAAAAAACCAGCATGAAGAAGCTCGCAATTTTCGAAAGAAAAATACTGCGACTCACTTCGATAGGGACCGTCAAGGACACCACAAACACAAGAAGCAACCAAGCACGCATCATCCCCCTACAACAGTACATGGTGACAATGTTCCGAAAGCAGCTTCAAGATATCAACAACCATTCTAACGAGGCAATCACGAAGCTAAGAACAAAAATCTCCCGCCAACGCTGCTCGCTAAACGCTCATAACCTTCCAACGACGTCGGCAACGAGCTGCAGGTATTTTACCAGAGCAGCGATAGTAATCATCATAGTAATCTCACCACCACCCCATCCCAAAAGGACCACCATGGACACACGGATTTGAACAACCCGATGTAAGCACTAGACATTGTAGGACATAAAAAATAAACCGACAATAATACCAAATGTTAAATTAATCAATGTGTATAAGTTGGGCACCTATTGTTGAGCCAACACCCTAACCTTTAGTTTTTAAGCCTAGTTGTAATCTCAATTGTAAAAATACTTGTCTTTCTTCATGGTCGATTCGAAATGAGATATAGACCTTGCTTCTATTACTGATCTCTGCTCTGCCGCACTTTCCGGTTGGTGGCAATAAAAGATAATCTAGGCTTATCCTCATTCAGCGAGCAAAACTCGCATCAAGGTCGATCTGAGAAGAATCACTTGTCGGACTGGAAGATTCACCCGATTTTCGGTCGGTGTTGATTGAGGAAATACTACAGCCGTGAATGAATCTTGTCTTGGTAAAGATGATCCAAATGCCCTCCAGTTTAGTATCAAACTTCGCGATCGCTTGAACTTGAAAATATTTCAGTTGTACAGTGAGTTAAAAGACTCGTCGGCAGAACGACAGCTTCATTTAGCTAAAGTTGGTTTCTTTTTTGTTCTGAAGAACCTTACTTTGAGACCTTTCATGGGATATCGAACCATATGGGTAAGTTTATAAGTGGAGTGGGAAATCTCCAATTTCTTCAGTAGCTTACAGATTGAAACACGCTTGCCCTGGGATTTTATGGAAATCTTCTTAAAGCCGGGTGTATTTTTATGATTTGGTTACTTTCTTATCCTCAGACCCATGTAATGTCTAAGCCTGAACTACGGCTGCCATTCATCATTGACAGTCCTGGGCACGTTACTTCCGGTCATTTAGGTGAAATGATCGTCCGTATGAGTACTTAGATTCGTCTTCCTTTCCATCTCGAACCAGGAGGCTCAGATTCGAAGAGCCCCTTAGCTGGAGCATTGGTGTCCATGCGCTCGAATTGGCCAACCTCGATTTTGGCCATGTCTTAATACACATTGCTGCTCTGGTAGAATCCTTGCAGTTTGTTGTCATGGGAAAGTTCTGCTCGCTAGAAAAAACCCATAGTTTCACAACGAATGTAGAAAGAACTTACGAGAGCTGTTCGTGAGCTCTACGAACAGAGACGAAGGGACGAGACCCGGCTTCTCAGGAGAAAGAAAAAAGAGCACGAGAAGCGCGCGAGAAGCGCGCGATCGAGGAGATGGAGAGCTACGGTAGGAACGATGTCCGAAAGTTTGGGTGAAACAGTGGATATAAGGTTCGAGCTGTTCTCAGTGAAGAAGCCTGCCGGGATGAAAATGGACAACTAGTAGTAGAGTCGCAGTCGATACAGAGAATTTGGAAGAACCATTTCTGCAGACTGCTAAACGGCGATGATGACACCAATACCGCTGTCAGGCAGAATGTTCCACTCAATATGGACGATGATCGACGAGAATTCCGTCCCCCCGACTTAGACGAGGTCAAGATAGCAATATCAAGACTGAAGTCTAACAAAGCTCCCGGTGCGGACTGACTTTCCGCTGAAATCTTTAAAGCAGCTGGAGATGTTCTGGTTGGGCTAATGCACCAGCTCATCTGTAAGATATGTTCGGAGGAGGGCATGCCCGATGAGTGGAATCTCAGTATCTTTTGCCCGATCCACAAGAAAGGAGACCCCTTTGACTACGCCAACTATAGAGGGATAAGTCTCCTGAACATCGCTTACAAGATCTTCTCTGCCGTTTTGTGTACTCGCCTAAAGCCGTTTATAAATAACCTGATAGGTCCATATTAGTGTGGCTTCTGGCCAGGGAAGTCCACCATCGAGCAAGAAATGCATACCTTTTTGTCGATTTCAAGGCCGCATATGACAGCGTGCATAGCAACGAGCTATACAAGACCATGTCTTGTTTTGACATTCCTGCCAAACTCGTTAGGTTGTGCAGGATGACGATGGAGAATTCTCGCTACTCCATCAAGGTCGGTAACGAACTCACCGAGACCTCCCATGTCAAAAATGATTTTAGACAAGGCGACGCGCTGTCATGTGATTTCCTTAACATCATCCTGGAGAAGATCGTGCAAGACTCACACGCCATCACTAGAGGCACGGTCTTCCAGAAGTCCGTATAACTGTTAGAATACGCGGATGATATTAACGTGATTGGTCGAACACAACGAGCCGTCAATAAAGCGTTTGCGGGCATTGAGTCGGAAGCGGCTAAAATGGGTCTAGCGGTGAATGGGGGAAAAAACGAAGTATATGCTGTCATCAAGAAAGGACACACAACATCGACGTCTTGGACAGAGCGTCACAATGGGCAGCTATAACTTCGAGGTAGTCAAGGAGGAGGCATGGACAATCTCAAAAGCGGATGAGGAAGTCATTTTCGAAAGAAAAGCTCTGCGTGCGATCTTTGGTCCTATTTGCGTTGACGGTCTCTGGAGGAGAAGATTCAACCACGAACTGTACGGGCTATACAGCGACGTGAGTCTAGTCAGGCGTCTTCGGATCCAAAGCCTAAGATGGCTAGGCCATGTAGAGCGTATGGACAACTCAGCTCCGGCCAGAAGAGTCTTCGACTCCGAACCCGTGGGACAACGCAACAGAGGACGCCCGCGTTTAAGGTGGCGCACGAGAAGAACCTCAACCAACTTGGCGTGCGACACTGGAGACAGCTAGCCAGAGACCGTGCTGGCTGGAGAGGCTTGTTGGTTGAGGCCCAGGTCCACCCCGGACTGTAGCGCTAAATAAAGAAGAAGAAGAAGTTCTGGGAGCACAGATGAGAATGTGGCTGCTGCAGCCGAGACCATCACTGGGCCATTTCCATTCGAAAATGAGGATAGGAACAACGCTTCAGCCAACGGTGGGCGTTACAGAGCCATCTTTTTTCTTTTTTTACTGGAATTTAAGTCATGTGTTTGGACGTTCTAAGGTTTACGCAGGATGGCGCACCTTGCCACAGAGCACATGTCACAATCGATCGTTTGCGCACCAAAATCTCAAATGGTGTTATCAGCCGCCTTGGCAATGTCAATTGGCCGCCTTGGAGCTGCGACTCGACCCGTTTTGACTTTTTTTTTGTAGGGAACCGTTGTTATGCCAACGAACCGGAAACGATTCAAGCACTTAAGGGCACTATCATGCAAGCAATCTGTGAGCTACAGCCCGAAATCACCAACAAGCTCTTGGAAAATTGGGGTGACAGAACGCGCTACTGCCAAACCAGCCGAGCCAATTGAATGACGTTGTGTTTCATAATTAACGGGAATCTCTATTGTTACTAATAAGGCCATAGTACATGCACAAAACTCACTTTTGTTAATTTTATTGCATTCTTAAGAATAAACTCGTATTTGGCCCTCCCTGTACTTAATATTTATTTAAGTTTGCATTCTTATTTCTAAAATATTCATATAAGATTATGTTCTTTAAGTAAATGTATTAAATAAATTAAACTGAGATTTAACACAACTATATTCATGTGTATAATAAAATAGGTGTACCGGTACTGGCCTTGTGAAAGGCTGTACCGCTGTACATGTTGAGTGAGATTGAATGACTTATTGTGTCCAAGATTGAATGGTATACCTTCAGAGTAGAACTCGACCAATCAACGGCGCAGACAAATACATACAAGATTGGACTTTCTTTGTCTAGTTATAATAATTGTCATATTCATTAGCCCACACAATCTGTTCTATCCAATCGACATACGATGAGATCCTCGTATAAACCCCTGGATACTTTGATGAGCCCAGCACCCCGTACGAGGTTATTCCAATCAAATATCCATGAGTTCGACCAGATCGCGCATTCTCAAAGTTGACTTGCAGCGGTCCGCCGGAATCACCCTGTGAAAGGCAAACCCAAGTGTGTTATGATACATCTACAGGATTGATAGGAAAAACTTGCTTACCTGAAATGTATCAGTCCCTGCTTGCTTGTAGTCGGTAGCACATATTTGACCATCGATGATGCCTTCTGGAGTATTCTCCTGCTTTGGCATGATCCCACGACACACGTCGTTCGGGACTATGGTCAAGTTGAACTCGGTCAGGCGGTTTGTTAGCGCTCCAGCAAACTGAACTGAGCCAAATCCCATAGCAAATGCATGGGTAGCTGGCAGTTCCTCATGGTACCATAAACGTATCGGCCGAACGAATTCAGTGAATCTGTGGAATATTCAAACAATGTGATCGGGCTTTCAAACGGCACCGTTGCACACTTACATGATGGGCTTTGCGAGCTCAAGCAGGGCTATGTCGTGATAGAGGATATCATCTGTGTACTGCGGGTGTTTAACTATCCGATTGATTTGCCGTGTCTGTGGGTCGATATTCTCCTCGGCTGCTTTCAGATTTAAGTCACCAAAACGAACGTACTTTGGTGGTTCACTTAAAAGGGAATTTAGTCTTTATTTTGAGAGGATGGGAATGAGAACTCCAACTCACCCATAAAGATCAGCGCAATGAGCTGCAGTGACTACGTAGATGTTGCTTATCAGGCTTCCACCGCATTTGTATTCAGTCCTATTGAGCACTGTGTTCCTAAAGCCAATTGCACCCTGAAATGGTAGAAGGCACTATGGTTAATCGAGTTCGATGGGCGGATGCATAAGCTGCGTTGTAAGAGAGGTGAGAACGGACCGAAACAGGGCTTGGAACTTGATTTGAGGACGGACGAGTCTTGAGAAAATCCCTGACACACGCAAGCTGTGATCATTGTATTAAAGAAAAGTAGACGAGGGTCAATGTGCCAACGAGGGCTGTCAATCGGTTTGGTGGGAAGTCATGAACCTGTCACGTCAAATTGCATTAAGTGCACAGATCAACCGGACGCTGTTAAAATGCCGCCTTAATGATTGTAACTGACAAAGATAAGGGTCATTCGACCCCAAATCAAACGTCCACTTGCACGTACCATATGAGGGTATTCCCCAGGCTCAGCCAGCTGCCTTCCATGGAAGTCGGTCACCTCTTCACCGCCATCGTTATCCGCGTCGGGGAATATACTCGACAAATACTGTTCGTATTCTAAACGGAAATGAAATTAAATACCCAATCTGTAAGGGGATTCCGTTGCTTACTAATTTGACCGACTCTCTTCTTTTTTTTGGCCTTGGCTTTGGGTTTATTTCGTGCGTTGTTATTGCGCGGTGTAGGTCCTTTCTTCTTGTTCCCATTCGGCTTACCCGAAGGCGCTGCATTATTGCCTGCCTTGGGTTTCTTGGCCGGCGCGTGTTGAGCGGGTTTCGGTGGGTGATTTGCTGGTTTGGGGCTTGGCTTGGTCCTAGGCTTGGGCGGTTTGGCTGGCTGATTTGGATTTGGTGGTTTTTTCATTGGCTGGCTCGGTCTGGGTTTTGGAGTCTGTGATGGACGTTGTGGAGGTTGTGGCAAATTGCTTCTAAGAAATGGGTTGTTTGCATATTGATCGACATTCCTCTTCACTGGCACTTGTGGGTGGCCATTTTGGGTGTACCCGGAGAGCTGCCCATTCGGGACTGCTTGATTCCACTGGCGATTTCCGTTGTTATTCACAGGCGTTGAGAATTGCTGTGACTGAACGAACACACCATTACCGAACACTGCACTTCCACTGGAGATGAATGACACTGCACTAGCGCCACCGATGCTGCCACTCAAACCTTGGTAATCGGAAGTGAAGTATTGAGGTTTGACACAAGAAAGTGGCAGCAGAACACAGGTGACGACGAGAATTCTCCAATTCATTTCGTAACTATGCACTATAAACATATGTCCAAATACGCCAGACGGCTGTGTCCGCAACTATTTGCTTTTGCGTCATTAGACACTTCGAAAACAACAAGAAACCGAATTTTTGGCTAGTTGCAGATAACTTCGAGTAAAACCGAAGTCTGTTGAGACCATCGTTTCGAGTGAATAAATAAATACTAAAAGCTTCACAACTTCGTCTCGAACGATCGACACGGCGAGACGGAAAGAAAATCCCCCGAAATACACACCAATCGACAAACAAACAGAATTCCGGTTTGGCCAGTGTGAGAACAAGAACCGTGTCGAGAAAGCGGTTTTCGATTCTTTAATAGTTGTTCCCCATTAAGATGATTAGTTTAGTTTATGTTTTTATCCAAAGGGTGCATGCCCCAGCAATCTGAAAAGAGTGTTCCCAAGAATGAAATCGTTAAGAGAGATCATTTCAAGGCTTGAAACCAGTTGCGAATGAATTCCTTATGAGTTGATTTCGGATTAAAGTAATGAGCCAAAAGATCGCGTGTCATTGCACGCATATCTCGAGGAGAATTTGGAATTCACAAATGGCGCCATTTGGATGTCGTTCCATGGTGTCTCATTTCAAAACATTAAGAACAGATGAACATATTTGCTTGAAGTGCGTACGCCTGAAGTCCGGTCGGTAGCGAGACCATGAAGAGTGCATAAAGAGATAACTTGATTTGATGGTCGGAAGAGACCTCAAAATAGGACGGCCACCAATGGATGACTTTCAAATCTTACGACAAGTGTGAAAACTGTTATGCAGCCGTCTCAAATGAGATTATCGGTGATGGGGATCAGCGATAAAATCAGCTCACGATATAGATTAGTCAAGTGGCGACTGAGATTCAGAGATTAAGATCAGATTACGTCGCATTGATTATGTGCGCGAATTCGAAACATGTGAACACCAAGAGAAAATAGAAAATCTGAAGCAGAGCCACTGCTTAATTTGTGTCACAGGCACGGTCTCCGCTTATGCTGTTGGCTGTGTTGATGAGTCAATAAGACGACTGCGTGGTTATTAGTAAAATTAAATTAAGTTTAATTAGCATTTAATTGCTGCTATTCTTTTGGCATCTTTTTTCAGTCATTCGCAGAGTTTGCTCCCTCCTCCACAAGTATGTGCAGAAGTAAGATTTTAAATTCAACATAAAATGCTAAGCATTCTGTGTTCGTGAAATTTTTAAGCAGGTTATGAAAAAATCATAAACATCGCGGGGTTCCCACTTAACGATTTGTTTATCAATTAATATTTGATGACAATTTCAGGAAACGAAGCTCTAGCGCATACATAAGCCAGTCAAATTAAGTTTGATAAATATAATACGTGTGAAATGCCAATCACTACTCATGCCCCACAGGGTGTACGTTGAATGGATGAAATTAATATGCGCGACGACACTACTGTGACTTGAGTGGAGTTATGACATTTTTGAGTAAGATAAATATCTTGAATATTGATTTTCAATGTAAATACTCATCTATATCGACAAGCTTACGTCTACAGAATCTTTCAATTCGCATCCAGATGTTTTAGGGTTTTTGACCCTTCTACCGTGATAATTATGATACCGTGAAATTTACTAATATCTTCTTTAAGATGCGTTGCGATTTTGAACCGTCCTATAAAGCTATATGCCAACTATTATGCATACTGTCACTTAGTGTAAGAAGGCATGCTCATGACATCATGTTTGTGAGAGACGTCCTGTGTTCACATATTAACAGTCCTATATTGTTGTCTATGTTTCCAATCTATGCCCCAGAAAGGGTGTTAAGGGATCGTCATTTCTTTTACCAAACGGGACATAGAACAAACTATGATCGCAATGAGCCAATCTCCAGATCTCTGAATTCATTCAATGGAATTAGTAGTAACATAGATTTTCATTTTTCGAGAGACCGCTTCAAAAGCACATTATTCAGTTTTCTGTCAAGCTAATGTAGTAATTTAGTTCCTATTTATCCTTTAAAATATTACTGTACATATTCGTAATCTGTAAGCTAAGCTTGTACTCTACAATAAATCTTTTCCACCTATGAGCAACAGGAAGTCGTAAGTCTCAAAGGACTCTGAAAAGAAGCCTCTGAACTGCATGTGCGGAGAACTCTTAAGAGAGCTAGGTAGAGCTAATGGGGGTACAATAAATCTATATGTTGCGATATATCTCTAACCAAAATAATAATAAGAACATCTGTTGATGAAATGAAATAAATAATAAACAAATAATTGTGTTCATCACCTTAGCCCCTTTAGATTAGATATTACAGGAGGTTTGGTACTCAATATCTCTCTGAAACATGACTGAAATTCGGACGAACTTCACATACCTACATTTATGGGAGCTACCCAATAAAATACCGAACTGTTCAGACAGTTAAATTAAGCCCTAAACATTCTAATTACTAGATTTCATCTCATCTCAAATGCTTCAAAGGCGTACGAATTATTTAAATGTAACAGGCAGACAAAGAGACTGCCCGATGGATGAACACACCGAAACTATTCAAGGTTAATTTTGAAAACGGACTGGAATATTCGGATAATAATAATATAGGTGGCGCTACAGACCATAGAGACCAGCGCCTAGTTTCTCAGCAACAACTCGTATTGTCCATACGATTGTTCTCTCACGATTGGTAGGGACCTACAATTTTATGCCGACTCCGAACGGCCAAGTTTGAAATGCTTTTTCTTGACAGTTATTACTCTTTGAGCATTGTCACTGATTCGAAAGAGAAGGGACCGTGAAAATTATTTCGTACCGGCCGAGAATCTAATCCAGGCAGCGAGGGTAAGTTGCATAGGGGTCGACCCACATACCAACAACTCCAGGTCCACCCACATTTTGGATATGGCTCCCATATAAACAAACTCGGGCTACTCTCTATCAAGTAAAACCGCAATCAAATGTCAAAATGAAGTTGATCTTCAATATTAAACATTGAAGTTGAAGTAGAATGGTGTTCACTGTAAATGTAATGTGGTTGCTCACTCATTTCTGGCGATCTGCCTTTTGTGTACAAAGACCATTCGCTTCTTAATACCACAAAAATTCTCATCAAAATTATCAAGGAGGAAAAACTTAACTCACAAAGAAAAGGCCGACATTCTCGCTACGACTTTTAGTAGTTACAATCTAATAGCAGCCCACCTGAGTGACAATTTCACGAAATCATTCTCTCCACTATATCCAATTTATCTAACGATATTGACGGCATGTATCTCAGTAAAGTTAACGAGATTCAAAATCTAGCCTTGATAGTCTTCAAGCAAATATGCATTGTTGAGTTTAATTTTGAACTCTCGACTGCTCGACTGCATAATGAGTATACAAAACTTGCAATGTGCGCTGACCACCTTTGCCTCTGGTATCTAAATGTATGTAATCTAATGGATGGATTCGCTTCTGGATTTCAAAGCGCTGATATGGCGTCTCATGCTGGCACAAGCGTCTGCACTTAGCCTCTATCAGCGAACTCCTACTCTCACCTCCACGTGGTGAAATCTGGGAGCCGAGCACCTTCGATCGAAGATGGGGTAACCAACCCCCGTGGGACGTCGTTGGCGGCTGCAGATGAGAGAGGGGGGAGAGTGTGCCTGTACCAGGGCTCATCTCTCTTTATGGATGGCGGCGGAGGAGCTGGAAACTGTCTGGCCAACGGCGGCATCCGAAACTCCAGTCAGACGGAGTTACCTGGTGCGCAGTCCTTCTAGAGCTACCTCGACATTTTCGGAGCACAGGTCTAGAAGGTTTCTTTCAAGGCCAGGTCGGGGCCTTGGAATTGAGATGGCGGCGGAAGATCCCTATAGTTTTAGGCACAACGGCAGCGCTCACAGCCTCAGCTAGGTTACCGACTCCGGATAAACCCGGACCCTCCGCCCGAGGGTTAAAGAATAGGGTCTGGCCTCCCAGTTGGGGGTTGTGCGTGGGGTTAACTCCCTCGCCAAGTAAAAATATTATGGTTCAGAGACAACCAACTGCCTCGGATGCGGACGGAATTAATGTTGACGACCCCAGCAAACGTTACAAGGACAACGATTTTCGGTTCTGCACGTGGAATGTTAGGTCCCTTAACAGACCACGTGCAGCCGAAGAACTCGCGGAGGCCCTGGACTGCTTCAAAGCAGACATCACCGCAATCCAGGAAGTGCGTTGGAATGGGCCGGGCAAGAAGAGAATGTATATGTAATTAGCTACTGAATAAAGAATAATAAGAAATAATAAAAAATACCATTCGCTGAAGTCTGCAACTTCATAATCGACTTAATGATGTTGCCCACAGTTTTTAAACACATACAATAATCTGCTGAACAGAGCAGAGACGTGGACATTTTAAAGGCGGATGAACAAATCGTTGGTCTATTCAAGTAAAAAGTCCTGCGTGAGAATACGTTGATGATATCTAGAGGTCTTTGTGCCTCTGAGCCTTTGTGACCACTCAGCAGAGGACGACCGCTTCTGATGTGGCACAAACTGCTTCAGCCGGATAACTAGAGTTGGCTAGCCAAAGATTCAGTCAGATGGATTTGGCTCCAGAAGCATTCTATAACTTGGGTGGCGCGACAGTCCGAGACGGACCTGGGTCTAGCTTCTCAGCAACCACTGCGTGTTGTGCGTGCTATTTATTCTTTCACTAGTGGAAGGGACCTACGTTTAATGCCGACTCTGAACGGCGAATTTGAGAAGCTTTTTCTAGACAGGAATACTCTTTGAGCATTGTCAGTGCCTCGAAAAAGGTGGTAAATTCGGTTATCGAACCTGGCACCCGCTGCGTAGGAGTCGACGCACTTACCCACTACGCCACGGCGAATTTTTGTTTGTACCAATCATTTTTCAAAAGCGAGACGACTGGATAGCGCAGTTGGTAAGTACCTGCCCCTGGTTAGCGGAGTCCCCGCTTCGAATCCCATTGAAAGCTAAGTTAATAGGCCTTTATCTGGTTTTCAAATCTGGTCCAGTCACCATTTGCCGTTGGGATCAAATTAATTGCATCAGTAGTCAATAAGTGGTAGTAGTCTGACTATGGGTATCACAATGTACCAACATGGTGGAAGTGTGCTGGTGCATCCACTAGCAGCCCCACTACCTATCCTAACCAGACGGACAGTTCTTTAGAGTCTTGGTTTTCATTTGAATTCAAGATCCTTTTGCAGATGAGTAGGACTCGACGCACTTATGCCTACTATGCCACGGCGACCCAAAAGTTCTGCGCCTGCCTTGAATTAATTACCTCTTACTTTCTTCCAAAGATAATTCACAGCACACCTCATTAAGGAGATGTGGTAGCAAATTGCTCCTTAACATATAAAAGATACACCAATATAAGATCACTCCGTCGAAGTTTGAGAAGGTTGACCTAGACAGGAATATTCTTTGAACATTGTCAGTCACCTCGAAAGAGGTGGAGGCGTGAAACAACTAAAGGAGTCGACGCATCAACCCACTATGCCACTATATGAAGTTCTACAACGTGCATTAAAATATGGGTTATGATTCATTTGTTCATTCGCTTTAACCTTTGTGTCAACACCCAAAAAATTATACATAAACATA
Organism: Eristalis intricaria; assembly: GCA_964034865.1. Classification (NCBI taxonomy): domain Eukaryota; kingdom Metazoa; phylum Arthropoda; class Insecta; order Diptera; family Syrphidae; genus Eristalis; species Eristalis intricaria. The sequence goes on along the minus strand of OZ035873.1, from coordinate 110,184,143 downwards.
CACGTAACACATCCGGCTGTGTCATACGTTATTGTATGTCCACGCGCGTCAGAAGGAGTTGGGTGTTTCTTTCAATTGCTTCTTAGAATTGTTAGCCATGTTTATCCAGTCAAGAACAAATCTCTACTGGTATGGCAACTTCTGGAGAAAGAGAAACAAATCATGGTGAACGTGTGGTCAAAGATTTGTGTTGGAATCTGTTCCGTGGAAGTGCTCTAAACATCGCTTGTGACGACTTTTTTACGAGCTATAATTTGGCTTCTACTTTGATTTTAGAATACAATTTGTCAATATTGGGAAGGAAGGAAGAGTAGTAGATGAATCAATCTATGGATTCAGCAGGTACTTCCCGATATAGTATCGAAATTGAAGGTCCTAAAAGAAAGCTAAAAATGGTACTCGATTACAACAGAAGCAAAGGAGGTGTTGACAATATGCGCAAGTGGTGAATACACTACGAAGAGATGACTTATAACAAAATAAATTAAAAATTAAATGAAAAAATAAAATAAAAATAATACTAATAAAATCGAATAAAAAATACGAATTTGTAATGAAACAAGTGCTTTTCTGCATCTCTAGCTAACAATTTAAATACATTTTTCTATTCACACCCGAATGTGTTGGCTCTTTTATCGACAGAGGAAAATTCCAAAATCTGCTTGTAAAGAGTTAATGGTGGTCTATAGGTCCCTCATTATAGCTATGTGGTAGAAGCCAATGTAAAAATTTAAAGTTTGGACTTGATTTAGGACTGCGTTTAAAATATTATTGTGTGATAAGAATTAAATAAGTATTAACTTATTAAGTCGACCCGTTCAACAATTTCGCGCGGAATTAATAGTCACGCCGATTCTCTTAGTCATGTCACCGAATAATATATGTCACTGTGACAAATTTCTATTCTCTTAGACACCTCAACACTCTTTCCGGACGGGGAAATGCCGTCCATGCCTATCGCTACTACAAAACATCCTCTAAGGCTTTAAACGCTTACTCACACCAAACGTAGATGGTCCTTTGGCATTGGGGCCTAATATCGATCCAAACGCTTACGCGACCTAATCAAGATGCGTAGGAGTGGGCACTGTGTCCCATTGGAATTCACGCCTCAAGACTAGGTATACCCTTTAACGATTTCTGTAGATGCTGCAGAGATGGGGAGGAAGAAAAAACCATTTCACACCGCAATGCCCTCTCATCTCGCAGACTTACTCATTTGGGCGCCCCATATTTTTATGATCTGACTGAACTGAGAGAGTGAGATTAGCATCAGTCCAGATAGTTTGTGGATTATGATCTATTGAGGTAGCTCAACGGGTCAACCTTTGGCCTAAGTGTGCCTACCTTTTAGGTATTCAGCCACTCTAACCTAACCTAACCTTACACTTTATGGAACAATTGTTACCCTTACGGCCGTGTATATTCCTTAGTCACGTTTAATAAAAAGTGAGTTAGAATGTGAGAGATTTTGTCACTTCCATTTTTGTGTCTTTCATCACTATCATCATTTTTTATTAATATGCACATAGGCTTATTAATATGTTCCAGCTTAGTGTTAAAATTACAATCAACAATCGGAGTACCTGGTATTTTTTTCAATCACACTCGGAAATTCTTTTTTTTCGGAAAACGAAAGCTTCCACAGATTTTCCGCTGTCATTGAAATGTAATCCATTTGGGGACTATGCCGGTCTTTGTGGAGCTTACGTTTGCTGGTCATTTATGTCCATTAGAGAGTAGATGTCACGCGTGCCATCGCGTTGAAGAAAAATCTCTCAAGTCAAATAAACGATTACTGAATTTGCTTGTGATTAATTCGTAGCGAATAATTCTAGTCTATTGTTAAGCAATTGTCTTATTTTGGCCGGGAACCCCAAGCTCTGTAACTACTTGAGATAATTCATGAAGAAGACCAGTTCGACAGGTAACATTTATTGACGACAACACAAAAGCTGTTATCCTACAAGTCCCGTGCGACGGTATTTCTGTCTTTTGCGGGTGAGTTGTTGGGGGGTTTTCAGGCACACTTCTCGACTATTATTCCCCACCTATCAGTCCGATATAGTGAATCATTTTGTGTCCAGTTCACATCTTTTTTTCTCAGAACACTTTGTCGAGAATTTATAACAGTTCTCTGGTCTTCACCATGGTTAGCATTCGTTCCTGATAAGAAAGTAGTTCTTCCGGTAGTTTTCAAGCGAATAGGGTAAGTCACGCTTTGTTGGGATCAGTGAAGGTCATTAGTGAATCATTTCTTTTTTTAACTTCATTCAGCAAAAAACATGTCTTTTTAGTGATTTTTGATTAATGTGCCAAATTGGTTTGATAGTCGTAAAGTTGGCCGAGCTGTGAGTGACGATGAATGAGAGACAGGGAGCCCATGAAATAGGGACGAAAGGTGACTTTAACGACATCATGAGGTATAAAGTCCAGCATGACTGCAAAGGAATTAACAAAAAATATTTATTTACTTGAGAGGGAATCACCCCTGAAGTTATTAAGATTTTATTCTCAACCCTCGACTCTTGGAATGGGATTCATATCACTAAAATCAGAGAGACAGTGTGATTCACCCGTTTGATGTGGGTTGATATGTCTGCAAGCTGTTACAGATTATACAATCAGAAAGTCCGCTGGCTGTTACCTCATTCAGAGAACGTGAATTATGCACTGAGTGTAAATAATTTAAGATTCTATTTTTCTAATAAATGAAAAACGTTAGGTAATGTTAGGTAATTTTCGTTTTAGGGTTTATAACTAAGTTTCACGCGTCTTTTTACAGTCTTTGAGAAGGAGCGGGAAAAGGGAAGGTCCAGCTGCGCAGTGATCCGCATTACGCAGCTTAGTCAGGGGTTAGTCAGAGAGTTTGCTAGGACTCCCAGAAACTCAGTTCCCGACTGAGCTAGTTTTTCGAATAGACTGGGGGCTCACCAAGCTAATCCTCAGCACGGTTCGTATTTCACATTGATCCAACCCACCGAATGGGAAGGGTGAGATAGGAAGTACAGGGGTGAGAGGGAAGGGATTGTTCTTTGGCCGGATATTTAAGTCGCAAGGACCAAGGCCGTGCTCCATAAGCAGGCGCAGCAACAAAGGTTCCGTTGAACGAGCCTACAATGTTGACTTATTATCACGCTGTAGCATTCGTTAACCGGTAACCACCCCGTAGAGGCAGTAAGTATTTTTGTACTGGTTGCTCTATAAGGATCGTTCATATGACTTTGCACTAACTGACCACCCTTTCAGAGGTTGCATCATAGACATACATATGTCCCAACAACACCACGCTTATGACATGTACAATATACCATGCGGAAATACAGCTAACACTGATCTGGATGGTGCTGATCTCAGAGAGTGTAAATACTTCATGTCCTACGGCAACCACAGGTGTTATTCCCTCACGGATGGAGGATACCTACAGTTTCCTGACTGTGAACAAGTTTGCGAGGTTTGAAACGCTTTTTCTTGATAGTTCTACTCTCTGAGCTGCAGGATTGACTGAAGAGAGGTGGAGTCGTGAAATATGAAAGCTGTATGAGGAATTCGATCCACCCATTAAGCCACGAACCCCAAAATGTTTATAATTTTTGTTTGTACCAATTAATTTTCAAAAGTGAGAAGATGACAAAATGTTCTTTTGCAGACGGACAGCGACTGAATAACGCAGTTTGTAAGTGCCTGCCCCTGGTTAGCGAAGAAGCCGGTTCGAATCCCAGTGGAAGCAAAGTTAATACGCCTTTATCTGGTTTTCGAATCTGGTCTAGTCACCATTTGCCGGTGGCATCAGTAGTCAATAAGTGGTAGTAGTCTGACTGTATGTATTAGAATGGACCAACATGGTCGAAGTGTGCTAGTGAATCCACTAGCAGCCCCACTACCTAACCTAACCAGACGGACAGTTCTGTAGAGTCTTGGTTTTCATTTGATGATGAAACAGCGACAAAACGTTGGAAGAAAGGAGTCGAAGAAAAGACTTCTAAAATACTTGTTTTATTTTTGATGTTTTGAGGTAAGTTCTTCACCATTCTAAAGACATGTCGCTATTAAGCAGTTAGATAGGTAGGATATGTGTACCCTGAGACCAACCGACAATGGATGACCGGGATTCATTTATGAATCGTAGGAGATTTCCAGCTCTACGAAGAAGTGCTTTGTTAGGAACTGCAAGCAATCTTTCATTGTCATCTTCCAGTTTTGTACTTACGTGAAAACATAAGGGATTGTCATAGATTATCCAACCTCGGATTCGTCTTTCACTAGACTGGTCGCTTCGTCGTTTCCTTAACTGCAAGAATGGCATCAGGTACCCAGCATCAGAGCACAGTGTTCACAAAGGATATCTCACTGACAATTTCGTTTGCGTTTCTAGTTTCAATGTCAACGTGCTATAGCTTCTAGAAAATGTGGTGATCGATTTTTCGGCTATATTATGGTCCCTAAGCGCAAATACCGCCTCGTGTGTATAATTCGCTTAAATCGTCTGCTGGTGCCAGTGGTCACAGGAGACGCCTGCACTCCTTATTGAGCAATCACTGTACAGGGAGATTTTCTCTTCTAGACAAGAGAGTAACTATACCGAAGTAATCACATTTCGCTAACAAGAGCTTTAATTATCCTAGCCTATGTTTGGCAGATTGTTAGAACCCACAATTGTGTGGCTGAATAAATTAATTTTTGCAATGAAACCTCGTCACCAAAAATAAATACTTTCTTACAAGAAGGTTTTGAAAAAAAAATGTAAACCAAACTTACTCCTCACATTTTTCTTATCACTTACTTGTTGCTGAAAAATACCGGTGTTCGAAGACCTTGGAATCGCTTAGTAGAAACCGTTGATTATTTCTGCGAAACATTTCCGGGTAATTTGTAAATATTTCGTTGGCCATGAAAATGAATCGCAAATCATTTTCTGAACATACAGCATGCATCTGATGCTGCTTGGCAGACGAGGTAGATAAAGCATGTATAGTTTTGATGGGATTTGAAAAAGAACACTTAGCCATGAAGAGTATGGGCTGATAAACTCCTAAAATGGGTCCTAGAAAACTCTGCTCCAGCTGGAACAGTCCTCGATTACGCATCAGTGGGACAACGCAATAGAGTTGCGTATTTTGCAAGCGGCAGTGTGATGATTTGGGCTACAATGGAAAATCCATATCTTCTACGTTCCTTAAAAAAAATCAACTCAATAACACATTTACAAATGTTGGAATATGCCTTAGATGAATTTGCGGATGAAATTGGAGGCGAGAGTTTCATCTTTTAGCAGGATAATGCTGCGGTCCATGGCATGCGGCCAAAGAGTATTTTCTTAAGACAAATATACTACTCATGTTTTGGAGTAGCCATCGCGACCACCAATTTGAATCCAATCGAAAATGTATGCGGAATTGGGATGTTAATCGATGTTATCAAAACATCGATGTTGAGTAATCAAATATCGATGTTCAAGTTTGTAAAATATCGCATCTACGAGCTGTACGAGGATGAGGAGGTAGTCCGAAAGGTAAAACTCATTCGACACTGGTTCGGCCACATCGAGCGCATGGACACCAAGGCTTCAGCTAAGACTCTTCGAATCTAAGCCTCCTGGTTCGAGAAGAAGAGGAAGACCGAACCTCCGGTATAAAGACCAATTCATGGCGGGTGCAAGACAGCTTGGTCTTGACGGCTGGAAGCAGCGTGCCCAGGACCGTCAGCGATTACTCAGGCTCTAACCCTCCATGGGTCACTGCCTTGAGAAGAAAGTAAATAAGTTGTACAAAGAGTAACGAAAGATGAGCTGACGCGTCCACACGAAAGCGTGGCGCCATCCGCCTCTTCGCTACTGACGTTTCCCACTTAGCCTTGATTGAATAGAGATTAGTAAGAAAATATGGGGAGTAAGATTAAGTACAGTGGAGATAACAAGTCACGATTGTCTGTGATGGGGGAATTTATAGGCCGCACAGAAATGTATTGGAGTGCGTTATGATTTCAAGTCATGAGATAAAATAGACACTGATTTTACGTGAGCGTGTTGGCTACCTCAATTGAAGTACACAAAAATCACTTACATCTAGCATTTTAATTTTGGCTAAAGTTTGTAAATCAGTTCCAGTTCTCAAAGTAACACTCACTCGTTAATTAACAGAAAATAATGTTAGCCGATCATTGATATTCAGAATGGCTTCTTTCATAAATTATTACCACTGCGGAAACCTCGGCGAAAAAAATGGGTTTTTTTTTTAGTTGCATAGTCAATAACTTAAGGTCTGCAATGTTTAAGCGTATGTCTGTCTATCCTTTGTTCGTACTCCGAATAGACCACAAATATCTGTGACCTTGCGTCGGTGATTAGAATGCATAATGCATAATGCCAATTTATAACATAAGGAACAGGTTTCTTTTCTAACGGTTTACTTCACACGTATTTCACACGCAGCACGAGTACATACCATGTGCGGGAATTCACCCGGCCTGGCCAGCATTCTTCCATTGAAGTCAATACTATAATCGGTGTCATCTTCCGGAAATATACTCTCCACATACTGTTGATATTCTAAATAACAGAAACTCGTTGATGAAGATAAACCAGTTTGAGTTGCAAAGGAGGATACACTTACTGATCAGGCCAATCCTCGGCTGCTCAGTGCTTTCACTTGATGGGGAACCCAAACTTTGGTTTGCTCCTTTTCCTTTGCCGGGTTTCTCTTTCGATGGTCCTCCGTTTGGCCCCACATGTCCTGGTGGACCTTCGTGTCCTGGTTTCCCTCTATGTCCTGGTGGAACTTCATGTCCTGGTGGTCCTCCATGTCCTGGTGGACCTTCATGTCCTGGTGGACCTTCATGTCCTGGTGGTCCTCCATGTCCTGGTGGACCTTCATGTCCTGGTGGTCCTCCATGTCCTGGTGGACCTTCATGTCCTGGTGGCCTGCCATGTCCTGGTTTCCTTTTATGTCCTGGTGGACCTTCGTGTCCTGGTGGCCCGCCATGTCCTGGTTTCCCTCTATGTCCTGGTGGACCTTCATGTCCTGGTGGCCCTTCATCTTCTGATTGCCCTTCATGTCCCGGTGATCCACCACAGTCGTGCCCATGGCCCCGAGGGGATCTCCTTAATCTTACACTCAGTGGTTGAAGATCGCTGTCAGACTCACTCAATATCGCGATGGAATTGATCCTCGAAATAAAGCCCAACGCGACCACAACAAAGTAAATAAACAGACTTCTATATTCCATTGCAGAATGAACGTTCAGTGTGCTACCTCACAAGGCTGTGGTCGACCAAGCACTGGTCCGGCACATCAGAATTTTTATTTATAAACGTTGCGGGGTATGATGTCATGATAGTCGCCGATATATTATTCGCTCGCAAGCTCAAGAATGTAAGTCGTCCGTCGGAGTGAATCGGTATGAATCACGATGGCCACAGTATGTTATTCCGAGACTCATATGTAATATAATAATATTATGTGGATGGCGCTACAGCGCGTAGACGGCCAGGGACTAGCTTCTACAGCAACCACTCATGTTGTGTGTGCTACTGTTCTTTCACGAGTAAATGGGACCTACAGTTTTATGCCGATTCCGAACGGCGAAGTTTTAGAACACTGACTCTTTGAGCATTATTAGTGACTTGACTTGTGAAAGTTGGGAAAATGGGCCTGGAACCCTTCATCATCCCTGTCCTGCTCTATGGTGCGGTGGCATGGACAATCTCATAAGTGGATGAAGAAGCCCTTGGTCTTTTCGAGAGAACAGTTATGCGTTCAATCTTTGATCCTGCTTGCGTTGATGGTTCTTGGAGAAGAAGATTCAGCCATGAACTGTACGGGCTGTACAGCGCCAGGCGTCTACGGATTCAATGCCTAAGATGGCTAGGCCACGTAGATCGCATGGACAAAACTGCTCCACCCCGAAGAGTCTTCGACTCGGAACCAGTGAGACAACGCAATAGAAGACGCCCACGGAGCCGATCCAGGTGAAGAAGGTCCTCAGCCAACTTGCCATGCTCACTTGGAGACAGCTGGCTAAAGATCCTGCCAGCTGGATAAACTTGTTGGTTGAGGGCCCGGTCCACCCAGGACTGTGGCGCCACCAGAAGAGGAAAAAGAAGAACCTGGGACCCTCTGCGTAGGAGTCGAGGCAAAAACCAACACCCCGCAGCGACCAACATCTCAACGCATTGGGATTTATATTGCGAAGGTGCTGGTGCAGGTTTTGGACTGAAAAGCACATACATACTTAATTTTAGACTTGACCGAGATGTTGCCCTTGCAAGAGGGGTGCAAGGTCTCTTACCAAATTTGCTGTGTAATCAACAACCTGGTCGGTCAATACCAGTGCGCCCCAAAGCCATGAAAATCCACCATCGACCAAATATCTACACAGCAGAATATTTTTGAAAAAAAAAAAACAGGAGCGATAGATCAATACCCACCAATTCTTCACCTCACATCTCTTCACTCACATCTATAGAGACGAGTTATAGAGGGCAATGTCTAGTTTTGGATTCCCTACCAACCAACTTTGTGTAGAATAACGATGGAGAATGGAGCCTGTCAAGCTAACCAAGGCCTTTGATGTCAAAAAAGGATTCAGACAAGGCCACGCGCTGTCATGCGACTTCTTCATTATCATTCTTGACAGAATTGTCAATTCAAAACTCGTACGCCAAAACCAGAGGAACAATATTTCAGAAGTCCGCCCAACTACTCGCATATGACAACGATATTGACATTATCGGAAGAACACAGCGTGATGTGATTGGTACCTTTGTGAGAATTGCAACGGATGCCGCGAAGATGGGTTTAACGGTAAATGAGGGCAAGACAAAGTATGCGCTGTCAACGAGAAAGGTCTCCCAACACCGACGCACAGTGGTCCCGTTGTATGGGATAGTGGGAAATAAATCTGTAACTTTTGAACCCGTGAACCAATCTTAATGAAATTTGAAACATGGTGCAAGTACTACAATGTAATATATTATTTATGTTTCAAAAATGCTTACGGAGTAATCTTAAGTTAAAAAATTAAAAAAACACTTTTCTTTGTTTAAATGCATAAAATAATTATTTACTATTGTCGATGACTCGAAATTGGGACTTAAAGCAAATTTGTAATCACTATTTATATATACAAATTCAATTTTACCAGTTTTGGTAACGTACACTTTATTTGGAGTTAAAGACTCTAAGCAATTCAGTATAATAAAGCTTGCGCTTCAGTACGAAGTGGCAGCGAATCTTTTGATTTTGGTTCTGGCCTTAAATACGCAATCCAGGGATCAGATGATACCAACATTTGGTGAATAACATCTTCATTTGTTGCCGAACGAGAAAATTGTCTACTATTATTAATGCGATAGTACCTATAGTCTTTATTCCGACTTTCCTGCGCCTCCTCTGATAATGATCCGACGGACAAGGCTGCTGACGATATTATTATAGGAATATAAATTTGTAGCCATTGTAGCGGTTTCCTGGGCATAAGCTCCAAACTTGTCGGGGTCAATCCAAAAATTGCTGCATATTGTCTCCAGGATAACACTGAATCTTTTTATGAGTTGCACATCTATTTCCGTTATTTCTTCCGTTGATAATGGGTATTCAAAAAATCTTCTAGATGTGTTCCCATCGTTGGTTGTGCCAAATTCTTGCTTTATTATATATACTTTAATAGCCATTTTTTGTATGAACTTCTGCTGAATTTTATTCTTCCTTGCCTGGTGTATGGGATGTGTCGTATTTGTTGTTCTCCAAGCTTTAAACTCCAAAATGTAGGCTACATGTAGCAAGTATTCCATAAAACGGACGCGAGCGTGCAAGGGTGAAATTCCTAATCTTCGAGCTTCCTGATTTCCTGGTTTTGCTCTAAGTAACTTCAAATCATTCATGTCTGATGGTTTCGCGCCACATATAACACATGAACTTGCAGAAGACGTGTTTGTCACAGCCTGTGCTACTTTGCCATCTATCATCGTAAAGTGCAATTCATGCCTTACTTTAATAACGGTCGATTTCACTTTTATAATTGATTCCCGCAAATTCTGAATTGTTTGAGAATGCCGAAAAATTCACGACATAGCTCCACTTAAATGTCTCGTACTCCCAAAGCGGTCAAAAGTGGTATCTAGTTTCTTCAGCATCGATAGACAATACTTTTAGCTTTCAGTAAAAGTTGGTCTCCCGTTGGAGACTCTTGGAGCATTTTTGTTATAGTCCATCAAACATTGAAATGCCCCTCTTAAAGTGTGCCTTTACTTAAAAGCCTGGTTTAAAAAATTGGCAAGCAATATGAAAAAACTGAAAACGCAGTTTGAAAGCAAGATATATGACCTTTCTTAAAAAAAAAAGTACTTTAGGTTCCAACTTTGAGCTAACGGTACAGCCAAACGGATGATCCAAAGTCAAAAAAATTTATCACTTCGGGTATTTATTTCCACTGCGGGACGACTGTCACGTCACGATATACAGATATAGCTTTGAAGTAGTCAAAGACTCTGTCTACCTAGGAACGGGTATCAATTCAGACACAAATTGTTGGAAATCTTCGACAAGACTCTATGGCTAACGTTCGCATATAGAAGTGTGAGGTTTTTACCCATACCACCTGCATTTTTTAAGATTACAATTAAGTAAAGCACTTAACCAGTAGTTTACGTTTCATAATTTAGGTACTGATCGACAGGTTACTTTCAAATGAAAGTTCCTGCTAACACCGGAACCATGCGCGTGTGTAGACCATCCCACGAGATCAAGGGGTTGAATCCTTTGAAATCGGCCCAAGACATTAGATTCCTCAAGGATCGGGTGAACTGCAGTTTTTGTGTGCTCTTCTAGGCGGCGCTTATGTTTATAAGCAAGGTTCGTAACTTCATCTTAGACTGATGAAATTCCAAGATATCTGTGGATATCGTCGTTTCTGATATACCATGCTGCATTAACGATAGTTCTAAGCACTTAATTTTGAAAACACTCTATTATGTTATGTTACTTGCTTTGGTACAATCCCAAAGTTGTACGCCATACGTCCAAACAGGTTTTAGGATTTGCTTGTATGCAAGCAGTTTGTTGGCAATACTTAGCTTGGATTGCTTACCAATAAGCCAGTACAGATCTTAATATTTCATGTCAAGTGCTCCTTCCACTTGAGTTTTACGTCAAGAGTCATCCCGAGGTTCGCTTCATTGCCAAAAGGTATTTGGACACGATTTAAGAAGACTGGCAAGTTATTATTAGGGACAATTCGCCAGAAGTTCATCCATTGGAGTATCTGATCTAGTGAACGTTGTTATTTAGCTGTAGACTCTTCAACCGTTTTGGCTGTTACCAAAATGGAGGTGTCGTCAGCAATTGTACCTAGAACAGTGTGTTCTTCTTGTGGTAAGTCATTAGTATACAGAAGGTATAGCAGATGGCCAAGAACACTCCCTTGCGGTACACCTGCATTTATATTTTTAAAAGCAGAGTATTCATTTCCATGCTTTACACGGAAGATCCTATCAGAGAGATAGTTCGCCAAAATACTATACAGCTTCTCCGGTAGGGATCGGCATAGTTTATATTTTAAGCCTTCATGCCAAACTTTGTCAAAGGCTTGAGAAACATCGAGAAATGTGGCTGAACAAACGAGCTTTGGTTGAAATGAATTTTTCTATTACATCAGTTATACGATGTACTTGGTCAATAGTTGAGTGTTTACTTCTAAATCCAAATTGGTGATTTGGTTTGAGCTGTTTTTCTTCCACAATTAGACTTAAACGTCTAAGCAGAGTTATGAACTTTGTCAAAAGTGGACGAGGTTGCTTCTTCTTTGGTTGATTTTCGGTCCCGCCTGCGTGGTGGTGAGTGGTGGAGACGATATAACAACGAACGATAGGAGCTGTTCAGCGACATCGACTTTGCCAGAAGAGTGAACTTCCAATGATTGAGAAGGTTAGGACATGTAGAGCGAATGGAAACTAAAGCTCTGGGCCGGAAAGTATTCGAATTCACCCACGAGGGATGGCGCAGTAGGGGAAAACCACTAATGACCGAGCTACCTGGAGACGCTTGTTGGTTGGTGGTGCGCATGGTGCGGTAACCCAGGTCCACCCCGGTCTGTAGTGCCACCTTAAGTAAGCAAGTATTGAACGATTTAGCGAAATTATAAGGTCCCTTTTATGTGATCAAATTTGTACACAACAAATGAAGCCGCTTATCGCATGTAACATAACATCAGTCTAATGTAATCATGCATCCGATACGCAAAGCTGAGAATAAAAATGTAAAAAAAGGAAAAATGCGAGAGCTCTCTCGAAACCTGATCTGTTGCACACACAAATATAACGAAAGCTTGTTCATTTTCCACACTCATCCCGTACGTTTCGCTTCTTTTGCCGGCAAACTTCTAATTTGATGCGCAGCAATTTGACGCAACGTGAAGCGTCAATCAAGCCTCTATAGTAAAATAGTGCATAGTGTAAGTCTCGGCATATGAAGGATGAACTTCAATGCTCCGGAAAATTCTCCGGACTGAAAAAGATAATAGATGTGAAATATATACAGTGAAAGCTCACATAGTCCGGCTAAAGTTCCCGTCAATGGGACAAAAAACTCCTGAAAAAATTATTTCACTGCAGTTCATTAGATTCGCATACTGGAACAAGATCCAGTAGTACCTCTAGGACCGCTGCAGGAGTGATTGAGGCAATCTCCACCTCCTGTCACAAATAGACATGCGCGACTGTTACAAAACTAAGCTGACATTTGTCAAGATCGGCCTGACAAGCGCTGTGTACATCCATAGAATATTTCTAGGGTTTGGACACCATTTCTTTTTTTCCTCGCTCTTTCTTGTACGTTCAGTTTCCAGTTTAGTTTCATATCTAGGATTAGACCAAGGTATCTCGCGCTTTCGGTATTAGCGACTTAAGTTTCACTTAACAAGTTAAGATCGACTTGTCGGTTTGCACGAATCGAACAGGATTTTAACTCATTTTTTCGCAGGGTTTAACCCGCTCACGCGAATTCGTCACTCCGAAATAAGACCATTTTTAAATGTAAGGAAATTTTTACTATTCTATGCTTCTATTGATTTCAAATACAAGAAAATTAAACAAGAACTCTATGGCCACAGAACAGCCTGATAAAAAACGAATACTTGTATGTCCACAGAATGATCTGTATTGGCATATAGTTTTGCTCCAGTTTTTTCATTAAATTACAAACAAACTATATGCTACGGCAGATTGCTCTGTGGTAGCATACATTAGGCTCTACAATGATGATAAAATTATTGACAACAAAATAGTTCAGCACAGACTTTGAGAGTCAAACTTTAGCAATGCGCTTCCCGAAGACATGTTAGCGGAACTACATATATATTGCCAACATGTGCGCGGAACTGTATAGGTGCTGGGTTAAACGTGTGTGCGGAACTACATATGTACAAAGTTCCATTCATATTTCTCCGAAAGGAAAGGCTAGATTGATGGCTAAGTCGGTAGGGGCATGTAAATATGTACATGTATGGACGTATGATACATAATAGTTCCGAATCAGGTATGTACCATTGTGTGTGCCATGTGCCATATTGTGTTGGGAATTTGTATACAGATTGTTTAGTTTGAGTTTACGGAACGATAGGAAATGTTTCCGAAAGATGACATATTACCGGGCACAAGATAAATACATGTCCGGAACGACACAACTCTAGTACGGAGAATGAATTATTTGAATTTGATAGATAGTCTTAAAAAATTAATATTTTTATGGCTTTGAGGCTTCTATAAACCTTTTCGTCTGACCAAAGACAGAATCATAATTTTTTTATAGCAGATTTTCAAGCTTAGAATGTCCATTTAACGTGTACATGTTTCATGCACGTCAATGCACATTTGTAAGGAACATACATTTTCAAGAAATTATTCGATTGCACCCATCAATCAACTACTGTCACATTGGTGTTTTATGTGATAAGAACTTATTTACAAAGGATTTCATTTCGGAGGAATGCACGTATCGAGTCAATTCAGGGATCGTTTTAATATGTAGTACTCTCCGGATGTATACAGGCAAAACTTTTTTAGTAGCAACAAATTATATTCAGCTGAGATTCGCCATCATAAGCCTACTTATGGTCTCCCCGTTATAGGAATTTCATTGAAGCCCGTTTATAAGCAACACAATTTTATGCCCATGCGTTTGTGCTATTATCCGGGGAGTACTGTAAACATACCAAATTACCGAAGACAGCTATGGTAAGTGAGAAGAAATATTTCTTTCGATCCCATAATAAAATCCTATTTATACACAAAAATACCGACACCGACACAAATATCAAAGTGAAGTTAGCTAAGCCTGACCTAAATATTTACGAGCAAAGCACAATAGGTAAAATAAAATTAAAGGTTTAAGTTTAGGTAAGGTTAGGTAGGGGGCTGCTAGTGCATTCAGATTATTGGTCCATTGTGATACCCCTAGTCAGACTACTACCACTGAATGACTACTCCAATGATGTAGTTGTTAATTTGATCACAACGGCAAATGGTGACTGGATCAGATTTGCAAACCAGATAAAAGCGTATTAACTTAGCTTTCACTGAGATTCGAACCGAGGACCCCGATAACCAGGGGCAGGCACTCTACCAACTGCGCCAACAGTCGTACAGGCTTAATTTGAACTTGGCTATGAAGTAGATCTAACTAACTTAACTCCGAGGCTCTTTAAGATAGGGTTGCCATGCGTCCTCTTTCTGGAGGACACCCCGGCGTGGAACGTCCTACGAAGTTTTAAGAAATTGTCTTTTTTTCCCTATCAAGTAATTATAATTTTGAAAATAAAAAAAATCATTGAACTCTGAATTTAAAAGAAAAACGGAGTCAATACAAATTTGAAAACATTAAATGAAGCAGATCTTGATTTTACTTTCATGTGTGAACCCAATTAATGTCAAACTGCTTTTTGTTTGAGTTGAAGGAGCTAGTTTCAATTCCCATTTTGTCATCTTTTTTAAGGTAGATGATGCCCTCTAAATCCGGGATCATAAAAATGTTTGTCCTATGCTAGCTAATACAGATCGTTGATGAAATTGCATCACAAAAGACATTAAGCAAAATTTTTCAAAAGACAATAGAACTGGCATGCTAGTGTACGATGGGATACTGCATAAGCTACTAAATGTCAATCTCCCAATGTACCTTATAAAGATCATTCACTCGTTCCTTTCATCGCGAAGGTTTAAGGTATTTATGCAATTTTCAGAAGTAAAACAAATAAGTCCATGTGTACCACAAGGATTTGCCGTTGTCCCAGTCGTTTTTAGCTTGTATGCCTCTGATCTGCCAAGATTTTCTAGCTGGGATCTCGGTCTATATGCTGACGATACATGTATTTTTTCATCTGATTCGATTGGTTCCAATATCGAAACTAACTTGCCATCTGCTGTAAATATTTTCGAAACATATTGTAATACCTGGAAATTTCAATTCATTACTCCGAAAACACTGGCTATTTTCTTGGAAAAAACACATGTATGACTGGAAACTAGGTTTGAACGAACTAGTTCAAAAATGAGCTCCATCAAGTGAACTAAATGAACTAGCTCACAGTCGTATTTTAATTTATTTCATTTAGCTCAGCACTTCAACAAACTCAGGTATATCACATGCTGTAATCAGTAATAAATAAAGAACTAAACTGAACTAAATTGAGAGCTTTGCTTTGTGTGTTTACGGGCACATCAGGGTTGTTTTTACTTAACGACCGCAGCATAATCCCATCGAACATCGTTGTGGTGTCGGTGGTGTATGTAAAGGGAGTCTTAAGAATGTATGTGCACGAATGTGCGTACATTAGAGATGGGTAGTTCCGAACCTATATACAACAAATCGAATTACTCATGCATAGTTCACATATGCATAAATGCAGCCCAAGTTAAAGAGCGAACGTTGTAGTTTTCATATGGGTAGGTAGGTTCGTTGTTCTTTAACCAATAAATTTTGATGCGAGGATTATTCACGCATACTCCATACATACAACGAAAATTTCGTGCATATTAATCATGTCACATGGAACTACAAAGTTCCGCAAACATGTATCTTTCCTTCATTCCGAACATATCAAAACGTTCAACGCAGAAGTTTGAATGGAACTACATTACAGACTGGAACTACTTAACTCAACTATTTGAAATTAATAAATATTTAATTTGTTTGTCCCATGTGATTATTTATAACGACAACATTGCACCCAATCGGCGAAAATCTCAAGACTCAAACTAGATGAACGAACAGTTCAAATACCAGTTTTGCCCGAGAGAAGGCTAGAGGAAATGCGTAGATCAGTCGGATTATGATCTGATGTCTCGACGAACATGACCATGATCCTCATCAGAAAGAAAAAGGAAAACTCTAAAATTCAAGTCACTCGTTTGTCCCAATTAACATTAACGACTTCATTCATTGCTTTTTTTGTAAATCACTGATTGGTAACACAGTTACACTGAATGAATTGAATGAAATATCCACCCTTTCGCGATGCAAAGACGCCCATGTCTATACATGCCCTCTCTGATTCACCCGATCGTTGGCAACTTTGTCTTTCACTCAAGGCGATAGTTTATGTTGCTGGTTGAGGGATCATTTTTATTCCTCGTAAATATCCCTCAACAGAATGAATGTACTGATTATCAACCGAGAACACTGTCACACAAATTCAACCGAAGTCAAGACATGGATAAACACTGTTGGTGCACATACCATGTGGGGGAATTCGCCTGGCCTGGCTAACTCTCTTCCATTTAAGTCGATGGTGTAATCAGTATTGTCGTCTGGGAATATGCTCGCTAGATACTGCTGATATTCTGGATAGAAGAAATCCCATGATGAAAAGTTAATTCATTACCGAAGCTAGAGGGACTTACTGATGTGACTTATTCTTGATTCGTAATCTTGTCCCGGTGATTTTCCTGATTCATGGCCTGGTTTTCGGCCCGGTGGTGGACCTCGGTGGGGCGGCCCATGACCTGGTTGACCCTTATGTTTTGATGGTCCTCTATGTCCTGGTGGACCACCATGTCCTGGTGGACCACCATGTCCTGGCCGTTTACCATGGCCCGGTGGACCGCCATGCCCATGAGGACCGCCATGCCCAGGAGGACCGCCATGCTCAGGAGGACCGCCATGACCAGGAGGACCGCCATGACCAGGAGGACCGCCATGCCCAGGAGGACCGTCATGTCCTGGTGGGCCGCCATGTTTTGGCGGACCTCCATGTCCATGTTTGGGTGGTTTTCCATGCCCTTTATTTCCCTTACGTCCTGCACCACCTTCAGGTGATCTCCTTACTCTTACACACAGAGGTTGAAAACCATTGACTACCGCACCGTTTTCACTATGCGTCGACTTACTGAATATCACGGACGAGGCGCTCCTCGAAATTAAGCACATCGCGACGATAGCAACGTAAATAAACAAAAATGAAACGTTCCCCACCATTGGATATGCGATGCGAATGCTGCTTCACTAGGCACTTGCTTGACAACCACTGATTCCTCTTTCGATAAAGGGGCCGTATATTTTGGAAATAAGAGGTAAAGATAAATAATGAATTGGATTATTATACACTAACTGCATGTGTCGTAGTCTGTCTGCAAATAAACGAAAATTCTTGGAATCGAAGATTCCACGAAGTCACATGCGTGAAAAAACGCAAAAGATGAACACATTCAAGCTGTTCCATTAAAAATCGCGACCCGCTGCCGACGAACTTATAAGTCGTTCTGGTCTGGTTTGCAAAGATTTACATACATTTTCCTGGTGAAGATCAAAAAACTTTATTGGGCCTGGTAATTACATATTCATTGGTGGAGGTCGGTGGGAACACGAATTCATCTTTCATCGTGAGACAGTTGGAAGAAAGAGTTTTGAAATCCGGTCGTACCGCACTCAACTTCAGGTGTGTACAAATATAAAAGATGATTTGGATGATTGCGGTTCGTGCGATAAGACTGAGTTTTTTTTCGCTTACTGTACTGTGGCGGTTGGCAAAATTGAACATTGAAGTTTAACTTGTCAGCGGTATTGTGTAGTATTCAGACGTCTGCACAAACCGTGGATTCGTGTGAATCAGTATACATATCTAACAATTTAAACCTTAGGACTATTGCTTAGTGGCGTGCCAACTCGAAATTTTTAAAAACCTAGTTAACCCGAGTTAATATAGAAACAGACAGAGTTGTAACCCGGGTTGACAAACTCGGTTTGATGTTGAACCGAAAGCAAAAAATATGGGTTATGGAATGGGGCAAGTCGAGTTGTGTTGTCCAAATCTATTTGGTTTCGGATTGTTATCTTTTTTGGTGTATCCTAAGACGATTGTGTTGGCAAGGGAAGCGATAGGCGCAGGGGGTAGCTAAGCAATACCGGCTGTGTGTGTGCAAATTGATTAAATTTTTCTCTCTTCTGTTTTATATTTCTTCGTATTTTCTTCAAATCGCACGTCGCACCGTAACTTACTTGCTTTGACACGTCACACAAAAAAATAGAGAATATTATGTATACATACGAAGCACATAATGTGCGAAAAGTTACCGAAATGCTGCAGCCTGCTATGGTGACTACGATCGGAACCAATATGCAATGAGGCAAATCCATTTGTATTGTCTAATAGGATTTGGGGTTGGTTTCGATGCGGCATCATATGCTCACATCAGGTTGTACCTTCTACAGTTTTTTTATGTATTCGGTTGGTTTCATTGGTTTTGCCAATTCGGTTTGAAATAAATGTTACTCGGTTTGATTCGGTTAAGGTGTAACCCGGGTTAATTCGGGTTTTTAACCGAGGTTGACACACCACTTGTATTGCTCATTTCTGTCATATTTATTTTCTGCCGTTTATCATATTTTGATCATGAAATATTCAGATTGATATTAATCGCAAATTGCTTGTCTTCAAACACAGCAAGGGAAGGGCACAGCAAATTAATCTGCGGAAAGTTTCAACCCATTAAACATGACTTCTAGCTAGAAGAACTGAACACCTGCTCTACACTTATTACCGGACAAGTACAAAAGTTTGTGTCAACAGGAGACCAAAATAAGTAATTGCTTATTATAACACGCCGTGGCGTACTGGGTAAGTGCGTCGACTCTTACGCAGAGGGTGCCAGGTTCGATACCCGAATTTACCACCTATTATATAATTCACGGCTCCACCTCTTTTGAGTCACTGACAATGCTCAAAGAGTATTCCTGTCTAGAAAATGCTTCTCAATTTAGCCGTTCGGAGTAGGCATTGTTCACGGATTTGGGTTTTTCCAGCGGCGCTGCTGATGAAATGCATCCATGCCCTATATTATGACTCATTGTTATAGCCTCCTAATTACCCGTCGGTTAATTGGATCCAATATAATCTTTAGATATTTTTATTTTATTCTTTCATGTGTGATTACATGTGTATTCGACACAGTAAGGAATCAAAAAAGTTCATGTAATATTGCAATCACAAAACAAGCCATATTTCGTCTCTTTGCACGTCTGAACAAGTATTGTGGGCCCTTTAACCCTTCAAGTCTCGACAGACGACGCGCGTTGCACTGAATATCGAATATGCTACTTCTGATTCTGAACAGTCGCTGATATTCTTAAAATACACTACTCAAAAAAATTAAGATAGGTTTAAAAAAGTGAATTGATGCTAAATAAACAGGCTGAACTGAAAAATGTGTTCTTTACTATCGAAACCAAATAAATTTCCTTCAACTGGTGAACCCCAATTTTTCTTTCATGCCATTGTAGACCCTGGTGAGTCTGTCGTGGTCCCCTGTGGGACTACCTGAACCACTTTGGGTCATGGTTTCCCGCAAAATGGACTGGAGAGTTAGAAATTTACATCCTATCATCGTAACCACTTAAGACTGGCAATCTGGTTTAAATTGGCTGGCCAGCGCTATCCGAAAAACTCAAACTTTCTTGACGGAAGGTCTACCGTTCGTAAGGATTCACAAATTTATAAGAAGCCATTGTTTTTCGAAGGCAGTGTGAAAACTACACTCGAGGCCTCAGACTCAAAAACTGGTCCAATGTACTGAGAGCGACCTACTTTTGCAGTAATTTCTTGGTCTCCCCACGCCCAACAGGCGTTTCTGTAATGGGGAGCCTACATCATCAGCTCTTACCACATCAGCACCGAAGACCTGCCACCTGCTCCGACCAAAGGCGAGAGAGTGACAGATGAAGTCTTCTTCACGCAGCAGAATGTTTCCTCGCTTAAGCACACTTAGATGTTTGGGGAAGGTGTCGTGTACGCCTGTAAGTCGTTTGCAGGCTTTTTTGCCAAGAGATGACAATAATGGCGTGGATTTCTTACAGACTTTAGGGAGCATACGTTTGGTCTGTCTGCATCCAGGAGAGTCATGACACCTCCGACTCTCTTCTTGAGAGGCCCAACAGTCGATGTAAGCCCTAACCAAGGACGCAGGCAGTCCCAGCGCAGGTTCAGGTCCTGAGAATGTCTCCTCTGATCATTGTCTAGCAAGGGCCATTAAGTCACGTATGAGTAGTTGCTTTTGCTTCATTAATTAAAATGACAAATCACATATATCAGAATCCAACTCTAATGGCTACATTTAAAACTGCGGTGCTAAAAAGGCAACAATCAATTGTGGCTCGAAGAAAACACAGCTTGGCATCACTAACCACGAAAATCGTACAACGAATAAGAACACCCAAGCGTGCAGACATATTTTCGAACGCCACTGTAGGATACTCATGGATCACTTGTTTTCGATTAACACTTCGCTCATCGCAGCAGGTTTTCCACAGCGGACATCACAATAAATTATTCCGTTCACAAATTAACATAATTTATTCAATACAAAACCGCAACATTAACTATCATCCAAACTATAACAAGAGGAGTCACTTTCTGCAACCAGTTCGCACACTCATGGCACGGCTCACTTTTGGTTCAACTTGATGGTTTGTGAACTGGGAATGTTGTAAAGCTCAGAGGTACCACCCAGCTTTTCGTATTGCGCTGAAAAGAGACCAGAAGAGGATGTCAGTCAAAAGCAGACGGTGGTCACAAGCGAAAGCACTACGTACCGATGATGTTCTTGATGATCGCATCAGCATCAGCGTCGCTCTTGTAGCGGATCACCTGGACACTGGGGTGTTCGTTAGCGGATTTCGGCGGGGCAGCTGCAGCAAGGCAGAAAATGCTGACAAGCAGGAACATCAAGCACTGTAAGACAAAGAATCGACAATCACGGGCGTCTCGAAGCAGAGCTTGGGGATGGCACTTACCAGGAATCCTTTCATGGTTGAGGAGTGAATACTTTCAGCTTACGGTTCTATCGAAAAATGACTCTGCCCGGGCTGAATACGGCACTCTTATACATACAACCCAGCGATGTTCCAAGGTTACGCCTGATCGGATTTTAACATCTTTTCGGAAGAACGGAGAAACCCGTTTGCGATTAATCAGAAGACGGGGTTGATGCTTAGGAAACAGATGGCCAGATTGACACGCGCTGATTTTGGCAACAATTGACATGAATAATGTATTGCTGGGCCTAGAATTGATTTACAATGGATGAGTCCGCGTGCTGGCACCCTGCAGTCTGCCGAAAGGGCCAGGCCAAAAACCTGATGTCAGGCGGCATTTTATTGCGACGAACCGGTAGAGGCTTTCAAACCAGTTGAAGTTTATTTATCCAAACGGAGAGCGGTCGTGACTAGTTCTTCGTGCCATCGAATACTATGGCCTAGGATTTGCTGTCCGAACGGTATTCAGCGGTCGGTGTCTGAGGTTCTGGTTACTTCTATGGCATTTAAGGCACCCGATAGACAGGTTCCAAGAAACAAAAAAAAAATGTGATTAGACATATATCTTCGAGGTTCGGGCTATCTCTTTTGGAGGATCTTTTTGGAAGTAAAATTACGTTAATGGATCACTGGATGCAGAGGATAAATATTCAAATGCAAATGTTGAGCTTCTGGCGATCGAATTTGTCTAGACTGATTCAGATTCAAAAATAACCGTTTATCACAATGCCTTCATTTCGGACCAGTCTGGTCACCTTTTTTACCTTCAGCTGAATAGATATTATGTATTAAATCACAGAGATCGACGATTGTATAATTTTGCTTCAGTTCTTTTTTTTTTTTGAAAACGGGTTTTTGGAGAACAACTTATGTCAGCTTTTTGATTTTAAAAGGTTTTTAGACCGCCTGATCGATCTTTTCGTCCCTCTTTTACACGCTTATTAAGCACTGTCAGCGGCGAGAAAATTTTATTCGTGATCCGATGCCGAATCGCGAAGCTTCGACCTCAGAGTCAACGGACTTTAGGGCCAGTCGCATACTTAAGTCGAAACCAAACGGAAAGTAGCGTAGAGTAGTATCGTAAAATTCTCAGAGTATCCACAATACTTCTAGAAATGTACGCCAATACCATCTGTCATCTCTCTGAAGCAATGATTTTGCTCCCATTTAAATAAGAAACATTTAACAAAACTTGACGAAACTTAGCGAACCGCTTTTTGTGCTCACAGTGTATCATTTTTACGCTTTCCTCCGATTTCTTGACTTGGCTTACGACTATGTACATCTGTCATTGTCGGTCCCTTACTCCTCTGTGGCTGAGGCACGCTAGTCTATTGGAAGGGAATAGAAAATCAGAAGTACACACAAGTTTGCTGGAAGGGCCTCGTAAGTATTCATATATCAAAAATATAATGTTGATGGTTAAGAATTGCTGTTGCTGTCATTTGCGGAAAACAATCCGATACATCAGCCGCTAAGATTCCTCTTTCGTGACCATTTAATCGGGAACCACTACAATCTGAGTTGCTCTTCTGCTTAGCTTCTCTGGCAATGTGGCTGACATAGGTTGAGGCATTTTTTCACTTCTACGGATGGAGGGTATCAGCCAGTGATATTTAATGATGAATATTCACATCCGCATCCGGAAGGCGGATTTTCAACATGGCTTTTGACATCCGTATCCACAATAATCAAAAAATGTGGTCGCCGTGGCGTAGTGGGTAAGTGCGTCGACTCCTACGCA
This sequence comes from Eristalis intricaria, assembly GCA_964034865.1. Classification (NCBI taxonomy): domain Eukaryota; kingdom Metazoa; phylum Arthropoda; class Insecta; order Diptera; family Syrphidae; genus Eristalis; species Eristalis intricaria. The sequence goes on along the minus strand of OZ035873.1, from coordinate 110,161,103 downwards.
GAGGTTGCCAGGTTCGATACCCGAATTTATCACCTATCATAATTCACGGCTCCACCTCTTTCGAGTCACTGACAATGCTCAAAGAGTATTCCTGTCTAAAAAAGCTTCTCAATTTAGCCGTTCGGAGTCGGGATTAAACTGTAGGTCCCTTCCACTCGTGAAAGAACAATAGCACGCACAACACGAGTGGTTGCTGAGAAGCTAGACCCAGGTCCACCTCGGACTGTCGCGCCACCCATATTATTATTATTATCCACAATAATCAATGCAAATGTTCATGCGGATGCAGATGTCGAGGTGGCCAAAAGGAAATAAATATTAAATAGGCGATGATGAGCAAAAGGACACACAATTTGGACCCAATTTGATTGACCATCCTTACCCTGTGTTACACTTTTCTAGACCAACACAATTTATATTTCTTCGCCAACTACGTATACCCTCGTTATAATCAAAACTTGTTTAGTCCAGTGACTAAAGAAACAATTAAAGAAAACGTCTGTAACAACAAGAAAAGTTCGATAAAAAAAACTTCGTTCTTCAAAAACGATGCAATCCTTATGTGTTCTTCGAATGAATATGAATGTGACGAAACACTAGAAAATTGTAGCACTGCAACTTTATTTAGGAAGGAGTTCTGTGTTACCACAGTTTAAATACGCGAAAATGCAAAAAATACAAGCGAAAATTCACATAAATGATGAAAGTTTCATAATGATGCACTAACATATAGACACAATAGTTTCGTCAAAAATACATTTAGATCCGCATCCACATCCGTATCCGTGGATGTGATACTTCAAAAATCCACATCCGCGGAAGTTAAAAACTCGGCATTTTCAACATCCCACGTACCAACAATTGTATGAGAATTGTAAATGGGAAAGTTTGAGAAGCTTTTCTTGACAATTATATAAAATTCGTGGTGGTCGGCCACGTACCATGACCTCCAGCATTGCGTGTGGACGTAGTTATGCATTCTGTTCTCGAACGTGGTGCATAAGAAAATTAGCAGGTTTTTCAGAACTACAGTTCACTCTTCCTAAGTCGAACTTTCCCTTAGTCGAAACACTCTCTTTATCTCTAACTTTTTCGTCATATTTTACGTACATTTCCCTCAATTTTCCATACAAAAACCTCTCTCTAAGACGGACTCTCTCTAATTCGAACAAATTATGATATCCCGTGACTATTCGACCTGGGGGGAGTCCACTGTATATTCTAACATATTAGGTATCCGCGATAAGCGATCATACATCAACGCCCAAACAACCACCGCAATGCCCACATCACCACAGGCGTATTGGGCGTGATCTCTGGCTCACTTAAGATTATACGTGTATTATCTTAGCATTGGTTTTGGGAAATGTCTCGATAATATAGTATTGTATTGGAAGATCTTTAGAAGCATCAATGTTGTTCTTTCTTTGAGTTGAATTGTATGTCTAGTAACTCCTATATTACTTATTTATTCAATGACGGCCAGTTCGTTATGTACCATCAGTACCAGTTGCATAACCAATTAGCGGTGGCATTTTCTAGAAAAACCCATGCGAATTTTATTGTTGGCTATTTTCTGGCTTAGTCTCCAAGTGAAGAAGATATGTCTGTAATTTATTCAAATGTACGCTTTTGAAGCGTACGTCCCAAAGTGTGGCAATAATTTGCGTATTTCTTGATTTAATTTTATGTTTTATTTGGCTATAAATTGATGAAGTCGGGAGTGACAAGTCTCTTTTTTTAAGATCGTTAGTAAAGCAATTTATACTATTAAAGCAAATTAGCAGTTTCTGATGGTTTTTTCGGCGATCTGAATTATAAGCTCAAGCTGCAACGTTGTTCGTAAGTAAGTATCTATGCTTTATAGAAAGGAAGTAATTCTTGATTAAATGATGAGACATATTTGTATGAGAGCCCAAGTCGACTTCCATAAATACAAATTCAGCAAATGGAAGTCGACTACGCGAAAGAATAAAAATCTCAAAAATTTAACATTGTAGCACTGAAAATGTGTAATGTATTACCTCCTTGCCTATTTATACAAGTCTGTGACCAGGAATTCAATGACAGCCAAAGGCGACCAATTCAGCCGAATGCTATGTACCATTTTACTTTCATCCTCGCATAGACAGTTACCACCGTTTCCAGAACACAGTCAATTATCAAGTAAATTGCACCTAAATCCGATCAGCCGAGAGTGGAAAAGAACTCCGCAAACAATCACACGGCTCAATTTCAGTAAGTTGATCACCGTTCCAAAGATCGTATGTTGTCCCAGTTATACACAGGTCAGTAGCTGGTGTTTCCATTATGCCCAGTCGATAAGACGTACACCTCAGTACCTCAGTTTACGCGGTTTCGAATTTACGCGGCTTATAAATCGAAAAAAAAATGATTGATATTTACTTTTATTTAATTTATTTTAACTTTGCTTTAAATCTGGCAATACTTATAATTTTAGTTAATTATAAATCTGGTAACGCTTCATGCTACTGCCATATTACATGCTATTCTGTAATACATACTTTGATAGAACACACAAAAGAGGGGATTTCCCTTTTAATGCAAAAGCAAAATGCAAACACACAAAGTAAAACGAAGGTTTTAAAATATCATTTTTATTTTCAAAAATTTAAAATTTTAGTATTACTATGGGAAAACCAAAAATTACCAAAACTGAGATTAAGAGAAAAATTATTTCCTTAGAAACCAAAATTGAAATTTTGGACCGCTTAAGAAGTAAAGAAAGACGGATTGCCAAGTTTTATTCAATTAACGAATCAACAATAAGAACAATAAACCTAAACGAAGACTCAATTAGAAAAACTGTAGCAGTTGGAATGCGGACGAGAATGAGTACAACGTCATGTGTTAGAAATGATACGATGGAAAACATGAAAAAGGCTTTTTTTATTACTTAAATGATACTTTTATATCTTATTTACAATACAAAGCCATATTTTGTGTTCAAAAAATATTTTAAAAAGCTTACTTATAGTCGGATTCGCTTTACGCGGGTTTTCCATATAAAAATGTTTGAATCGATTTACGCGGTTTTTTCAGGAACTTTTCTACCACGTAAACCGAGGTGCAGGTGTATATATAGATGTAAATTTATCCAACTAATTACTTCCGACGTGCCTTTTAAGTTGATGAAGCCGCCAACACTGCGGTGTAAGGTAAGTAGGTTATGGCACTTAATCCAACGTGACCCAACACATGGTTTACCACTGTGAGACCTACTTTTAATCCAACCATCCTGATTAAGTACACCTAGTCACAAAGTCAACATACGATACGGTATTTCTTCATCTGAAAGAAACTATGCCAGAAACACAATAGTGCGTTTGCGCTGGCGTTTGCTTTCAACACACAAAATTCAATGGCCAAGCACAGAATACAGCGTCGACCTGTGTCAGTGAAAAATGAGAGAGATGAGAGGATTGTAATAAAACGGAAATCGTAGTCCATCGCATGTCTTTATTCAACATGTTGGATATTTTTTGACAGAGGAGTGCGCTGTGAGAGAGATTTTCTCCCAGATTGAGAGTTTTCTTCCAAATTGAGAGTATTTCATGTGAACTGTCATTTGAGATATGGAAACATCTGATTAAAAATAATTTAACGACAAAATTCATTTCAAATGAGTGTATGTAGAAAGACGGCAATATTTTTCATCTGCTAGATGAGACACAGACTAACAACGAGTCCTATAGTTACTCATCATATCTATCGCCGCTTAAGAAATAAGCGCGGATAAAAACAATGCTTCCAATCATTATTTGCTGTGTGTTCATTCCTGAATTTATTCATTATTTGTTTAGGTTGCTGTACGTGGGTTTCATGTGTAGGTTTGGTTGATGTATTAGATCATTTTTAATTCTTTTGGCATCCATAAGTAAGCAATACCCAGAGTGTCTCTGCTATACATTCCGTTAAGGTTTCGTAAACGATTCTTTTCATTTGATGAACATTTTTTTTATTTTATAATTATTAAGTTTTGCTTTTAAAGTGATGGTCCCGCTACACAGTCACAAAATGAAGATTGTAACCATCAAAGGTCAACCATCACTTTCCACGACTACACCCCTGACTGCTTAGCAAATGCCATAAATTTCATCGGTCCTGCCAACATTTTATGATGAATCATTAAGTGCCGATGATTTTTTTGTGCACTTCAAAATTAAGTGTATATACGCTTGCAAGAAAATACATCTACTGTTAATTTGTTTCCGCATTTACGTTTCTGTTGACATTAAATATCCCGCGATGGCGTCACGCATCACCAAGCCCCGCAAGCAGTCAAACGCTATTTTCCTTAAAATACAAATGTGACTATCCTCTTGCTCTGTTTTCCGTCATTGAGAAAATATTTTAATAACCACAAGATGACAGCAGCGAGCTTGTCGATCCATTGGAGCACATGTGTTCACACAACCGTCCAATGAATAAATCTCAGTAACAACTGCACGTACAACACTCTATTGACACGACTAAACGATGAAAGACTTTAATTGTAGTTTGTAAATAATTGTTGTTAATTTTGGAAACTTGAAAGCAACCCCCCTTCGAATCCGATTTGATCCAAATCGTAATTAAACGATATTCAAGGTATTTTATTCAATCAACTAGTCAAACTCGCGAATTGACTAATACCCCATGGCTCATTAAATTAAGGTCGTAAAATTTGGGCTTGTGACTTACTGCGATACCGCTTAATTCGGTAGCCGCCACAATTAGATTCACAGAGTCGGAAAAAAAGAGAGAAGAAGAAGAAGACGAAATGGAAACAACGTGTTTTCATAAGCAAACTGGACTTGGCCACACTCGCCATCGCAGCCGCATCTCGACGAGTGATGCGAAAGAGAACCAATCGACCTTCTCCGAGTGAATCTTCAAGACACTATCGATACAAATTCAAATTGAATGACTTGAACTGGCGCACCCACATGGCGAATACGATGCCGGGGGCTTCCGTGAACTAGATACCCATGCCATTGACTCTTAAAATGCAATTTCGCTGCCACAAGGTCACGCGGCAAAAGCCAAAGCCAACAAATTTGTTTGTCATTTCACAGACCCTAAGCGCAGGTACAAGAGCAACGCTAAGACTGCATATGACTCATTGTTGTTCATTCATGTGCACGTGTAGGAGAACAACAACCGTGCCCCAAACCATCGGGCATCTGTTGAAGCTCACTCGTCCTAAGGTTAATTGGTCTTCAAGCCCTCATCTACATTCCAACCGCAAGTGTATTATTTATCCAATCCACTCACTTGATGTCTGTCATTCTCCGTGCTGAACTGCCTACTGCCCATATAGCCTCCAGCAGTACTTATGTTTCAGCCATGTTTCCATTGCGGTAGCAGACGACGGCAGCCAGACAAACAGACCAGCCAGCTAGCCAGCCATTCGTCACTCCACGATTGAGATTTAAATTAGACTGAGTGAATGATGGCAAACAAGGAGAAGGAAAACAACGAGAATCGCCAATGCGAGGTGTCTGGTACCTCAAACGCCTCTCAGAAGAAAGTGTGACGAAATGTCCCCCTCGACGGAGCAACCATCTCCATCGACTCAAGACCCCTATTGAAGGGTACCGCTCGGCTCGGAACCGATTACATCTCGACCAATAATCAATGAACCCGCCGAAGGTCAATGGACCACTTAGTGTTGGTAAACACGACGCGGTTTTGTTTATGGTTTTTCATGAACAGTCTTCAGACTCAAATGTCATCATTCTGACTTTCAATCGAACAGACTCCAAGAGACGCTGCTGCTGGTGCTGCTGCCGCGGACCGAAAATGAAAGGAAAACCCGTGGAAAAGGCCGCTGGCATGAGGCCTTCTGCCAACCAATTGTGACTGGCGTATACCAAGACAACGGTGCTCTGATGATCAAGGAGATCGGCGCGGCGGCGGATCGACACTGTGACGTGATTGTACGACAATGAGTTTGTCTGCGCTTGTCAAAGTAAGCGCTAGGCATTCGAATGAATTATGATCGCGATACGATTGGACTAGCGAAACCGATCGATTGACAGAGACAGTTATATGATGGCCAGATAGGCACTAATTCGATTCCGTTTAGTGAAAGGCATCAAATGGCATCAAAGATGCGTCAGGCTTTGACGCAATCTCATTACCAACGACTGCAAACAAACGCACATGTGTCTACGAATAAATGTTTGTTAATCTTACATCTTCATCGGAATTCGGAAGATTACAATGGGGCTACATTAATTCTTGTAACAATCGATGCAATGAAGAGTGAATTGTTGTTGAAAGTATGCGATGAATTATGGGATTTTGCAAGCTCACTAGGCCACTCGCTCTACCTTTTGTCATCTCTTCTTCGGTCTGTCTGGGTAGCGGTGTTATGTTGGTTTTATTCATTAGCTTAACATTTCGTGACACAAGTCGAGCCTACTTTTCACTCAAGCTTAAGCTACTCGCATACATTTTAAGCCAATATTATTTTCTCGTGATGAGATTGAAGGTCAACTGGGCATCTGCTGCCAAGAAAAAAAATAAGGTAACCGCAGTCAAAGCCGGCAAGGATTTGACTAATTTCAAAAAGATGTTTGGATTTTGACAGTAGACCGCGTAATTCAAACAAGACCTAGGGTACTTCCAGACACAAGTTAAAATGGGTTGCAGAAGGCAAATTTGGACCAGGACAAACGAGGATTTTGATTACTCTGTGTGGTTGGAAACATTCGCATATAAATCAAGTTCGTCAATTAACTTGTAGACTCTACGGCTTCACTGGTAAGTTTTTGCTTGCAGCCTGACGTTGTCTCACTTTTTCAACATAATACTTCAGCGAATCGAACAAGAGTAGGTTAGATTAGATATGTGGATAGCCTCTAGACTAGGGGGTAAGCCACGTATCACGTAGGTCCTGTTGGACCAATGGTGATCCCCATTGGGGGGTGTAACCTCTTACATCCTACTTCTTACTCATTATGTTGATGTTGATGTGCTTCTCTGCCGTCCTGATATGTGTTAGACCCTGGAGGTCATGGAAAAAAATGTTCTCCCCGTGTTCTGTGTCACAAATGACAGAGACCAGATCAGTGAGGAACATCCCCTTTTTTCTTTACGCCGCCACAGCCTTTGGCTAGTCCCATTTTCATTTCCTGCACTTTACATGATTATCGCTGGTTGGTACTAAAATTACCGTTGATAGCAACTTTTTGTCGCATTGAAGAAGATCGTCGGTTTTTCCACTGTTCAACTTGGGCCAGAGCATCCGAGTCGTCTCATAGGGGGTTAGAGTAACTAGCCATTGCATTTTTTTATAATATGCGTACGCTCAAAGGATTATTAATACCATTAAGTGTCCAGTTTGAAAACACAGCACGGGCCGAAGGTTTAGAGGGAGAAAGGGAGAGGAGTATAGAGGAAGAAAGGGATATTCGTGTAGTGCGGCTGAAGAATGAATCTCTGAATTTAACTGTGCGTCCGAAGGTAGGCTTAGGGTATACTGATGGGATTGGATTGATTGCGGATGAATTGATGGTGAGGAGGAATGCGGTTGACTAGCTCACTTGAGCATAATTTGTAGCGATAAAATACGGAAAGAGAAGAGACGGTACGTCAGTGTTCGAAGAGTCTAATGACTAATGTTGTTATAAATATATGTTTTATCGCTAGCTTTTGGATTCTATCTGGTAGCTGCAGAGTGGCCTTGATTGCCCCGGACCAGATATGTACGTTGTACTCGAGCTTGGGGCGTATGTAAGCCCTAAAAATTAAAGACAAATCAGAGGGAGTGAAATATTTCTTGCATCAATTAAGGAAACCTAAACATTTTGCAGCATTTTTGGCGACCTCAAATGCGATCGTTCCAACTAAGATTGTACAATTGCAAGCCATTGTCCCTCGGTTGAACTTAGTGAGGCTGCTTAAATAACATCGAAGTAGTGTTAGGAGTTCGTCTACTTTGGCTTTGCGGTCAAGAGACTTTAGACTTTAATGCGGTATGTGTTTGGTGTCTAAGCTTAATTGTATCGAACGAACGATTTTTGACCAACGCACATCAATACTTTTTACTTGAGACCAAAGGTTTGAATTTAATTATACAATTAGAGTTATATGTGTGGCGCTGCAACCGGTAGTGTACCTAGGCCTATCATTTACAACTAGCGATTGCGTTGTGGACATAAGCGAAAGGAACACACAATTTCACACCGAGTCCGAACGGCGAAGTTTCAGAAAACATTTTTTTAGAAAACTTCACCCACATAAATACATAGAATTGTCGGTGACTTCAGGGATATGGAGCAGTGACTTATCAGACTTATTTGTACTTATTTGTACTACACAAGCCTTTCATCTTGTTTTATTGGAGTATACCTTTCAAAAATATTCTTAACTTATATTATGTGAATGACAGCTCTTTTTTCTAAATTGCATTATTGTATGCAAACTTTTGTGGAGCACTGTATGCCTATCTTCTTCTTCTAGTGGCGCTATAATCCGCGATGGACCTGGGTCCCAACCAACAAGCCTCTCCAGGTGGCACGATCATTTAGCCAGCTGTCTCCAATTGCGCACGGCAAGTTGGCTAATGTTCTACTTCACCTGGATGCGCCACAGAGTTCGAACGGCGAAGTTTCAGAAAACATTTTTTTAGAAAACTTTACCCACATAAATACAAAGAATTGCCGGTGACTTCAGGGATATGGAGCAGGGACTTATCAGACTTATTTGTACTTATTTTTACTACGCAAGTCTTTCATCTTGTTTTATTGGAGTTTACCTTTCAAAAATATTCTTAACTTATATTATGTGAATGACAGCTCTTTTTTCTAAATTGCATTATTTTACGCAAACTTTTTTGGAGCACTGTATGCCTATCTTCTTCTTCTAGTGGCGCTATAATCCGCGGTGGACCTGGGTCCCAACCAACAAGCCTCTCCAGCTGGCCCGATCTTAAGCCAGCTGTCTCCAATTGTGCACGACAAGTTGGCTGTTGTTCTACTTCACCTGGTTGCGCCATCGATTCCGTGGGCGTCCTCTGTTGCGTTGTCCTACTGGTTCGGAGTCGAAGACTCTTCGGGCTGGAGCAGTGTTGTCCATGCGCTCTACATGGCCTAGCCATCTTATGCGTTAAATCCGCAGACGCCTGGCTGTACAGCCCGTAAAGTTCATGGTTGAATCTTCATCTCCAGGAACCATCAACGCAAACAGGACCAAAGATTGAATGCATAACTTTTATCTCGAAAAGACCGAGGGCTTTTTCATCCGCCTTTGAGATTGTTCATGTATGTTTCCGCAACATAGAGCAGGATAGGGTTGATCAAGGTCTTATATAGTCTTAGCTTGGTCCTTCGAGAAAGGGCTTTACTACTAAATTACCTCTTAAGCCGAAAGAAACAGGTATTGGCAAGACTTATTCTGCGTTTAATCCCGTTACTGGTATTGTTCGTCCTGTTTACTTGGGGGCCGAGGTACACGATGTCCTTCACTACCTCGAAGGCACAGCTACCTATGGTGGCGTTCTGGCCGAGTCGTCGATTTTGTGCGTCCATTCTCGATAACAGCATATGCTTCTTTTTGCCTTCGTTCACCACTAAACCCATTTTGGCCGTCTCCGTTTCAATACGCTAGCTGTGTTCGACAATGTCGTTCTCGTATGCTAGCAATTGGAGGGGCTTTAGAAAGATCGTGCATCTTGTGTTGATGAGTGAGTTTTGCACGACAGCGCGTCGCCTTGTAGAAATACTTTTTTGGCACTGAACGTGAATTGATGAATTCGTTACAGACCTTGATGAAGCAAATATAATTCTCCGGCTTCATCCTGCACAATCGATTTTCATTTATTGGGTTTTTTTTTCAGGATCTGCCGCAGTGTGAAGATCTGGTCGATAGTGCACTTCTCTGGGCTTAAACCACACTGATAGGCGACCACACGGGCACGCTAGAGAATTCCAAGCTGCCCACTGCCATTTCCCCAAAAATTTATTTTACATTCAACACTTGGACTCACATTTATTTTTTAGGAACGCTGCCCGATAATGTGTCGAAACAAAAATGTGCCACACAAATGTGGAAACATAAAGACACATAATTGTTCTGATTTTACAGAAGTCTGCTTGGGTGACTACGTGAATCAGTGTTGAAGTTTCTGCTTGCGAACTCGATAAACAACGCACAGTGCAAAATAATTGATTGAAATAAATCTCTTACCTGAGGCCTCACGTATCTCTTCCACTCTCTTGTACATTAAAACTCCGATTGAGCCACAAGGACTTTAGAATTGTAACCAAATTTGTTATTAGACCCCCCCAGCGCATGTAAGCCGATTCGCGAATATGAAAGGAGTCCCATCTAAGCAAACACCATCGAAAGAGAACGTTATTTAAATGACTTCCTGAAGGTTTCTCAAATACCCCATTAGCAGTATAAACATACGCGTAGTACTCCACTTAGTTGCTTATCGATTTATCATTGATCGAGATTCATTACCAATGTCACTCACGCATGTCCAACAACAGCGTCTAACGCTACTCCACAACTGCAGTCGCACAGAGCACAACACAACAGCATTGCTCTCGCCCCATAACACTTTGCGGCTGCGTAGACAGCCTCTGGCATCAACCGCTCTCGTACCATCAGCATGAATTGTGAAATGAGCCGAAAACTGTGAGATTTTCTTTGTAACTATGAAGCATGTATCGAACCAAGTCTTGACGATGAGATGATCATCATCTCACGGCAAATGCCATCCTTCAAATAGATGCCATGGCCATAAGACACAGTCTCGCCATCGAGAGCCAAACACACTGTACACTCTGCCATCAGTATCATCATCCCATTCAGTTATGGAGAGCTTTCCATTTTGGCAGCGCGCACACATCCAACGCCAACACTCGCTACCAATAATTGGACGATCTAGGTTATAAATTGTAATGAGGGTCTCGAATGTCATTTAGTGTATCTGCGCGATCGTGCGACGTCAGTCGGTTGTTTTTGTTTAGTTTATTTGTGTGATCCAATGGTGTATGGGGTGATGAACAGAATGGTAAATACCAATAAGGACATTCTCTCTTCCCGAAGGGATTCGATGAGAAAAGTGCGTGCATTGTGAACTTGTGTTATTTTTTCATTCCTGTCCTTTTGGTGTCTTGTAGGCATATTGGATATTCGCAGTTGCGTTGTGCCTCCAAAATGGATATACGCACGCTGGACCAGCATCGGCGAGACAACAGCGTAATCTTTCCTATTTACCACCCATACCGGGCATTGAAGATGAGCCGGATTCCGTGCTGCAAAGCTCATCGATAGTTGAGAGCAAGCAACTGCTGTCATATCCAACTTCATACACCACCACCACATACAAGACGAATCACATCTCACCGGACGCATTCCAGACAAGTCCTCAGCTTTCATCGCACAAGTCAGTTTCCAGCTACAGCCGCACGTATCACAACTCATATGCACCGCAGCCATCGGGAATTGGTGAGTGTTTTAAGTGAAATATATTAAGTCAGACTGTGGGAGTTGTCAGTGTCAGTGTTAACTCCTTTATTTTGTAAGATTATCCCTTCTTACCTTCCCCTTCTTGCTATCAGCCTTTTGCATTGATGGTTTCCTGTGGACATTTCCTTGTCAGTTCTCTTCTGGATTTTAAATGTAGTTTCTTTTATTATTCTCGTGTATTTTAAAGCTACGGGCACATAAGGGTTAAGGATTTACTGTCATAATGTAGCGTGGGATAAAGAAGTAAACATAATAAGTTTTGATCTCCGTGCAAACTAAGAGGTCGCCCTTAACTCGCGCAGTACCTGCTTCAAGTACATTCTCCTATTTATCCTTTTTTTTTCAAACATACTGATTTTAAGAATTTTCAAATGATCGTAGCTATGGATTATTAATAATTATTTAGGGAATAAGTTTACGACATCAATCATTTAACTTTTCCCGTGTCATTTAACATTTGTTTCTGGAGTGCATTTATGAGCATACTCCTCACTTTCCGCAGAAATCCCGTTAGATTTTTTTAAGCTCATCGAAACTATTTACATATTTCTTTGTCCTTTCAGGTAAACATCTTCCTCCGCCACCGACACCAGCACCACTGCCATCGCTAATACCAAAGTCCGTTCTAGAACAATTCACCTCCACATCGACATCAACGTTTCCATCACAAAACGGAAACGCCATTGACTCAAGTATCTCTATACAAAAATCTCAGCTAACACTGCCTATATCATCAACAGTGGTGCCATCGTTACCGCCACTCTCTTCTTCGTCGGCGCTTCCTTCGGCACCAACTTTTGAGGACAGTGGCAGTGAAAGTGGTACAGCTCTGCCACCAAATTATCCCCAAGAATCGATCATAATGTTCGATAGTCCACCAGAGGTGCTCACACCATCACAAAACAACACGATCTTTGCGGCGAAACTATTGGCCACATCCCTCCTACAGGCGACTGGCGAGAGCAAAATCGAAAAACTAAACGGATTCAATGTTGTTGATGCCAACAACATCAAGGAAAACGAACTAAACTCCACGGATGTGGTGATTGTGAAGGCACAGAAGAACGCATACATCATTCCAATGAAACTTCCAACAACAAGTAAGTTAGTTAGTTTAGTGCTTTTATGTCAATTATTCTGAATTTGTTGGGAATTGACAAGATGTTTAGAGAAATTTTCTTCAAAAATGTGGTTCGATCGGTGATTCTCATAACCATTCAGCACATGTCTTCGGTTGTCCTGCCATTAAGACAAGCCAGAATATACCCCTTAAATGGACACACTGAGGGCATGGTCTGTGAAAGGAACCGTAGTCGTACTTCTAGTCCAAGTACACATTGCCGCGTTGTTTTTAGTTAGATTCTCGATTTATGTTTGATTTCACTGATCCCAGTGTTTTTTGGGAAATTAGTACAAGTACGTTGCCTCCTGTGTTGGGTATCTAGGCTTGATTTTCGACACAAAACAACTTTCATAATTCGTAGTTCCACCTCTTTTGACTCAGACCCTTAGAAGAAGCTTCTCAAACTTCTGAGAAGCTTGAGAGTCAGCTTATAACTGTACACCCTCTTCTCGCTGATCTATCATGACTTATAACAGGGATTGCTGTTCAAGCTTTGGTTCAGACTGTAGTCACATCGATACTCTTATTATTATAAATAAGCTAAGCATTGCTGGTACAGCGTGGGTTGCTGTGGCGTAGTAGGTTAGTGCTTCGACTCCTACGCAGAGGGAGCCAGGTTGGAATCCCCAATTTACCAACTTTTATAACCCACAGTTCCACCTCATTCGAGTCACTCAAAGAGTATTCCTGTCTAGAAAAAAGCTTCTCAACTTCGCCGTTCGGAGACGGCATAAGACTGTAGGTCCCTTCCACTCGTGAAAGCACGCACAACAAAAATGGTTGCTGAGAAGCTAGGCCTAGGTCCATTTAGCCAGCCATTTAATAGTTTATACAAGTTTTTTTTAGCAACAACGACGACATTCAAGTTTTAAGTGTAGACGAAAAAAGGGCGCACCAAGCCTCTTCTAAGAATCATTCAGTGTCTTCTTTCAACGCTTCTTCTCTATTGTATTTGCCAAATTTGGCATTTGTTTCTGAGACAAAAATGTATTTCTCAGTATTACTTGAATGATTCTGCAGTTCCTTCAACGGGCAGTTTTCCAAAAGACTGTTACAAATATATCCTATGAGTTAACATGAATACATGACACCAAATACACGCTTTCCTTAAATTCACGTGAAATGATTCAAACACGACGTCCCGTAAATACCCGCCCTCCATTTTCAATCGAGCATCTGTTTCTGATTAATTAAATGTGTATTTAAGACCACGAGGATGGATTTAGGATGGCGGCAGTGTATATGGCGCGTATAACAAATTGACGTGATTCTATTCTGTGTAATAATTCACGTGATTGCTCTAAATCAGAAGTCCTAGTTCACAGCCTATGTTTCAATAAAGACTAAGCTTTCCACCACCAACCAACGTCCAACCAAGTCTGGTAAAATGTATTGACAAGCTTAGTCCATTCCTTCCGAAGGCCTTTATGTATCTTAAATTCATTCAGTGAAGGCTTTCTTAAGACAAATTCCATCACTAGTAGTTAAGGTTGGTTTAGAGGTTGGTAGGTTGGCACTTAAGATCCGTTTAGAATTTTTAAAAAGGTTTTGCTTGTTCTCTTGTTTCTTTGAGGGCACCTAATAGTGTTATAATCTTAATAGACGAATTTCGAATATTCGAAAATGGTTTGCATAATGGTTGGCGCTATAGTCTTGGAGAGTAGATTAAATTTGTAGGGCCTATCTTCTACAGAAGGCACTTTAGTTCTCTTAGGCTGCTTTCACGCGGCCAAAGTTTGTCAAATGGCGTCGCCTCAAAATGCGAAGTTTGAATAGAGGCTCGCGGGTCGCATGAGTCCTTCTGGTTTTGGTAATATTATTCCCATCGTTGGATATCAGATGCATGTATCGCATGTGAGACAATCTGTGTGTGGGATAGAGAGAGATAGAGAGAGAAATAACAAAAAATTATATGCTATCGAACTTTGCTAATTTGATCGTCTCTCTTATGACCATTGTCATTGGTTCGACAGAAATGGCGCCATGGAAATTCTTTGTCGTACTGGGAATCGATTCCATACATCACAGTTTCAAGTGCGTAGGAATCGACGCACATCCCCACTACGCCACAGCGGCGATAAACAACGCATGAATATCATGTGTGTTTTATTCATAAGTGTAGGGGCAGCTCGGCAAACTAACATAGAGTGAACACAGAAGCTAAACTCGTTAAGTATTCGTTCTATTTTGTATTGGTTGAACCGTCCATGGAGGTATGGTAATTAACAAAAGGATGTGGCCGTATTTTTGAAAACTTAAAGAACTATAATTGAATAACAATATCAGTGGCGCTACAGTCTAAGCTTTGACTTAAGCCTAGCATCAACAGCAACAACTCGTGTTAGATGTGCAACTGTTATTTTATCAGGACCTATTTACTTTATTCCGTCTCTTATCGTTGAACGTTGAAATACAGAGCTCTATGCAGTTGTGCTCTCCGAGAGAGATGAAGCCGTAAATTATGAAAGTTGTTCGCGCCGGAAATCAAACCCATTACTTCGCAGCGACCAAAGATTTCTCATTAACATCTGACAGTGAAAGATTTTAAACAAATTAATTTGTTCGGTAATTAAAGTTCCTAACTTCCGGCAGTTTCCGACCAATACCTGTCCCGTGCTATCGACACTTCTCATCCTGGTGGATATGATTTATTTCGTGCCGTATCAAAATATTCACACTTCATCATTTACTGTCGTTAATATATTCCTCTCTGTGGCCCGATGTAAACAGGTTCCTTAAGGCGAATTTAAAAAGTCAAAAACCAAGCCAAGCAACGTATTTGTCAGGAATGTGGAATTCGTGGACAATAAAATTAACAAAGGCTCACCGCCGCTCCGCTATATCTCTGAAAATAATCCCGTTCTCTTCATTTTCTCCCCATTTCTTAATGCGGTCAAAGCTTTGCCTCGTTAACTTCACTAGACTTGCTGTTGCCTTTCTTCTCTTGACAACTCGTAAAATTGAATCTGATTATCGAAATACATTCTTTCAAATTCTTCCTTTGACCGAGCTGTGGGGCCACGTTATTTGATCCTGGCAAGCGCCAGCAGACTTCTTCAAGTTCAATAGTCCTCCCTTTGCCATCCTACTTCTCATTCAAAAGCTTTAAAATGTCTGCCCCGATAACTGCTTTCATAATTGTTTGCAATTTCGGTGATGCTCTAATCTTCATCAAAATTGATCGGCTATTTCACAAGCTAATGACAGGTATTGGCCGATCAACTTATTAAATCAAAACAACGACACGCACACGCCAAGCCAGTCGTGAAAGCACCACCGAAAGCATGTGTCTTATGAAAATTCATTGAAATGAAAAAGCAAAAAACATTCAATCGGCATACTAATTATCACATCACTCCGATCATTATGTGAGAGACGATAAATCAGCGTTCAACAGCGATACAATCGCATAACCATAACTACTGCGATACACGACATAATAACTTTGCAAACGATTTCGCCGCACCTAGCGCCGGACATCGGTCGGCCATTCACTTTCGGGTCAGGCGCGGCTGTATCCAGATGACACAATTGCATTGATAAATATCTAATTTTATCGTTTTTCTTTTCCATCTAATTACAGACGATAAACAGCCAACGGACATTCAAGGGTTATACAACATGCGTGACCGCCTAGAGAAGGCCTACACGATCAATCAGTTCATTTTCATAATAAAGCCCGAACACATCAATTTCCTCAATAAATTAGTTTAGTTGTTATAGATTATGTATTTATTAGTTTTCATCGCAAAGATTGTTTGTTTTATTTATTTTTAATAAAAGAATTGAAAAGAGAAGAAAAAACATCTTGCACTTGAATCCGAGAGATACATTGGGCTTTTGGCAGCCCATCGCTGACGGCAACAGTCACACAACAGTCTACTTGCTTCATGGCCCACGGTGTGTTTCTTTGGATTGTTTGGAATCGCTTTTGACCTTCAGACACGATGTACGTCGCTGCTGTGGCAGTCCACTTGAGCGCTTTGGAAAGGTTGGTGCTACAAATACTTTTGGGTGGTCAGGGGAGAAGAGTTATTTGCACGAGCGATTGAGGTGACTTATCACAACTCACTTAGAGTGACATGAATGGTCATTTGCAACTTGAAGGTGTTTGACTGGTTGGACATCTGTTTTGTGAGAGGTTACAATTAGTTTTGCTTTTGCTGTGTCGGAACTTCGAGATACTGGTGGAGCATGTCCAAGTGGACTCAGCTGGAGATCATCATCGTGAAATAACATTCACCTTCATATGCAGGAGTGAATGTGTGATTGGCGTGCTGAAGACGAAAACAGACTCTTTCTGCCGACTACATGCGATCCATCACGTATGACGACAATCGTCTGACGATGACATCTCAAGCTCATTTTATTTGAATGGCCAATTGCCAGAAGGTATGCTGATGTTTGTCATATTTTTGAGGGAAGCAAAGAAGTCCACCTGTTGCCTTCCTTTCAATGATTTTCAATCTCCTCTGCTGCCATGACGTTTCTGCATGTTTTAAACAAGCCTGCGTAATTATTTCTGCAGAATGTGCATGGACGACGAGGAGGACGAGCCTACGCAAAACCAATTCGGCTCGTGAAGTTCTCTGCTGAACGTAGGAACTATACACTGAGGAGCCTACTTTTCCAATAACCTGGATTGGATGAAGAATAAGCACTTTGTTATAAGCGCCCATTAGTTCCAGGGTTAGGAATAAGTCAACGTGAGTGGTATCACAACGGCCATTAATGGCTTAGGTGCGTGATCTGCAGCCTGCCACTTTGACCTAACCTCTCCTAACCTAAACAATACCAGTCCTAGCCTGTGAGTACGTATCAGATAAGAATCAGCGAAAATACTGAGAGTGCCCTCCGCAAAGGCGTAGCATGTCCATCGACTCCTATACTGAATAGTCAAAGTCAAATTGCCAGGACGATCAACCTGCCAAATTCGCGGGTTTACCTCTCTCGAGTCAATGACAATGCTTTGAAAGTATGCGGAGTGTTAAGTTAGCACGAATTGTTTAATTTCTGCGCAGTGGCCAAAATAGCTTCTGCCGTCAGTTGTAGAATCGATTTTTGAGAAATGCCTCCAGTTTCTCACGCCTTGGTTGAGGTCCTTCTCCACTTGCGTGCGCTACTTTAGATGCGGGGGTCTTCTGCTACATTTCTCTACAATTCCGGAGTCGAAGACTCAACATTATTTCCGTCCATGGTCTAGGCTTTTGTTCGTCTCTGAACAGACCCTCTGGCGAAGGGAAAGATGCATCCGCTGAGGCTGTGAGCGCCGCTGTACTAAGACGACTTGCCTCGTCCACCTACAAATCTACTCCAAAGTCCCGACCTGGGCTTGGAAGACACCTATTAGAACTGAGCTCCGAGCAGAGTATAAGGGGGCATCAGGTATCTTTTTCTGACTGGCTGGCTTCTGATGTTCCCATTGACCGATCTAATAATCAGCTCCTCCGCCACCATCCGTAAAGTGAGATGAGCTCTAGTACAGATTAACTCTCCCCCGTCTCTCGTTAGCAGCCCCCAGCGATGGGGTTCCATAGGATATTCAGTCGAAGGTGCTCAGTTCAGTGGAGAATTTCGTTGACACAGGCTAGGTGCAGACATCTATGCCTGCAGGAACTGTATCAACGTTTTCAAATCCAAAATTAAAAAAATCGAATCTCTTGAATAATGTGAAGCCTCTCCATCACAGACGAAAACTATTCCAAAATTCACAACTTCAATATATTTAAACTTATTTCTTCCTCCTTATTTTAAACACATTACATTCCATCCATTAAAACCCCTTAAACAATGTGGAAGAGCATAATTGGGTCAATAAAGTGTAAACACTAATCGAGTTGTTAACAGTCACGACAAATTGTGATCACGATGAAATGAAATTAATTCACCTTGTGATTACAAATGCAAACCGAATGCATAATATTACCAATTAAAAAAGCAAATATGCACCAGTTACTGTTGAATTGGAGCATAAGCTTTTCTTCGATTCGGCGGTGATACTGTGTCGACATTGCAGGGATGCCGAATCTACAAGCGGACTGCTTCTTCGATTTGGATGAACAATTAATATTCATCCGAAAGTAAAACGGGATTTAGGGACAAGTCGCCCAACATAGGCAAGCATTGTGCAATCAAGCGGATGATAGGTGCGTTTTTTGCAAGCGTATATATGCTTATATTATAAGTGCACAAGAAACGATCATCGGCGCTTAGTAATTCATCATACGAAATTTGTGGCAGTCAGGGCGTGGAATCGTGCTGCGCCTAATCTTCGGTTTGCGATTGAGTAGCTTGACCATCACTTTAAAGCCAAAATCACTTAATTATTATCAATTTAAACACATTTTTAATCGAATGGAAGAAACAGTGAAAAGAATCGATTACGAAAAAATAATTGGAAAGAAGAGCGCAGGTAAGAACCAAAAATTGCATAATAATGGATACAAAAACATTTTAAAATCATCTAATACATCAACCACACCTTCAAATAGTACACCTAATATTGTAAGCCACATACATCAACCTAATGAATGAATGAATAAATTCAGGAATGTGCATTATGTTCACAAGCGCCAATAAATATCTCGGTTAACTTAAACGGATATATGATTTGTTGTTAGTCTATTTTACATAAGAATTGAAATTGAAGAAAAAAAAACACATCTAATATCTATCTCCTACTCTGGAAACATTAAAGCGATTGAAATGATTGACGCTCATCTAATACGTCATAATGACATGTCGCATGATATCTTACTGTCTGGTCCAGATGGTGAACTATACGTTCACATAACTAATTCATTTCATTTAAAAAGCAAGAGCAAAATGTAACCTTCTTCTTCTGAACATCAACCAAAAACCTTGTCCAGCTAGCGCAATCTCTGGCAAGCTTGGCTTTCATGGTGACTTAATTCATTTCTTGTGGCCAACGTAGCTCAGCCCCCTTAGATTTTCGATGCGTGGACCGACGATCGTACAGCCCGTATAGTTAAGTTTTTAATCCTTTTCACTAAATGCCATCAACTCAACACAAAACTTACATTAAAAATGTTTTCTCGGAGAAATCAAGGTCTTTGCAGTACTCTACTGAAATTGTCGTACAGTCATCTTGATACTTGATCCTTCAAGAGAAGTTTCCATTATTGAATTGCCTCCTCAGTCGAAAACAACAGCGGTTGGCTAGCACTATTCTGCGTTTGCTTTCTGTGCTGATGTTGTTAGCACACTTCACTGCGAAACCGAGGAAGGCGAAGACCCGCTTTACCACACAGATCTAAGCGCCTGCCTTTTGGCGAGGATAGGTGACAATCTTCAAAAGACACTTAGGGACCGTCCCGTCATACCGAAAGGAATTTTTACTCAGTAAAACACTTCTCATAAATAAAATAAAAACTAAGTTTGACACTTATCCAGTTGTTTTACTTTCTTGAAGACGCTGCTAAATTCTTAATTTCGTCTTTGAGGGATGAATTTCCAAGATTTCCGAGTCCGCTGACGATGGTTCGTAGCAGGGCGGCGTAATTTAATACTTTTTTGACACTCAAATACCTCCATTTTGACACATTTTATGTTAACTTGCGACAGAGACATTTTTTCCCATGTGACAGATTCGGAGTCGGGTCAAAATAATAAAAATATATTTAAAATTTGTTTGAAAAAGGATGGGAAATGTGAGTTCCATGGATAAGTCAAGATCTGAACACAAAGCGACCAATCTGTAATGTATGTTAACTATAAATTCCGAGCCTAAGGAACCATTTAAAGAACATAAATCATTTGGAAAAAATTTAATTTTTCCAAGAAAATAAGAAGATGCAACAAAAAGATTACACTACTCTTAAGCATGATAAAACGTAGAGAATGCAGAAGTCAAACTGGGCTTTGTATGCTCTACAAATACCAATTCTTTATAGATATAGATATATTTATTTGTTTTCACATTTTTATAATGTAATTAAGTTACATATAATAATAATAATATGGGTGGCGCGACAGTCCGAGGTGGACCTGGGCCTAGCTTCTCAGCAACCACTCGTGTTGTGCGTGCTATTCTTCTCTCACGCGTGGAATGGACCAACAGTTTAATGCCGACTCCGAACGGCGAATTTGAGAAGCTTTTTCTAGACAGGAATTCGCTTTGAGCATTGTCAGTGACTCAAAAGACGTGAAGCCGTGAATTATGATAGATGGTAAAGTGGGGATTCGAACTTCGCACCCTCTGCGTAGAAGACGACGCACTTACCCACTACGCCACGGCGAACCCACTTAATAAATAAAGTCATAGCAACATGAAATTAAAAAGACTTAAAAAACAAACATTTTATATGACATTCTATAATCTCAAAGCAATGAATAGTTCTAAATGTCATTCAATTGACTTCTACAAATAAAGCTTTGCGTGGGGTGACCCTAAAATCACAAGTATTGAAAACATAGTTGTTGATACGAAGAAATGGTGTGTCTAGAATGTTTAGTGTAAGATAACGTAAAGAGTAAGAAGTAAAAATAAGCAAAAAAAGATGTCTTGAAGGACGGCATTTTAATATGGAACCAACATTAAAATTAAAACAAAATATCAGAAATAAGAGATTCTAAGCCATCGTAGTGAAGTGGAAGATCCAGGTTTTTAGATGTTTTATAAATATCTTGAAATATCTTTACTTGGATGTCGGAGCTTGCAGCGCCACACGCAACCACATATTAAGTTTGAGAAGATCTAGTCGAAAGTTTTTGTTCTGCTTTAGGTAGCCGTGGCAAAAGCTAGGCATTGAAAATAACATTCTTTATTTGTTAATTGTTTTTATTGCCACCTTTTTTTTGCTCTGTGAAACGTTTTTGCGACTTTCTCAAGTTTTCAAGCGGCAACCCTGGTTTGTAGAATTTTACTTTGAAAAGTTCGTAGTGAATTCTTGTTCCTTTCTTTGATACAACTCCTAGTTGTATACCATACACCTTGCTTGTAGATGTTCATAATACACAAAAAATCGTATTTTTAAGAAAACTTTTATTGATAGAATCCTTTCGTTTTTCTATGAGCCATCGTTTGTAACAATATCAGCACTCGTATAAGGAACAACTTGACGGACTCCACTAGACTGAGAGAGTGGTTTCTCTTATATCAAGCGACTTCGGAGTTGTTAATCCTTTTATTGATAAGATGACGTGATGAAGATTTCTGACTTCCGGAGTTGACTCACGGAGCTTGATGGCGTGATATTAGTTGCTTTGTTGTTGTATATATCACAGAGACTGGATGGCGTGATATTCGTTGTTGATAACCTCACCATACTTGGGTCGCGTGATGTTAATTGCGTATTTCTTGCGTTTGGCTTGGGTATTGTCGCTATTCCATAGCTTATCAACTCAACTATTAGCTTATAATATATTCCAATAAGCCAGTATAATAATTAGTTTGACCCTCTCCACGCTTCTTCCTTCCACATAAGCCTTACACCGACAGTCATCCCGAGGTATTTCGCTACATTACTGAACGGTATCTGAACACTGTTACTTATACGTACAAGTTCTTTGACGTAAAATTAATACGCTGCGACTTCTCTATAGCGAACAGTAGCCGGACCATGATGATTGGCCATTATATAGCCCGTTCGGAAGGAGTTGGAATCCCGGGACCATGTCGAATTGTTCGTAAAGAGAGAGAGAGAGAGAGAGAGAGAGAGAGAGAGAGAGAGAGAATTTTTACCAAAATAACGGTGTCGTCAACCAAAGAGCCTAGCACGATGCGGTATATCTATGCTATAATTCAAGTAAAGGAGAGGACCAAGAACACTTCCTTGCGGTACTCCAGCATCTAAACTTTTTTATAGGGGAATTCTTAAATAGAGTACTATTGTTCATGGTTCCCACTAAAGGTTCTATCAGACAGATAGGATAATAAAATTATTTGAAGTCTTCCCGGAAGGAACTTTCGACGTTTGTGTTTCAAGCTCTCAAGCCAATCATTGACAAAAACCTGCGAAGCGGCCATAAGTACATTTGAGAAAAAGAGCTTTTGTTTAAACGATTCTTCTGTATCTTCATTCTTCTATATCAACATCTGTTATTCGATGTATATGGTCAATAGATGATTTCCCGATAGTTAGCGAAAAGGGTTCCATTCAAATGGATCGGCCAAATGATAGAGGGATTGAACTCGTCGAGTATGCAAGTTAAAGTCAGCAATTACTACGCTTATCTTCCATTTTATGGTCAAAATATTAATAGCCTTTGGTATTATATTTCCATCCTTCGTAGGGACGAATTATAAATACGAATATTAATGTTCATCCATGACCAACGTCATTCTATTTTAAGATATATCTTATGATTCCTTTCAAGTGGTCACCAATATTCTAAGTAGATAAGATAATGACGATCGATGATAAGTGTTGCATCGATGCCTCATCCTTATTGATATTCAGAATTGCTTCTGTACGAAATTAATTACAGCACCATCCCCTGTGAGACAGGCTTAACTCACACTTGTCCGGGTTCCTGCCATCTTCTACCCTTTGATAAATAAAGAAAGTCTCTCGGCATAGATATCTCCCACAATCGTTCGTCGCAGAATATCCCATCAATTTCTGATCAACCTTCCAAGTCTCGTGACATAAGATTGCGTGCCAACCCACTGCAAAAGCATCTCATAAATATTTAATGACACCTTGCGCAATCATGTTCCCGATCCAAGTGCACCCGAGAACAAAGCAATTGAACAATGAAGCCCCCTTTCGTCTGTGCTCAGGGTAAACATTGGCCTAAGTAAGCCTAATCAATTTTAGGGACATCAACCTTTCTAGAGAACACTTCAAAGCTCGCATTCACTTGACCTTGATGTGTTTACAGATGCCCATGTGCGGCTCATGAAACCTGAAGTGCTTACATAAGACTTCAACGACATGAACACGAGTCTTCGCCAAGCGCAACCACTTAACTATTTCGAATCGCATCCATTGCGACACGACTAGAACGCGCTCTGCAATGCGATATTCATCAAGTCATATTGTCTCGTTTGTTCGTAGACGGGTTACCTTACCTTTTCACACGGAATCATGTTGGGTGATTACCGCACTTGCAGTGCGGATAGAGGAATCTAATTCGATCGAGTGCCACATAATCGTATGCCAAGTGTTTTCCTATACCATCTGCCGGAATCATGGCGAGTACCCCCTCGATTGGCATCCATTCCATGGCCTCTCACGGGCAAGTTCAATTGCTTCGGTTTGATCAATGAAATCCATGGAACTGTACTCTTGTATTGGGATCACGATTGTCGGGCGTTCTGAAGAGGTTTTGGGCCTCAGGCAGGTGAGGTGAGTTTATTCCCGAATTAACCTGAAATTAACTTCTTGAAAGAGTAGCAAGTAATCAACTAGCATAATTGTTGAAATGAATGAAGAGCTTTTGTATTTTGCTCTTTTTCGATAGATTATGGCGCTCAAGAGGCGAATTTGCAAATATTGCATCTTACAAGTTCTTGGAGAAATTGTGATTTGAGTCAAGGAAGTCTCGGTTCGTAAAATGGTCAACATAGTGGCAACACGACATGGTCGGCATGGAAATTGATGGCAACGCCGAAAGATATTCAGGAGACGCATTGAAACCGAAGGACCCTTCACTCAACTTGCATGTGAGTCTGAAAAGTGAAGATTTGTTGTAGTTTTGATGAAAACTGACAGAGGACAAAGATGAAAGCAGCAAAGATGACTTCTATGAGATCAATGCCTCATCTTCGACACGTTCTAGGAGATTTCAAGGCAAGGCTGGGTAAAGAAGACATCTTTGGTAGAGTCATTAGGAAACACAGAATGCACGACAACGGAGTCAGGCTAGTGGACTTTGTCACGGGACGTAATCTCTCGCACGCTTTCCCACACCTCAACCTCCATAAAGGCTTTGTCCAGATCAAACAAGCGTCAACCAGATTGATCACTTTTGGATCGACGTCAGGTACTCCTCTAGCATACTTGTCCGAACCGTTCGAAGAGACAAATTAGACTCGGTCCATTTCCCGAAATCAGGAGAATACCAGAGGCGAGAAAGGACATCACGGTTTAACACAATCGCAATGGCCTGCTAGGATTTTTGCCGATAGTGTCTCCCGAAATCTCTCTCTAAGTTCAT
Organism: Eristalis intricaria; assembly: GCA_964034865.1. Taxonomy (NCBI): domain Eukaryota; kingdom Metazoa; phylum Arthropoda; class Insecta; order Diptera; family Syrphidae; genus Eristalis; species Eristalis intricaria. Next base: position 110,136,367 of record OZ035873.1, on the reverse strand, counting down.
CGCCGCCTGCGCAAAAAATCGAAAATGATTGGAGGCGTTGTCAAGAAGCCATCAAAGAGGGTCCCACTGCTGTGATGGGTTTATCGACACCACCAAGGAAAAACCTATGGTTTAACAACGAGTGCAGGCAGGCACATGCAGATAAGCTGGAAGGCTTCCAGGCAGAGATGCATTGAACTTCTAGAGCTGTTCGTGAGCTCTACGAACAGAGACGAAGGGAAAATACCCGGCTTTGAGGAGGAAAGCGATGAAGGAGATGGAGAGGTCCTATGGCAGGAATGATGTCTGCAAGCCTTACCAAAGGGTGAATCAGTTACGGGAATGGGCAACTGGTAGTAGATTCGCAGTTGATACTGAGAGTTTTTAAAGATCAATTCGGTAGACTGTTAAACGGCGATGTGAACCCAAATACCGCTGTCAGATGCAGTATGACGCCACATAGCCTGGCCATATTTTAGGACAGAAAACAAACAATCAATTAGAAACCCAAGGCTCGCTCTCAGGTTATTTAAAGTGAAACCGATAAAAACCCCAGCTATCTGTCGATGGTACACTCACATCACAATCACCGTCTTTCGTCAATTCTTCTATTACAAATTCTTGTCTGGTTTGTTGTCTCCACTATCGTTCACTTCAGTAATTTTAGTGTATTTCATCACCACTTTCGTAAACTGGACTCTTCATAACTCTTCTCAGTTACTAAGTGAAATTTTGTATCGATGGGAAATTATTCTTAGCAACGGTTTGAATGCTGTCCTCGCTGATACTAATAGCAAATGCACGCTCTTACTGCAGCAGGGACAACGCTCAAAAATGTCCATGTCAGAAATTGGGATTTAATGAAATTTCCTCGGAAGACTCTACTCCTAGATTTGCACAATGAATTTAGCTCAGAATATTTTAGTTGCATATCTTCCCCACTGGTAATCGGAACTCTTTACGGAATTATATTTTGTTGCATAAAACTAGGCTGTTCAGGTGGATTTTCGGAACAAAGATTTGGTATGTGGGTTGAGAGATGCAATAACCTTCTATTCGATTTACATATGCCACAAGGTAATACTAAATGTCCTTGCTAAAGGCATATTCCGCAATTTGCGCGAATTTCACATTACCTCCGAGTCAATTAAATGAAGATTCAACATCATGTCTGAAGCGGTCTCTAGGACTTTTTCCTCCATACACGGGGACGGGATTTCATTATGTATTGTGCACAATGTTCGACCGTGAATGATGAGAAATAACCACTGGTTACCATCAGAACTCTTCAAAGTCGGCGGTGATGTTCTAGTAGAGAGCATGCACCAGATCATCTAAGCAATTTGGGAATATGAAAGCATACAAGGCATGCGGGATATCAGCTCCATACGGCCCGAACTACAAAAAAGGCGATCCTACTATAGATGTATATCCCTGTTCAACGTCGGCTATAAGATCCAGTCCGTCGTAATGTATGAACAGTATAACATGCGGCTTCCGTGCCGGCAATTGACATTAAACCAAATATTCACAAGGCAAATACATGGTGATTAAGAATCTGGCGAGTAAGAAACGTTCCGTCACACGCCACCAGTGATTCAAAAAATCCTTCCATTAGGCCGGTCACATCGAATCTATAAAGCAGCTAAGAAGGTCTTCGAATCCGAGCCTCCTGGTTAGTGAAGGAAAGGAAGGCAGAATCTCCGATACATAAACATACCATGTCATCCCGGACGCAAGACAGTTTGGCTTTAATGAATAGAAGTAACCGGACTGTCAACGATGGATGGCAGCTATTTCTCAGGCTTTGACATTGACCATGGGTCGAAGGATAAGTAAGCAACCAATTATCAGCAAATAATAAAGAATTACTGAAGAAGAAGGAGATTCAACCACTCCACTCATAAAACTACCCATATGGCTCGATATCCCATGAAGGGTCTCAAAGCAAGTTTCTTCAGAACAAAAAAAAAAACCAACTTTATCTAAATGAGGCACTCGTTCTGCCGACGAGTCTTTTAACTCACTGTACAACTGAAATATTTTCAAGTTCGTATACAAGCGATCGCGAAGTGTGATACTAAACTGGAAGGCATTTGGATCATCTTTACCAAGACAGATTCATTCACGGCTGTAGTATTTCCTCAATTAACACCGACCGACGATCGGGTGAATCTTCCAGTCCGACAAGTGATTCTTCTCAGCTCGACCTTGATGCGAGTTTTGCTGGCTTAATGAGGATAAGCCTAGATCATCTTTTATGGCCACCAACCGGAAAGTGCGGCAAACCAGAGATCAGTGATAGTAGCAAAGTGTGTATTTCATTTCGAATCGACCATCGAGAAAGACAGTGTTCTCCAGATATCAATCTCATTCCGACCTTATATAAATTAGTTCCTGCTTCTTAAATGCACTAACAGTGTCGGGCACAGCTTCAAGTCGTATAATGTTCGGCATCATGGGCAGTGGACCCATCGTGAGTCTCTCCGTCGACACTCGTAAACTTTTAATGACCTCTTCAAATTCCAGATACTTCTCATTTGCTCAGCCATAACCGCGGCAATAGCACATCCGTACGGTCATCAAGAGCTGTTAACGGCCCAAGATTCGGGCGACTCGCACGAATACCGTAACATCCAGCTACATCCAATTACATATCGGAAACATTTTCATTTCTTCGCCGCCCCTGAGGAGGACGACAGTTTTGACGAGCAAATTCCCGAGGAGCTCTTGAAGAAAAATGTCAACGTAGTCGTGATAAAGACACCGGAAAATAACAAGGCGACGGCTACGATCGCTCGTCTAGCCAAAACCCTGGCGGAGGAGAAGACCGCCATCTATGTGTTGAACAAGCAACCCGATCTGAAGGAAATCAGCACCCAGATTGAGAGGCTTAAGGAACAGGACACCACCCGGCCTGATGTTCATTTCATCAAATACAAGACGGCCGAAGAAGCTGATTTGGCTGCGCGCAACATTCAAGTGGAATATGACTCGCTTCGGGGCCCATCCGTGGTGGGGCCTCAAGTGATGGCAGCATTGCACAGTTACGTCGGCTTGCTGGACGATGGAGGTATTCAGGAGATGCGGCTGTTGTCAATCTATGGAAGGCCGTTGCTGAACTCGTTCCTAAAGAGTTCGGCAGAGGGCGGAGCCAAAGGAGACGTATTCGCCGAACCACTGCCATCGAGCAGTTTCTATTTACCTCCAGATGCTGACGCAGCGAATCAGTCCGAATCATCCACGCCAGTTGAAGAGAGTGCGCCATCTGAATACGTTGATGTTGCAAGTGAAACGTCACCTGACTTTTATTTGCCACCAGAAATCGACTCCGAAACACCGACGTCTCCAGTGGTGCTTGAAGAGACTGCGCCAACTGTCACCTCAAGAGCCCCTCTCGTGGAAAACGTCGCAAGTGCTAGCATTTTGAATCCACACACAGAGATAACTGCCGATGAACTGACGGCTTCGACTATATCTCCCGAGACAAGTTCACCGGCCGCAACAAAGAGTGCTGGAAGGGGAAGTTATAGGTACTCCCACTCACAGACCACCACCGAATTGTCAACTCCATCGCTTGCCGGATCCAGTGCTCTCGATGACGTATCGTTTTTAGCTGACAAATATCTTCCACCGAGTGAATCTAAATTGCGGAATAAAAGATTGAAATAATGCATCAGCTTATTTTCGTTTTCATTGTGTGTACTTGGGTGTGTTAAAATGGATGTTCTGCAGTGCTTTAGACGATCCCGATGCCTGGCGAATTTTACCTTTACACTTTTTCTGTCTTGTTGTTTTGTTCCACTTTTGTGACGTAGCCTGGCAACGAAATACAGCCTGCAACATTTGCAACGTTTCTGTAGGAGAACCGCACTCTGTTTTTATTCCGCAATCAAACCCCCCCTCCCCCGTCAACTGACCACCTCGTGGTGGGGTTCAACAGGTATAGGGTTTATGGGTGAACATTTATTTTCATGCAGTCTATTTTGGGCCCCCTTTTGGTGAGACGCCTGAATGGGGGAAGTATGCAAGCGTTGGCGGCCGGACTGTCTCGCTCGCCAGCTTAGTTGGGCTTAGCTCGAAGGAACTACCAGTAACCCGTCAATGGTTTCGTGACCTGTTACGGTGGTGGGGGAAAATCACGCCATCCACTAACTGGTGCGTGTGGCATCGACTAAGGATATGTACATGGAACGTCTCATCGCTCGCAGGAAAGTTCTCGAGCTAGTTGAGGAAGCTGCCAGGTTCAGGGCTGCCAGGGATCTTGAAGCTGGATCCTGAAAGGTCAACTTTGACTCTCATGCAGGTGTATCCAACAAATCTAGAGTCAAATTCCGTGGCTTTACTAGATGAAGTTCATGTTGCCCTCGATAGGGTGGCTCCGCCGTCATCCATATCCTGATGGATGGCTACAATGCTCATGTGAGTGTGGATGAAACGACATGGGGGAGTGTGATTAATAGGAACTGTGATCTTCACTGGAACGCGAATTAGGTTGTGTTAACTCAAACGATTCCATCAGGAAGGCGACCGATTAGCAGATCCAGGATGAGGTCGTTGGACCAAATCCAACAACTCTTCTGGTTACGCTTGGTCATAACTCCTGATGAGTTGGAGTCGATGGCGGAGTATAGAGTTGCCTGGAGATCCCTCGTGCGTGGTTTATGCTCGTCCACCTGCGCAAGTTGTCCTCCTCATTGGAAAGCACCGCACCATCTTTGGATTTGACTCCTTCGATGATGTTTAATTTCCTTCCTCTGAGTCGAATGGTCGAATGGTTTGCCAGAACACTTTTTTCGCAGATCTATGGTCGCTTTCCAACTTCTCGCCGAACTCCTTCTAAGACTGCTCTTTAGCTGCTGGCACAGTCAATTTGCAAGTTCTTCGCGTCTCAGTGTACCGGTCTCGAGAAGCAGAGTGTCCCAAGAGAATCGAGTCTCTGTAGGTCTTCTTCTTCTCTCTGGTGGCTTTTTGCATTCCGGGTGTTTTAAGCCACGCAGTTCTTTTCTCACCACCAGCCGCCACTCCAAGCCGCTTCACTCCACAAACATCCCGTGCAGAGGCAATGACAGCTGTTGAAAGCAGTCACCATTCTTCCTCTACATGCGATGGAACAGTTGGAATTCGCTCAAACCTTTCTGTTATGTGCTGTAGTGTTATGTTCTGTAGTTTCTCCCACCGTATGCGTGTAACCATTCTTGGTTTCCGTCTTGGCAGAAGAGGTAATTTATCAGTGAGATACAGCGTACACAACACCAGGTGATGATCAGTTGACAGATGATGATCAGATTTATCAACGATTTCTGTTGAAGACTCTGACTGTACCATGTGCATTTATGGATGTCTTTGTGTGGAAAGAAGGTGTTCATTATGCCATTTGCACAGCTTCTTTCCGTTCGTGTTCTGGTGAAGATCACCGTTCCTCCCAATCACACACCCCCATGTCGTTACATCAACACCCACATGAGCATTGAAGTCATCCATCAGGATATAGGAATCCATCTCCGCTACCCTACCAATCGTCTTCTCTTTGTCATCATGGGGATTGCGCTTCGTTAGTCAGGTTTTTAGATTCCTAAAAACCAAACCTGTTGCCCACCCCCAACCACGAGGACGTCAGCTGCCGGGGGTTGCAGGGTCTAGTGATGCGTGATTTTGCTGTGCATTGGCTGAAGAACGCTACAATCAAGCCAACCCAAAGCCGTCTTCCAAGCCTAAAAACTCACGTGATGCTGCTGCGCATTAAATGAAGGACACCACAGCCAAGTTACAGCCGAATAAATCGATAATGTTGAGTCCTGTTGGTTTTATCTGTTAATTGTAAAAAGAATGAATGAAAATGTCCCTCTTGCCTTAGATCTCGAGCGAAGTAGACGATCAAAAATTAAATTGTGTTGAAAAGTAAATTGTTTAATAGAGTAAGAGTGTAAGTCGCAAAAAATAAAGAAGAATACAAAATATTAATTAATTAACAAGAACAATAAAGGGGTTTTTTTTTGGGCCATTAAGACTGGCTTTCAATCATTACTGCTGGTACCATACTCCGTCGTACACGACAGGTGACAGAACTCCGATTTCTAGCACCTGGCTTAATTAGATGGCATTAATTGCATCTTTTCGACCTTCTTCAAAATCAATGGAGATAGCATTCAGCGTCGCCTCTATCTAGTACGGCGTAAATGATGTTGCTTGTAGGCCTGTTAAGCCTTCTGGCAGGGACTTTTGGGAAATTCGGGATCCGAGGTAGAAGCCTCCATTGATCTATCGCGTTTGAATACATGATACATTTGCGCCTCGGAGGGGATTTCTTCTATTCTGAGTGCCCTAGCTAACGAGCGCTAATTTTGCTACGATAACTTCTCCGGAGGAACACGTTTGAGACGTTCCATATTCCAGGATGCAGAGCACCTCTCATTGGTCCTATGGCCTTCAAATTGGATGCGATTCCATGCGGTCTAGGTCTAGGTTCGGTTCGAGGTAAGACAGATAATATTCAAGTCGTCGAATCACTGAAAATTCTCAAATAGAAATGTTTAGAAAAAGCGTCGCTTGGACTTGGTCTCTGGAACTTGGACGTTCGGTTTCGGCATAAACTGTATGTCTTTCCAACTCGTGCTTGAACAATAATGCGAACAACACAAGTGGTTGGTGTAGAAGGTAGGCCCTGGGCCTCTACGCGCTGTAACATCACGCATAATATTATTATATTATCCATGCCTAGATTCGGCAACATCGATCACCCAGCAACACCTCTGCACTTGCCTTTATCCACATAGTTCTATGTTTTCACAATTTGGTTATCCGATAATTTGTAAGTGGGTAAAGCGTCTTTTCATAATTTTCTCTCTTTCCACACATTTTTTTTACGCGCAACTGATCAAGCCATTATCGTGTTCTCTTTTACACTTGTTGTTTTCCAACCAAAACATTTTTATAGTTGCTCGGTCATCGGGGAGCATCTCATTTTTGCTTGCAGGTATCCCTAACGTTTCCATATTATTGTTTTTCTGAAATACACGATAAATTGGAAAATACACTTATTATTTAAAGGTATTTTAAAGGGATTAAAAAAATAACAAAAAACGGATTATTGCAGGTATGGATATTATAATCTCTTGTACATCTTATTCCGAATCTTATGTTAATTTATTCAATGTCAACCGCTACAGAATTCTTTAAATTTGATTGGATTTTTGTAAGCATTTCTGTTTGTGTTTTTAACCAGATAAGCAAGCAACTCATTTTAAAATTTTTATTTTTGTAGTTAAAATAACTTTAAGTAAAAAATTTTTTAAATTGCTAGTTAACGTCTTATACATTTCTGAAAAAAAAATCTTTCAACAGGATCAGTCGCTATTTCATTATATTCACACCTTTCAGTATCCAAATGATTGAAAACTTCAACCCATCGTTCAGTTATTTATACTTTTTCTTCTTTTATTTTAAAATTTGAGTTCCTGAGCAAAAATCTCTGATTTAGGAAAATTCTTTGTGCAACTGCGACAAATTTTCGTTAGCGTTGAAGAACATGTGCCAATAAATATTTCTTCAATTCCATAATTCGACTTCATTATAACATCATTACAAGAAGAGAGCCAAAATCATACCAACACTATTTGAATAGACAATACACGCAGCGACGAAACATGTAACTGTTCAGACTGCTAAATACGCAAAATTACATGTGGAAAACCACAGGCGATCACGGATACAAAATTAAATTTTAAATAGAACACTGTAAACAAAAGTGTTTCGAGGTGTAAAACAATTGAAGCTTTTGAATCTTAGTAAGAAAGATATTCTTGAGATTTTAAAAGAGTAATGGTAAAGTTAAGTGATCGCCGTGGCGTAGTGGGTAAGTGCGTCGACTCCTCCGCAGAGGGTGCCAGGTTCGATACCCGAAATTACCACCTATCATAATTCACGGCTCCACCTCTTTCGAGTCACTGACAATGCTCAAAGAGTTTTCCTGTCTACAAAAAATTTCTCAAATTCGCCGTTCGGAGTCGGCATTAAAATGTGTAAGTCCCTTCCACGCATGAAAGAACAATAGCACGCACAACACACGTGGTTCCTGGAAACCTAGGCCCAGGTCCACCTCGGACTGGCGCGCCACCCATATTATTATTATATTATTATAATGGTAAAGTTAAAGAGATGAATATAAAATAATTTTAAACTCTGTTAATGTTGAATAGGCGTGAATTGAAATGATGCAGAGTTTTCGTAAGAAAATGCAGGAGTCATATATTGATATGAGAAAATAGGATAAACCTGCTATATACAAGATAGATGGGAGCGTTAGGTACAGCCTTCGGGATTGAACCACTTTTTCGTGTGGGCCCAAGTTGATCCTCGGCTGGGTAGTATAACACCTTGATCCAGACAGGGTTTGAAGGAGTAATTTCTTGGGTGGGAGATGGAGGGGGATGTTTGCATCTTAGCATTGGTGGCGTTATCTTAATAGAGAATACATTCTCCTGAGTCATTAACTGTTATTAAGTCTTGGCTGCGCGTCAACGGGTGACCATGGCTTTTACTAGCCATCTCCAGTGATCCAGATTAAGAGCCGTATTTTAAGTGACAGTGAAAGCTTCTGCAGACAGCAGATCTTTTAGAAAACCAGTTTTTAGTTTTGATGTTTTTCGCCAGTTCGTAATAAAAGCTGACTAGTTTGAGAGGAGTGACATAACAAGCTCTTTGTACCTTGCCCGCTGACATATGCGACTTGTGTAAGTAGGCATATGAGTATGTAGCATTGAAATAAATGAATAAGGGGTGGATGTCAGCTTGCATTTCTTGGGTCATTTCGAAGGTACTTGCGTTTGGAATAGAATACAGTGAACGTTACCATAGGCGAACAGGGACGGTCGCAGCACTTTTGTCCGTCTAAGGGAGTTGTTCGTCCATGGGAATATGGAATATGGAACTATGCAATATATGGAGAAATTGTCTACTCGAGGGGATTGTCCGCCTAAGAGAGTGTCCGCTTTCGCTGTATAACAACGTGAGACACCTTCCCGTGAAATGCTTATAAATTTGCAGCGCTTTGCTTGCATTGCTCCTAAAGCTTTTTTTTAAATGTTGGTATGTTGAAAACAGTTTGAAGACGTCATTTACAAGCCGACGATTGATGTATTGGAATGAAGAACATGACTACCATTTGTGCAATGAGAATAAGGAAAAGCCTTTCATAAATGGGAACAATTCAACCTATTTAACTTTGTTCAAATTATCACTTATCTTCATTAGTACTGCTTGTAGTATTTGAAAGGGAACAAGTTCCCACAGGGAAAATCCCCGCTGAGCGGCTAATCTTGCATACATTAGCATCGTCAAGCATCTGTTTTCATCACGGATCGTTCAGTAATTGATGCCATCGCCCATCGGAAATATAGTTAATTCATGCAAATAACGTGAATGCTGTATGATGAATGGCGCTAGTGAATGTGTGTTTGATTTTGGAAAAAAAAAATAAACAAATTTTATTCTTTTTTGAATATCAATGTCATATTAGTGATCGCTTTGTGGTCTTGTCTTCGAGGTGTTAAAATAAAAATTAGGTTTGCATGAGGTAATTTCAATTATCACCCGGACATTTGAGATGACAATAAATAAATCCTACTGGGATTAACATTTTTGTGGGTCGCTACACCGTGGCGTGGCGTAGTGGGGTTGTGCGTCGACTTCTAAGCTGAGGGTTCCAGGTTCGATTCAATGCCCAAAGAGTATTCCAGAGTCGGCATAGAACTGAAGGTCAATTTTAGCAGATTACCTTTGGTAGGAACAATGTTTTGTATTAGCCTGACCGAGCTAATTGGGTTAAGGCCCGGTGCACACATGCGTCATTTCAACCGCAAGCGGTGATGATACGCTCCCACAATATTTCAATGCACAGCGGATTTTTCTCGCTGGACTCTATTTGCAGTTCGAGTTTGGCTTTCAAGAATAGGGGTCTATAAAATGAAATGAGATATTTTGGCGTGTCTAGTGCATAAAAACTTTGTTCTTAAAAAGAAAAGACGATATTGGGTACATCCTTAAGATGATCATCGGTTAAGAAGAGGAGTTTCTTATTTCGCCGGTCATGGTACGCCTCCTAAGCAAAACTCCATATTTCTGGAAACCTTTTTATCTCGTTGATAAATAATTCTATATTTAGTTCATGTTTGACGCCTTGTTTTTCGAATTTTAATTAGCGGCAAAATTACGCATGTATGCACTGCTCAATAACAATCAATGTACTGAAAGACGCAACTGCGTCTGCGATTAAGCAGCAATTTAGCCGAAACCTGCGAATCTTTTTACCGGCAAAATTGACCCGCAATGCCGCAATGTGGTCGCACGTGTGTGTGCACCATTCAATTTACTTTTGAGTACTGAAAGGCGCAAATGCGGTGACGCTTCGGTACCGCGCGTTAAAATGACGCATGTGTGCACCGGGCCCAAGGCGCAGCTATGACTCAGGTAGCCGCTTTAAACAAACTTGGGTCTTCTTGTTCGTGTTTTGACTTGGACCTAGCGTATCCAGCAAGAAAAAGACAGGTGCTTGGTAGCTTGGAGAAAGCAGATTGCATAATATCGCAGATCATTTATACAAATTTTCCAAATACTGCAATGGCAATATCATCTGCAATGACCTTGCACCTCCTCAGCGCTTACAATATTGCAAAGATTAATAATTTATTTCTCAAATCACACAGTCAAAGTCTCACAGTCTTCTTCATCTTCGTATTCAGATCCTACCTATGTGCAGTAGCTTAAGCTATAACTTTCACGTAAAGAGAGAGACTATAACTCCAATTAACTTCCAACTCACTTGCCGCAATGCAGAGACAAAATTTATAAACGCGGACGTCTTCGGTTGCGTTGTCCCACCACCTAACTATGCTTATGTGATTTAAATCTGATTAGATCTTCTCCTTCAGATCCCATCAACGATAACAAGACCAAAAATCGTACCCAGAACTTGAACTTCCTCATCTGATTTTGAGATTATCCATACCTTTGCACCATATACACGGACCTTCGAGGGGATGCTTGCTTCTTGAGCCCGAATAAATAGCGATTAGCAAAAGTCATTCTGCATTTAATATGAAGTACTTAACCACCCCTAAGTAACGTTCTGTCCAAGACATCTGTAGTATGTCCATTCTTGAGGACGGCATATACATAGTTCTGTCCCCATTCATCGCCAGATACTGTCTCAATGCCAGCATTGACAACTCACTGTGTTCTGTCAATCAAGTCAATGTCACAGGAGTATGTTAACAGTTACCTACTGTGTTGACACTTGTACGGACTTCAGGCAGATTTTCCCTCAAGTGCTGGCGTCTGAGTTTTGCACGGTCTTCTTCAGGATGATGTCAAAAAAGTCAAGCGCTGCCATCGCCTTGTCTAAACCGTTTATTGACATTGAAGGTTTCGGTCAGTGAGAATTCTCTTGATGGAGGAATGAATATTCTCTATCGTCATCCTTAACAGAACTGTCAATACTAAACATGGCGGTGTCTCTACATATGCTCCATTGTAAGCGATTAATGGGTGGTAAGTGTCGAATTGCATTTCTTCTTGCAAAGGGTTTTCCAATAGGGACTTGACAACTTTGAATTTAATTTGTGAACGCACTATTTCACTTATCATCAAACTGTCACTGTAAATTTATTCAGTAAACTCAACATTTTCCTCATCGTAAAGAACACGAACGAGCAACGTCTGTTTATTCTAAAAATGTTTTTTAATATTCGACGCAGCTGATTGTTACCTCAATGGGTTCGTCAAAAAGCAAAGTATGGGTTATTGGTCGGGTGAAAATCCACATGTGCTTCATAAATCACCCCTTCATCCACAAAAAATAACTGTTTGTTGCGGTTTGCATGCCGGCAGCATTATTGGACCATATTTTTTCGTCGACGATAACGGTCGTCACGTTACTGTGAATGGTCAGCGTTATCGCGCCATGATAACCGATTATTTTTGGCCCCAATTTGAAGATATGGACTTGGACGACGTGTGGTTTCAACAGGATGGTGCCACGTTACAATCGCTTTATTGAAGAGTAAGTATGGCAAGCGTGTTATTTCAAGAAATGGGCCAGTCGATAGGCCGCCTCATTCGTGCGATTTAATGCCTCTTTAATCGACCGCTACAAACGTGCCCGCGGTGGCCATGTGAACGAAGTCGAGTTTCATAAACGTTTTGATAGTACTTCAAGCCGATAATAAAGTTTTTGAAATATGAGACAAATGTTTTGCGTTATATTTAAAAAAAGAGGTCATGTCCTTATTGGAAAACGCTTTATTATCGTTATAAATATCAGCCCTTCTCAATGCTGAACAAAAAAAAATTAGGTAAAACTACTCACATAATAAATATAAACTACATATTTATTAACTTAAAATAGTTAAGTAAGGCTAGAACTAGAGGTACAAGGAGACATGTCCGCAAAACTATATAGTTCCACCGATGTGATCGGATTGTATGAAAGAAATATGTTCGCGGAGATTTGTAGTTCCGTGTTACATGTTTAATATGCAAGTTAGGTTTGTATATACATATGGAGCTTGCATGAATAATCTTCTCATCAAAATTTGTTGGAGAAAGAACTACGAACATACCTACACATATGAAAACCACATCGATCGCCCTTAATGAGCTACATGCATGCATGCATGTGTAAAGTATGTAAGCCATATTTGCCTCGTTTTATCCAGGTCCGGCACTATCCATTTGTAATGTACACATTCGTGCACATGGCAACACACACCACCGGCTGGATGGGCTTGAGCTGCAGTAAAAACTTCTTACTGATTGGATGGATGCAGTGATGAGTTTGTTGAACTACTGAACTTAATGAACCAAAATAAGATGACATGTTAATAAACTTAATATACTGGTTATAACGACCTTCAAGGGACTGACAAATTTGGTCGTTATAACCGATATGTCCTTGCACCCGATATGAGGCATACAGATTTATCTGATGAGTATACCGGAATTTCTCTGTGTCTTTAACCATATTAGCACAGCCTTTTCAACCTCAGTTTGCAATGGTCTCTTCAAAGTTTTGCCAGTACGTTTTTCTTCCTCCAATCGTATTTTCGATATTTTCCTCATCTTTAATATTAAGAATATAGTGGAATGTAATGAAAAGTAATACCCTTTTTTTAACAAGATCTTTACTTTGCTCCCTATCATCCCATCTAAAAATGACACTTCATTCCACTTCTTTGCTTCTTATCTCTTCGCAATATATTTTTCGTATCTAACTCATTTTCTAATACAACTTACCAACCGAATCAAATAAACTTATACTATCACTCGTCACACAGAAAAATGTACACTAAGTTAAACAAACTCAAAACGTTCAATAAACACAAAACAAAAAAAGCGAAATTAAATGTTCACATGTGCATGTACTGCATCTTTTTCTTTCTTTTTTTTCAGTCGCACCGGCAACTGCCTCGATTTTAGTCGTTTTAAGCAACATTTTATAGCCGGGACCTAAGAATTTGGCCGTTATAACCGATATGTCGTTTTAACCGATGTCGGTATAAACTGTTTTGATTGTAGTTCTTTCGTGGACTACACAACCCTAGTAATAATCCCCGGCGTGACACTAAGCTGTGACTGTATTGAAGTCTAGTTACCACCGTTTTGCAGCTCCGCAACGCTTCTATTACTAACTACAATCTTTGTGTCCTCCGAACACGCTTAACCCCTTAAAAAAAAACTGAATCTATTGATCACTGCGGGACACTACAATTTTCTCGATTAGAAGACCTTCTGCAAGACGATAAACGAAAGAACTAAACTATTTTGTTGTTTAGTTTTCTTGAAGTATATTTGCCCCTTTACGGAAGCCAAGGAATCTTTGGATTTTCATTCATAAGGATTTACTGTAAAATAGCATTCATTCGAATAAAAAAATTAATAATTTTATAAAAAAAGAATATACAACAATTTATTTAAGATTTTAACAAAATACGATTTTAACAATACTTTTTCCATTCTGTTTAATACACAATTGGTGGCAAGTATTCCTTGCGTCCGCTGTTGGATAACAGACCACTTGATCTCAAGTTGGAAGCAGATCCCAGACTACCCAAATCAAGTAGAGCTGGTCCTCGTTGCTCTGACGGAGAGGCGAAGTTGAGGACGGGGGCAAAACCTTCATCGGAGCTCTGTGAAGATCCACCCAAGGCATCGTACTGCTTCTGAATTGTGCGCTGAGCATTAATGGCGTCCTGGGCAGTTCTGTATTTGATGAATCGAACTTCGGGTTTGTAGTTGATGGACTCCCTGATTTGTTGGACTTGGTTGGCCAAATCTGCTGCATCGGGTTGTTTGCTGAGAATGTAGATGGCTGTCCTATCTTCTGTGGCTTGTTTGATCAGTTGAAGGGCTGCATTGTTGGCTGCGTTGTTCTCTGGTGCCTTGATGAAGATCACACGAAGGTTGCGTTTCAGGGTGGTAATGCTCTTTTGAGATCCTTCGCTGGAATATTCGTCTTCCTCGGGGGCGGAGTAGATGTAGAATTCCTTGCTTAGTCCACCATCGATGACTTGGTCTCCACCCAGTCCGGAACCAATGCCTGAGTCAACTCCTGAACCGATGCCTGAGCCAATGCTTGAACCGATGCCAGAGCCGATGCCTGATCCGATGCCTGATCCGATGCCAGAGCCAATGCCAGAGCCAATGCCAGAGCCAATGCCTGAACCGAAGCCAGAGCCAATGCCTGACCCGATGCCAGAACCAATGCCTGATCCGATGCCAGAGCCAATGCCGGAGCCGATGTTACCGGATAGTATCGAGTTGCTTACTCCCGATGCGGAGGAGAGGAGTGCACTACCACCAAGTCCGGATGAGCCTTGTTGATAATTGTATCCCAAACGTCCTGCAGATGCAACTGCAACAAAACATAAAACCTGCAAGTGGCCAAATTTAATTCAAGCAAACAATCCAGTTAAGAAATCTCCTGTAAGGCTTACCACGAAAGCACGCATTGTATTCCTTTTAACTCTGCTTCAGATGAATCCTCTGTAAACTGTACCATCTAACCCGTCGGTATAGACTATTTATACCGAAACACTCTCAGAGATTCAGTGACATGTCGGCCATATTTTCTGTGACTGGGCATAGACCTTGCCATAATTAAGGCCTCCAAACACGCCGACCACATCAAACTTTGTCCAAACGACTGTCATAACACCGAAGGTCGTTCTTTTTGATGCCAAGCCATAACCAATATCTATGGGCTGTCAATATATGCAGAAATGTTTCGATGTCAGGCCTCCAGATGCGGGTGTTGAGCTTGAATGTTTTGGTTTGTTGTTTATATTTTTTTTGGTTTGAATTCATTTTTTGTTGTACGTCGGTGGCCGTATCTGTGATGTCCTCTTTTGTGGCCCATAACATCTGACATTGTCGTCAAATTAATTAATTTATGAAAATCAGTTGATGTCCATCGCATAGTCTGCGCCAATGCGACCACTGTAAGTGGCCAAGAGTGGAGCCATCGTCAGCGGCTCATACACGGTGGTTTGATGATGTAGATATTTAATGACTCTATTGTTGATCTTTGAGGAAGGGAATGGACTCTTAAAAGCTTTTATTGCAGTGATTAGTATAAAAAGATACAATATCTCACCTCAATGATGTTGAAGCGTTTATCAAGAAATGTTTATGGCCGCTGCATGCATAACGAGTTCACTTTGGCTGAAAGTGGTCTCGCATTGGGCTGTTGGTCGAGCCTTGCGTTTGTGCTGCGGACAGGCAGCAGTGATGGATTTGAATTAGATATCCGGTTATTGGGCGATACATATTGACCAGATGATGTAATCCTCTAAAGCGTGCAAAGATAAATTTGATGGATAAGACTTCAGTGCTTCACCTTCGTCTTGGCCACTATCTGACCATATTTAGTTTAATTACTTGTTGGAGCCTTTGCAAATGAGCCGGGGCACGTAGGTAGCATGTGATGGACCGGGCAGCGACATTGAAAAAGCCTTCTCTCTACGATTTGAATGGAATGTGTCAAATGTATTAGCGAAATGATTGACTTATTAATACCCATGTGGTACTCCGTCGAAATGTGATCAAAAATTTGCGAATAATCTCGAAGAGATATTATCGAAGCATTTTATTTAATTGGCTTTTGCTATGACGGAGATAAGAGGCCTATTAGAGATACGTGCATAGCTACGAGCCGTTTATCAGACCATCATGAATCGGTCTTTATGATGAATTAACAACCCAAGAGACTTAAAAGGTGGACAGGTGTATATGAAGAAAATAAATATCTGCTGTGAGGTAAGGGGATCAATAACATCGGGAAATAAAAATGGTTAAGCGTAATCTTGAGCGTCGTTTCAACCAGCTGATACTTAAGCGGGACAGATTCATATCCTTAAACCGACAAGTTTTGGATGAACAAGGACTTCGAAAAGTTAATTGATTGGAGATCAGAAGGACTGGGTTGAGGTGTGAGATATTACGAATAATCAATTCGGATTACCTCTCTGATTGATTTGAACAAGGATTGTGTCAAATTGCTAAATAAATTTTAGCCAAATCCTCCTCTTCAAGGAGTCCTGCTGTTATTTTTGATGAAGAAATGTTGATGCTTTCTATTTTACAAACATAGTCAACAGCAAGCAACCAACCTGAAAATTCTTGTAAATTGTAATATATGTTTGTTTCATGAACCTATATGTTGAAATATTTAGTAGTCATATTTTTTCAATCTCTCAATATTCGAAGAGGTTTTTTCTATTCAACTTCTATTCAATAAATGTGCAGATGTTGTCCATGTAGGCTCTACTACAGAAATGTGTAAATACTGAACCCATCTCACTTCTTGCAGTCTTATCTTTGAAAATCTTGTGGAAGGTAGCATTGTGAGTCATCTCACAAGAACAATTTTTTTAATGAAATTCAATTTTGCTTTCAGGAGGGGAAATCGACGGAAGATGCTCTCTTAAAGATTTGTTGTAAAGTTATGTCAATTTTCGACGAAAAAATCTGTGCTGCTGTTTTTAAGATACCAGGTCTTCGTAGCTTAATTCTAGAGGGGATTAGACCGTACCAACAAAATTGCACTCCATGGGGAAAGAGTGATGAAATCAGGAGTGATCGTATGAACCGGAACTTAGGGGTTCCCCAAGGTTCATTTCATGGTCCAATTCTATTTCTCATCTACATAAACTCATTTTTTACACTTAAATTCAAAGGTGACTGAAGAAATGTAAAAATGAAGCGGCTTAACAGTAATACAAATCCCCGAACTAAATTTTCTTTCATTGACAGATAAGAGGGTTTCATCACCAAGACAGTAGTTGAAAAGCACTCTTGGCAATCACAGGACAGTTCTTTAAATCTTTCCAACCATTTCATCAATTCAATTATAAGAAGAGAAAGATAGATCTTCTTCAATGTTTACAATCTGTTTACGACTTGACAAATGGGATCTTAACAACTCAAAGAAAAGCAATTTGAACATAATTTGTGCAAGCATTTACACTGAACAGTGGAATCTGTCGAAAGCTTTTACGAAGTCTGTATATAGACCGTTTTCTAAAGCAGTTATACGAAAATGCGTGAGTATCCATATATTCGTCATTATGGAGCGAGAACTTCTAAACACATGCTGACTTGGAGTTTAAATTTCCGTTGTTGCAAACTAAAACTATGTTTTCAAAAAGCTTAGCGTTTCCTGACAATTTTAAAACAGGACGTAGTCGGCTTAATACGTTAATAAAATCCAAATGTCTCAAACGAGTTAAATATTTGTTTTCATTTAAAGCCTTGGTTTTGCTTAAATTAAAAGTCAATTTTCTCATAATCAATAATGTTTTCATTAATCAACCCCATTTTTTAATGGACAAAAGTATTCTTTATAAACTATAAGCACTCTTTAGATTAAGAAAAAATAAAAGTAATATATATTTCATTAATTTTTCTCTTAGCTTGATAACACCTTGCAATCTGTAATTTATGGACTCTATCATATATTTATATTTCCGATAGTTAGTTTACGCCACTCTTCAGCCAGCGTAATCTTAATCTAGATGCCTAGACATGTTTTTATGGTTTGTAAGCGTCTACCCAATAATCCCATAAACTTACGATGAAATTAAGATCAGGGGTCTGGGTCTTTGATGTATGCGGAGTGCTGTATAATATCCACAGAAAAAAAAAAATAATTAAATCGGTTGGGCTGTTTGGCTTTTACTACAATTTCAAGCCAAAAACGCACATATGCCGCATACTTCATTCATCAGCGTACTTCTTGACCCAAAAGAGAAAAAATATCTTTACAAACCCGTATACATCGAATGTCTACTTTGTAGTTTGATTGAATCAAGTTGGTGAAAAGCATGAATGTTCATAGATTTAGTATCGTGATAATTTTCATGGTCAAGTTGCATAGAATTAGGGTATGGATTAGGCTAGCTATAACGTTTTGAATTCATGAAAGCCCAAAAGATCCATTCCAGTAACCAGATATTGGGAGTACATGAATCTATTGAAAACGTCAAATACTTGAGAAACTTCTCTACAGAGGACAGCAGTGGGACCATCATGATTGTCCGCCATGTGTGGGTGTCCGTTCTAAAGGGGATAAAATAAACTAATATCTTCATGCCGGTACTATGACGAACTATCCGTTAGGTGAGGTCCTTATAGAGAGGTGTCCGTAAGTATATGTTTCACTACACACATTATATTTATTAAAGTTGTTCTAGCAAATTACAAAAATAAACATCAATCATTTAATGTGTCGAAAACAACATTCAAAATTAATCTGAATATTCATAAAACTAAAAGAGAGTGATAAAACGAGAGGGAGCTGATAAAAAACCGGAAAATGATGTTTGCGGTGAAATGTAACTAATGGCTTCCCATCTGCTTTGAAAAAATTCTAGGAAAATATGACTACCTCCACTACGAAGGAGAATAAAATCGGCTTTGTCATAACATTACACATTTTGACGAAGGAGTGCTTAAAAGTTTCACATGGAGTCGGATGCAGTTAGTTGGTGAAGAGAAAAAAAATATTTGAAGTCATACTGCCGCTGTGGGCACATTAATCTGGCCTATTCATAAGTCACGCAGCCACTTACAACACCAGTAGCCCACACTAAAATTAACACGAACTGAAATACCAAATTAATAGTCGCAAAAAATAAAAGGAAAATAAATGACATTAAGAATATGTGACATACAGAATTTTGATGTGGGTCGCCTTGGCGTAGTGGGTTAGTGCCTACGCAAAGGGTGCCAGGTTCGATACCCGAATTTACCACCTTTAATAATTCACGGTTCCACCTCTTTCGAGTCACTAACAATGCTCAAAGAGTATTTCCTGTCTAGAAAAAGCTTCTCAACTACGCCGTTCGGAGTCGGCATTAAACTGTAGGTCCCTTCCACGCGTGAGAGAACAATAGCACGCAGAACACGAGTGGTTGCTGAGAAGCTAGGCCCTGGCCCTCTACTGGCTGTAGGGCCACGCATATTATTATTATAAGAATATTTGGTCTGGTATATATATACTATGTAGATATAGATTACTATAGTTAGGAAAAAAATTAGTACACCCTCTGTGACTTCGAAAAAAAGTCGTTTGCATTTAAATTAAAAAGAAAAAAGAATTGTCTCCGAGATTCGAGATGCATTTCACTAGCAGATTATTCACATTTCATCAACTTCTTATAAATTATCTACGATAGACATGTCTCGGAGAAGAGTTACGTCATAATGCTCAGCCCGATCCGATTATAATTTATATATATTTGTGCGAGATAACCTTGGACGATGACTGCTGAATCACTTGGAACCGATGAGACACTGCTGTATTAAAACGACTAACCTTTGCGAATATGAAATAATTCGGGTCGCGATGATGCGGTTTTGTTTTGAAATGAAATGAGGTTAAAAGAAGATTATGTTGTTCTGTGAAAAGTTGTGCAACTGATCCCCTTGCAGACCACTTACATAATCATTCTGTTCATTATCAAACGCAAATACTGCAGTGGCGACAGCAAGTTTTGTTTTTTGATTTTGCTGGAACAGAGTCAGAGTGATATAAGCACGAACGTAGTCGCAAGGTAAGGTAAGGAAAAAACATGGTGCGGCGCATGGAGCGTCTAGGTAGGGCTGCTAGTGAAGTTACCAGCATACTTAGACCATGTTGGTCCATTGTGATACCCAGTCACACTACTACCACTGCTTGACCACTCTAGTGACAGTGCTGTTAATTTGATCGGAAGGGAAAATGGTGGCTTAGATTCGAAATCAGATAATCAGATAAAAGCGTATTAACTTTGCCCTCACTGGGATTCGAACAGTGGGGGCAGACACTTAACCAACTACACCATCCAATCGTGTTTCTTCTGAGACGCTCCACGACGTCTAAGGCTGAACTCCTTTATCAATTTTAAATTTGAACTATATTTGCCATTGTTGTAAAGAAAACACTGTCCAGTTGGCTAATGTGTATTGATTGACATCGGAGCCATATCTATGATTCTAACTTATCATAAAAGATGTTCTTTCAAGCCTAGATGAGAAGATAGGGTGATGTGATTGGAAATATGCACTTAGACCTGCCATTTTTGTTATGCCCTCGCCGTGAATTAGTAAACGAGTAATTCCATTCTCCACTGGCAGAGAACCAGCCTGAGCAACCGCTGAAGCGAAGAAGACGTGTGATGGATTCCTCACTTAAGTCGCCTAAGTTTTTGAAAAAGTTCCTAGGCTAAGGGACGTCTGTACTTGAGTTGAAATGTGGGTTCTTTGAATCACCTCCTTATGCGTGTTTATCTGTCTGTAAAAAAATGCTAATAACATGACGGAACATTACATTCCAACTAATTTATGACAACGTCTCAGGAAACACCTTAACCTCCATGTTAAATGTGCTGGTGTGGCCATATTGTTCTTTAAAAACCGCCTGTCCCAATTTGTGTAGATATGTGTGGAGTTCTTGAACAGGGTACTATTCTACTAAAACCTATCTGACATCAAAGGTCTTCTCAAGGACATGGCGAGAGCTTATGTGGTCGTTCCATTTTGCGGCTGCCGCTCAAAATGGCTTCCATATTCTATTCAAACCAGTCTATAGAAGGGAACTGACTGCTTTTCGACAGTCTTTTATTTATCGTGACTTTTAATTTTTAGCGGACTGAGGAAACTATTTGTGTATTTTCGTAGTAATTCTGTAAAAAGTAATTACATTCTTTTCTTTCAAAATTTCTATCCTTTTTATTTCCTTTAAATTTTTTTCTAAAAAAAGGTCATACGTGTGGGTTGTATTGTGATATGGAAAACTGAAGTTGACGGCCTTTGAAGGAATATTCTCGAAACCTCGATAAAACGCGTATCAACGCCTTTTAAAGCCAAACCGCTCGAACGTGCGGTTCTGATTTGGCCTTAAAGGTGCAGTTTAAGCTCCGCTGCACTGTAAAGACATACTCCCCATTGAACATGCCCGTGAACATATATGCGAATGTAGTGAATGTTTTGACCTTATGGAGACCATCAGGCGATTCACCTTCAGTAGCATGATGTGCATGATCCAGTAAAGGTGTCATGGGGGTAAAGCATGCACTAAAGATCTCCGGTCTACTCGATCCTCTCCCATCGACTTACTCATCGAGCGAGTTTTTGGACTTTGTGCAACCATCTCGTTCCGGTCTGCCAAGCGGTCACCTATCCTAATGGAATAGCATTCAAGGTAAGTCTCGGGAGTCGTAATGTCACCTTTCCGCTGCAAGCAGTCGAAGAAATACGAATTAGATCCAGTGGATGGTTGGATACCCTATACCAGAAATGTAATGTACAATGCAAATTTTTTCTTGCATTGTACAATGCGAACAATTTTCTAGATTTTTTAGTATCTGTAAACTCGCAGCTGGTGCCGAATATGTTAGAGGTTAAAATGACTTTTACTCTGCATCTACAGAAATGGAAGTCGCCGGACAACGCTCAATGCGATGTGGCAGTTGAAAGGAGATTCTGTGAGGCTCAGACTATGTGCCCTAGAAGAAACACTGGCCTACTTCAATTGCACTTGTTATCGCCAAGAAAATGACACTAGTCAAACATTGCCTCGGTTCTCTTGATTTCTAAGTACAACACCAAGGGCTCAGAAGTTTTTCGGAACTATGCACGACGGTTTTAGTAGCTCACACAACAAACCTGCACGGCTCCATATCAAAGCTATGACATCGAAACGGTCCCTTTACTTATTTACTTGTATGGCCAGCGACCCATGGAGGGTCATAACTTATGTTGGAGCTGCCTAACATCGCTGACCGTCCAGGGCACGCTACTTGTAGTCACCAAGACCAAGCTGTCTTTCGTCCGCTATAACTATATATTTATGGCGGATGTTCGGTCTTCCCCAACCTCTAATATCAGGAGGCTCGACGTGGAAAGCCCTATTCACTGTAGCATTGAAGTAGTCTTGGTGTTGGTACATCTTGGAACAGCTCGTATAGTTCGCAGTTATGTCTCGAAGAAGACTCCCAATGTTAAGAAAATTAAATCCCGACTCCCACAAAAAACCCCCGTAAAGTGTGTTGCGGATGATATTGAAGTGATGAATCTTTCCTTAAATGCCGTTGTTAAACAGGCAAAATCATTTTTGCATTTTCAGAACAAGCTTTATTGTTTTTATTCTTTCGTGGTTCCAAGATTGACTCTAGAGAACCAGTAGTGCATTAATCTAGTGCCATTGAAAATTCAAAAAGTGATAACCACGTTTCTAAAAAAAAAACACAAGCATGTGTAGGTGAGTTAGTCTATTTTAAGAAAAAATTCTGAAAAATTAGCCTTTAATCGGAAAAGTTGAAAAGGAACGTAAACATCTGATATGTTTCCATCACGATCTGAAATCAATCAATTACCAGCCGATGCACAAAACTGACTTTAGACTTACCTCCTTGAAGTACTCCATTGAGAGCTGCCTTATGGTGGAGGCTTTCAGGAACATCGGCCTGTTGGCGCGAATCATCATAATCACTACTATCTTCCGATACCGCGGATTTCCCTGGTACCAGTTGTGATTGTATATGGCATTAAGAATACTCGTACTCTGAAGAATATTATCACCTTAAGTCTGTGACTTCTGTGAATTTTAATTCAACACTTACTGCTTCGAAGACCCTCTCCCCACTGTTGCACCTTTGATAGATCGATACTACAAGCGTCATTACACAGAGAATGCTCGGCAAATCATCAAGGACTCCATTGCCATAGAACATCGAAAAGAAGTAGGCGCATATAGTGATCTTCACGACGGTAAAACCAATGAAAGTGCTTGTGCTAAAGATTTCATTGATTTCGATAAGCAAACTGTGTACAAATACTCAGTTAAGTGGAGTTCTATCCCAATGAACAGACAAGACTCACCTTTCCACAACGTGCTGGTAACGAACGAAGTCTCTCAACCCACTTGTACTTTTTGCATCGTCTCTAGCATCCAATTGGCTCACTAGCGTGCAGAGGTACTGATAGTGCATGCATATCTGAGTGACTGCAGACGAGAAGATAAAATCTTCGTTGACGTAGAACAAAACAGACATCACAGCGGTAATAATCTGAATGATGTAGACTAAGAGATACACAGCCAACTGCTGGTTATTGAAAGGATACCAACAAAAAAACGGAACTTGGTAGACGAAAGGCCTTCCAAGTGCAAGGAAAGAGAAACTAGATTGCAGTAGCGGCAAGGAAATGTATCCCAACAAGCTGACTGTGATCAGGGTCTTCATCATTTTATTCCGAATGACGATGACTTCTGCGTAATGGTGAAGGCGATATTTTAGTTGCATTTCCCTTGTAACTGGGAACATCTTCTCAAGTTCCACCAACAAGCGGTTGATCTTTTGCCTATTCACTAGTATTGTGTATCCTCGAAATGTTGTTATCAAAAACACGCTCACACCCTCTCCAGCTGCACTCAGTTCAGACATCTTGTAATCTTTTCCTCCGATGAACGTCACGAAAATCATGATGAAGCCTATATTATGAATGCACAACATCACTACCCCGATGAAAATTAACGTACTATAGCGCAGTTCCATTGGTAAACCAGGACTCTTCCGGCGTAAGAACTCAATGTTGAGAATTGAGAAGAAAATATCACTGAATTTGTAAGTGTTTGTTACTGCTTGCGAATCCATTGCGTCGAGGTCTCCAAGTGTTACTATTGTTCGCACTTGAATTGTTCCTCCTTATATACCGAGGAGGCCAAAGAATCTGGCCGTGATAATTGAGGATAATGACAGTTTTAAATTGAGGAAAATGAAGCGATTCTCTTTGAGGAAAGGTGTCTTGGAATACTTTAAATAATTAATGAAACTATCCATGCGACACTCGTCCACATTCCCATTGTAGATTGCTTAAAGTGTTTTCTGCGAATAATGCACATTTGACTATGTGTCAGTATTGCATATGCATTCTAACAGGAATTTTTTCATCGAACAGTGCCATATTCGCTGGAGTTTACTTCCGCAAATACGCACAAGGGAGCGTAACTTTTAGGAATTCACTCCTCAACTAAATTTATGTGTTCATTTACTTGTGTGGTGTACACAGATTGCTACTAAACTATGGGTTCCGCTTGGGCACGTCGTGCACGTTGTCCTGTCCCTTCATTGTATTCTTGTTATAATCAAGCCAAGGTCACAGAACATTGTTAAGGTTCCGGCATTTAAAACACTTTATTTGCGTCAGCAAAATTTTGAAAGATACAAAAAATACGTGTGTTCTTATCAGAGGTGACTGACGCTATCGCGTATGCCGATGACCTAGTGGCTTACAGATCAGCACCGAAGGTAGTAGTCATAAACACCCTGTTGCAAGGGGATGTAAATAAAATAACTGGATTTTGTAATGACTGGAAGTTGCTTATCAAATTCCTAAAATGTGAAACTGTTCTTTTCCGTGCCCCGGTGCACAGGGCTTCAAGCGATACACGTACGAACTGGAAAGAGTTCTGCATTATTGACCCTCAGGGCCAGCCGCTAATCGTGAAAAGTGTAGTCAGACATCTCGGCATTTGGTTGGATCATTTTCTGTATTTTAACAAACATATAGAGAAGGCTTTGACCAATGATAGAAAAGCCTTTGCTGTGGTAAGAAAGCTGTTTTACAGTAGCCAACTTGATACCAGGGTGAAGGTAATCTGCTACATGGCCCTCCTAAGGTCAGTCATGGTATATGGTTGTCCCCTTTGGTTCAACGGGTGTTCGAGAGACGGTGTCTTAGGACCTGTCTCCGGTTGTATCGGACACCTGAATCCGAGTACAAGAAGTACTATCGCAACGAGGTCTTGTACAACAGGGCTAACGTGAAAAGAGTAGACAATTTTATAATCTCACTAACGCGACGACACATTGCAAGGAGTATGATGTCTACCAACAGTCTGATCTTCGGGGCTTATTACCCGAACTTTATGTATCATGAGAGGGCGCGCTACATCGGCTTTATTCCACCTGCGGCTTTCCTCTATTTAGATTCGTTAAATCTGATTCAGGACATGAGTGGATGTTCTATAATCTTCCACGCTGTACGCCGAACAGTTGGCAGACTATGAATCGGATATCGCTCGGGAACACGAGGATCAACTCCGGTTCAGTAGAGTGATCCCCGCTCGAGATAGGAGAGAGAGTGCAAAGCAGCGGCACTTCTTTTGGTGGTTACACCAGAACCAGTCTCCGCCATCGCCAACGCCTGATCGGATAGTCGGTCTGTTGGACAACAGCCCACTTACATAGAAATTGTGACATTTCAATAGAATTTGATTGTAAATATGTACTGAATACATAAAAAATCCATGCAAATGTTAATAAAGGGTAGTAATTGAGTATCTTCTATATTTACAAAAATCAATGTTTATTTGTCCTTTACAGACTCTTAAATGGTAAGAGATAGAGCATTGATGTTTTTGACAACTTCGTTCAGAATTCTGTGAAAAAGGTTATGTTACTAATTAAACTACTTGTTTGTTACTAATAAATTTTTTTTGAATATGCTCAGTATCGCGAGTTAGATACTTTTCATTGTCTCTGAAGAAAAGCTCCCATCAGAAGTGGGAACGCCGTAGAACGCGCTGTTTTCGGGATATAGATAATTTTTCAAACTGAAGTCCTTCTTTAAGGGGTAGGTCACCTTTTTTACTCCCATGCTGTTTCCGCTATGGGGAAAATTCTGGATGATATCATACAAAAATTCTATAGTGGTATGATAACCATAACTTGATTTCCTCCACAAAGGTTGCAGGAAACTCTTCAACAGAGCCAAGGAAACTAGAATCTTCTCCTCCAGAGACCGTCAACGCAAATATTACCAAACATCGCACGCAGAGCTTTTCTCTCGAAGAGACCAAGGATTTCGCCATCCGCTTTTGAGATTGTCCATGCCTCCGCGCCGTACAGCAGGCGTGGGATGATCAAGGTCTTGCATAAAGTCAGCTTGGCCCTTCGAGAGATGGCTCTACTACTCAATTCCCTCTTGAGCCCATAGAATCAGCGGTTGGCAAGAGTTACTCTGCGTTTGATCTCGGTACTGATGTTGTTTGTACTGTTTACTGCGGAGCCGAGGAAGACGAAGTCCTCGACTAACTCGACGTTATAGCTGTCTATTGTGACGCTCTGTCCAAGACGTCGATGTTGTGTGTCCTTTCTTGATGACAGCATATACTTCGTTTTGCCCTCATTCACCGCTAGTCCCATTTTAACCGCTGCCGACTCAATGCCAGCAAACGCTTCATTGACGGCTCGCTGTGTTCTGCCATTCACGTCAATGTCATCCGCGTATTCTAACAGTTGTTCAGACTTCTGGAAGATCGTTCCTCTAATGTTGGCGTGTGAGTCTTGCACGATCTTTCCAGCCATCGCCTTGTCTAAAACCTTTTTTGACATTGAAGGTCTCGGTGAGTTCGTTACCGACCTTGATGGAGATGCGAGAATTCTCTATCGTCATCCTGCACAACCTAACGAGTTTCGCTGGAATGTCAAAACTAGACATGGCGTTGTATAGCTCGTCCCTATGAACGATGTCATATGCGGCCTTGAAATCGACAAAAAGGTGGTGGGTGTCGATTTGCATTTCTTTCGCCTTTCCCAGGATCAGCCATAATGTGAAAAAATGGTCGATAGTGGACTTCCCTGGCCTGAAGCCACACTGATATGGACCTATCAGGTTATTTATAAACGGCTTCAGGCGAGTACATAAAACGGCAGAGAAGATCTTGTAAGCGATGTTCGGGAGATTTATCCCTCTATAGTTGGGGCAGTCAAAGGGGTCTCCTTTCTTATGGATCGGGCAAACGATACTGAGATTCCACTCATAGGGCATGCTCTCCTCCGACCATATCTTACAGATGAGCTGGTGCATACGCACAACCAGATCATCTCCAGCTGCCTTAAAGATTTCAGCGGACAGTCCGTCCGCAGCTTTGTTAGACTTCAGTCTTGATATTGCTATCTTGACCTCGTCTAAGTCGAGGGGACGGAATTCTCGTCGATCATCGTCCATATAGAGTGGAACATTCTGCCTGACAGCGCTATTGGTGTCATCTTCGCCGTTTAGCAGTCTGCAGAAATGGTTCTTCCAAATTCTCAGTATTGACTGCGACTCTACTACTAGTTGTCCATTTTCGTCCCGACAGACTTCTGTCCGAACCTTATATCCACTGGATAATTGTTTCACCCTCTGGTAAATCTTTCGGACATCGTTCCTACCGTAGCACCTCTCCATCTCCTCGATCGCGCGCTTCTCGTGCTCTTTCTTCTTTCTCCTGAGAAGCCGGGTCTCTTCCCTTCGTCTCTGTTCGTAGAGCTCACGAATAGCACTCGTTGTTCGTTGCAGCGTTGCTTTGTAGGCTTCCAGCTTCGCTGCATACGCCAGCCTGCTCTCGTTGTTAAACCATGGGTAATTTCTGGGTGGTGCCGTAAAACCCAACATATCAGTGGCAGTATTTTTGATGGTTTCTTGACAATGTCTCCAATCTTCTTCGACTGTTTGCGCAGGTGGCGACGAACTTAGAGAGAGATTCCGGGAGACTTCATCGACAAAGATTCTAGCGGTCCGTTGCGATTGTAGCTTTCTGACGTCAAACCGTGGTGTGCTTTCTCGACTCCGTTGATCTCTTGATATCCGAGTTCTTACCTTGGCTACAACAAGGAAATGGTCCGAGTCGATGTTGGCTCCTCGGAACGTTGGGACATCAAGAATACTGGAGGAGTGCCTGACGTCGATCGCAACATGATCAATTTGGTTGACGGTTGATTGATCAGGGGACCACCTGGTCCCTTTCTGGATGGGATTTGGATTGAGGTGTGGGAACCGCGTGTTAGCTATAGACAGATTACGTCCCGTGACAAAGTCTACTAGTCTGAGTCCGTTATCGGATGTGGTGTCGTGCAGGCTGTGTTTCCCTATGACTTTGACAAAGATGTCTTTGCATTTAAATCTCCTAGAACTCCTTGGTGTCGAAGCTGGGGCACTGATGGTAAGTTTGTTCTAGGAGATCATAGAAGTCATCCTTGCTGTTGTCATCTTTGTCCTCTGTCGGGGCGTTCGTCGGGTTTAGAGCTAGAATTATTATTTATTTGTTTGCTTGTTTGTTTTTTATAGACTCTTAAATGGTAAGAGAAAGAGTACTGATGTCTTTGGCAACTTGGTTCAGAATTCAGTGAAAAAAGTTCTGATACCATTTTTTTGTAGTTTCTAATGAAATTTTGAATTTATATAGGTATTATGTAATTCATTCATTATCCTTATAGCACACAATGTTTTTTTTTATGTAAAACCCATTGCATAGTAAAATTTTATTAAAATTTATAAGATTTTCGATTATACCGATTATCCGGATTTTCGATTACACCGAAATCCCTGATTTTATTTGATCTGGATAATCGGAGCTCTACTGTACTCCATAAAAATAGTCGCTAACGTTATTTCGCCGATTTCTCAGGTCCAGCGCGATATATTCTGGCAAAGAGGACGAATAGATTGCTTGGATATATTTTCAACGCAAATACACCACCTCACACATTGCATTATTCGGTTTAGGCAGAGTGCCTGGCGTGTCCTTATTTATTTGATTTCAGTTAAACAACAGTATGGTGACTTGAGTAAATCCCAAAAATATTATCGATTTATTGTGTAGTCTTTTTCATTTTCAACCTTCCATCAAACCTGCCAATCAACCAGTTTCGCTTTTACGTCACACATGCTGTTGTTGAAATACACAATTGAAAGCAGTCAGGTGCAATCTCATGGATTGTTATAAATAAATTGAGTCTAATTTAGTGGAAAGTCCAAACAGACTAAAAAAAGCAAGTCTACCGAATGAATCTGCCAATAATGAGTTTTATTGGTGATTTCAAACAAATTAATTTTCAAACCAATTAGATTAATTGCTTGCTACTCACAAATTTAAATTGACCGAAGAAATTCAATTTCTGCATAATTAGTGAATTTTGACTGCCTGTCAGGAGTTTGATGCAGACGCTAAAAATGAATAGGAGCATAAATGATTTTAAAACATTAAAATGTGATAAAAATCAAAACTAGATGAATAGCTGCAATTTGAGATGGAAGCTACATTCTGCAAGAGCAAGTTTTAAATCGTGCATCAGGGAAAGACACAGATGAGAGCAATAACATCAAAATTGATCCACATCAAGAGGTTATATGTAAGTAAAAACGTTCCTCTATACAAGAAAATAAATTTGCCAAACAAAAAGTGAAAGAAAAAACGACCACCACATAAGATCACCCCCTTCTTGGACAATGCCACCAGAAGAAGAAATAAATCTCTTCCGTCCCATTAGCAAAGATATTCTCCTCTTCCTTCATTAGATACTTTATATGTGGGTCATCCAACCCGATGGGACCAGATTACAGTTCTGAGATAATACCATACCCCAGCAGCATACCTGTCGTGCGTTAATTCCGTAGACTTAAATCTCTCCGCAGTGAACTCATAAGAGTCACAAGCAACAAAAAATCATTCGTTCACGTCACTACAGCCATGGGATGAGTGCACCACCACAACAGTAAGCCCCTAGAGGAGAAACTCGTAAATTTGAGCGAGTTTTTCAGTTACCACTCGGAAAGCAAGTAACTCCTTCTTTTTAGTTTCAATTTTCCAACACCCAGAAGGAAAATAAACAGCTTGCTTAATTAGTAGCACTCCGGTGGGTATACAGCGCCTTGGTCCACCGGCGCGGCGCGGTAGTGCGGCGGCAGTACCATGCAGTGCGACCACCCTCACCCACACCATGCCTCAATCGGTGCGGGCGCCAAGAGAAGAGTGAATAAAAAGTAAATCAAATTATCGTATGGTCGTTAGAAGCTAAGTATTGCTTGAAAATTCTTGGTTCATTTTGATGTCGTATTTTTTCTCTGATTTCATTTTCCACCCCTGAGCACACTCCGCTCCACCCGAGATCCGGCGCTAGTCCGTATTCGTACTACTCAGTTTACCGATCTTTCATACAGCACAGGACCAGCGACACAGCGAAAGAGCTGAGTAGACATCCTAAGCATGTACGCTGCCAACACCACAGACTACATACTGTTTACGATGGATACGTACGCTTGTGTATATAGGTCAACTACTATGATGATGATGGAGCTGAATATGAGTTCGGTGTTCGCACGGATAAGGAGCGAGCGGTGTCTGCATGGAAAAGGTGTGGAAATCCTGGAAGCCTGTGAAGATAGCGTGACATCACGTAGCGTTGATTAAAAATTTTCTCATGTTGCAATAATTCAACCCGTGTCTTCGTCCTGTACAGTATGCTGCTGGCTCCTGGCAGTGGCCTCGACATCGGTTCGTTTTCAAATGTAGATTGCTGCTGGGGTATATCCACAGAGGGACCATTTGTCCCTAATGGCGGAATGCCGAAGGTACAACTATTAAGCATGGGGTGAGGCATAAGAATGGAACGAGGAAAAACAGAAAAACAACCTCGCCTGGTGGGTAAATCAAAATGCCTGCAATAGCGGGAAAAGAGAAAGAGAAAGAGAAAGCGAGAGGGAGAGAGATAAAGAGATGTATAGTGGAGCATCATGTAGACATAGGCTCCAAGTTTCTGACCGGATGTCACGTGGAAACCGTTTACTAAATATTTCATTCCAGCAATTATGATGCGGATAAATTAGCCAGGACTTTGCCGTACATGGGAGCAACTATGCCCCCGGAGAGGCAGACTGAAGCAGCTTCCCGCAGGGTTTCATTCATCTCAAATTATTCCTCAGACATGTGTGTCAGCAAGCAGTTTGGGGCTGGTTGCGTGTGCTTGCCATTTTGTTCTTCTTGATACATTTTTTGTGAGGTTAAGGTCGGTGGAGTGCATTAATAATGGTTAAACATCCATTAAAGCAGGCTTAGTTAATCAAATATAAATGGCCATTTCTGATTATCCAAGATTATGTGGCTCGACTGCTGCCATCCTCAATACAAAACTGTGTGCCGAGGGCATTTCACTTGGATGGCAATACACTTAGTGGAAGATGATTTAATCTCTTATCCCGCATGCCTCTTTCTGTGCGTAGCGCCCCAATGAAAAATCCATGGGAATTGCATTCATCCTTCTTGTGCATTGTCAAATGCAAACAATTGAGATGACATTGGTTCATTTTCATATTTTCTTGGCGAAGGAATTGCGGCAACAAAGGGTCTTGGAAACTGTTGATATTGACTTTTGGATTAGTTTGCGGTCAAGAAATTACATACATTTACTAAGCTGAATGGGAGTATGTACTGGTCCATAGAAGGTAGTTCCAGAGGTTAGAAGTCCTCAAAGTAGATCAAGGCTTAGGTTGAAGGGGACAACAATTTGTGAACGCTGTGATTCTAATCCACACAAGCTGATAAATGGAGCATAGATACAATTGGCTGATTGCAGACAGCAGGCACAGTTAAGGAAGTTAATCATTTTCATTTTACTTAGTTGCTTTGATGGCATAAGTTGACGAAAGGTACGGTAGGTCTCAATTCATCTACGATTAGCTTTGAATGATGTTTTGAAGTGTGGATCGTGGACGTTCATTTAAAAGAAATGAAGAGCACATGTGTGAACATGTGTCAGTTCATCGGCTTCGGAATTTTCTTCTATGTAACAATATCCGGATCCCTTTTCGACACCCTGCACCATGCAACTATAGGAGATTCAATTCAATTCAATTCAATTCAATTTCGAACAAAATATATTTCTTAAAGTACCACCCTTTACTCACTATATGCACACACATAATCACTATTGTTCTTTTATACACACATCACATAATTTATGTAATCGTAAATCGAATGATCAATATGTAGTTAAGTTAACGCTATCCTATGAGATATAACGCATGACATGTTATCTATATGTTCTTCTGTACAAAATGACATGAAAAGAGTTCAGTTGCAATAAAGCGATCATCCAAACAAGTTGTTTTTCTTTTGCTCTACGTGCCTTACATCTTATCAGAAGTGGGATCGCTGTCATTTTACTTCAGTCCAGTTATAAATAAGCAATTGGAGCAAAATGACCACACGTGCGAGAAGTTTTATTAAAACTGCAACTGTACGGCAGCTAAAAGAAAAATTGACTGAAATTGGATTGGCAACCAATGGAACGAAAACAACGTTGAAGATTCGTTTGGAGGAGGCGATTTCTCAGTTGAATGATGAGCAGATGGATGAGTATTTTCCGGGGAGTATTTTAGAAGAAGTAAATCTAAATGAAAATAATGCTGATTTAGATCTGGAAAGTAGAAACGCGTCGCAGGAGCTGCAGCGCTTAAGAGCGGTCCTGAAGATGAAGGAAGAAATCCGATCACTGCAGAGAAAATTGGCCGAGTTCAACAACACCGTGGAACCAACTGAATCGAGGCATTCATTTGGAGACATCGAGGGATCTTTGCCATCATTCTCCGGTGACGATAGCTTCCCAGTTTCAAAGTGGATAAAGTGCTTCGAAGACTCTAGAACTTTATATAACCTAGACGATTCCAAGTGTTTTATTTATGCACAGCGCCTGCTCAAGGGCACCGCAAAGTTGTTCTTACGGTCAACATCGTGCAAATCATGGAATGAGTTAAGAGAAGCTTTACTCAAAGAATTTCATCAGCACGCTACAGCCAGCGATGTACATAACACCCTTCGGAATCGAAAAAAACATAAAGAAGAAAATCTTCAGCAATACGTCCTAAGCATGCAGGAGATTGCGAGCTCAGCCGACATCGAAGAATTAGACGTTGTTAACTACATTATCAAAGGTATTCCTGATTCCATCTTCAACAAACAAATTTTGCTTACAGCTAATAGCATCTGTGAGTTGAAAGGTGTTCTCAGAAAATACGAGAAGTTGAAATCGGAGTATAATCAGCCAACAACAGGCCGAAATGTGTTGCAGCAGAAAAGTACACCTCAACAATTTCACAGCAAGTCCAGTTCTAAGTGTTATAATTGCAACTGTGATGGTCACATAGCTACCCAGTGTCCAAATCCAAGGAGAGAAAAGGGCACATGTTTTCGGTGCGGGCAGAAGGAACATGTTGTTAAGAACTGTCCACAATCAACTTCAGTGATGGTGCTGCAAGAAGCTGAGTCTGCCAAGAATACATTCTTACGGGATTTCTATGGAGATTTCGAGTTCCAGTTTAACATCGATCAACACGAAGCTGTTAGTACGACGATGAGAGCAAGAACCATGATTGACACCGGCAGTCCCATCAGTTTTGTTCAGCAGAGGTACATCCCATCCTATTTGATGACGTCTTCAAGATCTTCAGCAGATGATTTCGTAGGTATTAACAATAGTAAACTTGTGATATTTGGAAAAGTGCATTGTAATGTTAAGATATGTAATGAATATGTTCATTTATGTTTGCATGTGGTAAAAAACGATACGATGAAAAATGTGCTAGTATTAGGTAGAGATTTCTTGCAAAAATCAAATATAAAACTTGCTCTAGAAGATGCAATACAGACGAGATATTCCTTTGATGAAAATAATAAAAGTGATTGTGATTTTTATGATGAGGCGAAAGATATTTTAAACATCGATACGTGTGATGATCGCGATGATAGTTTAAACTTAAGGATAAATGAAAAATTAAGCTACGATGAAAAGGTTAAAATAAGAAATTTAGTTTCCCCGAGCTTAACGAGTAGTACATTCTCCATCGGTAATGGTGATTATGAAATGAAAATAGTTTTAACTAATCCGAATAGTTCTTTCAATTGCACACCAAGACGTTTGCCTTATGCCCATAAAATACAGTTACAGAAAATCATAGATGATCTACTTAAGAACAATATCATTCGCGAGAGCAACTCACCGTATGCATCACCAATTGTTTTAGCTAAAAAGAAGACAGGTGAATTGCGTTTATGTATAGATTTCAGCGAGCTTAACAAGATCACAGTGAAAGACAATTTCCCTATACCCTTAATAGAGGATCATTTAGATAGATTGCGAGGGAAAAAGTATTTCTCAATACTGGATCTACGAAGTGGATTTCACCATGTTAAAATGTGTGAAGATTCAATCAAATTGACCTCTTTTGTCACGCTGTTAGGACAATTTGAGTATTTGCGTATGCCTTTTGGGCTGAAAAACGCCCCGTGCGTGTTTCAAAGGTATATAAACTCCATATTTAAAGATCTGATAAGTTCGGGAAAATTACTAGTTTACATTGACGACTTGCTGATTGCATCGGAAACGAAAGAAGAACATTTTATGATTTTAGAAGAAGTTATGGATATAGTAGTGAAGAAGAATTTGAAGCTGCGCTGAGATAAATGTTTGTTTATGTATGACAGAATCACTTATTTGGGATATGAGGTGTCTGCAGATGGAATAGGTCCCAATGAGGATGGTATAAAAGCGGTGAAAGATTTCCCTATACCCATAAATACTAAAAGTGTTCACTCTTTCTTGGGCTTATGCTCATATTTCCGTAAATTCATCAAGGACTTTTCAATTATTTCCAAACCGCTATACGATCTTTTAAAGAAGGATGTCGAGTTTACCTTTGGTGAAAAGGAATTATTCGTTTTTGAAGATTTGAAAGACAAATTAGTAAGGGCACCATTATTGAGAATATACAATCCGACAGCAGATACTGAATTGCATTGCGATGCAAGCAGCATAGGTTTTGGTGCAGTCTTGTTGCAGCGCCAAGAAGATAAGTCTCTCCACCCGATTTTCTTCTTTTCGAAGCGTGCCACCTCTTCAGAGTCTAAGTACCACTCTTATGAGTTAGAGACATTGGCGATAATCTATGCACTTAGACGATTTCGCATTTATCTGACGGGCATAAAGTTTAAAATTGTAACAGACTGTAAGTCGTTAACTCTCACTCTTAATAAAAAGCTTTTGAATCCTAGGATATCACGTTGGGCACTCGAACTGCAAGATTACGCTTACGTCATTGAACATAGAGATGGAAGGAGGATGAATCATGTTGACGCGCTTAGCAGATGTCACAATGTTCTAATAATTGAGTCCGAGTCCTTTGAAAATTTATTGGCTGCTGCTCAACAGAGAGATCCAATAGTGAAACGATTAGGTGAGATGTTAGAAAAAAAAGAGAGCCCTTCTTATGAGCTAATTAATGGTCTCGTGTACAGAAAATTAAATAATAAGGTTTTCTTTTATGTCCCTTCCCGAATGGAGCGAAACGTTGTACAAACGCATCATGACGCCTTGTGTCATGTTGGTGTTGAGAAGTGTTACGATTTTCTGAGAAAGACGTACTGGTTTCCTTTTATGAAGGCAAAGATTAAGGACTATATCGATAATTGTTTGAAATGCGCACACTTCTCCGCACCATCTGGTAAAAAAGAAGGCGTTCTGCATAGCATACCAAAAGGTGATAGACCTTTTGAGACACTTCACGTTGATCATTATGGTCCACTACCATCATCTGTGCGAAACTCCAAGAAACACATTTTCTTGATTGTCGATGGCTTTTCAAAATTCACCAAACTATATGCCGTAAAAAGTACGACTACAAGAGAGGTTATTGCTTGCCTTGAAAATTATTTTCGTACGTATAGTAAGCCAATACGTATAGTCTCTGACAGGGGAAGTTGTTTCACCTCGGATGATTTCGCAAACTTTTGTTCCAGACGCAATGTCCAACACGTTAAGATTGCTACCGGCTCGCCTCAATCCAATGGACAGGTGGAGCGAGTCAATAGAAGCCTGACTCCTATGTTGGCTAAAGAAAGTGACATAGAACCTGGTGATTGGACAAAGCATTTGTGTAAGGTAGAGTTTGCTCTAAATAATGTTGGACATAAGAGTACGGGCTTTAGTCCAAGCATGTTGCTTTTCGGTGTTGCTCAGAAAGGTGAAGTATGTGACAAAATCCGTGAATATCTGGAAGAAAATGTAATAGTTGAAAAGGCAAGAAATTTAAATGCATTAAGGCAAGAGGCAAACGAGAGAACTGTTCGAAGTCAAGAAGTAAACAAAATGTATTTTGATAAACGGCATAAGAAACCCTATTCGTATTCGGTAGGTGATTACGTTTTAATAAAAAATATTGTGAATACTCCTGGGGTCAATCGAAAACTTATTGCCAAATATAAAGGGCCATTTGTAGTGGTAAAAATACTCCCAAATGACAGGTACTTGATAAAAGACCTCGATAACCTTCAGATTTCCAAAATTCCTTACGAAGGAGTGGCATCCCCTGAAAACATGAAACCGTACGTTATCTAGTAAAAATGATTGCACGTATCGCATCTATTATTATATCTCTATATATATATTCTATTGACATTTCAAAAATTTATGCATAACTTCTGTAAGAATATGTCAATATTCGTTTTATAATTTTTTAAAATTCATGTTAACTCATATTAATAAGATAAAGAATCAAGTGTATCTATAATCAAGTCAAATGTATTTTAAGTTTCTGGAATTTATTTACTTGTCGTTATACTATCTTGTAATGATTCATGTGAGTGCATTCAGTGATAAATCGAGGACGATTTATAGTCAGGATGATCGAGTTATAGGAGATTCAATTCAATTCAATTCAATTCAATTTCGAACAAAATATATTTCTTAAAGTACCACCCTTTACTCACTATATGCACACACATAATCACTATTGTTCTTTTATACACACATCACATAATTTATGTAATCGTAAATCGAATGATCAATATGTAGTTAAGTTAACGCTATCCTATGAGATATAACGCATGACATGTTATCTATATGTTCTTCTGTACAAAATGACATGAAAAGAGTTCAGTTGCAATAAAGCGATCATCCAAACAAGTTGTTTTTCTTTTGCTCTACGTGCCTTACACAACTTATGAAGAACAATACAGAAATTTTGAAATGTGTAATTGCCTAAAACGGTTAGGCTATGCAGAGCGTATGGACAACTTGCATGGTGAGCGAAAATTGAGGCAGCTGGCGAGAGATCGGGTCCGCTGGAGAGGCATGTTGGGTGAGCCCCAGGTCCACCCTGGGCTGCAGGGCCACCAGAAGAAGCAGATCGGGCCCCACAAGACGAAAGAAAGTCGAATTGAGCTCTCCTCGTTTATCGATGAGTCGCAAAGCAAACTCATAACCCTTACATGGCACGGGATTCATACTCATTGCTCAACTCCTATGGGTCAATCTGCTTTTTTTTTCAGAAGAAGTAATTCTTGTCACAAACGACTGGATGGTGCAGTTGGTAGAGTGCTGCCCCTGGTTATCGGGGTCCCCGATTCAAGTCCCAGTGAAAGCAAAATTAATACGCTTTTATCTGGTTTTCAAATCTGGCCCAGTCACCATTTGTCGTTGGGATCAAATTAACGACACAATCACTGGAGTAGTCAAACAGTGGTAGTAGTCTGACTATGGGTCTCACAATGGACCAATATGGTCTAAGTGTGCTGTTGAATGTACTAGCAGCCCCTGACCTGACCTAACCTAAGCACTGTAGTAATGGTGCCTCTGATCTCCAATTTGGTAGCATATCTGGATGAGATAGCTATATAATAATAACAATTTAATAGGGGTGCTCTACAGCCCGCAGAGGGCCAGGGCTGTAGCTTCTACAGCAAGCTCTTCACGAGTGGCAGCGACCAGCATTTTTATGCCGACTCCGAACGGCCAAGTCTGAAAAGCTTTACTCTTTGAGCATTGTGAGTGACTCGGAAGAAGTTTGACCGTGAAAATGATTTTGGTCGTATCGGGAATCAGTTCAGTTGAGTAGTCGCACATACCCACAACGCCACTGAGCTGGCGACATGGCTAATCAGTATAAAACAGGCATGTAATGTCTACGGTGCGAGCTTGCAAAGCATGCAACATCGTTGTCCCTATCTTCGGAACAGGAATCTATACAGATACCCCTTGCTTCGTAAAGACTAAAACTCTTGTGACCAGAACCAGTTGGATGGAGGGTACGGAATGCGCTAGGGGCATGGTGATCTAATCTAAACTGGCCTACAAACGTTCCAAGAAGCCAATATCTTTAGATAGACCGAGTATTAGTACTCCACTCCACTTGTGATGGAACAACAGCAAGCCCTGGCCCTCTACGCGTTGTAGCGCCACCCATATTATTTTTATTATTGTAATCAGTATTTCAAGTGGTGGTAATACACAAGGAGGAGATAGACATTGTCCCTCATCCTCTATGCAACTGCTCAGTTGTGTAGCTTAGTTCCTAAACATTCGCAAAGAGCAAAAGCTTAGTAAAAGTTAGTCGTAAGGCTTATCCATTTCAAAGAGACGGACTTGTTTAATTGGTGGCTTACGAAATACGAGAACAGTTAACTTTTGGTTCGTTGTTGACTAAGCACCACGATAATCCTTTTAAACAGGACTTAAGTCCCTTTACACACTCCAGCTCGCGGTGCGTTATCTCACTCCCTGTACATGTGGAATCTACCCAGACTTCCCTTCAGGAGGATATTGTGAACAACAAAGCTATGGTGTATTTCAGGAGAAATCTGGGATTATACAGAGCACACAAATTGTTTATTACCAAGGGTCAAGTTATGACGCTGAATATAACTGATAATCCGGATGTATGTGATGGAGGTGGACTGTCAGCCCCCAGGGTCTCCGGTCAATTGAGGAAGACAACGTTGTGCCAGTGCGCTTTAAATCGACACTCGGGGCAATAGTAAGCTTCTCAGCAAAGCTTTCCCTTTGAATCTGTGTCCTTTTTTGAAGCATGCGCAGGTGACAGGACAGCAGTGATTTTCTCTTAGATGAGCAGAAGTTCCTTCTACGCCCTCTTAGTCTGTAATGGAATGTCCTACAACATAACCAACCAAGTTGAGGTAGGACAAGCAACTCGTGTGATAAGAAATTATGAATGGGTGCTTTCGTTTTATGCTGAATATGATGTGCTGTGCACCTGCATCGAGTGATGCTGTTTGCAGGGTGTGGGGAGAATGTGGTTTACATTTTAAACGTTGCAATTGGCCTTTCGTTGATCTTAAATGAATACCAGGTGGACATGGATTTTTTGGTGGAAGGCCTGATGTAGGTATCGTCGGCTCGACTCACTAGAAAGGAGAGTCATTGCATTGCACAAACTATCAAAGGGTGGGTTTCGCAAACCTCACATGCAGGATGTTGTTGTCAGTTATCTGGAAACGAGTGTAATCTTTCAGTGTGGCGTCATGGTAGGAAGTCCACAAGGAAGTTAGGGATCTTTGGATCGGCAATGGAATCGGAAAAAATTTGCCAAAAATGCGCCCATATTTGAAAACATTGCGTTTGGCGACGGACTTCGTTGGTGGGGTTTTGCTTTATGATGACGAGATCGTTTCAGTATCATAACTGTGCAGATAAACAGATCCTCCAAAATAGTGGAGAGAGTGTTGTGAAGGTGGTTGGGGGGGGGGGGGGGGGGGGGAGGAGGAGATGGTTGTAACTGGGGTAAGATGGAAGAGCTGAAACAAACAGAATTAAGAAACACGTAAAATAGAAAATGGTTGTTTTTTTTAATGCCTTTCGGGATTGTCCATTGAATGTTGAGAAGGAAAGAGCTGCGATGGGTGCCCAAAATCCCGGCGTGAGTTGTAACGTGAAACAACCTACCCCGTTGGTTTTTCTAACCGACTCCGAACAAGAGCACTGTTTAACAGGCCCATAGCGGCTATATTCAGTTCCTTTAAATCCCTTTATTCTGAAGGTGGAAGAAAGCAAACAGAAAATTACTAAGAAATTGAAAAGCAGCAATGTGCACCGATACACTAGAGAAGGAAGCAGGCTTACCGGAGAAAAAAAAAACAATCAGCGAAAAAAAGGTTTTAAATTCCTCAGCCGATCCGAGAAATCCTTGGGCCTCATCTATTGCGAACCGTTTTCTCAAAGTTTGTCAGGTGAGAAATGCAGTGTACATCAGAGACCGGCATGCGATGATCTTTTTGTGTCTTGCGATATACTCATAAAAAAAACGGTGCGAGTGTATACGGCAGACATTGACATGCGATATTTTTTGGACTGAAAATTGATTCACAAAAAAGGCGGTGGAAGTGTGTACCGCCAACGCAACCTAAGCGATTCAATAAGTGTCAGTTGGGTATGTTTCTCTTATAAACTCGAGTGCTACGTTTTTGAATCAATGCATCCTGCGGAAGCGGTGGCATGTGCAGCCGCTTATGAACAAGAATAACACCGCATTTTACTTTTTTCAAAAAAAGGAACTTTTGTTAAAGAAATACATGTATTTTTCTTAAACGGCAACCGGAGAATTGATTTTATCATTTAAGGAAAGCTTGATGTATTACTGTTTGAAATAAATAATAACCTTTTGTAAGTATTGGACTCAAATTTAAATAAAGTACAAAATGAGACATGAGCCAATACCGAGCCTCCTGTTCCTAATTCGAGCCCTTATCGTTCCAGTCACGAGTCCTCCATATAAGTCATAGCATACAAATGAAATCATTGTTATTTTATAGTTAATTTGTTTAAAAGGTAAAAAGGAAAACATTAAATAAATTCATGACAACAATTAACAAAAGCAGTCAAAATCATAAAAAAATAAATAACGTCGTATTTTCTTTTTGCGTCCATTATTTTCCTGTTGATAGATCAATGGGTTTTGAATGAATAACAAACGGATGGAATGAAAAAACTTAGCTCCAAAACATAATTTTATTTGAAATGTTAGTTATAAAAATATTTATATTTACACTTTAAAAAAGTATAACATAATCATACAATATCATTGTTCTTTATGATTCTGCACGAAAGTGCATCAAAGAGAGCAATTAAAATTAGGCAAAAATAAGAGTCTTCATAAGAAAACATCAAAAGTTTGCGTGTCCATTGATTATTTCTTGCATTTGACAGAGTTTGGCATCAAGCTCTCTTGTCGAAAATGCGTGCCTATGGTATCGATGAATCTCTTCTTCTATGGATTGGAAATTACCTTTCGAACCGTTCAATTCAAGTTGTTTTGGATGGGTTTAAGTCTGATATACACCAAATAAATGCTGGTGTTCCCCAAGGCTCAGTTCTGTCTCCGACATTCTTTCTCATTTTTATAAATGATCTCTTGTCTGCTACTTCTAATCCAATGCATTCCTTCGCTGATGACAGCACCCTTAGCTTTTCATATTCGTTCCTAGACTCACGACCCAGCCCTTCGGCCGTAGAATTGGAACGGCAGCGTATGTTAAGCACGTTGAATTCCGATCTTGACAGCATAATTAACTGGGAAAAAAAAAACAATAGAGCTTAATTCAATGCTTCAAAAACTCAATGCTGTCTGCTGTCACTCAAGCGAACCCTTGATATTCATTATCCATGAATGGCGCTTGTGTCGATGAAACCGGCAAACTTTCCATCCTTGGTATGTGTATCAACACAACACTTAGTTGGAGCGATCACATATTTGAGGTCGCCAAAAATGCTGCAAAATTTTTAGGTTTTCTTAATCGATGCAAGAAATATTTCACCCCTTCTGATTTGGCTTTAATTTATAAGGCGTACATCCGCCCCAAGCTTGAGTATAACGCTCATATCTGGTCTGGTGCCCCCAAGACCACACTGCACCTACTTGATAGAATCCAAAAGCGAGCGATAAAACTTATAGGAGACAACAATATCGCAGAGTCATTAGACTCGCTCGAACATCGACGTACCGTCTCTTCTTTGTCCGTTGCTCAAGTGAGCTAGCCAACTGCATTCCTCCTCTCCATGAATTCACCCGCAATACTCGTCTCGCCAGGAATGCCCATCAGTATACCCTTTCGGAAGCACAGTTAAATTCAGAGACTCGTTCTTCAGCCGCACTGCACGAATATGGAATGCTCTTCCCAAACTAATATTTCCCACAGACTACAACCCGCAGATATTTAAAACCAATGTGCACAGGTACCTCCTCTCCCTTTCTCCCTCTACACCTTCGGCCCGTGCTGTGTCTTGACCCCGGACACATAAGGGTATTAGCAATCCCCTGAGCACGCGCAAACTATAAAAAAAAAAAAATATCTAATGTGATCCTGAATCTAAAACGATCAATCTAGGACGCCCAGCCAGAATTCCCTTATCTTGGTTGAAGGAGGATTATTTCTATATGTAACAACTTTTATAGCAAAGCTTGGATTTAATATACTTAAATACTTATCACATATATAATAAAAAATGCAATTAGTAAAAAGTACATATATCTACATAAATGCCTCATTTTAATTTTAATGTTTGGTTGAAAATCGGCCGCTCTCGTTATTGGAACTTGATTATTTCTTGTTAATCCAAAAAAGAGCCCCCTCCGGCTTGTTATTGGTTTCCTTATTTTTTCGTCCAAGTAACGAGCTCCAACATATATTAATAACTAACAATTTTTCTTACATTTGCTTTTGAAATAAAAAAATACACATAATTATTGTTATATTAAGCCTTAATTAGGCAACTAAAAATTAAGGAAAATCACTTACCTTCTTAGTTAAAGTGTCTAGTTTCTAGAAATTTCACAAATTAGACTGATTTTTTTCACTTACGGAACACTACAGAACACTTTGAATTTTCCTTACCAACTGAGGACGAATTACCTGAAAATGAATTATACGATACAAAGAAAAGATACGACTGATTTTTTCTGTTAAAAAAGCCGTTATTGTCTGAAAAGCTGGGGCTTAACTATTGGACCAAATTCATGCAGGAGGGTAGATATTGAGAGTGTTGGGGGAGGGAATTAGGTTAGTTTACCCTACACATTCAACTTTATGAGACTCTGTAGAATGAAGACGAAGAACTTTCGTTGGACGGCAATGCACTTGCAGCGATCTACAGAAATCAAAAAGGCGTTGTAGACAAAGTGATGCGTCTTCATGTAATTTCCGCGCAAATTTAACTAGTCGGCAGTACTGGCTCAGTCTTCCAGCTGCGGGTTCAGCACGCTTCAAGATTCACG
Organism: Eristalis intricaria; assembly: GCA_964034865.1. Taxonomy (NCBI): domain Eukaryota; kingdom Metazoa; phylum Arthropoda; class Insecta; order Diptera; family Syrphidae; genus Eristalis; species Eristalis intricaria. The sequence goes on along the minus strand of OZ035873.1, from coordinate 110,092,975 downwards.
CCAATAATTGACTAGATTCATCGAATAAGCGAAGCGTCAATAAGGTGTTTGTTATCATTGCGGTGGAACCGACTAAAGTGGTTCTGTCTTCAAATGAGATGACCACTGTGAACAGAGCTTCACAATGTGCAGCTGTTACTTCGAGGTAGTCGAGGAGATTCTGCACATCGGCTCTAAAGTGAACATCCTTAAATGCACTGCGTCTACGGATGCAACGGCTAAGGTCATGTAAAACGTGTGCATAGCTTGGCGCCGGCCAGAAGAATGCGAAGGTGGCGCATTTAAGTGGAATATGACCTCAACCAATTTAGTGTGCGAAACTGGAAGTAGGTGCGCAGAAAACGCGCTAGCTGGAGAGGCTTGTTGATTGAGACCCAGCTTAATCTGGACTGTAGCGCCGAGGAAGAACAACATTACATGGGCATGAAGTCATTACCGTCTATGGAAAATAGTAGCAATAACATCACGATGTTTCTTTCATCTGAAGTTCAACTCATTGCACATGGCCTTGATCATATCTAGTAGTTCTGCTCAAAGTCTAAAAGGAGTATATATTGTTGTCATTGGTCCCTTTTGCGCGACGGAGAGAGAAACCCAACCACGAACAGCGATACGTATCGGCTGAGTCATCAACCGGTGAACAGCATGAGCCCAGCAGAGGCTTGAAAAATCTTCGAGTCTAAAAAACTCAGCATTGTTGTTGTTCACAACTGGAGATAACGTTTCAAGATTTAATAGCTTATAATAGCCTAGTCATTCCGCGTTGGAACCTTTTAAGATCTTGTGGTAAGGCGTGTGTTGGCTGGTGCATGAGTAAAGGAAACGTTTTTCGTGATGGATAGCTTGACTCTGACTTTTGACCTTCAACCCACCACCTTTCAACTCATACCGATGAATCCTTGTAAACTGTTATATGAGTGAAACCTCATCTTGATCTCTTTTTCGATTTGTTCTCTTTTTTTCGCAGTCTTGCCATAAGAGTAATTTGGAAGGATGCTACCCACGTGCGAAAGGACCAGATCCAATGAAAGCTTTTCAGAAGAGCACATCATCACCGCGAGAACATCCCACATCATACGCGTTGTATGCGCCCTCGAACAATCAAAATTTGAGAAGAATATCCAAAACAAATGTTCAAGCGTTCTTGATGTGTACCCTGTACGTTATCATTAGATGCTACTCGAACGCCGGATTAAACGGTCACAGATACGGTCGTGGTTACGTGTATCAGTGTGAAAAAAGCGAAAAACATCGCTCTTACCTCTTATCTGCACTCGCCGTGTATCCGTGTTCGGTGCGCGATAAGCTCGAAAATAGGATTCAACGAAAATTTATGTCAAACTTCGAGGATTAGCGTGATTCTTAGAAAGCGCCAGCAATTTACAAATAAAAAGTTACATAATTAGTGCGTATTCGGTGGATGAATTTATTTATTCATTGCTTTATTTTTTGTTTCTCTGTACGTTGTCTGTGCGTGTTTGAATCGTCTTAATGCTCATCAGCTCGGTAAGGGTTGTCTTTCAACCCGTTCTTACGTATTCCGTCTCCTAATTGCGTTCCTTCGGATTGCTTTTGCCTTAAATCCCTCTTTCCGGTTGGGTTAAGGTTCCACCCCGTCACCGAAGCGAATTATTTTAAATAGCTTTCAATGGTGTATCGCTAAAGTGGCAGAGTGCTCCAGAGATAAGGATTTCTTTCGACGAAGATTTCTTGAGTGTATGCCGACGCGTTCGTGTCGCGTTTTCGTTTTCGTTTTCCTTCATCGCTCGTGCTGTTGGGAAACGATTGCGGATTTGTTAAATGTGCACACACATACATCAGTGCGCTAGACGTGGTGCTGTGGTTTAAACACGAAATTCTTTACAAATGCTTAAGCCCCAGATGTGTCTGTTCATACTTAGTTTTTGAGTCTATTGAAAAGTGCTAAGAGGTGACGAAAAACGAGACTCCAAGGAGGAAGCGTAATACTTGGAAAATTATCGCACACCGACACTCCTTTCACGTGCTCCCAACAAAGGATATCAGTCGATTCAGTGGCTGACTGCTCCTTGTAGTGTGTTAATGTCTATCAGTGCTTTTAATTCAGTTGGAAAAAATGTATTTCATCTTTCTTAAGTGGTTGCCATCCACCTGGATTCTGTGAAGCAAAAAAATTGCAAAAGAAACGGAAAAAAAAAAATGAAATGACCAAGTCCCTGATATTGCTTTAAAGGACAACAAACAAACAAGGACGTCAAGCAGAACTCATCGCCCGATAAGACTTCTTCCGGTACAGTCATCAAATATATACAGTTCGCTCGCTTATCTCTTACGTATCGTTGAACTGTAATTGACGGAAGGAAATTGCCCAAAGCCACAAATCTATTTATGTACCGACAAGCATACCTACAATACGGAAACAGGGAAGAAAAAAAAAAGGCAAACAATAATGAAATTTTAAGGAACGGAAAAAAAATACAAAAGCCCGTAGCAAGTGAAATAAACGAGAGAACAAGAAGCGAAAATACTATATCGCAGAATAAAACAAAAATTATATCCGTCGTTTTTGAAGGATGATTGAGTAGCGGTACTGTCCCGGCACTTGGCTTCCAAGCCCAAGTTCCCCCTCGTCCAAATCAAATTTTGTTTTGGCTTTCCGGGAGCAGAGCAGTCAGGAGGAGTGGCAGAACTTGACGGCCTTAAGCGCGACCAAGTAAGGTAAGAAAAGAATGAAAGGAATGCTCAACCAGAGTGTTGTGTAGCGGTTTTCTTTTGTTTTTTTTTTTGTGTTGCTGGAAGAAAAAAAACGGATATTGATGAGGAAAAATGGTTGCTCGTAAAAAAAAATCTCTGCAGTTCCTTCCGACAGAGCGGGAGTGGGAGGTGGCATTCTGTGATTTCCGCAGCACCTCATTGCTGCGTGATGGCAGACAGATTGCTTGTGGTTGCGATGCCAGTGCGGGGATGAGTTGATTTCGCCCTCCTCGTGTTCGTTGCTCATTCTGGGGCTTATGTCCCGATGACTGATGTTTTGGTCTAAAAGAAATACAAAACTGAAAATAAGAGGAGTCTCTTCACTTTGATTTATCCGAGATCCTCACTCGCTGTGCTCGTCCAGCTAAATGGATGCGGAGTGTATGTACTTCATGTTGAGACGAAGTAAGCTCATTTTTGATGGATTCGAGTTTGTTTTGAAGCCAAAGCACACAAGATAAGACTGTGTAAATGTCGAATACGGTTGTGGAGTTGATGAATTATGTGTGCTTATAGGACGCAGGCCAACGGACCAAACAGGTTGCGGGTGGCTCGGAGTGGATGGGGACTGTGCGGTTGGATGGGTTTTGATTTCCAGAATATGTCTGTTATCTTAATTCACATTGTTTGCATTATGCGTGTGTATTGATGTATTAAGAGCAAGAAAATATGCTTCTAATTCATATTCATTTTATCACGTTTTCGCGTACACTCATGTGGGGAGGGAGACATTGAATAAATGACGTACTGCATGAAAGTTGGCAACAGGAGGTGGGGTTCGTGGGAGACGAGAGGAAGGGAGTTATCTTATAAATATTTACACGCGCATTCTCCCATGGGAATGATTTTTTGAAGGTAATTGCATTCGAGAATGGCAATTATTTCCGCAGACTGTTGTGAATAATTCACTTGGTACCATGAATTTTAAACACGTTTAAGGGGACTCCTTTTGTTTTGTTGTGAACCGAGAATCATTGATGTTTTTGTTTTTGTTTCTTTTCTGTTCAGTTTGTTTCCAGGTGTTTTTCACAATGATTGGTCCGTGAGAACAGCTGTCGTGTTACATATGTTCATCACTTGAATCGAATACGATTCCTTGGTATGTTGACTTCATTGCTTTGTCTCTCTGTCTCATCGTACTCAAATGCTTTTCAAAAGCGAAGGCAGGTGGTATTTTCGAATTCAACAATGTTCAGGGGTATCTGTTATATTTTTCAGCGTTACTCACTAAAAAGCTTAATAAAACAGGCATGGACATGGACCATTTTTAAACATGGTATTGTACTTGAATAGTGACAATAATGAATTTTAGAATGAAACAAGAAAAATAAAAGAAGAAAGCAAGGGGGACTGGATGCGGTTGAAACGATTTTCCTTCTATGTTGGATAGCATTGGCATTTGTAAGAATAGCCATGTCAGAGTTAGGTGAAATGCAAGACCAATATAATTTGTTCATTTTAAGCTTTTTCAGCAAAACGTAATGGATTTTATAAAAAAATTCAATTTCAACCGTCTCAATACCAGGGGCGGTTGAAATATTGAATGGGGTCAATTGAAACACGTTGTATTCTTGGCTTATATATTTCTCGAAGTAAGCGAATTGGCATAGCCGATGCCCCAATTCGATGAATATCGTAAGTCAGTGCGAACGGGGGGGGCATAATTCCGTTCTCCGTGCACAAATCGACCGAATTAATATGATTGGTTGAGTAGGATAGGTACAAGATAGGTACAAGCATTTGTATGTTTTTTGAAACTATCCAAAAGGATCGAGTCATACTGCATCCAACCAGACAGAGCTCTAAGGGCACACCTCTTAAAAAGTTGAAATATTTTGATAGCTCCTTTTATTGATCTTGGGAAGATACTTTATTGTATGCCTTGTATGGTACACTGGTGTTTCCCTACGAACGCGTCTCGCTTTCTGTCGCATTCCGCAATGAACTGCCAGTCTTCACCTCCTCATAAGCCACTTTGTAAGCTTACAAGTCTTCATTTCCTCTTGTAGTGTTGCTTTCACGTACTTGGAGCATTTATAAAACACAAAAACAAAACCCAACGTCCCCATAAAATATGTTTAAAACATGCTAAGCAACTTTTCAAAAAAAAAAAAAAAGAAGACTTAAAACAGCATAAACAAGACGGACGTTTCTGCATTCCACTTTATTACATTCAACACTCTTATCTACACACACAAAAAATAAAACGCTATCACTTGAATACTACTCAAAAAACAAAGAAAAATATAAGAAAAAAAATCTTACTTTTACTTGTGAAACAAATTAAGATCTCCTTGCCCACAACCTAGCAGTGCGACGACCAAAGTTAGACCGAATATCATATATTCATAAATTCATTGCATGAACGGCTTCTGAGATATTTGACTTTTTCCAACCGTATCCAGTCCACCCTCCTACATTTCGGAAATTTCCTTTTTTTTATTCCTCGGACCTGGGCCTCAAACAACAAACCTCTCGAAGTCAAGTCGGTTGATGTCTTTGTCCACCTGGGTACGCAACTTTAACGCGGGCGCCCTCTGTTGCGTTGTCCCACAAGTTCGGAGTCGAAGATTATCATTTTTATTATTTTTATTTAATTAAAAAAAATATTTAATTAATTTAATAAAAAAATATATACAACCAGCGTCAGAAGTGAGTGTACAGCGTAGAGGTGCCTTCGTACTAAAAAAGAGGTCAAACAGTGCTCCAAAAAAAAATCTAAAGTGCAGTTTTCCAAAGCAATTAATTCTGTAAAAAGTCAAGCAAATTTATGGACACGGCTGGTCATAAACCAAGAACGTAACGAAATTTAGATCACCAATAAATAGCCCTTCTAAGCTTTGTTTAGGGGTCACTCTTTAGATAGTTCAATATTCAAATAACCAAACACATCCTTTTTTGATTAGTGGACACTCTACTACCCACGTTAGTTTCCCTATTTATTATTTTTTTTTTTTTGAGCCAACGTGTTCTCGTGGAACCAAATTTTCTGCAGCTCCGCATGTCATCGGTTGAACTTGGAGGAACGACTTGGTGCTGTTTTCGGGAATGCAATTGCTTAATAGGTATATGGGCCACAAAAGTTTCAGTGGAACATTACTTGACACAAGTCATTAATGGATGTCATCATTTCGTGGCCACTTATGATTTTGGGTCGCCGTGGCGTAGTGGGTTAGTGCGTCGACTCCTACCCAGAGGGTGCCAGGTTCGATACCCGAACTTACAATCTTTCATATTTTCACGGCTCCACCTCTTTCGAGTCACTGACAATGCTCAAAGAGTATTTCCTGTCTAGAAAAAGCTTCTCAACTACGCCGTTCGGAGTCGGCACTAAACAGTAGGTCCCTTCCACGCGTGAGAGAACAATAGCACGCCCAACACGAGTGGTTGCTGAGAAGCTAGGCCCTGGCCCTCTACCAGCTGTAGCGCCACCCATATTATTATTATTATTATTATTAATGATTTTATTGCTTATCCGACCCGGTTTCGCAGGGAGGCAATGTGGATACTAATGCGGTGTCAGTGTGGATCAGTCCTCTATAGCGGACATCCGCGGGATCATAGTTGTGTAGGGGTGACGGTTCTGAGAGGTTACGTAAGTGTTTCTCAAAACCTATGAATTTACTCATCTCGTTCCGGATGCGTTTTTAACCACCCACAGTGGATGAAATATGTGGTCTCGTACAAGCCAACGTAATACTTTCATTTATAGGTATACATGTGAACCTAGATGAACCGGTAGCTCAGCTCCCTCATGAAACTATTCGGCATTTTCATATAGCCGAAGACTTAACCTTGTCGCATGTAGTAGCGAGGAAACAAGTGACGTGTCGTAAATGAAAAGCCTCTATTGTTCTTCTCAAATCTGAAACTCAGCTTCATACCAAAAGTAGTATTTTATAGTAATTTTGTCAAGTTGATGACATTTTTATTCATTAGTTTATCCATAGTGGTGCACTTTGCTGGAAACTTGCACTTGGTAACAATACATTCGTCATCACATACAAAAGAGAAGGGATATGATAACCCTTCTCTTTTGAATGACACATCACATTGTACACGGATGGCTCTTAACCGAAAAAAGGCACCGGAGTAGGATTATCCGCTATATCGCGGCAGATCCTCTTCTTTTACACAGGTCCCTTCGACTGCCTAACCTCTGTAGTGTATTCCAGGCGGAAGTAAAAGCTAACCAGGGGGCTGCCCGCCTTCTGTCAATCAACCTGATAGACAAGTCAGGCTGCCATCAAGGCACTGAATACACCACCAATAAAATCAAAAATGGTGAAACTTTGTCTATCTCTCAGGGAGTGCCGCGGTCAGATGCAACCTTACCCTATGCTGAGTTCCTGGACATAGTGTTATTCCAGGCTACGAAAAAGAGCCGACGAGTTAGCTTGATCAGGGGGTGGGCCTGCCATTGGCAAATAATCAGAACACCTTCTAAGCGTTGTTTCAAGTTATAAACACATTGTTACTTACGCATGTCCTCAATACCGTCAGTAATGTTGGGGGCATTATTACTGGCCATTGCCTATTGGGGCACACACGCCAGAAGAATGGCGTCCCCCACAATGACTTCTACAGGAGCTGCAGAAACGAAGGGGAAGAAGAAACTACGCTTCACTTCTTCGGCACTTGTCCAGCTCTTGCAAGAACAAGGAATAGTAAGCTAGGCACTATTCATTTAGGAGCCTAGATGAAAGGTCACAGATTCTGGCCATCGAAAATTCATCAAGATAACAAATTGGGTCCGCTAGGATACCAGTAGATACTTCTAAATAGTTACTCAGTCCCATTGATTAAAGAGGAACCTGTGGACAAAGACATCACAATGGACCGGAGCAGGATCTATCGCCTGGATGGCGCAGTTGGTTAAGTGCCTGAACTTGGATAGTGGGGTCCCCGGTGCGAATCCCAGTGAAAGCAAAGTTAATACGCTATTATGAGGTTTTCAAATCTGGTCGTCACCATTAGGCGTTGGGATCAGTGGGATCCGTGGTAGTCTGACTGTGGGTATCACAATGAACCACCATGACTGGTGAGTTTACTAGCGGCCTACTTAAGTGGTTCGATTAACCTACAATAGATTTAACCTACAATCAATGGATGTCCCTACAAAGACATGGTACAACGATATTTCTTTGGTCTATTGCATAAACTTGACATCGTGGTTTCACTAAGACGCCGCCACAAGCCACACATCGCGTCAAAAAATTGACTTATTGAAAACCTAATTCTATAAAACAGGGACCGTTTCTGTGGGAAATTTTATACCGAGATATGAGTTTCACGTCTTTTCGAGACACGTCCAATAGTTTGCGTTTTATTTAAAAAAAAGAGTATCTTTAGGTCTCACAAAAGTAACGACCTCATTCCATCCAAACTTATGAAAGATTCGAGGTCATATCGTGATGTGTCAACTGTAACTAAACTCACTTCATTTTACATTCGAAAGAGACTCAAACAAATGATGTTCACAAAATTGTATCCCTTTGGCAAATGCAACTTTTCTTTATTGCGGGATACTTCCTGGATCAGTGCTGTTGCTTTACTGCTCCTGATCATATCCCATTCATATTCCTTTGTTATAAAATTTTGATGGGCTACATATGTACTCACTTTGAAGTTCGCCGAGAAAGTCGAAACACCAGCACTCATTCGTTCCGTAACAGCAATTGTGGCTTGATGCAACTTCTGATGAATTTGGATGGAAGACTCCACATAGAGCTCTTTCATCCTTTGCAGCTTCATTCGACTCTATTCCTTTCTGTGCATATGCACACTCACTGTGTATTCCGGGAGACTGCATTAAATATTTCACATTGCATGATGTAGTGCTTGCGAGAGGAATGAAGTTTTGGGTATGTTTTGACGGCGTGCGAGGGAGTGTTGTTGTTACATAAAAAATTCAAGTTTTTTTCTTGTGCTCATATAAGGGAAGATTCCTTCAGGAACTACACACATGCTTCATATAAGACAAAAAATACTTTCCACCACAAGATTGGCAGGGGAAAATTAGTTTGAATGCCTTTAATGCACATTCTCTGGCGGTGAGTGTGGATGAAAGTTTCCTTGCTTTCAAACAGGCGGCGGAGAAGCGTGTGAAAGATTACGAATGCTATCTTGGTGCTTGGGACCGAAAATCAAATGAATAGTCGTGTTTGCTTTGGGAGAGAACTGTGCAGCAGAGAGGTTGAACTTTATTTTGCGCAATTACTTTAAAAGCACCATTTCACGTGTGTCGCATTCAAATTGTGATTCGTACTATAGATGTGGTTGCAATGAATCCGCTGTGCATCGGAGTTTACTTGTGACTTGACTGCATTTAATGTTGATAATATGGCAACGTGTGGGCATGGAAGAAGGTTAGTTGAACAGGGAAGGGGAGCATGGATTCTTCATTTGTTGACAATGGGTGGTGTTTTGGCATTTTGGAGAGAACACCCCATTTGGTGTGAATAAAAGTAAATTTTCGTTATGTTTAGCGAAGAACTTCCACTAACATATTTTGACAGATGAGTGTTGCCTCCATTTTGGTGTGAATAAAGATGAAATGTATTGAGTGAACTCTTGAGGAAGTTGAGTGTGCTTTGGAGGTAACTTCAAGAGAAACTACACAAAATGAAAAATTCTGTTTCGGAAGAGAACTACTTTGACAGATTAAGTGAAAAACCTTCAAAATTAGAAAATCTGGTTTGGAAGAAGATGGTTTCATATAATTTTTGCAGTTACATCCGTGCTTGCTGAGAAAAAACCCTATCTCCAGACATGTTGCGCCGGAAACTGTGGAAGAAACATTTCCTATCACTATCACTTCCTACCACAACACTTTCCAAACTATGGATCTATCAATCCCAATGAACAACTCTATATAGGAAACCCACCATATCACCAATGTATTGTTGGCATATTTTATACTTTTTTTTTTCAATTCTAGCTATTGCACCACCACGGATTTCTCCAGGAATACCAAAAAGGAGATGATTAGTTAACGATTCCATGTTATCAAGCTCGAATCTATATAGGTTCTTGAAACTATCCCCTGTATCCCCGAAATTACATGAATTATTGTTCTTTGTTTTTTGCGTTTGTATGTTTAACAACTTAACTGCTCACCCTAAAACGTCAAGAACAGTTCAAACGTCAACTTGAGGGAAAGAACCTTCTTTGATATAAATGTTGTATTCACACCAAATTGAGTGTTCCTCTTAACGAAAACGCTGCACTCATGAGTGTTCACTGGGTGTGTTCCCTGAGTTTTTATTTACACCACCCAATGCATAGCTCTTAAAGGCGTATATATGTTGGAGGTCTACAGAAATCACAGCAATACATTAAGTAATGTGTGACTTTTCTGCAGTTTAGATTTTCAGGTTTATATTTTTGCCAGGTCTGGCGTTATTCGTGACATGTTTCAAAGTCAAACATGCTCAATTGATTTCAAAATCCTCCTTCATCGTGAAAAGATTTACTCTCAACGACCTGATACAGCGTCCAGTCGGTGAGTAAACTTTTGACCTGCTACAGCGTCCAGTCGGTGAGTGAACTTTTGAAAATCTGTACGAAGGACAGCAGTTATCAAAAAACTGTCTTCAACGACGATGAAGATTAATAAAAAAAAACTTATGGGAATTTATCACTCGTTTTTTGCCAATATTCAGCGCTAAATGAAGCCTTGGACGACAAAATAACAACGTGTCCTTGAAAAAAAAAGTAGTTCATGAATTTGAATCCTTGTAATGTAAATTACAACCATTGGACTCCTACACTGACCACCTATTAACTCAAGCCAGCATTTCTTCCAGATCTTCCAGATTGAATGTCTGACAACCAGACGCTGGATGATTCCCTGCTTATCTTTACAGATGGATCGAAGATGGACTAAGGGGTGAATGCAGGTGTCTATTAAATTGCAATAAAAGAGGAAATGTCCTGGCTCATGAACAATGTAATATCCAAAAGAGATATCACCACCTGTTCGTACATCCAGGCAGCAATTAGTCCTTGAAGAGTGTCATATTCAGTTCAACAATCTCTTAACGAGATGGCTGAGTATTTGAACATACACAGCATGTGGGTGGAAGAGTCTTCGACTCCGAACCCGTTGGACAACGCAACAGAGGACGACCGCGTTTAGGGTGACGCACCCAGGTAGAGAAGGACCTCAACCAACTTGGCGTGCGACACTGGAGACAGCTAGCCAGAGACCGTGCTAGCTGGAGAGCTTGTTGGTTGAGGCCCAGGTCCACCCCTGACTGTAGCGCCAAATAAAGAAGAAGAAGAAGTATGTGGGTGCCGGGACATGCAATGGCGATGAACTCGCCGGGCGTGGTACAGCTACCTCTCTAACACTTGGAGGAGTTCCACCTACCAATCATAAATGGCTAAAGGGCACAAGCTACTTCAAAATGAAGGAATTAAGCACATCACTCCGTCTGCCTAGACTTAGCAGGCCTTACTCAGGACGCTCAATGGCGTCATAACCGAACACTGCCCAATTGGCGTGCATGCTCGCAGGATGTGCGTCGCATACAATGCAGAGGCTGCATGGATGAAGACAATGTAGAAACCACAAACCACCTTCTCTGATCGTGAAGCACTATGACAAGTCATAGGTACTTAGGAGTGTGGTCCCACAATTACTTAGCCTCACCGTCAAATGGCGCCACTATCCAAACAGAAATCAGTCGAGTAGTAAATTCCTGTAAACGGCTAATGTTAAAATTTCACTCGAATCGCACTCATAGTTTTGTTTTAAACTCGTGTGGAAGCGTGCGTGTCAGCAAATTTTCTCTTCCGACGTCGCCATGGACAAATTGGTTGAATTAGGATACGAGCTGCTGCCCCATGGACAATATTCTGCATATTTAGCCCAGTTCGACTAAATCTAATCTAAATCCTTTTTTGCTTCCGAACTTGAAAAAGTCGATCGCGGGTCTGAAATTTGAGTCGACTGAGGAGGTTATCTCCGCCACGTAGGTCTACTTTGCAGACGTCCAGAAAAAGTATTTTTCAGACGGGTTACTGAAGTTGGTGCATCGCTGGGTCAAGTGTGTCGAGCTAAAAGGAGGCTATGTTGAGAAATAAGTTGCCACTTTTCCAAAATGTTCGTTTCTCTTTTGTAGGCTAAGTACTTATCGGACCACCCTCGTAGGGGCCTACATTTTCACCACCCACACCTGGGAGCCTACCATTTCAAAAATCTCAACGAGCTAAACAGCTTGACAATTGGCCAGCTTAACCGCTCCGTCGTAGGCACCAACAGGTTAAAATGTTAAGAGAAATCAATCCGCGTGGTATCAAAATGAGCCTGAGTGTGATTGCCTTCTGCAGTCAGCCACTTCTACCTAACCTTACCTCAATGACAGAACTGATTTATTAACTCAAATACAAATTCTATTCCTTTTTGTTAAATTATTGGCTATTAAATACTAAACGCCTCTGTAATTATCATTTATATAAATAATATATAGTATATATTTGTCACACAGAATATTTTTTAAATCAGTTTACTGGAGAGGCACCAGTTCCAGTCATAAAATGCAGTCCGCGGTTCTATTTCGATGGTTTAAATGAGATCTCTTGTTGCTTTCAATTTGGAGCGTGCAGTTGTATACAGCACTCGTCATCTGTCTGATTAAAGGAATTTCTTGGCAAACATCATCGGCATCGCCATTACCACTACGCCGTGGCATAGTGGGTTAGTACGTCAATTACTACGCAGAGGGTGCCAGGTTTGAATCCCCAATCTACAAACTTTCATATTTCACGGCTTCCACCTCTTTCGAGTCACTGACAATGTTCAAACAGTATTCCTTTTTAGAAAAAGCTTCTCAATCGTCATAATATTGTTCGGAGTCGGCATAAAATTGTAGGTCCTTCCACTCGTGAGCTAACAATAGCACGCATAGCACGAGTGGTTGCTTAGAAGCTAGGCCCAGGTCGCTCCACCAACATATTATTATCTTGGCACACATCTCAAATCACGTAGTCATACCGACAAGGTTCGATGACATCCAAAAGATGGTAGAACAAATGAGAATGCTTTTATTTTATTTCATCATCAATTGAATTGCCTCCCGTTGTGTTATGCCAATTAATGAGGCATGTATACAAACTACAAGCACATCCTCAAGAAGAAGTCTACTTTTCACATTGTTGCTCAAACGGCGAAAACTTACATTCATTGCCAAATTGGTCTGCCACCCCACTTCAAATGTGAAATTTTTCAAAGTTTGTTCTTTCAAACTTTATTTTACAAAAGCCAACACGCTTACATCGCACCATTAAAATGCAAGCTATCCTAAGTCTAGACACGAACATAATTCCCATCCACTTTGAACAATGCCGTGTGGATGCAAGAACAGACACTGTACAGCCTAAAGGCACAGAAGGAAAGATGTAAAAGTAAGATGTAAATTAAATGGAAAACATATCAAAGAAAACAATTGTAATGACACATGCAGTTTTAATATCACTGCCAAGGAGAGCACTGTGCTCCGTTTGGTATTTTCGATTGTTTGGATCGCCCACGTTTCTGTATCTCACTACACTTTCATTGTCATGTTCAAAGGCGAAGGATGTGTGTAAGTGCTTTGTATCTTTTCAATTTTACTATGAAACACCTTACAGACTTCTTCCCAGAAGGGATACAAAGTGAAAATCTCAAAATTGCAAACAAAATTCATTATTCAGTACATAAATTCGTCTGGGTCCCTTCGAAGGTACAAAATGAATGAAAGGGGAAAGATGAAATGAACTCTTTGTTGTGTTGACGAATATAGCTATTCTATCAGGCTTGTGTGTGAGTTTTCACATTTACAATGGCATGAAGGGCAAACCTTTTTTCTCTCTTTGAGGCTTTTTCATCAGTGTCGTCCATTGTCCTCTGTCCATTGCACTGTAGTAAATTCAAAGTCAAATAAAGATTCTTAGGCGTCGTGTCAGGGTAATGGCTAAAGTAAAGTAGCTCATTGAATTTCAAAATGTATGAAAAATTGAAGAAAAAAAATTGTAAAAATTGTAGAAAAAGAAAAGCACTATTTTACTCCGTACGATGATAATCGTATAAGTAATCGAATGTTGCTTTGTGAGAGTCCAAGGGTGAGTTCCTTACACATTTTGAAAACCCATTCAATACTGTGCAGTCTCAAGTCGAATCGATAAGTATCTTAAATCTAAGAGAAAAGCTAAAACTTGATTTGCAAATTGTGATCCGAATCGATTTTCTGCGTCTCAGGACTTGAATATTGCCCGAAAAGATGTTTGCGTGTACAGGTCGGACCAAACACGAGTTCCTTTTTAAAAATGCAATAAAATGAAATTTTTTTTTTGATAATTATGGCTATATTAGCAAGAACAAAAATTCGCATTAATTATGAAATGCAACATCGTTCAAATGACTGCCTCGGCTGGCTTCGCTGTAGCGCGTTCTGTCACCCCAATTTTCCAAGACCTTCATGATGGTTAAGGTCTGTAGCTCACGGATAGGCCTTAATTGCTTAAATCATTTCCGGATTGTTGGCATAGCGTTGGTTCTTCACGGTTCTCCACAAAAAAAAGTCCAAAGGGGTAAAAATCGCCGTCGTACGGTACGGTTTCCGGATTATCAGCATAGCATTGGTCCTTCACGGTTCCCCACAGAAAAAAACGTCCAAAGAGGTCAAAAACGCGAAATCAGTTGTGACGACGCCAATTAACATCGCCAAGTCGGCTGATATCACGATTTGAATTCTGTGAGTTTTTGGATCGATTGGCAGGAGATGTGTGGCATGGTGCATTATCCTAAATGAACCAGAGGTCGACCAAATCCATGTCTTCAATTTCAGTACAGGATCAACGATGCTCTCGGCCACAGCAGCCACATTCTCATCTGTGCACCGTACGACGGCGGGAACCATGAGTGTTGTCCACTAGCCTACCAGCACAAGCTTGAGTTGCTGTAGTAGCTGTAGTGTATAGCTGTAGTAGTGGGTGCATAATTTCGACCAAAACTTCTTTTCAAAAAACGCAATCTTTGGGCCAGAAATGAAGTATTACCGTGATGCCCGACTTTTACCTTTTTTGCCCCTTAAAAGTGTTGACAACTGTTTTTTATATCGTTTTCTCAAACAAAATAAACCAATCAGAGGACAAGATTCACTTTAATTCGTGAATTACCGTTAAAAATGCAAGTAGGGGGCAATCGGCTTTGAAGTCGGCCATTTCTGTAATACTTCATTAAATCGACTCATTTCATTTCGGGGAGGTACGATACTGACTTTCTGTCAAAATTTCGAGCGGGAAGTAGCTCTCAGTATCAAAATAACCAATGATTTACATAAACAGCCACTAAATGGCCCCTTGTATATAGTTCGACTAAAATTTCGTTTACTCTTAGACGCCATAATGCTTGAAACACAATAGTGCGTTTGCGCTGGCATTGGCTTTCAACGCACACAATTCAATGGCCAAGCACATTGCACGGCACAGCACGGATCATAATAAAACGTTAAACGTAGTCCATCGCACGTCATTATTTAACATGTGGGATATTTTTTGACAGCGGGGTGCGCTGTGAGAGAGATTTTCTCTCAGATTAAGATAGTTTTCTTCCAAATTGAGAGTATTTTGTGCCAACTGTCATTTGAGAAAAGAAAACAGCTGATTAAAAATAATTTAACGACAAAAGTCATTTCAAATGAGTGCATGAAGAATGGCTGCAACATTTTTCATCTGCTAGATGAGAGAGAGAACAACTGATAAATTGAGTATTTATTTCAACGCAGTGCGTCATCGCACTCTCTCCGTAACATGAAGTCGGCTGGCGCAGCGCACTATTGTCTTTCAGGCATAATTCGTCTTCTAGTTAATGCCATATTCCACTTGTGTATCCTGCCTACGAACAAGCTGATATTTGGAGCTTCTTTTTGAGTTCCAAGCTGCTTATTAAGCCCCATCATTTCTTCATACAGTAGAAGGCTAACGAGTGAAAAGGATCTGATAAAATGGTTTAAGACACAGTGAAGCCCCGGTACGAGGATCAGACTATATTATAATTCATAATGTCGGTTTCAACGACATATCGCTTAATAATAATATAATATAATAATAATATGGATGGCGCTACAGTCCGAGGTGGACCTGGGAAACGCAGAAACATGAAGACAAAGCTAATCAATAGCCGGTAGAGTGATTCAATAAAAAACGGAAAGACTATAGCTTAATAGAATCGTTTCTTTATTCATTTAGTGTTGCTGGCTTTTGTTGTTGCTTAGCCCTGATGCCCTTCGAGTCCTCCTTGTCTGCCTAGAGAGTACGTAGAATTGGCTCACAATATGATGTGCGGTATAGACGGACTGTCGCTCAAGTTCGTGTACAGAGTGGGTCTGTCACAGAGAATGGCAGAATTCATAAGCGCTAAACTCAAGTATCAACGCCACGACCACGAAATACCTGTATGTTCAGTAGGGCGCACTTCATGCAATTCGAATGAAAAACAGTCAGTGTAACAGCCCTGCAGTCATTGCATAATGTTTTCTTGCTATATGTACTCAACGTTTAATTTCCCAGTCAACTCCTTCTCCTTTGTGTGACATACCGAGGCAGACCTCTCCAGTTGGCCAATCTCTGACTAGCTGTTCTGCACACCAAGTTGGAATATAATAATAAAAAATACCCACACAACATGTTTAATGAGTCTTTATAATAATAATAATATGGGTGCCGCGACAGTCCGAAGCGGGCCTGGGCCTAGCTTCTCAGCAACCACTCGTGTTGTTCGTGCTATTGTTCTTTCACGCGTGGAAGGGACCTACAGTGTAATGCCGACTCCGAACGGCGAATTTGAGAAGCTTTTCCTAGACAGGAGTACTCTTTGAGCATTGTCAGTAACTCGAAAGAGGTGGAGCCGTGAATTATCAAAGGTGGTAAATTCGGGTATCGAACCAGCGACCCACCGACATATCGCTTACAACGATCAAATTCGTCATATCCTTGAAGGTCGTTATAGCCGGTTCTGACTGTTCATACTTTTAAATATGTTTTTCGTAACAGAAACATTATCATCAAAAAGAAGGTATAAAACCTTGCTTGAAATGCAATAAAGCCTGGAATGCACAGCATGTGCCTGGATTTCGAGATACATGCTGGAATAAAAAAGAAACAAGAAATCAACCAACACACAATCATTAAATGATTGCGCTAGTGCATTCCTTCGATTCGCTGAACAAATGAAAAAATTGCAAAATTGTACGTCTTCAGTTTCGAAGTAATTTGGGTAGTGTCCTATTCAAATACGTCGTAATACTTTAGTTTGAACGGGTACATGATACTAAGATATTTTATTTCTCTTCGCCGTTCGAAGGCAAATGACTGGATCGGTCCGAACTGCAGTTCTTTCTTCGCACTGCTGACACATCAAACCACGCTGATAGTGGAATCTGATACAGAAAATGTCATTATACGGACATTCTTTCATCGGTAAAATACACACTCAATAATGGAAAAATTATTCCACCCTAAGTATCCATCCAGGGACAGTGGAATCGCAGTCACGATGCAGTCCTCCTAACAATGCCACCACATCAACGTCCCATTTTCAATTTCGCATTTGCCACACGAGCGAGACCAAATGGACACACATCATCATTTCACATCTCACTCGTTCATTTTTCTCGGAGCTTTTTTGAAATTTAAATTATTACACGTGAGTGATTTAGGAATGGAACGAGACCCTGAGTGTCAGTCGTGAAATTATGATGTGAGCTACATGCACTGCCGTAGCAGTATCTAATAGCAGCTCACCGCGGATGGATCTCCTGGGGTTGCATGGAGTCGTTAAGGGAAAATGTTTTGACTTCTGACCGCTGAGATGTGAGCTTGTTTTATTTTAGTTTCGCTTCGTTGTGCATGGGCACCACGAAGGAGCGCACTGTGTTGGGGATAACCAGCGAGGAAGACAATTATCGTAGCATAACAAGACCCTCAGCACGCTAACCAACCCCTGAATATGGTCACAAAATAGTTTATGTTGATGTTGCTTTCCTGACGCACGTTTTTGTTTTGTGCTCCTTTTCTGAAGTCGCGCATTTCTAGACACACTTTAACGACTTGTGTGTGTGTGTGTGTATGTACTTGAAGTTTAAATGATGCCATTACTCGGGGGAAAAGTAGAAAAATTAAAAGAACACGTCCAAGTGTTTAATAACTAACCAAGTAATGAGGTGCAGTCTCGAGAAAGGTTATGACTGTATGACCGAAATGAGGAAAACGGCTTCTCTGGCTGTAAGAAATAATTACACTTCTGGGAGAGATTCGCATTTCTTGGGTCTTAACACTCCTCTTTACTTTAAGGATGGAACAATCAAATGCAGGGCATAATTAGAAGCATGCTTTTGAAGGCAACGACTCAGTCTGAAACATAAAACACTCACTGCATAAATTTGAACACGCCCAGCAATCACGCACAAAAGAGAATGAAGAACCCAAATATTGCCTTTAACTCAAGGGGTTGTAAAGAGAAAAATTCTTTTTGGTGGAAGGTCCTTATCAAACGGTGTCCAGTTCTCAGTACAAATAAATTGGAAAATAATTTTAAACCATGAATAAGCTCAGTTGTCGATAAGAAAAATAACACGCGTAACACCAGTGGCCAGTGGGTCGCCGTGGCGTAGTGGGTAAGTGCGCCGACTCCTACGCAGAGGGTGCCAGGTTCGATACCCGAATTTACCCCCCTTGATAATTCACGGCTCCACCTCTTTCGAGTCACTGACAATGCTCAAAGAGTGCTCCTGTCGAGAAAAAGCTTCTCAAATTCGCCGTTCGGAGTCGGCATTAAACTGTAGGTCCCTTCCACTCGTGAAAGAACAATAGCACGCACACCACGAGTGGTTGCTGAGAAGCTAGGGCCAGGTCCACCTCGAAAAAAAGAATAAAAAAATAACATTCTCTTGGGACTACTCCTTTTTCCGACATATTGGGACTTAAAGACGATGTAGCTGCCCAGTGCTGGAGCTATACAATTCGTGGTCCGGATTTGACCCTATTTTAGTCATGGACGTCGAACTGTCATCCGAGACCATAAGTGTTCTTTTAAAGGTCAAACATTTTACAGAATGGATCGTTTAGCAATCACTGAACGGTGGTAAAATTGTGAAGACTTACAACATAAACAGTGATTCTGCCGAAAGTACGATGGTTGATATAATCGGTCATTTAAACGAACTATAGGCAAAACTGTAAGCATTTTCGTAGAAACTCACTCTGTTATATCATCGAAATAAGGCAGTAGTTGGATATAAGGTTCGGACAGAAGCCTGCCGGGACGAAAATGGACAACTAGTAGTAGAGTCGCAGTCGATACTGAGAATTTGGAAGAAATACTTCTGCAGACTGCTAAACGGCGAGGATGACACCAATACCGCTGTCAGGTAGAATGTTTCACTCAATATGGACGATGATCGACGAGAATTCCGTCCCCCCGACTTAGACGAGGTCAAGATAGCAATATCAAGACTGAAGTCTAACAAAGCTGCCGGTGCGGACGGACTGTCCGCTGAAATCTTTAAGGCAGCTGGAGATGATCTGGTTGTGCGTATGCACCAGCTCATCTGTAAGATATGGTCGGAGGAGAGCATGCCCTATGAGTGGAATCTCAGTATCGTTTGCCCGATCCATAAGAAAGGAGACCTCTTTGACTGCGCCAACTAAAGAGGGATAAGTCTCTTGAACATCGCTTACAAGATCTTCTCTGCCGTTTTGTGTACTCGCCTGAAGCCGTTTATAAATAACCTGATAGGTCCTTATCAGTGTGGCTTTAGGCCAGGGAAGTCCACCATCGACCAGATTTTCACACTTCGGCAGATCCTGGAAAAGACCCAAGAAATGCAAATCGATACCCACCACCTTTTTGTCGATTTCAAGGCCGCATATAACAGCGTGCATAGGGACGAGCTATACAACGCCATGTCTAGTTTTGACATTCCTGCCAAACTCGTCAGGTTGTGCAGGATGACGATGGAGAATTCTCGCTGCTCCATCAAGGTCGGTAACGAACTCACAGAGACCTTCAATGTCAAAAAAGGTTTTAGACAAGGCGATGCGCTGTCATATGACTTCTTTAGCATCATCATGGAGAAGATCGTGCAAGACTCGCACGCCAACACTAGAGGCACGGTCTTCCATAAGTCCGTACAACTGTTAGCATACGCGGATGACATTGACGTGATTGGTCGAACACAGTGAGCTGTCAATGAAGCGTTTGCTGGCATTGAGTCGGAAGCGGCTAAAATGGTTCTAGCGGTGAACGAGGGCAAAACGAAGTATATGCTGTCATCAAGAAAGGGCGCACGACTTGGACAGAGCGTCCCAATGGGCAGCTATAACTTCGAGGTAGTCAAGGACTTCGTCTACCTCGGCTCCGCAGTAAACAGTACAAACAACATCAGTACCGAGATCAAACGCAGAGTAACTCTTGCCAACCGCTGTTTCTATGGGCTCAAGAGGCAATTGAGTAGTAGAGCCATCTCTCGAAGGACCAAGCTGACTTTATACAAGACCTTGATCATCCCAGTCCTGCTGTACGGCGCGGAGGCATGGACAATCTCAAAAGCGGATGAGGAAGTCCTTGGTATTTTCGAGAGAAAAGCTGTGCGTGCGATCTTTGGTCCTGTTTGCGTTGACGGTAGAGCGTATGGACAACTCAGCTCCGGCCCGGAGAGTCTTCGACTCCGAACCCGTGGGACAACGCAACAGAGGACGCCCGCGTTTAAGGTAGCGCACCCAGGTGGAGAAGGACCTCAACCAACTTGGGCGACACTGGAAACAGCTAGCCAGAGACCGTGCTAGCTGGAGAGGCTTGTTGGTTGAGGCCCAGGTCCACCCCGGACTGTAGCGCCAAATGAAAAAGAAGAAGAAGAAGGCAGTAGTTAGTGAAAGTCTGGCGAAAGTTCATATCTAGGATTAGACCTTCCTTGCTTGTTTACGTAGTACGCTGGTTCGACGTTTCATTTGAATTTGTGATTTTCGCAAAGTTTGTTACAGGGGCATTGGGTCTAAGTATTTAGAATACGCATGATGGGTAGCCCTTTGTGGTCCAATTTTTGGACTCAATTGATGAGGTCACATTATTGCGTGTGTAGTCGAGTGTGAGCAATCGCGGCGCATTTTTGATGTTTAAATATTCATGTAAAATACAGCTCTGCTCAATTTATTGATGCCCACTGACCCAACCATGTCAAGCTTCTTATTTCCCCGATTAATCTAACTCCGCGCTAAATTGGACTATAGCATAATGGGAAGTGAAAATTCAGATGTAATGGGCGAGGGACCAAGGCAAGTCATAGTATGGTGTGCAATTTGGTCTGGTGATTGATAAATGACGATGTGGCAGCCTTCGGCAATTAACAATTGTTGTGATTTGAAAAGACATATCGCATTCAAGGCATGTCTCGAAAGTTCTGACTATTTGGATATTCGTGCCACGTGATGAAAGTGAACCATTTGCGAGCATCGAGAAGGAAGCTGGGAGCTGGAAAGCTGGGAAGTTGGGTCTTAAGACAAAGTGCATGCTGTCTACAAAAAAAGTCTATCAACACCGACATCTTGGACAAAGTGTCACAATTGACAGATACAGTTTCTATGTAGTTAGGGACTTTGTATATCTAGGCTCTTCAGTTAGCTCCGGAAATGACATCACCGCGGAAAAAAGAAGTTAGATTGCTTGTGTCTTTGGACTTGGATGGCAGTTGGAATAGAAAGCCCTTCCTCGGAGAACCAAGCTGTCTTTATACAAGACCTCAGTAGTCCCAGCCCTGCAGTATACAGCGGAATCATGGACAATATCAAATGAAGACGAAGGAATTCTTGGTCGTTTCGAGAGGAAAATCCTTCGAATTATATTCGGTCCCATTTGCGAAGAAGTGTTTGGACGAGAAAATTGAACTCTGCGAGCTGTACACCGACATTGGCCTAGTCAAACGAATTCGATTGTCTCGACTCTGATGGCAAGGTCATTTAGAGAGATTGGATTGAAACGCTCCGGCTCGGAAAGTCTACGAGACTAACCCTGAGGGACAACGTGGTAGAAGAAGACCTCGCCTCCGACGGCGAAACCAGCTGGAAAAAAGACCGTAATCCCTGAGTGACGGTGCTTGTTGGAGAGGCTTGTTGACTGAGGCCCTGGTCCACACCGAACTGTAGCGCCCGCCAAAGAAGAAAGGAGACCAAACTATAGAAGCATAGTCCTATCCGTTCAATGCAGCAGCTGCTCAACTTTGAGCTCCTCGCCTATTGGCGCGTAACACTAACAACAGCACTCTAAGTGAGAGTTGGAACAAATACTGAGTTGAAAATTGTGGTTGTCGGCTTTCTGGATTCAAAAATCTTCCATGATGTTTCAAAATTGACGCAGCTTGGCTAATCCTACAGGAATGCCCAGCACTACTCCACCCATCGCTCATGAAAAACACCGCTATGTACTCAAACTTCCCTACTTGCTTCAATGCGTTATGTTAGCTATTCACCAAGATTCTGTGTTCTGTAGCATTTGCATTTTGTGTTTTTGTGGGGCTGTGGAAAAGATTGTGCTTATGAACAAAACATGCAAGGTCTTGACATATACAGTGGATTTCGTTTTATTGGGACACTTCGGGCTAAAATGTTGTCACAATTAGGCGACTGTCCCAATAATATGAAGTGAGAAAAGAACGAAGAGAAAGGCGAAGTAAGTTTCCGTTAGTTTTCCTTTTTCCCAGTTTAACGTTTGTAGCGATAAAGCGATGTCCCATTAAAGCGGAATCCGCAGTATTCGTTAGGAAGAGGGGATTTGATTAATTTTTTATTCGATCCACAATGCCAGGCGAAAATCGAAATCCAAATCATTAATTTATTCTTTTTAATGCCAAGTTTCCACTGAACGAAACCGCGAGGTTTCATCAGGTTTCTGATAAGCCTTGTTGCAGCCCCCTTTGAATTCATCCGTCCATGAGAGGTTGTCAAACCGAACAAGCCTACAAAGTGAACTTCAGTTTATGTTGGTGATCATTTTCTCATTCTATCTCTTTCTATCTGCTGCCATTCTCACACAATTATTTCGTGCCAAGAAACAACTGTTATGGTGGCCATTTTGTTATGGCGGGCACTGATACATTAAAAGCTAATGACTTGAGAAATGAGAGCGAAATTACTTCAACCTGGGTGGAAACGCCCTATTGATGTTTCAGTAAAAGTTCATCGCTTCGCTGGAAACGTGGTATAAGTTCACTTTCGGAACTACAAAATGAATGACAATGCATATAAATACATATTACCAATCATGGGGAAAATATTATTATGAAATAACTAGATATACATACAAGTCAGGGTGTTTGTCCAAAATTCAAAATGGCACAAAGTAACCTCTTGTTTATCATCAGATAATGAATTGATTTCCAACTTAGGTTAGTGCAATAATTTCAAAGCAATGATCAAATTCAATTTAATTTCAATGTTATGTCTGTATTCACTTATTTGTGTATTTATTTATTAAGTTATGTATTTATTTATTTATTTATTCAATTATTTGTGTATTTATTTATTTATTTTTTCAATTATTTATGTATTTCTTTATTTATTTATTTATTCATTTATTTATTTACTTATTTATTATTTTGTCCAATTTGTTCAACGATCATAAGAGAAATCAAATCCTAAGAGCACTTCTCTCTTCCCCCTGCGAAATACACATTTTCAATTATTGCTTTCGCATATTATATAATTTTATCTTTTTTATTTTATTGTTTTATAAAGGTTTTTAGTGTTTTTTCCTTCAAATCACTATAAAAATATTAAATATGTCAATACTTGATAAATTGTATAATTTTGCAAAAAGATTAAAATAAAAGTCAAATCTCTGTATAAAAATATTGCAAATAACAATTTGTAAAGTTATTGCCACAACAAACAAACTGGGATCATAATTCGTCTATCCACCCACCTGCCCACATAATCAGGGGAATTAATTTAACAACACTCAAAGTAAATAGGCAAATTTATTGAATGAGGAATCAATTAATTATACAAAATATTTAAGAGCCACTTCGTCCAATGATCGGATTAGCATTAAGCTGTAAAATCAATTATATTTAACAAGCCTGTTTGAAGTGACATATATGAGTGCTCAACTTTCACTCGGGATAAACGCATACAATTTCTGAAAGGCACAGCTTTTTACAACAAAATTGGGAATTAATGGTTTAATATTTAAATTGATTTAGTGCCAGATCGAGGACGAATAAGAAAAGTTTTGTAATTACTGCGTAATCGTTACACAAACTAAATCCGGACTACTACATCCCCTAATTATTGATTTGGTGATTGATTTCGCCGTTTTTTTTTTTAGACGGAGCGGCTCATTGCACACTTATTTATATGCCTTCTGTGGGCATTGATAAGTTAGGTTAGAGCGGCTAACTACCTTAAGGATAGCCACACTTTGACCAAAGTGGGCCCGCAAAGATCAATTAGATCCAAATCCTCGAGGCATCTGTAGCTTTTAATAAAACTATGACAAATGCTAATATAACTTAATTCGTTAAAATATTGGGCATCCAAGTGACTAAATCTGCGTGATGAGAGGGCATTACAATTGCAATGAAGGTATGAAATGGTTTCGTCATCCTCTTCATCCAGGCAACTTCTGGAACTGCAATTGTAGTGAATGCCTAGTCGGGAGGCGTGAATTCCATTAACTCTGTGCCCGGTTATGACGCCGATAAGTGTTTTAAGATTCGGCATGCTCATTTCGATCAGTTCGCGTGAGAGTTTTGGATTGTGCCAGTGCCAGAAGATCATCTACTTTTGAAGAGAGAATGCTTTTCAAGCTTTAATAGGTGTTTTACAATAGCGATGGACGGCGATTCTGCGTCCGGAAAGAGTACCTTTTCGAGTTCGCCCGCTTCGCAATTCTCTGGGATGTCATTGTGTTCCGGCAACCAAATAAAAGACAGGCGGCTATTTATGGGCATCTTGGAGATAAATGTGACAGTTCTCAGAGATTTGAGCGTTGTCTGGCTGTCCGAACAGATGGCAATATCTGTACCTAATATTAGGTTAGGTTAGGTAGGTGGGCTCCTAGTGCATTCACCAGCACACTTAGACCATATTGGTCAATTGTGATACCACTGATTGACTACTGCAGTGATAGCGCTGTTAATTTGATCCCAACGGCAAATGGTGACTGGACCTGATTTGAAAACCAGATAAAAGCGTATTAACTTTGCTTTCACTGAGATTCGAACCGGGGACGCCGCTAACCAGGCGCAGGCACTCTACCAACTGCGCCATCTAGTCGTTGTGTACCTAATATTACAGGACTGAGCTTCTGCCAAAGACGCTACAGAGAGAGTCGAAATGATAGTTGAAAATTCAGATCCAGCCACACCCACTCCTTCGTCCGTCTCCGATCCATCTGTGAAAATTCGCAGAGGACCGTCCAGCGCCTGGTGTTCTGGGGGGAATGCTACTTCGAAGATTACTTTAAGTATCGTGAAGTCAGTGTTTCCTGGTAGGGATCGACAGGACGGTAGAGTGCCCGGAGTGGATCTGCTTCCACTTACGCAGCGACAACATCTGACTGCCGTGCTGGCAGCGACCTGCCTGCCGAAGAATTTAAAGCTAGGGCGGGGGTATTTTTACTTGCTCCGCTGATGCAAATGCATGACATCCTTCCCTGATATTATTCTTCTTCTTCTGGTAGCGCTACAGTCCGGGGTGGATCTGGGCCTCAACCAGTAAGCCTCTCCAGCCGGCACGATCTTTAGCCAGCTGCCTCCAACTGCGCACACCAAATCGTTTGAGGTCCTTCTCCACCTGGGTGCGCCATCGGTTCCGTGGGCGTCCTCTATTGCGTTATCCCACTGGTTCGGAGCCGAAGACTCTTCGGTCTGGAGCAGTGTTGCCCATACGCTCTACATGGCCCATCCATCTTAGGCATTGAATCCGTAGACGCCTGACTAGGCTCATGTCACTGTATAGCCCGTACAGTTCGTGGTTGAATCTTCTTATCCAATAACCATCAACGCAGACAGGACCAAAGATTGAACGCAGAACTTTTCTCTCGAAAAGACAAAGTGCTTCTTCATCCGCTTTTGAGATTGTCCATGCCGCCGCGCCGTACAGCAGGGCTGGGATGATCAAGGTCTTGTATAAAGTCAGCTTGGTCCTTCGAGAGATGGCTCTACTACTCAATTGCCTCTTGAGCCCAAAGAAACAGCGATTGGCAAGAGTAATTCTGCGTTTAATCTTGGTACTGGTGTTGTTCGTACTGTCTACTTGCGAGCCGAGGTAGACGAAGTCTTTCACTACCTCGAAGTTATAGCTGCGTATGGTGACGTTTTGGCCAAGTCGTTGATGTCGTGCGCCCTTCGTTTTGCCCTCATTCACCGCTAGACCCATTTTAGCCGCCTCCGCCTCAATGCCAGCAAACGCTTCATTGACGGCTCGTTGTGTTCGACCAATCACGGCAATATCATCCGCGTATTCTAACAGTTATACGGACTTCTGGAAGACCGTGCCTCTAGTGTTGGCGTGTGAGTCTTGCACGATCTTCTCCAGGATGATGCTAAAGAAGTCATATGACAGCGCGTCGCCTTGTCTAAAACCTTTTATGACACTGAAGGTCTAGGTGAGTTCGTTACCGACCTTGATGGAGCAGCGAGAATTCTCCATCGTCATCCTGCACAACCTAACGAGTTTCGCAGGAATGTCAAAACCAGACATGTCGTTGTATAGCTCGTGCCTATTCACGCTGTCATATGCGGCCTTAAAGTCGACGAATAGGTGGTGGGTGTCGATCTGCATTTCTTGGATCTTTTCCAGGATCTGCCGTAATGTGAAGATTTGGTCGATGGTGGACTTCCGCGGCCTGAAACCCCACTTATAAGAACCTATCAGGTTGTTGTCGAATGGTTTCAGGCGCTCACAACGGCAGAGAGGATCTTATAGGCGATGGTAAGGAGACATATCCCTCGGTAGTTGGCGCAGTTGAAGGGGTCTTCTTTCTTGTGGATCTGGCATTCTGATATTAGGGGGATCATAAACTTGTCTTTCTTAATCTGTTTTCAGCGTTTTTTTTTGTTACATTAGCCCATGGAAAAAATAAATAAAAGAAATATGCTTGGCTTAAAACCGGAACTTAAAAAACATTCTCTGTGCTTCGCAACATTGGTTTCCTCCTGCAGGGTCCTTGAGGTACCGTAGATTCAGCCCAGAATACGTCATTACAAGTTCATGTCAAATCCTAGCTGTCACGAACGTTACGTGGATGAACTGCATGTCATACTCGTCAGTGGCTTAGAATCCAGACGTCTCCACTCTGCTTACTCTTCCATGTGCTTGAGGATAAGTTAGGTGTTTTTTTTTTTTTTTTTGATTTTTTGCAGCACGTAAACATTTAATCTCTCCACAAATATTCAATTTGTCACTGCAAACGTTTTGATATGAAATATTTGTCTATGCATTTAAGGATAGAGCCTTTGGCAAGGTTACATAAAGCGTCCAATATTGTCCCTTGTAGGTCATCTCCCAGTGGGTTCTTAGTGTAACTCTGTATCACTTGTGTATCAACACAACAAGGTGTTTGAATGTCTGACTATAAAGTACTTAAGATGCATATGCTAACAGTATGTGTCTTCACACTTGTGCAACATTGTAAACACACTGCACCACTGCCTAACGATGTCGGCAGTAATTATTATTTTACAGCAGAAGCACACCGCACACATGACTCAATGGAATGTGTCCCTTTAAACAGGAACACAGCAAATCTCGACGGCAACGCATGCCATGGACAAAAGGTTGTTGTGTCAGACCAAGTACCCTATCGTCGTCGTTCACTCTGATGGTATCGAAACATTCAAGTGGACTCTCTCTGCTTGTTGAAGACATATCGGCACAACGTTGTGGGGTGGGGTTGCACCAAAGGATGTCCCACAAGAGAGACATACGACAAGTCTCAGAGTATCGCTCCTCTGCACAATATAAATTTCAGCAAGAGACACACAACCACACACACTTCTGTCATTCGGTGGAGTGAAGTGTCGAAAGCACGTGAGCCATCTGATTTCATCTCATGTTGTCCCCGAGAAACAGGACGTGCAAAAGATTGAAAGCCATACCCCGATATCCGATGGAAATATTGTCTTTTCAGATTAGGTGCGCTCGAGTCCCAAGCAGAAAGGGGTGTTTTCCTGTGGATAGCGTTCATGTTCTTTGATGTAAATGCAAATCAGGAATCGGATAAGATGTTCGGGTATTTTCAGATATTGATATTGGAGATTGAATGACAACTGAAAAGAACCCTCTCGACACAGCAATGTGATGTGATTGAAAATCGTATTTTAATTAAGCACAGTCTGCTTCCACGTGTGCGTCGCAGTTGCAGACACAAAACCAGACAGATGCACCATGTCTTGGGATTTTGAACATAAGTTCTTTAGAAACTGGTCCTCAGAAATCTGAAGAGACTACGAGCTTTATTCTGTGTGTCTTTAAATGGAGTTCTTGAATGCTCTTGAAGAGGAAATGATGTGTGTTCGTGTGAAGCAAATAATCAGGCATTTCAATATTGCTTTTGTTTTTCGTTTAGGACTGCATCATGATTTGTGTGTTCACATAAAACTTAAATAGGATTGAATAAATCACACACATTTTTGAATTCACAATTTGCGTCGGATATCAGGGAGGAATACAGATTATACCTTTAAGAGCTGTTTACATTTAAGCGATTTAAAATTCAGTTTCAATGTACGCCTCGCCGAACAATGGTTCGCTTTGTGTGGACGCCAAGAAAAATGTATGTTAAATCTGAACTATTTAAAGGATCTTAATGAAATTTGGCACACACATTAAGATCAGTATTTTTCGTATTTTGGCAAAATATAAGAAAGAATGCTTAGAAAAAATGTTTTTGACATTTTTCTAAAATTTGATTGATGTATTGAAATACAAGTCTTTTTGTAAAATATTAACTTTTATTATTTGGAATAAGATACTATAAACATAAACAAAAACAAATACTTAAAAAAAATAGAACATAAATAAAACATTGCATTCAACAAATAGCTTAGAAGAATTTGTAGTCACTTCATTATACTGTTACGAGGTTTCTAGCGTCTGCGCTCAGGTAGTCTTATGCTTTTTTGACTGTGATTAGGGTCGTTTCGTTCAAAATTGCTGAACTTCCTGGAAAACTGGGAGTTGATCAACTACCAGATTTGTCTTCACTCGTTATTTAATCGGCGAGTCAAAATTGATTTTGTTCAACTCACACTTCACTCAAGTTGTCCAACTTTCTCTTTTTAAATTTCCCCTAAGATATTTTTGAAAATTTACACACACGATGTCATTTTCTATATTGAATTTACAGTGTGTGCTATGAGAAGGAGAATTGAGAGCAAACGTTTTCAGCCGGGATATTGGTTGCATATCTCCATCCTCCATTATATCAGGTTTGCAGTTGCTGCAGGCACAGCAGCACAAGCGACTATGCACAATTATAATGCTTACACTTATAAAGTCTGCATTCGCCAATTGAATTAATCCGACAGAATAATATTGACGATTGGTCAGGGTATTATTGCCCGTAATTCACGCGGTCTGTTAAGAAATGAAAAAGAATCTATCAAATATTTCATTATTTAAAATCCAATCGTAAGGGTCGGAGTATATTCTCTCTTTTCACGGCCAGTATTAGTTCGAGCACCATTATTTGTGTCTGCTTTGAGAAACGAAAATGATAAATGGCACACCCAAGCATTCCATTCCGTGACCAGGCAACCCTACCAGAACGAAGGCAAAGAGAGAGAAAGAGAGAGAGAGAGGGAGAAAGAGAGAGAGGGAGAAAGAGAGGGGGAGAGAGAGAGAGAGAGTAAACCCCGATTTTATCCCTTTACTTCTGCTATTTCTGTGAGTTGAGAAAATGAGGAGTTGATAAACTCAGGAGTTGTAACTTGGGAGTTGAAACCAAAGAATTTGAGTGAAATCCAGAAGCTGAAGCAAAAAATCCCAAAGTTGTGTTTAACTATTGGTGAACAAAATTACCCTTAATGGATCTGAAGATATATATACATCGGAGCAATTCGACTGCATTTTCTCGAATTGAGAGTGTGTGCAATGCTTAATCCTTATGTCCGCTTCCTTAATCTCCCTCAGAGAGTGATCCAACAGGAAGTGCACACATTTTAATGATTTCCCCTCCATGGATTAAAATCTTATGTACGGTGGCTGGCATGTTGTACCATTTATAGCTGTGTTTTTTTGCAAGCGTATATACGCTTAATTTTGAAGTGTACAAAAAAAAAGGTTATCGGTGCTTAATGATTCATCATAAAATCTTGGCAGCACCGACAACATTTATGACATTTGCTAAGCAGTCAGCAGTGCAGTCGTGGGAAGTGATGGTTGATCTTTGATGGTCACAATCTTCGTTTTGTGACTGTGTATTTTAAACCATTTTTTTAAATTTAAATCACTTTAAAAGCAAAAACACTTAATAATTATAAAATAAAAAAATGTTCATCAAATGAAAAGAATCGATTACGACACATAAACGCAATGTATAGCAGAGACTCTGGATATACCAAAAATTGCATACTTGTGGATGCCAAGAAATTGAAAAATGATCTAATACATCAACCACACCTGCAGGTGTAAGCCACATACAGCAACCTAAACAATGAAAGAATAAATTCAGGAATGAACACACAGAAATGAATGATTTGAAGCATTGTTTTTATCCGCGCATATTCCTTAAGCGGCGATAGATATGATGAGTAAGTTAAGTAAGTTAAGCGGATATAGGACTCGTTGTTAGTGTATTTTACATGCAAATTGAAATTTAGGCGTATATACGCTTGCAAAAAACGCAGCTTATATTCCTCAACAAAAAGTCGGGTAGTTACCCACTCGTAGTCTGCATATTCTTTTAAATCAACTTCTTCATTCTACAAAGAAGCCTTAAAGATTCTCCTTCAATTCTGGGGCCCATTTCCCAGAACATACATCTCATAGATTGTATGATTCTGACACTTCTGCTGCTGATTTGTTGTATAAGCCGCAGTATCATGCCGCATGTATCACCTAAAGTTTATACTAGAAATATGGGAAAGTTGTATGATTCTGCTTCACAGAAAAATACCATACACATCATACAGCAGTTTTTTTGAAATTTGAACATACATTTCATACAGCACTTAAAACTGCTGTAGTCACTACAAAAATTCGTTTTCAAATGAGAAAAAACAAAAATAAGCATTTTTGAGCTTATAATTTTTTGAATAATGAATGATTGTTCATCTTTTTTTTAAATTCGACATGTAGGAATAAGGAATGCTAGTTCGTCAAGTAATGTATGATGTAGAAACACAGTTGAATGATATCTCTCTTCATTACTGTGGAACTCCGTTAGTTAGTTTTTTGTGTGTTTGCAATCCATTTATATGGTGTCTGGGTTTCATTCACGACACTATTTAGTTTTCGATGAAATTTGTCATTCAAAATTCAACGTCAAAATAATACACATCATACAATACAGAACATATCATACAATACTTCCAGTAGAATCTGTGAAACAGAAAATTGTATGATGTGAATGATGTATGACAGTTTTGTATGTTGTATGAAATGTATGTGATGTATGATCTGTGAAAAAGGCCCCTGGTTACCTGTTCTTCTGTATTTCTTTTTAATTACCTTGTTGCATTATGGTCTAACTATTCTTGTAGTTTCACACTTGGTGAGCTTTCTGTCTATAGTTCAACAAACAATATAGCACACCCCCTGCAAAGGCGTGTGAGAAACAGAGAAATCAGAGATATTTATTATTTTTTTATTATTTATTTTACTTTTGATTAATATTTGCTCTAAAAATAAACCATTAATAGACAAGAAATTATAACCTTTGTAACATGACCAAAGTCACAAATAGACCAATAAAAAGGAAAATAAAGATACAGAATTTATTTTAAGAAGTTTGGGAAAAAGGCAAGTGGTTTAAAAATATGATTTCCAACTTTAATAAATAATTTGTTAACATCGAGGGCTTGCAAGTAAGTGGATACTATACATAAATTAAAAAGAACTTTGAAATCCTATGCCGGGTTATCTAAGAATACTTAGACATAAAACTAAAAAGGCTACAGAGGACCTTCTCAAAATACCATTTTTCCGCTATCAGCCCACTGTGCGCCGGCTATTCAATTCTGTTAATATTTTTCTTGATTTAGTTGTACTATCTATTAAAATTGATGATTCTTAAGATGTTTGAAATAGTTGAGCAAAAAAGATGTATTCTGTAATTAGAAAGTTCTGCCACATAAACGGTGATAATGTTGGCAAGGCTATGCCAAAAAAAAAAAAAAATGCTTACAAGCGATTCAAAGAAGGCAGAAACAGACAATGACCGCTCTGGAGAATCCCACGCCTACTCACAAGAGAACAATATCATATAAAAAACATATAAGCACCCAGGTCCCCAATTGGCCATTCCATATTACTCTCTTAGTAAATTATGTGTTTTGCTTAAAACTTGTAAATTATTTCGATATAAGTAATTATTTTAGTTTAATCAATCAATCGATTGAAATACGTGACAAAACATCATGCAACTGCCAGGGATTTTCAGATATCCATAACAGGCTGATAAATCTTATATGACTTCTCCAAATTAACACCACCTCACACATGTTCACATGTACAATTTCAAACCAACAGGATGAAACTAAATATAAAACCCATGCCAAATCTACTGGGGAATGAATGCCTCGATTTGTTTCGACACCCCCCAAACGTTCGTGATTGTTTTGTTGCCTATCACAGTGATCGGCTGTATCTCTGTCCATAAACCTTTTTAGACAATAAAAAAAAGAAGTAAGGAAAACAAAAGAAACAAATTGGAAACATGACCCTATTCCTTAAGGTACCAAGGAAATAATGAACATCCTTCACACCCTCATCATGCATGGGTAATTTCATTTGGGAATACACAAAGTTTAGTTGTAGACCGAAATTAATTAACTTTAGGAACCACCGAAGAGCCGAACATGTTACGCAAACGAGAGCTTATACTATGTGCATAACTTATGTGTAAATTTGTGTTAGAGATGAGTTGAAGGCTTGCACTTGCCTTCAAGGCCTTCATCATTTTGCAGCCCAACGCAACGAGGTCTCCATGGAGTTCATATTAACATTGATAATAGGAATTTAAATTCAACGTGCATATAACTACCCCCAAAGCCGGGTGAAAATACACTTAGAATAACTACGTTATATGTATAGGACTTATGTCAAAACCGATAGAAGTGGCCGGAACCATTGTCCACTTTCTTAATATCGACAATGGATTCTGGGAACTTATGCAAACCCAAAAACCAGCTGACATTTACTGAGCGATTCATTTCGCTCCAACTCAAACAGACAAAACTTAACGAAACTGAACGAAGCTGAGAATTTTGCTTAAGTTCTACATCTATTCTCTCTATCATGTATTAGCCTTTAGTGTCATTTCGTCATTCCTTTATATCCGTTCAACGTTGACTGATACCCAAAAGAAGAACGAAGTATGTACCATCGAATGTTTTCAGTTCTCAAGGTATCGTATCAAACTTCAACGCATATTCTGGGTACTATCCAATCTACAAGCCGTGTTGAAACGTTGGCAAAGCGATGTACATACCTATCATTGAACATTTGAAACTAGCCCAACTTTTCCGAATTGTTAAATCAGATCAGGTCGATTTACAACGCTGAAGGTCCGTGTATGCTTCTTCACTGGTTCATTTAGAGTGGATGAAAGACATCGTGGAAATAATATTTACATCGTTCTACAAAAAGTAGGATAATTGCGCTCGATGTTGCGAATGTCTCTAATCCATCCATCAAATAAATGCCGGTGTGCCCCAGGGTGCCATTTTGTCCTCGATACCTTTCCTTATATTCACCAATGACTTTTTGTCCCAAACATTTAGTCGTGTTAACTAGTTTGTTGATCATCACGTTTAGGTTCCAGACCAGAATCTCTGCTGTTGATGTGAAACTTCAACGGTAATGTATGATATCATTGAGAGTCAAATGAGGAATGAATTTGCGTGAACTATGTTGAATTTTATGTCTAAACGAAGCAAGATTGCCCTCACCAACCTTTGAAACTGTCTATTTGTGGCGACTGCATGAAGAAACTGAACTGCTTCCTACCCTCAATATACGCAGACATTAATACCTTCCGTGGAGCGATCACTCAATTGACACAGAAATTCTAAAATTTTCGGAAATTGTTTCCACATTGCAAAAGTAAATTTTTACTTTCCGATCTTCCTCCAATTAGAGCTTCATAAACAGAACTATCTCGACTTTAGTAGTCATTTTGGATGTGAACAGAAAACTGATGACATGCTAGCGTTTCTAAGTCGAAACAGAATATCTTCAGTAAAAGCATATAAAAGGAAAACCTCGTCTCTCTGTCAAAAGTAAATTATGGTGGAATTGCGCCAATGTTGTGTGTTGACATGGTTGTACGGGAGTTGTTATATCGTCGCGCCATCGGAAACTCGATTTCAAAATAATTTCTATGATCAGAAGTGGACTTTAATAAAAGTCTCAAGCTTCGCTGACCACCTTGTCTAGTGATCCTTCACTTCCAGTTCACCGCAATTCGTTCACCCTTTAGGGCGCCGCACACTACAACTTAATCATTCCTTATCGCCCGCTTTTCGAGACCGCAGCATCGGCGATGGTATAAAAGAGCGCACGAGGTTGCGTCAGCATTTAGTTCTCTACCCGAAACGACAACATCGAGACGCACTCACGATGATATCGTTTTGCGGACTTGTCGTCCTGTGCGCAGCCATGGCAAACAACATAACCTTAGTGAAGAAAGATTTCTTGAAGTCAGGGCAGTGCGGTGATGCAGCACGATGTCCAACTTCAAGACCGCACTGCTTGAGCCTCCCATTGAGATGCCCACTCGCTGCGTGTACTCGTTCAGGCGGAACATCATGGAGGTCAACCAGATTCGAATCGAAATGGACGTGCTCCTGCTGATGCAACCGAAGGAGGTGGTGGATCACTCCGACCAAAAGGCCTGTGTTAATCGCAAACAACGAAGGCCAGCAAACTGGTTTACCAAATTCCAGTCTCTGACCCGCAGTCCAAGTGGAGCTTAAACGTGACCCAACTGGAGTCCGGCTGGGCTGTCCTGAAGGAGGCAAATGGCCTGGAAAACTTGAAGAAGGTCTCCGCCATTCCGAAAAAGGGCGCCATGTTAGTGGCCCCGGCAGGCTGCAACCAATACTTTATCGCTCGCGCTGGCACCGTGCAGTCGTTCAAATACAACGTCGGAGCCAGCCCCTATATGATCAACCAGAGCTTCGAACGGTCCACGGACTCCACAGCGGTTGAGTGAGTATGAAAAGGCGCTCGTGGCAGAGCGGGGCTTGAGAGTTTGTCATCCCTTCCAGGCTGATCTTCACGGACCTTGGACTGCCCTTCGAAGGATCACAATATGGCTTGGACATGGACTGTCATTCAGCTGTATCAACCCCATTTCGACAGGAGGACGATCTGTCGGAAGAAGAAAGGATCTGTCTATCTAGGTGATATGGTGTCTAGGTGTGGGGTATTTTGTAAATAAATAAAGTGGCTTAGAGTGAGAGATGTGTTTGTGTGGCTGGTTCGTATCTTATATCATTGCGGGAGTCTTAAGTTGGTTCACTCACTCTTGGACACGAATGTGAGTCCCGTTGTAGTTGCCGACAGGTAAGGAAACACATTCCACGAGACGAAGTTTTGCTGTACCCAAGGCACTGTACACATTTGATGGCATTTGATCACTCTATAACTCGACTGTAAGAAAACAATATCGCAAACCAATACGCTTACAGCCTGTGGAAGCCGGACTCTACAACCGATTAGACTGATGCATGTGAATTTAGTGTTGGCATATGCTTGCGTACCCATTTTTTTTTCCGGGACATAGGCTCGCAGAATTCAGCCCGTGATTGGTGAAAGAAAGTAATCTTTGCAGAAGTAAAACACGCTTTTGTTTATAGTACGCATCTGAATTCAACATTTCGGCCAGTTTCAACAATTCAAATAAAATGTTTTGCATTTTGCCATACTTTGGATTTCACCGAAATGTTGAATTTCGTTGCATTTGTGAGTCGTCAAATCAAACAAAGCCTCTTTACAAATTCAGCTCGTCATTTAATGACTTTTCAGGCCGCTGACAAAATTAAAAAAAAAAACCGCTGTCAACAAAACAATCAATCACATTTCAATTGATAACTATAATAACGATGGACCGAACAATTTATAAATGAATGAATTAGCACTTAAATTCATATTTGAATTAATATAGCTAGCTAAAAGGGCTCAACAACTGTTATAGTCAATGCTGACACGAGCTGTCACTTGAAATGTTGAAGCTTCAGTGGGAACGCTAAATTGGATTTCAAAATAAATAAAATTAATGTAATGTATATGTATAAATGTACTTATATAAACCGAATGGATTTCACCTAGGGATGCCAGACGTTCCGCCCATCATATCCCATATCCCGCAAGTGTCTCGCATTAAAAATTGCCGTGCGAAATGTCGCGCTTTCAGATTATTTATATTGCTATCAAGCCATACAACTATTTTCTCCTGCACTCTGTAGGTACAATAACTGCAGCTCTTCTTCGCGAGAAGGTATACATATTTTAACAAGCCCGTTTTTTATATTTGTTTTTTATTATAGCTTAACGATAATTATAGTTTATTAAAAGAAACAACACAGTTATAATTTTATATTTATTGTTTGGAAAGAAGAAGATAATGGACGATCAACCTATAATGCCGTTGTCTCCTCTTCATCAGGAACACTTTGAGAGACCTCCTATCAGTGCTGCCAAGTCTCTCCGGATGTAGTTGTTACAATAGGTTTTTAACAATATGCGTACTCTGTGTTTTACAAACGGATAATGGATTCGGATGAGCAAGAACAATTTTCCGGTGACAGTTTGGTACATTTGGCTCAGCGTACGTAATCATTCGTCGAAAAATACAACGATACATTAGGTGTATGTACATTTTTTTTCTGTTATCTTTTTTCTGACTCTTGCTTCGTTGAGTGGACGTTTATAAACAAATAATGAAGAGAAGACTAAAAATACGTTTCCTTCCTTTTTTTTCTCACTACTTTTTTACGTGGTGTCCCTCAAAGAAATCTTTAAACTTTGGCATCCCTAATTTCACCTTGGTTTGAGGATTTTCTAAAAGAAGAAAAACTTATCTGGTGATTGCAAGACATTGTTACAGATAAAACGGAAACCGAGATTGTCCAACGAAATCACGCCGCGTAGACCTGCATATGCATAGTGGCCTATCTAAACGCAACCAACATCTATCAACAACACCTCTGTCTGAATAAGTAAGCATATACGTATAACACTGCATCCTTTACGTACCACCGTTTTAAGTTATTAAGCTTAGAGGAAGTGTGTATGTTAACATTTAGAAATGTGCTCATACATTATGAACAAAGCTCTGCAGGATAATGCCTCAGCACCTGTAGTTTGATTTAACCTACTTTCCATTTGTGTACTATCTACTTGATGTGTTAAACATCACAGCTGTTCACTGAAGCAATCAAAGATAAGGTTCTTCACAACCACAGCCTTTGCATAGATCTCCAAAATCGATTCCCCAATGAGTGTCGACACTCTTCCTGCAAGGATAAAAGGGACTCCTCTGCTTGGAATGCACTGAATACTCCACATATCGAACCTGCATTTGAGCCGATGTCGATGCCCATACCAGCTCACTCACTCCACCCGAGGTAAATGGATTTCCCAAGTGTTGAATTCTGATCCTTCAAAATGAAAATAAAAACAAGGAAAGAATGAATGCTCATGGAAAACGTTGTAAATTTTATGACGACGACACAGAAACCCTGTACTGTTTAATATTTACGATTCTCAATGCCCTCCATCAATCAGCACGGAAAAGAGTGGAGTTCCACTTCTCCTAGATCCCTCTGAACTGCGACACATAGCACATCACTCAATGGATGCTGGTGTGTTACTCTTACTGGCGCTCGCGCTGCTCTATGGCGGTGATATGGATGGCAGCACATCCTCTATGTCCCTTTGTATAAGTAATCACTCCTTGCAATGGGTTTGAATTATATTATCATTGTGTGCACAGTACTTTGCCGGGTTTATACTCGAACTAACAACATTGCGGCCCCAGCTAAAGTCATACATGTGTGCACCACTCGACCTTAATTCTTGCACTGCAACCCACAAAATAAATGTGTAAACACAGAGTGCAAAACTTTGGACGAGTCCTGCAAAGTTCAGAAAACTGAGTGAAATGTTTGTGAATCAACGAAGTCAATATTTGCATCCGTATTCGATTTGCAGTGCGCCCGTACAAATGGCAGCGAACCCTTATTTTGTTATTGCTCAGTTGGTAGTTTTTTTAATAAGGACCTGCATGTGGTTTTGTTTTGTACGGACATATTTGCAAACTATGAAAAAAAAAAAAAAACAAAACAAATAATTTAAAAATGTAGTGGCAGTTCAACCATTTGATTATTTATTTAAATGCGGACAATGGGGCGGTATTTAATAATAAATTACTTTTGCAAATTGTATTTCCTTGTTGACCGAGGCTGTGGGGGTCAAAAAACTTTCTAGGGAAAAAATTAAATACCGTACCAGTTACATATTTAATGCTGTTTGTTATTTTCGCTGAATTATAAATGCCGATACAAATATTTGTCAGATTTTTTATGTAGCCACAAATTCGCGCTTTTTTTTTGTTCATAATCTAGTGGATACCGCTAAGTGTGTCGATTTCGACATCGATGGCGATCGAATTCTGACTAACAACGTACCACATTGCATGTATGATTATCCAACTGGTCGTCCGAATTTGACATCGCTTCAATATAAGCGTCAACACGAACTCTCACCCGAGGCGTTATAAAGGATATCCCAGAATAAATGCAACACAAAAAAACACCGTTTTCAGACCTTAGGTTGTACCTATTTATTGACTCATAGGTTAGGTTAGGTGATGTGGCTACCAACACTGACCCAAGGGTCCATTGTCTTGCCACTGAGCTGGTTACCGTCCGTTACTCCTGGAACCATTTTCTATTTTGGACGGACATCCAGATTGATTTGACATTCGTTTAAGTAGTATTCTCCCATGGTTGGCTTCCTAATGGAGGTCAGTTGCAGAATAGATGTGAGAGGTTTTTCTCTTCTTGTTCAGCCATGCGTCTGCAAAAGAAATAGTTGTATGATAAGTCCATTATTGGACATGCTTCTTCTACGTTCTTGGTATGTCCATTTTTGGCCATACTTCTTCTACGTTCTTGGTAAGTCCATTTTTTGCCATACTTCTTCTACATTCTTTATGAGTGCATTTTTTGCCATGCTTCTTCTACGCTCTTGATAAGTCCATTTTTGGCCATACTACTTCTACGTTCTTGGTAAGTCCATTCTTGGCCATACTTCTTCTACGTTCTTGGTAAGTCCATTCTTGGCCATACTTCTTCTACGTTCTTGGTAAGTCCATTTTTGGCCATACTTCTTCTACGTTCTTTATGAGTGCATTTCTGGCCATGCTTCTTCTACGTTGTTGGTAAGTCCATTTTTGGCCATACTTCTTCTACGTTCTTGGTAAGTCCATTTTTGGCCATACTTCTTGTACGTTCTTGGTAAGTACATTTTTGGCCATACTTCTTCTACGTTCTTGGTAAGTCCATTTTTTGCCATACTTCTTCTACATTCTTTATGAGTGCATTTTTTGCCATGCTTCTTCTACGCTCTTGATAAGTCCATTTTTGGCCATACTTCTTCTACGTTCTTGGTAAGTCCATTCTTGGCCATACTTCTTCTACGTTCTTGGTAAGTCCATTCTTGGCCATACTTCTTCTACGTTCTTGGTAAGTCCATTTTTGGCCATACTTCTTCTACGTTCTTTATGAGTGCATTTCTGGCCATGCTTCTTCTACGTTGTTGGTAAGTCCATTTTTGGCCATACTTCTTCTACGTTCTTGGTAAGTCCATTTTTGGCCATACTTCTTGTACGTTCTTGGTAAGTCCATTTTTGGCCATACTTCTTCTACGTTCTTGGTAAGTCCATTTTTTGCCATACTTCTTCTACATTCTTTATGAGTGCATTTTTTGCCATGCTTCTTCTACGCTCTTGATAAGTCCATTTTTGGCCATACTTCTTCTACGTTCTTGGTAAGTCCATTCTTGGCCATACTTCTTCTACGTTCTTGGTAAGTCCATTCTTGGCCATACTTCTTCTACGTTCTTGGTAAGTACATTTTTGGCCATACTTCTTCTACGTTCTTTATGAGTGCATTTCTGGCCATGCTTCTTCTACGTTCTTGGTAAGTCCATTTTTGGCCATACTACTTCTACTTTCTTGGTAAGTCCATTTTTGGCCATACTTCTTCTACGTTCTTGGTAAGTCCATTTTTGGCCATACTTCTTCTACGTTCTTTATGAGTGCATTTCTGGCCATGCTTCTTCTACGTTCTTGGTAAGTCCATTTTTGGCCATACTTCTTCTACGTTCTTTATGAGTGCATTTCTGGCCATGCTTCTTCTACGTTCTTGGTAAGTCCATTTTTGGCCATTCTTCTTCTACGTTCTTGGTAAGTCCATTTTTGGCCATTCTTCTTCTACGTTCTTGGTAAGTCCATTTTTGGCCATACTTCTTCTACGTTCTTTATGAGTGCATTTCTGGCCATGCTTCTTCTACGTTCTTGGTAAGTCCATTTTTGGCCATACTTCTTCTACGTTCTTTATGAGTGCATTTCTGGCCATGCTTCTTCTACGTTCTTGGTAAGTCCATTTTTGGCCATTCTTCTTCTACGTTCTTGGTAAGTCCATTTTTGGCCATTCTTCTTCTACGTTCTTGGTAAGTCCATTCTTGGCCATACTTCTTCTACGTTCTTGGTAAGTCCATTCTTGGCCATACTTCTTCTACGTTCTTGGTAAGTACATTTTTGGCCATACTTCTTCTACGTTCTTTATGAGTGCATTTCTGGCCATGCTTCTTCTACGTTCTTGGTAAGTCCATTTTTGGCCATACTACTTCTACTTTCTTGGTAAGTCCATTTTTGGCCATACTTCTTCTACGTTCTTGGTAAGTCCATTTTTGGCCATACTTCTTCTACGTTCTTTATGAGTGCATTTCTGGCCATGCTTCTTCTACGTTCTTGGTAAGTCCATTTTTGGCCATACTTCTTCTACGTTCTTTATGAGTGCATTTCTGGCCATGCTTCTTCTACGTTCTTGGTAAGTCCATTTTTGGCCATTCTTCTTCTACGTTCTTGGTAAGTCCATTTTTGGCCATTCTTCTTCTACGTTCTTGGTAAGTCCATTTTTGGCCATACTTCTTCTACGTTCTTGGTAAGTCCATTTTTGGCCATACTTCTTGTACGTTCTTGGTAAGTCCATTTTTGGCCATACTTCTTCTACGTTCTTGGTAAGTCCATTTTTTGCAATACTTCTTCTACATTCTTTATGAGTGCATTTTTTGCCATGCTTCTTCTACGCTCTTGATAAGTCCATTTTTGGCCATACTTCTTCTACGTTCTTGGTAAGTCCATTCTTGGCCATACTTCTTCTACGTTCTTGGTAAGTCCATTCTTGGCCATACTTCTTCTACGTTCTTGGTAAGTACATTTTTGGCCATACTTCTTCTACGTTCTTTATGAGTGCATTTCTGGCCATGCTTCTTCTACGTTCTTGGTAAGTCCATTTTTGGCCATACTACTTCTACTTTCTTGGTAAGTCCATTTTTGGCCATACTTCTTCTACGTTCTTGGTAAGTCCATTTTTGGCCATACTTCTTCTACGTTCTTTATGAGTGCATTTCTGGCCATGCTTCTTCTACGTTCTTGGTAAGTCCATTTTTGGCCATACTTCTTCTACGTTCTTTATGAGTGCATTTCTGGCCATGCTTCTTCTACGTTCTTGGTAAGTCCATTTTTGGCCATTCTTCTTCTACGTTCTTGGTAAGTCCATTTTTGGCCATTCTTCTTCTACGTTCTTGGTAAGTCCATTTTTGGCCATACTTCTTCTACGTTCATTATGAGTGCATTTCTGGCCATACTTCTTCTACGTTCTTGGTAAGTCCATTTTTGGCCATACTTGTTTCGCGTGTAGACATGTGTTAAGATTATCCATCTTTCACGAAAACTGCCGATCGCTAGTTCTGTGATTTTGAATATTTTGAGATTGCCTTGCTTTTTCTGGCTAGCTCGCCTGTTTCACAGTTACCTAGAGAATTTGTCCAGGACCCAGCACACCGTGCACTGTAGCTTGATATCTTGTTAAGTCACATACGGCAGAATCTTGGTAATTCGAGTTATTTCTGCACGGAAAACTGCAGTAACCTGGTAGTCTAATAGACCGGCTGATCTGGAGATGTTCCGCGTAAATACCCGCTCCCACTCCACTACCGATCTGTGACGATTTCCTTTGCGTTGTTATTATTCAGTACCAAGTTCGTCTCGCATAGTTGTCTACTCGGTATTCTGGTTTTATAATTATTACCGAAGTTTAAGATCTGGGTTAAGTAGTCTGTAGGTTCTTCTGTAAAACGGTATGAGTTTAGTATACTGATATGAGTGTCCAACGATAGGTTGATTTCTCCATTGCGAGAGTGCTTTTAGTCTCAGCGTCGATTTTGCTGCAAATTCTTTGCCACACATGTCTACAGAAGTAAGGTGTAATATTGTTTCTAGCGCTGGGGTTGGTAATGTGTGCATTGCGTCTGTGATTGACATATACGCCATCCTTTCAACCCTGTTTATCATGCTTAACTGCTGTTTATCCAGCACCGACGACCATAGCACTATGCCTTGTAGTAGTATGACTTCGGGTTGATTCCCCAAGTAATTCATAAGGCTGACTAATAAAGTACGTAGGATATGAAATAACACATCCGATAAGTATTCCCCACGGCTTTGCTGATACATATATGTCTATGCACTCTTTTGACGAAATATCGCATGACCATTCTGCATAGATGCTGCTGAATTGCGTTGATCAAGCGTTTAATTTTCTCATGTAATATGATGGCCAAGTGATGAAAACACGTTGTTTGATCGTGTAAACCTGCATTTTCATTAACTCTAAATGATGAGCTGTCAAATTCTTTTTTTTTCAGTTTTGCTAACATTTTACTGCATAAAAAACGGCGAATTCAAACCTTGGGTTTACCTTGAGACACTATGTCCTTGTAAAAAAAATTGTGAAAACTCACGAAATAGTCCATATTTCTTTGTATTTTTTGGTTTTTTTAATAATTGAATTTTGTATACATTCTTGACAAGAACTACTTAAAGCTAGCCAAATTATATAAAAACTGTTATCACATACAACCCACTGATCCTATTCGGGTACTCTAAGCTATTCGAAGGTTAAAAACTGGGCCTTTTGGCACAGGCGTGACGGTCCAAGGCGGAACTGGGCCTAGCTTCTGAGTAAGTACTTGTGTTGTGCATGCTTTTGTTCTATTAAAAGTGGAATGGACCTGAAGTTTTATGCGGACTCCGAACGGCGAATTTGAGAATTTCTTTGAGCATTGTTAGTCACTCGAAAGAGATGAAGCCATGCATTATGAAAGTTGGTAAATTGGGGATTCGAATCTGACATCCTCCGCGTAGGTACCTAAACAACCCTCCTTGCTTTGTGTTGTTCAAGTCCCTAGGTGGTGCATAAGCTGCTTTCTAAGTAACGTCGCACTATAGATACTCTTGCAAGGTGATGATGCGCGACTCGCCATAGCTTGTTGCTGCTATTCATTGAAAAGGTGGCTAGGCTATATCTAGAACTGTGATTCGTATAAGGTATACTTAGCAAAAAATAGACAAATAGTTTGCATTAAGATAAAAAGTCCCAAGACAAAGATAACGAACATTATTTTAAGCACGAGTACAATAACTTTGGCGCCAAGAAATATTGACTGTATTTTGAAGAGGGGTTAAAAACTAGCATTTACTATATCCCGTTATATCTCGAAAGTGAGAGCAAATATAAAAAAATATGTGAGCCAGCCACGCTTGTAACAACTGTTG
Organism: Eristalis intricaria; assembly: GCA_964034865.1. NCBI lineage: Eukaryota > Metazoa > Arthropoda > Insecta > Diptera > Syrphidae > Eristalis > Eristalis intricaria. Next base: position 110,049,132 of record OZ035873.1, on the reverse strand, counting down.
GAGCGTCGAGATGGATACTACCACGACTTACAATAAGAGGACATCCAATGGTTAAAAAAAAAATTCTTTAACAAGTATGTATGTAGGCTTGTTCGCATACTTTCAAACAAAATATTAGTCGCAATCCGATCGTTGGTAAGTGACGAGCAGAGATAACCTATAATAGAGATATCCAACTTCTACCTCCCTTGCCCGTTGATTTCATCTGACAGCGTGTTTTATACGCTTTTTGTCCCCTGTCTTTGAATACGTGTGAGCTCTTGAGAATAGTTGTGGAGACAGCTGATACCCTTCCCCACCTTAGTAATGGGGTCAATTAGAGTTTTTATTTGAAAATTCGCTCGTTATTTGAACGTTTTTTCAAATTTCGGTGTTCATTTTTCAAAACAGTATGGAGGAACAAATCTTATGTTCATGAAGACGATTCATTAAAACTTTGAGCAATTTACAATCTGAAATACTTGGACATAATTAATGAATGCACAACATAGTGTGAATTTTTTCATATGAATAAAAATTAATAATACATTCACACGTTCAGGTAACCAAAAATAAAAATATTATTGAAGCGTGAATCACAAATAAAATGTTTTGACAGCCATTGTTGTTATAAAATTGTTTAAATTGATTTTCATGAGTATTTCAGAATTCATGATTTAAGCGTATAAAGCGTGCTTCATTTTTTGAGTTGATTTGTCAGGTATGGTTTATGAATAGGCTATATATACACTTAAGAATTGATTTTGGGTCAAATAGTTCCAGTTAAATGCACATTGCAAAACATTGTTATTCACGAAAGTCCATATAACAATGTAAGAAAATTCCCTTAAAAATACTAGTCAACTTTTGAACACCCTCCGAATAACAAGTACATGGATTCCCACTAAATTCATGAATCTGCCGCTGTGTCTACAAAATTCACGAATCGGCCGCCATATTGTGGTGAATTGATGAGCGTTGTAAGTGTATAAGTGAAATACAAGGGATTACCACCACATCTTTGTTGTGGGCTAGGGGAAAAAATGGCCGAAGTTGGAAATCTCTATCATCCATTATCTCTGGTGACGAGCTCCGATTGTAAAGCGGCAATAGGGACTTTTGAATTTTTCTTGTGATTTGAGCGATTAAAAGCTTATGGGCAATAAGTTTGGGCCTAGTCCATGATACATGTATGCAAGAAACATAAACGAATGGTTATTGATGGGCATAATGCAATATTTCGACCTATTGCTCAAAGCACTGTTCTGTCGTCGTCAATTTCCAAGGAAGAACTAATTTGTACCAATTTGTGTGACGTGTTTGGCCGAAAGCGAGACTTGGTGCATGTGTTGTGTGTATGGGGCGCTTTCTTTATTTGTATTGTAATTGACAATATGCTTTTTTTTCCACTTTTTGTACATCACCCAAACCGGAGGTCGACGAGAATATTAAAATTAACCACTATTTCTATCACAATCTCAGCGTATTCTTAGATACCGTCCAGTAGTCCACAGTAGATCTTAAAGACAGCTTTGGTACAATCCCACATCTCGTAAAATTTCTCGAAATCAATCGCAGTACGGCACACATACACATGTATCTGTAAAAAGTGAACGACAGCACTTCGGCTACTGCTGAGTCGTGTAGATTTTATTTATTTGATCCCGACGTAACTTTGCCACAACCAAGGAAAAACTGTCTGCACGCTCAACTCTTCCTTTCGCGATAAAAAGTTCTTATGTTGCATCATTGCACAATGGATTTTGCCTCTTCTCTGGTCCGTTAGACATGTTCACGTTGGTTTGCTGGATTTTTTTTTCTTGTTATAAAGCTGCGGGTGGTGTTGTCTTAAAACCATTTTCCTGTGCATTGCGAAGTGATGCACAGCCATCGTGAAGTTACTTGTTTTTAGTTCACAATTAACTGATATAATCCTGTGCGGTAAACGTGCGGTTTTATGTTCATTAACGGCCGCACGAGGCTTGTGCAACACAAGTTGGACATGGGTTGTTGGTTGGGTTGCGTTGGTTTCATTATTTTCTTTGTTTAACGTTCACACGCTTGAACATGTGCTGATCAGTGAGATTAAAAAGTCATCACTATACTCACTGTTAACAGAAGGGGAGTGCTTATGAGACTGTTTGCTTGACAAATGTGTTTGCTTGTGTCCTGACAGAATTACTACAAAGAAGTGTTGTAACTCTTGTGAATATCGATGTGGGTTATTATTTCTAGAAGGTTGAGAGACCGTGTAGGAAAAAGAAAAAAGGCATGTGTTCAACAGAAAAGGTAAATGTAAGCATTTTAGAAATGTGGTAATATTTTGAAAAAGCACCATAAGGTGACAAGTCTCACAATTTATGTGGTAAATTGAAATTCCAAGTTAGATAAAGCATTTCACTTGTACGTTTGTAAAGGGTGACCAGATAGCAATGACAGGTTTTCCAATTATTATGTTTCAGTAGCTGTCAAAGCCACCAAGGCAACCAGTGTTTGTTATAATAAGCAGTATTGAAAATTGTATCTCATAACTAATATTCTATACGTTATTCTGTTGTGAATATAACGTTTGTACCTTAAAGTATGTACTAAACATTTAAAGCTCACGACTAAATACTTCAGATAGATATCCTTGACATATTAAGTAACTCACTCTAATCAACCGTCAACCCATTAAAATAATGTAACGAAGTTGAAATTATCGAGCTTTACTTATTTTATAATTATTTCGTATCAGCGAAAAATATGGTCCTTCGAGTCGGATATGAACCAGCGACCTATGGATCAAGATATTTCATACATGCCAAGATATTCAGTAAGATTTTCATTCCATTGTGCTTCAGTTCACGCTTAACGAACGAGCGGAAAATCAAAAAAAAAAAAAAATAATGCTTATCTCCGGTTCAGTTGTACGCAACGTGAATTTGATCGTGCGGTCTTTCGTTCTTCAAGGTTGCTGGGTACAGAAAATGTTCCTCACTGGGAACGAGCTTGAGCGTGAGTAGACTCTCCGCCAACCGCACAAACCAAGAAAGAGATGTGCGAAATAATGAAAATACAGCAACCAATATAGCGCGCAGCTTCGAATAGGACTCAGAAGCTTGGGGTTAAATTGGGCCTACATTCATATAAGATCATACTGACGTAAGAATTGAAGCCAAGCGACTATACGAAATTTGCCTACAAAATTTTGACTGGCGAGAAACTGATCTTCTCGTACAAACCGGTTTTTTTGTCTATTAGCGACTATGTCAACAAGCTAATTTGCCTTTATAGGACAGAGTACAATCCACTAGTGTTCGACCAAGCCCCAATGCATCGAAAAAGGTTAAATATTTGGTGCGATGGGCGTCATAATCGGACCGTCATGCGAAAGGAGACACCGTTATCGAACAATTTCTCAGGTATATACCGGTGTTAACCAACTTTCCGTGGCCAGAGTTCGATAACATTGATTGATTTTTCGAGCTATAGTTCTAAGACGACTCTAAGGCCATAAACAAAGGCAACGATCGAAGTTGTGAAGTAGAATTTCGGCGACTGGTTCATCCCACGGCTCGCATTCTCATGAACGACCACTTTGGACGAGCTTGAGGCGAACATTCCATGGAATAACACCGTGCGTATTAACCGAGTCATGAAATTTTGGACGAACCGCTTGAGTCTCGAGTATTTCGCAAAATTCTGTATAACGTGGTCTTAGCGATGCCAATTCTTGAGAATGCCAATCGACCGCAATGACATTTAAGACACTTCGAAGAATCCGCATGGGAACATCCAGCAGCGAAAATTACGACTATGCTTGCTTACCGTCGTGGCGTAGTAGGTTAGTGCGTCGACTCATACGCAGAGGGTGCCAGGTTTGATACCCGAATTTACCACCTTTTATATTTCACGGTTTCACCTCTTTCGAGTCACTGACAACGCTCAGAGAGATTACCTGTCTAGAAAAAGCTTCTCAAACCTGGCCGTTCGGAGTCGGCGTTAAACTGTAGGTCCTCTCCACGCGTGAGAGAACAATAGCACGCACAACACGAGTGGTTGCTGAGAAGCTAGGCCCAGGTCCGTCTCGGACTGTAGCGTCACCCATGTTATTATTATTATGCTTGTGTACTGGGACAAGAATTAAGACCAAACACTTGAATCAAAATTTTTAAAAGTTGCCGTCCGTAATAAATTGTAAACTCTCTTCGTTCGCGGATTTCACCACGAAAATGTTGTTGTCACTTGAATGTTTTTGACATTGACAGTTTGCAAATTGACTTTCGTGTGCGTTCACACTGAAAGTTGTGACAGTTGTCAAAACACACACAGTGAGGAAACGATGCATTTAGCCTCGAAGAATTTAATTTGCTGTTTGCACAGAATAATTGCAATAACCAGCGAATTTATATACTATACATGTGTACATGTAAAAGAGAAAAATCAAATCGTGAGCAGAATTCATCCATCCCAAGCCGTCATTGTTTGAAGTTAATTTTTTTCATTTGCCAGTGCTTCCATTTCAGACTTCCTTTTTTAAATATTCTACTATATAGTTCAAACCTTGAGAATTGAAGCAAAACAAAAAAGTTGTTGCAACTGAAGCAGTTTGTATATTCTTGAATAATCTCCTGAGATGGTTTCCTCATTGTACGTGAAACCTACCACTCTGAAGTGTGTACAAAGGAAATTACTTCACGCAGATGAAAACAAAGAATTTTAATATAAAAACTTTACTTTTCTTTACCTTTTTTTCTTCAATTTCCTTTTGCGGAGGTGTTTGCCGTACAATCATGAGTTCTGAAAGGGCAAAGGTAAAGCAATATAGGACACTATGAGGGAATTTGTAACAGGTTTGTTTACGAACATAGATACGGGCGATGTGCAGATTAAAATTGCAAGTTTTTAATCAATGAGCTTATAGACAGTTATCTATTCAGGTGTCGGCTGAAGGAAATGTAGATTGATTATGGATTCATTTGTTCTCTGAATGCAAAACGGTATGTTTTTCAATGGAGAGATGATCTTCGTCGATAAAGCTTAAGACGAGAATGGCCATGGGTAACTGCCGACACAACCCACGATGACTACTTAGTGGGAAAGACAATGTTCTCTGTGGATTCCGCAAGTTTTCTATTTTTTGGACGTACATGAATACATGACGCACGTGCAATGAGCTTGCACTTGAAATAATGTGTGACACGTACCCGGTGATTTAAATTCACGTAAATCGAATATCATATGCATTTTTAGTTGGTGTAATATGAGTCTAGTTGGCCATCGGTAACTTCACTGAGGCTGTGAGCGTCGCCGTTAGCCCTAAAGCTATAGGGCTCTTCCGGCGCCATTAAGAGAGATGAGCCCTCGTACAGACTCACTCTCCCCCCTATATCGTCTTCATCTGCCAACGACGTCCCACGGGGGTTGGTTACCCCATCTTCCATCGAATGTGCTCGGCTCCCAGAATTCACCACGTTGAGGTGAGAGTAGGAGTTGATAGAGGCTAGGTGCAGACCCTTGTGCATGAGACGGCATATCATCGCTTTAAAATTTAGCAGTATCAAGTATGTACTGCTATTTATTGGACGCAGTCGTACTATGCCTTCAGACGGCCAAAATATCAAATTTCATATGCAGTCAATTTTTTCATGCGTTTAATGCATCCGATATTCAACTTTGAAAATGAGAATACTTAAATAAGTGGAAATGGCCGAAAACTCACTCGTAAGCTGATACGATTTGCGCATGCATGAGATGCGGACGCGGGTGCCTCTCGCACTATTCGCTTGCCATGCATATATAACAAGCCCCGCCTCGAAACAAGATTGCTTCAAGAAGATTGTACTGTTCGCCTTCAACGAAACTATTAGCAAGGCAGATATATGACGGTTGTTAGACCTATTCTGTCAGGCAGTGTTCTAAACTGGAGGTCAGAAAAATACATTCACGAAATAAACAAAAATAGTACCTAATTTACAGAAATTACCATGTGTGTATCAGCATCAAGGAACATTTCGATATACGCTCGCTACCTCTGGAGACTATTCCACCAACTCCCAGTAGACCGAACGTTATACAAATAATGCGAAATTCCAGATAACATCATTCGCGGTACCGCACCCTAGTCCGAAAATAAATCCGAAATAAATGATTGGACGGTTGAAGTGGCTGAAGCGCGACTGATATGGATATCTGTACACTTGGATCTTAAACGGCTGACGGAACATGTATTGCGATCATTGTAATAGCTCCATAGGTATCCACGTCACTCCGACTTTCCAATTACTGAGGTATAATCTAGGTACACATTAAAGCAATCCAAGAGGATGCATGCTTACTGCCAAGCAAATCCATTAGTCTTTACATCGACAGTCGGACGGCCATCCGTCGGATGATAAAACACTGCTGAATACCACGGCGGGAGACTTATGCTAGGTTCCCTTGCACAGAGGTATTTTGAGCAACAATAAAACGGATGAATTGAATAAGTCTGGGGGCGTTTTCATAATGGAAGGAGATGAAATGGCTTTACACCTTCATCCGACACTAGGATCCACCCTGTCTGCTTTCTCATAGGAAACTGACTTGGTAACTGACAAACAATGAATCCGCTTTCAACATTCTTTTGGTCATGTCCCGCTTACACCAACAATTATTTTGCAGTCAATATTCTCCCTACCTGGTTAACAAGTCACACAAAAGCTGGCTGCCAAACGCAAACCTTGGTATTAATTTTAAGAAACTTGCACCATCTGCACTCTGTACATCAGCAAAGACAGCAAAACTTTTCAGTTTTTGTATTGCACAGCAGCAGAAAAACAATAATTACAAAACAGAATGTATCCATTGCCCGAATGGGGTGTAGTGCAACACTTACGTAAGGCCACGTGATTAAATGTGGCCCAGAGTCACTCGATTCAAAACTGAGAGTCCGGTGACAGCAAAGTTTATATTAATCCCGTCCCTTAGGACTTCCTCAGGCATTGAAAGTAATCCGAATTGCAATAAGATGACCTAAATTATATAAAGTAGGACAATTAGCCAGAGTGGCTAATTAAGTGAGTGCTCGAAGCCATTGATCAGAACCCGAACACAGAAACATTTATTTTGACGGCACCACGTCTCTCGTGTCACGACACTACACGACAGCATTTCAGAGCCGATTCCAGCATTCCAGGCAATTAGTCAACTTGGCAAACTTCCGAAGGCATTAGCTCCGTGAACACATGCACCCTGAATTGAAACTTGGACATGCATCGATTCCAACCCCCATCCATGACCATGCGCTGCATAATTCAAAAGTTCAAGCAGTTCGAATGCCGCCATCGGATTGTAATCAAGGCAGAATATGTTCCTCGTTACCACAATATCAACCAATTCAATGATATACTCTTAGTCGAACAAGCAGGCAAAGGAGATTCCATAATTAAAGGCATTTGAAGTCTCTCGGTCCATCACGGTGTCTGTCAAGAGATATCACACAAATTTCGTCGCCCACCATGATGGAGCACCCAATACGTGGCATGGGCTGGAACCTTGATTCAGCTCACGTTCGTCAGTGTGACCTTAATGCATCCGGATCGGACGCATGCACTGGACAGAGATATTATCAAACTTAATTAAATAACTGCAACTTAAACGACGGCACTGTTGACATTGTGCACCAATTCGAAGTGAATTTCTCTTAGCTCTTAGCTCATGTCTCTGCACTTACATATGTGTGCACGTGTTTAAGTCGGGAACTGCATCTTGTGATTGAACACACCCAGCGCAGCAGCATTTCTGTGAAACTCAATTTATCTCTTGTTTCAGGAGCAGGGTGCATCCTTTATCCTAAAACCGGTGCCGACAGAAGTAGATTATGAGCTTACAGTTACTTCAAAGCAGTATTTACACTTAGTTCCTAATTAATAATTAATGTGTATGCACGTTCCCTTGTGCGCTTTCGGAACGTGCCTCCTGTGTAAGCACATGTGATTAAATCGAAATTTGTATCACTTCGGGCATCACATACTGTGTGGCTCAGGACATGGGCAGTGGAAACTGAAAGCCAAATTCAACAAATTGCTTTTCTATTTACATACACCAGAGATAATAATACTCTCAATACTTGAACGATGATCTTCTGGAAACACTGAGTTTCTGCGTCAGCAGATAAGACTTATGGGAATTATCAAGTGATTGTTCATAAGTTAACTGTTGCAAGGAGTTTAATTACTGCCTGTGCCTACCGAGAAATATTGAATAAATCTCTATCTCTCTCAGATCAAGTGTACAATGATGTAGGGTTGTTGCTGGGAAGCAAAGCAGGACATAAGCCGCCTATATCTACAGTGACCTTCCATTCATTGTAATAATGAAGTATTCTGTGCACAAAGTCTTAAATTTTGAAAAATTATTCTTTTGGCCTGAATATCAATTTGTTTATACTCTCAACTCATATCATCTTCATTAGCCGTCATGACCCACTTAAGAAGTCACGGGGGCAAAGCACGCACTCGATCCCCGGCCATAGACTGTAATTTGTTAGTTATGCCCAAGCGCATAACTTGGGCTTGGTCTACCAATCAGTCGTCGACCAGATTGAATCGCATTCAACGCATACCACAGAGATCGGGATGATGGGGACATTCGTACCACGTGACCAGACAATCGAAGCATATCCCTTTCCATTCAATGAACTAGCTGCTCAACATTGAGCTCCTCGCGTAACTCCCAAAGTAGCACGAAGTAATCTCATCTCTGCCAAATTGCATGGCCAGGGCAAGTGATGGATTATAAACTGTAGCAGCTGTAAATAGTGTAAGAGGCTTCGTCCCCTACGATAAAATGTATTCGATAAACACATATTTCAACTAAATTATTTTTCTGGTAGCCCTGCTACGATCATGCACTTGCATAGATTCCAAAAAGCCTTAAATTATGTTTTCTTCAAAACACAGTAATTGTTATAGCCAATTAGTTCTCTCTTCAAAATTAAGAGAATGATCGAACGATGTTTAAACAGTTTAAGTTTCTGCACTCTGCTCATTCTACCTACCTACTACCCATTGTCTTTGTTTTTGTAAAAGCTTCTTCAAAGCATCACACGTAATGTACCATGTTCGAACTTAAGTCAGACTTAATGAAGCGCTCAAATGATTGACATGTGTTTGGAATGGTTTTTTTTGTGCTTCATTTCTGCATGCTACCTTAGATATTCTCTTACAATAGTTCATCAATACTCCTTTAGAACACTCCTGAGTTTATCTCGCGGAACTCAGTCCTATGCAACAACTCAGTATAACTGAGCATAACTACACCTCATGTGGGTGCAGGGACATTGTGATATACCGGGCAATTGAAAGTCTGATCGACTCGCTGTGTGGTACATCCTAGTTTGAGGAGGTCCAGCTTCCATGTCAATCCACTTAAGATACACACAATCCAAACCACTAATCGTAAATTGCGTAATACACCACCTGCCTTAAAACAAAGGGAATATGGTCATCACTTAATCTCAGACGATCGTACAGTCTGATTAAACTTGGCAGACCTTCACTCAGGACGCTTAACCGGTCACTGTGCACTTGGCATTTATTGCGTTCACCACTTTGCTAACGCAATATTTATTGTATATTAAGATACCGTTCAGTTATTCCTACATCTATAAATTTTATTTTATCGTTTTGAATTTTACTTTGATATGAGAAATGAGTGACTCTGCTACTCGAGAGTTTATTCCGGAATCAATTGGAAATCTATTTACATCGATTAAGTAAACTTACATATATCTTACATCTTTTCCTTGCCCTGAGCTCCTGTGCCCGGCATCTACAATGCGATAGCATCTTCCAGGGTACAGACGCCATCTATGTTCGTAGTGTGTAAGATACACTACAGCATTCATGCTCGTAGGTTGGGAAACTACAAATCAATCACTCTACTCGTGTAGTCCTATGGTCGTAGGTGCAACACGTAGGGCCAACTACATTGCCAATCGTAATGCGTCAGCATTAACCAGCTAAACGGATTGGTAATTCAACCCACGTGGCCTACTTGGGCCTAAGTGGGACTGCCTTCTTAACCTAAAACAAATGATTGGTTTGGCATACTCACAAGCCCTCTCGAGTATCATTGCTAAAGTGAGAAACTGGTGGTTTTTTATTTCTACCGGAACGAATGCTGAACTGTTCATCTCCCATCTCTCTAGACCTGTATTCTGAAGTTCTAGAACGCATTTCCAACACCTTATCGTGGAATTTTCCGGCAAGACTGAAAAGATATATGCCCTTGTAGTTGGAGCAGTCTCTTTTGTTCTTCTTTTGAAAAGGAGGGTAAGTCATCCCAGTTTACCAATCGTGAGGTATTTCACCGCGTTCCCACATTCAGCCATATAAGTTCCTCTTTACGTATTGCCACCTTAAGCCTAGGTGGATTTTACCCACACTGGCTTATGAGCCAAATATTACTGAAAATGACGATTAGATTTTACTCCGCCCCACTCAAGACTAGGGGCCTACCCTCCACAGTGCCCTGTTCGGTATTGAAAAGCTCCAAAAAGTTCTCACTCCATCAGCGCAAGATATTCTCCTCGTTGGAAAGCAACGACACCAGGATTCGACCCCTTCGATGATGTTGAAAGTCTTTCCATTGAGCCGGCGAACGGATTGCCAGAGCAGCTTTTTTCCCAGATCTTTGGTCAATCCTCGCTGACCTCCTTCCAGGACTTGTCTTTAGCTGCCCGCACAGCCACAGTACTTTCCCAAGATAGCAGAGTAGCCCAAGATAGTACAGCCTCTGCCGGTCTTCTTCTCTATGACAGGGTGTTGAACTCGGAGTGTTTTAAATCATGTAGTCCTTTTCTAACCACCAGAAACCACTCCAAGGCACTTGACTAAACAAACTTCCCATGCAGAGATAATGACAGTTGTTGAAAACAGAAAACAGATTCAATTCCTTCTCTACAGACGATGGAATTCGCTCAAACCTCTCAAATAAGTGACGTGCTAAATCTTGCAGTATGATTGGTTTTAACCATGACCAAGTGTGGTAGCTCCTTGATCTTCTTATATCAACGACCTCCGAAGGCTGGATTGCCAAGGAAAAACGATTTATTACCTTAAGCTGGTTCTAAGCTAGTCTTACTTTTCAAGCGACATTTTAATCAACTTCACTTACTCCTCGTTCATGGGAGTCTGAAAATAGCTGCAAAATCAAACATTTAATGGCTCGGAAATACATATCTACAAATATTCCCATGATACCACTCAAAGTAGCAATCGTTAGCAACTATCACCAAATTGCCAATAAATACATGCCTTTGGGCGGGGAAACATAAAATGTACATGACTCAAAAACACAACGTTCACTATTTAGCCTCTCTTAAATTTTATTGCCATACTTTGCTTCGTTCATTTTTGATGAAGTTTTTTAATTGTTTTCTTTGTTTTACTGCCACGCCATGCTTGCCTTAATTGATGGCCTGCTTTCATCCCAATTGTGTAATTAATTATTTACAAATTTTGCAAGTTGATGCGTAGTCCTTGTGAAGCGTTTACTTTGGTTTCCGGAACATTTAACAATTATCTATCATCCCTTCGAATGTAAGAATGTCGTAACATTTATATTTTGCGTATCAACTTTTCCATGTTTTTATTGTCAGTGGAAATATGCTTGAGGGTGAATGCTTTTAAATGTGAATTGATATAATAATCAATCTTAAGTGGAATTTTCCGTTCGGTTCCTGTACCAAATTTAATTTAGTCTCGATATTAATTATTCTTTTATTTATAAAAAAATTAGTAAAATCAATCGCAAGGTGCAATGGTTTAGAAAATTGATTTGACTGAATTACCCGTCCACCTTTCACTCAGAACTATATGTTGGAAAGGGAGAGGACCTTCATGTATTTGCAAAAAATATGGACATAATAGTTTTGTTTAATATGTAGACGATATATGTATCTTGATTTAATCTGCCCCTTTCTTAGATGTTTGTTTTTATATTCAAACAGATTCTTATAAAATTATTCAATAAGTTCTAATTCTAATAACATCAACATTTTCTGCTCCTTTTTTTCATTTTCTTTGGCAGACATAAAAATGTGTCACTTGGTCTCTGGCTGATAAAATAAAATTGCTACCAATAAATAATTTCTCATAACGGACCATTGATCAAAGAAAGACATGGTAAATATGTAAATAGTGATCAGATGAAACTGTAATTCATCTTCACTCTGAAAGAGGCGTTTGTCGTCGAATAAAAAGACAGAGGTATAGATCTCAGTTCGAGGCTCAGTGACAGACTCTTTATTTGCTATAATTTACATTCATGAGAGAACTGCTAGTGGAGAGTTATCAGTAGAATCAGACGATCAGATAGCGCAATCCATAGACTATGTAAATTTCATGAACATATAGAACATAAGAATGCGACATTTATGTATACTAACAGTAGTGGGCAAAAGTAAAAATGAAAAAAGAAAATGCAAAAGAAAACCGGAAGAAGTTTAAACGGGCCGGAAATGACTACAATGCAACTATCAGACGTGTGAAATTCTCTTATGAGCAAAAGTTTAGGCAAAAAGTGCTACAATGTCCCAAGGGTAGCAAAAACGTTTGGTCATTCGTAAAAAACGTAGGGAATTCCGCCTCGTCTTCAATTCCCACGCTCATTTACAATAACATTCCAGCTGTCAGCTCCTTAGACAAAGCTAATCTGCTTGCGGCTCATTTTGCAGCTAGCTCAACACTGCCAGATTCCAATTTGTCTCCACCTGTACTTGAGAGCGTTGATTTCACCATGGCACAAATCCACTTCCGCACTCGTACAGTTGCAAGAGTACTGAAAGATCTCGACGTGCATAAATCCGCTTCCCCCTATACTTCTGAAGAGGTGTTCTTCTGTGCTGGCAAAACCACTGCCTAAGCTTTTTCATCTATCCTACTCTTTAGGTCTCTTTCCGAGCAGATGGAAAACAGCATTTGTCCAGCCAGTCCCTAAAAAGGGCGAATCTTCGTCACCCACCTCGTACCGACCCATAGCACTTACGTCCCTTCTTTCTAAGGTCATGGAAACGCTGATAAATCGTCAGCTTATGAAATATCTTGAATCGCGGAAGCTTCTTAATGACCGACAATATGGTTTCCGCAGCGACAGGTCCACTGGTGATCTGATAGTTTATCTCACCGAAAAGTGGAACCAGTCTTTGCACAATGCAGGAGAAAGCAAGATCGTTGCGCTTGATATTTCTAAAGCATTTGACAGAGTTTGGCATCAAGCTCTCTTGTGCCTATGGTATCGATGAATCTCTTCTTCTATGGATTAGAAATTACCTTTCGAACCGTTCAATTCAAGTTGTTTTGGATGGGTTCAAGTCTGATATCCACCAAATAAATGCTGGTGTTCCCCAAGGCTCAGTTCTGTCTCCGACACTCTTTCTCATTTTTATAAATGATCTTTTGTCTGCTACTTCTAATCCAATCGATTCCTTCGCTGATGACAGCACCCTTAGTTTTTCATATTCGTTCCAAGACTCGTGACCCCGCCCTTCGGCCGTAGAATTGGAACGGCAGCGTATGTTAAGCAGAAAAAAAAAACAATAGAGCTTAATTCACTGCTTCAAAAACTCAATGCTGTCTGCTGTCACTCAAGCGAACCCTTGATATTCATTATCCATGAATGGCGCTTGTGTCGATGAAACCGGAAAACTTTCCATCCTTGGTATGTGTATCAACACAACACTTAGTTGGAGCGATCACATATTTGAGGTCGCCAAAAATGCTGCAAAATGTTTAGGTTTTCTTAATCGATGCAAGAAATATTTCACCCCTTCTGATTTGGCTTTCATTTATAAGGCGTACATCCGCCCCAAGCTTGAGTATAAAGCTCATATCTGGTCTGGTGCCCCTAAGACCCCCCTGCACCTACCTGATAGAATCCAAAAGCGAGCGATAAAACTTATATGAGACAACAATATCGCAGAGTCATTAGACTCGCTCGAACATCGACGTACCGTCTCTTCTTTGTCCGTGTTTTATGGTTATTTCAACAAAGGATGCTCAAGGGAGCTAGCCAACTGCATTCCTCCTCTCCATGAATTCACCCGCAATACTCGTCTCGCCAGGAATGCCCATCAGTATACCCTTAAGCCTACTTTCGGACGCACAGTTTAATTCAGAGACTCGTTCTTCAGCCGCACTGCACGAATGTGGAATGCTCTTCCCAAGCTAATATTTCCCACAGACTACAATCCGCAGATATTTAAGACCAATGTGCACAGGTACCTCCTCTCGCTTTCTCCCTCTATACCTTCGGCCCGTGCTGTGTCTTGACCCCGGACACATAAGGGTATTAGCAATCCCTTGAGCACGCGCAAATTATAAAAAAAACCCTTTGTGGATAGGTACAATAATGGACACAAAGCAACTTTTATAATTCCCGGTTCACTGGCAATGCTCAGTGAGTATGGCTGTCTAAAATACTTATCGACTTCCCCATTTATGAGGACTGTTGTGAGGACAGAGTAGTGACCAGCTCTAGAAATGAGGATGCAGTTTCTAGTGAATAGGAACATTTTCTTAACAAGCTGGACAGAAGATCGAATTAGGAAAGGACAGAAGAGAAGAAGAGAAGAATCCCGATGACAACCCTCATTTTAATTGTTTGCAGTGAGAAAGTAGAATTGTCTTACTCCTCAATAGAACAATTGATGAAAGTCGTTAGTCTAATGTGTATTACTGAAATCGCTGCAATATTGGCCACTAAAAAACTTCAATACATTTTCGCTTCTATCGTAGTTTGTGGATATAGAATATGGAAGATCCCTCTATAGCATTAGTCTCGAGAAGATCGTGGAAACCTCAAAGATCACCACGATCTTTCTAAAGTCCGTGCAATTGATAGCATACGCGGACGACATTGACGTGATTGGTCGAAGACAGCGACCCGTTAATGAGGATTTTTGAAAAGATTAAAAGGGGTCTGGCGGTAAACTAATGGGCAAAGCAAAGTATACGCTGTCATCTAGAATTGACGCACAACATCGACGAGACGGTGAGTCACCACAGGCAGCTTTAACATCGAGGTAGTGCAGGACTTCCTCTAGCAAGCAACATTAGTACCGAAATCAAATTCAGAATAACTCTTGCCAACCGGTGTTTTTTTATGGCTTAAAAGGTAATTGAGAAACATAGCCCTCTATCAGAAGACCATTTTGACTCTGTATCCGTCCTACCCTATGTACCGAAATCAAATTCAAAATAACTCTTGCCAACCGGTGTTTTTTTTTTGGCTTAAAAGGTAATTGTGAAACATAGCCCTCTATCAGAAGACCATTTTAACTCTGTATAAGACCTTGATAACTCCGTCCTACCCTACGGCGTAGAGGAACGAACTACTATATCCGACGCGGATGAAGAGGCTCCCTGGCTCTTGGTCTTTTCGAGAGAAAGGTTCTGCGCGGGATTTTTGGTCATGTTTGTGTTGATGGGATTTGGAGAAGAAGGTTCAACCGCGATTTCTATTTAATGAGGGTAGCCAGACACCTGTGCATCCAACGCCTAAAATTCGTAGGCCATGTGGAGCTTATCTCCGAAGGCCTAACGAATCTGCGAATCTGAGCTTTTGGGACAACTCAACAGAGGACGTCCACGTACAAGGGATCTCAGCCGTGGTTTGTGCAACCGGAGACCCCTACCGATAGATTGTTCTAACTTGAGAGGCATGTTGCGTGAGGCCCAGGTCCCTTTCGACTTATTTGCCGTACCTCATGGCACGAGGAGCGAGATGCCCGACGAACCTCCAGCCGCTTTCAAGCCTGTACAGTTAACGATGGACCTATCATTTCCAAATGTCATCACCGCAAATATTCCTTTTCTCTTGAAACGACTAAAGACTAAAGGTCATCAATTTTTGATATGACCTTACTCCTAATTCCGCTCTCGTTTTAACGGCAAAACACCGCCACACGTGTTCCAAGGAATATGTTAAAACCCTAAGCACATTCAGTAAACCCTTTGATGCAAGCAGGAATTACTAATATGAGTAGCGTTGCCACGCTGCAAGTCACCAACAAAACGAATACGAACTGGAAATTGGACCTTAACGGTTTACTTATCACGAACATCCTTCAAGATGGTAATATTCGTAATGGAACCCCCAGCAAGAATTTCATATTACCCGATACTGGCCTCAAATCCAATACAATCGAATGGCTCTTAGCAATCTGTTCGCCAGAATTGGTTAAACACACATTTACAGGTGCTTAGTATTACTACCGCTATTCCCATATAAACGATCCAATTTTAGGCCGTTTTGCTATCGTTCTCGTTTTACAAATGTTTTCGTCATTGTTTCAATATGCAATTTACCAATAATCCGACAATAATCACCCGTTTATTGTCGGAATGCATATATGCTTAAGAACCGATAATCGGCAATAAAAGAGGACGAATCGGTTTCCACAGGGGAGGCAGACAACTGTTTCTGGCACAGAATTTCTCTTTCACTTTATGAATCTTCGTAATGTCTTCGATATGCGATCAACAGTCTCCAGACGTTGCGTTCCCATTCCTTTCAATTCGTAGCCATCCGTTTTGGGTCTGCCTTTTGGAACATTGAGTCTCCGGACTCAGGCACAGTGGTAGCATAATTTTCTCATAAATGCTGTTTTCGTTGGCTAATAAAAATCCCTGATTTTCAAAAAGGGCCACCGGATGTGTGCGTGTAATCCGGACTACGTAAAATGTTTAAGGGTTAATACAACCCTCAGTGGGATAAGAAAAAAAAAGGTCGATTTTAATGGTTAGCCGGGGTAGATAGGAAGCTGTTTATATTGTGGCATTATGCCGGGTTATGTAATGTTTAAGGATGCGAAATGAAGGAGTTAAGGAAACTCATAAAATGTTGCGTATATGTGTTTCCGATTTTGATTTTTTTTTCTCTCTGTCTCTCTCTCTCCCTTCTTGTCTTGTGTTGGCCTGTTCCTGTGTTTCTGGTGTATTAGGATTTGTTTTTTGCTTGCTTGCTTGCGTGCTTGCTGGCTTCCTCTATGTTCTGGATTACGGCGTGGAAGGCGTATTATTATTTCATTGATTTAAGTTTCGTGCCGATAAGGAGATTAGATGGGACCGAGAATATTTTCAATTAGTTGCGCAGTTCCCTGTGGTCGGATGTTGGCATGTAGGAATAGGCCCTGGGTCAGATGTCGGTTTTACTTTTAAAGTGAAAACTAGACAAGGGATTTCTCCGATTTAGTGTGCTCTGGGAGAGCGATCAGTCCCAGCTTATGAAATTTTAATGTAATAATTTGGCAGTGAGCTTCCCAATACGTTTTATTGGGATTCAAAATGGTCCGTGTGGTCAAAGCTATAAACATACAATGTACTTTCACATGTGTCTTCAAGACCCGCTTGACACCCTGAGGGTGACCATAAACCGTTAAGTGGTACAACAATGCCCATAACATGTCACATTTGGCATTTCAGTGTTTAAATGGCCATCAAAAACTATGACAATGGGTGCAAAAGTAAGCGGAAAGGACGCCGCTTTGATTAATGGGCGTAACCCTTACATTACACCAACCATAAATATAATCAACTAACGAATTTGAGTGTCGAAAATTACTTAATTAATTTATTTTTAGTTATAGGTCCGACGATACCAACCGCCGTATTCCGGACAGGAAGAACGTTTTTGTTCCACATTTCTATCTCTGTCGCACCCACAGGGCCCACAAAGTCAGCATAAAACCGTAGATTTTAACCATTCAATTACACTCACGTCACAAGTGCTGATGTAGAAGCCAGGCCCTGGTCCACTTAGGACTATAGCGCCACCCATCAGAACTAAAAATAGCTGATGTTTTGGAGCGTCCTTTATATCTACTTTCTCGTGTTGCTGTTCGGAGTGGGCCTGTTAATTCAAATCCCGCATAATGCTAAAAGTTTGTAACTTGGTGACTAATGTCATCTGTGAGCGCTGAAAAATTCTTGGAAAATGCCGCGAGTTAAAAGACAGATTATAATGCCTGCAGTCCCCTTGGCGACAGACACTTAGATCACAGCATGAGGCCTGAGCTGAAAAGTGGATTACTAACAATTCAATCGACTTATTCACTTGTGTAAATCCATTTTGAAAACTGTCTATGAAATGTTATAAAAATGTTTTTCGGGAGAAGTATGCCCTCCCATTCTTTTCCATCTCGTGGGGACGTTCATCCCTAGACCCACGGGAAAATGTTGTTTTAATTCAAAACATATTTATTGTGAAACGAAAGGGAAAAAATGCAGAAGGTATTATCCATGAAGTGGGCGCAGCAGAAACAATCGATAGGTCAGCTGATCTGATCATGTAAATTGCACTTGATGGGAATTGGACTTGATGGGAGAGCGACAAGGAGTTTATTTCAATGCAGTAAGAGTTGGTACAGTGAAACTTCTCTCTAGCAGACACCTACGGCTCCATCATTATTGTCTATTATATAAAGGTGTCCGTTCTAGGGAGTTAGTTACTTACAAAAATGTAAAGATTAAATGTAATTCCAAAAAAGAATAAAAACGAGCAATCTCAATTTTATGAATAAACTAAACAGCGTTACATTCAATCCATCCCTATTCAGTTCCAAAACACATGCAAATCAATTACTCACACTAACATCATCTAATGGTTTGGGCCTTATGTAATGTAAAAAACACAACACGATTGTATAAACAGAAGCGCTCGTCCTTACTAATCCTGGGTTTTCCTATATATGTAAATATTAGAATAAATGTAGACCAAGGGAATGCAAAACGTGAATATTTTCCTTTAAATACATTTCGATTAGGTATTCTGGCCCTGTTTTAGAGATTTTTTCCTTTTACACACAGTGGACATTTATTGTAATAATTCCGATTGATAAAAAGGCTAAGGTTGGATAAATATATGTACAGACACACTCGTATGTATTAATGGTTTGAGTTTAATTTCAGGTAGGTAGGATAATGTGGCTGACTACTGTGAAGGAAACCAGCAGCTGCACTTAGGCCA
Organism: Eristalis intricaria; assembly: GCA_964034865.1. Lineage (NCBI taxonomy): Eukaryota > Metazoa > Arthropoda > Insecta > Diptera > Syrphidae > Eristalis > Eristalis intricaria. The sequence goes on along the minus strand of OZ035873.1, from coordinate 110,030,160 downwards.
GCATGGGCCCATTGTGCTACCACTCGGATCTTTAAATGCCTACTCCGCAAGCCAATTAGTGCTTTTAGTAAAGCAAAGGAATGGACTGACTCTTATTCTACTTAGTTAAGCCATGCTATTGAAGCTTCCATATGACTTTTTCTACGGGATGAGAGAGAACAAAAATTGCAAAATGCATAGAAAGTGTACAATAGCTTCTTTCTCGTCCTCGTCTTTGTAGCTTCTTCTGAAGTTGTTGCTAGGAAGGTATAGTCTAGAGGCGTGAGACATGTTGCCCTGTTATAACGCCGATGAGAGTTCTAAGCTTCGGCCTGCTCAATCTGATCAGGCTGAGCGATCACTTAGAGAGCCTAGCCTAGAGTTGTTTGGTAATGAGGCATCCTGTGCCAGTTGACCCTCTACGGTTTACTTGAGCAAGTGTTTCGACCTTGAGTAGATGTTTAACACTAGAGATAGGCATGGATGGTGGATGGGCACCATTTCTACCGAGTTCGTCAGCTTCGCAATGCTCTGAAAAGTCACTGTCTCCCGACAACCGCATTAGTTGGATGTTTAAATGCTTGGTTATCTCGTTTAAGTATTAGAGTTGAAGGTATAGATGCTGGATGGCTCCGTTGGTTAAGCGCCTGCCTTTGGTCAGTGGGGGTCCGCGGTTCGAAACCCATTGAGAATGTTAATACGCTTTTATCTGATTTTTTTGCCGTTGAGATCAAATTAACGGAACTCGGTATCACAATGGACCAACATAGTCTAAGTGTGATGTTGACTTCACCAGCAGCCTCTCCTACCTAACTACCCACCCTACCTAGAGTTGAAGGTGAATGACTTCAGAGATTTGATGGCTGGCTGGATCTCAGAACAGATGACCATATCTGTGTTTGATACTACATTGTTTTTTAGCCATGACACAGTTTCGGCCTTAAAGGCGCTACAGTGGTGCGGTAATCGAAAAGATTGCTGGATGTTTGGTTCATTAGAATAAGCACCCATATCTCCCTCTACTATACATCTGTGAAGATTCGCAAGGGACTATCCAGTGTCTGGTGTTTCATTTATTTCTTGCCATATTTTTGCGGTACCAACGGAGTGGGAGTACTACTCGCCCCTGACTGGCTTTATTTAAAAATTGTGTACGTTAATTTGAAATGACTAGTTATTTTGAAATGACATTGTTATTAAATATATTGATGTTTATAATGTATCCAACTCATATTCGCACATATGACGCCCACAAAGTTTGTTTAAACTTTAACATAAGCCAATAAGAACTTTATTGTGTAGACTTGAAAATATTAACAATATTACATACAATGTTTGACTAAATTTACAACATTTTTCTTTGTTTTTCTTCCAGGTAAATTGAAATCCGAACTACATTCAGAAAATATTGGAAATACCCCAAGTAGTAAGTACACGAATAACGACTGGATGGCACAGTTGTAGGAACGTACTCCTGGTAAGCGGGGTGCCGGTTCGAGTCCCAGTGAAAGCAATGTTAATACGCTTTTATCTGGTTTTCAAATCTGGTTCAGTCACCATTTGCCGTTGGGATCAAATTAACGACACTACAACTTGGGTATTCAATCAGTGATAGTAGTGTGACTGTTGGTATCACAATGGACCAATGTGGTCTAAGTGTGCTGGTGAATGCACTAGCAGCCCCCCTACCTAACCTAAGTACATGTATAGATTTGAACTGAAATAATAGTGAAGGTGATTTGAACTAGGAATCTAGACTGAGAACCAGCAATTCAGTCAAATTCTAACTTCGTTGTCCAAAACTATTTTACAGTGGGTTATATTTTTAATGACCAATCATAGAATACCGTTTACATGTGTTTACGCGCTTACCGTTTTCAGTTTTGGGACGTGAAGGATGCCAGAGAAAAAAAAGGGATTTTTGAAATAAAAAACGCGTGTCTTACAAGACTATAACAAAAAAAAAAACGTTATTCAAACGGAAAAGGAAAAATACACCATAGTGTCTTAATTACGAAGATCAAAAGCATATGTAAGTCGTACAAATTCAAAGGTGAAGCCACAAGTAATATTTGAGCGACGAACAACATGCTCATCTTCACCTTTCAGCTTCTTTTGCAGACGTCTGTGTCAGCAGCTTTATTCGATTTTACTCTCCATATAGCAATCTTGACCTAATATAGGTCAGCGCTACTCTACCAAGAGCTGTGCGTCTTCGACCTGAGAGGTTTCTGTCTTTCGGACATCATTCCTGCCGTTGTAGACCTTTTTTCGTAGAGACAATCAACCATCACTGAATGTGTCAGTATGTCAAACCAGACCAGTCCTTTGATACCCAGCAAATCAGAGACAGCTTCTCTGATGGGTTTTGGCACAAGGCTGTTCGTCGAGTGCTTAGCCGGGCAAGGTTAACTCTCTAAGAGCGTTTGGGAAACTCGTTTGGCGAAGTTCGTAGCGGATAATTGCATTTGCTATGTTCCGCTGTCAAACTGATGTGATCTTGCTCTTCCCTGTGTACATGGGCTACAACCAAGAAAACTATCCGAGTTCATGTTGGCTCCACCACATCGAAACCACTGGAGGAATGTCCGACGGCAACAGAGTGTGAAGAGTCTGGTTGGCGGTTTGTTCATCATGGGACTTCCAGGTCCCTTTGTCAATGCTGATGTTGGTGTCGTAGTTAAGGCATTGTTCACATGTTTTTTGTAGGAGATGCTTGAAGTGAACATTACTACTGAATCGTTTTCCTCCGTTGAAGCGTGAGCGCAAATTTACCCATGAATTTTACAGGGATCGCTGTATCTTACCAACTTGACAACAGTAATTAATTGTTGCCATTACTTCCTGCTGCGTACAGACTCGAAGTCGAATACTATTTCCTTCCACCCTTTATGTCAGTCGAGTAATATGTACTAGGAGTTTTGTTTTTTATTTTTTTAAACATCAATTTGTACAGCATATTGTTACAAGTATGTTATAAGGATTCAGGTGTTTTATTTGTGTTTTCTGTGTACAGACCACGGCGCATAGAGCGGTTTGAATAAATTTACCTTGTTAGTGGATAATGCAATAATTAAATATCTTTCTAACTTGTATAACATTTGCTTAATATGTAATTACAAAACTGAACTACTTACACAAACACTTCGACTGCATCCTACATGCAGCTGAGCACATTTTACATGCCTTTGGCACATCTGTTTCACTATTTAAAGTCATTCTTTTTGTGTCCGAAGTTTCAAATAACTTCCCTCAAACTATTTGCTCATGTGAAAATAACTCATACCGAAGGAATTTTTATTCAGTGCGTTTGCGAACGAATTTATTTTAAATTGTGAACTCTTCCTCTTCTTTCCATATTTTTCAGTTAATTCTTGCTTTTGACCATATTACATGTGGTTTTACAAGAGTAATGGAATAACAATATTTTTGTATCGAATTAAATTTCTTGGATAGACAAGTCGGTTTGTAAGATAAATAACCAATAAATGTAATCGGAACAGTGATCTTAAATCAAAATCGAGGAAAAAAAAACAATGCTGAGATGATGCTTTCCTGGAGAAATCTACGACATCATTTGCCGGTGTGAAAATATGGCCGCTACATTAAGCACGTTCATCAAATGTAATTGGACGAGTGGAAGTAGTGTTGCCTCTGAAAATAATGGGTATTCGAAAAAGTCTTTTCGTATTTTGTTAATAGATGTCGTTAGAGTCGTCTATCTCCAGTGCTACCAATCACATTGTGTCATACTATATGGTGTTGGAAAGGTGACATTTAAAGCTTCATAAATTTAAAAATTAAATTATTAAAAATACAGCTTTTCAAAAATGAGTGAAAATAATGAAGAAATTCGCTATATTTTGAAATTTTTATATAAAAAAGGGAAGAATGCCACGCAAGCCACCTTGAAATTTGTAAAGTTTACGGAGACGATGCTGTATCAGTTCGTGTAGCACAACAATGGTTCGCTCGCTTCCGTTCTGGAAATTTCGATGTGAAAGATGCACCTCGCTCTGGTCGACCTATCGTCGAAAAAGTCGATGAAATTATGGAAAAGATTGACCAGGACCGTCACTTAAGGATCCATGACATCGCCAAGGAACTAAGCATTCATCATCAAACGGTTTTGTACCATTTAAAAAAAGCTGGCTACAAAAATAAGCTCGATGTCATGTGGTACCCAACATGAACTGTCTGTGAAAAAAGTTTGATTAGAAATACGAAAAGACTTTTTGGACTACCTAATATTTAAGAAAGTCGCAAAAAAAAAGCTGACACTTTACAAACAAAAGTCACAATTGTCTGCAACCGCTACAAATTTTGACGTTTCGTACATAGGAGAGGTTTATTCATACTTAGGAGAGGTGCAATCATTTAGTTGCATCGTCTTAGTCCTTAGGCAAATTGCATGGTCCGAGGATAATGTCTCTCGAAGAACCTCATCTTTTCCATATGGGAAGGGCTCACATTGCACCACAGTGAGCCCTCAAACCCAATAACGGGCAAGATGAAGGCCATGTATAAAATAACATTCACCGTGTAGTAAAAAGGGTTGCGATCCTTCCCACAAAAAGGCCTGTTTACCTCTTAATTTTTGTCCGTTTAGTTGAAGTAGCAGTTTGTCGTGGCTTTCCTAGTAGAGGCAAGAGCAGGCAGTTACAGAGGAGGTGCTGGATACTTACCTTCTCCTCATCGTCTAGGCAGCTTCCTTGGAGAATGGGCAGCTTCCTTCCCACAAAAAGGCCTGTTTAGCTTTTAATTTTTGGCCGTTTAGATTTCACTAGGTAGGTAGGTACTTCATTTAGACTGTCGTTGAAGTAGCAGTTTGTCGTGGCTATCCTAGTAGAGGCAAGAGCAGTCAGTTACAGAGGAGGTACTGGATTCTTTCCTTCTCCTCATCGTCTAGGCAGCTTCCTTGGAGAATGGGCAGCTTCCTTCCCACAAAAAGGCCTGTTTAGCTTTTAATTTTTGGCCGTTTAGATTTCACTAGGTAGGTAGGTTCGTCATTTAGACTGTCGTTGAAGTAGCAGTTTGTCGTGGCTTTCCTAGTAGAGGCAAGAGCAGTCAGTTACAGAGGAGGTGCTGGATACTTTCCTCCTCCTCATCGTGTAGGCAGCTTCCTTGGAGAATTTGCCTAGTCTTTTTGCGTGAAGGGTAGGCTGCGTCCAGTAATAATTCTCACTGCAGTGATAATTTAAAATTTTGTATGTCTTTATGGAGATCAAGCTATTTGATATTTTTGTAGATCTGGCCAGATTTGTTTTGAGAATCGACAAGTGATGCCTGTCAACCATCCGGCATTGGTTTTCTTTGCGTAGAGATTATTGAGCTGTAACTTGAAGGTAGCTGTAGGGGTAACTATATTACGAGAGAATCAATCTTCAACTGGCTGTTTAGTGGCACATTTAGCGAGTTCCCCAGCTTTGCAGTTTCCCGGGATGTCCCCTGATGTCCCTATACCCAGAATGACAATTGAACGGTGCGCATATCTCTTTAAGAGATGCGTGGCAGTCGATTACTATATTAGAGTTTATAGAGAACAATGCCATGAATTTGTACAGTTGGTATTATGCCTTCCAGTCCCACTGACTTGTATGGACAACTACAACTACCACTCAAGTCATTGGGAAACCAGGTCTTAACATTTATCAACTATCATACACACACTTTTGAATTCGTTGTCATTTTGGTGAAATACAATACGAATTTAATCCCACAGGATTATTTAACTCTTATTGAGAACAGGAACTCAATGAACATTAATTTTTGAACTGAATACCAGTAATAATGAGAAAAATTGGATTATTTTATATATTTTTTTTTTTCAAAAATCATTCAAGCAGCATTGCTTGCATTTATTAGCGTAACTGTCACAATAAATATTTAATTAGGTATAGCACATTTGTTTTTCATTATTATGAGTATTCCTCACAACAATCCGTAAAAAGTAGAGCTTTTGGCAGCCCCTGTCATATGTAACAACATCAATCGAATTTAATTTTAAATGACAAAGTTGCAAGCTTTTTTTTCCCGATAACAATTGTTAACAATTAAGAGAATGCAATTATGATTGAAAGTGGTTAATACATCGGCAAACCGCATAAATTGTCGGGAGTATTCCAATTACTTATTTCCATAAATAATGACAAAAAGCATGCCAAACAGTAAACAGATGCTTTATTGTCGAAAATAGGGATGTGGAGTAGAGGGAGTAAATGCAAATCAACCGCAAGTTGTTGAGGCAACAATATGAACACTAGTCTCTCTTGCGCCGTGCGTTTGCAAATAGCGGTAACCCACAAGCATTCACAAAGGCTTATTGTTCTTTGAAAAATTCAAATGACTCAGAGGGCTGCTTTAGGAGAATCGATGCATGAACCTCACATTCCTTATAACTAGAGTAGTTCCAAACAAAGTGTACGAAGCCATAGCAAACTCCTTCCTTGACGATGGCTGTTGCTTCAACAGGTGCGATACACCATTTCCACATACCGTCGTTCTCATACCGATGGCATACCAGCGAACTAATAAGTAAATAATCAAAATAAGTAATGCAATCAAAAACAAATTTCTTAGTACATACCCACTTAATTTGAACTCGTGCGGAGGCATGCATACGCAAGGAAGTCAGTGTCACGGAACGGAGGCTGCAAAAGTGTTTACCACAAGCGGAAATGTTCTTCAAATTAAAGGGACTTTCAATAATACATTGTTAACTGCTCCACCATCCCGAAATTGTAAGGATTCACTCTCTTTATTGAGATTTAGACGAGCTCGTTTTGTCTTTACGTGTCTACAGCTGCCGCCACACTAACAACTCTTCTTCTTCTTCTGGTGGCGCTACAGTCCGGGGTGGACCTGGGCCTCAACCAGTAAGCCTCTCCAGCCGGCACGATCTTTAGCCATCTGTTAGCTTGATCCTTCGAGAGAGGACTGTACTACTCAATTGCCTCTTGAGCCCAAAGAAACAGCGATTGGCAAGAGTAATTCTGCGTTTAATCTCGGTTGTTCGTACTGTTCACTTGCGAGCCGAGGTACACGAAGTCCTTCACTACCTCGAAGTTATAGCGATTTTTGGCCAAGTTGTCGATGTTGTGTGTCTTTTCTTGATGACAGCATATACTTCGTTTTGCCCTCATTCACCGCTAGACCCATTTTAGTCGCCTCCGCCTCAATGCCAGCAAACGCCTCATTGACGGCTCGCTGTGCTCTGCCAATCACGTCAATGTCGTCCGCGTATGCTAGCCGTTGTACGGACTTCTGGAAGATCGTGCCTCTAGAATTGGCTTGTGAGTCTTGCACGATCTTCTCCAGGATGATGTTAAAGAAATCACATGACAGCGCTTCGCCTTGTCTAAAACCTTTTTAGACATAGAAGGTCTCGGTCAGTTCGTTACCGACCTTGAAGGAGCAGCGAGAATTCTCCATCGTCATCCTGCACAACCTGACGAGTCTGGCAGGAATGTCAAAACTAGACATGGCGTTGTATAGCTCGTCCCTATTCACGCTGTCATATGCGGCCTTGAAATCGACGAATAGGTGGTGGGTATCGGTCTGCATTTCTTGGGTTTTTTCCAGCATCTGCCGTAATGTGAAGATTTTATAATGGATGCACCGAGCGGCGTCAATACAGAGCACAAACATTTCATTAATCCGTCTCGATCAAGTCTACTTACTCTAGTCTAAGACAGTGGAAAACGATTAGATGATTTGAGAATATACCACTGTCACCATAAGATGCATACTTGTGGTGACTCTACTCAGTGAAATAGAAAACTGCCTTCCGTCATCTTGTGCCAGCCATTCCGAGTTGCCACCATGACCAGACTCTCAAAGCCAAAGAGCATGAGTAAGCAACCCCCACTAGATTAGTAAAAGCGTAAAAAGATCATGAATTAGGAAAAGAAGCATGTCAGTCAATCTCACTGTCCACTGAGGTTTCAAATATCGCCTCAAGAAATTAAGTCATTCAGAAGATGCTTGCTCTTCGTTCTTCTATAAGGAAGGTTCCACCATGTAATAAGCTAAACTAAAATTTATTACCAGCGCGTTTCATTAATTTCAAAGGAGAATCCTGTTCGTCGTCCGAAGTAATAGATCTCCTCACAATGGACGACTTAACCCCTAATCCCCGAAACAAGATTGATTGCATCGTTATCCTTTTGACAGCAAACTTTAACTATGATTCTACCCGCCTATGCTAGGTCATATAAAACGAAGCTGCCAATACAGGACGCATTAGTGAACTTTATTGCGTTGAATGCCTCGACCTCCGGCCCCACCCCCAACCCTTTACTCACATCTTCAGACAAGCTAATTGAAAAGAGAACACACCAGAAATGATTGAAGCGATAAATATGCTATATTGCGACAAGCAAAAAAAAAAAACAAACCGAAGAAGAAAAGAAAGAAACTTACATCCCCTCATCACATCCGATTCATTCTGAATGCCATTTGTTCCTTTCGATTTTCTTTCGCTTTTATGATGTTTTGTCGAAGAGAATTATGATTCTTTTTATCACTTCTAAATAATGACCAAGTTACAGAGCATTCGTTTTCCAATGGATACGCATCAAAAATGCCGAAAAGCCGAAATAATTTACATTTTTATGGAAAAAGTTTCGCAAAAATAAATCTGAAATAAATGAATAGGGATGGGGCGGTGCGGGTGACGTGAATGGCGCTCTTCTGCGTCTATGTGTAGTTCCCCCCAAAATCATTCGAATATCAAATCAAAATTAGCCCCCCTCCCTCGGCGCGCTGTGTGTATGTTTGTGGAACGACGACGTATTTCCCAATGGTACTGTGTAAACCCAAATCTAGAGACCCAAAGGCCGCAATAAACTTTTCCTATTGATTCGATAGATACATTTGAAAATCGACTTTTAATAATCTGCCAATAGCGGATGTATCAGTGTTGCGAAAATTTGCCATTGTATCAGTTGTGGGGTGGCTTTAAAATCAGCTGTGTCGATTGTATTCAATCTAAACTGTCAAAGATTTCTCCACGCCTCACTTCCAGGCAGTCAGTGACCACTGGGCAATAAATAAAACCATTTTGAGCTATTTTTGTTGTTGTTCAAAAAATCACCAGATAATCAGAAAAAGTCACAAACGTCGAAATAATGTGGAAAATTGCTAGACGAAATCTCTCACTCAACGAGCCCGAGATGTATCTGTCAACTTTGCCCATGTCAATGTGCCGTCGGTTGTCGTCATTGTCGTTTCAAGCGATGTTTGGTTCATGAAAATTCCATCGTTTTAATAAACTGAACCGAACAGCACATCATTGGAAAGTTGTAGTGTGTGTAGACAGTTTGTCTTTCACGTCTCCCACAGCACCGCACAAAAGACTTCAAAGATCTTCCAAATGAACTCAATAAAATTCTATTAAGACTTGCTGGCGAAGAGGAAACTAATGCCATAACATTTGAAAAAGTTTTACCCCTAAAGAAAATGTCAAGCAAGAAAAAAAAAAAAACTAAGCAAAACAAAAAACTTCCAATGGTCAAAGTTTCTTTAATTTCGCAGAGTAGAGTCTCTAGTCTGTGAGCTAATGCGGCAGCGGAGGCGGCGGTAGTGTGGGGTTGCTGAGAGCATTGTTCCTAGGTTGGAGGGATGGATGTGAATCCCGGGGGGACATACACATATCCTTCCGATGATGATTACGATGATGTGAGAAGGCAATAACTTGATTTAGAACCTAAATACGAAATAAAATTATAACTCTTGGAAACTTTAACTATACAGGCCCGGCCCAGTTGATGAGGCGGGTCGGACCGAGCCTCCAAAAGGAAAGATTACATACACACACACACACACAGACACACAAACTCACATGAGTATTGATGTGTTTGACTAGCGAATATAATGACTTGATACATACCCTTAAGCACATCCTGTCAGTGGTACTAAACGAATGGGCGAATGTGGACATATGAGGGTCCACATAGAACAGGGCTAAGAGTCCATGGAAACGGTTGCTGCTGCACGGTGGGCGTGGGAGGGGTTTGGAAAAATTCAACTTGACAAGGGTACTCGAATTGAGACTCTGACCAAGGGACGAATACCAAATGAGCGGTAACAATTTCAAATGCAAATCATATCAAAAGGTTGTTTGGCGTACATTCGTTTTCTCGAACACATTTAGATTATTTCTTTTTACTTTCCCTTTCTCTCTCTTTTACTTTTTCACATCCATCCCACCAAAGAAGGGGTGAGATTTGATGTTTTCCTGTGTGCTATGTGAAGTTCTTAAATGGCATTCGGAGAAATTGAAAATTCGCCTGTCCTCTCGGTGCTATGTCCGTATGCAAATTGATGGAATAAAATTTTATTGTCGCACCGAAGGGGAAGGCGAGAGGATGTCAAATAACAAGGAGCTTTGTAAGTGAATACTGTCGTTAGTTTTTACTCTGGTTGCTCATTGGGAGTAATCGATCGTTAAGGGTGGGGCAGTTATAATTTGTCAACAATCCTGGTTTAATTGGTTCCGATAGCAAATAAATTATCATAAGCTAGGTACATGTCCAATTCATGAATCAGTTGTTATGTGCAAGCTGGATGTTGTAAAGCTCCAAGATAGCATGACTGTAGTGATTGCTTTAAGTTATTGCCAAGGCGATCCCAGTCCGTCAACTCCTATGATGACGATTCAAGTTATTATTAATGTTGTCCAGGTTTTAGTCACCAAGAGATTTTGCATTCTATTGTTGGAAGAACTCAGAGAGTTGAAGATCAAGGCAGAAGAGACTTTCTTCTGTCGGAGTAGAGTCGAACCGAAAGGGATTCGTGAGATAGAAATTTTGGTGTTAAGCTTTTATACAAATTATTGGTGTTAAAGAGTAATAGCACAAGATAATTCTTTTTTTCTCTTACTGGTGAATCGTGGGGTGCCCCAGGGATCCATTCTTAGTCCCATTTTATTTCCAGTATCAGCTCGCTCACTCTTTGTAAACTCACGAAAGTGCACTTGCTTTATAGAGATTACACTTCAGTTTCTTTGAGAAGCCATTAATAGAAATTGATGAAATGCAAATCATGTCAGAAGGTTAGGTTAAGTAGTAGTGGCTGACTGTATGAGGCAATCAAACTAAGGCCAAAGTAAGCTTATTGCGATACCAGGCGTATCAAAATGTTGTTTGGCACACATTCGTTTTCTCGAACACATTTAGATTATTTCTTTTTACACAATTTAACCTAGGGACATTTTTGCGTAGTCCATATCTATTTTATTAATACATTATACTGATATAAGTCCAGGCTGTAACCATTTTATGACAAAAGTGAACTCTAAAGAACTTTCCCCACATATCATGTTTGACCGTGTTGAACTGCTTCCTGTTTCATTTTCAATTTCGTACAGCGTCGTTGAACTGTTCAGAACGGCGGAACGGGAGCAATAATCGTATGCAATGGTTTATGTTTTCCATTGCTATGTGATTATTATAGTCTCTCCCCATTTTCTTCAATTCAATTCAACAGTATCCATTACCCATCGTGCCACCGTATCACCTCATGACAACGACAACGACAAATAATTTTTCTTTTGTCAAAAATATCTCATCGGGACTAGTATTTAGCTACCGCGCCTATAAGTATGCAGCAAAATTGTGATGCTTTAACTTTCCTTTAATCATTCCAGTCAATTTAACCCCTGCGAGTCCTGGTCCCAATATTCAGACGTAGACTTTAACAATTGCTTACATGTCTTTGATTTCTTTCTGCCAGATCTCTACTCCAGTGTTTTTTCCCCGTTGGTTCGTCGTTATCTATAATTTAATTAATACACGTTACCACGCCACAGAAGTTACCTTCCTGTAATCGTGTGCGGAAAATCAATGCCTTTGAGAGCTTATGCATTCTTTTCGAAGTCTCGTCGTTGACAACAAACTAAATTGGCAATCAATAAGATCCAGAAGCCAGTGAGAATAGCGTGTATGCTCAGCCCTATACAGCTCTAAGCTTCGATATTCAGCTTATGTGAGTTAAGTTGGTAACTGCAATTCTCTTGACCGAGTAAAGCCATAGGCTTGCATGTGAGCACAGCAGGGGGATGTACTCTATCTGCTTCACTTAAATTAAAATATATTAGGAGGTAGCTAGCATTTCAGATGTACCCAAGTCACTTCGAATAAGGACTAACAGAGCAAAAAGTTAAGTTTCCTTTCCAATGTTACCGACCGCCATTAACCAAATCTCTCCCTTCGAGAAAATCTTCCCAAGCTGCATTTTCTTCAAATTGGAGTGGAAGCCTGAAAATCAGACGTTGGCAGCTTGTTTCGGAACATTTTTCTTCCTCTTGTTCTGGCGCTACACTCTGGGGTGGCCCTGGGCCTCAACCAACAGCCCTCTCGAGGTGGAACGATCTCTAGTCAGCTGCCTTTATTTATTTTTTCGCACGATAAGTTAGTTGAGGTCCTTCTCCACCAATGATATCTGTGTGTCTTCTATTGTACTGTCCCACTGTTATGAAATGAACGACTCTTTTGGGCTGGAGCAGTATTGCACATGGGCATTATCTGGCCTAGCCATCATAGACGTTGAATCTGTAGACGCCTAGCTAAGCTCATTTCGCTGTACAGCCCGCACAGTTCGTGGTTGAATCGTCTTCTCCAAAAACCATCAACGCAAACAGGCCCAAAGATTGAATGCAAAGCTTTTCTCTCGCAAAAAGATATTCTGCGTTTTATCGCGGTGCTGATTGCGTTCGTACTGTTTACTGATTAGCCCAGGTAGAAGAAGTCCTTTAGTACCAGAGTACCTGCGTATCATGACGGTGAAGCCAAGTCATCGATAGTGTGTGTCCTTCTATGAAGACAACAAGTTTTAGTCGCATCCGATTCAATGCCAGCGAAATTCTCATCGAACGATTTCTGTGTTCGAGCAATCTTGTCAATGTGTCCGTGTTTGCAATTGTATGGACTTTTTGAAGATCTCTCTATCTTTCTGAAGAATAATGGTAAAGAAGTTACATGACAGCACTTTATCTAAATAATTTTCGACATTGAAGGTCAGGGCGAATTCATTACCGACCTTGATGGAGCAGAGAAAATTCTCCATCGTCATCCTGCATAACCTGACGAGTTTGGCAGGAACAAAAAAACTCGATATGGTGGCGTAAACGCAGCGTCCCTATACACGCTGTCATATGCGGCCTTGAAGTCAACGAATAGCTGGTACCGTGGTGTACGGTAGTCTGATGATTTAAAGACATATCATTATTTGTAAGGTTTATAAGACTTATCCCTCGGTAGTTGGCGTAGTTTAAGAGGTTTCAAGACATTCCTACCTTATTTAAACTTTAACAAATACCATTCGGAAGCACGTTTATTTTGCTGAGCGTACAACGCTATTGACTGCAATTAGACATGGTTTCATATAAAACTGCACTCACCTTGATAAACGAAAAAAGAATACTGATTGCAAATTATAATGGATCCATCTTTTCTACGAGCTTATTTACGTGTGGAAGTATAATAATTTCATGGGCTTACAATCTGACAAGCCAGCATACAAGTTTACCTGTGTCATAAATGTCTATAGAATACAAACAGAATAAAATAACACCAAACCACGAATTCATCCTTTGCACACCCATATCAAGACAAAGCAGTTTGTTTTCAGCACGCCATCTTGTTTTAATTAATATTCACGCTCGAGTGTATTTCTTTCAATGGCATTACATTACAACCCGCACCCAAAGAGTAAGGAAAGCAAACGTTTCCCCTTTAGGGATAACACCACAATACCGCACCCGTTTGAGACTCTTCAATTCCATGCACAACGATTCGAGCTCATGAGTTAACCAATTTGGCTGGCAATCCCAAGTGCCCGTTTCATTTTCACACAAAGCGAAAGCAAACTTCAACAATTTCGAAAATTTAAATCACTGCTTGATGGAGGGCGGGGCGGTCGTTCCCGGCGAACGGGTGTGTCAAACACCTTCGCTGGACCCCGTCCTCACTGAATCCATCAATTATCCTCTTTGTAATCATTTCAATGCGCGATATGCCATTGTTTGCTATTACTTTCGCAATTCTCTCTGTTGTTTACGTTGCTTTGGTCTTTGTTTTCTGTGCAGTGACTTTTATTATTGCCATGGTGGAAAACAATGCAGAATAATGGTTGTTGTTATTTCAAGCTTACATCGTTCTATATTTACGGGGCTGTTCATTGAAAATCGGTTACTATTTATGTTTGCGTTGAGATACTTGACGAATAGGCGATTCGATAAAGTTTCAATCAATGGCGCTTTTTGTCGACGTAAACCATATTTTGGGGAATAAATAACATATTTAAAAAAAATAATGCCCTGTAAGGAATTTATTTTGCGTGTGGTTAAATTGAACAGTTCAACAAACTGACAGATGCTGATACATTTGAATATGGTTTCAAGAGTACTCTGTCGCCATCACAGGCTTTGGAATTTTCTACTGATGCTTATTTACATAATTCCACATACAGTGAATATCCCCTGAATTCGAAATCCCCTGTAAATTGAAGTATTCTCAAAGTCCAATGCAAAACCCTGAGTAAATAGAGGAAAACCAACGCAAGTTGTCCCTTTTTTAATTTACTATTGTGCAAAATAACATGAAAACCGCTCTAATTGCAAAATGAGGCCTTTTGACATTTATAATTTGGAGTCAAGTTTATCTGTTTTTCGTCAACAACTCTATTGAAATGAGTGCGTGACGAAAGTGAGCCATGAACAGAAATGCTTGAGAGATCCCTTAGCCCTGTCTATACATTTATCGGAAATGTGTGCAGATGGTTGGCAGCAGACGCAATCGAATTAGACTAACAGATGCAGACATTCTACCATCTGGAGAAGAAAACTCATATATCATTCTGAACATGAGGACGGGGAAGTTGTGTCCGTAACTTCAAAAGAAGCGAATTTATCACTTACACTTACGACTGGACGAAGACGCAGTTGGTAGAGTGCCTGCCCCTGGTTAGCGGGGCCCCCAGTTCGAATCCCAGTGAAAGCAAAGTTAATACGCTTTTATCTGGTTCTCAAATCTGGTCCAGTCACCATTTGCCATCTGTTGGGATCAAATTAACAGCACTATCACTGCAGTAGTCAATCAGTGGTAGTAGTCTGACTATGGGTTATCAAAATGGACCAACGTGGTCTAAGTTTGCTGGTGAATACACTAGTAGACCACCTACCTAACCTAACCTATCACTTACAAGAATACGTACATTTTTACAGAGGACAGATGTCGACGATAACGTTTTTTCGGCTTCACAATCGAAATCTTCCTGGACCGAGCTTGATTTTCACTGATTTGACTCAGGAAACAAATTACAGATTTATTCGTGTAATTTGTATTAAAACTTTCTTTAATCTACGGAGCGTTACTTAAATGTACACATATTTATGGATACCTACGAATAATAAAAATTCCGTTTGCCAAAAATATTTTTTTTCTAAAACCTTCGCAATCCAAAAACCTCTATAATTCGAAGCTTTTCCCTGGTCTGATGAAATTCGAATTATCGAGAGTTCACTGTATATGTTGTCGGTGTCGGTGTTATGATGGTGCCTTCTGTCAAGCTTTTATGTAGGTATATAGCTCCGTCCCTGCTTCAAAAGGTTTTCGGAAATGTGATCGAAAGCGGCCATTAAAGCAAGTTCGTTAACAGAAATCAAGTCAAATCTGGTCTTACTATTTGCTGGGTCCCAGTCATAGGGACAGTGAGACAATGATGTGGCCAATGAGTTTGCCAGAAAAGGGTCGAAGCCGAAAGCACTTCTAGCGGAAGTCAGGAGAAACGTGTCGTCCGACATGATTACAGAAATAGAAAATAGAAGGGGAAACTCTCTAACCACCTGTAAGACAACTCGGATGCGTTAACCAAGATGAGCAGTGCAAACACCGACAAAGTCCTTTAGTGCGACAAAAATTGGACTAATCATCTGAAGTATGACGAAATGAAAATGAGACTAGTTAATCTTTGCAACTGCACGAGTCCCTGTCAGTTGAGACTAGAAAACTAGGAAAACATTTCTTGAGAAGAAATTTTCAGACCAACAAAATCTCTCTTTTATGTTATACAAGGATATCAGGATGGCTGAACAATACATAAACATAACCAGTACGGAGAGATAGTAAACGTGCTACTAACTTAATAATAACAATATATTATAGGTGGCGCGACAGTCTGAGGTGGACCTGGGCCTAGCTTCTCAGCAACTACTCGTGTTATGCGTGCTATTGTTCTTTCACTAGTGGAAGGGACCTACAGTTTAAAGCCGACTCCGAACGGCGGAATTGAGAAGCTTTTTCTAGACAGGAATACTCTTTGAGCATTGTCAGAGACTCGAAAGAGGTGGAGCCGTGAATTATCAAAGGTGGTTAATTCGGGTATCGAACCTGGGACCCTCTGCGTAGGAGTCGACGCACTTACCCACTACGACTCACGTGCTTCCACCTTACACTCAGCGAAAAAAAAGTAACATGTTTTTTTTTTGTAATTTTCAAAACTGAAATGACGAGAAAGATTTTCCCACATGTGTTTGATCGGGTTTAAGTCTTTAGAGTGAATGTGGTTTCCTTATCAGAGAACCACTCATGACTGGCCCACGACGCATGAATTGCAACCCGTTGGAAAATCGCTTTTGAAGCCGGTTGATGTTCCAAAACTTCTTCCAATAGACTAACATAATCTTCTGAATTCATTCGGCCAGAAATTGTGTAGTGCTGCACTGTAGGCTAACAGAGCCAAGAGCATCAAACATTCACCGCCAAAGTTTCGTAAAGTAGAGAGTAGAGAGCTTAGACCTTATACATGATGTCAATAACAATTGAAACCGCTTGGCCAATCAAGATTTAGCTGTTTTCGAACGAAAAGGTCACGTTTTTTGACTGTTCAGACCAAGTCATGCGTTCTTTGATAAAGGGTAGTCGTCCTAGTCCTTTAAACCACCAAAACATATTTTTTGACAAAAGTGCACCCGCCTCTAATTGAATTTCGATGAATGTAAAAAACTGTGGGTCCGGCAGTGGTTAAGTGGGACGTGGCTTACACCCGTTTGGCCATCTACATGATTTAATGATCACTCAACTACATTTCATATTTCATAAGAACGAAAGCCAAAAAACAAATTTTTATCAAGCAGTGTGTCGTGTATGAATATTTCGATCCAGAAAATGTCATTCCAATGAGACTGAGATCTTTGCACACAGCCAATCTACTGTGTACACATTTAACCTTCCGCTCAAGAAAGTGTTGACGGGAAAAGTGCACTTTTACATTCGTACAATTGCAACAGTTCATTGTTAGTGTGTCAAAATTTATGAAAGTAAGTTCTATATATATGAAAATTTAGCCTCAAATGTTTGTTGCCGATTCACACCTCAACGCATTTACCGATTTAATCCAAACTTCCACACATCGTTGGTATTGATTTAAATATGGTATGTGTGAAGTTTCGATAAAATCTGTGAACTAAGTTAAGCTACTAGTTAATTACTAGCTACTGTTTATTTATACCACAACTTCGTAATATAGCTTACAAAACGGCTCTGCGATAATTTAAGTATGAAAATGGCATTTGATAAAAAGAAGAAGATACGAGTAAAAACCGACAGTAAAACGAGAGTTTTTCTTTCTTATATTAATGTGATCTGCCTAGCTGAGCAGAATAACTTCCACAGCAACATGTCGCTCGCTGATTTGATGGGGCATTTCAAAGAGTATTTGAGCCAATCTTTGTACGATTTGAGGGCAATTCTCGAAAGTGTTTTCGAACGGTGTTGATCAATGTTTTCTTCAAACTATAAGAAAAAACATTTGGAACCATTTAAATAAAGTTTTGTTGAATGGTTTAGAACAGACATCTGCAGCTATACACCGCATTTGTTCGTTCACCACACTTACATTAGGTTTTTCTACCACACTTTCAATGCCATCGCATTGATCGCAATCACATACGCCGTGGCGTTCATGTAGTCATACCAATCGAAGCAAAATGCGATGTTTGATAATTTTTCCTGGGATCATAGCGATAAGTGAGAAAAAGCGATGCGAGTGTAAGCCGCCACCGAAATTGCCACGGTAGTTTGGCACATGTATTTATTCATACGTTTTTGAGTCGATGCATCCTACACTGCCGCATGTTCATATTGACATAGCCGAAGCGGTGGTGTAAATTAAACACTTTTGTGCTTTATTATTAAAAAAAATTAATTTTTACTCTCTGGGCATAGTAACCTCTTACACGCTAGCTTAAGACTAAAATACAATTTCGCTTACAACTACCTTAAATACGCCTCGCATGCACCGTGTTGATGGATCGTTCCCACAGGTGCGCTCGGGTTTCCGGATGCCATTCGGGATGGAATGTGGCTGGTTGCAATGCTGTTTCCGGTTCGCCAGACGCTAGGTCAGCGTTTTGCCGCTTGTGGGAACGTTGCTGGTGATTGGATGCCACCGTGAAACACATGTGAGGGAGAGAAATATTTCGCGACTTAACTTGTATGTGCGGCCGCTTATGAATAAGAAAAGCACCGCGTACACCGCATTTGTTCATTACTCAAAAACAAACGATTTTTGAAATTTGATTTTAATAATTTTATTTTCGTAACCCCAGCTATACTTAATACGTACATATCTAAATATGTGACATATTATGTTAATTGCGTTCCTTTTGTCATCAAATCTTTGGAGTGAACAGAAAAAAAAACACCGCATACACCGCAAATGATATGCGGTGGTGTTCTAGTTCATAAGCGGCCCCACATATCACCGCTTCGGTTATGTCAACATGCATGTGTGGTAGCGCAGGATGCATTGACTCAAAAGCGCAGTAGTCGAATTTATAAGAAAAACATACCCAATCGAGTATGGTAAACACTACTAACGCTTAGGTTGCGGTGGCGGTACACACTTCCACCGCCATTTTTTGGAGTACATTTTTAGGTCCAAGAAAATGATCGCATCTCAAACGCTGGCGGTCACAAAATTATGATCGCATGCCGATCTCTGGTTTTGAACTCCCATCTGGTATTCATCAGATAAATGCTGCTGCTCCCCAAGAGTCTCTTTCGCTTCCGACAGTTGTTTATTCATGCCTATGACTTCATTTATGTAGGAGCAATGACAGTGTGCCTGTCAGACTGAAGAAATTATTACCGAAATTATAACGTTTCAGTTTTTAATGAAGGAACCTTAAAAATGACATCAGGCTCTACCTTTATTTGTACAATTCGTCTCAACGAAATGGTTAAATAACATGCTTATGGGTTTTACTGACTAGAAAGCACATTCTACGTGTCGTAATATTTTCGAATCATTAATTCACCTTAGCGTGGGTTGAAATGTCACGCCATTCACACGCCTTTATGGCCTAGCAGTCAGTACCTGTTCACCGTAAGCACTCCTGAATAATTAGATAAGTTGTTATTATTGTAGGCAATGAATTGACAGAGACGTGAGAGAGAAGTGAAACTTTTAGTTAATTTTTCGATTATGACATACATTTGGACGTTAAGACTTAAGGTGAGTGTTGACTGGATCTTCCAACGACAGTACAGAGGTCTAATGGAAAATATGCTGTTTCAAAATCGACCCAGCCTGGCCAATCCTACAAGAAAGCTAAGCATTACTCATCCTATTATTCGTGAAGAAGACCCCGAGATACATAAACTCACACAAGTACACAGGCGTGAACAGGCGTTCTGGAAATAACTAAAACGTGTGATTTGTCCAAGTTAACCACGTTAGAATATGGATTCCAAACAAATTACGCGTATAAACATTACGAAACAAGTATTACTATAACATAGTACGCCGGACTCGTTTCCGTTGCGAAGCTCTGAGCTGTGGTGTGTAATATACCCTACACCCCGACCTTTAGATCGATTGATTTCACCACGTTCAATTGGGGTACGGTGTCTCCTGATTTTATGCCAGTGGTAGACTCGCCCCACTTCTTGCTAATTCGTCGGTTCATTCGTTGCCCGGACCACCCTTGAGCCCAGTTGCATCTATCCGCTATCTTACTTAGAGATAGGCGGCAGTGTTTTACCTTCTTCTCTTGAATCTTGAAATTAATCGATGATGTTTCCCAAAGCATTTATGACCGCCTGAATATCTACGTAAATTAAAAAAGTTCTTCCGTCTATCGGGTTCATTGATAGCCGGAGGGCTGCCTCTTCAATTTCTCCTATTTGTCTGGAAAACACTGCAGTGGCTTGGAGCCGCATAGCTATTGATAGCCCAGGCGAACTGGCGTATACACCGGAGTATATGTCTTCCTTCGACGTGGCGCCGTCAATGTAAATTTCCGTGACAGTGGAATTCCACACACTTCCTTCATCCCACTCTAATCTCATGCGGATTATTGTTTTGTGCTTATGGGAATCCTCAAGCTATGAAGTAGCTCTATATGCCGTTTGATGTGGTCTTTCCCCATTTCTTACATTCTCTCAGTCTTACTGCTGCATGCGTGGCAATGAGCTTCTCGGCAATCTCCATAGGAAGGAGATTATGTAGGATTTCAAGATCCGCCGCGCCGTGGGTAATGATCTATGTGCACCTGTGATGCAGATGCATGTCGATCATACTTTCTATCGCTTCAGTTTAGTTTGCTGTCGACAATAACACCCAAGTACTTCGCTCGATCAGTAAAAGTTAATTCTTCTTCTGATAGTAGGTATTTGCCCAAGAATCTTTTTCTTTAGGATACGGAAGTTGTTCTTGCTCATTTGAT
Organism: Eristalis intricaria; assembly: GCA_964034865.1. Taxonomy (NCBI): domain Eukaryota; kingdom Metazoa; phylum Arthropoda; class Insecta; order Diptera; family Syrphidae; genus Eristalis; species Eristalis intricaria. Next base: position 110,009,453 of record OZ035873.1, on the reverse strand, counting down.
ACATGCCTCAAACCTCTTACGGTTTTAATGACCCATGTTTTTAGGCCTGCTTCAAGGCATGGGCGTTGTTCTAAGTTTCTGTCCACTTTCTTCTTTAAACAACATAATCACCTACAGCGCAGAATAGTTCGGGGTCTGTGAATGGAGTCGGCCACTTCATCGCCTTCGATCCCTGCATGGCGAGATATCCAGTTGAGTCTTACTCTGTATCTCCTGCTCAACTCTTTAACCTTCTGTAGTCATTCCCACACGAACTTGGATTTGATGGATTAGGAGTCTTGTGCCAAAATGATATAGTATAGTATCTGTCAAGATTGATTTAAATGCATCTGTCTATGGCATAGATTTCTGCTTGGAAAATTCTGGTGCGTTCGCCCATGGATTCAAAGTACTTTGTCCATGGTCCAAATACCCATGCTCCAATTCCTTCATCAGTTACTGATCCATCTGTCTTTGGACTATGAATGCATTGCTAGAGTCCTTTATGGTGTTCAGCTTACTGGTTAAGCACTTTTGGAAATTTATATTTCCTAACCTAATATCGTCATCATTAGAAATGACCAAGAGTGGTCGATTTTTGACTAGAACATCAAATTGTTTCTATGTAATGCACCTCCTTCTTCTTATCTCTCATTTGCCATTCTCGTGATTGCATTGTTTCCACGTTCAGCAAACACAGATGCAAGGGAGTCAGCTCAAAGCACATCCCTGGCACCAGCTGGACAAGTCCTTGTGGCCCCTGTAATACTGAGGCATGCCAATCTTTGAACTTTATTTAATGTGTCTCCCTTGCTCTGATTTGGTTGGTTCTTATGGGCCATGATATTATTGATTCTTGGTTCTTCAAAAAAATTCTACGTCGGACTTATTGTCCCGTCGGTGAGGAAGGCGAAAGAAGGAGAAGAACAACTGCGAACTCTACGAGCTGTACCAGGATGTGGATATAGTCCGGAAGGCAAAAATCCATCGACCACATTGCTCAGCCACATCGAGTGCGTGAACGACGATGCTCCAGCTAAGATCGTCTTCGAATCCAAGCATCCTGGTTCGAAAAGGGGAAGACCGAACGTCCGGTATAAAGACCAAGTAACCTAGACAGCTTGGTCTTGATGACTGGAAACAACGTAGCTAGGACCGTCAGCGATGGAAGGTAGCAATTGCTTAGGCTTAGACCCTCCATGGATCGCATGCCTGATAAGTAAGTAAGTCTATGCTATTATACTGTATACAATTGTTGGTCCAATAAAAGCTGTGTACATACATCCATCTTAGGATGCTTGGATTGTATTCCAGCCAAGCGTCGCCAGATCATTAGAGCACGTGTCACTATCCTGGATATCTCTTCTGTGCGCTTTTCCTGCTGAGTTTGCTGTTGAGGAATGCTGCACTTCACATCTGATTTCTTCTACAAGGCGGTGACCGTGCACCAAATATATGGAGTGGACCAAGCTTAATTTGAATAAATATTTTGTTATATTTAGTTAGTTGTTAGCTCATTGAAATGGTTTTTTTATATTTATTTATATTTTTTTAAATGATTATGATTTAAAATATGCAAATATACAGAGACCAGACAAAAAACTATTTCTTTTTTTTTAACAGTCGACAGTTAATTCGCATCGATCCATAAACTGTTCATTTCCATAATAAATGCAAAACCAACCAATCCCCCGAAAAACAAAACCCAACATTAAACTTTTGGCAGTAAGTCTACATTACGGCAGGAGCTTGATATGTATCTATTACGATTTTTTGTTGTGTAATGTTGAATGCTTTTTGGAATGCAAACCATATCACCCCACCCCATTCTCGTGTAATACCACCAAAAGGCATGCACAACGTCAATTTAACATTTATGAAGATAAATTTGCGCACAAAATTGGTTCAACATTTCCTCCCACCAGTGCGGCGCACTGCCCCACACACAAACATAATTAGTCAATTTTTGTTTTGTTTAAAATGTGTTTCAATTAATGTTCAAAACACATTATATTTTTCCCGTAACGTTCGTACAAACCTCGTCCTTTACAACCACACGTGCCAGTTACCTGTTCCCAAAGGTACGCACAACACACACACACACACCCACCCACTTGGGTATATACCCACAGTACGTAGCTTTGATTAAAGAAATTTAATGTAATTAGAAAAAGTATGCCTCACGAATGTGGCTAAGTGCTATTGGGAGGTACGCTTTCGAATTAAAGTGCTCCTTAGCACACCCTCGCAGTTAACCGTCTTCGTCGGCGCCTCACGTTCGTTCTATTCAACAAACACACGTACACACGTCGACAAACATTGTGGTGGCTCCGAAAAAGAAACAAACACACGCCACCCACGAATCTATGTTTACTCGCCGCCCATCGCGGGCGGCGAAGTACAACTGCCGCCCCAGCCAAGAGTCCTTGGCTGGGTGTGTACCATTTCGGCAAAGACTCAATTTTCAATGTCGCCAAGATTTAGTTCACAGATTCTTCGAAAATTCAAGGCAAATATTTTTAGAAAATTGTGTGCGTCTCGTGGAGGACATATCAATTACAAACGAGTATGTCGCAAACTCTTGTTTCTAGAGCGAGTCTTTTTGTGTGTCCCCCACTTTTGCTTCGTTGTTTTGAGCGATAAACTTTGGAACGAAGTGCAGGAAAATTCTTACACCGAATTGTAGTTAAAAAGCGAATGCAAGTCGTCCACTCGTTCGTGCAACGACACTTATCGGGAGCAGTTGGATTGCTATTCGCTTGTTTTTCTGCATTTTTTTATTCTTTTTCATGGAATTGTTTTCCTAGAGAGTTCAGTTTCAGTGCATTTGCATTTGGGAAGGTTGGGGTCTTCTGTCTTTTCTGTTTGCTTAGGTGGGTGGAGGGGGTGTTTTGTGCTTCCTTTGAATGCCAGTGCTGTGCACGCTTTCATAAGGGAGCACTGCAATATGTCATAATTCTTGTAGCGTGCGCTTTAATTGCATTATTCTGAAAAGTAATTTTCTTATCCGAGAGGAAAAGTACCCTTTTTGTGATGCAATTTAATTTGCATGTTGCACAAAATGAATGTTTAGTTGTGTCAGCAGCAGTATGAGTCGACTTGCCAGTTTCATCAAAATTATTCTTGTATTTAATACTCGACTTTAAGGAGTTCCTGGCAAAGGTGTCGATTTAATGGATGTGTCAGGAGGAAGGAATGTCGGCACGAAGTAGGCGTGAGCTTGCACTCTGTGCTGTTGTCGACATTACTGACAAATCTCTTTTGTTGAGGAAGCACAAATGTCGAAAATAGAATTTATTGCAAAGTTTGAGATCGACGATATCTTCGCCCTTTCTGATGCCTTGCCCGTTCATGGCGTGAATTAACATGATTGTGGGATGGATCGTTGAGTGGATTTACTTCAATTTATTTTGCAGAGCAAAAGTCTAGGCGCACAGTCTCGACGAACAGTATCGCCACAGTGGCGTTTATTTACGTTGATATGACAAAATAGCTGGCCTGAGGAATTAGGTCTACCAGATGCACGATTCTGTTCTTGATGATGACAAAATACAGAAGAACTTCAACAATTACTCTACTTTACACCTCGTGTGTTGGTCCCAAAGACGGGCTCTCCAGTCAAGACCTCCCTCTTCCAATCAATTGAGTTCATTACAGAATGAAATATGTGCAACACTTATTTATTGCACAGAAACATGGGATCGCGAGTGAAATTGTGTCTACATTTTTTTACCCAAAATATACTAGTAATTGGGCTGCAAGCATTTTCATTTTGTGATTTCTATGTACTAAACCACAGGTTAACACGCTTGCCAGACTTCGAAGACGTCTTTGACTGCTCTAAATATATTGAAACGTGCTTCCCTTAAACCCCAAACAAGATCGTTTCTGCTCCTTTGCATGAACGAATGAAAACGTTTATCATTGCGGTTGCAAGCTAGTCCACCGTAGATTAGGTATTGGAAAAGATCCATGATGTGTAGACCTCATCAATTTAAAGGCCGCATCAGATTCGTGGTATACAACGTCATGTTAATTCTACAAGACTCGCTAGCTTGGGTAGGTTATAGATGGAGTCATTTCGCTGCTCCTTTAAAAAGGTTTTGAGCAAGCTCCCAAAAGGTAATGTGACTTATTTCAAAACTCACAGGCCAAGATTAATGGAACTATTTTTCAGAAGTCCGTAAAACTGGTAGCATTGACGTGACTGGTCAAACTCTAGCAATGAGACGGAAGCGCACGCGGTCTAGCTGTGGATGGAAAAACGAAGTATATGCCATTACAAGAAGGACATAAGATCGACGTCTTGGCGTTGCCATGGAACTCATCTACCTTAAGTCAGTGGAGAAAAGAACACACAGCATCGGAAAACAACGCAAAATAAATACTGACGACGGCTGTTTCTTTGAACTCAAGAGCTGATTTAGGAATTAAGCCCTCTCTCGGCTTATACAAGTCGTTGGTCTGTCCTTCTGCACGTCGCAGAGGCATACAGAGTTTAAAAAGCGCACGAATGAATGGGTGCTTGTTTTCTTCGAGAGAATAGTTCTTGTACTGTCGTCTCACTAACATGTCCGAACATGCCGCTGGTCAGATCACAACTGTTCTGAGACAAAATTGAACATGCATACCAGGCAACAAAGATAAGAGTTAAGATGCTGAGTGTTGTGACATATAGAAGAGAACCTCCCACTGGTTAACGCTCTACCGTAGAAATGCCAATAAGGAGTGCCATTGAAAAAATTTATAATAATAATAATAATAATATGGGTGGCGCGACAGTCCGAGGTGGACCTGGGCCTAGCTTCTCAGCAACCACTTGTGTTGTGCGTGCTATTGTTCTTTCACGAGTGGAAGGGATCTACAGTTTAATGCCGACTCCGAACGGCGAATTTGAGAAGCTTTTTCTAGACAGGAGTACTCTTTGAGCATTGTCAGTGACTCGAAAGAGGTGGAGCCGTGAATTATGATAGGTGGTAAATTCGGGTATCGAACCAGGCACCCTCTGCGTAGGAGTCGACACACTTACCCACTACGCCACGGCGACCCGAAAAAATGTACCCACTGAAATTTGATTGCAAAAGTTCTGCCCGTTGTTTTCTTCAGAAATATTCGGATTTTATTCAAGAAGGCTCAAAATCATAATGACCTTTTCTGGTTTCATAAGACCGGCTTTTAGACCAGACCCCTTTCTTTTCTTTCAAATGACAGATTCTCTTTGTAGTTCTTAATAGCAGTAGCAGCTGTTTTCCTACTAATTTCAAGTTCCTTTGAGTTTTTTTATACGTCCACCCTGGATGTATTAGGTTAGCGTGATAGCCACCACTATAGCAGTTGTGGCCCACTTAGATCGTGGTTGGATCCTTTGTGTTAGCTGGGTGTACTAAGATACACTTGATAATATTTTTTCCTACATCCAAATTAGATTCCATGTTGATTATGGTAACCACCATACAGAAATGACATATAATAGAAGCATGTCCAGCACTACAAAAGAAAATGTATCATCCACGATCAACTACGAATACGGGTTGTGCAAGGACACGGGCTTAGCTGGATTATGTAAAATGCGTAGACAACTGAGCACCAACTCAAAGAGTCGAAATCTGCGGGCCAAGACAAGTGGCGGAATTTCATCATCAAAAGCCTCTGGCATACTTGATGTGCGGAATTGGTGCGAAATAGCTGGGGAGGCATCTCAGTTTAGGTCCAGGTCCAACCCGGCCTATGAGATGAACAAAATATACGTCTGCACTTTTTAACAACTTTCAATGTCCAAAATATAACTTCCCAGAAGTTGCAATTTTGCTCTGTTTAACGAGACTAATGAATGCCTTCTCTTACAGCGAACCCGTCATGTAGCATATTTTTCTGGGCCTGCAGCAGTAAGCACCAGCTCTTCTTCTGTTTCCAAGCTAAGGCTTTCTGGACAATTGGCTCAACTATCACTCCCAGATTCCTATGTATGTCATTCTTGAGCAGGAATTCGACGGACTGTAGTTCCAGTTCACCATTCTCCTCGCAGTCAAAATGAAAAATAATTGATTGGACTAAACATGTCCATCTGCCTTTTGTGAAGTTGTATTCCTCCCACTTGGCCTTCTGCCGATTCGACATCACCTACGAAACATTCTTTCCATCAAACTTGCGAGAAAATCAGTAGGGGTGCATTCTGGCTAAAGATTACATTGCCCTGTCGGATGCCGTTCTGAACCCGCTGATGATGCATGTAGATGATATTTCATCTCAAACGGGTATAGCGGCGCCAAACACATCACTCGTGAAAACAGGAGGCCTCCACCAAATGTACTCCCATCACAGTTTGTAGGATTCCCCGAAAACACTACGGTATCGTTCCACCGTTGCGTATCTATATCCGAGAAATAAGAGTTTTAACTGCTTTTGGAAATCAGATTTTCAACTTATAAGCATTGTTGCTAGTGACAATGGGTTGATCCATTGTCAGTATGTCTTGCCCTGTTAGCAGGAATGTCTGTACAACTTTTCTAAATTCCGAAAATCATGGCACAGATTAACTTATCTTTCATAACAGGGCAGCGAAGGGTGGTAGTAGAAATTGGCCCATACACTGCTGCTCGAAAACGAGTAAATGAGGAATTCCTGGATTCGAAAATAGTCAGATTACGGAGATTGATCGTCAGCATCATCGAGGCAACCGGTCTCCACAGAAAGGTATGAGCGGATATTCTTGCGAAAGAGTCGTAGAGCTGGAGAATCCGTAGCATAAAAAGTCAACCTTAGATAAAGCCACCGAACAACGGCCATAAATTGGATCAACGTTGAGAGCTCTGGGCCAAAGAGTGCTCACCAAGAAGACATCGTAATGGTCCGTTTTAATCGAAAGGATGACACCAACGCCGCGCCGCATAGTGGATTAACTCCATACATTAAGCAGATATAAATTGCAATATTGGCAGGACCTACCTACCTATATTGAGCTACTTGTCGAGTTGAGGCTCACTTATTCATGAATGACTAAATTGACAAACCTGGAGTTAAGGATACACCTACAACGGTTGTGTCAAAGACTTGCATATTCTACTTAAAACATAAGGCCTATCAGCATGTATTATATCAAAAAATGTTGATTGAAAAGGATGGTGCACTATCTGGCGACAGAAACAATTAATTAAACAGGACTTTAATGAGTCCTTAATGAGCCAGCTTGTGTCGCACCACGTTAAGATATACGCAATGAACTGTGCAGTTCGGGTCGAGGACCTCCGAACGTTTCGAAATCTGCACAACTTCCGGCAAGGAGAAGCGCTGTTTTGTGATTTTGATCTTGTACTGGGGAAGATTGTGTGTCATGGTAAGCATGCATGCCCGACACGGAGAACACTATTTCAAGTCCGAATAACTGTTGCGTTACGCAGAAACGTAGACGCGCGTTCCTAACGTGCCTTTTGCAAGGATTGAAAGATAGATAAAACGAGCTGATCTTGAGGTCAATGAGGACGAAAAAAGATAAGAGTGAAGAGACGTTCTGTCACACTCCAATTAAGGCAAAACATCACGATACACAGTTCTGATGTAGCAAATGAGCTATGCTCGGTGCAAACGTGAACTCCACAAAAGACATCCTAGTAAAGATCCGAAGTAGAATCGCCACAACAGGGCTCAAACTCTTATTTCGCCTTGTATGGACACCAATGCTCTAGTTACGAAACGAGCCTCTTGGTTCGAGAAAAAGAGGAAGGCTGGAAGCAGCGTACTTAGGGTCGTCTACGATGAATCCGACTAACGCGCTATCCAAAGCGACCTTGACTCTTTCTTAAACGTAACTATACGATCCTACTAGCTAATTCTTCCTTTGACTTCATACAATGCTGGTCCAAAGAACTCTCAATCCCCAACGTTACAAAACCCCTTAACATCAACTTTTTCAAATCTGGTCCACACTACGATAATCGCTCAAGCCGTATTGAAGCTGTCGAACGTAGATTCCTGCGTTTTGCATTACGTGATCTCCCGTGGTCTGATAGCCTGACTTTACCACACCATACAGATCGCCTTGGATACATTAAAAATCGCCGTGAAGTAGCCGACATCATATTTTTGTACAAAGTCTTAATAGGAACAATTGACTCGTCCGCCATTCTGGAAATGTTCCCCTAAACTCCAACCCAGTCGCCTGAAGTATGTTCCCCTTTTCCGACCTCCCCTCCATCGTACCAACTACGGCCTGCGTGAATGTTGCGCCTAGCAAACATATCTCAGAATTCCCTTGAGCTCGGATTCCCACTCTTCAATTCACTCCATTAGAAATTCCTTATTCACGTCTTCATCACTATCCCTGCTTTAAAATTAATATATGTCTTATGTGAAGGAGATAAGACATATATTAATGTAAGTTAGTTTTTAATCGAAATGTAAGTTTTTAAGTTTATGCTTAAACTAAGTAAATAAATAATTAAATAAGTAAATAATTAAATAAGTAAATAAATAAATAAATAAATAAATAAATAAATAAATACATAAATAAATAAATAGATAAATAAATAAATAAATAAAATTGATAGATTAATAAATAAATAAATAACTAAATATAGGATGGCAGGCACCATGGGTACCACGGTTGACAAGCAAGTACATTATGACCCACTAAATTGGCTTACAGATAATGTGATATCACATTACTGGACCCGTATAGAGTGTCTAGCCGTCAATGAAAACACTACGAGCTTATAATACTTGAAGGCACATGATGATAATAATATATGTGGCGCTACATTGGTTGACCTGGCGTTGGTTCTACTACGGTAGCCTGAACCTACTTGACTCTTGAGCTTCAGAAGCTTTACCCAAACATACATTAGCATTGTCTGTGACTCGAGAGAGGTGCGGATGTCAGGTATGAACATTTTTCGAATCGAGGAAAGCAGACAAACAGCTTAGGAGTCGACACAACTACGCACCCCGCGCGCCGCGGACATCAGTTACTCCAAACTGAAATTTAAATTGTTTTGATTTCCTAACTATATTTTACATTTAATAGAACTTAATTCATCTGCGATATATGTTCTTATCTTAGGAAAACGAACTAATGATAAACGCACAAAAATCAAGTCGAATTTGTATTTCTAAAATTCAGAATTGTGCGGCAATGTGAAGAACATTGCAGAAGCACACACATCAGAGTTGGCATGCAAAAACTTTTGTGAATGTTTCTTATTATCCTTTTCACAGGCTCTATCTTGATATTTCAGGACTTTTATTGCTGACGTTTTTGCAAAGACCATGTGCAACCAATTGAAAAGCGAAACTTTTTCAAAATCCTAAAGTTGTTTAAATTCTTAAAATTGGTACGTGTTTTCATCTTCATAATCCATGCAATGTATTCTTAAGGCAGACATTTATTCAGCGCTATGCGGAAATAAAACTTTAAATGGGATGCCCAACAGAGCAGAGAGCAGAGAGTACATAAAGGCAAATGTGTATCTACGACTACCCCAGGTTCCCAAAGATGGTACTCGAACGTATACCTTCACTCCTGTATAACTGAGGACTTTGGTTTCAGCGGCTCGCAACTGAACTGAGGCGAAAATCATATTACTATCCAGAATGTAGATGAAACTTTATGGAAAGTAAACAAGTTATTTTTTCGAAAATGCAAGTATTTTGCATATTGAATCAGTTTAAATTGTACTCGTGAAGCTGTAATCTATATCCTCACTGGATAATAATTCATGGTGTAGTGTATGCATTTTAATGAGTATGAGTTCCGGGAAGGTTCAGATGAAATTAAGTTTTGCCTTTGGGAAACTAAACATCTGAACATATCTAATAATCGCAGTCTTCTCAGTTGCGTGAACAATGTTGGAAACGAAGGAGGAAGATATTAGTCCCTTCGAGAGTGAAGTTCTGCTTGCAATCTTTGGCACGGTCGGGTGGTTGGAGGAGTTTGACAGTTGCAATGTCATATTATTGACAAAAATGTAATCAAGCATTTTACAGTGGGGCACAACACCCCAAAAACATGAAACAATACCTTTGACAAATTTTAATATATGCTTAAGAAAATGTTCAATGGTCTTAAATTTTCTAAACATTTATTTACATTTATTTTACATCTGTTTTGGTAGTTATATATATAGAAGAACGATTTAACATAGATAAAAGATAATTAATGATATCTATAGTATTTTTTTGTATCGCATCATGCGCTTGTGAATAAAATCAATGGAGGTCTCCCCGAATACAAGCAAACCTTTTAAAAGCAACAAATTGTATTCAGCTGAGATTTACCAACGCCATCCTAAGCCTACCTTAAGTCCTCGCTTAATAGGAATTTCATTGAAAACCCGCTTATAAGCAACGCAATTGTATGCCCATGCGTATGTGTTATTATCTGGGAAATACTGTAGTTTGATTCACCTGATGAAGAATCATCTTCCCTTCCGAAGTCTTTATTTCTCGTGTTTTTTGCTTCTTCAAATAATTGTCGATAGGAAGAAGAGCAGCTTATATTATTCATATACATTATATTGATATATTTTAAATTGACGAACAATGGTTTTTTTTCTTAAATTATAAAAAGGCAGCCGATCTCTTTTGAATCTGTTAGCCAACAAAATTAGCATTATTTAATTGCGAATATATCGATGTCGACGGATGTAGAAACCTACTTAAACTTTTGGTTTAAGAAATGACACAAAATGTTCGCTTCTAAAACACACTGCAACCATGAACTGTACGACGTCATGAGTCTAGCCAGACATCTACGGATTCAACACCTAAGCTAGCTAGGCCATGTACAGCCTATGGACAACTTAGCTACGGTCCAAAGAATAATTGACAGAGCAACAGAGGACGCCCACGTACAAAAGTGGCGTACATAAGTCGAGGGGGGCCTCAACCGACTGGGCTGACTGGAGAGACATGGACGTTGGACGACCATGTCCACCCCGGACTCTAGCACCCTAAGAAGAAAATGAAACAGTTGCATACTTTGTAATATTGGGGCGTGTCTTTGCTATAATTTGTCTTTCTCAGAGAAAAACTTCAAAACCCTAATTCCGGAAAGAGACCTGTGGTGGCAATATACCATTCGGTAACGCCATAAATTTCCACACAGACGGAGTAGGCAGTTGAATTTTCTCTGAACATCTCAATCTCAATAAATCAATCCATCTACCTAATCACTGCAGCGTTTTCCATGCGGAAATAATGGCGATCAGCGAAGCCCTGTCCTGCCTGAGGTGAAACTTGATATCCGCCCGTGATATCCGCATCTTTACTGATAGCTAGCCACCAATCAAATCCCTCACATCGTGCTCTATAAACTCAAAAATATTCATAAGCTGTCCCAAATCTCTTGACGAGATATCCGAACAGTTTTGAATTCGCCTGTGTTGGGTCCCGCGCCATAGAGTCATTATGGGAAACTGCGAAGCTGACAAACTCTCAAAAATCGCCACTACACTGCCAGAAGACGGAACCTTCTGTAACTTAGGTACTTCTCTAGCTTCCTTTTCGTTACAACTCATTAACCAAAGCAGTGGTTATATTCACCGGACACAGCCCTTTGGTATTACACGCGAAAAGACTAAGACTATTTTCTAGCGATTTCTATAGAAGTTGCCGAGACGAGGAAGAAGAGGAAAGTGTACAACACCTTCTCTGCAACTGCTCTGCACTTGCCTCTACTAGGAAAGCTTCTCTAGGCTCCTACTTCTTCGATAATCTAAGCGAACTGAGAAAGACATCAATCAAATTGCTATTAGACTTCATTGACATGCTGACTGTCGTAATAACCCCTCTCTTTTTAGACAGACCCAAGTGGCAGTACAACGGACCGACTTTGGCCTAAGTGCATCTAAGCCACTTACTACCTACGTACCTTGCTATAATTTTATTTTTCTATCCTCCTGGATTCTTTTCATCTCATTTATTTCGTGTTCGATGAAAAATGTGTATAAATTTATAATAATTAAGTGTTTTTGCACACCACTTATTCGAATATATAGTTGTATCGATTTTGTGTTATTATCAATACAATGCACATGTCCAAAATTTCAATGAAAGTTCTTAATACAGTATAACATCCACGTGACGAAGCTGAAGAGAATTAGAAAATATTCGTTATATCAAGCAATTCGTTTCAATGAAGTTCGTTATATAGAGGTTGGGTTGAACTACGATTCGTTTAAATAAGGTCAACCAACATAACATAGGTACTCATTTGCTTACCATATTATAGCGAACGATTTCCATTTATAATAGTTGTGTTTGAACTATTAATCATGAAACAATAACGAATGTCTTACGAATAAAATAACGTCACCGCCACCGTTGAGAGGTGAATTGTTGTACAATTAAGTGTGAATAATCGCTAAGATTTGTTATGTAAAGTTATATTTAGCATTAGCTCTCACAGGTAGTTCTAGTGGATTTCGAAAAATTCGTTAAATCAAGGAAATCGTTATATTGATGACGTTATATCAAGGTTGCATTGTATATGAAAATCATGAAATCCGTCCAAAATGTTTGATTCTCAAATTGATAATCACACTAGATACACAATTGGAAAATTAAGATGTTGCTAATCAAGCATCAGAAAGCACAGACAATCCACCTTGCAATCCAACAACTATGCCCAAAGATGAACTAAAGGGTGTCTCAAAATTAACGCACGATTTGAGTTAAGTAGAAAACACAGATTATAGTCTTGTGATTGTTATTTTTTTAGATAATTTATTTTCTTAACTTATTCAATTTCCACGATCGTTATGCATAAAGGTGGCTGCACTTCATTGATGTAGCGTTGAAGTTCCTCTTGTACTTCACGGGAGGATGTGAGCCCCATTAAATCACCTAATCTAGGCGGTCGTTTGTGATCACTGAAACAAGAGAGCACAAGACCGGCAAATTTTTGATGCAGTAAATTTCAAGCGCCGTCTAGTTGAAGCCACATATTCGTCACATCGATATCCAATGTCGGCAGATATCTTATCGAGCACCAGTAACAGTCAATCCCCATTTTCAAACAAACTATGGTCCAATGATGCCTCCGGCAGATGATCCCGATCGAAAACTAAGACTTTGTGGATGCTTTTATTTTCCGAAAATCACTCGTGGGTTCAGCGAACTCCAAACATGGCAATTTTGGCAACTAGCGATAAAAAACGGTTAGGGTTCCCATACACAGCACACTTGTGCGAGCGCATGTGTCGGTGTGATGAAGTTGGGCTAGTCCGTACACCGATTTTTGATGTGACACACCGTGTGAGTAAAATTAAAATGGTCCCATTTTTAGTGTCAGTATTTCGCCAAGTCTGATGTGTGCGCGTGTCGTGGTAACGAACCCCAATGAACATACCAATATGTGCTTTGTAATGGTAGGATGATTTTGCGCGAACAATTAGCATTTAAGTACCATTATTTTTTAAATCGCGTTGTTGTACCGTGTGAGGGTGCATTTTTTCTAATCCTTGTAAAAATTGTGTCTAAAAACTGCACAAAATGCGGCAAATTCACACAAAAATTAACACTTTGGGACACCATTTACGTTGATATCTCACACATAACCTGATTTGTTTATTTTCAATTATATCAACACTTTTGTTCGAAGATGTGACCGTGTTTTGTTAACCACCAATAGGTATACCCTTTGCCAATTCTACATAATTGCCCAAATCAATCCTCATATAAAGTGTCAATCCTTTCTCCAACTCTGACAGCGGCAACTTTTAAGTGCTAAAATTCGCCAAACAAATTTACTTTGAAAAGAATTTCACATGTGCCACAGAATTTGCAAATATTCATGTGAATGTATCTCATTTCCACAGAAAGTCGTAATTTTCAATGTAAATCTCCTTCGCACGACCCCTTGCTTAAGCAAAAGCCAAATTAACATTTCCGTCGACTTCCAATTCTCCATCGACAAACTGGAGAAACCGCCAGCCCAAATAAACGTTCTGGTTAAACGCATCCAAGAGATAAGAAGGCAAAGTGAAATCGTTAACTCAACTTGAAAATTATTTCCGCACATACACATCCAGGGAAATTAAATACGAAATTCAAAAATAAGATAAAAAAGGAATCCTGTTTATATGAGGCCCACCACCAAATCCGGGATACTTCAGTCAGCCGAGAGTGCGAGTTCACTGTCTTCCTCGAGACGCTTTCGTGTTCTTCAAGCAACAAATCTCCTCATTTATTATCAGATTTGAGAGGAAACTTTTCCACCATCTCACCACTCACACACACACACACACACACATACAGTGATGGAGGGAGGAGGAAAAACTTAGCCCCAAAAACACCCACATCCACGCTCATAAATACCTTAGAGTAAATTTAATTAAGCATATAATGCGTATAATAAGGAACGCAGACCAAAAAATCGAAGTACAGACGAATTTTCCCGGCAATTTCTTTCCGTGCGGAGCCAACTCATGCGAGAGTTGCCACAAAAGTTGTTGGAATTTCATACGATACTCCCCTGATTTGGGATTCAGTGGATTGAAAGCAGCCGTATGATGGTGGTGTTGTGTTCGTGTTTTTTTTTTTTGTTTAGTCTCACCGTTAAAAGATACACGGATACACATATTTATACTTATATGTAATTTGTTTTGCAAACTTTTACCATTAAAGTCACATAGTGGTAATTGATAGAAGTTGCAAGGAGAAAAAAGGTCCCTGGGACTGGGAACATATGCACGCACGAGAGCAGATATGCTGGTGTTTGATTTTATTATCGTCAATTGAAGGGCATTGGCAGTGCTGGACGCAGGATCACATTAAAATTGTTTTCAAGAGAACATTTCATAAGTTTTAATGTAATTTCGCAAAAGTTTAGCTGATGTGCAAAAATAATTGCAGCTGTATGCGTCATCAACTAATCCATGGACAGGATACAAACTCATTTCATTGTGGGTGATTTAATGAATCTTCTTAATCGAATGGAACAACTTTGCTTGAAATGGTTTGCTTAATTCTTTGGAATATGCCACCATAAGAGCGTTTAATTGAAATGGCGATGGGTACTAGTGCAACTTACATAAGAATTTTCGGCGGGCGGGGGTCAAGTCAAGTGTTGTTTGAAAATGTCCGTGGAGTTGACTCAAAACAATTCCATCAAGAGCTATGTATTTGCAGGGTCTTAGAAAATATTTTCTGTGTAATGGGCATAGAATGCAAAGAGTATCCAAAAGTTTGACCATATCGTGCTTTTCCTTATTCTGACCCGGATGACAGACAGTTTCCAAATTAAAACCATGTTCTTTTGATATCACTTACCAAACACACGAATAGCAACACTTCCCTATAGGTATTGTCTGACTGACGGACAGGGGATACCTTAAAATAAACCTGGAGCCAGGGCCGTAGTCGAATTTGAATTTAGAGTAGGGCGCAGGTTAAAATTTACTTGATCTAATCTGGTGAATCGATTATCGTCATACATGTGTAAGGCAGTATTTAGCTGTTGGGAGGAGGCTTATCTAAACATTTATTTATTGACCACTGATGAATGATAACGCTGTGTTCTTTCACCAGGTGGATAATAAGTACTGGTAGAGAAGATAATTCTTGATCATTGCTAACAATGAAGTTCCGAGAAGCTTTTCATTTATAAAGGTTTATAACATGCATCAAACATAATTTCAAAGTAGAGAATAATAAAAATTAAAAAATAATAAAAGGCCGTCCTTAAAAAATCGAATTCTTCGATCTGTCGTATAATTAAAAATACAAAATGCAAAATGTAATACATACTTCATTTAGATCAACTGACTTCATTCTTTCATGGGCTAGAAATACCATGCCTGCCAATACTTACAGTCCTATGGAGAACCTTTGACGCCTATTGATTGCAGTCAATGTTGAAGACGTAGCTTCGCATACATCAGAACGGGCTTCTATGGTCGCCACAGATACAAATAGTTCATACGTATCTCTTAACGCCTCTAGCTGCTGGTACAAAACTTGCAATATATTTTCCGTTTTATCCTCGAGACTACTTAATTAAGCCTCTTGGTGGAATTGTTACAATTGTGAACAGTTGTGAACAATTTGTTGAAATGGTGAATTGTGGGTAATAAATTATTAGCACCAGGAGATTTGTTTAATTTTTTAAACTTACAAGAAAAAAAATAATGCTTCGCTAATCCGAATCATATTTAATCCAAATATCGAACGTCTATTTTTACTCATTATGTACTCTACAATCCGAACTTACCCCGATTTTTGTACGCTGTAGTCAGAATTCCAACTAAAAACCATAGGTACGAACGCATTTGCAGTATTTTAAAATATGCTTTCTGTCGTACCAAATGATGAATTAGCCACTTTCTTGAAAAGCATGACGCTAAAGGACGCACTTTTCCTCCTGGTGAGTGCTGGGGAAAGGCTTTCACTAGAAATGAAATTGTATCCCAACTTCTGACATAGCAAATTTTTCGGAAACTATTCTTGGCTATATCAGGAATTTAACTGACTGATAATAAAATGATCGACTGGATGAATGAAAAGAACATTCGGGAGAGATAGATACCGAAAAAAATGAGCCAGTACATCAGCAACAAGGGAAGGTTACTCTTGAAGATGTAATAACAGCGTTGGCTGTTTCTATAAAATAGAGGTTGGAGAACGAAGCATCTGCTTCTGATATATTAGTTTTGCAAAACCTTAAAGAAAAGGTCTTGATTGCAATGCAATGCACAATGCTCGAAACGCTTATTATTTGCTGTATATTCGCGTTCAAATGTGTATATGAATTTATTGTATATTATTTATTATATTTAAAGTTTTTTTAGTTTGTATTATTCGCATGTTTAAGCAGCAATAAACATTAATTTTTCTCGTTAAGTAACACCTCTTTTCTTTGTCTTTTCCTGTACTCGTTAGGCTGAATAATTCGATAAACTGAATACCCCTTTGCATCAATCGATTCGGATTAGCGAGACATTACTATATTTCAAAGTTACCACTTTGTCTACATCCAACTCATCGAGACTTGCTATAGAATTCAGAAGATCGGCGTTGTCCGATAACCTCTTTGTAATTCAGTTTTCGAATTGGCCACTTGCATATTCATTAGCTTCTTCCAAAATTTTCCAAAATTTCGTCTGATCCCAGTTTAGTTAATTCATTTTGGACGCACATTATTTAGTGGCGTCTTTCAACCCTGCCCTTCTAGCTTGGGAGGCTCTATCTGCATGTTGAAAAGCCTGGTTTTGAATTTTCTGGACACGAACATGGCCATTAGAAATAATGAATTAAGCATGTCTTTCTTAAAATTTTTTGATGACAACGATTTTCAATTTGATCTTTAGGATGTATCCTCACTTGGAACGTCAAAAACAGCGGTTTTTTGCTATTATTTTTCCGTGGTCGAACATTAAAATATTTGACAGCAAATGTTTTTCTACACGAAAAATATGTATTTACGAAAAATAATATAATTTTTTGTATCAAACTATAAAAAATGCGTGGATGTATTGTGCGGAGTTCAAAAAGGCTTTACGGTGATCACTGCAGCTCGTCACTGGATTATCTGAAATCAAACAAAATGCAAAGCTTTTTAGTTAATGATATGAACGAAGGAACTTAAACAATTCAGATTTTTCTAAAAATAGCGGACCTTGAACCGAAGATTTAACACAAATTTCTCTTACGTTTTCTGCTTAAAAAAAAGGGTTTTCGAAAAGGAAACTCCTTTGTTCACACGAAGAACAATACTATATAGGATAAGCAATAAAAGTTTCAAACTGATCGGTAAGGCCGTTCTCAAGTTACAGTGTGTAGGGGAATCCCAAAAAAACGCTCGTGCTCCTCGTATGACAGTTTATTCCAGAAAGAGTTCTCTTGACAATTTGTACATACTTTTATTTTGTGAATTCAACGAAGAATATAACAGATTTCCATAATTGCGAGAAGATTAGACAATCAGGTTGGCAAAGAAAAGTACTCATGTGCAAGATTGGAATAAAAACTGGTCACCCAGCTACAGTATGGTATGCAAAAATGCGCCCGACAGAATTTTCTTTTCGTTAAGTCCTACAAGTGATCACCGACTTCGAAGACAGGGTTTTGAGAAAAACGTGTTCAAAGTTTTGAGTACGTTTAGCATGTAGATAGAGACGGTTTCACTCAGCATCCTGATCTGCCTCAAATTTTCAGAGAATACTTTTGAAAAATTCTTCTTTTAGAAAATCAATAAAAAAAAACGATTTTCTCAAAATTCCAACTGAGGGTACCCCCTTCAGTTGTCAAAAACGATGAGTATCACTTACTACTTTCGTAACCGCCAAGTGATTTGATTTGTCTAGACGTGGGTGGCCGTGGCGTTGTGGGTATGTGCGTCGACGACTACGCACCTTAACCTCGCTGCCTGGGTTCGATTCCCGGCCGGTACGACTACGGTCCGACCTCATTCGAGTCACTGACAATGCTCAAAGAATAATAACTGTCTAGAAATAGCTTCTCAAACTTGGCCGTTCAAAGTCGGCATAAAAGTGTAGGTCCCTTCCACTCGCGGGGGAACAATAGCACTCACAACATGAGTGGTTGCTGTAGAAGCTAAGCCCTGGCCCACTATGAGCAGTAGTATTAAGTGCCTTGACCAACGCTGTTCGAGGAGGTCGGGGAGGTCGTATAAGACAATTTTTTTGTCATGTTGAATGAATTCATATAACATGATGAATTAGTCAAAAAATACGACGGAGGAAAGTCATTTCCGCGATAGACCTGATACCGATCAAATTCAAGAGATGGTTGTAGGTAATAGTTATAAAAAAAAGTAATTGCGTGAAAAAGAGGACAATCACTTACTTGTCTTCCAGTTATTGGCAGAATAAAGAATATGATTCCTTGTTTAATTCGAAGTGCTTTAGATATCGGTACGATACATGGGACTCTATTCGGCATCTTTCTTATCTTTTTCCAGTCATTTAAAACTATGAACATTCATATTTTTAAGGCCTCATAACCCCCTTTTTATTCTCATTGATGCAAGCAGTCTTATCCGTATCATAACATCAATCGCGAATTAATCTCACGTCGCGTCGCAAGGAAATTAGTTGGATCCATGTTTAAGTGCCTCATTTCCACGTTTCTCTTCTACGAGAAGCTAATTCGAGTTTTTTATTTTCATGTTGTTATAACTTCCGAGAGCTCAATTCTATAAGTTGCACCAGAAATAACAAAGTCCTCGAAGGATTCGCGTGTATCTGCAAAACTAAGTTCTAAATTCAACCCAGTCCTCATGCTCCATACGAATCGCATCCAGCCAACGCCGAGTCGAAGTTTCCTCGATTTCCTCCAGTTGTTGCTAGTTACCATCTGGTGTGCGAATCTGCTTCAAACTCTGTGTTTGCTTTTCAGTTCAGTCAACTTAATTTATTACGAGTGTGTGCATCTCACGTATTCCACTATCTGGGCTTTGATTTTGCGCCGTGAACGGATATGGCAAGGAGCTAGTTTCCAAGCAACAAACACGATATATGCTTTTGCATATTTGGATGTACACAACATCCAGATGTATCGAGTCGACAGCTAATTAAAGCAAATTCATGTGATCAAACATTAGATTCTATAATCAAGCATTCGATGGTGTGAAGGAGCGCTCTCGTCCCTGTATGTTTCTTCTGCGTAAAGTACACTTTAGTGTTTGCTTTTCGTTGCAATTCAAATGAAATTTGATAAAGTGAGGTTGGAGCGAGGCTGGAGAATGCAAATATAGGCTCTGTTCAGGTGGGATTTATCCCACAAGAGTTCGTAGCCGTAAGATTACGTTGAAGGACTTGTTGGGACAAGGACGGTGTGCATATTTTTAGTTCTCGAACTTTAATCGACTATGAAATGGAGAATTTTAATTAGAAAAGTTTTATCTATGCTGCCACGATGCACTTCTGCGGGTGGATGCGTCCTGTGTGCATTCAAATAACTCATCGGCGCAGCGGCATGATTTGGCGTTTGGTTATAATCTCTTGAATATAAAATTTAACTTTCTTTAATCTTACTACATGGTGTAAGATGGGTTTTTCTAGGAGATTGGTGGTTACAAATTCCCAATTGGAAAGTACAGGGTGGGCCATCTAGTATTTTGTTTTTTTTTTTTCTTTTGACACTGACGACTGTTTCCCACTCGAACTCTTGGCACATAGTCGGTATCATACCTCCGCGGAACGAAATGAGTCGCTTTGGGCTTGAACAACGTTAGGAAATAATGAACTTATATGCTGCTGATATGAAGCACCCACCACGGCTGCTGTACACAGCAGTGATGAGTTAGACTGTTATTTTAGTGGACAGCCCTCATAGTCCCGTGGTCGTACGATGCGCACCGCACAGATTAGAATATTGCTGCTGTGGCAGAGAGCATCATTGGACCTTTGTTCATGGAAAATGAGGCTGGAAACAGAGTAACGCTCAACGGTGGGCATTCCAAAACCATGTTAATCGTTCTCTTTTTTAATAAAATCTAAGACACGGGCTTGTACGACCTCTAGTTCATGCTGTATGGAGCGCTATGCTACACAGCCCATGCTTGAATCGATCTTTTGCTTACGAAATTCCAAAATCGTGTCATCAGCCGCCTTGCCGATGTTAATTAGCGGGCTCGGGGTTTCGACTTAACCCTTCGGAATTTTTTTTGTGGGGCACCCTAAAGGACTGATCCAAACAATCCGTGAGCTACCACGCGATACCATCAACATGGTCCTGTAAACTTTGGGTGACAGAATCCGCTCTTGCGAAGCCAGCCGAGGCAACCACTTGAACGACGTTGTATTTCATAATTAATGCAATTACTATTAAACCCATAATACATGAAGCAAATTTAATTTTGTTCATTTTAACGCATTTTTAAAACGAAACTCGTATTTGGACTACCCTGTGTATGTCCTAGACTGAATCATAACCTTCTAGGGACATGATGGTTTGTAGTGACTTAACTTAGAGGCGGTAATGTGCGTCAGTTCCTACATTGACTTGCGACTGGAGGAGCCGTGAATGAATGTTTTTCGAATCGGGAATTGAAACTAGGATCACCCAGCGTGGAAGTCGAAGCACCTAGGCACTACCACACGGCGCGGCGGCCGCCAAGGTCAAAACCTACGCATTATTGACGATACCCATCTACAGGAGCAGATTGTTTGTGTTTTCTTTAAGAAAAAAAAAAACTTTTCATCGACTTGTTTACTACCTACCACCATCATCTAAAGTGGTCGTACTTCAAAGTAACAGAAAATCTCCGGCATAATTTGGCAACTCATTATTTTCTCACCTCACCGTCCGCACTCGCACATGTTACGCAATATTTATTGATTTGTACTTACGAGTGACTTGTGCCCAATCGAAAGCCTGTGAACAGTTGTCCCTTTGATAGACAACCGCCGACTTTTTCCTGTCAACTTACCAAGTTGACATCAGGGAAAAGAACTCCGCAACAAGACACGAAGAAGACGCAGTAAATACCTTAAGCCAATTTGTTGAAGCTACATCAACGTTTGAATGCTGTCGAGTGAATGTCAAATTATTGTCAATGTGAATGATTCTCATGTCAAAGTTAATGATGTTACCAATGGCAGTCAATCTTCGAAACATTATAGCATTGACAAGACATGCTCATGAGTCACATTTCTGTATCGCCGTGAGTTAAAAATGAGAGTATCCTAGTCATTGACTGGGGTAACTGACGTTGAGGAACGAATGAACTGATTTGAGCATTGCAAAATGTATAATTGATGTGTTTCTCAATCGGTTGTCACCGGCAATTAATCGTATTATTCAGGGTTCCCAAACTACGAGTGGAAATATTTTCTTTCAATTGAAAACTTCAATCCAATTAGTTGGCAATTTTAATGGGGTCCATATGGACTGCAACACATACAGACATTCCGAAGATTGTGATCATCAGTTCGAAAGGATTGGAATTATTTTAAATATTTCAATCAATTTGAGGGATCAACCATCAGAACCATTACTCCACATACTTCCTTCCCTTGAAGATGTAGATAGGGTGCCTTTGTATGTTTATACCAACATTTCAAAGCATCTCATGAATAGATTCAATTGCCTGATGACACTTTAACAAATCGAAGCATTCCTTTCATTAAGGCAAAATTGTTTCATACCTGGAACTGTCTGCCCAAGGATTTAATTCATTTAGCATCCAAGCTACTAAATTCCCATGCAAAGCCCAGCAAAACTTCAAAAGCATCGGATTGCATAGAGAGGGAGAGTCAAACGCCATATATGTAAGCACCCAGCAGATGAATATTGTCGCATGGTTACTAACAGGCGCACTATAGGTCTAGGAACTTACTTAGTCTGTACCTTGCTAAGGGAGACTTGTTTCACATGTGAGGATATGGTACAAATACTCACACATACCAAATTCATGTGAACTACGCTTTTGTTTAAACGAATAAATAACATTCTATAGGTGACTAACCCACATATTGGAGAATTTTCTAGGAATTTCTTGTCGTAGACATAATCGAACAAGCAGAAGTACTTGACAACAATCAGGTGCTCTGGCTGAGTATGAGAGCATTATCATCAAAATATAACTAATTGCGAAAAGCCGGTTGAGTACAACTATTACGACTTCATGAATAAGTGCATTGACTCCAACATTAAGGTTTAGTCCCAGACACAGGAACATTTTCAACCGAATTCATATTGAAATCATACCATTATTGCCCAACATTTTAAAATGCATTAATTTGTTTTTTTGTTTGGAGGCAACTAATTTGTGCAAAGAAATCATTGCCTAACCTTATGAACATCTTCATTAATTCAGGCATTATAATTAAACGAATGATTTCCTTGATGCCCGAATAAACAGCGAGATTATACAAATTCTAAACAGCAGAGGAGCAAGGGCAGAACCCTGCGGTGCACCATTCTTGATAGTAAGGGAACTGTTTCCATTTATGCAGCATATAATTTGGAACATAACATGAGAATCGGAGCTTCTGTAGAAAATGTTGATGCTAAATGGTTTTGTAATTTTACTA
Organism: Eristalis intricaria; assembly: GCA_964034865.1. Classification (NCBI taxonomy): domain Eukaryota; kingdom Metazoa; phylum Arthropoda; class Insecta; order Diptera; family Syrphidae; genus Eristalis; species Eristalis intricaria. Next base: position 109,986,483 of record OZ035873.1, on the reverse strand, counting down.
TAAAAAACATAATAGGTACAACGAAATGTAGCAGAAGCTCCATGTATCCAGTTTTACCTGTTCGAGAAGATAGTGTTTTATTGGTCTTCTCAATATATGGTCCACGATTTTTTACTTTCTCTTCTAGGTCCGCATAATTCTTGACCATCCAGCTTGAAGTCTTAGCCACAACTCATTCATCTTATTCTAAACAGCAGCTCACAAGCTTTCTGTTGGAATTGAATCCAAACTTTCGAGCTAAAAAGGATTTGCAATTATGTACAGTCGACTCCGCTTATATGCACTCGGCTTAAACGAAACGTTCGGTTATATGCAACAAGAAATTTATTACGGTGCAACAAATTTGCATATATATGAACATCGTGGGTCGCCTCCTACGCAGAGGGTGCCAGGTTCGATACCCGCATTTACCACCTTTGATAATTCACGGCTCCACCTCTTTCGGGTCACTGATAATGCTCAAAGAGTATTTCCTCTCTAGATAAAGCTTCTCAACTTCGCCGTTAAGAGTCGGCATTAAACTGTATGTCCCTTCCATTCGTGAAAGAACAATAGCACCCACAACACGAGTGGTTGCTGAGAAACTAGGCCCTGGCCCTCTACGGGCTGTAGCACCACCCATATTATATTATTATGAACATCGTTTATATGAACAATTTTTTGTGTAGCAAATAAGCGGAGACGAATGTACAGAGTTTTTCTTGCCACTGTAACTCTCAAGGGAAACGAATAGCAAGGACACTACGAACAAATTCTGAACAAACTAGACTAAAGTTTAGACTCTGAGAACTTGTGCATATGTTCTGATAACCACGTTGTGTCGTAATTATATGAGTAATTCAGTAGCTTTCGAGAGTTTTATTTCCCATCATTCTCTCCTTGTATCTCAATTCAGTTCCAATGTTCGAGTCCTGTGTTTTTTTCCAATTTTGTAGATATTTTCAAAGCCCTCAATTTTATCAAAGGCTCTTATGCCATATACGACATAAAATATTTACCACCCAGCCATTTTTAAAATTTTTGGAACAGGCAATACGCGTTTTTTAAAAGTATGAAAAGGCAAAACAGCGCACTTGGAAAGGCATTTACTAAAAAAAGTGACTTAATACATATTTAGTTTTGGTAGCATAGAACTGACAAGGGTTTTTTTGAAATTTTCTAAAAATAAAAATATAAATATATATAATAATAATAATATGAGTGGCGCGACAATACGAGGCGGACCTGGACCTAGCTTCTCAGCAACCACTCGTGTTGTGCGTGCTATTGTTCTTTCACGAGTGGAATGCAATTTCTACTACAGCTCCACTAAATGATACCAGTTTAATGCTTTTAACATCATAAATATCAATATTTTCTGTAAGTTTGGAATCCAACCATTGCTCATTGCAGCGTCTCAACTCAAAGCCATCTCATACATGGTTCTTACGAAGGTAGGGCTTACCAAATTATTTTGATGAGAATCGATAGTTAAAATAACATTTATTTAGTTTCGATTTAATTATTTTTCTATTTATAGAAAAATTAGTAAAATCAATCGCTGAAGTGCAGTGGGTCAGGATATTGGTTTGACGGAATTACGCGTACAGACTTTTTAACATAGTGTTATACATTTTTGGACAGGTCAGAGCTTCAAGTATTTCTTCTTCTTCTGGTGGCGCTACAGTCCGGGGTGGACCTGGGCCTCAACCAGTAAGCCTCCCCAGCCGGCACGAGCTTTAGCCAGCTGTCTCCAACTGCGTACACCAAGTTGATTGAGGTCCTTCTCCACCTGGGTGCGCCATCGGTTCCGTGGGCGTCCTCTATTACGTTGTCCCACTGTTTCGGAGACTCTTCGGGCTGGAGCAGTGCTGTCCATACATGACCCAGCCATCTTAGAGGAATCCGTAGACGCCTGACTAGGCTCATGCTGCTGTATAGCCCGTGCAGTTCGTGGTTGAATCTTCTTCTTCAATAACCATCAACGCAGACACTACCAAAGATTGAACGCAGAACTTTTCTCTCGAAAAGACCAAGTGCTTCTTCATCCGCTTTTGTGATTGTCCATGCTTCCACACCATAGAGCAGGACAGGGATGATAAAGGAGTTATATGATGTTAGCTTAGTCCTCCGAGAGAGGACTCTACTATTCAATTGCCTCTTGAGCCCAAAGAAACAGCGATTGGCAAGAGTAATTCTGCGTATAATCTCGGTGCTGGTGTTGTTCGTACTGTTCACTTGCGAGCCGAGGTAGACAAAGTCCTTTAATACCTCGAAGTTATAGCTGCCTATGGTGACGTTTTGGCCAATTCGTCGATGTTGTGCGTCCTTTCTTGATGACAGCATATACTTCGTTTTGCCCTCGTTCACCGCTAAACCCATTTTGGCCGCTTCCGCTTCAATACCAGCAAACGCTTCATTGACGACTCGCTGTGTTCTGCCAATCACGTCAATGTCATCAGCGTATGCTAGCAGTTGTACGGACTTCTGTATGAAACCGCACTTGTTGACGAATGGTTTCAGGCGCTCACACAAAACGGCAGAGACGATCTTATAGGCGATGTTGAGGAGACTTATCCCTCGGTAGTTGGAGCAGCTGAAGGGGTCTCCTTTCTTGTAGATCGGGAAAACGATACTGAGGTTCCACTCGTCGGGCATGCTTTCCTCCGGCCATATCTTACAGATGAGTTGGTGCATGTACCTTACCACCTCATCTCCAGCTGCCTTAAACAGTTCCGCAGACAGTCCGTCTGCACCAGCAGCTTTATTCGACTTTAGTCTCGATATCGCTAACTTGACTTCGTCTACGTCGGAGGGACGGAATTCTCGCGGATCATCGTCGATTGCGTGGAGTGGAATATTCTACCTGATAGCGGTATTTGAGTCTTCCTAGCCGTTTAACAGTCTACAGAAATGATCTTTCCAGATTCTCAGTATCGACTGCGAATCTACTACGAGTTGTCCCTCTGCGTCACGACAGGCTTCTGTTCGAATTTTGTATCCATTGGATAGTTGTTTTACCCGTTTTTAGAACTTTCGGACATCATTTCTACCGTAACACCCGTAACACCTCTCCTCTTCCCTTCTTTTAAGTTCGTAGAGCTCACGAACCGCTCTCGTCCTTCTGTCCAGCGTCGCCTTGAATGCTGCTTGCTTCGCTGAATGTGCCTTCCTACACTCGTTGTTAAAGCAGGGTTTTTTTTGGGGTGGCGTTTTAAGACCCTGCACATCAGATGCAGCTTCACTGATGGCGTTTTGGCAACGGTTCCATTGTTCGTCGATTGTTTCGCCTGGCAGGGTTTGACTCTCTGAGAGCTTTAGGGAGACTCGATCGGCAAAGTTGCTAGCGGTCAATTGTGATTGTAGCTTTCCGACGTCAAACTGTTTTGGTCTTGCTCTACTCCGATGTCCTATCGATATCCGTGTTCTTACCTCGGCTACAACAAGGAAATGATCCGAGTCGATGTTGGCTCCTCGGAATGTTCGGACATCGAGAATACTGGAGTAGTGTCTGACGTCGATCGCGATGTGGTCAATCTGGTTGACGGTTGATTGATCAGGAGACCGCCAGGTCCCTTTGTGGATGTTGAGGTGAGGGAACCGCATACTGGCTACAAAGAGGTTTCGGCCCATTACGAAGTCCAACAGCCTGTGTTGTCGTGCAGACTGTGCTTTCCGATGACTCTAGCAAAGATGTCTTCCTTGCCCAGCTTTGCGTTGAAATCTCCCAGAACGATCTTGGTGGCGTAGCTGGGGAATTGATCGTATGTTCTTTCTAGGAGATCGTAAAAGCCGTCTTTGCTGTCGTCATCTTTATCCTCCGGTTGGGCGCAGATAGGGCTGATGTTGCCGAATGTAGCCTTGATGCGGATTGTTATGGGGCGCTCGCTTATGTATTTAAAGCTTAAGACTTCTTGCCTAAGTCTGCCTCGAACAACAAACCCGCATCCGAATAAGCGATGCCTTCGCTCTTTGTAGCAAGCGCCGAAGTATATATCGCAGTTTTTCATCCTCTTTTTGCCCGTCCCATCCCACCGCACCGCCTGAATGGCTGTGATATCTGCCTTATAAGCTTCGAGGGCTTCCGCAAGTTCATCGGCTGCACGTGGTCTGTTCAGGGACTCACATTCCACGTGCAGAACCGAAATTCGTTGTCCTTATTTCGTAGTCCATGGTCGTCAGCAGTAGGGTCATCCGTCTTCAAATATTTACAAAAAAATAAAAAAATAATTGTGTTTTGTAATATGTAGAAGATATATCGTACCTGTTTTAATCTTCACATTTCTTAGACTTTTTTTTGTATATTCAAATAGACATTTGAGGTTTAGCGCTATATGCCGCTGCCTAGTTACTTGTCTGATTAAAATGTCTAATTAGTCTTAATTCCAATTCCATAAATTAAAAAAAAATGTATGGAATTGGAATTTAAACTAATTAGACATTTTAACCATATATAAATTAAATTCTTTGTTTTAATTTAGTTGGTCACTGGCTAATAAACTAAAATAGCTATCAATAAATATTTTCTCATAACGGTCCATTGATCAATTGCGGACGTGGTACATATGTAAATAGTGATCCGATGAAACTGTAATTCATCTTCACTCATCCAATACAATCCATCCACATCTGGAGAGCGTGGAAGAACTTCAAAGCCTTATAAAAAGCCAACAAAATAAAGCCTAAATTCAAGATTATGTATACCAAGTTTCACCGTTTTTTCTTTAAAAACAAGAAAGTAACAGATTTTTGAGACAGTGAATCTGTTTTCGGACTACAGTGCGTCGCGACGGTTCGCATCGCCGTTCGTTCTAATCTAATTAATTTACTCAATAGTTTTCAGTCTTGTATTTGAATAAACTGCTTCAGGAATTCCCTTGCGATTGACCTTTTTGCATTTATCAAGATTTTCTGGATATTCTTTAAAACCGGCAACTTTTCGCCAATTGTTGTTCCTTGATGAGAATAATCCTAGTTAGAATTTATATGTGAAGACTGTCAAGAATACCTCTTTGAAAACGATTAAAAACCAAAGAATGGGGTTGCCATGGCGTAGTCGGTTGGTGCGTCGACTCCTACGCAGAGGGTGACTGGTTCGATTCCCGAACTTATGAACTTTCATAATTCACGGCTCCAGCTCTTTCGAGTCACTGGAAATACTCAAAGAATTTTCCTGTCTAGAAAAAGCTTCTTTAACTTGGCGGAGTCAGCATAAGACTGTAGGTACCAACCACTCATGAGAGGACAATAGCACCCACAACACGAGTGGTTGCTGTAGAAGGTAGGTCCTCTAAGCTGGGCGCTACCCATATTTTTATTATTTACCCAAGTTTAGTTGGGACGCCGTGACAGGGTGCAAATAATAGAGCTTGGCTTTTCAATATGATAATTACACATGTCAAAATGTCAGACTGCCCGCAGTCTGTATCGTTAAAATCTACCTAAAACTGAACAGTAATTGCACAGCGTTACAAACGTATTTCCATACCAATCGAATGAATGAGGAAAACAAACTCTCTCCTAATGATTCCTTAAACATATCTGCAGCATCATCGCACTCGAGGACTGTCTGCCAAAAAGCGCGATTCCCTCAGTGGACCCATTTATCAAGCCAATGCCAAAAACAAATTTAGCAAAGTGGCCCCGGAAGACTTAGGTCGGGCTAATTAAAAATGTTCACAAAACACAATCTCACTCGAAGCATTCTCCCGATCGTTATAATAAATTATCACTTCCAGTTACAAATGGGTGAATGGTTTCCCATTTTCTCATTTTGCAACACTACACCACTACCGCTTGAAACTCCACATCCCCCACATAACCGCTGTACGTGGCTGGAGTCAGAGTTGGTAGGACCCACTGAGTGTCGCACTCATAAATTCAGTTTTAATTTTTTCTTATTCTTTTTTTTCAAATTAGTTACGGATTATAAATCAGCATAAAAAAAAACAGATATTCTTTGCAACTTTCAATATTCGCGAGCGAACCCTTGACCCAGAGGGCGTTGCGGACGTTGGCAGGGTCATGATTTTAGATTCACAAATACGCAATGAGTCCGACCCACACAGATTAATGCCGCTCAAGCGTCAGTCAGGGGGTGTAAGCTTTTAACTAAATTAACTCAAGTTTCTGTTCACGTTTTATTGCAGCAGTGGCTTCCACCCTTGGCTAGGTTTCGGGCGCTTTCTCACTTTCCCACCAGAATGAAGCCACATTGCTCAACGCAAGCATGTATCCAAGAAGTTGATTCCAAAGTTGAAGGAGGCGAGCAAAAAAAATGAGAATCGAACGCAATACGAAGTGAACCGTGCCGCAAATATCACAATAACCGCGCCGGTCCCTCTGCGAGGGTGGTCGTTACGAGGGGATGGAGAAGAAACTTTCGCTTTAGTTTGCTCGAAGCACTTTTCCTCGCGTGGCTCCTCCGAATTTCAGGATCATCAACTTTTATGTGTTTTTTAAGAAGTGCTTTTATTAGCGTTAATTTTAATTGTGCATTTGTTTGGCATGTTCACAATGTCCGGGGTGCTTCACCATTGGTGGAGCTCGCAGCCTCGCCGCTGCCGTCTCCTTGTTCGAATCTGTCCACGCGGGACAAATTGTGGCGGCGCCCAGGGGTTGCTGTTTCAATTATGTTTCGTGCTCTGAGACCACGAAATATGTTACTTTTCTGGTTTTTTTTTTCTGTTCCCCTTGTCCCCGGCTTTTCCTCGGTAACACGGTGAATTTACGAGTATTTAATGCTTTCGCAATGTATCCACCCAGAGTGGAGTAAAATGGATTTTAATTAGCGCACAGCGGTGGCGATTCAAGGGTCCATCCCAAAATGTAATTATTTGAAGTACGGATTATTTTGTTTTCTGTAATTTCGTCGATTATACCTTTGTGCTTGCTTTTTGATTTGGACCCGTTTTAATGAGCAGATGTTGAAATTCGTACGGCTCGGTGGCGGCGGATGTGGAAAACACCGAGGAGGGGTAAGGATTCATTACCATTTAGTGTCGTCCAACTCATTCAATTGATGGGAACATTTCTGTTGAAGAGCTTCTGACGAACCCGGCATAAGGATACAATTTTGGCGTGCGAGTTAAATTTTATTTCTTAATTTACTTTTGCCTTTAGATGCGAGTAAAATCAGGTAACGAACACATAAAGTTGATCGTTTATCTTTTTCCGATGACATACGAATGAGTGCCCAAGGACTGTTTATGGCTGCTACTGGTACGTTTTGAACTGTTTTCTGAATGAGACTGGCCAAAATTTCTAAGCTCTTATTCGAGCTATTAATTTTCCAAAACAGCTTGTCGTTTTATTTCATCATGAAAAGTGAAATTTGTTGGTTCAACGGAGTAGTGCGGGTGGGTAGGAAGACTTGACTGCAACCTGATTGATTGGTGAACAGAAGAAGACGAATTTTAAACAACCAAATGGCAACAAGCACCGGCCGTGCATTCCATAGCAGTAGTTAGCATGCTCTTCACACTGTGCTTCCGATGTGGGTTAATTTGCTTCTCAATGGGTCGACTACAGAATGTTGTCATTGACAGCTACCACAGAATAAGGTTCCAGGAACTGATGGTATATTATAATAATAATATTGGTGCCCCAAAATTCCGAGGCGGACCGGGGCCAAGCTTCTACAGCAAACCCTTGCATTGCGCATGCCATTTGGCTCATAGTGGAAGGTTCCTACAGTTGTATGTCGACTCCGAACGGCGAAGTCTGACAAACTTTTTCTAGGCAGGAATACTCTTTGAGCATTCTCAGTGACTCGAAAGATTTGGAGCGATCAATTCTAAAAATTAGTATATTTGATTATCGAACCTGACACCCTCTGTGTAGGAGTCGATGCACCACGAATGATGGTGTATACATCGGATCTTATAAAATTTGGTCACCCGCAGTTCATCAGCTCTTACCGCTCTATCGAATATTTGACGTTGGGCTTACTCCAGCTTGTTTCTAAAAGAACATTTGTTCACCTCATCACAAGAAATGTTATTACTCTTAATATACATAGAAATTTACAGGAGTATTTCCTTTTGAGTACCTGGGCCAAACTGTTTTCCGAAACACACTTGCAACAATCCTCAGCCTGAAGAGAGTTACACAATTGAAAGTCAACAAACATCCTGACGGCACAATTTTGGTGCTTCGCAACCAGTAACAAAAGTGTCAATTGCATTCCGGTGTCAATGGTGCTATCTGAAGGCCATCGGAAACGAAATGCTTTGACCCTATCAATTTTTAGAATGCGGACGACACCAAACGCAATATGGTTTCTTTTCTATTGTATTCATTAGTAAATATAACTCGTGCCGTCACCTTCCTGCAGAGATTGACAATAACAGATGTGACTTCTAGGCTCTCCTATAAGTGACCCACCTTCGACACCATGGGTCTAGGAGGTTAAAACGGTAATCTGTGTAACATCTTTACAAGAGTCATCTACGTCTGGTTGCACATCGACCTTAATAGACAAACCTCTCGCTATATCAAGATCTCTTGTGAGCGTGTCATATTTCGAAAGCTAGGTAACTTGCGTTGACCACAAAACGTCCGACAAATCTTAGGCTTTGATTTGTGGATCACTGTCTAGAGTCATGTCGCAGTAAAGTCCCTAAAGTTCGCGTTCGAACCTTATTCTCCAGATGCCTTCACCTTAAAAAAGATCAAAGAATGTAGGCAGAATTTGTCTCTCGAAGAGACCAAAGGTTTCTTAAACCGACAGCATAAATGCATTTACGCCATAAAGAAGGAGGTGATGAATCAACTCAAACACATTATTGTTCAGAGTTGTATAAGATGAGCCTACAATCCCACGAGTCCAAGTTGAGAGCTTTTCCGAAATTTTACTAATTTGTCGAAAATTGAACTTGGATTGCGCTTATTCAAGCTAGTCCTGGCGCGCATAAGCCCGGAATCATAGTAAACATTACTGGCACAGAATTGTCAATTTCATAAGACTAATATTTTGTCATAGGCATTAACAATAGTTATAAGTCTTATTTAATATATAATTTGTATATAGTAACATGGGAGGTGCTACAGCCCGTAAACAGCCAGGGCTCAGGTTCTCAGCAACCACTCGTCATTTGCGTGGTATTGTTCTCTAACGAGTGGAAGGGACCAACGGTTTTCTGCCGACTCGGAACGGCCAAGATTGAGAAGCTTTTTCTAGACAGTTATTACTCTATGAGCTATGTCCGGACCGGGAAATTATTTTTTGTCTTACCGGCCGGGAATCGAACCCAGGCAGCGAGGGTAAATTGCGTAGCGGTCGACGCGCTTACCCACAACGCCACGGCCACCACATATATAATATGTATACTTCTAGAAAAAAACACCCTTTACATGGTTTCCCCACAATTTATACACCAGTATGCCTTCATATCTGAAACCATGCCCTCAACCACACGTAAGGTCTCAAATTAGCTTCTTTTCTAGGAAATTTCTACGAAACCACGATATGAACAGCACCCTTCTTGTTAACGCAATCCCCATCAACTTTATAATACACTTACAAATTTCTTTAATTAGGACAATTTGCATCGTCACACCGTCAGTGCTCCCTCCATTTAACACGTATTCCAAGTATCTGTACACTCCGTCCCTTCGTCAGATAAAGAACGTTCCAACGCGTCCCTTGAATCGAATGCCATTCCTAACGATCTACCAGCATCTAATTTCAGTGTTTCGACCTGTTTGGGAAATTATTCAAATATCCCAACCTCCGATAGCTTAATTACACAGACATTCTAATTTCGTTGTAACGACATTCTGTACGAAGTCGTCCACTTAATAAACGAGTCGTCGTCCTAAATTAAAAATTAATTAGACCATCTTCACCATTATCGCAACGGTATTCTTTCCATAATAAATCACCCCCTCCCCCAAGGGCCTGTCACCGGCACTCCTCCTGAATGTGTAAGGTGACAATTTCAAAAATTCCATTTGAAATTCCAATGTGGATTTGTTTTACGATTCACCCTAGTGGATTAGCCCAGTTCCAAATTAAAGCGGAGCACCATCACACATCTCTAGATTTAACGCCTCACAAATCACTTTGAGTTAATTCACCCCCGGTTGCTCCCCGTTCATTTCAAACCCAAGTGCGCCACTTCTCGTTCTCATTCTGGTCCTCGTTCGCGTTCACGTTCTCGTTCTCAGTCTCCCTCCCTCGCACCATACCACCCAATGTAATGAAACATTGGTGATTGCAAAGACATCGAAGATTATACGAAGACATCTGGAGAGCATTCCAATCCGCCCGGTCTAGTCAAGCCATACAAAAATTGAAGAGCTGAATCCCGCTACAACTTGTAGCGACGTCTATATGTCGTTATTGAGACCTTACATATGGCAAAAAGATGATTAAAGTTGGCAAATACGTAAGAATTTGAATCGCATTCCATCGATGGAAAGTACGAGTACCCGATCTGGGAATGGTTTCCATCTTGACTCGATTTCGAGGGACACTTGTTATTTATTTTCTGTTTCCTGCGCGAGTTCTAGCCACCCTTGGTGGTGTTGTAATGGATTTCCCTCTTGAACTTATTCCCCCGTTGAAGTGCACACACTGCGTTTCCTCTTGTCATTACCGAATGGTGCGAAGCAATAAACACGAGTGTGAACTTTGAAATGCTCGTACACGGAAAGGAAACGCTCTCAATGATGATGACTTTTAAACGCTTAACGTTTCGTGTGCAAATTTAAAATTTTACACCGAATTCAATCACTCAATATTGAAAAATCCTTGGAGTTGATACACAGAGTCCAGATACTCGCTTATTCGGTTTGCTGTAAACTGAGTGATGTAATGCCAAAGGCTGGGCTAATTAGCTCTTAATGAAATCTTCATAACGTGTATGTCATTGTGATTATGTCAGCAGCTTATTAATTAGAGGAATTATTGCTCATATCACGCCAGTAAGTTCACGTTAAGCAAGCATGTGACTGGAGTTTATACTGTTGTTTTCGTCTTCCTCCGGTGGCAACAAATCCCAGACACGTCAAGTCAAGCGTGCTTGCTGACATAATGTGACTAATGATGAGATCATTGACCACTTTCATTCGAATGTAGCATAATTTGCCACGCACATGAAGAAGGCCTGACTAATCTATGGCCAAGAGACATTGCTTTGCATTGCACATAGTCAGAAAAGTCTTCCTACAGCGGATTCATTTTTGTATTTTCTTCAAAAGCTGATATCAGAACTTGTTTTTTACTTTTTTTTATTTGTATTGCATTAAAATTTAACGCTTTAATTTTTCTTAAAATTGATTTACAGTTCAAACTTGATTATCCGGAATTCTTTTAACCGGGACACTCATTAGCAGGCATTTATTATAAAGTAAATACTTAATATTACAAAGCAGAAGAGTTTGTTTGGTTGATGGCGCTAATCTCTGGAACTAATGGGATGAATTGAGAAAAGTCTTTGTGTTGGATAGTTCATTTAATGAGTAAGGCTTTAGGCTTTATTACATCACGCTGAGACCAATAGAAGCGAGGCCCAATGGGTTGCAAAAACAGGAAAACAATTATTCCTTTTTAAGAGTTTCCGTTGTGTGCGCTGCGTAAACGGTTTAAGTTACGCAAAAATCATGCATGATGAAATTATTCCTCTTGAAAAGTTCTAAAAAAAATGTCTGTGCATACGTCTATCTTTTAATATTGACTCACTTTAACCTTTTTAATGGTAATCAAATTTGTTGGAAGTAGCGGCGAACAGCCAGTATTTCATATAACTCACATCAATAACTGGCGTTCGCTCTAATATCAGTAAAAGAAACAAACAAGTTTCTTATCTTTTAATCCTGATGCAAAATTAAAATTGTTTTTATGTATTTCAACTCTACTATCCGTAACATAAGAACAAGAACAAGAACGAACAAGTTTACTTCGCTTCATGAATCTAACGGAAAAGCGGATTTAGTAGAGAATTTTGAATACCACGTCGACGTCATGACTATGGCTTTTTCCTCGATAAGTGTAAATAAAAGATTAGATCAAGGGTTGGAGAAACAAGCTGGAAATCCCAAGGTCGATAAGGCGTCATATGATTGTTGTTGACAACAATGACTTAGAGAATTCAGTTTCCGAACAAATGATTACAGAAAACTTGACATTTTTTATGGCAAACTAAATATAGCCTTTGAATTTGTATATTCTTGGCCCCAGCCATTTCAGTGAGTTTCAAATTTTCGAAATTAAAAGTTTATCCCAAAGTAAATAAAAGAAAATTAAATAACTGGTATACGAAGATATTTTGACTACGTGCGTGTCCATATGGGTGAATTCAGAAACGCATCACTACGATATCGATGCCATCGATTGAGGTTTATGAGTTCGGCCTATGTAAACATTCAAAGGAATTCAGGAAGCTGAACTCTAGGGAAGATAAGCTCATTTACAGTGTACTCTCCCTAAGTCAAACTCCCTCTAGCTAGAAAAAATCATGGTATCCGGCGAAAATTCAACTTAGAGGGAGTCTACTGTATGTTTTGGGGAACGTTAACTTATTATCAGTGAATTTTTAAAGTGTTCTTGTCTTATTAGGTTTGCGAAACTTGGTGGGAAAAGCGATACAAGGCATGGATAGTTGACGAATCCAACGAGACTGTTTCTTGTCAAAACAAAGATGTCTTGCGATCGCTTATTATTTATACCCGATATTCGGCATGATGCACTGTATACTCTTTTAAGCTTAAACCGTCCAGTAGTTAAGTTTTACAATTGTTTCTTAACAGTTGTGTGTTCCTTTTGAATTTCCATTTATATTTTATACGTTAGGTTAGGTCGAAAGACATAGATTAAGATTAAGTTTAGCTTAGAGTCCCCGCCTAGGGCCAGTAAGTTAGAAATAAAAACATTGTTCGACTAACTAGTTTTAAGCATTTTTGTCTAGTATGTAAGTTTATTATGATTTGAAAAATAAAAATGAATTCAAAGACTCTTTTAAGATCGTGCATTTTGTGCAAAAAATAAAAAAAAAAATCTTTGAACGATAGCGGGCGCCATTGATGGCAGTGTTGTTCACAAATCCAACTTTGGAAAATCTGGGTCGCAAATAGCACTAATAATTCAGGCAACTTTATTCTGGGATTCCTAGCGTGAAGAACTTCAGTGGCTTGTAGTGGTACGGATCGATCAATTTCTTCTCAGCACCTTATCTCGAAGCCGACTCAATTCTATTCAGTAAATAGTTAGTCGGAGACAGAAACGGTTGTAGGGACGATAAACAGAACATTAATAAATGGTGTTTTATTTAGAGGCGGCGAACTTTAAATTGAAATAAAATACAACAAAATGATTCCATGAAATTGAATTGAATTCGACAAAACAATTTATGGTATTTATTAGAACTCCTTCAACTGATACTAAAACTCCTTTTAGCTTATTGAAATTTATGAGACCTCCTGCTCGCTCGAGGGTTTTTCAGAAGAGAGCACAGCCGTGCGGACCGAGCTGACACTTCCGAAAACAAAGGAAGGAACCATGCAGAGTTATGGTTCGGACGCCACGAGTAACATGCTATATAAAACATGTTAGCTACTGAAACATCCGTTTCGTTGCTTCTGGCAATGCCTTGAACAGCATCACGCGACAACTCAATGCGTACCAGAATCCATGCATAAGAACCGTCACGGAGGCCAAGCCAACTCTTTGGTCTCTTTCCAAACATTAAAGCGTCCTTTCCATCCATCATGATTGACTGTCTAGATCACGCGAGTTTCAACGACTCTAACGAAATCCAAGCTGTAACGGTTTATTTTGAGAGATGCATCAAGCAAGTAGGCATTCTTGGCGGCACTTCAGTTTTGATCGCGGACGTGTAAGGATCGTTACACAAAAAACTAAGTTCATTGTGCTACAAAATCTTAAGTTTATTTTGTTAAGTTGAAATATAATTTGTAATATATATATATATAAAAACCAAAGAAGTTGTTTTTAATTGAATCATAACTCACGGGGACGCTTAATTAGATTAAAAGTAATTTAGGTTGTTCACACAAGATTGTAACAGTATTAATGTTTGAATATTATTTCGTGGGCATAATCGCCATGGGTCTTCCATTTATGGTCTGATCCGTAGGTCCATCAGTACAAGTTTCACGAAAAAGTTTGCGATCATGATTATGTACCGCCCACCATTGTATACTATCATCGTCTTGACCATCATCATTTTTGAACATTGGTCCATGACGGTGGAATCATTATCCCATAAAATGCACCAAACGGTGACTTTTTCCGGATGTAGTGGTGTTTCGACGTGACAGTTTGCGTTTTCTCCAATTAAACAAATTTAAACATTTTGTAGACGTTGGTTCCCAGCGCGGTCGTGAGTCATTTCATGTACATTCATGCCGAATTTGGAAAATCGAACAAACTTAAGATATTACAGCAAATAATGATCACTCTTTTTTCGTCCCCAGATGGAATGTGGTCGAAAGGGGATTTCGGCTTTCCGCCCAGTGTGCATTTACGGACTCCTTTGATAATCGCTATTTCTCGGTCAATTCTGTAGAAGAACTCATCACGACTATTTTTTGTGTAACGGCCGAATTTTGAATTTGAATACTCGTTCCTTTAATATCGTCACTAGTTACTTTCGACACTCTTTTTCAAATTATATTTATGTTAAAACGTATTCTTCTGATTTTAGGACCTTAAAAGGAACATTGTATTCAACTTAAGGCTGATTCAATACCAGTTCAGTACTGATATCAGTACTAATTACAGTACTTGCAAGAGATTATCGATACCAATGGAGTATCGAATAAAAATGATCGATACTTACTCGTGTCGAATCAAATGAGTACTTCCTTTTTTTTTTGGGTGGGATTGAAAGAGACAGAGTGTGAACTGTATCTGATTTCAGGAATTTCATTTCATTTCATTTTTCATTTATTTATTTTTAATATCTATGGCTGTACTTCAAGAATCATATGTTCTTTTACTAGTACAGGAACATTATAACATAAAATATTATTTTGTGTGACATGATTGAGATTAGTGATTTCAAGTTACTTCAATTATAATTAAAGAGTGTAGATTTCAGATTTTAAAATTTAATGTTATTAGAATACATACGTGAAGAGAAAGAGTTAAGACTGAAGTTACAAGGAATTATTTCAGTTCGAGCGGGAGAAATATGAGAAATGAGCGTTGCAATATTGTATGTACTTGATCTTAGACCGTACCTGTGAAGGTAGGTGATTCCATAAATGAACATCATGAATGAAAAATTGCTGATTGGAGGGTTTCAAGGTAATATTACGACTTGATCGACAGAAGGTGATCTTTTCATATAAATATTTTGGCTGTTTCTTGTGAATAATTTTGAAGAGTAATAAGCACGACCGGTAGCATAAGAATGCGTCTAGTTCGCATCCTAGGAGAATGCGACGTTGTTCCAAGACGTGATCAAATCTGCGAAGGTTAAAAACATACCGTGCAGCCGCGTTAATTGCTTTTGTCAATTTTAGGGAGGAAGAATAATCACAGTCCGCGAACAACTCAGATCCATATGTCAAGATTGGCACTATGAGTGCTCTGGCAAGTTTTAATTTGATGTTCACAGGGAGAATGTATTTGCTGATTGATAAGCCTCTTAGGGATGTATACACCTTTGATACTACGCTATCAATGTGGTCAGTCCACGTCAGTTCCAGAATCAGATGTATATATTGGTGTTTTTATTTTGTATAAATGAGAAGACACGCTTCAAATGCACACAGGAACGTGGTGTGTCCTGTACACTCTAGTAATACAGACACGCCATACAGATAAAATGCAAGCGTATTTTCGCAGAAAGAATAATAATACGTAAGATTTCTGCTGTCGATACCCGAATTTACCACCTATCATAATACACGGCTCCACCTCTTTCGAGTCACTGACAATGCTCAAAGAGTATTCCTGTCTAGAAAGAGGTTCTCAACTTCGCCGTTCGGAGTCGGCATTAAACTCTAGGTCCCTTCCACTCGTGAAAGAACAATAGCACGTACAACACGAGTGGTTGCTGAGAAGCTAGGCCCAGGTCCACCTCGGACTGTCGCGCCACCCATATTATTATTATTATAATATTTCTGCTTAATTTAATTCGATACGATACGAGTGCTTCCATTCGATACTTACTGTAATCGAATCCGAAAGGTATCGTTACTAAATTGTACTTGTATCGAATTAAAAGTATCGTATTTACTTGGATCGAATCAACCCTGATTCAACTGAATAAAGTATTTATGTAGGCATGAATGATATCTACTTTATTTGCTAATTACATGAAGCAAGCACTCATAATGACACTATGATCATATGCAAGATACAAAATTCGCACAAAAATTTACCTTACAAATAACCATATTTGTCAATATACATACCTCATACCATCAAAATTCACAATGGAATTACTCTACTAAATCAAAACAAACGTCCACAAAATATTTGCATTCTCAAGAGCAGCGTATACCCAAGAATATGTATAGAAACGTTACTATACCGTATCGATATCTACCGACACGATTAAATAAATCTTACTGTGTACCATCCCAAGCAAACCTAACCGAGGATTCAATATACATCGTATTTCACTGAAATAACTTACACACATGACGGAAAGGGTATACCATCAAACAATATCGATGGGTGATGTGGCGCAACTTATCTAAAACCATATGGAGACAATGTACACTAGGAGAGGAGAGAAGACAGTGAACACACCTATGTCGGTTGTCTACAGTACATGTAGACAGAAAATGTAACGATACCTTAATAGTTACGGTATACATTGAGGATGAACGTTTCGTTATATGGTACTTAATTGAATACTCGTTACTCAGTAACACAGAATTCATACATACGTTTTGCTACAGTACTATACACAAGTAATTTATGTCCCATGTCCAAGGACAGAGAAAATCGACGCCTTGAGTGAAGGTCATAAATGGCAACTATAACTTCGAGGTAATCAGAGACAGATCTACCTGGACTCCGTGATGGATATTACACAATTTCTCTGCTACCCGGATGCAGTAGACTTCTCTTTCGAAGAACTAAACTAGATTAGACAAGACATTGTCCATCGCAATCCTGGACCAATTTCAAATGTGGATGAAGGAGTTATGAATTTTGCTCTTCATACGATGTTTTGTCCTATCCACCTGGAGAAAAAAAAGTGCAACCACGAACTATATGGGCTATCTAGTCTTTTCAGGCATTTACGTATACAATGCCTAAGGTGACGAGGACAGCATGAACAACTTGGGTCCGGCTAAAAGATGACCGCACACAAGAGGGCAGAACTCAACTACAGTGATGGGAATTCTACCACTAAAGTGATACTTCTACAATTTTTTCCAATGTTGACAAACCTACTAAATCTACCACGTTTTGCACATTCCTCATCATATCCCTAGCATTGTTCTGATTATGTTTTAAAATTCGAGAAAAATTTGGTCTGTTAAACGCTAAAATTAAAATTTTAAAATATCGAGATCCAAAAAGGTTGTAGCTTGAACAATGCCACCAGACTTATCAGATTTATATCCACAAAACACAGAGAATATTGAAGATCTTAATGTATAATTGATGAAATATATAGGCGAATGAAAAATAATAGAAACGATTGATGATGACAATGTGCCTCAATAGAATTTCTTTCAAATCAGTAATGATGGTATGGAAAACTATTGCTTAAATCATTGCAATGTGTTGCATCAAACATTTTGCAAATTTGTTGTTTACGGTACTTTGTTCTCAGCAAAAAGGATACCATGAGCATGAAAGGATAGTGAAAATTGTTCAGTAAACTAGATCGACCTACAAAATGACCGGGGGACTTGTTTTTATTTTTTGGTTTGTGTAGGGTTATTTTTTATTTTGTTTTTGTAGTAATTTTTAATGCCTTAGAGCCATCAAAATTGCTAAAAGATTATAACCAAATTAAAGTTCTGCCAATGAGAAGCCCTTTCAAATCAGCTACAGAGATTATGGTCGAATTAAACTTACTAGTCTAATCCCCAATAATACAAACAAGAAGAACAAAATTTGAAGAACAAAATTTCTTCGGAATATGTTGTAGAGCAGGCAGATGTAGCCCAGAGTAGCGCCAAAATCACTTCACATTAAATCTTGAATTCGCAGACCACTTAAGTTTCAAAAAGAAAAAAAAGAAATGTTTAGTCCGGTTAGACAGAAGTAAATTTGGATTGATCTGATGGTCAAAGGTAGATAGTGCATAAAAAAAAATGCAGCATACAGACTTCAGCGTTTTAGAATGGAATCTACTAAAGATATTCGGTGGTCCTATTGTTTTGTCCGTAGCTTTACACATTCATTCATATTCATATATCATACATCATCATCAAATAAATAAGTTAATTAACATGGAAACCTTTTTTTTTTCTTTGGTACCACTTTTCTACCACCTTTTTTTCTGCTTATTATTCATTTCCCAAGTCCCATCACTGCTCGACCATCTTGGCGAGCGCAATTGGAAGCAGGTAGTCAGAGATTGATGTTTCACAGAGCTTTCCGCTCCATATGGCAGGACTGGCAAAATAAAAGCTTGTAGACCATGATTTTGTTGAGGATTTTTGACCCTGATTGTTTTGACAGACCAATATGGCCGCAGTCACCACTCCGTAAGGCTGCTTCAAGGCTGACTACCTCCTTAACTACCTCTATCGAGATATAGCATCTCCTTGCAAAAATGCTGAAATAGTTCCTTTCGGTAATGCCTGTCGGGCTTGAAATCGACAAATAGATGGTGCCCGATACCCATTTTCAATGTTTGACTTAGTGTGAATATTCGGTCATCTTTCGATTTGGCCCGGAAACTATTTTTATCCAATAAGAACGTTGGTTCAGCCTTAATTCCATTTCGGTTCTTAACAAGATTTCTTTTACGTGGGTTGCCTTCCGAGGCACCTCCAGAGTATAAGGGGTGGGATATGATCCCTCTTGCTTATAACGTTCAGTGCTTACGTTGTTTCACCGCACAACTGATGTTGCAGGCTGTACGTCATGTGGATCTGAGGATCGTCGACGCTGTCAGGCAAGATTGGGAGCAATTGCCTTGTATTGCCTTCCTGCTCTCCTCTTGCTATACCACACACTAAAGCCAACTAAACGACAGATATTCAATTTTAAGTGCCACCGCACGAGATACTCCTTCATTTCAAAATAAATTCAACTAAGTCCCTAAGCCCAATATTGTGATAGCTCAATTCCAGTTGAGTTCTCTGCCTTGAGCAATATCTGTAGTTACCGATTTGAAAGGGCTGTAGACTATACCCGAGCTATTAAATTTGTTCAATGGCGAACGAAATTTAAACTCAAAACGTGGCAATCTGTAGACAATTACAGAAGCCCAGGTGATTTGTTTTACCGCAGTCACGCATCACTTCCCCCAGTGTTTTCTCACAGTGCAAGGGTAATTGGATATTCCAGTTGGGCTCCGAGATCCTGTCATATAATTTCTGATTCCATGTATTTTTAGTCAGACATTCACGCCGCTACAATGCACCACCACTTGACAGTCGTCTATATTTAAACCCATCACTTCTCAAAGCCGAGGCCGTGCTCCTCGACAACTGGGAGTGAGGTGCCGGCTATGTCGCGCGTCTTCCAATCGGAGTCAGCATTAGTGGCAATGTCTTCACTAAATTATCCTCTGTGCGGTAATTAGCCCGGCTGCAATCTCAAAGGAATAAAACAATTTAATTACCTACTGTGCTTATGTTGTGCATGGGATCTGGGTGTCACATATATCGCAATCAGGATGCTGGTGGTCTAGTTTTGTTAACGCTCGAGCCATTGCTGCTGTGCTTGCGCCGCGCCATCTAAGTGGTGGCGCGGTGCGGCAGCGGTGTGTGGTAGATACACTCCACTGAATCGGAGTACTCTTTAGATTCTTGTGAAACTAGGAGCATTTTATCTGTTTCATTTTTTCTCTCACATCTGGGTGGTGTTATTTTTTTTCCCCTTTTTTGTCGTTTTTTTTCCCCGGATTTGCTCTTATGGCAGTAATGAATGGAACCCTTGTTGGGGCGCTTTGCCGTTGAAGTGCGGTTATGCGAAACCACGAGTATGAGTGGCCTTCATGATTTTCTTGAACCGTAATACACCCTTTGAGTGCTCTGAGTGAATTCATGCATTTCTCAGTATCACTTCTCGTTTGCTTCCTCCCGCTCCGGGGCTATGCATCTAAAGTGGAAGTGGATGGGCAATAAAATCTGTAGATTCCGAATGAAATGAATAATATCCACTTTGGTCGTGCCATACGAAGCTGAATGCACTTGAGAGTATGTATATTAGATTGGTGGTCGGTCGGCTCCTCTTGCCCGGGACGGTATGAAATTGGATTTCGAAGGAATACTGGAACTGATGACATCATTCTTTTGAATTTTATATTCCGAGGACAAATGACATATGGACTCGATCAAGTTGAATTGATTGATCGAAATTTATTCACATATGTATGTATATGTTAAATCTGGACTGGGGTTCGATTCAATCTAATTCAATTTGATTGAGGCACTGATGAATTCGGATGAAGCGACATGAAATCTGAAAATGGGTTATCCTGTTGTGGTGGAAACACTTGCCATTCCCCTGCGGGGGTCTTCGGTCAAACATTCGTGAGGGATTGTGTGTATAAGCAACTATACTCTACTTGGACTATGGATTAATGTTAAAATTCACATGAAGTTGACGTGCGATAAATTGACCGCAAATTGGTTCACATGAACTATTATTATTTAGGATTTTATTAATTCTGTTATGTTATATGTTTGTGGTCAACATCTTCTTCCTTCTGGATCATGTTTCAATCTATCATTTTGTTAGAAGAGTCAGCGGATAATCTGGACTGTCGCTGTTTATAAGCCGGTTACAACCCGCCGACAAGAAACCTCTATCGCTTGTAGAATGTCTATGTAAGAATATGTATATTTAAAAATAAAATACACATCATATCCATGGTCATTTAAATTCATATCAAAATCAATCAACATCATTGAAGCTATTAATTTTCAAAGAGCAGTCAACATTTAAAAGCCGTAGAGTTAATCCTGAAGAGCTTTTTCTAATTAACCATTCGGAGCCGGCATACAACTATTTTCCCCTCGAGTCGTGAGGTGTGACGAAAGGTCGTGGCTCACTTACGCCAAGACGTTGGGTTCATTGTGATAATGTTCTACTACCATGAGACTTTCTTTTATACTTATACCATCCCGCTTCCTTTGAAAGCTTTTCAATACCACATCACACAAATCGTCCAGCTCTGCAAAGTAGTGTTTTCTCAAGAACTTCTTTCTTTTCTTTGCTAGGACGGAGCATTCGCATTGCAGATGCTGGCTAGAGTCTATTTCTTCCTCATCTCTAGAGTCGTTGTGTGGTATATCCAGTCGCGATGCAAGAGTGCCTATGGCACATTGCCCGCTAAGGACTTCTATAAGCGTTTGAACTTCTTTGCAACTCGAACTTGAAAAGTTTATTAGGAACATCCAGAAGAACAAATGCTCCTCGCAGTAAAAAAAAAATACACCCAAATTTAATGAAACAAATCTTCCGCCAGAAATAAAAGAAGCGCGCAAGAAATACGAGCAGTCTTCCGCCCCTCAACATAAAACATACCTAAATCGCCTGTGCAACAAACTAAAAAAATCTTTGCAAGTTCTTAAAAACCACGTGATATCGACTTATCTTGAAGGCCTAACAATTGAAAAATGTACAAACTACTCACTTTGGAAAAAAGTAAAAAATATCAAGAAGCCCCAAATGCAGGCAGCGCCAATCAAGAAACACAATGATGAGTGGGCAAAAAGTTATAAAGAAAAGGCGGATCTCTTTCCCGGAGGAAACAATTCAGCCCTTTGATGGATAAATGTTGGAAGATGATCCAAGTGTGACTTCTATATCTCACAGCTCTAATATAGAAAGAGTATCGCTAAACGAACTCTGCCAGGCAATCAAAAATCAAAAAAAAAAAACAAAGTTCCTGGCTATGATCTAATAACCGGACAAATCCTGAAGAACTTGCCGAAAAAGGCCCTAATTAAAATCCTCTACTTAATTAACGCTTCCTTTCTTCTTCTTTATTTGGCGCTATAGTCCGCGGTGGACCTGGGCCTCAACCAACAAGCCTCTTCAGCTAGCACGGTCTCTGGCTAGCTGTCTACAGTGTCGCACGCCACGTTGGTTGAGGTCCTTCTCCACCTTGGTGCGCCACCTTAAATGCGGGCGTCCTCTGTTGCGTTGCCTCACGGGTTCGGAGTCGAAGACTCTCCGGGCCGGAGCTGAGTTGTCCATACGCTCTACATGGCCTAGCCATCCTAGGCGTTGGATCCGAAGACGCTTCCTTTAGGCTATTATATGTTCCAGACTCATGGAAGGTTGCAGAAGTCATAATGGTTCCAACCGTTGAACAACAAAAAGTCGTACAGACCCATATCGCTTCTACCAATAATATCCAAAATTTTTGAAAAACCATATTAAAACGCATTCAAAAATGTATCGAAGAGAAGCAACTAATATTTGACCATCAGTTTGGGCTTGACAATTGACCAGGTTTACAGAAGAAACTGAAGGAGCATTAGAGGAGAACAAGATCTGCTCCACCGCCCTACTTGACGTTTCCCAGGCCTTCGACAGGGTCTGACATGAAGGCCTAAAATACAAACAAAGCAGACTTCTACCGACAAGCTTGTATAAGATACTAGAATCTTATCTCGATAACAGAATATTTAGAGTTAAACACGGAACTAATTACTCCGATTTTAAAGAGATCCACTTCTACACTTACCTCAAACTGAGGGTATACTTGTGGCTACATTTGCGGATGACCAGCGATCCTGGCAACGGGATGTTCAGTTGAGTCCTCAACTGAACAACTGCAACGAGCTCTGGACAAAATAAACGAATGGTCAACACGCTGGCGCATTGCTCCCAATTAGATCAAATCAACGCACATACAGAAACATTGAAAATGTACCAGTTTTCATTAATTCTGTACAAATACCGTACGCTAATGAAGCAAAATATCTTGGTATGGCACTTGATGCGAAACTCAAGTGGAAGGCCCACGTGAAAAAGAAACGGGATGACCTCGAACACCGGTATAGAGATATGTGCTGGTTACTTGGAAGGCACTCCAAGTTAACCATGTACAGCAAACTGCTATTATACAGAAAGTATTGAAGCCGATATGGACTTACAGCATACAACTATGGGGTTGTACCAATGCAAATAACAGAGGATTTAATCAGTCCCTTAGAAATAAAATTATACGGGATATTGAGAAAGCTCCCTGGTGTCTCAGGAATTGTGATATACAAAATGTAGGCATTTTTTGTACACTACTGTAAGTGTTCTCGTATAACACATACTTAAGATTGTCAGAAGTAAATATTAACCGAAAGTAAGAAACTATTGTCATAAGAAACTATATGATGCTCACACTATCTCATTTCTTTTACATAAGCGTACCGCTTCATATGAAAGTATAAATATAACCCGTCATGTCAATTTTCTTCCTTCTTAATAAACTGTCGTAAGTAGCACATCTCCTCTCAAGTAGTTTCATTTGACTCGCTCGCCTATCCTACAAAAGGGACCTAGGAATAACTACCGTTGACGAAGGAATAACAAATTCCGCTCGGAAGCTAAGTATCAGACTTCGTGGTCATTGTAACAATGCGAGCCGCCAAGCTTTGGTGATAAGACGTTTAGTACGAGACCGCTCGATTTGGCGCAATAGTAATAAACCATCCTAACAATGGTCATGGCAGGTGATTTTACCGAAGGTCTACCTGCAACACGCGAAAATATCCTTTAATCGAAGCTATTAGATAAGGAAACATAGTTGTAGTAAAGAAAAGCCAAAAGGGAAGGGTGTTTTTAATCACGGGTGACATAGTGCCTTGTTGAAGATTTTCACCAACCCAAGTAATAAGAAAAAACTTCTTTGCAACTAAAGCTGATCAGTCATGTTGTATGACTCCAATTTCAAGACTAACCAATCGAGTCTTACTCTATGCAGGGCTTCGTCTTCCAGTTTTCTTCTTATACAGCTAAGTGGCGGGTGCGCGTTAGGGATTGCACGAATATGTCCACGCTCAGATCCATTTTTTTTTTTTCGAGGCTGTCCGCTTTCCTTTTTCTTTAGATGCCAGCATGACCTGTATATCTCGCTGGCGCTTTGTCTACATAATCTGACAAATTTTGATGTTACGATATCCGATGCTATGGCTTCTATTGATGCTTGGCTGTCGGAAAAGATGAAGATCGATCTGTTGGTTATGTCGCGCTCTCTAGTCACAAGTGCTGCTCGCAGACACTCGAAAACGTTGCAGTCGTCTCTTAATACCAGGCATTTTTTGAATTGATCACATAAGACTCCTTCACCTGTACTAGCACTCGTTCTTGAGCCGGCGGTGTACGCTGAGATCTCCTCTTCTGGGTCCACCAATTGCTCTTTTCATTGTTTTCAATTTGGGAAACCTAGGTGGAAGGTATGTATTTGGTGGCAGATGGTTCGTTTGATTGACATACAGAACCGTCTCGATTTATGCAACTAATAGAAATTAAGACAGTTGCTAAACATAACCGAGGTTGTTGCACTTACTGGGTCACATTTTTTCATAAAGTAATTATAGTCAAAACCTCGGTTTGTGTAGAGAATATTTTTCAAACGAATGCAAATCATTATTGTTGAACCCATTTTTCTATTAAAATCAGAAAGTGAAAAGTTTGAATGGATACACACAGAAGTGAACGTTTTTTTTTTTTTTTTGAAGAAATTGCATATTTTAATGTTGCGAAAATCGAGGATTGCGTAAATCGAGTTTATATTGTACTGTGCTATTGTATAACTTTTAACTACAGAAGCGTGACCGTACCTCCAAAAACACTCCTCTCTGAGCCTTTGAACTGATGAGGTTGCACCGTTGCTGAGGAATAGGTCGAGCGGGTGGATGAATAGGATAGCTTCGAGTGCTGCCGTAAGTGTTGTTCTAAGGCAATCAGTTAGTCCTGAACTGCCTTTGGACTTTGACATTTCCTCTCCAGTCTTTTCCACGACACTAGAGAACCGTATGTCAGGATTGGTATTACAACCATGGTATACATCCAGTATATCACGCGTTGTTTAAAACATCAGGTTGTGAGAGTGGTAGCAATTTTCCACGCCCATCAATTGTTGCGCTCAAACAAAAAGTCATCATCTTCTAAATGTACGAACTGATCTGTGATTCTCCTGCGGCCAGGGCGGGACCACCCTTTGTGCATTTCATGCAAATGAACAGGGCGCCAAGCGCTTCGGGGTGCATTGTGTTTTATAATAAAATTTATGCATGGACTGCAATTCTTTAAGTAATACTTCACACAAAAGAAACTAGTTCGAAACCAAGAATGTGTAGGATAATTTCTTGCGCATTAGAAATTAACTCAAACCTCAAGTTTTTAGGCAATCATACCGATTTAATTTGAACGCGTATTGCTTATCTACATACCGAACTTTTGGTCTACTCAACTGCCATTGTATGGTTAAATGGCCACGAAGTCGAAATATAATCTACCAGCGAAATGTGCTGCTTCGTCGTCTACGGTAAAGATGCTACCTGATCGACAACAGCAATTTGGATAAAATATAATACCATCAGCTAATTGTTTTGGAAAACACCAAATCACCGCCAACTCCGAAGGGATTCCAAGCACAGACTGTCCCACTTCCTTAGTTTCCTTAGTCACGCTCGGATAATGACTCTTTTCATTGCTTCCGGTTAACTTGCAACACGCCAGCAGATAATGCCTTCATCAACTCAACATTCAGCAGAATGCCGGCGACCGAGAGACAAAAGTTCATTGGGCACACGGAAACATAATGAGCGAAGTCACACTGAGGTCACCATCGCAACGACACTCCACGCTGGCGATGACTTCGCTACTGATGGCAGCACTTAGTTTACACAGATGACCCAGCACAACGTGCATACGTCCCTTTCATTAGGGAAGAGTCTCGCGGTTACTCCAAATAGAATCCGACCACGTCACCATCCGGATGCAACGGCCGCACCATCGCATCGTCGTATATATCTATCAAGCGAACAATAAAAATCATCATTATGGCACGAGAACAACAGTTGCTACTCGCATACTCGTACCAGCAGCGTCTAGCAGTGGCGCACCAACGATGACGGACAAGAAAAACGTGCCACAAGCGGGCGGTCTCCCTTGTGTCCAATCAATTTTTAAATCATTTGTTTACAGTGCTGTTCGAGTGCCTCAGTCAGGCGTCGACGGACGCCATTTGGCTCTCGATGTAAACATTCGGCTTAGCAGCACGAGCTCCATATGGCTACAAGTGGTGGTCCTTAAAGCCAATGAGTTTGTGTGAAAATAAAGCAACGTCAGCGGCGTTTGCGTTTGGTACAACGCAAAAAGGCGATGACCTGCCTGAATGTACGTACGCGCGTAAGAAAGACTGGCGCAATTCTGTTCAGCTTGTTCCATGCCACTATGCCCTTTGCCGGCCTCACAAGAGGATAACAAACCAACAACAATGGCTTCCAAACAGGGAGATCCGGACTCCAGACTAGTGCTTTGCTGCTAAAGGACTTAATTGCTTATTCGCTTTCTTTTGTTTCACCTGATGTGCCTGACGTGTAGTCATTCACCTACGAGCTGGCTCTGGCTGTAGTGGATGGCGGTTGAAGAAAAATGAGAGAGTGGTGCTTTGCCTCCCTTCTCGCATGCTCAGGGGACGAGCATTGTCTTCTCATGCAAATTCTTTTATTTCGGATACGGAACCTTTTTTGTGTGTGCCCTCCAGCATTGTCACCCTCGCCAGAGTCAACCAGACACAAACATGTCGGATGGCGACGCAGAGGCAGGGAGCTTATGCTGAAGGCACGGGAATTAGGTGGTATCGTTTGTAGTGGCCGTGTACACGACGCGACGCGACGGTGTGCTGTGCGAAAAGTGGCAAATGAATTTGTTCCGCATTGTCGGCATGTGTATACATAAGTGTATGCAAGTGCTCACAATTCTCTGGTTAGCTGTTAATGGGAACACTTATTGTTATTGTTATGATTGCTATTTGAATTGTTTGCTTTTGCTGCGTGCACGTGGTTGTGTGAACGTGTGCACCGCACATGATCGTCCCATGCTACAATGGTGGCTGTGTAAAGGGGATGATTATTGAAAAGTATTTCGCCGTGAAGTGGAATTTTAAACAGAGACTGTGTCAGCGACAATTACTGAAAACGCTTTAAACTTCAACCCAGTTCAGTTGTGTGTTATTTAGTTAAATTAACTTTGGTTGGCATTTGTAGACAGGATTTCTGCCCGAAGGGTTAATGAATTTGACGGTTGGTGAAGTTGTTCCTTTGCTTCTGTTTTGGCGATACAGTACTTTTCGCTTATAAGAAACACACACATACAAACAAAGGTACTCCAATAAAACACTATGGCCCTTCCAATACATACCACTGTAAAATACAGTGGACTCTCCCCAAGTCGAACTCTCTCTACCTCGAACAAATTATGGTGTCCCGTGACAATTCGACTTAGGGTGAGTGCATTGTATATCGCTTAAAAGAACAACGCTTATTAGAAAAATACGGATAAAAGAAACTGCTATTTTATCCCCAACATTCGATATTCCATGTAAATTTGGATGGACATACGAAAAATGAAAAATTTGCAAATTCATATACAAATTGTGAAAACGAGCCCTTAAGGAAATAGGGGAGTTGAGAAAATACCAAAGTTGTCTGAAAAATGACTGCGTCAGTAATGAGAAATAACATTAAAAGCAGACTAGAAATTTTAGAGAAATAAAATGTGGAAAAAGTAGAAAAGAAATTTGCAGAAAATATATAAAAATATAAGAAAAAACCTTGAAGACGATAATAAATGTAAGCTCTTAATTATTTATAAAGAGAAACTTACACCACTGGAAAATAAACAATGCTTGACAAAGTCAGAAACAAATAATTCGAGAAGATGATTCAAGAAAAAAACTAGAAATTCGCAGTTCAGTTAGAAATTCGCAACCTCGGTGTCAGTACTGGCGTTTCGTTTCGCTTAAGAAATTTTTATCTTGCATCCATTTTTTATCTTGCAATCCGTTTTCCGGATATAAGAAAGACTACGTTAAAAGAAAAAAGTTCGTGCATTTTGGAGTTTCTTTTAAGTGTAATGAATTGTAGCAACCGTATTTCCGACTAGAGATAGGTACTAGAGATAGGACACAATTTTTAATTTGTTTACTCTAATTTAGAAGACATTGCTTCCCGGCCGACGACTGAACCTAACGGACAAACATCTACGACTAGGTCATATCGTTCGATTACAGACACACCAATTTTCATTTTCATACAAAAGTTCCAAGCACCAAAGCTTCGCAAGATGTCCACCCTCTGAGTCATCATACAGCTAAAGGTCCGTTCTCCGCACGCAATATGCAGCTTGGAAAAAGCTGCTATAATGTGAATATTCGCACTATTACATATCCTGCAAAAGACTAGCGAATATCAAATCGCTGGGCCGCAAACGACAGTATTCATCACAAGGAACGGGAGCGGAACTCGGAATGTGGGGGAAAACTGATCCACTTGTACGGCATCAGATAGTACATACCAAAAGGAACTGCACAACTGCTGTTCAAGGACACCCGCATCCGAGCCGGTTGAAAAGAGATGCGTTTGCTTTAATCTGGTACTGGAGACGATATTGCGGCGGTCTGCTGTAATCACGGTCTTCTAATGGGAATGCACAGATTACGTCGATACTCCGGACTCGAAAAACCCTATTGATACTTGGGGAAACATTGTTTGCTGTTCAGTCAGTCTTTGACAATTCACGTGTGACTATTCATACGTGCAAAACGTCCGGGCTACCCACAGGGTATAATTTTCGAATCAAATCTTCTTCAGCGACTAATCCTATTTCTGGTTGAAGTGTTGATAAACAAAACTAATTTTTATGGGGATACGTCCAGTCACGCGACTATGTTAATAAGCTAGCGTCAATTTAAGCTTTTGTTCTTATGCAAGTTGACGATGTGCTCGAAAAATGGCGGATAAAAGGAAACAACAACTTCAGTTTCACTGGTCTTTTGATGACATGTATCATGTGTTACAGTCCGGTGTGGACGTAGTCCTCAATCAATAAGACTCTCCAACTAGCACGATCTCTCATTAGCTGTCTTCAGTGCCGCACGTGAAGTTCGTTGAGGTCCTTCTCCACCTGGGTGGGCCACTTTAAGCGTGGTTCGGCATAAGTGTATGAAATTGATGTGAATGGCAGAACACAGCGAGGCGTTTACTGGCATTGAAGCGGAAAAAATAGGTTTAGCTGTGAACGAGGGCAAAAGGAAATACACTCTGAATGTCGTTAAGAAAGGATAGGCAGCATCAACCACTTGGATGGAGCGTCACAATGGGCGGCTAAAGCGTCAAGGTATTTCGGCTCCGCAGTAAAACGCAGTAACTCTTGCCATCTTTGGTCCTTTTTCCGTTGACAATTTTTGTGAGGAGTAGATTCAACCACTAACTGTACGGGCTGTACAGCGACATGAGCTTAGTCAGGCGTTTACGGATCCAAAGCCTAAGATAGCTAACATATTTAGAGCGCAGCGGCAACTCAGCTCCGGCATGAAATGTCTTTGACTCCGAACCCTTTGATAGTACTCTTAGCTCTTCGTAGTCGTTCCTAGACTCAGAGTCATGCCCTTCGGCCGTTAAATTGGAAAGACGGTCTATTTTTAGCATATGGACTAAGGCATGAGTTCTTGTTTAAAGGTATAACTATGAATGTGAAATCAACCTGTACAGACTTTTAATATGTTCAGTACTGTAAACGAAGTGAAAAAAACAGCAGGAACAAATTTAAGTAAAAGAAAAGCTCCGAAACTGGCAGGAAAGCGTTCGCATCTGCGCCCATATCTTGATGTTAAGCTTCAAATGGTTGATGTGAATTTGATTGTGAGAAAATATCGTCTCAGCGTTAGTGTGATTCTAAAACGGAAATTGTGAAAAATCACATATCACAAACTGCGATTGTAAATTTTCATTCATTGTGAAAAAATCACAGGCAGTAATTGTTTACCCACCTCCAGTCAATCACATTGCATCCGATCTTGCAGCGCAATCAATGCTTCTACAACGCAATACTGCCTATTTGAACTTTGGGAAACCTCTTATAATCATTCTCCATTAGCCATGAATGACGTTTGTGTTGATGTTACCGAAATGGTTTCCAATGGTATGAACATAAACACAGTACTTAGTTGGAGCGATTACATGTTCGAAGTTGTCAAAATATCGAATTTATTAGGTTTACTCTATCGATGTCAATAATATTTCAATCTTTCTGATTTGTTATCAATTTATGTATAAGGGATTCATGCGACATCGATGGGGGTCCGCTGTAGCTCAGGCTTAGACCCTCAATAGTTCAAAGTCGTAATAATTAAGAAAAGCTTGAGTGTAACTCTCATACCTGGACCTCCTAGGTACGAGGTGGCGAAAGGAAGCAGTTCAGATTTCGAACGACAACAGTATTGGGAAGTTATGGACGTGTGAAAAATCTTTTGGTAAAACTTGTACGCCGTGAAAGAGAAGGACATAACAATATCACGCCATTCACCCTTAATCTCTTAGTCGTGTCATTTGTCACTGTGACAAATTTGTATTCAATTAGTCACCTAAATGTCACATAAATTTACTAAGATAGTACAAATTTGTCACAGTGACATGTGACCCGACTCAGGGAATAAGGGTGAGTATGCCCCCCTCATAGCAAGGAAGTCCACCCACAGCTCTCAACTTTTCAGTATTCCGGTATTCACGCAAGCCCTATCACAATAATATATTCTCTTACAAATATGAGACAACTTCTTAACACCCTCCTTACAGCAATACCTGATAGTGTGCTTATTTTTTTGCCACGCTTAATAATGCCGAAATGGACTAGGGGTAAATATAGCCGGCAACATTTCTTGAAAGAACGTTTGATTTAAGAGTCAGTAATAAATCAAAAAAATGAACCAACCAAGACATGGAACTAAAATCGACGCTGTATTTTCAAGAGATGCTAATGACTTGCCGTCGACTGATTTTGTTAGATGCTTCTGTTATTACCGACCAATCATTTATTTAATTCCGTCCAATAAGCTACCCTTACAGAAATCTTAGCAGGTACATCGAATTAATCAGTAAAATCATAGAAGACAGAGGGACAGCTGTCATCAAGAAGAGCTTCCTTTAAACAGAAAAAATGCTCCTAAATGTCTAAATGTAAAGTGGTAGGCAATAGAAGGATATAATTTTCATTTTGATGACGACGCTTTCTCATAAAGCAAGGGGAACACACCGGTAGACAGGCACATAAACCGACTAGCCCCCCCCTAAAAAGGAATACTTATTTTTTTTCCCGCCCAACAAACATTTGATGACCACATCTCAACGGCACTTCCGACCAGCTAACACATCCCGCCGCCTCGGTCGTCTAAATATACATATCTCCCACTCCACCCACACTGCACAAAGGTATGGTCCTCAACTCATCTTCAATCCAGTTGGATGGGAACTCTCTTCCGGCTCGGTATCTCAAAATGAAATGTGTAATGCTTCTGACTTGGGTAATGTGTAACCGCAACCACCACTCGGCGGGTATCTATTATTATACCAGTGTTAAATATTTTTGTTTAAATTGCTCCTGACACGCGAGGGAACATCTTCTATATGACGACAGACATATGGTTGCAGGCACCAACACATCACATGTGCACACAACGGAGAGTGACATATGCACCCAGCATCGTCACATCGCCAGAACTCCTCCTGCGTTCGTAGACTCTGACTTGGTCGTCTGTCTACTGTTCGAACACTCGGTTCGCGGCGCGCAGAGCGTCGCTGGCGAATTTGCATTCGTCAAAGTCAACATGCCTTCAGGAGTGCACTCCATTACATAAGGCCATGCCCATCATAAATTAAACATCCAGAGACGATGAGTGATTGCATCCGTCAGGCTATTTAGGTGATTGTGAATTAATTAGATCTCAGCGTGTAAGTGAAACGTAGACCCACGTACATTTGATCCGCTGATTAGGTCCTCATTGCACGGGTGCAAGGATCAACGATGTGTGTCCGTAAATGGGACGTGCTACATTTGTCCCAGGGAATTAGGGATGCCAAAATCGCTGGTGTTACTCGTGAAATTAATTCCAACGCTGTGAGCAATAGCGTTACTCCGTCGGCTTTTGCACTTTGATTCGATGCCACACGTCCATTTGAGGTAAGCCACAAAAGGAGGATACGGTTTTATAGAATTTTTATGGCAGAGCCACGCCAAAGTGCATACATTGTGACATGACTGCACCCAGTGGGCATTGTTGAGGAGGAATTCACACGAAACAGGTGCAGTCTTTGTGTCCGTGTCATTTTAACACATCGAGTCCAGGAGGAGTGCAACTTCTGCAGACAGCACATGATTGACGTATAGCGTGACCTGTGGCTCTCGTGAGAGTACATTAACGCCTGCACAATGGCTTTTGGTTCTGTACGGTAATTTGTTATTTGAAGTCACACCTCTGTCATTTTGCGGTTCCGATAAAAGCATTTGACTATGTGTACCTGCATGCATCACACTTCAATCGTAACGCCCATCGAGAGTGCCACCATTTTATATGCAATTTATTTCGATTACTTAATTAAGACCTTGCAGACTTATCATTAACTTCACTGCAATCAGTAATGCTCGCTACGCACGGATGTTCCCCATGCACAAGCGCGGGGTTTTCTTACGGCGAAAATAAATCCTATGGCTTATAAAGGGAGCTCATTTCTCTGGTGAATTTCAAAATGGCTTTGGTGCCCTGGGTAGAGTCGAGTCATTACTTCGAAGGCTATGCTTTAAAGGAAATTGTGCAGATCATAGCAAGAGTGGCACCTCAGAAAATAAAGGTTGGCTTGCTTTGTTGATTGTCGTGGTGATCCACACTAGCATAGTTTCGCCGGATGTGTTCATTTAGAAAATAATTCGTACCATCACACTCAAGCTCCGCACGGGCCCCATATATGCCAATAATAAAAAAAATCGTAAAATGAGATTAAAGGATAGGTCCATCTGCAGCATGTGCCTCTCAATAAGCTTCATGGACTCGAGCCAAAAGTTTCACGACCATAAATCCCATTGAATGAGCAATCAGTGCTGTCATGAAAATTTAAATGTTCACTTATTTTTCATTTTTAAGTAAGTGGACTCGTTTATTGCCCTTTATTATTCATCATTTTCTGCCCAACCGCACGGTCAGCGATTCAATAAAAAAAAAACAATCTTCAGACTAAAAACTGTGCTTTCTTGCGATAATTTTTTTGCACCCTTTGTATTCAATATTTTGTGTGACCACCGTTAGCATCTACAATAATCGCTTGTACACGACGAGGCATCGAATCGACAAGTTTTTCGTAAACGATGGAGGAATGTTTTGCATAATTCACGAGTATTTCTAATGAAGATCGGAAATAGAACCACAAATGTTATCTGAACTGGATTGCCGGGTGGTAGGGTGACTGCAAAAGTTGAGGTTTTTTCAAAGGACATACAAACGGAAGAATTAACATGAGAAAATAATTGCGGCCTATTTCACCAACTTACAATTTCTTATGTACGAGTGTTTTCTAACCATCAATTGTGGGTATAACAAATTAGTGAAACGAAATTTCAAAATTTACGATATGCTGATGTGTTCACAAAGTCTGTACAGCAATTACTAATTTGCTGTTTGAAAATGTTTTATATTGGCATAATTAACAAGAAAGCAGATGCGAAAATTTGTATGGTGTAATCGGTAGATTTGTTTAGTCGATTATTTTTTATTTATAGCAGCTGACTTACTTACTAAGTGTACAAGGATGTGTATATTACCGAAACACTATAGCAAATAGTAGTCATATTTGTATTGCGAATTTTTAATGCTGCTTCAGTAAGCATACAGTCCCACTGGTTGTCATCTCCCAGCAAGCCTAATGCAAGGGATGTATCTTCATACGTTGGGTACTGTTGTCCATACACTTAACGTATATCTTGAATCCCAAAAATGTTACTATCAACATACAACAACTAATAAATAAATATGACAGTTGCACTGAGAAAATGAAACAATAAGTGCAGAAAACAGATTAGGCCCTAAACTTTAGCGAATGAGAGACAGCTTATTAAGTGAAAAAGATAGGAGGACAGTTTCGTGCTCATCCCTGCTCTGTGCTGTTTCAGGGGAGGAGAGCTGACAGTGAATGGCCGTGGTGTTGTGGGTATGTGCGTCGACCCCTAATCCTAAACTTCGCTGCCCGAGTGAGACGACCAAAAATAATGTTCACGGTCCCACTTCTTTCGAGGCACTGACAATGTTCAAAGAGTAATAACTGTTCAGAAAAACCTTCTCAAACTTGGTCGTTCGGAGTCGGCATAAAACTGTAGGTGCCTGCCACTCGTAAGAGAACAATAGCACGCACAACACGGATGGTTGCTAAGAAGCTAAGCTCTGGCTCTCTACGGGCTGTACCATCAGCCATATTAGAAGTGACATCAGTAAGTTCCTGGCGTGAATATCTGATCGAGTGTTAACTGATATGACGTTTGAAAATTAATAAAGTACAAATATCGCTATTAAGAAATATGGTTTCTAGGTAGAACTGTGAAATGTGTTGTTGTATTTATTTTTTAATGCCAAATCATTAAAAAGTTTAAACTAAATATTTTGTCTCTTAATTAATAAAAAAAAAAAAAAACATTAGTTGGGGTGAACCACCCTTATCACTTAGGGTTGTGAAAAATAGTTGACGTTTAATTCTCAGACCTACTCAATATACACACAAAAATTTCATCAGAATCGGTCGAGCCGTTTCGGAGGAGTTTTGCTACAAACTCTATGACACGAGAATTTTATATATATGATATAATATTAAGTTCGCATTAAATATTTATATATGTTCCTTTCGCATTACGAATGGCATGTGTTTATGGATTAATAGACGGTACTTTAAGGAACGTAGATGGTCCCAGCGAATTGCAATCTTTATATGTGACCCGGAAAGCCCTCTATTAACTGTATGGTGGACTACCTTCTAAAATGCATACGTAAATTGGCCTGGAAATACCGACGTTTCAGTTTTGAATTCGAAAAACTTGCTCAATCTTCAGGCAACTTTTGATATCCATCATTTAATTGCGGGTCACCGTGGCGTAGTGGATAAGTGTGAGAGACAGTGTTTTAGGAGCTTTCTCCGTCTGTATCGCACACCCGAGTCTGAGTACAAGAAGTACTACCCTAACGAGGTCCTGTTCAACGAGGCAAACGTGAATAGGGTAGATAATTTTATTATTAAACTAATCAGAAGGCAGAAGCTATGACCTCGTCCAACAGTCTGATCTTTGGGGCTTACTACCCCAATAGTATGTACCATGAAAGAGTGCGCCTTAAGCTTTATTCCTCCCGAAGCATTCCTCTATCTAGACACAATTGGCCTTATACAGGATCCACAAGGATGTCCTATCATCTTCCATGCAACCTGTGGGCAGAGTGTCCATGTTCGGATGTCGTTCGCACCCACGAGGACCTCCTCCGGTTCAGTAGAGCGATCCCCGCTCGAGATAGGAAAGAGTCTGCAAAAGAACGGCAATTTTACTGGTGGTTACACCAAAACCAGCCTCCGCCCCTCAGCTTTTCCACAGGATCAGGTAGTTGACCATAGTGGCCAACTCACATAGTTGTTAAGGTTTAAGAGAAAAAAAAGTTATAAAACAAAAATAAAATCCAAAAAAAAAAAAAAAATATAAAACAAAAGATCCAAAAAAAATTAAGAAAAAAACAAAAAATGCAAAAAAAAACAAAATATATGAAACAAAAACAAAAAACAGGTGCATCACAGCATATACGCCCTGGTGCACGTGTCCGTACTGTTACGGACATAGTTAAGATAGTATTAAGTTTTATGTTAGGTTAAGTTAGAATAAGGTAGTTTAGGTAGTTAAGTTTAGCCAAGTTTTTTATAAGTTTTCTTGGCAAATGAATAAAGAAATAAAAGATTGTCTTAATGACTAAAAAACCGTAGATTAAGTCGAAAGGCACATTTAGAAAGAAGTTCAGAGCTTAGAGTACCCGCATAGGGTCAGTAGGTTAGTATTAAGAACATTGTAAATTCTTAAGTTACTTAAGCTAGTTTTGAGTACTTTTGTCTAGCATGTAATTAAAACTATTCAGAAAAAAAATTAAATTACATTAAAAAAAAAAGTGCGTCGACTCCAACAGAGTGTGCCAGGTTCGATACCCGAATTTAACACCTTTGATAATTCACGGCTCCGCCTCTTTCGAGTCACTGACAATTCTCAAAGAGTATTCCTGTCTAGAAAAAGCTTCTCAATTTCGCCGTTCGGAGTCGGCTTTAAACTGTAGGTCCCTTCCGCTTGTGAAAGAACAAGAGCACGCATATCACGAGTGGTTGCTGAGAAGCTAGGCCCACGTCCGCCTCGGACTGTCGCGCCACCTATATTATTATTATTATTATTTAATTGGTCAATAGAGCAGAGAATTCAACAGAGTACAATATAGCAAAAAATTAACTAGTGTAAAGTAATGAGAAGGGGCAAGCTGATGATGAGCAGATGGAGAGCAGTCACCGCCGAGCCGCCGAAGTAATCACATCTCGTGTAAAAATATCGGTCATATGAATAAAGTGGAACTTGAATAGAATCGGCTTGTTTTATTTCTGTTCTTCACTTTACATCTGTAAAGTTCTTCACAAAACATTAAAAGTGGCTATTGAAATACATATGCAAATATGAAAGCATTTGCCACAGTTTCCATTCATTACATTTTGAGGCAACCCCTCGAATACATTTCCAGCCCCTATTGCTTTAAGATGTAGAAGAATTCAAAATATTTTCCAACTGACATTTTCATACCCATATGAAAATTTCATCTTTCCCGCGAACTGGAGACCCAAAAAATATTTTATTTTGTTTATTAATTTCTTTCTTTATCGTCTCAACTTTTAACAAACTTGTGAGAAACTAGTTGTTAACTAAATGTTTATCACAAATCCGGGTTACGTCATTTTGTAACACTTGTAGTCAACAAGTTTTTCCTCTCATCTTTTTTGCATTCTCATAACTAATTCGTCGATGACATATTTGTATTTTGTGAAATTAAAAACGAATTTACAAATTTGTAATTGTGAATCAAAAGTACAACTTTGAGGTTGTGATTTGTGGTTCGGCGAAATAGCCCACTGGTTTGAATAATGTTTCGATGAAATACAGATGAGTCGCGTCTTGCGGTTGCTTGGGTTCGGTGTTTGGCATGATTAGGTTTATGTCATGCCTGTCAATACGATTAACCCCGTTGGTAGGTAGACTCGCGTAAGACCTTAGACTTACAGAGCTCACTCATATTACTTATTTTACCCCCGTCTTTGTATTCAGTTTTGCGCTTTTCTGCATTAAGCAAATTAACAAATAAAAATACAATCTTGTGACTTCATTCGTGTACATTTCTGACAATGTATTTATATGTGCATGTTTTATAAAATAGACTTAAGACTACATCGCCATTCATGTGAAAAATTTAATAACTGATTGAATTGCTGAAATGATTCAATTTATTAACTATGCGCGGTAAGTTTCAAAAATCACCGATAAAGAGAGAGGAAATAGTCACATGTGTCGGTTCTGAGGGCGTACAAGCGGAGGATAAGAAAGAGCTCCTTGCCTCGCTCAATGTGACTGGAATAAGCGGTTATTCTTCTTTGTTTTGTTTCTCCTGATTCATTCAAAGGGGCCAAGTCCATCAGTTCATCATCGGTCAGGACATCGTGGACACCGATGTCATCATCAACATGAATTTGTTAGGCGGAAGTCGTTGTGACATCGGAAGTCGCTGTGAGTCCGAAATCTTAATTTTGGAAATGTTGAATTGCGAACTTCAAACTTGCTCACATCTCATTCTTGGGTGCCAACACTAGACAGGTCTGTACATAAAAATAAGCTTCAATGTAGGAAGAGAGTAGAAGAAGCCCAACCTAAAATTATTGAAAGTCGTCGGGTAATATACCGCTTTTCCTTCAACTTCAAATTACCGAGGAGACTATTTAAAATTGAGTTTATTCATTAACCCGTCTCATTTTTGGAAGCCAAGAGTCTTGAGGTCATTCTCCACCACTGGGTGCGTCACCTTAAGTCCGGGCGTGCTGTGTCGCGTTGTCGCACAAATTCGGAGTCGACGACACTTCGGGCTGGAGCTGAGTGATTCATGTATCCATGCGTTTCTCCAAATCCCGTCAACGCAAACAGGACTTAAAAGACCGCATGCAGAACTTTCTTCTCGATGTGACCAAGGACATCCGTTTTTGGGATTTTCTATGTTTGCCTTATGTAAAGTCGGTTGGAATTGCCTCTTGCTCCTAAACAACGGTTCGTTTTGTTTACCGCGGAACCGAGGTAGATGAAGTTCTTCACTACCTCGAAGTTATAGCTGCCCATTTTGACGCTCTGTCCAAGAAGTCGATATTGTATGTCTACTCTTAAGTCTTGCCTCTGCTTCCGTCTCAGTAGCAGCAGACGTCTCATTGACAGCTCGCTGGTTTCTGTCAATAAATGTCATTCGCCTATGCTAACGTTTGCATAGACTTCAGAAAGATCGCGGCTCTTGTGTTGGCGAGGGAGTTTTGCAGGACTTTCTCAAGAATAATGTTAAAGAAGTCAAATGACAGCGCGTCGCCTTGTCCAAATTCTTTTTTGACATTGTAGGTTTCGGTGCGTTCGTTACCGACGTTGATGGAGCAATGAGAGTTCTACATATAGTCAATGTCAGAACCAGACGTGACAGCGTGCACATATGTATGTTCCAGTCCGACGGAACTTGAAAATTTCAATCAAATCCGTCGTATTGTGTCCATATCTGCTCACCACTGTAGCTCGTCTCTACTGTTATGTCTTATATGCTGCGGAAGTCGACAAACAGGTGATGGTGTTAAGACCGGGTGCATCTGGTCTATTGTGGACGGCCACACGAAACGGCAGATAAGGTCGTGTACGCCGGATCGGGGACCCGATACTGAGATTCCACTCGTCTGGCATGTTTTTCTCCGATCAGACGAGCGGGTACATGCGCTCTACCAGATCATCTTCAGCTGCCTTGAAGATTTCAGCGGACTGTCCGTCTGCAGAGACAGTCTTGTTAGACTTCAGTCTTGATATTACAATATTGACTTCGTAGTTTGGAGGAAAACTATGAAAATCACATCCATCTTATGAGGTATTAAAGTAAATGCTGTTCATTTTGAAGAATATAAATACAAATTCAATATGAAATAGAACACTTGAAGCTAATGTTAATGTCTATGATATTAACTTTTGTCTAACAGATAACATTATAACCTTAGTGTTTAAATATGGTTTCGAGTATTTGCCCGACACGTCTTATTCGCATGAAGGGCAATCGTAAAGCCCAATTTTCGACAAGTTTATCGATCAAAGGGAGAATTTGACTACGAATGACTACTAACTCATTCGAATGCCTAATTACTGACTACTAACTCAAGAGAACTCACTAAATATTTCTCATCAAAATCATACGAAAAATTCGAGTATTTTATTTTTTATTAATGAACTGAGAAGATGAGTATTCCGCGACTTAATTAATTTGGGTTATTCTTTCATTATGGTTATTTTCCTGATTTGTACTCCTCTAGGATAAGTTACTTGTTCTCGTGCGACATTCAGTAGCCCGGACACCTCTATATTTCAGACACTTTCAAAATATTACCTCTACACTCCGGAAAGTCAATTAAAATGCGTACATATTTTGACTCATACATAAATGCACGTTCATACAATTATGGGAATTCCTCCACTAGTTGTGTTGCTGGTAGTCGGCTCCTTCAGTCTAGATATTGTTCTACTAAAGAACTAAAAGAAAAAGCGTTCCAACCAAAAATAACCATGTACTTTAATGCTCCTTAAAGATTTTTGCAGTGCATATGTACACACAATCATATCAATTTCTATCTGTAAGAAAAGCTGTTTGAAAAGTTGTCGGTTGTCACCTTCATTTTATTTTTTCTTTATTGTCCGGACTTTTCGCTATTCTGAACACACCCGAAACTTTACATGTCTGGACTAGCGAGGCGTTATTGTATTTAGTTAGTAACCATTAGTCAGTAATCATTCCATAGTTAGTAATCATTCTAATTGACGCGTTGTACAAGTTCATTATCACTCGAATAATCATCGGCCATCTCGAGTGATCATTCGATTTTTAAAATACAGCTTAAGTTCGGCACAGTTAGCTCTTAGAAAAGTTACTATACAGAAAAGTTGACCAAATTTTAGCTACCACACGTTGGCTTAAAAAGGACTCTTTTTTACTAGCATTCGATTTTTTTATATGATTTTATTAAAGTACATAACATAGAAGTTACGCATTCCGGGGAAATGTATGTTTCCATGGCAGCTGCGTGCCGGTTACATTTCTCTCTCCGAGTTGTTTACTTCGGATCATTTCTACCAAATTAAGAAGTCAATACATTAATAATATGGGTGGCGCGACAGTCCGAGGTGGACCTGGGCCAAGCTTCTCAGCAACCACTTGTGTTGTGCGTGCTATTGTTCTTTCACGAGCGGAAGGGACCTACAGTTTAATGATGACTCCGAACGGCGAAATTGAGAAGCTTGGACAGGAATACTCTTTGAGCATTTTCAGTGACTCGAAAGAGGTGAGGCCGTGAATTATGATTGGTGGAAAATTCGAGTATCGAACCTGGCACCCTCTGCGTAGGAGTTGACACACATACCCACTAAACCACGGCGATCCACCCAGTCAATAGATTCCTGTAGAAAATAGGATTGAGTTCTTCTTTGACCTTGGAAGAGATTGAAATGAGGACGAGATAGATGAAGTTATCCAGACTGGGGAATATCCGGCAGCCATTGGAAGCGTGAATTCATAGATCAATTGGTGCGCCGAAAATAATGAAACTCGCCATATGCTAAAATTATAAAAATTCATTTTACAAAAAATACGAAGCAAACCACTTTTTCCAGTTACTTCAAATCAGTTGAACTTTGCTAAGATAAATTAAGTTTTTACGTTTAAATAAAATAAAACTAATTAATGCCACTAAAATAAGACTATTTATGAACAAAATACAAATTTTCTACAGATCTTGAAAAGTGTCCAGAAAAGTTGACTATTCGGAAAAGTTGACAATATCTGTGACATTTCGATTGACTTTTCCGAGCACGTACTCAGAAATGAAGTATTACAGAGATGCCCGACTTCTACCTCGCTTTCCCCTTAAGATTTTTGACAATCGTTTTTTATAACGTGTTCATAAAGCAAATTGACCAATCAGAGGACGGCACTTAAGTTATTTCGTGAATAACCGTTATAAATTCATGAATATCTGTCAAAAAGGTACTCAAATTCGTCGATATACTGGGGAGAAATCAGGCTGTCTCTGTAATACTTCATTTCTGCTCCTACTGTATCTCAATTACGAAAGTTTCGATTCTTAATATCATTCGCTTATGCCCATCACTAAAGCACACCAAACAATGAGTTCTAATTCCGGTTCGATCGTGTTACGAATAACTTTAACCCATTATGTCGACCGTAAAATGGACGTAGCGCACGATAAGTTCGGGGAACCGAACCATGGTTTTTATAATAAGATTGCACAATTCACACGCATTGTTCTGGCATTGATCTGTTCATCGTAAAATGATAAAATGCACTAACTACAAATTAACTTTCACCTATCAAATTGACAGTCTGTAGATATACAGTGCTGCCATTTTAAAAATTTGAAAAAAAACACCCTTTATTACGGCATAAATAAAAAATTCATATAAAAAGCTCAAATATGGGTGCAATTGCCGACATGACGAATTATTTTGAAAATAAACAGCTCCACCTCTCGCGAGTCACTGCCAATGCACAGAGAACATAACTGCCTGGAAAAAATACGTTCGGAATCGGCATACAACTGTTGGCCCTCTAGTCCTGGGGGAATAATAGCTCGTACAAAACGAGAGCTTGTTGTAGAAGGTAGGTCCAGGTTATTATTATTATTAATTAGATAATAAAAAGCGAGTGGAACCGAGCCCGTTTCAGGTTCATATTTTAACAGCTCGCTGATGAAACTTAATAACCACTTGCTGACTAATTACCTATTACTTCATGTTACGAATATATTTCAATTCGATAGACACTCGACCTGAATGTTGGGAATGTTCAAATTGCGTCTGATTCCGAACCGAAAGTGTTAATCAAATCCTACCGGACTGAATAAATGGATAAATCATTTCTGAAAAAAATATAAGCACGCCTTCATAAATCTAACTACCTGCGGGCAACAGACTGATTCGGCTCATTTAAAAAATTTATGAGCACTTCTAGTTGTATTTATAAAGCAGATAGGTATAATCGATTTGAAAAGCCATCGTACGTGTGTCAAATTGTTTCCCTCAAATAAATGTCACAAAATGACAAATTCACGAACGTTAAACCATCCATCCACTCGGATCGTAAAATGTATGCTTATGAAAACCAAAATAAATCCATTCCAACATTGCTGGCCGGTTGAAGGGCCAGCCTATCTCTCTGTCTCTCTTTCGACGAATAAAATTCTATTACAACTTAACCCAGCATAAAACTAATTTCTATTATTCACTCAATGTCTCCCAATATACAAATTTACATAAAATCCACCATCACTGACACCGTCTTCTAGACTTTCCTAATCAACTTTCAATTCTTCTGTCATTGCAGGTCATAAACACAATCGTAAAAGTCAACGAGAAGCCACCAGAAGCGTCCACAGAAACGCCCAGGCATACGGCCAGCCAGAAAAGCAATAAATTGCACGCACACTCAGCTCCAAAATAGAGAGGAAAAGAAAAAGACGAAGAGACGGGAAAAAAAAACACACCTAAAGGATACAAGGGCAGCATAGAACATCAAACACACGCTTCCCCCCAGGCCAGACGCAGGACGGAGAGAGAGAGAGAGATCAAATCTTAATATCACTCAGCGTGGTGACATTAAAAATAACATAATCTCTCGAATCTAGCGGTAGGAGTAAAAATCAACATCCGCACACAAACTCCAAGTCGGCAGCAGTGGCGGCGGGACAACTTTGACACGGTACCATAAATGTTGAAATAACAGCGTGTGATGCCTTTTCTTCGTGAAATGAAGGAGCACTGCAAGAATAACAAAGGTCCCTTAGTCACCCAGTCACAGTTACAGGCCCGGCAGCTGGCACGACGACACCCAGAACACTCTCTGTCTTTATGTCTATCCAAACAAATGTAATGCACAATCCCGCACACTCTCGACAGGACTCTCAGCGTTCAACTCAACTCAAAACCGCCCGCTTATGTGCCAATCATAAAGCTTATAAATAGGCCTTCACACGCGGCCTAAGTAATAATATTTATGCCTAAACCAAACACTAGACTCTGGCCCTAAAGTGAAAGTAGATTGAGAAAAAAATATACAAATCGACGAATCGACAAATCGATCCAGCCAACAGCTTCCGCAGATATTCTTCACCGTACGTACATTGTTCCGCAGTGTTTATTGTCGTTGTGTTTTGGAAGAAAAAAAAAACTGAACAAAAAGATACTCCACCCTTCGCCACCCCACATCTGGACCTGATTGCTCCCCGACCGTTTGTCATTTACCCAAAATAATAAACATCCCGGCAAATACAGGAAGGAGAGCAATAAAAACAGAGAGGGACACAGCCGGGGGACGCGAAGCCAACGAATAGCCGGCCAACCCTCTCCCAGCGGAGTGTGCGCCTGCAGTGGGGTACACACACGCCACAGTGGTGACGTGAGAGCAACAGCAAATCGTTCGAACCGCCATCGTCGCTGCCGTTGTCGTCGTGGTGGACGCACGACACTTGGTTGTCTTTCAAACAAACTGCCGGCATACTAGTTTTAGTTTCATCCTCAACAACATCATCATCGTCGTCGTCGTTGGTGTCGTGCTCACGGGTCG
Organism: Eristalis intricaria; assembly: GCA_964034865.1. Classification (NCBI taxonomy): domain Eukaryota; kingdom Metazoa; phylum Arthropoda; class Insecta; order Diptera; family Syrphidae; genus Eristalis; species Eristalis intricaria. Next base: position 109,942,420 of record OZ035873.1, on the reverse strand, counting down.
TCGTCAGTGTAGTCTTCGTGTCTTCATAGCACCTCAGCGGAATCATATAAAATTTTCCACCCCAACGCAAAACACTTTCCCGTACAAAATACTGAAAAAATAAAACTACAGCAGCTACGAGCACTGTTGTTCCGATACGCGATTTTGATTAGGGCGAGCCAGTACCAGTGCCCGACCATTCTTCACTCAATCCCTGCATTCGAACACAAGCAGCAGCAGTAGCAGCAGCTAGTTCTAGCTCTGGAACAAGAACTCGAACAAGCAGTGAAACAAGACAAATTGTTGAACATTTTTTTTTTGTTCGCATTCAATCCATCGCATCGCCCGCTACCATCCCGTGGAACAGTGGAGATACATTCTTTTATTCCCCATCTGCGGGTGTTAGTTCTCGATCTCGTTGCCGGTCTCGGTCTCCTTCTCGTTCTCCATCTCCACTTCGGTTCGCGTCGATCCCGTGCGGGTGCTCTTTGGGAGATATCATTCAAGAAAACTGCCAAATAAATACGTTACGCGTTGTGCCAGTGCCACTGTCTATCTGTCCTGTTGGAGCTAAGAAAGGGAGCTTGCGGCGGCGGTCGCATTTGTATTTATATGCGTTTTTCTTTTCGTTCTTTTTGATATATCGACATCCTTAATTCGAATGCACGGAAAAATTAATTGCGCATGAAAGTCGAACTAATTAATGTGTAACATATGAGAGCCGAGGTCGGACGAAAATGTTTCAATTTTTTGACATCCCCACTGTGTGAGTAGTTTGTCTTTTAAGTTGCCACCATCGTTGATGTGGCAGTCGTTGCTTTTCGTTAACCAAACGTGTGGATAGTTAAATTGTTCTCGCTAACGGATATTACATTAAATTCAGTTCGTTTTTCTTTAAACGGGAGCGTTCAATAGTGTGGTGGTAGTAGCCTCCCCGCTGAAGGACGTCATAAAAGTGCTGTGAGTACAGAAGGTGTGATTTCAATTGGAAATCGTGAAAAGTGGAAAGGTGTCATCAAAAAAAAATTTAAAATTATCCAATTAAAAGGGAATATCCCGTTAAGTGAGGCTGCGCATTTTGTGGCCGCAGATTCGCGTGGTAAGGGTAAATTGTGTATTTATTCAAAAATGGCTCGTTGGACGCCGGTATCGACTTTTGGATTACTTCTGATGCTGATCTCGTACTGTGGTAAGTTTTGTGGTTCAAATTTTTTTTATTCATTATGTCAGTCAAAAATATTCGAATTCCAATTCTGCTAACGCGCAAGCTTGCATTACACTAAAGTGTTGTGCAAGGCACATTCTAGAACTGATCTCCATCTCCACTTGGTTCGCGTCTCCATTTGGTCTTTGAGTCAGTAAGGGTGGAAATTTTTATTATCCTGATCTACTACCTTACTTCTACTTATCCACTGTTGCGTAGTGGCAGGCGCGTCAACTTTCACGAACTTAGAATTAATTCTCGCCACGAGCAACTTTCATAATTCACGGCTCCATATCTCTCGAATCTCGGGTGGAGGGTATGCCTGTGTAGAAAAAGGTTCTTTCAAACTCTGCCGTTCGGCACAACACAAATGGTTGCAGTAGAAGCTGGGTCCAAGACCAATTCCCATATTTTTATGATTATTAGTCAACAATATCTATGATCTTGTGTTGCCTTTAAATCAGACGTCCGTTCGTGGATGAAGGTTGCACCACAGGTGCCGAACAGATTTGAATTCGCAAATATAACTGAAATGGACAAGAAAGTTCCGCTGAAATCCGCTGAGACCTAACTTGTTCTAATATACGATTTGATTGTGGGTTGATGTTATTTGTGATGTTAGTTTTTTTACTCCATGTGATCACAAGATCAGTTCAAAGTCATAATGACAGCTTAAAATTAGCAAGCCAATCAGGTTTAATGTTTTCTAATTGGTACTTGACAACGTTGAAGTTTCACGGCGAACGCATCATTCAACCAACGACCAGACTGTCAATGTCAAAATATTCATTAAAAATAAAATGTTCTTCCCAGTATTGAAAATAAATTATAATTCATTTCTAAAATTCCTAGTCGTTGAAGGGAAACTTAAATCATAGATCGAAATTCTCGTCCCGGTGGACAAGCCATTCACAGTATAGTGAAAAAAATTGAGTCCAATTTGAGCCGGATGTGCCCGAGGCAGTGAGACATCGACTTGTAGTTGAGTTCAGTTCGGCAGTTCAGCTGCCGTTAAAGCGCTCCTCGCAAACACACCAAACCAGTCGATTCAATAGTCACACTATGGCGAATATTTTGAAAGGATCTTGGCCTGTACTATACTTATGTAGTTCAAGCACGAATTAGTTCAAAAAAAGAGCTCTGATAAGTAAACTAAGTGAACTAGTTCACAATACTGAATTGAACTAAATTGAGTATTTTATTGTGAATATCAGGGTTGGTTTTGCACAACACAGCACGAGGATATCGAATAGTTTTTAACGGTTTTCTGGTGCGATGAATGGATGAAATTATCACTCAATTTATGCATTGGACTGGTTCGTCTAAACCAATACTGTTACTGTTTGTTGAGTGCTCTTCTGTTCCTTTCTTTGATGTGCGTTTTTCGATTAATAAGCAAAAGACACAATTCAACGAGCAGTAAACTTTTTTGAACAAAATGAACTGTAAGAATTAACTAGTTCAATAAATAGATTTGAACTAAGCTGAGCGTTCTCTGGCCTGAACACAAGATGTAGTTAACTCAAGAACTAAAGCCATTCCACATAATAATTATAATGTAATAATATGGGTGGCGCAACAGCCCGTAAAGAAGAAGGGTTTCGCTACTCAGCAACCACTCGTGTGCATTTTATGGTGAGATGATAACTTCCTCCTGTATCAAATAAATAACAATAGTTCACAACAAATTTTATATTCATTGGGCCTCTTTTTCGTTTATGAAAATAACCGTCACTTTAGAGCCAATTGAGACCGCTACAGAGACATGTTGCATCTTTATTTCCTTAGCCATTGACTTAGACTGGACATGCATAATGTGTGGTTTCAACTTGACGGTCCCACAAGTCACAAGCCCCACACTTCGACGAACGTGTTATATCGATAAAAGTCCTGTCGGTTGACCGCCTAGGTGGTATAACACATAGATTTATTTTGTATAGGGTTATGTTTAATCGGTGGTCTATGACAACAAACTGAGTATAGCCACTGGACATAAATGACGTCGAATTCAATACATACGTACGTGTTAAGATTGTTTCTCAAAACAGAAAAAAAAACTGTCCAGATATATCAAATGAAAGTTCGTGGTCCTTAACTAAATACCCGTTATTTTTATATTTTTCAAAGTTTGGTGTGTCATTCTGTATTATTCTGCAAAAACACTATCCAGTCTTATGAAGAGATTCATCAGGTTTCAGAAGATTATCACTGCTTTTTGTACCAATTTTTTGCAATACAAGATTATCCTTTAACTTTTTTTTACAATTTGATAAATGTCAAATCGTCAGACAATTTTTAAAGAATACTGCTGAATTCCTGAGTCGATATATTCGTCGAACCAAACATGCTCGTGATATATTGGATACATTGTTGTAAATGTTGCATAAATGTCCTGACCTGTCCTAAAATCAAGGACTGCAACCTTTTGGACGAAATTGACAAATTCACTAAACTTCTTCCTTGAGGCTGTGCTATTCTTTAAAGTTATGTTTATATTGAAAAAAATCTGAATACCCTTTTCGGGTATAGCGGATGAAGAGTGGCCGAAAAGTTCATTAAAAATTAAACAGTTTCTACGAGGTAATAAGAACCGCAGTGGTAAGGGAACGAATTGAAAATACACGTAACCAAGATTATACGACCTAATAAGAACATTCACTTAAGCTTTTTTTTCCCACATTATGAATGTAAAGGACTCAATTGGCCGCTGGATCTAGTGCAAATATTTTCTCATTTTTTGCAGAAAACACCCAGCCCTTACCTAGAATTCGAGCCTTTAAAAAGATATGAACGTTATGCCTGAAACACAATAGTGCGTTTGCGCTGGCGTTGGCTTTCAACACACACAATTCAATGGCCAAGCACAAAATACAGCGTCGTCCTGCGTCAGTGAATAATGAGAAAGATTGAGAGGATCGCAATAAAACGTAAAACGTAGTCCATCGCACGTCATTATTCAAAATGTTGGATATTTTTCGACAGAGGGGTGCGCTGTGAGAGAGATTTTCTCCCAGATTGAGAGTTTTCTTCCAAATTTTTGTATCAACTGTCATTTAAGAAACGAAAACAGCTGATTAAAAATAAATCATTTCAAATGAGTGTTTGCAGAAAGGCAGTAATATGTTTCATCTAGTTCATGAGAGAGAGAACAGCTGATAAATTGAGTATTTATTTCAACGCAGTGCGTCATCGTAACATGAAGTCGGCTAGCTCAGCGCACTTTTGTGTTTCAGGCATTATGCAGGAGTAGATGGAATTATTATGCATACTCGTTCACTGAATTTCACGGGAATGGCCTTTAGGCGAATTTATTATTTGTTACCAGATTTCAAATTCGTCGTTCATAAAATCCAAGCCCCTTCTGATTGTGTATGACCAGTACAATGTACAGGAACGTAGTCATTCCATGTAAGACTCACAATTCGGTGCACCGTAATATGGCACGAACAAATGTGCCACGTGAACACGTGTAATTAGATAATAGACGCACAGAATCAGTGGCCCTACTTTGCATGGATGGCAATTTATTTACGGGTTATCTTGTTCCCTCAATAAGCGGGTATCCTGACTGAATATTCTCGTCCTGAACATAACACTTCTGTAGCCCGAATTGCATAATTTTGATTAACAAAGTCGGGACCGCGAGGACATTACAATTTCTTTTTTTTAGAAAAATTTTAGAAAAAAAAAAATATGCCTTCACCACTTTTATTCAAAAACTCACTCAGATGTGGCTTCAGTTCTTGAGTTAAGTATCAGTGGGGACACACATTTTCACTGAGGATATGCTGCTGATTTGAGTTCATTAACTGCAACACTTTCACGAACCCCTTTGACATGTGCCCATACCCACAGCATGCACGCTGTTTGCAGAACTTCTAGGTCAAGTTGACCATCTCTTCAATGACCGCATCCGTAGCCGACTCTTCGTTTGATGTGGTTGCAGCCAATGATGATAATTACTTTCGGGAAAATTAACACCGCACCGTCATGAAAATCTGCTAAACGTCTTCTTCTAAATTCGGCTTCGCACCGTTTCACCGATGTGGTCCTAATCAAACAGTGTTTCCCACCGCCAATGAAGCCCGCCGACACTTAATATGTTTGTCGTATCAAGCCACATCCAGCAAATTGAGTTGTAATCTTCATCCCTCAGAAGATTACACATTTGCATACCGCCTTCTTCATTTATGCAAAGCTAATTGTTAGTTATTGCGTGAAAGTTTCCCCCAAATAGCCAGCAGCTTTGTGTGATCTGCGTGGTCGCCCTTCCAACCAATGATGGGTTTGTTGGTTCAGGTGCTCCCCAGAGAGCACTTCAGATTCATTTATGCTCACTTTGGCAACAAGTCAATAGCCCTAGGGTTCATTTAACTTTCCATCACAAAGACGCTCGCTATTATTCCATCGGCTTCAATGCATAACCAGTAGAGCTATAGACTCCTCCACGCTTTGGTGCATAGTTCTTCAGCACGCCGAGGTGCTCCCGGTGTAGTTTAAAAATTCATTTGCTCGTCTACTGCTGCCTTCCGTGAATGTGCACAGCATGTGTGAATTGCTTTTCCATAAATATATAATTCGCCTGTGTTGACATCCTTTTGAATGGAATTCTTTTTGAAATTAACTGCGGTTTTGAGTACCACATGCTTTTCTCTCGGCAAACACCCATTACCTGGGAAAGTAGCGTGCTCGTTGTGAAGTGTTACAGTGGATTGTGGCTGCGAGGCGGTTGGGTGTTGGATGGCAGGCAGGCGTCTTTGAGAATTCAATTTCGCCCCCAATTCGAGCTTTGTTCATGCACTCTCTGCATATTAGAGCTCGCTTGCAGACGCCGAAGGGCGTGTATTTTGATTAGGTCCTTATCTAGTGTGGATTCACTTTTTGTATCCTTTCTATGGTGACATCCATCTGAACTGAGTGGGAGATGTGATGCTGCACGAGGCGAAAAAAAAAAAAAAAGAAATCGCATGAAAGCCAAATTGTTATTTTTATATTTATGTCCTTCCACTGTCTGGTGTATGTGTTTGGTTGTTTTTGTGTTGATTTTGTTTGAGGATGCTCCGAGATGGGTACTTTGCTTACACTGACATAAATACACGTACTTGTGTGGGACCTACAATCGCTGAAGGAGGCCTTTTCCTCCCTGTGAGTGGTGAACGGGGAAGCGGAGCTAAGCAAAGTGATGCTCTTGTAGCACGGCAAACTTTTACATTTCAGATGAGTCCGTGGATATGGGCTTGTGGATTTGTTCCCTTTTTTTTCGTGTAAAGCCAGCCAGGCTGTGATGACGATGTGTTTTTATTTTCTTTTATTTTTTGTTAATGTAATGAATACTTGGTTACTTTTTGTTGAAGTTCTTCTTTGGCGTTGAGGATGATTTTAACTGAGAACTCGATTTTTTTTTGTTCGTTCGTTCACGAGTAGGAATTACTAAAACATTAATGCTTGGTTAAAACGAATTAATAATATAGTACTGCCTTGCATTATGCGAAGGGATGGCTGGTGGGGAGTTTAAGGGTGTTCGTTCTTGTATTTAACGGTGAGGAACAATCATTATTGTTTTGGAGCCTATATATATGGGCGTGATAAATTTGTGTTGGAGATTCGTTTGTGTTATTTGAGTTTGATGAAATGCCTGCATTAAGTTTGGAGACACAACTTGACTGCTTCCAATCGGAATTTATTTATCGTCTTTTTACTATCTCAAAATCGAATGCACCTCTTTTTTTGGAGACCAAATTGGTTTTTGAACAATACTATGAACTGTATATTAATTGACTAATTTCATTTCTTAGTTCTTTACAGAGGTTTTTCCATATCAGTGAGTCTAGTCCTTAATTCCGTATTTTGCTTTTCGAGACTTTCGACCCTCGCTAGAGCCTGTTCTTCGTGTGTAGACGAATGTAAATTCGTTGAGGTTTTAATTACTTGCGTTTTAGGCGCAGTAGTTTCCATTGGCTTCGATACGTGCGGTTTTTTTAATGTTAGATCCTGATGGTGGTGATCTATTTACCCCTGAACATTTCTTGAAAGGTCCAAATGAAATAATTGGCTCTCCCCAGAATCCGTAGAGCCTGACTCCGAAGAGTGTGGATTTTCCAGTGTAACTGGCATTCCACCTGGGGTAATAATTCCTTTGTTTTGGTTCATTGCATCATTATTACATTTTTGTTTGTCCTAGAACAAACTGTGGCTTTATGTCGCCTCTTACGACAGACATGCCTTACCTCGGGTATATTCTAACCCCTACCCGAAAGGGGTAGGGGATAGGCGCCACAGTTAGAGCGCCATGACCTAGACTCTATAACTCCGTTCATGTTGTGCGTGGTATTGTTCTCTCACGAGTGCCTACAGTTTTATGCCGACTCCGAACGGCCAAGATTGAGAAGCTTTTTCTCGACAGGAATACTTTTTGAGCATTGTCAAGGACTCGAAAGATGTGCAGCCGTGAATTAGGAATGGTTGTAGAATTCGGGTATCGAACTATGTATCTCCCTATGCGTAGGAGTCGACACACTAACTCACCACTCCACAGTGACCCACAGTGTCACAGCCGATTAAAAATATTATTTTGAATGAAATTTGATTGCGAGCCACATTTATTCTAGTGAATGGGCGCAATGGACCCAACAGGTTGCTCTTTGTGAGCCGAGGCCAGTAGGGCGTTTTTTTTATTTCATTATTTTGTAATATTCTAATGGGTCGCCGTGGCGTAGTGAGTAAGTGCGTCGACTCCTACGCAGAGGGTGCCAGTTTCGATACTCGAATTTACCACCTTTGATATTTCACGGCACCGCCTCTTTCGAGTCACTGAAAATTCTCAAAGAGTATTCCTGTCTAGAAAAATCTTCTCAACTTCGCCATTCGGAGTCGGCATTAAACTGTAGGTCCTTTCCACGCGTGAGAGAACAATAGCGCGCACAACGAGAGTGGTTGCTGATAAGCTAGGCCCTGCTGATAAGCTAGGCCCAGTCCTCTTCGGACTGTCGAGCCAACCATATTATTATTATTCTAATCACTCTGTCAAGTTTGGACGGGCTTAGATATGCACTTTGTGTTATTGTCCTACTGGAAGACCAACGGCATCTTGGTTTAAGACAACATCTCCTAAAACACTCTTGCATCCCCGCTTGTCCGTCCGTTACATTGAAATCTCCTATTATTATAATTACGGACACTCTCTTAGGCAGACAAACCTGAGCTTTCATCGCATAACTTTTCAGACGACTAACGTCCTTTTGATTCACTTCGACGATATCGTCGATGATTTGGTTCATGTAAGACCATCACTATCGTCTCGCCTATCATTACAGTTTGAGTGCTCTGAAAATAATATCTCTCACGTAAAAATTACATCTTTGCTCTAATTCCTCTCACATTTCACTAATAAGTTCTCATTTCAGTTTGTGAACAAAACTGATACAAAAGCGACCTATCGCTCCAAAAAATGTCTCAAAAGTGTAGAACAAGATATGTATACACAATCTGTTCGCGTTTAGTAGGAGACGGTACTTAAATAGGTATCGCCAAAAATCAGTCGTCGAGATGATAGTTAATGACAGTTTTCAGTCCACGCGAAGCAGGCAAAACGATGTCTCTCAGACGAAATCGTTTTCTTTATGCTTACATGAAGTAAAACTACCGTCGAAACGCTAGGGCGAGATGATTGTCGCCTTACGCGATCAGAGCCCTGTTGAGCGTACAATTCATCCCGACCGGCGATCTTGAATTGAAGTTCCATACATTCCCATGGACGAACAGTTTCCTTAGCTGGACAGAAGTGCTGCTACCGTAGCTCTCCGCCTATGGGAACTTTTACTGTATGTCGGTTATGGGATGTAATGGATGCAAACCATGAAAACACTAGAAAAACAATCCCACACTAACTAATTTTTTTCCCCGCTTTGGTTACAAGTTTTAACTGTAGCCTGATGGAAGTTGTCTAGTCTAGCGAAAGATATTCCATTGCTCCGGATGATATTAAAATCAGATTCATCATTCCATGAAAGACGTTCCTTTGCATCAACTACTATTTTTCATTTCTTCTTCGAATTTTCTTTTCGAAATCATGGTTTGTCAGATCGATATGTGTAGAAATCTGCGGCAGACACCCGACGAGAAACGGAACATTTGATGTTAGTTGGAACTCTTGGACTAATTTCGGGGCAGATATGACGTCATATTATCCAACTTTTCTAACAAATATAAGGTCCGCTATAATGTCGCTTCACGTGGTCGACTGCTGCGAAGCCATATATTTTGTTTTACAATTGCCAAATAGCCGGCCTCTATGTGTATGTTCTAGGGTTGCTTATTTTACATCTAGACATCGAAAACATAGATGCTTGCTGTTCGATGTATCGAATCCATCCGATTTATCGGATAAATTCGATGTTTAATCATGTATCGATGTATCGATTGCATACAATTTGTGTATGTAGTTGAATTTCCACTTTAATATTTCCGACAACATATCCAAGCCCACAAACGAGACGAGGAAACACGACCACGTCCGCACAGCCCACAGACACAGAGAGTAACACAAAAATTACAGACTTAACGGCAACGTAGCTCAATCCTTCCATAATGCCACTTTTTCATTGAAATGGCACTGTGACTATTTGGAAATAGATGAACGCTCGTTAAATTTTAATGAAATTCATTATTCCTATAATTTTCTTAACTTCGTTCTCCTAAGCTTGAGCTGTTGGTTAAGATACATCCCTTAATTGAGCTGTTGGTTAAGATACGTCCCTACGACAGGTCTTAGTTTCGAATTACAAAAGGCTCATAGAAGGAAACATATTGACTGCGTAGAGCCTGGTCTTCTATTGGATTATGGCTCGAATATTTTCTTGCGAAACTTGCCAAGATGCTGGTTTCTGGTTCCAAGGAAGATAAAAAAAAACCTCTGAGTCGCAAACAGCTTGACAAAACGGCGCCCGTCTTGAGAGCGTCGTGGTGGCTGTGCATAAAAGCACAAATTGCGAGGATGACTGCAGGTCAATGGTAATGCGTCAAATAGTTTGAGACAACTATGCTGTCATAGTCGTGTGCGACTCTGATATATGATATAAATAGTTTAAGAGGGTATTGCAACATCAAGAGCAGTAAGACGTTTTAGATCAGCTTCGAACTTTGCCGGTAGGTATTAACTTAAATGGTGTTTGGAGTAAGACTCAAGTTATTGTTTCGTCGTCTTTGGTTCTCAAGGGTAAGTGGATTTCGGGATACAAGCCAAGTTCCTCGGCGGTTGCGAGCACTTGTACAGAATTGCTGTAGTTCGTGCACTTAGTATTGGTATCTGAGTTAAGGACGATCGAGTCGAAAATGGTTCCGCGAAAATAGTGCGGCTTGTGTAAATGATTTTCTCACATTTTGACATGTTGATTTAATTACAACAAAACATATTTTTTGGAATATTTTCGTTTGAGGTCCACTGGACCGTAAAATGGTAGCAATCTGACTGATTCAGGTGCCACTTCTCACTTTTCTGTTTCCCACGCTCTCTCACACGTTAACAGCGTGCACCCAACCCAACATAGTGTATCACTTCCATCACCAAAAATATTGAAAAGTCGGCGACGAATAAATCGTGTGTTAAACGACCTTGTTTGCGCTTTTTATGCTACATACACTGGTGTCTTTATTCGATGAAAAATCGATGTTTTTGATCGATATATCGATGTGTATCAATGGAACGTTTCGATGCATTACATCACAGAAAACATCGATGCATTTGTTTGCAAGAACATCCCTAGTATATATGTCTCTTTCCTTGAAGACACCATTACTTTGTTTTGTTCTCTTTCACCGTTAAACCGATTGTGGCCTCCTCCGATTCAATACTAGTGATACATTTTATTCGCTGAGTTCGACGTTAATTTCTTTCGCGTGTGCTTGCGATTGTACGGACTTTCGGAAGATGGGGCCCTTGGTGTTGGCGGGTGACCTCTGCACGATCTTCTCAAAAATAAGTTACATGACATGGCGTCGTTGCGTCTAAATCATTTTCTGACATTGAGTGAGTTCGTCATCCTTCACAAGCTGACGAGATTAGACATGGCTTGTACAACCCGTCTTGCTGTCATATGCGCTCTTGAATATCTAGATGTTGAGCATTACCTGGGTTTCTGTTAATTGATGCTGAAGTTCTCCGGTTTGAAACCACCACACAACTCGGTGTCTGTAAATTATGTTTGCAAATTCCGTTAAGACTAAGGCAGAGACTACATCTCATCATCTCAGTTTCCCTCTTTCTCGTCATCCTTGATTTAGAATACAAGAAGCCGAAAGCTCTCTCGACCGAAATCAAGAATCAATATTAATTGATCTCGACGTGACAGTGGAGTTGACGAATGCTTGCCTTACTCCGGCGAATTTGTGCAGATCCTAGAATATTTCACTTGCTCTACATTTACAGCCTTTTATTTAGACTTCAATTGATATGCACGTGTCAAACATTGACGAAGAATTCATTAAGGTCGGGTTAGGTTAAGATAACAAGGAGACGGCACATATTCGTCTCAAGCGCTAAAATGTGTCAACTTTGGCCGTAATAAGTTGCGATCACAACTATGGATAAATCGCCGTGAGTCCTTGGCTATCGATTGACTTGGAAGGCGTAACATCATGTTAATGCTGTCAGATCATATCAACTGCGGGACATTTCGCTTGGGCATCGGGAACTGCCGGAAACACCACTTCATTGGGTTCATAAGGACCTGTGTGTGACGTTCATAATTATTAATTTGCTTCAAATAAACCCATGCTCAGCAATTGATGAGGTCAGAATGGAACTCCTGTCAAAGTGTTTTGCAAATTAAAAAAAGGTTCTGTGGTACATTAACCAAACTTCACAGTGCGAAGCGGACTACACGGTGGGATTCGCTTAAATGCCTCAGCTTATAGATCACGATTTTTGTCACCCTTCTGGTAAGGTATATCTCGGCTCTTGGTGGCAACATTTTAAGGCCAAAGTTGGCACATTCTAGCGCTTGATATGAATATGTGCCGCCTCCTTGTCATCTGAACCTAACCAGATCTTAATGTATTCCTCTCGGCTCGTGGTGGTCCTGGTTTTCATCCAAAAAGCTTCTCCTACGAGCGCTCTCTGGATAGCTGTCTCCAGACTCGCACGCCAAGATTGTTGCAGTTATTCTCCACCTGGCTGCAACCCCTTAGACGCGAGTGTTCTCTGTTGCGTCATCCAATAGGTTTGGAGTGGAATACTTTGCGGGCCCGAATCTGAGTTATTCATGCAAAGGCCCATGTACAGCCTCCATTGTAGTTGGAGACTTAGACGTCTGGCTAGGCTTAAGTTGCAGAACAATCCATATAATTTTCTTCTTCAGATTCCACCAACGCAAACAGGAACAAACATCGCCAGAACTATCCTCTCGAAGCGACCAATAACTTCTCATTCGCTTTGGAGATGGTCCGTGACACCGCGCAGGAGCCATGTCTTGTATAGAGTCAGCTCGGTCCCTCGAAAGACTGCTCTATTAATCAATCGTAATTTAAAAAACATTGTAACAATGGTTGGCAAGGGATACTCTGCGTTCGATCTCGGTATTCATGTTGTTTGCACGGTTTACTGCAGAGCTGAGGTAGACGAAGTCCTTAATACCTTAAAGTGCAATACCTTCAAATACCATGAAACTCTGTTCAAGACGTCGATGTTGTGCCCTCATTCACTGGTCGCTGTGGTCACGTCAATGTCATCCGCATATTCTAGAAATTATACCGACTTCTGAAAGATCTTGTCTCTAGTGCTAGCGTGTGAGTCTCGCACGATCTAATCCAGGATGACGCTGAAGAAGTCACATCACAGTTTCAAAATCACAAAAAAATAAAAATAAAATATTCATAAATTATTGAAATATCTTTCACGACGAACAGACATCTCTATCGCAAACGCAAACAAACACCTAATCAACGACGACGTGTCTCTATTTCATCAGCCCTTGCAGGCACACATGCAAGTATAACAGTAGATATGTAAACTTCCGAGAAAACACACATCTGGCATATAAGTCGACGATCAATCCTTGCCCAGTCACTCAACAATCAATACAGCAGCCCATGTCCTAATTGAAGCAAAGGCGAAGGGTCATTAGTAAGCATTATCTTCAAGTTATTCACACATCAATTCATTTTCAAGAGCACTCTTAAATCAGACGACGACGACGACGACGACGACTGACACCTCTGGCGGAATATTATTAGATTGGAGCAGCACTCCTCCGACACGGTCCTCATAACTCATGTCGTTTGACACGTCGGACCGTATCCACCAAGGTCTGCATCCCCATACCTTCGATTCGGTCCTATTTATACGTGTATCTGTGCATATTAACATATTTCCTTTAGAATGTCAAATAAATTTAAATTTTCGACGCTGTTCAATGAGTAGCATTGGACACGAAGCGAGAGGGAACTAGTGCGCGCTGAGAAAATTCTCACACACACCCATGTATCTGCTTTGGAAATGTATACTCGTATTCGTGGCTACACACCCACCCGCACGGCACCAACAGATGCGACGTGAAAGTAATAATTTTAAATCACACCTCTGTTGATCGAACACGGGATTCATTTATATTTATTATCACGCCTGAGGACCAACCCTTGCGCGTGGGGCATCGCCTGTCTCAGAGGAGCATCGAAGTGCTAATATTAAAGCATCCCCACGGTGTCGTATCGATTTCCCATTGTTTTTGAAAATGAAACAAAACACTCCATTAATTGATTCTAAAGAATCCTCAAAGCGCTCAACCCTAGCATCGGAAGACGGAAAGCACCCCGTTCAATTGGACAGGCGGCAAGACTTACACACAAGAGACCATCGCGCTGTGGCCTCTCCGAGCACACGGTGTGGCGGCTAATGTCGGGAACACTGGATAATTATAGTCAAACAGTGCGTGAGATATCAGATATCGTATCAAAACATGTTATTAGCTGTTTGCATTTGCTGGCCAGTATGAGCACGTCTCAAGTTTCATGAGGCGCTAATTGACGGCGCGGGACAGTGTGTAGATATTAGTTGTATTGTTTGCCAGCCGCCAGGGGATATCTATTAGCCGACAAGGGGACACTGAAAGATAAAACCAACTTAAACGTCCCATGCAGCAGTTTCGTGTTCTATGCGGGACTCCGTGTGGTTGAATGAGAATTTATCTTCCCCCAAGGGATGAGTTCACACATATCACATTGGTGTTAAAAGCGCTTTCAAGTGAAAACGATTTTCTCAAAGGCGGCCCAGTCATCTTGAAAAAATTACATCTCCGTTATATTTGGTCTGGCCCCAAGTAGATCTAGAGGATTAAAGCTACTGACCAGTGACCAGTGGCGATGGCGAGGATGAGGACAAAAGGGATATGCCTTTGTGTGATTCACTTAAAATAATTACACTCCAGGGATTTTTGGGGGTTGCTTCAGCAGATACTACTTCTTGTTAACTTCACTTCAATTCTGAGGCTTAAATATCTTGGGCGTTAACGAAGTGGTGTTGTCAGCTGTGAAATGGCTTTTAGTTGAACAAGAAAGGAGTGAGTGCTTGGATGAACCCAAGAATTGGATTGATGTGATGAGGCAGATACGCGGAATGAATGTGTGTGTGCGTGTATGTCCATGTGTGGCCAAAATGTTTAAGAAAAGAAAATTATTGTAATTTGACTCGAATTTAAGGGTTGCCAGTGTGCGCATGGGGTTTTCCAATTAATTATGCAAAAATAGTGTTTCACAAAGGATGTTCTTTGAACGACCCTTTTTGACAATTTAAAGGAAGATTTAAACGAGTCTCTTGAGATGGTGACGTAGATGTGCCCGTGGAAAGTATAGAAGTTACTCAAATATATGAAGACTCTTGTGCGGTGACGCATTCCGGGGGTGGGGCTCAGCGCATCTGTCTCATTTCCCGCTTCTGATCTGACCAGCTTTGGCACACTAATTTGTCTGTGGCCCTTCTTCATTTGTTTGGAGGTCACCAACAGAACATACGGCATGCATTCACCTCATTCATCCGTCAAAAGAAGAACCATGAACACAACCAGTTCCCGGAATCAGACCATCCAATCATGCAGCTGCACATGGCAAAAGAATAATAATGTAATCAAGATAAGAATGCAATGTGTATCGAGGCGAGCAAAGAGCAAAGGAGAATTTGTATATTAGTCTTAAGACAGCTTTCATCGCTTTCATATTGTTTCCTTTTTGAAAACTTCTTTCGCGTTAATCCTCGCGTCACCAGGCTATCGCTGTTGAATTTAATTTTAAGCAATGATTTCGGTTTGCTAAATCGCTACAGCACGAGGCAGACATGGGCATAGTTTCTAAGGCAACCACTCATGTTGTCTGTGCAAACCATTGCCACCAGAGTGTAGGGGTCTAAGAGTTGCATGCAAGAACGCCCAGTCCCAGTACGCCCAGTACGTCACTTTGGCCTTGTAGACCGCTAATAAAGGATCATCTTTATGTTGTAGGTCGATGTGGTTAAGCCTCGTCTTGGGGGAACATTATTTACGGGTAGCTTACATTGATTAGTTTGGACCGATGTATGTGATGGTTAAGAGTTAGGATGTATTTAAAACTATCAATTGCTGCAGCTTATTTGACGTGTAATATTAAATGATGTGTCTCGAATCATGAAGGCCTCTTGGAGAGACATGTAGTAGGTGACGATGATGCATGCAATGATGCAAGACCTAAAGTATTTTGTACCATAACTGGATTATTAAGGTTCCAGCAAGACGGTGCTACATCACATAGGAGGCTTCTACAAGTTGGAGACATTGTTGGAATTTAGTTCAGGTTGGGTGCGTGGGTAGACGAGGGTAGGCCAAGTCTGACTTAGGTGTGGACCCATTGTGATGCCCATGGGACATAGTTAACCTCCTAGTTCCTATATTTGCTAGTATTCCTCGTGCCCATAATGTTGTTATAATAATATAATAATATGGGTGGCGCGACAGTCCGAGGTGGATTTGGGCCTAGCTTCTCAGCAACCACTCGTGTTGTGCGCGCTATTGTTCTCTCACGCGTGGAAAGGACCTACAGTTTAATGCCGACTCCGAATAGCGAAGTTGAGAAGCTTTTTCTAGACAGGAATACTCTTTGAGCATTGTCAGTGACTCGAAAGAGGTGGAGGCGTAAATTATCAAAGGTGTTAAATTCGGGTATCGAACCTGGCACCCTCTGCGTAGGAGTCGACGCACTTACCCACTACGCCACGGCGACCACCCATAATGTTGTTGGTCCTGTATTATTCAGCCATCCCGAAATCCAAAGGAACCTGAAAATTGTGGTTTGGGTTAGTGGGATTTCTGATAATTCCTAGTGATTCTGGAAGAAGTGTTCTCCCAGTGTTCGGTGTCACAGTAGGCAGAGACTGGGGTTCCGATGAGTATTCTCTGTTTCTTCTTCGTCGCCCAAGCCTCTGCATATCGTGCACGGTTAAGTCCAATTTTGTTTCCTTCAGCAGAAACTATTTGTCGGATTGTAGGGGTTTGTCGGTTTTCGCACTATTCAATTTGGCCGCTATAGCATCCGGCTGATCTCACAGGTGGTAAGATAGGTTTTCGAACTCTATAAGCTTGTCTTTTTTCTTGAAGTCTGAAAGAGGTGGATTAATGCATACGATTGCCTGCGATGGGTCAGTTTCGAAACTTGAAAGACTCCGTTTTGTGGTCCCACGATACTTCTACAGATCGCACTGAACTGAAAATAAACAAGACTAAAGTAATCGAATAAAAAGCGAATAAAGAAAGTAGAAAACGTCCCAGCAGACCTAACCAGTCACTTCCATGTGTTTACGTTAATAACTCTCGCGACCAATTTAACTCGTGTAGAAGACCCCCATACAACTCGTGCTGCGACTCTAATTTTTCGAGAAATTTTTCTCTATCCAAAACTATAGTGTGGCGAATGGTTTAAGTCAAATAAAGCAACGATAACAACTATTTCTGTAAGAGTTTTTTAGATCCGTGCAGCATGGGAGAAAACGCAAAATACAGGGTGTCCAGAAGAACAATAGAAAAAAAATAAATAAATCGATAACGGTGTGAAATATAAAATTGATTCTGGGTTTATTTTTAAGCCACATTTATGGCATTATGTGTGGAATAATAAATAAGCGCTACAGCCCGTAGAGGGCCAGGGCCTAGTGTCTACAGCAACCACACGTATAATGAGCGCTTTTGTTCTCTCACGAATAGAAGGGACCTGCAGTCCTGCCTGCGACTCTGAACGGCCAAGTTTGAGAGTAGCTATATTCATTTGTGTAGGAGTCGATGCTCAGACTCACAACGCCAAGGCAGCCACGCCAATGTGTGAAATAGGACATCATTCAAATAGCCGTCTCGGCTTCACTGAGAGTGCTTCAAGTCGGTCAATATCTTAAGAATTCGGTCCAATATGTGAGGCTTTATACTGCCAATAGGGTTGGTCTCGAGGCTATCCAAAGTATTAGGCTTTGGATAAAGACTCCGTCAAATAGAATACTCTACTTGTGTCAAAGCATCCGTTCCCGGTGAAGTATCTGACGCAAGGGGATACCCGACTTCTACCTCTCTTTCCCCTTAAGATTTTTGACAACTGTTTTTTATAACGTGTTCATAAACAAAATTGACCAGTCAGAGGACGGCATTTAGGTTATTTCGTGAATAGCCGTCAAAAATTCATGAAAATCTGTCAAAAAAGTACTCAAATTCATTGATGGATTAGTGTGAAGTCTGCTATCTGTGTAATACTTCATTTCTGAACAAGACAATGAATACTGTGCGTTGACAGCTGATCTCATTTCACATTTTCAAGTTTCAATTGAAAATTTAAGTTCTTATTAATGCACAGATAAGATATGCATTGTATTATAAATACTATAAAATTTTATTTATATTTTTTTATGTATTTTGAACTTTGCTTCGGTGAGAACCAACTCCCAGACTTTAATATAAAATTTAAATTCTATTGAATTGTCCCAATGTGACAACTGTCAATGCTGAAGGAGCGATACAAGTTAAAAGTTGAGCAACTACACGCATTGCGTCAGTGCTGCTCTATGAGGCACCTTCCTTAAGAAGGAATGTATTTTTTGTATCTGTCAAGGTTTCGCTGACGCTGACTCAAGTAAAGTGTTCTATGTGCCAGAGCCTTAATCACACGGAGGTATGGAAAATATGTCATATCTAAAAATTCTGGCCATGATAAATTTCGTAGGAATTTCAAGGTGGCTAGAAAACGGAACAAGCACTAAATGGGAACTGCACAACTTTTAAGGAACGAAAAGCGAATGATAGCGTTATGTTTGGGTGCCCTGACGGCCTTTTAGCCGAGGCTGACTTAGTCCAACGTGTTGGGTTCATTGTGCCCATTTTTAGGAGTAATAAACTTCCGTGAGACCTAATGCAATTCTAAAACGAGACAGATTCGTGTGCATATCTAAGGAGGTTCTTTAAACCAACACCGCTTAAGTCTAGCGGCTGAGAAGAAGAAAATGCTTTCTTATCATTGCTAGGCCTGGGCATTCGCAGAGTAAATGTTGGATAGATTATATTGTGTCTGCCTATTGGGTCTATACACGAAAAGATAGAGACTATCCACTAATGTTTTTGGCAGAATATGTCAAGATGAAGAAAAGGCGGGAAAGCGTGCAACACCTTCTCTGCAGCTGCCTTAGCTAGGAAAGCCACTCTAAGCTTCTTCACCTCCTTCTCTAGGCTCCTACTTCCTTGATAAGCTAAGCGATCTGAGAGAAACACCAATCAAATCGCTATTGGATTTCACTTACAGATCTGGCCGGCTGTTGTAGAATTCACGCCGCCCGAAGCCCCTTGGTATAAGCCCACGTGGCAATACAACGGGCCTTCTTTGGCCTAAGTGCACCAAAAGCCACTTACTACTTTCCTGCCTATCTAACATGGATGGCGCGACTATCCGAGGTGGACCTGGCACCCGTTTCTTCAGCACCAACTCGTAATGTGCGTGCTATTGTTCTCCCACGAGTGGATGGACTCTTTTATCGACCCCTATCGGCGAAGTTTGAGAAGCTTTTTCTGACAGAGGTACCCTTTGAGCTATTTCAATGACTCGAAAGAGGTGAAGCCGTGAATTTAGAAAGTTGGTAAACCTCGGGGATGGAACCTGGTGCCCTCTGCGTCGGAGTCGCCGCACCAACCCTCTACGCCACGACGACCCACATAAATCCCTTCGTCTTCCCTTTACTTTCACCGCTAGGGCAAGCAAAACACGTCAGCAACATTTAGCCCCCATCGCGCTGAATTGCAATTCACCTCTCGACATATTCGTGAAATGATTCGAATTAGTATTCTCCCGCGACATGAGTCCAGATGAGAGATCTTTCACAAAAAGCAAAAGTATTTCGTTTCCAGTGGTAATTTGTTTTCCATGAAATGGGGCTCGTGGCCTGTGTCGCACACAATCGTGCTTAAATGTTGTCATCCAATGAGTCATTTTGAAATTATTATAACTCATTCGGAGTGGCATGCAAAATCTTAATCAGACACACGACACGTATCCCTTTTCGGACGCGAAGGGTGGATTATATCATTTGCCGGCTGGCGTCGTCGACGTCGACGGTGGCATACACACAACAAGCGGCTTTTGTTGGGCCAACCCAATTTACCATTAAATTAATTAATTCGGTTGATACACATAAAGTATCCCTGAATCGCTACATCGAATGTGGAATGGATAATGAATTGGATTCCTCAGCTGCCGCATGAAATCTAAATCAAATCCCTATCCGCACCCACAAACAGCGGCATTAAGTTTGTGTTCGTTGCCTCGTCTGCCCCATAATTTGCAATAATACTTCCGAATGGAAGGGGGCCCGAATGCGAAGGGGAAGCTTCGTACATGATGATGATGATTAAAGGCCCAGACAAAGGACCGCGCCTTTCAATTTACACCTGACCGCGACGACGACTTTTGTGGAATCTAACTCAATTATGGCGTAAGGCTTGCTGTAGCTTCCCAACACCACCAAGACGTATGGAAGCACTTTGTGGCTTTAACGTTGAACGGGATCCTCTTACCTGTGATACCACACTTTGTATGTATGTACACCCACCCAGTCATGATGTTCTCCCGGCGCCTTTGCCGCGCCGTCACCGCCGCCACTGCCGGGTGGCATCTGATTTATATACGCTGTCGTTGTTCCTTTGAGCATGGCTCGTCATTATCACGAAACCACATATATCTCACCATTGCTCTACAAATGGGGTGGTTTATAAGAAGCTTTAGTTTTTGTGGAAAACAAATTGTAATGGGTGTATTGGATTCTAATGGAGTATCGTCATTTATCATTCTGCTGCACGAACTTGATGAATCCCCTTGAATGGATGGTCTCATGGCTAGACTCTTGCAGCAGGGGTGATTGCAAAAAGTAATTGATTTTGCATTCTCATTGTTGAGTTGGTTCAAATGGCATGAGGTTTCCTTCCTCGACCGGTGAGTTATCGCCCCCGGGGGCGAGTCCACAAAGTCACTGGGAAAAGGTGTGACTGTTGATTTGCTTGTTTTCATGACTCTGTGCTGTATGTTCTGATCACATGAGACCATATGCACTTCGCTCTTTGTAATCATAATAGAGTGTTTTATTATGGTACCGAATGCAGACAATCCTGTGTAGACTCCTCTCGGTGAACGACTACAAGATGTAGAATCATGACATGAATTTAGAGTTCAATCACTTTAAAGGGAAACATAGATATTGCCAATGATTTCTGAGCATTCTGCAACTTGCTTCGGTAATTTAATTACTATCATTTCCAGTCAAAGGCGTCTCTTCTTTTATTTTTGAAAACTGAACGACCTCCCAAGAATAGATGATAGATATAAAATATTTCTTAATTAAATTTAATCAGCGTTCTGTGTATTTTTTTGCAGCGTTGGCGAGAAACATTTTATTTCCTTGTTCTCGACTAGTGAGTTGATTCAATTTTCTTGTTCATTTCTGTGGTCGGCGGCTGGAATTAATGAAAGGAATTCAATCAGGGGATGAAAATACATCACAAAATCATTTACGTTTTTTTTATTTGGTCAGATGGTTGATTTAAGAGGCGGTTCGGTCATAGGTTCGGGACATTATCCAATTCTCACATAGGCGCCAATCTTGTGACATCATTAGTCAGGTGTCGGTTGTTAGAGAGCATTCCTGGAGACACCGTTAGACAGCAATCTGAAAATCAACCTGGGAAGAAGATCAAACTGATTAGGTAAACAAAATTTGCGTCTATTCGTGAGAGTTAAGAGAATGGTACCTATGATGCAAAGTTCATATCATTCGAAGTTGACTTTTGCCCATAGTGTTGAATGCGTGACCATGTTCAAAGGTCACATTTGAGGATCGATTGAAGTTGGTCTGGTGTGAAGAGTCAGTCCACAAGTCAGTTCAACTGTCGTGGTAAGCTAATGACATCGACATCGCTACGCGTTCCCGTGTCGTAGTGGAAGCTTTTACGTCGATTGATGAACGGACGAAACGAACTGGTCTCAAGGTCAATGGGGGCAAAACAAAATATATGCTGTAGACCAAGAAACGTTCCTTCACACACAAGACATCATGATCGACAGCTACAATTTCGAGTTAGTAAAGGAGTTTGTCTCTGTCGGGGGAAACGCTAACTCCTCCAACGACATCACAGTGGAAATCCGACATGGGATCGCCCTTGGCAACCGCTGTTACATCGGTTTCTCAAAGCAACTGGGCTCAAAACTCCTAACTCGAAGGACCAAAACTATGATCTACAAAACTCTTATTTTGCCAGTCCTGACGAAAGCTGGACAATAAGCCAAGCTGCGGAACTGATTCTTGGTACCTGGTTCAAGAAGGAGAGGAAGACCGCACCTCCGATATAAAGACCAAGTCATCCAAGTCAAGCGGGCACACGATAGCTTGGTCTTGATGACTGGAAACTGCCCAGGACCATCAACGATGGAAGGCAGCTTTAGCTCAGGCTCTGACCCTGCAAGGCTCGGGAGTAAATAAGCAGTGTAGAAAAGGAGAGATTTGTTTTTCATATACCAAACAAGTACGGAGACCAAAAAGACTGAAACTGTTCAAAATATCAGCGTAGTGGGTTAATGCGCCGCCTCATATGCCGGCGGTGCCACTTACACAATTCACGGCTCCACCTCTTCCGAGTCACTGACAATGCTCAAACAGTATTCCTTTCTAGAAGAACGTTCTCAAACTTAGCGTTTCATTATCGACTGTTGGTCCTACCCACTCGTGCTGTTCAAGCTCTTGTTAAACCACGAGTGGGTGGGACCTACAATTTTTTTTATTGAGTAGTTATTATAACAATACTACGTACAGGCTAAACAAAATTACTATATTCAACATAGTAAGTAAAGTGAACAAATATTTTATTAAAACTAAATTCAATCGGTTGGCCTTTTTTGCTGCAAACAAATCAATTACCTCGTCATTTCGATTAATTGACCATAAGTCTATACCAATAAATCGATTTTCACCGGTAAGGTTTCTTAAAAGAGTTTGCATTTGCCCTATGCTCTCTAACCTAAACTACACAATTCTTAAAAGGCCCTGCGCTGTCTTAAAGATGTCTTTAAAATCTTAGCTAACATTTTCTCGTATTTTTCGAAACGTATTTAAAACTGGCTTTACATGGTCCAGAGTTGAATCTAGGTCAGCTTGTTCTTAAGCAGCACAAGCTTATCAAAAAATTACTGGCGAAAACCGATTTTAAAAAACAAGAAGCTTTAGATGATTTCTCAGAGTGCTTGTCAATACTCAACATACGCATGGTAAGGCGTCCACTACGGCGTTAAACATTTTTTTGAACCATAATAATCCGTCATGATTTTCAGCCCATAATGTTGTTGCACACATAGCCATTAAATTCTTCCATTTTGTTTCCGGATCATTTCGTTGTCCGTGTTGCGAATAGTTTCGGATTACTATTACGTATTACTGCACTGCGGCCGAATTGGCTCTTTTTTGTTTGGATTTGAATTTTACTAGTAGTCCTTGCCACAAACCCGTGGGACCAGGTACAACGATAGAAACAGACGCAACCATTTATAATAATATATATATAAAAATTAGTTAAGTTTCAAGGAAACAGAGAGCTGATTAAGTTCAGATTTTTAGTTCCAATAAAGAGCCCCATAGAGAGCACAGGCTTTAAGGCAGGTTAGGTTCGCATTCTGAGTAGGCTCCTGTGTCCATGGCTAGCTTAAACCAATCCGTGCTCTTTACAAATCTTAGAAGAGCCGCTATATCCGAATTCGCTAAGTCCGCAGTCTCTGTGAAGAATCTTCAGCGCAACAAAGTTTGGCGCTGATTCTGGAGAGCTGGACAGTGGCAAAGCAGATGTTGGATCGTTTCGGTGTCTTCCTCGACATCGCAGATCCGGCAGAGATGGGTGAACTCCGCATTTCATTTCCACAGCATTCCTCCGATGGCGCACGCAGTGTCCTGTGATCACTCCGACGAGCACACGGTCCAACGCCAGAGGCTTCTTTGTTTTGCCATTATTAGACTCTAGCCACGTCTTGTCGTGTGGCAATCATTTATTGCGAACCAATATGAGCTGGCTTTTTTTTTTATACTATCGCGTATGGTTCGTACAGTGATTGCACTGATTGGTGGATGTAGTTTTGTCCCTGATGTCCATTTCAGATCCTTGTCTAGCCAATTCGTCCGATCTCTCGTTCCATTCTATTGAGCTGTGGCCTGGAACACAGAGTTTGAACTTAAGGTGTCTGTTGGACCTAAGTGAATCGTTAATGAACCTACCGACTTCAGTGCAGCCTGGCTGTCAACAAAGATGGTGATATCTGATGCTAGGATATCGGTTGTTTGAATGTGCTTGGCTGCTTTGTCTAT
Source organism: Eristalis intricaria (assembly GCA_964034865.1). Taxonomy (NCBI): domain Eukaryota; kingdom Metazoa; phylum Arthropoda; class Insecta; order Diptera; family Syrphidae; genus Eristalis; species Eristalis intricaria. Next base: position 109,918,364 of record OZ035873.1, on the reverse strand, counting down.
TGCCAGAATCTCTGCTTGGAAGGCACTGCACATATCAGGGAATCCAAATGATTCCTATTTGTGCAAGGTGTCCGAGTAGAATCCGGCTCAGTACCTGTATCAATCTTGTCGTCGTTGATAATGGTGCTTCTGAAGATTCTGGTCCAAATCAGAGAAGACACACTCAACCAACCATTGTTGTCCTAATTGTAATGCGGCTCCTTTTACGCAAATAGAATTGGATTCAATTCCAACTGATTCCGGTGGGGCTTCACCGAGATTAACCTTTGGTGAACTACAATCACAAGTATCACATTGTACGGCTGTCAGTTCTCACTTCATATACGCGAGCTGTTGTGCGAACCTGGTCGCATTTCAGGCCTGTGTCCAATCCACTTCTCGCTCCGCGGGGATATCAATAAAAATCCACTTTTCACATGCATTGCGCGTATTACATACGCATTTCAATGCGTTCGGGATCGCCGGGAGGTCCACGGAAAATAACCCATTGGAGACTAATTAGCAGAATGCAAACGAATTCACCAATTTTCACAAAATCTATTCCTCATTCGAAACCAAGCCATGTGTGAGTTGAGCATGCAAATACCTTAGTGCAGCAATGACGCACTTCATTAAATACGCTACGAATTTATCCAAATATACCACTGCAACTGAATTAAATGACGAGCCGGAATGAGTTCCGTTTCCGGATGCTTCCTGTGCTATTGTTCGGAAATGTGTCTTTCTTGATTATCGTGTACAGTGTGCGGTGCTGCGTATTTAAACATTAATGTAGAACTTGATGCAGTGCCCATAAATACACAATCAAACGAACTGTGGATTTAGTATCTGCCCCTTGGACAATTTCTGATGAACTGATTTTGTGTGTCCGATGCAATAGTTTTGTATTGGTGTTGGCTATAAAACACACGCTAACTACGTGGAAAAGTGTTGGATGGATTGAAATGGATGGTCGACAAAGTAAATTCGAAACCATTTGCACAAGGATAATGAAACTTAAGTGGTTTAATTGGAAATGGGGGCTAAATTGCCTAAAGTGCCCAAATGATTGTGTGTACGCTTTCGTATATGCTGGATTGTAATTTAATAGATTCGTGCATGTTTGGCTTAGCCTTGATCAAATTTGCGATGCGTCATCTGTTTTTTATGAGAAACATCTATTAAAGCTCAATATTCAGGCGCCATGCATACACAGTAGAATCTTATAAAGATGAACAGATATAAAACATGCTCTGTTCATCTCTTCGAGAATCAAATTAAAAAGTATGTATATCCACCAAAAAACACTTAATTTTATTTAAGAAAAATAAACAAACAAAAAAGAAAAGTTGTTTATAAAAGGTATAAAAACATACTTATTTAGACGTTTTTCTTAACAAAAACTGCTGTGTCTCCCGGAAGAAAGTTGTTTTACAAATCCGTTCATCTCTCCGAATTGTTGATCTTATAGAACCGTCCATGTTTCCGCGATTTTACTGTATTCAGAACTCGAAGTATACTGTGTTGAAGCACTATTATTGTCAGTGTGTCGAAAGAGATGGAGCGGTGATTTATGAAAGTTCGTAAATTCGGGGACTTAACTTGTCACCTCTAGAGTAGGAGTGAAGGCACCAACCCACTGAGTTTTACTGGCTTACTCGAAAGCATATTTTTTTTGGTTACAGCAACGGATACAATGTTAGTTGTCACGAACGTTATTCTATTGACTTTAATTCTTGAACGAATTGTATCTTGCAAGGCTCAAAACCGAGATCATTCCGAAAAATGGACGGAGAACGGCAAAGCTATTTCGATGCTAACTCGACGCTCATGCCTTATGACGCTCTGGGTTGGGTGATCCGTTGCTACTAGTCCCTTCCATCTCAACATCCACCGGTATTGAAATAGTCGCCTGAGCATTCTCTTAATCGATGGAAGTAGAGGTGGGGCTATTAGGTCCCTCCACAAACCACAGCCTGGAGTGCTCTCCGCTCCATTTCGGAAACAAACGGTGAGTGAAGCTGTACTGACCCTGAAAAGGACAAGGTACAAGGCCAATGTGTAAGGGACATATCCACGATCAGGGATATTATTCAATTGGCCATCTTCGTACAAGAACAATCAGCAAAAGAATTCGGACAAGGAGTCAATCCGCGTCAAACTCTTCAGAAAGAAATACGAAATCCCTGCATTTGAGCATTCCATGAGGTGTTGAAACACGATAGGTCTTAATTTGGACACGAAATAAAAACACGAGGAACCCAACAACCGACTGGGTGGCTCACCGGGTGAAGTGCCTGCCCTTGGTTAGTGGGTCACCGGTTCGAATCTTAGTGAGATAAACGTTCTGCTTTTGAAATCTGGTCCAGTCATCATTTGCCGTTGAGATTAAATTAATGGAACTATCACTGAAGTGGTCAATCAGTGGTAGCAGAATGACTGTTGGTATTACAATGAACCAATATGGTCTGGGCGTGCTGGTGAACTCTCCTACTTACCTTCCTACCAATAAACAGGAAAGTGTCGAAAAGGGTTCCATGGGACCGACCTGGCTCCGCATGGTCCACTATTCATATCAGGAGTCAGACCCATTCTACAGAATGGAATCGCGTTTTGGTGGACTGCGCTAGAAAAAAGACATCAACTGCAAACCACCCGAATGGGTGATACGGATGGCGTGTGTATGCATCACCAGAGCATAAAGAACAACTCGTTCCGCAGCTTTGGACATACTACTTAATCTTCCGCCGCGGCGGTCGTTAGATTTAATCGGCAGTCTAGCAGCTGGCATTATTGCCTGGAAGACAGATTTGAATCTATACTAGAAGACACCCTCTTCATGATACCTACCCCCAGTTGATCCCAAGTCTGAGCACCATGACTGGTCCTTTACGCATTTTTAAAGATGAATTGAAGATGAGCGATGTGGTGGACGTGACTAGGGATCCAAATATTTCACTCTTATTCCGGCTACAAAATCTCTAATGAGTCTATAGCTACAAGCTACAAAGGAGGCACTATCCTGACTAAAAACAAAATAATATCAGGCAGACATTTTGTCACTTATTCTGGCATTATGCGGGTGCAGGGACGCTGTCACACTATAAACCGCAGTAGAATAATGCATTTTGCAAGCCTCTCCAGCTAGCACGATCTCTGGCTAGATGCCTCCTGGGTGCATCCCCTGGGTGCACCACCTTAAACGCGGGCGTCCTCTGTTGCGTTGTTCCACGGGTTCGGAGTCGAAGACTCTGTGGGCCGGAGCTGAGTTGTCCCTGTGCTCTACATGGCCTAGCCATCTTAAGCGTTGGATCCGTAGACGCCTACGTACACTCGTGTCGCTGTACAGCCCATTCATGGTACAGTTCGTGGTTAAATCTTCTCCTCCAAAACCGCAAACAGGACCAAAGATCGCACGCAAAACTTTTCTTTAGAACATACCAAGGACTTCTTCATCCGCTTTGGAGATTGTCCATGCCTCCGCGCTGTACAGAAGGACTGGGATGATAGTGGTCTTACATAAAGTCGACTTGGTCCTTCGGGAGATGGCTCTATTTCTCAATTGCCTCTTGAGCCAATAAAAACAGCGGTTGCCAGCAATTAGTCTGCTTTTGAGATCTGTACTGATTTTGTACTGCGGAGGTGAGTTAGACAAAGTCTTTAACTACCTCGAAGTTATAGCTGCCCATTGTGACGCTCTGTCCGGGACGTCGATGTTGTGTGTCCTTTCTTGAAGGTATGCTGCCTTCTTTGTTTAGCCCGCATTCACCGCTAGACCCATTTATGCCGCTTCCGGCTCAATGCTAGCATAAACCACATTGACGGCTGATCTTCTCCCGGATGAGGTCACAGTGTGTGAAAGAAACTCAGAAATTTATAATCAATTCGAGTGCCCAACACGTCGAGTGGTGGAAGACTGAAAACCAACCAAATATAGGTGAAACGCCACGACAAATCCGCATCTTATGAAATCATACATCACCAGGATCCTCGCTCAGTTTTCTCTAAAAATGCCCAAACTCCTATTCCCATCTCATGACGCGAGAACAAGGTCGGATGTTTGAAAATGAAATAATTTCCACCACCAGCACTGATGGAACTCCTTTTTCCTGCACAGAGTCATAATCATTAGCGCTATGCGATTTTAATTAATCAACCTGAAGCACTTGGACTAGAATTTCACCAACAAATACCAACCTTCGCCGCTGATGATACCTTGGCAGGCTTTATGGGCGACTATAAAAACGAGAAACGTACATAAATAATATCCTTCACGAATAGGTAAAAGGACAAGCACACCTTTTTGTGATACATTCTGCCGCTCATCATGGCACACGTTGGAAGTGTGTGTACTTTATTCAACGCCCCAAGCAACGTGCTAAGAAAATGGTCATAGCACACATGTCCACGGTGCGCCTGGTTATAATGTTTTTTTTTTTTTTTTTATATATTTTTTGTTTTCAGTTTGTTTTTCTTTATTTTATTTTTGCGTTCAGTTAACATGTTGTACATACCTACTGATGATGGGTAGTGTAAGTGTGTTGCGAATAAATTAACAAATTCGCTATGCTTCGTTTAAAATGAAGTACAACAGGGAATGTCGCGTGATGTAATAAAATGATGAAGGGTGTATCCCTAAGGAGTGGTTCAAGCACTTCACATGCTCTTTCTGTTGCTCGTGACGAATATTCATTACTAGCACGAGTCGGGAACATATTCGAAAAACAAAACAAAAAAAAAACTACGCCCTCTCTGTGGGCTCAAAGTAAGAGGTGTAATTAACCAATTAATGTTAAATTTAATTGAATTAAGCAAATGGCTGCGTTAATTTTATAAGCCTTAATAGAGTTCGTGTGTGCTTGATGGAAGGCGAAATTGATTTTTGGTTTCGATATTAATGGCTTGGTTTATGACTTCCATATGGCCTTGAATTCATGGATATCATTATCTTCGTACGGGGAAGTTGTAAGAGGAGTTTGGAAAAAAAAAATCATCCTTCCCTGGATTGGCATAAATTTTGGTAGATCAAACGTTTTAATGTTCTCATTAGACGCTATCGACTGGGTCTCATATGTATTTTCGTGAAAAAAAAACCCTTCACGACCCTTTCTAGAATGAGTCTTCCAAAATGTCCTCACATTTTTCTGTTCATTCACAAATTACATTGGGCAGGATACATAGTTCTTCCAAGAGGAAGGATTTGTAAGCATATTTTTATTAACTAGCATCACTAGCATGCAGAAAACAAGAACAAAAAGCTAATGCACAAGATAAGAAGAAACCATACAAACACACATGGCAATCATTTGAGCGCCTTATTAAGACTGACTTAAATTTTATCGAGGTACATTATGTGTGATGCTTCGAAGAAGCTTTTACAACAATTACGATAATGCATGATACAATGAGAAACTAAACTGTTAAAGTAGAATATATAGAAACTGTTTCGTATCGTATCGTTCGATCTTTCTGTTATCTTTGAAAACAGAAGCAATTGAGTATATGACCATTTATGAGTCTTGAGCACAACATAATTGAAAGCATTTTCCGAGCTTACGCATGACCGTAACTGGGTTATCAGGAAAATCATTTTGTTATAATACCTGTTTATGGAATACATTTTATCGCAAGAGACGAAGCCTCTGACAGATTGTAGATGGAGCATAATATGGAGTTGATGTTTCATTCGCCGGGCATGTTTTGTCTTCAAAAACTCTGCAGGTGGTCTAATACATGCTCCCTACCGGAACATAGTTATCGGCCTGGAAGTGTTTTGATGCCAAACTATATGACCCTGGGGCTTTGTTATATTTCATCTTTATTATTTCTTCAAAGCTAAGTGGGCGGATTACGTTGTTGACTAGAGTAAGAATTGTTCCTTCACTATAATTCAATTCTTCCTTAACACATGTACTGTGACCTGGGGGTCAGTAACAAGATTACCCTCACAATTTCGAAGATTTTCTTTGACCGGTAACCTGGTTTCAGACTGTGGCCTTTTTTTAGAAACAGTTGGTTTTTTTTTTATTTTTGTCTTAAAGCATGGAAGCTTCCTTCTTGCCATCTTGTCCTATACTCCTCTTGTGTTGTTCGTGTTTTACGTTGCATCGCTTTTTGCTATGCTTCCTCGATTTAATAATTTTTATGGATAGTTTTTTGTCGTGGCTTTTTGACGTCAGTGGCTCTTGTATTTGACGTAGGCATAAGAATAATAATAATATGGGTGACGCGACAGTCCGAGGCGGACCTGGGCCTAGCTTTTGTTCTTTCACTATTGGAAGGGGCCTACAGTTTAATGCTGACTCCGAACGGCAAATTTGAGAAGCTTTTTCTAGACAGGAATACTCTTTGAGCATTGTCAGTGACTCGAAAGAGGTGGAGCCGTGAATTATCAAGGGGGGTAAATTCGGGTATCGAACCTGAGACCCTCTGCGTAAGAGTCGACGCATTTACCCACTACGCCACGGCGATCCGTAGGCATACTTTCTCTTTATTTCTCTTCATAGCCTCTAGCAATCTTTGTTGTGGTCATGCTTCCAATGTCAAAATGTCCCTTAATCGACTGGTGCAGCTTTCTGACTTTGGACAATCGAGTCGATCACTACTATCGCCAGTACCATGGTAAAAAGCTCCCGAAATATGTAGTTATGGGGTGTTGAATGTTTTGAAACTGGTTCAAAACATTGCAACAATACTGAACGCAACAGAAATATAATTTGTACGCTGTTCATATTCACCATTGCATCTTTCGAAAATTCTTCAAGGCACACGACACACACACGGCAAGGCAGTTAAAACTAACAACAAAATGTTCTTCAGTGCGACTAAAGATCTTACATCACTAAATACGCCCCAATGACCTCATTCATGGTCACAAATACCCCGTTTGCTGGAGCATGCAATACAATTCTCCTCTGGAAGCAACTCGCGCGGATACAAATAATAATTTGCAAGACTACAGCAAAGTATAACTAAAAACATTTCATTTGAATATGGGACCTGTATGCCACCCGCGGCCCCCACTTTTTTGTTCCACGAAACGAAAATCCACACCGGGTGCTGTGAGTCTGAGTTGAAACAACGAAACAGCAGCAGTTCTCGGCAATCTCTCAGCACGTACAACTATCAATTAAGACAACTGCCAACTGCATTGTCTGCGCGGAAGTTTCCTCCAACTTTTCAATGAAAACATTTCCGACTTCTTCGACTTTAATAGAACTGTCAAAATTCAATTGTAATTAAATGAAAGTTATTAAAAGGTAAAAGGATTATTTTTCAATTTCTGGTAAAAACTTTTCACATTTCATTTTGTCCAACAAACATTAACATCACATCCTTTGACATCGTTTTAGCTGTTATTTTTAACTTGCCACCAAACCACTGTTCCACTGTGGTTTCATTCCAATTTCCTTCACAAGACCAAGACGCGCAACAAGAGCGAAGAGCACCGAGCAAGTGGCTTCGGAAACGAAGTTTCCATTTTATTCCAATTCTAAACGAAAATAAATGAAAATCCAACGCTGAATTGTTATCGCCAACCACAAGAAAACTTTTCAATTTGTTCGATTTGTTTTCGGATTGTTCTCTTCTATTTTTGTGTACTTTTTCTTTTTGTGAAAATCCCAATTTTTCTTGTCAAGGAGTGTATGGAGAAAGTTCTGTAAACAGAAATACTATATACCGGGCAGTTGCATTGTGTTCGCAAACTCACAGATTTGCTGTCCCTCAGTGGAAAAGTTTCGAGTTTCGGCCGCCATAACTTGAAGTGAAGAGTTTTCCAATTGATGCAGCTCTCTCAGTGATCCACCCAGGGGAGGAAGTACAGTCGAATTCGCTTTAAAATCGTTTTAAACTGATGGTCCTCGGCGATGCGGTTAAATAAATCATTTTACTCCGGGTGCACCTTGCATACATTAAAATAAATTGCCGAGTTGGCACTTGCCGGCCAGTGGAACTTTTTCAGCAAAAATTCTTCCCAGACAAATTGAGCAGAATAAAAGTTGTCCCTTTCAACTTTTTTTTTTTCGAGTGTTGCAAGTCAAGGGGTTTTTCTGATTAAGGCATTAAAGGGTTGTTGCATATTCATTTCTGAGGTGTGTGTGTGTAAGGTATGTATTTAATTTGATTACGTTTTGAGGGCCGTCTTCATATTTTATGCAATTAAGTGCGGTTCATGGCTTGACTTTTTTTTTTACAAATTTGGATAGTTATTAATCGGTTTCATTGTGCATTTAAAGAGTGATTCGTTAGAACTCCTGACTCCTGACGATGTAGCAAGGGAGAATTTGCTATTTTCGATAATTTGGATTATGTTATCATGTTACTGCGTTCCTCTCAACTGATGACATTGTTTCGTAGAAATTTACGTAAGATTAGGTCATGTTCCAGTGGAAGACTGCAAAGAGAATGGGAGTACACTTGCGATACCTGTATTCAGCTCATTCAAATTATCAAAGAAGAAGGCGGCTAACTGTATATTCCTCTATATAGCCAGGGAACTCCACGAACAGCGAAGGCCTCCTCCTCCAGTTAGTGAGGTTAATTAAGCGGGGCTGCCAATGAATTCACCAGCACAAAAAGACCATGTTGGTCCATTGCGATACCCACAGTTTTGATTGATCTTATTGACTACTCCAGTCATTGTGCCGTTAATTTGACCCCAACGGCGAATGATGACTGGAGCAGATTTTAAAACCAGATAAAAGCTTTGCTTTCACTGGGATTTGAACCGGGAACCCCACTAGCCTAGAGCAGTCATTTAATCACGTCATCCAGGCATCCTCCACTTTATTCCTGCAGCAGCAATTATGTTGACTTCGACAGACAACTTACCTGACTTGCTAAGAAGACAAATCGTGAATTTAAGGCAGAGTGTCGGCGAAATATATTTTGGTGAATACCAACCAGTGATAGGCATAATCGCATGATTTTAAAAACCGAGACTTTAGAAATTTCAAAATTGGAATGATCACTCGCGATGGGCGCATTCGATGGATTATTCGAGTGATAATCGGTTAATACAACATGTCGATTCTCGAAATCATTTGAGTGACTTCTGACTAACTTATTCGATTGACCACCCACTCATTCGAGGGACTACTAAGTTATTACTAACCACGTACTAACACAAGATAACTCGATAAATGTTTCACTTCAGCGCGAGAAAAAGTAACAAATAGTTCCGATCAGGAAATTCTAATCGGAAGTTCACTTAATCAGGAAAAATGCAAAGGATTACTCCACTTCTCGGTTCATTATTAAAAAAATTAAAAATTCGAGTTCATTCGAATGATTTTGATTCGAAAAATATATCGAGTTCTCTTGTGTTAGTAGTTAGTAATTAGTTAGTACTCATTCGAATTCGTTAGTAATTATTCGAATGATATTGATAATTGAGATGATCTCGAGATGTATAAATCGATTACCACTTAAATTATCATTCGAACGCGCCCAACACCAATTCCAACCGTTTGTTTGTTCTTATACTTAGTGTATATTTTTTCAAGTTATTTAAGATGCCAAGATAGTTGCACTACTTGAAAAATGCGATCACAAGGGACTCAGTCGTTCTTCGTATTTTAATCGAAATTCTTTGTACTACGTACTTAGGTTGTGCGTTGAGCTGTGGTTGTAGATCGTGTTGGGGAAGTGTTGATAGCTGCCTGGCATTGAAACGGAAGCACCTACATGCTGGGAAAGTGAAAATGGAGTATAGGCTTTACTCCAGAATGGATATTTAAAATCATCGCGTTACAATGAACAGCTTTAATACAACTTCGAGGTCATCAGGGACTTCGTCTATCTCGGCTCTGCAGTAAACTGTACAAGGAATGCCAGGATCGATATTAATCCAAGAAGAACTCTCACCAACCGCCTTTTTGTTCGTGCTCAAGAGGCAATAGAGCCATTCTTCGAAAAACTAAGTCCACTTTATAAAGGACATTGATCATTCCAACTCAGTTGTACAACCCAAGGGCATGGAACCCAAGGAAACCCGTTGGTCTCGTCGGGATACAAGTTCTGCGAGGGATTCTACTTGTATTAATGAAATTTGGAGGGAAAAGGTTCAACTACGAAATGTGCGGGCTTGACAGCATGCTATCCAACGCCTAAGGTGGCAGCGTCATGTAGGGCGCACGGACAACTTCGATTTCAAAACTGAGGGAGAACGCAGAAGTAAGTGGAGAAGGACCTCAGTCAACTAGGTATGCTAAAATAAAGCTTTTTCGAAATCAATCCATATATCTATTATCTTGAGCGAAATTTAGTCTAACAAGTTGAAATAAAATATAAGGACATGCCTGCATCGCCCACTGACGAAGTTACCTAACCAAGCAGCGAAGCCGAATGTTTAACTTGTTAGTTGACTTCTTAGACGATGTCAGTGAAGTACCTTTTCTTAGTCTTCATCGTTTCATGAACAACTCCTATATGCCCTCTTAGCGACGTGGCCACTTGTCCAATTGACCTGTCTTACTCAACAGGCTCGGACCGATCCAAATGAGTGCCTTGTGCAATGATAACGTTTCGCGACCCATTCTACATTTGTACAAGGAATTACCCTTTACAGTTGTGGTTGGACATTTTTTATCCTGGATTTATGCGAAATATTTTTTTTTTCTTGTGTATTGAATGGTTTTACTGCGTAAAGAGATGAAAATGATGTAATATCTATTAGTAGGTAAAATTTAGGTTAAGGCAGTGTTTTGAATTACATAGCTACCATATGGGACTATATAAAATTTAAAGAATGACTGTATACGGATGAATTTTATTTCCTTTAATTGGGCTTCACAATGCGCCCCGAAGCGCTTGATGCTCTGTGCTTTTACATATCCAAGACATATGATGGGTCCGCTCCTTTTCCTGGGTCCGCCCTGTTGCTCAAACCTCTTCTCTGTGCAATGCTGCCACTGAAACCAACTTTATTACCGTCCTTTACCAACGGATTCATTTAATTTCGAAATTCATGCGTAATCAATATCATATGTGTATGAATGAATTTACTCGCAAGTGCAAACAGGGTCCAGGACATGATGCATACTTGGAAATATTGTTGATCAATGTAACCAAATCCAAACCGAAGCCGTACACAAGCTTGCACGAATTTTACCGACTTGTTTTGAATATCAAAGCCATTCGCAAGTAGACGAAGATTAATTTGTTTTCGTTGGTAAAAAATGTACGCCGTTGTCGGTGCTGCAATGGGAAGAAAATACGTGCAACCCTAAACGAAATTTATCGGTCTACCTTTGTGCAGCCGGAACGAGGACGTGTGTATTTCAGATATCCTTGAATCGAAAAATCCATGTGCAAATAAATTAAGGGTATATCCCGCGCTATTAAGGTTGATATGTGCACAATTTCACAATGCTCCAGGAAGGGAAAGTCCAATTTATTTGGATGCTAATGCATACAACACATCTTCTACCTAACTGAAGGCGACTGAAGGTAACTGCAGGTGTAATCGCTAAGGAATAGCATAGCAATGGCGTGATACACAGACCCACTTCCTACGGAGAATTGTAAACACATGCATAAATTCAAACCGACTACGGGCGTACTTTGCAAAAAACATTTTAGTAAATTACATAGATTGCTTGTTTGCATTTGAAGGCATGCATGCGTGAACACAATAGCAATGTCCTCAATCAAGGGACAGGATGTTTACCGTTGCGTTGGCTAGAAGGGGAGCATCGCTCCATCTCCGAGGCATGAGCACGAGCGTGGGGATTCAAATGTAAATGAAAGCAATACTGAGAAAATTTAATTTCAAATCGTGAATAGACTTGTGCTTGATGGCATGGCAAGTTGTTAAAGACGATTGCATGAATTTATTGTATCCTCAGTAGGTTACATGGTCCAGAGGACACGAGTGGCAGCATTACTCCATAACTGAAGTTGTAATTATTGAAGCCATTCAATTTAATGTTAGTGAGCACTTCCTCGAAATGAGCACATGATTGCTGATATAATAAATTCTTTCTTATTGATATTGTTACTGCGTTTGCGTACACAACAGTTATTTGGCGAGGTGTATGGCACGCTGCACGACATGAGCGGTCAGACTAAAATCGAAGATCACTCAATGTGTGGACTGATCTATCCTGGAGTGCTTTTAGGGGCGCATTCGTACCCCAGCTTTTTTTTGAATTCCCACCAATTAGTAGCAGCACAAAAAAAAAATAAATTGGTCAACTTTTGCAAAATAATTTTATTTTTGTTACAAAAAACTATTATTGAATTTTTTTTCGGATTTGGCCACATCGTTTTCTCTATTTTTTTTATAAAAATTTTCCTATTCTTTGGGGTACAGTTGTACCCAAAGCACAAAGTTTTGCCATAAAGGGGAGCATCCTAGGGTTCAGACTGTTAACTTAAGAACTAGACAATCGAACGTCGAGGCTACTGTCTGTGACTCGGTGACTGTTACCCCGCTTCAAATTGACAAGATGTTTTCCACAACTTTTCAACTCAGAGAATTGTCTGTGACAGGCATTCGATCACTGGATGGAACTAAGAATTCTTTACAAGCTGATAAGATTGAATTTGAGATTGGGATTGGGACAATAATAAACCTGAATTCATCATATCCATTTTGATCCATATTTTTCAGACATCCGCAGCAATCTTAAAAAAAAAATGGTGACTGTTTAGGAAGAAGTGGGTCGCCGTAGCGTAGTGGATAAATGAGTCGACTCCTACGCAGAGGGTGCCAGGTTCGATACCCGAATTTAGCACCTTTGATAATTCACGGTTCCACCTCTTTCGAGTCACTGACAATGCTTAAAGAGTATTCCTGTCTAGAAAAAGCTTCTCAAATTCGCCGTTCGGAGTCGGCATTAAACTGTAGGTCCCTTCCACTCGTGAAAGAACAATAGCACGCACAACACGAGTGGTTGCTGAGAAGCTAGGCCCAGGTCCCCCTCGGACTGTAGTGTGTCTGTATCTAACAACCTCATCACGATTTGTCAGACCACCTATCAATTCTCTTATTGTTTGCTCAAAGACAGAATAAGCAATCCACTGTCTTTCAACGAGATGACTGAACACCGTGTGACTAATCGACGACCTTGCCCGTTACATGCCGGTGCACGCAATTGCACAGACTCAAAACTCTTGAAAACTCCACAACAGAAATTATATCAAAAGCAGCTGGTCCGGCGGTGGTAGTGCGTGTCCCAGGCCTTCTCTGAACCGGAAGTTCTCCACAGCTTGTTACTAATAAGAAAATGAGAAAAATTCCGTCATCACCGGAAACTGTGTCATCGAATGACACTCCCAAACGTCTACACGCAGCAGCTGTGTAGAGATGATGAAGGAAGAAACTCAATTTTGAGCATTCACGTGGACTTGTATTACACGTCCTACGTATATCTCCCATTCTTTCAGGTCGTGGTTCTAAATACACGTGTAATTAGTTAGACGACAAGGAACGCGACTACTCATGCACGTCGCGGAACTGCTCTGAAATGTTTTATTAGGTACACGTGTAATTAGGTAAAGTACAAAGCAACCCACCGTGGCTCTAAATACACGTGTAATTTGCCAAATACGGAACGTGGCTACTCATACTCTTAACAGTCTGATGTGTACCACCAAGTGTGGTGACTTTTAGTAAGCTTAAGGTCTCCAAAGGTAACCATCCCTTACTTTCTCTGCTCGTGTTGCTGCTCTCTTACTCCTTACGCTCATGTGTACTTAGGCTTCGCATAAATTTGCGTTAAGAAGTCATAACTGCCGTAGATGATGATGTGGTTCTCGCACTCCTGTGTCGTAAAATCTCACAGCTCGTCAAATCTCTACCAAGGAGTTGCCAAGGAAATTCGATTCAAATCTCAAACGCTCCTCATTCATCTGCACTAAACATAAGTAAGGCAAACCGAAAAATAAGCCCACCAACACCGTTATTTGTAGCGTGAAAATAATTTTTATATGTAAATGTTTATCGCAGCTGTAAATTGCTACGCGAAAATAAACTCCCACGTCCCGGTGAGATTGTGAACGGGGAACGGCTTTCAGACGACTTCCGCAGATATAATTCTTAAATTTGCATAATTGGCTGCTTTGTGAAGTACCCGCAGCCATCTCGAGCAAACATCTCGGGCGCATTGAGAATCCTGAAAAAACAAACCTAATTTACGGCCATCAGATACGAGGCAAGGAAAAGAGTTCATTTGCGCAATAACATACCCGCAATCATGCCATTGCCTCAAGGCTAATGAGACCGAAACGAATGCCATAATGAAGGGAAAACGAGCCCCAACCTAAACCCTCTGAGCAAGTTACACGTTTTGCCACCGTGGAGAAGGCGGGAGCACCGTCAGAGGCAATTAACATTAAGGATGTTGGGGGTTCTTCAGCAGCAAGTAACCGCCGCCGCTATCATCGCACACAACCGCCTATTGATTGTGCAGCACACAATGTAGGTGAGTTGGCGTTAACGCAACAGGACATTGCATGCAGTCCTTGTACTCGTTCGCTCAGCCTTCGTCTCCCAAAGGCAAAGTGGTTGGGCGGTTGTGGGCGATCGGGGTTACTTGTGCGAATTAATTTTTTTTTTATTCGTTTTCGTGCACTCTTTTTGCGTATTTTGTTGCCTTCCCTGTTCTTAACACCACACTCAAGGCAATTAGCCCATGGTCGGGTTTCGAGTTGCCTTGCGGCAGGCCAAACCTTTCAATGATGAGGTACACCAACCACAAGTGGTTCTTGACTCTGTTGTTGTGTGCATGACTTGCTGCATTTCAATTGTGGGTGTTTTCAACTAAAGCTTAACACACTTGTCGGAAATTGCGGTTATTTCCTGAGCAGTCCGGGTGCATACATCATATGTGGATGGATGATTTTAATTGTTTGACAGAAAGGCGCACTCAAATTGTGGGATTTGAAAAGGGCCTGCACACTGTTTTTGCTGATTCCGTTGGCGAAGTGTTGAGATGCTTTTTCTAGGCAGATATGCAGTGAAACTTCTCTTTAGCGGACGTCAGAGGGGCCATCATGAATGTCTGCTATGTAGGGTGGTCCGTTATGAAAGGGTTAAGATACACAAATATCTTCATGCCGTGACGACCATGACGAAGTGTCCGTGAAGAGTGGTGTCCCTTACAGAGAGGTGTCCATAATTAGAAGTTTCACTGTAAGTTACAATAAATTCCCTTCTACAGCAGCCAGCCATTGTCATAAAAACACCGACAGATTAAGCCCGAAGATACAGCAAACAAATTCCGTCAGCCTTGTGTGCCGCGTACTGCTGATAGTGCTTCAAACGCTGTCCTCTAGTCCAATGAATACGCTCATAATTCTTGTTTACGAGACTCAACTAAAGCATCTCTAATGGGAAACATTACACTCACCGTGTTTGCATTCATGAACATCGTCAAAGGCAGATGTCGAATACACGCATTTATTCGCACAAACAACAAATGGACAGGAAGATACTCGACAAAATGCCCAACCAAACGATATACGCAATCAAATGAGCATACGCTTCCATGGCCAATAAACCATCTCGAGCGGAGGGACTCCGAAACAAAAACAAAAAACAAAGGAAAAAAAGAAATGAATAAAATCTTAAGAGGCCCATAACGGTAATTTGTGAGAACTGTTCAGATTAATAGCTTATGTCCTGGCCTCATTTAGGTTAATTTTCGAAAATTAATTCCACGGCCCACTCAATGAAGTAATTTCCGCCCGAAAAGCGCCACTCAGGTGATATATTTCCACCCCCATACCCCAACAGCAGCGGCGTCCTTTTTACGTTCAAGTGTTCCGAAGAGAAGAAGACCCCTGTCTTTTGGATGATTTCACTTTAACGAGGGGTCCTGTAATAAAGCGAAGCGTGATTGCGAGGTACTTATATTCTGAAATGCGAATTCATCATTTCACAATCGCACTTGATTTTCCGCGTACACATTCAAATCGAAACGAAGCCGAGATGCACTTGAGATTTCATTCTCCGCTGCCGCTGCCGTAAGCAAGGTAACACAAGCATTATGGTGTACACCAGAGGCTGGCCCCCGTTGAGCAGAGGGCACTCCACAGTCAGATAATATCTGGGCATCATCTGTCTCGTGTTTATGCCTTCTCTTTGCCTTCTTCCCTTTATGATGCGAATTTCAGGAACACGGGTCAAAATGGATTCGAAGACGGCGAAGACAAACGAAATTTATTACACTCCACTCCTCTAAGCAATCTTATTAAATTCATACCTACAACGGTAGACAATTTTCACTCAGGTTTATTTTTATGAGATCGCATATATCCGCAGATGGTGTTCCTAACGCATTTTCGGGTGGTTGCTTTAATCCTGTCCATTTTGTGTGCTCTTTATTCAAAAATTTATATGTAAATACGAGAGTGTTTAGGGGATGAAAAGGCACCTTCTCGCATCGTGAGCTTTAAGTTGAATCCTTCGCAGAATGATATTTACGAAACGACAGCCCATATTTCTTGGCACTTAAGTGAAATAAAATGAGGTGTAGTAGTTTTGCAGATTGTTCACTTAGAGAAGGTCTGTGACCGTGCACTTTGGTCTGTTGTTTCTCTCGTAACACAGAGGGCGCATTGTGTTAAACGAAAAAAAATACGATTTAAAATGAACAGAGCAAGGATAAAAAAAACCTGTCGAATCCTGTTTGCGTGGGTTACTGATTACAGGATTACACCGTTTATGTGCAATTGGGAATAGTTCGTTCGCCCCTTGTCCGGCAGTGACTTCATTTCGCCCTGTCATAGCTGTCAATTGGCGTGAATATTGCAGATAATATGACAGGATATTCGGATGCACCAAACCCTTATATAATTCATGGCATAGCTGACAGCCTCAGCTGCATTCATGCAAACCACCACCCTTCCCGGCGGACCGATCGGTGTTCAACTTAGCTAAGATAGTTTTTTGCAACGTTTCACTGGCAACTACATGCAATCTATGGAAAAATTCACTACCGTGTTGTCACCCGAACAATTCAAAATGAAAAAAAGGGAGAACAAATAACACACCCAACATATCCCCAGTTGTGCGCTGGCAGTGTATAATTAAGTTCCAACTGCATATCCACGGTACTCGTATCTATCGGGAGAAACAACTGCGCCAACCTCCGAAATCATTCCGTATCGTCGTTCGTTGTACTGTCTATGGCTAGCGCCGGTACGCTGCTGTACACTTTTCTGCATCCAGATTTCCTTCGTCATCACATACGAGTGACTAGTTACAGTTGTGCTGAAGGTTGATAAAGACTTCAGCACAACTGTAACTAGACGTGTACATACTAGCAGTAATCGATGGGGAAATGGTTTTCCCTGCTTTTATTTTTCCTTTTTTTCATTTTCCACTGCAAAAGCCGAACACATTTTGCTGAAAATCCAATATAGAGTGGAAAAAAAAAGGATAATGTAATTTTTGATCCCGGTGCACAAGTGAAGAGGAGTGAAGCTAGGGCAAGAGGAAGAGGTTGATGGCGGTTTACTTGGATGAAGCCGCTGGGAAAATGTGAGGACCGTGTTGAAGCATGGCGAGGAGAGCAAGTGAGACAGAGTACGGGACGTTTGAACGTTTGAGAAGTCATTTGTCATTTGCCACCAAGCGATAACACTTTCTGGTGAGGATTTATGAAAAACTTTTTAACTTAAACTTGAATGGGGCTTCACCCAGTTAATGGATTTATGTTACCCGTTTTACCGTTTTACGTTTCACCGTTTTATGCCGCGCTTTCGTTCGCAATTGTCTCGTGGTGTTTGTGCCCGGCTTTCGTCGTGTTTTCTAACAAATGTGCAGTACGGTGTTAGTAAGAGAATATGAACAAAATGGAACGGAAAGTATCCAGAATGGATGTGAAATTTGTTTCGAGGGGATGTAATTCGACAAAGATGTAATGGAGTTGCTTGCTTCGTAAACAAACTTCATACCGGCAGGCAGTGGAGCAAAATACAAAATATCGATCGATGGTTGCTGTAGCCCAAGCGAGTTGTGTATGGACACCATTCACATAGGTTTTCATTTGGATGCCTTTAAGGAGTAATTTATGTAAAATGCTAAACACTTTTTTGTCGGTGTGAACTTTGCAGGCATTTCGGAAATTTCTGCGGTTTGTCGTTTCGCAATGTTAGCAAAATTTTGAAATTGTTAACATTCCATGGAATGTGGAATTGAAATGTGAGCTGCGCGCTGTTTTCGAGTAATGAATATTTAGGAGGGAGAACGGAGAAAGGCACTTCTTTAATTAATCTACGAAACCAGTGCTCTCGTACCACTAATTAACTGAATACAAGGCGGGGCATTTAATTAGTAAGACAGGAAAGCAAAGATAATGTTGAAAGAAGCTGATACAGATTTCCTGAGAACACGAACGTGCTGGGATCACTTTTTTACTCTTTTGGCGTGTATTCCAATAAAGGGTGTCGCAAAATGAACACATCGTTTCAATTCGCCGCCATTCCTGCAATAAATTGTTGGCAACACTAAAGATGGCTGATAGATTAGGTTGGGGTTAGGGTTAAAAATGGAGCTTCGCTCTATGTAACAACCTGTTTCCATAATTGAAAAATATCTCAATAATATTGCAAGTTTGGCGGCGACAGTTCGAATTTCCATACGAAATGTGATCGGAACAGTGTCTTAACTTGGTCACCCGTGAAGAGATTAATTGAAAAAATTTGCATTACCCGCCGAGGTATTGACCATGCATCGCTGAACGTTAGCTAAATCGGTCAAACAGGACGAACCAACTGCAAGGTGTCTTACGAAAGCGTATTTTGAACTAAACTAAACGGTCATCTCGCCAAGGCTGGCGACGGCTGCTGATTACGACGATGAGAGTATGGAACGGGAACGGGATGTCCATGAACATCTCCCTTCATGATCCTGCTTCTATTCCGAATATATCATATTTCATATTGACGGCAGCAGAGGCTCTCTGCATGCACAGTTATTAGAGAACTTCCAAAGCAATCGCGGTTTGTCCAAGGTTTCAAGAATGGATTACTTTGTATGAATCGATTGCCACTGGTTTGAAAGATCAAGCGATAAGAGATCATTGAACTTATAATTTTTGCACCAAAGCTATTGAAAGGAATTTTTACGGGACTTATCTAAGACTGGATTTAGAGAGCCTATTGGATAAAAAGCCTGGATAATTCCGATTGAATATACGTTTCGTTATCGGTAAGCTGTAAGGCAAACTTACCTTGTAGGAAAACGAATCCTCAGCGGGAAACCACTCCAAACCTTCAGAACATATTCTTCAAACTCTCTTTGAGAAAACTCGCATTAGTCTTCTGGTAAGCTCAAAAGCAAGGACCAGCAATCCATCGTCTATTTTCGAATTTAAAATTTCAAGTGCACATAAAACCGATCATCGGCGCTTAATGATTTATCATAAAAACTTGGCAGCACCGACGACATTAATAACATTTGTGGCAGTCTGGGGTGGATCGTGGAAGGTGATGGTTGATCGGTAATGGGCACAATCTTCGGTTTGCATTTGTGTAGCGTGACCACCATTTTAAATGCAAAAACAATTTATTATTATCAATTTAAACACATTCTTCATCGAATGAAAGAAACAATGAAAAGAATAGATTACGAAACATTAGTGGAATGTTCAACCTAGACACGTTGCGTGTACTAAAAGTTGCATACTTATTGATGCAAAATCATTTCAAAAATCATCTAAATCATCTTATACATCAACCATCCCTACAAATGTTTGAAACTACATGCTATAAATGATATGAATAAAATATAACATAATAAACGAATGAATAAATCCAGGAATGATTTATCGATAGCACACAGAAAATATTTGTTTTGAGATTTTTTTTACATTGCATTGTTTTTACCCGCGCTTATTTCACAAGCGTCGATAAATATCCCGGAATACTTAAGCGAGTATAGGATTCGTTGTTAGTGTATTTTACATGCAAATTTAAATTTGAGCGTATTTCCGCTAGCAAAAATACACTTTACGTCATCGATGAAAAAGTCGTTGAGTAGAACACTTGAAACGCGCGGTTATGCTAAGCGAGAATCCTTAGCCAACTGTTACAGGAAGAAAGGGTGCCCATGACGTTACATTACATATTTTCCTGAAACTGTCCACAAAATCCTATCTTACGAGGGAACGTAAGTGCACACATACAATTCGACAATAAAGCAGAGAGTGCAACACGAATGGCAAATTATCAGTAAGTTTTGTGCGAGAATTACTGCTCCGAAGGGCCTTCTAAATGCTTCATCTACGCTTCCCCAGTGAATTGTAGCGAGATAAAATGTTGTCTCACCTATCGATTATTCAAGTGCCATTATTTACTGCACACAATGTCTGCAGAATCATCTGCACTTATTCAACTATGTACTTAATCATTTCGCTTTTATAAATCATCCCCAAGTGCTTATCGCTCAGAATGGCTTCACTGCACCTTGTGCACACATCTGAATTCCTATGTGTGTCTATCGATGAAAATTCCATTAAGTGTAATCTCTTATGCAGACATCAGACCATCAGAGTGGTGGAAAAAATTCAAAGCCATCTTGGAGTAATCGAGAAACAAGTATTGCGTTCCTTGGTGGCTTTTCACTTCTTCCGTCCTCTAGACTCAATATCCTTCGCCTGCTCACTGCGGAACAATGAAAAATGAAATTTCTATATATTGAAGAGATTTAACCGACCGACCGACCGGAAACTAGTTAGAGCCAAAATGAATCTGAAGTAATAAATTATTCAGATATTGAAAAATGTATATTCATACACGTAGGAATCCTTGTCACTGCCGCAAGGATTAAACATGTATGAAGTGGAAATCATGGGAAATATCTATGGTATGGGCTTAGTGTACATGGGGGCGTTATAAATCGCATAATAAATGTCCGAGATAGTCGCACTTGTGGGGCTATGGTGCGTGGTAACTGTTGAATTACGAGTATGTGCACAGTTCACCTACCGGTTCATTTTATTAAAAGGATATAAATAGGGTCTTGTGCCTAATTTGTCCGTTCCCCCATGCGGTTGGATATAAGGGGAATAATACAGGCGTCTCTAAGAAAATATAATGTAGCAATTTTTTTTATTTCATGTTTACTGCTATGTATTTTCATATGATGTATTGCGTAGATTAAGAATCTTGAGTTTCATCGGACAATGATCTTCCAGTTAGAGGAACCTCTACCAGTGACGACGGACTGGTGCAAGTTTCGACGCCAATGAGCTACATGTGCATCCGTGACACCTGCACAAAGAAGCTGTGTACCTTTCCCACGGGAAACACTTTAGGTAGTGCACAATCAGGACTCAAATATACGTACTAGCGGAATATCCGAAATAAGTCTGATGTTTTTCGTCTCAAGCTGGCCTGCGTAATACAGCGGACTCCTCCTAAGTCGAATTGCCACGGGATAACATAATTTGTTCGAGTTAGGGGGATTTTGACTTAATGAGGGATTTTTGTAAGGAAAATTGGAAGGAAATGTATGTAAAATATGTCTAAGTAAACTGTTAGAAAAGGTTATTAAGGAAAAGTTAATGCAGTTCATTCTGGATCATAACATTTTTCCAAATGAACAATTTGGATTCCGAAACTCCCACAGCACTACCCACCAGGTATTAAGATTAGTCAAACACGTGAAAGAACAACGTTCTCAAAAAAAATCCACTGGTATGGTTATGCTTGATATTGAAAAAGCGTTTGACTCTATATGGCATAACGGCCTTGTTTTCAAAATGATCGGTTTCAATTTCCCGTACTTTTTGTGTAAAATAATTCAAAGTTTCCTGAGTAATCGTTCTTTTAGTGTATCTGTTAATAATGTTCAGTCTGAAATAAAATACTTCAACACTGGGGTTCCACAAGGCTCTGTACTTGGACCTATATTGTACAATATATTCACATCAGATATTCCTAATCTCCCCCTTTGCGGTATTGCTACTTACGCGGATGACACTGTTGTATTCACATCGCATGAATATCCTCTCATTATCGAGAGTAATCTTTCCAATGCGCTAGAAATACTTTTTTTACTTTTAAGCTATTTCACTAAGTGGAAAATCAAGTTAAATATGGAAAAAATACAAGCTATCTTTTTCTCTCGAAAAAGAAAAGCTTGTTACATTCCCTCCAATCACTTACGAGTGGCTAATGTGTCGATTGAATGGAGCTCTTCCGTAAAATACCTAGGTATCCATCTTGATAAAAAACTGTTGTTTAATCAACATGTGTGCGAAACGCTGAACAAAATAAATATAAGTATTAAACATTTATATCCTTTTATAAACAGAAAGTCATTGTTATCAATTGAAAACAAAATGATAATACATAAAGTCATATTTCAAGCAATAATTCTGTATGGATGCCAGGTTTGGGGTGATTGCGCAAAGCGCCATATAGCCAAATTACAGACAGCACAAAATAAACTTTTGAAAATGATGCTAAATCTACCCTGGTATTTCTCTACAAGAGTTTTACATAAAAGAGCGAATGCTGAATTGATCTCTGAAAGAATAAACACCCTAATGGTAAAATTTAAGGCCCGCTGCGGTCACTCTGATAACACTTTAGTAAAAAATCTTTTTTCATAGTCGTAGTTCTTGCAATATTCCTAGCAATTCCAATTTAGATACATGTACAAGGAATTACTTGTGTTCATTTGTTAATCTATTTGTTTATTTATTTGTTTACTTATTTATTTATTTATTCATTATTTTTTTTATTTATTTATATTCTTTATTTATTTATTTATTATTTATTTATTTATTTACTTATTTATTTATCTTTTTTGTTTTTTTTTTTTTGTTCTGCCTAAATGAGGCTTTCCTTAAGGTTTTTTTTTTTTTCCTTACTTTGTTTTTATAAATTTATTTAATTTATTTTCTTAACAAATATTAAACAATTTCAGTAGAAAGATGCAATTAGGTATCAAATCTCTCTGTAAGACAATGTGCGGTAACTCAGACCATGTAAACTTGTTAAAAAAAAAAGTCTGAATAAAAATCTATCTATCTATCTATGTCGAAAAAGTTCGAGTTAGAGAAAGTTTCGACTTAGGGAGAGTCCACTGTATTCGGTTCAATTCAATAAAGATCTATTTTTATTGTTAATCGAAGAAATGCTTTTTTTTGCTAAACTAATCGGTCAAAACCATCCAATCGTGCCACAGAAAGGGCATTGCTTTGTTGTCCTATGTTATACACAAAATTCGAAAATTTAATGTGAAGCCTAATAAAAATGTGTATTTTTAATGTAACTTGTTACGGAATAAAAAGTCAGAAAATGAATTACTAAATAAAATCTTTATTCAACTTCTACTCCAGATCTACTACATCGGCAGCTTTCGTATTGTCGAACGGCGAAAAGGAAAAAGAGACAGATTCGTGGAACCTATCAAACACGAAACCTCGGTTTTTATGCTCTCGAGCTTTTCGCGGACGAGACTCGAATTCGTTGACGTTGTGTTGACGTGACACTTTTTTCCTGGCTGTCTCCAGCACAATTTATTTCAATTTAATAAATTTAATTTTAATTTAATAAAGTTATTTAACTCAATAAATAAAAATATTACATGTATAACTATGAATTTCTAAGTAAAACTAATAAATTTATTGTATACATTTTACCTCCAAGCAAACTAAGTTTTTTTGTGTGGAATAATAATTGCTTGAATGTATGTAGTTCTTTAATCACAAAGACGTGACACAGAAGAAAAACTTTTATGTGGCACACACTCGTTCGCCTAGGCAACGGTAATTGAGCTTCAAGTGCACTAGTGAATCTGTAGAAGTTGCTCATCTGTCTATCTGTGTGCTTTGGTTGGGTTTCATAATACCTGTGTCAACAAATTGGTACCATTGAAGTCACACACTTCAAGTGGCTTAGGGGATGAAAGAAGAAACCAGTTCGGAGAATGGCTTCTGGTATTATTTTTCCAACCACAAAGAATTATTTTCTTTGACACCTTCAAGTGTTCTGCTCTACTTTGAATTTAAAGCAAACGCACAGAACATGACCTTAATGAATAAAGTATTAATGTTGATTACTGACTGGCGGCACATGAATATTATATAAAGAAAGAATTCGTGAAGACTCAAGTTTATCCTTGGATCGAAAATGAAATTAATATTATTCAAGGACAGCATCCGATGTTCTGTTTTGATTGTCTTATTTTTGGAAAAAAAACTACTAATAATAAAGCGCTATGTATGTGTGTAAGTATGTAAGTATGTGAGAGATATACCGAATGTGAGAGAAAAAACCGTGAAACTAAAGGGGTTCGTTGGCGGAGTGGGTTGGTGTGTTGCTCGAGCTTTAGCAGGTTCTACGTTCGAATCCGGCTGGAATCAATTAATTTATTTCGTTTTTATAGACAACAAAACTTTTGCTTTTGCTTTGCTTATGTTTGACTAAATATTTCATATTCTGTTTTCCTACTCTCCAGTTTCACGGTGCAATAACCAACGATTAGTTCGGTGTTACAGTTACTTTCCTTGAATTAAATTCAATTTGTAGTTTAACTAGAGTTTAGCTTAAACTAGTTTAGTTTTTCAGCAACACAGCTGTATTTTGTTTCGCCTTTTGAGAGCATTTTTTTGTCCGAAAAATTAATGTTCGAAAATGGAATCCATCCCTCATCCTCATTTTTCCTTCCATTTAATTGTTTTTTATTTTCAACATTCTGTGGAAAATTATTTGTCCCTTTTAATGCACAGCGAGCAGATAGTTTTTTACTGTAATACAAAAATTATTATTTGCCTTTCACTGGGCTCAGGGATGGATGTTCGGAAGTGATTTTGTATGTATAATACAATAAAGCGCTATGTACATATTTTTTTTCTCGGATTTTACCATACTGGTTCTGGTGTAACCACCAAAAGAAGTGCCGTTCCTTATCACTCTCTCTCCTGTCTCGAGCAGGGATCGCTCTACTGAAACGGAGTAGATCTTCGTGTTCGCGGACGACATCCGATCCATAGAGGAGTCGCCTGTCAACTGTTCGGCGCATTGCTTGGTACATTACAGGACATCCTTCCGTGTCCTGGGTCAAGCCGATCGAATCAATATAGAGGAACGCTTCAGGTGGGACAAAGCCGTTTTGACGCACCCTCTCATGGTACATATAATTGGGATAGTAAGCCCCGAAGATCAGACTGCTGGTAGAAGTCACACTTCTTGCAATGTGACTTCTTATTACTTTAATGATAAAATTGTCTATCCTCTTCACGTTTGCCCTCTTGTACAGGACGTCGTTAGGATAGTACTTCTTGTACTCAGACTCGGGTGTTCGATACAAGCGGAGACAAGTCCTAAGACACCGTCTCTCGAACACCCTCGTCTTTTCCATCTGGGAAGGACTCACGTTGAACCACAGGGGACAACCATACCATGATCCAACCAAAGGCCATGATATCTAACTACAGTTTTCACGGCTAACGGCTGACCCTGGCGGTCAACTATACCGAACTTCTTCCAGTTTACGCGCCTATTCCTGGAGGCCTTGGCCAGCGGTGTGCGGAAAATGACAGTTTCACACTTCTGGAAGTTGATACGCAGCTTCCAGTCATCGCAATATGTCAAATTATTGTCAAAGTCACGTTGCAACAAGGTATTAATGACTTCTACTTTCGGATCTGATCTGTACGCCACTAAGTCATCTGCTGTAGACCATTATTGTGGTAGAAGTTACGCCGCCACTTTTTACGACGAACTTTCTACCTGCTATCATGTCATATATCATGTATAGCAATGTTCTATGTAAGCCAAGTCTGACGAGCTTAAGGAAAACGCCCTCTAGCCAAACGGTGTCGAATGCCTTCTCTAAGTCGATCAGACAGGCACCCGTACAGTGTTTTGTATTTTTATTCCATTGTATGTCGGATACCAGCTTTGACGCGGCGCATGTGTGGTGTCTTGCCCGTCCTTAATCCAAACTGGTTGTCCGGTATAATATTGTTGTCCTCGACCCACGTTTTCAGGGCTCGAATAACAATCTTTTCGAAGACCTTGCTGTTGCAAGGAAGAAGACTTATCGGTCGGAGGTTTGACGGGATGCTTTTGTCTTTGTCCCGTTTAGGGATTGGTTGCACCACAGCTATCTTCCAACGTTCCGGGTAATACTGAGTCTAGGACTCTTATGTGTGTGTTACTCAATGTTAATTTAAAACAAATAAACTGCAATGTTGAAATCATCGAAACACGAAGCAATCCAATTGTTTATTTATTTCTTAGATTATTACTTCATAGTTTATAAGTACAGTCGAACTCAAAACTTGCATTGCTAACAACACATAACGGCTTTGTTCAGTTAAATTAGGCTGCATGTGATGACAAGAGTAAGATATGCCATTAAGCTTCGCCAGAATGCAAAAATGTCACGCTGTGCGGCGCACCGGCTATAAATATGTATATCAAATACAGTTGAACTCACAGCAAATTGCCCCTCTTTCATTAAACATTTTTCTCTAAAGAATTATTTTAACGTTTTCATAAATGTACTTCTATCGGCAAATTCCCAAATCGATTAGGATTTTTGAGATAAATCGTGAAAATGTAATCCTTGCTCTGCACAATAAATTAAATATCATAATACCTAAAATATCACTGAACACTAATGTGCTTGGGTTTTTATTTCTCTATTCAATTGTTTTTTGGTTCCACAATTTGATGTGCATTTCGAAATGAGTGCCGGGGTATTTCATACATTTGAATGTCCTAATAACGTCAGATTTCAATGGAATTCAAACAAATAATGTGGGGATTTGAAAACGATTTGAAATAATAATTTCTCTTGATGAAAGCATATCGTGAATTGGGAAAGGTATCAAATTTTAAAAAATTTGTACAAGAATGTGAATCGAATCACGTGAAGCGAAAGCAATGTTGTGGTGGGCAAGAATGTCAATTCAATAGAAAACACCAGTTTTCATTTTGATCGCACTTCATCTTTGGAATTGCTAACAATGTTGTGGGAGAACAATTGTGATAAAAAAAATTTCAAAGTAAGTGACATTTTAACATTTAACAATTATATAACGCATCACGCTTGATAACGTCCGGTGTTATCTATTCTTTGGTTTTGGAAAACAAGATTCGACCACGAATTGTAGAGGCTGTACAGCGACATGAGCCTGGCCCGGCGTCTATGAATTCAACGCCTACGATGGCTAGGCAATGTAGAGCGCATGGACAGTGGTACCAGGCAAAAGAGGACGCCCACGGAATCGATGGCGCACACAAGTGGAGAAGGACCTCCACCAACTTGGCATGCGAAATTGGTGGCAACTGGCTAAACATCGAGCCAGATGAAGAGGCTTATTGGTTGAGGTCCAGGTCCACCCCAGCCGGTAGTGCCGTTTTAGAAGAAGAATGGACCTAGCTTCGACAGGAACCACTCGTGTTGTGGGTGTTCTTGGACAAGTGGATGGGTCCTACAGTTTTATGCCGACTCCGAACGGCGAAGATTGAGAACCCTTTTCTAGACAGACGTACTCTTTGAGCTGTCGCTCGAAAGTGGTGGAGCCGTGAATTGTGAATGTTGGTAAATTCCAGTATCGAATCCACGAACCCACTATGCCACGTCGACCCCGCAGCAAAATTATCGATTACTCGCTTCAAACCCACGCATATAAAAAAATATCACCTCCAGCTATCAGGCCACAATTATGAGTTACTGTTTATCACCTTTGTACCGTAATTATCTACATTTAAAAAATAAAATCAACCAAATTGGTTGAAAATTACGAGCGGTAGTGGGAAACATACCCATTTTTTCACTAAGATTTATTTGTAAGAAGATAAGAAAATATTTTCCAAATTCCGGCTCAGATTCAAGTACATAATGTGTATTTTGGCGTGAGGTCGGTCGTCATCATGGCTGCAGGATTCAGGCCATACGTCACACCGTGGAAAACTTTGAGCATGAGTACAGACATTCACAATCAGAGAAAGTGATTCGGTTGAATTGGCTATCTTCAGAGAGTCAACTCGACACGCAGTTTTTCGTCTAGTATATCGTAGATGAACAAAAGTAAAAAAATGTCATGATTCTAGTTGATATTGAGTGGAAATTGTTAACAACACCATATGTACCAAGATTACAAAAAATGTTTGCCAAGGCTCTATTATTTCGGGAAAAAAAAATCATATTCAAAGTTGTAAGGTGTAGGAAGTTTGTATTTCTTAGTTTCAACTGCATGACCTCATATTACTATACCATACCAGCATATTCATTGTTGAAGAATTGATATACAGTACAAACTCGACTTACGCAACCCTTGATACGCCCAACTCCTCGATTTTCGCAATACGAAAAGATTGAATTTCTTTAGAAAAAAACGCCTACTTTTATATGTATCCATTATAACTTTTGGTTTTCTGATTTTGTAAGAACTGTGTTCAACAATAATTATTTGCTTTCGTTCCTAAAATGTGTTTTTTTCATACCATTGCCCTTTTCTCTATTCAATCATAGCCGTTTTGACTATTACTTCTTAACAACCAACAACCTCGGTTAGTGCAACTGCCATAATTTCTATTAGTTGCCTAAATCGATTTTGTACTGTATTTAAAGATGGACTGATGAATTCAATACTCCAGAGTTAGTATTATTTTTTAAATTTTTACTGCGAAGAAAATGTCCTTCGGATTTAAAAAAAATATATCTTAAAGTGAGCCTATGAAACACTATCAGTTTTGGAGAAGTATAAAGTTCGGTAGAGTTTTAATAACATACATTTTATGAAAACTCTTGTCCCAGCCTGCACAATGTGATAAACTATAATATAATTTTGGCCAGTTATCATGTACTAGACGAAACACTATGCGACAGTGGGATTTGGGCCTACACCCCTAAGACGGATTGTAGTAAGCCTGATATGTATCAAATTGCGTCTAGCCCCAATTTCCAGACGTAATCTAAGCCGCACTGTCTATGAGCTTGGGAACCAACCTTATCAGTAGTTCTCAAGAGTGTGGCAATGTGCACGCGCGATCACCTGGTTGTGCTTGCTTGATTTTGGGAAGCGTGAGTAGAAATATGGAATAGAGAACAGTGCAGTCCGCGTTGAATGTTGTCGTATATCACTACTTACGAAATGCCATGAGCTTGCTGATTTGGAAGGTATGGCTTAGCATGGCAGCATCATCGGAGGTTCAAAGCGATATTAAATAACTTTTTGTGGCGAGAGCTAGACAACATCGTATATTCGAGCTGTGGCTTCAACAAGAATGCGATAAAAGCTATGCAATGCTTGAAGTTGTGAAGGAGATATATAACGACTGAGTCATCTTACGGCGAAGCGTACTATGGCCGCAAGCATGCTACTTTACATCATTCATTTATGTTCATTGCGGTTTAGAGAAGTCCTTACTGTATGTAAGTAAGCTAACCACTATTAACGCGCTCGATGAAACCATTCGACGACGATATTGTCTGCACATATTGGACATATTGGACAGAGTCATCAGAAATTAGTCGATCCTGAAACATTGCCACCGAAGTCGAGAGAGCAGTATGACCTGCTACTCCCCACATAATTGCGGGAATGTAGCTTCAAAATAAGGTCAGAAGCGATTGTGTATCTCAAATCATTGCTGATTTATTTCAATTTCATTTTCAATCGTTTTATCTGGCCACTCCGACAACAAAAACATTAGACATTGTATAATGTTTAAGCCACGTGCGAAATTCGGAACACATGCAAAATGTGTACGGGAGGTTTGCTTTGTTTCTTAACTATATCTTGAGCGTTGTGGCTTTCGAAAAGCCACATAAGAATCAAAAAAGTCTGTAGTATATTGAAAATGTAAAATGTAAATGTGGTGACAATCCCGTCAAATTGAGTAAAGCAACCAAATATTCTCACGTATTGCATTTTGCGCTATAAATGTGCACTGTAATTGTTGCAATAGACCGCGTATACGGGTATCCTGGGAACAGAAATTGATCGAATTGAGTTAATGTGCGGTCGGAAGTCTTTTCTGCGATTCAAATTACTTCATTAATCAATACGAGTTATGTAAAAAACAAATGCTAACAGACCACTGGATACGATTTGCACGATTGTTATAACAAATTAATTATTTTAATTAATCATAAACAAGCGCACACGAATTGCATGGATTTCATCATTTTTTTACATTGTGGATTTAATGGCCATGGTTCCGCTTACGTGACCAAAATCAATTATAGGTGAAATCATTTCTTTTTTTTTTTTTTTGCGCAAAAAAGTATGCATCATCATATTCACGCGAATTTACCACACAATTTACACAAGGGAAAACTGGAAACGACGCATGAAATACGTTTTTTTATGCGTTCCGAAATTAATATTGCAGACGATGTACATTAACTGAATCAGGGGACCTGTATAATCGTTTCCTTTAATGACAGCGAATCTGAAAGTGTATGGGCATGAAACTCCTCCAACACTTGCGCCCATCCGTACGGGCATTTTTCGCAAGCGGCTATAATTCTGTATTAAATTTTTCTTTCTCTTTTTTTGATGGGAGAGTATACTTGTCAGTGACACGTTTATAATAATCGTTCAATAAATGCTCATTTAAGTTCACTGCACAGCTTAAGGCGATATACAATGGTGCAACTCGATCGCCGATTAAGAAGGATGCTGTCCGCTGAAGGTTGCATCTGGATGGACCGTGTGATGTACTTATAGTGATATAAATTATTTAATATTCGAACCGAGTTACATTTGGTTCGCAATTTGTGAGGCAGCTCGTTTAAGTGGGATGTGCTGACCGCAGAAAGATATGGGATATATTTAATTGAATTCGGCAATCCTGTGCACGGAGATGGAATTATTATCCATGAACTGTTTATATTAATTGCTTGGCGATTTTAAGTGCTACGGCTTGCTCATCGATTTGTTTCTCGAAAAGGCTCGCCTAGGCCATTCTGTCGATGCGTAAAACTTAAATGTTTGGCCAAGTCACAGAAGAACTGAGCAGGTGGCGAGTAAAACTTTTGGCAAAACAATGCTCAGAAAATTGACACATTCATTAGTACCTCATTCACAACTATACTGTTTTATAGTCTTTCCTCAGCCTAATCCTGAAAAAAATCACACATTTGCTTTTTTCATTAAAGAGCCTGGATATACATATATTTGCCTAATTCAGTTAATCTTCTCTAGCGGACAGCGGTGGGGCCACCATGATCATCCGTTATATAGGCGCGTCCGTCTTGAAGGTGTTGAAATGTATGAATTCCTTCATTCTGAGACAATGACAAATAGTCCGTAAAGAAAGGTGTTCCTTGTAAAGAGGTGTCCGTAAAAAGTACAGTATCACTTTTTGAACAAATAAATCTGCTGATTTTTCCAACAACATGCGAAAGATAGTTGGCAATGTGAAAGACAAGGATTCTCCAGATTTTAAAGGAGGAAGAGGTTGACGCCTTTTTTGTCGAAAAGCAGTCTACCACCCCTATTCTGGCAAACCTCAGTGATGTGTTTTAAGTCACAACTGCCTCACTGCCTGCCTGCCTGTAAATTAACTTTGTCTGAACCGAGTCGTGCAGGTACTTCCGTAAAGGGCACTTGAATAATGTTCCATCCCAGCCATCAACAATATATTGAAATACAAATTGTATCTTAATCTATATATTATTCTTAAATTTACAAAAGAGATGAACCTGTCTGGTGGTCAGTCGGCCAGCAAAAGGATGCTGATGTTGCTTTCAATCTAGATTTCTACTCTTCATCTCTGATAAAAATGAAGCAGAAGCGTCCACAAACTAAACTCTTAATCGTAGCTCAGACTTGCTTGTTGAAAAATTAAAGTGACCCACAAGGTTTTGCCAAAACATCGAAACGGATGCAAACATAACAAAAGTGATTTTGTACTCTTATCCCACTCCCCCTGACGCAGAGTATTCCCATTCCTCCAATAAAACAGAAGTGCATTCAAGCTGAAGAGTGCGCCGAACTCAACGATTTAATCGACGTTTTTTTTTTCCCAACAAGAGCCCTTCAGAATCCCATTTCAAACTGTTTTTCTGTACTAATTGATCATTATTACGAGTATTTACGTTTGTTTGTCTTCATTATTTACAGATCTTATCGAGTGTGCACTACGCAACGTCAGCTTAATTGTGGAACCGCCAGCAGTACGAAAGGGTCAACTTGCCACACTGCGCTGTCTATATGATCTGAGCGGAGCACCACTGTACTCGGTGAAATTTTACCGCGGCCAATTAGAGTTCTTCCGGTACACACCTGGCGAAGCGCCAAACTCAACCAAAGTTTTTCCATTCCCCGGACTCTCTGTTATTGTGAGTATGAATGCAAATATCGGCGCAGACCCGTTTTATTTTTTCCACTCCTTTTTCGAAATTAATTTTTGAGTTTGCAATATAAAATATATTTGCTTATTTTTTTTTTGTTATTTCATTTCCTTTTTGCCCAGGCATGAATGAGTTCCACAAACGGATTTGCTCTGGTGAAAATTTGGATGTTGTTTTTCATAAGTTACCTTTTTTTTTTTCTTTTCAGACGGAGAAGTCAAATGCCAATCAAGTGGTTATACGCAAGGTGGGGTTCGGTTTATCCGGGAACTTTTCTTGTGAAGTTACAGCGGATGCACCGCTGTTCTCCACCGCGACAGCATTTGCGAAACTTCAAGTTGTGGGTGAGTAGTGTAGCTGACATAATTCTGAAATTTTAAACAATTTTGAATGCCAAGCACGATGACATAAATCTTCAAAAGTACGACGCAATAAGATAATTTGATATGTTTCATGATTGGTGTTTTGCGGATGTGTGGCTGGATGTCCGTGTGAGCACCGCGAAAACTGTGAGCAAGGCATTTTTAGAAAAGCGTGTGAGTAGGGCCTTTATTATGTGAGCTATGGATTGCAACTTTGAGAAGGTTGTTGTCTGCAGAATTCTTGGCCTACGCGGATGACACTTACGTGATTGACAGAACGCAGCAAGCGGTTAATGAGGCGTTTGCTGGCATTAAAACGGAAGCGGCTAAAGTGTGTTCGGGGTCTGGGAGGGCAAAACAAAGTATATACTGTCATCCAGAAAGGACTCACAACATCACCTCAACTTTGCGGTCGTGAAGGACTTCGTCTAAATCGTTTCCGCGGTAAACAGTACAAACAACATCAGTACCGAGTTCAGACGAAGAATAACTCTTGCCAATGACTGTTTCTATGGGTTTAATGGGCAATTGAGTAATAGAGCCCTCTCTAGGAAGACTAAGTTGTCCCGTCCCGTCCTGCTCTACTGTACAGAGGCATGGACTATATCCAGAGTGGATGAAGAGGCTCTCGGTCTTTTCGAGAGAAAAGTTCTGTGCGCGATCTTTGGTCCTGTTTGCGTTGATGGCATTTGGAGAAGAAGGTTCAACCACGAACTGTAAAGGCTGTACAGCGACATGAGTCTAGACAGGCGTGTACGGATCCTACGCCTAAGATGGTTAGGCCATGTAGAGCGTATGACTAACTTATCTCCGGCCCGAAGAATCTTCGACTCTGAACTCGTGGGACAGCGCAACAGAAGACGCCCACAAACAAAGTGGCGCACACAAGTCAAGTAGCCAGCTTAGTGTGCGAAACTGCGGACAGCTGGCGAGAGATCGGGTCGGCTGGAGAGGCGTGTTGATTGGGGCCCAGGTCCACCCCGAAATGAATCGCCGTAAGAAGAAGAAGAAGAAGGAGAAGCAGAAGAAGAAAGTACGCAGTATAAGTTAGGTTGGGTACAAGTTAGGTGTGTTGACTTCAGAGGTCAGTCCCAATTATGCCAAAATTAGGCTCATAGTCAGACTTACTTTTTATGATCGAAGTTGACTTATGCTTATAAGAAAATGATATAAAGCATTTATCCGTGAGTGATACCGTCTGCGGCAAGCAGAGGAGGTGGTATGCTGTCCTACGCCTTTTCATCCCACCAAGTTCTGTAAAAGTCGTTGGTTGACCCATCTAAAAGCCATGTCTCTTGAGTGGAATACTACCTAGCCTAAGAACAAATGTCGTCCAAAATTTCCGCATTACGCAAAGCAAGTTAAATCATGTTTTGTTAATCTGATTGTGTAAATCTTGAGAAGATCATTTGCTGTAGTGGGAGGCAAACGTAACCGACTGAAGAGCAGGTTAAAGAAAGAGAGGGGTATGCTAAGTTCACCGGTATATTACAGCCACAGCACCCACAGGTGAATGGTGAATAGTAAAATGTTCAGAAAACTGATATACTGAGACAGTCAGGGTAGCCTTTGCTTTGAGGGTAACATTGTCCAGATATATAAGCATAGCCGTTGGCAGGAATGTGACTCGTGTTTATCTCTGCCTAAACACAATTGACTTGTAGCTATATTTATAAGACATTTTTGTACATTTCCTCCTAATTCGATTCACCTCTTGACGAGGACCACCGAACGGCTTATTTTCACATTCCCACTACGATCTGTGGAGAACACCGGTACGTCAGTATTGTCAATGGAACTCGTACTTGTTGAGAATCGTTGACCTGTGCGAAGTTTGGTTCTTCTGTATTCTGATCGTAATACGACCGCTAATTGGAAACTCTCTTGTGAATGCATATTTTTTTGAAGCGCAGAGAAGGGTGTTTTTTTATGCGATCCGCGGACACACTTGCAGCCCAGTCGCTGCACTCACTTTAGTCTACATATATAAAACGAAGTTGATATTTTGTGTGTTTACGTATAACTCACGTAATTTTGAACCAATTTACTTGGCTTTTCTTTTGAAATGTTCAGAAAAACAATAAGAAGGACATAGTACCGTTTTTAAATTACCTTTTCATTCAAGAAAGTGCAAAATGTGTATCTACGGACACATTTAATTCAAGACGAATGGCATAAATTCTGTTAACAAAACATGGAAATACAATACATATGATGTTGAGTCGTAACTTGCATTCATTACTCATTTACAGTTTACAGTGAATTCGCTTACTATGAAGTCCATGTTTTGTTAGCGATATGAGAACATATGGACCTTCAAAATATATACATATTGTTATATCTTCCTTTTATCAACTGTGACGCCCTCTGCATTTTCTCTATCCTTACTAATATTATAAATGCGAAAGTAACTCTGTCTGTCTGTTACCCTTTCACGTCTAAAACAATCAACCGATTTTGATGAAATTTGGTAGAGATAGAGATTCGATCTTGTAGTTGTACTTATTCCGGGTCTAAGGGTGAAATGGGGCAAAAACCACCATTTTTCATCTTCACACAGTCCTGGCTAATTAATTTGAATTGAAAAACTAAAAAAATACTTATTAGTAAATTTATCTTTTATTCATTTGAGCTATCAAGAATCCTTTTGCATTGTCCCAAAGCTGAGCAATGCTCAAAAGAATGCAACTAATTATCGTTTAAAAACTTCCATCATTAGAGACCATCGGCAATAATCAACCAGCAGTGGCGACTATTGACATGGTGTGTGTGTGGTTCTACGCATGCAGTAGTATATATCTATATTCGATATCGAAATTCCAGTGCTGCCTTTGAAGTCATTAAGAAATCCCAGTTTGCAACATTAGCAAAAACAGTGAGAGTGGACGTATGTTGCAAGAGTGTATGACTGTTGGTTTGGAATGAATGTACGATGTCTCATAAAAGAGCAATCTAAGCACTAGATCGAACTATGAAAGATATTAATAGCAACCAGAGTATTATGGGAGGGATGGGGGTACTTTTAGTTGGTGACTTTTGACAGACCCTGCCAGTGATTACTAGGGGCACACCAGCAGATGAAATAAATGCCTGTTTGAAAGCGTCTATATTATGGATACACGTGAAATGTTCCGTTTGACTATAAATATGCGAGTTCAACTGCACAATGGTGCACAATCAGGGCAATATGAAACCGCTCTTCTAAAAATCGGAGAAGATCGTAAGGCGACAGACAGTATCGGCATGATTACACATAGCCGTGAATTCTGTCAAATTGTCGATATTATAGATGATTTCCCGATCTGCAAATAAATATGAGCAATCGAAAATGGTTGTGTGAAAGGCCAATTTTAGGGCAGACAAATGAGACAGTGTGGCAGATAAACGAACAAATTATGTCATACGTGGAGGGGGATGTTGTCGAGTATCTCTCGGTGGACAATGTTATGGACACTGAACAAGTAACGTCGTACGAATTTTTGAATTCTTTAGAATTATCATGAGTGCCTTCTCATAAGTTGAGGTTAAAAGTTGGTGTTCCGGTCCTGTTAATGAGAAACCTTGACGCACCGAGGCTTTGTAATGGTACACGGCTACAAGTTGCTCAATTGGGACGTAATATTATAAAAGCAATAATTATGACTCGAATGGCAAAAGGACAAAATAGCCTTGTTTTTCAAAAATCTATAAATAGTGAAGTAGAATTTTGCACGTAAAGCACATACATCTAACTTCACTTCACTATCGATAGCGATGAAAAAAACACGGCTTATGTTTTAATTCCCCGTGTTCCAATAATATAATAATATGGGTGGCGCGACAGTCCGAGGTAGACCTGGTGCTAGCTTCTCAGCAACCACTTGTGGTGTGCATACTATTGTTCTTTCACGAGTGGAAGGGACCTACAGTTTAATGCCGCCTCCGAACGGCGAATTTGAGAAGCTTTTTCTAGACAGGAATACTCTTTGAGCGTTGTCAGTGACTCGAAAGAGGTGGAGACGTGAATTATCAAAGGTGGTAAATTCGGGTATCGAACCTGGCACCCTCTGTGTAGGAGTCGACGCACTAACCCACTACGCCACGGCGACCGCCCCGTGTTCCAATAATTCCGACTAATTTTTACAATATATAAAGCTCAAGGATAAACGCTTAAACTAGCAGGTATACATTTAGAAAAAACCTGTTTTTTCCCACACCAACTCTATATGGTGTGCTCACGAGTATCGTGCCCACAAAATCTTTATTTTTTAGCAGAGGATGGAAAAACAAAAAATTTAGCTTATAAAAATGTGTTCAAATAAGATATTTACGCTTAATCACGGTAGCTTGATTTTAATATGTATTTTCGTGTATTATTCGGAAAATTAGTATCCAAAAATGAAAAAGGCTACCCAAAATAACTATTCCACGCGGACGAAGTCCCGGCTAAAAGCTAGTTGTTATATTGGAATTGCTAGGCTTGCTTCCGTTTTAATTCCAATTCTAAAGTCAGCAGTTCCCAGTGCGACTGGCTTTTGCAATGACCATCAATATGGCGCAGGAACAATTCTTGGAAGCTCAAATCAAACGACAGATTTTGGAAAAATAATTGTTTCTTAGATGGACATTGACGCTACATCTTCACATGTAGGGAGACCTTCTGATTTGTTTGTGTTCGCTCGTGTATGAAAACCCAAAAACATTTTTGTGAAAAAAATAAATGTTTTCTTATTTAGCAAACAAATTTATGAAACGCCTAGCGAAACGCCTAGTTTATAGTTAACAGCATTGTCAGGGACGTTGCAGCGAAATGTACAGTACGTTCTTGATTAACAACACTCTCGATTCACTCAACAGCTAATTTAAATTTTGTATCAATTTTGACGCAGTAATCGCAACTTTTCAAGTAGTCAGAACCTCGAGTATTTTTTTTATTTATATATCTTGCATAGTATAACAGTGTTTTAACAATAATGGCTTAATTTGCTCTAGCTTGCACAGAGATATGGTTATATAAAACCGTACTACTGAGAATACAATGGTTTTGTAAGTTATGCAGTACGTTAAATTAAAGTACAATTGGAGGAACCTCGATGACTGCAACTACCCCAGTTTCTATTAGTTGCGATAATCGAGAATGTACTGTACAAATGGGTAAGGTGCAGGTGCTTCGGGGTTAAATGTCAATCCCCGATCTTATTTCGAAATCCACCACATTCGAGTTTTTCACAATGCTTAAAGGGCATGTCGGCCTAAAAAAAAAGCTCCTCAAACATGGCCATTTCAGAGTTGGCATACATCTTCAGGTGCCCTCTCACGAGTGGAGCACAATTGCACGCATGGTTCTGGTCAAAATTGTGCCCATCCATTGCTCTGTCATGTCCTCCATACTGTCCCCTCACACCTTAACTGGCCGCAGTTCCAATCCTCCGGGTACACCAACTTTCACCATCGCTCTCATTTCACTTAGGATGAGTGATTGCTGCCGGAGTTAGAGCTAATTCCGTTCCACAACCTTGAGCGTTAAGCGTTCAGATCTTCATTAATTTAATTTAATTTTCAATTAATGGGCTTGTTACCCTTCTACTAGTGTTCTTCTGGCCAGTGTCACGTTGCTAAAATTGAGCTATTCCCGCCCACAATTATGAACACTACAAAGCCGACACCTTTTGTCAGAAATGTCAAAAGTTGATTTTACGGTTCTTGTGAAGTTTTTATTGCACACCCGCTAATCTGGAAGCCATCAAACAAAGCCAATTCCACACTCAAGAACAAACTTATTGGCACAATGTCTTAATCCACCCAAGGCGTAACAACAACGACTTTTTTTTTGTTTTCGTTAGTTTCTGCCTCGGCAGATCGTTATCATTCAAGTGTATTATTATGAAACGAAAAGATAAAGACAATCAAGCGTTCCGCCCATTCCGCCGTGCCGCCCCGAATAACCCGACATCCGACTGGATATGCTTTCTTTCAATTGAAAGGAGAATTGGTTAGGACGCCGCGTAGTACGTGTCTGTGGAGTTGACTTTCGGCACATACAACGGAGCCATCCGTCACTTGTGTAACAGCAACGACACTTGGATTTCAGTCGCTCACACCCCTTCGCTCTCGTTTTATGGAACTCCTTACTTTAGTGCTAGTTGATGCCATAAAGAGCGTTAAATTACTCATAAAATAGTATACCAGCGTAGTGACATATGCTGTTGCCTTTCACGCTTCCTTGTTTTCCATTCTCGTATTCTGCTCACAATGTTATATCTAATGCCCGACAGCTTAGTGTCAGCGCACATACACCGAGAGCATATTCCTAACGCGGGCTAACACTACCCGACCTCACATAACTACGAATTACATAAACGTACATATTGTACGTATACTCGTACATACTCGTACGTATGTACGTGCCTACGTTTGAAAGCAAGGCGTCTCGTGAAGGATGTTAGAAAACTTGAACAGCTCACAAGCAATTATAGTCAGAGACAACTTTGGGAAGACATCTGGGGAGCAATTATAATGGCAAAGTAAACGTGAAGAGGCGTTGCACGAGCGCTGGGCGTTGTTGATGGGTGGGATGGAGAGGGGCTACGTGATGAGGGATGTGCGAAACAGGAATTCCTCTTAGAAGGGGTTAAATATCTGATAATGGGCGAAGAGAAGACGTTTATCCTTTAATACGGTAACCACGAGTATTTTGTAGAATGGAAAATAATGGAGGAAGGTTGCCCTTTACGTATCCCCCCCCCCACAACGGCTTTCATGGCACGAGTATCGTATTCTGTTTTCTTTCCATTCGTCCACCCCTTTGCATGTGTGTGTGTTGTTTTAACTATCTAGCGTTAAGCCGCATTTT
Organism: Eristalis intricaria; assembly: GCA_964034865.1. Lineage (NCBI taxonomy): Eukaryota > Metazoa > Arthropoda > Insecta > Diptera > Syrphidae > Eristalis > Eristalis intricaria. The sequence continues at coordinate 109,878,907 of OZ035873.1, read as the reverse complement.
AATGTGATGCTGGAGGGGATTTGCGAATAAACATATGCACATTTTAGTCGTCACTGTGACGATCACTAAAGGATTTATCCTGTTGTTCATCGACCTGTGATATTGTTTAAAGTTATGGCTTTGTTTGTGCTTGAGCTTAACTGGGGATCCATTATAGTGGAGTTTTGTTTACTGTATGCTCGTCTGTTTTGTGTGTACTTTTTCTGAATTTATTGAGGTATATCTCAAACTTTAACTGGTTACTTTTGGTATAAGGATAGGGGCCCATTTGCATTTCATTTAATCGTCCCGGCAGTTGGAGGCTGGGGTACATGTGTAGGTTTGTTATATTAAGTTCCTCACGTAGAAGAAATTATATTGGCTTTTTGAAAAAGGACGGATGAGATAAAACGAGGTAGGTCCTTATCATTGGGGATTCAGGCCGGGAAGAGTACACCATCGACCATCTTTACACTACGTCCGGTACTAGAAAAAGCCAAAATCATCGGCCGCATATTTTTGAGCTCCAAAGAGAGTTGAGTAGTAGAGCTGTCTTTCGAAGGACCAAGCTGAATTTACTACCTTCGACATCGTTCTATTTTGTTGAGAAATTCCATGCGTTTAATCTTTGGTCATATCTGCCCAAATCATCATCTTGAGAGGAAGCATCAACTACGAACTGTATACTACAGATACATGATCCCAATTACGTGTCTACGAATTGAATGCCTAAGATGGTTCATGACTCAACCATCTAGGATGCGGATACTACTCCAGCCGTCTTCGAATCTGGCCTCTGAGAAGGCTAAAGTCATGATGAACTTAAGAAAGCATGCGTAGTCAAACGAAGAAACAGAAGTAATACACTGCGCCCCCTTCGTTCAGTTTCGTTAAGTTTTGTTAATTGGTGCTTACATAAGTGAGAGCGAACTCATTCACTTTCTGCGTACATAAATGACAGCTGGTGTAGGAATTTTGCTTATGTTCCCAAAAGCAATTATAGGCACGTAGAAATTTGTTCGTGCTTATGGTATTTTTTCGTTCGGTTTTAACGTAAGTATAAGTTAAGATTGATTCTTTCATCATACAAATTTCGCATGACTTCTTGTGTTATTTATGCAATTTCGTGTCAAATGTTGTTCATAATTGTCAAAGCTGTACTTGTTTTGTTAAGGCACTCATTTTTCTGCAATAACACCCTGAGAAGACAAGGAGCACAATAGGGAATTGTGAAGATGCCACTTTGACAGAATTCAGGAGGAAATTTAATCTCACTAAATTTCCATTACATTGTGTCGCACATTCTTGTTGGCAGTTTTGCGCTGACGCCAGGTACGCGCCTAAGCTCTTAATTAAGTTGATTGCGGTCATTCTCCTCTTGTATGCTTAAGTCAATTATGGACGTGCTAAGACTAAGGAAATACACATGTCCGTTTTCAAATAATCCAAGTCTGTGCTGGCATTGAATGGACAAACGCATCCTATAGCCGAAAGCTGAACGCTAAGCAAACCATCAGAGCTTGATGCCTTCGAAAGAGAAATTCTACGTCGGATATATGGTCCCGTCTGCGAGGAAGGTGAATGGAGGAGAAGACACACCTGCGAACTCTACGAGCTGTACCGGGATGTGGATGTAGTCCGGAAGGCAAAAATCCATCGACTACACTGTCACGGCCACATCGAGCGCATCCACACCAACGCTTCAGCTAAGAATGCCTTCGATTCCGAACCTCCTGGTTCGAGAAAAAGAAGACGACGGAATCTCCGGTACAAAGACCAAGTCATCGCGGGTGCAAGACGGCTTGGTCTTGACGCTTTTAGGCAACGTGTCCAGGACCGTCAGCGATGGAAGGCAGCCATTACTCAGGCTCCCACCCTCCAGCGGTCGTCGCCCTGATAAGTAATTCAGCACGAAATTCTAAGTCTTGAAACAGCAAGCAAAAGCTACCCAAAGGACTTTAGCAAATCAATTATCCATCACGCATGCAAGGTCAAGTAGACGGTCCACCCCCAAAAGGAGACTAAACAATTTAAATCCCTGTAGATGGCAACCCCGGGGGAGAATTAAATTTCCCAAAAATATCATTTGACTTGACTTTAAGGGCATAAAGCGATGCAAATGTTTCAATTATAAGCCTATTACGAATAAATTTATATCACCCATGCATAAGCCCTTATATGTCGATCACACTTGAAAGCAGTAAGAGGACGCTTTGTCGCCCCCGAAATGCTTCTCCTTAAGTACATACGTTCGTTCGCTCGTACACCGTACACATCATATCCATTCCCAGTAAAAGGTACATTCCCCGATACTCCCTGCCATGGCAAGCAAGATGCCTGGTTGTTTTTGATCTCAGCGCCGCTGGCGGAATATCCCTCGAGCATTATGCTAATTCAATCCAATTTGAAGCGAGAGCGCAAAAAAGACAAAAACGGAAACAAAAAATGAAAAAAAAAACGTATAAACGAATTCGACAACGAACAGAAAAAGGACGAATGAAAAACAAAAAAAAAAAAAAGCCGAGAAAGATTGTGTCAATAAATCTGACAAGAACAAATTTCCTTCGTTCACTCTTGGTTTTTTTGTGTTCTGCTCCCCATCCGCCCCGGGTGTTGTTTTCACCATCCTTTTCCGGGTGTTTCCTGTCGCACGCGTCCAACAGTTCATAGTAGTTAGAGAAACACTTTCTTACCGATTCGAAGCCGTTGTTTGGGGCGCTGTGCTGGGCGTTGAGTGTTGTCGGTGGGAGTGGGAGGAGGCTGTTGCTGGTTTCATCCTTGCTGTGTTATTTTGCCTTATTCGCATATTACCCCTGCTGCGGGTTGAAAATCCCTTAACTAATAAAAATATATCCAACATTGAGTTCTCTTCCTTTTGCAGCTTCTCGTTTACGCTTTAGTTTATCCATTTCTTGTGTGTTTCTTGTTTTTTGAGCTTCCATTCGTTCAGTCGCGTTGGCTCCTTGTGCTCGGTGATATCATCTGATTCGGTATTCATTTCAGTTAGTTTCCTTCGAAATGGTTTATCTCACTTATCTGCCAGTCGGTTTTGACGGCTTCGTGTGGGAGGAAAGTTCAACTGGGTGGAGATATCCCTCAATTGCAATTTGATTGTTTTTTTGTTTTCATCTCCACACCAGTCGGAGCTGTTCACCAACTACCCTCTGAGAGCCCTTCCTCGGCCACACAAATATATCGAAAATAACCCAAGATTGCATGCATAAGAGTTGACTTGGCCAAATTGGCTTAAGTGTAACCTTACGAGAAAACCCGACACACCGGAAGAGTAAACAAGCACGAAATTACTTCCAGTTCAATAGAAATTGGAGTGCCCTTCGGGAGTTTCTATTGGAGAGAGAGCAAAGGTTCCTGTTACTGAAATCAGGTCAAGTTAGTGAACACTTCTCGAGAGAAATTTTGTGTTTCCCTTAGAAAAGTTTAATAACCAAGTGTTCATGTATGAATACGTATGCGTAATTTTTCTTTGCCCATAATTGTGTGCTGCTGTGCACACATCGACGAAGTTCAAAGAGGTGATTTGAAGCAGGGAGCTCTTTCGGACGACTATTACTTTTGAAGTATGTGTAAGGACCCAAGTCAAGGAACTTTCGAAATAAGCGTTGAATATTTCTAGACAGGGGAGAGATGGGAATTCTATCTTTTTTTTATCACAGGGATTTTCGCTTTTCTATACATGCAGGGATAACGTCAAGGCTAAGAAAGAAGTGAATTTTCATTTAAATTTCAAAAATTCTCAAAGAATTACTGATTTATGTAAGTTGTTATGGATACACAACGAATATGTTGCCGTTGAATCGACGAAGTATTCCAATTGACTTCGTCGTTTAATCGAATACCTCGAACTGGTGAGGATACACAGAGAATATGGAAGTAATGCTGCGAGACTGGTATCGGATATTGAGTTCATCGGAAGATGGAGAACATATTGGATGTTGTCAAGATGAAGTCAAGAAAGGGATAAGGAGTTCGGTTTTAAATAAGAACCCTCTATCCCCATGAAGTGGCCATGCATTTTTGCTCAGGGGCGTTTCTGTTTCATAACGTGCATCAGTTTACAATAGTCTAGCGACGGGACAACAGCTTCAACATGATGTATCGGGACAATACATTGAGTGCCAATTTGATAGAATTTCGCCTTGCTCTCCGGGACATTTGTTCGATATTCACAAACACGCTAGCTGCTGAAATGAACGAGAATTTTTCTGTCTTCGGCATGATGTTATGCATGGTTATACACATAGAGTTCAATTCACATGAAAATGGACACACGTTATTTTTTCGAATGATCTCGAACCAGACAGTCAGGTCAAATAAATTCAATAAATTGTCAAAATTGAAAACTACACAGATGCTGTTGTTATAGAAAGTACCATTCGGTTCTTTGCATTCTCAGAGGCCCGTGAAGATTTGGCTGCCCTTGCGAAGGATTACGAGGAAGTCGACATGCACTCTGGCGATGGTGAAGGCGAAGGCGCTAAATAGGATTAAATTCATCGGGAATTCACTAAAAGAAAGTGAAGACGCGCACGAACCTTCTTTCGAATCAGACATGAGATAAAATTAAAAAAAGCATTCAAATAACAAAGAAACCCCAAACCTCCATATGTTTACAGATTGTAGTTACGTGCTTTGATTCGTATAGATTTTCTCACTCTCGACTCCATTATTGAGTCCCTTTTCAACCGTTATATGCTTCGGCTTAACATCTACATGACGGAGAAGACGATGGAACTTCAAAGTTTCCAAATTCCAAGGGTCAAATTGTTCATTCCCTCCAAATACAGTGCTACATCAATAGAAGTATAGAAAGTTGTTTTTGAAAGGTTTGAAAATTTGTTTTTGAAAAGTAAAAGACGTGTCACTCGCAGTGAATGTTCGATATAGTGGACAATCCAATAAAGTGAACACACAATATTTCAAACAAACAAATTCTCGATACAGTGAATCTATTTTTTTTTAAATTTTCTTTGAACTTCTCGCCGCGGAAGAAGTGATTACTCTTCTGACCAATATAACAGGACTGTCACAAACGACGGCCCACTTAAATTATTGGAGCGAAGATATGGTCTCTTCTTCAGATATTGAACGAACCAACGACGGAAAGGAACAACACCCAAACGAAGATCATCCAATTTGTGTCCTCTTGAGGGGCTATTCAATTATTTGAGAATCGGCAACTAGCAAGGCTGTCATGGTCCTAAAAAGTTATAAAAAAAGGCGAGATTAAGTGACATAAATTGAAAGAAAATGCGGAGGAAGATTACTAAATATTTTAGCGCAGCTTAAGTTCGTTCTTTTAAATACATGGAATGAATTATTGCTCTTTACACATTTATAAGGACTCGTTGTTTTTTTTAATATTTTTTTATATGTATTGGCTTGGTTTTTGAGCAATAAAAAATTGTGAAATTGTAATTATATTCTTTTTTGAGGAAATTGGGAATTAATTCCAATGCTCGTTACAGTGAGCAATTTCGTTCCAGTGTACAGGCCCAGCTTTTATTACAATACGTTGTCGATGAACGCAATTCTCGATTTTCGCAACTTCCAAATTTAATTGTTTATCAATATTGACACAGTAATCGCAACTTTTCAAGTGAACCGATCCTGATTGCAGTTTCGAGAATGTACTGTAGTTCATTAAATCGAGTCTGCTGCTTTATAAACAAAAAAAAAATAAAATTTCAATTGTTTAAAAAAATGAGGAAATTCTGATTGTGTCTTTTGGACCCAGAAGGCTTCCAGCTTACTCTCGTAAATTTTGGGGAGCTAAGAGTTGCTCAGTGGGTCGCCGTGGCGTAGTGGGTTAGTGCGTCGACTCCTACGCAGAGGGTGCCAGGTTCGATACCCGAAATTACAAACTTTCATATTTCACGGCTCCACCTCTTTCGAGTCACTGACAATGCTCAAAGAGTATCCTGTCTAGACAAAAGCTTCTCAAGTACGATGTTCGGAGTCGGCAATTAACTGTAGGTCCCTTCCACTCGTGAAAGAACAATAGCACGCACAACACGAGTGGTTGCTGAGAAGCAAGGCCCCGGCCCTCTACGGGCTGTAGCGCCACCCAAATTTTATATTATAAGAGTTACTCAGTGAGTAACCATTTTCTTCAGCCCAATGAAGGCTAATGCTTAGCGCTTGAATTGCAGCCAGTGTTTTAATTTTTGACAGTGAGGATTCTTCAGCTGTATTTTCGTCATCGCTTTCGACTTCTTTCGCTCCCAGATTTTTTTTCAGTCGTCATCGGAACAATCAATGGAGGGTAGCTCTTGAAACAAATCATTAATCGATATTACTTCGCGGTCTTTTTGGATATGGTGAATAAAGTACCAACTTATGATCGAGCCATTAAAGACAGTTCATCACATTCGCCGTAATCATTGCTTGGGCTTATCCAAGGGCAACAGCACTTTTGTACTGCCGTAGACTGCACTTTGTCTCATGCTTTAGCCAAGACACAAACGTTTTGCACGCCTTGTTTGTCATCCCACCTGGACTGATTACATCTTTAAAGCTCAGAAAGGTTTAATTTAGTATAAGCTTTAAAAATAGGCTGGCTTCGTCCGTTTTGTAAATTTTATTTGGTGACAAACCGAGCTCTATAATTTAATTTTAGAACTTAACCAAAAACGATTCAACGAGTTTTGCTTTTCTTCACCAATTGTAAAGTTTCGAATTCCATTTCGTTTAAGTTTTCAAAACCATTATAAAAGACCCTAGTTTCTTCTTGACAACAGCAAAAAAAAATAACTGCCTACATATAGCAAAAATAAACAAGCAATATAGGTTCATGAAACAATAGTTCCTTATATCGAAAAACCTTTTTTTTGGGAGATTTCAATTACTGAGTCCACAATGGTAAATTTAAGGTGGTGCTTTTATGGAGGAGCTGCGTGCATCGAGAATGTTCACTGTCATTGGGCTTCTCAATCCCCTCATAACAGAAGTTTGTTTCTGTGACAAGTCCTTCATTAGACTCACATCTCGTAGCGTCCAGCCTTGTCTTTTACAAATCAAAGTACGAAACTAGAATCTGTAAACATTAGGAGGCTTGGGATTTCTGTGTTCTTTGTTTGATTGTTTCTTTGTTCATAAATTTAATTGGCTCATTTATAACGGAACCGAATGGTATGTTCATTTTTGACAATTTATTGAATTTTTTCCGAAAAAAAAAACACTACACACTTAATGGTACGTTGGTCTCTGGTATGTTGTGGTCACATCGGTGCAACACCTCGCTCAGATTGCTAATGAACATTGCCCACCGCATTTTTGAAGTGATCACAGGCTGTCCCAGGTATGTATACCCCCATCAGTCGACATGACTGTAGCACTTTAATTCTCCGAACGTCCAATATCATTCCAGGAATTCCATGGTTGATTTCTGGCGTAACTGCCTGTTTTGGGCGACATGTTGGTTCAGCGTCACTTATTTTGTTATGAACACAACGAAAGTCATTAAACCCCTCCCTGAAAATTAAATGGATGGTGCAGAGCCTCCATAGTGATCAGAACATGAAATTCACTTTTATCTATTTTCGTTCGAATTCACGAGGTTGTCTGCTTTTAATGGCTGTCAAGCACAAACCTTAAGACGCAACTTGCTTAAGAACTTGTCAATTCCCTTATGATAAAAAGTAGCCGTGAGGGAAATTGAAAATGTCGATGACTTATCAAGGGAGCCTCATACTTTGATGCGTGAATAAATAATTCGAAGTCTTCAGAATGGAACATTCCGGTTCATTAGCTGCGGTCCAATATTTTCAAAATACATCTAGTCAGTCACACAGCCATTAAAAATTTGGCATTTCGGGCCGCTGCATTTGCTGCACACTGTCCATCTGAACTCTCTTCGTCTAATTTGATCTTCTCTGTAAAAATGCCTCTGTTCTAAAGAGCTGATTCATGTTTTAGACGTTCTTTTTTTTTTTACAAATTCTAGTCGTACCTCAGTGGGTCACCGTGGCTTAATAAAATGGGGCGTCGACTCCTATGCAGATGAGTATCCCCGAATCAACTTTGATAATCCACGGCACCACCTCTTTAGAGTCACTGATAATGCTCAAAGAGTACTTCTGTCTGGAAAACCTTTTCAAACATCGCAGTTTTCAGTCGGTATAAATCTGTGGGTCCTAGCTATGAAATAGCACGCACAACGTGGGTGCTTGCTGCAGAAGCGCTTTCTGAAAATTTCACTATCTGTCGCTCGTCTTAATTTTGGGGACACAAAGAGCCATTTGCTTACACTCAACTTAGCGATTTAAGTTTCACTTAAGAAGTTAAGAAAAGGTTTGCACGTTTGGAAAAGTATATCGTACAGTCGCCTAAATTTGTATAGACGTTTCGACTAACCAAGGACATGCCTGGCAATAATGGTAATGTCCTTAGTTAAATAAGAAGGAATCAAATTTGGAATGAGCTTCCAAGAAATTATTTTTGGATTGCACCCATCGATCAACTATTGTTACATAGATGTTTTATGTGATTTTATGTGACATATTTATAGGGGGTGTGAGTCGCCGTGACGTAGTGGGTTAGTGCGCCGACCCCTACGCCAAGTTCAAATCCCCATTCTACCAACTTTCATAATTCACGGCTTCCACCTCTATCGAGTCACTGACAATGCTCAAGGAGTATCCCTGTCTAGAAAAAGGTTCTCAACTTTGCCGTTCGGAGTCGGCATAAAACGGTAGGTCCTTCCACTTGTCATAGAACAATAGCACGCACAACACTAGTGGTTGCTGAGAAGCTAGGCCCAGGTCCGCATCGGACTGTCGAGCCACCAATATTATTATTATTATTATTTATAGGTGGTGGCCGTGGCGTTGAGGGTATGTTCGTCGACCCCTACGCAGCGGACTCTAGCGTCACCCATATTTTATTATTATTAACTTACTTACATAGCATTTCATTTCAGAGGTATGATCGTTTGGGTGATTTAAACATAGAAACTTACCAAAGATACCTGTGGCAAATGGCAAGAAATATTTCTTTCGGAAAGCCCCATTTCCATCTGTGTTTGGCGCCATCTATGTAACCCACAATGAAGATATCATGTGCACCTTAAAAATAACGAATTTGACATGTAAAATTGAAGTGAAATTAATTGCATTGAAAATTAAACTGTATCATAGGCGCCTATTGCGCTGTCGACTATCGACTGATAATCGCTCGTTATCGACTGTCGACTATCGATTCTGAAGTTTGGTATTGCGAATGTTGTACGCACTCGATATTTGTCGACTTGACAGCAGTTTTTAAGCTATTGCAAATTTGTGGTCGCTGCTTGTCGACTAAAAATTTTATACTGAAAATAAAACTATATTCCAGCAAATCGCTTGGGTTTTTGTAATTTGAAACGATTTTATGTCACGGCAAGTAATAAATAAGAAGTAAGTGGGTCGCAGTGGTGTAGTGGGTAAGTGCGTCGACTCCTACGCAGAGGGTGCTAGGTTCGATACCCGAATTTATCAACTTTCATATTTCACGGCTCCACCTCTTTCGAGTCACTGACAATGCTCAAAGAGTATTCCTGTCTAGAAAAAGCTTCTCAACTTCGCCGTTCGGAGTCGGCATTAAACTGTAAGTCCCTTCCACGTGTGAGAGAACAATAGTACGCACAACACGAGTGGTTGCTGAGAAGCTATTATTATATATATCCTAGAATCATAAGCAACGTATTTCACTTTTTTTAGTTTGCAGATAATAAAGAACGTTATTATTTTCTTTTTATACAGGATTTTCTTTAAATACAGTTGATTGTCCTAAGTTAACGCGCAAAAGTCATTGCCGACACTATTTTGCACATAATCACAAAGTTGTCGCAAGTTTGTTTGGATGTATTTCATCGAGAAGGTCTTTGAATGCGTATTTAGAAAGTAATTCACAAAACTGTTACAAATATATAATTAGTAAATGAACAGAATTATTAAAGAACCTACTTATAGTTTGTCATACATATATTTGCAAAAGGTAGAAGTATCCCTTAGCCGTCTCCTTTTACGTGCAATTTTCAAAAAATCACTTGAAATTTCTTCGTCCGATCAACTGATGCCATTAAATGGTTCTTTATATTACTCCACACTATTCAATGTTTTATTCAAATTTAATAATTAATATTTACACAAACAATACAGTATATATTGAAAAATGTACAAACAATTGGAGGTTTAGCTGTCAAATTGTAAAATATTCACAATATGAACTTTTTCATTCACACTGATGGAACTATCTATCGACTGAGTTACACAATACCAAAAGTGATATCAGTCGATAAGTTCGTCGGGAAGCTATTCGGTCGATAGTCGACACTCGCAATAGGGGCAATACTATGCCAAGCCTGACTTATATATTTAGAGCTACGAAAAATAGGTAAATTTGAACATAACGTTTAAGCGTAACTTGGTTATGAAGTAGACTTAAGTGTAGTATGACTAAACGGCCCTAAATTGGCACAAAAATAGTTCTGCACTGGCCAGGAATATTGCCGCCAAAAAATTTGAGAATGTCGCAAAAAAGTGTCATAGATCCAAAAAAGTAAACAATGAGATAATAAAATTAATCGGCCATAACAACAGGTTTAGCAATTTTAGAGTCCGAATATAATATATTGTTGTCACAGCCACATTGACATCGAATGTAGATTCTTTATCGAATTAATTGAATGTTTTTTTCACAGCATGCTGAACGACACTTTTGACCTCTGCACTGCTACAAATTTTAAGGTATCATCTCTCAAAGGAGGGTTGCCTTCTTTTAGTGGCATCTTCTTATTGTCTTGGGCAAATTTCGGTATTTCCAATTTTTTTTTTTGTGCTGTAAAGCTGCTCGGTTTCGTGTGCTCAGAAATAATTCTTTACATACATTACGGGATGTCGTCGCTTTGTGTCCAGATCTTGACTTATCCATTGAAATCACATTTCCCATCCACATTTTCTATTGCTCTTAAAACTAATTTCAAAAAGCTATCATGTCTTTCCATGAGAGTGATTCTGGTATAATTCTGAATCAAATCCGGTTATGTTTCGTGAAAAAGTCTCGAGTCTTCAAAAGACACGAGAAGATGTAATAAGTATCAAAAGGAGGTATTTTTAAAAAGCTGTGTCACGGACTCTCGGCGAAAAAATGGTCGAATTCCGAATAAAGTCGGAAAGTGGCAACCCTGGTCCTGCCAATATATAAATGAATACCAAGATTATAAATATGCTGAGATCTAAAATAGCACTCCGTGAGCAGCTATTCTGTTTGGTACCAACACACTCTCAAAGTCTACTCAAAGTCAAATATATCAGTCATGGAGTGTGGAGATGCGAACCAAAAGCAAGCTTCGAACTTACGTCAAAATAATTCCTAATTCCCAGCACTTTAAATTGACTGAAAGCCGATGGTATGGATCACTCCCACCCGGAATATTGGTTATTTTCAAACAGACCACTCTCCTTAGGAAACCTCAACTAATTATAAACTTTGCGGTGCGAACCAGACTTCCCAATGACCCTTCGTGTCTCAAGCGCTTTTCATCCTTCCGCCTTATCCGTGCCACACCGAAATTAAAGCCCTTCATCAGCGGCTGATTTTGAAAATACCTTTCAAGTATCAGAGAGTACCTAAATTCGTTCTCAACTAAGCATCCCCGATCCTAATTTGCATTTAATTACAAAGAAGAAGAAGACGATGATGATGACTCCATCGACCCCGTACAGGCAACGGTTGCCTATCGCATCCTTGTCGGAAGAATAAAATCTCAAAATGAAATTTCCTTTTTCCAGCCACCATTCCTTGTAATTAAGAGTTAGTTCACCAACGGGAGAGAAGTTTCTCGCCATCTTCCAAGGCGACAGCAAAGGCAAAGGCAATCCACCCTCAAGTTCCGCCTCTCGCCAATGCGAAGAGTGAGATTGGTGAACCAAATAAAAATGAAAGAGAAAACTTTCCACAGGAAGCGGATACAAAATGGAAATGAACCTATTGAAAGACATTTGAAATTCACTTTTTATTGAGTTATAACAGGTGATTTTCTTTTCTTCAATTGGGGCGACATTGTGGGTACCAGCAACGATCGTCCTTTGGCAAACAAATTAGACTGATATTGTTGTTATAACGCTCAAGTGGCACCGCTGTCACTGGTGTTGTCGCCGGAGGAGACGACGTGAACAAACTTCCAATGTGGTGACATTCAGCAGTACGAGAGATGAATTTCCTTGATTGTCCGCTGGGAGAAATGCGAGGGTTTTTCGGTGAATTATTGAATTTTGTACTCGACCATTGTGTGGATGCGATCTGGTATGGTGAAGTGGTTGTCTCCCCTGCTGGTTGAGTTTGTGTGAAGCAAATTAGACACTCGTCCAGTTGGGATATTTCATTTTCACGGAACTCACTAAATAAATTCCATTCTAATGAAACTAAATACATATGCACGGGTCTAAGATTCTCCGGCATTGTTACTGATACAATTTCATGGAAAAACCTGATTTCGATCGAATTATGCAGAAATGTTGTCATAATTATGTGAAACATTAATTTTCGGAATATTGAAAGAAAATTGTAAGCACTTTAGATTGTGATGTAAGCGTGCATTTACTTGACTCTGCTTACTGTCGTATTAAATTCCGTTCTGTTTCCCCATCTCACTGGGTTGCGCTTAGGTAGCATTAGTAAAGAAATTTAATTTAAAATCATTTCTAGTGGGTAGTAGGTATGGCTCCTTTATTCCACACGTGGGTGGTTCCACCTCTTCACACTACTGAAGCTCATTAAGTATGTACAACATCCATTTGATGCAAAAATGAGTATGTGATTGAGTCAGTTATGCTCCCACTTTGAAGTTACTTTTAACTTCAACTGGTTCAACTAGTCCTTACGTCACTAGTTCAATCGCCAACTAGGGTTGCCAGGATTCAAGAAAAAATATCGGGAGATACAGAAAAAAACTGCTGAAAAAAATAAAAATTCATTATACACATTATGTGCATGTAAGGTCAGCCCCATCCAGTAGTCATCCACTTCGCTATAAATTCTAGGAAAAAATAGAAAGTAAGATAATTTTTCATGAGTTTTTTGCCCTAAAATCGTAGTTATTGTTCTAGCTGGATGAAAAAATTATGTGCCGATGCAGCTGCTGGTTATCTTGTTAAAAATTCAAGTTTCGTTGCAGTTTTCGCAAGTGTCGGCAGAGTGACATTTCTGTTAAAAAAAATGAGTGGACGTGTTTTGGAAAAAGTGGTATAACCACAAAAATATTAAACGTCACTGCATTGTGTGATTATTTATAGGTCATTTACAATCATTTTTCACTTAAGAAAAACTTAAAGCATATTGTTAAGTCATTTTTTGTAGGAAGACAAATGTTTTTCAATCCTCTTTTGATCAGCCCGCCTTTCCCCCCCCCCCCCCCCCCAACCAACCCACAGCTGACTACCTAAAAATACTTTACTTTTTAATAAAAAATTAAATTAAATTTAAAAATTGTTTAATTTATAAAATTGTATCCAGTAGTCAGCCTAAGTTACAGCTATCATTAAAAGGGTACTTAAGTGGCTGAAAACTGCATCTGAAGGGGTTGACTACTCCAAAATCAATTTCTTTTACATGCGAACTTCACTTAATACCGTCTACAATTTATATAATTATAATGTACATATTTCAACTAATCAGAACCAAATTCTCTATTCAAAAGTTGAATATTTGATTTCTTAAGGACCAAATGACTACTTCATTGATATAGATGCAAACTTGCATTGATTTTTTGTTCTCAATTGTTCGTGGTTATTGCAAATGCAGTGATATTTTTGTTTTTCTTTTGCTGTCTTGTTTTTCGGTGTGAGTCTTTCCTTTCGCATGTTTCTTCAAAGCCATCATACCTTCAAACATCAAATTGTCCATTCGCAATGGAATGTGCTACGTACTTTTTTTCTTTCTTTTACTGTGGCTTTTGTTTTGAATTTTGCCGCATACTCTTCTTTTTCTGATGCCTTTCAATTTATTTTGCGATCAATGAAATTAATGCGATATTTTCATAATCCCAATTCTTTTTTTTATTTATTTATTTCAATTACATTACATTTTGATATTTGATTAGGCTCTGATTTCGCAATTAAACTTTTCCTGCATTTTTCGTGATTTTTTGCGAAAAAAAAAATAAAAAAAATAAGAATCGCGAGATTTCGTACAATTTCCAGGAGACCGGGACATTAGTAAAAATAATCGGGAAACTCCCAGAATTTCAGAAGAACTGGGAACCTTATCGCCAACATAATTTTATAGATTCCTAGTAGCTGGCGGACATATTTTCTGGCAAAGTGTTCAGTGAACCCAGTTTACTTTTTGTCGGTCACGGCGTTGGGCGTTTGTGCGTCGCCTTTTAGACAACAACATTTGTAGCCAAGGAAAGTGAAAAGTGTTAGAGGCTGACATGTCGCATGAGTGCAGAAATCATACCACCCTGTTGGGTAGGCTGTCACTTTTTATCTCATCTTTATTGACCCGCATGATTACCAGGCCACTCAATCCTCTGGCATTGACTTTAACGTTGTATGCCTTATCGCAACGAGGTGACTTGGACTAGATTGACTTTCGATTCAAAATCCAGAGATGTTGTATTGAAAGAAATTTTTTAAAATACGTTGTCTAATAGTGGGTTGGTGTGTCCACTTCTACGCCAGTGTCCCAGGTTCAACACCCGAACTTACCGACTAGTTCACGGCTCTGACTCTTTCGAGTCTCTGAATGCTCAAAGAGTATTGCTGTCTGGAAAAAAGGTTCTCCAACTTCGCCGTTCGGAGTCGGCATAAGACTGTAGTTCCACTGGACAATAGCACGTACAAGACGAGTGGTTGCTATATGAACCAGGGCCAGGTCCATCTCGGTCTCTCGCCCGACCCTATACTAATAATATTAAAATCTTTCGGAGAGCACACTAAATCGAACAACAACGCACATCTACTAAACTCCCATAAAGCATGTCCTCTTTACAGTCGAATTTGTTCCATGAAACAGTCCGCACTCGAATCTATTTTTCAAGAAAGTACGAAATAAGTTTATCCTATACAGAGGATAGGAGATAGGAAAAAAAAAGTAATCCAAAAGTTTATGAGAAATTTTACACGCCATTGCAAACTTTTACATCGCGGAAGATACATTAGCAAAATTACATCCAATACTTCCTCATATCGTTGCAAAATTCCAGTGCAACTTGCATTATTTCTTTTTGAATATATTTGCAGTTGTTGAATAATATTTTAGTTTTAAATATTTTCCCAATTTTCTCTTTGCAGAATATCCTGAAAAACGTCCAATGCTCTTCACAGAACACAGTCGTTATGAGCCGGGCGACGTTTTACGAGCGAACTGCAGTACTCCTCCCTCGCGGCCCAGGGCTGAGTTAAAATTCACAATCAATAACATGGTGGTAAGTTCTATAAATGTGCATCACATTCATATTCCCAGTGTAATGAAACTCCTCTCTGAATCAGAAATGTGTGACCACAATTGTATTAATGAATTCTTTTTTCAATTATGTGTGCATTCTTAAAAAAAAAAAAAAAATACTGCTATGGATGGACATCCCAAATGAGGTTTTTTGTAATTGAGTTCAAATTCCACTGCGGATGAAGTGGGGTGTGCGTATTTTTGCATTGAATCGATATTCGAAGAAATTTAAAAATATGTGTACTTTACTAGCTGACCCGTGCCCACTTCGTTGGTCATGAAACATTTTTACTTGTGATAAGATTATCTATCTTGTGTGGTTCTTAGCACTGAGTGTTTATTTTTGATTGGTTGCTTTTAGTGAATTGATTGGCAAATATTGTTACTCCACACTAAGAAAGCACAATAATCACAATCAGAATCAAAGGCGACTGGATGGCGCAGTTGGTAGAGTGCCTGCCCCTGGCTAGCGGAGCCCCCGGTTCGAATCTCAGTGAAAGCAAAGTTAATACGCTTTTATCTGGTTTTCAAATCTGGTCCAGTCACCATTTACCGTTGGGATCAAATTAACGGCACTATCACTGGAGTGGTCAATCGGTGGTAGTAGTCTGACTGTGGATATCACAATGGACCAACATGATCTAAGTATGGTGGTGAATTTACTAGCAGCCCACATACCTAATCTAACCTAAGCACAATCATAGCCTTTTTCACAGAGAAATACTGTAGCTTTCTACTAGTTTCTACTAATAATTTTCAAAATTGGTCCAGTAAATCCAGATCTTACTTACAAACTTAACCTATTTATGTATTAGTGTCATTAATATTAGTATTATTATTATTATTATTACTATCATTGTTATTATTATTATCATAATTATTATAATTATAGTGTGAACGTGATTTGATGTACGTTAAATTAATCCACAAGGGAATTGATTTGAAGTTTTTTTGGTACTTGGAATTTTATGGCTGTGGTTTACTAATTCGAGGTTGCTGCTACCCTCAATTTAGTCTAACAGCTTAGCTCTAGTTTCTGAGCTACAGCTATTGGCGCAAATTCATAGTCAGCTCCTTAATAGTACTTGGACTCGACCTTAGTTATAACCGGCTCTAATTAAAAAAGTGGACCTTAACTTTTCGTTATTCATGGACATATTTATGCCTACGCACATCTAGTTATCTAGCTCTGGTAAAGTGCTTTTATCGAATAAATGTCAAAATGTTTCCAGAGTAATCCGTTACTTTTAAGTGTTAATGATTGAATTGTCAAAGAAAAAATTTTGTTATTAAAACCAAAGTAATGGAAAAAAATTAATTGAAGGTATTACAGATATCTTTATATTTAAGATTAATTTTGGCTATCAGAGCAAGAGATGCCTGACCCAGATTAATTGAAATTATGCTGAACCTCACTATAGAGTTTTGAAGGCTTCACAAATTGCTAATAACGGCTACTGGAAATCGCATAAAAAATGGTCGTCCCTTCAGATGGAAAACCAGCAATCCTATAAATTTGCTGCTTTGTTTCATCTAACTCTGCCGCTGTAAACGTAAATGTAATGAAAAGGGGAATTAGTGATGCGATCCGTTTTGATATATTTTCTTTATGATTCTGCCCTTTAAGTAAGTAGAAGCGTGCAGTGCCATGGTGTGACGCATAACGTCATCGTGGGAATTTGTGCATCAACTGAAACTTAAAGGTGGAAACAAATACACATTATTCCCACATTAAAAAACAAAAGTGGACTGTTTTTCAACATGTGCCTACTCATTACACCTTCTACAACAATTTCCTGCGCATAATGACATTTCCTTATATAATAGCTTTAGTAAAGGAATTAAATCCTTTCATTTTACATACATTTGCAAATCAAATGGTGTTTTGCTACATCACTTTGTTGTGTACGAAATCCAATTGTGTTGTTAGCTTAAGACAGATGTGTTGTCGTATGTCAAAAATGAACCCTGAGTGACGGCACAACACAAGAAAATGGCGATTTTTATAAGCTGTGCAGCACCCCTTATTATCTTTACACCAGGATGCAGGGGTACTTGCCAATAAAAAGGTACCAATTCACTTGTTCGTAAGTCTTACCAACATTTAATTGAAAATGTTAATGTAATTTTATCCAACCTGTAAATTCTTAATCCAACCATAAAATTCTTCCTCCTCTAACTTTTCAAATGGATGCCATCGCGATTTGCATATTTTTTGCCGTCACAATCCACAGACATTTTCCCACAAAAAAAAAAAACCAATCAACTTTAAGAAATCGAATCTGACAAATGCTTAAAGCCGACTATTGTCGACTTTAATCTTTGAGTCTACTTTTAGATAACTATGAATAGATGACTAGAAAAAGTCTACTTAAAGTCTACACATTCATTAATGACTCTGAATGTGCGCTGAATGTGTTTAATGTTGTTAATGTACATAATACATTTTATTACATATTAAATAATGTTTAATGTTAACTAAAGTTTTTGTTAACTAAGTATTTGCGTTTGCTAAAATTCATGTTTTTGGACGCATTTAAGCGAGGGACGCAGTTACAAGAACCCCGCTTAAGTGTTTTGCAGACGCAATAAGGGAAACCACACTTTATTTACCTGTAAAACATAAGCCGATTTTGAAAACTAAAAAATTGTTTTGCATTCTCCAAAACCATGTTTGAAGCAACTATAGCTCCAGACAACCTTACTTAGTTAATCCAAACTGTAATAGCTCTGTCCACTTGGGATCCTGAATATTTTGATTGTCATATTGCAAGTCTTCGACTTTACAAGAATGGTATCTTGATTATGTATAATCCGATTCAGCGTACACCTGCAGCATCCATACTTGGCACACAATCCACTTTTGTTTGCCGTAGCTTCAGCAATTATACGCAACCTTTGCTTTAAAGAAAGTGAGGTCCTTTTGTTTGTTCATGGTTGCCTGTAAGATATCGAAATGGACATCACAAAATGGATTCAAGCATAATTATTAATCTAATAAATGAAATTTATGACACATGTACATTCCTTATTATTCAGCCAAAGATGTTATTATTCAGGTCAATCCGCAGCAATCGCAAAACTTTTTGATTCAAATTTGACAATTGACGTAGCAACACTTCGGAATTTTTTCAAGCCGTAAGCACATGTCAATTTGACAATTTTCAACCCTTCTTGATTTTATTTAAGCTGGACACACAAGTTTATTTTTTATTGCGTGTGTTCAATTTTTCCAGGAGATTTTTTACGCAGTTTTATGAAAAATTAACCCTATTCAATGCAATTAACCGGGTAGAAGAGAAGAGGGAACACATTTAAACGGGAAAAGCTACGTTCATTTCGTGTGGACTTTTTTATTTCCTTAGTTTTTCGATTAGTTAAACGGGGAACGCAATTAAGCGAGTGCCTATTCTCCGGGGGTTACTGTACAACAAGAGAATTAAAATCAACACTCCTAAAAAGAAGAAAAAATGGTCATAATATTCATGCAACATATATGCTGATGTCTTGTGTATTATATTCCCTGCTATGGAAGACTTATGTACTTGCACTCCAGAAACTCGTGAGGTGATTTAACATATCTTAACAGTAAGGAGGTTTTCTAAAAAAAATGTTTGCTAGGATCCGCTTAAAGCTGTATAAGCTCACGTGCTGAAATGACTTAAGCATATTTCTACCCACCTTCTCCTGATGTAACCATCGTAAACATTTACAAAGAAGAGTCTTAGCTTTTAGTATCTCCACACATAATCATCATTATTTTGTCAACAGTACGGCCTTTACGAACCATACAGACAAATGCGAAAAAGAGGATAACGAAATAGCAAACTAAAAAAAAATTGATTTAATCCTTATCTCCTTTCTTGCAAACGGTGTATAGTGCTTACACTTAGTTGTGTTAATTCCGCATGTGAGCATGCATACGAGATGCGGTAAATGCTCCATTTTTGTGTTGGAATTTCAGCCGTCTGTTATGGACTTGAGTTGTGGCGAAATGAGTTGAAGAACGTTCTGGATGGGTAGACTTTTTCGCACCACACGTTGTTGGTCTGAGAGGGAAAGCAGGAAGTGTATGCTCCGTCCACTGAATTCCATGATAGCGCCTCGCACTGCAAGAAGTGGTGATAAAAAGTGCTCTTCATCACCCATCATCCAAGAGGATGTGTTGGGTACCTACGTTTAGTTTTTGCACGTTAATTTTTTGCCACCGTTTTTGTTTATCATTCACATTCCCCATGTGAAAGATTTTCAAAAGCGCTGTCCCATTCATTCATATGCGATTGTGAAGGAGCACTGAATTTGTGTAGCTATTGGGCAAGTGAGCAAAATGCAGAAGCACGGGCCTTTCTGCTGTGCTCCCTTGTGTCGTCCAGATAGGGATGAATGGGACAGCTTCAAATGAGGATGCACTAAATCGACAGAAAATCTACTCACAATGCATCAGAGTAATGTTTTTTCTTTTTAAAGACTGAATGACTCTGGCTTATTGAATTCGCATAGGTCCATCGAATCGAACATGTATGGTGATGAAGTCGTACATCATGGTCATCCTTAAAGATTAACTAACAACTTGCCAACTGCTGACGCCCTAAAAGCGGATGTGTGCCTCCATTAATTTTTATTAAGAGCCAGAAACCAACACGCTCACCAGCCATTCAAAGTCAACAAATGTCACGTATCATACGCAGCAAAGTAAACCGCACAGCTGCCCCAAGTCCTTTCTGCAACAATCAGATTTACTTTCAGAGTAAGGTACACATTCTACACGCAAACAACAGAACTCTGACGACGCCACCAGTAAGCAAACAGGTATCTATGAACATTTACCTTACGTGTGCTTTGGGGGAGCACAACAGAAAAAAACCGTGGCACCATCAGTGCCCGAGCATTTTTGTAACCAAGAGAGTTCAGTCTAAATTCTACGAAAACAGGTGCGCCGATAGTCGCTTGGACAATTTGCAGTTTAACGACTTTTGACACATCATCAGAGATCAAGGGCTACGGTCTCACTGTGCCCTCTCTTCGCCGACTGCAACAGCATTTATTCCAACAATTTGCCAGAGAAGGCACCGTGTGCAGGATTATCTAAGAAGTGACGAGTGAGCCGAGCGAATGTGTTGGCCCGAACCAAAAAATACTGCTTCGTGTGCACAACAAAAGGCAAATGGGAAATATTCCCAAGGCCCGCAAAACAGCAAAACAAAAACAGGAGGCAAAGCGTTGGCCGAGATGAAAATGGAACGATAAACAAAATAAAAAAAAATATATATGTTTTTCTACGAGTACCATACTCATCTTTTTGCCTTGAGGTGGTAGAAGAGCAGACTCGTGAAATCGCCACCAGGATAACTTTAATAGAATGAAAGGACGAGAAAGATTGCAAGCAAAGCTGGCGGAAGCACGTTTTTTAATGTTACGCCATATTTTTCATTTTATCGATGGCTTTCGCTTTCCCTGCGAAACAGCCGGTAAAATTATATTATGTCTTGACAAAACTGAAGCAGCTCTTGAAGCAATTTTCCTGCCTTATGTTATTTATGTCCGATAAACTCATTCGGCTGACTGTGTCAGAAGGAGGATGTCCTTTTTCGTTCGTACCAAGAAAGGTATGAGAAGTGGGACAAGGAAGGAGTCAGGTTACGCAAAAATGTCGTTATGAAATATCGAGCACGGTGTTGGTCCAATACAACGAAATTTATAATATCCATGTGCGTTCGTTAATTCGAATAAGTTCGCAATATTGAACAGGTTTTTTTCTGGCACATGAAGTTAGGTACAAATGTTGTTTTAATTCATAACATTTTCTTTGTATTTCTTCCACATTCGTTTTATTTAAGTAAACCTGCAATAAACCTTTGCTTGCGAGGGCCTATAGTTTTTCCAAAATGTCTAGTGGAAACATTTTTTAAAGCTCAACGATGTTTTTCTCGACTCTTTTAATACACATTAACGTAATCTCCATGCCTTTGCTTCACATTCTGATCAGAGTTTGAGGACATGTCTCAGGACTTTCCTTTTTGGAATGCACATCATCTTAGAAAAAACATTTCAGCATTCTTCTAATGCTTCAAATTCTCTATAATGAAGTCAGCCTAAATTTACTTAATTACACGCATAGAAAACTATATTTGCGAATGTTACCGGGTTCATAGAAAAGGCAAAATAAAACGTGATATTCTCTTAGTAAGAAATTATGACACAGTAAATATAATAATTGGCCCAGTGTTTCTCGAACTGTGAGTCGCGAGCCTTCCCTGAAAGGCTCTTGCGCCCAAATTTGTTTGTAAACGTGTATGATTTTTGCACAATGAAAGTAGCATGCTTTTAAAGAAACTAGCTCACGTCCTCTTGGAGTTTTTAAATATCCTCCTGCAAAGGTGTCCTTACTTATGGTCTTAGCTTATAGATTGAATATCTCAGGGCTTCGACAAGGGCTCTTTTAAATTTTTTTTAAAGATAGATTTATATACAGCGTCTTTGGGCGGATAGACCGAATACCATTGTTTTTAGAATAGTCGCTGAATACTGTAGCTTTCTAAGACTGTTAACCATTTTTGAAGCTTAGTGGAGCTAAACCTGTGGCTCAAGAGGAGGAATAACAATATATTGATTCTGGTGCACTCGGTCCAACACAGCTAAGGACGCACATTTCTTATTTTTTTCTTATTTTTTTTTTTATTTTGTAAGTTGATTAACATATTTATTAATAAAATTAGGTTTTAAACAAACAGTTCTAAAATTGGAGCTTTTCATACACTCAAACAAGGGTAATCTTAAAAAGCTCTGCATCAGGCATATCACCTGACGTAACTTGCCCAAATATTGGGAAAGCATAGGCCAGGTACGTATCAATAGAAACAAAAATAAGTGCATCAACTCCAAATTCCAAATCTATTTCTTGGTATATTTTTTTCCCAATTTGGACAACCTTGCACCGACCCGTGCATGGTTTGAGCCGGACCAGTACTGCCTTCCATTGTTAACGGTCCCAAGCACCCTCTGCTATCTTGGCTCAATTGGGTGCAGCCACTTGCCGAGGCTTTAATTTCACTCTACTGCAACTCTATGAGGGGCTTTATAGTTGTACCGGATAAGAGTACAACAAAACCAGTATTGGTACTTTATTAGCTGTGTTTTTTTGCAAGCGTATATACGCTTAAATTTCAATTTGCATGTAAGATATACTAACAACGGATCCTATATCCGCTTAAGTTACTCATCATATCTATCGCCGCTTAAGAAGTAAGCGCGGATAAAACAATCCTTCCAAACATTATTTTCTGTGTTCATTCCTGAATTTATTCATCCATTGTTTAGGTTGCTGTATGTGGCTTATATTTGCAGGTGTGGTTGATGTATTAGATAATTTTTAATTGTTTTGGCATCCATAAGTATGCAATTTTTGGTATACCCAGAGTGTCTCTGCTATGCATTCCGTTTAGGTTTCGTAAACAATTCTTTTCATTTGATGAAAATTGGTTTTATTTTACAATTATTAAGTGTTTTTGCTTTTAAAGTGATGGGCCCGCTACACAGTTACAAAACGAAGATTGTGACCATCAAAGATCAACCATCACCCTCCACGACTACACCCCTGACTGCTTGGCAAATGTCATAAATGTCGTCGGTGCTGCCAAGATTTTATGACGAATCATTAAGCGTATATACTTCAAAATTAAGCGTATATATGCTTGCAAAAAAACACAGCTATTATCTTACTCCCTATTCAAACCTCACTAAACATCCCACTGTACTCACATCGTGGGTGATCAAATTCAAGCCAATTATCGTTCAATTATCAATTAAAATTCCCAGAAATGTAAATGAAACCACCACACCCAACCTCCTTGACGCAAAGTTAGAAGATCCTATTCATAATAGTAAACAGCCGAAAGCTAATCTGCTCAAACTCAACAATTCTGCATTCCTCTTTGAAACACAAACTCCTTTAAAATACAATACTCAAGTCTATGGGCTCCCTTTCTGCTCTCTAAGTATTTGACAGAACTTCTCGAACAAAACTGCACCCTGAGGGTATACCAGCTCTTCCAATATTGGCTGTGTTTTGTTTATAAATAATTCCTTCATAAAATACGTTGCTATTTTCGCAAGAAGGAGCTGCCTTTGTTTGCGGCTCCTATAAATTTTCTTATACCCGTCATTTACACGATAGTTTGAAATAGTTGAGAATAGAAATGAGCAGAAGATCCAATAGATCTATCGATGGAAATAAAAACAGGAACCTGTCTGAGGCATTGTGCTATGTGCGGCATTCCAAGGAGCCCGGGATATTATGTTCCCATAGCATGATGTTGATTTAAGGAAATTCTTAGCTATGTTGTGTGTCTGTGTTTTGATTTAATTGCGCACTTGGAATTAAAAAAATAACGACAACCATGTGAGATGTAAACTTGATTCTGGCTTAATTCTGGAGCTACATTCATGCCATCAGGTGTGGAATGGCACGTCGTTCACATGACCACCTTAGATTCGCGGGTACTGCTTCAAGGAGTCGGTCGTATTTTTGATGATAGCGTTCTACTGGCACTAGCGTCTCATATGTTGACGTCGAGCTCCTCCAGAGTGGTTGGCTTATTAGCGCAGACTAAGGACCTGACGTAACCGTAGAGAAAATAATTGAGTGTTGTCAAGTCGAATGAGCAGTAATCAATTTAAATTACAACTTTGAGCGTTGTGTTGCTTGAATAGCAAGTAGCGTCAAACTGAATGACCCGGTTAAACCTGGGGAAATTGATATTTGAACCTTCTTGGCTATTTCCTCTTGAGCATCAGTCTTTGAGCAGTCATGCGAGCTTGTGTTTTATAGCGGTCATGCGTCACTCTGGCAACTTAAATATGCATGTAATTAGCCACGGGTAAATACATGTACATGTAGGTCCCTTTTTTCCCGTCAGTTTCGGAATTGATTATAATGGCTGGATATTTTGTATATTTATGTGTCCCAACCCACAGCCACAGGAGCATGTTGCTTTCTAATAACTTCAACTGCTTCACGTGATCTTAACGATGTCATCTCACTTTTGACAAGTACGCAAAAAGGTAAAGGTAGGTCCAATTCGTTTCTCACAAAATTGACCCTAAGCCATCCCTACTGTTTGCTGTGTTTGCTCGTCTCAACTTCAAAGTGTGTGAGGAAGGTTAGGCCTTCTTATTTTTATCAACTCCTCTTCACAATCAAGTCATCCCGAACTTACCTCAGCTCTTATCAATAATATAAAACTCATTATCCTTCGTCACCCTAAGGCGCTTTGCCAACGCCAAGAGCTAACACTTTGTCACCGTCAGTTTAAAAAAAATCATCAATTACAACGCCCGAAAACTGAGAGAAGGAAAAAAAAACGGCAAAACTGTCAAATGCTAGAGGGATTTTAAAAACAAAACCCTCGATTATTTATCTGGCAAAAAAAAGGACGAAGGAACTTTCTCTCAAGCGAGATTTAATCACTAGGCCTGCGAGTATGGGCGGGTGGCATCCTGCATGGACTAGGCTGTGACTGGCTATGATAAATTGTCAAGGCGCCTTCACATTTGTTATGAAGACATTTTGCAAATTACAAATTAGTAGTTTCCCGCAATCAGGAAAATTACTACAAATGGCTACATACCTACATGTAGGCGATAGTACGCCTAAGTGGTAATTATCTCTGCCTTCCAGGCGGTAGGAATCTCCATTCTTCCCCGATGAATATGTGCTTCGCACTGCCTGTCTGCCACCCCACCATTAGCCGGGCGGAAGCGGTGGGTGGGTGGTCTGCCAAATTGGGAAGTTCAAATGCAGAGATTATTCAAGCAAGTCTGGGGGTGTACCGCAAAGGATTTCAATCCTCCGACCGACACTCGGAAGTGCTTTGTGCTGTGCCATGGGGGAGCGCAGACGGATAAGTGGTATGGAGACAACGGCAAATCGAATCAACTCAGTGGCAAACAGAAGGAAGACGCAGGTGATAACGGATATACACGCCTCGGCATAAATAGGTCTGTTAGGCATCTATTAGGCATGTATTACCGTTTGTGGAAAATGATTTTCGGAAATTACTTGCTCTTGTGTGTGCGTGTGTGTGTGTTTGTTGCAAATTTAAGGTACTTCGTGTTAAAGCCACTACACACTCGTACACTGGCCCCATTCAACTCTTTGTTTTATGTTCCTGCTGGGAGCTGTTGCTGAAGGTATACCCTCCACAGTCGACGAGGCGGCTGGGGGCATTCGCTCTTAACGTGCGAATAGGATATACGTTAACTGCCTCAAGACTGGTGGTGGTGTGGCCTCACACGCATAATCCCAACAATTAATTCTGTCAGCAAACTTTCCCTTGGAGGTATTTAATTCAGATTCGGGTATTTAAATATTTTACTACATACTTACATGTTTGTAATCTGTGGAACACTTGCTCCAGTGGTTTGCTTTGAATATTTTATGTAAAGGATAAGAAGGTAGTTCGAGGTAGACAAGTGCCTCTGCTAATAAGTAATTCATTTTCAAATTACGACGAGAAGGAAGTATCTGAGTTAAGAATGTTTACCCTGGTGAGAGCCTGCTGAATATACTCGGTATTAGTTCATCAATCTTTCCCAAGTGCGTGTGAACAAATCCGATTACAAACTACAGAAGATCTCTGTGGGTACGGGTGGAAATAAATTCTTTTAAACAACTGCATCGGTTATTAAGGGGTGTTTCATTGTGAATGCAAAACATTGATGAACTTTGATGTGAGAAGAAAACCGATTTCCACTGAATTCATTCAGAAGCTTTTCTTAGAGTACTCACAGCGGGCCAAGTGCATACGAGAATATGGTGCATGATATTATTCGTGCAACGGTGAGGATGCGATGTGAGTTTTAATCTCGGACTATGGAGAACTTCTGACAAAGGAGTGCTCCCCATCGGACCGAAAGGCAGAAATTGTGTCTAAACACGAATCCATTTAACCAGAAATGTGCTTTGAAGCGAAAGATAATCTTCACAGCATTCAAGTTTTAATAAAAAAAATAAGTTCAATGGTTTTCAAGCGTTGAGTATCTTAGCTTCTAGCTTATGTCGGTGCCTTTCCAGAGAAACTGTGCCTTTCCAGAGAACTGAATAGCGGACGAACGCACTGTTTCTGTTCTCTTTCCGGATGGAGACCTTCAAGACTATGACTATCCGTGCTTATTGCTACTGCAATACATCATCTGAACCTTGAAACACTTACTCACATAAATCGTAGATGGCCTACCTGGGTGCTTCATTAAAAAACTAATGTGGCTTACATTCGGTCCAATGTGCTTACGTAGACTGATCAGAATGAGTAGGCGGAATTTTAGAACCATTATCGGTCCTCTCCTCCCGTAGAAGAAGTCACTTAGAGGCCTTGGACCTTAACCCTCATCTCATCCTCAATTGTGCGTTTTTATTTTTTAAACCTTTTTTAGAATTCTACGGAAGAGGGAATGCGTAAAATAAAGATAATAATAAAGTCAACAAATTTTGGAAGCTTCCCATATGTGTTTTTTGAAAAAGAAAATAAGTAGCCAAAAACAAAAAGTAGCTCTTGAGTAGTTTTCTACGCTAGGATGAGATGGGGGTTAAGAACCTGCCGGAAATAAGAAGCATTAGTATCTATCATCTCATTAAAAACTATATATCTAACTAACTATATCCCAACTGTAGAAGAAAAACAATCATTGAACAGAATACTTGCACCACACACTGTGACATTATGTAAAATAAATATTGCCATCCCTTTCTGGCTTGGAAAGTGCTAACCAGCTGATCAGTTGAGCGACCTGAAGTCTCCAACGTCAAATGCATTTTTGTTGTGTACATCAAATTGACCAAACACAGGACAGCATTTACGTCGTTTCGTGAATAACCGTAAAAAATTCATGAATATCCGTCAAAAAGGGCAATCAGCTGTGAAGTCGGCTATCTCTGTAATACTTTATTTCTGCTAGCTAGTATAGGCTATCAAGAATTTCCATATACAGTGGGCTCCCCCTAAGTCGAATTATCACGGGCTTCCATAATTTGTTCGAGTTAGAGAGAGTTTGACTTAGAGAAAGGATTTTGTTGGGAAAATTTAGGGAAATATATGTAAAATATGCCCAAAAAATACGAGTTTCGGGAGAGTCCACTGTATTTTAATTTTAAACTTATTTTTGTACTATGTTTCTTATTTTATGTGAATTACTAGATTTCGTTCCCGGCTATGCCCGGGTTTGTTTCTTCAACCGGTACTTTACCTGCATTATTAGCTGTGTTTTTTTGCAAGCGTATATACGCCTAATTTTGAAGTGCACAAAAAAACGATCATCGGCGGTTAATGATTCATCATAAAATCTTGGCAGCATCGACAATATTTATGACAATTTTGACAGTCAGGGAGTGGAATCGTGTAAGGTATTAGTTGATCGTTAATGGACATAATCGTCGCTTTGCGATTGTGTAGCGTGACCATCACTTTAAAAGCAAAAACTTAATAATAACTTTTTAATTATAAAATAAAAAAAAAAATGTCCATCAAATGAAAAGAATCGTATACGAAACCTAAACGGAGTGTATAGCAGAGACACTCTGGCTATACCAAAAATTGCATACTTGTGGATGCCAAAACAATTAAAAATGATCTAATACATCAACCACACCTACAAATGCATTAACAAAATGGAGCAGGGGCTAATCTCGTAAACCAGATACTCCAACCTAATTAATGAATGAATAAATTCAGGAATGAACACACAGAAAATAATGTTTGGAAGCATGGTTTTTATCCGCGCTTATTCCTTAAGCGGCGATAGATATGATGAGTAAGCTAAGCGGATATAGGACTCGTTGTTAGTGGATTTTACATGCAAATTGAAATTTAGGCGTATATACGCTTGCAAAAAAACCCAGCTAATAAGACTGGTCGAACCAGAACTCAGAGGAAGAAAGAGAAGAATTTGAATTTTCTTTTGTCACTGATGCCTATCCCAATCTCTCATTCACATCCCTACTCATAATGAGTACAATTCGTTGACAGTGTGAATCCATGTTGAAGTTTGAATTATCAATGTGTGCTGCAACAAAACGGACGGAAATTACGGTTTTTTTCTCAACCATTTACACACAACGTGGAGGGATATCAAGCGATTCATAAAAAAAAGTTCTTGGAAATCTCATCTATGTACCTGCGCCCGATGTTCACTTGTTGTGCAAATTGAAGTCCAAGTTCATGAACTATGAAAGAAATTAGGCTGCCTGGTAACACATTATGTAATTAGTCTAGCTCTGAAATTTTATCTAAATCGGCTAATCCGTTCAGAAGTTCAATATTCACAATTTCAGCAAAATTGAATGAATTGTTTGTAGCTGTGTATATGTGCACGCATAGATAGTTTGGGTATGACAAAATAAGAAAAGTGCGAAAATGTTTATTGTTCCCTTTTCGTTTGATGACTCAGGCAGTCGTTCGTATATGTTCGATTGAGACGAAGAAAAAAATAAATGGTTGTGAAGTTGGAAGTGGGGGATGGTTGATATCCACGACTACGCAACTTGAAATGGTTTCATACCCGATAGATGCAACCACCCTTATTTTGAGAATTTAATTCCCGTTTAAAAAGTGCTCGTAACTTCCGAACCGTATGTCGTATCGACTTAAAAATTGTCCCATTCAGCATCTAAAATTTTTGTTGAATATTTCAGAGCTCTGCGATGTGGAGCCTTTGTCGGTCAGACACACAAACCTTCTGCTTTATAGTTAAGATATGCTAATTATTACCTCTTTTTTGTTTCAACATTTTTTGTTATTATTAAAAATATTTACAGAGTAAAAAAACAAACCTGCCTAAAGATAAGTCTTAAATAAGGCCAATACTATGGAAAAAGTAAGGTAAACACCATGTCCTATTGTATACTAACATTAATTCTGAGTTTAGGTGTCATAATGGGTTGTCGAAGTAGTCTTTTCGTATTTCTAATCGAACCTTTTGCACAGACAATGCATGTGGTACCCAAACATCGAACTTCTTTTTGTAGCCAGCCTTTTTTAAATGGTTCAAAACCGTTTGATGATGAATTTTTAGTTCCTTGGCGATGTCATGGCTGCTTATGTGACGGTCCTGGTCAATCTTTTCCATAATTTAATCGACTTTTTCAACGATAGGTCGACCAGAGCAAGGTGCATTTTTTACATCGAAATTTCCAGAACGGTAGCGACGGAACCGTTGTTGTGCTACACGAACTGATACAGCATCATACCCGTAAACCTCACAAATTTCATTGCTGGCTTGAGTGGCATTCTTCCCTTTTTTATATAAAAATTTCAAAATATAGTAAATTTCTTTATTATTTTCACTCATTTTTGAACAGCTGTAACTTTTTTTCAACTTCTCCGAATTTAATTTTTTTTTGAAAATGTCACCTTTCCAAAACCATATAGTATGACACAATGTGATTGGTAGCACTGGAGATAGACGACTCCAACGAAATCTATTGACAAAATACGAAAAGGCTTTTTCGACTAGCCATTATATATGGTATCCAGGCGTAAGCCCGATTGTGTACGAACTGGCCCACATTAAAACAAGGAACAAAAAAAAGTCATCTTGAATGGAATGCAAACTTCCTTATAAATAAAAAGCCTTACGCCTAAGGAATAAGTTATATTGAAATAAGGATTATTTAAGCCTTACATTGCGTGAATTTTTTGCTGGAAGATTATAGGAACCTACAAGCACAGTGCCAAGAAAGCTATTCAGTATAAAATGAACTTGAAGAATACGCAGAATTTGTTAATCTCCCTTCAGAACTCGAATTATCGAAGATGAGGCCAAGTAATTTTTATTTTTATTTCGGCTGCACTCCATTCACTTTAGAAATAAGTTTTCAAAATTTCCCAACGTTGTTCAAGCGCAAGTGATGCTGACTTTCTGTCAAAATTTCGAACGGAATAAAAGCTGTCATTGTCAAAATGACCTATGATTTGGAAAAACAAAACACTTGAAGACCCATCCTGTACCTTGAAATTAACGAATTGAATGAATCTCGCCTTACAGTTCAAATACGAATAAGCCTGGCTGTATACTTACGAGACCTCATATCCTCAGCGCGCCTTCATTAACTTCATAGCCTCAGTTTCATTTCATTATCTCATTCCTTATACCTAGGCACTTATTCACTTACAATCGACCAAGTTGTGAATGAAATGCCGTGAACTTTGCTTCAATAAAACACAATATTTTCAAGTGATTTTTGTCCTGGATATACATCACAGTCAAGCTCCATCAAAGCGACGAACAAAGTATTTTCTTGGAGTAAACATTTTGCTTTTTTCTGGAAAACTATGGCCTCAGCTTATGTATAGATACAGTTTCGTCGTCGCGCTTAGAGCTTACCCCACCGGAAGAGAGACAAAAAAAAAAGGGGTAATGTGCGACATTTTACTTTCTACATTCGTGGGAAATTAATGTCAGTCCTACTGGTAGTGGCTTCACGTGCAGCGGGGATTTCAGGACTACTCTCCGCGGAGTAGTTCCATGTAATTCCGTGCTTCATTGAGATAAACTATTTTCGTCTGTTTGGCTTTAACACGAGGTATGAGTAGGTCTGTTGTTTAAAATTTAACATTTAAAGTGTGACATCTGAAGTATTTAAGTGTATATCAATATTTAGTTCGCGTTGCGGCCCAGTGGAAATCTTTATGCAGATCAATGGGCGTAATTCTCGTAATTCGCCATTCGAAAATTCTTATTCGTATCTCTTCTTCTAATGTTGGAATTGGCAGATCTCCATGAGTGTAGATGCTCCAAAAGAAGAAGAGGAGGCGTTAAATCACGGGTTCCCTACCAATCGTTAGGACCTTATTTCCATATAAAGGCTGATAGAATAAAGTTTTCAATAATGAAGAACTTCAGTCTGGGTGGACCTGGGGATCAATCAACAAGCCTCTCGAACAAGCTGGCTCCAGTGTCGCACGCCAGATTCCATCCCTCTCCACCTGGGTGCGCCACTTTAAAAGCAGGCGTTCTCTTTTTGTTGTTCCATGTGTACGGAGTCAAGGACTCTTCGGGCCGTAGCTGAGTTGTCCATACGATACATGGACATGGCCTAGACATCAAAGGCTATTCGTAGACGCATGACTAGGTTCATGTCGTTGTAGAACCCGTACAGCTCGTGGTTGAATCTTGTCCTTAGAAAACCGTCAACGTAAGCAGGACCAAAGATCGAACGCAGAACTCTTTCTCGAAGAGACCAAGGACTTCCTCATCCGATAATGAGATTGCTTCCGCGACGTACAGCAGGATAGGGACGATAACGGTCTTATATAAAGTCAGTCAGAGAAATAGCTCTAATACACAATTGCCTCTTGAGCCCGTAGAAACGGTGATTGGCAAGATTTACTCTGCGTTTCATCACGGTACTGGTGTTGGACGTACTATTTACTGTGGAGCTGAGGTAGACGAAGTACTTGACTACCTCGAAGCCAATCACGTCAATGTCATCTGCGTATGGTAACAGTTTACTGACTTCTGGAAGATCGTGCTTCTACTGTTGGTGAGTCTTGCACGATCTTCTCGAGGATGATGTTTAAAAAGGTTACAGCGCGTCGTCTTGTCTAAATCCTTTTTTGAGAATTTTTTTGGGGTTGGTTGTTTGCTTTTGACCTTGATGGAAAAGCGATAGTTCTCCATCGCCATCCTTTACAACGTGATGAGTTTAGCAGGAATTTCAAAACTAGCCATAGCGTTGTATAGCTCGTCTCTATGCACGCCATCATATGCGGCCTTGAAATCGACAAATTGGCTGTGGGTCGATTTGAACTTCTATTTTCCAGGTTCAGCCGTAGTGTAAGATCTGGACCATGGTGGACCTCCATGGCCTGAAGCCAGAAAAGATCTTGTAGACGAATTTCAGGAGACATAGCGCTTGATAGTTGGGGCAGTCAAAGGGGTCTCCTAAATTGTGGATTGGGCAAACGATACTGACTGTATGCTTCCTCCGGCCGTAGCTTACAGATGAGCTGGTGAGCATGCACCTAACCAGATCATCGCCAGCTGTCGTAGAGATTTCAACCGCACGCACAGGCAGTTTTGTTGGACTTTGGGCTTGATATTGTTACCATGACCTCGTCTAAATCGGGGGAACGGAATTCCCATCTATCATCTTCCAGATTGAGTGGACGATTCTGAGGAAAATGTTGTCTTGTAGTAAATATCTCAGATGTACACCCTACCCGAAGATAGCCTGTACGTTTATCGGTGAAATACTTGTCACAAAAGTTGAAAATATGAGTATTCATCCATCAACCAGCACTGGCTTATTTCTTTGACGAGTAGATGATGAATGCACTTTCAGTAATAAATTAGCAGATTCAACAGTCAATCGACCCTATTTCGGACGGCTTCAAATGTCGTGAAGTGCTGGTATATTTTTGAACAAATATAAAAGCCTGTCGTACGACAGGAAGAGTGTCATACGTATTTATGTATTTAATTCTATTAAATCATATTTATTTTATAAATTATATTTTTAATTATATTCATTGCAAATAGAAATCTTTATTCATACAAAACAAAACAACACAAAACAAAAAACGTTGGTATAGCTTATAAAAAAGAAAAAATAAAGCTCCAGCCAGATTTGAAAGCAGAACCTATAGAAGCGTCCAACCCACTCCGCCAACGGACCCGAGAACTTTCATTCGGTATAGGTGTGACATAGTTACAAACTTACACTCATAGCGCTTGTATATTGATATGACAAATGGACTTGAATAAGCGTTTGTCAAAGTCATCCAAGTGCGGGAGTCGTGGCAAGCATGCGGATCTCAGGTCAACGTGAAGGTCAGTTCCTAGCTTGGTTGGTGTACGTGGCCAAGAGCTGTCAAGCAGAAAAATCACTTCTCGCCTTCCTCGATCCCATAAATGGCATTTTCCTCCCAGAGAACCAATTAACTTCATAATATGTCATTTATCACAAAAAATGTGTGTGTGTGGAAAAAGTATGATTTTAGTTGCTCGCAGCAACATTTTATTAAAACTCTTGTTAAAATGTTTGAAAACGAGCTCTCTACTATTTCGCAATGGCCCTGCTAACAAAGACCGTAATAATGAGGAGGTTTTTCCAGGAACTGATCAGAACTCTAAACAGTGTGCCGGCGAAAGTTAGCGTTCGCTGCACATTCACCTCCATAATGAGATATTAATGAGACGCTCTAGAACTAGAAAATGTTACGTACAATGAGATCATCTACTAAGCTTCGAGAGAATTTTATATCATTCAGAGCGGGTGAATTTCACGGTTTTGTGCTTAGAACTAACCTTCGCGACAACCCTTTGCGAAAGTTATCCTGCCTGTGCAATGACAAGTTAGCCGGGAACTGCGAAACTGGTTGAGTTTACTCTGGCCATATTCAGTAGAATCCGTTGCACCCGTCGGTCTGTGTCAGAAACAAAGTTTTGATCAGGCATGATTTTTCCGAACGATGTTTCACTGCGGTGCCTGTGTATACACACATCATTAAGCCATAAAACGAATTATATCATTAATTCAAAAAGAGTTGCGGAAAAACCCATAAAAAAGACACTCCTATAACAAACACACTATCTATTGTTGCATAGGCAAGGACAATAAAACATTCAAACGAGGTGCCATTTGTAGGGGGTTAAACAACCAGCCCACACACGAACATCTATCGATTTGGGCACCAACACAAAACAGAAAAAAAGAGTAAATTGTACCCCTATTGACATTTTCACAATAACAATTTATTACTGTCATCCATCTAAGTTTATAATGTCAGCCGAATCGATAGGCATTGAACATTTTTTACGACTCACAGCGGAACCTAAAAGTTCGTCATTCACCGCATGCGGTGTGTGGATGAGTACGATTCGGGCTTAGAGACCCGGTACCGATAAATTTTCCACGCTGATTACAATTGCCTGAAAAGTCGTAAATTCATTGTTCGAATGGGGTTCTACTGAAGCTTGATTAGATTTGAATTCGAAACTGCTTAAAAGTTCAACGAAACTGTGACATAAGTACATCCGCGTGTGTTATAGGCAAATGGCACATTTTAGTTTTATTGCATAAGCAGTTGACTCAGTTGACTATATCCAAAGATAATGTGTCCATGGGTTGTCACAGAAACGTACGAGCGATTTAATAGAAAGTTAGTACTTTCTCAACAAACGAGAGAACATATTTGAGATTTGTGTCCCTTGACAATGATGTAATATCACAATCAGTCACAATGATTGTGGCAAGTCAAAGTAGAACAACACGTTTTTGTATTTTGTAGAGGTAGATATGCATGCTATGCATTATTAGATGTCATCAGCATATTGTTAAGGGGAGTCACCTTCGACTACGAGCTGCCGTGAGGCAACGTAGCGGAAGATGAACCTGGTTAATTACGTCGACGTCGACGTATCCTGGACTTTGGAAGAAAGCAAATATTATTCTAAGATTCCCAAGAAAACAAACCCGCCTGAATCTCGGTCAATTGCTATTCCATTTTTGTCGAAAGTGTTCGAATCGATTTCCAGTCGATAGCGCTTGTATATAGAAATGACAAATGGATTTGAATAAGTGTTAGTCAAAGTCAGCCAAGTCCGGGGAGATGTGCCATGCATGCGGATCTCAGGCCAACGTTTAGGTCAGTTCCTGGTTTGGTTGGTGTATGTGGCCAAAAACTGTCATGTAGAAAAATCTCTACTCACAGTCCTTGGTCTGCGTTGAAATCAACGGTATGATTAAAGAACACATTGAGAACCACTTCTTCTTCTTCTTTATTTGGCGCTACAGTCCGGGGTGGACCTGGGCCTCAACCAAAAAGCCTCTCCAGCTGGTTGAGGTCCATCTCTACCTGGGTGCGCCACCTTAAGCGCCGGCGTCTTCTGTTGCGATGTCCCACGGGTTCGGAGTCGAAGACTCTCCGGGCCGGAGCTGAGTTGTCCATACGCTCTACATGGCCTAGCCATGCATAGACTCATGTCGCTGTACAGCCCGTACAGTTCGTGGTTGAATCTTCTCCTCCAAAAACTGTCAACGCAAACAGGACCAAAGATCGCACGCAGAGCTTTTCTCTCGAAAATACCAAGGACTTCCTCATCCGCTTTTGAGATTGTCCATGCCTCCGCGCCGTACAGCAGGACTGTGACGATCAAGGTCTTGTATAAAGTAATAAAATCCTTCGAGAGTTGACTCAACTACTCAATTGCCTCTTGAGCCCATAGAAACAGCGGTTGGCAAGAGTTACTTTGCGTTTGATCTTGGTACTGATGTTGTTTGTACTGTTTACTGCGGAGCCGAGGTAGACGAAGTCCTTGACTACCTCGAAGTTAAAGCTGCCCATTGTGACGCTCTGTCCGGGACGTCGATGTTGTTTGTACTTTCTTGGTGATAGTATATACTCCGTTTTGCCCTCATTCACCGCTAGACCCATTTTAGCCGCTTCCGCCCCAATGCCAGCAAACGCCTCATTGACGGCTTGCTGTGTTCTGCCAATCACGTCAATGTCATCCGCGTATGCTAACAGTTGTATGGACTTCTGGAAGATCGTGCCTCTAGTGTTGGCGTGTGAGTCTTGCACGATCTTCTCCAGGATGATGTTAAAGAAATCACATGACAGCGCGTCGCCTTGTCTAAAACCTTTTTTGACATTGAAGGTCTCGGTGAGTTCGTTACCGACCTTGATGAAGCAGCGAGAATTCTCCATCGTCATCCTGCACAACCTGACGAGTTTGGCTGGAATGTCAAAACTAGACATGGAGTTGTATAGCTCGTACCTATGTACGCTGGCATATGCGGCCTTGAAATCGACAAAAAGGTGGTGGGTGTCGATTTGCATCTCTTGGGTCTTTTCCAGGATCTGCCGCAGTGTGAAAATTTGATCGATGATGGACTTCTCTGGCCTAAAGACACACTGATATGGACCTATCAGGTTGTTTATAAACGGCTTCAGGCGATTACACAAAACGGCAGAGAAGATCTTGTAAGCGATGTTCAGGAGACTTATCCCTCTACAGTTGGCCCAGTCAAAGGGGTCTCCTTTCTTTTGGATCGGGCAAACGATACTGAGGTTCCACTCTTCGGGCATGCTTTCTGCCGACCATATCTTACAGATGAGCTGGTGCATGCGCCCAACCAGATCATCTCCAGCTCCCTTAAAGTTTTCAGCGGACAGTCCGTCCGCACCGGCAGCTTGGTTAGACTTCAGTCTTGATATTGCTATCTTGACCTCGTCTAAGTCGGGGGGACGGAATTCTCGTCGATCATCCACCGCTGGTCTGCCTCACAGCGGTATTGGTGTCATCATCGCCGTTTACCAGTCTGTAGAAATGGTTCTTCCAAATTCTCAGTATCGAGTCTAGTGAAAACCACTAGACTATCCAGTAAAATCCTATGCAATCATAATTCCGAAAATGTAATAGCCTTGTACAGCATTGCTTAAAGTAACCGACGACATACGAATAGCTGTTGATGAAGATAAAACAACCTTACTAGCTTTACTTGACTTTTCGAAAGCATTCGACAGTGTTAACCCGTCAATACATTGTCACAAACTGTTCGCTCAGTTTAACTATAATAAAAACTCTGTTCAGGCTGTTATATACAGATGATGTTCACATAGAACCTAGAGGTACTATTCTTGCTCCGTCATTATTCTTAGTGTTCATTAATGATCTCCCTAAAGTAGTGTCTTAATGCAAATACCTCATATATGTAGATGATGTTCAAATCTACTTAAGTTTTCCTCTTGGTATTGTTGAGGATTCAGTTGCAAAAAAAATGGCTGAAGAAAATGCGTCTGACTGACATTGAAGTACGTAACAAAGTGATGACACGTTAGCGGCTAAGGACTTTCGAAAGCGGATTCGATCACGATCACGAAAAGATTTGAGTTCGCAAAAGTTTATTTTGTTCTCTTCGCTCAAAAATGTAACCTGTTGTATTTCCATGCAAATTTTAACTTTATTTCAAAATGCCAGAAGCAAGGGCACTTGACTTGACACCTTGACAGTGTTGCACGGGTCCATTACGGACTCTTTATCAAGGATTCAATTTTTTTTGGGATGGATTCCAGTGTGCTGATTAAAAGTATGCAGACATGCACGTGTTTAAGGGGACTTATTCCTCTGCAGTTGGCGAGGTGTTATTATCCCTTTGCTCAGTTAAGAACGAATCGAGTTAACACAACACTGTCAAATGTATTATTTTGGCTAGCAAGTGAATGCTAAGCCCAACGCGGTTTAAGAGAGAATTCGTTGTCTGGTTCGTGACACAGAAAAGTTTCAAAAATAATTTTGAATTTGAATTTTTTTGAAAATAGTCCGAAAAAAAAATATAAATTAATTTTAAAGAAGGCATATTAATTAATTTTAAATGTTGCATATCATAAAACTTTGTTTAGTTAAGTAAAGTATACGTTAAATAAAAAGTCGTGGACACTCACAATTCAAACAAATTTGCAAAAATTACAAGTGATTAAGCAGTGACTAGAATTGCTAAAACTGTAGTGTCAATGTCTGCATTGCATAAACGAAGAAGCGCCATTATACCCTCTGCTCTGGTCCCTTACACACCACTCACCGAGAGTGAAACATCATGAAACAACAGAGCCAACAAATATTCCTTTAATTCAGTGAGGTCCGTAACAGCAGCTAACAAATAACTAGCTCCTGATCAGACGACCGTTAGACCAAAGTGTTGTGAAAAAGCGGGAAATGAGAACGTCTGTAGAAAACGGAGAAAGAAATACAATGGTCTATGGGAGCTTTTCTCGCCCATTATAATGCAGCTCCATTTATTATATTTATAAGGCAAACGCAGATGATGTTCAAATCTACCTAAGTTTTCCTCTTGGTATGATTGAAAATTCAGTTGCAAAATTAAATGAGGACTTGAACTCAAGAAAATCGTCTCACGCTTAATCCTGAAAAAAGAGGAAAAAAATACTTAAGATAGGAAGAGTTGGACCCTTTGGGCATCACAATGGGTCTAATAGGACCTCTGTGTGGCGCGGCCCCGCCGCGTCAACCCACTAACCTAACCCTAAGCTAATCCTGATAAAACCAAAGTCATTCCATTTTCAAAACACCATCCCTTCCTTTCTAACTTTCCCTCCATAGAACTTAACTCCGTTCCAGTGGAATGCTTTACCTGTGTTAGAAATCTTAGTATATTGTGTAATAGTGAACCAACATGGACTGACCACATAGGCAGTGTAGTATCAAAGCCTTATGCGTCTCTTAGAGCTTTGTAAATTAGCAAATTTATACTCCCAATCAATGTATGATTAAAAAATCATTTAAAAGAAATCTGTACGTCTCTGGAATCAGAGGTTAAATGCGAAGTAACACCTTTATTTGAACAAATGCGTCTGACTGACATTGAAGTACGTAACAAAGTGATGACACGTTAGCGGCTAAGGACTTTCGAAAGCGGATTCGATCACGATCACGAAAAGATTTGAGTTCGCAAAAGTTTATTTTGTTCTCTTCGCTCAAAAATGTAACCTGTTGTATTTCCATGCAAATTTTAACTTTATTTCAAAATGCCAGAAGCAAGGGCACTTGACTTGACACCTTGACAGTGTTGCACGGGTCCATTACGGACTCTTTATCAAGGATTCAATTTTTTTTGGGATGGATTCCAGTGTGCTGATTAAAAGTATGCAGACATGCACGTGTTTAAGGGGACTTATTCCTCTGCAGTTGGCGAGGTGTTATTATCCCTTTGCTCAGTTAAGAACGAATCGAGTTAACACAACACTGTCAAATGTATTATTTTGGCTAGCAAGTGAATGCTAAGCCCAACGCGGTTTAAGAGAGAATTCGTTGTCTGGTTCGTGACACAGAAAAGTTTCAAAAATAATTTTGAATTTGAATTTTTTTGAAAATAGTCCGAAAAAAAAATATAAATTAATTTTAAAGAAGGCATATTAATTAATTTTAAATGTTGCATATCATAAAACTTTGTTTAGTTAAGTAAAGTATACGTTAAATAAAAAGTCGTGGACACTCACAATTCAAACAAATTTGCAAAAATTACAAGTGATTAAGCAGTGACTAGAATTGCTAAAACTGTAGTGTCAATGTCTGCATTGCATAAACGAAGAAGCGCCATTATACCCTCTGCTCTGGTCCCTTACACACCACTCACCGAGAGTGAAACATCATGAAACAACAGAGCCAACAAATATTCCTTTAATTCAGTGAGGTCCGTAACAGCAGCTAACAAATAACTAGCTCCTGATCAGACGACCGTTAGACCAAAGTGTTGTGAAAAAGCGGGAAATGAGAACGTCTGTAGAAAACGGAGAAAGAAATACAATGGTCTATGGGAGCTTTTCTCGCCCATTATAATGCAGCTCCATTTATTATACTTATAAGGCAAACGCAGATCATGCTCAAATCTATCTAAGTTTTCCTCTTGGTATGATTGAAAATTCAGTTGCAAAATTAAATGAGGACTTGAACTCAAGAAAATCGTCTCACGCTTAATCCTGAAAAAAGGGGAAAAAAATACTTAAGATAGGAAGAGTTGGACCCTTTGGGCATCACAATGGGTCTAATAGGACCTCAGTGTGGCGCGGCCCCGCCGCGTCAACCCACTAACCCTACCCTAACCTAATCCTGACAAAACCAAAGTCATTCCATTTTCAAAACACCATCCCTTCCTTTCTAACTTTCCCTCTATAGAACTTAACTCCGTTCCAGTGGAATACTTAACCTGTGTTAAAAATCTTAGTATATTGTGTAATAGTGAACTAACATGGACTGACCACATAGACAGTGTAGTATTAAAGGTATATGCGTCTCTTAGAGCTTTGTCAATTAGCAAATTTATACTCCCAATCAATGAAAATTAAAACTTGCCAAAGCACTCATAGTACCTATCTTAACGTACGGCTGTGAATTATTTTCTGACTGTGATCATTCTTCTCTGCAAAACTGCGATTGCACGTTACGTCTTTAACCTCCGAAGATTTGATCATGTCTCAGAACAACGTCGCAATCTCCTTGGATGATAATTGGAGGCACTTTTAAATTATAGAACATGCATCCTATTGTTTAAAATCATTCATAAAAGCCAACTATCCTTATGAAAAAATTAGTTTTAGTGGATCGAGTCGTAATATGACGTTGAAACCTTCTGTTCATACATGTCTAACGTCGCGCAGGCGTTTTTTCATTCATGCTGTACACCTATGGAATCATCTTCCTTCACTGGTACGGTCCACGACCGAGTACATACAATATTGTTTAGTCTGTCTCTCTCTCCAATATGAACTGAAATTATCCCCTATAATTACACTTTTTCAATTTAATAGCATGCAAAATAAATTCTAATACAGTAGAACCATGGTCTCACATTTAAAATTTTTGAAATTAAAAATCGAAATATGAAAATGTATCATGTCACTATCACTTTATGTATGCAATTAATGTAATATTTTTAGCACTGTACTTAAACAAGAATATTAATTCTTAAAGTACAGAGATTTGAAAACAATAAAATGAAATGAATTGAAATATTCTGAGCAGATCATAAATTATTCTCTCTGTTCCCTGTTCAACAAATACCCTACCAACTCTTCAGAGCTTAATTATGCGACTCCCAGCGTGAAACATGTCAAAACTCGATATGAAGACACTGCGGTCTTCTTGCTCGTTTTCACTTAAAGTCTCAAATTAAGTCTCGCCATAATATGTGACTAATATAAAAAACGTCATTCTGCAGACAGCGAATCTCCACACAGAGGATGAAATGTCATTAAGCTGATTCTTTCTGAATTAAGGTTGTGGAAA
Source organism: Eristalis intricaria (assembly GCA_964034865.1). Taxonomy (NCBI): domain Eukaryota; kingdom Metazoa; phylum Arthropoda; class Insecta; order Diptera; family Syrphidae; genus Eristalis; species Eristalis intricaria. The sequence continues at coordinate 109,837,684 of OZ035873.1, read as the reverse complement.
AAAAGTAATCTCTGAAAAATGTTAACTCTAGACCTAACGTCGTTCCTCTCAGCATCTATAGAAAATGTAGGTTCGGCGATTCGAACGCTATAAGAATTCTATAAAGAGTCTCGTTTTGCCACTTATCAGAGGAAGAGTTGTGTACATTCGAAAAAACGCAATTTTTTTAATTTAATTACCTAGGTTAGGTTAGGTAGTTGGGCTGCTAGCGAATTCACCACCACACTTAGACCATATTGGTCCATTGTGATACCCATAGTCAGACTACTACCACTGATTGACCTCCAACACTCCAGTGACAGTATCATTAATTTGAACACAACGGCAAATGGTGACTGGACCAGATTTGAAAACCAGATAAAAGCGTATTAACCTTGCTTTCACTGAGATTCGAACCGGGGACCCCTCTAACCAGGGGCTGGCACTCTACGAACTGCGCCATCCAGTAATTTTATTAACTAACCTCGGCTTCTGTGAAAAATGTCACAGAAGTTCATTTCTGATTGAATGGGTATGTTAATAAACAAAACTGCGTATTTGGTCCAATAAGGAAAATGAGGCATTGCAAGATCCAACCTGGAAGCTTTTTGGGTGCACTTCGGGGTAGTTTATATGAATAAACGAGAGTCCTATACTTTGGATGATCACTCAATTAATCCATTTGGACTATCCTCGACTCCAAAACAAAAAGCGAAAGCGAGAGTTGTTTTTCCTTTGCATGAGTGAGATATAAAAATTGGAAAAAAGATTATGTCCGTACGAAAATTTGATATGTATCGAAAGCGATGTGTATTTAAACACTTTAATTAGAAACTTAGGATAATGTTTATTCTTTTCTTATACAGAAATGTGGTTTTCACCTCGTTACACACCGACATTTAAGCATTTCCGCATTGACGTGTTGCATATTCAATTCAAAGACATATGTATGTGCTCCATTTTTGAAAATTTGTTTTTTACATATACCATTTCCTTTACTTTTTTTCACATTGTTACAGAATGTATTAAACGTTCATATTTTGGCTTCTGACATCAATAGGTTTTCAAACAAAAACAGTTTAAAGCAAAAGCTGTAGCTTAAAGTTAAATTAATTTTTATACATACAGTGGACTCTCCCTAAGTCGAACTCGCCCTAACTCGAAATTTTTCGCCATATTTTACATACATTTCCCTCAAATATCCATACCATAACCTCTCTCTAAATCAAACTCTCCCTATCTCGAACAGATTGTGATATCCCGTGCCAATTCGACTTAGGGGGAGTCCACTGTACTAACAATATCTGTTATCCATAAATTTTCAATTATCTCGTATTTGACACGTATCACCTTGTCATTGTCGCGCTTTTGGTGTCTTTCTCTTGCTCTCTTGCCCTTACTCGCTCCCTGTTCAGCTTAGTGTCGCATTCTTAATCGTTTTGATCGCAGTGCTGTCTTGCTTAGTAATCGAAATAGGACATGCCTGTGGGAATTAATTTAGTTAAAACAGAAACTATACTTGTAAACGCATAATAAATTTTCTTAATAAACGATCTATCTAACGCAAAAAGAATTTTTTAAATCGGGCTAATATTTCCTGAGAAAAAGGGAAACAAACGAAGAACCAAAGTCTATAGCAGTTTATATTAGTATGGATATAAATTATATTAAACATAATATTTATATAATTTTCTAAAGCAATTGCTGCACTGTATGGCGGCTTACTGTCCGGCGTAGAGGTTATGCCTGAAACACAATAGTGCGTTTGCGCTCGCGTTGTCTTTCAACGCACGCAATTCACTGGCCATGCACAAAATACAGCGTCGACCTGCGTTAGTGAATAATGAGAGAGATGAGAGGATCGTTATAAAACGTAAAACGTATTCCATCGCACGTCATTATTCAACATGGTGGATATTTTTTGACAGAGGGGTGCGCCCAGATTGAGAGTTTTCTTCCAAATTGAGAGTATTTTGTGTCAGCTGTCATTTGAGAAATGAAAACAGCTGATTAAAAATAATTTAACGGCAAAAGTCATTTCAAATGAGTGTATGCAGAAAGGCGGCAATATTTTTCTTCTAGTAGATGAGAGAGAGAACAGCTGATAAATTGAGTATTTATTTCAACGCAGTGCGTCATCGTAACATGAAGTCGACTGGCGCAGCGCACTATTGTGTTTCAGGTATTATTCCCAAAATACATATGACCGTGAGAACAAAGCAATATTTCAATGGCACCCGATATGCAACTTTTATTTCTTTTAATTAACAGTCCTATTGCGTTTCTTATGCGAATAAACCAACGCTTAAAAAATAACCCTTCATGAACACGAGATACCTAGTGACTCACTTTTTCTTATATTTTCAATGAAATTCTGGATCTTCTGTTTAATGTCCCATGGATCCACGGCACAACTTTATTCCCCAATCTACCTTTCTTAATTATCAAGTAAAGATGGTTTTAGTGCCTTTAAAAAATGTGTTCCATTGGACTCAAACCGCAACACCTTAAAATGCTGCTTATGGATGGCACAGTTTTCTCGGCATTCTGTTTGCGGATCCGGAAAAATAAATTGCTCGCCCTATGAACAGTATGAGTCAGTAAATGTTTGAATTTATCATGTCATTCATTGTTCTTATTTCCGAGTCTCAAACCTGATTCAAAAATTCATTATAATGCACTTCCATTGATTAAACAGACGACAAATTCAGTTCCCAGTCCCCAAGGCAACCCAGTCCCCAACCAGGGCGTGATCCAACTCTCCAGAGCTTAATCAATTCGCAACGTGCAACACGTCAAACCATTAGTCATGAAGACACTGCGCTCTCCTTGCACGTTCCCGAATAATATTTGCTTCACCGTGTGCAATGGCACATTAGTGGGACATTCCTTGCATATCTAAGCAAGCGAAAGCATGTACAAAAAGTTAACCAAAACAAACAGTTCCGAATTTGAATCTGATCACGTTTTCATTCACACAGCCAAGTCGGAGGCACTCTGCGAAGCACACGGCACTTGACATCCGTTGGCAGGGACGGACGAGGCATTCGGCACAAGACTCAAAAATTTATAACGCCAATTTGTTGTGAAACCTTATTAAACGGATCATAAACCTTTACTGGGTGTACATGTAATAATTTATACGTGTAACCAAATTTACTATGCCACATTACACCGACCGAGCAACAATGCCTCTGCCATCAGCAGCACGCTCCGTGGCGTCCATCGAGGACCTGTGCTCAAAGCCAATTCCCGTCGAGTTTGGTCAAATCGATTGCTGCTCCTTCGGAGATGTGAAACCCCAATATCATTTCCATTGTGGGTAGTCGTAGCATCTCATCCATCGGATGGATATGCTCTCCTTCATCGGTTGTACGCCCTTAAAAGCCAGACCGGGCAGCTACACAATTTCCTTTCATATCCTTAAATTTAAATTGACAGAAATGAGGCCGATGTGCTCTTTTCTTTCGCCTCCACCGCCTGCGGCTGAGTGCAGTATCCCGAAAGCGGGGTGGCAGTTGTTTGCCGAGAACGCCATGGATGGCTGGCTTGTATTTGCCTCCGACAACCACGGAGATACATTTTGTAGAATCAATCGGCGTGAAATAACCGATTTCATGTTACGAATACAAATGTCGAATAGTGTAGCACTCGTCTCTTCCGCACGGAGGGTGAATGTGCTACTCGAGGGGGTGCGGATACGCCCGGTGTGAGGTGATTTGTACCGAGCTAAGCACCATGAAAACACAGAACAACCAGTTATCGTTGTGGGGAAATTTATGTCGACAGTTCCGGAAGGCACATCCTGTCTATTAAGCAGGGAGAATGAAATTATGGACTTATGGCTGTGGTGTCCGAAAAGTACAGGCGCAGGGCATGTCGTGGCTATGGGCATGCATACATGTGTAGCTGCCATAGAACATCCGTGCGACACCTTGTGTGTTGAGGAAGTTTCACTCACGCCGAGCATGGGCATCTTGTATCCGGTAAATTATCACCAGTCAATGGTTTGATTACAAGCTTAGATGTAAAGACTGTGGGAAACAATTTCAACATTTTTTTTCCCGCGAAATTTGTGTCTTCTGCAGTGTCATTTGGATTATGTGAATGTTTTCCTCTGTTAGAAAAAGTGCAGGTGTAAAGTCGCCGGAAACAGCTTCGTTGTATCCAGGGTCTGTTGTGCAATGGAACTTTGTTGGTCTCCTGGTGAGGATGACCTGGGTTCTAGCTTTCATATGGACTACTTGCATCGAAATGGACCTACGAATTGCGACAAAACGAGGGGTGACATCTAATGGTTCCAGCAGATGCTATACATTGCCACTGAAGTTCATTGCATACTGAAATATAGCTTGATTCATGCTCAAGGCTTTGACTTTCTGAAGGATTCCTTAACAGCTGTGTACAAAGCTATAATCTGACTTAGAATAATTTCTGTATATTTGTTATTAGATACCCGTTTTGAGCTGCATAGACTCTGTTTGGATCGGTAACATTTGAGGCGTCTGCTATTACATTGTCCCAGCAAGACTGGAATGAACAGGGCTGAATTGAATTTTCTGTTAAGGATTAGAATTCTTCACCATTTATTGTTATGTGAAACAGTTATTGGCGTTCCTTGGCAGTAAATGTTTGCCTTTACGGCAAGCGGCATGATCCTGTCACGTCATCAGGCCATCCAGAACAACACTGCTCAGCCCAAAGACTCCTCGACTCGGCGCATGTGAGACTACTAAACTTGTGGAACCCACAAGTGAAGGCTATCTTGGCGTACGAAATTGAAGGCTGCCTAAGGATCATGCCATGTGGGGAGGCTTGTTGGCTGAGACCTATTTTTACACCGGAGTGTTGCGCTACTAGAAGAAGAAGATAAGGCTTAGGAAATACATACATATGGGATATAATTTTGCAATTAGAAGAGCAAGAGACACTACTCTGTCCATAGATGTTTGCCATTGATTACCATATACCGAATTTATATCGTCCTTTACTTTATGAAAAGAAGAAATATCTTTCTTCGGCAAGAAAGCATTTTATTTCTCAACATAGTATCGTTTTAGCTCGGTACATTTGGTCCGATCTTCTTTTTTCTAATGTTTATTATTTCTCCCAAATAATAGGTGCCATAGGGCCCTTAAATAGGGGCATTTTTCATAGATCACCGTCATTCGACCCCAATCTAGCTATTTCTTCAGGCTTGAAAACAGGAAGCACTCCAATGGGTCTAAATCATAAGGAATGAGGTAGCAGGTCGTGGCTTAATTTATGGATTGTGAGATGATGGTTTTGGAGACGTTCACTTACTCTTCTTTGAACGACTGGATGGGGCAGTTGGTAGTTAGTGGGGTCCTTGGTTCGAATCGCAGTAAGAGTAAAGTTAATACGCTTTTATCTGGTTTTCAAATCTGGTCCGGTCACCATTTGCCGTTGGGATCCATTTAACGGCACTATCACTGGAGTAGTCAAACTGTGGTAGTAGTTTGACTGTGGGTATCACAATGGACTACCAGCCCACCTACCCAAACTAACCTACTTTTCCCAAGGTTATCGATGTGAATGGCTCCGCCTGCATCCTAACTGTGGGCATGCCTTTAGCCGACAGACCAACTATGCCCTTCCTTAGTATAGATTCATTCGAAAATTCTGAAACTGTCTGGATAGTTTTTTGGTCTGTTGTGTGTTGTGATGGATCCAGATTCATTCAAAAATTCTGAAACTGTCTGGATAGTTCTTTGGTCTGTTGTGTGTTGTGATGGATCCATGTTTTCTTCATTCCTTACAACAGCGCAAGCACTCCTACGAAATTATGACATACCGGTGCTTATGGTCGAGTGTGATCAATCGCGGCAACCATAGTGCGGATAGATTTTGTCAAAATGTTCATACAATGTTAAAACAGCTTCAGCCAACTCACGTTGTTTAATTTTTCAATCATCCATTATAATTTCATGGATCCTACCGACAACTTATCGCGTAATGACCTCTTTTAGGCGACCTGTACGTTCGGCGTCGCTTGTGTTAGTTGGCCCCTATAGAAGTCTTTTCCACGAGAACCAACCAACACATGATTCACTTTATCTTGCATTTTCGTTAAAATTCATCAATCCATCAATGACTGTTAAGTGCAAACTGAATGACGAATCCTGCTCAGAACTTGAACATGTTGCAATAGAACAGTGTTGCATTTAAATTTTCTGCGCGGATAGTTGAAAATTGACTGACATATCTAAGGACTCTCACATATTTTTTGCAAAGAACGGGCAAAGATAAGCTAGCTACGAGGCTCTTGATTGAATAATATTATCTTCCTTGCGGGCTGATTCTGCCAAGGCCACGGCTGTCAGCTGTTCTAGCCTTTACATGGATGGCATGCACAGGGATGACTTCTAAAGAGGTGTCGTGTACAGAGATGGAATGTGGTGGAATCGTTACATCTTCTAGATCGAAACTACAGTGCTCAACAACACTATAAGTTCGCTCACACCACGCATATACTCCACAATACAACTAAAGTTTACCCATTTACCTTCGAACCACGATCTATTCTGTGAAAATTTAAAGCTTGAACTATTTATTCATAAATGCATTTCGACTACCGCAGGATGACATGCGATTTATTTTTAATTATCATTCAATCAAATAGCATCATTAATTAAGCTTGGGGCTTTAAGCAATTGCATACATGACATGGTAAGCAATGCTTTACTCATTGAGAAAATGTGGATATATTGTAGAGATTAGTGATGGGCATAATCGAATGATTTTAGGAATCGAGACTTTAGTAATCGAGATATTTTAATAATCGAATGATCACTGGAGAGGGGCGCATTCGAATGATTATTCGAGTCGTAGTCGATTAGTAGAACATCTCGATATTCATTCTAATGACTACTAACTCATTCGAATTACTACTAAGTAATCACTAACTCCGGGTCGCCGTGGCGTAGTGGTTTAGTGCGTCGACTCCTACGCAGAGGGTGCCAGGTTCGATACCCGAATTTACCACCTTTCATATTTCACGGCTCCACCTCTTTTGAGTCACTGACAATGCTCATGGAGTATTTCCTGTCTAGAAAAAGCTTCTCAAACTTCGCCGTTCGGAGTCGGCATTAAACTGTAGGTCCCTTCCAATAGTGAAAGAACAAAAGCTAGGCCCAGGTCCGCCTCGGACTGTCGCGCCACCCATATTATTATTATTATTAATTACTAACTACTAATAGAAGATAACTTTATAAATGTCTCACTTCCACTTCCATAACCAGAATGAAAGAAAAACGTAAAGGAAAGGAACTCAAGTTTTATTCCACTTCATGGTTCATTAATAAGAACTTGGAACTCTCTTATGCTAGTAATATTGTACTTAGTAATTAGGTAGCAGTTTCGAATGAGTTAGTTGTCATTTGAACGAGTTAGTTCTCGTCGAGAAATACTAATCAGGAACATAACCGGAATGAAAGAAAATCTTTAAGGAAAGGAACTCAAGTCTTATTCCACTTCATGGTTCATTAATTACTTAGTAATGAGTTAGTAGTTTCAAATGAGTTAGTAGTCATTCGAACGAGTTAGTAGTCATTCGAATGATTGATTGAGAATCGAGATGTTCTCGAGATGTTGTATTAATTGATAATCACTCGGATAATCCGCCCATCGAATCGAATGCGCTCTAGTAGACCATCTCTACAAGCCAAAGCAGATAACTCATGACATTTTCGTCCGAAATAAAACAATGCCCTCCAATTAGTGATTGTCATTTGGAACGGGTATTTTTTTTGTGCTGATTCATATTGTACAATATCAATTACACTCAGACCGTGCAATTTGTCAATCAACGAATAATTATTTCATCCCACGATGTAGGAAATCAGAATCATCCACAAATTTTACTGCCATTAGTTATGCAACGGTCGTTAGTGAAATAATTTACGAATATAAGTATGTGCGGCTCATTTGTCAAAATCCCATGATTTCTTAATTATCTACAGAATCGTGCTATGGCCCGGACGACCCTGTCACAGGCCGAGTCAAAATAAAATCGACAGTGCACGACATAAAGGACACAATTTCATTACATGTCAATTTGTGATCCCATTTTATACGCCATAGAGAATGAACATTCTACCATGACAAATCCCTCCCCCTCCCCCCAGCTCTCCATCCCTCGGCCATTCAAAACATACGCAAAAATTCCTGCCTCACATGGGTATCAAGTTGGGGACACCAAAGGACTCATAATGAAACATCATTTGTCAATTTCAAAACGAAAAGGGAATAACAATGGAATCACTAACCGGAGAAAAATGTTGAAGTTCGCTAGTAAAAGCCGGCAATGGTGGGCTTCCGCTCAGCTCGGTTTCTGATCTATTTTTTTTTTGTTCTACTCTTGTTCACATTGTATATTGCTTCTGTCAAGTCCCAGGGACCTTGTTCTCCTTTATTGCTCTCGTTTTGGGGCTTTTATTCTTGGTTGCCGCTTCTGTCTGAGTCAGTCGAAACGAATAATAATAATTATTCCCATCATGTTTTACAATACCAATGGACACACACATATGAGTTACTGCGTAAGTCATCGAGGGGGGTTGTGGAATTATGTGAAGGAATGCTTCGACAATTGTCATATGTCATTCACTAACTTGGAATGGGGTGGGTTTTTTTTTTTTGCATTTATACTTCGGGGGTTTCGTTTTTGTTCCACAATTGTATGAAGTTTGTTATGTGCCAGTAGGGCGTAGGAAACTTTTTCACCGACTTATGAACCTCACCGGTAGTGCAGTGAATGCGGCTGCAGTTCGGTTCGAGGTTCGGTGACAATGTGGGCTACATTTAACAATGAGTCGAAGTTCTAGAGCATTAGATACCGCATGTTTGCAGAAAATTCACAACAATAACTGATTACGCTCAAAAATCAGAAGAACGCATGTGGAACCATGTAAAATTTCTAAATGCATTCCATGCTATTCAATGACAGCCAAGCGAGAGGGTTCACTGATCTACTGAATGTGGGAGAAAATGTTATCCTGCGGTTGATGTCATTCAACCTACAACTCAAGTAAGCAAGACCTCAAGCAGAAGTAGAAATTCAAATTAAATCAGAGAGAATTGATATCAATTTTCAAGAAAAATCTTTTTGTCTCATTTATGCATTAGAAGTGACTTTTCATGTTGTCTATAGGCAAGAAACTAGGCAAAACCTAACAACTATCAAACGCAATGCCATTGGGGTGTTTGGAGCTCTCGGAAAAATGCTTCACTGGAAGAATTTCTGATTTGAAGAACACTGTGCGTGAGTTGGTTAATTTTTTTCCGGATTGAAAAGAATGCATTTGAATAAAAGAGTTGGAATTAAATAGAAAACATTGTTTCATTCATGGAATCAGAAAGTGCATAAACAAGGGACATCCACTGCTTTGTTGGCACTTAGGCACTCTTTTGTTGAAATTTTGCATGAATATTCGCAGCATTTTTGCTCCCATAATTCACGGAAGGTAGTAGGATTATTGACATAGACCTCGAAATAACCCCACAAAAATATATGACATAAGATTTCTAACACGATCTACGGGCCAATTCTGATCATCGGAACGAGAGAGTACTCGATGAGGAAAAGTTATATGCGGTAGTTAAATTGTTTCACGGGCTGAATGGCATGTAGCGCCGCCGTGTTGAAAGCACATATTGGCCACGTTTACTGTAGAGATGGCCGCAGATTCAAATCCTGGGACATGCTCTATAATATGGCTTATATATTTTTAATGAAATATAATTTTATCATCCGTCTCTGATCGATCGAATTGAAAGACCTATACCATACACAGTCGGGAGGAAGATAGTGGAAGGAGACCGTCGAACGTAGGGTATCTTTGAACTCCACATACGATTTACTTGTTTTATTCAATGGTACCCCACAAAGATGTCTTCCACTCCCCTAGTGTTATCAAACTGTTTGGTTTTCATACTGTACATGCGTAGATTAACGGGCGCCATTTTTAAATAAGCTAGAACAGGGCTAGTTGTCGCAGGGGGAAAAAATGAAACAGCAAACAAAAATAAACACTGTCCCTCTCAGAATTACGAAATACGTGATAAAGACACATTTTTGTTTTTTTTTTTTTCGCAACTTTCGAGGTGTGTTCTTCATTTGCTCAATGACCATCGAGAAAGAAAGATCTACGACGGGTGCCAAGTAATTTGCCATGAACATTAGCACTGTGTCCCTGTGTTTACAACCAGCTTCATTCAATCCTGAGGAAAGGATGCCTTATTCGAATGCGCGAAAAACAAGAAGCCCATTGCACGCTAAGAGTGCAAAATAAAAGCCTCATCTGAAAATATTCAAGAAGAATAAACGTGTTTGACAGATGTGAAATGGCTGTATACACATGCATCACGATACCACGGTATATACGTACAAACAACCAAGACATTTACCGCAATGTGACAATTGACGTACTACACCAACAAAAAAGTAGACTCCTAACAAAATTAAAAAACTTGTACAGGCGGTTTACTGACAGACGTAGTGAGGAAGTTAGGACACTGAAATCGCTAATTAAGAACATTCAGACATTAATTGCCCAGAATTACAGACTTTCTGTTAATTCTTACTGGAATGATAAGGTTCGGGCTGTTAGATCTAACAACCCGAGCATGTTCCCGCAAATAAACAAATTCTTCCGTAGCAAAAATAGCGATCTTCCGTGTCTTAAACTTCCCAGAACGACGGACAACGAACGTATACTGACTACAGCAGGTATCACTCCAGATAATGCCGTACTCGACGATAACTTCTTTGTGGTCGAAGATCCGCAAGAAAAAATGGAGGTACTAGGCGCGGTCTTCCAAGAAGTGTACAAGGTGAATGAGAGCGTTCGCCCGAACCACGACTTGGATAACCGCGTACTGGCTAGCAACTCTCAACTTCGAGAAGACATGCAACAATGGCGATCTGAGAACACTGGCTTTGTCGTGTTCAATGATGATAACATGGCAGATAATGCCATCGCCGACGAAGGGGTTCATCCCCCGTTCATATCGAAGACAGAACTCCAAGCGGTTTTCGAATCATTAAAGAAGAAAAAGTCTGTTGGAATCGACGGGATCTCCAACATTGTGCTAAGACACCTCCCCCTGGAAGTGGTTAACATGTACACAATCCTGTTTAACAATGCTTTGAATAATGCACATTACCCAGAGCATTGGAGAACTGTGATTGTGCAACCCATATCCAAGAGAGGAAAAGATTCTTCGAATCCTTGCAACCTCCGGTCAATAAGTCTCCTTCCGAATATCAGCAAGGTATTCGAGAAGGTGATAAATAGAGTTCTGATCAACTGGACTAAGGACAAAAATATAATTCCGGATAACCAATTCGGTTTCAAAGCGGGGCATGACACTATTCATGCTGCGTCGAAACTGGTGTCGGATATCCAATGGAACAAGAGCCAGAAACAATGTTCGGGTGCCTGCTTGATTGACCTGGAGAGGGCCTTTGACACCGTATGGTTAGAAGGTCTTTTTTACAAGCTCAATCGGCTAGGCATAAGCAAACCACTGCTGTACCTACTGTGTAACATGCTTACCGGTAGACGGTTCGTAGTCAAGAATAGCAACGTGACCTCCACAGGTATATTTGAGGTAAAAAATGGTCTCCAACAGGGTGCCGTTAATTCGCCGATCCTGTTCAACATTTACTTGATCGATCTTTTAAGTTCTCTTCCTCATGCAATTGCGTATGCCGATGACTTGATCGTGTACAGATCAGGCAAAAAGATCGAGGAAATCACTACTCTCACGCAGGGTGACTTCGATTCATTCATGAGAAGTTGCGATGACTGGAAGTTGAGTATCAACTTTCAGAAGTCAGAAACCATTCTGTTCAGGACGCCGTTGTATAAGGCCTCGGCGGATACGAAAAAGAATTGGCGAAAGTTCTCAATCGTTGGAAGACACGAGGAACCACTGGCGCAAAAGACTGTAGTCAGATACCTGGGGATTTGGCTAGATCAGTATCTATATTTTAACAAACATGTAGATGCTGCTCTGGTCAGGGCCCGAGGCGCTTTTGCCCTTACAAAGAGACTGTTTTACAACAGCCAACTCGATGCGAGGGTGAAGGTCATCTGCTACATGGCGCTCATCCGGCCAATGCTCACCTATGGCTGTCCCGTGTCGTTCAACGTGAGTGCAAGCTTAATGAAAAGGATTCGGTTGTACGAGAGGGCTTGTCTTAGGGCTTGCCTTCGCCTTTATCGAACTCCAGAGTCCCAGTACATAAAATTCTATTCCAATGAGGTCTTATACAATAGGGCAAACCTGATAAGAGTGGACAATTTCCTGGTGAAGTTGATTCGAGGTCACACTGCTAGAGCGATGAACTCGGTCAATAACTTGATCTCGGGGGCTTACTACCCCAATCCATTATACCACGAAAGGGTACGTCACAACGGCTTCGTCCCCCCAGAAGCATTTCTCCATCTAGATAAGCACAGTCTGATACAAGACGTAAATGCGGTGCCGCTCATCTACCACGTCGCCAGATCAACCGTGGATGGGCGACTCAACCACGACCGTTCCGTCGCACAACGAGCTGAGGAGGGTCTCCTCCGGTTGAGTACGGCGGTATCCAGGTGGGACATTCTAGATGTTGCAATGCAGCATCAAAAGTTCTGGTGGCTGGGAAGCGAGGGAACTCCCTCCTCGAATCCTTTAGACCCCGGTTAGAAAGGTATTAGCTTAGACTCCCGCATGGGGAGCAGTCGTTTTCATGTCTTGCAGTGTATTGAATGTAAATATTCATATTTATTAGCTGCAACCTATGGCCGACGTACTTAGAATAGGGTAGTATATTTTAAGGTAGAGTAAGGTGTAAATTTAAATATAAAAAAAAAAAAAAATAATAATAATAATAATAATAATAATGTATATGTGTATACATGACGATACACGCATACATTGTGTATAATAAGGATATATGCGTATAAACATGTGCATATGGTACATGTGTATATGCATATATACGTAGGTTAGCTTAAGTTAGTTATTAAGTTTTATTTAAAGGTAGAATGTAAGTTAGCTTGTAAGTTTTTATAAAAACCGTCCTGTAGTTAAGTTTTCTATTTTTTCTTAACAGTAATGTGTTCCTTTTAAATTTCCATTTATATTTTATTCGTTAGGTTAGGTCGAAAGACATAGATTAAAATTAAGTTTAGCTTAGAGTGCCCGCCTAGGGCCAGTAAGTTAGAAATAAAAACATTGTTCGTCTAACTAGTTTTAAGCATTTTTGTCTAGTATGTAAGTTATTATGAATTAAATAATAAAAATGAATTAAAAAAAAATTCAAAAAAAAAAAAAAAGGCATATAGGGTGATGTCAATAAATTAATTTATTTTAGTACGAAAGGTAATATATAAATAATTATATTTTATAGATAAAGAATATAAATAATTGTTTATAAACTATTTTGGAAGATTAATGTAATGTCCATGTGCACTGTAGAGCCCTAAGAAGAATACATCATGCAAAGGTAGGCGCACACCAAATGCGCAAACGGATGCATTATGTTCATACATGTTTGTATAAAAAGCGTATTCGGACAACGACTCTTAATAAATTGTAACAACGTACCCCTGCAGGAAATATTTTTTCAAAGTTGTATTCTGAGAACATGGGCGCTGATCTTTTCTCATAAATTTGTAGTTGAAACGTGCATTCAAAAATGTTTGGTAGATTTATCTCTAAATTTTGTAGAAGCAGCATTGTTTTAAGTAACAAGTATTACTTTACGACTCAATCTTCCGCCTATCGTAGTAAGTGTGTTTCGGGATATACTATCAAATTATGATCGTGCTTAACCAAATAATCCGTATCTCTTGAAGTGATATCTGGTTAGACTACTTCTCTATTCCAGCGATATGGACTATGCAGTTGGTAATTAATCTTCTCTTCCAAATACCATCAACGCAACCAAGACCAAGGATTGAACGCACCTTATTTCGGTCTTATTCTTTTAATCTTACGATTTCCCATGTATTCGAGCCACAGAGAAGGACACGGATGATCATGGTCTTAACGGCAGCTTGGTCGTTTGAGTGTTGACTCCACAATTCAATTGCCTCTTGAGCCTAATGAAAACAGCGATAGGCAAGAGCTATTCTGCATTTAATCTCGGTGCTGGTCGGGTATTCGTTCTGTTTACTTAAGGACAGATGATGAGGTCGCTGGCATGCTTTAATGGTGTATGTGTATATCTACATAGTGTGACAAAGTCGTCGATGGTATGTATTCTTTCTTAACGAGTGCAGAAACTTAATTGTGCCGTCGCTGACTTCCCGCTAATAAATTCATATAGAAATTGCATACGTATGTCATTCACGCAAGTGACAAGTTGAGAAGAAATCAAGATTGCTTCTACTGATTTCCTCTAAGCCAACGGCAACCTACTACTCTCCAATTCGTTTTATAAACACTCAACGTTTTTGCTGATGTGCGTTTGACTTCGATGGTCTCCTAATGTAAGTGTTGTTCTTAGCATTCTCACTCGATTCACTTTGTAGCAAACTTTCGCTTTCATCATCTTCTCTTTGTGTATGAATTTGCAACTCTTACGAAATCAATTGGCAAATTTAATCTACTTCGCGTTTACTTCGTGAGATTTTTTTGTGATTTTCTGATTTTAATCTCAACCCTACTTTGCCTTCAAATCGAACACCCCTGTGGAAATGCAATAAATTTAATCTATTTATTTTCGTTTCAGGTAAGTCTACATGCCAAGATGTAATCCGTTCGCATCCACAGCCGAGTAAGTGAATAACCACCGCCAGACCCATGCCTTCGTAAAACACTTCTAATCCATACACAAAATCAAAATCTCCTTCTTACAGTCTGACTTTGTAAGGCAAACGAAACGGTTACCTCATACAACAAACTTTCTTCGTAGCACCGATCAACGCGAAATTGTTTCCTTATCCAATTTCTAACCGGACAATTTATTTTCCAATCACTACACGGATAGCTGGGATACTCAAACTGGTATCACTCACACCCGACCGCACTCCTTTTCTTACGGCGCGGCGGCGGCGTCATCGTCGGCGGGGCATGAGTAAACTTTCGAATAGGCACATTTATCTAAAGTTTTTGACCTTTGCAATCTTCACAATTCACATATAGTCGCACATCCTTCACATCCTTTTTTTATATTTCGAGCACGATTTCGCTATTCATTTTTCGTCGAACTCGTAAAATAGCAAAAATATATAAAACTTTTACATCTACTCGTTTTCGTATCGCTAACTCAGTCAGTATTTCATTTCAGTATCCATCGGCCAATTTAATTTTATTATTATTGGGGCGCATTCATATCGTTAGCTTTCGCTTCTTCGCGATATTTCTTTCGTTTTCTCGTTTTTTTTTTTTTTTTTTTGTTTGACAATTTTGTCAAAGTAAGCGAAATACTAGTGGACACGGGAACGCGGTCCCAGACTTCTCTCCTTATGAGTTCCGAGACAGTTCAGTTCGAATGGCTTCACTTCACTAAAATTCACAGAAGCAACACAAAAATAAT
This sequence comes from Eristalis intricaria, assembly GCA_964034865.1. NCBI lineage: Eukaryota > Metazoa > Arthropoda > Insecta > Diptera > Syrphidae > Eristalis > Eristalis intricaria. The sequence continues at coordinate 109,822,149 of OZ035873.1, read as the reverse complement.
AAAATGCGAAGATATTTAATAATAAATACGCCGCGGGATGTAGGTATGACTGTAATGTCCTTGTCCCCATAATCGTTATTCCGCTGACAATCCTTGGAGCAGAGCAGAACAGAAAAAAAAATAAAACGAACATTTCGCTGATTGGAGATACTTGATTGAAGGGGCGTTACATGCCAGACAGAAAATATATTAAACATCGTACTCGCATCCAGCCTGGGGCTGGGTGAGAGTTGGGGGTGGGGACTTGCTGTCGGCAACCATATAACGATTTGTTGTACATTTCAATGCAAATGGACTGACGATTTCATTACCGGCAAGTTGTTAGCTAAATGTTTGCCGTTTCTACTGATTTTCTTTCTCTCGCTTGCTCGCCGCCCAGTTTGAGCATAAAGTACATTATGGTGTTTACTGGATGGACTTTGTTAAATTAAAAAAGTTGACTTAGCCATTTGATGTGGCGGTCGAGGCGACTTTGAGTGGGGTTCTTTCAGTTGCGTCAGTTGATGGAATCGTTTGGACTTCATTTTTATAGCGAGAAATTTTTAACTTTTCTGATTGAAACTAGACGGGGGTTTGGCGTTGGACATTACGTGACCGCCATGTTTAACACGAGATCCATTCGTTCGTGATGAGATTTTGGATATAAGGCGACATGTTAATTTGTCGCAAAGCTCAGCGATGGGAAGCGTGTAAAGATTAACTTGAGCCAGTCGTGATTTTTTTTGATAAGAAGTGCTGGGGTGGAACTTTTGAAGGATGTAATTTAAAAACAAAGTCGATCAACAGGAGGTAGTTGTGTATGAACCAATATCGTCAACCTCATAACAACTTGGACGTTGAAATAATAGCACGAGTGAATTTTTTCAAAGTTAGACCGGTATTCTTCTTTTTAACGGGCTCCCGCTCTATTGTTATCCTTGTTTGAGACACGGTAGACTTTCATACCCTGCAGCTGCTTCCAGTTATCCAGACCAAGTACTCTGGCATCTGCGATAGCTTGGTCCTTGAAACGGAGGTTCGGTCTTCTCTTCTTCTCGAACCTGTGCGCTGTGATTCGAAGATCTTTGCTGAATGCTGGAAGCGTGCTCTATTCATGTTGTAAAAATCATATCCATCCACCAACCACTTTTCCCGCAAGAACCTTTTAATTGTAGTAATACGTTGACCTAAGCTGCATAAAATGGCAATTAGGTTGTAGTTGCTAAGTTGTGTTGAATACTAGCTCTTTAAAATAATAAATCTATTTGAACCTGTGAACTGATCTTAATGAAATTTTAAGCAAAGTTTCAAGAGGTTTTTTCATGGTTCAAAAAATGATATTTTCCAATTTTATTTTTCACCGTTAATGAATAATCCGTTTAAACTACATCAGCAGTTTTTGAACCACGAAATAATCTCGTGGCACATGTACTAAGATTCATTCAGATTGGTCCACAGTTTCAAAAGTTACATACAAAGCGGGTGCTGCGCAACGTCCACCAACAAACTCAATAACCATATCAAAATTGTGCCTTTCGCGTGTATTACCGATGTCCGTTGCCCTGAAAACGATTTCGAGCAACAGTTTCGATGTGAGTATTTTTTTCACGTATATTCACCATGCTCTCATGTACGCACTTCAGGCTACCTCTAGTCGTACATTTAATGGATGTATTACACTTGGAAAACGATCCTGTGTATTTTGACATCCATCAATTAAATGCCTTCATTTTGTTGACAAGTATCATGTACCGGCAGCCAGCGGCTATTGACTGAAAATGTGAACAAAAAAATAACTCCTGTGATTTATGAATTGTGTACCCTCGTCGGTGTATATTGAAACTTCAATGTAATGAAACGTGCGCCGTTGGAAGGACAGCTTTAAGTCATCTAGCAACACAAGGTTAAAGCATTACGGCCTATTCCCTATTTGCGACGTTAAATTTGCTGTGGGTGATTGACAACATTTTAATTGTGAACATTTTAATTGCCTATGTGGTATTATCCCTCAGCCCGGAAGGACGATACACAATCTCATTTTTTCTTCATATAATTAGCAATGTTTCGTATAGACCTTGGACCTTCATTGTACCTGTCTTAAGGTTCACGAGGGGATTGCTTCTCAGAAGATATCAATATGTCCCTGCCTTAGGGAAGCTGTCTTCAAGTATACAAGTCTTACTCACGCCTTGAGCACTACGTGAGAATAATATTCTCCAATTAAATATAGGGCAACGTTGTATTTCGGAGTATGATCACTTACGTATATATGTCGGTCAAGAGTGCATGACTGGTTGTTCACTTGTGGATTTATTTCTATCAGCGGTAATCGCGCGTGCCGGGTGTCTGTTGATTAACCACAATTGGATGGCGTTCGTCAATAGTAAAGCGGGGGTTAAATTTGATTGATCGACCGATACACGAAACAAAATGCAAATGATAGCAAATAATACAATTATTATTCGCTAACTGTTTCTCCATAAGTCAGAATTGATTAAGTATATTCGCCTCGTTGGTATTTGAAATCAGCGCCTGTGTGGTTGTGCTCCAACGCGTAAGACGACGTCAGTCCCGCCGCCGATACTACTTCGTATTTCACCCTACGTCGAGAACGTCAACGAGAAAATTAAGATTTTATCTTTAACTTAATTCTCAGCTAAGGCTATAAATACATAATGGATATGCTCCTTCCTACTGCTCCACATGCCGAGCCACGCTGCGACACTCCACAGAGGCAAGGCGGAATAATTTGATCCACTCGAGGACATGCCGTTTTCGAGAGACACACTCCAAACTTCGACAGCAGTCTCGTAGCACAACACAGCACGAGTCCTTTAAATACGCGAACATTAACTTACTGAGGATTATGTAAATACAATTTTTGTTCGTGATTTTTAATCAAATGAAATGCTCGATTATTTATTTAGCTGTATTGCCTTTGCTCCCTCACTCAATTGCCACAGTCAGAGGCTTGCGTTCCAAGAGGACATTCGTCATTGAGAGAAAATTATGATATCCATCGCAAGCATTAATTGCTCCAATTAGGAAAGCATCCTTTCTTTTACCGAGCATTTTCACTCCACTTCACCGACTAGTCTCCAACGACGTTTGGACTCTTATCCGACGACGACTTGGATAAGAAATTAACGACGAAAGGGGCTCTCTAATTTCCGAGCGCCATTAGCCGAAATCGTCATGCATCCACTTTGTGCACCGACAAAATTACGAAAATCAATTATCGCTGAAAATCTCTCAACATTAGTTTTACATTTTTCAATTAAGATAAAAAAACGGAAACGTTTCGGTCGGTCTTCCTCGTCGTCGTCCTTTCAGTGGTGTGCTCTGACAAAAACTTGCTCATTTCTGTTTTGCTATTGGGACGAAATTACATTCGTTTTGTGTACCGCACACGCTGCGTCGCCGCGCCTCGCTTTATGAGGCACCCAACTGGGTGAGCGCCGGAAATTGAGGCTAACGTTTGAAGGACTTTTCAAATATAATTCCGGATGTTTATAATGAGAGGACGATCATAAGGAAACAGCAGGGCGCTTAATAGATACGAGTATGCAGTGCTCTTTGGGTGTGGGCAATCTTATTTCGCTCCTTTCATTCCCTAATGAAACTGAGATTTTAAGTGGCGCGTAACTTGTGGGTCCACAGGAGGATTGTGCGTAATTGAAAATGGCAGTACTTCCAACTGGGTGCGCTCACTTTAAATGATTGCGTATTCGAATCGAGATAAATTAATTACCATCTCAGTCTGGTTTGATTTTTGAGGTAAATTCAACAGAGAGAAGCGTACCGACTTCGGTTACGTGGACAACGAGTGTTTGTCAATATTTAAGGTCCATTAAGTTTTATTTCGGGGCGATGTTTGCGTGGCCATTAATTTGGCGGAGATATATTTTACGATTGCCATTCATTTGGGCTGCGAGCGTTCCGGTCTTCCGGTGTTTTAAGATGTGTATAATTTATTAGCCACGTTTTTGGCAGAAGTTTATCTGTTCGGAGATGGAAACAGACATTAACATCATCGGCCTTAATGAGTTACACGGGGGGTTATTGAGAAAGGGTTAGATTAGTTTTGTTTACCACAGATTTGATAAGATTCTTATACCAGCTTACTAGTGATTGATATAATCGCAGTCGGTGTAATTTCAGCGATTTCGTTTTTGAAGGTATTATATATTCATGATTATAGATGATTGTTTCGTTGTTTTTCGTTGTGAGCTTGCACCCAAAGTAGTGGAGTAGTTTTACACACAACTTTACACTCAACGGGTGAAACCGAGCGGGTAATGGGGGTCAAAGGATGTCATAGACTTTTCTCTTTCCTCGGCCGAAGAAAATCCTTCACATGAACTTTTGGTGATGTAGAACAGTCTTCTTTCTTCGCTGTGGAACTGTCAACTGAAGGACTTTATTCAAACAGAAATTGTGTAAAAAAAAATCGAAGTAGAATATTGAAAGCATTCCACACTTGCTAAACAATTTCACAATCCATTCGTTAGCATTGTCTTCAACACTTTATGGCGTCCATCTTGGCCATTTGCGGACCGTCCTTTTTTTTAATTCATTATTCAATTCAATTCTTAGACTTACGTACGAACCAGGTTTTTATTTCTAACTTACTGGCCCTAGGCAGGCACTCTAAGCTAAACTTAGTCTTATTCTATGTCTTTCGACCTAACCTAACAGGGGGCAAAGTATAAATGGTAATTTAAAAAAAAACTTCATATCAGAAACAAATTGGAAATAGTAATAATTTCCTGACCGTCCTTCAGTTCATAACTTATGCCAAAAATTGTCTGATTACTTCACCATGTTCACCGCTTGCTTTTCTGTTAAACGACAATGGTGAAGTGCGTATCAGCTCTTCTCAAGTTACTTGAACCCTCACTGACTCTTGTGTATTACGAGTAATGCATGTACTGCTCTTCTAATACCTTTCACAGCTTATCGCCAACTTGACTCAATTTAAGCTTAAAACATGGACCTTCACGTACCTGTTCATCTTTATGGTTGGAACTTGCTAAAAGTCCTCTAAACCTTCTCTATTAGTTGAGCTCCCATATAATTTGTCCTCTAGGTCACAGTCCTCCCCCCGCTCCATTCTTTCTCCGTCTCTGTTGCCTGTACGTTTACTGCGCATCGTTTGAAAGGATTCATCCGACAGTTGCTAACAATACAATACGCGAGCGAAAACGTCCTTGAGGATGAAGAAGATTTTTTGCAACTCCTAACACAGAAGAATCCAACCACCTTTCGCGAAGGGAAATACGACTGTTCCAGCTTCTCGCCCAGACTGTTTTGTTATTTCGCTGTTGGCCAAGGCCTCGTGCTATTGTTGTCGATGCCACAGTGTTCAGTGTCTCGGTTGTTCGCGGTTGTCTCTGTCATCCTTGTCGTTGCTGTCGTCCAAATTGCGTGCCTGGAATTCCTAATTGCATTTTCTATGAATAAAAACAATTTTCTCGAAAATTGTGGTTTTCTCCTTTGTCATAACGTAATTTGTGTCTGAAGTTTGAAGCAATAGAATGCCTTCTTCCGAACCGAAGTCGCCGCCATCGCCGACACCCAAGCAGCCGCCACTGCCGTCGCCGTCGTCGTCGACATCGTCGTCAAGATGACGTGGGTTAATTGAGATTTTAGAAATACGAACATTTCTTTTTGCGTGCTTCCTCTGTTCATTGACAACTGAACACTTGTGCTGAGGGGGCTCTGTTTAGCATAATTGATGGTACGTACCTACTATCGGAGAAGAATGGTTGGACAATGAAAACAAAATTTCACAATGAATCTGAAGCTATTGTGCTTGAATCACCGGAGGGTTGGCTGTTTACTATGAAATACGATCACGGCAGGGGTTTTGATATTTTTGTTTGTTGACCTCGCAAGAAGGTGTTGGCGTTGAAACTGAATCGAATCAATAACTTAAATATATTTCCCAGCCCCGCCTTTGTTTGTTGGAAAATAATCTTATTGATTAGAAATTCCTCATTCATTCATGGAGGATTCTATTAATAAAGCGACAAATGCATGGCCAATGAGTTAATCAGGAAGTTCTGTCGCGATTTGCAATATGCTGAGCATAAATTTCCTCGGGCGTTCCCATGAACTGAAAGTGTCAAGAAGCTCTACAATTAAATTATATGCAGTACACTTGCTGTAGAGTGAACACGGTTTGACTGAACAACCCAAACTTTTTTCTAACGTTGTCCATGAATTTTGTATTTTTTCTATGGATGTATTGACACAAAAAATATGATAACAACATGAAGTAATAAAAAAATAAAAATAAAAACTCACAGGATACCTGAACTGCGGAAGGCCCTAAAATGCACGCTAACTGATGTGAACAAGCTCGCTCGTATGAACAGACCTTTCATTAGTTTCCTCAATAGCGGGGTCTACTGCAAAATCCGTATAAAAACTTAGGTACATAAATCAAAAATGATGGGACTCAAAGATTTCACATAGTGTAAAATTGTTGGTTGAAGACTTAGGTCTTTAGCCTAAACAATTATGGAGCTATCATGAAGGCATTAGATAGTTTTAGCGTGGGTAGGAATATTTGGAAGGAGCTTCCTTGAAAATAAAGACTGGAAGGAGCCTTTCTTGCAACAAATGACTGAATTTTGAGATTTTCTTACACCGCATCGAGTGGCGTATACTCTTCTGTGAAAGTAACACGTGGAGAGTGCCTTTCGGATTATCCGTCCCAAAGCCTGGCTCCCAAGCCTCGATGGCCATGCAAGTATGCTGGATGGACTACATATCGAATAAGTCGTAAGCGAATACTATCTCCCATTCCTCGACTTCAGGGGACCCCCCCCATTCTAGATTTAAAATGTTGACGATTTTCCATCTGCTGGTAAATGAACATAAATTATTTTTTTCAAAAAGAAGAAAAGAATCTTACATAATTTTTTGTGGCCAAAAAATAGCCCTTCTTTTCGGCGGCGCATGTGATTTCTACTCACGGGAACATCTGAAACCGAAAATTACAACGGGATTAGAAAGAGTACATGTTTGGCTCTGGTATTAACTAGTATTATTAATTTCGCACAAAAATTAACGAAATGGCGGGCCTTTGAACTTTTTTTTTTTTTTGAAAATCGCCTTTTTTTTCAGCCTCAGATCAAGTTAAAAAGTAGAAGATCTTCACAGATTTAATTTAACCTAGTTCATACTATAGCTATATATGCATAGAATAACGTATTAAAATTTGGAACCGATTGGATTAATAGTTTTTGAGTAACCTCATGCGCCAGTCGTAAAAACACTGTTTCGAGAAAAACGCGTTTAAGATTTTGAGAAGCAAATTCTTGGGCTTAAAATGTACCTACGTTCAATAATAAATAGGCTATACCTTCAAAAGTTTTTGAAATTTTCACTTAAAATTTTAAAGGAACATTCTTGAATAGTTCGAAAAAGCTTCGAATTAAATAAAAAATAATATAAATTTTTTTTAAGCCAAGAATGGGGAGGGGGGTCCTTTTCAAAATACCCTTCCGGTGTTATTTCCTAAGAAGGAAGAAGTGGAACTCATCATCCCATTCCCATGACACCATATGCAGGGGCTGTAGCGACGAGCAAGAAATAGATTGCACTTCCCTCGTAAATAGATAAAGGGACAAAAATCTCCAAATTGGAAACTACATGTATAATTGGGACAGAATGAGATTTTGCTCAATTTATAGGTTCTCTCGTATCGAGGCCCCTCCAATTTTGTTCGCATTTTCTTAGTCGAATGGAGTGTCCCGTTAAGGAAGTTTCACTCTATTTGATATTCAAATGAAATATATAAAACCATAACTTTTTAGTATTTAGTCGGTTCTTTGTTATTTCACATTGCTCGCGCTTTGTGCTTGCAAATATTCTTATCTTTTATTTTTACTTTTCTTAAGCAACCTTTCCGATGCGTTAAAAGTGTTTTACCGTTGTTTAAACACGCCTTGTTGTTTCTGCTAGGAAACACGATTTCATATGATAGATACGACTCCATTAATACATAACGTCAAACAATTTTTGTGAAAGAATACCGTCAAGTATTGAAGAGAAAATACTTATTGAATGCTTATTTTATTATTTATATACATTTTTCTAGTACTGAATTATAGTACTAATATTAACTTTAGTACTAATTTTTAGTACTTAATTTGAGTGAATTTTTTTTTACTTACTAATTGAACGGTTGTGATGTCTATTGTAAGAGGAACATACTCGACCAATACTCGTCTATCAATCCATCCATAAGAGGACCATTTTTACTTATTAAGAAAAATTAAAAATACTCGTCTATCCATCAGACAACTTGTTTTATTTTTCATTATTTTCATGCTATGACATATTTACAGAAAAGTGTACGATTTCCCTTTCAACAACTGTATCAATCAAATGATGTTCGACTGGACTACACATTATTCAGTGTTCTCCGCTCTTATAGTTGCCGAACTTGATTGACAATTTTGCTAAGATTTCGATACATTTTGATCGATCTGCTTAAATTATGTGTTCTCGAGAATGGCTGTAAGTAAAGTAAGAAGGTTTTGCCATTATGATGGGGAATTAGTTAATTACGATAACAGAATCATACGTATTTAGTACTGTTTTATTTTGTCATAGTAACACGAAACTCACTTCGCAGTGGCTTCAGGCTTCAGTTCTAGAGTCAATTGGACGACGTTGCCAAGCAGACATTTTGGCCTTGGTTCACGTAGAATATCGAAATAGCACCGAATTTAGCCTTATTTCACCCTGAACTGAGATGTGCTTTTCGGAATCAGTCTCACTCATTTTTAAATTATTATCTGTACATTTGACTTCAAATCCATTACAATGAAAGATCTTATATACTCTTATAGCGGACACCGACGGTCGCAGCACTTTTGTCTGGCTAAGGGTTTTGTCCCTCAATTGGAAAGTATGGAACTTCAATTCCAGAACCTTGGTCGCAAAATTTTTTCCGGACAAGGGGAGTAATTAGAGCTTTCACTGTATTTACCCTTTTAAACACTTTTTATTTATAAAATTTATTTCTCGAATAGGGAACGATTCTGACTACACAAATTAGGCATAAGAAAGTTTAAAATGTACATATTAAATACTAATCAGAATGCTGACGCCTTCGCTGGAAGGTGCTCCCGCAAATGTATTAGATCCTTACAACTCTCATTGTTGATGGAATGTGTGAACGGCTACGGATTTCCTCAAATAATGGCGCAAGCAACCTTGGTTGGGGATGCTAATTCAACCATTTTAGTCTTAATAAAATTCAGAAATCGTTAACATATTCACAAGTCCCATATACATAACGTATCAGCCTCCTTTGTACAGAATCATGTTATTCATCAACCACGTCATTTCCTTTCATAAAATTACTATATATTCTGCTATCCGTAGCCATTGCATGAGATTCTTGACTGAGCAACCGATTTGAATGTACATCCCTCACACACAGTCAACTCGCTCACCATCCACATTGCCTCGGCCAAATTTGAGAAGCTCCCCTTATTCGCAGAACCAGCTCCACTTAAACGATTAACTTAAAATTATTTGTGATTCTATTTTAAGAGCACTCCATACAGCAATTTGCTCAGTCATTAGTAATGTACAACTGTTTGATAATTCACTTGCCTTGTACATTCAGATATCTGAACATCAGCAGGCACGGCTTTAATTTCTTGGAATGACAACTGTGTCGAGAAATACATACGTATCCTGCAGCCATTGAAGATTTCAGTTTATTTTATTCAAGTTTAATTCTTGTTTGTTAATGGGCTAATTTACTTCAGCCTCCCTTCGAGGCCCATCAAAGGGTTTCTTGACAACGTCGTTGTGCTGAAAATGTGTAAAAGTCGTATACTTTTATTCTTCAGCTGTGAGTCTTCAGATATTGTAAGTCTTGTTAATGACAGCCATTTGTTTGATCACGCACATCGTTCCATTGAGCCCAAATGGCCGCTTCATTTCAAAGCTCTGACAAGAGAAAAAAAATGTATAAATTATTTATTCAAGAGAATTCATTTCATTCGACGACTAATTCCATCGGATTTACCCAAGCTAAAGCCGTCCCTATTTAAAAACAAAAACAGTAAATTATCCTTTCCCTAAGTACTCGTCAACACTTCCTCAACGGAAGCGGTGCTACTCTGAGAAATTGACGCTACAAAGAACCAACAAAAAAAAAAATAAATACCAATAACCTATTTCAGCAGGCCATAAAATATGCTGTCCTCATAAAATCATTGCCCACAGGAAGAGTGAGTGCCTGCCCACTTGAAGTGAAGCTGTCTTCACTTCTCGCCTCCCTTTTTCATTATTTATTCATTTAAGATGTATCCCCGCGTTTGCACATCCTCCCAGTCATATTTAAAAAGACCTTGCTTGCTCTGCAGCCGGAATGTAAGAAATATCAAATTTGACAACGCGAAACTGGCTGCTTCAAGAGACGGAAACGGAAGAGGAACAAAAAAAAAACCAAGGCCCAGACTAGAACAATGAAGTCGAGGGGGATGTGCAGGAGGATGAAGCAGGACGTCGAAGGAGAAGTGAACGTGGCTAGAGGGAATACATCAGAGAAGCTAACGAAAAACCCTTAAATCATGGATCGTGACCAAGAAGTTGTGAGCTGAGAGATTTGCAGTCATCTCTGATGCCATGGATGATATTATTAAATTAGTAAAGGACTGACAGGATTCCCAGCGCCAATCCTGGCATCCAGTGCCCGCTGTGTTTTTCAAATTATGCCCTTCTCCATGCATTAAAATGGAATTAAAAACTCCAAGCACCCAGAACCTCACTGTAGGAGAAAAAAAAAAAAGTAGACCGACGATGACGTTAGAAAAAGTAGACAAAGGCACAGGACCTGATGGAAGGGGGGGCTGTTGAGAGAGTTGCCGGGATGATGGTTTTTAATATTTGAAAGACAACGAAAAGGAAATCGCGGCGTGGTTATAAATATTTATGCACCAAATGATTCCGTTGGAGCGACTTTGATTTACGGCCCTGAAATGGTAACCTTTTCCCAGGCAAGCAAAAAACTTCTTAAACACCCGTTTGTTTTCTCTCGTCCCGCACACTTGTACATATGTCCTTAAGGAGAGGAGAGTTTGACTCATCTTACTTTGCTTTTCTTTTCTTTTAAAGAAAGTGCGTCATTAGTTATTAACGTTCCTTGCAGCAAATTGGTCGTAATTGGATTATGTCGCGTTTGAAATTTTCAAACTTAATTGCTCACTGGTTGGTTTTTCATTTGCGGACTCGGGCATAGGAGCTTGGTGAATGCATTTGATTGTAGTTACGCGGTGACCTTAATTATTAAGTGAACGGCTGAACTTTGAACGGACGCTAATTGTGACTGAATGAGTTTGTCTGTGACTACTCGTTGAGATTGCTTCAGTTTGCGGTCAGGGACTTCAAATTGATTCCTTTGGATTTTTTCACAATGAATGCCACGTACTTCAGTCAAGTGCGAGCAGAACGAAACATGCTTTACAAGATCTACAAATCGGACTTTATTAGATTCAGCAATCACGCTGTTGTGTAGTCCCATTGATTTGGATTTGACACCTTTTTATTTATTTGATGTGATCAATAGTCAGTATCTATAAGAATTGAGAACTTACGATCTAAGGGTGTTGTGCATATATTACAATGCCCTCGATTCCAGTCCTAAAGTCATTCGTTTCCTTTGTTCTCAAGGCTGTCCTATACAAAAATGTTAATAGGTAAGAAAAATTATTTTTGTGTTTACTGACGCAGCTGATGTGCTCCAGTGATGCACTTCATTGACACATTAGACGTTAAAGTAGCTTGAAATGATGTGTGCCCTTTTAGCTCTAAAGATTTAGTTCAGAGTTTTTGCCAAGTTTTATTCCCTTTATCCAAGAGCTTTTCGCAATGCTCGCAAATAAGCTTTTGTTTCAGTGATGTTATCTTCATCCGACCTTAATGTCTTGCCTTCTTCAGGTTTTAGAAATAAGAAACAGCCGCGGACGGGTAAATCTCGGAAATTACTGGGTTAGTTAGCAGCACGTAGGCCAATTAATGGATTTTACACAGAATGATTACCATATGCGATCGTTTAGTTTAAGTTATAAGCATAAAGCTCTTAATAACATTCGTCGGCGATTTTTTCAAGTTAATCGAATTGAATGATACTGCGTGAATCCCAAATAACTGGTCATAGCCTTGCTGACCACAAGTCGGTCCACGATCCATACAGTTCATGCCTTTTCCTTTTCAGAACGTGCCTTCATTGTACCTTGTTCTCTGGTGTGTTGTAGTGACTCCATGTTTCATCCACGGCAACTATACGAAGCGCTTATATATGCATATACGCTCAGTCCAGAAAGCACTCAGCTTAGTTCAAATCTTTTTATTGAACTAGTTCCTTTTTTTAGTTCATTTAATTCAAAGTAGCTCACTGCTCAAGAAATTGAGTCTTGTGCAATTTTCGATTTAAGAATATACAACAATGAGCAAAACTTAATCGTTATTAAAACCATATAACGCTGAAGTACATAAATTTGGCCATATCAGTCAACACAACATCCACAAGAGCTCATGTTTATCGTCAGCGGATCATCTCCCAAGAAGTCGATAGACTAAACAAAGTCAATCGACTACATAGTAGTGGAATTATTGGAGCTGATTTTGGAGCATTAATGACAAAAACAAGCGGATCTACCGTCAGCATCGTCTGTTGATTTTCGGCAGCATTGTGTATTGATTTTGCAGCCGGATGTCAAGGATGACAATTAGCAAATCATAACAGAAGCGGCAGCGAACCATGGGTATCAACTTCAACTGAGTGGAACGTAAGCAGGTATAAAAAGGTTCTGACGGTTTGTGTTAAGATTAGTTTTAAGTTGACCATGAATAAAGTGAGAGGCTTCACCTCGACATTAAAAACATATTTTTTATAACAAACTCAGCGAAACCCATTTGACTTATCTAAGCATTTTAAAAATTCCGTTCTTATATTCCACCAGCAACGCAACGATGCTCGATGTGCTTGTGCTGCAGTAGTTAGCCCTCTAATGCCTTATTTTTTGATTCGATTCAATTTTTTTCATAAAATCGTACGCAACGAATCTATAAAAAAAATAAATCAAATTTAAATTTTTTACAACTAACTAATATGTCAAAGTCCAAAAACCGCCTTAAGTTGTTGGGGGACAAAAGACTTACTCCCGTGTGAGATTTGTAAAGTGCACAGTATTCCTGATAATATTTTATCATTTATCTATTATGGTTTCCACTTTGATTTAAAACAATTTTCATTTTTGTTTTTTGATCGAAAATCTTGTATGCACACAATTATTTACTTAAGTTCAAAAAGGTGGTTTCATCGACAATGCAGATATACACGCAAAGCACAGCACACAAATTAATTCAGTATAGTTGAACTACCTAAATAAATTAACTAAAATAAAATGACATTGTGAACTAGTCCACTTGATTTACTTGTTAGAGCTATTTTTCAACTAGTTCGTTCGTGAACTACACAAGATTAGTGATCAATCCTGGCACCTATCGCGTGGATAGCTTCTTAATTTTAACCAACTTCATAGAAGGCGAAAGTAAAACGTTAAGTCAGAGGGTCCTCCATTTATTTCAAACTTAAATTTGAGGAAGCGTCTATTGTATTAAATCTACCACATACTGTATTTCTATAGTCGTCTTGTGTTGATACGCTGATATTACGTTTATATTCTCTGCTAAAAGTGAAAATTCAAGTTTTCAATTTTGGAGGTTAATCTCATTAATTCCAATGGCTGGTGCACCGAACTCCGCGGATTCCCTGCACAGATCTCTTCTACCGGCATGCACATGGGGAACGTATCTTAAAACTTCAAGCTATGCCAAGGTTCTAAATTTAATTAACAGTCACTTCGAATCACTAAGGGACGATTTATTGAACTCTTTTACTGCTCTGAATCAACTTAAATTAATACGATTTGACCTGGTTTTGTTGTTGTTGTTCACACATTATTTTTTTCAATAACATGTTATTAACTGTTAGTCATATGCCCGTGGCGTTGTGGGTTGGTGCATCAATTCCTACGCCTACGTTGCCCAGATTCGATTCCAGGTACTAGCAAAACACTTTTCACGGTGTGGGGACGTGACAATGCTTAAAGAATGTATCTGTATAGAAGAAGGTTCTCAAATAGGCCGTTGGGATTGGGCATACAACTGTAGGTCCCTTACAGTGAAAGAACAATAGCAAGTACAACACTAGTGATTACTGAGAAACTAGGCCCTGGGCAGCCTCTACGGGCTGCAGCGCCACCCATATATAAAGTCAAATTAGTTAAAGCTGTACAAATTTAAAAGCTATACTTAACTGTGTAAAAAAGGTGTTACAAATTTAATAAATTTAATAAATAAAATAAAAAGTTTGAAATATAAATGTAAAATGTAATGTATTCCACTGGACATCAGCCGCAATCACCTGCCGCACATTAATTCTCCGATGGCATTCTATGGATTTTGTGACAGGAGTCCTCGGCTTCACGAATTCTGGTACGACTATCCCGTAACACAATAAACCACTTCTTAATCATTGGAAAATGGTGCAGAGTCCCCATAGTATTTATGAGGATTATCTTTTATTTCGGCAAATAATCAAGCTTATCAGAAGACGAAAGTCTGTTTGTCTATTATTATTAAAGTTCGCAAAAACTAAATTAGGCACCTTGCTGAAAACATTGTACGCCGATCTCTTAAGGGGATAATCCCCTTGAGCGGACAATTGCCCACAATCGTGGATCTTGATTTGAAGTTTTATACGTTCTCATGTATTGAGAACTCTCTTAGCCGGACAAAAGCGATACTCACTGTCCGCTTTCACTGTAGTAGCAAACTATTAGATCTCTATTAAGTCGAGATGTGTGTTGCCTCACATGATCAAGTGGCCCTTGTTCTTTAGTAAACTTAAAGACGCTTAAACTTCAAACCTCGTAGGTTGCTGCCAGAGATGTCAGCCAATATTTCAAAATTCGCCATAGGGTCGTCTTAGCTCCGGCCTAATTCTTGAGAACGCTGTGAAATCGGCTCTTCATTTTCGAACGGAAGCTTAAGTGCTGCAAATATTCTCAACGAAAACCTGCTGTCTCACTGGCACGAGGAAATTCAATTAGGAACATCAATTCATTGCCGAGATTTAGGACCAAATACTGGATTAAATGTTCTTACAGGCGCCTATTTTGGTACTAATGAGTGCCATCGAGATATGCCTGCAAATGTTTTGTCCGTTGTTTCATTTCATTTCATTTATTTATTCATAGCAACCTACATGAAGATATTCATCTTTTTTTGTAGTTAGTACATTAACTTACAAAATTCAATCAATGTACTAAGTACAAAAAAATACGAATATCTTATCTTGTCTCGAATCCATTTTTTTTTTTTGCATTTCGGTTTTCAATCTTATGGACTTTATATGGTTTCAAGTCCGTTGTTCTCTTCACTTTATGAACAAAAAAAATGGTATCATTCTGTTTCGGTTGCGAAATCACGTTCAGAATTTTGGGATTTTTTCAAAGAAAGCTCAAGGTCTTAGTGACTTTGGTTCCTAAAACCAGCCTTTCGACCAGATCCCTCTCTTCTTTCGCCTGATAGGTTATCCTTATATTTCTTAATATTACTACTGCTACTGTTGTTCTGTTAACTTTTAGTTCCTTTGTAATTTTTATATTCGTCCACCCTGGTTATGGGAGGTGACTCCATGTTGACTCCATCTTGATTATGTTAATTGCCAAACAGAAATGACGTAAAATTAAAAATTATTCCTAGCATTACAAAGAAAATAATTTGATTTTTCTGTAATTTTGGGAACTAAATTCGAAATGACAGTTGGTGAATTTATTCGATGGCACTCCTTTAATTGTAATTATTTGTAAGCTGCCATTGTTTGTGAACTTCAGCATACAATTTAGTTTTTACTGAATGCTTTGATATTGACAGCATTGTTTTATGGGTTCCTCTCAGAGAAAGATAGCACCGCTAGTTTCATCGGGAAATGTCTGATTCTTTAAGGAATTTTGTTTTGCAAAATTGGGGTTATAGCACTCTTTAACTGGGAAGAGGATGTAAACAAGCCGCTGGAAAGCAATTTCCTACATAATCCAAATCCATAAAGAAGCTCTTTAAAATTAATAATAAATCTATGTGAAATTTACACCCCTATTCTGGTTATGATGTGGTCACAACGCACGAATGTCAGTGAGGCGAAAATGATGATGCCTACCTTGTGAGGTTTCAGCTATTTGGCATTCTGGCGAAAACCTCACAAGAATAGTCACCATGGTGAGGTGAATTCGTTGCCATGTCAAAAATTGCTTTTTTTTGACAATTATTATATTTGCGCTCTTTTTTCGTACTGAGCGGTCTACTAATACTTGATTTTGGAAAAGTAATATCTACAAAATAATGGCAGAATGTAGCGAACAAGGTAATATTGTGTATATTAATGAAATATGTATAAGTACTTATTAATAATGAATATTTTGCAGGAACAAGAAAATATCAGCGTACGTCCGAGGAGCAGTTGGACCATCTGGGCAAAAATGATCCAACTGACTCGAATAGGAATAGGAATCTGTTTATTTCTCCTTGTGTGTGACAGTTCTTTTGTTGCTATTTTTTATTGTGATGTGCTCATGAGAACATCACAATTTTGACGGTTCTTGTGATGCTCACAAGCTGTGAGGTTTTGCTGAGAATACTCACAATTTGTGACTCACCATGCTCTTGTGAGGTAGTTGTGAGTTAAACACATCACTGAGGTTTGCAGAATAGGGGTGTTAGTTTCATTTAAGTGAAAATCTTTAGTTTTCTGAATGAAAAAATTGATTTTCGGTTGAAAACGTATCTCTGCAGAATTTCATCGTCTTCCTCTTTCAGTTAGAACGCAGTTTTAAATTGCTCTTCCGTTGCTTATCCATCTTCCACCAAACACCTACCGACTCCTCCAGTGGTTGATGCAACACTTTGTTAAATGGCGCCAACCAAAACCAAATACACCGCCACAACAAAAAAGTGATCCCTGCTAACAATCGTCGAATAATGGTATCTGACATTGCATCGTCTTAAAACAGCAGATGTGAAGCAACGGGTTGTTTCACTTCCTGTCATATCGTCTGCTAACATTCACCTAACCACACAAATGGACATATGTAAGCATGGTACGGGAGAGGGGGGAGGGGGCCATACATTCGTGCATACATATATTTTTAATATCTTTTCCCATATCGAAGCAGGGCCATAAATTAGCAAACGTCCCCAAACTGCAAGCCCCAGACACACCTAAAGCAAATTTAGGTTCAGCATCTTTAGATTGACATATGTTTCCGGCAATTTACCAAAAGCGTGATAAAACTCCCACAAGGCCATAACCTTTAGTATCCACAACACATGTTCACTACATAAAAAATTATATGGCATCGCTTTTATTTATTTCTTTTCTCTTTTTTTCATGCGTTTGGCCGTGCTTTTTTTTCTGTTGAAATTCTGATAATTTTATGACACTTTTGTGGCTATTTTGATTCCATTTAAATTGCAGCAATCCGTGTGTGTGGGTGTGTGCTTGCTGGAATGGCTTAAATCGCCCAGCCCCTGGGTCGGGGCGGCATCTCGAAATGGTTGCCATCACTCCGAGATGTTGCTCTGTCTCAAACGTCCAACTTCATCGGCACATGTACTGCCAGCAGAAAAAGTTTCGATAAGTTCTTCAAATATATCGTAGTTCCCTCTCTGCGCTCTGTCACAGTCTGAGAAAGTGGTCACGGGAAAAAAATTTCAGACAGATTGTCCTTTCTGTTTGCCAAAAAGTTCATATGTCACTGTATGGGTGGCGAGGCTGCCGCCGTGTAGGACGTCGTCGAGGACAGGGGGACTTGAAACTTTATAAAATGTGAATTTTGAGTCTACCAACATATTTATGGCATCCCCCGAGCGAACGAATATCGCACGACGTAGCCAGTGCCGGGCAGAGCCCATTAAAGTTTATGGCAGTATTCTTGTGGACATCTCGCTTTTATTTCGCTTTAATGCGTCTCATTCGATACCATATGATTCGGAAAATTAAATATTGATATTGTTTTTAAAACTCACCTCACCTAGGACACAAAGCGGTGGTGTTCTTCTAAGAATTGAAGGGGTGGCAGTCATGACGCTTGAGCAGACATGGGCATAGGAGTAGGAGCACATACTTTGACATTTATCCGGGGATAATCCGGATAAATCTCTGAAAATAGCTTTTCCCATAGGGTGAAGCTCACACCTGGTGGAGACGTATAAGTACTCGGTGTGCAGCCGTGGAAGTGTGTCTGTTCTTCTCGTCCCTCGAGTGGAGTCCGCAACGGAAATCACTTTCATTAAGGAGTGTTATTCGTACAAATGTGTTTAGGGAATGGGACATGGAGCCACAGATGGTGGGATGGCATGCGTTGCCTGAATGAAGGAATACTTGTTTTCAGATGAGGACTTTGGCAATTAATGCAAAAGGACACACAGGTAAATATGGGTTGTCAGAGCGAACGGTTGTCTTTGAAGGCACACCATGCGGTAAGCCACAGCCACATTCCACTAACCCTTTCCTCTACACTTCAACCTGGTCACAAATTTGCCTGCCATTCGTTTGCATTGAGATGTGTAAAACTTTTAAGCATAAAATGCTTTCGACTCAAATGGGGTTTTATTCTGCAAACGCCTCATGCCTTCGAGGGTTCGTTACACTGAAAGAAAACTTTTAGATATTCCTGTAAGTGTATGTTTACAAACATTTGACATACAAAAAGTCAAAAAATGCCGCACCGGCCTCAGGGGAGTTAGTTGATTCCTACGCTTAGGGTTCTGGGTTCAAACCCCGTCACGAGCAGCGCCCATAGCTCCAGATATTTCAAGTCACTGACAATGATCAAGGAGTCTTCCAGTGTAGAAAAACCCCTCTTCACGTGAGAGGTCTGTCTTACAGATATAAGACCAAGTTTGGTATTTGAGGGCGTAGCTTCTCAATTTTCTCTGTTGGGAGTTGGCTGTAGGCTAGTGAGAGACCAACACAAGTTTTGCACCAGGTTCATATCAAGCTGTAGCGCCAGCACATCATTATATTATTATTGTATTCGAGGTATCTATACATATGTTTGCGACGATTAACAACAAAACTGCTTAAGAGTAGAGTTAGGTTTTTAGGGTGAAACTCGATTTAAGGTCATACGCAACATTTTTGTAAGTTTTGACGCAATACGTAGGGCGTTGTAAGATGATATCCAAAATTCAAAAATAATATATACAGGAAAAATCGGTTACACCTACATCCAAGGGAATCATGAATTTGGTCTTTATTACCGATTTTTTGGCGTGTATATCGGAAAGTCTTTGTGCCTTAAACCATATTAGTAAAGTCGTTTCAAGCTCAGTGTTGTTGACGACTGGATGACGCAGTTGGTAGAGTGCCTGCCCCTGGTTAGCGGGGTCCCCGGTTCGAATCCCAGTGAAGGCAAAGTTAATACGCTTTTATCTGCTTTTCAATTTAGGTCCAGTCACCATTTGCCGTTGGGATCAAGATAACGGCACTATCACTGGAGTAGTCAGTCAGTGGTAGTAGTCTGACTGGGGTATCACAATGGACCAATATGGTCTAAGTCTGCTGGTAAATGCACTAGCAACCTCTTAACGTAAGCTCAGTGCTCTATGGACTCTTTATTTTTCTACGGTAAGTTTTGCTTCCTTAGATTTTATTTTCGATGTGTTCCGAATCTTTAACAGTGTGGAGTGTGAAAAGGAATACTCCCTTGCCAGGTCTTTATTTTGTACAATCAAATTCAAAAGTGTTACACGCTTTCTCTCTCTTTAATCGTAAATATTTGTTCGTTTCTGATTCATTTTCTATGAACCGAATAAAATAAACCTCCACTCCCACTCGCCACACAGTAAAATTTGCATGAAGTTGAACAAATTGAAAGCGAATAATAAACACACAACAAAATGAGCAACGAAATTTTACGAAATTCTATGTGCAGTTATGCATACATCGTATGTGCAGCCAAACAGTTTACAGTCTCAGAAAGAAATGCATACAACCAATATTTCATTTCAAAAACAGGGAAAAATCGGTCGTTGTAGGCGATATGTCGTTTTAAGTGATGTCGTTGTAAGAGATATGTTTTTCAATGGGCTTATAATGGACCTCAGTTGGTACCTATGGTTTTGTTATAACCGATACATCGTTTTAACCGATGTCGCAATAAACGATTTCTACTGCACTTCAGATGGGGCCTGAGGGCTTGATATAACCAATACGTCGCTTTAACCGATGTCGCAATACACAATTTCTACTGCACTTAAATTGTACTTCAGTAATACTAATCAACATCTAGATTGACAGCTTCCAGAATTTCATTTTCCGATCACCTGGCAAGTATACCTAAAATGACAATTGAATTTTTCTCAGTGTAGTAACACACACATACGTCATCTAAAACGTGTGCCAACAGCGGCATCGTTTTGAACTTATACTCAAAACACACAACACCCATCCAACCAACGTGTTATTCGGGAGCAATCATTGTAATTACACGAATGCTACGCACTGAAACCTTCTTTCATATCACAGGACGTAGGGGACTTCTTCGGGGAATCAGGACAAAACTGATTACCATCATTCTCCCCCCTCATGACGTGGTGAGCAATTTTGGAAAATGCCAATTCTCAAAGGCTTTGCCACTCCTCCGGAAACGAATCACATAGTTTGAAATTTGTAAATGCAATGCCATAATTGCTAAGCTGGTCAGAAATGACAACAAAATGAAGAAAATGCCTGGCTACATTTCCAATCTATGCAAAGATCTTACAAACGTATTTGTCTAGTTGTTTTCGTAGATCGACGCACATGTAATATTAAGTAGGGACGCATGGGAAGTAGAGATGCTTGGGGCAGTAATTAAAAACTTGAGTGATTCTGTGTAGAGTGCAGCAGTCTGAAAAGTAATATCAAAACTATTTTGTAATCAGTCGTTATTCCCAATTTACGATTTAGAATGGGCATTCGATTTGAGATCAAAATGAAGGCAAAGCTGTGAGTCATCTAATGTGGCTTTTGCTTGTCGTCGAGTTGTTCATGCTACTTTTGTGATGTGCTTCAAACTGAAATAATTTCTTCCACACCATAATCAAATTATTCATGGTGAATGGCGATGTAGTGTAATATCAGCTTGTTCCTAGAGTGTCAGGCGACCATGAAGGCACTTGTGTGGGTCTTTCTGAATTCCAATTTTGGAGCAAACAAAATGCACGCCTGTCTTGAGCATCGGACCATATTGCTGTGGCGCTCTGTCTCTCCTGAGTATAAATCTATAGGTCTACCCATATCCACTTGTTAATTGTTGTTGCATCTGTGTAGACCAATAGAACAGATGGATGTCAAGTCATGGTCTGGCCTAAACTAAACACTAAACGCTGCTTCAAGTTTTGGGATAGCAATCGATGAAACATTAGCAATACTAGTGGTTGGTGTTATTACAGGATCACGAGAACACGTATAACACTGGTCCATGAATTTTTTTTTTGCAAAAAAGGAGCTTACTAATATTACCTACCTATCCTCATTTTATCACCATTTTCATTTTTATCCCATCTGGTCTCGTTTTCGTGTTACAGCTACTTCTTCTTCTTCTTTATTTGGCGCTACAGTCCGGGGTGGACCTAGGCCTCAACTAACAAGCCTCTCCAGTTAGCACGGTCACTGGCTAGCTGTCTCCAGTGTCGCACGCCAAGTTGGTTGAGGTCCTTTTCCATCTGGGTGCGCCACCTTAAACGCGGGCGTCCTCTGTTGCGTTGTCCCACGGGTTCGGAGTCGAAGACTCTCCGGGCCGAAGCTGCGTTGTCCATACGCTCTACATGGCCTAGCCATCTTAGGCGTTGGATCCGAAGACGCCTGACTAGACTCATGTCGCTGTACAGCCCGTACAGTTCGTGGTTGAATCTTCTCCTCCAGAAACCGTCATCGCACACAGGACCAAAGATCGCACGCAGAGCTTTACTCTCGCAGAGACCAAGGACTTCCTCATCCGCTTTTGAGATTGTACCTCTCCTCCGCGCCGTACAGCAGGACTGAGATGGTCAAAGCTTTGTATAAAGTCAGTCAGATGGCTGTACTACTCAATTGCGTCTTGAGCCCACAGAAACAGCGGTTGGCAAGAGTTACTCTGCGTTTGATCTCGGTACTGATGTTGTTTGTACTGTTTACTGCTGAGCCGAGGTAGACGAAGTCCTTGACTACCTCGAAGTTATAGCTGCCTATGTTGATGTTCTGGGTATGTCGTCGATGTTGTGTATACTTTCTCGTTGACAGCATTTACTTTGTTTTTCCCTCGTTCCCCGCTAAACCCATTTTGGCCACCTCCACTTCAATACCAGCAAACGCTCATTGCTCGCTGAGTTAGACCATTCACGTCCATGTCATCCGCGTATGCTGGTAGTTGTACGGACTTTTGGAAGATCCTGCCTAATGTGTTGGCGATTGAGTCTTGTACGGCATTCTCCAGGACGATGTTAATGAAGTCAAATGCCAGCGCGTCGCCTTGTCTAAAACGTTTTTTGACATTGAAGGTCTCAGTGAGTTCGCTTCTGACCTTGATGGAGGAGCAAGAGTTCTCCACCGTCATCGAGCTGGGCAGCAATGTCAAAACTAGACATGGCGCTGTATAGCTCGTCTCTATGCATATATATATATGTCACTGTTTATTGGAAGAGTGTAGTGTTTTTGTTTTGTTGTCTGAGTGTGTTGTGTTAAAGGAGTGGGTCTTCTTACAGAGTGGGCGAGAAGATCTCGATCCACGTCTGGGTTAGACGATACGAAACGAGGCACTCATCTGATTGTTAGCATTCTCCGAACAGTTCTGGCTCTGATATTGCCTTCGATTTCTTTCGCAATGTAAGCACTAGAAATTAAACTCAGTTTTATGATTTTTAAAACAATAAGGAATTTAGTTTTATTTTGCGACCGTTTCGTTCGTGCTTCGGACATCGAATGAATATGAGTACTAGTTAAAATGAATAATTCGCCGCATGCTTGCCGATGACAATTTTAAAGAGGTACTTTTAAAGAGATCACCGGCAGCTCTTACATTGTAAATTGGTTCTTAGAATTTTATGCATTCCTTCTTGCCTTCATTTTCTTTTTGCTGTCTACAGCAGTTTACTTTGAAAATATAGGAGATTCAATTCAATTCAATTCAATTCAATTTCGAACAAAATATATTTCTTAAAGTACCACCCTTTACTCACTATATGCACACACATAATCACTATTGTTCTGTTATACACATATCACATAATTTATGTAATCGTAAATCGAATGATCAATATTTAGTTAAGTTAACGCTATCCTATGAGATATAACGCATGACATGTTATCTATATGTTCTTCTGTACAAAATGACATGAAAAGAGTTCAGTTGCAATAAAGCGATCATCCAAACAAGTTGTTTTTCGTTTGCTCTACGTGCCTTACAAAAACTTAAAAGGATCAATCTGAGAGAATTGGAATATTCGATCAGTTATTTTCGACGTTTGTCGTTTTTTGGTAAGTTTTTCCGACTTTTCTGCGTTTTGTACCATATTCCGAGAGCATGCTCCGAGCCCTTTTTTGCGACACTGCCCTGCCCCTTCTTTATCTTAGAATCCTGTATGTCCGCGACTCAATTCTCCAAGAATACCTCGTTGACGCTTTGTCTCCAAGCACCAACAAGCTTCGAAGTTAGAATGTTTGATGCTGTAGCTTTTATTGCCGCTTGGCTTTCAGAGAAGATGGTGATGAATTCGACTGTAAGGCTTTGGTCTTCCAGCGCGTGCGCCGCCTCGTGTATTGCAGCCACTTCGACTTGAAAAACACTCCAGTCGTCCGCAAGTGCCAGGGATCGATTTCAAAGAGGTCACAGAAGATCCCTGCCCCTGTAGTAGCGCTCGTGTTTGAGCTATAAATGTGTAGGACGAACTTCTCCTCTGCTCGGAGTCGACATGCCGTATCCACTCGGCCGACAACAATAGCACGCACATCACGAGTGATAGCTGTAGAAGTTGCCCAATGGCTCTTAACGATCTGTAATGAGTTGGGCTAAATATTCATGTATTGTGCATGTATTGTAAAATTGTCCAAAATCATGATACAGAAAATTAATACACTCCCTCCAAGCCGCGTTCATATACAACCAATTTTCCGAATAATTTATTCACAGTCACCAGCAGAAATTGGTTCGCACACAAATCAACCACAACAATTAACACAAACTGGAGCCTGAGACTGAAGTCGCCACGAATCCCTATCAGCCCCAAAGGATTCATTCTAAGCCAATTAAACCTCAGGATACACGAGTAAATCCGTTTAGCGGAGATTATGTGTTCTACGATTGTATTCGTTGCCTGCCCGCCTCACGGGAGGACACCAGGGTACTTTCGTGAAAATAATTTCAGCACTATTGCCCAGGTATTTCGTTCAATGAACTTCAAAAAGGATTAAACTGTTTGTTGACCTGCACCTTCCTCCGACCCGTGAGTCAGTAACTAATCGATCGCTTTCCTCACTACTCCTCGATGTAAGCTACTGCTACTGCAACAGGAACTTATTGCTTATGGCCATCGATGGCACCGCTTCCCAATCCACGGGAAATCTGAGAGTGAGACTGTGTAAGGCCAAGAGTTACATCCTTAGAGTGCGCTTATTATGTTACATAACGAAATTCTGTGTTAATTTCATCATAATAGGAGCAGCGCCCAGAGCACAAGTCAGTGGTCCTCGGGCTCGCCGTGTCGACTCTCCAAGGTTGAAGTGGCAAATTGTTTGCACAAAAGCTATTACCAAATTCATACGCCAACCTCTCAGCCCAACCGCCACCCACTGTCCCAGCATACGCGCAGCGTACACGGGTAAACAACCCAGCGAAAGCTATACAGCATCCCCATTGTGTGCACGAGTGTGTGTGTGTGTGTTTGTACTCCAGAGGCAACACAAGCATCCACATCAGCGTTACCACGACCCGCCTGCGAAGACGTAAGGTCCTCCAGTGGAAGAGAAAAGATAACAAAATATTTATAATCTGTGTAGGTGCTTATACACATCGTATATTAACCGTTATATTTATGTCTTATACCATAACACTCGAGCGGGGATTTTACAGTCAAGTGAAAAATGATTCGAACGACCGACCAAAGTTAGTGGCTGACTGGCTGGCTGGCTCGCAGGGAGTGTGCAAAATAACTACTAAGACCGATAAGAGTGAGTGGAGTGCGGTACGGGACGGGATTCCAGCGAAGTGACACGCTGTTGAAAGGATGTTTATGGAAGAGAGCCGGGCAGAGCGCAACGAAGTGGAAGTGAAAAAATAAAATAAGAAGGGCGAAAATTAAATTTACAGTCATACGAGCTGAAGCTGCTAAGTGCTGAGGAACGGTCCATTGCTTCTCAAGATCTACGATAGACTCCCGAGGCAGCTTCTGGGAGTGGGTTGAAAATGTGGTTTCCTGGCGCAGTTGACGGGCGCCGATCGAGGAGATGGATGCAGTCACGAATTTCGCGACCCTTTTCTCTCCATAAGGGACGAATATTTTCGTGTCAAGCTTAGTGGGGGTTGCGGGTGTTGTTAGTGGTGACTTATGAATAGGCCAGATTAATGTGTAATTGTGTGTGTGTCTGACTGAACATTGCAGTATGGCTTGAAATACTTTTTTTTTTCTTCTCCAGCCAACTGCATCCGACTCCATGTTACGTTTTTAAGCACTCCTTCGTCAAAATCTGTAATGTTATGGGCAAAGCGGATTTTATTCACCTCCGTAATGGAGGTAGTCATATTTTCCTAGAATTGTTTCAAAGCAGATTGGAAGCCATTAGAGATATTTTGACCGCAAACATCCTTTTCCGTGGAAAGGCCTAAGCCGGTATTTTATCAGTGGCTCCGGTAGCACTAAACAAATGAAAGTTGTATGTTGACGAGATGGTATTAAAACGTCATAAATTGAAAGTTCAGGCAAAAATCCTTCGAAGTACAGAACTTAGGGTGGAATTGTCGCTGTTTGCTCTACGGCACGTTGGGAACGTGCGACGATGTCGATGTCGTATGCATATCCCAATAGTTGGACTGACTTGTAGAAGATAGTGCCTTCCGTGCTTACAACTGCCCGCCGCACTATCTTCTATCCGGTGCAGGTCTCAAACGGCTCGAAAGTCCTCGAGTCGAACTGCATGGTGCATCGCGTATTTCTTAGCGTGGTGCGACACTACCTCATCAGTTTTCCCGGCACCTCGAATTCGGCCATCGGACCGAATAACTCCTTACGATGAATGCTGTCGTATGCGGCTTTAAAATCGATAAAAAGGTGCTGCGTGTCGATTTGAAACTCGTTGGTCTTTTCCAGGAATTACCTTAGTGTGAAGATTTGGTCTATTGTCGATTTGGCGGGCGGAGGCCGCACAAGTAGGTTCCGATTAGTGCTGTGGAAAACGGCTTTAGACTTTCACACAGTACTCTGGACAGGATCTTGTAGGCGACGTTGAGCAGGGATACACCTCTATAGCTGTTGCAAAAGGTAGGATCGCCTTTTTTGTTTATTAGTACAAACATTTCCAACTATTATTAAATACATCGTGGTTCAAGGGGCTGACTCGGCTGGCTTCGCAGTAGCTCATTCTGTCACCCCAATTTTCCAAGACTTTGTCGATAGTTTCGGGCTCACTCACGGATTACTTGGATGATATTAGCTTTTAGCGCTTGTTTCCGGATTGTTGGCTTAACATCCGTCCTTCACGGCTCCCCATAAAAATAGTCCAAGTCGCAGCTCCGAGACGCCCAATTGACATCGCCAAGACGGCTGATAACATTTGGGAATTTGGTGCGCAAAGATCGATTGTGGCATGGCATGGCGTGTTTTCCTCCTTGAAGCGGAGGTACTCCAAATCCCTGTCTTCAATTTCAGTAAAAAAGAATTGTCGGTTGACATGGTCGGGTGGTGGGCGATGCAGAGGCTCACCGTTGAACGAAACGTTGTTTCATTTCTTGTGGGCTGAAATTTGAGTCGTTGTTGTGAGGTATACTATCTGCAGATGTTCTGGTGCATGCTCCATACAGGAAGGGACCTCCGACCCTGAAGCTTGTTATTGCTCGCCTTTTTATGGCTGCGCCGTCATCAACAAAACTAGGAGAGAGGACTATATCGTCGACTGGAGTGAGGATCTCATCGGTCTCTACTAATTTTACTGGAGAACCTGGCCAGGAAACTGTGCCTTTCCTTAAGCTTGCGGCCAAACTATAAATTTACTGAATTCTTCGATATCGTGAAACTAGAATGATGAGAGAGAGAGACTTTTTTTTTAGACGTAGAACACCTTTCTGCTCTCTTCTGGCCCAGTAATTCTCTTTGGGTGGATCGCGTTTTGGTAGGCCTCGTTAATTGCATGTTTCTTCTGCACACCTCGCAGTCTTTCTCGCCTGTAGAGGTAGGAGTTCTTCTGCCTCTTTGATGGCTGAGCGTGACAATGCAAATACGTATCGTTGGACTTGTGCTCGACGTAGCTATAACGTACAGTATAATAATAATAATAATATGGGCGGCGCCACAGCCCGAGGCGGACCTGGGCCTAGCTTCTCAGCAACCACTTGTGTTGTGCGTGCTATTGTGTGGAAGGGACCGACAGTTTAATGCCGACTCCGAGCGGCGTAGTTGAGAAGCTTTTTATAGACAGGAAATACTCTTTGAGCACTGTCAGTGACTCGAAAGAGGTGGAGCCGTGGATTATCAAAAATTAATTCGGATATCGAACCTGTCACCCTCTGCGCGGGAGTCAACGGCGACCACGTTCAGTATCAAGTGAATTTAATTTTCGTAGGTCCGGTCAATAATATCAAATATCGAAGCTCCTCTTTGGTAGCTGGTGCAGCTTTCTGAATTTGGACAGTCGAGGTCTTAGTCATGCCGCCCTGGGGAAATTATCAGAGTCAGCACAACATGTATATGGCGAATGCATTACGCTAGGCTTGTGTAGTTCACGAACGAACTAGTTCAAAAAGCAGCTCTTACATGTGAACTATGTGAACTAGTTCAAAATATGACTTTGTTTTAGGTCATTTAGTTCAGTACTTAAAGCGGCTGGATCCCGCAGCTGGTTAAGTGCCTGCCCCTGGTTAGTCCGGGGTATCCGGTTCGAATCCCAGTGAAGGCAAAGTTATTAAGCTATTATCTGGTTTTCAAATCCAATCCAGTTACCATTTGCCGTTAGAATCAAATTAGCGGCACTGCACTGGAGTAGTCAATCAGTGGTAGTAGGCTGACTGTGGATATCACTATGGACCAGTATTCAGGTCTAAATGAACTGGTGAATTCACTAGCAGCCTACCTACTTACCTAGTTCAGTAGTTCGACAAACTCAGGAATACCATAACAGGGTACACATCTATGCTCAGTGTGTTTTATTCAAAAGAACTAAAATTTACTAAACTGAGTGTGTGTCTTTCGCAAATCAGGATTCACGATCAGGGTTATTTTTTGGTTAACTGCCGCAGCACAGGCACATCAAGCATCGTTGCGTAGTTGGTGGTGTATCTGAAGGGAATTTTAAAAACGTGTGTATATTTGAATTGGATGGTTCCGGGCATGTATTCAACAACTTCGCAGACGTAGTTCACATATGCATTTATGTGTGATCGTTGTCGTTTTCATATGGCTAGGTACGTTCGTAGTTACCTCACCAAGAACTATTGATGGGAGGATAATCCACACTTACTCCATACATAAAAACCAAACTTGCCTACGTCAAAACATGTCACATGGCACCACATACAGTGTAAGCGTGAACTAATTATTGCACGGGCCGTTCACGCCAACAAGATTGTTCACGTGATCCAATCGTGTTTACTAACCCAAAAAAAATACACTTGTTAGTAGTTTTAGTTTTATTGACATTTATTAAGATTTAATTTCTATTCAAAAAATTCTTAATACTCTTCTGTGGTTTTTTTTTACTTTGCAGTACTTTCTGCATAGCTTCTTCTCGAATTTGTTTCAAAAAAGTGTGCAAATTATGTCGGGTTACTCCGTGATATTAACTTCAACCAAAAATTGGAATAGCTTTCGCCGCTATTATCGTTGATCGACCGATTCTTCCAACAATTCAACGGTTTTTTTTTTTTTTTTGCCTTTCGAATAATCAGTTGCTTTACTTTGTGAAGGTCAATAGCATTTGTACAAGTAAAATGAAAAGAAGTTCTGTTTCGGAAAAAAATATCATTCGGGCAGCATGCCTTTATTAAAGTCACCTACGAACTAAACTCACAATTATTTCCTACACCTATTTATTGCCCTAAATTGCTAACTCAGCACTTGACACCGTGGGACAGCGATCGCCAGTTCGATGTGCCAGACGCTTAGGTCAGCATATCCGGCGACAATTGGGCTGCACATGCCTAGTGTTATTTTTCGGCGTGTGTGAAAATAATGTACACTCTAAGAACCTAATCATGGCCGTCTCTACTTTTCGGCCTGGATCCGCTTTTTCATCTGATAACAAATGTTTTTCAGGCAACATCATCCAAAGAAAACCCGACTCATTAGCGTCATAAATTTGGTTCTTACACAGCTGAAGCTCATGAATTAATTTTGTATGGTGCAACTGAACCACGATCGGATGAAAGTTGTTTCCCACAGGGTAACCCACTAAGCGAACCAGAACTGGCACTGGCCTTTAGTTGAATATGTAATAGTTCACTTTTCTTTCAGCATTTCTCAAGGAATTGGTAGATTTTGGCCTTGTTACCTCAAAAACCATTTATATAACTGTCGTTCCATACGAGGAGAGAGAAGATTTTTCTTTTAAAAGAACGGATTTGGCTAGTGGTCTCTCCATTTAGATTTTGTCCCTATTTTTTATTCTCGCTGAAATTGTGGATTTGGCTACACCCTTAAGCCTTAACTACTTTCGAATTTCTTTTTTTTCTTTCAATGTTAATAATTTCGGTTTTTCAAAAGAAATTTTTGCAATGAAACACTTATCTATATTGCACTGTTCTAATTGTATGCAAAAATTAAAAACCCACCGAAAGAATGAACATGTTCAATAGTGTGCATACATTTTTGGTTCACGTTATCGAGGTTTCAATTGTTCACGCTATAGATTACTCTTTATAAAAAATAGTAGTTCATGCTAGCGGAGTGCTCACTCAATCAGGGGTTCACGCTACCCAGACACTAATGTAGTTCCGCGGATATGTTCAAAGCAGAAATACCTCATGAAGTGCACATGTCTCCTTTAACTACTTAACCTACGTTAGCTATTTGAAATTAATAAATATTTGTTTGCATTATGTGAGTAGTTTTACTTAATTTTGATGTTTCTTCAACAAAGAAGTGATAGCGCTTTTATTTATAACGATAATTTGAGTGACTTACATTGAACTAAATGAACTAAAAGAACGAACTATTTCAATAAACCGATTTGAACTATATTGAGCGCTCTATGGACTGAAATAAAATGCACAAGCCTACATTACACCAGTGAATGTATGCTCGATTTGAAGGTCGTCAGTTTGCTGGGTTACCAAACAACAATTGTTTACTTTGGTTTTGGTTGGACTTGGTACAAAGGTACCTCCTTGGCGCTCAACTTTGTCCACCCAACCTTTGTTTTATTGCCTCTAGACACACCCCAAGTAAATTATACGACGTGATACCTGAAATACAATACTTGTCTGTACACAAATATTTCATCTTGGTGTTTGGAAAAAATATAATGTGGAATTATCGAAAAAATTGTTTTAGAGCCTGAAGCTGTGGATACCCAAGTACCTATGGTAACGTGTGGGAATTCAATTCCACGTCGACGGGACATTTTCCTCACCATGTTATGCTCCTCAGTTTACCTAAGTATTTTATTTAATATCTAAAACAATTTCTACTTAATTAGATGCGCCCAGCACGAAGCAACAAATCATCCCGAGATGTCAGCACCAGATCCACAATTAAAAAGGAATTCCATCTCGAACTTATTTTCAAAATCAAGGTGGGCCAATTCAGAAGAATTGCTTCATTGGATTCCAGCAGCGTTATTCGAATCGTAAATAATTCAAAGGAGAGAGCAACGTCTTCCGGCACAGCATAGACATTCAAAGGCACACTTTCATCCCAGCAGATGTTCTGCATATGTCAGTATTGCAATTATTTTACGACCGATGACGGAAATATATGAAAATATTTGAGAACTCCGGCAGAGATAGAAGAGCGCACACACAAATGGAGACGAATTCATACGTGTGTCTATCTATCAGCATTTAAGATTTCATTCATTTCTCATGGCCACCCACCGCACACCGCGCCCCCACCACGTATGCAATCGTACTCACATATTATTGTACGGAGGGACGAGGAATATTCATGGCTTTCCTTAAAAAATGCACTCATCCTGGCATTGTGTCGTGATGTACTACAATCATGCAACTTTACGAAATATGTACTCGGCATTCACAAAGGACCAAGACGAGCGCTACGAGGAAGGTTTATAGTTTTTTTTTTCCTTTCCTTTCTTTCATTCCATGAGTACTTTGCTTTTCTTTTATTTTTTTTTTCTGGAGAACGGGAATTATATTTGAAACTCTCCGAGCGAATGTGAAGCCACTACACGATTCTTGCTTTCTCGTTACATCCATGCCAGTGATTCCCTTGTGTTTCTTGGTGTATGAGGGTGGGGTGGCGGGTGGATACTGGATACCACCTCATTCTCATTGAGACACGTGCAAAGTGTGCAATTGCGAAGGAGTTCACCAACATGAATGCATAAAACAACGAAACATTTACACAATCCGGATGCATTTCCATGGGAGATGAGCAGATGAGCACTGTGTGACGATTGCTCGGTTCTTTTTGTTCTCTTTGAATAGACATCATTATCCCGTTTCATTACTACCATTAACATCCATCTTCCTGTGCAGCAGGTAACAAACTCACTTTTGCGAAACATCGCACGGCTGGCTTGTACATTCTCGAGTATATCCGTTCCTTTGGCTGGAGGGATGAGTAAAACGAAAAGTGCCCAGACTAATAGGGGGAAGGTATGAAAGAGATTGGGACTTGATGGAGATTATTCTGGTGTCCATGGATCAAATATACGCATTCGGAAGCAATTCCCTATGGGGTTCGGATACTTGAAGACCTTGCAATCGCTGGATTTTGTGTTCAGCTTGCCATGCAGTGAGCGAGTACTTGCTAGGCTTGTGTAGCTCATCGGAACATGGATGTACATGGGCTAAAATGATATTTAAGTCGCATTCTGTGGAGTTTCGGTGGTGAACTAAAGAGACAGAGACTATCTTCCAAACGAAGGTCATCCGCGGTGGAATGATCCTTCGTCGTGAGTTCCGATTTCATCATGGTTGCTGAATTTACTCAAAACTCGTGTAAGTCAACCAGTTGCAGAGTAAACAACTTTCATGTTGCGAAACCAAATTGAAATTAGAACAGCGCACATCGAGTGTGGCAAAATCAATACGCTGTGCCTAAAGTTGCGGAAAAGTGAATTTATTTTCTAAATGACTAACGAAAAAGAAATCGCTTTGATGAATGTCTGTGGCCGTATATTGATCTAGTCAATCAGAGTTGCATTGAAACAGAAACAGGATCAAAAAAAAAAACGTATTTTTCTTCCAATTACTGCTTCCCTACTGATTGTTTATTCACAAGCGCGCTGATTTCGGGACAGTTCATCTTTTGCCATCACTAAGTGTATTTATGTTTGTTTTAATACTTTCCGACTGGGCATTTTTTGTGTTCATCGCATTTGTGTGTACAAACTTCCAAATGTTGCAGATTTTGCTATGCAGCCGCGAACATTCCGATTTTATTTATTTTAATCGATTTTCGCCATGCCATAGAATACACGACAGTGTTTCATTGCACTTTGAATTAAACAATTTTTTTTATTTATCAATATTTCTTCTAACAAGCAAAAATTGGAAAATATTTAACTTTGAAGTTCAGTGGAGCAGTGTGTTGTTGACTGTGGCCTTTTTTCAGGGGTTATTTTTTCGACATAGAGTGTACTCAGGGGTATGTTTGGATGCTGTGGCGAATTTAAACGTTGCGATTTCAGTTTTTTTTTTTTTTTTTAATGTTTTGCTAAGTCAAATCCATAGTTAAAAGGGTCCATTGAAAACTCAGGATAACGATTGTAAATAAAAGAAAATGTTTTCAGATAATTATATGTTTATTATGATAGAAGGATCTATGACAATTATGTGTGAAAGAAAATATCGGTTAAATGCTCGCCACGGCTTCGGTGGCGTACCTCTATCTACAGCCCGTAGAGGGCCAGAGCCTAGCTTCTCGGCAACCACTAGTGTTGTGCGCAAAAGTTGAGAACCTTTTTCTTAACAGGATATACTCTTTGAACATTGTCAGTGACTCGAAAGAGGCGGAGCCGTGAATTATGAAAGGTGGTAAATTCGGGTATAGAACCTGGCACCCTCTGCGTAGGAGTTGACGCACTAACCCACTACGCCACGGCGACCCACCCCGTACCTCTATCTGATGGTCCGTATTTTGAATGACTCTGAGACATAATTGAGATTCAATGTTGTTAATGTGCCGAATTGTCTCATCCTTTAGCTCTTGAATTTGAATCTTGGCTTATTGACGTACACTTTTTCTTTTAATTATACCCAAAAAAATAAGTTCAACGGTGTCAAGTCACATGATCGTCGCGGGCAAAAAATCACGAAGTGCACGAAATGCATTTTGATTGGAACTCCCATTTTCGTTTAACAATCTTAACGCGCTGCTCAATTGTGTACCTCTTCATGGTTGACTTTGTGAAACACTGAAACAAAGAAATGTCAAATTAAGTTGGGCAAGAAAACTTGACATTGAGTTGTTGCATTGTACTTAGAGCACCCTTTATATAGCGATGGATAGCCCGTTTACCGGGTTCAGTGACAGTAAGCGGCAGTCTTTCCGAAAGTGCGTGGAAAAAAATGTTTAATATTCAGTAGCGTAGTATAAAAATGTAAGTTATAACATCCCTGTCAGCGACTACTTCACCACCTGACTGTTGATAGCCGAACAACTTAACCATACTATGGGAATAACTTGACGATCCTCTGATCTCGAGTCACATCTTTCACTTTTGTAGTAGCCATGCACAAGGGCAGTCTTCACATCCGTGTCTAGTACATTCTGTTAAAATTGTAACTAATTACGTTAAGTATTTAAAGAAACCGAAACGACTTCCGAGGCGAACGTAGAATGCGAATCCATCAGGTAGGCGACCACTTGGCAGACCCTGGATGAGGTGGTTCGACCAGGTCCATAAACTCGCTTGGTTACGCTTGGGCATAACCCCTGGTGAGTTGGAGTCGATGACGGAGTGTGGAGTTGCCTGAAGATCTCTCGTGCGCGGTTTACCCCCGCGACTCCTTTAGTAGATGATGCGGTTCAGAAGATGATGATGATGAAGTCCAATGGTGTCATATCACACGATCGTAGCGGCCAATTAACATCGCCACGATGTGAGATAACACGGCCATTGAATTTCTCGCGCTAAAGAGCCATTGCTTCTGGGTGGCAAGTGACACCATACTGTTGAAAGCACATGTCGTACAGGTCCATGTCCATGTTAATTTCTGGCCACAAAAAGTCCGTTATCATCTCGCGATACCGAACACCATTCGCGTTAACTGCTTGGTGAGGTCGGCGAAGAAGTACGGACCGATGTCGCAGCCAGCCTATAAACCGCACCAACCTCTTTGTGGATGGATCGGCTTTTCAACAATCACTCGTGGATTCTCACTTGCCCAAATGCGGCAATTCTGCTTGTTAACGAATCCACTGAGATGAATCTGTGCCTTGTCGCTGAAGATGATTTTCTTGGTAAAGCCCAGGCTTCAGCAATCTTAACGCTCTGCTCAATTGTGTACCTTTCCCTGGTTGAATTTGTCAAACAATGAAACAAAGAAATATCAAATTAAGTTGGCCAAAAAATCTTGACTTTGGTTGGTTATGGTTGTGGTTGCACCACCCTTTATAAATGGAAAATACTGATCAGGAGGGATTATTTTTATTTTGTGGATCAAAATATTGTTAATATAATGTTCGATACAAAAACTGAGATATTTATTATGGCTAGCTACATTCCACCAAGGAGTTCTCTTGAATTATATAATTTGATATAAATAATTTTGGTTTGGTTTTAGATACCTTTAACAGCAAGCAACATGTATTATGTTTTTGCTTTGTTGACAGTGGAAATGTCAGATTTTCCCATAGCATGAAATTCTATTTTCCATTGTGCCTTGGATATTAATAATATATTTTTTTTGACTTTATGAAAGTAAAGAATGTAGATGATACTTATTTTATAATTACACCAACACCCCGGTTTGGATCGCTAATTGGGAACGGAAAGTTGCGACGCAAATCGAACATATTTACATACGTATTTATTTTATTTCATTGGTTCCATGGCCCACTATATAAGTTTGACTAGCAGCCTGACCTGAGCAAACGCTTCAATGAAACTGAGGATCTTTCTACTAGTAGTAAGCAGACATAACTCACAACCATGATACACAGAATACAAGGTATCATACTCTTTATCTGTCAAACCGTGTGACGTCACCTGGATCCCTCGGTCATTAGAAAGTAAATGATACTCATATTGAAACTCAATTTCTGTGCAAAGATTTTATGATTTAATGTATATACAGATATGAAAGTGTTTGTATTTACATACAGTGGACTCTCCCTAAGTCGAACTCTTCTTAAGTCGAAACTCTCCCGTACTCCCGTAAACCTCTCTCTAAGTCAAACTCTCTCCAACTCGAACAAATTTTGGTATCCTGTGACAATTCGACTTAGGGGCAGTCCACTGTATTTACATATTCATGATGTTGTATTTAGTTTTCTTTTTGCGTGCAATTTATTTTCGGAAATATTTCTACTTTGAATTCTTATTCTTTAGTATATTTATCATCTAAAAATAGGTTTTAATAATTTGCGGGCTTAAAGTGGTATTCGAACATTATTTGAACATACTAATTATAAAAATTGTACCCAGTCTTAGTGCATAACCATTTCCATTGCATTTAATAAATACCTTATCTATGTTTTCTAACTCTGCCATAAATTGTTGATTCGGCTTATGAAGACCACCTTCAGTTACCATGTTTCTCCAAGTTAGATCAGTGGCTTCTTTGTCTATCCTTTCCGCGTATGTGTCCTGATGTCACCCACTTTCGATGGGTACTAACCCAGCCAGATTCTCCAGGGCGTCGTATTTATATGATGATAGCAACATCTGTGCTATCATCTCCAGCTGATATGTGGTCCTCATCAACAACTAAATCTGAAGTTAAGGTTTTA
The DNA here is from genome assembly GCA_964034865.1 of Eristalis intricaria. NCBI lineage: Eukaryota > Metazoa > Arthropoda > Insecta > Diptera > Syrphidae > Eristalis > Eristalis intricaria. The sequence goes on along the minus strand of OZ035873.1, from coordinate 109,785,765 downwards.
CTTTCTTCAAGTACGTGGTCGTTTTCCGCCTGGAGATCAACACCCATTTGTGTTTCTCTCGACGTTTGCGCTATTAATCCGTCATTCCTACAGACTAAATAGGATCGTAGACGGTATTTGAACTCAAGTGACTTTCTGTACATTTGGATATATCATCCAATGACCACTTTATCCTCGCTCCTCCTAAGATTAGTTTAGTGTATTGTGTGGCGAATAATATGATGTTCGTTGTACTGCACTCTTGTTGGAGCTTATAGTTCTCGTGGATCAATTTAAGACCTTTTGAGTGTTGTATTTAATTCTCCGTTTTATGATGACTAACTCTAAGAGAGACATGATTGAGATTGTTTTACCAAGGATCCTGCCACAACCTGATAGCTTCTTTTTTCTGCCCTTTCACCCCTTTTTTATCTCTGTCTTGAATTGATCCTTGCATTATTAGGACAATTATTAAGCAATTCGTGTCTAAAATAGCGCACATATTGTTCCTTAGTGAAGCGCTTAGAGGAAATGAAAGCTGTTTACAGATTCACTTTGTATTTTCGTCCACATTTGTGGGTCAAAATATTTGCCGCTCTTGGATCTTTTGGGAAACGGAAAATTTTCACTTCACTGTCTGTGTTTTCTCCCTCCTTATTATATTGCGCAAATTGCCATTTTGATAATAATAAAAATTTACACACAAGAAAGTGAATTTGCATATACAAGTGAGAGATTTGTATGATACACGTGACGTCACACAAAAAAACGAATGAAAAAAATAATGTTCGGGAAAAAGGTGCCTTTTAATCTGTGTATCATGCCTCACAACCAAGTTGATTTGCCCCGCAGTTTAGGGAATTCCCCACAAATTGGCAATTCTACAGCAAGACACACATTTATTCGTTAAATTTACGTTACCAAATCTCGATGATAAAAATATTTACATGTTTTAGACGCAAATCGAAGCCATCGTCGCAAACCGAAACATAAACTTTTAAGTTACAGAGCATTTTATTTTTAAAACACGGCGCAAATCGAAACCACGCAAAATGAAAAATTGTTGTACAGTGAGACCTGTAAAGTTGTCTTGGCACCTGTCGAAGTTGGCAAGTATATATATAGTAGAACCAAGGAATTTCCATACAAATATCCCTCCAATTACCTCTGTATGTTGGCCACCTGTCTATCTTGGAACTTGGCCGCACATTTAAATATATTTCTTCATCTTTAGTACTAAATAACTAGAGAAAGTTGTTTGTGGCGTTTTGTTGTGTGTATGTCCAAATGCCCTGCAAAAAGTGTTCAGAGAGACATAGCCGTAATCTTATTGGGATATTGTATTTTGTGTCTGGATCTGTGATCTTGTGGATGACTTTATTTCTGCAGTTTGTGAATGTCTCTTGTGTTACACTGACTTTCGTGGAAAATCACGAAAATACGAAAAGGTACCCACATAATTTTACGAACTGATATACATAGTGAAAGAGAAGCAGGCAGATATGCAAAATTTATTACAATAAGTATTTTGTTTTAGATTTCAATATGGCACCAAGGAAATCTATAGTTTCTTTCGCTAAAAAATGAGAGTTTTTGAAAGAACTTGAAAACGGCATATCACAAAGGACTTTAGCAATAAAATTTGGAATCTCGAAGTCAACTGTTGGAAGCATAAAGGCTCAAAAGAAACAAATTTTAGATGCGTTAGAAAATAATGTATCCGATGAAAGGAAGCGAAGGATGAGAAAAACAAATTTTGAAGACGTAAACCTGGGGGTTCTCTAATTTTTTCAGAAATGTAGGTCTTAAAACATCCCAGTGAGAGGTCCTTCACTGCAAGAAAAAGCCAAGGTATTGGCAGATGAACTGCGAATTGAAGATTTTCGAGCTAGGAATGGCTGGTTGGAAAGTTTTCGAAATAGGAAGAATACACAATTTCGAGCGCTGTGCGGAGAGAGTGCTAATGTTAACCATCAAGCTACAATAAGTTGGAAGAGCAACCTGCCTCAACTTTTAAAGGACCGGCTTAACGCAGATGAAATTGGTATGTTTTACCGCAAGCTCCCAAGTAAAGGTCTTTTTGCTAAATGCACTAATTGTAAAGACGGAAACATGGCAAAAGAAAAGCTTAGCGTTCCTTTTCGCTGTAATGTCATTTTTAATAATAATGTCCCTTTTTATTGGAAATGCTACTAAACCAAGAGTTTTTCGGCAAAATAAAAAAACACTGTATCGTCACGTGCCTACACAATTAAAACTCTTGAACGACAAAAAAAAATATTTCACAAAACAACATGCATTCGATTTTCTCTTGTCACACAAAAGGCAGACAAATTATAAGACTGACGAAGATTATAATATGGAATGTCAAACAGAAGCTTATCATTTCGTTTCAAAGATTATTTTATGTAAATGTGGATCGCGACTACTTTTTAAAAGGACCATACCGAAATTTGAGTAAATTTTTCGATCAAATTGTCTACTTTCGTGAAATGTTGACTCTCAAGACTGCCGTGTGTCGCCGGATCATGGGCATAGGAGGGTAATGAAAATGTTTGACTCTGACCTGTGCCACGATTCACGATCAAAAATCGAATACAGTAGCCGTGTTTTTTTTTTTTTTCTTCGCTACCAATAATACCGATACCGATAATAAAAGTAAAGTAAGATTAAACAAGAAAAAACTATTCACAGTAGCCGTGTTTTTTTTTCAAAAATATATAAATAGTGAAGTAGGATTTTGCACGTAAAGCACATACAACAAACAACCTGCTGCCTGTAATATCGGCAGTGAAAACTGCCTGCCGATAAAAATTCGACTTCGAATTTTTCTTCATACATTTTGAAATTAATTTCGAACAAAAAAAATTTCTTTTGCATATATTTTGACAGATAAAAATCAAAGTCACTGCGAATCGTTTTTCTGAATCTTACTTAGCTTCACTATCGATAGCGATGAAAAAAACACCGCTAGTGACTGTGATTTTCATTTGTCAAAATATATAAAAACGAAGTTTATGTTCGAAAATTCATGTTAAAATATATGAAAAATATTCGAAGTCGAATTCTTGTACGCTGTAACTTTTATAGATTCTTGAAAAAAAAATACACTTTTGATTAACAAAATTGCAAAAAAAACAGCCTGAGACAGGAGAAAATCAATTTCGGATTTGCATTTTCTTATGAAATCTGAGAGCTGAAGGACATGGTGCACACTTTTTAATATCGCTTCAAAGGATATTTGCAATCTTGTCCTTAGGAGACACACCACATATCCAAGCCATCTCTCTCACCTGACATCCATATGGGAAAACTTTCACGATTGATGATGACGGTGCAGGCCTGGCATATATTATTTTTTTTCATTTCGAAACTATAATACATCAAGTTAGTTCACGCCTATCCTTCGCAGGACGATATGCACGCAGCAGGTGCTGTTGTAGTACGAAAACTGAATGCAGACAGGCAGATGTACACAATGCATGTAGGAAGGATATTCTCATATGAAATATATTGAGTAGTCTGTAGATATTTCAAACCCTTCACACTGTGATTGTTTACGTCTTTCGAGATTATTTTTTATATCTTCTCACTCACAGATGCAATAAATTCTTCTCGCAGTAGCTTAGACTTGAGGTATCCAGATTAAGCATCCAAGCGAAAGAGTGATGAATGCAATATCAATCCACTTTCGGGTCAATTAAGATGAAACCGCTTCACCGCATTTGCAAGTTTTGAAAAAAACCCTAGCTCAACTAGTAAATTGCAACGATGAAGCTGCATATGCACACGAGTGCATGCGTGGGCTTATTTATTTCAAACCAGGTCGATCCAGTAGTCATTTCAGTGTTCTTAACTGGAAATGTGATTGAAAATGCGAACAACGCATCCTGGCAGACAAACACTATTAGTGGGGCAGCCTCGTTCCACCCCATCCGTTGCACGTTGACGAATGACAACATCACAATGACTCGCCATCTCCTTCTGCTTGTGAACTAAATCTATTTGGTATCTGAATGTTGTTCATCGTTTTAGCCATTTCAATGATGACGACGATAACGACTACAACGACTGCAGAGCACTCTGCGACGAGGACGACATGCTGAGTGATGTTTGGATGGGAATATCCTCGCCAGCACATGCTCGAAATAGCCACCCTCAGCCCGTCTTGCGTCGCCTCGGTCGGACCCACGTTCAGTACGTTCCGTGAATTTGTAAACACCCGCAACCAACTTTTCGCCTTTCAGCGAAACTACTGTCTACTGTAACGTATCGTAACGACCAACTTGTGCTCTCAATTTAGTTACACTTTGACATGCATATACACAGATACCTAGTTAGCAGAACATGCAGCAGTATCCGATGCACAAAGATCCTGTGTATGGCAGTAGTGCATCCTTAGTTTGTAAATGATGAACATCAACAGTCCACATTCCATATGCAAAGTGGTGTATTGAAATATAGTCGCATTTCTTTCGCTGAATTTGTGTTCTATTTCCGCGAAGTTATTCATTTCTTCATGTGAACTTCAATTGTTAAATAACAAGCGAGGGTGGTGTACCATCGAGTGGAGGGATGACTCGAGTCGAGGCGGTGGAAGACGAAAACAATATCATTGTCTTTGTTGACTGGTGGCATAATGGATCATCTCCATGTTTCTCCTGATGATAGCAGCATTACATCCGTGCGCATGGGAATTGAAAATTGATTTAATGTTGAATAAATTTCCCGACGAGATGGGGGCGGATGGGATTCTACGAAGACAGCGGGTATTGTCCTTAAGTCGCAGTCAGAGGTTGGTTTGGGAGCTTGGTTGGATTCCAATGCAATTTCATATCGTTAATTAGACACGCACGAAGAACTACAAAACTCCTATTGCGGGTTCGAAGGGGGGTTAGATAAATGGTTTAGTTTTTTGTTCGCTCGCTCGCATTGGCTTTGTCTTGTGGAACCGTTGTTCTCAAGTAGTTTTCTGCGGCGTTGATAGTGTCCATTGTGAGGGCGTTGGGAAAAGTTGTCGGGGTGAAATTTTCACCACCACAGATGTGCTCCGTTGTGGAACTGGCTGTGCCAGGATGTTGATATACTTGAATGGATGTGCGCACGAAGACGGTTTCGATAAACCGAACAAAAGAATACAGTCAACGACATGGGATGAGTGTAGTATTAAAGACAAAAGGTTCAAGGAGCCGTGCATCGAATGTCTTCCAATATTTGTGTGGGTGTGTTTCTTGATTAGCTTTTTTTAAGGCAGCTAAATGATGTATCGATTCGAGATGTTTGCAGTGTACTGTGGCAATGCAAGCAGTTTTCAATTGATTATTTTCTGATCGAAACGGTGTTTGGCGATGGTTGGGATGTGTTTAAGAGAACTGACAGAAACTCTTTGAATTATAGGAAAATTGCGTTAAATTGTTTAAATGTGGGGAAATGTGCACTTGGGTCTTGATGATGATCATCATCCTCCACCGCATTGCAATAAATGCCGGAAATGCCTGATCGATTATGACTTTTTTAAGGGGTAACAAGAAAAGGTTTAACGGTGGCAAGTTCACATCACCTCTGTGTGAAATAACAATTCCCTCAAACCGATCGTGTTTGAGCTCTATTGCCCCATCAGCTGTGTAGTACGTGGTGCCATTTTTTTAGTCACATCAAGTTTGGCCACAATTATGTCCTTTTCGAAGAGGTACGGACGGATGATACCGTCTGTATAGATACAGTGGGTGTCATTAATATTCGGTTTTTTACTCGAATGTGTGAAAAATTGCAGTTACAGGTTGAAACCAAATGGTTTTTAACCCAATCTTTTCCTGCTTGGTAAGTTCCTTAATTTCCTTCGAGATTAAAACTCTTGCCATTACCACAAGATATTGAATTTACACGAAAAACTATGAAAAAAGTAACTTCATTAATATTCGATTTTTTAACTTGCATTTCTCTTTACGGTCTCTTTACGTAGATTTACTACGAACCCTATGCTCAGATTTGTATGTCTGTTTGAAATTATCATTCCTTCAACATTATTTGGTAATAGCTTGTTTAAAATCGTCCACAAGTTCATAATGAAATAAGATGAATGAATGAAATTTCGGAAAAATTTGAAAATGAAGCCTAATACAGTCGGTGACATCATAAGACGCTTCAGGGACGAGGGCCGTATAGAATTCAAGAAGCAAAAAGGGCAGCCCAAGATATTAACACAGAACAACAGCCATTTTAGTGCACCTAAGATAGTAAGTCAGCTGTTGGTTGAATGCGGAAAGCGTGTTTCTGAGTCTACGGTTCGTAGAACTATCAAATCAGAAGGGTTCAACGGTCGAGTAGCTAGGAAAATAGCCCTTTATCAACTTGCACAACCATAATATTCGCCAAAAATTTGCTAAAGATTACAAAGAAAAAGATCCAGTGTGGTGGGAAGATGTAATTTTCGCAGATAGATATGCGCAGAGAGAGAGACAGACAGAGAACCTTTTCCGTTCTGAAGGAAGGGTTATGATGTGGCGCAAGAAGAATGAAAAGCTAAAAAGCAATCATTTGAAGGCAACGGTGAAGCATGGGGGAGGTCATGTTGTGATGTGGGGGTGCATATCGGCTAAAGGTGTGGGCAATTTGGTCTTTATAGATGGGATCATGAATAAGGAGCGTTATTTGAGGATTCTGAGAGAAATTTTGAAAGAATGCGCTGAATAAATGGGAATTTCCAGGTCTTTCAAATTTTATCAGGATAATGATCCTAAACATAAAGTCCACATAGTCCGCGAATGGCTGCTATACAACTGTCCAAAAGTTATAGCAACACCTGCTCAATCACTTGACCTCAACCCCATCAAAAATGTGTTGGCCGAATTGGATCGGCGATTGCGAGAGTACCCTGTTTCTTCCGTAAACGCTATGAAGGTTAGGTTGCAGGATGAAAAGACTAAAATAAGGCCGGAATATATAAAAAAAATTATATCAAACGTACCAAAGCGATTATCCCAAGCTTTGGAGAATAAAGGACACGCTACAAAATATTAATAATTTTCTTTTTTGTGATTATTTTAATTTTTATTATGTAAATTAAATAAAATAGTTAAAAAACCGAATATTAATAAAAGTACTTTTATCATAGTTTTTCGTGTAAATTCAATATCTTGTGGTAATGGCAAGAGTTTTTTTCTCAAAAAATTGCTAATCTCGAAGAAAATTAAGGAACTTACCAAGCAGGAAAAGATTGGGTTAAAAACCATTTGGTTTCAACCTGTAACTGCAATTTTTCACACATTCGAGTAACAAAACGAATATTAATGACACAATAGTTTTCAATCAATAGGAAAGTTTATTATTAAGTCGAACTTCGGTAAATCCATCTACCACTTGCCACAGAAAAATTCAAAGTCAAATACAAAATTGATATAAATATTAATTTATTTGCCATATAATACATAAAACGTACAGGAGTATACTTATTGTTAAAAGTAGTCTGTTATACATGACTTAAGAGCGGACTTTTTATTTTCGTTTTTAAGAAAATCTTCAATAGAATTTAAACTATTGTAAGTACATAGAATCGTTTGTTATTCCATGAGTCTTTAATTTTAAACGCAAAATGAGTAATGAAATTGCAGCCAACCCGTTTAAAGGTGGTTTAATCAAATCTTCCTCAATTATCGCCACGTCATTCCGTATAACATCACTCCCGCTGTCATATTTACCGTCGAGCTGAGAAGATTCCGATTTACATCTAAAAATCTCGACAAAATCTCCATCTGTGGGAAACATTATCGCCTTGTATATTCCTAAATTTTTTTAAGCCTTAAATTCAAATATTTTCCTCGTTTCTTTCGTTTGGGCGTTCAGTTCTGAAAATCAACGATTTTGTTTATACTAGCTAAAACGAATATACAAACGACATGCCCCGAAAGCGATTCATTATAAAACGAATTTGTAGAATAAGCTGAATTTGGGAATTTTCGTTCAGAATTCGACTTTTAAAAGGTGGCGCCAAATAATCTCTTCGAGTTATTAGGATATTTGAGTAATCGAAGTTCGAGTTATCGAAGTCTAATTGCATGTACATTTCAGTCTTGACTATAATGCCAAGTAATTGCATTCGAGTTATCGAGTATCGCTGTAATTGTTTCTTAATACTTTTATTCTTTCTTCGCTCAATCGAGTTAACTTCAGTCATTGACAATAATTCCTCGAGTCAGTTTCTTCCTCCCGTTCCAAGCGAACACTCCAGCTTTATCTTTCCCAGATGAAGCTGGACATCTCCTCGAGTGCTTGCAAAAATCGGGCCCAAATATTTGCCTCGACCTTGAACTTGATTTGTTTCTTTCTTGCTAAAATCGTTGATAGTTTCAAATGTTTCTGAACCCAGGTAGCGAACACACCGCACTATCTATTGTCATTCTTCTCCATTTTCTAAACTCACCTCCCGACTTAAATTCCGGCAAACTGATGTCTGTGAAAGACAGAGTCCTTGCAAACGGCGTGGACTTTACTAATTCGTGTAAAGCTGTTAGTAAATGCTTTCAGGATCCATCCATACGACGCATAAAGAACGCATCGTAATCGAGCAACGTCGTAAGTACAGGTCTCCGCTACATTTATTGTTTCTCGACTTCGAGAAGGTTTCCGATTGCTTGTATCGAGATGCAATCTGGTTGGCCCTACGCTGGAAATGCATTTTGGAAAAAATTCATAACTTCTATTGAGACTAAATATGAAGGTGGTAAATGCCACGTCTTACACAATGGTGAGCTGTCAGAGGCGTTTGAGGTCCAAAGTGTAGTTACCACTATTATTTCTTGTGGTTATCAGTGATGTATGCCGCATTGTCTGAATGGGATTCGATTAACAATGACTTCTTAACTTAAAGTCCTTGGCTGACGATGTTTGGTGACTTTCACGTCAGATAAGAGACCTCCACTTGATGGCCAACAAACCAGAAGCAAAGGTAAACAAAGTAGGTCCCGAAATAAACACAACAAAAATCGGAAGCATTTAGCATTTCTAACATCCGCATAACTGAACATTGGGGTACACGAACTAGCGAAAGTTAACAGCTTTGTATGTTTAGGAAGTTTGGTATCGGCTAGCCACGGTGGCTTCGAACAATATCAGCGTAGCTATATGTCCATGCGGAAGGGTTTGCACGATTAGGAAAATCAATGGTTTCACCTTGAGAACCAGGCCTCGAATGTTTTGGTTCAACGTGGAATCGATGCTGCCTCTAATGTGAGTAAATACTATTCCATTGCTAAGGCACCCTTAATAGCGTGACACCCTTGATAAACGTGGTGTAGGACATTTAAAGAGGCATGGAGTTCCTTAGGAATGAGTTGGAGCGTTGCAGGCCTCTGAACAGCTCGCGCGCTGAGTTGTTGACGTTTTATGCCCCAGAGGGCTTAAAGAACATAAGAAAGACAATAAAGAGACCCCTTTAGTGGATCATGCGGGTCAGAAGATGATGCTGATAATGATGAGTAATTCTACACACTATCATTGATAGCCTGCATCCGCATCCCCAAATCTTGCGTTTCGTTGAACGTTCCACTGCTGGGTGAGTGTTCGCTGAATCAATTGTTTCAAATTTTTTTAAGAACGTGACGTAGAATGGACGCAGTTCGGAAGTCGTTGTCACGAAAGCACACATATTCTAACAAAATCTTAAGTTTTATTAATTGTTACTGGACAATGTTTTGCATTATTGCATTATCTGCAGAGATAAAACAACATGGCCACCTTGATCTATCAAAATCGGAAGTGCAAACAGTATAGCAATAATGTGGTGTGTAGTAGGGATACCGAAACTTTGAAATATACCTCATTTTTCACTCCTCCAATAAAGCATTTCCTGGGTATGTTCAGTTGCCCAGTATATTTTTCAAGAATTATCCATAATTGCCTATGGCTGTGTCCATACAAGTATCTTTTAGCTTATTGGTATAATTTAAGAAATTATTTGATTGCTCAGTATTTATCCAAAAGCAACGTTCAACGTAAGCAACGCAACGCATGAGCAGCTTAGAACTGTATTAAATTACAAGGACTACAAAACATCACAGGACGACTCATGCGATGGCCTTGAACTGAAATACATTGTCTCGACTTAATAGTTTTCTGTTTCTGACGTGGATGTTGTCTCTGTAAAATTAATTAAACCGAGACCTTCATCTGTACACAGCTTTGTCTGCGTTGTTTACGTGGTTCAGCACCAATTCGTGCTCTGAGCTGTCAAATGCGATTCCAACAAATTCAACAAAGTATCGCGCATTCGTTGATTTAATAATGACCGCATATCAGACCTAATAGGATTCTCCGAATAATTGAATTTACGCTTCATTCGGGAAACGAGAGGATGATACAAGGCTTTAAAGTCTTGCTACCTCCAGTTCTGCCTCACATCCATTCGGTGCTGTCAGTTTCTCCAGAGAATCCGACGTCAAAGCTATCCTATCCCTTCAACATTTGCAGTTGACAAATGAATTCCTTTGTGCAAACGAAAATCACAAAAGCAGCAGACTTGGTCGTGTGTGTGACATGAGAAATTTTGTGTACAAAAATGCTATATGCAATGCACCATCTGGTTTTGTGACACTTTAATTGCAAAGGAAACATACGTCTGTTGACTGAATTTCAAGCGTGTGGGTGTGCGTCTATTTCACCTGGAGGTGATGTAAATGGGTCCTTTGTTATTTCTTGATATGGCCCCATGGCCCATGGTAGGTCTTCTCAGGTGTTTCCCATATCATTTCATGTGCAACGCTTTGCACGATGCGTAGATACACTGGGTGAACATAAGTGGGTGGTTCATGGGGTGATAATGTTAGCTTGACGGCAACTTATGTGCCATTAAATTGTGATAACGTTCTTAGGTCTTGCGGCGGAGTAACCAGCAGGCACAAAACAAACTGAAGCCTTCTGGAGTTACGCTAGCGGTTTCGTTTTAAATGCCTTGGGATATCATCGATCGGTATCAAATCCAAGAATCACGAGGGCTACTTAACATCATCTGTTTCTGACAATACTCTAACTAACTAACTAACTGGCGCGACAGTCCGAGGCGGACCTGGACCTAGCTTCTCAGCAACCACTAGTGTTGTGCGTGCTATAGTTCTTTCACGCGTGGAAGGGACCTACCGTTTAATGCCGGCTTCGAACGGCGAAATTGAGAACCATTTTCTATACAGGAATACTCTTTGAACATTGTCAGTGACTCGAAAGAGGCGGAGCCGTGAATTATCAAAGGTTGTAAATTTTGGTATCGAAAATGGCACCCTCGGCATAGGAGTCGACGCACTTACCCACTACGCCATGGCCACCGCTCTTTACTGACTCTTTACTAACTTTATTTAATTTGTCCACCGACGACGTTAAGTTTGCACACATTCACTAATCCCGTTAGCGCCCACAGAGAACGACTCAAGATTTAAAAATTTAAGGTCAACAAATGTAACCCCCAAATTCAAAGCTTATCCAACCTTTTCACTTCCGGAAATGATAATTCGCCAGTCACTAAATGCAAGGCCGTAAAGAACTTTGAAAAGTTTTCAATCAGATATCTCCAAGCAAACACCCTTCTCCGCACGTAAACTCACCCCGTATTCTCTACCTATACTGCTCTAGGAAAAAGAAACAAACTAAATCCGCAATCTTCCGGAACTTGTTAAACTCATTATTTGAGGCTTAAAATTAAAAGTTGGCTTGCTCTGCAATAGCCTCTTGGACATCCTTCTGCACTGTGCACTGTGCCCGATCGTCGAGTGGCTCCTGGCAGCCTCGGAGATTCTGGCGAAAAACGAAGAGCAATAATAAAACTAATTTCACATTGATAAATGCCCTAAATTAACAAAATAGCTTAATGGCGCCAAAAATCCTCCAATCCTGCGCTAGTCCATGCGAGACGGCATGAAGAACAACATCGTCTACGTTCCAAATTAGCACTCGAGCAGCGGCCAATGAAGGAATTCGCAAAAAAAGAACATGCCCTCGAAAGAGCAGCAGCAGAGGCGGCAAAGGACATTCCATTTCTTCACTGTTGTATGCGAAGAAAGTTTTTCACAGCACTCACTCCCCGCTCACTCGTGCAGGGGTCGTGTGTTGTTTCACGTAAACCCACACTTGTTCATTTGTTTTTTGTGGGGCCTTGCTCTTGCCACAGGCAACCGCTAGAAGTTATGTAGATGTTTTAATGCCATTTTACTGGAATATCACACACACACAAACACACACGTCATCTAAAAGTTTAGGGAAATCCTCTGGCTGGTGCCATTCCTAGGTGCAACCATTGAAAATAAAAACCATTGTAAGGATAATGCAGATTACACAGACACATCTTAATTCACAAGCGCTGCCGCCGTGTGCCGACTGCATGGTGGTGCTTACGGGCTACTCTAGTCCTGGCAGCCACATACAGTTTCGCAACTGTAAAGCAGACTTAAAAACAACGAATAACTGTCGGATGTACAATGCAATAAATGACGCCACTATGATGATCCACATATAAGATGGGTCCTCCACGTGTATATGTGTGTGTGTTCAAAGCATTCATCGCAGGACAAGAAATTTCCATCTCCAACAGGCCGACGACTACCAAAAAGCACAACAAATAGAGAAATTCAGAAAGGAAAGAAAAAAGGACAAGGGAAGAGACAGAAAACAGTAGGAAAGGAAAATCTATTTGAAAATACCGTTTTAGAGAGGAAAATTCAGCGAGCGTACCTAGCAGCCGAGACCTGGTGAGAAATGGCTCTAAAGTGGTTTGTTGAACACGTGCCAAAAATTATTCCATCAGCGCTTCGGAGACTTCCTGGCAGCAGCAATAGCAAAACACTCCGATTGGAGCGACGAGCTGTACCTTTGGCCATTGCCGGTTGGCAGTTAATCGAGGCAGAATACCCACTCTCTCTCGCACACACACACACTAACACATGGAGACATTTATCCACAGTTAAGAAGTGTCCTTCGTCTCGTTATATTGTGTCCATTGCCTCTCATCGCAGTCGAGTGCAATTACTGTAATGAGTGTGCCCAAAATAGTGTTAATTACATTAAAACATACAATTTATGGCTTTCGAATATCCCATAAAGTAACCGTTCTGTTGGCAGGGTCCGAATTTTATCCGCACGTCCATCGTCTGCCTGGGCAGAAATTGCCGGACATGAGAAAAAAAGCACACAGTCCCCAAGGATAATAGTACATACTGCCTATACTCGTACATGTATCCGGATGCAGAGAAAGCCAGGGCGATGTGCGCGAGGAGAAAAAAAAATTGTAGACACTTCACATCATGCAGGACTCACTGCCAAAAACAGATTGACTGGCTGACAGGGGCAGATGCACACGCTCGCTCGCACGTATTCTGCGTAAAGTGAACGCTTCCGTCCGCTCACACATAATGTGGCATCATACGCGCTTAATTAAAAGCGAAGTGTCTGCACTTTGCATACCTAATTTGATTTGTTTTAACGCTTGAGAAGACTCGAACTTTTGCTGTGACAGCAGGCTCCTGCTCTCTTTATCGTTATCGTCACTGTGCCTTCAGCGAGACGCGTGTGTGTGTTTGTCTGTGCTGTCCCTTCGATTGCTTACGGAGGATTACGAGCGTGTGGATCTCGATTTAGTGGTTTTATGGATCGGATTTAAAGCAAAAGTTTTGCTAATTAACGCTCTCATTAAAGTGAATTAATTTCCATTTTTCCGGAATATTGTAACTGAGTGGCTTTCAAGGGGTAAAAAGTTCCTGTGGCTTGGGAACTCATTCCGTTTTGCAAGCTACTGTTAGTTATTGCACCTCGACTTCAGTCAACATGACTCTCAAACTAGGGGGTTCTTGTGAAAGATGCCCCCAGGCTTGTACGTTCAGCCGAGTGAAGTCCCTTTCCAGATATGTGTGTCACCAGAGGCGAGGTCTGCGTTTCTCGGGCCGGAGTGTGGATCTGGGTCCATTCAGTCAACATGACCTAGCCGCCTGGGAAGAGAGGGTCGAATGGGTTGTCCAAGCTCGATGTCGCTGTACAACTGCATTCAGTGTCCCCATTTATGTTCGCAAGCAATATTCGTGGGAAAAAAGACGATATAAACTTCACCTTCATGCACTGACGCAAACCGAGGTTAAGTTGGTTGTCTATTCACTGAATCTCTCGACTACCTTCTCTTGCTAGCTTTCTGTGGCGATGTAGACCCAGCCGTGGCTAGTGCCAGACGCTCGCGAATGCTATCAGTCTCTAAAAGGAAAGGATGGATGCTATTCTAAAATGCGTCTGTTGCGTTTTGATTAAAAGTGTCAAGTAGCAGGAGAAATTAAATTGGGAACTAAAAATTATCTGGGAACAGGAAGCAGTAGATTTCACATTGTCAGAGTTAAAGAACAGTATACTCTAGTTATCACATGAGAAACGGCAACGCTGGACGCACCTAACCAACTATTCAGTACAGTCGTTTCTTGTCGCGCTTGGGCATAACTCCTAATGATTTAAAGTAATGGCGGAGGAATGAGTAGCGTGGAAGTCCCACTTGCGTGCTTTGCTTCCGCGAACCCTTTTTTATTGGGTCATGCGGGCCACTAAGATGAGATAAACAATTTCTTCTTTCATTATTGACATAGTTAACAAAAAATTTGCGGGAATGGTAATACAATTAGGCACATTGTCAGCCTCTGTAAACTTTTGAAAATTGATTTAGATAAAAGGAAACGGAAGATCGATTACCTTCCTAATGAATTTGGAAAGCGGTTTCGGAGCCCTGGTTGAGAGTGCTGATCGGTGTACAGTAGTGGGGCTGTTCTTGAGGTTAGCTTTTGTTTGGAAAATGAAATAGGGTGATGCTTAAGTTGAATTGTAGTTGAACCCTTTGCCAAATGGTTTTCCATTTTTGAATTAATAGTTATAATATGGGTGGCGCTACAGTCCGATGCGGATCAGGGCCTAGTTTCTCAGCAACCACTGCGTGTTGTGTGTGCTATTGTTCTTTCACGAGTGGAAAGGACCTTCAGCTTAATGCCGACTCCGAACGGCGTAGTTGAGAAGCTTTATCTAGACAGGAATACTCTTTGAACATTGTCAGTGACTTGAAAGAGGCGGAGCCGTGAATTATCAAAGGTTGTAAATTCTGGTATCGAAAATGGCACTCTCCGCGTAGGAGTCGACGCACTTACCCACTACGCCACGGCGACCCATTTTTGAATTGCATATCCGAAAAAGTCTGCTTCCGAATTTTTGAACCTTGTGTGCCACATTTTGGAGCAATAGAGGGATATGTCACTAGCGGTCGGATTGTTTTTATCTTCTAATTGTGCTAGACACTCCAGAAAGTAGAGAGACTGACGCTGTGGGCATTTCATCTCAGCGAATATATCACAATTTATTTGAATACAGTGGACTCCCTTAATGTTGAACTTACAGGGGATACCAGATTTAGTCGAGTTAGAAGGAGTGTGACTGGAAAATTAAGGGAAATGTATGTAGAATGTGAGAAAAGAGTATTCCTGTCTAGAAAAAGTCTGAAATTCGCCGTTGGAGTTGGCATTAAACTGTAGGTCCCTACTACTCGTGAAAGAACAATAACATGCACAACACGAGTGGTTGCTGAGAAGCTAGGCCCAGGTCCGGCTCGGAGTGTCGCGCGGCCCATATTATTATTATATTATGTAGAATGTGGCGAAAAAATTGTTCGAGTTAGAGAGAGTTTCCACTAAGGGAGAGTTCGACTTATGGAGAGTTCGACTTATTGAGAGCCGACTGTATTTGGACATGAAAAGGCTATCTGCGTGGTAGGTGCTGCTCATACTCGGCCACAAGCGCAACCGGATGACAACATTAAAATATTTTGTTTGTTTGATTTTAAGTCACAATCCGAACGAGCTTGTGCGTCGTTTCATTAATGTAAAGGAAACCTCCAACACCAGAGTCCAAGAAATAATCAAGTCCTAGGGATTCTCCGTGTAAGTGCAAAACAAGGAGTGTACGTCGGGTGGCGACAGTCACATCGATTACCTTGAAAAGGGTATAACGGTCACGATTTTACAATTTGAACAACAACGCCCATTTTTAGCTGTTCCATCAAGACCATGAACACGTGTGTATCAATCATGCCAAAAATACATAAATTAGGCTACGATCTGCAACTCCATTTCGGAGATCCCCCCCCCCCCCCCTCCCCCGAATTAACGATTTCAAATTTTGACGATTTTCAATTTGCTGGTAAATGAACATAAATTATTTTTCAGGTTTGTAACTTTGCATACATTTATTTGGAGACTTTTTTTTTTATTTGGAAAAAAGAAGAACAAAATATTACATAATTTTTGTTATTTTTTGTGATTAAACAGAGGCCCTTCTTTTCGGCGGCGCATGCGATGCTCTGAAATCAAAATTCCAACATGATTAGAAAGAGTACATGTTTGGCTTTGTTATGAACTAGGATTATTAATTTCGCACAAAAATTAATAAAATGGCGGGCCTTTGAATTTTTTTTTTGAAAATCGCGCTTGTTTCATCCTCGAATCAAGTTAAAAAGTAAAGAAGATCTTCACCGATTTGATTTATCCTAGTTTATACCATAGCTATATACGTTTAGAATAACGTATTAAAATTTAGAACCGATTTGATTAATAGTTTTTGAGTAATCTCATGCGCCAGTCGTAAAAACACTGTTTCGAGAAAAACGCGTTTAGAGTTTTGAGAAGCAAATTCTTGGGTAAGCCTACTTACGTTCAATCATAAATCGGCTATATCTTCAAGAGTTTTTGAAATTTTCACTTGAAATTTTAAAGGACCATTCTTGAATAGTTCGAAATAGGTTCGAATTAAATAAAAAAAAAACGATTTTTTGAAACGGCGAATGGGCGTCCCATTTAGGGTCATTTCATTCAACAAAAGTTCGACACACTTTGCGATTTTTCTCTTCAACTTCTGGATTTGCTTTCATTGACTCAAATTTTACGGTTTCAACTTTCAATTTCCAACTCGTGAGTTGTTGACAATTTCATTTCTTCAACTTACGGAAATAATTACATTAAGGGATGAAATCATTTGATCGCTCTCTCATTTCTGGCATTATCGTAGGCAGGCAGACAGGCGTCTGCCTGTGGGATTATTGTGATAACATTTATCGTTTTTGTCTCTCAAAGCGGACAAAAATAATGTTCATCGTACTAATACTGGATTTATTGCATTGAAACGATGGAAAACACTGGCCCTTTCGATTTGATTTGAAATAATGAAGTAAAGGATATATTATTATTCATTTGTTAACAGACCCCGTTGATTACGGGCAATAATAAACTGACCAATCGTATTGCAATTTTATGCATGCAATGTAAGCATTACAAATTTGCATAGTCGCTTGTGCTGTTCTCCATAACATAGCTGGAAGAACTGAAGACCAGATATAATGGATGATAGAGATATCCAACCATTATCTCCGCTCAAAACGTTCGCTCTCAATTCTTATTTTGTCTTTGTATTTGTAAATTGTCAACAATATTCCAAATTTAAAAATCTGAAGGTTGGACAACTTCTGGATTTTAAATTTCAGACTGTGAGTTGAAATAGTGAATAAAACTAATTATCAACTTGCCGGTTAAACCTCGAGTTGAGACCAACTCCGCAGTTGATAAACTCCCAGCTTGCGGCAAGTTGAGCAATACTGAACAAAATGACTCCTTGCATGCAGCCACTGCATCGTCGGGTCGTTTTCTATTTCCAACCCGGAAGGAATTACTGGGCGATAAAAGATTTGTATCGTGAAGGAAGTTATCAATCAAACAAGATGGGCTTGAGAACATCTATTATTTGGAGGGAATAATCTGAAGGCAAAGGTGTGCCAGGAAGCGTCTTCGAGCCTGTCTTCTTTTGTGTCGTATCTCTGCATCTGACACAATGTTCATCTATTCAAACAAAGACTTGTACAACGAGACAAATTTGCAGTGGTATAAATTCAACTAAACGCCTGGTCGTTAGGACTTATAAGCCCTATACAATTTACCATGATTACCATGTCCTCCTCAGTTCATGAGAAATTCGAATGAGTCCGCCAGTGCGGGCAAAAAACTAAAACTATACATACAAAATTGAGTTCGTGCTTCATGTTTATAAAATCATAGATCCCATTCAAACACTGCAAAAGTTTTCAGCAAAAATTAATTGAAACATTAAAAAAAAATCTACAAAATCTCATAAATGTTCGAGGCAACGACAACGTGGCCAAGTTGCAGCAACTTTCCATTCAAAATTATTTGTTTCAACTACTTAATTAAAGCAGCCAACTTTCGTCATTCCGGAGGAAGACCAGTATTCCAGAAAATCCCGATGAAAGGAAACCAGATAAAAGAACACAAGACAAAAAATGCTTTGAAGTTTAACTTGTGTTCATGTTGCACCGGCTGCAACCACTTACTTTTCGGAACAAAATTATTCTTATAAATAAGATGTCAAGTGAATTATTTGCCAAAAAAAAAATGAATCCACGGAAGCTTGACAAGCAGTCCTTTCCACTGGTTCTTGTCTGGCCTTGCATTCTCTCGTTTTGTTCGCTGTGTTGCGCTGGCGGCGGAAGAAAGGAAGGGGGAGACTACGATGTGGACGTGGATAAGCGCAATGCAAAACCGAATATCCTTTAATTCAGGACGTTCGCTATGACTCACTATCTTATGTAGAACGGAGCCAAGCGGGAAGATGTAAATATCGTGCAGTAAACGAAGCCGGATGAGGCAGCAAAAGTTCTTTTTTTTTTTGTGTTATTAGAAACTCATCTTGTCCTGGCTTGGGATTGGGGTTTTTTCTTGCCTTTGAGAAGAAAATGTGTGTGAATAGGAACATCTTTTGAACCGAATTTGGTGAGTTTTTTTATTTTGTGGAAAAACAGATGGGGTCTTTTGGGTGTGCTTAATTTGTAATTATATTCACTTAGGCGTGGGCTGTGATAGTTCGGCTTATGGCTTTATGCAAAGAAGGCGGTCTTTGAAGGGGGCTTAATAATGTGGAGTCTAGATATAGCATGATCTAGACTCTTTCTGCAGCAGTTTGATGAGAATGGGAGGAGGTTTATCAAACAAAGTCGCATCAAGCGGTGAGCTTCGTAATCCTGGCATTGCATGGCAACTAGGAAGGTAGGTAGTGAAGTCACCAGCACACTTGGACCATGTTGGTCCTTTATGATACCCACAGTGAGGCTTGGTGAGGCCACAGTGAGTTGTTAATTCGATGCCCACGGTAAATGGTGACTGGACCAGATTTAAAACCGCATAAAAGAACATTAACTTAGCTTTCACTGGGATTCGAGCTGGGGATACCACTACCCAGGGGAAGGCAATTAACCAACTGCGCCATCGAGTTGTAATAAGTTATGAAGCTTTATTTTAAAATCGCATTGAATACGAACGGCATACATTTTGTACCTCTTTCAATAATTTTTTAATTTTTTTTGACTGGTCTAGGGTAAAGCAATATTGATTGTTTCCTGCTTTTGTATTACTTTTGATTGTTTTAGAGCGGGCGAAAAGAAATGGCGTTGAAGTGAACAAAAATCAATCCGTGCCTCGCTACTCGCGACCGCCCAATGTTTCTGAGATTATCTTGCATGGTCAAAGATATGAATCCACATGGCTGCTGAATCGTAATCGAGACTCTGGAAAATCATCGGGCTTGCCTCGCATCTGAAAAGTGTGAACAGCTTAAAAAAACATCGAGGATATATCCAACTTCGTCTGTGGACGAAGAGTCGATTGCAACGTTTTAGAAAGTAGTCATCACTTTCCACTATAATTGGTATAACTTTGTAAAATTTACAGTCTCCCATTGTCGAAGTGTACTGTCCCATTGACTGCTCCCTTTCTTGCGAGTTACCAGCAACGACTCCTTTTATGGTCCAGTTTCCGTTACTATGTTAGAAGCAAGGGACGAAATACGAAGAAGGGAAGACACAATGACCTTACTTGAGATCTCGACAACATTTGACTGTGCTGACCCAATAATAGAAACATACATTGCCGCAAGCTATCAACGCGAAAATACAACTTCTGTTATCCCGCTAGTAAATTAATCTTTTCGTTAATTACTAACCGAGTTCAAGCTGTAATCCACAACTGTCTACTATTTGTGATGTTCTCAATGGGGTACTAAACGGTTCTGCTCTTAGTCGGGTATTATTGTCAGTTTATCAATGTTGTTCAACTGCAAATTTCATATCCATCCATTCGATGTGTAGATCTCATAAAGTTCCCTCGTTCGTGGTCACCGTGGCGTAGCGAGTTAATGCTTCGACTCATATACCGAGGTTGTCAAGTCCGATCCCTGAATTAACCAATCGACTTTCACATCTCCTTTCTCCAAGTCACTAACAATGAATGTGCAAAGAGAACACCTCTAGAAAAAGTTTCGGAGGGGGATAAAAGTTAGGCCGTCCCCACACTCGTGGTAGAACAGTAGAACGCACAACACCAGTGGATGCTGTAGATAATAGACCTCGATCCACCTAGGACAGCAGTGCGTTCCATGTTATTATTGTTAATCACAAAGGTTAGACGCAGGACTGCCAAGGAAGTAACGCCGAAGAAGTAACTTAGTTCTAGCTCAGACTTCCATAGGTCTTTGCCGAAAGAACTAAGTCAGGGTCTTTGGCCTCGCTTCTCAGGATCAGAAATAATAAATAGTTGGTACAACAATCTCATTTCCAGCAACAACAACTTTATCGGCAGACGATACGGCTATTCTGTCTTCGGAAAGCACAATTGAGTCCGCTACCGGTAAACTGCAGCACGCTGTAAATAAAACTTGCGATTGGACAAAACTCTGGCGCATTGCCCTAAATGTAACGCAAATGAAAATTCACGCAAACTATCAATTTACCCGTCTTTATTAACTCGGTACAAATACCGTACGCACATGAAGCCAAATATCTCAGGATGACGTTGGATGCTAAGATTAAGTGGAAGGCGCACGTAAGGGAAAAACGTGTGGAACTTGAGAATCGATATAGAGAAATGTACTGGCTACTGGGACGACATTCCAAGTTAAGCGCGTATAACAAACTGCTTATATATAAGCAAGTGCTAAAGCCTGTGTGGACCTACGGTATACAACTTTGGGGTTGCACTAAAGCAAGTAATAGAGAGTTCATGCAGTCATTCGAAAACAAAGTTAAAAGGGCTGGTGTCAATGCTCCCTGGTATCAATGAAATAATGATATACAAAGAGATCTAGGAATCGCAACCGTGGACAAAGAAATAAAAAACTTGGCAAAGAAGTTACGAATTCGACTTCACGGTCATTGTAACCTTGCCATACTCCAAACACTGAACATAAGAAAACTCGTGCGCCGTCTCCAACGAATGAAACCGTTCGATTTAGCGCAATGAGTTCAGGCCGCTATAAACGGTTCCAGCAGGTGATCTTATCGAAAATCTACCTGCCTCACGTGTAAAACTAATGACTTTAAATCTACTGGACAGTTGTAGTAAGCAACTAAAAACAATGGAAAGGGTATGATTAGTCAGTAAAAATCTGACACTACTATGAATACACGGGTATCTAGTGTCTTATTGAAGATTCACACCAACCCAAAAGAAAAAAAAGAAAAAAAAAATGTCCAGCAACATCTGAAAAGTGAGGCCTTCTCTTTAAAAGCCAAAGTCACTCTTGTCTAAAAGCTTCAGTTCATGGAGTTCCACAAGTTTCAATTCTTGGGCCGGTATTAATCATTTTATTTCCTGTAATTCAGAGTAGTTAATAATATATACATATGAACACAGAAATAAATTCTTACAATTGGTGTTTTCCTTAAGCTACCGGATTGAGCAACGAATAAACAAATTTTTGATTTTGATTGAAATTTTTCAGAGAATTGCCTCTGACGCCAAAGCCTCTTCTCTAAAAGCCTCAATTAATGGAGTTTCAATTATTGGGCCGGTATTATTCAGTTTTCTATTCTGAAAAAGCCTTTATGCTACGCCGATCAACTTTATCTAGGGAAATTCTTAAACAATGTCCTGAGCTGGTTCGTTAATGAAGATCTTTCCTGAACTTATGCTTTGTCCGTAGCTAATGTGTTGCTTCTCAAATCTCAAAATATACCAGAATCCAAAAGATAATATAACTTGAATATCTCACTAGAAATTACTGCTGCTGATCTTTTGATTTACTGCTTGATCGCGCAGGTTACAATCACTTAATTGTTGGATTTACGGATGTTTACGGAAATTATTGCGATCGTCTTATTTTCCTCCTGTGGAAACTAGACGCATAATAGTACTAAAATTAATAGTCCCAGTCTTTGTTTACGCTGATAATGTCTACAGGGCCACATCTAACGATGCGGTGCGCTACGTATGCGGCCTCCGAAGATATGACCATACTTCTGAACACCCAACGAAGCTATTAGTCTGCACACTGCTGGATCAAATTAATGCAAGAAATTGTATACTCTTACATTAAATTAGATCTACGTTTAATTGGGAGATCGAGAAATGAGAAAAAATGGAAGCTTGATTCGCCTATCTCTTTTTATTTCCTCACATCATATTAATGGGACAGCCGCCTTATTGGGACCTGAAAACAATTAGCCCCTGGTGTCCCAATAAAGCGGAAACCGGTGCATCTTAACTACAAAGCAGACATTTTGTGTGTCTGACCGACAAAGGCTCCGAAACAACACGTCGCAGAGCTCTGAAATTTTCAAAAAAAAATCATTCTAAAATTTAGATGCTGAATGTGACTATTTTTAAGTTCGGAAGTTACGAGCACTTTTTAAACATCATCATCCATTTCAAGTTGCGTAGTCGTGGATACCAACCTTCCCCCAGTGTGTTGTAACTTCCATATATACACACACATTTCTCACATTTTGCTTTGGTGCAACCATTCATTTTTTTCTACGTCTCAATCGAACATATACGAACGGCTGCCTGAGTCACCAAACGAAAAGGAAACAATAAACATTTTCGCACTTTTCTTATTTTGTCATACCCAAACTATACATGCATGCACATATACACAGCTACAAACAATTCATTCAATTTTGCGAAAATTGTGAATATTGAACTTCTGAACGGATTAGCCGATTTAGATAAAATTTCAGAGCTAGACTAATTACATAATGTGTTACAAGATAAAAGGCTAATTCATGGTTCATGAAGTTTAACTTCAATTAGCACCACAAGTGAACATCGCGCGCAGGTACGTAGATGGGATTTCCAAGAACTTTTTTTATGAATCGCTTGATATCCCTCCACATTGTGTGTAAATGTTTGAGAAAAAACCGTAATTTCCGTCCGTTTTGCTGCAGCACACATTGATAATTCAAACTTCAGCGTGTATGAAACGAATTGTACTCATTGTGAGTAGGGATGTGAATGAGAGATTGGGATAGGCATCAATGACAAAAGGAAATTCAAATTCTTCTCTGAGTTCTGGTTCGAGCAGTCTTATTATTGTTTTAAATTAAAAAGTGCGGTAATAATACAGGTAAAGTACCGGTTGAAGAAACAAACCCGGGCAAAGCTGGGTACGAAATCTAGTTAACAGTAAATGTCGGTCCTACTTACTGAACGAACTCGTCATTGATCGGTTTTGTAAGAAATTTACCAAAATTATAATGCATCTCCAATCGGGCAAACTTTAAAACTTCAGTCCTCTCTCCTCGCTCTTCCCCATCAACAACCCCAAACCCTCCTTTGCTTCATATAATCTCTATCTCTTAGTAAATTTAAGCAATATATTCATGCATCGTAGTCTTAAGTGTTAAGTTATAAATATTAAACCAGTTTTGCTTTCTACTTAAATTACTTAATCGCACTGCACAACTCATATCTTTAATGAATGAAAAATGAAATGTCGTTTGACCATGTCATAGTCAGCAAATTCAGAAGCATTTGAATGGCAAAGAACTTGAAGTTTAATTGCATCCACCTACATAAATACGGAAATGTCAACCATGCGTAGCTACATGATTTAATTTATTTATGTGCCCATGTAAATGAATTGTTCCTCAACCGACGTCAGAATTGGCAAATGATGTGTGCGGTTTGTTTATGCTGAGAGAGAAATTGCCTTTACCACCCACATGGCAGTGGAAGCGTGTGCTTAGCATGAATATATTTATGAAATCATAATGGATGATTGAAATGATTTTCTCAGCACATTTACTGCCATGAGCTTGTACTTTATTTCGGGTCGAATGGTGGGTAGCAGCGTTAACAAATGAACTTCGAAATGAACCTCTGCGAAGCGGAAGGGCAAAAGGGCGACTTGCCACAAATCTAAAAGCCATGACTGACTGGGACACACATCAGCTGCTGGTTGCGAGCTGTACTAATCAATCACTGATACTCTGAATTGGAGCTGGGGTGATTT
Source organism: Eristalis intricaria (assembly GCA_964034865.1). NCBI lineage: Eukaryota > Metazoa > Arthropoda > Insecta > Diptera > Syrphidae > Eristalis > Eristalis intricaria. The sequence continues at coordinate 109,761,447 of OZ035873.1, read as the reverse complement.
ATGATGCCTCGCGGCGATTAGCAAGGCAAAATTCTTTTCGTGGCAACAGAGTATGAAAGGCAATTCGACTTCAAGTGAAACACTCTAAAATGAAACAAAATCAATTTGAGGATTTTAAAGGGGATGGAGAAATGTGCTGGCAGGAGGAGATTCTTTAAGAGAATCTTAAAGAAGAGACGTAAGCATATTTCACGGACCTCTGGAAATAGAAATCTGTTTTGCTGCGGAATTTGTAAAGTGGGAACATCGAACGAATTGGAGTGGGGATTAAGTGAAGTACAACATGAGCGTTAACTTTGACATTTCATTTACGTCGGATTTTCTTTGTTCCACGATATCCGCGAGTCGAATCCGCGCAAATTTTTTAGCCGTAAATTTGTGGATTTCGACAGGCACTTTGTGGATCGTATTTTCAGTTTGACTTGTCATAAAAAAAACTAGCTTTCATAAAAACCAACTAGCTTTTGAGGAGATTCTTTCTTCTTTATTTGGCGATACAGTCCGGGGTAGACCTGGCCTCAACCAACAGGCCTCTCCAGGTAGCACGGTCTCTGGCTAGCTGTCTCCAGTGTCGCACGCCTAGTTGGTTTCGCGGGCGTCCTCTGCTTCGTTGTCCCACGGGTTCGGAGTCGAAGACTCTTCTGGCCGGAGCTGAGCTGTCCATACGCTCTACATGGCCTAGCCATCTTAGGCGTTGGATCAGAAGACGCCTGACTAGACTCATGTCGCTGTACAGCCCGTACAGTTCGTGGTTGAATCTTCTCCTCCAGAAACCGTCAACGCTCGCAGGACCAAAGATCGCACGCACGTCCTTGACTACCTCGAAGCTGTAGCTGCCCATTGTGACGCTCTGTCCAAGACGTCGATGTTGTGTGTTCTTTCTTGATGACAGCATATACCTCGTTTTGCCCCCATTCACCGCTGGACCCATTTTAGCCGCTTCCGCTCAATGCCAGCAAACGCCTCATTGACGGCTCGCTGTGTTCTGCCAATCACGTCAATGTCATCCGCGTATACTAACAGTTGTACGGACTTCTGGAAGATCGTGCCTTTAGTGTTGGCGTGTGAGTCTTGCACGATCTTCTCCAGGATGATGTTAAAGAAATCACATGACACTGCGTCGCCTTGTCTAAAACCTTTTTTGACATTGAAGGTCACGGTGAGTTCGTTACCGGCCTTGATGGAGCAGCGAGAATTCTCCATCGTCATCCTACACAACCTGACGAGTTTGGCAGGAATGTCAAAACTAGACATGGCGTTGTATAGCTCGTCCCAATGCACGCTGTCATATGCGGCCTTGAAATCGACAAAAAGTGGTGGGTGTCGATTTGCATCTCTTGGGTCTTTTCCAGGATCTGCCGCAGTGTGAAGATTTGGGCGATGGTGGACTTCCCTGGCCTGAAGCCACACTGATATGGACCCATCAGGTTATTTATAAACGGCTTCAGGCGAGGACACAAAACGGCAGAGAAGATCTTGTAAGCTATGTTCAGGAGACTTATCCCGCTTTAGTTGGCCCAGTCAAAGGGGTCTCCTTTCTTGTGGATCGGGCAAACGATACTGAGGTTCCACTCGTCGGGCATGATTTCCTCCGACCATATCTTACAGATGAGCTGGTGCATGCGCCCAACCAGATCATCTCCAGCTGGCGTCCGCACCGGCAGCTTGGTTAGACTTCAGTCTTGATATTGCTATTTTGACTTCGTCCAAGTCGGCGGGACGGAATTCTCGTCGGTCATCGTCCATATTGAGTGGGACATTCTGCCTGACAGCGGTATTGGTGTCAATCATCGCCGTTTAGCAGTCTGTAGAAATGTTTCTTCCAAATTCTCAGTATCGACTGCGACTCTAGTACTAGTTGTCCATTTTGAGGAGATTATTCTTGATAATTAAACGTGCGTTAATTTTGGCAAACCAGGACCTACATATATACAGTGGATTGGGATTTATTTTGTTGCCCCTGGTAGCAGGCGACTGTTCGAATAATAAAAAGTTTGGAAAGTAAGAAGAGAATGGCGAAGTAAGTTTCGGTTATTTTCATTTGTCCAAATTCAGCTACCGATAAAGCGGTGTGCCAATTAAAAGGAATCCACTATATTTTCATTTAATTTTGCTAAAACTTGGTTATGTCTGTAAATGACTATCTATGTGACATGAAATGGAGCAAACTGTTCGAGCAGTGGTCTATACTCTATCTTTAATTAATGACTTTGGAATTCATTAGCAGAAATGTGAATTTTTAGAGCCAATTCCAGTCATGTCATAGTTGTGAAAAGCATCATCAACAGCACGCACTTACCTGCTTAGGCTGACGGTTCAGGGAACGCAGCTTCTAGTCGCTAAGACTTGATATTTGTATCAAAGATTCTCACACCATTAACAGCACTTTTACAGAACAAATAGCGAACTGGGCGATTGCTTACTCCAGGCGGTCCATTTGTTTCTATTACAGTTCCGTATTAAGAGTTTTGCCAGCTCCCCGTGATTTGGCCACGAGCGTTATCGCTTGAAATGTTCGACTTTGCATCAGCATTCACCATCCACTTCCAGAAAAGTATTGGTTTAGTTGCGATTCAGCAGTGCGAAATGGAAATTCTGTTCATGCGGATTTTTTTGGCATTAACTCGTGTGGAACCCTTACATCGTGTTTCTTTCTGTATCCAGTGTTATTCAAATTTTTATAAACCGTTGAATGTTCAACGTTTACCTCGAAGCCAATCAAAAGAATGCTTAAGCAAACTGAAGCAACAAGTCATGTAAATTTTCTAAGAAAGTTCATTAGTAGTAGCGGATAAGTCGTATGCAATGAGATACAGACAGATATTCTTAAAGCACTAAAGACTACAGTGCAGCCCTTACTTTACCTTGCACCAGCTCCCACGTCAACAATTGCCAATTCACGCGAAACCATTACTATTGATGACCAACCCCGTGAATATATTTAAATATTTTATGCACTATATGAGAGAGGAAATAATTGGAAACATAAGCTCTGCATGTTGCCAAGTTTTCGAGTGGCGATTCTCGGAATTAAATTCAATCGAACGATATGTGGTCTTACACGACTCCCTGTGGTCATTGGTATGCTCTGTTCCATTTAAAACATTCCATCCCTCTTAGTTACCATTTCGGTCGAAGTCATGAATGACGCTTGCCTTGCATAAAATCAATTAAATTATTTTATGAATTTTTTTTTTGAGGTAAATAAAATATAATAAAGATATTGGAGATTATTCGATACTATCGAGAGTCCATCAAGTTCCACCAACAATTGATGAATCGTTGATTTATTCGGTAGCACCTCATTCGCATTCGCATTATTCCGGATGTTGCGAGTGTTTCTCACATACAGGGAGATGCATAACTCTCGTCCATGCATTTTTAAAATTCCTTACATGACCCAGTTCACACACATTGTAGGACTGGACAATGATTTGAATTGAAGGGAAAGGAATTTCGATGGTTCGCCGCCATAAGTGAGTTCTCGTCGATTTCGGATTCTTCCACCGTTCAATAATCGAGAAGACGACCCCCTGCCCACCTTTCCAGCAGCGATATGTAGGGCGGAACAAACAAAAATTCAATAAAAATTTATTTGATATCCACCCACCATGGTTAAGTGCACATTTTGAGTTCACAATCAGACAGTTTGTACGATTCTTCAGCGATAAAAATCATGCCTGTACCGATACATGCATCTCTGGCGAACGTTCTGGTCAAACTTCAAGGATGCATTCCACGTGTGCCTTCTCCACATCCATCCATGCACTCGCCCGAGTTCTCGCTGTGAAGTCCCATTGGCCCCTGGTACTCGAATCATATCAATTAAAATGTTTTCAACTATCAGCAGTTTATTAATTAAGGAAAAGTTTTTCATTTTATACCTTCGATTAATTTTCACAATAGCAGTATTTACGTTCGCTCAGAAGAGTGCTGGATCTGGGTGCACTTGAATGCCTTGAGCGGAAGAGGTGTGTGAAATATGAGTTGGTCTGGTTTCTTTTTTTTTTTGATTTTCACATACTACAATATTCAAGGGGGATTGGGAGTGCGCGCGAAAGTCATGTATGGCAGGTGCCACGGTAAGGTCGTGAAACGATTTATTTTTAAACCAATAATCGGCGAATGGATTGAGTCTAATTAATATGAACAGCGCCAGAATGTATAAAAACGTAATTGTGCACATTTTTAACGGTCTTGTAGGTGGTGGTCGATGTATTTTATTAACTCACTTAGCGTTGATCGAAAACTGTGGTATGTGCGGTTAGAAAATGGGTTTCCAGAAATAAATCACACGATTGAAATCGGAAGGAGAGTGCATTAATGCGCTCGCGGGTTTAATGGAGAGGAACCTCTGAATGGAGTTCCATTGAATTTAGGATAAAATGGAAAGTATAATGTAGACTTTAATTTGATAATTCTCATTTTGTACATTTGCCACTTCTGATTTAGAAGTCTGCGCCGTTCGTGAGTGAAGGTTTTTTAAAAATGTATTTATTTATTTATATGCTATTTACGCAGTGTTGCCTGAAAGTCCATCGGTGTTAGATCAGCGAAATGTTAAGTTACTCATTGATGTGAACCACAGTTGACTTGATGCCATGTCACATGTCATAGAATCTAAGAAACTGTTCAATTATAGGTTATCAACACTCAAACATTCAACGGCGTTTAAATTGTTATCTGTAGTCAAGGATTTAACCGTATGACTTGACTTGACGGGAAGTTTTTGAGAAATTGTCACGGTCTCGTGTGCCATTCGCGCAGCCGCCACAAGAACTTGATGCGATGGTATTCTTTACAAAGTCCTGTAGTACACACCTTTACCGATTAATGCAAAATTACAATGATTTGTGGATAGAAGAAAACTCAATGTAACGAGTAATTAATAGTATTGATTTATTTGCACTTAAAAATTTGCAAAAAGCTTACTCGCTGCAGGTTAATTTTTCATTGGTTCTGTCAAACGCATGGGGGTTCATTGGCTCAGCAGTGAATCAGTTTAAAACTTGAACATTTTTTTATAAATACCTTTACACACATTTTTCTTAAGATAATGACTTTAAGTAAATCAGTCGAAGAAATATTCTAGACTCCACCGTTCACTGGAGCTTAACTTATATTTACTTATTTAACAAGATCGGTCAAGGCATCATGCAGACGGCACTCTCCACTTCAACTTCAGCTTTTACCGCCGGCTTATGGTGATGTCAATTAAGCCTGACTCCGTCCTTTCGATAGGGACTGTTACTTAGCCAAAAGTGTGAGTGTGTGGTGTGAGATGATATGTTAGCCGTGGTGAGTAATTCGTAGCTCGATTTACGAGATACCATGTCACTCAATTCGGTGTCTATGCGAAGAAATATTTAGTCTTGGACTTAACTCCAAAATTTTACTATCGCGGGTAAATTTAATTCGCAATCGCTCTAACTGGGGGTAACAAAAATTGCAAAGCAAGGTACTAACCGGGCTGGGCTTAGTATTAAAACGATGATTTTTATTGATCAATTCATTTCTGTGCACTGACTATGCAGGGACTTCCGAGAGAGACTATTCTACTTCCCTAAACACACGAAACCTTATGACGTACGCCAGTGCCACTTGATAAAGCTGATGAATCGATCTGGTACTTCCATCGTCAAAGTCATAAACTGCTTGTGTGACAGTTTATTACCTCGCGGGTAATAATGCGGGTCAGCCAAGAGTTTATCAAATGCTTGTCGGCTGTGGTGCTACTTCGGTCATTTAGAAGAATTTATTGTAGTTCGATCGTGCGTCTTCGTGGCGTAGTGGGTTAGTGCGTAGACTCTTACGCAGAGGGTGCCAGGCTCCCCAATCTACCAACTTTCATAATTCACGGCTTCCACATCTTTCGAGTCACTGACAGTGCTCAAAGAGTATTCCTGTCCAGAAAAAAAGCTTCTCAAACTCGCCGTTCGAAGTCGGCATAAAACTGAAGGTCCCTTCCACTCGTGAAAGAACAATAGCACGCACAACACGAGTGGTTGCTGAGAAGCTAGTCCCAGGTCCGCTTCGGACTGTCGCGCCACTAATTTTATTATATCGATAACTTGAACGTCCGAGGTTGTCTTTTTTTCTTCTGGTCATTCATTAGATACGATTAATTTAGGAAGCTTTCAAGTCTGTAGCTTCACTAGAAATATCAGTAAATAACGCTTAAAAATGAAATGTGCCTGGCCAGACCCGGGTGTCCGACGGAGGGTGAAACACCTCCTATTAAGAATGAGATCCAATAGCTCGGGTTTTATTCTTCTTCTTATTTACTTATTTAATAATAAAACAAAAAACAGTCGCTTATTGTTTTTCTCTTTTCCAGACTTCACTCGTCTCGTGGGCATCCTGAGTAACTTTAATTATCTTTTCACATCAAAAAGAAAACCGACCAATCATTGAGCCGTCAGCACTCTCAAAATTCCTAAGCTCCATTTGCTTGTCCTCCCATCGCTTCAGTCTGTCAGACAGCAATTTCACAGATTCTCAGAATTTATTCGACCCCAGGATGCCTTCAACTTCAGCGCATAGTCTTGACACATATCTCGCCTCTCGTTTTTAGTGCCCTTACCGAGGGGGGGAGGCGGCGACAAAGGAGTCCATCTTTAACGGCCTCATGTTGAAAATAAATGGTGACAAGGTTAGGCCCCCGACCACATTTCTGAACGTGAATAATGGCCCACGGTCCTGTCTTTTCCTTATTTTTAATTAAGCGAATAACGTATTGGCAGTTAAAAAGAATGACATAAGTATGTGCGCCTGTCTGCCAGTGCATGCAGTCAAACTTCGACATATGTATTTCAAAAAAAAATGGAAAACAATTTAATGGGTGTATAGTTGGTGTTGAAATATGTTTCCTCATAAATTGCAAACTCAATTTTCACGTCCAATTGAACTTGTTTGGTTGTACTTAATTTTATTTTTATTTCCGGACATCCATGGTTTGTGTGGTCCTTCATTCAACTTTTATTCGTGGCTGTCTGCAGTTTGGCGAGATTTCTGCCAGCATCGGATGCGTGATGTGGTGTAGTTGGGGATGGGACACGTATCTGGTAGCTGATGTCCATGAACTCAGGGTTGTGTATTTCAATAGAATTAAGGTTTTTTTTTTTCATTTATGACAAATTTCTGAAGGAAGAACGAAAAAAAAACCTCCCCACACACCGAGACAAGGACGAGTTTTTATTTCTCCATTCAATCGCTCTGCACGAAGTAGTTGATGGAGGTCGTCAGGTTTTTTTCCAATTTCTCATATCGATATACAGATCAAAGGGTAACAGTTCAATTGAAACATGTTAGTGGCTGTATATTGCTTCCTATTTCGGAGTACGAGATATTTGGAAATAAACTATTTCCCTTTTCTATTTACGGATGGTTGCAAGTTTTGTGACAATACTGCCGTTCGTACAATGGACAGTGCACTGGTTGAAGATGACTTGAAGCAGTACGAATTTTGCGATATTTTAACGGTTTCTATGAACTGTCACCATTGCCACGCTTTGTGGGTGCGTCTACCGATCTGCAATGCAATCGGCTCGAAAAGATATTTGTTAAGGCACTCAACACGGTGAGTCGTCAATCCATATTATTCCTTACGAATATTATAAATGCGAAAGTAACTCTGTCTGTCTGTCTGTAACCCTTTCAGGTCTGAACCAATGAATCGACTTTGATGAAATTTGTTAGAGAGATAGATTTGATCTTGGAGATGTACTTAGTCTACTTATTCCGGGTCTAAGGGGGGAAATGGGGATAAGGGGGAAAACCGCATTTTTTCATCTTCACACAGTCCTGGCTCATTAATGGGTTATCGGATTGAAAAAAGTATCGGAAAGTAAAGCTTTTTAGCTTTTTAGTAAATGTATTGTATTGATTTGGGCTATCGACCATCCTTTTGGATTGTCCTGAAGCTGAGCAATGCTCAAAAGAAAACAACTAATTATAGTTTGAAAATTTCCATTAAAGACCATCGGCAACAATCAACCAGCAGTGGCAACTATTGACATGATGTGTGTATGTGTATATCCACGCATGAAGTAGCATATATTTAAATTCGATATCGAAATTCCAGTTCCAGTTCAGTGTGTTCCCTCTTTTAAATCGTAACAAAAACAGAAACCACCCTTCTGCGGAATACTCAAATTGAAGATGTTACTGCGTGCTTAAAACTACACACACACACACACCATGCCAATGATCAGTCGCCACTCCTGATTGATTGCTGTCGATAGTCACCAAGGCAGACTGCGGCGTAGTGCGGTCAAATAGAATTTTTTAATGCGGCCTGTAATAATAGCTGTGTTTTTTTGCAATTGTATATATGCTTAATTTTGAAGTGCACAAAAAAACGATCATCGGCGCTTAATGATTCATCATAAAATCTTGGCAGCACCGACGACATTTATGACATTTGCTAAGCAGTCAGGGGCATAATCGTGGAAGGTGATGGTTGATCTTTGATGGTCACAATCTTCGTTTTGTGACTGTGTAGCGTGACCATCACTTTAAAGCAAAAGCACTTAAATATTATAAAATAAAAAGAAATTTCGTGAAATAAAAAGAATCGCTTACGGCCAAAACGAAATGTATAGCAGAGACACTCTGAGTATACCAAAAATTGCATACTTATGGATGCCAACAAAATTAAAAATGATTTAATACATCAACCAAACCTGCAGGTGTAAGCCAACCTAAACCTAACCAACCTAACCTACAGCAACCTAAACAATGAATGAATGAATTCAGGAATGAACACACAGAAAATTATGATTGGAAGCATTGTTTTCATCCGCGCTTATTTCTTAAGCGGCGATAGATATGATGAGTAAGTTAAGCGGATATAGGACTCGTTGTTAGTGGATTTTACATGCAAATTGAAATTTAGGCATATATAAGCTTGCAAAAAAACGCAGCTATTGACGCCTTATCAAAGGTTGAAGGCCAACTGATAGCTATTACTGGAAAGAATTTTTTCTTATTTTGGGATGAGCAGACCACAAAGAATTGGGGAAGTAAGAAGTGATTTAATGCGAGAACTAGATTACGATACTGATTCTTTAAAACGCCAAATAATAGATGACGTTCCACTTTTGAACACAGGACAAAGATTAATCTTTGATAAAGTCATTCAAAAACTTGAAAGTGGCGAAGGTGGTTTGTTCCTTTGGATGCCATAGGAGGCACTGGCAAAACCTTTCTTTTAAATTTACTATTAGCACAAGTCAGGAAAGATACAAAAATTGCTGTTGCAGTAGCTTCCTCTGGAATAGCTGCTACGCTGCTCAATCGGGGACGTCCAGCGCACTCAGTTCTTAAATTGCCTTTGAACTTAGCTCATGATGAAATGCCAGTTTGTAACATAAGCAAAAACAGTGAGCGTGGACGAATGTTGCAAGAGTGTAGACTGGTGGTTTCGCATGAATGTACGATGTCTCATAAACGAGCAATCGAAGCACTAGATCGCATTATGAAAGATATTAATAGCAACCAGAGGATTATTTGAGGAATGGTGGTACTATCAGCTGGTGACTTTAGACAGACCCTGCCAGTGATTACTAGGGGCACACCAGCCGATGAAATAAATGCCTGTTTTTAAAGCGTCTATATTATGGGCACACGTAAAAATGTTCCGTTTGACTATAAATATGCGAGTTCAACTGCACAAGGATGCACAATCAAGTCAATATTAGACTGCTCTTCTGAAAATTGGAGAAGATCGTATGCTGACAGACAGTAACGGCATGATTACACTAAGCCGTGAATTCTGTCAAATTGTCGATAATATAGATGATAAATAATGTCTTTTCCGATGTGCAAATAAATATGGGCAATCGAGAATGACCGTGAGAAAGGGCAATTTTAGCGCCGCGGCTATGAAATGGTACACGGCCACAAATTACTGAATTGGGACGCAATATTATAAAAGCAATAATTATGACTGGAATGGTAAAAGGACAGAATATTTAAATTCCCCGTATTTCAATAATTCCGACTGATTCGCCCTTTCATTTTAAAAGAGTGCAGTTCCCCCTAAAAGCTGCATTTGCAATAACAATAAATAGAGCTCAAGGACAAACGCTTAAGGTATCAGGTATACATTTAGAAAAAACTAGTTTTTCCCATGGGCAACTAACGAGTATCGCGCCTGTAAAATCTTTATGTTTTAGCAGAGGATGGAAAAACACAAAATGTAGTTTATAAAAATGTGTTTAAATAAGATATTTACAGTAAATCACGGTAGTTTGCAGTTAGTATGTATTGTATTATGTTATTCGTGAAATTGGTATCCTATAAATGGAAAAGGCTACCCAAAGTAGATAGCCATACGCATACAAAAAATTAACCTCCTGATCGATACTATCGTTGCACGGTCTGTAATTTTGCACATCAAGTATCAAACGATCTGTTGGAGCCTCAAGAGGATTACCAATTCAATTTTATCAATTCAATGATTCCTATTTATGGACATCTAAACATAATGTAATTTCCTCCGAAATTACCGTAACATACTTTTAGGCGCTATGCCGTTCTGTTTAAAATAAACAGAAATTACTTCAGCAGTTACTCTACACAAAGAAAGTTGTCTATTTTATTTATATACATATATATTAAAAATTATTTCAATATTGGCATCAGCTTCATTTAAAATAAATTCAATAAAAATTCCCTTGAACCCATACATCGGGAATTAACATGATCAAACGACAGCTAAAACATCAGGTCTTAGCGCTTTGCAAAAATCATTTCCTGGAAACGGTATTTACCGTGGTATGACATCAGACACATCAAATTCGGAAAGCAAACCTTCTAACAAACCCTCCTCCTATCTAGAGTTCACGCTTGGGCTACAGACTGTGGCCTGAGCAATAATCCTACGAAAATGGAACTGATGCTGTTTAACACGAAGTCTAAAATATCAACCTTTAAATTTCCACAGATCAACAATATCACTCTCTCCCTTTCCTCCACTGCTAGGCATCCTTCTGGATCAAAAGTCATCAAATGTATCAAAAGGCTGCGTCACTTTCTCTGTGACTTTCCGGCAATAGTCAAACACACATATATCTCGATTGGCAATCCTTTCCTTTGTGACCCTTACGAGATCTCTTAGTATAAATTCCTAAGCTCCGCCAGTTGAATTTACCCAATCCAAAGAAAAGAGACCTGGTCTCTGAGGTACTGTTTAAAAACGGCGCACAATGCGGACAATTGTACACAGATCGAGCCCAATCGGGTATCCACTTAAGCCAACCAACCAACAAACATCACAAATAGCAAACATTTTTTAGCAAGAGAAATGCAAAACATCAATTCAGCATTACGTGAGTCAAATTCGTATGAATTTCAATTCCGAGTTCGTATGAATTCGAAACTAGCAATGCTATCCTTCTATTCTCTTTTTAATTTCTCATCTATTAAGGCTATTTAATTTAAGGAATATTTTAGGTAAGTTTAAACCTTGTGAAACGTCAGCAAATGGCACTAATTATTGTTTATTTTCAATGCCGGATTATCCATTTTTTTCTTCATTGTGACTTTGTCAAGGCCTTTAAATATGCATCCGCATGTTTCCATCTTGAGGTGCTATTTAATACCTCCTCCGGAGTATTGTCTTCCGGAATCCGTGTAGACTTTTTGCCGTCAGGTGCTCACCCCACACAGCTTTTTTTTGGGAGTTAACATCGCTCCAATAAGTAACGATTACCTATCCATCTACCACCAGTAAAACCCAGCTGCTGGAGTTGAGGACTGAAATAGGCCAATTCCAGTCCACTTAATGGGACATTTTGACATTTTGGAAATTGCTGGAGTGATACAGACTGTAAGCTCTATGAGTGGCAAGTGACATGCAAGGTGGGAACGAAGTAAGTGATAAATGCTTAGGATTCAGAACGATAATGCGGAATGGTTGGATCGGGAAATAAGATTGACGATAAAGTTCAATGATCTAGTCCCGACATCAAACATGACAACAAATCCTGGAAGACTTTCGAAGGCATTTAAAGGATGTACAGTGTACACAAAGGTTCAGAGACGAAAAACAAAAGAACTAAGATGCGCTAAAACGTCGATTGAAATTGCTATTGCTGTAGGTGTTCTGATTAGCTTAGTTTAGGAGGAAAATCTTTGAAATATGTTACATCCTTCTACCGTCAATGTTAACACCATTGGTGTGTCAGTAGAATCTCCTGATAAGAGATTTGGTTCTGGTTGTAAAGGCCATATTTCCTCTTCGTCTTGCAGCCATCTTGGTCCATTCCAACATAATGTATGATTCTTTAACTGTTTAGGCGTCAAACCTCTGGACGCACAGTCAGCAGGATTTTCTGCAGATCTAATAGTAGGAGTGTGTCTTGAGTGGCAAGAGATGCACCAAGTCTGTGACTTGCATTTAGTTCTCGATCAAGGGCTGCTAATCTCAAAAAAGTTCGATCAAGTCCAGAAAAGCAAATGAAATGGATTACTTCGGAGGAAGCTCTTATGCTGATGATTGACATAAAATGATGTAATTTTCAGTACACAACCATGTGCCGGTAGATTAAAAATACATGGTGGGCCACCTAGTGGTTTTTATGTTGAATCATAGGTAATTTTGACACTGACAGCTGTTTCCCGAAATTTTGGCAGAAAGGCAGTATCATCGCAACGGAATGAACCACTCATAACGCTTGAACAACCTTGGGAAACATGATTTATTTCCAGAGTGTTATGCAGCCCAAACAGTGGGTTTTATTGAAAAAAAGTTTCGGCCGAAATGAGAAATAGTGAACAAAACCCCTGTTGTCCCGGAGTCGTACGAGCGCATCCCAAAAATATGGGTAGCGCGACAGTCCGAGACGGACCTGGGCCTAGCTTCTCAGCAAACACTCGTGTTGTGCGTGCTATTGTTCTTTCACAAGTGGAAGGGACCTACTGTTAAATTCCGACTCCGAACGGCGAAATTGAGAAGCTTTTTCTAGACAGGAATACTCTTTGAGCATTGTCAGTGACTCGAAAGAGGCGGAGCCGTGAATTATCAAAGGTGGTAAATTCGGGTATCGAACCTGGCACCCTCTGCGTAGGTTAGGTAGGCGGGCTGCAAGTGCATTCACCAGCACACTTAGACCATATTGGTCCATTGTGCTACCCATAGTCAGACTACTACAACTGATCGACTACTCCAGTAATACTGCCGTTAATTTGATCCCAACGGCAAATGGTGTCTGGACCAGATTTGAAAACTAGATAAAAGTGTATTAACTTTGCCTTCACTGGGATTCGAACCGGGCATCCCGCTAACCACTATCAACTGCGCCATCCAGTCGTTCACCATCTGTGCAGGAGTCGACGCACTTACCCACTACGCCACGGGGACCCTGGACGTCCACTGTATTTAGTCTTACTACAAGTAAACTCTCAAGGGTCTTAGAAATAAAGCTCTATCCTTTCTCGCTCAAAATAAAATTTAAAGAAGATGAGACTCTGTCGACTGTTACATGAGTTGCCGGACCGCCAAGCACGACCGATACAAGTTCAAAAAACCAAGAAGAATAAAGCTCCGCTAAATGTGCAAATTAACACACTCTCTGTGCCGTTCCTTTCTGGCTTGCCAGTCGTCTTGTCTTCGCTCGCCTGTCAGCAGCACTCTCAGCCTTTTCCTTTGCATCACCTCATTTCAAAGGTTGTCACACCCAATATTTAGGTTAAATCACGTAATGGTCCTCGCTATATTATACGTATTAATAAAACAGTAGTATCAACATTTATTTGCGATGTTAACTGCCATTCACGACTGTCAAATGCCAACTTAGAGCAACCATCTAAACCGAAAAGGCAGTCCACCAACATCGACTTGTAACCAGTGTAAGCAAGAGACCATGTGAGTGAAGCTTTAAAGGAATTTAACTAATGTTCTCCGCCGTGTTGTCGTCATAGATTTTGAATTATATTCAGGGAAAAGAACCGCAATCTGGACGGGCTTCACATGAAAACGCACACATCTACACTTTGAATAACAGGATGAACCCCCAAGGAATACACGTGTCAACCTGACTTGCATACTTCTGCCATTCCAATACTCAGGCCAACAAGTTGACATTTCTCAGAATGTCGCAAATTAAAAATGTTTATCTTTGTAGTTTAAATAAAATACGAGTATCTGTATCCAGACAAATGTGCGTTCGGGGAGAGAAGCTCTTTTCATGCCCGGCAACAGCAAGTCAACATTTTCAGCTAGACACACCGAATATACTCACGTATGGAAATGCTGCTCATTTCGAAGAGGAAAATGAGAAAAACTTTTAAATATCCAACACAATGAGTCCTACATAATTATTTCCACGTTTGAATACAAACAAAAAAAAAAATCGCGACCTCAAAGAACGTGAGAACTCACAGCAGACCACATAGTTTTTTCTCCTCTCACATTCCTTGTCTTCGGTCTTCACTTTTGTTGTGCGCCGGGGCGAAGTGAGTGGATGTGCCTGCCCGAGGAAATCCTTTTCATATTTATTTTTATTTTTGCTCTAGTCCCCTTCCATTTGTGAGAATAATACGAGGAGGGAGAGACAAGAACCGAATAAAAAGAAGGAAAAACGAAAAAATTTGCGAATGAAATATTTCAACTTCCTCTTCCGATTCAACAATGAATCAACAGGAAAGGCAAAATTGTCGCATACCGTCGTCATTGTCATTGTATGGTGCCGTTGTTTGGTTGTTGTTGCCGGCATCGACTTTGCCCATGTCCTTCTGGCATCTTCTTCACAATTCCTCATGGATCCTAGTTCTCATGCATTTTATTACTTAAAACTTTTACCAAGAGGTGTTACATCCTGGATCTCCTAAACTCGTGGGTTCCTTTTTCCTCCGTTTTGTTAGCGTTTTTGCCGTTGTTGTTGTTGCCGCTGCTGTTGACAGCACCGCGAAAACCGCTCGCAGCCATAACCATCTGCAAGTGCGGGTGTATAGCGATACTTTCCGTTGACCTGCATTATTTTCATTCGAGAAAAGAAAATGTTATTAAATGAGAATGACAGTTTGGTCCCTCTCTCTCTCTCTCTCTCTCTCTCTCTCTCTCTTTTTCTCCTTAGCCTTTTTTTGAGATTTCACTCCGAATGAGTCCTTTTGATTTGATTTTTTTTGCCCTTTTTACTGAAATTTTTGAATGCGAACTTATGCAACCTGCTCGGTGGCTTGGGGTGCAATGCACAGTCATCCTTGTGGTGCAGCCACCTTGCCCAAAGGGGTTTGAAGACTTCCCATGCCATGTCACCGGGTCTCTCTCGACATTGCCCCTGGTTTTGTATAGTTTTCTCAATGGTACGAACTTTTTCCTGAAGGAGAACGAAATCCCTTGCATTCTTTGTATCTGTATGAACTGTGTCCTCAATGTAGCGAAGCAGAATTTCTGGCGATGGTTGTAAATGCCAGTGTAGATGTGTCTTATGAAATACGTACGTAAATACTGTGTGTAGAAGGCTATTTGTAGATTTTTCTTTTCTTGAATTCATTTTCAAGAACTCATATCTATCCGATGTTTGAGATGGGATTTTGTTGCGATTGTTGCGTTTCAATACAGATGCATGTCTTGTCATCGCCAATTTGCTGAAAATATACTTTCGGTGGTGGTTGTAAGGAGATTTCGTTTGCCAATAGACTGATGTTCGCTGAAATATTCAATTGGAAGCTCTTAAGACTTGAACATGAACCGCATTTGATAATAGGGTTCCAAAGAGGTTTTTATATAAGTACATATTAGGGAACAAATTAAAACCACTTTATTTTAATTGAAAGTATTAAAAGAAGATGGTGCACAGGCATTTACGTTTTGCTAGTATGATAAGTTTCTAAACAACTACTTTTTAACATGCATTTAGGTAAACATTGCATTATTCACAATGAGCCCTACGACGTCCGAGTGGAAGTGATGTTCAACCATCACACTTCCCTTCCTAACCCCCTACCCAGTGGCATCGAATTCGACAGTACCAACCAGTTGTGGTTGATGACGTTGTTTATAGTTCTAAGATTTTTCCAATTTATTCTGTACAGGCTATGTGAACGTTCTGGATTCAACGTAGGTCATACGTTTTTTATACGGAAGCACACCATTTACAATTTCAAGCTTCGCCAGATGGTTTGCAGTAGAATGGATGGCAGAACTCCATCTGGAAAAGCACGTAACCAGTCGCCTGTTTTGCGAGCTTGTCTGGTTCACAGAGCTCTAGAGTGTCACAGTGTCTTGTTACTCACATACCTTGGATGTTTAAATCCGTGGACATCACGCTGAGAGATAGGCTGCAATTCGGGGAAGACTTAGAGTTGTCTATTCTCCTTGGAGAATTTGGTGAGTATCTGCTGGGAATCGGGATATACTGGAATCCAAGGAAATGAAAGGCGGACAGTTTCGTGAAGAAAGGCTCGGAGCTGGGAGAATCTTTGACAATTCTCTTCGAGCTCCAGACGAATCCAGAAGCCCTGGATATGATGATGACTCACTGGGTCAGCCTAAATAAGGCAGCCACATCAAGGACCCTATGGCCGAAGTTGAGCAAGAAGAGATCAACATAATTTATCAGCTGTAGTCAGAAGGAAGTACTAACGCTAGTTGGAATCCTCAGCGGACACAGAGCAATTGGTACATATCCAAACCGACTGAGCATACCGGACAGCGACTTTTGCAAAAGCTGCAGAGACGAGGAAGCAACTGAATCCATCTAAGATCCGCGAGTTCCCAGCCCCAGCAATGAAAGAAGGCACTTTCTAGGAAAACACTTCTTCTTAGAGCTATATGATAAAGCGGCGCATAGTGGTCCCGCAGTGGAAATAAATAATCGAAGTGACATATTTTTCCCGGCCAAATGGTTTATGTTTTTCGATTCTACAAATATGAGAACCTAGAAAGCCAAACTTTTGTTGGCTTTGGATGATCCGTTTGGCTGTACCGTTAGCTCAAAGTTGGGACTTTGAAAATTACAAAAATTGACGTATTTTTTAAGCAAATTTGATGTGCCATATTTCCTAAAATTATGTACATTGGAAACTAAAGTAAATTTTTTTAAGAAGGTCATACATCTTGCTTTCAAACTTTTTTTTTCAGTTTTTTCATATTGCTTACCAATTTTTTAAACCAGGCTTGTAAGAAAAGGCACCTTTTTAGAGGGGCATTTCAATGTTTGATGGACTATAACAAAAATGCTCCAAGAGTCTCCAACGGGAAACCAACTTTTTTTTTTTGAAAGTTAAAAGTATTGTCTATCGATGCTGAAAAAACTAGAGACCACTCTTGATCACTTTGGGAGTACGGGGCATTTAAGTGGAGCAATGTCGTGCATTTTTCGGCATTTTCAAACGATTTCCCTTGCAATGCATGTATGCAAACGCTATTCGAGATGCCGAGGATGTTTTTATTATTGTGAATTAGAATTCTTTGGGTCATAAAATTGTTATAATTATGAAACTAATTGCTTTTATCTTTCTTTGTTTGCGGCAAAAAAGGGGGGTAATTAGAGCGTTATTGGAAATAGATGTGCAACTCATAAAAAGATTCAGTGTTATCCTGGAGACAATATGCAGCCATTTTTGGATTGACCCCGACAGGTTTGGAGTTTATGCCCAGGAAACCGCTACAATGGCTACAAATTTATATCCGTGGTATTATATGCGAGCAACAGTGCATAAAATTCTTTTCCACGGAGCAGAAATAATATCATCAGCAGCCTTGCCCGTCGGATCATTGTCAGGGGAGGCGCAGGAAATTCGGAATAAAGACTATAGGTACTATCGCATTAATTATAGTAGAAAATGTTCTCCTTCGGCAACAAATGAAGATGTTATTCATCAAATGTTGGTATCATCTGATCGCTGGATTGCGTATTTAAGGCCTGAACCAAAAACAAAAGATTCGCTGCCATTTAGTACTGAAGCGCAAGCCTTATTATACTGAATTGCTTGGTTTCTTTAATTCTTCTTTAATTCTAATAAATTGAATTTATATTTATAAACAGTGATTACAAATTTGCTTTAAGTCCCAATTTTGAGTCATAGACAATAATAAATAATTATTTTATGCATTTAAACAAAAAAAGTGTTTTTTTTTTTATTTTCTTAACTTAAGATCACTCCGTTAGCTTATGAGATACATCAACCATTTTTGAAACATAATAAAATCATAATAAGTACTTGGACAATGTTTCAAATTTCATTAAGATCGGTTCACGGGTTCAAAAGTTACAGATTTATTTCCAACTCTCCCATACAACAGGACCACTGTGCCACCAACCTGCCTAGAGTTGAAATGACTAAGCTCGGAGACTTGATCGATGTCCGAACAGATGATGCTTGATATGTATGATGCGTTAGAAGCGAACGTTTTTGTTTGAATGTTGTGCATAAACCGAGTAAGGGTTGTCGTTTTAGCGACTTTGTCGATATATCTAACGGATTCTTAAGACCCACGGCGATTTTCAATTAAATAAAATCGCTAAATTAAAATCTAGTGACTTGCAGCGATGTTTTACGAGAATTACTACAAACCTGGCAAATCAGCTATTTTAAGTGAAGAGAATTCGCTTGAACTGGCAAATACAATTCTATAATTGAACCGGCCAAAGAACTTCAATTTGACGCAATGACACAACATAAGCTTTATTAAATGGGACACCACAGGAGATACTGTTAAGCTTTGGGCACAACTTGTAAAAAATGCAACACATATACGGTTGGCAATGACTGTGGTATGCCTTCCCCACTCTAATGCTGAAGTTGAAAAAATGTTAAGTACAATGAACAATGAACAATGATCAAGAACAAATAGCGAAACCGACTCTCAACGCTGACTTGAGAGTAAATATATATTTCAATAGAAATATATAATCAACTAAAAGCGAGTGACAGGTGCTGCTGTAACTATGACCTACCAAAGACATCATAATTGAAGCAGCAGCGACCAGATAAATCCACTTTTAGTAGGTGTCTTTTTTATACACCGAATGATAGTAATACAAAAATGAGGAGCTATCTGGTTGTTGCATTGGGTGCTTCAATTAGAATCGGAAGGTAGACAAAATCGGACACGGATTTAATCTATGTCGAACTTGAGAGTAACACCCAGCAAAGAAAGAGATGAATCCATCTTTAAGTTGGAAATTATTTTGTAACTCCTATCTTTTTTCTCTAACACAAAATGTTTTTTTTTCTTTATCGAGAATTTGTTTGTTTTGTTGTTTTTTATTTACTTGCATTCTTCTATAATTACCAACTTTTAAAAATAAATTCAAATTTTTTAATCATATTTTTTAAGACTTTGCAATGAAGAAACTAAACATTCTAGCGGATTTTCTTTTCTCTCAATGGCAACACTGGTCCGAGTACGGTTTTGTAGGCATTTTTGTATAAACTCATACCTCTTACCAGGTATCGATGCACATTCAGTACCAGAAATCCTCCATCAAACTCAATTATTCCTTGATGATAGCTGCTATCATGTAGCAGTTCCTCTTTCATTTACCACAGCGAACTCGGTTCTAAGTCGCGTACCTCCAGTGCACCACCTCGCCAAAATGTTCTCGTGAAGTAATTACATTCCTCTATAGAACCGAAAAGAAAGCACTCGTGACATTTTTCTCGAAGAAAAAACCTCACTCACTGTCCAAGTCCTTCGCAATCTAAACATCCAGCTCAACACAACGTCACACCCATACGATTACTTAACATTGTTGAGAACACATTCACTGTCCCCATACCACTCTCTGACATCCCAACACCCCAAATCAATAATCAAATTTCGCTTGTATCTGCAGAGAGCGAGTCTTGAGAGTCACGCTGTAGTGTCCTTGTGGAAAGTTAGCTTACATGTTAGCCAACGTATTCACATGACCTCCGCCTTCCAGGGCTTAAAATACTCTCAGCCAAATTGAAATTTAATTTACCCGACATTGATGGAGATGTCTTGGGAAAGTTTTCGTGATTTGTTCCTTTGTTTGTTCCCAAATTTCTTTTCGGTTGTACTTTCCGTTGTCCTCGTCGGGTGATTAAGAACACATCTCCGCGTCTGTCGCCGTCCGGGCAGACGTGCCAGCCAGGGCGATAGCAAATACTCGTACAAAAAATGCAAACGTTGAAGCCATCTGCATTAGGGATGAGCAGTGAACTGTCCCATTCGGTTGAATGTCGACAGACGGTAGGCAACAAGTTGCTGAACCTGCTTCACCTTAAATTCAGGTCTTTAATGTGCCACCTTCCGTGTTGGCGGTGGTGGGACGGAGGCGAACTTGGAAAATGTGTCCTCATAACTGACGAAATTCATTGGGTGTCACGTTAATGAGAAGCGACGTTCGATGTTGCTTATGTTAAAAGGAAAAGTTAAGCCAAACTGAGAAGTTTATTTTTTTGTTCTGTGCGAGTTTAGAGGGGGTGGGATGTGGCTACAGTATTCATTCAGTCGAGTCAAGTTATTTTGTAGACTTTATCATCGACGAAAGTTACTCAAGGCCATGTACGTGCTTTCAGTTGAGCGGCATCCAGCAGTGAAATTACATGAAAGTCGCCAAAGTGAATAAGACGATTGAGTTTAGCAAATTCACTTGAGTTGTCTCCACTCAATCACATCTATCTGTCGTTAGCTGTCTTTGCTGCTTTCTTACGTAAATATGTGCACATGTGCAAGAAGAAGTCCTTGAATATTCAAAAAGTTGTCGTGTCAGTCACACAATATGCATTATCTTCCTGCTCCTGAAGCTGGAAATTTCAATCTATTCCAGTGACAGTGAAGAGGAATTAAGTGAAGTGCAAGGGTTTGTTTTTTTTTGCCCTTAGAATGTCTTACTTCTAGCAGTGAACTTTCAGATGTGGGTCTACGGAGTCGACTTTGATTTTGATATTCATATTTGTGTTACAAGACGAGGACACTCTTGGATTCAAATGTCAGCTGCAAAGGAAAAAACGGTGTGAGTGCAATTTAAATGCATGACACCCTTCACAGACATCTGCCAAGTTTAAAGAAGGAGCTGTTCTTGACACTTTAGCAATAACTGAAGCTCGACGCCGAACAAGCCGTCCTCCTGTGTCGATCACATAAACACCTTGCGGATCATCATCGAGCAGTGTGTTGACTATCGATCAACACTTCACCTGCTGTTCATCGATTTTGAAAAGGCGTTTGACAGTGTCAATTGGGAATTTGTCTGGCGTGTCCGTCGCAGGAGAGTCTTTCCTGATAAATTAATAGCAATTATCAAGGCTACATATGATGGGTATACATGTCACGTCTTACATAGATGCAGGCAGTTTGGGGAATTCGAAGTCCAAAGTGGGGTTCGGCAAGGCTGCATACTTTCACCAATACTATATCTAGTTATGAGCGATGTGCTGAATGCGGCGTTGTCAACAGGAAATTGAGGAATTCGATGGACCCTTCCATCTGAACTCCATCATCTTGACTAGGTCGACGACGTATGCCTCCTGTCTCACAGAATAATGGACCTTCAGCAAATGACAGTGAATGTGGAGAGGCTGCTTACGTAGTTGGGCTGAAAATTAAAATGCTCAGCCTAAGACCTAACTCATCGACTCGTACATGTATTACTGGACAGGCGGTATATAGTATCCAACCGCATAGGCAAAGCAAAACTTGCGTTTGGGATGCTATCCACAGTTTGGCGAAGTAATGCAATTACCTTAAACTCCAAGCTACGATTGTTCCGTTCTAACGTCGAATCCATGCTACTATATGGACGTGGTTTTCGGAGGGCGACCACCACTATCACGAGGAAGCTGCAAACGCTTGTCAATAGGTGCCTACGCAACGACTTAAAGATATTCTTACCAAGCCGTATCTCTAACAAACAGCTTTATCGTAGAACCACGAGCACAACGATACGACCACGGAAGTGGCATTGGAATGGTCCCACTCTCCGAAAGGGTGACAGGTCCATAGCAGGCCAAGCGATGCAATGTAATCCGTTTACTCAGGATGGAAGTATGCTCGGCGGTCCTAGCAGTACGTGGGAACTGGGAAAAAGTTGAGGAGAGCTGAGGCACATTTCCCGAAACCGCAGTCTATGGCGCGTAGGCATTGTGGAGGCCCTAGGACCCACAAGAGGATGCCGGACGTAAGTAAGTAATAACTGAAGCTTGCTAACTATATGTTTTTTCTTTTTCAAATGGCAGCCAATAATGCTGTTTTCAGAGTTTCCTTAGCACATTATCTGGTGTTTCAAGTTGTTTTTACTCAAATGCAATCAGGTAGCGGTCAGCGCATATTAAGAGTACCTTCGTGGCTTCTGCCCGGGGCCTCAAACGCAATGGTAACCCACATCTACACACTTATTTGCAAATTTCCCCAAAATATGCCTAATCCTTTACTGCCTCTGTTTTCTACTTCCTTTATCCACTGCCATGGGCGCTACTAAACTGGTAGCTCTCCAATGCAACCTAATATCTCGGAATCCTTTTAGATAGGAAGTTCGGTTGAAACCCAATCCTAGCATATCGCATATGGAGGTCAGACTGCATACATCAGTAGGAATGTCATAGGCCAAGAATAGGGAGTTTAACTACCCATGACCAACTCGGTATACACCGCAGTCGTTTCAAAAGTTTCACATTTTCAGCAATGTTCACCGAAAAGGTTCTCCAATAAGGACTTGACAACTCTTTTTTAAATAAAACGCAAACCATTTGAGATATTTCAAAAACTTTACTATTTTGAACTCGACTTCGTTCATATGACCACCGCGGTCACGTTTGCAGCGGCCGAGTCGTTGGGCCAAATTTTCAACGACTCGGCCACACATTTCGGTCGAAACGGCCGTTATTTCGCGTTCAATGTTGCGTCTGAGTCCTTCCAACGTCGTGGGCTTTTTGGCATAAACCAATGACCTAACGTAGCCACACAGAAAATAGTCAAGCGGCGTTAAACGAGGTGGCTAATCGACTGTCCCATTTCTTTAGACAACACGCTCACCATACTTACTCTTCAATAAATCGATTGTAGCGTGTGTTTTGTGTGGCTTGTGGCACCATCCTGTTGAAACCACATGTCGTCCAAGTATTTATCTTCCAATTCGGGCCAAAAATAATCCGTAATCATGGCACAATAACGCTGACCATTCACAGTAACGTGACGATCGTTATCGTCGACGAAAAAATATGGCCCAATAACGCCGCCGGATGAAGTGTGGATGAGGTGGTGAATTATGAAGCACATGTGGATATTCACCGAAAATTGGAGTTAACGCTCTTAAGGTTGCGACTCCGAATTTCGGGACAAATTTTTTTATAATTTGCAGACGTTGCTCGTTCATGTACTTTACCATGATGAAAATGTTGAGCTGACTGAATAAATTGACAGTGACACCTTAATGATTAAAGTAAGAGTGCG
This sequence comes from Eristalis intricaria, assembly GCA_964034865.1. NCBI lineage: Eukaryota > Metazoa > Arthropoda > Insecta > Diptera > Syrphidae > Eristalis > Eristalis intricaria. The sequence goes on along the minus strand of OZ035873.1, from coordinate 109,738,076 downwards.
TTAAATACGTTGAATAATCGAATCAGAATGACGATCATGCACACAAGATTCAGGTGTTGCCGACCCTGTAACTTTCCATGTTACTCTGACTTTAGCGTCAGAATGGAGAGAGACCAAAATTAAAAGCAGGCAGAACATTGTGGTTGCCGTAACCAAGCGGAAATCCACTCATCCCCATTGAAAAAAAAATATATTCAAAATGTTTCAACATACAGTGGTGAGCAAAACTGGGTAGATCGTTTTATTTTTTCTGTTTTTTCATCAATAGATTTTTTTCACTTCCGACAATCAAAAGATTGAAATAAAATTTTTGTTAAAATAAAATTTTATAAATTTGTTTATAAAGGGAGGGTCTGCGAAGAAATCGTACAATGGCTGAAATAAATTAAAAAACATGTGGATCCCATGAATCCAGTTTTGCACCAGAACTAAAATGATGCATTCACACACATCTGTGCATACAGATAGTACTTACTTACTTATCAGGCTGGCGTCAGTGAAAAAGTGCGCTCACAAATTACATTCAAAGTTGTAACGTCCCTTTTGGAAGACCCTTTATATGTTTGTAATTCTACTCTTTATTTATATAAAAATTTTACTATAAAACACAATAATGTCTCATTTGTCCGTCTGAATTGAATTGAAATAAATTACTTTCGGAAGTACAAAATGGATGACACTACAATAAAACTCTCTGTTTTCGGGTAGATAGCATTGTGAAATGAGATATGAAAAATACGATACGTAGTAGCTTTTATTTTCAGACATACATGTTTCAGTGGGGGTACTCAGAGACTTCAAATTGACGAGTATCTACTCCAATGTCAGTCGATGCAGACAAAATAAATATATTGATATCTGAAGCTAGCCGCTTGCATGAGAGAAGATGTCTCCATTGATCGAGTTGATTAAGGCTTTCATCACATGTTGTGGAAAAATTCGACAGTGCTTCACCACAAATATAAAGTAAAAGCCTTTCATCCTATATTAAGGTTCTGACATAATTCTGGGAATGATTTCAATACTCCTTCACTATCACCACAGATCAGTTGCATTCAGAAGATATCTGCATTTGTATGATTTTATACGAATTTCGGAGAATTGTTTGTAACTGAATTTCCCAGAACTGCACAAGGGATACGAAATATTGTATTTACTGAATCTGATTAATTGAATGTAATTTGATATTTGTAATAAAAGAGTCCCTCAGCGAAAAGCTGCAACCTTTCGACGTATTCTATAAAGAGAAACAAAGGGAATCTTTGGGATGTTTTTTAATATACTGTGGCTTACAGTGAAAATGGCCCAACTCAGTCAATATTTATTGTGTGTACAAATATTGCGCAGAATGCATTTCGTTTAATTGTGTCGCATCGTTTCACGAGCACCTTTTACAATTTTCGAAATTTCCCTCTGACTTTTTCCAATTATTTTTCGGAGCTCTTTTAAAGTGTGACGTGAAGTCATACTGAACATCCCACAACCATACACTGTCATACAGGCTGAGGATGCAAAGCAAGCCTCAACCTTACCGTGAACCTATAGCTACAAAGAAGGAAACATTGTAGGACATCTATATTAATAATATGGGTGACGCGACAGTCTGATGCGGACCTGGGCCCAGCTTCTCAGCAACCACTCGTGTTGTGCGAGCGAGTCGGCACAGTTTAATGCCGACTCCGAACGGCGAATTTGAGAAGCTTTTTTTCTAGACAGGAATACTCTTTGAGCATTGTCAGTGACTCGAAAGAGGCGGAGCCGTGAATTATGAAAGTTGGAAGATTGGGGATTCGAACCTGGTACCCTCTGCGTAGGAGTTGACGCACTACGCCACTGCGACCACTATCGGACATATAGAAACTCTAAAAAGAGTGGACAACATTTTATTTTTTTTTTATTCTTTCTTTGTATTACAAATATATTTGATTTAAAATCGCATATCTTACATTACAGAGATTTGATAACAATTTATCTTTCTACTGAAATATTATCTAGATAGAAAAAGTTTGATATAAACCAATTTTAAGTAAATAATTATGATATATAAAAAATATAAAAAAATTAATAATAAAAAAGGTATAATAATAAATAGTTAAATAAATGAATAAAAAAGTAAGTCAATAAATAAGTTAATAATTAAATAAATAAATAAATAAAAAACTAAACAACATTTTGGGAGCTTATTCGAGTAGGTGACTGATGAATATCTTAGTTAAGGTATTGAAAATTTTAGTAAATGCTCATACCGTGTGGGGAGGAATGGAACAACTCCATTTGGATGAAGGCTGAATCCCAAAACTGGTGTACAGATGGGTCGAAATAAAAAAATAGGGTTGTATCTTCCCTCTCTGCAAAGACACAGCAATTTTTCAATCTGAATTGTCTGCAATCAATGCGACAGAAAACCCAAAAAACTTCAAAATATATATATTCTGAGATAGCCAAGCGGTTTTGAAAGCACTAAAGAGCTACATATTCATCTCTAAGGCTCGCTGGGAATGTCACAAAATACTAAATACACTGGCCAGAAATAACAGACTTAATCTGATTTGGGCGCCAGGACATGAAAACCATGAAAATGGTTGGTATACAAGCCGAAACAGATATTCAGATCATACCTCTCTTTATGGATTCAACAACATTGACATTAATATGAGATAATAATAATACGCAAATAGATTATTAAGAAAATTAACCAGTTTTTGAACAGTTGAGAGAATATTAAGCAATCAATAATGTTCATGAAACAAAACAACAATCCCAAACGAGTCAAACAAGCTTTAGAAATTAACAAAGATGACCTAAGAGTGCATGTAATAACCACCTTAATATAATTGGCCTTACCAGTAGAGAAAGCTGTAGGCACTGTGGCACATAACACATACTTACGACTGTCCACAACTTGCCCCGGAAAAATTCAAAACGAAGCAGAATATCCATAACAGGAAAAGATTTCCAAGAAATCCGATCTAGATGAGTTGTCAGTTTCTGGAGGCAGCACTAAAATCCTAGACTAAAAGAAGCTGGTACAGTAGATCTTTATGGTCGCCTTGCCATAACACACCGAGTTCTTGAATTCAATTCAGTGCTAACCGATGCGAAGTCTCACATGATCTCTCTATCTTCAAGATCTTATCGAGCATATGAGATATATCCAAATGAACACGTTGGAAGGCATGTACGATATTGTATTGTTTATTGATGCTTGTAAACTTTATTTAGGAAATAAACAACACATCCTCGACTACTGCAATTGTAGTCAAATGAGGAAAATGAAAACCGAATAGTAACAGTGAAACAAGTTAAAACAATTATTAAAAATTATATTTACTTTGTAATATTTTTACAACTAAGCTAATTATTGTTGTGAGATGATTATTGTTACATCTTTTTTATTATTTCTTTTAAAAAATGAATTGTTTTGTGCCTGTTTAATTTCGTTTGTTTTTAAAACTAGTACTGTGTAATTGACATTTTTCCGTTTTATTTTGCCGGCCATTTTCACTGTGAGCCACTGTACGTAATACAAAAAAATCACAGCAAATAATTGGCGTATGAAAGAATGAACACACAATTCATTATTTGACTTTTATGAAATCTCTGTTGGGCGCCAATATTCGGTATATGTCCATGACTATTGTAATATTGGTTGTCGCTCTCAGAGCAAAACAATCCAACAAACAGAATGCAACGCACTTTATCAGAATACATGTGAGTCTGAAGTTTGCCATTATCCGGTGGCCAACATTCGGTTGTGCAATAAAATATTGAGGAGAGGCCAACTTCAAGACAAATAAAGTAAGTGACTACAACACTCCTCCACCTCAACGGGGCAATATGTTGAGAATGAGAGCGTAAGCAACGGAAATGCTGGTTCACTTTCCAATTGTATCTGTTTGAAATTGTTAAAGTTTTGTTTTTTTTTCCTGTCTGTTTTCTCTCTTAAGCATACATCCTTTCGGGATGGAACTCGATCCCTGATACAAGAGATTCCCATGTGAATCGTTGCCATCGTCTGCCTTCACACAAGTACCATAACCATGTTGTTCAGTGAAGGTTTCCGGTATTCGAAAAGTCTTTTTCTTTTTTTTTTACCTTGTTGGAAACTCTTAAGTTTTTCGGGAATTGCCACTCTTACCCCATAGTGGTTGTGTGTGTGTGGGCGGAAGGTCCTTATGAGTAGCAGCAAATGGATTTAATGGGGACTTTTCAATTGGGACATGGACACGGTAGAACGTTATTGTGAAACATTTTGTAGTCGTTGTTGATTGCTAAACATTGAGTGGTCCTTGATGGGGTACACATATACTTTCAATTGCAGAACCATCCAAATACACTTCTTTAAAGTTACGAGACTGTGGATCATAAACTATCCTTCAGAGAACAGTGGGGATTATGTCTGATCCTTGTAAGTGTTTCATTTTGTGAGTCGAAGAACATTTGACTGACCGTCGCATAAGATAATTTTCTGGGGTCATTGGATTCTTAGATACGATAAGGTCGTTATGATATCGTCATATTTTGATTAATTACGTGTACAAAAATTATTAGGATTTATTTAACATAAGCAAAAATTATTAACTCTGTCAGTGATTCTGTATTCGAAAATACGTACTCCAACAATGACTTATGCTTTCATCGGTATTTTCTCTTTCATCGCTGTGGTGTAATATTCATAAATAAATGTGTAGATAATTATTGTATTGAATTAGAGTATTTGTTGCCGCCAACTTGGATATTACTCGGATCACCCAGATACCCGGGTACTCAGGTATTTGTGTGGGTTAAGACCAAGACCATTATGTCTATGTCTATGTAGAAAGAATGGCTGAAAAGCGGAAAAATGTATTCACTCAGTGAAATTCAATTAATGGTAAATTGGTTTCCTTTGAAATTTTTAAAACAAAGTTTATTAAATTGTAAAACTCTTTAAAAGCTTTTTGAATATAAATGATTTATTTAAACAAAGAACAGAATTGATTAAAACAATTGATTTTTCATTAAGTTTAACAAAAAACAACTTAATTTGTACTGCGTAGGTGGAATTAAAGCAGTCGAGTTTATATCGAGGTATATATAAAATAAAAGTATTCCTTAATAATAATGAGTCAAACCTCCAGACTTGGTTATAACTTCGAAAAACCGACGTGGCGTCGAATCAAGGGCTGGTATTCGGATCCATTCCATTGTAACGGCCTTCCGCAAGTCATCCATTTAAGCAAATTTGCGCCCGCCAACATTAACCCGTCGAGAAAGATTTCCCACATGTTTCTAAAAGTTGAATTTCTGTATCAGAGAACCACTCACGACTAACCCGCGACATATGATTTGTAGCATTATACTGTAGGAAAATCGCATTTAAATCCGGCTGAAGTTCGAAAACATCGACCAAAGCTTCTTCCAAGAAAGTAGGTTCTGAATTAATTCGGCCAGAAATTTTGTATATTGGAGTCCTGGAATGATAGCTAATGGCACCCCAGACCATCAAAGTTTCGTTTAAGGGAGAATCTCTCAAGCCTTTTTACATCATGCCAATAATAATTGAAACTAATGGTCTTGGTCTTAACCGGGTAATATCCGATTCCACAAATACCTGATTACCCGGGTGCCTGGGTGATGCGGGTAATACCCAAGTTGGCGGGTACGCTTGTTCGGCTACCGGGTACCCGTCATTATCAGGTAAAGGTTACCCGGGGCAACAAATACTCTAATTCAATACAAAAACTACCTACACATTTATTTATGAATATTACACCACAGCGACGAAAGATAAAATACAGATGAAAGCATAAGTCATTGTTGGAGTACCCGTCAAAAGTAATAGAAATATAGTGTCTTTTTAGCATGGATTGACTACGAATTGCATATGAATTCATTGTAAGTAGCAGATTAATTTCGTCTGAATTTCCGGGTACCCGAAATAATGCGAGCACCCACAACCATACGGATACCCGAGTAATACCGAGAATGCGGGTACTAAGAGCTCTAATTGAAACCGTTTAGTCCATACAGATTGAACTATACTCTCGTTCGGAGAAACCACGTTTCTCTACTATTCTGCCTAAGTCATGCGTTCTTTGGCAAGGCGTAGTCGTCCTTGTCATTTGCTCTACGAACACATATTTCCTGGCAAAAGTGCACCTGCCTTTAATTGAATTTCGCTGAGTGTATCTTGAGATCGGTGAGTCCTGTCGAATATTCTCAGTCGATTAAGGGTGAAAAATCCATCAGAACTGAACAAAAGTTAATGGAAAAAATTGTATTAAAGCAGACTGATATAGAATATATAATTGGCATAGAAATAAGTAAAAATTCATTTCATAAAATTGGGGCGGACATGGATTAAGGAAGTGCCCTTCATATCATTTCCACTTCCGGCATCCATTTTGGCCATTGTTCATATTATAGGTGTCCGTTATGGCACTCTCTGTTTTTATGGTTTTGTTTGAAGAGTATCTACGGAAGTCTACAGCTGTTAGTGCATATCAGCTTTCAGAATTGCTATTAGTACATTTCAGCTTTCAGAAAATATTAATCTTTGACAGGAGTTCGGCGAAGCTGTTTTTGTAACACTGGCCAAAGTCACATAACCCAGTTGATGTTTCCTCTCTCTCCATGAGTATTCTTTAACGTAATATTTTATAAAAATATGGGGATGCTTTATTTTTATACTTGACAACTTCTTTTTTTTTAATAAAACACAAACCATTTGAGATATTTCAAAAATTTTATTATCGGCTTGAAGTACAATCAAAACATTTATGAATGGAACTTGACATCGTTCATATGGCCACCGCGGGCAAGTTTGCAGCGGCGTTTTCGTTAGACCCAATTTTCAACGACTTGGCCAAACATTTCGACCGAAACGGCCGCTATTTTGCGTTCAATGTTGGCTCTGAGTCCTTCCAACGTCGTGGGCTTTTTGGCATAAGCCAATGACTTACCGTATCCCCACAGAAAATAGTTAAGCGGCGTTAAATCGCACGAACGAGGTGGCCAATCGACCAGCCATTTCTTAAGATAACACGCTCACCATACTTACTCTTCAATAAATCGATTGTAACGTGTGTTTTGTGTGGCTTGTGGCACCATCCTGTTGAAACCACATTTCGTCCAAGCATTTATCTTCCAATTCGGGCTAAAAATAATCCGTAATCATGGCGCGATAACGCTGACCATTCACAGTAACGTAACGATCGTTATCGACGAAAAAATATGACTCAATAACGCCGCTGGATGAAGTGTGGATGAAGTGGTGATTCATGCAGCACATGGATTTTCACCCGACCAATAAGGCATATTTTGATTATTGACGAACCCATTGAGTCAAAAATGAGCTTGTTATTGCCTGTCTACTAGGGCGAGAATTACGACCGAAAATTGGAGTTAACGATGCGGTCACCGACTCCGAATTTCTGCAGAAAATGTTTACATATTGCTTTCGTTGCTCGTTCGTGTACATTACTATGATGAAAATGTTGAGTTTACTGAATAAAATGACAGCGGTAGTTTGACGATTAGTGTAAGAGTGCGTTCACAAAATAAATACATTGAATAATCGAATTAGAGTTACCTTATGAACGTACAAGAGAATGTCCATTTGCATAGCGAAGTCTAATCATTTGCAGATGTTGCCGACCCTGTAACTTTCCACGTTATAATAAAAATAATAGTAGAGGGCCAGGGCCTAGCTTCTCAGCAACCACTCGTGTTGTGCGTGCTATTGTTCTTTCACGAGTGGAAGGAACCTACAGCTTAATGCCGACTCTGAACGGCGTAGTTGAGAAGCTTCTTCTAGACAGGAATACTCTTTGAGCTTTGTCAGTGACTCGAAAGAGGCGGAGCCGTGAAATATGAAAGGTGGTAAATTCGAGTATTGAACCTGGCACCCTCTGCGTAGGAGCCGACGCACTAACCCACTACGCCACGGCGACTTACTATTAATGCGTCTTTAGTGTCTGAACGGAGAGAGACTAAAATCAAAAGCAGATAGAACATCATGATCGTCGTAAGCCTGCGGAAATCAAATCATCCACATTGACAAATATTGTTAAAGATGTTTCAGCACACAGTGGCGAGCAAAACTGAATAGATCATTTTAGTTTTTCTGGTTTTTCATCAATTAATTGTTTTTTTCTTACGCCAACAACTAAAAACCGTGCCGATCGCATGTTTCCAGTTTTGCACCAGAACTAAAATGATGTATTCAGTTTTGCTCGCCACTGTAAACATCTGTGCATACAGATAGGACTTACTTTTTATTAGGCTGGCGACCCATGCAGGGTCCGAGCCTGAGCGATAGCTGCTTTCCATTGTTGACGGTCCTGACCACGCTGCTTCCAGTCATCAAAACCAAGCTGTCTTGCATCCGCGATTACTTGGTCTTTATACCGGAGATTCGGTGTTCCTCTCCTCCTCGAACCAGTATGCTCGGATTCGAAAACCCTCTTAGCTGGAGCATTGTTGTTCATGCGCTCGGTGAGGCCGAGCCAGTGCAGTCGATGGATTTTTGCCTTCCGGACTACATCCACATCCTGGTACAGCTCGTAGAGTTCGCGGTTGTGTCTTCTCCTCTTTTCGCCTTCCTCGCAAAAGGGACCATATATTCGACGTAGAATTTTTCTTTCGAAGGCACCAAGAATCAGCTTCGCAGTTTTGCATAACGTCCAGCTTTCGGTTCCATATAGAAGGACTGGCAAAGTAAGTGTTTTGCAGAGCACGATCTTAGTCCTTCGAGTCAGGAATTTTGACGCCAGTTGTTTTGACAAACCGAAGTAACACCGGTTGCCAAAGGCGGTTCTACGACGAATCTCCACAGTGAGGCCATGGAGTTCACTTGCCCCGAGGTAGACAAACTCCTTTACTACCTCGAAATTGTAGCTGTCCATTGTGATATTCTGTCGTAGGTGGTGTGTGCCGGATAGTTTTCTGGTCGACAGCATATACTTTGTTTCATCCTCATTGACCTTACATATAGTAAGCAAACCATATTTTTCCAGTTGTAGTTGCATATGGTTGAAAAAGACTACATACCCGATGCACAAGTGCAAATTGAACGCTGTCAATGGCAGCGTGCAGTCAGGTGGCTAATGATCGTGCAGCTGGAGTCTCGAGTCCGTCCGCAACGGAAGCGCCTTTAAATGAAAAGAAGGTAACATAAGTCTCACCACTCACCTCAACACCTTGCACTTCAATTTTACATCCTTGTTACGTCTAGTTAATATTCGCCTTAGTCAGATATGCGCAACAGGGTGGTTAGTTGGATCTACGACACAAATGTTGATGTATCCTCCATGTTGGCGGATGCAAATAAAGATTATTTTTACAAAAATGTAGAGCAAGTCATGTCACAACTGAAACAAATTATTCACTTTAAAGTCGTGTTTTACCGGAAATTCTGAAAAGTCTGCCGAATACAAATTCCATCAGTAATGACTCTCATCACAACGTAGCGTGGTTATGGCGGTGACATTATTTAGATTCGTGGATTGCCAGTGCAAGCAACTCACATCCACTAGCCCCCACCCGGGAGTAATATAAATTAAAGCCCAACAAAAAAGTCAATAGTCAAGTGTGCTTTAAACGCGTTATAATACGTTCGGGAAACTATTCCACAGCAAACAACTAATAGTTGCTATGCACACACAAATGTGCAGACCGTAGACCCTTTTCCAAACTCAACAGAACTTCACAGCCCATTATTGTTTCACGCCACCTATTCATCACTTGGGGTGTGGCATGGTGCTGGCCACTTCCGTGCACGGACAATGGTGACAATGCTGATGATGGTGGCGATGGAAATGATAATGATGAGGTGGTTTATGCTTATGGCTACACCAGAACCAGGTCAACATAAAGGCACTGCTCCCAGTGTGCTTCAAAAAAGTTTATAAGCCTCCTGTGAACGAGAAGCAACAGCGGGGGGACGGAGGAAAAATTTTAGATTTAATTCTGGGAAAAGTGTGAATTATTGTCAGGGGTGTACATACCATGACCCGCATTCATTGTGTGTAAAACAGAGAGCGAGGGAGAGGGCTAACTTTGAGTTCGAAATAAAATGCTAATCCTGTTTCAGGAGGATGGGATTTAAATAGTGGTTTTGAGGTTTTCATTTACCCCACATTGTTGCTGGCATGCAGCTGTACCATGGCAACTAAGCCTGTTGGTTTCTGTTAGTTTGATCTCAGTTTGGTGATGTCGCCTGCACAGAGAGGAGACTTGCGGTTTCAGTCTGAGACATAAGACAGTAGGACAGACAGCTTAAGACATCTGCTGCTGGGAATTCTTATTTGATTTTGAACGATTTAAGGACGTTCCTTTAATACAATGCTAACATGAGACAGGGGGATTTCGCGCCGTGGAATAGTGGGTCGGTGCATCGACTGCTACGCAGAAGGTGCCAAAATGCCGATACCTGAATTTGCCTAATTGCATAATTCTCCGTTCCACTTTCGAGTCACTGGCAATGCTCAAAGAGTATAGTCGTCGTTCGAAGATGCCATTAAACTAAAGGTCCCTTCCACTCGTGAGAGAACAACACCATGCACAATACGAGGGGTTACTCGAGAAGCTAGGCTCAGGTCGACCTCGAATCCTCGTAATATTACTAACATAAGACAGTTACATGTATTTGCAACCAATTCGTGCATCTGTTTGCGGCTTTCTCGCTTCGTCAAAGCTACCAAATTTCAGTTTGTTGTTACTTAATAACCTCAATTTTACTCAACAAACTTGCACCATCTGCGACTTCGAGCTATGCGGCGAATAGTTGTCTTCCTTGACACCGAGAGTTATGCCGCATGACAAGAGTGCATCCTGAGGAGTATCGTGCATCAGGAGAGTGTTGAAGATGATCCAATTCCCATCGTTCAAGCAGTTGTGGCTTTATCTTTGTCCGTCCAACTTATGGAATATTTTCCAAAATAAATCTTAGCGGAAGTAAGACAGCTGAATGAAGATAGTTTGCGTTGAAAGTTCTATGATTTGGCTCGAAATCGAATGGCATTGGATGCGGTGTTTTGTCGATAAATTATGTTTAGCCATGAGATCTGGTGGGAGTATGCCATTAACCCTTTCATGCCAGAATTAAATGGTGCTGTGCTGAACATTTTTTGAGGACATTTATTTATTATCTATGCTTTAAATGTGAACTGATATCAAATTCAATACAAAAGTTATGTATTCGATGGCTTGAACGTTATGAGGTAGATTTTATTTTCGATTTGAATTATTGATTTTTATCTGAAATTAAGTACGATTTACACTTAGGATAATTTGAACACGGATGGAGCCGATGAAACAACTGGTGATGGCGGAACTTGAGGTGAAGACGTCGGTGACGATGAACCTTGTGCCATGCTTGAAACAAGTGAAGATGGACGACCTCTTTTGCGTGGATTTGTTGCGATACGCTAAGTAGATCGCTCGCTTTTTCAATTTAAAATATATCAATGACTTATGTTTCGTTTACCTGCTTGCATTCTGTATGTCTTGTCGGTATAACACAAGATCTATTTACAGCCGCAGTTTTGATGCACAAGTACAAGAAACAGTAGTTGAATTTGCACAACTCCATCAACATGTCAGCAAGATCAGTCCACGTATATTTTTATTGTAATATACAACAATTGCCGGCCGAGCTATGTTTATGCACTTCATTTGGTTGCTGCACCACCACATGCATTCAAATATTGGATTTTTAGCGATACAAATTGAAACTACTTGAACGCTTTTATTGTTGTACGAGTTATGAGCAAAACATTTATACTTGTGGACCTCGACATTAAACTGACCAAATTAGTTTTTTCAAAAACCTCCTGAACAGTCCATCTATTCTTCTACCACACGAATTTTGTACAGTAAGAGATTTAGAATTTTCATTTATAATGAAGTCTTTAATAACATTCTCCACGTTTAGACCGTAGTCGTACCTTCCTATTCATCCTTTCTTTCAAAATTTACGTCCGCGGTGTCATTCCAATCGAAATCCATTATGTAGAAAAATAATTATTAGGTGTGTACATTTTTGCGCAACACACTGTGATAATGCACAAAATGCAGTGCGCTCAGTTGTTAGTTCGCGAATTTATGAAAAATAAGAGCCGATCATCCATTCAGGTGAATGACCTGCATTCTCCAAGTCTTTATTGCTTGTGATGTATAAATCTTCTGACCTTCAATGGCAGCGGTATTCAGTACGAGAAAGAAAAATAAAGAGTAACGTTCTGTCACTGTACCCATTTGGTACAGTCTTCTTCTTCGCGGAGAATTTTCAGCCTACAATTCTCAGAAGTGGGATTCAATTGTAGGCTGCTAATTCACCGCGATAGAAAAACGACCAAATGGGTACAGTGACAGAAGAAAATTTATAAATTTCCAATGTAGTCAAACCTTTCGGCGATGAGTTGATGATGTGACCATCATGGACCAATGTTGCCTACAGGCAAATGGACAATTACTCAGTTGAGACTAATTGCTTTTTTTCCACGTTTTCAAAATAAATATCACTTTTTATCAAACATTTATTTTAGCTTGATATTTTTTCAGAACATTGTCAGGATCACTTCTTGAAGTATTTTTTACTCATGTAGCCGCATGTAGTCTCGGTACTTATGTTGTTCTTATTGTTTTCTTGGGAGCCGGGTAGACGAGAAGTCCTTCACTATCTCGAAGTTATAGCTCACCATTGTGACGCTCTGTCCTTTCTTGAGGACAGTTGACTTTTCTTTTTACCCTCGTTCACTGCTATACCTATTTTAGCTACTTCCGTCTTAATGCCAGCAAACGGTTCACTGACGTGTTTTGCCAATATAGTCAATTTCATATTCAACTGTAAGTCCCTTTCACTCGTGGCAGAACAATAGCATGCATAAGACGAGTGGTTGCTGAGTAGATATGTCCTGGCCCTCTATGGGGAGTATTTATATCATCATCATTTTCAGACTAAAGAGGTCCCCCGTGACCTAAACCACGAATGAGACATCTCCAGGCAACTCGATCCTCCACCATCGACTCCAACTCATCAGCGGTTATGCCCAAGCATAACCAGGCGAGTTTATGGACTTGATCGAACCACCTCATCCTCGGTTTGCCAAGTGGTCACCTGCCTGATGGAATCGCATTCAAGGCCCGCCTCGGAAGTCGCGATGGTGGGAGCATTCGTGCTACGTGACCAAACCAACGAAGCATAGCTCTTTCCGTTCGAAGAAGCAGCTGCTCAACGTTGAGTTCACCGCGCACTATCATGTTTCTCACCCTATCCCGACGAGTAATTCCCGCAACAGCACGAAGAAATCTCATCTCAGCAGCTTTTATTCGCGATCTTATTCTTTCAGTCGTTACCCAAATTTCATAATCAGTTTTATATAGTTAATTCAGTTTCTGGAGTCCAAGTCCATAAAATCAAACTTAAAAAATAGCAAATAACAAAGTACCAAACGATATCATGACATTATCCATGACGATTTTTTTTTTTATTTTCACTTATCCTGTCTCTGTAGACCCTGCAATCATGTCCCCAACATTCTTAAGGAACACTCCAGAAAATGTTTTTGAATTGGGAAGATTCGAAGCTTCCACTTCCATCCTCCATCCAGTCAAAAGGTCCATTGGTCTCGATAAAATATTTATCCTGAGTTATTTAAAGTGTGCCTTCATTAATATTGAGTAACCCAATCCCTCAATGGGCTTGTTGCCCAGTTGCGTTGGGCAATCAGGATTCCGTAAAGTTGTGTTGCGACAGATGACAGAAACGACAGACGACATGGGATAGACGTGTGAAACGCGAACAGCTATTGATGAAGACAAATCGACTTTAGCCCAGTCTCACAATGATGCCGTTTGCAATGGAGTATCTCAGGGTTCTATTTTCGGTTCGTTATTATTTTCAATTCTCACCAATGACAATCCAATGGTGTAGTCAAGCTGGAGAGCATTTTAAGTCTATCTGCAGGACTGTAGTGACAAACGAACAAAATGAAAAAAAGGAAGTTACAGTAAAATAAACTCATCGTTTGGTGTGCATTTAGTTCCGGAAGTATCATTGACCAATATTTCTTCAGAAACGAGACGGCGCACTGATTTTTTCAAACCCATCAAAATTGTCTAACCGACGTCCGGGGCGTGAAACAAAGTGCGAAACTGCGAAATAGTCAATATTTTGACACACGGCCGGATTGTTTTATGTTGCGACTTAGAAACTTACGGTTGGCAGTGATTAACCAGTGCCCAAAGGAAAAAAAAATAGTCAACAACTTCAGTAGTAGAAAATGTAGTGGAAAGCTGGACTTCAAGATTCAAATAAACTCCCTTCAAACCAAAATTATCTCACATTTTGAACTGCAATAACCCACCACTTCGTTCATTCTCACAAGGCCGCATCTCAAGGGAAAGCAAACAATTCTTTATTCAGTTTTCGTAAAACTCCGTCCAAGAGATCGAAGGCATATCATACTCACATGCCTCTTAGGAGATATCCCAAGGGTTTCCTTCCACAGAGCGTTTGATGTGTCCTCTTGAACGGAGTCCTTCAAATTGTTAATAAATAAACCCGAAAGTGGTCAGCAGTCCGGCAGCCGGTTCAGTCTTGTAATGACCCGATTCGTTACCGAATCTCTTTCTCATTTATCATGCCCTGGACCGTTTGGACGCTGCGACTGATAATTTCACTCGAGCAAATACAAACAACGGGCAAAAATAAATATTTTGCCAACGTATATTCAACTTCCTTTGCTTCATTGTACTCAGCGCAGCCTGCAGCAAGCACAGCAAGCAACGTTACTGGTCGCGAATTGCCAACGAATAGAGTAGGTCCTCGTGAAGGGGGCCAAGTGCTTTCGATAGATATCCAATAAACGAAATTGATTTCCTTTCCAAAGGGAAGGCCACGTTACGGTTGCCGGTATTGTCTGTCTTTGCACACACAAACATGCACTCACGACGGAGTGTGTATATGTGCCAGATGCAATGTCCGTATCATTCGCTGTCACAATGCGCAAAATTAAGTTTAAATCGAATGCACGCTTCATCAGATTTGGGGCCGCTTTAAGGGGCGGTAGGTCTGATGTAATGATGTCCTGAAGGAGAAAATATAATTTCCTCTTGTATACCTTCGACAGAGAAACTGTTGCAAAATTATTATCGAATCGAATGGGACGGTGGTGGCGGTGGGTGTGGGCGGGGGGGATTAAAAGATTGAACAAGTAGTGAAATGTATCTCATGAGCACATGTTTCTTTGTTTTATTTCCAGGTGTCTTCCGGCGAAACAGAATACATCCGGACGGTTGACAGTTTAATGGCATCCAGAATAAGTTTGAAACTGCAATTGCAGGCCATTCATTTCGCTGGCGGTAGTCCGTCGCTATTGAATGGCGGCAATGCTGGAAACGGTGGCGGTGTCAATGGTAATCAAATGTTGAATACCCTTCACAACAACCAACTGGGAGGCGGAGGTCAGGCTGGTGGAAGTCTGATCCTCCGGTGTACAGCACAAATAGGCGATTTGTATCAGGAGTACAAAGAAATTGAATTGGGAACTCCGCAGAGAGATCCAATTCCAGCAAGAGGTAAGTCAAGCATTTTTATACGTCTTTTTCTGTGTGTAAATGCAAATGCAGTGAATTGCGTTTGGACTTCTTGTGCATGTGCACCTTCAAGGGGGTGGTTAGAATTGAAAATGGGGACAAGTTAATGTAGTCCCTTCAAACTTTGGTTGACATCAATCATGGTACATATTTAGTGAAGTTCAGAAACAATTCACGGTTGAAAATAAACGCAGCGTTAAGAGCCTCACAGGAATAGCGCCACTTTAACATCCGGGCAATTGCATCCCTCCGTGACCGATCGGCGCGTATCCCAAATGCAAGTCTACTACTCAATGAAGCTTCTGCAAACATTCAATTAAAAAACAAAATCCTGTGGTTTATAATGTGAGGTGGCTTTCGTAAAAAATTACAATCAAATGTAATTGAATAAAGTGCGCGAAAAAAAGAAACAATTTTTTTTATAAACCTCTTCCAGTAATGAAGGACAAAAAATGTCCTCGTGCGAAAAATCTCACATCTGCCGAACGGCAAGAAAAAAATACAAAGCTACCGAAAAAAACCTGTGCCTAAGTATCTCGTTTCAAAATTAATTATATCAGTAGTTTCCACTCTCTCAGTTCACATTGTAACCGATACTCCGAAACTGAAGCCTTACCGGCACCATGCATCAAATGTCTGTTTTGACCTGACCAAGACTTGAACTCAAACGCCCCCAAAGTCTGATCATTTTCAGGAGATCGAAAATTGAAGCTTCATAACCCGTCATCGAATTAAGGGCAACTCTCCTCCCTTCAACTGGCCATCCATAAATGGCGTATTGTTACTTGTTGAGCAAGCTGCGTTATATATGCAGTTTGACAGCCATTGAAAGCAAGGACATGGGCAAGGTCCATACAAATTCACAAAGTTGACTGCTTTCAGAAGTGAATTTCGTGTATTGGTTAAGCATTCGTTTTTGCACAAAGAAACCATCACCGAAACCAAGTAAAAGCTTGGTAAATACTATGGAGCCTCTATATGGCTGTGGTCGTATCTGGCGTGAGGCCGTTAGTTCGGGTCGTCCAAAAGATGTCGTCAAGTCAGAAATCGTCAATAGTATCCATAGTTTGAGCTGAACTGAGCTGAGCTAAGCTTATAGGCAAGTCCATTGTAGACGTGGTTATATGTATCTCCCGACAGCGGAGGATCGAAGGGCCGGGAGATCACTCGTAGGTGCTTGGCCCCCGCGACCAATTAGTGGATCATGCGGACCTCTGAACATTACGTCACCATAAGTGCTTCAAATTACTGTTTTATGATTTTTAGCCACAGTCCGAATGAATTGATTCGTTACCGCGGGGGAAACATGGATTCATCATCACACACGAAAGACCAGAGAACAATCAAGACATTTGGGTTTCCCCGGGTTTCTTGGGTTTCTCTCGGGCATCAAAAAGGCCTAGGTGAGACAAGAAATAATGGGTGATAGAGATAACCAACTTCTGCCATTTTTACCCCTAGCCCACAAACGAAGATGTAGTTGTAATCCCTTGTATTTCACTTATACATTTACAACGCTCGTCAATTCACCACAATATGGCGGCCGGTTCGTGAATTTTGTGGGAAATAGCGTCAGATTCATGAATTTAGTGGGATAATGGCACACAATCCATGTTCTTTCCATGGGTATGTTGTTCGGAGGGTGTTCAAATGTTAACTCGTATTTTTAAGAGAATTTTCGTACATTGTTATATGGACTTTCGTGAATTAAAATGTATTGCAATGCCCATTTAGCTGGAACAATTTGACCTAAAATTAATTCTTAAGTGTATATACAGCATATTAATAAGCCACACCTGACAAATTAACTCAAAAAATTAAGTCCGCTTTATACGCTTGATTCATGAATTCTGAAAAACTCATAAATTCAATTTGAACAATTTGATAAGAACAATCGCAAGATATTGCAACTATTACTAATGCATAAAAATGGTTGTCAAAACTTCTTACTTGTGATTCACGCTTTAATAATATTTTTATTATTGGTACACTGAACGTGTGAACGTATTATTAATTTTTATTCATATGCAAAAATTCACACTTTGTTGTGCATTTATTAATTATGTCCTAGTATCTCAGATTGTAACTTCTTCAAAGTTTTAATGAATCGATTTCATGAAAATAAGCTATGTTCGTTCGTTTACCCCTCCATACTGTGTTGATGAAATTTAACATCGAAATTTGAAAAAAACATTCAAATAATTACCGAATTTTCAAATAAGAACCCTGATCCACCCCATTACTAAAGTGGAGAAGGGTATCAGCTGTCTCCACAGCTGTTCTCAAGAGCTCACACGTATTCACAGATAGGGGACAAAAAGCGTATTAAAATCGCTGTCAGGAAATCAAGGGGCAAGGGAGGTAGAAATGGGACATCTCTATTATAGGTTATCTCTGAAACTCACTGCCCTTTACTTAAGCCAATTCGCAGAAATTTCATGGCTGTACATTTTTGTTACATTTCGTTGGTATCCCTGAAGATCAGGGATGTTCATCGGTTGAAAAGTTTGACAGCCATTGAAAGCAGACTTCCACGTGAATTTTATCGAACATGGACAAGAAATCAATTTTTTGTGCTGATTAAGCATTCGTTTTTTGTAAAATCAATTCCAATGGCTTAGAAGTGGTTTCTTGAGATCCGTTGTGGTCGTACCTGATATTGGAGTGACTCAGATCACTTGGGTTGCCCAAAAGAGGTCGTCATGTCAGAAATCGTCAATAAGGTCAATGGAATGATATTGAATGATGAGTGATTTGAAGTTTGTTGGTTATGTAGTAATCTGGAGGGAGTGGTTGCAATGTCAATATAGCAATATATCATATTTTATATATTTTATATATATATTGCAATATATCACATTTAACAACATGTCGTGGTTCATCACACTCAACCATAAGTGCAAATTTCTGATAACATTAAATTATTGTTTGGTGATTTCAAGCCACAATCCGAACGAGCATTTGCATCCATTCGTTAGCCAGTAGAAAACATGGATTCATCACCACTTGCCAGAGACCAACGAACAATCAGTTCGGTTTTCCATGCGATTGAGCATTAACCCTCTGCGACTGACGTGGTAGTATGGCATGCACCGAAAAGTGAAAAACTTGTCTTGCGTCATGTATGCAGGTTCAGTACCTTTCTGGCGTATGCTTAGACGCACGTTAGAGTTACGCGATAACATATCAATAATAATGTTGTTTAACTTTAAAGGTCTTTTCATATTAGTACACACACACATTTCACTTTAAAGTAAAAATTACAAATAGGAATATAAAATGAATTTTGAAAATACTAACTGTCAAAATGTTGTCTTGTGTACTACAACGTCAAAAGAATTGTGAACCTCAAGTCTGAAGACCAACGTGGATGTCTCCGTCAAGAAGATCATCTTCACACTTTTTTTTTTAGATCCACGCTAAAAAAAAACTGTGAATGACAATTCACAGTGATCATCTTGGAAAGGTAACTCGCCGATGATACATTTCAGAGCTCTGGAACAGATTCGATATTGATATGAAGCAGAGATGACGTCATGAGATGAAAGTTATTATTCAACAAAAATATATATAAATTGGTCTACAAACTACTACTCCATGCAGTATATTCTACAAATGTAGCTCTTTGCAAAAAATTCCTGTTTCAGGAACTGCCTGGGCATTTGGCGACGTTTGTGTAAAAAAAGAGTAACAAATGGCATCATGAGGTAATCTTTTGCTTGCGTATAGGGACATATTTTTATTCGTTGTCTAAAAAGAATTTTTAAAAAGTTGGAGAAGCAGATCATCTGATTAACGGTTTTATGATATGTTTCACAAGAGTCAAAAGTTCAATAATCACTAGTTGTTCGGAAACATTACTTGCCGGAAAACCTGCGAGTTGATGAACTTCGGAGTTGGTCTCAACTCGTTATTTCGGAGAGTTCAAAATGTCTTTTGCTTACAGTCATAAATTTAAGCTCCAGCAGTTGTTCAAATTTCAATTTTTAAATTTCCCTTGGGATATTTTTAACAATTGAGACACATGAAATATCATTTCAACTTTGAATGTACATTGTGTGCTGTTCGTGTGCACTATTAGAAGGAAATTCATCAGATGCGCTTATAAATTTCGACTTTTGTAACAAGCTGTTTTTCTTTTCCATTTGAATTAATGCATGGGCGTGCATCTATACATATTAAGATAACGACTTAAAATTGGCTGGAAATATCTACTCAGTAATGAAGAGCACGTTTTCAGTTACCGGCTATGTTATGGGGAATAGCACTAGCGACTATGCACAGTTGTGATGCCTCTGTGCATAGTCGGAGACATCCACCTTGGTGATGCGTCAAGGCTCTCATCTACCCAGTTTTACGCAATTTCGGATGTCCCAAAATTAACTCAAGATTTGAATTTGCAGCTCTGTTGTCAAAAAAAAAACAAATAATAATAATTTGACAGGGTGTCGCCTTTTTATACAATGCTAACTTCTGGAACCCATTTGGAACTGTTCAGACTTCAATCGCGTTGACACATTCATTAATTGTTCACCTCCCTCGAGCTATTGATACGCTTTTACGCTCGTACACGGCATAAATGAGTACACCCCTTTTACAATGAAGACGATACTTAAAAATGAAAATATTCTCTTTACGTCAAATGGCTGTGTCCATTCGTCCTTTTAATAGTTTGTCATTAGACTGTATTTACCGGTCTTGCTTTGGCATAAAAACAGAAATGTCGGTACGATTCGTTGCCAGCACATTGCCAACAGATAACCGTGCATTCAAATTCTTAAAATGTACACCCAATTTGTAAACGAAACTTCTAACCCAGTCCTGGATCACTGCTTGGTTGCCAAAAGTGTAGAGCACAACTAGTTGCAACTGATGTAAAGAGGAAAGCACGTCCTCTTTGTTCCCTTCATTCACGTCATCACTCCGTACATGCGAAAGACATAAAAAGGATACAGACCCGGGATATGCCGTCACGTTATGTGACATGATATTGCTCATTTGGTTTGTGTAACGGTCACATTAATCCATCATAAGTCATTTTGTAAACTAGAAAAAAAAAAAACACACACACAAAACAAAAAACAGGAACAAACTTTCTTTGTCCTGCTTTTGATTGAAATATGTGAACTGATGGGACAAAGGAACCTCCTTTGCCGTCATCTCGAATGAGGAGGCAATCCCCATAATGCGAAGGCAAAAGTAGAACAAAGCAAGTTTAAAATGGAGTTAGAGGTTGACTACAAGCACACACTGTACGAGTGTGCAAGGAATGGTGTGGGTGCGATGGTGGGAGTAAGTACCAATGAGGAGAGAATGTGTCGTCCGGAACACTGGAGAATTCCTTATTCTAATGGAAGTGGCGTTAAGTGATGTGATGAGTTGTTGGCAGTAATAGAATAACGACCAGAATATGGGGTAGATTTGTTCGTTTTCTCGTTCGCATTGTGATTGGTATGGGCGAATTGTGAAGTGGCACGTTTTCAGGACGCGTTAGGTGGTCTGGGTGAAGCTCCAACACGTCGCGACCAAACATATCCGCTTAAACGAGATACGTTCTCGTCGCGCCTACATCCTGTACGTGTGTGTATGACTGGTTTTGTGCGAGATTGATGGCTGAAGTTTCTGGGGCACTCCCAGATTGCCTTGTCTTGAAACACTGGCGGGGAACAATGCGAAAAGGGGTTTGTGTTGAAAGTTTAAATTAGTTTTTGGATATTTTAGCAAACAGTGATTTCGTATGCAGGTAGAGTGATCAGTCATGGCGTCAACTGTGATTCTGGGGACATTTTTTCGTCCGCTTAAGGAATGGATTGAAAGGAATGCAGTTGAAATGGAGGCCGGGGAAGTGATGAAAAACGTCTCAATCAAGAGTATAGAGATACAAATTCAGTTTGATATATTTGTATCTACTTTCTCACAATTGTGAGTCCCTTAAGGTGACTATCCAGACCAGATTGGCAGGCAATTAGGCTAAGTAAATGTGGCATGTATCTGCCAGCCTAATGCCCCATCTATGAGCGTGTTTACAATGAGTCATTTCCGGAATTGATATACTGAGTGTGTCTAAAAGTATCCAAACACTGCTAATGGAAACTGAGATGTTCGTGGATTACTGCTTTCGATTCTGATCTCCTGACGGCATCTTGGTGGGGTTGGACAAACGCTCTTATTTCTCAGAATATGCGTTGTCTATGAGGAAAGAGAATGTCTGTTATTTTATATTTCCATTTATGCTGTCGCTTGTTACAAGTTTTCATACCTTTTTTGTCTTTAAAAATTTAATGCACGCAGGTACGAGGGCTGTTCGATAAGTCAGTTCGTTTGATGTCAAAATGTATAGAGGATGGGCGTGTGTAAAAAAATGTATAAAAAAGATCGACAGCACTTTGGTTTATGACATTTGACCAAAATAAACCACTGAAGTTACTGTAGACCAACTTAAAGAGACAAGGCATTTAGACATTTAGACAGACAGACAGACCACCCAGTGCACAGAAAGACGAAACGACGTCACAAAGTGTGAATTGTTCAACAAAGTCCACAATATTGTGTTGGATGACCAAGTTTGTAGCAATTGGAAATAATACCGGCATCTTACATGAACGAAATTGTTGATGAATTCTTTTGCTTTATCCAGGACACACAGGACAAGAGCACCGTCGATCGAACATGGGGTAAACAACCCCCGTGGGACGTCGTTGGCGGCAGCAGATGAGAAAGGGGGAGGGTGTGCCAGCTCATCTCTCTTTATGGATGGCGGCGGAGGAGCTGGAAAACTGTCTGGCCAACGGCGGTATCCGAAACTCCAGTCAGAAGGAGCTACCTGGTGCGCAGTCCGTCTAGAGCTACTTCGACATTATCAGAGTACAGGTCTAGAAGGTTCTTTCAAAGCCAGGTCGGGGCCTTGGAATTGAGATGGTGGCGGAAGATCCCTATAGTTGTAGGGACCCGCCGTTGTCCGCTCACAGCCTCAGCGAGGTTACCGACACCGGTTAAACCCAGACCCCCCGCCCGAGGTTTAAATTTGCTGGCATTGAGGCGGAAGTGGCTAAAATGGGTCTAGCGGTGAATGAGAGCAAAACGAAGTATATGCTTTCATCAAGAAAGAACACACAACACCGACGTCTTGGACATAGTCACAATGGGCAGCTATAACTTCGAGGTAGTCAAGGACCTTGTCTACCTCGGCTCCGCAGTAAACAGTATAATCAACATCAGTACCGCGATCAAACGCAAAGTAACTCTTGCCAACCGCTGTTTCTATGGGCTCAAGAGGCAATTGCGAGCTGACTTTATACAAGGCTTTGACCATCCCAGTCCTGCTTTACAGCGCGGAGGCATGGACAATCTCAAAAGCGGATGAGGAAGTCCTTGGTCTTTTTGAGAGAAAAGCTCTGCGTGCGATTTTTGGTCCTGTTTGCTTCGGTTTCTGGAGGAGAACATTCAACCACGAACTGTACGAGCTGTACAGCGACATGAGTCTATGCAGGCGTCTTCGGATCCAACGCCTAAGATGGCTAGGCCATGTAGAGCGTATGGAAAACTCAGCTCCGGCCCGAAGAGTCTTCTACTCCCAACCCGTGGGAAAACGTAAAAGAGGACGCCCGCGTTTAAGGCGGAGCACCCAGGTGGAGAAGGACCTCAACCAACTCGGAGACTGGAGAGGCTTTGTTGGTTGAGGCCCAGTTTCATCCCGGACTGTAGCGCCAAATAAAGAAAGAACAAGAAGGACTCACAAGACTACACATCAGACGCAGGAGCATTCAAAATTAGAGCACTTTATACCAAGGAACCCGCATTTTTCGGTACTACCCGGAAGCCATAATATTGGGTGCCCGTAAGTGATTGGTTCGGTTTTCAGCAATATGTCTTGTAAACCACAACACAAACAAACAGACAGATCGGATGTCTCGAGTACAAGTCTGATCAGTTGATCAAGATGAAGGTATTGCACTTTGACAAGTTGTGATGTGGTCTTGGGGCTAAGGCTGGTATGGCTGATATGGGTTGTATGCACACAAACTGTCAAGCATTTGTAAGTCGAACATCCATAATTCGAGAAAGGTCTGAAAGCAGCCAGAAGCCAGAGAGATAACCCACCTAAGTGGGTCATAAGTCCACACTAAATTTCTATGGACTTTTGTCCGTTTAGCTATGGAATAATGCTCACAAAGGTACGGTTTCGATGGAAAATAATAGGGCCAAGAAAAATATGACTATAGCGGAAATGTATGTTAAATTTTCCAAAATAAACTATGAGAAATGAAATACAATAAAACCCAAGCAAATTCCTGCTTAGGTGGCTATAGGATATGTTGTAGGTGCAAGGTGTGGCGTGAAATAAGGCTCAACGAAAAACAAATGTAATTTTTATATATTTATATTGTTGTATTTTCATGTCCACATCGATATAAACTCAAACGACTGGATGGCGCAGTTGGTAGAGTGCCTGCCCGTGGTTAGCGGGGTCCCCGGTTCGAATCCCAGTGAAAGCAAAGCTAATACACTTTTATCTGGTTTTCAAATCTGGTCCAGTCACCATTTGCCATGGGGATCAAATTAAAGACTTTATCACTGGAGTAGTCAATCGGTTGTAGTTGTCTGAATATGGGTATCACAATGGACCAATATGGTCTAAGTATGCTGGTGAATTCACTAGCAGCCCAACTACCTAACCTAACCTAAGCTCAAATTTTAAGTTTAGTTCTTAAAAGTCTGTTATATTTAAAGTCGCTCGCTTTTCTCGCTAACAGTATAGTAAATATTTTTTTCCGCTTAAGCGACTTCGTCACTCCGCTAAAGATATGTCAAGAACTGTCAATCAGGCGCATGGAGCTAAATTAATTATATCTTTAAAACTTTTTAACGGATTGTAACTATTTGTATCCGTACGAACGATCAATAATTGGTGGTATAATTTTATAAGTACTCATCCGATTTATTTTAATTTTAATCCATCTGAAAAGTCAGAAGAATAATTGTGGACGATTTTACATTTGTGGAATTACGTCTCATAAGATTATGGAATTATGGCACACCTAAGCGGGCTATAAGTGGGTTATAAGTTTATTGTGGACTTAAGGCCTGTGAGCTTATCACCCTGCACCGCCAGACGCATCATCTAAGTTCAAGGAAATTAATTTTGTTTCCACGTAGATAACGAAACTTATCAAAAGAGAGCCAAGTGCTTGTTACGCATTAATGTCTATTCATTTATTTTGTTGATTTGACTCAAGCGTCCTTGCGTTAATTGTGGTTGGGCCTTTAAAATTTTTGGATGTGAAAATTTTTTGGATACGGTGACATTTAATTATGCCTGCATTGACTAATAATTGAGTTTCTTCCGAATAGAACAGCAAGAAATGCAAAATTTTATTCAAATAAAACGGCTCCTGACGAGGTAAATAAGTGCGTCCGACGGAACCAGTACCCACAAGTTCTCAACACACCCACTCCTTCTTTCCGTTTTTAGTAGCCATACTATGAAAGATATTCACTTTCTCTGCACTAGAATTCGAGGTCTCATTTGCAACAGAGTTAATTGATCCCAAAATATCATACCTCCTTACACTTTGATACCTCATAGTAACTTTCTGCTTCCTGAAATGGAGATTTTTCGAAAAGAATTTCCTCATACTTAGTGACTATGCGGTCAGACACTGCAAAAAATATTTAGTTTCACTCTTCCACTCCTGTCCGCCATTGCAAGCGCAACACTCAAATCGGGAAAACTTAGCAGTATTGTTGACGAACTCAAAACTTCGGGGCATAAACTATGCATGACTCAGTCCACACCTTATGCGTTGATTTTTCGGGAGAAATACAAGGCAAAATATGAACAGTTTTCAAACTCATCATCACTTGCTTGAATTTCAGTTAATTTTTTGTGTGTTTTTCTTTTTCATTTCAGTGACACTATCCTCTGGGTCCGGTTTGAAAACTTTCTTCAATTTGTACTTCTCATCGTCGTCATCATCGCCATCGCCGGTGCAGACAAAGTTGCTGGCAATCAGTATAGCTTCAGGGGTAATTGGAAGCTTTCACTGGCTACAGTACAGGTGCAGATAGTTGAATTTAAATATGAATGTTCTAAATTAATGCGAAAATGAAAACTATGTTCAAATGTGAGTAAATATGATGATTTCAAAATAAATTTAAGGTTAATACACACAGACACTGGAGTCGAACTAAACCAAAACTTAAAGTGCTAAGAATGAGAGTTAATTTTAATGTAAACAAAAAATAAATAATTGAAAACAAGAGAAAGCAAATTTAACATAACGATGATAAATGTATGTAATTGTTTCAAAGAGATACACTAAATAATGTGTATTTACAAAAAAGATTAGATATTATACTGGGAATTGGAAATGGGTGAGCTTAATTTACAAATGCAGCACATTATATTATTTTGTAACACTTAATACTACAACCGGCATTTGGATAGGTAAATTTGTAAATTTTATATGAAACCCTTAAACCGTTTTTCTTCTCATCGCCAGAGTTACAGATACTATGTTCCCTCTCTGTCATTTATCTTAAGATTCATTCGTCTCTGAATAGTTCTAGTTGTATATGCCTTCAATGAATAGAATTAAATGGTGTCTCCTCCATTGACTGCAAAGATTTCCAGCACTCGAGTCAGACCGTTCGCCTTTTCGGGTCCGTGAGACTTCCTAGGTTGGTTCAATATTTTCGTTATCATGGATTGCCAAGCTGTGTCTTGAATCATCTCAGATACCTCAAAACATGTTGGGTTCTCCATCGGCGTCACAGTTTCCATAAAGTCATACCGAAATCAAATGATTGAGGACATGGAAAATCTGAAGCACATTATTACACAGCACATATCTTTTAAAAATTGAAATGGAACACAAGTTTATACTTGATGTAAGGGAAACACGGTGTAGAGGAATTTTCATGTCGAGAGCAACTTAAAGGCAGAAACAACTGAAGAAGAATATTTTTTTTTTCAAAATCTCCCCGCTAATTATACCGTTCGCAACGTTTCACTTTAATTTGCAATTCAATTTAATTTTCCGCTCTTTTATGAAATTTATTTGTGTTGTGACCTTAAGAAAAACGTGCCTAGTGTCACCTAAGCGAGCATAAATGATATCACAAAGTAAAAAGATGGCGTTTCGGATACTTTCTTCCACTTACATCGTGGTTTATTCTTCATTATGAAGATCAGGTTTTATTAGACTGAGCTAGATTGCATTTAGACCTCTTATCGGCGTTGTCACTGCCTGCAGAGTGGGTCGTCTTCAATAATAACTGTATTGATGTATATTGACTTCAATGATAACTGCATAGATGCACATAGGCGTGGTCTTGCAGAAAAGGTTTCCGCATTTTCTTTTTCTGATTCGATCTTCTTTTCTTCTCTCAAAGAACATGTAGCTTTTTCGCGCCTACCTCCTGACCAATTTGCCAAAACTAAACATTACGAGACTCTATTGTTATGACTGCTTTTTTTAAAAGGATAAACGCACATTAAATTCGACTGGATCCACAAGGTAGTAGGCATATTTGGCAAAATGGTGCCTACCGAGCCTATTCCTGCCCTGCTGCGATGACGATATTCGTAAGCAAATATTTTATAACACTCTCACAGATTTGTAGTGTTTTTTCAGCATGTTTTTGGTGGGTTTACTGTTGCACATCATATTCTTCATTTAGCTTCATAGAAGGAAAGAGATTGGCCGAATTAGGAACTTGTGGCAGCATCTAAGAATCGTTGGTACCACTTAGACACAGCGAACGTTTTTCAAAGTGTTTCGATAGCGGGTAGCAATCAATTCAAAACCAATGCTTCTAGTTTAAGGAAATATGAACCAATGATGCTAACGCGGTGGTGCACCGGTGCAAAGGGTACATCATGCGGATGCTTTCAAAAGACTGGCCGTTTTTGGGAAATCAATTCAAGGTTAGGATTAAGATTAGAGTGCTCCTCTCCTCGGAAATCTTTAGTAAAATGCGAAAGATTTATTCGACACTGAAGAGAAGCCAGAGGTTTTCGCCGTCGTCTAAGAGGCTTTTCGCTCATTACATACAGAAGCCAGTCGAGTCGAAAGGACTCTTTGTAATTTCCCCGCTGGAGTAAAACAGATTTATTCTTTGAAAATTGTATCAATTTTATTTTTCTTTTTGGTGTGGGGCAGTAGTCTGAGGGAGGTTTAGGGCACAACTAAAAAAGGCTCTGGAGCTGGGGGGATCCTGGATTAAGTGGTGTCAGGTTCTCACACAAAGTTGGCCTTCTTCACTTGGCGGAGACATTGTTATCTTGCTCATAGATTGTTCCATTGTCACACCACAATCTCCAAGTCGTGGACGTCAATGTTAGTTAGATGGACATAAAATGACTGACAGGTAGAACGTTTTAGCGCGATAGATCATGATTCCATTGGACTCGGGACATATTGTACTCCAGGCGAGTGTGTCTCTCCATAAAAGTGATACGTTGTGACCCTTAAATCTATAGTAAATTGTTTTTAACCCTTCTATACGACTGTTAATTGCCAAGTGACACGTGGCGTGTACACCGATATGATTGCTTAACAAAATCGACTTGGAACGCAAAAGGCACCAGTAGATCACCTAAAATATAAGACTTTAAGTGGCAGGAAACACTAGGTGGCGGTTAAATATATCTGATTTAAGATTTCACCTGATTCAACCTTGACCACGTTAAGAACTGGTCAAAGGCGGCAAGACAGTAAGAGACCTCTAAATACCGCTCCTGTTAAAATGTCATGAATAGGCTTGGGCGTCATTTACAACAACGACGAGACACAGATTTTCATTCATTTCCACATTCATCTTATTTTGATTGCCTAAGGTTTTCACATAAAATACCCAATTTTTGAATGCCATTATATTTAAACAACAAATCTCACCAATCCTCTCCACAAACATAATTTTTTGATTTCAAATTTGATCAAGCAGCGTTGCTTGACAAGCAAACTTTATCCAAAATTTCAGCAAAAATTGCATAAATTTAAAATTTATTTATAGGAAATACAATTTGTAAATAGGTATATTTTTTATTATAAAAAAAAAAAAAACAAATAATTATATGTATCAGCAATTAACGATTTATGTACTCAATTTATTATTTCTTTTAAATACGTAAAACTAAAGATACCGATTAAGAGAACATGAAGTTTGAATTTTTATGAATATAAGATATATTTATTATTGCCTTTAAATACATTTTTTCTAAGAATATAGTTGGTGTGTTAGAATATGGAATTGCAAGACTCTCGGTTGGTTGGGGTGGATGAAAGTGATGATATTTTTTTGCATTTCGAATTGTTTTAGCCTTTTTCATTAAAACCACGGGCGAAATGTATGTTGCGGGATGTGGTTTTGTTATCCGATTGATTTCGGTACAAACTTTAAGCGACAGCTTCTTTTTGTGTGTCAATTAGTGTATTAATACCAGCAACGTACAGTAATGATATTTAATCATAAGCAGAAATTAGTTCTTTCGAACAGGACTTTTAGCTGTTGCCAGTGGCTTGTCTATGCTCACTCAGTGCTTGTAAAAGAGGTCTGAAAACCTGTCCTTATTCTAAAATTCGAACAGTCTAAAATTAGAACAGAACGGGCAGCCTATACTAAGTACAGTGAGTATTCAGTATGAAAAGTCAAATGAGTGCATTTATGGACACCTCAAGTATGTACTTCAACTTACAACCCAACAGTGCTCGTTGCCGATGTGATTTTACTTGCAACAAGTCCAGAGTTCATGTAAACAGTCCACACAATTCATAATGGGAAAACTACACTCACAACATACATACATCTCACCCAATATTCTCAAAACGATGCGAACAACTACAGAGCACTTTATTTCGAATTACCTTTCATTCACTCTCAACGAACAGTCTTACGATCTCAAGATAACAAAATACTCTAAGCAAACGGTCAGTGTAAATAAATCCGATAACTATGAGGGAGAATCACATTCTATTGTATCTTTAGGTGATAACTATTAAGAGAACATTGTAATAGGTAAACTTAAATCTTTAATCATAAGTTTATTATATAGAAAAAATGTAAAAACAAAAAAAAACAAAAATCATATTGCATATATATTTGTTAAGAGTAAGCGCAGATTTTACTGAAAACTAAGGAAAAAAAGAATAAGTGTATCTGTATCTGGGATAACCAAAGAGTTCATAATGACACATTATGTATATGTTAATGGAAATGAAAAAAAAAATATTGATAAATGAAATTCGAAATAAAAATACGCTGTAAATTGCAAAAGAAATGTCTTGGCTTTCTTTTGATGGTATTTGGAAAATTTAAGAACTTCAAGATATTGATGTAATCCGCCTTGATCATGATCATGTTTACAGCTAGTAAACGAGGTAGACTGAGTAGGTAAGTAAGATTTTGGTAAGTTCTTCCGACGGGCAACTGCCAAGTCCGCTGAGTTCTTATTGACACACATTCCAAAGAAAGCTAGTTAAGTCAATACGTGGAACACCGAAAATAGTAGTAGGTAAAAAATGCAGTTTTTTGAAATCCTGCATTCTTAAGGGGATAGAATAAGTTTGGATTTTGAGAAAATCAAAATTTTAAATCAACTTTAAATACATTTCAAAAACATTTCCTCAAAATGTTAGCCAGATCGGAATATTATTCATGGAGATGCATAGCTTAAAGTGGAACATCTCTATCTCGAAAACATGGTTTCACGATTAGTATGTACTCAACATTTTAAACATGTTTTTTCTCGAAACCATGTTTTCGAATTCGGTAATCACAGTAGCTTGAGATTGGGCTTACCGATTAGTTCGAAATTATTGCTATATTAAAATGTTCTCCGAGTGAACGAAGTATTTTTTTTTGAAATGTGAGACTAATTGGGGTTAAAACCACAGACCTGAGTTTCAACGTCCGCCATTTCTAGAAAAATCAAAATTGTTCTAATTCCTTCGTTCATCCGGAGCATCATAGCATTAACTAATGATTCTTAAATTTATATGTCTTTCTTATAATCCAGTGAAGAACTACAGTGATCACTGCACACACATTTTTTTCTTATTGGACTCTGTGCAACTTTATTGTGTTCCACGTATTTTTTTATACCAAAATATAGATATAAAAAAATCTTTAACATTTTTCTTAGATGCAGACTCTTCATGTTGAAAAACATTTGGTATTTATTATTTAAATGTACGATTACAAAAAAGAATTCCAGAAATCCGCTATTTTTGGGGGTTCCAACTAGATCTGTCCATTTAATGACTGCTATCGTCGAGATATGGAGTCCACTAACTGCTTGTTGCATTTCTGTATACTCTGTCTGGTATTCAGTGTTGGGGGCCTCTGGGGTGAGCCTATATCACTATCACATGGTTCGCCACTTTTCCACAGACACTCCAATGCAGTTGCTTTCATATTCTAAATTGTTCCGCTTTATTGTGACATTCTTTTATCGTGACAGCC
Organism: Eristalis intricaria; assembly: GCA_964034865.1. NCBI lineage: Eukaryota > Metazoa > Arthropoda > Insecta > Diptera > Syrphidae > Eristalis > Eristalis intricaria. Next base: position 109,707,029 of record OZ035873.1, on the reverse strand, counting down.
ACCTGGGATAAATGAAAAATAACAGAAACTTAGTTCGCCAGGCTTTATTTTAGTCCCCACTTCGATCTATTGGGACAGCACTGACATCCTCATTGGTGGAGTGCCCTATAATATTTCCTCACACTACCTCTGAGTCGAAGACTTTTCGGACTTTAGCGGTGTTGCCATCCGCTCTACATGGCATCAGCTGTAATGCGTTGAATCCGCAGTGGCCTTGCTAGGCCAGTTAAACCATTCTTCTCTAAGAAGCATCAACACAATCAGAACCACAGAAATTTGCTCTCGAAGAGATCCAGGGCTTCTTCATCTGCTTTTGATATTGCCCATGCTGCCGTGCCAACGATGATCAAGTCGTTATATAATATTAGCTTGGTCCGAGAGAGGACTCTATTACTCACTTGCCTCTTGAACCAAAGAAAAAGCAATTGGCAAAAGATATTTTGCGTCTAATCTCGGTACTGATGGTGTTCACACTATTTACTGCGGAGCCGAGGTAGACAAAGTCTACCTCGTAATTTTAGCTGCCCATTGTGACGGTCGAAGACGTCGATGTTGTATACCCTTTCTTGAGGACTACTTTCTTTTGCCCTCATACACGAATTTTAACCGCTTCCGTCTCAACGCCAGCAAACGCCTCATTGACAGCTTGTTGTGTTCGGCCAATCACGTCAATATCATCCGCATATGCAAACAGTTGTACGGACTTCTGTGAGATCTTCCTCTAGTTTTGGCGTGTGAGTCTTGCACGATCTTTTCCAGGACAATTTTTAAGAAGTCACATGATAGCGCGTCGCCTTGTCTGAAACCTCTCTTAACAAAGGAGGTATCGGTGAGTTCGCTTCTGACCTTGAGGGAACAACTACAATTCTCCATCATCATCCTGCATGCACAACCTGACGAGTTTGGCAGGAATGTCAAAACTAGAGATGGCATAGTGTAGCTCGTCTCTAAGCACGCTGTCATATGCGGCCTTGAAATCGACAAATAAGAATTGGGTATCCATCTGCATCTCTTGAGTTTTTTTCAGGATCTATTGTACTGTCAAGATTTGGTTGATTGTGAACTTTCCCGACCTGATGGTGATAAGGACCAGGTTATCGACGAATGGTTTCAGGCGCTCACACACAATGGCAGAGATGAACTTCTAATCTATGTTAAGGACATCGAGTAAACAATACTGAGGTTCCACTCGACAGGCATGCTTTCCTCCGGCCATGTCTTACAGATGAGTTGGTGCATGTAACCTGCCAGCTCATCTCCAGCTGCCTTAAAGAGTTCCGGAGACAGTACATCTACACCATCAGCTTTATCCGTCTCGGAATTCTTACTCTTCAATGAACGTTGGCGTCGGCGAACTTACCGAGACCCAAAGCGTTGCGCCGTGACTTCTTCAAAATCGTTCGTGAGATCAAAACTTACTTGCTTACTAATCAGATTAACGACCCTTGGAGTGTCCGACCCTGAGCTGTAGCTGCCTTGCTGGGCACGCTGCTTCTAGTTGGCAAGACGAAGCTGTCTTACTTGTTTTCCTCTCCTTCTCGAACCAGGATGCTCGAATTCCAAGACCCTCTTCGTATGAGCGTTGGTATCCATGTGCTTGATGTGGCCGAGCCAGTGCAGTCGACGGATTTTTGCCTTCCGGACTACATCCACATCCTGGTACAGCTCGTAGAGTTCGCGGTTGTGTCTTCTCCTCCATTCACCTTCCTCTCAGACGGGACCATATATTCAACTTAGAATGTTAGCGCCAGCTCTGCAGTTTTGCTTAGTTGCTTAACGTCCAGCTTTCGGCTCCCTATAGCAGGACTGCCAAAATAAGAGTTTTGTAGAGCTTGATCTTGATCCTTCGAGTCAGGAGTTTTGATCCCAGTTTTTTGACAGACCGAAGTAACACCGGTTATCAAAGGCGGTTTCCACTGCGATGTCGTTCGTGGAGTCGATTGCCCCGAGGTAGACAAACTCCTATACTACCTCGAATTTGTATATGTCGATTGTGAGGTTTCGTGTGGTGTGCAACGGAACGGGTCTTGGCCGAAAGTCGTCTTGTTCTTGAGAACAATGGCCAACACTTGAGACACGTTTTTCAGTCATTGTCCGATCATTGTGAGCCATCAATAACAGCAGCGTTTTTTTGCAAGCGTATATACGCTTAAATTTCGATTTGCATGTAAAATACACTAACAACGAATCCTATATCCGCTTAACTTACTAAATAAGCGCGGATAAAAGCAATGCTCCCAATCATTAATTTCTGTGTGTTCATTCCTGAATTCATTCATTCGTTGTTTAGGTTGCTGTATGTGGCTTACACCTGCAGGTGTGGTTGATGTATTAGATCATTTTTAATTCTTTTGGCATCCATAAGTATGCAATTTTTGGTATATTCAGAGTCTCTGCTATACATTGCGTTTATGTGTCGTAATCGATTCTTTTCATTTGATGAACATTTTTTTTATTTTATAATTATTAAGTGTTTTTGCTTTTAAAGTAATGGTCACGTACTTGGTTTAAAGTACACAGTCACAAAACGAAGATTGTGACCATCCAAGATTAAAAATCACCTTCCACGAATACACCCCTGAATGCTTAGCAAATGTCATAAATGTCGTCGGTGCTGCCAAGATTTTATGATGAATCATTAAACGCCGATGATCGTTTTTTTGTTCACTTCAAAATTAGGCGTATATACGCTTGCAAAAAAACACAGCTAATATGGGTGGCGCGACAGTCCGAGATGGACTTGGGCCTAGCTTCTCACCAACCACTCGCGTTGTGAGTGTTATTGCTCCTTCACGCGAGGAAGGGACCTACAGTCTTATGCCGATCTCGAATGGAGTAGTTGAGAAGCTTTTTTCTAGGCAGTTCAGCAATGACACTAAATTTGGTAGATGACACTGTTCGTAAAACTGGTTAAATATATTTATACCATTTCTTTAAATCCACGTTTGTTTTTTTTTTTATTTACCAACAGTTCCCAAAATGAACAGATTCACGGATCCCCCTCTCAATTCAATTCCCATGTTGGGTCATGTCAATACATGCGAATGAAAACATATATTATGCATAAATACCCCGTATTCATACTCGTGTTTGAGGAATCGAACACATCTTCAGAATTAATTAAAACATTTGCTTGCACTCGATTCAGCTTACTTCGTTTTATATGAACATTGCCAACACATTGGAAGGAAAGTGGCTGCAGAAGATGTTCAAAATTTCTTCGACACATCCTTTGTGCGGAGGACCTCACTCACATTATTCATTGCTCTTATTGTCCTTAGTACAAGCCTTAATTGAATCTTACTGCAATTCAGTTGGGTTATCATGTGTGGTAGGCACTCGTTTGTATGGCCCTAAACGAATGTTTACAAGGTTGGATTGCAATTTATTTAAGTGTTTTCAAATGAAATAATTTGGAGAAAACATTTTGAAAACATTCTCATAACGCACGCATGTACATACGTCCAAGACACTCATCGTGCGTTCGGTCTTGGCAAACAATTTGAAAATACATCGGAACACTTGAGAGCTATGTACGGTCGTGCTCGGAGGGATGGGGCAAACACACTCCCTCTGGTGCGGTTACCCAGAGGAACGAATCAGTGTATTCCGGATGTATTTCAACTCGAAATCCAGACGCGATCCTGGTCAATTCTATGACTGCCACTTGGATACTCCTAATTGCCTAGATAGAGTGAAAAGATGGAGCAAATGAATTTTGAATGATGCTAAATACATGCTTCTGTTCGATTCTTCACATCAGAATGACTCGAAATTGAAAATGAAATTAATAAATTGAGGTATACAAGTCTTCACTGACAACGTCTGAGGTGTAAGCTTCATTTTTGTATGAGGGTGAATTTAGAAGCAGCAGTGCCATGAAGAGGCAACTTCATTCGAAAGAGGATGGCAATTGCCCTTGTAAAGCCTTGGAGGAGCAATGGGTGTTAAGTTCACTAAGCAACAAGCTGTTCAGAGACTATATGGGAATTTTAACAAATCTGGAAGAAATTAATCTTTGGCAGAAACCAGTTCTCATTCATTTCATTCATTGAAGTTGGTGTGTAATCAAATCAATGAAAATATATTGTAATTAACAAATTGCTTATTTTTCTCCCTTGTGTGGGGCCTAGTGTGGACCATGTCCTCAATCATCAAGCGTCTTCAGTGGGCCCGATCTCTGCCAAGCTGCACCTCGTAGCATACTCCAAATGTTGTATGTCTTGCTCTACTTGTATGCGCCACTTTAGATATCCTAAGACGAGTCAAAGAATATTCGCATCACAGCCAAGTTCATTAGCTCTACATAGGCCAGACTCCCTGGACCTTGCATCTGTATACGTATGGCCAAGCTACTGTAAAGGCCCTGCAATTCGTTGTTGAAGCTTTTCCTCCAGCTGCTATCAACGCAAACCGGATCGTCGCACAGTGGTTCAAAAACGGAAAAAAATACCAAAAATGAAATTTGGAATAGGTACGGAGTTTTTATTTATTGTACATTTATTTTTTTATGGGTACCTGAGTGATGTTTTTCCAAAAATGTGGGCAAGTTACGTCAAGGGATATGCGAGATAAAGAGCTCTAAATTTACCCTTTCTTTTAGTCTTAAAATTCATGTATTTTGATGACAAAGCCTTCATTATCCTTCTATTGTTCGTATAGGCGATGTCGAACTAATAAAGAGTTTGTAGAAGACTCGTTCGGCAAGGTCGTTGAAGTCCGTGACTGTCGGACCGTGACCGGTGACTGTAAAATCATGACCAAGAAATCCGACCAAAACGGACGCCAAGCAAACGAGTCCAGGAACATAAAGACACAATAAAGTTTGAATGTTTCGTGGTTCTGGAACACTATAAATTCTGATGCATCAGGCTATGGACGGCCGGAAATTGTCGAGTGGGGCGAGTTTTAAGTCATGTTCGACGTTTAAGTTATCGATATACTCGAGGCCAACCTAGAAGTGTTTGCGACACAACGATTCATGGTAATCTCTGTAAATGCAGTCCGGAAAATTCAATTAAATTTTCTGATACTCAGACTTTCCTTAGGTGCTCCCTGAGTCTGTAGTGCCCTGTTAAGATACGGAGCTTGTTCTGGCTCATCTTGATACATACTCAACTTGATATCCAAGAGTTTCTTGGCTTGCTATACGCCATGAGCGTTGTTCCTGCCTTCTCCTCGGTTCCTTCTTTACAGTAAGGTTAAAGGATATCGTTGCTGAAGGCGCGAAGTAAAGAGAGATATTGGAGCCAGTTGTATTATAGTAACATTCCATGAAGGTTCAATATTTGAAACGAAAAGTAAGAACTTTACTTGGAACAATACTTACATACTACTTTCTTATCAGGCCAGCGACCCATGCAGTTACCGAGCCTAACAAATTTGTATCTACTAGGGTCTAGTAACAAAATTTGTGATTTTTTCGATTTTTGTCGTTTCACCAAATTCTGGTTATTACAAAATAGTAGTATTTGCATGCCAATACCTAGGGCGGTTCTACGTCGGATCTCCACTGTGATGTGATCTGTGTGTTAATGTTTTCCCCGTGGTAGACAAACTCCTTTACTTCCTCGAAATTGTTGCTGTCGTCGATCGTATTTTGTCCTAGATAATGTGTGATGGACCGTTTTTTGTCCACAGCATTTTGTTTTATCCTCATTGACCTTAAGACCATATTCTAATTATTATAAGACTGATCCTTATCCTGATGTGCTGTTGGTACTCCTATCGGTGTTCCAAGTCGGACTCAGCCAAAAAAATGCATCGCATAGTTGGAAAAAACAAATTCACTATGACACACCATCGATTAACAAAATCATCGCCTAAATTCATAGAAAGCATATCAAGCAGCATTCGCCACTAAATTAATCCTCAAAGCAAGAAAGTGCAAACAAAACAAAGAGTTCTTCGAACAGATCTAAGCACCGATATAGCTTAAGTAAGGATTTCCCACGTTCACTTGAACCAACTCAGCTGAAGAACACACACGCCCCTTGATCCTTGCTACCATTGGATGTGATTTCAACCAAGCACTTGAGCAGGATACTTGCACAAGGTTAACCATCCAAGTGTCACAAGCACTCGTGAGGCTGCAACTCGTCGTCGTCGCCCGCAACCTTGATGGCTGTGTAAGTGCTTAAGATTACCCAACCAACCCCCACAGCCACTGACACTCATTGAATGGGTCAATAATCGTTGTCTACAGGAGTGAGTCGCATGCACGCCGCTAAGTACTCGTTTTTATGCAGCAATAGCTGCATGCTCCACTTTCTCAAGGGGATCACGATGTACGAGTGTGTGAGTGTTTTTTTTTTTACTCTCTCAACCACAATTGCGACAAAGTGAAACTCGAAGGCATTTGCATCCATGTCAAGTGCGCAAAATTCAAAATTAATTTACATGTCATTAGTTCCTTGTCGAAAGCCAAACCCTTCCCCGCCGCCGCCGCCGTTGGATGCAGCTGCCATTCAGACTAGCATGACATCACTTGAAAGTTGAAAGTATTTCAATCGCAGGTCATTAGATATAATTTCCCTTGGAGTGACTTTAACGTTAAATTTCCCCATTCTGTGCGAAATTTTAATTGCACTTGCTCGAGCATTGGAGCTGATGCTTATGGTTATTACAGAGATGTACGTGCGGGTGTGCTATGCATCTTTTCTTCGTCCTTCGTAGCGGGTTTCTGTTGGGCCTCAGCGACCTGCACTGCACTTACCCTTTCACAGATCCAATGAAACGCTCATTATGGACTCTTCCTTTTTGTCTCCGCCCCATCCGCACACACATACACACACGCACACCATCGTCCCACATTTGTGGTTGAGTGAGAAGGGGGAGGGATTCGAAGCTTAGAAAACAAGAAAAAACAAAGAAGCATCCCACCAGCAGTGATATGTAAATTAATATTTTCATAGAGTCGCTCCAACATTTGTCAGTGGGTGGGGTGGTAATGTAACCCAACACATCATAGAATTAAAGTTTCGTCCCAACGATCGTCTGCTTTGAGAGGAGAAAGTCGTACAAGGCGCACAGTAACCACACAAAAGGACGTAGATGCAGCTATCCTTCTTATCTGAAGTGATGCTCCAAGTGTGGAGTGCGGCGGAGCAAAGCAGCAAACCAAAGCAGCCCACTTGTGCAACTAGCGCACACCGCATCTGATATTAAGAGGCTATTATGGCGTGTGAAGAAGTTTATTTAAGGTTGCATTTACAGACATTCTGTGTAACTATACCAGGCTCCGAGAGCGGATCTTCAGATACTCCAGATACCCGCCACCGCAGACTACGGAGCCCGGATTCCCAGATGGGGTGTATAAGTTGTTGAGGTTTCGGAATACACTGTCTGTAAGATGGTGCATGCAAATTTATGGCTGGCGAAGACCACTGAGGTCTCGTCGGTACGGGCGGTTGAGTCTGGTCCTTGTGTTTGATGATGAAGGGAAAATAAATGTTGTTTGAAAGTTCATAATTGCATCTATTTGCATACATTATTGAGTGGAAGAAGAAATACATTCTGCCAGCGCAAAGACATTCCACATGATCTTCCACTTCCCCCCGCAGCCCCAGTCCACACTTACCACAACCCTCCCGTCCACAGATTGAGCTTAACTCTTGTTGCAAAAATACCAATGACGCCAGTCGGAACGTAAGGATGCAGATCTAGAGTTAATGTTGACATAAATAGTTGTAACAAGTAGTTAAGAAGTGCCATTCATGTGTGCTTGATACAGACGACTGCGGTAGCGCTGGGTCTGGCCTTGGTTGGGCGCTTCGTGCTACATGCGACATCCGACATACTCATAGACGACGGTGGCCATGTCGTATTTGTTCGTCTGTCAATGGTATGCACTTTCCATGACCGAATGCGAATTAAGTTGTTAAAGTTGTTGTACACCGCAGGGACTGTTTGTTTTCTTTGCTTTGTTTTTTGAGAGAAAATTTATGTGCGAGGTCAGAAAAGCGGGGCAACAGCGTGGGAAAGTGGACCCGTAGTTCGTTGCTTAATGATCTGTAATGATGTCACGAAAGAGGTTGTTAAGGGCAAACGAGTCTGTACTTGGTGGTGGTTTGAGGGTCGCTTCAAGGTTTCAAGGTCATGTGAGTGTAACAAAGGATGGTCGCACGTCGCCGTCTGTGGTACGCAAGTACGAAAAAATGATTCTTATGGAATGCAAGGAAGTGAAGGAGAACGGAAAGGAATCTATTAAGTCCCATCCGTCGAACAACATCGAGTTATTTTAACAGGGATTACGACTGCTCTGTAATTTTTGCGGAATCAAGGGGACACCCAAGTCTCACACTGGAAGGAATAAAATCATTGTTACTCACAAATGTAGGTGGGCGGTAATAGATACGTGAAGGACATCGGAAAAAAGTGGCCAACTCTAAATCCAAACAAAATAAGCCATCCTAGAGTTGAAAAGCAGGTCTGTGCGTCGCCTCCTATGCAATTGAACCTCGCTGCCTGGGTTCGATTCTCGGTACCTACGACTGAAATTTCGTTTCACAGCCCCGCTTCTTTAAAATTACTGACAATGCTCAAAGAGTATTTACTGCATACTTAAGGTTTCTCAAACTTGGCCATTCCGCATCGGCATAAGTCTGTAGGTCCCTCAAATTCGTGAGAGAACAATAGCACACACAACACGAGTGGTTGCTGTAGAAGACTCTGACTTGCCGCTATATTGCTTAGCAATCATTGTTCATTTGTTTTGACTACGACTGTATCCCGCATGAAATACGGTTGATTCCCTGCCCCGGGATATGCGTTTGGACGGTCAGTAAATTTGAAGTAGACGAAATCGCTGTTGCCAGGGTGGTAATAATTAGCGGCTAGTCTGTACTTATTTTGTTTTGGGGTCTTAACAAAATTAAGTCACAGCCGGTGCGGGGGGGGGGGGGGGGGCAACAGTGTTGTCGATCGGATAATACCCACGCCAGAGTATTGAAAGAAAATGATGTTTATTACCCATTTTAGTACAGGTTTTATTTTGCAAGGAACAGACGCGTGGCGTGGGCCGGCCTAATGGTGAATGTAGGGATTTGTAGTAAAGTGAACCGGTTGGCGGTTAAAGGCGGTTAATTGGCAGCATTCAGCGCAAAGAATTATGCGTGATCTGTCAACATACTCGTATCTAGATGTGGAAGGGGAATGTTGTTTTCGGCGGAAATGAAAATGTTAAGTCGACCGAAGGGAAATAATGTGCTCTGTTGGTGATGGCAATAAACCTTTGTGAATTCATAAAGTCACCACATCATCACTTGATACTTTAAATCCCGACCGCCCAGTTTTAGTCGGTAAGACCAAGTCCGTTTTGGACTGCAGTCACTCCCATAGAAAAAAGAAGAAGATAAAGCTTGTATTTCTATGCAAAAAACCGCTGTTAACATAATTATTTCTCAAATGAGTCACTTCAGTTCGTAGAGTCACACACATTTCTTCAAAAACTCTCGCATCACTTGGAATGAGCCTCTTGTGAGTCATTATAAGGACAAGCTGTGGGCTGTAGTGCCACGCATATTACTATTTTTTTTATTATCCTAGAGTTAGACAGCAAACAATGTAGCAGCCAGGAGACTTGGAACGCCCTGCAATGACAGGGATGACTAAAAGGGGGAACTTTGTTGCAGTAAATCGGTACCTGTCCCGCTCTTGCAGAGGAAAGAAGAGGAGCGTTGACAAACGTAAGTATCAAGGATATCGTAAGATAATGCGAAACCACCAACTCGTTATAAGATCTTCAAAACAGACAACTGAAAAATGAAAAGACAGGCTGGACCAAACTCAAGTTTCATTTAAAAATTCAATAAAATGAAAAAAAAAACTAAATTTTGTCCATGGATAATGGCTTTATTAGTAAGAACACAACTTTAATTTTGAAATACGTAGTCGTTCAAGTGACTGTCTCGGCAAGTTTAGCAGTAGCGCACCCCAATTTTCCAAGACCATGTTGGTGGTGTCAAGTTGTAGCTCTCGGATTACTTGGATGACATTGGCCTTAAGTGCTTGAATTGCTTTCGAATTGTTGGCATAACATCGGTCCTTCACGGTTACCCACAAAAAAAAGTCCGAGTCGCCCAATTGAAATCACCAAGAGGACTGACATCACAATTTGGAAATTTGGTGCGTAATCTCTAATGTCATGGGTTTTTTGGCATGATGCGCCATTCTGCATCTAGCAGAGGTCTTCCAAATCTATGTCATCAATTTCAGAAATAAAAGTCGGTTAACATGTCTCTCTGTATATAACGCCCACCATTGACCGAAAAAAAAGGTCCAATGATGCCACCACTCCATAATCCGCACCATGCTGTCACTCTGTGGATGCTTGGCTTCTCGACAATATCGTGAGGGTTTTCCGATCCCCAGATGCGGCAATTTTGCTTGTTAGCTTGTTAACGTAACCCATGTACAGCTGTCGTAGTGGGTGCTACAATTCGGCCAACACTTCTTTTCAGAAACCACACTGTTCAGGCTACATAGTAGGGATGTTCGATGTTAATCGAATTTGGCAGCACATCGATGTCCAGTGATCAAATATCGATGTTTGGACATCGATGTTAAACTTCGTAAATTGTCGCATAATCGATGTTAAGCACAAAACTTCGGCTTTCGATGTTAGCAAAAGAAAACTACTATTAACTACTATTATTTTCTAGAATTTCATCATAATGACAGGCATTTCCTAGAAGAACCACTGATCAGTTCTTGGAATTGGTTTATGGGTTGTTTTGACTTGGGTCTGATAACAAGATTTGATTTTCCGAGTATACAGAGTGCTTTCAGTTTCGTGGTATTTTATGTATTATTTATATTAGTCGGAATTGTATAAATTCATTCTATAACATCGATGTTTTGAGTTCGTTTATTATCGGTCATCGATCGATGACATCGTCGTCAACATCGATGTTTTGTCAACATTGAACATACCTACTACATTTTAGAAATAAGTTTTGAATATTTCCCAATATTGTTCAAGCGTAAAGAGACTCATTTCGTTCCGCGGAGGTATGATATCGACTTTCTGTCAAGATTTCAAGCGGAAAACAGAAACAACAAACTTTCCAAATAGCCTATGATTTAAAGAAATAATACTAGATGACCTAGGAGTTAGGGCAAAATACCCCAAAATGGAGCAGAACAAAGTACGTAAACGTATTTATAAACGTCTAAATGGAGCATGTGGGTCACCGTGGCGTAGTGCGTAAGTGCGTCGATTCCTACGCAGAGGGTGCCAGGTTCGATACCCGAATTGACCACCTTTCATATTTCACGGCTCCACCTATTTCGAGTCACTAACAATGCTCAAAGAGTATTCGTGTCTAGAAATACCTTCTCAACTTCTCCGTTCGGGGTCGGCATTAAACTGTAGGTCCCTTGCACTCGTGAAAGAACAATAGCACGCACAACACGAGTGATTGTTGAGAAGCTAGGCCCAGATCCGCCTCGGACTGTCGCGCCACCCATATTATTATTATTGCTGAGTGGAGCATAGTTTTTACAATAAAGATGCTAGTCACTCCTCAGGAAGAAGTAGGTCTTCCTCTTCTTCCTCATATTGCGCTACAGTCCCGGGTAGACCTGGGCCTCAACCAACATGCCTCACCAGCCGTCCCGATCTCTCGACAGCTGTCTCTAGTTTCGCATACCAAACCGTGTGAGTTCCTCCTCAACTTGTGCCCACCATCTTCCGCATGAACGTCCTCTGTTACGTTGTCCCACATGCTCAGATTCGAGGACTCTGCGGGTCGGATCGAAGTTGTCCATACGCTCTACATGGTCTAACCACCTGGCTAGACTCATGTCGCTGTACACCCCGTATAGTTCGTGGTTCGACCTTCTTCTCCAAATGCCATCGACACAAACAGGACCAAAAATCGCGCTCAGATCTTTTCTCTAGAAAATACCAAGAGCCTCTTCTTTCGCTTTGGATGTAGTCCATGTCTCTGCGCCGAAGAGCAGGGCGGGGATGATCAAGGTTTTACAGTCAATTTGGTCTTCCGAGAGAGGGCTCTGCTTCTCAATTGCCTTTTGAGCCCAAAAAAAAACAGTGGTTGACAAGAGTTAATCTGCATTTCATTTCAGTGCTGATATTTTTTGTACTTTTTTCCGCGAAACCGAGGTACACGAAGTCCTTAGCTCCCTGAAAGTTATACCTGCCCATTACGCCGTCCTGCCCAAGACCTCGATATTGCTCATGTGCTCACTTAAGGATACACACTGATCACATCCTAGCTATTTTCGTCTCAATGCCAGAAAACGCCTTATTGAGGGCCTATTGAAATCTGCCAATCATGTCAATTTCGTCGGAGTATGTTAATAATTGTACGGAAGAACATGTCTCTAGTGGTGTTGTTTGGGGCTTACACAATCTTTCCGGCTGGAATGAATATGAGAAGTAAAGAATTGGAGGCAGAAAATCGTTTATAAAATGGGAAAAAAGTGTCGAAGACGCAATACAGTCTTGAGGAACTGCGACCTCTATTCTGTAGATTAAAACTTGATACCATTGAAACCACCTTGAAGTGAACCGTTTGAAAGGTGATTTCAAAGCAATAGATGAAGGGGTTCACTGATACCATGACGACAGCAGATCTTGTTGCAAACTCTGTCAAAGCCTTAGAAATATGATTGTGCAAAGAGTGGTTTCACTTTCCGGTGATATATGCCAGTCAAACAGTTACCGGTCATTAAGAAGCCGCGAGAAGAAGTAAGTTACATCCTATGGATCGGCACAGAAGACACCCCATTTTTATCAACAGCCTGGACAAATGAAAAAGAGGCATTTTCAAATCCGAGGCTGGAATATCCACAAAACTTTTTCCAGCAACATATTATATTTTTTGTTTATGACGTGAACTTTAAAAAAATTAATTTTAAAGAAGACAAAAAAAATGTTAACCAATTGTGTAATTCTATCGAACAGTGTTGATTTATTAAGCATGTGTACATTAATTTGTTTGCCCTAGAGCCAAAGCATATATTAATTTATAATTCATTTCATTAATGGCGCACATCGTTGGCGCTCGTGGCGGTTGTTAGATGTTAAATATTTTAAAATGTTCTCAGCCATAAATTATTTTAATGAATTTTTAGGAAATTGTAATTTTCCTCTTTTGTGGCTTTCGGTTTAATTATTATCACTGCGCAGAGCACTGTATGAAGGGTGCCCTGTTTCCGTATTCATGCGATGCAAATGTAGTCAGGGGAATGGTGGGAATTATGAAAATCCCATTGTGGGTGATTGTAAAACGGCAACAAATTATGAACACAATTAACGATATCTATAGAGAGTATAATCAATTAAATTTTACAAATTATCCGCGCGTATGACACGATATTGGCAAGCCAAAATTCACTTGCCCACCCGTCCGCCAAAATTTGCCACTGATTTAGGTCAATTTGCGGATAACATGAATAATGCATTCGACTGAAGGGATTTTAAATGATCACTGGGCATTCATTTGGCGATGCATTCTATTTGATATGTCGATAGATTGCCCCGTTGAATGTTGTGCGATTTTCTGCTCTTTATTTTCAGTCGTCACTGAGTGTTACATAAAATATGTTACTTCTATAGTGGCTAGGTGGAAATTTAGAAATTAAAGATGAAATCGTTCGCTGTTTTTGTGTCATCTGAGGGAGTGCCTTATAAAATTCATTCGAATTAAACAAGCGGAGTTCAATGGTTTAATAAATGGTTAAGTAGACAATTATTGGAAATTCGCATCAGATTGCTACGTACAGCGTGGGTGATGAATTTTGTAACATTAAGAAACTCGAATACCTTATTTTCTAGTTCTTATAATTTATTTTTATTTCATTTAAAGTTCAAAAATTTAAGAGGTCGCAGCACTTATTAACGCATTTTCGGCGTCTTAGCCGACAATTTGTCATGACTGCCTGAAGAGTTGAAGTCACAGAGTGACTTAAACCTTTTGGTTTGGTTTTATAAGCTTCCCTTTGCAGCAACTCCACAAGAAAATATCAGGTGCAGTCAATTTCGGTGGCTTGGGAGGTAGAGGTCGATAGTCCTTGCCGATAGCTTGCGTAAGACTATCGAGTAGTGGTTTTCGTTAGTAGCCGTGTTTTTTTCATCGCTATCGATAGTGAAGTGAAGTAAGATGAAAAAAAAAAAACGATTCGATGTGGCTTTGATTTTTATCTGTCAGAATATATGAAGAAAACAATTTATATGTTCGAATCGCTGTCCAAAAAGGTGAAAAAAAAAAGTTCGAACTCGAATTTTTAGCCACTTTTTACTGCCGATATTTTAGGCAGTAGGTTCTTTTATGTGCTTAACGTGAAAAACACTACTTCACTATTTATAGCTTTGTGAAAAAACACGGCTAATTTCTTTTTGATTAAATTTTTATTTTCTTGAAAATAATGCAGAAAAATACATTTGAAAGTTTTTAGTTTTTTAGCCACTTTTTTTTTAATTTAAGAGTGTTAAAATACACACATTTTTTGGTTTGATTCTTGGGCGTCTTGTGGTTACTATTGAAAGTCCTCTCAGACTCCAGCGAAAATGATAGAACAATTAAAAACTTTGGAGTATTCGTGTGTGCATAGAAAGATCGCACAAGGAAATTTGCGTGGAATAACGTAATTCGGATCGAGAAATTCAACGAAACCCATAAAACCTTCATCATTGTTAACTTTGAATGGTTGAAAATCAGTGGCTTTCTTTAAGACAAATGGTGTATCCAATTCCTTTTTGACCAGGGCACGTATTGTGCAGTCCTTTAAAATAGTGCGTACGTACTCGAATTTGCATCAAACAGAATCGGAATCAATTATAATATTTTGATTCTCATAAGAATTCGGATGAACTTGTTTTAAATGATCAGAGATAGCTTGAATCGAATTCCTTAATAAATTTCCTTAAACCCTTAATTTTACCAATTTGCTATGTGAAGACTTCTTGAAAAATTCCCTGCATAATATCTTATTTCCCTCCTGCTTCGTCAACCTGAGAAAAAAAAGAAAAAAGGCTCTATTACACATTTACTCCAAGTACTCGAATAAATTAGGGATGTCAACATATATACGTTATTGCTATTACTGATCATTTGATAAAGCGTATTCCCCTATTTATATTCAAATTATTGACAAATGGAGATTTTTTTTCCGGTGGAAGGTGGAAATCTTCGACAAGGCTCTATGGCGAACGTTCACACATAGAAGTGTAAGAGTTTTTGCTCACTAAAACCACCTCCCTGGATTTATTAAGACTGAAATAAGTGAAGCACTTAAACAGTAGTTTGTATTTCATAATTTAGGTACTGATCGGCAGGTTACTCCCCAGTGAAAGTTCTGACTATGGCAGGAGAGATCAAGGGGTCGAATCCTTTGAAGTCGGCGCAAGACATTAGTTTCCTCAAGGATCGGGTGAACTGCAGTGCTCTTCTAGGCGGCGCTTGTGTTTATTATAAACAAAGTTCTTAACTTCATCTTGGAGTAGTAATATTCCAAGATCTCTGTGGGTATCATAATTTCTGATATACCATGGTGCATTAACGATAGTTCTAAGCACCATATTTTGAAAAGTCTGTAATATGTTCATATTACTTGCTTTGGTACAACCTCAAAGTTGTACGCCATACGTCCAAACAGGTTTTAGGATTTGCTTGTATACAAACAGTTTATTGCCAATACTTAGCTTGGCATGTTTATCAATAAGCCAGTACATATCTATACATTTCATGTTTGTTCTTAACGTGCTCCTTCCACTTGAGTTTTGCGTCAAAAGTCCTAATCCCAAGGTATTTCGCTTCATTGCCAAAATGTATTTGGAATTAGAGATGAGATGAGGTCTGTTTTAAGTTAATCTTAAATTAATCTTCAGTTTAAATTTACCTTAAGTATTTGAAATTAAATATTCCGGTTTTTGGGCAGTTCATTGCTTTCATGTATCACAATCGAAAACTATCGATAGCAGTAAAAAAATATTGATACTTTCTGATATTGAAAACTATCGATTGTAATTGTGGAGAACTATCGATAGCACTCGATAGTTCTCCACCTCTACCGGGGAGGTCAACGAAATAAGAAGTTTATTGAAGTTGTCATTATTGAAATATTGCAACACTGCCATAACAGACCTTGTTATGTGAGAAACTCTTGTTGAAACCACACCAAGTTCCGGGGTAATTCTGGAAAAAAAATGTTGTAACATTTTCAATGCGACCGTTTTCTTCGAAATAATATGGTTCGACAATAGAACGTGAGGAAACTACACACCACACTGTGACTCGAGCTGGATGAGTTCTCGTCTCATGGAAAATTTGTGTTGGCGTGGGTTTGACTAATTCCAAATTCGAAATTCTGCTTGTTGATATTGCCATATAAGGCGAAGTGGGCTTCATGGAATGTTTTTTTTTTTGTATGATTTCGTCCTCGTCCACGTTCTGACAAAACTTCAAGCTGATCGGAAATATCGGAAAGTCTGTGGGGTTTAATTCGCTTGTAATTTCAACCTTATAAGGAAACAAATTCAAATCATTGTGCAGATGCAGACTGTCTGCTGATACCCATTTGGAGTAGCCTCTACGGTAGCAGCTACAGCTGCGATTGTTTCTTATGTCCGAACTCGAGGATTTGGATGGTAAGGCCTTGAAACGACTGTCCCACTCTCGGCAAAAATGTTTTCCATCCCCTCAGTGTCCTGCCAACAAATGTGTGCCGCAACTCCCTTTGAATGGAAACAACCGACTCCCATGCGGCGCACAAACCAAAACAATTCGAGTTTCATCATCCCAACTTTCCATTTTCATTAAATATAAATAACAATCCGAAAATTACAAAAAATCTAGCTCATTTAAAAAGTTGTTCCATTTTAATTTGGTAATGCGTTTCACCAGCCACCCTGTATAAAAATGGGTGAATCAATCCATTTGCAATCCATATAGCTAAGCCGAGTATTGCGAACTATGAACTTCACAAACACTGACTTCTATTTTCAAACGAACCACTCGAAATCAGACACTTCAGACACTTCATTGCGGACAACCTAATTTGAAAATCGTTATGGACTGAATTTTTAAAGTGAAAATCACAGAACCTGGAAGAGGAAGGAAATCATGCGACGAACTGTAACGTGGCAAATTGGAAGCCGTACTTTAGGTATTTGAATGAATTCTGTAAATATCGGTTATGTGAAGGGACAGGAGAATTTCATCGTTATGTATGTATATCCGACACAATGTTAATCATTAATTTGTGATTGTTTTACACAATTGGCTGAGACATCTGTCTCCAATGCTTGGACATGAAAACGGTTTTGTATCGTCACAGTAGTTAGTCCATCGCTTACAGATGGAACGTGTACTTCCTCTGTCTCCATATTTGGACAATGAAAATGATTCTTGCTTATTTATTCTCACCATCTTAAGAATTATCCACACGATCACTTTTGTCACCAAGATCAGCAATGTCAAACAAGTTTTTGGACAAGACGCGCTGTCATGTGATGTCTTCACCATCGTTCTTGAGATTATCGCGCCAAGTACGATCGTCCAGAAATCCCTTCAATTGTTAATCCGCTATTGAAGCGTTTGCTGGCTTTGAGACGGAAGCGGCTAAAATGGGTTTGGCGGCAAAACGAAGTAACACTCAACATCTCCCTCTTGGCCAAAGCGAGTGAACATTGGGCTTTTTCTTCGAGATAGCGAGAGCGAGCGTTCGTCTAGTTCGGCATGCAGCGAATAGAAATAACATCTGTGCGATGATCAAACCCAGAATTAGTCTTACTAACCGCTGTTTCTTCGAGCTCGAGGAGTAATGGAGCTCTCACTCGAAAGATCAAGCGAAAGATGGACCATCCCAGTTTAGCTGTAGAACACAGATGACAACTTCAAAATTGGATGAGTAAGATTTCTTTGAGCGGAAAGTTCTGGCTATATATCTTTGCTTAACTTTGCGTTAATTCTGTTGATGGCATCTAGACGATTCGCGAGCTGCACAGCGACAATAGTCAAGGCATGGGTCTATGTATATAACGCCGACGGTAGCTGGGTCATGTAGAGTGTATTGAAAGGCCCACACCAGTCCGAAGAGTCTTCGATTCCGATTTCGAGTTGGCGCAAATATTTAGGGGAGAATGATCTTAAGTAATTTAGTTTGCGAACTTGTATACAGCTACTTATATTCCTTGTGTTGTAGCGGCATGTTTGATGAAAGCCTAGGTCCTAGAGAAACAAGTGTGCACGGATATGTTGTATACCTACCTACTCACTTTTTTTTGACAGGTTATTATACGCCGTACTGGAGCCATATCGACTGTGTCCATTATACTGCCAGATAGCAACCCCCGGTCAGACTATACTACCACTGAACGACCACTCCAGTAATAGCCATATTAATTTGTTCTCAACGGCAAATGATGACTGGACCAGATTTGAAAACCGGATAAAAGCATTTTGACTTTGCTTTGCTGGGATTTGAACCGGGGACGCCTCGAATGGAGGGTAGTGTGTGTTCGTGTTTACCTACTCACTTACTTGCATATTTTCCAGCCCTGAAGTCGATAGATTTTCTAAGCTTGCGCTGCTTCCATTGTAGACGATCCTGGGCACATTGCGTCTAGAGAATGAAATATGCAGGTAACCTATTCTGTGCAGTTCTTACGAATGTTTATTTCACGATGATGTGGTTGTTTAATCTTTGCTCTCCGATACCGTGTATCGCACATATTCACACTCCCAAGTTATCCATAACTCCCAGTGCAGCAGAAATCACAAATTGCATTCTGCATCCTGTGGACAAACAGCTAACGAAAACGTTCCGTGGACATGGGAATAATCGGCTTAAAATGAATCATCCCGATGCGATGGTTGCAAGCTACAGACTCTTCAGTTTGACTGGCATCCCTGCTACACTCATTCCATGACAAACATCATATCACCGAAGTCCATGTGCTACATTCTTGTACCACAAATAAGAGAAATCCTTTCTTAACATCTAAGCTGAATGGACACACTTAAAGGGTCGTCTGGTATCACATCTGGTATATGTATACAACCAGTCTGAAAGAAATACTGAGGTTTTTTTTTCCAAAAAGCATAACATACCGTTGAAGACAATGAGGGCATTCTCATTTCTAAAAAATTTAAATCACTTTCACTGTCACTGTCACTGTCACTGTCACTGTCACTGTCACTGTCACTGTCACTGTCACTGTCACTGTCACTGTCACTGTCACTGTCACTGTCACTGTCACTGTCACTGTCACTGTCACTGTCACTGTCACTGTCACTGTCACTGTCACTGTCACTGTCACTGTCACTGCCACTGTCACTGTCACTGTCACTGTCACTGTCATTGTCACTGTCATTGTCACTGTCACTATCACTATCACTGTCACTGTCACTGTCACTGTCACTGTCACTGTCACTGTCACTGTCACTGTCACTGTCACTGTCACTGTCACTGTCACTGTCACTGTCACTGTCACTGTCACTGTCACTGTCACTGTCACTGTCACTGTCACTGTCACTGTCACTGTCACTGTCACTGTCACTGTCACTGTCACTGTCACTGTCACTGTCACTGTCACTGTCACTGTCACTGTCACTGTCACTGCCACTGTCACTGTCACTGTCACTGTCACTGTCATTGTCACTGTCACTGTCACTGTCACTGTCACTGTCACTGTCACTGTCACTGTCACTGTCACTGTCACTGTCACTGTCACTGTCACTGTCACTGTCACTGTCACTGTCACTGTCACTGTCACTGTCACTGTCACTGTCACTGTCACTGTCACTGTCACTGTCACTGTCACTGTCACTGTCACTGTCGCTGCTATTATCAATGTCACTCTCACTGTCACTAAACGCTTAATGTGGAATTTAACCTAAAAATTAAAAAAAAAAATTGTGTTCGTTAAGTTCTTTTCTACATATCGATATTCAGCCTAACTTTGAACATGCCCCTTTGCATACCAATTTAAAAGATTGTTGATACCATTTACTCGGAAATATCAATGTATCTGACATAGTAATCATGTTGAGGAAAAAATCACGCAAGCATGAAACTGGCATTCTCTTTGTTACGCAGAACTCGATGCGGAGGTACAAAGCATTTTACCTTTGAATATCATTTAGCGCAGAAAATTGCCATTCACCTCCCAGTAGGATGCATTAATTGGTAACCGTGGTTCGTATTATGCAAAAGCCAAGCGAGTGAAACAGGTTGAAAACATGCCATGTGCATTTTCTTTTCAAGTTTGCTGTGCACATTGCAGTTTCAATTATATCCTTAATTAAGGTTGACTACCCACGGCATCTATTTGATTTGACGTTTTTTTCACCATAAACTTGGCATGCATAAAGCAGGTGTCACGTGCAAGGTGATTTCTCTGTTTCCTTTCACCCGACCGCGAATTATAAGCAAGAACTAAATCATTAAGAAATAATGGATAAAGTCATCCATTTTGCTGTTTTGGTTTACCAGTGTTCCATTTTTGACAGGTCACGCGAAATAAATAACTGAACTTCGTAATTTTTTTTTAATATATTCTCTTTATTATATATATTCTATTATAATTACGGTTTTAGTTCTTTATTTACTATTAATAATACGGCCGCTGTCTTAAGCAGGGCTGCACCGTACTATCCGGATGAGAGTTTACTATGAACTACCACTCAGATCGAATCGAATGCCCGAAGAAGGTTTTGTTATTTTTAATATTTCAACACGGTCCCCCAATTGACTTGATTGGGCTTACATTCTTCAAGAGGTCAGCCGAATGCATTGGTTTTATTCTCCCTATTTCTCAATAGGTTAACCGAATGCATTGGTTCACTTTCCTTGTTTACTCTTTCGGTCATCGTTACTTTTATGGGTCACATAAAGTGATGACGATAAGAATTTATGGTGTGCAATTGAAGAATGCAAACACAAGCAAGTATGGTGACACATTGTATATTTTTATTTTTAAGAATTACGACCAATACTTAACTCCTCCTTCCTTAGAGAAAGTTTTCTCCTGGAAATTTTGATTTGAGGGTTTCGTTTGTTTTTTTCCTTGCTCTTCTGTTAAGCTATCAATTTTAATTTTAATTTTACCGGTACTTCTGACATTCTTGTACATTACGATTCCAATGATACTTATACCAATAATAATTATTAACATGGATGTACCAGAGATTAAATAGGTTTTTACTTTGTGGTATTGAACTAATTCTAGGTTATGTCTATTTTCAATTTCTTGTAGTTCCTTAAATTTTGTAAACACCGTATTGATGGTGGCATTTTCTTTCATTATTTCTTCATAATAGAATTGAAATGTATAATTAGTTTCTTTGTTCTTAATTATAGCGTCATTGATTTTAATATTACAATTCTGAATATTAACAATAAGATTTCCAGCAAAAGTTAAATTTCTAGAGTCACAATTATTTTGTACGGTTACATTTTTAGCGTTTTTAATAATATAAGTTCTTTCGTTCAGATTAATAATTTCAAAATTATTATTGATCCTCATTAAACAATTTTGCTTACTAATACAATCATTTCTCTCTTTTAATTCGTTAACATTAATTTTCTCCTCGTTATATTTATACTCTTTTCCTTCGTTTACAATTACAACAAAGGGTTCTAAGTCAACTTCTTGTTTTTCTCGATTTGGTATTGGTACGATTATTTTAATTGGACGTGTTATAATCTCTTCTGGTATTTTCAAAGCTATAATAATGGCATCATCTGTATATTTCATTACCCCTGACTTAATATTTCTTAATTTGCTCCAATTCATATCTGTCATGATTAGTTCGTCCTTAGTGAGTAAGCTAGGGTGGGTTATTCCCATTTTCGCTGCAGCTATCGTGTCTAACAAATTATCAATTACTCTTTCTAACATCTGTAATCTAGTTAGTATTTCGGTTCGTTGTAGGCGTTTAAGTATCGTATTTTGTAACTGTTGGTTTTCATTCTGATAGCGTTCTATTTCTTCCCTATCTCTCAAAACTAAGTCTCTTATGTTTTTTATGTTTCCGTTTAATTGAGTATTAATTTTGATTTGCTTGTTTAGTTCCTGAATTGCATTCTGATTGTTAGTGTCAGTAGCTTTTATGTGTTCTTCTATTTCTTCCCTATCTGAGTTGTCCATAGTACCGAACAACCATTTCTGAGCCGTTCCTACTATATTTACGAGACCTCTTTTTGATCTTGTCTTATGAGGCATGATACTATGTATTTTTGTAAAAATTGTATTACATTCCTTTCTTATTTCTGAGTCTTGTCCTACAATTTCAAATTTTTTTATTTCCTGTAAGGTGTCTATCAACATTTTTATTTTTACTATGTGGATGATGGTTTGGGTTTGGTTGATGATTTCTCCTTCACCCATGCTTATCGTTGTGAATCCGTTGTCACTTTCGATTGGTGTTATTACAAGTGCTGCTTGTACTAGGTTCATTGGTGTCATCAGGAGTAGCAGCATCAGTGTGAGTACCTACAAATTGTCTTGGTCGTTTAATATTTGATGTATGTACTCTATCTAGGTTTTTAAATCGAAAATTGGGTTCATTTTTGTGTCTCACATGTTTATAATTCTTTATATAACCAAATGATCTTCTTTCTATATAATCTTCCCTATCTTGGTTCCTTTTGTTTATAACCTTGGTTTTTTTCATTTTTAGCTTGGTTACTAATGCTTCTATATTTGTATGTTGAGCCTGTTCTGGTGACATACCTATCGTAGTATGATACCTTTTGTTATAGATTTGAAAAGCTCTAAACATTTTGGTATTTACTGATTCTGCCTGGTTCATGCTAAGTAGTATCTCAGCTATAGTACTATGTAAGCGTTCAACGTCTGCATTGCCTGCATGTGAGTTCGGTTTAGTGAAATGCACTTCGATATTTCGTTCCCTAAGAAATTCTCTGATGTATGTTGTATTAAACTCGTTATCCGTAATTATTTTATAGGGTGGACCTTCTCTAGTTAAATGTTCTGTGATAGCGTCTGTTTTGTGAATGTGATTTTTACTTTCAAGTCTGTATACATACCCTTTCTTTGTCAGCTTGTCAATCATTGTCAAAAAAATGTGTTTATGAAAATGGTAGATATCTATGTGAACTATTTCGTTAGGTTTACTAGGTGTTTCTGTTACTTTGAATTTCCCTTGAATAGGTTTCCTCTCGTATTTAGCCTTTTGACATACGTCGCAATTGTTTATAATTTGTGTAATTATCCTTGTAAGTTTAGGGTAGTAAATCTGTTGTTTTAACGTATTGTAGGTCTCTATGATTCCTGAGTGTTGACTTTCCCTGATATGGTATATGGAGACCTGTTTCCTAACTTCCTCCTCCGTCCTTAAGTCTCTAACTCTCCGTGTTATTTTAATCAATTTAACCTTTCTATTTCCTGACTGCAAGTTCATGAGTAACCGTTGAATTTTGTTAAAGTCAGATTCTTGTACTTCAGAATAAATACCGCTAACTCCTGGGGCAATTTCTTTGAGTTGTTCTGTTATCGTCTCAATAGGGTCCGAGGCTCTGATATATAAAATTCTTTTACCATTTAGTGTTTCCACTTTTGGTTCTTTGTCATAACTCACAATAATTTGTTGTTTATATATATTGACAATACCTTCTTTAATAGGTATGTGATCAGATTGTCCTTCCGCTGTCGATTGACCCGTTCTGCTATCAGAAATTTGATTCACTTCATTGTTTTCTTTCTCAATTCTACTTAAAAAGTCGGCCACTCGATTTTCTTGACCTTTGAGATATTCAATATCGTAATCAAATTCTTGTAATTTAAGTAACCATCGTTGGTTGCGTTGTGAGAACTCTGCACCATTATATTTTTTATTCAAATATTTTATGGGGAGATGATCAGTTGTGATCTTGAATTTATTTCCCCACAGATAGGGTCTTAGTTTGGATACACTCCAGACAATGGCTAGAAATTCTTTATCGGTTACGGAATAATTTCTTTCATGCTCGTTCAGAGTCCTAGAGATATAGCAAACCGGTTGTTTGTCCTGTGTTAGGACAGATCCGATGGCAAAGTTACTGGCATCGGTGTATAAATGAAATGGTTTTTCGAATTCTGGAAATTTTAGGATTGGTTGTGTTATCAATTTGTTTCGGAGTGTTTCAAACGCATTCACGTATTCAGGATCACTAATATTTATTTTGGTGTCCTTTTTGAGATACCTAGTCATTGGATATGCAATTTTTGCATAATCCTGAATGAATTTCCTGTAGTAGCCAGAGGCTCCTAAAAAACTTCTAAGTTGTTTTTCTGTGTGGGGTAGTGGGAGGTTTCTGATTATACTGATCTTATTACCATTAGGCATTATTCCCTTTGGTGTTAATATGTGACCTAGGAATTCGGTTTCCTTCTTGAGGAATGAACATTTGCTAATTTGTAGTTTTAAATTATGTTTCTGCAAAACTCGAAGGATGTCTCTGAGGTTTTTCATATGTTCTTTTAGGGACGTGGAGAATATCAAAATGTCATCTAAATAAACGACACAAATTTTGTTTATATATTCTCTTAGTATGTGGTTCATTAGTCGCTGAAAAGTGGCTGGTGCATTTTTAAGTCCAAAAGGCATACGGACATACTCGTATAATCCTTGTGGAGTAATAAACGCAGTTTTCGCTATGTCAGCTGGGTGCATCAAAATTTGATGGTAACCTTTTGCTAAGTCAAGCGTCGAGAAATAGACCGCTTTTCCTAACTTATCGAAGAGGTTTTCTATATTTGGCAGAGGAAATCTGTCATCTTCAGTAATTTCATTTAAAGCCCTATAGTCAACACAAATGCGGTACTGTACTTGACCATCTTTGTCTGGCTTTTTAGCAACTACAACGATCGGAGAAGCATGTCTACTCATGCTTCTTCTTATGATACCTTGTTTTTCCATCTCTTTGATTTGCTTAGCTACTTCTTCTTCGTGTTTCTTTGGTAATCGGTAACTTTTTGCATGTAGTGGTTTGTCTTCTTTAAGGTGAATTTCATGTTTTATTTCCGAGGTATGAGTTAACATGTCGCCTTCCTTATATTGGATGTTTCTAAATTCGTCTAGCAGTGAGGTCAATGCTGTCGTTTCTTCGCGATTAAGGCTGCCGAAGTCAGGATTGCCTTCCTCTAGGTAGTTGCATGCCAACTCGTGTCCTCGTTCTATCTTTAGAATGGTCTGATTTTTTAAAGTTATAGTTCCTTTCTCAAAATCAATGGTTTCAATGATATTTTTAAGGACATCCATTCCTAGGAGTATCGTATAGTTTTTATTTTCTAAAGCCTGAGCGTAAGCTTTAATAAAAGTATTATCGCTGTAACCGAATTCTTTTGGTATTGGAAACTGAATTATTGCAGTATTCCTGATTACGCTACTATTAATGGTCTTTATCTCTAGCTGTCGGGTGTCTAGAATTTTATACGGTGTCATGTCGAGTTTACTAGTATTTATGATAGTCATAGCACTGCCAGTGTCTACTAAAATATAGTGTCGTTGGTTCTGAATTTCAGTGGCGACTGTCATTAATTGTCCGAGGCTCAGTTCAGAAAAACCGGCGGTTCTACTGAGTTAATGTCCTGACGGATCGGTTCCTGACTTGTTTGGATATTATTGGTATCCATTGGTTCTAGTCTATTCTGTCTATTCTGTATGGAGTGGTTCTGGAAAGGTCTCTGTGAAGTAGTGTGATTTTGGTAACGATACTCATTTTGTCTAAACCTTCCCGAATGATTTTGTCCACCAAAATTATTATTGTGACCATTATTGTAACTGGGTCGTCGTTCCTTGTCGGGGAGACTAAACCTATGATTTTTGTTTTGGTTATTGTAATTTGCCGTGGTTCTAACTATTTCACTATTCCTTAAATTTCCATTATCGTATCCTATGTAGGAGAATAAAATACTCTTTATTTCATGTAAATCATACAGATTCCTAATTTCTCTGGCTAAATTCCCTATTGTTAATTCTCGTATTTTGTTTATTATAATATTATAGTACAATAGTTTTTCTTGTTCCTGATTGTCACAGAATACTACATATGTATTTACTTTGCTTAAAAGGTATTCTAATTTATTGGTCAAATCATATATTGAACTCACTTTCATATTGCTGATTTCCTTCGTAAGATCGCTGCTGCTGATGACCGGTCGATAGTGTTGTTTAAATAACTCCTTCGCCTGTTCCCACGAAGTGACTCCATTGATGATCAGTAGGTCCATAGCTCGACCTTTGATTTTCACTTGTTGTATGATGTTCCAGGTGGCTTGGTAATCTCCAATAGTATTCCGAAGGTGGTTCTCTATCATTACGATGAAGTGCATTAGGGATTCGCTATCCCCATCGAATTCGGGTAAGTATTGAATTTCCCGTAACACGTTGCTCCCATGACTCGGCTGTGGTATTCTCGCCACTATAGCCATTATACTATTTAGGATATCCCGGTTGGATACCTCAGGGATGACGTTTGGATTTTCTGCCATATTTCCCGTTTCACTATTACTATATGCCAACAACTTCCACTACGGTTTTAGAAGGGTTTCACTATACACAATCTTTTCCCGTGTTTTTTTTTTTTTTTTTTTTCGTTCGTCGAAAATTGCGGTTAAGGAAATGCGAATTGAACTTTCTCAATGTGGATCAGGATAGTTGTACCTGATCCTACCGACTGCGCCAAATAAATAACTGAACTTCGTAATTTTTTTTTAATATATTCTCTTTATTATATATATTCTATTATAATTACGGTTTTAGTTCTTTATTTACTATTAATAATACGGCCGCTGTCTTAAGCAGGGCTGCACCGTACTATCCGGATGAGAGTTTACTATGAACTACCACTCAGATCGAATCGAATGCCCGAAGAAGGTTTTGTTATTTTTAATATTTCAACACGGTCCCCCAATTGACTTGATTGGGCTTACATTCTTCAAGAGGTCAGCCGAATGCATTGGTTTTATTCTCCCTATTTCTCAATAGGTTAACCGAATGCATTGGTTCACTTTCCTTGTTTACTCTTTCGGTCATCGTTACTTTTATGGGTCACATAAAAGTGATGACGATAAGAATTTATGGTGTGCAATTGAAGAATGCAAACACAAGCAAGTATGGTGACACATTGTATATTTTTATTTTTAAGAATTACGACCAATACTTAACTCGCGTGGCTCGAGACATGTATCAAAGTCCACCATGCTCAGTTATAAATTCATTGAGAAGGATCTACACAATCATCAGTTAAAATGTCTTAATAAAAGGTTTTACATTTTGTTCTAATATTCCATCACTTCCTTGGCAACTTGTCGAACTGAAATCTCGGTCTACAAATTCAAGCCCTCGTCCGCAAACTCTCAGTAGCTGCCATGAATACAACATCACGATATCTACTAATGTCTGATTGATAAGTAGGGAGAAAGTGTTTGCGAAATTTGCAAGTCGCAGGTCACTAGTCGCAAGTCGCAAGTCGAGGGTCATGTGTACACAACTGTTGACGAAGTTTATCGATTAATGCCTCATTCTTTCTCGGAAATATGTAGACCGCCATAGGTTAGGTTAGGAAGTGGGGCTGCTAGTACATTCACCAGCCACTGATACCATATTCTTCCACAGACAACTACCACTAATTCACTACTCCAGTGATAGTGCTGTTAATTTGATCCCAACGGCAAATGGTGATTGGACCAGATTTGAAACCAGAGAAGCGTATTAACTTTGCTTTCACTGGGACTCGAACCGGGGACCCCCCTAAACAGGGACAGGCACTCTACCAACTGTGCCATCCAGTCGTTTGAAGACCGCTATAGAAAGTGATTCACCAGGTTCCTTGACGAGGAAAGAAACTGTCGAATTATGTTATAATATATGTGTATTGCTGGTTCGCCGTGGCGTAGTTCGAGTCACTGACAATGCTCAAAGACTCTAGAAAAAGCTTCTCAAATTCATCGTTCGGCGTCGGCATTAAACTGTAGCTCCCTTCCACTCGTGAAAGAACAATAGCACGCACAACACGAGTGGTTGCTGAAAAGATAGGCCCAGGTCCTATATATAATGCCAGAGGTATTTGACAAGTAACATATTTAAACACATTCAACCGGCCATTAATGGAAGACGCCTTGTACTGCCTCTCAAGCCCAACAAAGCAGCAATATACGCACTCGAGACATTACCACATTCGTAGTCCCAGTTGCGATCGACTACGGCTAAAGGAGTACCTATGTTACAAGAGGTTCCATCATCTGGCAGTTTAGTGGCAATTTTTGCCAGAGTGTCAGCTTCGCAGTTTCCCATCATGTCTCTATGCCCAGGTGACCAACACAGGCGAATGTTTTATAGATAACAATGTAAGCGATTTAATTGCTCCCTAGCTATATGTAGAGAGATGCAAATATCGCTGGCGGATATCACGTTCCACCTTGGACAGTACAGGGCTTAGCTGATCGCCATTATTTCCGCTTGGTAGACACTGCAGTGATTGGGTAGGTGAATTGATTTATTTAAATTAAGATGTTTAGAGAATATACCACTTCCTACTCCATCTTCCGTTTTGGAGCCATCTGTATGGATGGTAATAGCGTCTTTTTACTTATTTTATCTCCTCCTGTTTGTCTTCGTCGATCGTAAAGTATTGTTGTTGTGGAACGGTTAGAAGGGCAGATGATCTTAGACCACCGAAAAACTCGGATGGTTTTTTCTTTTATTAAGGTTTTTGTTTTTATAATATGAGTAAAAACGTTAATTTCTTCGTGGGTCGCCGTGGCGTAGTGGGTAAGTGCGTCGACTCTTACGCAGAGGGTGCCAGGTTCGATACCCGAATTTACCACCTTTCATATTTCACGGCTCCAGCTCTTTCGAGTCACTGACAATGCTCAAAGAGTATTCCTGCCTAGAAAAAGCTTCTCAATTTCGCCGCTCGAAGTCGGTATTAAACTGTAGGTCCCTTTCACTCTTGAAAGAACAATATCACGCACAACACGAGTGTTTGCTGAGAAGCTAGGCCCTGGCCCTCTACGGGCTGTAGCGCCACCCATATTATTATTATTATTAGCTCCCAACTCGTAACTCCCGCTTAGAAGCAATGAAACATTTCGGTGGCTCAACGTACGATTTCGTTGGAACAACGAACATTTTCTTTGACACAACCTACGATTTCGTTGGGAAGTGCTTACAGAGATTCTTAACTTTTTATGAACGTTGAGTCAACGAATCGTACATTAAGCTACGTTCATCTTTTTGTAAATTTATTCGTAATACTAACGAATAGTTCGTTAAGCCAATGAAAGTGTTCGTTGAGGCAAGGAAAATGACTTTAACGAACGCTGTTCATTAATATTACGAGCAATTTTTCTTGGTTCAGTGTGGGGATACTTCCCCGAGAAGGAAACAGCAACATCATCCGGAGCCCGTCCCTCTTTCAGTATTAGTAACAATTTATTCACTGCTAGTTTCCAAAGAAGAGGTACTATTACTCGAATATCGGGTGTACCTCTTCTGGTTAAGCTTTCAGAGGAAGCGCTACTTGACGGTTTCATAGAAGACCTGCAGAACGAAATAAGAGTAAATTGTTAATGACTTTGAAAGAATAACACTGCCTGGGTTAGAAGAGGAAGCAAACGCAAATTCCAAGAACTGTTCAATGAAGCCAAACCCAAGAATTCGTTGAAATTTCAGGCACAGCTACATCGAGTGGAGAACAACCAGGACAGTTTTCAAATCCGAGTCAGGGAAGGTGATCCGAACCGCTGGAGGATGCTTGAGAAAACAAGATATCGTTTGGAAACAGAGGTCGTCAATGATGGAAGTCAGCATGAGACAAGGCTTAGACTCGTCAGGGGTCACTATAAGGACTTAAGCGTGCTGAACTATTAGATCTACATGTATACACAGACCGAATCATGTTCGCATTGGCCGCCAGTTTACAGTGCTTAGACATTGTTTTGCTGCTCGACTGACAAGGATGAAGAATATTCATTCCGAATCATTTTGCCCACTATCCATTAAACAGCACCCATTGTATGGCAAACACACTGAGCCCTTCGGGGCGTAAAGCCTACACACGTTTCAGCGCGTAGGGCATCACACAATGCAGCATTGTTTGGTGCAGCTTTTCACATCATGTTTTTCACTGGGCCGCAGCCATCCCCACATGCCCGTTTGTAGAAGTCTGCCACAGTCGCGTCCAATTTTGAATGCCTCGCTCGAGGTGCGGGTGGTTTCAGGTATGTGTGTATTTTGACACGTACTTAATGCGGTTAAATTCAGCGGTTTTAAATCCGATTGCAGTAACTTCACGCTCCACCACTGCCATGGGTCATGACTGCTCATTTTAAAACTCCGTAAATTATGCATTTTCATGCTGCTGCTGGCCGAGTCGGCATGCAGAGCCTACACTGGACCGGCTCACCGTTTCGGCGGCAGTAACACATTGCGGCTTTGTGGATATTTAATTCTGACGCGTGTCATCCTAGGTGACAGTGAGTGGGGCTGTGCTTGTATCTACAATCAAGTTTGGGTGCACCGACAAAGTCCTACCCACAAATGCGTCCCACCCGCTCTGGCCTGACTGGTCCCAGATATGACAAGGAACAATATATCAGATGCCCCGGAAAAATGTGAATATTCCAAAATTCATGGCTCTGCTCAGGCGAGGGGTGCACGCGCTGGTGTGAGTGATCTCCGCAATTACCGGTGTCTGGCATGGTCCGGGAACTTACGGCATTTTGCAGAACCAGTGGGCGCTTCGAAGGGGCTTATTAATTAGGTAAATTGTTTGTTTTCGGTTCGGGGAGTGTGATGCAGCACGTCGACGAGCGAGTAATTGATTACAGATAATATTTCAACGAACCTGTCCAAATTAAAATGTTAATTGTGTTCGGTTCGGAACATATCCATGCACGTACATACATATATATCACCGGACTGTGCTGGGAGAGGATTATGCTTGAATTTGTGGTGCGGTTGGAAGGACGGCTTTGTTGTTTGTGTGGACGCAGTCACTTCGTGACAATTAAGTATTTTAACCCGATTTCGTTGATCACTTGATTTTAAAATCATCAAACATTAAAACGGGGCAATTTCAATAGACATGACATGAATGGGCTCGATGCAAATCAGTTTTATTGTGGTTTTCCTATTTGGCGATGGGGATGTGTGGTGGGCAATAAACTCGTTTGGTCGTGTGTCATGAACTCGATTAAGTGGAATAGTAGTTGCAAAAAAGTAAGCAACTAATTCGCGATTAATTGCATCAACAAAAAATACACAAGCTGTAATTACAAAATGTACAACCAATTACAAAACTTGGGTCAGTTCAAAGTGTGGAGTGTTTTGTTTCCATTGAAATACAAAGTCAAGTGTTAACACACTTGCAGTACGCTTTCATTTCAAAGTAGCACAAATAACTTATAGTGAGTCCCGCAGGGAACATAGAACAGCCATAGGCAAATAATAAAAAAAAAACACTCAGACCTTCTTAAAAGTGACTCGAGTTTTGTAATAAAACAACCATGGCACATGGTGGTGCAAAAGTTTGGAGAGAGACAAACGAGGGGGTTGTCTTGAAAAACTTTTCTGTTACTAGCGTACTATTTATGTACACGGTGGCAGGCACGGGGGGAATTTCCTTACACCCTGGTGGTTTCTAATGTGACCTGTTTGAAAGCCGCCCAGGAGTAAAAGTCCAGCCATAATATACATACGGAAAAGTAACGTGAAGCATAGGCAACTTTTAAAGTGTTCAAAATCTGAGATATACAATCAAAACAAACTGTTGTACGTCGACAGCAAATCAAATCGCATTATTGAACGAACTTAACGAAAGTAAACGAAGCGGAAATTTTAGGCACATCGGGTGATGTGAATAAAATCTAATTGAACACTCATGAGTAAAGTGTTTTTTTCCTTAAAGAGGAGAGTAATTTGGTGTGAATAAAAATGTTCCTGAAAATAGTCTCCCTTAGATCTCAGAAGTGAAGTACTATATAGGCGGCAAACTTACCAGTTAATTGTGCCCCTGACCATCGACAAATTTGAGTGACATTTGACAGATATTCAAGAATTTTTGACGTTTCAATTTGGTTTGAGAAATCGAAATAAAAAATGGTCGTCAAACATTTTAAGGGTAAAGCGAGGTAGAAGTTTGCTTTCAGTATAATACTTCATTCCTGCTTCTCCTTCTTCTTTATTTGGCGCTACAGTCCGGGGTGGCCCTGGGCCTCAATCATCCAGCACGGCTTCTGGGTAGCTGCCTCCAGTGTAGCACGCCAAATTGGTTGAGGTCCTTCTCCACCTGGGTGCGCCACCTTAAACGCAGGCATCCTCCTTTGCGTTGTTCCACTGGTTCTACATGGCCTAGGCGTTGAATCCGCAGACTAGGCTCAAGACCAAAGATCGCAAGCAAAAATGTTCTCTCAAACATACCAAGGATTGCTTCATCCGCTTTTTACATAGTCAATGCCTCCGCGCCGTACAGCAGGACTGGGATAATCAAGGTCTTATATAAAGTCAGCTTGGTCCTTTGAGAGATTACTCTACTACTCAATTGCGTCTTGTGCCAATGGAAACAGCGATTGGTAAGAATTACTCTGTGTTTGATCTCGGCACTGATGTTGTTCGCTCTTTTTACTGCGGAGCCGAGGTAGACGAAGTTTTTGACTACGTCTTAGTTATAGCTGCCCCTTATGTCGCTCTGTTCTCTGTCCTGTCTATTGTATGTCCCTTCGTGATGACGTGTATATACTTCGTTTTGCTCTCATTCACCGCTAGACCATTTTAACCCCATTCAGTCTCAATGCCAGCAAATGCCTAATTGACGGCCCGTTGTGTTCTGCATCAATACCAACCGCGTTTGATAACAGTTGTACAGAATTTTGGAAGATCGTGCCTGTAGTGTTGGCACGTGAGTCTACTAGTCACTATTTTCTCAAGGACGATGTTATCGAAGTCACATGTCGCCTTGCCTAAGACCTTTTTTGACTCAAAGTCTCGGTGAATTCGTTACCGACCTTGATGGAGCAGCGAGAATTCTCCATTGTCATCCTGCACAACCGGACAAGTTTGGCAGGAATTTCAAAACTAGGCATTGCATATGGCGCAGTAGGTAGAGGGCATATCCCTGGTTAGCGGGGTCCCCGGTTCGAATCACAGTGAAAGCCAAATTTTTACGCTTTTGTCTGGTTTTCAAATCTGGTCCAGTCACCATTTGCCGTTGGGATCAAATTAATGACACTGTCACTGGAGTGTTGGAGGTCAATCAGTGGTAGTAGTCTGACTATGGACCAGTATGGTATAAGTGTGCTGCAGAGTGCACTAGCAGCCTCTCTACCTATCCTAACCTATACCTTGTTTCTATGCACGACATATGCGGCCATGAAATCGACGAATAGGTAGTAGCTGTCCATTTGCATTTCTATCGCCTTTTCCAGGATCTGTCGTAGTGTGAAAATCTGGTCGATGGTGGACTTCCTGGCATGAAGCCACACTGATATGGACCTATCAGGTTATTTAACGGCTTCAGGCGAGGACACAAAACGGCAGAGAAGATCTTGTATGCGATGTTCAGGAGACTTATCCCTCTATAGTTGGCGCAGTCCAACGAGTCTCCTTTCTTGCGGATCGGGCAGATGATAGGTTCCACTCATCAGTCTTACTTTCTTCCGACCAAATCTTACAGATAAGTTGGTGGGTGTACCTTATCAGCTTATCTCCAGCTGCTTATCTCCAGTCTAGACCAGCAGCTCTATTCGACTTTAGTTTATATATCGCTATCTTGACTTCGTCTAGGTGGAGGGGGGACGGAACTGTCGTCGATCATCGCCCATATTGAGTGGAACTTCATTTCTGCAAGAGCTCTTGAATTTAAGAGCAATGTTGGGTAAACGTGGTTGTGATGTATGTATATGCAATAATGTTTTAAATATACAAACGTAAAAAAATATTTCACGGCGCTTGCGAGATACAGGGGATAATTTCAAGAAACTTTATAGATTCGTGTTTCGTAAAATGGAATGGTAAAGTAATCAGTTCCTTTCCGTCATTCCTGAAGAAGCCCGTGGTGGTGCCATACCAAGAACTGAGAAGATGATTAATTCCACCAAATCTGGTTATGCGAATTGTGAAATTTGCAAAAGAATATGTTTTTTTAATGTTATTGTTTGAAATGAAGTCAGTGTACTATTTTTTCAATAAAAGTCGGATGTTAAGATAATTTGATTTTTTTTTTAATTTGTTATTTAATAAAAACTAAAATACAATTGAGTCAGTGTCTTATGTGAATAGTGGACTTTTGAACGTGGGTAGCAACCAAAAAAATTTGAATGCGTTAGGCATATTTTTAAAAGTCAACGGCTTTCGGTCATCGAGGATAATATATATTGGTGGAATGGAATGGTGCATGTTTCGTTATATGTAGAGTCCGACCGAAGGCCCCTTTTCTCAGCTCATATGTAGGTACAGTGAAATCTCTCTTAGTCGGACACTGATGGCACTAAGAGAATTGTCCGCTGATGAAGATTGCCCGTTCTACTACTCTACTCTACCTACTGTAGCCATACATT
The DNA here is from genome assembly GCA_964034865.1 of Eristalis intricaria. Taxonomy (NCBI): domain Eukaryota; kingdom Metazoa; phylum Arthropoda; class Insecta; order Diptera; family Syrphidae; genus Eristalis; species Eristalis intricaria. The sequence continues at coordinate 109,672,498 of OZ035873.1, read as the reverse complement.
GCAAAATTCAAGTAAGCACCTTAATTCTAAGAAACAACTGCCGGTAGGATAAACTCATAGAGAGCACAATATTGCAAAGCATTCATTCGAAAAGTAGACAGCAGTGAGTGCGGACGTAAAATATAAATAAAGTTAGAAAAATAATAAAGTGGTGTGTTATTTTTATTTAAAGAACTGCATTAGCTTGCTACACTACATAACTAATGTTATCTGTGAATTATACTTTTTGCCCAACATGGAGGCGTCTTTGAACATTGGGTCCTGCTTTATTCATGAAATTTTAAGTCTTCTTATTGTGAATAGAATTACGCGCTTAAGCTAAAACTTAAGTCCATTTGTAAAAGAAAGAAAATAAGTTGCTTATCAATAATTCAAAAACATAGGTTATTATGAGACTTGGAAGCAGAAAGTGTTCAAAAGTGGCCGTTTCCAATACCAAAACCTATCTACATTCTCTTCGTCCTGTACCTTAAAATATCGAAAAGCTAAAATTTAAAAATTTATTTCCTAAAATAAATTAATAAATAAGGTAACTGTCACACATGTAAGATTTCAGTAGATTCGAATTTAAATGAAAGATGGTACATTTTGTCCCCGAACGAAATCGCGAGATTTCGTGAAATTTCTCCAAATCTCATGGACTTCCCTATGCATTATCGATGTTTCGAAATCTTCCGATTTCGTTGAAATCTAGTTGAAACCCAGTTGAGTTCCGTGAGATTTGACAACAATCGAACAGACCTACAGCGTAAATTTCGGTTCAAAATGAGCTGACATTTTTGTGTTCATTTTCTCTCTTCTGGTGTTTTCCTGTTAACAAATAGCTGTTTTGCCAGCCAGTGCAAAATTGAGTGCGAATGACATCTGAAAACACACTGCAAAATCGATGGGAACGGCATTTTGAAGTTTCAGTAAGAATTCATCCAAATCAGGTTCGGTGGGAACATGGTTGCTAAAGTGAAATCGAGTGAAATGTTGAATACTGAAAGCAATTTCACTCAATTTCTGGAACCTTGTACCTCTCGACTAACAGGAGCTTTGATGAGGATATGTGAGCTACACTGTACCCCGTTAAAAAAAGTGGGAGATCGATTGTGTAGTTGATGGCAGCAACGAATGTACGCGTTAATTAATTTGTTCTTTACCCCTCGGTGAGTTGAATTTCAATTAATTTCTCTTTCCACTTAAAGCCGAACACTCGACCCGTAACATAATGTGCAGCACTCTTGTAGGCCATGAAATATTATTTCTGAGTCGTTTGTGCCGCTCTGTGCGCACTGTGCAGTGAAAACCTTTATTTGAAAGTCCAAGGTCGTGTTATCAATAAATTGCGTCGCTTGTTAAAAAAGTAAAAGCTCTCTTAATACCAGACACATCGATGGCCATTCAGGAAGCAGCTGATGTCGTTATCCAGTGTTATGAGCAAAGATACTTTATGACTGCAAGCGCACCATTTATTGCTTACCGTGTTTAAAACATGGCAACCCCTAGTGCTGCAGAGTACCCCCGGCCATGCGGAGGCAGTTTCCTGTCTACGCCAAGACTTGGCAGTGCAATTTAAATTGAACGAACCACCAGCAAATTAATTTATCACTCAATGCCAGCGAGGCGATTCATCCATCGTCTGATACACATCGTCCACAGGAGGCGGCTGGCCCTCCGCCCCGCCGTTGACACACTGTCATTAAGTACCAACACGTATTTAATTCAAGGTACGTGCGCCGGCTAGAGGGCACGCTCGCTGAATGCAATTCGTTCTCGGTATTCTTTGGTGGGGCTTATTAGCTCATAAAATAATTGTAACGTCGGGTCGAGCATCGTTCTTGCATATCGCTTCCACATCCGATTACCGCCCTCGTCCTGAATGAGCTGAAAGTACTCGTATGTAGCATGCATACGAACTGTATAAATTTCTCAGTCAGCACAGTCAAGTCACAAGTACAGGGGTTTATTCCACCTAGTGTCAGAGGTTAATGGTGCTGTTCATTGAATATACGTACATTGGAAGGCCCTAAACAAACGGGCCACGGAACGGCCACAGGATGATGGGGATCGGATTGAAGTCTAACATGACCACTAACAACCAGCGCACCACACCACCACCGCCAGTGGCTATCGAACAGGTTGTTAGGAGTTTTGCTTTTATTTTCTGTGTAAAGTATGCTCAATGGGCGCGATTGTCATTCAGTGTGGAGCGCTCAACGACGGATTGCACGTACGTGCACCATAGCTCTGATAATCACATCACAGGTTGACTATATTCGTTGTCCTTGCCCAATGCCCGGGCCCGTCTGTGAGCAGTGCAGACGAGGAAAGGACTAGCTCCTGTGCCATGTGCCGTCTATGGACTCAATTCGGTAGACAATGGAGGTTGTACAGAATAGAAGGCTATAATTTCATGAAAGGCTCGTTCAGAATAAAAAAGTATTTGCCGTTGGTCGAGGGTAGGCCAGGTCCTTGAATAGGACCTAATGAGCCGTGAGTCTGTAATTAATGTGCGAGGGACGTAGTCCGAGGGCAACAATAACTCTTGTAATGTAAGGACGTTTAGTTTTCTTCAAAAAAAACAGGTAATGATGCTGTCTACAAGTTCGAATGCATGTTGCAACCTGCTCGGAGACTCACAAGGAGTACTGATTTGTTGAAGGATAATTTATAATTCATTCAACGTCCAACAAGGTCTGTTTCGTCGATGTGGTTGAGGAGGTGATTGATTTTCGAACTTGGAAAGGACTAAATAGACTACGAATTAGATATGCCATCATTTATTCAACATTCAATGGACTTGAAGCGTATTTTGCGTGATTTTTACAAAGAGAACCGGAAATGAATCACTAATAAAGTTAACCATCTTGGTTCTATGATTCTATGATTTCATTATATTAGGTAATCGAAAAAGTCTTTTCGTATTTTGTCAATAGATGTCGGTGGAATCGTCTATTTCCAGTGCTAACAACCACATTGTGTCATACCATATGGTGTTGGAAAGGTGACATTTTAAGCTTTAAATTCGCAGAGGTTGAAAAAATGTTACAGCTGTTCAAAAATGAGTGAAAATAATGAAGAAATTCGCTATGTTTTGAAATTTTTGTATAAAAAAGGGAAGAATGCCACTCAAGCCACCAATGAAATTTGTGAAATTTACGGAGACGATGCTGTTAGTGTAGCACTACAATGGTTCGCTCCCTTTCGTTCTGTAAATTTCGATGTGAAAGAGGCACCTCGCTATGGTCGACCTATCGTTGAAAAAGTCGATGAAATTATGGACCATGATCGACGACAACATCACGCCTGAAGCCGTTTATAAACAATCTGAAAGGGTCGTATCAGTGTGGCTTCAGGCCAGGGAAGTCCACCATTTCACATTGCGGCAGATTCTGAAAAAAAAAACACTAAAGATGCGGATTGCACCCACCACCTTTTTGTCGATTTCAAGGCCGCATATGGCAGTGTGCATAGAGACGAGATATACAACGCCATGTCTAGTTTTGACATTTCTGCCGAACTCGTCAGGTTGTGCAGGATGACGATTTAGAATTCTCGCTGCTCCATCAAGGTCGGTAACGAACTCACCGAGACCTTCAATGTCAAAAAAGGATTTAGACAAGGCGACGCGCTGTCATGTGAGTTTTTCAACATTATTCTTGAGAAGATCGTGCAGAACTCACACGCTAACACAAGAAGGACGATCTTCCGAAAGTCCGTACAACTGTTAGCATGCGCGGATGACATTGACGTGATTGGTCGAACACAGCGAGCCGTCAATGAGCCGTTTGCTGGCATTGAGCGGAAGCGGCTAAAATAATGGGTCCAGCGGAAACACAACATCGACGTCTTGGACAGAGCGTCACAATGGGCAGCTATAACTTCGAAGCAGTCAAGGACTTCATCTACTTCGGCTCCACAGTAAATAGTACGAGGTCAAACGCAGAATATCAGTTGCTAATTGCTTTTTCTTTGGGCTCAGGAGGCAATTGAGTAGTAGAGCCCTCTCTCGAAGGGCCAAGCTGACTTTATAAAAGACCGTGATCATCCCAGTCCTGCTCTATGGCGCGGAGGGATGGACAATCTCAAGTACGGATGAAGAAGCCCTTGGTCTTTGAGAAGAAGAATCAACCATGAACTATGCAGGCTGTTCAGCGACCAGGCGTCTACGAATTCAACACCGAAGATGGCCAGGCCATGTAGAGCGCATGGGCAGCACTGCTCCAGCCTGAAGAATCTATGACTCCGAACCAGTGGGACAACGCAATAGAGGACGCCTATGGAATCCATGACGCACCCAGGTGGAGAAAGTCCTCAACCAACTTGCTGGAGAGGCTTGTTGATTGAGGCCCAAAGTTACATATATGTTCATACTAATGCATATGACAATGCTAAGCAAATTCCACGATGAATGTACAACAGCCTAAGAAGAGCGATTCCTGCAAGCCGTTTATCACAAGCCACGCCAAAACCACGCGATGTGCAACCAAGGTTTCAAAAGTTTTCATACACTTTTGAGTTACATCTTGAAAGGTGGAAATAGGGATACCATATGTCCAAGAAAGTTGTTTGCTGTCGCGTCTGATCAAACTGTTATTTTATTTTATTACATGTTCAGTAAATTGGTTGGTTGTGAGATGCAGTTCAGTTCTGTTCTGATGGTCAAAGACACTAATCGTAAGAATTTTCGTTATAAAGAAAAATCTTAAAAAACAAATTAATGACATTGTGTTTATCTTTAAATGATTTGATGCTCAAGAATATAATTCCAAGTCAACCCTGGACTGTAGCGCTAACAGAATAGGAAGAAGAAGATTCGACAGGACAACATTTTGTTCTGTTTTTTTTTTTTGTAGAAAAGGGAGACTTAAAGCGCTGGTGAAATATAAAACTCAAACATTTCATATAGAGTGAAAAAAAAGTGGAGGGCTTTTCATAATCCATCTCCGGAGAACCGCCGTCATTGAGAGCCATCAAACCGATCCTTTGTCATCGGAACTATTGCAGTTTCCGTTCCATCGGTCATCGAATGGAACTCCTGTTCGTAAATTCTCATACACCTAAGGATGCCTTTTCACAACCGACATCGCTTCGGATTCGCGGAAACCCCTCAACATCCAATTATGCTCGGTAATTCGTTTTCAAAAGCTTCAGTTCAAGTACAATCCCCCCTCATCCCGAAGTCAACTACACAGCCCGGTAGTTAACTTTGATAATTACCTGCCCATAGCAGGTGAAGTGCACAAAACGAACACAAAAGGTAGTTATTACTTTTAAATGCCATTCGCCGCATCGAATATCAGAGGAAATACTACCCCTTTCCGTCGGTCTTGCGTCAACATAACTTGAATCCAATTTAAAGTATGCAAACAGCTTCAATCCACTGCCATCATCCGGAGCATGACAAGGATTAGGCCCCGTCTCGTCCGACACGTATCAAGAATAGGGCTTGTATCCGGTGGATCTGAACAATCGGTTGGGGAGTATAAAGCGCCAAACTTTCATTCACTTTTCATCCACGCCACGTAGCGAGCAGTGTGTAAGTCACATCCGCCGTGTTATCGAATTCAAATCGGCGGCGGCGGCAACGATGGTGGTATCGGCAACAGACAGACGCCAGCGTCTGTGTGCGGAAGATCTTATTATTACCCCCTTTTTGTTATCGCAGAGCCCTACGAATCAGGCCAGCATGCTCTGATTTCCCGAAGAAGTGCCGAAGAAGAAGCAGTTATGCTCCAGATTTTATTTCTTGTCACCCAACTTCCTATTGGCGGTCTCCCCGCCCCACCATCGAACACATTGTACTCGTACTTTCAGGATGTTGAATTCGGGAATGTTGTCTGTGGCTTCTTGCAAATATTTGCCACTCCGACACCACTGCCTTCATTCCATAGCTTCGAACGAACGAATATTTGTCTTTCATCCGCCTGAAGCTGTCAGTCGTCTTCACACGTTAATGCAATATACCACACGGCACAGTTGGCACTGGTTGAGGGTTGGCTGCCTCTGCTGTCGTCTGAGTGGCTTTGTTGGGGTGTAACATCCCAATATGAAAAGATTGTGTGCCGGTTCAACGCAAGACAGTTTCAATTCAAACGAATCTTTTTCGGCAGCTCCCTGCACGAGTGCTTCTCCTGCCATGGTGTTCGCCGGTTTGACATAGCTGCCGCCAAACAAACGATTCGGTGATGATAAAGTGTAAACATTTTTTGTGTACACACCGAATCATGTTCACATGGGGACTCTTGGGATGTTGTTGCGCTTCAGGACATTTCACGGATGTTTAATTGGGTCTCTACCTTTTGGTACACGTATTTGCACAACGAGCATGTGTTTTCGTAACAAAAATGTTATACATAAATGTGTGTGCACAAGAAGGTGTCAGGAAAGACGTTGTGTGCCCATCGTATTTCAATTTCGGTGCCGGTTTTGTCGCATCGGCCATCCCCTGGCAAGTTTGCATTTAGGGCAGCTTTTGTATGTGGCTTTGTGGTTGCCTTAGGCGAGACGAACAAAAAAAAATGTTAATCTGCAGCTGATCACCAATTTGTACTTTTTTAATGGGGCGGTTATCTTCACTTTTGCTACTCCATTCGGGTCTGCGCTTGTGGTATGGATGTTCATTCAAAAAATACAGCAATGATTTTTTCGATATAATGCATCGCAACGTTACATCGATACATAACGATGCATCAATTAAAAACATCGATGTTTTCGATGAATCAATTAAAAACATCCATGTTTTCCATACATCGAACAAAAACATCGACGTAGCTGTAAGAATATAGGGAATAAAATATTACAAAGGGTTTTCCAAGCAGGACTTAACAACTTTTTTTTTGTAAATAAAACGCAAACTATTTGAGATATTTCAAAAACTTTATTATGGGCTTGAAGTACAATTTATCAATGGAACTTTGCAGCGTTTGCAGGGGTCGATTCGTTGGACCAAATTTTCAACGACATGCTACGTCTGAACACTGCAGTGGTTCAGGAGCCGCGTGGCTATTGTGAGCTCTGGCAAACTGGTGTATAATTTGGAACCGTCAGTTTAAATTTCCGTGACAGTGGAGTTGCACTCCTTTCCTTTATCCTGCTCTATTCTCTTGGGGACTATTATTTTATACCTCATTTCTAAGTTCTCAAAGGGTGTTATGTAGTCCGATTGTTGAGGAAGGTCCGAAATATGAAGTAGCTCAATATGCGCTTTGATGTGGGCCATTTCTCATTGCTTCCACTCCCTCAGTGTTAATGCTGCATACGACTTACGTGTATATCGTGTATATCGCCCCGTTTCTGTTTTTTAAAAAAAAACTATAAAAGATTTAGGGCGAAATGCACTTTATTTGTCAAACGTTCAAACGCGACTGACTCTCATCAGAAAGAATACGAAAAGACATTTACTCAGATAATAAGCCTTAAACTGCTGATGCAGTGTAACCATTCCCAATCGAGGTTTCTCAATCCAGACATAGCGAGTAAGCAGTTTCAAATTTCGACATCTGCTTCGCGCTGTCTGGGAAGGTGGGAAGCTCGTTCGTTGACAAATTTACATGACTTTGGGTGTCAAGTGTCAACGTAACCTGCGTGGAACTAAGCTTCCCGTAAATGTCCATGGGAAGAAGATTGATTAAGATTTCGAGGGCCACCGAGGATGCTGATCTGAGTGAACCTGTGTTACAGATGCATGCCAATGTTTGTATTCTGCTTATTCTGGTGAAATTTTGATCTGTTTGTAGTGCCTTCCACCCCACTTATACTCCGTAAGTCAGTACTGGTCTTACTTTAGCCGGCCAGAGGTAGTGAGTTATTTTGGGTCGGATTTCCCATTTGAGTCCGACTATTTTTGCCACTTTCCTAACGCGCTCCTGAATGTCTTCAGTTTAGTTTGCTGTCGACAATAACACCCAAGTACTTAGCTCAATCAGTGAAAGTTAGTTCCATCTCTTTCAACTTTGGTGGATTGATGCTTGAAATTTTATATCTCCTTGTGAACAGGACCAGTTCAGTCTTGGATGGGTTTACATCAAGTCCAACACTGTCCAAACATTAAGCAAAAGTTTTCAGGGCTGATTCCATCATGTCAGCGTTGCAATCGATAATAGTGCAATATCATCTGCATCTGCTATGGGTTTGCATCCAGTCTCTCTAAAGATAATAATAATAATAATATGGGTGGCGCGACAGTCCAAGGCGGACCTGGGTCTAGCTTCTCAGCAACCACTCGTGTTGTGCGTGCTATTGTTCTTTCACGATTGGAAGCGACCTACAGTTTAATGCCGATTCCGAATGCCGAATTTGAGAAGCTTTTTCTAGACAGGAATACTCCTTGAGCATTGTCAGTGATTCGAAAGAGGTAGAGCCGTGAATTATCAAAGGTAGTAAATTTGGGTATCAAACTTGGCACCCTCTGCGTAGGAGTCGACGCACTTACGACTACGCCACGGCGAATTACACTTAAGGATAACATCAACTGCAATAATCCAGAGGAGGGGAGATAGGACTCCCCCTTGAGGTGTGCCTCTGAATACCCTACGTTCCGTATGGTAGGTGGCCAGTTGAGATTCAAATTTTCTATTTTTCAAGGCGTTGTTTATCCACTCCCGAATTCATTTTACAACATTTCGGTGTCGTAGCGCGCTTGAGAGATGCTGGTGAGTGAAGATATAATGTCAGTAATAAAGATCATTTTATTAAGATCAACGTTATCGTAGAATCGTGCTTGACAACCGGTGCTATTTTTGTTTTTCGAAAGATCTGCTCCACGAAACATTTATTTTGAATATGAAGAAGACCGATTCTCTGCTATAAAGAGCAAGACATCGCGAACGCAAGACAGCCTTCCTTTGATGACTGAAAGCAGCATGCCCAGGACCGTCGGCGATGGTAGGCAGCTATTCGCAGGCCATCTCAGTAAGTACATAATGCAAAATGTTAGGAAAGTTGTCACGGATGAAGACTTTCACTGTTCGTTTGTCTGTTTCACTTTAAGAGTTAAATTCAACAAAAGGTCCGCAGAGATCCTCATTCAATCTTCTGGCTGGGCGCTTATTCTCAAACCTTACCCTCGAACGAATCTTAAATTGCGCGGCATTTAGCCAAGTGCAGCTCATTAAAATCAAAAGTTTCGCAATGATATTCACGGATAATCCGTCCAAGCGAGTGCATTTTATTGTTTTCCTGCTCCGATTCGACAAAGTTGATCAAAGAATAGTCAGCTAAAACTTTTGATATTATTCAAACTCTGGCCGAAGCGCTGTAACATGACACACACTCGCAAGCAGAACTCGGTCGCGCAGGATGGTAGTCGAATCTCATATTCAATGTCAAACAAAGACCACTTGCCCGCGGGGGGATTACTGCGCTTTCATTAAGCGTCATTCCCTCTCAAATCGCATGCAATGTTGCAACGAACTAAGTTTTGCATTCAGCTCAAAATTCATTAACTGGGTGAGGTAGTAACTCAATGGCGACTAGAGGGAAATTTTAAACTCCCGCAAGTTGGTTGTGGAAATGTCAAGTGGCGAAGGACACTCTTGGGCTTCAGTTGAGTGCGGTAATTTCATTTATCACAGAAGGAATCCATTGATGGCGGGTGTTCGTGGACTGCTGTTATTACACACTTTTGAGGTTAAATGGATTCCCAGCAAAACATTGTTACCATTGTCACCAGTCAAAACATCTAACTTATGACGCGTGTATCCTAAGTGCCCTCATCTTTGTCCTGTTCACCTACTTCCCGGCGGAGTTCTTTTTGCCAGAATATTGGTGAAGGTCTTGATATATGCTCACTATTTGGATTTGCTCGCTGAACGCATGCACGCTGCAACTGCAAATCATCAGAGTCCTTTCTTTTTGCGAGACTTTGGACCTTCATATTAACGCCTAAAAGACGAAGATACTTATTTCGTGAAGCGCCTAGAAGTAGAAGACTACCATAGGAATATTGGTTTCTTAACGACGCTCGCATTGAGGTTGTTCAGAAGTTTAAGTACTTAAGGGTCCTATTGACGCACAACCTTAACTTTGTCCAGCACCCCAGTAATAAAAGTAATCAGGCTAAGCTCGGCCTAAGTATTTCGCGAATCAAATGATCTGGCCTTTAAATATCGAGTCTTCAATTCGACTATCAATGCCTGCATGTGATATGGATTCCAAGTATTCGGACTTACAGTCCTTGAAGACGAACTAGCTCACAGTCAATTTTGCCATCTCTTTTTCCGGCTTCCTACCTGAACACCGAATTACGCTATTTACGTCAAGTGCGGTATTACAAGCATTTATATAAAGTTTGAAAGCACATGAGAACTTTACAACTAGAGTAATGAAAGAGAGCAATAGCGTCCTTCGCAAATTCATCGGCGTACTAATATTAATTCAAAGAATAAATCCCGAATGCAGCATCCCAGGACACAGTTCTATCTTTGCTGTAGTCTAATATTGATCTATAGCAAGACAAGTTGTCAGATTTGACAGCAATGGGTGACGAAAAGCTATACACTCAATTCTCTTTTTATGCGAATTCTTTTTATGCGGTTTTGAAGTCATGCGATTTTTCCCGAGAATCTAGTGCTGATTTTTTTGTACAAGATTTTGAAGTTATGCGGTGTTTTTCTATAGAATTTTGTATGGGATTCCCCTCTTTAAATATTTCTTCTATACAGAGCAAGCAAACAATAGTTACATATGCTCAATACTATTTGTGTAAGAATGAATGATCACTTGAGCTAATGCTTTCGTTGAGTAGAGACGCGTTTGGTTGATTAAGAACTTTAATTTTTTAAATTTTCAAATAAAAAATTTAAAAAAATAAAATAAAATAAAAAATCATAATATAATGTAATTAATGTCTTTTCTTATATGATTTTTTGTTTTTATGCGATTTTGAAAATAATGGAACACATTCCTTTTTTTACACTACATTAATGTATGTTTTTATGCGATTTTCTTGTACGCTTAGTTTTGAAACGTATCTTCCGCATAAAAAGAGAATTGAGTGTATATTCAAAACTTCACCAGAGCAAGTTCGTCTACATCCAGGAATGCCTACTTTACTTAAATAATACTTAAATACACTTAATACTTAAGACCACCATCTTTTTGATGCTAGTTATTTTAGAAAAGAATTCACATCTAAAGTAATTAGTACTGTCTTTAAAACCCGAGTCGAAATTTCGAACTTGAACTTCATACCGCATCCAGACGATCTGCCTAAAATATATAGTCTATGCAACAGAATGGAAAGCGAAGATGTCTACTTCTTTACCGTTTGTCCTATTTTACAGGAAATTCGAAGGTTACATTTCGAAGAGAGTCAGATACATTTGAGCATTTTTGCGAAATTTTGAATGGTACAGAAGGATGGCTCAGCCCGCATAACTACTGCATTCACACTTTTGCATTCCGAAAAAGCTTTCTGTAATAATCTCATTTATTCACCGAGTTACTGCATGATAAATAGAAGAGACCATTTCACAACTTCTTTGTATCTGCAATACCTTCTCATGTCGCAGTCTCTATGACGCCCAATATTTCTATGACATAACAGAACTAAGTGAGATTATCATCAGTCAGCTCCATCGATTTGTCAAAAGCTCCAGATAGTTTGCGGATTAGGATCTACTAGATCTTGTGGTAGCACAAAATGTCTACCTCTGGACTAAATGTGGTTACCTTTTAGGTAGTCAGGCCCTCTAACCTAACATTACTTAACTGCATTTAAACTTTCTTAACCTTATTTTTCAAATCATTAAAATTGTCATATTATGCTAGCTTGCTAGGTAGTTAGTAACTCCGTCCAAGTAGTAACTCCGTCCAAGCTATTAATTTTATTTAAAATTTATTATTAAAAATTAGCATTTGCTTTTATATTCACCCTCTGGTGGAATCCGCCAGTGGGAATTATTCGCCGAAAAAAATATTTCGTCATCGTCTTATACGCAAGTGAACAGCTCCCCGTGTCGGTAAGGTGAATGCGTTCCACGTTCCACATTCGGATCGGACATTTCCCATCCGGTTCAAAATAGTTACGGATTTCAAACAAACTGTTTGAATTTTTGTGTAATTTTACACAATACAAATGTATGTGAAATAAGAAAAAAAAACAACTTTTGTATTTGTTAATCATATGATAATAATAAGTTACAGGAGAAAAATACGAAACTCACAGCTTGATGCTGATGATTGGTATAGCTCAAAATATTTCAAAAAGGCCACCAGAGACACATTTTTCATCGAATGATAGAAACAATGAAAACAATCGATAATGAAACGTAAATGGAAACTGGAGCACAGACAAAAATTGCATACTTATGGATGCAAAAACATTTAAAAATGATCTAATACATCAACCACACCTACAAATGCGTGAACAAAAGCGATCAGGGGCTAATATCGTAAGCAACATACAGCAACCTAAACAATGAATGAATAAATTCAGAAATGAACACACAGAAAATAGCTGCGTTTTTTTGCAAGCGTATATACGCTTAATTTTGAAGTGCACAAAAAAACGATCATCGGCGTTTAATGATTCATCATAAAATCTTGGCAGCACTGACGACATTTATGACAGTTGCTAAGCATTCAGGAGTGTAGTCGTGGAAGGTGATTTTTGATCTTGGATGGTCACAATCTTCGTTTTGTGACTGTGTACTTTAAACCAGGTACGTGACCATTACTTTAAAAGCAAAAACACTTAATAATTATAAAATAAAAAAAAATGTTCATCAAATGATAAGAATCGATTACGACACATAAACGCAATGTATAGCAGAGACTCTGAATATACCAAAAATTGCATACTTATGGATGCCAAAAAATTTAAAAATGATCTAATACATCAACCACACCTGCAGGTGTAAGCCACATACAGCTACCTAAACAATGAATGGATGAATTCAGGAATGAACACACAGAAATTAATGATTGGAAGCATTGTTTTTATCCGCGCTTATTTCTTAAGCGGCGATAGGTATGATAAGTAACTTAAGCGGATATAGGACTTGTTGTTAGTGTATTTTACATGCGAATTGAAATTTAAGCGTATATACGCTTGCAAGAAAACACCTTCAGTTACAAGCAGAAAAAGCTGAAAATAAGCACAATTTCGTGAACCAAAGGGGCTGGAATGCCACCGCCCGAAAGTTAAGTGTTTAAAGTTTCTGAAATAAGCTTCGAGATAACAGGCACAACAATGTTAATACATTGACCTCATCAAAACTTTTTTGAATTTAACTCGAAGTAATATTGAGTGAATAAGAAAATTGATGCAGACAAGTTTGGAAGTTATGCCACTGAAACGAAGGCTATTTATCTTCGGGATTGTGCCTGGTATTATAGGCCTGCAAGCATACACTTACTTCTCACTCACACAAAAGAAATAATCGAAGCTTGCATATTACCATTACTTGGTTATAGGTCCTAAGATCTATTTAAATGTATACTATTTTCGAACAACAAAAAAGCATAGTATGTCGATAGTACATCGATACCGAGAGCCACAAGAATAAAGTTCCACTAGATTCGTAAAATAACACACTGTGCGTTGGGGTGAACATCAATGGCCGTGTGTACTAGTGAGCAAGTAGCAACTGAAACGTTTATCGATGTCCGGGAAAAAAGTCCACAGGCAGATCCTTATCCTTCCTCGTGGAATTTGGCATCAACTAGCGAACTTGATCTTTGGTGAGCTGTCTCCAATTCCACACACAAAGTTGATGACCATTTGTGTGCGCCACCTCAGACTTGCTTTTCCCCTGTATGTAAAAACTCTTCGTCGTAAAAGGCAACATCAACTAGCACCTTGAAGTCTGTAGCTATGTAGACCTGGATCAACAACTCGTATTTCGTGTGGTGTCATTCCATTCCCGCAGTGGTCATGAAGTCTCTGAATGGCAACGAATTGCCCACTAAATTTTCCTTGTCAGTTATAATCTTCGAGTGTTATCGGTGACTTTAGATAGGGTTTGAATCTGAAACTTGGTGTTCTCAGATTCGAATGTGGTACGCATCTTCCATGGTGGAACCAATTTCCATTGAATCCACTTTGAAGCTTATCTTATGCTTTGGCCCTTTTTCTGCTTCTGTATATTGCCGTGAGAACACCGATATGTGAGCTTTAAGGCTCAACTTTCCAACTGACAAAGTGCACAACCTGCATGCACTCATCAACAAGCAATTAAAATTCTATAGGAAACTACCCTTTCACCGCACTGAACTGGCATGGAACCAATAACCCACCTGTCATTGTTGCCAAAATACATACTCGCTGACAGCGGCTGCGGCACGGTGGAAAAAGAATTTCCTAATTAATATAAAAATGCCTCCGGAAAATTTAATTGAAACTCATGTTTACCTGGAATCCCTTTGCGGGTCATGCTTGTGCAGTAATTAATATTCAGAAGAGCGTAGTCAGTGTCAGAATCGCTGTCAACCAGAGGGAAACATTAACCCAATCACATGCCTGCAACACAAAGCATAATGTGTACTCAGTTGCAATTGAACCTGCAAAATAAATTAAAAATCGCGCTGCTCCTTTGACGCTTGATAGCAGATCAGATCTGCCAGTATTCAAAGACTTTCTTGCTTTCTTTTCAATTTTTTTTCCGGCTGGAGCCAAACATTTACGCCGTGCTTCCAAGTAATTCTGAATTACATTGATTATGTCTGATTTTAGTTAATTCCATTCTCATTAGCATTTCCGGGAAAATGCTGGTGCAATGCATTGTAAAGGAGATAAACGAACAACACATTTGAGTTTTGGTAAAATGCACATGAATCGTATACGCTTTTTGTATAGTTACAGGGCGATCAGATCTCAGCAAGAGGAAAATTAATTTAAATTAAACGACAACGGCGTGAGATATAAAATTCTGGCTGATTCTGGCTTAATTTGGAACTACGTTCATGTACATATGTATTGCATAGCACATTATTCAAATTGTACAGCGTACAGCAAGCGATCGGGTCAACTTTTGATGGGTAGGTAGTGGCTGTGGCGTTGTGCGTGGACTCCTACTCCCTTAAATCTCGCTATCTGAGTTAGATTTCCGGTACGACCAAAAATCACCGACAATTGTTGAGCGATATTGCATGAGGAATAAAAATGATCTCTTTCATCAATCGGCTCGAACATCAACATAAGCTACCCTCTTGAGTGAAAGAGAGTGTGGCCAACGATCGGTTGAATCAGAGAAGACATGCATTGGCAATCGTCTTTGGGTCGCGAAAGGGTACGGTCGTTGGTTTACCCGTGGTATCAATATTTCGCCTCTAATAAAATGAACATTGGGTAATAAACATCTAGAAAGAGCCTCTCAAAAATTGGCCGTTCGGGGTCGGCATAAAATGCTACGTCCATTTCGTGAGAGCACGCACATAACGAGTGGCTGCTGAAGAAGCTAGGGCCTGCCCAGCTTTAGGCTGTAGCGCCACCCATATTAGTATACTAAAATCGTTGGCGCGACAGTCCGAGGCGGACCTGGTCCTAGCTTCTCAGCAACCACTCGTGTTGTGCGTGCTGTTGTTCTTTCACGAGTGGAAGGGACCTACAGTTTTTCGCAGAGTCTAAACGGCCAAGTTTGAGAAGCTCATTCTAGACAGGAATACTCTTTGAGCATTGTCAGTGAGACATTGATAAACGAAGTTGTGGCATGGCCTATGTTTTCCCACAGTTTGGACAAGTTACATAAAGGGATCAAGGATGGCGGCGCTGTGCTCCACTAAGCGCGATCTAGTGGTTAATAAACATCTAGTGGCTACAGTATTCCCATTACTATTCTGAAAAAATGTTATCCCTTCAGATCAGCCCTAATTTTTCGCTTAATCGATTTTTAAAAGCACGCTTTCGACTTTGGTTAAAGTACATAAGTTATAATTTCTTGCAAATAGGACTTTATTTCTTATATTTTTAATAATCAATCAAACCAGGATCTTATTTAACAAGATCTTTGCAGGCGAAAATTTTAATATTTGTTGGAATGGGAGACCAAATTTTTCCTAAAGCTGGTAGTGCTAAATCATACGCGCGTACAGACCAATTTGTTAAGAGGCCGCAAGAGCCCATCAAGAGTAACAACATCTTGAGCTCAGCCGAACCCTAAATTGACCAATTGGAAATGTTATTCATCAAGAGCCGATATTAGCGTTGCGGGAGAGCAATTCTATAAGTTAGTACTGCAGTCATAAATAAGGAGAATTTTGAGAACAAATATTAGTACCTGTGTTTTTTTTTTTGTAGTTTGTAAAGACAGACAAAAACATTAACTAAATTCACGATTTACATAAATAAAAAAAAATGGAAATTACATACTTACTTATTAGGCTTGCGAACCATGCAGGGTCCGAGCCTGAGTGATAGCTGCTTTCCATTGTTGACGGTCCTGGGCACGCTGCTTCCAGTCAACAGGACCAAGCTGTCTTTCATTCGCGACTACTTGGTCGTTATTCCGGAGGTTCGGTCTTCCTCTCCTTCTCGAACCAGGAAGCTCGGACTCGAAGACCCTCTTAGCTGGAGCATTGTTGTTCATGCTCTCGACGTGGCCGAGTCAGTGCAGTCGACGAATCTTTGCCTTCCGGACAACATCCACATCCTGGTTTAGCTCGTAGAGTTCGCGGTTGTGTCTTCTCCTCTTTTCGCCTTCCTCGCAGACAGGACCATATATCCGACGTAGAATTTTTCTTTCGAAGGCACTAAGAATCAGCTCCGCAGTTTTGCGTCCAGCTTTCGGCTCCATATAGAAGGACTGGCAAAATAAGAGTTTTTTAGAGGATGCCCTTAGTCCTTCGAGTCAGCAGTTTTGACGCCAGTTGTTTTGACAGACCGAAGTAACACTGGTTTGCCAAAAGCTTCTACGTCGGCTCTCCACAGCGATGTCATTCGTGGGTTTTACGTTTGCCCCAAGGTAGACAAACTCCTTTACTACCTTGAAAGATAGATAAATAGTTCTTTATTGCGCATAAAATATTTACAAGGCTCTATTACCACACGTTTTACAATTCAGAGATATGATAACTAGTATCTTACATCTGTAAAATTATAATAAAACAAAAAAAAGAAGTCAATATTGCTTACATATTAAGGAAGTATCCGAAGGGAAATGCGAAAAAAACCCTCCAATTTAAAGACAAAAAAAAAAATAATAATAATACTAATAATAAATAACCTTAATAATGAATAACTAAATGAAATAATTGATACACATGTGTGTAAAAGGCATTATCCGGAACTGGTGGAGGTCCATGAAAATATTGCTCCCTTACACCACTGGAAGTAAAGGTTTCAGAGTTATTGGACTCAGGCGGACTGAGATTGTGGTGGAGTTAAGTGCTTATTGAAACAAAAGAATTGCCTGTTCGAGAGATGGTCACCATCTAAAATTTTATGTTTTCAAATTAAGAGTCTGGAACTCCTTAAATTGAATTTGGAGTTTTTTGCTGCACCTGACAAAAGGTAGAGGTAATGCATGGCACGTACACCATAACGTAAATACATTTGAAATTTCGCTTAAAAAGATCTTTTGAGAAGAAAATTCTTCGTGTGATTTTCGGTTCCGTTTGTATAGATTCTGAGTGGAGGACTCACCTTAGGACTCGACTTAGCCAAAAGAATGAAAATCCAACGATTGAGGTGGCTAGGTCCTGTAGAGCGAATGGAAACCAATGCTTCGGCCCGAAAAGTCTTCGAATCCATCCCCACGACCACGACTCAGGTGGCTCACGCAAGTAGAAAGGGACCTCTACCAACTGGAAACTGGAGACAGCTGGCTAAAATTGAGCTGGCTGAAGACGTTTGTTGGTTTAGGCGCATCTCCACCCCGGACTTGAGCGCCACCTTAAGTATCAGTCTGATGATTTAAAAAGTAAATGCTTTAAAAAGTAAATATTTCCCTTTTTACTTAGATCAAACATTTGACTAGAGCTTATTAATTTTGTGACCGTGGCGTTGTGGGTGTGTGCATCCACCCCAACGCAACTTAATCTCGTTGCCTAAAGAGTAATAACGGTCTAGAAAATGCTAACATTTTAGGTCCCTGCCACTCGTGACAGAACAATAGCATGCATTAAACGAGTGGTTGCTGAGTAGATATGTCCTGGCCCTCTAGGTGTGTATTTATATCATCATCATTTTCTGACAAAAGGGGTCAAGGGGATAAACCACGCATGAGACATCTCCAGGCAACTTGATCCTCCGCCATCGACTCTAACTCATCAGGGGGTTATGCCGAAGCGTAACCAGGCGAGCTTATGGACTTGGTCCAACCATCTCATCCTGAGTCTGCCAAGTGATCGCCTACCGGATGGAATCGCATTCAAGGCCAGCCTCGGAAGTCGTGATATTGGGGACATTCGTGCTACGTGACCAAGCCAACGACGCATATCTCTTTCCCTTCGAAGAAGCAGCTGCTCAACGTTGAGTTCCTCGCGCACTGTCGTGTTTCTCACCCTATCCCGGCGAGTAATTCCCACAGCAGCACGAAGAAAGCAGCAGCTTGTATTCGCCATCTTATTCTTTCGGTCATTACCCAAATTTCATGACCATAGGTGAGAGTAGGAACAAATACTGAGTGACTTTGCAAACTGTAACAGCAGTACAATTGTTGAGCTGTATTGAAAGATTTTAGAAGCACTTAGACATTGCAATAGAAATGGATTTAGCACCAAACTTAAGTTTAATCAAGGAACGGAATTGATTTCTAACTTTATCTACGTACATATATATTTTTCTAGTCCTTAAAATATATACCAAGCACACGACTGTGAGCAGTCCTATTGTAACTACAGCTTGGAAACATCTATGTTTCTTTTATCGTCACATTGTGTCAAAGACTAGAGCCTTGTTTCGAGTTATGGTTTTAATCTGATTCTGTCTTTTCGAATCTTATACAACGGCGAGTAATTCCCATTTCACAATGCTGTATTTGGTGCGTGCGTTGCCTAAGTTTTCAACCTAGTCAATACAAGGGGGCCATGCGGAGCTCACTCTCTCCAAAAATGTTTCAGCATGCTCTAAGAAATCTCATCTCACGAGCTTGTATTCACCATCTTATCCTTTGCCTAAATTGCATGACCATAGGCAAGATTGGGAATAAATGCTGAGTTGGAAACCACTTACTAGGCTTTAAGACCAAGTTTGACCTTCCTGATTACAGATCTTCCAAGCTGCTTAGATATGAACGCGGCCTAGCTAATCCTACAGGAACGCTTCTCCCACCACTTGTAAAAAAGACCCGGACTTCTCAATAAGGCGCCACTAACATGTACAGTGTCACCATCGACCAGATTTTTACACTACGGCAGATCCTGGAAAAGACCCAAGAAATGCAAATCGACACCCACCACCTTTTTGTCGATTTCAAGGCCGCATATGGCATCGTGCATAAGGACGAGCTATGTCTAGTTTTGACATTCCTGCTAAACTCGTCAGGTTGTGCAGGATGACGATGGAGAATTCTTGCTGCTCCATCAAGGTCGGTAACGAACTCACCGAGACCTTCAATGTCAAAAAAGGATTTATACAAGGCGACGCGCTGTCATGTGATTTCTTTATCATCATCCTGGAGAAGATCGTGCAAGACTCACACGCCAACACTAGAGGCACGATCTTCCAGGAGTCCGTACAACTGCTAGCATACGCGGATGACATTGACGTGATTGGCAGAACACAGCGAACCGTCAATGAGGCGTTTGCTGGTATTGAAGCGGAGGCGGCCCTCGGTGAACGAGGGCTAAACGAAGTATATGCTGTCATCTAGAAAAAACGATGTCTTGGACATAGCGTCACAATGGGCAGCTATAACTTCGAGGTAGTCAAGAACTTCGTCTACCTCGGCTCCGCAGTAAGCAGTACAAACAACATCAGTACCGAGATCAAACGCAGAGTAACTCTTGCCAACCGCTGTTTCTATGGGCTCAAGAGGCAATTGAATAGTAGAGCCATCTCTCGAAGGACCAAGCTGACCTTATACAAGACCTTGATCATCCCAGTCCTGCTGTACGGCGCGGAGGCATGGACAATCTCAAAAGCGGATGAGGAAGTCCTTGGTCTCTTCGAGAGATAAGCTCTGCGTGCGATCTTTGGTCCTGTTTGCGTTGACGGTTTCTGGAGGAGAAGATTCAACCACGAACTGTACGGGCTGTACAGCGACATGAGTCTAGTCAGGCGTCTTCGGATCCAACGCCTAAGATGGCTAGGCCATGTAGAGCGTATGGACAACACAGCTCCGGCCCGGAGAGTCTTTGACTCCGAACCCGTGGAACAACGCAACAGAGGACGCCCGCGTTTAAGGTGGCGCACGCAGGTGGAGAAGGACCTCAACCAACTTGGCGTGCGACACTGGTGACAGCTAGCCAGAGACCGTGCTAGCTGGAGAGGCTTGTTGGTTGAGGCCCAGGTCCGCCACGGACTGTAGCGCCAAATAAAAAAGAAGAAGAACATGTACAGTGCGATGAACAGGTGTTCAAACGATTACAAACCTTTTGGAACGAATGCGAACCTGAGGATTTGAGGGTTTATCAGGTATCTGTTTCTCAGAAAGTGAACTCATCTGCCTCTCAAGATTGAGTCTGATACAGCCGTACAGAATGAATCCAGACAACAATCGGATCACTGAACACGTGAATTTAACTTATTTCCTGGATGCAACTAGAGTGTTTCTGGAAATATGAATGCAAGCATCGCATACTATTCCTTCAAGTTCCGCATCACATGACTGTCATTTTGCAAGCATCCTTGTAACTTTTCCTGCAGAGGATTTGATTAATTAATAACCTCCTGGCAGTGCAATATGCATTCACTTCACAGTGTAATATGAATACTTTCCACAAGAGCTGCCTCAAACAGCGAGTAAATATTAAGAACGTTTCGTTGAACACATTTTTATTGCCTTCATCTTGGCTAGAGCGGGCGATGACTGAGCGCTGGAACTTGTATCTGAAAGCAAAGATCGTCAGAGTTACTTCCGAGGTCTTTAGACTTATGTGTTGATGCGTCGGAATAGCAAGTCGATATGTGAGTTGGATGACATGGATAGCGCCGCGAACCTTGGTGGTATGGGGAGATGTCCTGAAAAACATCGCCAGTGTGACACGGTTGTGAACTGATGGCACTTTTTCATTGAAATGTAACTGTTGCACCTTAAGATTGATTTTCTGGAGAACACAACATCAACTTTAATGAAATAATTTACCTACCGAATGAGTACAGCGCTCGTTGAGTTGTGATTTAATATAATTTGTTCCTTCTTTAATAATAAAGCCCAATTGTCTAATGGATTATGGCCCATTGAGTGGAATGCTCAGTTTTTCTTAAGAAGTGCATCTCTCATACCAGCCGAGTGCAGATCTGCATCAGAGCCTGTATTCTGACACATCGGTTGGTCAAGAACTACAAAAACTACCAGCCGATTTCCTGACAAGTCTGACAAAGCGGTTGGTCCCCATGTGGGAGAGTAGAAGAGGTTGTGCATTAAACTCAAATAGTGGGGATGGTCGAATACCCGCGAAAACAGACGGACGGAATAAGGATTCATGAGCTAAATTGGTAACTGATGGGAAACCCAAGTCGCTTCTGGTTCGACGTTTTGACTGATTCTTGTCTAGAATGAGCTTCTCAAACTTGGCCGTTTAGACTCGGCGTAAAACTGTAGGTCCCATCCACTCGTGATAGAACAATAGTACGGGCAACACGAGGAGTTGCTGTAGAAGCTAGGCCCATTTCCACCCGCATTATTATTATTGTTAACATACTCAAACACTATTATAGTATTATAGTTCCTCACCCAGAGCCTTAAGAGGATACTTTTTGGTATCAGTGGTGCCATTTTGAAAAATATTCTTCCTTTATCGCTGTCTGAAGCGGGACAGTCTTAAGTTGACATGACCGTCATTGGAAAGTCAATCGTGAAGATAAAATGTCCATACCGCTGGCTAGAGCTAAGAACGACCAACAAGCTCACTTGGTATCACGTCAGCTGATGGTGGATAGTGCGTTAACCTTCGCCGCTTGCAACTGAAAAAAAAAATGCCGACAAGCCAATCCGAGAATGCTTGAAATCTCAACTCCTGGACCACTGAAGGACGCTTCTCTAATTAAAGCAGAACGGCCCAGTGGGTGGTAGTTATCGAAAATACAAGCTGCATCGGCAAGCGCAATGTCAGCCACTTTGTCATGCAATTCTCATGTATCCAAGCAAATGAGGGCAACTAGCTGCAGAAAAGAGAAATTCAGAAAAGTTAGGCTTGCCCTACGGTGCGCGTACTTCGTGCAGTTCTCCCGCGCGGCAGGATGCTCGCAGTTCGCTACAGGTTTGGAACAATTAAACAAATGTGTACTTTGCTATTTGAAGTTTCGTACAAGTTCAACATGCGAGGCACTTTGTCTGAATACGCTTCGCAGATAATGAGGTAACCAAACGCGAATGTCCTCGCCGCCACTGCATGTCCTTCCTGCCACAGCATGTTCTCCCTGCCACTGAGTTCAACACAGACTGCAAAAATAATGGGATCGCGAAGTTGCCGGTACAACCTCACGTCCCACGTGCACCTGAAGCCAACTTTATGAATCAACAATCTACAAGGAGAGTTTTTTCATGTAACACACTGAAACTCTCAGCTATAGAGAGAGCATCTCGCTCAAAAGACTGTTAAGATAATTGACAGAGATAATTGGTCAAAAGGCTGCTAGTACATATGTTCATATGCGTAAACAATCTCGATGCGGTTTGATACAGTATGCAGCCAGGAATGTGCTTTTGAATTGTCTACTGTGGCAATTTAATTAGTGACTGCCTTTGACTTGTTCCTTTGTCGGTGGTTTTCCGGCGCAATTCAATCGAACCAATTGATCACCCACAGCCCAACAATACACACGATTGCTTTCATTACTCTGTCTGGGAATGCGGGTGAGAGCGCTGTCTGTCTGAGACTGCATTTTTTAACTTCTCTGAATGCTTTAAGATGTCCATCTGTCTCACTTGCGTATGATGACCTTCTTTGAAGGAATGGGGAAATTTGACCGAATTGTTCTTACTTTTTCATTCAGTGGTCAATAAGGGAATTCTCAGAAAAAGCACTCGAATAAGGTGGAACGGTGCATCTAAGCTTTTTGTTTTCGATCATCATACTGTCCCCTCTCACAGAGATGGATTTTTTTAGTTGATGGACTTTAATTCCTCTGTTATTGGGAATGGAAGCCGTGTTCGCTGCGAACGAGCCGCAGAAACTATCGACGTTGAAGCTGAATGTTTCTCTGCAAATTCGTGTACATCCATTGCAAAATTTGATCATCACTTCAAACTTTCAACGGACCTTTGCCAGTAAAATTTGTCCCATTGTCACAATAAATTGCGTACCTCGTCGCGTTGTAAAGTTCTTGAGGCACATGATGCAGGAATCCCTTGTCTAACTGTGTGCCAGCTCTATATACACCGAGAGAATCTCTAAGCATGTGAATTTGACTCCCCACCTCTTCTTATTTCGCATTTCCACGGTTACTTAAAGTGTGCCGAAAAAGTCGAGTCCAACCAACGAAAAAGGGCGACTGAAGGCACTCACCCGTGCTATGGGCAGGTTTGCCATTTCTGGTACTCTATGACAACAGTGGCGAACCGACATAAGCAAATTTATTTATTTATTAATTTTTAATTAGATGGAATTATTGCAAATGATAGATGTAGTGATTTAGATGATGTTAGAGGTGTAGGACACATTGATCCTTTACAGCTATGAAATAGTAAAATACAATAAGTCATTAGTTGTCGATTATATGAATTTATATGATTACTAGCTTTTACCGGCTACTTCGTCCGCGTGGAATATTTACTTTGGGTAGACGTTTTCATTCTTAGGATACTAATTTTCCGAATAATACAATACAATACACACTAACTGCAAACTACAGTGATTTCTGTAAATATCTCATTTTAACACATTTTTATAATCTACATTTTCCTCCATCCTCTGCTAAGACATAAAGATTTTGCGGGCGCGATACTCGTGAGCACGCTACATAGAGTGGCCCATGAGAAAAACGGGTTTTTTCTAAATGTCTACCTGCTGCTTTAAGCGTAATAAATTGTTAAAGAATAAGAGATCTTTAGATCAAACAAAATAAATTGAAGCAAGTAAATAAATGATTTAAGAAAAGCAAAAAAAGTGCAATAAAGTGAGTAAGTTCTTACTCAGGGTAGACATGGGCCTCAGCCAACAAACCTCTCCACGATCCACGAACCTGGCACGATCTTTAGCCAGCTGCCTTCAATTTCCCACGCCAAGTGGGGTCGAGGTCCTTCTCCATTTTGTATGCCCTTTTTTCTTCGGTATTTAACTTTGAGTAAGCTTTAAATTGTACTGGAAACATTTACATGGTATATGGCTTATGGTGTTGTACATCTAGGTTTTTTTTTAAATGAAAACCGTTCAAAATCTTGACAGAAGGTCAGTATTTTAGTACCTCCGCGAAACGAAATGAGTCGCCTTACGCTTGAACAACGTCGGTAAATATTGAAAACGTATTTCCAAAGTGAATGCTATGTGCGTTTTTTTGAAATGAAGTCTTAGCCGAAATGAAGCACCCACCTCGACAGCTGTAATCAAGTTTGTGCAAAAAGTTCGTGAGACTGTTATGCTAGTGGACAACACTCATGCTCCCCATCGTTGTACGGTGTGCACAGATGAGAACGGGCTGCTGTGGCCGAGATCATTTTTCTTCGAAAGTAGGACTGCGGCTGGGAACAATGGTGGGCGTTACAGGGCCGTGTTAACCCACTTTTTTTTATTGAAATTGAAGACATCGATTTGGACGGCCACTTCCCATGCCACAATCGATGTTTTGCGCACCAAATTTTCAAATCGTCTTAATCAGCCGTATTGGCGATGTCGATTGGCCACCTCGAAACTGCGAATTGACCCCATTGGACTTATTTTTACTGGGGAACCGTGAATAACAGATGTTATGCCAACTATTCGGAAACGATTTAAGCACTTGATTTCAGTATCACTCAAGTAATCCGTGAGCTACAAACCATCAACAAGATCTTCCCAAATTGGTGTGACAGAATGCGCTACTGCCAGCCGGCCTAGGCAGACACTTGAACGACGTTGCATTTCATAATTAATGGGAATGTTTGTTTTTGCTAATCAAGTCATAATACATGGAGAAACTTTACGTTTGTTCAGTTCATTGCATTTTTATAAAGGAACTTGTTTGTTTTTTTTTAATGTATTTTTATTTTTTTTCTGAATAATTTTACTTACATGCTAGACAAAAGTACTTAAAACTAGCTTAACTAACTTAAGAATTTACAATGTTCTTAATACTAACCTACTGACCCTATGCGGGTACTCTAAGCTAATCTGAACTACTTTCTAAATGTGCCTTTCGGCTTAATCTACGTTTTTTTTTAGTCACTTAGAACTTGTATTTGGACCGTCTTGTACAATGTCTGAAGGAAGTGTGTACAGTGACACATGCTGGTCGGGACACTCTATAATCGGACCACCTCCTTTTCGGACCGCTGCTAATTTAATTCAATTTTCATTCAAACTTCTCTCTATAATCGGGACGCCGGCTAATAGGGCAATGGACCACTAGTCCAAGTGTAGGGAATACAAAATAAGCATGTATGCATCGAATTTCGTTATATTTTTTCGAATTGGTCAAAGTTTAAAACTTCAGTTGGTACTTTTGTTTTATTTCTAGGGTTTGACCGATGTGTGCTGTCTTAAAAAAAAAGTTTTGAGCAAAATATGGATTTTTCGAATATGCTAGCTAAGGAATTAATACCCGAACCTGCAATCCCAGATGAATATTTGGCTATGGACGAAAATGTTGCGACATCTAATGCCTGGTCGCAGAACTAAGAAATTGGTGCTTTAGACTCCATTCATCCAGGAACCTCTGTTACTGAATAGAACAGATTCTTCTTAACAGCTAGCAATTGTAGCATTTCTAGGTCTTTCATGATCTCTCTCATACAATTAGGCCATTTTGGTTCCAAACATTTTGAAGGATTTTCAGGCAATGCATGTAATGATTTGGATGAAATGTGAACATGTTTGACTATTTTTTCTCAATAGATTATTTGTCTGCTAGAAACCTTGCCGATCGAGTCTCCCGGAATCTCTCTCTAAGCTCGTTGCCACCTGCGCAAACAATCGAAGAAGATTGGAGGCGTTGTCAAGAAGCCATCAAAGATGCTGCCACTAATGTGCTGGGTTTTACGGCACCACCTAGAAAAAACCCATGGTTTGACAACGAGTGTAGGCTGGCACATGCAGCGAAGCTGGAAGCCTACAAAGCAACGCTCCAACGAACGACGAGAGCTGTTCGTGAGCTCTACGAACAGAGACGAAGGGATGAGACCCGGCTTCTCAGAAGAAAGAAGAAAGAGCACGAGAAGCGCGCGACCGAGGAGATGGAGAGGTGCTAGGGCAGGAAAGATGTCCGAAAGTCTTACCAGAGGGTGAATCAGTTACCGGGTGGATATAAGGGTCGGACAGAAACCTGCCGGGACGAGAATGGCCAACTAGTGTTAGAGCCGCAGTCGATACTGAGAATTCGGAAGAACCACTTCTGCAGACTGCTAAACGGCGATCATAACACCAATACCGCTGTCAGGCAGAATGTTCCACTCAATATGGACGGTGATCGACGAGAATTCCGTCCCGCCGACTTGGACGAAGTCAAACTAGCAATATCAAGACTGAAGTCTAACAAAGCTGCCGGTGCGGACGGACTGTCCGCTGAAATCTTTAGGGCAGCTGGAGATGATCTGGTTGGGCGCATACACCAGCTCATCTGTAAGATATGGTTGGCGGAAATCATGCCCGACGAGTTGAATCTCAGTATCGTTTGCCCGATCCACAAAAAAGGAGACCCTATTTGACTGGGCCAACTATAGAGGGATAAGTCTCCTGAACATCGCTTACAAAATCTTCTCTGCCATTTTGTGTACTTGCCTGAAGCCGTTTATAAACAACCTGATAGGTCCATATCAGTGTGGCTTCACGCCAGGAAGTCCACCATCGAAAAGATTTTCACACTACGGCAGATCCTGGAAAACGGGAAAGAAATGCATAACGACAGCTACTACATATTCGTGTATTTTAAGGCCGCATATGACGTGCATAGAAGCAAGGTATAGGTTAGGATAGGTAGAGGGGCTGCTAGTGCATTCACCAGCACACTTATACCATATTGGTCCATTGTGATACCCATAGTCACACTACTACCACTGATTGACCTCCAACACTCCAGCGACAGTATCATTAATTTGATCCCAACGGCAAATGGTGACTGGACGAGATTTTAAAACCAGATAAAAAGCGTAAAAGTTTAGCTTTCACTGGGATTCGAACCGGGGCCGCCGCTAACTAGGGGCATGCCCTCTACCAACTACGCCATATGCAATGCCTTGTTTTGAAATTCCTCGACCAAACTTGTCAGGTTGTGCAGGATGACGATGGAGAATTCTCGCTGCTCCATCAAGGTCGGTAACGAATTCACCAAGACTTTGAATGTCGAAAAAGGTCTTAGGCAAGGCGACATGTGACTTCCATAACACCTTCCTGGAGAAGATGGTGCAAGACTCACACGCCAACACTAGAGACACGATCTTCCAGGAGTCCGTACAACTGCTAACATACGCGGATGGCATTGACGTGATTGGCAGAACACAACGAGCCGTCAATGAGGCGTTTGCTGGAATTGAGGCGGAAGCGGCTAAGATGGTTCAAAACGAAGTATATGCTGTCATCAGAAAAAAATTACAGATTTTTTTGTTAATGTCATGATTTCAACGAATGAAACCGTCAGGCTTCATCGAATTTTGCCAAATCTTTGAGTTCGTCCGTCCGTAAGAGGTTACATACCGAACAAGCCTACAGCGTGAATTTCAATTTACTTTGGTGTTCATTTTATCATTGTTCCTCTCTTGCCAACCACTTGCAAACTTGCTCTCAAAATTGAGAGCTAATGACTTTTGAAAACATTTCAAACTTAGTTGGAACGGCCCATTCCAGAAACAGTTCATCCAAGAGTCGCGGCTTGAGTCCCTCGGGAACATACCATACGACAGATCTAAATGCAAAAAAATGCACATACATATGTTTCTAATTTAATACAGACAGACAAAATGTGTTTAACAAAAAACTTGAATTACAACAAATCCGTCTCTCAGCTCTTAATCGAAGTCACTCATTAGATTAGTCACGTTTTAATTCGACCGGTGAAATTAAAAGGAACCTCTTAAATGAGACCCCCTCCTTATCTGACCACTTTTCGTCGGTCCCAATGGTACTCCAACTAATCAGGTTTCACTGTATTCAAATCTAGTCGTCGCAGTTTCGCATGCATGAAGCTGGGCACTAGGCATAGATTACCGGAAGGGACCGATATCGGCTTAGAGTTAAATAGAACACCAGCCAGTATGCCTAAAAAATATAAATAATCAGAGCGAGAGTAGCCAGCCTTGGAACCCCTTTCCTCCTAAATGTATTCGTGTGCCCCTAAAAGAAGTGTGCACCAGTTCGCTCTTAAAGAGAGATGAGTTCTACTAAAGCCTCACCAGCATAAGAGATGTGTGCCAAAAATTAAACAAGCAAATATTTTTATAAAATTGATTTAAAGCGATGTCCATCTCAACTGCAACCACTTCATGAGCAAATTCATACGATTTTGATTTAATAAAAACTTCGGACTCGGTGCAGCTTTCATTTCGTTTACTCGGAAAACATCTGCCAAGTACAGACCACAACATGTACCACTAAATCAGGGTCGAGCACATAATAATTTTGAAAGTTAGTCCTCTTTCAAGTGCACATGCTGCAATGAAATTTCATTTTGCTACAAATTGCTGACAAAAACGAGTACACTCGTAAGCGGGCGAATAATTGAAAATTTATTGCAAACAATAACTGGAGTGGTGATTCGACCTTGTAGACGCCTGGGATTTCGCAGAACTCTGAAAATTAATGCGTTGGGTTTTATTTGCATGTGGTATTGCACTGGACAACTGTTGTAGAATTGAGAATTTGTTTCTTTTTTCGGATCTTTTCTGGTAATTTCTAAGCTTTTACAAACCCGCAGTGTTGCACTTGCTCTCACATGATAAAAGGCGAAAATAGATGTTGATACTTTCGAACTACGGCCGGTGAATCTTTTGATGACAAATTAGTCTTAACCCAACAGAACATCATTGGAGTTCCATAGTTTGATTCAATTTCACGATAACATCGATTAGAGTATAACAGTCGTCGAACAACCTTGGAAAAAACACGACAATTGGCCGCTAAATTTTTCGGGAGTTTGACTTAATGAAATGTGGACCTCACAATAAATACCTTACTTACCTTCTTATGGTGGCGCGACAGTCCGGGGTGGAACAGGGCCTTAACAAAACTAGGGTCTATAGCCAGCTCGAACTTGAGCACGCATACTAAGTTGCGATCCCTTTCCAATTGCATGCGCCACCTGAGTCGCGGTCTTCCTCTACTGCACCGTCCCTCGGGGCTGGATTCGAAAACATTCCGACCCGCAGCATTGGTTTTCATTCGCTCTACATGACCTAGCCGCTTCAATTTTTGGAGTTTCACACTTCTGAAGGATGAAGTCGATGTCGCTGGACTGCTTGTCGTTGTTATAATTTTTTCTCCACTCTTTCCTTTCAAATCAGTCAAGAGTAACCTCGTCCGCTTTTGACAAAGTCCATGCTTCTGCGGCATATAATACGGGGACGATAAAAGTCTTATAGACGGTTACTCTAGCTTGTAATTTCTTTTTTAAAAAAACTGTACTGTCATTAAGTTTTTCAACTCTTTCTTAATATATATTAGTTCTGTTAAAATTTTCTTTTTACATAATCGGTGTAAGGTTAAGTCGAAAGATATAGAATAAGTTTAAGTTTAGCTGAGAGTACCCGCCAAGGATCAGTAAGCTAGAATAAGTAACTGACACTGTTCTTCCAACTAGTTTTAAGTAATTTTGCCTTGTATATAAGTTGTTATGAATTCCAAAATAAAAATGAATTAAAATGATTATTATTTATTTATCAATTCCGTTCTTAGCCCAATGCGATTGGCAAGAGCGTTCTTCCTTTGATTTCAGCACTAGCGTGTGTCACTGTCTGAATTTATATTAAATCCTGGGTAGTAAGGTCTTCGACTCCCTCAATGGTGCATCTGCCTACTGTATCCTTCTGTCGGAGACGTCAGTGTTAGGTGTCCTTTTTCGTTGAACTGATGTCTTACGGACAAATAAAATCTACGAGGAGATCTGACGTAGAATTGGCAGTCTTCGGAAAACCTATATCGGCTTGTATTGGCTTGTTAATTCTCAGTCAGTGTTTGATAACATCAAGTTAATACAACTAAATGAATTGAAAGACGTTATACGTAGTTTGAAGACTAGAAAATCATCTGGCTTTGACGGGATCAAAAATCAGTTCCTCAAAAACCTCCCCGATTTTGCACTTATAAAGTTGATGGATCTATTCAACAGCAGTCTAAGATTGGCCTACTTTCCTAATAATTGGAAAGTAGCTAAAGTAATCCCAATCTTGAAACCTGGTAAAGCTCCCAATTTACCTTGTAGTTACAGACCAATTAGTCTGCTAAACTCTCTTAGTAAGTGCTTGGAAAAAATCATTAAAAACAGAATTGTGTCTTTTGTTGACGAAAATGCAATTTTGCCCCCAGAGCAATTTGGCTTTAGGCCATCTCACAATACTACTCACCGAGTGCATCGTATCACAAAAGACAATAAAAATAACTTTTTAGAGGGCAAAAGCACTGGTATGGTAATTTTGGGCGTAGAAAAAGCATTCGATAAGGTTTGGCATAATGGTCTTATCCATAAACTAATAAGATGTAATTTTCCTTTTTATATTGTTAAAATTGTCCAAACGTTCTTGTGTTCCCGTAGTTTCAAGGTATCCATCAATCAAAGTCTTTCAGACAGTCATTTGAATAATGCAGGTGTTCCACAAGGATCTGTACTTGCTCCAGTCCTCTTTAACATTTATACTTCCGATTTCCCCAACTGACGATACTTGCATTTATTCTTCAGATGCCATTGGTTTCAATATTGAGACGATTTTGCAATGTGGTTTATATGCTGTTGAGGTATATTGTCGTGATTGGAATATAAACATTAATGCTTCTAAGACTCAGGCTATCTTTTTCACTCGTAAAAGAACAGCCTGTTTCCTTCCAAGCAACAACCTTCAAATCAACGGTACTCAAGTTTAATTTGACGACAAGATTTCTCTACCCATTTATATGCCGAAATTCAAACTTGAGCGACGCCAACAAATTAGCAATTTTTAAAATTTAATTCCAAGCCATAATGTTCTATGGATCCCCTGTCTGGGGTAGGTGTGCAAAAAGCCATCTTCTTAAACTCCAAATAACTGAAAACAAATTGCTGAAAATGATGCTGAATTCTCCCTGGAACTTCACAAATAATACTAATATTAAAATGGTTTCAGATAGAATTGAAAAACTAAACCATCAACATAACATCTCATGCTCTTTGTCCAACAACGACTTGATTTCAAACTTAGTCTTATAATGAGTGTAAAATAAATTATTTATTTTTGTTTATATATATCTTTATTTCTTAATAAACATAGTTATTTTAGTCCATGGGACGCAGGCCTGTGAAATGAGTCAGTCAGTTAGTTCCTCCCTTCTTCTTTTCGCGGCGCTGCAGTCCGGGACTTATATTAGAAAGCCATTCGGAATAGGCCAACAAGAAGAACACATATTTTTTCATTTCTTATATTACTTTTTTTTATTGTCTAACAGTCGAAATCCTCAATCTTAATTTGACGATTTTGGCTCACTAGCCTTAAATTGGAATATAAAAAGAATTTGCAAGAGAATTTCATTTAGCAAGCAGGAATATTCATTTTTCCTTAATATTTCCAACTCCTCTCAATTGTTAAAATATATACATGTAGGTAATTGGTGCGAGCGAGATGAAAAGTAGTACGGAATGTTTTATTGCTACTGTCAAGCTAATGTTCCATTCCATAACTTTTAGCTTGGGGTTCCATGCCGATTTGTGATTTAAATTAATGCAGGAGTATTGTGTGTGAATGGAAAACAATTCTAAAATCTGTAAGCACATATTTTAAAACAATTAATCTTACAATCCAACCAAGGCTTTATACATCTTTATAAAGTTTTGATGTCCGTGTCGATGCTGTCGATGGAGTCAAGCCTGAGTGCTCATCGAATACAGTGAACTTTACGTTCAGATTTCAAGTTCTTGAAAATTAACAAAGACTATTACACTCTAAGATACTTTTTAGCTTTTGAAGCAGTTAAACACCTTCGGGTATATACGTTAGTCATGCGTTTTTTTCTGTTTTTAAGACCAATGTGATTTGCGAATTAAGACCGTTATGTCAAACATATGTTTTTGTGTAAAAATAGTTCACATATGATAAAAATCCGACTCACTGTACCATTGTCTCATTTGAAACATCAGTTATTGTTCTTTCCTTTTTTTCACTTATTTGTCCAATAAAACTGTCACTTCTTCATCAGAATTCACGCAGTAAGCACTTATTTTTCCAACAATTTGCTTTACAGTATGGTTCTTAATTTTGTATTTATTTCATTTTTATCATATATGAACTATTTTTACACAAATACATGTGTTTGACATAACGGTCTTAATTCGCAAATCACATTGGTCATTTTGAAAAATCACATTGGTGGTGGAACCACACAATTCTTGGTGTGTATTGCACACGTGCATCGGTATCAATTTCTCTAGTTGATGGTTTCTAACGATTTTGAGGGGTCACGGTGGCGTGCGCTGACTCCTACGCAGAGGATCCCAAGTTCGATACCCGAATTTACCATCTTTGACAATTCACGGCTTCATCTCTTTCGAGTCACAGACAATGCTGAAAGAGTATTCCTGTCTAGAATGAGCTTCGTAAATTTGGCCGTTTAGAGTCAGCATTATACTGAAGAGGCCCTACACTTGTGAAAGAACAATAGCACGCACAACGCGAAGTGGTAGCTGAGAAGCTAGGCCCAGGTCCGCCTCGGACTGTCGCGCCATATTATTATTATTATTTTTATTATTATTAACGATTTCGAAATGCAGATTGGTGATTTTTGACGATTCAAATTTCACTTGGCACCACTGTTGGAAGGTGCTTTTTGATATGCCATAATACTCATAGCATCCATCTTAGATCCTATCTCTGTTCTCTTGTGTGCATGTTCAATCTTGTTTCACCGACAAGTGTGATAGTAATGGCGAGTTGACACTACAGAATGCACACTTTATATATTACTTCTTCTTCTAACATTGAACTGAGAAAAACCAACAGGACTTAACTTAAGACAAGATTAATATCAATAAAAGAGAGTGAGAACAAAAGAGAAGTGGCAATCTGTACACGAGAAAAAAATAAAAAGAAGCCTTTGTCACCACGATGCATAATATCGATGGCTTGCGTTCTATGTAGCGTCCCTCATCTAGTGCACAGCAGCATCACATGAGTCCTTACTTTGAGATTGTTCTGGACAGTCGCAAGCATGTGCCATTTCATGGTCTTTGTTGTACTACTCTTCATTCAATGCTTGACAACATCACGGGAGGGAGGTAGGTTTTGAAGGCATGTTTGTACAATCCGAATGTATGCCGTAATGTCGATCGCTAGCCAGTAAGTACATGTACCTCGGGATGTACCTGAACCTCAACCAACAAGACTCTTCATTTAGTTATATTTCCGGAGATTTCTAAGAGCGGGACTATAATCTAAGCAGCAGAGCTGAAGCTTGTGTTGTATCACTTTGTCCAAATCAAACCAGGTTATAATTTTTAATTCTTTATTAAGATGTCGACTGCTCCGTGGTCAACATAATAGAGAGATACAGTCTAATTCTTAAAATTAAATAAGTACAAAAAGGTAATTGGTACCATTGAAGGAAAGTAATTCATATAAGTTTGTAATAAGGTGATCCGAAATACTCTGCATAATTGAACACTACTTTCAATTACGTAGCACATTTTAGATTTACATCTTATACACATCTTAGTGTCATCAACATGACAATTCTGCATCGGAAGGCACACGGCGAACTCTACGAAATGTGCAAACAAGGATATAAGCGGATGTTGTTAGAGAGACAGTCCAATCTTTGCCAATGCTTCTAGATAAGTCATTGGATCCAGTCAACCTAGTTCGAGAAAGAGAAGAAGGCCGAACCACCGAACCAAGTCATCGTGGACGCAAGACAGCCTCTCAACGATGGAAGGCAGCATAAGCTCATACTCAGAGCCCCCATGGGTCGTCCGCGTTTAAATCGCAGGTAATTAAGCTAATTTGAGAACGAGGCTATTGATTGAATAAATCCAGAAAATCAAGTCCAACTTATTTTGGGAATAACACGAGTTACCACGGCCATCCACTCCCTATCGGTTGATATCACAATAATGACTTTTCCTGCTGCGTTTTAGCATGTTTTTTGCACAAGCAATTCGCTGATTCGGTTGGCATTTCGTGCTTCAATTACCTTAAACGACAAGCCGTCGAAAATTTCTAATTCGGTTGCCACACATTCACCGGCGAATTCTATCCGCGGTCTTTTTCGACGTCCCGGGGTTCCGAAGGACATTTACCCGTTCAAGGCCAGAACTCCACATCATCAATTGTAGTAACTGAAGCGAATGTGTGCATGCAAGGTTTAGAAAAAAGTCACTTAAGCATGCAACGCATTCGCTGGTTTCTGGTTCGTACGGATGCTGCAGCTGTTATATATTTTTTATTTTAGAGGACGCGCACTGAGTGCTTGAACTTGAGACAAACATACTATAAATCTGTGGTACTTGTTCACATAGCGTTCAGCTGGTTCGTGGTTTTTCATTTACACTTTTTCCATTTCCTTTTAAGTTTCACCACAAATCGACATGCTGCACTGGCTGAGGTAATTGAAAACACGGACATGGCAGTGAACTCACGGAACGGAACTTTGCCGTGTGACAAAGCGGTTGCCGTCCGCATGGGGGTTGTTCGAGATACGGGGTATTTTATGCGATTTCAGGAACCTTTTCTGGTGCTCTGCCCTGCAATGGATGGAACGATTTGTTTGAAAAGTTTTCATGTTGGCGAATAAATTTTAAAGTCTTCATGCTCCGATTGGTTCTGATGCTGGCGCACATATAAACTACGGGTGCATGTGGGGGTTGCATGCTGCCAGGAGTGCAAGCTGTTGCTTGCGGGACAGACGTGTTAATCGAATCTGTCTGTCGCTCAACTTATCGACGAATAGTTAGCTTAAATACGATACTTACGCAATATTTACCATAATTCTTCAAGAGGGGGTTCATAAATAAACAGAATGAACGACCACTTGTCAAGCAATTTTACAAGGCAAGTGTCTTTTTTTGTCTTGGAGTATGATAGCTGTTGTGTCTGTCACTGTTTTTTTAGCACAACTTTAATGTCTGAAAGCCATAATATATGGAAATAAATTTAACTTGGTTACACTGATGCGCGAAGAACTTGCAAATTGGCTGTGCGAACAGCTAAAGAGCAGTCTTGGAAGGAGTTCGGCGAGAAGTTGGAAAGCGACCATAGATCTGCGAAAAAGGTGTTCTGGCAAACCATTCGCCGACTCAGAGGAAGCAAATACAACATCATCGAAGGAGTCAAATCCAAAGATGGTGTGGTTCTTTCCAATGACGAGGACATCTTGCGCAGATGGAGCCAGTACTTTTCGGAGCTACTCAATCCCGAACAGGGCACAGGGGATAACAGACCCGAAGTCTTAAGTGAGGCGGAGAATAGTCCAAGGGTGGATGAAGTCATTTTGGCGATAGATTCGCTAAAAGTTGGCAAATCCGCCAGTGTGGATGAAATCCGGCCAGAAATGCTTAATGCACTGGGGAAAGAGGGAGTTTTATCGCTCTCTCGTGTTATTAAGGCAGCCTGTGAATGCGGTAAGACACCTGGTAATTGTCCCTCTTTTTAAGAAGGGGAACAAAAGAGACTGCTCCCTCTACCGGGGCATATCCCTCTTAAGTCTCCCCGGAAAAGTATACGCTAAGGTTTTGGAAGAGCGTTCTAGAGCTATGGTCGAGCCAAGGATGGGGGATGAACAGTGCTTCCAATCCACTATTCAATTTAGCTGGAAAAGTTACTTTCATAGTTCTTGTTCTTCTTTGTGGAGCTCTCCAAGCATTTCTCCAATCTCAACTCCCTCCATTGGTGTTCCACCTTTTTCAATCCGTGTTGAGTAAATGGTTCCGGACTTGTCAGCACCGAGAGTGATCCCTTTGGAGCCAACATTTTGGTGATACATGTGTAATGCTGCTCAAGGAAGTATGACCACATTTGGAGACTTAATTTGAGTGCCAAGATTACAAAGCCCATTGTGTACATGTGTGCATCGATATCGATGTCTGCAAGTGCTAGAAAACCACATTACTCTTCAAACCCTTCATCGAATACAAGACATGGCTTACCACAATTTCGAGCTAAGGGCAGTGTGCATAATGCCTTGCAAATATTCAAATATCCCACATAATCAGCACTTCA
Source organism: Eristalis intricaria (assembly GCA_964034865.1). Classification (NCBI taxonomy): domain Eukaryota; kingdom Metazoa; phylum Arthropoda; class Insecta; order Diptera; family Syrphidae; genus Eristalis; species Eristalis intricaria. Next base: position 109,635,950 of record OZ035873.1, on the reverse strand, counting down.
ATTCAAATCGATGTTGAGCATAAACCAATCAGTTCTCACTTTCATCAGGAACTTCAGAGCTCAACCTGGCACATTCATGCGAAATCAAAGGCTTTAGAGTCTGCCGCTTGATTGGAAACTGCAGCACAATTAAGGAAATATTAAATTGGGCTCACTCGTCTCTGCCCGTGATTGGGAGCTCAATCCTCCCTTCATCTGTGCTCTGTTACAGAGTCCTGAATAGCCACATGTAGTTTGAAATTGAATATCATTAGCTCTGTATACTCGTACCTCCAACGACTGGAATTACATCTCCCTCCAGCCACGGATGGGATTGCGCTCCAACATGCTTACAATGTACACTCAATGTGCATTCCCATGGCTTCGCAATGAACTCATAACTAAACGCAGCTACTTTTGACTGTGCTCGCCGGCTGCACTACGCTCATGTTAACAAACAGATTGCAATCTGAAAACCATTTCCACGAGGCCCTAGACTAGTGCTTTGCTGAGGGTTTTTGATGAATGCTCACCAGTCGAGTGGATGAAACTGCCGAATGCAGTAGATTCGATGTTTGATATGGTTGAATCAATAGCATTCGATCAATTTCATTGATCATCACTTAATTGTAGCCCCGTGGGAGTACCGGACGTGAATGAACTGTTTTGTTATTCAAAATATTCTCCAAAGTAACACTTTCAAAATGTCCAATCAGACAACAATGCACATTTCCACACAGGGGGAAAAGGAAGTCTCTATGAATGCTGTGACAGAGAATTTTGAGAACTGAAACAGCTGGTCTGGTAATTTTTAGGAATTCGCTCTCGAGTAGATGGGTAACCTGTACGTAAATGACACGTACAGTAAATAAATTTGGAGCCATGCACCGTGTAAAAATTAGTCAAAATGTACGTAAATTTAAGCCAGGAAATATTCTTGTACGTGAAATGTAGGTCAACGAAGGGAAAAGAACAAAGAAAAAAATAATTCGATTGTTTATATTTGATAGTTCCCATAACCGACATTTGCGGAATGCATTTATTGTGTTCATTCGTGTTGCATTCGTTTTGGATGAGTTCAGCAAAATTGTGTTGAAAATTGCGTGAAGAATTTGTGTTTATTAAGAAAACAAAGTCCGAAAGTGACGTTCATAGTGAAGTTCCTCACCACCTTGATGCGCGGGAGTTAAATTCGTAACCCGAGTAAAATAATAAAAAACACAACTATCCGGTGTCGAGTCTCTTTAATGACAAATCATTCATTCATTTTTTAATCTAACTTATGACCCACGCTTATAACACGTTGACTCGCCAACATGATATCGACTCATCAACTTATTGCAATTAGATATCTGATGTCAACGAACGAACATCAAGGTGATCACTCTGCAATGATAAGCTCGTTGACTAGGTTTGAATCAGCATTTCCTGTTGTACTTCTTCTTCTTCTTCTGATGGCGCTACAGTCCGGGGTGGACCTGGACCTCAACTAGTAAACCTCTCCAGCCGTCACGATACTTAGCCAGCTGTCTCCAACTGCATACACCAAGTCGTTTGAGGTCCTTCTCCACCTGGGTGCGCCATCGGTTCCGTGGGCGTCCTCTATTGCCTTGTCCCACTGGTTCAGAGTCGAAGACTCTTCGGGCTGGAACAGTGTTGTCCATGCGCTCTACATGGCCCAGCCATCTTAGGCGTTGAATCCGTAGACGCCTGACTAGGCTCATGCCGCTGTACAGCCCGTACAGTTCGTGGTTGAAACTTCTTCTCCAATAACCATCAACGCAGACAGGACCAAAGACCAAGTGCTTCTTCATCCGCTTTTGAGATTGCCCATGCCTCCGCGCCGTACAGCAGGACTGGGATGATCATGTCTTGTATAAATCCATCTTGGTCCTTCGAGAGATGACTCTACTACTCAATTGCCTCTTGAGCCCATAGAAACAGCGGTTGGCAAGAGTTAATCTGCGTTTGATCTCGGTACTGATGTTGTTTGCACTGTTTACTGCGGAGCCGAGGTAGACGAAGTCCTTGACTAGCTCGAAGTTATAGCTGCCCAATGTGACGCTGCGTCCAAGACGTCGATGTTGTGTTTCCTTTCTCGATGATAGCAAATACTTCCATTTTTTCCCCATTCACCGCTGGACCCATTTTAGCCGCCTCCGTCTCAATACCAGCAAACGCCTCATTGACGGCTCGCTGTGTTCGACCAATCACATCAACGTCATCTGCGTATGTTAGCAGTTGTACGGACTTCTGGAAGATCGTGCCTCTAGTGTTGGCGTGTGAGCCTTGCACGATCTTCTCCAGGATGATGTTAAAGAAATCACATGACAGCGCGTCGCCTTGTCTAAATCCTTTTTTGACATTGAAGGTCTCGGTGAGTTCGTTACCGACCTTGATGGGCCAGCGAGAAATCTCCATCGTCATCCTGCACAACCTAACGAGTTTGACAGGAATGTCAGAACTAGACCTGGCGTTGTATAGCTCGTCCCTATGCACGTCATATGCGGCCTTGAAATCGACAAAAAGGTGGTGGGTGTCGATTTGCATTTCTTGGGTCTTTTCCAGGATCTGCCGTAGTGTGAAAATCTGGTCGATGGTGGACTTCCCTGGCCTGAAACCACACTGATATGGACCTATCAGGTTATTTATAAACGGCTTCAGGCGAGTACACAAAACGGGAGAGAAGATCTTGTAAGCGATGTTCAGGAGACTTATCCCTCTACAGTTGGCCCAGTCAAATGGGGTCTCCTTTCTTGTGGATCGGGCAAACGATACTGAGATTCCACTCGTCGGACATGATTTCCTCCGACTATATCTTACAGATGAGCTGGTGTATGCGCCCAACCAGATCATCTCCAGCTACCCTAAAGATTTCAGCGGACAGTCTGTCCGCACCGGCAGCTTTGTTAGATTTCAGTCTTGATGTTGCTATCTTGACCTCGTCTAAGTCGGGGGGACGGAATTCTCATCGATCATCGTCCATATTGAGTGGATTGTTTTAAATATATTTATATACAATACACAAATTATTATATACAAATTTTACAATATTATTTAAAATATAAATTTTAAAAAGAATATAAAGAAATTTATAAAAAGGAATATTGTGAACAACAACGTTTTGGTGTTTCAAAAACCTTTTTAATCATTGGACGTAGCACAGAAATTCAGTCTATGCCATATCCAGCGAGTATGGTACGAAAAGGGAAAACAAATTGTGACCGTGCATAATAAAAGTAGGTGCCCAAAACTTTTGATCCCCACTTTATTCAGATCTGTATAGAAGAACCTGATGCCAGAAACCCCAAAACAACTGCGTACATTACGCGAGAGGACTTATAACGGGACATTCGGTAGAATTTTGCTGGTCTCCACTTTAAAAAATAAAAAAAAAACTGCACTTTCCAAAATAAATATAAAATTGGAGAAAAAAATATGTGCTCGACGTTATGTACATACTTCAGGCGGACCTCACTGTATTTAGATGATTTTGAGGCTTGGAATAATGTTAAAATATGTCTAGTTTCAAAGATCAAAAGAGGAATAGATATTCAATTCCATTGCAAGCTCTACCATCATTGTGCTGTTCGGCAACACATGCCGGTCTGTACTTATGAACCGTTTAAAATACTGTCACACTCTCAAAAACCATTTTGGTTAAATTCAACACATAGGCCGCGCACAGACAAACGACAAGATTAATGACCTACTACCCGTCGGGCATATAACGAAATGCTTCCATTACCCACACGCGTATGGTCAGCCATGTCTGGTCCGAATGGCCACGACCCCCATCGGACTGAGTGCATCTGTGCATCGGAAACGCTGAACCGACAACTGGGATCAAGGATGGTCATCAATCAAAGGGCTTAGAGGAGAAAGCCCCGACAAACTTAGGGTTGTTCTCATTTCGATTTCAATCCGCAATCCAATCCATTGATCCATCTCCGACTTGTCTATCCATCATCGCGGACCATTTTGACAGCGAGGGCTTCTCGGTTTTCATTTGAAGAATCTCATTCCGCGAAAGCTTCACATGAGTTACCGCTATCGTCCCCGCGCTCATCCCCCATGCAAGCCGCACATCTATTCGTGCACAAACATTACGGCAGCCACATATGACCCAACGTACGCGATAAAAATGCAAATTGTTTGTTTTATTTTCAGCGATTATGCAAAAAGTGAGTTAAGAGAAAACTCTGTTCACATAAGGTTCCCCCATCGCCGTCGTCGCCGGCCCCGTCGTTGTTTGGAGATATAATGCATGTCGAAGCGTGGTGGCGCGACGACTACGACGGCGACGGCAGCGATAAAGGAAGGAAGGATGTTGGTAACAAAGTCTGCACTGACACAATGCATTATGGTGGCTGCGAGTAATGGGACGGTCGGTGTGCACTTTCAAACGGGGATGACTCTATCAGACAGTGAGTCACTCGGAAAACCGCCGGAAGTGTTCCATCTTTGACTGTTGTTCGAAGCTCGAAATGTCGAATGGGCGAGTACATCCGAATGCTGTTTGAGCCTGAATGCGGTTCATTGAGTGGAAAATTGTCAATTCTTATGAACATGTTGAGGGTTGAACAAGCGGACTGGTCGAGAGTTCTTTGGTACGTCAGCAGGTGTGAGTATGTTGAGTCTACCTTAGCTAGTTAGCTTTGAAAGGTGTCTACTGTGAAATTAAATTGTGTGACTTACAACAAAGTAGGTACTCGCACACGCTCGGAGTTTGAAGGCAGGTTCACGGGAGATAGAGGAGAAAGCTCGAAAAAAATTAACAGAAAACAGAAAGAGCCTCGAGGAGGGAGACCACATAAAACAACAGCAACCTTCCTTCATGGAACAGCACGGTTAACAAATGGGAGTTTCTGACGGACAGCTAGACAAACGAAGGCATCGACCTGAAATTCTGGCCTCTCCTGTTGGAACACAGCAGTGAACAATGATCATTTGCTACGCGTTGTCTTTGCCTATGTAGCCGATTTTTGTATAGCGACATCTTCTAAATTCGTACCCAATATCAAGGATATTATGCAGTCGGCTACCTCTCTCTCTCTCTCTCTCTCTCTCTCTCTCTCTCTCTCTCTCTCTCTCTCTCTCTCTCTCCCTCATTTGGTGTGAACCAGCACAAAACAGAACTAGTAGTCTTCACTAGGAAGTGCAAGATACATGCCTTTGTTCCTCCCCCCTTGAGCGGGACTGTGCTGAAGTTGAATACCAGAGATAAATTCAAGAGTCTCATAATATATATTAAATCAATCTGGAAACCCAACATCCAAGGTTGTTAGGCTGAGTCGACGGCTGTGTGTAGCTGAAGAAAGGCCTTCGTATCAGCTGCATTGCACCACGATCTTTACACGATCTAGTGAACGTTACAATTTTGCTGTAGACACTTCAACCGTTTTGGCTGTTACCAAAATGGCGGTGTCATCAGCAAATGTGCCTACAACAGTGTGTTCTTCTTGTGGTAAATCACTAGTATACAGTAGGTATAGCAGAGGACCAAGAACACACCCTTGCGGTACAGCAGCATTCATATTTTTAAAAGCAGAGTATTCATTTCCATGAAAATCCTATCAGAGAGATAGTTCGCTAAAATACTATACAGTTTCCCCGGTAGAGATCGGCATAGTTTATATGTCAGGCCTTCATGCCAAACTTTGTCAACGGCTTGAGAAACATCGAGAAATGTGGCTGATCAAACGAGCTTTTGTTCAAATGCCTTTGCTATTACATCAGTTATACGATGTACTTGGTCAATAGTTGAGTGTTTGCTTCTAAAACCAAATTGGTGATTTGGTATGAGCTGGTTTTCTTCCACAATTGGACTTAAACGTCTAAGCAGGGTTTTTTCAAATACCTTAGACATTATCGGAAGTAGTGAGAGAGGTCTATAGGACTTTTTATCCGTTGGTGGTTTCCCGGGTTTTGGTACCATTATAACTTCTGCCAGTTTCCATTGATTGGGACACGTTTGAGTCTGAGCGCGGCATTCATTTAGTAGAGTAACTCAAGAACGGTGGGTCGCCGTGGCGTAGTGGATAAGTGTGTCGACTTCAGTCGTTCGCTTAGCGCCAAGCGCAGAGCGACGATGTCCAGATTGTTGGGGTTAAGCCCTTCATCACTGCGGCATCGAAAAGAGAGAGCAGGATGCTTCCGTTCTTCCTAGTCCAGGTCAGCCCAGATAGCAAAGTAGATAGCCTAAAGCGAATCAATCGTTTAGGCACTATTGACGTCAAATGGGCAACATTAGAAAGGACAAAGCACACACTCCAGTGTGCTCGCTGTCAAAGGTTCGGTGATTCTCGCTGCGTCAAATGCGCAGGAACCCACATTAAAGGGGAATGTCCATTAGGAACGGATAAGGTTGTCGTGAGGGGCATGCTGACATGCGTTCTCTGCAAGACCAGCGGGCACCCTGCTAATTATCGGGGATGCCCTAAAGTCCAGGAGATGCGAATAAGCATTCAGCCAACGCCCCGAGTTCAAGCTACCACAGTTACTCCAGCCGTCTCTTATGCCCAAATGGCATCAAGTAGGCGGCCGGTACAACAGACAGTGCCGAAGGTTGCCCCGGTCCCAGTGGCCAGGCAACCTGAAGCAAACTTGGATATGCAGACGGTCCTGCTCTCTATCCAGAGGCAGATCGCTCAGCTCCAAAACGAATGCCAAAACCAGTTCCAGGAGCAAGCAGCGCGAATAGACGTCATCTATTCGACGCTGTTTGACGATTCAAACGAGACATCATAATGGTGGCTGCGTACGTAGCCAGTTATTGCTCGCGCCCACGAGGATCTCCTCCGTTTCGGTAGAGCGATCTCTGCTCGGGACAGGAGAAAGTGTGCCAAACAACGGCATTTTTATTGGTGGTTGCACCAGAATCGGTCTCCGCCAGTGTTGGCCCTTCCAAACGGCGAGACAGTTGACCATGGTGGCCAACTTACATAGAATTAAATAAGCTTAAGATAAAAATCATAAAAAATCAAAAAAAAGGTGCACCACGGCGTATAGATGTATATGTTAGGCATATACATAACATATGCACTCTGGTACACACGTCTCTTTGTTACGTACATATTTAAGGTACTTTTATGGTTATGTTAGGTTAAGGTTTATTTTATATTAAGGTAATTTTAAGTTACTTTTTTTTTCATAGGTTAGCTAGGTTAAACCAAGTTTTTCAAGTTTTCTTGGTAAATACTGTCTCTAAAGACTAAAAAAATCGTTGTTTAAGCCGAAAGCACAGATATATATAAATTAGAATAACTAAGAGTACTCGCATATGGTCAGTAGGTTAGGATTTAATACAATAAGTTATTTACGATATATAAGCTAGTTTTAAGTATATTTTGTCTAGCAATAAGTTAATTTAATTTCAATAAAACCAAAATTACATAAAGAAAAGTGCGTCGACTTCTACGCAGAGGGTGCCAGGTTCGAGACCCGAATTTCCAACCTTTGATAATTCACGGCTCCACCTCTTTCGAGTCACTGACAATGCTCAAAGAGTATTCCTGTCTAGAATGAGCTTCTCAAATTTGACCGTTTAGAGTCAGCATTATACTGTAGAGGACCTACACTCATGAAAGAACAATAGCACGCACAACACGAGTGGTTGCTGAGACGCTAGGCATGGGTCCGCCTCGGACTATAGCGCCACCCATATTATATTATTATATTAACTTAAGAACGGTTTTCTTAGGTAACTCTTTGAGAATTTCTCTTGTAATTAAATCGTAACCAGGAGCTTTTTTCCACTCCATTTTTTCTCACAACCTACTTCGAAACAATTTGTTTCCCCTGTGCACTTTTAAACAGTGTACAATTTTGTTATGTTGTCATTTCTGTTTTATAGAACATAGGCTTTTTCAATGACCATCAATAAAGCGCACGGAGAATCGTGTGGTTTCAACTTGAAAAATAACACTATCTCACATTTATGTAGCCTGTTCACAGAAAAATTCATTTGAAAGAAAAAAAACAAATGTTTTTCAATTTAGCAAGCAAATAAGGGAAATCATTTTTAGAGGGCAAAAGCACTGCCATTGTAATTTTGGACGTAGAAAAAGCATTCGTTAGGGTTTGGCATAATGGTCTTATCCATAAACTTATATGATTTAATTTTCCTTTGTATATTGTTAAAATTGTCCAAACGTTCTTGTGTTCCCGTAGTTTCAAGGTATCCATCAATCAAAGTCTTTCAGACAGTCATTTGATTAATGCAGGTGTTCCACAAGGATCTGTACTTGCTCCAGTCCTCTTTAACATTTATACTTCCGATTTCCCCAACTGACGATACTTGCATTTATTCTTCAGATGCCATTGGTTTAAATATTGAGACCATTTTGCAATCTGGTTTATATGCTGTTGAGGTATATTGTCGTGATTGGAATATAAACATTAATGCTTCTAATTTTTTTCACTCGTAAAAGAAAAGCCTGTTTCCTTCCAAGCAACAACCTTCAAATCAACGGTACTCAAGTTGAGTGGAAATCGCATGTTAAAAATCTTGGCATATATTTGATCATTCAATCTTCATGTTCAAGAACTAATAAAAGAGGTTAATTTGACGACAAGAGTTCTCTACCCATTTATATGCCGAAATTCAAACTTGAGCGACGTCAACAAATTAGCAATTTTTATAATTTAATTCCAAGCCATAATGATCTATGGATCCCCTGTCTGGGGTAAGCGTGCAAAAAGTCATCTTCTTATACTCAAAGCAAATTGCTGAAAATGATACTGAATCTTCCCTGGTTTTTCTCAACAGAGGAACTTCACAAAATGGCTAATATTAAAATGGTTTCAGATAGAATTGAAAAACTAAACCATTAACATAACATCTCATGCTCTTTGTCCAACAATGACTTGATTTCAAACTTAGTCTCATAATGAGTGTAAAATAAATTATTTATTTATGTTTATATATATCCTTATTTATTAATAAACATAGTTATTTTTTTTAATTATTTATTTAGTTATTTATCTATTCAATTATTTGTATATTTATTGATTTATTTAGTTAGTTATTTATTTACTTATTTATTTATTTATTAACTTCTATTTGTTTTTTATGTCCTTTATATTTCTACATGTAAATTATTTTATTTCGTATCCTCTCACTCAATAATATATTTGCACGCTGAAATCAAGTGTTGAAGCCGCTTCTGTCTTCCCCCAGCGGCTTTTGTTTTAATGAAGGTTTTTAGTGGCTTTTCCTTCAAAATATATATGAATCTGTGATATAATATTTAATAAAAGTTATACAAATACTTAAGTAGTAAGGTAACAAACCAAGTCTCTGTACCCCTAAAATTCTATTTAAAAAATAAAAAATGTTGGGTGCCACCAAAAGAGAAAAAGAAAAGAAATAAGGGAAATCTCAAGCGAAGCGTACGGGGTATCGCTAGTATTTATTAAAATCGAATTACAAAAAAATATTCGTATTTAAAGCATTCCAATTTCATTTCTAGTATCCTTATCCGAAACATACTCTTTCAAAGGTTTTCATCTTACAATCAAGAAATGTTTTTTTTTGTTGACCAGTGTAATCCATCTCAAAGTGTGTACTTACCTATCCCTCACTGTGTATTTTACTTTTGTGCCACGCATTATTAACTAATTTCGAATATGCATTCACGATTCAACTATGCGCTTATCAGTTGTCGAACTTTTGAACGCGAGTTTTTGGCGTCTGTTCATAACTCTTCCCGGGCTTCTAGTGGCTGGCTCGAATTTCTGAAGAGTTTGACATGGCTTTCGCCACTGCAACAAATATCACAACTTTCGGCGTGATCCACCGCCCTAAACGCAAGCTCCTGAAGAACCCACGAATTGTTCGAAAAATACGAAAATACTTTGTTCCACAGTTAAAATGTCACAAACTCCGTGATCGCCGCTACCGGAAAATGCAACTTTGCCATGAATCATAACGCTAGCGAGAAAAACTAACCAATAAAAATTACAACAGCCAACCACATCCAGCAGACGAGCATGGTTTGCAACGCAATGTCTATTTTCTAGTTTGTCGGACGCAGAGCGAAAGTGGTTTCCAAAAATGCATTGCATCCTGAGCGCAGGAACATCACTTTGACGAGCATTCTCTTCCCTTCCCTCCTCTCAGAATCATGGAGTGCTGTTCATTGGCCCTGAGCTCGTACGATGCGACGCCGAAACGTATTCGCATCATGTACAAGTTGTTAAACTATTCTGCAAATTTCTCAGCTTTTCGCACATTTACAACACGTCAAAGTTCTCGGGGTATGATGGTTTTGCTGCTTCTTCGTGGGGTATTCGCACACGCAGTGCCACCACCCGACTGCCTAATACAATCTCACCCCAGCTGTGCATCATCGCGTATTAGGGGCGGGGATACACATTAACTGAGAGTGGCACGCAGACGGGTGGGAGGGGTGGCGGTCGAGCCACGTTCGGTTACTTTCCGAATCGAGCTGGATTCGTCAGTGGCGGTGAGGTCGTTTGATGTGGTTAGCTGCCATGTTTCTGCCTTTGTTGATCCTGTGGTCTCTACTAGTGGTATGATTTAAAGGGATTTCCTCTCTTCCAGCACCAGCCAAGAGGGATATTTTCGCCTGCGAGAGATAGATTCCGAAAATCCAAACATTTCCATCCCCAAAACTGCAGACACCGAGGACATTTTTGATATGGTTGAGGAAAGATTAATTACCATGTGTCTTGTGATGGATGCTTTGACTTCTCGACGTCGAGACGGGCCACACATACGTCGTGTGGCCTTGTTAAATTTTGCTCAATTTCACTGGAGCGCATGTTTAAGGGGTGTGCGCCGCGCCGGCCACACTGAGTGCTGTTCTGTGCGAGTGGAGCCTTCACAAGCACATATTGGATGTGAACAATTATTTGTGGGTTGAATTCTGGACAGTTGGACATTTATTGTTGGGACATTCAAAATGGTTTGCAAGGATGAACATTTATATGAGATTCTACTCCGAAGGGACGACGAATGGGAGAGGAGGGAAAAGCACTTATCGCACAACAAATTACGTGAACAACTTGCATGGTCGCTGGAGTCGTGGCGACGTGGCAACTAGGGGTGGAAATGGTTCTTCAAATTGAGTATGGCAAGGAAATATATACTCTCAAAAAATACTGCGTTCGGAAGGGAAGGAAGTTTCTCTCGGCAGCTTTGCGAGGATTCAATCATTTTCCTGTGAAATTTTTATTTTGTAACTGGCGCTTGTTGGAGAAATGTGACGTCGCCAACTGCTCACGTACATATTTGATGTTTAAGAAGCGACTTGAAAATTGTTAAGTATGAAATTTCATTGGTGCGCCTTGGCAGTAATACCGATCCTTTTGCCGTGACGAGCAAGCGGCATGACGCTGTCACGGCATCATGCCCCCTCTACCCCAAGAGAGTCGCAATCCATCATTTTAATTCATTCTTATTATGGAATTCATGACAACTTAAATACTAGACAAAAATTCTTAAAACTAGTTGGACGAACAGTGTTAGTTACTTTTTCTAACTTACTGACCCTTGGCGGGTACTCTAAGCTGAACTTAAACTTATTCATTGTCTTTCGACCTAACCTAACATTATTATGCAAAAAAAAATTTAACATGCCTAATATATATTAAGAAAAAATTTTAAAAATTAATGACAGTACATTTTTTTTTAAAAGGAAATTACAGTGAAGTCTCACTTATATGAACTAATGATTGTTGGGCCTGTTCATATAACTGAAAAGTACATATATTAGAACCATGTATAGTATGAAATAAGACATTATTTTAAGGTTAAACAATTAAATTAAAGTACATATTTATTTAGTTCGGTTAATGTACAAAACTTAAAATAATTTTATCTAATATTTTTTGAGTTAAACTCGGTTAAAAAAGCTAGATATTTTTGTTTGAAGAGTTTTCTTAAATCCGAGACTCTTTCACGGATTTTTCTCACCATCAGCAGTTCTTCGTAAGGAAGTTCATTTTCTGAACCCCAATCTATCAGTGTATTAACCTCTGAGAGTTGAACTCATTTTGGTGGTCGATCTTCTGGAGTATCATGGTTGAATGAATCATCATCATCATCCGTATCTTCTATGATATACATGGGATCCTCTGCCAGCTCTTGCAATGCGTGATTGCCGACATTTTCACCAGGGATGAATTTAAGTGAAATAGATTTAGCAGACTGCCCATTTTCTAATGCCATGATAATTTCTCCTTTTTGCTCCATATTTAAACACTTACATCGGTTCCGAGCGTGCATCGACATAATCAAGACGTTTTTTTTTTATAAATATGTACAAACAAATTAACTAACCACACCGAACGATGTTGGCTCTTCGATAAAAAACACTAACTGTCTTGCACGTGCAAATGCAAATGAAACAAAAGAAAACGCAAATTTTATTAACACAAAATAACTGTAAGAATTTCAACAGAAATTCACTTATATGACGATTTGTATATATACACGAGTCATATATTAGAGCATCGGTTCATATAACTGAATTCCAGTAAAAGAATTGGGCGGTTCATTTATTGGAATAATTCATATAACTGAGGGTTCATATAAGTGAGACTTCACTGTACAAGCTAACATACTCAACATAACACTACCTTACAACTACCCTAAAATATGTAAGTCGGCCATTAGTTACAGCTGATATATGTATAAAATCCGCTGCAAGACGTGGACCGACTACTCCCCATGAGGGGTCTGACCTACCCATTCTAACCGGAGTCTAATGAGTTCGACGCTGGAGTTCTCTCGCTCCCCAGCCACCAGAACTTTCGATGTTGCATAGTAACATCCCGCACATCCCTCCTAGATCCCGCCGTACTGAACCGGAGGAGACCCTCCTCAGCTCGTTGTGCGACAGAGTGGTCGTGGTTGAGTCGCCCATCTACAGTTGATCTTTTATATTTTGTATCAGACCGTGCATATCCAAATGGAGGGATGCTTCAGGGGAGACGAAGCCGTTGTGACGTACCCTTTCGTTGTATTGAGGGTTGGGGTAGGAAGCCCCAGAGATCAGATAGTTCACCGAGTTCATCGCTCTGGCAGTATGACTTCAAACCGACTTCAGCAGGAAATTGTCCACTCTTATCAAGTTTGTCCTGTTGTATAAAACCTCATTGGAATAGAATTTTCTATACTGGGACTCTGGAGTTCGATAAAGCCGAAGGCTCATCTTCCGTCATCGCAACTTCTCATGAATGTATCGAAGTCACCCTGCGTGAGAGTAGTGATTTCCTCGATCTGTGCGCGATCAGGTCATCGGCGTACGTAATTACGTGAGGAAGACAAATATATTGAACAGGGTCTGCGAATTAACGGCACCCTGTTGGAGACCATTTTTAACTTGGAATATACCTGTGGAGGTATACCATCTACTGGTAAGCATGTTACACAGTAGGTACAGCAGTGGTTTTGCTAATGCCTATCCAATTGAGCTGGCTTCTAACCATACGGTGTCCAAGGCCTTCTCCAGTTCAATCAAGCAGGCACCCGTACATTGTTTCCGGCTCTTGTTCCATTGGATATCCGACACCAGTTTCGACGCGGAATAAATAGTGTCATGCCCGCTTTGAAACCCAATTGGTTATCAGGAATAATATGTTTCTCCTCAGTCCAGTTGATCAAGGCTCTATTGATCACCTTCTCGAATACCTTGATGATGATCGGAAGGAGACTAAATGACCGGAGGTTGCACGAATTCGAAGATTATTTTCCTCGCTTGGATATGGGTTGTACAATCGCAGTTTCCCAATGCTCCGGATAATGTGCTTTATTCAGAGCATTATTAAACAGGATTGTGTACATATTAACCACACCTTGAGGGAGATGCCTTAACACAATGTTCGAGATCTCGTCGATTCCAACCGACTTTTTCTTTGTAAGTGATTCGAAGACAGCTTTCGGCTCTGTCTTCGTTATGAACGGGGGCTGAACCCCTTCGTCGGCGATGGCATTGTCTGCCATGATATCATTATTGAACACAACAAGGCTGGTGTTCTCAGATGGCCATTGTTGCATGTCTTCTCGAAGTTGCGAGTTGCTAGCCATTACGCAGTTATCCAAGTCGTGGTTCGGACGAACGCTCTCATTCACCTTGTAAACTTCTAAGACCGCTCCTAGTACCTCCATTTTTTCTTGCGGATCTTCGACTACAAAAAAGTTATCGTTGAATACGGCATTATCTGGGTTGATACCTGCTGTATTCAGTATGCGTTCGTTGTCCGTCTTCTGGGAAGCTTAAGACACGGAAGATCGCTATTCTTACTTGGAAAGAATTTGTTTACCTGTGGGAACATGCTTGGGTTGGTAGATCCAACAGCCCGAATCTTACTGTCCCAGTGCAAGTTAACCGAAATTCTATAATTTTGAGCAATCAACGTTTGTACGTTCTTGATGAGCGATTTCTGTGTCCTAATTTTCTCACTATGTCTGTCAGTAAACCGTCTGTACAAGGTTTTTAATCTTGACAGGAGTCTACTTTTTCGTTGGCGGAGTGCGTCGGTTGTCGCATTGCGTTACAAGTTTTCGTTGTTTGTCCGTGTATACCGTGGTATAGTAATGTCCATCGTTTGTTTAATTGTCTCGTCCAATTGAATTAGATACATATCAATCTCTTCGTTTGACAAGTTTCTATTGGACGGTATGTGGAGCTCATTCGAAGAGAGTGCTATTGTCATACGTCTGGAAAAGCGTGACCATCGAGCCTTATTGTAATTGTACTGTAACGTACGTTTGAACAAACTCTCCTAACACCGCAATAGTGTCGCTCTTAACACTGTAAAATTATAATAACAATAATAATATGGGTGGCGCGACAGTCCGAGGTGGACCTGGGCCTAGCTTCTCAGCAACCACTCGTGTTGTGCGTGCTATTGTTCTTTCACGAGGGGAAGGGACCTACAGTTTTTCATGCCGACTCTGAACGCCGAATTAGAGAAGCTTTTTCTAGACAGGAATACTCTTTGAGCATAGTCAGAGACTCGAAAGAGGTGGAGCCGTGAATTATGATAGGCGGTAAATTCGGGTATCGAACCTGGCACCCTTTGCGTAGGAGTCGATGCACTTACCCACTACGCCACGGCGGCCACAACACTGTAAAATTATTGAATCGAAATATGAGTGTTTATAAGTTATGATTAGTTGTTTGTTTCACATCTGCCGGGCGCTCCCTTGACAGCAAAGAAACTAATCAAGAAATCATAGACAACAAGTTCTTCAAAGTTGTCGTACCTGTGTTAATGGCGAATTTCTACCGCAAGCAAACCAACGACCGTACCCTTTCGCGATCCAAAGACAATTGCTCATGCATGTCCTCTCTGATTCACCCGATCTTTGGCCAATCTCTCTTTCACGCGAGAGGGTAGTTTATGTTAGCTGTGTTTTTTTGCAAGCCTATATACGCCTAATTTTGAAGTGCACAAAAAAACGATCATCGGCGCTTGATGATTCATCATAAAATGTTGGCAGCACCGACGACAGTTATGACATTTGCTAAGCAGTCAGGGGTGTAGTCTTGGAAGGTGATGGTTGATCTTTGATGGTCACAATCTTCGATTTTGTAGCGTGACAAGCACTTCAAAGCAAAAACACTTAATATTTATAAAATAAAAAAAAAATTTCATCAAATGAAAAGAATTGTTTAATAAGCCAAAACGGAATGTATAGCAGAGACACTCTGGGTATACCAAAAATTGCATACTTATGGATGCCAGCAAAATTAAAAATTATCTAATTCATAACCAAACCTGCAGATGTAAGCCACATACAACAACCTAAACAATGAATGAATGAATTCAGGAATGAACACACAGAAATTTTATCCGCGCTTATTCCTTAAGCGGCGATAGATATGATGAGTAACTTAAGCGGATATAGGACTCGTTGTTAGTGTTTTTACATGCAAATTGAAAATTAAGCGTATATACGCTTGCAAAAAAACGCAGCTGTTGTTGGTTGAGATAATTGAGGAAAGGGATCATTTTTATTCCTCGTGCAATATCGCTCAGCACATGAAACATCGCTACGAGCCTTAAAGACCCCTGATTGGTACCGATCTTATTGCTGACCTTGTTGTTCTTCAGCTTCATCGACTAGATAGTTTTTTATGTTCTTCATCTCTATGTTCTCTTCAGATCATGCCCACAATTTCAATGAGAATGGGTGCCTTTCCTGCGCCTTGCGCCCAGTCTTTCAACTTCTTTATGAAAGGTATGTGGCCTACATTTTTTTGATATTTTCGAGTTGCAAGGTAACGTCCCCTTTCCTTTTTTCCCATATTCTAGAAAAACCTCTTGTGCGGCCCCTGTTTTGAATTGCAAATGTCCATATGTTGTACGTTTCTTTTGCTTACTCCCGCCGTCATGCAACTGGCTTCTTTTCGTTGCTGTAACATTACTTGGAATTGTTTTTGTCAACTCCTTGAAGGGCGAGCGTGGTGATGCAACCTATAGGGTTTTCCAATAAAGTATTCTAAACTTTGACGGTAGATAGCGGCCATATTGTTAAGGCTACATCATTCAAATTGTCTGCAATTTATTCTGTTTTGATTAATCATCATTCTTCTTCTTCTGGTGGCGATACTGTCCGGGGTGGACCTCAACCAGTAAGCCTCTCCCAGTAAGCCTCTCCAGCCGTCACGATCTTTAGCCAGCTGTCTTCAACTGCGTACACCAAGTCCATTGAAATCCTTCTCCACCTGTGTGCGCCATCGGTTTCGTGGGCGTCCTATATTGCGTTGTCCCACTGGTTTGGAGTCGAAGAATCTTCGGGCTGGAGCAGTATTGTCCATGCGCTCTACATGGCCCAGCCATCTTAGGCGCTGAATCCGTAGACGCCTGACTAGGCTCATGCCGCTGTACAGCCTGTACAGTTCGTGGTTGAATCTTCTTCTCCAATAACCATCTACGCAGACAGGACCAAAAATTGAACGTAGAACTTTTCTCTCGAAAAGACCAAGTGCTTCTTCATCCGCTTTTGAGATTGTCCATGCTTCCGCACCATAGAGCAGGAGAGAGATGATCAAGGTGTTATATAATGTTAGCTTGGTCCTTCCAGAGAGGACTCTACTACTCACTTGCCTCTTGAGACCAATTAAACAGCGGTTGGCAAGAGTAGTTCTCCGTTTAATCTCGGTACTGGTGTTATTCGTACTGTTCACTTGCGAGCCGAGGCAGACGAAGTCTTTGACTACCTCGAAGTTATAGCTGCCTATGGTGACGTTTTGGCCAAGTCGTCGATGTTGTGCGTCCTTTCTCGTTGACAGCATATATTTCGCCCTGTACGTTGAAATGAACAAATTGAATGAATCCCACCTTACAGAAGGAATACGAATGACCCTGACTGTATACTTACCAATCCTCATGTTCTCAACCCGTCTTCATTAACTTCATACTTTTGAATAAGTCTCATGTAATTGTAACGTTCCTTATACCTTAGCACTTATTCACTTACAATCGACCAAGTTGTGAAGGAAGTCCAGTGAACTTTGGGTCAATAAAACACAATATTTCCAAGTGATTATTGTCCGGGATACACATCACAGTCAAGCTCCATCAAGGCGACGAACAAAGCATTTTCTTGGAGTAAACATTTTTCTTCTTTCTGGAAAACTATCGCCGCAGCTTATATATAGATGTAGTTTCGTCGTCGCGCTTAGAGCTTACCCCACCGGAGGAGAGACAAAAGAAAGGGTAATGTGCGACTTTTTACTTTCTACATTCGTGGGAAATTAATGTCAGTCCTGCTGGTAGTGGCTTTACGTGCAGCGGGGATTTCAGTAAAACTCTCCGGGGTGTAGTTCCATGTAATTCCGTGCTTCATTGAGATAAATTATTTTCGTCTCCTTGGCTTTAACATGAGGTATGAGTAGGTCTGTTGGTTAAAATTTAATATTTATTTATTAAATAAAAAATCTGAAGTATTTAAGTATAAATCAATCTTTAGTTCGCTCTGCGGCTCATTGCATTCTCGTAATTCGCCGCCTTTCGAAAATTCTTATTCGTATCTCATCTTCTCATGTTGGAATTGTCAGATCTCCATGAGTGTAGATGCTCCAAGAGAAGAAGAAGAGGAGGCGATAAATCACAGGTTCCCTACCAATCGATAGGACCTTATTTCGATATAATGGTTGATAGAATTAAGTTTTCAATAATGTGGAACTTCAGTCCGGGGTGGAACTGGGCCTTAATCAACAAGATTCTTGAACAAGCTGGTCAAGTTTCATCATCTCCATCCGGTTGTGCCACCTTAATCGCGGCCGTCCTCTGATGCGTTGTTCCACTTGTACGGAGTCAAAGACTCTTCGGGCAGGAGCTGAGTTTTCCATACGTACTACATGGCCAAGCCATCAAAGGCTTTGGATTCGTAGACGCCTGACTAAGTTCATATCGTTGTAGAACCCGTACAGCTCGTGGTTGAATCTTGTCCGTCAACGTAAGCAGGACCAAAGATCGCATGCAGAACTCTTTCTCGAAGAGGCCAAGGACTTCCTCATCCAATAATGAGATTGACTCCGTGTCATAGAGTTGGATAGGCACGAACAAGGTCTTATATAAAGTCAGACAGAGAAATGGCTCTATTACACAATTGCCTCTTGAGCCCGTAGAAACGGCGATTGGCAAGAGTTACTCTGCGTTTCATCTCGGTACTGGTGTTGGTCGTACTATTTACTGTGGAGCTGAAGTAGACGAAGTCCTTGACTACATCGAAGCCAATCACGTCTATGTCATCTGCGTATGTTAACAATTTACGGACTACCAAAAAATACGAATTTCGGGACAGTACACTGTATTTTAATTTTGGACTTATTTTTGTATAATGTTCTTTTATGTGAATTATATGCTTATTATTCCCTCTTCCTTGTTTCAACATTTTTTGTTATTATTAAAAATACTTACAAAGAGTAAGAATAGAAGCCTGCCTGATGATAAGATTTAAATAAGGCCAATACTATTGTCAGACTAAATAAAATGACCGAAACTTTACTTCAACATTTATTACAATACGAACGAACATTGAGTTTAACACGAAGACAAACGACACGACTGGTACGATGGTTCAGCGCGAACTGCCTTGACCTTGTCATCACGGGTGTTGGACCATCGACGTCGGTGTTGCCGTTGACACTATGGAAAAAGTAAGGTAAACACCATGTCGCATTGCATACCCACAGTAGTTCTGAGTTAAGGTGTCATATATAAGGCATCCAGGCGTATATCCGATTGTATATGAAATGGCCCACCGTAGAACAAGGAAGAAATAAGGCATCTTGAATGGAATGCAAACTTCATTATAAATAACAAGCCTTACGAATAAGGAATAAGTTATATTGAAATAAGGATTATTTAAGCCTTACATTGCGTGCATTTTTTGCTGGGAGATTATAGGAACCTACAAACGCAGTGCCAAGAAAGCTATTCAGTATAAACCGAACTTGAAGAACACGCAGAATTTTCGAATCTCCCTTCAGAACTCGAATCATCGAAGATGACGCCAAGTATTTTTATTTTTATTTCGGCTGCATTGCATTAACTTTGGAAATAAGTTTTTAACATTTCCCAACGTTGTTCAAGCGCAAAGCGATTCCGCTGAAGTAGGATACTGACTTTCTGTCAAGATGTCGTACGGGAAAAAAACTGTCAGTGTCAAAATGACCTATGATTTGGAAAAACAAAATACTAGAAGACCCACCCTTTACGTTCTTCTTCTTCTTTTGGTGGTGTTACAGTCCGGAGGCCAATACTATGGCCAGCCGGCACGATTTTAAGCCAGGTGTCTCCAACTGCGCCCACCAAGTCGATTAAGGTCCTTCACCACCTGGGTGGGCCATCAGTTCCGGGGGCGTCCTCTATTGCGTTGTCCCACTGGTTTGGAGTCGAAGACTCCTCGGGCTGGAGCAGTGCTGTCCATGCGCCATCCTAGCCATCTTAGGCGTTGAATGCGTAGACGCCTGACATCATTGGCCCATTTAATAAAATTCTTTTGTCAAAATGTGTGTTCTGTTTCGGCAACGTTCCGGCGCTTCGTCCTAATTTTCGTCGAAAAATCATCTTCAGCGATGACGCTCATTTCTGGATGAATGAGTACGTCAACAGACGCATTTGTCAAAATTGGGCCGATAGTAATACGCATGAGATGCAAGAGCGTCAAACATAGCAAATGCATCCCTAGTAGTAATCGTGGAGGTTGTTCTTGTCGATCACTTCACCAACCCTCGTCACCGATTTTTGCATGAAATTGATTTCGCGCTCTGGATAGGCGCCGCAAGCTCATAGAAGTCCTCTCTAATAAAGACATTATCTTCGTCGATAGGGGCATAGTCGCATATGAGAATGATGTTTTAGAATCACAGCCAAGCGAATAATCCGATGCATCGCAAATTTTGATGCTAAACGATGCATGAAATGAAAGTGCGCACTGTACTTGTTAATTTTTTCAACATATCTGTTGGCCTACAGGATAGTCACCCAAAAATAAACAGACATAGCGGCAACCTTGCTGATGATGATGGCACTTTTCCATTGATATGTTGGGATACGCCGCCACTAGACGGCTTAGTTTTGACTTACAAAAAGATTGTAGAAGCAAGCACATTCACTGGGTAAAGATCATCCTTTAAATAGATTTTTGCTCATTGAATGCTCAAATCGCGGTGATGGGTGGAGAATAATGATAACTGTAGTGTATTGGCAGCACAACGGTATAGCGTGAAAGCGTGAAAAGGGCTCTTCGATCATCATACTCATTGCATGCATTCAATATAATAATATGGGTGGCGCTACAGCCCGTAGAGGGCCAGGGCCTAGCTTCTCGGCAACCACTCGTGTTGTGCGTGCTATTGTTATTTCACAAATGGAAGGGACCTACAATTTAATGCCGACTCCAAACGGCGATGTTGAGAAGCTTTTTTCTAGACAGGAAATACTCTTTGAGCATTGTCAGTGACTCGAAAGAGGTGGAGCCGGGAAATATGAAAGGTGGTAAATTCGGGTATCGAACCTGGCACCCTCTGCGTAGGAGTCGACGCACTAACCCACTACGCCACGGCCACCCACTGACATGCATTTACGCTCTTATTTTTGTTGTCTTGTGTGCATGTCCAATCTTCTTTCAGAGTAGTTTAGTTGTCCAACCACCGACAAGCTTGGATGAGCTGGTGAGTCGACACTACTACTACTATTTACTTGCAATAATTAATTTTATTAATTAAAGAAATTTAAAAATAGATATTTTAATTAATATTGATAATATTTGTGCCAGCAGTTGCGGTTGTACAAATAACATAAGTAAATTTAATAAAATTTTAATATAAAATAATAATAATATTAAAATTTAATTTAAAAGTTAAATTAAATTAATTTTAAAATAATAAGCAATTTAATTTTAAAGTAATTAATTAATTCTTTAAAGAAAAAATTATTGACGCTATGAAATTTTAGATAAAAACAAGGATTAGATACCCTATTATATAAGATATATATAGAGCAAATTATTTGAGTAGTAGATATATTCTTAAAACTTGAAAAATTTGGCGGTATTTTAGTCTATTCAGATGAACTTGTTTTATAATCGATAATCCGCGATGTACCTTATTTAAAATTGTAAATCAATTTATGTATCGTTGTTATTAAAATATTTTATAGAAACAATAATTTTCTATAATATATATAAAAATGAATATCAAATCAAGATGTAGTTTATTTTTAAGTGTAAATGAGTTACAATAGAATTTATTTATGTGGACTTTAATATGAAAAATTGAATGAACTTGGATTTGATATTAAATTAAAAAGATTAATAATTTGATTTTAGCTCTAAAATATGTACATATCGCCCGTCGCTCTAGTTATTAAAATAAGATAAGTCGTTACATAGTCGTAACATCAATCAATTGAAAGCTTATTAAGTCAAGTACTTCAATTACATTGAAAAGATTTCTGTGCAAATCAATATAAATTTATTAATAATTATTAATACAATTAAAAAAAAAAGTATTGAAAATAGTTATAAAACTTAGAAGTTTTAGCTAACGCGTCGTCTGGTTAAGTCATGGTCGTGTGCTACTCTGATACAAGATATAAACTGTTGAGGTAGGTATTGCGACATCAAGACCAGCAAGACATTTTAGATCGGCTTATTAACTGTACAGTCAAGTTTTTGTTTCGACTTCTCTGGTTCTCAAGGGTTAGTTGATCTTGTGGTATAAGGCTTAGCTTGACAATGTCCGCAATATATGCGAGCTCCTGCACAGACTTGCGTGAGTTCGAAAACTGCGCATCGCCTTGTGAAAATCATTTTCTGACATTTTAACAAACTGATACCCCCCACCATTTTTTTTTTTGGTATTAGGTTTGTTTATGGGACCCTGAGCCTTAACTTACACTTTCTGCTAGCAGTAAGGAGTTTGTCTACCTCGGGGAAAGCGTAAACTCCACAAACGACATCACTGTGGAAATCCTACGTAGAACCGCCTTTGACAACCGGTGTTACTTTGGTTTGTCATAAGAACTGGCGTTAAGACTCCTGACTCGAAGGACTAAGATCATGCTCTACAAAACCCTTATTTTGCCAGTCCTGCTCTATGGAGCCGAAAGCTGGACGATTAGCAAAACTGCGGCGCTGATACTTGGTGCCTTCGAACGAAAAATTCTACGTCGGATATATGGTCCCGTCTGCGAGGAAGGGGAATGGAGGAGAGGACACAACCGCGAACTCTATGAGCTGTACAAGGATGTGGATGTAGTCTGGAAGACAAAGATCCGTCGACTGCACTGACTCGGCCACGTCGAGGCCATGGACAACAATGCTCCAGCTAAGAGGGTCTTCGAATCCGAGCCTCCTTGGTCGAGAAGGAGAGGAAGACCGAATCTTGGTCTTGATGACTGGAAACAGAGTGCCCAGGACAGTCAAGAATGGAAAGCAACTATCGCTCAGCCTCGGACCCTGCATGGGTCGCCAGCCTGATAAGTAAGTGAGTAAGTGGTAGCAGTTAAAACACTATGAAGAATATTTTCCCGGCAACGCTACTGTCATGTCTGTTATATATTGTTAAGGAGCTTGACACACACTCGGGGAAACAATCAGCATATTCCCACAATCGCCCAGGTATCCAGTTAATTTTGCAAGACGCTGATGATGCACATAGCAAACGAGCGAACGATACAAATAGAGGTGCAACTGAGACTCGCACCTGAGTTTTATTTCATCGTTGAACATACTTGGACGATTGTACTTATCAATCACTTTAATTTAATAAAGTTTATTCAAAGAAGTTCACAAGTCATTTTTGATTCTTTTTTATTTCGACCTTTTGTTTTGTTGTTTGTTTCGGTATTTCTTCGGGGTGATTACTAAAAGAGAAAGGAACGGCAATACTAGTGACAAAAACCCATCATAAATACCAGCCCGACCTTTACAAGTGATCGAGTTAAACTGTGTGCAAAACATACTTATAAAATTACTGACATTACGCCCAGCCGTAACAACATACTTGTGAAGAGGGAAGAAGATTCTCCAATACGAATACGAATAAACGCATACAGTGGAAGGTCTGAGTATGAGGATATTTCTTCTCATTTTAGTTGCAGTTGCGTCTGAGCCACTTTCACAAGGGACATTTTTCCATTTCGCAGACTTAGATCTCAATTCTCATTTTTTTTTCTCTTTTCCACCATTTCTTACGTATATACTACGGTTCCAATGTCCAACATCAAGAAGCCTCACGTCCCTTGTGACAATATTGAAAAATCGGTAACGAATTTAGCGCGTGTGAGATCAGCCTTTTTTGTGCTTTTCTAGCATCGAAGGAACGTTTTGATGCATTACATTGAGTGAAACATTTTTTGTATGAACATCTCTACTTCGCACTTATCCGTTTTCCCTCTATTCCGTATCTCAGTATGCGCAAACTGCTGCAAGATCTTTCCCACTAATGTTTTTCTCGCCATTCATGTACTTAGCGATGTTTCTATACATTCATATGGACTCTCTTATCTACACACAATTATTAGTTAAAACCGCGTATCTAATGGATGTTGAATTGCCGCCCATTGCTGGATCTTGAAAGCCTTCAAACCAAAATAGTGTCGAAGAATGCGGTGGTCCCTCACTCACTTCACGTTTAAGACTTGGAATCAGAAATGCTCTTTAAAGCTTGGGCAAATTAGAAAACTGCGCAGCTTCTTCAAAAGCATCTCTACAACTGACAAGCATATTGACATGTTCAAATCCGTACGAATATCTATCACTTATTTTGCGTAAAGGGGATGTATTCTTTCGCAGCAAAGCGTGTCCAAAATCTGTCAGGACCGCAGATACACCTGCTGTGAGTGTCTACTGAAACATCAAATGGTTCCATCTCCAGCGGCTATCGATCTCCACTCGCTTGACAGAGACACAATGACCCACAGTGCCAGTGATTGTATTCACTTCACAATATTTTCAGTTCATCAAGATGAGCCAGACAACAAGGCTAATTTTGGGACCTCAGTCAATTGTTTGACACTCCCTCCCTTGCCTTCTGTTGAAAGATCTCCATGAGACGTCTTGTTTTTCCCGAAGGTGTCCCCTTCCTCCACCACACTGGCCACGTTAGACAACGAGCAGCAATACCCCGGGCAAGGGCAAGATTGTTGTTTTGCTTTCATGTTGGCTGTGATTCAATTTGATTTTCCGCACAACATCTCAAATTCTCAGGAGACGAATTATTGAAATAACTTTGATTTTGCGTTGTCCTCTCCATCCGTTCTCCATCACCCACAACCGCCAATATTTGACTTATCGATTGCTCTTGCATCTGCCCCACCACCGATTCAACTACACGTGAATTCAACCCCCAGTTTGCGATAGCTGAACTCACAAATCCTCCTCTACCCAAAGTCAACCAAATGCAAATAATGTTTGTTGAGACAATATTGAACACTTCATTTCACTCACAAAAAGGATTATCGTCTTGTCATAAATTAAGTCAACAAGTTTGATTTGCCACACAATCAACCTCACTCTCACCCTCGCCCTGTCTCCATCAGTGAGCAAGAAAAAAAAAAAACTGTGACCCAAGGGAGAAAAAATAATTCACAAATACCAAGCGTTAATATTTCACTTCACATTCCGATACCATTTCAAGCGAAATTAAAATTTCATTTTTTCCCTCTGAGTCCTTCCATTTGGAATTCCCCAGCAGTAAATCCACGATTAGGATGTCTGCCAGAATAAACACAAATTATTCCCATCGCAAAACGCTTTCGTGGCACTAAGCTGGCATTGAGAAATAAAAAGTGAAAACGCCAAATAAAGCAATCGAAGTGCACACACAGTACAGGGAAAACAAAAAAAAGGAGAAAACACCACCACCCCTCCAGTGGATTGCGGGAGCAAACAGACAACAAATACACACCTCCCTCCAAGGCACACACACCCCCCATTACGGCATGCAGATTCACCCAGTTTACCCATGTAATTGATTTGAATTTTCGATCCATTTAGTTTACTGAATGATTTCATCAACTTTCGCCATCGGCTCGCCAGCAGCGCGGTGGCGGCTGCTGATGGCTGTCCATCGGGATGCTTTTTGCCGATGATGATGATGGAGGTCAGATGACGCCCAGTGTTGCCACTTGTTGGATTTGGTTGAATCGTGATCAACCACATTGTGCATCAACAGATTAAATTCATCAGCGTTGTTGGCTGTTAAATATTCAGTTTGTATAATTACAATAATTTTCATTGCAATTATGGACAGTTGCTGTGGCTAGAGGCTACTGATCCGCTGGGAAGGGAGAGGGACTTAATGTCATTGATTTTGTCATTTAAAGCAAGGATTTCCAGATTGATTTTGATGAGGGATCACTCCTCTGGCATAATCGGGGACGGTGTGGACAGCTGACAACTTTACAATAAAAATTTTCATTTCAAAATTAAAGCAAGATTTGAATTTGCCACCATTTGTTGCACTGTTGGAAAAGGTACTGCATTCAGTACAATTTAATTTTCTTTATTTATTTATTTATATCTTAAGATAGAATCTTATAACATAATGAAAGTAATAAGGCTGTGTAAGACACTGAGTATAGACATTTAATATTTCATAGACATAAGTAAAATTTCATAGTCAGTGTTGCCGCTGGGAAGATGTGAAAAAAAAACAGGAGATCTCCTGCTTGACTTTTTAAAGTATGAGGACATTTAAACTTTATTTACAAACAGCTAAAAACTAACTTTTTACTTTATTAGAACACCGTTTTATCGAGACAGCCGGTTAACTGACGCAAATGAAAAATTAAGGAAACAATACGGAAACATCGCCTCCCTCTTTGTTCTTTCTGGTATAGATGCTGGCAACACCGCACAGTGGTCGATTTATGGTTGCTAGCTGGACTTAATATTTATAAATAATAAAATCACCTGCAATGACCTCGTTAGGATGTCGTACGCTGGAGTCGGCGTACTAAACGTCTCATGTCCACAGTTTGGAGGATGGCATTGTTACAATGACCACGAAGTCTGATACTTAGCTTTCGAGCGGAGTTTGTTATTCCTTCGTCGAGGGTAGTTATCCCTAGGTCCCTTTGTATATCACAATTCCTGAGATTCCAGGGAGCTTTCACAATATCCCGTATAATTTTATTTTGAATATAATAATATAATAATATGGGTGGCGCTACAGCCCGTAGAGGGCCAGGGCCTAGTTTCGCAGCAACCACTCGTGTTGTGCGAGCGATTGTTCTCTCACGCGTGGAAGGGACCTACAGTTTAATGCCGACTCCGAACGGCGATGTTGAGAAGCTTTTTTCCAGACAGGAAATACTCTTTGAGCATTGTCAGTGACTCGAAAGAGGTGGAGCCGTGAAATGTGAAAAGTGGTAAATTCGGGTATCGAACCTGGCACCCTCTGCGTAGGAGTCGACGCACTAACCCACTACGCCACGGCGACCCACAATTTTCAATTTCAAAATTTTATTTTGAAAGGACTGAATAAATCCTCTGTTATTTGATTTGGTACAACCCCATAGTTGTATGCCGTAAGTTCATATAGGCTTCAGTACTTACTTGTTTAATTGCAGTTTGTTGTACATGCTTAGCTTGGAGTGCCTTCCAAGTTGCAGTTCCAGTTCATTCCTCTATCAGGTGTTCGAGCTCATCCCGTTTCCCATGTGAAAAAACATGGGCCTTCCACTTGAGTTTCACATCTAGTGTCATATCAAGATATTTTGCTTCATAATCGTACAGAATTAAATTAAAATTATTTCTACAGAATTAATGTAAACTGGTCGATTTTCAATATTTCTATAGGTAAAATTTATGAGCGTTGATTGGGTCTTATTGGGAGAAATGCGCCAGAGTTTTGACCAGTTTATTTTTTTCCGGAGCTCGTTGCGGACTCAACTGAACTTCCCGTTGCCAGGATCGCTGTGTCATCCCCAAAGTAGTCACAAGTGTACCCGCAGTTTGAGGTATGTCTCTAGTGTACAGAATGTACAATGTAGGGCCAAGGACACTCCCTTGAGGGACTCCTGCTCGGATCTCTTTAAAATCGGAGTATTCAGTTCCGTGTTTAACTCTAAATATCCTGTTATCGAGATAAGATTCTATTATCTTATACAAGCTTATCGGTAGAAGACTGCTTAGGTTGTATTTTAGGCCTTCATGCGAGACTTTGTCGAAGGCCTGGGAAACGTCAAG
This sequence comes from Eristalis intricaria, assembly GCA_964034865.1. Taxonomy (NCBI): domain Eukaryota; kingdom Metazoa; phylum Arthropoda; class Insecta; order Diptera; family Syrphidae; genus Eristalis; species Eristalis intricaria. The sequence goes on along the minus strand of OZ035873.1, from coordinate 109,608,286 downwards.
TAGGGCGGTGGAGGAGATCTTTTCCTCTTCTAATGTTCCTTCAATTTTATTCGTTTTTCTGTATACCTGGTCAATTCTCGAGTGTTTCGCTCGAAGCCCGAATTGATGGTCAGGTATTAGATGCTTCTCTCCAATAAATTTTTGTTGAATGCGTTCTAATAAGAGTTTTTCAAAATTGTTGGTTATTATTGGTAAAAGCGATGTGGATCAGTACGACTTTTTGTTGTTCAACGGTTTGCCCGGTTTTTGAACCATTATCACTTCTGCAACCTTCCATGAGTCTGGAACATATAATAGCCTAAAGGAAGCGTTAATTAAGTAGAGGAGTTTAAGTAGCGCCTTTTTCGGCAAGTTCTTCAGGATTTGTCCGGTTATTAGATCATAGCCAGGAGCCTTGTTGTTTTTTAGATTTTTGATTGCCTGGCAGAGTTCGATTAGCGATACACTTTCAATACTACAGCTGTCAGATGTAGAAGTTACACTTGGATCAACTTCCAACATTTGTCCATCAAAGGGCTGGAATGTTTCCTCCAAATGTTCGGCAAAGAGATCCGCCTTTTCTTTATCACTTTGCCCACTCGTCATTGTTTTTCTTGATTGGCGCGGCCTGCATTTGGGGCTTCTTGATATATTTTACTTCTTTCCAAAGTGAGTAGTTTGGACTTTAATATGATATGAAAGGTTTTTTAATTTTTGTAAGCATATCTAATGCTTCAGGAGGAAAAGATTTATTTTTGTTTTTGGAAGATGCCTTATATCGCTTACGATAGGACCGGAAGAAATTAACAAATTATGGAGATCTTCCTCGTTGGTTATTATCCGTGACATCTTTCTTGAAAAGCTTTCACGGTACAGCTTATAACCTTTTTGGCGGGCTTCCAACAGTTGGCCAATTGGAACAGCGAAGTTCTCAATAACGTCAGCACCATGAAGAAGTATTTTATGGATGCTCACAGGCATTTTATACCAATTATATTTGCTGACAAATAGTTTGGCTGTATCTAAGCAATACTTCCGAAATTTTTGTGTGTCAACTTTCAATCCCGATGAAAGAGTAATCAGCACTATGCCAAAACGCTGAACGAGCTCATGGTCAATTCCTATGACAGCGCTGTTTTTGCTGGGTCCTTGGAAAAGGTACGTGCAGTGTTTCCATCATTGGTGTTACCTCCTCCTTGTTTCGGAAAATAGCAGAGTTGATGTGCTCTTCCAGGCGGCGCTTATACTTAAGAGCAAACTTCGTAACTTCATCTTGGACTGATGAAATTCCAAGATCTCTGTGGATATCGTAGTTTGGTACATACCAGGGTGCGTTGACGATGGCCCTTAGCACTTTATTTTGAAAAGTTTGTAGTATGTTTCTATTACTTTCTTTGGTACAACCCCATAGTTGTATACCATACGTCCAGACGGGTTTTAGCACTTGCTTGTGTATAAGCAATTTGTTGTCAGTACTTAGCTTGGAATGTTTTCCAATAAGCCAGTACATGTCTTTGTATCTTAATTGGAGCTCCTCACGCTTCTTTTTGATGTGCTTCTTCCATTTAAGCTTTACATCGAGAGTCATTTCGAGATATTTCGCTTCATTGCCGAAGGGTATTTGAACATTATTTATAAAAACGGGCAAGTTATTCACGTTCTTATACTTGAAATTTATATGAACGGATTTAGCTTCGGTAAGCTCAATTCGCTGAGTGTTCGTCCATGCGTGTATCCGGTCTAAGGCACATTGAAATTTTCTAGTTGATTCTTCGACCGTTTTGGCACTCACCAAAATGGCAGTGTCGTCAGCAAATGTGCCTAGCAGTGTGCCTACGTCCTGCGGTATATCGCTGCTATACAATAAGTAAATGAGGGGACCAAGAACACTTCCTTGTGGTACTCTAGCTTGTATAGATTTAAAGGGGGAGTATTCTTTCCCATATTTCACACGGTAGATTCTATCCAATAGATAGTTCGATAAAATTGTGTGTACCCTCGGGAGGAATTGTTGAAGAAAGTGTTTCAAGCCTTCGTGCCAAACCTTGTCAAAGGCTTGAGAAACATCAAGAAATACTGATGAGCAGACTTGCTTTTGTTCAAACGATTTTTCTATAACATCAGTTATGTGATGTACTTGATCAATAGTTGAATGCTTGCTTCTAATACCGAACTGGTGGTTAGGAATAATTCGTCTTTCTTCTACAACCGGGCTTGAACGTCTAAGTAATATTCGTTCGAACACTTAAGACATTGTCGGAAGAAGTGAAATCGGTCTATAAGACTTTTTGTCTGTTGGGGACTTACCCGGTCTCGGCACCATTATTACATACAAAAGTAATGTTTGATGTGTTTTCTATACTTTACTTTACTTTAAAACTCATTTTTATTTTTTAATTCATGATTCTTACACAAAAATGATTAAATCTTAAGATCTCAATATCTAAACAATTCATATTCTTAAAATCTATCTTACTGACCCTTTGCAGGTGCTCTAAAACAATCTAAACTTACTTATCTATTTGCCTTTGGGCGTCTACCACTAATATTGTTTTTTTTTTGCAGTCCATACGCTCTAAACATTTTTTTTAATTTTCTTAAAACTAACTAAATCTACGCTAAGCCCTAACCCTTATAAACTTAAACTTCCTTACACTATGTCCGCCTTTGCGGACGTGTGTACAAGGGCTTGTACGTTATTTATATGCTTGACATATATAATCTACACGCCTTTATACACCATTTTTTTTGTTTTCGGTTTTGTTTTTTTTTTTAGTCTAACTAACTTAAATCTATGTAAGTGGGCTTTTGTTAAATCAGACACTGGCGATGGCGGAGACTGGTTCTTGTGTAACCACCAAAATAATGCCACTCCTTTGCACTCTCTCTCTCTTATCTCGAGCGGGGATCGTTCTACTGAACCGGAGTTGATCCTCGTGTTCGCGAGCAATATCCGATTCATAGTGGATTCGCCTGTCAGCTGTTCGGCGTACAGCGTGAAAGATTATAGGACATCCACTCATGTCCTGAATCAGATTTAATGAATCTAAATAGAAGAAAGCCTCAGGTGTAATAAAGCCGGTGTAACGCACCCTCTCATGATACATAAAGTTCGGGTAATAAGTCCCGAAAATCAGACTGTTGGTAGACATCGTACTCCTTGCAATGTGTCGTCGCGTTAGTGAAATTATGAAATTGTCTACTCTTTTCACGTTAGCTCTGTTATACAAGACCTCGTTGCGATAGTAATTCTTGTACTCGGATTCAGGTGTCCGATACAATCGGAGACAGGTCCTAAGACACCGTCTCTCGACCACCTTCATCTTTTCCATCTGGGAAGGGCTCACGTTGAACCAAAGGGGACAACCATACACCATGACTGGCCTTATGAGGGCCATGTATTGTGTGTTTTTTATTTTTCTATGTCGTCTTCGTTCACAGTTCATTTTAATTCACTATCAATATATTCACTAGAAATAATTTATAGATATGGCAAAACAACGTTTGCCAGGTCAACTAGTAAAATATAAAAATACTTTCAAATACCAGCACAAAAAAATTAAGTTGATGATATGTTTTCGGAATCCCTGCAGGTATACTTATCTCTTGATTTTACTTGGTGATGTTTTTGGATGGGACTAGCCAACATCTATGGCCGTTTTCACACAGAAACATTTTGTCGGCGATTTTTACATCTTGTTGGCAAGGGAGGTGAGACGTGCTAGGCGTAGCACGCGTCTGGTGTGCTCGGAGCTTGCATGTGAGATAGGGGTTAGGAAACAGAAAAAGTTCAGCATTGAGATCTCAATTGCAGATATTGAAAGATTTCCTATGTGAAAGTGGCTTGAGATCACAAAAGGGAATTTGAAAGAATCGCCGACGAATCTTAGTGAATGTGAAAGCAGCCTATGCAATGGCAAAGAGAAAAAACAGGACAACCCGCCACTAACCCAGTTTCTGGCAGCTGAGACATAGAACACTGGGAAAACATTTCCTCTCAGACTTCTAACAACTAACACAAATGCCATTAAAACCTCTTTTCGGACATGGGGATGGTTGAGAAAACATAACAAAGATGGGTCGAATGATTGTGGAAAGAGTATAACAATAGGTTTTACTTACTTACTTAGCAGGCATACGACCCTCTGAGGGTCTAAGCCTAAGCAATCGCTGACGGTCTTAGGCACGGTGCTTCCAGTCTGTCTTGCATCTGCGATTACTTGATCTTTGTACCGGAGATTCATTGTACCTCTCCTTCTCGAACCAGAAGCCTCGGATTGTGTCCACTACCTCGATGTTTTCGAGCCAGTTTAGTCGACGGATCTTTGCTGAGTACATCCACACCCTGGCAAAGCTCACAATACGCCCAGCTGGACCTAATTCTACGCACCTACCTAGCCTAACCTTATCTTAGGCAAGCTCTATGTTGATCTCTATGATGGTGAAATACTGATAACGTTGGTTGCCAATACGCGCTGTACAATTTCTTTTTAGTTATTGAACTTAAATGCCTCTCGAAGCATTTTTTCATAAATTCAAGATACCACTAGCAATTGCCCTGACTCAACTCTGTACTGAACTGACCCTAAACACAGACTGTGTCCAGCAAAGAATGCGGTTCGCCACCCAGCCCAAGGCAACGAGTTAAAATCTTGTGTTCGTAGACAAAATATCAAACGTTCTCGTCATTACTGCAAGCAGCAGTGTTTCCACAATCCTAATAAGGCACATCGCCAGCACATCCCTTAAATAATTCACGCAACTGAGTTTCATACACTGTGCCGCCTTAAATTTCACCACCCGGAGTAACGCTGTGAGGATGAGGAAAATATTTCAAGTATTTTCTTATCTCTCTTTGGATTTTTCCCCCCCAAGTTGAACAGATAAGGATGTGGTGCAGAAGAACTTCGGGATAAGTATGTACGTATGGACGCCTTCAAGGATTTTGCAACCGTAAAATATTTTCCATCCTTGGCTAACTCAAGTGCATTGCCGCAAGGTGCAGTGAATTCGCCGCCGTGGCAATGCACTTACAACTCCACACGCTGTGATCATCAACACACACGTATCGTTGTCAAACACATGTAAAATTGCTACAATGCACAAGAATGATGCTATAGTACAACCTTGTCTATTGAACTGTGTACAGTTGCTCAGCACTGTACGGGGTACACATTTAATTCCTGTCAACCTCATGCGCTCAGACTTAATTTAGTAAATTCACTTGCACGGTGTGAAGTGCTTTCCCGGCTGCTGGTTCAACTTGCACGCCGAAGGCGAGGCACGTTCTGTTGCCGGTGATACACTGAACACTGGCAAACTTTTGTATTTGGATGATTTGCACCATCGCAACATATTTCCGGTGCAGAGTCTTGTTTTTGTTTGGTAAGTTATCCACAGGCAATGAAGGGGTGGGAGGGATACCCCCTTACAGGACTTGGTACTTTTGTTGCCACGTCTCTTGTGTGGCTTGTTGGCGTTCCTTGTGGCATAACTTCACTTTTAAGAACACTTGGATACACCAATTTCTGCAGACAAGTTGAAATTTAGGATACTTCCCAAGTTCAGGGGATAATGCTTGCGGCTTAAGCCAGAGTCAATGTCGGCCAGGTGCTGCAGCATTCATCACAAGGAACTATTTGATGCGAATATGGCACATGGTGGCGTTGCCAATGATAGAAATGGTCTTGACTTCTCAAGAAAATTTTCAGGGCATTTTAAACTCACTAATGATGAAAGGCTGGATATATGGTCTCGTCTGCGAGGAAGGCCAATGGAGAAGAAGATACAACCGCGAACTCTACGAGCTGTACCAGGATGTGGATGTAGTCGGGAGGCAAAGATCCGTCGACTGCACTGGGTCGGCCACATCGACCCATGGACAACAATGCTCCAGCTAAGAGGGTCTTTGAATCCTAGCCTCCTGGTTCGAGAAGGAGAGGAAGACCGAATCTCCGGTATAAAGACCAAGTAATCGCTGATGCAAGACAGCTTGGTCTTGAAGACTGGAAGCAGCTTGCCCAGGACCGTCAAGAATGGAAGGCAGCTATCATAAGTAATGAAAAAAGGCATTGGGAATCGATGGAAAACCGAATATTGTGCTTCGTCATCGAAGCAGTTCTTAACTGTTCAACAACGCGCTGAGTAATGCGTATTACCACGCGCACCAAACACGCGGGAACAAAATTATCTCAACAATCTCCGGATTAGTCTTCTTCCCTGTATAAGCAATGTTCTTGAAAAGTTAGTCATTCGAGTTCTGAAACCGTGGGCTAAGGAAAATGAAATCATACCGGAAAACCAGTTCGGATTCAGGGCGGGGAATGAAACCACAAATCCCGCGTCCAAACTGATATCCGACATTCAGTAGAATAAAGACAAAAAACAAAGCTTGGCTGGCTGCATGATTGACTTAGAAAAAGCGTTCGACTCCGTTTGGTTGGATTGCCTTTTCCTCAAGCTGGTCAGGCTCGGCGTAAGTATACCTATGCTATACATGATCTCTGACATGATAAAAGGTACAAGGTTCGTGGTGAAAAGTGGTACTGTAAGTTCTATCACGGTCCTTGACATCAAAAATGGTCTGCAACAGGGGGCGGTTGGTTCGCCGATCTTAGAGGTTCCATGCCGCACTTAATTGCTTACGCCGACGATCTAGTAGCGTACAGATCAGGTCCGAAGGTCACAGTGATAAGTGACTTGTTGCAATGTGACTTCGAACAAATTCAGCGATTTCTCAGCATTTTGGGATAGCCACACAGACTTACGCAAGTTCGGCATAGTTGACCAGCAGGACTTGGGCATCTTGGCATTTGGTTGGAAATATACCTGTATTTTGGCTAACATATGCTGCTCTGCTCTGCCTTTGTGGCAAGAGGGTTGTCTTACAGCAGCCAACTTGATACCAGGGTAATGGAAATCTGCTACATGGTCCTCATCGGGCCAATTATGGCGTACGGTTGTCCACTGTGGTTCAACGTGAGTCCTTCCCAAATGAAAATGGTGAGGTTCCTCGAAAGACAGTGTCTCCGGAACTATCTCCGGTTGTATCGTACACCCGAGTTGGAGTACAAGAAGTTCCTAATGAGGTCCTGTACAACGAGCTAAAGTTGGACAGGATTGATAATTTTTCAACCCTCAATCCTCAAGAATTCCTTTATCTAGATACAATTGGCCTTATACAGGTTCCTCAAGGATGTCCTATCATCTTCCGTGTCGTCCGTAACTGTGGACAGGCGACTCCAATACGAACCGGATACCGTTCGCACTCACGATCTCCTCTGGTTCAGTAGAGCGATCCCCGGTCGAGATTGGAAAAAAGCCTGCCAAAGAACGGCTATTTTACGGGTAGTTACACCAAGACCAGTCTTCGCCACCGATTTTCAAGATGATGCACGTGTCCGTACTGTTACGGACATAGTTAAGAATTTAAGATAATACAATTTTTTAATTTTATGTTAGGTTAGGTTGAGGTGGCTAACTGGCGCGCATACGGACAGCAAACCCACTTAGGCCAAGCATAGGCCCACTGTGTTACCTCGCGGATCTTAGTCTACCTATTCCGCAAACCAATTTGTACTTCTGATAAAGCGAAGAAGAGGGCTGATTCTGATGATGCTCAGTTCAATCAGATTAACAAAGAAATGGGCCCCCAAAAGTCTGAATGTACGGGATGAGAGAGGGATCGATCATGGGCCATAGTTGCTTGGTAATGAGGCATCCTGTGCCAGATATCCATCCGCGGTTTGTTTGAGCAAGCGTTTCAAGCTTTAGCAGATGTTTTCTTGTAGCGATAGGCATGTAGGGTGGGTCTCCATCAGGAAAGATTACTGAGTTTGTGCCCTTTCAAGTGAGTTCGTCCGCTTCGCAATTCTCTGGAATGTCACGGTGTCGTGGCACCCATATAAGTTGGATGTTAAAATACTTGGTTAAAATATAGGGAACTAAAAGTGACTGAAATCAGAGATTTGATCGCTACCTAGCTATCGGAACAGATGACGATATCTGTGCGCGATATTACATTGTTTTTTAGCCAGGACACGGCTTCCTTAATCGCAATAGTTTCAGCCTGAAAGACGCTACAGTGATTATATAGTTGGAAAGATAGCTGGATATTTAGATCCTTGGAATCACCTTGGACACCAGCACCCACACCTGCTGCCTGTGAAGATTCGCAGTGGACCTTCCAGCGAAAGGTTTGTGTTAAGTTAGGTTTTGTTAGGGTGACTGCCACCACTGTAGCAGTTGTGACTCACTTAGATCCTGGTTGGATCCTTTGTGCTCTCACTACCCGGTGCTTTACACCGGCTCCTCTTTCAAAAGGACTACACTAAGAAAAGATACCTGGAGACTGCTTAATGGTATCCTTGTGGTCCATTTTGACAACTCCTGTGCCGATTTACAGCCAATTTGTTTTCCTGATAAACTTAGCTATGTCTTGTATCTTTCAGTGCAATAATTCCTCTAGGTCACTGAAAAATTAGTTGACTAGTCTATCATTTCTAGTTGCCGAGGAGGTGAAGCGTAGTTTCTTCTTCCTAGTGGTCTCTACAGCCTCTGCAGTAGACGATGTAGGGGGCTCCCAATCATCTGGCATGGATACCGAGACGGCAGTGACCGGTGATAATGCCCACTACGTTCCTATTACATTCCTGTTTAGTCTTAGGAGTGTATTTGATTTGTTGGGATTTAGTGAGGGCCAAATAAGCCTCGAAGTCCTACATTTATCTAATTCCATCCATCTCCGATCAGCGGAGCCGACGGCATCTGTAAGTAACATGGTCTAGGGTAAGTTAGTATAAGGTATGTTAAGTAGTTAAGTTAGCCAAGTTTTTCGTATCAGTTTTCTAGGTAAATGAAAAATTAAAAAAAGTTTGTCATAAAAGATTAAAAAAAAAAACTTGGAGTAAGCCGAAGGGCACATTTTTACACAGATTTGATTAGCTTAGAATGCCCGCTAAAAGTTAGTATTAAGAGCAAATGTCAATTGTTAAGTTAGTTAAGCTTGTTTAAAGTACTTTTGTCTAGCAAGTAAGAACAAATTAAATTCAATAAAACAAAATTACATGAAAAAAACCGTTGATGCACCACAGCCACTTCGTGACCTTGGCGTTAAGATTGGAAAAGAAAATAAAAGGCATAAAATGCCAGCGTCACTTAACTGACTTTTAACACTGTCTTTCAGCTGTCGATGAGGGAAAAAATCCACCAGGTCCCTTTAAGCAATCGTCATCAGAAATTCCTTAAGAGAACACTCGCCGTTCATCTCGCTCTTTTGTGTTCAGCCACTACGTCCTCCGCCTCCAAAGTCACCTCATTTCAGATGCCTGTTGAACGGTGACACACATTTATTCCGACGTCTTCAACAGGCTGCCACCCGTACGGTTGACTGGATCCCAATCGACTTTAGAATCTAAATGGAATTGACCAACCAAGAAGCAGAAGTCCATTTGCACCTGTGGGTCGGTTCGCATCGTCCGACAAAGTAATTTAAACCAACACATCCCTTGCACACATTCCCCAGCCATCCTGTTGATCTTTCCTTCCCATTTTCGCTTTCTTTCTTCAAAAGAATTTAATTTTCCAACTGACGTACCATTTTGCACCTGCCTGGTCCACCTGGAGATGCCGTAAAAAGTTCCAGCACATGTATCTTGTCCTTGTCGACTCGGCTGACATCATTCAAATGGGCACGGACCCACTCACTGCTACAAGGAATCAGTCAGCAAGTGGTGGGTGAGAAGCGAAGGACATCGCGAATACCCACTTGTGACTTTTTCTTCAATTAAACTGTGTATCTATGTATCTGGGTAACGCCAAGGGAGACGATCTGAAGTCCCAAGGGCGGAATCAAGCAATTATCGATTGAGGGTAGACGAAGCGAATTCGAAGGCACATCCAATAGATACGGCGGCGGCGAGAAGAGATAAGCCAGAATAGCTGGCAATAAGTTCAAGGTTCGTCAACATCAAACGCCTTCTGACTGAATAAACGCCGAAACGAAGAATTGCTCATTTACGTCGGTGCTTGTTAGTAGATCAAAAGGATATCTCTTTGGGACGCAGCTCCTCTGCACGGGCGCTATGACTTGACGAATCTCTGCGGAGCAAATTATTGTTTAGTGTTGAAATTATTTAATCAAAATACATGCGGGGTGTGGGCTGTGTATCTTTGAAGCCGCCTCCGCTACGCTGTAAACTTCAGTGCGAACACCTTGAAAATAGCACTGACGAAGTGCACGCTCACTGATCAAAGTGTGCTATTTTTTATTTAATTGAAAGATGCGCCATTAACAGATGCTTACGTAGTTAACATGTGTATGCCCAAGCACTTGGAATGGCTTGAGAGAGTTAAGGACGCGCTTTAAAGGATTTCTTTGAAAGTAAAATACGGCTACATGCTTTTCAGGTCAATAATTCCAAGCAAGGCACACCGAAGGATATGCAATCACCTTCGGAAAACGATGCTACTTATGGGCTGTCGTCAGTGCATTTGCTGTTAACTTGGTGCAATGAAGTCCTGCAGTTTATTGGGTTAACTCATTCTTGTTTGTATACATATGTATGCACAAGTGCATAGCTATTTTGTTTACGATTTTGATTTGCAATTGAGTAATAGAGCCGTGTCGTAGTGGGTAAGTGCGTCGACTCCTACACAGAGGGTGCCAGGTTCGATACCCGAATTTATCACCTATCATAATTCACGGCTCCACCTCTTTCGAGTCACTGACAATGCTCATAGAGTATTCCTGTCTAGAAAAAGCTTCTCAACTTCGCCGTTCGGAGTCGGCATTAAACTGTAGGTCCCTTCCACGCGTGAAAGAACAATGGCACGCACAACACGAGTGGTTGCTGAGAAGCTAGGCCCATGTCCACCTCGGACTGTCGCGCCACCCATTAATATAGAGCCGTCTCGAAGGACCAAACTGACTTTATAAAAGATACTGATCTTCCCAGTCTTGCTGCACGTGCGGAGGCAGGGATAATCTTCAAAGTGAATGCAGAAGTCCTTGGTCTCTTCGAGAGAAATGCTCTGCGTACTATCCTTGACCCTGTCTGCTTTGCTGGGATCTGGTGGAGAAGATTCAAGCACGCGCTGTGCAGCGGCATGAGCCTTGTCAGGAGTCTATGGTTTCAGCGCCACAGATTGCTTCGCCATGCAGAGGACCTGGACAACTTAGCTCCGGCCCGGCCCGGCGTATTAGCTCCCGAACCTGTCGCACAGCGCAACAGAGGACGCCCAAGTCTTAGGTGGCACGACTAAGTGGAGAAAGACATCACACGGACTGTAGCAGTACACGAAGGGGAAGTAGAACGGGGATAGTCCTATCCAAATTCGGTTCGGATTTTTGTCATCCGTGACATCATATGCATAGCTTAATGTTTGTCATTTTTCTATACGGATCGATTGTTGATTCTTTTTTTAAAGTGGTTCTGCAGAATCCACGTTTCTCGCATAGAAAAGAGATTCTGGTCGACATAACCCTCCCTCTGAGCTTATTATTGGAAAAACGAGTCTTATGTGTCTGTTACGGTTATAGATGTCTTAAGGACTCCAGAAGAACTGTTTGTTGTTGTCAAAGAAGATCCAAATGCATCGACTAAATTGCGAGCATCATTCGGACTTGTCTTATTTGACTGACGGCTTAGTTGGGATTTGTACTTACATCAAGTTCCATCGAACTTATAAAGGTCAACTCAGTCACAAATTGAAGCAAGTTAGCTGACCGCGGAGTGAGTAGAAACTTATTAAGTTTATCAGATACTTATTTTAAATACATTCAAGATCGGTTATAACAACCTTCAGGGGATTTGTGAATTTGGTCGTTATAACCGGGTAAACTAGAACTTATCTGTGTCTCGAACCATATCAGCAGAGTCTTCTCAACGTCATTGTGCTCAAATTGTATCTTCGATATCTTCCTCATCATTCATATTGTGGATATATTGGAGCGTGAAAAGGAATACTCTTTGGTAAGGTATTTATTCTACTCTCCAGCATCCAATATAAAAATGATACCTGCTTTGTTTGACGTCAATCGTTAAGATTTGTTCGCTTCTGACTCTTGTCCTAATACTACTTATGAACTGAATAAAATCAACTCCCACTAACACTCGTCACACTGAAAAAAATGCAGGAAGTTGATCAAACTCAAAAAACTAATAATAACACCAAGACAAAAAAAATGTTGCTAAATTATATGTGCTCACTTAAATGTAAGAAGTATCCGCTGTAGGAAGCATCTTAATAATCATTGTCAGATGTTGAGCCAGATTAAGTCGGCTAATTGAATCGTTGTAAATGTATTCATTATAAATGTCAACTTATAGGTTGTCTCAAAATAAAATGGAAATACATAAGAATATAAATAATGACTTTTTAAGTTTATATCTATAATTTTATTATTTAATCATCAGTTCAGTTAATCCAGCAAAAGTTGTTTTGCCATATAAATTACTTCTACTGAATATTCAGTCAATTAAAAAATAACAAAACTGATTGTAAGTGCGGGGGGATGTGTATATGACTGAAACACTATAGCCGTCCAGAGTACCTGCAGCACATATTAAGTAGGCCAACGCTTACCGGAGCGCGGGGCGAGATTGCCGTGCGAGAATATTTTCGGATTGTGCACTTGTTTGTGGACGCAGCCACATGAGGCGCAGCGGGGTGAGATGTTGGGCATCAGTAAAGTGCAAGGCCTTTGAATAATTCTCATTTGTATATGACTGAAACACTATAGCGAATAGTAGACGAATGTGTATTGCTGTACAGTTCAATGCTACTTCAGTACTTCAGTGGTTGTCTCTTCCAGCAACCTAATGGCAAAAGGCATGCATCTTTATACGGCGGATACTGTGTTTTGAATCACAAGAATGTTGATAGTAAGAACTTATAAATATCACAGTTGCACTGAGATAGTAACACGGTAAGTTAAAAAAAAACGGCCGAAAACCAAGGCCTTTAACTTTAGTTAGTGAGAGAAAGCTTATTGGGTGATACAGGCATGAGAATGATTTAGTTCTCATCGCTACTCTGTGCTGTTTATGGGGTAGGAAGTGACAACGGTTAACACCTATCAGGAACAGCTGATCGAGTGGTAACGGATATGATGTTTGAAATTTTTTAAAATAGTTACCAATATCGCTATTAAAAAACCGGGTTTGGTGATAGACGGGTCAAAAATGTATGGTTGTATGGATTTTTTGATGTCGAATCATAAAATATTAAAAAAAAATGTTTGAGGAACTTAAGAGTAGCAGAGGAGTATGAGAAAAAGTTTACGTCCCATTCTCAGACACAACATTTCATAAGAATCGGCCAAACTGTTTCGGCGTAGTTTAACTACGACCACTGTGACACGAGAATATTATATGTATATTAGATACAAATATCTATTGTGCAGTTTAGTGCGTCAGATGACAGACTGTCAAGTGAAATCAGATGTGCGTTCAAGTATTCCTTATGTCCACCCTTGCGTCAGGTAGTTCACCGTTAAAGGATGATTTGACGAGTAGTCTTTCTACACAATTCTGGCGTTATCTTTCAACACAAACAGTTCATAGGATATTCACAGAATACTGCGTCGTGTTCGGTTTGTCAATAAATGAGAGAAATATTATAAAATGTAAGAGCGCACTCTTTCGCAGTTTTTCGTAAACATCAAACCTGCGCGAGAGCTGCGACATTTTTCTGATAAATTGATAAATTTTCTTCCAAATTAGGAGTTTTTCTCACAAACTGCGAGAGTCCGAAAATCGGAAAATTTCTGAACGTTATTTTGCAAACAGAGAGGATTGTTCAAATTGTTTAGTTCATAAAGTGAAGAGAACCTCTGTGTGGCGTGGTGGCGCTACAGTCCCAGGTCCACCCCGGACTGGTGGCGCTACTGGCCGGGGTGGACCTGGGCCTCAACCAGTAAGCCTCTCCAGCCGGCACGATCTTTAGCCAGCTGTCTCCAACTGCGCCCACCAAGTTGATTGAGGTCCTTCTCCACCTGGGTTCGCCATCGGTTCCGTGGGCGTCCTCTATTGCGTTGTCCCACTGGTTCGGAGTCGAAGACTCATCGGGCTGGAGCAGTGTTGGCCATGCGCTCTACATGACCCAGCCATCTTAGACGGTGAATCCGTAGACGCCTGGCTAGGCTCATGCCGCTGTACAGCCCGTATAGTTCGTGGTTGAATCTTCTTCTCCAAGAACCATCAACGCAGACTGGACCAAAGATTGAACGCAGAACTTTTCTCTCGAAAAGAGCAAGTGCTTCTTCATCCGCTTTTGAGATTGTCCATGCTTCCGCACCATAGAGCAGCACAGGGATGATCAAGGTATTATATAATGTTACCTTGGTCCTTCGAGAGAGGACTCTACTACTCAATTGCCGATTGAACCCAAGAGAATGCTGCGTTTAATCTCGGTACTGGTGTTGTTCGTACTGTTCACTTGCGAGCCGAGGTAGACGAGGTCTTTCGCTACCTCAAAGTTATAGCTGCCTATGGTGACGTTTTGGCCAAGTCGTCGATGTTGTGCGTCCTTTCTTGATGACAGCATATACTTCGTTTTGCCCTCGTTCACCGCTAAGCCCATTTTGGCCGCCTCCGCTTCAATACCAGCAAACGCATCATTGACGGCTCGCTGTGTTCTGCCAATCTCATCAAAGTCATCCGCGTATGCTAGCAGTTGTACGGACTCCGGGAAGATCGTGCCTCTAGTGTTGGCGTGTGAGTCTTGCACGATCTTTTCCAGGATGATGTTAAAGAAATCACATGACAGCGCGTCGCCTTGTCTAAAACCTTTTTTGACATTGAAGGTCTCGGTGAGTTCGTTACCGACCTTGATGGAGCAGCGAGAGTTCCATCCATCGTCATCCTGCACAACCTGACGAGTTTGGCAGGAAGTGAAGAGAACTACGGACTTGAAAACATATAAACTCAAAAAAGGTTCCAGATCGCAACGGGCAAAACTTTTGCAATCAAATTTCGGTGTGAAAATTTGTTCGTTGGCACTCCTTATTCCGAATAAAAATTTCATAGTCTACAAAAAGACTTTTCCAGCAGTACAACATCAATAATATTTTAGACAAATGGCAATAACTTTTTTCTAATAATTTTAAGCCAAATTATATAATGCTCAATATGTGTGCCAAATTTCATTAAGATCCGTTAAATAGTTAAGATTTAACAGACATTTTCCCGCTCTCCCATACAAATCAACCCTTTAGAAGTGTAAGTGAAAATAAATCAATGCCTTTTGAGCACAATCGCAAGGGGCAACGAAGAATATCTGCATTTGATTACTACTCCTGATGTTAGAACCAGAGATGCCTGACTTCTACCTCTCTTGCCCCCTAACATTTTGAGAACTGTTTTTTATAGCATTTTCTCAAACTATATTGACCAATCAGAGAACGGCATTCATGTTATTTCCTGAATAACTGTCAAAAATGCACGAATATCTGCTAAAAAAATAACACAAATTCGTCGATGGACTAGGAGGCAATCAGGTGTGAAGTCGGCTATCTCTGTTATACTTCATTACTAGTTAGAACGGTTCTCGGCTTATGTTGTCCTTATTTGGTTGTCGCTGTTCGATTTGTTGTCTTACTTGGCTTAGTTGGCTATATGACGCTTCAATTATGGGTAAACATAGGCAATGGAACGTCAGAAGAAATTCTCTCTATGTTTTCAGTTGTGAAGATTGCAATTGTAGTTTGTTGTTTGTTTAGCTTCCTAAAACAAATTAATCACGTATTTTTTTCCAGTTTAAATCCATTATTCAAATAAGCTGTAGCAACTTCGGTTAGATTCTTCTGTATACTACGGCCACCTTTATCGTGGCGTGGTCGTCATCTGCTACCTCATGTCATCTGTTCGATCAGTAAATGTCTGATAGATGCCTCTATTGACAAACTTCTCCTGGAATTGCCCTGAGGATTAATTGTATGCTGTCGACCCACCAAATGTCGAATGAGATTCGATTCAATTTACCACTGACCTTACCAGGACCGGTAGCTCGAAGATTACTCAGGAGAATGTTCAATCATTTGCACACAAGCAAGCGTTCGGTTGGAGGACTCGATTGAGACAATGGGAATGCTGTATGCTCATCGCCCAATCATTTCTCTGTCTTACCGTCATATTCTCAATAAAATTGTAAATTGGCTTATAGATGCCTGACTTCCTATAGTTGATAGGGGCTCCTCACTCCCACCCAGAGCCCAAGGCCTGCGATGGGAAAATGTCAAATGAAGATGTCTTGAACCTCATAAATTACAGAACCCACGATGCGACTTCTGATTGCAGCGAAGAGGAATGCGCACCCAATATGTTCTGCTAGAGTTCCCAGTTGGCTTCGGTTATTTGCGAACAAGCGGTTGATTGGCCAGCGTGTGAGCACATGTCCTCAGGAGCGGAGGAGTGTAGCCGAAAGCGAACATCGATAAAATCGGATTGCCTTCCTTCCTGCTACTAGCGAGAAGGTCCTTGATTAACGAAAAAAATAATAACGCGGGATGCAGTCGCCCCTCTCGCACACCGCCCCGCGCCAATCGTATTTGGGAGAAAGTTTTCGGGGCTACCCTTATTTCTCGTGCAATACATATTATTACGGGCTCTCTTTGTCGTTTATTTTTCTGTTTATGTTCGGCGAAACTTCGCCCGATGTTGTGTTGATTTTATTTTGAAGGATTTAATATTGTGTGGGGTCTCAAAAGAATATTCATTTTGATGTTATGGTGGTGTACCGTTGCGTTGGCAGCCCAGTTGTGTGCTTGAGGTGAGGGCAGCAGATTGTGTGCGGTACTTATTCGACGGTGGGCACGTTCCACGGCATCCAATTAAAAGGGAAAACTCCGGTTCGCTCCTCTCGCGGCATGGTGTTTTATAACCTCAAGTTAAAATTGTATTTACGCCGCGCCGTCCCGAGTACCTGCAGCACATATTAAGTAGGCCAACGCTTACCGGAGCGCGGGGCGAGATTGCCGTGCGAGAATATTTTCGGATTGTGCACTTGTTTGTGGACGCAGCCACATGAGGCACGGCGGGGTGAGATGTTGGGCATCACTAAAGTGCAAGGCCTTTGGATAATTCTCATAGTGCAAGGATATCATAAGCGCTGCAAGGGTCCTGTTGGCAGTTGGCTCTGAGTGGCGTGTGGGTAATTCTCAGTTGGTTTCTTATTTCTGCATAACTTAGACACAGTCAGTGTCCTTCAATGAATGCACACAGCGACATCAAAGGGAGTCAGGCTCGTTCGGCAAAGGGGCTCAGTTCTAAAGAGGCAAAGCCTTTGAAAAGTCCGTGACTGTCAAACGAAAGGAAAATTCAAGTAGACCTTTTCCTACTCTAAGGCCACTGTTTTTCTCTCCAAATCTCAACATGTCTGCGTGAAAAGTAGGTCCGTGGTAACAGCACTACACAAAGCTGTATTCACCGTGGGAAAATATCTGTACTAGAAGGAATACACCTTGGGTAATCCTTGGGAGCCAGACTTTATGGCTCAAAAATAAAACATCATTATAAAATGGAGTTATCAAGTAAAATACACTTAGTGACAAAAGTCTAGATACACTAGAAGTTCGAGTCAATAAACGAGTTAATCTCTAGTAAAATTAATAAAAATAAATATGGTTCGCTTTATTATACCTGTACGAGGCGAGGGGTATGTTTTGGGGTCGTTGTCTTGTTGAAAGACAAACGACTCCTCCAATCCTAGTTTTTCAGCACGCTGCTTTAGGTTATTTTTAGGAATATTCAAGTACACGACTTTATCCATTATGGAGTCAATAAAAAACATGACATACAAATCCACACGAGAACGCTTCCACCTCTATGCTTCACTGTATCAACGGTGTTTCATTTCTCCAGCGTGGTGTTGGGCTTACGCCATACTCTCACTTTACCATCATTGCTGTAAATATTACATTTATAGCCTCAGGCTTCATCGCTCTGGCTTTACAGCTAACTTATAATTTTAATATTTACATGTTAGGTTTTTTAAATAAATAAATTAATTAATTAAATTTATACTCACCGCTGATTCGCCAGAACTCATTTGCATGATTTTGGTGGAATTGAGCGAAGTCTAACCTTTTTTTCTATTCACTTCGCTAATAAAGGGCTTTTTTCTGGCCACTCTACTCTGAAAACCTTTTCTTTTGAGAACTCTCCGAACACTACTCTGAAAACCTTTTCTTTTGAGAACTCTCCGAACAGTATTTGCATCAGAAGATTTACCCGTTTCCTCCAGCAACTCAGCTTTTATTTCCCATGCGGTTTAGGACTTTTGCACACTCTTACAAAAGTCACTCTTTGCATACTCTTACTTCAGTAAATATTTTCGGACGTCCAAATCGCCGTTTGGGATTAAATGAGCCGGTCGTTTTATAATTGTTTACTATTGTTTGCACTGTCGAGTATGGTCTTGCAATAAGTTTTGCAATCTCCCGTAATGAATTTCCTCAGAACTATGTTTTATTATCAGTTTCCGCAGTTCAGTGGTAACTGCTCTGCGTTTCGCTTTCATTTTGTGCACTGCAACTCATTAAATATTTATTAAAAAACTCACAGTTCTACACTGACTTATTAGAAGAACACAACTGAATAAAATGCAAACAAGAGAAAAATAATTGCAGAACTTTACCACACAAAAAGTAAACAGCTGCAGCTGGTGTACGTAGACTTTTGTCATCCTGGTTTTACTTAGATTTACGGGAGAATAAGGTGTTTTCTAGTTTTTAACTTTTTTTAGTGAATAAATGCTTACGTTTATAGTTGATCGAATGTGCTTAATGCATTCTCTCTAGGTCAAAGTACAGGTATGGTTCTTATGGATCTAGAAAAGGCATTCGATACTGTCTGGCATAACGGGTTGATTCATAAAATGTTCATTTTGGGGTTCCTTTGTATCTGGTCAAAATAGTCAAATCCTTTCTAACAGACAGAAGTTTTAAAGTGCTTGTAAACGGCACTTCTTCCGACTTAAAATTAATTCCTGCAGGTGTGCCTCAAGGATCAGTTTTGGCCCCAATCCTCTACAACATCTTCCCCTCCTTTCCAGGGTGCCATTCCGCAATGTTTGCTGATGACACGTGTATCTATTCTACAGATTCGGCCGGTTAACTTATCCAAACCTACTTGCAATCTGCATTAGATAGCTACATTCTCTATTGCATAAAATGGAAAATGAACATCAACACTCAAAAAACTCAAGCTATCTTTTTTACTCGAAAAAGAAAAGCTTGTTTTTTACCGAGCAACAACTTAACTATCGGCAACAATAGCATAGAGTGGAAATAAGAAGTTAAATACCTAGGAGTCATTTTGGACAAAAGACTAACCTTTGGCCAGCATACAAACAGCGTGGTAAATAAAATTAATTTGACTATAAAAATATTATATCCTTTTATATGCCGCAAGTCTGAATTAAGCCTTGAAAGCAAAATTTTAATACTTAAATCGATCTTCCAATCCATACTCTTTTACGCAGCACCAGTCTGGAGCAATTGTTCAAATTGCCACCTTAAGAAGCTATAAATTTGTCAGAACAAAGTCCTTAAAATGATCTTAAAACTACCACGACACTTTTCCACTTCGCTACTCCATGAAATAGCTAATCTAGATACCGTAGCAACCAGGTTAGACAAGCTTAACGAACGTTTCATCACATCGTGTAATTTGTCCAATAGCATTATAATCTCTAGTCGACAAAGCAATTAAATATACTCAACATTGTAACATTGCAACCCAAGGATGTTATTGCTTACTAATGTTAATAGTTTATTTATTCTTTTACTTACCTATTTATTTCCCTATATATTTATTTATTTATTTATTTATTTATTTATTTATTTATTTATTTATTTATTTATTCATTTATCTATTTATTTATTTATTTATTTATATATTTGTTTATTAATTAATTAATCAATTTATTTATTTGCTTATTAATTTGTAAAATTTAACTTTGATGGTTAAC
Organism: Eristalis intricaria; assembly: GCA_964034865.1. Classification (NCBI taxonomy): domain Eukaryota; kingdom Metazoa; phylum Arthropoda; class Insecta; order Diptera; family Syrphidae; genus Eristalis; species Eristalis intricaria. The sequence goes on along the minus strand of OZ035873.1, from coordinate 109,588,336 downwards.
TATTTCTATTTATTTTGTTTAATCACATACTTGTTAATTCGCAACGAACATAGAACTAATATTACAATACTTCACAAACATGAAGCTCAAACATACATACTGTGATACATACGAACGAAGGTTTTTTTTTTAGCTTTTCTTTCGAATATAGCCTTTTTCCATTTATTTGTGTTTGCATTATAGTCTCATCATTAGTAAGGTAGATGGCTACCATATCTATGTAAGTCTTCAATTGTATTTAAAGACTGTACATTGTTGCTAAATAAAGATACTACTAACACTACTGCTACTAGTTGATCGAATAATAAAGCGAACCATATTTATTTTTGTTGAATTTTACTGTGTTTTACTAGAGAATAACTCGTTTATTGACTCGAACTTCTAGTGTGCGTAGACTTTTGTCACTAAGTCTACCAGATTGATAATTGATAACAATAATTGATACAAATATTTACTTATCTGCGATATAACACATAAAACAAAGAGGAGCATAATTATATTTTAAAATAGTCTGTTAGACATGACTGAAGAGCGAAGGGGATTTTTCTATTTAGTTTTTAAAAAATATTTTCAACGCGATTTAAGCCATTGTAGGTACACAGAATCATTTGTTGTTACACGAGTCTTTCTCTACAATCATTTCCCTATACCTATCACTGGCACTGTCATCGTTATTGTCGAGCTGAGAAGATTCGGATTCACATCGTAATATCTCGGCAATCTCTTCATCTGTGGAAAACTCCTAAGTAACAATATCGCCATCCACCTGCAGAAAATCATCATACGTAACACCTTGTACGTTTCTGGTATTTTTTCAAGCTTCAAATTCCATCTGAAGCTGAATTTCTTCAGTTCTGAAAATCAAAAGAATTTCATCCTCTTTCCCCCGCTCAGAATATTCACCATATTGTGTACACTAGGTCTAAGGAACATACAACCCAGTGCCCCGAAAGCGATTCCTTAAAAAAGGCGGTTGTAGAATACGCAGAAATTGGGAATTTGTCTTCAGAATTCGTACGAGTACGAACCATCAAGCCATTCGAGTAATCGTAGTTCTAGTTATCGAAGTCTAATTGCATGTAAGTTTCAGTCTTGGCGCTATTGCCAACCAATTTCATTCGAGTTATCAAATATTAGAGTTATCGAAGTTCGACTTATCGAAGTTCGACTTATCGAAGTTCGACTTATAGAAGTTCGAATTATCGAAGTTCGACTTATCGAAGTTCGACTTATCGAAGTTCGACTTATCGAAGTTCGATTTATCGAAGTTCGACTAATCGAAGTTCGACTTATCGAAGTTTGACTAATCGAAGTTCGACTTATCGAAGTTCGACTTATCGAAGTTCGATTTATCGAAGTTCGACTTATCGAAGTTGGAATTATTGAAGTTCGACTTATCAAAGTTCGACTTATCGAAGTTCGACTTGTCGAAGCTCTACTTATCTAAGTTCGAATTATCGAAGTTCGACTTGTCGAAGTTTGACTTATAGAAGTTCGACTGTATTTTTCATTTCCATTTAAACTTCTTTTATTCAACATAATTTAATTTTTAATAGTCTTCTTCGCTCGAAATATGAACCAAGTGTAAAGTCTTCATCCATTCTTCTAACATTCAACTGAAAAAACTAACAGGACTTAACTTAAGACAATATGAACATTAATAACCAAACTGACGCTTTGGGTTGTGCACATTTAAAGAAATAGAGTACGATATACAACATTACCGTGCTTATAGGCTTGGGCGCATCTCTGGATAATTAGAAATACTGCCAAGTGCAGTCTGCACCAAATGCTGATTGCTGGCCATGTTATATTAGGCCCAAAGGCTTTAAAGATTTTCGCCTATCTTCAAATTAGGATCTGTGTATATTTATGCTGAGTGTGTAGTGTGGTGAAGACGTAGTGTTACGGCTCTAGTCTTAGATCATCGTTCGCTTGGATTGTTGGGACTCAGGTTCGAATCCTGTGGGTTGCTTCTTTTCCTTTTTTTTATTTCTGTTGTTCCAATGATGGTTACATGATCTTGAATTGGTTGAAGTGGATAATTGGGAATTGGCGGCTCTGCAGATGGCATAATATTGTGGATACCCACAGCTCTCCAATAAAAGAGTAAGCCGATGCAGAGGACAGCTGGGTCGAACCATTTCCGTCGCATTCGGACTTCGTGGGTGATACTTGCTGCATCGAGAAAAACAAAAAAGAAGAGAAGTGGTGCAGTGTAGAATTGAACCAGTGAGGCAAGATAGGATGGAATTGTCGTTTGTTTAGTTTCTTTTTGCTCCCAGTGATTCGAGGTTTTTCCTTCCAACATTTTCTGGCTGATTGAAGAAGATAACGAACCTTGAGTGGCAGAGTGTCTAAAGAGTAGAGGATTGTCTAAGGAAGACGGTATGGTCGGCAGGTGAGGTGTCAAACGTGGTATGAGCCCAACACGTGTCTACAGATTTAAATACAAAAACTAGATCTAAGAACGGGTTACTTATATTTTATTATCAAAATTTATCACAATCACCGGGTGTCACTTGGATACGTCGATTTTTAAGTCGAAACGGGCGGTATGGTTAAACGTAACGAAGTAGGAGTTGCACCACGACTTACGATATATTTAAACTTAACGAAATAAACTTAAGATCCTTACACGATCCTTACACGTCCGCGATCAAAAGGAAAGTCCCGCCAAGAATGCTTACTTGCTTGATGCATCTCTCAAAGTAAGCCGTTACAGCTTTCGTTAGCGTCATTGAAACTCGCGTGATCTTGCCAGCCAATCATGTTTGATGGAAAGGACGCTTTGATGTTTTTAAAGAGACCAAGGAGTTGCCTTGGCTTCTGTAACGGTTCTTATGCATGGATGCTGGTATACATTGAGCTGTGGCGTGATCCTGTTCAAGGCATTGCCAGAAGCAACGAAACGGATTCAGTAGCTAACATGTTTTATATAGCATGTTACTCACGGCGTATACACTATATATGTTAGGCATATACATACGTAACATATACGCCCTGGTGCACGTGTCCGTACTGTTACGGACATATTTAAGATAGTCTTTAGTCTTATGATAGGGTAAGTTAGTATAAGGCAGTTTAAGTAGTTAAGATTATCCAAGTTTTTTACAAGTTTTCTTGGCAAATGAAAAGGTTTATAAAAGATTGTCATGGAGACTAAAAAGAAAACGTAGATTAAGCCGAAAGGCACAGTTATAACGTAGATTAGATTAGCTTAGAGTACCCACATAGGGTCAGTAGGTTATTATTAAGAACATTTGTTTTTTAATTTTTTTTATTTATTTATTTATTTATTTATTTATTTATTTATTAATTTATTTATTTATTTGTTTTTGTTTTCTTTATACTTTCCCTGTAAATCATTTTAGTCTCACATTATCATTGTACACTGAAATCAAGTGTTGAAACCGCTTCTCTCTTCCCCCTGCGGATTTGTTTTGTTTTAATGAAGGTTTTTAGTGGCTTTTCCTTCGAATTGCATATTAATCTGGGATATTACCTTTAATAAAAAATTGGACAAATATTTTAAATCTCTGTACCCCTAAAATTGTATCAAAAAATTTAACTTCTTGCTACAATAAAATATCGAAAAAAAAAAAATTAAGAAAATTTTTAAATTCTTAAGTTAGTTAAGTTTATGTTTTTTTTTTCTTTTTTCTTCTTTTGTTGAATGAATGAATTTTTCCTTTTTTTTACATTGGATGTTAGTAGAAAGCTAGGTTAAACAAATATTGTATAGTTCTAAGTAAATAACGGTGGTCGCCGTGGCGTAGTGGCTAAGTGCGTCGACTCCTACGCAGAGGGTGCTAGGTTCGATACCCGAATTTATCACCTATCATAATTCACGGATCCACCTCTTTCGAGTCACTGCCAATGCTCAAAGGGTATTCCTGTCTAGAATGAGCTTCTCAAAAAATTGGCCCTTCGGAGTCGGCATTAAACTGTAGGCCCTTCTACGCGTACTACAATAGCACGCACAACATGAGTGGTTGTTGAGAAGCTAGGCCCAGGTCCACCACGGACTGTCGCGCCACTCATATTATTTTTTTTATTAAGTAAATAACCAAAAGTGACCAAAAATTAAAAAGCGGACTATCATCTTACTGTCGCGGTTCAAGAGGTGGTGTATCGTACGGGAGGTCAATCGAGCGGTTCGTCATGGCTGGTCACCCTCCCGCACGAGGTCGGGCGTAGGTTGAAAAATCGGTCTAACAGTTACTTCTGGCATAAACAAATTAATGACAAAGACATCCCACTTCATGCATCGAAAATGGCCCGATTTCTGTGATACTTCCTACTCAAGCTTCAGTAATTCATTATTCTCGGCATTACATCTTTCGAGAAATTGACGGTTCTCAAAGAGTATGCCTTAAGCGGAATCGTATATACGACATGGGATAACGACGTGGGGAACATCAACCTACTGCAGTAAACTCCAAAGAAGTCAAAACTATTTGCTGAAAATTCTCGCCGGAAAGAAAAATATCAACTACCACAACAACAGTGCAACGATAAGCAACCAACTTGAGCTCTTTGACATCGATGGCATATGCAAGTACACCGTGATAAACGAATTCTACAATGACAGCAGCTTCAGAATACAAATAGACCACACCCACAACACCCGAAGAAATGCAGAGGGAAGACAACTATGGCAAGAACTATTTTCCGAGATTAATTCTGACAGTGCTGAATGAACTGCCAACCAATCTTTTAAATATCCCCCACTTCCCGGAAAGAAAAAATAAAATAAACCACCCTGTTAAAATATTCAGAATCTATGTACGTGTATACAGATATACCCTCGTTTCGTTTTCTTTTCTTTTATAATGTCTTCAATATCAATGTAATGTGTTGTATTCGATTTAAATCATTTGTCATGTTGTTCATCATAAATGCTAATGGAGAATTAATACACCTACAAAAATGAGATTTCTGCAGACAAGCCAAAGAACTACGCAGGGTTATTTCTTCTGTAAACTGTTTCTACAATGAATGAATAAGATTGAAAAATTGAATTGAAAATTGAAAAGAAAAAAAGAATCAGTCCACTTGTTTGGGATTAAAGGCTTCAACATTTTTATAAGCTATCCACATGGATCCTCATATTATACTAAGAATAAGGAGAATAAAATTTAACAGATACAACACAGTTTCATTTCAATTCAAAAGTAGCAGTTGAAGGGCAAGGGAGCCGCAGCCTGAGATGATCAACCATCAGAGCACTTAAGCGCCTGTTGCTATGATTTGGTAGGGACGAAAGGATGTCCGACCATTAAATTATGAGCGAAATGCGATCCTACATCTTGCAAAAACTATATAGCTTACTACGCCTATTCCGCCCTCTGCGAATCCTGCGATCTCTCGGCAGATGTCTCCAGTTTCGCACACCAAGCCGGCTGAGGTCCCCTCGACTTGTGTCCGCAACATTGTACGGGGAAGTCCTCTCTTGCGTTGCCCCACGGGTTCAGAGTGAAAGATTCGTCGGGCTTGAGCAGTGTTGTTCAACATGGCCTAACCATCTTAGGCGTTAGATCCGTAGACGCCTGGCTAGACTCATGTCGCTGAACAGCCCTTACAGTTCGTGGTTTAGCCTTGTTCTCAAATGTCACCAAGGATCGCGCGTAGAAATTTTCTCCGCCTTATATATAGTCCATGCCTCTGCGCCGTAGAGCAGGACGGGGATGATCAAAGCCTTATACAGAGTAAACTTAGTCTTCCGAGAGAGGGCTCTATTAGACAATTGCCTCTTGGGCCTAAGAAACAGCGATAAACAAGAGTTATTCTCCGTCTGATCTAGGTACTGATGTTGTTCGTACTGTTTACCTCGGCGCTGAGGTAGACGAAGTCCTTCACTACCTCGAAGGTAAAGCAGCCTATGGTGACGTTCTGGCCAAGTCGTCAACGTTGTGTGTCCTTTCTTGATGACAGCGTATACTTTGTTTTGCCCGCGTTTACTGCCAGACTCACTTTAGCCGGCTCGCTGCGTTCTGCCAATCACGTCAATGTCATCCGCGTATGCCAGCAGTTATACGGACTTCTGAAAGATCGTTCCTGGGTTGGCCAGTGAGTTTTGCACAATCTTTTCAAAGATAATAAAGAGGTCAGATGACGGCTCGTCGTCTTGTCAAAGACCTGAAGGTCTCGGTGAGTTCGTTACCGACCTTGATGGAGCAGCGCTCAGTTAATAACTGGACCGAGGACTAAGAGACTTGAGGACTAAATATGAACCCAAGTAACCAATAAGAGAAAAATCCCTCAGTTCACCTGTCCAACCTTAAACGGAGTCAAAGAAGGCTCTCAAAACGAGCAAAATTCTTGGGCGTTATACTCGCTCACGAGGAAAGTCAACACAGCGGAACGTATTAAGGTGGCGAACGTAGCATTTTACGCGTGTAAACTTGCTTTGGGTAAAACGTGAGTTCTCAAAACCACACTGACTGTACACCATGACAGTAAGACCCATCTTAACATACGGCCCTCTGATGTGGTGAAAAGCAGTGGAGAAAAAATTTATCCTCACAAAGGTTACCAAAATTCAATTAACGGCTTGGATTGGCATAACATTTTGGCAGCGCTTGAGGTCATCCTCTTCCTCCCTACTCTCGACTTATTCTGCATTCAGTGCAGCCTGTCGTCCCTGAGACTCAGAGAGGTGGGACTTTGGAAGAAGGAAACCTACAGCCACGTTGACATGCTTAAAAGTTGCAAGGCAGCGCAGAACATATGGCAAACTGATTACCTTCCGCCAACCTTAGCTCCGGAAAAGATCTTTTTTCAACGATTTCCGGACCGGGAACAATGATGGGGAGATCGCCCCTATACACAGATAGCTCCAAGATGACCACTGGCACAGGGGCAGGAATCTTCTGTGACCTCTTCGAAAAATCCCTGCCACTAGAGAGAGACGACTACAGCGCCTTTCAAGACGAAATGGCTGCAATACAAAAGGCGACGCCAGCGCTGAAAGACCGCGATCAAGTATTGACTTGATCGAGTCTCTTACCTGATTTGTGGCATCTTTCTTGCCACTCAATCTTAAAGACACTTCTGCGGCAATAGCAAGTTGTCTTGTCATTTTGGTGCATATCATTTATTTTATTTTTCGTTCTTGCACCACTTTGGTGCTTCCTTCGAAGGTTGTCCAGGTCGATGTCATGATTAATGTTGGGACTTGATCATAGCACTCTACCGGCAATCCAATTTCCCGATTCAACCCTTCCGGATTACCGTTATGTAACTGCGTTCCCTCCTCGTATGTAACTTACAACTTATAGAGCTTACCTTTCCCTGTAGCACTCTAGGAATTTCCAAAAGCAAACATTTTGGATTATATCGAACGATCGACCCCAGCGGAGTTATATTGGGCATAGATAGTTAGATAATGGTGATTTATTGGAACGAAAATAACTCTCACTCAGTGCTGAGAGTAAAACGTGAAGACGGATACTGAAAGGCAACGTCCAGGAGAACATCCTAAACCTTATTTCCCCGTGGGTACATTTGGGTACATTTTTTAAAAAGTCTATGCAAAAATGGATAAGCCTAAGGCTTTCAAGCCAAACGCTAGAATACACTCTGCGTCGGCAGCACTTGCTCAGGCTCGGGCCCTCCTTGGGTCGTCGGCCTGTCGAGTAAGTACGAAAGTAACAACTTCTCGATATGCTCAGTCAACAAACTGAAAAATAGTTGTTGTTTGGAATTACATTTCAAACTGTCCATTTTCGGTTCAAAAGAGCGTGGCAGCAGCGTCAGACATACGCTCGTTACTATGAGAAAAAAAACCACAAGCACCTTTAGTTCGGGTTTTCGAAACAAAACGCATTCTCCCTAACAATTGTCTGTTACGTATGCTTCCCTACGATGTAACACATTTAATCCCTAGCAGCGCTTTGGCTATCACGAAATCTCCCAAACGTCAGAGCGCGGGATTCAAAATTCCCGAGCGCTGTCCACACTCAGGGCTGATGTGAAAAGAAAAAACCCATTCAATTGCCCTCGCCCTGCCGGAGGGTTATGCAATGCACTCGTACAGCTAGAAGCGAAATAAAATAGGCGAGTCCAACACAGTTGGGATGCCCAAGCCTAGAAGGAGGATAGAGGGTAGGTTTTTTATTTTGTTTTGTTTGGCTTGGTGTTATAGCCGTTGTCATTGTAAGGCTTCAACTAATATTTAATTTCACGGGAAAAAACATGTTTTAATTGTAGCCGTTGGCTGGCCACGTGAATTTTATATCCTCGTTGTTACTGTTCGAGAATATAAATAATTGGTGAGCGCGAGCAAGAGGATCAGTGTTACCACCCAATTGAGGTTTTAACGTGGGAGACCGCCATGGGATTGCTGTGGAATAACGAATGTATTCTGTTCGCTTAAATTTGTGATTTTCAACTGTCCCAAGGAAACAGCACCGCCATTACCTTCACTCTTGCTCTGCCGGGAATAGAGGAGGAGAGCAGTAGGCAGTTACTCGTGTGGCGGCTTAGAAGACTTGGCTGGTGGGGGGAGATTAAGTGAAGGTGGCTGACTGCCGTGACTGGCATTGTAGGCTCGTTGGTTTACTAAGCGGATCTAGTCGTTTCGTCCTCACAAACCACTCGCATTTGATAAAGCAATCATTATTACTTAGTTTGACCAGGTTATTAAAGAAGTAAGCTCCTAGGTGCCTTCCTATAGAGGCGGTGTACAATGGCTTCCTGCTCTTCATCGACTCGATGATGGCAATGTATTCCATTGGCGCAGTGCCCAGTAATAAGACCTAGAAGACCCATGCTGAGTCTGATCAGGCTGTGTGATCATCTCCGATTGACGACGCGGCCATAATTGGTCTGAAAAGAGGTACAATTTGCTCTTGGACTATCTACAATTGATGTGATCAGTCATTTCAAGCTTCGAGAGATATCGTGCTGACTTGAGTTGATTGCGGACATATGACTCACGACAGAAGGGGACTTCCGTCTTGAGTTCTTAACATTATTTGAAGTGCTTTTTTCTTAGAGCAGATTTTTTTGTAGACAGATATGATGTGGCTTATTGTTATTTATTAAAATTTCAGATTTACTGATGTCTTTGATTAACCACCGTGCGTTTCTGACAACATTATAAATGTTGACCGGTATGTGTCAACCAGTAGTTCTGATTGAATAAAGTTATTAATTAGTCCTCGAAAATTTATATAAAAACCTTTGATGTGCTTTCTTACTTGCTTACTTATCAGGCTGACGATCCATGCAAGGCCTGAGCGAGAGCTGCTTTTCATTGTTTACGGTCCTGGGCACGCTGCTTCCAGTCATCAAGACCAAGCTGTCTTGCATTCGCGATTACTTGGTCTTTATACCGGAGATTCGGTCTTCCTCTCCTTCTCGAACCAGGAGGCTCGGATTCAAAGACCCTCTTAGCTGGAGCATTGTTGTCAATGCGCTCGATGTGGCCGAGCCAGTGCCTTCCGGACTACATCCACATCCTGGTTTAGTGGGGTGGGTCTTCTCCTCCATTCGCCTTCCTCGCAGACTCACGGTGCCTTTCCTTTCGAAGGCACCAAGAATCAGCTCCGCAGTTTTGCTTATCGTCCAGCTTTCGGTTTCATGTAGCAGGACTGGCAAAATAAGAGCTTTGTGGAGCATGATCTTAGTCCTTCGAGTCAGGAGTTTTGACGCCAGTTGTTTTGACAAACCGAAGTAACACCGGTTGCCAAAGGCGGTTGCTAAGTTGGATGTCCATTAAAATGTCATTCGTGGAGTTCACGTTTGCCCCGAAGTAGACAAACTCCTTTCCTACCTCGAAATTGTAGCCGTCGATTGTGATATTTTGTCCTAGGTGGTGTGTGACGGATCGTATTTTGGTCGACAGCATAAACTTCGTTTTATCCTCGTTGACCTTAAGACCAGCTCGCTTCGCCTCTACTTCAATTGCCGTAAATGCTTCCACTACGGCACGTTGGGAACGTGCGACGATATCGATGTCGTCTGCATATCCCAACAGTTGGACTGACTTGTAGAAGATAGTGCCTTCCGTGTTTACAGCTGCCTGCCGCACTATTGCCTCCAGTACCAAATTGAAGGAAGCACACGACACCCATCTCCTTGCCGAATGCAGGTTTTAAACGGCTCGGAAGTACTCGAGCCGGACTGCACGGTGCATCTCGTATTTGTTAGCGTAGTGCGACAAAACCGGATCAGTTTTCCCGGGATTCCAAATTCGGCCATAGCACCAAATAACTCCCTGCGATGAATCCTGTCGTATGCGGCTTAAAAATCGATAAAGAAGTGGTGCGTATCGATTTGAAACTCGCTGGTCTTTTCCAGGATTTGCCTTCGTGTAAAAATTTCGTCTATTGTCGATTTGCCGGACCGGATGCCGCAGTCAGTAACAAGGTTATCCTCACAGTATCGAAGAGCCTAGGTGTCTTTCCTAAAGCCAGCGGCAAGGCTTTTGGCTTTTTTGTAGTTGGCCCGTATGTTATGCTTGTCCCTAAACTCTTCGATATCCTTGAGGTGGGAGGTTGCGAGAGACCTTTTCTACTGGCGTAGAAGCTTTTACTCCTCCCCGGTACTCGTCCTGCGCTGCCCTAGTTTTTCGTAGTAGCGCCTTTTGGTATGCCTCGTCAGTTGCATGTTTCTTCTGCTCACACTCGCCATCATACCACGGGTTCCGCGTCGGAGGTGGTAAGTAGCCTAAGGTGGTTTCGGCTACCTCTTTGATGGCCGAGCGGCAATGCAACCACATCCATGTCCCACTGGTACGGAGTCAAAGACCCTACGGGCCGAGGCTGAGTTGTCCCTAGGCTCCACATGGCCTAGCCATCTTAGGCGTTCGATCCGAAGGCGACTGGATGGATCAACTGGTATGTCGCCTGCCCCTGGTTAGCGGGGTCCCCGGTTCGAATCCCAGTGAAAGCAAAGTTAATACACTTTTATCTAGTTTTCAAATCTGGTCCAGTCACCATTTGCCGTTGGGATCAAATCAACGGCACTATCACTGAAGTAGTCACTCAGAGACAGTAGTCTGACTATGCGTATCACAATGGAGCAATATGGTCTGAGTGTGCTGATGAATGCATTAGCAGCCCTTAATTAACCCTAACCTGACTGGACTCATGTCGCTGTACAGACCGTACAGTTAGTGGTTGAATCGTCTGCTCCAGAAACCGTCAACGAAAGCAGGACCAAATATCGCACCCAAAGCTTTTCTCTCGAAAATACCAAGGACTTCTTCATCTGCTTTTGAGATTGCCCATGCCTCCGCGCCGTACAGCAGGACTGGGATGATCATGTCTTGTATAAAGCCATCTTGGTCCTTCGAGAGATGACTCTACTACTCAATTGCCTCTTGAGCCCATAGAAACATCGGTTGGCAAGAGTTAATCTGCGTTTGATCTCGGTACTGATGTTGTTTGTACTTTTTACCGCGGAGCCGAGGTAGACGAAGTCCTTGCTGCCCATCGTGACGCTCTGTCCAAGACGTCGATGTTGTGTGTTGATGACAACATATACTTCTTTTTTCCCTCATTCACTGCTAGACCCATTTTAGCCGCCTCCGCCTCCGCCATGCCATCAAACGCCTCATTGACGGCTCGCTGTGTTCTGCCAAACACGTCAATTTCGTCCGCGTACGCTAACCTCCCAGTTAACTTCTGGAAGATCGTGCCTCTAGTGTTGGCGTGTGAGTCTTGCATGATCTTCTCCAGGATGATGTTAATGAAGTCACATTACAGCGGGTCGCCTTGTCTAAATCCTTTTTTGACATTGAAGGTCTCGGTGAGTTCGTTACGGACCTTGATGGAGCAGCAAGAATTCTCCATCGTCATCCTGCACAACCTGACGAGTTTAGCAGGAATGTCAAAACTAGACATAGCTCGTCCTTATGCACGATGCCATATGCGGCCTTGAAATCGACAAAAAAGTGGTGGGTATCGATCTACATCTCTTGGGTCTTTTCCAGGATCTGCCGTAGTGTGAAAATCTGCTCGATGGTGGACTTCCCTGGCCTGAAGCCACACTGATATGGACCTATCAGGTTATTTATAAACGGCTTCAGGCGAGTACACAAAACGGCAGAGAAGATCTTGATAGCGATGTTCAGGAGACTCTATAGTCTATAGACTATAGTTCGCGCAGTCAAAGGGGTCTACTTTATTGTGGATCGGGCAAACGATACTGAGATTCCACTCGTCGGGCATGCTTTCCGCCGACCATATCTTACAGCTTAGCTGTGGCATGGGCCAAACCAGATCATCTCCAGCTGCCTTAAAGATTTCAGCGGGCAGTCCGCACCGGCAACTTTGTTAGACTTCAGTCTTGATATTGCTATCTTGACCTCGTCTTAGTCGGGGGGATGGAATTCTCGTCTCGATGGTGACATACCTTTTATACATTACATTGCTTACCTCAATGCTTTCTGCCTGGAAGACGGAAGAAAGGAAATAGCAAAAATTGAGGTCGAACAGAAGAAGCCTTAGGTATTTTCGAGCGAAATATTCTGCGTTCAATTTGTTTGTGTTTATGACATTTGGAGAAGACTCAGCTACGAGGGCAGCGACATGAGTCCAGTCAGGCGCCTTGGAATACAATGTCTAAAATGACTAATCCACTTAGACCACCATTTCATTAGTTTGCCTTACTCTCTCATACAGCATTCGGGGTCCTTTATAAATCTAAACAAAAATGAGAATTACATCCTTCGTTACAGTCTTCGCCTGATGATTGATATTAGCGCATGTTTCCAGTCGACTAAGTAAACTCTTTCCGTCTCTCCGAATCGACCGCCGTCCCCTTAATCATAATTATCCCCAAAGCGCATTAAATTGCACAACCACACACATGTGTGAAGCGGATAAGCTTATCGATTACCCAAGCCAACCGCCAGGGGATAACATAATTCACTAATAAATTGTGCAAACAAAAACTCAATTAGGGGCTCAATCGGCTGTCAATTATGTCCAGCCCATTCGGAAAATGCTGCTTATTCAAACGAAATGTAAATATTTGCTTATTATTCGCCCCCTTCATTGACGGCGTGATTCGATGTGCGTCGCCACACATTCCGAAAGACTGTCAAAAGTGTTTGACATGTCGATGTGGTCTTTTCAACGAATAGTTTCCCTAGATCATACACAACCTTACCCCGCACGAAAAGGGTGATAATTTGTTCTCGTTTCGCAATTACGTACGTTGAGTGTTATGTACCCCCACTGACTGTGCTGAGTATATCTGATGCTCTCGTCGTTTCAACACTTTCAGATTATTTTTAATGCCATCAACTGTCATGTTCACACATTGTGCGTCAGTGAATGAGGTTGACCACGGTCCTAGTCGTGGGCGACTAGGCAATGGGACTGGGAATTTTGTGTTCTGTTTGAAAACAAAAATTCAAGGCAAATAAGGACCTTATTTAATGTTTATTCATTAATATTCTTGGACTGGTTGCTTGAGTGGAAAGTGGCTGGTGCTGGAGTGATATCTTTTAAAAGGACCTGCAATTGGTTCGGGGCCGTTATCGTTTGGAGATTTAGGTGAAGAGATGGCTACCAAAACTTAACTTTATTTTTTACTGACCAGTTACTCCTTACACTTACGATTATTTTTACCACAATGGATCCAATCAGGATCTAAGTGGGTCACAGCTGAGACAGTTGTGACAGTCACGTCAACCTAATCTCAACCTAGCATTCTTTTTATTTACACAACTCACGGTTGCCTCTTAGACGGATTCGATTAACGCTTCGACAGAACTGCGTGAACGCTTTTACAAAACTGTAACTGCTTCGTTCGCCGCCGCGTCGTTATTTATACTTCCCGAACCGTCTTCGAGAACGCCCTGTCTTCATTTGATTATTCAATTGAATTTTGGGAAAACTCCAATATATCGAGGCAAGAGATTGTTATTGAGATGTTTGGTTTTCAGTAGACTTGGGCTAAGTATGAATTTTGTATTCAACGGTACAACTGTGACTACGATTTGCTAATCACTTCTTCTTCTTCTTCTGATGGCGCTACAGCCCGGGGTGGACCTGGGCCTCAACCAGTAAGCCTCTCCAGCCGGCATGATCTTTAGCCAGCTGTCTCCAACTGCGCCCACCAAGTTGATTGAGGTTCTTCTCCACCTGGGTGCGCAGTCGGTTCCATGGGCGTTGTCCCACTGGTTCGGAGTCGAAGACTCTTCGGGCTGAAGCAGTGTTGTTCATGCGCTCTTAGACGTTGAATCCGTAGACGCCTTACTAGGCTCATGCCGCTGTATGGCCCGTACAGTTCGTGGTTGAATCTTCTTCTCCAATAACCATCAACGCAAACAGGACCAAGGATTGAACGCAGAACTTTTCTCTCGAAAAGACCAAGTGCTTCTTCATCCGCTTTTGAGATTGTCCATGCCTCCGCGCCGTACATCAGGACATGGATGATCAAGGTCTTGTACAGAGTCAGCTTGGTCCTTCGAGAGAGGGAGGCTAATCACAGTGATTCTAAACTGTGATTTTAAGTTGTGAAATCAAAATTTTTATAGTTTTGGGTGATTCTGACCTATCCAAAAACTCATACCAAATATCACTTATTTCATTCATTCTGAATTGTACGAATATGTTTAGTAATAAGGCGTGTTTTATTGAGAATTCATAATCAGCTGAGTAGAGGGCCATTCATATGAACTCACTATGAATCGCGAAGTTCGGAAACTCTGACATTTCATTCATATGGGGTTTTCTCATTCGCAGAGAGCAATGGGAACAATTTGATAAAGCACTCATTTTTGGTCCTGAATGTGTGGATCGCATTTGCCTCTCTTGTGTATTGCGAACTTAAGTTGACAATTCGCAGAGAGAATGACTCATTCGAGAATTCGAAATTCATTCGGATACATAAACTAATTATTTTTGAAATTTTTGTCGATGGAAAAGCTCTTTAAATTCAGTCTTCATATTCATGCATACCAAGAAGTATTCCCTTTTGTTTATAAAGGGTTTTCCAATAAGGACTTGACAACCTTTTTTGAAACAAAACTCAAAAAATTTTAGATATTTTAAAAACTTTATTATTGGCTTGAAATGCAATCAAATCATTTATGAATGGAACTCGACTTCTGTCATATGGCCACCGCGGGACACGTTTATAGCGGGCGATTCGTTGGACCCAATTTTCGGCTCTGAGTTCTTCCAGCGTTGTCGGTTTGTTGGCATAAACCAATGACTTAACGTAGCCCCACAGAAAATATTCAAGCGGCCTTAAATCGCACGAACGAGGCCGCCAATCAACTGGCACATTTCTTGAGATAACACGCTCATCATACTTACTAAATCGACTGATTTGTAGCACCATCCTGTTGAAACCACATGTCATCCAAGTCCACTTCTTCCAATTCGGGCCAAAAATAATCGGTCATCATGGCGCGATAACGCTCACCATTCACAGTAACGTAACGATCGTTGTTTGTCGATGACAAAATGTGGTCCAATATCTCTGTCGGCATGCAAACCGCACCAAACAGTCATTTTTTGTGGAAGAAGTGGTGATATATGAAGCGCATGTGGATTTTCACACGGCCAATAAGGCATATTTTGCTTATTGACGTACCCATTGAGCCATTGAAATGAGCTGCGTCGAAAACTGGAGTTAACGCTCTTAAAGTTGCGGTCACCGACTCCGAATTTCGGTAGAAAATTTGTATAATTTACAGACGTTGCTCGTTCTTCTACCATGATGAAACCATGATGAAAATGTTCAGTTTACTGAATAAATTGACAGTGACAGTTAGATGATTAGTGAAAGAGTGCGTTCGCAAATTAAATTCAAAGTTGTCATGTCCCTTTGGAAAACTCTTTATTTCCCGGAAATTGGTTGTTTCTAAAAGTTCGCGTTCGTGGTTCGCGGCTCATATGAATGGCCCTTAATGATTCTCATTAAAACGCTCTTTACTCACTTTGTATTCACTTTACAAGTACCAGACTTCAAAATTCAATGTTTGTACGAATATGGTTTTATTAACTTGATGCGTTTGTGTATTAAATAAAGGATGGATTACATATTGAGATACGTTATCCTATGTCGAGATTAAGAACACCAATGCTGATAATTCTGCTGGATATTCAAGAGTTTTTGTAAGGGATATCTAAGATTGAGTGATGGCAGATGAAGCGCCACTTGTGGTTTCGATCCTCCAAGGCGCTATAGTCAGTAAAAATTACTGAGTAAATTTTACTCAGTAATAACTCAGCGTTGCTTTGTGGTTGCTTAAAATGTAAGCCACAAAGTGCATGTAAAAGTATTTCTGAGGTGAGTAGTAGCTAGTATTTCTAAGCTGATTATAGATTCTCAATAAAACACGCCAATAATTTTTTAATCCCATTAAAATTAATAATTTTTCAATCCCATTTATGAAGTTCAAATTGCAACGGTAAACAACGTCGACCCGAGTTGCCTCTGAACGTGGGTAGTATAATATATACAGTGAAACTTACTAATCGACACACCCTATAATCGGACCACCACCTATTCAGACCATTTCTCCGATCCAAAAGTTGGCACAACTAGCCAGGTTTCACTGTAATGGATGAGAGAGAGAACATTAAAGAATAAGAAGGAAAACCCTCAACATAGCATACACCAGTTTTGTATACACACACACATCATTTCATTCGCGTCTGCTACAATTCATGACGTTGAACACAAAATCGGTTGTCCGAATTAAAATACAAATGGTGTTGTGCAAAGCAGTAGATAAGGCGTGTGTATGATTTCAAACCGTGGTGGTGGTTGTGCAAAGTAACAGCTAAGGCATTTATAATTCTAAATTATGATTGAGATTATGAAAAAATATCAATTGTGAACCTAATCACATTTTGGAACGCAATCACTGTTTGGAACGTATTAACTGTTTGGAAAGTATTAACAGTGCTTTCACAGATTGGAACGTATTCACAGTCTTAATCACAGTCAATCGTAAATTGTGATTGCGATTTTTCAATCACTGTGAAGAAGTAGCTTAGTGATTTCAGTATTAGACACTTTGAGTATTCTGATTGGATCGATTTCTGAAAGATGGCGACACTTTTGTATTCTGGTTCTGGTGTTCTGGCGCCTTAACATCATATTGTTATCCGATTCACGCCATAGCATGTTCATCCAGTCCATGTTAGAGATGTATAATGTTAGCAAAATATTGATTTCGATGTCAACATCGATGGCTGAAGATCGATGACCGATAATAATCGAACTCAAAGCATCGATGTTCGTTAACATCGGTGCTATAGAATGAATTTATATAGTTCCGACTACTAGAATTAGGAATAAACATGTATTTCCACGTCAAAACCCAAGAATGAAAGAGTAAAAACACGAAGAAAATCAAAGCATTCTGTACACTCGGAAAAGCGAATGCTGGGTTCAGACTCAAGCCCAAACAGTTCATGAACCAATACCAAGAACTCTCTCGATCAGTGTTGTTTCTACGAAATGCCTACATGATTATGATGAAATTCCAGAAAATTATTCAAGATCCCCAATTAATAGTAGGTTTTCTTTTGCTAACATCGAAGACCGATGTTTTGTTCATTGTTGGTACCGGAGCAATATGTTTCTTGACACTAGAGTGTCCAGGACACTAAAGTGTCTCTCTTTTCTTCTTAGTAATGTGACACCCACTTCCACCGACCTAGCTTGGCGTGCCACAAGGCTTAGGTGAAAAAGTCCTTTATGAAGTCAGCTACCAAGCAAATTCAAGAACATTTTGAAATAATAGAGTATTATTTATCATTCAAGTAGATTCCAGATCGGGCTGCTCAATCCTCTTACTTGTACTCTATTACTAGATACCCAGAGTATCTCGTATTTCGACCGCCCATTTGAACGTTCATCGCATCGCGAACCTCAAACACCGTCAACATCTTAATTTGAAGAAGTCCTTGCCAATGCTACTCACAATTCCAAGGGCATTAGCCATAAACAGAAAGTCCAGTTGTTCAGTTTGAAATCGGACATTTTCGAAGAGACCTCGTGAATAAGTCTGCCCATGGGGGAAACGTGAACACCAGACCCGACATCTGAGTAAAGACCCGACGCTCTACACAACCGTTGCTTCGACGCGTCGATACACGACATTAAGGATAATCAGTTTGGTCGATAAAATATTATTCACAAAGCTGTACTTCATGTCAATTATAAGCAACCAGTACCAGCACTAGACCCTCTTCTGGTTTCTGAAACCGAAACAGAAAATATCATCCCAAGAAATGAGGATAACCCAACCGAGGCCGGAGGCACGCATTCCATCCAGCGACTTTAAATTTCCGCCAAAACGATAAATGAAAAGCATTCACTTTGCGTAATGAATGAAAATTACATTATTCTTCAAGGCAACGCGGCTATCAACTCAAATCTCCATGTCGTTATGTTAAACGTGATTATTAAGAGCAATTTACCTCCATGAGCGGTCTCATTTATAACCTCGAGCCAACTGCCTGCCGTCAGGTGAAAAATGCTTCCATATTATCAGCACACCAGGTTGACATGGTTTTTCATTCAATTTATCGCTAAATGTTGACACATATGATGAGCACTTGTGTGTGCGTAAATGAGTCGGTATGTCAGTCATTTGTACTTACACAGAATTGCGTTTCTGCAAATACTTGGTGCCTGGTTTGTGTTCCGCAAATAATAGGAGCACTTCACTTTTTCTGTCTCATTGACGTGAGGACGTCTGTCGCTTGTTCAGGGGGACATGACATGGTTCACCGGTCTCAAAGTGATGTTAATGCAATTTGAATACTTGCATGCAATAGTCGCGTCTGTATTTTTTGTATCCCATTGTTTTATGGAATGAGACAATGACGCGTCTTAGACTGATGATGCTTTGAGTTCATCTAAAGGATCTTGCGGCACAGAAGTTTTTGCAATAAGCATCCGCTTACAGTTTGTGAGGTCGCGCATAGTGTGTTATATTCGGAATCTAGCGTCCTAATGACAAAAGATTGGAATCAAATGACAGGCAAGGTTGTGCAACAGAATGGCGCCCAACGGGACCTGAGACGTTTTGCGTTGTACAAAAGTCGTCTGTCGTCTCAGGACAACCTAAAATACAAAAAAAGGCGTCTGTCGTCTCAGGACAACCTAAAATACCGGCTCGTAGTGTAATCTTGACTTCAGGGAGAGGATTTTCAATCTATTTCTTTCCGAAGGTCATCATCCTGGACTCTGGATAACCTCTCTTAGTAGTTTACTTCCTTCTTTAAAAATTTTACTGTTCTATCTTTCTCTATGTGTTCAAAGCTGTTTAAGTTCTTTGTTTGGTCATGGACTGAAGACGTCTGTCCAATCCTCAGGCCAAGAGCCAGTGGGTCTCGTGAGGTAGTCAGAGGTCTGTGAAGAGCCAAAGAACGGAGCGGGTGGAAAGACCCAAGTGTTGACTTGCTGCCGAGAATCAAAGATCTCAGAACCTGATTCTTAGTGAGGCGTGGACACTAAGTCTGGACGCTTAGCTCGTGTTTGGGAGATCATCATTTGATATCTCAGCCCACCTTTCGAATGGTTTCGACCGTGGAAGAGTTGATCACCAGCACTCGCAAATTACCCGAGGAATTAGTCACAGTCTATCGTGACGTTTGAACAATTATTTAGGTTATGTAAAAAAATAATTTCCTCGAAATGTTATTTTCCGTTGGGTGTCATCGCAAGCACAAACTTTTTTGGACAAGAAAAATTTGAAACATGAGTTCCATTAACAATAATAATAATATGGGTGGTGCGACAGTCCGAGGTGGACCTGGGCCTTGCTTCTCAGCAACCACGTGTGTTGTGCGTGCTATTGTTTTTTAACGCGTAGAAGGGACCTACAGTTTAATGCCGACTCCGAACGGCGAATTTGAGAAGCTTCTTCTAGACATGAATACTCTTTGAGCATTGTCAGTGACTCGAAAGAGGTGGAGCCGTGAATTATGAAAGGTGGTAAATTCGGGTATCGTACGTGGCACCCTCTGCGTAGGAGTCGACGCACTAACCCACTACGCCACGGCGACCACATGAGTTCCATTATGTGAGTCAAATTTTTAACAGTCGTATGAAGTAAGCTATTCTTAAAATTTTTTGTATCAAACTGAGGGCAGCGACTCCTTAGGACCCCCTAGACCTAGTCTAGCTGCTTGGGGGGTCGCGGTCGCAATCCGGTAAGCTTGAACTATTCATTTTAAATGGAACTCATATTCATTCCATGTCAGGAGCACGAGCGAAACGGTCGCAAAATATAACTAAATTTCTTATTATTTAAAAAATCATACAATTGAGTTTAATTTCTAGTGCTTACATTAGTAAGAATATTTTTGTGTGTGCCTGTTTAGGTAAGGTGCCTAGGTAGTGCGTTATAGCACCATTCACCTGAACCGATATAAAAACAGAAAAAATGTGACTAGTTTTAAGAGCAATTTTTATTTGCAAATTGATGACCGAAACATTTTACATACTGTGGCATTTTGGGTGCAATGCCACCTCGCATTTGGATCATTTGAAGACTGTCTGATTTTGACAATCGCGGCAACGAAGGCGCCTACCAGTGCGAATAAATAAATTAACGATCTTACCTGAACGAACATCCTTCAACGCGATTGTTCTACTTAAATTGTGCATCAGATGTTCTGGAATCCGAATTGACTTGACGCAATAAGCACTAGGTAACATATACGCGGAAGTCAAGCTGCGGCATAACACGAGATTTCAGTGGCTTCGATTTGTCGTAATGTTATATCTTTGTTTGTTCGTGTTTATGAATGCATTGACCATCACTGCGTCCAATGCGCTTGTCAAAAGAGTCTTGTTACATTACAATCGGTAATTGGGTAATCAATAGTACAAGCAACGATCCATTCCAGGACCTGGTCATCAATTAATAAATCGAGTATTTCGATGGGCGAACAAGGACGCAGAAAAAAAAAATCATAAAAAACAAAAGGTAGTCTTCCAACAGCTGGTCATATTTTCCTGGATGTTGGTTGGGTGCTTTGAAAAAGACCCATTCTACGCCTTCCCCCACTTTGGCTTGAACACAATTGGCTTCGGGTTATTCTTCTACGCTATACATCCCCCATTAGTGACCACATATGGCTCTAATTTGGAAAACTTGATTCAATTACTTTTATCCTGTCACCAAATAGAGAAATCCATAGTTTAGCTATATCAAGTGCAACATGAATAAAGCTCCAATAGATGTGCAGAATAACACACTGAGGGCCATGGCAAAACGATAATCAGCCCAAGAAGACGAACCCGCTCTCTACCATCGTTAGGCACATAAAAGCCAGTTGAAAGCGGTGGGAAAGTTGAAATGCCAAACAGCTCTAGACACCTTCAACCACCTGCGGCTTGCATTTGCAATTCAATCAATCATTGAAACTTTCGTAAGCTCTCCGCCATTAATTGGCGCAAACAGTCGCATTTCCAAGTGTTGGCCATAAACCTACCAATTTCAGCAGTTACATAAAGTCACAGCTTGTGCAACCAATTTCGCAACTTCATAACCAGAGCTGCCTCAAAAATAACGTCCGTTGCTCCCATCCTCAATTGCAGTACGAGGCAAACGAAAAAAAATTAAAAAAAAAAAAATTACTCGTAGAATAAGAAAAGTTGATATTAAAACCCGCGCAGCTATGGACAGATCGGGACAACAGAAAAGTCATTCCAACTCGTAAGATGACAAATTTATTGCAAATAACATCGCAGCCATTTGCAGCAACTTCTCGGTGAAGGACATTGGGAAAACTATCAAAACTTTCGCAGGAACTTTGGCCGATTTTTGAGGAAAAATTGAAGTCGTGGCAAAAATACAAATGCGTCTCCTCATTGAGGCTACCAACTACCGGCAGCAACTGGTGACTGGATTACGCTTTGGACAGTCGTGTGGGGGTGGATCTTTAAGACAGGATTACACCGAACACACCAACCCCGCTGATGGGGAACTTTATGCAAAACTTTACGAGTGAGAAAATGTCATCTGGTCCAAGACCTTGCCATCATCACAATTTCCAACTCTCGACGCGAGATGGACAATTTTACATCTTTCACTTAACTGTGTCTCGATAGCGGTAATGTGCAGATACGCGCAATCAAGATTGCAAGCAACGCAAACACAAAGAATGCAAAACGAAAATTTAATAACTGGTCGCTTGAAAAGGGCAACAGTATCGCTGCAAGTCGCCCGCATTCAGTTTCATGCTCGAAAGTTTAATTAAATGGTTTCGGGTTGCCGACCGGGTGGCTGTTGGCTGCCCACACAAGGGATAATTTGCACTGTTGCATTGTTCGCCGCCATTGTGTACGGCAAACTGTGTTTTAGTTGGGATAATAAGTTTAATTCGCTTTGGGGCTGATTCGGTAAGAACGAGACAGTTGTGGTGCAGAAGTAAACTAATTGAGCAAATTTAAATTGATAAACTCTTTAATGGCGCACAGATGGGAATGCAGTCGCTTCTCTGTTCGGTTCGTCTAATATCCTCGAGGCGGAAGTTGGACACTTTCGCTTTTCTCTCTGTGTCGAAGGACGGACAGGCGGTGGAGGTTGTTTCGAATCGTATCTGCTGATCGCTTCCGACTGCCTTCATATTTTCGTTGAAAATTCAAGAAATTCCATATAAAACCTGTTGAATATGACGAAGGATTTGGGGGTCCCTCTTGTTCCATCCACTGTGTGGCAATATTTTTTGTATTGTTTATGACCTTAATTTATCTCAGCCTATTGCTCTGGTCATGCTAAAATGAACAATGTCATTAAAAGGGCGGGAGTTCTTGCGAGACTAGACTCTTTAAGTTTGCCTCCTGGTTCGAGATGAAGAGGAAGACCGAACCTTCGGTTGGAAGAAGAAATCATCGCAGATTCTTGGTCTTGATGACTGGAAGGAGCCGACCGGAAAGGCATGGAAAGCAACTCAATACTACTAACTATAGGGCGGAAAATCACCGATAAATGGACGAATATTCGTTTTCTATGCGTTAAGATGATGACGAATTGTGTATATAAACACGATCTTTTTCACAAAACAAATTTAATAATAGTCCCCGATGGCCTGTTCCCGGCAACTCCGAATTTGTCCTGCAATTAAGTTAAAATCGGTCATGAGGAGTGTCTGTGTGCTGTCTTGTTGAAGCCATACATGCGTTCCTCTTCCACGTCTTCGATCATAAGTGGTCGTGAAGGTGACTGTGACTGTTGCACATTTCTCATTTTCGAAGAAGTATGAACCTATGATACCTCAAAAGAAATTGTACACCGTTGCAGTGGCAGTAGTTGCGTATGCGATTGATTACGTGTTACTTGTATCGGGTAAATTACCACCCGTGATTAATGTGATTTGTGATGATGTGAATTTTGCTTGAAAAAGATAAGCTGTGGCCTAGGTACAAACCCTGGCGGAAATAATCTTGTTCACCGGGAAATACAAAAACTTCCTCTTCTTCTGGTGGCGGTACAGTCCGGGGTGGACCTGGGCCTCAACTAGTAAGCCTCTCCAGCCGGCACGATCTTTAGCCAGCTGTCTCCAACTGCGCACACCAAGCTGATTGAGGTCCTTCTCAACCTGGGCGCGCCATCGGTCGTGGGCGTCGTCTATTGCGTTGTCCCACTGGTTCGGAGTCGAAGACTCTTCGGGCTGGAGCAGTGTTGTCCATGCGCTCTGCATTGCCCAGCCATCTTCGACGTTGAATCCGTAGACGCCTGACTAGGCTCATGCCGCTGTACAGACCTTACAATTCGTGGTTGAATCTTCTTCTCCAATAACCATCAACGCAAACAGGACCAAAGATTGAACACAGAACTTTTCTCTCGAAAAGACCAAGTGCTTCTTCATCCGCTATTGAGATTGTCTATGCCTCCGCACCATAGAGCAGGACAGGGATGATCAAGGTGTTATATAATGTTAGCTTGGTCCTTCGAGGAGTCCTCCCTCCTCTACTACTCAATTGCTTCTTGAGCCCAAAGAAACAGCGATTGGCAAGAGTAATTCTGCGTTTAATCTCGGTACTGGTGTTGTGCGAACAGTTCACTTGCGAACCGAGGTAGACTACGTCGAAGTTATAGCTGCCTATGTTGGCGGCCTCCGCTTGAATACCAGCAAACGCCTCATTGGCGGCCCGCTGTGTTCTGCCAATCACGTCAATGTCGTCCGCTTATGCTAACAGTTGTACGGACTTCTGGAAGATCGTGTCTCTAGTGTTGGCTTGTGAGCCTTGCACGATCTTTTATAGGATGATTTTTTAGAAGACACATTACAGAGCGTCACCTTGTCTAAAACCCTTTTTGACATTGATGGTCTTGGTGAGTTCGTTACCGAGCTTGATGGAGCAGCGAGAATTCTCCATCGTCACCCTTCACAACCTGACGAGTTTGGCAGAAATGTCAAAACCAGACATGGCGTTGTGTAGCTCGACCCTATGCACGCTGTCATATGCGGCCTTGAAATCGACGAATAGGTGGTGGGTGTCAATCTCCCGATGACTCTAGCAAAGATGTGTTCTTTGCCCAGCTTTCCGTTGAAATCTCCTAGAACGATCTTGGTGTCGTAGCTTTTCTAGGTAGAGATCGTAAAAGTCAGCTTTGCTGTCGTCATCTTTATCCTCCGTTGGGGCGTGAGCGCAGATCAGACTGACGTTGCCGAATGTAGCCTTGTTAAAAGCTTAAGACTTCTTGCCTAAGTCTGCCTCGAATAACAAACCCGCATCCGAACAAGCGCTGCTTTCGCTCTTTGCAGTAATCGCCGAAGTATATATCGCAGCTTTTCATCCTCTTTTTGCCCGGCCCATCCCACTGCACCTCCTGTGTGGCGGTGATATCTGCCTTATAAGCTTCGAGGGCTTCCGCAAGTTCATCGGCTGCACGTGGTCTATTCAGGGACCTCACATTCCACGTGCAGAACCGGAGATCGTTGCTGTAAAGGCTAGCCAGAGGGTGCTTCGACGAGGCTGTATGTCACCTGTGCATTTAACAGGGATCGTTGCTGGCATCTCGCTAAGTTGAGAGCAGTCAACAATTTTTCCCTGGATACACAGGCCCATGCCCTCCACCTTTAAATCCACCTTTAAATTTCCCTGCCTACACGGTCAGTGACTATCATTTTCAACTAATGCTGAGTACTTAGGAATCCATCTAGATCCTAAAATATGTGGTTTGGATGACATGCTTAGCTTTCTATGGGCTCAGCAAAATGGTTAGAATTGCGAACGAACTTAACTAGATGAATGCACACAGCCGTGATACCTCCAATTCTCAATAGTTTCGTCGTCGCCGTCGGACGTTAAGAAAAAAATTCAGTCTCGCGAAACCCAACAAGGGAGAAAAAATTACAACCATAGGCATCGCAGACGCGCTAGACAGAATGCTCCAACGGTCATCCTCCGTCTTCTTCTTATCGACCTAGCTAAACATTCAAAATTGAGCCGTGCCATAGAGCTATCAGATTCACAGATTCTCGGCTGAAGGCCATATTGCCGAAGGAACTCAGATTTGAAATGACTATAGGCCATCTAAACGAGATTTTAAAAAGTTCGTCGACGTATACTTCACCCGTCGAGAGCAGGCTGGGCTAGTTTATCTACTTTCCCTCTGACGTGACCGTATACAAAGACCGTCGAAAGACTCTGGACATTGCTGCGGACTTTAGACT
Source organism: Eristalis intricaria (assembly GCA_964034865.1). Classification (NCBI taxonomy): domain Eukaryota; kingdom Metazoa; phylum Arthropoda; class Insecta; order Diptera; family Syrphidae; genus Eristalis; species Eristalis intricaria. Next base: position 109,562,711 of record OZ035873.1, on the reverse strand, counting down.
ACCAAATCAGATCTCACCCAAAATGTTGCTGACAGTCAGTCCTCATTCAAGGCTGTTGCATCTTCCACCATAACCTCAAAATTAGTCAAGGACTTGCGCAATGAGCTTGCATCAGTAGCGGACTTAATCGAATCTGGGCTAGAAAGATTTGAGTAATGAGACAGCCGACCAACTGGCCAAATAAAGAGACTCACTTCATAGCTCTTCTACCATGGACGCACACATTCTATTCGGACTAGTTATGGCACAAATTTTGTTGGTTAAGGCCCAGGTCTACCCCGGACTGCAACGCGACCAGAAGACGAAGAAGAAGGCACAAATTATACAATGTTCCCACCGAACCACAAATCGCGTGGTTTGGATTAACATTGGCTTTGAAGACAAGAAAACTTTCCCGCAGTCGCCATCCTTAGTTGGAAAAGTGTAGCAGTATCCACATTGGTTGAAATGTAAAAAAAAATCATTCTGTCTCTCTGGAGGGGAACCTGGGCAACCATTTTGTATCATATTCTATTACAATTAATTATCGTTGTTATATAATATTGAAAACCTAACACTTTGACTGAAACCTTCTTCATTCCCGTGAAGTGTTTTCAAATGTCATAGCTGTCAATTTTGAAGTGGCTTGAGAAACTAGCAATTTTTGACATGAGAATGAAAGCATATTTATATAAAATAAAAATTATCCCCAAAATAACCTGAAGTTTTTTTAAGGCGGTTTGACATCATAGCACTGACGAGTGAACTCAAGGGGAATTCAAGATTTCGTTGAAATCGCTAGGTTTCGTTTACCCTTTTCAATTTCGCACTTGTTTTGTTGCACGTATAGGGTACATTCCAATAGTTTTCACCCATCACCAGGGGTTTACCACAACGTCCCATCCTGTCATCCCTGCTTTACCACCACCTACTGGTATTAAATGGAACATTTTGCTTTAACTGAACAACTTAACACCTAAAACCCAGACTCTGACGAATGCAGTCGTTCCTAAGTCTGGGATCAATTGTGTTCGCTGCTGTTGTCGACAATGTAAGTATGCCTTTAGGTGATGTTTCCTGCAAATGGCGAAGGATTAAATATGCAGAGAAAGTGAGTAATGTCATCTTTCCTCATCCTCCGCCTCATCACTGCTGCGTTTGTATAAGTTATTATGGCTCTGCAGCTTCCTAGAATCACACTATATGCAGCCAGTCACAAGAGGAGGTTATTAAAGTGCATGACTATTGCATTGAGTGTTAGGTTGCAGTTAAGAAATGGAACATAAGCCAAGGATTTAATTGTATCGTTGTCAGTTGTACATCAAGATTCAGGATGACATTTTGTTGGATATCTCAAGGTGCTTGTCCCCGCCTGTCTAACGCCACAACACTTGAGACGTATTTAATAATATCTACATACAAAATTTAACGAATAATTTAATTTCCGAAGAAAACAAAATGATGGAGTAGACGTGCTTTCCTCTACGTCCAGCTATACTAAGCAAAAAAGTGTGTAAGCCGAAACAAAACAGATCCGAACTGTGTCAGCCGGTACCAGGAATAGAACCAGTGCGGTGTAGTGGAAAGTCCAGGAAATTTAAGTTTTTCTCTTGCTTATCGATAATATAATAATATAATATGTGTGGCGCGACAGTCCGAGGTGGACCTGGGCCTAGCTTCTCAGCAACCACGTGTGTTGTGCGTGTTATTGTTCTTTCACGCGTGGAAAGGACCTACAGTTTAATGCCGACTCCGAACGGCGAAGTTGAGGAAGCTTCTTCTAGACAGGAATACTCTCTGAGCATTGTCAGTGACTCGAAAGAGGTGGGGCCGTGAAATATGAAAGGTGGTAAATTCGGGTATCGATCCTGGCAGCCTCTGCATAGGAGTCGACGCACTTGCCCACTACGCCACGGCGATCCATCAATACTGACATATTTTGTGTTATTGCTGTTTTAACTTCGAACAAAGAGTGTCTGTGCTTGAACATGTCTGCACCAAACCCACGTTCCAGAGTAGGCCAGCTATCTTCACCAGCAGCAAAGCAACCGAATGGTGACAATGCTCCTCTCACGAACAAAGTCTTAGAGGAGCACCTAACTAAACAATCGGAGACTATGCGACTTAGTTTCGCCAGTGAAATTTCGAAAGTGCAAAATCAATTCGTCCTCAAAGTTTATGACTAGATGTGACTGAGAACTACACCATAAAATCACAAGTAAACAACAACAGAGTGAAGAAATAATTGCTCTCAAACGGGCAAAACCCGAATTTGTTCTCCTGTTACTCACGTGTTTTGTGGGCCAAAAAAAGGGAACTAAGCCATTTTTACAATGTCTGATTTTGTTGAACTAGAGAGTTGAATGCAACTTCCTTGCGAAATGAAATTCTTGCTGCAGCAATGTCGAGTATCTTGTAAAATGCCTTCGCTGACAAGGGGTCTCAACGCGTAACTTTTCGGACGACTATCGTCGATTCACTTTGGCAAATTTGTCCATGATTTGCTTCAGTAAAACCATCAGCCTTACCAGATTATTTTGTTCAAACCAGCTAAAGCTACGACGGAAAACTGCCAAAAATGTAAAAAATGCTAAAAAAAGAGCTGTGATCGATTTCTCCTTAAGAAACAAAGTTACGATTATTCTTATTCTTTAGTTAAATTTAAGCGCATTTACACAGTTGTATTAAGTATACATTGCGGCGACCGTGGGGTTGTGAGTCTGTTCCTCGACTTCCAAGCAACTGAACCTAGCAGTCTGGGTTCGATTTCCGGTACCACCAAAATAATTTTCACGAACCACTCCACCTCTTTCGAGGCACTGACAATGCTTAAAGAGTAATAACTGGCTAGGGAGAGCTTTAAAAAGTTGTCCGTTCGGGGTCGGCATAAAGCACTAGGTATTATGCATTTGTTATTAGTGATTAATAATTACTGTCATAGAAGATGCTAATTTATAAACGATGATCATTTCAACTTTTTTAAGACAAAAAGTTGGAAACTATGGGCCCATATCAAAGCTTTCTGCAATCCCAAAATTTTTAGAAAGCACTGTTAAAGATGACTGACTTTTTTTCTCGCTAAAAGAAATTGTTTCTACTAATCAGCATGGCTTTGTTCGCGGTAAGTAAAGTTCTACAAATTTAACTTTATTAAAAAACTATACATTTGATTTCTTTTGAAAATCGATTACAAGTTGATACACTCTACACTGACTTTTCGAAAGCCTTCGATAGAGTACATCATACTCTACTTTTTGCTAAGCTTAAATCATTAGGTTTCCACTCATCTATGCTGATTACGAATTATTTAAGTAATAGGAAACAATTGGTAAAGATCGACAATTTTATATCGGGCGTAATAGAGGTAACTTCTGGCGTTCCTCAAGGTAGTCATCTCGGCCCGCTGCTGTTTATTTTATTTGTGAATGATGTTCATGAAATTTTTAGTTCTTGCAGAGTTTTAACATTCGCGGATGACTTAAAAATATTTGCAAGCATCAAACATTTTAATGATTGTATTCGTTTCCAAATGGATATATATAAATTATCAGAATGGTGTAAACATAATGGATTGGAACTTAATATTTCTAAATGTAAGATATTTACAGCGTACCCTATTGCTGCGCCTTTCTTATATTATTTTATCAATGATCTTCTGCTTCATCGTCTTGAAGAAGGGGTCATATTTGACTCAAAATTAAATTTTTCACTACATTATGATTATGCCATATCTAAATCTAACTCATTGTTAGGATTTCTAAAGCGGAATACTAAAGACTTCCAAGATGTTTATACTGCTCGTTGGTCAAGCCTCATTTAGAATATTCTTTCATTATTTGTGACCCCCATATAGTGTTCAAGAACAAAGATTCGAAAGAGTTCAAAAAAACTTTACAAGGTATGCCATCCGTAAATTAAACATGTTTGACGAACTTCCTCCTTATGACGAAATATTCAAGATCATTGGCTTGTAAATCTTAAGTTTCAGGCGGAAGGCATCTTCAGTCATATGTGGAGCAGTGTTGTCCATACGCTCTATATGGCCTAGCCATCTTAGACTTTGAATCCGTAGACGCCTGACTAGGCTCATGCCGGTGTACAGCCCTTACAGTTCGTGGTTGAATCTTCTTCTCCAATAACCATCAACGCAAACAGGACCACAGACTGAACGCAGAACTTTTCTCTCGAAAAGACCAAGTGCTTCTTCATCCGCTTTTGTGATTGTCCATGTCTCCGCACCATAAAGCTGAACAGGGATGATCAAGGTGTTATATAATGTTAGCTTGGTCCTTCCAGAGAGGACTCTACTACTGAATTGCCTCTTGAGACCAAAGAAGCAGCGGTTGGCAAGAGTAATTCTGCCTTTTATCTCGGTGCTGGTGTTTTTCGTACTGTTCACTTGCGAGCCGGGGTAGACGAAGTCCTTCACTACCTCGAAGTTACAGGTGCCTATGGTGACGTTTTGGCCAAGTCGTCGATGTTGTGCGTCCTTTCTCGATGACAGCGTATACTTCGTTTTGTCCTCCGCTAAACCCATACTGGCCACCTCCGCTTCAATACCAGCAAACGCTTCATTGACGGCTCGCTGTAAAATGCCCACATTTGGTGATACTAAAAAAATTTACGACGAATATTAGGGAATAGACATTGATAAATAATATACATGAGATCTTCTGACATCGCGTTTTAATAATAATAGAATAATAGAATTGCGTTCTTCACGGTTGATTGCCGTATGGCACCTATTCCTGAAATATATCAAGAATTAGGCTCAGATGTTTTCCCTATTCCTACAATCTCCGATCAGATCACATTCTAAATAAAAATTTGGCTATACAGGCATTCTAATTAATTGTAAACACTTACAATTACTAATATTTTAATTGTTTGGTTTAATATATTTTTCCAATTTAGCTTTAAATGTATTCAAGTGATTAATGTTTTTTAGTTCGGTCGGTAAATTATTATGTCGTTCTAATCCCTTAAACATTATTGTATTTTGCGCAAAAGACGAAATTCTAAAGTTTTGCCGAAAGTTTTGACCGTTTGTAAGGTTGTACGGCTGTTCTTCACTTATGTATCTTAGGTTTTTACTAAGATAACTTTTCATTTTAAGTTCAAAAACTAAGGCACTCATTTTTAATTGTGGCTTTACATTTAACAAACTCTATTGTTCTAGCATCCATGTTATGGGTGTTAATATACTACATTTTAAGATTCTTCGCATTACTTTATTTTGAAGTTGTTGGATTCTTTATATTTCTACTTCATTTGAAAGAAAAATAATTGATGAAAATGAGAAACCGTCAACGCCAACAGGACCAAAGATCGCACGCAGAGCTTATCTCTCGAAGAGACCAAGGACTTCCTCATCCGCTTTTGAGATTGTCCATGCCTCCGCGCCGTACAGCAGGACTGGAATGGTCAAGGTCTTGTATAAAGACAGCTTGGTCCTTCGAGAAATGGCTCTACTACTCAATTGCCTTCTGAGCCCAAAGAAACAGCGATTGGCAAGAGTAATTCTGCGTTTAATCTTAGTACTGGTGTTCTGCGAACAGTTTACTTGCGAACCGATGTAGGCTACGTCGAAGTTATAGCTGCCTATGGTGGCGATTTGGGCAAGTCGTCGAAGTTGTGCGTCCTTTTTTGATGAAAGCATATACTTCGTTTTGCCCTCGTTCACCGCTAAACCCATTTTGGCGGCCTCCGCTTGAATACCAGCAAACGCCTCATTGGCGGCCCGCTGTGTTCTGCCAATGACGTCACTGTCATCCGCATATGCTAGCAATTGTACGAACTTTTGGAAGATCGTGCCTCTAGTTTTGGCGTGTGAGTCTTACACGATTGTCTCCAGAATGATGTTAAAGAAGTCACATGACAGCGCGTAGCCTTGTCTAAAACAGTTTTTGACATATAATGTCTCGGTGAGTTTGATTCCGACCTTGATGGAGCAGCGAGAATTCTCCATCGTCATCCTGCACAACCTGACGAGCTTGGTAGGAATGTCAAAACTAGAGATGGCGTTGTATAGCTCGTCTCTTTGCACGCTGTCATATGCAGCCTTGAAATCGACGAATATGTGGTGGGTGTCGATCTGCATATAGTAGGTTTTTTCCAGGATCTGCCGTAATGTGAAGATTTGGTCGATGGTGGACTTCCCCGGCCTGAAACCGCACTCAAAAGGACCTACCAGGTTGTTATTAAATCTTGGTATCATTGTTAAGTTGGATCAACTGGCCGGAAGCTGTTTCGCCTGTCGGATTTCAAAGGAAGTTATGAGCCACTTTAATAAGGTCACTAAGGGCTGTTTTCTGATACTACTCTTAAATCTTCTTTATAGCCAAGTTACACTTAAGCCTTAAGTTCAACTTTACCTATTCTGTGCTGCTCGTAAATATTTAAGTCGGCATTAGCTAAGATGTGTGTCTTTAAATGCTACCAACTTCACTTCGATTTTAAATGTCATATTCGTTATTTAAATGAAGGTGTGAATGGGAACTTTATTGTAGATGGCGCCACTCAGTATGGAAGCGGGGCTATTTGAATGAAATATTTCTTGGCATTTGCGGTAGCTGTCTTCGGTAATTTTGTATATTTATATCAAAACAATCCTGGAAACGTGCATTCATCCGAAATGTTACCCCTTGTAAATAAGTTCTTATCACATAACACGCCAATGTGACAATAGTTGATTGACGAGTGCAATCGAATTATTTCTTGAAATTGTATGTTCATTAAAAATTTGTATTAAGACATTAATAACGAAATCCGTCCCCGTTGAAAGGGCATTCTCAATTTGAAAACCTGCTGTTAAACAATGAGAACGTCCTTGGCTAACCGAAAACGTTTGTAAAACGAGGGTTCCTCAAAGCCATGCAAATATTTATTTTTTAAGAATATCTATCACTTCCAAATTATCTTCAAGTAACTCGTACACCACACTTTTCAAATTCAATATTCCTTTTTTTATTCACAAATTTCTACACGATTTCATGCCAGTGCCAGTATAAATGTGCAACTTGAGTCTTATGATCGACTGCCTCTTCCACCTAGTTTAGGTTATACTTAGCCGTCGCTTGAATCTACTTCTCGATTCGTGCAAACCGATAAGTCCTTCTGAAACTTAAATCGCTAAGGTGCGTATCAGCAAACGGGACTAAATTAGTTTATGCTCTTGAGAGATTTTTCCCTTTTGATTTCTTAGGATGACTTTACTCGACTTGAGGAGATGCCCAACGATGTAGTTTCCATGATGCCGTGTTTAACTAAACCTATCTCTGACCATCAAACTCCTTTTTTTTCGTGGGTTGGTGTCAATCTTGAATAAGACACTTGATACCCGTGTGTTCATAGTAGTGTCAGATTTGTAATGACTGAACACACCCTTCCCATTTTTTTTTAGTTGCTTACTACAACTAGGTTTCCCTTTCCCTATCCAGTAGTTTTAACATCATTATTTTTACGCGTGAGGCAGGTAGATTTTCGATAAGATCACCTGCTGGAACCGTTTATAGCGGCCTGTACTCATTGCGCCAAGTCCAACGGTTTCATTCGTTGGAGACGGCGCACGATTTTTCTCATGTCCAGTGTTTGGAGTACGGCATGTTTACAATGACCATGATGCCGAACTCTTTACTTCCTCTTCTTTTTCTTCATTTGGCGCTACAGTCCGGGGTGGACCTGGGCCTCAACCAACAAGCCTCTCCAGCTAGCACGGTCTCTGGCTAGCTGTCTCCAGTGTCGCACGCCAAGTTGGTTGAGGTCCTTCTCCACCTGGGTGCGCCACCTTAAACGCGGGCGTCCTCTGTTGCGTTGTCCCACGGGTTCGGACTTTACTTCCTAGCGAAGTTTTTATTTCTTCGTCCACGGTTGCGATCCCTAGATCTCTTTGTATATCATTATTTCGTAGATACCAGGGAGCATTCACGACAGTCCTTATAACTTTGATTTGGAATGACTGTATGAATTCTCTGTTACTTGCTTTAGTGCAACCCCAAAGTTGTATACCGTAGGTCCACACAGGCTTTAGCACTTGCTTATATATAAGCAGTTTGTTATACGCGCTTAACTTGGAATGTTCCACATTTCTCTATATCGATTCTCAAGTTCGTCACGTTTTTTCTTTACGTGCGCCTTCAACTTAAGCTTAGGATCCAGCGTCATCCCGAGATATTTGGCTTCATTTGCGCACCGTATTTGTACCGAGTTAATGAAGACTGGTATTGTCTATGTTTTGGTTTCATTTAGAGCAATGCGTCAGAGTTTTGTCCAATCGCAAGTTTTATTTACAGCGTGCTGGAGTTTTACGGCAGCGGACTCGATTGTGCTTTCCGTAGACAGTATAGCCGTATCGTCTGCGAACGTAGCTACTATTGTGCCCTCAGTTTGTGGTATATCCCGGGTATACAACAAAAACAAAGTAGGGCCAAGAACACGCCCTTGCGGGGCCCGGGCGGCAATGTTTTTAAATGCCGAGTATTCCGTTCCGAGCTTAATATCATATTCTTGAGGTAGGATTCTAAAATGCAATATGGATTTTTTGGAAATATCCTACTGAGTTTGTATTTCAAGCCGTCGTGCCAAACCTTGTCAAAGGCCTGGGATACGTCGAGTAAAACACTGGAGAAAACATTTTTTTCCTCAAGTGCTTTTTCGATTTCGTTGGTTATTCTAAACACTTGATCAACTGTGGAAAGACTCTTCCTGAATCCAAGTTGATGATCGGGGATAAGGCGACTTTCTTCTATTAGTGGTTGTATTCGTTTCAGTAGAAGTTTCTCGAATAGCTTTGGTATAGGTTAAAGTGATATCGGTCCATATGGTTTTTTTGTCGTTTGGCGTTTTAGCCGATACCATTATCACTTCTGCGAGTGTCCACGAATCTGGTACGTATAATAGCCTGAGCGAAGCGTTTATTAAATACTGGAGCTTAATAATCGCTTTTTTTGATAATTCCTTGAGGATTTGTCCAGTAATTAAATCATAGCCAGGTGCTTTGTTACTTTGCAAGTTTTGTTTTGTTTTTTTTTCACACTCCTGATTTCAGTAACAATCTTTGGGTCACTGAGGTGCCTCTATCGTGCACGAGGTAACATTGTCTCTCAAACGTGCGGTGCGGTGACACTCCAACCGTTGCCACGTCATAATAGTAAAAAGGTTACAGAAAACCTTCGTCTTATGATACTCCCCGCCACTAGCAATATATCCTGTCAATTTCATTGTGTAATTACGTTTTATGATCCCTGAATTTGTAATTCACTTGAGAAATGACTTTCCCCACGGCGCGGTGTCGGTGGGACAAAAAAGAAAGAATATCCATAAATCGAGGCGTCCCAATCGTTTCATACACATCTGTGACGGTCCCAAGTAGCAGGATCATATTTAACATACCGTAAACCATGTATTTTCTTCTTGCCCCCCTCTGTCCCCCCCCCCCTTCCATAATCGTCACGAACCAAGATACACCACGGCATTGGGTTACGTTCCCCGATGTAGCCACTCTCTGGGAATAAAAATCTCATTTTTATTAAAATTTATTAGTCGAAGGAAAAAAAGCATAGAGCCACCATCAATTTTCAATTTATTGGGGATGCTCCAATAGTTTCCAATGTTTCCTGCCACAGTTTGATAAATCCTGCGATGCGTAAACCGCCATCAATATTCGCCGGCACCGAGACACATTTTTATGGATAATTGAGTTATGGCACATGGCACGGAGCCCGCTCGCGATGCTTCCTCCATTTAGATGGAGTAATCAATATTTAATTAGGGACATCAAATTGAAAGTGATTTGTTAGTGGAGGTTGGAGCATCCTTCTCCGCACGGATGAACGTCTCTTGGAAGATTGCCACAGAATGCTGGAGTTTTTTCCAATTCGATCTAGTTTCTGTTGCCAGTTGTTGGTAACAGTTGAGCCGGATCTACTCCAAATCCATTTTTTTGAATTTGTTACAGGTCGTGGTGGGAAGTGATGGATTGACGGACTATAAACCTGAGTTGAGGGAAATCCACAAACCATTTCAACGACTTAACTGAAGTTCATTCCATTCTTCTGCAATTAGAAACCTTCTCTTTCTCGGGGGAGGCGATCCGACCTGTTCTTCGCGTATCAGAAGCCTCGAACTCAAAGACTGCCTGCGGAGACTGTGGAGCCTGCTACTTAGATAGGGCGACTAGTATGTTTAGTTTCAAAAACTATGCTCCACTGAGATCTTTATGCCCCATTGTACTGTAACTTCCGTCTTTGTAAACTAGCTCCTCTCTAACCTCCGTGCAGTTCCCCTGTTTTAGAAAATTTTGCCATTGTCCTTGAGTTTGTCAATCGAGGTCGTTCAAAGAATTACAATCTAGTACACTCATTCTAGTTCTTGTAAGTTCCATCTAATTCCACATCAAAGCAGCTTCTTCAGATGTCATTGAAGGGCCCTCCAAGTCTTCTGACTTGATATGAGGCAGTGTCCTTTTATTACGCCTACCAGTTCACTAAGGGTCGTTTTATTCACTTTTGCTCAACTTGCCGGAAACTGGGGAGTTGATCACCTGCAGCGTTGGTCTCAACTCGAGGTTTAACCGGCGAGTTGAAAATTGTTTTTTTTCTCTCTTTCCATTCGCAGTCTGAAATTTAAAATCCAGAAGTAGTCCAAACTTTAGCTTTTAAATTTCCCCTGGGATATTTTTGACAATTCACCCATACAATGTCATTTTCAATTTTAAATTCACGGTGTGTGCTGTTCGCGTGCCGTATGACAAGAAGAAATGAGAGCGAACGTTTTCATCAGAGATAGTGGTTCGATAAATCTATTCTCCATTATCTCTGGTTTCCAGTTTTCATAGAGAACAGCACAAGCGACTGTGCACATTTGTAATGCTTGCGCTAATAAAGTTTGCATTCTCCTATTTAATTAATCCGAGTGCATAATATTGTAATACAATAAGTCTGTGTAATTACCTGTAATTCACGGGGCCTGTTCACAAATGAAAAAGAATATATCAAGTACTTCATTATATCAAATCAAATAGTACCAGTATCTTCTCTCATTTCACGGCAATGAATCCTGTATTAGTTCGATCACCATTATGTTTGTCCTGTTTGAGAGACGAAAACGATAAATGAGATCACAATCATCTCGTCCCATCTTGAATACACACAGGCAGTCACCCAAGGCCGCTTTCACGCTCGATAAAATTCGACGGCGATTTTTCAAATTCCCTTTTGTGATCTCAAGCCACTTTCACACAAGAAACATTTCAGTCTCTGCAATTGAGATCTCAATTCTGAACTTTTTCTGTTTCCCACCCTCTCCCACACATGCGTCATCTCTTCACGCATAGCATGCTTCCAATACCCAACATTGAGAACGTACGAATAAAGAGACTCGAAGAAAAACCGAAGAGACATAAAAGAGAATACGGAAAATCTAAAAGCAAACCCCGAGCACACAACCCCTGCCAACACGATGGACAAAAGTTTCCTGTGTGAAAGCTTCCCAAGCAGACAACTACAGTAATGGAAGAAAAGAGAGAACAAAATCCTTGATTTCATCCCATAACTTCTGCTGTTTCCGCAAGTTGAAGAAATGAGGAGTTGATAAACTCACGAGTTGTAAATTGAAAGTTGTAACCATAAAATTTGACTGAATGAAAGCAAATCCAGAAGTTGAAGAGAAAAATTCCAATGTTGTGGTTAACTTGCAGTGAACAAAATTACCCTTCTTCTTCTTTTTTTACTTGGCGCTACAGTCCGGGGTGGACCGGGCCTCAACCAACAAGCCCCTCCAACCACCACGGTCTCTGGCTAGCTGTCTCCAGTGCCGCACGCCAAGTTGGTTGAGGTCCTTCTCCACCTGGGTGCGCCACCTTAAACGCGGGCGTCCTCCGTTGTGTTGTCCATGCGCTCTACATGGCCCAGCCATCTTAGCCATTGAATCCGTAGACTCCTGGCTAGGCTTATGTAGAGTACATTTCGTGGTTGAATTGTCTCCTCCAGAAACCGTCAATGCGAACCGGACCATAGATCGCGCGCAGAGCTTTTCTCTCGAAGAGACCAAGGACTTCCTCACCCGCTTTTGAGAATGGGAATGGCATGATCAAGGTCTTAAATAAGGTCAGCTTGGTCCTTCGAGAGATGGCTCTACTACTCAATTGCCTCTTGAGCCCATAGAAACAGCGGTTGGCAAGAGTTAATATGTTCACACCGGTAGCTTTGTTAACTTCAGTCTTGATATTGCTATCTTAACCTCGTCTTAGTCGGAGAGACGAAATTCTTGTCGATCATCGTCCATATTGAGTAGGACATTCTGCCTGACAGCGGTTTGGTGTCATCATCGCCGTTTAGCAGTCTGCAGAAGTGGTTCTTCCAAATTCTCAGTATCGACTGCGGCTCTAACACTAGTTGGCCATTCTCGTCCCGGCAGGTTTCTGTCCGAACCTTATATCCACTGGATAACTGTTTCACCCTCTGGTAAAACTTTCGGACATCGTTCCTACCGTAACACCTCTCCATCTCCTCGATCTCGTGCTCTTTCTTCTTTCTTCTGAGAAGCCGGGTCTCATCCCTTCGTCTCTGTTCGTAGAGCTCACGAACAGCTCTCGTCGTTCGTTGCAGCGTTGCTTTGTAGGCTTCCAGCTTCGCTGCATGTGCCAGCTTACACTCGTTGTCAAACAATGGGTTTTTTCTAGGTGGTGCCGTAAAACCCAGCACATCAGTGGCAGCATCTTCGATGGCTTCATGACAACGCCTCCAATCTTCTTCGATTGTTTGCGCAGGTGGCGACGAACTTAGAGAGAGATTCCGGGAGACTCGATCGGCAAAGATCCTAGCAGTCCGTTGCGATTGTAGCTTTCCGACAAATCGTGGTGTAATTTCTCGACTCCGTTGATCTCTTGATATCCGAGTTCTTACCTTGGCTACAACAAGGAAATGGTCCGAGTCGATGTTGGCTCATCGGAACGTTCGGACATCAAGAATGCTGGAAGAGTGTCTGACGTCGATCGCAAAATGATCAATCTGGTTGACGGTTGATGGATGAGGTGTGGGAACCACGTGCTAGCTACAGTGAGATTACGTCCCGTGAAAAAGTCCACCAGCCTGAGTCCGTAATCGGATATGGTGTCATGCAGCCTGTGTTTCCCGATGACTTTGGCAAAGATGTCTTCCTTGCCCAGCTTTGCATTGAAATCTCCTAGAACGATCTTGGTGTCGAAGCTGGGGCACTGATCGTAAGTCCTTTCTATGAGATTATAGAAGTCATCCTTTATCTTTGTCCTCTGTCGGGGCGTGGGCGCAAATCAGGCTGATGTTCCCGAATTAAGCCTTGATGAGGATTGTTATGAGGAGTTCGCTTTTACAGACAAAACTTAAGACTTTTTGCCTAAGTCTGCCTCGAGCAACAAATCCACATTCAAGCGCCTCTCCCTGTTGCAATCACCGTAATAGCAGCTCATCCTCTTTTTGCCCGGCCCATTCCACCGCACTTCCTGGATTGCGGTAATGTCCGCTTTGTAGCAGTCCAGGGTCTCCGCGAGTTCTTCGGCTGCAAGTGGTAACATTCCACGTGACGAACCGAATTTAAGTGCTTTTTGACAGATATTCATGAATGTTTGCCTGCTATTTACGAAATAACGTGAATACCATTCTATGACTGGTCAATTTGGTTTGAGAAAACTATACAAAAACAGTTATCACAAAGTTGAAAGGGCAAGAGAGTTAGAAGTCGGGCATCTCTGTAATACTTCATGTCTGGTTTTGAGTAGCTAGCTCGATAGAGTAGCTAGAGGTGAGCAGTTAGAGGTCATAATTCATGGAATCATTAATGAAAAATTACGTCAATTACGACGTCTTGTCCTAGAGATGAGCGATCCATTGAAACTTTCCTAATGAGCCCATGCACATTTTATGTTATGCTCCTTGTCCTTCATTACCTTTAAAGTGACATGTTCTAGTTCATATTTGACTGCCGCGGAGAGTCGTTTTTCGAGGGCAATGACTTATTTTGAAGAAAGATAATTACGTAGGTACAGCTTAAATGGTGAACTTAATCTTCCGCTGAAGAATTAAATAGAAAAAAGTGAGAAAAGGCTCGCGGCACAGTAACTGGACCTCAATCCTATTGAAGAAATTATAAAACATGAGACAAGATCAAAGGTCTCTTTTGGAGGAATGGGAACTGATTTCGTATGAATATATCAAAAAGCTGGTAGAGTCAATGCCGAAACGACAAGTTGGTAAGACAAAAAGGAAAATAATAATAAATATAGTATTGATGGCGCGGCAGTCCGAGCCGGACCTGGGCTTAGCTTCTCCGCAATCACTCGTGTTGTGTGTGCTATTGTTCTTTCACGAGTGGAAGGGACCTACAGTTTTATGCCGACTCCGAGCGGCAAAGTTGAGAAGCTTTTCCTAGACCGGAATACTCTTTGAGCATTGTCAGTGACTCGAAAGAGGTGGAAGCCGTGAATTATGATCGTTGGTAGACTGGGGACTCGAACCTGGCACCCTCTGCGTAAGAGTCGACGCACTAACCACTACGCCACGGCGACTCACAAAGACAAAAAGGATACCCGAACAAATTTTAATAACATCTTAGCTTAGTTTTGTTTCTGATGTTAAAGTGGTATATTTCTTATTTTTCTCTTGATGTTCGTCCATGCCTCCGAGCTATACAGCAGGACTGGGATCATCAGTGTCTTAGAGTCAGCTCGGTCTTTCAAGAGATGAATCTACTGCTTAATTGTCTCTAGAGCCCAAAGAAACAGCACTTCGAGTTACACTGAGTTTGATTACGCTAGGTACTTAAGGCTCTTGTACTGTTTCCAGCCAAGCTGAGGTAGAAGAAGTCTGTGACTACCTCGAAATGATCGCTGTCCATTGTGACAGTCCACCAGAGACGTTTTTGGGGTCAGTCTGTATGTCGTCTTATCCTTGTCCGCCCGACCCATTTTAGCCGCTTCTGTCTCAATGTCAAATGCAAACACATCATTGACGGACCGAGGGTCAAGATTGTACGTAGAAGACTAAATGCACAAATGTAAAAAAAAACTCATTCGTCCCCAGCGATAGACAACGATCTCATCGCCCAAGGATGTGTGGCATTACCTCATATAATCGTGCTTCATCACTCACAGCTTATACCATGATGCAATTATTACTAGTTGTCCTGAATAATCAAATCAAAGCTGCAATATCGTACCGCCATTTGGATACAATGCAATCTGGAGTCATTGTTTAAGCAACAACGATATCGCTTCTGTGCCTATTTTGTTAATCAATCAGAAAGTGATCCAAATGGTTAAGTTACCAGAGACTAGAAGTTTGGACACTGTCAGTCCACAATTATGACATGACAATGAGCCGTTACACACGGCCACATGTACCAACTCAAAACAACACAGTGCCACTATCATCTGAGACAAGCCTGTGTCAATACCTCACCACAAAAAGAGTGGCTTCCTGGAAACACATCATAAAGTCTACCAACCGAAAAGGGTCATACAAGTTGACATTTTAAGGATTCAATTATTCAATTAGCCAAATCGAATTTTTCCATGACTCTTGATGTGTACTGTGCCATTGATTGAGCACTTAATTACGATTTCCCGAACAGGCCCGACGACGAAAAAAAAAAACAAAAATATTAACAGTCAACGCAGGGAAAGGATGAAAAACACACTCACGGAGGACACTCCCAGGCCGCACGATAGCAGGCACAAACATTCATTTATAATAAATACCAGAAAATTGTCCTTCCATAACTTTTGCGAAAATGAATTTTTAATGGACTTTTAATAGATACTGTGCGCCTCGACTGCAACCCGGGACTGTCCTTAAAGCGACCACCAGTCCTGGTGTCCGGTGCGAACTCGCATTTTGCAGGACAGGCCAACCGCCACCACAGTGCTTTCTGCTTGCTCCGCGTGCTCCGTACAAACATGTGCCACACACTCGTATATGCGCATACGTTATGTAAAAAACAATGAACTTCTGGTAACGTCAAAAAGTAATTTTTCAACTTGACAAGTCCAGGCATGGGCACCCCACGCGCAGTGAGCAAAGGTGAGGCCAGCACATGGGGTGGAGGCACATTAAATCCAACGGCAATCTGCCCTGACAGGGCTTCCAACGGCCCATCTGCAAACAGCGGTATGGATGAATTGATGCAATTTCGCAACCCCTAATTGTTGTAGGAAATACCCTGATTTGATGCGGCAACGGATGTAGGAACGACCCACGAACAATCCACTGACGACCGCCACCGTCGGCCGTGCTTCGCATCTGCGATGGCGATTTTTCAGATAGCGGCTTGCAGCGGAATTGGCGTGTGTCCGTGTGGTTCTGTTGAATTGACAAAATATTTAACGTTGGCCATGGCTAATGAAGTGCAATCAATACATGCAGCCGCGGGTTTGGTCGTCTAAACTTCATGTCGCGTACGCATCACTGGAGTGAAGCCATCGCGTTTCGCTTTTGGATTATCCGCTTATTTCATCGGTTTATTGACCATTTGTAGTAGATATATTGATCGCTTATAGGCAGGTTAAATTGATTAGAAGTCGCTAGGAAACATACCATCTCAGATAAATATGTGAGCCTAAGGAAGGACAGTGCAGTGGTCGGTCCCGAAGGATTAGCAAGCAATTTTCAAGATTTTCTAAAAAGACTTTTCATAGGTATTATCGATTGGACAACAGAGACACGGACTTCCATTTTCACCAACTGTAAGCAATGGTGAACATCGTGGCGTTGTGTTGTCTTGACAATATCTTTCATTTGCACCACCACCTCTCTCGACACTCCACCGTTTAAAGAGAAGAATCGTTTCAAATTTCGGATCGTAAACAACAAGCACTGACATATCCAATCACCCACAAGCATCGATGGTATTGATATGGAATTTGAAGAAGATTTGTTTCACGGGAAAATTGACTGGAAGGAGTAAAAGAAATTAATCAGAAATTTGAAGCATACATATCGGCGCACCGATTTAAATATCATTTCGAATGGATCCGTGGGGGGCATCAAGGAGTGCATTTATATTCGTTGATGAACTGAGGAACTAAGTGCCATGTTCGATACCCGAACTTACCACCTATCATAATTCACAGCTCCACCTCTTTGACAATGCTCAAAGAGAATTCCTGTCAAGAAAAAGCTTCTCAACGTCGCCGTTCGGAGTCGACATTAAACTGTAGGTCCCTTCCATTCGTGAAAGAACAATAGAACGCACAACATGAGTGGTTGCAGAGAAGCTAGGCCCAGGTCCGCCTCGGACTGTCGCGCCACCCATATTTTTATTATTACTGCCACTAACTTAACATATGTATAGCATTGAGGAAGTTTGGTAATTCGTGACTGGTCCATATCGAGGCCACTGCTCAGAGTGAACCTAGTCGATGACGTCCGTTGCATTTTAAAGCAAAAGATTCCGAAGGCATGTTCATGTTTCCTGGGACGATGTTGACATAAAATCAGGGGCATCATTTTATAAGTCGACGAATGCCAGTCCGTGCCTTTTTTGTGTGGTTAGCCAGGTCGTCCAGGGTTTCGCTAGCCAAAACTTCAGTGAGCACATACTTTCTTCTTGGAACATACTCAAAATGTCATCACCAACTGTCACTTGCGTACGCAAAGCGATTGATTTCATTCCTACTGATATCAGAAAAAGTTAACGAAACTGAGGGCAGTGCAGTCACTGTGTATCACTGTATTCTTTCTGTGAAGTTGCTCGATTGATTAAGCTGATTTATGAATTATGGTGCGGTCTTAAAGGATACCAAAGCTGAACAGATCCATGGTATGTTAATGCTTAACGCTCACTATCTATTGTTCGTGGAAATGTCTGTTTTTTTTTTTTTAATAGGAATCGATCGTGATGCCCTCGATTCCTAGAGGGTTTGTGGTCTGAATTAGTCCGGAGCATCTTGCATTTATGCACATCCTATGTATCGTTTTCTGTGAAGTCTCTGTGGTACAGTACCCAAAACGGACGTATTAGCCATCACACTAGCATCAACTAGCCATCACACCAAAAAGATGAGTGACCTTATTTAAAGATGTCAACTAATGTTAATGGCAACAACCAGACGGTCCTTGAAAATTCTCATAACACGAGCCCCCAGCCCCTATAGCGAGCCACTTTCATATATTTGGTCCAAAAGCTAAGCCCCTGCTTTCAGACAATAACTTCAATGCTTTCAAGGCCGCATATGACAGCGTGCATAGGGACGAGCTATACAACGCCATGTCTAGTTTTGACATTCCTGCCAAACTCGTCAGGTTGTGCAGGATGATGATGGAGTATTCCCGCTGCTCCATCAAGGTCCGTAACGAACTCACCTAGACCTACAATGTCAAAAAAAGGTTTTAGACAAGGCGACGCGCTGTCATGTGATTTCTTTAACATCATCCTGGAGAAGATCGTGCAAGACTCACAAGCCAACACTAGAGGCAAGATCTTCCAGAAGCCCGTAACACTGCTAGCATGCGCGGATGACATTGACGTGATTGGCAGAACACAGCGAGCCGTCAATGAGGCGTTTGCTGGTATTGAGGCGGAAGTGGCGGAACGAGTCCGGAAAATTTTCAATTAAAATACGGTATTTTATGTGGATAGACTTTTTATAAATTGCTTTTCTTATTAATGTTAATTTGAATATATTAATTCCTAGCTTTCCTATAAAAGTGGTTAGGTTAGCTTAGGTTGAAGTGACTGACTGCCGCTCATACGAGCAGCAGACACACTTAGGCCAAGCGAAGGCCCATTGTGTTACCACGCGGGTCAAGGGTACATATTCCGCAAACCAATTTGTGCTTTTGATAAAGCGAAGAAGAGGGCTGATTCTGATGCTGTTCAGTTCAGCCAGATTAACAAAGGCATGGGCCCCCAGAAGTCTGAATCTACGAGATGAGGGTGCATTGCAGTTACATAGCAAGTGTTCAATGGTTTCTTTTTCATCCTCGTCCATGCAGCTTCGAAAGAAATCATTATAGGGAAGGCCTAGTCTTGAGCCGTGAGTTCCGATGGCACAATGCCCTGTTAGAACGCCAATAAGAGATCTGAGATTTGGCCTGCTCAATCTGATCAAGCTAAGCCATCGTTTGGGGTCGATCATAGGCCAGAGTTTTTTGGTAATGAGGCATCCTGTGCCAGATGTCCATCTGCAGTTTGTTTGGGCAAGCATTTCAAGCTTTAGCAGATGTTTAATAGCAGCGATAGGCATGGAGGGTGGGTCTCCACCCGGAAAGAGCACGGAGCTTGTGCCCTTTCTAGCGAACTCGTCCGCCTTAGAATTCTCTTGAATGTCACAGTGGCCCGGCACCCACATCAGTTGGATGTTAAAATACTTGGCCATCTCGATAAGAGATAGGCGGCAATTAAGGGAAGTCTTGGAATTAAAGGTGACTGAATCCAGAGATTTGATCACTGCCTGGATATCGGAACAGATGACGATGCGATATTACATTGTTTTTCAGCCAGGACAGGGCTTCCTTAATCGCTATAGTTTCAGCCTGTAACACGCTACAGTGATTAGGTAATCGAAAATATAGCTGGAAATTTAGATCCTTGGAATAGACACCAGCACCCACACCTGCATCCATATTCGATCCATCTGTGAAGACTCCCAGTGGACCTTCCAGCGTCTGGTGTTCAGACTCCCAGTGAGATCTGGGCGGTATGCTGGTTGAGAAATTTTTCTCGAAGAGGAGTTTAGGTAGAGTGAGGTCTGTGTCTATGGGTATAGAAGCATACCTGCGTAGGATCGTTGAATGTCCAGACTGCAGTTCTTTCCAGCTGCTCAGCGATCTTAATCTAATCGCCATGCTAGCTGCTGTCTGTCTGCCAATTAGTTATATCGGTGGTCAGTTGAGGAGTATGTGTAATGCTTCGGCGGAGGTAGTCCTTAGCGCCCCGCTGATGCATACGCAAGCCATCCTTTGCGCTATAGCGAGTGGGATGATGTTGATTCTCTTATCGAGTGCAGTCCACCAAATGGGTCTGACTACCGATATAAATAGCCAGTGAACCATTCGGGGTTGCAGTCTCCATTTGCACCCAATGGCAAGTTTATAGCAGTAGAGAGCCGTTGAGGCCTTCTTGACACGTTCCTGGATATTTAGTTTCCAGCTTAACGTCGTGTCTAGTATAAGACCTTAGAATTTAGCGCTGTCGCTTAGCACCAAGGGGGTCCCGCATAGTGTGGGAGGGTCAAAGTTAGGAATTTTATACTTCCTAGTAAAGAGGACTAGATCCGTTTTGTACGGATTGACACCTAGGCCGCATTCGCTAGTCCATTTCACTAGCTTGGATAAGGCAGATTGCATAATATCTCTGATCGTGGATAAATATTTCCCAGATACAGCTATGGCAATGTCATCTGCATAGGCAATGACCTTATACTCAGACCCTTCTAGTTTAACAAGTAGTTCGCTGACCACTATGTTCCACAGTAGAGGGGAGAGTACACCACCCTGCGGTGTGCCTTTGGTCACAGACTTACGGATCGTGGTATCACCAAGCTTCGAGCTTATCACTCTGTTATTGAGAAGCCGGTCAATAAAAGTCACTATAGGATTTTCGATGCCAAGTCTGTTCAGTGCTGAGACTTCAGATTTGATCAGATTAGATATTTATAAAAACCCGTGTATGGACACGAAAACTTTTGATGTTTACTTATAAGGACCTTTATTTTTCCGAATTGTTCTCTCTCTTTGATGCTGTTTCGTGCAGAATTATAAAGAACAAGGATCAAAGAGGACACATATAATTATGTTTCATGTTATACTTTTTTTAACGTGCAAATATAAATATTTTTATAATTAACACTTCAAATAAACTTATGTCTCGGAGCTAAGATTTGTTCACTCCATCCAATGATTATTCACTCAGACCCAATTGATCTATCAACAAGAAAAGAATGGACGCAAACAGAAAATACAGTGGACTCCCCCTAAGTCGAATTGTCACAGGATACCAAAATTTTTTCGAGTTAGAGAGAGTTTGACTTAGAGAGAGGTTTTTGTATGGAAAGTCGAGGGAAATGTATGTAAACTATGGCGAAAAAGTTCGAGTTAGAGAGATTTTCGACTTAAGGAGAGTTCGACTTAGGGAGTGTCCACTGTACAACATTATTTATTTTTGTTAATTTATTATGTTTATGCCTGCTTTTGTTAATTTTTGTCATGAATTTATTCAATAATGTTTTCTTTTTACGTTTTAAATAAATTAACTATAAAATAACTATGATCTCATTTTTGTGCTGTGATTTATATGGGGGCCTCGTTACTAGAACACTGAAGGCTCGAATTAGAATCAGAGGGGGCTCGGTAATGACTCATGTCTCATTTTGTACTTTCTTTAAATTTATTAAATCTGAGTCCAATACTTACAAAAAGTTATTATTTATATCAAACAGTAATACGTCATGATTTCCTCAAATGATAAAATTGTTTTCATATATCTATGTAATTAATTTTAAGAGAGCAACGAAGTCAAAACTTTCCTTAAGGGGGCTCGCTACTGGGTAGTTGACCCTACATTGACATTAGCTGTGTTTTTTGCAAGCGTATATACGCTTAATTTATAAGTGCACAAAAAACGATCATCGGCGCTTAATGATTGATCATAAAATCTTGGCAGCACCGACGACATTTATGACATTTGCCAGCAATCAGGGGTGTAGTCATGGAGGGTGATGGCTGGTTGATCTTTGATGGTCACAATCTTCGTTTAGTGACTATCACTTTAAAAGCAATAACACACAATTAAATAAAAACAATTTTCATCAAATGAAAAGAATCGAATACGAAACCTAAACGGAATGTATAGCAGAGACAATCTGGGTATACCAAAAATTGCATACTTATGGATGCCAAAACAATTAAAAATGATCAAATGCATCAACCACACCTGCAAATGTAATCCACGTACAGCAACCTAAACAATGGATGAATAAATTCAGGAATGAACACACAAAAAAAAATTATTGGAAGCATTGTTTTTATCCGCGCTTATTTCATAAGCGGCGATAGCTTGCAAAAAAACCCAGCTATTGACATAGAAGGGGAAAGAAGCCGAATTGCCGTCTAAGCTGGCGGGTCCAAGGAAGTCAAATTGAGGGTAATCACATATCCACACGAGGGGTTGATGCTGAAAGTTACTCATTCAACATCCTTGCAAGAAGCTAATGACCTATGAAACGAAGAAAAAATGGCCAATTGGAAGAAAACAGGAATACAGTGACGTATACATACAGTCAGCGTCAAAAGTGAGTGTACAGTATAAAGGTGCTTGCATTCTCAACAAAAAATTTTTTAAACGGGACATCACACAATCTTAAATGCAGTTTTGAAATAAATTAGTAATGTACATAAAGCCAAAGAAATATCTAGACATCTCAAAAATAAAGGCCAAACGAGCCATAAGCCAAAAAATGTAGCGAAATTCAAAAGGATGTCTACACATAAGGAAATCTGCTCTAACATGGTCTGTGGTCTCTTTTATGTCCACTAATCAAAAAATGGATTTGTTTTGTTATTTGAACTATCCAAAGAGTAACCGGCGCCAAAAGCGCTTGCATGCAAAGCTAAGAAGGGGCATTCATTGCTGATTTTAATTTCGTCACGCTTATGGTTTATTACCCGCCGTGTCCATAGTTTTTAAGATATCCTCATATATTTTTGTTTTGTTTTAAGTGCATAGCTAATTGCTTTAGAAAACTGCAATTAAGAGTGTTTCCATTGGGGTCCCGTTTCAATTTAATATTAATTTAAAGCAAAACACCTATACGCTGTACACTCACTTTTGATGCTGACTGTGTACCTATTTTTTCAACGTCTTAAGATTCATCGTCAATGAAATGAAGTGCATTTTAATTAAGCTCGGAGACTTAGAAGCAAGAATTCACATTAATGTCCTTGCGAGAAATGATACATTTACTTGCTGTCGCAACGCCCTACATGTTCGACGATGAGTCCCCAGAGCGAAGCACGAAGCTCCAATGCACTATTTAAAAAATATTTAAGTACAGAGAGTTCTTAATATTTAATGTTAAAAATCAAAGACTTCCACAGAGCTCTCAGCTCAAATTAACATCGAATAGACCTCAAGACAGAAGACTCTGGCTGCCGCTCCTCCACGCACTACGTTCAATCAGAGCACCCCAGAGCACTCAGTGACTACAGCAACCAACTATGTCCTCCATTCCGTCGCAACTCGGAAAGAAAATTAAGAATC
Source organism: Eristalis intricaria (assembly GCA_964034865.1). Classification (NCBI taxonomy): domain Eukaryota; kingdom Metazoa; phylum Arthropoda; class Insecta; order Diptera; family Syrphidae; genus Eristalis; species Eristalis intricaria. The sequence goes on along the minus strand of OZ035873.1, from coordinate 109,539,503 downwards.
TTCCCGAGTGTAATTGCAAAATATATTTAAATCTTGATGTAATTATTTCATCCCTTTGTAAATTACTCAAGCTACGCAAGTGAGAGCTGCCGCGAGTACTCCACACTGGGTCAGCGTCAGACTGCTCGACAGGCGTGCAAGAGGTGCAGGAGCAGAAATTAAAATTAAAATCCAATATCGGACAAGATGGGTGAGATGGTGAGATGGTGGGATGGAACTGCTGCACACAGCAAAAGACGGAAACTAATTCAACAAATTGCTTTGACATTGATTTTCCTTTACCTGCCTCCACAGAGCACCTAGCACAGAGCCACAGAAGACGCCTTCTGACGGGTGATTGCAGGTGCGGATAGCAGTAGCATAATCGCCGACACAATTTCTGTTCTAATTCAAAATCGCTTGCTGCATCAACAGGGATCTGTTGTGGGGATTCCTTTTCTCGATTCCCATTCGAAGGGGTTCGTCTTCGTCTGTGTGATGATTTATAATTGCAAAACAGTTGGTTGGGGATGAGCTGCTCCTCCCTCTCTCTCTCCACCCCCTTCCCCATTCTCTTGGCAATGGAGCTTATTTTGCGTAGTAATTATGACTGAACAACAGAGAGGATGCTGCTATTGAGTTATGACTTGAGAAAGACATTGACATCGTTGCTTTCCCTCGTCACTTGCATTCAGATTTTATCGCTGAGTGTGCCTGAAGGATTGCTCACACAAAGTCTTCATGTCGAAACGACTGCCGTCGAGTTAATCTAATTGAATGCCATCTTTGGCCATAGCGAAGTCAAGACGCCAAAGAAGCGCAAATATAACCTCTTTACGGATTGGACAGACTCATCCGGACATCTGAGAAATTTGAAGGACCGGAAAGAAAATTTCAAGGGTCGCATACTCTTTTTTGTACTTACGAATGACCAACTACATAGTATCAGTTTGATTGGTGGGTAGATGGGCAATGGCCGCGTCTCACTCAGGTTCAGCTGGGCTCATTAAACTCAATCTCTTGGTACCATACTCCTAACTACATAGAATCATTATGTTGAGCATTATCCAGTCATCCAGAAGCTTTAACGAACCTACAAGGACAAAATATGGAGTAGTTTGCTATTTGAGTGTTCTCTGTCTGAACTGTCAGAGGCTGGGCCAAGGGCAGAGACAGTAAGGAGAACCATCATCTTCGTCATCTTCTTCGACTTGCCATGTAGGCAAGTCCTATTTTCATCATTGTGGCCCACCTAAAACCTGCGTCAGATTTTTCGATCCCAAGATTGGAAGCCACATGCCCGTTTCCATTGGATTCGAGTTTATTTAAACAAAAATTTATTTCATTATATTGTTTCTAACACTGCACGGTCTGGTTGGAACTACATGGTCTGTTAGCGGATTGAAAAAGTTGTCCATCGTGTCCTGTCACCAGTATCAGTTAAAGCATTGTCCCTAGCATCCTTTCGGAATATGATCCGATTTTGCCACCGACTCAATCCCGATCCTTTCAATTAGTTTATTCAGAGGATGGAGTGGTCTTGGGTGAATAAATTGATGGCTTAACTCTAGAATGGTGTTATGGCACGCGGTTCCCACACCTCAACATCCATAAAGAGACCTGGCGGTCCCCCGATCAATCAACCGTCAACCAGATTGATCATGTTGCGATCGACGTCAGACACTCCTCCAGCATTCTTGATGTCCGAACGTTCCGAGGAGTTAACATCGACTCGGACCATTCCCTTGTTGTAGCCAAGGTAAGAACTCGGACATCAAGAGATCAACGGAGTCGAGAAATTACACCACGATTTGTCGGAAAGCTACAATCGCAACGGACTGCTAGGATCTTTGCCGATCGAGTCTCCCGGAATCTCTCTCTAAGTTCGTCGCCACCTGCGCAAACAATCGAAGAAGATTGGAGGCGTTGTCAAGAAGCGAACTACGAACAGAGACGAAGGGATGAGACCCGGCTTCTCAGAAGAAAGAAGAAAGAGCACGAGATCGAGGAGATGGAGAGGTGCTACGGTAGGAACGATGTCCGAAAGTTTTACCGGAGGGTGAACAGTTATCCAGTGTATATAAGGTTCGGACAGAAGCCTGCCGGGACGATAATGGACAACTAGTAGTAGAGTCGCAGTCGATACTGAGAATTTGAACACCAATACCGCTGTCAGGCAGAATGTTCCACTCAATATGGACGATGATCGACGAGAATTCCGTCCCCCCGACTTAGACGAGGTCAAGATAGCAATATCAAGACTGAAGTCTAACAAAGCTGCCGGTGCGGACGGACTGTCCGCTGAGATCTTTAAGGCAGCTGGTGATGATCTGGTTGGGCGCATGCACCAGCTCATCTGTAAGATATGGTCGGAGGAGAGCATGCCCGATGAGTGGAATCTCAGTATCGTTTGCCCGATCCATAAGAAAGGAGACCGCTTTGACTGCGCCAACTATAGAGGGATAAGTCTCCTGAACATCGCCTACAAGATCTTCTCTGCCGTTTTGTGTACTCGCCTGAAGCCGTTTATAAATAACCTGATAGGTCCTTATCAGTGTGGCTTCAGGCCAGGGAAGTCCACCATCGACCAGATTTTCACACTACAGCAGATCCTGGAAAAGACCCAAGAGATGCAAATCGACACCCACCACCTTTTTGTCGATTTCAAGGCCGCATATGACAGCGTGCATAGGGACGAGCTATACAACGCCATCTCTAGTTTTGACATTCCTGCCAAACTCGTCAGGTTGTGCAGAATGACGACGAAGAATTCTCGCTGCTCCATCAAGGTCGGTAACGAACTCACCGAGACCTTCAATGTCAAAAAAGGTTTTAGGCAATGCGACGCGCTGTCATGTGACTTCTTTAACATCATCCTGGAGAAGATCATGCAAGACTCACACGCCAACACTAGAGGCACGATCTTCCAGAAGTCCGTACAACTGCTAGCATACGCGGATGACATTGACGTGATTGGCAGAACACAGCGAGCCGTCAATGAGGCGTTTGCTGGCATTGAGGCGGAGGCGGCTAAAATGGGTCTAGCGGTGAATGAGGGCAAAACGAAGTATATGCTGTCATCAAGAAAGGACACACAACATCGACGTCTTGGACAGAGCGTCACAATGGGCAGCTATAACTTCGAGGTAGTCAAGGACTTCGTCTACCTCGGCTCCGCAGTAAACAGTACAAATAACATCAGTACCGATATCAAACGCAGAGTAACTCTTGCCAACCGCTGTTTCTATGGGCTCAAGAGGCAATTGAGTAGTAGAGCCATCTCTCGAAGGACCAAGCTGACCTTATACAACACCTTGATCATCCCAGTCCTGCTGTACGGCGCGGAGGCATGGACAATCTCAAAAGCGGATGAGGAAGTCCTTGGTCTCTTCGAGAGATAAGCTCTGCGTGCGATCTTTGGTCCTGTTTGTGTTGACGGTTTTTGGAGGAGAAGATTCAACCACGAACTGTACGGTCTGTACAGCGACATGAGTCTAGTCAGGCGTCTTCGGATCCAACGCCTAGGATGGCTAGGCCATGTAGAGCGTATGGACAACTCAGCTCCGGCCCGGAGAGTCTTCGACTCTGAACCCGTGGGACAACGCAACAGAGGACGCCCGCGTTTAAGGTGGCGCACCCAGGTGGAGAAGGACCTCAACCAATTTGGCGTGTGACACTGGAGACAGCTAGCCAGAGACCGTGCTAGCTGGAGAGGCTTGTTGGTTGAGGCCCAGGTCCACCCCGGACTGTAGCGCCAAATGAAGAAGAAGAAGAACTCTAGAATGGTAAACATTTTTTTAACCCTTTATTGGTAAACTTCGCTTGTGAGGCGACTTTTACAAAAAAAAAGCCCACATTTCACTGTTAAAAATCAAACAAATATTGAAACATAAACAAAAACATATTTATTATATGTTCGGTTATAAAAATAAACAAAAAACAATTCATTGTTAATCATTTTTGAGACAAAATTGGAATGTTTAGAAATCAAATATTGTACACAAAGGTTAAAGAGTACTTTTACAAAAAAATTTAAAAAATAAATAAAAATCAGTCCAAGATCAAAAAGAATCTCTGTTTCTTACAGCCTTTGAATCCAATTAACACATTTAAAAATTAATACAAAGCTTACATCTTCGCTCGCACAAATATACGCTCATGCGCTTCAATTTCGGAGGACTGAAATCGCATTTTGATCTTTTGCCTTTTTTTATACCTGGGTCGTCTGAATCATCACCAGTCTCATGAATAATCGCCTTACTAATTGCTGCGCGTACTCTTTTCTGCATACGTGGCCTTTCTTGCAAACGGATGGAACACCAGTCGGAACAAAGGTCCTTGCTCAATTTTTTGAGGTATTCTCTTCTTGATATTGGCTTTATTCTTAAAACTTCGCAATTGGATACGTAAGTTACATAGCTGTTAAGTAGAGCCATATTCAACATTCCATAGAATAAGCAAAGTGGCCAACGTTTGGTTTTACGGTTACAGGCTGTGCGAACACACATCTGGTCAAACGTATCTACAGCACCTTTTGTTTCATTATATGATTGAATTATTATTGGCTTGCCGGAAACGGGGTCAGCGGAATACCAGTCTTGCATCGTAGACAGGAAAATAACAGTTTCCAGCTTTGGCTTATAGCTAACTAGAGTGAGATTTCCGTTGAATCCAAAAGAGATGTCCCAACAGATCGTGTTGAATTATGCTTGAACTCTTCTGGAATTTCTGGATTATTATTGCGAAGTGTTCCAATAAGAGTAAGGTTGTCAGGTAATTGAGGCAATTGCTCAGCTAGGAGTATCGAAGTAAACCAGTTATCGCAAGTTAAATTGCGATTTGTCCCGTGTATATTCTTTGTAAGCAGCTTACAATAATAAGAGCCCAACGGTTCATTTATAGTTGAACCGGCGTTTTTTTCCCAAATACGGTGAAGCATCAATCATATATTTCGATCTAACATCGCATAATAAAACAATCTTTATGCCATATTTTGCCGGTTTATTGGGAATATACATACGGAATGGACAACGTCCCTTGAATCCCAAAAGTTGTTCATCAATTTTTACGTACGAGCCTGGTTTATAAAGATCTCTACACTGTTTCATAAAAATTTCCCAAATATATCGGATAGGCGCAAACTTATCAGTTTTTTTTATGATCATCGAAATGCAGACACTTGACAAGGAATTCAAAACGTTTACAGCTTAGTGCAGCTAAATTTTGGGATCCACAAATTGTAAGATCAAATAGTTCATCAGTAGCCAAGTGATTATTTTTCAATGCACCGCTGAAGATAAATATGCTAAGGAGGGCACGAAGCTCTTCTATTGTGACCTGCGATGTAGTGGTATTCTGAATTTTATACTTAGTAGCTGATAGGTCAATGTATTCATTGGTATGCAAAAGTACTTCATCCATTAATTTCGAAGTGAAAAACAGTTCAAAACACTTCAAAGGATCTACAATGCTCTTGGCTTCTCCTTTTGGCCGTGACATAATATGGACTACGTTTCTTGAGGGAGTTCTTTTCGATACTTTTTTTGACGAAGACGGTTCGGAAGACCAAATATATTTGTTTTTACCCCTCATAACCGAAGCCGACGCCAAAGCCGACGACGTGCCTTCAGCTTCCTGAGCATGTGTTGGTATGGATTGTGCATTGACATCATTTTGATTAGATACATCAATATTCTCGATGTCGTCAGCTTCACTATCATCTGAATCAAAATCTAATCCTAAATCGTCTTCAAGTTCACTTCCATCTAGTGATATCTTTTCCAGCCATTTACTTAGAAGAGCTTCAGAAGTAGACATCGTACAAAACTATAAAACGTTCACGCAAACTGTAGTTTTTAGTAAAAAAACAAAACATTTGCACAGGCGTATATGTTCAAAAAAATGATCTTTATTGGTAAACTTCGCCTCACAGGCAAATACAGCACGTTTAGGCACAAGCCCGTATAACACTAACTGAGTTGGCACTAGGGCCACTTTGATACGAGTAAGCGATTGGGAAATATCGCAAAAAAAAAAAAAATCCTCCAAGTCACAGGCGATGTTTACCGTTCTAGGGTTAAAGTGCTCCAGTAGAGATATTGAGAAATGATGCCAATTCGAAACTGCTTTATCAACGCTCTTGTTAATCTCAATTCAACAATGATTTAGGAAGTTGAAAGGTAGGGGTTAGTTGTAACAGGGGTAAGAAGTAACAGACAAAAACCGGTATTTCTCTGAGAATTAAAATGATTTTTCTTCCATAATTTTCGGAGGAAAGATTATGCGGTGCAGTGTACGTCACTCAAAATCTGGTCTTAAAGGGGTCCCTACTTTGAAGCATCGGCATCATCGACTCTTAATTTAAATTTACAGACAGCTTTTTTTTCCCGGAGACATATTGAACATTTTATTTTATAAACATTTTACATTATTATTATCGATAAATTGGTAGTTGTAACATGCTTTTTTATCTGAAAAATTGGTTTTTGTTAAATTATCTACAAAATTATAGGATCAGCATCAATTTTATTAAAAAGTGTTACTTTCTGCCCCAAAAGGTTATGGTGGCTAACAACCAAAATTGAGCAGTTGCACTGAGAGTAAGTGTCATGTTGGTTATCCCGCGGATCTAGTTAATCCTACTCCAAAAACAGTCGACGAAGATGGCTGACACGGTGCACACAAGCAAGTTGTGAATTTCACTTTCTGGGAATTTGATTAATATTCATTAATTTAGTGTGATTAATTTGTGAGTGACAATTTAGCGTTAAGCACAACGCAGAAAAATGGAGCAGAAAAAAAACCTTCATCAAATTCATGGAAGAGAATGCAGGTTTTCCTACAGGGTCCATTAAAGGGTATCGAGTTTCTCAGATGCGCTGTGGAATGAGTTAAGATGCGCGTAAGTAAAATTAAATAGCCAAGGACACCCTAAAAACTTATTTCGAATTAGACAATGAACTGGATGGTATTTTCCATTCTATCAGGTCATAAATTTGGGTGGCCGGGGACTATTTTTGTATGTGCGTCGACCCCTTCGCAAATAACAATGCTGCCTAGGTACGATTCCCGGCCGGTGCGACCAAAAATAATTGTTCACGGTCCAACCTCTTTCCAGTCACTGACAATGCTCAAAGAGTAATATCTGTCTAGAAAAAGGTCCTCAAACTTGGTCGTTCAGAGTCGGCATTAAACTGTAGGTGAGGGATGCTCATTATTCGTCGATACATCGAAAATATCGATGTTTCCTATTCGATGTACTGAATCAATCCGAGGAATCACATGCTTTCGATGTATTTTATTCGATGCATTGAATGAAAGCACGCATTGTACACAGTTGCATTTTCACTTTAATACTATCGGCAACGTATACATATACGATACACAACATACTACGAAAATAGACATAAATCGGACATTCACAAATCTATTGATTTAGAAGTAATACTAAACCTATCCCCACTAGATATTCTTTGAAAGCAGATTGTCGGAGATTAATGACCTCCCTGTCACCCATAACAACCCTGGTGTGGATAATTGGTAGCCCTGTCTGCTCACTTATTACTGTTATTCTTTTCGTATGTATATATACAACTGTATGATTACATGACACAGAAATAAAATACATCAATCGTTTGAAGTGTACGGTTGTTCGCTATTCTAATCCCCTACACAGGTAGCAACCAACTCTGCAATCCGATTGAAAGCATGCTCCCAATGGCAAGACTACACGTCCGGACATGTCAGAATCCTAATAGAACAAGGACTTGCCTGTACTAATCTGGATTACACCTCTCCTGTTTACTTCTCATAGAAATACTTCAAAACCCTAATTCCGGAAAGAGACCTGTGGTATATCTACCTTTCGGTATCGCCCTACATTTCTAGACAGACGGATCCAAAAGCGAAGACGGAGTAGGCAGTGGAATTTTCTCTGAACATCTTAATCTCAATAAATCTGCATGCATCTACCTTATCAGTGCAGCGTTTTCCCAGCGGAAATAATGACGATCAGCGAAGCCCTGTCCTGTTTGAGGCGGAACGTAATATCCGCTCGTGATATCTGTATCTTTACGGATAGGCAGCAATCAAATCCCTTACATCATTCCCTATAAACTCAAAATTAGTCATAAGCTGTCGCACATCTTGACGAGACATCGAAACTGTTTTGAATTCGCCTGTAGAGACATTATGCTGACAAACTCGCAAAAATCGCTACAACACTGCCAGATGGCGTATCCTTCTGTAACTAAGGTACTCGTCTAGCTTACTTTAAGTTATAACTCACTAACCAAAGCACTAGAAGTCAATGCCAGATGGAACACAGGCAATATGTTCCAAATTATCGAACAAATCTGGTCCAGTCTTGTGCCCCAAAAGATCTGTAAGTCTGATATCATTAAAATGACCTAAAGTGAGCACAGCAGTGGGTATAATCACCGGACACTGCCTTTTGGGATTACACGCGAAAAGACTACATAAGTCCATTTTATAACGATTTCTCTGCAGAAGTTGCCGAGACGAGGAAGAAGAGGAAAATGTACAGGAACTTCTCTGCAACTGCCCTGCACTTGCCTCAGCTAAGAAAGCTGCTCTAGGCTCCTACTTCTTCGATAATCTAAGCGAACTGAGGGAGACATCAATTAAATCGCTATTAGACTTCATCGACAGATCTGGCTCTGGCAGCTGGCTATCGTAATAACCACGCCGGCTCTTCACATTTCTTTTCAGACTAACCCACGTGGCAGTACAATGGGCCTACTTTGGCCTAAGTGCATTTAAGCCACTTACTACCTACCTACCTAAATTAACATTTTTAAAATCAGCTGATTCGAGGCCGATTTGGAATTCGGTCGAAAACATCAAATCGATTGAAATCTAGAACACGGAAATTGATTTCACTCGATTTGATAATTCTTTATCGATTTAAATTCACTCGAATTCTGGAACCCGCCTGATAGATCAGATAGACTCTTCAAGTGCAAAGGTGTACTGTGGTTTCCTCCTCAGTTGCAGAGCCCAACGTCTGCAGACGTCGTTATGGGGCAGATTCAATCCGAAGACATGCGTTCCAATAATGCCGTACCGATGAGAGTTCTAATAGCCGGCCTGAAGGGTGTTGTGTGATCGTGTCAGATTAAGATAGAGAAAGATTTTAAGTGCATCAACTTCGTAATTTTGTGGAATGTCACAGTGTGCCTGGACACCGACATGAGATGGATGCTAAAATACTCGGTCATCTCGTTGGGAAATACTAAGTAAGGAAATGCAAAGTCGAGGAGGCTTTACTGACTCGTTATTGGGTGCTGGGTTTTCGGCTTGGATTGGTGTTAATAGTAAAAGCCAAGAACTTAAGGATGACACTCAGCTTTACCCCAGCCCCACAGAGAGAGACAGGAAACTGGTTATTCTCCTAGTGACGCGTACTTATCCTGTTTTTTTCCGGGTTCGCACCTAGACCGCATGCTTTAGTCCTTTTTTTCAATTCAGAGGGAAGACGCCAATTGGCATGATCCCTCCCCGATTGTGGATATTAATTTCGCAGAGGCGTCTATAAAAAACTTTTGTAAATGAATACTTTTCTTTAAACCATTCGAACGTGCTGCGACGTCAGCTACTTCACAATGTTAACGATTGGTCTCTATGACTGTCAAGCACCAGAAACAGCGCCCAAACAAGGTCGACTTCGGGCACAAAAAGCACCCGAGATACAAGCGTATCGACGCACGTGCTCTCCCACACACGTCCGATTAGTCTCCCAACCCGCAGCAGTGTTCCGATTCTATTCCGTCTTCAGCCTCCGCCGCATGCCATAAGACACTGCATTTCAAATCGATCCCACTACAAGCTGTTGCCCCAGCAGCTTTGCACATTAATTAGCAGAGCCCAGGAGCGTTTGAAACGGGTCCGAATCTAGTATTCTGTGCCTCGGCAAGACAATAGGTCTTGTAATCTTTGTTGTTTGGTTTGCACAAAGGCAGTCCAAGGGCGGCACAAATTTGCCAAAGAGTGCCTTTGAATGGTTGCCGATTGTTTCGGCTTTTCTATGTTTGTACTTCTTCTGCTCCAAATTCGCAAAAATCTGTTCATTTCATGCTCGACGAACACTGGTGGTGTTGTGGTGATTTATTTTTAATTTCAAGTAGGCCATGCAACAAGCCCTGTAGGCCTTCAATTCCGTGAAAGTTAGCGAATGGAACCGGTCCCTCTAATCCGAAAACGAAAATTTGTTGTGCTGTTGTGTGCGGCCAACGTAATGGCCCCCGAGACAACGTGGAACAAAGCAAACAATCAGAGAATCACTCATTTAGGCCGTCGTCGTCACACCCTTACAATGCAACCTCCCCTGGCACTCCCACCATGCCACCAGTTGCCGTTTCGTTCATTATATGGGGTTGTTGTGTGGAGTCCTGTATTTTTTGCCCAAAATCCGCCTCGGGGCTGGCCCACAAACAGGCTGCTTAATTAGTAGCACTTCCCTCTCCGAGTGTGAGACTAGCGCGGCTGCGGCGAGGACTAAATCAAATTATCCCGCAGTCGCTAAAAGTTAAATATGGCTTCCGATGTTTTCTTTTCCATCTCACACCCATGTTCGTCACGGTTTCACACCCCCATTATGGCACTGAATGAGAGCAGCAACTTAGGCATCGGCCTTAATGGGGATGATGATGATTAAGCGCTGCAGGAATATGATCCCGCGTTACAGCCGGGGTGCACTACAAGTGTGGCGACGTGAGGTGCTGCACTGTGAGCCCGTGAAGATGCAGCGGCGATATCACGTAGGGTTGATTAAAAATTTTCTCATGTTGCAATAATTCAGCTCGTGTCACCGTTCCTCTTGTGCATGTCCGTTTTTAGATGCAACCTGCATTTTCCTCCTTGCTGGCGAAACCTTCTCTCCGTGATGCCGAAGATGTGGCCACATCGGGGAAGGATTGGACGCCAAGGAGCGAGCCACGCACACAGGTCGAGAAAAGATTTCCTGGTTCAGCAATTCCAAATGCCAGCGGATGATGTAGAATGCCGGGGATAAGTCTGCCGCCAGCAACGAGCCGGAAGTCACGTGGGCATCGTTTACTAAATATTTCATTTCAGTAATTATGGTGCGGATAAATTAGCCGGGAGTTATGGGTCAAAGGGGCAGGGGTCACAGACTGCTGGTGATGTGTGCGTGTGTAATGCACACGACGATGGGATATCCATAATTCCGAATGGCTCCGGGCGATAAACTCTTCCCTTAACTGCGTTAATTTAGTGCCGGAATTTGATTCTCACCGTTGTGTGCGGTTGCAGGCAATTCAAATTGGGTCTGATTGGCAAAGGTCGGCGACCGGGCCGAGAGTCAGGGCGGTACTTGATTCCAGAATTGGAGAAGCTGATGAAATTCGATGCGGTATTCGCTGGGGATATGCGTACTGTTTTGCCGTTGTGATGGGTGTCAGTCGCTCAGAAGATGATGGTTCTAATGTGAATTTTGTTCCGAAAATTGCACCCAACAAAGGTTCGGTTAGAAATGATTTGAGATCGCAATTGGTGGGATGAAGGTTATCCTTTTCTCGCTGATGCCGGCGAGACGCCTTGAATAATCGAATATTAGTGAGGACCTTTTAATTGACATTTTTCTCACGTTCCACTTCTAAATTGTGCACCCCAGTGAATGACATGATTGACGTGAGATATCTTCGAATTAATCTGACTTTTGGTATGGTGTGCAGTTCACAGCAGTGCCAAAAGCTGATTTTGAGCATTCGCTGTTTTTCACGGTACAGAGACAGTTTACGTCCGATCGTCGACGAATGCATCCGTTTTTGACTTTGTCAGCTTACTTAGACGGCAAAATGTACGACATGGTGAAATGAAGATGGCCACATCGCCGACATATGCATCAACTGTGAGCCCTTCCCGTCCCAACGTTTTTACGATTTCGTCAATCACTATTACTCCTCCTTGGGGTGTTCCCATGTTCACCTTCCTGGTGCAGCTCAGATCACTTACGGATCACTTGATCAATCGTGATCGCAACATCAGTCCGTATCACTCGCCGAGCTCTGTATCGACCTCTGTTTAATGAAGTCTTAATCTCGTCATTTGCTACCTTGTTAAATCCACACTCAATATCGATGACCGCGACTAGGATGAATTCTTTTCGGCGGTGCACACTTTTTTGTGTAGAGCAGTTTCTACCAATCTGCTGGGCATACTGCGATTCGGATAAAACCTACTGAACGACAATGGTGTGCCCTTTTACCATCTTATTCTGCTGAACCTGGAAACTTCATGTTCAGTATCCCTGCAAATATGGTCGAGGGTGACTTTTGGCAGAGCTTTCTCGATATTCTCACCGCACTCGAAGGAATACTGACCATTGGGTGTTCGGCAGTCCAATAGCAAATGTAGCAACTTGTGGTGGGTGGGTTCCTGGATATTTCGCTGTAAATCGTCTTTGGTTCTTTCTTTGGCTGTAGAATCTTGTCCTTCTTGCTGACCACACGGAATTCAACGTTAGGCCCTCCTTCTATTTCTGATCGTTTGGGGACATTCGAGATGCCTTCGGTGTACCTCGGTATTTTGCGCACGACCTCATTTCCCCTTTTCCAGAGATCCCGCATCGTGTCTACTAACATTTAGGCCTCTGCGATGTGGATATGTCGCACCTTTTGGTTTTTCGGTTGGAGTCTCTTTGTGGATCACTCTAACACTATAACACTACCCCGTCGTTGTTCACAAAAAGGGACAAATAATTTGAAAAAAATGAAGGGATGAATTCCATTATCTAACAACAAAATGCTCTCACTCTCAAAAGAGCGCAACAAAATGCGGCTGTATTGTTTGCTGAACTCAAAGTTAAACGGAAGTTCACTCTCGTTTAACTTAAACTACAAGTGGGACTCAGTTCGAGGTTTAAACGAAACTGTGAAACAGGATAAATCGCTGAACTGATGTCTGAACCGAAAGTGGGCATAAGAAGAACATCAAAGAATGATAAACAAACGAAATCAGTTTAAGTTAAATCACAACTTTCACTACCCTTAAACTGTTGCGTCTATCCTCCAACATGTGCTCTCACAACACAAGTTAAACTATTCAAAAGATTGCAGCGAACTAACTGTGAGCATTCATTTTCAGCACGAATTTTGTTAAAGCATTTAACAAATGTTCTCCTCTCTGAAGAGTTCAATTGATTGCCCTTTTACTACGTAAATAGGAAAAACTGTCTGCGCGACGGCCGTGAATGTGTGCGAGTGAGTAAGGAACCATGTTACGATGGTAATAAATAATCCAAATTTTCCGATACACACAAAAAACACACACACACGGTCTCCGTAAGATACTCGTGTTAATCTTCATTCACGTGCACGACCTAATTAATTAACTCAACGTGTGATTTCAGTTTCTTCCTAATGAACTTGAGTCAATAAGCGCTGTGTTAAGAGTTTTCCAATAAATTCGTATATTCAGTCTGTTTGTACGGCAAGAGGTCGAATTTAACGAGCAATCAACCGTTTATTCAATTTGACCTTTGTTGCCCTATAAATCGGATTAACACGCCTATGGTACGAGTTAACTTAAACTACTTAACGACGGAGTACCGTGTACGAGTCAGACAATTTTCTCGAGATTGAATCCATGGGAATGCAAAAACTTTGCTTTCAAAGGCAGGAGTTGAGTAGTTAATGCGGTTGGTCACTATGACGGACGGATGATGGCCATGTTGGAGATTACCTTAACCTCGCTTCGAGGTGGATTTTGTAAAACCTTCTCTTTGTAAGAGGGCTTCGGGCCCTGGTCAGAACAGCATCGAGGTTCTTACCAGATCTCCAGGTAAATGACTACATTCCTTTGCACCAGTGGTTGCCAGCGTCGTCCAATAATTGAGAACTTTCTCCAATTCCTTTTCGTATCCGCTGAGGCTCTATACAACGGGATCTTGAAGAGAATGGTTTCCGTCTTCCGGAAGTTGACACTCAACTTCCAGTCATCGCAATTTCTCATGAGTGAATCGAAGTCACTCTGCGAGAGAATAATGATTTCCTCGATCTTTGGACCTAGGTTAGGTTAAGTAGGTGGGCTGCTAGTGAATTCACCACCACACTTAGACCATATTGATCCATTGTGATACTTACACTACTTGATTGACTACTCCATTGATAGTGCCGTGCCGCAAATAGTGACTGGACCAGATTTGAAACCAGATAAAAGCGTATTAACTTTGCTTTCACTGGGATTCGAACCCCGCTAACCAGGGGCAGGCACTCTACCAACTGCGCCATCCAGTCGTTCGGACCAGCTCTTTACACAATCAAGTCATCGGCTTACGCAGTTATGAGAGGAACAGAGCTTATCACATCGCTTAAAAAAAATATTGAACAGTATCAGGAATTAACGGCACCCTCTTGGATACCTTTTTTGACTTACTGTAGAGGTCATGTTGCCACTCTCGACGACGAACTGTCTACCGGTAGACATGTTACACTATAATTACTAATAATTGTTGAGGTCGCACAAGGTTCATGTGTACTTAAGAGATAAGCAAGAAATTAAAAAAAAAAATAGAAAGATAGCGTTGCTCCCTCCTTCACACGAACACGATGAACTTACCTCACGTAATTCAACTGTTGTTTTGCATATCTCTTGCTGAAAAATGCTTGTTATTTGAGATGTCACACAACAGTAAATATCGTTTCCAGGATTTGTTTTTGCTACACGTTAAGACCTTTTATTTTACCTGTCATTGGATACCAAACTTTTGGCATTCGGGCGACTTTGATTTTTGAATTAAGTTCCTCTAGATTCGCAAAATATCACACTGTACACACATCTAAAGTTGTGTTTTAAAGAACTAATGACTTTTTGTCTTCTTTCTTTTTTTAGTCCCAACTTGAATTGACTGGAAAAACATTTTTCAAGTTTCTACCTTGCCATTGTCGTACTTCACCAATTGCGTTCTCTTTGTGAAGCTTAGCCTCTCTCTCTTCTTCACCTGTGCCAAAGAGCATGTCTCTTCCCTTATCAGAATTTCCTATCAGCCTTCTTGCAGACTACGCAGCAAGCCCTGGGCGAAAGGCAGAGCAGCGGATCACGTGGGCACATTTCAGAGAGACATATTTTGCATGCCCCCATGTGATATCTGTGAGTTAAAGGTCTGCACACCCTCATTGAAAATTTAAAGCACCCTAAAGTAAGTTACCCTTCGTGCTGAGAAATCCCATTGCCCACTCGCTTGTGTTTTGTCTTCGCTTGTCCCATTATGATACCTCCGACTGATATGGAATCGAAACATAACAACTCTTGTTGTAATCGGACGGATGACAGGAAGTGTGTGTGTGTGTTTGCGGGTACACGTGTATGTACAAATGTCATCCTTGCTGAGTACCTTAATTAAATTGGATGCTATCGATTTCTGTATATACAGGATTAACTCTTCGATTTGGGACGGTACTCCACTCCGTCTCCGTTCGAACATGATTAATTTACAGGTTGTTCGTTGTCCTCTTTGCGGATGTACCTCAAGGTTAAGTAAATCTCGAAACGTGTATGTCGGAGGTATGTGGGGATGTTGCTCTTTGATTCTGTATTTAGTATCTCTTGTAAGACGTTACCTTACGACAGATGGTGGTGAACGTGCTAAATGTCACTTTGTTTCTGGGCATATTGTGCGGATTTAAGCTTCCTTTGTACTTTTGCCATTTGATCCGTCAATAAATTCAACAGGAACTTGCAGTCATTAAAGAACGAGTAACATTCGGGGTTGGCCTGGTCGAAGTGTATCATGTTCCTAGTGGGGTTCTCCTTGCTAGTGATGACTGGTGATAGTGTGAAAAGAGCCACTTAACCTAACTTAATTCTAAGGAAAGAGTAGGAAAGGAAATAAGGAGGGGGAAAGGAGTAAAATTAATAAGAAGAGAAAGATGAAGATAGAGAAAGTAAGAAAGTAAAGAAAGCATATACTGAAATCATTGTTATTTACTCGTAAGTGGTTACTTCGTTTTATAAAATTCAAAAAGTTTTTTTCCAAAATAGTTCCCTGTACCTACCCTTTTTATTTCCGGAGGGAGTGCATTCCATAAATGAATTGCGCTAACAAAAATTTGCCTTTCGGTGTTCAAAAACTTATGTTTAGGTGGTATTAAATTCAATGTTCTTTGAGAACGCGCAAATTGTAATTTTGCGTACAAATATTCTGTTGCCTGGCGGTTTATAATTTTATGTAAAGTAAGAACTGTACGATATTTAACAAATATCGTAAATTAAGTGGGCAGCCAATAATTCTTTTAGCGAAATCTGAAACGTGGGCGTACCGATCTAGATTGAAAATATATCGTGCACAATTGTTGAAAGCAATGTTTAACTTGTGAGAACATTCAAAGTCCATGTTTGAAAAAATTTCCCAGCCGTATAATATGAGAGGAACTACGAATGACTTTATTAGTTTTAGTTTGACTTCAACGGGCAAAAAAAGTTTAGTTGGACTGAGACCCCGTAACACACAATAGATTTTGCGAACGATACCATTTATTTGATTATTCCAGCTAAGATGTTCGTTAAAGATGATTCCAAGTTTTTTATTTTAGAGAAATATTCGATAGTGCTGTTGTTAATACAAACTGGGTCAACGTCATTGCACAGATTTCCTCTGCTTATTTGGAGAGGCTTAGTTTTGGAAGGATTCAGGGATAAATGATTCATTTGGGACCAAATAAATAAGGAGTTTAGATCTATATTGAGATCACGAAGTGCGCTTGCCGGAGTGGAGAATTTGAAAACTTTATAAAGCTGTACATCATCAGCTCGCAGTGTTTTATGCTTTGATAGATATCGTTTATGAATAAAACAAACAGGAGTGGGCCTAAAACAGATCCTTGCGGTACGCCTGTGAGCATGGGTAAGCTTTTTGTTCTTCCATCAAGATATGCCGCCACGAGTCTACACAAGGATTCCTCAAAGAAAAATTGTGATTTCAACTTGTGTAATAAAATAGAATGCTTCTCCTGAACATTGAGGTCACTACCCTCTTCAGGACATCTGACCGAGGAATGAAGTATCCTCGCACTATCTTCGGTGCGTATTACAATCGACAGTTACAATTTCGAGGTAGTAAAGGATTCTGTCTACCTCTGGGCAACGTTAACTCCAGAAACGACATCGCTGTGGAGATCCGCCTTTGGCAGTGGGTGTTACTTCGGGCGTCAAAACTTCTGACTCGAAGGACTAAGGTCATGCTCTAGAAATCTCTGATTTTGGCAGTCGTGATATATGGAGCCGAAAGCTGGACGATAAGCAAAACTGCGGGGCTGATTCTTAGTGCCTTTGAAAGAAAAATTCCACGTCAGATATATGGTCCTGTCTGCAAGGAAGGCGAGTGGAGGAGAAGACACAACCGCGAACTCTACGAGCTAAACCAGGTTGTGGATGTGAGTCCAGAAGGCACTGGCTCGGCCACATCGAGCACATGGACAACAATGCTCCAGCTTAGAGGGTCTTCGAATCCGAGCCTCCTGGTTCGAGTAGGAGAGGAAGACCGAATCTCCGGTGTAAAGACCAAGTAATCGCGGATGCAAGACAGCTTGGTCTTGATGACTGGAAGCAGCGTGCCCAGGACCGTCAACAATGGGAAGCAGCTATCACTTAGACTCGGACCCTGCATCGCCTGATAAGTAAGTATCTTCGGTGCGTTGCACAAAGTGTTATCTTACGAATCAAGCGGAACTTAATTCAAAAATCAAAGTGGTCCGAATAACAAAATTTTGGTATCAGACTACAGTTTAAAACAAAGGCCTAAAAGTTCTACAAAAAAAAAATAGATACGCTGATCCGTTTTTTTTGTACATTCTGACTTTGCATACACTTTTAGAAATGTTCCCATTGGGAGTTGTTGGCTGTTGGCTTACAGAATAATATTTTTACCTTTCGCTCATGCATCTACAATGAATTATTCCATCTCATTTACAAGTCCAGTCACAGAACTAAGCCTTAAATTTTGAAAAGGCCAGAAGTTATTTTTGTGCATCATTTTTGGATATCGCAAAATGCAATATATAGTAAATTTTGAATACGGAAAAAAAACCGTATGAAAGAGGACCGGAAAACAAAATTTCATAGTTTTATTATGGACAATTTGACCAATTTGCAATAGCATAAAAAATAATATATATAATAATAAAAAAAATATATGGACAGTTACTGACAAAACAATAGGTCCACCCAATATATTTTAAAGATTCCATTCCAAGACTGCAAGGTCTGTATGCTGCATTTTCGGTATGCTATACCCACCTCTTGCCATCAGATCCCACCAAATGCACATATGTCTCGCCGGACTAAAGAATATTTTATATGTACTTTTTTTTTCCTTCTTCTCTGCGTCAAACCCTAGTGGCCTTCAGACAATTTAAGACGTTTTTTCCTGTGCTTTTTAGCAAGGACTGGTAGACGGCTTTTAGCCACACCATATGAAACTTACGATAAAAAAAAAAGAAAAATTGTTAATTATAAAATAAATGAAGTAAAATAAAGTTTCTGTAAACTAAAAAAACTAACTAGTAAGGAATGGCGCTACTCCTATTCCTCTGCAATTCTTCTTTATATTGTTCGAGGGTAGACTAGGAAGTCTAACAACCTTTGCAGCTGACTTTAATAGGGCTTTCTTGGACAGACCTTTAATTTGGCCATCATCTTTTAGAGATGTTTTTAGACGTCGGCCTTATGGCATGTGAGATTTTGATGGGTGTAGGGCATTATATAGTATTGTAGCAGCCCTTATAACGAGTTCAGGCTCTCTCCTAAGAAAAATAAACATGTAAGAGGGACTACCGGTGTGAGAGCAGTGAACATGAATAAAGATCACTCTTGTGTAGTTTGCGAAGCGATACCGGCGAAGTGTTTTATTATTTCTATTTTCTATCGGTTAAAGTATTTGACCCTACAATAAGTCTCGACATCTTTCGCTGCGAAATCTCTTTCTTCGTCAGTTTCAGAGTCACATCTTTCGGTTAAATTTTTGATGTTTTCATAAATGATTCTATGCATCTTAGTATTCAGATATTGTTTACTTCTTAAGATGAATACGGTCTTATTATATTGTCCGCACCTTTTTTCAGGTGGATCTCGTTTAATTTAATCTCGTTTTAATTAATATTTCCTCTATATATTCACATGGTATCCCTTTTGCTCCACAGGTTCGGAGTCGAAGATTCTGCTTCTTGGGGCCATCCACCTTATGCGTTGGATCTGTAGCCGCCTGGTTAGGCTGATGTCGCTATACAGGCCGCAGATTTCGCAGTTGAATCTTCTTCTCCAAATCCACAGAATGCAAGAGGACCAAACACGCAGGGAGAACTTTCTCTCTTTCTTCACCCACTTTTGAGATTGTCCATGCTTCTGCCAATCACGTCAACTGGCGGGTGACAGAGTATGCTAACAGATGCACGGACTTCTGCAAAATCGTTCTTCTATATTGGCGTCTTGCTCGATATTCTCCAGGATGATGTTAAAGATATCACATGACAGCGCGTCGCACAGTGGGGCGAATCGCTGATTTAGCGGGATTTAATTTAAAAAAAAATGACATGCTCAAAAGTAAACAAACCCCATTTTTTTCACAGCTTAAACCTCCCACGTAATGACTGTGCAAAAGCTAGTGCAACAACAAAAAATATGATCGCAAAGTCCCAATTGTATGTAATTCTTTGATAAGAAAGTCAATTTGAGGAGCACGAGTTTATTTCGTTTTCTCAGTGGTTCGTGTACCGATTCTTGAATTTTTTTTTCTTTTGGAGTAAGTATATTCTTACTGGATATAAAAATATGTTGTTTCAATATATAAAGTGTTTTTTTTCCATATTAGGGGGGAATGAAATGAGAAATTAGAGATAAAATATGTGTTTTTTGTGTTCATTGGACGAAAAGTCGAATTGTTTGTTCAAATTGAAGATCTTATTTTTGTTGTAAAGCTGTGATTGTTAGCAACAAAACTGCGTTTTTTTTTTGCGCACAGGTGCGACACCTATACTAAATTTTTAATTTTTTAGGATGGAACCCAAAATTACGAAAAAACAAGATTTTGATGTATGGATTTCTAAAGTCAAAATCAAGCGCTTAGATGCTGTTTTTTCTTTTGTTATGGTTTTTTTTTTTTAGTAATATATCATTTCTATGTGGTCGCCGTGGCGTAGTGGGTAAGTGAGTCGACTCCTACGCAGAGGGTGCCAGGTTCGATACCCGAATTTACCACCTTTCATATTTCGCGGCTCCACCTCTTTCGAGTCACTGACAATGCTCAAAGAGTATAAGCTTCTCAAATTCGCCGTTCGGAGTCGGCATTAAACTGTAGGTCCCTTCCACGCGTGAAAGAACAATAGCACGCACAACACACGTGGTTGCTGAGAAGCTAGGCCCAGGTCCGCCTCGGACTGTCGCGCCACCCATATTATTATTATTATTATTATTATATCATTTTCCGAGGCAATTAAACCAACCTTAAATACTTTATGTATGAGATTTGACGAAAGATGGGTCAAAAGTGATCGGCATAGAGAGCGCTTCGAAAATACAGGCGCATGGCTAAATGAAACCCTGATACTACCACAACATGTTTTAGACGAAATACCTTCTTCATCTTATTCTACTATAGTAGAAGATTAATAATGCCAGCATGCATGTCATGACCAAACCGATTTTTTTATTAACAATGATTGATGGAAAAATTTGCACTGCTTTATCATCCATAACGTCTTCATCACAAAAAATTAAATAATTGTAAATTTAGCTAATCTTTCAAGAAAGCATGTGAACCAAGAAGCAATGTCCTTTGAATTAAGCCCCCTTCACTCATGGATACGATTTATGCAATGTATCCTTCATATAGCGTATAGACTAGATGTAAAAGTTTGGCAGGTAAGAGACCAAGAAAGTAAAGAAAAAGTCAAAGCCAGAAAAAATAAATCCAAGAAAGATTTAAAAGTGAAACTGGGTTATTAGTTGATATCCCAACTCAACAGTGGCAATACAAATGATGGAAAGACGGCTAGAAAATTCTTAAGAGATGAAGGAAAAACTGCACAAATTACAGGAATTGAAAGGGAAATGATCAAAAAGTTTCATGTCATCTTAGAAGCTCTTGGGTCTAGGTTCCCAATTGATACAACTGCTTTTGAAAGCTGTGCAAGGGAAACAAGGGAACTGTACCTTAAAAATTATGCCTGGTATTATATGCCAGTAAGTGTACATAAAGTCTTGTTTCATGGAAAACAAATAATTTCTTCTTGTATACTTCCAATCGGACAACTTTCGGAAGAAGCTCAAGAAGCAAGAAACAAGGAAAGTAGGAAGCTTAAGGAACTATTTACCAGGAAAATTTCGCGTATAGATACGAACACTGACCTTCTAAGCAGATTGCTTTTGACCTCTGATCCATTTTTAGCAAGTTTAAGATGCCTTCCCAAAAGAAAAACAACAGTGATCTTCAAAATGAAGTCTTGCAACTTTTGGTTATACCAAAAGACCAAGAAAGCTGAAAATTGCGCGTGTTTATGTGCTATTTTGTGTCGAAATTTGTGCTCATATGTTCAAATAATTTATTGCATTGTATTCTGTGAACAATTTCAATAAAAAAAAACCATCAACCATGAACAAAAACATTTATTTGTGAGCGCTATTAATCAGCGATTCGTCACACTGTGCGTCGCCATGTCTAAGTCCGTTTTTGACATTGACAGTCTCGGTGAGTTCGTTATCAACCTTGATGGAGCAGTGACAGTTCTCCATCGTCATCCTTTACAATCTGACGCGCTTGGCAGAAATCTCAAAACTAGACACGACGTTGTATTGCTCGTCTCTATGCACACTTTTATATGCGGCCGTCAAATCGACGAATAGGTGGTGGGTCGATCTGAGCTTCTTGGGTACTTTTCAGGATCTACCGTAGTGTGAAAATCTGCGTGATGCTAGGCCTCCATGGCCTGAAGCAACACTTATATGGATCAGTCAGACTGTTCATTAACGGGTCCAGGTATAGCCGTTCATTTGTGCCCTTAAAAAGGACGTTCTTAATCGGATATATGACCTCGTCTACGAATGAGGTCTGAGATAATACTGCAATCTTCGCTTGCGTCCGCGATTAACCGAATTTGAAGACACGGCCTTCTCGAAACAGGATGCTCGGATATAATGACGAACTCCGAAGGCTGTACCAAGATGTGGATGTAGTCCAGAGGCCAAAAATCCATAGACATCGATAACTCCGCTCGATAACTCACATCGAGGGCGTGGAAAACAATCCTCCATTTAAGAGGGTCTTCGAATCCGAGCATCCTGTTTCGAGAAGAAGGCCGTATCTTCAAAATCGGTTCATCGCTGACGCAAGCGAAGATTGCAGTAATATCTCAGACTCAGTCCCTAATTCTCATGAACTTATGGTCTCCAGTGTTTTTTTCTTTTATCTTTCAAAATTCGTACCTACTCATTAAGTGTATAATCCTCATACTTCAAACGCTAACAAACTTAAGCCACAAGCTTCCCAGCTGGCATAACAATCATTTGATTCAATTCTGAATTAAGGGGCTACATATATCGCATGACGCATAACCATCAAAATACAGGAATTTATGCACAGCCCACGATATGGCATAAAAATAGAACACAAGCCGTAATATCCATCCTCACACTTAGTGGCCGCTCCTTTTACGTGTGTTCTCTGCTATGTTAACAAACAGGGATATTTGTACAGTTGCCTGCAATCGGGTTCGACACAGCATGGTGGTTGAAATGGACTGCACAGTCCCCGCTTTTAAAATGACTCGCGAACAAGCATTCCACAGAACAAAAAAGCACTCAAAAGAGTCCAAGGCAACTTGACTGTAACTGTTATAATTGTTCTCTTATTCCAAAGAATCTCTTCAGACTGTGCAACCATTCTCTTTCTCTTTTTCTGAAAATGACTCTGCTGCTGTGCTCTTTATTAACATTCGACTTGGTTTGGTTGCGGGATTCAAATGAAAAGCAGACAAACTTTGGTTGTCGGACTCAAACAAACCAACCAAAGTGTTTATCGAGTGGATATGGAATGGGAGTTAAGGCTTTGCATTCCAAATTATGTTTATGTGTAGCAGTAGAAGGTCAAGCGGCCTCTGAGAGTAGGGCCATGGAAAGAACAAACCCTAAGGACAATAATCAAGACAAGCCCCATTCTGACACCGACGAGAGGCCCGAACGAGTTCCTAGCAGAAGCGAGTGGAACGAACTTGGCTGGTTATTCGAAGGCCAAAAATCCCGAGAGCTGTAGAATGTTTTTGGAAGTAACTTAATTTGACTGAACGTATGAACGTATGAATACTAAAGAAAGTTAATGTAGGCTATACATTGGGTGGTGTGAATAAAAACTGAGTGTGAGCATTTCCTCAGTTTTTTTGAGGAAATCCATCTGGTGTGAATAAATATTTATTTCGTTAATTTTAACGAATCCTCTCTGGTCAGATATTTTGATAGCTGAGTATTTCTCCCGTTTTGGTGTGGATAAAGATGGAATGAATGGACAGCTCACTTGTGGAAGTTGAGTGTGCATAGGAGGTGACTTCAAGAGAGAAAAAAACAATTTAAAATAATGCAAAATATTGTGTCGGAAGAGGAATACTTTGACGGATTAATGCCTGAAACACAATAGTGCGGTGCGCCAGCCGAGTTCATGTTACGATGACGCACTGCGTTGAAATAAATACTCAATTTATCAGCTGTTCTCTCTCTCATCTACTAGATAAAAAATATTGCCGCCTTTCTGCATACACTCATTTGAAATGACTCTTGTCGTTGAATTATTTTTAATCAGCTGTTTTCATTTCGCAATTGACAGTTGACACAAAATACTCTCACTTCTGAAGAAAACTCTCAATCTGAGAGAAGATCTCTCTGACAGCGCACCCCTCTGTCAAAAAATATCCAACATGTTGAATAATGACTTGCGATGGACTACGTTTTACGTTTTATTACGATCTTCTCAATCTCTCTCATTGTTCACTGACGCAGGTCGACGCTGTATTTTGTGCTTGGCCATTGAATTGTGTGTGTTGAAAGCCTACGCCAGCGCAAACGCGCTATTGTGTTCCAGGCATAAACCTTGTTCCTCAAAAAGAAAAAGAAATCTGGAATGGACGATGACGATTTCATGAAGTGTTTGTAATTTTATCCGTGCTTGCTGGAAAAAAACCAAACTCTAGACGTACACGAATGCCCGTGTCAAATCAAAAGACGATAAGAAAAATACGGGCAATCTTCCCATTGCATTAAAGGGCCAAAAACAATCAAAGGTATGGCACCACCACCGGTTTTTTCAGGAATATTGGAAAGGAAATATGTACTCAACCATTTTATGTTATCAAACTCGAATCAGTACACGTTCTTGAAATTATCCCCTGTTTCCCCGAAAGGACATGGGTTAGAATTCTTTGTTTTTCGCGTTTGCATGTTTAAAAACGTTATTGCATATATTTTGCACGCACCTTTACCCGACTTTGCACTCACCCTTAAACGCCAAGAACCCTAGTTTTCAAAAGTCAACTGAAGGGAGGGTACCTACCTTGAGGCAATTTTTTACTCACACCAAATTGAGTATTTCAAGTTGTCCCTTTAAGGAAAACACTGCACTCATGAGTGTTCACTGGGAGTGTTCCATTAGTTTTTATTCACACCACACACTGTGACCATGTTCACTTTGTCTTACTTAAGCGGAAATGTGACATAAGCTTAAGTTAACGATTCTTGTAATAAGACAGAATGACAATAGCTAACTTAAACAATCGATCAAATGGACAGAAAAGAAACGTTGAGACAGTAGTAACCTAACCATTCCCCTCTGTTACTTTTGTAAACAGCCATTGGTGCTGGATTACCGCGTAAGTTACAATAGACATTTTGCAAATAATTAAGAACGCTTAGTCTACATTTCATTTCTAGTCGGGATAAGCGTAAGCTTATTTAAACAGTCAGGTATTCCAATACCAAACATAGACTTCAGCCGGCTCCACTGCAACCATGTAGAGTCGAGTCGAAGTCTTAGTGCTAGTGAAGTCAGACAGTGGCACACAGATCAGTAAAGAGATTACCGATAGCCATACCAAGTGGTAGTGTGAGTCCTCCACTGTGATTAGATGTTTATCTTCGATGCAGCACCAAGACAGCGAGAATCAAGGAACACCGACGTACCAAAGCCTGAGACACACAACCCGGCGGCACAAAGCTACCACACAGGAACACACCAGGTAGATCCGTATCCGTATGCGTTGATAGAGTGGTTGACACGTCATGATCTAGCCATACGTAGTGCACAGCATAATTGTGCTAAGCCTTCCAAGTGCCTGCAAGCCGAGAGACCATGCGTCATACCATTAGAGCTGATAGCTGAAGCGCGGAAAACCTTCTATTTGACCAGACACGACCATCACAACGTTGCTTCGACATGAGGCCAAACAAGAATTAGCTATGCAGTTTTGCTTAGTGTCCAGCTTTCGGCTACATAACGCAGGACTGGCAAAGTAGGAGTTTTGTAAACCATTCTTGCTCCATCGATTTAGGAGTCTTGAGTTTCGAGTAAACAAATAAATAATCTCAAAACAGCCGATAACTGTCAAGTCAGCTGTCCCAGAAAGGAATGCTGACCTTAAAAACCTCTAAAAAATCACCTTTAAGCTCTCGATGCATCAACGCGGCACAACAAGCAGTCGTAGTTGAGTGAAAATATGTAAAACGGCTTTCAAGCAAAGTGTAGGGGAAGCTGTGTGTTTTCTGACCAATTTTACGAGTGTGACCGAAGTGGTCACACAAACTGTAACATGTGGTTAAGGATAGATTCAATGGATCCATTCCATGTCGAGGTAGCTCGGTCTTGGCTGATATAAAGGTGGTGTATCTCTGGTCATAAGGCAAACCGCTAGCCACGAATTTGGTGAACATTTTGTTATTTATATTACAGATTCACGATATCAAAGTCTATATGCACCCAATTTTTCTCTAGGGTTTGTAGAATTTTTGCGAGATTACATTTAGTCGAAATTTTCATACATTTTTAGGCCGATTTAAGACTTTAAACACATGCCCTGAAGTACTTTAGAGGTTTTGCATTGTGACCACAGGTATTACTTAATTTTGGGATAAGGTCGAACAAGGGGACTCGTCTTTCGGGAGTAGTTTACATCCAAATATGTTATGGTCTGTAATACCTCCATTTACGACGCTTCGATTAACGTCATTTCGAATCACAGCGCCAAAAGCTGCCTCCACCTTTTGAATTATGTTGTCAGTTTATTTACTTTTTCAATAAATCGCAATGAACAATTAGAAGTAGTAAAGGAATACAAGTATATTCGGCATCCTATTTACAAGTAATCTCAACATGAAACTACATCTAAGTGAAAGATTTAAGAAGTCTAAAGCGGCAATCAGCGTAAGCTTGAAAAACTGTCTCAATAACCCCAATTTAGTCCACAACAATAAGTGTATTGCCTGAAATACAATAATGCGTTTGCACTGGCGTTGGGTTTCAACACACACAATTCAATGGCCAAGCACAAAATACAGCGTCGACCTGCGTCAGTGAACAATGAGAGAGATTGAGAGGATCGTAATAAAACGTAAAACGCAGTTCTTCGCACGTCATTATTCAACATGTTGGAGATTTTTTGACAGACGGGTGCGCTGTCAGAGAGATTTTCTCTCAGATTGAGAGTGTTCTTCCAAATTGAGAGTATTTTGTATCAACTGTCATTTGCGAAATGAAAACAGCTGATTAAAAATAATTCAACGACAAAAGTCATTTCAAATGAGTGTATGCAGAAGGGCGCCAATATTTGTCATCTAGTAGATGAGAGAGAGAACAACTGATAAATTGAGTATTTATTTCAACGCAGTGCGTCATTGCACTCCCTCCGTAACATGAATCGGCTGCGCAGTGCACTATTGTGTTTCAGGCATAATGTGTTCAAATCAGCAGCTCAGTCAGTGATGCTTCACGCAGGTCAAGTTTGTGGGAAAACCTTATGAAGCGGTGTTGGGTGGTTCTATCCTGTGGATACGGCATTGATTTGGACTTCGATGGAAGGAGTTTAAAAATTAGTCAAACCGACTAATAGAGAAAGTTGATGAAGAGGCTAGAAATAAATTCCTAAGCGAAGCGTCGGGATCGGTACAGCGTGCTGTGTATAGTCGGTAAAGTCATAACATGGGGGTTAGAAATTATTTCAAAGATATCCATTCAATTCAAGAAATCGCAATGATGTTTTAACTGTGGGGAGAAATATTGAACCTTAATTTCAGAAATTTGTCAGAAAAATAAGATACTCTACATTTCATCGGCTAGTGTCAAAATCTGAAGGAGACACATTTGTTAAGATATTATATTTTAAGTATCTATTCTTTGGTTAAAGTATCTATTCTTTGGATCGACGTGGCGTAGTGGGTTAGTGCGTCGACTCCTACGCTGAGGGTGCCAGGTTCGACACCCGAATTTACCACCTTTCATATTTCACGGCTCCACCTCTTTCGAGTCACTGACAATGCTCAAAGAGTATTTCTGTCTAGAAAAAGCTTCTCAACTACGCCGTTCGGAGTGGGCATTAAACTGTAGGTCCCTTCCATGCGTGAGAGAACAATAGCCCGCAATACACGAGTGGTTGCTGAGAAGCTAGGGCCTGGTCCTCTGCGGGCTGTAGCGCCACCCATATTATTATTATATTATTCTTTCGTTGAGGTTCTTTGCATAATTGAATTTGAATCACTTGTTTAATTTTTATCTTGATCACTTTCAATTAAAAATAGTCATTAATTTGTTAATTTAATTGTATGTCAATAAAGTTTTCACTACCTTTTGAATTATCAACTGAAATAGTCGCCTTTTCCTTAAGTCGCGTTTTATAGCAGGTTATGGGCCCAGGACATAAACAGGAATTTTGAAATAGTGGAAAGAGTGTCCTGGCGGATAACGAAATAATAGCAGCACTCAACGAAAAGGATGAAAATAAATTATATAGAGAACTTCTAAAATTATGTGTACAGTTAGTACAAATTTTAATTGATAGTAATGAAGTCAACTGGCAGCCGGCAAAGCCACGCAAAACAGAATTTGTCATATAATGTAAAGACAGTTTATGAACAAATAAAATCTAATTTAATCTAATAAAAATCTACTTTTCCAATACGCATGGACACATAATTACATAAAAAGAATACTGAAATAAATGAAGCTCCCTAAATTGGTTATTGTCTGAATTTTTCACTTCCAGTGCTTCGGTTCAAGCCATTTTCGATTTACGTCGAGGCTGTCAGAATCAAAAAGCGATTTAAATCGAGGTATTTCCAATATTCTTTATATTTATCTGCAATATTATTATTTTTTGTTTAAACATCACAAGAGTTGTTAGAGTTGATTTTTCTACGGAGGTACTGTATTCAAAAGAAACTATAGTAATAACAGTATGTGTTGCATGTTCTCAGGCGCAATTGTCAAATGGCTGTATTCTAGACACGAACCATTCGTTGTTATGTCATGCACTAAACTTCGAAATGAAAAGATCTCAAGCAGAATTTTAGTTTTTCCTCTCAAAGGGCTTGCGCTTCCATTTTGAAAGTGTCTCCGTGGGGATGGGATGGTTAACAACTGGTTCGAAGTCAGTATGATCTTTTTCTTTATGAAAGCTGTCATATGGTGCTCGTGGTATGGACGAAGAGGTGGTGTGTGTCCATCTGTGAAATCTGGTTCATCATCAAAGTTTGTTGCCCTGAAGCCAAACTGATTGTGGATACACGCGTGCACTCAAAATTAGAAGACGATACTCTATGGATTATGTTAAGGAGACTTTACGCTCGATAGACAAACACATGAAGATGTCTCTTTATTATCAATTGAAACACGATACTGAGATGGGTTCTTGGGGGGGTTGCTTTCCTGAGACCATGTCATGCATGGGGATCCAATCAGACGATCCAAGCACCTACTGTTGGATGATCGTGTACTAACTTCCAACGGAAACCTAGTAAAAAGTAGAAATAAGGGAGACACTGGAAACAAAGACCCTTGCCAAGATGCACGCCACTAAGCGCTGTCAAACCATGGCCCCAAAAGCTTCAGTCTGCTTGACAGATTGGCAGAGTCTTCATTTTGTGGCAAAGTAGAATATGCATACATAGAGTGACTACTATGACCCCTGCAAACAGCAAGCGAGCGACAAATTACAACTAATCCAAAGCGGAAGTCATATGAACCAACTGAGTGACTCGCTAGAACACAGATCAGGCTCTCAAATGAATCTCACCTCGGTGCACCGAAGAGGCTGATTCACGATCACACAACAAGTTGCCGCCTTGCATGCGGGATGACGTCCACGTGCGCGAGGTTGAATCAGGTCCGTGCCAAGACAAGAAACAGATACAATTGTCAGTCGGCAAGCAGCGGAACCTTACCGTACGAGTACATCTTGTTGCATTGTTAAGAGATGGCCTCACCAGTATCACAGTGTCTTCAACCTCTTGTTTGGTATTTAAACGCGTAATGAACCACTGCACCGTCAGGATCGCTTGGAAATTATGTCACCGGCAGGCGTAGTTCGGTAACCCGAGCTGGACGTAGTTCGTATCTCAATCAGCAATCTCGGCGTTACACCTTAACAGTTATGATCTTTACGGCTTCAAATGTGATCACGTGTGTGCGCTGAATAAGCAAAGCATCTTGCGTTTATAGATGTCCAGCGCACTAAAAAACGGCGTCTTCAATAATAAACGCTGCTGAGTGAGATACGCTTATGATCTGGTCGTTTTTGGCCAATTTATTGTTGTGCCATCTGAAGTGCCTTAGTTTATCCAGAGAACGGAATCGTTTCACGGGAAGACTCACCTCCGTTTATGCGATTACGTGGTAAATTGGGGCTTATTTTTGGAGTCCGATAAGTCGAGACGGGATGCAGCTACTGGGCGACAAATGGATGTCCCGGAAATTGTTTACGATCAACTTTGACGTCAATCATTAAGTATGCTTGTGCTCTTTTGTTACCGTTGTTGAACTGATTCCCGATTAAGACCATGACGGTTAGTGGTATTGTAAGGAGGCTTAGATTGTGTACTCCAGCCATTTAGTGAGCTTAGGAACGGCAATAGTACGAGGGGTTGTATATTTTTAGAGAACTTTAAATTGGCAACATTGTTTTCTGTGACAGCTTGCTTAAAGGTTCTGCCGTTTTTTTTTAATATACTGACGCCAGTGCTTCCACATTTATTTTAAAGAATATGCTTCCATTCGAGAAGCTCAAACTAATCCATAGTCGAACCCCCATCCAGTCACCAATTGGTGCGCTGTATGAGGCGGTAGATTCATTGAGCCGTACGTCTTCAAGAATTACGATGGTCAAACCAGTACGGTCAACGTTGAGTGCTACAGAGGCATGATTACTGACTTTTTCGTGTAGCATTCGGGGCGTAATGCAAAGGGTATTCGACGTAGAGATGCCAACATATTTTCCTGTCAAATTAATTCAATTTAATGGATATTTATTAAGGGCCTGCAATCGATCGCGATAAATTCCAAAGTCGTATTCGACCTTCACCCTTGCTAAGAGGAGACGGCTTAACAGTTTCAAGGATTAAAAGGAGGCCGAACTTGTCAGGCTTGCAACAACCTTCCTCCTGTAATCTGAACACAACGACGTAGGTAAGCCCCCTTATTCATGCACTAGAACACGGATTGAGAGCCCACATGAGCTGTGTTTTTTTGCAAGCCCATATACGCTTAATTTTGAAGTGCACAAAAAAACGATCATCGGCGCTTAATGATCCATCATAAAATCTTGGCAGCACCGACGACACTTATGGCATTTGCTAAGCAGTCGGGGGTGTAGTCGTGGAAGGTGATGGTTGATCTTTGGTGGTCACAATCTTCGTTTTGTGACTGTGTAGCGTGTCCATCAGTTTAAAAACACACACAATAATTATAAAATAAAAGAATGTTCATCAAATGAAATGAATCGTTTACGAAACCCAAACGGAATGTATAGCAGAGACACTCTGGGTACAGAAGCTCAAAGTGAAACTCGGACACCTTCCTCTAAATACGTTATAATGAGTATAAAAGAAGGTACACATGTGATATAAATCCGGATTTATTTTTAATAATAAACACAGTCGTTCTTCTTAATAATTAAAGAAAATTAAACAACAATTTGCGAGTACAGATCAATTTTAAAAAATAAAGAAATGAAACACTACCAGAAAGCATCTCAAAATAAAACTCGGGCAGTAATGGTTCTCCGAATATTTTTCCCTGCAATATAAAATTAGTTGCAAAAAATAAATGAGATTTCTAATATATCAATAATATGAGCTTGAATTCATATCATTTCCTTGTGAAAGCTGGTCCTAACCAGAACAATGGGGAGACAACGAGGTCAAACTTCTCTTGAGATGAGAGAGCTGATAGTGAAGCATTTGCAGAATGAAAAATCAGTTCGCTTTGTTGACCGAAGTCATTTAACTGTTCATAATAAAACGCTCCAAGCTTTCGAAAGCACTGGAAAATCGCAAAAAAATAGAGCTAGAAAGATTTTTCCAGAAACCGATGAACGATGGATCCTTCGGCAAATCAAAAAGAATCCCAGAATTAGTGCCACTTAGCTAACTATTGAAGTTCAAAAAAACTAGGGCAAAAAGGTGAACCAAGAAACAATTCGAATTGTACTGCGCAAGCATAATGGTCGGGTTGCTGGGGCTTGAGGGTTGCTAGGGCTAAAAGAAAGAAATTTGCCCAATCTCATCGGGATAAGGACATTTCGTTCTGGAACAACGTGTTGCTTACAGACGAAAGTAAATTCAATGTGTTTAGGTCGGATGGGCAATCATATGTGTGGAGAAAGGTCAACACAGATCTCCAAGAAAAAAATTTGCTACCCGCTGTCAACCATGGTCGTGGATCGGTAATGGTTTGGGAATGCATGTCGGCCGCTGGCCCCGGGAGTGTCCAAGTTATTGATGGAATAATGGATTAATATTATATATATTTGGATGTGCTGAAACGAAGTTTGAAGCAAAATTGGGAATAGAAAACTGTTACCATTTCTATCAGGATAACGACCCTAAGCATAAGGCTCTTAATGCCCACTTATGACTTCTGTATAACTGCCCAAAAATATTTGAAACTCCACCACAATCATCATACAAATGTCATTGGATATGTATGGGCCTATTTAGAGCAGCAGCTCAGAAATCACGGGATTTCAAATAAGAAAAATCTGGAAAAGGCTTTGTTAGAAAAGTGGGACAAAATTGGCCCAAATTTTGCGAAAAACTTGTGTCATCCATGCCAAAACGGTTGGAACATGTCACAAGAAATAAAGGGCTTCCAACTAAATACTGGGTCGCCGTGGCGTAGTGGGTAAGTGCGTCGACTCCTACGCAGAGGGTGCCAGGTTCGATACCCGAATTTACCACCTTTCATAATCCACGGCTCCACCTCTTTCGAGTCACCGACAATGCTCAAAGTGTATTCCGGTCTAGAAAAAGCTTCTCAACTTTGCCGTTCGGAGTCGGCATAAAACTGTAGGTCCCTTCCACGCGTGAAAGAACAAAGGCACGCACAACACGAGTGGTTGCTGAGAAGCTAAGCCCAGGTCCACATCGGACTGTAGCGCCACCCATATATATATATAACTAAATACTGAACACAAAGACTGGTCTTGTTTCTTAAGTTTGAATTTATTTTTTTAATTTCTGCCCGAGTTTTACTTTGAGATGCTTTCTGGTAGTGTTTCATTTCTTTATTTTTTAAAATTGATCTGTACTCGCAAATTGTTGTGAAGAAGGACTGTGTTTATTAATAAAAATAAATCCGGATTTATATCACATGTGTACCTTCTTTTATACTCATTATAACGTATTTAGAGGAAGGTGTCCCAGTTTTACTTTAAGCTACTGTATACCAAAAATTGCATACTTATGGATGCCAAAACAATTAAAAATGATCTAATACATCAACCACACCTACAAATGTAAACCACATAAAGCAACCTAAACAATGAATGAATAAATTCAGGAATGAACACACAGAAAATTATGTTTGGAGGCATTGTTTTTATCCGCGCTTTTTTCTTAAGCGGCGATAGATATGATGAGTAACTTAGACTTGTTGTTAGTGTATTTTACATGCAAATTGAAATTTAAGCGTATATAGGCTTGCAAAAAAATACAGCTAAAGTGACCTAAATCATCGCGGAAGGTCACGTGCGTATTACTTCAAGAATGATGTGGCCCAAGATAGATCTCGAACGTTATATAAAACCTACTTTCTTCACAGATTTGGATTTGTTGTTCGAGACAGACTTAGGCAGTAGTCTTAAACTTTGTTTAAAAAGTGAACGCCTCATAACAATCCAAATCAAGGCTAACTACGGGGACATCATTATGATTTGCGTCCACGCCCCGACAGAGGACAAAGGCGACAACAGCAAGGATGACTTCTATGATCTCCTAGAAAAGGCATACGATCAATGTCCAAGCTTCGACATCAAAATCGCTCTTCGCAAAGTTGGGCAAGGAAGACATCTTTACTAGAGTCATCGAAAAGCACAGCCTTAACGACACCACATCCGATAGAGGACTCAGGCTGGTGGACTTTGGCACCGGTCGTAATATCTCCATAACTTGAATATGGCTCCCAAGCCTCAACATCCATAAAGGGACTTGGCCAGATCAATCAACCGCCAACAAGATTGATCCCATTGCGATCGACGTCAGTCGCTCGTGTACGAGTATAGAACTCTCGATGTCCAAGTATTCCTAGGAGCCAGGTAAGAACTTGGATATCAAGAGAACAGCGTAGTCGAGAAAAAACCACGGTTTGACGTCGGGAAACTATTGCAACATAGTGCTAGTATCCTTATCGATCGAGCTTCCGAGAAACTCCCAGCCGGCTTGAAGATGCCTGTACAAGCATTGGAGGCATTGTCGAGAAGCCATCAAAGGAGCTGTCATTAATGTACGGATCTTACGATGGTATCCAAGCAAAACTCATGGTTTGCAGGGCAAATACAGCGAAGTCAGGAGCTTACAAGACAACTTTGTAATGTTGTACCAAGGGATGTCCGTGAGCTCTACGAACAGTGACGACAAAGCGACTCGGCTTTTCAGAAGGAAAGAGGACGAGAAGCGGGCGATCGAGGAGAGGGGAGAAAGTTATCCAATGTATATAAGCTTCGGAAGTCAACCCTACGAAAATGAACAGATGTTTGAGTCATAGTCGATACAGAGAATTTGGAATGATCAGTGCTGTAGGCTGTTTAACGGCGATGAGGACTCAAATACCTCTGTCAAGCAGAATGTTTCACTCAACCTGAACTATAATCGAATTATTTGCTGTCCTGAAGAAAGGATATACAACAACGACCTCATGGACAGAGCATCACAATGGACAGCTATAATTTCGAGGTGGATAAGGACTTTGTCAACGTCTGACGGTGGCGCGTTTTGACACAAGATTCTCGTTAAGTCGATAAGAAATAAGAAGAAAGACCGCGCAAGCGCGCTGTCCAAAAACATGCTAAACATGCCTCACAGTTCAATTTTACTTTTGTGATGGAAACAGGAATGTAAAACTCGGATCAGGAATTGGCCGTAGGCCCATCATTGTGTTCGACAATCATTATTTTATATGAAAACTTTGGTCACATGACTAAGGCCGGAAATGAGAGTCCACCCAGGAAGGGACGTTTTGTGTACTTGTTTAAAGGTATATACAAGGTGGCGCAAAAATAATCAGATGTTACAATTTTTACAAATGAGAAAATGTCAAATATGATTAACGTACTTAATCATATTTGACATTTGTGAACCAGACAACTTCAGTATACAAACGTGGAATAATTGTGTCGATTTTGATCAGTAATGGATCGGTGGTTTTAGCGCAGTGTGAATTTCGACGTCAATTTCTTAATCGTATCGCGCCAACTAGGCAAACATTCCAACTCCAACATACTGGAACCACAGGAAAATATGCAGGGTGTGGCCTCCAAAGGAATGCAAACAATTATCGCCGGGAATCTTGCGGAAAGACGTTGAAAATGCGAGAAAATGGGCACAGGTGTGTATCAATGCTGGCCGCAGCCACTTGACTGATATCTACTTAACCGAAGAAATTGTAAAGTTTCAAATAAAGATTTCCAGCACTCAAAATCATTTTGTTTTATTTAGTACAAATGTAGTTCAAAAATTGAATGATTAATTTTCCGAAAAACCTTGTACAATCGGAGGGAAATTCGTGTTGAAAATTGATCTTCCAAATTCTGCATTCATCATTAGCTGCGTTTTTTTGCAAGCGTATATACGCCAAAATTTCACTTTGCATGTAAAATACACTAACAACGAGTCCTATATCCGCTTAACTTACTCATCATATCTATCGCCGCTTAAGGAATAAGTGCGGATAAAAACAATGCTTCCAATCATTATTTTCTGTGTGTTCATTTCTGAATTTATTCATTCATTGTTTAGGTTGCTGTATGTGGCTTGCATTTGTAGGTGTGGTTGATGTATTAGATAATTTTTAATTTTGTTGGCATCCATAAGTATGCAATTTTTGGTATATCCAGAGTGTCTCTGCTATAAATTCCGTTTAGGTTTCGTAAACGATTCTTTTCATTTGATGAACATTTTTTTTATTTTGTAATTATTAAGTGTTTTTGATTTTAAACTGATGGTCACGCTACACAGTCACAAAACGAAGATTGTGACCACCAAAGATCAACCATCACCTTCCACGACTACACCCCTGACTGTTTAGCAAATGTCATAAATGTCGTCTGTGCTGCCAAGATTTTATGATGAATCATTAAGCGCCGATGATCGTTTTTTTGTGCACTTCAAAATTAAGCGTATATACACTTGCAAAAAAACACAGCTATTGATTTCATTCGAGGCAATGCCATGCACTACGTACAAATCCGGTATGGGGCGAAATTGCCCAACACCCCACGATAGTATTAATGTTTTTGATTTTCCAAAGTAAGACACTCTTATTTTGAAAGAAAAACTATATTTAAGTTCATATTATTTTTCATTTCATGAACTTTATTGTAGAATGTGTTGCCGCACGGAGTGATTCAACTCTACGAATGGTATGAACGAAGGCTATGGGTAGCTGAAAATGAAGTAATTCAGCTTCCAACATTTCTCTTTCCAGTTTCAAACACTTGACTTGACTGTTCTCTCTAAGATTGAAACTACATCTCCTAGATTCTTCGTCAGCAAGGAACGTTGATAACTCCAGTTTTGACGGACAAAGTCAAAGATATAATTTTCCGACACCACTCAAGGAAGGCTTTGCACTATATCGTCATGTTTCTTAGACGTTTAAGTCGAATTGTGAAAGAAAAGCAGCTCATACCAAATCACCAATTTGATTTTAGAAGCAAACACTCAACTATTGACCAAGTACATCGTATAACTGATGTAATAGAAAAGGCATTTCAACAAAAGCTCGTTTGTTCAGCCACATTTCTCGATGTTTCTCAAGCATTTGACAAAGTTTGGCATGAAGGCCTGAAATATAAACCATGCCGATCTCTACCGGGGAAACTGTACAGTATTTTAGCGAACTATCTCTCTGATAGGATCTTCCGTGTGAAGCATGGAAATGAATAATGAAAATGAAAACTCTGCTTTTAAAAACATAAATGCTGGTGTACCGCAAGGGAGTGTTCTTGGTCCTCTGCTATACCTACTGCGTACTAGTGACTTACCACAAGAAGAACACACTGTTCTAGGCACATTTGCTGACGACACCGCTATTTTGGTAACTGCCAAAAATTTTGAAGAGTCTACAGCAAAATTACAACGTTCACTGGATCAGATACACGAATGAATGAACTTCTCGCGAATTGTCTCTAATGAAGGCAAATCAGTCCATATTAATTTCACTTATAGGCAAATTAATAACTTGCCAGTCGTCTTAAATCGTGTCCAAATACCTTTTGACAATGAAGCGAAATACCTCGGGATGAGGACTCTTGACGTAAAACTCAAGTGAAAGAGGCACGTTAAGAAGACACGTGCAGAGCTTGACATGAAATATAAAGATCTGTACTGGGTTATTGGTAAGCATACCGAGCTAAGTATTGACAACAAACTGCTTGTATACAAGCAAATCCTAAAACCTGTTTGGACGTATGGCGTACAACTTTGGGGTTGTACCAAAGCAAGTAATATGAGCATAATACAGACTTTTCAAAATAAGGTGCTTAGAACTAACATCAATGCACCATGGTATATCAGAAACGATGATACCCGCAGAGATCTTGGAATATTACCACTCCAAGATGAAGTTAAGAACTTTGCTTGCTATAATCCTAAGCCCCGCCTAGAAGAGCACACAAACACTGCAGTTCACCCGATCCTTGAGGAAACCAATATCTTGCGCCGACTTCAAAGGATTCGACTTCTTGATGACGATAGTCTACACCCGAGCATGGTTGCGGTGTTAGCATTAACTTTCATTGGAGAGCAACCTGCCGATCAGTACCTAAATTATGAAATGCAAACCACTGGTTAAGTGCTTTACTTAGTTGGAGTCTAAAAAAATACAGGGAGGTGGTTTTAGTGAGTAAAAATCGATCACTTTTATGTGCGAACGTTCGCCATACAGTCTTGTCGAAAATTTCGACCTACCTACGGTTTTGATAACCTAACAAAATTCCTCCGTTCCGTGGGTCGCCGTGGCGTATTGGGTAAGTGTGTCGACTCCTACGCAGAGGGTACCACGTTCGATACCCGAATTTACCACCTTTCATAATCCACGGCTCCACCTCTTTCGAGTCACCGACAATGCTCAAAGTGTATTCCGGTCTAGAAAAAGCTTCTCAACTTTGCCGTTCGGAGTCGGCATAAAACTGTAGGTCCCTTCCACGCGTGAAAGAACAAAGGCACGCACAACACAAGTGGTTGCTGAGAAGCTAGGCCCAGGTCCACTTCGGACTGTCGCGCCACCCGTATTATTATAATTATTAACAAAATTCGTCCTGGACGTCCAGGATGCGTTGCAAACCTATTTAATGTCGATATTTTGTAGCTTTTTGTGGTCAATAGCACAAAAAGAAATTTTTCGTGTTGGCACTCCATGAAATTTCCTCAGATTTGGCTTGGCAGCTAATGTGTTAAGGGTTTTGCGCACCATTGATTGAACAAGTGTACGTAGTTTGATTTTGTATTAAAACAAATCCAATGCCTTTCTCCAAAATAAAAAAAAAGAGAGTGACACCTATTTAGGTGTGATTGTCAACGTGATGATTACACTACACAATCGAAGACCGAAGATTGTGACCATCAATTATCACCTTACACGATTCCACCCCTGATAACTAAATACCCAATCGGCGTATATTCTATCCACTCTCTGATCAGATTACTTGAACTTTCGGCGAGGTGAAGTAACACTGTAGACAAACCTGCATGAAACTGGTAGATTTGAGTCTATTCACTAGTTGTAGCCATATGCATTTTTATGACGAAGTGGCTGTAGTATATCTGTAACAGAAGCAGTCTCTTCGATTTGTTGTACCCTATAGTAGACTCAGATGACGCTTGGATGGGAAACATTGCTATGCCCAACAGAGCCACGTCAAGTGGATTTGAGAGCCAGCCCTGCACACTTGGCCATGGTCTAATTTCCACACACCACACCCTTGAAACCACGATTGTCGGACGACTATTAGTCCTGAGTCCCACCATCACTGTAGCCACTTAAAACCTGCAACCGTGACAATGTGAATAATGCGGTCCAGAGTAAGACTCGCAATTTGTAACACTCCAGTGCTTGGGGAAGTCACCACATTCCCTGTTGAGTGGCACATTCCGATTATTGCATACCAGCAGTTCACAGATTATAAGACCATTCGATTCCATTCAAACAAATAAACACAATAAATGGATTTACCTTTACGCCCCGTCATTGTCCCTTTAATACGCGTTCATCCTCCATCCGCGTTGCCTTTTAATAGACGAAATTGAATAGAATGACCATCAATTTATGATTCATAAATTCGACCGTTTAAGCTGAGGGGAAAAGTAAAATTAGAAAAAAAAAATGTCACGCCGTTTTCGGTATCATTAAACTTTTAGTCTACAAG
Source organism: Eristalis intricaria (assembly GCA_964034865.1). NCBI lineage: Eukaryota > Metazoa > Arthropoda > Insecta > Diptera > Syrphidae > Eristalis > Eristalis intricaria. The sequence continues at coordinate 109,500,390 of OZ035873.1, read as the reverse complement.
CTCGACCTAGTACTCCTAACGGTGAGCGCGCCGCACAAGTGAGTGCCCACCTTTCTGGTTTCCAAGGTGAGTCGCCCGGCACCCAAAACGTTGAGATTCAAGTTAACGAAAGGATGCAAGGAACAAACGGACGAAGCAATCCCTACATAATGGCTTTTTGTATAAGCCATTTCCTTTTTTTTGCAAGGTTCACAATATTATCTGCGATGGTCCGTTGATTTTAAAGTGGATTTTCTCCTCTCTTTTTTTCCCATGATTCTGGCCGTGCGAACATACTCAAGGTTGTACGTGAAGAGACATTTTTTTTGTCTCCCTCTCTCTTAGGTGTACTTTAATGAGAAGCTGACTGTTGGTTTTGGCTTTAGATGCAAAATGGCTTTTTGTTATGAATAAATATGAAAATTATCACAACGGTGGTAGGTTTGCCAGGTTAGTGTTATTTGGATGCTCATGCTTGAAAGCCTAATTGGCCCTGTTGGTGGTCAACAGTAACTGTGTGCATTGCTCGCTCAGCATCTGCTTTGTCGTCATGGGTTCCAAACATGATGTGGTGGGAGCTCTCACAGCAATTGATGATTAGACGAGTCGAGCTGGTCTTAAAGTGGAGGAGAAAAAAACAAGGCCCATGATGCCAAAATCTACCCGGCGCTCACCATCACGATCAATAGCTTTGACTTCGCGGAGACAGGGCAGTTTGAGTCGGTGAGTTATTCAATAAAATAAACTTTTTTCGGCAAATAAGCGTCGCTATGAAGATTGCTTACGTCGGGACAAAAGTGAACTATAGGAATACATCCTAGTGGGGAACAGTGGATGAAAATAGTGTTGTGCTACTAATACAAGATGCACTACAAATGTCCCTTACTTTACTACAGAAATGTAGCAACACCTGAAAAAAACATTTGTCCCGACTTCCATTTTCGTCATACTCAGAAATACTTTGCCCCTTTGAGTAGACGCAGTATCAGCAAAAATTAAAGTGTGTCCTGGTTCACTCACTTGGGACATTTCTGACTCATGCAGGACAAATCAGTGGGCTGCTGCTAGTGGATTCACCAGCGCTCTTAGACCACGTTTGTCCATTGTGATACCCACGGTCAGACTACTACCGCTGATTGACCACTCCAGTGATAGTGCCGTTAATATGCTCCCAACGGCAAATGGTGACTGGACCAGATTTGAAAACTAGATAAAAGCGTATTCACTTTGCTTTCACTGGGATTCGAACCGGGTACCCCGCAAACCAGGAGCAGGCACTTAACCAAGTGCGCCATCCAGTCGTTAAGGGGATATCTTAATCGTTGTCTTAATTCTGTAGATAATAGAAGCAAGGAAAATTTATTGCAGATTTAACAGGCAAATTATCGGGTAAGTAGAAAAAAAATTTAAATTACTTAAATTTCGCAATAATTCATTGGCATTTGTGATAACACTTGCAACGCCATCGAAATAATGGCGTATGGAAGTCATGGTTATGTGACCAATTTTACACCTCAGATGAAGTGGGACATTGTACCACCTCACTTTCTGAAATGAGTACCTCAAACGAACTCATTACAAATACATGTCCTACCCAACAGTGAAACCCCCTTGGCAACTAGTGCGAATAAAATCTAATTTTGAGCTGCTTAAGTTTTTTGTTTTCGTTCACACTAACATTGTGTAAGATTCTGCAATCCGCTACTAGTGACCTGTTGTCAGCTCTGGACCACGTAAACATAGTCTTAAATACGTTTCGTTCAGTTTAGAACTTAAACATATTTTTGAGACTGTGCAAGGCCGTTTAAGTAAATTGGATAAAACTGAAACCCTAAAAATCCCCCGAACAGTATCGAGGCAACAGCATAGGGCCAATGTAAAGGCGTCTGATCCTGAAAACTTTATGATTCACCTTTGGGCGTCTTCATAGCTGAACTGGGAACGCAGTTCCAGGACCAAAATTATATATCATTATAATGGGTAATCGAAAAAGTCTTTTCGTATTTTGTCAATAGATGTCGTTGGAGTCGTCTATCTCCAGTGCTACCAATCACATTTTATCATACCATATGGTGTTGGAAAGCTTCATTTAACCAAAAACGAAATTAAATTAAAGAGAAGTCGAAAGAAGGTTACGGCTGTTCAAAAATGAGTGAAAATAATGAAGAAACTCGCTATATTTTTAAATTTTTGTATAAAAATGAGAAGAATGCCACGCAAGCCACCAGTGAAATTTGTGAAGTTTACGGAGACGATGCTGTATCAGTTCATTGTAGCACAACAATGGTTCGCTCGCTTCCGTTCTGGAAATTTCGATGTGAAAGATGCACCTCGCTCTGGTCGACCCATCGTTGAAAAAGTCGATGAAATTATGGAAAAAATTCACCAGGACCGTCACATAAGCAGCCATGAAATCGCCAAGGAACTAAACATTCATCATCAAACGGTTTTGAACCATTTAACAAAGACTGGCTACAAAAAAAAGCTCGATGTTTGGGTACCACATTGTCTGTGAAAAAAGTTTGATTAGAAATACGAACAGACTTTTTCGACTATATATAATGATATACATATAATGATATATATAATATAGAATTATTTTGATCTTGTCAATACTTGGCAAAAGAACATTTAAAATTTTTTCAAAAGATTTTTTTATTCAAAAAACGCCATAACAGCTTTAGGAGACTGCAGTAGAATCAACAACTAACATTTTCAAAATACTGTAGACATGTACATCCACCAGGAATAACGTTTTCGAAAAGTTTGCTTTCTCCTTTCTTCTACCTTACAGGTGAATGGAACAAACGAAGAGTTTCAGAATACAGTTAAGTACTTGGGTATATACCTAGACTCCAAATTAACATTCCATCAACATATCTCAGAGGCTATTAATAAAGTTAAAATTGCAACGAAAATTCTTTGCCCATTTATAAAAAGAAAATCATTACTGTCACGATCAAATAAAATTATTGTATTCAAAGTAATATTCCAAGCTATTCTTCTTTATCGTGGTCCAGGATGGGGAAAGTGCTCTGGTTGCCACATCAATAAGTTACAAATAGCCCAGAACAAGGTCCTTCAGCTGATGCTAAACCTACCACGGGATTATCCTACCTTACACCTACATAAAAGAGTGGGTGTTAAACTGGTGTCTGAAAGAATTTTGAAGATAACTCGAAAGTTTATTAATTCCTGCGCCTTTGCCGACAATCACCTAGTTAATGACTTATATGCTACACCTACTTAACATGTATGATTTTTATTTTATTGTTTCACTCTTCAGCTTGAATATATGGGAATTATAAGCTTATTATTTGTGTTATTTATTTATTTACACAATTATTGAACTATTTGTTTATTTATTTATTATTTATTTAGTATAATTTTATTAAATTATTAATTAATTTATTTATTATTTATTTACTATTTATTTATTTATAATTATTCTTTGCCATTTTTCCTTTTTTCGTGATTTATTCATTGTTATTTTTTATGTTGACGGTTTTTATCGTGTTTACTTGAAAATATTACTTATGTAGACAGCAAAAAAGAAAAAGAAGTAAAAAAGAATGAATAAAATTCTAAGAACGAATTTGCAATGTAAGAGCTGCCGGTGATCTCTTTAAAAGTAACTCTTAAAAATTGTCATCGCCAAACATGCGGCGAATTATTAATTTTAACTAGACTCATATTCCGATCCATAAGAAAGGAGACCCCTTTGACTGCGCCAACTACCGAGGGATAAGTCTCCTGAACATCGCTTACAAGATCTTCTCTGCCGTTTTGTGTACTCGCCTGAAGCCGTTTATAAATAACCTGATAGGTCCATATCAGTGTGGCTTCAGGCCAGGGAAGTCCACCATCGACCAGATTTTCACACTACGGCAGATCCTGGAAAAGACCCAAGAAATGCTCATCGACACCCACCACCTTTTTGTCGATTTCAAGGCCGCATATGACAGCGTGCATAGGGACGAGCTATACACCGCCATGTCTAGTTTTGACATTCCTGCCAAACTCGTCAGGTTGTGCAGGATGACGATGGAGAATTCTCGCTGCTCCATCAAGGTCGGTAACGAACTCACCGAGACCTTCAATGTCAAAAAAGGTTTTAGGCAATACGACGCGCTGTCATGTGATTTCTTTGCCATCATCCTGGAGAAGATCGTGCAAGACTCACACGCCAACACTAGAGGCACGATCTTCCAGAAGTCCGTACAACTGCTAGCATGCGCGGATGACATTGACGTGATTGGTCGAACATAGCGAGCAGTCAATGAGGCGTTTGCTGGCATTGAGGCGGAGGCGGCTAAAATGGGTCTAGCGGTGAATGAGGGCAAAACGATGTATATGCTGTCATCAAGAAAGGACACACAACATCGACGTCTTGGACAGAGCGTCACAATGGGCAGCTATAACTTCGAGGTAGTCAGGGACTTCGTCTACCTCGGCTCCGCAGTAAACAGTACAAACAACATTAGTCTGAGATCAAACGCAGAGTTACTCTTGCCAACCGCTGTTTCTGTGGGCTCAAGAGGCAATTGAGTAGTAGAGCCATTTCTCGAAGGACCAAGCTGTCTTTATACAAGATCTTGACCATTCCAGTCCTGCTGTACGGCGCGGAGGCATGGACAATCTCAAAAGCGGATGAGGAAGTCCTTGGTATTTTCGAGAGACGTTGACGGTTTTTGGAGGAGAAGATTCAACCACGAACTGTACGATCTGTACAGCGACATGAGTCTAGTCAGGCGTCTTCGGATCCAACGCCTAAGATGGCTAGGCCATGTAGAGCGTATGGACAACTCAGCTCCGGCCCGGAGAGTCTTCGACTCTGAACTCGTGGGACAACGCAACAGAGGACGCCCGCGTTTAAGGTGGCGCACCCAGGTGGAGAAGGACTCAACCAATTTGGCGTGTGACACTGGAGACAGCTAGCCAGAGACCGTGCTAGCTGGAGAGGATTGTTGGTTGAGGCCCAGGTCCACCCCGGACTGTAGCGCCAAATAAAGAAGAAGAAGAACTCATATTCATTCGATGTCAGGAGCACGAACGAAACGGTCGCAAAATAAAACTAAATTCCTTATTATTTAAAAAAACATTAAACTGAGTTTAAATTCTAGTGCTTACACTTAGTAATTTGTTTTTGTTAAATAAAATTGTAAGATTTCCTCAGAAGAAAGATTTAGATACAACATATCAAGTCCCTGTAAATTATATTGTGCGATAACTAAATCATTGTAAAATTTAATACGAAATAAATCTATCTATCTATCTTTTAAGAAACCCTTCCTTTGAAGATCGTCTTACTATCTTTATGCCAATTAATCTGGAAATAGAAATAAATACTGACGAAGTAATTGATGTCCAGGAAAGAAGGCCAGACAATAAAATTTGGTTACATTAAAAAGCTCTTTACATTGTTGTTATAGTTATTTTCTTAAAATATTCCAACTTATGTTATTAAATTAAATTTGAAACGTAACATTGAAAACCTTGAAGGCATGAACAATTTTTCAAAGACCATATGCCCCCCCCCCTCTCCCCGCCCCCTCCCTCCCACCAACCCTCCCACCTATTTGTCTGTCTACGGCCTTAACTGTAACTAAAAGTGGATGTGGTGCTTAAGTCTAAAATCCGTCGCTGCGAGGGTGTTCGAATTCGAGATATCTAGTTCCAGAAAAACATGAATATCTATCCTCTGTTCTATCCTCTGAGAAAAGTAGTCTTCGATGTATCCATTGATGATTTTCGGTATAATGCGTATACTGCCAATGGTCTCGAAGATTTGTTCCGTCGATTCCGTTCCGGTAATTTTGATGTCAAAGATGCATCACGCTGTGAAGGACCAATTGTCGAAAATGTTGATAAAATCATGGAAATCTGACCGTCGGTAAGTATTGATTATCCAGGAGCGTTTGACTATTTGAGTAAGGCTGCATACAAAAAAAAAAGCTCGAGTTTTGGTTGCCACACGATATACCGCCAAAGATGCTCATGGACCGAATTTAAATCTGGGAATCACTGCTAAATCGTAACACCATCGACCCTGTTTTGAAGCGGATGGGGACTGATGACAAAAAGTGGATCACTTACGACAACGTCATGTAAAAATAGTCGTGATCGAATAGCCGTCACTCGCCGCAAGTAGTGTCCAAGTCTGGATTAACGGCCGGAAATGTCTTGGTGTGTGTTTGTCGGGCAATCATCTCCTATGAGATGATCTCTTATTGTTCAACACTTGGACCGTTTATAGGAAGCAATCTCTCTGAAGCGACCAGCTTTGGCCCATAGGAGAGGAATTATGTTCCATCGCCAGGCCGCACATACCGATAGCGCCTCGACAGAAGCTCGGGAGCTTGGTAAGGAGGTCCCTATGTACAGGAACACCGTCCATGATGAACTATTTTTCTTCAGAACACTCTTGCGAAACAAGACCCTTATTTTCGCCAGTAGGACATTTTCGATACGACCGGATGGCGCAGTTGGTAGAGTGCCTGCCTCTGGTTAGTGAGGCGAATACGCTTTTATCTAGTTTTCAAATCTGGTCCAGTCACCATTTGCCGTTGGCATCACATCAACGGCACTATCACTGGAGTGGTCAATCAGTGGTAGTAATCTGACTGTGTGTATCACAATGGACAAACATGGTCTAAGTGTGCTGGTGAATCCACTAGCAGCCCCGCCTACCTACCTACCTATGCATCCCCTTATAAGCCGGATCTAGCATCAAGTGATGGACGTGGACAGGAAAATGTGGTAATCCCGTCCATTATGACTCTCTTTTTTTTCGCCAGAAGGACTTTTACGAGAGAGGGATAACAGCATCACCATAAAAAAGGCTAAAATTAAAACAAAAACATCTGACCACTTTTACTATAGCAAATACAGGCTCGTGCTAAAATAATGGATCTATTTATACTAAGTACATCAATATAAATACGAAATCCAAAAAAAGGATATTTAGGTCAACATGTTTGGATAGATGCGTCCGAATAAACGAATACAGTCGAAACCAGTTACCACGACCTTCAAGGGACTGACGAATTCGGACGTTATAACCGATATGTCGATGTAACCGACATGGGTCCTGTCTTTTCAACCTAAGTTTGCAATGATCTCTTTATATTGTTTACAGTAAGTGTTGCTTTCTCGAAGTTGTCGCCGTGGCGTAGTGGGTTAGTGCGTCGACTTCTACGCAGAGGATGCCAGGTTCGATACCCGAATTTACCACGACCCCACCTCTTTCGAGTCACTGACAATGCTCAAAGAGTATATTTCCTGTCCAGAAAAAGCTTCTCAACTACGCCGTTCGGAGTCGGCTGTAAACTGTAGACCCCTTCCACGCGTGAGAGAACAATAGCACGCGCAACACGAGTGGTTGCTGAGAAGCTAGGCCCTGGCCCTCTACGGGCTGTAGCACCACCCATATTATATTATATTATTATTATTATTCTTAACAATAAAGCAGAAAGTTGGTGTGTCTGACCGACAAAGGCTCCGAAACTACACGTCGCAGAGCTCTGAAATTTTCAACAAAAATCATTCTACAATTTGATGAGATGCTGAATGTGACAATTTTTAAGTCGGTACGACATACGGTTCGGAAGTTACAAGCACTTTTTAAACGGGAATAAAATTCTCAAAATAAGGGTGGTTGTCTCAATCCTGTATGAAACCATTTCAAGATGCGTAGTCGTGGATATCAACCATCCCCCAGTGTGTTTTAACTTCCATATATACAAACACTTTTTTCATATTTTCCTTTGCATGTACATATACACAGCTACACACAAATCATTTAGTTTTGCTGAAATTGTGAATATTGAACTTCTGAACGGATTATCCGATTTAGATAGCATTTCAGAGCTAGCCTAATCATAATGTGTTACAAGATAGGCTAAATTTTTTCATGGTTCATGAAGTTTGACTTCAATTTGCACAACGAATGAACATAGCGCGCAGGTACATAGATGGGATTTCGAAGAACTTTTTTTTTATGAATCGCAAATCAATCGCAAAATCAAAAAAACCGTAATTTCCGTCCGTTTTGCTGCAGCAAACATTGATAATTCAAACTTCAACATGGATGCAAACAGTCAACGAATTGTACTCATAATGAGTAGGGATGTGAATGAGAGATTGGGATAGGCATCAGTGACAAAAGAAAATTCAAATTCTTCTCTTTCTTCCTCTGAGTTCTGGTTCGACCAGTCTTATTAGCTGGGTTTTTTTGCAAGCGTATATACGCCTAAATTTCAATTTGCATGTAAAATACACTAACAACGAGTCCTATATCCGCTTAACTTACTCATCATATCTATCGCCGCTTAAGGAATAAGCGCGGATAAAAACAATGCGTCCAATCATTATTTGCTGTGTGTTCATTCCTGAATTTATTCATTCATTATTTAGGTTGGGGTATCTGGTTTACGAGATTAGCCCGTGGTCCATTTTGTTAATGCATTTGTAGGTGTGGTTGATGTATTAGATCATTTTTAATTGTTTTGGCATCCATAAGTATGCAATTTTTGGTATAGCCAGAGTGTCTCTGCTATACACTCCGTTTAGGTTTCGTTAACGATTCTTTTCATTTGATGAGCATTTTTTTTATTTTATAATTAGTTATTATTAAGTTTTTGCTTTTAAAGTGATGGTCACGCTACACAATCGCAAAGCGAAGATTATGTCCATTAACGATCAAATAACACCTTACACGATTCAACCCCCTGACTGTCAAAATTGTCATAAATATTGTCGGTGCTGCCAAGATTTTATGATGAATCACTAACCGCCGATGATCGTTTTTTTGTGCACTTCAAAATTAGGCGCATTTACGCTTGCAAAAAAACACAGCTAATAATGCAGGTAAAATACCGGTTGAAGAAACAAACCCGGGTATAGCCGGGTACGAAATCTAGTTACTATATGAAGTAATTTTATACTATCACTCGTCAAACAGAAAAATGTACACTAAGTTGAACAAACTCAAAACGAATAAAAAACGCAAAACAGAAAAAAAGCGCAATTATGGGAAATTAGATGTGCACATATGTATGCACTGCATGTTCTTCCTTTTCCAGTTGCGCCGCCAACTGCCTCGATTTTTTTGTATAACAAAAACGAGGAAAAATCAGTCGTTGTATGTAACATACACAGTTTTAAGTTTGTCGCTGTAAGCGAAATGATGTTCAATGGAACTATAATTAACCTCAGTCGGGACCTAAGAATTTTGCCGTTATAACCGATATGTCGTTTTAGCTGATGTCGTTATAAACATACATATAGTTAGCTCAGAGATTTCAATAATTTTCTATAATAATATAATAATATGGATGGCGCGACATTCCGAGACGGACTTGGGCCTAGCTTCTGCAGAAACCACTCGTGTTGTGCGTGGTATTGTTCTTTCACGAGTAGGAGGGACCTACAGGTTAATGCCAACTCCGAACGGCGAATTTGAGAAGCTTTTTCTAGACAGGAATACTCTTTGAGCATTGTCAGGGACTCGAAAGAGGTGGGGCCATGAATTATGAAAGGTGGTAAATTCGGGTATCGAACCTGGCACCCTCCGCGTAGGAGTCGACGCACTTACCCACTACCCCACGGCGACCCAATAATTTCTATAATCCTTGAAAAATACTCTGCCTTGCTCTTTCCCTGTGACAGTGAAACTCTACAGCTGACAGCAGCGTGACTATCATGATTGCCCTTCATGTAGGAGTGTCCTTTCTGATGGGATTGAAATACACGAATACCTTCATGCCGGGACGTCAACGAATTTCCTGTATAGAGGAGTGTCCAGAAAGGTAACTTTCACTGTATATTGATACCTCTGTAGATTCCCTCCCTAAACCCAACAGATAGACTTCTTGGCTTTTTTTATAAATTGCCCAAATTTCGGGCTTATGTTCCCCGACATCGTTTTTGCTGGATGAACTATTACCCCTTGGCGCAGTAGTTCCTCCCTTCCCCCGTTTTCTACTTCGGAATTCTTCTAGTATTGAACTGCTGTAGCTCCTACCCAGGGTCCCTAAAGTGTCCTCGGCCTCTTCCTTAATTTGGGTAAGTTGCTTAAACTTGATAAGAAGTGCCAAATAAATTCCACCAATTTAAGAAAGTCAAACAAACACTATTCGAAATTACTTCTCACGTTCCCGTAGCCGCTTCAAAACGTCAACAATCCACCATGTTTACTCCGAAGAGCCCTCCTTGTGGATGTATCCCCGGTTCACACACCGTGAAGGTTATCACTAAGTCTGTGGACCGAAACTTACTTTCCACGCAAGGAGAAAGCACACGCTTGACACCCGGAACATTTCATTCAACAGGGAAACTAGTTCGCCTAATCACGCACCTAATCCCGAGAGGGCAATAAATCACGCGAGCCCGTTCTTCAAGTACATTCTGTCGCAGAATAGGAATTGCCAAAAAAAATGTACGCAGCCTTGGATGAGCAAAACGTGTTGTTATCAATGAATTATGGGCAGTGGCAGTTGCGGGCTTATCTCAGAAAGTGACACGCAAATTTGCCTGATAAGGGGTCACGGCCTCGAGTGCGCCGTTCTATTGCCAGATTAGCAAATTCGCGAAGTGGGTGGAAATATAAAAACCACCAGTTGCCAGTGTCACATCACAGTCAAACAACTTGAAGTTGAACAGAACTACACTCAGTTTCCTAACCTTTTTCCCTTCCTTGAAACCAAAGGAAATGTCTCACTTTGTGCTGCCAACCGCCCTTTTGGCACTCGTGGCTTGTGCTTGCCATGGCTTACCAATCGAGGAGAACGGAATTGTCGATGTGACAAGGAATTCAATCGACGGCGAGGACATCGACGCCCTGCCACCGGATTACATCGACCTCAGTCAATATGGCGCTGCAATCTTCGGCACACCGAACAATGAAACCACTGGTGATTGGGACTACATCAAAACAAGATCAGTGAATCCCGAGGAGTTGGGCTCCTATTTCGAGGGCGACATCCTGTTTCCACGCCAAATCGGACGGAACGGTCTGTCGGCGCTCAGTTCGAGGTGGCCGAAGGGTATCGTTCCGTTTGAGATTCGTGGCAACTTTGGTGCACGCGATATGGCCCTTATCGAGGAGGCCATCACAGAGTTTCACAGACGGACATGCATTCAATTTGTTCCTCGCATGGCCGAGTCCGACTACATATCGATTGTCAGCGGACGTTCGGGATGCTGGTCATCGGTTGGACGCATCGGTGGAAAGCAGGAAGTTAATCTGCAGTCACCTGGTTGCCTCACAAAGAAGGGCACTGCAATGCACGAGCTAATGCACGCCGTTGGCTTCCTGCATGAACAGAATCGTCCTGAACGTGATAACTATGTAGCCATTCGCTACGAGAACATCCAGTCGTCGGCCACATCGAATTTCGACAAAGCATCCGCGTCCTCAACGAACGGATTTGGAGTGCCCTACGACTACGGCAGCGTGATGCACTACTCGGCGAACGCCTTCTCTGTGAACGGCCAACCGACTATTGTTGCAAGGGTGAGTGACATGAGTTTGTTTATCGATTTTATGGGGGTGGGGTGTAGCCGGGCAAATACTCTCGTCTCTGGGTTAAGGTCGAGATAATGAATCGTTTTTATTTTGCTTTTTCCCAGCAATCTGGTGTCGGCGCTAATATGGGTCAACGTGACGGATTTTCAGCCCTCGATGTGCAGAAACTCAATGCGATGTACAACTGCAATCCAAGACCTCAGCCGGGGCCAGCACCTGTGCCAGTCGGTCCTGCTCAAGGAGGATCCGTTGGACCCGGACCTGGACAAGTTGGACCTCCTGCTGGCCCAGATAATAGTGTGCTGACCAGTTTTCTAGGCGGATTGATAAGCGGTCTGGGCCTGGCAGAAGAGGCTTCGACTGACGAGCCAAAGCTGTGATGGGGCACATGCTTGCGGACGACACCATTGATTATTTATTTCATTCCATTTTTACCCGGACCCAGTATAGAATAAAATCAGAAAACAAAGCGAAAAGACAAATGTTTTCTTTCAAGAATCGGGTGTGACGTGGATTTGTTCGCAGTAACCAATGATTCTCCGAATGTTGCTTTGATTACGTCACTTTATATTGGCTTTGAATGACAGATCACATTGATCATAAGCATGGTAGATTGTTGACGTTTTGAAGCGGCTGGGGGAACGCGAGAAGCTATTTTGAATGCTGTTTGTTTGGCTTTCTTCGATTGGTGGACTTTGGCTTTTTTTTTATCAAGCTAGTAACTAAGATTGAAATTAAAGAAGAGGCCGAGGCCACTTTAGGGACCCTGCTAACAGTGACAACATGTCGGGTGGGAGCTACAGCATTGCAATACCAGAAGAATATCGATTGGTGGTACGAGAAGTACATGTTGCTAAGGGAAAAAATTTAATTTGAGAAAATTTACGCAACATCTTTGAAAATGGTTTTTTGTTTTTGTTCCAAGCAGTTGGCTGTTATATTCTAACTTCAACTCCTGCTTTGAGATGATTTTTAATGTTTGTGACGACTAGCGGTGTTGTTTTAAAATTGTTTATATGCTATCCACACCAGAATCGAGTACATTGACCGGATTAATGACACAAAATTAATCTGTCTGGTGAGCCACAGGGTGGTGGCGTTGGCTAGTTTTTCTTAGTGAATTGGTGATACTAACGATCGACGTTGACAGGGCTCTCATCGCGTAATTTTTAAGACGATTGTCGTTCAATCGATTGTATTAAACGACGTCGTCAAAAGTTTGCTTCGTGTAACACTACAATCGAGTCGTCCAGTCGTGTCGTCAGTCGTTCAAATAGAAGGCAGTTTGAAAACTACTAAACACGTTAAATCTCATATAGAAAACGGAATTTATGCTGTCACTTTTAAAATTCGTTGATGATTCGTCTATTCATTTGAAATACAAATTCGAAAACATGTAAGTATTAAATAACTTTTTGTCAATTAATTGAGTTATTAATTAACAACAATAGGCCAGCAACAAAAAGGCAAATGGTAGTTCTCATTCATTACATGGACGATCATCCTGAAATGGAAAAAAATACATGCCAAGAACCATACCAGAGTCTAGCAGCAGTCTATTAACAAGCTGTGGGCAGATTTGGCTTAAAAACTGAATGCCATTGGGCTGCCCAATACGTCTAATAAAAATGATCCCTAATTTAATCATTTATTGAATTTCGAATTCTTTCTGCAATCCCCTTCATACGGTAATTGGAAATATCTCTATTTGCAGGCAATATCCTCATTTTCTCGCGGTCTTTGAAAATATAGGTGGGTGCCCATACAATTCGAAGATTGGAGAATATGGATTTTTAATTACATTGCATATTTCTGATAGAACCACTGCTTTGTCTCTTCCTTTCTTATTTCGTTGCCCATAATCCATGTTATCCAGATTGAACACAGCTTTAGTTCTTACGCTTTTATGGTCTCGCAGAATATCTCTGAGAGGGTACTTTGGCCGACAGAAATTCCAAAGTCGTTACATGTCAACCATTAGTAGCCACCTACAGCTAGGACCTTCAAGGTAGCACCAAGTCCTAAAATTGAATACATGTTGACCGAGAGCCGCTCCTTGGGTTTACCGTTTCCAGCAGTAGTACAAACGCCTCTTTTGTAAGCGAAATAATAGCTTCTCAGCAACCACTCGTGTTTGCGTGCTATTGTTCTTTCACGAGCGGAAGGGACCTACAGCTTAATGCCGACTCCGAACGGCGAAGTTGAGAAGCTTTTTCTAGACAGGAATACTCTTTGAGCATTGTCAGTGACTCGAAAGTGGTGGAGCCGTGAATTATCAAAGGTGGTAAATTCGGGTATCGAACCTGGCACCCTCTGCGAAGGAGTCGACGCACTTACCCACTGCGCCACGGCGACCCACTTTGTAAGCGAAAACGTTAAATAAAACTAAAATGCAAAATACAATTTAGCAAGTTTATTGCTTAAAAATAATACAATTTTTTCCTTTTCGATTTTAAAATAGTTCAATCACAATCGTTTAACCGTCGGCTTTTGACTGTTAAATGAGTTATACGAAGCAATAGTGAATTGTCAAAACCGACGTCGACCAGACGATTCAATAATTTTAGCTTAGACTAAGTAATACAATCGTCGAAACGACGTCGTCAGACAATCGTCGTCTTACACGATGAGAGCCCAGGGGCCTATTTCACAGATCATACATCACATTCATTTCATACAACATACAAAACTGTCATACATCATACAATTTTCTGTCTCATACATTCCACTATTGTATGATTTGTTCTTTGTTGTATGATGTGTATTATTTTGACGTTTAATTTTGAATGACAAATTTAAAAATATCTACCTAAAGGAATTACCTAATAGCGGATTTAAGGTCCTTACATTCATCATCAATGCGTGTCTTAAGGCACAATATTTTCCCAATGTATGGAAGCTTGCAAAGGTAATTCCAATACCAAAAGTAGATAAGCCTCCTAATGATCCCTCAAGTTACAGGCCTATAAGTTTGCTGAGCAATTTTAGTAAAATCTACGAGAAAGTGCTGAAAAGTAAAATTGTAAATTTTATCGAACAGCAGAAAATTTATCCCGATGAGCAGTTTGGTTTTAGATGTAATCATGGTACTTCTCACTAAGCTTTGAGAATATGCAATATTATAAAGAGCAATCGCTCAATAGGCAAATCAACAGGAATGGTTTTACTGGATTGTAGAAAAAGCTTTTGACTCCGTTTGGCATGATGGGCTTATCTATAAAATGTTAAGCAACAGTTTTCCTCAATTTCTCTGCAAAATCGTTCAAAGTTTTGTATCTAATCGTTGCTTTAAAGTTTTTGTCAATAATAGTGAGTCTGATGTAGTCAATTTTCGTGCAGGTGTACCCCAAGGATCTGTACTTAGTCCCATTCTTTATAATTTATTTACGTCTGATATTCCAAAGATTCCAAATTGTGAAATTGCTATTTATGCGGATGATATTGCAATACTATCTATATGTTCGGTCTCAATATTGAGACGAATTTAAAAAATGCAATTGAAGTTTTGCAATCTTATCTTTCTAAGTGGAACATTAAACTTAACCCCGGAAAAATTGAAGCCATTTTTTTCACAAGGAAAAGAAGGCCTTGCTTTCTCCCGGCAAATCAGTTAAGTGTTAATGGTCACTTAATAGAATGGAGGCCAAATGTTAAGTACCTAGGCATATTTTTGGACCACAAACTGACTTTCAATAAACAGATCTTGGAAACAATTCACAAAGTCAATCTTGCAATACGAATTTTATATCCGTTTATTAATAGGAAGTCCTTACTTTCGAAAGAAAATAAGATCATTATTCACAAGACGATCTTTCAATCAATTTTGCTTTATGGGTGTATGGTCTGGGGTAATTGTGCCAATTATAATATTAAAAAAACTTCAAATTACACAAAATAAAATATTGAAAATGATGCTTAATCTTCCTTGGTATCACTCTACATTGGATGTACACGATATGGCTAATGTTGAACTGGTCTCCTCCAGAATATGCAAACTTAATAATAATTTCAAGCTAAGGTGCAATATTCCTGACAATCCACTAATCAACCAATTGCATTTGTTATGATATCTACAATTTCGCTTGTGATCATTAAATCATATTAAACGTATATTTATAGCTATTTATCTTACATACTTATTTCTTTATTCATGTATACATTATATATCTATTTATTTATTTTTTTCTTTTTTTTTTTATTTATACATTTATGTATTTATTTATTTATTTATCCATGATTTATGTATCGATTTATTGTTTTCTTTGTTAACTTATTTATTTGATTATTTATTTATTTATTTTTAATTTATTTATTTCTCTGTTTTTATTTGTATTCCCTGATCTTTAGTTTATTTATTTATTTATTTATTTATTTTTTTTTCTTTCTAATCTGAGGTTTTTTTTTCCATGATTTTCCTCATTGTTTCAAAGCTGTTAAAAGTGTTAACTCATAAAAAAATAGTAGATAATGATCTAGTTGAAAGACAGTATTATGTCATATCTCTAAAAATGTAATTTACTGAAAATTGTGCGATAACATATTGTAACTCATGAAGCAATTAAAATAAAATATCTATCTAAATTTCATTGAAAACTAAATAGTGTCGTGAATTAAACCCAGAAACCATATCAGTGGATTACAAGCAAACAAAAAACTGAATAATGGAATTTCTCAATAATGAAGAAAAATATGATTTCGAAATTATTGAAATTAATTCAGCTATTATAAGACAATTTTTCCAAACAGTACATGATTTTTAATAAAAATTTCTTGACGAACTTTGCATTCATTGTTCTGACATGTCTAACTAAAAAAAAGATGAATAAACATTCATTATTCAAAAATGATAATTCCAAAAATGCTTATTTTTGTGTATTTTCTCATTTGTATTCTCTCATTGTATATTTGAAATGTATATTAAAATTTGAAAAAAACTGCTGTAGGATGTGTATGATATTTTTCTGTGAAACAGAATCATACAACCTTCCTATATTTCCACGTTGTATTACAGCGGCTCAACAACAAATCTGAGAAACAGAAATCATACAGCAGAAGTACCAGAATCATACAATGTATGAGATGTATGTCGTGTGAAATAGGCCCCAGGTTTTATTCTTGCTTGATATCAATGCTTGGGCATACAATCCGTTCTATCAGGGCAATACGTTCTTTACAACTTTTTCTTCACATGTTGCATATCAACACTAACCTGCATTAGTTCTTGAAAGACGGACTATGTTCGTACCAATGTCGCATACCCAAGATGAATCATTTGATAAATTTTTAAATGACGAAGAAGTGACAGAACATCCTAGTTTGTAGGAGGTTTCGACATTAAAAGAGGGGGTTCAAACATGCTATAGAAGGTTACGTCAAGCGAACAATTTTCAAGATTACAAAAAGAAAGTAAAAACAGCGATAAGCTTTTTGGGTTCTTATAGCAATAAACATGAAAATAAAGTCTTCAATCTTTTTTAATTAAAGGAATAAATTTAAATAAAATTTAGTTACAATTCATTGTATTTTTTTTAAATAAGGAAAGTAGTATTTAGCTTTTTATCATTAAAATGGTAGTTAACGGCCAAGGATAAACTAGGTGTATACACTTATTGAATTCTCAAAGAATCCATTAACAGCGCATATTGTGAAACCACGAAGACTATATATATAATTTATACCTCGTGTTGCACCTTTTCTCGGTTTGTTTTATACTTTTTTGTGGTATTTGTTTCTTTTTTTACTTTTTTATTAAATTTGTTTTTAATTGTTCTTACAAGATATTATAAAAACTATGTAAGTTGGCCATCATTTTCGACTGTAGCGCCGGCTTGCGTTGGTTTAGTGTAACCACCAGTAAAAGCAGAGATAGCTCTATTGAACCGAAGAATGTCCTCATGGCTGCCAAGGATATCCTAATGGAACCTGTATAAGATGTCTAGATAAAGGGATCCTTCGGGAGGAATAAAGGCGTTAATTTGTAATTCAATGGTACATAATATTGGGGTAGTAAGACCTAAAGATCAGACTGTTGGAAGAAGTTCTAGCACGTGTAATATGCCTCTTAGTCAGAGCAATGTATTCATCATGGTTCTGCGTGATCTTCTGCACTCTTTGGGACCTTAGCCATCAACCAGACGATTAGTTGTACGGATTGTAAGATTGCTCGAACGCCAGAATTTAACTGAAGCGCCCAAGAGCAAAAACAATATTTTTTAAAAATATAATGTATAGGCATGGGTTGAATATCCTAAGGTTTTTCTAAAATTAATTAATAATTTTTTTTTCTGCTCCATAACCATAAAGCCAGTTTTTAAAATATGGGTTCTTTGAATTAGGCATTCATTTCTGAGTGAATCTTTGTAGTAGAAACAAAATATATTTTAATTACGGGACCTACTTCTCAGAACAAGAAAAAGGAACATTTTGGCATTTAAGGACTAGGGTCTCTCTTTGAGGGAAAATGGGCTAAAAATTAGTCACAACCACTCAATAGTCTCTTGCTTTCTCAAAGATCCAGTTGGTTATGGAACCCATGATAAGAAGTACATGGCCCCCCTCAAGAGAAGCAACTGATTAAAGCGTACTAGGCTATGTTCGGGCTCAGTCAAAGGACAAACTTAGCCTAGTCGTGCCGAGAAGCACCGTGCCGCGGTCAATTATAAAGTCTGGGAAGTTAAAACATTCTAAATTAAAGCCAGCGCCAAGGCTTACACGAAGCCACAAAGTTGCTCGTCGAGAATTCGCTCTGAAAAATCTAAGCCGCGATTGGAGCAATTTATGTAAAAAATGTTTAACTATTTTTTAGCAGTAAAAATCTGTAGTTATTTTTTTGTTTTCGGCAAAAACAAAATCAAACCTCGATAGTCCAGATGGATTCGAATGCTATTGGCGAGATTTGAGAAAGGATCCAGTGTATTTTTCCAAGCGGAATTTTTGGGTTGTGGTAGCCTTATGATTTCACATATGAACTCACATTGGTCTTTCCATTCACTAAGATGAACAGCGTGGAATAAATTGTAGTTCTTCAGGAAAATTTAACGCCATCGAGGAGGCAACCTTGTTTCGCGTCGGTCCATACAAGCAAATCTACCAGATACCAGAGAATGACCAGCCTGCTCACTGGACCAAAATCTACTAGAAATTCTTTGGCGAATACTCATCCGGAAAATTTACGAGAACAACAGGCAATTTGCAACAACTTCTTTCTTCTTTATTTGGCGCTACAGTCAGGGATGGACTTGGGCCTCAACCAACAAGCCTCTCCAGCTAGGAGGTCTCTGGCTAACTGTCTCCAGTGTCGCACGCCAAGTTGGTTGAGGTCCTTCTCCACCTGGGTGCGCCACCTTAAGTGCGGGCGTTTTCTGTTACGGTGTCCCACGGGCTCGGAGTCGAAGACTCTTCGAGCCGGAACTGAATCCGTAGATTCAGATAATGTAGCGTACATTTCGTGGTTGAATCTTCTCCTCCCGAAACCGTCAACGCAAACAGGACCAAAGATCACACGCAGAACTCTTCTCTCGAAGTGACCAAAGACTTCCTCATCCGCTTTTGAGATTGTCCAAGCCTCCGCGCCGTACAGCAGGACTGGGATGATCAAGGTTTTGTATAAAGTCAGCTTGTTCCTTCGAGAGATGGCTCTACTACTCAATTGCCTCTTGAGCCCATAGAAACAGCGTTCGATCTCGGTACTGATGTTGCTTGTACTGTTTACTGCGGAGCCGAGTTAGACGAAGCCCCTGACTACCTCGATGTTATAGCTGCCCATTGTGACGCACTGTCCAAGACGTCGATGTTGTGTGTCCTTTCTCGATGACAGCATATACTTCGTTTTGCCCTCGTTCACCACTAAGCCCATTTTGACCGCCTCCGCTTCAATACCAGCAAACGCTTCATTGACGGCTCGCTGTGTTCGACCAATAACGTCAATGTCATCCGCGTATGCTAGCAGTTGTACGGACTTCTGGAAGATCGTGCCTCTAGTGTTGGCGTGTGAGTCTTGCACGATCTTCTCCAGGATGATGTTAAAGAAGTCACTTGACAGCGCGTTGCCTTGTCTAAAACCTTTTTCGACATTGAAGGTCTCGGTGAGTTCGTTACCGACCTTGATGGAGCAGCGAGAATTCTCCATCGTCATCCTGCACAACCTGACGAGTTTGGCAGGAATGTCAAAACTAGACATGGCGTTGTATAGCTCGTCCCTATGCACGCTGTCATATGCGGCCTTGAAATCGACGAATAGGTGGTTGGTGTCGGTCTGCATTTCTTGGGTTTTTTCCAGGATCTGCCCTAGTGTGACGATTGGGTCGATGGTGGACTTCCCTGGCCTGAAGCCACACTGATATGGACCTATCAGGTTATTTATAAACGGCTTCAGGCGAGTACACTAAACGGCAGAGATGATCTTGTGAACGATGTTCAGGAGACTTATCCCTCTATAGTTGGCGCAGTCAAAGTGGTCTCCTTTATTGTGGATCGGCCAAACGATACTGAGATTCCACTCATCGGGCATGCTTTCGTCCGACCATATCTTACAGATGAAAAGGACAGTCCGTTCGCACCGGCAGCTTTGTTAGACTTCAGTCTTGATATTGCTATCTTGACCTCGTCTAAGTCGGGGGACGGCATTCTCGTCGATTATCGCCCATATTGAGTAGGACATTCTGCCTGACAGCGGTATTGGTGTCATCATCGCCGTTTAGCAGTCTGCAGAAATGGTTCTTCCAAATTCTCAGTATCGACTGCGACTCTACTACTAGCTGTACATTCTCGTCTCGGCAGCTTTCTGTCCGAACCTTATATCCACTGGATAATTGTTTCACCCTCGGGTAAAACTTCGGACATCGTTCCTGCCGTAGCACCTCTCCATCTCCTCGATTGCCCGCTTCTCGCGCTCTTTCTTCTTTCTCCTGAGAAGCCGGGTCTCGTCCCTTCGTCTCTGTTCGTAGAGCTCACGAACTGCTCTCGTCGTTCGTTGCAGCGTTGGCTTGTAGGCTTCCAACTTCGCTGCATGTGCCAGCCTACACTCGTTGTCAAGCCACGGGTTTTTTTCTAGGTGGTGCCTTTTTCGATTTTGCGCAGGTGGCGACGAAATTAGAGAGAGATTCCGGGAGACTCTATCGGCAAAGATCCTAGCAGTCCGTTGCTATTGTAGCTTTCCGACTTCAAACCGTGTTGTCCGACTCCGTTAATCTCTTGATATCCGAGTTCTTAGCTTGGCTACAACAAGGAAATGGTTCGAATCGATGTTGGCTCCTCGGAACGTTCGGACATCAAGAATGCTGGAGGAGTGTCTGACATCGATCGCAACATGATCAGTCTGGTTGACGGTTGAATGATCAGGGGACCGCCAGGTCCCTTTATGGATGTTGAGGTGTGGGAACCGCGTGCTAGTTACAGAGAGATTACGTCCCGTGACAAAGTCCAGCAGCCTGAGTCCGTTATCGGATGTGGTGTCGTGCGAGCTGTGTTTCCCGATTACTTTGCTTCCTTACCCAGCTTTGCATTGAAATCTCCTAGAACGATCTTGGTGTCGAAGCTGGGGCACTGATCGTAAGTCCTTTCTAGGAGATCATAGAAGTCATCCTTGCTGTTGTCATCTTTGTCCTCTGTCGGGGCGTGGGCGCAAATCAGGCTGATGTTCCCGAATTTAGCCTTGATGCGGATTGTTATGAGGCGTTCGCTTTTACAGACAAAGCTTAAGATTTGTTGACTAATAAATGATGCCTAATAAATAAGCGCCTCTCTCTTGCAATCACCGTAGTTTCTCATCCTCTTCTTGCCCGGCCCATCCCAGCGCACTTCCTGGATTGCGGTAATGTCTGCTTTGTAGCTGCCCAGGGCCTCCGCGAGTTCTGCGGCTGCACGTGGTCTGCTAAGGGACCTAACATTAGACGTGCAGAACCGAAAATCGTTGTCCTTGAATCGTTTGCTGGGGCCGTCAACATTAATTCCGCCCGTCTCTGAACCATAATATTTTTACGTGGTGAGGGAGTTAACCTCATGCACAACCCCCAACTGGGAGGCCAGGCCCTATGCTTTAACCCACGGGCGGAGGGTCCGGGTTTATCCGGAGTCGGAAACCTCGCTGAGGCTGTGAGCGCCGCCGTTGTCCCTAAAACTATAGGGATCTTCCGCCGCCATCTCAATTCGAAGGCCCCGACCTGGCCTTGAAAGAAACCTTCTAGACCTGTGCTCCGAAAATGTCGAAGTAGCTCTAGAAGGACTGCGCACCAGGTAGGTCCTTCTGATTGGAGTTTCGGATTCCGCCGTTGGCCAGACAGTTTTCCAGCTCCTCCGCCACCATCCATAACGAGAGATGAGCCCTGGTGCCACGGCGCAACTTAGTTTTGCCTAAATTATGATGTAGGCACCAATGAACCAACATGCATATCGAAATGTATAAACATGGTACAAAATATCTGCAGTGACTTTGTCATGAAGAAATCTGTCAGACACACCTCTCTCTCCCATATCACACCACGTACAGCACCTTCCGCAGTCTCACCTCACCCCAGTTGTATCACTCTGCCGCAAATCGCAATCGGCCACTGTGAAGTGAACCGAAAATAATAGAAATCCTGTCCCTAGGGTCACTCGTCTGTCCCCAAGACCGGATTCATTCCACGATTAGCACGCAGTAAACCTCCGAGGGCAGCCATCTATCACTGGGTGGAACTCATAAAACCAATTAGACCCGCATTTAAACGAGGAGAAAGCACTTGCCTGCCATCTATCATTTCCCAGCCTACCGTCGATTACCAGATCGCAACATTCTTCGTGCTCTCGCCGCAGACTACGCAACGCGTTCGAAGTATTCCACGGGGTCATTGTGCCGACGAAACGCAAAATACTCCGAGTAACTCAAATGTTTTTATGGCTTGATGTCCCATTAGCATTTAATGGTCATAGTTACCGATAAGAGACACATGCTGCTGGTCAACGTACACGGCGGCCAGTGGTTGATGCATTTTTGATGGTTTTTGATGCCCATTCAAGGGCAGACTGGTCACAGCATAACAGTGTTGGGATAAAAGCCTGCGTCAAGAGCTTCTGAGTCGACACCAGACAAACCGATGACGAAGACAGAGCGAGGCAACTGGGTCAAGATACTTCGAGTGCTTTGGGCGAACGATTGCCTGCTTCCGGGTAATGATGGTTGAAGTGGTTGTGTTGCGGTGCCACTTAACGCGACCACAGTCTGTTGACTGATCCTTGACATTTTTCAGCCAGACCTGCCATCATTTGCAAGAATCCCGTTTCAGAGACGAAATTTCAATGAGCTCGAACGGCAGCAATGACTTTGTGGTAAAAGTGTGGCAAAGAGGATGACTGGCTCACTTTGGTGATCATCTTAGAAGTGCACAGTGTTCGAAAGTGAAACCAGGAAATAAACAAACGGCCCTTGTGAGTGCACCAGATCTTGTCAACGAACTTCTGCGAAGCAAAACTTTCTACTTTCACACACAATCGGGCAATATTGTCTCATTTAGATAAAGATCTTTTGGTCATTCACGAACAACCAGTCCACATGTGCAGTGGGGTTTCACTCAGAGCTGCATCTCAAGAGGGACAAGTGCACTGGTGACTGCTGACACTTTCTGCGAACGAAACAATGGAACGGTAGGACCACATGGAAGGGCATTACATGGAAGGGCATCACAAGCTTCGTGTCACCATTCATTTGTCGGGACTACACCAGTCAATGCCACATCGGTTCATGTGATGAATAATTATGTGTGATCAGACCAAATGGTCGTATAACTTTGTTTATTAAAAATGGTCCGATGCAGGCTAAATATAAGCAACAAATATAATTGTTAGATCATTTTATCTCATTTGGAAGTAAATGGCGTTATACCTCTCTTGTAAAAGCCCTCCCTAATAGCGAAAAACTGAGAGAGTCGTGAAACTTGACTCTTCTTTTTCTCTGAGAATGAGTCCCACCAATTGTTTCTATTTTGTAGAAAACATTAAAAAAAATAATTCAGAAATAAAAGTTTTAAATGAAAGCGTCCATGAAATAAAATAAAGTGTAGTTCACACAAAGTTATAAAAATCATGTATTTTCTGAAAAATGTGAAATAGAATTACGTTCGGTGTTTATTTGTATTCTTGAAAAAACGAGTCAAATCTAAAAAGTCGAGACGGGCTAAAAAAATGAGTCCCTTTGAACTCAATCGTTCGCCATTGGCAGGAACAGAAGAAGCTTCCGGAGCTTTTGGCGAGTTGCTATCGATGTGTGTTATCCTCATGGAACACAATTTCTCTCCTATGGTTCAAAGCTGACTTGTTCTGAGCGATTGCTTCCTTCAGAGGCCCAATTGTTGTAGATCAGTACTAAGTAGATGATTGAGTAGTTCACATAGCTTAGGTAATACAGAGATAATCAGAAAAGCAAGACTACCAACGCATACAGATTATATAACACCCGCTTTAGACTTCGAGTTTGGTTTCAAAACACTTATCACAGACAGACAAGATTGGGAAAAACATCTGGTGAGAAAACCAGGCTACCTGGAGATCTACACAGATGGCTCAAAAACAGAGGGCACCGGACTAGGAGTATTCGCGGTATCGCCGGACTTATCCTTTTCCTTGTCTCTTCGACTGCCCAACCATTGCAGTGTATTCCAGGCAAAAGTTAAAGCTATCCAAGAGGCTGCCCGCTTACTGACGATGAACCCGATAAACGGGCTTTCTATCGCCATATACATGAATAATCCGGCTCCCAAAAAGGCTCTGGATACACCATTAATTAAATCAGAGATGGTAAGACTTTGACGTCTATCTCTTAGGGAGATATCGGTTAGATGCAACCTAACTATATGCTGGGTACCTGGGCATAGTGGTTATACAGGCAACGAAAGTGCCGACGAGTTAGCAAGAAAAGAGGTGGGACTGCCACTTGCAAATAATCAGGACACACCATATCCCTCACTCCAAGTAAAACACCCTGCTACTTACAGATGCCTTCGACTCCGCCAATCGGAGATGGATGGAATTTGATACATGTAGGACTCGCCGTGGCGTAGTGGGTAAGTGCGTCGACTCCTACGCAGAGGGTGCCAGGTTCGATGCCCGAATTTACCACCTTTGATAATTCACGGCTCAACCTCTTTCGAGTCACTGACAATGCTCAAAGAGTATTCCTGTCTAGAAGAAGCTTCCTCAACTTCGCCGTTCGGAGTCGGCATTAAAAACAGTAGGTCCCTTCCACTCGTGAAAGAACAATAGCACGCACAATACGAGTGGTTGCTGAGAAGCTAGGCCCAGGTCCGCCTCGGACTGTAGAGCCACCCATATTATTATTATTAAATCCAAACAAAACAAATACACTCCTAAAACTAAGCAGGAATGTAATAAGGAACGTAGTGGGCATTATCACCGGCCACTGCCTTCTCGGTATCCATGGCAGAAGAATGGGAGTCCCCCACAGCGACTACTGCAGAAGATGTAGAGACGAGGAGGAGGAAGAAAATACGCTTCATCTCCTCGGCACTTGTCCAGCCCTTGCAAAAACTAGAAAGGATATACTAGGCAACTACTTTTTCAGAAACCTAGAGGAAATGCCACATTTAAGCATACAAGACATAGCCAAGTTTATCAGGAAAACTAATTGCCTGTAAATCAGCACAGGAGTGGATTCATCAAAATAGGCCACAAGGATACCATTAGGCCGTCTCCAGGTATTTTTTTGTTAGTATAGTCCTTTTAAATTAAAGAGGAATCGGTGTAAGCCACTGGGAAGTGATAGCACATAGGATCCAACTAGGATCTAAATGGACCACAACTGATACAGTGGTTGCAATCGCCCAAACCTAACCTAACCTAACCTAGTAGATGATTCCCTGCCAATCCCACCAAACACACAGCAAGCCCTTCCTGGCCATCAATCCGGGTTAGGTTTTGCGCACACTCAGCGGTCCCACAATATGACATCCAAATTTGCCGTAAAGCAGTCGACGGAACCAACACTTTAACAGTATCGGCACCATAAGCATTGTTCACATTTCCAGTCACCTAACTTGCGTTTTCGCCTTTATCAAATAGAAACTGTTAAATACGGCGTATTTACCCTTTACTTGCGTCCATCTTTAAAGCGCTTGAACTGAGTCAACCAATCACACAACCATCCGTGAAGTTTTTCAGGATAGATAAGTTTCTTTTTAAAAATCAAATAAAATGTTTTCCATGTATTATGCCTTTATAAGTAAGAACAAATAATAATAAGAATAATAATATGGGTGGCGCTACAGTCCGTGGCGGACCTGGGCCTAGCTTCTCAGCAACCACTCGTGTTGTGCGTGCTATTGTTCTCTCACGAGTGAAAGGGACCTACAGTTTAATGCCGACTCCGAACGGCGAAGTTGAGAAGCTTTTTCTAGACAGAATTACTCTTTGAACATTGTCAGTGACTCGAAAGAGGTGGAGCCTTGAGATATGAAAGGTGGTAAATTCGGGTATCGATCCTGGCACCCTCTGCGTAGGAGTCGACGCACTAACCCACTACGCCACGGCGACCCAGTACAAAAATTCCCATTAATTATGAACGTTCAAGTGGTTGCCTCGGCTGGCTTTGCAGTAGTGCATTCTGTCACCCCAATTTTCCAAGACTTTGTTGATGGTTTCAGGCTGTAGTTCACGGATAACTTGCACGATATTGCCTTAAGTGCTTGAAGCGTGTCCGGATTGTTAGTCCTTCACCGTTCCCCACAAAAAAAAAGTCAAGGGGGTTAAATCGCTGCACTGAGGCGGCCAATTGACATCGTCAGGATGGCTGATGATACAATTTGGGAATTTGGTGTGCACAAGATCGATTAAGGCATGGGCAGTGTGGCAAGGCGCGCCATCCTGCATGGGCCAGGGGTCGTCTAAGTCAATATAGAAAAATATGTCGGTTAACATGACCGGGGACAGAAATGGAAAAGCTACTATTCGTAAATTTAGTCTCATACTCTCGGCCACAGCAGCCTCATTCTCGTCTTTCAGCACCGTACGACGACAGGGATCATGAGTGTTTTTCACTACCATACCAGTCTCACATTTGTGCACATCAGTAATTTGCTTCATTTCGGCCAAAACTGCTTGGTCTCTGCACTCACTTTGGAAATAAGTTTTCAATATTTGCCAACGTTGTCCCAGTTTAATGCGACTCATTTTATTCTGAGATGGTATGATACTGACCTTTTTGTCAAAATTTCGAACTGGAAACTGCTGTCAGTTTCAAAAATAACCTAAGAGTTAAATAAAGCACTAAATGGCCCACCCTTTACTAATCTAATCTAATGGCGTTTAGCTTAGTTCCAATTAGACGTATAGAAAGCAAGATATAGATTAAGAAAGTAAGTGGTCTTACTAATATTACAAATCAAAAAGTTGTTTAATGTTTGTGGAGCTCTACTGAAAATGAAACTTGGTAAGTCGATTGCCTATACTCTGGATAAGGGCATAGACAACGATTGCCAAGTGTGAGCCCCTTTTAAAAAACACCACATTACGCAGATACTCGAGATGTCGCATTTAAAAAAAAGCTTTCCATTTAATTTAATACAATTAGACTGCTGTGCAAAATAATAAACACAGTCGGTCGAAAAATCGAATAATAGTTATTAAAGCCAAAAAAAACCGTTATATACTTGGGTATTTATTTTTTTTTCTTATTCTACATTAATTTTACTTAAAAACTAAAAATAAATACGGACTTCAAACAATAGATATTTTTATAAATTAAATAAACAAACACTTTTGTCTCTGCAAAAAAATAAGCACATTTAACAAAAAACGAAAATATCTACACAAAACAATGAACATATTATTAATAGAATTAAATAAGAATGTTCCTTCCACCCGTGAAAGAACAATAGCACGCACAACACACGTGGTTGCTGAGAAGCTAGGCCCAGGTCCGCCTCGGACTGTCGCGCCACCCATATTATTATTATATAAATAAGAATGTAAATTATTATTATTAATATTTCGTTGTACTTCCCTTCAGCATTCAAAACAGCATCGCATCTACGAGGCATTGAGTCGACCAGTTTTCGGCATAACGATGTCGGTATTTCATACCATTTTCTTTACATTTTCCCAAAGTTCGAATCTGTTTCTCGGTTTAGATGCTTCATTTAACTTTCTTTTGACATATCCCCAAAGATTCTCAATGGGATTTAGGTCTGGGGATTGTGGTGGCCATTCAAGAACTCTAACATTTTTATCAGTAAACCACTTTTTCGTCACTTTGGCGGTGTGCTTACGATTGTTGTCCTGTTGGAACTGCCAAAGTAGGGGTAAGTTGTCATCTGCGTATGGATACATGACTGTCTCTAAGATTTCCACATATTTTTCCTTTGTTAGAATATCTTCGATCCAATGAATGGGACCACCGTAATAAGAAAAGCATCCCCAGACCATGATGTTTCCACCACCATGTTTCACTGTTTTAACCGTAAACCTGGGGTCAAATTGCATACCGGTTGGCCTTCTCACATATTTTTTTGATGTATCCGGCCCAAATAAATTAATTTTTGTCTCATCAGACCAAAGTACGTTTCGCCATTTTTCAGGTAGTCTCTTGCAATTTACTTCCGCAAACTTAATACGATCCTTGATATTTTTCCTTGATAGAAGCGGACACTTTTTTGGATGTGAAGCTTTCAAATTATGTTCTAACAACCTTCTTCTAACTATTGAGGAATCGATGTTTAAGCTTAAGGCTGTTTTGATTTGTTTTGATGTTATAAACGGCTCCTTTTTGACGCATCTAACTTTTTTGAAGGTCGGTTCTGAAAGTTGTTTTGCGCTTTCGACCACGAGTTTCTTCCGAATAATTAAATTTCAGAGCATTTCTGACCATTCCTACGGAACGAGAAACATTTTTGGCAATAGCTCTCAGTGATTGCCCTTCATTTTGTAGACAAAATTAAATTAAAATAATTTTTACTTTTGTACGCAACTGTTATTACACATAAATGTCACATTCTTATGTTGTATATGTTCATGTGAATAACATAGTCTATGGATTGCGCTATCTGATCGGCTGATTCTACTGATAACTCTCCAATAGCAGTTCTCTCAGAACCTATAAATGAATGTAAATTATAGCAAATAAAGAGTCTGTCACTGATCCTCGAACTGAGACCTATCCCTCTGTGTTTTTTTGATTTCGACAAACGCCTCTTACAATTTCTTAGCTGGTTTATAATTTTTCTTAGCTCTGGTGAGCAATGCTTATTCCGATCCATTTTTCTTCAAGTACACTAACAATTGCAACTGTCAAATCTATTCTTTTAATAATACTTTTATTACTTACAATGTAAAAGTGGAAAAAAGATAACGTCTAAAAATCGTAGCTTGAAAAGTTTTGTGTGCTTATTTTTTTTTTTGCACATGTAAACATGGACTTACTTCCACAAATGGCTCAGAACTACTGAAGTAAACAATCTGTTTGCTCTTATTTTAACCGTTATTCAGATCCAACAAAAATACAGAGCGAGAGGGAATAAGGAACCAGGTGTGCTTATTACTTTGCACAGCAGTATATGTTTGAAATCCGCATAAAATATTTGCGAATGTTCATAGAGTTGGGAGAAAACATACGAGAGTCGTTTGATGTGTCAGTGACTTTTTGGATTTTCCGCACAGTAACGTCAAATGCAGCTCTGCCTCCATCAACTGACCCACTCCCAATTTCTGTCACGCTTTCAGCAAGGTGCGTGTTTCATGCTTGCATTTCGCAGCCATTGAAAGCAGATAAACCCGTGAACTTAAACAAAAGGGGAAGAAGTGAATTCCAAGCGCTGTTTAAGCATTACTTCTTGCATTAAAAAAAAATTTAAAAAAGCTTGATTGATACTACGGGGCGCCTGCACCATTCATTATAATGACTAATAAGTAGTTTGAGTTCCTTTTGTGGTAGTTCCAGCACAGAGGACACAGAATGTTCCAAGAGGTCGTAACGCCCTCAAAGATCATCGTTAAAATCCCTGGAATTGTATTGCACGATCGGAGAACCAGAAAATTGCGTGTGGTCACTGGGGCTGTATGGATCTCAACTGGGGAGATACATAAAACTTTGCATGACTATTTGGACATAAAAACCCTATCGACGCAGTGGGTTCCTCTATCTCTCGGCCAATAAGTATAAACCGTCTGACTACTTCGAAGGATTCTTTCACAATGATCAGCCGCAACCCGAACGAGCGATACGTGCATAAATCCATCACAACAGTGGGTTTCTCCAGGCGAATGTGCACCATGCAGGTAGGTCTGTCGGCCAACAAGGTCATGGGTACAGGGATCCACGCGGTGTCACTCACATCGATTACCTTGAACAGGCTAAAATGATCACCGGTGAATATTATTCAGATCTTTTGAGAGGATTCGAATTTTGACTTGGAGCAGAATGAAAAGGTCAAGGTCGGAATCAAAACAAAACCTGTTTTGAGGGTCCGACAAATCAGATCGAAGTAAAAGGTGACTATGAGTTGAGCTAAAAATCGCTAACTGCTATTTTTCACAAAAATTGATAAATCGCAATCGCAGTCTGCTATAGACCGTGATTTAAACTGCGATTTTGATCTAAGCTGCGATCCGCTTTTTCGCAATCACAATTGCAGTTTCAAATCACTTTGATAAGAAAACTGCAAATTAGCTTAATTCTCGCTCCCATTACAAGGGCCGGTAATTATCCGTTGAACGACAGTTTTCGATTGTCAGGCAGGAATATCCTGATAGTCTGCTGCTTTTAAGCGATTCTGTTAGTTACTTTATATCTGCTTGATGTCAGATTTGGACACTCGACGAGTAGGTGTTGCCCACAGCATCTGCAGTTTTCTTAGCTGCTGTGCCCCATTTTCTGCAAATGATAGTTCCATGAAATGTGGTGCTCCATATAGTAACCTTAGCTCAGGCGTGTATAAATCAAGAACCTCCTTGGTACTCCAGGGATTTTTTGGACTATGCAAGTCCCTCGTTACTGTTCTAAAATATTTATTTAACCAGTTGTTTAAGAGTTGTTTCATGTCAGTGTTGGTAAATCCTTGAAAGAGAAAGGCCCAGTAAAAAGAGTTCTATCCCCCTTTTTTGCTTGGACGTCTACTTTTACATTGCTATCGTAGTTTCATGTCTTGGCATCCAATTTTAACCTTTTAAAGCGTGTTGACCATTTTCATTTATAGCAAAGGGTTCAGCTTGGAAGATTGTGGCCTCTCTGGAGAGGGGCATGTGCAAGTTACATCTGGGTCTTACGATGTTGGCTCCTACTCCACTTTCTGACTTCGACTCGTCTGTGTACCACCTTTGGGCATCGTCATTCATCTAAGAAGGAATGTGTCCTTTTGGGTATAATGATTTTGCATATTTTGTTGTGAGAAATCATGAGATCAGGATCTTGGTTATTTCTTTGACGTTGTCGACCTTTCTCTGAAAATATGCACAGGTGTCGCCTTGGGATCCCTTCTTAAAATTTATAAGAAGTTTATAATTTATAAGAAACTAATGTCTAAGAATTTTATAATTCTTTGAGGGACTACCGTTTGTTGCAGCTACAACCTGAAGAGAAATTTGTAGCTGAGGTATGGTCTGTGGTCGTCATCGCTCTTGCTGTGCAAATGCATGCTAGCTTTTGTATTTTGTTGTGGATAGATAGATATATATTTATTTTTTGCACAGCATAACAAAATAATGATATTTTTTGCGGTTTTTAATGTATACGGTTTTTAAAAACCTTACTGCTGAAAATACAATTGTTTTACAAGTAAGGATATGCAGTTCAGTAAGTTAAGGCAATCTCGGAGGAAAACTATGGAAAAAAAAACTTTTTTTATTTGCTTAGTTTTTCGATTAGTTAAACGGGGGACGCAATTAAGCGAGCGCCAATTATCCGGGGATTACTGTATATACATAATTTACATTTTACATACATTCTGTATTTATACAAAAATTATTTTGCATACATTTAAATGTTATTAAAGTCGGATAAGCTCTGCGCATCATTGTTTAATGGAAGTAAATCATTTGTTTTTGGTTTATGCCTTAAATCTATAATCCACTGATCAAACTATATCAGCATTTGATAAATAACATTTTCATTAAATCAATTTAAAGTGCGGCATAATGCTACACTTAAAAAGGCTCTTAAGGCCAAATTGTAGGCGTGTATGATTCTTACAATGTAAATATAGCATGCTTTCAGCTTTAAGAAAACCAAGTCTCGCGTTCGAGCCTCTTGGAGCTTTTCTTCTACACTCCAATAAACATTAAAGAAGGTGCAATTCATTAGGTCCCTACTTTATAGATTGAATAGATCAGACCTCCATCAATGGATTAATATTTTTTAAGAAAGATTTATTCGTCTTCTAGAATAATGCTGCATTCCTCCCAACCATTTTTATCCAAGAAATTATAACTTTTGTAACATTACCTAAGTCAAGATTGTGTTTTTTTAAAAACCGATACAAATTTGTACACTGCGGTCTCAGGTCGGATCAGTGGATACAAGCTGTTAGCTGAATGCTGTTGGTTTCTAAAAATCTTAACCAATTGTTGCAGATTTGGTTAGGTTAGGTTAGGTAGTGGGGCTGCTAGCGCATTCACTAGCACACTTAAACTATATTGGTCCATTGTTATACCCATAGTCAGACTACTACCACTGATTAGCTACTCCTGATCCCAACGGCAAACCAGATAAAAGCGTATTAACTTTGATTTCACTGGGATTCGAACCGGGGACCCCGCTAACCCGGGCAGACACTCTACCAATTGCGCCATCCGGTCGTCCTTGTTGAAGCTTAGTGGGGATTAAACTCTAGATCAAGGGAAAGAATATTGAAATATTATTTCTAGTTAGAAACGCTAACACAATTTTATTTTACTTTATTTTTTTTAAAGCTTAACTACCATGTTATATTTATTAAAGAAATTTAATAAATAAAAAAAAATTATTATTTTAAATTTTTTTTTTACTAATTATTTATTAATTGATTTTAACAAGCAGTTATAAAAATGCAACTTTTCACACCAAAGGGTTATTGCAAGAAAATAAATGAATTTCGAAACTAAAAGAAGGGGTATCTTTGGAGCTCTGCGTCTCGCCCACCCTTTAACATAACTCTCCCAAATTTTGGGAAGACATAGACCAGTCATACATCTATCGTCTATAAAAAATTAAATGCAACAACTCAATATTGCAAATTTCATTTTTGGTATTCTTTTTTTCCGCTTTTGCTCCACTGTGAGGGGTTTCCCAATTTAGCTGAATCGACATGCGACCCCTTGGTACTTAGAGATGAACCAATCGTCTTTCCAGCGATAAACAAAGCAACACTTGGTTTGATAGATCATATCCTAACGATGACAAATCAATAAGCAAGATACTGTGGTAACTAAGTGGCCATCAAGTCGGATAGCTAGGTTATATAAACTACACTTTAGTGAAATTTGGGTGGCGCTACAGCACGTAGAGGGCCAGGACCTAGCTTCTCAGCAACCACTCGTGTTGTGTGTGCTATTGTTCTCTCACGCGTCGAAGGGACCTACAGTTTAATGCCGACTCCGAACGGCGAAGTTGAGAAGCTTTTTCTAGACAAGAATACTCTTTGAGCATTGTCAGTGAGTCCAAAGAGGTGGAGCCGTGAAAAATATGAAAGGTGGTAAATTAGGGTATCGAACCTGACACCCTCTGCGTAGGAGTCGACGCACTTTTTTTTTTTTTTTTTTTTTAACGCAATTTTATTTAATTCAATTTTATATTTCTTACTTGCTAGACCAAATTACTTAAAACTAGCTTAACTAACTTAAGAATTACAATTGTTCTTAATACTAACCTACTGACCCTATGCGGGTACTCTAAGCTAATCTAATCTATGTTATAAATGTGCCTTTCGGCTTAATCTACGTTTTTTTTTTTTAGTCTTTAGTGACAATCTTTTATTTATTTATTGCTTTGCCAAGAAAACTTATAAAAAACTTGGCTAAACCTAACTACTTAACCTACCTTATACTAACTTACCCTAAAATAAAACTTAATACTATCTTAACTATGTCCGTAACAGTACGGACACGTGCACCAGGGCGTATATGTTGTGTATATGCATAACATATATAATTTATACGCCGTGATGCACCTTTTTTTTTTGTTTTTGTTTCATGTATATATTTCTTTTTTTTTTTTGGATTTTATGTTTTATTATTTTTTTGGTTTTTTGTTTTATTACTTTTTTTTTTTTTTTTTTTTTTTTTTTTTTTTTTTTTCTTAAAGCTACCTTAAAAACTATGTAAGCTGGCCACTATGGTCAACTACCTGATCCTGTGGAAAAGCTAGCGGTGGCGGAGGCTGGTTTTGGTGTAACCACCAGTAAAATTGCCGTTCTTTGGCAGACTCTTTCCTATCTCGAGCGGGGATCGCTCTACTGAACCGGAGGAGATCCTCGTGGGTGCGAACGACATCCGGTTCGTATTGAAGTCGCCTATCCACTGTTCGGCGTACGACATGGAAGATGATAGGACATCCTTGTGGATCCTGTATTAGGCCAATTGTGTCTAGATAGAGGAATGCTTCGGGAGGAATAAAGCCGTTAAGGCGCACCCTTTCATGGTACATACAATTGGGGTAGTAAGCCCCAAAGATCAGACTGTTGGACGAGGTCATAGCTCGTGCAGTGTGCCTTCTGATTAGTTTAATTATAAAATTATCTACCCTATTCACGTTTGCCTCGTTGTACAGGACCTCGTTAGGGTAGTACTTCTTGTACTCAGACTCGGGTGTGCGATACAGACGGAGACAGCTCCTAAGACACTGCCTCTCGAACACCCTCATCTTTTCCATCTGGGAAGGACTCACGTTGAACCACAATGGACAACCGTACACCATAATAGGCCGTACTAGGGCCATGTAGCAGATTACCTTCACTCTGGTATCAAGTTGGCTGCTGAAAAACAACCTTCTTGCCGCAGCAAAGGCTTTTCTGGCTTTCGTCAGAGCAATATCTATATGTTTGTCAAAATACAGATATTGATCCAGCCAAATGCCTAGATATCTAACTACACTTTTTACAGCTAACGGCCGACCATGCGGGTCAACTATGCCGAACTTACGCCAGTTTTGGCGCGTATCCCGCGATGCCCTGTCCAACGGGGTCCGGAAAAGACTAGTTTCGCATTTCTGGAAGTTGATAAGCAACTTCCAGTCGTCGCAAAATCGCTGGATTTTCTCGAAGTCACGCTGCAACAAGATGTTTATTACCTCGACCTTCGGACCTGATCTGTACGCAACTAGGTCGTCGGCGTACGCAATTAAGTGCGGCATGGAACCTATAAGATCTGCAGTGAATATGGAAAACAGGATCGGGGAACCAATGGCCCCCTGTTGCAGACCGTTTTTAATGTTAAAGACCGTAGTGGAAGTTACGTCACCATTTTTCACAACGAACTTTCTACCTGTTATCATGTCATAGATCATGTATAGCAATGGTTTACTTATGCCAAGCCTGACCAACTTGAGGAAGAGGCCCTCTAACCAAACGGTGTCGAACGCCTTCTCCAAGTCAATCAGGCAGGCACCCGTGCACTGATTTTTGTTTTTATTCCATTGTATGTCGGAAACCAGTTTTGACGCGGCATTAATGGTATCATGCCCCGCTCGGAATCCGAACTGGTTGTCCGGTATGATTTTCTTTTCATCAGCCCATTGCTTCAGAACTCGAATGACTATCTTTTCAAAAACCTTGCTTATGCAAGGAAGAAGACTGATCGACCGAAGATTTGTCGGAATGGACTTATCTTTGTCCCGTTTAGGGATCGGTTGAACAACAGCTGTTTTCCAGTGCGTGGGGTAATGTGCATTACTCAGCGCATTGTTGAACAGGGTTGTGTACGTTTGGACCGCTTCGGGGGGAAGATGGCGAAGCACAATGTTCGGTATTCCATCGATTCCCACTGACTTTTTCTTCTTCAGCGAGTGGAAGATACCCTGGAGATCTTCTTGAGAAATCAAGATGTGATTCCCATCATTGGCGACGGCACTATGTGCCATGTTCTCGTCATTGAACCTGGTGAACCCTGGATTCTCTGATCGCCATTGACTTATCTCATTGCGGAGATAGAAGTGGTTTAGCAGGGCTCTGTTCTCCAGATCGTGATTCGGCCTACTAACCTCGTTGACCGTATACACTCTCTGGAACACTGCACCAATAGCTGTAACCTTCTCCTGGGGATCTTCCACCGCAAAGAAGTCATTGTCTAGCACTGCCTCATCTGGATCGATGCCAACTGAAGTCAGTAAGTGTTCGTTGTCTGTCGTTCTGGGAAGCCTTACGATTTGAATGTCGTTTTGATCTTTCCTCCGAAATATTTTATTTACTTGCGGGAACATACCCGGGTTGTTGGATCGTACAGCCCGGATTTTGTTGCCCCAGTGCAAGCTTATAGCCAAGCTATAGTTTATTCGAATTAACTGTTGGAGGTTCTTGATCTCCGACTTCAATGCTCTGACTTCCGCGTTTTGCGGATCTGTAAAACGCCTGTGCAAGAGTTTGAGTCTTGACAGCAGCCTACTTTTGTGCACGTGAAGTGCGTCGATGGTAGCATTTCGATAAACATCGCTGTTGTCGATTTGAACTACCTTCGGAATTGTTTTGTCCATCGTACGTTTGATTACGTCGTCCATTTGTATGAGGTACCTGTCAACCTCTTCGTTCGTCAGGTTTCTGTTTGTCGGCGGATTGATCCCACTCGAACGTAGTTCTGTGGATAAAGTCCTGGAGAAGCGTGGCCAGCGGGCCTTATTATAATTATAAGGGTGCCTCTGGACATACTCTTCCAGTCCTTCCACCTCGTTCGGGAGCTGAATAACTGCGAAGAGCCCGCAGTGATCACTCTCGTACTCAACAGCAGTTAGACAGTTCCGTGTGCGTCTTTCCACGTCTAGTATAGTCAGTCGTTTGTCTATCAGCATCAGATCCAGATAGGACCCGCTTCTGGGATACGATGGCCTATCGGTTGCTAGCAAATCTAGCTTGAACTCAACATTGTGTTCTACCAACCAGTTATACAATGAGGTCCCCCTGGTGTTATGCACCACATTGCCCCACTCTATATGCCTAGAGTTCAAGTCCCCGGCTACGATATAGTAGTTCTCCTCCGAGCTCAGTCGAAGGCTAGTGAAAAGAGTATCGAGCTCTGAAATGAAATATTGGTTGATGCGTGACTTGTCAGTCGCATAGATAGCGATCACATATAGCCGCTTACCACCCCGGAGGGGGATGCGTGCGATACACGTTTCTATGGCCTGGAATCTCCGCACTTCACCGCTATACACGACCTTATGACAAAGGCCTTTTTTTATTAAGAGCGCGACTCCACCAGCTAGGTAGCTTCGATCTCTTCGAATAATATTGTAATTTTTGTACCTGAGTGGGTGCGTCTGGCTTAGCTTAGTTTCGCAAACCATCAACACATCAGGATTATGGGTCTGCAACAAGTTACCGAAATTTAATTGACGTTCAGGGCGGATCAGTGAATTCACATTCACTGCTAGAATTTTCAGGTTGCAGGCTGCCTGCGCAGCCATTATACCGATGTTGCGTTTGGCTCTCCAAACAGCGTCGAATAGATGAGGTCTATTCGCGCTGCTTGTTCTTGTAATTGGTTTTGGAACTGGGTTTGGAGTTGAGCGATCTGCCTCTGGATAGAGAGCAGGATCGTCTGCACATCCAAATTTGCTTCTGGTTGCCTGGCCACTGGGACCTGGGTAACTTTCGGCACTGTCTGTTGAACCGGTCGCCCAGCCGATGCCACTTGGGCATAGGAGACTGCCGGTGTAACAGTGGTAGCTGGAGCACGAGGCACTGGCCTCGCTTCTACCATTTTTCCATTACGTTTGGCCTGTATAATTTTTCTCATTTCTTGGACCTTAGGACATCCCCGATAGTTTGCAGGGTGTCCGCTGGTCTTACAGAGCACGCACGTCAGTTTGCTCCTGTCCTCGACTTTATCGGTCCCTAAAGGACATTCCCCGCGATTGTGGTTTCCTGCGCATTTGACACAGCGAGACTGCATATTGCAGTTCGCCGCGGCATGCCCAAACCTCTGACAACGAACACACTGGAGTGTGTTCTTTGTCTTTTTTATTGTTTCCCATGTAACAGACAGAGTGCCTAAATGGGTAATTTTTTTTAAGCTCTCTAGTTTGCTGTCTGGGGTGACCTGAACCAGGAAGAAAGGAAGTTTCCTATTCTCCCTTCTCGATGCCGCAGTGATGAAGGGCTTAACCCCTACGACCTGG
Organism: Eristalis intricaria; assembly: GCA_964034865.1. Lineage (NCBI taxonomy): Eukaryota > Metazoa > Arthropoda > Insecta > Diptera > Syrphidae > Eristalis > Eristalis intricaria. The sequence continues at coordinate 109,462,606 of OZ035873.1, read as the reverse complement.
ACATCGTCGCTCTGCGCTTGGCGCAGAATAGCGAGGATCTCATCGGGATCAGTGTCGGGATCCACGTCCTTAAGGAGCATGGTCTGCACCTTTTCCCCTTTCGGAGTGTACGAGAAAAACTCGGCCTCCGACACCGCTAACCTTTCTTTAACTACGTGATAGTCTGCCATAGATAAGCAATGGACAGAGACACGTAGTGGACCCTTATACTTAATAAAATAAGAATTTTTCGTGACCAACTTACATAGTATATCAACGTCTTTCGTCTCCAGTCCGAAGACGTTGATCGGAGGGCATCTCTCCTTTTTGGCTGGCTGCTGCTGTTGCGGTTGCTTCTGCTGCGCCTTCTTCTGCTGATATCGTTGTTGTTTCTGCTGCTGCTCAGTCTGCTGCTGTTGTTGTTGCTGCTGCTGCTGCTTAGTCTGCTGCTGTTGTTGTTGCTGCTGCAGCTTAGGCTGCTGCTGTTGTATCGGCTGCTTCTTTGGCTGCTGCTGTTGTTGTTGCTGCTGCTGCTTTGGCTGCTGCTGTTTGTGTAGCTGCAGTTGTTGCAGCTGCTGTTGTTGTTGTGCAGCCTCTTTGGCTGCTCTCCTGGCCCTTAGTTTGGTTTGGAGGGCTTTGATGTGGGCGTCCAACTCCTCCCTCTCTCGTTGGCTCTTCTCGAGCCGCTCCCGGTCCTCTTCCTCTTCGTCCTCTGATTCGGAGGACGTTAGCGTGTGGAAGGGATTCTCTTTCCCACTGTAGGAGAATCTCCCTTCCCCCTCTGTCGACTCGTACTCGACGTCGTCGACCATTCTTGCTGTTGCTGCTGATGTTGCCTGTGCAGTTGTTGTTGTTGTTATTGCTGCTGCTGTTTTGTTTGCGGCTTTAGCCGCAATTTTCCCGTCGCCTGATCCAAGGCTGGACCGGCGCTTGACGAGGTTGGGCTGAGGCTGGAGCTTCTTCCTCCTCTTCTTCCTCCCCTCTTCATTTGTTGACTGGTGGTCCGATGTCGAAGCCACCGGTACAATATCACCCGATTTCATGAGCTCGGGTCGCTCCACTGTCTCCATCACACTTCTTCCTCACACTAAGTGTCTCTACTTGCTTTTAATTAAAAAAAAAAGATCTCACTGTTTTTTCGGGATTTGAACCCGGCACCGCGATGTCACCGGCGAGCACTCTACCGAGAAGCTACCGATTCTTATTTTATCTTGGCACTATTGTCCACACTTGATATTTTTATTGTTTCCGCACTAAGTCGAAACACGTCTGCACTGCGTGGAGGTCTGTGAACGACTCAAGTCGACGCACTTACCCACTACGCCACGGCGGCCACCAAGAGAAATATATTTTGTTTAATTTGTTGATGGTCTATTTACTTACACACTTCTTCCAGCAAATTGCAGCACTATAGAATATTGTTGGATTGATATTTTGAATGTATCTCCAATAGCTCATTTTAGTTAAGACCCCAGTTGCTTTAGGAACCAAAGAGTCTTAGTAGCTTTCTTGTGTAACTAAATTAATTACTTAGGTGGCGCTTCAGTTCGGGGTGGACCTTGGGCCTCAAGCAGGAAGCTTCTCCAACTAGCACTCCAAGCCAGCCGAGATCCCCCTCAATATGTGCGTGCCACCGAATGTGAGCTTCCAGAGCATTGGTGTTCATTCGCCCTAGGTGACTGGTGCGCAGTTTTTTGACTAGGGGGATGGCGCTTTACAGCTAGTATAGTATAGAAAATATCCTTTTTTTTCTTATTTTTTTACGACTCCAAATTTAGCGATGGAACTCAGCCGCGATGCAAATTTCATCATTAGATCTAATCTTTACATTTTTTGACGATTTTTGAAAATATGGTAAAATCTATCAGAACGGGTCGAAAGGTTTGGGAACCTCTGCTCTAGAATAAATCTCTTCGAACTTGGCGCAACAGGACTCCATTACATTCAATATACAACTCTGAAAGGAACTGCATGTGAGAAGAACAATTAAGAGGGGAATGGTATGAAAAGGGGGCACAATGGATCTAAAGGCCGCGTGAATCTTCTAAGCTTTATTAAGAGCGCCAACTGGTAAAATAAACGCGTGGTAACACATCGGGCCTATCTGCTGGCGACAGTCAGACACGCTAACAAACCACACTTTTTATTCAATGCATTGACCATTTCGAATTTAAAAGTGTCTACTTTATTATTGCCCGCGGCTCCCTTGTGGTCTTCTAATGACATCAAATTCCCCCAAATCATCATCAGTCGCTAGATGTGCTTCGCATGAGAAGCATTTTATGCCAACTTAACGGACTGTTTCTAGGACACAGGGTGTGCACATCAGTTACCGCAAGCCGGAATCAATTCACAGAGACTGAAATGTCAGTTAAACTCATACGGGGTCCCTCCATCTCTGCCTCTTCTAACAGCGTGTGAACGTACTCGATAGTGGAATTCCCAAGCGACCTGACTCATACCCCTATCTGGAAGACACATCGCTAGTGCTTGAGGTGTTTGCTTAGTTGTCTACAGCTGTATCCCTTAAGCGCGCTCCTTCATCACATCCGGGAGCGTACGCGTGCGTGAGAAACATATAATTCCTGTCGCGCGCATCGCAACGCATACATCAGCCTTGCAATGGACTCACTTAAAAGTACGCGCAACACTGCCGGCCATAAAGCATTCTCCCAAGTACCATCATAAACCCAATCAACATGGAAAGCATCCACTCCTTCAGAAGCCATCACATTTGCCGAGCGCGCATCTCGCCATCTCTGCAGTCCGCTGACTTCATGACGCAAGGCAACACCATCCGCAGCCGCCTATCGCCGAAAACATGACCAGCTACACATGTACCTCGACAACCGGGAAGACCTACTGACCAAGTTGCGTCGAAAATACTCACAAATAACCTTACATCATGTCGCCGAAAGTAGTTCGCCATCCGCCGAGGAGCACAAGACACGCTGCGAGTCCATTCACGGTGTACAACATTCATTATAACTTGTACCGGTTAAGCTAAAGCTCATGCTCGACTACGCGCTCGCCGTATCTGATCGGAATATTTAATTAGGCCCGCTCGCACGGACCACTGTCAGGCGGGTTGTCAGCCGAAATCTCTACGCCAGACGTGGCCGTGAATTAGAAGAGAAATTGCCGTGGCAACGCCACTGCTGGCGGTGGTGGCCAATCAAGCTCCAGCCGAATTGGATCAAGTCCCCTTGACACATATCCCCCGCCAATGGGTTTGACTGATGTTATCGGCTAGCTGCTAAATCGCACTCGAGAAGTGCTCTAATCCGAGGCGCGGATGAGGTCTCGCAAATCTGGGAGAACTGGCAAAAGTGTCAAAACGAAAACAAACCGCTGTCGTTGTGCCACCTAAATTCGGCGACCACCGGTCCTCATTGGTATGCAAAGCGGGGCACTTGTCATTTTATTCGGTGCCAGCCAGGGAGAGCAGTCGAAAAAAGGCTGCAGAACTCGAAAGAAATGGAAATGAAATTCATGGGCGATGTCGTCTGTCGCCGTAGTCGTCGTCGCCTGTCGTCTGAATCGGATTTCACCGTGATATTAGGACAAAAGGGAAGGACACGACACAATTGTGTGCGCCGATATGGGACGGCTGTCAATAATTGAGGACCGACGACAAGTAATTTTTGAGGTTGGGCGCGGATAATGGGGATGCATGAATGGGACTGGTTGGGATTTATTTTTCGCATGCCCTGCCGGTGTGACGAATGTTGACTATACGGTGACCAGTCCGTTGTGATCAGTGGCCTGACAATGGGTGGGCTTGTTCGCAGTTGCATTGCATTCCAGCCTTTGTTTGCAATGCACTCGCCATTCACACTGATTTCGTGCAAAGTTCCATTCTCGGACATTGCGCTTTTCTCCTAACAAGTGAAACTTTCTTATTTTTCTGGATTTAGACCCTTGGAGGGTCTGAGCCTTGTTGAGTGCTTCATTTCACGCGCTACACCCGGTGTACCGCTTTCAGTTGAAAGGACTCAATTTCGTTGTCCTAATCGTCGTAGCAATTGTTTGCCGCCAATTCTTCTTTTTCCGTTGGCGTAACATTCCGCGACGGATCTGGGCCTCAGCCCAACACGCACCAGTTGGCTCGATATTCAGCCAAGTTGGCTGTGGTCCACTTGAGTCCGCCATCGGTTTCATGGGGGTCCCCTATTTTCACTGGTGTGGGGTCGAAGGCTTTTCCAGCTGAAGCAGTGTTGTGCAAGCACTCTACATGGCCCAGCTACCTTAGCATTGGATCTGTAAACGCCTGGCTAGGCTCTTGTAGCGGTACAGCCCGTACAGTGTGTGGTTGAATCTTCTTCTTCAAATGCCATTAACGCAAACAGGACCAAAGATTAGGAGCAGAACTTTTCTCTCGAAAAGGCCAAGGGCTTCTGCTCTTGAGTCTGGCCAATTATTGGGTCACTTTTTTTCTGAACTTGGCGTCTCCACTAATCCCTGCGTTACCGCGTTCTATTATTTTCTTAGACGTAGCCTTTCTCCAGAAGGTGAGGTTTTTGAAGATAGTCTTACACTCTGAGTCTCTCTTGACTAGTGGTCGCCGTGGCGTAGTGGGTAAGTGCGTCGACTCCTATGCAGAGGGTGCCAGGTTCGTTATCCGAGTTTACCACCTTTGCTAGTTCACGACTCCACCTCTTTCGAGTAACTGACAATGCTCAAAGAGTAATCACAAGAGTCGACGGGCTTGCCTAATAACTGCTTAATTCTCAGGCCAGCAACCCACTGGAGGATCTGAGTTGAATATCTGTCGGCTGTCTTTCACGATGATGATGCTTCCAGTCCTCACATAACAAGATCATAAGTTGGTCCTCACACTGGAAAAAGTATTTAAATTTAAATCTGCAAACAAATCCCTGTATGGACGAAATTTAGTTAAATGTTTCAATGTAGGTCCTCGAAAAATTCGACTACTTACTCGATGAACGAAGCAATTATTATTGGCCGCAATCGGGAAGGTCGAGCTTGGCGTCAAAGCCAAGTTAACGATTTTCAACTTTTCGACCCTTAATACAGCTCCCATCTATGGCCATAAAATTTGGGTAATGACGGAAAGAATAAGATCCCGAATAAAAGCTGCATAGATGAGATGTCCTCGTGCTGTTGTGGGAATTACTCGCCGGGTTAGGGTGAAAAAGACGGCAGTGCTGGAGGAACTCAATGTTAACCAGCTACTTCTTTAAACGGAAGGGGCTATGCTTTGTTGGTTTGGCCACTTGGCACGACAGTCTCCATCATCACGACGTCCGAGGTGTTCCTTGACTGTGATTATTTTTGTATAGAACGAGGTGGTTGGACAAAGTTTAAGAGCTCCTCTGAACATAAGCCAGGGTGAACTAGAGTCGATGTGGGAGAATTGAGTGGCCTGGAAGTCGCCGCTACCCCTGTAGTGGATCATGCGGTCACTGAAGATATGATAAGATGAGATTAGTGGCCGTAATTAGCTCCTCCTAGGACCAATAATGATTTTATGGGAACTTTATAGAAAGTCAAATAACAACTGGAAGATTGAGTTAAAAGGCATCAGTGCGTTCCCTGATGTTACTCTTGAGTTCCAGGCACTTGTGATTTGTTTATTGTGTCAGTGACTGCAGTACAGTTTACATTACAGGAGCTTTTGTTAAGGACACTCTCTTAGCCGAACAATCTCGTTGAACGGACAATTTCTCACGACCGTGTATCTTGAATTGAAGTTCCATATATTCCCCTTGGTCGCACAACTCATTTAGCCGGACAAAAGTGCTACTACTACTTTAGCTTTCACTGTATCGTACATTCAGCTTGTTAACAGATCCGTACTCTGTGAGTTCCCTATTGTTTCAGAAAACGTGCTAATTATTACAAGTTCTGTCTGTAGAAGGGGTTTATTTAACTACCTTATTCTCCCAATCATTCTGATCCATATACAGTGGACTCTCCCTAAGTCGAACTTTCCCTAAGTCGAACTCTCCCTAAGTCGAACTCTCCCTAAGTCGAAACTCTCTCTAACTCGAACCTTTTTGCCATATTATACACACATTTCCCTTGATTTTCCATAAAAAAACGTCTCTCTCAGTTAAACTCTCCCTAATTCGAACAAATTATGGTATCCCTTGACAATTCGACTTAGGGAGAGTCCACTGTATAAATATCAAGAGGCCTTTTTTTAGTTCAACCTTAAGTCATCCAACTCTAAGACTGGTGCCTGGGTACTCCCAGAGCAGTCTATTTCTTCCTCTTGATCTCGTTATACGTATGTTTAGACGCAATGCATGAATTCCAATGGCACTATGCCCAGTGAGGACTCCTTTCCTACTTCCATGCTCGATTCCATTATGATCTTTCGTAGGTCACCGTCGACAATAGAGGACTCGCTTCAGGATGGAGCAAGAAATCTGTGGCTTAGTCTAGAGTCTACACATTTGATCATATTTTTTTCTTGTGGAAGATGGATGCGCGGGGACGGGTAGAGGTTTCCACGGTTCAAATTCTTCTTTATCACGACTGCTTGCTTTTTCGAATGCCCTATGCCGTGTTCACAAAGGATAGTCATGTTTTTCCATGTTTTGATGTCAGAATGTCTCATGCTACGGATTTGATTGCTGCTTTTTACTATCGGAATATGTGGTAATCAATTGACTAAAGTTGGATTTGACCTCTCTCTCTCTCTCTCCCTCTCTCTCTCTCTCTCCCTCTCTCTCTCTCTCTCTCTCTCTCACACACACACACACACTGTCTCAATGCAATGATTCGAATGAATTTTTCGAAGGAGTCACAGAAGACCTTTGCGCCTGTACCAGCAATAGTTTTTGAGTCGGCAGTGCATAGGCCAATCACAACTGATACCATTTGTTTCTGGAAATATATGCGTTTCGGAATAGAGATGGAAGGACTTCCCCGGGGATAGTGGCGGTGGTGGATTTTCTCCCACTGAGAGGAATTTTCCTAGGCCGGCATATCTTTGAATTTGGGTTGCTTTCCACCAAACCAGAGATCCATATATGTATTTAGATGAGTCTTCTTAAATTGAGTACAAATTTACCTCAACCAGCGATTGTTTTTCCGGAATGCACGGTTAAGGTCATCGGTATTCAGTATAGCCCAGTTTGGCCTGTCAGCCAGTTATCATCTTAGCATGCAACAGAGACTTATCGACTTGATGAAATAAATGGTTCTTGACGTGAAAACCTTCCTTGGTGCACCTCTCTGCTGTCTTAAGGAGGTTTGGCTCTTACATGAGAGATTATAGCTTTGAAGATTCCTTTAGTAATGTAAATGCACTTCATTTCACTTGTTTCACTTATTAATAGAAAAAAAAAAAACTTTCTTTTCGATTTTTTTAAAAATGGTCTTTATTCAATGATCTCCACTACAAGACTGACTGACATCCAAAAAAAATATGCATAATTTCTCTTATCGTTCTACTCAAATAAAACAGAACTTAATTTAACACAGCACAAAGCCAAACCAAGCCAAGCCAAAGAAAGAGACGGAGATAGCCACGCGCATGAAAGTAAAAGAAGTGCAGTTTGACACAAATCACATGATTGCAATCTTCGCTGTTCTTGCATTAGAATTTGGTAGACTGTACCTGCAGTAAACATCAAGTGTTTTGTTTTTCTTGTTGCTAGATGGTATTGCGTGCCTTAGGGGGGAGGCAGGAGAGTGGTGATGTAAGTGTAAAGCAGTGTGTTGCGCGTCACTCTTTGTCTGATCTCTTTTCTCACATCCTCTGCAAAAATTCGTGCGTCCAATTTCAGATAGATCAATGCAATATTGGACTAGCTTCCTAGCAGCCAAAGCCTTTTACCCATGCCGACCGTTAGGTATCTAGGACAAACTGATTGAATAAGCGAGGCAATATCTTCAGTCTATATTCTGTCTACTGTCCACTGAATCTTCAAGTGTCATCTACGGAATCTGGTTATTTTTGAAAACAGTTCTTTGAGGCTCTGTTGTGAGAACATGTGAATACGTGGTCAGCTTTCAAAACGCAACTAAAGCCGATTTTCAAATTGACAATCCAATCTCTTCGCATGATGGGCAAACATTCACGGTCCATGGATCATCCCAACACAGACAAGTGTCATATTCCCCGACATCACCTCTCGAATCACTGACGTTGGCGGAGCAGTATACCTATCTAGAATAAACTTCTCAAAGTCCAGTCTTCGGAGTCAGCACGAACCTGTAAACACCCTCCACTTGTGCGAGAACAAAAGTTGACAGAACACCAACAACAGAGGCAGAAGCTTAAGTCCAACACATGATTGGCCAAGAATCACAGCCACGATTGTTGAAAGGGAACTCTTCTTGAACAAAAGCCAGCGGCACATGTACCCCTCAACCTTGAAAGACAAATAATGCAGTGTGTCCTTCACACACACAAGGGAGACTCGAAACCATTCGGAATTATGAACGCTGTTATCCGTCAAAAGTAGTGTAAGTGAATGCTTTTGCAAATCGTTAAAACCTCTTCCCTCATGGAATTTATGAATAGACCGCTAAGTTATTCCGGCCTCGGCAATGTCTTCAGCATATTCAGCAGATCAACAGAAGATTATCGCGTTGACGTGAGGCGCCATCACGCGTGAGCCGACTGTGCGTTCGCCCAGCTAAAGCTACGCCCATTTATTACACAGAATAGGCCGTCCGTGCTCTGTGCCTCAAATTGAAAGCATATCGATGGCGGGTAATTTTTCATTCAAACAAAGTTGTACTCTCTTCGTGAAAGTGCTTTTAAATTCCATTATTCCTTCTCGGCACATCTGATATCAGTCAATTTTCATTCCCTTCTGAATGGGAATTCATCAATTACAAGATGCATAGGCCGTTCTACAAGTTGATCCAATTAGTGAACTGTATTCCGGTAAACAAGCTGGTCAAAGGCTGGTCTGCAGGCACAATGACATCTTCCGCTGTCACCAAAATTGGTAACCAAACCGCTTCTCTAACCTCTAACTGTGTCTACATACAAAAATCCTATTGGGCTGTCATCAATCGCATTTCTGTGGTCACTGTTGTTTCAATTATTCGACTCAAATCTGTTTCATTAAATTTAGTTTGTGATGTATTGTCTCTGTTTACAATTCGAACAAAACCAGTCGTTCGATGGGATTGAATGCATTTGCATATGTCAAAGTGCGGAACTGTGGCATCGCATTCGAATCGAAAACAAACTAGCTCATTCTGCGCCATTGAATGGGATTAGTTAGGAATGGAAATATGACTAACCTAACTGGGCTGTGGTCTACATTCAACATTGGATTGAATTAGTTATGTGAATATAACATGCCATCGCATTATGATTTAAGCGATTTGTATTTAACTGGATATGTCAGTGAGGAACTCGGATGCGGAAGGGCTGCTGATGACGGGACTCTGTGGGTGGCGCAGTGTTTTAAATTCAGCAAAGCAATCATCGGAATCATGCATCTTAAGGTTTTTATTTGAATTGAATCATATGGGGAATCGCTAGCAGATTAGATTAGATTGATTTTATTATTTCTTATTAAAAGTTCCCTGTTAGGATATTATCTCGGCATTTTAGTGAGACTTTGCAGTATTTAAACAACTTGCTTACGTCCATTTCGTTTAGGAGTGATAGGATTTCTTGATCCGGTAAGTAGTTCTTTCCAAAAAAGGATCTCCTAGTTTCCCTTAGGATCGGACACTTGCCTAGGAAATGCATGACATCTTCTCTCTCTTCCAAATTACATATACTACAGAGAATAGGGAGATCCTCTTGTTACGGGCAAGCCGTCACGTAAACTTTATTATTAGACAATAAGCAAAGGCTGTTGGTGCGTCCGAGTGGGGTAACGGCTCGATCCCGAAAAAGAAGGACGACCAGGGCACTGACTTTGACATAAGTCCGGAGTGTGGTGAATTTATGCCGCCCGACGGGTGTGTTCGTCGATGGTGTTTGTTGTGGGTCACCACACTCTCTATGCGGTACAAAATTCAGCTTTAGAAGTTGGCCTCTAAGTTTGAACATCACAGAAATTTCCTGGATGCTACGATTATCTTTGAAGTAATTTCGACTCCCCAGGTTGAGGTTGAGCCGGCTGTATGTAATGCGATGTCTTCCCGATCCCGCCGCTTTTTTTAAGAACTGTATTCTTGCCTGCTCGTCGACCTGCTTTATTAATTGCCATAGTGAGTTACCCCAATTACTACCATCTGCGTTCAATACTACTCTACATTCACCAGCTGATTTAATCCACTCTTTGAACCATGCAGTTTTATTGCAAACGGTTTGCATCGCCACTATCCTTAGGCGCCTTTTGTCTGCCATGTTCATTACTCGGAGCATGTAATTCATTTGCATCTTTAGTGTTTTTATATACAGTGGCCTCCCCCTGAGTCGAATTGTCACGGGATACCTAAATTTGTTCGAGTTAGAGAGAGTTTGACTTAGAGAGAGGTTTTTGTATGGAAAGTTGAGTGAAATGTATCTAAAATATGGCGAAAAAGTTCGAGTTAGTGGGAGTTTCGACTTAAGGAGAGTTCGACTTAGGGAGAGTCGCCTGTATAGTGGAGATTTGCCTGTTTCAACCATGAGCATGTAGTTCGGAGTCTTCGGCTGGAGCTTAAACATTTTTTTAATAAAAAAGCGCTGCAATTTCTCCACCTCCTGGTAAGCCTTATACCCCCAAACCTGTGCCGCGTATAGCATTATCGTCTCGGATATAGCTTCGCATAATTTAAACTTACTGCTGTGCTGGATATTAGGATTGTTGAAGCATTTCTTCCAGGCTACACTGATCGCATTTTTAGCCGTCGTTCAGATGCCTTTTTTAATTTTAAATTGCTTGTAAGCAGGATTCCTAGATACTTATACTCTTTGACGACTTCTAGGCGTATGCCTCTAAAATGCCACTTCTCGGTGGAGGCAAATCTCCCATCACCTTTTTTAAAAATCATTATCTTTGATTTATCTAGACTAACGATTAAGCTCCATAGATTGCGGTACTCGCTTAATCGATTAATCATCAACCGCAGGGATTCCGTTGAGTTCGCTAACAACACGATGGCGTTCGCAAACATGAGAGCTTTAATGAGCCCCCTGGCTAACTCCACGCCTCCAGGAAGAAAATCCACAATATCCTCTAATCGCTAATATATTTCATTTTGGTCTTCATCATCATCTTCTGACCCGCATGATCCACTAAAAGGGTCGCGGGGGCCAAGCACGCACGAGAGATCTCCAGGCAACCCGACACTCCGCCATCGACTCTGGCCTCTATTGCGAGCGTCGACTATCGACCGAATCGCTTGTCGACAAATTGATCGACTAATATCACTTTTGGTATTGTGTAACTCAGTCGATAGATAGTTCTATTACTGTGAATGAAAATGTTATATATATGCGTCTAAATTTCAATTTGTATGTAAAATACACTAACAACGAGTCCTATATCCGCTTAAGTTACTCATCATATCTATCGCAGCTTAAGAAATAAGCGCGGTTAAAAACAATGCTTCCAAACATTATTTTCTGTGTGTTCATTCCTGAATTTATTCATTCTTTGTTTAGGTTGCTGTATGTGGCTTACATTTGCAGGTGTGGTTGATGTATTAGATCATTTGTAATTGTTTTGGCATCCACAAGTATGCAATTTTTGGTATACCCAGAGTGTCTCGTCTATACATTCCGTTTAGGTTTGGTAAGCGATTCTTTTCATTTGATGAACATTTTTTTTATTTTATAATTATTTTGTGTGTTTTTAAACTGATGGACACGCTACCATCACCTTCCACGACTAGACTTATAAATTAAGCGTATATACACTTGCAAGGCAACACAGCTATTGTGAATATTTAACAATTTGACAGCTGAAACTTCAATCGTTTGTACATTTTTCAAAGGATATTCTTTTGCTTGCGAAATTATTAATTATTACATTTGAATAAAATATTGATTGAATAAAGTATTAATTAAAACAAAACATTTAATGACATCAGTTATCTTGTGAATCGGACGAAGACATTTCAAGTGAGGCTAAGAGGTATGTACTTCTCAAAACAAAAAAGAAAGAGCATGAGAAGCGCGTGATCGAGGAAATGGAGAGATGTTACGGCAGAACTAACGTCCGGAAATTCTACCAACGGGTAAAACAACTATCCAATGGATACAGAATTCGGACGCAGAGGGACAACTCGTTTTGTGTGAGCGCCTGAAACCATTCGTCAACAACCTGATAGGTCCTAATCAATGCGGTTTCAGGCCGGGGAAGTCCACCGTCGACCAAATCTTCAAATTACGGTAGATCCTGGAAAAAACCCAGGAAATGCACATCGACACCCACAGCCTATTCGTTGGTTTCAAGGCCGCATATGACAGCGTGCATAGGGACGAGCTATACAACGCCATGTCTAGTTTTGACATTCCTTCCAAACTCGTCAGGTTGTGCAGCATGACCATGGAGAATTCTCGCTGCTCCATCAAGGTCGGTAACGAACTCACAGAGACCTTCAATGTCAAAAAAGGTTTTAGACAAGGCAACGCGCTGTCAAGTGACTTCTTTAACATCATCCTGGAGGTGATCATGCAAGACTCACACGCCAACACTAGAGGCACGATCTTCCAAAAGTCCGTAGAACTGCTAGCATACGCGGATGACATTGACGTGATTGGTCGAACACAGCGAGCCGCCAATGAAGCGTTTGCTGGCATTGAAGCGGAAGCGGCCAAAGTGGGCTTAGCGCTGAACGAGGGCGAAACGAAGTATATGCTGTCATCAAGAAAGGACGCACAACATCGACGACTTGGCCAAAACGTCACCATAGGCAGCTATAAGTTCGAGGTAGTGAAGGACCTCGTCTACCTCGGCTGCACAGTAAATAGTACAAACAACATCTGTACCGAGATCAAATGCTGTTTCTTTGGGCTCAAGAGGCAATTGAGTGGTAGAGCCCTCTCTCGAAGGACCAAGCTAACATTATATAACACCTTAATCATCCCTGTCATGCTCTATGGTGCAGAGGCATGGATAATCTCAAGAGCGGATGAAGAAGTACTTGGTCTTTTCGATAGAAAAATTCTGCGTTCAATCTTTGGTCCTGTCTGCGTTGATGGATATTGGAGAAGAATATTCAACCACGAACTGTACGGGCTGTACAGCGGCATGAGCCCAGTCAGGCGTCTACGGATTCAACGCCTAAGATGGCTGGGCCATGCAGAGCGCATGGACAACACTGCTCCAGCCCGAAGAGTCTTCGACTCCGAACCAATGGGACAACGCAATCGAGGACGCCCACGGAACCGATGGCGCACCCAGGTGGAGTCAATCGACTAGGTATGCGCAGTTGGAGACAGCTGGCTAAAGATCGTGCCGGCTGGAGAGGCTTACTGTTTGAGGCCCAGGTCCACCCCGGACTGTGGCGCCACCAGAAGAAGAAGAAGAAAGTAAGTAAATGCAACCAGTGCACTTTACAGCGCTGTGATACAGAGTGTTACCATTTCAGTTCAGTTTAACCACCGAAGCTGTCACATTTCCTTCATTTCCTTGTTCCACATCTATCCTTCTCTGTAACACGAAAAGGAACCCTTCTCCTACGTCTTCTATCGCAGACAATTCCCATGCCTTAACCTCAACCTTGATCCAATACTAATTCCAATCAAACGATGGACAGCGACTTCATTTGTAACTTTCACTCGGCCAAGGGCCAGAGAAGAAAAGTAATTCCATTTGACCGTCCACGCAGAGAGACACTCTCCAAACGACTTCGACCATCGTTCTCTTTGAAGATGTCCTTAAGTCGCATCATCATCATCAGTCAGCGTGAGTTCCTTCAAGTAATTCGGAATGTTGTTTACTGACTGATTGGCCCACATTCTGAACACCCTCAATAAATAAATCAAAACAATCACTTTTCTTTGGCTCAACTTTCTCCGACCTATCGTAGCCATCACGTACATACGTATAGAGTCGTCTTCAACTCCAATCACTCAGCCCCGAGGTGACAGAACAATTCTGAATTCGAGATTCGCACTCGTCCGCGCGAATCGAGATTAATAAACATATTCAGCTGTCAGCAGCGTCTATTGTGCTCTCCGTCCCCCGTCCCCCGTCCCCACGCATTCTTCTTCGCTTGCCCGACGCGCAGACAATACCTCGAGTCAATTAAAATTCCAAGCGGCCGCGTTGACGTCACAATAAATAAACCATTCACCCGCCACCGATTCGCTGTTCAACAAGCACTCAACGCACTCAAACCACACACTACTCCGGAGGGTGATTTGGAAGCCGGCACACTTGAGTTGTGCTACCGCGACGATTGATTCGACCGGACTTGGGTCAGTGGCCACTGGCACTGACATCCACGGAGTCAGTCGGAGTGTGAGTTTCTGACTATCAGCCCACAGCTGGCGATAATTCGTCTTGCAGATACCGGCGGGGCACAAATGCCGGCCAAATGTGGGTTTTCCGCTGCGTGCGATAGCCTCAAATAGTGCCTACATACTTTAGCGGCTCTCATCCAGCCGCAAGAACACTTGTTGTTTCGCTGAACGATTTATCGACGGACGCACTCGCATGCAAGTGCTTCAATTGTGATTTGGCTCGCCGCGGTGAATCATCTGCGGGGAATTGTAACACCGCGTCGCGTCGCACCGTACCCGACTGAAGACAAGATAAGCGAAGGCTACTCGCGGCGGCGGGGCAATTGTCCATAAATTTGCTTTTGGTTCGGAGTGATAAATGACTGGGGACAGCTACTTTTCCCGAGGAGTTTGATGCTTGACGTATTGCCATGACTTGCACTTGATACGTGGACAGAATGTTCGGGTGAGTGACCTTGAGCGAAGCGGGAAGGAAAGCCACTCGTCGCGGGGATATAAATCAGTTTATCCTTGCTGGCACCTGTTCGTTCGTTGACTCTTGCATCCACTTCACATATCATCGGCGTGTGATGCGATGCAGCATAAATGTGTCTGTTCAACTCGGTCCTTTGTTGGTGCTGGTGGTCCCGCATGATTTAGGAATTGAATGGCGACATTTCTTAATCGCTGGTATGCCTGCAGTACCGCTTTAACAGCGAGAGAAAGGCGCCAAAATGCCATGGATTTCGGCTAAGTAGATCCATCACTTGCGAGGCAGCCATTAAGGAGAACAGTCTCGAGTCGATAACGAAGGCAAATGCGGAGAAGGCGACACTGTGAGCTGGATCGTGATTTGTGAGGTGACTTGTGAGGTCTTGGAATTCCAATTTGGCAGCCCTCGGGTGTTGAAATGTCGTGTTTTACAAGCAGGTTACACCAGGTGGGTTTTGTTTTGGTGGTCAACGATTTCGGGTCGCTGGCAAAATGTATTCCTGGCGTCAGTCGACAGTCGAAGCTATAAATCCTGCCCAGTTGTTGATGAGAAATAACGACTTCTGAGTTTGCATAAATTGGAGGAACTTCCTTTTTCTTTTGATAATGTTTCGACCGAGACGTCATCGGCACAATGTGGGAGTCAGCAGAAGCTACCAGAAGGTCAAGAGAAATGCTACCACCACGCCGCGATAGTCGATTTGAGGCAGAGTACAACCAAGCAAGTGCAGCAAAAGTGGAAGCCTGCAAGGCAGCGCTGCATAAGACGGCCCAGCGTACACGAGCTTATCAGCGGACTCTCAGGCAGATTGGGAAAGGGCATTTGAAACTCACAACAAAACTGGAAGCCTGCAAGGGCGCGCTGCAAAAGAAGGCCCAGCGTACACAAGCTTATCAGCGGACTCACAGGCAGATAGAGAAAGGGCATCTGAAACTCACGATCGGGAAGTTGAAGATGCTTTATGGCAGATATTTAGCATCGCCCTTGAGCAAGTGTTCACACATCGATTTCAAGCACTGTTGCCGCTTAAGTCTGCTCTCAGTTTATGGAAGGCAATGCCGGAAGCATTCAAGAGCGAACAAGAGCCTGAGGAAGGAAAAATCGTTAACTCTGCTCGGAATAATTTGTGGGGGTGCATGCGACACCTAGTTTATTACATAAGGTCGGTATTAAAAAGGATAATCATTTCTTCTTCTTCGTGTGGTGCCAGAATCCGGGGTGGATCTCAGCTTCAAACATCAATTCCCTTCAGCTGTGGTGAGATGCCTCCAGGTGTGCATTTAGTGGCAATTCTTCTCCAGTTGTACACGCCGGCTTAAATGCGAATGCCCTCCATTACTTTAAACGGATTTCTTTTTGCTCCTTTTTCACCTTTTTTTTGACAGACACAAAAATGTGTTATTTAGTCACTAGTTGATAAAGACAAATTGCTACCAGTAAATATTTTCTCTTAACTGTCCATTGATCGACGACGGACGTGGATCTTTAAAAAAAACAATGAACCCATTGACAGAGCTCTGAGATATTCAATTTCTTAAACTAGGATCTTAATTATTAAGCAGCGGTAGTATTTTATTGTTTGCTTGTCTGACAAAAATCTCGAAAAGGCTCCAAAGCTGGAAGTATGCATCTACAGACAACTTTGGCCTCAAGCGACTTTGAAGTGTAGCAATATGTTGCCCTCAGCTTCAAACCACATATTGCACAATTTTTGTAGGAGAGCTCCAGAGGGATTGTATTCATGGATAAAAGATAGATAATAGAGTTGTAAAATATTAATGAATATAAATGAGAATGTTTTTATCTGTTGATTATTGTGCTGTAATAAATGTTATCTAGGGTTGACAAAGTTATTAGATTTATGACATCGGGATCGGAAAGTTGCGCTACAAGCTATGTTCACAACGGGCGGCCAAGAATTGGAAGAAGTTCTTACGAAACAAATACTTAGAATGTAAGGTTGTTGTTGTTGGCATCCAAAACTCCAGTCACAAGGAGCTACCTGGTGCGCAGTCCTTCTAGAGCTACTTCGACATTTTCGGAGCACAGGTCTAGAAGCTTTTTTCAAGGCCAGGTCAAGGCCTTTGCGATGGCGGCGGAAGATCCCTATAGCTTTAGGGACAACGGCGGCGCTCACAGCTTCGGCGAGGTTACCGACACCGGATAAGCCCGGACCCTCCGCCCGAGGGTTAAAGAATTGGGCCTGGCCTCCCAGTTGGGGGGTGGTGCATGAGGTTAACTCCCTCACCACGTAACAATATTATGGTTCAGAGACAACCAACTGCCTCGGATACGGGCGGAATTAATGTTGACGACCCCAGCAAACGATTCAAGGACAACGATTTTCGGTTCTGCACGTCTAATGTTAGGTCCCTTAGCAGACCACGTGCAGCCGTAGAACTCGCGGAGGCCCTGGACTGCTACAAAGCAGACATTACCGCAATCCAAGAAGTGCGGTGGAATGGGCCGGGCAAAAAGACGATGAGAAACTGCGACATCTGTTACGGTGATTGCAAGAGAGAGGCGCTTCTATGATCTCCTAGAAAGGACTTACGATCAGTGCCCCAGATCGTTCTAAGAGATTTCAATGCAAAGCTGGGTAAGGAAGACATCTTTGCCAAAGACATCGGGAAACACAGTCTGCACGACACCACATCCGATAACGGACTCAGGCTGCTGGACTTTGTCACGGGACGTAATATCTCTGTAGCTAGCACGCGGTTCCCACAGCTCGACATCCATAAAGGGACCTGGCGGTCCCCTGATAAATTAACCGTCGAATTCAGACACTCCTCCAGCATTCTTGATGTCCAAACGTTCCCAGGAGCCAACATCGATTCGAACCATTTCCTTGTTGTAGCCAAGGTAAGAACTCGGCTATCAAGAGATCAACGGAGTCGAGAAAGGACACCACGGTTTGAAAGCTACAATCGCAACGGACTGCTAGGATCTTTGCCGATCGAGTGTCCCGGGATCTCTCTCTAAGTTCGTCGCCACCTGCGCAAACAATCGAAGGAGATCGGAGGCGTTGTCAAGAAGCCATCGAAGATGCTGCCACTTATGTGTTGCGCTTTACGGCTCCACCTAGAAAAAACCCATGGCTTGACAACGAGTGTAGGCTGGCACATGCAGCGAAGCTGGAAGCCTACAAAGCAACACTGCAACGAACAACGTGAGCTCTACGAACAGAGACAAAGGGACGAGACCCGACTTCTCAGGAGAAAGAAGAAAGAGCACGAGAAGCGCGCTATCGAGGAGATGGAGAGGCGCTACGGCAGGAACGATATCTGAAAGTCTTACCAAAGGGTGAAACAGTTATCCAGTGGATTTAAGTTTCAGACAGAAGTCTGCCGAGACGAGAATGGACAACTAGTAGTAGAGTCGCAGTCGATAATGAGAATTTGGAATTATCATTTCTGTAGACTGTTAAACGGCGAGGAAGACTCCAATACCGCAGGCAGAATGTTCCACTCCACGCAATTGACAATGATCGACGAGAATTCCGTCCTCCGACCTAGACGAGGTCAAGATAGAAATATCAAGACTGAAGTCTAACAAAGCTACCGGTGCGGACGGACTGTCCGCTGAAATCTTTAAGGCAGTCTATAACTTCGAGGTAGTCAAGGACTTCGTCTACCTCGTCTCCGCAGTAAATAGTACAAACAACATCAGTACCGAGATCAAACGCAGAGCAACTCTGGCCAACCGCTGTTTCTATGGGCTCCAGGGGGAATTGAGTAATAGAGCCATCTCTCGAAGGACCAAGCTGACTTTATACAATACCTTGATCATCCAGTCCTGCTGGACGGCGCGGAGGCATGGACAATCTCAAAAGCGGATGAGGAAGTCCTTGGTCTCTTCGAGAGAAAAGCTCTGCTTGCGATCTTTGGTCCTGATTGCGTTGACGGTTTCTGGAGGAGAAGATTCAACCACGAACTGTACGGGCTGTACAGCGACATGAGGCTAGCCAGGCGTCTTCGGATCCAACGCATAAGATGGCTAGGCCATGTAGAGCGTATGGACAACTCAGCTCCAGCCTGAAGAGTCTTCGACTCAGTACCCGTGGGACAACGCAACAGAGGACGCCCGCGTTTAAGGTGGCGCACCCAGGTGGAGAAGGACGTCAACCAATTTGGCGTGTGACACTGGAGACAGCTAGCGAGAGACCGTGCTAGCTGGAGAGTCTTGTTGGTTGAGGCGCAGGTCCACCCTGGACTGTAGCGCCAAATAAAGAAGAAGAAGGTTGTTGTTGCAGTAAAGTATTTATGTATGTATATTTATATATTATATATTTTTAGGTGATCCCTATTTGGTTGTCTTTCTTAATTAACGATATCGTTATCACGACATCGCTTGCTGGAAGCTAAAGAGTATCCAACATTATGGTATCCAGCTAATACCCGATAAAGCAGGCTTAAGGACCACTAGTAGATGTTGGCACAAGTTAAGTGACTGCCAAAAGACACCATTGTGTATTGTCGAACGTTCGGAAACTAATTTTTGATCAAACATTCGGGTACAATTAGGAATTTATGATTAGGTTAGGATGAGGTGGCTGACTGCCACGCAAACACACATAGGCCAAGCGAAGGCCCATTGTGTTACCACGCCGATCAAGGGTACCTTTTCCGCAAACCAATTTGTGCTCTTGATAAAGCGAAGAAGCGGGCTGATTCTGATGCTGTTCAGTTCAGCCAGATTAACAAAGGAATGGGCCCCCAGAAGTCTGAATCTGAGGGATGAGAGAGCACTGCAGTTACATAGCAAGTTTTCAATGGTTTCTTTTTCATCCTCGTCCATGCAGCTTCTACAGAAGTCATTATAGGGAAGCCCTAGTCTAGAGGCGTGAGTAATGATGGCACAATGCCCTGTTAAAACGCCAATAAGAGATCTGAGGATTGGCCTGCTTAATCTGATCAAGCTTAGCGATCGCTTGGGATCGATCATAGGCAAGAGTTGTGCCAGATATCCATCCCCGGTTTGTTTGAGCAAGCGTTTCAAGTTTTAGCAGATGTCTTATAGTAGCGATAAGCATGGAGGGTGGGTCTCCATCCGGAAAGAGTATAGAGTTTGTGCCCTTTCTAGCGAGTTCGTCCGCTTCGCAATTCTCTGACATGTCACAGTGTCCCGGTACACACATAAGTTGGATGTTAAAATTCTTGGCCATCTCGTTAAGAGATAGGCGGCAATTAAGGGAATTCTGGTAATGCCGAAAATTGAATAGAAACGGTGACTGGACTAGATTTGTAAACCAGATAAAGGCGTATTAACTTTGCCTTCACTGGGATTCGAACCGGGGACCCCACTAACCAAGGGAAGACATCCACCCAGTCGTTCATGTCTCCGCTCGTGAGAAATCAATAATATCACGAGATGGCTGAAGCAAGTTCCAGATCCTCTCCTACTCAGAGGGTGCCAGGTTCGATACCCGAATTTACCACCTTTCATATCTCACGGCTCCACCTCTTTCGAGTCACTGACAGAGCTCAAAGAGTATTCCTGTCTAGAAAAAGCTTCTCAAACTTGGCCGTTCGGAGTCGGCATTAAACTGTAGGTCCTTTCCGCCTCGGACTGTAGCGCCACCCATATTATTATTATTTAATTCATAGATTTGATCGCTGCCTGGCTATCGGAACAAATGACGATATGTGTGCGCGACATTACATTGTTATTTAGCCAGGACAGGGCTTCCTTAATCGCTATAGTTTCAGCTTGAAAGACGCTACAGTGATTATGTAATCCAAAAGATAGCTGGAAATTTAGATCCTTGGAATAAACACCAGCAACCACACTTGTATCCATCTTCGATCCATCTGTGAAGATTCGCAGTGGACCTTCCAGCGTCTGGTGTTCAGACTCCCAGTGAGATCTGGGCGGTATGCTGGTTGAGAAATTCTTCTCGAAGAGGAGTTTAGGTAAAGTGAGGTCTGTATCTATGGGTACAGAGGCAAACCTGCGTAGGATCGTTGAATGTCCAGACTCCAGTTCTTTCCAGCTGCTCAGCGATGTTAATCTGATCGCCGTACTAGCTGCTGTCTGTATGCCAATCAGTACTATCGGTGGCAGGTTGAGGAGTATGTTTAGTGTTTCGGAGGAGGTAGTCCTTAGCCCTCCGCCAATACATACGCAAGCCATCCTCTCCACTCTAGCGAGTGGGGTGATGTTGATTTTCTTTTCGAGTGCGGTCCAACAAATTGCGACGCCAAAAAAAAAAACAACTGCCAGCTTTTTTGTACTCCGATCAACTGGACGACCAGGGGAGGTTCTTACCTACAATCCATCCAGAATACCAACTCAAATTTTTTTGAACATACAAAATCTGACATTGTGGATGATATGGGCGAAGTCCTTTTGTGGAATCCAAGAAAACTGTTCGCGTCGTCTTTGAATCGTATGCACACCAGTCTATATCATGCATTATATATTGAATATTCTATTAATGTAAGAGCCTTATTCTCTCTTCGGCTGTGCAATTACTGCTCTTTCGGCTCACTTGATGTGCTGCACTTAACGTACTCCTTCCTCCGCTGAACCTATTCGGCAAACAGATAGCAGGCAGAACAGCCTTAGAACTCAAGTCACTTCGACACCGATCGACACAGGCTATTAGCCCAGGGATCTTCGAGAAAATCTTCTCTACCTTCCAACCTTCCAAATCAGCATGGAAGTCTGTCAATCAGACACTGGGCGATCTACCCTGCGAACCTACACAGACATAGGGGTGGGTATATGTCCACTCAAAAGACCTCAACGTTGCCCTCTCCTTGAAGCTCCCTGATCAGTGTGTCCTTGTCTAGGCAGATCATAACATACCATGATCATCACAACTATCAAGAAGGGTGTGAATTCCAAAAGCGACGCCACTATCTGTTCCGACAACCAGGCCGCACTGAAGTCTCTAGACAACATCATCATCCACTCAATCTTCCCTTAATTGCCGGCTGTCTCTTAAGGAGATGGCTGATCATACACCTCAAATGGATACCGGCACACTCTTAGATAACGAATAACAACCTCAACCTGGTTAAACCTCTTCTCTCTCACCAGGAGGAGATCGAAACTCTATGCGTCTCCTTACAGCCTGTTATCTTCGTCAGGTTTAAGCAATCAACCTCAAAAGCCTTCAAGGCATCATCTTCCTTAAAACAAAGGAAATATGGTCAGTACTCGGTCTTCAGCTCAGTCACTTTGTCTGTACGTCTGTACCATCATCCGTGTCATAACAGGGCACTGTGCACAATCGGCCCGTAGGATGGGTGAAGACGTGGTAGAAACCAGAAATCAAGTACAGAGAGATAGCCGACTTCACAGCTGTCCATCGACGAGTTTGAGCGACGTTTTGACAGTTTTTCACGAAATTATCTGATTGGTAATAAAAAATCATCATCATCTGATGGATATAAAAAAAAAGCTGGCAAAAGTTTTTAAGGGCCAAGAGAGGCAGAGGACTGTCGATTTTTGGAAGAAAATCACCCCCCTGCTCGTCCAGTACTCTGGACAGTCGCAGGAGCTCTCTCTTAGGCTCCTGCTTTTTCAAAAACCACAGCGAAGTGATTAGCACCAGCACAACTCAGTTAAACCGCTTCGTCACAAGTGCCAAATGGCCAACTGGTTCCAAATAAAGGAATTTCATGGTATCGCAATGAGCCCACCCTGCCCTAAATGCGACTGCTATCTGCAACCAGCCACTCTAACCCAGCCCAACATATCAACCTATTAACAAAATGGTGTGAAGATGAATGATGAATGACGGGTCCGCAAAGATCAATAAATGGATCCGTGATGGCGTCGCAATTGACTGTTATTCAAACCAGTCGGGTCGGAAATGGGACGGACTTTGTCCACTCCAGCTATTCCGCTATAGTGTGACTTAGCCTGATGACACCTGACAACAGTCCTAAGTCTGATTTAACGTAATGCCTCTCCAAATTAGAAGCCATCCTCTAACTCAATAATCTGCAAAGACGAATGTCGGCATTCGTGTGGACACGGACTCGCTGTCACTGCATGCCTGGTATCATTCCAATGAGGAAACCATGTTAGACAATCCACTCAACGCTAATCTGAGCTGCGAACCGGAATCTTCGCGAAGAAAGAGAAACAGATTTCCTCATGCAAATAATCATCATCAGAACATCGGTAACGCGCAGATGCGAGTACTTCATTGCATAACCAATTCACGGACCATCGCATTCGTTATATTGTCGACTGCATCTGAAATGGAAGACACCAACAGCCTTGCTCGCCGTCACGCCGCCGAACAGAACAGGTCTAGGCAGGCGGACTAATGAAATGCAAGCTCATTAACCTGCAACACCCTTTCGCATCTCGCGCATTCGTCGTGCTGAATTTAACTTTAACGGACCGACATTTGTCGAGAGCGATCGGGACGTTGCCCTATTTTGCCGGCTCGTAAACGCGCCGAGAAATTCACACCGCATCGCATTAACCGGTCGTCAATAGATGATATCTCAAGCGAGCTGGCCGGCTTGGAGATGTCCAACAGCAGCAGATATGGGTTAGAGTTCTTCAGCGATGAGTATCCCATGGCAGGCGACCAGATTCGCATAAAACCTCAAAACCGGATCTGAGCTATTCTCGAAATCGAATCGCCTATGCGGACCAGCGTACAAGAGCCCCTGCGAAGGGCACAGCCGGCCGGCGCGGCTGGCGAATAGTTTTGCACATTTATGGTCTTGGCGTATGTGGCAAGTTTCTTGGAAGCGACAGCAGCTATGACCGGCCACTGCACGTCGGCTCCGAATTTGTATGACTAATTCGCCGGCGAGCCGTCTCGTGTAATTAATCGACTGAAACATGGCAAGCTGGGCGGACTATGAAGTTGTTGCGTGAGCCGCAGTGCTCGAAACGACTGATGCGCTGTGTGGCGTGTAATGGTTTCGGTTTATGCGTCTGTTTAGTGTCGCAGATTACTATCGGCCGATTGGATGGATTGGCTTAACAAATAGACTAATTACTCAGAAGTCCTTGGAAGCGTCTCGTGTAATTTGTTGCAAATTAGATCCAAGGCTACTCGCAAAGATGAGCCGATTTGAAGTTCAAGGTTGTGCTTACGACTATTCCTCGAAAAAGTCACGCCCCATTAAGGAGCAATTATGTGGGTAAGCCCGCCGCATGTGCGTATGGGCTTCGAGATGCGAGAGAAACACTTTTGCTCTTGTTGCCGATAGAACACATTCCTAGGAAATGAGTTGCTGGGTGAAAGTTGATTTTGTTCTGAAAGATTCGTGTTTCTTTGGAATTGGATCGTAAATCTGTTCATTCTTCATATCTTGACGAGCACGGCGTCGAATCTACTCTTGTATTGGTGTCATGACCATGAATAACTAATGCAGTCGGTGCAAAGTGTTGCAAATAATTCCAGCCGGAAGGTGGTTTATTTGCCTGTTTTGACAAACTCTCCATGACACACAATTCAGAAGTTAGTGCATTTAGTGAGAGTTTGTGAATTTCAATGTCATCATCCACAAGACTAAGTGAAAGTGTAAAAAGAAAGCCAACTCAGTGCGGGAAAATCCTTTTCATCGCACCGAAGGACGCCACTAGCATTCTTTGACGCCGTTCTCTAACTCAATTCAAAGCAAATGGAACTCAAGACAGTAGCCAAAACCTCGGTTTAAGAATTCATTTCAAGGCTGTATTACTCAATGGCTTCTTGAGCCCATAGAAGTTGGTAAGAGTTACCCTGCGTTTGATCGCGGTATTGATATTGTTCATACAAATACCTTGAAGTTATTGATCTATCTTGATAAGACATTGATCGTGGTGTTTGTCCTTTCTCGAGGAGATAATAAAGTATGCCTTCATTCACCACATGACCCATTTTAGCTTCTATCTCAAATGCCAGTTAACGCCTCATTTACACTATTCACCAAATTGGCGGCACCGGCCAATAACAGTTGTATGGACTTCTGGGAGATCGTACCTCTATTATAGGCGTGTGACTTTTCTCAAGTATGAAGGTGAAGTCATATGACAGCAGTAAGAATTCTCCATCACAACCGGCACGAGCGGCCTATGAGAACCAGGAAAGGATACCCCTTCGACTGCTCCAAGTCTAGAGGGATAAGTCCCCTTAACATAGCATATATGATAGGTAGCTGATCGGATAGGTTCATATCAGAGTGGCTTCAGGCAAGAAATCGACACGCACCACCTTTTCGTCGGTGTGAAGGCTGCATATGTCTAGTTTCAATCAAATACAAATCCATGTTTACAACATCAAAATTGTTATGCTGACAGTTGGCGTATGGTTGATATAGTTTATGGGGTATCTACACTATGTTTGAATTTAGACAGATGCTTGTCATTTGCTCGTGATATATCTGGAATGCCTGAGCATCATTCCAATCTACAGACTCGTGGAAAAAACACCTGGAACATCTTTTACCAAAGCAGTAAAGTAAGCATATCTACTGCTTTGACCATTATAGCTTCAAAGCTGGTTAGGGAATGCTGCAGATAGGCTGTAAAATAAGACTGTCGAATATGCGTTTAAGTGGCATTCCATCCGGGTCAGCGGATTTGAGCTTTCCCCTATACTTCTGAAGAGGTGATCTTCTGCGTTGGCAAAACTATTGCGTAAGCTTTTTCATCTATCCTACTCTTTAGGTCTCTTTCCGAGCAGATGGAAAAAAGCATTTGTCCAGCCAGACCCTGAAAAGGGCGAATCTTCGTCACCCACCTCGTACCGACCCATAGCACCTACGTCCCTTCTTTCTAAGGTCATGGAAACGCTTATTAATCGTCAGCTTATGAAATATCTTGAGTCGCGGAAGCATCTTAATGACCGACAATATGGTCGCCGCAGCGACAGGTCTGATAGCTTATCTCACCGAAATGTTGAACCAATCTTTGCACAATGCAGGCGAAAGCAAGATCGTTGCGCTTGATAATTCTAAAGCATTTGACAGAGTTTGGCATCAAGCTCTCTTGTCGAAAATGCGTGCCTATGGTATCGATGAATCTCTTCTTCTATGGATTAGAAATTCCCTTTCGAACCGTTCAATTCAAGTTGTTTTGGGTGGGTTCAAGTCTGATATCCACCAAATAAGTGCTGGTGTCCCCCAAGGCT
Organism: Eristalis intricaria; assembly: GCA_964034865.1. Classification (NCBI taxonomy): domain Eukaryota; kingdom Metazoa; phylum Arthropoda; class Insecta; order Diptera; family Syrphidae; genus Eristalis; species Eristalis intricaria. The sequence continues at coordinate 109,436,713 of OZ035873.1, read as the reverse complement.
CAGTTCTGTCTCCGACACTCTTTCTCATTTTTATAAATGATCTCTTTCTTGTCTGCTACTTGTAATCCATTCCTTCGCTGACGACTGAATTGATATTCGTTCCAAGACTCACGACCTTGCCCTTCGGCCGTGGAATTGGAACGGCAGCGTTTGTTAAGCACATTGAATCTTATATATAATATGGGTGGCGCTACACTCCGAGGTGGACTTGGGCCTAGCTTCTCAGCAACCACTCGTATTGTGCGTGCTATTGTCCTTTCACGAGTGGAAGGGACCTACAGTTTAATGGCGACTTCGAACGGCCAAGTTTGAGAAGCTGTTTCTAGACAGGAATACTCTTTGAACATTGTCAGTGACTCGAAAGAGGTGGGGCCGTGAAATATGAAACGTGGTCAATTCGGGTGTCGAACCTGGCACCCTCTGCGTAGGAGTCGACGCACTTACCCACTACGCCACGCCGACCCACATTGAATTTAACTGGGAAAAACAATAGAGTGGAATTCAATCCTTCAAAAACTCAATGCTGTCTGGTGTCACTTAAGTGAAGCCTTTATCCATGAATGGCTCCATGTGTCGATGGAATCGGAAAACTAAAGATCCTTGGTATGTGTATCAAAACAACACTCAGCTGGAACGATCACATATTTGAGGTCGCCAAAAGTACTGCGAAATGTTTAGGTTTCCTTAATCGATGCAAGAAATATTTCACCCCTTCTGATTTGGCTGTAATTTATAAGGCTTGCATCCGCCCCAAGCTTGAGTACAACGCTCATATCTGGTCTGGTGCCCCCAAGACCATCCTGCATGTACTTGATAGAATCCGAAAGCGAGCGATAAGACTTATAGGAGACAATAATATCGCAGAGTCATTGGACTCGCTCGAACATCCACATACCCTCTCTTCTTTGTCCGTGTTTTATCGTTATTTCGACAAAGGATGCTCAAGGGAGCTGGCCAACTGCATCAGTATACCTCTAAGCCTAGTTTCGGACGGACAGTTAAATTCAGAGACTCGTTCTTCAGCCGCACTGCACGAATATGGAATGCTCTTCCCAGCTCCTGCCATAGCTCCACAGACTACAATCCTCAGATATTTAAGACCAATGCGCGCAGATACTCCCTCTCCCTTTCTCCCTCTATACTTTTGGCCCGTGCTGTGTCTTAACCCCGGACACATAAGGGTGTTAGCAACCCCTTGAGCGCGCGCAAATTATAAAAAAAAACGTAATATTTTGAAAGAAAAATCTGACGTGGAGGCCAGACACATCCACATTTCCCCAGTCTAAGCTTAACTCGAATAACAAACTGAAAAAAGTGTGCAGCTATGGAAACGTGTTAAGCCAGAGGGAGCATTATTTTCTTACAGCTAAGGGACTCTCATACTCTTGTGCCTTAGTCCTTTAGCTGTAATCGTTTTATTATGGTTCTCTCGACTTGAACGAGAGCTGAACTTGAATCTAAAGATTTTGAAACTACAACACCCAAGCCTCCACTTATTATCAAAAGTCCAGAAATGTAAACCTTTGCCAAATAAGAATTCGCTAATGGACCAGAGCGGCCAATTTAAATAATAGCCCACAGAAGATGACTGTAAAATCGACAAATTTAAGGTCATCTCTGTTATTCAACAAGACCCAAAGGCGATGCTTCTGTTCCAGTTTTGATGTCTTATTACTTATTAGGGAGCGCGCGCTACACTCCTTCGTTTCTAGGTTAATGATCTCCAATGGCTCTATGAGATCATAGATCGATTATATGCGGTCTGACTGAATACACAGACATCACTCGCATGAATGCAAACCGATCACATCATCGCTGACGTGTTCTGAAGCTGAAATTGCTGCTGCGAATTTGTTGATTTTGACACTCTCTTCGTAGTTATTCTGAATAGAAATTGATCGGTAAACAGAGCCTTGCGGTCAATTCTCTTTCCGTAGAATTTTGTGCGATTTAATGGTAAGACTTTCTCTTCGTTCGCCGAGATGGGCGGAGGAAGTGTTATCTGGTTGGCAAACAAGTCTTTGGAATGATGTCTTGTTTGTTAGGTTGAGTTATTGACTTATTCGGAGCTGAAAATTCCCACTGGGACATTGATTGACTGGTCATTGGCATAGTAAATGATTTGAGAGAGAATGTGAGAAATAAACAGTCGGTTGGGCAATCATTCTTTCGACAGACAAGAAGTTGAGGGCAAACAAAAGGCTGTTGACTTAAAAAAAAAAGTACCAATTTTCTCTGAGTGTCAGTCTTCGTCTGTTATTGACACCGTTCAGCAGCAAAGCAGTGACTTTATTAAGTACTACCTCTGCACCAAAAAAATCACCCATAATTGACCGAATTTAAACCCGCTCGTACAGCTACCGATGATGAGCGACGCCAGTTAAACCACAACAAACATTAAAAAATCATCGAAAACAATTTCGAAGACCGTAAAGTGAAGTTGAGTGCGATAGCTGACATCGTAAATACATCACTGGAACGTGCTGGTTTTAAATTGCACGAACATTTGTCCATGACAAAGCGATCACAATGGACCAACAACGACTACCGTGTCGCTGATCCCGGCCGGATTAAATTCGGTCGTCAGCTGAGAGGAGCCGATGAACCCTGTTCGAAGCGACCAAAGGCACACCAGTCAGCTGGAAAGATGCAACTTGCGAGCTAAAGGCCGTTTATGCATAAAATGTTGATACAGAAGACATCTCTGAAGTTTGGTACCTTCTAAAAAATTAAATGAATTCTGTGTAGGGTTAGAATTGGGACCTTTCAACTGTACTTCTTTCAACTGTGGGTCGCCGTGGCGTAGTGGGTTAGTGCGTCAACTCCTACGCAGAGGGTGCCAGGTTCGATACCCGAATTTACCACCTTTCATATTCCACGGCTCCGCCTCTTTCGAGTGACAATGCTCAAAGAGTATTCCTGTCTAGAAAAAGCTTCTCAACTACGCCGTTCGGAGTCGGCTATAAACTGTAGGTCCCTTCCACGCTTGAGAGAACAATAGCACGCACAACACGAGTGGTTGCTGAGAAGCTAGGCCCTGGCCTTCTACGGCTGTAGCGCCACCCACATTATTATTATTAACTGTACACTTTCAATGTGAACGCACCAATGACAAATGCATTGCTCGTGTGTCATTGACATCGAATTCACATAAGACTTCACTTCAAAAAGATAATAAAATTTTCGAGATTTCCGAAAAAAAATTGCGTTTTATTTAAAAAAAAATTGTCCAGTCCTTATTGGAAAACCCAATAGTTGCCACGCCATGCTTTTTTGGGCCCGAGTCATTTTTATTGAATTTCCATTACAACTTATACTAGACAAGAATGACATAAAAATCTATCTTACTATCTAACAATTCATGTCATTAATTCTATCTTACTGACCCTTCGCGTGTACTCTAAAATATTCGAATCAAATTTACTATTTGCCTTCTAAAATATTGTTTCTGTATTTTTTTTTTGTCCTTAGGACTGACTTTATTATTTCAGACTTACTGGCCAAGAAAACTAAGACCTTGATCATACCTGTCCTGCTCTATGTTGTGGAAGCCTGGCCAGTCTCGAAAGCAGATGAAGAATATTTGATATTTCGAGAGAAAAGTTCTGCGTTCAATCCTTGGCCCTGCTGGCGTTGATGGTTCTTGGAGAAGAAGATTCAACGATGAACTGTACGACAGCTTAACCAGCCGTTTACGGATTCATGCCTAAGATGGCTAGGCCATGTAGAGCGCAATGGAACTCAAATAGGCAACACTGTTCCAGCCCGAAGACTCTTCGACTCCGAGCCAGTGGGACAACGCAATAGAGGATGGCTACAAAACCGAGAAAGTAGAGAAGAACCTCAGACAACTTGGCGCACAATTGGAGGCAGTTGTCCAAAGTTCGCGCCAGCTGGAGAGGCTTGTTGGCTGAAGCCCAGGTCCACCCGGACTGGCAGCTAGAATTAGTTAGGGTTATTCTTCATTACACTTCATTACATCGAAGTTATAGCTGCCTACGATTTTGTCCGGATCGTAGACTTTGTGGATTCTTTTTCGATGACAGCTTATATATACTACGTTTTGCGCCTTTCAATCCTCCATTGAGGGGTCGCTGTGTACGAGCAATCAGCTCAATGTCGCCCGTGTATGCCAGCAACTATACGGACTTTTGTAAGACTCTTGTTTCAGCGTAGCCTTGCTTGGCGCACTATACATCAGAGATAATGGATGATAGAGATATCCAACTTCGGCCATTTTTACCCCTAGCCCACAACGAAGATGTAGTGGTAATCCCTTATATATTTTTTCGAGAAAAAAGCGGCAGATTCATGAATTTAGTGGGAATCCATGTACTTTCCATGTAAAATACATGGGTATGTTGTTCGGAAGGTGTTCAAAAGTTGACTAGTATTCTTAAGGGAATTTTCTTACATTGTTATATGGACTTTCGTGAACAAAAATGTATTGCAATGCCCATTTAACTGGAACTATTTGACCTAAAATTAATTCTTAAGTGTATATACAGCCTATTCATAAACCATACCTGACAAATTAATTCAAAAAATGAATTTCTCTTTATACACTTAATTCATGAATTCTGAAAAACTCATGAATTCAATTTAAACAATTTGATAAGAACAATGGCAAGACATTGCAACTGTTACTAATGCATAAAAACGGTTGTCAAAACTTCTTATTTGTGATTCACGCTTCAATAATATTTTTATTATTGGTTAACTGAACGTGTGGATGTATTATTAATTTTTATTCATATTAAAAAATTCACACTATGTTGTGCATTCATTAATTATGTCCAAGTATTTCAGATTGCAAATTGCTCAAAGTTTTAATGAATCGACTTCATGAACATAAGCTTTGTTCGTTCGTTTACCCCTTCATACTGTGTTTAAAATTGAACACAGAAATTTGACAAAAAAACGTTCAAATAACGAGCGAATTTTCAAATAAGAACTCTAATTCACCCCATTACTAAGGTGGGGAAGGGTATCAGCTGGTCCACAGCAGTTCTCAAGAGCTCACGCGTATTCACAGACAGGAAACAAAAAGCGTATAAAAAACGCTGTCAGATGAAATCAAGGGGCAAGGGAGGTAGAAGTTGGATATCTCTATTATAGGTTATCTCTGCTATACATTCTTATTATTACCTAACCTAAATCTAAACCTAATTATTATTTTTTTTTTTATTTTTTTTTTTATTACGTATTAAAACCGCAGAAGGCACTATTGCGAGGGCGATTCTACACAAAATCTCAATTATTTGAGCAGATCACGTCCGACGCGTAGTTAACTCTTCACACAAGTTATCAGCTAACGTTTTGACACATGTGGTGAGAGACAGATTGTATATTTAGCGGCTCTCTGGCGGCAAGATATGTGGACGTCAATGATTTGAACTTCAAGATACAACTGTTGTTACCGAGTAACTTAGTGTGAAACAAATCTATCGATATAGTTTGCGATACCAACGATGGGGTAAATTATCCAGCAAGACTCATGGAATTTGTCAGCCACGCGATTAGTCATTGAAAAATTGATGAAAATCGTTGTCGAAACCAGCATATTGATTGTGAAGTTCCAAGGAAAAGATTTATTACTACCACAAATCCCAATGTTTCCCCACAGATATAGGGTAAACTACCCTAATTCAAGCCCCTTCATGTCCAAAAGCTAAGCGCCTGCTTTTCGTACAATAACGGTATCTTAACAGAAAAAATCCGTCATATCATTTCTTTTTATTGTATAATTCATTTTCAGGAAATTCGTCCTCAGTTGGTAAGGAATATTCAAAGTGTTTAGTAGTGTTCCGTAAGTGGGAAAAAAATCAGTGTAATTTGTGAAATTTCTTAAGAAACTAGAAACTTTGACTAAGAAGATAAGTGATTTTCTTTAATTTTAAGTTACCTGTTTAAGGCTTAATGCAACAATAATAATGTATAATTTATTATTTCAAAAGCAAAAGTAAGAAAAAATAGTTACTTATTAAAATATATTGGTTGGAATAAATACTGGGACGAAAAAAATTAGGAAATCCAATAACAAGCCAGTAACGAGCCCGTCCAATTTTCAACCAAAAATTAAAAGACGGCATTTTATGTAGATTGACTTTTTACTGATAGCATTTCTAATTAATGTTTTTATGCAATATGTGACAAGTATGTTAGTATATTAATTCCAAGCTTTGCTATAAAAGTTGTTACATATAGAAATAATGCCATTTGAACTGTATAAGTTTGATTAGGTATGTTTTCAGAATCAAGACAATGCAATTTTTGTTCGGGAGTACTAGATTGACCGTCTTAGATTCAAGATCAAATTAGATATTTATCAACGGGGACACAAACTTTTAATTTTTACTTATGAAAACCTTTATGTTTCGGAAATTTAATTGTGCTATTCGTTGTTGTTTTGTACTGCATCGATTAGGACAAGCTACCAATTTTTGGATACTATATAATAATGTTTTATGCTATACCTTTTGAACGTGTAAATACATACGTACAAATTTTATAATTATACAAATTTTTATAATCAACATTTCAAATAAAATTGTGTTTTGGAACTAAGATTTGTTCATTCCATCCGTTGGTTATTCATTTAAAACCCATTGATCTATCAACAAAAAATGTATGGACGCAAATATGCAACGTTATTTATATGTGTTTGACTAATTTTCGTTATGAGTTTATTTAATAATGTTTTCCTTCCTACCTTTTAAATCAATTAACTATTAAATAACGATGATTTAATTTATATGCTATGATTTATATGCGGGCCTCTTTATTGGAACGCTAAGGGCTTGAATTTGAAGGGGGGGGGGGGGGGGGGGGCACTAACCCGGTGCTGGCTGCTGGCTTATGTCTCATTTTCTACTTTATTTAAATTTATTAAATTTGAGTCGTATACTTACAAAGAGTTACAGTAATACACCAAGCTTTCCTTAAATGATAAAATTGTTTTCATATATCTAAGTAATTAACTTTAAGAGAGCAACGAAAGTCAAACCTTTCCTTAAGGGGCTCGCTACTGGGTATTTTACCCTATTAATATCAGCTTTTGGTGGTCGCCGTGGCGTAGTGGGTTAGTGCGTCGACTCCTACGCAGGGGGTGCCAAGTTCGATACCCGAATTAACCACCTATCATAATTCACGGCTCTACCTCTTTCGAGCCACTGACAATGCTCAAAGAGTATTCTTGTCTACAAAAAGCTTCTCAAATTCGCCGTTCGGAGTCGGCATTAAACTGTAGGTCCCTTTCACTCATGAAAGAACAATAGCACGCACAACACACGTGGTTGCTGAGAAGCTAGGCCCAGGTCCACCTCGGACTGTCGCGCCACGCATATTATTATTATAATATTAGCTTTTTGATCGATTCGAGTTTAGTTTAGGTCAAATCATCGTGGTGTCATCCAACCATCCTTTGTTGCTGTCGTTTCAGAGGAAATAACAAGATCAGGAATATAGCCTCTAATGGGATGCACCAAAATGGATGTCTTTAATAGTTCTATATACATATTATGAGTATTCAGTTTTAATCCGAGAACCAGTTATTTGCTAACCTGTGATTGCCGCAGAGTAGTGCTTAGATTCGCCGACTCTAGCGTATAGATTGAATGATTAATGGACGTAAGGGAACCTGAGACAATTAAAGCAATCGCCCGAGTACAGAAAAATAATATATAGTCAGTGTAAAAAGTCTGCGTACATTACCACCCTTTCTAGAAAAACAGCTAAGACGCTTATACTTTTATCGAAAACAATAATTTTTTTTTTTAAGGTATAATGTTAATTATACCTTCTCATCGTAACGTAAGTGTTTTCTAATCCTCCACATTCGGGAACTCAACAGATCTCAATTTTTGGAAAATACCACTGAAAATGCCGCTCAAAAAGTGCAGGACAAATGTGCGTACATTTATCTTTAAGGCTGACTTTTTTCCCGATTCCGGTCCATCTTTCACTTCAATTTATATTTTCATTTTCGTCTTTCATTTAGTCGAGCGCTTGAATTATGTGAGGGCGTATGTATTATCATAATTTTCTTCACTTTTAACAGTTTTTTTAAACTAAAATTATGAACATTCTTCCATACAAAGAGTTTTAGAAAACTATGCACAAACTGGACATTTTACTTCGAAATACAGATCTGGACGCCCAGCAGTACTTGCAGCCAGAGAAAAACGGTCAGTTTTGGCTGAAGTAAAAGAAAATCCAAGAATAAGTGCTTCTAAAATAGTTAAGATAATCCAAGAGAAGTTTGAAAAGTCGGTTATCCGGAAGGAAAAAAACCCTATATTTCATAAATCAACCGAAAGAAGCGTGTGGTTTTTGCCAAGGAGAATATTGACAAGCAAGAAAGACTTTCGAATAGTGTATTATTTTCAGACGAAAGCAAATTTTGCATATTTGGATTAAATGGGCGCGGTACTGTGTGAAGAAAACCAGCAACCTATTTCCAACAGTTAAACATGGTGGTGGCGGGGTCATGGTATGGGGGTGTATGGTAGCAAATGGAGTTGGGAACTTAAAATTTATTGAAAGTACAATGGATATATTCCAGTATTTCAACATAATAAAAAAAAATCCGTGAAAGTGCCAGTAAACTAGGCTTGGGTGATCTTTTTATATTTCAACAAGCTTACTTCTTACATTGTAAGGCTTTGGCTACTGAGTAATGTTCCAAAACAGTTGCATACACCTCCGCAATCACCAAACCTTAATCCCATAGAACATTTGTGGGAGTAGTTGGACCGGCACATCCGCCAACATAACATATCATCCAAAAATATTCTCAAAGAAAATAACTGCTGAAGATACGAAACGCTTAGTAAATTCAATGGGTAAACGACTGACGGAAGTCATATTCAGAAGGGTAACCAACAAAATATTGAAATATTTTTAATTCTATTCGCTTAGTTTTAAATGGTGTATGCAGACTTTTTGCGTGTTCTTTTTCGACCTTGGGTTCCTTCAATCTACATTTTACGAAAACTGTCAGTTATTTTTGTTTTTTTTTTTAATTACTTAATTAATATTGACTAAAATTAAGTCAATAAAACAGATTTTATTTGTTTGATCGATTTGTTTGTTTTTTTTTTTTCATTGTAATGAAAGTTTACAAAGCATGAAACTTTTTGCACTGACTGTATGATCATACCAGTTAAAAAAGAGATTAAAAAAATATATATAAAAATCCGCTAACAACTTTGTTCTTCCTACACCTTTGTACCATAAATATCTAAATTACAAGAAAAAAAACTAAATTGGTTGAAAATTACGGGCCGTAGAGGGAAATATACATACTTATTTTGCCACTGAGATTTATATAAATAGATCGTGACGATAACCACCATTTTCTTCAGTTTCGTTAAGTTTCGTTCGATAAATGCCTGTTGTAATACATATTGCGTAAGTTTCCAGAAGCAATTATAGGCACTTTGTTGCCTCTGGCTTATTTTCTCTCGGTTTTGACATACGCTAAAGTCATTTGTGATTAGGCCTCAAATTTAAATCCAAACGTAAGCACAAGTCACAGTTGAATTTCTTTCAACTGAGAATGCTCAGAACTTTACCTTTCTGAGTCGGCTCAATACTGTAAACCGCTTCCACTCGTGTGGTGAGAGGTATGCTAGGTGAGAGGGACTGCTAGTGGGAATCCACCAGCACACTTAGACCATTTTTTGGTCCATTGTACCACCGATTGAGCACTCCAGTGGTAATGCCGTAGGTTATGTTAGGTTAGGTTGAGGTGGCTGACTGCCGCGCTTACGGACAGCAGACACACTTAGGCCAAGCATAGGCCCATTGTGTTACCACGTGGATCTGAGGCTACCTATTCCGCAAACCAATTTGTGCTTTTGATAAAGCGAAGAAGAGGGCTGATTCTGATGCTGCTCAGTTCAGCCAGATAAGCAAATAAATGGGCCCCCAGAACTCTGAATCTACGGGATGAGCGAGCACTGCAGCTACATAGCAAGTGTTCGATGGTTTCTTCCTCATACTCGTCCATGCAGCGTATTTTAGGGAAGGCCTAATCTAGAGGCGTGAGTTGCGAATGCACAAGGCCCGTTTAAAACGCGAATAAGAGATCTGAGGATTGGCCTGCTTAATCTGATCAAGCTTAGCGATCACTTGGGATCGATCATAGGCCATAGTTGTTTGGTAATGAGGTATCCTGTGCCAGATATCCATCAGCGAGTTTCAAGATTTAGCAGATGTTTTATGGTAGCGATAGGCGTGGAGGGTGGGTCTCCACCAGGAAAGAGTGTAGAATTTGTGCCCTTTCTAGCGAGTTCGTATGCTTCGGAATTCTCTGGAATGCCACAGTGTCGCGGCACCCACATAAGTTGGATGTTAAAATACTTGGCCATCTCGTTAAGAGATAGGCGGCAATTAAGGGAAGTCTGGTAATGCCGTAAATTGATTAGAAATGGTGACTGGACTAGATTTGTAAACCAGATAAAAGCGTATTAACTTTGCCTTCACTGGGATTCGAACCGGGGACCCCACTAACCAAGGGAAGACATCCACCCAGTCGATCATGTCTAAACTCGTGAGAAATCAATAATATCACGAGATGTGTGTTAGCGGTTGAAGCAAGTCCCAGATCCACAACAGCCTGCCATTACATTAATTTCCTGTTGAACACAAATTTATCTCTGTCACCTAGTATACATGGCATGTCATGGTTGTGTATGTTTAGTGTTGTAATACTCGCATTGTTCTTTAACCTTTCGGGATTCAACCACCCACCCTCGTCAGCAAGCACCATCCTTCCTTAGCTGTGCTCAGTAGTTCCCCCGCCAAATTAGTTCACATACCCTCCAAGCTGTGCGCGTGTGCGTTGATCTTGGTCGAAGTTGCTGTGCTAGTGCATAAAGAACACTAATTATCCGAGTGTGCACACAATCTCAAGTCTGAAGACGTCGGACCTCCTTCGCTTCCCCACATTTGATGCAGAAGCTGCATCATGTCCAAACCGTCACCCACATATGCCAAGTGGATTTAGGTCCGCACAGCACGGGCCGTTCTTTTCCAGAGAAAACCCCTTATCGTAGCCAACATAAGAATGCATGAAGATGTTTCGCAGAACCTGCGGTCCACCTGCATGCAATTAACCATTTTAATAAAACCACAAGAACAAGATACCTGCGTCAAGGCGTGGTCAAGTGCAGTGCAATCATCGCCATTAAACACCAATCCCATGAGAGTATCGCACCGATTCAGTCGAAATCATTTGGGGTTCTTGCGCGAGGTGTACGATTACCGATCACAGGTCGGCGCTTGGCGATTTTATCGCCCCCCCTTTTTGTTGGCCATCACAGCGGTTCGTGCGGCTCATCTTTCCGAGTCGTTAATTCGGTTTTATTTTCGGTTGACCGAATTCGTTTTGTTGCGCTGTGATGAGTATTTTTGGTGACAAGATACGCTCTTCATTCATCCGGGCCTGTGATGACTGGCACGGGAGATGTTTGAATGGAGATGTCTGGCAGCTTGCCCTCCCACAGTATGCCCGTTTGTGTATTATTTATCCTCCTTCGTCTTTGCGATGAGTTTCGCAAAGTAATGCGCCTCGTTTCGGCTTGGTCATCGCGGTTGCATTCATCTGCTGTCGTTGAGAGTGAGAGACACTTTTGTTGTTTTGGGAATGACCCTACTGCGGCGACGGTCGTTTGGAGGGAGATTTTATTCGCTTCGGGGTAAATGACACATTGGGGGATGATTTAAGTTTAAGGAAGCACAATTTCATATCGGATTTTCATCGCTCATTCGGCTGGTTTCGCTGTAAAGCAGCTCAATGCATTCATGGATGGATTTATATCCGCAATGACTGATGGGTCGTGTGTACTTAAAATATTAAGCCCTCGTCCTTTGAGAATACTTCCGATTAGTCATGTAATCTGCAACGTGGCCAGTTAAATTATTAACCAAAAGACCACACTTAACATGCATTCATGTTATATTTTGTTTCCGGTGTCCACTTGTTTTTGCATTGAATACGTTTCTTAAATGACGTTCATATGGGCTCCAACTTTTCAAATAAAATACACAGTACATATTTTTATTTTTTTTATGGTTTGCGCCAATGGATGTGTAATCTTCTTCAAGATACTGGTAACCCGTGTTATCACCATGAACGATTCACGGGATATTGTTCTCCTTTTTCCTCTCACCACCTTCTACCACTCTCCCCGCGGAACTGCCGTTAGGTATTACTTCGCAGGGTTGGCTAGCATATCACGCTATGTGATCTATATTTGCCAATTCGGCTTTCCTTTCTCTTTCGCGCCTTCGTAGCTCGATCCGCACGCTTGTAATATAGGAACAGGTCACCAGACATTTGTCAGCTGACTCCGTCATATGGCTAACTAGGAGCTCGGGAGTTGGTAGACATTCTCTCGTCACGGCAAAGCGTCTAAAATGGAATATTGCGTGATTTGCGTCTTCAGCTTCGCCCGCGCATTCTGGACAAGTGGGTGAGCTGTTGTGACTGAATCTGTGGTGGTATTTCCGGTAACCCCCATGGCCCGACAAGAGCTGCGTGAGGTGGTTGTTGCAGTTCCCGTGAGCTCTCGTTGTCCGTTGCTTCTATTCTGGGTATAAATTTATGGGTCCATCTACTTTTGGTTGTGGTGTACCACCTGGCTTGCCACACAATTGGTGTTGCCCTTTCCTCATTTTTCAGACTTCTTGGGCTAGTCTCTGCGTGATTTGCAGATCACCGTAGGTAGATCCTTTGCATTTCGTTGGCGAGAATGTCGATCGGGATCATACCCGCAATGACGCAGGCTGCTTCTTATGAAATTGTTCGGGAACCGCTGATTGCTCTTATCGCGCAGAGGTTGTATGATGTCGAGAGCTTCCTTGCTGCTTCCGTGTTCGCCAGGGCCCCCGACCAAACTGGTGCAGCGTAAAGAAGTATTGAGCTTAACACTGTGGAAAGCAGGATCCTTCTCGCATATCCATGTACATATTATGTTTGCAATTACATCCCTGCCCACCCTAAATACTCTCGTACATCATTTGGAATTTTATTGGCATGGCCTGCGAGTGATATTGCCAAAAGAACGCCATTCAAACGCCCAGAGTCTTGAAAATCAATTTAAGCTGATTTCATACACATGCTTCAGAGTTGGTCATATTTCGTTCAATTAACATATTCTTGTTGACTTCTTGAATTTCTCCTTCGTTAACGGATAACACCGTAAAAGTTGAGAATATTTCGCAAACTTCTCGCTTCTCTTCCTCCGTGCGGGCAAAGTCGTAAAACAATTTCGTTCAAAATGACTTTCTAATTTGAAAATCCGACATCAATTCCCGGTCATTTTACAAGACTGCTGAATATGTAAACCGTACCAGCTACGGAATAGCTAACCGCACAGAGGAACGATCACAAATTCGCCTGACGCATGCGACTAGTGACACTTATTTGTCGAATTTGTCAAACCATCTCCATTCACGCTGCCACAAGAAGGCAAAAACAAAAGTCTATGCGTATGCTAATCAAGACGTTGGGTGGTGTGCATGAACGGAACGAAAACAATGTGTGCGCCAGTGGAGCGAAGACGCGACTGGTCGCGCATTAGGTTGATTAATCGAAGTCGATTTACGACTTTTGACTGACGCTACCCACTGCCCGCTGGCCACCTAGATAACTGGACTAATGAGGACTGTATTATGGAAAATAATACACAAATGCTCAGGCGAACAGCTGGATAAGTTATATGGGCGCATATATCTCCATATTTCAAGGCAGCTCGTATTTATTGCAGCATAACAGAAGTACACCTCACTCTTCTCCCACACCGAAGGTGTGCGCAAATAAATATTTATCAACCCACTGAACTGTTTGCCTGATAACGGATGAGGCGAGGGATGCGTTCATTTTGGCCGGTGCGGCGGGTGGGGTTACTGATGAGATGCTTAAACTGTCGTGACAGTTGATAAGCACCTCCGAAGTTGGTGACTGTTTGAATAAGTGAGATATAAAATTCCCAACCTTGCCCAACAAGGTCGGCAAATCCGTTTTTTTGGTGCTAATTCAAGCAGAACTGGGTCACTCAGTTGGCAGAGTTCAATGATCAGAGAGGCGCTTCCATTTTCCTAAGCAAATTACTTCCCACAATCGCAGCAGAGTGCTTTGAGGGTGACTAATCGTAGCAGGCTAAGAAGTTTGTTTTTTTTTTGTTTTTTGTTCAGAAATAGAATTAAATTTTACATAAAGAGTGAAATGTAGCGATGTAGCGATGGGCGATGGCGAATCAATCTCACAATCGAATAAATTGGCAATTGTTAAAAATTGAATTAGATTGTCGATTTATACGGTTTCATTAGAAAACAATCGAATAATAGTCGAATCGAAGTCTACAATTTATTCACAGTACTATTACAATCAAGTGAAAGGCATCAGTGTACTTATTGTATTTTAATGGAAATACAGTCAAACCTCTGTAATTGGACCATCCTTAAGCCGAATTTTCTATAAGTCGTATAAAATTTCTGAAAAATATTTGTTCTCGTGACTATTTGACTTATGGACAGAATTATGGATTAATACTTGCAGCGGATACCCCTTCGATCCAACAGCAACTCAAATGTGCAGAACAGCAACTGACAAACTGCATGAAACTACATTGGCCTGGATCGCAGAAAGAATGCCTGAAGTATCTGACATTTTTTCGAATTCATCAAATCTCACATCTGGTTATTTTCTTCTTCTGGTGGCGCTACAGTCCGGGGTGGACCTGGGCCTCAACCAACAAGTCTCTCCAGACGGCACGATCTTTAGACAGCTTTCTCCAACTGCACGCACTAAGTTGTGTCTCCACCTTGGTGCGCCATCGGTTCCGTGGCGTCCTCTATTGCGTTGTCCCACTGGTTCGGAGTCGAAGACTCTTTGGGCTGGAACAGTGTACATGCCCCAGCCATCTTAGGCGTTGAATCCGTAGACATCATGCCGCTGTACAGCCCGTACAGTTCGTGGTTGAATCTTCTTCTCCAATACCCATCAACGCAGACAGGAAGAAAGATCGCACGCAAAGCTTTTCTCTCGAAGAGACCAAGTGCTTCTTCACCCGTTTTTGAGATTGTCCATGCCTCCGCACCATACAGCAGGACAGGGATGATCAAGGTGTTATATAATGTTAGATTGGTCCTTCGAGAGAGG
The DNA here is from genome assembly GCA_964034865.1 of Eristalis intricaria. NCBI lineage: Eukaryota > Metazoa > Arthropoda > Insecta > Diptera > Syrphidae > Eristalis > Eristalis intricaria. The sequence continues at coordinate 109,421,544 of OZ035873.1, read as the reverse complement.
ACTCTACTACACAATTGCCTCTTGAGCCCAAAGAAACAGGTACACGGTTTTAAATTACTTATCTTTCTAAATTATCATTAGTTTACCTATTTTTGTCTAAAGTATTAAATAATAAAAGTTCTTCGTTACTACTTGGACTACTAAAATTCATATTCACACTTTTTTTTTGTTATGATATGGATTAATGTCATAATTTTATTCTAAAGTTAAATTTTGTTTAGATTTTAATATCCAAGCGTACAAACGAAAAGGAAACCTTTTGAAGTCAAGCTTTTTGTCTCGTCTTAATTCGATTATATATAAGTTATAGTTTCCTTCGCGATGAAGTCGAAAAAAACCTTAAGTTTTTCTTTTAGGGCAATTACTGTCCGCTTTATTGTGCTCCATCGAACTGAACTTAAGACCTACCTTATGATGCATAGGTCAGCATTTTTATTCTCAAAATAATGATGTTGCAATATTGCTGATCGCGATTCTCGCAAATTGCTGGAGTGTCTGGAGCATATGACACTTTGGGTGAACAGGTACATCGGACGTTGGCCTACTTTAATTGTTGTGATTGGAGCGTGAGCGTTATATGTCAAGTGAGAGTATTGCACCCGGCTGGTGGAATGCGACTTGTAACTTTGTGGTGTTAACTATAAATTTGATGAGACGAAGATAGGTTCAGAGAGTAGATTTTTGTTTGTGTCGTTCCGTTGGGCAAACGATTTTCGTAAATAATAGACCTATTAGCCGTAACTACTGGCTGGGCCATGGACTGCTCCAAACCCGAAGAGTCTTCGACTCCGAACCCGTGGGACAACGTAATAGAAGACGACCACGGAACCGATGGCGCACCAAGGTGGAGACACAACTTAGTGTGCGCAGTTGGAGACTGCTAAAAATCGTGCTGGCTGGAGGGGCTTGCTTGTTGAGGCCGAAGTCCACCCCGGTCTGTAGCGCCACCAGAAGAAGAAGGAGCTGTAGAGAGTGGTAGTTTTTGATTTCAAAAATTAAGTAAAAACACGCGATTCCGAGGATTTCTGTCTAATGCTTTGGAGAATATATATAGAGTCCTGTAGGGGTATCAAATCTTGTTGCCCCAACAATATATAGCGTTATCATACATCTATATATATTTGCGTTTCTTTTTTTTCTAATAAAATCAAAATTGTAAATTTTAAAAATGAATTTTAACTCAACATCGAATTATAATTAGTAAAATTATTTTTGAGTAACATTTTGTTAAAAGTTTCAAGGTCCTTACTTGGGCCACTCAAATATTTTTCGAATGTGCATGGTTGGGAGGGGTATTTGGGGCCTAAGCAACACCGCAGTCGCAGACTCAAGCAAAATAGATCCACTTAATTTTTTTTCGTATCATATCCTTTTTATTTCCTTCGACCACATCTTTTTTTGTACAGTTTAGTGCCACAGAGCCCCGGACTGAAGCAGCCGTCGACTTAAAGTACTCACCCCACTCTGTTTAGGAAATTTTTAATCTCAACCCAGGCCGAACATAACAACTTCGATGGTGGAGGATCAAGTGGCCTGGAGTCCTCTCGTCAGTGCTTTGCCCCCGCGACCTCTTTAGTAGACCATGCGGGTAATGATGAGATCTGATGAGCGAATACATACGCGCAGCATTTTCTTTGTACCTGACCGGCTTTAGGCCTCTTAGCCCTCTCCTTGAATGACCTCAGCAACTCAAAAGCATTTCCGTCGACACTATATTCCGCTTCATAAAAAGCTCAAATTGGTTCTCTTCTTGTTGATAGTTGGATTCAATTTGGGCGGTAGGTTAGGTTAGCTAGTGGGGCTGCTAGTGTATACACACTTAGACTTTATCGGTCCATTGTGATACCCCTAGTCAGACTACTACCACTGATTGACTAGTCCAGTGATGTGTGGCAAATCATGACTGGACCAAATTTGAAAACCATTTAAAAGCTTATTAACTTTGCTTTCACTGGGATTCGAACCGGGGACCCCGCTAACCAAGGGCAGGCTCTCTACCAAATACGCCATCCAGTCGTTAATTTCGGCGGTAAAATCGACCTAGGTGATCAAAGCCCACTCTTAGCCGCTTCAATCTATGCTGTCAGGGTTTGTCCTTGGCTTGTCAAATGGTTTTCTGTGGAAGATGATTGCAAGACTTGCTGCAAGAACGATAAACAGAATCAATAACTTGATTTTCTGTACTGCCTAACTCCATTGCATCGCTAGGATATTCGTAAAGCCTTCGTTAGAATTTCTCCACCACGGCACCCACGTTCTGATTCATGGTAGAACAGCGGTGTCACTCATCTTCAACATCGCCTGGTGAGCTGTAGGCGACACAACTACGTCCGCATTGATACGCGGAGGTACTCTAGTACTGATTCCACCTCAGGGTATTCCCCTTCCTTGTGGCTTAAAGCCGTCCTTATCCCCCACCATCCATTCCCCTCCCTATGCAGAAAATAACAAGCACCGACTCAATGCCAAGAGTCGGTATAAACAAGGAAGAGAATGGAAGCTTGAATATCTCCATGAGTCTGAGTCAAAGAATGCTAAGTGCTCAAAATACCCTAAAAACCGTCACTGGAACACCAAAAGCAACGTGTTCCGTCTCTCAAATCAGGCCGATATGCGAACACAATGCCCATCTCAAAAACTCCGTCAAACTCCACGCACCCCACAGAACACCCACCACAACGTTAAGCTAAATTCGAACTCCAAACGACCTTCAGCGCACTTCCGATTGAGGCAAAGCCCTCCGCGCAAATGCACCTGCTGCTTGATCACTCGCCTCACGCAAAACCCCGCTCTCACTTACACTCTCAACGTGTACCCCACAATTACAACAAGAACGCGGCGAAATCAAGTTACAGCGGCGAGCAGGAATTTAGGGAACCACCGCCTCACACACACTCGCACACGTCTCAAGAGCGGGCCGGGCTGCCGGTGCGGCTTACGCGAATTGCAAAACAACTGAGAACCTCACAAGCGATAAAAAAATATACAGAAAACGAGAACAACACAGAAGAAGAAGAACACCAAGAATAGGAAAGAGAATGGCATGTAAGTAGGGTGTAGTTGTAAGTGGTATGGCGAATTCGCCAAAAGCCCAGCAGAGAGTGCGGCCAAAGAGAAAGAAGACCGCAAACAGATCAAAACAGAACAGAACGAACGAATAAAAAAAAAAAAAAAACGATACACAACCCGGGATTCTTCTGCGTGGTTCAACGAGCGCCGCCGCTTTGGACTTGGATGAGCTCTGCTCAGCTGGGGCACAAAAGGTATATAAGAACCTGCCGCAACCACCAATTGAGCAATACTTGCGACGGGACTGTGGGATCGCGACGAGGTTCTAGAGTGAAACACTGGCAACTAACCGCGACTGGACCTCAGTGGTGCAAAGTGAATTCAACCCCTAAACGAAGTGAAGTGTCCCGCGATCAAATTCATTCGTACGTTCTACGTCCAGCAGTTCGGACAGTGCTCGCGGTGTGTGTTTGCGCGTTTTCCGGTTTCCTTTTGGATTATTACAAGGATAAGTCCGGATTTACACGCTCGTCCACAAAAAAATCCATTTAAATAGTGCCCAACGACTGTTCAGTGATCTGCTCAGAGGACGAGCAAAAAATATAAAATACACACCAAGGACGGCCCAGCAACCTGCTCAAGGACTTTGTCCACCACCAGCCGCTGACGGACGGAATAAAATTTCGCATAACTCACATCAGGTATGTGTTTTCCACCGAACGAAATCTCGTTGGTTCCCAGCCACCGGTAGTGGGCATGGAGCACGAAAGCTCTCCGACTCCGTGGCTCCATGACTACCACCGGGGCGCACATAAATTCAGTGTCAGGACGATAAATCAATCACCTGGGCCACAGTGTTGACTAAATGAACGCATTCGCTGGCCCGCAGACTGTGCTACATGTAAACGTCGTTTCGCTAAGGAGTCTAGAAAACAATGTCTTTGTCAGGATAGATGGGGCATAACGTCCGTCCGGGGTGCGTGAGTGCAGTTCGGAGGAAGCTCCCATGCCCGCTCGGTTTAATTTATGAAAACACAAAACGAATGAGTGCCACAGGAATTCATCAGTGCCGCAGGCACACGAACAAGGCGTTTTAAGCTCGCTTTAGGTGGAATTGGTTCGTTGATTTGCGAATGATTTCTCCCCCTCCAGCCGGTCGTACAGGTGGGTCGGGATGTGCGACGTGCTAGGAATGCAAAGCACTCTCTCGCATCGCGTTGAACGACTCGTGACAATGGACGTCTCAATTGATGAGTCTGGATGTGTCTTTATTCAGTGATCGTAAGATTATATGGTAATACGTCAGTTTCGCACTAGGCTTTGAACAGTGGCGAGGTGGGGTTCCTTTATCACTCGGCAATGGGATGTGCAAAAAAAAAAAATGGAAATTGTTTTAGTGACCCATTTGAGTGGCGAATTTGTGTGCATCTATTCATTCTGAAAAGGAGTTCAGATGGTCGCTGAGAGACAGTAGGGGACCTAGATCTGGCAGACGGACAGGTATAATTTTTGCGAGTGAGAGCTTGCGACACATTGTGTGTCTTCTTGAAGAAATGAGGGAGGTGAACATTTTCATCGTTCTGTCAACGAAAGTAGAAAATGTAAATCGTCTCCCAATTTTCTGACAGACTATGGGCAGCTTCTTACGTTTATTTCAAATTTATTCTGTTTCTACTCCGTTGGGATATATTCTATCCAAGCGATCGAGACTCCTCTTTCACACAGAAACTGAACGGTTTTTATGTCTCAGATCAATAAATCAAATTAAACACAATGTTTCCTTTGTTTTGAGAGAATGAATAGTCCTTAGGATTATTTGTGGATGACTTCGGTCATGCGGCCGCTTCTTGTCGTAGGGCAAACGTATAGTCACGTGAACGTAATTAGAAACGCCAAATAATTAAAATGCTCGGATCTTAAGAAGCATCTTTGTCGTCACCTGAAATTTTATTTAATCAGTGAACAATACGTGTGAACACACTCTAACCTATTTCTTCCACTTCGCTCCATTAAACCTCTAATGCCTTATTTTTTGATTCGATTCAATTTAGTTTTCATAAAATCGTATGAAGGCAACAAAGACAAAGAACAAAGAATCTGCAAAAAAAGAAATTTAAAAATAAAACGTTGGACCTTTTGCAGGTAATAATCCAAAAACCGCCTTGCGTTGTTAAGGGACAAAAAATCTATACACGCGTGAAATTTGAAAAGGGCAAAGTATTCCTAATAATGCTGTATTACTTCCCACTTTGATTTATAAGCAATTTTATTTTTATTTTTTCTTTGGTCGAAAATCTTGTTTGAACAAAAATATTTGTTTTCGTCCAAAAGGTGTTTTCGGCTTTAAACGAACTTAGCTTGCAAAGAAACTGCACTACAGCCGTGATATAAATTCCGATGGAAAGTGCAGTGCTTAAACTAGAACGAGGATTTTTTAAAGTTCCGAAATAAAGAATCGTTACCACTGTACGCATTCAAACGTATACCCCGCCTAGAGGCGGTGGAAGGCATTAGAGGGTTAAGTGTGTCCTCACTTGCAATACCCCCAATGAGCCAGGGATAGAGCAACCTCGACACTGCTGGGTTTACCGATATCATCGTCGCCAAATCCTTTTGTACGCATTTCCTTACCGGTGGAATTTTTTACAACAACGAACAATGAATTGGGCTTTTCGGTCTGTAAGCATTTTCGGGATGACGGGCTCCGAGGCTTAAGGGGTTAAGCCACTCAAGAGGCTGAAAAATAGGATTTTTTTATCGCAAATACTACAAAATAAGTCGAGATTGAGTACATATTAGTGACTAGCCGTATTTTTTTCATCGCTATCGATAGTGAAGTGAAGTAAGATGCAGAAAAACGATTCGCAGTGGCTTTGGTTGGGTTCGCAGTGGGTTTGTTCGAAATTGATGTAAAAATGTATGAAAAAAAAAAATTCGAAAATTTGTATTGGCAGTCACTTTTCACTGCAGATATTATAGGCAGTTATAGACAGTAGGTTGTTGTATGTGCTTTACGTGCAAAATTCTACTTCACTTGGTTTTTGAAAAAAACGCGGTTACTGTATTTAACCATTTTTTGAAAGCTTTTTTTTAATAACGAGAGCCATCGAAAAAATGTACCCACTCTCATTTCGAATTTAGTTCCCAAAAATTACAGAAAAATCAATCAAATTATTTTTTCGCTTGTAAAGTTGGAAATGCTTCTATTATTTTTAAATTTGATGCCATTTCTGTTTGGTAGTTAACAAGATCAACATGGAATCTGAATTGGAATGGAATCATTGTTGGAAAATCAACATGGAATCTGAATTGGCTGTAAGAAAAAATATAGTTAAGTGTCACTTCGCACACTCAGGGTGGACGAATATAAAAATCGCAAAGGAACTAAAGGTTAATAGGAAAGCAGTTGCCACAGCTTTTAAGAACTATACAGAGAACCTGTCATTTGAAAGATAAGAAGGTTTTGGTCTAAAAGCTGGTTTTTCAAGGAACCCGAAAAAGGTCACTAAGATTTGGAGCCGCCTTGATAAAAATCCCAAAATTTCTGAACGTTATTTGCCAAACATATCAGAATGTTCAACTTTTTTAGTTCATAGTGAAGAGAACTATCGGCTTGAAAACATATGAAATCCAAAAGGTTCTAGATCGAAACGTAGAAAAAAAATTGCATGAGAAGCAACGGGCACGACATTTGCAATAAAATTTCGAAGGGTACATTTTTTCGATGGCACTCCTTAACTGCTTTTAAAAAATTGTAGAGTGAACCAAAGCTTTTTTCCGCAGTACAATTATTTTTAAAATATTGTACAGTGAAAACTCCTACAAAGACGGAGAATGGAGTTGTAAGTCCATGGGAATGAATCAAACTTCAATCCATGATCCACGATTGTGAGAGATTGTCCGCTCTGGGGGATTGTCCGAATAACAGAGTTGTCCGTAATAGGAACATATTATCGTTTTCAGGCAGCTATTCATTCAATAGCCTTGTGGAAATGTCTGGCATTAAAATTCTGGACATAGCAAAATTTATAAAAAAAAATTGGCTGTATCCCAGCAAAGGCGTACATCATCCAGGATATGCCACTAGCATACCAGTAGGTATCTTCAGGTGTTAGTACCCAAAGCACGTTAGCTGCCAATTAGTGACTGGATCCAATCAGGATTTAAGTGGGCCAGAACTGTTGCAGTTCGGGCAATCACATTAACCTAACCTAATCTATCGTTTTCATTTCTCGAATGTCAGTTGACACAAATCACTGCTGAATTTGTAAAGAAACTCGCAATCAAAAACTATAGGAAGTGGACTCTGTAGAGCACAGGATAGTAACTGCTGGCGAAATATCCTCTGGGCGGACGAAACTAATATGAATTGAAAATGCCCGATAGCAAGACACTTGTACGACGACAAGAAAAACAGTCAAACATTGTGGAGGAAGTCTGTTGAAACGGGATTGTTTCTCTTGTTCATGGCAAGAATTTGACTTATTTTATTTAATTCATTTTTGTTTAATTCCGACTGCTCGATTCAATGAAATTTAAGACAGGTAGTGGAAGTCTGAGTTCATTTACTTTTGTCCAACACTGTTTATAAAGGGTGGCCCAAAATAAACACAAGATTTGAATAAAATTAAAAATACAGTACCTACATAGATTGTTATTTTTTAATGAATCATGTAGTACTTAGGATATAGCTATCTACGGACTGACGGATCAGGCAAGTGCCCTCCACGGCCTGTTGGCACATACGCACTGTTTTGTGAAAATTTCGCATGACTATTCTGCATAAATGTGGCTCAGCTCAATTTCGTTAATGCTTCAGCATTATTTTTTCCTCCTCCGGGCGGTTCTAAGCTTGTTGACGTAAAAGTAAATATATTGATTTTCACTCATTGAACTCATGAACTAATTGAATTGTCTAGCGGTCTGTATGGCATGTGACACCGTCTTGTTGAAAAATACGTATTGGCCATATTGTTATCAGCAGTTTCGGTAGCAAGAAATGAATTTCTCAATTAATCCCGTCACACTTGACAGAGTTTAATAATCCGCCCATATTTTATGTGGTAGGCAATCTTTATTATTTTTGAGATATTGTGCGATGAAAACACGATCTTTTATGATGTGACGCTATATTTTTACTAACCCTACACCAGAAATGAAGTATTACCGAGAAGCCGACTACTACCTCTCTTGCCACTTGACGAACATTGTCTGTTTTTTATATCGTTTTCTCAAACCAAATTGACTAATTCTGCCCTACACTATCAGCTGTCACATTTTTCAGTGTTACCAACTGCACAAATGGTGACAAATTCACCTTTGTCGGTGGGTGCGTCAATTCATACGCCGGGGTGCCAGGTTCGATCCCCGAATATACCAACGTTCATAATTCACTGCCACACTTCCGAAAATTGAGTTGAGGCGCTAATTTGTTTCTTCTATAACATCCTTGAAAAACCTTTAATTGAACATGAACAACATTCATAGCATTCACCACGGACTGTATAAATTTGTTCATAACCAAATTTTCGTTTAGAGGTCTTAGATCGGAGTCTGTTTGATTAACATACATAAATATAATCCTCGTCTGAATGTACTGCAAAAATAAAATAATTCACCCAAAGTCTAGAGTTGGTACACCCTCCGAAGTCACATGGCAATTTTGGCTATTCATTGATGTTAGGCAGAAAGGTTTTAAGTCAAGAAATTGATTTTGGGTTTTTGATTGGTTTAAACTCAGTTTCATCTCTTTTTTCTGAACGAATTAGCTAATACTAGCACAACTGCTTGAAGCGATGAAGATATTTGAGGTTTTAGAATAAGGGGTTTATAATAAGTCAGAATAATGCCCATTTGTTTTGGTATTAACGTCTTAAGTTTCTGTCTTCCAGTCTTTCAGGTTCTGACTTAACTTACCTTTGCCTAACGTAAAGATTTAACACATCCATCAAATTTGTCTTCATCGCTTGGGATGATTTTGATCAAAAAATCACTTAGTAAAATCAAACCATTCAGTTGTAGATACTAAATAATCCATTCAACGGACTCTCTTCGCTGTGCATGGTCATTAGGCTTCAGTTGTTGGGTTAATTGAAATTTGTAAGCATTCAGATACAGATCTTACGAGTATACGCTGTAGAGACCTTTTCGACTTTTTGTAATTCCTGTCCCCGAAAATGAGAACGAACTGATGTTCCGGAATATTCACCAATAGTCACAAGCATTACTTCAATAGTCGTGTTTTTTTGCAAGCGTATATGCCCTTAAATTTAAATTTGCATGTAAAATACACCAACATCAAATCCTATATCCGCTAAAGTTACTCATCATATCTATCGCCGCTTAAGAAATAAGCGCGGATAAAAACAATGCTTCCAATCATTATTTTCTGTGTGTTCCTGAATTTATTTCATTTGGTTGGTGTTGGTTTGTGTATGTGGTCTACGAGATTTGAACCTGATCGATTTTGTTCATGCATTTGTAGGTGTGGTTGCTGTATTAGATCATTTTTAAATGTTCTTGCACCCATAAGTATGCAATTTTTGGTATACCCACAGTGTCTGTGCTATGCATTCCGTTTAGGTTTTGTAATCGATTCTTTTCATTTGATGAGAATTGGTTTTATTTTATAATTATTAATATTAAGTGTGTTTTGCCTTTGAAGTGATGGTCCCGCTACACAATCGCAAAGCGAAGATTGTGCCCATTAACGATCAACTATCACCTTACACGATTCCACCCCCTGACTGTGACGATTGTCATAAATATCGTCGTCGTCGGTGCTGCCAAGTTTTTTTGATGAATTATAAAGCGCCGAAGATCGTTTTTTATGCACTTCTAATTTAAGCGTATATACGCTTGCAAAAAAACACAGCTAATATTGACCTTTGAACGCTTTGCTTTCGGATGACCAGATCTCAATGAAATTTTGTTCAATTAATCTCTTCACAGTTGATGAATTTAAAACAATCTTTCGAACAACTATCGCCGCCAATTTTCATAATTTTTGACGATAAATGTTAACTTACCCTTGACGATCAGCTGTCAAATAATTTTTTTCAGTACCTCTATGAAGAATTTTAATAATATCTACTGAGTAAAAAAATATAAATACTCCTTGGCATTTAAAAATTTGCACAGGTTTTTATCGAGAAAGTTCTATAAACAAGGGCTTTTATATCCTATTTAACGATTTTAATTAAAACAGTAGTGGGTAGGGTAGTAGTGAGTAAATCGGTGGCGTAGTGGGTAAGTTCGTCGCCTCCTACGCAGAGGGTGCCAGGTTCGATAAACGAATTTACCACCTTTGATAATTCACGGCTCCACCTCTTTCGTGTCACTGACAATGCTCAAAGTGTATTCCTGTCTAGAAAAAGCTTTGCAACTTCGCCGTTCGGAGTCGGCATTAAACTGTAGGTCCCCTCCACTCGCGAAAGAACAACAGCACATACAACACGAATAGTTGCTGAGAAGTTAGGCCCAAACCGCCTCTGACTGTCGCACCACCCATATTATTATTATTATAATTAAAACACAAAATTAATTGAAATATTTAAAAATTTCCTTCATTCCGTGAAATAATTACATATTCTATTCGTCAATCTGGAAACGCAATACACAAAGTGGCCGACGCGATCCACAAATGCACTACTGAACCATGCGCAAATTCCACCCGTGGAGAAAAGAGACAACATTCGATGTAAATGAACCAGAGCTTGCGAAATTGAAATTTCGCAGTTCGCAATACTCACGTTATTTATTCATGATTTCTCAGAATGGTGAATGAAGGGCATAAAATTGAGTTAACTTTTAAGCTTGTCAAGTATGTTGAATGAATCTAAAAAACTTTTACATTACTCTGAGTGATTAAATTCAGGCTAATTATTCCTGAAAATTAGCATTAGAACATTACATTTTCATTCGAACTCGCAACTCAACTTTTGAACACCGTCGCTACAGCAAGACTCTAATCGTTGGACAAATTCACGATTGCTTGGCGTTTTTCCTTTGGCAATTCCACAAATGTGCTTCCTTGTGAATTTACTAATTTTTCCACAATTTTTGTTGCAGAATTAATAGATTGAAAGTATTTATCAACTCAGAGTAGTGCTGTTATTGTGTATTTTAAGGAACGTCAAAGAATTTCGCCGCGGACTAGGTGTGCATGTCCTTGCTCATCGTTTTCTGGCTGAGATGGAGAAGAATTACAATCTCTTCATCTTTCTATCCAGTTCAAGCGAAGAAAGAAGTCTTTAGAATCGAAGTCCTTAGGTAATCCTCGATATAAATTTGAAAAGCTATGGCGGAGTTGGCATTGTGGGTCTGTGAGTCCACTGTTACGTAATTAACCCTCGCTGCGTGGGTTCGATTCCCGGTACGACCAAAATCATTTTTCACGGACCCACCTCTTTCAGCACGCATAACAAGAGCGCTTGCTGTAGAAGCCAAGCCCTGGCCTTCTATAATCTGTAGGGCCACCCAAATTATTATTGTATTACATATTATAAATTTGAAAAGCCTTCTGAGGTTAATTTTCCGTCTCTGGTTGGATTTAGTACCTTGCTATCCATCAAGGGCAAGAGCCACCCAAGGCGACCACTGAACCTACACTCCTACCCACCCAACGGGTGAATATAATGTGTTGTACCGCTTGGAGTTGACTACTTTCACTGAATAATTTATGCGAACTAAGAGACGTCTGAATTCAAAAGATAACATTTTTATAACCTATTTTTAACTGACACAAATGAATATACATAAATTTTTAATAATGGACAGCTTTGACTTTAATGTATTTAAGGTGTTCCACGCCAAAGAACCCGCCCGCCATTGACACCGCTCATTTCCCTGCTACACATCCCATGGATATATACATTCGTGACTAATTTACCGCGTGTAGAAGACGCCTAACCACTTATTAAGTCAACTTCTTTCGTAAGAATGAAAGTGAGGTTCGGAAAGTCCGCGCTGCATCGATCGAAATAAGTAATAATTAATTAGAAGAAACAAAGTGTGGTGAATGCGGCGAATGGGACAGAACTTCACAATCAATATTTGCCAAATGCCAGTTCAAGGCACAACACTGACTTCTGGACCCACAAAGTACGCAGCACAACATCCATTCAGTGGATATTGCGTACTGGTTGACCTGAATCTAGCAATGATTGATCGTTTACCTGTTGGTGTACATTTCAACCAAATCGATACAACGGGACTCTACATTTACCTCTAAGATGTCAATTTATTACGAACTGGCTTGTGGGATCATAAAATTGCTATTTGGACGTAAATACTAAAGCAGTTAAGCCCTATATCCTTTAAACCCAAAATTCGTGTAAAATTCCAATAAGTCACTAAGCGTTCGGTATTCCACTTCATTCGTCATCAGAATCTCACGTTCGAATGATCAAAGTCAATCAAACGTCGAACATATGGGAAGCCACAATAAATCAACGTTCAACGTGCAACGAACATAAATTTTATCGCCGTACTACTTACATAAACAGGCCAGCGACCTGCAAAGGGCCTTATGCTCGATCGAACGCTCGCAGTTATTTTTGACAAATCTCTCTCTCTGTTCTCGGTTAAACATCCGGTTCTAAGCAATCGATTCTTTTTTTTTTATTCTGTCTAGATTTTAGGAGGTGGTGGGTCAATTGATTTTGTTACGGAAAAGTGACAAGTTAGATTGCGGACTGAATGCAACTGAAAACGTGTTGTGTAGTTGCGTTCATGTATCGCTGGGTCTCCACTTGCTTCTCAATCGGTCCTAAATTATGTATGTCCACATACAATGTTCCTGACATAATTTAAACTACAACTATTGTTGTTTTGTGTCATAGCTCTAGTTGATAATGGGAAGTCGAAAAAATCGAAAAATTTCACAGATAATTCATGTGGAACCCCTTTTGAAGTCAGCCTTTTTTTAAATGGTTCAAAACCGTTTGATGATGAATGCTTAGTTCCTTGGCGATGTCATGGCTGCTTTTATGGCGGGCCTGGTCAATCTTTTGCATAATTTCATCGTCTTTTTCAACGATAGGTCGACCAGAGCGAGGTTCATCTTTTACATCGAAATTTCCAGAACGGAAGCGAGCGAACCATTGTTGTGCTACACGAACTGAGACAGCATCGTCTCCGTAAACTTCCAAATTTCATTGGTGGCTTGCGTGGCATTCTTCCCTTTTTTTGTATAAAAATTCCAAAATATACCGAATTTCTTCATTATTTTCACACATTTTTGAACAGCTGTAACTTTTTTTCGACTTCTCCGAATTTAATTACGTTTTTGGTTAAATGAAGCTTAAAATGTCAACTTTCCAACGCCATATGTGATTGGTAGCACTGGAGATAGACGACTCCAACGACATCTATTGACAAAATACGGAAATACTTTTTCGACTAGCCATTATATAAGCCATCCAGGCTTAAGCCCGATTGTGCATGAAATGACCCACCTTAGAACAAGGAAGAAAATAAATCATCTTGAATGGAATGTAAGCTTCTCGACTACCCTTTATTAATTTGCGTATGGCTCCCAATGTCATTCGCAGAAGCCGTTTGTGGTAGCACGTTGTCGGCAAGCATTTTCGTTTTGACATGTGCGTTGTACAAGCATCTCATGATTATGGCTTGCATCCTATACCCTCTTTTCTTTTGGTTACGTCTAAGGATGTTGCAATGTTCGAAAGATACTACTAGCCCGTGCCATTAGCAAGCACGATTCGTAAGCCCAAGTAATCGAGGAATACGCCTACGTACTAGCCCACACCCCTGCTCTTCTACCACTCTCCCCGCGGAACTGCCGTTAGATATTACTTCGCGGGCTGGTTGGCAATTATGCTATGTCGCTAGAAATAGCCTCTTGTGCCCTTAGTCTTAGGTTAGGTTAGATTGAGGTGGCTGACTGCTGCGCATACGGACAGCAGACAACACAGCGAAGGCCCATTGCGTAACCATGCGAATCAAGGGTACCTACAAACCCATTTGTGCTCTTGATAAAGCGAAGAAGAGGGCTGATTCTGATACTGCTCAGTCCAGCCAGATTAAGACCCTTAGTCTTACTGTCCTTGGAGTTGCAGATCCCTGTCCAACGTTGCTCCGATTGCGTCATATAACTGATCAGTCCTCTTCCTTACAAAACGCCAACAGTGGAACGCTATGTGCTCTGCATCGTCTTCCGTGGTTGCCCATTCCGAGCAGTAAGGCGAGTCGTGCTCGTGCTCGCACTTGAATAGCTACTTGCGGTGACCGCAGTGCCCAGACAGAGGTGCATAGGGTGGTAGTTGCAGTCCGCTGTCTACCTTGATGTCCATGGTTCTATGATTGGTTTCTGCTTGTGGGTCCATCTTCCTTTGGTAGAGTTGGTCCGAAGACTTTTCCACAAATATTGGACAATAAAATGGTAAAATGACGAATATTCGTTCCCAAACAGCGTGAGCGTTGTGTGCAGAGGCACTACTTCTTGTGCTGCATAGTCCAACAAAATGAAATTCAACAGCAACAAATCAGACAATATTGGTGGTTAGTGATACGGCTCACATCATCAAAAGGCAAAATAATTCGTCAGAGAAATGTGTCTTTGTGAAAGCCAAACCACTGTTGCGTGAGACACCGTCTTGTTGGCTTTCACACCCATCATTTCTGATTTACAAAACCGGTCGTTCACAGCGGTGAGACTTGACAATGATGTTACGCCTTCCTCACTTTCGAAGAAGTGTGGACACATGACACCTTCAGACCAATTTGCAAAACATACCTTGTGGCTTTTTGTGGAACGCAATGGTCAGTCAGAAATCGGCTTCCAAATGTGCTGCAATTTTGTAAATATAACATAGCCATCGAGTCAAAAAAGGGTCCAGTCGCTGGTCATCCGAACGCTGATGGTCAAGCCGGCAATCGTCGTATCCTGTACACATGGCCGTTGTCAGCTGTCTTCATGAGTGAGTTCAACTCAAGATAGATATGACAAGCTCAAATGCTGTGCTCGCCGCGAAGTCGACATCTTATCTCCCTCCATTCGCGGACACGAACCTTCATCTACACAAATGGATCATTAAGGAAATGAACTAGTTTGGGAACAATCAAGAGGGTATCAGGGCTACTGGTTACGGTTGAAACAATCTGTCTTCTACGGTCCATACCATTGCCATTAGTAAGATTAGCCATGTCGGAGTTAGGTGAAATGCAAGATCAATATTCGTTCTAATAATTTGTTAGTTCATAGTTTTCTATTTGACGATTTTCACACGTCTAGCGGTTGTTAAACTCGTCTACACGAAGTCAAGAAAGCGATATCGAGACTAAAGTCGAATAAAGCTGCTGGTGCGGACGGACTGTCTGCGGAGTTACAGTCTCGGATTAGAGTTCGGTTTCACGCAGTTGATAGGAATAGGGATGTCATATCCCGACCAGGAATTGCCCATATGATGTGCAAGAACCCTTCCTTCTCCAATATTTGGTTGTTATACTTGTAGTTTGAAAGCTTTGGGCGCCGCAATACGAATGTACTATCACACAAGTACAATAGTTCACTTGCTTGGTTGTCATTTTTCTTTTAATTCTCTTCCAAATCTCCTCCTTTCAGTCAAGAGGAACTTTCTCAAGCTAATCAAACAGATCTACACTCTCATTTGAACTATATGCGATGTGTTTCATCACACTTCCTTATTCAAATGCTCAGCAAAAGCATACGCAAACAACATCTCTACACACTTGACATTCTCGTTTCGTTGACAGTCATCCATCAGTTCGTTAACCCGGGGAATCAGTATTTCCTCAAACGATCTTAACCGTAAAATCAACGCTGAATAACTCATCAATCCAATAAAACGATGAAAACCATCCACTAAAACAACAGCTAACCGCCAAAAAAAAGCCAAAAAACAAACCCAAAATAAAACCACCTGACATAATCCGATCGCAATCCCACCTCGTCATCTCGCCGTGTCGCCGCCCGTCAAACCTCGCTCCATCGGCTGACCTACTTATCCGAGCAAAAACAAAGCGAAATTAAGTATTTAATAACCCTTCACAATAAAAATCCGGCGAATTATCAGTCAACCTTGTTTTTGTGGGATTGTGGACGGCGGATTGCGTGAGGAGGAGAGGAGGCTTCCTCATTAGCATCCCAACATCTGTGGCACTCGCGCCAAGCAACGAGCGACAAACTTCCAGCGTCACCGAATGGGTATCTGCTTATGCAAATATGGCTTCGCTTGATTACTCACCCCGATGGATTCGCAGTTCGGCAGCGGCCGAACCATAATTCGTGAGAAAATTCGATGATTGAACGCACACCGAGCGACGCTACACCGCCGCCGCGCCCCACCGAGCCGACCATTGCCCACACCGGAGGCTAATTAATTCGCAATGGATAGCACGTCAGGGCGGAATGTTGGATTTGTATCTGAACAAATTTCACAAGTTCCCCGTGCAGCACTGACAGCACACACTGATTGTCTAACGGTT
Organism: Eristalis intricaria; assembly: GCA_964034865.1. NCBI lineage: Eukaryota > Metazoa > Arthropoda > Insecta > Diptera > Syrphidae > Eristalis > Eristalis intricaria. The sequence goes on along the minus strand of OZ035873.1, from coordinate 109,405,065 downwards.
TGGCATAGATTCGAGTGTTTTTCGGTGGTCATACACTCCACCGCCAACAGTATCCGTACGAGGTAGGGAGCAGACTTGTTGGCAATTACCGAACACTTAGAATTGTCTGATGGATACATATTTGTTTTATGGTCTTTGGATGCTCCCCCGAGGGGTTTTCTTTCGCAAATATTTGCCCGGGAGCGGTTGCCGATTAATATCGCTTTTCTGTTGACCGAGTCTGTGTGGCATCCCATTGAGAGGATACCGCAATTGACCCAACTCAGTGCGCCCGAGGGGATCTCACATGGGTCAGCGGAGATACGAGTATCTTGGCGCGAGAAAGACTGCAATCATATGGATAATCCCCGCTTCGAGAGTGTGATATCTTTTTAATGACCACTGCCGCATCAATTTTTGTCCGAAGATTCTTATCCCTCATTGACCCTTTCAAGTTCTTCCCTTTTTCTGAGGCGATTGGGTGAGTGGGTCAAGTGATTCATTAGCAGCTCCCTTTGGTTGTTCACTTGGCTGTGATTGGAGTTTGACGTGTGGCGGGCGTTTGTTTTGACTGACGATGGGGCTTTCAATTAGCACCTCATCATCATAATTTACTTCTCAGCGCAAATTAATGTTGGTTTGGAGAAAGGACAGGAATTCATGTCGTTGTGAAGATTTTTTTAAGAATGATTCAAGATATTCGTTTCTTTTCGCTGAGACAGCAGATGGAACTAAGAGCAAAGTCTCAGCTTCTTTGCCTCAATCAAAAAGCTTTCCCAACTGCCACGATCTGTGGCTTGCTGCCTCCAGTTCCGTCTAAGTTGATTGAGGTCCTTCTCCGCCTAGGTGCGCGACAGGGCGTGCATCCACATGTTCGAAGAAAAACAGCGGTTGACAAGAGTTACTCTGCGTTTGATCTTGGTAGTCGGTAAGGATGTTGTTCGTACTATTTGACGAAGTCCTTAGCTACCCCCTGGAGTGACATGCCTCTCCAGTAGCAGCATATCAACATTCTAATATGTTTATAAACATGCATACATAGGCACAGGTTTCTAAGTGGCATCATATGGAGAATACAAACATGTCACACACGCACAGTCTGCCCAAACCCAAGCACAAACAACCTGTTGCCAAGCAGGCTTGACAAACAAAAGACGCCGCCGCAACAAGTATGTACAAACATGAATGTATGTTGTTAACGAACTATTTTCACGTGTCTCTTTTCTGCATGCTCCCTTTTTGTAAAGCGTCCTTTTTTGTCTCTCTTTGTCGGTATTGCTTGTGTTTCTATTAGCAGTTAGTTTATGTTTTAAAAAAATATAGTTGACTCGAGCCTAGGAAGACTAAGAATAAAGTCACCATTGGCTTTTTTAACGTAATTTGGTGTTTTAATTTTTAACCGTTTTCCACTGTAACTCTAGGGTTTTTTTGCCAATGGTGTTATCATATTCTGGAAGTCAGCAGCTCCATCTTAATGACTTTCGACAAAGTTTTCAACTTCCTCGAGACTCGAACCAAGCATGCTACTTGTCAAACTACCTCTTTCGAAATTGGCAAAAAATCTAGGTCCCATCGAGTAGTAATTAAAACACGATGGGCTGACTTGAATCTTGACACCAACAATTTTCATAATTCAAGGCAAAGTAGCTTGAAAGAGGAAAAGCTTCTGACCATGCTCTGAAAGCGGATATGTACTTCTTCAGAAAAGGCTTCAACGTCCGAAGGGACTCACCATCATCATCATCATCTCCTAACTCGCATGATCCACTAAAAGGGTTCGTAGGGGTAAAGCATGGATATCCTCAGGCAACTCAATCATCCGCCACCCAGCTCAAGGTATAACTCTAGCTCATCAGGAGTTATGCCCAAGCGTAACCAGGCGAAGTTTTTGACTTTCTGTCAAAAACTGTGTGCTGATTCTGTCAAGCTGTCGCCTGTCTGATGGAATTGCATTCAACACCTGCCTCGGAAGTCATGATGGTGGGGACAGTCGTGCCACGTCCGCAAATCATCGAAGCATATCCCTTTCCGTTCGAAGAAGCAACTGCTTAACATTGAGCTCCTCGCGAACCGCCGTGTTTTTAACCCTATCCCGGCGAGTAATTTCAACAAAAGCACGAAGAACTCGAACAACTCATCAGCATTCGCGCACTTTTTCTTTCGGTCATAACCCAAATTTCATGACCATAGGTAAGAGTTGGACTGAGTTCAAACTTGGGTTTGCCACCAACCTCCTGATCACAGATCTTCCCAGCTGACCGAGCTTTGCCAATCCTACAGGCATGCTCACCATTGCTTCTTTCATCACTCGTGAAGAAGACCCCGAGATTATTAAACTTCACCGCGTGCTTCAATGGGACTCCACAGACATGTCGAGTGCATTAAACAGGTATTCTGGATATTACCATAGCCTGTGATTTGTTCACGTTAACATCCCAGCATCAAACCTATCGAGTGCACGCTGGGGTTCCGTCTGGGAAGATGTGAGAAGGAAGTGACTTTTCTTCGGAATTAAGCTTAGTGGACATAGTCCTTAACTCCAGGCAAACTTAAGTAGGGTTATCAGAACATGCCAATAGGGCCAGTCGTAAGAGAGCAAAGGCACGCACAACAAGAGTCGTCGCGTAGGGCCGCTGCTAGGCCCAGTTTCCCTCCGGACTTTTTCTCTCTAAAGCCTTGAGTGTGCACTTCTCGTGCTCTTCCTTCTGAGAAGCCGATCCTTCTTCGCGCTGATTTTCCCGAATGCGGCTTTCATAGAGATTGATATGAGGCATGAGGCGCTGACTCATGTGTTTAAAGCTTAAGGCTTCTTACCGTTGTCTGCCTCGAAAAACAAACCCGCATCCGAACAAGCGTTGCCTTCGCTCGTATATATCGCAGTTTATCATCTTCTTTTTGCCCGGCTCATCCCACAGCACCTCCTGAATGGTAGTTGAATGGGTTCTAGGCGCTCCGCAAGTACATCGGCTCCAGTTGGTCTGTTAAGGGATGTGAGGTCTACAACTACACGTGCAGAACCAAAAATGTTTGTCCTTACTCCGTTCTCCATGTTGGTCAGCAGTACAAACCCTTGAAAAGAGGCCCCTGCATACTTAGGTTCGCCTCTAAGGAGCTGCTGCAAAGGCTCTGCACAGTCCACCATGGGGAGGGTGTATGTTAACTTGACCTGTTCATTAACAAGGGTCGTTGCTGGCATCTTGCCAATTTGAGGGCAATCAACAACTTCGCCCAAGATGCACAGGCCCATGTCCTCAACGGCGTGATCGCTTGAGGTACGAGTATTTATGTCCTTGCTTCGCATCTCTGTACGCCCTGGCGCTCCTCTTCGAGAAGAATTTCTAAACCAGCATGCCGCCCAGATCTCACTGGGAGTCTGAACACCAGACGCTGGAAGGTCCACTGCGAATCTTCACAGATGGATCCAAGATGGATGCAGGTGTGGGTGCTGGTGTCTATTCCAAGGATCTAAATTTCTTTTCGACTTCATAATCACTGTAGCGTCTTTCAAGCTAAAACTTTAGCGATTAAGGAAGCCCTGTCCCGGCTTAAAAACAATGTAATGTCGCGCACAGATATCGTCATCTGTTGCGATAGCCAGGCAACGATCAAATCTATGAATTAAATTATTAATAATAATATGGGTGGCGCGACAGTCCGAGGTGGACCTGGGCCTAGCTTCTCAACCATTCATGTTGTACGTGCTGTTGTTCTTTCGCGAGTGGAAGGGACCTACAGTTTAATGCCGACTCCGAACGGCGAAATTGAGAAGCTTTGTGACTCGAAAGAGGTGGAGCCGTGAAATATGAAAGGTGGTAAATTCGGGTATCGAACCTGGCACCCTCTGCGTAGGAGATAAATTTGTGTTCAACAGGAAATTAATGTAATGGCAGGCTGTTGTGGATCTGGGACTTGCTTCAACCGCTAACACACATCTCGTGATATTATTCATTTCTCACGAGTGGAGACATTATCGACTGGGTGGATGTCTGCTCTTGGTTAGTGAGGTCCACGGTTCGAATCCCAGTGAAGGCAAAGTTAATACGCTTTTATCTGGTTTACATATCTAGTCCAGTCACCATTTCTAATCAATTTACGGCATTACCAGACTTCCCTTATTTGCCGCCTATCTCTTAACGAGTTGGCCAAGTATTTTAACATCCAACTTATGTGGTTGCCGGGACACTGTGACATTCCAGAGAATTGCGAAGCGGACGAACTCGCTAGAAACGGCACAAATCCGTGCTCTTTCCGGATGGAGACCCACCCTCCAAGTCAATCACCAATATAAAACATCTGCTAAAGCTTGAAACGCTTGCTCAAACAAACCGCGGATGGATGTCTGGCACAGGATGCCTCATTACGATCGCTTAGCTTAATCAGATTAAGCAGGCTAAACCTCAGATCTCTTATTGGTGTTTTAACAGGGCATTGTGCCATCGGAACTCACGCCTCTACTCACGCCTCGACTAGGCCTTCCCTATAATGACTTCTGTAGAAACTGCATGGACGAGGATGAGGAAGAAACCATCGAACACTTGCTATGTAGCTGCAATGCTCTCTCATCGCGTAGATTCAGAGTTCTGGGGGCCCATTTATTTGCTAATCTGGCTGAACTGATCAGCATCAGAATGAGTCTTCTCCTTCGCTTTATGAAAAGCATAGGTACCCTTGATCCGTGTGGTAACACAATGGGCCTATGCTTGGCCTAAGTGTGTCTGCTGTCCGTATGCGCTGCAGTCAGCCACCTCAACCATACCCTGGCGCCCAACGCAGGGCTATCTCCAAAACTTGTCCCATTTCTTCTAAACATTCCTGTAGGACTCTATCATCAAATCCCCCATCAGCCATTTCGAACGCAGCTTATGCATCACTACTCATAAATATCCATAAATATCTTCCGAGATCCGCTTTGGAATTTGCGTTTCAACACAACCTTGAGGGTCCACCTTAATCCAGGTTAATTAAGCCATTTCTCAACTCCAATTAGTCGCACGTCCGAAGTGACAAATGGAAGATCCCGTGAATAATTAAAGGACGCGCACTACATAACAACTCTGTCAGCTCTGATTTGTGACCAACAACAGTCTAGATTTACTAGCTTGCCATCTGGGAATTGCCCACCACAACACAACGCATCCCTTAACACAGTAAACAACACCAGGGGCCACGTCTTGCCCAGCGGTGCCTTCTGGAGGAATTTCAAAAGTCGCTACTCAGTGCAGCTGTGCGCTCTCCTCCCCTGTCAGACCTCCAAGTTTATTGTAATCCCTGACTAACGATCTGTGAAGGGATTATACTCGTACATTACACCACGGGCATCGCCTTGCCCCCGTTGACTTTGCAAATTACCGCACACATCGTCCGCAAGCGGTCCTCAGTTGCGTCTACAATGGCACGCAGAGGGAAATTGTGACCAATTTGCTGAGTCAGCGCGTAATAGCAGCCGCTAATGTGGATTTGACTGTCGTTGGAGAAGGAACGAAACCTGGGCGGGGGATAATGACACCAAACGAACTTCCGCGGAAGAGGCCACCGTCCTCGAAGGGCATATCGTTGGAGCGATTAAGACTCCACCTGCCTTGGGGTCGTCAGCCTAGACGCGAAGCGGCACCTTCTAACATGTGCCCATTTGAATGTGAGGAGTACTTGCGTGTACAGATAAGGCGGGCTAATGACCGCTGTTAGCTGAAATTTACTTGGCGTATGTACGATAATCAAATGACAATTCGTTCATGGAATGGAATACATCTTGAAGCACAACAATCGATCGTCTGCAATGAATCATCGGCAATTGACGATGTCATGATCAGATCATGTGCCAGCCAGCGAAAGCATACAACACTCAACTGTTCAAGGAGGTAATCGAAACCAGATTGATATTGATCATCACCTTGATTGATGATCGCTGGCAGCGGATCAGGAGGGTGATCGATTGAAGTGCGAGCATCTACTCAGCCGATGATTAAATGGGCGGACGTTCATTAATTCAGTTTAAGCTCTTGATAGATGACAGTCTTGATCTGATGGCGATACGTTCGCGATCACTTTGAATTGACGACAACCGGCTGTCTTCGGTTGAAGTTTGGGCGTTGGGCGGTCAACACATCTGACGCCACTTAGCAAAGCACATACGAGTATTGTGTAATTCTATAACTGGTTTGAGAAGAATACAATTGCGAGTTATTGGTTGTTTTGATAAGGACTGCTTTGGAGTGAATTAAGACCTCAGGCGACTGAGAGGTAAGGCGTCTCATGTCATTGTGAGTTACAACAAGGTGAGAGGGCTCTTCAAACGCCTTCATTCAGTTCATTACCACTCACTTGAGCATTTGATTGAATTTGTATTTTGGAAATAATGACATCAGATCGGAGAAAAGAGGCAAGGTCAGTGGGAAAGCCCAAACGATGGGTGATCTGGTTTTGTGAACCAGTTTTTTTGTCTTCGGTTTCGTAACTTTTTCAGATCTCCTCGTTACAATCGAATCAAGTGAATAAATCCGAAGGTATCTGCTTCCAAGCCATCCATTGAAATTTTAAAACTGAAAAATAAAACAATGCGGACCATTGTTCAGGACGAAGACGACGATTTTTGTCGAAGCTGTGGTCGTTACGGCCTAATTCCGTGTACCCAGAGTAAGTGAATGTGCATATCCGCATATTTTCAGTGGACTCTCCGTAGGTCGAGCTCTCCCTAGCCGAAACTCTCTATAACTAGATCCATTTCCACATTCAAAAACACCCTCTCTAGGTGAGGTTAGGTTTGGGTGATTGCCACCACTGTAGCTGTTGTGGCCCAGTTAGATCCTGGTTGGATCCTTTGTGTTATCACTTCTCCGTGCTTTCCACCGGCTCCTCTTAAATTCAAAGGGAATGCACTAAAGACAATAAAATAAACCTGTGGGCTGCCTAATGGTATTCTAGTGGCCTATTTTGTGAAGTATACACCTGTGCTGATTTACAGGCAATTTGTTTTCCTCATAAACTTGGCTATGTCTTGTATCTTTAAGTGTGACATTTCCTATAGGTTACTGAAAAAGTAGTTGCCTGGCATATCTTTTCTAGTTTTTGCAAGGGCTGGACAAGTGCCGAGGAGATGGAGCGTATTTTCATCTTCTTCCTCGTCTCTACAGGGCTCCCATTCTTCTGGCAGGGATACCGAGAAGGCAGTGGCCGGTGATAATGCCCACTACGTTCCTTATTACATTCCTGTTTAGTTTTAGGAGTGTATTTTTTTTTTGTTTGGATTTAGTGAGTGCCAAATAAGCCTCGAAGTCCTTCATGTATGACGGCGGAGTCGAAGGCATCTGTAAGTAACATTGTGTTTATTACTTGGAGTGAGGGATATGGGATGTCCTGACTACTTGCCATTGGCAAACCCTACCCTATTCTTCTTGCTAACTCGTCGGCCCTTTCGTTGCCTGGCAAACCACTATGACCGGGTACCCAGCATTGGGTTAGGTTGCATCTAACCGCTATCTCCCTAAGAGATAGACGGTAAAGTTTTACCATCTTCGATTTAATTGATGGTGTATCCAGAGCCTTTATGGCCGCCCGACTATCTATGTAAATGGCGATAGATAGCCCGTCTGTCGGGTTCATCGACAATAAGCGGGCAGCCTCTTGGATAACTTTAACTTCTGCCTGGAATACACTACAATGGCTAGGCAGTCGAAGAGACAGGGAAAAGGATATGTTCGGCAATATCGCGAAAAGTCCGGTGCCCTCGTCTGTTTTTAAGCCATCTGTGTAGATCTGCAGGTAGCCTGGTTGTCTTACCAGATCTTTTTTTTTCCCAATCTTTTCTGTCTAGGATAAGTGTTTTGAACCCAAACTCGAAGTCTAAGACGGGTGTTGAATAATCCGTGTGCGTTCTAATCCACATAACGAGTGCACAGATAATTTAATGTTTTCTAATTATCACATTTGTACTGTAATTAAATTAATATAATATGGGTGGCGCTACAGCCCGTAGAATGCCAGGGCCTAGCTTCTCAGCAACCACTCTTGTTGTGCGTATTATTGTTCTTTCACGAGTGGAAGGGACCTACAGCTTAATGCCGACTCCGAACGGCGTATTTGAGAAGCCTTTTCTAGACAGGAAATACTCTTTGAGCATTGTCAGTGACTCGAAAGAGGTGGAGCCGTGAAATATGAAAGTTGGTAGATTGGGGATTCGAACCTGGCACCCTCTGCGTAGGAATCGACGCACTAACCCGCTACGCCACGGCGACCCTGTTCACCCTGTATACAAACGCAAAATATAGGAAGTTCAGATTTATGGAGGTAGATCAATCTTGTACAGAGTTTTGAAGCTCTTCATAGAAGCTTTTGTACAATGTTACAATCTCCTCCTCATAAGAGCATGACAATCTCAATGCAGATGGTATATTTTGTCCACACTGTGAGTGAAGGCAGGAGTCTCTGGTAAAGACACCCATTGCAAAGTGCTCATTATTGTGACTAGGTTCACAGAAATCTCTTTTCCTTACTCCACCTACAGGGCTATGTCGTTGTGTCAGTTTCAATGTCAGCCAGACTCTTTTGCGAGTTTAATTTCCATCTTTTCTGGCGCCCGACGTAGGTTCACCCTGCTTACTGCATAAAATGATAGAAGTTGATAGCCTGCGACACAACAAATTTCGTCACACTCACAAAATGGATGGCTCTAAAGTGTAAGGTGGACCTAGCTTCTACGACAACCGCACGCTATTTCTTCCTGACGAGTTGCATGACCTTTTGAGGCGACTTCGAACGATAAAGATAAGAACATTTTCTTCGTTTTACACCATGAGCATCATCATTGACTAAAGAGAAGGGAAGCCGTGACTTGTGAAAGTTGTAGGCACTCAGTGTACCTACTCGCGACGCACGTCTTAGGGGCATACTACGGCGGGGCAATAAATATACAGCTTAAAGGTATATGACACTGCTTGCGGAAGGTAATATTACAGTCCTGTACTGCTACTGGCAAGAGAAAATTTACAATTTTGAATTTATTTAAACTCAGTCACAAGTCTATCAACTCTCCTTAGGAACGTCACCAGTTTTCAAACTTGTTGGACCATGTAGTTAGCAGTATTATTCGTTGATTTCTGGCCCTTCCAATTGACTGACGCTTCAGTCGTCGGCAAATGGTTGATATTTCCGTTTAAAGATGTTGTACATGGCCCTGTCCCTAGGACGAACAGCGAATACTGGTTTTTGGGCACAAGCTTCCACCCTAGTTCCAGTTGCTGATTCGTCATCGCTGCTAGCCGTGATGGCGTGTAGTCAATCTAGTTGTGGTTGCTGTGTGGAGTGTGGAGTTCATAGTGACGGATAGTTCACATGTTCGTGGTTCAGATTTTGGGCTGTATGCTATGAACCTGAGTGGAGTTTAGGCCGCTACAAAGAGTTCCGAGGTTATAATCATCATTTGATCACATTCGAATCCTGCTGTTGGTGTTGGTCTAAATGATGAAGAGCCTTGAACGGTCGTCAGGTTTGATACATCGTCTCCAACCCTTGTCGCCGAAATGCTGTTAGTTTTGGTCTTCCCACGGTTCTGTGCGACCAACACCCACCTGTGTCGAGAACGTTTGACACCCTAAGCCATGAGACCAGTAATCTCGCCCATGTCTCCAAAGGGGCAGGTTTCACTCGCCCGTTTATTCCCACTTAAAGTCAAAATAAGCGGACGCCTCTGCACCCACCAGACACCGGCTTCACTACGATTAAATATCGAAAACAAGAACCCTTCAACCGCAGACGACGTAACTAGCTGTGATCTGATAATTGCTCCAAGCAGAGTCGCAACGTAAAGAGTTCGAAATAATTGACTTCCGCCAGCTCTCTATCGACAGTCCCATCTCACGAGTACATCAGCGAAGTCCAGCAAAAGAACATAATACAAACGGCAAAGAGTAGCAATTCTTTCAAATTACCATCGCTCCAAACGCCCTATCAAACAGCACATACCGCGAGCCCCACCAGCAGCAGCAGCAGCAACAACGTTTGAACAGGTCGTTGGCGCCGAACGAACGAATTCAACGAACTCGCCGTCGTCGTTAGCCAGTTAGTTTGTTTCGTTACATTTCTGGTAATTTAATTTGAATTCACAAGACTCCCAGGTATCTGTTTGTGAATAGATCTTATATCCAAACGGTGAATGGCTGCTCTGCCGCTATGCACACGCCACTAATGGTCGCTGGTGTACTCCCCAAAAACAATGTCGTGCAGAACAAACATATTCGAATGAGTTACTTCCTCCTGTGCACGTACATGCACACGAAGGGATGCCCGAATATGACTGCCGTGGCTGGCAGCAGCCCATTGACTCCGCTGCACAGGTGGTTGCCGCTGCAGACGGCATCAGTTGAACTCTTCCTCAAGTGGGCCGAGGGGTGAGGTTGACTGGGTGGACTTGACTGCAGTCATTCCCTTTCGTGGCGTGTGGGCATTCAATTTTTTTTTTTGCACCTTTCCCAGAGTCTGGAGTCAACCTTCGAGCTGGTCGATGGCTATTGACTACGGTTTGGACATGCAATCTGGACCAACAAAGTGATTGCAGACCAGTGCGGTTGAAAGTGAATGATTTTGCTGAGTTTTTTTTTTCCGGTCCTGTGGGCTGCAATCGGTTGACTGATTGTGCCGCAGTTATGAATGGCATTGTCTGAGATACTTGGGCAGTCGTTTGTCGTATCCGAAGGATACGAGATGGATACGAGAATCCTTTGCGACGTCGTTTGTGGGGTGTGGGGTAGATAAGTTTGATACGTTGCCGTGACATGGAGGGAAGGAACTGGAGTATTGATGCGTATGTGAGGAGAGTTTGTACGGTTGGCTGGGGTTTGGAGTGGAGCGTCGTCTGTCGAATGGAATTGAAGAAAGGAACTGGCATTGACAGTGCTTGATGCAAGAACATGCTTCCGAAGAAGAGATGTCAAACGACATCGATAGGGACATGCACTAGTGGACAATTTGTTGATTCTGCTTAGCACAGTGGACAAGTTGTGTGGGAGGGGAAAAATCTTTATTTTAGAAGTCCAATATATGCTTCCTATTTTGGAGGTCAGAAGAAGATAAGAACCTTACTGACATCCTGCTGGTATCTGCAGCGTTGTTCTTTACAGGTTACTTTTTTTGATTTGGCTTTCCTAAAAATGAACCGCTTCGGTTGTATGGTTCGAGATGTTTACAAGCTAGATGGATGTCCAGGAGCAGTAATCGTGGTAGCTTGGTGGTGTGTTTTCGAGAAACCACTCTACTCTCGCAAGGCTAAGCTTATGTAGCACATTTTAAACTATGACATCACGGCGATATACCGCTGCCTTTACTGATCGGAAACAGTTTCTCAGCGCTCTCAGCGATTATACAGTACCGAGCAAAAAAAAACGCTTACAACGACAGAAATAATACTACGTAACTTTCTGTAGCGGTATCCAATCTGGGTCTCCTTTTGAATTGTTTCTTTCCTTTGTGTAACCATTTGATTTTGAGTATCAGTTAGTGATTGGTCTCGTGCAGATGTTAAAATCACTCAAATAAGTGGTATAACACAAAAATTTGGACGAGCAAAAACATGCAAATGCTTAAAAAAATACAAAAATAACCAATTTATTAATTTGTTTGGACATAATAAATAAGTAAAATAATATTAAAGGTTGCTTATACTTCATTACATAACCTTTGTTAGCAACAACGGCCCACACTCTTGAGTCTTCTTCTTCTTCCTTATTTGGCACTACAGACCGGGGTGGACCTGGGCCTGAACCAACAAGCCTCTCCAGCTAGCTTGGTCTCTCGCTAGCTGTCTCCAGTGTCGCACGCCAAGTTGGTTGAGGTCCTTCTCCACCTGGGTGCCCCACATTAAACGTGGGCGTCCTCTGTTGCGTTGTCTCACGGGTTCGGAGTCGAAGACTCTTCGGGCCGGAGCTGAGTTGTCCATACGCTCTACATGGCCTAGCCATCTTAGGCGTTGGATCCGAAGATGCCTGGCTAGACTCATGTCGCTGTACAGCCCGTACAGTTCGTGGTTGAATCTTCTGCTCCAGAAACCGTCAACGCAAACAGGACCAAAGATAGCACGGACAGATTTTCTCTCGAAGAGACCAAGGACATCCTCATCCGCTTTTGAGATTGTCCATGCCTCCGCACCATAGAGTAGTACAGGGATGATCAAGGTCTTGTATAAAGTCAGCTTGGTCCTTCGAGAGATGGCTCTACTACTCAATTCCCTCTTGAGCCCATAGAAACAGCGGTTGGCAAGAGTTACTCTGCGTTTGATCTCGGTACTGATGTTGTTTGTACTATTTACTGCGGAGCCGAAGTAGGCGAAGTCCTTCACTACTTCGAAGTTAGAGCTGCCTATGGTGACGTTTTGGCCAAGTCGTCGATGTTGTGCGGCCTTTCTCGATGACAGCATATACTTCGTTCTCCCCTTGTTCACCGCTGAACCCATTTTGGCCGCCTCCGCTTCAATACCAGCAAACGCCTCATTGACGGCTCGCTGTGTTCTGCCAATCACGTCAATGTCGTCCGCATATGCTAGCAATTGTACGAACTTCTGGAAGATCGTGCCTCTAGTGTTGGCGTGTGAGTCTTGCACGATCTTCTCCAGGATGATGTTAAAGAAGTCACTTGACAGCGCGTTGCCTTGTCTAAAACCTTTTTTGACAGTGAAGGTCTCGGTGAGTTCGTTACCGACCTTGATGGAGCAGCGAGAGTTCTCCATCGTCATCCTGCACAACCTGACGAGTTTGGCAGGAATGTCAAAACTAGACATGGCGTTGTATAGCTCGTCCCTATGCACGCTGTCATATGCGGCCTTGAAATCGACAAAAAGGTGGTGAGTGTCGATCTGCATCTCTTGGGTCTTTTCCAGGATCTGCCGTACTGTGAAAATCTGGTCGATGGTGGACACTCTTGAGTCTACCAAGGAAATTAGTAGGTCCGGTGAGATCTTTTCCCATTCGGACCTTATTCTTTCCCAGAGCTCATTTCCAATTTGATGTCCTTATCTCTCGATCTACAAGGTCCCATAAATTATGGATCCAGCAATTACTGGAGTAAACACAATCGTGTTGATGCCAGCACGTACTTGTTTGTAGAGAGAGATTAGATTTCCCCTCACTCCAGTAACTCGAAGGATCGGCTGCCGAGAGTGACAGTCCGGCCAGCAGACGCTCGTACACTGCCACCATTCATGCCTGGCTCTTAATGGGGTCCTGACCCACCAGGGTAGGCGCTGTTCGTGACCAAACTTCTTCTTTTCATCATCATGGGACGTTGCACTTCGGTGGCCAGCTTATGCCTGTTTGAAAATAAATTCGTATACCCCTGAACCAATTACACGTACACCTTTGAACCAATTTTTTAGCGAACATTGCCTCATTGTGGTTAACAGTGTGTCACGGCGATGCGTCTTTAGTTTTTATTTTATCGAGGATCAACATGTATGACCTTTTCTCAAGTAGATTTGAATACTCTTTAAATTTTGAACACAGTACGAGCGTTGAGAAAATAAGAATGGCATTGATTTTAAATCTCTGAACGTAATAATGAGAGGGAAAGATAGAGTTGGGTAATGCATTCGACATCCGTGCAGTACGACTAAAGAAAGATGTATATAGCCGTTCGTCCATGACTCGAGTGTAAACTGATGGGCATTCCTAGATGCACTTGTATCCCGGTTGTACTGTTTAAAAGGAGGAATACAACCGGATAGTTCAGCTGATCATCGCTCGTGGAAATATCAATAAAATAAAGAGAGACAGGAAACATTACGATGGTGTTCAATTGTTTCAGTGATGGATCTGTCTCCTGTCATTTTAAAGTCTATTTTCTGGACAACGTCCAAAAGTCGCAGCCCAGATGTATGAGTTGTATTTAAGTATGTAAGTCTGTAAGTCGGAGGACGTTCATCTTTGAAGGAATATGAAAAGCTGTGGGTGTTTTCTTCCGCAAAACAACTTAGTGCATCGTTTAAAAAACCCCAAAACTTATGGAATATACGACTGAGACAGATAATGTACATACTTCCAGGAATACCAAACTGCGTAGCAACATTAGTCTTTTTCTTTTTAGCTTTTGTCGATTTCGTCGATAATGAGCTTTTTTTTAATTTAGTTTTTTTCCTCTCAATGAACTGAACGTGTGAAAATTTACAGACGTCAAATGAATGATTCTACGACTCCTCCACACACTTACATATGTTTTGTTTTTAACTACGAATCGATGATCGACGATACGATGTCCGTTTTTTTTTATTTTCTCTTTTGTTGTTGCACGCCTTGAATAGGTGTTGGATTATGAAATATAGAGTGAATTTTCTACGAAAAATAACACGAGTGAACATGTCGCAATGTTCGATTCAAGGAGGTATTCGACTTACCGAGAGTCGACCAGTGTAAAGTATGGAAATATTTCTTTCTTGGGTCTAAGTTTTGAAACCTTTGTTTCATTTACAGACGTTTGACAGCTGTCCAAGCAAAAAAATTAAAAAGTAATTACTGTTCTTAAAAACGTAGCACGCGGTGCTTTAACGTACTACATTTACTCAAAAAGTACAATTGTAGCACGGGAGGGAATACTGCTACGAACTGTGGTTTTGCAAAAAAAGGATGTCTAATCGCTCTCTCTATCTCTCTCTCTCTCTGTGAGGTTCTCTAAAGTTTTATATCTCTCTCACTCTCTCTCTCTTTCACTCAACTCTAACATTGTAACCAGAAATGAAGTATAACAGTGATAGCCGACTTCACAGCTGATTGCAACCTAGTCCATCGACGAATTTGATTTTTTGACAGATATTCATGAATTTTTGGACAGTTATTCACGAAATAAAGTAAATGCCGTGCTCTGATTGGTCAATTTGGCTTAAGAACACGTTATAAAAAACAGTTGCCAAAAATCTTAAGGGGCAACAGACGTAGAAGTCGGGCATCTCTGTAATATTTCATTTCTGATTGTAACATTGTGAAAGTGAAATTTGACGGCCGGCGCACTGTTGCCATTTTAGTGACTTTGTCTAAAATGTGACCAAAATTGATTGCTTATCACTAAAAAATTCGAATTACTTTTCTAGTGACTTTTTGCATAAAAAAATTCCAGTTTTTCTAGATATACGAAGAAAAATAGCACAAACTTTAGAGCAATGGTTGACTATTAATTTTGTGAAGGAGATTCAAGATAGTGTAAAGTTTAGAGGAAAAAGTTTCATTATAATATATTCATTATCATTCATTAAGTATCATTATAAAAACGCAACGGGTGCCAATACTATATGAAGAATGATTCCTACTTGGTCGAACTGTAATGGGGAGTCCACGTTCAAACGCCGAAGTGGAACGCATTTTTAGTGTAATAAATACAGTTAAAAACAAGTTGAGAAATAAAATGTCAACGAAAAAATTGGACTCAATAATGTTCATCAGAAATTTACTAACAGTAAAAAAAAGAAAATGATCATGAATACGAAATTCCTAAAAATGTCCTATTAAGATATAATTTCAAAAATGCCTTCAGTATTGAGGTCAATGGAACTGATGAAGGTGCAATCGAAAGAATTGTTTGTGATTTGTAAAGTGATTTTAAAAATTAAATTTTTTTGTATAAGTTATTTACATTCGGATTCAATTTGCTTTTTTTTAAGTTAACGTATGGTTTTACATACTGTAAGGACGCCAGCGTTAAGGTGGATAAGGACCTCAACCAACTGGGCGTGTGACACCGGAGACAGCTAGCCAGAGACCGTGCTAGTTGGAGAGGCTTGTTGGTTGAGGCCCAGGTCCACCCGGGACTGTAGCGACAAATAAAAAAGAAGAAGTTTTTAATTTACTTTACAAAATTAACATTTTGTTAAAATTGAATATATTTTTTCTTTTCATTTGTATGGAAGACTTCTGTGACTTTTTTTAAATTCTTGCATAACTAGGGGATTTTAGGGTCGAGTTAGTGACTTTTTTTGAAGCTTGCCGCAAAGCGGAAGACCTGGCCATATCCCGGCTAGCGGTCATCAAGCCAACGCCAGTAAACCAAGCACAACGGACGAACTCAAGGACAGCATTCAAGACCCAAAAACATTCAATGTATGATTCATGTTGTTTTATTTAAATTTGTTTGCCTATCATTCTTATCTGGTCAGTCTGTACCACGCGTGTAATTGACAGTCATCTGTTTAAGAGAATGATTGTACAACAGAGAGTGATATTCCATTTGGATCCAGGATAAGGATGTGTCTCTACAATTCGCAAAGATTTGTTTGTCAGACTTCGACTCCAATCTGAAAGGAAAGCTAATAGAGACATTTTTCGCGAAGTTGGTTTGGGTGCAGCAGGAGATCGGTGTCGTGGAGAAGAACTGTGAGATCGGCCCACAGATGAGGTATATTGAGTCTCATAGATGTACTGCCTCCTACTGACTGTCTTCCAAATATGTCCAGCGTAGGATTACGGAGAATTACACTCATGTTCATACAATAAAGCCACATATGCGATAAGGAAGTACTTGCCGTAGCAGTTGCTTCTGTTGCAATGAATGAACCTGAAATATTTTAAAACTGCTAAAGAGCAAGAAAATAGTTTATCGGTATGTCGAACAGTGGAGAGTATAACCTGTAATAACCCAAACAAAGAAAATAAAGCGGAACGGCGGAACGAGATGTGAGACAGCAGGTACTTCATTATCGCATATGTGGCTTAATTGTATGAGCACGAGTGTATGTAAAGTACACTCGGTGTTGTGCTTCTTAACGCTACGCGGATACACATGCAAGCCAGTTGGTGATGTCCCGTAGGTGTAATTGAAAACAAAGACCTCACAAAAGTCCTACAGGGTATAACAATGTTGATATGCCTTAACAAAGAGTGTACGCACTAGAAGATCGAATGTTTTCTTGAATCGATCACCAGCTCTGGCGTGTTCATTTCTAATCCATAGCGAGGGCAACAAATAGGCCATCCAAGCACCCAATTCAGCACCGCGGTTAATTTATTCGAATTCATCATCAAAATTCGTGTTTGGTTCACCTTACGTTTCGTACGTGGTAAGAAAATTTTGTGGTCAAAATAATCGAGCCACCGAACATCGCATTCACTGTCCCATTGAGCAGCAGTTGTGTTACGTTAATCGGACTACATTTCATTTGCGAATGGTAAGCACTTCTGGAATAGATAAAAGTATTTGTGTATGCTGCCCTGCGTAAGGCCTAAATGCCGACATCGTCTTCGCGGCACAGGGTGCGTTTTATGTTCCAGGTCGATGTGTTGTTTTAATAGCTTTTATATGAGTTCCAATTTTATGGTTTTAAATGGAATAAATAGTCGATTTAGTATGTATCGAATATGATGTCGGTTGCTGCCTCTGAGCGTTGCGCGAGCACTTTGTGGCACATAATAATTTCGCGGACATTTGGCATTGTTTCAGCAATTTCGCTTGGAATATGGTCCTACGTATGAGTGTCGGTCGGTAGTTTGTTGGCGGGAGTGTATGAAATTTAGGGACCGTGAGAACTAGACGGTTCGTCATTATCATTTGGTAGACAACAATTTTTTGTGTGACAGTGGTTGGAACAGCGTTCTCTTTAAGTCTAACGATCACGATCACACGATCAAATTTAAACCTTTCTCGAGTCACTGACTGAGTTAAGAGAGTATTTGCTAGCCTCGAGCTAGTCCGAAGTGGCTGGCTTGTCAGTGTAGACTAAGGACTGTGGCTAGCCCCAGAGGAAATAATCGAGTGATGGCAAGGCGCACGATCGGAGCGACCCTGTCGCCAAATGTCTCCTTCTCTCTATACCTGAGAACATCGACGCTAATTGTGTCTACCTCCTCACTTAAAAAGAAATATGGTCCGATGATGCCTCCTTGTCATAAACAGCAGCAAATCAGTCAACACATGCAAATGCATTTATGCTTGGTCGAAAACTTGCAGATTGTGGTCGAGTAATGCCAATTTATCCTGTTGACACAGCCGCTGAGCAAGAAATGGGCCGGATCCCCGGTCAACATTTCCCAAACAGCCCAAATAGCGATCTCACGATCTCCCGGCGTCAATTCTTACATCAGGAAAATCTCGGGTTGACCAACCGCGGCGGCTGCGCACAGTGGTCTGCTTTGTATGGGAGCCGATACAAATTTGTACACTGCGGTCTCAGGTCGGATCAGTAGATACAAGCTGTTAGCTGAATGCTGTTGCTTTCTAAAAATCTTAACCACTTGTTGCAGATTTGGTTAGGTTAGGTTAGGTAGTGAGGCTGCTAGCGCATTCACTAGCACACTTAAACTATATTGGTCCATTGTTATACCCATAGTCAGACTACTACCACTGATAAACTACTCCTGATCCCAGTGGCAAACCAGATAAAAGCGTATTAACTTTGATTTCACTGGGATTCGAACCGGGGACCCCGCTAACCCGGGCAGACACTCTACAATTTGCGCCATCCGGTCGTCCTTGTTGAAGCTTAGTGAAGCTTAAACTCTAGATCAAGGGAAAGAATATTGATATATTATTTCTAGTTAGAAACGCTAACCCATCCAATCACAATTTTATTTTACTTTATTTTTTTTTAAAGCTTAACTACCATGTTATATTTATTAAAGAAATTTAATAAATTAAAAAAAAAAATATTATTAATTGATTTTAACAAACAGTTATAAAAATGCAACTTTTCACGTCAAAGAGTTATTTCAAGAAAATATATGAATTTCGAAACTAAAAGAAGGGGTATCTTTGGAGCTCTACGCCTCGCCAACCCTTTAACATAACTCTCCCAAATTTTGGGAAAACATTGACCAGTTATACATCTATCGTCTATAAAAAATTAAATGCAACAACTCAATATTACAAATTTCATTTTTGGTATTCTTTTTTTCCGCTTTTGCTCCACTGTGAGGGGTTTCCCAATTTAGCTGAATCGACATACGGTACTTAGAGATGAACCAAGCGTCTTTTCAGCGATAAACAAAGCAACACTTGGGTTAATAGATCATATCCTAACCATGACAAATCGATAAGCAAGATACTGTGGTAACTAAGTGGCTATCAAGTCGGATAGCTAGGTTATATAAACTACACTTTAGTGAAATGTGGGTGGCGCTACAGCACGTAGAGGGCCAGGGCCTGGCTTCTCAGCAACCACTCGTGTTGTTAGTGCTATTGTTCTCTCACGCGTCAGGGACCTACAGTTTAATGCCGACTCCGAACGGCGAAATTGAGAAGCTTTTTCTAGACAGGATATACTCTTTGAGCATTGTCAGTGACTCGAAAGAGGTGGAGCCGTGAAGTATGAAAGTTGGAAAAATTGAGGATTCGAACCTGGCACCCTCTGCGTAGGAGTCGACGCACTTACCCACTACGCCACGGCGACCCATTTAGTGAAATTTGTATCATTGCTAAATGCAGTGACTCTTTGTTGAGGAATGAAAGATCGGACAGTCTAGGAAAAAACGGAAGAATATTTGACCATCCTCTACGCACTCACAGCACTAAGGTTCTTACGTAAGACGTCACAGGAAGAGTTCGGAAAAAAATGGCAAATAATTACTGAGTGCATCTTGCAAACTTCCTACTCATCTTGATCTAGGTGCGCCGGGATATCACACCGCCAGGACACCCATTCACCTATGTACCTCCAAAGTCCAAAGCACACCGCTCACAAACAAAAGAAATACAATCGGTGTTAATACCCAGCCTTGTAGTACTCCACTTTGGTCGGCCATCTGGGAACTCCTGAATAACTGATCAGCACGAAAGGGGTTGTGGTTGATTAAGCAAATGTGCAGAGATTTGCTTAGTCTGGGACTTGTGCTCCTGTTCTCCAACTTCGACTCCTCGGTCCACCAGGCACCAACCCACACACTGTCCACACATCATCTTCCTCTGAAAAATCCTTCTCCTTTTGTCTGCATGCACAACTCACATCCCAGCCCCAGAGTATCTTGAAGCTTTCAGTTGAGAACGAATAATGTGCGATAAAAAGATAATTCCGTAGTTTGAATAGAGCAGCAGCACTGCACCCATCGTGAATCTGGATTCATAAACTTTATTGGTTCCTCCAAACGATAAGCCATTTCATTTACTCCCTCAAAAGGCAGCCACTCAAAGCTACGAATTCCCGTCCCTGCATGCCACACATAATACTGTGAAGTACTAAGAAATATTTAAAATGTCCCGCTCTGATCCCTTCGAACCCAAACGCATAAAGCGTTGATTGCCACCAGACGTCTCGGGCGTAAACAACGCTGCGATTCATTTATCTCATCAGATCTGCCACACTTTCATGGCCAGACCGAGGTTATTACCTCCATAAAACCCGTCTTCGCTGCCAGAAGTTCCCGCAGGCTCGGCACTGAATGGGGAGTGCATTGTTAATGCTGCTCACTCAGCTGGGGGAACACTCACTTCGAGTCCCATCATCGTCATCCCTCTTCAAATTGTCACCACACTTCAGACATCACACACATTGTGCGCATAATGGGCTGAGAATTTCCTCCTAAACACCATCATTCCGCCAGTCAGCCGCGCTCTAACAGGTGCATCCCGAGCACGGCATACCACAGGCCCATCAATAATCGATAACCTTGAGACGAGGCACGAACTAAATTCGAATTCTCCAAGGCAATATCATTCCTTGGTCGCTTCCACGCCATAAATAACAACCGCAGCGAGTCCCACCACCACCGATGCACCCGCCGCCGCTGCGCCTATGCGTGTGTCTGCGGCAGTGCGTTGGAATAATTCGAGCTGCTTCGCGGCTATTGAAATTCACTGTACACAACCAAATCCGGTTTGCAGCAGTTGCCCGTCAAAGTGCTTCCCGTGCCACAGTGAAGTGTTACCAAAGCTGGGCCTTCCACCTGAGCTGAATTACGAGGCGCTGTGCCCAGAGTTACGTACGAATCCGAGTGAGCAGCTCCCGGCAGACGCATCATGATGGCCACGCACTGGATGCATAAATTCAACTTCTCCTTCAATCGGCAGTTTAATCCGCATATTGATCCATCAAGGGCTCGCCTATTCATCATCGCGCCGGGCCTCACGTTGACAGCTTCGGCTTCCCGGTTGTTCAATGCAAATATCGCGAGTGTAAGCCAACAACGATGCTGCTTGTTTCGCCGAACATGGATGGCACCGACGTCGTCTCTGAGGGGAGACGCTTTGCTGCGAGGGCGCATCAAAGACAGCTAACGCTGGGAAATAAGCAAAACGAAAAAACTCCCCCTTCAGCTTCACTTATTTAATTTGAAAGCAATTGAGGTTCGAACTGCGGAGCTGGTTGTGCGGTTGTGACTCTATCGATTGGCGGAAGTACTTGATCTTTGGCAGTTGTTCCCTATGCCATCGGGGACGTCGTCGCCGAACTGACTGTGGAGCTGTGGAGGAAGGGACGACTGCGGATGGAAATAGATGCAATTGATGTCGTTCGGCTACGCTTTGCTGCGCACACAGACTACACAATTCTTTTCACATTGTGCACCGCACTGCATACGGATGGATCGAAGTGGAAAAAACGAAGTTGCTACGGTTAAAAGGGAACGAAGCCAATGTAACCCATGATTGAAAGAAAACGAAACAGTGTGCAACAAAGTAACCAGTAAATGGAATCCCTGAAGTCTTAAGCGAATCTTGAAAATTCACATACTCGTGCATATTCCCACGCTGTTTTGAAACGACTTATGGGTTGAGGAACTCGATGGAGCTTTGAAATGAAAATGAGGTTCTCTTGATCGATTAACTACGAGTGTGACTTTTTTTTTTTACTTGGGTTGGTGAAAATCTTAAACAAGACACCATGTGACCCGTGTCCACACAGTAGTGCCAGAATTTAAACTGACTAAAAACACCCTTCCCATTTGGCTTTTCTTTACTACAACTAAGTTTCCTTATCTAGTAGCTTACTTTTAAGGATGTTTTCGCGTGTTGCAGGTAGACCTTCGGTTTAATCACCTGCTATAAACATCGTAAAGATGGCTTATGTCTATTGCGCCAAATCGAGCGTTCTCCAAGTGCAGTTAACTGTCCATTTTTAACTTTAGCTTAACTGTATGTAATTGCAGTATTGCCATCTTGTTATCATGAAAGTAGCATTTTTTCTATTTTCATAACTCGAAGAATGCTATTTTGGGAATGTAATTTTGTAAATTGATTTCTTCAACATTTTTTTATGAAAGCGAACTGATTGACTAGCAAACAAAACGAGCCGTTCAAAAGTTTAGAATCATTGTATTGCAATACAAAGTCAATACTACTGAGGTGTATTTTTTTGACGATTACGAACTTATCCAATGCTACAGTCAAGTTCAGCTAACAAGGTAATAGGCAGAATTGAAACACTGTGACCATACCATTCGACTTAGTTTCGTTAAATTTCTTTCAATTTTGCTTATTTAAGTGAAATATCCAAGTACTTTAATTACCGATTCTGTATCAGACGATTTCGAAAAATGGGGTGAATAGTTGTTTAATCTTGTCTCTCAGAATCATCTGACAGTTCCCGTATCGTTTTCAAGATTTTTTTTTGGGAGGTAGATTCCAGAAATACTAAGTCCCAAACTGGGCTATAACATGCCTCTCTACTGCCTCTCCAAATAAAGTGGGAAAAATTAGTGAAATCCAACGAAATCGTCTGTCCTCGTTCGCAACTTATGATCGACTCACCGAGATATTTTCGGCGTATCGCTATTAATGAGGTCTACTGCTACAATAAGCACTCTTAAACAGCTTCTATAATGGAGCTTCTATACAGAGCTGAAATATGCCGACCACGCAATTTGACTCAGTTTCGTTAAGCTTCGTTCAATTTTGTTTATTTAAATGCGAGAGAATTGCGTCGCTCTCCACGTACTCAAATTACTCTTGGTTTTGCTGTTTTGTGTAAGTTCCCATAACCAATAATGGACACTGTGAAAATCAGCAAAATGTACGTCTACGCAATCCCTTGTGGGTAAGCCTTAAAACGAAGGGTCGACTATAATAGACATGAGCAAGATAAAGAGCTAGTGTAAAATTTTAATGAAATCTATCGTACATAGTGAACAAATTGCTTATGATGACTGGGAGCAGTCTGGCCGGGATTAGCTCAGCCCACTTAGTTACTTACTTCTCCGGCCTGCGATCCATAGAAGGCCTGATTCTGAGCAGTAGCTGCCTTCCATAGATAACGGTATTAGACATGCTGGTTTCAGTCGTCAAGACCAAGCAGACCGTCGTCCGGTTTTTCTCTCCTTCTCGAACCAAGAGGCTCGAATTCGAAGAGCCCCTCTGCTGGAGTATCGTTGCCCATGTGCTCGAAGTGGCGAAGTGGAAGGAGTAGAGGCCAGTCACTCGGTTGAACAGTATAAAGCTAAGCTGCGTTGAAGACGTTTAGGATCCGTTTATTCTTTTCTCAGTAATTTATCTCATTTTCCTACATGACTGGTCATCTGGCATCTACTGGAAGTGAACTTGTCGATACAAAGGCAAAAAGGTGTCTCATTCATCAACTAGCGCCACCTTGTATGCGGGTGTCCTCTGTTGCGTTGTTCCACCGGCTTAAAGTCGAAGACTCGCTGGCCCGAAGCTGAGTTCTCCATACGCTCTATATGGCCCAGCCCCTCCGTAGACTCCTGAGAAGGCTCATTTCGCTTTACAGCCTGTGCAGTTCGTAGTTGAATCTTCTCCTTCAAATACCTGAACGGGTTTTACAGCGACATGAGCCTAGACTGGCGTCTACGGATTCAACGCCTAATATGGTTAGGCCATGTGGAGCGCATGGACAACACTGCTCCAGCCCACTCCGAAGCAGTGGGACAACACAATAGAGGACGCCCACGGAACCGATGCGAAGCCAGGTGGAGAAGGACCTCAATCAACTTGGTGTGCGCAGTTGGAGACATCTGGCTAAGGATAGTGCCGGCTGGAGAGGCTTGTTGGTTGAGGCCCAGGTCCACCCCGGACTGTAGCGCCACCAGATGAAGAAGAAGAAACATTATATGTTCCATGCATTTGGACTATAATTTCAAGTCTTTCTTCCCCCTTTGTGTACAGGTCGGATAATCGATGTTTTCATTAGTTTCGGCACATGACACTGATAAAGACTTTGATTTATAATTCTCGCAATTATTGGAGTAAGATGTATAGCATTTATTCTGAGGTCCACCTGTCTTAGGTTAAATTAGGTAGATAGGCTGCTGTGCATTCACCAGCACACTTAGACCATATAGGTCCATTGTGGTACCTAGAGTCAGACTACTACCACCGATTCACCACTCCAGTGATAGTGCCGTAAATTTAATCCAAAATGGAGACTGGACCAGTTTTCAAAACCAGACAATAGCGTATTAACTTTGCTTTCACTGGGATTCGAACCGGGGACCCCGCTAACTAGGGGCAGGCACTGGTTGGAAAACTACGCCGTCCAGTCCTCCTCCACCGGTCTTATATTATCTGATTTAATGTAATAAATGGTATCTATTTTCTTTGTTCGAACTTAACTTAACTTCAGAGCTACGGGTGCCAAAAATTCCCTTCTCGAAATCCTCCTGAATTTGATTGTAAAAATCCCTTGCATGTACGAGGAGTCATTAAGACTAGAAGTCGAATAGAAATAGCAAATGTGCGACGCACACAATCCAGACTGAGGCCACAAATCGCCAACTTGTTTGCACCGTCTTGGTCTAGGTAATAGGCAATCACCTCATCTATTACCTTTCATTTGAATAATCCAGCAATAGCCGTTTTTTCTCTCCCTGCAATCATCGCATCTGCGTGAAGTATCTATTACAAGACCGCCACATAAAACTTTAAAGCAACCGTCAAGGGATTTTATTATCTGCAAGCTCACTTGCGTTGCCAGCCATACGGAGGCGGTTTAAGTGAGTGCCGCCATCGCCAGGCAATAAACACGATTCCACTGTCTGAGCATTAAGTGGAAATTGATATAGCTCCATTCTAACACCTTCATCCCGGCAAAGCGCCCTGAGTGCGGATACAATTTTATGTAAATTGATGATGTTATCACTCCTTGTTCGCAAGGGGCCCAGTTGTGTGCGCCCTTGAAAAATGCAACGTTTTCAAGTCGAAACCCTCCGCAAGTAGTAATTCGATGTACTCGTACGAACGGGCTGCCGGAGAGGATTGCTCTATTCTTGGGAGGGCAAGTGGTGTGAAAATGCCTTAAGTATGCCATTTGTTTCAATTGAAATGCCATAGATGGTTGAGAGTGCTGGCGAGTAATGCATTGTGAACGGAGTGCTGGCGTGGACAAGATGTGCGCACATTTGGTGTAAGCCTAGGTGTAGAGCTGGGGCTTGTACATGAACTTATCTTGTGTATTTATCGCCTCCTGTTCCTCGGGGGCAGGGACATCTTCCCAAGGCAATTGCTCTTGACTTCAGATTGGGGATCTCTGATGGGCGATTCAATTGGTTGATAAGAAGTGCGTGACAGTCATTGCATTGGGCTGTTAAATGTGAGAATCATGTTTGAGGTTTATTGACTTCTTATCGAATTAACTGAGACAGGCCTGGTTGCGAAGACGGGGTTAAAATGAGTCAGATTTAGAGGAAAATTATTCGATAAATTAGTTTTAAGTCCTGTATCCTCCTGTGGTGGACTTTAACCAGTCTTATCCGCCATCTTCTTCTTAAGTACTCTCTAATATGTCTCGAACTGACTTATTTCCAAAGTGAGTGCTGTGTAGGCCGAAGAGTGCGTTTTTGCTAGGACTGGTAACAACCTAATGTTTGTCAATGTTGGGCATTGTTAACTTACTTTCCTTTTGTTTACTGAAGCTGAAGACAAGGACTTGGGCGACCTATAGTTCATGCTGAATGGGGCGCCATGCCGCACAGCCCATGTCACAATCGATCTCTTGCGCACAAAATTCCCAAATCGTGTTATCGGCCATCTTGGCGATGTCAATTGGCCACCTCGAAACTGCGGTTTGACACCCTGGCCATTTTTTTGTTGGGGAAGTCCCGGCGACGTGAAAGACCGATGTTATGCCAACAGTTCAGGAATGATTCAAACACTTAAGACCAATATCATCCAAGCAATCCTTGAGCTACAGTCCGAAACCTTCAACAAGGCCTTGAAAAATTAGGGTGACAGGTGCGAAGTCAGCCGGCCAACAGCCAGAGTTTCACAATAAATGCTAATGTTTGTTCTTACTAATAAAGCTCTTTGTAGCATCTAGCATGACGGTCTTCTTCATAAACTGAAGTTCATTGTCCTTTATATCTTATAAAGATAATAAAACGTTTTCTTGTAAACAGGCAGTAAAATACAAGTCTAAAAACATATCTTCGGGTGTTCCTCGAGGATCAGTATTGGCTCCAATTATATATATATATAATACAGTATGTCAAATAATTGTTTGCAAAAGGAAAAAATGTTTGCAATTTCAGCTGAATTGTGAAAACGGATTGCTTTTCTATTTTTCTTTTTTCATTATTTGATTAACAAGTTTATTCTTACATGCTACACCAAAAAAAAATACCACAATTCATGAACAAATACAGAAAAAAGAAAAATAACAAACATTTTCATTTTTTGCAAAATGCTACGGAATGAAAAAAAAAAAGAAGAAATATAGAAAAAATCTCCTTATTAGTTAGTGTGGCCACCGTTGGCTTGTAGCCGTCGTGGCATTGATCCAATTAGATGTTCCATATCGTTGTATTCCGGTATCTTTTCCCACTCTTCTTGGATTGCTCTAATAAGTACGTTTTTTGATGTAGGACCCCGTTTTGCCACCCTCTATTTAAAAATGCCAACAAATTCAGTTCATGTCGAGGCTTTGCGCATGTGTGTCGAGCACTTTGCTACAATTGTAAAGCAACCAAGTCCTGCACAAGAGTGACTTATGCTTTGGGTCATTATTTTGGTACAACTTGTATTTCAGCTTTTGAGGGTTTTGGGGATTAATAAGCCCGAAACTTGCTGCGCTTCTGGTCAGCTCATTCAGAGGGCAGAGGGCATCTCTATACCATGTCTGACAGTTTGCCAAACATTACTGTGGGGATAATATTTTTAGAATGCCAAGCTGTGTTTGGTTGTGCAACATAATTTTTGTTTCATCACAAAAAATTACGTCATTCCAGAACTCTGCTAACTGTGCGATGTAATGCACGGCAAAAGCCAACCTTTTATGCAAATTTATCCCTGAGAGTAACTGTTTCTTGCGTGCTACTCTTGAAGAGCATTTCTTTTTGTGCAATACTTGCCGAATAGTTTCATGGGAGACCTGCTTATTGCAATCAGTATCTACTACCGTGACTAATTGCCTTAAGCTGATTTAAGGGCTTTTCAATGACAGCTCTGACGATTTTGGACTCATCTCTTCGGGACAGCTTACTTGGTCGGCCTCCAGAATTTCTCAACTCCAATCGATGTTATTTTTCTCAATTTAACTGACAATGTTTCGGCTATTTCTTTAGGAGATTTTCCGTCATATTATCAGTTCGGTTTCCAGGCATTTTAAAATTACTTACTGTTCGGCAAGCGCTGCACAAATTATCCATAAATAAATACTAATTACACAGCGCAATGCGTATTCATTCATTTTCACAATTCAGCTGAAATTGCAAATATTTTTTCCTTTTGCAAACAATTATTTGACTCACTGTATATGTCGCTGATTCTGGACCAGTTATTGAAAAGGACTTGCAACATGCACTAAACAAAAGTTTTGATTTTTCAAAACATGGAATATAAAAACTCAAGCCATCTTTTTACCAAGGAAAGGAAAGCTTGTTTTTTTTCCACTGGGTCAACTGAATGTAAATGGTTGTGATATCCCATGGGTTAATTCTGTTGAGGTGTATATTTAGGCAAGACATTAACCTTTCGGAATCATATTAAAAATATCCTCAACAAACTAAGCATTGCTACCAAAATGTTATACCCACTTGTATGTAGGAAATCACTCCTGACTGAAGCTAATAAAATTATAATATTCAAAGTTATTTTTTGAGCCATAATATGTAAAGCAGGTCCAGTATGGGGGACTTGTGGAAAATCACATATCAAAAAGTTACAAATTCCCCAAAACAAAATCTTAGGCTAAGTTTGGGTGATTACCACCGCTGTAGTAGCTGAGGGCCACTTGGATCCTGGTTGGATCCTTTGTGTTATCCTTTCCCTCTGAAGTTCAAAGGGAATACACTAAAGAAAATAAAATAAACTTATAGACTGTCTAATGGTATTCTAGTGGCCTATTTTGTGAAGTATACACCTGTGCTGATTTACAGGCAATTTGTTTTCCTGATAAACTTGGCTATGTCTTGTATCTTTAAGTGTGACATTTCCTCTAGGTTACTGAAAAAGTAGTTGCCTGGCATATCTTTTCTAGTTTTTGCAAGGGCTGGACAAGTGCCGAGGAGATGGAGCGTATTTTCATCTTCTTCCTCGTCTCTACAGGGCTCCCATTCCTCTGGCATGGATACCGAGAAGGCAGTGGTCGGTGATAATGCCCACTACGTTCCTTATTACATTCCTGTTTAGTTTTAGGAGTGTATTTTTTTTTTTTTTGTTTGGATTTAGTGAGTGCCAAATAAGCCTCGAAGTCCTTCATGTATCTAATTCCATCCATCTCCGATTGACGGAGTCGAAGGCATCTGTAAGTAACATGGTGTTTATTACTTGGAGTGAGGGATATGGTGTGTCCTGATAATTTGCCAGTGGCAGTCCCACCCCTATTCTTGCTAACTCGTCTGCCCTTTCGTTGCCTGGAAAACCACTATGCCCAGCTACCCAGCATTGGGCTAGGTTGCATCTAACCGCTATTTCCCTAAGAGATAGACGCATTGATGATGTATCCAGAGCCTTTATGGCTGCCGGACTATCTATGTAGATGGCGATAGAAAGCCAGTTTATCGGGTTCATCGTAAGCGGGCAGCCTCTTGGATAGCTTTAACTTCTGCCTGGACTTCTGCCTTCGTTGGTAACCTCGCATTTCTCGATTAGCTCTGTGAGCTGTGTGAACAGCTTCAGCGGTTGCACTTCCTTAGCCTTAGCGCTGCCTTGATGGCTACCAGTTTTCCCATAAATGTCCATGGGAAGAAGCTGTAGCAATGTTTTAATGGCGGCAATGGGGTGGATCGCAATGCCCCCAGATGATGCCCACTGATCTTTGAATATTGCTTATCAATTTAAGATTGGACTTGTTATTCAGTATTGGCCACCAAACAAGGATACCGGAACAAAACCTTGAAAATGATAACTCATTTTCTTTGTTTTCTTTATTCCACCCTACTTTTACATGAACAAACTGAAGTACTTCAAGTTGCAAGGAAAATTGAAATTCTCAACCAAAGATATGTGCTAAGATCGCTTGATTCCAAGAACATATTAATACAAGATATTGCTAGTGTGTAGATAATTCTGCTGTATAAATTTATTCATTATTTATTTACTTATTTATTTATTTATTTATATACTTGTACTTGTTTATTTAATGATTTACTTATTTATTTATTTATGTATTCATTACTTATTTGTTTAATAACTTATTTATGTATACATACTATTTTTATTTGTTCATTTATTTATATATTTATTATTTGTTTATTTATTTATTCATTTACATATTTGGCTTGTTCTTAATACTTGTCTGTTTGTATAAGTATATATTTCTATTTTTTTTTTCTTTTTTTAAATTCTTTTATACAAAATATGAAAATATTAAATGAAGGTTTTTTTGTTCATAGTTTTTCCTTCGAATTAATAAAATAGTCCATTTCACTTGTAAGACATAATGTTTTTCAGTTGTAGGATATTAATTATATATCAAATCTCTGTGCTGCGTATATCATAAAAACGGTTGTAAAATCATGTAACTATGAATGAAATAAATGTCAATGTCAACACTTATAAGGCCATTGTATTTTAAAAAAGAAACTTGTATTTGGTTCACCTTGTACTACCTCTATAACGATGGTCAAAAACGTATTCGCCTTAGAGGCTTGGTTACAAGTGTACAGACACGTGCATGCCATGAATTTCCACCACTCCAACAGCAGGCATGCAGGTCAGTTGGATCTCCTTTCACTAGACCTTTACCTACAGACGACCGTAGCAAAAAGCGCTATAAGGATTAGTCAATCTAACTGCTGTAGTCGCACCCACTCAGGCCACGCATGTGGACTAGAAAGACTAAATATTGAAACAAACGAAAGTGACTACCTTCTCTCCTTCCTTGGAATTGAGACACCCTTCGGGTTGCGTCTCCCAATTGGGGAAGAATGGGACCGAAAAGAGCACACGACCACCCTTTGCTGGGTTCCGGGTCACAGGGACATTACCGGCAATGAGGCAGCTGATGAACTTGCCAGGAAAGGGGCCGAAACCGAACTGTCCCAATCAATCCCATGTATGTAGCCACCAAGATCATGGAGCTAGCTGATAGTAGGTGAACCTCCCTATCCATCTGTCGGACCTCCCGAATGCATTGATCAGGTTATAGCAGCGCAAGAACCAATGCACTCCTTAGTAAAAAAAACTACTGCGGATGGTAGTGGGTGCGCTTACGGGGCACAACCATTTGGGATATCATGGTAACAGAATGGGAATCACCCAGGATACCATATGCAGAGGCTCCGGAGATGAAGAAGAAATAGAGGATACTCCTCACTTTCTTTATCACTGCCCCAGTCTCTCTGTATTTCTTTAACATCTATTTGCAAGTTAATCAGGCTGGAATGACCAACAACACCTGAAGGTCGACGAGAAGGTATAAAAGAGGATTCTTCCTACCTCCAAACTGGGTATCCCAATGAGACCAAACGGACCTAAGTGAGGTGTGGTTTGCTGCGCCTGCTCACATACCATATCATAGCATACAGGACAAAATATTTAAATATTCTCGTATCACACTCTTAAAGGTGTTTTCCATAATTCAAAACGGTCATCGCCTTGTGTCGTTCAGAATCAAAGTTTTATTATCTGTCCGTTATTATATTTTGAATAATGACCATCCAGCGGTGGTGTCCTATTCTTAATTCATGTCTGAGTCAAAAATACTTAAGTTTTCCCCTTAGTATTGTTAAGGATTCAGCTGCTCAAATGAATGAAAATGATGACTGTCCGCCTATGACGGACGTCAGCAACAAACATTCTGATGGATCAATTGCAAACTCGTTGTCGTTCCCTTCAAAATCCAGCCACCAATCCACCACTAAAACAGCACTTTTCCACTGTGATACGACAGTCTTCTGAACAAGATTTGCCGACTGATTCCAAGTCAACCAAGTGATAAAATCAACAAATCATCAAATACAGAATAAACAACAGAACCAATTTGCATTCCCACCAACTCCCTTCAAAGCCAACCAGACAATCCTTCACCTACCAGAAGATCACAAGTACAAACATTGGTAAATGTCCATTCCTAGTAAACATGATCTAGCAAATAGTTTGTCCCATACTCCGTCTTCCTCAGCGTGTGTGTGCTCGTCTTGAGTTTCCACGCCCACTGCACACACCACTGTATTTGTCGCATATTTCAATTTAAATGTATTCACTAACAGTCTCCATATCGTTTCTTTTAATTCCAGATTGCATATCAGCAGATCGGGTAAGTCTCCTTAAGCACTTCACTAATTTATGGCCTTCGCTGGGCGCCCACACCCACGACGTTATTTTGGATCAGGTTTCAAGGTACACCTTGCTTCTTGCAGTTGCCATTGAATGTCCCTGCAGAATGCATGCTAATTTATGAAAATCACCGTGCATCTTTGTCTTATAAATGAGAATGTTCTCAGTTCTCGGGCAGATGCGGTCTTGGTTTGATATAACTCGACCATGAATCTACGGCGGTAATGAGATGCAAATCTCTTTTGCACCAATAACACGCCCAGTGAACTGAATCAACTTCTACCGATGTCCACTAGCGGGTAGGGTGGTTGACTCATTGTGGCTGCGGTGTCTTTTTTTTAGTTTAGACTAAAATAGACGTACATGATGAGACATGGAATTCCTGACACATTACAATGCACGGATTTGAAACGAAACCAAGGCCGCACCACAAAGAAGATTAATGGGAATTGATAACTTTCTGTTGGCGTTAGTTCTCTAATTTCGTGTACGCGCAAACAGTAAAATACTGCACTGAGTAGATGACCACGTTGAACACACAACACGACAACATATGTCCCAAAGCACGTTATGGAATATATTCGATGAGGGCACAGGAGGAAAATGGGTGAAAGATTTGACGCACCGAAATGATAACTTAGTGCATAACTCTGGCGTAAATTTGCCAATCTCAGGCTCAAAAAATTAAAAAATTATTGGTAAATTTATTTGTGAACTAGGTACAGGATCGAGGAAATTTTAGTACTAAAATTACAAAATTTAGTACTGAAGTACTAAATTTTAGAACTGAACTGAAAAATTTTAATCAACTTTTATTTCTAATTTTAGTACTGAAATATTATTTGTACTGAACACGCTACAATTTAGTACTTAATAGTAATAACATATTTGGCGCTACAGCCCGTTGAGGGTCAGGGCCCAGCTTCTCAGCAACCACTAGTCTTGTGTGTGCTATTGTTCTTTCACGAGAGGAAGAGACCTGCAGTATTATGCCGACTCCGAACGGCCAAGTTGAAGAAGCTTTTTCTAGACAAGTAGAGGTAGAAGTTGGAAATGTCATTCCTCTCTTATCTCCGGTACTATTATTCTCTTATGACAGGATAGCGGGAGCCGTGAATTATGTCAAAATTGTTAATTCGGAGATCGAAACTGTCCCCCCGGTGTAGGAGAGGCAGCGCTTAACCACTACTAACAGTATAACTGTAAATTATAAATATAAAATTCAAATAAACGTGAACAGTTTAAAAACTTATTGGGATAAGGTGTCAGGCCGAATCTTCTGGAGGAAAGAGAGAGAGAGAGAGTAAGATTGAACATTTTCCATTTAAGTACGGCAGACTAGGTTACTTGGGGTTCGGAAGATGGGTAGACGGGCGTAAGACACGTCCTTACCACTTTACACATTCCTCGTACCCGTCATCCTGAAATCCTAATAAAACTGAAAATAGATATTAGACGCATTTTTAATAGATCGTAGAGGTCTTCGAAGAATTGTTCTCCCAGTGTCCTATATCTCAGCTGGGAAGAGAGGAGTATTCTCTTTTATCTTTTTCGTCAACAAAGCCTCTGTATATGAAGTCATGGGCTTGTACATGATTATGGTCAGTAAGTGTCATATCCGAATCGTCTCGCAGGTGGTTAGAGAGTACGACCTTCATCCGCTGCTTCATTGCCGGCTATGTCCATGTGACCCGGGACCCAACTTCTCGGACTTCATTTCTATCGCCGAAATTGCTTTAACGGCAGCTAGACTGTCAATTAGGATGGTTCTATCTGCCGATGATATATACAATGTTGACATAATTTTGGCCGCTTCCTTGGGTCACAGGCCTCTCGCTTGAAAAACACTGCCATAATCAGGGATTCTGATGGATCAGTGCATGTATATGAATTTAGAGAAAATGCCCACGCCTATGGCTTTAAGAATCTTCGATTCAACGTGTGTAAACATGGACGGTCGAGTTGTTGATTGGTCCATTAGTAGCCCACTCCTGGACTGGAGTCCAGTCAGGGAGCCAGCCACTAGATTGGTTGGTCCTTATGGTTAGACAGAGTAAGAATACAAATAATTGTATGAAGACAAGAACCCTTAGCAAGCTTCAAACTTATTCAGAGGTGTGATTTGCAAATACCGTGAATGCATCATTAAACGGCACCCGTAACTTACGTTGGCATGACGAATCAAGATTGAAAAAGAACCAATTTGGAGTAACCTATCAGATTCAATTTCGATTAAGACCTGTGTCAGGTGGGCACTGGGCCACAGCTTATGTCAACACTTGTCAAGTCCGCAGTTGTAGCAACTCAGTTTCCTACTCATTTAGTTATTGTCTCTGCAGCTTACATTTTCTTAAGTACAATGAACCTTCAATATTCGCAGACTCTTCTTAATCTTCTTCTGGTGGCACTACAGTCCGGAGTGGACCTGGGCCTCAACCAGTAGCCTCTCAAGCTGGCACGATCTTTAGCCAGCTGTCTCCAACTGCGCAGTTGATTGAAGTCCTTCTACACCTGGGTGCGCCATCGGTTCCGTGGGCGTCCTCTATTGCGTTGTCCCACTGGTTCGGAGTCGAAGACTCTTCGGGATGGAGCAGTGTTGTCCATGCGCTCTACATGACCCAGCCATCTTAGACGTGGAATCCGTAGACGACTGACTAGGCTCATGCCGCTGTTCAGCCCGTACAGTTCGTGGTTGAATCTTCTTCTCCAATACCCATCAACGCAGACAGGACCAAAGACTGATCCCAGAATTTTTCTCTCGAAAAGACCATGTGCTTCTTCATCCGCTCTTGAGATTATTCATGTCTCTGCACCATAGAGCAGGACAGGGATGATTAAGGTGTTGTATAATGTTAGCTTGGTCCTTCGAGGAGTCCTTCCTCCTCTACTACTCAATTGCCTCTTGAGCCCAAAGAAACAGCGATTAGCAAGAGTAATTCTGCGTTTAATCTCGGTACTGGTAATGTGAACTGTTCACTTGCGAACCGAGGTAGACTACGTCGAAGTTATAGCTGCCTATGGTGACGTTTTGGCCAAGTCGTCGATGTTGTGTGTCCTTTCTCGATGACAGCATATACTCGCGGACTCAGCATACAACACATTTTTTTTCTGAAATTCCCTCTACATGCACGCGTTTCATGCAAAAATTCATTGGACTTTGGTACATACAGTTTCCAGTTTCAACGAATTCGACACACGCTGTATTGTTTTATAACGCTTCCGTCGCATATGTTGGGAGTTCAGTGTATTTAAATCGTTTTAGTGATTAGATCACTACAATAATTATTTCTTGTCTCCTTTAAAAGCAAAATTTTACTCTCTATTTATGCACCATATTGCGAAACGATACTGAAATAGATGTTTCCAAAACTCAGTAGTCAACTGACAGCGCGTCCTGCCTACACGAAGCGAAACTATCGTCCGAACGATAGCGTCAGACGATAATCGTCATACGTGGTCAGAGATTAGTGTGTTGCTGATGACCTTATTTACATCAAACTGAAAATATATAAAATGTTTTAATAATTTCGACACGATGTTCCCATATAATAAATTATTATTGACCACTCTCTACGGCTGCCAAATGTCAACTGACACTGACACATGTCATCCAACCGGAAATGGTAGGTAAATCAAGTCCACAAACATTGCTGGGTATTCTTGATTCCAAAACCTGTTGTCATCATCTTCAAAATAAAACCAAAATTTCTTCTTATTCCTGAGACCAATAGGTCAGTTGACTGTTTTTGGTGCCTTGTCGTCAGATGACTGGCTTACAAGATTCCACCATCCCTGGATAAATAAACTCAAAAAGCAATTCGCCATATTTTCCTTTTTTTCGTACATAAATGAAGATAAAGATTTTTACAAGGACCTACTGTGTACATGTCCTCAATGACTTCAGAAAGTCACCCAGCCCAGCAACACCACCTCCACGAGCAGAACGTGAAGCAATGCCACTTTCTAGACGGGCGTGTGTTGCCCAACCGACTTCTTGCAAAACCTCCCCACCAGCAAACAACCAGACTGCAGTTGTTTTTTTCAACAAGAACATCCATTGTCTCGAATGGTCAGCTCGAGTGAGAGTGCGAAAACCGTATCTGATTTCTTTCACCTCATAAATCAGCCTTTCTCGCCCACAAGCCAATGTGTGCGCAAGGCTTTCGGTCCTTGCTCGCTTGACATTTCCCGCACGTATTGACATAAAAACGGAAAATGAATTGGAATTATTGAATTCGCATTCCATTAAATCGGACAATTGTTCTGCTGGCGCAAGATGCATGCGTGTGCTGGTCGCATTAAAGAAGTTCGTTTTGGACGCTTTCACTAATTGCACACGAGTCGAGTCAACACAAGTCCCGGTCTCAATTCGTGGTCGGCAATGGATGACAAAATGGTAGTCGACAGCTGAATTGATGACAGATTGGTTCAATAAATTAATGAATCTCTTGGGATGAGTTGAATTTGGTAGGTGGCTGTGTGGGGGTGATGGGACTCTAGTAGATCGAGATTATTATTCTTCGTGTAGGGAGTTTGGACTTCAATTATGGAGTTTACCTTCATCCCATTCATATACGGTGGTTAGGTTGAAGTGGCTGACTGCTGGAAAGGAAAGTGAGTATCCACACTTAGGCCAGCACAGGCCCATTGTGCTACCACGCGGTTCTATAAATGCCCCTTTTCGCAACCCGTTTAGTGGTTTTAGTTATTATGTGATTAACTGGTGATAGGTGATAGCCGTCTCGTATGCTACTTAGTTCAGACAGATTAGTAATCTCTGCAGTAGTTAGATTCCAGATGTATTTTTCTATGGGATAAGAGAGCACTGCAATTGCATATCAAGTGTACAAGGGTTTCTTCCTCATTATGGTCTCTGCAGCTTCTACAGAAGTCGTTGTTAATTAGACAGTCCAACAAATCACGGTACCATACAGCAGTAGCCTACTAGCACAAATAGACCATTAAAGGTTGTAGTCGCCACCAGTAGAGGGCCGTAGAGGCCTCCCTGATACGTCCCTGGATGCTGAGCTTCCAGCTTAGCTTCGTGTCCAATATAAGGCCCAGGAATTTTGCTCTGTCATTCTTATAGGGTCCCACATAGGGACCCTCCAGGATTTCGTTTTGTGATAATGTCCCTAATCGTGATACCATAATTAGTTTAATTTAGAGAGAGTTTGAATTAAAGAGACGTTTTTGTATAGAAAATTGAGGGAAATGCGTGTAAAATATGGCGAAAAAGTTTAAGTTAGAGAAAGTTTCGACTAAGGGTTCGGCTTACGAAGAGTCCACTGTGTTTTCCAGATACCGTAAGAGCAATATCGTCAGCGTTAGCGATGATTATACTTCCTGTTAATTTCAAGTGTCAGTAAAAGTAAGTTCGCCAAGTTCGTTAGTGTGCCTCTATTAACAAGAGAGGAGAGAGTACTCCTCCTTGTGGTGTGCTCTCTCTCAGAGCAAAGTTCAGGTGAGGGAATCCTTTCTAGGGTCAAAGAACTTATCGACTATATAATGGGTAGTCGAAAAAGTATTTTTTTTGTCAATAGATGTCGTTGGAGTCGTCTATCTCCAGTGCTACCAAACACATTGTCTCATACCATATGGTGTTGGAAAGGTGACATTTTAAGCTTCATTTAACCAAACCAAAAAAATTAAATGCGGAGAAGTTGAAAAAAAGCAGCTGTTCAAAAATGAAAATAATGAAGAAATTCGCTATATTTTGCAAGCCACCAATGAAATTTGTGATGTTTACGAAGACGATGCTGTATTAGTTCGTGTAGCACAACAATGGTTCGCTCGCTTCCGTTCTGGAAATTTCGATGTGAAAGTTGCACCTCGTTCTGGTCGACCTATCGTTGAAAAAGTCGATGAAATTATAGAAAAGATTGACCAGGACCGTCACAAGGAAGGAAGCCAACATCATTCCAAGAAACTAAGCACTCATCTAAATCATCAAACAGTTTTGAACCATTTAAAAAAGGCTGGCAAAAAAAAGAAGCTCGATGTTTGGGTACCACATGAATTGTCTGTGAAAAAATTTGATTTGATTAAAAATACGAAAAGACTTTTTCGACTACCCATTATTTAAGCACCTCAAAGAAGATTGTGTTCAAATTAGCCTTTGCCGGACTCAGTGATATGATAATGCTGCAACTATGGCGGGTATTTATGGCGGAGTTCAAAAATTAATTCGGCAAGTTTATCTAAAAGCTTTCTAGTAGGAGTTCCTTTTTGGGAAGTACTCCTGAAGAACAATGATTTTGGGACAATGGAACGACTGTTTACATTTCCCTCAGCATCTACGTATCGTCATAAAAAATGTAGGTGTGTCAGTCAAGAGACTTGTTGACACTAGATGGAGCGCTCATCACAAAGCCATGGAAGGAAAATTTCGTGAAATTAGTTTCAATTCTTGAAATCCTTTAGATTCCCAAAAGGAATATTTGGACACAAGAGGTGCTCCAAGAGTACGCTTGGAGGCTCCGGCACATATAATACTTTACTTGCGTAGCGTCAGAGCATACGTACACGCTGAAGTATCTGACGCAAGGGGATGACACCATGACTTCAACCAGAAATGAAGTATTACAGAGATGATCGACTTCTATATCTCTTGCCCCTTAAGATTTTTGACAACTGTGTTTTATAACGTGTTTTCAAACTAAATTGACCAATCAGAGTACGGCATTTACTTTATTTCGTGAATAACCGTCAAAAAATTCATGAATATCTGTCAAAAAGGCACTCAAATTCGTCGATGGACTAGGGGGCAATCAGCTGTGAAGTCGGCTATCTCATTTCTGACTTCAACGCACAGCTGAATTCATTTTACTGTTTCAAGTTTGAATTGAAAATTCAATTTGTTTTGCTTATTTATGCACAATAGAATATGTATTTTAATATAAATAATAATAATATGGGTGGCGCGACAGTCCGAGGCGAACCTGAGCCTAGCTTTTTAGTAACCACTCGTGTTGTGCGTGCTATTGTTCTTTCACTAGAAGCAGTTCAATGGCGACTATAAACGGCGAAGCTGGGAAGCTTTTACTAGACAGAAATACTCTTTGAGCATTGACAGTGACTCGAAAGAGGTCGAGCCGTGAAATATGAAAGTGATAAATTCGGGTATCGAACCTGGCATCGTCTGCTTTGGAGTCCACGCGCTTACCCACTACGCCACGGTGACCCAGTTCGTTTTTAATATAAATACTCAATTATAAAAATTGATTTATATTTTTATCTATTTTTAACGATGCTTCACCGAAAACCAACTCCCAAACTTTAACATAAAATTCGAATCCTCTTGAAATGTCACAATGTGAGGATTGTCAACGCTGAAGGAGAGAGAATAGTTAAAAGTTGAGTAACTATACCCGTCGCGTGAGCCTCCCATAAGAACACATGTATTTTATGTATCTGTCAAAGGATTGCTGACGCTCACGCATGTAAAGTATTCTATGTGCCGGAGCTTTTATCTGCTGCATGCGACTTTACGTTTTATGCGTTATCTTTCATTCGGTTGGAAAAAGTTTATGCAGAGGGCTCGCTGAAGAAAATAGTGTAATGCCTGAAACACAATAGTGAGCTGCGCCAGCCGACTTCATGTTACGGAAAGAGTGCGATGACGCACTGCCCTGAAATAAATACTCAATTTATCAGCTGTTCTCTCTCTAATCTACTAGATGAAAAATATTGCCGCCTTTCTGCATACACTCATTTGAAATGACTCTTGTCGTTAAATTATTTTTAATCAGCTGTTATCATTTCTCAAATGACAGTTGACACAAAATACTCTCAATTTGGAAGAAAACTCTCAATCTGGGAGAAAATCTATCTCACAGCGCACAATTGTGTCAAAAAATATCCAACAAGTTGAATAATGACGTGCGATGGACTACGTTTTACGTTTTATTACGATCCTCTTATCTCTCGCATTATTTACAGACGCAGGTCGACGCTGTATTTTGTGCTTGGCTATTGAATTGTGTGCGTTGAAAGACAACGTCAACGCAAAGGCCCTATTGTGTTTCAGGCATTAAACAGTGAAACCTGTAAAGTTGACCAGCCTTGCAAGTTGGTCAAATGCCGAAATAGGCCAGCATATGGTTGCACCAAGAAAATTTCATACGAATATTCCTATGTAGGCCAACTGTCTATGAATATATTTCTTCCTCTTTCGTAATAAATAACCTGCGAAAGTTGGCCAGCAATAAGGTCGGCTGCTGGTGGCTATTGTGGCGTTTGCATCTTATACTGTGTATGTACAAATGTTCTGAATAAAGTGTTCAGACAGACATAACTGTAACGTAATTTGTTGGAATTGTTGGAATATTGCATGTTTTGTCAGAATCTTTGATCTTTAATCTTCGACCATTGTCACCGATGATGATATTCATAATTTTAATAGCTTTAATTAGCTCATTGTATGATTCTGACACTTCTGCTGTATGACTTCTGTTTCTCAGATTTGTTGTATGAGCCGCTGTAATACAACATGTATCACCTAAAGTTTACACTGGAAATATGGGAAAGTTGTATGGTTCTGTTTCACAGAAAAATGTCGTACACATCATACAACAGTCTTATTACAAATTTATCATACACTTCAAACTGCTGTAGCCACTACAAAAATGAGTTTTAAATGAGAAAATACACAAAAATAAGCATTTTTTGGCTTATGATTGAATAATGAATAATTGTTCATCTTTTTTTTTAACTAAACATGTAGGAAAAAAAATGTCTATACTATTGGGAAACACGGTTGAATGATATCTCTCTTCATTCCTGAGGAACTCCGTTAGTTAGTTTTTTGTGCTTGCAATCCACTGATATGGTGTCTGTGTTTCATTCACGACACTATTTAGTTTTCAATTAAATTTGTCTAGTGTCAAAATTAAACGTCAAAATTATACACAATCATACAACAAAGAAGATATCATACTGGAAGTAGGAAGTTGTAGAATCTGAGAAGCAGCAAATTGTATGATGTGTATGATGTATGACAGTTTTGTATGTTGTATGAAGTGTATGTGATGTATGATCTGTGAAATAGGCCCCAGACCTAATTTTTGAAGTTCTGAACATTACAACTTCTTCTATATTGATTTTTTTGTTAAATTGGTTTAAATAAAAACATATGACACAATATGATTAAAAACGAAATTCTTTATTGAAATTTGCTTAAAAAAACCGACTCACCTGCCTAAGTTGGCCAAAAATCCTTGCAACGCACTTGGCCAACTTTTGCAGGTTTCACTGTACAACTTAAGGCACTCGCGGGCTTGCTTCATGAACATCATCATGAAACTTTAATAAAGGGTATAATATACTCAAGTTTAGAACAATGTACTGAGCTAGAAATTTCAATAGAAAGTCAGGGATCAGAACAAAAACGAAGAACGGAGAAACCCGCTTATGTTCTCTCACGAGTGGAAAGACCTTACATGCCGACTCCGAACCAAGTTTGAGAAGCTTTTTTCCTATACAGTAATTACTTATGGAGCATTGTCAGTAGCCGCGTTTTTTTTTTTAAATCTATAAATACTGAAGAAGGATTTTGCACGTAAAGCACATACAACAACCTACTGTCTATAACTCCCTATAATATTGGCAGTGAAAAGTGGCTGCCGATAAAAATTCGACTTCGATCGATTTTGACATCAATTTTGAAAATATAAATTTCTTTTTCATATAGTTGGACAGATAAAAGCCAAAGCCACTGCGCATCGTTTTTCTGAATCTTACTTCACTATCGATAGCGATTAAAAACACGGCTAGTGACTCGAAGGAGATTCGGTCGTACCGGGAATCGAACCCTGGCAGCGAGGGGTTCTGTTTCTAGGGGGTCGACGAACATACCCACAACGCCACGGCCGTCATTCCAATGCTTACCCCAACATTTACAGAACTAACAGTATCATGCTGGAAATAGTGTGAACAAGGAGTCACATGCCAGAATGCAGAACTTTGGGTATCCCTTCAATTCTTAAGCTTCATTATTAAGTGATGCTTTTCAGATTCGTTACCGAGTCTCTCTCGAGAGAGACTTGTACACACGCGATGAGAATTTATTTAACCATTTGCGTCTCAGTGTGCACGGTTTTTCAAAATTAAAATTAATTAAGACTTATCTAAGGTCAACAAAATAGGCTGACTTATCTGGCTATGCCGGGTCGCCGTGGCGTAGTGGGTTAGTGCGTCGCCTCCTACGCAGACAATGCCAGGTTCGATACCCGAATTTACCACCTTTCATATTTCACGAGTCCACCTCTTTCGAGTCAATGACAATGCTCAAAAAGTATTTCCTGTCTAGAAAAAGTTTCTCAAACTTGGCCGTTCGAAGCCGGCATTAAACTGTAGGTCTCTTCCACGCGTGAGAGAACAATAGCACGTACAATACGAGTGGTTGCTGAGAAGCTAGGCCCAGGTCCGCCTCGGACTGTAGCGCCACCCATATATATATTTATAATCTGGCTATACCTTCAATCGAAAAGGAACACACAACAAATGATTTTTCTTCCCTTCGGGTAGGGGTTATAATATACTGTCGTAAGAGGCGACTAAAAGCCACAGTTTTTTCTAAAACAAACAAAAATGTAACAATGATGCAATGAACTAAAACAAAGGTAAATCCAAAAGGTAAATCCACACTCTTCTGAGTCAGGCTCTACGGATTCTGGAGAGAGCCAATTATTGCATTTGAAAAAATGTTCAAGGGTAAATAGATCACCACCATCAGGATCTAACATTAAAAACACGCCGTATCATCGCCAATGAAAACTACTGCGCCTAAAACGCAAGTAATTAAAACCTCAACGAATTTACATCCGTTTACACTCGAAGAACAGGCTCTAGCGAGGTTCGAAAGTCTCGAAAAGGAAAATGCCGATTTAAGGACTAGACTCGCTGATATGGACGACCTCTGTAAAGAGCTAAGAAATGAACTTAGTCAATTAAGGGCAGAAAAAATTGGAAATCGAGTAAAAAAAGCGGAGCTCGGACGGATCAACAAAAGTTGAGTATTGTACGGATGAGGAAGAACTCGCTCGTGAAACCAACTGGATGACAGAAAGGCGATCGTTCCTCGCCGGAGGTAATAACGAAGTCAGAAAATGTACGTCGTACTAGTAACAACGAAACTAAGTTACCAAAAGAACGGGCACTCCAATATACTGGGAATATCAGTGTACAATAAGTTACACTCTATTTTGAAGTCAACAATCCAATCTGAGTATAAAGTAACAGTGCTCAAGAACAATGCGTGGAAGATAAATGTCAAGGACTCTGACAGCTATAGGTTACTCTCGCAAAAACTAAAAAATCCAGTGGTACACGTATGAAAATAAATCCGACCGACCTATTCGTGTCATAGCTAGGGGACTCCGTGCGTCTTGTCCAAAAGAAGATATTATCGAGGACTTGAAACTTAAACGCCTAAAAATAGTAGACGCTGCTAAATTACATTACTGACAGATGGAGCCGAAACCGTGAGACGTGTCGGATTACCTCTTTTCATGCTTAGCTTCGACAAATGTGAATGCATAGACAAAATTTATGGGTTAAAAACAATTCTAGATGTGATTGTTAAAATAGAAGCCTTGCTCAAAAACTCAAACTCAATACCGCAATGCAAACGTTGTCGGGGATTCAACCACACTCAGAAGTATTGCCAGAAAGTTCCGCGATGTGTCAAGTGCGCCGGCGAACGGTGAGACTACATCAGCTACTTGTACTAACAGTAAAGGAAAGCATCAGGCTAAC
Source organism: Eristalis intricaria (assembly GCA_964034865.1). Lineage (NCBI taxonomy): Eukaryota > Metazoa > Arthropoda > Insecta > Diptera > Syrphidae > Eristalis > Eristalis intricaria. The sequence continues at coordinate 109,361,778 of OZ035873.1, read as the reverse complement.
TATCGAGGCTGCGAAGTAGCAAAAGTGCTTCCGAAAAATGATTTTAATGATTTAAAAACATTCATTTCAGTAGAAGCACGAGAAGATCTTTGTTTGTGGGTTTTTCTTTAATTTTTTAACGGGTGCAAGATTGCTTTTTCCTATTAGTCCGCCCTTAATAGGGACCTTTTGATCCCGAGCGTGTTGATTGCTGAGGTCATTGCTTTGGGTTCAACATTGTTGAAGGATTTATATAATATTTAATATTAATGTTTGGACACTTGGTAGCTACCTTGTCGATTGTGGTTTTATGTCCAAAGTGATAAGCGATTGACTCAGCCCCAAAGGTCTGAGGTAGTCCTGGGCCTAGCTTCGACATCAACCACTTGTGTTGACCGTGCCATCGTTCCCTCACGATTGAAGCGAACATGCAGCTCAATGTTGAATCCTATCGCCAAAGCTTAAGAAGTTCCTCCAGACATTGGCTCCAAAGAAGTGAAGTTTGAAAGTTTGTCTTATCAAAATAACAGCTAGCTGTCATCACACCAACTCACCACGCGGCAGAGCAGCCCGACTTTATTTTGTAGAATGGCCTTACAAACTATTCCGCCACATCCACGCCAATGTCCAATGTGAACTCTATTCTATACCAGTTTGGTCACTCCAAAAGAAGCGCAAGTTTTCACATTCAAGGCACGCGCACCGAAGACAATCTACGTTCAAAAAGCATATCTCTCGTCCCGAAAAGTGCATCAGCATTCGTTCTGTACTCAAAACAAAAATCAGTCACATCTGGACACGTCAGCTGTGCCAAAGGACCGGAAAGAATAAGCCAATACGTGCGCATCGGATTTCCCCACCACTCCGACCACTTGTGGGGGCCTGTCCAACCACGTATCATTCGTCAGTTGCAGCCCAATGCAACCACACTCGCTCCCAGATTCTCGAATCCATCAGATGAGATGGACCACTGGAACCATCATTAAATTTATGTACCTTCGATTACATCGTTGTTCGTTTCTATCCAATTTCGACTGGGCCCTGAGTACTGGCGAACAACAATCGGCATGTTTGAGTGTGTGTGCCCGCAAAGAGGAAGTGCAATGGACACACAATAGACGGGAATCAGGCAGATGGCGTCTGGACAGTGTGTGTGTGTGTGTTCGGCTCTTCCTACTCGATGTACGATGGGGCAACATGTATCGACCAAAGGCGATGCTTGTTAGCAATGAATTCGCCTCCAATGGCGATGTGTTTAGATATCGAAGTTGAAATGTTTGTTGGGCCTCAGCTAGGTAGCACATCCGCTTAACCTATTGCCGTCGTCATCATCAACTTCATCATTAGCATCGCATCGTCATCGCTTTGGAGTGTGTATCGAAAGTAGGTAGTGCCAAGCAAAGCAATGGATTGATGTTGGGTTGCGAAGGCTTGACAGAACACAGATGTGTTGTGTTGTGCGGGGCAAAACGACACACAAATGGCAGAGCAGTTGACAAGAATGAACTTCTGTGGGAGAGACGACAACTACAACAACAACAACAACAACCCATCACTTCATTTTGAGATAGAAGCCCTGGGTTATGGGCTCAAATTCAACGTCTGCCCTTGGTTATCCTTGTCATGGCATCATGGTCTTCATCAGGGAATTGATTTGGAATTGCATTGAAATTAATTTCGTTGGCTTACGGTTGAATCGCAAGCCTTTTTGGTGGTGAGGTGGATTCACTTGCAATTATGGTAAAAATCTTGATGGGAGTCATTTCCTTGGATGGGTCCTAGCTTTCATTCCGTAATGCAGAAATACATTGTTTGCCCGCTCCACAAAAAAGGCGACCCTCTGGATTGCGCCGACTAAAGAGGCATCAGACTTCTGAACATGGCCTACACGATTTTATCTGCCGTGTTGTGTGAACACCTAAGGCCATTCGTCAACAACCTTGTCGGTATGGCATGGTATGGACCAGAGCGGATTAAAGCCAGGAAAATTCGCCTTGGAAGGACGGCAAATCTTGGGAAAAAAAACTCAGGAACAACAGATCGATATCCACCACCTATTCGTCGATTTCAAGGCCGCATATGACAGCGTGCATAGAGACGCGCTATACGCTGTACTAGGCCATGTCTAGTTTTGACATTCATGCCTAACTCGTCAGGTTGTGCACGATGACGATGGAGAATTCTCGCTGTTCCATCAAGGTCGGAAGCGAACTCACCGAGACCTTCAATGTCAAAAGAGGTTTTTGACAAGGCGATGCGATGTCATGCGACTTTTTTTTAACATCATTCCAGAGAAGGTTGTGCAAAACTCACTTGAGGCAGGGATCTGGTCTGGTTTAGTTTGCTCGAATTATAAATTATGCATTGAAAAATATCTAAATGTAAATATTCGTGCAGAATTGCATGCACTTGAGCAACAACGCGAGTGTCGAGTGGAAGCTATGGCTGCAGCAATAGTATCTGCACTCGAACCAATCTCCTAGCTCTGCAAAGGAGTTTACTAGTCTCATTATAAGAGCAGTGTCGCCTCTTGCTTTCTTTTTATAATTTGCGCGTGCTTATGTGTCCGGGGTCAAGACACAGCACGGGCCGAAGGTATGTAGGGAGAAAGGGAGAGGAGGAACCTGTGCACATTGGTCTTAAATATCAGCGGGTTGTAGTCAGTGGGAAATATTAGGCTGGGTAGAGCATTCCATATTCGTGCAGAGCGGCTGAAGAACGAGTCTCTGAATTTAACTGTCCTTCTGAAGCAAGGCTTAAGATGGGCATTCCTGGCGAGACGGGTGAATTCATGGAGAGGAGGAATGCAGTCGGCTAGCTCACTTAAGCATCCTTTGTTGAAATAACGATAAAATACGGACAAAGAAGAGACGGTACGTCGATTTTCGAGCGAGTCTAATGACTCTGTGATATTATTGTCTCCTACAAGTGTTATCGCTCGCCTTTGGAATCTATGAAGTTGTACTCAAGCTTGGGGCGGATGTAAGCCTTATAAATTAAACCCAAATCAGAAGGGGTGAAATATTTCTTGCATCGATTGAGAAAACCTAAACATCTCGCAACATTTTTTGGCGACCTCAAATATGTGATCGTTTAAACTAAGTGTTGTTTGGATACACATACCAAGGATCTTAAGTTTTCCGATTTCATCGACACATGGAGCCATTCATGAATAATGGGTTCACTTAAGTGACAGCAGACAGCATTGAGTTTTTGAAGGATTGAATTCCACTCTATTGCTTTTCCCCAGTTAAATTCAATGTGGGTCGGCGTGGCGTGGTGGGTAAGTGCATCGACTCCTACGCAGAGGGTGCCAGGTTCGATACCCGAATTTACCACGTTTCATATTTCACGGCCCCACCTCTTTCGAGTCACTGACAATGTTCAAAGAGTATTCCTGTCTAGAAAAAGCCTCTCAAACTTGGCCGTTCGAAGTCGCCATTAAACTGTAGGTCCCTTCCACTCGTGAAAGAACAATAGCACGCACAATACGAGTGGTTGCTGAGAAGCTAGGCCCGGGTCCGCCTCGAACTGTAGCGCCACCCATATTATATATTAAATTCAATGTACTTAACATACGCTGCCGTTCCAATTCCACGGCCGAAGGGCGAGGTCGTGGGTCTGGGAACGAATAACAAGCAGCAGACAAGAAAGAGATCATTTATAAAAATGAGAAAGAGTGTCGGAGACAGAACTCAGCCTTGGGGGACACCAGCATTTATTTGGTGGATATCAGACTTGAACCCACCCAAAACAACTTGAATTGAACGGTTCGAAAGGTAATTTCTAATCCATAGAAGAAGAGATTCATCGATACCATAGGCACGCATTTTCGACAAGAGAGCTTGATGCCAAACTCTGTCAAATGCTTTAGAATTATCAAGCGCAACGATCTTGCTTTCGCCTACATTGTGCAAGGACTGGTTCCTCTTTTCGGTGAGATAAGCTATCAGATCACCAGTGGACCTGTTGCAGCGGAAACCATATTACCGGTCGTTAAGAAGCTGCCGCGGTTCAAGATATTTCATAAGCTGGCGATTAATAAGCGTTTCCATGACCTTAGAAAGAAGGGACGTAAGTGCTATGGGTCGGTACGAGGTGGGTGACGAAGATTCGCCCTTTTTAGGGTCTGGCTGGACACATGCAGTTTTCCATCTGCTCGGAAAGAGACCTAAAGAGTAGGATAGATGAAAAAGCTTACGCAGTGGTTTTGCCAGCGCAGAAGATCACCTCTTCAGAAGTATACGGGCCAGCGGATTTGTGCACGTCGAGATCCTTCAGTACTCTTGCAACTGTACGAGTGCGGAAGTGAATTTATCCCATGGTGAAATCAACCCTCTTAAGTACAGGTGGAGACATATTGGAATCAGGCAGTGTTGAGGTGGCTGCAAATTGAGCTGCAAGCAGATTAGCTTTGTCTTAGGAGCTGACAGCTGGAATGTCATTGAAGTCAAGACGAGGCGGAATTCTTTATATTTTTTACAAATGACCAAAAGTTTTTGCTACCCTCTGGACATTGTAGCACTTTTCGCCTCAACTTTTGCTCCTCTGCGTGACGGAAGCCACTCATTTCATTAAGTGCAAATAATCACTTAATTCCCAATTTATCAATTTATCATTTCATTAAGTCCAAATAATCACTTAATTCCAAATTCAAACCGAAAGCGTGTCAGACGAACGTCCTATTGAATCGAAATAAAAAAGGGTCCCTTTCGTTGACGCAAATGTTAGTATTGCCGGGTCACAGCGCAACATCAAATTCAATTTTAACCTTTAAAAAAAAGCCAATAAATCACAATTCCAGAGGAGACATTAAACAAATAAATACTTGCCAAGTAAACACGACCACATGCAGTTGGTCATCGCGACAAGCTTCCATTAGGCGCACAAGCGTTCTCCTTAATCGACGACCAACAAATTCAATTCATACCGGGTCACTTAACCTCCACCAATTTGTAATTCAATTTCATCTCTATTCCCCATTCGTCCCGCCAGCAACAACAACAACAACACACAACCACCACACGAACATTTCAGCGATCCATTAGTGATGCTTTAACCCGAAAAATAGTCAAAAACACGATGAACCACCATGAAACAGCAAAACATGTAAATTTCTTCATTTGGTCTGCATTCCATTTGTGGCAACTGTAATCAGCAGTCACTGCCCCCCAAGGGAGGGTGAAATGCACACACACACACACACGCGCAAGCACACTGCAAACACTGGCCAGTTGCAATACTTGCAACGGACCGTGGCATGATGGCTCCGATTGTGTAGCGCTCTCTGACATGCACGAGTAATTGGGCCATGTTGTCGGAAAATGTTGGTCATTTGTGTAATTTTGGGGTGAATTTATGGGCTTCGGTTAAAGGTAGCCCAGTCAAGGCTATTCAATGCAAAATAGGTCTACTGTGAACCAATTGATTTTTGACTGTTTTGGAGTTGTTTGATAATTCTGATGGCGGGTTCCACGAACAAGTTTGAATGGTGGGACTTAATAGCCATCCGACTTGACCGCTAACTAGCGTTCATTTCGAGGTGTATCAAACAGTTAATACCATGGTCCCAGCGAACCAAAATCGCGTGATTTTGATGAATCCTTACTGAAGTGTTTTCAAATGTCATTTTCTATCAATTTATTTTTAAGTGGCCGGAAAAACTCCTGTTTGTTGGAAGCAATTAGTAGATTTGAGAATCTAAGATCGAGAGAGAGAGAGAGAAAATGAAAGCTAAAGTTGCCATAATGAATGAACTGAAATTTAATCTGCCGGATTGTTCGAATTAACAACCTCTGACGGCCGGATGAACTCGAGGAGGTTTCAACTAGATTTCAACGAAATCTTCAGAAAATCAAAACCCCGATAATGTCTGACGAAGCCTAGGAAATTGGGGGAAATTTAACAAAATCTCGCGATTTCATTCGGTGAAAACATGGCATTATTCTTTGTTTGACGCTACAGTTGATCGTTATCAATGAACTATCTGTGAATCGAAGTCCACAATCGGTTTAATTTTTAGATCGCATGTTACTTCTAGACCACATCAAATCCCAAATTCTGCAGTACCTACCAAGACAGTCACTGTTGATGATCATCAACTGCAAAGCAACTAAGGGGATCTTTGTCTCTTATCTTTGTGTATAAATAGAGTAAATTGCGATGGGCTCCTATGCTAACCGTCCATTACTATGTCAAACCCAGATTCAGTTATAACCTCTCTCGCTCGATTAATGGCTACCATAAAATTGACATAAAATACAAATGACACCTTTTATTTTTGTAGGCAGAGGACTTTTTATCTGCAACACTGTTTCCTGTGACAGCTGAGTTAACAGCTTTCGGTCTGGTTTGGGATTAGTTTGGTTTGGCAATTTATCATGAACCCAACGTTTACAAATTTCCAAAAACATGCTAAAATTCGAGAAACTGAAATGAAAGAAACCCATTGTATTCCGAAAAGTCATTGTTTGTGGCGCATTCATTGGTTCAATAATGACCGCTGCAGAGACATGGTTATTAACTTTTTTGTGCAATACTTGTAGTTGGGAGCTAATAGCCAGCCTGATTTATCGCGACGAGTATGTGAAAATTTGACCTGCAAATTACGGCAGGTACAGTCACATGCCCGAAATTATACTAAAATGTTTATGCCATATCATTATCTGTCAAATGAATTGGAATTGTGAAATCATGGAAACTAAAATCATTTTTTCTGTGTTTTTTTTTCAATTTATGTCATGTTCCCACAGAACCGTGATTTGGATTAACTCTTACTGAAACCTTACTAAGCCGTTCGAAGTGATTTCAAATGTCATTACCTCTCAATTTATAAGCGCCTGTCAACAAAATGTCAACAGCTCTCAATTTTTAAATGGTCTAAATTTAAATTGAAAGATGAAATAGAACAGGAAATAATAGGTGAACACTAGAAAATGGGTAAAAGATAAAATGAGAAAATTAAGACTAAATAAAAAAATAAACTGAAGTTAATGCTTTCAGGCATTCGTTAGACTTGTTCGGTTTAACAATCTCTCATAAACGGGCTAACTCGATGGTTTTACATTTTAGCTTTCGTTAGGCTTGTTCGGTTTGACAATCTCTCAAAACGGGCTAACTCGATGGGGTTTCAACCAGGCGAAACCTCGGATTTTTGACGAAATTTGGTGACGTCTCGGGATTTCGTTCGGTGGGGACAGAGCTTAGTCCTGTATTTGAGAAACCTAACACTGAGCCCTCGATTGGGATAATCGATACTCACCGATTGTCGACTGGTTCTTTTGGTATTCTGACTGTCGATTGCGATTGATGTTTGTCGGTTTTCCTTTCAAATTTTGTCGTTCACAAATTTCTGGTAGATGGTTTTTGTGCGACAGAAAATCATATAAAAACATTGTTTTCATGATGTAACTGTAATTTACTTTATATAGTAATTATTTTAAAACCATTCATATTTTATCTTCAATTTCAATCAACGATAGTTGCAAATAAAATAACAGAGAAAAGTAAGAATAAAATCTGTTCCGAAATCTATTACAGTGCAGTCTCGACATCTGCAACACTCGATTTTTGCAACCAATGTAAGGGACTTACCCTATTTTCGATTTGAAATGAAGTACTATAGAGATGGCCAACGTCACAGCTGATTGTCTCCTAGCCTTTAGACGAATTTGAGTGACTGTTAGCGGTTTTTCGCGAATTACTACCCTTCGCTCCTTTTTTTTCATTGAAAGAGTTAAAAGCGAATATCATCACAAAACGTTGGAAAAAAAGTTATCAGAACTCCTGATCATTGGGAGGTAGAAGACTGTGTTTCTTTGCTATTAATTCGGGATAAAATTATCTAATCTGGTAATAAGATATGTGCAGTGATGACATCTCTGAATAGATCTCCGAAAATCCGAGAAGAAAAAGTTATGATGATAGTGCAAAAATGGATGTTATTGATATAAAGCCCAAAGTGAAATTAGAAGCCGTTATAAAATGCCTTCCCATATACCATGTACTTGTAGTGAGCAAAATAAAACGGCCTGCGGGGTAAAGCTGCTGCCAAGCGATCTTCTGCAAAGCAACTGCTGAGTTTTAAAATAGGGATTCGCGATATTTTATTTATACATTGAATAGTATATTGCGTAAGCCTTTTTAGAGTGTTTAAAATATCTGTTCGATTATTGGAACTTTTTTGATTATTGCCAAAGGTCAGGTTTTCATTAGTTGCAATATTCGAAATGACACTGTATATCATTCAAGTATTTGCACGATTTGTTTCGATACGCACACAGCCGCTTGAAAACATTGTAAAGGCGAGGGCCACACATATCCCTCTAATTTAGGGGCCACACGAGCTCTCTCCATCTAATATTCATGCACGTCTCACGTCTGTGTAAACACGAATTAATAGGTTTGACATCCCTAACCGTCAAACGTATACAAATGTGTCATATGCACGTTTTCAATTCACAATAATAAAATTGTCAGTCGATTGAGTTACACAATACCAAAATAGATTTCAATCGACAGATTTATCGACCATCGATTCAATCGATAATCGACACTCGCAATCAGGGCCCGAGCGATTGCTCGTTCCACGATCTTCAAGACATTGCAAATTCAGTGGAACTTGTCTATAGCTGACATTTGCGAGTACATCATAACTGTGCGATGTCTAGTGGTGTCCGTTCTTTATATTGACAGATAAAATTAATTTCAACTTTTTCTTTTAAAATGACAATTTTTTAAAAGCCATTAGAATAAAAGCATGCTCTCGCAAATTCATGAATCAACTGAATATAGCCGCCAATACTGGCGGTTCAAAAACACTTGCATGTCGCCTACTCACATTCATGGTTTCTAAGGTTAAGACATTTTGGGATGTAAAAATACAACACGTTTGTCTAAACAGTGTATGTTAGTCTCTACAAACCCTGGGTATTCTTGTTTACAATGTAAACAATGGAATGGAATGGACATACACGCCCCTATTGCGAGTGTCGAATATCAACCAATCGACTATTAATAAATTTGCAAATCAATAAATAAATAAAAAGAAATTCAGGATTGTGAAACTCGTGAGTGTAACTCTCTCCGTGGCGTAGTGGTTTAGTACGTCGACTCCTACGCAGAGGGTGACAGGTTCGAATCCCCAAGTTTACCAACTTTCACCTCCTTTAAGTCACTGACAATGCTCAAAGAGTATTCCTGTCCAGAAAAAGTTTCTCAACTTTGCCGTTCGGAGTCGGCATAAGACTGTAGGTCCCTTCCACTCGCGAAAGAACAATAGCATGCACAAAACACCAGTGGTTCATGAGAAGCTAGGCCCAAGTCCGCCTCGGACTGTCGTGTCACCCATATTATATTATTTTATTTTGTGTAACTCGGTTGATAAAATTGTTAACTATTGTGAATAAATTTACTGGTGTCCTCGACATTAATTTGACAGTTAAAAGACAGCAGATAATTTCATTTTTCTTTTCTGTTGTGTCGAAAATTGTTCAAAGAATCATGAGTTCAGTTTAATTAGTTTTGATGGACGATGATGAAGATGTTGATGGATGAGATTTTAAGGAGACGAAGATAGTTGATCAGCTCTATTCCCAAATCCGACGGATCGGAGATTCGCTTCACTCGTTCGATTCAAGTGAAACGATTCGTGCTATCATTTAATCCGTCGGATGCACTATATTCTCTCTTTTTCGTTCCTCGATTTGACGTTTGATTGAAGAAATTTCATTTAAAATTCGAACATTGGAAATTGTATTTTTCGGTCCAAATTGTTTGTTTAATTAACATAATGGATAGTATTGCTCACTTTTTTGTTGACACAAAACAAAAGTGAACAAAATAACAGTGCGACCATGTTTAAGGAGAACTGCTGGCCAGTTCTTGCCTCGCAAACAGTCATCTAAAGCAAGTGTGTCAAAAATGAAACAATGGCAAGTCTATACACACATCCATATGTACATATGTAAATTCACAATATACATACATACGTATTCATGTAGTAGGGAATAAATAAAATTGCATTTCTTCAACTTAAACACACTAAATATGCATATTTCAATGAGAAACTTCACTCTTTTTCGTTTAAACATCTTCGCAAATTTTTCAAAATATCTCACAATTCATAGCGTGTCAAGTTTTTCGCTGTCAGAAATTTCTCGACCAGAACTTTGAGTTTTTCCCTGTATGTAGTTTTCTTCCTACAATTTCATTTGTTAAGTAATGCTAGTGACAATGAAAATAACTTACATCTTTACTAGTAAACTACTCAACTTATACGAGTCCCCAACGATTTTGATGCGGATTTGTTTGTATGGAGTGATTCGATTCGATCGGATTTATGCCTGAAACACAATAGTGCGCTGCGCCAGCCGACTTCATGTTACGGAGAGAGTGCGATGACGCACTGCGCTGAAATAAATACTCAATTTATCAGCTGTTCTCTCTCTAATCTTCTTCAGAAGACCCTTCTTCTGAATGAGACTTCTTCTCATCCCTTCGTCTCTGTTCGTAGAGCTCACGAACAGCTCTTGTCGTTCGTTGCAGCGTTGCTTTGTAGGCTTCCAGCTTCGCTGCATGTGCCAGCCTACACTCGTTGTCAAACCATGGATTTTTTTCTAGGTGGTGCCCTAAAACCCAGAACATCAGTGGCAGCATCTTTGATGGCTTCTTGACAACGCCTCCAATCTTCTTCGATTGTTTGCGCAGGTGGCGACGAACTTAGAGAGAGATTCCGGGAGACTCGATCGGCAAAGATCCTAGCAGTCCGTTGCGATTGTAGCTTTCCGACATCAAACCGTGGTGTCCTTTCCCGACTCCGTTGATCTCTTGATATTCGAGTTCTTACCTTGGCTACAACAAGGAAATGGTCCGAGTCGATGTTGGCTCCTCGGAACGTTCGGACATCAAGAATGCTGGAGGAGTGTCTGACGTCGATCGCACCATGATCAATCTGGTTGACGGTTGATTGATCGGGGGACCGCCAGGTCCCTTTATGGATGTTGAGGTGTGGGAACCGCGTGCTAGCTATAGAGAGATTACGTCCCGTGACAAAGTCCACCAGCCTGAGTCCGTTATCGGATGTAGTGTCGTGCAGACTGTGTTTCCCGATGACTTTGGCAAAGATGTCTTCCTTACCCAGCTTTGCATTGAAATCTCCTAGAACGATCTTGGTGTCGAAGCTGGGGCACTGATCGTAGGTCCTTTCTAGGAGATCATAGAAGTCATCCTTGCTGTTGTCATCTTTGTCCTCTGTCGGGGCGTTGGCGCAAATCCGGCTGATGTTACCGAATTTAGCCTTGATGCGGATTGTTATGAGGCGTTCGCTTTTACAGACAAAGCTTAAGACTTTTCGCCTAAGTCTGCCTCGAACAACAAATCCACATCCAAATAAGCGCCTCTCCCTGTTGCAATCACCGTATTAGATGTCGCAGTTTCTCATCCTCTTCTTGCCCGGCCCTTTCCATCGGACTTCTTGGATTGCGGTGATGTCTGCTTTGTAGCAGTCCAGGGCCTCCGCGAGTTCTTCGGCTGCACGTGGTCTGTTAAGGGACCTAACATTCACGTGGACGTGGCACGTGGTCTGTTAAGGGACCTAACATTCCACGTGCAGAACCGAAAATCGTTGTCCTTGTAACGTTTGCTGGGGTCGTCAACATTAATTCCGTCCGTAGCCGAGGCAGTTGGTTGTCTCTGAACCATAATATTTTTACGTGGTGAGGGAGTTAACCCCACGCACTCAACTGGGAGGCCAGGCCCTATGCTTTAACCCACGGGCGGAGGGTTCGGGTTTATCCGGAGTCGGTAACCTCGCTGAGGCTGTGAGCGCCGCCGTTGTCCCTAAAACTATAGGGATCTTCCGCCGCCATCTCAATTCGAAGGCCCCGACCTGGCCTTGAAGGAAACCTTCTAGACCTGTGCTCCGAAAATGTCGAGGTAGCTCTAGAAGGACTGCGCACCAGGTAACTCCGTCTGACTGCAGTTTCGGATGCCGCCGTTGGCCAGACAGTTTCCAGCTCCTCCGCCGCCATCCATAAAGAGAGATGAGCCCTGGTACAGGCACACTCTCTAATCTACTAGATGAAAAATATTGCCGCCTTTCTGCATACACTCATTTGAAATGACTTTTGTCGTTGAATTATTTTTAATCAGCTGTTATCATTTCTCAAATGACAGTTGACACAAAATACTCTCAATCTGGGAGAAAATCTCTCTCACAGCGCACCCCTCTGTCACAAAATATCCAACATTTTGAATACTGACGTGCGATGGACTACGTTTTACGTTTTATTACGATTGCATGATTCTCTCATCTCTCTCATTATTCACTGACGCAGGTCGACGCTGTATTTTGTGCTTGGCCATTGAATTGTGTGCGTTGAAAGCCAACGCCAGCGCAATAGCACTATTGTATTTCAGGCATTAAGAATACAGTGAATCTCAATTCGCATTACCGACATGCGGACGATTCACTTCGATAGGATTTCGGAAATTTTCGATATCGGTGGACGCTTCGATCCGGTGGATTTGGGAATAGGGATGAATGCTTCTAAAAGCCTCCGCCTTCGTCATCCTTAGACTAAAAAATTTACATTTATCAAACAAAATTGATCTCAATTGACACTCACAATAACACTTTGGCTTCGAATACTCAATTTATCAGCTGTTCTCTCTCTGTCTTCTCTCAATTGATAACTATCCATCGTTTTTTGAAAAACGTTGACTACACGACTAACTATGCCCATCTTCAAGCCGGGACCATGATGAATTGTCCGGCAAAGAGGTGTCCTAAAGAGTAGTCTCACTGTATTCCCTAGCTCTGCTTTCTCAAACGTATTGTATTAAACATTGTCACCGCTGCACATCATTTAAATGTAAACATGTCCGTCTTCCCACTGCCGCTTACCAGAACAAACCATCTTCAATCGATTCGACTACTTGACCACATTTGCACATTTGGGAAATACCCACACATCCAATTAAACAGTTAGCAAAACCAAACCAGTCTTTGACATTCCGACTCAACCGAATTTCGAAGCTGCATTGAGATGGTTGCATAGATTGCCACGTAATTGTCATACGTGACACAGTGTTATCAAAGTCTAATGAGTGTCACCAGCCCATAAACATAACACCAAAGGACTGCGGCCTACCTCAACCTCAAGTTTAGTATGCACGAGGCAACGCACAAACTACACATCTCTGATAAGGCACGCTGTGATTGTGATTGAAGTCACCATTAAACGCAACAAGCAATTCCCGTCCAATTCACACCAGTAATGAAGTTCTGGCACGCTATACACGCGTACACCGATGGACGCACGTCATCGGTGTGTGAGAGACAAGCGTCAGCCATCCGTCGTCGTCACTGACGTTCGGCCAACTGCGCCGCGCCGCCAATCGGAAGTTGAGCGACAAAATGCAGCCCATTGCCAACTGCAGTTGCATCTAGACACAAGACCCATCGTTGTGCATGCAAATCGAGTTTGTTTTAGTTTATGGGCTTCGCCTTGATTTGCTTACGCATCCAACAATTCGTAGCGCTAACAATGGCAAGTGCATTCGTGATTTCATTCACTCGCATGCTCGTGTACAACCGTGGGTAGATTTTATCACGACTGCGAACGGCGACGGTGACGACGACCACGACGATGACGACGACGACTTCAGCTGATGGAAGAGACAACCTTGACTTTGACAACTGGCTGTGTGATGTAATAATTCAAGAGTTCAGACACGAGACCCGGCACAGCGGTGACAAGGTGAGTCGACCCAAGACGCGGGCACACGTTTCGAAAAGAAGTGACAATGACCGACAACCAGATGCCTGTGCGATCTGTGCCAGGTGAGCCAGCTGACTTATGGTTGATGTGCCAACGCATCGCGCTAAGGCGTTTAAATTTTTTCCTGCTCGGACGCAGGAGTCTCTTTGTGGGAAGTGTTATGGTCGCGACGACCAGATTTTGGGACTGATTTTGCACAATTTGTTGCGCTGTTTAACGTCTCTCTGGGTTTGTTCAGTTGTGTGCATTCAGAGAAAACGTTGAATACATTCTTAGTAGCAACTTCGCCAGTATTTGAAATTTATTTGACGTTTGAATGTTTTGACAGGTATCAAACTGTTATTTTTCGGTACCAGAAATGAAGTATTTAAGCTTAAGCTAATAAGCAACTTATTTCCGGATAAATCGGGCTAACTAGAGAATGTCTTTTGCATTAATTCGTAATTAAGTGCTACAAATGCATAATTAACTGTGAGAAAACATGTCAATTTCGTCTTTGGATGTCTCTCTGGGTCGTATGCAATTTCTAGCCAGCACACTTTCAGCCCGCTTGTTGACACGTTCGAAAGAATTTGTTGTTTGTATTGTGTCGCGTGAGACTTTACCTTTAAGTGGATCTATTCTTAATATGTGTTGAGACGTCAATGGGTATAGTACAAATTCAGTTGAATTTATATAAATGCTGTATCGCTGTCGATGAGGGAAGCATTCATTCTGTGGATCTGAAAGTAAAATCATATCCTGCATGAAATTCTATCCTTTGCAATTTATGCTTGAATACATAAACAATACCAAAAACTCTTTTCCATATAATTCACATCTTTTGTCAATTTTGAGGCACCCCAGAAACCTTTTCCTAAAAACCGCCTCTTATGTCTATTAAAATACTCAGGTGAGGAATTAAAATGATTGCTTTTGGATTAAGGAAAGGTCCACACAAGTCTATTAGAAATATGCCAGTCTCATCAGCTCCTTGTATTCTGCATCATTTCTTATGAGTTATTTCCTTTAGAAACAATTTTAACAAAATACCTTGTTATTGTCGTTTCAGGTTTAATTTCAAGCAGTGACCCAGGCGACGGCTCGTGGGAGACGGGCGTATTGTAGTTGGGCCCATTGCCATTTGTTAAAATGGCAACAGCCGACGACGTGAAATGGTTTTGGAAGGTGGTCTTATTGATCTCAGGGTTCCATGCGATTGCTTCAGGCGAAAGTCTCAACCAAGGTAAGTTTTCGACTCCGAAGTCAATTTATTCTAAAAAAAAAATAAGTAAAGCGATTAGGTTATTTCGGATATTATGGTTTCATGTCGGTCACAGCGTTTAAGGCCCAAACTCATAAAATCCGTTGCGTACGTTGTGTTCTGTTAAAAAATTGACAACTCATAACCAATAATGAGAAGGAGACAGGCAGCAAATGTGGTCCACAAGTGGAATACATCACGACGGATGAAGTTGGTCAACTTTCAACTTCTTCTGCGTTTGACAGAAGTTGCCATAGAGCTGCAGTTGGGTGCTCTTTATAAGTTTGTCTTTACGATATAATATAAATGAATGAATACGCTTTGTTTTGCTTACAATTCTTTTTGAATACTTACTAATAATAAAACCGTAAAACTTCGAATTTCTTATAATTATACAGAAGTGGATTCACGCAACGTACCTCATTGGGCACCTCTTTGCAATCCGGCAACTACAATCTTTGTGGATTATATTCCTAACGTACGCAATAATGTACATTGCTGGGCAAAGACAAGAGTTTCCAATGTTTCGACTGATCCCAACTTGTTGAAGAAACTGCACATCAATTGAAACCAAGCTAAATTTTCAAAAAATGTCTACACACCTACACTGACCATGAATGCAAAAACACAAGCAAATGACTAGTATTCAGACTTACGGGTGCTCTTGAGTTGGGTTCATTGATGGGTTATTACCAATGGCGAGTTCTCTGTTAGGCGAATATAGCAAGTGGAGCTATTACGGTTTGCGAGTGTCTTGCCTAAATTGCTCCATTGCCCCCATAGCAATGCAAAAAAACATATGTAACATATCAAATGTAATTTGTTTATTCATTCTCATCTGGAATGTGAGCGCATAAGATAATGTGTTTTAAGGTAAAATCTTTATTTCAAACAGATTTTTTATTCAACTTCATATAATAATATGGGTATTCAAATAATAATATGGGTGGCGCTACAGTCCGAGATGGACCTGGGCCTAGCTTCTCAGCAACCACTCGTGTAGTGCGTGCTATTGTTCTCTCATGCGTGGAAGGGACCTACAGTTTAATGCCGACTCCGAACGGCGAATTTGAGAAGCTTTTTCTAGACAGGAATACTCTTTGAGCATTGTCAGTGACTCTAAAGAGGTGGAGCTGTAAATTATGATACTTGGTAAATTCGGGTATCGAACCTGGAACCCTCTGGGAAGGAGTCGACGCACTTACCCACTACGCCACGGCGACCACCAAATTAACAGGTGACTATAATACATAGGTTTACCAGGCTCATCTCTATTTGATTCGTGGCTGTTGGAGTTTCTGATCGTGTTTCCCTTTGTAGCTGGTTTTCATTTGGAGTTTATTTTTCTAATCCAACCGGACCTGTAAAAGGACAAAATGATAAAAATCATATTGTACATTTTGTTAAACATCCCATGGCATTATTTTTCATCACATGCAGGAGATCGCAAGCAATTTAGTTCGATCGCGAAGCTGTCCCAGTGTTCTTATTAGGTTTTTTATTTAACGATCGTATTTATCGATATTTGGATTTAATTCCACCAGTTTCCCAAATTTAACGAATCATTAAAATCGATTCATTTCACTTTCATTGCGATTCATTTTCTGCCTTATTAATTAAATTTTCTTATTTCTCTGCTGTCTAATTGTTTGTGTTTGGTACGCTTCATCCATCGGTCACCAAATATTTCCATTCGCATGATTCTAAGTTCTGCCATAAGAATCACGAATTGTTTCTGACTTTTGAGGGGATTGCCATCCGCGCGAATCGCGAATGGTAATACTCTCTGTCGCTAATAGTCTGGGGGTATTCATTTATTTAACAATCAATTTTATGGCTGCCGCGTACATGGCATAATCTACTGGTCCAATTTTCACTTTCTATTCCCAGTATATCAGGCTGTAGGCAACGCGTCGAATCTTGCCTTTCAAGCCCATATATTCCAAGATAAAGTTGGTAAACGTATCTATGTATGTACCGCTCATCGGTGTCAACAACTTTTTTTATCATCATTTCTGGAGACATATCGTCCAACTAGTAGAATAGCCTGTGGTATGACAGGCAGAATGTCATACGCATTTATATCATCAATTTTATTACACAATAATAATTTTTTAAATCATAATTCTCATTATATTCTTTGCAAATAGAATACTTCGAAAACAGTAAATGAATTGTTTACTCAAACGTGTATAGTTAAAAATAAAAACAATGCTTCCAAACATTATTTTCTGTGTGTTCGTTCCTGAATTTATTCATTCATTGTTTAGGTTGCTGTACGTGGCTTAGATTTGCAGGTGTGGTTGATGTATTAGATAATTTTTAATTCTTTTGGCATCCATACGTATGCAATTTTTGGTGTACCCAGAGTGTCTCTGCTATACATTCCGTTAAGGTTTCGTAAACGATTCTTTTCATTTGATAAAAAATTTGTTTTTATTTATAATTATTAAGTGTTTTTGCTTTTAAAGTGATGGTCAAGCTACATAGTCACAAAATGAAGATTGTGACAAGACTACACCCCTGACTGCTTAGCAAGTGTCATAAATGTCGTCGGTGCTGCCAAGGTTTTATGATGAATCATTAAGCGCCGAAGATCGTTTATTTTGTGCGCTTATAATTTAAGCGTATATACGGTTGTAAAAAACACACCTATTTTTAGTGAATGATACTTTGTTGGACGTTGTGGTTTCGAAAAAAGTAAAGTTCACTACCATTCTTCGCAAAAAAAAGCCATGTGCCATCGCAAAATCGAATTTTTTGTCAAAAATGAAGAGAAAATCATCTCTTTGTAAACGTGCTTGGGATACCTTTTCCCTAGAGGCCCTACCTAGTAATCATGTCCCTCGCCCTTCGTGCCACCCAATCATAAAGCTGACTGCTATGTCCACAGTGAAGGTTTAAATTTAAGTTCAGTTGAACCTTAAACCGATTTCAAGCTTTTTGTTTAACTCGTCCGGTATCACAGTGAATTCTAAACTTCAGTTCAATTGGGCGTCGTTTGTGGAATGTAATCGATCAAAAAAATGGCAACCCTTCCAACAATTTCATGCACTTGCTACAATTCTTATTGGATTATTTATGTATTTGCAGTGCTTTGAAGTTTTAAAATGCTTTTGGTTCAGTCCTTTGGAACCTTTGTAGCGCCCTCGTGGTGTTATAATAAACAAATACAATAAACAACAAAATCACTCCAGACAATTCATCCCTGAGTTCGACCAGTGAAAGACAAATAATAAAAAAAAACAATAAATAATTTTTCATCAAATGTCGAAAATAGAAAAAATAAATTGAAGGAAAAATGAGAAAGGCATGAGTTCTATTATCGAACATCATTTGTATAAGCGAAACAATAAATATACAGCTGTGTTGCTGAAATGAGTTTCAAACGGGAGTACAATCTCGTTTGACTTAAACTACAAATTGAACTCAGTTCAAGGAAAGAAACTCATGTTGGACTGAAGTTCAAACCAAAAGTGGAGTTTAAGCTCGCACTGCTACAAACTGGCCATTAGGAAAACAGAATATGAAATGTTTATTCATACAAACCAAAAGGAGAAAACAGTGGTATAGCCTATAAAAAAGAGAAAAAGAAGTGCTTCTCCAGACCGATTTGAACACACGACCTGCTGAAACGCGAGCAACGCACCAACCCAGTCCGCTAACGGACGACCTTACCTTCAGAGCTTTTTGTTCGTTCATATTCGGTATAGGCGTGACATACTTACACACATAGCGCTTTACTGCTATGGCTTCTACTAGTAGATAGAAGAAGATTCTACCGACTTATAAAGATCATCAAAAGATGACTTTTCTGAATGCAAGAGTTTTTCTACAATAGCTGTGTTTTTTGCAAGCGTATATACGCTTAATTTATAAGTGCACAAAAAAACGATCATCGGCGCTTAATGATTCATCTTATGATGAACCTATGAACGTCGGTGAACCTTGGCAGCACCGACGATATATATGACACTTGCTAAGCAGTCAGGTCACAATCTTCGTTTTGTGACTATGTAGATTGACCATCACTTTAAAAGCAAAAACACTTAATAATTATAAAATAAAAAAAATGTTTATCAAATGAAAAGAATCGTTTACGAAACCTTAACGGAATGTATAGCAGAGACACTCTGGGTACACAAAAAATTGCATACTTATGGATACCAAAAGAATTAAAAATTATCTAATACATCAACCACACCTGCAAATGTGAGCCACGTACAGCAACCTAAACAATGAATGAATAAATTCAGGAACGACAAAATAATGATTGGAAGCATTGTTTTTATCCGCGCTTATTTCTAAGGCAGCGATAGAGTAACTTAAGCGGATATAGAACAAGTTGGTAGTGTATTTTACATGCAAATTGAAATTTTAGCGTATATACGTTTGCAAAAAGACGCAGCTAATGACTTTAATTTGAGTTGCGTGAATTGATAAAATTGAACAATTTGTAAATCTTGCCCGACGTGACTCCATTAAAGGTGAGTTGCCAAGCCAAATTAACCTCAAAACAACGAACAACTGTCAAATCAATGGTCAAAGAAAACTGTGTGTACAATCTAAAGTTATACGTGAATAAAAAGCACCCTTTTTATAAATATTGGCAAACACCTCAACTGGCCCTCACCTCAGAGCAGTGTCTTCTGCTTCTTCTTCTGGTAGCGCTACAGTCCGGGTGGACTTGGGCCTCAACCAACAAGCCTCTCCAGCCGGCACGATATTTAGCCAGCTGTCTCCAACTGCGCAGTTGATTGAAGTCCTTCTACACCTGGGTGCGCCATCGGTTCCGTGGTCGTCCTCTATTGCGTTGTCCCACTGGTTCGGAGCCGAAGACACAGAGAAGTGTCCACCCCTTTTCATTAAAGCTGCACAGTCACTGACAACAGTAGCAGCAAGCACCAGCCGCAGCAGAAATTTCTGCAAATTCTTGGTATTCCTCGTTTCAAGTCCTCATTGTTAAATAGTTGTGTCATAAAGCATGTTTGCACATGATTTGTTTAGTCCCAGAATACATCTCCCTCCCGCCAATAAATTTGCAAGACGTCGAAATCGATTTGTGGGAAGCCATACAAAAATTGTACGCCCAGCGAGGCCCCCTTGCTTGCGCAACAAGATAAATAATGATTAAAGATCTCTTGGATAAACGAACACATTATATGATCACAATCAGTCTACGTCGGGCAAACTCATTGTCTTCTGTCCGTTCGCCCATGTCCGCAGCCATTCGATTGCAATGAATTATGATGGACAACCACAGGAATCTGCTTCAGCTGCATTCATAGGTGAGACTTCTTCCTCCCATCAAACATATTTCCGAAGTTATGTACCTCTCTCTGCTTGATTGAAGAATGCATGTGCACCCTGTTTCAGGCTCATTGGCTCACGACCACATTAGGATACCATTTGTCTTACAGTGTGTACTGCTGGCTTCGTTTACATTCCTCTGCGTCGCATGGTGATTAACATCAGTCTAGGCAATTACTTCTTCGGTTTCGCTGCGAAACATCATCCAACGTGTGCCTCCAGCCATTGGCATTAAGATAATTGCGTTGAGTCGGTTGACAGTGTGGCGTGGTCTTAGCATATCAGTGTCAGCATGTTTACTGTTTAAGTCATTGATCTTAGTTCATCTATTAATGCAAATGAAATTGTATCTTAAACGAGTATAAATTCATTAAAGGATGCCCCGTAGCCCATGCACAGTGGCGAACAAAACTGGATACATAATTTTAGTTTTTCTGGTTTTTCATCAAGAAAATTGAAATCTGTCATAAGGAAGCCAGATTTGATTGAAATTTTAAGTTTCCGTCGGATTGGACTTGTTGATTTTGAATCGTTTATAGTTTTCTACATCTCAGCTTTTATGTTCTTCGCCGAAATTTAGTTGGGCTTATATTTTTATAGTTTTTGTTTTCGGAATTTTTTTAATTTTATATTTAAAAAAATCAGATATAAAATGTCATTTTCAACTAGAAGATCTCTGCCACTGCTCAGTAAGATATAGAATAACGAATCATAATAACGGAATATACAATAAAGTATGAAATGTCAAACTTAGACCTTAACACAAGAAGAAACAATTAAATCGTGCAAAGCTGGATACATAGGATCGGCTTGGTTCTTGTTTTATCTCAGCCGTTGTAATTATACGATTTCTTTCACTGATGCGTCTATCTTTTAGTAATTAAAGGAAATTGCAGCTCAGCGAATTTCATTGAAATCAGTTGTAAGAAGACAATTTTATTGATGAAAAACCACAAGAACCAGATTTGCTCTCCACTGTAGGCAGTACTTTTTTAGTTATTTTAGACATGTACGCAATTTAGGGTTATGTGGAAAATATGAGCGTAGTTTGAAAAATCAGCATTTTTGAATTTTCTTTCGGTTTTCTTCTCAACATAGTTTCCTGCTCGACTCATACAGTCCCGCGTGTTTCCAATTCGAGCATTTCTGCGAACGCTAATCCTAGCCAGGACGAGGTGGTTACACCTGGGCTGGTGTATATAGTGATATAGTCATTAGCGGAGTATCGAGTGGCCTGGAAATCTCTCGCGTGTACTTTGCTCCCGAGACACCTTTAGTCGATCATAGGGGTCGTTGAAGATGGCTATGACGATGATGACCCCCAGAAATTTCATCAGTATATGGTCACAAAGGGCTAAATCTAGGGAATACGCTGCGAGTGCAATATCATCTACCGCAATCCAATTCAACAATGATAAAAATTACAAAACTATTCGTCTTCTCGTATCTTAACCAAAAAGCAGAAAGTTTGTGTGTCTG
Organism: Eristalis intricaria; assembly: GCA_964034865.1. NCBI lineage: Eukaryota > Metazoa > Arthropoda > Insecta > Diptera > Syrphidae > Eristalis > Eristalis intricaria. The sequence continues at coordinate 109,339,986 of OZ035873.1, read as the reverse complement.
ACCGACAAAGGCTCCGAAACTACACGTCGCAGAGCTCTGAAATGTTCAACAAAAATCATTCTAAAATTTAGATGCTGAATGTGACAATTTTTAATATAATTCTTCAATTTTCAAAATAAGGATGGTTGCATGAATCCGGTATGAAACCATTTCAAGTTGCGTAGTCGTGGATAACAACCATTCCCCAGTGTGTTGTACCTTGCCTATATGCACACACATTTTTCATATTTTGCTTTGGTGCAACCATTCATCTTTTTCTACGTCTCAATCGAACATATTCGAACGACTGCCTGAGTCACCAAACGAAAAGGAAACAATAAACATTTTCGCACTTTTCTTATTTTGTCATACCCAAACTATCTATGCATGTACATATACACAGTAAACACAAATCATTCAATTGTGAATATTGAACTTCTGAACGGATTAGCCGATTCACAGCTAGACTAATTACATAATTTGTTACAAGATAGGCTAATTTTGTTCATGGTTCATGAAGTTTGACTTCAATTTGCACAACAAGTGAACATCGCGCGCAGGTACATAGATGGGATTTCCAAGAACTTTTCTTTCCTATGAATCGCTTGATATCCCTTCACGTTGTGTGTAAATGGTTAAGAAAAAACCGTTATTTCCGTCCGTTTTGCTGCAGCACACATTGATAATTCAAACTTCAACATGGATGCACACAGGCAGCGAATTGTACTCAGTATGAGTAGGGATGTGAATGAGAAATTGGGATAGGCATCAATGACAAAAGAAAATTCAAATCCTTCTCTGAGTTCTGGTTCCAGCAGTCTTATTATTGTTTTAAATAAAAAGTGCGGTAATAATGCAGGTAATGCACCGGTTGAAGAAACAAACCCGGGTACGAAATCTAGTTAGTCATAAACTAAAAATACTCCTTATATTAAATAAATTTCATTTGTGTTAATTTTTGCTTGATAACAGGTTTTCAATCGCGTATGACTGGAATCTAGCGGTAGTTTCATATCTCCGATAGTAAGCTCCGACCATTTTTGTATGGTTCCTTAGCGTCTATCCAAAATAAGCCATACGAGTACCATGGGATTAAGATCAAGGATCTGTGGTGTGCGTTGTGTTGTAAATATCTGTCATATCCACAGAAAAGGAATCTAAATAAATCGGTTAGGTCGTTTCAATTTCATTACAATTTCAAGCCAACAGCACTCAATTGCCGAATACATCTGTTCATCAGTGTAGATCAGAAATGAAGTATTACAGAGGTAGCCGACTTTACAGCTGATTGCCCCTAGTCCAACGACAGATTTGAGTGCCTTTTTGACAGATATTCATGAATTTTTGACGGTTATTCACAAAATAATGTAAATGCCGTACTCTGATTGTAATTTGGTTTATGAACGCGTTATAAAAAACAGTTATCAAAAATCTTAAGGGGAAAGAGAGGTAGAAGTCGGTCACCCATGTGATACTTAATTTCTGCTGTGAATAGTGTAAATTTAATTTTTGTTTCAAAAAGACAACCTACTGCTAAATTGACATTCATTAAAGTTGAAATCGTTCTTTTCTGAAATTATCCAGTTTTCTTTATTTTTCCTTCCGAAGAACCCTCTACAAAGTACTAAAAAACTATGACGTGACTAAGGGATTTTTATATAAGGCGTGTTTTTATGGGATTCTCAGAAAGCTGATTAGGAACATTTCAACGCAAAGCAACAACAATACCCACTCAAACTTTTACCTGAAGATAACGCCATAAAGCAGCCTGTACTGAAGGTTGTGCATTGAATAATCTTAAGCATAGGTGGGGTAGTGAATAATATAATACAATAAACATAAGTGAATCACAGATGTCGCTGACAATAATTCTTGAAGATACAGCAAAATTGTTGGCGTTGGTGTTCTAGATCCCGACATGGGGTACCGTATCCCAATTTGTATAATATACAAACGCTTCTAGCGAATAAAACCATATTTTACAAGCATTGGCGAACAACTGGCAAAAGTATTTGAATTTTGACGTCTAGTCAAATTGTCACGGAAGTACAGCGAAGTCACGAACCACAACTTTTGACACAGAGAAGTAAACCAGGGGTCGAATCACCGCATCCGTGAAAGGATCCTGCATTATTTGAACAGAAATTATGTTACTCGCCATACGAACGAACGTAATGGGATCTCATACGAATGCTGACGGAACCTAAGTATTCCGTGTAGCAAATATTGTAATAGAGTAGAACGTAATAAATGTAATAGTTGAACGTCAAATATGTGTCATTTGTGAAATTATTTATGTAAGTTTGACGATTGAAACTAGCGATGGATTCTATTTTAGAATTTTACTTGCGTTCCTCTGATTCTGAAGATATTATTTTTATAGACAGATCCGAGGGGAGTTAGGAGATAAAAGTAACCCTATGGAGCAAACAAGCAAAGCGTAACAATGATTTGAAGCACAATAGTACGAATATATTAGACTTCGATTTTCAAATGCATTAAACGTTTTCGTTTGAATAAGAAGTTCATGTCTCTCCATACTTGAACAATGCCCATTTTGTATTGCACTACCTCCTCTGCTGAAATTAGTATCGACACTTTCGCTGTCGACAACGTCTATTTAATGCATGGGTGACTGTTTATGCAGGGGATTTATTTTGTTCCAGTTTGTCTCAAGAAATGCAGTAATTGCATTTTATTTATTTACTCACCATATTTTAACTGTTATTCTTATGAATTATTATTTTAATAATTTGTAATTTACTATTCAAATCAATGCGTTCACTATCTACTACATTTCGATTACTTCAATACGTTCACGTGAACGATAACGTATTGTGTGATCCCAAATTACGTTCACGTGTCCTGGAATCCCAAATACACGATTTTAGATAGCGATTCACTCGTTCACGGGTGCGGTGATTCGACCTCTGAGTAAAGAGCGTTTTTTTGAGATTTGACTTACTTACATTCACTTAACACGTCTACATATAGATTTCAAAAACACACAAAAGGGTATAATTTTGTTCAATGTATTCGATAGAGTTTAAGAGGATTTCAGTATAAGTGGTAAAATAGTAATCGAGCAGACCGAAAGACCAAAAAATGCTTGAGAATCGAACCAAAAAATGCGAATATTTAAACTTTCTTACATAAAAACAATTAGCTAGACAATTAAAAACTTCCAAATGTATTCTTCCTCTCTCCAAATGTATGTAAGAAAATACGTAAAGTTTTTTTATGAAAAGGAAATTATCGATAGCTTTGCACAAACTATCGATTATTATCGATGCCAGGGACTATCCACCTCTAACGTCTCGGTCAGAAATTATGTATTACAGAGATAGCCGACTTCACAGCTGATTGCCCCCCAGTCCATCGACGATTCTGAGTGCTATTTTGACAGATATTCATGAATTCTTGACGGTTATTCACGAAATAACGTAAATGTCGTTCTCTGATTGGTCAATTTGGTTTAGGAACACGTTGTAAAAATCAATTGTCAAAAATTTTGAGACGCAAGAGAGGTAGAAGTCATGCATCTCTGTAATACTTCATTTCTGGTCTCGGTGATACATACTTCATTTCTGGCCACAACGCACTTCTCTGCGTTTTCGCGTCTTATTTTTAACAAGCGCTCTACTTTGTACGGGGCCATTGAATTGCGTGCGTTAAAAGACAACGCCGGGAGCAACACATTGTGGAGTATCAGGCGTAACTCTCGTGGGTCACCAAAATGGTTAAATCTATTCCATAGAATTCTAAAATGAATGCTAAAACGTATGGACGCCATGAACATAGTGAAGTCTTTCGATTCCTTCGCACATCGTATGTCTCTAATCGTGTTCCAGTGAAATACCCACCTGCATTCCACCCCTCGGAGAATTTAGCTGCAATCAATCGGCATACGAAGGAATCCACACCCGTTCACTCCTGAACCAAATTTCGAATTTACCGCACTGGATTGGAATTCTTCGATTAGCAGAGATTCACGAATGTGGAACGGAAGTCTGTCTAGCGAGTTTTCCTCTCTATTGAATTCGTCAGCTATTTCATTCCAAAGTACACCATCAACACAACGCGTGTCTCTCCAATTATCCTTTCCGTTCGCATCTTGTAGATTGAATTGTTTCTCAACTATCACTCTGGAATTTACTCAACCTTAACAAACCCATCATCGTGAATACTTACGTAAAGATCTTGTTTTTTTACAGAATTTTTTTTCAGAATGAAAACGTTTTATAATTTAAATTAATTTTTGAATTCCCTTTACCGCTCCATTTCGGATAACCCGAAGTTGTTTGTTAATTGTATTGGCTTGCCAACACTTTGCGCTGTATACGTCAAAAATAGCGTGGCACAGAGTCGCTCAACCATATTTACTGCATCCAAAAAGATCTTACAATACGCAAATGTTCAGCGTTCCTGACAACTGACAAATCAACTCCATATGCCTCATTAAAAAAAAACGGATTAGGTTAGGCTTTAGTAGCTGCTTACCCTTGAAAGGTAGCCACACTTAGGCCAAGGTAGGCCCGTCGTGTTACCACAGGGATCTAGTAAATGCTAATCTTCAAACCATTTGAAAAGAATGCGTGCAATGGTTTCCTCTTCCTCTTCAGACCTTGCTCTTACAAAAATCGTTGTAGGATCGTCTGGAGCCTTGAATTCCAACACAGTGCACGGCTATGGCAACAATGAGAGCTCTAAGATCCGTCCTACTCATTCTGATCAAGTCGCGTGAGTCTTTTGGATCGATGGTAGTCATGGACGGCTCTCCTCCGTCCGGAAAGAGCTTTAAGGTGGTACCCTTTCTAGCGAGTTCATACACAATTCTCTGCGATGTCACTGTGTCCCGGCACTAAAAGGATGCTGAAATACTTTACCATCTCGTTAAGAGATAGTCGGCAATTGAGAGTAGCCTTAGAGTTAAATGTGAGCGCATTCAGTGATTTGATCGCTGTCCGAACAGATGACAATATCTGCACCTAATATCTATTTACAGGTGCATTGTTTTTATCCAGAATGGAGTTTATTTAATCGCTATAGTCTCTGCCTGTCAGACGCAACAGAGAGAGGATGGTCGGAATAACAGTTGGAAACTTAGATCCTTAGAGTAGACTCCCAATCATTCACCCATCATGGGTCCATCTGTAAACATTCAAAGAGGAACAACCAGCGTCTGGTGTGCAGAAGTCCTGTAAGATCTGGAGGGTTTGCTGGTTGGGAACATTTTCTCGAAGATCTGCTTAGGTGTCGTGAGGTGGCGTTTCTATCTCTTGCAAGAATTATTAAGATATGGCCCTGCCCATCGTCGCCTACATAAATCACTGAAAGCACTTGCTGCTCAATCATCAAATTTGCACCATCTTTCGAATCACTCAGAGCAACACATATCAGCGAACATCCGAAGAACAAGCCGGATGGAATGTGGATGTACATAGATAATTCGGAAGGCAAAAATCTGTCGACTGCACCGACTCGGTACATTGGCACAATGAGAACAATTCTTCAGACCCTCTTCTTCAAAACTGAGCCACCTGGTTGGAGAAGGAGATCATGACCGAATCTGCGGTAAACAGACCAAGTGATTGCAGTAACCAAGCTAAGTTGGCCTTGAAGACTGTGACAAATATGCCATCGCTCAGGCTCAGACCACTTATGAATCGCTGGAGTCAATAGAATGAATTCCCTAAATCGTCAGCCAATTACTAGTGGGTCTTGGTCTAAGGATCACATGAGCTGACAGTTGACGTACACATCGTAAATCACTGAATATGTTCAACAACTCAAGTAAAAAACAAAATTTTTGCGGATCCGACTTACACAATTCACTGGCAGATAATAAGCACTTTCAACGAGTCAAGTCAGAGCATCGTTTAAGTTAAGCCACGTCCGCACTGACGGCACAAATCCTGATAGTGATGCTAAAAATAACACACCGTCCACTGAACATGGCTGTCCCCTCTTCAACGCATCCATGACGACGTTCGAAGGGGAAGCAATACGAAGATAACAATTTGGTTAATGGGTCAAAGGAATGTGAAACCGGGATCGATTTGTAAATGGTGATGGCAGTCATTTTTTCCTCCCCACTGGTTGGTCAGCTTAAAGTGCAGTCATAGACTCGATTGCAGATGGCATGAGCGTCGACTACAATCCGGAAAGGGTCCATCGATTATATTTCTCTTAATTGCGAGGATGTTGCTGAAGACGGTTTTCATGTCGCCGATACAAGCAGAAATGTAAATTAATTGTGGGAAGAGAATTTTTCCCCGACCAGCGGCGAGTGCACGTGAGACGTGCACAGAGCGACTGTACACCCTCACGAACGCCCTTGAAGGGTTATATTTAGAACGCACCGATGCATGCATGGCGTGGTGTCGATGTACGCATATGTGATGCTTATCAGTCGCAAGTGCTTTTATTTAGATTTCTTCCGTATGTCCGTGGACACTTGTTCGTTGTTGTTTTTTTGTAAAGACTTAAAGACCGACAAAGTGAATTGATTCCTCGAAGGAGAAGAACTGGAAACTCACTCATTTTTTGCTATGATCCCACCGAACGAAACCGCAAGGTTCAGTTGAACTTTTATTGAAACCTCAAAAGGCCGATCCCACCGAGGTTGCAATGTTTTCAAATGTCATTAGCTGTCAATTTTTAAGTGGACAGAACAACTGATTGTTGACAGGAAATAATAACTTCGAAAAAATCTGAAAGGGGGGGGGGGGGGGGGGGGGGGGGGGGAGAGAAAATTGACACCAACATAACAAAAATAAACTGAAGTTCGCACTTTAGGCTTGTTTGCTTTGACAACCTCTTACGTATGGGCGATCGCAAGCATGACTTGACAGAGCTTTCGCAAGAAGCGCGAGTATTTGAAACCTCGCAAATGTGTGGCGAAACCTCGGAGGTTTGAAGAAATTCGATGAAACCTCGCGATTTCGTTAAGTGCGTACATAGCATTGAACTAGTTCCGTTCTTAACATTAACACTTGGAAGGCCACTTTGGATAATTGTACAATCATGCTGATAGAGGATCGAGGCGATGAGAAGTCCTTAATGTCGTCGCCTTTTGCAACATGTTGCAACAATCTGTTTTAACTCTCGTGTCAACACCCACACACCCGGGTGTATTTTTCGTTTACAAATTTATATATTTTAAGTTCTAGGTGCCGTATCGACTTGGGATTCTCAATAGCCTCCTAAAATTTTGCTTTTTATCATATTCCAAAAAATTTTTTGGGTTTAGATTTATAAGCAGTTTTTGAAATTTACCTTTTCTTTAAACTGCCAACAGACCCGGGTGTGCATTGAAAAATGTATGTAACTGTTAGCTAGACATGCAGAAAAGCATTTGTTTTATTATAAATATTTCAATATAAAAAATCATATGTTTTATTCATTTGACATTTTTTTTTTAGAAAAAAAAGATATATTTTACATTTTATAAAAAAGTTGTTATTTTAGGATGGACCTCTCTATCACTTTGAGTTATATCCACTGAATGTTCACCTCTAACTGGCTTTTTGCATTCCTTGCAGACTTTTCGTGTTGGTCTTCTTCTGAGACATTGGTAACAATTTACTTTCTGCTTGATTCTGTCCGAATTGTCACCTCCTTCTTGAGCCCTTAGTAGAAGATTTTCAACAGTCGGTGGTACTGGTGGCCGAATATACTTTCAATTCCACCACGAGATGGAAACTTTCGCATGATTTGGTCACTTTGGGAACGATTCTGGATTTCTACCATGGCTAATTGTTCACTCCTGCTACTGTTTGTTGAAGTCTTCAAGTGTGAATTATTTTCCATGTACATCACGAATGGTGGAAATGCAGCCACATCCATAATGTTATACAAAAAAAGCCAACGGCCATCTCTTTGTTATTCTCTTCATATTGTATTCACAAAGGCACTTGACTCTTGCTTCTGCTGCTCAGCGTTACCAGATTATTATGTTGAAACCTGCTAAAGCTAGGACGAAAAACTGCAAAATTGGCTAGACAAGAACGAAAAAAATGCTAATTGGGATCAATCGATTTCCCCCTAAGAAATACGTTTATTTTTATTTTTTAGTTTAATTTTAGCGCATTCATACATTTGTATTAAGTATAAATTGCGGCGACGGTGGGGTTGTGGGTCTGTTCGTCGACTTCTAAGCAAATGAACCTAGCTGCCTGAGTTCGATTTCCGGTACCACTAAAATAATTTTTACGGACCACCCCACCTCTTTTGAGGCACTGACAATGCTCAAAGAGTAATAACTGTCCAGGAAAAGTTTCAAAAAGTTGGCCGTTCGAGGTCGGCATAAAATAGTAGGTATTATGCATTTGTTATTCGCGATAAATAATTACTGTCATAGAAGATGTTAATTTATAAAGCATGATCATTTCTAAATTTACATATTTACAAAGTTGTTGACTGAAATTATTCTGACTCGAATTCATTTAAGATAACATTTGATTTGTTGGAATGAAGTTTCAACAGATTTTACTTTCAGAATTCCCCTGAATTACTTGCAAAATTGATGCAACATTTTCGTTACCGAAGCGATTAGGGTTTTTAGTTTCAAACAAAATTACATGTGAAAATATTTTTTGTTCAACTCACTGAATCTCATTGATGTTAAAAACCGATGTCAGTAAGATATGCCGATATTCGCCGTACATTTTTTTATTATCGCCAAATGTGCAATTTTTTTCCTAAGAATTTACGGTTTGCGGACTTGTCAATGGGTAATCTGGACTTGATTAATATATTATATAATTATAATATAATTTATATGGGTGGCGCGACAGTACGAGGCGGACCTGGGCCTAGCTTCTACCACTCGTGCTGCGCGTGCTATTGTTCTTTCGCGAGTGGAAGGGACATACAGTTTTATGCTGACTCCGAACGGCGAAGTTGAGAAGCTTTTTCTAGACAGGAATACTCTTTGAGCATTGTCAGTGACTCGAAAGTGGCGGAGCCGTGAATTATCAAAGGTGGTAAATTCGGGTATCGAACCTGGCACCCTCTGCGTAGGAGTCGACGCACTTACCCACTACACCACGGCGACCACTTGAATTATATACAAACTTTAATTAACAATGCATGGAAACATTATACCTTCTTTATTCGACGCATGAATGCTGTGTTTTTTCCGCTACATTGTGCGCTATAGTGTGTCTACTAATGTGCCTCGCCACATTAACACCTTTTCCTTCAAACCCGAATTTTTAAAAACTGACAAAAACTGCAGAATTTTTAAAAATGTATTTGTATAGTCAAATCTTACTAAAATCGCAGGAAACTGCTAAATCTGGTAACGCTGCTGCCGCTGTCGAGTATAATTTATGGCTTCCTTTTAAGACTTAAAATTTCAATACTGTAATAGGAAGTGGAAAGAAATGCTGTACTGATTTGATCATTTTTTGAATAAATACCTATGTTGCTGCTGAATCCAAATATTGATGATCTTACTGCTCTTCCTTTTGAATTTGAAAAGTCGGCTAGTACAAAATTTACCGCTTTTGTTCCCAATATTAACAAATTTTAGTCTACCTACTAAAGTAGAAGCCAAATTATAGCTTGTAAAAGATGTAACACACTATGTTTCGAGCACTTCCACGGACAGATTGTAACACAAATCTTTGACCACACGTTCACCACGATTTGTTTCTCTTTCTCCAGCAGGTACCATACCAGTATAGATTAGTCCATTGGCTGGATAAACACTTCCAACAATTCTAAAACAACCAACTCCTTCCGAAGCACGTGGATATACAAAAACGTATGACACATCCGGGTGTGTTGAGTGTATGTTTATGTAGCATTTTTTGGGTGTTAACACAAGGGTTAATCCAACCAGTAACAGAAAATGTGCCTCACCCGCTACCGTCGCGATGCCAACTCTTCACTTCACACACTAGCACATCCCGCGTTAAGTGCTTCACAGGGGAATTAATTAGAGTCTTTATACAAAATCATGTCCCTTCCGTTTATCGTCGTGTAACCCCTGATTAAGGACACGATACACACGATTTCTCACATCTCACGTCTTAATATTTAATGCCTCTGACACAACAAGCGCATCCACAATGACACCCAATCGATAAGCACCGAACTTGACCATGAGCATTTGGCTGCCGGTTGAAAAATGATGGCCATTAGTAAACACTTGTCCATGTGAATGTCGGAACACGCCAGTCGACTCAACGCCGCGTGGCCCTCCAGCAGCCGATGGAACATGCTAAAATGATTTATTACTCCGTTTGTTCGACGTTGGAAGTTGTAATAGTTACCAAACGACCACGAACCGGTTCCAATTAGTTCCGCTCGACATGAATTGATGCATCGCCTGTGTGAGGGGTCTTCAACCTGGATTAAGTGCAATTGACATTTGGCGTTGAGTTATCTATGCGTATTTATAGACAAGAAGATATGCAAACAAAAAACAAACCACAACAACATTCATAAGCTTCCTCCTTAAAAGAGAGATTACTGCATCGCCCAAGACATAAGATAAAGTGTCAATTGCCTTTGTGACGCGCAGCTGGAGAAGCCACATCGGGATGCAACATTTGGACAGGACAGACCAGGCCAAAGAACTAAACACTCCGCGCGGATTGAGTTCTCCAGTCTCCGTCTGTGAGTTGCCACACTGCTGAAATTAACATTTAATTTTATAGTATCACTTGAACGCGACAAGAACCGGTTATTTCCGATTCTACTTCTTCGCCGGGCCTCCTCGAGAGCTGGCAAAAAATAAGACACTTAAATGCGCACACTGCGGCGGGAGCTGGTGGAATACCACTTGCGTTAAGCAGAGTCGCCCCTATCAAATTGCAAAGAAATGCTACTTTGATTGCATAGACTCGAGCTGTTGTCAAGATCCTGATCCAGCGTCCTCAAGGTGAAGGTCATAATCAAGTGCAATTTGTTACCGCTCACCCAGTCGACTAGGACTGCCGGGGAAAAACTCAATTATGGCGTGCCCATGACCACAAATGGAAATTGTAAGCCAGTAGCATCTATCCATCAGAACGGTGATGCGGTGGAGGTGTCTTTAAGGAGATGGCAACATCAACTGAGATGGTACTCTTATGGAAGATTTATAAAACACTACCATCAACGGGAAGGAGATGCAATTGATGTCTTTTGAAATGATTGGCTTGTGTCTTGCAGTGGTGTGCTCGTCTCAGGATTCCTCTTTCTTGCACGAGGAGTTTAAAGAAGCTGGTTATCTTCATCGGGTTTCTTGCAGGTGTTTGAAAAGTGTCAATTGTCTGCGGCAATCTATTCACTTTTTGTTGATGGATAAATCTGAAATCAGCCAAGTTCGGAACTCGCTTCATCATATAAAGGGTGTTTCATTAAATTGGGTGTACTGTGACAGCTGATTTGACACATCTCGGTTTGTCTTGACTTTTGTTTGGCTTGACAATCCATCATGTATATATTCACGCTGAACCAGCATTTACAAAATTGTAGGTCTATTCCAATTGCTTTGAAATTCACCGAAAAACTATCAAAAGCCGTTCCATTTGGTGAATTGTTTTTCGTAGTTTTTTCACAGAAGAGAGTACTCACGAAAGAGTAAACAATTATCCCACCTTGCGAATGTCTGTAACAGAAATTTCTGTGGGCAGAAAATGAAATTTGAAATTCACCGAAAATCGCCCGAAAAGAAACTGACATTCCATATTTCAATTTAGCCGTTCTTGTTAAAGATTTGTTTTGTGATAAATGGTTTCAAAGTTTAGAATTAAATGTTCCTACTCAGCTCAGTACCTCAAAAAAAGCTCGAATGACTAAGGGATGTGCAAATGCAAAGCTCGTCCAATACAATCTGGTGAACTGTATATAATAATTGTTAAAAAATATATAAATAAAAGGCATCTTTCAGATGAAACATATAAGGAGCAAGTGACAAATGAAATCCTTTCTCAGCCACAAGATTTCATCCCTAACAACATTTTGAACACACTTCACAACACAATGACGTTCAGTTTTAAATATTTTTTCTACAACCATTGGCACTTCTTCATCATCTGATTCAATTTAATAACAAATCAAAGATACATATTTCATTTATCTTATAAGAACCCGTTTTTAAAAACAATTCCATTTCTTCAAAATTAATAAAGTTAAAAACTCACTGTCTCTCACTTTGACAATCAAATAAATTTGAAAAAAGTTTTGTTGACGTTTAGTGAATTCTGTACAGAAATGAAGTATGACAGAGATGCCAGACTTCTACCTCTCTTGCCCCTTAAAATGTTTGACAACTGTTTTTTTTATAACGTGTTCATAAGCCAAATTGACCAATCAGAGGACGACACATTTTATATTTACGTTATTTCGTGAATAACCATCAAAAATTCATGAATATCTGTCAAAAAGGCACTCAAATTCGTCGATGGACTAGGGGGTAATCAGCTGTGATGTCGGCTATCTCTGTAATACTTCATTTCTGATTCTGAGCATTTCTAGGAAAAGTCGTTCCACAAGTTTCTGCACAATTTCTCTCTCAAAGAGAGATTTTTACCCCCACGCCTGACAATTTGCTCAGCTACCAATTTCTCTGTACAAATCAGTTGGAACAGACCTTGTGAAAATTTACCCTGAAAAATATTGTTGAATTCGAGGAACTCCAACTACTATAAACCGTCGAAATACCCTTTGTAGTGTCCCCAGCACGTCCGAATTTGTCGGTGGTCAGCCACTTCCCTTTCCCTGTCCCTTGCCACTTGATTTCATCTGACAGCGTTTTTTTTATTAATTATCCCTTTTAAGTGGTGGTCAGATCACAAGACAAGATTGAACATATTTTTTTTTTGTTTAATTTTTCATTTCGTTTATTACATAAGATAACACGGTAAATTAACAAAGATAAAGCAAGAAATTCAAATGTACATCTTATTGAATAGTTAAGAACATTCAATTGTCCATTGACGGTGGTGAATGGCCCATCGTGTACTTAATTAGAACAGGATAATTCATTGATTGGGATGTGAACAAAAGAAAATTCAAAGAAAATCAAGCACACAGACAACACGGATAAGAGCTAAAATGCATGTCATGAGTCATGAGCATTATGACTCCTCCCATCTCTCACGCTCTATCGTAGTGTAGACACCCTTGCATACAAGAAAAAAAACCATTTGGTGTGCTTTATGGACTGTTTCTCATGGGTTCACATTCCTGCAAAAACAATGATGGTCAAAACGGTTCCATGCTAGTTCCCACTGAACGAAATCGAGACATCTAGTCAAATGTCTACAAAACCTTCCAGGTTTCGGAGTACTTTTTCGGAGTATCGAAACCTAGTTGCAGCCCCCCTTGAATTCGTCCGTCCGTGAGAGGTTGTAAAGCCGAAGAAACATACAGCATAAACTTCGGGTTATTTTTGTCATTTTGGCGTTCATTTCCTCATTATATCTCTCTCTATTTTCTGGTGTTCTCATACTCTTTTTTCCTTGTCACGGGACAGCTGTTTTGGAGGCCATTAAAAAATTGAGAATGACATTGGCTTTGGCAGGTATTTATAAATTGAGAGCATGTGACTTGAGCATTAAGTGCTAATGACATTTGAAAACACTTCAAACTCGGTGAGATCGGCCTACTGAGGTTTCAGTAAATGTTCATCCAATCCTCGCAGTTTCCACTCGATGGTAACATGGTATCAGTCACCTGTTGACAACTTGTACTTGGAAGACGACATTCGACGCATTATTGCCAAAATACGGTCTGATATAATGCGAAGAGTATGTGGCGCTCAAGCCGAGGCGGTGAAATGCGGAAAATCATTTACAAACGTCAATCTCATATAATTAGCTGTCAAATAAATTCAATGTCATGGATATTAAAATCATTGTTCTGTACTTAATTTTTCAATTTAAATTTCTCCGCTTCTGAAAACACACACTTTATTATGTAGCTCCTCACGCTGTGAAATGAGTAAAAGCATTTATAGCAATATATGTATGTATGCATTAAACAGTTGACTGGGCTTCGATATGCGTTAAAATAAAATAAAACTCATAAAAGAGGGTGGGCTTGGATAGAGTTTGTAATGTGGAGTCTATAGTTGGAACGACTAGGTCTTATTTACTTGCTTTTCATGCTGGCAACCCATGCAGGGTCCTATGCTGAGCAATAGCTGCTTTCCATTGTTGACGGTGTTGACTAGGTCACAATATGAAAAACAAATGTCATTGCTTTCCATATTACACTTTTATCTACTAAATCACTAACACGAGCGAACAAGAAATAAGCGTTACTTTCCAGACTTATCAGAATTCAATCACATTGTATACAAGCTTGCAAAATACCAAAAGTGGTTCAAACAATCAATTGCATTTGGCGCGCTCTAAGAACTGAATATAGCAACTCAGTGAATGACTAGATTAGGTTAGTGGGTGGCGGCTGAGCCTCGCATAGACCTATTGGTCCATAGTGTTACCACTAAACAGAGCAAACTTAGTTGTAGCCACTGTAGCATTATAACACAAAGTTTAAGTAGTTCTTTAAAAAATTTATGAGATGTGCTTTCACGACGGCCCCATCATCTAATGATTTAAACAATGGTTAGAGGTTTATATCGAGTTTTGGCTAAGGCTGGGAAGAAACAAATAAGATCCTCCAGAGTTACAACTACCGCTATTTCTATGCAGTTTCTGCATAGAAATATATCACCCCTATTATCAATCAATCAACGATTGATAAATTTGACAGTCAAAAAAAAATTTGGTATTGTGTAACTCGGTTGATAAAATTGTTAACTATTGTGAATAAATTTACTGGTGTCCCTGACATTTATTTATTAAAATTGTTCAAATAATCATGAGTTCAGTTGAATTAGCTGATCTTCACATTAATGATGAAGATGTTGATGAAAGAGATTTTAAGGAGACGGAGGCAGGCATCGTTTTGTTTTGTATTGCAAGAACTATAGAGACTATAGGGAACTATAGGTTTTAAGAGCGCAAAAAGGACTACATACACCAGAACATATTTGCCCGAAATGGATAAAGTTTAACTGCTCCAATGCTGACAAACTACGGGCAAAGCATATTTTTCAAAGAAGTGTAATATCCTTCTTATAATAAATGAATAAATAACTCATCTATGTATATATTTTTTTTTTTTGTATTGTATTGTAATGGCCATATTTTTCGAAGCCTCTGACTTCGTCGTCTTCAAATATCCGATTGACTAAAAAATTGACATTTATCAAAAAAATGTATCCGAATTAACACTCACAATACCACTTTGGTTATATTCACAATCGAAAAATTGATAAGTATCAATCGTTGACAATCGCAATGGCAACGAGTCAAATTTGTATCGTTAATCGTTTATTTTTTGCCATTCGCAAAGGGGTCTACATTTCATATTGTCATTTTTCAAAAACCATTGCTATCAAAAAGTGCCATTTCAAGGCCCAAAAAATGTTTTATTGTTGCAACAAACGACTTTTGAAAATCATCTTCAAACCATCGTGCCTAACTCAGGTGTCAACACTAGACGCACGAACTCCCGGCAATGCGCATAAGTCGAGGACATTGACATCATCGGAAGAAGACAATAGGTATCGGATGTACCAAACTCTAAGACGTATACCACAAAATCCATTTAGCCATGAGGATCAGAGATGGCGAATCAACGCCTTGAATTTTACTTCAGGTACCAAATTTAATTCGTGAATTATCGGTCAATCCCTCACACTCGGTACAGTACGAGGCCGGTCTAAATGCTGCTCTTGATGTCCCTCAGAGTCGCACACGACCATGACAGTATAGTCCTCTCAGAGGAGATGTCGCGTTCGCATTAAATCGCACTAGGGAAAAGATCCGGATTTTGGCCAAAAAATCAGCTTCTAGGACAAAAGCCCCTTCGGCTATGTCAGCAATTAAGAAATGCGTAATTGAAGCCAACAAGCGTTGGATCAAGGAACATGCATCATGGTGCGGGTTTTGGAATGGCGGCAAGGTTAGGTTAGGTTCATGTGATTGCCACAACTGAAGCAGTTCTGGCCCACTTAGATCCTGATTGGATCCATTGTTTCTCTTTGGGTACTAATTAAAAGAAACACCTGAAGATACCTACTGGTATGCTAGTGGCATATCCATAATTAGTATTTTTTATAAATTTTACCATGTCCAGAATTTTAATGCAAGACATATCCTCAAGGCTATTGAATAGGAGCCTAACGTGTTTTTTCTTGTCCTTGCAAGCGCTGGGCAGGTGCCGAGGTAGTGAAGTCTAGTTTCTTCTTCCTCTTCGTCCCTACAGCTCCTACAAAAGTCATTGTGGTGGGTACCCATTCTCCTTGCGTGTGTGCCTAATAGGCAATGACCAGTAATAATGCCAACTACATTGCTGATTTCCTTTCTATTTAGATTTAGGAATGTGCTTTTTTTTTTGGGATTTATTGAAGACCATATTAGCCTTGAAGTCCTGTAAGTATCTAATTCCATCCACCTCCGATTGGCGGCATTGATGGCATCTGTAAGTAACAAAGTGTTTATTACTTGAAGAGAGGGAGGGGTATGGGGTGTCCTGAATACTTCATATTCAAACAAACCCACCCCTGTTCTAGCTAGCTCGTCGGCCCTTTCTTTGCATAGAATACCACTATGCCCAGGGACCCAACATAGGGTAAGGTTGCATCTAATCGCTATTTCCCTAAGAAATAGACGGGAAAGTTTTACCATCTTAGATTTGATTGATGGTGTATCCATAGCCTTTATGGCCGCCCTATGTATGTAAATGGCGATAGATAGCCCGTCTATCGGGTTCATTGACAGTAAGCGGGCAGCCTCTTGGATAGCTTTTACTTCTGCCTGGATTATACTACAGTGGTTGGACAATCGAAGGGACAACGAGAAGGATATTTCCTGATGACGCAAATACTCCTATTCCAGTGCCTTCTTCCGTTTTGGATCCATCTGTTCTTCCGTTTTGGATCCATTCAGATAGGAAGCTTCTCTGACTACGTCGGATACCCAGTCTTCTCTATTTAGGATGAGTGTTTTATACCCAAATTAAAAGTCTACAACGGGCGCAATATAATCTGCATGCTTTGGAATGTTCTCGTTCTTGGTTATTTCCATGTGACCTAAACTGTGCATTTTGCTCCAGAGGTTGCATTCCCTCAACCTGATCGCTACCTTGATAGAGGCCAACTTCCCGTAAATGTCCGTGAGAAATAGCTGTTTCCATGGCAGCTGAAGGTGTGGAGCGAAGTGCGCCCGTAATGCAAACGCACGCAGATATTTGTATACTGCTTATCTTTCAAAGATTGAATGTATTTCGTAATGCTGGCCTCCAAACAAGGATACCATATGTTAAAATTGGTCTGACGGCTGCTGTATATACCCTGTGTGTCATTTTCGGATTGAGCCCTCATTTGGAATCGAGAGTCCTCTTGCAAGCATACATAGTTACCGCCAACTTTCTAATACGTTCCTCAATGTTTGGTTGCCAGCTATCTAATATTACGCCTAAGTATTTTGCCTGACTGGTAAAACTTAGTTCCTTGTTCTTCAACTTTGGTGGGATTAAAGGAGGTATTTTGTATCTTTTTGTGAACAGTACTAGTTCCGTCTTGGATGGGTTAACATATAGACCAGCTCTTCCCGTCCACCTTTCTAGAATGGCGCCAATATCGGACCTAATTTATTTCGAGACGCGAGACACAAATGGTGTTGGTGTTTCTACAAAGTGTACTACTCCAAGTGCAAAATCGACAACGCATTATTGTTTCTTGTTTCTAAGCCCCTTTCTTACAACAAATCAACGTAAGATACTTACTTATCAGCCGAACGACCCTAGAAGAGTCTGAGCCTGATCAATAGATGCCTTCCTGCGCTCACGATCCTGTCATCAAGACCAAGCTGACTTGCCTCCGCCTAGGAGAACGGGAGGTTCTCCTAATAGAAGAAAGAGTCTGGAATTCGAAGACCTTCTTAATTCAGCTTTGGTTTCCATGCGCTCGATGAGGTCATTGGACAAGCCAGTGCAGAGGTTAAGGCTACAAGCAAGATATGTAGACAAAATTACAAACTGCGTTACAAAAATTTCATTTCGAACGACTGGGTGGCACAGTTGGTTGAGTTCCTGCCTCTGGTTAGCGAGGTCCCCGGTTCGAATCCCAGTGAAAGAAAAGTTAATACGGTTTTACCTGGTTTTCAAATCTCGTCCAGTCACCATTTGCCGTTGGGATCAAATTAACTGCACTCTCACTGGAGTGGTTAAGCAGTGGTAGTAGTCTGACTGTGGGCATCACAACGGACCAACATGGTCTAAGTGTGCTGATGAAATCACTAGCAGCCCCTCTACCTAACCTAACCTACAAAAATTGCAACACAAAGGATTGTTCACACTGAGGATATGTGCTATTCATTGATGAGGACAACGTTAAGATAGCATGTATAATTTCTTAGAAATTCAATTGGCAAACCAGGTGTACCACGCTTTGTTCAAATCTACCACGCTTTTACTTCGGAATCTACCACAGTTTGAAATCCCAACACTGGACACCTTACCGTCTCAAATGTTGGGTTGAGATGTGTTTTTGAGGAACCTTATGATCTTTGAAAACAGTGCGAGTAATTCCCTAATACCCTCCCTTCCGTCCTCCTTCGATACACTAGAATGTTTATAATGGATCCGACCCTTTCTCATTTGCAATATATTTTTTCCTTTCAGACGATGTTTTATTCAGCTGCCAGTCCGATGGTCTCTTTGCTGACTACTACGACTGTCGCCAATACTACAGGTGTGAGCAGAAGCTTGCGTCCAATGGAGATGGCAACTACATCAAGGCGTACGGGTTCAAGTGCAAGGAAGGAACAATATTTTCAGACATGTTGAAGATTTGCGTTCCCCCAATGATAGCCGGACGCAGTGAGTGCATGGAATACATGAACGAAATCAATAACGAAAATGAGATGATGACCATCGCTGCGCCGCCACGAAACTACGGTCCCGGCCTTAATGGCGTGTCCATTATTTCTGTGTCCACATCATCGACGAGAGCACTTGCTGATGGCTCCGAGGATCCTCTGCCCTGTGAGACCGATGGATTTATGACTGACCCCGATGACTACACTGTATTCTACAGGTGCATTTCCAATGGCCGTGGGTTCAACAAAATAGGATTCCGATGCGCCGACGGAACAGCGTGGGACGAGTCATTGCAGTCATGTAATCACGTTGAACAGGTTCTTGCCACTCGACAGGGATACACAACAAAAGCACCTTCCAGTTCGCAGTATGCTCCTATGTCATCACAACAGAGCTCTTCGTCGAATTCATCAAGCAGCAACTCTTCGGCATCCTCATCGTCAGCTTCAAGTTCCACTCAAAGTAGTCAAGCGTCTTCGACGCATAGTTCGTCGAGTAGCAGCCAGTCTTCGTCGTCGAACAGTCAGTCGTCTTCTTCGAACAATACCAACAACAATCAGGCGGGCTCCAATCAATCGGGATCTTCCAATAACCAGAGCTCATCCAGTAGTCAAAATTCGGCCAGCAATCAAAATTCGACCAGTGCCCAGAGTTCGTCTAGTAATCAGAGCTCTGCAAGCAGTCAGAATTCTTCCAGCAGTCAAAATTCCTCCAGCAGCCAGAGTTCCTCGGGAAGTCAGGGCTCTTCCGGAACTCAAAATGATCCCATAAATGAGGGTTCATCAAACAGTCAGAACGCGTCAAGCAGTGAGAATGCTTCCAACAACGAGAATAATTCGAACTCCAGCAGCAGTCAAAGTGGATCTGAAAGCAACCAAAGCTCGTCAACAAGCAGCAGCAACTCCGAGAGCTCCCAAAGTCAAACGGAATCATCCAACAATCAGTCGGGATCCTCGAGCTCGTCCTCAAACAATAACAACAACAATCAGAGCTCCTCATCCGCCACAGCAGCGGGCGACTGTGAGTCCGAAAATGACTACCTGCCCGACAAAGAGGACTGCGCTAAGTTCTATAGGTGCGTGGATAACGGCAATGGTGGGCTCAACAAGGTTCCATTCACTTGTGCGCCTGGTACTGTTTGGGACCCTGAAACCCTGGTATGTAACTATCCATCTGCAGAGCAAGACGAGAAATGTAGGAAGTTAGGCGGTAGCTCTGGGTCATCAGGCTCTTCCAACTCCAACCAAAGCACTGAAAGCAATCAACAGTCAGGATCAGGCAGTTCTTCAGGCTCCTCTCAAAGCAGTGGAAATAATCAAGAATCTTCCAGCAGCCAGTCAGGATCCAGCAGCACGGAAAGTTCTTCGAGCTCTTCAGGCTCAAACCAGAGCAGTGGAAGCAATCAAGAATCTTCCAGCAGCCAGTCAGGATCCAGCAGCACGGAAAGTTCTTCGAGCTCTTCAGGCTCAAACCAGAGCAGTGGAAGCAATCAAGAATCTTCCAGCAGCCAGTCAGGATCCAGCAGCACCGAAAGTTCCTCGAGCTCTTCAGGCTCAAACCAGAGCAGTGGAAGCAATCAAGAATCTTCCAGCAGCCAGTCAGGAGCCAGCAGCACGGAAAATTCTTCGAGCTCTTCAGGCTCAAACCAGAGCAGTGGAAGCAATCAAGAATCTTCCAGCAGCCAGTCAGGATCCAGCAGCACCGAAAGTTCCTCGAGCTCTTCAGGCTCAAACCAGAGCAGTGGAAGCAATCAAGAATCTTCCAGCAGCCAGTCAGGAGCCAGCAGCACGGAAAATTCTTCGAGCTCTTCAGGCTCAAACCAGAGCAGTGGAAATAATCAAGAGTCTTCCGGCAGTCAGTCATCAAACAATCAGTTCGAATCCTCAACATCCAACCAAGGAAGCAGCAACGAGTCTTCATCAGAAGGCAGTCAAACATCGTCTTCTGGCAGCAATCAGGGCTCATCCACTGAGTCCAGCGGGAGCAGTGGCTCCTCCCAAAACCAGGGATCGGGTGAGAGCAACAATGAATCCACACCAACAGTGGGCAAACCGGCTGGTGATTGCCAGGACGAAACCACCTATTTACCAGACCAAGAAGATTGCAGAAAGTTCTACAGATGTGTTGACACAGGCAACGGTGGCTTTAACAAAGTGCCATTCATATGCGGGTCTGGTACGGTCTGGGACCCTGACACTCAAACATGCAACTATCCATCGGAAGATCAGGCCAAGAAATGCGCTGCATCAGCATCGTCGAGCAATCAAAATGGCTCCTCCAGCTCTGGCACAAGTCAGGGATCAAGCGGAAGCAATCAGTCATCAAGTGGATCGCAAGGATCGAACAACAATCAATCTTCCGGTTCAAACACTTCATCGAGTTCGAGTCAAGGTTCGTCTGGCGGTAGCTCGTCTTCCAACAACCAATCCAGCGGTTCGTCAAACAATCAGTCTTCGAACAACCAGTCCACCACTGAACAAAGTTCTTCAACATCCTCCAGTTCGAACAATAACCAGAGTTCGTCGAGCAGCAACGATCAGAACAACCAGTCCAGCAATAACCAGAGTTCTTCTGGTTCATCTGGATCATCGGGATCATCTGGATCAACCGGTTCATCATCAAGCAATCAAAATTCGTCCTCAAACAACCAACAGCAACCAGGTTCTCTAGGTTCCAATGGCGGCTGCACAAAAGAAGGATTTGTTGGCGATGCAAATGACTGTGCGAAATTCCATCGATGTGTGAAGAACGGCAAGGGCACGTTTGAAAAGTATTCCTTCACTTGTGGAAAGGGAACCGTGTGGGACGAATCGGCTGGCGCTTGCAATCACATTTGGGCCGTAGGTGGTAAATGTGGATCGGGCAGCAGTGGAAGCAGTCAGTCTTCCGGTGGCGGCCAATCAAGCGGATCGTCCTCAAGTTCAAATCAAAACAATCAATCCTCTTCGACAGAGAGTAGTTCTTCCAGCGGCAGCAATCAATCATCGAGCAATAACAATCAATCAGGCTCCAGTCAGTCTTCAAACAACCAAGGCTCCTCCAGTTCATCAAACACCGGCTCAAGCAGCAGTCAGGGTTCCAACAATCAATCCAGCTCCCAAGGTTCCTCCACGAGCACCGGATCCTCATCTTCCAACAATCAATCATCTTCGAACAATCAATCATCCTCGAATAACCAGAGTTCCTCAAACAATCAATCCAGTGGCAGCAACCAGTCTTCTTCCAGCAGCAGCAGCAGCTCGTCCGGTAATCAGTCACAACAGGGCTCATTAGGTTCTAGTGGGAAATGCACACAGGAAGGTTTTGTGGGTGATGAAAAGGATTGTGCGAAATTCCACCGCTGTGTCAGTAATAAGAAAGGTGGCTTCGAGAAGTACTCCTTCACTTGCGGCAAGGGCACTGTCTGGGATGAATCAACTAGAGCCTGTAATCACATATGGGCTGTAAGTGGCAAGTGCGGTACGTCCACGAGTGGATCAAGTCAGTCATCAAGCAACAATCAGTCGTCGAACAACAATCAGTCATCGAGTAACAACCAATCAGGCAGCAATCAGTCATCCAGCGGTTCTCAAGGCTCAAACAATAACCAAAGTTCAAGTGGCAGCAACCAAACAACGTCAAGCAACAACAATCAAGGCTCGAGTTCGAGTAACAACCAGTCGTCAGGGGGTAGCCAGTCGTCGACAAGCAATCAAGGATCAAGCAACAATCAGAGTTCAAATGGAACCCAATCTTCCGGTAGCAACCAGTCGTCCAGTGGCAGCAGTCAATCCTCAGGCGGCAGCCAGTCATCGGGAAGCAATCAGTCTTCTTCAGGTGGTAACCAGAGCTCGGGTTCTGAAGGATCCACAGGTAAGTTAGACCGAATGTCAAGCCTTTCCTAACCTAACATACAATTTTGATCCTTTTTTCCTCTAGAATCCACTCAATCACCCACAGAAGCACAGCCAACCAGCACCACTGTTGGCCCTCCAGCCGGACAGAATGGCATATGCGAACGGGAAGGATTCATGGCCCATGAGTCAAACTGTGGCAAGTTCTATCGCTGTGTGAACAACGACAAGGGCGGTTACAATCGCTACGAGTTCGACTGTGGCAAGGGAACGGTGTGGGATAGT
This sequence comes from Eristalis intricaria, assembly GCA_964034865.1. Taxonomy (NCBI): domain Eukaryota; kingdom Metazoa; phylum Arthropoda; class Insecta; order Diptera; family Syrphidae; genus Eristalis; species Eristalis intricaria. The sequence continues at coordinate 109,316,995 of OZ035873.1, read as the reverse complement.
TCCGTGGAAGGATGCAACTACCCATGGGCAGTCAATGACGAGAAATGTGGCCAAGCTTCCTCAACTGCGTCGTATCCCCCATCGGGTTCTCAAACGACTGCCGCAGGACAAACAACCGCAAGTTCATCAACCACTAGCGGGTATCAAACGACTACACAACAAACGACAACGGAGAAAGGACCAACTGATCCGACAACAACCCGAAGACCCACAACCACACAAGAAACAACAACATCTGGGTACACATCAACCACTCTGGGAACAACAACGACGATGGAAACAACTTCTTCCATAACCACTGAAGCCGGAAAAAATCCAGAATCGACAACCACAGATTACATGACGACAACAAATCCTCCAGTCACCCAAGTCACCTCGAAGCCAATCACTGATGGAAACTGCACTCAAGAGGGATACGTAGGCGACAGCGAGGACTGTCAAAAGTTCTACAGATGCGTCGACAATGGTAAAGGAGGCTTCCTTAAGTATGAATTCGCCTGCGGTAACGAAACTGTTTGGGACGACGACATTCAGACCTGCAACCATCCCAATAATGTCGCCAATCCAAAATGTAACAACAACTCAACCGGCACTTCCTCTTACCCTTCAGAGTCGACCACTGATGGATATCAAAGCACAACATCCAGCTCCGAGTCGACAACAACCTATAGACCGACGACAACCACACAGTCACAGACTACCACGCAGTACCCAACCACTACACAGCCGCAAACAACGACCACGCAGTACCCAACTACTACCCAGGCTCAAACGACGACCACTCAATACCCTACTACTACCCAGGCGCAAACTACAACCACGCAGTATCCAACAACCACCGGAAGCCAAACAACAACCACACAATACCCTTCCACCACTCAAAGCGAAACTACGACGACGCAGTCGCAAACCACAACCAATACACCAGCATCTACCGACTACCCCACAAGTACAGCCTCTTCGGCCTCCCAAGTAACATCGAAGCCAACATCTGGCGAGGGCTGCACTCAAGAGGGTTATATGGGCGACAGCGAAGACTGTACGAAGTTTTATAGATGCGTCGACAATGGTAAGGGAGGATTCTTGAAGTACGAATTCTCCTGCGGCAATGGAACAGTGTGGGATGATGACATTCAAACCTGTAACCATCCCAACAACGTTGCAAATCCAAAATGCAATAACAACGCCGGAACAACAACATCTCCTCAATCAACTACTGGCGGGTATCAGAGCACAACGTCGGGCTATGGACCAACGACAACCGGCCAACCTACAACTGGTCAGCCTACAACTGGACAACCAACAACCACTACCCAGCCTCAAACTACTACGACACAGTATCCCACCACAACACAAGCTCAAACAACAACCACGGAGAATCCTACCACGACACAGGCTCAAACAACAACCACGGAGTATCCAACCACGACACAGGCTCCGACCACGACCACGCAGTACCCCACTACCACACAAGAGCAAACGACAACCACGGAGTATCCAACTACTACCCAGGCCCAAACCACAACGACACAATATCCACCAACCACTGGAAGCCAAACTACGACGACGCAGAATCCAACCACGACGCAATCGCAAACCACAACCAATGCACCAACATCTACCGACTACCCTTCGAGTACAGACTCTTCGGCCACTCAAGTAACATCGAAGCCAATGTCCGGCGATGGCTGCAGTCAAGAGGGATATATGGGCGACAGCGAAGACTGTACGAAGTTCTATAGATGCGTCGACAATGGTAAGGGAGGCTTCTTGAAGTACGAATTCTCCTGCGGCAATGGAACAGTGTGGGATGATGACATTCAAACCTGTAACCATCCGAACAACGTTGCAAATCCAAAATGCAATAACAACGACGGAACAACAACCTCTCCTCAATCAACTACCGGCGGGTATCAGAGCACAACGTCGGGCTATGGACCAACGACAACCGGCCAACCTACAACTGATCAACCAACAACCGGTCAGCCTACAACCGGTAAGCCTACAACTGGGCAACCAACTACTGACCAACCAACAACCACTACCCAGCCTCAAACTACTACAACACAGTATCCCACCACAACACAAGCTCAAACAACAACCACGGAGTATCCTACCACAACACAAGCTCAAACAACAACCACGGAGTATCCTACCACGACACAGGCTCAAACAACAACCACGGAGTATCCAACCACTACTCAGGCTCAAACAACAACAACACAATATCCAACAACCACTGGAAGCCAAACTACAACGACACAGTATCCAACCACGACGTCGCAAACTACAACCAATACACCGTCATCTACCGAGTACCCCACAAGTACAGACTCTTCGGCCTCTCAAGTAACATCGAAGCCAATGTCCGGCGATGGCTGCAGTCAAGAGGGATATATGGGCGACACCGAAGACTGTACGAAGTTCTATAGATGCGTCGACAATGGTAAGGGAGGCTTCTTGAAGTACGAATTCTCCTGCGGCAATGGAACAGTGTGGGATGATGACATTCAAACCTGTAACCATCCCAACAACGTTGCAAATCCAAAATGCAATAACAACGCCGGAACAACAACATCTCCTCAATCAACTACCGGCGGGTATCAGAGCACAACGTCGGGCTATGGACCAACGACAACCGGCCAACCTACAACTGATCAACCAACAACCGGTCAGCCTACAACCGGTCAGCCTACAACTGGGCAACCAACTACTGACCAACCAACAACCACTACCCAGCCTCAAACTACTACAACACAATATCCCACCACAACACAAGCTCAAACAACAACCACGGAGTATCCAACCACAACACAGGCTCAAACAACAACTACTGAGTATCCTACCACACCACAGGCCCAGACTACAACCACTCAGTACCCCACTACTACACAAGAGCAAACAACAACCACGGAGTATCCAACTACTACGCAGGCTCAAACGACAACAACACAGTATCCAACAACAACACAGAGTCAAACGACAACAACACAATATCCAACAACCACTCAAAGCGAAACTACGACAACGCAACCAACCACGACGCAGTCGCAAACCACAACCAATACACCAGCATCTACCGACTACCCCACAAGTACAGACTCTTCGGCCTCCCAAGTAACATCGAAGCCAACATCCGGCGAGGGCTGTACTCAAGAGGGTTACATGGGCGACAGCGAAGACTGTACGAAGTTCTATAGATGCGTCGACAATGGTAATGGAGGCTTCCTCAAGTACGAATTCTCCTGCGGCAATGGAACCGTGTGGGATGATGACATTCAAACCTGTAACCATCCGAACAACGTTGCAAATCCAAAATGCAACACCAACTCGACCGGCACAACCTCATATCCTTCGGAAACAACAACTGCCGGTTATCAAACAACGACTGTTCAATCTCAGACCACAACAACTTACCCATCGACAACTACAGGTTATCCAACAACAACAGCACAACAGGAGACCACGACAACAACCTACACAACATCTACAGACTATCCAACAACACAACAGCCAACAACAACCACAGCCTCACCGACAACGACAACGGTTTATCCGACCACAACAACACAGCAACCGTCAACAACCACAAACTACCCAACAACATCAACAACTTATCCAGATACATCAACACAACAGCCGACAACAACTACCGACTATCCGACGACATCAACCACAAGTTATCCGACAACGGATCCCACAACGCAAAGTCCAACAACCCCTGGCAAGGAGGAGCCTGTAGCCAATTTGCCTCCAGGTACCCAATGTACTGGCGAGGGCTTCATGGCCGATCCAAACGACTGTCGAAAATTCTATCGATGTGTCAGCGATAGTGACATGGGATACATTCGCCACGAATTCACCTGCGGGGATGGGACCGGTTGGAGTGAGGATGAACAAACCTGTGACTTCGAAGGGAACATAGAGAGATGTGCAGGTCAGACCAGCTCAACGAGTTACCCGCCAACAACGAATACTTACCCAACCCAGCCGAGCGATATGGAGACAACGAAATCGACATATCCGACAACATTGAGCGATGATTCTTCAACAATGCCGACTAGCACCAGTCCCACCTCAACACAGGAATATCCAACAACTGAAGGTAAGTTGACCCACGTGGTAACTTTTAATTAAGGGCCTAATGATATCCATTTTCTGTCACATTCACAGAACAAACCACCACAGATTCAGCCGCACCAAGCCCGACCACGACAAAACCACCAGCTACACAGTCCACAACAAAATCACCTTCCACTGGATCCACTGAAAAGCCAACTGGTAGCGGTGAAGGTTCCCCCTGCCCAACAGCCAGTGCCAACCAGAATGTGTTCGTATGTCCAACCGGCTTTAGGAGACATCCAAAGGGCTGTGAAATGTTCTACCAGTGCACAAACAAACCGGACAGCTACGATATGAACATAGTTGTGTTCAAGTGTCCAAATGGAACCGTCTATGACGAGGAAAGAAACTTGTGCGATGTGCCCTCGCAGTCGGAGGCTAGTTGTCAAGGTTCAATGTTGAGGACATCATTCTATGAGGATGAAGTGAAGCAAAGTCGCATGGTAAGCAAAATAAGGCATCCCTGAGATCTGAGGTCAGTGAATGTCATAGCAATTGTCTGACAAGGTCACAACCAAAGTGAACAACATTGTCCTTCTGTTGTGTTTAATACAAAAACAAAAATAACTCCCGTCACATCATTCCCTTAATTAAACCACATCCCATCCCCGGTTAAGTTGAACATCCAATTAACCCTCGACTGCCTTCACAGTATCAAAGATGACGTTCAACTGACCCACTTACTCAAGTACATCCTATCAATCCGTTCCACTACCCGACCATTTCCACATTATCGTAGATAATCACTCATTGCAGAGCAGATTTCAAATTAATGCTCCTCTTAAACGGATTCAACCACCATCTGCGTTTAATTAATGTCTACGGCCTACAATTTAACCATGCATAACGTGACGTTCGCCTTTCTCACCTGCAGGTCGAAGTTAAGCCATCATCACCTCTCTGCCCTGCAGAGGGACATTACGCGCTGAACGATGACGATTGCGGTTCTATGTTCATCAAATGCGGCTATTCATTGGAGACAAACCGTATGGAGGGACAAATTTATCGTTGCCCCGAAGGATTCGCCTACTGGTCCGTCAGTCGACGATGTGAACGTCGGCAAAAATTAATCAATTGCCAAGCACCGCGCTATGACGTCAATAATGCAATACCAGTTGAATGGACAAATATTGGCAATCGACGACGAAGTCTTCGGATATAAGGTTTATAATGACTTAGTTATAAGTACACAATTAGCTTAGATAAAACTGAACCGCACTTAGTTGCTGCTGTCGTGAACGGACAATGCAACAGAAATAGTTGCAATTTGCGATTGCAGCAACTAATGCTATGTGCATGCACTTAAGATACAAATCGAAACGCATTTAAGCTCATTTAGATTAGGGATGATTTGAATTTATTGCGTTCCAGCAGACTGTGCGACGCAATACACCTGAAACTTCTTAGACTAACGGGTGAATACGGTGAAGGAATTAAACATATCATTTATCCGCTTGAGCATCGCAGTCGAGTTGTGTGTAGTATAGATGAACTGTTTCAGATGTCGACTAGATAAATGTATTCAATAAATATATTCTTAAGATCCCTCCTTCAACTGTAATCACACAAAGGCATTGAACTTATTCAGTTAATTTTAAGTTAGGTGGGGTGTCATCTGCGCCGCAAATGTAGGTTTAAGACATAAGACTTATTGGATGCAATCGCACGTTTTCAACTGCGTTCTGCTGATATTTATTGTAAGTTTTAAAAATGCCATATATGTATGCAATAAAATTAAATACGAAACTGAAGCGATGGTTTTATTTAATTGGTGGGGGGAGACTTCTCTGGGTAATCTTGGGGAAAATAGGTGAAGACCAAATTAACCTAGTCCTAAATTTGACTGAACATAGAAGTACGATCTTCCACAGTTCCGTTCAATTGCTAGCATAGTCGGATGACATTTGTTGAGCGATATAGCACGAGGAATACAAATGATAACTTTCCTCAATGGACTCAAGCAGCAACATAAACTACCCACTTGAATGAAGGAGACGGTGGCGAAGGATCAGGTGAATCAGAGAGGACATGCATGGGCAATCGTCTTTGGATCGCGAAAGGGTACGGTCGTTGGTTTGCTCGCAATAGTAATCCGCCTCTAATACATTGAAATTATTATCGGGATACAGCAAAACGGCAATGAAAAGTCAGTCGATTCCGCTGCGTTGGGCCACATAGTGTTTGTTGTCCCAATTAGGTGGCTGTCCTGATAATATGAAGTGAGGAAAGATCTAAGGCAAAGTTTCCTTTTTATCATTTGTCCCAGTTAAACGGCTGTCCCGATAGAGAGGAGTCCATAGTAGCTATATGCTTTTATCAGAAAAAAACAGACACAATCGACGACTATGTCTATGTCGACACCCAACTCAACAGTCGAAGACATCAGTACAGAAATTTTTTTCTTTGGGCTCAAAAGGCAATTGAGTAGCTGAGCCCTGTCTTGAGAAACCAAGGTGACATTATATAACACTTTGACCATCGCAGTCCTGCTCTATGGTCAATCTCAAGAGCAGATGTAGAAAGACCTTTTCTTTTCGAGACAAAAGTTCTATGTTCAATCTTAGATCCTGTTTGCGCTGATGGTGTTTGGAGAAGCAACCGCGAGCTGTACGAGCTGTATAGTGGCGGCCTAGCTAGGAGTCTATGAATCCACCACAACGATCCCTAAGATGGCTAGTCCATGTATGTTCCTGTACTAGTAAAAGAACATATGATTCTTGAAGTACAGCGATAGATATTAAAAATAAATAAATGAAAAAATGAAAATGAAATGTAGTGCCCGTGTAGTGCAACACTGCTCCTCCAGCCTGAACAGTCGGAGTGTGAAGAAGAGCACCAGTCTTAAACGAAACTAATGTCGCTCGCAAGTGGAAAAGCAACTCAGGCAACTTAATATAATAAAATATAATATAATATGGGTGGCGCGACAGTCCGAGGCGGACCTGGGCCTAGCTTCTAAGAACCACTCGTGTTGTGGAAGGGACCTACATTTTATTGCCGACTCCGAACGGCGAAGTTGAAAAGATGTTTCTAGACCGGAATACTCTTTGAGCATTGTCAGTGACTCGAAAGAGGCGGAGCCGTGGTGGTCAATTCGGGTATCGAACCTGGCACCCCCTGCGTAGAAGTCGCACTACGCCACGGCTACCCACTCAGACAAATTGGCGTGCGAAATTGGAGTCAGCTGACTCAAGATCGCGCCGGCTAAATAGGCTAGTTATTGGAAATCCAGATCCACCTCTGATTGTAAATCAATACACCGCGTCATGCAAGCATTTGTCGCGCTTGAGATCGTTCTTTTGGCTTTGTTGATACTAGTCATTGTCCTAATTCACTGCTAAACTTCGAACAATCAATGGCATCGAGCGTCGTCTAAGAACAGACCAAATCAGTTGGTTGTTTGCACAAGTATTGATCTACTTGTCTCGATTATTTTGTGTAGAGAGAGAATGGTCAACTCCCGCCCGGGATAAAAGTGCTTCGCATGGTAAACTTCTTTAACCACAATGGGTCTTACAGGACTTAAGTGAGGCGTGGGCTTCCCACATCTACCCACATACCTAAACATCTTCGATTCAGTTTAATATAGAATGTAGCAATTTGCATAACCTCCATGGAAAATGATTAAAAACGCGGAATTGCTCGAGCTTAAATGTACATATCTTTATTCTACGTGCTTAACCTGAGATTTCATTAAAAATAAATAAATGTCATCTTTTAGATTTTGGAACAGGAGCTGAAGGATTTTCTCCCTTGTAAAATTCTTTCAGTAAATCCATTGCCTCCTCCGCTCTGACGCCAGCAGTAATTGAAACATTCTTTTGCAGTATCCTCTCAACATCCACAACGGTTTTCCCACCAAATCGATCATTGGCACAGCCATAGACGATCTCCTTCACTCCCATATCATACAAAGCTGATGCACACATGATGCACGGTTCGACTGTAACAACAACCGAAACATTCGGCAAAATATCTTTCCAATTCAATGAGTTTTCCCTGCAGTAGGCTAACGTTTGATCAATACACACAAACTCTGCGTGACGTGTTGCATTCTTGGTGGCATTGACATCGTTACTTCCTCTCGCTATTATCTCTCCATTGTAAACGAATACACAACCGACGGGCACTTCACCTCCTGCCAATGCTTTTCGAGCTTCCGTAAATGCTGCTTCCATAAATAGATTCATCTTGCACTTGTACTTCAGGTGTGCGAGGTTTTAGAAATAAAAATGTGAAAACTTAAACAGAAAATCAAACGCAGAAACAAAATTAAATCTCGTTGCGCAAATATTTCACTAGATCGTTTTCATTGAAGAATCGCGTGGCCTTCTCCGGCCAATCGTTGTTGTTTAAGCTTCGAGGACTGGGATGAGCCAATTGTAAGAACCTTATACAGGAGCCGGTGTAGTTCTCTTGCTTGGCTAGTTTCTTCAGGCAATCCCCAACATATGTGCCGATCGCCACTACGATATCCGGTTCGACTAACTGAATTTCTTTGTCAAGGTACTTTAGACACATGTCACGCACGTCAACCTTAGCGCCGCCCTGTGGAGGATTAAAAAACTATAATTAGAAATTTTACTGAATGTGGAATATAAATACCAAGAGAAGAAATTCGATAACTGCGAATAACAAAGCAAAACAGTTTCCCTTACCTTCAATTCACCGGGAGTTATATTCTTGCCCTGAGCGTCGAAAAATGCTAACGGGCAAAAGTTATGTATGAAGCATTGCTTGCTAAAAATATTTAATCCCCCGGATATGTTCACCAGCAAATTCCATATGCGAACTCCACTCGGTTCCTCGATGGTGCACGATAAACCACTGATTGGTCGCTTTGGATGTACTAATGGCGGTTGTTCAACTCTACCCTCCAGCTGCATCAAATGTCGAACAGTTTTTATATTGCCAAAAGGAATCTGCTCTCGAAAACAAATAATACACACAAACAAAAAGTATTGAATTAAATTACCGAGCAGACAATGCGGAAAGAGAAATACACAACATTTAAATTGCGCGTACCCCATTTTGAGCCATGCCATTGGGGCCGGGATTCATTCCAACGAACATCAGTTTTTTCGGACCATCGAGATATTTTCGAAGGTACGCGCAATGTAAATCGACAGCGTATTCTAATGGATTGTATATATGAGTGATGTGATTGATTTTGATTGATCTGAGTTCAGCGTTTAATTCACATTCAATGTCGTGGAAGCGCTTCCAGAATGGAGTTGGAAAATATTTTGATGTTGATGAATCCGCTTTTGAAACATCTCTTGAGTTTGCATCGTTACTGGCTGCCTTCAGTTTTTCTTTTAATTCTTTTTTTAACTTGTTCATTATGTGAATGACTGTTTGTGATTCGATGAGGTGATTCTGCAATTGTGGATGATGGCGCAATTCAATTTGATTTTCATTTTTAACTAGAAGTGTAGACTTTTGTGGCTCTGCAGCGGTCAGACTGAGATTAATCAACTAGCGCAACATCAACAAGTCTTCCAATAGTTCTCAACAGTACGAAGGCTTGTATATGCCAACGGGACGGTATTTATAGGCGATCAATAACAAAGTTTGGAGAGGAACTGGGACAAGTTACGTCAACATAGCCCCATTTGGTGTTATCACGAAAGTCTGCGTGAACGATTTTCCTGCCAATGACTTCCGCAGCAGTTGTATAAATAAAGAAAATGTAACAGTGCCCCAGCAAAGAACACCAGGAAAAACGGGTAATTCTGCCTTTCGACATCCCAACAATTGAGGGTACAACCCTCGCTTCAAAGGAAAGTACGAGATATCTTGACCTAATCCTAGGCAGGAAACTTAAATGGAAAGAGGAAAAAGCGAAGAAAGCTGCATATACCTTATTCCTGTGCAACAGGACATTCGGCAAAAAATGGTCCCCAAAACAATACTGTGGATGTACACAGAAAGGGCCGATGTTGAAATATGGCAGCTTAGTTTGGTAGCGAGCTTGCCTGAAAGCCGCTTACTTAAAGCTGCTAACGAACATAGAGACGTGCATGCCTAAGTGTGACAGAAGCAATCTTCACCACTCCAACGGCGGGCTTAGAGGTACTACTGCATCTTCTTCCACTTGACCTCTATTTGCAAAAGACTGTTGCAAAGAGCGCCATAAGGATCATCCAATCAAAGAACTGGCATACAAGACCCAATGGTCATGCGTGACTACTCCCTCCCGTCGGTCGATTTCGAAATACCCCCTCCTAACAAGGGAGGAGTGAAGCACATCCACGTCAACACGGATGGGTCAAAGATGGAAAAGGGCACATCCGCGGGCACCTTCTCCGAATTGTTAAACATGCACTGCTCTATCAGACTACCTGACTACGGCAGTATTTTTCAAGTGGATGTCCGGGCGGTCAAAGAAACGGCCAGAAGGATATAATTGTTTGAAATAACACCATCTGATATTACCGATATATATTATTAAAACAATTTCGGCTATAAAAATCAAGTCCAAGTTAGTCGCAAGCTGTCGCGAAGAGCTCTTTCGCAGCGTTCGATCGCAGCGTTCGATCACTCTATGCTGGGACCCAGGACATAGGGATATAACCGCCACCGAGGTGGCAGATGAATCTGCTAGGATAGCGGCCGAAACCGACCAATGCCAGGCAATCCCATCGCTTGGTCCACCCTTATCTGATATCAAGGGGAAAGTGGACAATAGAATCATGGGGTTAGCTAATGAAATTTGAAGCTTTCTAAGTTCAACAGCACGAAGACCGACATATTCCTCTAATGCAGCAGAATGTTTCTGGAGATGGAAGTCGGAGCGCAAACTGGTCATAATCATGTGACCATGAACATAAAATGGGAAGAACAGGAAATGGTGATGAAGAGACAATTGAGAATATTCCTCACTATCTTTGTCGATGCCCTAGTCTCTGCCTATTGAGATAAATAACACTGGGAGAATTCTTCTTCCAAGACTTTCATGAAATATCAGATATCCCACTAAAATCTCTTTGCAGGTTTATCAGATCCCTGGATGACTGAACAGAAAAGCGGAACAACACCTGGCAGAACACGAGAGGTTACTTCCCCCATGGGCTTCACAAAGGGTCCTAAGTGCAACATGGCCCCGCCATGTATATCCGCAGACCTAACCTAACCTGAGCAGCAAAGAAAGGAAATGCTCGAGTAATAACTCCTCTATGTAGATGAACTCCTGCTTCGACATATGAAACTGTTTTTCTGTCTTCTTCAAAACAAGGCGCAATGATCACTAGAACTCGGTGGTACTTAAACTCTCACAGCCGTCTATTCAGAATGTCATCAATCAAAGCAAAGACTAAGCATCTTGTTTGTATGTAACACTTTGGGCGTCATGGTGGGGAATCTGTTTAAATCATTTAGATGTTTTCGCTGGCACACCTATATTGACAAACATTAGCCTCTAACTAAGTCAAAAGATATTTCCCACTGTCTTGTAAGCACATTCCCAGCGAGCACATGCAAAGCCACAATTTTGATTGGGCTTATGAATCTTTTATGCATTTGAACCAGGTCGGAACATCGAAGTATTTTTAGTGTACACGTAATCAGAAGCAATTTGCCATGAATGTGGCTGCACCACGCACTAACTTAACGATGGATGAATCAATAAATTGCATTCCAAACGTATGGACATGATTTAAAACGTGCTTAAGCAACATCCCATAATTGTTGATTGTTGGATAAAAAAAATGTAGATGTCGACCATTAATGCGGCATTAAACCCACTTTCGCAGATGAGTTACGTGATAAAATGTGCATACATTTTGTAATGGGCTTTTGAAATACTGACACTGCATTGACCTTATTTTCACTGAGCCCAAATTTATTTATTTGCGTAACTCAAAGTCCACCCACACCTATAAAGTTGGGCATAAAACAATTCAAGTATGTATCTGCAAAACAATGAATCCGTTATTCATGACATAAATTCATAAACATCACTAAAATGATTCAACTTTTCGCATACATATGTGAGCTGCATACATTTAGGCGAACGACCTTGATCTTCAGTCCATTAAGAGATGTTTATACATTTGTGTTGAATACAATTAGTAGATGAAATTGCATATGTAGCTGTACAGCACATCAGTGCTCTTGCCGATCGTTCTTTTGCTTACGATGCATTTAAGTGGATCACTTTCTGGAGAGACAGAGTTCTCTAGGTAAATTTAGTTTAGCAAAACAACGACGTTAGGTATTGTCAATGTCAAATGGTCTGTATGCTGCAAAAGTGCTCGTCCATTTCTTATGAAACTGACTGACTGATGCAAAGTTCTATGAAAAGTCCAATCTCTGGTCTGAGAGGTTTTATTGCATCTTTTTAAAGCCATACTTGCTATGTTCAGAAACTACAAAAAATGTGTGGACGGAAAAGATCCGTAAGACACGTCTTCAAAGCTTTTTTGCAGCGTCCAAAATAGGTATAGCAGATCTGTATGCTTTCCGATATATACAGTGGCTCTGTAGACAACATCTAAGCACTGGACAGGAGTGCCCCTTTGAAATAATATACTCTTCAGCCTCTCTAGCGAACTTTTTCATATATTCCAGCAAAAAAGGAGGAACATACACACAAGCCTGAACCAATAATCGACTTAATGACATTGCTTTGGACAACTTCATTCGAAAGTGTCGACGCAGCGTTCAATTAGTCATTTTCCATAAATTATTAAGTAATTAAGTTTATTTTTAACTTTTTCTTCATTTACGAAAATACACCATCCCCATGAATGGTCACAACGACGACACAAGCGAATTTTGATTGCAAGCGTGGTGAGACGAGGTAGGCGTGCTTGGTGACAAATTTCCATTTTCGCTGCGAAATGCTTGCAACTTGCAAAAAAGTCTTACGCGCGACAAAAATATGTTCTCTAGGCTTGCATCATACAATGGGACACATTGATGAAATTAGAAACATCGTTTTAACTTTTGAAGTGTTATCGCAAATTCAAATATTGTTAAGCAACTTGACGCAAAAACTTGACTTCTGGAGCACTTTAACAATGCAAATGCGCGAAGCAAAAAAGAGCATTATTGTGATAACTTAACCTGATAAATTAAAGAAAGTTCCAACTCAATAAATGCTGTTGTATTTTTATGATATATGGAATGTTCAATAACGCGTGATTAGTTTATTTGGATGATTTCGTCAACACTGCTCATTGGAAGCAGAATTGTATTTGAGACCAGAGATAAAACTCTAATTGGTGACGACTGAATTCAAGATAGTCTCATTCTCACTTAGTTTGAACACTCTTTGTTGAGTAAATTTTACCTTTTCACTAATTAAATTAATTCAATAAATCGCAGCACGAAATTTTGTATGTAAATAAATAAACACATGTGAAAAATGTTTGACATTAAATGCGCCACTTATACTTCTTCCAAACTCTCGAAGCGACATCTACACGTCAAAGTGCAATTGTAATGGATGGTGCTTGTCTTCGACAATGCGATGTTTCAAGTGGAATTCCGAGTGAGGCGAATTAAAACGATAGTTTTATTTTTGAAAATAAATAAAACGAAAATACATAAAACGCAATCCATTTCGAAAACGTTTATTACTGGCTTGAAGTACAATCAAAACATTACATTTGGAATTTCGAGGTCATTTATATGTTAATATGTGTTCAGTGTTTTCAATGACTCTGGTACATTTCAACGGAATAGCAGCCATTTCCGTTCGCTCGTTCATTATTCGATTTCTTTGGATCACCTAAAAACTGCGACTTGTTGACATAGGCCGTAATCCAGTAATTTAACTTAGATAGCCCCATAAACAAAGTCTAGAGGAAACTGCATCATTACAGTGCATTACAGTACATCATTACAGACAGGAGACGGTTTTCACCTGACCTGTAACGCATATGCTGTTTGAAAACGAAAGCAATACAAGTGGTAACGTTGCCATAACCGACTTGTAATTTTGATAATAAATTCTAATTATTCTTAAAGTTTCTTCCCTCGTTAACGTCGCCATGTTAAATATGTTGTTTTTAATAAATAGGACATGGGTATAAGTTCACAGTGAAAGTTTAAATATCTCAAGAAATATCCAGATCCAGATGGTCTTTGTAGCCCTACTGGAATAAATTAACACAAAAATCAGCAATTGCCTGTTATTCTGCGTTTCAACTCTGTGCTAATGTTATTTATGCATCTATCTAACTTTGTATCTCTAGTACTGGCCAGAGAGATTTGTACAATGGCCTCAAATGTCGACAAGGATCATGATCTTGCCTGCCACCCTATTTTTGATCAAAGGTCTGTCTGAAATCTTTCACAGCATTTATTGTTATCGGCAAAAAGACGGCCAGCCTGGTGCATGTCAACATCGGTTCAAGTTAAAATTGTCATAAGCCTGACCAATTTGCCAAGAATGTGAAAACCAGAAATGAAGTATTACAGAGATACACGACTTCCACCTTTTTGCCCCATAACATTTTTCACAACAGTTTTTTATAACGTTTTCTTAAACCAATTTGACAAATCATGGGACGGTATTTACGTTATTTCGTGAATAACCGTCAGAAAATCATGAATACCTGTCAAAAAAAAGTACTCAAATTCGTCTATAGACTAGCGGGAAATCAGCTTTGAAGTCGGCTATCTCTGTTTTCTCTGTTTTCATGTCTGGTGAAAACCATACACAAGGCCAGAGATAACCTATAAGTTAAGTTCCAGTTAAATGGACATTGCAATATATTTTTTTCACTAAAGTCCATATTACAATGTAAGTAAATTCTCTTAAAAATACGAGTCAGTATTTGAAGGCCCTCCTAACAACAGACCTATGTATGTTACACGGATCGTACATGGATTGTGGGCAATTCTCCCACAAAATTCACGAATCAGCTGCCATTATCCCACTAAGTCCATGAATCTGCCGCTTTTTCCCACAAAATTCACGAATCGGCCGCCATATTGTAGTGAATTCACGAGCCTTGTAAAAGTATAAGTTAAATACAAGGCATTACCACTACATCTTCGGTGTGGACAAGGGGTAAAAATGGCCGAAGGTGGATATCTCTATTCTCCATTATCTCTGTCATACACAAGGCTGTGCGTCTCCTCTCAATGCACACTATCATGCTCTACTGATTTCGATGAATAACTGTTGAGTGGCGACCTGCATTCTATCTATTACTATGTCTTCCATTTGTGTCTTGTCACCGATCCTTATCATTGTTTCTATGGACTGGGTTGTAGCGCAGTCGTGGCGAGGAATGTTTCACATTGGGAGAGTTGAGAGTAAGTCTTCTTCTTTTTGCAAATGTTATGCTCACATCATCCCAGACAGAAATTCAGCGAGCACTCGATATGTTTGTGGATGAAGGTTAACGTGGACAAATCAGAGATTATGGTTATTTTCAGAACGCTTCTTCGAT
The DNA here is from genome assembly GCA_964034865.1 of Eristalis intricaria. Lineage (NCBI taxonomy): Eukaryota > Metazoa > Arthropoda > Insecta > Diptera > Syrphidae > Eristalis > Eristalis intricaria. The sequence goes on along the minus strand of OZ035873.1, from coordinate 109,301,465 downwards.
GCAGGTGGAGAAGTTTAAGTATATCGTGCTTTTTCTCACATGTGATGAGAGGAGTTATGCTGAGCTTTCCTGTATGATTGGCCAGGCTAGGGCAGGTAGGATGAGCTTGCTGTCAAAGCCATGTTAACAATTTTGAGCTCAGTATGTATTTCAATCCTCATCTATGGTCATGAAATTCGGGTACAAGCGGCGGAGATGAGATTTCTTCGTGTTTTGGGATAACTCCCTCGCCGTTACCCGAGAATAATTGATAGATGTTGAGCTGCTAATTTTTCAAATGGAAAGGGTTATGCTAAGGTGGTTTGGTCTCGTGGCACTAATGTCCCCATCATCACAACTTCCGAAGCGGTCCTAGAATAGGACTTCAACAGGTAGGCTGCCGCTTGGCAGGCCCAGAACGAGGTGATTGGATCAAGTCGATGACGGATGATCGAATAGCCTAGAGAACTCTCGTGAGTGCTTTTGGCCCCGCGACCCCTTTAGTGAATCATGCGGGTCGTTGAAGATAATCATGCCTCTTCTTCTTTATTTGGTGCTACAGTGCGGGGTGGACCTGGGCCTCAGCCAACAAGCCTCTCCAGCTAGAACGGTCTCTGGCTAGCTGTCTCCAGTGTCGCATGCCAAGTTGGTTGAGGTCCTTCTCTACCTGGGTGCGCCACCTTCCTCTGTTGCGTTGTACCCCGGGTTCGGAGTCGAAGACTCTTCGGGAGCTGAGTTGTCCATATGCTCTACATGGCCTAGACATCTTAGGCGTTGGATCCGAAGACGCATGACTAGACATATGTCGTTGTACAGTTCGTGGTTGAATCTTCTCCTCCAGAAACCGTCAACCCAAATAGGACCAAAGATCGCACGCAGAGCTTTCCTCTCAAAGATACCAACGACTTCCTCATCCGCTTTTGATATTGTCTATGCCTTCGCGCCGTACAGCAGGACTGGGATTATCAGTGTCTTGTATAAAGTCAGCTTGGTCCTTCGAGAGATGGCTCTACTACTCAATTGCCTCTTGAGCCCATAGATTATTATGAGGTTCTGCCCAAGACGTCAGTGTTGTATGTCGTTTCTTGAGGATATCATATACTTTGTTTTGCTTTCACTCGCCGCTAGATCCATTTTCGCCACTTCTGTCTAAATGCCAGCAAATGCATCATTGATTGCTCCTTGTGTTCTGTCAATCATGTCAACGGCATCTGCGTATGTTAACAGTTCAACGGAATTATAGACAATCATACTTCTAACGTTGGCTGTGACTCCTCCTCTATCTTCTCCAGGGAAAAAATCTTTCTTCGCATTGTTAAGGATATTTATCCTTCTGTAGTTGATGCAGTCGAAGGGATCTCTTTTCTTGTGGATCGCGTGATGAAGTTAAGATGCAGCTGGAGATAATCTGAGCATATGCATCGTAAATAGCTCTTCCAGTAAATACCCTCTTCCATCCAAATGCCGATTTCACAGGCGGGTCTGCACTATTCAGTTTCAATTCCATCTTCTTCCAAATTTAATTTTGCTCATCGCTTAATGGATACATAACTAATGCTTCTTAGTTTTTGCGATACTTATTCCAACTTTGTTAGATTTTTCCTAAACAAAATTAAAATGGAAAAGTTCAAGGGGAATTCATTTTGTATCGGAAAGGTTAGTAGAACTTTTTCCTTTTCTTTTCGAATAGTGTTAACAATACCGGGTTTCCCGAGAAAACTTTCGGGGAGATTTTGTTCCTAATAGGCATGATTATCTCTCTAACAAAGCTGCCGGTGCGGACGGACTGTCCGCTAAAATCTTAGTTTTGACCTTCCTGCACAAACTCGTCAGGTTGTTCAGGATGCCGATGTAGAATTCTCGCTGCTCCATCAAGGTCGGTAACGAACACACCGAGATCTTCAATGTCAAAAAAGGTTTTAGACAAGGCGACGCGCTATATGGGATTTCTTTAACATCATCCTGGAGAAGATCGTGCAAGACTCACACGCCAACACTAGAAGCACGATCTTCCAGAAGTCCGTAAAACTGCTAGCATACGCGGATGACATTGACGTGATTGGCAGAACACAGCGAGCCGTCAATGTGGCGTTTGCTGGTATTGAAGCGGAGGCGGCCAAAATGGGTCTAGCGGTGAATGAGGGCGAAACGAAGTAAATGCTGTCATCAAGAAAGGACACACAACATCGACGTCTTGGACAGAGCGTCACAATGGGCAGGTATAACTTCGAGGTAGTCAAGGACTTCGTCTACCTCGGCTTCGCAGTAAATAGTACAAATAACATCAGTTCGATACTGACTGCTGTTTTTATGGGCTCAAGAGGCAATTGAGTAGTAGAGCCATGTCTCGAAGGACCAAGCTGACTTTATACAAGACCCTGATCATCCCAGTCCTGCTGTACGGCGCGGAGGCATGGACAATCTCAAAGGCGGATGAGGAAGTTGTGGGTGCTCTGGGTGCGATCTTTGGCCCTGTTTGCGTTGACGACATTTTCGTTTTCCTTTTATTCCTTCCTTTTATTTTTCTAAACCCAAATGAAAGAAACACTATTAATTTTGTTATAGTTGTTTTTACTATAGAAACACAAAGTACACTCTTAGCCATTTACAAGTAAACTATTTAAAGTACACAATACATAAAAAAAAAGCAAATGATTTACAAACTATTGCGAAATATGAAGAAACGGTGTAGAATGTGCTGACCGCACGATTCAGGGATCTCATCGCGTAACTTTTCAGACGACTATCGAACTATTACCTTCGACGATATCTTCGGTGATTTGCTTCATGTAAGACCTTCACTACCGTCTCGCATACCGGTACAGTTTGAGTGCTCTCAAAATAATATCTCTCACGTAAGAATGACATATGTGCTCTCATTCCTATCAAATTTCACTAACCCATTCTCATTTCAGTTTGCGAACAAAACTAATGCAATTGCGACCTACAACTCTAAAAATGTATCAAAAGTGTAGAGCAAGATATGTATACACACTTCGTCGCAGCGGAAAATGTATGCGGAGGAGTGATGGATCGAGGAAGTTAAGTGGAGCGGAGTTCAATGGGCTTGGGGTTGAAGAAGACGGTGAATAAACAGCGGAACTTTATTTGGAGCAGAGCTGAATGTTTGGGATTTTGTGTTTGGAGATGGTGATCAGAGGAATTTGGAGTGGACGTTGTTAAATAATTAAAGGACAATGGATTAAAATGGAATATGTATGCATTGTATGTAGGTATGCACGGTATATGATGAGGGAATGTGTATATGTGCAAATAGTTGTAAAGATCGCACTTTACAATAATAGCGACATGAGCCTAGCCAGGTGTCTAAGGATCCAACGCCTAAGGTCTCCCCGAAGAGTGTCCGACTCCGAACTGGTGGGACAAAGCGGCAGAGGACACCCGTTTCTAACGTGGGTACTACATTGTGAGTACTAGTTCTCCTTCTATCTCTGACCCTTTTCAACCGTCGAAGTTTTTGCTGCCACGTGTTTCACCCCATCACATATTGCTCTCGATGTTAGCATCGAGCTTACGACTTGTGTGTTTTGGTGTTTCTCAAATGATTTCCTCTAGTTCTCTGCGCTCTGTACTAAAATGTGGGCACTGAAAAAATACGTGCTGTATATCTTCTCTGACCGCTGCGCAGATTAAACAGAGGAGAGATTCCTTCAACCTGTATAGGTACGCTCGACAACTATGCCCGGTAAGGAGTTGACTTAAGTAGGAGAATCAACTTCTCCATAGCTACTTATAGCCAACATCTATCCACTTAAAGATGTTGGCTATAAGTCTGTAGATCCATTTTCCCTTTGGGGATTGGTTCTACCTTTCCTGTCATGTTGTTTCGCTGCTTTTCTCGTGCCTTGATATCTTTTACTGGTCCAGGTTCCCAATTTTTGTCCTCGTAGGTCCTTTGTAGCTCACTATCCAGGATGTCTGCTGGTATAATTTCCGCAATGGGATATATGGCATCATCTGAGTCTATCCTCTACACTCACACAAGACATTTGTCATGTTAAATATGTTTTATAATGTTTATTTTATTGAAAATAAACAGACAAATTTATTATTATTTTATTATTACATTGTGACTTATTACTTTGTTGACTGGGTCCTTCTACAAGGCAGCGCGGCTTTGTCGCGCTAATTAGAGAAGTTTGTTGGTTGATGCCCACATCCACACCGGGGTATAGCGCCATATAAAGAAGAACACTACATCAAACATATAAAATGTGTATTTAAAAATGAAACAATCCAATTTAATGTTTTATTCGTTTTTTTTTTATTAATATTGTTAAAAAATTAAAATCAATCAATTTACAATCTGTGCTCATTTGTGAAAACAAGTGGGTTACAAAGAGAGTGTTTTCTAGCCCAAAAATTTCTGGTTTCATGTTTGTAAGTATATAGTCGATTTTATTCTTATAAACATTAGCAAACAATTTGTTTGTTTTTAATTTTTTTTTTAGAGCAAGTCTAGCCTTGCTTTTTAGTTGAATACTTTGTTCTTTCTTTGTAAATATCACAATTGTAGTTTGTTTTTAAATTTACAAATTATTTATTTATGCTATGCATTGTACATTTTTGATTTCGTCTTTGCTTTTGTGTTCGTATTCTTGGTTTTCTCAGAAATTTCGGGGCACTGATTGTTTGAAAACAAAAACAAGTCGCACTTATAGTTAAAAGAACAATTTTACATATATGTATGTGTACATGCGTTTATAGTTTATAGATTTGTTCTTTTCTTTTATGACATACTATAGCAGGACTGTCAACAAACATATTTGTGTGGTTTATTTTTAATTGATCTTATAAATATTTTCTGCTTTACTAATTTGATTCAAATCAAATCATTAAATTGGAAAGAATGATTGACACTCGTATTATTATTTCAAAAGCGGTTAGTTTTGCGTCTTATTTTGTAAGTAGCAAGCAACATGTTAAAAAAGAAATTGTTAAATGAAACAGTCATCTGTTCCACATCTTTGTTTTTTTTTTCTTATTTCTTTCATTAAATGTGCTCACTATATATATATATTTATATATTCAATTAAGCGTCACTTCGTTTCAAGAACTTCAGGAGTGAAAACGGCATTTTCTTTGCTCCGCTTAAATCCGTCCGTTCATCACAAAGTGAAATTTTTTAACAGCAGTATGAGTTTGAATATTTTTATTTTACATAGGGTTATATTGTTAGATACGAAAAAAAAATATGAATACAGAACTTCACAGGGTTTAATATAAATCCCGCAGAGTTTCCAATTGTTTATACATGACTTCATTGCATTTTATCTGTTTTCTTTTTGCATATGAACCGATGGCGTTAATGATGGTTTTCTTTTACGAAATTCAACCACAGACAGTTCCACTGAATTCAAGCAAGTAAGAGATCATTGGGTATCTTTAGTATAGTATCCGAGTATTACGCAAGGAGTAAGTTATACATTAATGTGAGCGTTAAATAAAAGCATTAAGGATCTTTAAAACAAACAAGTCTGGATACCAAGGCAAGTACGTAATTTAATAAATGCAATTTAATTAAAGACATTTCAGACGACTTGCTGACTAAAAACTAAAAGCAATCAAAGCTTCTTTTTGTGTTGAAATTTACAAAAATTATAAAATGAGTACTGCTAAAGCCTATTGTAGATCTGAGACCAGCTATGTGTGTCATTGTTCTGCCACGAGTAGAACGGCGATGTTCGATAAACTTACTAGACTGTTATACTCTCTGAGCGGTGACAGAGCCTCGAGAGTGTGGAGTCGTGAATTCCTAAAAATGTCCGTTGTGTCTATGAATATGCCGATTATAAAAAAACGACGGATTGGCTGAGGAGGGAATAATTTTACATCCGTTTGTTTTCCTATTATTGAAAACGCAATCGAGAAAGTTAGCGGATGTCGGTAGAGTAGTTCAAAAAAAATGCTGTTATGGCAAACGCAACTAATCTGCACTCCATATATTTTGTGCTGTGTTGTTTAATCCAAATCAAATTGGTTGCAGATTTGGAGAAAGAAAGTTGGGGACATTTTCGATTTTAAATGAAAATTTATTATGATTTTAAATCAAAAATAATTTACTTTTATTTTTTAAAAAACAAACAACACGGTTGCATTTCGAGTGAAATGAAGTCAATTCGCCATTTTCCACAATCGACATGAATATCATTGAATACAGACGCAACACGTAACCGCTAGTCCATACCACACATCATTTAAAAAAAAAATAAAGTAATGTACTTTCAGCAGGTAATCGTCGAACAAGTTTAATTCATTGTATTTTCTGTACCGTTTCTATAAACACAAGGCTCATTTGGTGGTACATGATCAGATCTGAATGCTGGGATGGGTTTACCTACATATGCGATGTCTTGACATTTTATGGCAACCGTTTTAAGATACCCGCAAAAGGGTTCAACATGTAAGAATCGACAGGACATAAAATGCGCTAGAAGATTTTCAGATAATGCTGAGATGAGTTAATTAGTTTCCACCATCGCTATTGGACAAATTAACTGCCAAGAAGCAACGATTGCCTGAATGCACCCAGGATATGGAGTAGATCTAAGGGATAGAGGAATTCTGAAGACGACTTTGCATTCTTCCAAACTTGCATCTTCCAAACTTTTTAGGTTTAAATATAACTAACAAGATCTTATAGATCATTTTAGAAAAGCTTAATCGCACTTAGATAGTTAATTTGTAATAAGCCAGGAAGACACTTGGGGTCGAAAATTACACAAATTTGCATGCATGGTGTACCTTATAAATTATAAAGAATCGCAAAATATAGAAAAGTGGACTAATATGGAAGTATTTTCTATTTTGGAGAAGTCGAAGTCTGCCTAGAACTGAAATTGGCATTTTTGAGTTTATTTCATAAGTTAAAAAGCAAGCACAGATCTGTAATTACAAAGAGTTTAGAACATTCAGCTCATTAGGGAGTTCAGGACCTAAGGTCTCAACTCTCATCCAACTTGTCGAGATTTATAGTAAGTTTTACTGTAGGTTTCAGTAGGTCTGGTGAATCTATAGAACATTGTGCGATGGCATTAGTGCCAACAAGCCTGCGGGATTGGGATGTTATAGGGCGATCGAGATTGAATGTGCGAGAATGTACGAGTTCTCGCCCAACGCGCACTTGGGCTTTATGACTTTCTCTTAGTCCACTATGATTCGGAGGACACACAAATAATATTAATAATAATAATATGGGTTGCGCGACAGTCCGATGCGAACCTGGGCATAGCTTGTCAGCAACCACTCGTGTTGTGCGTGCTATTGTTCTTTCACGGAAGGGACCTACAGTTTTATGTCGACTCCGAACGGCAAAAGTGAGAAGCTTTTTCTAGACAGGAATACTCTTTAAACATTTTCAGAGACTCGGAAGAGGTGGAGCCGTGAATTATCAAAGGTGGTAAATTCGGGTAACGAACCTGGCACCCTCTGCGTAGGAGTCGACGCACTTACCCACTACGCCACGACAACACACACAATATTATTATTTTTCGTTAATTTCAGTACACATTACTCGCTTAATTCCTCAGACAGCAGTTCAGTTTTAACAAACGCCAATAAATATTAAAAACTAAACATATCAGTTGTACACATCCAATGGCCTGCGATAAGAGGTGGGTATAAAAAAGTGGACAAAGCCTACTCGAAATACTGCAACACATTAATTCAACCGATCCAGTTCTAATTCAGTTCTCATCTGGTTGAAAGATAATCTAATTCCGATGATTGCCCCTTTGTCCACCAGTGAATTTGAGGGACTATTTGAGAAACAGTAAAGAATTTTTGAAAATCTATCACGAAATCATATAAATGGGATTCTTTGACTGGTTCGTTTGGGTCGAGAATTTAAACACGCCGTCAATAGATGTTAAAAGCAGGAGTGGTGGCAAGATAGGTGTTTTCATAAACGTCCAAAATCTGCGCTAGTACAATCGCATTCCTTTTATCATGCGTTTTTGAATACACACACACTGCAGAATGTCTTTCAAGAATTGCGGTTTTTTAGCAGTTAAAAATTAAAATAATGACTGCACAATCTGCCCGACATCGATGACATATTGACGTTTATGAACAGTATGGTGCATACAGTTCAAGTAAGTCAGTCCGATTGTATATCTGCCTTAAAGAACTTGTCTAACACAGTTCAGACTGATGTATATGACAAATCTCGATGGTACTTGAATTTAACAATTTGTTGGTCACTTCAGAAGCATCAAATAATCGGGGAATATTAAATTACCTCTCGAATTCGATACCTTGGATTTTATCTCGATCTAAGGGACACAATAAGCATCTTAAGTTAACAAGGAAAGCTGAAATATGACAACATCCACTAATTGAATTATGCATTCAAATATTTTTCTTCATTTCTCTGTGAGCAAAAATGTGAAGCTCATAATTCACCAACTTGCATATGTATATGAATCTCCAACTGCACATGTGTGCTTGTCGCCTAAATCATTTCAATCGCAATCAAGACAATTATGGGACAAAAATATTCCACATACGCAACAGAGAACAAAATAGTGTACACTGTTTTTTGTGAGAAGAGCTATATACAACACGTGCGACCCAATTGCGGTCAAACTTCGTGCAGCGCATGCATCTTTATGAGGGATTCAAATGTAGTACGATATGGGATTTTTGGCTCATCGTTGAAGAACTAATTAGAGCACGTATATGTACAATTTTGACCGTATTTGTAATAATTATTCGAATATTTTCTAAGTGAAATGCATGTAGTCACTGAATCAGTATATCTTACCTAACGGACTCAATCTCAATTGGGTATTTCGCATTATCTGCGGGAAATTCAAATGAAAATGGATACACGCCCACTAATTGTCAATGCGTACACGGTTTGTGTACAACATCCACATTCAGCCTATGAACATTAGATCTTGATAAAATCCAAGGTTTCGAATTCGAGATTTTGAAAAAGGAAGTAGTAGTTTAATTTTTCTAAAAGGATCTAGTGGTCGCATATGCGAGACATCTTGGTCTTGGTGACTGAAACCAGTAGGCAACAAAGAGCGATAGTAACATTAGCTAAGACTAACACTCTCCATGGAACTCTGAAAAATCAAAAAAGTAACTAATCATAACTTTAAGAATCATGCAGCATTTCAGACTCTGAAACTAGATCTTTAAAAAACCACGGAGTCCACTCAAACAACTTGATACGAGTATGCGGTATGCATAAGAAGAGGTAATGACTTATGCAAGTCCAATGTATTTAGTTACATAAATGCCTTCGCTGTGAGTGAATCACTACACTCTACGATGATGTTTACTTAATCCAACTATCGGGAAATCAATGTAATTTGTTGACTATAAATTATGTGTTCATTACCTTCTTTAAAACAGTTTAATGCTCCTGTTCTGTTGAATAATCTATTAATCTGAAAGGGGAACAACTTCTACGCTGAAGTTCAATTGTACTTTGTCCCCGAAAATCGAATGTCGTGTCTATCTGCCTGCAAACTATCGGCAAGAGATAATTTTTGTTTCTATACTGTCTGGCGACGTTTGTGAATGGCGAGGAATACGTTTCACTTACGTCAGTTCACTACAAATGTCTAGCCTGGTGTGGAAGAAGACAAGTCTGAGACAATTTGACGTCGGAGTCGACATAAAACATGTCCCTTTCACTCGTGCGAGAATATTGGCAGGATTGCCAGTTGGCACAAAAACAAATTGAAGCAAACTGATGCATCATCAGATTTTCAGAAAAGCAAAACCTTGATAGAGGATTTAGAGAACAAATTTTCTGAAAGAACGGTGAACTATACGAATTCACGCCTTAGTCATAAATCTCTGCTCAGTTCGATCCGAACAACAGAATCCAACATAGGAAACCATCAAGAGGAGGCATGTTTTCCTTTTCACAATGCAATAAAAGAGTGTACGTAGTGCACTTTATATAATTAGATATTAAAATTATTTTATAAATAATTTGTAAAGAATTAAATTTAAAGAAAAAAAATTTACATTACATATTATATTCAAACAAAATTATAAAACTGGTAAAAATAGTAATTACTTAAGAATTCTCATCCAAATGCATTGTTTGTTGTTGCTTTCTTTAATTTTTTTTTATATTAACGAACAATTCTCCGTATCAGCAGTCTCAGGATTTGATGCGTCGGACAATCTTGGCGGCGGCTGCTGTGATGATGATTCTGGTGATGCTAATCGTGATGGTGACGATGACGGTGTATTACATTCCGCTGAATGATAGCCATTACGTTGCTTAACCCTATTGCAGATATCCTTTTCATCTTTCACAGTTAGATCATCTATTATCATTTCATTAGCATGATTTTGTTCACCTGTTGCACTATATTCACTTAATGAACTTTTAGATGATGAACTATTACTACTACTACTACTACTACTACTAGAACTATCACTTTCACTATCTTCACTAGATGAGTCCATTGGTGTTGGATCTTGCGTCATAGCAGTTGCGCTTGCTGACGAAATCGCCAGTTGACGTCGCAGTTCTGAAAATATAAAAAAGAAAAACACACATAAATAGTCATCATCAATAAAAAGTCAAGACTTGCGCATTGTAAATATACAAGACTAAAGGTGTGCGATAAGAGAATTTATTTTAAAAATACGCAATTGATTTATTGTTTCTTAATCTTGTTGACAAAAATGCATCAGAAAATCGTGAAGATCACCTACATCCCGGCTCAACACGTTCAAGAGAGAATGTGTCTGACATAAGAAAAACGCCGACACAGAATGAATTCAAAGTATCAACTTAAGACAGAAGAATCAACGTCGAAATTCCGCAAATTCAAACATTTAGTAGTTTCCCTTTTGAAGAGGGTCACAATTCTTTTGTTTAATGTTTACCCTCACAACACAAAACAAATCCAATTAAGTTTGCAGCTGTCTTACCTACGCTACAAGATACACAATTGCCTACTAAATGCATGTGTGCAGAAGACATAACTATGCATATGTCGACGCTCCTTTTGTTGTTTGATAATAAGTCAGACATAAGGTATAGGTTTGGTGCCAGATAAAAGTCAATTCGCCCTAACCATGTAAACAATTAAGCACGCCGAAATTATCTTCAAGGTCAACACGACAGTTGTTGTGTGCGTATGGATGTTGTCCATGTAGTATGACCTTTGAATACACCAAAATATGACCAAATTGATATGAATCGCAACCACATTGGCGAAATTAGAAATAAATAGTATATAATTTCTCCAGGCCGACCGTGACTGCGTTTTGAATAAAATTTACGATGTTGTTCAATGTTCAATGAGTGTGATAAGTACGACATAATGTATGGTACAAATCAGTAAACACGACTGGAGTTCAACGACTGAAATGGAATATTTCAAAATCAACAATTTCAAAAACAAATTTAAGTATGCAACCGCGATTATCTAGAGAAAATGTAAACAGAGAAAGCAAAACGCAAGTGTCAACGTGAACAACGTAATATTCTCTCCGCTCACTTGGTTGTTATGGAGGAATTTGAAAAATTCTAAGAAAAAGAATGTTCATCTTTAAAGACTGTTTTTCTTTTCAAACGTGTAAGGCTACAGTCAATATGAGACAATATGACGGACATGAAGTTTCAGGATTGGCATTTTTTTTGTTGGGATAGTGCCCAATTGACAGCTGCGAAACTCTTCCATGCAAGTGATGCTGTCCTTGAAATTAATGCAAGCTTCGGCCGAATGTGTGCATTGTGCGAAAGAACAATACAATGAACCCGGCAACCAGCACAGCATGGCGTTATCCTAAGCAATGTTCATCATCCTCACTCATGAACACGTTTTCGAGAACTACTTCTCCGTCCGTGGCAATGCATTGATGTCATTTTCTGTGTAAGGTTTTTATTGCTCGTAGACCTATGAACTAACACAATGCCGTATCATTTAACATGACCTCTGGTCGAGAAAGCATATTCTTCTTCTGAAGCTCATAAAAGAAAATGTAAATTACGTATGCACATAAATGTACAATTAACAAACTTACCATAATTCTCTCTTGTTAGATCTCGAATTTTTTCATCTAATTGCCGAATCTTCGAAATGAAGTCAGCAGACACCTTTTGGACACTAACTTGCTGTTGCCGCTGAACACCACCCTGCTCCGAATATCTATCCTCGATCTGAAGGCATTCCTCAATCAGCTGTTGCTTAGTCAATGTCTCTAATCGTTCGACACGGGCCCTCTCGTAGACATTGGCAAATTCTTTTGTCAGAAACTCTTCCTCATCTTCAGGCAGAGAATAAAAGTAGTTGTCTTCGGAGTCGACTGAAAAACTAGAATCTCTTGTTCGGGCAGAGGGCGTCATCAAAAACGATGGCACATCCGCCAAGTGTTCTTCCATCAAAAATTTATTCGTATTATACGGTACGAGGGAACGACTACGATTCAATTTAATGCGACGTCCATTACTTGAATTCGAATTGCTGTTGCTACCCCCACCAGCGGCGTATACTCCACTTTGGCTGCGTCCATATTTTGGCACTTGGAATTTCCAATTTGCCTTTTTGTATGGTTTTGTATTTTTGGTCTTGGGTTTGCCTCGCCGATGTTTTCGTTTATTTTTGACTGTTGGAGCACCGACTGCTGCAGTTGATGCAATTGAATTATTTGGACAAGAACTGCTTAACGAATTTATCATTTCTTCATCATGGAGTCCGGAAGAAATAGTGACTCCATCTGTTGGGCGTGTTGGGATTTCAATGGCCGATGAAGGCGACGTGACTTTAGACAACGTATTCTTTTTCATCGCGGACGACGTGAATTCAGTCGCCATTTGCGATTGCTGCGTATGAGGGGGATTATTTTTCTCGCCACTTAAAATGTCCATTTCGCTCGAATTATTGTCAATTTGCCCCGACATTTTTGCGTAGAATTGATTTTTAGCACTTCACAAATCACAAGATATCACCTTTTGCAATTAATTGTTTATAAAATATCGTAATATTCACCAATGTTACTGAGCACGAATGTAAACGATTTAACATCTGTGGCCATCTTCCAATATTTAGTTGTTTCTCTCGTTAGCCACCAGGTTGGTCCGCTCGTTCTTCGGTGTTGGTGTTCTGTTTTTTTTTTTTTTTTGTTATTTTCTTCTCGTACCCCGTGCATTGTATTCTTTTGTTTTTTATTTTCGTTCTCTCTCCTTTTCTCTGCCGTTCGTTGATAAGTCGAGCTGCATACACTTTGCTGCACGATAAAACGGGAAGTAGTGATGTTTGGACTTCTTCAATGTGTTCCTACTCACTCGCACTCATTTGTTTTGGTTATCAATACAATTTGCTGCCGCGGGAAACTTATGACAAAAGTACATTGGCGCAGCAGATGGTATTTACAAAAAATCAGGAGGGGCACATTTTTTTTAAATCCATGTATGACACAATGTCTTGTGAAATAGATTGCTACTTATTTTCGTATTTTCGTGCTTGACTGTGAATGGATAATAAATAAAAGGCATGAATCAGATCCATTTCTCCTGGTTGCCTAAGTGTATAACTTACTTGGTGGTAAGTTCTATTTTAACTCTGTTCTCACTCAAGATCTAATTGAAAGAATAAAGTTGTACAATTAGAACAACTCTGTTAGGTTCTTGTTTTCCTTTAGCCTGAAGGCAATAGTTTTGCAGAGCTCCCCTAGGTTATATAAATATCCTCGGTGTTTTCATGATTCAATGTAGAACTAGTTGCATCAGGAGAGAGGATTATTCATATGTGGGTCAATGGATCAGCATCATGTATGAAATGCCAAGGTCGTGTAGATAACGTAGAATAGACTTAAATAATTTCTGGACGTTGTTGTGCAATCCATGGGCGTTTGATAATCACGGGAAAAGTGGGAAAAGTTCTTCTGTTCGACCTACTGATAAGGCTGCCTTAGAATGTCATCAAAAAGTAAATTCCCATTTAGTATGTGGAGCAGTGGGAGTTCTCCATCTTCATCTTACGCAACATGATAAGGGTCGCCATTGCAATAAATGATATGATGGTGGATGGGGTCTGTCATATAATGTACCGTTGTTTGAAAAGCTGATCACATTAACGTCCCATTTAATGTTCGCAAAGTGCCAACTTTTTTTTTTGGCTTGAAATGTGCTAAAGTCATTCAAATAAAACTCAGTCTCTAGTAAGTCCTAAAGATTATACTGTTAGAAGGACTCATAGCCATATAACTTGCAATCATGCTTAAACTGTCCCTGGTTGCACAGTACCTAGCTAGGACTCCCTTCTACAAATTAGAGGAAATAATTCGTTCCCTTAATTGCCATTCATATGAGCCATGAACTGCGAACACGATCCTTCAGACACAATCTGTTTCACAAAATATCAGCAAAAAGTTATACAAATTGCCTCTTGGTAAGCAAAAAGATGCGTATTGAATTACCAAGTTTTTTTATCGACTATAATCTCAACAATAGTTAATTTAAGTATCCTTATTAACGATATTTAATTTGTTCTCCACAAATCAATCATTCTCTTCTCTGAGAAAACCTCATATGTAATATGAATAAAGTGTCTGAGCGCATATGAGTGGCTCTTTAAGGAAACTCAACTTATGATACGTTCCCCCCTAACCGAAAGATTTCCATGGTTCGATTGAAGTTTTCTGAAACCTAATAGGCCCTTCCCACCGAATTTGATGTTTTATGTCACTCGCTCTCAATTTTAAAGTGTGCCAAAAACAAATATCAATTGTTTTTGACAGGAAGCAACGCACGCAACGGATTCTATGGGTTTGGGCCTTAATTGTTTCAAAAAAGTATTGCCAAAAATAGTAAAAATAAAAATAATATAGATAACACCTTAATTCCAGGCGAACCTGGGTATAAACTTTTCAGCAACCACTCGTGTTGTGTGTACTATTGGCAATACATAAATGTACATAATATGCTGAGTCCAAACGTCCATGGCCTGGACCACTTTTGTTTTCTACTTGCCGAGCATTCGAGTAGCATGATATGACATCGATTTAATTCACAACAGACGACTGAGTAGGGAACCACCTAACGCGTAAGCCATGTTCCCACCATCCACCATTGTTGGTCACATCCGTCCAAAACTGAACAAGACTAGATTTATTGTTAATTTTCTCAGTTTTTGTCTACATTTTCTTATATTCTCTACACAATTATTTCCTGTCAACAGACAGTTGTTCTGGTGACCATTTAAAAATTGAGAGCGAGTGACATTCGTTTTGACGGTAACTTATACATTGACAGCGAGTGACTCGAAAAGCAAAAGGAGAGCAAAACGAATTCAATATCATTGGGAACGGGCTATTGAGGTTTCAGTAAAAGTTCATCCGAACCTCGCGGTTTTAGTTCGGTGGGAACTTAGCATAACCTTACCAAGCCCAGACGATTTCACTCATTTAGCAGTAATTCCTCCATCTACGTTTCTCAAATGAAAGCTGTCTCGAGCCCAATAGTTATTTTAACAGCAAAGGAGGTTCTGTCCGATCAAAATCGAAAGTATTATTTCATAACGCAGCTCATAAGGCAGCTCAAGCAAACCTTGAGCTCTGATCGCCGTGATGACTGTGAGATCACTGCATCGTTCACCTAGTGCTGCGGGAGCTGGTTTTGTGAACGAGACCGGAATCGTTAATTGCTACAATCAAAGTCAAAAAATATTTTTATGGTTCCTCTTTATGGCCTTGCATTAATAACAAATCACCAACGCTGGGAATAGCTGTACGACTTGAGATAAAAAGCTAAGTCAACCAGTCGCTTCAGCTAGTTGATTCACACTAACTGTGTCCAAACTAAACTGAATCTATTATGTTTAAGTGATCGATACCAATTTTGAGTGTCTAGTGACAAAAGCGACAAATGGTCATAAACGTGTAGCTACCAGAAATAAATCATCACGTTTATATACGCGCTCAGGAATATTGATCTCGGTATTAATTCAATTTCGATGCTTACTCCCTAAGCGTAAGTTTTCTTGCTTAGCATCATTATGGACAGGATTGCGTTTATCTAAACTAATTATTTAATGACTTGGAGTGAGACAACCGCTTGGCTTTCTAGATTAAATGTATTCCCCACAAAAGCACACAAACATGTGTTTCTACTCAAGTATATCCAAATGCAAAGAGAAGGATGAATACAATTCACTCAAAACTCAGGGAATGCTCCCACTCCCACCCCAGGTCTAGAGGTGGGGAACGGTAATTAGTGAATTGTTGATACGTATCTGGTTATTTATGACAGACTACACCGAGAACAGACTTTTGCGCTTGTGTTCTGCGTGTAATCGCCTTCTTTCGCCTTTCTGTTGCTTGTTTTATGCTTTCAATTTCGTTTTTGTTTACGCGTGAGTTGCGACGCCGCGCCGCAACCGTGAGTGGTAATAAAACGAAAAGCGATAAAAAAAGAACTGATGAATGAGTTGTTCTACTGCAGCCGCAACGGGGTGCTATCTTTGATCGATGTGGGGGATCATGATGTCTTGGACTATGCTACTTATAGACACGCCATCATAATCAGCGAGGATTAACAAATTGAATTTCCCTTAGTGATGAACATATCCAATAAATCATTTTTCCTTCGACTGGTATTTCTGTTTATTTTGTCTTGGTATTTTGCCCATTATCTCCAATTGGTCATGCCAAGTTGGTTAAGGGTCTCCTCCAGTTATAACCGTTAGCGTGATAGTGGACAGCCAATATTGTGTTTCCACCTTAGGTGTTGAAGTTGTAAGCGGAGATGGCAGAGCAGACTACATGAGATAATCTACTCGATTAATTAAGCGTTGTTGTTCGAATAAACTAAACGGCCAATTTGTTTAATTGATTATCTACATTTGTTACGTGTGGACTTTGCAGTGTTTTTAGAATGTTTTCACATACACGCACAATTGAACTGGCGTTAAATTTACCTCTCAACTTCAACACCTTCATTTTCATACGTATCCTACGTTAACTACCACAATGATTAGCAGACGTAAGAAATGTATTTATTCCAAAAAAGTGACATTTCTGCCTTCTCTGTTCACCTCTAATCACCGTCAACGATAACTGATATACGATATACTGCACGAATTGTTTTCTGAAACGACCTCTTCTCATCTTCATCTTCATACAGATGTGACATTAAAAGCGAGATTGTTGACCTACGGCTGAACGGTGCATGGAACAAAGTCCACTGTGGGACTAAGTTCTAATATAAGGTTGAAAAAAAAACTGTGGTTTTAATTCCCTCTAAATGTGAAATAGATTCCCACTTTTAAAACGCAGAAAGAAATAAAGCCAAATTTGAAATTTCTCTAAGAAAGTCTTTTTATTTCCGCAAGCAGGCGCCTGAAGCTAAAGTGTAATTATATTTACAATGGTGTATTTAACAATATAATATTTTCATTTAAAGAGATCCTCTGCGGACTTTTGAGTGTGTTCTTAGTTCCCCTAAGAAAGTAACGATTGGGGAGATATGAGCCACCCAAGTGGGTCATAATTCCACAAAATTTATCCACGGGTCATAAGTCCACAATTGGCTTGTCTAAGGAAATAAAATGAAAGAATACAATTGTATATTACCATCACGGCGCATACAATTTTAATTGGTTTGGGGACATGCTGCCCCCTGCTTGGAGGACTGTAGGATGTGAGATAGGTGCGAGGTTCTGTGTATGCAAATTTGATAAAGTCTTTGGAAAACATTAATACAGAGACACTTGGACATGGACAGAATCTCACAGCTACCCCAAATCTTATATTAATCCAAGCAGCGGTGCGACATGCACCCCATACTAATTCAACGTTTATACATTTATGTTGACTGCGATAACAATTAACTTTTTTTTTTACTTTGTCGACTTGGCGAGTTTTAATTCCATAATTGATGGTTCAGAAGTGCACGAAAAATGTTTGTGGAATTATGACCCTTTTAGGTGGGACATAATTCCACAATCTATTAATTATGAACTTAAGACTTGTGGCGTTATGTCCCTGCACCAGGCTGAAACAACCAGCCTCTCCAGTTAGCCCCAAGTTTGTTGAGGTCGTTCTTCCTTTGTATGTGACGCCTGAACTAAAAACATTGTGCCAAAAAATGAAATTAGCTACCTTTCTATTTTAATCCCCATTTTACATGACAGGGTTGGCGCGGTCGGTCTCTGGCATTTTAAGTAGGATACATATAAGTCCATTAAACAAGTCACAATGCAGTGGTCGCGTTTTGAAATTCCACGGACCGCAATATCGTAAGCCCGAGCAAAGGGCTGTAGGTAGAATTACTAATGACAATTGTGAAACAATTTTCTTTTATTTACTCGTGATTTTCCATTTTTGGCGGGCTGATGCAACTATTTGTGTATGGCTGCTTTCACACTCGTTAAGATTCGTCGGCGATTCTTTCAAATTCCCTTTTGTGATCTCAAGCCACTTTCACACAGGAAATCTTTCAGTCTCTGCAATTGAGATCTCAATGCTGAATTTTTACTGTTTCCTACCCCCTCTCACACATGCGTCATCTCTTTCTCATACTTGTATTGCATGCTTCCAATACCCAACATTGAGAATATAAGAATAAAGCAACTCAAAGAAAAAACGAAGAGAGATTAAAGAGAATAGAAAATCCAAAAGCAAACCCCGAGCACACGAGACGCGGGCTACCCCTATCACGTCCCAACTCTCTTGCCAACAAGATGGAAAAATCGCAGATGAAATTTTTCTGTGTAAAAGCGGCCTATGTGGTGAATTTTTTGTACGGATTTTGTATGTGATTGCATTTTTTTTTCTTGTAAAATGGATTTCAGAACATTATAGTTGAAAAACGCGTGCCTTTTATTGAGATTTGGAAAAGTGAGGGAGCCGCGTGTTGACATAAATTTTTCGTAAGCTCGATAAAACGCGCAACGACGTCTATCAACGCTCGACCGTGCAAGCGCGACATTGTGATTTCGCCGTTATGCCTGAAACACAATAGTGCGCTGCGCCAGCCGACTTCATGACGCACTGCGTTGAAATAAATACTCAATTTATCAGCTGTTCTCTCTCTAATCTACTAGATGAAAAATATTGCCGCCTTTCTGCATACACTCATTTGAAATGACTTTTGTCGTTAAATTATTTTCAATCAGCTGTTTTCATTTCTCATATGACAGTTGACACAAAATACTCTCAATTTGGAAGAAAACTCTCAATCTGGGAGAAAATCTCTCTCACAGCTCACCCCTCTGTCAAAAAATATCCAACATCTTGAATAAGGACGTGCGATGTCTACGTGGACTACGTTTTACGTTTTATTACGATCCTATCATCTCTCTCAATTTTCAATAACGCAGGTCGACGCTCAATTTTATGCTTGGCCATTGAATTGTGTGCGTTGAAAGCCAACGCCAGTGCATACGCACTATTGTGTTTCAGTTATTACTCTCATCATACTCTCTGTTTTAAAACAACTACTTCCACGTATTGTGAAATGTCAAATCTCATGTCAATTTTTTTATCAGGCCTCATGTCATATCGAAAAATCGTCATTCTATGTTGTTCGAATAGGAATTTTCCTGCTTTCACTAGATTTTTGCATATCATTTTATATATGTTCTGGGATACGGCTTGTTATGATACGATTTCCTCATTCCTCTCCTTATAACAAAAACCCATCACAAGGTGGAGGAATCGACATGTCGAGGTATCGCAGAAATCGGGTATTGTTTGTTGTACGAGTTTGCAATAGACAAACCTAGCGAACACAGTCAGTAGATTATACCAATTGCTAGCAAGTTCACCAATTTTTGACATTTCCGTGCCGTGGATGTGACATTTGCATTAATGTCAATCAAAATAGACAATTCGTATTTGTTTCAGTTTCGTGCAGTGTTTTAAATAATTGTTAAGTAAATATACACTTTTTAAATATGAATTCGTCTTTGGAAAAATTGACTGCCACTTTGCAAGCAGTAAAGGCCTTACGTTCAAGCGTTGGTCACTGTTTTGAGCACTTGGCTGATGGCATGCGATCAGAACACGGAGAGGACAATAATGAAAGCAAATTCTTCCGAGAGTTTCAGGAGTATTTCGGCAATGTTAATACACATTTACGGTATAA
Organism: Eristalis intricaria; assembly: GCA_964034865.1. Classification (NCBI taxonomy): domain Eukaryota; kingdom Metazoa; phylum Arthropoda; class Insecta; order Diptera; family Syrphidae; genus Eristalis; species Eristalis intricaria. The sequence goes on along the minus strand of OZ035873.1, from coordinate 109,281,394 downwards.
CTTTGCTTATTTGTTCGATAATGTATATTCAGTTAAGATAAATTCTATTCCAGAGAAGTGGAGACATTGATTAACAACCTACCAACGCCACCGGCTCCCTATTATCTAGGAAACACAACATACCTGGCTCAGGAAACCACTCAAGACCGGCAAGCTCTATATCCACAACTTGTAAATAGTTATAAATGGATTGATAAGGTATTTGGAAGAGAATATCAATGTTAGTTGCCTTGAAATGACGGAGCATAACTTGACAGGTACACGAACACAGCTTGCTGGCTAATAACTTGCTGAATCTGAATAATCTCAGAAGATCCTACACATCGTCTTGTTCTAACAAGCGTGGTCGAATTCCACTATCATCGTGCAACAATACAGATCCAGAGTATGTCTCAAATGGCATTATAAGCGAATCTTATTCTTAAAACCTATTTCAGGCACACCGATAAACTGTTAAGTGAAATAAATCTGAATTCTGCTACAACGAGCTACAAAGTCTGCAGACCTTTTGGTTCCAACGCCGTCGTTATTGTATGTGTGAAATAGCCTTGGGCTTCATGTTACTTAACACTCTCAATTGCAGGTAAACATAGCTCGTGTATTGAAAGCAGCAATCGTTTGCAAAGGAGTGCTTATCGAGTGGGTCACAGTAAAGGGTGTTGACGAACCGTTGGACGTCGATGACTTATGGGCGGAGTCGAGATATGAAGTGTTCAGAAAAGTGCAGGAACACACCCATTCAGCTATGTCGCATTTCTTTTCACCAACTCTACCCGATTTGGCCGTCAAGAGTTATATGGTACGCTAGCTTCTCATAACTGCAGTTCACATTTAATGATGATATATACTTTAGACCTGGTTCAACAGCTATGGCAAACTATTTTTGGAACCGTGCCGGCGATGCGGAAAGCACGTAAGTAATGGTTTGCCACCAACTTGGAGAGACCTCCGCACATTGGAGCCATTTCATGAGGAATGCAGAAACTGCTGAGCGGTTAGCTCATGTCGAACACTAACAATCCGTAAAATAATAAATCATACATTTAAGTTAAACTTTTTACTTATAACATTCTTTTATTTATTTGTAACTATCCCAAGCTGAGCGCGCTTTTTCATACACATGTCAGCGAAATTTTGCTTTAAAGTTTCTCGAAGCTTTTGTCGCATTTGATTGACTTTCTCCTGGTGGCTTTGATACTCCAGTACGACTTCATCGGGAATGTAACAGTTCTCTTCGTCCTCCATGTCCTCGAAATCTTCCTGTGAAAAATCGAAAAAAGATGGGTTAATATTTTGTTGAGGACATACTTATTTAATATCGATAAGAATATGGGTGGCGCTTCAGTCCGATGCGTTCGTGGGGCCTCTACAGGAATCACTCGTGGTGTGTGTGTTATTGGTTTTCTCACGAGTGGAGGGGGAGCTACAGTTTTCGGTCGACTCAGAAATTTGGAACTTTGCTGCGTTTTCTAGACAGGTAAACTCGTTGAGTGATGTCAGTGAATCGAATGGGGGAATTCTGAAAGATGTTAGTGTTTGGGACTAAGCCAATGCAACCTCGTAGGAATCGGAACACCTACCCATTACGTCATGACGGCCGATTTTTACTTATTTTATTCTTATCTTAGGTTCAAGCAACATGTCCATCAAAAGATATCACCCAAGGGCAAATTTATGTCTGTTTATTTGTGTCCATGTTCCACAGTAGTGAAAGCAAGATTATGTCCCCTTGTCAAATTCGGCCTTGATTGTTCAATTACTTCGTAGGGTCAATGGGTCGGTGGTATGATTTAAATTAAACAAGCATTCAGCCACACCTTCGGCAACTATTTCTTTCAAGATAGACGGTCGAAAACTATGATATTCGACTAAGTAGTTAGTTTGTTTCGTTTTGATAATTAAGAGCATTTAAGATAAGCTAAACAATGATAAGATGGCAGAACAGTTTTGAGTCTTACTTATGATTATTCAACGAAACGAAAACTACTTTAGAAACCAATTCGAAGAGAGAGATTCGCCACACATAATTCGAAGGCATTTGTGCCGAATTTGATGAGGATGCAAGTCCCTCACAGTTTGAATTCAGGGGCAGCTTTGGTACTCCCGGAGCTCTACTTGCCTTCAACACGGTAATTCAACGAAACTTCGAGATGAATCGGAAGACTTACGCATGTTTTGTCGACTACGAAAATGCCTTTGAAAAAGCCAAACACGAAAACGATAGAAATCCTCAGGAACAAAGGAATATACATCAATGAATGTAGAATAATCAAAGACCTTTATCGGAATCGAAAATAAACAGAAGGGAAAGAATCAGAGGACAAAACATTAAAAGAGGAGTCAGGCAAGGGTGTATTCTATCTCCACGTCTGTTCAATACGTATTCGGAAGAAATCTTAAAAAAAAACATACGAGACACCGACTATGGAGTGAAGATTAACGGTGTAAGAAAAAATATAAAAATATAAATACGCGGACAATGCAGTAATTGTAGGAACCGACTTAAGAGAGCTTAACATCACTTTGAATAAGCTGAGTCTCGCAACCGAAAAATACGGATTACGAATCAACGCAGCTAAAACTAAATTCATGGTTATTGAGAGAAGCACAAGTTCAGAGAACGTTGAACAAGAACATAAACAACACGAATGTGGAGGGTGTCCAGGTGCAAACGTCTAGGAACGGTGATCCATGCAAAGAAATTCTATGTCCAATAGAACAAGCCAGAGACGCCTACTGCAAAATGAAAAGACTTCTATGTCGCAGAGAAACAAAAACAAGGCTCGTGAAATGCTACATATGGTCGACCCTATTACACGGCGACGAAACTTGGGCGTTTAAGAAAATAACCATTTAGCAAAATATAGGCTTTCGAGATGTGGATATACAGAAGAATAGTAAGGATCCCTTCGATGGAAAGAGAAGCGAATTAAGAAGTACTGAGAAGGGTGAATCGGAAAAAAAGGTAATAATGGCGATGGTGAAGAAACGAAAACTGGAGTATCTAGGGCACATACTCAGAAACAACAAGTATCAGCTATTGCACACCATTCTACAAGGAATGACGGAAGGTACAAGAACATGAGGCGGGCAAAGAACAACATGGATAGTAAATCTGAGAGAATGGCTAAATCTCTCAACATTAGAACTATTTAGAGGAGATGTGAGCAAACAATAAGAATGCCGAACAAAAATAAGAATATTAACAGGTGCCTGGCACACATAACAGTTCAAAAGTGGTAAGTTGTATGGTGGAACAGAACATGTACTGGGATTTTGTAAGGCACTAGCCCACAAAAGACAGATATCTGGTCAAGCTCTCAATATCAGAGGAAGAATTGATCACTAGAATCAGCTCTCATTCTCAGAAACTGTCTTAGAAAGAATACTCTAAAAAAAACCTCTTCCACATTCGAGCACGAGGACTCCATAACGCACACTACAACTCTGAAAAGAAATGCAAGTGAGGGGAACTCTTAAGAGAGCAAAGGAATGAAATGGTGCAGTATACCCTCAACAATAATAATGCTTGATGATTGTGATACAACGCCGTCTATACACGTTTCACCGTTTCTGACTAATTGCATATGTACATGCCCTATAACACTAATTCATTTGAAACCTGATTGTCTAATACAGCCATACCCCTCAATAAAGTACTCTGGCGAGCAAACGTCGTAGAATCGGGAAAGAGGATGAGGCAGCAGGCAACTGCGATTAATTAAGCAATTCTTGCTACAAAAACGAACATACTAACAACGAAATATTCACGGCTGCGTATAAATTGCTGGTTGACAATGCATGTAAAACATGAATAAAGTAGAGTGGACTGGTTTAGAATTAACGAGTTACCTCGCAAACACACTACTGCGACAGGAGCAATTAAGTCGCATATTAAGAGGGATCGACTTGTGAGATTAAGTCATTCCTTTACACCAAATTCTCTTGTTGCCTCAGCAAAAATTAAAAATAAAAAGAAATAAAACGTAAGAGTGCGAGGATACGTTTCGAGGTGTGAGCGAATGTCACATGCTCATTAAGGATACATTAGCTGAGGTGGTTGTTGAATAATTATTACGTCTTTAATACCAGGCTAGACATTTTTAGTTTTTATGGAGTATCGATTATGCGGACACTCCTTCAAGGTTGTTACTGACGCACGCACGTAGTGAGAAGTATCTGTCATAGCTGCTCGTACCAGCTATGATTCGCGATGAGTCAGTCTCAAGGTTTTCCCTTAATATGAATTCCAGAAGTATTGTATTCAACTTAATAAAACTCTACATACTGCTGATTGCGGTACATGGTTGATATATAGCTATGAAAGTTCTGGAATAAACCTAGAAAGCTATCAAGATGTGGATTGAATGTGGAAGACTGTGAATTGCACACGACGTGCATTCTACAGGCAACGAGTTAAGCATGGAACAATGACATAAATTGTCTCTTCTTTCGTTCACACGGGATATCAATATCCAGTTTGATGAATATAAATAAACAACCCACGACGAGGGACTACCGCCGTCATTTTTCGAATTCAAACAATAAACAAAATGAGAAGGAAAGTGATTCTCTTCCATACTTAATCTTGTATGATATTACTAAACATGTGCGGAAATATATACCCTACAAAGATAAATACTTACCAACATTTGTAACAAACTAAGATTTTTATCACGACCACACGGTGCAAACGGATTATTCTCATAATGGTTTGATGAATCGTATTTATCACTAACAAAGTCTGCAACATTATTGGACTGGTCGTGATTGCAGAATCCATCCGAACATGATATTTCAGAACCTTCTGAAGATGACACTACACTAGAGGTTCTTGAATTACCCAAGGAGTTCGGATCAGAACCATAGCCCGCGTCCAACGACTTAGTACACACATCACCATCACTTTCGCATGGGCAATTTGGTATATCCTCATTGCAGTCAATGCATTTCTCTTTTTGACGTTCAATCATTTCATGCTCGTCACGTTCATCGTCCAGGTCGATTGAATCATCTACAATACTATTGTCACATGTTCGATAACCATTTTTCTTCTCATTCTTCTTCTTCTTTTTCTTGAGTTTCTTCTGCTCGCGTTTATGCTCTTTGGCCTTTTCAGCTCTACTTATTTCTTGATATAACAATTCTAAATTACTTATTCCTTGTTTTTTCTCAACGGATGTATCGAAACTGCGACACAATGCGTGCACACCGACTGCAGCTAGGACCTGACAAGCACGTTCTTCTTCTCTCAAGCTCACATAGATTCTGCGCAAACGCTCGTACATAATCATCCCGACACACGTGAGTACCTCCTCCTGTGCAATTTCAAGCGTTTTTGCATGACGTTCACGTTGCTTTGAGTAGCTGTTTGCAAGAAACAAAAATTAAGCATAAATTTGCGATTTTCGTATATATTGTCTGTTTCAAATAACCTTCCATTCACTTCCGGTTCAGCTCTTCGAATAAGCGCATCGAGGAAATCAGCCTTTGTTTGAACATGTATATGATGTTCGAGTTGGCACTTCTTTATATTTGCATAGAGTGCTGCGACGTATCCCTTCTCCTTCGTTGTCGTCTCCCCCACCAAGATATTGTACGCTTTTTCAATCTAAAACGCAATATCCTTGTAAAATGTCCATCTTTTTTGAGTTGAAATGAATTCTTACCTTCGTTCGACACCCTTGACAGAATTTATGTTTCTTCAAGTAGTTTTCAAGCACTTCGTGAAGTTCATTATTTTTAATCACAGATAGTTCCTCCCTGCATCTCTGCTTCATTGATGACCATACCTCTCGCCACGTTTCCGAGAATGGTTTCGATCGAAAAGCGTCCAGAGAATGAAGGACACATCTAGTCTTGTTTCGCAACTTATTTTCAACTAAATTGTTAAGAACTTCGTGGTGTCTATAGAGAAGCGTTCCAAGGGCTTGAGGTGTTTTCATTTTATCTTCGGCTATACTTAAGATAACAGAACTTTTAAGTACTAACGGATCAATTGTTGGATGCCCGGACAGTGTTAATTGATAGAACAGTCGCTCAACACTCCGACGACATCCAACGCATTGAACACATTGATTTAAAACTGAAAGAAAAGCTGTGCTATCTATTTCGAGGGATTCCCTCAGTTCCTCCGATGTGAGTAAGTTAAATTTTCTAGTGAATTCTTCCAATTCTTTGCCTTTAATATGCGGACTATCTATCGCCAAGCCTTTGCTATTTAGATCCATAAGCATCTGAAATTGAGAGTTGAAAAAAGGAAATACATGTTAGAATGCACTCAAAGGTCATTGAACAGCCTTGGCAAAATATAAAATATAAGCAAATGAAAAAAATATAACACATTTGTTTTATTTCTTCGCTCTAATAAAACTTAAGGTGGATAAAACGATTTCTCGCCTTTTACGTATCACTTTTGAGTTACAGTAGCCAAGGAACAAAAATTGAACTTGTTTATTTAAAGTACAAAACGTGCTTGAATTAATTGTGTTGTGAATAAAAAAATTAAGCACTTTGGTTAGAATTCAAGGTTTTAATTCCTACCATTAAATTATCGCCAGCTATCACGGGCAGTTGCCTCCTCCCGATTTTTACGCTATTAATATTTTCGGCATGGTACACATTTGTTAGACGTGCCATTTTGTAGATAAATTTTAAACGAAAATAGTTATAATTTTGTGCTGTATTGAGTGAGCCGCACAAATCAGTTAAGAGCCGTGAAATATTTTTTTTAGTTTGACAAAACACGTAGATCTACTTTATTCTCTCACAGTCGCCATTAAAATAATTCACCAATAAAGTGGTGCCAGGTCTATTTTTGGACAATGTGGTAAAAATCCGTTCAAGACTCGAACAGGGGAATGTTCAAAATTAGCATTGGTTTCAATTACCTCATTTGATCATGCTAATCTATCATGATATTTATAAGTGATGCCAAGCTCAGTAGTTTTATTTATCACTTCATAGAACCTTATAGAACTCATACGATTTTTGATTGTACTGAGTACAAGTGCAAATGTTGATGGTTTATACAAGGAATGACCACAGAACTTGGTAATAAACAAATTTAACAATAAATTGGCTAGAGAACAGCTATATGATTGTTTTCCTTCATGCGGTTATCTCTTCATTTGAATTGAAGCAGCAATATAATTGTTTCATGCCATTAGCTGGATTAATTTTTTTGACAAAACCCGGTTCAGACCGTCGATCGTGTTAAAATTGTTTTGAATTTTTTAATAGTTTCAAGAAACATAAAATAAATTTCTGTCAGAATTTAACCATGGCATCCGTAGACCTTAATGCAACAGCAGGTTAAAAAAGAAAACAAACTGTATATTCGTATGTGCCGCATCGTGACCATATTTAGTGAAACAAGGAAAGAATAATAAATCTAAAAACATTAAAATTATTAACAAAATATATATCATCAATTATATAATAAAACCGCAAATAGGTGCAAAGAAATGTGTGGTAAAAATTAACTCTTAGTGGCCTTTGACCCATGGAGGGACCGAGACTGTCATCGTTGACGGCCCAGGATATGCTACGATCAAGACCAAGCAGTCTTACATCTGCAATTACTTGGTCATTGTACCGGAGGTTCAGTCTTGCTCTCCTTCTCGAACCAGGAGGCTCAGTGCAGTCGACAGATTTTTGCCTTCCGGACTACATCCATCTTTTCGTGGTTATGTATTCTCCTCCATTCACCTTCCTCGCAAATGGGACCATATACCAAACATAGAATTCTTCTTCCGAAGAATCAGCTGTGCTGCTTTGCTTATCATCCAGCTTTCCGCTCCATATGTCAAGCCTAGTAAAATAAGAGTTCTACAGAGCATGATATTGGTCCTTCAAGTCAGGAAATTTTGATCCCAGTTTTTTCAACAAACCGAAGTAGCACTGGATGCCAAGGACGATTCCACGTTCCACATCCCGGGATAGACAAGCTTTGCAATATTTGGTATACCGTGGATCGTTTCTTGCTCGACAGCATATATTTCACCTTATCGTCACTGACTTTAAGACCAGCTCGTTTCGCCTGTTCTTCAATTGCCATGAAAACTTCGACCATGACACGTTGGGAACGCTCGGCGATGTTGATGTCATCAGCGTAATCCAACAGTTGAAGGTGTTATCCAAGCTTATGAAAGATGGTATATTCAGTATTTACGGCTGCCCGCTACATTTTTCCAGTACTAGATTGAAGAAATCATACGGCAGCGCATCTCCTTGCCAAAATCCGGTGATGGTTTCAGGCGGCTCGGAACTCGGAAGTATGTGTCGGATCATTTTTCCCGGCCATCGCTACGAATTGTTCCTTGCGATGTAAGCATTCAAAAGAACACATCAAAAAGTAAATAATTTGTTTACGTATTATTTAAAAAAGTTCTTTATATTCTATCATTATAAAATTAGAGTAAAGATCACAAAATGCGGTAACCGCACCAAACGTATCATCATTCGGTTCTTAAATAGAACAGTTCTTCTACTTATTCAACCATACGGCTGTCAAATTTGGCATTGCCGGATTTGTGAACTGTCAATTCTGTGGAAGTCTTCCTCTGTACTTTTTAATCATTTCCTAAGCAATTCTAATATGTTATCATCCATATATCGTTCTAAAAATTTGATAGCCTTAAAAAGGCACATATCGACAACTAAATGTAACAATGGATTCATAGTTCTGTAGGTGTTAGAAGTGCACATTTTTGTCAATACATTTGATTTGCTAACCATACGCCTTATTATGAAACTCATTTTCAGGGTACCCGAAATCGGTGAAGATGTCAGTTCTGTTGAAGCAATACTGCGATCAGACGGTCTGCCGCAATTCAATTCCATAACTATTGAAACATGTATGGGAGCAATTGGTCAACAGGCATTAGATGTTGAAAATACTGTGAAAAATCTTGAGAACAAGATAAAAGCACAAGAAAATGTTGATACAAATAAAATATTTACAGAACTGGAAGTTGCTACAGGGCCATTAGACACGACCTGGGGTATTGCAAAGGCCTTGTATATGGGCAACAGTACACTTATTCCCACAAAATCGTACATAAATATCCACGATCGAGCGCGTAATGCGAGAGCTTCAAAGTTTACAAATAAAACGCTGTACGAGAAAATTAAATCCGAATATGATGCAGATTCAAATATCGAGTCAGAAAAACGCCGTCTGATGGATAAGTACTTGTTAGAAGGCAAGTTGAATGGTTTAGATCTGTCCTCGAAAGATACAGATCTCTTGAAACAGATTCTCTCCGACCTGGGAAAGGAAAGAGCTAATTTTAAGAACAAAGTCAATTTTGCGGTTAACTCGTTTGTGCATAATATAACAAACTTTAATTTGGTTCGTGATTTCCCCGCCAGTTTCTTGGAGTCGATTGCCAAGGATCCTAATCAACCCGCCAATGGACCCTGGCGCATTACTTTACAACCGACAGTAGTTGAGAACTTTCTCAAGTACTGTCCAGATAGAATAGAGAGATGGAACGTCTGGAATGCCAACAATCGCAAGGCTTCTGGGCAAACAGAAAAAGCATTAGAAAACAGCACCCACTTGGAGCAGATAAGGATTCTACGAAAGCGCCAAGCAAATCTTTTGGGATATCCAACATTTACGGCTATGTCGATGCAAACGAAAATGATTAAAGATGTAAAGAACCTGAAAGAAGTATTTCGCAAGCTGCTGCAGTACGCGGGTCCTCGGCAGTCCGTAGAGATCCAAACACTTCAAGAATTCGCACAAGAAAGTGGTTTCAATCACCAATTAGATCAGTTTGATATCAGCTACTGGGAGCGGAAATATTTGCGTAATAAATTCGGAATCAACGAGGATTCTATTAGAGAATACTTCCCGCTGCCGAAGGTGTTAAAAGGACTTTTCAAATTCAGCGAGGATCTGTTCCACATTAAAATAGTTGAACGGAACAGCGCGGAGGTGTGGAATCCCAATGTGAAGTACTACGATGTTTACGACGGCAGTGATTCCGCAAAGCCCATCGGTGGCTTTTACTTGGACTGCTATTCAAAGGAGAACAAATTTGGCAAGAACTCCGGCTGGATGGTGAGCATTCGGAATCGAAACCAATGCGCTGGCAACAGTCCACTGTGTGCACTTGTGTTTAACTTTGTTGAGCCCGTCTACGGCAAACCCTACTTGATGAGCATTGAAGATCTACGTATGATATTCAAAACATTTGGAACTGCCTTGCAGCACTTGTTGACCCAGGCGAATTACACCGATTTGGCGGGATTGTCTAACATCGAATGGGATGCGTCTCAAGTGGGTGGACAGGTTTTGGCCAATTTCTTAGACAACGGAAAGGCGCTGAAGGAAATATCTGGTCATTACACAAACGATGAAGTGATAACAGATCAAATTGTTGAAAATATAAAACGGCTAAAGACGTCTATGGCAGGCTATAAGCTCAGCGAAGAACTCTATCTGGCAGATTTGGATGTAGAGCTTCATCAAACGGACGATTTTTGGTTGGATGTTGTGAAGAAACTTTGGCCGGTGTATCGTTGTTTGCCCTTAGATAAAAAAGACTCTCACCCCTGTTCGTTGACAGACATTTTCTCTGGCGACTGGGCTGCTGCATACTTCAGTCATTTATATTCAAAAATTCTCTCAGCTGATATTTACGAAGCGTTCACAGACAGCGAGGATGTTGCAGAGACGGGCAAACGATTCAGGGAAACATTCCTCGCGTCAGGCGGTTCAATATCAACTGCTGAAGTATTTCGAAGGTTCCGTGGGCGGGACCCATCTGTAGAGGCCTTACTTAAATCCTATGATTTACTGCATCCAGCACCGACTATTTCTGATTAAAGAATTTCACGTTATAATTTAATCGAAAATTAAATCCGTTGTTTTAGTTGAAATAAAAAGTAAAAAAATATTCCCGAAAATTTGTTTTTTATTCTACATAGGAAAGTAAGCAGGCCCTGTGGCATTAAACTGTCTCCAAGAGCGTGGAGCGAGGTGGCACATCTTGGTTTAAATGAAGATCTTTGGTGCTAAATGAATAACGGTTAAATATCGTGGAAGAAATGAGTTCGACGTGTTATATTTCTTAATAAAAAAGACATAAAGAGAGAAAGACATAAAAAGAGATAAAGAGAGTCATCTTGTTTCTTTGATACTAAGACCCCTAAGACTGCTCTAAAAGCTCCAACTACCTCTGTTAGCATTAAAGGAGTTTAGCGGTTTTAGAAATGCCCTCATGGGTCCGATATAGTTTCCATCACTAGCATCTTGTCATCTTTTTTTTCGACGAGATCATGATCTGAATCATGGGGATCATAACCCTCCCACTTTACTGCATCCCCACTGGTCCGCCTGTGGGGTTCACGTCAAGAAATATGAGCGGGCATCCCTGGCTCGAATCACTGAGGCCGATCAAATGCTGTTGTTTTTGCATTTGTGTGATCCAGGAGTTTCCTATCAGTTTTTAGGCCTGTCTCTCTTTCGCGCTTGCTTTGCAACGTTGATTGATATTGCCTTTTTGTCGGGGGTTCGAAAAATGTCTCCCTTGAACATGAATTGTTATATGATATGATATATATGATTGATATTGATCAACCGAGCTGGTCGAACATAACTTTCTTAGAGATGTGTTCTTTTGCGTAAAGGTTTCCTCGGATCTTGGAACTTTTTATTCTGTCGATATTTGTTATCCCTGCTGTCATGCGAATTAGACCATTCCAGTGATAGTACTTTTAATTTGATGTCAAAGGGGAAATGCTGACTGGACCAGATTTGAAAACCAGATAAAAGCATTTTAACTTTGCTTTCACTGGGATTCGAACCTGGGACCCCACTAACCAGGCAGTCAGCCATCCAGTCGTTAGGTAAAGATGTAAGTTTAGGTAGCTGAGTTTAGGCGTAGTTCGGGTTAGTCGGCTTAACTCCGCAATCCTCCGATGTGGATCCTTGAAACTTTCTGCTTTTTTAGCTTACTGTGTTGTTCGCCGTTGCGTAGAGCGCTGGTGAGTCAACTCATATGCCGGGGGTAGACAGATTCAAGCCCCGAGTTTACCAACTGACGATACTCGGAGTATTACCAGAAATGAAGTATTACAGAGATAGCCGACTTCACAGCTGATTGCCCCCTAGTCCATCGACGAATTTGAGTGCCTTTTTGACAGATATTCATGAATTTTTGACGGTTATTCATGAAATAATGTAAATGCCGTCCTTTGATTGGTCAATTTGGTTTATGAACATGTTATAAAAACCAGTTGTCAAAATCTTAAGGGGAAAGAGAGGTAGCAGTATCTAGAAAAATCTTGTCAAATCGGCTCGGAACCGGCATAAGGCTGTTGCTGGGTTCGCTCAACTCAATAGAATGCACAACATGAGTGCATAGCATTAGGAGCAAGTCCCAGGTCCACCTAGGAATGTCGCGCCACCTGTATAATTATGTTGGTTGCCATTAAATTCTTTAAATAATTCTAACGAATTAAGGGTCACAGCAAGCAAAATGGATTGCCCTAGATCCTTTCTCAAATTGTTCATCGTATGATGAACCCTCCACTCAATCGTTTCGTTTCGAATACGTAGCTTTTTCTGGTCTATGTCACAATTAAACTCCATCGGAGTGTTCCCAAAACAATGTCGCTTAAGTAAATCAACAAAATACATAGGTTCTTGCAGTTCTCTTTTCAATTGGAGTTTTTAATTAAAAACCATTGGTTTCATTATACAAACATAAAAATAGAAAATCTTACAATATGTACACGTTTTTGTTTGTTGTTTTTTGTTTAGTTTTCTTACAATTAGGTAAGCGCTAGAGGTTGAATTTAAAATATAATAATTAATTTTAATATTAAGAGTGAACAAATCAATGCTATACATTTACATAGGAAATGGGACATATGTATTATCAAAAGGGGAAGCGTGTGAGAGGTAGGGTGGGTTGGAGACGAGTGACGATAAAAACGCAAGGATAATGGGAGTAGATCAGCTAATCAGCAAGGCGGCCTCGTGGCAGGGTCACTTGTGTCAAACTATGTACGGGGGAGGAAGAATTTGGGTGGCGGCTTGTAGTTATAGCTTTGCGAAGATGAAAACGGTGTAATGCTTTGTTTTTGTTTTCTTGTTTAAATAAGATTAATTCTTTACATCGTATTGTATGTGGCTGTATTGAAACGGTGCTTTGGTAAACTTAGTCTAGAGAGTGGATGAGTTTTGCCATGCTGTTGCACACGTCGGTAGTTGCAGCCTAAGTTTTGTGTTAAAATGCTATCTGTCATGGTATGATGTGTGGCGGCGGTATCGGCTGTGTGATTTTTTATTAATGGAGGCACCGGTGGTCGTGTATTGTAATCACGCACCTTTGCAATTGAACCAGAATTGGTGACAATTGTGTTATGACCATCAATTGGAGAATTGTTGATTTCCTTAAAATGATGCGAGGTTGTCGCAGAGGAGCAATAATTCCGACTTTCGTAATAGGAACGAGGACGTGCTTTGTATGGTAGTGTAGCTGTTGTTGTAGTTGTTGTTGTTATTGCTGACGACGATGCTGATGATGATGATGTTGATGAGTGGTGATTTGTATGAGATCTGCTTGATTGATACTTGCTCACTAAGCCTTTAACGTTACGTTCTTTGGATTCGCTAGTGATATTGTTGCCGGTGTTGCTTAAACCAGCCGTCACAAGTAATGGGCTAGTAATCGTGGTCGTCGAATTGTTTTCTGCGTCAAAATTACCAGAATCAGTGGAGACCGTTTCACTACAGTGCTGCGCTACAGGTGACGACGGTAATGATTGACCTTTCTTTGATCCAGACCCAGATGTGGCCTTCGCTTCAAAGTTTTTCTTAAGAATTTGTACATTGCCGGATATTTTTTCATCGGTGGATTCTTCTTTTGCGGAAGTAACTGTGCTGCCTGTGCTCCGGGAAAACATATCAACGCTGGTGATATTGTTTGAACTATCTATATCGCTCATCGTGTATGATTCCGGAGCCGAAGCAGATAACTCTGGGGTGTTGGCTTGAACATCACCACTACCGGGTAGGATTATCTCTTCGCTGTTACATCGACTCGAATGATAGCGTTGCCTCGAGGTGGCCGATTGACTACGGAATAAATTCGAGCTTCTTTTACTAGTGCTATTATTGCTACAACTACTGCTACTTAATGATCTACTAGCTGATGGACCAACCGTTATATTGGCGATGGTTGCTGTCGTCGTCGTCGTCGTCGTGGCCGTGCTGTTCATGATATTGCCCTGTTTTGCACTATCTTGACATCGTTTCTTTAATACTGTGCATTCCTCCAGCTTTTGCTTAGTCCTCTTAACGGTCCCGGTGTTGCATGCGATGTCATCCTTTTTGGCAGTCTTGTTAGTTAAATTATGAATTTTTCCCTCAAAAATCGCTGAGTGATGAAATGTATTCCGATTGGTGTCATAAGAGCCCCATGAACTGTTGCGCGATGGCAGGACGCGATTATCTCCAGATCCCCAAGAAGAGTGGCGGGAAGGCAACTCACGTCGCTCGCCGGGATAGCTTAAAACTACGGCGGAGTCAACGCTGCTGTTCGAGCTTTGTCTTGACGGTATAAAATGGTCGACAATAACGCTGTTGGGCGCCCACGAATGTGTTTTCCTGGCTTGTCTTGACTCTTCTCGTTCAAAGACGTTATCAACCTGCGATGAGAACAAGTCACCACTCTCTCGCCGTTGTATGTGTCGCCCAGCATTTCGGTGAACAACAGACGTTATGTCTGTGTCTATCACGGTTGTTTGTAATGTTGACGTTTGCGTAATGAGTTTGGATGAAGACGTCCAAACAGGACTTCCAAGATTTTTACCGCCTGTTTGCGCTTCATCACTGTCCGCACGAGGTCCCTCCACAGAGATTGATCGTCCAATTTGAAGGTTAAGCGACTTCTTGTCGTCGGCTGTTTTTTTGTCATTTGATTCCAATCCACTAACGATGGTCTTGACAGAAGTTGTTGGTGTATTCCTTTGAATGTGAAGCACCTGGTTCTGCGTTACACTATAGTTTTCACCATTGCTACCAGGAAACCGAACATTTTTGGGTTCATCGGCCACACTCCGTTCGGGAGTGAGATTTTCCAGCGATTGACTCTGCTGTTTAACGACTATGGCGCTTTGTATACTTTTTGGTGAAGTGCTACTTGAGCGTCTCATTAGCTTTCTCTGCTTCTCACTAGCAGACTTCTTTGAATGATTCAATGCTTGGATAAGCGGTGTTGGTTCGCTTCCCGGCAGAAGTCTGGCATCTTTTGTGCTTTTCAGATTCGTCTCACTCTTGCTACGCTGCAGTTTCTCTTTGTTTTTCATGGCATCCAACATCCCACGGTAGGTTTCCAATTGAGTTAGGAAATTCTTATTTGGCTTAATGCAACTGCGGCGCTCCTTAACGTGTTGTAACGCTTGCTGGAACTCCCAGTTGTATGCTTTCATGGCGTAGGCAATGACAACTGATGCAGATCGGCTTACACCCATTTTGCAATGCACTAGTACTTTTGATCCCTCCGATCTTGCTCGCGTTATGTACTTGAACGTGTTGTCCCAATGCTTCAGAAGATTTGTTTTCTCATCATCGTACACGCGCACATTGAAATAGTCAAACATACCGGGAAAGAAGTTGTCGATTTCACGGGTGACATTCAGTATGTGTCGAACACTGGAAAGTAGAAAAGGAATTCGTAAGATCTATTTTGCTGCTGTACAGGACCTTGAACTCACCCATTTCTTTGCAATTCTTCCAAGTTGCTAGCATTCCATTCGGAACCCAAATATACATGTTCAAATATTTCGGTTGGAGCATCCATTTGGCCGAGTATGATAAGCATTTCTTCGTCAATAAATGATTTGTATTCCCCCAAATCCATGTCGAGTTGATCCTCAAGGCGACCTCGAATGTATTTGGATGTTACCTCATCTAAATCGACGGACATCATGATTTCCTTTAGCTTCATTTTAATCACTCGCTGCGTTTCCTCTTTCTCTCTTGGTCTGTAAAGATAAATAATAAGTCGATTAGGTTTTCATCTTTGTACAGGACGCAGCAAATATTGTTTGGGCGAAGTTTCGGCTAACCACAGCCTGGCAACTACTGTGATAGTGCTCCAAACCCTTTCCGTTTGGAGCACTATCTAAGAAAGCAATAAATCTCTGAAATTGAGATCGCCTATTCCAATGATCGTTCCTATAAGGATTGTTGGAATCTGCAAGAACAAATTACGCACAGAATTCGCCAATGCGATAACATTTCAACATCAATCACTCTGATCTCGCTATGCAACAACTGGCTGCTAAAATTCAATCACTCTGATCTCGCTATGCAACAACTGGCTGCTAAAATTCAGATATTAAAGCATTGATACGCGTCTGCACTTTGTCCTTGCCAACGAAATCCTACTCTCATCTCTGAGATTCGACTCGAGCACCTTCGATCGAAGACGAAGGAGCACATTCTTTTTGGGGCAACCCATTCGTTTAAGGGCAACTCGTTATATTCGGAATCAGCTCCAAACCTAGCCTCACATTGGGGTGCGGTTGTGTGCGAGGTTAAGTCCCTCATCATGTAATCACAAGCTTCGAAGAAGGATGTAATCACTGGGTTGCTGGCTGCTATATGCAGACATTAACGCAATCCAGAAATGCGGTGAGACGAGCGAACGCACTGAGAGAAGCTCTTTTGTTGAGGCTCATGTCCATCCCGAACTATAGTCCCATGTAAAGAAAAACAATTTTCAGTTCGCTCAAGTTGTCGAAGAAGCAAGGCTTACAGGGAGGCATCCTGCAATTTATACGACTTTTTATAGAATACGGTAATCATGGGCAGGCTTGCTGTATCCTTCTGTAACACCGACGAGGTCTTAACTGTCAATTCTGATTCTGATCAAGACAAGGCGCCAGTTTTGTTTTCATTCAGGCACGTTGTGCTCATGGACTTTTTATGATTAATGCAACTAACGTCGGAGGTAGATGCATGTAGAGCGAATGCACAAGTCAACTCCGTCTACAAGAGTTGCAACAGATGACGCTCGCGTTTTAGTGAAGAAGGACCTCAACCGACCAAATCGACACTGAGTCAGAGATCGTGCTAGTTGCTTAGGTTTGTTGTCCACATCAGACTGTAGCGACGAATAAAGAAAAAGAATAACTAGCGTCAGGCTTTGATAAATCGTTCTCATAGCGTGCAATGCCAGCTGACATTCTCGGAGTCGCAATTAAGGATAAAAAGACAAGTGACGAGACAGACAGTCAATGGTATTGGACATTTGTTGGTCCTAGTACTCAAGCTCTTCCTTATTGACCCTTTAGGTTTATGATACTTTCACTGACAAATGTGCGAAATTCCACGTTCAAATCTGCATGTGTTTAGTAGCAACAATTTATACCTTAAATGGGAGAGCAAAGAAGCTGCATTTGAAAATATTATACACTTTTAGAATGTTAAAAAAGCCTTCGGTGACCAAAAAAAAAATAGTGGTCCAACCATTTCAAAAACGGCAGAGTGTTGAAGACAAAGTTCGCCCTCGATAGCCATCGACATCATCTGATGAACACGTCAAGGTAGTCAAAGACTATTCAAAAAGAGAGCTGTTAGTCTGTTTGTCATTAAAATCGGTTCAGGCCATTGTGGCCAGGCAACTCATGGTTTTTACACGACGATAATGAACCGTGTGAGTTCCGGTTTCACAGAGTAACAACTCCGGGGCCGCTGTATCAGCATCGGGGACATAAAAACCGAGGCGCTGACTGCGCATAGAAGGCCATTCCGAAAATTAAATTTAACAATTGTTTTGAGAATTGGAAATGCCGTCGTAGTAAGTGTATTTTACTTGGAAGGTAATGGAATAAACTTGAAGAAAAAACAAAGAAATCAACTATTAGCCATTTTATCTTATTTTTGGTCAATACTGTCTTTTTTAATCGCTATTAAATCCGCCTATGAGAAGCTAGGGAGAAGATTCCCACTATCCGCTATCTCCAAATATTTCACTCACGTAATGGAGGCGCTGCTTAGAGGGCCTGATCAGGAAAGATGGAAAGAGAATCAAGAAATCCCAAGACCAGTTGATGAAGTAGTCCTCCCACGTAGCTTTGCCGAAGTCGGCATAGCCACTAAAAGGCTGAAGAACAAAAAAGCCGCAGGCTCTGATGACTTCCATTGGAGCTCTTGTAGGAGCATGTACCAGATCATGCGTACAATTTGGGAAAACGATAACATGTCCGACGACTGGAATATCAGCTCCATTTGCTGCATCCATAAAAAAGGCGATCCCATTTCTTGTAACAACTAAAGAGGTATATCCCTGCTCAAAGTCGCCTCCAAGATCCTGTCCAGCGTACTGTTTGAACGTCGTCCATTTTGCAGCGCAATAAGCAACGCGGCTACCGACCCGACAAATCGACTATAGAGCATATTTTCACACTACGTCAAATCCTGTACAAAATCAGCGAGTTTCAAATCGATTCGCAGCACATTTTTATCGATTTCAAGGCCACATTCGACAGCATTAATCGGAAGGAGCTATTTGATGCGATTTGATGCGATGACCAAATTCGGGAGCACGAGCAAACTGATCCGGCTGTGTCGCACCACGCTGCACACACATGATGCGGTATGCAGTTCGGCTCAAGGAAGGCAGCAATTGTTCAGGTTCAGCATCTTATTTTTAAAATTCTTATTTAAAAATCACAGCTTTGCAACAACCAATAAAAACCACAACTGAATGAAACGAGTTATCATTCAGAGGTGTCTTCTTTTCCGAAAGGGCACGATTGTATTTGCATGACTGCCTTACAATTTGAACAAAACAAGGTCTACATTCCCCTAAAAGCAAATATACCGAGAAATTAGAAATGTCAGAAAATCGATATCAATCGAAGAAGACAAAATCAGATAATTTCCGTGACTTTGACTTATTTTGCATGTACAAGGGTTGGGGAACGTACATATAACCCATCAAAAATGTTATCTAAACGTACAGAAGTGAATAATCATACAAGATTTGTGTTTCACCATAGCAACCACAAGTCACCAAGGGATACACATAAAGGTTTTTTGCAACACGAAATGACTTGTTTCTTCGATACACATACATATGCCTTTCCATTGACTGCTATAGTGTGTAGCAGTCCAAGCAGGACTAATTTTTATTGAAGAATAACACGCAAGGTACATAATTATGGTAAATAATCATCAAACAAAATGGTGAAACACGTTTATGTTGCCGTTGGGCACGTGGATATCATTTAATTTTGACGTAACAAGCTCCCTTGTTTAATTATACGCAGCCATTCATTGTCATTCTACTTTTCCTGGTGATCCCATCGACCTATTCTCTAGTAACAGGGCAATCTCGTTGGCTCTGAGGTTCGGAGAGGCGGGATTCTGGCGGGATAAAGCATAGGGTCATGCTTCCGTACAGCAGCAAAGTACATCAAGCAAAGGGACAAAACTAAGAGCTTCCACTGATGTTTTCCAGATCGGAAACAATGGCAAGAACAACTGACAGTAGCAGAAGGGAAATTCTCCCTGCACACTGACCGCTCAAAAATGCCTTAGGTGACCAAAAGCAAACAGTAGTGGTCCAAATATTTAAAAAACGACAGATAGTGTTGAAGGCAAAGATCGCTCGGGATCCATCGACTTCAAGTGTTGAACACATCAAGGTAGTCAAAGAATTGGTACTTAAAAAGAGAGCTGATAATATGTTCGTCATTTAAATCAGTTCAGTCCATTCTGCCCGGGCAACTTCTGGTTTTTACACGACGATAATGAACCGTGTGAGTTTCGGTTTCACCGAGTAACCACTCCGAGTAACTGTATCGGCATCGAGGAAATAAAAAACGAATGGCTGACTGCGCATTGAAGGCCATTCCGAAAATTAAATTAAACAATAGTTTCTGCACACTAGTTTCGGTTCAAAAACGAGTGCGCGTTCATAGGAAGGGGTCTACAGTGACCAATTCGAAAAACCCCTGGCACTAAGAGACGATTGCAGCATTTTCCAACCCGATAGACGAGACAGCACTTACACTGAGAGAACACAACATAACCAAGAAATCGATTCTCCACTTTTGCCGACAGCCATGCGGAAATATAAGCCATGGGACATCGGACATTAACATCGAAACTGGTCAGGTTGTGCAGACAAAGCTTGATTGAGATATCCATGACAAACACGGTGACCCTATGCTGAGTACCAAGGTACGGCAGAAACGAAAAAGCGGACAGTCTTGCGAAACATGGATTTGAGTTGGGAGAATCTCGCGCAATTCCTTATGCATTCAAGCTACGTAGTTACATAAGAAAAAAACTGGAGGACGAAGCTCTGGAAATGCTGAAAAAAAGTAGCCCTGGACTGAGCCAGAAATCGATGGCTTGGTCTGTAAATGGAAGCAACACTTTTGTCGCAAGGAATTGCGGAAGCTAATAGAAGTCCGTGCTGGGATAAGGTCATAAGCATGCATGCATCGCGACTAATCGTACATACCGCACAACGACTTTTGCAGGAGCTGCAGACAAGAGGGAGAGATGGAATCTACTCAAAATCAACTCGTGACTACCCTAGCCCCAGCAAAGAAATGAAAACGTTCCTTGGTAGTTGTCCTTTGAGAGCTGGCTGTCTTGAGTTATGCAGGAATCGATATGAAAAACCTCCTAAGGTATATAAATGAATCCGGATGGTTTTAGGAGTAAAAGAAGGCAAAACATCAACAAGGGCAGAATGGACCCAACATGTTGGTCTAAGAAAGTCACGAACGCCAAGACCGTAAGGGCACCCATGGTTCTACCTGTCTATATTTTCTCTTCCAAGTTTAGGTTTGGAGAACAAATAATTTGTTAATATCAAAAAATTACCTCTCATTGAGATGATGTTGTAATCAACCACACAAAACTTACTTATTTCTTATGGCATCTGGCGAAGGAGGGCGTCTACTTTCAATAGAATCCATTGTATTCCACTCATTTAGACATGACTGATCAGATTCAATGCGACTTTCGTAATACGACAGCCAATCGTGTGATGGTCCACCCGGATAGAAGTTGTTTTCACGAGCCTTTTGGGATACTTTGTGAAGAGTTTGCAAAGCCGACCTTCAAGAAACAGACCGTATTTAAAAGGTGTTAATAATATGAACGACATTAACTTACCACATTGCTTGTACCGAAACTGGCTTAAAAATATGTGTTTTTTCGCACACGCTTACACTGAACCCGCTGCAAACAAGAAAAGTGAAAGAAGAAAGGGTTTATCTTTAATTCTGAACAAATGATAGATAAGAGAAAGTAAACAATAACAAAGACAAATAATAGTTAGAAGGCACACGAACCCGTCACCGTCTAGATGTATTGTTGTATCAGCAAGTATTGAAACGACTAGGCCTATGGTGGTATTCTCATTGCAGTCTATACCTAGTAAGCAGGATTCTTCAATATCTTCAGCACAATTTTCATATTTATCCGAATCGGATTTTTGACATCGATTTGTCGATAACAGTTGATTACTCATGGCTGCTTTTCGCTTATCTAATGTATCATCGGATTCCAAAGAACTGTTTTGGCGATTCTTGCAATTGTTATTCTCTTGCGATTGTAAATTAATGTGATCGTCATGAGTTTTTGTATCGTTAATTTGTTGTTTTCCACACTTTGAATGACATCGAGATGACGAGCGATGTTTTCTATCAGGACCGTTTCTAAAACAACATCGTGATGCAATTACTAGATATCGAGTACGATTTGGTCGTTGGGATTCCAATTTGACAGCCTACAGAAAAGAAAAAAATAAACCAATTATGAAGGTTAAGGTTAGGATTGACGTTAATATACCATTTTAAGAGTTTCCTCATGTCTAAGCAAATTAAACATCGACTGTAGGTGTTGCTGAATATCCGAGTTATTGCTTTGTGTGCTGTTCGTCGATCTCGTTGAATCGGTACTCAATCGACGCTCAGCATTTTGGGGGATGTCCTTTAGAGCCAACATCAATGCGGTACCCTTTCCAGCAAAGAAGCGTTCACTAAAATAAAAACAAATCATTCTCAATATATTCGTATTTGATAAAACAGATAGTTCTCTTCTACCTTCTTTCGTAATTGCCGCCGTCATCTTCGTCAGCCTCGCCGTCCTAAAAAAAAAGACAAAGAATTGTGTTAAACACTTATTTGAAGATGATGGCATTTTTGATACTCAAATGTACGTTCAGCAGGCAGCACAGATGATAAAAAAATATTTCAGAATGCCTTGTTACAACGTGCGAATGTTTACAATTTTCATTCCATTCAGGAAACAAGTCCCAGACTAGTCGTCGGAACATACATACGTACAAGTATCAGTTTCTTCACATTGTGCCCTATGAGTCACTGACATTTGTATTCACAAGTGCATATGACGAAACCGTCGTGAGAGGTGTTACGGACTCGCGATATGCAAAAACTGTCTGTTTTTGCCTAATAACTCGACTTCTACAACGAACATCATTAAATGGATGGGAAAATGTTTGTCCGGCAGTGTCGGTTGAATTTGCCACCTTGATACGTGCAAAATATGATTTGCCTTTTTACGAACAAAATATGATCAGATTCAAATTGCATAAACTGTCATACAACACGCTTTTTATGGTTACATTTCGAGTTAAATAATACTGACTTTATACGCAGTGTATTCATTTCTAGGAGGAATGAAGATATGATATATCAAATTTGCATCACCCTTAACATTCCACTGCGACAAATTGATGTGTTATTAATTAATTAGAAAAACCACAAGAAACCCAAGAAACTTGACAAGCTATTTCATTAAATCGAACACATTTTATTTCGAGAGTATGTTTGACCATTTCATGAGGACGAATGAAATGGGAATCATGAATGGACATTTGAAAGCCCCACACATGGTTTCGAAAAAGAAAAGAATTTCAACAAAATATTTACCTTCCCGCACTTGACTGAAGCATCAGCCAAGTAATATAAAACGTTAAGCACACTCTGCATCACTATTCCGACGATCTGTGCTTGCCACCACAATAAATTACGTTGGATACTTGGATTTGTGTGAAAGATACAATTTGATATCAAAAGGTCTGCCCATGACCTTTACCGTTGACTGCACCGAATTGTTCGTTTAGTTATCTTGTGTGTAAACGTTTTTTTTTTTTTTATTGAATACGTTACCGGTAACTAACCGCGAAGTCAAGATTTACCAATGTTCAATGTTTGTTTAGCTCGTTATTTTTTTTCTTTATTTTTCAGCCACAATATGCGGGTAAGTGATCAATCGTATTCGTACTTAAAATGTATATTAAACTTGAAAACTAGATTGCTTACTGCTCACACAAGCCAATGACTTAGCCTTGAGGGTTATGACCGTCACTTGTGTCTACGCTGGGTGCGTATTCATGTCTCCCATTCAAGGGCAGCTGGGACGAGACGACTTCCTCTGTTCGAATGCAAAAATATTACCAAATTGTCACAACAAAGCCAAATAAAAGACCGACGACGTTCAAACTCGAAGTTCAACAAACCAAAGGCTCTGTCATCGAAATGACTGCATACATCGTTTGAGTCACTTTGCCCTAAATTACACTTTTCTTTATTAGACGAATATATAATTCGGTGTCATCTCCACACATGTTACATATACTGAATCTATAAATTCGTTCGTTTCTTTTGTAAATTAAACACTTCAAACTACGCGATTCAAGAGGACTATGAATGGACAAAAATACAACTGCCCTATATTTTGTGGTAGAAAAGAAACAAACTGCATAAATTCTTTTTATTTACGAAAGGCTAAACTCAAATAAGGAGCAAACAAGAAATAAAAACAAAAGAAAAAAACAAGATTTTCTCTCAGTTTTCCACATGCGAGCCGACGACTCTTTAACTGACGGCGCTGTTTCACATTTTATTAATAACAAAATTTTTCGCCTTGAATAATCAAGACCAATTTTAATAAACACACACTGCACACATATTTACGCGTATATATTTAGATATTTTCTAGTCAAGGCAAGGCAAAAACTCTTGAGGAAAATAGAAAACTCGTGTTCATTTGCCGTATGGTCTTGTAAAGAGCATCGTTTTCCCCCGCATTACATTTTTTTTTTCACATTTGGCAAGGAACAAAGGAGATGATAGGGGGAAAATGCGAAAGGCGTATTGTTATTGTTCGTGTAACAAAACAAAAAATCCACACACAAAAAAAAAACGTACGAAGAAAAAAACTTTTTAAAGAACTATTGCAACAATCACAATTTCCTTTTAGCGAAACAATACAAAAAAAAAGTTCAGTTCGTTTAAAATTGATCGTCTGTGGCACTGTGGGATAAGCGTAAATAAGTTGTTTCCTTTTTTGGTAACGATAAAATGAAAGGAGGAACGAAAATTTTCACAGGGAGGGTTTTTCTTTTCTTTCGCTTACCGAATTGGAACATTGTGGAGAACCAGTAACACTAGGCGATCTTTGCACTGTCACCAATGCCATTTTTGATATTGCATCTATTTAACTTATGATCTTATGCATTTCTTTTGTTTTGAATAAGTATTTATAAAAATGCACACAGTATAAATAAGAAATAATCTACAATCAAATAACAAAATTCTATGAGGAGACAGAAGACATTTTAATGCGACGCCATGTTTAATTTTTCAACACTGTTTGGTTTTGACATTTCGCAGGGCAATTGCCAGACAACGGCTAGAGGCTGATTCATATTAAGGGTGTGTTGTTTGATTGGAAATAATTCAAAAATCAATAAGGACAATGAATGCAATAAGAATTATTTTAGAAGTATACAATTTCATTTATTGAAATGCATTTTTCGCAAATTAAATTTGAACTTTGAGTCTGAGTTCATTGATGCTTAATTCTGTGTGAAAATACATTCCCTTATAAAATGAAATTGATACGGATGATGGGAACCGCCAGTGGGATATGCAACGGAATACTTCTCTGAACCCCCACCATACACTCAAACTGTAAACACAATTCTCAAGATTTATTTAGAACGAGTCCAATAGTAGTATCTGAAAATAAGTCTTGTTCGGAATGCATCAACTGTTACTATACCTCAATTATTTTCCAAACTCACAGTGTTCCCTTTTCCATCGATTGCCTTAAAGTACCTCTTTCCATTTTAACAGAGGAACACAAACGTCTTATGAATTGTATGTTAAGATAACGTGATCTTAGCCAAAACAGAACGAGCTTTGTCGTCTATGCAGCCGATTGTGTAATTGAGTTGTGTCAAATATTCTTCAATGTATGATCTACATAATATTTTATTTACAAAGTGAGTACTATAAGAACATATAAAGGCCGTTCTAGTGGACACTATGTTGTCATTTGTGCGAGCTTATAAACGAACTAACGCACCCAACTATCAGCGTCGAGAGCCTTTGAAATTCTGCATTGGATTTTGTCAGCGCCCATAGATATGCAATGCTTCAGTGTATATCCAAGACATATTTGCTACTAGCGCGATCTCCGGTTGCTTCCAGTGTCCCGCACAAAGTTCTTCACTTCTGTGCACCACCCGGACGTCATCTACTGCCTTGCCCTATAGACTCGATCGAATCGAAGGCTCTTCTGGACCCAATGTGGTGGACCCGTTGACTATTGCCTAGGATCTATTCAGCCCGCATAGTTCTTTCATAAGTCAAAAACTCAAACATGGCCAAAGATCATTCATTCCCTCGTAGGTATTAACTATTCAGGTTTCTGCGGCGTAGAGCAGAGCTAGAATGAACAATGTCGTATATAATTTCAACTTTCTCCTTCGGGAGACGGCTCTATTTCTCCAGCAAGTTATTCTACGTCGCGTTACTGATGTTGTTTGTACCATTTACTGCGGAGCTGAGGTACACGAAATCCTTGACTTCGGAGTTATAGCCGTCATTGTGACGCTCTCTCAAATACGTCGATGCTGTTACTCTTTTCTTGAAGACATTATAAGGTTCGTTTCCTTACACCTTGTCCACTACCAGAGCCGATTCCGTTTCATTGCTATCAAATGGCTTAATTGAATTTTTTAAAACATTTATTTGACGGTTTCTGTACTGCGTTGATACAGAATACACTAATGGTAAATATGTACTCTCTGGATTGACACCTAAGCCATGGCATTCGTTGACTTAAATTAAACCACTATTTAAGTGGAATCTATCACTTAATTTCCACTGTGAAAACGAAATTGCTATTGCTTCTGAATTTAGCTATGGATAGTCACTTAAGCTTACACTGTGAAATCGAGCATAACACTTCATGCCAAGCTCCACTTCAACGAAATCTCATAGACTGCTGCCAATAACAGTACGTACCAAAGTGCTGACAGGTAAGTAAGCAAATATTCTGTGGCTTTACAATTTTTTTGAACGTTCTTACAAGTTCAGTGTATTCTCATTCGTAAGCTTATTTCGCTTGACTTGGGTAAGGTCATGGATTTCATAATGAATTTTCAACAATTTAATAAGTTGAACTTAGACGTTGCTTTGAATGAATTCAGTGATTTGATATGAAAATGTCAAGAGTGTGTGCAGAAGTGTGTTGGTCCTGTCGAACCTTTTTTCACGAGTCAATGTCAAAACTTACAATAAGGTATTCGGATGAGTGCATTAATAGCGTCTACTAAAATGCTTATGGCACATGCAGCGAAGCTGGAAGCCTACAAAGCAACGCTGCAACGAACAACGAGAGCTGTTCGTGAGCTCTACGAACAGAGACGAAGGGACGAGGCCCGGCTTCTCAGGAGAAAGAAGAAAGAGCACGAGAAGCGCGCGATCGAGGAGATGGAGAGGTGCAGGAAAGATGTCCGAAAGTTTTACCAGAGGGTGAAACAGTTATCCAGTGAATTTAAGGTTCGGACAGAAACCTGCCGGGCCGGGAATGGACAATTAGTAGTAGAGTCGCAGTCGATATTGAGAATTTGGAAGAACCATTTCTGCAGACTGCTAAACGGCGATGATGACACCAATACCGCTGTCAGGCAGAATGTTCCACTCAATATGGACGATGATCGACGAGAATTCCGTCCCCCCGACTTAGACGAGGTCAAGATAGCAATATCAAGACTGAAGTCTAACAAAGCTGCCGGTGCGGACGGACTGTCCGCTGAAATCTTTAAGGCAGCATGTGATGTTCTGGTTGGCCGCATGCACTAGCTCATCTGTAAGATATGGTCGGAGGAGAGCATGCCCGATGAGTGGAATCTCAGTATCGTTTGCCAGATCCACAAGAAAGAAAACCCATTTGACTACGCCAACTATAGAGGGATAAGTCTCCTGAACATCGCATACAAGATCTTCTCTGCCGTTTTGTGTACTCGCCTGAAGCCGTTTATAAATAACCTGATAGGTCCATATCAGTGTGGCTTCAGGCCAGGGAAGTCCACCATCGACCAGATTTTCACACTACGGCATATCCTGGAAAAGGCTCAAGAGATGTAGATTGACACCCACCACATTTTTGTCGATTTCAAGTCCGGCTATACAACGCCATGTCTATTTTGACATTCCTGCCGAACTCGTCAGGTTGTGCAGGATGCCGATAGAGAATTCTCGCTGCTCCATCAGGGTCGGTAAGGAACTCACCGAGACCTTTAATGTCAAAAAAGGTTTTAGACGAGGCGACGCGCTGTCATGTGACTTCTTTAACATTATCCTGGAAAAGATCGTGCAAGACTCACACGCCAACACTAGAGGCACGATCTTCCAGAAGTCCGTACAACTGCTAGCATACGCGGACGACATTGACGTGATTGGCAGAAAACAGCGAGCCGTCAATGAGGCGTTTCCTGACATTGAGGCGGAAGCGGCTAAAATGGGTCTAGCGGTGAATGAGGGCGAAACGAAGTATATGCTGTCATCAAGAAAAGACACACAACATCGACGTCTTGGACAGAGCGTCACAATGGGCAGCTATAACTTCGAGGTAGTCAAGGACTTCGTCTACCTCGGCTCCCCAGTACAAGCAACATCAGTACCTAGACCAAACGCAGTGTAACTCCACCGCCAACCGCTGTTTCTATGGGCTCAAGAGGCAATTGAGTAGTAGAGCCATCTCTCGAAGAACCAAGCTGACTTTATACAAGACCCTGATCATCCCAGTCCTGCTGAACGGCGCGGAGGCATGGACAATCTCAAAAGCGGATGAGGAAGCCGTTGGTATTTTTGAGAGAAAAGCTCTGCGTGCGATCTTTGGTCCTGTTTGCGTTGACGGTTTCTGGAGGAGAAGATTCAACCACGAACTGTACGGACTGTACAGCGACATGTGTCTCGTCAGGCGTCTTCGGATCCAACGCCTAAGATGGCTAGGCCATGTAGAGTGCATGGACAACTCAGCTCCGGCCCGAAGAGTCTTCGACTCCGAACCCGTGGGACAAAGTAACAGAGGACGCCCGCGTTTAAGGTGGCGCACCCAGGTGGAGAAGGACCTCAACCAACTCGGCATGCGACACTGGAGACAGCTAGCCAGAGACCGTGCTAGCTGGAGAGGCTTGTTGGTTGAGGCCCAGGTCCACCCCGGACTGTAGCGCCAAATAAAGAAGAAGAAGTTGTGGGGTCCTTCTTCTTCTTGTTGTTCTACTGGCGTTACAGTTAGCTGAGATTATATTAAGATGCCTCTAATAATGCACGTCAAGTAATTATTAAGGCCTTTCTCTACTTGTTTGCCACTGTTTCGGCGTCGAAGACTCGTCGGGATGAAGCAGTGTTGTTCATGACCCAGATAACTTTGGCGTTGGATCTCCAGACGCCTGGCTAGGTCTATGACGCCGTACAGATCGTACAGTTCATCGTTGAGTATTCTTGTCTAAGTATCATCAACACAAACCAGACCAAAGTTTGTACGGAGAACTTTTCTTTCGAAAAGATCAAGAACCTCTTCATCAGGTTTTGATTTTTTTTGACATTTTCCCCAACATAGAGCAGGACATGATGCAGGTGTTATCTGACTTCAGAGGGCTCCCCTGCGTAATTGCCTCTTGAGTCAAAATAAACAGCGATTGGCAAGAGTTATTCTGCGATTAGTCTCGTCTAAACTGATGGTCTGTACTGTTTACTTTGGAGCTGAGTAGACGAAGTCGTCTATGGTGTGTGTCCTTCCTTGGAGATAGGCTATACTTCGTTTTCCATATACCCCACAACGTTTACAACGTTTGGTCGATCCCCCGAGATTTATTGCTTTGTTCAACGTCAATTTTGATCGCGTATGCTTACAAAGCTGTTTCGTTAACGAATATTAGACAGTCCGATGTGAAGAAAGTAAAAATTCAAACGTCAAAACATGAAAGAAAGATTCAAAATTTGACATATAAGCTGACTAAAACCCTGAAATGTCCTGTCTAAAAAGCTTTTCAACTTCGCCGTTCGGAGTCGGCATTAAACTGTAGGTCCCTTCCACTCGTGAAAAGAACAATAGCACGCACAAAACGAGTGGTTGCTGTAGAAGCTAGGCCCAGGTCCGCCTCGGACTGTCGCACCACCCATAGTATTATATTATTATTAAAACCCTGACATCCACCAGCCTAGAAGCTTTCAAGATATATAAGACCTTGATAGTCCCAGTCCTGCTGTATGGCTCAGAAACATGATCACTAACCAAAGCGAATGAGGACATTCATGTTCGATTCGAGAGGACAGTCCTTCGTTTTATCTTTGATCCCGTATGTCGAATTGACATCGATCTGGTCAAACGAGTTCGAGTCTCTCGTCTTAGGTGTCTAGGTCATACACCAATGTTTTGGCCTGGAAAGTCTCCGACTCCAAGCCCGATGGATAACGCGGTAAAGGAAGACCACGCCTCCGGTGGTGCAAGCACCTGGAAAGGTAAAGCCCGTGCGTCGCTGGAAGAAAGTAGCATGTTTGCTGAGGTCGAGACACAGTAGCGCCAGCCAAAGGAAGAAGATGCTTTCTTGTTAAAGCCTTAACAGAGATTTGAATGCCCGAGCATTATAAGAGCAATTAACACTACTTTAAGGGCTAGCTTAGGAGTTCTATTAGACATTCAACCACTTGACTTCTACATGCAGACTACTGCTGTAAAGACCGCCATCCAATTAAAGGCTTGGAAGGCAGTTCCCAGCTCTAATGGTCATGCAAGAATACTGAAGAGACTAGGAATTGAATAAGGTGAATGCGACGTTTCTGCTAGTTCTCCTGGAACACTAATTAACACATCAATAATTCGAGCTACCAAGACGAAGAGTCTATACGGATAGGTCGAAGATGCTTAAATTAACAGGCCTTTCTGAGAATTGTTAAACATTGACTGCTCCATCAGAATCGCTGATTATATGGATACACTTGCCAGAAAAGTGGAAACCAACCCATTACAGGCAATCATATGTATCAATTTCAATAACTATTCCTTGCAGATGTCAAGAAGAATATGGATAACACAATCCTAGAGATAGCAAAGAAAAGATGTGGCTCTTACTACTCGCAAGCTGTGGTTACTCCTCACTACCTATGCCACTACCCCAGTCTCTGCCAGTTGAGGTATAGAACACAGGGAGAACACTTTTTTCAAGAACCCCATGACCTGACAAAAATCCCTGCGTCGTGTGTCTTAGTTAAATTCCCGACACGAACCACATATATAATTGCATAGCTCTACGTCTCTCGGGTGTGCCGCTGACTATGTTTAGCTTCTGTTTAGGCTATAAAAGACTCACTCGCCAGAGATGAATAGCTAGCACAAAACGAATGGTTGCTTTGGAAATGTAGCCAAGGTCCACCCGGGCTTTAACGCCATCCATATTACTTATATCATTATTAGTAAGAGATATACAGTATTTAGCCCCGCCTTCCACTTGACAGATGACTGCCGCGAAGGGAGCCATAAGGATCTTCCAATCCAAAAACTGGCACCCAGGCACCTATGGTGCATGCATGCATGTATTCATGATAGACTTCACAGTGAACAAATAGAAAGCGACTACTCTCTCCCCACCCTTGACTTCGAAATACCCTTCAGAAAGTACTTCCCAACAAGGGAGGAGTGGAGCTCAAATAAAACCATCTGACTGACTCGAGTTCCATCCATGTTTATACGGGCGGGTCAAAGATGGAAAAGAAACAGGCGCGGGCATCTTCTCCGAACTGTTAAACATGCACTGCTCTATCAGACTACCTGACTAGGTTGACAGTCAAGCGGCCTTCAAAGCAATTTCGGTTATAGAAATCAAATCTCAAGGTTCTTGGAACACAACATTCGATCACTCTGTGCTGGGTCCCAGGCCACAGGGACATAACCGGAAACGAGGTAGCAGATGAACTTGCCAGGAAAGGGCTGAATCCGACCCATTCCAGTCAATCCCATGGCTTTCCCCACCTCTGTCTGACATCAAGAGAAAGGTGGGCAGGAAAATCATGGAGCTAGCTAATGAAAGGTGGAGTTCCATCCCAACATGTGAGACCACTCGTACGATATGGCCTAGGTTCAACAGCACTAAAACCGATACCCTCCTCCAATGCAGCAGGAAACTGCTGAGGATGATGGCCGGAGCTATCACTGTGGGGACGAAGAGGAGTCTATTGAGACAAAGAACCCTGGGAGAATTTTTCTTCCATGACCTCTGGATATATCAGATATCCTACTAAAATCTCTGGATAGCTGGATGGAGGAGGACGATAATTAGCAACACCTTGAGGTCAGGAGTTTTTCATCACTCGGCGAGTGAAAAGATAGGAAGTGTTTCACCCCTTGGACATGACAATGGGACAAATAGGACCTCAGTGCGGCGCGGTCCCGCCGCGTCATCCCACTAACCTAACCTAAACTAGCCCCCCCCCCCTAGGAACTATTGATTTTGAGGCCATGGGACAAGGAAACAAAGGACGTCAGTAACCAGAGAAGAATCTTCAGCGACTTTGTGTGCGTAGCTGAATACACTCATCAGAAGAAGCCAACAATCAAGCCACATTTCCAGAAAAACAAATAAAAACAAGGTTGCAAGTAATTTTTCATAAAATATTTATTTGTATAAAAGGACACTTACAATTATGCCGGATAATTTCGTTATTATAATATTATTATATATTATAATTTGAATATAATATCCCATCGTTCACTTAAAATGTATGTCCTCAAAATGTACGCAAAAAGAAAACGATAAGTTACATCAAAATAATTTAAATAAATACTACAAAAAAACAAAACCGGCGAATTAAAATTTTCTTCTGTTTCTGTTTTTTTTTTCTTTCTTTTTTGTTTGACAGTAAAAAAATAAGAAATAAAAATTGAAATAAGAAATTCGTGTAAAAAAAGTCCTAAACTAAATGATAGTACATATATATATATAATTTTTTTTCGTTTTCTTTATTTATACCTACTCATATTCATAAATGTAAAAAAAGGTGTGATTATGCGTTGGACAAGCCTTCGAAAATTCAAAACATAAAAAAAATGTTAATACTTAAATGAACTACAAGCGACTTGTGCGATACATAGTCTCGCATAATTAACACAATAAATATATAACTAAATAAAATTTATCTCTACATGTCTAATGTCTGGTAAAAAAAAAAAAAAAACATTCCTAAATCGATTTATCAAGATAAAGAAGGATACATCCCAAGCTCAAGTAACTGAAAATCATACTTTCGTTTGTTTTTAGTAAATATCTTTTGTTTTGTCTTAATGCTTAACTATCAGTTTACACAGGCATAGTTTAAATGGTACGTATTATTATGTTTTTCTTTCCTTTTCATTCGTTAGTACATATTTGTATTTTTTTTTTTAGTAAAAAAGTAAAAAACTATCATTGGATTTTCAATCAGTCGAACAATAGGATGTGCATATACATGCGCATGTGCATCTGCATGTGTATGTCTTCTACAATTAAATACCTCTGTGTTGTACGATGATTTATATCTTTTCTTTCTTATTTTTTTTTTTGCTTTGTTTTAATACATAGTATACCTAACGTTAGTGTGCACTTTGTTGAACAGATGGTTTTCGGCTGAACAAAGTGTGTGCGCGTTCATTTGGGCATACCTACAAATCGAGGTACGCCGAAACAAAGTTTAATTTTCTTTCTTTTTGTTTTCTTCTAAAGTCACTAAGATTATATTGTATAGTTCGTAGTAGGAAATATGTAGACGATGCTGTAGGTATTCAGGACATGTTGCTCTTACAACAAAACGAAGAAGACTAGAAGAAGAAGCAACAATTTACAAAACATAAAAAACACATACATATTACATATAATTACATTCTTGTAAAAAATGTCATCGGGGGCTGATTGTTCACAACGTGATTGATTGATTGCTGGCGCTCGTTCGAGTGCTTGCAACAAAGAATCACGTTACAAAACTCAATCGAAAGCCCCCACATAATCGAATTGAATACAAAAGAAGAAATCCTGATGGATCAATATAATTGATATACATATACTAATTGTAATAATAATAAGTAAGTGCGAGCTAAATTAATTGCACCTATACTATGTATACAGCACAATATCACTGGTTGCTTCTGACAAAAACTAAATTCTAATTAATAAGATTTTCTTTTTATCTTGTTTTCAATCATTTCCATTTTTTGTTTCTTTTTCTAAATCAACCCAATTTTCGATTGTGTTCCCTATATTTATATTTACGTTTTTTCTTGTTGTTTAATTAATAACTATTGGAATTTGCCGGGTAAGGTTATAGAATTAGAGAAATGTTGTTTCTAGTCGAATGGTTTCATTTTTTTGTTTCTTTTTTTCTTTCGTTTCATGTTATTTCCGGTGTTATTTGGCACCATTATAATATTGCTGTACTCATTGTTTGCTAATAAATTATTGATGGCTAATTCTTCTTCATCGGCGCGATGCAACAACTGCGATCATATGACGGAGCATTGGCTCGGGTGAGCATGTTTTTGGATCACATTTCATTTGTCCATCGCCACCACACCTGCGGGGAAAATTGTAAAAAATAATTTTATTTTAGATTTGTTAAAGCATATATATATATATTTTAAGCAAACAGAGCTAATCATTATTCACAATTTTTACTCGAAATCGAGCTTTAAAACTCTTCTGACGCATTCAGCTAGCGAGAATGTAAAATTATCTTGTGTTAAGGCCTTAAAGCTGTCATATTCTGACGATGACAGCTGGCAACAAAAGTCAGTCAACAGGACTTGATAATCTGTTACATTCACCAATGTTGAACGATCGCGAGATATTTGAAGAAAAACCCGCTATTGTCTACCAACAAATGATAAATTTAGGGATTTCATTCAAATCACATCCTGCTTGGATCAGAAAATGTTTTTCTCAACCGTGTTACTGTCTAATCAACAGGTCATGCCTCACCAAAAGGTCGGCTTAAACTGGCGTCAGGCCAGTCAAATTTAAGTCTCACGTTGAATTCGCGAGCAAAACTGGCTGAATTTATGACAGTTAAAGCTGTCAACGCTTCAACTGTCAGACTATAACCAAAAGTCTAACTTAAGACCTTGATACAATGACTTGCTAGCGTCAGTTATCTTTTGGCTTCACAGCGAATTAATGGTTTTACTCAAATGTCAGTTTTTTTTTAAAATCTTTCATAGTTTGACAATACTTACGTGCAATGCATGCATGGTCCACTGGCTGAATCAATTTTATCGCCCACTTTGTATGACTTTCCACTGATATGGCAACCATTCTTCTCGGCGGCGCCTCGATAGGCATGATGCAGGAAATGAGGCGGCAATGTGGTGCTTGTCGTTGTTGTGCTTGTTGTGATATTAAGTACGGTTGCCATTGACACAGGACACTCGTAGCGTGGACAACAGAAGCCACTGATTGGTTCCTCGTGACATCCGGAAATTGGTGGTGGGCAAGATTGTTGCAAGCAGATAATGTCGCTTCTGAAGCAGAAGCAGAAATCACATGGATCGTCGCGTGGAATTTGTTGAGCGGAGACAAAGAGTTTGCCACCATAGCGGCAAGTGCCGGGTCCAAAGACTTCGGTTTCATCCTCATCGGTGTATTCGTCTTCGGTGTACGATGGATATTGTGGGGGAACGTGTCCGTAGCTGGGTGGCTGGTAGTGTGATGTGGGTGCGCTTGTCACAGCTTGTGGCGTTGTGGATGGTACAGTGATTGGTGCAGATGTGGATGGTGATGCGTATACGGGGCGTGAAGTGGGCTTGTATTCAGGAACTGGCTCGTCAATTTTATCACTGGCATTGATTGCAGGCGCAACGGTGGTCAGATCAAGTTGTGGGAAGAATGGGAGCAGGGTGCTTAGAAGTGGAGTCTCTTCGTCGGATGTGGCAATTGGTTTCGGCAGGTCTGTGTTGTACTTGTCATCGGTTTGAACAATTGGCACCTCTGCGGCGATGACACTTTCGGTTACGGGCGCTTCTTCCTTCTGATCTTCCGCGGATGTTTCAGGGGCTTGTGGTGTTTCTGAAGACTCCACTGGAGCTGCGGCTGGAATGACCTTTTCTGTGACCACTGGAGCCTCTGGCTCTTCTTCTTCGGACGACGAGGTCGAGAGCTCTTCTGAGGATGTGACTGGTTCTTCTTCTGTCTTAACGTCGAGGATCGGCAGAATGCTTGTCAGTTCTTCGACGCGCTCGGTGACGAACTCAGCGATAGTCTGAACCTTAACGTCTTCCTTTGGAGCTTCAACAAGTTCTGGCTTCTCGGGAGATTCCTCTACAGAGGGAGCAGCTGTTTCGGATTCCACTGATGTGCTACTGAGAGATGGGACAGTGGTTGGTGCAAGATCTCCTGAGGCAATGGTAGTGGCGGCTTCCTTCTCCTTTTCCGATTCTTCCGATTCTGATGAGGATTCCTCTTCGGTTTGGCCAGCTGTCTCTGCGGAGCCCTCAATTTCTGCCTCTGTAGCTTCGTCGGCCGAGATTGGCTTGTCAGTGGCGGATTGTTTGTCATCAATAGCGATCTCTGGTTTTCCAGTTGGAGCGACAAGCTCTTCTTCGTCCTTGAGAACGGATGGTTTCTCTGGTTGAGCTACTGCGACCACTGGTCCCTTATCGCCGCTTGAAGATTCCTTGTCCTCTTCGCTTGCTTCCTCGGTGGACTCTGATGATTCTCCCTTCGTTGGCAGTACAGTGTCAACAGATGATTCATCTGAAGCGGGTGTCTTGTCTGTGGCTGCTGGCATTTCCTCTTCGACGGAGCTCTCTGTGGGAACTGCGGCATCCTTGATGATCTCCGGTACCACTTCTTGGACTAAGACTTGATCGCCCGAGACTGGTTTGCTGGTTTCCGTTGCGGCTTCATCAATAGACACGATTTCTGGAAGTTCTGTCGCCGCGATTGTGGGCTCAACTCCACTGAGTGACCCATCTTCTGCAGACGGTACCAATGCAGGCAATTCTGTTTTCTCATCGTATTGTTCAGTGGTCACATCGTCGGTTTTATCCAGATCCAAAACTGGAGCTTGGGTGAGTGTTTCTGGTTCTTGGTCGGATCCATCCTCTGAGCCACGATCGGTCTTGGGAGGTGTCAGGTCACCAGTGGCATCTACGGCTGGTTTATCGGTGAGGGCTTCGACCTCCTTGTCGCTAACGTCAGCAGATGAAACAGTGGCTGGAGATTCTGGTTCGCTATCCTGAGCAGTTGCTCCTTCAGTGGTTGCCAAGAGTTCTTCGTCCTTTTCGATTGAACCTTCTGTGGAGAGGGAAACGGGTGCGGTGTCTTCTTCTCCTGAGGATTCTGTGGAGTCTTCCTTTTCGATTGGCTTGACGGATGCTTCTGTGGAGTCGAGTTCCTTAACGGGGGCAGAGTCCAGTGGTGCTTCAGTTGAGTCCAAGTCCTCTTCACCAGCAATACTGGCTTTGATGGTTGTTGGGCTGATTGGTTCTCCGGCAGCAATCTCGTCTTCAGCGTTGGCAAGGACAGTTGTGCTTTCAGGAATCTCGGCGTCGACTGGGACTTCGTCGCCTGTTTCGACAGCTTGAACTGGAGCAGCGGTATCGGAAGTTTCTGAGACAGTGGACGCGGTTGTAATATCAACTTGCTGTTCATCCATCTCAACTGGAACCTGGGCCAAGGGTTTCTTTTCTTCTGAAACTGTCACCTCTTCATCCTTCTCCTCGGATGTTGGAATTTCATTTTCATCGACTGCAGGGGCAAGTGTGGTTGGAACTTGTGGTGTCACATCTTCTTGGACTGGAGCGGATGTTGGACTGGATCCTTCTTCAGATTCTTCTTCTGACGATGCCTGCTCAGTGATTGCTGGAGCACCAGTTGGACTGACTAATACTTCGTTATCTTCATCTACCTCGACCTCTGTGACTGTGGGCTTGGGCAGTTCCTCTTCGGTTGGTTTGTCGGTGGTTTCTGGTGCGGCTTCAGCTGGAACAGTGATCTTTTCCTCTTCTTTTTCCGGTGTGAGTTCAGCTGGAGCACTTGTGGTTCCGGCGATCTTGTCCTCTTCCTCAGATGCAACTTCTTCCGAGATCGGTGCGCCGGTTGGGCTGACGGTGTCGTCTTCCTTTCCTGGTGCGAGTTTAGCTGGAGCACTGGTGGTTCCGGCGATCTTGTCCTCTTCCTCAGATGCAACTTCTTCCGAGATCGGTGCGCCGGTTGGGCTGACGGTGTCGTCTTCCTTTTCTGGTGCGAGTTCAGCTGGAGCACTTGTGGTTCCGGCGATCTTGTCCTCTTCCTCAGATGCAACTTCTTCCGAGATTGGTGCGCCGGTTGGGCTGACGGCGTCGTCTTCCTTTTCTGGTGCGAGTTCAGCTGGAGCACTGGTGGTTCCGGCGATCTTGTCCTCTTCCTCAGATCCAACTTCTTCCGAGATTGGTGCGCCGGTTGGGCTGACGGTGTCGTCTTCCTTTCCTGGTGCGAGTTTAGCTGGAGCACTGGTGGTTCCGGCGATCTTGTCCTCTTCCTCAGATCCAACTTCTTCCGAGATTGGTGCGCCGGTTGGGCTGACGGCGTCGTCTTCCTTTTCTGGTGCGAGTTCAGCTGGAGCACTGGTGGTTCCGGCGATCTTGTCCTCTTCCTCAGATCCAACTTCTTCCGAGATTGGTGCGCCGGTTGGGCTGACGGCGTCGTCTTCCTTTCCTGGTGCGAGTTTAGCTGGCGCACTGGTGGTTCCGGCGATCTTGTCCTCTTCCTCAGATCCAACTTCTTCCGAGATTGGTGCGCCGGTTGGGCTGACTGCATCCTCTTCCTTTTCGCTGGATCCGTCTTGGACGGCCGGTTGTTCGGTAACAGAAGCACTTGGTTGACTAGGGATCACATCCTTGTCGGATTCTTCTTGCGAAACTGGTGCAAGAGTTCCTGAAATTGGTTCTTCTTCGGCTGAAGTTGGTGCAACAGATGCAGAAAGGGATTCGTCCTTCTCGGTTGACTGTTCCACTGGTTTCTCTTGCTCTGGTTTGACAGCTTCGACGACTGGATATTTGTCAGCTTTGTCGGAGATTTCGGGTTGGGTTTCAGTCTTCTTGGGGGGTTGTACCAGAGTGAGCAAGGTGCTGACTGGAGCTTCGGGTTCCATGACCTTCTCGGTGCTTTCCTCTGCCTTGTCGCCGCTGATTGGCTCTGCTGGTTCCTTAGTCTCTGTCTCTGCGGGCAGCTCGGTGTCATCCTTGGTGTGCGACATTTCCTCTGGAGTTGCTGGTTTTTCGTACTCGATTTCAGACATTATTGTGCTGCCTTCAACTGGTGCCGAGAGTGTGGATTGTTCGACTGGAACAACTTCTTCAGCTTGGTCTGGCTTGCCCTTCACAACCTCTTGGGAGTCGATCTCTGGTTTTTCGGCACTTTCCTCATCGCTTTCGTCAGCATCTCCGCCTAAAACGGAAGTTAAAGAAGGAGCTTCGGCGTCAATTTCTGGTTGGATCTGCTTGACGGTTGTGGGTTCAAGCTCAGGCTCCTCGGTGGCGAAAATGCTCTCATCAATCTTGGGCGCTCCGAGACCAGATTCAACTGGAACGTCAACCTTAGGTCCCTCCGATTCAGCTGGGATGTCAACCAGGACGGGTTGGACTGTGACTTGTTCTTCTGGTTTGTCTTCAGCGGCCTTGAGTGTGGTGCTTTCTTGAATAACGGATGGAATGTCCTCTTGCTTCTTCTCGGTGGAGGTCTCTTCCTCGCCTGCTCCTTCAGCAGATGACTCCTTCTCGGCTTCTTCATCCTTAACATGAGACATGGGCAGCTCAGGGGCCACAGTTGGAACTTCAATATCTACTGATGATGGCGTTGATGATTCCTCAGCTGGCGCTGGTGCTTCCGCATCAGAGCTTGACATTTTGGGTGGAGCAGTGGCTTCATCGGTCTCAGATTCCTCTGCGGGTTTCTTGGAGGCGATCTCTGCTGGCAGCTCTCCACTAGACTCCTCTTCTGACTCGGTTGACTTAACTGGTTCCTCTGCCTTCATTACGGACTCGTCCAAAAGTCCTGGATATGGTTTGGGTGGAGCAAGGGTTGTGTATGCGATCTCTTCATCTTCGATCAAGGCAGGCGTAGTTGGGCGCTGGTCTTCGGCGAAGCTGTCAACGCCGCAAATATATTGTGGGCAACAATTGTCGGTGGCGGCTTCGTCGAGGACGCAATTGTTTGGTTTCGGTGGCTCTTCGCATTGGACGCGCTTGCAAACAATAATGCTGTTGGCGCAGCTACAGGATGCTTCACAAGGACTGGAGGTTGGGACCGAGGCGTTGTTTGCGTATGTTTCATCATTGACCAGGCAGTCACCTTCGCCAGGAATTGCTGCTGGAATGATCTCGTCTGATTGCTCTCCACTTCCCTCGGCAGCTTCTACAATCTCTGATGATTCTTCGTCAGAGACTGAGAATGAGGACACGGTGGTGCGGTCAATGTCCTTCTCTCCGAGTTCTTCGTGCTTGTCGCCTTCTTCTTCGCTTGCCTTCTCAGGCGAGGAAACGGTTGTAGAATCGGGAGTAATTAATTCTGGTTCTGGTTTGACTGCTTCCTCTTCTTCGCTTGGTGTGGAAGGTTCAGCGCCAGCAGCAGAAGAAGGAATCCTAACTCCTGTGACCTCATCCTCTTGTTGTTCCTTTTCGAGAGTAGGTGAAATGGTCGTTGAATCTGGGGTCTTGCTGTCATCCTTCTTGTCGGAGACCTCTTGTGCTTCCTCAGACGGGGCAATGGTTGTTGCATCCTTGACTTCGATCTCTTCTTCCTTGTCCAGGTCGGTAATGGCAGATTCCTCGGAGGCGGCAATTGTGGTAGACTCCACGACACCTTCTTGTGGCTTGGGTTTAATCTCCTCTTCTTCAGCACTTGGAATTTCAGAGTCGGCAGCTGATGTAGCAATAGTCGTCGCGTCCTTTCCACCATCTTGCGATTGTTCCTTATCTTCTTCTGATTCGGGAGCTGAAGCAGCAATAGTTGATGAATCAACATTTTCCACTTCTGGTTGAACCTCAACGTCTTGTTCTTCGGCGCTTGGAGCTTCCACGTCGGCAGCAATTGGAGCAATGGTTGTCGAGTCTAAGATTCCTTCTTGAGGTTGTTCCTTCTTATCTTCGGAATCTTCAGATTCTGTTTCAGCGTCTAAGGCGGATACACTTGAAGATTCAACAATTTCTGGTTCTGGTTTAGTCTTAAGCTCTTCGTCCTCAGCGCTTGGAGTACCTTCGTCGGCAGCAGAAGCAGAGAGCGTCGTCGATTCAACGATTGTTTTCTCGGGTTCTTCCTTGTCTTCTTCGGATTCAACGGCTGGAGCAGCAAGAGTGGATGATTCAGCAATTCCTCCTTCGGGCTTAATCTTGAGTTCCTCTTCTTCAGCGACGGCTGCAGATGGTGCAACGGTTGTTGAGTCGATTAATCCTTCTTCGGATGAGTCCTTGTCTTCTTCGGAGGCTGGTGCCTCTGGTTCAACAGCTGGAGCAGCAAGAGTGGATGATTCAGCAATTCCTCCTTCGGGCTTAATCTTAAGTTCCTCTTCTTCAGCGACGGCTGCAGATGGCGCAACGGTTGTTGAGTCGATTAATCCTTCTTCGGATGAGTCCTTGTCTTCCTCAGAGGCTGGTGCCTCTGGTTCAACAGCTGGAGCAGCAAGAGTGGATGATTCAGCAATTCCTCCTTCGGGCTTAATCTTGGGTTCCTCTTCTTCAGCGATGGCTGCAGATGGCGCAACGGTTGTTGAGTCGATTAATCCTTCTTCGGATGAGTCCTTGTCTTCTTCAGAGGCTGGTGCCTCTGGTTCAATAGCTGGAGCAGCAAGCGTTGATGATTCAGCAATTCCTCCTTCGGGCTTAATCTTGAGTTCCTCTTCTTCAGCGACGGCTGCAGATGGTGCGACGGTGGTTGAGTCGATTAATCCTTCTTCGGATGAGTCCTTGTCTTCTTCGGAGGCTGGTGCCTCTGGTTCAACAGCTGGAGCAGCAAGAGTGGATGATTCAGCAATTCCTCCTTCGGGCTTAATCTTGGGTTCCTCTTCTTCAGCGATGGCTGCAGATGGCGCAACGGTTGTTGAGTCGATTAATCCTTCTTCGGATGAGTCCTTGTCTTCTTCGGAGGCTGGTGCCTCTGGTTCAACAGCTGGAGCAGCAAGAGTGGATGATTCAGCAATTCCCTCTTCAGGCTTAATCTTGAGTTCCTCTTCTTCAGCAATTGGGATCTCAGCGTCAGCAGCGGAAGGTGCAACTGTTGTCAAATCAACTAAAGCTTCCTCAGCTTCGTCCTTGTTTTCTTCAGAGTCTGGTGCTTCTGGTTCAACATTAGCACCACCAAGAGTCGACGACTCAACGATTTCTTCTTCTGGTTTGACCTTGAGTTCCTCATCTTCAGCGCTTGGAATTTCGGCGTCACTGGCAATTGGCAAAATGGTAGTCGAATCGGCAGGAAGGCTAACGACCTTTGGAGCAACGGTTGTACCATCAAGGAGTTCGTCTGAATCAGATTCTCCAGAGCCCTGTTCAGGTTCAAGTTTGTCCTGATCGACATCAGTTACTGATGGTTCCTTCTCTTCTCCACTTTGTCCGATGGATGGAACAATGGTGGTCACTTCGTCTTTGACTTCCTCCTCTTCCTCGCTTGGGGCCTTGACATCAGAGACGGCCGCAGTGGTTGTGCTGTCAATAATTTCCTTCTCGGGTTCGCCCTTGAGTTCTTCTTCGGATTCGGTTTCCTCTACAGCCGATGGAGCAACGGTTGTGGCATCAGGGATGGTCTTCTCTGGTTCGCCCTTCACCTCCTCTTCATCAACTTCGACTTCTCCAGCAACGGATGGAGCAAGGGTAGTAGCGTCAATAATTTCCTTCTCAGGTTGTTCGTCGGTTGTGGTCGTTGGCTTCTCCTTTGATTCTTCCTCTGACGACGTGCCCTCCTCCTCAGACTCTTGACTTCCGCTGAGATTAGTTTCGGTGGCAGATTCGGCAATCGGGAGTGCAGTAGTTTGTGATGTTGGCTCAGGGACGTCTTCTGGCACTGGTTTGCTGGATGTGTCTGTGACCTCTTGTACAATAGCTGGGATTTCCTCTCCTTCTTCAAGTGGTTTCTTATCTTCAGCTGAGCTTTCGGCGCTCTCCTTCTTAGGCGGCCTGACTCCGTACTCGTCTCCTACTTCGCTTGAGGTTTCTTCAGATTCAACTGGTGCGGCTGTAGCGTCGTCAGTCTTGACCACGAATACTGGTTCCTCAGGCTTAACGGACGGTTCCTCTTCTTCACTGACTGCCGATGGTATCGTGGTGCTGTCAACTTCGACCGAGGGCAGTTTGTCCTTCACCTCACCATCAACATCGGGTACAACTGGAGCACTTGTGGGTGCAATAGCATCTTCGTCACTCTTATCGGTCACCTCAGTCTTGTGATCGCCAACTTCTGGCATGCTGATGTCGCTGTCTTCGCCTTCAGTGACCATTTCATAGACCGGAGAAGCTGATGATGCCTCGACGATGCTTTGGTCAATCTTATCTCCGGCTTCTGGTTCCACTGAGGTTTCCTTTGATGGCACAGAGCTTTCCGATGACGACTCCTTCTCTTCTTCTTCCTCTGGGAGAGCGATCTTCTTTGGTGGGGCTTCTGAAGATGGCACGACTGGTTTTTCTGCAAGATCGATCAGGGCTGGTTTCTTCTCCTCCACATCCTCTTCGCTCTTTTCAATCGAAGCGGTGGTTGTGAGGTCGACTGGCTCTGCGATTTCTGCTGATGTCTCCTTCTCTTCATCTTCCTCTGGGAGGGCGATCTTCTTTGGTGGAGCTTCGGAGGATGGCGCAAGTGCTTCCTCTCCAAGATCGGCAACAGCTGGCTTCTTCTCCTCGTCTTCTTCTTCAGACTTCTCGATCGAAGAGATGGTCGTTACATCGGCTTGTTCGGCGATTTCAGATGATGTCTCCTTCTCTTCGTCTTCCTCTGGGAGGGCGATCTTCTTTGGTGGAGCTTCGGAGGATGGCGCAAGTGCTTCCTCTCCAAGATCGACAACAGCTGGCTTCTTCTCCTCGTCTTCTTCTTCAGACTTCTCGATCGAAGAGATGGTCGTTACATCGGCTTGTTCGGCGATTTCTGATGATGTCTCCTTCTCTTCGTCTTCCTCTGGGAGGGCGATCTTCTTTGGTGGAGCTTCGGAGGATGGCGCAAGTGCTTCCTCTCCAAGATCGGCAACAGCTGGCTTCTTCTCCTCGTCTTCTTCTTCAGACTTCTCGATCGAAGAGATGGTCGTTACATCGGCTTGTTCGGCGATTTCTGATGATGTCTCCTTCTCTTCGTCTTCCTCTGGGAGGGCGATCTTCTTTGGTGGAGCTTCGGAGGATGGCGCAAGTGCTTCCTCTCCAAGATCGGCAACAGCTGGCTTCTTCTCCTCGTCTTCTTCTTCAGACTTCTCGATCGAAGAGATGGTCGTTACATCGGCTTGTTCGGCGATTTCTGATGATATCTCCTTCTCCTCCTCTTCCTCTGAGAGGGCGATCTTCTTTGGTGGAG
This sequence comes from Eristalis intricaria, assembly GCA_964034865.1. Taxonomy (NCBI): domain Eukaryota; kingdom Metazoa; phylum Arthropoda; class Insecta; order Diptera; family Syrphidae; genus Eristalis; species Eristalis intricaria. Next base: position 109,237,535 of record OZ035873.1, on the reverse strand, counting down.
CTTCGGAGGATGGCGCAAGTGCTTCCTCTCCGAGATCGGCAACAGCTGGCTTCTTCTCCTCGTCTTCTTCTTCAGACTTCTCGATCGAAGAGATGGTCGTTATATCGGCTTGTTCGGCGATTTCTGATGATGTCTCCTTCTCCTCCTCTTCCTCTGAGACTGCGATCTTCTTTGGTGGAGCTTCGGTAGATGGCGCCAGTGGCTCTAGTCCGAGATCGGCAACAGCTGGCTTCTTCACTCCTTCTTCCTCTTCTGCTTCTTCGCTCTTTTCAATCGAAGAGATGGTCGTTGATTCACCGGCTGGTTTCTGTAGATCCTCCACACTGCTGACATCCTCCTCCAGGGATTCCTTCTCAGTCGAGGACTCATCGGGTTGGCTGGCTGCGATTGGTGCCACTGTTGTTAGGTCTAGATCGATTTCTGTTTCTTGAGCTGGGGTTAGTTCTTCTTCGTTCGCAGTCGTTTCTTCGTCTTGTTTCTGGGGCTCTTCACTTAGTGGAGCGATCGTGGTTGCATCCTTGGCAACTTCTGATTCCTTTTCCTTGGTATCAGTTTCAATTGGCGCTTGAGTCGAATCATATTCCTTATCTTCGTCGATAATGGTATGAGTGTCTTCAAGTTCGTCTTCAGTCTTATGAGTTGTGGCAATTTCGATTGGTAAAGCTGTGGTTGCTTGTGGAATTTCTTCTTCTTCGGATTGTTTCTCTTCGTCTTCTTCTTCTGAAATGACTGGGGTCTCTGTGGCTGATGGAGCTTGCCCCAGTTCCAAATCTGGCTGTTGTGTGAGTGTCTCTGGGGCCTCTGTTGCCGCTATCTTGTCATCAATGTGCTCCTGGAGCTGAACATCTTCCTGTGAGACAGATTGGTGCAGGTGATCGCTTGGAACTGATGGCGCTGATGTGATTGCTGGGATCTCAGCACTCAATGGGGATTCTGTGAGGGCGCTATCATCGTCGCAAACGTAGTTACTTGGGCAACATTCACCGGCAGCTGGTGGCAGGGCACGGCAAGTCTTTGCACCCGATTCCAGAGTTGGCATCTCGCATTCCTGGACGGCGCAAACAATGTCACCGCGCATACAGTAGCAGTGCTCACACGAGCTCTTGCCAGTGATCGATGCACCATCAGCATAGACTTCACCGTTGTGCACACAGTCGGTCGAGATAAGTGGGCTTGCTGTCGAGGTGAGGATGTATCCAGGCGTTGGTCGTACAGTGGTGGTGGTTGTTGAGTGGTCTTCCAATTCCAAAAGTTCATTCTCGTGATCTGCAAGGAAATATGGGTGCTTAGTGATTGGATTTGATGCATTTGTAGTGGTCTCGACTTACCGCAGTTGTATCTGACAGGGCAGCAGGAACCTTTGTTGTAAATCGGTTGGCAACCATCGATGTGGAGGGTACATTCTTGCATCAGACATGAGGTACGGTTCCGGATGCAGTAGCACAGTTCGCATGGCTTGTTTGGATTCGATGGCAATTGGGCGCCTTCTGGGAAGAATTTGCTATCAATGTTGCAACCGTATTTCTCTGGAATGCTCAGTTCAGTGCCAGGTGCGTTCGTTGCCAACTGATGATTGTGACTAACATCAACTCGAACTAAATTGAGAATGATTAGGTAAACAGAGGGAGAGAGACAGGCATTCAGGAGCATTACCTTCGGGACATGTGATGATTGGGCAGCACTGGTCTTCTCGCTTTTCGACGGTACAATCATGACCGATCGGCTTCGTGAAAGGGCACACGCGCAGGTAACACATCAGCATCTTATTGTGGCAAGTACAGTTAAGGCATGGCTCGTTTGTTAATATTCTGTTTCCTTCGTTGTAATGGTTGTAGTTGTAGTAGCATCCTTCTACAAGTTGAAGAAAATGAATGGAGTTGAATTAATTGGGGGCTGATTGGCGGATTCCAGGCGAATTCGAATTCAGCTGGAGGCGACTTTAGTTTTTAAGAATGAGAGAGACTTTGAATTTTTAAGAATGAACCAAAGTCCTTTGAACGTTCGTAGACAGTAGTCTTGACAAGTATAGTGTCAAAAATGATGTTTAAGGATGTACAGTCTAATTATATGCCTTCTCTCAAATTTAAAGCCAACATCCCGGACAAATAGGGAACACAGAACCCGTCTCTTTGCTTCGCCCTGTTGCCAGTTTTCCCCTGAATCGTTGCAAGCATTCACGCATTTTTTCCCTTCGATCCTAATCCGCTGAACAAACTTCCGATGAGAATTCCGCCAATCTTAAGACCGGAATATCAAGCTGAACACACACATCAAATTGTGCACATTATTACTTAATCGTAAAATATTTATTTAAATGACTCAAGATGCACAGCAGCCCATGCACGGTGAGTTGGGACACGAACGAATGCATGCCAACGAGGCGAATGGATGACCACTGCAGCCGGCTTCTTGGCTCGACTATCCTATGTGCGCGCATAATTTAACTCTCCGTCCCAGTCTCCGTCCGCACACACATGGCATTCAAGTTCAATTTGTATTGGCATCTATTGCCCTTTAACAATGTGTAATCGCATGCAAAGCACTCAAACTCAACACAATGTGATGGCTGATTGTTGGAGCACGAGCAATTTGAATGTGATACGATTTAATTGGATTGCCATCAAGCTCCGAATTGACTTATAATTTCATGGCACCCTCATCTCCATAAATCAGAGCCGGCAGCCAACTTCACAGGGAGGCCCGGCGCAGCGGTGAGTTGCTGACACGAATCCAAAAACGGAAACGCTTGAAACTAATCTCCTGCGGCATCACAGAGCTCCTGTAGATGGGATGCATAATCTGTCATTTGTAAAATTAAGACACAAATGATTAACTCAAAACTTTCGTGTGAATGGCCAGTGTGTGTGTGTGTGTGTGTGCGCCCATCTGAGAAAACAGGTAGTCATCGGCAATCGCCATCGTCAACAATCACCGACTGCTGGTAATGAATCGGGTGGAGATAACGTTACAGGCGCGTCATGTTCATACCGGGGATACGGATATGACGTTGCCGCACCGCGCATCTTACTTGGAACGGCGGCGCGGCGGCGACGCCAGTTCATTTCGTTGCATGGTTGTCACTAATTGAAATGTGTCCCAACGACGACAGCAACTACCACGGACCGCGAAGACGATGTGGCTGATTCCAACGACGTTGCCCATGATCATAATGATAACGATGAGATGACAGCGACGACACCGTCGGTGTCAATAATCTCATTCATTAATTGGTTATGTATATTATGTGCGCCGGGGTAATTAAATTCAGGACGACATCATTTTATTGGACTCACTCCAGCACAAATGTCTGAGATTCACGGTGAAATATGCGATTCTCTCGGCAGGCTTTCGGGTTTGAGGGATAATTGGCTACAAATTGATTTAACCTGTTCTCGGAGAATTATTGATATTGATTGCGGTGTTGCCTGTGGAGATAATGAGGTACCTACGTTGCAAGGTGGGCAGGATGTGTGTGCTGGGAAATAAATTATCATGAGAACGTAGGCCTGCAGAGAACATGTTATGTATGTAAATTCGTCGTAATTTATCAATATCAAAGTTGGGTCGTTTTGCAAGATTCCAGCAAGAATTTAAGTGGAGTCCTTTTTCTGGTAAAGTTCTGTTTGGTTTTGAATTTCAAGCACTGTTGTTGAATTTACTACCATGGTTACACCAAGTCGAAATCAAATGATTTCGCTTATGCATGGCGAAACCTATTAGATTTGAAGAATTTTGATGAAATCTCCCGATTTCGTCGAAAAGTCAATCAAAAATGGACATCAGGAGACGTAAGTCAATGTAATCAATTGAGCGAATACACAGTGGTGGTAAGTTTCGTTCAACTTTGTTCACTTTAGTCGCGGTGAAATCAATCTTTTGTTGGTTTATTATAAGCCTTAAGATCTGACAATACATTTGTAAGTGTACTTCAAATCACTACTAGTTGAGCCTAAAATTATTGTCACATTTCCCATTCAGTTCTTTCGTTCAGTTTTGACATAAACTCATCTTTTATTTCAGTTAATTATAGCTCTGGCTTAAATCTCCCATTCAGTTCGGTCTTTCAATTACAAAACGATGCCAAATTTCATTGTCTCTTGCCAACCAGATTTTGCACTAGCTTATAATTTGCGTATCATGTTCGCTTGAGTGAACAAACTACTTTCAACAGACCCATTGTGATCGAAGGCAAACAGTTAATAACCCCTTCAAATATGTATCCATAAATTGTAACAAGTGTCATTGAAATTTTGAAAATCCACGAAAAGTGTTTCTTTCGTTTCTGATACGACTAATTCAGGTGAATTGATTTGAATTGAAATGATTACAAATTGAATGGGCATCTATTGTATAAAATTATGTCAGCTAATATGTTTGTGTGCTGACATTGACTAATCAAATTGCGTGATGTATTGAATTATTGTGCAAAGAGTTTTCCTCATCGAATTGGGCTTTTATCAAGATTGATTGGAGGTTTGTTAGATTTAAGCACACAAATTGCTCTTCTTATTTGAAGCTCAAACTTTTGATTTTGTCTGGGTTTTAACGATGGGAACTGTAATGGAGATTGGTGTCTTTGTCCGTATAAAGGTTTGACCTTGCATTGATGTGACTTGGTAGGAAACATTTTTTTGGTGGCTTTGTCACTTATTTCTGACCAAAAATGGAATTCCCACATTGCATAGGTTTAAGTCAAACGAAAAGTAATAATAAATCTTTAAAATTTAAGTGTTTATCCGTCTCTGCTATTGAGGAGGAACAAATTTTCGAACATGTTCCATCTTCAATTTGCCTGCACCACTTTACCGACACCACATTGCCGACATCAGAATCGACTGAATTTTAAGGGTGTTGTAACATTTTTAATCAATGGATATTTAATTGAAAATTGTGTCTTTTTAGTTTGAAACACTTGTAGACTGTGTTAAAGCTGCCTTAACATCTTCTGGAGTTAGGAGACATTGTGATCATAGCCGAGGCCAGGTCTTAAAACTTTAAAATCACTGGATAAATGGTTTGAGAGTTAGTAGATCAAAATTCTTCATTATTGAAAGTAGATCCTAATGTTTGCAACTAATTGCGGCGTAAAGAGTAAATTGTTTGCCACCTCTGTTTTGTTTTAATTTGTCGCAACTGTCCACAACTCTTGCATATTTGTGTATCATAGACCCAAGAGCCAGCACAATTGTTGGTTGATTGCGGCAGTGCCAGTAAATTTGCTGACAGCTATGGTCTTGAAGTAGGTAAACATTGAAACCACAACGAAATCGAAAGCCATTAGCGATCAACAAACAGATTGATCGTCTAGAGATCCATCGATGGGCTTTCCTAGTATGTCATGCGCCAGTCGCTCCGACAGTGAACCACCTACTTCAAGTGATGATTAATTAGATCTTGACAGGCGTGTAACTTTCAATTTCATCGACGACCGATGACATGTGTCAGTCTCTTGAATGCTTACCTGAATACTGTTGCATATCGGCGTGAACATCTTGAACTGGAGCTGAAATTGAAAAGAAAAAAAAATACACATTAATGTTAAATGCTTGATTTTGACACGCAACGTAGATTATATTGAAATACAACCAAAGCCGGTAATGAGATACACTGCAGCTAGGTTCGGTAATAAAAATAAAAATCTTGTTGGCTGCAATGGGAAATGCAAGAAATGGAAAATGCCCAGGAGTGCGTTGGGAAGAAACCTTCAGAAGGAAGTTCAGTCACAGCCAACTGACATTGAAAAGGGAAATAAAACTCTTTTACGATGACGAACCATGAGAACGCCGGCTAAGCACAGCGGCCCATCCGCAGACGAGTGAGGTCCAAGTTGTCGCTAGGTTGTGTTCCACTTGAAGTTACACAGGATTTATGGCAGAGAGAGGGTTTTCGCTTTGATAGGGATGCTATTATACGGAGATACGCGATGTCTATCCACGCACACACTTGTAGGATTCTCTCATGGCGGTAATGCATTTTTCTTCTGTTTTCTGTTTCTGTCCTAAGTCATGTGTGCAAGACGTCGGAACATCTCTGCTGGCTTCTGGTTCTTTGGAAGCACCAGCGGCAACAAAAGACAATGAAACATAACAACAACAAATCGCAACGAAATGGAACGAATGCACAAAATGGCCCTTGCACTGAATTTGAGTTTGACCAGAAGAATTGCGACTGACTTTGTAGTCACTTGCTGTGGGAATAGGTGAACGAAAGCAAGAAGATGATAAACAGCACACAATAACAACAACCACCGCAAGAGCAGTGCTGAAGCACATTAGCATTACCTGTGAGGTACGAAGAAGATGATTATGATGATGAAGAACAAGAACAAGAACAACAAGTACCCGCGAAAAGGTGCTTCTTGTACAGAGTGTACACACACGTACGTGTGTGCATAAACAATTCTGTTCTTTTTTTTTTTTTGTTTAAGTTGAATGACCCATGTGCGCAAATGTACTCTACTCCCAGAGCAAGCAACGTCTTCGCAAGAGTAGTTTCCTTAATTCCTAAGCTGAACTTGAACATGCACACACGCCCGTAGACGCAGACTCGCCTGTTAGCCGGCGCTGATGCTGCTGCTGTTGGCTGTTGGCTGTTGGCTAGAGACGGACGGTGCTGCCAGTTGACCAACCAAGTTTAATAGACAATTTATCACTGTGCGAAAAGTTACCGTGAAATTGAAACTTTGCCGCGGTGTATTGGGGGAGGTTTGGGTGGTCCACGCTACCAATCCGCCTACCGTGAGGCCATCATCATGGTGCGTGTGTTCCCCGGCATACGAGTACATTACACGAGTGTGTTGTGTACTCCTCGCGTCTGATGCCCGCAGGGTGAGAGCAACATTCAAGCATATGCCCATACATAGGCGTGTACGTAGTACGTACATACCAACAATCCCGTGTGCAGAGAACAAAATAAAAATAAAAATGTGGGTAAGAATGGTATCCTCTGCATTAGCACCCCTTTAATGGCAGATGCTGTTGAAAAATCATTTTCGCCAAGATGGTTGTGGTTAATTTATTTCGTTTCCTTCTTTGGCGCTTGTTGTGAGACTTAGTCTCGGACTGAGTTTCGAATTCGGCCTCGGTTTTGGTTGGCGTTCGGCGCTGCGCTGCGTGGCGTTTTCTCGCACCCTGGCACCGCAGCGGCGGCGTCGGTCAGTGCTAATCAGGAGGAAGAGAAACCGAATGCTAAATTACAGATGCATAGAATTTTCATTTTCCTTTGAAACTGATGTAATTTACTTGATTATCCCCGGCGATATGAACTGACGATAGTGGGAAGTTAGTTGGACGGTTGGGAGTTGGGGCGGCTTCACGTTTCGCAAATTATGTGAAAGAACAACACACACACACACACACTGAACTAGACAACTAAGAGGGAACAGGAAGATGAGATGAAGAAGACGAACACACAGGGTCGTTGCGGATGGTATAGCAAGTCATCGACTGCTGAAGGTGGCTACAACAGTCGCATTGCATCTCTTGGCCACGGCCACCACCACCGCCACCACCGCCACCATCCTCCAATATGTATGTTGAATTATTTAACTTGGGCAAATTTAGACTGCACGCGATAGTCTTCTGTTTGGGAATACACTCGCGGAGAGATGTTCTCGCGATGATGGTCATGCATTAGACCATAGATTGGATCTAAGAGGAGCGTAGAGTAGGTGTCATTAAGTGTGCACTGGAGCAGCAACATTGCATACATACTCGTGCACTCGGCTTGTGGTCATATCTTCGATCGATCTAGAACAATTTTCAACGAATCTTATCTAATTGGGGGTACACCGGAGAAAGAAACAAAAAGGAAGTCGTTTTCATACACGTTTTTCTTTTAATTTTCTTTTTTCCCTGCATTTTGACTTTGACTGTGTGTGTGAGAGAGTGAATTATCCTGTGCAATTCTTATTGCTGAGAGCAGTGCAATCAATTAAATGGTCATTGGCATGAAGTAGACAGAGTATGCGGATGGCAATCCGCTGAATCAAAGATCAGACTCACGCTGCACTTAATTTCAGTGTTTATCCCAACAAGATGAGTCGTAATGGTCGCGATCTCTTTATTTTGATTAGAAAGCCGATTACTCGCTGATGAGAATATAAGTTGGCATGGCGTTTGGAATTCTGAGAAATGTTTGATGAGAGCAATCTTATCTCAATCTTATCTGGATAGAGATGAATTTTTCAGGCTTCCGTGTGTGAGAGATGCGTGGTGACATTGACGTCGGAGTGGATAAACAACGACGAATGAGGGTCTAGTGATATGGAATTGTGCGACAAGAGTAATTGAATGCCAGTAGCTCTTAGTCGATTGATGATGAAACCGCAAATAGGCAACTTGTGTGAGAATGTTCACAGGAACGAAAGGCGATGACAGGTGATGACAGGAGATGAACAGAAATTAAACAGATTTTAAACAAAGATATTCAGCAATTTCCTCTTTGTTTGTTTTTCGTCGGATATTGTTGTACGAAAAGAGAGGAAATAAAATTAAGAGAAACCACAGGAAATAAAATGTGTACTCATCGATTCGACGAATGAGGGCATCCAGGGTTAAAATTGAAAGGTTTGGACGCATCTAGCGCGAAATTAAAACAGCATTCCACTCACTTCATCCACACTGATTCCAAACCAATGAATATTTTTTTGAAAGTTTGTGACTTGGCAGCACTGCTTGTTGTGATGACAGCTGTGCTTTGCCATTTTATAACGGTAAAGCAAATGGAATTTATTTCGAAAACTTTTTGTAAATATTCTGCCAAGGGACAGGCCTTGGCGTAGCGGGTATGTCCGTTGACTTCGACGCTGGTTCAATTCCCGACACGGAAAATGTGAATTCCTGAAGCCTTCAGTCTTCCCCTCTCTCAAGTCACGGTTTATGTTCAAGAGTAGGTATCTTGTGTCTAAAGATGGCTTCTCAAACTTTGTCGTAAAAGTGTAGAAGGTGGCCCAAGTAGAAGTAGAAGGTGGCCCAAGTTAACTTCAAAGAGCAACACCAACCACATTATTATTAAATATTCGCGGAATTTTAATGCATTCAGGGAGCATTTTCATTCAATGGCAGCGTCAATAAATGTCACCTAAGGTAATAGATATCAATGTCACAAGACACTGTTATAAACACAAAATGTCCCTGCATGGCCACCTTTATGTGTGAATAGGATCTGTAAATTATTGTTTTAATCTGGAATATACTTCTCCAACAACTACATCTGACACTATTTGGCAGCACTAAGAAGGGCTTCTCAAAGTGTCGAAGATATGGGAAAAAAGACGGCATTACTTGTCAAAAGTTCAGAGTGAGGATAAGTTTGGTGAAGTATAAAATACGAAGTATAAATTGACTAAGTTTTCTTGATGTAAGGCGTGTTTTATTGAGAATCTATACTCAACTCAGTAATAAGGAAATTTTACTTAGTAATCTTTACTGACTATAGCGCGTTGAATAATCGAAATCACATGTGGCGCCTCAACTACCATCACTAAATCATAGATGCCGCTGACAGGAATTCTAGAAGGTACTGCAGAAATATTAGCATTGCAGTTCTTTGTTTAATAAACAAATGCTTCTAGTGAATAAAGCCATATTTATGCAAAAATTGGCCACCAATTGCGAAAACAATTTGAATTGTGAAGTCTAGTACAATGAATGTTAAGTCACGAATCAACTTGACAAGTGAGTGAAGAGCGTTTTAGTGAGAATCATTACTGAGCTGAGTATAGATTCTCAAGAAAACACACCTATAATTAGAAGTGGTCATTCAACTTCTTTATTAATTTCGAAACACGTTGAACTTCTGCCCATGCTCACGACAAACACAGAATGATTGAATGACAGGACGACAGCAAACTTGACAGGCCTACGTATCTCTACAATAAAATCGGTGTTGCCAAATTTGCTCACAATCTATTACAAATCCGCAGTCGTATTTGTATAAGGATGAGGTGTGAATTATCACCCCTCGAGGAAAAAGATTAAATGTGGTAAAAAGGGGGAACTCTAGTTTCAACAAGACTTTACTCGATACTTTTCTGCTTTAATGTAACTAGATCTCTGGTTAAATGGAGATGTCAAGGAACGGCATGAACATTCGTCAAGGAACACCATTGACCGCCCGGAATCTGGAGTGATGCCCACAAAAAGTCACTGTTTGGTTGGATTTCTGTATATTCATGTGGATTCCACCGCCCTTTTTCATTCAGAACCAAGCGGTGTGTCATTGTCAACGGAAACCGCTCTAATCCCCGAGGGATTCAAGCGCCACTCGAACAAAACTATTTCAACCTCAAGAAAACATCGCAATGTCATGTGCATCATAATCTAACATTGCATTCATCAAATTCCGAATAATTCATCTCTCAGGGAAGTTGTTCCAGAGTTAACCTCGAATTGCACTCAGCTCGATCAAATTTATTACACAATCCTCCTCCCAGCTTGCATAGCTAATGAAATTAAAGTTCTCGTGACAAAAGACTCTCAATCCCACTCACACATGTGCGACACACGTCTTTCATTCGCTTCTTGTCTTCATTTTCATCGCGTTTTTTTCTCCCATTTCACCTTTTTGTCTTATTTGGATCAAACGTTTGTTCTCATCAGGTGTTAAGGCCGATAATTATTATGAGTGTGTATGTGTATGCGGTGGCATAAACTATCTCACGCTAGTCTGTGTAACAATTTTAATGGCAGTGTGCTAAGTTCAGAATCGTAAGAAGCTGCACGTCGATCGTTGAACTCGCGCTGGGCCCCATCCATTCTGTTGCAGAGCATTATGTCAGATAATTATGACACGATAATGCTAGATATAAGATGTTTTAATTAAATTCATTACACGAACGACGAACTTAATCAAGCCCGGGGCGGCGCGGCTCACCGCGTTGGGGCAACGAATTCGTTGCATGATAGTGAACCACAACATGCACTCCATTGATAGGTGAGTGCAGCAAGGTTGAAACGGAAATCATTCCGAACACCGATCACGCATACACCCATCTCTCAGCTGCAGAATTAGAAAATTCCCCCCCGCTCAGTCAGTGCCCCGGAGACAATGCCGAGGCGCATCGCAATTGGCCGATGGTCATCCATCATGTCAACTTTTCAATTCCAGTAGTTAATTAATTCAACCGAAACATCGTAAAGGTAATTGTGATCAATTTAATACAAGTGTCGGAAGTTTCATCGTCCAAGAGGGAGATAAATTTTATTTTTGTAAGGCGATCCGAAAATAGAATAAACCAGATCGCAGTCAAGTGGCCGAGCCGAGTGGTCAAGAGCGGGAACAGGAATTCGCGTAATCCAAAGCACGAGAGGACTGTCGTTCAACGTGTACCGTACACGAGCATTTCCGTTATTCAGAATAACTGGTTCATGTTGATATTGACTTTAATATTCGTAATAAATTACGAATCAAATTCTTGGTCGCGTGTTGTCTTATTCGATTGAGCCTGAGCACCTTGACGGAGCCAACGTTCACAACGATTCTCCGAATGAAACGGGTTCTCGCACTTAGTCGCGAATTGATATCCCATTTTAAATTACGTATGGATTTGACGTTCGTATGAAATTTTTGAAACTGTGTCAAGTTTTGGTTTCGGTTAATGACTTCCCTGGCAATTTGCCCGAGGCCTGTTCGACTTAGTCACCGGCTTTCGTGAGTCATTTGGGGCTTCTTATCGATTGTGTAAATCAAGTGTATGAGTACAAGTGATTTGATTAAATTGTCAGGGCGAATGAAATTAATGATCGTCCGGGTCGGCGATGACACTTTTATGAGCTTGATACCGTTTGCTGATGTTCACGTCGAGCGTGGTTTGGCTGAAGAGTTTAGTGGGAGAACTTCCTTGTTCTTTAAAAGGTTTTGCTGGTTAGTTATGACAGTGGCCACCAGTCCTGGGATTTGAGGTTGTAGCTTCCAGTTCTGAATGCTGTAGCATGTGTACCGTCTTCGAAACCTTTCTGCTTCCGCCTGACGATATGGTTGTGACTGCTGTGAGGTGGCATAAGGTTTAAGCCCACATCGAGGGGGAACGTTTAAAATGAGAATTTGCGAATACTACTCCTGGTTGTAGTGTGTAACTTAGCGACATGCAGAAAATTATGATCCAACTCGGTGTGAAATTGCATGACAACTATGTGCTGTCACCCTGCAGAGGTTGACATGAGCAGCGGAGGCTTCGCTCTTAGTCGGCGGAATTCAGGTCTTTGATACTTAGTGTCGAACTCAAGCGGGTACTCGGCGATTTCCAAACGTGGTGTTATGGAGACAACGACAACAGCTTATACAAAGTTCCCACTTAACCGAAATCGAGTGATTTTAATTAATTCTTACTGAAACCTCAATGAGCCGTTAGTAACGAGTTCAAGTGATTTCAAATGTCATTAGCTCTCAATTTATAAGTGACTGCCAAAACTAATGTCACTCGCTCTCAATTTTTAAATGACCCACAAAACAGAAAATAGCTCTCACTACTAACTCAAGAAAATAGACAGAGATAAAATGAGAAAATGAACACCAAAATGAAGTTCACGCTGTAGTCTTGTTTGTTTTGACAACCTCTCACGGACGGATGGACTCGAGGGGGATTCAATTCGATTTCAACGAAATCGAGTGATTTCGAAACCCCCATTAATGTATGGCAAAACCTTCTAAATTTGGAGACATTTTATGAAATCTCGCAATTTTGTTCGGTGAAAACGTGGTGTAAGTTCAATTTATTTTGCTCATAGAGTGCTTTATCTTTTGAATAAATGCAAAGAGAAATCGTGGAAGATTCCAACAGGAACCCAAAAGTGCTTACATTTTCGGTCAACTGTCAGCCACTCCACCATGGATGACAGTAAATCCACTTGATTTCACTGAGAAGCTGGCTCTCTGGTCTCTTTCCGCCTTGAAACTAGAAATGAAGTATTACAGAGATGCCCGACTTCTACCTCTCTTTCCCGTTAAGATTTTTGACAACTGTTTTTTATAACATGTTCATAAACCAAATTGACCAATCAGATGACGGTACTTACGTTCTTTCGTGAATAACCGTCAAAAATGCGTGAATATCTGTCAAAAAGGCACTCAAATTCGTCGATGAACTAGGGGGCAATCAGCTGTGCAGTCGACTATCTCTGTAATACTTCATTTCTGCTTGAAACTATTCGAAAAACAGTTCCCTCACTAATCATAGTCGGTCAATTCGTTTGAAGTCACTCGTTATGAGATCGGAAGCTTCTACATTCCGACCACAATTTCCCTTCTGTGGCCACAAAAAATAAACGTCGTTTTTGTATATATCAAAGACTTTCTACATGAAAAGCAGAAGTCATTCCATGTCGCTTCTTGTCTTCTGGCGTCACCTTCGCAAAATGCCTTTGTTTCTTTTCAGATTCTAGAGTGGATAGTCTGTGTCAGATGATTTGCGCATGTGGCTAAAAAGTGAACTCGTATCTCTCGTTTGTTTAGTGCGACAACGGTAAATACGTTTTATAAATGCTAAACGAATGCTAACGCATGGACCAACATCATTTCAAGACTGCCTGGTCTTCGCCCTTCCCTTCTGCATTACCATGCAGATCCAAAGTAAACCAAGCGACCAAGGCGGACTTCAGAAAGAATTCAAGAAAAACAAAAAAAAATGAAGGAAAAAAAAAAAGAAAAACTAGAAGAAAAATGGTAAGGAGACGATGATGAGCAGGTACGTTGAGACTATCTAAACATCTAACTAAACATTGAGCCTATGCAATACCCCGAGCGCATGTATGTCTATCAGAGATTCCTGTAAAAGATGACCAGTGACCGAATATACACGACGCGACGAACGACGAGCGACCATACCAACGACGACAATGAGGACAAGAACGCGTTGGCGATGCCAATGTAAGAGTGTACTAAGAGAAAGACCAAGAACAAGATATCCCATAGAATGAGAGAGGAGGTGGAGACAGACAAAAGGGTCCGGAGGCACTGAGGACATATAAAATGCTCGAATGGCAAAGATCACGATGTGCGCTACAGCCGCCACCACCGCCCGATGCATGCTTACAAAACCAAAAAAAAACAAATTCTTTTACCAGACCGTGAAATTCGTGCGCACAGCAAGACGCGCCGGGTCAGTTACAACTCCCATCTTGCCACATACGCCTATGGGCCATAGCCAGCTAGAGCATAGAGCTTGGTGACGCGACAACACAGCGAAATGTTTTTGTGCACAGTTGATTTATTCTGTTATCAATGAATGGGAAATTGATTAATTGATCTTGATTTGCCGAGGGGGGACGCAGCGCTTGAAAATCGCCGTTCATCGCACGTTTATGATAAATATTGATAGCATTCCAAAGGATGCAGATACATCGTCTCACGCGAAAAGGACTAATCGACACGGAAGAGATTATATTTCTTCGATTAAAGGGGCCATTTGTGGCGCGCTGAGAATGCGTGACTCCTCAATATCACATTCCAAGCGCTTCGCTGAAATTCTCCTCTCTTCGTGGAGTCACCCTGTCACTAGGCGGGAAGAAAAATTATCGCCGTCGACTGAGTCGAAATGTCAAAGGTGTCCGGTGCTGCCAAACTGGAGTTAATGTCCTCTCTTACGTTCATTTTTGGTTAATTATGGTATTTATTACCGCTAGCTTAAGCACAGCATTTTTTTTTTCTTTCAACCGAAACACACGACTTCGTTTCATTTTTTTCCCTCTCCCCGAGTTCTTTTGTTAAATCATTTATTAAATTCTCTTTAGGTGGTTATAACACACCGATCCGATAGGCACTAATTACAGAAGCCCGGCTTGGCTTAGAGCAAGCGCTCTAAAACGCTGATTTTTTCTGCTCCTCTGTCCGTTTTGTTTAAAGATGACTGACCTCTGCGGTATGGTAAATTTTTGTTCTTCGTTTGATGGTGTAACTCCCCAAAAAAAAAAGCGAAGTAGATTACGCACAAGAATACGGAACCAGAGTCGGGAGAGGGCAAAAAAAAAACCAACGAGAAGAAGAAGTCTAAAAACGGTTTTTGCCCTCTATTTAGCAGTTCTTCGTATTCGGCGTCTAATTCTTGAGAAATTAATTAAGTTCACGTGAAGAGCAGTGAATTGGTCGGCTTCAAGCAGATGCCACCTGTTCGCCTTATCACCAGTGAAAGGTATTTAATTAACTTAATAAGTCTTGGGAGTAACGGAGATTTGTGGTTTCCCTGTGTTGTTCTTCATTCGTCTTGTATTGTCGGTTCTCGCCAACAAAACCGAAAATAAACATTATGTCAGTTTTAGATCTGGACTCGGAACTTCCGCAGACAGAGCAAGAATGAGTGGTTTTTTTTCCGCTTTTTTTTGTTGTTTCGTTTTCTTTTGTTTTTGCAGAGGTAACGTTCTTCAATCATTTATCTAATTCGTGCGCGCTTAGCGATTTTGTGAGAGGATCTCTCGCGGAGGGGGGGAATGAGTACTTTGACATTAAACGGACATTATGGAGCTTGACAGCGCTTGACTGGATCATGGGAAATTTGTTACTAAGCTGAGATTGAAATTAATTTTCTGGTGTTAAGTTTCAGTGGAACTTGGGGGAATTTGCCAAAAAATTGTGAACAAAGGAGGAACTAGACTGCGCTTAGACCCATCTACATAATTCATCTGCCGTTTGAACCTCCCTACTTCTTGGTTTGAAAGTTGCTGCCAACAACCTCCGTCAATTCGGGACGGATGCACAGACTCCAAAAACACCTGCATAGAATGTGACGTTTATTTTAACTGTCACTGCTGTTTTCCTGGCAAGTTCTTTCATTTTGTGAATTATCGCTCTGAAGACTCAGAAGGAGAAACTGAACTGAACTTGACTTCACTGATTAGAGTTACGTAAGAAGGCATAGTTCCAAATGACAATCCAAATTGATCAGCTGTTTCCATTTGTCAGTTTCGACAGTCAAATGTCAGTGGACTGACAGAAAACTCTCCAAAGCAGTCTCTGACGGAAATCTTTATCCCGTTGCAATCATTCCTTTCAAAATGCAGTTTATAGGGGCCATTCTTCTGTTAGAAGTGAAATGTCATTCAACGGCAGAACCAACGCTGTATGAAATGACAATCAAAAATCTTTGACGTTAGGCAAAAAGGTCTTTAGTCATGAAGTGATTTTGGGTTTTAGATTGGTTTAAACTCAATTTTCTCTTTCAAGATTCGTTCGTTTCGAATTACAGACTTAATACTAGCACAACCGCTTCCCATTGTAATAATTTAGGCTTTAGGATAAGTTAGAAAAATGCTCATGTACCTTGGTATTAACGTCTTAAGTTTCTGTCTTTCTGTCTCTCAGTTTCTCATTTAAGACCTTTTTGTCTAACGTCAAAGAATTGATCAGCTGTTTTCATTTGTTGGTCGTGCAGATAACTCTCCAATTTTAAGGCAACTGTCAACAGAGTGCAGTCAGTGACGCAAATCTTTTAACGAAGTATTTTCTGTCGTGCCTAATCATTGCTTGTATTAGAAGTGATATGTTAGCATCGTCTAGGAGAATCTTGATTTTACGACATAGCATGAGCTCTGTTCAAAAGTTGGACATGAGATTTGACGGTTTCATATATGCGTAAAATTTTGTTTAAATGGAGTGGGAAATAGTGACAGTAATCGTAGAAGCGAATGTCTTTTTTTGGCACTCTTTTAGTGTGATCTCTTTTCGTGTGGTTACCTGCTTCGGGATGTTTACTCTCTGGCTGTCACTCAACGTTGAAGTGAAACGACATGGCATATCCTGCTCACGAAAAAAAGAGTACGAATGCTGATTGTGGGTGTTCCAACCAGAAGTGAAGTATTACAGAGATGCCCGACTTCTACCTCTCTTGCCCCTTGAAATTTTTGACAACTGTTTTTATAACATGCTCTGAAACCAAATTGACCAATCAGAGGACGGCATTCACGTTATTTCGTGAATAACCGTCAAAAATTCATGAATATCTGTCAAAAAGGCACTGGAATTAGATCGATGGACCAGAAGGCAAATTGATTTCTGGTTCCAACCATTAACAGATCAATCAGAAAATAAATCATTTCATGATTAACTGTCAAAAAAATCATGTTTAACTGTCACACTAGTCTTTGGTGGACACATGAACTATTAGCTGTAAAGTTGAATATTTCTAAGAGCCTTGATTTCTGGTTAAAATTTCTATTGTTTTGTTTAGCGCAGCGCAGGTCCTAAGTAGCCCCCGTTGACTCAGAAGTTCGCTTGGAGACGGACAGCGAAGTTGTCTCCATCTTTAGAAACACCCTCGACGTCGTCCTACGCATTCTTGACAACTCCGTCTTCGAACTTCTAACAACGCAAGAGATTTGTTGACATTTGTCATGCGCAGAAAATCTGACAGTTCTATGCCCAACCTCAATGGGTATGTTCACAAACAGAAATACATTATTTAATAATTAATTCAGTATATTCCATCGCATAGTGATCTAATCTCAAGCAAATTATAGTTAATCGTTGGAAAATAACAAATAACCAGTTAGGAGGTGAATAAAATTCGTGGCTTCGGTTTTAATTTAACCGGAGATCTGTTTGTTTTGTAAATCGAAACACATTTCGGACATGATGACTCTTATCAGATATTCATCATAAAATACTTTGGCATGTCTGTTTTCTTTTTAACTGCCCACACATTTAGTGCAGATGATGATGTTTTTGATACATTTCCTTGTTGTGTTATGATCGTTAAGATCTGCGCAAAAATACCTAAATATCAGAAATATGCTAAAATTATCTAGTTTGAGGTTCATTAGCCCGTAAATCTCGTCATCATCGCCCCTGTGCGCAAATATGAGGCCAATATTATGCTGTTTGTGTATAAATCTCACATTTCAGAAAAAAAAAAGCAAAGAAAACTAGTAAAAATCTCAACGAGTCATCAGCACACACGCGTCGAAGACGATGTGAACGACGAGTTTACAAGACAAGATACATCTAAATACAAATTCGCTCCATCTGAGCTGATGATGAGCTGACGACCGACGACGATACACAGTAGATTGAGACAACCGCCCAACCAACCGACCGACCGACACGACGGAACGCGTCATGAAGAAGTTCGGCGCGTTCGTCTTCATCATTATCGTCGTCGCTTCACCTTGAATGCTCCAAGATTGAAATTGAACTTGAAACTAGACATTTGCCCGCCATACTCAGTGCAGGCAGGCAGGCAGGCAGGCAAGCATAGTCAGTCAGGTGTGCGTAGGTCTGAGTCTGAGCATATATGATGGTGCTGTGCGTATAGAGACATTCTGCATGTATCTTATTTATTTATAAATTAAATAAGCGCGCCGAGCCATTGTTGTTTATGACGTGTCTGATACACAATGTATTATGGCCCGCGTTTTCTCATCATCGCCCAGTCACCGGCTAGAGCCGTGAGAAATCGCCCAATGGAGCGACAAGTCTGTGTGAAAAATTCAATCACACCGAAACCGTCTGGCGACCAGAAATGAAGAAATGAATGCCTACATCTCATGTCTCTGCGAAGCTTTGGTAACACTGAGTCATTCAGTAGGGGATGCATTTTCCTGGAAGAATGCACACCTCAGCTGATAGACGCTATTTGGTTTATCCATTTGATCCTAGTTGGCGTGTCAACAATCCGTTCGTTCTGAGGTCAATATTGACGAAAAACCAGGTTGATTCAACTTTACAAGATGCAAATGAGTTGAACAAGAAATTTGTGTGTGAAGCGTACCTGCGCTTGGCTCTCGAATTGCATGACCGATTTCGGGAATGCGGTTGGATACCATTCAGCCAAGTCAAGTGGGATGGTTACAGTTTCCATTTGTGTGTAGGAATTCTTCTCACCTTTCTGGTACGTTCATTTGATGTAATTAGGTTAACCTGGATGGTTGGTCACTTGATGGTTTGCTCAGTCGCTCAGTCGAGGGAAACGACGACGATCCGAAACGAGAACCGCGTTAATGTGCATGTGCAGCTTCTATAAATAACTCTGCGGGTGCTGCGAGCCACATTCACCACGTTCTTACGGTGCGTTCCTGAGAAACCATCCACGACAGGGCACATCCTGCGTCTTGCCTCTCATGTAGATTCTTGCTCAAATAAGATGGAGTACAACACGTGACCATTATCGCTATTAAGCGATTTAATGACTGGTTAACGCCAGAATGGAATTTTATGAACATTTGTATCTTTTTTCTCCCCTCTTCGTACGTACACGTGAAGGCACGGATGATTTAGAGGGTCTCGGTGAATTCGTGTGTCGGCGGGAAGTGTCAATAGTGTTTCTGACTCAGCTCAACTATTTCATATCGTGTTCGTATGACTTCCAGCGAGTAATAAATTTCTCGTTTAAAATAAAGACCCACATGCGACCGGAGGCGCAGAATAATCGTATTATTTTTTTCTTCCGAGTTGATGCCTTGTGGGCAGCACGATGTTAAGTGATATTTACAAAAGGAGATCTCTACATATCGTCGAGTGGAGGGGGCATATTGTGAACTCTGTCTGCCGCATCGGGCAGACCTTTTCGTAAGAGTATATGGAACTCACGCAATTTGTCATGATGTCACTGTTGTACGGACGTCCCGTGCTTTTTGATTTAGCTTTTGGAGGGTATAGTGAGACGAGAGTCTGTGGGTAACACGTCATGGATGACCTCGGTTGGATGATGAGCTGCTGGCTTTTGAAATTGAGGCGGCAAAAATAATTGTGACGTTCTTCAGAAAAGAATCCACACCATCGACGACTTGGCTAGAGCTGCCATTCCCTTCTTGGTGTTCAGAAAAGGATTTACACCAACGACGACTTGGCTAGATTCCCTTCATCTGTTACAGCCAAAGAAAAACATTAGCACAAGGATAGAGAGCAGTTTTAATGCTCGAGCATAATTGGCTTAAGTAAGCTTAAGCTCAAGCTAGGGCCGAATAGCCAGAACCGCTGCTTCTGAGAACTGACGAAGAAATTCAGTATCAACAATTTATCTACTCACTCCCACTTAAGCAAGAAAAATTGAACGAAACTCAACGAAACTGAGCGATAAGTTTATTTTACGACACAGTGTATCATTTCATTTCATTTCATAAGTTTATTTTACGACACAGTGTATCATTTCTGTGAAATCGCTCGATGGTATAAGTGGGCTTGAATCTACTTACAACCATTACAACCTATGGCTTAAGTTAATACAACTGAATGAAACTTAACGGAAACTTGCCAAGTGGTTAGTATGGTAAAAGTGTATCAATTTTGTGTACTCGCTTGTTTCTATAAGTTTACTTGTGTGTACTTACAATTGTTATGTGTAAGTCTTTTGTTAAATAAAACTTAACGAAGCTGAACGAAACTATGGAAAGTGGTTATATGGTCATAGTGTATCACTTCTGTGTGTTCGCTGGATTGTATAAATTGACTTATATGTCCCTTCAATCATTATGTTAAATTCTTTAGTTAAATTCATTTCTGTGAATTCGCTCGACTATTTAAGTTGTTCATGTTCAATTCTTTTGGTAAGTAGAATTGAACGAAACTCAACGAAACTATGGGAATTGGTACGTTTGGGCATGGTGTATCATTTCTGTGAATTCACTCGACTATTTAAGTTTACTCAAGTCCACTTAGAACCAATATGTTTAAGCCTTTCGTAAGTAGAACTGAACGAAACTCAACGAAAATATACAAAGTTTTTAGTATCATCATCATTTGTGTGTATTCTTTGGATTGCTGGACGTTTAATTTTGATAATCGCTGCTTCTTTGGACTAAACAGTGCTGCCAGATTACCCTAAGTTCTAATTTTCAACATAAATTTGAAGGTTATCTGCCGGAATGTCTTCGAAAATAGCAGATATCTGTTTCTTATATTCCGGGGACGGGGTGATAAGTAATAGTTATCTAGCGTGGCTCGACCGAATCTACGAGTGCCTCTCGGATTTATTTGTGACGCAGGAGTATAGACGAGCGGCTACTCAAACCCTCGGTAATTTCGAAAGAAATGCAACAAATCCTCCACCAAACCTCGCATTTATTCTTAATTAAGAACGTTGAGCTCTTGTTTGCGACTTAATCCACTTGGGAGAGCCGAAAGGGAAATGCCAACTGTCCAGCGCCTTTATAAATCACAGGAACCCCTCGACAAATGCAAGTCACAACTGTTTGCATCCACGTCCCCTTTCGGTTTTCGGTAATTGCAGGCGAAAGTACCTTCATTACTTGAACACATCGCCTGAATGTCTATTGACACTTGTTTTATTATCACTCGAACACCATTCAATTCGCCTTGATCTTAGGTAATTTAACAAATCACGTGTGCAATGAATCTTCCTCCTTTTCATCCCCTCACCGGACTCCGATGAAGATGAAATCAATTGAATGCGTTCTTCCTTCCTCTCGCTCTATTAATCGATTGACAAATTAGACCATCTGAGAGTGGCTTGGATGGACAGAAACTTCTCGCAAATGCAACGTCCCCTTTGGTAAATAAACCAATAAAATGTCCCACTTAAAATCGACCAACAACCCTGCCCACCTCCCCCCCATTCCAAAGGGAATAAGTGCGAATCCAATTTAATCCACAAAAATCGACTGCATCGTTCCATTAACATCATCATAGGCCGGCGTTGGCAAGCACCAACACACCACTCCACTTCACTCCCCTCGGACACGGGAGGACGAACGAATGGTTTACACTTCATCGGTACAAAGCGCCATGCATCAGCGTAAAAGGACACGGTGCGGTTTCGAATTTCCATTAATAATGATCATAAAAGAACCGTCGCGTCCTATCCCTTGCGTATACAATATATATATGCGTTATGTGGTACTCACCTCCATGGGATAATAATGGCAGCACAACCAGTGCTAACACCACCGACAAAACTAATTCGAGTCCCAGCGGACTCGAACGTCTCCTTGTCATGCTGGAAGGTCCTGAAAAGATACGAAAACATGAGCAAAACAATCAAGAAAAGCTGTCATCATTTGTTTTATTTTTGTTTTTGTTTTGGTTTTGGTTTAGGTTTTATGCGAATATGAAAGCAGGGCAAGTGAGTACGACAATAAAGAACAAATATGTTTGCAATTGCTTATAGTTGTTTGTTCTGAAAATCCGAAAAAATCCGAGACCCCGTGATCCTTGACACCCGACGACAATGACGTAGCGCATAGAGTACGGTACGACACTTGCCCACCCACCGCACCACAGCCAAGCGAAGGCCAATCTCAACGTACTGTGAGCACATATTAACTTCAAAGGACTGTACGCGAACGAATGTGTTCTGAGCGGGGGAGGAGGGACGGGGCGAATTGACAAAAGAAACGTTCGCATATTTTGCGCAAATATCCGCAAAATAAGCAAGGGTCCCAGTGGTTAGTCGCGGCTGCTGTGGCTGTCCTCCCTCAATTTTGATGCGTTACTTCGTTCTGTCCCTGTCCTTCGCTCCCTTCGGGTGTGGGATCCTTTTTTTGTTTGCTTTTATGCGTATTTTCTAAATCGAATTGATTTCCACAGTCGTCAGTTGGTTAGCCCTCTGTCCGGCTTGTGACAGATGTTCAATTATAAATATGCAATGAACGCCAATGGACTTACACACATGCACCCACACGCACACGCAGGCACCCGCCCCTTCTTCACAGGACTTCGGCAAGAGGCGGACAATTCGTCAAAGCCAAGCAGAAATGATAAAGTGAACAAATTGCCAATTATTATTGCTTTTTTTTCATTCGTTCTTTCGTTCGTTTGTTATTTGCCATCAAAAAGGATAAACTAAGGATTTCTCGTTTTACCTCATGTCGAAAGATGAAATTGAATAAGTCGGTGACATATCGAGCTCGCCGGAGAAAGTGATGTGTGCGGTACGAGGGTATGTCTGTTATTGATATCCCTTAATGCAGGGGGGTGGGTCTGTTGCTGGCGTACGTATCCCTGGGGATACCTAGCGCGGGTAAATTGAGATGAATTACAATGAGGCAACGAATTTTTGTATCACTTGGATGCTGTAGCACGCACAAAAGAAACAGCAACCGAGTGGAACTTATGGAGACGTCGTGTCGTCGTGTCGTCGGCCTTAAGTGGTCCTCTTTCAACGGTGAAGAACATCTTTGAAGAATGAAATGAAATGGAAAGTCGAAGAATACGAGGAATTCGTGGGTCAATTCCTCCTTGACAACTGCTCTTTAAGGAAGGAAGACTTTAAGAGAGGCACTAATGGTGTTTGTTTCCACGAAGAACCTGCTGACAGCAAGAAGCGGCGTTGCCACGGAAATAAGTCAGCGAAACAGGATACTTGTCGCTTGGTTGTAAAGTTGGGAAAGTGAGCATGGACGACTTCCAGTTCGTTGGATCCTCTGAAGTCGGTCTCCAAGTGCAATTACTTCCCGGAAACAGAAGTCGAACTCTAAGTCGAAGTCGAAGTAAATAAGACAGGAAATATTTTTCTCTGTGCAGACGACTTTAATCCAAATTTTACGAGCGTCGTGTTGTGTTTTTTTGTTTTTTTTTTTTTGTGAATCGTTTCCACAAAGCCGCAGGCTCTTTCTGCGCTGTGGATGAGGAGAGTAAGCACAATTGGTGAATGACCATATTCACTGGAAGTAAGTGCTGATTGAAAATTACAGACAAACAATCCGTGAGTGGGGCTGACTCGGCGAAAAGTGCCACAGGGCTGGAACATGAGCTGAGTGAGGGTCGCGTCATAAACATTTGAAGGAAGTGAGTGGGTTATTGGAAAATTGGTAACTATTTTATTTGTTTACCGTTAACATTAGAATTTCCAAGAAAATTACTAAATTTTACGAGTATTCTTAAGTGAATGAACATTTTAACTGCCGCCGGAGGGATAAACGAAATATTCTGGGATGCAAATTCCACCGCTATTTCTTTGCCGCTGTATAACGGTGCAGACACAGTTTGTGAAAGAAGAAAAAGGAATCACATTCCAAAGCAACCAAAACAAGAATTCCAACAGCAACTGTGTTTAAAAAGTCAGAAGTAAGAATTAACGAAATTAAACGAAACTGAATTGGGGTTATTTTGACCACATGCGTATCACTTTTGTGTAGTCTCTCGATGACATTGGTTGAGTTGGCCTTTACTTGTTTCCAAATTGGATGCTACACTGATCCTGTAAAGTCATCGTACAGATAGCATCCTCCTACCCACACCAATTGTCTGAAACTTAACGAAACTGAATTGAGGTTATTATGGTAAGATGTGTTTCACTATTGTGTTCTCTTTCGATTGCGTATGGCACTTGTTGGTTGGGCATTTATTTTTATCCAGATTGGATGCTACACTGACCGCCTACAGTCATCGTACAGATAACTCCTCCAACCAACACCAACTGTCTGAAACTTAACGAAACTGAATTGAGGTTGCTATGTATATCAGTTATGTGTCTTCCCTTGATTACTTGAGTTGACTTAAGTCTCTTCTTTCTGTTTTTTGATTTCCAGATTAGATGCTACACTGGCCCCATATGTCATCGTACATCGTCAAAAGTATTGTCACACCATTTCGCCACTTCTGCAGTCTCTTCGTGAAAAAAAAACTAAATAACCATCAAGTCTCGTTTACAACTTGTGGGCATACATATACGTGGCATGTAGAGGCGTGTGCTATGTAAACAGCCAGAGGGATTGACCAAACCACACAACAAAAGTTGACCCAACTCAGTGATGCCACTGCCACGACAGTCTTAAATTATGCATCACTTGAAACCAGGAGAGCCATGATCATGATTCATATCCCGTTATTTTCTTACAAAATGAATGAAAAAAAAAAACGAAAAAAATAACGTCTCATACTCAGTGCGACCACATGGATGTTAACAAATTTGTAAATATCAGGTGTTTACCTGTGTGCGACGGCGCTGTGCACGCGAAGCGCATGAATTGTGTTCTGTGGAAAAGAATTTTTCATTCGTCGCCCGTCGAACGTCAACGGGAAGGTGAGGTGACTGAGAAAGGGATGTGGTAAGTAAATAGCCGTAAGGTGCAGCTACAGCTACAAAAGCAGCAGGAAGGATATTCTTTCTCTCTCTCTGTGCAACTCATAGGAAAACACTGACTCGATGTACATAATGTAAGCTGTTGCATCCGATGGTGGTGGTGCAAAATCAAATTCATAATTGTTACTCTTCAAGTTTCAAGGGTTCAAATATCTGATGGATAAACATTAATTAACTTTCGAATATCATTTGTTATGTGCATCAAAGAAGAAGAAGACTCGGTCATTTGTCAGAGTCTCATCCTCACTTCTCTCCTATTTCGGGCGGTCGTAGAGTAAAACAAAAAATACAAGACTAAAAGAGAAGAACTTTTCCACTCATAGGATCATTAGAATAGTGACTTCCTGCTAAGCTTGTAATTAATAACGTCTAAGCGTGCAGAGGTTGGGAACTTTGATCTTGACGGCGGCGGCGCGCCGGCCATTGCGCGCTAAATTAACTTGTCCCCCCACAGGTACACCCATCCGCTGGATAACGAGGGGTGAAAAGATTAACTGAAATTGCGTGTGGTATTGATGAATTGTTGGACTTGTCGTACGGGGAGTTAACGTTCCCACACGGATGGGTGTGTAATTTTCAATGAAAAACGATGGCATTCATAACGTTTTTTTTTTTCTCGAAGTGATCTCTTTCGGGAACTAGTCATTGACTTGTGCTCGCGTGTTAGGAAAATTGATTGAATTTGAATTATGAGAACCTGCTCCACCGGGATGTTAAACGCTTGTTCTTTTCTCCGAGGTTATAGAACTTGAGTTTCTGTATTAAGTCTTCTCTGTCTCAAACTTAGCTCAGACAAGAGGCATCGTTCAGATGTCTCCAACGCCATCTAGTAGCTCTGTTTCGATTTTTCGCAAATGAAGAACAAAAGGCCAGAGATGGCAGAAATGTCACTTTTTTGGAATAAATACATTTGTTACGCCTCCTACTCATTGACGAAGAATACGTATCAAAATTTAGTAGGCGTAACGTAAGTGTCAAAATTTATCCGAGATGTCAATTTAACGTCAGTTCAGTGACGTGCTATGTGCAAATATATGCTGTACTGCAAAATCCAAGCCGGGCGTGTAGCTTATTCGAATACTACGCGTAATCATGTAGTCTACTCTGCCATCTCAGCAAAGGACTTCCAATGTGCACCAAATTCAACTCAAAACAACTGCAAGTGTAGTTAAAAGCCAGCATGCAGAAAGTTAAAGAGAAAACTCGTTTCTGAACAGAATATCTGACCCATTTGCAAATGGTCAAGTCGAAGAATGAGACACGGCATTTTAACGAGTCACAATTTCAATTTTAGGGCGTGTTTGAAGAACATTCGCCTGCCAGTACGCCAGCAAATCCATTTAAAATACCCGCAGAGACACTCACTCAGTGCTAAAGTACAGTTAGAACGCACTAACTCCACTTAAACTGTTATCGGTTTTAGTGTGCTCCGCAGACATCGTCTTACATTGCAAACAAACATTTTATTACTGACACATCTCACTGACCTCCTTTTGGGTTTACACGTCAGTTTGTTGTGGCAAAACACATTTAATGCAGCCAATGCCTCGCAATAGAAGCGGATGCTGTACGAGTTCCACAATCCTCGCTTTTGTAAGCCTAGGAAGCACAATATGCAACGCGATGAACTACTTTCATTGCGAACTCATCAGTTGGTGCGGCGAGCCCATAAATGATGAACTGACCCTTTGTGAACGAAAGCATGGGAGACTGGGTAGATATCCTTCTTTTGTTTGTAGCCTGCAGCGGAGTTCTACAACTAATCGATTGCAGACTTCTTGCATTGTGCTCGTTGTCTGGTGTAACTTGGGAATGGTGTCGCTGATTGGGGTTAATAGGCGATCTTTTTAAGCGCGCTTTGCTGGATGTGAATATTGATTGATGGTAGCAGAAATCAAGTAAATGTGCATTGTTGTTTCCTGCGCGGGACGCTCAGGTTTGATAGTTTTGTCGTGTTCCCTGTGTCAGGGGGGCCGAATGGGACTGTTCACATTAACGAACTGTGGTGAATCGGTTCAAATGAGAGTCTGAACCGGTTCACGTGTGATTCTGTCAAAATATGTGAATAATAAATAGTACGCTTCCAACATTTCAGGAAAAAAAAACAAAACATAGAATACTTTATTTGCGTGGCGTCAAAGCATCCATTTACGATGAACTAACTGACGCAAGGGATGACACAATCAGAAATGAAGTATTGCAGGGATGGCCGACTGCAGAGCTGATTGCCCCCTAGTCCATCGACGAATTTAAGTGCCTTTTTGACGGATATTCATGAATTTTTAACGGTTATTCACGAAATAGCGTGAATGCCGTCCTCTGATTGGTCAATTTGGTTAGAGATAACGACAGTTGTCAAACAATTTAAGGGCAAGAGAGGTGGAAGTCGTGCATTTACTTCATTTCTGGACACAATGAATACTTCAACGCACAGCTGCTTTCATTTGACAGTTTCAAGTTTTGCTTATCAATGTACAAGTAAAATATGGTTTTTACTATAAATACTCAATTACAAGCATTTTGCTGATATTTTTATAAATTTTGACTTCCTCTTCCACGTGAACCAACCCTCAGGCGTTAACTTAAAATTCAAATTCTATTGAAGTCGTACTATTTAGACAATTGTCAACGCTGAAGGAGTGAGAAAAGTTAAAAGCTGAGAAAATACATCCGTCCATTAAGCGTTGGTCTATGGGTCACCTTATGCATCTGTCAAAGTTTCGCTGACGCAAGTGCGTGATGCTGCGTTGGTGCTGCGACAACGTACTTGTTATGAAATCTGCTTTGAAGGATGAATATGTCACAATCATCAGTTTTGTCCATTGGTAGTTTACAAAACTTTCCCGGCAAATAAAAATTTCGAGTAAATGCAGCGAAGTGTCAAAATGCATCAAAATTATTCAGAATGTTGCAACACTCTTTGTGAGAGAGTGCGTCCCTTACGTGAGATAGCGTTGCTCTCAATGCTCTCATATTTCTCATAAAAGTAAAAACGTCAAAACGAATGTCATGGAACTATTGCATGGATTGTGAAGGTTGAAAAACCAGGCGAAGCACTAAAGCTGCATTGTACAACGGGCATAAAGCATTTTGTGCACCGGACCGCTAGCTATTTACAGATGCAACGATTAGCTCTTGCTGTTTGCAACATTTCTAAGTCGCAATTAAAAAGAAAAATACCTCCAAAACGTACTCCATTGCAACTCTTTGTCAGCGACCATCGGCTTAAAAGTTGCACCGATCATTCATCAATCAGCGGATTTCTTCGCCAATTGCAATACGATTTCATCGGCTTTCGTTCATCGACGGTAACAACTGAACGTATTTCTTCAACTTTCGATGCTATTCACTTTTTGAAGAGTTCAAATCCTTCCCAATTGGTCTAACTATCTGTAATCGGATTACTCAGCGAAGGCCTTGACCACCTAACGATGGGGTTTTTCTTTTATGTCAATTTCTTTCTGCTTTATTTTTTTTTTTTGTTTGTTTGCCAAATAAATCATAATCTCCCTCCGCTCGCGGGAATCGCTTTCAATCAGCTTAATCGAATTATCTTGCGTTCGCGCGCAAAAATACTCTGTCCCCTGGATTTGCTTTGGAAATTCTGAATCAAAATGTAAGCTTTCAAGTGTGTTGTTGTCCCTCGAGTTCCACAAACCCGAACACTCACACACACATACAGACATAGGGGGTACATTTCAATTATTCAATTCCATATGGTGACAGCTTAATTGCTTCAGTGGCTATCCGTGCGCGCGGTTTTCCGTCCGCACACAAGAGAGCACAAGAGGCCACCAAGCACGCAACATAGTTGCGTCTGAAAATTCCAAAATCAAATTTCTGTTGATCGGTTCCGTCAGAGGCTGTCACACGATGAGGAACAAGTGACCGCGACTGGCTAAGGGCGAGAAGAGGTGACAGATACTCGACTGTCACTACCAATTATATGTGCTCCCACATAGGTCGCTGGCACGCTCATTAATATGATTACTCAGAGAGTAAATAAACGATCAAATTATTCGACAACGATTTGGAAGATACATTTCAACCACCATACACACACACAAAAAAAAAATGCAAACAGAGAGAAAGAGAAACAAATAAAAAAAAAAACGGTGGGGAACTTCAATCAGCCTGGATGACTGGACGGGACGTCCAGTTCCTCATCGGAATGGAAGTAGTGACACCAATTGTGAGGATGTGCTTGAGGTGGGGTTTTAAGGCAGCGTTGACTTTGCCAATTCCAATTGATGAAAGAAGGAAAAGTAAATAAAATTGAAAATAAAGGTAAAACCAAAATGCCTGCCATCCGATGAAGTCAACCGAACGAACATGGGGCATGCTGCATACAATGTGTGTGTGCCTATGTAGCGGTGCTATCTAGTATTGATTCGTTAATCAATGTACACATGAAGAATCAGCCGCTAGGCAGCAGTAGAATGCATGACCACCTGACACATAGAATCTCCATCCATCCTCCATCATCGACATCCTCACTGCCGATGTGGAGGCTAAAAAGATTCAGCAAATATGTGTTGAAGGAATTTCAAATACATATTTGAAGTCCCAATGTGCAATCCACCGTATAAATTCCACTCGTTCGTAGCCATATTCGTTAGGCACGAAGACGACAGAATGGACGGAAAATGAAAAAGAATAGACAAAAAAGAAAAACAAATACTGAAGAGTATCGTACAGCACCTCGATGCCATTAGGTCCGTGCCGAATGGCATAAGTAACACCATCATCATCGTCATGTCACCATCACGCAATTTTCTGATCAGGTTTTCCACCAGCAAAGCAGCGACGACAACGACAACGACGACGGCCAAACCAAGTAGGCAGAAGAACTCCAGGAGCAACTGCAATAGAAGTGGCAGTTCGCCTATACCCGGAATAGATGGATGCTCTTTGCTGGTGCACAGAACATTTCTGCATTTTGTGTGCCTGCCTGGCTGCCCGGTTGAAATGCTTATATAATCTATGTGTGTGTGTGTGTGTGCATGTTGGCTGGCATTGAATGTTTGCGATCATAGTTGTGTGTGTTTGAAACTAGGCACATAACGGTAAGTCAGATAGATAGAAATTTGTACAAGATCGCTTCTTATAGTCAATGGGTCAAACAACGTATGCATCGCATCTATGTATCATCTCATTCTTATTCTTATTTTTTGTCTCTGTCTCTGTCTCTCGAACTCTTGAGGCCCATATATTGCTAGATGCCAGCACATCGCCCTCTCTGGGGAACGCAAAGAACAAACAACACGGTGCGCCCTCAACTTTTGGTATTCGTTTCCGCTTTCCGCATATTTGTCAGCACGATGATGTGAAGAGAGACAGAGATCCTTTCGAGCAAAGCAAGGTTTTTGTTTTTAGGAAGATGAAACATTCATTATATTTCGAGGTTTTATGTGAGGCAACACCTCCGAATTCATAGGCAATCCGAAAATTAAAGAAGCGTCGTTCACTTTAAGGGTGACCGCACATTCATCCTCGCCATTTATCCAAACCGTTTCTCATCGAAACCCGAGATTTAAAATTAATCTCATTCTCATCCATCACGCGACTCAAATCAAACAAACCTTTTCGATTTTTAGAAGATGTGCAAGTGAATGGGGAATATGAAGTACTTCCATGTTTCCACCGAACCGAAACCGCGAGGTTTGGATGAACTTTTAGTGATACCTTAAAAGGACGTTCCAACCGAATTTGAAGTGTTTTCAACTGTCATTAGCTTAACATTTTGAAACTGTTCGAACACCAGAATAGAGAGAGAACAATTTAGAAAATGAACACCAAAATGACCAAAAATGAACTGAAAGGCAAGTTATGGGCTTGTTGGGTATGCCAAAGTGTCATGAGCGGATGAACGCAAAGGGGATGCAACTCGGTTTCTTGAAAACCGCGAGGTTTCTTTACTCCGTATTTTGAAACCTGGTAGATTAGGAGAAATTTGACAAAACCTCGTGGTTTTCAGCATAAGGCTTTTTAGGTTTGACAACCTCTCACGGGCGGATAAACTCAAAGGGACTGCAACTTAGTTTCTCGGAAACCGCGATGTTATTTATACATATATTTTATTATTATATATATATAGATAGATTAGGAGAAAATTTTGTTTGGTGAATATGTAATTCGGTTTGACAGCCTCTCATGAACGGATGAACTCAAATAGGGTTTCAATTAATTTTCGCCGAAAGCGTGAGGTTTCGAAACCACGAAGATGTATGACGAAACCTGGCAGGTTTGATGAAATTTGACGAAATCGTGAGGTTTCGTTTGGTGAGAAAATTGTAGAAAGGTCCTGAACTTTTACACATTAAATGCTCATGTCACGATCACATAAAGTCGTAATGAGTCCTCCCATGGCACCAGGCCAACGGAGTTTTCAGTGGGTATCCTTGAAAGTGGAAAAAAGCTTTAGGCCAACAAAATCATGGATACCTCCAAGAATCCTCATTCGA
Organism: Eristalis intricaria; assembly: GCA_964034865.1. Lineage (NCBI taxonomy): Eukaryota > Metazoa > Arthropoda > Insecta > Diptera > Syrphidae > Eristalis > Eristalis intricaria. Next base: position 109,206,104 of record OZ035873.1, on the reverse strand, counting down.
TTTTGATAAATAGGCCCTCTCTCGAAAAGCCAAATTAACCGTTAGATCAATGCAATCTCCTTGATCTTGAACTTCTTGGTCTTCCAATCCAGCTAACTGCCTGGGAATCGTCGGCAAACGTGTATCTTGGAAAGTGGTCACGCATTGTTTATTTCAATTCGATAACATTCAAATGCTGAACTTAACGGTTATGCCTTATCCAATACAAGATCTGATTAAGAGATATCATGAGTTGACAACTAAACAAAGACCACCGCACTGACACCTTTCACGGCACAATCCTCAGCGATGAAGTAAAAACGATGAAAATTAAGTGCGAAAATTAAGCGCATACTCAACGGCGTTAAGTGACAATAAATCTTCCGAGGTTCGTTCATGCATAACCAAGTGAAGTGACACAACAACAACAACAACAAATGCCAAGTCTGTGCCAAATACAGGCGCCACTCATTTACATACCATCAACTGAAGGCATCGCAACTAGGACCGCTGCAAACCTGAAGATATTAAACTTTTAATGATGCCGACCCCTTTTTTTTTTTTTCTTGCCAGCGCGAATCTGATAAGTGAGAAAGTAAGTTGCTCTGTAAAAGGAATGACATTATGCGCGTCAATCACGAACGCGGACCTTTATTCATCCCGCAGATTGACTGAGTGAGATATTCATTCACACATCGCCCACATCATTTACAGTGGCACAGTGTCCCGTGTGAATCTAAACCGAATTTCTCCTTCTCGTCTGAATTCCAGAAAAACTGGACAAACCCAACAGACCCAAGCCATGACATTCTTTCGATCTGAATCGACATCAATCATGAATGAAAATGTAACGCAAATAAAAGGGGGAAGCAAAGAAATAAAAGAGGACACACTGAGACACACTGAAAGCGGCGTCTTTTTAATATTCCGCAGAACACTTACCGAACTTGATCTCGATTGGGCTGAATTAACGTAGCTCTCCCTCAGGAAAGTCTTTCTTTTCAATTACAAGCGATGACTGCTTGTGTTTGGTGAACATTCTAGACCGCAGGAGATACGCGCATGCTAGCCAAAATGATGGCAATAATAAAAGCAATATCAACTGAGAACCACCATATTCGGACATTAGTATTCATAATATCAAGTTCGATGCGTTCCACAAATGGCAATGTGTTACCGATGAATAAATACAAATTGGACCTGACTTGAATATCTGCGGCAGGCAATAGGAGGAGCCCAGCTCATAAGGGTTGCTGGTGTACGGGCCAGTCCACCGTCAGCTTGATTGCTCTAACATGTGTCCAGCGTGTGTGTTGTATTGATTGTGGGTTTCTTTGCAGACCACGCACGACGCACGGTGGAAACCGCGAAGTATTTTGTTATTTGTTACCTCTGCCATTTGTTTTACAACTGGCGCTGCTGCTTCTGTTGCTACTGCTGCTTCTGTTCGGTAACATGACGCCAGGAACGCGGGTAATTCCAGTCGCCCCGTTCATCGGACAGTTCTTACATGCGATTCAACAATTATTTGTTTTCATTTTGGTTTCTTTCGAAGCAAGAAGTCATGAGAATTCGTTCCACATCATGCACTACTTCGACATCGACATGAACTCTATGAGAAAAAATTTGCAAGATATCCACGCGGGATCGTGATTTGTTACTACCACTCAATGGAGTTTGAGAGTTGAAGTTGAGAGAAGTCAGAGAGAAGCTTTGTGGATAGATGCGGAATTAATTTGATTGTGTTTTTGCGGAGGAATTTGTATGGCGACTAACTGAAGAGTGCCTGTTTGTGGGTTACCGATCCCTCTTTTGAATTGTTTGCATACCGTTACGATTTAAATTGCATTCAAATTGAATTCCAATTAAGTCGATATCATTTTTTTTTTTGATTTGAACTCGCTTGCTAACTTGCTAATGCGAAACAATGGCAGCAGCGCCATGGCTGGTGATGCGAGGAATCGTTGAGAATCAAAGCGAGAGCGTCCATTTCAGTGGTGGTGGACTTGAAGGGTGAATTTTTGACAGATGAAGACAGATTAAGCGGGCATTTTTACAGCAAATATGAGGCTTGGATTTTGCGAAGTGGAGAAAATTTTATCTGGACACATCCTTTATTAGTAAGGGATGTGTTCGGGACTTAAGTGACGTCTATGCTGTCAAGTGTTGTCCAGAACGTCTTCGTGGCAGGTGACAGTTCAGGGTTGTTCAAAAAGGAGAAAAGAAGATATAGTCAATAGGATGAAAAGACAGGATATTGTATCGTCAATTTATGACGGTTGTACGATAAAGTGCTGTCAACGCGACAAAGTTCACAGTTCAGGATTGAAAAAAGGGACACATTGAGAGTGTTAAAAAAACATTCTTAGCAAAGGAAGTGTTACGATAAATTGTTCGTCGATTGCACGTTCATCGAACATACAAAGGGCACCATGACAGTTGACAGTTCGGGTTTGTTAAAAAGAATTGGTCACCGCGAAGTTGAATAGGGTTTAAACACATTCCTAGTAATTCATTTTCGTTTCTACGTTAAGTGCTGCCAACATAAAAAAAGGCATCAAGACAGTTGACAGTTCATCTTCGTCAAAAATTGAGAAAACTTTTAAAAAGTTAAAAATAAAGTTAGTTGCTAAGGACGTGATCGTGATGATTTAAGGGCCAGCAGCTTCAAGCAAGAGGACATCGTGACAGTTGACAGTCCAGATTTGTTAAAAATGGAGAAAATTAAAGAAGGGCACTGCGCTAAGAAAATCATTTAAGAAAAATATTTTTAAACATTTATCCCCGTCTAGACGGCAAAGTGCTGCCAAACCAAGAAGACATTGTGACAGCTGACAGTCCAGATTTGTTAAAAATGGAGAAAATGAAATCTGGCCGTTACGCTAAGAAAACAGCGTTCAAAATAAAGTTTGTTGCAGACGACGTGATCGTGATTATTCGTTTCGACGACAAAGTGCTGCCAATGCAAGAGGACATAGTGACAGCTGACGGTCCATATTTGTTAAAAATTGAAAATTAATTAAAAAATTTAATTTGTTGCGTTTATTGCCTTTTGGACGATGAAGTGCTGCCAAATAAAGAAGACACCGTGAAAAGTGTGAGTTCAGGGTGGTTGACAATGGAGCCCTGTACCTAAGGACAACTTCTTTTAAATATTAAGCAGTGTTTCACAGATGATGATCCTCTTCTGGTTGTAACCTTTTTCATGTCAAAATTGTCGTTATTTGGATCCCAAAGTAAAAGAATGTCACTCTTCGTTATCGGCAGATGGGATTAGACAAGCATGATCATTTAGCACTGCCATGAAGTTTTTCTTGAATCGGCAGGGCATAAGTGATTGCAAGTAAGTGCATGTACCCTGGAAGTGTCATCGGAGAGTTTACTCTCGTTACATGATTATCGAACTGATGTAGGCCTCTCGTCGTTTCGACAATACCATGCCAAGTATCAGACTGGACAGGGAAACCATTCAGTCACTAAATGATTGATTTTCTGCTCATCGAATTTTAGATTCGATGACGTCATTCAGAATACGAGACTTAAGGTTGTTTTATTTTGGACAGCGCTGGGCATTGCAGCAGAGGAATACCATAAAGGTCACAAGTCAATTATGTCGTTACGGTGTTTGCATGCGAGGCTGAAGACAGCTAACGAGAGCCAACTCTTTATTCCGAAGACTTGCTAAAGGCAAGAACGTGAGGCAACTTCGCATGCAAGACTGGGGACTGGTAGCAAGAGTCCGAGGTAGTTAGGGAAACGGTTACGGCTCACTTAGTCCAACGTATTGGGACCATAGTGCCCGTGTTCGGGAGTGTTAACTACCGTGTGACCTACTGCAGTTCTAAAACCAGCCAGATTCATGTTGGCTTCTCAGACCAACACCGCTCAAGTCCTCGAAATCTTAGAAGAAATGCTTCCATAGAAAGTGCCTTCTTGCCATTGATGGGGCTGGGCATTTGCAGAGCAGATATTGGATAGATTCCGTTTTTTGCTTGTCCCTACAGTACATTGCATGTTTACCTCTGGCGCAGGGTTGGGTGCGGACTAACGTACGTCCTTGCGACTAAAGCCGATCAATAATGTTGATCCCTCATATCAGAGGCTTGCAAAACCTTGTTCCAAGAGGAATAATAACAGGCCAATAGGTGCCGTTGATAAGTTAGGTTAGGTTCAGTCATTCATCGAGTTCCTGTCAAGTAAATGTTCATGTCACAGCCGTGTCGCAGTTGTTTTCCGCAGCTCGCGTAATCATACTCACTCACCCTGCTTCGCCAATTCATAAAATTACAACGCTCCACATACTCGTCATCTTCGACTTACCTAAAAAGAAAAAGAAGACGAAAAAAACATTCCCAAATTAATAAAACTCGAAATTCTTGCAAAAATTACAAATTAAAGTTATCACAATTTTGGCAAATTAAATGGCGACTCGTAAACAACTTCACGCTGTCTGCGTGGCCGCCTCCACAAGTCGGTTGGGTTCTATTTTAAGCACATCTTGAACGATTCTCAATTTTGCCACAAATAATCAGACCGAAACGTGTTAACCCACTGCCTTGTCACTGTGGCCCGAATTTGAACCACTTTTCTCAGCCCGTGCTCTCAGAACACAGCGCCGGAGGGCATTAGACATGTGGAAGCCCCGCTGCATAGATTGTGCGTCACGTTGGGCTTGACGTAAAGAATCCGGGAATTTACGAACGTTTCATGAGCACAAATTATAGACTCGTGAATTCCCACGTGGACCATAGGTGGAGCCCCCGTAAAGGGCTGACTCATCGGATTATGCAAACATATTTTCATCAGCCACGTAAGTAGGACAATATAATTACTTTTGAACTATGCTGCTCTCGGCATTCATAATTAATTCATTCTCTCTCATTGAAATTGGCCCACTCCACTGAATAATAATACCTAGCCTAGACAAAATGTGCCGGGCCGGGCTGGAGAAAGGATGCGAATTCGAGGAGAGGAAGGAAGGATGAACGGGCGGGTGGTGCCCATCCCCTTGACGACGTTTTTTTTTTGTTTTTTTCTCTCTCATATTTCATTTTACCCCGACTAATTAAAATGTAACAGCATTCTATGTGACAGACACCGGGCACATCACCATCGTCAGCGCTACCCTCGTCCCGGTGTGGATGTTTGATTGAGAATGGCTTTTGGCAGTGTTTCCTCGCTCTTTGTTTGTCTTCAATTTGGACACATTAATTAGGCGAACCAAGAGCTGAATAATCCTTTCATTGAGGGAATATGCACTTTTTGTCTGGCCCAGGCTATCCAACACATCTTGCTGTTGCCACAATATTGTCAAGGTCTCGCAATGAAGATGCCCACTACAGTGAGACAACGCTGAAGAGTGCTCCTGGTCGCATGGAGCATGGCATGGAAACGTGATGGACGCAATGTGTTGCTCTGCTCGTGAGAGGGTAAAAACACTCGAAATTCGTTAAATATTGAAACAATTACGCGTCCGAATTGTGCTGTGAAGTGTGTGTCTGTTTTTTTTTTTTGAAGAAAAGACAAAAGTGCTTCCGACTGGGAAACGCACTCAGCGACGAGGTAAGGTCTGCTTATGTAAATTAAATTGTCATTTCGTTCGTATTTGATTATTACATATTTTTGGTAAGCCCAACACAATTGGTGTGCACTCGCACTCTGCTCGAGGACTGTGCACGCACTCGCCTGCTCGACGCTAATTTGAAATTGTACTGAAATTGATATTTGCACATGGAGCATGGAGCTGATTGATTGACTCTTTTTTTTTTGAAATTTATTTGCTTTTTCGAATCAAGTGGAGTTGTTGTGAAATCCGGGATTGTTTGATGGAAACTGACGATGTAACTCTTCAGACAGAGTGTACACTGGTACTGGGGCAGCTGGAGAACAATGGCTATGGGAATGTGGAGACGTAACGGTGTGACCTCGTTGTTGAATAAGCAATTGGGCAGTACAAGAGGTCAGCGTATGTCAGCAATTTGGCAGAGCCAGTGCATGAGATTGTGAGTAAGGCGGAGCTTTTCGCTGGAGCGTGTCAGAAGTTTGTTCGATGTGCCTCGGTGTTAGCCAAAGTGTAAGTTTTGGACGAAGAGGGATGGTTGAAAAGAGGAAAGCAACAGAAAATTCGGGTATCATGGACAGGTTCACAAGTTATAAATATCATTTTGAGGAATAATCTAGAAATGAGGACTTGGAGAGTGAGGAGTCAACTTGGTAGTCAAGGCATTGGCATCGAATAACCAACAGCTTAAATGAGACTTCTGGACAATGTTGGACGACGTTTTCTTCGTGGATTGAGAATAACAAAGTCTGAAATCCATGAACCACCAATTAAAACCAAAAAAGTTGTTTTAAAAAAATAGCAAAAGTGTGAAAGCCTAAAAAGTACAAAAATGTCAAGGCTTGTCTCGAATTTAGTGAATGAGTCGAATGGAATTCTTATCCATTGCAACACTCGTTTCAATCGAAATTTAGCCAAAAAGGTAAGCAAAATGCTGGTCAGTCAATGTAGGTTTTAAAAATTTGGCAAAAAAAATCCCAGCACTTTGCTCGAAATTTGTTCAAAGAACCTGATCCCCTGCAAAATGAAGAAGGATCGTCTTAATTTGATGAATTCACAAAATACGAAGATAAGAGTAAATATCATCGTCTTGGTCGAAATTTAGCCAAACCACATCATTAAGAACGATCACCTAAATTTGACGTATTTCAAAATGGCTTACATCTCAAGAGAGGGAAAATGTCAACGTTTCGGTCGAAGTTTAGCCATTTTGTGGAGGAAAAAGTGGGTGCAAGCAGGATGGAATCAATTAAAGCAATTTCTGATAATTCATTGTCGAATTCTTAACGTGATTGTCATTTTAAATGTCATTTCGCAAATTTTCGGAAAACGTATTTGTTCGATTTGTAGACTGAAAGAAGGAATGCGTTCAGACTGTCGCTTAGGTCAGTGTCCGCGAAGACGCCCCTTGTTTTAAAAATGTGTATAAATCTGACAAGAATTCCACACATTTTGGTCGAAATTTTCATTCGACTCAATTCGAAAAAATGACAACGTTTTGATCCAGATTCAAGCAAACAGAGGAACCAGACACGAAACTGAGTTTTGGGTGAATTTGATCCACTACATTAAATGAGAATACTAAAATTGGACTTATAGTCAAAATGATTTCTGCTCAGAATATTTAAAACGTTGACATTTTGCCCAAAATTTGGGCCGACGCACAGTGGCCGATGTAGTTAAAATGATTTCTGTTCAGAAGATTCAAAACGTTGACATTTTGCACAAAATTCTGAATAACTTACAGTGGCCGATATAACGATGGTAATGATGGGAATACAGTGGACTCACCCTAAGTCGAATTGTCACGGGATACCATAATTATTCGAGTTAGAGAGAGGTTTTTGCATGGAAAAGTGAGAAAAATGAATTTAAAATACGGCGAAAAGTTCGAGAGAGTTTCGATACAGAGAGAGTTCTACTTAGGGAGAGTCCACTGTATTTGGTGGTATAACATAAATTTGGCCAAGTCAAAATTTGAAAGAAATGAACACACTGCCGAGATGTTGATTAGATTTCAGTCAATTTTGGTTCTTCAAGGAAAGAGAACTATTTCAACAAAATGTTGTCCAAAATCCCCGCGAAAACAGCGCTTCTTCAGAAAGTAACAACATCTTCGACCTTTTGCTCAAACTTTCATCGACGATTGCACAAAAAACTGGTCGGCAGCAGTCACGAAGCGAACACTTAGTGGGATCCACAAAACTTGATTTGGTCAAAAATATTTTATGTCCAGACAGTGTTTTCACGTTTTGCTCAGAAACTTTGCCTGAGCAGCTTCGGCAGCGAACAGAGATTTGTTCAGAAACTGAACTTACTCAGAAAAAGTGCGAAAATACAAAATGGCGTTGTTTTGTTTCAGATGTAATCAAGGTGTTCAGTAAAATTCTTATCAAACCCGACAATGAAGGGAAGGATCAGTCAAAACAAATTTTAAGAAAAGTGTCTCTAAGGCTTCAACATTTTCTTGTCAGCAGCCCTGACGAACAAAGCATTCATCTGTCAGACCGACAACTTCGTCTTTTATCTTGACCAACAGTTCAATTTAACGCAATGGGCTTTACGATAACTTCCTAAGACAGAACAGGCTTAAATAACATTTGAAGTAAGCTCCCAGTAATTAGTCTGTTAGCCAAAGACTGGACGACAAGCAAGACTGCACAGCTAATTCTTGGTGCTTTCGAAAGAAGAATTCTACGTCTGATAAATGGTTCTGTCTGCGTGGGCGTTGAATGAATGACAAGACACAAGCGCGAACTCTAAGAGATCTACATCCTCTGCATCCTGGATTGGTGAATGGCTTAAATGTACACCGGAAGGCAAAAACCCATGAACCGCTCTGGCTCGGCCTCATCGAGCGCGTGGACAATAGCGCTCCAGCAACGATGGTCTTGAAGACTGGGCCTCCTGCTTCGATAAAGAGAGGAACACCGAATCTCCGGTATAAGGACCAGGTAATCGCGGATGCAAGACAGCTTGATCTCGATGTCTGCAAAAAGCTTGCCCAGAAGACTGTGATATTACAGGCTCCGACCCTCCATGGGTTAGGTTGAGGTGGCTGACTGCCGCGCATACGGAAAGCAGACAAACTTAGGCCAAGCATAGGCCCATTGTGTTTCCACGCGGATCGAGTGTACCTATTCCGCAATCCAATTTATGCTTTTAATAAAACGAAGAAGAAGGCTGATTCTGATGCTTCTCAGTTCAGCCAGATTATCCAGAAGTCTGAATCTACGGGATGAGAGAGCACTGCAGCTACATAGAAAGTGTTCAATGGTTTCTTCCTCATTCTCGTGGATGCAGATTCTACAGAAATCATTGAAGGGAAGGCCTAGTCTAGAGGCGTGAGTTCCGATGGCACAATGCCTGCTCTGAGGTTTGGCCTGCTTAATATGATCAAGCTAAGCGATCATTTGGCATCGATCATAGGCCAGACTTTTTTTTGTAATGAGGCGACCTGTGCCTGATATCCATCCGCGGTTTGTTTGAGCAGGCCTTTCAAGCTTTAGAAGGCTTTAGCTACTATAAAACAGTAGCGATAGGCATGTAGGGTGGGTCTCCACCCGGAATGAGTACAAAATGTGTGCTTTTTCTAGCGAGTTCCTGATAACTAAGAAAGTTAGTAATCGGTTTAGCTGATTTCCCAACACTCTGCGAATATTTAGTCAACATTTTGAGCAGTGCTTGAAAATAGATAAAATACCGCTAAAAGCTTAACGCACGGAGCAAAAACTAGGGTCCGTAAAATTGCAATTAGCTAGGACAGTCGTAGGTTCATCAAATTCGTGTTGTAAGCTCAGCATATAGCACTCACAACGCGAGTGGGGATGGTGTAGAAGCTAGGCCCTGGGCCTCTACGGGCTGTGGAGCCACCATTTTAAGCCTGTAACCTCTTATAAGCTTAGCCAGTTATCACTGATCAGAGAGAGAGAGAGAGAGAGAGAGAGAGAGAGAGTCAAGCGTTGGTTGAAGGGAAATTGAGGCGTTTTGGTGGCTCGATTCGAGACAAAACCGTCTCAGTCAGCACGCTTTATCAGTTAATACCCAGAGCCTTATACAAAGCTGTGTGAGATGTAGCTGAGCGTCCTGTGTTGACGTGTGCTCCAGACTCGCTCGCAATTAATTTTCGAAGTGGAGAACAATGTCAAATACGAAATTGAATTTAAAATTTGGTTCAAACACTCAGAAGTACGAACAGGGAATGCTGCTTGTTCCACTCCACCATTTCTGAAATGGCAAAAGTCTGTCAAGCGAAATTGCATTAAAACATCAATCGAATGAATCGAAACTAATCGATAGTCGAGCAGATAGTTATTTTATTCACGAGACTGACCCCTTTTCGTGACGTTTCAGGCACTGACGGAGAGACACAGAGTATATGTCATTCTCTTGACGGGGCAAGTTTATTTAATCCATTCCCAGTCGAGTGTAGCCCGTCAGTTTCAATCAATTCCTCGGCGGCCATAATTTATATCCACTTCCACGTAAGTGCACTAAAGTGACAGTACAAAAGACAATATGAACAGTTTTAGGGGCACATTATCATGCAAGCGGAGTGCCTTCCTGCAGCAGCAACAACTGAGACTGCACTTGATACACGTCCTCTTCTTCGCATCGCATCCTTTTTAGCCATTCATGCGCTCTATAGTTCTGTGCACAGAGCATAAATTTCAGTCAAAAGTCCAAGGACATAGCAGTCGTCGGGTGTGTGTGTGGGTGAGTATGTTTTTGAATGCAGACGAAATAAAGGAGAGATCCACGAATACAAAGCAGTAGACGAGACATGAGGTTAAACACAATCCACTCACACAGCCAGGCCAGGCACACAGAAGAGCCTGGAAATAAGTCAAGGGGAAAGGTGTTGACTTAATCGAGAAGGGAGAGAGAAAGCGATGAGAATAAAAGCCCAGACAAATGAAAGTCCTCCGACAATAGTCGAGCTCGGCGAAAAAAAAAACGCGTTTAATTAAAAATTAAAACAAGAAAGGATATTGTTTTGGAGTCCTCCTGCAATACTGCGGAATTCCCAAATCACCGGAGAAATTTCTCCTCCTTCGGCATTGTTCGGCTTGTGCATCTTCAGCGTGTGCTCATGCAACCACCGCGGTGCACCGTCCATCGAAGTCACGAGGCAGGGAAATCAATAGAAAATCCATTTTGAAAGTGACCCTCAAGTGAATGTTTGTTTATTGAATGCCACTCGAATCAAATGGCACTTGTTTGAATGGGTCTGCTGGGCGCTGCGCCTGCTGCGCTCAATCCATTCTTGACCGCGGTCTTAATTCTCGATGACAAATCTTTGGAATTTTCTCAACTCAATCTCAAGACAACGATAACTGGGTCAAATGCAGTATTGTGACGTAAATTCAAACACACACAAATCAAACAGACAGCCACCGAGTGCACAGATGCATGAGCCATGCCTTGGGGAGGAGAAGTTGCAGCCGCTGCTGCCGTCTCGAAACTCCCATGGGGTTGTCGAGTGGGTTCACTCAGTCACATGTTTGTTGTTAGATTCCCTCTCAGCTGCTGCCTGACGCCAGGTGCAGCTACTTGACCTTGGTGGTTTGTTATTATTTCTTAATTTTGTTTGAAAATTGCATGCATCTAGAGCGAATCCCATTCGAGATGAGAGTCCAGCTAAAATAACAATAAATCAGTCCTCAGCGCCGGTGAGTGACGAAATGCGAAATGAATTCGAAGAGAAACCAATCAGTTTGAGCCAATGATTGGTCCAATTCAGAGTGGATTATAATTAGTCGACGCGCTGAATCGCTTGCATAATTAATCCCCACGAGTGCGAGTGCGGCGCGGCGAGCGTGGGCCGTGGCTCAGTTTAGCCCCACGCACCACCTGCGAGATTCTATTCTTGTGGCAGCTTTCACTGGACTAGTTCAGAGGCGACCATCATCAATCATCAAAATTTGATACCAACACGGCGCATTCACGAGACGTGCCACTTTTCGGGTTGGGCCCGCATATGATGGGATCCACACAAGCAAGAGGTGAATGGCTTCGCGTTCGATGATAATTATGCGCAAAATAATGATAAGCTCAGTCCCCCGAGGGGAGGGACCACAGCAATCTAACGGTCATTTCAACACGTTCAGCATCAGAACCTTGACCTGAATTGATCGACTGAAGCGACCGCAGCCAAAAATCGCACACACACGCACACGAGTAGTGAACGAGCGCAAAAGTTGTGCGACGACAAATGAATTTCGATTAAAAATCCGACCTTCAGGCGATTGTTGTTTAAATTAATATCGCTAAAGAAAGCATTGCCGAACTGAAAATTACAAACTGATTCAAAATCAGTGCAGATTGCAACAACTGGAGGGAGATTGTCGTGTTGTACTAATCGAAAAGAATTGTGTACTAAAATTGTACTAAATTGAAAGAATTCAGAAAGAATGACTGCGATCAGAGCCGTAGCGTGTGCGAGACTTTAGTTTGATTGAATTGTGGATCACGATTCAATAGGAAGTGCTGGTGAGAAGGTTTGTTTGCTTTGCACGGTGAGCGAACAAACAACCGGCCGACTAAGTGAAGAATCGATGTTTGGCGTAGCAACTGCGGCGATCCAAGAGATCTGACTTGAATTATTTGATTTGTATTAAGGCGGATACGAGTCTCATTAAAAATTCTTCTCCTGAACCGCCGAATACTGAGTGATGAGTCGTCAGTTTAAGTGACGAGACTGACAACTAGTGAGATGCCAGAAGACGATGGAACTGTATCGCCAAAGAGTCTTAGCTCATGTCCAATTGAAAGGGAAGCAATTTGGCTGATTACAAGCAATTAGGCACATGTTTAACGACTTACGACAAGGGCCGTGGTCGTCATTCGAATTTAATCTAACCGCCAACGGATATTCGCATGCCTCTGAATTGAGCATGAATCTCTTTGGTTGACATCGGACAACCGCCTGTCCTTGGGTCCCAATCAAAGCACACACAAACGACTTGAGAGCATAGCGGAAGAAAGCATAAGTCAGTGTGTCCACCCAGCACACTTTTTCAATTTACGTCTTCCTTCCGAAAAGCTTAATTTAAACCCTGCTGCCTCCTCTCCCCCCGCCACACAAAAACATTCTCAGTAAGTTGTTGTCTAAGCTAAGCGCGCGAGAGACCATGTTCTTTGGCTCCCCTGTGCGAGATCTAGTCGCGAGTGAGAGACACCGATTATCACAGCGTCTGATCGGTCTTGTGGCGAATATATTGCCTTTGTTCTATATATCTGTTTAAATTAAATTTTATATTAAACTTAAATGAGACACAAGGGGCGAGACCAATGCGTGGGAGATGCCACGCCAGCCAGCCAGCCACTGTATCTCCGTGTGACCGCAGACTGAGTACACACAAGTAAATGTAATGATCTGCGATAAACCAGGGTGAACAGTGAACCGGTGCCTGGATTGAAGGGGATGAGGGCTAAACTGAGTTGAGCTGAGCTGAGCTAAACGGAGTCGGTGAAACCAAATCAACGCTCAGTGCTGCCTAGGGAGGTGTGTGCGAAGCGCTTGATTTATGCATACGAAATTACTTCATCGATTTGTGTGTGTTCTTGTTGTGGACTCTTAACCTGATCCAATTTTTTTGACGAGTGTGTTGACTTTGGGTATCCAACGAATCGTCGTTGTCGTCGATTGGCATCACGCAGACGCTGCACACTATGGATGAATAATGAGCAAACGCAAGCTTACTTATGTATTCTATTTCGTTTTCGTTTGTTCCATTCGCTCTATGTAGGTTAGAGACTTTAAAGAGTTTTCAAGTGTATCTGATGGATATCTAGATGATTGCCATATTTGGAGGTGGTTGTTGTGGCGATTTCTCGCCAATTTGACGATACGTTGTCGGCGTCATCAACGTAGACAACAACATTGAACAATAATTAAATTTCCGGTTCGATATCTTTTTCAATCTGACTCTTAGACTCTTCAGTCTTCAATCAAAGTCTGAGAGTGAGTCAGAATTTTGTTTACTTAAACACACACATACACTCACATCGATGATGGTGATGATTTGGCTGTGGATCATAAAAGAGGCCCACGATTTTTGGTGGTGACTTTCTTTCCGGGCGAGTGTGTTCCTTTGTTCATCGAATTTTTGGCCGTTTGCATGGGCGGATGAGTCGCTGGCTTTAAAATTCTGATTTGTTCTGCCACTAAAGTGGAGAAATATGATACTTGCCCGGTGCTAAACTTTGGGCTCCGTGCGCATCCGCATACATCTCGGAGAAGGTACTAATCGCATTTGATACGCAAGTGACAAGCTCTTTCGCTGCTGACCAAGGAGATTAGTTTATTTGATAAATGAGGCATTTTTGGGACAACTGAACAGAACCCGGGAACGCACACCTACAGGTGGTGAAGATAGCCCCATTAATGGAAACTTATTTGGAAATAATCTGTTGGATTGTGTTGCTCTTATTGAAGAAGCGCATTTCCCACCTTACACAAACATTCAATTCCTAAGTTAATAGTGCTTCATGACAAACATTGGATTTTTCAAGTTTCGTTAAGTTTCGTTAAATGCAGCTTGTATTCGAACTTTGCGTGGAGACCCAACCATACTCGAAAACTGAGTGCTGTACTGTCCTGTAATCGCGATAGTTATTCCGATCAGTTTCGTTAAGTTTCGTTAAGTTTCCTTAAATGGCAGTTATTTTGGTCTTTGAGTGGAATCCAAATCATATTGGAACACTGAGTCCTATATCACGATGGTTATTCCGATCAGTTTCGTTAAGTTGCGTTAAATGACAGTTTTTTCGGAACCTTGCGTGAAGCCCCAACCATACTCGAAAACTGAGTGATGTACTGTGCTCCAATCACGGTAGTTGTTTCGATCACTTTGGTTGAGTTTCGTTCACTTAACTTGAATCGAAATCGCTCTCTACGGCGTTCCAATTTTGAGAATATTCCCAGAAGGGAAAATGTAAACTGTGAAATTTGAATGCTTCTTGTTCCTCTTTTTTCAATTCACACATAAACTCAGTCAGTTATGGGTTCGAATCTCCATCGACTCGACGGTCATCAAGTTGTCAAATCGACGACAACATTTCTAGTGAGTCCTTGACAAAGACCCCTGAGTATAAGTTGCACTGAACTGTCAAGAAGCTGACATCCACAACCACAAACGAAATCCCCTCGCACATTCAATTCCTAAGTCAATAATGTTTAATGACAAACATTGGCTTATTCCCCGTGTTTGTTGTCTATCAAAATCTATGAGATAACTCTGTCAACACATTGACATCCGCTTTAGGGTTAAAAAGATGCAAAACGAATTTCCGCGTTCCCTCCATTCGTAGGGATGAAACGTGATATCATACAAGAGTTTCACATTAGAACGACATCAACAGTGGCTATAGTGCCGTTGAGGATACATTCACCCCCAGAGGTGTACAATCTCCTTTATCTTCTCTCTCTCTCGTCCCCCGCCCTCCATCATCTCGCCGTCCCGTCTCATTCACATTGACGCTTGCCACTGTGTAACTAATGATGATTGTAGCAGAAGCGAAAAAGAAAACACACGCTCTCATGCCATTATCAAATGTTTAAAACATTTTGCCCAACACTTAGAGCCCTGTTAATAAGCGGGCTAATTATCAACAGCGAAACTAATTAAGAAGAAGAACACCGAATGTATTCTGTAGGTTCACACTTGAGCCAGCACCTTCAGGCCAGTCAACCATTCAGCAGAATTCAAGTTCGCGCCAAAACGTTTGCATGTTCACAGTCACTTTCGGATAAAAGAACAAGTTCCACTCGTCCAAATTGAAGACCATCCACACAAGTCGGTACACATTCTCTCTCTCGCTGCTGTCACTCCCTGAGCCCTTCCGGTAGCGACCGGACCAAAACTGACAACCATAGCAAAAGAGGTCATTAACCATGCTCAGAGGGAAAACGACACAAAAGTGTATAATCTACTTGTGTAAAAGGGAACCGCCAAAAAAAAAAAAAAAACAGAAAAAAAAATCAACAACACATGGTTTTCTCAAAAAAATATCCAAAACCCATTCAGCACTTCTTGGATTTTCTTTGTGCACGGATTGTTTACGTCTTTCTGCAAAAAAAAAAAAAACAAGAAGAAGTTGTTTCGAAAGTTCACAGGATGTCCATATCTTCGGACAGCGTGAACAGAAGAGAGGAAAAGAAGGAAGAAGATATGGTGTGCAAGTCACCTTATCTCAGCTGTCCATCTACATAATTCTTAAACTTTCAAAGACACCACCAGCACAAAGAGTTCGCTTTCGTTAAGAGTATATCTCAACCAGAGAGATATCAGGATCAGTGAACTTGTGCCGGTCAACAACGAACGAACGAACACGAACGACAGCGGCGAGAATGCAATTAAGATTGTCGAATCCTCCCGAAAAATTAAAGAGGAACACCACAAAGATTTGCGACGGACAAGTGTCTGACAGAATGAAAGATTTTTAAATCAATTGCTAAACAGCAGACCCATTAGTTTTCAGTTTCTCCTTTTTTTTCGCCTCATTTTGGACTAATTTAAAATTCTTGATTGCACTTGTGGACACTCAACAAAAAAAAAATGAAAAAGAAATACATTTGAATACATTTTGAAGACTTCACCGATCTCGATTTCGATTTCGATTTCAACATGACGTATGACGTCTATTTGGTGGTGGTTATCTGAAGTGTCTTGCACGGGCTTGGATATAAACCATTCGACAGTGGGTGGATCATTCTATGTTATCATTGGCTGTTATCTACTGAATAATTTATCAATTCTTGATGGGAATGCCTAAACACCACCCCCGAACAACCACCAATTGGGTGCTCATTGTGGCCCGGTTTATTTATAGTGAATGATGGTAAAGACTGATCAAATTTTGTATTAAAAGCCGAAGGTGGGCTATAAATACTATGTTATTGCTTCCGTAAACTAAGTATTCTTAAAACGTATCTATTCTTCAATTCAGGAATGTTTTCTTGTTTCTTTTTTTTGCGACTGACAATGTTTTGTTATGCAACGTCTGTCAGTTTTGTTGCTTTGACTTTGAATTTGATGATGACGAGTAAGAGTATGCGATGTTTTGGGAAATGGATTTTATTGACAAAAAAAAAGGAAGGCGTAGAATGGGAGTGTGTCAGTTGTGGGTGCTTAAAAATGTAACCAGACGAAGGAGAAACATTTTAAGCATTGGTGACATTGCAGGCAGTGATCACAGGGTGGACAAGAACGCGATACACATTCAATCGGAGTCAAAAAAAGCATGTCATTGTTGCCTTGTCTTGTCCGGCACTTCGAAATTATGAACACGAGGGGGCAGTCGATAAGTGCGACGACTCTTACTCGCATTATTACTCAAGGTTCAAGCGCAATGTACATGGGGAGACTTAATCAACATAAGCAATAGAGCGAGTACATAATAAGCACTTCGTTCAGTTTCGTCAATTTTTGCTTTTATGAACGAATGTGACAGCTTGTGGGGAGAATTCGCATAAAGAAGCTGAAGACTAAAGAAATCGAGCGATGCATTGCAAGCATATCTAAGAGTTATTTCGCTCAGTTTCGTTAAGCTTCGTTAATTTTTGTTTTTATGAACAAAACAGAAAAAGAAGCTGAAGTCACCTACAAAAATTGAGCGATGCACTGTGAGCATATCTAAGAGTTATTTCATTCAGTTTCGTTAAGTTTCGTTAATTTTTGCTTTTATGAACGGATGTGACAGTTTGTGGTGGGAATTCGCATAAAGAAGCTGAAGTCAACTAAATACATTGAGCGATGCACTGTAAGCATACATTTCGCTCATTTTCGTTAATTTTCGTTAAATGACAGTTTGTGTGTGAACATATTCGTAAAGCCTCGACCAAAATGAAAATAAAGTAAACATAAGTCAAATAAAGCAATCTGGTCCTGTACTGTCCAATCAATCATTTCGCTCAGTTTCGTTGAGTTTCGTTCACTTTTGCTAATTGGGATGGAAATCAATCGCTTTCCACGTTGACCTTGGAAATGCTGCGTAAGTTCTCAGAAGTAATTATGGACACTTTGAAATTTGGCGGTGCTTCTTGTTCCCTTTTTTTCAACTCTCACACAGACTCAGTCAGTTAAGAGTTCGAATCTGCATCGATTTGATGGACCACAAGTTGTCAATCCACGATACCATTTCTAGTGAGTCTTTGAAAATGGTAGAAATTGCACTAAAATGTGTGTCAAAATAGTGAATTGTGATCACTGGATAGTGGCGTGGTGAATAAATGCATCGACTCTCCAAATTCCTTAGAGAGACAATAGCGTGTAGCACACTAAAGAAGATCTCCTGTGGAAGTCAGGCAACATTCACGGTATATTTTTTGTTAACACCAGGGTCCGGATTTCAACATGAACATAATTCTTATGGAGCCGATAATAATAATAATATGGGTAGTGCTACAGCACGTAGATGGCCAGACCTAGCTTCCACAGCATCCACTCGTGGAAAGGGACCTACAGTCTTATGCCGACTCCAAACGGCTAAGTTTGAGAATTGAGATGTTGTTTCTGCATATTACATATCAGGCGTTGACCCTGTGTTGACTTTTTGTTATTTGTTTTGTCGTACAGAGAATCGAACCCCCAGGGAGCGAGGTTCAAGTGCGTATGAGTCGACGCACAGATCCATAACGCCACGGCCCCTGGGACTGATATTCACTTTGTAATAGGATATATTGGTGAATGTATGAAAACCTAACCAAATAAATATAGCAAATAAATATTGATTTCAGGGCCTGGTAGAGCGTATGGACAACTCAGCATCGGTCCGAAGAGTCTTCGACTTCGAACCAGTTGGGCAACGCAACAGAAGACGTTCGCGTTTAATGTGGCCTCAGGTGAAGAAGGACCTCAACCAACTGGGGATGCGAAATTGGAGACACCTAGACAGAGATCGCTCTAGTTGGAGAGGCTTGTTGGTTAAGGACCTGGTTCAGAAGAAGAAGAACCTAAAGTTGACCTCGAAGCTATCACAAGCTCCTCCAGAATTTGATTTCTAAGCTAACCACTTATTCAAGTTTTCATTTCCATCTCACAGTTCTCATTTAATCACTCTGACCATAAGTAGCGCCCGATGATTGATTGATTTTCCGGAAAGAATTTTTCCCAAAAAAATAAAAATATAATTAAGATACCTAGAAGTGGCACGAATAAGAAAAGCGGAAACCAAGTCGCAATCGAATGTAATTGCGTTGAAAAAATGTCGAAAAGCCTTAAAAAAAATAAAATACAAAAGTTGGGTGATTTTGGAGTTGAGATGAAATAATTAATTAGCCCATCTTTTTATCAAAACGTTAAGTTTAATGGATGCTGAAGTGCGTATGGTTTGGTAACATTTCATGTGAAAAGTATATTTTTTTCAACACTTTTGTGTTAAAAGTGGTCTTTATTTAAGGCGGCAGTGGTAATTAGTTTGTAGGGGCATGTGTGGTGCTGTTGGAGTGGTAGTTTGGAGGGAATTTGTGATTTGAGCTGGCTGGAGGGTGGCCATGGTCATTGGATGGAGGATTTGGTGGAAATAATAAATATATTATTTTTTAGAAAAATGAAAAAAAAGTTGGGTTGATTTAAGTTTTATGACAAAATATGGAAAAATCGACGGAATTAAAAATGGTTAAGAACCTCCAGAAAATCTATGAGTCTTCATCAACATCAACAAAAATATAAATAAAGTCATAAAATTTTATATATAAAGATTATTGAAATAATTTTAAGACACACTGTGGCACAGTAGATTGCTTGATAAAACTGTATTAAAAATGCTTGGAGAGCTCAAAAACTTGAGGGACTCATTGTGATTTTTCTAATAAATGCCTATTTATTTTAATATTTATATTTCTTAAACAATTTTAAGAAATTTAAGGTTTTCAAGTTAAACCGATTGTTGTATCAAATTGCATAAAAAAAGCTCTTGATAAACTGAAATATTGTGTAAATTGTGTAAAGGCCATACTCCCAACTGCCTGGTGGACCACCTCATTGAAAAGGAAAAAATGCATTCAATAGAAATTCATTTCTTTCCACAACTCGCACGGCAATAAATTGTAAAAGTGTTATCCGTCTGTCAGTGTCTGTTTTTCAATTCGAATAACATTTAAATAAAGCAGACAACACATTTGTTTTCCGGACACAACAACTACGCCCGTATAAGTGAAATCTCAATTCCAAAAATCCGAAATATCCACAATTTCAAGTGTGCACCATTGTGCACGTACAGCACGGCGGCCAGTATTGGCACTCAGTCACAAAATGATATCACAGTCCATATGTGGTTTACCTATCGCACTGTTCCCTGTTCCCTGTCCACCCACCGCCAGCACATAGTGGTGCACATAGTTTTTATCCCAATGAAAGCGCACTTACTACATATAAATTGCCAGAAACATGAGCAAAAAATAAAAATGAAACGAAATAAATAAATAAAACCGTCCAGGACGATTGTATACTTTGTCCTATGTTTTCGGTGCTTTTTTTTTTTTTTTTTTTTGGAGTCTGGAACAATTTATTGATCACTGGCTGTGTGTGCAGCAGCCGCACCAGCAGAAGTAGCAGACGACAAACGAGCAGCAAAAGAGTGTCCGAAATGTATTCAGGCAATGTGTGCGGTGGTTTTTTGGGCGATGTGCACCCACACCCCACCCGCGCCACAAAATCAGGACAATTTGTATGTCTGAACGGTGTGATTTGTTTGCTTTTACCGATTTTGTTTGTTCATTGAGCAAAGCATTCGAAAATGTCTGTAACTCAATTTGGGAGAAAAAATAGAAAAAAAAAACAAACAGTTTCCTATCTCATCGTCATCTCACAAAAGTTGTGCCAAAAAAAAAAAAAAACCGAGACGAACAAAACCACTGACTGCCGGCAAAAGAAAGACTGCCGCCAGTGCTGCTGATGCTGCTGGTAATTTTGAATGTGCTCAGGTGGGCGCACATCCTTCGTCTTGCTACAACCGAGCTCTTCTATGAATATCCTTTTTGAATGAACACATCGTGTGTGCTGTTTTCCATGAGTACACATAGACTTGCCTGCTCTCTGAAAAAAGGTAAAGCGACCTTTCCTCTTTCATGCCGGGTGGCAGATACCACAGAGAAGGGCAGAAAATAAGAAAAAAAACAGATAATTCACTCGTAAGATGAACGTGTGTGCATGAATCTTTAATGCCGGCAACCGAGGGGGGAAAAAAGCCGAGTAAAACCTATACTTTTGAAAATTCTTTAAAAATAGAATAGAATGCTCGTAGTCGTATCCTCTTTCTGGTCTCCATTCAGGAGGCTTCATTTTTCGGGTATTTATTTATTTTTTTTTACTTCTTTCAAGGGTAATCATGGTAACCACGAGAGCAAAAAATAAAATCCGAAGCTTATAAACTTTTGTTCATCATTTCAAAAAAAAAAAGAGGAATTCTTTTGAATTTTTGCACGTGATGGAATATCCTTGAAATGGCAAAGAAAAAGCCGGCATTATTCCAAAGCCGGAAGTCAACCATCAAAAGACAAAAAAAAAAAAGTTTAACACTCACCTTTCACAAATCTACAGTCGCAACGATTGAAATCCGAAATTTCCACAATGCCCGGTATTCTCGTTATCCTTTCGTTATCTTTTTAAATAAAATCAAATTTTTGTCTGTTTGTCTTCAATGTTGTCGCCTCTTTCAAAAACAACAAGAAAAAAATGTGTAACAACTTAGTTCACCTCGATCACACACTCGGCACTGCACACGCACTAGTTACAAAATGTGTACGAAAAAACAAAAAAAAAAGTGTTAACAATTGTTTATCGGTCGGCGGCGCACAAGAACACAAAATTTGTTTTGGCACTTAAGTAAATTTGAAACACAACAAATTCTCTCGAAGGATGTGTGTCCTCCCGAAATCCACCGTTTTGTGCGTGTATTTCTGCGTGTAGTCGGCAAGGGGGTGGCGATGTGAGTAGTATCCTTTTTTTTTTTTTTTGGTGAATTAAATTATTTATAATTTATCCATGCGTCGTCGTGTATGCGAACAGGGTACACTGTGCCTCCTGAAGCTTAGAAGGGAGAAAATATTTTGTGTTGTATTGCAAAGATAGATAACGAAGATACAACCGCTTCATTTAGTTCAAAGAGACTCGGAGTAATAACTTCTCTACGCTTATTTATATAGCCTCTACGGGGCAAGTGGAGAAAAGCTACTAATTCAGAAAGAAAGAAAAAAAGTGGGGAGGCAAAAAGAACACACACTTTGGCCGTCGTCGACGTTGTCGTCGTCGTCGTCGTGCCGCACCCGCACCCGCACCGTGCCGCGCTGCTGGATGGATGGTAGATGGTTCGGTGTGCTGGCTGGTTTGATGCGTTCATTGGTTCATGGTTAGATGGTGGATGCTTTGACCGTAGTTAGCCGAGAGGAGATGATATCGGTTCGACGGTGTTTGGTATGACCGTTGGTCGTTGCTCGTTGTCGCCGCTCGATGTTGTGTCGGTGTTGTTCGATGTTCGGTGTGTGCGAGAACAACAAGTTGTGTATGACTGAGTGAACCTGAGAGCGCGTCATGGTCACGTACCGAGTGCCGAGCACGCCGCGCCGCACCGCACACGGTAACTATGGTGATTCAGTGAGATGAAATGTTTGGCGAGATTCGTTGAAGCCAGCCGAAGAGTGATGACGATGCGATGGTTGGCATTGAACATGGACCAACTACAGTACAAAATGTACGATGAACAGGGTTACCTTTTGGGAGTATCTGTCGCTGGTTGTGCGCCGCGTCGCGCCGCTGCTGCACGTTAGATGGTATTCTGCGATTGACTGTGGTACGATGCGGATGCCAGTGTGAGGGATTTATTTCAGTCGCGTGTTGTTGTTCGTTGCCTTGTCGCCTCGCTGAGTGCAAGGTGGATGGATGAAAGAAGGCAAGCAGCATTTGAAAGTTAATTGTGTGGATGTGTTGTGTGGAGTTTAAGGATACTTTTGTTCAAGGCAATTGGGCAGAGCCTGTGATTGTGTTGTGCATGCACACTTTACACTGTTCGTTCGAGTAGTGCTCAGCTTCACAGTGCACGTAGTTGCATTCGGTTCACTTGATTTATTTTCGCTCTCTCTCTCTGATTTACGCTGAAAAGGAACAAAAACAAAAGACAAAAATAAATGAATGAATATCGAATTAAATCAGGTCCGAATTTGGATATTTGCAATTATTATAATCAGTTGGCGAGCTTGTAGTTCAAGGTCTCGCGGAGATACGGTCTCGATTTATGTATGCAAATGCATGCGTGCCCAGCGAGAGGTTGTGATGCATTTTAGTGATCATTGAATGAGGCAATCCGTGGGATTGTGTGAACGGTATAATTTATTTTCTCTTCAGCTCCCACGAAGGAAGTACATTCGGGCCATATGCTGATGATGTCCTCAAATTAGACGAAATCAGTCGCGTAGATTGATGGACTTTGAGCGTTCGTCGTGGGGCGGGGAAATAACGACGAACTGAGAACATGTTCGCATATCTGACGCATTTGCATATTTATTGTGTTCTCAATCAGCATTTAATTTATTATAATTCGTCGTCAAATAACCCATTTATTTGCCACTAGTGGATGACTGATCTTAATGAAATTCCTGAATTCTATTTAGCGGTATACCATCATCACCTCTTCACTGGAAAAGGGACTGTGACTTCTTATTTGTTTTTGGTTTTCTGCACACCTTGGTGCCCAACCCTTAAGCCCCAAACATAGTTGAATTATGCAAACATAACCTTATGTCAGAATCGAACGAAAAGATGCCGGAAGCATCGTTAAATTTCAAAGAGGCAGAACTATATTTTTGCTAAATTCCGACACCAACTGTAATTTGCGTACGTAGAGAGCGATTGAGTTTACTCAACTGCATGGCATGGGAATCTGGAACTTCGACGTTACTCGGCCCTGACAATTTGAGCCAATTTTCATGAACCATTCAGAGAATATGTGTGCGTAAATGTGCGACAATATGCCCTGCCTCGTTATTAATAGTCAAAAAAAAAGATTATGCCTCAAATTCGTTGTAGAACAAGGGGACTATCAGCTGTGAAGTTGACTCTTGGCTTAAACTTATGTAAGTAAAGAAACCTTACGAAACTAAGCATTGTACTTGTTGCGATCACAGTAATATTCAGACGATTGGTTCAGTTGATCTAAGGCCGCTTTCACAAGATGAATTTCGATAAATTTAGTGATGGCAAAGGAAACGAAAGGTGTAACGAATGTGTTAGAAAGAAAGAAAGAGAGAGAGAGAGAGAGAGAAAGAAAGAGAGAGAGAAACACCAAAAATCGTATACAGGCGAACAGAACGATTACTCTAATGTCTTGACAACTCGAGCAGATTATTTAGCGTGATCTTCGATAAGTCGAATCCTGGAGAGAAATTCTCAAATTCTGCGTATTCTACAAATTCATTGTACAGTTAAAGGAATTTTTCTTTAAATGCACGGATTCTTAGTTTAAGTCGAAAAGACATAAGATAAGATTAAGTTTAGCTAAGAGTCCCCGCAGAGGGCCAGTAAGTCAGAAACAGTAAAAATGTTCGTCCAACTAGTTTTAAGCATTTTTGTCTAGAATGTAAGTCTGTCATGAACTTCGGAAATTAAAATGAACTAAAAAAACTGCGTTTGTATGTGCCTTTGACCTAGTAGAAACAAAATTGTGGTTCTGGTGAATATTCTGAGCGTAGGGAGAAGAGGATGCAATTCCTTTGATTTTCAGAACTGATCTTCCAAACGAAAGAAACGAGGGAGAAATTCAAATGCAGATGGAATTTGAGGCTTGATAAACTATCAGAAATGCTCAAGGTGTTACGTATGATGATTTTCTGCAGGTGGATGGCGATATTGTTACTTAAGAGTTACCCACAGATGAAGATATGCTTAAATGGTGTGCCTCTTATAATAATAATAATATGGGTGGCGCGACAGTCCGAGCTGGACCTGGCAACCACTCGAGTTGTGCGTGCTATTGTTCTCTCACGCGTGGAAGAGACCTACAGTTTAATGCCGTCTCCGAACGGCGAAGTTGAAAAGCTTTTTCTATTACTAGCATTGTCAGTGACTCGAAACAGGCGGAGCCGTGATTTATCAAAGGTGGTAAATTCGGGTATCGAATCTGGCACCCTCTACGTAGGAGTCGACACACTTATCTACTACACCACAGCGACCCAACGGTTCGGTTCGCCTCTTACCTTAGTAATAAAAACCAAATTGTAAAACTGGAAGATGCATTGAGTAAAAGCCAGAATATTAAAATAGGTGTTCCACAGGGCTCAGTGTTGGGTCCACTCCTTTTTCTTATATATAAAAACTCTATCTTCTATCAAAGTTTCAAGGGCATGCAAACAGGGTTCACTGATGATATAGCATTTTCATGTTCAAATGATTCTGCTTTAGACTTATTTGCAGATGTTAATTATGACGTAGGACTGCTCAGACACTGGTTCAGTACACAAGTGACAAAACTAAATTTATAATATTTCAGCTTATCATCCATAATTCGTCAGTTCCCTATACTAACTCGTATGATGGTTGGTTCCATCACCTGTTGTAACACTAAAGATGTAAGGACCTATGAGTCCGATCTTAACTGCTCTTTGAAATGTTGAAATATCGAGCAGGTATCTGTTTTCAAGTATCTGCGACTTGAGCTTGACAGTAAACTCAACTGGAGTGTTCTTACTTCATCCGTCAGAAAATATTTACTTAGGGTAACAAGTATAATAAAAAATCTTCGACTTTTTTGCTCTCTCGAGGTCAGAGAAACAATTTACTACGAACTTGTACAATCTAACTTGCAATATGGTCTAACTTGTTGGACTGGTACACATATCTATAAAATCAAACCTTTGTTAATTGTACAAAATCATATCATAAAAATGTGGGAAAACAAACGTTTAGAACATGCCTTTTGTGAACTCGTCAATATTGCCTGTTAAAACCTATTTACTTTTGCAAGGTGCTAAGAATGTTTTACTTAAGAAGTGGATATTCATTGAATCGCAGTCCGGCTAATTATGGACTTCGAAGTAATGACATTTTGTTGCCAACGGTACCTAAGCATAAAACGAGCCACTTCTTAAATATGTATACATCAGTTGCACCGAGAATATTAAACCTCTTACCACTTACCACTTACCGAAACATTAGGAATGTTCCCATCTTTTCTAACTTTGAATTCAATGCTATAAACGATTTAATTGGAGTGTTAGTTTGAAATCACACTTTATCTGAATCATGTTGGTATAATATATACAGTTTACGATAATTAAATGGATTCGATACATTCGATACTATTTGCTACAGCTACAGAATGTATCTATATATTATTCAATGCAGAATGAAAAATACTTCTTTGTTATTTTTGATTTTTATTTGTACATGCTATTATCTAATTGTAAAGTAACCAAGTAATGGAATTTGTATTCATATATCTATTCTCAACATGTACTCTTTTAAATAAATGTATTGAAATAAAATAAAAAAAAATGAAAAAAAATACAATATTGGCCCCTATTGCGAGTGTCGACTATCAACCGAATCGCTTGTCGACAAATTTATAGACTGATATGACTTTTTTTATGGTGTAACTCAGTCGATATATAGTTCTATCACTGTGAATGAAAAAGTTCATATTGTGAATACTTTACAATTTGACAGCTAAAACTCCAATTGATTGTACATTTTTCAAAGGATACTGTTTTGTTTGTGTGAATATTTATCACAGCCGTACCGCGATTCATGCTCGCAATGAAAACCGGGTTCGGTGCAAGTTTGAAGGAGTACCGAATACTTACTCTTCATGTACATTTTAAAACCATTATAAGTCTAAAAAAGCCATTATACGGTCAAAATTATGTTTAATATAATGTACATATTATATGGAATTAAAAAAGTTTAAAATGAGCTGAGGTTTCATCGGGTAACTAGGTCGTCGACAAAGTATATCTGTTCCTTTTTTTAAATCCAATTCGACGATCGATTTATTGAATTTTTTCCAAAATTGGATGGGTTAGGACCCTGAGTTTTATTAGACAATTTCCACAAATCCAAACCACAAATCTTCAGTCTTCGGATTCCGTGCCTTTTTTAAAGTTTCCAACCCAGCCATCACTAGCGTGGCAGCTACCTGGTCTGTCTTGGATTTTGGCATGAAATAACTTGGCCTTCACCCTTAGCTTATCGGTTGTGAATGGTAAGTTTTTGGCTCTTTGATTCACAAACCATTTAAACAATGCCTTTTCCAGTTTTGGATACTCTGAAGACTTAAGCGTCTTCCTTTTTCCAGAGGGCCGGATTAAGAATGCTTCACGAACTGCCTTATGGAGCGTTCATTTGCCTGAATACGAGTTATTGTTGTTCTGTGCAGCTAGTGTGCTTTAATTGAAAATTCCTCACTTAATTTCATAAAAATAACTATACATTCGCTCTCGCCAGTCGGAAAAAAGTCTACGCTAAGGTCTTGGAAGCGCTTTCTAGAGCTATGGTCGAGCCCGGGACGAGGGATGAACCGATCCGATCTACAGCTGTTTTGTAGATTTGAAATGGGCATACGACTGAGTTCCTTGAGGAAAGTGTTCTGCAGCGCTATGGCGAAAGCTAGTTGAAACCGCCTTGATCTTTAACGTCCGTGAGAGGTTGTCAAACCGAACAAGCCCACACGGTTAACTTCAGTTTTTCAAATATAACAATTTATTTATAAATTTGCAACTTCTTGTTCTTTTCAAAACTTTTATTTCCTGATGTTTTGCAACAAACAGCTGTTTTGCTGGCCACCTCGAAATTGACACCCATGACATTTGAAAACACTGCAAACACGGTGGGAACGGCATATTGAGGTTATAGTAAACGTGTAAGGAACATAATGTATTTCAAATTTTATATAAATTATTCATCCCTTGATCCATACACTTAAGCTTTCGTTTAGTTTGTTGTTCACCTAACGCTTCGTATTGAAAAGAATCTACTATGTGTGTATGTAAGTTAAACGCTAATCGAACCACTTTACCGATGTTTAGAATTAAGAAAGTACAGCCAATAAGTTTGTAAAAGACCAACCTAAAAGGACAGTTGTAATAAAGCGCTCGAAGAGAAAACATCGTCTCCTTTTTCTTTTTTTGCCTGTTCCAGATAACCCTTACAAACGTTTATTCAAACCTCGCAATTTCGGTTCGGTGGGAGGCTACAATTTTTGCAATAACTAAGTTTATCTGCGAATATTTGAGGCCTTGACAGATTCTTTAGCAAAAAAAGGCATAAGATTTCCAGACAAAGTTCCTTTCATTGTGGAATTTCAAATAGACGCTACTCTCAAACCAGTCTTCCGACAAGTCATCGTTGTAGCAACTATCTTGTGGCCAACAAAGTATCTGAAATTAAGTACCAGTCTAAGCTCTTAACGCCTAAGTACGTCATCAATTATTTAACAAATCTCAACTAAGAGCTCTCTCTGGGTGGGCTCATTTTATTGCATAACGAGCATTCCATATTGCGCTTTGCTCTATGGGGCACGTTGTTAAGATGAAGGAGCTCTCGTCTTAAATATGGTAGATATTGTATCTTAACTTAGGGAGTCGATAAAATAGTCCTTTCCTTTTAGGTCATATTGGAGTATTTGTTCGGTAGGTGCTTCTAGATTGACTGTGTTGTGCTTTTTCTACATATCTACCACGGATGGAACTGTCAATCTTAACCAGCAACGTCTGTAGAGCGCTCTTCCAAAGTGAGGTGTTTCCTTCCAACATTGGGACATCGTACCCTCCACTTAACCTCGCCCATTCATTAAAAAAGTGCAGTTTTCGGCGTAGATTGATTTTGGGAAGCCGATAGTTTGGTAACTCGAATACTTTAAATATGTAACTGAAGCGCATCCTTAGGTTACCCAGTTTCGGGAGGTAATTTAGTGTATTTATCGGTAGATGGAACATTTTCTTTATGATGTATCTCAACAACTTCTCCACTTCCTCATATTGTGGGATTCTCCAGACTTGAGCCGCGTAGCCCATAATCGATCTCATTACACTTTCAAACAGTTTTTGTTTCACACTGTGAGTCATTAGTCATTTGCATCATCGTTGGCGTTCCTGCGAGCACCGCGATGTCATCAGCGTGCATCAGAAGCTTAATATTTAGGTTATTGAAGCCAATTCCCCCAGACAAGTTGTGAGGTCATCTAGGAATACTGGAAAAAGTAGTGGGCTCAACAGACAATCCTGCTTCACTCCCATTGTTGACCTTAACCATCTAGATATTTTCCATCACTTTATTACAAGCTCCAAATGGTTCGTGGATTAGGATCAACTAAATCCTTGTGGTAACACAACGGGCCTAGTTTAGAATAAGTGTGGCTCCCAATTTAGGAAGTCAGCATCTCCAACCTAACCAAACCTAGCCAAAGATCGAATAGGCCTTACAGAGAAGAGGAAGACGTCACAAGAGAAGAGTAACCTGCGACGTCAATGACACACCGATTCAAAGAATTCCACGAAACATAAGAAAAATCGAATCGAATCCTACTCCCTTCAGTACACAAGCCCAATCGCACTTTCCATCCATCTATACCTCATGTCATTCTCACTTCTCATGCAGCTCCCAGTGTGCGTGTACATTCGTTGTACGATCTGTGTACTACAGCATTCCGAACTGCCATGAACCATGTCTTCGTCTGACCTTCACACTGCAGGTTGATGGCTTAGTCCTCAGCACACCAGACATGACCTTCATGCAACGATCAACGATCGCAACAAGAAGAACTGCTACCAGAAGTTCATCAAAACAACACAATTCTGCAAAAACCACAGCCATGGTCGCAACCTAAGGGAATGAACTTGCAGTCTACACACATGTGCATTTGTGCATAACATATTCGCTCACGTGTTCATCTCTGCGTCCCTTCATCTGTTCCCATTTACGGATCTGCGCGTCTCGATCGCTGCTCACAATTCGTATTCGCTTCGGATGTCTATCGCGGCCGTCGTGTAATAATTTTCGCAAACACCGATAGATGGACGTGTCCGAAAAGTCTCTCCTCTTCTTGGAATTTCAAACGTTGTATTCCTTAAATGCTACACTCATTTGTCTCTCTGGCTGGATGGGCCAGGAATACACGATACCGAGAACTGTTCGAAAATAATTCGCCAAACCAGACTACATCTTGAGCAAAACCCATGCGGAACGCAGACTGAGAGCAGACTGGGGATTGGGCTTTTTGTTGATGTTCTGTCCAATGACCAGGTTCAAGTGTTTAACGAACATTACGAGAAAACATTTTGGGACAGAGCGTTGACTGGCGTTTGCTTGTTTATCTGGCTGTGGCACATATTTGATTAGATCTGAACTGAATTGTTCAATCGTCGAACTGGAACCGCACTTGGCCCCGTTTCCAATCTCTATGTTCTCCAGTCCAGTTGTTGTGGTATTTGCATTTGTCGGTCCTATATATTTTCTATTCGAGACGCCAGCCCAATTTTATATAGTGTCCTTTTAATCCGCTCGCGTTATGTACGCATTAGCTTTTGGTGTTTTCATGTCAAGTTCTGAACGTTTCTTCTCAAAGTACTTGAGTTTTATGTTAAGAGTCATCCCGAGGTATTTTGCTTCATTGCCAAAAGGTATTTGGACACGATTGAAGAAGACTGGCGAGTTATTGTATAATATGGACTGTCTTGCTTTCATTAGGGACAATTCTCCAGAAGTTCATAGATTCGTGTATCTGATCTAGTGAACGTTGTAATTTTGCTGTAGACTCTTCAACCATCTTGGCGGTGTTGTCAGCGAATGTGCCTAGAACAGTGTGTTCTTCTTGTGGTAAATCACTAGTACACAGTAGGTACAGCAGAGGGCCAAGAACACTCCCTTGCGGTCCACCAGCAGGTGGACATTTCCATTCTTCACACGGAAGATGCTATCAGAGAGATCAGTTCGCTAAAATACTATACAGTTTCCCCGGTAGAGATCGGCAAAGTTTATATTTCAGGCCTTCATGGCAAACGTTGTCAAAGGCTTGATAAACATCGAGAAATGTTGCTGAACAAACGAGCTTTTGTTCAAATGCCCTTTCTATTACATCAGTCATACGATGTACCTGGTCAACAGTTGAGTGTTTACTTCTAAAACCAAATTGGTGATTTGGTAAGAGCTGTTTTTCTTCCACAATTGGCCTTAAATCTCCAAGCAGAATTTTATCAAATACTTTAGAAATTATCGGTAGTAGTGAGAAAGGTCTGAAGGACTTTTTATCCTTTTTATGTTGTTTCCCGGGTGTTGGTACCATTATAACTTCTGCCACTTTCCACTGACTGGGGAGATGTTCAAGTCTAAGCGCGGCATTTATTAAGTAGAGTAATTGACGAATGACTACTAACCAGCTACTAACTGCTAAGACAAGAGAACTCGACAAATGGCCCTCATCAAAATTATTCGAAGGAATCTTTTATTTTCAATGAACCGAAAAGTGGATTAAATTTTAATGCTCCTGGTTAGTACTTCTCGATGAGTTACTTGTTCTCGCGCTGAAGTGAGACATACATCGAGTTATCTTGTGTTAGTAGTTAGTAGTCATTCGAACGATTTTGAGAACCAACATGTTGTACTAAAAGATTTTCACTGGAATAATCATTCATCTCGAGTGATCATTCGATTATTATATTATTTCGATTACTAAAGTCTCGATTTCTATAAAAATCATTTGAGACACCATTCGAAGTTGACTCTTAGAAAGGCCAACTTTGGACTTCATCGTATCTACCCTCTCATGCAAAAACAAAATGGACTAAGCCAGAAGACGAGGTTGCTACTAGCGTACACGCTATAATACTACAATTATAGCGTGTGGGCTCCCTTTATGTTATTCCAACTCCCAGACCTAAATGGAGAAGCTTTCGATCTTAGAAAGGAAGATACTCCGAATATGCACTCGCCTAAACTATGACAGAGACCGTCAGAAGTACCGTAGCAACAGGAGGCTTTATGAAGCATCATCCCTCTGCAGAAATTCTTGGTGACACTGTTCAAGAGGCAATTGCACGACATCCGAAACCATCCAAACAATGCAACCAGGGAGTTGAGCACATTCCCCAGACATCAATTCCTCAACGCATTGAATATGTTCAACGAGCAGACATTCCAACGAACATCAACCAACGGACTGTACCGCTTCTACCAAAGCAGTGATAGCAGTCAGCATCGCGGCTAAATAGGCTGCCACACCACCACCACCCAATCCTGAGAGGACTAACAACGAACACACGGACCTGAACACCACGATGTCAAGATCATGGATTAGCATTACTTACTTACTTATGAGGCTAGCGACTCATGCAGGGTCCGAGCCTGAGCGCTTCCAGTCATCAAGACCAAGCCGTCTTGCATCCGTGATTACTTGGTCTTTATACCGGAAATTCGGTCTTCCTCTCCTTCTCGAACCAGGAGGCACGGTTTCGAAGACCCTCTTAGCTGGAGCATTGTTGTCCATGCGCTCGATGTGGCCGACCCAACGTAGTTGACGGATCTTTGCCTTCCGGACTACATCCACATCATGGTTGTGTCTTCTCCTCCATTCGCCTTCCCCGCATACGGGCTTAGATAGGTTAGGGTAGGTAGAGGGGCTACTAGTTCATACACCAGCACACTTAGACCGTATTGGCCCATTGTGATACCAATTGTCAGATTACTACCACTGATTGACTAGTCCAGTGAGAGTGCCGTTAGTTTGATTTGAACAGCAAATGGTGACTGGACCAGATTTGAAAACCAGATAAAAGCGTATTAACTTTGGTTTCATTGGGATTCGAACCGGGGACCTCGCCAACCAGGGGCAGGCACTCTACCATACATCGGACATAGACTTTTTCTTTCGAAGGCACCAAGGATCAGCTCCGCAGTTTGGTTTATCGTCCAGCTTTCCGCTCCTTATAGCAGGACTGGCAAAATAAGCGTTTTGTAAACCATGATCTTGGTCCATCGAGTCAGGAGTCTTGACAAACCGAAGAAGCATCGGTTGACAAGGGTGTTTATACGTCGGATCTCCACTGTGATGTCATTCGTGGAGTTCAGCGGTGACGGAGGCTGGTTTTGGTGTAACCACCAGTAAAATTGCCGTTCTTTGGCAGACTCTTTCCTATCTCGAGCGGGGATCGCTCTACTGAACTGGAGGAGATCCTCGTGGGTGCGAACGACATCCGGTTCGTATTGGAGTCGCCTGTCCACTGTTCGGCGTACGACATGGAAGATGATAGGACATCCTTGTGGATCTTGCATAAGGCCACTTGTGTCTAGATAAAGGAATGCTTCGGGAGGAATAAAGCCGTTAAGGCGCACCCTTTCATGGTACTTACTATTGGGGTAGTAAGCCCCAAAGATTAGACTGTTGGAAGAGGACATAGCTCGTGCAGTGTGCCTTCTGATCAGCTTAATAATCAAATTATCTACCCTATTCCCGTTTGCCTCGTTGTACATTACCTCGTTAGGATAGTACTTCTTATACTCAGACTCGGGTGTACGATACAGACGGAGATAGCTCCTAAGACACTGCCTCTCGAACACCCTCATCTTTTCCATCTGGGAAGGACTCACGTTGAACCACAAAGGACAACTGTACACCATAATTGGTCGTACTAGGGCCATGTAGCAGATTACCTTCACTCTGGTATCAAGTTGGCTGCTGAAAAACAACCTCCTTGCCGCAGCAAAGGCCTTTCTGGCTTTTGTCAGAGCAAGTCAAGAGCAGATATTGATCCAGCCAAATGCCTAGATATCTAACTACGACGACCATACGGTCAACTATGCCGAACTTACGCCAGTTGTCCCGCGGTGCCCTGTCAACGGGGTCCGGAAAAGGCTAGTTTCGCACTTCTGGTAGTTGATAAGCTACTTCCAGTCGTCGCAAAATCGTTGAATTTTCTAGAAATCACGCTGCAACAAGATGTTTATTACCTCGATCTTCGGCGGGCAATTCGATTTGTTGTATACAGGTTCGGAACTAGCCATCTCTAATGTACACACATTCGTGCAGATACATTTTTAAGACTCCCTTTACATACACCACCGACAACACAACGATGTTCGATGGGATTTTGCTGCGGTAGTTAAGTGAAAACAACCCTGATGTGCCCGTACACACACAAAGCAAAGCTCTCAATTTAGTTCAGTTTAGTTCTTTATTTCTTACTGATTACAGCATGTGATATACCTGAGTTTGTTGAACTGCTGAGCTAAATGAAATAAATTAAAATACGATTGTGAGCTAGTTCACTTGATGGAGCTCATTTTTGAACTAGTTCGTTCAAACCTAGTTTCCAGTCATTCATGTGTTTTTTACAAGAAAATAGCCAGTGTTTTCGGAGTAATGAATTCAAAATTTCCAGGTATTACAATATGTATCGAAAATATTTACAGCAGATGGCAAGTTAGTTTCGATATTGGAACCAATCGAATCAGATGGAAAAATACATGTATCGTCAGCATAAAGACCGAGATCCCAGCTGGAAAATCTTGGCAGATCAGAGGCATACAAGCTAAAAAGGACTGGGCAATGGCAAATCCTTGTGGTACACATGGACTTATTTGATTTACTTCTGAAAATTGCATAAATACCTTAAACCTTCGCGATGAAAGAAACGAGTGAATGATCTTTATAAGGTACATTGGGAGATTGACATTTAGTAGCTTATGCAGTATCCCATCGTACACTACCATGCCAGTTCTATTGTCTTTTGAAAAATTTTGCTTAATGTCTTTTGTGATGCAATTTGACACTTGCTTGTAGTAGGGTTGCCAAGTCTGTATAAGCTGGCCTAGGACAAACATTCTTAAGATCCCGGATTTTTAGGACAAAATGGCAACTGAGACTAGCTCAATCAACTCAAACCAAGAAGCAGTTTGAGATTGATTGGGTTGACACATGAGAGTCAAAACAAGATCTGTTTCATTTAATGTTTTCAAATTTGTATTGACGCCGTTTTTCTTTCAATTTTTTTTTTTTATTTTCAAAATTATAATTACTTATAATTACTTCGTCGGACGTTCCACGCCGGGGTGTCCTCCAAAAAGAGGACGCATGGCAACCCTAGCTTAAAGAGCCTCGGAGTTAAGTTAGTTAAATCTACTTCATAGCCAAGTTAAACTTAAGCCTGTACGACTGGTGGCGCAGTTGGTAGAGTGCCTGCCCCTGATTATCGGGGTCCTCGGTTCGAATCTCAGTGAAAGCAAAGTTAATACGCTTTTATCTGGTTTGCAAATCTGATCCAGTCACCATTTGCCGTTGTGATCAAATTAACAACTACATCATTGGAGTAGTCATTCAGTGGTAGTAGTCTGACTAGGGGTATCACAATGTACCAATAATCTGAATGCACTAGCAGCCCCGCTACCTAACCTAACCTAAACTTAAACCTTAAATTTTATTTTACCTATTCTGCTTTGCTCGTAAATATTTAAGACAGGCTTATCTTACTTCACTTCGATCCTTAATGTCGGTATTTTTGTGTATAAATAAGGATTTTATTATGGGATCGAAAGATATATTTCTTCTCATTTACCATAGCTGTCTTCGGTAATTTGGTATGTTTACAGTACTCCCCGGATAATAGCACAAACGCATGGGCAATGCTGGGCGATGATGGCGAATCTCAGATGAATATAATTTGTTGCCACTAAAAAAGTTTAGCAGAACTCTACCAACTGCTCCATTCAGTCGTTCTGCTTATTCTGCTTGACAAGGAGTAGTCTCTCTTCGGTACGAGTCTTCAGCAATGAAATTAGTCATTCATTCCTTCAGTCTCACCGCACAGCCCGAACGTCAAAACTTCGCCGTCGTAAAAGAGCATGCGTAATCTTACGTCATTTGACCGTCTCGTCGGGAGATACAAAAACCACACCCAAGTCATTAGGTGACTTTTCAATGAACTTGACACTTGAACTTTAATTGATTTAGACGAGAAGGATTAGTGGAACGGAACTTTAGCAGAAGCCAGGCCCAAGTCTACCGAATGCAGTCATCATCGATTTCACACGTTTTACAAGCGCCTCGGCGTGTCTACTTTGCAGGCGTGCTTCCCAAGCAGAGTCGTTAATAGATTTGCCCATAAAAATGTGTTAATTCGAGGTCTCCGAACGGGTTTGTGAACAGCTGACTGAATGTTTGTCTACTGTTAACTTCGCACCAAATGTCAAGTCCCATTTCTCTCACCTCTCGGTGGTTTCTCACGGCGCGCGGCGCTATAACAGCACTCATCGATGTACTAAAATTAGTTTTTGTTAAAGTCCAACATAAATTAACGCCCACGTGAAGACTGTATTCGGAAGTTGATCCGAAAGCTGAGGAAGACGGATACGGTCTGTCTATGAGCTACGGGTTGAGTAGCGGTTTTCTTGATTTTGTCATCAATGAGCAGCCATTGAATGAGAGTGATTTCGCATGGATGACAGGTTCTGAGCACGGCATGCATTTGGTAGTCAAATTGACAATATGAGAACTCAGAGACCTTGCCCTTTCAATACTTCTTTTATTGACTGTCATTCTATTTGACGATGAACGGATTGCGATGTTTACAGTAGAATAGGAACAGCAAAATGGTGACCAGGTAAGAATGATGGGAAATGAAGTTTAAATAAAACAAGAAGCGTGAGAGATATAAAATTGATTCGGGCTTTATTTTGAAGCTGCATTGATGTCATTATGCAATGAAGCATGGCCTGCTTCGGTTCGACTTCCCGCATGGATGGCTTGTTACTGCGTAGCCTTAAACTCAAAAGAGTAGAGTGGGATGAAGAAAAGGTGCGCATCTCGACTGTCATGGAAATCTACACAGACCACTCCAAGTCGGAGGAAGGCCAGGCTTCGATGTTTACCCTAGATTGCCAGAGTTATGCTATGCACCTCCCAAGCCAATACAGTGTTTTCCAGGCAGAAGTAGAAGCTATTCAAGACGCAGCCCTCCGGCTATCAATGACCCCAATAGACGGAAGATCTATTTTTATTTGCACAGATAGTCAGGCGGCCATAAAGGCTCAGGAAACACCATCGATAAATTCCAAGATGGTAAAACGGACATGTGCAACCTTATTCTAAGTTGGGTCCCAAGGCATTAGCGTATTCCAGGCAAGAAAAAAGAAAAAAAGAAAGGAGGCGAGTCTACCATTGACACGAAATCTAGAGACACAAAAATCAAAGAGACACAAGACAAGCAATGCTACTGACAGACCCCATTACCAAAACCAATCGTAGATGGGAGAAATTGGATGCCTGTAGTACGTCGAAAAGCATAATAATATGGGCGGCTTGACAGTCCGAGGTGCACCTGGGTCTAGCTTCTCAGTGTTGTGCGTGATATTTTTCTTTCACGAGTGTTGACAGTGACAGTTTTATGCCGACTCCAAGCGACGAAGTTGAGAAGCTTTTTTCTAGACAGGAATACTCTTTGAGCATTGTCAGTAACTCGAAAGAGGCGGAGCCGTGAATTATGAAAGTTGGTGAATTGAGGCTTCGAAGCTGGCACCTTCTGCGTAGGAATCGACGCACTAACCCACAACGCCACGGCGACCCACTTGTCAAACAAGGGAAGGGCAAAATAAACCAGACCTCCACGCTTCCGTAGATCCTCGAAAAGCCCCGAGAAATGGGTGTGTAGACCCACCACCTATTCCTCGATTTCAAAGCCGCATAATATAACAAGGTGCACAGAGACGCCCTATAAACTGCCATGTCTAATTTTGACATCCCTGCCAGTCTCGTCAAACTGAGCAGAATGAAGTTGGAGAATTCTCGCTGCCCCATTCAGATTGTTAACAAACTCACCGGGCCCTTCAAAGTCAAACAAGGTTTTAGACAAGGCGATGTTCTGTCATGTGACCTCTTCAAAGTTCTTGAGAAGTTCCTGTACGACTCACTCACCAACACTAGACCCCAGAAATCGGTACAATGTCATGCGCGTATGTCATGGATGTGATCGGTTAAACACAGAGAGCCCTCAATGAAGCATTTGCTGTCATCGAGACTGAAGCGGCTAAAATGGGTCCAGAAAAACGAAGTATATGCCATCCTCAAAAAGGACATACAACATCGACGAATATGACAGAGCATCACAGTTATATCTTCGATGTATTTCAGGACTTCGTCTACCTCGACTCCGCAGTAAAGAGTACAAACAACATCAGTACCGAGATCAAACGCAGAGTAACTGTTGCCAAGCACTGTTTCTATGAGCTCAAGAGGCAATTGAGTAGTAGAGCCATCTTTCGAAGGACCAAGCTGACTTTATACAAGACCTTGATCATCCCAGTCCTGCTGTACGGCGCGGAGGCCTGGACAATCTCAAATGCAGATGAGGAACTCCTTGACCTCTAGTGTTGGCGTGAGAGTCTTGCACGATCCAGTACCCACAGTCTGCAATAGATTCATCAAAAACTAAAGCTCTCCTAGAACTGGATAGGAGACACATTAGTATAAGTGGTAAGCATGATTACTGAGTAATTGAGAATCAGGCTAGAAGACGT
This sequence comes from Eristalis intricaria, assembly GCA_964034865.1. NCBI lineage: Eukaryota > Metazoa > Arthropoda > Insecta > Diptera > Syrphidae > Eristalis > Eristalis intricaria. Next base: position 109,168,073 of record OZ035873.1, on the reverse strand, counting down.
GAAGCCTCCTACAATGACTTCTGTAGAAGGCGCAGGGATGAGGAGAAGAAACCTGTCCTGCCCTTATAGTGACAAGAAATAAAACATATGGGCAGCTATTTCTTCAACAGCCTTGAAGATAGAGCCAACAAATATAAAGGATATCCTTAAAATCTCTAAAAATCACAAACTATTTATGGGTTGTCAATTGACCGATCGATCTATACCTCTTGCGGATAATTTTGGTACCATGTATACGTGATGGATTCTGAGCTGTCAGAACTGGGATAGGAATTTCCGTACAAATGGCGAAATGTAGTGGCATATTAAAAAAAAATAGAAAAAATATAAAATAATCATTTTTTATTCCCATAAATGTCTTAATGCCGAGTTTTGATTTAAGTTGTTGTCAAGTGTATATTTGTGATTTTTTGATGATTATTTGTGAGTTTTTGAGGAATGCTGCTTTGAAAAGTGTAAACAAACCACCAGTTTGACATGAAATTGTTGTTGTTTCATCATTCTTCAACACAATATACACAGAATGGTGAACAATAATGACAACAATGAAGTGTTATTTCGTCATAGTTTGTTAAATAAATAAATTTAAACGTATTCAATGCAGTTTAATCTGCTGAATATGCACTCATTCGCGAACTGCGAACCTGAACTTTCAGAAATAACCAATTTCATCTTGACATAGAAAAAGATGTGGAATGAATTATCGAGTTTGTTATCAACTAAAATCTCAAGGGTAATTAGTTTAAAGTTACGATTCCAATTTTTCTTTTCTCCACGAATCAATGATTCTCTTATCGAACTGTCAACCTTACCTTGCAATACACAAGAGAATCAAACGCGATCCACAAATTCACACATCCACAATTAAATTGTATCCATTGCTCTCTGAGAATGAGATAAATCCATATCAGAAATGAAGTGTTTAACTATCCTCCAATATAGCACAATATTTCATTTGCTTTATGCAACATGAAAGAATAATACATTATGTTGGTTGCGTTTATTGCTTGAATTAATTATAAGAAATTGTTTATATCATATAATTAACTTATTGCTTTAAACGGAAACCAATTTCTATGAACTCTTCACTTGCATTACCCAAAGAAAGCGCCTTGGAATTGTTGCTATATAAGTAGGACGTAATGTGGAACATCCTGTTCAGTCATTAAGTTTTTTTCCTCAGTTTTTCTTAATAATAAGTCGTACAGATCATGATATTATTCTTCAAATGCATGGAGTTTTAGTTTAAGTCGAAAGACATAAGATAAGATTAAGTTTAGCTTAGAGTGCCCGCCTAGGGCCAGTAAGTTATATATATAGTAATTCTGTTCGTTCAACTAGTTTTAAGCATTTTTGTCTAGTATATAAGTTTTTATGAATTCCAAAATAAAAATGAAGTAAAATTTAAATGTAAAACGTAATGTGGAATAATGTACGTAATGTGCGAATTTCAGGTGTATTTCACTACTTCAGACATTGTTCTATTATAATACAATGAATATGAAGTAAATCAACACTTAATATTATTCACTATTCACATAATGACAAAATGCACAATGAATAGTAACTGGTACATAAGTGGTTTGTTTACATTTTTTATTATGCGATTCCAAGTAAACTATCACTTCCAAGAACTTGACAAGCACTAATAACAAAACTGGCACGCTTTTTTTCCCGGTATTCCACCCTTAATATTATTCAAAATCAATTATTTTATATAAGTCTTTCCCAAATATAGATCTGCACCGAATTAAAAATTCCCATACAAATTGCTTCGAGCGACGAATAAAGAATGCCACCAGGGGGTGCTGAAGTCAAATGACGATAGGTCAATTGCATAAACAGAGAAGTGCGAACAAATCGAGTAGGTGAGCAGCGTGTCGGGAAGAGCCGATGAAATGACAGCACAATGTAGCTTAAAGGTCTTAGTGAGATAAAAATCCCCCTGGGGAGTTTTGCCAGAGTCGAATCTTCATACGTAGCTAGCCTCGACTAAGGACTTGACAAGCCCTAGGGAAGGCCGCTTCTTCTTCTTCTTCAGGACCTGGGCCTTAACCAGTAAGCCTCTCCAGCCGGTACGATATTTTGCCAGCTGTCTCCAACTGCGCACACCAAGTTGGTTGAGGTCCTTCTCCACCTGGGTACGCCAACTTAAATGCGGGCGTACTCTGTTACGTTGTCCCACGGGTTTTGAGTCGATGACTCCCCGGGTCAGAGCTGAGTTGTCCATACACTCCACATGGCCTAGCCATCTTAGGCATTGCATCCGTAGATGCCTGACTAGGCTCATGTTGCTGTACAGCCCATATAGTTCGACGTTGAATCTTCACCTCCAGAAACCGTCAACGCAAACAGGACCAAAGATCGCACGCAGAGCTTTTCTCTCGAAGAGATTGTCCATGCCTCCGCGCTGTACAGCAGGACTGTGATGATCAAGGTCTTGTTTAAAGTCAGCTTGGTCCTTCGAGAGATGGCTCTACTATTCAATTGCCTCTTGAGCCCATAGAAACAGCGGTTGGCAAAAGTTGCTCTGCGTTTGATCTCGGTACTGATGTTGTTTGTACTGTTTACCTGCGAGCCGAGGTAGACGAAGTCCTTGACTACCTCGAAGTTATAGCTGCCAATTGTGACGCACTGTCCAAGACGTTGTTCTTTCTAGATGACAGCATATACTTCGTTTTGTCCTCATTCACCGCTAGACCCATTTTAGCCGCCACCGCCTCAATGCCAGCAAACGCTTCATTGGCAGCTCGCTGTATTCTGCCAATCACGTCAATTTTATCCGTGTATGCTAGCAGTTGTACGGACTTCTGGAAGGTCGTGCCTCTAGTGTTGGCGTGTGAGTCTTGCACGATCTTCTCCAGGATGATGTTAAAGAAATCACATGGCAGGGAAGGCCGTTTACACACAGAAAACTTTTGTCGGCGATTTTTCCATCTTGTTGGCAAGGGAGGTGAGACGTGCTAGGGGTAGCCCGCGTTTGGTGTGCTCGGGGTTCTGCTTTTGGATTTTCTATTCTCTTTTATCTCTCTTCGTTTTTTCTTTGAGTTGCTTTATTCTTATGTTCTCAATGTTGGGTATTGGAAGCATGCTGTACATGTGTGAGAAAGAGATGACGCATGTGTAACAGAGGTAAGGAAACAGAAAAATTCAGAATTGAGATCTCAATTGCAGAGACTGAAAGATTTCCTGTGTGAAAGTGGCTTGAGATCACAAAAGGGAATTTGAAAGAATCGCCGACGAATTTTAGCGAGTGTGAAAGCGGCCGAAGATAATCGATGGGTATTAAGTCGCATGTTTGCGGCTGCTAGTTGATGAACGCTCGACTTCCTTCACAGAGCATTGTGTCCCTTATGTTTGCTCATCTTCTTGTCCCAGTCATTCCGTAAAGGCAACGACTAGAAGGGAGCTTTATACTCAGATGTCTCATTATCTTCCATGGAAGGCCCAAATTTGTTTGGGACATGGTAATTTTGTTAAGGTGGTAATTCACACCGCAGTAACATTCTTAGGCAGGCAGAGGGTTTCGTTAGATGAATAAAACCCGATTAATTGACCGGATTGCCTTAGCCCATCCCCGTTGATCCAGTGGTATGGTCTAAGTGTGTTTTCTCATTTGTTAATCATCGTTGTAGCTGTTGTTCAATTGACATTGCAATATGCTTCAGGACCTATGGTCTTGGCGACCACGTCTGCATGCAACCTTCTTGTGTAGATGGACCTAGCCCAACTTCACCTTGTTGTATCTGGCAAGCATCATTTGACTCTTTTAAAGTTTAGTAGGATGGGCAATAATCACTTAAGTACTACCGGACCTAGAGATCACTTAACTACAAAGAATATACCATGGTTGAGTTTCTAAATATAGAAGGCGCTTTCACCAACATCTACCCACACGCAATCATTCAGGCATTGGTAGAGCTAGACGTAGATGCGGGACTAGTTGCACTAATAAACCAACTACTTACAAGGAGAGTAATTAATGCTACGCTAGGCAAAGCTTCCTCGAAAAGCCATACCAAAAGAGGTGCACCTCAGGGAGGAGTACTATCCCCTCTTCTTTGGCACCTAGCAGAAAACAAACTGTTACTAATACTGGAAAAGGCGGGCCGCAAAACGATTGTCCATGCCGATGATGTTCCTTATAGCCTTCTCGGGAAAGTACTCCTTTGTACAGAAAGATTGAATGCAACATGGTCTAAATCTACTCAATAACTGGACGACCGATAATGGCCTAAGCTTAAACGCACAGAAAACCGAGATCGTCCTCTTCACTAGGAAATACAAAATACCTTACACTGACCCTCTCACCCCATGGCACCAGTTTGCAATTCTCTAATAAGGCAAAATATCTTGGCCTTATATTAGATAGTGAACTGAAAGCTCAATACAGCCGAAAGAGCAAGGAAGGCCATCATGGCCCTATACATGAGCAGAAAAGCTATCGGGCAAAAATGGGCTCTTCAACCACACATGACTGGCTGTCTTTTCTTCACCGCGCGATCAGACCCATCCTCTTATATGGCGTCACAGTATGGTGGCCCATAATCAACGTCGACACTAGAAAGACGAGCATGCATCTGCATGAGTGGAGCCTTGAGAACGACTCCCACCGATGCACTTGAAACCATACTAAACCTTCCCCCATTAGATATTCTACCTGATCACTGCAGCGTTTTCCAAGCGGAAATAATGGCGATCAGCGAAGCTTTGTCTTGGCTGAGGTGGAACGTGATATCCGCCCGTGATAGAGCACTTAAATTCCTAACATCGTTCTCTATAAACTCGAAAATAGTCATAAGCTGTCGCACATCTCTTGACGAGATATCCGAACAGTTTCGAATTCGACTGCGTTGGCTCCCGGGCTATGGGGACATTATGGGAAACTGCGAAGCTGACAATCTCGCAAAAATCGCCAAAACACTGCCAGATAGCGGCTCCTTCTGTAACTTAGGTACTCCTCTAGCTTCCTTTGAGTTGAATGTCAATGACAGATGGAAGCCAGGCCAAATTACCAAACAAATCTGGCCCAGTCTTGACTCCAAAAGATCATTTATTTCCTTAAAAAGACCTAAAGTTAGCATGACAGAGGGAATAATCATCGGACACTGCCTTTTGGGACTACAGGCGGAAAGACTAAGACTATTTTCTGACGATTTCTGCAGAAGTTGCCGAGACGAGGAAGAAGAAGGAAGTGTGCAACACCTACTCTGCACTTGCCTCAGCTAGCAAGGCCACTCTAGGCTCCTACTTCTTCGATAAACTAAGCCATCTGAGAGAGAGATCAATCAAATCGCTGTTTGACTTCATTGACATATCTGGCTGTCTGTGGTAATAACCACGCCGGCACTATCCCTTTCTTTTTAGGCAAACCGACGTGGCAGTACAACGGGCCTACATGGCTTAAGTGCATCCAAGCCACTTACCTACCAACCTAAGGTACTTTCCCCGAGTTGAGTATCCTAAGTTGAACCGTTGGGTCGTCTGGCTTGTACTTATAATCCAGCTTGCAGTGGGATGACATATTTGGCGCCTATCTTCCTAACGAAGATTGTAAAGGGAGTTGGCCCAACTTCTATAGCTGATGTTGGGCATGTGTGCATTGGACAAGCAATTCCTTGCAACTTCTGGCTCCCTTTAAGGCATGTAGGGTCATCTTTTCGGAATCACAGGTCTGATACATAGAAGTCATAGAGCGCTGGGTCTATGCTGTATACCTGGAACCATTGGCCGTAGCGGTTTCGGAATTTCGGAAGAAATAAGGTCTGATAATGTCGCCATGCCATAAGCCGTTGATGCTTGGTCGAAGGCTTGTGGATTGTGCTTGCAAATTTTGCTTATTGTCAAAGACTTTACATTTCACAGCAGGTTTAATCAGCCTGAAGCTGACCAAGTGCCACGGTCCATTATAAACCAAGTAGTATGATATAGGTGGCGCTGCAACACGTAGAAGGCCAAGGCCTCAGCAACCGTGTTATGGGTGCTATTGTTCTCTCACGAGTGGAAGAGACCTACAGTCTTATGCTGAATCCGACCGGCTAGGTTAGGTTAGGTTGAGGTGGCTGACTGCCGCGCATACGGACAGCAGACAAACTTAGGCCAAACATAGGCCCATTGTGTTACCACGCGGATCAAGGGTATCTATTCCGCAATCCAATTTATGCTTTTGCTAAAGCGAAGAAGAGGGCTGATTCTGATGCTTCTCAGTTCAGCCAGATTAACAAAGAAATGTGCCCCTAGAAGTCTGAATCTACGGGATGAGAGAGCACTGCAGCTACATAGCAAGTGTTCGAAGGTATCTTCCTCACCCTCGTCCATGCAGCTTCTACAGAAATCTTTATAGGCATCCGAGCGGCTAATTCTGGGAAGATTTTTCTAGACAGTTATTCTCTTTGTCAGTGCCTCCGGGACGAGAAAATAATTTTGCTCGTACCGGGAATCGAACCTAGGCAACGTAGGCTCAAGACGCACAAACTCCCAATGCCACGACCCCTCAATTGACCTCAATTGACCCCAATTTGCATCAGGAATAGGTCAACATTCAAGCACAGCCTGGATTTTGGGTCATCCTTTAGTTTACTACCGCTTCTCCGAACAACTTTCGTGAAGGTTGACTGATGAAACTCGCGGTTTTAAAGATTGCACTAAAAATGGCTGATAATTCAGAAGACTATTCAGATTCTTGGAAAAAACAATCGTTTTGTGGTCAGCGGGGACTGATGAGCTGATGAAAATCATCTTGAGACAGGCGCGGCGCCTCAGTTCTAATTGACCAGCCTTCTGCTTTACCCAGTCGACCAACGCACGCACCGAAGCGCCGTGCACATGGTCCTCTTTGTGTGATGGCTTCGCGATTCTCGAGAGTCAAAGAACTTTTAATCATTCAAATCCGGCACAGCATTCGATCGCCTGTCACAATCGCATTCCATCTCACGTGTCGCCTCAAATTAACAAGACAAAGACATCAATGGATCTTCGACAACATCACACGGAATTTCACAAGCGATAGGCGTGCAAATAGAGATCTTGTCTCAAATGAAAACGAGTGTTAAGTCAAATAAAACAAAACAATTTGTGTGAAGGGGAATTTTGAGAAGAAGGCCGAATGGATGGGTCTCCAGGTGCTGGAGTATTTTTGTGGAGCGCAAGGAATGTCACTGTGTCTGCAAGAAGAGCACGTCCTCGTCATGATTCACTTTGCGTGTTCGTCTGCAAACTGACAAGCGCCAGGCAACAGCTCGCAAGCAAGAAAATCGCTTAAAAAGCCCCCTCCTTCCTTCTTGTCCCATCTCCAGACAGTCAGAGATCTTCTCACGCTCAACTAGCCAAACCACAAGTCCGGAAGGAATTAGCGCCTAAGACCGGATCTCAAGTAGACGCACTTCTGGACTCGTTCGAAAGGGCGAAACACAGCAGGCGCCACGTTCCGCCGTCCCGCTTAGCATATCCATTACCGACGAAGAGGTCAAAGACATCGGCAGACATCAAACGCATGCAGAGCAGCTTAGCCGATGTTCAGGTCCGGGCACTGACCGCTCTCCTGCTGGCGGGGCGGGCAGAAGGAACCATGTAACTTCCCATTGTTTTCGTCATTACACATAAGTGTCTCGGCGCTAAGCTCTGACCTTGGAACAGCACTCAACGCGTAGACGAGGGCGAGCGAATTTCCACTCCACCCCCGGCCGGAGAGTCCCATCTTTAGGCCTGATTAATCACTTTCTGCTTACTTTAAGGCAATAAATCAACAACAAGGAAAACAAAACCACGCACCACCATCCGTGCCTCGGCCAAGCCACCTTTAAACTTCCTTAAGAGTACCTTTGTCCACTCCTGAGTTATTCTTCAAATTCCCAGAAATGGGCTTAAAATTCGTGTGTTTTTTCGCGGTCCGCCTCCCCGTTCAGTGGCACCATCGAAGATTAAAGCCTGACTGAAGATCCTCTTACTGTGCAGGCTTAAGAAACAAGTCCCACACCGCGTGAGGGTACCCCAAAGAGCCTCAGCTCAATTATGCTCCGGCATTTATGTCGTTGCCGAGCATGTGAGTTACATTAGGCAGAGTTCATTGATTTCCAAAAGCGCGTCCAGATTGAAAATTGAAAGTTCACATGGAATCGGGCGCGGCACGGCAGGCAGCGGCGGGCAGGAGCTAAAAAGGCGAAGATAACAAAGCGAAGAGAGCAAAAAATTGTCCACCATCGAAGGCGCTTCATGCGATATGACTTAGAGACGTTAAGTAAAGCATTCGACAGCCGAGATGAGTTGCAAAATTATTAAGATAAACAAAGGTGCTCTGACTGGCTGGTGGCTGCTGTTGCCAAGAAACAGCAAAAACACGAAGCCAAAGAAGACACGGATAGCCGGGCACACGGACACCGCTCGTTCGTTCACTCAAGGGGGCAAGTACTCTTCTTCAATGTCACATAAATCTATTCCCACGCCGTCGTCGTGGTCGGTCCGAGTCAGAGTTGGACTTGGCGTATACGAGTATATCAGTGTCTGGGCGATCGAATAATTAATACCGGCATGTGTAAAACGATCAATTACGATCCATTATTTTGCAGAGGCCACAGGCGGAAGTGGAAGGCAGGCGTGCATTTGAAACATCGGCACTTCAGGGCATGCGATGTGCATGGCACCGTCGTCGTGGCACTGATGGGTCAATCAAAACAATAACCCGCGGCGGTGGTCGTCTCTTCTCGAAATGTTTGCTCGCACAACGAGAACCGATATCTTGTCCGCAGACGGCGAACACAATCGGAGCGTAATTAGATGGGTAAACAGAGGGACATGACCGGCAGCTTGTGGTTGTTTGCTGCGACAATTGAAGATCAATTAATCCCTCAAGGCTGCATGAATTCGGCAAACAGGCGGAGTGTTCTTACTAGAGAGAGGGGGTCGGGTGATTAATGCAAGAAGTCGGTGGTTTTCCACTCAGAGTCATGACTTCTGCGAAGCATCAAAACAGACTTGATGCGCCTTGAAGTGTCTTGCTTTTTTAATGGATTATTTTTGTGAGCTGACGTTATCTGATGGATGGTCAGGTCAGCTCACAGTTATTTCGGGTGAGTGTTGAGTGCGGACAGGTGAGATTTATGTTTTATGAACTGTCTAATGAATCAGCGAATCAGTCTCTTCTGCCGTGCGAGAGTCTTTGACCTTTTCTGGGAATCTTACATTCGGGTCCTTTCAATTGTTTCCAGTTGGAATTGGTAGTCATGTCATAACGGCATAACAACGGTGGCAGAGGGCAGATTTTACTGCTATAATTCTTTCGAGATCAGTCATCTTACGTCATCCCCAAATGATGTAGCCGACGAAGCTTATGCGGAGCTGTTAAGAGCATTGCCAGCGACTTCTATGAGGCAGTACGGTGGAACTTAAGATTTGAGTTTACCAAAGGATCGAGGGGACCAAACTTCTTTCAGCAATGATCTTCTCGGATGGCGATTGGGGGCGTCCGGTATGACCCTGAGCCTCAACTAGTAGTAGCCAAGTTGATTAAGACCGGTCTACACTTGAGTGCGTCGTGGGATTCATGGGCGTCGTGTAATGCGTTTTCCCACTGATAAGGAGTCGCAGACTCTTCGGACTAGGGCCGTGTTCACCATGCGCTCTACATGGCTCCACATGACATAGCCGTCTTGGACTTTGAATCCGTTCAATCGTACACGCCTGTCTAGACCAATGTCGATGTACTGAGCCTTGATACCCTTACCCTCGGTCGAAGGGTCTGGGTGTACCCTATATCGGTAACCTGATATCGCTGAGACTGTGAGCCATGCAGCCGCACAGTGGATCATCTTTCCAAAAGTCCTTGCAAAATTGGGATATGCCTGGACACCATAGTGTCCATGGGGTATGCAGACGACATCGACATCGTCGCGCATTCCCAACGTGCCGTAGTGGAAGCATTTACGGCAATTTAAGAAGAGCCGAAGAGAGCTGGTCTTAAGGTCAATGAGGATAAAACAAAGTATATGCTGTCAACCAAAAAACAATCCGTCACACACCACCTAGTACAAAATATCACAATCGACAGCTACAATTTCGAGGTAGTAAATGAGTTTGTCTACCTCGAGGCAATCGTAAGCTCCACAAACGACATCACAGTGTCAAAGCAACTGACGTCAAGACTCCTGACTCGAAGGGCTAAGATCATGCTCTACAAAACTCGTATTTTGCCAGTCCTGCTATATGGAGCTGGACGATAAGCAAAACTACAGAGCTGATTCTAGGTGCCTTCGAAAGAATAATTCTATGTCGTATATATGGTCACATTGGCGAGGAAGGCGAATGGAGGAGGAGACACAATGGCGAACTCTTCGAGCTGTACCAGGATATGGATCCGTCGACTGCACTGGCTTGGCCACATCGAGCGCAACAACAATGCTCCAGCTAAGAGGGTCTTCGAATTCGAGCCTCCTCGTTCGAGAAGGAGAGGAAGACCGAATCTCCGGTATAAAGACCAAGTAATCGCGGATGCAAGACAGCTTGGACTTGATGACTGGAAGCAGCGTGCCCAGGACCGTCAACAATGGAAATCAGCTATCGCTCAGGCTCGGACCCTGCATGGGTCGTCAGCCTGATAACTAAGTAAGCTTGCAAAATTCAATTTGCCCACATATCTCTTATGCAAAAATGGCCTTTGTTCTGTCTTAAGAAAGTTAATCAAACAAAGAAAGAAGAAAATTAAGTCAAGTTTCGGCAATAGGTATAATGAGTAAAGCCAGTAAAAGTAGTCTTAATGAAAACGAAAAAATTTATTTTCTCTTATATTTTCTTTTGGATTCTGGGTGTACAAATATGGTATAATGGTTAACAACAAATTGATGCTAATTCTTGGTATTTGTGGTTGTTGTTAATTGAAATACAGCAATTAACATGTTTTTAACACACTTCGACAGTGTTTGGTCTAAGCTCAACGGAAATCTAAATTGCATGTGTTTTTAAACATCTTAGAAGCTCAAGCACTTCGCTAATGCATGTCAGAACTGAAGAAAACCACAAAACAAGATTAGTTTATTAGAAATTATTTCAAACTTTGACGCCGTTTCAAGGAAATCTATTTTTTATGTTATCAATTTTAAATTATTTATTTATTTATTCTTAAAAGAACTTAAAATATATTATTGAAAAAAAAATAAATTTTCGCAACACATAAATATTGTTTTGTAAATGTTTTTATTTTTTTTCATCCACTGTTTTATAAATAAGTTTTGAAATACTCTGCAGTCATTATTATATGGCTACAGCCCGGGTCAGGACCAAGGTTCTCAGCGACCACTCTTGCGATTGTTTCCCCACTATTGGAAGGGACCTACAGTTTTATGCCGACTCCGAACGGCCAAGTTTGAGAAGCTCTTTCTAGACAGTTGTTACTCTTTGCGCATTGTCAGTGACTTGAAAGAGGTAGGACCGGTACCGGTCGGGAATCGAACCCAGGCAGCGAAGTTAAGTTGTGTAAGGGTAGGCACATTCACACAACAGCACGGCCACCCACACTTGGCAGTTATTACAAACATTAATATTTGAGTTTAATTTCAAAGCAATCTGATGTGCAAATATTTAAAAATTTCTTGTACGTTTACTTTTATGCACCACTGTTTTTTTTCTTTTTATGTAAATTATTCAGAAAACTTTCTATGGGAAAAAAAGAAGAAGATTCTGAAACAAACTTCAAATTTCCTTCAAACAGAAAAAAAAACATGCCGATATCTCTTTTCGTACGATTTTTGTTACAAAAAATGTAAACTTGCCTCTCAGTGCGTCGTTGACTCTAAGGCTATACCCTAAGCCCCGTCCGCTGATATGAGCTCAGAATATATCGGAGTAGCTTTGAAAATAGAGCGCATCAGATAGCTCCTGCTGACTGGGCCGACTGCTGACTGGGCCGACTGCTGACTGGCTAAAGACCTATCCAGCTCATCCGTCGCTACCAATGTAAAGAGATCAGCCCTGGTATAGACCCTCTCTCCCACATCTCTCCTTTGTAGCTGCCAAAGACATCCCACGAGAGTTTGCCACCCCATCTTCGATCAGTAAGTTAGTTAAGGACAGAGTCTCCCTAAGTCAAACTCCCTCTAACTCGAACAAATTATGGTATCACGTGACAACTCGACTAGGTAGTGTTCTTCTTTTTTTATAATTTGTTATATAAAAAAAAAAAGTGAATACCCTTATGTGTCCGGGGTCAAGACACGAGCCGAAGGTATGGAGGGAGAAAGGGAGAGGAGGTACCTGTGCACATTGGTCTTAAACATCTGCGGCTGGGAAGAGCATTCCATATTCTTGCAGTGCGGCTGAGTCTCTGCATTTAACTATGCGTCCGAAAGTAGTCTTAAGGGTATACTGATGGGCATTCTTGGCGAGACGAGTATTGCGGGTGAATTAATGGAGAGGAGGAATGCTTGAGCATCGTTTGTTGAAATAACGACAAAACACGGTCAAATAAGAGACGGTACGTCGATGTTCGAACGAGTCTAATGACTCTGCGATATTGTTGTCTCCTATAAGTTGTATCGCTCGCTTTTGGATTCTATCAAGTAGGTGCAGGGTGGTCTTGGGCGCACCAGACCAGATATGAGCGTTGTACTCAAGCTTGGGGCGGATGTACGCCTTATAAATTAAAGCCAAATCAGAAGGGGTGAAATATTTCTTGCATCGATTAAGGAAACCTAAACATTTCGCAGCATTTTTGGCGACCTCAAATACGTAAGTGTTGATACACATACCAGGGATGGAAAGTTGTCCGGTTTCATCGACACAAGCGCCATTCATGGATAATGGCTGATTATCAAGGGTTCGCTTGAATGACAGCAGACAGCATTGAGTTTTTGAAGCATTGAATTCCACTCTATTGTTTATTCCCCAGTTAATTATGGTGTCAAGATCGGAATTCAATGTGCTTAACATACGCTGCTGTTCCAATTCTACGGCCGAAGGGCGGGGTCGTGAGTCTTGGAACGAATATGAAAAGCTGAGGGTGATGTCATCAGCGAAGGAATGGATTGGATTAGAAGTGGCAGACAAGAGATCATTTAGAAAAATGAGAAAGAGTGTCGGAGACAGAACTGAGCCTTGGGGAACACCAGCATTTATTTGGTGGATATCAGACTTGAACCCATCCAAACACAACTTGAATTGAACGGTTCGAAAGGTAATTTCTAATCCATAGAAGAAGAGATCCATCGATATCATAGACACGCATTTTCGACAAGAGAGCTTGATGCCAAACTCTGTCAAATGTTTTAGAAATATCAAACGCAACGATCTTGCATTCGCCTGCATTGTGAAAAGACTGGTTCCACTTTTCGGTGAGATAAGCTATCAGATCACCAGTGGCCCGTCGGTCATTAAAAAACTTCCGCGATTCAAGATATTTCATAAGCTGACGATTTATCAGCGTTTCCATGACCTTAGAAAGAAGGGACCTAAGTGCTATGGGTCGGTACGAGGTGGGTGACGAAGATTCGCCATTTTTAGGGACGGGCTGGACAAATGCTGTTTTCCATCTGCTCAGAAAGAGACCTAAAGAGTAGGATAGATGAAAAAGCTTACGCAGTGGTTTTACCAGCGCAGAAGAACACCTCTTCAGAAGTATAGGGGGAATACCATCCGTCTTTCAGTACTCTTGCAACTGTACGAACTGTACCCATGGTGAAATCAACGCTCAAGTACAGGTGGAGTGTATATGCATTATCGGGTGCACTCCACATTCTGATGCCAGTTTCTGCCAAACTTGGACACATCCTCCTTCGGCCAACAATGAGGGCGTAAGTACTATTTTTGGAATTCTCTGTTCCTGTATTCCAAAAAACATATCAAGAGTACAAGTCTCATAATGCTTGAGTTTCATGAGATCAAAACACCCAGATTTTTGTGCACCCTTACGATTTCTATTTCCTTTCCTTGAAACACCCTCTTGCCCATCCGCGAATATCTGCCTTCGATCAAATCTGCCTGGCTCCCAGATTCCGTCCCGTGAAGGTGAACGCAGCAGTTCGTTGACATAGACTAAGTGCAGAAATTTCTGTCTGCATACTCCGTCGTGTCAAGTAAGTCCTGTGAAAGGTGTTCCAAGAGGTGTTTATTTCCGAAATCAATCGATTCCCCTACAAGCCCCGTAGCTCCTCCGCTTTCAACTGAGGGCAATCAAAAGAGAATGAAACAAAAATCGATTTAGTTCTTACTCCCCACAAGATCAGAGTTAAAACAAAAGCACTTAACTTGTGTCCCCTGAGTGATTGATGCCAACCCTTTTCACGAAATACGCCGCCAATCTAAATGCACAGATAAACGAGACCTGATTTGGGTGCATCAAGCCATTAAAGGTAAAACTTTCCCGCCACTACTTCGCGATTTATATAAAGTATCCGAGAGGTGAAGCTGTCATAAATCCTTAAATGCATCTACTGGTCTACATCTCGCTCTCCCACTCTTCCTCTTTGTCCCTTCATACTTGTCAGAATAGTTTACGACCTCTATCTGCAAGAAGTAATGTATCTTGTAATTTACGGCTGTGTTGGAGGATTAACACTGTTTTTTTTTTTTTTGTATTTCCTGCGAACAATGGTTTAAACAAAAGCACTAGTGCCCGAGTGGACGCGGTGAGTGGATGGAAATAAATAAAATTAAGGTTTCAATTTGCTCTAGTGCTCTATGCACGTGAGTGTGTGCGCTTCCTAGAGGACTCCTGCAAATAGTGTTCCGATCGCCCTCTTCGAATTATTTGAATGCTGTGCGCCGTGACAGAGCAATTACTGCGAGCGATTCATCAAATTTAATATGAAAACGCAGCTGTACACATGTAAATTTGGAATCATTCAATTGAAAGGGCTGGTCACGACGCTGAGTCGGTACGATCACGAAAATTACAACGAGCACGTTGACCAATAACGCCTTCTTCGAGTGATGAATATTAAATGAGCGAATCGCCATTCATAGAAGTCGCCACTTCAGTCGGACATTTATCTCATATTTCGATCATATTTGTCTATCTGCCGAACAATTGATTGTCAAGATCCGTCAAGGGCAGAGAACATTGCCGGAAATTGGTGTAACTGAAGTTTAATTCAGCTTGTGACACTTGGGGGTTATGTCAGAGCTTTGTTTTTGAGAATACCGCGACTGTTCACATGTCTCTTCCAATCCATACGTCAAATCCTCTTAAAATGTCGCCACTAATAGCAATTTTGTTACACTTCAAAGCATCAGAACTGTCATCAAATTTTCCAGATTTGACATCCCTGTCGCAATCACAAACCTCAAACCGAACTGTCAGCCGAGACTTTGCATGCCCTCGCATTGTGATCAAGAGGTCCAATGAAGGAACTAACTTGGAAATGTTCGTTTATTGATTGGAACTAGTTCCGAAGAGACTGAAAGATATTTTCAAAAAGAAGGAGTTTAAAACTGATTCTGACTTTATTTTGAAGTCACATTCATGCAAACAAACTGTATGAAATAAAACCTCATTCAAACGACCGCTAAGCTTCGCTGCCAGTGTTTCAGGAGGTCGGTTTAATTCTTAATTTCTCGGTCAAATATTCTGGAAATAGCGTATTAAATGTTGTCCTGGAAGTCGTGGTTAACTGGACTAAGAACTTCATGTAGCCACAGGGAAAATAATCTTCTGGTGTCAAACCGCATGATCGCGGCGATCGAATAGTGTAGTTCTCGCCGTGAGATCAGTTTCCAGTCGCCAAATTTTTCCTCCAAAACATTGAGCCTTGCGTCGCTTGCATCATTTATGGCAGCCTTGTTGGCACCACACGTCGAACATATCAATGCTGTCGGGCTCTGGCCACAGAAATTCAGTTAATATCGCTCTATATCTGCCGTGGCGTTGCGGGTTGACTCCTACGCAATTGAACCCCGCTGTCTGGGTTTGATTCCCGGTACGACTTAAATATTACTCACGGCCCCACCTCTTTCACTGACAATGCTTCTCAACTTCGCCGTTCGGAGTCGGCATCAAACTCTAGGTCCCATCCACTTGTGAAATAATAGCACGCACAACACGAGAAGAGAAGCTGGGCCCTGGCCCTATACGGACATTAGCGCTACCCATATTATTATATATTATAGATTAGAGTCTATTCTTGCACGATCTTCTCCAGCATGATGTTATAAAAGTCACAGGACAGCGCCTCGCCTTATCTAGAATCTTTTTTGACATTGAAAATCTCGGTGAGTTCGTTGTCGACCTTGATGGAGCAGCGCGAGTTCTATGTCGTCATTCTGCTCACTCTAACGAGTTTGGCAGAAATGTCAAAACTAGTCATGGGGTTGTATAGCTCATCTCGACGCGGCTCTGAAATCGACGAATAGGTTGTAGGTGTCGATTTGCATTCCTTGCGTCTTGTCTAGGATCTACCGTAGTATGAAAATCTGGCGATGGTGGACTTCTCTGGCCTGAAGCCACACAAATATGGACTTATCAGATTGTTTATAAACGGCTTCAGGCGAGTACACAAAACGGCAGACAAGATCTTCTAGGCGATGTTCAGGAGCCTTATCACAGTCAACACGAGTGGTGGCTTTAGTAGCTAGGCCAGCGTTGCCGTTAGGTTAGGTTAGGTAAGTGGGTAGACATGGTGTAGCCTTGCCTCACTCAGGTCCTCGATTGGGCCCATTGTGATGCCCAAGAGAGGTTCTAAGCCTCTTGTATAGTAGTCACACTTCAGTTGGTGTTGTCTACTGCTGCAGCCGAGATCATGCCACTTTTCTTTAGGTCGCCATCCAGAGAGAGACCAGCCCCTGCATGCGGTTTCCTGGATAAGTCCCATGTTTTTTTAGAAATGAAACTGACTGGTTTCTATGATATCTCAAATGATTATGGCCGGTTAGAGCGCCTACTACCTTTCTCAGTATTCCTTTGCTGTATAGAATGAGTCTATTGGCGCGGTTGAGTCTCAGCCATAGCATTCGGGTAGTCTCGCAAGTGGTGAGGGAGTTCCACCATTCATCAGCTTGCTCCATAATTATGTCATCCATTCTAGACGTTTGCCAGGGGAAACCCCTTTCCTGGCAAGTTCATCTGCTACCTCGTTGCCGGTTATGTCCCTATCACCTGGGATCCAGCATAGAGTAAAGCTGCGTACCAAGAACCTTGAGCTCTTGCGAATAACTGAGACTCGACTTCTATAGCCGAAATTGCTTTAGTGGCCTCTTTACTGTCGATTAGAATGGTAATAACAGCCGGTGGTATTTCCAACAACGATATCACGATATCTTTGACCACCAGGACTCTACGCGCGGTATACGTTTGCAAGTGTCATGCGGTAACGGTTAATAACATTTTTGTCTCCAAGCTAATTTCGTTTAAAGTCAAAAAACCACCTTTTGGACGCAAATAAATATATTTGTGCAGATAAAATTTTTAACCAAAAAAACAAAAATTAAATGTTTTTATAACTCGAAGTGGAAAATGTGGAATAAGTGTAAAGGCTCAACTATAATGCGCATGAAAAAACATTTGCTAGTGTCACATTTTAACGAAAAGCTTCGTCATGTTTGCGAAAAACACATGAGTAGCCATAATAAGAACATGTGCGCATGTCCATTTGTCAGTAATTCTTCACGAATTTGCTTTATTTTTTATTTTATTATAAAAAAAAGAAACATATAAATTTGTTCATTATAAAAAAGAGAAACATATTTCATATACATGCACATAAAGTATTCATGATTTATAACTCAATATCAGCTAATTTGCCCATTTTTCTTTTTCCTTTGATCTGTAAAATTTGCATGTGCGCGGTGCGATTGAATTCGCACTAGCTCATGCTTAACGAAACCTTTGTGTGGTTTGTGCACACAATATCCCATGTGCCAAATTCACACATGCTTAACGAAATGTTCACAATCATTCGTCTACAACAATTATAGGTTGGCTCGTAGGGGTAGGTTTATTCGATCCAGAGATAACCTATAATAGAGATATCCAACTTCTACCTCCCTTGCCCCTTGATTTCATCTGACAGCGTTTTTTATACGCTTTTTGTCCCCTGTCTGTGAATACGTGTAAGCTCTTGAGAACAGCTGTGAAGACAGCTGATACCCTTCCCCACCTTAGTAATGAGGTGAATTACAGTTCTTATTTGAAAATTCGCTCGTTATTTGAACGTTTTTTTTTCAAATTTCGGTGTTCAATTTTCAACACAGTACGGAGGGGTAAACGAAGGAACAAAGCTTATGTTCATGAAGTTGATTCATTAAAACTTTGAGCAATTTACAATCTGAAATACTTCGACATAATTAATGAATGCACAACATAGTGTGAATTTTTTCATATGAATAAAAATTAACAATACATTCACACGTTCAGTTAACCAATAATAATAATATTATTGAAGCGTGAATCACAAATAAGATGTTTTGATAACCATTTTTATGCATTAGTGAAAGTTGCAATATATTGGCATTGTTCTTATCAAATTGTTTAAATTGAATTCATGAGTTTTTCAGAATTCATGATTTAAGCGTATAAAGCGGGCATCATTTTTGAGTTAATTTGTCAGGTATGGTTTATGAATAGGCTATATATACACTTAAGAATTAATTTTAGGTCAAATAGTTCCAGTTAAATGGACATTGCAATACATTGTTATTCACAAAAGTCCATATAACAATGTAAGAAAATTCCCTTAAAAATAGTAGTCAACTTTTGAACACCCTCCGAACAACATACCCATGTACGTTACATGGAAAGTACATGGATTCCCACTAAATTCATGAATCTGCCGCTTTTTCCCACAAAATTCAGGAATCGGCCGCCATATTGTGGTGAATTGACGAGCGTTGTAAATGTATAAGTGAAATACAAGAGATTACCACTACATCTTCGTTGTGGGCTAGGGGTAAAAATGGCCGAAGTTGGATATCTCTATCATCCATTATCTCTGATTCGATCACTCACCCATGCGCATTTGACACTAGCTCATGCTCCCTCATGCGCATTATAGTCAACCCTTAAGTCTCTTGTCCCTTAACAACACAAGGCGGTTTTTTTTTATTTTAACTTATTTTTACCCGTAAAATGCCCAAATTAAATTTTATGAATTATTAAATTTATCGCTAAGCGCATGCGATTTTGTGAAAAAAAAATAAAAATTTGGATCGAATCAAAAAATATGGCATTAGGTGGTTAAGATGAATACTTTTTTTGTATTTCTTCTTTCTGTGGCAAGATCTAAAGCGAACAAAATAGAGAGGATATCGGACTGCACGGGAATTAGAACATAAGAGAACAACAAGTAACAAATTTTTGGAAAACGACGAGTCAGACGTGAATAGTACCTTGTGTAGTGCGGTAGTGCCGAATAAAATTGAGCAAAAACAAATTAAATTGAGTTTCTGATAAAAACACACACAACTAAATTTCTATTCTTTTAGGTAATATGTTATGAATTCAAATGTACCACAATAGATTATTAGTTCGTCATCATCATCATTTTCTGACTCGCATGATCCACTAAAGGGGTCGCTGGGGTAAACCGCGCACGGGAGATCTCCTCCGCCATCGACACTAACTCATCAGGAGTTATGCTCAAGTGTAACCAGGCAAGCTTGGTTCCACCATCTCGTCCTGGGTCTGCCAAGTGGTCGCCTAACTGATCGAATCGCATTCAAGGCCCAGCTCGGAAGTCGTGATGGTGAGGACATTCGTGCTACGTAACCAAACCAACGAACCATAGCTCTTTCCGTTCGAAGAAGCAACTCAACGTTTAGTTCCTTGCGTACTGTCGTGTTTGTCACCCTATCCCGGCGAGTAATTCCCACAACAGCACCAAGAAATCTCACGCGCTGGAATTCCGTCGGGGAAGGTTAGGTTAGGTTGAGGTGGCTGACTGCCGCGCAGAAGGACAGCAGACACACTAAGGCCAAACGAAGGCTCATTAGTAACACACGCGGATCAAGGGTACCTGTTCCGCAAACCAATTTGTACTTTTGCTAACGCGAAGAAGAGGGCTGATTGTGATGCTGCTCAGTTCAGCTAGATTAACAAAGAAATGGGTCTGAATCTTCGGGATGAGAGAGCACTGCAGTTACATCGCAAGTGTTCTCAAACTGTTCTCTCTTCATCCTCGTCCATGCAGCTTCTATGGAAATCATTATAGGGAAGGCCTAGTCTAGAGGCGTGAGTTTCGATGGCACAATGCCATGTTAAAACGCCAATAAGAAATAAGAGATTTGGCGCGCTAAATCTGATCAAGCTAAGCGATCGCTTGGGATCGACTATAGGCCATAGTTGTTTGGTAATGAGGCATTCTGTGCCAGATATCCATCTGCGGTTTGTTTGAGCAAGCATTTCAAGCTTTAGCAGATGTTTTGTAGTAGCGATAGGCATGGAGGGTGGGTCTCCACCCGGAGTTCGTCGGCTTAGCTGGCATGTCACAGTGTCCCGGCATCCACATAAGTTGGATGTTAAGGTGGCTGAATTCAGAGATTTGATTGCTGCCTGGCTATCGGAACAGATGACGATATCTGTGCGCGATATTTCATTGTTTTTTTTAGCCAAGACAGGGCTTCCTTAATGCCTATAGTTTCAGCCTGAAAGACGCAACAGTGATTAGGTAGTCGTCTGGGAAGATTTGAGGATAACAAAATCAGCCGCAGAAAGAAGATGATTTACCTTCAACTCTCCCAATGTTAACCATTCCTCGCCTCGGCTGCGCTGCTACATCCAGTCCATTTAAACAATGAAAAGGAGGGGTGACAAGGCGCACCCTTGGCGAAGTCCAACGTCCACGGTGAAAGGTGTTGATTTACCACCATTAATCCGAACACAGTTGCTACAGATTGTGTATAGAGATTGAATGGCCCTCAAAAGAAGGCCCTCAATCCCATACTCCTGCAGAACACTCCAGAGTTTACCTCGAGGACCTCGGTCATGTGCCTCTTGCAAATCTACAAAACAGCTGTAGATGGGTTTGGCATACTCCCAAGCCTTTTCAAGTACCATTCTTAGAGTGAAAAGCTGATCGGTTGTACTTCTGCCGGGACGAAAGAAACACTAGAATATTAGTTTATTGTTGTTTCTTACTTGGTAATGTTTATCTATATTATTTTAGAGCAAAAACCTTTGAGCTCTTTTGTAAAATAAATTCAAAATCTCCTCTTTACTTGAGTAAGTTCGGGAGGAGATCTCCTGTTTTTTTTCACATTTTCCCAGTGCCAACAATGCGCTAGGTCAGTGTCAGTGTCGGACTGTCGTGCCACCCATATTATTATTATTATTATATTGTTATTGTTATTATACGACTGAATTGATAGCAAAGAATTATTCGAAGCGATGAACGCATTCGTAATCCCGAGAAAAAAAAATAGCCCGGTTGTGTCGCACCAAGCTAACAAACACGCGATGCAGCGTCTAGTTCGGCTAAGGGACCTTGGCTGTCATGTGATTTCTTCCATCTAGGTACTGCGGCGGACAGTCTTGCTATAGAGAACCGAAAGCTAAACGATAAGCAATGTAGCGGAGGTGCCTTCGAAAGAAATCTTCTACGTCGGATACATGGTCCCGTCTGCGAGGAAGGCGAATGGAGGAGAAGACACAACCGCGAACTCTACTAGCTGCACCGAGATGTGAATGTAGTCCGAAAGGCAAAAATCCTTCGATTGCACTGGCTCGGCTAAGAGGGTCTTCGAATCCGAAGCTCGTGGTTTAAGGAAGAGAAGAACGATCCTCGTGTCATCGCGGACCCAATGCAGCTTGGTCTTGATGATGGGAAGCAGTGTGCCTAGGATCGTCAAGGATGAAAGGCAGCTCGGTAACTCAGGCTCAGACCCTCCAAAATCCTTCGGCCTGATAGGTAAGAAATAAGCAAGTTCGGTACATTGGTCTGCTACCGAGTCTTCAAGAGCGAGAGTGATCGTCTTTGAGGACTGCGCTTGTTGTAACCACCTGTAAAAATGCTGTTGTTTGGTACCTACACTTCCCTCTATCGCGTGCAGATATCACTCTACTGGACCTGTTGATTTGACGCACGCACGTACCCATTAGACCAACGCGGCTGTACAAATGTTTTTGTTTTCATACGTGATCACATATGACCTCCAGTCCCGGGTGGACTTGGCCGATCAACAAGTCTCCAACAGCTCAAGAGTGATATACATGTCAACGCCAGCTTTTGCAGATATGCCAGGCCCAGGGGTCACTCATATATCACCCCAAAAGAGAACCATTTCATAGTCCGAGAAGAGCTCAAATGACGATGTGGTCATACGATCGCTAAATGGAACGATCGTTGAATAGTAAATCCACTTGAGCTCGGATGGGATAGTATGCGATAGTAAAAGGGACCAACGACTTGAGCTCACAGTGCGATAACGACCGATCATGAAAGGGATGCAATGGAGATTGAGAGAACAATCGTGGCAGTCTCCAGTTCGACGAGAACGTGTAAAGTTCTCTCTAGTGTTTAGATTTTTTTGCTTTTTTTTAAAATAAATGTTTAAAATAGTTTTACAAGTGTGTCCTTTCATTTAATTTCTCCTTCTCTTGCTTTTATTTGTTTTTTGGATACAACCTCCAAGTCGATACAATAATAAAAATATATAATTCACGTGGTCTCCAGCTAGCTGTTGAACTCAGGGTGTGTTCTCCACTTGTGTGTGCTACCCTAGACGGAGACGCCTGCAATTGCGCAGTCCCACAGACTGGAAGACTCAAAAACCTTGTCAGAATTGATTCCTGCAAGAGCGAGCGATGTTGTCTTCCATTCACAATTCCAAGATTCAAACAATACACTGATCCAAATCTGAGTTGTAAGACCGGTTTATTTAAATTTACTTTCGGCATCTCAAAATAGCTGATCGGAGCGTTCCCTTCGAATCCATCGCGACAGTTCAAATGTCTCACTTACCCAAGTATGCACCCCAAAAAATGTGCTCTCGTTTAATTTTATCAGTTGCCATCACATCGAAACCCCCTTCGGTGAATTCTGTCCAGCAGCCAGTCAGTCGGTTTGTTTACAAAACAAAAAGACATGAAAAATAAAACACCACAGCCTCCCACCCCGAAGACGGAAGTCTCAACCGAACCGCGGCTCGCATTCCTCACGGTCTTGACCTCAAAACCAAAGTCCTTGGTTTTTAATTGGCACAGGAACACAAATTCGTTTGAACTCTCGCTTCCACACGTGATCGGAGAGGAAGTTCCTAGAAACTCTGGCACTCTCTCGCCGGCTGACTAAACAGCCTTCACAATGTGATCGCACATTTTCAAAGAATTCGGTCACATCGCCGGTGTCAGTGACTCAGGGCAGTGCCAAGGTCGCACGGTGTTTTCGAGGAACGAAGCCTCTCCGAAATGTGCTTCTTTGTCTCGGAGCACGGCTGAGCCCGGGCCTAGGCTTGCGTTTTGTAAACAACAATTGCGTCAGTGCTGAGATATCTTCGAGAAATCTGCGCCGGTGCCGGTGGATTTTTGCTCGAGGCCTGGGTTTTATTTTTACAGCCTGAGCGCTTGAATCGATTTTGGTCCGCGATAATCTGCCGAACAAGACATTCTCGGGTATTCCGCAACTATTCAGGTCAAGCAGCTGATGGTGCGTGTGTGGTTCGTTGGTACTTGGCCTTCAGAGCCCACACGTCGTCCTTGCGAGGGGGCGACCAAAAGTCAACATGAACCACCGCAAACCAGTTTGGAGCTGTCCCAAGTCGAAAAGGCAACAAAACAAGCATCGTCCTCGTCTTGGGGGCATTAAATATGCAGCACAGAGCGCGTGTTACAACAATGAACCATCGCGAGCCTAATAACTCGAAAATCGGGCTCCTGTGTCGCCCTGTCGCGGCGTCCATTATTTGTTGTCACCAGCAGCGAGCGCAATCAATCCTCATCGACTGTCTCTTAACATCTTGTTCCCACTCCAGAAAGTCAAATCATTCACAAACTGCCGTGCCGTGCCGCGCCGCAGTACCCGGGACAATCGAGGAGCATGCACATTTTTTTTGCGAACCCTCAACGTCGTCGTCGTCGTCGAGGAGGAGTTGGAGTTGTACAAGTGGCCGTGGCTCCTGCGGAATTATTATGCCCATCATGGCTGCCTGCGACTGATCAAACATAATACGAGAGTACAAACTGCGACCGGCTACAGTCAGCCCTTCCTTTCATCATTCGATCGAGTTCGAGCTGGAGTTATTAATTCCTGGCACATTCTAGGCGCCAAATACACCATTACGCCGCGGGCATAAACCAAGTGGTGCGCTCCTCGTCGCAGCGTCGACGTGCACTCCTTCCGTCATTGGTGACTCGATTCTGCTCTAGCTTCCTATTTTGAATGGAAAACCAAAGGCGACCGAGACAAAGAGGAATGAAAACCATCCAAGGAGTGCGATGGATTGGGTACGCCAAGGTGGAATGGACGGACGGAATGGACTGTGGATGCATAGAGTCGCAGTCGCACTGTGGGATGTGGAGCAGTCTCCCGCTGGTGGCAAAAACAATCACAATTTGGCTCGTACGTGAAAGTGTGAGGTTTAGCTGTGGCGCACCATTCCAGGGGGATAGGCTATCCCTGAGAAGAGTGCGCTGCAAGTCCAACATTGAATTGCCAGTTGAATGACCATGCTCGGTGTTGGCGCGTAGGCTAGATGTCTTGGAAATCACGACTTCGTCGTCTGGAATAATAAGCTGCTCGCTGGCTGAAGGGATGATGGCATGTTGTGTGTGCGACCGATAGTTCTGAAAATCACCGAGTTCTCCTATGCTGCGCGTAATTTATTGCGTAACGCGCAACAACTACCGGGTTCGCGTGTCTGGCGTTCTTTCTCGAAGCACGCATTTGCCTAGAACGACACCGTCGCGGTCGTCGTCGACTGGCTGCCGCGCCGCTATGTTGGTGTGTTGTCGTCGTTATCATCGTTATCGTTATCGACGTCGCACGACTGTCTGCGAGCGTTTCATTGAATAATGGCAATCAATGTGTCGCAGATTACGGGAAAGTGCTTCGCCACAAGAAGAGATTCCCTTTCATGGGAACGCGCGTCCCTGCGCTGGCACGCAAGAACTTGCACTTCTAGTTTCCCAGAATGGACACACAGACGTAAACTCAACCCTCAGAGATGACGGGTATTTAGCGGCCGACAGCACAGAAGTGCGGCATCGCTCAGTCACGTCTTATCAAGCCGACGTCGGTGTTTGCTCAGAAGACCCTACGGGCGATAGACACCGTGATGGTGGTGTCGGCGGTGGTGGCTTACTTCTTCAATTGATCCCGGCGGCTTGCCGGCAATTTGCTGCTTGATGTGCGCTGATCGGCGACAACTTGATTCGAAGTTGTTGCATAGTCAATCGACAAATTGCGGCTATTAGGAGCGTTTAGCCAGCCAGATGGGACGGGATGGATATGGTTCGGTGGAATTATCCTCCTGGGTGCATCTGCGTGATTGGCGATGGCTTCTGTGTGACGAGGTGGTGCACGGAACGCAGGAAGGACGCCTCTTTGGGATGACGGTTCTTGAGACACTCATGACGGGCAATCAGTTTTGCCTGCGACAGATCAATTTTTGGTCGTTTTGGCATGAATGCGCCCGTTAATGTATTCAAACTTAATTAGCCGTCGCTTCAGAATTCCTAAAATTGCAGTGGCCATAGTCGCAGAGGTTCATAACCATAATCCGTAATCCATAAGCCAGTGGCCAGGTGCAGCATAGCTGGCCAAATGGCATTTTCGTTTCCCTTGCAGGTAGTTCAAGTGATGAGTGATGACTATCTAAGCAGTAGCTGGAGATATTAATTTTTTATTTGGGACCAAGTAAAGTGTCCCTCCATGTCCGGATTCTTTCGATTGTTGTTTATGGAAAAGGAATAGTCTCAGTGAAGCATTTACTCACTTGAACTTAATAGCAACCTTTATGGACTCTTGCCACTGTTTGGCCATCAAAGTCCTATTTGGAAACCGGCACTGAATATATTCGCAGATCGAAAGCAAATTAGCAATCCGAAAGAGATTGGCCAGCAATGGATGCACAAAATGGACATCTATCAAGTCGCATTAGACACATGACCTTCCGCAACTTCTGGCAAGCTTTAAAACGGCACATTATTTACTTGCTTACTTATAAGGCCTACGGCCTGTGGTCGCCCTGAACATGATCTTGTTCAGGATGGACTGTTCTTTTTGGCATTGTTAACTACTCGAGATCGTTGGTGTTATGACAAATTAAGGTTATTGCGGGCGGGATCGAACCATGGACCTTCAGCGTGAGCTAAAGTTCAGCCTTAGATGGCTTCATCTGGGGGCACAGATCTTTTTCAAATTGTGTACAGTTCGTTCCTTAAGGCCCAAACCCATACAATACGTTGAGTTTGTAATCCACAAGCATTATAGTTGCCGGATTGCCAGAAAGGTGTCAAATGACGCATGTTGCGTGCGCAATCCACTCTTGTATAAATCGATTAGGATTTATTTGAAAGTAATTTGAAACAAAACAAAGCACATTCTTTCATTCATAAAATATCGTAAACACAATAACATCAGAAGGACCAGAAGAAATTTAAAAGTTAAAAGTTCACCAATTTCATCCGTTGTGGTTGATTCCACTTGTGGGCTGCATTTTCTGTCCCTCTCCTTCTAACAAAGCCTTATGAGTTCAACATTTTGTACAGGCCGCAACGAACGCAATGGATTCTATGCCTTTGGGCCTTTAGTTTGTGGCTGCCGAAGAGTAATTAGTTGGTGCGTCCAGTTCTAAGCGGGGGGTGACAGGTTCGATCTTCGACTTTAGCAACTTTCATAATTTACTGCTCTAGCTCTTTCGAGTCACTGACAATGCTCAAAGGGTATTCTTCTCAAAGGTAGCGATTCGAAACTTTTATCGTTCCTTCGTTTCAACAACCTCAATTGAGCTATGACATCAAATCTCTACCGGATATTTCTGGAACTATACGACTTAGAAGTTTTTCTGACGGCTCGATTTGGGATAGGAAATAATATAGAAATTGTGAAATAAAGTGGTAAAAAAAAAAAATAAAAAAAAAAAATAGATAATTGCTTTGAATTCCATAAAATAAATGCACACATTGTTACATACAGTCAATCACAAAAGTAAAAAAGTTGTCTGAGTTTTCAACAAAAAATAATCTCAAATGGGACTCAAAATAAAAACATCTTAAAAGCAATTTTCTAAAGCAATTCTTAAAGTACAGTTTATTCTCGATTATCGCAACTAATAGACATTGGGGTAGTTGCAACTATCGAGGTTCTATCCATTTGAAAAGTTGCGATTACTTCGTCAATATCGATAAGAAAGTTAATTTAGCTGTTGCTTAAATCGAGAGTTGAGTTAATCGAGAACGTTCTGTACTTAGAACAAAAAAAAATATGAGGATATCTCAAAAACTATGGACAGAGCAGGTCAAAAACCAAAAATCTTACGAAATTGAGGTCACCAATAAATGGCCCTTCTAATTTTTGCTTCCAAACGCTTGTAAACTTTAGACAGTTCAAATAGTCAAACACATACATTTTTTTACTAGTGGACACTAAATTGACCATGTCAGCTGCTGACTGAAAAACCCGTATAAGGGTAGATTTCCATATGTGATTTACATGTGTGTTCATTTACTTTTGTGATGTGAATTTTGCTTAATTTTTGTTTTATGACTGGCTGTGACTATTGTTTTTATCTCAAGAATCTCTTGATATTTTTTTTGCTTTGTGTACCTTACTAATTACATTAGAAAACTGCATTGAAGATTTTTTCTTGGACTCCCGTTTAATATTATTTTATGTTGAAAACACCGACAACTTTTTGTTGTGTACTTACTTTTGTGATTGACTGTAGTAAAACAAGACTCATTATTATTTACTGTTCACACAATGATAAAATGGACAACGAATAGTTATTGCCATAAGTGGTTTGTGTACATTATCCATGACTTATTACAAAACTGACGTACTTTTTTCCCGACATTTCCCTTTAATTGCAATCAAAAACAAGAATTTATTTAATAAATCAACACACTGGATTTTTCACCAAATTTTAATGTTCTGCAGCAATTCCTTTAAGCACAGTAACATGATGTGATTCGCTTAGCAACAACAATTGCCACAAGCGGCGCTACGTTCCATGTTGGAAAAGGCTAATAGTAAGAGTGTTTCCTAAATTTGGCAACATTGGATACTGTGACAACTGATTTGACAGTTCGGTTAATTGGAGGTTAGTTTGGTTCAGAGATAAACCTATAATAGAGATATCCAACTTCTACCTCCCTTGCCCCTTGATTTCATCTGACAGCGTTTTTTATACGCTTTTTGTCCCCTGTCTGTGAATACGTGTAAGCTCTTGAGAACAGCTGTGGAGACAGCTGATACCCTTCCCCACCTTAGTAATGAGGTGAATTACAGTTCTTATTTGAACATTCGCTCGTTATTTGATCGTTTTTTCAAATTTCGGTGTTCAATTTTCAACACAGTACGGATGGGTAAACGAAGGAACAAAGCTTATGTTCATGAAGTCGATTCATTAAAACTTTGAGCTATTTACAATCTGAAATACTTCGACATAATTAATGAATGCACAACATAGTGTGCATTTTTTCATATGAATAAAAATTAATAATACATTCACACGTTCAGTTAACCAATAATAATAATATTATTGAAGCGTGAATCACAAATAAGATGTTTTGATAACCATTTTTATGCATTAGTGAAAGTTGCAATATATTGGCATTGTTCTTATCAAATTGTTTAAATTGAATTCATGAGTTTTTCAGAATTCATGATTTAAGCGTATAAAGCGGGCTTAATTTTTTGAGTTAATTTGTCAGGTATGGTTTATGAATAGGCTATATATACACTTAAGAATTAATTTTAGGTCAAATAGTTCCAGTTAAATGGACATTGCAATACATTGTTATTCACAAAAGTCCATATAACAATGTAAGAAAATTCCCTTAAAAATAGTAGTCAACTTTTGAACACCCTCCGAACAACATACCCATGTACGTTACATGGAAAGTACATGGATTCCCACAAAATTCACGAATCGGCCGCCATATTGTGGTGAATTGACGAGCGTTGTAAATGTATAAGTGAAATACAAGAGATTACCAGTACATCTTTGTTGTGGGCTAGGGGTAAAAATGGCCGAAGTTGGATATCTCTATCATCCATTATCTCTGGTTTGGTTTCAGAATTTATCATGAATAGACTCACGTCAGAGCAACGTATACAAATTGTTTGTTCAATTATTAGCTTGTAAATGTTTGATCAACTCTACAAGCTCAAATTAAAGCAAAAGAGTTTGGAGGGAAACACAAAAATTAGTTAAAAAAACCATATCGTCACACTTCCACAATAAATGTTCGACCACAGAACAGCACAACACAACAAACAAACATAATGCCTACCACCAACCCTAGTCCTGGAGAAGATATTCAACCATTGGCATTAAGAGTTAGCCATACTCGAGGCAGCACTTGCGCTGAGAGACCATAATATAGCCGATAAATAGAATCTGTCCAAAACCTTTCTCCGAATGCCAAGTTATAGCAAGGAAAGGGAGGCAGCTTCTAGGAAAACACTTCTTCGTACAGCTGAGGGACTAATTCACTGTTGAACTGAAAATGGCAAAATTGACCCAGGTCATTGGACCTACTTCCGACGCTTATTAAATGATAATAAATAAATAGTAAATACTTCTTGTGTGGCATGACCAATTCTTGGATTACCCAAAGCCAATCATCTCATCCCCGTCATCTCATAAGCTTTACTTCTAACCTATCCTAAAGCCCTCTGTCCGAGTAGTCGGTGCCCTCCTCACATCGACCCACATGCCCCCCCCCCCCACATCTTATATCCCTTCTTTCAAATATCATGATCTCATGTCTTCTACTTCTAATCCAGTTAACTCTTACGCTGATGACAGAACTAACAACTTCTTAAGACTCAGAACCCTGCCCTTATTCCCTATTAACATAGCTGTTAGAGGTTACGATCTACGGAGCATGCCAGTCCGATCTATATTGGTCAAAGCATACGACTGTGCTCCTCTAGTTAAACTCAGGAATGATCTGCAAGAGTTTGGTCCCCTTTTGAGGTTCATTCAGTGTCTATAATATATACAATGGTGCTAAATCAACACCTTTCATTGTGGGTGGGGCTGACGAGCTAGCTCTAACAAGGGTGGGGTTGCCAATGGCAAGTAATCAGGACACCCCATACCCCTCTCTTCGGGTAATAAACACTTTGTTACTTACAGGTGCCATCAACGCCGCTAATCGGATGTGGATGAAATTATATACTTGTAGGACTTCAAGGCTTATATGGCCTTCAATAAATCCCAAAAAAACCAGCACTCTCCTAAACCTAATAGAAAGGAAGTCGGCAATGTAGTTGGCATTATTACTGGTCATTGTCTATTAGGCACACACGCAAGGAGAATGGGTACCCCCTACAATGACTTTTGTAGGAGCTGTAGGGACTAAGAGGAAGAAGAAACTATACTTCACTACCTCGGCACCTGCCCAGCGCTTGCAAGGACAAGGAAAAACACGCTAGGCAGCTATTCAGTCAATAGCCTTGAGGAAATGTCTGGCATTAAAATTCTGGACATAGCGAAATTTATAAAAAATATTAATTGGCCAGCAGAGGAGTGCATCATCCAGGCTATGCCTCTAGCATACCAGCGGGTATCTTCAGGTGTTTTATTAAGCTAGTATCCAAAGAGGAACTGGCACGTTAGCTGCCGATTAGTGATATCACAATGGATCCAAACTGGATCTAAGTGGGCCAGAACTGCTTCAGTTGTGGCAATCACATTAACCTAACCTAACCTAGTTATCCTCACACCCTCCCAGACGGAGGTTCACCTCGCACTCGACAGGCTTGTACCCATATGTGCTGATGTTGGCCTGAAGGTTAACGTGGGCAAATCCTTGGTTATGGTTATTCTCAGAACGCCTGTTCCATTACGTGTGTTAGTGAAGTCCCATTTAACCAGGTGGAGAAGCTTAAGTTTCACGCGGTCTTTTTCTCGAGTGATGAGAGGAGTAATGCTGAGTGGTTTCCTTTAGGCCAAGCTGGGTCAATTTTGAAAGACCTCGGGAGATCTTTAGTCAGGTGGAGAAGCTTAAGTTTCACGCGGTCTTTTTCTCGAGTGATGGGAGGAGTAATGCTGAGTGGTTTCCTGTAGGCCAAGCTGGGTCAATTTTGAAAGACCTCGGGAGATCTTTAGTCAGGTGGAGAAGCTTAAGTTTCACGCGGTCTTTTTCTCGAGTGATGGGAGGAGTAATGCTGAGTGGTTTCCTTTAGGCCAAGCTGGGTCAATTTTGAAAGACCTCGGGAGATCTTTACTCAGGAAGGCCGAGCTCGTTGTCTATGCCAAGTCTGTATCCAGCTTGCACGGTCCCATGCCCGAAATCATATTCAACCATTGATGCCATCAAATAAATTCAATTTCATCGATAGCGAATGTATTGTATTACAACTTCCGGTTCTCCGCCTGAAACGCTTTATAAACTCAGCTTGGTCTTCCTAGAACTCGCGCAATCTCTCAAGTTCGCCAGATGGTCGTGCAATGGCTCGATGTAAGTCACAATTACACGCTCAATCATCAAACCACACAAGTTGCAATCTTGTTTTCTGATTTATGGATCGTACAAAGCCCATGTGGGTCTCTTCAATTCACAGTAAAACAGCAAAACAATTTCCGCCCATAAAATATAACATTTCCGCCATTTAATTTGTTGTGCAAAATTATCAACCAGAGAATTCCTAGCTTATTGCTCGTGAGAAAACAAAAATCCCATCCAAGCGTTGACAAGACGTGTTCTCGATCTATTTCCGCCTGAAATCAACAAGTGGCACGCCTCGAAAACTCCCCTAGATACCCGTCTCCCGGTAGCGGCATATGCAAATGCAAAATACACCTTGTAACTTACACACAGTTATCATGACGAATGAACGACCAGCCAGAGATTCCGAGTAGTATGATGGCATCGGACAGAAAGTTCCATCGGACTTTCTTTCACTAAACGGGGGAAATTCCTCACTCATAATGATTCACCCGTCCAGTGAATAATGATGCTAATTAAAAAAAATTGATTTAAATTCATTTAACGCCAGAAAAAGAGTTAATTGATTTTACCAGAAATCGATGGCATTCTTTCAGAAGCTTGACTAATAGCAAACGGTGATGGTTGAATTTGCATAATAATCGAGTTCGCTGCTTTCCGTCGCGGAGCATGTTAAATGTCGATGAACTCTGATTGAAGTTAATGTTTGTTTGAATTGAATTTTCTACTTGCAGTTGAAAGGTTTCAACTTGGTCGTGCTTGCTTTTGGGGAATGGAGACTGCAAAAAAGTTGCTGAAAAGCTATGCCGGTTAGGTGTGGAGTGGTTCTAAGGACCTCATTCAAGGCGTTGGAGATTCGTTTGTTAGTCTTCCAGGTTCACAGAAAGTGAGTGAGAATTTCTTGTTTGTCTGGATTGGATGTGGATTTAGGTTCCCATCAACCGGGCTAGGAATATAAGAATGTCTAGGCACAACACCGACACGTCGGCTTCTTCTTCGTTATAGCAGTCTTTTTTCTCCGCTTTTACTAAAAAATAAGCCGGGTACACATTGTATTTCCAAGCTGTTGGCGAATGCCTTTCTACTTTAGTTTTATGTTAACCACCATCAAAAGAGCTTCCTTTGGTATAATCTTTTCTTTTGACTTGATTGTGCTTCCGGGGGAACTAAATACAAACTCCTTTACCAGACTTACAGCATCTCTCTTGCCACTCAAACACACTTCTGCGGCAGTATCAACTTCACTCGTCGTTTTAGCGTTAGCATACCAGTTCTTTAATTTTTCGTTCTTCCACTTTGGATGTACATTCGTTAAATGTCTTCGAAGGTCGTCCAGGATTCGATTTCGCGCCTGATGTTGGAACTAGATCATAAAACAGACTTTCTAAAGGGTGACTAGATAGCAATGACAGTTTTTTCAATGGTTATTTTTCAGCAACTGTCAAGGTTACCAATGACAGTCGGCTGTCAAAATATTCGGTAAGGTCTGCCATTTTATCTTGGATTTCTCCACGCTGGGAATTATTAATAAACGTGCAGGTTTGAATTCACGTTTACTGTAATAGTTACTCATTGATAAACAACTTTTTTTGGTTTTCCATTTTTTTTAACGCATTTTTATTTTATTCATTCTGTTTTTACTTAGTTGCTAGACAAAACTACTTAAAACTAGCTTAACTATCTTAAGAATTACAAAGGTTCTTAATACTAACCTACTGACCCTATGCGGGTACTCTAAGCTAATCTAATCTATTTTATAAATGAGCCTTTCGGCTTAATCTGCGTTTTTTTTTAGTCTTTAGTGACAATCTTTACTTTATTTATTCCTTTGCTAAGAAAACTTGTGAAAATCTTGAAACTTACTACTTAACCTACCTTTACTAACTTCACCTAAAATAAAACTTAATTCTTTCTTAATTATGTCCGTAACAGTAAGGACGCGTGCACCAGGGCGTATATTTTTTTTGGATTTTTGTTTTATTATTTTTTTTTTGGATTTCTTGTTATATTTTTTTTTTTTTGATTTTTTGTTTTTTTATTTTTTTTTTCCTTAAAGCTACCTTAAAAACTATCTGAACTGGCCACTATGGTCAGCTACTGGATCCTGTGGAAAAGCTAGCGGTGGCGGAGGCTGGTTTTGGTGTAACCACCAGTAAAATTGCCGTTCTTTAGCAGACTCTTTCCTATCTCGAGCGGGGATCGCTCTACTGAACCGGAGGAGATCCTCGTGGGTGCGAACGACATCCGGTTCGTATTGGAGTCGCCTGTCCACTGTTCGGCGTACGACATGGAAGATGATAGGACATCCTTGTGGATCTTGCATAAGGCCACTTGTGTCTAGATAAAGGAATGCTTCGGGAGAAATAAAGCCGTTAAGGCGCACCCTTTCGTGGTACATTCTATTGGGGTAGTAAGCCCCAAAGATTAGACTGTTGGAAGAGGACATAGCTCGTGCAGTGTGCCTTCTGATCACCTTAATAATCAAATTATCTACTCTATTCACGTTTGCCTCGTTGTACAGGACCTCGTTAGGATAGTACTTCTTGTACTCAGACTCGTGTGTGCCATACAGACGGAGACAGCTCCTAAGACACTGCCTCTCGAACACCTTCATCTTTTCCATCTGGGAAGGACTCACGTTGAACCACAAAGGACAACCGTACACCATAATTGGCCGTACTAGGGCCATGTAGCAGATTACCTTCACTCTGGTATCAAGTTCGCTGCTGAAAAACAACCTCCTTGCCGCAGCAAAGGCCTTTCTGGCTTTTGTCAGAGCAAGTCAAGAGCAGATATTGATCCAGCCAAATGCCTAGATATCTAACTACACTTTTTACAGCTAACGGCCGACCATGCGGGTCAACTATGCCGAACTTACGCCAGTTTTGGCGCGTATCCCGCGGTGCCCTGTCCAACGGGGTCCGAAAAAGGCTAGTTTCGCACTTCTGGAAGTTGATAAGCAACTTCCAGTCGTCGCAAAA
Source organism: Eristalis intricaria (assembly GCA_964034865.1). Classification (NCBI taxonomy): domain Eukaryota; kingdom Metazoa; phylum Arthropoda; class Insecta; order Diptera; family Syrphidae; genus Eristalis; species Eristalis intricaria. The sequence goes on along the minus strand of OZ035873.1, from coordinate 109,133,561 downwards.
TCGCTGGATTTTCTCGAAGTCACGCTGCAACAAGATGTTTATTACCTCGACCTTCGGACCTGATCTGTACGCAACTAGGTCGTCGGCGTACGCAATTAAGTACGGCAAGGAACCTATTAGATCTGCAGTGAATATGGAAAACAGGATCGGGGAACCAATGGCCCCCTGTTGCAGACCGTTTTTAATGTTAAAGATCGTAGTGGAAGTTACGTCACCATTTTTCACAACGAACTGTGTATCATGTCATAGACCATGTATAACAATGGTTTACTTATGCCAAGCCTGACCAGCTTGAGGAAGAGGCCCTCCAACCAAACGGTGTCGAACGCCTTCTCCAAGTCAATCAGGCAGGCACCCGTGCACTGATTTTTGTTTTTATTCCATTGTATGTCGGACACCAGTTTTGACGCGGTATCATGCCCCGCTCGGAAACCGAACTGGTTGTCCGGTATGATTTTCTTTTCATCAGACCATTGCTTCAGAACTCGAATGACTATCTTTGCAAAAACCTTGCTTATGCAGGGAAAAAGACTGATCGACTTCGATTTGTTTTTCCATTCTTGCCTACACATGAACAGGCAATGGATAATTCTTCGTGAGAGAGTACTGGAAATTCAAAGTTTATTCCCAAAAGACTGGCCTTGCTCCTTATTAATGGCAACGCGAACTGGAAACTGTACACTTTTGAATTGAAACGGCAAATCGGATGGCATCATTGGAACGCGTGGAATCAAAACGTCTTCGTCTTTGACTTTTCCAATCGAAGCAGAGTCCAGAATACGGTGAGCGCTTATCAGTCAGCCTGGGAGATCTTGCGATTTGACATCTACATCAAGTTCTTAGTCAACATTCAAGCCAACATTCAGGACGCTCTTTCTCCGTTAAGCATTTACAGCAACCTCACCAAGTCGTGGCTAAATTTAGCGCAAAATCGTCAAAGCGTTCAAACGCCGCCTGCATTTGAGGTCATAAAGCACACAAACCGTTTAAGAGCAAACAATTAAATAATTGAAGCGTCTCAAGATCTCGTTCGATTTTCGCAAATTTCCGACTTTATTTGAAGTTGCGCAGATCTATTAATCTTTGTCACGAGTGCGCTAGACCTATTAATCTTTAGCACAAGCGCCGCACCACCGCGCCATGGTCTGGATTCTTCTCTCCTCCTCTCGGGCCATCGCCAAAAATCGAACGAAAAGCAGTACTTGAAGATATTTTTAAATAAATTAAGATGGATGTCCGTAGGATAACGGATAGATTTTGGGGTAAAATTTGCGTGAACTAGAAACGAACACGCGAACGTCTGTTGTCAAGCGACGGATATAGACGCAGCGCCGCGCGAAAAGGTGTTTTTGTACCTTTCACGGATGCGGCTTCAAATTGATGTCAGAAAGCAGACAATTCACTTCGCATCCGCAGTCAAAGTTGCAACATGAGGAAATATCTCATCTCTGCCTCTGTTCGAAGGCAGACAAGTAGGCTTCGCCGCGCCGCGAACCCTTCGTGGGGTCAAACGAGAAATCTCTGTTTGGCCAAGACATTCGTTTACAGCTCGCCGGAATGCATGACCCATTTAATGTTTTTCCAGTAATCTCTCAAGTATTTGGCCCACAACGGTCATAATTTAGCCAGGCAGCACATTTCGCCGTGCGATGCGTTTCGGGCTGCCAAGATCTATTACCGAACAAACATTGATCGCCTCGCGCATATGCGTTTGCAATAGGCAAACACACACACACACGGGTCGTCATTCGCTTGTTTGTGGAAAGCAACAACTACCTGTTTCTTATAATTATGTATTATTTGTAGGAAGGAGGAATGTCTTCAGAGTCCACCGCAGTTCCAGCACCAGTATCGGATGGATTCTGTTGACTGTGGCAAGACTTGGTGTCTCTATTTACATGCATACGCTATAAGTTGGGAAGCGAACTACGCCCATTTTGTGAGACGTTCGCATGCGAGCCTCTTCCACCTGCATGCAGACGGCGACGCCACACTGCATCACCCCGTCGCGTTGCCGTCGTCGCTCGTCCCATCAACAGGGGACACTGAACACTGAACAGTGAACAGTGAACAGTGAATAGTGCATAGTGAACAGGCAACAGACAGGCAGACATAGGAGTCTTTTAGTATCCGCTCGTGTAGAACAAAAAAATTTGTAGATTTATTCGTTGTTTATAGGGTTCCCAAATGATTGTGGATGCTGCAGAAGGCGAAGATCTCCGGCGATGCATCTGATGGGTGTACCAAATCAAGTCCAGAACTTTAAGTGCCTATATTGTAAGTTTGATTGCATTCTTTTATTACACCGCGCGCCCGTCTATGTGCGTGGCTGTGTGGGTCTTCTGTGGTGTCCTGTGTCCCGGGCGGCGAGGCGGCGGGCTACAGTCGAACTGCAGCGAGGAGTTGGTAGGTCGACAAAACGCCTGACTATGACCGCGCAGCGGCGGTGTAGGCACGTCCGCGTCGGCCTCATCGCATGCCGTATGTACGGTTAAGGCCATAGCGCGGCGGCATGTGCGTCGCTGTCGCTGGGAGGGAGCATACTTCAAGTAATTTCATTTCGGTTAGCTTGTTGCCAATACCAGTTTGTGGCATTTATTGCCAAGTTAGTATGTTCGGAATGTAATGGAGCTAGGCTTGCGAGCACCCGGCAATGTGTAGTCGGGTGCATCATTGAGTTGCTGTGCGAGATGCAAACGCATTCCCTTTGGCATGTACGCAATATGAGGTTAGATGCTTTGCGGAAGAAGTGCATGACATCGCATCACAGTGGCGCCGCGCCGTCACCTGTTGTCCGACTGATCTTCTGATTTAAAGGCTCACGTGTCAGCTTAAACAAGATCAAGGTCACATTGAACGCACTTAACGCACGAATCTGCACGAGTCCATCATTCCGGCGGCTAATAATTGACTAATGAAGATATCCACAAGTAAATACAATAAATATTGATATTATTCAACCGAATACGTCCGCAACTGCTGTAAAGAAGTCATAATTGCCCGGCTTCAGCTTCTAGCCATTAGCATAAGAGCCACAGCTAATGGTTGTCTCTCAATCGATTTGCGAAGATCAACAAGTGCCGACGACGACAACGACGACGGTATACACTTGGATTAATATTAGTCAATAGGAAATGGCCAGGGGTTTGCGTTGAAAAAGATGACAATATTTTATTTGGATACAAAGACACTTGGGAACGTTTATGCCGAGCAAACAAGTACTCGACGCATGCTCATAAATTATGAGGCGTAAGGTTGTTGAATCCACCATTGAGCAAAACTTGAAGTCAAACAGGAAAGCCAACCTTACGATATCGCCAGTTGGCAACGAGCTCTCTTATCTGGCAGATAGAATTGAGATGCGAGTAGGCAAGAACAGGGTGACTAGATTAGAATCATGGGAAGACAAATCGAAGTACAACGACTGGACGCAGTATCTAGAACGTCATTCAAATGGTCCCCTTGAACTTGTATGTGCGGCCTTATTACGGCAAGGGAGTCCAGAATGTTGGCCCCGAGCTGGTCCAAAGTGGATGGCTTTTAGGCGTAGACTAAGGACTTGGATGTAGTCCCAGACAACATAATCGAGTGGTGTCACAACACCGACGACTCAGACAGAGCGCCACAGTGGACACATATAACTTTGAGGTAGTCAATGTCTTTGTCTACCTAGGAACCGAGTTGATAACTCAGTCCACCGATACCAGCGCTGAAGTCCAACGATGAATAACTCATGGCAATCGCCGCTTCTTTGTGCTCAGAAAGCAACTGATAAACACAGCCCTCTTTCGAACAACCGGTGTAACTCTCTACAAGACCTTGATCGTCCCAGTCCTGCTATATGGCGCAGAGGCATGGACTTTGTCAAAAGCGGACTAAGTTGCTCTTGAGGTTGCTTCGAGAGGAAAATTCTTGTGATTTTCGACCCAGTTTGCATAGATGGTGAGTGGAGGAGGCGACGAACTGAACGAGTTGTTCAGCGACATTGACTTCGCCAGAAGAGTGAGGATCCAAGGATTGAGATGGCCAGGTCATGTAGACGGGATGGAAACCAAAGCTCCGGCCCGAAAAGTCTTCGAATCCACCCCCGAGGTATGGCGCAGTAGAGGAAGCAACCAACTATGCGTGGGAAACTGGAGGCAGTTAGCTAAAGATCAAGTTGCCTGGCGACGCTTGTTGGTTGAGGCCTAGGTCCACCGCGAACTGTTAGGCAAGTAAGTCAATCGGTGAAAGCGTACCGTCAACTGTCCGAATCGACAAATTGCTCCTTCACAACTTTGCTTTGTTTCATTTGTATTTAGCTCCATCTTGTTGGAACCACAGTTCGGATGTGTCGATGTTGACGAGCTCGGGGTATAGAAGGTCGGTTAACAGCTATACCTGAGCCTATTGATGATTACGGTGTTTCCTTTCTTAGATCGAAAGAATTAAGGCCCCGAACACCAAACTGCACCATACAGTCAATCTTTGTCGATTGTTTGTCTAACACTCGTGGAATGTGTTCACTCCAATAACGGCTATTCTAGGAAACTAGGCAACTAGCGAGCTCTAAGTGTCATCTATCAGCATAATTCGATAGACTGTTAATAGCCTTCTTCGGCGGTTACATTCCCTTCATTCCGCACAATTTCTGTCTGGTGATTGGCATAAGGTAAAAAAGAGTGTTCTCACGTGCAAACTTTCGATGCGACAAGTTGCCTAAACATTAATGACTGCCGATCTTTTGACTTTGGATTCACGATGGATATCAACAACTAAGTGAATGCGCAAGAGACCCACACGTTCGGCAAGCGTGAAATGCTACACGATTAATTGACAATTTTTCAGAATACTTTGAATATTTCGTGGATGCCATTGGTACCTTTGACAGCTTCTGAAACATAAAAAATTGGAAAAATGATCATTGCTATCTGATCACCATTCAGATGTAGGTCTGTGGATCGATGTTCTTAACACTGAAAGAAATACAACTCACTGGATGGTTAATAACTGTTGTGTGATGTTTCATAAAAGCGCTACTGATCATCTTTCTATCGCATCCATCGCACGTCAAGATCAATTGCCTGTTAGACGCGTAGATCAGAATCCGATCAAGAAGATTAGTGTTCTCAATCTCCCATGTAGAGACGAGAGCGATTGACTCGTTCAGATCAGTCTATGAATCGTTGACTGAAGCATTGAAAGCAGTCCCAACGTTTGGAACTGAAGTGAAGCCTTCGGACGAGCAGAGAGCGTCAAATAATGCCTTCAGTCCAAGACATCTCGTCTGTAGTGGATTGTGATGCTGCAGAGGCGGGTGATGTCCACCAAACTCCTCGTAGGCTTCTTAACACTGGAAACTTGGGAAGCCTGCATGGAGAAGAAAAACAAGGTTAACTCTTGTATAAAAGAATGAATTTCAGGAAAGGCTTATTTTTTAACAATTTTCAACAACAGTATTAGAAAGATGAGCAGATATAAGATATGCCCCGTTCATCTTTTCCAATTGCCCATTTTTCCCATTTTTTAAATTAGAACGTATGTGTATAGACCAAAAAACATTTAATTTTATTAAAAAAACAACAAATGCTGTATAGACAGTAGTGATGTGTCAACCCGAATTAACCCGGGTTGCACCTAAACCGAATTGAACCGAGTAACATTTACTCCAAACCGAATTGGCGAACCCGATGAAACGAACCGAATACATGAACAAACTGTAGACGGTACAACCCGGTGGGAGCATATGATGCCGAACCGAAACCAACCCCAAATCGAGTAAGACAACACAAATCGATTCGCCTCATTCCATATTGGTTCGGGTTGTAGCCACCACAGCAGGCTGCAGTATTTCGGTAACTCTTTGCGTATTATGTGCTTTACATAATAGCCTTTCTTTTTTTGTGTAACGTCGGACGGCAGGTAAGTTGAGTTGCGACATGCGATAGGAGTAGAAGAAAATACGAAGAGAGATAAAAGAGAAGGCAAGGAAAAATTGAAACAAAAATTTAAAGGCAAGGAAAAATTTAAACAATTTGCACACACACAGCCGGTATTGGCTTGGCTACCCCGTGAGCCTATCGCCTCCCTTGCCAAGACACAATCGTTTTAAGATACACATAGACCACCGAATCCAACCCGAAACAAAATAGAATTCGACAATACCATTCGACTTGCCCCATTCCATAATCCATATGTTTGATTTCGGTTCATCATTAAACCGAGTTCGTCAACCCGGGTTACAACTCGGTCGGATTCTACTTTAACCCGGGTTAACTCGGTTTGAAAACTTTCGGGTTGGCACACCACTTATAAACAGGTGTAAAAACAGAAATATAAATATGTTTTTAAATTGCTCTATGGTAAACTGTCGCCCAGAAGAAGTCGTCTTACAAATCCGTTCATCATTTCGAATTGGTCATCGTACAGGACCGTTTATGTTTCCAAGATTCTACTGTATTGTAATAAAAATAACAAAAATAAAGACATACAAATTAATAGTTTTTAAATTATAAAACAATAAGCTTCAAAATGGGTCAAATGACTACGTTGAGGGTCCAATTTTGAGTAACTTTTTCGACTTCAGGGTACTTCGTTGAACGACTGGATGGTGCAGTTGGTATAGTGCCTGTCCCTGGTTAGCGGTGTCCCCGGTTCAAATCCCAGTGAAAGCAAAGTTAATACGCTTTTATCTGGTTTTCAAATCCGGTTCAATCACCATTTGTCATTGGGATCAAATTTCCGGCACTGTCACTGGAGTGGTCAATCAGTGGTAGTAGTCTCTCTGTGGGTATCACAATGGACGAACATGGTCTAAGTACGCTGGTGAATTCACTAGCAACCCCTTTACCTAACCTAAGCTAGGGTACCTCGTCAACAACACGTGTGCTATGTGGCATATAGTATCGTCTTGATGTAATCACATATCGACCAGGTTTAGCTCGTGGAATTTGGGAAGAAAAAAGTGCGAGATATTTGAACGAGAATGGGCGCCGCCACGTAACGTTATTCTAACCGTCATCATTTGAAAAAAAATACGAGGCTATGATTTCTCCGGACCATAAATCGCAACAACCGCAATCTTACAACGTATTTTGTAAGGTTTTAGGCCAAGATCCTTCCAACTAGTCGAGTAACTAATGTGAACGACGACGTAATGACAAATCACGGTCTTCATTAACATGGGTGAATTTAGCAGTAGCTTGACGACCATTAACGTGGAATTGTTGCGAGATTTTGTGACTGATATGAATTCCTTGTTCAGTAGGTCGATTATAATAGTCGAGTGGGCTAGAATCTTTTTTCTCAGAGCACGTATTCTGATAATGAAATTCAATAATTCGTATGCGTTGTTTGGGTGCTACGGGCGGGCTTACGGGCAAACCGTAACTGAGCATGTTTCAATTTGACATCTGTCACGAATCACACGTGTGCTGTCAAACATTGAAGAAAACTGAAACGCTAATTTTGCACTCCACGAGAAAAGCCCAATTCATTCACTATTTTCAATTTTCTTTTGTATTAAAATTTTAAGTCTGCATGCGAATTTTTGAAAAACTATTCACATAAATCATTTAATTTAAATTTTGGATTAAAGAACAGGTTTCTGACTTTCAAGACTGGTATAGAACATCATTGTAAGTGTTGCGTTAAATATTATTCAATTTAAGCATTTTTTTCTAAATTTGCCCTTACCTTCTAAATGGAGCAGTACAGGCCTCCTCAGTACTTGACCCCTCAATAATTTATCAATTTTTAGCGCCAAAGTGATCGTATTCTTCGCCGTGTTAAGGCCGTGTTATTGGAAAAGTAGTTGGAACTTCAATCGATACGTTTAGTGTTGAAACTTAATGAAGGGTTTTCTAATTGCGACTTGACAGCTTTGAACTTCCACTGTGATCGCACCCTTAAGCCAATGATCAATGATCGATGTAAAAAAAAATCATTCAAAAGGACATTTCATTCGTGGACGCCAGAAATGAAGTATTACAGAGATAGCCGACTTCACAGCTGATTGCCCCCTAGTCCATTCACGAAATTGAGTGTCTCTTTGACAGATGTTCATGATTTTGACGGTTATTCACGAAATAGCGTAAATGCCGTCCTCTGATTGGTCAATTTGGCTTATGAACACGTTATAAAAAACAGTTGTCAAAAATCTTAAGGGGCAAGAGAGGTAGAAGTCGGGCATCTCTGTAATCTTCATATCTGGTGGACGCTTACGAATTCACAATTATTATGCCGTCTTAAGTGAACCATCTCATGGCAGTGTCATCTTCGGTGCTGATGTGCAATTTGGGTAAACCTCCGTCAACAAACAGATTGTGCGCACACGAAGCTTTGTCCACATGAACACTAGCTGACAACCCTCGTGTGCATGGCAAAGCCCTTTTCTAAAAACTCCCATTCGTCACTGGTCACCAATTTAGGCAGCACCTGGATGGAATTGCAAGTGCAACCAATCATCCACGGTTCGGCACCACTGTCAAATACAAAGTCAAAGAAGCAAAAAAGAAGAACACACAAATAAATAAATGAAGTGCGTGTCTAGTTTTCAGCTGGCTGCATATCCATGCAAGTCAGACCAAAACATCAGCACACAGCGGAAACGCATATCTGCCTGCAGCTTCCTTACAACTCAAAAGGAAGGAATATGTGTGTGGCAGAGGCCGCAGTGGCAGCGTAGTCCACAACAACGACAGCAAACCGTCATCATGCCTCTCTCCTTGAGAAATTAACTTTGAACTTAATGAAGATAAAAGTCGGAAAAAAAGAACGAACTCCGTAATTCGCTACACGAATTGTATTCGTTAACAGAATGTGTCTCCTAGGTGCACCAAAGCGATGGCGTTGCCATAGAAGATTCCCTTTAAATTACACCAACCAGAAGCGGCAACAAGGGCTCAGTCGTTACATCAACACGCGCTTAAGACGCTGCCTAGTTACAGTCCATTACACGCTGGAGCAGGGAAGCACAACGCAGAGCACGATGACGACGACAACGACGACGACGACGAGTTGAGTACTCACTTTAAAACCCACCCACAGTCAGTGGTGGTGGCGGGTTCTTAAGCCTTAAGGTTTGTTTTGCATTCCCCTGAATGTGTATTTTTATGTCGCCGTTGTTGTTGTTGTTGTTGTTGTTGGAATCGAAGGCATCCCGGAGAGGAAAAGAGGAAAATCTCATCCGCAAAATAGGTAAATTATCCTGCATAATATATGTGTGGTGCCTTTTTACAGATTCATACGGGCACTTGTGCACGCACTTGATGTTATTAAGAGCGAAGCGGCTTTATGTTGGATAAATATACGAACGTATGTATACATTGTGACGCGCCGCACCGCCCCTCTGCTGCCGAAGCTGTTGAGAGTCGAGGCGATGGGCTAGAGCCGGCATCTACCTTGCAGGAGCGGATGGAGAGAAACGCAAAACAAAAAGTCAGAAGCATCAACACGTTCCTTCGCTGAAAGTGGTGGCAACTGTGAACACATGTCAGATGTTCCGGAATATTCAAATTCCGCACAAATACCATATAGAAGAGTTATGAATCGGTTGCGTGCGATTTTGTCGTACCTTTTGTTTTGTTCACGGACCGGCCGGCGGCGGCGGCGACCCGGCCTGATGGCAGCTGGTGGAATTTATTTGAGAATTTATTTTTTTTAACGAGCTTTTACCGAAGCGGAAGTGATTGTCGATTTAAATTTTACCTTTGTACCGTTGCATCGTGATGTTTGAAAAGTCAACGAGAACAACACTCTCTGGCAGAAGTTGGACGGAAATGGAAGCTTACGCAAATGCAGGATCTTCAAATACTCCGAAAATTTATTTCTGTCAGCCCAGCTGTCCAGCAAGTTCGATGACATTTGAGTGACATGTGACAGAGCCCCATCCAGCCCGTCATCGATTATGGAGTCGGTGAACCATTTTTGCTTCGGATTGCCATCCAAATCGGAATGGGGAGAACGGGTTTTGTAGATTCCAATAGAAGCCATGTGCACATCCAGTACCTCACAAAATCGAGCGTACACCCTTTGCATGGATGTAATTTCGCCTTTTTCGATGCGAAGAAATGGTTTTAAATATAATTTAGAAATGCAATCTGATTTATCCACATATTCTTTATTATTATCTGAAAGAAAATCCAAAATTTTAAGGCATTATCCTTCCAAAAATAAAAATCACCCCTTTCACTCACATAAAATTTAGCGTGATACAATGAATCCTATGAAAAAAAAAAACAATGTTTACTGACTTAACAGTTATAAGTTAAAGAAAGGAGAAAAATGTGTTTGTTGGTCATTTGTGTTGCGACTTTTGTGTTAAGAAGTACTCGAAAGCATTTTCTTTCTGGCATGGAGAAAAAAAGGACAGAAACTGATATTTCAACACGAAAGCTTATCATTAAGCTATTTTGTGAGGGAGAATCTTTACGAAAGATAGGTAGGTAGGACTGTAGGGCGAACTGATTCGACTGTACAGAAAATTATAACAAAATATGGAAGCGAAGGTACACTTAAAAATGCTCCTGGAAGAGGTAGGAACAAAATTTTATCGGAACAAGACGAACGTTTAATTGTTCGTAAAGTTAAGTGTAGCCCAAAAATTAGTATACCAAAGCTAGCGTCGGAACTTTCTACAACGATACAGAAGCCTTTGTCAGTAGAAACCGTTCGTCGTGTGTTACGGAGAAAAAATTTAAATGGAAGAATTGCTCTTAAGAAACCTTTTATTTCAGCTGCCAACAAGAAGAGATTAGAGTTTGCGCAAAAATATTTAAGCATGCCTCCAGAATTTTGGGAAACTGTCATGTTTACTGATGAGACAAAAAAAATAATCTGGCTCAGATGGTATGCAAATTGTGTGGCGTGAGCCTTATATGGCGCTGAAAACAAAACATATGTGCCCAACAGTAAACACGGAGGAGGATGTATTATGATGTGGGGTTCAATGGCAGCTAGCTTCAATTACACAACTTTGGACAAAATTATGTACTTAAACATTTTAAGAAGAAGCATGATCGCCTTTGCGAGGCAACTAGGTTTGCCCACGGATTTTTGGTTCCAACAGGACAATGATCCGAAGCTTACCTCACATGGAGTTAGGGAGTGGTTACTCTATCATGCTCCAAAACAGCTCAGAACTCCTCCATAATCACCGGATTTCAATCCTATTGAGCATTTGTGGCAGGAGATAAAAACCAGATTGAAAAAAAAAATTAATTCTTCTTATAAAGACGAGCTAAGAAATAGAACTGAGGAGGCATGGAACAGTACCCCCCCTTCTTTTACAAAGAAATTGGTAGATTCTATACCACGACGCTTGCAGGCGGTTATAGACGCCAAATATTAACAAAATTAAAAAAATATGTGTCTGTAATTTTGAAGACCGTTTTTGGATTTTTTAAACGTTTTTTTTACTGTGTACGCTCAATTTTGTGTGATTAAATGTAGTTAATTTTGGTTGTTATTTTTTTATTTTAATTTTGTTTTAATGAAGGTTTTTCGGTAGCTTTTCCTTCTAAAATCCTAATTAATTTATTAATATATTTTCTTGCAATTTATAATAAGTTTTCAGTAGTAAGGTAGTGTATACCGTATCTCTGTAAATTGTGCAATGTAGTTTTAAGATAAATGTACTTTTTACCTACAATAAAGAATCAAATATCAAATATTTTTTTATTTTAACAATGAATTCATTATTTTTTGTTTGTTTTTTTCTTCTATTATTACTATGAAATTGATAATAATCTAAACTGCATTTAAATTTTTATTTTTAAAGCAGTCCTTCCCATTGAAAAGGGAATAATTATGGCTGTTCCAGGGGTGTACGCTCAATTTTGTGAGGTACTGTATGGTAGTCGTTTTTTTTTCCCAAAACTATAAATTGTGAAGTTGGATTTTGCACGTAAAGCACGTACAACAACCTACTGCCTTAAAAAGTGGCTGCCGATAAAAATTCGAGTTCGAATTTTTTTTCATACATGTCAAATGTCTGATCGCGAGTGTGTTCGTGAATTGTTGTCTGTACTCCTGTGGGCCCTATAAGTTAGTTAAAATTACACTTTTATGTCATCCGAAACAACAGAATAAATGTGAACAGCGATGGATAGGTACGCATAAGGCCAAATTAAGGTGATTTTAATGACAAAAATAGGCATCCTAAAGGTTTTCATGGTGTAAGGAAAATAAGGTGTGATAGACAGTTCTATTAAGGCCCAGACGTCATAGCGGAAGTTTGTATGTCAACAGAAACTTGAGCCCCGATTGCGATTGAATAGGCCACAAATCTATCCATTGAAATCTATTTTGGTATTGACTAACTTAATCGACTGATAATCGTATTTTTGTGAATTAAAAACGTGCATATTATGAATTTATATTCGTCTGACAGTTGAAGTCAAACAGATGTAAGAAGCACACGAATATTAGATGTGCGATGTCCAGATCCCAGATGTGTGATATGTGGGCTTCGCCGGTACAGTGTGACTAAACGTCTAAGTTAACGCGTCAATATCACTCCACCCAGGTATTCACGCGCCAAAATCAAATTGCTGATGAAGCACCTTTCCCACGGTCTACGTTCAACCTGCCATCGATCGGATGAAATAGCACGAATGACGGAATTGCAGTTCGAGTAATAAGTTAGTATTTAAGCCAGAAGTTAGAAATCATTGTAAGTTCAATTGTGAAGTACGCAGAGTCGCTGCCCGTTCGAAAAAAAATTTATGAAAAGTAATATAAGTTAATTTTACTTTCTATAACAAATTTGTGAATGACAAAAATTAAATGTAAAAACGACTAATATCGATCACAATAGACAATTAAAATTACTAAAATCAATCGACTGTCGAAAAAAGTCGATTGTTGGTCGGCAATCCTTAAAAGTTTTTGTCAGAAAAAGACCCTCAGTACCGCCACAGAAAAAAAAAAGACTGTTTACATTACCATGCAATTTCCCAAATCGAATGTAGGTAAATCGGAAGCATGAACAACTCTCTAAGATTCGGAAAGGTAAACAGATTTGTATGTCAACTCTCTTCCGGCCGACAGTTTACCATAGAGCAGTGTTTTAACAAAATGTCTAAAAATGTCTGTTTAATCCCTTAAAAATATTCTCTTGTAATTAAGACTAGACACAAGTTTGTAAAAGCCTGAGATAAGCGAACGAACACAACGAAACTGAACGAAGCTGTCAAGCTATCAAAGATATCTGTCTATTCCCGCTGTTCAATTTAAGATGTAATATCAGTCGAGCTCAGGTATTTCAATAAATCAGATAATTTTTTGTGTGACCAGAACACGCCGAATGAATTCATGCTTCTCGCGTTTTCGTCATCATCATCATCATCATCTTCTGACCCGCATGATCCCCTAAAAGGGTCGCGGGGGTAAACCACGCACGAGAGATCTCCAGGCAACTCGATCCTTCGCCATCGACTCTAATTCATCGCCAAGCGTAACCAGGCGAGCTTATGGCCTTGGTCCAACCATCTCATCCTGGATCTGCCAAGTGGTCGCCTACTTGAGGGAAATGCATTCAAGGCCCGCCTCGGAAGTCGTGATGGTGGGGACATACGCGGTACGTGACCAAACCAACGAAGCATAGCTCTCTCCGTTCGAAGAAGAAGCTGCTCAAGGTTGAGTTCCTCGCTCACTGTCGTGTTTGTCACACTCCCACAACGGCACGAAGAAATCTGATCTCAGCAACTTGTATTCGCGATCTTATTCTTTCGGTCATACCAAAATTTTGTGACTATAGGTGAGAGTTGGAGCAAATACTGAGTTGAAAACTGCTAACCTGGCTTTCACACTAAGATGGGCCTTCCTGATTACAGATCTCTCAAGCTGTGTCAAAACTGACCCAGTTTTACCAATCCTCCAGGAAAGTTCAGTATTACTCCTCCCATCACTCGTGAAGAAGACCCCGAGATACTTAAACCTCTCAACCTACTTCAATGGGACTCCACTAACATGTAGAGTGCATTGAACAGCGGTTCTGGAAATTACCATAACCTCTGATTTGTCCACGTTAACCTTCATCCCGGAATCAGCATATACGGCCACAAACCTATTGAGTGCGGGCTGGAGTTAAGTCTGGGAAGATTTGAGGATAACAAAATCAGCCGCAAAAAGAAGATGATTTACCTTCAACTCTCCCAATGTGAAACATTCGTCGCCTCGGCTGCGCTGCAACATCCAGTCCATATAAACAATGAAAAGTAGTGGTGACAAGGCGCACCCTTGGCGAAGTCCAACGTCCACGGTAAAAGGTGTTGATTTACCACCATTAATCCGAACACAGCTGCTACAGTTTGTGTATAGAGATTGAACGGCCTTTAAAAGAGGACCCTCATTCCCATACTCCTGCAGAACAATCCAGAGTTTACCTCGAGGAACTCGGTCATATGCCTCTTTCAAATCTACAAAACAGCTGTAGATGGGCTTTTCATACTCCCAAGCCTTCTCAAGTACCATTCTTAGGGTGAATAGCTGGTCGATTGCCCATCCTTGCCTCGATCATAGCTTTAGAACGCGCTTCCAAAACCTCCCTCTTCCGGGGAGACTTAAGCCACATACGCGCCAGTGGTTGGAGTCCTTTTGCCCCCCTTCTTAAAGAGTGGGACAACCACCCCAGTTTTCCAATCGCCAGATGTCTTAACGCCTTCCCATGCCACCTTAATAACACGAGAGAGCCATAAAACTCCCTCTTTACCCATTGCCTACGACATTTCTGACCGGATTTCATCCACACCGGCGGGATCTACCAACTTTTAGCGAATCTATCGCCAAAATGACTTCCTCCATCGTTAGACTTCGGGTCTGCTATCCTCTGTGCCCTGTTCGGGATTAAGCAGCTCCGAAAAGTGCTGGCTCCATCTGCGCAAGATGTCCTCCTTATTGGAAAGCACCACACCATCTTTGGTTTTCACTCCTTCGATGATGTTGAATTTCCTTCATCTGAGTCGGTGAATGGTTTGCCAGCACACCTTTTTCGCAGATCTATGGTCGCTTTCCAACTTCTCGCCGAACTCCTTCCAAGACTGCCCTTTAACTGCTCGTGTTTTCGTAGCAAACAGAATTTGACACCAACGCAGTCTGTCGCACGGTTTGATTTTGATGTCTTGCCAATATTGTAAGCACAAGGTGCAGTTAGTTGTAGAGCTCGACGCAGTCTGTATGGTGAATCCAACGGGTCAACACCCACAAAATAAACCGGAAAAAATACTTGTGCTTTATTATTCTGTATACTTGCGCACGTGCAAAATTGAACACCCCCAATTCCCTCGAAGTTGGCATATCCTTTGTCGAATCGACGAGCTTAAATTTTATTTTCTGCGGTTTCTCTGAAATGTCTTATCCCAAATGGCTGACTTTCGGTACAAAAATTGTCAAAAATACTGGGAATAAATTTATTTCATTCGTTTAAAAATATGTTTAAGACATTAAATTAAATATCTTGGGCTCACGGCTGACATAGTTTGAGTAAAGATGTTCTTAGTCGAAAATATCCATAGCCATCTAGGGTAAAGTCTACGCAAGCCTTAACGAAAGCGATGACATTTCGACTGACACTAGCCGTGTTTTTTTTCATCGCTATCGATAGTGAAGTGAAGTAAGATGAAGAAAAACGATTCGCAGTGGCTTTGATTTTCATCCGTCAGAATATATGAAGAAAATAATTTATATGTTCGAATCGCTGTCAAAATATATGAAAAAAGATTCGAACTCGAATGCAACTCGAAGGCAGTTATAGGCAGTAGGTTGTTGTATGTGCATTACGTGCAAAATCCTACTTCTCTATATATAAAGATTATATATCCTATATAGAATATAGATTTTTGAAAAAAAACACGGTTATTGACGATGTGTTCCAGTAGTTTGGTAGGATTTGCGAAGTCATCATGAGGCCAGAACTTTCTTTCCACTTGTGCAGCGTTGTGTGTTCTTCTTCTGCTGCTGGGGCTACAGTCCTGGCTGGACCTGGGCGTCAACCAACCTGCGTCTTCAGCTGGCTTGATCTTTAGTCAGGCGTTAAGTTGGCTGAAGTCCTTCTTCACTTGTGTGGCCGTTGGTTTCATGGACGTTCTCTATTGAGTTGTTCCATGAATGCGGTGTCTATTGGCTTAGTGTACACACTTCTTAGGCACGACAATGCGAGGCGGACCTGGGCCTAGTTTCTCAGCAACCACTCGTGTTGTGCGTACCATTGTTCTTTTACGAGTGGGAAGTAACCTACAGTTTAATGCCGACTCCGAGCGGCGATGTTGAGAGGCTTTTTCTAGACAGGAATACATTTTGAGCATTGTCAGTGACTCGAAAGAGGTGGAGCCGTGAATTATGAAAGTTGGTAAATTCGGGTATCCAACGTGGCACCCTCTGCGTAGGAGTTGACGCACTAACCCAGTTAGCCACGGCACACATTCGCTCACCAATAATATGAGAAATACTGGACTATGAGGTGAGCCCGGACTTAGGTTCCACAGCAGCTACTCGAACTAGAGTCTTAGCCTTTTCGGAGGAGAGAAGACCTACACTCGAAAGAAAACGACTGGATGGCGCAGTTGGTAGAGTGCCTGCCCCTAGTTAGCGGGGTCCCCGGTTCGAATCCCAGTGAAAGCAAAGGTAATACGATTTTATCTGTTTTCAAATCTGGTCTAGTCGCCATTTGCCGTTGGGATCAAATTAACGCCACTATCACTGGAGTAGTCAATCAGTGCTAGAAGTCTCACTAGGGGTATCACAATGGACCAATATGGTCTAAGTGTGCTGGTGAATGCACTAGCAGCCCCTTACCTAACCTAACGCCACACTCGAAAGAGGTCAAGCTGTGGGTTATTTGTCAGGAACTGAAACTAGACACCAAGCATAGAAGTCCAGGAAGCTACCCATCACACCACTGTCGCCACAACGCCAGCTACGGCAACAATGTTTTCAGCAGTTCTCATCTCGAGGACGACTTGGATTTCCTACACCTCAAGACAATTTATCCATTAAGATCACAAACATTTGCGAGAATGCACTTGATGTAGTTTTTTTTAAAAAAATGTTTTCTATTTCAGAACGCACCTTTCACCTGCTCAATAAATTGCAGACAACCCACAGTTCAAACCGGTGATCCTAAAATCATGCAGAAGCTTCTGAAAGTAAGTACTGGGTCCTTACTCAGTTTTTTCGAAATTTGTCGAAATCGAGTGATCATTCGATTATTAGATTATGTCGATTACTAAAAAAAATTCAAATCGTTCATCACCTATTTCCTACCCGTCAAAAGTTACCAAAATCTGACATTTCATTTTCATTCCGCGTGGGTTGGTATTTATTCCCAAAAAGTCTTATTTAAGTACAGCCGTAGGAAAAGTGTCTACGCTGCTGCTCGAGAAGTGTTCCCATACCACACTTCAATCACGTGTCCAATTCATAAATGTTGTCGCAACAACAAATCGTTAATCACGTTCCTGACTCGGTCCCTAATTAATTATAGGCCAGTCACCTTTGCTGCGTGCACAAATGCCCCCAAAAGCGATAATTTTGCAGCACGTTACGCCAGCGATCGACCGAAAAATTCACGTTGACCCAAACTGATTGATTATATTTGTCGAATACATTAGCACGATTTTTCCGCCCAAGGCGTGTAGTAACCAATTGATTATTTACGTGTATTCTGCTTCTGTTGACTTACCATTTCTCGATGCCGTGATGACATAAGACGTCATTTGCAAGAATCAGAGCATCTTCCGGTAGAGTGATGACTCTTGCGGTACACATGGAGAACTTGTTGGCAGGATTGCTGTTTCAAGTGGCTGATGTTTGATTGCCTTTTGATGGGTTTGCTGATGAGTGTTGTTTAATATTAAGGTAAATTAATTTTATTTACATTTTACTTATAAATTATGAAAGTTATGTTTTTTTATTATTTTTTTTTTTTTTTTTTATTATTAAAGTTATGTTAGTTTCATCAAATTATTTTGGGATGTATCTGTTTTAATGGGTTGGAGATGTGGATTTGAACAAATTCGGACCAGTAATCTTTTAGTTAGAGACACTTATGTGATTTTATTGAGGTTTATGGAGGATGGATGAGGCAGCAACAATCACTGACCACATATGGTTATACGTCCTAAAAACTTCCTAGAATCGAATGTATACTATCACCGAACAAAAAAAAAAAAAAAGTCATAGTGTGTCAAAAGTACATCGATAACAAGCGCCACAGGCATACAGTTTCGCTGGATTCGCATAATAACACACTCTGCGTAGGAAGATTAACACCTAAACTCGAACTGCACAACGATATGTGCCACGACAGGCATGTACCGATCTAACGCCTAGGGTGTCTTGGTCATGTAGAGAGCGGGAACAATCGCCTCATTTTTCACTTCATTTAATTTATTTGTTATCAAAGTATCTACAATTAATATTCTTGTTTAAGTACAGGGCTTAGAATATTACATTGATTGAATACATAAAGTGATACATTTTCATATATCTAATTAAAATTTCAGAAATTTTAAATTTGAGAATATAGTTCTGCTATATTGGAATTTAGCTTAGACGCTACCTCATAGTAAAATTTCGACTATAGGGAATTATTTCAGTTCATGTTGGAGAAAACCAAGCTTAACAAAATTGTCTGTACTCGATGTTGGCCCGTACCTGTGAGGGTAGATGAATCCATGGGTGTACATCATGAATGAAGAAATGTCTGCACGATGTTGGACAGGTGTGAACAGAAGCAACGTAATATTACGACTCAATCGACAGAAAGAACTCATTTTATAGAGATAGTCAGGCTGTTTACTGTGACTGATTTTGAATAGTAGGATGCATGTTATATTCTTTAAAAATGACTCCAATTCACATCGGAGAATTGTACGAGACAGGGTCGAATGCTCGGATGTTAAAGACATATCGAGCATTTGCGTTGATTGCTTTTAACAATTTTTCCAAAGAGGAATTATCACAGTCAGAAAACAATTCACAGCCTTAAGGTAATTTTTTCATTTTAATTCATTTTTATTGTGGAATTCATAACAGCTTATATACTAGACAAAAATGCTTAAAACTAGTTGTACGTACATTGTTACTACTTCTAACTTACTGGCCCTGGGCGGGCACTCTAAGCTAAACTTAACCTTATTCTATGTCTTTCGACCTGATCTTACGGCGTGAAATATAAATGAGAATTTAAAAAGAACAACTTAGTATTAAGAAAAAATTTGAAAACTTAATGACTGAACGGTTTATATTAATACTTACAAGCTAACTTACAATCTACCTTAAAATAAAACTTACAAACTAACTTAAGCTAACCTACGTATATATGCATATACACCTATCTATACCCCGTATACACATGTGTATACGCATATATCCTTAATATACACAATGTATACATGTTTCGTCATGTATACACATATACATTCTTGCTATTTTTTTTTTTTTCACATATATACAACTTAAAAAACTACCCTAAGATATATAAGTCGGCCATAGGTTGCGGCTGATAGATTTCCATCTAATCCGCTGCAAGACAGAGACCGACTGCGCCCCCTAAGGGGGAACGCACTACCCTTTCTACCCCGGGTCTAAAGGGTTCGACGCTGGAGTTCCCTCGCTCCCCAGCCACCATACATTTTGGTGCTGCCTATCAACATCCCGAATGTCTCGGCTGGACACCGCCGTACTGAACCGGAGGAGACCCTCCTCAGCTCGTTGTGCGACAGAACAGTCGTGGTTGAGTCGCCCATCCACAATTGATCTGGGTATGTGAAAAATGAGCGGTACCGCATTCATATCTTGTAACAGGCCGTGATTATCTAAATGGAGAAAAGCTTCTGGGGGAACGAAGCCACTGTGGCGTAGCCTTTCGTGGTATTCTGGATTGGGGTAGTAAGCCCCTGAGATCAAGTTATTGGACGAGTTCATCGCTCTAGAAGTATGACCTCGAATCAACTTCAACAGGAAATTGTCCACTCTTATCAGGTTTGCCCTGTTGTATAAAACCTCATTGGAATAGAATTTTATGTACTAGGACTCTGGAGTTCGATAAAGGCGAAGGCAAGCCCTAAGACAAGCCCTCTCAAACAATCGAATCTTTTCCATTGCACTCACGTTGAACCACACGGGACAGCCATAGGTGAGCATTGGCCGGATGAGGGCCATGTAGCAGATAACCTTCACCCTCGCATCGAGTTGGCTGTTGTAACACAGTCTCTTTGTAAGGGCAAAAGCGCCTCGGGCTCTGGCCAGAGTAGCATCTACATGTTTGTTAAAATATAGATACTGATCTAGCCAGATCCCCAGGTATCTGACTACAGTCTTTTGCGCCAGTGGCTCCTCGTGTCTTCCAACGATTGAGAATTTTCGCCAATTCTTTTTCGTATCCGCCGTTGCCTTATACAACGGCGTCCTGAACAGAATGGTTTCCGATTTCCGGAAGTTAATACTCAACTTCCAGCTTGCGATGGCTGGATTCTCATGAATCTTCTCATGAATGAATCGAAGTCACCCTCCGTGAGGGTAGTGATTTCCTCGATCTTGTTGCCTGATCTGTACACGATCAAGTCATCGGCGTACCGGTAAGCATTTTACACAGTAGGTACAGCAGTGGTTTGCTAATGCCTAGCCGATTGAGCTTGTAGAAAAGTCCTTCTAACCATACGGTGTCAAAGGCCTTCTCCAGGTCAATCAAGCAGGCACCCGAACATTGTTTCTGGCTCTTGTTCCATTGGATATCCGACACCAGTTTCGACGCGGCATGAATAGTGTCATGCCCCGCTTTGAAACCGAATTGGTTATCCGGAATTATATTTTTGTCCTTAGTCCAGTTGATCAGAACTCTATTTATCACTTTCTCGAATACCTTGCTGATATTCGGCAGGAGACTTATTGACCGGAGGTTGCATGGATTCGAAGACAGCCTTAAGGTAAGATGGGGATTATGAGTGCTTTGACAAATATTAATTTTGCATTGATTGGGCGCATAAATGCTAATTGACAAACCTCTAAGAGACGCATATACCTTTAACACTACACTGTCTATATGGTCAGTCCATGCAAGTTCACTGTTACACATTATACCAAAACTTTTAAAACAAGTTACATATTCGCCTACAACAGAATTTAGTTCTATGGAGGGAAAGTTTGAAAGGGAAAGATGGTGTTTTGAAAATGGAATGACTTTGGTTTTGTCAGCATTAAGCGTCAGACCATTTTCTTCAGCCAACTTCGTAATTGAGCTCAAATCCTCATTTAATTTTGCAACTGAATCTTCAACCATACCAAGAAAAAAACTTAGGTAGATTTGAACATCATCTGCATTTATATGGTATTTACAATGAGACAACACTTTAAAGAGATCATTAACGAAAATTGATAACAATAACGGAGTAAGAATAGAACCTTGAGGTACCCCAATGTGATCATCACGAAGAGGCGACACTTTTGAGTGATATAACACAGCTTGAACACCTTTAGTAAGATACGAGAAGATTAACTTACTAATGGGTTTACTAAAGTTATCCCGATCCCTGCAGAGTACTCCACTCGGATCGTGTGGTACATTGCACCTTGAAGTGGAGAAGTACCAAGCCAACTTTGTGTGCGTCTGCAGGCACTTAATTGTAGATTGCATCAGTCCAATCGTTACACTGAACTATTACAGTGCCCACTAGAAAGAAGAACTACATAAATTGAATGATCAGTAACTCAGGATGTTTGTTTTCACTATACGAGGGAACAACGCCTTTTCGTTATACATTAATCTTTCGAAAATAGTGCCGGTCTGCTTTGATGAGTCACATGTTTACATGTGCTGTTTGGTTAAGTTTCGTTAACTTTGGTTGCTAAATGGTAGGAAAATGAATCGAATAACATACGTGGACAATATGAAATTAAAAAGGCAAAGAAATGACACATTGTGGCCTACCATTACCCTCAGTTTCGTTAAGTTTCAATCAGATTGTCTCATTTAACTGGGAGCGAAATGGTCAACTCTCAACATGTAATTGTGGACAATAGGAAATCCGACAGTGCAAAGCAATGACATGCTGTGAGCATAAGAACACCTATCGTCAGTTTTGTTAAGTTTTTGTTAAAGTTTTTGTTAACTTAAGCTTTAACCACTCTATACATGCAATTATGTGTAGCTTGAAATTCGACAGTGCAAAGAGATGACACAGTCTGACTCATCACACCACTTCGCCTAGTTTCGTTAAGTTTAGTTGGTGTTTGCTTGCCTAAGTGTTTCAATTTAGGGGACTTTAAAATTTTGAAATGGCGAGAAATGACACTTACATATTTTCGTCAAGTTTCGTTCACTTTTTATTTAATTTTTTTTTCTTTAACTGGGAGAGTAATTAATCGCTCCCAGCGCAATAATGGATTATTTAATATTCGACTCTCTCTTGTCAAAGTTTCGTTGAGTTTCGTTTATTTTTGCTTAGTTATTTAACTGGGAGCATAATTAATCGCTACTCAAATGCAAAGTTTTCTTGAGTTTCGTTCAATTCTACTAAGTTAACAGTGAATGAAATGAACAGCTCTCTACGAGCAAAGATGCTTAATTTGGAATTCGACAATGCAAACAAATGACTCACTATGACCGTAAGAGTCACAGTTCTCAGTTTCATAGAGTTTCGTTAAGTACTTAAACAAGCAAAGGGGGATACTTTGAAATACGACAGTATTTGTACTCTTTGCTTGCTCTTTGTTTGCTTAAGTGTGAGGAAAATGAATCGCTTTTAAAGTGCAATAATGGCCCATTTGAAAATGTATTGGCAAGGAAATGACGCACTGTGATAGTAAGAACCACTACCCTTAGTTTCGTTTACTTTTGCTTGATGAAGTGTGAGTTATGAGCCGCTTTCTACTACTACACTTTGACCAAGCTAACCACTTCATACAGTTTCGTCAAGTTTGGTTAACCTTTGCTTGCTTCAGTGTGAACCAAATTTACCGCTTCCTACAAACAATTTAGGACGCTTTTAAATTTAGAAATGCATACAGACACACTTTGACCAAGGAAAACAGTTTCGTCAAGTTTCGTTCACTTTTTTTTATTTAACTCGGGGCGTAATTAATCGCTATCTACGTGTGATGTTGGATTTTTTGATAATGCGAGGGAATGTTACTGTGACCACTTCGCATATTTTCGTTGAGTTTCGTTCACTTCTACATAGTTAAGAGTGAGTGAAGTGACCAGCTCTCTTAAACATATTTTCATTCGGAATTCGACAGTGCAAACAAATGTCACACTACGACAATAAGAACCACTATCCTCAGTTTTGTCGAGTTTCGTTAAGTGATTAAACAAGCAAAAATGAGCGAGTACTCTCTGCGTGCAATTGTGTATACTTTGAAATTCGGCAGTGTAAGGAAATAATACACTCTGACCAAGCAAACCACTTGAAAATGCAGAAAGATGACACAGTTTGACCAAGGAAACCAGTTTCGTTAAGTTTCGTTCACTTTTTCTTATTTAACTCGGGGCGTAATTAATCGCTATCTACGTGCGATTATGGATTATTCGATAATGCGAGGGAATGTAACTGGGACCACTTCGCACAGTTTCGTTGAGTTTCGTTCATTTTTGCTTGCTTAAATGTGAGTGACGTACAGCTCTTTACGTGCTATTATAGAGTTAGAAATTCGACAGAGTGAGCAAATTACACTCTTTGATCTAGCTAACCACTTCAAACGGTTTCAATGACTTTCGTTCAGTTTTGATATCTTAACTGGGAGTGAAATTATTGGAGGCTATTGTTGTGGAGGCTATTTACAGCGTTGCTACAGCACCCCATCTTTCAGTAAATTCGACTATATGCAACCAATATGACCCGGTTTACAAATGAATACATAAACAGTAGGCTGCACTAAACCTAAAATACAGTCGACGGCATTGTCTTCTACCCATTCACTGCTAAACATCTCAAATTTGGATAAATGAAACTAATCACCATTGAAGCGACTACATGCCATGACGAAGCGAGACGTGATCTCTTTTCAACCGTCACGATGGTGGGGGTTGAGACCCATTGAGCAAACAGTTTTATCAGCGCGATCATCGTACACCATTCACCATCATTCAGCTGTGGCAAGGTGACGAGAATTAATCAAGACACAGTGCGAAAAACAGTTCTCAAGGCGACCACAATTACCGATAAAATCTCCAACACCCTATCCCGATTGTGAGTAACGGAGCAATACAATTGTACGACGACGTCTAAAATATGCCCGTGGCATGTCATAACGAATATAATACCCATCGCAGGTGTGTAGCAGGTTAGCAGTTGACAGGTATGCCATGTCTAACCTTAGAGTGTCTAACCACCATTGCGTTACTGCCATACCCATGGCCATCGTCATAATCATCATCATCATCACCAACATCGTCGTCGTCGTCGTCGTCGTCGTCATTGCCATCATCATTGTCATCGTCGACATCGTCATCGTCATCGTCCCCATCTTCCGTCGTCGCAGGTACGCAGTGGATGAAGTGCTCCTTTGATATTCGACGACTGAGGACGGTACGGATTCACATTGCCACAGTAACCACACTCGACGAAAAGTGAAACAAGCAGCATCCGAGATGTGGAGCGCGACGCGACCAACCTGCTCGTGGGTGGGTCTGCCTGCCTTCATTCTTCATCTCACGGATATAAATTTGACGTGACAGTCAACTAAGGGTTTTATGCAGGAAATCAAAAAAAGGAAACCAGAAGGCGAGCGAGTCGAGGCAAAAAAGGATCTAAGGACAAGTGAAGGATGTGAAAAAGAATCGGATATGATGATAATGGAGCACTGTCGCACGGCTAATGACTAAAAGATGATAATTGCTCCAATTACTATCTAATTAACTGCTAGAGGAAAACGACACCGCGCGTCGCTCATCCTGCACAGATTCATCCATCCACAGCCGCAGTCTCAGCCATTCCCCCCTTTGAATAGGGAATTATGTGTTGTTCGAGGGAATGGCTCAATAAATTGCTGCGGTAATTGCCTGTGGCCCCGGCACTCGTCTGCTGTGCCTTCGATCGGCACGACTTCGGATGGGGTAACCGGCGGCGACGTGGGGGATATTCAGATAAAAGCCCGAAGCGAAAAGCCTCCTGTCCCGCCCCACACCGGTGAGTGACATTTCGGAAATGACATCAGATTGTGTGCAGCAGTCACACTCAGGTCGTCAGCTGAGTTATTTTCGCATAGATTGCCATGACGGTATTGATTTTTGGAGTTTGGCTTTGGACCTGTCATCCTCGGCTGAAGGGGCAATAAAATCAACCACGGCATCGCTACGGAAAGTAAGTATCGCGCCATAATGTTTGACATACAACAAGTTGGAACTGTGCGACTGTATCACGTCACGACTCGTGATGCTACACACACACACACACACACACACGAATGTACGGTCAGTCTAGTGCTGCCAACCCCCACTTTTGGGTGTCTCGACAAAAACAACCAGAAATTATCTGAGTACATCCTCCTCGCCACGCTCCTGGAAACTTCCGCCTTACGCTCCTGATTTTCACTTTCGACACCCAAAAATACACAAAAAGGAAGACAAAAACAAAACAGTCTGAGGAGAGTTGCTGAACTCAGACACTCTCAGTGGGGATCGAATCGAGACGACTGGCACGGAAGGCGGGTGCGGCGAGCACACGAGGCCTGTGCTGCTGTGCTGGCTACCGACACTCACCAATGGATGGGCACTTAAAGGCTTAGTGGATTAAATGCTTTTACTATGGAATCCCGAAAATCCAAAGGATTTGCTCTCTTTCTCTTTCAGATTCTCCGTTTTTTTTTTTGCTTGATTCTGCCGAACGACTGTACCAGTGTGCTCTGTCTTGGCGTGAAGTCTGTAGCAGGCGGCAACAGTGGCGCACTGGCAACGGCAGCATCAGGAGGGTGTTTTCCATGCATTCAATGCGGATTAGACAAGTGGGCAAACAATCCGAGTGGAAATTTTGTTTTCGTTCATTTCCGTATTTTTTGTTCATTCATTTTCTCCAGCTTTGCTCGTCGTCTTCTGCAGCACGTGGTCCCGTCGCTCCCTCTCACCCCCGGCACGTACGTGTATAGTTGTGTGGCGCTAAACTCAGTCCCCGTCGAACAGATAAAGGGAACCTTTTTATCCCTTCGCTGCTGGGGGATGTACAATTTTATATCAGCCTCGCGGAGGGGGGATTTCAATTAAATAACGTTTATGGAGATGGCGCGAGCGGGTGGTGCGGCGGCGCTGAAGGGGGGGGGGGGGATGCTTGTGGTGGTTGTTATATTTTAAGGGGTGCAGTATGGTAGGACATGATATAAAGGCAATTGGCAAAGTAAATTGGATTTTAACGATATCACAGCGAGAGGGGTGTGCGCGTATGTGCGGCTGAACGGGGAATGATTCCTTCGAGTTTTTTCTTTCTTTTTGAGGTTATCACAAATGGCGGGATAGCGGAAATCCCTTAAGCACCCTGTTGCTGACACTTACCTCATGTAGTTGCCGCTAGCTTTGGGTAGGAACAAAGAACTTCCGTCTTCGCACAATTGTGCGCTTTCCTCATGTGCGAGGCAGAAATGAAAATTACATTGTTGACCGGATTTATTTACTCAAACGGCACACGAACACACGCCAGATGGGTGGCGTCGGAGGCGGCGACGGGGGTTGGGCGCAAGATGTAAGGAATGTCCTTTCGGTGGTCTGGTGGTTCTCTGCAAAATACTGTACTGTGACAAGTTGTGCAGGCACTTAGGAGTGTCACCCGCAACATGGAATCCATTCAGACGTGAGCAGCTCCGCAGAATTGTAATTGAAGTAACAATAGTTTCTGTTCGGCGAACGTAAATGCATGTGAATTGGGTGTGTTTGCTGTCGTCTGCTCTTGTAAGTGGCAGACAATTGGTGAAGGGAATTCTTTGTAAAGCGCTGACAACCGATGTGGATGGGGCCATGCGCCTGCTCAGTGGTGACAAATGACGATGGGAAAATCGAAAGGCAGTCGATTCTTCAGTTCGTCTCATTCTTGTGAAATGCAAGTGGAATGCAATGCGGTGTGTTGCCGAATTAAATTAAATGGACTTGTTAAAGTCCATCTGGGGCTTAAAGAGCCGTGCAGGGGGTGTTGACAAATCGAGCATGATTTCCGGCTGCCAGACGGACAAAGAAAAAAAAAACAGGGAAAGAGCACAGTTCAGGGTTCTTAAGAATTCGGTACTATTTCATGTTTAAATTTTTTATTCAACACCAGCAAGTTGATGCTGACTTTTGAGACAAGTTAATTTACATAAGCTTGCTACCAACATTTTCATTTACAATCTTTGTTCACGCAGAGATTCTCCTCTTCTTTTCCGACGCTCACGTTCAAGATTGCGCTCGCGAGATGAGAAGGAATTCAACCAACTTGGTGTGCCAAAGTGGAAGCTAAAGAGGTGTTTTTGTAGTTACCCCAGCTGCAGTCTGGCTTCAGTTTCTACTGAGCTTCAGTAGCGCTACACAAAGCTTCATTCGCACATTTTCATATTTGTGGTTGTGTGATAACGGTTATTTAAAAAAAAAACCCCAAGAGATGCAGATTGACACCCACCACCTATTCGTCGATTTCAAGCGTGCATAGAGTCAAGCTATACAACGCCTTGTCTAGCTTTGACATTCCTGCCAAACTCGTCAGGTTGTGCAGGATGATGGAGAATTCTCTCTGCTTGATCAAGGTCGGAAGCGAACTTACCGGGACCTTCAATGGAAAAAAAGAATTAAGACAAGGCGACGCGCTGTCAGGCGATTTTTTAATATTATTCTTGAGAAGGTCGTGCAAAACTTAGACGTCAACACAAGCGGCACGATCTTTCAAAAGTCCGTACAATTACTAGCCTACGCAGACGCTGTTGACAGGATTGGTTGAGCACAACACACACACGGAGGCGGCCAAAATGGGTTTAACGTTGAACTAGGGCAAACCTAAGTAAGGACACACAACATCGTCGCCTCTGCCAGAACGTCGCCATAGGCAGCTATAACTTCGAGGTAGTGAAAAATTGGCCAATTGATGCAGCTGCTGACATGATGACAAATATTCTTCTGCTGGGCATGAGAACCTTCATTCCTCACAGAGTGAAGAGTATCAAGCCCAAAGCAAACGCATGGTATGACTCGAGCTGTAAAGAGGCTATTAGGATGAGAGAATTGAATTTCCGGACATACAAAGCCAACCCTACTGAGGAAAACCGGAACAAGTTTAAACGGGCCAGAAATGACTGCAATGCAACTATCAGACGTGTGAAATTCTCTTATGAGCAAAAGTTGAGGCAAAAAGTGCTACAATGTCCCAAGGGTAGCAACAACTTTTGGTCATTTGTAAAAACATACATTTTTTATTTAACATTTCTTTTATTGCGGCATAAAATCTACATACATACAATTTTAAAATTTTGAATTACAGAGATATGGTTAAAGTACCTTACTACTACAATATAAATACAATTGTTTTAAATAATTTAAATCTAGAATCTAGAAGTCACTAAAAACCTTCATTAAAACGAGAGAAAAAAAAAGAAAAAAGAAAAAGGAATACATATAAGGTTAAAGGGAAGAGAGAAGTACAGTGGACTCCCCCTAAGTCGAATTGTCACGGGATACCAAAATTTGTTCAAGTTAGAGGGAGTTTGACCTAGAGAGAGGTTTTCTTATGGAAAGTTGAGGGAAATGTATGTAAAATATGGCGAAAAAGTTCGAGTAAGGGAGAGTTTCTACTTAAGGAGAGTTCGACTTAGTGAGAGTCCACTGTAGTTGCGAAACTCAGTCATGAAACAATGGTTCTATTATTGAATGGTATTGAAGTGATTTGTGTAGCTATTACAATAAATAATAAATAAATAAATAAATGAATAAATACATAAATAAATAGGTGCTTAAATAAATAAAATTATAAAACCAAATTAGAGCTGAAGACATTGTCAGAAGATAAACACGAAATATTGTATTTTAACAGAATTTTTTCACTCCTTTGTGCTACCATTTCAATGTTGGCCATTTCATGTAATTCTTTTGTTGGGAAAAAATCATGGAAAATCCAGAATAATTTTAAGCAGTTTATTTTGAGCTATCTGCAGCTTGCGTAAGTGACTGTTTGCACATTTACCCCAGACAGGAGACCCATAAAATATAATAGATTGAAAAATAGCTTTGAAAATGAGTTGTTTGTTCGCAACATTGAGTTTTGAACGTCTACATATAAATGGATACAGTATTCGCGTAGTTGTGTTAACCTCCTTTATGGTTTCTTGCACATGAAGATTGAATGTTAAGCGCTTGTCTAAATAAATACCAAGTTATTTTACATTCGGTTTCCATTCCACCGCAATTCCTAGGAAGTAAACAAGCATTTCTTTTACGAGTCAAAATATAGCTTGTGTCTTATAAGCATTAATTTTAATTTTCCAGTTGAATGTGTTTCGAACGCATTTAAAGCAGATAGTAGATTAGTTTCAATGTTGAAACCAATTACATCTGATGAATAAATGCAAGTATCGTCAGCGAAAAGGGCGATACAACAGTTTGTCAAGTTAGGGAAATCGGATGTATAAATGTTGGGTTGGTGCCGGGTTTCGGCACCAGATTTAAATAATATGAACCCGACTCAATATGACTATTCAAATAATAGTAAGAAAAACGAATTGGACTCGTTAAATTTGAAACGTTTTATTTATCCAATGCACGATTAGAACAAGACTTCAAAAAGGAAAACGTGACTACAGTTTATATAGTTTTAAGAACAAAGAAAAATGTCTATTCAGCAAATTCAGTTAATTTATGAAATTCATTTATCATTTGTAAGTTGGTATATGAGTATGTATGAAAGTTTAGAATAGAAGTCAAGTATGACAGTTTAGTATGAAAGTTTAATACAACTTCAGATCGAAAATTACTTGCAATATTATCAACATCTTCCCGGCGACAAATTTATAGTTAATCTGTAATTTCCAAGGGATACAGCAGTTGTATCGGTCTTCTTAAAATGGAACCACTTCCTAGTCGTATCTCGCAAGCTCGGATCCTACCATCTCTTCCAGGGAATGTCTTCTGAATGACTGCCATATGCCATAGCCTTCGCGGCAATGATGAATCTTACAACAGTCACTTACACTTGCATAGTGGATTTCGATGAATTTGATACTTGATGTAAGGATCTTAATTGTTTGAGGTACTCTTTATACCATCGCCTCTTAAAAGTAGCCAAAAAACGTAAACGTTCATTCCACTGCTTTCTCAGTTCCCTTCCTGATGATTGCTGAGCTTCTGGTTCAATAGACGCTCCATGTTGACCAATGATAAAGTGTGCTGGGGTAAGAGGCGCTAAGTCCAACGGGTCATCTCCGCAATAAGTTAACGGTCGGGAGTTAACTACTCCCTCAACTTCAATTAACAACGTTTGAAGCTGATCTACGCTTAAAGTAGATTTACCAACGGCTGCTCTTAGTGCTGTTTTAACCACTCCTATTAGACGCTCCCAAAAACCACCCCACCATGGAGCACGTTCCACGATGAACTTCCATTTTATGCGATGTTCGCTTAGAAACCCAAGAAATTGTTCACTTCTTCTTACATCTTGGAGTTGTTTAAGGTCTGAAGCTGCTCGCTTAGATGTGGTGGCATTATCAGAATAGATTATCCGAGGAATCCCGCGCCTTGATATGAATCTTCTTATTGCGAGCAAACAACTTTCAGTTGAAAGATCCATCGTGCCTTCAATATGAACAGCACGTACAGCAGCACAAGTAAATAACAGGAAATACATTTTTTTTCGCTGATTGCCAAATTCGGTCACATATAAGGGGCCTGCAAAGTCTAAGCCAGTTACATCAAATGGTCTAGATGTCAAAATTCTATCTCTGGGAAGAGGGGCGAAGGGCTGGGTAGCTGCTTTACCTCGAAGAACTCTGCATACAAAACATCTGTGTATTACACCTTTTACTAGCTGCCGCCCTTTAATAATCCAATATGAACTACGCAAACGTGAAAGAACAGCAGATACGCCGGCATGGAACGTTTTTTCATGTGCATCGATTACAATTAGTTTCGTGACGTAAGACGTCTTTGGAAGGATGATCGGATGAGCTTCCTTAACGTTTTCAACTGCAAATTGAAGTCGCCCTCCTACCCGCAGGAGCTCATCACCATCGTCTAAGAACGGAGAAAACATTATCAATTTAGAATTGGAATCTATACCTCTTTTATTCCGAAGAGACACAATCTCCTGATGGTAGTGTAATTGCTGAACCCTATGGATCCAGTATTTGGAGGCACGAATAATTTCTTCTGCAGAGAGAAACCTTAGGAGCGTTTGTTTGTGCTTAAACATGTCAACAGCCCGAAGCACGTACGCCGTCACACGCAATAGGCGTCGCCAGGTACTGAAATCTTCACAATTCAGTATTGGTGATGAAATATTAGAACTACTGCTGCCCGTTTCTTCAGCTACCATAACACCCAGAGAAACATTGATGTTTGCAGATACCAGTCAATTTGCCTGGTAAAGAAATAAAACGCATCAATCGTTTGAAATGTACGGTTGTTCGATACACTAATCCCCTACAAATGTTCTATAAAACTGGACTAAGGACGGACCCTTGTGGAACTCCTGCATTTATCAGTTTATTTACAGAAGAATATCCATTTATGGAAACATTAAAACTTCGGTGAGACAAAAATGACTGGATGACTTTGACAAGATACAACGGAAGATTAACACTTACTAACTTATGAATCAATCCATCATGCCAAACAGTATCGAAAGCCTTTTCGACATCTAAAATTACGATGCCAGTACTTTTTCCAATTGTTAAATTATTTTTGATATCACCTGTGATACGATGCACTTGGTGTGTGGTACTGTGTAAAGATCTAAAATCGAATTGCTCAGAGGGTATAATAGAATTACTCTCAATGAAATACACAACTCTATTCTTTATGATATTTTCAAGGCACTTACTAAGAGAACTGAGCAGACTGATTGGTTTGTAACTTACAACTAGATTAGGGTCCTTGCCGGGCTTCAAGATTGGAATTACCTTGGCAGTTTTCTAATGGGTTGGAAAATATCCCAAAATAAGACAACGGGTCGCCGTGGCGTAGTGGGTTAGTGCAGAGGGTGCCAGGTTCGATAGACTTAGACAGGCGGAGAAGGACCTCAACCAACTTGGTGTGCGCAATTGGAGATAGCTGGCTAAAGATTGTACCACCTGGAGAGGCTTGTTGGTTGAGGCCCAGATCCACCCCAGACTGTAGCGCCACCAGAAGCAGAAGATTATTTCACATGTATGCTGGTCGCAGATCGTTGTTCCTTTGTGCTACGCCCGATCATGATTTTTGAACTGAGTTACTTGAATGTTTGAATGCTCCTTTTTCGGACAACTCTCTTAGGCGGACAGTCTTCTAGGGCGGCCAATTCCTCACGAGCGTGGATCTTGAATTGGAGTTACATTCCATTCCCATTGACGAACAACTCTAGTTGGACAAAAGTGTTGTGGCCTTCGCTGACCGCCTATGAGAGCTTCCATTGTAAAATTTTTATATAGAGGCCCTATTCACATATTCGTCACGAAACCTACTTCTCCGATAGTTCTTCTACACGTTCCAGAAAAAAACGTGTAAAAAGTACATGAAGTACAAGGAAAATTGGGAATGGCTTCCATATCCTTTAACTGTGTACAAAATACCTAAATGAAGATATTTATGCAACCTTCATATGGCCAATATTTGTATGCGATTGTCACTTGTGCTTCAATGAAGTGCCCGTGTTGTTGACTCGCGGCCAGGTCTTGGGTTGTATAGAACTCCCAACAAAGTTCAACACAGGGAGCTGAAACAGAATAGATTTGAGGTTGAGGTCTGCTCAAGAAGTCAGGCTTAAGCGCCATTCAAAGAAGGCCATCTTAACAAGTCCAAAAAAGTAAAATCAATTCAAGACCAAAAATTTGTTACCATTTTTTTGTAAATCAAGGCGCCAACGATGACAATTCATTACAGTATCACCGGCCCCACACCGGGATCTCCGCAGGAAGGCAATTTGCGATTCGACAGCAAATTAGTGCAACACTTCAACAAATCAGCAAGACACTTGGTCTTGTCGACGAACCTTCTGACCCAAAATTCTCAATCGAAAATTAACACGAGCCAATGTGCTGACCTACAAAATTCACAATCCAACGAGAAAAAAAAAACCCAAAAAAATGGAACTCTACTCTCAAGCTCATGGCATTCACAAGAAACAACAAGATACAGGTAACGACTGCCCCGAGAGCGAAGAGACAGAGAGAGAAGCAGAGCACATAGTACGTGACGCCGGGAAGTGTTACATAAATCCCCTTAAGTGCGCCTCATGACTTCAAATGATTGCATTTTTTTTTATTTTTATTAATTCCCCAAGTCGCACACGGTGCGACGGTGCGCCATATTTTGAGTCGCCAAACGGGGAAGGACACGACACGACACGACAGCGATTTGGCAGTTCGTAAATATTTACCAAAGTCATCCGTCCTATAACAGTACCTCAAGTGTGAAGCGCATCTGTGAATACCTGAAGTTGCTGGTTACTGGCAAATATCACACACAGCGCCACACATGGGGCCGGCTGCAGGCACATGCATTCCATAGGTGAGCCGGAGAACGATACGATAGCCAACCGACGGCGCACAAGCACAGGACGGGGACCCCTCCACTCGCCTGCCGCGCTGCCAGGAAATTTATTTCGTTCGCCAAAATCTTAATTAACATACCAACAGCGCCCCTTTTATTCGCTGGAATCTGGGATTTCTTTCTGGTACTTGGCGGAGCACGGCACTGCTCGCGGCTGTAAGCCTTATTGATTTTAACAATTTTCGCAAGCACTTTGCATTTGCCATCATCACCGGAGGAAGCAAAAACCTGCAATTAGCACCTCTTGCAGGTCGACAAGGCTCGGTGTGCTCGCTCCGTGAAGCTCGAGCTCGAGCTGGAGGTGCCCGCTGTCCACAGTGCTCTTTGTCCGCGAGACGCTGCACTTTTGGCCACGTTCGGTGGCGTTGCGCTGCATAGGCCACGGCCACTGCCGCGACGCGCCATGTCGGCAGCAAGAAGTGATCTTATTTAGCGTTCTAAGAATTTATCATCTGACGGTCCTTCCCCCGGGTCGCCGGGGGTCTGGCTGGGGGAATTTGCTTTTGGTTTTGTTTGAAAATCCTGATTTCCGTATTAAATGGAAGCGGACAAAGAGTTATTTATGTTTTGCGCTTCTTGCGGCTGCGAGACGGGCATGTGTCATTGACTCTTGCGGTGCCGGCGTATGCGAGTATGACTAATTTTTGCTTTTCTCTCGCGTTGCCTTCGCGGATCCTACTTGGGTGAGAGGAATGAAGTGATTTGGGACTTCTTTGGTCAGTAATTAGTTCCGAGTGGCTTGATACGTGTTTACTTAATTGGAACGCATGCTCGGGATTAGGACGCTGCGGCTGGTCCAAACGGCAATTTGTCGTCGTTGCGTGTCGCTGCACCGAGGAACCATGGGACAGAGGTGGTCTTGCATTTGTGCAGGATTCCGTGGCATTTCTCTAGAACGCGACGAGTGCATTCTTCATTTCACTTCCGCTCAACCGGTTCGAGGCTCAGTTGGGCGAGTTTTGAATTCACTTTTGTGAAATGTTGCTATGAAATGCGGACGGATGGGGACGCGATGACTTCGCTGGAATTCATAAAATATTCTGCTTCTCTTTTCGATTTACCGTTTACGAGGAATTGCACAATTGCCCATCTGACTGGGGCTAATGAGCGTGACGGTCTTTGGGTCGGTTGTACGCTTTTCGCGGTCGTTTGAGGGAATTGACCGCGATTTTACGGAACAGTTTAGGGTTCTGTGGTGAACCAGTGGTCGAAGATGGGGTACTGACAAAGAAGTCCAATAACGGGGGTGGGTATCGAGTTGAATCTTGTTCTCATCCTTGATGGGGTATATATTGCTTTCCTCGCCAAGTCGTGCAACCATTTATGTATCTCGATGCCGGAGGCTACATCTTCTAATCTTTTTCCAATTGGACTTCATGCGACTGACTCGGTTTAGTCGATCTATCATCAGCTTCCTTTGAAGGCACCGAGAATCAACTTAGTTGTCCTGCTTATCGTCTTACTTTCTGTCCGAAGAAACTTCGTTAGCCACAATTTCTGGTCCTTCGAGCCGGAAGTGTTAACCCAAATTTTGTTTACACATGATTATTTCACCGTCTGGAGCCAGCAGACTGGGATTCACAGACAGCCTTGGCTGAAACACTACTGATCATGCGTCTGACAAACCCCATCCAACTCAGATTTTTTGAATACGCACACCATTTCATTCGCATTTGCCACAGTTCATAACGTTAAGAATGAAAATGTTTCTCTAATTCAAACTGTGATTGTGGAAAATCACAAGTCAATTGCAGTTTATTTCACAGTCAATCGCGCGCTTGCCATGCTTCTTGTTTTTACTCCTGAGAAGCCGGTATTCGACTCTCCTCTTCTGCTCGTAGAACTCACGAGCAGCTCTTGTCCTTTTTTTGCATTGTGGCTTTATAGGCTAAATTAGCCGGTCTAAGTTATTAATTTTAAACTAATTATGAAAAAGTCCAACATAGCAGAAATTCGCGCGGTTTCACTAAAGGACCATAATTGAAAAATTTCCTTATTTGAGCACTTTTTAAATAAGGACTCCAAAACAAGGAACAACTGGATGCAAATATGAAAAGTTCACACTTTCTTCTTTATAAACAACTGTCAATTCTTTCAATTACTTGACATCCTATGACTCTCACTAGATACTCTCTATATAAAAAGAGCTTACCGTAATAAAAAGAGGTCCTAAATGCATATATTTGTTTGCAGAGTCGGGAGGTTGCAAGAGAAAATAAAAACAATCAAATAAACTGTTCTAAGACCACTCATGGAGTAATTCTAGTGCCATTTGAATTTTCTGCTCTGTTTTTCAGATTTTACAGTACATTCTCGGTTAACCTTCTCGATTTCCGCAACAGCTAAATTTGATTTTTTATCAATAGATAAAATCTCGATAATTGCAACTATTAGTGCATTAGATGCGATAATCGAGAATAGACTGTATAACGCATTTAATTATTCATTAGACTCATGTTTGAGTGACTGCGAACGGGTAGATTTCATCGGACATGAGCTTCATGGTTACAATATTTCTCACTTTTCTAAGCTTCCAAATCATTTTTGGTAAAAATAATTTTTTGGATTTTTTCCGCACTGTAATGATCTGAGAGTTGACCATAATGGATAAAGGAAGTTTTTTAAGAAAAAAAAAATAATAATAATAAGCCAAAAATTAGAGCGAATATAAAACCAAAATTAAAACAAAAAATAAAAATTTAAATACTAAATGATATAAATTTAATCATATACATAACATACGCCCTGGTGCACGTGTCCTTATAGTTAAGGACATACCTAGTTAAGATTTCAGTTTTTAATTTGCATGTTACCAAGGTTAACAGGGTAATGAGGCCAAGTTTTTTCTACCAGTTTTCTTGGCCAGATAAAACAAAACAATAAAATATTGTCCATTAAGGCAAACTTAGAAAAAACATGGCGTCCGCCGATAGGCACAATTAAACTAAGATTAACCACGAATTTGGTTGAGGCTTCAATGTACGCAGTAGAGATCTCCAACCCGCTCGATATCCCGCCATCGAGTCTAATTCATCAGAAGTACCTCATTAGTATCTACCAGATGAATTTTTGCAACTCCTCATCGTGATCCATCCACCACACCCTGGGTCTGGCACCTCGATCTGGGTCCACCATATATTTAATAGAATTATATAGCAGCAAGTGGGTCGTGGCGTAGTGGGTAAGTGCCAAGCCCAGTTTTTTCTTACGAGTTTTCTTAGCCAGACAAGACAACACAATAAAAGATTGTCCATTAATACAGAAAAACAAAACATAGCTTATGCCTAAGGTCAGATTTAAGCTATGATTCGAATAACTCAGAGAACCCGTATAGGGTTAGTAGGTTAGATGTAAGACCCCCTTATAAATAAAAGAGAAATAAAATTGAATATAAAAAATAAAAATCCACGACCCGCATGATCCACTAAAGGGATCGAGGCTTCAATGTACGCACAAGAGATCTCCTATCCACTCGATCTCTCGCCATCGACTCTAATTTATCAGAAGTACCTCATCAGTAACTACCAGATGAGTTTATGCACCTAGTCCATATTCCTCATTGTGGTCCATGCACTACGTCATGAGTCTGGCATCTGGCTGGGATCTACCACCTACCTAATAGAATAGTATTCAGTTAGTACTCTTTACCAGAAAATACAAGATGCCAGCCTTCCTTCTTCGAACTTCATTAAAGCTCATAGACAGATCAAAATTTTTGGATCCAATCCTGGGCAGCACATTAAGCTGGTAATAAAACAAACATGAACTCGTCAAAAATACTTCCACGGCTTTATATAGGTGCAAGAAGATAAAAGGTTGCCAAATGGGTCACACTTGTACTACTTTTTGCGTTGGTACTTCGTGGGCTCTACTTGATATAAACATCATTAGCATATCGAGCGACCGGGTGCAACGGATAGCATGCGTATGCATCAGCTGAACGGTTTTTAAAACCCTCTCCGAAGCTTTGAACATACTCACAAATCTTCCGGCGATAGACTTAATTTGGATCTATTTCCAATAATGGCCAGTACGGCTAATAGATTGAAATCACTGATTACGTAACGTGGATCTTTATCCTATCTGAAGCTGTAGCTACTCAATCGAGGAACAATGCCTCAACCAAAATCCCCCCTTAGATCATACTGAAAGTAATTTTTAACTTTGCGTTAGGCACGATTATGATGACTTTGGCGCCAAGGATTTATTATTAGAAAAAAATTATTTAAAATGGAAAAAATTAAAATATATTAAAAAACAACGGCAACACTTACAATGCAGTTCTATACCGAATTCTCTAAAAACTAAAATATTTGATAAAAAATGAAAAAAATTTTAGACTAATAATTTTTCAAAATTGTGAAATAATGCGATAAAGTGGATTGTTATGTTCAATGCTTATATCAATTCTGAATCGAACACAAAATAACCGCGAGGTAATAATTTAACGACAACAATTTTCTTAAATAAAAGTTGCAACTATTTTTTTTTTTTTTTCAATTTAAAAAAAAAAACAAAGAAATCGCTGATGCAATACAGCTTGGTCTTGATGAATGCAAGCAGCGTGCTCAGGACGGTCTGCAATGGAAGGTAGCAATTGATCAGGCTCAGACCCTAGATAGGTTGTATGCTTGATAAGTAAGAAAGTAGAGAGTATCTTAATAAAGAGAAAAGCATGACCTTTTTTTACGTTATGGCCGTGTAGTTCGACCGAATTTCTGCTTTATTGGATTTTTTCATGGTGAGTGTAAGATTCATAATTCAAACTTGCTCCAAAGAAAAATGAATAATTAATATGAAGCACGTTTCAGATTTCTGTTCAAATATTTGAAAATTGTTGAAATTTTATGCCAGCGTTGAAACCTATCTAATTTTATGTGAAGATCAAAGTGAATAATTAATTTTGCATGTTTATTTTTTCATAATATTTATATTTTAATTTATTTTGGTGTGATCACCAATAATTCCGTTCTTTGGCCGACTGAGCGTTACCAGTCAAAACTTTACGTTCTAATAATGTTAAAAAAGCGTCACTTACTAAAACACAAATAATTAACATTAAACTTATAACTAAAAATACCATAAAAATAAGATGCAGCAGATTTTTTTAGCATTTTTAAAAATTCTTCAGTTTTTAGCAGTTTTTAAGAAATTTGGGCTTAAATGCACATAATGTAGCAAAAAACAGTATTCAGGCGTCCAATAGAGAAGGTATAAACATTTTTAATGTTTCCATGCATTTATAATTAAAATTTGGATCTAATTCAAGTCCAGATTACCCATTGACAGTTTACTAATTTGAGACATTGTATTTTTAAGTCCGCAAACCGCAAGTCCTTAGGAAAAAATGGTAAAAATTTGCATATTCGGCGATACTAAAAAAATGTACGTCGAATATCTTCAAA
Organism: Eristalis intricaria; assembly: GCA_964034865.1. Lineage (NCBI taxonomy): Eukaryota > Metazoa > Arthropoda > Insecta > Diptera > Syrphidae > Eristalis > Eristalis intricaria. The sequence continues at coordinate 109,094,495 of OZ035873.1, read as the reverse complement.
AAAAATTGATAAATAATACGCATGAGATCTTTTGACATAGGGTCTTAACAACAATGCGATTCAGTCAGTTGAACAAAAAATATTTTCACATGAAATTTAGTTTTAAACTAAAATCAATAATCGCTTCAGAAACGAAGATGTTGCATTAATTTTGCAAGTAATTCAGGACTTCTGAAAGTAAAAGCTGTTACAACTTTATTCCAGCAAATCAAAAGTTATCTTTAATGAATTCGATTCAGAATAATTTCAGTCAACAACTTTGTAAATATGTAAATTTAAAAATGATCATCCTTTATAAATTACCATCTTCTATGACAGTAATTATTTATCGCTAATAACAAATGCATAATACCTACTGTTTTATGCCGACCCCGAGTGGCCAACTTTTTGAAGCTTTTCCTAGGCAGTTATTACTCTTTGAGCATTGTCAGTGCCTTAAAAGAGGTGGGGTGGTCCGTGAGAATAATTTTGGTGGTACCGGGAATCGATCCCAGGCAGCTAGGTTCAGTTGCTGAGAACTTGACAAACAGACCCACAACCTCACTGTCGCCGCAATGGATACTTCATTCAACGGTGTAAATGCGCTAAGATTGAACTAAAAAATATAAATAAACATATTTCAGTTTTTCATCCTAGCTTTGGCAGGTTTGAACAAAATAATCTGGTAACGCTGGCCGGCCGGCTCTGTAATGTCTTGAGCGGAGATCGCTCTACTGAACCGGATGCGGGTCGTTGAAAATGAGATGAGATGAAAATACTGAATTCTCCAGTCCTGAACCTGGATATCTATTTGCTTGAGGCCGCATATTTAGAAACCTTGCATCCAGTCATTTTCAGAGCCGACAAAAGTTCATTCACTTCCACATTCCACGGGAGAGGGGAGAGCTAATCCACCAGTTGCACGACACTGCCACTGCTTCCCCTGTTGTCTTCAAGTCTAGTTCCTGTTGGGCTAGAGGTCGCGAGTAAATTGGAAAGAAGCAGGAATTTCATTAACAGCACATCCCAGTGACCACAACAAGAAGGACATGAGATACTCTAGAAGAGACACAAACACTGCAACTAGATCAGATATTTCAAAACCAACTCTTATTGAAAACCCAATCATCCATGTCCCATCATCTTTAATTTGAATTTATCACCTGTTAAATGAGAAAAATCGATTGTATTTACCAGATCCCCATCATTAGTAACCACTCCTCAGCCACAGTTCAGTGTGCAGCATCAAACCTCAGAATCGGCGCCAGTTGGGTATGCTAATAGGATACCAGAACCAACGAAGATAATAACATTTTAGTTGAGTGAGTTCGCCTGCAGAACATGATGCGGCGAATTGCAGAATCTGTCCATCATCAAATAACAGCTCGCCAGAGGAGACTTACCGCAGCGGGCTCTTAACAGACCGTACAGGTAATACGAACGCTTCAAAGGGATGTTCTATTCTTAGACACGGTTTAACTTTCCATGCGCTTGTGGGCTAAAAATAGACATCAAACATACACACGCTATAATACGGCCAAAAGATTTTTCTTCATATTTCTTCTCTTTTTTTTTTTTTTGCATACATTTTTTATAAGTTTTTTATTTTATAAATTCTATCCCCACAGACACATACGTCGCCGTGTGTCCATGTTCGACTCATTAACAGGTGCCGGCCGGTCGGAGCATGCAATAAAAAAAAGGGGGAACTCGGCAAACATGAGGCTGGCCGGCTCAGGCTCGGGCTCAATCGTCGTCGTCGTCGTTAAAAAAAAATCACGACGGCTCCGGATGGCTCCCATTCTGTGCGTTAATTCATTAAGAATGCAAATATATACTAGATTCGCATGTACGTACAAGTGTGTCTTGAAGAATAAAATACATGTAGGTGCGTATAAACTATTATTGATGGCAAGCCGGGCATGCCACTTGCACTGTTTGCACCTGCGTCTGCGTCGTCGGTCGTCGTGGAAGGTGGATTCAACTCCACTTGTGGTTACAAATGCGCACTAAAAGACGGTGTACACATTCAAACGGCTAAGACAAACGACAAATAGAAAACCGCAAAGGGCTGATGAATACTATCCTCCCGTCTTACTGAAGCGCAGCGACAGTTGAGGTCTAGGCTGCGGATGAGTGGCCGGAGACTGAATCCTTTCATAACATAGTGATACAATCGCAGGCCCAGTCATGGGTGGTGGCTGGTGAAATGATATCTCTTCAATTGAGAAGTAGGGGGGGCAAAGCAAGGGCTTCGGCTTTTATTGAACCGGAGTTGTAAAAGTTAGCGCTGAAGGCTTGGCAAATCTCAAAACAAATTCAAGTTCGATTGTGTGGTGTGGTGGCTCGTAAAAATCTTCCAGCGCTTAAATTCATGGCAAATTATTGAAATCTTCAAGACTTGTGTGTTTAATTCCCACGGGAGTGTGAACAATTGCACGAGTCCCAGCGGCGAAGTTTACTGACCCCAGCATGAACAGGAAGTAGTCTGCACACGGATGCAACTGAATACACGCCATTCTCATATGGAAGTTGTCACGCAAAGGGCTAAAGACTTCTTGACTTCTTCGCGACCAGAAGTTACGCATCGCACAAGAAGAACACATTTTTCGAAACCGGTATCGGCAGCGGGTGTCTTTTAGAGATGTAATTCTGAGCCTCATGCAAATGGAATAGTTTAGAGACGCCGTGTCCGCTTGTAACACCGATTTGGGCTGAATTAAATCAGCAATAAACCAAGAAATATTCTCCGAACATTTTGGATCATTAAATACATTTTATCGATGCTATTATGTGATCGCCCGATCGTTAAAACATAGATCTATGGTAATTAATTCGATCGTGACCGCCTGGTGTGGTGAGCTACCCCGCCGCGACTCCTACACGCATGCTGGTGACATTAAATCGTACAGTGGTGGTCCAAGATTCGGTGCAAGCTACGGCAGCGTGACCATTTGAGGTTGATCATGAAGACGTTTGTAGGACGACCACTTAAGGAATGCGAGCAGAAACTGACGGAATTTGCTGCTCATAGTTGACCCGCAGGGCCGGAGGACGTTTACCTCCAAAAACCGAAGCAGTGAATCAGTATCTGGATTCCAACATCGATATTCGCTCTTGGAGAAAGCGCGGGTTCATTTCAAGACGCGACTTGGTAACAGGCTGAAGATAACCTTCTCCATGACCTACACCCTGCCAGGCATGGTGTAAGGTGGTTAAGTGTGCATTAGAATATCTACGAGTGGCGCAACAGCCCGTAGAGGGCTAGGGTTTAGCTTCTTCAGCAACCAATCGTGTTGCAAGTGTATTTGTTCTCTTACGAGGGGAAGGAACCTGCAGTTTTATGCGGACTCCAAACGGCACAGTTTGAGAAGCTTCTGGACGACTGGATGACACAGCTGGTTGAGTGCCTGCCCCTGGTTAGCGGGGTCCCGGTTCGAATCTCTGTGAGAGCAAGGTTAATACGCTTTTATCGGGTTTTCAAATCCGGTCCAGTCACCATTTGCCGTTGGGATCAAATTAATAGCACTATCATTGGAGTAGTCAATCAGTCATAGCAGTCTGACTGTGGGTATCACAACGGACCGACATAACCTAACCCTACTCTTTGCATTGTGACTAGAAAGAGCTACCGGGAATCGAACCTACCTTTTTTTTGCTGGTTTGCACCAATGGATGTGGAATCTTTTTCAAGATACTGATAACCCGTGCTACCAGTATGAACGATTCACGGGATATTATACTCCTCTTCCCTCGCTCCCACGTCCTAAACCACACCTCTGCACACTTCTACCAATCTCCCCGTGGAACTGCCGTAAGGTATTTCTTCGCGGGGCTGGTTATCATACCACGCTATGTGATCTATATTTGCCAATTCGGCTTTTCTTTCTCTTTCGAGCCTTAGCTCGATCTGCACACTCGTTATAAAGGAGCAGTTTACCGGCCATTTCTCAGCTGACTCCGTCAAATGGCTAACTAGGAGCTCGGGAGTAGGTAGAACTTCTCCAGCCACGGCAAAGTGTCTGCAATGGAATATTGAGTGCTTTGTGTCTTCATCTTCGCCCGGGCATTCTGGACAGGTGGGTGAGCTGTTGTGACCGAATTTGTGGAGCTTTTTTTCCGGTAACATCCAATGGCCGACAAGAACCGCGTGAGGTGGTAGTTGCAGTTCCCGTGAGCTCTCGTTGTCCAGGCTTCGATTGTGTTTATCAATTTATGGGTCCGTCTGTATTTGGTTGTGGTGTCCCATCTGGCTTGCCACTGTGTCATTGTAGTGCCCTTTCTTCGCTCTTCAGACATCTTGTGCTAGCCTCTGCGTGATTTGCGTACCGTATCGAGAATCGAACACAGGCAGCGTGGCTCGATTGCGTAGGAGTCGACACACAGACCCACAATGCTACGCCCGCCTTACTGGACTTTATACAATCGTAAACATAATCCTTTACATGACCTTCCTGCCGCCAGATAAGGCGTAACGTAGTTTAGCATGGCTTAGAATGTAGTTAGTGTTCCTATAGAGGATCAGAAATATAGAATTAAAAACAATTGTTTATTCCGTATCTTGTGCAGGGAGTAAGGAACCTCGAGACATCTAGCCAGCTTACATATGTGGTTTGAAAGGAGCAAGATGTCTGTCACTTGGATAGGATCGTCTTGCAGTCAATTGAGTTATTAGATATTCGGGAAGTTCATGATGAGCAGAACGATGTGCGGGATGCACTTTTTGAATGAATTGATAACGGTATTTTGTAGAGGGGTTCAAAACAAGCATTTTTTAACTATGGGAAGATCGGGTCCATCTCGCCACGTTTTAGAAAAAAACATGAGTAAAGAAAAATACAACGGCAACACTTACATTGAAATACTATACCGAAAGCCAGAAATATGTTCTGTAATATTAAATTGAAGTCAAATTAATATTATTTACGTCCATGGTTTTTAAAAACTTCGCATGCAAACTCAAATTTTTGATAAAATAAGAAAAAAAAACAATGTTGACCAATATTTTTCAAAATTGTGAAATGATGATCTAAATTGGCTTTTTGTGTTCAATGCTTATAACAATTCTGAATCGAACATAAAAATACCGGATGGCTTTAAATTTTCTAGTTTTTGGGAAAACTTAAAATTACTAAGACTACTTTTATTACAAGATCTTCTTATTTTATTATTAATGGTGATCTCACTTTGAGGCTTAATGTTGATGATAGGTTCATCTTTGTTATTAAAGTTCCACAAGTCTCAAAGTGAAGACTAAAGGCCCAAACCTATCAAACCCGTTACGTTTTGAATCCACAAAAATCGTAGTTGAGGGATTGTAAAGATGTGCCCAATGACGTACGTTGCGTGCGCAATACTTCTTCTTCTTCTTCTTCTTCTGGTGGCGCTACAGTCCGGGGTAGAGCTGGGCCTCAACCAGTAAGCCTCTCCAGCCGGCACGATCTTTAGCCAGCTGTCTCCAACTGCGCACACGAAGTTGATTGAGGTCCTTCTCCACCTGGGTGTGCCATCGGTTCCGTGGGCGTCCTCTATTGCCTTGTCCAACTGGTTGGGAGTCGAAGACTCTTCGGGCTGGAGCAGTGTTGTCCATGCGCTCTACATGGCCCAGCCATCTTAGACGTTGAATCCGTAGACGCCTGACTAGGCTCATGCCAGTGTACAGTTCGTGGTTGAATCTTCGTCTCCATTAACCATCGTGCGTGCGCAATCCACTCTTGTATAAATCTAAGAAATTCGAAATTTTAGAGTCCCTGAATTGTTAGGAATTATTCAGACACAATTTTTAACAAAACAAAATGTATTCTTTTATTCTGTCAAACGCACATTAATTCATTCCGTTGCGATGGATTCCACTTGTGGGCTTGCCACCTCTCTCTCAATTATTAGGGCAGTTTTGGATAGGACGCAACGGATTCTTTGGGTCCTGGCTTTTTACTACAAGCTGTGGGATGTATAGCGGCACGAGCCGGGGGTCCATGGATCCAACGCCTGAGGTAGCTAGGCCTAGGAGAACTTATTTTCGAGGCATGAAGTGGTTCGAGGTGTAGCCATGAATTGTAATTTCTCGGCATGAAGTTCATCTTCAGCTTAACTTTCACCAAAGCTGCACTTAAATGGTCTTTTAGTTGTTCCGAATCCAATGTCAGTAGAATAACGCCCAATGAAGATGTTACCTTTACAATCTTCGGAATGCTTTAACGTTTAACCACCGCAATCCCGGCAATTGCCTCCGGAATGTCCGCATCCGTCCGTATCTCTTAGTCACTTTAAATTAATTCGTTAAGAAGATAAGAGAAAAGCCGCAACATTTTTACGGTAATTCGACCGGAAATCTGTCAAAAATCGTACATACACTCCCGGAAAACCGAATCCCTAACGAGCCATATTCACAAAATTATGCCCGATATAAAATCAAAAATACACGCGAAACACATCAAACGTTTATGATCCGAAGCGGTTATTCGAACATTATTGTGTGTAAATCATCAATTGGCCATGTTCACAAAACGTTTACGATTTGAATTTTACACATCAATTAGTCGACGAGGTTGGTTAACCCCTTAATCGTATCAATTAGCAGAGAAATGAATTAAAATCGATCATTTGAGCTCGCAAAATGAACTGTCATAAAGTGATATCCAGCTGAGAATAAATTTCATATTTAACTTCTCACTTCCTCCTCGATGCATCCCGCAACTGTCACAGCTCACCTCAACCCACTCACGTGATCCCTTCTCAGAACAAGGTGACGTTTTACTGTCAAACACATCGTAGCGGTTAAGCGCGTCAAACCACTTGATCATCCGCGATTAAAGGCATTACCTTTTTATCCCTCATTTTAACCGAAAGAGAAGCGCAAAGGCGAAAGCAAAACAATGACAAGCGCAAATCTTGACACAATCGCAAAAATCGATGCGACGCTGACGAAACAGCCGCCGATATGGATATGGTCCACTCCCGTGCACAGCAGTCACAGGCACTCAATTTCTGCTCGAACACGACCCGAATAAGGGTCTGAAGTGCACTTGGGCGAATTTCCAAGCAAAATAAATATAACGCCGTGATGAAATGCATAATTGGTAATCTCTGATTTGTCACAGGTGCTCGCACTCTCATCTCCTCGTGAATTGAGAGTAATTGCCGAGATTGCGTCAATTGCGTTCACCTTAATCAGATTTGACAAGACACTTTCGAGCGCCGAAAGTGACGGTATTATGCAAAATACGGCCCCTCCCCCATTGTATCGATTGTCTTGGCATAAATTTGAATTTTAGGTGACGGGAAAATTTCCCAAACCGCGTCTTGAACGCGTGTGAACCAAGGTCTGGCTGTTGCCATTAATGACGGCGCGATGCGCGAATTGCATTTGACGTTTCAAACAGCGGCTGGGTATGCTGGTGGGTTAAATTGAAGTCCGGCACTATTCTAGGGCGGTGTTGCTACGCATTAACATTTTTTTTTTAATTTTCCCTGACTAGACGCAGACATAGGCTGGACGTAGACGGTAGTTGGTGCGCGTACTTGGACCAACATGCATGCGTTCTCTTCTTAACTAAAATTGCACACAACGTGTTTTGATTAATTATGAGCACAGCGTGCTGTGTACATAATAATCTAGAATCGCTGGCAAAGAACTATGACGTTCCTTCTGGAAGACGGATTAACGGGGCGGGAAAATATGCTAGGACCAGAGCTTAGTCTTTTAATTAAACTGCAGCAATGGATTAAGAATTCATTTTCGCGGAGGCCTTTATGTTGTGATGTAGATTAGGTTGACTTGCAAAGGTTGACTCCCTTGATCCTTGTAATACTTATGTCTTGGAGGTGGATTTTCGATCGAAGTGTGGCTGCATCTCAGCGAAATTTCGCCATGAGTGCAATTATGTCGTCCAGTGGATGGAGTTTCTTGTTGAATACTGTCGGTGGTTCTTGGAAAAAATGTTGATGAATCTTGTATCTCTCTTGTATTTTTAAGACTGTGGAAAGGTGGATGTGTTTAAAATTCGAATCACCAACTATTTGGCGAGAACGGAAGAATATTGTAATACAGTCGAACCTGCGCAAGTCGGACAGTCACAAGAGCAGACATTTTGTTATGGAATGTAAAATATGGGAAAATTGAAGTCTATGTTCTGAAACATGAAACAAATTTTGTATCGACTATCCAACGTCGTCGTGGTCGTCGCCAGTTAATGCCAAGGCAATGGTTGCGAAATGCAAATTCCAGCTGGACACTGGCGCACGAAGGTGCAACTACCATTATGCAATTTTTAAGAATTCTTATCAATATTATATAAAGACGAGAATAATATCTGAATCTGGGCCATCTATAAATAGCACTTTCAGTTGGGCACCCGCTTCAGGCCCGGCTCCGTCTCCGACCACCGCCCCGGTTATCGGCCCGAACGCGGTCCCGGTCCCGGTCTAACCAGTTCTGCTGGTCGGCCGCGGCGATTAGCTGCCGGCCGAGACTTAAGGGTGTTCGACTTACAGAGCTTTGACTGTATTTTGTTAGTCTTAAGGCCCAAGCCCATAGAATCCGTCGCGTACTCCCGGACTTGGAAATAGGCGCCCAATGGCATAGGTACGCAATCCACTCTTGTACAAACCTGAGAAATTCGAAATTTCAAAGTTCCTAAATTATAAGAAATTATTCAGACACAATTTTCAACAAAACAAAACGTATTCTTTCATTCATAAAATAACTAGTACCCGAATGAAGTTCTATGGAATCATCTGTCAAACGCACAGAAAGTTAAAAGTTGACCATTTCGTTGACATTTTCATCCGCCGTGGTGAATTTCACCTCTTCCCTGCATTTGCTGTCTCTCTCCCTCTCATAAGGCCTTCTGAGTTGTCGATTTTTTGACAGAACAACATACGCAACGAATTCAATGGCTTTGGGCTTTTAAAGGCTCCGGCACGTAGAATACTTTACATACGTGAGCGTCAGCAATACTTTGACAGATGCATAAAATACATGTGTTCTTATGGGACATAGACCAACGCTGATGCTCACGTGATGGATATAGTTACTCAACTTTTAACTTTTCACTCTCCTTCGGAGTTGATAATCCTCACATTGTGACATTTCAAGAGAATTCGAATTTTATGTTTAAGTTTGGGAGTGGGAATCAACGTTCAAAATATATAAAAATATAAATGAATGTTTATAATTGAGTATTTATATCAAAATACATATTTTAATTGTGCATAAATAAGCAAAACAGCTTATATTTTCGATTCACACTTGAAACTGTTAGTACGCCGACTCCAGCGTACGAGGCAGCTCGGTTTGGCGCAATAGTAATAAACCACCCTAACGATAGTCATGACAGGTGATTTTACCGAAGGTCTGCCTGCAACACGCCAAAATATCCTTAAATGTAAGCTACTAGATATTTCACATACAGTGATGCCAGATCGTGGTAATTACCCATTTTGTGGGTATTTTTTATCCCAAAAAAATCTAAAAGGGCGAAAGGGTATTTTCACACCAACCATAACAAAAAATGGGTATTTTCAATTCTCCTAAATATTTCATTATTTTATCTAGAAATCAATGCAAATAACGATAAAATAAAACTTTACTCTGAAGCAACCCACCCGAATGGGTTTACTGAACGCGCTTATTGAGAAATGTCAAATTCGATTTAAAAAAAATAAAAACCGTTGCCTGCTTCTTCAGATGTGAAATGTGAATTGCTCCTGTGTTCGAAATTGTTTGGTTTCGTGTCGCTGTTTGTTTTTGTTTTTATATTTGCGTTTAACCGAGAGTATTGTCAGCTGGTAATTTGTTTATCTTGTTTATGTACATATGTACATCTCTTGTCAATCTGTTTTAGAACGATGTCGACAGCGAGAAAGGCAGTAAAAAGCGTTTGCAGACAATCCGGTTAGATGATGCAAAATTTTCTGCTTGGTTGAGGCCAGTTTCAACGGACGACTACAAGGCACCATGCATAGTTTGCAGCACAAACTTTTTACGTCCAAACATTTGGCTAATTTAAAAGCCATTCAACAAACACCTGCAATCAACAAAATATTTGCAGGAACCAACAAAATAGAGGAAAAGACAAAAATGGCGGAAATAAAGTTGAGTGCTTTCTTTGCAGAACATTACAGTGCCGTTGAAGTGGTTGAACACCTTATTCCATTAATGAAAGATGTTTTCCCTGATTCGCAAATTTTATGGCGTGTGACATTCTTCTTCTTTTTTATTTGGCGCTACAGTCCGGAGTGGACCTGGGCCTCAACCAACAAGCCTCTCCAGCTAGCACGGTCTCTGGCTAGCTGTCTCTAGTGTCGCACGCCAAGTTGGTTGAGGTCCTTCTCCACCTGGGTGCACCACCTTAAACGCGGGCGTCCCCTGTTGCGTTGTCCCACGGGTTCGGAGTCGGAGAGTCTTCGACGGGCCGGAGCTGAGTTGTCCATACGCTTTACATGGCCTAGCCATCTTAGGCGTTGAATCCGTAGACGCCTGACTAGACCTATGTCGCTGTACAGCCTGTATCGTTCGACGTTGAATCTTCTCCTCCAGAAACCGTCAACGCAAACAGGACCAAATATCGCACGCAGAGCTTTTATCTCGAAAATACCAAGGACCTCCTCATCCGCTTTTGAGATTGTCCATGCCTCCGCGCTGTACAGCAGGACTGGGATGATCAAGGTCTTGTATAAAGTCAGCTTGGTCCTTCGAGAAATGGCTCTACTATTCAATTGCCTCTTGAGCCCATAGAAACAGCGGTTGGCAAGAGTTACTTTGCGTTTGATCTCGGTACTGATGTTGTTTGTACTATTTACTGCGGAGCCGAGGTAGACGAAGTCCTTGACTAACTCGAAGTTATAGCTGCCCATTGTGACGCACTGTCCAAGACGTCGTCCTTTCTAGATGACAGCATATACTTCGTTTTGTCCTCATTCACCGCTAGACCCATTTTAGCCGCCACGGCCTCATTGTCAGCAAACGCCTCATTCTCTGTGTTCTGCTCGCTGTGTTCTACCAATCACGTCAATGTCATCCGCGTATGCAAGCAGTTGTACGGACTTCTAGAAGATCGTGCCTCTAGTGTTGGCGTGTGAGTCTTGCACGATCTTCTCCAGGATGATGTTAAAGAAATCACATGACAGCGCGTCGCCTTGTCTAAATCCTTTTTTGATATTGAAGGTCTCGGTGAGTTCGTTACCGACCTTGATGGAGCAGCGAGAATTCTCCATCGTCATCCTGCACAACCTGACGAGTTTGGCAGGAATGTCAAAACTAGACATGGCGTTGTATAGCTCGTCCCTATGCACGCTGTCATATGCGGCCTTGAAATCGACAAAAAGGGGGCGTATGTCGATCAGCATCTCTTGCAATGTGTATTCTTGAATGTCTATAATTTAATCTTAAACTCTAAAAGTAAACTACCTTTGTTTTTATGCAAATGTCCATTTATTTGTAATCTACTCCTTATATCTTGTACATTTATAAATGTACCTTTATTTCATTGTTCCTGGTTTTGTTATTAAAAGACTGAATTTGTTTTGTATACTTTCGTGGGTATTTTTAAACAACTGCGTGGGGAAAAAGCGTTTTTTTTTGTTATTTAATATTTAATTTAGTACCATAATTAGTACCGTAAAGTCTGACATCACTGGGTACATTGTGTCTTGTTGCAGATTTTCACTAACCCAAGTAACAAAAAAAAAAAAAAATACATTCGCAGTCGTCACTTGAAAATGTCACTCGCTGGGCAGAAACTTGAGTCAAATGAGGGGGTTATCGCCCCCACGGAGGCTTACTTTGTAGACCTAGAGAAAACGTATTTCTAAGACGGGTTAAAGAAGCTGGAGCAACGGTGGTTCAAGTGTATCGTGTCATAAGGAGACTATGTTAAGAAATAAATCGCGACTTTTTTTGTAGGCTAAGTACTTATCGGACCAGTCAATCCGGAAGGTCTTAAAAGTAAGGTTAGGTTAGGTGGAGAGGCTGCTAGCTAATTCACCAACTTCGACCATTGTCGGACTTCTTCTTCTTCTTCTGGTGGCGCTACAGTCCGGGTGGACCTAGGCCTCAACCAATAGGCCTCTCCAGCCGGCACGATCCTTAACCAGCTGTCTCCAACTTCGCACACCAAGTTGGTTCTCCACCTGGGTGCGCCATCGGTTCCGTGAGCGTCCTCTATTGCGTTGGCCCGCTGGTTCGGAGTCGAAGACTCTTCGGGCTGGAACAGTGTTGTCCATGCGCTCTACATGGCCCAGCCATCTTAGGCGTTGAATCCGTAGACTCCTGACTAGGCTGATGCCGCTGTACAGCCCGTACAGTTCGTGGTTGAATCTTTTTCTCCAATAACCATCAACGCAAACAGGACCTAAGATTGAACGCAGAACTTTTCTCTCGAAAAGACCAAGTGCTTCTTCATCCGCTTTTGAGAGACTACTACCACCGATTGACCACTCCAGTGATAATGATAATATAATAATAAGGTTGGCGCGACAGTCCGAGGCGCACCTGGGCCTAGCTTCTCCGCAACCACTCGTATTGTTCGTGCTATTGTTCCTTCACGAGTGGAAGGGACCTACAGTTTAATGCCGACTCCGAATGACGAAGTTGAGAAGCTTTTTCTAGACAAGAATACTCTTTGAGCATTGTCAGCGACTCGAAAGAGGTGGAGCCGTGAAATATCAAAGGTGGTAAATTCGGGTATCGAACCTGGTATCCTCTGCGTAGACTCACTACGCCACGGCGACCCACAGTGATAGTGCCGTTTATTTGACCAGACCAGATTTCAAAACCGGATAAAATCGTGTTAACTTTGCTTTCACTGGGATTCGAACCGGGGATGCCGCTAACCAGGGGCAGGCACTCAATCAACTGCGCCATTTCGTCTTTATCTTCGGAGTAAAAGAAGGTCTCATGGTAGTATAGCATCACCTGGACCCAACGTGTTGGTTTATGTGACCCACGGCCATAAGTTCTTAGAGGCACCCTACATAACCACCAACGGGTACCCACAGTCCCTGATTAAGCCACCATTAAACTGACGCCTTAAGGTTCAAGGCCTAACAAGCAGCCAGTCTAGGTCTAGAATTCATAAACTCAAACAACAAAAACATGTAAATCCCTCATCGTCTCCGTGGAATTGTTTAAACCCAAGCCGTGAAACCAAACAAGCTGTCAATGATTTTTTTTCCCACTGAACCAGGTTGATGAGCGGGTCAAAGAGCTAAACTCAGGCATTTACCTCATTTTGCTCAATGGACCGAGAAAGTGAAGTCAATAAGTTTTTTGCACGAGCGGCATTAAATTCAGTTAATTATGATAATTTCGACTCAATGGCACAGAGGATATGACGAATTTGGGCAAAATAAACAAAGCCGACCTGCGGATAGTGTGGGAACTTCAGTTCCATCGCCAGAGAGATGATGAGTGGAAATTTAAACGTAAAAACTATGAAATCCACGAGATTTACAGATCTGGTTAGAAAAGAAGTTAACAGGCACACAAGAGCATAAGTTGTTCATCAGAATTCCGGATCTGTGGCTGGGTCAGACTGTCTCGATCTGTGTCAGTGTGTGTGTGTGTGCATTTGATCGTGTGATCAAGCAAGAAGATCGTTAAAGTACTTCGACGAGATTAATTTCCATTTTTTTTCTGCTCAAGAGACTGGGGAGGGATAATCCAATTGGAATTCGCTCTGAATGAAGTCCAGCCGCCCAAGCGACGCGACGCATCTCAAGTCACTGTACCGAAATGGCGGAAACTAACTCTGGGGTGTGTTGGCCAGAGGAAGCATTAACAATGCCAGTGTACTTTCAGCTGTGCCTCTTTTCAGTCGTTCATAATCTGCACGCCGATCTCGGGCATAAAATATAGGACCACCCAATGGAATGCAGTGCGAGCTTCTGGCGGGCAAAGAAGACCAGCAGTGAGTGAGAAATGAGTCAACGTGTAGGAAGAGGCGTTAGTCATCGCATTCTGACTTCTGACTTCCCCCTGGGCAGAATTCAAGGAATACCCCGACACATTCATCGGTCCAATTGAACAAAGAGACCACGGCGAAGAAGCAAACAAAGGAAAAAAAAAACGCGTAAAGACATCTGAGAAGAACAGACAAAAAAAAGAAAACGAGTGTAGTCATCGGTGAGGCATGAAATCCTTTGCCTGGCCAACTCAGCTGACACAAGTCATCGCACAGAACCAGTCTGCAGAACTTTCTACGCGACTCAACGCAGAAAAGGAAATGATCGCTGTAAACTTCAGCTAACGACCTTCCAATGACAAATATGAGACATCGCCGACAGTCGTCTGTCCCCCAATTTGACATCATTTGCGGGTCGCTCTCCATTTGTCATGTGTGAGCCCGGGAAACCGGTCAACTCTGCACCAACCTGTACACAATCCGCGACCGAATCTAGACTCACAGCTTCAAGGTTAATTACATTTCGCCATCAAATCAGTCGCTGAACACACATTACCCGGCTTAGATGCCGAAATGTGTCAAATATTATGGCAAATAATGAAGGGTAATCATTTAATGCGTGCACGTGGTGGTAAACCAAATAAGAGTAATTACTCTTTCAAAATGAAAAAAAAAAAATTCCATTTTGGAAAGTAAAACCTTCCGACCAAGAGTGTAGAACACAAGAACACAAAAGTGGTATCATTTACCACGTACTTAAGTCTTTACTCCAATTTTGACAGACGAAAAAAAAAAATTAAGTCCGCTTTCCTGCAGCACATGTCATTCGGTCGGAATTAATTCGTGTGTCTACGCATTTGGAGTTATTAGCTGGATGGAGTGGATCGCGGAGCGGCGCGTTCTTTGCGGAAACTAGTTTGCTAAGACAAAAGCGGCCGTTCGGATTGTGATGATTAATTGTTTTGAAAAAAGTGAAAAGTGATTATGGCATACTTTCTCTGGACGACGCGGTGCGTCTTCCGATTCCCAAGAGCCCAAGAACGTCTCGCCAAAGAACAGCTTGACGTCTAGTGACGGAACACTTTCTCTGGAACTTAGCCAGTTTTTCCTGTTGTAGGACGATAAGACCTACTGCCAGACAGTTAAATCTCAAATGTGCAATGACAGTCGGGGAGAGGGGGGGTTATTCGTGTAATTAAAGTGAACGTCAATGGGAGCTGAACTAGATCAATGAATTTGCTTTGAAGAAAGGCATCTATGACACACGCGTACCATATCGGAAACGAGTTCTGTCGGTGAATTTAGTGTTTCGAAATTAGAATGAAAGTCGTTCATTCACTTGCCTTGCACTTGTCCGTTGAAGATGTTGTGCCACCGATAGCAGCTGAGGTGGGTTCATTTTGGGGGGGTTTCTGAACATCCGTTTACTCTAATATATGCATCGATCTTGGCAAGATCGTTAACAAGTAATGGGAGCTCGAGAATATTCCGATGAATGAAAACAAGGTGCAGAGCGGGCTTAATTAGCCGGCAGTCGGGGGCTTAGAGAGAAAAAAAGTCAAATTTCAGTCGAAATGTGTTGGAAATAAAAGATTATTTTTAGCGATTACTTACTACAAGTGACAAGAGGGAGGAAAGAAACCTTTCCACGTTCTATTATAGCCTTGACATTTGTAACAGTTGTAGTGCTGCCAGATCTTAGTCTCTACACCCCTTCTCACCTTCATAAATGTCCAGCATCGTAACATTAATATAAGATTATGTGTATTTAACATTGAATGATAGCTGCGTTTTTTTGCAAGCGTATATACGCCTCAATTTCAATTTGCATGTAAAATACACTAACAAAGAGTCCTATATCCGCTTAACTTACTCATCATATCTATCGCCGCTTAAGAAATAAGCGCGGATAAAAACAATGCTTCCAATCATTAATTTCTGTGTGTTCATTCCTGAATTCATTCATTCATTGTTTAGGTTGCTGTATGTGGGTTACATTTGTAGGTGTGGTTGATGTATTAGATCATTTTTCAATTTTTGGGCATCCATAAGTATGCAATTTTTGGTATATCCAGAGTCTCTACTATACATTCCGTTTATGTTTCGTAATCGATTCTTTTCATTTGATGAATATTTTTTTATTTTATAATTATTAAGTGTTTTTGCTTTTAAAGTGATGGTCACGCTACACAATCACAAAACGAAGATTGTGACAATCAAAGATCAAACATCACGTTCCACGACTACACCTCTGAATGCTTAGCAAACGTCATAAATGTAGTCGGTGCTGCCAAGATTTTATGATGAATCATTAAGCGCCGATGATCGTTTTTTTTTGTGCACTTCAAAAATAGGCGTATATACGCTTGCAAAAAAAAAACACAGCTGATATTACATACAGTACCTCACAAAATTGAGCATACACCTATCATTACTTCATATTCGTACTTTTTTGTTTTATTTTTTTGGTATCCAATCATAAATGAATACAAATTAAGTTTTCGTATTAAGAAAACTTCAAAAAAAATATTTTTTTGAGGCTTCGCCTCTTTATTCAACCGATTCTTACAGAAGTTACTTAAAAACTAAAGACAAAGTGTTCTCAAAACTAACTTAACACCTATGCGGCGGAAATGTGGGCACAAAGGAAAGATAGGAGAATGAAATTGAAGATCTTTGTTTGTCTCTCCAGAAGCAAAGTCAGCGAAATACACTGGGAGCGTGTTGGAACTTCTATTTGAAATGTGGGAAAGTGTCGGATACTTGATGCTAGGAATGTAGAATGGTGTCAGGTGTTTTCCACTGTTGTACTCGTGGAAGCAATCATGTTAGGAATGTGGGATATTATAATGTGTTAACAATGTTGTTCGTTAATTTACATATCTTAAACAACAGTATATGTCAAATTCACAGACAGGCGACTTCCTACCGGTACTTTTCGCATGAAAAAGGAAACAACCCCTGAAATCGACACACAAAATTGAGCATACAGATGTCATGTGTGCGTTATACACAAGCTTCACAGAATCGATAGATGCAAATTTGTTCAGTAATGAAGCAACAAATGTCCCTGATGATCTTTTTTGCACACGCTTTTGAACTAAAAAGATCGATATTCTCTTCTTTGGGCGAAAATATGAAAAACATGCGAAAACAGACTACTTTGTCAATGAGAATGTTCATAATTAAGCTATTTTGGGAGGGGAAGTCGATGCGAAAAATAGGAGAAACTGTAGGGCGATCGCATGCAACGGTACAAAAAATAATAAACAATTATAGAAGTTAACAACCAAATTGCTAACCAGATTTTTTCGACGTAGCGTCTGGGAAATACACGCGCCAACGAAGAATGCATTGGTCACCCGAGCACCAATGCAACGGTCACCTGAGTATCCACGCCAGCGAGGAATGCATCGGTCTTTTGAGTACCCACGCCAGCAACCTGTACTCGTAGTATTTAAGGTAGTCGTAAGATTAATTTTGAGGAGTTCAATTTTGGATTTGTAAGGGAAACCTCTGCCCAACAGGGGGACCAAATAAAAAATTATTTTTTTTAAAATAAAAACAAAATAGTTTAATTTAGATATGAAGGGACACTAAAAAACAGACCTGGAAGGGGAAGAAAAAAATTGCTCAAAACGAGCGGCATATTGTTCGGACAATCAAGTCCAATCCAAGATCTAGCGTTCCAAAGTCGACGGCTAAGGTGTCATCCGTAATTAATAAGCCTCTTTCAATGGAAACCGTTCGCAGAGTCTTGAGAAAGAATAATTTAAGTGGTAGGATCGCCCGAAGAAAGCCGTACATTTCCCTAGTTAATAAGAAGAAAAGATTGGAGTTTGCTAGACAATATGTAAACCACTCGGAAAGCTTTTGGGAAGGTGTTTTGTTTTCAAATGAAACAGAAATAAGTTTATTTGGGTCTGATGGCAAACAAATTGTTTGGAGGGAACCAAATACAGATCTCAAGGTTAAAAGTATAAAGTCTACCATAAAACACGGTGTGTGCTGTTGGGGGGTTGTAAGGCTTCAAATGGCTGTGGAAAGTTCGAATTTTGATTTTGTATTTGAATATTTTAAAACGAAATTTACGAAGTTCCGCAGTAAAATTAGGTCTACCTTCGGTTTTCTACTTCCAACAAGATAATGATCCGAAGCACACCTCCTATTTAGTACGCGAATGGTTGCTTTATGGTCGCCGTGGTGTAGTGGGTTAGTGCGTCGACTCCTACGCAGACGGTGCCAGGTTCGATACCCGAATTTACCACCAATCATAATTCACGGCTCCACCTCTTTCGAGTCACTGACAATGCTCAAAGAGTGTTCCTGTCTAGAAAAAGCTTCTCAACTTCGCCGTTCGGAGTCGGAATTAAACTGTAGGTCCCTTCCACGCGTGAGAGAACAATAGCACGCACAACACGAGTGGTTGCTGAGAAGCTAGGCCCTGGCCCTCTACGGGCTGTAGCGCCACCCATATTATTATTATTATGGTTGCTTTATAACGCTCCAAAGCAGCTAAAAACACCCCCACAACTGCCGGATCTTAACCCTATTGAACATCTATGGCACGAAATAAAAGTGCGGGTCAAAGAAAGTACCTGGTCCAATAAGCAGGAGCTAAAAGCTAAAATTCAGGCAACTTGGGAAGGGAATCAGCCATCTTTTACTGAAAAGCTGCTAAAATCCATGCCACGGCGGTTACAAGCTGTCATAGATGCTGAAGGAGGTGCCACGCGTTACTGAAATTTTATTTGTAACTGTTTTTGTATTGTTTTTCAGTCGTAACTCGAATTTACTTTAAGTGTTTGCTCAATTTTGTGTGTTAAAATGAAGTGCCTTTTTTTCATTTTGCTTAGAAATAGCAAGATTTTTTCTTAATTTTCATATTTTTGTCTATGGTTTTTAGCAATTGAAATATGTCAATTCTAACTGCATTTAAGTTTTATTAATTAACTACTTTTTGTAAGGCGAAAAAGATAAAAATATGTTTAAGCTCAAAAGTGAAAAAACAAACTCAGTTCAATACCAAAAGAATTCATAAAAACAATTATAGTTTACACGAGTTAAAAAAACGCGTTAAGCGCGTTTCAAAAATTGCATACCCATATCCACAAAATGCTTAAAATGAGCCGCTATTGGTAAAGCCTTTGTTAGAGCATCGGCTACCATATCTTCAGATCTTAAAAAGTTGACATGGATTATATTTTCAGCTACTGCTTCTCGTATGTAGTGATAGCGGACATCAATACGTTTCGTCCTGACTTGATTGGTCTGGTCTTGTGCTATATGCATTGCGCTTTGGCTGTCACAGTAGATGGCGATGTGCCCTTCATGTAGGGCATACATGCAGCATCCTTAGCCACAGATGATGGTGTGACATATTCTCCCTCGGTACTAGACGTGACAACAATCCGTTGTTTTCGCGATCCCCAATGCATAGCTCCGCCAGCGTACAGAAAAACAAATCCAGATTGTGACCTTCTGTCGTTCGTGTCTGCAGCCCAACTGGAATCCGAAAATGCATGAAGTTGTTGATTCGTTTTCTTGTACGTGAGGCTTGATGTTTTTGTGCCAATTAAATATTTTATAATGTTGAGCCCCGCGTTCCAGTGTTGTCGTCTTAGGTCCCCGATGCACAGTGGTCCCGCAGTGGAAATAAATACCCGAAGTGACACATTTTTCCCCGGACAAATGGTTTATGTTTTTCGATTCTACAAATATGAGAACCTACAAAGCCAAAATTTTGTTGGCTTTGGATCATCCGTTTGGCTGTACCGTTAGCTCAAAGTTTGGACTTTGAAAATTACAAGAATTGACGTATTTTTTAAGCAAATTTGATGTGCCATATTTCCTAAAATTATGTACATTGGAACCTAAAGTAAATTTTTTTTCAAAAGGTGATACATCTTGCTTTCAAACTGCGTTTTCAGTTTTTTCATACTGCTTACCAATTTTTTAAATCAGGCTTTTAAGTAAAGGCACATTTTGAGAGGGGCATTTTAATGTTTGATGGACTATAACAAAAATGCTCCAAGAGTCTCCAACGGGAGACCAACTTTTTCTGAAAGCTAAAAGTATTGTCTATCGATGCTGAAAAAACTAGAGACCACTTTTGACCACTTTGGGAGTACGAGGCATTTAAGTGGAGCAATGTCGTGCATTTTTCGGCATTTCCCTTGCAATGCATGTATTGTGCAAACGCTATGCGAGATGCCGAGGATGTTTTTATCAATGTGAACTAGAATTCTCTAGGTCATAAAATTGTTATAATTATGAAACTAATTGCTTTTATCTTGTTTTGTTTGCGGTGTCATAAATGCATGTCGCAATGGGGCAAAAAAGGGGGGGAATTAGAGTTGACTTTGAGGCATCGGGAATTCGTTTATGATTCCGAAAATATTGAAGATTTCAATTAGGAAGATGACGTTTTGCTTTATATAGATATCGAAAATACTTTAAAAATTGCAGTTACATTCCAGCATTTGTTGTGCAAATTTGAAGTTTTTCGCTATGGCAAGTATTGTATTTGAATATAGATTCTTGTGCGATTACTTTTTGAAACTTAACATCGTGCCAAATTAAACAAATAGTTTTAGAAGTGACAAAAAATCGACCGTTATTAAAGTAAGGCATGAATTGCACTTTACGATGATAGATGGCAAAGTAGCACAGGCTGTGACAAACACGTCTTCTGCAAGTTCATGTGTTATATGTGGCGCGAAACCATCAGAGATGAATTATTTAAAGTTACTTAGAGCAAAACCAAGAAATCAGCTCTAAGATTAGGAATTTCTCCCTTGTACGCTCGCATACGTTTTATGGAATACTTTCTACAGCCTACAATTTGGAGTTTAAAGCTTGGAGAACAACAAAAACGACACAGCCCATACACCAGGCAAGGAAGAGTCAAATTCAGCAGAAGTTCATACAAAAAATGGGTATTAAAGTAGACATAATAAAGCAAGGATTTGGCACAACCAACGATGGGAACACATCTAGAAGATTTTTTGAAGACCCATTATCAACAGAATCAGAAATAATGGAAATAGATGTGCAACTCAAAAAAAGATTCAGTGTTATCCTGGAGACAATATGCAGCAATTTTTGGATTGACCCCGACAAGTTTGGAGCCTATGCCCAGGAAACCACTACAATGGCTACAAATTTATATCCCTGGCAACAGTGCATAAAATTCTGTTCCACGGAGCAGAAATAATATCATCAGCAGCCTTGCCCATCGGATCATTGTCGGAGGAGGCGCAGGAAATTCGGAATAGAGACTTATCGCATTAATAATAGTAGAACATTTTCTCGTTCGGCAACAAATGAAGATGTTATTCATCAAATGTTTGTATCATCCGATCCCTGGATTGCGTATTTAAGGCCAAAAACAAAAGATTCGCTGCCATTTAGTACTTACTGAAGGGCAAGCCTTATTATACTGAATTGCTTAGTTTCTTTAATTCCAAATAAAGTGCACGTTACCAAAACTTGTAAAATTGAATTTATATTTATAAAAAGTGATTACAAATTTGCTTTAAGTCGCAATTTCGAGTCATCGACAATAATAAATAATTATTTTATGCATTTAAACAAAAAAAAGTGTTTTTTTTATTTTTTTAACTTAAGATTACTCCGTTAGCTTATGAGATACCTCAACCATTTTTGAAACATAAAAGATCTCGTAGTACTTGCGCTATATTTCAAATTTCATCAAGATCGGTTACAAAAGGTTCAGATTTATTTCCAACTCCCCCATACAACGGGACCACTGCGCAACGTATTGAGACAGTGCATTTACCACGCATGCGATATCTGGCCTGTTAAAAGTTGATAAATACAACAAGCGTCCGATTAGTTGCCTATACGTAGTTTTGTCGACAGGTGCCCTTTCTCCTTCTGTGTCCGGCTCCTTCTGGAGTTTTATTCCAGCTTGCGCAGGTAGACGTGGTGGCTTTGCTTCACCTAAAGCATACAATTTTATCAAACTGTTGATGTAACCTGTTTGTCCTATGTTAAAGACGCCTACGCATAGTTTTGGTTCACCCAGGTTTCGAATGTCAAAGTCTTCCGATAATTTTGCGCACACTGAAGACCGGTCCTTCGTTGCTAACAGTAAATCATCTACCTAGACGGTAGAGAAACGCTTTCCATTTACCTTGTAGTAGATACATTTGTCGTAAGCTGATGATGTAAATTGAAGTTCTTTCAGGGTCTTGTCTAGTCCCAAATTCCACTGGCGTCCAGACTGTTTTAGGCCATAAATGGCTTTTCTTAGTTTGCAGACTTTATTTCCAGCATCTTCCTGGAAACCATCTGGTTGTTCCATATAGATAATGGTATCTATCTCTCCGTTTAAGTATGCTGCCGAGGCACCGAGATGTTGTACTTGCAATTCGTGCTGTGCTGCTATAGCCAGAGTAAGACGAATGGATGTTGGCCACTGGGGAATAGGTATCGGTATAATCGAGTCCATGAATTTGATCATACCCTCTCGCCACCAATCTCGCCGTCCTTCGGACAATGGTACCATCTGACTGAACTACCTTTCTATCAGTGGGTCTGTCCACTAATTCCCAGGTTCCATTGCGTAAAAGTGAGTCATACTCCTCCTGCATCGCCTGACGCCACTCATCGCGGTTGTCGATGCCTTTGAGTTGCTTCAAGCTCACTGGATCGGCATTGGCTGTGTAAGCTGCATCAATTTCAGTCGGTATACTCTGATTTTGGTCCTCTACAGGTGTTTGTTTTATGGATTCGTTTTTTGGTGACTTCGTCGACTGGTGTTTCTTTAGTCTGTTTTGACGTTGCGAGCTTGAGATTTGAAATCAAAAATGTAATAATTTTCGCGGTCACTTTTATTATTTCCATCGGTGCTCGAGTTTTCGTTCAAAAAACCCACATCTCTATTTTTGATTACGATACGGGTTCCAGGTTTCCAGAGCCGATATGTTCCGTGCTCGCTTTCATCAAAATTGCATCAAATTTTTCTGGATTGCCTCCTTTCTCCAATACGTAGGCGCTGGTTCCGATGCACTTCCGGTCCGGTTTCTTGCTTGCCCATAATTCTTCTGAAGTGGCTTCACCATTTGCCTTCGTTGGGCATCTATTTCTAATAAAAGCCGCAGTAGTCAGCCCGTAACATGTGTAACAAATAGATCATATTTACGAGTTTGCAACGTTTTTGATGGCTTCGATCAAGAAAAGCCGATTTCTACCGAGTAAAGTCATCGTGAGCTTTGCCTAAGCAGACACAAGTATCTCAAGTGGCAAGATGTGTCCGCATTCTGCTTGGAATACTTACTAGTTCGTAGAAAGGCTTGCGGGTGTCGCTACTCACTTTCACTATGACTCAGTTTTGTTTTTATATAATTTGAGCATGCTCAAGGGATTGCTAATACCCTTATGTGTCCGGGGTCAAGACACAGCACGGGCCGAAGGTATGGAGGGAGAAAGGGAGAGGAGGTACCTGTGCACATTGGTCTTAAATATCTGCGGGCTGTAGTCTCTGGCAAATATTAGGCTGGGAAGAGCATTCCATATTAGTGCAGTGCGGCTGAAGAACGAGTCTCTAAATTTAACTGTGCGTCCGAAATAAGGCTTTAGGGTATACTGATGGGCATTCCTCTCGAGACGAGTATTGCGGGTGAATTCCTGGAGAGGAGGAATGCAGTTGGCTAACTTGAGCATCGCTTGTTGAAATAACGAAAAGAAGAGACGGCACGTCGATGTTCGAGCGAGTCTAATGCCAGCGATTTTGTAGTCTCCTATAAGTTTTATCGCTCGCTTTTGGATTCTATCAAGTAGGTGCAGGGTGGTCTTGGGGGCACCAGAACAGATATGAGCGTTATACTCAAGCCTGGGACGGATGTACGCCTTATAAATTAAAGCCAAATCCTCTTCTTCTTCTGCTGGCGCTCCAGTCCAGGGTGGACCTCGGCCTCAACCAGTAGGCCTCTCCATCCGGCACGATCGTTAGCCAGCTGTCTCCAACTGCGCACACCAAGTTGATTGAGGTCCTTCTCCAACTTGGTGCGCCATCGGTTCCGTGGGCGTCCTCTATTGCGTTGTCCCACTGTTTGGGAGTCGAAGACTCTTCGGGCTGGAGCAGTGTTGTCCATGCGCTCTACATGGCCCAGCCATCTTAGACGTTGAATCCGTAGACGCCTGACTAGGCTCATGCCGCTGTACAGCCCGTACAGTTCGTGGTTGAATCTTTTTCTCCAATAACCATCAACGCAAACAGGACCAAAGATTGAACGCAGAACTTTTCTCTCGAAAAGACCAAGTGCTTCTTCATCCACTTTTGAGAGACTACTACCACCGATTGACCACTCCAATGATAATAATAATATAATAATAAGGTTGGCTCGACAGTCCGAGGCGGACCAGGGCCTAGCTTCTCAGCAACCACTCGTGTGGTGCGTGCTATTGTTCTTTGACGCGTGTAAGGGACCTACAGTTTAATGCCGACTCCGAATGGCGAAGTTGAGAAGCTTTTTCTAGACAGGAATACTCTTTGAGCATTGTCAGTGACTTGAAAGAGGTGGAGCCTAGTGTTACCAAAGGTGGTTAATTCGGGTACCGAACCTGGCCCCCTCTGTGTAGGAGTCGAAGCACTAACCCTCTACGCCACGGCGATCCTGTTATCGCTCTTTACTCAGTATAAAGTTCCAACTTTAAAATCCATTTCTGGATATGAACATCCACAACCCAAGCTAGCTCCGATCCAACCAGTGTCCATAACAAATAGTTTCGCATACCAGTGCGTCGTGTGCGAATTTGATTACAGTCGCCACACGGAGGTCTTGGTTCTAGATGTTCTCATTGCCGTGACGTTATTGCTGCCTCAACGTCTTAGGTTCGGTTGATTATGCGAGAAACTTTCATTTCATGGAATCACCTGTCGCCAGCGACTGAGTCACCACCTGCCGTTAGGAAAACACAAATTCGACAATTTGGATGCTATGCATGGACTTCTCCTCAACCATTTGCCTAATGCCTTGAGGATTAAGCGAGGCAGAAGATTGCCGACAAACCGACGGTCATAATCTGTTTATAAACATGGACTGAGACACTGACTTGCTAAACAGAACACTATTCCAAGAGTTATGACTTCAATATCACTTGTTGTTGCTCTATTTCGAAGCTCTGTCAGTGTCTTCAAGCTTTAGTATGCAAAGTAACCCCTTTCGGCGAGAAGTCTAGTCATCAGCAACAACAAGCTGGACTTACGTAATGAACGGAACAAATATCACAATTTCAAACAATCCGCACCCATTTACAATCGGAAATATATTTATTCGCCAAAAGTCCTTCAGTTGGTAGACTTGTACAGCGTACGTTCGAACATCAAAAGAAGCGTTAGGACTTGGTCGAGCGTGCCGTTTCCGTGTGTGAGGAAGTAGAGGCTTTAGCTGAAGGTGAGCCACACACGAAGACCAGAAATTTGTATTCCAAGCCTCGCTTGTTGATATTTTATGCTTTTCTTTCATACAGTCAGTGTCGTGATAATTCGGACTGATATATATCCAATGTCGTTTGTACCTTGTGGTGGTCGACGAGGTGTAGTGGGCATTCGACTTGTCCGCTGGGTGTTTAGGTTCCATTCGAACCACTTGCATATTTCAAGGTTCGACTTCTGATTCTCAAAATTCCCCGTTCGGGGTCGGTGTGAAGCTAAAGGTCCCTTCCAGGTATAAGAGCCGAAAGCAACGCGAATGGTTGCTGTCTAAGCTTGGGACAGATCCACTTCGGAATACAGCGCCACCTCTACTATTTAATGTAAGCAGAATTTTTTAAGAGGCGGAGGACTTTTTAGGTAAAGTAAAATACAGAAAATTATTTGAATACCCATGGAAATCGATTTATCGGAGAGATTGCATTTTTAATTGAATCAGTGGTAAGACCCATGCTATTGTTCTGTAACGCGTCGCGATTCGGTGGGACGCTCTAGATAAAAATAAGAACTGCCTAGCTTCAAATACACTATCCGACGGAATAATGAAGAACCCTTCCCTAGCTTCAAATACACTCCCAAACATTCCGCCGATAAATCTCTTCGCCGTGGAGGTCGCAGGCAGCACGGCGTGCAGTTTACCTTCGAACACTCTACCATCCTTGATAAATGTGGATCCCTACCAGGCAATACTGACCCCATGATACCGAAGCGCAGAATTTCTCAAACAGCATACGTTCCAGGTCTTACTGGACGTCTGAACACCAGATGCTGGACGATCGTCTGCGAGTCTTCACAGAATGATCGAAGATGTGGCAAAGGAGTGGGTGTGGAATCTACTCGAAGGATCTGAATTGCCAACTGTCATTCCGAATACCAAATCACTGTAGCTTCTCTCAGGCAGAAACTGAGGAAACTCTGTCCTGGCTGAGAAAGCATGTAATATTAAGCATAATATCGGATCTATTCGGATCTATTCGGATAGCCAGACAGCGGCCAGACATGCAGTCACAATTAACTCCAAGACGTTCCTCAGTTTGCCACCTATCTCTTAAGATGGCCAAGTATTTCAGCATCCAACTAATGTGGATGCCAAAGTGACATTCCAGAGAATTACGAAGCATACGCACTCGCTATAAAGGACACCCTCTCAACACTCTTTTCGGACGGGAAACTGCCATCCATACCTGTCGCTACTTAGATGGTCTTCCTGGGTGCCTCATCACAAAACAATTTGGCCTACTCTTGATTCTAAGCGCTCACGCGACCTGGTCAGACTGAGTAAGCCGAATTGTAAGATTCTCATCGGCGTCATAACCGGGAATTGAACCAATGGCATAGACGTTTCCAGACAACGCAGAAGTTTGCAATTGCAGTGCATCTCGCTCTCTCTCAGATTTAGTCACTTGGACGCTCCATATCCCCAAGACTTGGCAGAACTAAGTAACATCAACATCAGTCTCTGGAGCTCAAAATGGTTTGCGGATTAGAATCGACTAGATGCTTGTGTTATCGCAACGGGCCTTCTCTGGGTACCATTAAAAGTAGTAAACCTATCCGACCTAACCAATCCTTATTTGAATGTAATGACATTAGCGTGTGTCCAATTAGCGTAGGTCCAATTATCACATACTTTGTTACACCGATTTTTCGACCTACGCGAAATAAATAACTGAACTTCGTAATTTTTTTTTTAATATATTCTCTTTATTATATATATTCTATTATAATTACGGTTTTAGTTCTTTATTTACTATTAATAATACGGCCGCTGTCTTAAGCAGGGCTGCACCGTACTATCCGGATGAGAGTTTACTATGAACTACCACTCAGATCGAATCGAATGCCCGAAGAAGGTTTTGTTATTTTTAATATTTCAACACGGTCCCCCAATTGACTTGATTGGGCTTACATTCTTCAAGAGGTCAGCCGAATGCATTGGTTTTATTCTCCCTATTTCTCAATAGGTTAACCGAATGCATTGGTTCACTTTCCTTGTTTACTCATTCGGTCATCGTTACTTTTATGGGTCACATAAAAGTGATGACGATAAGAATTTATGGTGTGCAATTGAAGAATGCAAACACAAGCAAGTATGGTGACACATTGTATATTTTTATTTTTAAGAATTACGACCAATACTTAACTCCTCCTTCCTTAGAGAAAGTTTTCTCCTGGAAATTTTGATTTGAGGGTTTCGTTTGTTTTTTTCCTTGCTCTTCTGTTAAGCTATCAATTTTAATTTTAATTTTACCGGTACTTCTGACATTCTTGTACATTACGATTCCAATGATACTTATACCAATAATAATTATTAACATGGATGTACCAGAGATTAAATAGGTTTTTACTTTGTGGTATTGAACTAATTCTAGGTTATGTCTATTTTCAATTTCTTGTAGTTCCTTAAATTTTGTAAACACCGTATTGATGGTGGCATTTTCTTTCATTATTTCTTCATAATAGAATTGAAATGTATAATTAGTTTCTTTGTTCTTAATTATAGCGTCATTGATTTTAATATTACAATTCTGAATATTAACAATAAGATTTCCAGCAAAAGTTAAATTTCTAGAGTCACAATTATTTTGTACGGTTACATTTTTAGCGTTTTTAATAATATAAGTTCTTTCGTTCAGATTAATAATTTCAAAATTATTATTGATCCTCATTAAACAATTTTGCTTACTAATACAATCATTTCTCTCTTTTAATTCGTTAACATTAATTTTCTCCTCGTTATATTTATACTCTTTTCCTTCGTTTACAATTACAACAAAGGGTTCTAAGTCAACTTCTTGTTTTTCTCGATTTGGTATTGGTACGATTATTTTAATTGGACGTGTTATAATCTCTTCTGGTATTTTCAAAGCTATAATAATGGCATCATCTGTATATTTCATTACCCCTGACTTAATATTTCTTAATTTGCTCCAATTCATATCTGTCATGATTAGTTCGTCCTTAGTGAGTAAGCTAGGGTGGGTTATTCCCATTTTCGCTGCAGCTATCGTGTCTAACAAATTATCAATTACTCTTTCTAACATCTGTAATCTAGTTAGTATTTCGGTTCGTTGTAGGCGTTTAAGTATCGTATTTTGTAACTGTTGGTTTTCATTCTGATAGCGTTCTATTTCTTCCCTATCTCTCAAAACTAAGTCTCTTATGTTTTTTATGTTTCCGTTTAATTGAGTATTAATTTTGATTTGCTTGTTTAGTTCCTGAATTGCATTCTGATTGTTAGTGTCAGTAGCTTTTATGTGTTCTTCTATTTCTTCCCTATCTGAGTTGTCCATAGTACCGAACAACCATTTCTGAGCCGTTCCTACTATATTTACGAGACCTCTTTTTGATCTTGTCTTATGAGGCATGATACTATGTATTTTTGTAAAAATTGTATTACATTCCTTTCTTATTTCTGAGTCTTGTCCTACAATTTCAAATTTTTTTATTTCCTGTAAGGTGTCTATCAACATTTTTATTTTTACTATGTGGATGATGGTTTGGGTTTGGTTGATGATTTCTCCTTCACCCATGCTTATCGTTGTGAATCCGTTGTCACTTTCGATTGGTGTTATTACAAGTGCTGCTTGTACTAGGTTCATTGGTGTCATCAGGAGTAGCAGCATCAGTGTGAGTACCTACAAATTGTCTTGGTCGTTTAATATTTGATGTATGTACTCTATCTAGGTTTTTAAATCGAAAATTGGGTTCATTTTTGTGTCTCACATGTTTATAATTCTTTATATAACCAAATGATCTTCTTTCTATATAATCTTCCCTATCTTGGTTCCTTTTGTTTATAACCTTGGTTTTTTTCATTTTTAGCTTGGTTACTAATGCTTCTATATTTGTATGTTGAGCCTGTTCTGGTGACATACCTATCGTAGTATGATACCTTTTGTTATAGATTTGAAAAGCTCTAAACATTTTGGTATTTACTGATTCTGCCTGGTTCATGCTAAGTAGTATCTCAGCTATAGTACTATGTAAGCGTTCAACGTCTGCATTGCCTGTATGTGAGTTCGGTTTAGTGAAATGCACTTCGATATTTCGTTCCCTAAGAAATTCTCTGATGTATGTTGTATTAAACTCGTTATCCGTAATTATTTTATAGGGTGGACCTTCTCTAGTTAAATGTTCTGTGATAGCGTCTGTTTTGTGAATGTGATTTTTACTTTCAAGTCTGTATACATACCCTTTCTTTGTCAGCTTGTCAATCATTGTCAAAAAAATGTGTTTATGAAAATGGTAGATATCTATGTGAACTATTTCGTTAGGTTTACTAGGTGTTTCTGTTACTTTGAATTTCCCTTGAATAGGTTTCCTCTCGTATTTAGCCTTTTGACATACGTCGCAATTGTTTATAATTTGTGTAATTATCCTTGTAAGTTTAGGGTAGTAAATCTGTTGTTTTAACGTATTGTAGGTCTCTATGATTCCTGAGTGTTGACTTTCCCTGATATGGTATATGGAGACCTGTTTCCTAAGTCCTTAAGTCTCTAACTCTCCGTGTTAGTTTAATCAATTTAACCTTTCTATTTCCTGACTGCAAGTTCATGAGTAACCGTTGAATTTTGTTAAAGTCAGATTCTTGTACTTCAGAATAAATACCGCTAACTCCTGGGGCAATTTCTTTGAGTTGTTCTGTTATCGTCTCAATAGGGTCCGAGGCTCTGATATATAAAATTCTTTTACCATTTAGTGTTTCCACTTTTGGTTCTTTGTCATAACTCACAATAATTTGTTGTTTATATATATTGACAATACCTTCTTTAATAGGTATGTGATCAGATTGTCCTTCCGCTGTCGATTGACCCGTTCTGCTATCAGAAATTTGATTCACTTCATTGTTTTCTTTCTCAATTCTACTTAAAAAGTCGGCCACTCGATTTTCTTGACCTTTGAGATATTCAATATCGTAATCAAATTCTTGTAATTTAAGTAACCATCGTTGGTTGCGTTGTGAGAACTCTGCACCATTATATTTTTTATTCAAATATTTTATGGGGAGATGATCAGTTGTGATCTTGAATTTATTTCCCCACAGATAGGGTCTTAGTTTGGATACACTCCAGACAATGGCTAGAAATTCTTTATCGGTTACGGAATAATTTCTTTCATGCTCGTTCAGAGTCCTAGAGATATAGCAAACCGGTTGTTTGTCCTGTGTTAGGACAGATCCGATGGCAAAGTTACTGGCATCGGTGTATAAATGAAATGGTTTTTCGAATTCTGGAAATTTTAGGATTGGTTGTGTTATCAATTTGTTTCGGAGTGTTTCAAACGCATTCACGTATTCAGGATCACTAATATTTATTTTGGTGTCCTTTTTGAGATACCTAGTCATTGGATATGCAATTTTTGCATAATCCTGAATGAATTTCCTGTAGTAGCCAGAGGCTCCTAAAAAACTTCTAAGTTGTTTTTCTGTGTGGGGTAGTGGGAGGTTTCTGATTATACTGATCTTATTACCATTAGGCATTATTCCCTTTGGTGTTAATATGTGACCTAGGAATTCGGTTTCCTTCTTGAGGAATGAACATTTGCTAATTTGTAGTTTTAAATTATGTTTCTGCAAAACTCGAAGGATGTCTCTGAGGTTTTTCATATGTTCTTTTAGGGACGTGGAGAATATCAAAATGTCATCTAAATAAACGACACAAATTTTGTTTATATATTCTCTTAGTATGTGGTTCATTAGTCGCTGAAAAGTGGCTGGTGCATTTTTAAGTCCAAAAGGCATACGGACATACTCGTATAATCCTTGTGGAGTAATAAACGCAGTTTTCGCTATGTCAGCTGGGTGCATCAAAATTTGATGGTAACCTTTTGCTAAGTCAAGCGTCGAGAAATAGACCGCTTTTCCTAACTTATCGAAGAGGTTTTCTATATTTGGCAGAGGAAATCTGTCATCTTCAGTAATTTCATTTAAAGCCCTATAGTCAACACAAATGCGGTACTGTACTTGACCATCTTTGTCTGGCTTTTTAGCAACTACAACGATCGGAGAAGCATGTCTACTCATGCTTCTTCTTATGATACCTTGTTTTTCCATCTCTTTGATTTGCTTAGCTACTTCTTCTTCGTGTTTCTTTGGTAATCGGTAACTTTTTGCATGTAGTGGTTTGTCTTCTTTAAGGTGAATTTCATGTTTTATTTCCGAGGTATGAGTTAACATGTCGCCTTCCTTATATTGGATGTTTCTAAATTCGTCTAGCAGTGAGGTCAATGCTGTCGTTTCTTCGCGATTAAGGCTGCCGAAGTCAGGATTGCCTTCCTCTAGGTAGTTGCATGCCAACTCGTGTCCTCGTTCTATCTTTAGAATGGTCTGATTTTTTAAAGTTATAGTTCCTTTCTCAAAATCAATGGTTTCAATGATATTTTTAAGGACATCCATTCCTAGGAGTATCGTATAGTTTTTATTTTCTAAAGCCTGAGCGTAAGCTTTAATAAAAGTATTATCGCTGTAACCGAATTCTTTTGGTATTGGAAACTGAATTATTGCAGTATTCCTGATTACGCTACTATTAATGGTCTTTATCTCTAGCTGTCGGGTGTCTAGAATTTTATACGGTGTCATGTCGAGTTTACTAGTATTTATGATAGTCATAGCACTGCCAGTGTCTACTAAAATATAGTGTCGTTGGTTCTGAATTTCAGTGGCGACTGTCATTAATTGTCCGAGGCTCAGTTCAGAAAAACCGGCGGTTCTACTGAGTTAATGTCCTGACGGATCGGTTCCTGACTTGTTTGGATATTATTGGTATCCATTGGTTCTAGTCTATTCTGTCTATTCTGTATGGAGTGGTTCTGGAAAGGTCTCTGTGAAGTAGTGTGATTTTGGTAACGATACTCATTTTGTCTAAACCTTCCCGAATGATTTTGTCCACCAAAATTATTATT
The DNA here is from genome assembly GCA_964034865.1 of Eristalis intricaria. Taxonomy (NCBI): domain Eukaryota; kingdom Metazoa; phylum Arthropoda; class Insecta; order Diptera; family Syrphidae; genus Eristalis; species Eristalis intricaria. The sequence goes on along the minus strand of OZ035873.1, from coordinate 109,062,248 downwards.
GTGACCATTATTGTAACTGGGTCGTCGTTCCTTGTCGGGGAGACTAAACCTATGATTTTTGTTTTGGTTATTGTAATTTGCCGTGGTTCTAACTATTTCACTATTCCTTAAATTTCCATTATCGTATCCTATGTAGGAGAATAAAATACTCTTTATTTCATGTAAATCATACAGATTCCTAATTTCTCTGGCTAAATTCCCTATTGTTAATTCTCGTATTTTGTTTATTATAATATTATAGTACAATAGTTTTTCTTGTTCCTGATTGTCACAGAATACTACATATGTATTTACTTTGCTTAAAAGGTATTCTAATTTATTGGTCAAATCATATATTGAACTCACTTTCATATTGCTGATTTCCTTCGTAAGATCGCTGCTGCTGATGACCGGTCGATAGTGTTGTTTAAATAACTCCTTCGCCTGTTCCCACGAAGTGACTCCATTGATGATCAGTAGGTCCATAGCTCGACCTTTGATTTTCACTTGTTGTATGATGTTCCAGGTGGCTTGGTAATCTCCAATAGTATTCCGAAGGTGGTTCTCTATCATTACGATGAAGTGCATTAGGGATTCGCTATCCCCATCGAATTCGGGTAAGTATTGAATTTCCCGTAACACGTTGCTCCCATGACTCGGCTGTGGTATTCTCGCCACTATAGCCATTATACTATTTAGGATATCCCGGTTGGATACCTCAGGGATGACGTTTGGATTTTCTGCCATATTTCCCGTTTCACTATTACTATATGCCAACAACTTCCACTACGGTTTTAGAAGGGTTTCACTATACACAATCTTTTCCCGTGTTTTTTTTTTTTTTTTTTTTTTTTTCGTTCGTCGAAAATTGCGGTTAAGGAAATGCGAATTGAACTTTCTCAATGTGGATCAGGATAGTTGTACCTGATCCTACCGACTGCGCCAAATAAATAACTGAACTTCGTAATTTTTTTTTTAATATATTCTCTTTATTATATATATTCTATTATAATTACGGTTTTAGTTCTTTATTTACTATTAATAATACGGCCGCTGTCTTAAGCAGGGCTGCACCGTACTATCCGGATGAGAGTTTACTATGAACTACCACTCAGATCGAATCGAATGCCCGAAGAAGGTTTTGTTATTTTTAATATTTCAACACGGTCCCCCAATTGACTTGATTGGGCTTACATTCTTCAAGAGGTCAGCCGAATGCATTGGTTTTATTCTCCCTATTTCTCAATAGGTTAACCGAATGCATTGGTTCACTTTCCTTGTTTACTCATTCGGTCATCGTTACTTTTATGGGTCACATAAAAGTGATGACGATAAGAATTTATGGTGTGCAATTGAAGAATGCAAACACAAGCAAGTATGGTGACACATTGTATATTTTTATTTTTAAGAATTACGACCAATACTTAACTCGCGCGACCTCGTTCGGGAGACTGACGGACCAGCCGTGGAGAAAGGCCGTGGTCTTGTTGTTGGTTAAATTTTGATATGGGCGCTACGCGATTGACCTCCCGCACGATCCACCACTCCTTGAACCGCGACAATAAGATGGTAGTCCGCTTTTTAATTTTCTTCACAATTTTATTCAATTACAACTTATACTACTAACTTATACAATTTTTGTTTTGATTAAACTAACATCAAATTAAAAAAAAAAAGAAAAAAAAACTCAATACTCCAGAAAGAAAAGAAAAATAAATTATCAAAACGCAAGAATCCAAAACAAGAAAGAAAAACAAATGGTTGTCTTTATAGGGATTCGAACCCTGTTCCCACCGATCTGGAACGAAAATTGTGCGAGCATGAACGCGCATCGCCAACGCCTCTTCCTTCTACTCGAATCGATTTAGCATTACTGACCGTTTCGATTTTCACCGCACACCCGGTTATAGACTGGTCTTGGACTAGTTTTACCTCAGGTCTTTTATTTTAAGATAATCCGCGATCTCATGCCGGCCTCATGCACTACTTGTCGGGTGTGTCGTGTTATGGGAAATCCTCCCTCTGGAATGTTTCACTGGGATGTTGTCTTAATAACCGGGTGTTGCGCGAATACTCATCTGGCCGTCCAACTGCCGTCAACTCGTCAACACAACAAGAATAGGCGGGAATGAAAAGCCTCGAATCACTGTAATCCAAATATAAAATACGTAAGCCCAAAATTAACCTGTTTCGCCCGCAGACGAGAAATCCCTCTTACCTTCCTTCAATCGTTCTATACCTAAGATGGGTTCACTGTCATGAAAACTGCTTTGTTCTTGGCGCCCAACGTTCCATCCACGAAGTCAGAATGCGATTGAAGTGGATAGGTCCAGCTGTCCTCTGCATCGGCTGTACTTTGGAGAGTTGCAGATCTGCACAACATCATGCCATCTGCAGAGCCGCTAATTCCCAATTTACCTCTTCAGCCACTTCGAGGTCATGGAACCATAATTGGAGGAACTTGGAACAACCGAAAAAAAAAGAAACACAAGAGTCCTAACGATCCGAGCTAGCGCTAGAACCACAGCAACGGACGAAAGAAAACTAGTGACGTAATGTCACGTCACACACTACACCCTAAACACAATTAAGTAAATACTATTAACGTACTAATAAGTCGTCTTCCGAGTTCAAGTGTAGCAGGAAAAAGTACTATCGTACCACAGCAAATGAGTCAAAGGCAGGATCTTGAAATGGTGCTGCTTGGGAAAAGGTTGATGGCGCTCATGACAGACCACAAGCTTCATTTAAGCAGAGACTCCTATGCACTACACTCGTTTTCCATGTCTCTGATATCCTGATGGAATCGCTCCCCATGTTCATCGCTAAAAGCCCCACAATTTTCCGGAAAAAAAGTCCAAATGTGAATACAAAAAGTGGATTTTGGTGATGTTGCCAACATATTTTCGACAAGTTCTTCAAAATTGTCAATCCTCTTATTTCCCAAGAAGTTTTTAGCGACAAGTCGAAAATTGTTCCAAGTTTTTTTTCTTTACCAGCTATAAGAGAGTCAAGGTTATAATAATATAATATGGGTGGCGCGACAGTCCGAGGCGGACCTGGGCCTAGCTTCTCCGCAACCACTCGTATTGTGCGTGCTATTGTTCCTTCACGAGTGGAAGGGACCTACAGTTTAATGCGGACTCCTAACGGAGAAGTTGACGAAGCTTGTTTTAGACAGGAATACTCTTTGAGCATTGTCAGCGACTCGAAAGAGGCGGGGCCGTGAGTTATCAAAGGTGGTAAATTCGGGTATCGAACCTGGCACCCTCTGCGTAGGAGTCGACGCACTTACCCACTACCCCACGGCTATCCACTACGCGTCAAGGTTATCATGTTTAAGTAAATTTCTTATTTGAGGACCGACAAATATGCCTTCCTTGATTTTAGAAGGTATTGAAAATCAGCTCCAGTTTTGTCCATTGCTTTCACGAAATTTTTCATCAGCCCTAGTTTTGTATATGCAATGGTGGAAGTAACACTTTATTTAGATCAACTTAAGGGTTATATTTAACATTTTTTTTTGCCCAGGTTGAAGTGATTGACGATGAGGCCATACCTTTCTTTTGTAATGCTTTTCTCTATCACGACTATGCCATTCGTAAATAAAACAACAGACTTTTGTATAGCCTAATTGTAGGCCAAGCAACAAAGCAACGATTTTGAAATGTCCGCATGTCCTTGCCATTGGTGTTCATCATACATAATCTGCAGCAGAAAGGTTCTCAAATTTTCATAGGACTCTTTGAAATATGAACTGCATGACCAATAGGAATAGAAGGTAAAATATTTGTGTTACGTAACAAAGCGGCTTTTGAGCTTAATTAGGAGCTGTCTAATAAAAGTCTCCATTCACTCTGCGTATATGTATGTAATGTTTGGGGCTCCCACCAAACCATTGACATCTTTGCAGAAAACGCAACTTTCAGCAATTTCAAAATATTGTGCCAACTCTTTTTGTCTAGTGCGGAAACACGTTATAAGCCACTTTCTTAAAGGTTCCATTGTTGCAGTCTCGAGTCTAAAAGTTCTGATTTCTTCTTCGGCAATTCTCAGTCCCTCACAAGATCATTTAACACAGCTTGAGTGATCCTGATCAGACTGAGTAAGCCAAATCGTAAAATTCTCATCGGCGTCATAACCGGGCATTGTTCCATTGGCATAGACAACGCAGAAGTAACGAAAGAAGAAACTATTCTTTGTAATTGCAGTGCATCTCGGTCTCTCTCTCAGATTTAGTCACTTGGCAGAATTATGCAACATCAACATCAGTCTCTCGAGCTGAAAATGGTTTGCGGATTAGGATCTACTAGATGCTTGTGTTAACAGAACAGGCCTTCTCTGGGCCTCTCTGTGATGATGTAATGGGTACTTCGTATTCTGACACTGAAGAAATTGATGGCTAAGTAGGAGTGATTTAGACAGATAGATATTTATTTCTTCGTTTCAAAAATTTTTACATGGTTTGCCAACACACAATTTACATACAGTGATATGATGATATTTAATACATCTTTCAACTTAGAAAGTAGTTTTTTATTGTTAAGAACTATTTATTAAATTTTGAGTATTTTGGAGGGTAAACAACGGGGAAAAAAAACCCTCATATAAAAAAAAAAAAGTCCGAGGAAAACATAAAAAAAAATGTATAATATAATATAAATATGCAATAAAACAATTAAATAAATATATAAATATGTAAATAAATAACAAATAAACAAATAACAAGTAAATAAATAAGAACGAATAAGATGTAAATAAATCCATAAGAAAGGAGACCCCTTTGACTGCTCCAACTATAGAGGGGATAAGTCTCCTGAACATCGCCTACAAGATCTTCTCTGCCGTTTTGTGTACTCGCCTGAAGCCGTTTATAAATAACCTGATAGGTCCATATCAGTGTGGCTTCAGGCCAGGGAAGTCCACCATCGACCAGATTTTCACACTACGGCAGATCCTGGAAAAGACCCAAGAAATGCAAATCGACACCCACCACCTTTTTGTCGATTTCAAGGCCGCATATGACAGCGTGCATAGGGACGAGCAATACAACGCCATGTCTAGTTTTGACATTCCTGCCAAACTCGTCAGGTTGTGCAGGATGACGATGGAGAATTCTCGCTGCTCCATCAAGGTCGGTAACGAACTCACCGAGACATTCAATGTCAAAAAAGGATTTAGACAAGGTGACGCGCTGTCATGTGATTTCTGTAACATCATCCTGGAAAAGATCGTGCAAGACTCACACGCCAGCACTAGAGGCACGATCTTCCAGAAGTCCGTACAACTGTTAGCATACGCGGACGACATTGACGTGATTGGCAGAACACAGCGAGCCGTCAATGAGGCGTTTGCTGGCATTCAGGCGGAGGCGGCTAAAATGGGTCTAGCGGTGAATGAGGGCAAAACGAAGTATATGCCGTCATCAAGAAAGGACACTCAACATCGACATCTTGGACAGAGCGTCACAATGGGCAGCTATAACTTCGAGGTAGTCAAGGACTTCGTCTACCTCAGCTCCGCAGTAAATAGTACAAACAACATCAGTACCGAGATCAAACGCAGAGTAACTCTTACCAACCGCTGTTTCTATGGGCTCAAGAGGCAATTGAATAGTAGAGCCATCTCTCGAAGGACCAAGCTTACCCTATACAAGACCTTGATCATCCCAGTCGTGCTGTACGGCGCGGAGGCATGGACAGTCTCAGAAGCGGATGAGGAAGTCCTTGGTCTCTTCGAGAGAAAAGGTCTGCGCGCGATCTTTGGTCCTGTTTGCATTGACGGTTTCTGGAGAAGAAGATTCAACCACGAACTGTACGGGCTGTACAGCGACATGAGTCTAGTCAGGCGTCTTCGGATCCAACGCCTAAGATGGCTAGGCCATGTAGAGCGTATGGACAAATCAGCTCCGGCCCGGAGAGTCTTCGACTCCGAACCCGTAGGACAACGCAACAGAGGACGCCCGCGTTTAAGGTGGCGCACCCAGGTGGAGAAGGACCTCAACCAACTTGGCGTGCGACACTGGAGGCAGCTATCCAGAGACCGTGCTAGCTGGAGAGGCTTGTTGGTTGAGGCCCAGGTCCACCCCGGACTGTAGCGCCAAATGAAGAAGAAGAATATGTAAATAAATAGATATAATATATACAGATAGGTAAATAAACAGATAAATAAATAAATAAATGAATAAATAAATAAATAAATAAATAAATAAATAAATAAATAAATAAAAAAATAAACAATTTAATAAATTAATAACAATAATTACGAAAAAAAAAATAATACAATATGTATAAATAATTAGATAAATAAATAAGAAATAGAAAAAAAGGAGAAGTTAAATGTTAAATATTTCGACCAATGCTAAGTGACATTAAGCTCGTTAACGAGTGGATTTTCAGGTATGTTACATCTTATAAAAAAAGAGTTAGTTAGCCTTTCTATTCTTTCAGAGATCAATTCAACATTTGCTTGTCGATGCAATTCACAAGTAGAATAGTACCAAGGTAAGTTAAACATCATTTTTGAAAGTTTATTTTGCTGGATTTGTAACTTTTTAATATGACACTTAGCACAATTTCCCCACACAGGACAACCATAGAGCAGGAGTGCTTGAAATATGACTTTATGTATAATTATTTTATTTTGATCGGACAAGAGAGATTTTCTATTTATGAAAGGGTATAGTATTTTTACAGCAATGCTTATTTTGTGCAGAGTTTTTGTTATATGTTCTTGAAAAGTCAGTCTTTTATCAAGATGTATACCCAGGTATCGAAATGTGTTCTTCCAGGCTATCGGCTGCCCAAGAACCATGATTTGATCAGATGGGAGGAAACAAGGTTTTCTTTTTCTGGTGAAAAAGATTGCTTGAATTTTTTCCCACGTTCAATTTAATTTTCCATTTTTTACAATAATCACAGAATACTTCCGCCGCATTTTTAAGATTCGTCTCAATATTGTGACCGAACTTATGCGACGAAAGTATCGTTGTGTCATCAGCATATGTCGCAAATTCACATCCTGGTAGGTCCGGAAAGTCGGATGTATACAAATTATATAGAGGTGGTCCTAGGACCGAGCCTTGAGGGACACCAGCGGGCACAATTAACGAATTAGACGAGCTATTATTCACAAAAACTTTAAAATTACGATTTGACAAGAAACTTTGAATAACTTTGCACAAAATTAAGATAGAGCATCTTAAATATAAGTCCATTGTGCTAGACGGAGTCAAATGCTTTCTCTATGTCGAAGAGTAACATTCCCGTCGACTTTCCTTCACATCTATTTTATCTTCGTTGACGTCTATGTTAGGATGTCTTGGAATCGGGTGAAGATTGTTGTGCGGCAGAGGACGCATATTTGGATACACTATGACATTCTCCTTTTTTTTTAGAAATACCCTCGCCTTTTCCAAATATATGAGTTGGCAGACAGAAATAACAATCACTTCCTTGACTAGTTGTCAGATTGACTAGTCTCGCTCCTGCATTGATACTGCGAAACGAAATGACTTTTTTTTCCATTCAGCCAATTTTTCAAACCTGTAGCACACGCATTACAGCAAAAATGAGAAACCCAGGTCTTGTTCTGGTGTATTATATCCTCTCCAAAGTAGTGATGATAGGCTTTTTTATTGTAGGTGTTATAGTATTATAGTTTTCGAGACATTTTGCTATAAAAAATAATTACTTTTAACACTCTTTTATTTTTCATTACTAGCGTGTTAAAAATTATTGATTCAGAACAGAGCACTAAAACACAATATCCCAACCGCCGAACCACGCCCAACCCCCGATCCTGGAGGACGGGGTCCTCGTTTAAGCCCTTGGACAAGGGGACCGCTGCATACATTGCTTCACCTCTAAGCGGTTGCTATAAAGGCTATGTCAACTTGACCAGTGCATTTAACGGGGATCGTTGCTGGCATCTCGCCAAGTTGAGAGCAGTCAACATCTTTGCCCTGGATACACAGGCCCATGCCCCCAAGCAAATGTTTGCAAACTTAAAATCAAAACACCCTTGTTAGAAAAATTGCCAACAGCGACCTTGTAAAGTTAAGGGTTTCTACTAGTTTACGTGTGCGTTTGAAAAACAACGTACGTTGCGTAGTCTGCAGACCAACTACCCATGGATTATCTAGTGCTTTCAGTCATCAAGACTAAGCTGTCTTGCATCTGCGATGACTTGGTCTTTATGCCGGAGATTTGGTCTTCTCGAACCAGGAAGCTCAGATTCGAAGATCCTATTTGCTGGACACGCCAGGTTTCGATTCCATTCAGCAAGACTGACAAAATGAGAGTCTTGCAGACGTTGTGGATAATGAATGAATAAGAGTCAGCACGCATAGCTCCAACCTATATAATCGCGTCCAGTAATCCCTTCGAAAGAGGTCACCTCCAAAAAATGTGTCTTGGCATGAACTCAATGCCCGGGCCGCGCGATCATTGTGAATCTACACAGACCACGCATGAGACCCTTCATCTGCGAAATGAATCACAGATTAATTGAAAAATCTCTCCGAGATCACTGCCTGTGCCAGTTCTTATTCAGCCGCATTTCGGGGAACTACCAAATCGCCCCTACTCCAATGTTCATGCAATAAAACTTGTTGGCGCTTATTCCGAAATGTGTAATTCAAATGAACACGTCGTTACGAAAAATGCTGTAACTGTTGTTTTTTTTTTTATTTTTTCTGAACAATGGCGAATCACTCGACGACCTGAACCCGATCAAGTGAACCCGAAAAAAACGAAGACAAGGAGAAGAATTGGCGAAGCCATTACAAGCTGGCGAGTCTCTCTCTCTCTCGAAGTGGAAACGATTCTTATCAAGCGTCTCAGCGCACTTATGGGCGAGTCATTGAAATGCTTTCTGCCGATGAAATGGTGATTAAAAGTGCGAAACCGAGACCGTACTCAAAATCTAGCGATAGGGGCGCTAAAGAGGAGAAGTGGCCTTTTAAAGCTGGAAAGGCGCAAATGAAATACTCGTTGTTAGTAGCTCTTTCAGACATCTTCAACTTTGCTCTGGAGGTTTTGACTCGCCTCTTGTGCGTACGATGGGCCTTGAGATGATCAATCTTCTTGGAATGTTGTTGCTGAACGACGAGTGGCTTCGCGTGTAATCTGCTTATGATGGTGCAAAGGACAGGTGCGCTGCTTAGCTTTTCAAATGCAAAAGAAAGACGAACTTGAAGGGGTCCCTGGGTCTTGTGGTGACAGAAACCAATATATGTTGATTTACAACAGTGTGTCTTCAATTACCGGTGAGCATGTTGAATCGGTCTAAAGTCCGAAGCCAATTTAATTGAAATAGTTTGAAGACGTTGATTGAGGTTCAGAACGGCTTCTTTACAAAAACAATAAAATCGGAACGGCATAGTACCTTCGGAATGTGAATATTGTTCGACTTCATGATGCTCTTTAGAAGCCGCTGCATTTCTGTACCAGTATCACAATGAGACTGGACGTTGTTAAGAATTGTTTTTACTTCTTGCAATCTGAGCCCAAACTCGTCAGGTCAGGATGACGAAGGAGAATTCTCGCTACTCCAACAAGGTCGGTAACGAACTCACCAAGACCTTCAATGTCAAACAAGTTTTTAGACAAGGCGAAGCTCTGTCATGTGACCTTTTCAACATCATCCTGGAGAAAATCGAGCAAGACTCACTAGAGGCACGATCTTCCAGAAGTACGGACAACTGTTAGCATACGCGGATGACATTGACGTGATTGGCAGAACACAGCGAGCCGTCAATGAAGCGTTTGCTGGCATTGAGGCGGAAGCGGCCAAAATGGGTCTAGGGGTGAATGAGGGCAAAATGAAGTATATGCTGTCACCAAGAAAGGACACTCAACATCGACGTCTTGGACAGACCGTCACAATGGGCAGCTATAACTTCGAGGTAAGAACTTCGTGTACCTCGGCTCGCAAATGAACAGTACGAACAACACCAGTACCGAGATTAAACGCATAATTACTCTTGTTAACCGCTGTTTCTATGGGCTCAAGAGGCAATCGAGTACTAGGGCCATCTCTCGAAGGACCAAGCTGTCTTTATACAAGACCTTGATGATCCCAGTCCCGCTGTACGGCGCGGAGGCATGGACAGTCTCAGAAGCGGATGAGGAAGTCCTTGGTCTCTTCGAGAGAAAAGGTCTGCGCGCGATCTTGGTCCTGTTTGCATTGACGGTTTCTGGAGAAGAAGATTCAACCACGAACTGTACGGGCTGTACAGCGGCATGAGTCTAGTCAGGCGTCTACGAATTCAACGCCTTAGATGGCTGGGCCATGTAGAGCGCATGGACAACACTGCTCCAGCCCGAAGAGTCTTTGACTCCGAACCAGTGGGACAACACAACAGAGAACACCCGTGTTTCAGGTGGCGCACCCAGGTGGAGAAGGACCTCAACCAACTTAGCGTGCGACACTGGAGACAGCTATCCAGAGACCGTGCTAGCTGAAGAGGCTTGTTGGTTGAGGCCCAGGTCCACCACGGACTGTAGCGCCAAATAAAGAAGAAGAAAACCACCTCCCTGTATTTTTTTAAGACTACAACTAAGTGAAGCACTTAAGCAGTAGTTTGAGTTTTTCAGAGCTTTTCTCTCGAAGAGACTAAGGACTTCCTCATCCGCTTTTGAGACTGTCCATGTCTCAGCGCCGTACAGCACGACTAGGATGATCAAGGTCAAGCTTGGTCCTTCGAGAGATGGCTCTACTATTCAATTACCTCTTGAGCCCATAGAAACAGCGATTGGCAAGAGTTATTCTACGTTTAATCTCGATACTGATGTTGTTCGTACTATTTACTGCGGAGCCGAGGTAGACGAAGTCCTTCACACCTCGAAGTTATAGCTGCCCATTGTGACGGTCTGTCCAAGACGTCGATGTTGAGTGTCCTTTCTTGGTGACAGCACTGCGATAGAGTCTTCTGACTGCCATAGAGTCTTGTCGAAGATTTCCACCTACCCACGGAAAAAAACACCAATTCCGAAATGTCTTTAGTTTGATTTTCTCGAATTGGTTTTCCATGGTTCCCAAAAAATTTTTATAAAATCCGACGTGAGTCTGTTCATGACATTGCCGAGCCGTAGTAACCTCAAGACAGTGGACAACTGTCAAATCATCTGTCATAGAAGGCAGTGCTGAGAATTTTAAATTCTCCACCTAAAAAAATAAATAACACTTCACTGCTACACGCACTGTAGAACCGATGCAATGGAAGTCTCCGATTTGTGATGCTATCGTGACGTTGATTCTAAGACATCTCAGTTTATAGTAATTTTTTGAAGACAGACAGCAGAAGACTAGCTTTATTTATGTTCGGGCATCTATAATGGAGTCTCGAATCCGTTAAACCAAAAAAACACGCCCGCACACCCCTTTATTCCCAAAAACCGATATATTTTATTTTGGAACTGGAACTGGAAAATAAACTGTTGGAGAACGCAACAGATGTCCCCTCTATCTAAGGTGGCGTACAAAACGGCAAGAGATGGTTTCAGTTGGCTTGTTGGGCGCGGACCAGGTCCATCCAGGACTGTAGCGCCTAAAAAAGAAGAAATAAGAAGAACTAGGCTGGATTGCTAGTTCACTAAATTGACAATAAAAGCTCATCCACAATTTACATCTCAGATTCTAACTTGTGTGCCAGAACAGCAATGCGTTTTGGAAAGAAGTTATTTAGCACATACGACTGACAACGACGACGACAGTCACACCGTTATATTTGCATAAGTGAAAATATTGATGAATCAAAAAAGAACACATTCCACAGCCACAAGCACAAGTGGACACAAGTAACACCGCGTTCGGTGCACACAGCGCGTCAGATGTGCAGTCAAATATAAAAGGGCCAAAATGCGCAAAGCATCTCGTTAGCATGTGAAGTAACGTCTCGAAAGAGAAAAAACGAAAAACCAGAAAAGTCTTTGTGCACGAAACGGCTACCTCTGGAGTCTGGACATCCATCAAGTGGCCGCAAAGATGCTGTAAATTTTGTTCTCTCTTATTGCCCACATGACCCATTTCGTAAGCGAACGGGGCATTTCTTTTGTTTGCCCTCACTGCTGAGTTTGGCAAACAGAATAGCAGTTGTAGGTTGTAGTTCTATTGAATTACAAACGCTGGCTAGTCACAAACGCAAATAAGGACGCACCTACTTGAACTCCCTGTGCCCACAAGAGCCCACCACCTCCGGCAGTGTGGAGGAATTTCTCCATCGATTAGTTGCTTCCTAGACCGGCTGGTCCACGCTGCAACGACCAGCCAACATTATGTTTGTGCATTTTAATTGCACTTAAAATATTGTCTTAACTGCAATCGGCTGTAGGCCCCACCGCGCTGGCCGCCGGCAGGCCGATATAGTGCAGTGTACCTTTGGTGAGAATTTTAGCACTTCAATGGCAATTACTCCACTTAGTTAGTTCTCTCACTCTGCCGCTCTGGCTGGCTGCATGGCACCACGAATGCTACTCGCTGTTGTTCCAGCACTGGGGTCGTCATCCATCCGCAATACAGACACGCTACATCGATATGCTCTTTCCCTTCGCATTTACGAAGTCTCCGTCTCCACGCCACAATTGATTGTGGATACTCAGTTGAGACGGTGTCAGTAACGAGGCGGGCGGCGCGGCGCGGCGAGCGGCGGATGCCTCCACGACAAGAACGAGTTGTGCACAACCGCATGGTTGCTCGGTTGCACGGTTGCACTTATGCACTGCCAGAGCCACCGTCAACAGCCTCTGCAATATAAATGCGTGACAATGACACTGCACTACATTCCAACGTCGTCGTGGTCGTCGGCAGTCAATGCCAAGGCAATGGTTGCGAAATGCAAATTCCAGCTGGACACTGGCGCACCAAGGCGCAATTATCATTACGCAATTTATAAGCCATCTTATCAATATTATATAAAGACGAGAATAATATCTGTATCTGCCCCATCTATAAATAGCACATTCAGTTGGGCACCCGCTTCTGGCCCGGCTCCGGCTCCGGCCACGGCCCCGGTCCCGGTCGAACCAGTTCTGCTGGTCGATCGCGGCGATCAGCTGCCGGCCGAGACGGTCTCTGAGTCCAGCCACATCCTCGCACATAGTGCACTGACTGGCCAGCGTGCCTACTCGCATATGACGTGTGCATGTACCAGCCATGGACTCCTCGGCCATGGGGCTCATTTGAATACGAGCATGTTCCATCCGGAGATCAGTGCCCGGCTAGGCCCACCGCCGCCGCCGTCGTCGTCGGTCGCCTCGACTGTGCACGACACAAATAATCTTGGCCACTTGACATAATAATATCGCATCCACCAACTCACTTAATTGGATCACTTGAATAATAGTTTTTCGTATCGCGCGCGGCTGATGCATTATTTATGTAGTCTACTGTTCGCTGGAACTGATGTTTCTGTTTGGGCGGAATTTCCATTGGCCCCGTTGATGGTGTTCTGCATGAGATGTTGGGGCCTAGTTTATCTTTACGACAGCGCTTATCTGCGGCTGGACGCTTAGTGCATCCACAGGAGTCGGATGGATTTTTATTTTATTGCTCGGTTGCAGTGGACGATTATTAGGCTTTTTATTCGGGCGCAGATATAAACAGCACTCACTGGGACGCTGAATGGAAATAGAACTCAAGCGCTGGCTGGCGGCTGTGATGAATGCTTTTTAGGAAACCTGTCGAGATGCGGGCATTTGCACACATCGCCCGCAGCGAGGTTGTGCGAAGTTTGATACGATCAACAATAAATATGCGAAACTTGTGAATGCAATCGTATTCGCTTTGCCATTCGTTTCGATTTGCAATTCAAATGTAAGCTTCCAGACCAGATGATGATTATTGAGACGCTACTGAAAGAATACTGCGCTTTTGAGGGCGGAGTGGATGCTTCTATCGTGGGAGACTGTGTTGGGGGATGGTGGATGTCGGTGTGTCCAAAAATTCCCACAAGAGTGAATCTTAAAGGAAATGAGAAATTTAGTTAAGAATAGTAAATACTGTGTTGATCCAAAGATGAGCGAGTACCCTATGTGGATGCAGTCCTCGGCTATAGGCAGTTGTCCGTGGTCGTTACCTTAAAATGGGTGCCTCGACAGCCCGTAGAGGGCCAGGGCCTAGTTTCTACCACTCGTGTTGTGCGTGCTATCGTTCTCTCACGAGTGGGAAGGAACTGCAGTTTTATGTCGACTCCGAACGGCCAAGCTTGCGAAGCTTTATCCAGACTGTCATTACTCTTTGAACATTGTCAGTGGAACGAGATGGGGTTATGACAATTATTTGGTCGTAGCGGGAATCGAATCCGGCAGCGAGATTCACTTTGCCGCAAATTTGGAGGAAACATTCCAGCCTTTTATTGGACAAATGTTGGAAGATGATCCAAGTGTGACAGCTCTAGTATAGAAAGAGTATCGCTAAACGAACTCTCCCAGGCAATCAAAAATCTAAAAAACAACAAGGTTCTTGGATGTGATCTAATAAGCGGACAAATCCTGAAGAACTTGCTGAAAAAGGCGCTGATTAAACTCCTCTACTTAATTAACGCTTGCTTTAGTTACAGAAGTGATTATGGTTCCAAAACCGGGCAAACCGTTGAACAATAAAAAGTCGTACAGACCCATATCGCTTTTACCAATAATATCCCAAATTGTTGAAAAACTCTTAAAACTTAATTAATACCTGACCATTAGTTCGGGTTTCGAACGAAACAATCGACAATTGACCAGATATACTGAATAACGAATGAAATTGAAGGAGCATTAGAGGAGAAGCTACAGCCCTACTTGACTTTTCCCAGGACTTCGACAAAGTCTGGCATGAAGGCCTAAAATACAAACTAAGCAGGCTTCTATTGCTGGATCTATTCAACAACTGTCTTAGATTGGCATACTTTCCTAATAAGTGGAAAACAGCGAAGATAATCCCAATCCTGAAACCTGGCAAAGATCCCACTTCACCTTGTAGTTACAGGCCAATTAGTCTGCTAAGCTCTCTTAGCAAGTGCCTGGAAAAAAATATTAAAAATGGGATTGTATCTTTTGTTGATGAAAATGCAATTTTGCCCCCTGAGCAGTTTGGATTCAGACCATTCCACAATACTACTCACCAAGTCCATCGTATCACCAAAGACATTAAAAACAACTGTTCAGCTGACAAAAGCACTGGCATGATAATTTTGGATGTGGAAAAAGCATTTAACACCGTTTGGCATAATGGTTTAATACATAAACTACGAAGACTTAACTTTCCACTGTATATTATTAAAATTATTCAATCGTTCCTATCATCCCGCAGTTTCAATGTGTCGATAAACCAAAGTCTTTCAGGATATCGAATGATTAATGCAGGTGTCCCACAAGGTTCTGTTATTGCTCCATTCCTCTTTAATATATATACTTCTGACTTCTCCAACTTGACAAACTGTAACATTGCCTTATTCGCTTACGATACTTGCATTTATTCTTCAGATGCAATTGGTTTCAACATTGAAACTAATTTGCAATCTGGTTTAAATGTTGTTGAAGTATATTGTAGTGATTTGAAAATAAACATTAATGCTTCTAAGACTCAGGCTATCTTTTTTACTCGTAAAAGAAAAGCCTGCTTACTTCAAAGCAACAATCTCCTTATCAACGGTACTCAAGTTGAGTGGAAATCGTATGTAAAGTATCTTGGCATATATTTAGATAAGCGACTTACATTCAATCTTCATGTTCAGGAAGTTATTAGAATGGTTAATACGACAATAAGAGTGATCTACCCATTCATATGCCGAAATTCGAATTTGAGTGACGCCAACAAATTATTAATCTTCAAAGCAATATTCCAAGCAATTATGTTTTACGGATCTTCTGTGTGGGGCAAGTGTGCAAGAAGCCATCTGCGCAAGCTGCAAATAGCACAAAATAAATTGCTCAAAATGATACTCAATCTTCCTCGGGTTTTTCTCAACAGAGGAACTACATAAAATGGCTAACATTGAAATGGTCTCAGATAGAATTGTAAAACTAAGCAATCAGTATAATATCTCTTGCTCATCATCTGACAACGACTTGACTTCAAACTTAGTCTTGCGATGAGTGCAATACAAAAATTGTTTGTATATTTATTCGTTTATTTATCTATTTATTTATATATTTATTTATTTATTTTTATATATATATATTTATTTGTTTATTTATTTATTTATTTTCTATTCATTCCCTTGTTACATCTATTATATTTATTAATTTATTTATCTATTTGTTTTTGTTTTCTTTATACTTTCCCTGATAATCATTTTAGTCTCACATTATCATTGTACACTGAAATCAAGTGTTGAAACCGCTTCTCTCTTCCCCCTGCGGATTTGTTTTGTTTTAATGAAGGTTTTTAGTGGCTTTTCCTTCGAATTGCATATTAATCTGTGATATTATCTTTAATAAAAAATTGTACAAATATGTTAGTAGTAAGGTACCAAACCAAATCTCTGTACCCATAAAATTGTATCCAAAAATGTAACTTCTTGCCACAATAAAATATATAAAAAAAAAAGAAAGCAGGCTTCTACCGACAAGCTTGTATAATATACTTGAATCTTATCTCGATAACAGGATACTTAGAGTTAAACACGGAACTGAATACTCCGATTTGAAAGAGATCCGAGCAGGAGTCCCTCAAGGGAGTGTCCTTGGCCCTACATTGTACCTGTTGTATAAAAGATACATACCTCAAACTGAGGGTACACTTGTGGCTACGTTTGCGTATGACACAGCGATCCTGGCAACGGGAAGTTCAGTTGAGTCCTCAATTGAAGAACTGCAACGAGCTCTGGACAAAGTAAACGAATGGTCAAAACGCTGGCGCATTGCTCCCAATGAGATCAAATCAACGCACATAAATTTTATCTACAGAAATATTGAAAATCTACCAGTTTTCATTAATTCTGCACAAATATCGTACGCTAATGAAGCAAAATATCTTGGTATGACTCTCGATGCGAAACGAGAAAGTCAATGGGATGAGCTCGAACACTTGTATAGAGGTTACTTGGAAGGCACTCCAAGTACTACAAACTGCTATTGTACAAGCAAGTACTGAAGCCTACATGGACTTACGGCATACAACTATGGGGTTGCACCAAAACAAATAACAGAGGAATTTTTCAGTCCTTTCAAAATGAAAATATGCAGAGTATTGTGAAAGCTCCCTGGTATCTCAGGAATTGTGATACACAAAGATACTTAGGGATAACTACCGTCGACGAAAGAATAAACAACTCCGCTCGAAAGCTATGTACCAGACTTCGTGGTCATTTTAACAATGCCATCCTCCAAACTCTGGACATGAGACGTTTAGTACGGCGACTCCAACCTACGAGACCGCTCGATTTGGCGCAATAGTAATAAACCATCCCAACGATGGTCATGGCGGTGATTTTACCGAAGGTCTACCTGCAACAAGCGAAAACATCCTTTACAGCAAACTACTATAAAAGGACTTAGTTGTAGTAAAGAAATACGAAAAGGGAAGGCTGTTTTTAGTCAGTAAAAACCTGACACTACTATGTAGATACGGGTCACATAGTGTCTTGTTGAAGATTTCCACCAACGCAAGTAACAAAAAAAACTTGCATAGGAGACGACGAACAGACCCACAACAGTTTCCTTGCTACAATTCTCCAGCTGTCCATTAAATGCATACCTACATGCGCTTGTTGACATAAGCCCTAAACATCAAAGGAACAACACATTTTCATGGGCTACATGGAATGTGGCATCACCTTGTTTAAGCCCTCATCGCATCCACACAGTAGCTGGATAGAAACATCTTCCAATTTAGGCAAACAAATATATCATCATGTCGCGATAGTGAACACTATTTACGCCATTCTTAAAGAAGACAGGGCTTCTCTCTTCAGTCCAAAAGTCTATTAGAAACTGTAACGGATCGTAGATGCTTTTTTTTCTCAACAAACACATTGTTCTGTCATGTGGCGCACAGCTCAAGTAAAGGTCACAAAACTCTGAATTTTAAGCGACTCATCAAAAGTCTATCCAAGAAATACACAACCAGCTCGATCTTTGATGCCGTACATTGACAACAGTAGTTAATATTTTTTTAAACTCAACCTTAACATGATAGGAGCTATGGTGGGACAATAACCGGTCTCAACATTTCCGCGTGAGAGGACACAGCTTGGGTCTCATTTTCAAAAATGATTTCCATTTCCATTTTTCATTTGTTTCCGCATAAAGTGCAATTTTTTTTTTCGCTGGGTAGGTGGAAATCTTCGACAAGACTCTATGGCGAACGTTCGCACATAGAAGTGTGAGATTTATACTCACTAAAACCACCTCCCTGTATTTTTAAGACTACAACTAAGTGAAGCACACAACCAGTAGTTTGTATTTCCTGATTTAGGTACTGATCGGTACCATTTGAAAGTTCCTTCTCACACCGCAACCATGCGCGGGTGTAGACTATCGCACGAGATCAAGGGGTCTAGTTATTTGTAGTCGGCGCAA
The DNA here is from genome assembly GCA_964034865.1 of Eristalis intricaria. NCBI lineage: Eukaryota > Metazoa > Arthropoda > Insecta > Diptera > Syrphidae > Eristalis > Eristalis intricaria. The sequence continues at coordinate 109,043,763 of OZ035873.1, read as the reverse complement.
GACATTAGTTTGCCCAAGGATCGGGTAACCTACAGAGTTTGTGTGATCTCCTGCGCCAAGTGAAGATGGATAAGTCTCCTTAACATCGCTTACAAGATCTCGTCTGCCATTTTGTGTGAGCGCCTGAAACCGTTTATATACAACCTAGGTCCATATCAGTGTGGCTTCAAGCCAGGGAAGTCCACCATCGACCTAATTTTCACACTACGGCAAATCCTGGAAAAAACACAAGAAATGCAGATCGACACCCACCACCTATTCGTCGATTTCAAGGCCGCATATGACAGCGTGCATAGGGATGAGCGTGCATAGGAACGAGCGTGCATAGGCACGCCATGTCTAGTTTTGACATTCCTGCCAAACTCGTTAGGTTGTGCAGGATGATGACGGAGAACTCTCGTTGCTCCATCAAGGTCGGTAAAGAACTCACCGAGACCTTCAATGTCAAAAAAGATTTTACACAAGGCGACGCGCTGTCATGTGATTTCTTTAACATTATCCTGGAGGAGATCGGGCAAGACTCACACGCCAACACTAGAGGCCTGATCTTCCAGAAGTGCGTACAACTGTTAGCCTACGCGGATAAAATTGACGTGATGGGCAGAACACAGCAAGCTGTCAATGAAGCGTTTGCTGGTATTGAAGCGGTGGCGGCTAAAATAGGTCTAGCGGTGAATGAGGACAAAACGAAGTATATGCTGTCATCTAGAAAGGACGACGTCTTGGACAGTGCGTCAAAATGGGCAGCTATAACTTCGAGGTAAGAACTTCGTCTACCTCGGCTCGTAAGTAAACAGTACGAACAACACCAGTACCGAGATCAAACGCAGAGCAACTTTTGCCAACCGCTGTTTCTATAGGCTCAAGAGGCAATTGAGAAGTAGAGCCATCTCTCGAAGGACCAAGCTGTCTTTATACAAGACCTTGATCATCACAGTCCTGCTGTACGGCGCTGAGGCATGGACAGTCTCAAAAGCGGATGAGGAAGTCCTTGGTCTCTTCGAGAGAAAAGCTCTGCGTGCGATCTTTGGTCCTGTTTGCGTTGACGGTTTCTGGAGGTGAAGATTCAACGTCGAACTATATGGGCTGTACAGCAACATGAGCCTAGTCAGGCGTCTACGGATGCAATTCCTAAGGTGGCTAGGCCATGTGGAGTGTATGGGCAACTCAGCTCTGACCCGAAGAGTCATCGACTCCGAACCCGTGGGACAACTTAACAGAGTACGCCCGCGCTTAAGTTGGCGTACCCAGGTGGAGAAGGACCTCAACCAACTTGGTGTGCGCAGTTGGAGACAGCTGGCAAAAGATGGTGCCGGCTGGAGAGGCTTACTGGTTGAGGCCCAGGTCCACCCCGGACTGTAGCGTAACCAGAAGAAGAAGAAGAAGTACTTACTTGTTTATTTTTTTCTTCCTTAAATAAAGGGTGTTTGTTGTTCTTTCCCTTTGTTTAAAATAATTATGTAAAATGGCACTTGTTTTGTTTTTTAGATGTATTTCAGTAGAAAGATATAATATGCCATTAAACAGTGTATCAAGTCTCTTAATTGTAAATTGTGCGGTGGCTCGCTTTGTAAACTTATGAACGAAATAAACACGATTATATGATATTGGTATATGAAAAATAAGAGATTTGGTTGATTTCTATGACATCTCACACAAATTCTGTTTTAGTTAAGTTTAAATATATGAAGCGCTTACATGGAATACAATTGATCGATACACTTTGACAATAGACTCTGCTTTCTTCAGTTTCGTTGAGTTCCGTCCATTTTTGCTAACCTCGGTTGGGTAAGGTTAGGTAGGTGGGCTGCTAGCACATCCACTAGCACACTTAAACCATATTGGTCCGTTGTCAGACTACTACCATGGATTGACTACTCCAGTGACAGTGACGTTAATTTGATCCCAACGGCAATTGGTGACTGGACCAGATTTGCACACCAGTTAAAAGCGTATTAACTTTGCTCTCACTGGGGTTCGAACCGGGGACCCCGCTAACCAGGGGCAAACACTGTACCAACTGCGCCATCCAGTCGTCCTTTGCTTACCTAAGTGGAAGCGAAACGGATCGATTTCCATGAACTTAAGTCGGTTTGTATCGGAATGTTGTAAATTTGAAATTTTGAAATTCGATTCTTCTGATGATCTTTCCTACGTACGTTCAATTATCTTGACCTTCAATCCACGATTAATTGACTCGAAAGTAGGGGCGCTTTGAAAATGGAAGTTATTGTGTTGAGCCGTACTCATGCCATGGACGCCTTTGCTGCTAGCACCGAGTGAAAAGCGGAGTTTAAGCTTTCTTTTTTATTAAATAGCGCCACATTTCTAACTGAGTCTTAGCACGCTTCTGCAGATAGCACGGTCTCTTGCTGGTTTGTAAGGTCCCTCTCCTCTTGTGTGTTACAAAACTCGCTCTTCCAAACTATGTCCCAACAGAAGCACCAGTGGTTGCACCAATGGTTTATCGTCACCCGCAACCCCACACGTTCGACAGTAATTTACATGCATTTAATTTTCTTTTGAATAAGGCTCATTGTCAAAGACGCCCACTGATTAGAGATAATAGCTGCAATCCCCCCGTCTCTTCCACCATCGATAACGTGTAAATTGCTGCCATTGCCACAACGACGACGCAACAGCATCTCGGACCCGCCAAGGAGGGCTGCAACAATTATCAAGGTGAAGCGTTTAACTGTAATTTGCTTCCAACTAAGCAGTGCATCAATGTATCTGCGGCTCGCAGCTAATAGACACCCATTTCGCCATGAGCGCAAATTCATTGAGTGCGTGGGCGTCCGTCTGTAGTAGGCGCGTAAACAATCACGGCTCAGGGCATCGGATTCAATTGAAGAAATGTACATTTGCCAAGAGTGACAATGCAGTTGCGTGTCCAGCATAGCGGTGGTATTTTGCAACGCAAATGTGCCTCGCCAGGCGAAGACGCTCGCCGGGGCGACCGGCGGTGTACAGGTACTGCATCTGCAATTTTGCACTTGACTACGCGACCCCGTCGTGATGATCTTTCCGCCTTTGCCGGAAACGCCGTCTCAACCTCCAGATGGCGAAAAACGCATATATTGCTCGATGCGGGGGCTGGGGGCTGGGGGGGCCTCGCGAGACGCGCAGAGTCTCCAGATGTGCGCATTCCGAAAAATAAATAAATAAATAAAGCACTCGTCAAATATTAACTTTGAGGTGAGCCCGTGGAAAGAGGTTGAATTACGATCGCCAACAGCCATCGAGTCAATTGTGCGGATGTCTAACATGCACGACTTCGGACCGCACGTCGGACGCGTTAATCAGCGCGGTCCAGCGAAGCCGTGCAATTGCAGAGCAGCCGCGGACTAATCGACCAATCGACAAATCGTCATCTCGCGACAGTGTGGTCGCTGCGCTATTACCTTGACTTTGGCGCGATCGAGCGATTGCGTGTTTATCTACGACCGCCGCAGTGGATCGAGTGTGGATAAAATGAATCGATACATGATTGTTTGATTAAACATTTGCCACGGGCAGCGCTCGCTCGGCCGGGGGCAGACGTTAAATAAGAAACTATTCTCAAGTGAAATGGACATCCACCGTGGATGTTGGGAATATTAATTTGGTCCGCTGGCCAGCGTCAACGGATTTGCCTAATCGGTGTGCGACGGCGCTGATTGGGTGGCTTGCGAGGTCGGAATATTGTTTCACTTCGACATAATAGATTACCAGCTCTGACTTCTTGTGATGGGGATTCTTTAAATAGTTGCACAGTCAGTGGGCATGTGGCTGAATACCTGATGGCGGCACGTTTTGGTCGGGTTTTCGGGTAAATAATCACTGCCATTGGCTGGGTGTGCAGTCGCTTGGTATCGCAGATGACTCAAGCGGTTGTGCTCGTGTTGATGGCATTAGATTGAGTTACGACCGGATCGGGTACTGTTCTGTCACCGAGATCTGATTCTGTGTGCGACATCAGTCTGCTTGGAAGTGGTTATTGAATGCTAATTTCAATAAAAATTCTTTAAATAGTCAGCGCCAGTGAGTTGGGCTAAATGGGCTTTGTGACTTTCAGCTGAGAGGGGAGATCTTGGGGAACTTAGGTATTTTATTGTGAATTGAAATACGTACTGCGGAATGTATTTCAAAGATCGATGAAGGAGATCAGAGATAACCTATAATAGAGATATCCAACTTCTACCTCCCTTGCCCCTCCATTGCTCTGACGAGCGTTGTGAAAGTGAAATAAAAGGGATTACCACTACATCTTCGTTGTGGGCTAGGGGTAAAAATGGCCGAAATTGGATATCTCTATCATCCATTCTCTCTGAGGGAGATGCACTAGTCCGATGCACTAGTCCGTGCGAAGTTAGCAATTCATTCACGTCAGTCTCCTCCATACCTTCAAAATGGGACTCTCTAGCTAAATTAGAAATTTCATGACGAACAGCTGGTGTACCATCTGGCGCATATTCTGTGAACACATTCAGGCCAAGATGGGTTAACCTCCTTCCACTAATCGGAAATAATTTCCTTGGCTTTCATAATGTTGAACCTTTTCCCAAAACTCTAGCATATCTAGGCTTACCTTCCGCATCTTCTTCTTTATTTGGCGCTACAGTCCGAGGTGGACCTGGGCCTCAACCAACAAGCCTCTCCAGTTAGCACGGTCTCTGGATAGCTGTCTCCAGTGTCGCACGCCAAGTTAGTTGAGGTCCTTCTCCCCCTGGGTACGCCAACTTAAACGCGGGCATACTCTGTTACGTTGTCCCACGGGTTCGGAGTCGATGACTCTTCGGGTCAGAGCTGAGTTGCCCATACACTCCACATGGCCTAGCCATCTTAGGCATTGCACCCGTAGATGCCTGACTATGCTCATGTTGCTGTACAGCCCATATAGTTCGACGTTGAATCTTCACCTCCAGAAACCGTCAACGCAAACATGACCAAAGATTGAACGCAGAACTTTTCTCTCGAAGATACCAAGGACTTCCTCATCCGCTTCTGTGATTGTCCATGCCACCGCGCCGTACAGGATTGGGATGATCAAGGTCTTGTATAAAGACAGCTTGGTCCTTCGAGAGATGGCTCTACTTCTCAATTGCCTCTTGAGCCTATAGAAACAGCGATTGGCAAGAGTTATTCTACGTTTAATCTCGATACTGATGTTGTTCGTACTATTTACTGCGGAGCCGAGGTAGACGAAGTCCTTGACTAACTCGAAGTTATAGCTGCCCATTGTGACGCTGTGTCCAAGACGGCGATGTTGTGTATCCTTTCTTGATGACAGCATATACTTCGTTTTGCCCTCGTTCACCGCTAAGCCCATTTTGGCCGCCTCCGCTTCAATACCAGCAAACGCTTCATTGACGGCTCGCTGTGTTCTGCCAATCACGTCAATGTCATCCGCGTATGCTAGCAGTTTTACGGACTTCTGGAAGATCGTGCCTCTAGTGTTGGCGTGTGAGTCTTGCACGATCTTCTCCAGGATGATGTTAAAGAAATCACATGAAAGCGCGTTGCCTTGTCTAAAACCTTTTTTGACATTGAAGGTCTCATTGAGTTCGTTACAGACCTTGATGGAGTAGCGAGAGTTCTCCATCGTCATCCTGCACAACCAGACGAGTTTGGCAGGAATGTCAAAACTTGACGTGGCGTTGTATAGCTCGTCCCTATGCACGCTGTCACATGCGGCCTTGAAATCGACGAATAGTCGATCTGCATTTCTTGGGTCTTTTCCACGATCTGCCGTAGTGTGAAAATCTGGTCGATGGTGGTCTTCCCCGGCCTGAAACCGCACTGGTGAGGACCTATCAGGTTGTTGACGAATGGTTTCAGGCGCTCACACAAAATGGCAGACAAGATCTTATAAGCGATGTTAAGGAGACTTATCCCTCGGTAGTTGGCGCAGTTGAAGGGGTCTCCTTTCTTGTTGATCGGGCAAACGATACAGAGGTTCCACTCGTCGGGCATGCTTTCCTCCGACCATATCTTACAGATGAGTTTGTGCATGTACCTTACCAGCTCATCTCCAGCTGCCTTAAACAGTTCCGCAGACAGTCCGTCAGCACCAGCAGCTTTATTCGACTTAAGTCTCGATATCGCTATCTTGACTTCGTCTAGGTCGGGGGGACGGAATTCTCGTCGATCATCGTCAATTGTGTTGAGTGGAACATTCTGCCTGACAGCGGTATTGGAGTCTTCCTCGCCGTTTAACAGTCTAAAGAAATGGTCCTTCCAGATTCTCAGTATCGACTGCGAATCTACAACGAGCTGTCCCTCTGCGTCACGACAGACTTCTGTCCGAATTTTGTATCCATTGGATAGTTGTTTTACCCGTTGGTAGAACTTTCGGACGTCAATTCTGCCGTAACACCTCTCCATGTCCTCGATCGCGCCCTTCTCATGCTCTTTCTTTTTCTTCTTGAGATGCCGGTGCTCTTCCCTTCTTTTAAGTTCGTAGAGCTCGCGAACCGCTCTCGTCCTTCTCTCCAGCGTCGCCGTGTAGGCTGCTTGCTGCGCTGAAGGTGCCTGCCTGCACTCGTTGTCAAACCAGGGGTTTTTTGGGGTGGCGTTTTAAAACCCAGCACATCAGATGCAGCTTCTCTGATGGCTTTTTGACAACGGTTCCATTGTTGGTCGATTGTTTCGCCTGGCAGGGTTTGACTCTCTGAGAGCTTTAGGGAGGCTCGATCGGCACAGTTGCTAGCGGTCAATTGCGATTGAAGCTTTCCGACATCAAACTGTTTTGGTCCGTAACGTTGTAAGATACGTAACGTCCGTGGTGTGGGTGGTGTTCGAATGAGCGAGGTTGTACGTTAGCTACAGTGCTATGAAGCGCCTTCCAAATTTTGACAGTTGATAGCGGCCATTTATATATTTTTATTCTTGAACCTACAACCGTAGAATTTTAGCGAACTTTCTCATTAATAGAATCTTCCGTCAAAAGCATGGAAATGAATACTCTGCGTTTAAAAATATAAATCCTGGTGTTCAGCAAGGGAGTGTTATTGGTCCTCTGCTATACTAACTGTATACTAGTGACTTATTACAAGAAGAACACACTGTTCTAGGCACATTTGCTGACGAGACCGCCATTTGGTATCGAAGTTCCTCTTGAAAATGGTCTCTCACTAAAAATATTTAGTGCCTATTTTCCGGGAAGAGCACCCACTCCTCAAAAACGCATACATTTCCGCAACGATCTGCTAAAGTTAGTTAATACTAATGATCTATTTCTAATCGGTGGTGATTTCAACTGCAGACATAGGTCTTGGGATTGTCTTAGGGCTAATGAATGGGGTAATATTCTTGCAAATCTTAACTCAAGAAATCCTTTTGAAATACTCCACCCTCCCAATCCTTCTTACGTCCCATCCTTCAACTTTAGATTTTTTTCTCACTAATATCCCTGATCTTTTTACTCCTCCAATTACCATTAACGAGCTTAGTTCCGACCACTTACCGGTAAAATGTGGTGTCATTATTTCTCCAATATCATGTAAAAACCAATTTTTTGACTTCAAAAATGCTAACTGGAACTTATTCAGACGACTAATTCGAGAAAAACTTGAAAACGCATTTGAGCCAAACATTAGTCAACCTCAAATTGATAAAAATATAGACACCTTCACTTCCGCCGTTATTGAAAGCGTTGAACAGTCGGTTCCAAAGAAGACGGTATACAGACATGAGGCAAATACCCTTCCGCAGTTCATCCTTGACATAATCAAGTTAAGAAACACCTGCAGATCTAGATGGAGACGTACAAAAATGAATTCTATCTCACGGAATACAAGAAAATGAATGCTCTGCTGAAATTTGCAAACTATAGAAACCAATCTTGGAACGATATACTTCTATCGTTAGATAAAGGTTCCAAACCATTTTGGAACATTATCAAAATAAAAACACACTTATATTCCTCCTCTTAAGTGTGACAACTCTGTCTTTCATTCCCCATGTGATAAAGCTAACGCTCTAGCAAATAGTTTTTTGAATAATCACTCAATTGCTAGTAACATTATCCCAACCATGCATGTAAGACACTCAGTCCAACAGTCAGTCAATTTCGTCAGTTCACACCCACTTGTGAGCAATCCCAATCCTATACCCTTAAGTGAGCTAAGAGGCATAATACATAATTTAAAGGCAAGGAAGTCATCCGGTTTTGATGGTATTAAAAATGTATTCCTTAAAAATCTACCCGTATCTGCCCTCAAACATTTGCCAGACATCTTCAATAACTGCCTCAGGTTGGGATATTTCCCTAATAGATGGAAAGCCGCCAAGCTAGTGCCCATTTTAAAACCAGGAAAAAGTGCGAATCTACCTGGTAGTTACAGACCTATTAGTTTGCTCAGCTCTCTAAGAAAATGCTTAGAAAAGATCATAAAGAATAGGGTTGTTTCTTTCATTGAAAAAAACGGGATCTTACCTAAAGAACAATTTGGATTTAGGGCTCGTCATAGCACTACTCATCAAGTGCATCGTATAACAAATGACATCAGAATCAATCTTTCAGAAGGGAAAAGCACTGGCATGTTGATCTTGGACGCTGAGAAAGCATTCGATACCGTCTGGCATGATGGTTTGTTACACAAGCTGTTGAATTATAACCTTCCACTGTATCTTATTAAAATCGTTCAGTCGTTTCTATCTCTCCGTACTGTCAAAGTGTCCGTAAATCAAAGCCTCTCGGAGAACAAAATAATTAGCGCTGGTGTCCCACAAGGCTCTGTCCTAGCGCCTGTTCTATATAATATATACACCTCTGATTTCCCAAATCTTAATAATTGCAATATTGCTTTATATGCAGATGATACATGTATTTACTCCTCTGATGCAACTGGTTCCATTATTGAAACCAATCTGCAATCTGGGATAAATACTGTCCATCCATATTGTCATGATTGGAAAATTAGCATTAACGCTTCGAAAACGCAAGCAATCTTTTTCACTCGAAAAAAAAGCTTGTTTACTTCCAAGCAATAGCCTTCAACTTAATGGTTTTCCGATCGAGTGGAAACCGAGTGGAAAATATCTTGGGGTACATTTAGATGAACGGTTAAGTTTTAGGCTTCATATTCAAGAAATTATCAAAAAGATAAACGTAACGATAAAGATTCTCTATCCATTCATTTGCAGGAATTCTAAACTAAGCAATGAAAACAAAACATTGATTTTTAAGTCTATTTTCCAACCGATCATGTTCTATGGGTCTCCTGTCTGGGGTAAGTGCGCCAAAAGTCATCTGCGGAGACTCCAAATAACGCAAAATAAGCTCCTTAAAATGATTCTAAATCTCCCTTGGATCTTACCTAAAGAACAATTTGGATTTAGGGCTCGTCATAGCACTACTCATCAAGTGCATCGTATAACAAATGACATCAGAATCAATCTTTCAGAAGGGAAAAGCACTGGCATGTTGATCTTGGACGCTGAGAAAGCATTCGATACCGTCTGGCATGATGGTTTGTTACACAAGCTGTTGAATTATAACCTTCCACTGTATCTTATTAAAATCGTTCAGTCGTTTCTATCTCTCCGTACTGTCAAAGTGTCCGTAAATCAAAGCCTCTCGGAGAACAAAATAATTAGCGCTGGTGTCCCACAAGGCTCTGTCCTAGCGCCTGTTCTATATAATATATACACCTCTGATTTCCCAAATCTTAATAATTGCAATATTGCTTTATATGCAGATGATACATGTATTTACTCCTCTGATGCAACTGGTTCCATTATTGAAACCAATCTGCAATCTGGGATAAATACTGTCCATCCATATTGTCATGATTGGAAAATTAGCATTAACGCTTCGAAAACGCAAGCAATCTTTTTCACTCGAAAAAAAAGCTTGTTTACTTCCAAGCAATAGCCTTCAACTTAATGGTTTTCCGATCGAGTGGAAACCGAGTGGAAAATATCTTGGGGTACATTTAGATGAACGGTTAAGTTTTAGGCTTCATATTCAAGAAATTATCAAAAAGATAAACGTAACGATAAAGATTCTCTATCCATTCATTTGCAGGAATTCTAAACTAAGCAATGAAAACAAAACATTGATTTTTAAGTCTATTTTCCAACCGATCATGTTCTATGGGTCTCCTGTCTGGGGTAAGTGCGCCAAAAGTCATCTGCGGAGACTCCAAATAACGCAAAATAAGCTCCTTAAAATGATTCTAAATCTCCCTTGGATCTTACCTAAAGAACAATTTGGATTTAGGGCTCGTCATAGCACTACTCATCAAGTGCATCGTATAACAAATGACATCAGAATCAATCTTTCAGAAGGGAAAAGCACTGGCATGTTGATCTTGGACGCTGAGAAAGCATTCGATACCGTCTGGCATGATGGTTTGTTACACAAGCTGTTGAATTATAACCTTCCACTGTATCTTATTAAAATCGTTCAGTCGTTTCTATCTCTCCGTACTGTCAAAGTGTCCGTAAATCAAAGCCTCTCGGAGAACAAAATAATTAGCGCTGGTGTCCCACAAGGCTCTGTCCTAGCGCCTGTTCTATATAATATATACACCTCTGATTTCCCAAATCTTAATAATTGCAATATTGCTTTATATGCAGATGATACATGTATTTACTCCTCTGATGCAACTGGTTCCATTATTGAAACCAATCTGCAATCTGGGATAAATACTGTCCATCCATATTGTCATGATTGGAAAATTAGCATTAACGCTTCGAAAACGCAAGCAATCTTTTTCACTCGAAAAAAAAGCTTGTTTACTTCCAAGCAATAGCCTTCAACTTAATGGTTTTCCGATCGAGTGGAAACCGAGTGGAAAATATCTTGGGGTACATTTAGATGAAAGGTTAACTTTTAGGCTTCATATTCAAGAAATTATCAAAAAGATAAACGTAACGATAAAGATTCTCTATCCATTTATTTGCAGGAATTCTAAACTAAGCAATGAAAACAAAATATTGATTTTTAAGTCTATTTTCCAACCGATCATGTTCTATGGGTCTCCTGTCTGGGGTAAGTGCGCCAAAAGTCATCTGCGGAGACTCCAAATAACGCAAAATAAGCTCCTTAAAATGATTCTAAATCTCCCTTGGTTTTTCTCGACTACGGAACTCCATAAGATAGCCAAGATCGAAATGGTCACAGCTAGAGTTGAAAAACTTTTTCTCCAATATAATCAATCCCTTTTATCATCCGGAAACGACTTGATTTCAAACTTAGCTGCAGGATGATTGCAATACTTACCTGTTTATTATCTATCTGTATATTGATTTGTTTAATATATTAACATATTTATTTATTTACTTATTTATTTATTTATTTATTTATTTATTTATTTATTTATTTATTTATTTATTTATTTATTTATTTATTTATTAACTTATTTATTGATTTATTTATTTATATACTTAATTATTTATTTATTTACTTATTTATTTGTTTATTATTTATTTATTTATTTATTTATTTATTTATTAACTTATTTATTTATTTATTTATATACTTAATTATTTATTTGTTTATTATTTATTTATTTATATTAACATATTTATTTATTGTCAATCATTTTTGTGTTTTCTAAAACATTCTAGTCAGAAATTTGAAATCAAGACTAACCACTTCTCTCTTCCCTCCAACGGAATTAGAATTTTTTTTGCTATGAAGGTTTTTTAAGTGGCTTTTCCTTCAGACTAAAATCCAATACTTCTGTGATAAATTATATAAAGATTATAGGAATATTTTAGTAGTACGGTGATGTAAACCAAATCTCTGTACAACTAATTGTATGCAATACATTGTAAAATTTGTGCCACTATAAAAATAGAAAAAAAAAATAAAAATGTTGGTAACAGCCAAAACGGTTGAAGAGTACAGCAAAACTACAACGTTCGCCAGATCAGATACACGAGTGGATGAACTTCAAAAAATCAGTCCGTACTAATTTCACTTATAAGCGCGCTAATAACAGTGTGCCTGAATCGTGTCAGAATAGCTTCTGACAATGAGGCGAAATACGTCGAGATGACTCTTGATGTAATACTCGTTTGGAAGGAGCATGTTAAGAAGAAACGTGCATAACTTGACTTGAAATATATAGATCTGTACTGGCTTAATGGTAAACATTCCTTGTCTCCTAAACATAAGCAGGCCTAGAAGAGCACACAAACTCTGCGGTTTACCTGATCCTTGAGGGAACTAATGTCGTGCGTCGACTTCAAAGGATTTGACCCCTTGATCTTGTGCGATAGTCTACACCCGCGCATGGTTGCGGTGTTAGCGGGAAGTTGCTTTGGAGAGTAACTTGCCGATCATTACCTAAATTATGAAATACAAACTACTGGTTAAGTGCTTAGCCTTAATAAATTCAGTGAGGTGGTTTTAGTGAAGGACCACGGAGCATAGTTGGACTACCACTGAGTTGAAAGACGATTGCAAAGAACGCGACAGACTATACAGGCGACACATTAACAACAAACAGGATGAAGATTATCACAGAGAATACAAAAGATGAACAAGAAGATAGCAAGAAGAAAATCGAACTTTTACAAACAGAAGCTTGAGCTTTGAAAAAGTGACCCAAAGGAGACTTGGAAGGTCGTAAATTCGATACTGGGTAAAAAGAAATGCAATCTGGATGATGTTCTAAAAAAGAATTTCTCGAATGAAAATAACATCCAAGACCTAACCAATAAATTCGCGAAAACCTCACGTCAAAAGTACGAACAATTGTTCATGAATGTAGCTGCCAAACACTCCACTACAACACACGCAGTCTACAACATTCAATTTACGTTGAAGATGTATCAGTTGAGGAGATATGCAACATAACAAGTTCGTCGAAAAGCGAAAAATCGGCGGGAGTAGATGGAATAAGACCAAAAGATCTGCAAGACAGCGCTCAAGCCCTATCTCCAATGATAAAAAAAAATTATCAACATGAGCTTAGATCAAGCCCCCGTACCAAACATTAATAATATGGATGGCGCTACGTTCCGAGGCGGACCTGGGCCTAGCTTCTCAGCAACCACTCGTGTTGTGCGTGCTATTGTTCTCTCACGCGTGGAAGGACCCACAGTTCAATACCGACTCTGAATGGCCAAGTTTGAGAAGCTTTTTCTAGACAGGAACTACTCTTTGAGCATTGTCAGTGACTCGAAAGAGGTGGAGCCGTGAAATATGAAAGTTTCTGAATTCGGTTATCGAACCTGGCACCCTCTGCGTAGGAGTCGACACACTAACCCACTACGCCACGGGGACCTATAGAAAATGCTTAAAAATGCTATAGTTCGACCGATTTACAAAAGCTGCAAGAAATATGAAATCCCGAACTACAGACCGATCTCAATACTATCAGTGGTCGATAAATTGTTAGAAGAAGTGTCGGCCAGCTTATACGCTTTCATAGAAAAACATAACATTCTCAACAAGAATCAATTTGGATTTCGCAAAGGAAAAAAATATAAATAGACTATTTGGGAATGAAGAAAAACTAGAACATGGTGTTCCACAAGGCTCAGAATTAGGTCCGCTTCTCTTTATTATATACAACAATGATCTACTGTCAGTGCTGAAGTATAGTACGGGGTATGCGTATGCGGACGACACAGTGATGTTAGTTATCCATAGGACCGTGGACGAAGCGGCGAAACTAATGCAAATAGATCTTAACAAAATCGCAGCTTGGTGTAACGTAAGAATTTCACACTTCTAAGTGCGAACGGTCGCCATAGAGTCTTGTCGAAGATTTCCACCTACTCTCGGAAGAAAGAAAAAATGCAGACGCCAGCACCCACTGATGTTGGCGTACATTCCCAGTTAAGTCTCGTCAAGACTTCTTCTTCTTCTTCGGCTTGGACCTGGGCCTCAACCAGTAAGCCTCTCCAGCCAGCACGATCCTTAGCCATCTGTCTCCAACTGCGCACACAAAGTCGATTGAGGTCCTTCTCCAGCTGGGTGTGCCATCGGTTCCGTGGGCGTCCTCTATTGCGTTGTCCCACTGGTTGGGAGTCGAAGATTCTTCGGGCTGGAGCAGTGTTGTCCATGCGCTCTACATGGCCCAGCCATCTTAGGTGTTGAATCCTGACTAGGCTCATGCCACTGTAGAGCTCGCACAGTTCGTGGTTGAATCGTCTCCTCTAGAAACTTTTCTCTCGAAGAGACCAAGGACTTCCTCATCCGGTTTTGAGCTTGTCCATGCCTCTGCGCCGTAGAGCAGGACGGGGATGAATAATAATATGGGTGGCGGTACAGCCCGTAGAGGGCCAGGGCCTAGCTTCTCAGCAACCACTCGCATTGTGCGTGCTATTATTCTCTCACGCGTGGAAAGGACCTACAGTTTAATGCCGACTCCGAACGGCCAAGTTTGAGAAGCTTTTTCTAGACAGGAACTACTCTTTGAGCATTGTCAGTGACTCGAAAGAGGTGGATCCGTGAAATGAAAGGTGGTAAATTCTGGTATAGAACCTGGCCCCCTCTGCGAAGGAGTCGACGCACTAACCCACTACGCCACGGCGACCTTTACACTTACTCCTTGAATATGGCTTACCCAGAATTCTTCCGTCAAGGCTCTCTTTGAGTCGCAGAACTTAAATGGACCAGCAGTCAAAACTTCACACATTCCGAAAAGTGTATTGTCGGTCTGAAACGTCGGACGGACGTTGGATAGGCTACAGCGAAAGGAGATCTGAATCCAACAGCGGAGAAGTGGACAACAATGTTAACGCCGGCTTGCGCTCACTCAATTTAGAGTACGGCGCTAGGTAGAGCAGTCGAAAGAGAGGCGTTTTGGTTGAGTTCCAGGCTCATCCCTCATCACTCGTAAAAAAAGAAGAATTTCCGAGAAGGCTACGTCGACGGGTGAGCTCGGAATTAGATCTCCGCAATAGCGACGGGCCACAGGACATAATTCTGCTTTCGACAAGGACGGCCTTTTCCTGCAGTCGAGAGTGGAAAGATTGAATCAAATCAGGAACAAGACCACGCAATTTGTCAAGTTCAAAGCACGGCTGTGAAAGCCGACCCCCGGATACGAATTTAAGCCCTAAAAGGCGACACGTACTCACACGTCCTACGAGCCTCTGACGATACAAATGTGTTAGGACGTCTGTGTGCCCCTGTGGTACACAGCCTGCAGCCGCGATGCATGCAGACCAATAATTCAGCCCCATTGTGTCCAAATACAAATGTAAGTACTCGGTCTAGTGCACCTGAGCACCCACCTCTCAGACTCAACAGAATTGATTTGCTATATGTTTGACAATTGTCCGCTCTTATCCTCTTACATACTTGCCCAGGTCAACATTCCCCCCACCTCACATCCCGTCCAGTACAAATGTCCTGACATCTCGTTAAAAGTGATACTTCCAAAGTGCCGCCACAACATTTGCATAACCCACCCACCCACTCACTGCCGCAGCCCGCCCCCAGACAAATGGGATAATCCCGTGCAACATCGCTGAAAATGGAATTTCGCCCAGAATTTGCATAATTGTTTAAAATGTATCCAAAAGGTCTCTATTATGCTTGAAGTGCTCAATTTCGCCGCATAATTTTTGAACATCATCTGTATTTACATTTTCCCCGATTTAAGCTGGCTTCCCATGAAAAACGAGCGTTGGCCTCCGTACCGTAGGCAGCGTGCACTGCGCGCCGGCAAATCTTTTTGTTTACAAAGGATTTTACGCCCTTTTCGAGTGTCGAACTCGTGTGGGAAAATGTACACACACTGAGATTTATCCATTTGAATGAATCCTCGAAGTTCATTACAGTTTATGACTTTGGCAAGAGCTGCTGGACGGATTTAAGCGTCCTACTGATTTTGGTGGACGAGTGTGTTCTCCTGTAGGGTAACAGAGGTAAGGGGTTGGAGAAGGACAATCGATCGGTGTATGCTCGGGCAGTCTTGGACATTTCGATAGGTGTGTACACTGCAATACTGTCATCCAACAAAATGTGTCAACTTGAATCATTATAAGGGTCGTTTGTTAAGTCAGTCACTTTTTGAATAACATTTTTGTAATTCCTTCAAAATAAAAAATTGTGTGACTTACTCACTTGTCAGGCCTGTGACCCATGGAGGTTCTGAACCTGAGCAATAGCTGCCTTCCATCGTTGACGGTCCTGGGCACCCTGCTTGCAGTCATCAATAATAAACTGGCTGTCCTGACGGCCTAATGACCGTGGCTCAATTAGACGAGCGTGTCGGCCCATTCTGGTGAGTTTTCCTAGAAAATACTCTTTTTTTTAGACTGATGCGCACAGCATATGTGGTAGCTTCTCCAAATGTCGTTATGATGTATGTTCAGTCGCATGGCATGTGTACCTATGGCACTGTGTCCGGTGATGACCCCTATTCGCGTCGCTTCCGCGACCAAAGCCGATCATTGACGTTGATCTCTTCTTGTTCCCATAGGGCCCTTACTGACTGAGATATCAAGACCAACCTACGTCCGATTCGGTATTTTCCTCCCTCTCGAACTATGAGGATCGGAGTTTGCACACCCTCTTAGGTGGAGCATTGGTCCCCACTGGCTGCTTGTGGCAGAGCGAATGCAGGCGACGGATTTTCGCCTTTCGGACTAGCGGTTTTGTCTCCTCCTCTATTCACCTTCCTCGCAGACTTTTTTTTCGAAGGCACCAAGAATCAGCTCTGCTCTTTTGCTTATCATCCACTTTTTGGTTTCGAGTAGCGGAAGTGTTTATCGTAATCTTGGTCCCTCGAATCGGGAGATTTTATCCCAGTTCTTTCGAGGAAGCACCGGTTGTCAAGGGCGATTCTGTGTCGGATCGCCAGAGTGATGTCGTTTATGAAGTTCTTTGGTGTTGCCCCGAGGTTGACAAAATCTTCTGCCGACCGTGATGCCAAAAGTGGTGTGTGACGGATAGGTTCCTTACCGACAGCATTTACCTTGTATGTGCCTAATTAACCGTAAGACCAGCTCGATTCGCCTTTCACTGCCTTCAATCGCCATGAAAGCCTCCACTATGGCACGTTGGGAAAGCCGGACGATGGCAATGTCATCTGTGTAACCCAACAGTTGGACTAACTTGTAGAATATAGTCCCTTCTGCGTTTACAGCTCTCCGCGCACTATCTTCTCAAGTACCACATTGGTCACACTACAGCGCATCTCTTTGCCGAAGTCCTGTGCAGGTTTCGAACGACTCGGAAGTCCTTGAGAACTGCACGGTGCATCGCTGGGAGACACAATCAGATCAAGTTCTCCAGGATACCAAATTCGGCCATCACTTTAAATAGTTCGTTGCGATGAGTTCTGTCACATGCAGCGTTCGATGAAAAGTTGGTGCATGTCGATTTGAAAAGCATTAGTCTTCTCCATGATCTGCTTCCTTAATATTTAGATTTGGTCAAGGACGATTTCCCGGGTCGGAAACTGCAATGTTACGATTAGTGCGCTGCAAAACGATCTTAGACCTTTACGTACTCTGGAGAGGATCTTATGGGCACAACGATGTTTCTTCCTCAAGACCCTCAAAATCGGTGTGTGTTTCGGTGTCGGTGTATCTTCAGGTTTGGAAACAAAAAATACTCAAAATCGGGAGAATGTCGAAGGGATAGCAGTTCGCAGCTACTTCGTTGAAAAAGTTACATGGTTGCGTGTGGTCCAAGAGGACCCATCCCCGGGAACTATCTTTCAGTTGTGATGTCTACAGTCTCAGCCACTTCACGCACTTCAATTATCCAATCGTACAATATCATTCCCAGACTCTGGCATGACGATCTCCTGTGTATGTCTGGATGCCGCAAACGTTTGGCGTTACTGGCGTTGGTTCGAAACTAGGGTTCATTTAAATCAAAAAAATAATGCTTCATCAGCGCTCAACTTTATTCCATTTGCATTAGACAACACGAGGTTGTCTGCATTCATTGGCTGTCAAACACAAGCCTGACATTGATCAGATTTGCAGGCCGGGTCATGTAGAGCCCCGGACACCGAGCCAATGGAACTAGTAACTAGCAGACGAAAAAAATCTCGGAAAAGTCAGGACATTGTTCTTCTTCTTTATTTGGCGCTACAGTCCGGGGTGTACCTGGACCTCAACCAACAAACCTCTCCAGCTAGCACGGTCACTGGCTATTTGGTTGAGGTCCTTCTCCTCCTGGGAGCACCATCTTAAATGCGGGCGTCCTCTGTTATGTTGTCCCACGGTTTCGGAGTCGAAGACTCTTCGGCCCGGAGCTGAGTTGTCCATACACATGGCCTAGCCATCTTAGGCGTTGTGTGCGTGGGAACCGCGTGCTAGCTACAGAGAGATTACGTCCCGTGACAAAGTCCACCAGCCTGAGTCTGTTATCGGATGTGGTGTCGTGCAGGCTGTGTTTCCCGATGACTTTGACTTCCTTACCCAGCTTTGCATTGAAATCTCCTAGAAAGATCTTGGTGTCGAAGCTGGGGCACCGATCGTAAGTCATTTCTAGGAGATCATAGAAGTCATCTTTGCTATCATCTTTGTCCTCCGTTGGGGCGTGGGCGCAAATCAGGCTGATGTTCCCGAATTTAGCCTTGATGCGGATTGTTATGAGGCGTTCGCTTTCACAGACAAAGCTTAAGACTTTCCAAATAAGCATCCAAGTAAGCGCATCTTCCTGTTGCAATCACCGTAGTAGATGTCGCAGGGTCTCATCCTCTTTTTGCCCGGCCCATTCCACCGCACTTCCTGAATGGCGGTGATGTCTGCCTTATAAGCTTCGAGGGCCTCCGCGAGTTCTTCGGCTGCACGTGGTCTGTTAAGGGACCTAACATTCCACGTGCAGAACCGAGATTCGTGGCCCTTGTTTCGTTTGCTGGAGTCGTCAACATTAATTCCGTCCGTATCCGAGGCAGTTGGTTATCTCTGAAGCATCAAATTTTTACGTGGTGAGGAAGTTAACCTCACGCACAAGCCCCAACTGGGAGGCCAGGCCAGACCCTCGGGCAAAGGGTCCGGGCATATCCGGTGTGGGTAACCTTGCTGAGGCTGTGAGCGCCGAGGTTGTCCCTAAAACTATAGGGATCTTCCACCGCTATCTCAATTTCAAACCTTCTAGACCTGTGATCCGAAAATGTCGAAGTAGCTCTAGAAGGACTGCGCACCAGGTAGCTCCTTCTGACTGCAGTTTCGGATGCCGCCGTTGGCCAGACAGTTTTCCAGCTCCTCCGCCGCCATCCATAAAGAGAGATGAGCCCTGGTACAGGCACACTCTCCCTCCTCTCTCGTATGCAGCCGCCAACGACGTCCCCCGACGTGGTTGGTTACCGTATCTTCGATCGATGGTGCTCGGCTCCCAGATTTCACCACGTGGAGGTAAGAGAAGGAGTTCACTGATAGAGGCTTAGTGCAGACGCTTGTGCCTGCAACAGGACAGGATTCATTGGCTTTATAAAAGTCATCAGAAGGAATCTTAGGGGCAAGGCACGCACGAGAGGACGCCAGAATCATCAGAAGTTAATCCAATGTGCAACCAGGTGCGGTTTTCGACTTGTTCTAACCAGATCGTCGGTCTTTCAAGCGGTTGCCTCATGCAACAAGGTATGCCTCGGAAGTCGTGATGATGGGGACATTCGTGAGGCTTGACCAAATCATCGAAGCATTGCCCTTTCCGTTTGAATAAACAGCTGCTCATTATTGAGTTACTCGAGTAGTGCCGTGTTTCTCACCATATCTCGGGAAGTTACTTCCACAACAACAAGAAGAGATCTCATCTCGGCAGCTTGTATTCGCTTTTCGGTTCGGTTCGGTTATTGCTCAAATTTGATGACTTTAGGTCAGAGTTGGAAAAAATACTGAGTTCAAAACCGCTTACTTGGCTCTTAAGCCGTCCAGAGAACAAATCTTCGAAGCTGTTTCAAAACGTATCCCGATTGACCAATCTTAGAGAAAAGCTCTCCATTACTCTTCCGATAACTCGTGGTAAAGACCCCGAGATACTTAAGCTTCTCGACATGCATCATTAGACTTACCTCTAATTTTTCCACGTTAACCTTCATCCCAGCATCAGCACCTATCGAGTGCGCGTTGGAGGTACGTTTATGAGGATAACTAAATCTTCTGTAAAAAGAAGATGACACCCTCAACTCTCTTCAGTGTGAACCATTTCTAGCCTCGTCCTGTCCATACATATAAGGAGAGAAGGAAAGGTGACAAGACGCACCCTTGGTGAAATCGCCGCCCACAGTGAAAGGTGTTGCTTTGGCACAGTTAACCCTACAGTTTGTGCATAGAGACTGAATGGCCCTTATCACGAGGAACTCGATCGTTGCCTTTTCGGTCTGTTGATGGGTTTGGTATACTCGCAAGCCTTCTCAAGTACCATTCTTAGAGTGAAAAGCTGATCAGTTGTACTTCTGCCGGGACGAAAGCCGCACTGTTAATCCCCCATCCTGGGCTCGACAATAGATCTAGAAGACGCTTCCAAAACCTTAGCGTGGCACCCCAGCTTGCCAATGACTATGTTTCTCACCACGTTCCTAGGGCACCTCAATGGCATGAGAGAGCCATAAGCCTCCCTCCTTACACATTGCCGGATTTCAAGCACGAGAATTTGTGAATAAGGGAAAGTGACTTTCTCCAGAGTAGGGTCCATTCTCCGCCTGACCCTACTCTACGTCATAATAGTTTACTGCTCATTACAATTGTGAGTGTCCTCTCTAACCGTAGGAACACAGACGTGCGAGCTTACTTCTTCGACAATTTGAGCGAGCTGAATAAGATCAGCGGAAGCCAGCTTATTCTAATTCGAAGCAAGTTCCAATTGGTCCCAGGAATACCAGAACATTGGCCTAAATGTGACTGCTACCTGCGATCAGCCATGCACAGAACTGAGACCCCGTCTACTGCCCTCAGCTCTAGGATTTGATAAGCCTCCCAGCCAAAATCGTTGTGCAGCATGTAGTGGCAAGTCTACGATAGCCTCGAAATTAATACAACTGGTCTAACTAAGTCACACAGGCGGCGACAATTTCAGCTGACCTTGACAGACCAACAACAGTTGCAGTCGCATCACACAACCTGTCCGAGACCATTCAAATCGATGAAATTCACTTCCTCTGTGTGAGAAGGCGTTTCTGGCTGACATGATCAAGATCAGAGGCAACTTTCCGGGTAGGCCCAATTTCCGTGCGACACTTTGGCACGTCAATCACCAATTTTCACCGTTTCATCGGATCACGGGAGTACGCATCGATCGATCTTCCCAGTTTACACTTATCAAAAGTCACCACACTCTCAACTGAATGCTGTCAACCCATCGATGGCGCGAAATTTAAAGTGGCACTCCTTCGTGGACGATCGCATTAAAATCAATTGGCACAAGAGGAATCATTAAAGAACAACGAACTGCCGGCGTGAAAAGTGAAGGCAATAAAGCGCCGTCGTCTTCCCACAAGCAGACACGGTCATCGATCGCCGTGTAAACCAAACAGCAATGTAACTCAAATGAGTTCGCTTTCTATTATTGTTTTTCTCGTCTCTTCGAACTTGGCAGAGGCCGGGTATTTTGGTTCGATCTCGATTAAGATTCCATTTGAATCGCTTGGGCCTCTGATCGATCAGTGTAGACCGGAATAATCAATTGAGCCGGCATGCTTGGCGTTACACTTACGATGGCATTTGTAAGTGGTTTTGTTTTTCATCGTAATCAAATCGGGGTTTCCCTAAATTCGTAATTCCGATGATCCTATTACGTCTGATGAATTTCGTAATGGCGTTCGTGTGACAAAATGCGGGCGGGAAGGTGGGGTTTGAGGGAAGGTGGTCGGGGGCTCATTTCGGGAGAGCTACAAAATTCATTGGTCAGCCGACCTGATTGCCTAGTTTGGGGAAAATGGCTTTGGAAAATGGGCTGGAACAGAGAAAGTACTTTGGAATGACTGTGAACTAATTAGAGACTTATTTGGGGGACATGGAGTTTGGGGAATACGCAATGAAGCCCGTAGCGTGCCATGGAGTTCCTTAGAACTTTGAGACATCAAAGTGGAACACAGTGCAGGGTTTTGACACCAATGTGTGTCAGAAGGCCGTATAAAGGGGTCTACATTAACCCATTGTTGGGAATTTTTGGGAAAAAGTAGCGGTAAGTGGTCAAGTCACCACCAGTGTGACCGTATGGTAACAGTCGTCCTAAATGGGTTAAGACAAAAACATGTTGGCTGCCTTTTAAGCTGTCCGCAAATATTGTACTAAGCCAGGTACCCAAGACCAGGTATGTGTCAATATACGAATTTGAATGAAAGATCTTTTCCTGAACCAATTTTAGTGATGATCACTTACAGTGAATCGGCCTTGATCAAAGGACTGTTGCTAGTTTTTTCTGACCAGCAGTCTCCCATTTGCATCCATGGATTTTTTACAGGGCAAAAGAAGCCGTCTTGACCCTTTCGTGAGTGTTCTGTTCAATGCTTATGGACGTTTCCTCCATCTTCCACCCTGCTCTTTGGGTGACATCACCCGGTTGTATTTGCAGCTCCACTATTCATGTCTCGGATTGCTGGTTTAATCTCCACCAGCGACTTTGGGTTTTAAGCCACAGCCAGTACGACGCGACGCTCCCATAGAAGGCCAATCTCAACCGATCAGGCTGAAACCAAAGGGGGTTCCCCATTAACCAAGCCACCATACTACAGCCTCTTCCGCAATTTTGGGTATTATCAGTAGGATGCCATAACATCCAAGGCTAGCGGCCTATAATGTTGTTATACATAGTAAATGAAAATGTTTTGTGCTTGAGCTTTAACCGACAACGTAACGATTGGAGTAGGGACGTCATAAGCAATTAGCTCACGCTCAAGGATTTAAGTCGCATCGTATGACGGGCATGCCTTACCTCGGTTATATTCTACCCTACACGAAAAGGGAGAGGTCTTATATTGAATTGAAACGAAGTCAAAACAAAGTCATAGTCGTGAATTGTCCGTAAATGTAGAACTTCTTCTTTAGCCGAACTTCCCGAGCCAGCTGTTTGGTTGAAGCTCGGGTCCTTCCTGGGCTGTATCGCCGAACGCAGACGATGTACAGGAAGTGCTTAACGTTCTGGTTTCATCTCAAACCATTTTTTTACATCAAAGGTTTAGGGTGACAGTAGAGCATTGCACCACCATCCCACACCAAGCTTGGCAACAAGCTCACACGACATCAGGGCGTCGCTGTACACTCTGTCATGAGTGTTCGAAGCGGAGTGTCGAATGGTCTATAGACTTCGGTCAGTCCTCGCCTTCTACACTTTTCTCAGCTTGTTCCCCCCATTCTCCTTTTCTGCAAAAATCCTCCTAGAAAGTACTATTCACTTAAGGCCAAAACAAAACCTACTGCCCGCTGAGAATCAGCGCCGCCGCGTCGTGGTGAAAGCAGGCATCCAATCTGCAAAACGATGCCCACTCTCTCCACGCGACTGAAGTGGTTCTTCGCCATTCAATTACCCAAATGACAGAGAAGTCCGCAGAACCGTTTGCTAATTTGTACCTTGATCCAATTTCCTTAAAAATGATCACGATTACCGCACGGTTGCCCCCACTCTCCGCCGCTTACGCTTACGCTCACGCTGACACTCACTTCCTGCTTCAAGTGCACGCATTAACCCAAACATAAACGAACAAAGCGAAATAAATTCCCTCGACAGCGGAATAATTTGCTTACCATTCAATAAGCAGCCAATTAGGCAGTGTTCCGAAAATGGGAAAAAAAATTAAATCCACATCGTTGCTGGCCCATTTTTCACGGCGCCGAATGTCGTTAACCCAAAGTCGAGTTTATTAGGCCAACGCATACGGAACTGCTGTGGCGACGGTGGCGGTGGCGGTGGCGTGGACGCGACACGGTGGCAGTGACGGTGGCACGCAATCGAAGAACGAAACGAATTCCTCAAGTTCAAGGGAACCTGCAGTGAGTGTGTCTTGCCTTTTGTCTTTCCACTCGGAATCGGATCCAGATTAAGTGCTCCACTCCCGGCCCATTCTATCAGTCATCAATGGAAATGCAGTCTGTCCCACTTCTGCGGCCCATTAGAGTGTACGAGTGCCCAATGCCAATGCAAAGTGCATGTGCATGTGCATGTGGGATGTGGATGTTCGATGCGTAGTCGCTTTTTTGACAATCCGCCTTCTTGCGGCGATGGTGGAGGCGGCGTGGGATGCCAACCAGCTCGAAATCGCTACCGAATATTCTGCCAACGTAGCGTAGTCCATAAAAATTGCCGTGGGTAGCTGGATGGCAGAAGCACGCGCATGCATTCTGAACGCATTTCGGAGTATTTTTTTTTGTTTTGTTCTTGTGCTTCAGGGCAGCGTCTGTCGTTCAGGGAAGCACACTGGAGAGCAACTCACCACAACTTCCTGATATGTGAATGAATTCCAGAGTCGCGCTGACGAGGGAACTCTATGGGCAAATTAACGGAATTAGTAAGAGTTCTTTTCCAATGGAAAATAGACTAACTGGACTTGTGAATCGCGCACGGAATAGCAATGCGCGCCGAGTGCTTCGCCTCAGGACAAGGAGCGATCGTGTGTCTAAAATTAGCAATGAGCTGAGATGAATGTGGACTATGGGACTAAAGCGTCCAGAGTCAGCAGCAGCCACAGCCACAGCCACGGCCACGGCAACAGCAAACAGCAACAACAGCAGCAGGCACAGAATGTGAATTGGTTTTTAATTTTTGCGCGTTTAAATTGGTTTAAGTGATTTGCATATTGTGAGACTTCACTTTTATGTTATAAGACCTTTGTGTCTTTGAGTTGAGCTTGTTTTATGGTTTTTATGCTTCTGTCCTGACACGTAGGGTTGAGCGAATTCAATTTGTGGTTATTAACAAGTTGGCGGCGGTCGAGGAGTTGATCGCACTTTGAGATTCATTCGCGACAGTGTCTTGAACTTGACGATGCTCGCTCGGATTGCGGTTGGTTTGGGCAGTTTATGGGCCATGTGCCCAAAACAATCGCCATCGCCGGCTATGGCCAATGGAGGATTATGATAACTAAGTGACGCGGTGGCTTGTGAGGGGAACGATGTGCTAAATGATTGTAAATTTTAAGGCTGCCTGTAATGAGGGTTTATTTTATGTGCGTTCAGTGTGGGCGCGAGGTATTTGAGAAAAGAAAGGAGGTGCTAATAAAGGCATTTTATTGTTGCTGTAAATCTCTTTTAATCTGTAGCATATGTCCTCGGTGGACGTGAGGGGTTTGGTCAATTGGAGTGGATGGAGTGCACAAGAACGTACGATGTTTTCGGGCTACACTTGGGAACGGGTGGATTGATTGGGAGGTCTGAGATCCGAAAGATGTGTAGCTGACGGAGAAGGTTTATTTGGAGCCAGTGGAGATGAGAACGCCTTGGAAATAGCAGATATCGATTTTCAGCAATTTTACACGGTAGCTCATTGTGAAAGAGGCAAAAATGACGGACATTTTGGCCACCCGCAATTAGCTGGATAAGTCTATTGACAGCTGCATAGTTTTTCCCTCACTAAATTGATTGTGATTCTGGACAGCAGTAGCTGTGGCACCAGCGGTTTGCTGATAATGGAGCCTTCATAGTCAAAGGTTTGTCACCACTAGTCACCCAGCCAGCAGCCCCCAGCCACCATCCACCATCCACCATCCATCACCGACCAGCCACCGTCCACCGGCCACTATCCACCAACTACCAGCCACCAGTCACCATCCACCAGCCACTAGCCATCAGCGCAAAGTCATCAGCTACGAGGCACCAGGAACTAGCCACCTGCATCCACCCATCATCCACCAGCCACCATCCGCCATCCATCACCCACCGGCCACCGTCCACCGGCCACTAGCTACCAACCACCAGCAACAAGCCACCAGACACCAGCCACTAGCCACCAGCTACCAGCCACCATCCACCAGACCCCAACCTCCAGACACCAGCGACCAGCCACAAGCCACCAGCCACTAGCCACCAACGACCAGCTACGAGCTACCATCCACCAGACCCCAATCTCCAGACACCAGCGACCAGCCACCAGGCACCACGGACTAGACATCTGCCTGCACTCATCATCCACCAGCCACCAGCCACTGGCCACCTGTGTACACCCATCATACACCAGCCACCAGCCACCAGATACCAGAAACCAGCCACCAGCCACCAGCCACCAGTCACCATCCACCAGCCACTAGCCATCAGCGCAAAGTCATCAGCTACGAGGCACCAGGAACTAGCCACCTGCATCCACCCATCATCCACCAGCCACCATCCGCCATCCATCACCCACCGGCCACCGTCCACCGGCCACTAGCTACCAACCACCAGCAACATCCACCAGACCCCAACCTCCAGACACCAGCGACCAGCCACCAGCCACCAGGGACTAGACATCTGCCTCCAGACACCAGCGACCAGCCACCAGGCACCGGGGACTAGACATCTGCCTCCACTCATCATCCACCAGCCACCAGCCACTGGCCACCAGCCACAAGCCACCAGCCAGAAGCCACCATCCAGCAACTACCAGCCACCAGCCACCAACCTCCAGACATCAGCGACCAGCCACCAGTCACCAGGGACTAGCCACCTGCCTCCACCCATTATCCACCAGCCATCAGCCACTGGCCACCAGCCACTGGCCACCAGCCACTGGCCACCAGCCACAAGCCACCAATCTCCAAACACCAGCGTCGAGCCACCACTCACCGGGGACTAGCCACCAGCCATTAGCCACCTGTGTCCACCCATCATTCACCAGCCACCAGCCACTACCCACCAACCAACCAGCTACGAGCTATCAGCTATCGGCGACCAGCCACTAGCCGCAAGCCATCAGCTCTGAGCCACCAGTCACAAGTTACCAGCCACTAGCCAAGAGCCACCAGCCACCAATCCTAGTCACCTACCACAAGCTAAAACCCATCAGTCACGAGCCATAAACTACCAGGAACCATGCCACCAGCGATTAGCACACAGCGTGTTATTCGAGAATGCAAAAACGCATGCGTTTGTAGACGAAGATAGGGATGTGGGGATAAAACGAGCTACATTGTCGTCAGCAAGGATGGCAGAGATAGTTGCTGGTGCTCTGTACCTTATACCCTAGCCGAGCCCTACTCAAACAAACTTAAGAGCCCGTGCTTCTCTTCAAGAGGATAGGATTCATGCTTATGAAAGCGACTCTTCTTATGAAATTGGCCATCTGTGAAGCCAAATTGGAGTTTTGATTCCGCACGGAATCAGTGGATGGCAAGATTAATTGTGCGTTTGCGTTCTTGTCAGCACACCTTCATCCTACTCTAACATCTTGTTTGACAGATCACAAGGTTATCGTTACGTTAACTGTCTCCAAACAGTCTTGGATTTATTTTTGCCCGAGCTTGTCTTGCTGAAATCATGACAATGGATTCCCGCGTAATCTGTGTTCCTCTCCCCTCTTAAAGCTCATTTAGGACTCGTGCAAGTACCCATCCTCGAGTATTCAGTAGCTTAAACTTGCTTTCTTCTAGCAATCTGCGGAACGCCGCGATCATATATATCTACGCACGTCGCAGATAGAATGGAACACATAAATGTGTGTAATTGATTTTTTAACAATTTCCCAAAATAACCACGGAAAATGGCACACCACCACACACCGCTTGATCGTCAACAGGTTTGCAGGTGGTCCTCACTTTGTACCGCCACAGTGGATCATCATTTGTCATCGAGCATATTCCAAGTGTTAAAGCTTGTCTTTTGTGTCTGCTGATTTAATCACTCATTCGGCATAAGAAGATGCAAATCATGAGTGATTGCAAGATATCAGGCTTAATTGAGCCGCAGGCTAGAAAATATTTGTCTTGGATGATCAGACTTCGTGGAGCATGGGTTGGATTTGACGCTGTACAGATGTTAGCTGACAACCAGATATATACACAAAATTACTTAGGCTTAGTCGATAAATTTATCCGCAACGCGAGCTTCTTGCCTTCTCTTGAGTGAGAAACGGGGAAAAATCACTCTCACAAGAGTGACAAAAGGTGTAGTACACCACAGAAAAGTCAGTTCCAAAAGCAAAGAAAAACTCTGAGTGATCGTGGGTGGCATCGCTGGAATCTGTCTTATGTGAGAGCTTGTGAAAGGTTTTGGGGCCTTGACAAACTCAAACAGAAGTTTGAAAAGGACGAAATAGTATTTGTATTTGTATATGTATTTATTGAGTGTTTCTGTACATACAAGAAATTTTCTTAAGAATAAATACAGTTCAGATTTAAAAGAGTAATAGAGAAAAATATAGAAATAAAATAAATAATAGAGAAATAAAATATAGAAATATAATATAAAAATGTATAAATCTAATCTAAAAGTCTAAAGAGCATTCTCAATTTAAAGTAGAAAAAGAGCAAAGTAATAATAATAATATGGGTGGCGCTACAGTCCGAGGCGGACCTGGGCCTAGCTTCTCAGCAACCACTCGTGTTGTGCGTGCTATTGTTCTCTCACGCGTGGAAGGAACGGCCAAGTTTGAGAAGCTTTTTCTAGACAGGAACTACTCTTTGAGCATTGTCAGTGACTCGAAAGAGGTGGAGCCGTGAATTATCAAAGGTGGTAAATTCGGGTATCGAACCTGACACCCTCTGCGTAGGAGTCGACGCACTAACCCACTACGCCACGGCGACCCTGTTGAAAAATATACTTAGGTTTTTAACCTGAGAGACGTATTCGTATTGATTGAATTCAGCTGAATAGGAGGGAAATTCATTATCATCATTCACAGCTTGTTTAGCTATCGGAATAGTTTTGCTTTTAGTAGGATTTAGGAACAGTGCATTAAGCTTATTACCAACTGACTATTGACTTAAGGCCTTTATTTACTAGGAGCTAATATATAATTGAGCGTCATCGGCATAAATGTGATAAGAACTGTAAGACATTACAGTGGGCAGATCATTAATAAACATTGAAAATAATAAGGGACCAAGTATAGAACCCTAGGGTACACCAGTTACTACATCACAAAAAGAAGACAACTTATCATTGAAAGATACAGCTTGCAGACGATTGCTAAGATATGAACAAATTAAATTATAACAAGAATCTGAGAAGTTAAAAACTTACAAAGTATAGAAGGACTAACAGTCAAATTCTTTAGAGAAGTCAAGTAGAGTTAAAAATGTTTAATTTTATTATCATCAATGGCTTGCCGTATGTCAGCTGTGTTTTTTTGCAATTTGCTTAATTTTGAAGTGCACAAAAAAAACGATCATCGGCGCTTAATGATTCATCATAAAATCCTGGCAGCACAGACGACATAAATGACATTTGCTAAGCAGTCAGGGGTGTAGTCGTGGAAGGTGATAGTTGATCCTTGATGGTCACAATCTTCGGTTTGCGATTGTGTAGCGTACTTCTTTCATTAAGTTTTTGGTAAATTTTCTTAATTTCAAACTGAAAGTGTCAGTCAATATCTATGTTAAGCGTAAATAGAAAGGTTGTTAGTCCAGGTCGAAAGACATTGTATAAGGTTAAGCTTAGCTTAGAGTGCCCGCCGAGGGCCATTAAGTTATATTTAGCATAATGTTCGTCTAACTAGTTTTAAGCATTTTTGTCTAGTACCTAAGTATGTAATGAATTAAAAAAAAAATTGTGTAGCGTGACCACCACTTTAAAAGCCAAAACAATTAATAATTATAAAATAAAAAAAAAATGTTCATCAAATG
Source organism: Eristalis intricaria (assembly GCA_964034865.1). Taxonomy (NCBI): domain Eukaryota; kingdom Metazoa; phylum Arthropoda; class Insecta; order Diptera; family Syrphidae; genus Eristalis; species Eristalis intricaria. The sequence continues at coordinate 109,014,160 of OZ035873.1, read as the reverse complement.
TAAGGAATCGTTTACGAAACCTAAACGGAATGTATAGCAGAGACTCTCGGGGTATACCAAAAGTTGCATACTTGTGGATGCCAAAACAATTAAAAATGATCTAATACATCAACCACACCTGCAAATGTAACCCACATACATCAACCTAAATAATGGATGAATAAATTGAGGAATGAACACACAGAAAATAATGTTGGGAAGCATTGTTTTAATCCGCGCTTATTCCTTATGCGGCGATAGATATGATGAGTAACTTAAGCGGATATAGGATTCGTTGTTAGTGTATTTTACAAAAAATCACAGCTGTCGTCAGATACTTTTAAAATTCTTGTTATACAGCTATGTCCAGAGCGAAAACCTGAATTCAGTGGTGTTAGGAGATTTAGGTAAAATCGAATCTACCGGGTCAGGAGTGTCTGGAGAGCTTTAGATAAAAAAGGAAGTGTGGCTATTGGTCGGTATTCGGTATTACGAGCATTTTTAGGGATTGGTACAATCTTAGCTTTTTTCCATCAAGAGTGATGTTTGTACCTTGGAGCCTTGTTTCTTGTCGATGATGCTCCCGCTCTTTTCTTCAAAAAAAAAGTCAGTTAATCTATCTATAAAAGCCTTCTTAAGTTCGGAGTTGACCATACTTTGCATTCACCACCCGCCTATGGTGAGGCACAAGCGCAGGCGCCATCAGACATTTTATTCAAGTGATGGGAAGGAGGTAGTGGTGAAGGTGGGTTATATAATTAATACACAATCCTGGGATATGAATATAGACTCCGGAAAAGTGGAGTTAGAATAAAGAAAGCGGGCGAAGTAGGCAAAATGTTTTATTTATTGGGCCTTTTGGAAATTGGACATGCATCCTCTGGGTGCACGGTAACGCCTCTTAGATCAGAGAAGGATAGCGAGTAAATCAGCATTAGCCGTGCCTCACCTAAGTGCTCATATTTTTGTAACGATAAACGAATTAGAAGTGACCTTAATCCAAAATCTATCAACTTCCAGATACACAAACAACCAGCGCATTCCCTCCTTCACACTAAACAGGCGTTAACTCGATAAACACACATTCCATTTAATTGAAAGCGGATGGTCGTGAACCACACTCAACCACAATACCGTTAAGCGATAAAATCCCGCTGAATTGAATTTGAGGACAACATCCGAATGCAGTCGCAGATGTCTAAGCAGAGAGACGAAATCTATCTCTAGCCAACGCCAGCTAACTGTAAACAAATAATAATTACCCCTAACAACGTGCAACCACAAGCCAGGCATCCGCCATTACGTGCAATAATCACTTCGAATCCAGGTGCACCTTAATTGGCCCCCCCTCCAGCCGCCGCGCCATTCGCTTTGCACAAAATTAATCAAACAGATTTTACGACACGGCGAGCAATTTAACGACCGGCATACATTTGATTTGCTACTGCATCAAATCAAAGTACTTCCTGTCAAATGTGGAGCTCGGTTTAGTCGACATTTCCGTGTCAGTTGGCGTGTTTCTGATAACCGTTGCTGTTAATTATTTAACTCACCTCGGCCCAAAAAAAGGAACTGACCTCACCCCCGACTTGCGTGCTGGCGCTGTAAACAAATGCGACCGGCAGGCGACCGGTAGGCGAACAGCCTCGAAGAGTCGTAAAATGTGGAGACAGTGCGACGACGCGTCTTCCAACCTGTCGAGGCGGTAATAAAATTCAGTATCGCTGCATCAATCACGGCGTGGTTGTACCATTTCACCGGCTGACAGCTGCTATCTAACGCAGAGGCGGCGGGGAGGGGAGTTTCTGTGATCATGACAGAGATCCATCAGCGGCGATCAATATCTTGTTGCGGTTGCCACACCGCACGGCCAACGGGAAGCGAGAAAGCGGTTATTATTTATTGACAGGTTGTAAACAGATGCTGACGGCTCCTGCTACGCGATGGAACCTGGCGCTAGGAGAAGCCTCTGCGAACAAAAACTGAGGTCTGAGCGTGGCAGAATAACAAACTGCGAACTAGGGTGCAGGTAGTAAAATGCCAATCAGCATGATTCTCGAAACTAATGGGGTGACAAAAGACAAGAGATCAGAAGTTAAGTCCCGTGGGATGCGAACAAGGAAGCCTAGTGGGGCTTGCTGGGCATGATGCACAACCGATTCGACAGGCGCGAAAATGAGTGTGCTTATAAGTGTGTTCGGTTTTTCCAGTCATCTTGGTGATGGCCCTTAAATCACTCTCAAGAGGTTTAAGAGGAGGATGCGTATCGACTGACAATGGATATCGACTTCCAGAGTTTTCCGAGGCTTAGAGGTTGTATGTCCATCAAGAGCGGTAACGAACTCGTCGAGACCTTTAGAGATGGTTGACGCGCTGTTAACACGGCTCGGAAGAAGTTCTTGCAAAACTCGCACCCCTACACCAGATGCGTGACCTTTCTGGGGTCCGTCCAGATGTTAGCACATGCGGCAGACATTGACATGATTGACTGGAAACAGAGAGCTGACAGTGATGCGTTTTTTGTCGAAGTTGAACTAAGGGAAAACGAAGCATATTCTGTCCTCATGAAAGATTGTTCAAAATAGACGTTTTGAGCGGAACGTCACGATCAGGGACTTCGTCCACTTCGGCCCCACAGTGAATAGTACAAAAACCATCAGAACCGCGGTTAAGGGCGACATAACTTCACTTAAAGAATTTTCGACTCAGAACTTGTTGGACAGAGGACGCCAACCAATCCGATCCAAAAGCGCCCACAAGTGGAGAAGGACCTCAGCAAACTTGGAGTCCCTATTTGGAATAGGCTGGGTAAAGATCGTATAGCTTGCGCTATCAGAAGAAGAAGTAAGCGCCCTTAAGTACTGATACGGATGTACCTGAAACAAGCCTCTATGGCAACTCCTCGTGATGTGTTCCTTATTGAGTTATTGTACTTGCGTACTTAATCCCCACGTCTCAGCGGCCACGATCCTTTACTGCTGTGAAAAGACAATTGGAAGTACATGAAGATAAAAGCCGCGTATTGTGCTCTGGCTATTCACAACGGTAGCCAGGCCTACACTCATGTCTGGAGTAGCAATACGGTGGGAAGCTTTACCTTTACTGGCGATAACTATAACCCCTGTATTTTTACTTCGGAACCCTCATCCGCTAGATGCGTCTGGAAGACAGGTGGTCAGATTGAGACAAAAAGGACACCCCGCTTCATTCGATTAACTTAGATTCCTTCCTTCCGACACCGACCTCTCTTTGTGAAGAACTTCTTAGCCGGCATTCCATGCGGATACTACACGAAGTGTTAATTTTTTCGGAAACTGACAAGCGAGTGGAACTAGTACTCTTCTCCAAGAATGAAGACGGGGTGGGTCAAATCCAATTATCTTTTTAAAAATGCAACAAATGAAGCAACACGGATTGCTTACATGGTGTTGGCTTTAAGTGCTTGAATCGTTTCCGGATTGTTGGCAAAACATCAGCCCTTCACGGTTCCCCACAAAAAAGAACTCCAAAGAGGTAGACAGGAAGACAGCTGATAACACAATTTGGGATTTTTTTGCGCAACAGATCGATTGTTGACTTTACGGAAACGCGAAATTAGCTGTCCACCAGTCGAGGACGAGAAAAATGTTTACGGAACTCTGATTTTCGTGACAGCTGAACAATTTGGAGACGTTGTTGAGGTTTTGGGCATTTTCAAGGATTGACGCCAATGCGCTGGTTTTTTTTAAAAAACAAGTCAAAATGAAAATTAAACGAGTAGCCCTTGTCAGGCGGAAGCTTCAAGAATCAAAGAAGCTTCAAGAATCAAAGAATGGTTGCCTTGCCTCACGAGCAGGTTGAAGGGGCTTTCGTTACTGTTCTGAAATTCGGGCCACGATCAAATCCCTGGTTGCTACCACTTTTAAACCGACAACAGCCAGCTATCACTGAATGAGGTGGCCAAATGCTGTAGCGCCTCATGTGTCTACGAGGATACAGAGGAAATTTATTAAATTACGCTACTGCTGACAAGATTGACGATCATCATCATCATCACTTTCTGACCCGCATGATCAACTAAAGGGGTCGCGAAGGGTAAGCCACGGACGAGAGATCCGCCATCAAGATCCGCCAACTCGATCCTCCGCCATCGACTCTAACTCATCAAGGGTTATGCTCAAGCGTAACCAGGCGAGCTTGTGGACTGGGTCCAACCATCTCGTCCTGGGTCTGCCAAGTGGTCGCCTATCTGATGGAATCGCATTTACGGCCCGGTTCGGAAGTCGTGATGGTGAGGACATTCGTGCTACGTAACCAAACCAACGAAGCATAGCTCTTTCCGTTCGAAGAAGCAGCTGATCAACGTTTAGTTCCTCGCGCACTATCGTGTTTCTCACCTTATCCCAGCGAGTAATTCCGATATGACGATACTAAAGGTAATCGTAGATTATCTGATGGCTTCTAGGTTCCTCACTAGGAATCAAATCTGGCCCACTTTCAACTCCAAGCACATACATACAGTCACATGCGGTCTTAGGACATTAGTCCGGCAATTGGGACTCTCTTTTCTATTTTAAGGGAACGTCGGATCAATGGATCCGGACAGATCTCTCTTACAATGACTTCTGAATGAGTTGCGGGAACGAAGAGGGGGGAAAGAACCAGCGAAGAGGCGGAAACAATTTCACACTGTACCTTCTTCTGCAGCAGCTTCGAAGAAAAGCCACTTATGAGCTTGGTGGACTTGCCTCAGAGCGTTTATCAACCTTGACGCGGTTCTGGGGCTGAGTACTGTAGCGATTGGGAAATAGAATCTAATCAGCCCCACCTCTCCCTCACTAGAAACTTCTAGGTTTGGTTAGGTTTGTGGGTTGACGCGGCGGGGCCGCGCCACACAATGAGGTTCTATTAGACCCATTCTGATGCCCATGGGGTAAACCTTCCTGTCTTCTGAATCGTCGTCCAACTTGTTGTTACTTATGGTCCTCCTTCTAGCCAACCGATATCCATAAACCTGCGTCATGGAAGAAGAATTCTCCCAGGGTTCTTTGTCTTAGTTCACATAGACTGACTTGACAAAGACAGTGGGATGGATCCTCAATCTCCTCTTTGTCCCCACAGCCCCAACAAATGGTGTCATGGGTAAGTCTCATTTCGTGGTACCTCAGAGGGTTGTGACCAGTAACAGCGCCGACCATCATCCGCAGCAGTTTCCTGCTGCTTTGGAGGAGGGTATGGGTTTTTGCACTGTTAAACCTAGGCCATATCGTACGAGTGGTGTCACATGTGGGGAAGGAGCTCCACCTTTCATTAGCCAGCTCCATGATTTTACTGTCCACCTTTCTCTTGATGTCTGACAGAGGTGGGGGAAGCCATGGGATTGCCTGGGATGGGTTGAATTCGGATTCGTCCCCTTTCCTGGCAAGTTCATCTGCTACCTCGTCCCTATGACTTGGGACCCAGCACAGAGTGATCGAATGCTGTGTGCCAAAAACCTTGAGCTCTTCCAGACAACTTGCGACTAGCTTGGTCTTGTTTCTATAGCCGATATTGCTTTTATGGCCGCTTGACTGTCAATTAAGAAGGTAATATCAGCTTGTGATATTTCCAACAATGATATCAATTTGGCCGCTTCTTTGACCGCAAGTCAGGTAGTCTGCTAGAGCAGTGCATGTTTAACAGGTCGGAGAAGATGCCTGCGCCTGTTCCTTTTTCCATCTTTGACCCGTCCGTATAAACATGGATGGAACTCGAGTCAGTCAGATGGTTTCATTTGAGCTCCACTCCTCCCTTGTTGGGAAGTACTTTTTGAAGGGTATTTCAAAGTCAAGGGTGGGGAGAGAGTAGTCGCTTTCTATTTGTTCACTGTGAAGTCTATCAAGAATACATGCATGACCATAAGGGCTGGGGTGCCAGTTTTTGGATTGGAAGGTCCTTATGGCTCCCTTCGCGGCAGTCATCTGTGTATAGAGGAAGGCGGGGCTAAATACTGTACATCTCCTACTAATAATGATATAGGTAATATGGATGTTTACCTATTCATCTCTGGCGTGTTGTACTTGCTATTCATCTCTGGCGAGTGAAAAGGACCTAGTCTTTTACAGCCACCCCGAACAGCGAAGCTAAACATAGTCAGTGACACACCCGAGAGACGTAGAGCTATGCAATTATGAATGTGGTTCGTGTCGAGGTAGTGAGGAGTAACCATAGCTTGCGAGTGGTAAGAGCCACATCTTTTCTTTGCTATCTCTAGGATTGTGTTATCCATATTCTTCTTGACATCTGCAAGGAATAGTTATTGAAATTGATACATATCATTCATTCACATATTCTGGCAAGTGTATCCATATAATCAGCGATTCTGATGGAGCAGTCAATGTTTAACAATTCTCAGAAAGGCCTGGGCCTGTTAATTTAAGCATCTTCGACCTATCCGTATAGACTCTTCGTCTTGGTAGCTCGAATTATTGATGTGTTAACTAGTGTTCCAGGAGAACTAGCAGAAACGTCGCATACAACCTTGTTCAATTCCTAGTCTCTCCAGTATTCTTGCATGATCATTAGAGCTGGGAACTGCCTTCCAAGCCTTTAATTGGTTGGTTGGGTCTTTACAGCAGTAGTCTGCATGTAGAAGTCAAGTGGTTGAAGGTCTATATAGAATATAGAACTCCTAAGCTAGCCCTTAAAGTAGTGTTAATTGCTCTTATAATGCTCGGGCATTCAAATCTCTGTTAAGGCTTTAACAAGAAAGCATCTTCTTCCTTTGGCTGGCGGTACTGTGTCTCGACCTCAGCAAACATGCTAGTTGCTTCCAGCCACGCACGGGCTTTACCTTTCCAGCTGCTTGCACCACCGAAGGCGTGGTCTTCCTTTACCTCGTTATCCATCTGGCTTGGAGTCGGAGACTTTTCGGGCCAAAACATTGGTGTATGACCTAGACACCTAAGACGAGAGACTCGAACTCGTTTCACCAGATCGATGTCGGTCTCACAATTGCTGTGTACATCCACAGAATCGTTTTGGGACCCCATTTCTTAGTCTTTCTTCTATGTTTCGTTTCCAATTAAGTTTCCTGTGTAGGATTAGACCAAGGTACTTCACGCTTTTCCTTAGAGTGAGGGTTGTACCTTCAATTTTGGGGAGATTGAAAGGTGGGACGACCATTTTGTTTATGAAGAGGACCAACTCTGTTCTTATTGGGTTAATCCCCAAGACCGCAAGATTTTGCCCATTTGAGGAGGGTGGTGTTCGGCTAACTCACTGAGGGTCGGGGGAAATTTGCCACAGTCAATAATAACCACGTCATCGGGGTAAGCGATTGCCTTGGTTCCCAAGCATTTCAGTCTCTCAAGAATGACAAGCACCCACAGCCGGGGGAAATGACCCCACCCTAGGGGGTGCCCCGTGAGGCTTTAAAAGTAGTGCAGCCTAGAGTTGCATTAATAATTCTCTTACTGAGCAGATTAGTTATCGCCGACGTGACGGATTGCTCAACTGAGTTCTTTACGAATGCATTTTTAATGGCCTCGGTCTCTACATTGTTGATCTACATGATGCACCTTCAATACCTAGAATATCAGCGAGAGCATACTCTTTGACATTTTGGGATTTTTCAACAAGACTGACGACTTCATGCTGAGCGAACCTTCTAACATCCACCCTCCTTCATCCTCTGGGCCGAATCAAGGTGTCAGGTGACCCGTGTCGAGGGTCGACCAGGCTGGAGACGCAGCCTAAGAATAGTCCAATCACATACGTGAGCATCCGGATACCTGAGCACCCTCCGAATTAGTCTGCCTGTGCACCACGGAGCTCTGATGAGGCCTACCCTCCTTTCTTCGTCACTCGAGGGATTCAAAAGTAAGCCTTCAGATTAAAATTTAAAACAAAAATCGATCAAAGAAACTGAAGATTCACGGTACACGCCCGTCGAAACCACCTCCGAATCCCAGTAAATTTGATAAAGGTGCCCAAGCCCTCCACCATCAAACCGGGGTCTCGAACACAGGAATCAATTTCTAGCAAACTGTCCACGGACGCCATTAGCCCTCTCTTGCCCATTATAGTACGTCTGTACATGATCTGCGTGGCAGCACAATGGTCCTATGCCTGCATAAGTGTGACTGAGGTTCCTCACTCCTGCCAAATCCATCCTAACCTTGAGGTAACACTATCCCATGCCAACATGTGCGTCCTTTCTTGATGACAGCCCATAATCTAATCACTTACCCACTACCTCACATTCGGCGCAATCGAATCTTGGCTACCTCAAGGTCACCACGGCACGCTATTCGACGATATGTTGGAAGCCTAATTTGTGTTGTTCTCATCAACAGATTGTTATTCCCCCTGAGATCCATGTAAACAAGCATTATTCTTGCGTCATTGTTTTCTAGTCTTCCTCTGGCGATCAGTTTCCTTACACAACTTCGTGTGGAGATGCCAAGGGTCGCCGAACTATTAATTAAAACAATGAAGAAAAATTGATGATTTAACGCAACCAGCCGCACTTCCATTAACGGCTGACCTCAGGCCGACTAGGCGGCCCGCTTATACTACTTCCTGAGGTAAGATAACCAGCTTTTGGCAAACACCCGATGCGGCATCATTTGTGAATCACGAGCCGATGAAGATGTGAAGATGTGAAGATGTACCCTTCTTGGGTGATTCATTTGTCTTCAAGTAACCGGAGACGATCATTGACAGGGCTAACGATTTGTTGAATAACTGCAATTGATTGCTTATAAAGTGACATCATGGGTTTTAATTATGCATTACAGCCGTGCGATAAGTCCCACGGGGCGCGAAGGAGGAAGTCGCTGAATCGCATCCAGCCAAGGCCGGAAGATTGCGGATGAATCTATGAGGGAATCGTTGAGTGATTTCAATCAGCAATAGCGTCACTCGGCCACACCGCAGTCTATTCTCAGCCGTGAATCACGGCGCTCAAAGCCCGTTTGATCGATGTCCTTGATTGTGCGTTGAGCACTTGTTCCAAGAAGACCGACAACTTAATTGCCGGCCAACAGCGTCGAATTCAAAATGTAACTCTGGCGTGAGTAATAAACTCATCGACGACCGACGCTACGCTTGTTTTCGTCTTGTTCGTGATGTGATCGCGCGGTCCGGGGCGTTCATCATCTGTCAAAATTGATGCGCATTATTGATTCGGGCCGCAAGTGACTTCATCTAGATTGGCCGAAGCGAAACAAAGGAGAAGTGGAATATCTGGTTGGGCTCTGCCGTTTGAAAGAGTTTACTCAACTCTGGGTGTGATCGCTTTGGCCATAAAACCGAGCAAGCACCAACGTTTGCCCATGCGACAGACTTCGCGGCGCGGCGCAGCTTGATGTGATTTTCAAATCGGCGCGCTCTGCGCATTGACGCATGGCACTTAAGCCTAGCAGCCGCTGATGGCTATCTCGCGGCAAGTGTGCATCCAGCGGTTTCGTGCAGTCAGTCGATGTCAAGTGGGGTTATTTTTAGAACCCGTCGTTATCTTCTGATGGGCGTCATGACACTTTTGTCCTTAGACATTATGTCTCTAATTTTAAACGTCGATAGTTGCATGCTCATGCTTCAGGGCCAGGACTTTAAGGTTACTGGTTTGACTCAGGATGCGCAGGTATTCGCTGGATTTAATTGCGCAATGATATTCTCAAGACCATTCTAGGCGCGAGGACACTTCTGATAACTTGTTTGTTTGAGGCTAATTGTTTTGCCGTGGAGCACAGGTGTAGCGCGGGAATGTTGCCGATCGAATCACACTGTCACTGATGACACACCGTCTTGTGCCGATTAGATTGTAGGCAAGCCATTGGTTACGTATTTAATAGGCAGTGTGTGAAGACATTGTCTGGTAATGCGAGAATAGTCTTCAGCTCGTGTTGCGTGTCGCTATAAATTTGAGTACGTGATTTGACACTGCGATGCAAGGTCCTACCGGAAAGTGTCCACTGTGTACGCGACGTCCCTTGTCCCTTGATTTTCTCTGAAGTCAGCGTTGCGGTTGGGGCAGATTCTGGTTCTTGGCCTAGCTGCCAGCTCTGTTTACTGACACGAGCATTGATGAGCACTCGAAAGAGCTTCTCCAAGTCAACAACCCGTCGAAGGTGTCTGGCTGATGTTTGGCTTTCTTCCAGTCTCAAGGGTCACTCTGGTACTGCCAGCCATTGACGATTAAAGGTCATTTTGCTCACCAAAAGTTAAACACAACTTTGGGATTTTTCTCTTCAATTTCTGGATTTGCTCTCATTCACTCAAATTTTTTTGGTTTCAACTTTCGTTTAACAACTCATGAGTTTATCAACTGCTCATTTCTTCAGCCAGCGGAAATGGCGGAAGTTAGGGAATGTAATCAAGGATTTTGTTGTCTCTCTCTCTCGTTTCCTCCATTATCGTAGTTGCCTACCTGCTTGCAGGATTCATTGCCGTAAAACGAGAGAAGACACTGGCTCTTTGGATTTGATTTGAAAATAATAAAGCTCTATGTTTGTAAGTATGTCACAGCTATGCCGAATGTGGTCGAAGAAAAGGCCCTGAAAATGTGGCGGAGTGGGTTAGTTGGTTGTGGGTTCGAATCCGGCTGGAAGCAATTTATGTTATTTTCTTTTTCATACGCAATAAAACTGTCTTTTGTTTTGTTTTGTTTGAATAAACATTTCATGTTCTGTTTTCCTAACACCCAGTTGTGCAAGTTAAGCTCCACATTTGGTTTAAGCTTCAGTTCAATGTGAGTTACTTTCCTTGAACTGAGTTCAATTTGTAGTTTAAGTTAAACGAGATTGTACTCCCGTTTGAAACTTATCTTAGCAACGCAGCATATTTATTATTTCGCTCTTACAACTGATGTTCAAAGGAATTCATTCCTTCCACATTTGTCCTCTTTTTTATTTTCGACATTCGATTACAAACAACTTTTGTATGTACATAGACTAGGTAGTTTTCACTTACATTTTTCTATTGTTTGCCTTTTTTTAATTCATTTTTATTTTTGGAATTCATGAAGACTTACATACTAGACAAAAATGCTTAGCACTAGTTGGACGAACATTTTTACTATTTCTATCTTACTGGCCCTCGGCGGGCACTCTAAGTTAAACTTAATCTTATCCTATGTCTTTCGACTTAAACCAAGAATCCACGCATTTAAAGAAAATTTACTTTTACTGTACAACTTATTATTAAGAAAAATTTGGAAAAAACTTAATAACAGGACTGGCTGTACTTAAAACTTATATACTAACTTACACTTCTTCTTCATTTTGGCGCTACAGTCCGGGGTGGACCTGGGCCTCAACCAACAAGCCTCTCCAGCTAGCACCGTCTCTGGCTAGCTGTCTCCAGTGTCGCACGCCAAGTTGGTTGAGGTCCTTCTTCACCTGGGTGCGCCACCTTAAACGCGGAGTCGAAGACTCTTCGGGCTGAAGCAGTGTTGTCCATGCGCTCTACATGGCCCAGCCATCTTAGACGTTGAATCCGTAGACGCCTGACTAGGCTCTGTACAGCCCGTACAGTTCGTGGTTGAATTGTCTCCTCTAGAAACAGTCAACGCAAACAGGACCAAAGACAGCAGGCAGAGCTTTTCTCTCGAAGAGACCAAGGACTTCCTCATCCGCTTATGAGATTGTCCGTGCCTCCGCGCCGTACAGCAGGACTGGGACCATCAAGGTCTTGTATAAAGACAGCTTGATCCTTCGAGAGAGGGCTCTACTACTCAATTGCCTCTTGAGCCCAAAGAAACAGCGGTTGGCAAGAGTAATTCTGTGTTTAATCTCGGTACTGGTGTTGTTCGTACTGTTTACTTGCGGGCCGATGTAGACGAAGTCCTTCACACCTCAAAGTTATAGCTGCCCATTGTGACGCTCTGTCTAAGACGTCGTCCTTTCTAGATGACAGCATATACTTCGTTTAGGCCTCTTGCACCACTAAACCCATTTTGGCCGCCTCCGCTTCAATACCAGCAAACGCCTCATTGAATGCTCGCTGTGTTCTGCCAATCACGTCAATGTCATCCGCGTATGCTAGCAGTTGTTCGGTTTTCTGGAAGATCGTGCCTCTAGTGATGGCGTGTGAGTCTTGCACGATCTTTTCCAGGATGATGTTGAAAAGGTCACATGACAGAGCATCGCCTGGTCTAAAAACTTGTTTGACATTGAAGGTCTCGGTGAGCAGCGAGAATTCTCCATCGTCATCCTGCACTACCTGACGAGTTTGTCAGGAATGTCAAAACTAGACGTGGCGTTGTATAGCTCGTCCCTATGCACGCTGTCATATGCGGCCTTGAAATCGACAAAAAGGGGGTGGGTGTCGATCTGCACTTCTTGGGTTTTTTCCAGGATCTGCCGTAGTGTGAAAATCAGGTCGATGGTGGACTTCCCTGGTCTGAAGCCACACTGATATGGACCTAGGTTGTATATAAACGGTTTCAGGCGCTCACACAAAATGGCAAAGAGGATCTTATAGGCGATGTTCAGGAGACTTATCCCACGGTAGTTGGCGCAGTCAAAGGGGTCTCCTTTCTTTAGGATCGGGCAAACGATACTGAGATTCCACTCATCGGGCATGCTTTCCTCCGACCATATCTTACAGATGAGCTGGTGCATGCGCCCAACCACCTCATCTCCAGCTGCCTTAAACAGTTCCGCAGACAGTCCGTCTGCACCAGCAGCTTTATACGACTTTAGTCTCGATATCGCTATCTTGACTTCGTCTAGGTCGGGGGGACGGAATTCTTGTCGATCATCGTGCGTTGAGTGGAACATTCTGCCTGACAGCGGTATTGGAGTCTTCCTCGCCGTTTAACAGTCTACAATGATCTTTCCAGATTCTCAGTATCGACTGCGAAACTAATACGAGCAGTCCCTCTGCGTCACGACAGGCTTCTGTCCGAATTTTGTATCCATTGGATAGTCGTTTTACCCGTTGGTAGAACTTTCGGACGTCATTTCTGCCGTAACACCTCTCCATTTCGGAATCTCGCCAAGACAAACGCCAGTACAGATCGGGGACCCAACCGCCCTCTTGAAATAGGCAAGGACGATGTGGCAGCTCTTATTTGAGAAGGCGATGTACGACTCCCTGCTCAACCTAGATCCAAAACAAAGACCTCCTCCTTGTTGGAGATCAATCGCCCGATTGGCTTAGTTAATTCCAGAGCCGCTACTCTACACAATCGGATCACGAGCAGTGAGATCAGAAAGGCGCGGCGTCTCTCAACCAAACAACCAGCCGCACTGCATCCACTTCTCCATTCATCGGCCGTCCGCAGCGATGAATGAAGAGGTGTGACTACGCATCTATTTTAATTAGCACCAAAATCTCGGAAGGTATCTGTGCTAAATATAGCCCCATCAGTGGCCACTCACCCGCCACCGACTCCGGCTGTTATCTGTTTTCATAGAGAAAGTACGAGTGATAAGTAAAAGTTGCGGCGATCGTTGATCCCCGGCAAGCAGTGCTCTTAAATCAAAAATCTCTTCAAAAATCCATCACAGGAGATAATTGCTGAAGTAAAACACCTTATCGCAGCGACTTCCGATCGTGTTTCCCCAGAAATTCAATGCTTTGTGGCTTAATTCCTCGCACAGATCGACGCTATAAGACGATTATGGTGCGGTTTATGTACCTCTTCCATCGCATCGGAGGTCAGCAGTTTTGCTGCTGTTGTCTGTGCGCGGGTTTTTTTTTTTTTTTGCCAACCTGAAGAACTTTCGATAATTCTTTGGGCAAAATTTCTCTTTTAGTTTGGAACGCGCTCAATCCATTGTGATAATCGGCGATCAATTGACCTGCGGAATTTCTATTCACAAGAAATCAACGACCTGCCAAAACAATAATACTCCACAACAGTGGTCCGCACAGCCGCACAGCGGTCCACAGCGGAGAGCAACAGCATTTCATCTTTCAATCGAGATTAGGGTGTCAATTGATGGCGGAAACTGGAGCGACAGAATCGACCAACTAGATCAACTCCCGCGACGGCGAAGGTGTGCTGTGGTGTTCGCACTCGACGAAGGCGGCGGCGGGCAATAGACTTCGCAGTAGAAGCGCCATGGACTCGTGCGGCAGTCAAAGGGGCCGTTTACAAGTCGATAACACCACTTAATCGATACGTGCAATCGAAAAAATTGGCGATTTCGACTCTTGAGCGACCTCAAGAGGAGCGGCTTGCCTTGTTTAGCTGTCGTTTTATGGGTTAATTGAGTTGTTGTTCGCACTCGAAGTTGGCTGAAATTGATGGCTTTGTTTTTGGGACCCCGGTAATTGCACTTTTATGTGGCTGATGACGGGCGGGTGCCCACAATAGGATTTCACATCGTTTAATGGTCATTTTGGTTACTTAATGAATCCGTTTTGAGATCGTGCCGTGTCGACAAGTTTGTTTGATTTCAGTTAAGGCCGATGATCCTTGGGACATTAGTGTCATTACATCGTTTTTGGCTTATGGTAAGTTTGACGCTAAAGCGATGTCTTGTGCCCGTGTGCAGGCGAGAGGGGCCGTGCTTCTCGATCATTTACTTACATAACTCGATCTATGGAGGAATGGAACTGAGTCTAAACTAAGTCGTCCGTTCAAACAAGAAGGTTTTGGACAATTTTGCTTGCAGCTGTTCTCTTTGAATTAAGTTGAAGAACTCGGTATGTCTCATAGCATGACACTAGTACTGCGATCATAAAGATCTATTGTACCCCCTTCTTTTGCTGTAGGATTTAAGCCACATAGCAATCTTAGCGCAGTTTTGTTATATTATTCCAGTTTTGCTCCATGAACATTGTTGAGTGCTCAATACTAGATCCATTTGTCTAGATCAGTGGTTTCATAGCGGGTTGGTGACCCCATCGAGAGATCATTGTTCCATTTCCCACTAAAATCCACTAATCTGCGGCCATTGCCGCCATGCAATGGTCCATGGTTTGTGTAAAAGTAATTGTAAAATACAAGGGATTACCACTACTCTTGTATTTTTCTCTGGTGTGAACAGGGGGGGGGGGGGGGGGGAGGGGTAAATGGCCGAAGTTGGATATCTCTAGTTTCCTTTATCTGTGCAGCTTCACTGATTGCAAACAATTCCGCTTGAAATATATTTGTGTTCTTGCAGTGAGCAGTGTGTAGGCTGCATCTTGGTCTTATCACTCCAACCCCTACTTTATTTTCGACCCATCCTTGTAACATTTGTCAGTTCCGGTTTTTCCAGTCCTCTCTACATTGAGTAAGAACTTCATAGCAGGTAACATATTCGGCTCCCAAATATTGTCCACGCTTTTAAGAATGTCCAGCTGTCCAACCATGTGTCCTTCTTTGTTGTTGTAGGTTCTCTGTAAGGTAAAGGCTTGTTTGCCAGTCTTATTATATTTTTGGAATGTTCAGTATTGAGTCGACATCCTTAGCAAATGTTCTTGCATTCGTGATCGTTCAAAACGTCTCAAGCTAGCTTAGACACACTAAGGCCAAACATGGGCCCATTGTGTTACCACGCGATTCTTAGGCTACCTATTCCGCAAACCAATTTGTACTTTAGATAAAGCGAAGAAGAGAGCTGATTCTGATGTTGCTCAGTTCAGCCAGATTAACAAACAAATGGGCCCCGAGAAGTCTGAATCTACGGGATGAGAGAGCACTGCAATTACATAGCAAGTGTTCGATGGTCTCAGGCTAAGACTTTTCAAATCCGGATCATCGGATTCAAGGACACTTATCCATCTATCTTTTTTCATGGATTGAATAAAATCAGTTTAGTGCATAGTCCGCAGAGTTCGCTGTACTGTCTCAATTATAACCCCTCGCAGCCTGGACAAAATATCTGATCCCAAATTTGGTCCCTTATGGCAAAAATGCCAAGTTTTGGGCTTTTTTGGAGTCTGATGCTGTAACTTTAAGGCAAAAGTTCTTGCAAACATTTTTTGGCCACACCAGAGTAGCCGACTTAGGTTGACTCTCCACTAACAAGTCGTGGAGGGGAGATCGCTCTTAACTAACCTTAATTTTCTTTTCTTCCTCCGATGGTAGCACAGTCCGCGATCCACCTGGGTCCATACCGACAAGCCTCTTCAGCTGCCTGAAATTAAACATGCCAAGTTGGCTGTACTTTTGTGCGGCATTTACTTCTTACAAAAAGAAGGGTTAAATTTAAGTGAACTTTGAGATTTTCACCTTCCCGTTGACAATTTGCTTTTCAGTAGACCTCAAGTCAGAGGCGTTGTGTACAGCAAATTACTGCTTGCCTTCTCTCATGGGACGAAGAAAACTGCCGTTTATACCAAAAAGTGACTTTTCGAAGACTTGTCTTCGAAGTTATAGACCTTAATCTGAGGGTTCGCAGTGACTCTGGTTAGGTGGAGCCGTAAAAATAAAAGTCGTTGTGTCCTGTATCGAACTGCATTACATCACATTGCTGCGGCCACAAATTGATCGAAGACGGGAGTTTCTAGGATGGACCTTATAATTTCCTGGAATCTGCTTGAACCCTTATCAAAACAGATTAGAAGCATTTTGTTCCGTGAAAGTCTGAAAGTGAACAGCAAGTACTACTTCGACGACCAGTGCTAAAATTCTGAACTAATACAGGAATAAGTTCAAGCTTCACAACTGTCACCACAGAGGACAAGACCACTGGGGATAGTGGATGGTGAGTCCTAGTCAGTGTCCTAGTCGGCGTCCAGTTTCATGTCCCGGCAGGACCAGTCGAAGAGGAGATCAACTATAACATGGAAAGCTCAAAAACGAGCGCTGGTACAGGTGCAGGAGGAGTTTTCTTCTTCTTCTTTACTTGGCGCTACAGTCCGGGGTGGACCAGGGCCTCAACCAACAAGGCTCTCAAGCTAGGATGGTCTTTGGCTAGCTGTCTCCAGTGTCGCCCGCCAAGTTGGTTGAGGTCCTTCTCCATCTGGGTGGGCCACCTTAAACGCGGGCGTCCTCTGTTGCGTTGTCCCACGGGTTCGGAGTAGAAGACTCTTTGGACCGGAGCTGAGTTGTCCATGCGTTGCATCCGAAGACGCCTGACGTGGTTGAATCTTCTCCTCCAGAAATCGTCAAAACAGGACCAAAGATCGCACGCAGAGCTTTTCTCTTGAAGAGACTAATGACTTCCTCAGCCGCTTTTGAGATTGTCCATGCCTCCGTGCCGCACAGCAGGACTGGGATGATCAAGGTCTTGTATAAAGTCAGCTTGGTCCTTCGAGAGATGGCCCTAGTACTCAATTGCCTCTTGAGCCCATAGAAACAGCGGTTGGCAAGAGTAATTCTGCGTTTAATCTCGGTACTGGTGTTGTTCGTACTGCTCACATGCGAGCCGAGGTAGACGAAGTCCTTCACACCTCGAAGTTATAGTTGCCCATTGTGACGCTCTGTCCAAGACGTCGTCCTTTCTAGATGACAGCATATACTTCGTTTAGCCCTCGTGCACCGCTAAACCCATTTTGGCCGCCTCCGCTTCAATACCAGCAAACGCCTCATTGATGGCTCGCTGTGTTCTGCCAATCACGTCAATGTCATCCACGCATGCTAACAGGTGTACGAACTTCTGGAAGATCGTGCCTCTAGTGTTGGCGTGTGGGTTTTGCACGATCTTCTCCAGGATGATGTTAAAGAAATCACATGACAGCGCGTCGCCTTGTCTAAAACCTTTTTTGACATTGAAGGTCTCGGTGAGTTCTTTACCGACCTTGATGGAGTAGCGAGAGTTCTGCATCGTCATCCTGCACAACCTAGCGAGTTTGCCAGGAATGTCAAAACTAGACATGGCGTTGTATAGCTCGTCCCTATGCACGTTGTCATATGCGGCCTTGAAATCGACGAATAGGTGGTGGGTGTCGATCTGCATTTCTTGGGTTTTTTCCAGGATCTGCCGTAGTGTGAAGATTTGGTCGATGGTGGACTTTCCCGGCCTGAAACCGCACTGGTGAAGACCTATCAGGTTGTTGACGAATGGTTTCAGGCGCTCACACAAAATGGCAAAGAGGATCTTATAGGCGATGTTAAGGAGACTTATCCCTCGATAGTTGGCGCAGTCAACGGGGTCGCCTTTCTTGTGGATCGGGAAAACGATACTGAGATTCCACTCGTCGGGCATGTTTTCCTCCGACCATATCTTCCAGATGAGTTTGTGCATGCCTTAAACAGTTCCGCAGACAGTCCGTCAGCACCAGCAGCTTTATTCGACTTAAGTCTCGATATCGCTATCTTGACTTCGTCTAGGTCGGGGGGACGGAATTCTTGTCGATCATCGTCAATTGTGTTGAGTGGAACATTCTGCCTGACAGCGGTATTGGTGTCATCATCGCCGTCTGCAGAAGTGGTTCTTCCAAATTCTCAGTATCGACTGCGACTCTTCTACTAGTTGTCCATTCTCGTGCCGGCAGGATTCTGTCCGAACCTTATATCCAATGGATAACTGTTTGAAGCTTAAACTTTCGGACATCGGGTCCGGTCACTGAGAAATGACTGTAGCCTTATTCAAGCCGAAGTAGATGCGAAATATTAAGTCGCACTGGCGCAATGTAACCCATTAAAAATTAAATCAATCATAGCCATAGAATCAGATATTATAACCTCGAAGTTTGTCAGGTTAAGCGGGGCATCAGTGGGACACCCTTCTGTGAACACGGTGCCTCTATGCTGGGTACGGGGCATACTGGCATCCAAGGAAACGAACCGGAATCTTTAGCAATGCGTAATGCAAGTATGCAGCTAATTACCATAAATCAAATCTGAACGAAGAAGCTCTGGATAGAGCCAGAAATCGTTGGATAAGTTTGGATATTTGATCAACAGGTAGAGATATATGTTCGACTTTTAGTAAGAATAGAACAGTGTGAATTGTCAGTCCTATCCAGAGCTACTTCTATAGAGACGAAGAAGAAATAGAATGGGTTCAACATCTGCTCTGAAAGAGGCGGTTCCTGGGGAAACACTTCTTTGCCGAGTAAAGGGGACTTCAATATTTAGGAGTCGGCAAAAGATTGTCATACCGTTCGACCCATCCCACGTTTTGATTGGCATTTCAACGAGTCGTGCCACACCTCCAAGACTTAGCGTGTCCGACTAGAAGGCATCATCCAAGCCTCAAGCCAGTTTTGGAAGTACAAGAGTAGGTAAGGTGACTGAGTGGCAGCATGCAGCAGTCACTCTTAGACCAGCTTAAGGCTTAATGTGTTACCACATTTGGATCTAGTTGATGCTTTTAAGTAAACCAGTTTGTACTTAGAAAGATTTCATGTGAATGTTCGGCTCTACTCTGGTTAAGGGAATTGATTTTCCATAGGGAGATACTCACTTCCGGGAAACTTCAACCCTTCGATGCAATAGATCTCTTCAGGTGGCTGTGTCTTTTGCCTTTACGGCATGGGATGTAAAATAGGATAAAAAGGCCCTGGGTGACTTCTTCCTTCGAGAGAAAAGGGCGCTGTTAGTGTTTAGAAAGAAACGTCTCTTCCTGCAGACAAAAACAGCTTCTGCAGAGTTCATTGTAAAGCAGGCTAAATCTGAAGGCGCAGTGCCCAGTAATAATGCCAATAAGAGTCCTTAGTGTCGGCCTACTCAGACTGGTCAGTCTGCCTGATCGTCTCCAGCTTCGTAGTGACCCACCGAGTGCCACCGAACTATGTGGGAATCGTTTCAAGCATCAACAGTCCTTATGGGCTCATCTTAGACAAATCGCTCAAATTCATCAGTTTAATGGTAGTGGATTCGATCATGTGAATATTGTGCCATAAATATGCCCTTAGAACGTCCGCTTCGAACAGCCTGAGCGGCGTGTTCGATCGGTGAAACAACAATCTCCATTTGATTACAGAAAGTAATCAGCATCTTCTTCACCACCTTCCGGAGTACACTTCAGCTTCCAGTGAATTCACTTGTCCCCACCGCAAAGCCTCAGACGGATTTCCCCAGAAGACGCACACCCCGCCTGACGCAGACGTCTCATTAAAATCACAAGAGTGTGTCGATCGTGCTTATGTATCACATCTTGGGAAATTCATCATCCCATTGGGCCAAGTAAACCGCGCATACCGTTCAAAGAATCCGGTAAGCACTTGTACTTATCACCCCAAACGCTGATGACTTGCCCGATGACGCAACTCGCAGCCAGGCATCAATTACTCACAGGTACGCCACTTGAAGCGAAATAAACAAAAATTACACCAGAACGTGATTTTTTTGCGAATTTAAGGGGTTTCATTTGAGCCATTTGCGGTGGCGGCTGCGCCGAATACGCCCGTCCATGCCTCCGATTAGCTGAGCGGTGCAATTACAATTCTGTGCGATTAAGTGATTACACGACAATCCGGTCCGTGGTTCCATCAATCGGTTTGCATACATTTCCACGTCCCATTCGCTGATTTCCCCCCGCTGTGGACGGCGCGGCGACAGGTTTTGTGTCATCCGATCGGTGAGTTTGAATTCTATGAATGAATTATGACTCGTGAAAGCCAAGCGATGTCATAGTTCTGATCTAGAATTTACTATCAAACCCCTTTTTCAAGTTCAAGGCTGAGATGTCTTCGATTTAATTAAGCTCGTCCGTGCGTTGAACCTCAGATTAGCATCATGCTAATTTTGGGTTTTGTGTCTGGGTGACAATAACCTCTTGGCAGACATCTGCTGGTTGAACTCGAGTTTGAACTCGAACTCTCTCGCTGACAAATGGAGCGTCTTGTAGGCTTGTTTAATGGGTTTTTGTATGAAATTGCAAAGCCCACAATGACACTTGAAACTGCCCTTCTTTCGTTTGGGGGCTGAGGTGGCTCAAGGTTGTATACTCGGTCCCATATTCTTGCAAGCGAGGATCGACTTTGACGATTTGTATGCAAATGCGGGTTTTTCTTCTGTTGATTCCGCCATAAACTCAAGAATGAATCGATGTCATTTGCATGTGGCTTTTGTTTCATGAATTGACGGGTAGATTAATTAAAAGTGAAGGTACTCCGTCATTTTTAAAAGCAGTTTTGCAAACATTCCATGTCCGTGTGGACATGGAGAGTGCCCTGGAATCCACATATCATGTTGTCCCATACTTTGTGGATGTTTTTTTCTTTGAGGTGGTGACCTTAGTTTCTCATTTTTGGATTTGATGACTGCTGTACCTTTAAGCGCTCTGGATTGTTCCCTGCAAACGTGAGGGATTCCAGATGCTTGAGCAAAATGGTTACACGTCAAGTCACACTGGTCACCAGCAGTCATAATCATTTTAACATGAAAGGCAGTGTTGTCGAAATGCCGTCAGAGTGTGTGAAAGTACAACCAAGTGATGCTACGGACTAGGATTAGGACCGGCTTTTAGAGGGGCCTCTCATGTGGTGCATACTGTGGAGATGGTTGGACAGTTCAAATTGTATTTTCAATCAGAAATTTTGTACAATGCGACGTTCGGATGAACTTTTACTGAAACCTCATTAGGCTGTTCCCACAGAGGTTGAAGTGGTTTCGCTCTCAATTTTCAAGTTATTCTCTCTCAGCGTATCAGTGCCCGCCAAAACAAATGTCACTCGCTCTCAAATTTTAAATGGCAGCAAGAACAGCTGTCTGTTGACAGGAAGAGATAAAATGCAAAAATTAACAACAAATAAACAGAAATTCGACTGTAGGCTTGCCTCCGTGATTACTTGGTCCTTATACCGGAGGTTCGGTCTTCTTTCCTTCTCGAACCAGGCGGCTCGGATTCGAAGACCCTCTTAACTGGAGCGTTCTTGTCTATGCGCCCGATGTGGCCGAGCCAGTGCAGTCGACGACAACTTTTGCCTTATGGACTAAATCCACATCCTGGTACAGCTCGTAGATTTCGCGGATGTGTTTTCTCCTCCATTCGTCTTCCTCGCAAACGGGACCATATATCCGACGTAGAATTTTTCTTTCGAAGGCACCAAGTATCAGCTCCACAGTTTTGCTTATCGTCCAGCTTTCGGCTCCATATAGCAGGACTGGCAAATGATCTTGGTCCTTCCAGTAAGGAGCACTGAACCGAGTTGTTTTCACACACCGAGGTTCACCCAGATTCTACGTCGCATCTCCACTGTGATGTCACTTTTGCCCCGAGCAAGACAAACTCTTTTCCTACCTCAAAATTGTAGCTGTCGATTGTGATGTTTTAAAGAACATTGGTCAAGTACATTAAACAGCCGAAAACTGATCACTATTCGAAAGAAACTTCTTCTTATGATCAAGAGCGCCAACTTACTACCGTCCCGTAACACGAAAAGTGGTATGGAACAAGCACCCAAAGCAGTTCACCCAAGACGCTCGTGTATTCCTCATCTGCATCACGGCTTTACTGCAGCGAATACATTAAAAAAAAGTCTCAGCCATAAACGGCCAATAAAAATGATTTAAGGACTTACCCATCTTGACCCAGTCTCTGATTCTCACAGAGCTGCCCGAAAAGAGTTCAAATCATAAGCGACTGACATACGTGCAGGGAGAAAGTAAGCAAGAGTTTAGAAGCCACACATTAACCAATCTCACGGTAGCCGTACTAATTAGCTTGGGCAATAAAAGGACCATAAGATCCTGGGTTTTAATTGATTGCTGGTGCGGTGCATTTCGAAGAAAACGTTTTACATTCATGCATATGCATGCGGCTAACGAGTACGAATGGGGGCCGCTTCATGGAACCATAAACTTCACGAAAATTCTTACCGATCCAAGATGTAAATGTGGGACCTTAAACGCGCTTCGTAGACTGAACGCCGCATTCAATAGACGATTAAACGGAATGAAATGGAATCGTTAAATTCAGAAAAAATTAAGTAATCTGAATAATAATGAATGGGCGCAGAAATTTGCCTGGGAAAATGCGAAAGGCTTGTTGAACAGCCTGTGGTTTGTATTTCACCTGTGCGGAGTGAGTGTTCTTCTGACAGATTTTGTTTTTTACCCAGTTAATTATGCTCCACTTGCTTAACATACACAGCCGTTCCAATTCTACGGCCGAAGGGCGGGGTCGTGGGTCTTGGAACGAATATGAAAAGCTGAGATTGCTGTCATGAGCAAAGGAAAAGATTGGATTAAAAGTATCAGACAAGAGATCGTTTAGAAAAATGAGAAAGAGTGTCGGAGACAGAACTGAGCCTTGGGGAACACCAGCATTTATTTGGTGGATATCAGACTTGAACACATCCAAAACAACCTGAATTGAGCGGTTCGAAAGAAGAGATTCATCGATACCACCGGCACGCATTTTCGACAAGAAAGCTTGATGCCAAACTCTGTCAAATGCTTTAGAAATATCAAGCGCAACGATCTTGCTTTCGCCTGCATTGTGCAAAGACTCTTTCCACTTTTCGGTGAGATAAGCTATCAGATCACCAGGGGACCTGTCGCTGCGCCAACCATATTGTCGGCCATTAAGAAGCTTCCGCGATTCAAGATATTTCATAAGCTGACGATTCATCAGCGTTTCCATGACCTTAGAAAGAAGGGACGTAAGTTCTATGGGTCGGCACGAGGTGGGTGACGAAGATTCGCCCTTTTTAGGCACGGGCTCGACAAATGCTGTTTTCCATCTGCTCGGAAAGAGACCTAAAGAGTAGGATGGATGAAAAAGCTTACACAGTGGCAGAAGACCAGCTCTTCAGAAGTATAGGGGAAATACCATCCGGGCCCAGCTGATTTGAGCACTTCGAGATCTTTCAGTACTCTTGCAACTGTGCAAGTGCGGAAGTGGATTTGCCCCATGGTGAAATCAACGCTCTCAAGTGCAGGTGGAGACATATTGGAATCTGGGTGTTTTTCGATTCAACTGAAATGAAAACAGCAAATAAATTTTTTTTCTCATTCCAAAAACTGAACGCAGTGCGGTCTGGCCTCATCGAGCTTTTCTATCAATTTCCATTTGCAGCCGATTTCATCCAGAATGGGGAACACCTTGCTGAGAGTACAGAAGTGATACTGCGTAGCTTCCTGTAACGGTATCCAATCTGGTTCTCCTCTTGAAATGTTTCTTTCCTCTTGGTCTCTTGCAGATGTTAAGATCAAATCATTTAAATAAACGGTATAAGACGAAAATTTGCTTAAAAAAAATACAAAAATAACCAATTTATTAGTTCTTTGGACATAATAAATAAGTAAAATAATATTAAAGGCATGAACCTGTGCATCCAGGGCAAAGTTGTTGACTGCTCTCAACTTGGCGAGATGCCAGCAACGATCCCTGTTAAGTGCAGTGGTCAAATTGACATACAGCCTCCTCGCGGCGCTCTCTGGATAGCCTTTAAAGCAACCGCTTAGAGGTGAACTAATGTATGCAGCGGCCCCCTTGTCCAGGGGTTTAAACCAGGACCCGGTCCGCCAGGTTCGGCGGTTGCGCGTGGGGTTAACTTCCCCACCGTGTAAAAAACTACTAGTTCCGAAACGACGAGAAGCCTCGGATACGGATGACCCTACTGCTGACGACCATGGACAACGATTTTCGGTTCTGTACGTGGAATGTGAGGTCCCTGAACAGACCACATGCAGCCGATGAACTTGCGGAAGCCCTCGAAGCTTATAAGGCAGACATCACCGCCATTCAGGAGGTGCGGTGGGATGGGCCGGCCAAAAAGAGGATGAAAAACTGCGATAATTACTTCGGCGATTGCTACAAAGAGCGAAGGCAGCGCTTATTCGGATGCGGGTTGGTTGTTCGAGGCAGACTTAGGCAAGAAGTCTTAAAAAAAGTTTAAATACATAAGCGAGCGCCTCATAACAATCCGCATCAAGGCTATATTCGGCAACATTAGCCTGATATGCGCCCACGCCCCAACGGAGGATAAAGACGACGACAGCAAAGACGACTTTTACGATCTCCTACAAAGAACATACGATCAATGCCCCAGCTACGACACCAAGATCGTTCTAGGAGATTTCAACGCAAAGCTGGGCAAGGAAGACATCTTTGCTAGAGTCATCGGGAAGCACAGCTCCACGTCCGAGAACGGACTCAGGCTTTTGGCCTTCGTAACAGGCCGAAACCTCTTTGAAGCCAGTACTGGGTTCCCTCACCTGAACATCCACAAAGGGACCTGGCGGTCTCCTGATCAATCAACCGTCAACCAGATTGATCACATTGCGATCGACGTCAGACACTCCCCCAGCATTCTTGAAGTTAGAACATTCCGACGAGCCAACATCGACTCGAATCATTTCCTTGTTGTAGCCAAAGTAAGAACACGAATATCGATATGACAACGGAGTAGAGCAAGACCAAAACAGTTTGACGTCGGAAAGCTACAATCGCGATGACGATCGAGTCTCCCCCTAGCTCTCAGAGAGTCCAACCCTGCCAGGCGAAACAATCGACCAACAATGGAGCCGTTGTCAAAAAGCCATCAGAGAAGCTGCATCTGATGTGCTGGGTTTTTAAAAGCCACAGCAAAAAAACCCCCGGTTTGACAACGAGTGTAGGCAGGCACATTCAGTGAAGCAAGCAGCATACAACGCGACGCTGGACAGAAGGACGATAGCGGTTCGTGAGCTCTACGAACTTAAAAGAAGGGAAGAGCACCGGCTTCTCAAAAAGAAAAAGAAAGAGCATGAGAAGCGCGCGATCGAGGAAATGGAGAGGTGTTACGGCAGAAATGACGTCCGAAAGTTCTACCAACGGGTACAACGACTATCCAATGGATACAAAATTCGGACAGAAGCCTGTCGTGACGCAGAGGACCAACTCGTAGTAGATTCGCAGTCGATACTGAGAATCTAGAAAGGTCATTTCTGTAGACTGTTAAACGGCGAGGAAGACTCCAATACCGCTGTCAGGCAGAATGTTCCACTCAACGCAATTGACGATGATCGACGAGAATTCCGTCCCCCCGACTAAGACGAGGTCAAGATAGCAATATCAAGACTGAAGTCTAACAAAGCTGCCAGTGCGGGGTGACTGTCCGCTGAAATCTTTAAGGAAGCTGGAGATGATCTGGTTGGGCGCATGCACCAGCTCATCTGTAAGATATGATCGGAGGAAAGCATGGCCGGTGAATGGAATCTCAGTGTCGTTTGCCCGATCCGCAAGAAAGGAGACCCCTTTGACTGCGCCAAATACCGAGGGATAAGTCTCCTGAACATCGCCTATAAGATCCTCTCTGCCATTTTGTGTGAGCGCCTGAAACCATTCGTTAACAACCTGATAGGTCCTCACCAGTGCGGTTTCAGGCCAGGGAAGTCCACCATCGACCAAATCTTCACACTACGGCAGATCCTGGAAAAAACCCAAGAAATGCAGATCGACACCCACCACCTATTCGTCGATTTCAAGGCCGCATATGACAGCGTGCATAGGAACGAGCTATCCAGCGCCGTGTCTAGTTTTGACATTCCTACCAAACTCGTCAGGATGTGCAGGATGACGAAGGAGAACTCTCGCTGCTCCATCAAGGTCGGTAACGAACTCACCGAGACCTTCAATGTAAAAAAAGGTTTTAGACAAGGCAACGCGCTTTCATGTGATTTCTTTAACATTATCCTGGAGAAGATCGTGCAAGACTCACACGCCAGCACTAGAGGCACGATCTTCCAGAAGTGCGTACAACTGTTAGCATACGCGGACGACATTGACGTGATTGGCAGAACACAGCGAGCCGTCAATGAAGCGTTTGCTGGTATTGAAGCGGAGCGGCGGCCAAAATGGGTTTAGAGATGAACGAGGGCAAAACGAAGAATATGCTGTCATCGAGAAAGGACGCACAACATCGACGACTTGGCCAAAACGTCACCATAGGCAGCTATAACTTCGATGTAGTGAAGGACTTCGTCTACTTCGGCTCGCAAGTGAACAGTACGAACAACACCAGTACCGAGATTAAACGCAGAATTACTCTTGCCAACCGCTGTTTCCTTGGGCTCAAGAGGCAATTGAGTATTAGAACCATCTCTCGAAGGACCACGCTGACTTTATATAAGACCTTGATCATCCCAGTCCTGCTATACGGCGCGGGGGCATGGATAATCACAGAAGCGGATGAGGAAGTCTTTGGTATCTTCGAGAGAAAAGCTCTTATTGCGTTGAAGGTTTCTGGGGGAGAAGATTCAACTACGAACTGTACGGGTTGTACAGCTGCATGAGCCTAGTCAGACGTCTACGGATTCAACGCCTAAGATGGCTGGGCCATGTAGGGCGCCTGGACAACACTGCTCCAGCCCGAAGAGTCTTCGACTCCGAACCAGTGGGACAACGCAGAGGACGCCCACGGAACCGATGGCGCACGCAGGTGGAGAAGGACCTCATCCAACTTGGTGTGCGCAATTGGAGACAGCTGGCAAAAGATCGTGCCGGCTGGAGAGGCTTACTGGTTGAGGCCCAGGTCCGCCAGAGACTGTAGCGCCACCTGAAGAAGAAGAAGAATACTTTGTTGCATAACCTGTATTAGCAATAACGGTGTAGGTGCGGTGAGATCTTTTCCCATTCGGACCTTATTCTTTCCCATAGCTCGTATCTATTGGATGTCCTCCCCTCCTTTTCTCTCGATTTAAGGTCAGATACATTTACTATGGGAAGGGATTGCAGCGGACATGCAAGAACATCAACAATTGCGCTGTCCAAAAACCCTCGGACCAACCGGCTGATGTGTTTTAGGCCATTGTCAAGTTGAAATAAGCAGTCTTCAGGCATGTGGACCCCTTAAATGTGGAAGCATGTAGTTTTCTAATATTCTCCGATACATTTCGGCATTCATCCGACCGCTTACTTTAACCAACTGACCAACTCCTTGACGAGAGAATGAACCTTAAATAAAGTTTTACTAGAAATCGAACGTTAAGAACCTTTTAGAGTGCTTACCCCACATCATTACCGATCCTCCCCCATGTTTGATGGTTGGAACATGATATCTGGGAAAATATCTTTGCCCCGGAGGTCTTCGAACATAGCGAATGCCGTCTGACGAGCAGATGTTAAACTGCCTCTCGTCACTCCATAAAACTTTAGGCCATTCCTCGCTCGTCTAATGTGTGTGGCGTTTCGCAAAATCAAGCCCTTTCTTTCTATTTATTGCACTGATGAATGGTTCCCTTAGTCGTCGCCTAACAATGTGTACGCATACACTAAGGTCAAGTTCATTGACGTAGTCTGTAACTTCAACGGGAGTCTTATCAACTTTGACTTGCTTGACTATTTCACGATCTTGTCGGGGAGTTGTTTTGCGAGGACGCCCACTACTTTTCGATCGCCATCTTCATGGAATCGGGATACATTTCGAGAAATGGTTGAAGGTACAACACCAAACTCCAGAGCAATATCCTTCACGAGCCTTTTTCTTCTTCTTTATTTGGCGCTACAGTCCGCGGTGGACCTGGGCCTCAACCAACAAATCTCTCCAGCTAGCACGGTCTCTGGCTATCTGTGTCCAGTGTCGCACGTCAAGTTGGTTGAGGTCCTTCTTCACCTGGTCCTCTGTTGCGTTGTCCAACGGGTTCGGAGTCGAAGACTCGTCGGGCCGGAGCTGATTTGTCCATGCGCTCTACATGACCTAGCCATCCTAGGCGTTGGATGCGAAGACGCCTGACTAGACTCATGTCGCTGCACAGCCCGTACTGTTCGTGGTTGAATCTGCTTCTCCAATAACCATCAACGCAAACATGACCAAAGATTGAACGCAGAACTTTTCTCTCGAAGATACCAAGTGCTTCTTCATCCGCTTTTGAGATTGTCCATGCCTCCGCGCCGTACAGCAGGACTGGGATGATCAAGGTCTTGTATAAAGTCAGCTTGGTCTTTCGAGAGATGGCTCTAATACTCACTTGCCTCTTGAGCCCATAGAAACAGCGGTTGGCAAGAGTTACTCTGCGTTTGCTCTCGGTGCTGATGTTGTTTGTGCTGTTCACTTGCGAGCCGAGGTAGACGAAGTCCTCGACTACCTCGAAGTTATAGCTGCCCATTGTGACGCTCGGTCCACGACGTCGACGTTGTGTGTCCTTTCTTGATGACAGCATATACTTCGTTTTGCCCTCATCCTTCATTAACAATGGTAGGTTAAAAGCTGCACTCATTGCTTCTTCTGGACATACGCCACAGTGGCCCTGCTGGACATACGTCACAGTGGCCCTGCTGGACATACGTCACAGTTGCCATGCAGGACAACTCTCAAGACTGCCTCCTTTTCCATACGAAAAATGTTACGCATACGCCACAGTGGCCCTGCTAACCTATTTTATAGATATCTCTGTCTTTTGTGGGCTAGTGTCTCAGAAAATCCCAGTGCATTTCTGGAATTTCGAAACCAAGAGAGACCTTCTTCTGATTCTCCTAGTTTCCTTAGATGTTCTTTCAGTCTGCAGTCCCCTATTAGGATACGGAGGTTGTTCTTGTTCATCTTGATACCTGTTCCTACCTACCTGGCCTGTTTCATGCCATGAGCGTTGTTCCAGGGTTCTGCAAGCTTCCTTCTCTCTTGTTCCCTGAACTCATCGCTGAAGCCATGGTCTTCTACACCGTGGAATGGTTCAGGACCTGGGAGGGGTTCCGATGGATCTAGGGCGTCGACCATTTCATTGCCATCCATCCCTGTATGGCCAGCTATCCAGCAACATTTTAATCTGTTCCTCCTGGTCCACTCTGTAAGCTTCTGTAGGCAATCCTAGAGAAGTTTGAGTTTGATGATGTAGGAGTCTAGTGCCGGCAGGACGCAGTTGGTATGGTCGCAGTTGGTATGGTTCCCGTCAAGATTGATTTGAACGCATCTGTCAATGAAATAGATTGTGCTTGAAAGAGCCTAGTGCGTTTGTATAATACTTTGTCCGTGGTCCAAATACCCCTGCCCCTGTTCCTTCATCAGTTCCTCACCCATTCCACCCATGTATCCCAGTATTTGCCCGCCAAGGTTTGACAAATAGCACGCGGGAAGACTATTCTAGGTCTTTTCCTGGTTCACACCATCAGGCCTTTGGGAACATCGTCGCTTTTACACTTGTTTCTATTTTCTACTGTGTGCTTCTTCTTGCTGAGCAGTCTGGTCCGGGATTAGTTCGTGAATAGGGCCTTCAGCTTGAATATGATTTTCTTATTTTTTGAATAGCTACGATACAAATCAATTTGTAGAGCAGCTTAGTAGCCAGAGCACCAAGCGGCCTAGGCATGTTAGATGGCACGCTATCCAAGCAGCAGTTACCCTTTGACTTCCCCTCTAACATGCGTTGTCAAGGCGCCAAAGGTCGCATTGTCTAAAATCCCCCACCACCAGCCAGCATTTTCAATCAAACCTCGCAACAAGTTCTTAGCCAGCAAATGCTCGGCCACCGACCAGATCAAGTTGGATCCACATCCACAAATAGCTCTCAATCACGTAATTGGACTAACACCAATCGATCAGCTTGAAAGTCAGAAGAACACCCAAGGCCCTTACAAGCTCCTACCACGCCACCCACAAGCAAACAACCGATCGCATGTGAAAGAAAAACCTATTAATACTCCAGACTGGAGGAGGCGGAGGCAGTCGTCTCGCCTTGTTTTGATTTAGGCACGCGTCATTTGTAGCCACCGATTTCACCCTCAATTAACAAACGATCCAGTCAACTCTGATAAGCGGTTCGATTAATTACAGTCCAGATCTGTCACTGTGGTCACTGTGTCATGCGCACCTTGACCATGGGCTGGCTTTGTACACATTTGCGTTACGCTCAACCGGTTCGACAATACAATTTGACTTAGCTCTGTGACTCGTAGTTAATGTCCTACATTCGGAGCGATTGTGGTTGGACTGCTACCGTTTTCTTTTGTGTGAACCGTGCAGAATTGGACACCGCCACTGGTGGTGGCGTTCAATGCATTCATTCCCAAGGTCGAACCTTGAAAAGCCCTCAGATAAACGTTTTGCACTTGTTCATTGTTTCGACGCCGCGCCGGCATGCCACCCCCTGGTCGCAGTTGCACAACACCTTCCGCTTACTTTGTGACATTAATTAATTGCTTTTTGGCTTCAGATCGCATGTCGCGAGGGTATCCTTGCTCCAGATTGCTCTCGTTGTCCTAGTGTGCATTGTGTTCGCCTCGCTTGAGTACACCATCTCGAGTCAATGCGGTATGCGGAGCGGAATGATTGCGGAGCGTTGCGTAAGGACGCGTTTGGTTCTTTTATTGACGCGTGTTTCGCCGATATGGCTTGAATCGGAATTCTTCGATTCTACGTAATTAATCAGTGATTCCACGCACATGTGCTTCCGTGTTATATAAATGAATTCCTGGGCGCACATCGGTGATTTGATGTAAAACGAGGCTGAGTGTTGTAAACTGGATTTCGTTTCGATTTTCGTTCTAGATTGGCTGGTTGGTGATGTTTTCGAGCCGAGCTAAAAGTGGAGAGTGACTCAACTGGGCTTGATGGGCATCAACAAGCAGTTTTGCGTTTGTTTTTCGCGTCCCAAGTGATTTTCTGATAAATTATTTGGATTATTAAGACGGTAGCGGGCGTGTTCGGTGTGTGGTTACTCTCCACTCGTATTTATTCCATCAAATTTGCATCCATTCACTTGATTAAAATTAGGCAAAACGTTTCGAGTTTAATAAAGCTTATCTCGGCTTTCATCCTCTCTCTCTTCCTTTGTCACTCCGAGAGTGTTGCAGCGTCTAAAGACGACATTTTAAGTTCTGGGAAAAGACGAGCTATAAGCAACATGAGTCTAGCCAGGCGTCTGCGGATTCAACGGCTGGACCAGTTAGATCGCATCGACAACACAAATCCAGCTCCTCGTCGACTGCGCACCAGTTGAACTACGACATGGAGGACGCCCACGAAACCAATGTCGAGCACCAGTGGCCAAGGACCTCAACCAATCTACCGTGCGAAATTAGAGATCGTACCAGCTGGAGAGTCTTGCTGGCTGAGGCTTCTCTTTTATCGTTTTTGGGTAATACCTTGGAGTGGATAATGGAGTGAACCTGGAACCTGGCCTTTTGTTCAATGACTCGATCGCTATCTCTCCAATCGCAAATATGAACTTGTGACGTTCTTATCTCGGACATTTGAATTGAAGACGTCAAATCTTCCATTGTCCAGCTATCGACTCTACGTGCCTTCCATCCATTGTCAAGCTAACGTAGACGTTGTGGTAGTCTACCCCTTGTCATCATGATCCTTTCCTCCTCCATCATCAGTCAGTCAGTCCTCCATCTACAGTTTTATGCCGACACCTAGCGGCCAAGTTTTGAGAAGCTGTTAATAGACCTTATTGCTCATTGAGCATTGTCAGTGACTCGAAAGAGGTGGGGACGTGAAAAATGATTTTGGTCATACCGGGAAACGAACCCTCCACGGTCGCCACAAAAGCATACCGTGAGGAGTGAGGTTTACTAACTTGTCTACGTCCGTAGTGCTCGTCTTCCACTCCGCACCAGTGGGACAACGTTACAGAGGACGCCCGCGTTTAGCGGGAAGGACCTCAACCAACTTGGCGTGCGACACTGGAGACAGCTAGTCAGAGACCGTGTGAGCTGGAGAGGCTTGTTGGTTTAGGCGCCAAATAAAGAAGAAGACGACAAAGTCCGTTGATACGAGGCAGGATCTTCTGTCATAACGACATTTTTTTTATGTGGGCGAGTTGTTAGCCCTCCGCACAACCGCCGGTCTGGTAGGGGGTGGATGTGCATGCATTCCTTCACCTTACAACGGGTGCTGCGGAGGTCATCCCGGGGGCTCCGCTAGGAGGCTGTATGTCAACTTGACCTGAACAGTAACAGGGATCTCGCTGCTGGCATCCCGACAAGTTAGGAGCAATCAACAACTTTACCCTGTATATCCAGGCCCTGCCCCTAACCTTGTTACTGACCCGCAGGGAATAGAGGATGTGTTTAAGCAGCTTTTCCAACAGCTGCTTAATGGGCCTGAGCATGAGAGAGTCGTATTGAATCAAGAAATCCCAACTCAAGTCGATGAAGTAGTCCTCCCACCTTGCTTTGGAGAAGTTGTCAGAGCCATTAAAAAGTTGAAGCCGTAGGCTTATCATCAGAGCTCTTCAAGCCGGTGGCGATGATCTGGTAGGGAGCATGCACGAGCACGAAAGCGTGCCCAACGACTGAAATATCAGCTCCATATGCCCCATTATCAAAAAAATGCGACCCTACCTCTTGCAACAACTACAGCGGTATATTCCTGCTCAACGTCGCCCACAAGATCCTATCCAGCGTACTGTGTGAACGTCTAAGGCCGTTTTGCACCGCACGTACCAGTGCGGTTTCCGTCTCAGCAAATCGGCAATAGACCAAATCTTCACACTGAGGGACATCCCGGGGAAGACCAGCGGGTTTCAAATCGACACGCACCACCTTTTTATCGATTTTAAAGCCGCATACGACAGCATTTATTCCATGCGATGGCTGAATTCGGGATCCTGGGAAAACTGATCCGGTTGTGTCGCACCACGCTAACAAAGTTCAGTTCGAGGACTTCCGAGCCATCTGAAACCTGCACCGGATTTCGGCAAGGAGATGCGCTGTCGTGTGATTTCTTCAATCTGGCACTGGAGAAAATAGTGCGGCAGGCAGCTGTGAACACGGAAGGCACTATCTTCTACAAGTCAGGCCAACTGTTGGGATATGCAGGCGTCATCGACATCGTCGCGCGTTCCCAACGTGCCGTAGTGAAAGCATTTACGGCAATTGAAGAAGAGGCGAAGCGAGCTGGTCTTAAGGTCAGTTAAGTATATGCTGTCGACCAAAAACGCTCAGTCACATACCACCTAGGGCAAAACGTCACAATCGACAGCTAAAATGTTGAGGTAGTCAAGGAGTTTGTCTACCTTGGGGCAAACGTGAACTCCACGAATGGCATCACTGTGGAGATCCGACGTAGAAGCACCCTTGGCAACCGATGCTACTTCGGTTTGTCAAAACTCCTGACTCGATGAACCAAGCTCATGGTCTACAAAACTCTTATTTTGCCAGTCCTGCTGTATGGAACCGAAAGCTGGACGGTAAGCAAAACTGCGGAGCTGATTCCTGGTGCCTTCGAAAGAAAAAGTCTATGTCGGATATATGGTCCCATACGACTGGATGGCGCAGTTGGTGGAGTGCCTGCCCCTGGTTAGCGAGATCCACGGTTCGAATCTCAGTGAAGGCAAAGTTGGGATCAAAATTAACGGCACTATCACTGGAGTAGTCTGACTAGGGATATCACAATGAGCCAATATGGGCTAAGTGTGCACTAGTAGCTCCTCTACCTAACCTAACCTATATGGTCCCATATGCGGGGAAGGCGAATGGAGGAGAAGACACAACCAGGATGTGGATGTAATCCGGAAGGCAAATATCCGTCGAATACGTTGGCTCGGCGACATCGAGCGCATGGACAACAATGCTCTAGCTCAGAGGGTCTTCGAATCCGAGCCTCCCGGTTCATGGAGGAGAAGAAGACCGAATCCCGACCGAATCCGCCGATTTTCGACATGATGTCGAAGATGTCTCGAAAGAGCGCCCATCGTTTTCGACGATTTCTCGTAAGCGTATGCGAGGTGATGCCGGAAATTAAGTCAAGCCTCAATCTTCACTCCCAGATATTTTATAAATGGGCTGGAAAAAATTGTGTGCTATCTGAATCTTATCGTCATCGTCTCTAGCGCCTTTCTACTTGTACTGAGCCCGGATTCCATTTTATGATCCGCGAGGTCTAAACTCATATCGCGGAGCCAGTTCTTTATAAGTGCTATCAGTTCTTTGCAAGCCAAGCCGTTTCGCCACGACAACAACAGCAATTTTGTCCGCGAAGCCCCTGTTGGAGACTTTCCTGGGGACTGGTACGATTCTGGAAGGGGGCACACATCACGTTATACAGTAAGGGACCCAACACTGATCCTTGGGGTACGCCTCCTGTAATTTCATGTAATTTCGTCCCGTCGTTGGAGTCGTACAGAAGGTACGTAATATGTACTTCGAAACAAGTTAAATATATTTGTCGCCAAGTTAAATGCAATTTTCACGAGAAGTGTAACCACGGCCCAGTACTTCCAACTGTTTTCTGTCTTCTATAGCCGGTAGGGCAACTGGTGATCAGTCTTCTGGCTTTCGATGGCGTCTGAATAGTTCATGCTGCCTGACCAAAAATCAGGCCCTTCATTTCGAAGATGCACCTGTTCGACACCACGCTTGAAACTGTGCTCCTTCTATCGATATTGCGACACTCAAACAACAAACCAAAGACCCCCCAGTTTTATCAAGAACCTCTAATCGGTTGTGTAACCCTGACAAAGGTGTGAACATGCTCGCACTTCAATTGGTAACCAAAAACCACACAATTTCCTACGCAAGTGTGAAAAGTGAAAGACGCACATTATTCAATCGCAGCCGTGGCGCCAAGACGTCTTCAAAATATGAATTTAATAACCGCCTCACAAAGGCCAGCCCACACGACAAACCCAATATGCCACATGCGACCGAGGCCAAACACAAAAAAAAAAAAAAATGACACAGATGACAGACCAGCCCGGTATGAGCACGCAGCAGGCAGGCATGCACGCGATGCGAATTCCGTCCGGACTCATGAAGCGTCCGTAATTGAAATTCATTCAAATTCAGACGAGCAACTCGCCGCGATTCGGCGTTCGATAACAACAATCGCTGGCCACATGTGCGTCAATTGTAGGGTATGTCGACGATTACAAAACCGGCTGAGCGGAGCGGCAGGTGAGAGTTAATAGACGGCCGGGACTCCCCCCCCTCTGATGCTTTCTCCACTTGACAAGTACTCGAACCTTTGAAAAAGTAATTGCAGCAATCTGAAGATGCCGCGATCGCATCGGAAGTGAGCCCTTAGAATGCTTTCGAAGGCATTGAACCCGCCCACCCCTCCCCCTCCCGTCTGTCCGGTAATCACTGGCATTCCGATTGTCTCTTACCCATTCGGTCGGCAGGTACAACGATCTACTTCTTGCGTTCTGGTAGCACTCTTCGAGTTCTCGATTGCAAGTGCGTCTCAATGAAAAATCTGGGTCATGCACAAGCAACCGAAATCGAAGCGGTCTTCGCACTCGAAGTGCCCCTGCCTCAATTTTACAAAAAAAAAAAAAGATCATTTCATTAAACTTAGATTATTGTACTAACTGGTTTGGATGAGTACCTAAGTAGCAACTTTCTGCTGGCCGAACGAACGTTGAGTGCGTCGTCTCAACCGAACCGACCAACAACTGAGCCACCGAAATCGGGGTCAACGATTTTTTATGACATCGTTGTTGGCTATCGCAACGCGTCGTCGTGTCGTCGCGTCGTCGTCGTCGTCCACTCACGTTGTTCGTTGTTCGATGGAAGGCCCAAAAGAGAGAAATAAATAAACGAACGAACGACAACGACAACGACGACGAAATCAAATGAAAAATCGCGCTCAAACCGAGAGCGGCCCAAAATAGAGAAAGTTACCCATGAGAAATGTTAATGAAATCGACATTGGCCATGGCCGTGATCTTGTGCTTTCGTGAACTTCGGGCCGAGCCGGAGTTGGACTCGGGCCACCAGTGTCTGTGAACTGTTACGGCTGCAGCGCGGGTCTTCAATTAATTGCACAGGTTTTTGGGTAATCGCATGCGACTCTAACTAGGGTTGACGACATACCTTCTCGTCGGAATTGGCCGCGCCGTAGACTCGGCAGTTCGCTTGAATTCGGTGGCGGTGGCGGTGGCGATGGCGATGGCGGTGGCAATGTCGGTTGGTGGCTCATAAATATGTACGAAGCGTAGGCGTCGTCGTTATGTCGTTCATGTACACCATCTGAACTGTTTCGCTATTCTAGTAGTTTGCCTAGATTGTCGGTTTTATATTCTAGCCAATGTGATGTGATGTTAAATGCATGTCCGTCCACAATTTCACAATTTGCCACTTCGCTTGCTCTCCTCCGTCTTGTCTCTCTCTCTCGCTCTCTCTCTGCTGACTGCTGACTGAGCTAACCGTTAAGTAGACGATGATTTTGATTATGGAAATTTCTGAAGGGAAAACAATTTGTTATTCATTCATGACGTACATACGTCAGGCAGCCTCTCACCTACGGGTTTACGTAAGTGCCGGGCCAAAGTATGACTCTTGGAGGTGATCTGCTGCGCGACGCGACGATACACGAGTAATAACAAGTGGGTGTCCACTGTCCACTGTCCACTGTCCACAGTCCACTGTCCAGCAGTCCATTCAATGATGTGGTGACACGAAATGGGATGAGAAGAGCTACAAGATTTTACGGCTTCGTTATGCAATTCGCACAGTGAAACACCATCGATGGAAGAAGAAGATCAATTCAAAACGAAGATCACAGGTTTGGCAGTCATTTATCAGGAATTTCAACGCAGACGACAATAAATGTCATTTCGAATTCGATTGACATTGACGTGCGCAACATCTTGATGCGTGTGAGAAGCGTTTGAACACTGATGGGGCGGAATAGGATCTGGAATGATGAAGGCACTGTGCCCAAGTGACGACATTTATTACTGCTGTCACATGTGACTGCACATGCTGTTTGTCGTGGGAATACGCTGGCGATTGTCATTGCGAATCTGTATGCGAATGGCGGGAGGGTCTCTGCATTCCTCTTCTTTCTTGCGATGGTTCGGACTTCGGAGAGTCGGTTACAAGTGACGCGTGACAGTGGTACCAAAGTTGAGAATCATATTCTAGCTCGAATTGACGGTAGTAGCTGCGTTGCAGGGAGTTGAGTGAGTTATGATTGCAAACGAATTGTGCCCCAAATACCGCGGGTTTTGTGGGTTTCGCTGCTGGGACGAGTGGGCTTCTTGTCTATCGGTGCGTTTTTTGAGAGATTGGACATTTGTGAAGGTTTTGGTTGGATATTCGGCGGTGCATTTGTTTGGCAGACGTGACGATCAGTGGTTCGAGGAGGAATGAGTGGGGCAACTTCTTCTTTGAGATCACTTGTTCACGACAAGGGTTGTAAGAATGTGATAGATAGGACAGAACAAGAGAGAGAGAGAGAGAGAGAGAGAGAGAGAGAGAGACTTAGAAAGAAAGATAGAAAGATAACCAGAAACAGAAACTACCCTACGCTCATAAGTCATATCCGGTAGGTCTCCACAGTATGTATCGCCACAGATTGCGAGAATAGAAATGTGTCTGTCAGGCTTTCTGCCTTGGACCAGCACTGTGCTCCAGTTACCGCTCGGTCTTGCTGTGTTAAAGAGTTCCTTCGCATAGCTTGGGGAACTTTCGAGGCATCGCTCCTGGACAATCTGGGGCCTGTTCACTGGCACTGAATGATGGTGCCGCTCTACCGATCCCTCTTGCAGATCATACGTGTCAATTAAGATGAGATGGAGTGAGAGCCCGATTGAAAAGATTATCGCGCTTCATACTATCCGAAGACTTCATTTCTAGAGCCTCCTTTGGTGCGTTGTGTTACTAGCACAGAAAGGAAGGAAAGTGATTTTGACCGCGTCGAATTTAAACAGGAATGGTTTAGTGGACAAAATAAACTTGGCTCCGGTAGGTAGAGTCACATTGGCGTGTCCTGTTGAAAAACTCAATGTAGAGAAAACGCAAAACTCAACCAACCAGGGACGATCTAGTTTGACTCATTTACCAGCTTATCGTCGAGATACGAGGAAGAGAGCATGCCCGGCATATGGAATCAATTGCCATATGCACAAGATTCACAATACAAGAAAGCGGACACCTTTGACTTAGCCAACTTATAAAAGATTTTCTCTGCAAAATTCCCTTGATATTTATCGCTGGTCAATGAAAGTCAGAAACGAACTAACCGAGACCAGCAAAATTCCGTTCCGAGAATCACGGTTTTACGAGATTCAGTGACGAAAACATGGCAAACAATGCCGTCGCCAATGATGGAAACCAGATAGTGATTTCCCAAGAAGATCTCCAGGGGATCCTTAAATTTATGAATAACAAGAAATCAGCTGTGATAGATGGTATCCCGAACATCGTGCTTAGTCATCTCCCTCCGGCAGCAGTCGAAATTTACTCTACACTGTTCAACAACGCGCTCAGTAATGCATATTACCCGGAACGTTGGAAGACAGCTGTGGTGCAACCAATCCCTAAAAGGGACAAAGATAAAAGCATCCCGTCAAACCTCCGATCGATGAGTCTTCTTCCTTGCATCAGTAAAGTCTTCGAAAAGATTGTTATACGAGTCCTGAAAACGTGGGTCGAGGACAACAATATTATACCGGATAACCAGTTTGGACTTAGGGCGGGGCATGACACCACACATGCCGCGTCAATGGAATAAAAATGAACAACACTGTACGGGTGCCTGTCTGATCGACTTAGAGAAGGCGTTCGACACCGTTTGGTTAGAGGGCCTTTTCCTTAAGCTCGTCAGACTTGGCTTACATAAGACATTGCTATACATGAGATGTGATATGATAACAGGTAGAAAGTTCGTCTACAGTCTTTAATATCAATAATGGTCTACAACAGGGGACTGTTGGCTCCCCAATATTGTTTGCTATATTCACTGCAGATCTCCTAAGGTCTATGCCGCACCTAATCGCGTACGCCGATGACTTAGTGGCGTACAGATCAGGTCCTAAGGTAGAAGTTATTAATACCTTGTTGCAAGGTGACTTTGACAACACTTTGACATATTGCGATGACTGGAAGCTGCTTATCAACTTCCAGAAGTGTGAAACTGTTCTTTTCCGCACCCCGCTGGCCGTGGCCTCAAGGGATACGCGCGTAAACTGGAAGAAGTTCGGCATAGTTGACCCCCGGTAGTAAGATATCTTAGCATTTGGTTGGATCATTTTCTGTATTTTGACAAACATATAGAGAAAGCTTTGACCAATGCTAGAAAAGCCTTTGCTGTGGCAAGTAAGCTGTTTTACAGCAGCCAACTTGATACCAGGGTGAAGGTAATCTGCTATATGGCCCTCATAAGGCCGGTCATGGTGTATGGTTGTCCTCTGTGGTTCAACGTGAGTCCTTCCCAGATGGAAAAGATTAGGGTGTTCGAGAGACGGTGTCTTAGGACTTGTCTCCGGTTGTATCGAACACCCGAGTCTGAGTACAAGAAGTACTATCCTAACGAGGTCCTGTACAACAGGGCAAACGTGAAAAGGATAGACAATTTTATCATCAAATTAAAAGGAAGTCACATTGCAAGAAGCATGACTTCTACCAACAGTCTGATCTTCGGGGCTTACTATCCCAATTATATGTACCATGAGAGGGTGCGCCACAACGGCTTTGTTCCACCTGAAGCGTTCCTCTATTTGGATTCGATCGGCTTGATCCAGGACACGGAAGGATGTCCTGTAATCTACCACGCGATGCGCCGAACAGTTGACAGGCGACTCCTCTACGAACCGGATGTCGTCAGCGAACACGAAGATGTTCTCCGGTTCAGTAGAGCGATCCCTGTTCGAGATAGGAGAGAGAGTGATAAGGAACGGCACTTCTTTTGGTGGGTACACCAGAATCAGTCTCCGCCTTCGCCGGCTCCTGCCTATGTACAAATCGTTTAGTTGGTATAACGGCCCACTTATCTAGTTATAAGGTAGCTTAGTCAAAAAAAAAAAAAAATGGTGCACAAGGGCTTGTGGATTATATATGTTCCGCATATACATAACATACAAGCCCTTGTGTACACGTGTAGTGTTACGGACATAGATTAAGTTAGATTAAGTTCTCTTAGGCTTTTTCATAGGTACTAGGGTTTAGGTTTAGATTTTGGTTAGGTAAAATAATAGTGTATAGTGCGCCAAGTTTTTTCTTAGTTTTCTTGGCCAGTAAGTATTAAACAATAAAGTCTGTCCTAAGGACAAAAAAAAAAAACAATAAATAACTTAATAACTTAGACGCCGAAAGACAAATAGTCAGTTAGATTAGGATATTTTAGAGTACCCGCGAAGGGTCAGTAAGATAGAATTAAGAACATGAATTGTTAGATATTAAGATGCTTATGTCATTTTTGTCTAGTAGTAAGTTGTCCGGAAATGAAATAAAAATGAAATAAAAAAAAAACCAGTAAAATTGGTTTTACACAAGGCCACGCACTCTCATTCCTTAGAATGAAGTCCATGATGACACTTGCTGGCATTGAGTTCGAAACGGCTAAAATTGACGAACCAATAAAAGAGGAAAAACCAAAGTCTGTGTTGGCTTCAAGAAAGACCACACACTAAACAAGACCAAAGAACGCGCGCAGAACTTTTATCTCAAAAAGACCAAGATCCTCTTCATCGGCTTTAGATATAATCCATCCCTCCTCGCAGTACAACAGGACTGGGATGACCAAGGTCTTGTATAAAGTCAGCTTGATCCTTCGAGAGATGGCTCTACTACTCAATTGCCTCTTGAGCCCATAGAAACAGCGGTTGGCAAGAGTTACTCTGCGTTTGATATCGGTACTGATGTTGTTCGTACTGTTTACTTGCGAGCCGAGGTAGACGAAGTCCTTGAATACGTCGAAGTTATAGCTGCCCATTGTGACGCTCTGTCCAAGACGTCGATGTTGTGTGTCCTTTCTTGATGACAGCATATACTTCGTTTTTCCCTCATTCACCGATAGGCCCATTTTAGACGCTTCCGCCTTAATGCCAGTAAACGCCTCATTGACGGCTCACTGTGTTCTGCCAATCACGTCAATGTCATCCACGCATGCTAGCAGGTGTGCGGACTTCTGGAAGATCGTGCCTCTAGTGTTGGCGTGTGAGTTTTGCACGATCTTCTCCAGGATGATGTTAAAGAAGTCACATGACAGCGCGTCACCTTGTCTAAATCCTTTTTTGACATTGAAGGTCTCGGTGAGTTCTTTACCAACCTTGATGGAGCAGCGAGAATTCTCCATCGTCGTCCTGCACAACCTGACGAGTTTGGCAGGAATGTCAAAACTAGACATGGAGTTGTAAGCTGTCATATGCGGCCATGAAATCGACAAAAAGGTGGTGGGTGTCGATCTGCATCTCTTGGGCCTTTTCCAGGATCTGCCTTAGTGTGAAAGTCTGGTCGTATTCTTAAGCATTACATCGTCGAAACCTTCTTTCTTCTGTACGTGTCAATACTGGTAAGTTTGCCAACATTTTTCAAAGTCGGTTTATGTTTGGAAACACTGTCTTTAGTGCAGTCTTCTAATCCTATTTTGGCGTTCTTTCAATGCTGTGCCTCTGGTTGTTCGTTGTAGATTGTCTTCCACATTACAAACTCAGCCTTCAATGTATGTATCTCATTAAGACGTGGCTGAGGTCTGCCCACACACCTAACCTAACCTAACATGTGCACTCAAGGCGGAACTGCTCTAGTCCTTGGGTCTAGAGAGCAAAGTTCATCGACCCTCGTCGATAAAAACAAACAAATAAAATCCACTTGGTCGTGAAAATGCGAAGAAATAAAACAACTTGCGCCCCACAAAATACCAGATTGACGCCAAAATCTTACACAATCCCACCCAAGCGAGCCAACACGAGTGACATAGATCACCGATTAAGTCCTAAGTCTGTTGGGCTGGACAAGATCTTCTTCAGAACTCGAGCATTCGACCACTCGGCCCAAGGCGATCCCACCACCTGTCTCACATCCAAATGCCAGCGCGAACTCGCAAACAAAAGAATACTTGAAATTCCGAAAATACCATGAATTCAGTAGAGTACGTCATGCCTGTGTAGTTTTGACAAGATCAGTGTCAATATTTGCAAATCTTACACGATCTTCGCTCGGGGTTCTAGTTTGTTGACTGCGCTGTGCTCGTATGCGATTGTACACAACCCTGGGCAGTTAGCCCGATTGCCTGAATCGAGGAAAACCACTTGACCTCAATCTCCGGCGTGGTGCTGTGCTATTTTCTGGGACTTTGCCCAAACAGTGTCTAGCAACATTCACATGTGCTGTTGGGTGGTCTTGTAATGCATCGATCGCCGGAGCTCTCGTCATGAACTTCGCCACTGACAAGGGTGTTTCGTAACGATTGATATTTCACTTAAATCGATTGCGGATTGATTTTGCAGAAGCTGAGGACTCTCGAATTAGTAAATCGGATTGTATAACATTCAGAGATTTCGCAGCGGTGCGGTAAGCGCACGGCGAATAAATATCCGCAGGAAGCAACAGAAGCAGCAGAGTAAACTCGCGCGATTCGCAAGTTCCTCTGGGCCGTGTGCGAAGAGTTTCCTCGTGGCAGAAG
This sequence comes from Eristalis intricaria, assembly GCA_964034865.1. Classification (NCBI taxonomy): domain Eukaryota; kingdom Metazoa; phylum Arthropoda; class Insecta; order Diptera; family Syrphidae; genus Eristalis; species Eristalis intricaria. Next base: position 108,971,170 of record OZ035873.1, on the reverse strand, counting down.
TGGCAAGATATTGTCTTATGTCACAAATGATCATTTTGGGAATACAAATGAGTACGCGAGTGAGGAGTTGTCTGATTCACCGCTCAGTGTCCATCCTTTGCCCGAGGTACTAAATCAAGAGACCACGTTAAGAGGATTTCAAAAATTATTGATATTCGTCAAAGGTTTGCAAATCATTTCAGTGGAGCATTAATCCGGGCTTCGAGTTCTGATGCATGGAAACTTCTTCTTTTTCTTCTGGTGGCGCTACAGTCCGGGGTGGACCTGGGCCTCAACTAGTAAGCCTCTCCAGCCGGCATCGGCGTGTGAGTTTTACACGATCTTCTCCAGGATGATGTTAAGGAAATCACATGACAGCGCGTCGCCTTGTCTGAAACATTTTTTGACATTGAAGGTCTCGGTGAGTTCGTTACCGACCTTGATGAAGCAGCGAGAGTTCTCCATCATCATCCTGCACAACCTAACGAGTTTGGCAGGAATGTCAAAATGAGACACGGCGTTGGATAGCTCGTTCCTATGCACGCTGTCATATGCGGCCTTGAAATCGACGAATAGGTGGTGGGTGTCGATCTGCATTTCTTGGGTTTTTTTCCAGGATCTGCCGTAGTGTGAAGATTTGGTCGATGGTGGACTTCCCTGGCCTGAAACCGCACTGGTGAGGACCTATCAGGTTGTTGACGAATGGTTTCAGGCGCTCACACAAAATGGCAGACAAGATCTTGTAAGCGATGTTAAGGAGACTTATCCCTCGGTAGTTGGCGCAGTTGAAGGGGTCTCCTTTCTTGTTGATCGGGCAAACGATACAGAGTGTCCACTCGTCGGGCATGCTTTCCTCCGACCATATCTTCCGATGAGTTGGTGCATGTACCTTACCAGCTCATCTCCAGCTGCCTTAAACAGTTCCGCAGACAGTCCGTCTGCACCAGCAGCTTTATTCGACTTTAGTCTCGATATCGCTATCTTGACTTCGTCTAGGTCGGGGGGACGCAATTCTCGTCCATCATCGTCAATTGCGTTGAGTGCAACATTCTGCGTGACAGCGGTATTGGAGTCTTCCTTGCCGTTTAACAGTCTAAAGAAATGATCCTTCCAGATTCTCAGTATCGACTGCGAATCTACTACGAGCTGTCCCTCTGCGTCACGACAGACTTCTGTCCGAATTTTGTATCCATTGGATAGTCGTTTCTTTCATTTCTGCCGTAACACCTCTCCATGTCCTCGATCGCGCGCTTCTCGTGCTCTTTCTTTTTCTTTTTGAGAAGCCGGTGCTCTTCCCTTCTTTTAAGTTCGTAGAGCTCACGAACCGCTCTCGTCCTTCTGTCCAGGGTCGCCTTGTAGGCTGCTTGCTTCGCTGAATGTGCCTGCCTGCACTCGTTGTCAAACCAGGGGTTTTTTTGGGGTGGCGTTTTAAAACCCAGCACATCAGATGCAGCTTCTCTGATGGCTTTTTGACAACGGTTCCATTGGCGGTTGATTGCTTCGCCTGGCAGGGTTGGACTCTCTGAGGGCTTTAGGGAGACTCGATCGGCAAAGGTGCTAGCGGTCAATTGCGATTGTAGCTTTCCGACGTCAAACTGTTTTGGTCTTGCTCTACTCCGTTGTCCTATCGATATCCGTGTTCTTACCTTGGCTACAAGAAGGAAGTGATCCGAGTCGATGTTGGCTCCTCGGAATGTTCGGACACCGAGAATACTGGAGGAGTGTCAAATCATCAATCTGGTTGACGGTTGATTGATCAGGAGACCGCCAGGTCCTTTGTGGATGTTGAGGTGAGGGAACCGCGTACTGGCTACAAAGAGGTTTCGCCCCGTTACGAATTCCCACAGCCTGAGTCCGTTCTCGGACGTGTTGTCGTGCAGGCAGTCATATGCAGGCTGAAAGTATGTGACTGCTGGGATCTTCGGCGATCGAGTCAATCAGGAACTCTGTGTAAGGTTCGACGCCACCTGCACAAGGATTGGAGGTCTCGTCAAGAAGTTATCAAAGAAATTCTCAATAATGTAGCGGGCTTTACAATACCATCATGGTTCATCAATGAGTGCGGGTACGTACATAAAGCGAAACAAGAAGTCCACAAGGCAACGTTACAGAGAGCATCGAGGGCTGATCAGAGGGGAATGTGACTACGATTGCTTTTGCGATTTATCCGCGAGTCGAAAAACGTGGAGACCCAGTCAGAAGTATGCCTCGAATACGAAGGGTAAAAATGTCTCTTCAAAAAAAATGTAAACAAGTTAGTCAGTGGTTTCAATGAAACACGCAAAAGTGATAAAAGTAAACAAAGGCGGATCGCACAAAGGTGCCGAATCTCACGTATATGTCCCTTACGAGCGTAGGTCTTGACTTATCGCTTGTAGATTCCCTTCTCACATCGAACTGGACTTGAATCACAGATCAAACCCCATTTGCATGAAAGTAAAACCTTAAATTTAATGCCCATCGAAAGTTATAGCTCCCTAGTGTCAAAATGGCGGCACAGGTTCTAGCGAGCTAAAGCCTGCGCTTAGCTTAGAGCCAGCCACTGGGTCAGTGGTACAAATTCGGCACATAATATCTGTTTTAATATTCCCCCCGAAAAACTGCGCACAGCAGAATGTCAATGTAGTCATTTCAATTTCAGATGGCTCTTTTTTTTTTTTTTTTTTTTTTTTCCCAGCCATCCTCAAGATCACTCCGTCAATAAACCAGAATTTAAGCATGGGTGGAGCTCCTTGCGGATACCTGTGCGGCACAACAAGTTCGATTTAACGAGTAATTGCGCAAAATCAAATAGGGAAGCACAAGCCTACTGAGCGGAATGCCAATTGAATCGGGGAAAATTACGAGGCTAGCCAAAGCATAAAAGCCTTAATAGTTGGACAGCCATGCAAATCCAGCAATAACATCAGGAATTCGACTATGCAGTGAACACTGACCATGAATAATGCGGAGGTGAAGATAAGCCATATTCACGCGGGAGATTTTAGGGCCCGTGGTCCGCTTCTGCAATCGAGTTGGGGTGTGCAAGCGGAATTTCATGAATTTAATTGTTTCCAGACTTTCAAGGATGTGCCTCGGTATTTTTAAATACACATCAAATTGACGCGGTTTTTATGGATCACTTCTTGTGCATTCAACATTTTCGAACTTCAAGTGAATACGAAGGAAGGAAATACGAAGCGTGTCCGCATGATTTAAAGCCGAATTTGATATGAGACTCTGTCGCCAGTTGGTGTCTTCTTTGATTCTCTAAATTTCAGTTAACTTGGGGAACTCTATGCGTCTACGGTTCTAGTAACAATGTGGGTGGCGCTACAGCCCGGCAGACGGCCAGAGCCTAGCTTCTACAGCAAGCACCCGTGTTGTGCGTGCTTTTGTTCTCCCACGAGTGCAAGGGACCTACAGTTTAATGCGGACTCCGAGCGGCCAAGTTTTGAGAAGCTGTTTCTAGACGGGAACACTATTTTGGCATTGGCAGTGACTTGAAAGAGGAAGTGAAAATTAATTTGTTAGTCCTTCAGGGAATCGAACCCAGGTAGCGAGGTTCAGTCGCGTTGGGGTCGGCCCCTCAACACCACAGCCACCCCATACACAAATACCTAGATAATTAAAAAAATTATCCAGTTTGTTTAAAACTAGGAGTGTATTAACCACTCTAGGAAGTTCATGAAACAAACGAGTCAAAGAAGCTCTAGAACTGAATGAAGCTGTCAATGCGTAGTCACGGCGCATTTAACTTAAAATGGGCCTTATCTGTAGGCACTGTGGCCATGCCATAGAAACTATGGAACAGCTAATAATCAACTGATGTGCAGCGGATGGCCTAAGATCAGCCCCTCGCATCCCCGAAAGTACTCCTTAATCTTTCGTCGATAAGCCTATTCGGCAGATTTGTGTGCAAAAATGTTTCACATCTGCGTGACTTCCCGTCACGATCAACTCATTTTTGTAATAATACTCCTTTGATATTGTAGACTACCTGTCTGACCTGACTTGTCTTCCTAGCATTCGATATCATCGTCCATAAGCTAAGATGTTGGTTCAACCAACAAGTGATACAATTTAAAGTCAACAGACTATGAAAAGATGTGAAATTTTGATTCACACTCTGAATCGAATTTATTTCACGACGAACCATCAACAAGTGTTTGGCGCCCGGTGCAAGGCCACTATCAACGGTCATTTTGCTTTCAAATGACAGTTCAAAATCTGGATTTTGAGAAATTTTTGGCCTTTCCCGAACCGTGCTATTCACAATAACCTTGGAAATGGAAAACAGTGCCGAAGCCAAGATGGCTTTCTCATTATGTAAGCAAAGACTACCTCTTTGACTGCGCTTACTATAGAGGGATGAGGCTCATGAACCTCGCATACAAGATCTTCTCTGCCGTTTTGTGTACTCGCCTGAAGCCGTTTATAAATAACCTGATAGGTCCATATCAGCGTGATTTTAGGCCAGGGAAGTCCACCATCGACCAGATTTTCACACTACGCCAGTTCCTGGCAAAGACCAAAGAGATGCAAATGGACACCGACTACCTATTCGTCGACTTCAAGGCCGCATATGGCACCGTGCATAGGGACGAGCTATACAACGCCATGTCTAGGTTTGACATTCCTGCCAAACTCGTCAGGTTGTTCAGGATGACGATGGAGAATTCTCGCTGCTCCATCAAGGTCGGTAACGAACTCACCGAGACCTTCAATGTCAAAAAAGGTTTCAGACAAGGCGACGCGCTGTCATGTGATTTCTTTAACATCATCCTGGAGAAGATCGTGCAAGACTCACACGCCAACACTAGAGGCACGATCTTCCAGAAGTCCGTACAACTGCTAGCATACGCGGATGACATAGACGTGATTGGCAGAACGCAGCGAGCCGTCAATGAAGCGTTTGCTGGAAGCGGAATCGGCCAAAATGGGTTTAGAGATGAACGATGGCAAAACGAAGTTTATGCTGCCATCTAGAAAGGACGACGTCTTGGACAGAGCGTCACAATGGGCAGCTATAACTTCGAGGTAGTCAAGGACTTCGTCTACATCGGCCCGCAAGTAAACAGTACGAACAACACCAGTACCGAGATTAAACGCAGAATTACTCTTGCCAACCGCTCTTTCTTTGGGCTCAAGAGGCAATTGAATAATAGAGTCCTCTCTCGAAGAACCAAGCTGACTTTATACAAGGCCTTGATCATCCCTGTCCCCCGTGGGTCGCCATGGCGTAGTGGGTTTGTGCGTCGACTCCTACGCATAGGGTGCCAGGTTCGATACCCGAACTTACCACCTTTGATAATTCACGGCTCGGCCTCTTTCGAGCCACTGACAGTGCTCAAAGAGTAAACCTGTCTAGAAAAAGCTTCTCAACTTCGCCATTTGGAGTCAGCATTAAACTATAGGTCCCTTCCACTCGTGAGAGAACAATAGCACGCACAACACGAGTGGTTGCTGAGAAGCTAGGCCCTGGCCCTCTACGGGCTGTACAGCCACCCAGATTATTATTATTATGATCATCCCCGTCCTGCTGTACGGCGCAGAGGCATGGACAACCTCAAAAGCGGATGAGAAAGTCCTTGGTCTCTTCGAGGGAAAAGCTCTGCGTGCCATCTTTGGTCCTGTTTGCGTGGAGGGTTTCTGGAGGAGAAGGTTCAACCACGAACTGTACGGATCCAACGCCTAAGATGGCTGGGCCATGTAGAGCGTATGGACAACTCAGCTCCAGCACGAAGAGTCTTCGACGCCGAACCCCTGGGATAACGCATCAGAGGACGCCCGCGTCTAAGGCCAAGTGGAGAAGAACCTCAATCGACTTGGTGTGGGCAGTTGGAGACAGCTGGCTAAAGATCGTGCCGGCTGGAGAGGCTTGTTGGTTGAGGCACAGATCAACCCCGGACTGTAGCGCCAGGTAAAGAAGAAGAAGAAGTAGAAGAGAGAGCTCAAACGTGTTGGAAATTTGCGAACGTGATGGCTGGACCAAGGGTTGGACCTATGTTATTAAGTAAGAAATGAATGCAAGATAAAGTGACAATGTACTATGCTTATCTTTCCTCATTTGATGGTAAAAATGTTAAAGCCTTTGGTATTAGCCGAGTTTTTTTTGCAAGCGTATATACGCTTAATTTTCAATTTGCATGTAAAATACACTAACAACAAGTCCTATATCCGCTTAAGTTACTCATCATATCTATCGCCGCATAAGGAATGAGCGCGGATAAAAACAATGCTTCCAAACATTATTTTCTGTGTGTGCCTTCCTGAATTTATTCATTCATTGTTTAGGTTGCTGTACGTGGCTTAAATTTGCAGGTGTGGTTGATGTATTAGATCATTTTTAATTCTTTTGGCATCCATAAGTATGCAATTTTTGGTAAACGCAGAGTGTCTGCTGTACATTCCGTTTAGGTTTCGCAATCGATTCTTTTCATTTGATGAACATTTTTTTTATTTTCTAATTATTAATTGTTTTGGCTTTTAAAGTGATGGTCACGCTACATAGTCGCAAAACGAAGATTGTGACCATCAAAGATCAACCATCACCTTCCACGACTACACCCTTGACTGCTTAGCAAATGTCATAAATGTCGTTGGTGCTGCCAAGATTTTATGATGAATCATTAAGCGCCGAAGATAATAACGATCGATGACAAGTATTGCATCGACGCTTCAATCTTAGGTTAAGTGTTTAGACATAATTTTGTATGTAATTAGTTCGAAAATAAAGTTGAATGAGAGCGGACGTGTTCTGTTACTCTACAACCCAGCGAACTAAACAGTCTTTTTAATTTGCATGCAAATTGTGTGCTCATCTTTTCAAGGTTTCTTAAGACTCTTGCTGATAATTAATAATTGATTAATCTCAATCCAATTCCAAAAGCACAGAAACCATTCAAATGCTCTACATACAAGATTAGCGGTAAGTTGTAACCAACCTCAACGGCTGTGCATGCCGTGGGGTCTGTTTGTTCACTTCAGTTTCACTGAAACAGAAACTTGAAGTTTTAGGCAAATTTCGACCCAAGCCACCAATTAATCTTACAGTATAGCAACACCCGAAGAATATCATAAACATCTTGTTGCAGAAATTCAAGAAGTAGCTATTTTTCTGATTTTTGTCGAGTTTCATATTCAAGAACGCCAACATAAGAGAAAGACGAAAAGAAATGCAAAAATACAACCCAAACTTGTTTATGAATAAATCCCAACAAATCAGTCAAACAAACCGAGTGTCAAAGTTTCGCCCGGAGGTGATTCCGAAAATCAATGACTAATGCTTGTATTAGAATGACGAGGCGTTCAAGTCACTCCCACAAAGTGGAATGGTGAAACTGCTGACCCATTTCGGATGATCACAAACACCATATTTGTAAAACGAAGCTCGCTCACACGTGTTTTTTCGCTAATTTGTGACATGAACAAAATGGAAATACTGCGACCGAGACACTTGGTTGATTACAAATTACAGTTGCATCTGATTTTGACGATTCTGGTTAACAACAATTTGTTAATTGTGTGCTGTGTGATGGTCGCACGTTTTGTGTTTTTTTTACCTTTTTGCCATTTGTGACATTATTTAAGTCTGTTCTGTTTTGGGTCTTAGTAAAATTTGTCAAGCGTGTGTTCCGGAAATGAAAACGATTGTTTTTGACTAATGCTCTCGTTTTTCATTTCCAGATTAGTAAGACTGCCAAGAATTCATGAATTGTTGCGTATTCGGAGTCCTGCGACCAACATCCTTTCTGGCTAATACGGGTAAATGTAGGTAGCAGAATATATTCCTATTGCATTCTATTGTATCTGCGCTACACAGAAAACTTCAAAACTGAACTGGATTTGTTTTCATTCAGACACTGGTGTCTGTTTGAGTCCTTAAATTGGAATATAATATGAATGTTCATACTGAGAAATGAGTGCAATCTATATTGCAAATAAACCATAGACCAGAAAACATGCTCCAAAGAAGTACACTACTATATTGTAGTTTATCAAACCTTAAGCACTGTAATCACATGCTTGTACAAGTCCACAGATTTAACAAACCACCTGAGTGTGTGACTCCTTTTCATTCGAACAATTGCAAATGGAAGAGGATTATTCTCATAAATTCCGAACGAGGAGCACAGTGAGACTCAACTTATAAATAATGAGTATTGAATAACATCTGCGTCGTGGGAAGTAAGCAAAATGTTTCCGTTCCTTGTTTAGAAAATATCAAATAATGGGACAAACAACAAGGCCTTGAATTAGGAGGAATATGTAAAGCCTCACAACTGTAAGGATGGGATGATATGGGGAGCATATAATATATAATATGTGTGGCGCGACAGTCCGAGATGGACCTGGGCCTTGCTTCTCAGCAACCACTCGTGTTGTGCGTGCTATTGTTCTTTGACGAGTGGAAGGGACCTACAGTTTAATGCCGACTCCGACAGGAATACTCTTTGAGCATTGTCAGTGGCTCGAAAGAGGTAGAGCCGTGAATATCAAAGGTGTTAATTCGGGTATTTCGACGCACTTACCCACTACGCCACGGCTATTTATTCATGCATTTACTTATTTATTTACTTTTATTTATTTTATGTTTTTTTTTTTAAATAAAGCGTTTTTGTTGTTCTCTCCATTTGTTTAGAATAATTATTTAAAATTACACTTATTTTTTTAGATGTATTTCAGTAGAAAGATATAATATTACATTCCATAATATACCAAATGTCTGAATTGTAAATTGTGCGTGGTAAACTTATGAACGAAGGATTATTATAAAAAAAAAAATAAAAAAAAATCCACTGATTTTAAACAATTCAATGTCAATGACTTCTCGTTATGAAATAATTAACCCACTAATGCCTACCACCGCCTCTTATTTACAAATTTATCAGGCTGGTGGCCCATGCAGGGTCCGATCCTAAACGATTGCTGCTTTCCATTGTTGACGGTACTGGGCACGCTGCTTCCAGTCATCAAGTCCAAGCTGTTTTGCGTCCGCGATTACTTGGTCCTTATACCGGAGATTCGGTCTTCCTCTCCTTCTCGAACCAGGGGGGTAGAATTCAAAGACCCTCTTAGCTGGAACATTGTTGTCCACGCGTTCGATGTGGCCGAGCCAGTGCAGTCTTCGGATCTTTGCCTTCCGGACTACATCCACATCCTGGTACAGCTCGTAGAGGTCGCGGATATGTTTTCTCCTCCATTCGCCTTTTTCGCAGACGGGACCATATATCCGACATAGACTTTTTCTTTCAAAGGCACCAAGAATCGACTCCGCAGTTTTGCCTTTCGTCCAGCTTTCGGTTCCATTCAGCAGGACTGGCGAAATAAGAGGTTTGTAGAGCATGATCTTGGTCCATCGAGTCAGGAGTTTTGACAAACTGAAGTAGCATCGGTTGCCAATGTGGATTCTAGGTCGGATCTCCACTAAGATCTCATTCGTAGAGTTCACGTTTGCCCCGAGGTAGACAAACTCTTTCACTACCTCATAATTGTAGCTGTCGATTGTGACGTGCTGCCCTAGGTGCTTGCGGCGGATCGTTCCTTGCTCTACAGCATATATTTTGTCTCATCCTCATTTACCTTAGGACCAGATCATCTTCTTCAATTGCCGTAGGTGCTTCCACTGCTACACGTTAGGATCTCGCGACATTGTCGATGACGTCTTCATATCCCAACATTTGGACTGACTTATAGAAGATAATGCCTTCCGTGGTTACTGCTGCCCGCCGCACTATCTTCTCCAGTACTAGGTTAAAGAAATCTCATGACAGCGCATCTCCTTGTCAAAATCCGGGGCAGGTTCCAAATGGGACGGAAGTTCTCGAGCCGAACTGCACCGTGCATCGCGTAGGTGTTAGCGTGGTGCGACACAACCGGATCAGTTTTCCGGGATCCCGAATTCGGCCATCGCATCAAATAGCTCCTTGCTATGAATGCTGTCGTATGCGGCTTTAAAATCGATGAAGAGGTGGTGCGTGTCGTGTTGAAACTCGCTAGTTTTTTACAGGATTTGCCTTGGTGTGAAAATTTGGTCTTCAGTCGATTCGCCGGACCGAAAGCCGCACTGGTACGTGCCGATTAGTGCGGTGCAAAACGGCCTTAGACGTTCGCACAGTACTCTGGACAGGGTCTTGAAGGCGACGTTGAGCAGCGGTATACCTGTATAAGGGCATATGGAGCTGATGTTTTAGTCGTCGGACATGCTTTCGTCCTCCCAAATTCTACAGATGATCTGGTGCATGCTCTTTACCAGAACATCGCCACCGGGCTTGACGGACTCTGATGGTAGGCCACATCTGCCTTTTGATGGCTGTGCCGACTTCTTCAAAGCTATGTGGGAGGACTACTTCATCGACTGGAGTTGGGATTTCTTGATTCCCTATCACTCTCTCCAGGTCAGGCCCGTTAAGCAGCTGTTGGAAGTGCTGCTTAAACAACTCCACTATTCCCTGCGGGTCAGTAACCAGTTTACCCTCACAGTTTCGAAGAGCCTGTGAGTCTTTTCTAAGCCCAGCCTTTCGTAAAGCCAGCGGCAAGGCTTTTGACTTTCTTGTAGAAGGCCCGTATTTTATGCTTGTCCCTAGACTCTTCGATATCTTTGACCTCCGTCTTTTCCTCTGTCCGAGTCCTGCACCATCTCGATGACTTCACCCTGGCACCCTCTGAAGAACTAGTCAGTGTCAAATGAGTCAACTTGACTCAGTTCTGTCACAAAGAAAAAAAAACCAATCCACAGAAAGCAATCTTGCCAAGTACCCTAACGACCTGGAAATCACCCTGACAGTCCAGTGCAGAAGAACACACATTGCCAAGCACCCCAGAGCACGCGAACTCTCGTTGCCAGAGTACGCTCCCGTCACCCAGACTGTCAATCCACACGGAGAAAGACCAAGGTCAGTCGCATTCTCCACCACTCAGCCGACAATGGTGTGCACCTTCAAACATGTATAAATATTATCTAAAGCAAGAGTGAACGCCGATAATCGAGATCAAAAATCAATCAACGCGAACCCAATTGCCTCCATTCACTTAAGACATACTTTTTTTTGAGGATACTGTAACAGTCGCTTCCACAGAACTGTTTTCGTTCTCTTTTCTCTTGTCGGTTTTGTGCGGCAGGCAGAGATGAAGGCAACGAATTTGGCCAAGTTACAAATTTGCAAAGCAATTAAAGAAATGTAGACTGCACTTAATAAAAGAAGAGACGCGAAAGAGCTAATCTTGAAAGTTTTTAATACGATTTAAACGGCTCCGACTGAAGCTCCGCATTCAGCGTCAAGTGGACTTGGCTTCTTTTTCAAGTTCTCGGCTCTTTCTTTACGATTTGTTCTGCCCGGAAAGCAGGCCGATTGTCATTTTTAACGCTTTTTAATGTTTCGCCATTGTGTGTGTTTTATATTTCTATAATTGAAGGGGCAGCAAGCAAAATAAAGCACGCTTCGTAAAACGAGAAAGAAACGCGCGTTACTGTGTGAAGCGCTTCTCAGCTGTCACTGTCAGATAATTTAGGCAACTCGACGGCTGCCAGTGAATGACCCCCTTTCGGTTATTATAAACAGCAATTTAAAAGCCATTACAGCGGCTCTCCATGTGTGTTCCATGGGCTGCCAATCGAAAGTGGCGAATCGGTTCGATATGTCAGCGCTTACAATCTCCGACCCCGAAATGAATGCACATCTGACATCTGTGACAATGACATCTGACTGCTTGTCCCCGGATGACCAGCACCAGTGTTGGCGCAGCCCGAGATGAACTGTCAAAGATCGCCCGCGGCCAGCACTCAAATTACGTCGAAAGGAAGTTGTTGTGCTTGTCATTCCGCGCCGCTTTAATCACACGTTTGCTGTGCTGTGAACAAATTGCCTTCGATGGTCGATGGGAATCAAATTCTAAACGTCAAAAAATATCCCACAAGTGTTGTGCACACGAATCGGCAATTTGAATAATTTTGAATAGTCCTACTTTTCGGTGGCGACACGCAACGCAACGGATTCCTTACAGTTCACAGCACTCCGGCAGCCAACGTTGGAGTGACGCTTTTAGCAATCTAAACGAACCCAAAGGGCAGGTCAACGGACAAGCGCGGCGTCGTGCCTGTAATTTATGCTCTGCCCACACTCGACGAATGTCCGAAAATTGCAAATGAATTCGACTCTGCCGGTTGCGAATATTCAAATGGCTGGGGCACGACCTACACGGTAGGTGACATGAAATCTAAATCGATCAATTCTCTTCAATCTTCCTACAGCCACGTTGGATCGCCTCGCGGACTGACAAGTCTTTGCCTGTTGTTCGCGTATCGGCGACGAGGCGGAACTTGTGTGCTTTTGACGCTGAAAAATTGCGAGTCTCCGTTCCGTCGGGTTGTCACGGTGGTGGTCCGAAGGGTACTCTGGTTGAATGTGGTGGCGAACAAGTGGCTTAAGTTATCCGATTTGTCAAGTGAGGAGTTAGTGGCTTATGTAGGAGGGACGTACGAAGGGCGTTGTCTCATTCTTTGCCTTATATCCAGCCCTCTATGCCACGCAGATTAAAGACGAACAAGATCATTATTCCTCTTCGTCTTCGAACTCCAATGAGCTTATCCACTAATCTTCCGTCTGCTTCTGATGGGGGTACAGACCGGGATGGACTTTCGACTTGCGAGGTCCTTCTTTACTCGTCTGTGCCATTGGTTTTGTGGGCAACATCTATTGCGCTCTTGTGGCAGGGTCTCGAAGGCCACTTATCCACTTGCAACTAAGTGGAGGATGACGTTTCAGAGATTGAGATGAGATCTGAACCTAAGCGCAGGTATTACGGTAGTCGAATTGGCATGGAGAAAGTAGAGCTTCCTAAACTGTTTGAGGGAAGGTCTTGTCCTTTAACATCCTGTGAAAGAGCCGTATTTACAGAAGTCAAACTTAGGGGCAACTGGCTAACTGAGAATTACAGTCAAAGGCCACCTAACAGCCGTCTTAAAAGAAGTCAAACTTAGCAGAATTACAGTCACATCTCATCTAGCGAGAAGGTAATGTTATTTTTCCATCTTTTGCTTTGGGAGCAGTGTGGGTCCAATATTAACACAGACTATTCTTGTGCTTTGGACAATTTCCGTTCAAATGCGTATGAGCACATACCACGACATGCTTGACAGTCCCTTTCTTCCGATAACATTACGTTTGCTAAACCAAATCACCTTCGCATACCAAGGTCACTCTCTGGACAAGCAGATTTCCCACGAAGTCTGCAACAGAGCCAGAAAATCCTCGAGTAATTAACTCATTCATCTCCCAACAGCAGACCATGACCAAGTGACCTTGACTACTTTCGGACCGAATATCACATGTCGATGCAATCACTCAACAAATTCAGTGATCATGAAGATAGTTTACATATGTTAATCGCACGCTACTGCCAAAACGCTGGGAAAGGCAAGCACTTCAGCACGGCTTAGTCTTACCCCAAAATTTAGCACGCATCTCATAAGGATGTGCACAAATAGACACACAAGAGCTAAGCAACTCTCGCACTTACCCAGCACAATAAATAAATCGACCACTCCGGCAGCGACGTAAAGAAATGAAATCAAAGCCAAACAAATAGCCGCGCCACTACATCGGAAATTGCTAACAAAAGGCTGCTGCCATAATTCTCCCGATGGTGGTGCAAAAATTTGTGGGTCTCCAGTGGCGCGTATTTGTACTCCACACGCTGTTAATGAAGGGTATTGGCAAACCACTGCAATCATTAACATACGGCTTTGAGCTTATTGAAATCAAGATGAATTATAATTCGACTTTTACCACACACCGCCTGCGATTGCAGAAACCTGACACACTTTCAAGAGCATGCACTTTTTTGCCAAAACCAGGCGAAGAAGAAGAAAACGAACAAATATTTAAAACAATAACATTACTTCATGTATGATTCCTAATGAAGACATGCATTAATAAGCGAAACGCGAGACATTCATATTTATTGTCGTTTTGCACTTCGCGCCGACCTTGGCGCTGCCTGTGACGTCCGCGCGTCTGTCCGTTCAATCTGCGCCGTCAGGCATCGGTGTTGACTTGACACGACGGCTGATTGTCAACATTCTTGCAAGGCACTTGCGAAGCAATCGAAGTTTAACTAATAAGCCAACAAGTGACAGCGACAACAATTTATTAGCTAATTTCATACAAATATTAAGATTCACCGGATTAGGTGGATTTCACGGATCGCTGATCGCGGATTGCGGATCGCGGACTAGTGAGAAGATTAAATACGGCTGAGAGGCGAGGAGAATACACGGTTTTGGGGCGAGCTTAATGCCTGCTCGCAGACGCGATAATGAATAATTTACAAGTTGTCACGTCAACCCGTCGAATGAAAGCGAGAGTGCGAACTGATGGATGGGCATACATCAATAATATTCTCGATTTGCAAATGAATGCGGTTGACATTAAGTGGCGAAATGTGCATATTTTATAGCGGAACATTTGCGTTTCTTTCGGGATAACAAACAAATGGAGTTGAAAATATGATTGACTAGAGTCTGGGGAGAATTGTTCGTAGATTTTTACTAGGCTCTGCGCGGGGGTAGCGGCTCACAGTGGTCCCGCAGTGGAAATAAATACCCGAAGTGACACATTTTTTCCCGGCCAAATGGTTTATGTTTTTCAATTCTACAAATAGAAAGCCAAAATTTTGTTGACTTTGGATCATCCGCTTGGCTGTACCGTTAGCTCAAAGTTGGGACTTTGAAAATTACAAAAATTTACTTATTTTTTAAGCAAATTTGATGTGCCATATTTCCTAAAGTTATGTACATTGGAACCTAAAGTATTTTTTTTAAAAAGGTCATACATCTTGCTTTCAAACTGCGTTTTCAGTTTTTTCATACTTCTTACCAATTTTTTAAACCAGGCTTTTAAGTAAAGGCACATTTTGAGAGGGGCACTTCAATGTTTGATGGACAAAAATGCTCCAAGAGTCTCCAACGGGAGACCAACTTTTTCTGAAAGCTAAAATATTGTCTATCGATGCTGAAAAAACTAGAGACCACTTTTGGCCACTTTGGGAGTACGAGGCATTTAAGTGGAGCAATGTCGTGCATTTTTCGGCATTTTCAACGATTTCCCTTGGAATGCATGTATTGTGCAAACGCTATGCGAGATGCCGAGGATGTTTTTATTATTGTGAATTAGAATTCAATCGGTCATAATTGCTTTTATCTTGTTTTGTTTTTGGTGTCATAAATGCATGTCGCAATGGGACAAAAAAAGGGGGGTAATTAGAGCTGACTTTGAGGCATCGGGAATTAGTTTATGATTCCGAAAATATTGAAGATTTCAATTAGGAAGATGACGTTTTGCTTTATATAGATATCGAAAATACTTTAAAAATTGCAGTTACATTCCAGCATTTGTTGTGCAAATTTGAAGTTTTTCGCTGTGGCAAGTGTTGTATTTGAATATAGATTCTTGTGCGATTACATTTTGAAACTTAACCCAAGTTAAACAAATAGTTTTAGAAGTGACAAAAAATCGACCGTTATTAAAGTAAGGCATGAATTGCACTTTACGATGATAGATGGCAAAGTAGCACAGGCTGTGACAAACACGTCTTCTGCAAGTTCATGTGTTATATGTGGCGCGAAACCATCAGAGATGAATGATTTAAAGTTACTTAGAGCAAAACCAAGAAATCAGGAAGCTCTAAGATTAATAATTTCTCCCTTGTACGCTCGCATACGTTTTATGGAATACTTGCTACAGCCTACAATTTGGAGTTTAAAGCTTGGAGAACAACAAAAACGACACAGCCCATACACCAGGCAAGGAAGAGTCAAATTCAGCAGAAGCTCATACAAAAAATGGGTATTTAAGTAGACATAATAAAGCAAGGATTTGGCACAACCAACGATGGGAACACATTTAGAAGATTTTTTGAAGACCCATTATCAACGGCAGAAATAATGGAAATAGATGTGCAACTCATAAAAAGATTCAGTGTTATCCTGGAGACAATATGCAGCAATTTTTGGATTGACCCCGACAAGTTTGGAGCTTATGCCCAGGAAACCACTACAATGGCTACAAATGTATATCCCTGGCAACAGTGCATAAAATTCTGTTCCACGGAGCAGAAATAATATCATCAGCAGCCTTGCCCGTCGGATCATTGTCAGAGGGGGCGCAGGAAAGTCGGAATAAAGACTTATCGCATTAAGAATAGTAGAAAATTTTCTCGTTCGGCAACAAATGAAGATGTTATTCATCAAATGTTTGTATCATCAGATCCCTGGATTGCGTATTTAAGGCCTGAACCAAAAACAAAAGATTCGCTGCCACTTAGTACTGAACCGCAAGCCTTATTATACTGATTCGCTTATTTTCTTTAACTCCAAATAAAGTGTACTTTACCAAAACTTGTAAAATTTGAATTTATATATATATAAATAGTGATTACAAATTTGCTTTAAGTCCCAATTTCGAGTCATCGACAATACTAAATAATTATTTTATGCATTTAAGCAAAAAAAGTGTTTTTATTTTTTATTTTTTTAACTTAAGATTACTCCGTTAGCTTATGAGATACATAATAAGATCTCATAGTACTTGCACTATGTTTCAAATTTCATTAAGATCGGTTCACGGGTTCAAAAGTTACAGATTTATTTGCAACTCTCCCATACAACGGGACCACTGTGCGGCGGCACCAAGGACAAGTTCCTCAATGCTAATAGCAGAGTTATTAGAAGACTCCGGTGCACAAGTTCGGATTTGCGAAGACTGTGCGTAGAGTTCTTAACAGGGCTGGTTACAATGCAAGGGTTTTCCGTTTGAGACCATGCATTAATAAGGTTAATCATACCAAGAGGCCTAGATACATTCGCAAAGGAATACTTACACAAAACACCAGAGTTCTGGGATAAGTTCATATTTTCAGACGAATTTTTGTATGGAGAAACCAAGGCACAGACCTCGACGACATTCAGATCATGTTGACAAATGATTTTAAGCTACTGACAGTCGTATATGGGACCTTTGCCGATTGAGTCTCCCGGAATCTCTCTCTAAGTTCGTCGCCACCTGCGCAAACAATCGAAGAATATTGGAGGCGTTGTCAAGAAGCCATCAAATATGCTGCCACTGATGTGCTGGGTTTTACGGCACCACCTAGAAAAAACCCATGGTTTGACAACGAGTGCAGGCTGGCACATGCAGCAAAAATAGAAGCCTACAAAGCAACGCTGCAACGAACAACGAAGCAACAGAGACGCAGGGACGAGACCCGGCTTCTCAGGACAAAGAAGAAAGAGCACGAGAAGCGAGCGATCGAGGAGATGGAGAGGTTCTACGGTAGGAACCATGTCCGAAAGTTTTACCAGAGGGTGAAACAGTTATCCAGTGGATATAAGGTTCGGACAGAAGCCTGCCGGGACGAGAATGGACAACTAGTAGTAGCGTCGCAGTCGATACTGAGATTTCGGAAGAACCATTTCTGCAGACTGCTAAACGGCGATGATGACACCAATACCGCCGTCAGGCAGAATTCCACTCAATATGGACAATGATCGACGAGAATTCCGTCCCCCCGACTTAGACGAGGTCAAGATAGCAATATCAAGACTGAAGTCTAACAAAGCTGCCGGTGCAGACGGACTGTCCGCTGAAATCTTTAAGGCAGCTGGAGATGATCTGGTTGGGCGCATGCACCAGCTCGTTTGTAAGATATGGTCGGAGGAGAGCATGCCCGATGAGTGGAATCTCAGTATCGTTTGCCCGATCCACAAGAGGGATAAGTCTCCTGAACATCGCCTACAAGATCATCTCTGCCGTTTTGTGTACTCGCCTGAAGCCGTTTATAAATAACCTGATAGGTCCTTATCAGTGTGGCTTCAGGCCAGGGAAGTCCACCATCGACCAAATCTTCACACTACAGCAGATCCTGGAAAAAACCCAAGAAATGCAGATCGACACCCACCACCTATTCGTCGATTTCAAGGCCGCATATGACAGCGTGCATAGGAACGAGCTATCCAACGCCAGGCAATTGAATAATACAGTCCTCTCTCGAAGGACTAAGCTGACTTTATACACGGCCTTGATCATCCCCGTCCCCCGTGGGTCGCCGTGGCGTAGTGGGTTAGTGCGTTGACTCCTACGCAGAGGGTACCATGTTCGATACCCGAATTTACCACCTTTGATAATTCACAGTTCGGCCTCTTTCGAGCCACTGAGAGTGCTCAAAGAGTACTCCTGTCTAGACAAGGCTTCTCAACTTCGCCGTTTGGAGTCGGCATTAAACTGTAGGTCCCTTTCACTCGTGAGAGAACAATAGCACGCACAACACGAGTGGTTGCTGAGAAGCTAGGCCCTGGCCCTCTACGGGCTGTACAGCCACCCATATTATTATTATTATGATCATCCCCGTCCTGCTGTACGGCGCAGAGGCATGGACAACCTCAATAGCGGATGAGGAAGTCCTTGGTCTCTTCGAGAGAAAAGGTCTGCGTGCGATCTTTGGTCATGTTTGCGTTGAGGGTTTCTGGAGGAGAAGATTCAACCAAGAACTGTACGGGCTGTACAGCGGCATGAGCCTAGTCAGGCGTCTACGGACCCAACACCTAAGATGGCTAGGCCATGTAGAGTGTATGGACAACACTGCTCCGGCCCGAAGAGACTTCGACTCCGAACCGGTGGGACAACGCAATAGAGGACACCCACGGAACCGATGGCGCACCCAGGTGGAGAAGGACCTCAATTAACTTGGTGTGCGCAGTTGGAGACAGCTGGCTAAAGATCGTGGCGGCTGGAGGGGCTTACTGGTTGAGGCCCTGGTCCGCCCCGGACTGTAGCGCCACCAGAAGAAGAAGATAACGCTTCCTCGAAGAGATATACCAAAAGAGGTACACCCCAGGGAGGAGTACTGTCCCCTCTTCCTTGGAACCTAGCAGTAAACAAACTGATACTTATACTGGAAGAGGCGGGCTGCAAAACGACTGCCTTTAGTGACGTGCCACACGCTGCTTTACACTTACATCACCACTCACCTGCCTTCCCCCTAAGAAACACAAAACCATCTAGCAACAAGAAAAACAAAACACGTGATGTTTACTGCAGGTACAGTCTACCAAATTCTAATGCAACAAACGCGAAGATTGCAATCATGTGATCTGTGGCAAACTGCACTTCTTGTACTTTCATGCGAGTGGCTATCTCCATCCCTTTCTTTCGCTTGCCTTGGCTTTGTTTGCCTTCGTGCTGTGTTAAATTAAGTTCTGTTATTTTTGATAAGAATGCTAAGAGAAATTATGCAGATTATTTTTGGAAGTCAGTCAGTCTTGTAGTGGAGATCATTGAATAAAGACCATATTTAAAAAAATCGAAAAGAAAGTTTTGTGTTTTTTTTTTCTATTAATAAGTGAAACAAGTGAAATAAAGTGAATTTACATTACTCTTTGCGGATGACGTTGCTTATAGCCTTCTCGGGAAAGTACCACTGGGTGCTGAAATGCTTAATGCAACACGGTCTAAATCTAGTCAATAACTGGGCGACCGATAATGGCCTAAGCTTAAGCGCACAGAAAACCCATATCATCCTCTTTACTAGGAAATACAAAAAACCTTACATCGACCGTCTCACCCTAAATGGCACCAATTCTCTAATAAGGCAAAATATCTTGGCCTTATATTAGATGGTAAACTGAACTGGAAGCTCAGTACTGCCACAAGAGGGCCATCACGGCCCTATACATGAACAAAAAAGCCATCAGGCAAAAAATGGGCTCTTCAACTACACACGACACACTGGCTTTTCACAGCGGTGGTCAAACCCCTTCTCTTATATGGCGTAACAGTATGGTTGCCCAAACTCAACGTCGACAAAAACCTAAATATTCCAAGGAAGGTACAGAGCTAAGCATGCATTTGCATAAGTGGAGCCTTCAGAACGACTCCCACCGATGCACTTGAAACCACTCCTTCCTCCACTATATATTCTTGGAAAGCAGATAGCAACTAGTAGTGCAATCAGATTGAAAACATGCTCCCAAAGGCAAGACTACACGTCCGGACATGCCAGAATCCTAACAGAACAAGGAATTTCCTCTTCTAATCTGGATTAAACCTCACCTGTTTACTTCTTTACTTCTCAGAGATAAGCTTCAACACCATAATTCCGGAAAGAGACCTACGGTATGGCGGCAATATACCATTCGGTAACGCCAAACATTTCTACACAGACGGATCCAAAACGTAAGACTGAGTAGGCTGTGGAATTTTTACTGAACATCTTAGTCCCAACAAATCAATCCATCTACCTTTTGCTGCTTGGCTATCCGTAAAGATGCAAATATCACGGGCGGATATCACGTTCCATCTCAGCCAGGACAGGGCTTCGCTGATCGCCATTACCTCCGCTTGGAAGACTCTGCAGCGAAGCCTTGTCCTAGCTAAGGTGGAACGTGATATCTGCATCTTTACAGCTAGCAATCAAATCCCTAACATCGTTCTCTACAAACTCAAAAATAGTCATAAGCTGTCGCACATCTCTTGACGAGATATCCGAACAGATTCGAATTCGCCTGTGCTGGGTCCCGGGCCATAGAGACATTATGGGGAAACTGCGAAGCTGACAAACTCGCAAAAATCTCCAGAATACTGCCAGATAACGGATGCTTCTGTAACTTAGGTACTCCATCGGCCACCGCATGGAATAGCGATGAAAGCTGCCGTATGCGGCTTTAAAATCGATAAAAAGGTGGTGCGAAAATCGCTGGTATTTTCCAGGATTTGCCTTAGTGTGAAGATTTGGTCCAAAGTTGATTTGCCGGGCCGGAAGCCGCACTGGTACGTGCCGATTAGTCCGGTGCAAAAACGGCTTTAGACTTTCGCACAGTACGCTGGACAGGGTAGGGTAGGTAGGTGACGTGCAGCAGGGATATACCTCTATTAGTTGTTCCAAGAGGTAGGATCGTCTTTTTTTGTGGATGGGGCATATGGAGCTGATAATCCAGTCGTCGGGAATGCTTTCGTCCTCAAATTGTACAGATGATCTGGTGCATGCTCCCTACCGGAACATCGCCACTGGCCTTGAAGAGCTCTGATGGTAAGCCATTTGAGCCCGCGGCTTTCTTGTTCTTCAGTCTTTTAATGGCTGCGCCAACTTCTTCAAAACTAGGTGGGAGGACTACTTCATCGACTGGAGTTTGGATTTCTTGATTCCCTCTCAGTCTCTTCTGGTCAGGCCCGTTAAGCAGCTGTTAGAAGCGCTGCTTAAGCACATCCACTATTCCCTGCGGGTCAGTAACCAGGTTACTCTCACAGTTTCGAAGAGCCTGAGTGCCTTTCCTAAAGCCAATATGAACTTTGTCACCCTAGTGTATATTTTAGGCCACCCTGTATGGAGTGTATGCCTGTTTCCGGGTAATTCAAATAAGGTAAGACAGAAACTGAGCCTCTCTTCGCGGTCCGGTAGAAGGTGATAAGGTAACCTGATACTTTTAGCCATGTTTCCAAACTCCGCTGGGTGTTCCAAAATATGCAAAATTAATCACCGCACGTGTACCATAACCAGCTTCTGCCATTAGCAAGACATATGTCGAACAGGTCGCAACAATGACCAGAGATGTCCACTCGCAGAGATTTAAGATACTCCTTCACAATTTGAATATTTTATAGCACAGGCAGCCGCCTCAAGCCGAGCTCCCCCGAAAACTGAATGGCCGCATGGAACCAGGAAAGCTCGGCTGTCATTAAATTTTCCATTTTATGAATGGTCTTAAATGCCAATCTCCGCCCAGAAATCTAGTACGGCATTCGAATTTGAATCCGAGCGTTACCGAGTCATTCTTGATCAAACTTCCAATTCGTCAGCCAGTTAAGCGGCGATCGTGTGACTCTGGGCACGTTTCATCACATCGTCCAGCCATATCCATCTTCTTCGCTTCGCGCTTCACATTCTTCGATGGCAGCCAGCATTGTGATTTACTCACGCACAACACAATTCACACAGGCACACACACACTCGCCGACAGCGAGTGCGCTAAATATGCCGAGAACCTGATCATTATGTTTTCTGGCGCCCCTTGGGAAATGAAATTAAGCCGCGAACACGATTTAAATGCGTACGTTCTAGATGTACACACACGTGGATACAAAATTCGATTATGCTTCCCGAAGTAATTGCTTATTTATCCTCGCGAGATGTTAATTACCACCACCGCCGCCGTTGAACCCTTGTGAGGTCGAAAGACTAGCGCGCCTTTTGAGGGGAGTAACAAAAAAAAAAAAAAAAAGAATTCAAAACGTCGGCGGTGGTCAAGCGGCAGAATTTCCATCTTATCACGCCACATTACCAAGGGCATACCGCAGGGGTTAACAAAGACAGGTAAATTCACCGAGACATCACCATTAACTCACGCGGCAGCACTGCGCAGCGGCAACACCAACTGCTAGCAGATAGCAGATAAATGCGCGAATGGAGTCCGGGTCATTGGCACACCACCTCTCCATACACGAGAATATTTTTAAGAGGTTCACACAGCGGCGGCGCGGCGCGGCTCACGGATGGCACAAGAATTTAATCAGCCGCGCGGTGTTTGCTTGCCACTGCCAGGCGGGATGGATGAAAATTGAAAACCGCAAGGAATGCCACGTCGGCTGCATACCGATCGCCTGCATAGGGCCTGTCGTCACCAGAATTTGGTTACATCATCATTCATCACCTCCGCAGCGAGATCTGCCGCTGCTTACACGCTACGTGCCGATCCACGAAACGGCCCGGCGAGGCGGTCCATTCGCAACGCCAATCAATCAGCCCCTGAGTCATTCGGCGGAGTTCTAGAAATCTAAATTGAAATCTCTGAAGAGTTGGATTTACGTGTACAAAGACCTTGGGTGTCAAGGCCACGAGCTGCGAGGCGCCTGGGAGAACGCAACAATGGACAGATCGGAAGATCGGAAGATCAGGAGGGAAGAAAACAATGGGAAGCTTAATTGTCAAATAATAGGATGGTTAGACCGAGAGAAGATTGTGCGTGGCTTTCAGCTCATCGGCGTTGAGTGCTAATCCCCTTTGTCTTTCCAAATTGGATTACATGTCGAATTGGTTGGTATGCCAGATGGATGACAGATCTGTCAGTAAGGACCAGCCGATGACGTGGTACACGACAGGCCGACATGAGCTCTTAAGAGTCATTATTTCATGTAGCAATTGTCACAGAAGGCGTCAACTTCAAACATGCAATCAGTAGGTGCATCCACACAAGTTGTCCGCACGCACGTATTACACGAATGGCTGTCAAAAAAGTGAGACCTTGATCTTGTGTGCGTTGCAACTTGTAAATACATTTATTTAGCATGCAACCGTGCGTTTAGTTCTGCACAAAGTATGAGAATAGACGCGGATGAGCGATGAGCTGAGGGCATGCCGGTGTGGAAAATTACGTGATCTGATAAGCAATGCGCCGCATGCAAGGATGGTGCCTTGTGAGACACAGTGTGATCTTTGTTACGATGAATGCTAGAATGGACGCATACGTGCGCACTATTCCCGATGACACTAATTTTGACATTAGAGGCGTGACATTGCAACAATGTTGTGAACAGTGAATCAAAAGAAAATAATCCATTGCTGCAGGCAGGAGTTAAACACACAGTATTGCGTGGAAATTTCAAACGCTATGGACAGTTTTTTCTGTGAATATCAATGATCAATTTGGAGTCCCTCAAGGATGAGATGTGGGTCCACTCCTTTTTATTCTAAAATTTATTGAGCTTCTTGTAGTATTCAACTCGACAACTCAACGACGACAGAGACAGCAAGGTGGGAGCGCAGGATGCAGGAGGAGTGCGATTTGTCACTAAACATGTGCCGTGAGGGCGGTTGTCAATGAACGCCAAAAAAAAGGAAGATGTTCCTTATTTATGCACATACTTGGTAATAAAACAAAAAGGATTTCCTTTCTGTCTCCTTCGTCTTCTCTTGAAGACCGCTGGATGACGACTGCCTATTTTTCGTTGATTCTACAACTTCTCGGTTATCCTGTTTGAGGTCGCCCTCGACCTCGTCACTATCGGTGGACTCCGCTGGATCACTGAAGAGATTGCGGGTTGATAGACACGGCTTCAGTGGGTCGCCGTGGCGTAGTGGGTAAGTGCGTCGCCATCCTACGCAGAAGCTGGCAGGTTCGATACCCGAATTTACCACCTTTGATAAAACACGGCTCCACCTCTTTCGAGTCACTGACAATGCTCAAAGAGTAATCCTGGCTAGAGAAAGCTTCTCAACTTCGTCGTTCGGAGTCGGCATTAAACTGTAGGTCCCTTCCACTCGTGAAAGAACAATTGCACGCAAAACACGACTGGTTCCTGAGAAGCTAGACCCAGGTCCGTCTCGGATTATATTATACGGCTTCACATTATCAGTGGAACATCTTGTTTGATTTGTGCCTTCATGATCATCTATTTTTTCAACTTAACAACGATCCTTCGTCCGCGTCAATGTTATCGTCTGTGGTCCCAGGAATTTGCACATTAAGTCCTGGACCAAACCGAGTTCTCTTGACTGCGACCAAAAAATCTCCAAGTTGATACTTGTTTGCCGGCTTGCGCCTTTTATTGAAGGTACGTCGGTTCTCTTCTTGTACTTTCTTGATTTGTATTGCGGCTTTGGTAGGCAATTCGGAACGTTCACGATGAAGTATTTCCACGCATTCTTTCTCCATCAATTCCCTTAGATGTAAATCTTCCTTCAGTTTCATTTTTCTTCCTGTCAGGACCTCAAATAGAGGGAGTAGTACAAAAAAAAGGAGTGATACGTTGCATTAACAAATTGTTGAACCCTTGCAACGTGCAAGTGAGAATTGGAATAATGGTTCTATTTACTCTTTCAATTTGTCCGTTCCCACGTGGTAGTCCAGTTGTTGTTAGGATTTGTTCAATCTTCTCGTCATCGCAATATTTATGGAAGCTAGAGGAGCGAAAGGCTGATCCGCGATCGGCGATAATTCTTCCGGGGTGGCCGAGTATTGATGCTTAGATGGTTGCAGGTGTTTAACCCCCTCAACACCGGGTGTCAGATTTGGTGAGATGTAACCAGATGAATTTTGAAAAAGTATCCACGACTGCGAAAATATGATTATTTCTCTCATTTGTAGCAGTCATCGGTCCCACCTCAAATTTAGCATGAATTTTTACTTGTCCTGTTAGGTTAGGTTAGGTAGGCAAGTTGCTAGTGCATTCACCAGCACACTTTGACCATATTGGCCCACTGTGATACCCATTAGACAGACTTCTTCTTCTTCATTCGGCGCTACAGTCCGGGGTGGACCTGGGCCTCAACCAACAAGCCTCTCCAGCTAGCACAGTCTCTGGCTAGCTGTCTCCAGTGTCGCACGCTAAGTTGGTTGAGGTCCTTCTCCACCTGGGTGCGCCGCCTTAAACGCGGGCGTCCTCTGTTGCGTTGTCCCACGGGTTCGGAGTCGAAGACTCTCCGGGCCGGAGCTGAGTTGTCCATACGCTCTACATGGCCTAGCCATCTTAGGCGTTGGATCCGAAGACGCCTGACTAGACTCATGTCGCTGTACAACCCGTACAGTTCGTGGTTGAATCTTCTCCCCCAGAAACCTTCAACGCAATAAGAGCTTTTCTCTCGAAGAGACCAAGAACTTCCTCATCCGCTTTTGAGATTGTCCATGCCTCCGCGCCGTACAGCAGGACTGGGATGATCAAGGTCTTCTATGACGTAAGTTTGGTCCTTCGAGAGATGGCTCTTCTACTCAATTGCCTCTTGAGCCCATAGAAACAGCGGTTGGCAAGAGTTACTCTGCGTTTGATCTCGGTACTGATGTTGTTTGTACTGTTTACTGCGGAGCCGAGGTAGACGAAGTCCTTGACTACCTCGAAGTTATAGCTGCCCATTGTGACGCTCTGTCCAAGACGTCGATGTTGTGTGTCCTTTCTTGATGACAGCATATACTTCGTTTTACCCTCATTCACCGCTAGACCCATTTTAGCCGCCTCCGCCTCAATGCCAGCAAACGCCTCATTGACGGCTCGCTGTGTTCTGCCAATCACGTCAATGTCATCCGCGTATGCTAGCAGTTGTACGGACTTCTGGAAGATCGTGTCTCTAGTGTTGGCGTGTGAGTCTTGCACGGTCTTTTCCAGGATGATGTTAAATTAGTCACATGACAGCGCGTCGCCTTGTCTAAGACCTTTTTTGACATTGAAGGTCTCGGTGAGTTCGTTACCGACCTTGATGGAGCAGTGAGAATTCTCCATCGTCATCCTGCACAACCTGACGAGTTTGGAAGGAATTTCCAAACTAGACATGGCGTTGTATATGCACGCTGTCATATGCGGCCTTGAAATCGACAAAAAGGTGGTGGGTGTCGATTTGCATTTCTTGGGTCTTTTCCAGGATCTGCCGTAGTGTGAAAATCTGGTCGATGGTGGACTTCCCTGGCCTGAAGCCACACTGATAAGGACCTATCAGATTATTTATAAACGGCTTCAGGCGAGTACACAAAACGGCAGAGAAGATCTTGTAGGCGATGTTCAGGAGACTTATCCCTCATTAGACAGACTACTACCACAGATTGACTACTCCAGTGATAGTGTCGTTAATATGATCCCAACAGCACATGGTGACTGGACCAGATTTGAAAACCAGATAGAAGGGTATTAACTTTTCTTTCACTGGGATTCGAACCGGGCACCCCGCTAACCAGTGGCAGCCACTCTACTAATTGCGCCATTCAGTCGATCGAAACGAGACTTACGAGGTGAACATCTACAAGAGGCAATGACATATTGTGAAGAACAGAAAGTCGTTATAATCGGATATCTGAAAGCTCGAATAGGAGATACCTCTGGTGTAGAAAGCTGACATGGAGCGACGATCTAAGCATAGACTCAATTAAAGAGGAACGATGTTGTTAGAGTTCTGCGATTCATTTGGACTACGGATTCTTAAGGGCACCAGCGCAAGTGACATGTAGGGAGAGCTCACGGTGATTAGAGGTCAAGGTACTTCGGTTATTGACTACTCTCTGGCAAGGGGTGAATGGAACCCTTGTGTCACTGAGATGGAAGTTAAACAAGCCAGGTGCTTTATTCGAGTAAAATAATATAAAATAAAATAAAATATATATAAAATAGTTTCATTGAATAATAAATATTTTATTTTACATAAAAACTATAATGAATTTAAATAAATTTATATATCAATATTTATCAATTTCAAGACTGAATTCTATCTCATAGATGGGATTTAATTGAGATTTTGTGCATTATAACAAACTATGTTTTTTTTTTATTTTTTATCAAAAAAAATTCTAATTTCATAGATTTTATATCTTAATTTCTTAGATATCTCTAAAATCATTGGGTCATGAAACAATCTCATCACATTTGTACTAAGTTTCAAATTTTATTAAAATCCGTAGACTGGTTTAGATTTTACAGAATCTTTTCAGGTCTCCCGTACAAAGTGCTCCACTGCGCGCCGTTCAGATTGTTTGTATTAAAAACTTATTAAATAATGCAGGGCACCTATAAAGGGAGTTTTGATTTAGCATCGTACTTTCTTATTTACCAGACCTGACTCATGGACCTTCCATCGTTGACATTTCGGGGCGCAGGGTCATCAGGATCAAGAAAGAAATCGTGGCGCGTTCCCAACTGGCCGTCGTGGAAACTTTTACGGCAATTGAGGAACAGGCGAAATTAACTGCTCTCAAGGTCAAAGACATATATGCTATCGACCAATAAACGATCTGCTGCACTCCACCTTGGAAAACACACATACGATCGAAGGCTACAATTTCTAGGTAGTAAAGGACTTTGTCTGCCTCGGGGCAGACGTTAACTCCACGAACGACATCACTGTAGAGATCCGACGTAGAATCACCCTTGGCAACTGATGCTACTTCGGTTTGTCGAAACAGCTGGTTTCAAAACTCCTTACTCGAAGGACTAAGATCATGCTCTACAAAATTCTTAATTTGCCAGTCCTGTTGTATGGTGTCGAAAGCTGGACGCTAAGCAAAACCGCGGCGCTGATTCTTGGTGCCTTCGAAAGAAAAATTCTACCTCACCTATATGGTTCCGTCTGCGAGGAAGGTGAATGGAGGAGAAGACACAATGGCGAACTCTACGAGCTGTACCAGGATGTGGATGTAGTCCGGAAGGCAAAGGTCCATCGACTGCACTGGCTCGGCCTGGCTAAGAGCGTCTTCGAATCCGATCCTCCTGGTTCGAGAAGAAAACGAAGACCGAGCCTCCAGTATAAAGACCAAGTCATCGGCCAAGCGGACGCAAGACGGACGCACTTGGTCTTGAGGACTGGAAGCAGCGTGCCCAGGACCATCAACGATGGATGGCAGCCTTAGCTTAGGCTCCGACCCTCCATGGGTCGTTACCCTGATAAGTAAGCAAGATCACAAAGATTGAGTCTTCCTCTCCTCCTGAAACCAGGAGGCTCAGTCTTGAAGAGCCTTAGTTGGACATTGATGTTCATGTGATGCTTGATATGGCCGAGCAGTCGAGGGATTTTTACCCTCCGGACTACAGCTCGTGAATGTGACGATTATCTCTTCTCCTCTGCTCACCCTTATCACAGACAGGACCGTATTCCCCACATAGAATTTTTCTTTCGAAGGCTCTTGCTGATTTATCTTATCTTTACCGAGCTTTCGGGTCCATATAGCACGACTTTCAGTGACTTCCAATCGCTACTTGATTGACTCTCATTGATTGTCATTACTTCACAATTATTGACTGAGTCTGTGGATTTCCTCTTTCTATCTCGGCCTTTGCCAACGGTCTACCTAGAAACACCGTCGATTTGATTAAAACAAAAGAACCCGTTTCCGCCGAAAGATGGAAAACCTCATTCCCGCTTAATGAAGCACCTCCATGGCGGCAGATGTTGGACAACAGCGAGAAGCTTGTAACCGGCCCAAGCCTCAGCTTTCACGCTCGCTTCCAGGTATTTTCTTCTTTTGTCTTCTTCCTCAGTTATTAGTCATTTACATAAGATATCAACAAATATACACGATGACGCAACCGAGAAATACGGATATTCACACCGTAATCGGCGCCCCGTCCCTGGCCCTGTATCTCCTGCCACCCGTCCGCGAGTGTAACCATATTTCGCATCTGCACACACAGCTAGTCGACTCACTAATTGTATTTTCTCCTCATTACCCCCGTCAATAGGTTTTATTGATAGTAATTGCCGGCGATGATAGAATTTGAGTCATGACCAATTGTTCTCGGCGCGGCGTCGTGATTTTGGCTATATGCATGGCCGTACGGGTACATACGGGGAGCAAGAGCTTAAATCTATATTTGCACGCTGTGGCCGGAGACGTGGTGAAGGCTCCTCGGCACGAGTGGATCGATGCCATGCTTCACGCGGCAGCTATTGAATCAAACGGCATTTTGAGAGAGATATTAATAAAACACAGAAAAAAAAAATCTTTGTCCGCCAAGTGGTCTAATATAACGTCTATATTTCACTGGCTAACAAAACCGAGGGCACTTACGATACATTCAATGGCCGAGAGATGCGTGTCAATACTTGGGATCTGAATGGTCGTAGACCTTCGCCGGACGCTGTTTAGTGCACAATAATAGTAGTCCCCTTCAAACTAATCTTAGCGACTTGGATGAGCGGCGCGCTCGAGTTGATACACCGAAAGGTGTATTGTATCTCAATTCGTGTTGTTTGCTCAGTCTGACCTGATCTGGGGAATAGGTCGTACGCAGTCGACCGATCACCGAGTTCGGGTGAGAATTTCAAGGTCGTTGGGCGGAAGTCTGCATGGGACTGGCAATAATTGGTTTTCGAGTGCACCACCGAGGGCGAGGGAGACTGTGTAAGTTGGACACGATGAGTGTGCAGGGCGCCAATCGCAGGTCAATGTAAGCCAATTGGGAGACTCTCGGAGGGGATGGGCTGTGGGGGAATTTACTTAGCGGCAAATGTGTCTTGATTTGGTTCATCGGAAGGGTTGTTGTGTGAGACATCGAAAATCCGAGTCGAGACACTGTAGGGTAGGAGATCTCCTCCGTCCATAATTTGATAGTGATCTCTCCAGCCACAGACACCCACTGCAGACACAGTTTTCAATAGCAGGTGCTGGCTACAAGCTCTGGAATCGTAGGTGTGTACTTAACACCTCGTATACCGAGTATACTTATCGATCACCCAACACCCTAGTATTCTCGTTCATATATATTTTTTTTCCGAGGGAAGTCTTTGACAAGACTATATGGCGAACGTTCGCACATAAAAGTGTGAGATTTTTACTCACTAAACCCACCTCCCTGAATTTCTTAAAACTACAACTAAGTGAAGCACTGAACCAGTAGTTTGTATTTCATGATTTAGGCACTGATCGGCATGTTACCCTCCAATGAAAGACTATCGCACGAGATCAAGGGGTCTAGTCCTATCTCACGAAATCAAGGGTCTAGTCCATTGAAGACGACGCAAGAATTTAGTTTCCTCAAGGATGGGGTAAACTGAAGAGCTTGTGTGCTCTTAAAGGTGACGTTTATATTTATAAGCCAAGTTCTTAACTTCATCTTGGAGTGGCAATATACCAAGATCTCTGTGGAAATCGTCGTTTCTGATATTGCATGTTCTAAGCACCTTATTTTGAAAAGTCTGTATTATGTTCAAATTACTTGCTTTGGTACAACTCCAAAGTTGTACGCCACACGTCCAAACAGGTTTCAGAATTTTCTTGTAAACAAGCAGTTTGCTGTCAATACTTAGCTTGGAATGTTTACCAATAAGCCAGTACATGTATTTAGATTTCATGACAAGTTCTGAACGTTTCTTCTTATCGTACTTGAGTTGTATGTCAAGAGTCATCCCAAGGTATTTCGCTTCATTGCCAAAAGGTATTTGGACACGATTTGAGAAGACTGGCAAGTTATTAATCCAGCAGGTGTTCCCCAAGGTTCCGTCTTAAGTCCTGCCTTATTTAACACTTACATATCTGATTTTCTTGACACAGGGATATATTCCACCGATGTTCTTGGTATCGATGTCGAAACCAAAATTCAATCG
Source organism: Eristalis intricaria (assembly GCA_964034865.1). Classification (NCBI taxonomy): domain Eukaryota; kingdom Metazoa; phylum Arthropoda; class Insecta; order Diptera; family Syrphidae; genus Eristalis; species Eristalis intricaria. The sequence continues at coordinate 108,940,147 of OZ035873.1, read as the reverse complement.
GGACTGAACATCATATACCCTTATTTGTGCAAATGGAAAATAAAATTAAACGCTTCTAAGAATCAAGCTATCTTTTTCACACGGAAAAGAAAAGCTTGTTTTCTACCTAGCAACAACTTATCAATAGACGGTGTTGAAATCGATTGGACTGATAGCATTAAATATCTCGGTATACCGTTGGACAGAAAACTTTTATTTAATAAGCATATCTCTAAAACCGTGGACAAAGTTAATCAAACAATTCGTGTTATGTACCCATTGATAAATAGGAAATCCTTACTTAGTAATGACAACAAACTAATTATATTTACACTCCTATTCTGGCAAACCTCAGTGATGTGTTTTAAGTCACAACTACCTCACAAGAGCATGGTGAGTCACAAATTGTGAGGTTATCGGATTCCAAGCAAAACCTCACAGCTTGTGAGCATCACAATAACCGTCAAAATTGTGATGTTCTCATGAGCACATCACAAGAAAAAATAGCAACGAAAGAACTGTCACACACAAGAAAAAATAGACAGATGTTGATTTTATTTTGGCGTTTAGCTCATCTGCGAATGCGGCCCAATAATTCAGCATCCTATTCGGGTCAGTTGGATCATTTTTGCCCAGAAGATCAATCAGGATTCATTTGCAAGAAATTCGTATAATGGTCCAACTGCTCCAGGGATGTACGCTGATATTTTCTTGTTGCTGCAAAATATTCATTATTAATAAATACTTATTCATAATTTATTAATATACACAATATTACCTTGTTCGCTACGTTCTGCCTTTATTTCGTAGATACGCTCAGTAAGAAAAAAAAAGCGCGAATATAATAATTGTCAAAAAAAAAACAATTTTTGACATGGCAACGAATTCACCTCACCATGGTGACTATTCTTGTGAGGTTTTCGCCAGAATACCAAATAGCTGAAACCTCACAAGGTAGGCATCACAATTTTCGCCTCACTGACAAACCTATTGACTTGTCAAACCTATTGGGTGATTTTGGAGGGCGACCAAGAATTCTGACGGATAGTGACGCTCGTGAAATGGAACGGTTGCTTCGTAAAAGCTCCAAGCTAACACCTAAAGAAGCTACACTGGCCATTAACAAACCAACAAGCGAATGGACAACCAGAAGATCATTAAAAAGAATATGGTTAATCGCTTCTGTAAAGCAGAAAAAACCTGCGCTTTCCTAGAAAAATATATCAGGTCAGTTACAGTTTTGTAGAGAACACAAAAACTGGTCTGTTGAAGACTGGAAACGTATTTTATCGTCCGATGAAACGAAGATCAATCGTATTTTATCGGATGGTTAATCTTATTATTGGCACCGACCCGCTCAGCAGCTTCAGCAACACCAAGTCAAACAAACTATGAAACATGGCGGCGGTAGTATAATGGCGTGGACATGTTTAACTTGGTGGCACGTCGGTCATATCCATAAAATAGAAGGAATAATGAAGAAGGAGGACTACCTGAATATCTTGCAAACATATTTGCCTGAGTTTGTTGATCAGTGTACGTATCCAATTGAGGAAATTCTATTCCAACAAGATGGAGACCCAAGCATACCTCAAAAATAGTGAAAGAGTGGCTTGAAACCAACCATTTAAAACATTAAAATGGCCTGTACAAAGCCCAGATCTCAATCCAATTGAGAATTTGTGGGCAATTGTTAAAAGAACATTGTGTCAGCACAAATGTGTGTGTGTCAGCCTCCGAATAATTTGAACGAGCTATGGGATCGAGTTCAAGTTACCTGGACCAAATACACAATTGAAAAATTAGTGGAAAGTATGCCAAGAAGAGTGAAAAGTGTTTTAAAAAGAAAGGGTCTCTGGTCCAAGTACTAAAATTTTATTTAAATCGTTGTTTTTTGTATGCTGAGTCTTGCGTGCAAAACTGGACGCATTGACATTTTTTTGTTTTTTCTAAGAAATTTCTGTTTTTCTGGTTGTTTTATTACATTTTATGTTATTCAATGATGAGAGTAATAAATAAAGAATTAATAATTGAAAACCGGAAGCAAATTGAGTATTTTTACAAGTTTAACAGCAATACGAACTTAGGTTTGACCAACATCCGACCAGTTTTGCTCGCCACTGTATATACATATTTTTTTTATCTAGTAGCACTTTCCTTTCGAATAAATTGTATCCATAAGATCTCTTCAGAAATATTTGCACTAATGTTGTTCAGTAGTGAGAAAGATCACTTATCGTATCTCTGTATTATACATATAACTCATGTAAAACAAGAATTGTAAAATTTACTGGCTACAATAAAGAATAAAGCAAGTTATTAATGTGCCTTTAAGTGAAATTAATATGGACTGATTTTTATTCATTAGGGACAATTCACCAGAAGTTCATAGAATCGTGTATCTGATCTAGTGAACGTTGTAATTTTGCTGAAGACTCTTCAACCATCTTGGCGGTGTCGTCAGCAAATGTGCCTAGAACAGTGTGTTCGTCTTGTGGTAAATCACTAGTACACAGTAGGTACAGCAGAGGGCCAAGAACACTCCCTTGCGGTACACCAGCATTTATATTTTTAAAAGCAGAGTTTTCATTTCCATTCTTCACACGGAAGATGCTATCAGGGAGATACGAGTACTATTCAGTTACCCCGGCAGAGTTTATATTTCAGGCCCTCCTGGCAAACTTTGTCAAAGGCTTGAGAAACATCGAGAAATGTGCCTGAACAAACGAGCTTTTGTTCAAATGCCCTTCCTATTACATCAGTCATTCGATGTACCTGGTCAACAGTTGAGTGTTTACTTTTTAAAACCAACTTGTGATTTGGTATGAGCTGTTTTTCTTCCACAATTGGCCTTAAACCTCCAAGCAGAATTTTTTCAAATATTTCAGACATTATCGGTAGTAGTGAGAAAGGACTGTAGGACTTTTTATCCGTTCGTTGTTTCCCGGGTGTTGGTACCATTATAACTTCTGCCACTTTTCACATTCAGTAGGGACATGGTCAGGTCTAGGGGCGACATTAATTAAGTAGAGTAACTTAAGGACGCCTTTCTTAGGTAACTCTTTAAGACTTACTCCTGTAATTTAATCGTAACCAGGCGCTTTTTCGGTTTGAGCTTTTTTCGATTCGAGCCTTTTTAGCTCTTCTTTGAGCTCTGCCAAGGGAGCACCTCTCAGAACATAATTATCGTCGTATACGTCAAATCCATTGTAAGTGACAGGAAGAGTTTGACCGTCCAAATGGCTTAAACGTTTCTTCCAAGTTATCTGCGAAGAGATTAGCTTTATCTTCATATGACAAGTGACAAGCCATGTCTAGATCTGACACTTTTGTAAAACTCAGCAAATTTATGCACTGTGTCGATGGAGACCTCTCGGTATTCCATCAAGATTGATGATAAACGACTCAAGGCTTTCAATTTAGTTAATAAATGTTAAGAACAGCGAAAGACAAGTCACTGTCTAAGTCGTTGGCGCTAGATGTCTGCAATTTTGAATAGAAGTGCATTTTGCCTATTTTAAGAGAGCAGCGAGAAAGAAATTTATCGGACGAAAAGCGGTGGCAGATAAAAGTGTTGGCAAAGAGGCATGGACATGATGAGAGGATCTTACAAATACGACTGATAAATAATGAAGGTACTGTCTTTCAAAAGTCATCAATGACTGTACCTTTCGACAAAACACTTAAAAATGCGATATTGAAAGAGACTTTACCTCAGATCCTTGATATAAGTCATTAACGCCATTAGTTGGAAGCATTAATGGCGACAAATTCTTACCAATCACGGTTTCTTTTTCTTTTTTTCCTCAAGACCAAATGTTTGTCCATTCAAGTTATTTAATTTCATTCATTGCTCATGGAGTATATAAGAATATTATATTCTTTTAGAAGTGTACTACATTGGATAAATAATGTGAAACAATTTTATTCTGCGGATTTGAATTTTGAAAATTATAAATGTGCGGGCATAATTCTGCAATATTAAATTTTAACTTATATGCAACGGAATTGAAATTAAATTTAGGGAATTATTTCAATTCATGTTGGACATATAAAAAGAGAAGAAACAAGCTGAACCAGCGTTACCAGATTTAGTAGTTTCCTGTGATTTTAGCAGGATTTGGCCATAAACACAAAATGCAGCAGATTTTTTAGAATTTTTAAAAATTCTGACGTTTTTAGCAGTCTTTAAAAGAATTTGGGTTTGAAGGAAAATGGCGATGTACATTAGCAGACACAGTGTAGCACTCACTGCAGCGATGGACAGAGCATTCATACGTCGAATAAAGAAGAAATAAAGGGAAATTTACAACAGTTAATATTTCCATGCATTTTTAATTAAACTTTCTGTATAATCGATATATTTCCAGATTACCCATTGACAATTTACTAATTCGAGACGTAATATAATAATAATATAATATGGGAGACGCGACAGTCCTAGGTGGACCTGGGCCTAGCTTCTCAGCAACCACTCGTGTTGTGCGTGCTATTGTTCTTTCACGAGGGGAAGGGACCTACAGTTTAATGCCGATTCCGAACGGCGAATTTGAGAAGCTTTTTCTAGACAGGAAATACTCTTTGAGCATTTTCAGTGACTCGAAAGAGGTGGAGCCGTGAATAATGATAGGTGGTAAATTCGGGTATCGAACTTGGCACCCTCTGCGTAGGAGTCGACGCACTAACCCTCTACGCCACGGCGACCACGAGACGTGGTCGAGACGTAAGCCCTTAGGAAAAAATTGTGAAAATGTCAGTCAGATGAACAAAGAATATCTTCACATGTAATTTTGTTTGAAACTAAAAACCGTAAGCGCTTCAGTAACGATAGGGGACTTCTCAAAGTGAAAGCTGATACAACTTTATTCCAACAAATCGAATATTGTCTTTTATGAATTCTATTCAGAATAATTTCAGTCAATAACTTTCTAATAAATATGTAAATTTAGAAATGATCATTCTTTATAAATTAACATCTTCTATGACAGTAATTATTTATCACAAATGACAAATGCATAATACCTACTGTTTTATGTCGACCCTGAACGGCCAACTTTTTGAAGCTTTTCCTTTTCCTTACTCTTTGAGCATTTTCAGTGCCTCGAAAGAGGTGGGGTGGTCCGTGAAAATTATTTTGTACGTACCGAGAATCGAACCCAGGCAGCTAGGTTCAGTTGCTTAGAAGTCGACGAACAGACTCTCAACCTGCGTGAATGCGCTAAAATTAAACTATTAAATGAAAATAAGCGGATTTCTTAAGGGGAAATCGATTGCAGTTTTTTTAGCATTTTTTGTTCTTGTCTAGCCGATTTAGCAGTTTTTTCGTCCTAGTCTTAGCAGGTTTGAACAAACCTGCTGAGCTGAACAAAACTCTCTGTACTCGGTGTTGGGCCGTACCTGTTAGGGTAGATAATTACACAGATATACAGCACAGCCTGTGCGGTGTTAGAAAGGCAGAAACATTTTTTGAAGAGTATGACCTGTTGTTTAAAAATGTCTATAATTCACATCCAATGAGAATGCGGCGTTGATTGCTTGTAATAATTTTTGCAGATAGATACTATCAGAGTCAGAAAATAATTCCCGGTCTTTGGTTAAGAGAGGGAGAGGAAGTAGAAATTTGCTAATTGATAAAACTATAAGAGATGCATGTACCTTTGACCAGCGTTGTCGGCAAAATATATTTCAAAGTACCACACTGGCCTAAGGTGCCACAAACGGAAATATACCAAAAATACATGTTTCTGTGCATATTAAGCTTCAACCATCCGCACGATTTGAGTCTAGTGCAATAGCTCCTCTTTGCCAGGCTTTTAGTTTCAGGGTTTCAAACCCTCCGTCTGAAAGCAGCATCATATGCATATGCGATATGCCCTTACTAAAAAAATATATGAACACTCAATGACCCATTCAAAGTCCATTAGAAGACTTGGCATAACCCCGTGAATATAAAGGGTGGTCCAAACATAATACACGATGTTAATTGTGAGTCACAACTTAACGTCAAGTTTTCTTGCCCAACTCAATTTGACATTTCTTTGTTTCAGTGTTTGACAAATTAAACCATGGAGAGGTACACAATTGAGTAGCGCGTTAAGATTTTTGAGGCCTTATACGAAAATGGGCGTTCAAATCATTTTCTAATTATTTTTCGTCAGGATAATTGACCAAATGTATCCACAATCGGTAGACTTGTGCGCAAATTTCAACAAACCGGGTTAGTAGGAAACACGTCAATCAGCCAAGATCAATTCAAGAGCTAAAAGATGAGATAATTTGGCACACTTTCGACAATGAACCTTAATTATGTCTCAGAGTCAATGAAAATATGGACCATTGGATAGAGGTATGCCACCGAAGGCGTGGAGAGCATTTAACCGATATTTTGTTTCGCATATAATTGTCATAGATCCTTCTGTCATAATAAAAAATTCTTCTTCTTCTGGTGGCGCTATAGTCCGGGGTGGACCTGGGCCTCAACCAGTAAGCCTGTCGATGTGAAAAATGAGCCATACCGCATTCATATCTTGTAATAGGCCGTACTTATCTACATGTAGAAAAGCTTCTGGGGGGTCGAAGCCACTGTGACGTACACTTTCGTGGTATTCTGGATTGGGGTAGTAAGCCTCCGAGATCAAGTTATTGGACGAGTTCATCGCTCTAGCAGTATGCCCTCGAATCGACTTCAACAGGAAATTGTCCACTCTTATCAGGTTTGGCCTGTTGTATAAGACCCCATTGGAATAGAATTTTATGTACTGGGACTCTGGAGTTCTATAAAGGCGAAGACAAGCCCTAAGGCAAGCCCTCTCGAACAACCGAATCTTTTCCATCAAGCTTGCACTCACGTTGAACCACACAGGACAGCCATAGGTGAGCATTGGCCGGATGAGGGCCATGTAGCAGATAACCTTCACCCTCGCATCGATTTGGCTGCTGTAAAACAGTCTCTTTGTAAGGGCAAATGCGCCTCGGGCCCTGGCCAGAGCAGCATCTACATGTCGAGATCTTGCAGTACTCTTGCAACTGTGCGAGTGCGGAAGTGGATTTGTCCCATGGTGAGATCAACGCTCTCAATTACAGGTGGAGACAAATTGGAATCTGGCAGTGTTGAGCTGGCTGCAAAATGAGCCGCAAGCAGATTTGCTTTGTCTAAGGAGCTGACAGCTGGAATGTCATTGTAAATGAGCGTGGGAATTGAAGACAAGGTGGCATTCTTTACGTTTCTTACAAATGACCAAAAGTTTTTGCTACCCTTGGGACATTGGTAGACTTTAATATGAGTAGAGATAAATGCAAAAATGAAATCTTAAACTCTCTAAATTACTCTAAATTACATTATAATTGTATGTTAATTTCTGCTTATACTAGGCATTATTATTGGTTAATGTTATTACTATTATCAGTAGTCTTAGAAAGCTTTGTACTTGAAAGACGGAAGAATAAATAAATAAATAAATAATTCACCCTATTACTAAGGTGGGGACGGATATCAGCTGTTCCACAGCTGTTCACACGTATTCACAGGCAGGGGACAAAAAGCGTATAAAAAACGCTATCAGATGAAATCAAGGGGCAAGGGAGGTAGAAGTTGGATATCTCTATTATAGGTTATCTCTGGTGTACTGTCGACTATGCTGGCTCGGCCACATCGATCGCATGGACAACAATGCTCCAGTTAAGAGGGTCTTCGAATCCGAGCCTCCTGGTTCGAGAACGAGGGAAGACTGAATCTCCCGTGTATAGACCAAGTCATCTCGGGGGCAAGCCAGCTTGGTCTTGATAACTGGAAGCAGCGTGCCCAGGACCGTTAACAATGGAAAGCATCTATCGCTCAGGCTCGGACCCTGCATGGGTCCTCAGCCTGATAAGAAAGTAAGTAGAGTAATATCATGGATCCGTAGTGGGCCAAGTCTGATCTTTAACAATGACACCAGTGTTGAGCGTGTTTTCTCCTCTCACATGACACCCCATTATTCTGATCTTCTTGGTGTAGATATACCAACAGTCTAGCATAAATAAGCCTCGTCAGTTAGCACACACAAGCCTCGTCCCTAAGTACATACAACTGCTTGAAGGCAAATTCCAATCATCTCCAGTGTGTGCCTATGGGACAGGACTGTTGCCAAGAAGCAATCATAATCTCTTCGCATGATGAAATTACGATCAATTTTGTGCGAAACCGAGAAGAGGCGGGGAATGGGAAGAGAATCATACAAAAGGGTCCACTGAATTTTCCACAAAGCACACGCCAAATAATTGTGTTTCTTTCTATTCTTTGCTGCGAGAGTCAACAGCGACCACACTTCCACACACTCCACTCGCAAGGTCGCCGCGAAGGTCGCCAGCAAGGTCGCTCGCAAGGTAATTCGAAAACACACAACACCATATGGGCTGTCGTCTTTCCTTTCCTTTCATTTGGATTAGACAATACATTCCCCCATTTGGCCGATCTTGCCTCGATCGCCTCTCGCTCCGCAAGACCTCTGCCCGGGCTAGGACGATCAATTCGTGTTTCATTAGCACCAGGCAAACAAATGAGGCGTACAAATAGACAATCGACAAGAGTCCGTCGCTCCAGCATGCGAATGCAAATTATATGTTCTTTCTGTGGAAAGGAAATAAAGCTGAAGTCCCAAGCCTGCTGTTAATTGCGCTTCCTCCCCGAGCACGGCACGAAGAGTGGTACTTTAATAGGAGCCTCTTAACGACCTTGTTGATTGCTTCGAAGAACCCTTTTGCACGAACCTTCCACCATGGCGACCTAAAAACCAGTTCAGCACAACAGGCAGATTCAACTGGTGCGCCATCATTAGATGATACGCAATTTAATGGGGTCCACTATTTATCGGTGTGCGCCAAGCGACAGACGTCTATCTGAGAACGCCTCAAACTTGACTCACTCGCCGCAGTGTCAATAACTTTTGATTCCGTGGTACCAACCTGTTGGAGGGGTTTCTGCTTTTTTGTTTGTCTTCTTCTTTTGTGGCACTCTTTGAGGAGACGAATGGCACGGGAAGTGCGCTGTTCACGCGACCACGGGCCCGATTGTGATAAAATCTTGAATTTGTCCGCGTGAAAGAGAGCTTAGGTTCATTTCATCGCTCGAGTGATTGTGGTTTAGTAGATCGCTTAAGGCAATCATGCGCTGTGTACGCTGGGGAACAGAATAATCCCCGTCAATCGGTATCAAATGGGTGCGCTTAGTCAAGGCGCTTCTCATAAACTTTGCAAAGTTAGGGTTCTGGCTTGATTTTAGTGGATCAGGGCGAATATCTGGGGATTATTATGTCGTCCACTCTCACGGTAACTACTTCCATTCAGGCTGGCCTTGAACATGATTGTGGTCGAGGTGAAGTCTCCTCTTCTGTCGCTCTCGCATTTCTGTCGATTTAAAAGACGCGGTCTTCGTGCGAAGCTATAAGCTGCGCGAGGCTAAAACATACCCGATGCTCCGTGCATTTCGACTCAACGTCATTAAAGCAAGACGCAACGAGGAGATACGCTGTCTACTGCAACTTGGACAGTGATGCGGACAACTAAAAATACAGAGGACTCTATCATTCACAGATCGGTCCAACTGTTGTGTTAACCAGATGTCATCGACCTCTTCCTTCTGTGTCCAACGTCCTGTGGTAGCTTCAAGCTTCTCAGCATTCAGTCTATGATGGGCAACTATGTGGAGGGTCTAGCTTCAAAAGATCACAAATTGCAACATATAACAAAACTGGTCCGAATAAGATTTCCTGTGGCACACCAGGACTATGTACTCGATGATTCTCTAGAAACGAATATTTTGTTCACTGATGGGAAGGACTTTGACCGAAATTTTTCTTTCTCGTATCGGTTTTGTCGAGAAGATCTTGGCCCTCTTGAGGTAGAAGATTGAACTTTTATAATCAAACAATGCGAAGCATCACTTGTTACAGACATTCATTGAGAAAGACTTATGTTACTTAATGCTGGTCGTCAAGTATTCTACAGAAAATATTACGTAAACTAAAACCCCTCCATTCGAAGATGACGTCGGAATAATGTACAGGGTGAGCTGAAGGGTAATATAGAAAAAAACTAATTTGAATAAAATTACAACGGTGTGATATAGAAATATTTCTGGCTTCATTTTGAAGTTACTTTGATGCCACTATTCATGGAATAGCAGATCATTCAAATGTCCGACTTAGATTCGCTGTCATTGCTTCAGGCGGACCAAATCTGATGGGTCGGTACAAATTTTGAAACCTATATTGGCCTCGAACTGGTACGAGGACTTGACATAGGAACAAAGTCACATGATCGCGGTGGCGGCCAAATAATTAACGTTAGCCGTAGAATGTCCCTGTCACCAAATTTCTCCTTCACATCACATCTTTTTGGAACATTGTTCTATAATGGAGATCTTTGACGGCAGGTAGGTAGGTAGGAGGAGCTGCTAGTGAAGTCATCAACATACTTAGACCATGTTGGTCCATTGTGATACCCACAGCCAGTCTACATACCAGTGATAGTGCCGTTGACGACGATAATTCCGTCCCCCCCGACTTAGACGAGGTCAAGATAGCAATATAAAGACTGAAATCTCACAAACCTGCCGGTGCGGACGGACTGTCCGCTGAAATCTTTAAGGCAGCTGGGGATGATCTGGTTGGGGCATGCACCAGCTCATCTCTAAGATATGGTCGGAGGAAAGCATGCCCGACGAGTGGAATCTCAGTATCGTTTGCCCGATTCATAAGAAAGGAGACCCCTTTGACTGCGCCAACTACCGTGGGATAAGTCTCCTCACCATCCCCTATAAAATCTTCTCTGCCGTTTTGTGTACTCGCCTGAAGTCGTTTATAAACAACCTAGGTCCATATCAGTGTGGCTTCAGCCCGGGGAAGTCCACCTTCGACCAGATTTTCACACTACGGCAGATCCTGGAAAAACCCAAGAAATGCAGATCGACGCCCACCACCTATTCGTCGATTTCAAGGCCGCACATGACAGCGTGTATAGGGGCGAGCCATCTAGTTTTGCCATTCCTGCCAAACTCCTCAGGTTGTGCAGGATAACGATGGAGAATTCTCGCTGCTCCATCAAGGTCGGTAACGAACTCACCCAGACCTTCAATGTTAAAAAAGTTTATAAACAAGGCGAGGCGCTGTCATGTGACTTCTTTAACATCATCCTGGAGAAGGTCATGCAAGACTCTCACGCCAACACTAGAGGTCAAGGACTTCCTCATCTGGATGATCAAGGTCTTGTATAAAGTCAGCTTGGTCCTTCGAAAGATGGCTCCACTACTCAATTGCCTCTTGAGCTCATAGAAACAACGGTTAGCAAGAGTTACTCTGCGTTGGGCCTCGGTACTCATGTTGTTGGTACTATTTACTGCGGAGCCGAGGTAGACGAAGTCCTGAAATACCTCGAAGATATAACTGTGATGCTCTGTCATATGCGTCGATGTTGTATGCCCTCTTTGAGGACGACATATACTTCGTTGTTCTGGACCATTTTGGCCGCTTCAGTCTCGATGCCAGCAAATGCTTCATTGATGGGTCACTGTGTTCAACCAATCACGTGCATGACATACGCACTTGAGAGCAATTTTACCGACTTCTGGAGTCTAGTGTTGGTGAGTGAGTCGTATAGGAACTTCTCAAGAATTTTTAAGAAGTCACATGACAGACCACCGCCTTGTCTAAAACCTTGTTGGGCTTTGAAGGGCCCGGTGAGTTTGTTAACAATCTGAATGGGGCAGCGAGAATTCTCCAACTTCATTCTGCTCAGTTTGACGAGACTGACAGGGATGTCAAAATTAGACATGACAGTTTATAGGGCGTCTCTGTGCACCTTGTTATATTATGCGGCTTTGAAATCAACGAATAGGTGGTGGGTGTAGATTGAAATTTCTCGGGGCTTTTCGGGGATCTACGGTAGCGTGGAGGTCTGGTTTATTTTGCCCTTCCCTTGTTTGACAAGTGGGTCGCCGTGGCGTAGTGGGTAAGTGCGTCGACTCCTACGCAGAGGGTGCCAGGTTCGATACCCGAATTAACCACCTATCAGAATTCACGCCTCCACCTCTTTCGAGTCGCTGACAATGCTCAAAGAGTACTCCTCCTACAAAGTTCACGATAATTATGTACAACTGATCGGAAATTTCATTAATTTGTTCAATCGAAAAACAGAAAAACAGGGAGCTATACATGATGAAATAGTGAACTTTCGAGAATGGTTTGACGGCTGGATGTTATTGGTAATTTTGCTAGTTGCTGAATTTTAAAAAAGAAGCAAATTGGAAAAATTAACCATGACACTCCAGAGGGAATAGGTGACAGGTTTGGATGGGCGAGAGAGTCGAATGTGGCACAAATCATTTCGAAAATACGACTGTTGGAAGTGTTAAACCTTTTATTTCAGTTGTTGAGTGTATTGTGGAGACGATACGACGTCGCACAGTGGTTCACATTGTATGCGAGCACATTGTATGTAACATAGTACATGTACCACGAGATCTTTTTGTGGCTCAAAAAGGGTTGATTTAGCTCAAATAGATTACTCATTAAAGAGGTAAACTTAAGTGAAGAAAATATAAAAACATTGTTTTTCCAAATAAATTAATTCTAGTGAATATTTTGAAAGGCAGGGTAAAAAAAAACAAACGGATTGTAAGTGTGTGGGCATGTCTCTACGACTTAAAGATGAATGGAGTGCTGTGAAATAACAAAACACCAAGCTTTAATTTTGTGAGATAATTGTACTGTTATTATTTTAACTGACAAATTTAAAATTACATCTCTTTCAATTATGACAAGTAAAAAAAAAATATGATCAGTGTACGATATTTTTAGTGAGCCCAGCAAAAGTTTTTGTTCTTAACACCAATGTTTGAAGCCACTTATCGAAAGTATATTTAAGGATTCTTAAATTTTTTTTGTATATTAAATAGCAAAGAACAGACCAATAGATCGATGTAAAAATATACAGAATTTGTTTATGAATTTTGTTGAAAATATGGCCCGCAACGTGAATAAACATTTTATTGAATTTGAGGGCTTGTAAATAAGTCCCTAGTAGGTTTTAAAATCATAAGCCCGTGTTATCTAAGAGTACTTAGACATATAACTAAGAAAGCTACAGAGGAATTCCTCCAACACCTTTTTTCCGCTGTGCGTCATATTGCCGAAAAACAACAAATTCCCATGTGCTCAAAGAAAAGAATGTCCCCTGCTCTTTTCGTCGCAAGATAAATTGGTATCATTTAATGCAAAAGTGTCATATTTCACAAAATTCACAATCACGTAATTAAATTCCGACAGCAAATAATTTCATCTCTTCATCCAATAATTCCCAATCGAGTCTGTTGAACAAGCATATTCCAAAAAAAAGATGTCGCCACTTAAATAGCACATACCCACCACACTCGTGTGTACATAGCAATGACCTTTGATAGATTCTTTTTGGCCGCTTGTGAGTGGCCCTTGGGTTTCCCCAAATGAAATTAAACCGTGAACACATGACTCTCGTCGCTAAAGAGGATTTTAATTAGAAAACTGCCAACGTAGTGGTTTGAACCTTACTCGAGGTAAGGGGAGCCTAATAATTAAAATGTTTTGTTCTATCAATTGAGCCCTGGCGACCGTCCAGTAGGTACTTTTTTGTGTAAACACTGTTGAAGGGGTGCTTACACAGAAGTGAGTTAAGCCTTCAATTAAGACATTCGCCGCCTGAGGGCAGATTTTAAGTGAAATTGGGAAAAAAAATGCAAGGGATTTTGATTTAAAAGAAACTCAAGGTATTTGTAGTTTAATGTGATTTATGTCACATACAATCCGACTCAAGTTCTCTCTTGACTGACTTGGTTAAGGTCGCTCCACTAGAGCATTGTTCCAATGAGTCGAAAAGCTCTGAGCACGAATCAACTAAAATCAGTTCCTTTATTGATCCATCCCATTTCTAGGATAGCCGCGTTGTAGCCAAAACCCACAACTATCCCACAAATAATTAGAATTAAGGCTCGTCGCTGAACTGTCAACAGTCAAATGTCATTACTACGACTGCGTCTTATAAAACGATATCCTTCTTGTGATAATGTTTAAGGAAAACGAAAGAATTGTACTTAGACATGTAAGTTCGGTTTTTGAAGACCAATTATTTGTATCTTTTAGACGGGAATCGTTGTGTCAAACACGGAAATGAGTTTAAGTCCATGAAACATGGAGTAAAGAAAGGAAGTGTCCTTGGTCCTATTCTTTATCTGCGTTGTTGTAACTATAAGTTGCATGTCAGAGGGACTGTAACGCCATGATACGCCAATTTTGGTGACAGCTAAACCTGTAGAAGCAAAAAATAAACTTACAAATTTCCTGAACTTTGGAAATATGCAAAGATTATCCCGGTTCCTAAGAAAATAAACTCGGCAGAATATCGGTCAATTGATTTCGGTTTTTTTTCCGAAATGTTCGAATCAGTCGTTAGCCGAGTGAGTAAAGATCGGGTTGAGGCAATCACAATCTTCTAAGTTAAATGCAAACAGGGTTTCCGTAAAGGACGCTAAGTAGGAAGCTAAGTAGCCTCGTTAAAGGTAACTTCCGACACACGAAAAGCTATTGGAAGATAAAATAACATTACTAGCTTTATGGGCGGGTCGCCGTGGCGTAGTGGGTAAGTGCCTCGACTCCTACGCAGAGGGTGCCAGGTTCGATACCCGAATTTATCACCTTTCATATTTCACGGCTCCACCTCTTTCGAGTCACTGACAATGCTCAAAGAGTCTTCCTGTCTAGAAAAAGCTTCTCAAATTTCCCGCTCGGAGTCGGCATTAAAAACTGTAGGTCCCTTCCACTCGTGAAAGAACAATAGACACAGAACACGAGTAGTTGCTGAGAAGCTAGGCCCAGGTCCACCTCGAACTGAAGCTGTAACCCATATTATTATTATTATTACTAGCTTAATGGTACTTGACTTTTCGAAAGCATTTGACAATGTTAACCCGTCAATACTTTGTCACAAACTGTACACCAAATTTTGCGTCTATAATGCCACCAATAAGTTAATCTTCTAATATCTTACTAACCATGTTCAAGCTGTTTAACGTGACTCAAACCGGTGTCCTTTTTGTGATGTTCACAATGGAATACCTCAAGGTTCAATTCTTGGCCAGCTAGACAAAAAATTAGGCTCGAAGTGTCCCTATTAAACGGAGAAAATTGGTAATATTCAAGTCTCCTTTAATGTTCCTCTTGGTATGGTTGAAAATGGAAATATGAAAAAAACTGACAAGTCATTCCATTTTCAAAACGCCATCCCTTCCTCTCAGACTTTGGCTCCATAAGCCGATTGCGCCATTATGGCACCATTCCATTGAAATGGCACTGTGGCTCTTTAAGTTTGAGTATGGCACTTTGGTCAAAATTTGAAGAATGAACACATCTTCAAGGCATATTTAACAGTTCATACCGAAGACAGAACTCCAAGCGGTCTTCCAATCAATAAAGAAGAAAAAGGCAGTGGGAGTCGATGGAATCTCGAACATTGTGTTGAGACACCTCCCCCCAGAAGTGGTTAATGTGTACACGATCCTATTTAAAAATGCTCTGAATAGTGCACATTATCCAGAGAATTGGAAAACTGCGGTTGTACAACTCATATCCAAGCGAGTAAAGGATTCATCGAATCCTTGCAACCTCCGGTCAATTAGTCTCCTTCCGGACATCGTAGAGTTCTGATCAACTGGACTAAGGTATAAAAATATATTACCGGATAACCAATTCGGTTTAAAAGCATGCCGCGGCGAAACAATGGAACAAAAGCCAGAAACAATGTACGGCTGCCTGCTTGATTGATCTGGAGACGGCCATTGACACCGTATGTTTAGAAGCACTTTTCTACAAGCTCAATCGGCTAGGCATCGGCAAGCCACTGCTGTACCTACTGTGTAACACGCTTACTGGTCGAAGGTTCATCGTCAAGAACGGCAACATGACCTCCACAGAAATGGTCTCCAACAGGGTGCCGTTAATTAGCCGATCCTGTTCAACATTTACTTGAGCGATCTGATAAGTTCTCTTCCTCATGCAATTGCGTATGCCGATGACTTGGTCGTGTACACGTCAGCCAAACAGATTGAGGAAATCACTACTCTGACGCAGGGTGACTTCGATTCATTCATGAGAAGCTGCGATGACTGGAAGTTGAGTATCAACTTCCGGAGGTTTGTGTTATACAAAGGGACCTAGGGATAACTACCGTCGACGAAGAAATAACAAGCTCCGCTCGAAAGCTAAGTATCAGACTTTAGAACGCCGACTCCAGCGTGCGAGACCGCTCGATGGTCAAGGCAGTTGAAGTCGGAAGTCGGAAACCATTCTGTTTAGGACGCCGTTGTATAAGGCCTAGGCGGATGCGAAAAAGAATTGGCGAAAGTTCTCAATCGTTGGACGACACGGGGAATCACTGGCGCAAAGGACTGCAGTCAGATACCTGGGGATCTGGCTAGATCAGTATCTACATTTTAAGAAACATGTAGATGCTGCTCTGGCCAGGGCCCGAGGCACTTTTGCCCTTACAAAGTGACTGTTTTACAACAGCCAACTAAATGCGAGAGTGGGTCGCCGTGGCGTAGTTGGTTAGTGCGTCGACTCCTACGCAGAGGGTGCCAGGTTCGATACCCGAATTTAACACCTTTCATATTTCCCGGCTCCACCTCTTTCGAGTCACTGACAATGCTCAAAGAGTATTTCCTGTCTAGCAAAAGCTTCTCAAATTTGGCCTTTCGGTGTCGGCATTAAACTGTAGGTCCCTTCCACACGTGAAAGAACAATAGCACGCACAGCACACGTGGTTGCTGAGAAGCTAGGCCCAAGTCTGCCTCGGACTGTAGCGCCACCCATATTATTATTATTAACTAAATGCGAGGGTGAAGGTTATCTGATACATGGCCCTCATTCGGTCAATGCTCACCTATGGCTGTCCCGTGTAGTTCAACGTGAGTGCAAGCTTGATGGAAAAGATTCGGTTGTTTGAGAGGGCTTGTCTTAGGGCTTGGCTTCGTCTTTATCGAACTCCAGAGTCCCAGCACATAAAATTCTATTCCAATGAGGTTTTATACAACAGGGCAAACCTGATAAAAGTGGACAATTTCCTGTTGAAGTTGATTCGAGGGCATACTGCTAGAGCGATGAACTCGGTCAATAACTTGATCTCGGGGGCTTACTACCCCAATCCATTATACCACGAAAGGTTACGTCACAACGGCTTCGTCCCCCCAGAAGCATTTCTCCATCTAGATAAGCACAGTCTGATACAATACGTAAATGCGGTGCCGCTCATCTACCCACGACCGTTCCGTCGCACAACGAGCTGAGGAGGGTCTCCTCCGGTTCAGTACGGCGGTATCCAGGCGGGACATTCGAGAAGTTGCAATGCAGCACCAAAAGTTCTGGTGGCTGGGAAGCGAGGGAACTCCCTCCTCGAATCCTTCAGACCCCGGTTAGAAAGGTTTTAGTTCAGACCCCCGCATGGGGAGCAGTCGGTTGCATGTCTTGCAGTGTATTGAATGTAAATATTCATATTTATTAGCTGCAACCTATGGCCGACGTACTTAGAATAGGGTAGTATTTTTTAAGGTAGAATAAGGTGAAATAAGAAAAAATAGAATGTATATGTGTATACATGACGATACATGCATACATTGTGTATAATAAGGATATATGCGTATACACATGTGTATAGGGGTATATACATGTGTATATGCATATATACGTAGGTAAGCTTAAGTTAGTTAGTAAGTTTATTTAAGGTAGAATGTAAGTTAGCTTGTAAGTTTTTATAAAAATCGTCCAGTAGTTAAGTTTTCCAATTTTTTCTCAACAGTAATGTCTTCCTTTTAAATTTCCATTTATATTTTATTCGTTAGGTTAGGTCGAAAGGCATAGATTAAGATTAAGTTTAGCTTAGAGTGCCCGCCTAGGGCCAGTAAGTTAGAAATAAAAACATTGTTCGTCTAACTAGTTTTAAACATTTTTGTCTAGTATGTAAGTTGAAAAATAAAAATGAATTCAAAAAAAAACTGAAAGATCTCGACGTGCTCAAATCAGCTGGGCCCGGATGGTATTTCCCCTATACTTCTGAAGAGCTGTTCTTCTGCCACTGTGTAAGCTTTTTCATCTCTCCTACGCTTTAGGTCTCTTTCCGAGCAGATGGAAAACAGCATTTGTCCAGCCCGTGCCTAAAAAGGGCGAATCTTCGTCACCCACCTCGTACCGACCCATAGCACTTACGTCCCTTCTTTCTAAGGTCATGGAAACGCTGATAAATCGTCAGCTTATGAAATATCTTGAATCGCGGAAGCTTCTTAATGACCGACAATATGGTTTCCGCAGCGACAGGTCCACTGGTGATCTGATAGCTTATCTCACCGAAAAGTGGAACCAATCTTTGCACAATTCAGGCGAAAGCAAGATCGCTGCGCTTGATATTTCTAAAGCATTTGACAGAGTTTGCCATCAAGCTCTCTTGTCGAAAATGCGTGCCTATGGTATCGATGAATCTCTTCTTCTATGGATTAGAAATTAGCTTTCGAACCGTTCAATTCAAGTTGTGTTTGAATGGGTTCAAGTCTGATATCCAGCAAATAAATGCTGGTGTTCCCCAAGGCTCAGTTCTGTCTCCGACACTCTTTCTCATTTTTATAAATGATCTCTTGTCTGCTACTTCTAATCCAATCCATTCCTTCGCTGATGACAGCACCCTCAGCTTTTCATATTCGTTCCAAGACCCACGACCCCGCCCTTCGGCCGTAGAATTGGAACGGCAGCGTATGTTAAGCACATTGAATTCTGACAATAGAGTGGAATTCAATGCTTCAAAAACTCAATGCTGTCTGCTGTCACTCAAGCGAACCCTTGATAATCAGCCATTAACCATGAATGGCGCTTGTGTCGATGAAACCGGCAAACTTTCCATCCTTGGTAAGTGTATCAACATAACACTTAGTTGGAGCGAATGTTTAGATTTCCTTAATCGATGCAAGAAATATTTCACCCCTTCTGATTTGGCTTTAATTTATAAGGCGTACATCCGCCCTAAGCTTGAGTAGAACGCTCATATCTGGTCTGGTGCCCCCAAGACCACACTGCACCTACTTGATAGAATCCAAAAGCGAGCGATAAAACTTATAGGAGACAACAATATCGCAGAGTCATTAGACTCGCTCGAACATCGACGTACCGTCTCTTCTTTGTCCGTGTTTTATCGTTATTTCAATAAACGATGCTCAAGTGAGCTAGCCAACTGCATTCCTCCTCTCAATGAATTCACCCGCAATACTCGTCTCGCCAGGAATGCCCATCAGTATACCCTTAAGCCTTCTTTCGGACGGACAGTTAAATTCAGAGACTCGTTTTTCAGCCGCACTGCACGAATATGAAATGCTCTTCACAACCTAGTATTTCCCACAGACTACAATCCGCAGATATTTAAGACCAATGTGCACAGGTACCTCCACCTTCTCTCCCTTTCTCCCTCCATACCTTTGGCTCCTGCTGTGTCTTGACCCCGGACGCATAACGGTATTAGCAATCCCTTGAGCACGCGCAAATTATAAAAACAAAAAAAACAAGAAACTAAGTTGAATTTTATGCAAGCATTAGTTATAGGATCATTTTGCCCATAGTTTGTACTATGCCTCGAAACATAAAAGAAATCTCTAGGCCTCAGATATCGAGACGGGGTGGAATCACTGAACATGGAAAGCAGCACCGGACAATCAATGTGAGCAGTAACGACGTCATGAGCGAAAAGAACTGAATAAAAAGTCCTTCTTACATGCAGTTGCTCTAGATCGATAAGCTGACATCTAGCCTCTATTTGAATTCCACGACATCTTTCGAAGAGCAAACCTAGTAAATCTTTTTTGTATTCTCTCAATACGAATAGCGCTATTGTTATATAAAGGATTCCATATTAAACAACAGTATTTAGACGTCTTATTTGAAAATTCGGTCGTTATTTGACCGTTTCTTCAAATTTCTGTGTAACATTTTCAACACAGTATGGAGGGGTAAACGAACGAACAAAGCTTATGTTTACGAAGTCGATTCATTAAACTCCCATTTGAGCAAGTTTATATTATAATTAATGAATGCACAACATATGAATAATACTTATTAAAAATTAAAAATATTATTAAAGCGTTTGCATGAATCACTTAAAATAAGAAGTTTCATTGCACATTTTACATTTTACAGAAATAGCGACATAAATTAATTGCAAATTTTGACCACCATTTTTATGCATTAGTAATAGTTGCAATATCTTGCCAAGAACAATGGCAAACCAAATTGTTTAAATTGAATTCATGAGTTTTTCAGAATTCACGAACTAAGCGTATACAGCGGACCTCATGTTTTGAGTTAATTGGTCAGGTATGGTTCATGAATAGGCTGTGTTTGCGCGTTCGATTTTCGCTGTAGAGAGAAAAAGTGTGGCAAATAAAAGACCGCGTGTTCCCTTGTAAGAAAGACAATCGTGTGTTTTATTGAATGGACGAACAGGAAGTAAGTTTTATACAAAAAAAAAAATGGGGTAATGAACAAAACATAAAACGGTTCTACTACCAACATTCAAAAACAATATAGGATAGTGTTAGGGTGATTCCACAATGCAATTTGAGACTGCAACAGGCTGTATACATATTTAAGAATTAATTTGAGGTAAAATAGTTCCAGTTAAATGGGCATTGCAATACATTTTTATTCACGAAAGTCCATGTAAGAAAATTCCCTTAAAAATACGATTTAACACTTGAACACCCTCCGAACAACATACACATGCATGTTACATGGATCGTACATGGATTGTGGGCAAAATTCAAGGATCAGCTGCCATTATACCACAAAATTCATGAATCTGCCGCTTTTTTCCCACAAAATTCACGAATCGGCCGCCATATGGTGGTGAATTGACGAGCGTTGTAAAAGTATAAGTGAAATACAAGGGATTACCACTACATCTTCGTTGTGGGCTGGGGGTAAAAATGGCCGAAGTTGGATTTCTCTATCATCCATTATCTCTGCAGTTCACATCGTGGTACAGCTCGTAGAGTTCGCGGTTGTGTCTTCTCCTCCACTCGCCTTCCTCGCAGAAGGGACCATATAACTGGGGGAGAATTTGTCTTTCGAAGACACCAAGAATCAGCTCCGCAGTTTTGCTTATCGTCCAGCTTTCGGCTCCATACAGCAGGACTGGCAAAATAAGAGGTTTGTAGAGCATGATCTTGGTCCACCGAGTCAGGAGTTTTGACAAACCGAAGTAGCATCGGTTGCCAAGGTGTATTCTACGTCGGATCTCCACTAAGATCTCATTCGTAGAGTTCACGTTTGCCCCGAGGTAGACAAACTCCTTCACTAACTCATAATTGTAGCTGTCGATTGTGACGTTCTGCCCTAGGTGCTTGCGGCGGATCGTTTCTTGCTCTACAGCATATATTTTGTCTCATCCTCATTTACCTTAGGACCAGATCATTTCGCCTCTTCTTCAATTGCCGTAGGTGCTTCCACTGCGGCAGGTTAGGATCCCGCGACGATGTCGATGCCGCCTGCATATCCCAACTAGACTGGACTGCCATGTACAAGATAGTGCCTTCCGTGTTCACAGCTGCCCGCCGCGCTATTTTCTGCAGTGCCAGATTGAAGAAATCACACGACAGCGCATCTCCTTGCCGAAATGCGGGGCAGGTTTCAAACGGCTGGGAAGTCCTCGAACTGAACTTTGTTAGCGTGGTGCGACACAACCGAATCAGTTTTTCCGGGATCCCGAATTGGGCTTTCGCATGGAATAGCTCCTTGCGATGAATGCTGTCGTATGCGGCTTTAAAATCGATGAAGAGGTGGTGCGTATCGATTTGAAACTCGCTGGTCTTTGCCAGGATTTGCCTTAGTGTGAAGATTTGGTCTAGAGTCGATTTGCCGGCCCGGAAGCCCAACTGGCACGTGCCTTAGACGTTCGCAACAGTACTCTGGACAGGGTCTTGTAGGCGACGTTGAGCAGAAATATACATCTATAATTATTGCAAGAGGTAGGATCGCTTTTTTTGTTGATGGGGCATATTGAGCTGATATTCCAGTCGTCGGACATTCTTTCGTCCTCCCAAATTCTACAGATGATCTGGTGCATGCTCTCTTACAGAACATCACCACCGGCCTTGACGGGCTCTGATGGTAGGCCACATCTGCCTTTTGATGGCTGTGCCGACTTCTTCAAAGCTAGGTGGGAGGACGACTTCATCGACTGGAGTTGGGATTTCTTGATTCCCTATCACTCTCTCCTGGTCAGGCCCGTTAAACAGCTGTTGGAAGTGCTGCTTAAACACATCCACTATTTCCTGCGGGTCAGTAACCAGGTTACCCTCACAGTTTCGAAGAGCCTGGGTGCCTTTCCTAAGGCCAGCGGCAAGGCTTTTGACATTTTTGTAGAAAGCCCGTATTTTGTGCTTGTCCCTAGACTCTTCGATATCCTTGAGCTGGGGGGTTGTGAGAGACCTTTTCTTCAGGTGTAGAAGCTTTTTCTCCTCTCCTCCTGCGCTGCTCTAGTTTTTCGTTGCAGCGCCTTTTCGTATAACTCGTCAGTTGCATGTTTCTTCTGCTCACACTCGCCATCATACTACGGCTTCCTCGTCGGAGGTGGTAGGTAGCCTAAGATGGTTTCGGCTACCTCTTTGATGGCCCAGAAGCAATGCAACCACATCTCTGTATGACGTGGGCATACCGGAGAGTCTCTCACTCAGTTGCCCTTCGTAGGCTCTGGCAATCTCGGGTATGCTCAGGCGTCCAATGTCAAAACTCCTCTTTTTGTGACTGGTGCATCTTTCGACAGTCGAACTCTGAATCTTGCTGCTACGAGGAAATGGTCAGAGTCGACGTTTGCCCCCCTGAATGTTCTCACATGCAGGATATTTGACGCGTGCCTGGCCTCAATGAGCACATGGTTGATTTGGTTGGCGGTTCGACCGTCCGGAGATCGCCAGGTTGCTGTGTGGATTATTTTGTGAAGGAACCTAGTGCTGCTTATGACCATATTATGTGCTCCCGCAAAGTCTGTGCGTTGTCTTTTCTTTTAATATCCGTTCAAAAAGTTGACTCTGGCTGCTATTGTTTTTTAGTTCTTAAAACAAAAAGACATGTTTTTTGATGTTCTTCATCAAAATGATGAGCTTAAGTACAGTCGTACAGTTAACCTGGTCGCTATAGCCCATGGTCGTTTTATCCGAATTTCAAAAAATTACAGATTAAGTGCACTAACACTTTAGCATTTTTGCGCTTTTGTGTGCATGCCAATCCTAGCCCTACTCCCCAAACTTCTCTGTTCGAAGTCAGCGTTAAACTTCAGGTCCCATACACTCGGGAATCCCGCCGCCGTTCGGAACACGTCGTCACAAGCGTGCCGACGAACACAATTGGCGGGGTCCACCCTCCTAATCTTCGTGGCTTCAATAAATCTTATGCAAATGTCCTTCACCACCCAGTCCTCCTCGTTCCACATTCCTCGGGCTAATTTGTGCAAATAATCATTGTTGTTTTCGCATTCCAGACACCGAGCAGCCCGTGACTAAAATTCTCCCCCCAATTGAAACATATCAAACATCGCACGTGGAATGTTTGCGTCGAATCGCTCAAGGACTTGTTGATCAGAAAACAAGCTTCATGACACATCTGCATTGGCGCCTGATGCAAATTCCTCAATAAAATCCACAAGTTAATTCACAGATGATGAGTCAAACTTCGCGTCTGCACCAGTTAACTCTTGGCGAGCATTAGAATCTTTTTGCGTTGTTTGTCAGTGAGACACGGCCATTAATCTAGTTAATGAATATCCAACGGAGTAAATTGAGTGTGAAACTTATTAATAACCCATCGAATAGGCCGATCGTGTGCCTCGTAAAAGTGTTTGCCTTAAACGAACTGACCACGCAAATGAATTCATAAAAAAACACTCACGAACAACTAATGAACCCATAAAAAGTGACTGCTGCCCGGATTGCGAACGTGTGCGGTGCGCGATTATTCGGAGCCATTCGAAAATGTGCGACTCTGGTTATCATTTCATGTTTAATCAATAAGAATATCGACTCAACGCAATGCTTTTGAATGCTTTTAACATACAATTTGCCTTTACGGCTTGTCCGAGAGTTAAACACTTTTTTATTGGTTTTCTTCTCGGTTTCGAAACTACGATTTATGGCTGGAATTTACCGGGATTGAAATCCGTTTCGCGAGGAGTCGGGCGATAAGAAAGTCGTAAGAATTGCTTTTATCGGGTGTCCGAAAGTCGTGGACCTTTTTCGGGATTGTGTGGAAGCCGTCTTGGCTTTTGCGTTCGCTCGTGGTTTTGTCTGAAGAATGTGTCGAGATCGTACGAGGGTCAGTGGCGGATACAAAATTCGTTCATAGAACGAAAGGAGACTGAGTATGTGCCTGCCCCTATCCGCTGGCTTGAACATATACCTTTTGCCGTAGGCAGCAGACCAGTCCGCCGATTAGATGAAAGTCGCTGCTTCTGTTGAAAGGACTCAGTTCTGAACACTCTATCGTCCTTGGCAAATATAGATCTAGTGATGGGCGGGTTCGAGTGTTAATTCGAGTTATAATCCATTAGTACAACATCTCGATTATCAAAATCATTGACGAATTTTTTTTCCGTGGGTAGGTGGAAATCTTCGACAAGACTCTATGGCGAACGTTCGCACATAGAAGTGTGAGATTTTTACTCACTAAAACCACCACCCTGTATTTTCTTAAGACTACAACTAAGTGAAGCACTTAACCAGTAGTTTGCATTTCACAATTTAGGTAATGATCGGCAGGTTACTCGCCAATGAAAGTTCCTGCTAACACCGAAACCATGCGCGGATGTAGACTATCGCACGAGATCAAGGGGTCTAGCCCATTGAAGTCGACGCAAGACATTAGTTTCCTCAATGATCGGATGAACTGCAATGTTTGTGTGCTCTTCTAGGCGGCGTTTCTGTTCATAAGCCAAGTTCTTAACTTCATCTTGGAGTGGTAATATTCCAAGATCTCTGTGGATATCGTCGTTTCTAAAACTTTTGAAAAAGTCTGTATTATGTTCAAATTACTTGGTACAACCTCAAAGTTGTACGCCATACCTCAAAACAGGTTTTAGGATTTGCTTGTATAAGTTAACACCAGAACCATTTCATCATGCGAACAATGCATGATACAGTTCTCACGAGCAACAGCATCAGCTCCGTACGGGATGGAATGGAGCGAATCATCTTTCCACCGGACACACGAGGCATCGACAACGATCGGACACCTGAGCCACCAACGGATATGCTGACCTGTCGTCTGGCTGCATGGGACATGCACTTAGTTTTAAGATATGAAATATTTTGTCAGTTAGTTGTAAGTCAGCCGCGAAGGCAAACAGACGAAAAATAAAAATTATTTTTTTAAGAAAAGTTAACGTGAAATAATTTAATTGGCGCCCAACGTGGGGCCCAGGAAAATTCACCGCATAAAAGTGTAATCGCGTTAATTTTCTATCGCGTAAAGTGCAAGAAATCTCGTTTTATCGTTATTTCAATAAACGATGCTCAAGTGAGCTAGCCAACTGCATTCCTCCTCTCCATGAATTCACCCGCAATACTCGTCTCGTCAGAAATGCCCATCAGTATACCCTTAAGCCTACTTTCGGACGCACAGTCAAATTCAGAGACTCGTTTTTCAGCCACACTGCAAGAATATGAAATGCTCTTCCCAACCTAATATTTCCCACAGACTACAATCCGCAGATATTTAAAACCAATGTGCACAGGTACCTCCACCTCCTCTCCCTTTCTCCCTCCATACCTTTGGCCCCCTTGGTATTAGCAATCCCTTGAGCACGCGCAAATTATAAAAACAAAAAAAAAAAGAAACTAAGTTGAATTTGAAGCAAGCATTAGTTATAGGATCATTTTGCCCATAGTTTGTACTATGCCTCGAAACAAAAAAGAAATCTCTAGGCCTCAGATAACGAGACGGGGTGTAATCACTGAACATGGAAAGCAAAGCAGCACCGGACAATCAATGTGAGCAGCAACGACGCCATGAGCGAAAAGAACTGAATAAAAAGTCCTTCTTACATGCAGTTGCTCTAGATCGATAAGCTGACATCTAGCCTCTATTTGAGTTCCACGACATCTTTCGAAGAGCAAACCTATTTATTCAATACGAATAGCGCTATTTCTATATAAAGGATTCCAATTAAACAACTCGCCGCGGGTGCAGTGCGCGTACTTCAAGCATCATTACCGTAAGACGACCTTTATTAAGGCTCGCTCGTGTGTGTGGTGAAAAACCTGGGTTCCGGACAAAGCAGCATCTGTAGATTCTGCCGCCAACGAGGGAGTGTGGAGAAAGGCCCCCAAGTAGCTGCGAGTAAAAAGGAATGCTGCCCCTTCACCAACGTTGGTTTATCCTAATGTAAGTTAGATTTAATAATTAGAATAATAATTTTATATTTCTTCATATTGAAATAGATAGTGTTATATTGTAAAGTGATAGCTCTAAGATATAATTATTGTTTATTAGAGCCAAAATAGAGAAAATCACAAACAGTCACATATGATAGGCATCCTAACAAACACGAACTACAACCTACACCTATACCCGAATATCCCGGCCAAATTATTCATATAGATATTTACTTCACGAACAAAAAAATTATCCTCACTGCAATTGACAAATTCCCCAAATACGCCCTAGCCAAAATCCCAAGATCAAGAGCTTCAGAGGATATTAAGCAACCTCTTAGAGAACTGATACTGGCTTTTGGAGTACCCCAAACAATTTTCATGGATGATGAAAAATCACTAGCCTCTAATTCTATAACATTCATGTTAGAGAATATGTTCAACATTAAAGTTTTCAAAGCACCTCCCTACACAAATTCTGTCAACGGTCAAGTGGAGAGATTCCACTCAACACTTTCAGAACAAATCCGCTGCCTTAAGACAGATAATGTTCATGCCACCTTTTCAGAATTACTTGATCGATCAATCTGTGAATACAACCGATCCATTCACTCCACTACAGGCAAAAAACCTATAGACACATCTTTCGGTAGACAGCTACTAACCAATCCAGAACAGCCTAGACAAGAAAGGCAAGAAAACATGAATAAACTACGCGATAAACAAGAAGCAGACTTAAGATATCACAATGCAAGGAAGAGTCCACTTAAAACATATTCTATTGGCGAAATCATTTATTTTAAAACTAACAAAAGAATAGGAAATAAGTTAGATCCCAGATATAAAAAGGAGACAGTAGCACAGTCAGGAAGAATCATTCATAAAAATTTTATAAAAAATTAACTTTTTCACTAGAACATTGTTGCCACTGTGCAATGGCGAGGCACAAATTCTGGATTACTCGAATTCTCAACTAATAAAGATCAATACTGGCCGCGTAAAATTGTAGAACGGATCATTCAAGATAATACACTTGATCGACATCGAGGCTTACGAAACAACACTTAACAACTTGGAAGCTACGCTAAAGACATCCATTACTATCAACCATATCCTAAGTCCTGTCCTTTCCTTTGAAATATACCGTATACGAACTTATTTAAATTGACTTAAGATAAATAATAAAAGTAAGAGATCAATAGATTTAATAGGTTCGGCGGGGAAGTGGATTGCGGGTAACCCGGACCACCACGACTATGAAATAATTACTAATAAAATGAATAATGTCTTAAGAAATAATAATAATCAATAAAATGTCATTAGATAATGTAATCAATGAACTAACAAATATTACAAATAAGATTATTAAAACATTCAAAGAAAATGAACTTAATAATAGCGAATTAATTATGAAAATCAAATATAAGGAAGAAGTAGTTAATGTAGTTTATGCCATTCATTGGGCAAAAGTAAATATAATAAACTCATTTATATTATCAAACACCGAAATAAATATAACAGAAACAATAATGAAAGTTGAAAATATTCCCTATGTAAATGTAGATGAGGCATTAGAATTTGCCGAAATCAAAATTGCTTTAAATGATAATAACTTAATTTATATTTAAAGCATTCCAACAACTACTAAAGAATTATGTAAAGTATCGTTAATAAAACCTGTTAACATAAATAAAATTATCAATAAAATTAAATACGATTCAATATTTGAATGCGATACAAACATTTATGGCATTACAAACAAATGTAAAACTTATAATAGTTTTTCAATTTGTAACGAAAATAACATTGTTAGTTTAAGAAATGCATCGTGCATCCCAATGCTGATAAAAAGCCAAAAAGCATTGTGTCCCATCATCAACAATGAACACGTCCCAGATGTAGACGAAATAGCTCCAGGAATCCTGCTTTTAAATCAATTTAATGGTCCAGTACTCATCAACAACGTATACGAGCAGATTGTTGTCAATACTCAGCTTGGAATGTTTGCCAGTAAGCCAGTACGTGTATTTAGATTTCATGTCAAGTTCTGAACGTTTCTTCTTAACGTACTTGAGTTTTATGTTAAGAGTCATCCCGAGGTATTTCGCTTCATTGCCGAAAGGTATTTGGACACGATTAAAGAAGACTGGCAAGTTATTATATAATATGGACTGACTTGCTTTCATTAGGGACAATTCTCCAGAAGTTCATAGATTCGTGTATCTGATCTCGTGAACGTTGTAAATTTGTTGTAGACTCTTCAACCATCTTGGCGGTGTCGTCAGCAAATGTGCCTAGAACAGTGTGTTCGTCTTGTGGTAAATCACTAGTACACAGTAGGTACAGCAGAGGGCCAAGAACACTCCCTTGCGGTGCACCAGCATTTATATTTTTAAAAGCAGAGTATTAATTTCCATGCTTCACACGGAAGATCAGGGAGATACGAGTACTATTCAGTTTCCCCGGCAGAGTTTATATTTCAGGCCTTCCTGGCAAAAAAGGCTTGAGAAACATCGAGATGTGTGTGGCTGAACAAACGAGCTTTTGTTCAAATGCCCTTCCTATTACATCAGTCATTCGATGTACCTGGTCAACAGTTGAGTGTTTACTTCTAAAACCAAATTGGTGATTTGGTCAGAGCTGTTTTTCTTCCACAATTGGCCTTAAACCTCTGAGCAGAATTTTTTCAAATACTTTAGACATTATCGGTAGTAGTGAGAAAGGTCTGTAGGACTCTTTATCCGTTCGTTGTTTCCCGGGTGTTGGTACCATTATAACTTCTGCCACTTTCCACTGACTAGAGAGATGTTCAAGTCCAAGCGCGGCATTTATTAAGTAGAGTAATTGACGAATGACTACTAACCAGCTACTAACTGCTAAGACAAGAGAACTCGACAAATGTCCCTCATCAAAATTATTCGAAGGAATCTTTTATTTTCAATGAACCGAAAAGTGGATTAAATTTTAATGCTCCTGGTTAGTACTTCTCGATGAGTTACTTGTTCTCGCGCTGGAGTGAGACATTTATCGAGTTATCTTGTGTTAGTAGTTAGAAGTCATTCGACCGATTTTGAGAACCAATATGTTTTGCTAAAAGATTTTCACTGGAATAATCATTCATCTCGAGTGATCATTCGATTATTATATTATTTCGATTACTAAGGTCTCGATTTCTCGATAAAAATCATTTGAGACACCATTCGAAGTTGACTCTTAGAAAGGCCAACTTTGGATTTCATCGTTTCTACGCTCTCATGCGAAAACAAAATGGACTAAGCCAGAAGACAAAGTTGCTACTAAATACAAGCAACTCTTTCGGCCAATTATAGCGTGTGGGCTCCCTATATGGTACTCCAACTCCCAGACCTACATGGAGAAGCTTCCGATCTTAGAAAGGAAGATAGTCCGAATATGCACTCATCTAAACTATGACAGAGACCGTCAGAAGTACCCTAGCAACAGGAGGCTTTATGAAGCAGACCGCATCATCCCTCTGCAGAAATTCTTGGTGACACTGTTCTAGAGGCAATTGCACGACATCCGAAACCATCCAAACAATGCAACCAGGGAGTTGAGCACATTCCCCAGACATCCATTCCTCAACGCATTGAATCTGTTCAACGAGCTTTGGTACCGCTTCTACCAAAGCAGTGATAGCAGTCAGCATGGCGGCTAAATAGGCTGCCACACCACCACCACCCAATCCTGAGAGGACCAACAACGAACACACGCATCTGAACACCCCGATGTCAAGATCATGGATTAGCATTACTTACTTATGAGGCTGGCGACTCATGCTTTCCATTCCTGACGGTCCTTGGCACGCTGCTTCCAGTCATCAAGACCAAGCTGTCTTGCATCCGTGATTACTTGGTCTTTATACCGGAAATTCGGTCTTCCTCTCCTTCTCGAACAAGGAGGCACGGTTTCAAAGACCCTCTTAGCTGCAGCATTGTTGTCCATGCGCACGATGTGGCCAAGCCAACGTAGTCGACGGATCTTTGCCTGGTTGTGTCTTCTCCTCCATTCGCCTTCCCCGCATACGCCCTTATATAGGTTAGGGTAGGTAGAGGAGCTACTAGTGCATACACCAGCACACTTAGACCGTATTGGCCCATTGTGATACCAATTGTCAGATTACTACCACTGATTGACTACTCCAGTGATAGTGCCGTTAATCTGATCCCAACGGCAAATGGCGACTAGACCAGATTTGAAAACCAGATAAAAGCGTATTACCTTTGCTTTCACTGGGATTCGAACCGGGGACCCCGCTAACTAGGGGCAGGCACTCTACTCTAAGCTAATCTGATCTATGTAATAAATGTGCCTTTCGGCTTAATCTACGTTTTTTTTTTTTTTTTTAGTCATTAAGACAATCTTTTATTTTTCATTTGCCAAGAAAACTTGTAAAAACTTGGCTAAACTTAACTACTTAAACTACCTTATTCTAACTTAATTACTATTTATTACTAACTTAACCTAACATAAAACTTAATACTATCTTAACTATGTCCGGAACAGTACGGACACGTGCACCAGGGCGTATATGTTGTGTATATGCATAACATATGTAATTTATACGCCGTGATGCACCTTTTTTTTTGTTTTTATTTCCAATATATATATTTTTTTTGGATTTAATGTTTTATTATTTTTTTTTTTTTTCTTACATCTACCTTAAAAACTATGTAAGCTGGCCACTATGGTCAACTACCTGATCCTGTGGAAAAGCTAGCGGTGGCGGAGGCTGGTTTTGGTGTAACCACCAGTAAAATTGCCGTTCTTTGGCAGACTCTTTCCTATCTCGAGCGGGGATCGCTCTACTGAACCGGAGGAGATCCTCGTGGGTGCGAACGACATCCGGTTCGTATTGAAGTCGCCTATCCACTGTTCGGCGTACGACATGGAAGATGATAGGACATCCTTGTGGATCCTGTATTAGGCCAGTTGTGTCTAGATAGAGGAATGCTTCGGGAGGTATAAAGCCGTTAAGGCGCACCCTTTCATGGTACATACTATTGGGGTAGTAAGCCCCAAAGATCAGACTGTTGGACGAGGTCATAGCTCGTGCAGTATGCCTTCTGATTAGTTTAATAATAAAATTATCTACCCTATTCACGTTTGCCTCGTTGTACAAGACCTCGTTAGGGTAGTACTTCTTGTACTCAGACTCGGGTGTGCGATACAGACGGAGACAGCTCCTAAGACACTGCCTTTTGAACACCCTCATCTTTTCCATCTGGGAAGGACTCACGTTGAACCACAATGGACAACCGTACACCATAATAGGCCGTACTAGGGCCATGTAGCAGATTACCTTCACTCTGGTATCAAGTTAGCTGCTGAAAAACAACCTTCTTGCCGCAGCAAAGGCTTTTCTGGCTTTCGTCAGAGCAATATCTATATGTTTGTCGAAATACAGATATTGATCCAGCCAAATGCCTAGATATCTAACTACACTTGGCACAGCTAACGGCCGACCATACGGGTCAACTATGCCGAACTTACGCCAGTTTGGCGCGTATCCCGCGTTGCCCTGTCCAACGGGGTCCGGAAAAGTCTAGTTTTGCACTTCTGGAAGTTGATAAGCAACTTCCAGTCGTCGCAAAATCGCTGGATTTTCTCGAAGTCACGCTGCAACAAGATGTCTATTACCTCGACCTTCGAACTTGATCATTACACAACTAGATCGTCGGCGTACGCAATTAAGTGTGACATGGAACCTATAAGATCTGCAGTGAAAAAAAAAAAAGGAAGAAGATCGGGGAACCGATGGCCCCCTGTTGCAGACCATTTTTAATGTTAAAGACCGTAGTGGAAGTTACGTCACCATTTTTCACAACGAACTTTCTACCTGTTATCGTGGCATAGACCATGTATAGCAATGGTTTACTTATGCCAAGCCTGACCAGCTTGAGGAAGAGGTCCTCCAACAAAACCGTGTTGAACGCGTTCTCCAGTCACAGGCACCCTTGCACTGATTTTTGCTTTTATTCCATTGAATGTCGGACACCGCCTTTGACGCGGCATGAATGGTATCATGGCCCGCTCGGAATCCAAACTGGTTGTCCGGTCGTCAACCCATTGTTTTAGAACTGGAATGACTATCTTTTCAAAAAGATTGCTTATGCAGGGAAGAGAACAGATCTACCGAAGATTTGTCCCGTTTGGGGATCGGTTGAACAACAGCTGTTTTCCAGTGCATCGGGTAATGAACATTATTCAGCGCATTGTTGAACAAAGTTGTGCACATCTGCACTGCTTCCCAATCGGAGCACAGTATTCGTTACACCAACGATTCCGACAGACTTTTCTTCTTCAGCGCGTGGAAGATACCCTGAAGATCTTGAGCCATCAAGATGAGATTTCCAGCTTCGGCCACGGCACTAAGTCAAAAGTTTTCGTCATTGAACCCGAAACCTGGACTCTCTGATCGCCATTGACTAATCTCATTGCGGAGCTAGAAGTGGTTTGGCAAGACTCTGTTCTCCAGATCGTGATTCGGTCTACTAACCACCAGCTTAGGCATCAAAGCTGCAAAATGTTCGCCGCTTGAAAACCTAATCAAACATTGCAGAGGGCAAAGCGCACTGGGAGCTAAAAAAAAAACAAAAGAACAACCGACTTCGTCGTATCCCAAGGCCCACTAGTTGGTTTTGAGGAGGAAAGAAAAACCCTCCCTGCTATTAGTCTCGTATCAAACCATAATTAATAACTACTGTGCAGCGGCTTCACGCTTATGTGTTCACACATTCTAAGCCGCCGACGCTGCTAAATGGCCCGAAACTAGTTCCAACAAAAGCTAACGACCTCCGCGCCGACGACGTTTTCGTTCGGTCACAAAATACAAAGAACAGCCACACAAACACCATTTTTCTGTTCGGATAAAATATTTCAGATTTAAATGTGTTCTCCCGCCAGGAACGACAACAAGTGTTCATGCGACGTCTTTGATATGCAAATCCGATGGATTATAAATAAATCCCGGCATCCAATGTGGTTTATGTGGAGGAGAAGATCTGCAGAAGTCGATTCGTTTGCCGTGTGCCGTGTGCGCCATCGAACTTGACCCAACCTGCTGCCAGCAGAGGCGACTTCCACCGAAGCCACCGCTGGAGACGTTAGTTCATTTATTATAAATAGAATCTTAACCGCGCCGAGGCCGTGATTGAGGCTTGTGGAATTTTATTGTGTTTTCATTTATCCCGAACCGGATTGCACGCACTCTTCGGCATTCTTGCGCTTGATTTGTTTATTGACACCGCATCGACTGGCCGGCTGATGGAGCATCTCCGATGCACTCTCCGGGTAGTCTTGTGCCTGTCGCCTCAGATTAATGCCTGCTGCCAGGGTCCCCCGAGCGCCAAGCCACGATCCACGGTCCATGTTCAGGTGGTACGAAAGTTCATCCAAGACGGCGGAGCGGCGCAAGTGGACGGGTAATATGCGCGGTGTCTATTTTTTGATCGGTGGCCTTCAGCGTCCTTGACTTTTTCCACTCCGCTGGCGGTGATTTGTGCGCGTTTACCTGACGTGAACTTCAGCTTCATCATCGCCAAGCTATCTCTGTCGATCTCGGTTAGATGGACGTAATGCTCGCTCACATCAGCGCGACCACAGCGAACATCTGCGAGTCGCTTCAGCCGTCCCACCAAACACTCGGCCCCCCTCCCCCGGTCAACACCTTCCACCCATTAATCCACAAACAAGGTAAGAATAAAACTACGTACGTGTACGTGTATTGATAAATTTAATTTTACGCAATGATTCACCGGGCAGATGTGCAGAGGCGCCGCGCCGCCAGAGACGCGGACTGCGGATGTTGTAAAGCCATTTCGTGTTCGGCCGGAGGAACCCGAAACATTGTTGCGCGTCTTGGGCGATAATTATTTCCATCACCGCAATGATTAGGCTAATGAAGGCGATAATACTGATGTCTGTGATGCCTGAGATGTCTAGATATGATGGAGAGGATCCGTGACGACAGCGGGCTGCCAGCCTGCCTATGGGAGTTTAGCCATTGTACCCGACTTGGATGGATTCTAATTGTGCCTGGCTGTGTGTTGGTTTGTTTGCATGGAAACTTTATTACGCCACAGAACGTGGTTATTGGCTCGTTATTAGCACTAATTGCAGTCTACATGCATGGTTTCTTTATTTATTGCTTTTTTTTTCGTTTCCGCCATTGAAATATTTCAGTGCATCCAAGAGGCTGGGCTTGGATTGCGCTGAGATTCAGGTTACATTTCTGGTTCATCTCGGTGTGCTGCGCTGGTCAGATAAGACGCGATAACCTGTAAGATTCCGGGTCTCAGAATGCGCCCTGGTTGTGAGATGACGTGAGAAATATGCACGCCTTGAGTGCGAATGTAATTACTTTTCGATACGTGGGGTGTTCTAAGCACACACGCTATCAGATGAGATAGCTAATCGCCGATGTACTGATTTGTTGATGGATCTTATGGCTTGCCGGGGATGATGATCTGGATTTGCTTGTTTCTTGAAGTGTAGGCAGGCGCCTTCAGGGTTTCGGGTGGCTTGACTGGAATTCCATCAGTTTGATGTTTAATTAAAATACGTCTCGGAGTTATCTTGTGAATCAGATATCCGAGCATATTCGCACGACGATGGATTTAAATTGGCACCTTTGTGAAATCCTAAAGGCGCTAGGCAGCTTGTTGGTTGAGGCCCAGGTCCACCGCGGACTGTAGCGCCAAATAAAGAAGAAGAAAGGCGCTCGTCTAAAAAATTCGGTCTGCTTTGATTTCGTGCACTGATCCGCTGTTTCTTCATGTGGTCGATCGATCGATACTTCACGGAAGAAAAGAGAAATCGAGAAGATCGTGCTCAACTCAGACGTTTACAGGCACGATCTTCCACAAGTCTGTCAGACGAATCAGAAGAAGTCATCGTCGGAAGAACTCAACGGGCTGTCAGTGGGGCCTTTGTGAGCATCGGGAAGGTAGCGGTTAAGATGGGCCTTAGGGTGAATGAAGGTCAGACGAAGTACTTGATGTCTACAAAGGTCCAGTAAAGGACTCTGTCTATCTAGGCTCCGCAGTAAACTTCGGAAATGATACCACCGACACCACTCTGGCCAATCGATGTGTCTTTGATCTTGGTCGGCAACTGTAAAATAAAACCCTCTCTCGAAGAACCAAGGTATCCCTGTAGAAGACATTGATAGGTTAGGTTAGGTAAGGTTAGGTTAGATTTGGGCGACTGCCACCACTGTTACAGTTGTGGGCCACTCAGATCCTGGTTGAATCCTTTGTGCTATCACTACCCGGTGCTTTCCACCGGCTCCTTTTAAAAAGGGACTACACTAACGAAAATGAAATAAACCTAAAGACTGCCTAATGGTATTCCAGCGGCCTACTTTGACAAGTCCATTCCTGTGCTGATTTACAGCCAATTAGTTTTCCTGATATACTTGGCTATGTCTTGTCTCTTTAAGTGTGACATTTCCTCTAGGTTTCTGAAAAAGTAGTTGCCTTGTATATCTTTTCTAGTTTTTGCAAGGGCTGGACAAGTGGCGAGGAGATGAAGCGTCTTTTCTTCCTCCTCTTCGTCTCTACACCTTCTGCAGTAGTCGTTGTGGGGGCTCCCATTTTCCTGGCATGGATACCGAGAAGGCAATGGCTGGTGATAATGTTTTGTGTGGATTTAGTGAGGGCCAAATAAGCCTCGAAGTCCTACATGTATCTAATTCCATCCATCTCCGATTAGCGGAATCGACGGCATTTGTAAGTAACATGGTATTTATTACTTGGAGTGAGAGATAAGGGGTGTCCTGATTATTTGCCAGTTATTATTTGCCAAATCGTCGGCCCTTGATAGACCAAGTCCTGCTGTCTTTCCTGACAATACAATGAAAGCTCCTATTATTGCCACTCTCTTAGGCGGCCAATCCCCTTGATCGGAAAATTTCTAACTACCATGAGTCTTGGACGGACAACTCCTTAAGCCGGACAAAAGTGCTGCGACCATCGCTGTCCACCTGTGGGAGCTTTCACTGTATCAAACTGGACCAAGAGATTCCTGGTCGCATCGAGACGAAAATCCTTCAAAGTATATTCAGTCCAGTTCGGGAAGAACTAGTTTGGAGGAGAAAATTGAACGACGAACTCAAGGAACTTTACAATGACATTGCCCTAGCAAACGGATTCGAAGGTCTCAACTCAGATGGCTAGATCATGTAGAGAGAAAGGTCTCCAAAGCTCTGGCTCGGAAAGTCTTCGAGGTCAAGCTCGAGGGACAAAGTGGAAGAGGAACACAGTTACTCTAATGGGGTGCCGAGCTGGAAGGGAGTCTCAATCAGGGGCGTGTATGAAAATGGTGAGGCCTAGTCCAAGACCGTGCTAGTTGGAGAGTCATGTTGACTGAGGCCCAGTTCCACCGCGGACTTCTGAACATAATTCCCAGTTGGACGTTTGTTCTAAATACGACACTTTCAATACCTAACTCTAATCAAACGGATCAGGAACTAGAGGAAGAAGAGAAAAAGATAAAACGTCTTCACACCTATTGAGTTGCACTCTCTCTCATTATTGGAATTTATTTTTTTTTAATTAAAAATGTGTGGTAGCACTGCGGCTAGTCATATAACTAAGGAGCACTTTGTTTCTCACAGTTAAAAGGGCTAAGCAAGTAAATGGCAGACATTGTACTATTTTCCAGACACATAGTTATGATTGATGAATTATGAGGATAGATACGATTTTATCTATCTGCTTACTAATCGCCAAATATCCATCAAATCATAACATCAATTGTCAAGCATTTATATTTTTCCATAATTACGTATTTTAGTTAGGTAGGTAGGTAGTTAGGCCAAAGTAAGCCCGTTATACTGCCATGTGGGCTTGCCTAAAAAGAGGGGGGTATGGCCGGCGTGGTTATTACCACAGACAGCCAGATCTGTCAATGATGTCAAATAGCGATTTGATTGACCTCTCTCTCAGATCGCTTAGATTATCGAAGAAGTAGGAGCCTAGAGTGGCTTTCCTAGCTGAGGCAAGTGCAGGACAGTTGCAGAGAAGGTGTTGCACACTTTCTTCTTCTTCCTCGTATCGGCGGCAACTTCTGCAGAAATCGTTAAAAAATATCGTTAGTCTTTTTGGTAATTTGGCACTATTGCCTGTATTCCATCTGGCAATGACTTTCAATTTTCTTTGGTTAGTGAGTTGTAACTTATAGGAAGCTAGAGGAATACCTAAGTTACAGAAGGATCCGTCATCTGGCATTGTTGTGGCGATTTTTGTGAGTTCCCCATAATGTATCTATGGTCCGGGACCCGACACAGGCGAATTCGAAACTGTTCGGATATCTCGTCAAGAGAGACGATATTAGGGATTTGATTGCTGCCTGGCTATCCGTAAATATGCAAATATCACGGGCGGATATCACATTCCACTTCAGCCAGGAAAGGGCTCGCTGATCGTCATTATTTCCGCTTGGAAAAAGCCGCAGTGATTAGGTAGATGGATTGATTTGTTGAGATTAGGATATTTGGCGTTACCGAATGGTGTATTTCTGCCATACCACAGGTCTCTTTCCGGAATTAGGGTTTTGAAGTTTTTTTTCTGAGAAGTAAACAGGTGGGGTGTAATCCAGATTAGTAGACAAGTCCTTGTTCTTGTAATCTTGCCATTGGGAGCATGCTTTCAACCGGATTGCAAAGTTGGTTGCTATCTGCTTGCCAAGAATATCTATGGGGGAGGGGTTTCAAGTGTATCGGGGGGAGTCGTTCTCAAAGCTCCACTTATGCAGATGCATGCTTATCTTTGTACTTTCCTTAGCATGTTTAGGTGTTTGTCGACCTTGACTAGGGTATTGGGTATTGAGTATATATTATGTGTATTAATGTACCGAACATTTGCATAACATTCATGTTTGTAAATGGGCACGCTGCCTCTAGTCATCAAGACCACGCTGCCTTGCTTCCGCTTGGCCGATGACTTTGACTTTATACCGGACTCTTTTTCTCGAACCAGGAGGATCGGATTCGAATACCCTATTAGCTGGAGCTTTGTTGTGGCCATGCGCTCGATGTGACCGAGCCAGTACAGTCGACGGATCTTTGTCTTCCGGACTACATCCACATCCTGGTACAGCTCGTAGAGTTCGCGGTTGTGCCTTCTCCTCCATTCGCCTTTTTCTTCGCAAACAGGATCGTACATGCGATTGTTTTGCCAATGACATCTCTTTAATTCAGTTTTACTAAAATCACGCTCTAACATTTGTGCATTCTGCTTCACACTGTTATTCGTATTTTTCTTTGTCCTTATTACAAACAATATCAAAAGGGTTGGAGGTTAAATTTGCTCCGAGCGCCTCTTTCGTTCATTATCGTCTCTGTGTTTCGTTGATTGCGTGATTGATCCCGATTAACCAGCAAGGTCTGAGGGTCTTGTAAGTTGCAGTCGTCTCACGCCATATACCTTCTTCATTAACATGCTCCTGAAGTATATTCTTGTTTGCTTTTGGTTCCTAGAGTTGAAGAACCTTAGGTCCCCATGGAGGTCGCTGTTCTGGAAGCATTGGATTACTAAAATTAATGGATTTAGAATCTGGTTATATAAAATAATTTTATTAGATACTAATTGATAGATATGATCTCCACCCTAAGAGCCATTCTATTTTTCCTCATTCAGGATCTAGTTCTCTTCTTTTGATCTTAATGTGATCTTTCCAACAATGAAGGTCATAGCTAGATACATTACTGTATTAGCGTTTCAGCTGTTTTAGTGAATGATGTAGTTGGTTCATCTTTGGTGTAGATCAGCCATGCACAACCAGCCTGCGGCCCTAAACTATTATAATTTGCTTACATCTTTAAATAATTTTTTTTTATATATATTTTTTATAATAAATTATTTACTATACTAAGAAAATAATAAATATGTTTTTCAAATAACATAAAAGAATAAGTATAAATATAATTAATTATGAAAATATAGAAATACATTCCCTTAATTTTCATATTCACTTGTTTAAGTGTTTAGATTTGAATCTCAGTGTGCCATGGACCACAACATTTTTTACATGGAATTATAGAGATTTGAAATTTACAGCAGGAGTTATTCTTACTTTTCAGTTTGAGTTTGTACTTTGACAAAGTAACTTTGTAGTTTGTTAAGTTTTACTCAGTTTTTTTTTTAATTTGTGTATCCAAAAAATAATATGTCGGTATCAAAACAACTTAAGAAACGGAAGTTAGAAGATGAAAAACCGAGTTTTCCAAGAGCAATGGACTGAAAAGTTTTGTTTTATCGAACATAAAGGAAACATTATATGTTTAATTTGTAAAGCAACAATTGCAGTGCCGAATGATTATAACTTAAAAAGAAATTTTCAAAGTAAACATTCTGGTGCTTTAAGAACACAAAATATTACTTACAAGCAAAACAAGATATATTTAAAAAGTGCAATGAATCTGCAGAGCAAGCAGTTGAAGTAAGTTTTGATATTGCGAATTTAATAGCAAAATCGTTTCGACCTTATACCGATGGCGATTTTGTAAAGAACTACTTAATCGTAGCATCGAAGAAATTGTGTTGTACAAAATGCACCTCGAAAGTTTACACCGAATGACAATATAACGGCGTATAACCGATATTTCTGCTGATATGGAGACTAAATTTTCAAGAATATTCGAAAATTGTATCAAGTTTTCATTAGCTGTTGATGAATCTACCGATATAACTTCCATTGCTCAATTGTGTATATATGCCCGTTGTATAACATCAGATTATGAGATTTTTGAAGAACTTGTTGAACTCTATCCAATGAAAGATCAAACAAGAGGATCGGATTTATTGCAGGCATTTTTGTCTAGCATGCAGAAGCATAATTTGGATTTGTCAAAGCTTTCTGGTATAGTGACTGACGGGGCCCCTTCAATGATTGGTCCTAAAATCGGTATGACAACTCTTTTATCCGAACATATGAAGGAAAAAGGAATACATACGGATTTAATGAAGTGTCACTGCATTATACACCAACAAAATTCAATTGGCAAAAATCTGGGTTTCGACCATGTTATGAAAAAAGTTGTGAAAGCAGTAAATTTCATTCGATCACGTGGATTATATCACAGACAATTTAAAGAATTTCTTAATGAAATTGAATGCGAATATGGTGATGTTTTGTACTACAGTGAAGTTCGTTGGTTAAGTAGAGTCAAAGTTCTGCAACGTTTCCTTAACCTTATTGAAGAAATTAAAATGTTTTTAATTCAAAAAAGTCAGCCAGTGGATTATTTGGAAGATTCAAAATGGATATGTGACCTCACGTTTTTAACAGATATATGCGGCCATTAAAATGATCTGAACCTTAAACTTCAAGGAAAATCTCAATTAATCACGACATTACATGGTGACGTATCAGATTTTCGAATCAAGTTATCATTGTTCCATTCCTAAATAAGCAATTGTGAAGCAAGATGAAAAGTAATCAATATGGTATTTATATTCAACAACTGCAGCAATCTTTCAATGAACGATTTGAAGCCTTTGACCGCTACAAAATACTGTTCAGCACATTTGCTAATCCTTTCAAAGCATCACATGAATATGCTGAATCAAAACTCCAACTTTAGCTTATTGACATTCAATGCAACGAAGAATTGATGTCCAAATTTAAGGAAGGAGACTTAATGACCTTCTACAGATGTCTTCCTACAGAAAACTTTCCACAATTACGACAAAATGCAGCGCTTTGAGGAAGTTTACTCGGAAGTACGTACATTTGTGGGCAAACTTTTTCAATAATGAAGTTGAATAAATCAGTTCAAAGAAACCGATTTACAAATGAAAATCTAAACGCTGTGGTAAAAGTAGCTACTACAAATATTGCTCCGGATGTAAAAAAGTGAGCAACTAATATGCAACCATAAAAATTCCATTAAAATTAATTTGTTTTTGATTAAGTTACTATAATATTTCCAATATGAATTTTCTTGTTTCTGTTATAAAGTATGAATGTAATAATGACTGTTTCTAGAGTTTAATGTTTTGTAATTGCCCAATTAATAATTTTCTAATGCGGCCCCCATTCAATTATTAACTTTCTAATGCAAAGACAGCAATGAAAAGGTTGTGCATGACTGGTGTAGATGATGTACAACAGGGGCTCGAGAACACTTCCTTGAAGAACTTCGTCTTGGATATGCTCTAGGTTAGAGTAACAGTTTTCTTGTTTTACGTAAGACTCCAATAGGTGAAAGTACTGTTTTGTGAGAGGTATACCATTTATTCTTTTTTTTTTTAGTAGACTATGCCATAGCTC
Organism: Eristalis intricaria; assembly: GCA_964034865.1. NCBI lineage: Eukaryota > Metazoa > Arthropoda > Insecta > Diptera > Syrphidae > Eristalis > Eristalis intricaria. The sequence continues at coordinate 108,898,416 of OZ035873.1, read as the reverse complement.
TGTCAGAAGCTTGCACAGAGTATTTGCTTCGAAAGCCAAACTGGTAACTAGTGGAAATCGCAGAGGGTACCAGGTTCGATACCCGAATTTACCACATTTGATAATTCACAGCTCCATCTCTTCGGCCCAGGTTCGCCGCGGACTGTCGCGCCACTAATATTATTATTATTATTACTGTTGAGTTGACATGAAGTTTTTGCACTAAACACTGACTCTAGAACATCATGATTCTTGTGCAAAATACAAGGGATACCGAGGAAATTAAACGGAAACAATTAGCGTTCGATGAATTATGTCGCGTGAATGAAATGAGCTATTTGGTTTTTTTAATAAAAGGCTAAAAAGTGTAAACTGGATTTCCTGTTATACGCAAATAATCTTTGTTTTTTATTACAATTCTGAAATGTAATCCATTATTTTACCAAATACGGTTGGTACTGAAAACGAGCAGTTTTGGGTGTCGTACGATGAATTAGGTCGGCCTGCGTAAGAAAAGTTTTGGAAGTTGTTTGGGCTGAGAACCACACCTTATACTCGTCGAAGGTCCTATATGGTCACCATTTATGTTGAGACTTCCTCCCTGTATGTGTGTGGTGGACTCGACGGTTAGTTCCATCCTCTCCCAGTAGCTGCCCACAGGCGTTATTAAGTGCGTTTGAAATTAGAAAAGGCAGGCTTCTCCAGTGCTGAGCTGGTTTCCTTCAAATAACTTTGGCTGCTAAGAAGGAGTGCATTTCAATGGTAATCTCTTCAAAGACAAGATCAGAGAAACCTCTCACCACAATATTCAGTGGACTCTCCATAATTCGAATTCTCCCTAAGTCAAACTCTCTCTAACTCGAAATGATTATGGTATCCCGTGACAATTCGACTTAGGAGGAGTCCACTGTATTTTCGGGAACAATTGGCGTGTCAACAAAGTGCTGACGGTGCACCTCTCTAAGCAAGCCAATCACCACCATTGCATCTCCAGCGTGGTGTGAGAAACCCCTCCAAGAATGTGATATGCACCTCTACATACCTTGTCACCTACTTAATCCGCTTCTGCTTGAATGCCAGCAAACACTTCGTCGATGTCTCGCAGTCTTCGGCCACGTCAAATCAATCCCATTTGCGTACGGTATTAATTACACCGCCGGCTTTTGTGAGATCGGACGTCTCGCCTGCTCACAACGCACACACAGTCTGCGCAACCTTGAAGTGACACGCAAGCTAACAGAAAGTTAATCCACCCAAGATAAGGGCTCTGCTCTTTGCAGAAATACCCTCGTATTCACATTCCTGTGCACGTGCACTTCAAGGAGTAGGCCATAAAATTGAAGAACTTGCCAATCGGTTTCCAGTCGATTTGACAGCCTTTTATTGCATCCAATTAACATCAAGTGCTCAGACCAGAGTTGGAGGATGTCATCGTTGCTCCCTCCTCCTCCGCCGCCGCCGAGACCGTCAACATAATTGCCATCGATTTGCGTCTGATAGATCGTTCTACACACACACACACACACACCGCCTCAGGACGGCATGCGCACTCCTGCTTGGGCGGTATTGATCTGCGCAGAGTCTAAAAATACTCGACCGAGAGAACAGTTGCATGCCTAATTTATTTCAATTTCATTAGTTTCCGTCGCTCGAATGGGATGTGCCGGACTTGGCCGAATCCCGAGGCAACACATTGTGTGTGAGGCAAACAACATAAGTGCATTTTATGCCATTCGCCAAGGAGGCAAGGACCAGGGCTGTCATTTAAAATAAATTAACGCAACAAAAAGGGGCACCTTCGGATCCAGTCTAGTGTAACGCACGCATCAGCGTGTCTTTAATTTTATTGCAATTCGTTTCCTTGGGCCATGGCGCGTCGCAGCGCGGCGGTGTCCCCCATCCATTCCCGGGATAGATATTCGCAATAATTTTCGACCTGTTCGCCGGGGAATTTTCGCACGAGTGTGGCGCCAAAGTTACGATCCCCGCCGATTCCATTATCGTGCTTGTAAAAAATCCCACTTAAATCTACTTTCTATGTGGAATGCAATCAGCGTGGAGTCTGAAAGCGCCTCCTTAGCCCGAGGAAAGACGACGACGAGTGCATACGTGATCACGGCTACAGCCGAGGAGACCTAGCATCCTGTGATTATTGACGTGTTCGTTTTCTCTTTTGTTTTACGGCGTACACATGTCCCAGATGGGAAGACGGATGAGTGTGTTTGTGTTGAAGGGATTGCCTGAACTTCAAGGGATCACTGTGGCCATTGCTGTGCCAAGAGCAGGCCCGGATTGTAAACGATTTTTATAGTTGATGTCAGATGAATGGATTCAATTGAAAGCTTTAGCCGATTATGCGGTGCTCAGGGAATGATTTATGAAAGTTAATTGGTCACCGGGTTTTGAGGGAATATCTGACTCACTGGGAAGGGATTGAGGCTGTGGAGGATTAGGACTCCGATTGTAGAGAGCTACTGAGGCAGTCTGGTAAGAAGACGAAATGCAGTCGGACCAGAGAGCTCAGAGAGAGAGAGCATCAGCCCTTCGACTTACTAGGACCTCCAAGGCCTGATCCCAGGAAGCGCTATCCCATACTTTGACTTCTGCAGAGACTGCATGGATGACAAGAAGGAGGAGAGGAAGAATTCACCTAATCCGTGAATTCAAGTTCTCCGGCTGACAATAGGACTGCTTACGATGGGGATTTTTTTCCTCTTGTACAACCCTTGCCATGTAGGCATAGACATCGCGACCAGGGTGGATCCATTGTATCGGGTAGGGTTGGAGTAAAGCAAAAGACAAATCACTTCCCTCATGAATTTTAGTAAATCTTTTGTAGTGGGGTTTTTTAATTCCACTGAAGTGAGTATCTCCCTATGGAAGATACGTTGCACACATGATGTGCTCGAAAGTCTCAGCCTCTTCGAGGCAAAGCCGACAAACCGTGTCTTCACACAGGTTTAGATTGTTAAGGTGGTATTTCAGGCCGCTGTGGCCAGTTCGAAAGCTTGTTTTATTTATTATTTCCTCATGTGAATACGGCCTGATTAATCTCTTGGACTGCCTAAGACCTGGCTTAGGCGAAGTTTGTTTTCCCATTCGTTAATCAGAGTTGTAGCTGCTGTCCAATTGATACTGCAGAACGGTTCTGGATCGATGAACGCTGATTCAGAGCTAGTTCCCGCGAGCTCATCTGTGGATTCGTTGCCTTCAGGACCCAGTCAATCTTCACTTTGCTGTTTTTAGTTTTTAGTTTTTAATTCATTTTTATTTTGTTCAAATCTTGGGTCTAACTTAATCCTAGACAAAATATTTAACTCTAGCTTAACTCTAACAATCCATTTGAACTTATAACGAACTTACGGTTCTCTAAGCTAATCTGGTCTACTACTCTAATTGCCTTTCGGCCTATATTATCGTTCTTTTTTGTTCTGTCCGAGACGTATTCAATTATTTTTTCTTCTTTGTCAGGAATGCTTGAAAACTTGGCTCTTCTGAGACTATTTATAATACTTAAATAACCTAACCTACCCTAAACCTATCTAAACCCTTATAAAACTTATGCTATCTTAACTATGTCTGCAACTTAGGGACGCGTGTGCTTCAGGGCGTGTGTCTATTATTAGATGAAAATGTATCTACCACGGGTAAACCAACGACCGAACCCTTTCTCGATCCAAAGACGATTCCAATGCATGTCCTCTCTAATTCACCCGATCGTTGGCCACGCTCTTTTTTTTTACATTTTTCTGCTTAACTTACCTTAAACCTGTGTTAGTCCACAACACGGAAGGCATTAAACAAACGAAGAAAACAGCTACACTAACCGTCGGAAGACTATTGAAGAGCTGACGACGTCGGAGGCTGCTTTTGATAAAGCGAAGAAGAGGGCTGATTCTGATGCTGCTCAGTTCAGCCAGATTAACAAAGAAATGGGCCCCCAGAAGTCTGAATCTACGGGATAAGAGAGCACTGCAATTACATAGCGAGTATTCGATGGTTTCTTCGTCATCCCCGTCCAAGCAGCTTCTACAGAAATCATTATAGGGAAGGCCTAGTCTAGAGGCGTGAGTTCCGATGCCAATAAGAGATCTGAGATTGGGCCTGCTTAATCTGATCAAGATAAGCGATCGTTTGGGATCGATCATAGGCCAGAGTTGTTTGGTAATAAGGCATCCTGTGCCAGATGTCCATCTGCGGTTTGTTTGGGAAAGCGTTTCAAGCTTTAGCAGATGTTTAATAGTAGCGACAGGCATGGAGGGTGGGTCTCCACCCGGAAAGAGCACGAAGTTTGTGCCCTTTGTAGCGAGCTGGTCCGCCTTGCAATTCTCTGGAATGTCACAGTGTCCCGGCACCCACATCAGTTGGATGCTCAAATACTTGGCCATCTCGTTAAGAGATAGGAGGCAATTAAGGGAAGTCTTGGAATTAAAGGTGACTGAATCCAGATATTTGATCGCTGCCTGGCTATCGGAACAGACTACGATATCTGTGCGCGATATTACGTTGTTTTTCAGCCAGGACAGGGCTTCCTTAATTGCTACAGTTTCAGCCTGAAAGACCCTACAGTGATTAGGTAGTCGAAAAGAAATTTAGATCCTTGGAATAGACACAAGCACCCATACCTGCATCCATCTTCGGTCCACATGTGAAGATTCGCAGTGGATCTTCCATCGTCTGGGGTTCAGACTCCCAGTTGAGAAATTCTTCTCGAAGAAGAGTTTAGGTAGAGTGAGGTCTGTGTCTATGGGTATAGATATCGTTGAATGTCCAGACTGCAGTTCTTTCCAGCTGCTCAGCGAACTTAATCTTATCGTCGTGCTAGCTGATGTCTGTCTGTCAATTAGTTCTATCGGTGGCAGGTTGAGGAGTATGTTTAATGCTTCGGCGGAGGTAGTCCTTAACGCCCCGCTAATGCATACGCATGGGATCCTCAGCACTCTAGCGAGTGGGGTGATGTTGATTATCTTGTCGAGTGCGGTCCACCAAAATGCGCCACCATATAGAAGTATGCGTCTGGTACCTCATATCCTACAGTGGGTTGCAAAGGCCCCCATACACATTCCACTGTTTCTTGTAGAATTATTTCCAAATTAGGCATTATTTCCAAATTAGTTAAACGGAGTAGAAAAAAGTTGCTTTGTAGTAGATGCATTAAAATTAGTTAATTGTCGTCCCTGCTTCTAATCGTCTACTTCCCTAGACATCAACCCACTCAAGTCAAATCTCTAAACACCAATCAAAGTAACTTGTTCTCTTGTTTTTCCCAAGGAGTGCCTTCGGATACAGCTGCTGTTGCTATTTTTGGTATTCCTGGTCCTCCCTGACTTTATTGTACCCAGCTGGCCAATCTTGCCAGAATCTGAATTTCTGATGACAACTCTATGTCACGCTTTTCACAAAATACTCGCCAGTGTCGCTCAAGCACCCCGCCTTTATTTAAATCACAAATTGTCTTGAAATCCCCGAGAGGAGATCATTGATCCCAGCCGATCCGAATCGTGAGTGTGTGCGTGAACCCACGCGATGACTAAACCTCGGATTTGACAGCACAAGCGTCAAAACAACAACATCATCAAGTCGTCAACAGTGTCCAGTTACCATTGAAAGTACAAGCATTTGCTGGTCTCTATTATTTCTGGCGATGAACCGATACCGGATCAATTTAGAACGACACGCTCTAAATGAGTTCCTTGCATGGAGTGAATACATAATCGATATCCGTTCCACTCGGGTGACTAAGTGAGTCTAGATCTGTGTTCCAGAGCAGACACCCAGGAGTGCCCACAGAAAGGGAATCTTTTCCTCGATCCCCGAGTGAAAGTTAAGGTCGTCTGTTGAAAGGAAAGTTCAATTTGAATATCTCTCCCCTATCCGCATTTACATAATCTGTGGCGGAAGAGAAGAAATGCGGTTGGACCTTTCGCTTGGACGGGATCTCATTTCAGCCTCATCTGAATATGGGATTGATGATCTTCATTATCGTATGTTGATCCTCTGTTCCCATGATTTGAAGTGGCAAAGAATTAGCTGGGATTAGATCAGACTCTTATTCGGGGACGGCTCATGTTTATTCATCGATTGTAAGAGCATGCTTGTCATCGCTGTCGGATTGGTTGTAAAGGCAGAAACGGAACCGGGAATGTATTCATTTGTGTTTAACTTGTTTTGAGCGATGCGCAGAAAGACTGGAAGTCTCTGTTGTTCATTTCAATAAGCTCGCACGCTTAAAATGATTAGACTAAGAATTTTCTTCTTCACATCCCGTCTCGGAGGCAAATTGCGGAGTTTTCGCACTCAATCCTTTCAATTGGACTCGGCAGCAAGCGCCATTGACAGTGGCGAACTTTGGCGTGGCTTGTGTATTCAAAATTTGTGCTAGTCACTGCTGAAGAATTCAAACAGATTTTGAAATTCAAATTCAAATTATCCGGAGAAACAAGTTGGCATACCAAGTATGCGGTACGGAACGTTTATTTTTAGTCTTGACTGGTAAATTGTAAGCGGGGTAAACATTCGAAGTCACGCAATAATTTAAGCTATGCTCAAGAATGTGTGGCAAATTATATCAAAACATATGGTCATGCGAACCTGAGTTTGAGAGTGCCCTAAAGTTGGGAGCGATTTAAGGCACTGGGCAGAGACATTTAAGAAATAATTTCGTATCAAACTTCAATGTTGTCGCTCAACTTTCCTGAAAGCATCCCGTGTCGCAGAACGTACTACTAAGGGGCCAGTAGACGTCTATACAGCAGGACTGGGGGTCTTTCTACCAAAATTATTCATTGGATGTACACAATGCTGGAAAGACCCATCATCACATACGGGGCCATCGTCTGGAGGTCAAAAGCACTCCAGCAGCCGACAGCAAACAGGTTGCCTTGGATTAACAGGTGCCATGCGCACCTGCCCCACAACAGCTCTAGAAGCTATAGTCTCCTACTGATCTTGGCCAGGAAGATCGCTGACAGGTAGGCTAATATACTGCAGCTAGAGTACAATTTTAAACCAAGTAACCAAACCGGTCACCTTAGTACAGTGGACTCTCCCTAAGTCGAACTCTCCTTAAGTCGAAACTCTCTCTAACTCGAACTTTTTCGCCATATTTTACATACATTTCCCCCAATTTCCCATACAAAAACTTCTCTCTAAGTCAAACTCTCTCTAACTCGAACAAATTTTGGTATCCCGTGGCAATTCGACTTAGGGGGAGTCCACTGTATACTCAACTCAATCCCTAATAGAGACATGTTTTGTACAATGCAGGATGCCATGGTCCACCATGGCAACATTGTTTCGGGAGGTTTGTTGAAGTTGACATATTGGACAGCGGCAAGTGGACCAATGGTATACCAACACTAGATCCTGGCAGTCTGGTTTGGTACACAGACGGATCAAAGATGGATTCTGGGGTGGGGCAGGAGTCTTTGGTCCCAACACAAGGATTCTCGTACCAATGGGGTCGAGCCCCACAGTGTTCCAAGCCGAAATCCACGCCATGGAGATCTGCGCCAGACATAACCTCCACAAAGGCAATAATACGTTCCCAGACAGTCAAGCAGCACTAAGGGCACTTTCGTCCAATCTAATGGACTCCAAATCAGTCAAGTTCTGCTAAGACGCTTTGCAATCCCTTGCCATACACAGCAAAGTGAAGAAGTATTACTCCAACGAGGTCTTGTATATCGAGGCAAACGTGAATAGAGAAGATCATTTTATCATTACTCTGATAAGAAGGCATGTGGCACCAGCTATGACTTCTACCAACAGTCTGATCTTTGGGGGTTAGGTAAGGTTAGGTTGAAGTGGCTGACTGCCGCGCATACAAGCAGCATACACACTTAGGCCAAACATAGGCCCATTGTGTTACCACGCGGATCTTAGGCTACCTATTCCGCAAACCAATCAAAGTGAATAAGAGGGCTTTGATGCTGCTCTAGATCCGCTAGAGCGCAGAGGATGGCATGCGTATGCATTAGCGGGCCGGTAAGGACTACCTCCGCCGAAGCATTAAACATACTCCTCAACCTGCCACCGATAGAACTAATTGACAGACAGACATCAGCTAGCACGACGATAAGATTAAGTTCGCTGAGCAGCTGGAAAGAACTGCAGTCTGGACATTCAACGATATCTATACCCATAGACACAGACCTCACTCTACCTAAACTCTTCTTCGAGAAGAATTTCTCAACTGGGAGTCTGAACCCCAGACGATGGAAGATCCACTGCGAATCTTCACATGTGGACCGAAGATGGATGCAGGTATGGGTGCTTGTGTCTATTCCAAGGATCTAAATTTCTTTTCGACTACCTAATCACTGTAGGGTCTTTCAGGCTGAAACTGTAGCAATTAAGGAAGCCCTGTCCTGGCTGAAAAACAACGTAATATCGCGCACAGATATCGTAGTCTGTTCCGATAGCCAGGCAGCGATCAAATATCTGGATTCAGTCACCTTTAATTCCAAGACTTCCCTTAATTGCCTCCTATCTCTTAACGAGATGGCCAAGTATTTGAGCATCCAACTGATGTGGGTGCCGGGACACTGTGACATTCCAGAGAATTGCAAGGCGGACCAGCTCGCTACAAAGGGCACAAACTTCGTGCTCTTTCCGGGTGGAGACCCACCCTCCATGCCTGTCGCTACTATTAAACATCTGCTAAAGCTTGAAACGCTTTCCCAAACAAACCGCAGATGGACATCTGGCACAGGATGCCTTATTACCAAACAACTCTGGCCTATGACCGATCCCAAACGATCGCTTATCTTGATCAGATTAAGCAGGCCCAATCTCAGATCTCTTATTGGCATCGGAACTCACGCCTCTAGACTAGGCCTTCCCTATAATGATTTCTGTAGAAGCTGCTTGGACGGGGATGAGGAAGAAACCATCGAACACTTGCTATGTAATTGCAGTGCATTTCTTTGTTAGTCTGGCTAAACTGAACAGCATCAGAATCAGCCCTCTGCTTCGCTTTATCAAAAGCACAGATTGGTTTGCGGAATAGGTAGCCTAAGATCCGCGTGGTAACACAATGTTTGGCCTAAGTGAGTCTGCTGTTCGTATGCGCGGCAGTCAGCCACCTCAACCTAAGCTAACCTATTGACCGACGTTGTCTTATCTGTGTCCTGTTACAAAATCAAGGTCAGTCATATATTCTGTAGTTACTCACTTACTTCAGTTGGCGATACGGTTGGATCTGCTCCCCAACCAAATCGCGTCTGCAGCCAACTCGACCTGTAGCTATCTGCATCTATTTCCTCGAGCCAAGTGTTCATCTACACCGTTTCCACATGCATGCACCACCTGATTCGCGGTCTTCCTCTACTGTGCCGTTCGTCGGAGCATTGTTTTCCACTCGTTCTACTTGACTTAGCCATATCGACCTTGGATCTTCACTCTTCTGGGGAATGGGATTTCAGTCGTGTTCTTTTCTCAAGGCAGACGGCTGAGAATCTGGCCATATTTGCCGAACAAATCTTTCGGATACGGAGGCAATAATGGCAATGTTGTCCTTGTAGTAGGAACTGCTGTTTTACAAGGGGTTCACTTAGCGCTGGCCTCAGTTTGTGGTTCTCGACTCATAAAGAGTCCTGGCTATATGAGGTTGGCGCAAGTCTTAGTGTAGTCTGCGGTTATATGCTTCCAGAGCTCCCGATTTACTGGCAGGTTGGACTTAGTCCGCAACCTCCTTGAAACTTGCAGATGATGGGTGTTTGGGCTGGAGGGGGGCCGTGCAGGTCTCATCCTGACCCACTCGGATCCCATTTGGGGGTTCTCCCCAACATTGCTTCTTGATTCTTGCTAATGGCGCCGTTTACTAGGTAACATTTGGGCTGGAACTGTAATAAGTTGTCGTGTGGGGCATGGGGTGCCTGTTCATGTGGCCAGTGGTTCTATGCGCGAACTAACCGGTTTTACGAGTAGTAGCAGTTTTGTTGTCCTTGCTTTTTTAGGTATGCCTGTCTGCCTACGTCTTCTGGGGTTTTTCGGTAGAGATGAGTGCATGTGTTACGTACTTGCACTCTCCAGGAATGGGATTCTTCGGTAGTGGTTGAACGATTTGGTTGGTGTATGCCTCGGTCTGACCTTGTTGGGATTTCCGGGCAAAATTGTGTTGTCTTGTGTTGTGTTTTTGTGTAGATGATGAAATTCGACTATTGGTCACTGCCTCGACTAACTGGTTCGATGTGCGTCATCTAAAAGGTTGCTAGGCCTTGAGTGTTAAGGCACTTATCTAGAAGTGACCTCACGGTTGCGAAAGCCTGACCAGAGGCTAAATTCTGGTACCATGGGAGATAGCTGGTCCCGGCAAGGATAGTTCGGCCGTTAGGCTTCTAACCTCCTAATCGTGCTATCAAGAGGTAGGCTCCCTAGTGGGAGTATCATTGTGGCTGTGTTTGCCCAAAATCGCGGGAGCATATAGCATCCTCGGATCCACCAACATCTAGGACCTTTGGATGCTAGAGGAGTTAGATAGGTCTCGCCCTCAGCAAGGTTTGTGGTCGCCCTTAAGCGTAACTAAATTGTTACTGGGGTGGTAAATACTTCCTCAGGGCGGTGGTCAACGCTTAATTTGACTCTGTTATTGTGGGCAAGTCAATGTCGCTGAGCAGCTCGTACAATTCTTTGTTATATCTTCTTCTCCATCAGCATCGATCCAATTTTCCTCAACGCTGCCAAAAGAAACCACATGCAATTTTGACAGAGTTAATGCCTCTTAGGATTGTGTCGATTAAGGTCTTATAGAGGTTTATTTTGGATGACAGAGGGTTTTGTTAATCAATTGCTTTCTTAGCCTATAGACTAGAACTGGTCAAAATCTGAATCAGGAAAGAACTGTAGTCGGATCTGTACTGAAGACAATATTAGACTATGCGATCCTAATGGCCACGAACTATATAGTGAAGAATATGTGGAAAGGGGCTAAGCTAAGCCATGCTCAACCCTTTAACCACTTCCAGCATAGTCCAAGAATGTAATTCTTCTCTCATCCTCGATAAGACTTTTCTGTGTCCCGGGCTACCACGGAATCACGGAAAATGAAATACGCTTGACGCCCGTTTATAAATTTTTTGTAGCACAAGTCGTTTCCAGGTCACCGAAGCGGTACTCCATCAATACTTGTCACAAATGTCCAAGATATTTTGGCTTTTTTCGAACTATTTAAAAAAGCATAATGGCTTCAGAATCCGTTCAAATGGTGGGCCCAGTCCTGGAAAAGGATTGAAGGAGGCACTGTTACGACCTGAATCTGTGCTGAGTCTACCTGCGTCCTTGGTTAAGGCTTTCAGTGATGGGCGGTGAGATCGAGGCACAACCGGAGACCGTCAGAATGTAGGCGAACCAAACGCATACTTCCTAACGTCCAAGGTCGTAGCCAGACACATGTTTTCGAGCGTGGAATATGATCTGTCCAAAAAATCTTTTTTTCTTTTTAAGGTTGGACAGTAAAATATATAATGTTCACTTTCAAAATATTTTTGTTTTATTGAGTAGAAATTTTATCAAAAGGTTAAAAAAAGTAACTATATTTAACGTAACAAAGTAATGAATTATTTTATAAGACTTTGACAACATTCAATACACAAGAAAAAAAATATTTCGCATAAATCGAGGATAGAAAATGTCCTACCACAACTATAAAGGGTAATTCCTTGTACAAATGTAGAATGGATCGCGAAACGTTATCACTGCCCAAGGCACTCATTTGGATCGTTCCGAGCCTGTTGAGTAAGACAGGTCAATTGGACAGGTGCCACGTCGCTAAGAGGGCATATAGCAGTTGTTCATGAAACGATGAAGACTAAGAAAAGGTACTTCACTGACATCGCCTAAGAAGTCAACTAACAAGTTCAACATTCGGCTTCGCTTCTTGGCCAGGTAACTTCGTCAGTGGACAGTGCCAGCGATGCAGGCATGTCCTTTTATTTTAGTTCAACTTGTTACACTAAATTTGGCTCAAAATAATAGATACATGGATTGAGTTCGAAAAAGCATACCAAGTTGACTGAGGTCCTTCTCCACTTCTGCTTCTGCATTCTCCCTCAGTTTTGAAATCGAAGTCTCTTCGGGACGAAGCTAAGTTGTCCGTGCGCTCTACATGACGCTGCCACCTAAAGCGTTGGATAGCATGCTGTCAAGCCCGTAAATTTCGTAGTTGAACCTTTTCCCTCCAAATTTTATTAATACAAGTAGAACCTCTTGCAGAATATGAGATGATATCCCGATGAGACCAACGGTTTTTTTTTCATCCACTTTGTATTCTATCCATGCCATTGGGTTGTACAACTGAGTTGGAATGATCAACAAGCTTAATAACTCGTATTTATTTCTATCTCACGAAGAACTGACATTAAGCCTAAGCCACTAAGTCGATCTCCACCGATTGAGTTTCCTTAAGAAGTTCTTAAGCCTTTCATCATTGAAAGCGTTATTTCTGTGTGTACTCTGTGTTGTTGTTAACAACGAAAAAAGGCGATTTATGTTGGGGAAGTGGTCTTTACTTAAGCTATTATGGCGTTCTTTGAACGCTGTACCTGTGGTTGCTCAAGACAATCTCATGCTCAATCCAAATATATTTCTTAAAATTTAAATTGTCTTTGTTAAATTTTTTTTTTTTGCTTTTGCCAAGTATTGGCGGGATCAAAATATATTTTGACGAATGAAGTTCAAAAAGGGATTGAACTATCCTATAAAAATTTTCAGGATCAGACGCGCTTACATTGACTCTATGCTGCTGTCCCAATACAGGTCGTGGAGTTTTCAAGGTTTCGGTTTCATCTACAATACCGAAAAGGCCTTGAGCAGACTCAAAAAGATCTACAAATTCTAATCTAAAATGTTCTCCATTTCGAAAAGACAAGCTTTACGTGGTTCACAGCTGACACTAGGTCTCAAGAAGCGGATTGCAGAATTGTATGGGATTGGTGCCAGCATCCCCAGTGACAAAATCCCCAAACTTAAATCATTAAATTAAAATTCACAAATCAAAAATCCCAAACACAAAGTCCCCAAAATGCTCTATAGTTCGAGTCTATCAGAGAAACTAAGTTTGAATATTTCGAGTCTATCAATGAATTAAAGTTTGGCATTGGTTTTATTTCCATTTTCAAATCGAAATAAGGCCAAATTTGATTTGGAAACAATGCCAAAGAGGAAGTCTTGTGTATTTGGAGTACGGGGTGGCTGGCTCGCTTCGCTCACTAACATGATTTTAACATTCTTTTCCGGGTTTAACCCGATCGATCAGGCCACTTAGTCGCTCCGCTAAGAGTATGTCAACAACTGTCAGGCAGGCTCCTATAGCTAAGAGTTTAATTATATTCACCCTGGGCTATTGAATTGTGGACTTGTAGCCCAGCCAAGTCCACAGTGGAATTAAGACCGTCTACCGGAAATTTCGTGTTTGGGGACTTTGTACTTGGGGATAAACGATTCGGGTGTTTTTGAAAAAGATTTGTATATTATCCGGGTTTGTCATATTTTCCTTAGACATTACTAAATTCTTGTCTGGGTCGCCGTGGCGTAGTGAGTAAGTCCCTCGGCTCCTAGAGGGTGCGAGGTTCGATACCCGAATTTACCACCTTTCATAATTCACGGCTCCGCCTCTTTCGAGTCACTGACAATGCGCAAAGAGTATTTCCTGTCTAGAAAAAGCTGCCCAACTTCGCCGTTCGGAGTCGGCATTAAACTGTAGGTCCCTTCCACTAGTGAAAGAACAATAGCACGCACGGCACGAGTGGTTGCTGAGAAGCTAGGCCCAGGTCCGCCTCGGACTGTCGCGCCGCCACTATTCTTATGTACAGAAACTCGCGCCTACCCCAAATCATATATTGACTCAGGCAGGGGTTGCAGGGGAGGGCAGCATTCTCCCCCATACCACTGCCACTGTTTATTGTAGAATATTGTTCGAAATCTGGCTATATGTTATGGCACCCTTAGAAACCGTCCAGAAAAAAAGAAACAAAATGAAATTAAAAGTGGAATTATTTCTTACCAAAAGCTAATTCCACCAAAGTATTTCCCACTGAGGTGAGAAATAAGTTCACTTTTTTAAAAGTGAAACGACAAAACGGAGCTTGTCAATTCTATGGCTTCGCCTATCAATCCGCCTTGCCAACTTCACCAGATCAAATAAAACCTAGGCGTCCAACATCTCCAGGAAGACATCATTACAACCTGCACCAGATGAGGACTTCATTGATTCATTGGATTTACAGGGCAGTTGTTGGAGCGACACTACATCACGTTGTTCTTGTGTAAAGGCCAGCACTGAGAACCTAAGACAATCTGAAGAATATTAGTCAAATCTAAGGATTTTCCAGCAAACATGTGTCACACCGGGTCAAATGTACAGTTCACCCGTTCTGAAGACAGTTCTTTCAATTAACATCCTTTGAAAGCTACAAGCGCATTGGTAGCGGCAGTTTTATTCTGACAGTCCAACCGATGGAGTAAATATGATCTCTGCAAGGGACTTAGGACAATACTTTCGACTTCGTAGATCCTGAGACACACTAGTTAGTCAGCGCTCTCCGAAAGAGACGACTGAAGAGCTGATGCAGCCAAAAACGCCGCTGTACTGTTTCATTAGACCCATTACGGGCGGAGAGACAGAAATTGGGTTTGTTGCCATTTCACAGACTATCTCTGTTCCCTCAATTACCTGAACATTGAAGTGGAATCTAGGCAGAAGACAGAGCAATTGGAGATGATAGGACTTGCTGGAGAAAAACTACTCTGATTTGTTAAGCCGCTCATTCTTGGGTTCCTGGTTACCAGTTACCTGAGCTCCGGAAGGATTGACAGTTGATTTAGACTAGACGTCAAATGATGGGTGCAACCCAACCCCATCCACCTGACTCGTTGCTTGGAACCATTCGCGGTGAATACAGCATCTAATTTGTTTTCGGTCCTCTTGAAGAAGATCACCCTGTGGTTCTGGTTCCCTGGGCCCATCTGCAGCCCAGTACGAATAGACATACAGCTTCCCGCTTGAAATTCGCTGTTCTGTTGAACAGTTGAAACAATGAAAGCCATCAAAAGGCGTCCAAACCTAAATGGCGCCCAATCAAAAGCAACCATCAACTCAAACTCTCCCTTCAAAACCCCTCGCAGAAGCCTACAATTGATCGACTCCAGAGAAACTCTCACATTCTCCCTGTGGCGCATTCCACAGCCAGCCGCATATGGGGGCACATCGTCTCCATTGTGTCAACCATCTCTCCATTCACTCACCTGAGCATCTCTCTATCGCCACTTGTAATTTTTGAAATATTGACATTTTTCCCCCTCAGCGCTTCGAGCTCACACAGCAAAGCTCACAGCCTCTAATTAAACGGGACGCTCCATGCCTGTCATTCTAATTACCCTTCAGTTCCCCATTTCGTGCGACGTTAAAAATACGCTCATCCTCAGACTCCACTTGGGGTAACGAAAAAAAAAAAAAAAACAACAAGTGATACCAACCAATCATTACCCTAATTAATCTCTTTGTCCACAGGCATCCTCATTCACACACTCCACGTCATGGTAGTTAACTTCAATTAGTCTCCGCGGATGGGTTTAAAGGCACATCGAACGAAGAGCACCGCGACGCTTCTAACGGAAACCGATTTAACCCAAGATTTCCCTAGAGGCACAATCGAACCAGCGGCTTGCACGAATCACAAAATCACATCATCACAATCGATTCGTGTGCCTGTGCCTGTGCGTGTGCGTTGTTTTGCAATCCTGCGTTACCACCTGCGTCCAGCATGGTAGGTCATTAATCCACTGAAAGTCAACTAAGCCCGTTTGACGAAGGCAGTCGCTGGATCAACAGTTGGTCAAAATATGGCCGCGAGGTGAGAGAATTCCAATTCCAATGAAAATCGGTTCAAATTGTCTTGCGGACGAGAGATGAGAGATGCCTATTATAATTTAATTTCTTTTAATCGAAATCCGCGATGAAGGAGAGCAGTGGCTTTATGGACGAAGAGCGTGCTGAAGAGCATCATGGAACTTCACGTCAAATCGCCGCGCCGCCGCCGTGGAAAATGGGTCAATAGGAAATGAAAAGTGAAATTTTTTTTTTTTTTATTTCTTAACTCACCGTTTTCCTTTGAGCGGCAACATGTAGCGTGCGCCCTTTCACCTCTGGATTGTGGGCTTGTTTTGTGTGCCTTCTAATGCGGTTCAATTCAACGTGCACACAATCATTTGAAGTGGTGGCTGTTCCTTTCCTGAGGCTTGATGGAACGAACAGATGAGAGATTCATGATTGAAACCTGAAGTGACTGCATTAAAAATCATTGATGGGCACCTTAACGATGTGCGGGGGTTCGCGCTTCATCCACCGGTGAGTAACGCAACAGAACTGGCTGTAATTCTGATATTGATGTGGAATCCAGGAGGCGCGGAATATGTAAGACACTAATGTCATCTTCCAATTAAAAAGAAACGCGAGGTTTCATTAAATTTCTCCAAATCTCCGAGCTTTCGAAACACACTCTCGGGGTAACGAAACCTCACGCTTTTGGCGAAAGCTTGTAATGTCTCGAACCCCTGGAGGGTTTTATCCTACGAGTAGGCAACGGGTTATTACAATTAACCTTCAGGAATGAGGGGGGGAAGACGAGGATATGAGCAACCCCAAGTTGAGGGAGAAATTGGGATGCAAAAAGACAAGGGTGACCGGAAGACAAAAGTGTAGGGCACCAGGTTTCCGAGCCGACTTGTTCTTTTTTTTTTCCTTTTCTAGTTCTTCATTATGAAGGAGGGTTGGGGTAGCTTCTAGGGATGTAGTGGTGTGTGAAGCAGCCGCACCATTGTTGGAAGGGGAAAGTCTCCAAAGAAGCCTAGAGGTAGGTCGCCGGCAGATCCACAGAAACTGCATTCTACTAACTGACGGATAAGAAAAGACATGCGATGTCTGACATCGAGAGAATTCGATCCACTAGACAAAAGGCTACCACTACTTTCCATTCCGAAGGATGACGCGATTCGGAAATTCAATTTCCAAAAGGAGCTTACCACTAAGCTCAGCATCAAAAAGAACTTGAGCAATGAATCCGCAGTCCACAGACTGAGCAGCAATACGATAAAATGGTATACCAATGGATCACGAAGGACAGGGACAGGAGTATTTGAACCCCGGACAAAGTATGGCGAACCCATGGTCAAACGGACCAGTACTTTTCAAGAAAAAGTATATGTCTCAGGCAGATGCACTCAGTTCAATCTTGACAGGAACTATACCTACTGCGACTTAGCAATAATGCCAGACAGTCGTGTTGCTATCCTGGCACTATACTCCTATATCATCAAATCCAAGCTGGTGTGAGAATGTCTACAGAAGCTTAATGAGCTGAGCGGGAGTAATGAAAAAAACTCTGCTGAATACTTGACCATAGAGGGATAGAAGGCAATCATATGGCCGACTTCTTAGCTAGGAAAGGAACATTGGAACCTTTTATAGGCCCGAATCATTTGCGCTGTAGTAGACCATATCCTCAGGGAAAAATTCATTGAACTAGAAAGAGACCTGGATCAATGCTTATGGCATGAACCAGGTCAAGAAACTCTTAGGTCAACTTAACCAGACGAGGTTTGAGACATATACCAAAATATGCACGAGCAACCTCCGTATCCTAACAGGCTCCCTAAAGGAGCACTATAGACTTAGGGAGCACCGAAGGAACATGGGAGCGTGTGTGAATGTCTGGGCAAATTCTGCGGAGAATCTAACGAAATTCCATACTGGGATTGGGAATCAATCTGGAGGGCAATCGCGTTTCTATAAAATGAAGCAAAATGAACCACGACATTCCCCGCAGTTGACCCGCCACTATTCCCATTGGTGTTGCCAAGAGTGGAAAGAAAACCGGTGGTAACAAGCTAGTTGAAACCCCTTTGAGTTCACCAGTCGATCAGAGAAGTTGTCAAACCGAACAAGCCTGCAGCGTGAACTTCAGTTTGTTTTGCTAATTTTGAAGTTTTTTTTTTTTTCAGTATTATTTCCTATCGAGAAACATCGGTTTCGAAGGCCACTTCAAAATTGACTGCTAATGACATTTGAAACCACAACAAACAGGGTGGGAACGGCTTGTATACTCAGTAAAGTTCATCCAAACCTCGCGATTTGGCTTAGGTGGGAATATTCCATTTAGATTCGGTTTTTCAATTGCTAAATCATCATGGAAAGTCTCAAAACTCAAGAACTTTCACAAATTATGCGGCTGTATTACGAAAGCCAGTGTTCCGAATCGGACATTCAGAATCTTCGGGAGGTCTTTCAACATCCTCCACTTGGTATCGCGCCTGTCCGAATCGCCTTAACCGTCAACCCTTTTCACAGACTCCAAATCCAATATTTACACGCGTGGCTTTAGAGGTTCCCTTCATTACGCGAACCATCCATCGATCCTCTTTTCACGCGACCATTGATCGATACCGTGACATGCAAGCAAAACGTCAGATGTTAAGAAGCTCATTTTCATCTTGATGACTTTGTTAATCGTCGAATTTGGTACGGCAATGACATTTAATGAAGCACGCTTTCGTGATACAATAATTCAGTTTTTGTGCGCCTTCTTCTTCTTCATTTGGCGCTACAGTCCGGGGTGGACCTGGGCCTCAACCAACAAGCCTCTCCAGCTAGCACGGTCTCTGGCTAGCTGTCTCCAGTATCGCACGCCAAGTTGGTTGAGGTCCTTCTCCACCTGGGTGCGCCACGGGTTCGGAGTCGGAGACTCTCCGGGCCGGAGCTGAGTTGTCCATACGCTCTACACCGCCTAGCCATCTTAGGCGTTGGATCCGAAGACGCCTGACTAGACTCATGTCGCTGTACAGCCCGTACAGTTCGTGGTTGAATCTTCTCCTCCAGAAACCGTCAACGCAAACAGGACCAAAGATCGCCCGCAGAGCGTTACTCTACTTACCAAGGACTTCCTCATCCGCTTTGATTTGAGAGAGTGAGATTGTTCATGCCTCCGCGCCGTACAGCAGGACTGGGTTAATCAAGGTCTTGTATGAAGTCAGGTTGGTCCTTCGAGAGATGGCTCTTCTACTCAATTGCCTCTTGAGCCCATAGAAACAGCGGTTGGCAAGAGTTACTCTGCGTTTGATCTCGGTACTGATGTTGTTCGTACTGTTCACTTGCGAGTCGAGGTAGACGAAGTCCTTGACTACCTCGAAGTTATAGCTGCCCATTGTGACGCTCTATCCAAGACGTCGATGTTATATGTCCTTTCTTGATGACAGCATATACTTCGTTTTTCCCTGATTCACCGCTAGACCCATTTTAGCCGCCTCCGCCTCAATGCCAGCAAACGCCTCATTGACGGCTCGCTGTGTTCTGCCAATCACGTCAATGTCATCCGCGTATGCTAGCAGTTGTACGGACTTCTGGAAGATCGTGCCTCTAGTGTTGGCGTGTGAGTCTTGCACGATCTTCTCCAGGATGATGTTAAAGAAATCACATGACAGCGCGTCACCTTGTCTAAGTCCTTTTTTGACATTGAAGGTCTCGGTGAGTTCGTTACCGACCTTGAGGGAGCAGCGAGAGTTCTCCATCGTCATCCGGCACAACCTAACGAGTTTGGCAGGAATGTCAAAACTAGACATGGCGTTGTATAGCTCGTCCCTATGCACGCTGTCATATGCGGCCTTGAAATCGACAAAAAGGTGGTGGGTGTCGATTTGCATTTCTTGGGTCTTTTCCAGGATCTGCCGTAGTGTGAAAATCTGGTCGAAGGTGGACTCCCCTGGCCTGAAGCCACACTGATATGGACCTATCAGGTTATTTATAAACGGCTTCAGGCGAGTACACAAAACGGCAGAGAAGACCTTGTAGGCGATGTTCAGGAAACTTATAGCTGGCGCAGTCAAAGGGGTCTCCTTTCTTATGGATCGGGCAAACGATACTGAGATTCCACTCATCGGGCATGCTCTCCTCCGACCATATCTTACAAACGAGCTGGTGCATGCGCCCAACCAGATCATCTCCAGCTGCCTTAAAGATTTCAGCGGACAGTCCGTCTGCACCGGCAGCTTTGTTAGACTTCAGTCTTGATATTGCTATCTTGACCTCGTCTAAGTCGGGGGGACGGAATTCTCGTCGATCATTGTCCATATTGAGTGGAATTCTGCCTGACGGCGGTATTGGTGTCATCATCGCCGTTTAGCAGTCTGCAGAAATGGTTCTTCCGAAATCTCAGTATCGACTGCGACGCTACTACTAGTTGTCCATTCTCGTCCCGGCAGGCTTCTGTCCGAACCTTATATCCACTGGATAACTGTTTCGCCCTCTGGTAAAACTTTCGGTCATCGTTCCTACCGTAGCACCTCTCCATCTCCTCGATCGCGCGCTTCTCGTGCTCTTTCTTCTTTCTTCTGAGAAGCCGGGTCTCGTCCCTTCGTCTCTGTTGCTTCGTTGTTCGTTGCAGCGTTGCTTTGTAGGCTGCCAGCTTCGCTGCATGTGCCAGCCTACACTAGTTGTCAAACCATGGGTTTTTTCTAGGTGGTGCCGTAAAACCCAGCACATCAGTGGCAGCATCTTTGATGGCTTCTTGACAACGCCTCCAATCTTCTTCGATTGTTTGCGCAGGTGGCGACGAACTTAGAGAGAGATTCCGGGAGACTCGATCGACAAAGATCCTGGCAGTCCGTTGCGATGTTAGCTTTTCGACGTCAGCTAAGGAACATATCCGAGTTCTTACCTTGGCTACAACAATGGAACGTTCGGACATCAAGAATGCTGGAGGAGTGCCTGACGTCGATCGCAATATGATTAATCTGGTTGACGGTTGATTGATCAGAGGACCGCCGGGTCCCTTTATGGATGGTGAGGTGTAGGAACCGCGTGCTAGCTACATAGAGATTACGTCCCGTGACAAAGTCCACCAGCCTGAGTCCGTTGTCGGACGTGGTGTCGTGCAGGCTGTGTTTCCCGATGACTTTGGCAAAGATGTCTTCCTTACCCAGCTTTGCATTGAAATCTCCTAGAACGATCTTGGTGTCGAAGCTGGGGCACTGATCGTAGGTCCTTTCTAGGAGATCATAGAAGTCATCCTTGCTGTTGTCATCTTTGTCCTCTGTATGGGCGTGGGCGCAAATCAGGCTGATGTTCCCGAATTTAGCCTGCGGATTGTTATTAGGCGTTTGCTTTTACAGACAAAGCTTAAGACTTTTTGCCTAAGTCTGCCTCGAACAACAAATCCACATCCAAATAAGCGCCTCTCCCTGTTGCAATCACCGTAGTAGATGTCGCAGTTTCTCATCCTCTTCTTGCCCGGCCCATTCCACCGCACTTCCTGGATTGCGGTGATGTCTGCTTTGTAGCAGTCCAGGGCCTCCGCCGGAGTCGGTAACCTCGCTGAGGCTGTGAGCGCCGCCGTTGTCCCTAAGACTATAGGGATCTTCCGCCGCCATCTCAATTCCAAGGCCCCGACCTGGCCTTGAAAGAAACCTTCTAGACCTGTGCTCCGAAAATGTCGAGGTAGCTCTAGAAGGACTGCGCACCAGGTAACTCCGTCTGACTGGAGTTTCGGATGCCGCCGTTGGCCAGACAGTTTCCAGCTCCTCCGCCGCCATCCATAAAGAGAGATGAGCCCTGGTACAGGCACACTCTCTCCCCTCTCTCGTCTGCAGCCGCCAACGACGTCCCACGGGGGTTGGTTACCCTATCTTCGATCGAAGGTGCTCGGCTCCCAGATTTCACCACGTGGAGGTGAGAGTAGGAGTTCGCTGATAGAGGCTAAGTGCAGACGCTTGTGCCAGCATGAGACGCCATATCAACGCTTTGTGCCCCTAAATTGTTAAATACTCACTTGGGTGCGAGCGACGTAAGTGATCTCAAGTGCATGAGTCATTTCAAGCCCAATTGGTATTTTATAAACCAGTAACTTGTAAGAACATGGGCTCTCCATCTAAGCAAACTAACATGCTCGTTACTTTTGGTGAAACTCTCTAAAAAGGTGCAGGGAATTAATACCCCTATTACGGGTGGCGAGTCGAACGAAAAATTCGTCAAATGGTGAAAATTGCATTCGCCTCAAGTGTCAGAAACTAAGCAAACTGCAAGATCACCATATCACGGTTGGCGAATGCTCGCAAAAATTCGTGATTCCTATGTCGGAAACATGCGAATGGAAATATTTGCTGACTGATGGACCAAGTGTACAAAAAACAAAAATTAAACAACAGATTAGTTAACAAATTTATTGATATGGCAGAAGATAAAAAGTACGACATTAAATGAATTGATTTTAATGATTCGTTTTAAATTTGGGAAATTGGTGCAGTTAATGGCAGCAAATGCAGACATCGCTAATGTCGATAGTAAACAAGAAATCCAAAGAGAATATCGTTACACATTTGCGAACGCACATAATGTAAGATGTTTAACGAAATGTGCAATGTTTTATACCATTTGTTTTTTTTTTCAGGCCTGATTAATACTGATCTGATCAAACGCAGAGTAACTCTTGCCAACCGCTGTTTCTATGGGCTCAAGAGGCAATTGAGTAGTAGAGCCATCTCTCGAAGGACCAAGCTTGACCTTGATCATACCAGTCCTGCTGTACGGCGCGGAGGCATGGACAATCACAGAAGCGAATGAGGAAGTCCTTGGTATTTTCGAGAGAAAAGCTCTGCGTGCGATCTTTGGTCCTGTTTGCGTTGACGGTTTTTGGAGGAGAAGATTCAACCACGAACTGTACGGGCTGTACAGCGACATGAGTCTAGTCAGGCGTCTTCGGATCCAACGCCTAAGATGGCTAGGCGGTGTAGAGCGTATGGACAACTCAGCTCCGGCCCGGAGAGTCTCCGACTCCGAACCCGTGGGACAACGCAACAGAGGACATCCGCGTTTAAGGTGGCGCACCCAGGTGGAGAAGGACCTCAACCAACACTGGAGACAGCTAGCCAGAGACCGTGCTAGCTGGAGAGGCTTGTTGGTTGAGGCCCAGGTCCACCCCGGGCTGTAGCGCCAAATGAAGAAGAAGAAGAAGATTAATACTCTCAAAAAGAAATAACCATAAGGCGAACTTTCAGCAACAAACGAAGCAAATAGAGGTGCGAAGCAAATAAGTAGAAATAAACTAAAAAAAAAATCTTTAAATGTACCTTCGATAAGTAGCTTCAAACATAAGTGTTAAAAAAAACGTTTGATGACTCTCTTTGAGTTTCAAAAAAATCTACGCCAAACTACGCATAGCGACTTACATCAACGTTTGCTTCATACTTTCAAGTTGCAGCACGGAACAAAATTAACAACCTTCGGAGGCATGTTCAAATTTGCTTCGCTCTATCAGATTTGAAAAACACGGTTTTGACTTTGGTCATGTTACAAAAGTCACAATTTCTTGGCTAATAATAGCTGGATGGACTACAAGAGGACTTAATTTTTAGAAGAAATATAAAGCTTTTTAAAAAAAAAAATAGTATTGATCCATGAACGGACCTCCGAGATATTCAATTCCTTATAGTCGAATCTTACTTTAGCACAATTTTGCAAGAATGTGTTTTATCGTTTGTTGGACTGTAGACAAAAAACTGCAAGAGATCCCAACAGGAGACCCTGTTTATCTGAAAGCTGGAACCATCTACAGACAAATTTGGCCGCGAGAGACTTTTAAGTTTAGTTAGTTTAAAACATGGACCTAATCAGAAAAAAATGTTAATTGGATTGTAATTATCAAGCTGTGACGAGTGCTAGTTCTGCGAAGTAATAAATATGTAATTTTTGAACCCGAGGACCGAACTTAATGAAATTCTGAAACATAGTACAAGTGGATAAAAAAAAGGGGATATTTGTATATTTCTTTCACTTAAGTTTACTCTGTGAATGAGTAATCCATTTGGGCTACAACAAGCATTTTTTTTAACCACGAACGGATCTCGTGGCACATGTATAATGTTTCAAATTCACGCGCCACGGTTTCAAAAGTGATATTTTTATTTCCGCCGTTTTCCGATACAAAACGAACCACTGTACGGCGGTCACATGCAAAAGCATATTCAAACATTAATGTCATAAAATTATCGGTCAAATAAATCTGATTTCATGGATATGAAAATCAGTTCTCCGTGTTTTATTTCAATTTCCAAAAAACACCCTTTAGAAGCTAGACCAAGGTTCACCTCGAATGGTTGCGACAACCAATAAAACGAACACACAACGTACATTTGCGCCGTGTGAAAAATGTTTTCCTTTTGTCTTTTGCAGGGGTTATAAACAGCGATTCGACCATTATCCAGACCATTAGTCAATTCGTGGATAATGGCTTTTCCACAATTGAAAAGTTGGCTCCCCGAGGAACCTGGCCGATCAAGTCCAATCACGTGGGAGTGACTCCGAAAGGGAGATTTGAACCAGGCACCTTTTGGAGTGGAGCTGTGAGCGACGACGCAGCCAATCAATCAATCTGATCGGCTCCCCATTTGCGATCTTGCCGCCACCGATGTCCCGCAGAGAGCACGCCAGCGTGCCGAAGCTTATGTCCATGCTAATGGTCGTCCAAAAGAATGCCCAAATTCGAAATCATCGCTGATAATTGATAGCCTTAGAATGTGTTCTTTTTTCCCAATTTCTCCAATTTCCACTCATTGTACTGATCTGCTTTATCCAACTCGAAGAACTTGACAGAAATGTGTGCCCGCCTGTGCTCCTCCATTGTTTTCTTTCCCTGACCACTGGCCAAAGCTATCCACTGTGCAGCAGCAGCATTCAATAAAAAACCACTCAAAACACTATTTATCAGCGCAATAGAGAGCCGCGTGCATGCATCTCCATTCCTCATCGGAGCGTGCACCAGCTGGAGACCGGCAGCAGTTAATGAGGGAAACACTCGTAATCACAAGATCACTAAAAGTCATTTATAAGAAACACAAAACAACACCAACGTCTATTTTATCCCCCACAATTAATCGAGCCGGCTACATGGATACTTAAAATAAATGAAGCATCCATGCGGTTGTTACCGTAACTGCAGAGTGCAGACTGCAAAGTCGTCAAGGTCTAGTGCGGCCACACACAAACATCGCTGCAAACCTTGAACTTCAAGGGCGATCTTGCTCAGTGCATCGAATTCTTAGAATTCTGCAGAGACAGAGACAGAGACAGAGACTGTTTCATTCGGCAGTTATCATCGTGACGGATGAAGGTCGGTGGAAATAGGGAAAGGAGCCATTGGCCCTCACATAAAACTGGCCATTATGTCTGATTGACCACATGTGCGAGGTAAGTTCCACTCGTAAACCTTGGCAACCGACACAAAAGGGGACTGAAAGAACTTAAACGGACGGCACTAAAAGGGCCATCGGATCGCAAGAGGGAAGACACAATCCGCGATTATTGATGGATTATTAGATTGCATCCTTTGGCGATAAAAACGAAACGACGGGTATTGCTGTTTTACTTCAGCTGATAACTTTGATGGATGCGATGGTGTAGAGGGGGGCCAATGAGGTCGTAGATAATTTTTGTCAGTTCATCAGTGCACTGAATGGGTGGCGCGACTGGCCAAGGTGGAACTTCAGCAGAAACAACTGGTATTTTTTTTTTAGTTTTATGACCACGCCGAGGTTTGAGAATATTTTTCGTGACAGGAGTACTCTTTGCGCATTGAAAGAGGTGGAGTCTAGAATATGAATGAATATAAATATGGAACTTTCCCAATTGGAGGATTGAACCTAGAGCACCCAGAGTAGAACGAAAACAGTGGATTCCGCTTTATTTGTCCGCTAAGCTTGTGTATTACACATAGGCGGCTGTCAAAAAAATCCGAAGTGATGACGAAGCGCGAAGAGAAGGGGAAACATGTCACCATAGGCAGCTATAACTTCGAGGTAGTGAAGGACTTCGTCTACCTCGATTTGCAAGTGAACAGTACGAACAACACCAATACCGAGATTAAATGCAGAATTACTCTTGCCAACCGCTGTTTCTTTGGGCTCAAGAGGCAATTGAGTAGTAGAGTCCTCTCTCGAAGGACCAAGTTAACATTATATAACTCCTTGATCATCCCTGTCCTGCTGTACGGCGCGGAGGCATGGACAATCTCAAAAGCGGATAAGGAAGTCCTTGGTCTCTTCGAGAGAAAAGCTCTGCGTTCAATCTTTGGTCCTGTTTGTGTTGACGGTTTCTAGAGGAGACGATTCAACCACGAACTGTGCGGGCTGTACAGTGGCATGAGGCTAGTCAGGCGTTTTCGGATCCAACGCCTAAGACGGCTAGTACATGTAGAGCGTATGGATATGTCAGCTCCGGCCCGAAGAGTCTTCTACTCGCAAAAGAGGACGCCCGCGTTTAAGGTGGCGCACCCAGGTGGAGAAGGACCTCAACCAACTTGGCGTGCGACACTGGAGACAGCTAGTCAAAGACCGTCCTAGCTGGAGAGGCTTGGTTGAGGCCCAGGTCCACCCCGGCCTGTAACGCCAAATAAAGAAGAAGAAGAAGACTCCCCCTGCACCTGTACCAGCGCTCGTTTTTGAGCTTTCCGTGTAATAGTTGATCTCCTCTTCGACTGGTCCTGCCGGGACAAGAAACTGGACGCCGACTAGCACATTGACTAAGACTCATTATCCACTAACCCCAGTGGTCTTGTCCTCTGTGGTGACAGTTGTGAAGCTTGAACTTATTCCAGTATTAGTTCAGAATTTTAGCACTGGTCGTCGAAGTAGTACTTGCTGTTCACTTTCAGACTTTCACGGAACAAAATGCTTCTAAGCTGTTCTGATAAGGGTTCAAGCAGATTCTAGGAAATTGTAAGGTCCATCCTAGAAACTCCCGTCTTCGATCAATTTGTGGCCGCAGCAATGTGATGTAATGTAGTTCGATACAGGGCACAACGACTTTTTTTTTTACGGCTCCACCTAACCAGAGTCACTGCGAACTCTCAGCGTGAGGTCTATAACTTCGAATACAACTCTTCGAAACGTCACTTTTTGGTATAAACGGCAGTTTTCTTCGTCCCATGAGAGAAGGATAGCAGTAATTTGCCTCAATTAACTTGGTGTGCGCAGTTGGAGACAGCTGGTAAAAGATCTTGCCGGCTGGAGAAGCTTACTGGTTGAGGCCCAGGTTCACCCCGGACTGTAGCGCCACCTGAAGAAGAAGAAGAAGAACGAAATCGAAAAAGCACTGGAGGAAAAAAGGTTTGCTCCAGCCTTTTCCTCGACGTATTTCAGGCCTTTAACAAGGCTTCGCACGACGGCTTGAAATCCAAACTTAGTGGGATATTTCCGAAAAATCTATATTGCATTTGTAGAAGAATAAAAAATCACGCGGTACCATTCTTGTACAACACAGTGTAGACCTGCTTCATTTGCAGTACAGTCCGTTAGCCATTTGTTTTAGAAAGAGCCAACCATCTGATCAGGTGAATGACCCGAACTCTCCACAAAGCAAAGCTTAAATACACTAATCATGACAGTGAGTGCAGTCAGTGAAACGGAATGTGAATAAACCAAATTGTTCTTCTACATACAGTGGTGTTTTAATATTTGCCGATAACTTTCTGCTCCTACACATTATAGAATCCTACCTCAAAATTAGGATATTTAGAGTTAAGCACAGAACGGAATACTCCCAATTTAAAGACATCGCCGCCCGGGTCCCGCAAGGGAGTGTTCTTGGCCCTACTCTGTTTTTGTTACATACCCGGGACATACCACAAACTGAGGGCTCAATAGTAGCTACGTTCGCAGACGATACGGCTATGGTGGCTACGGAAAGCAAGCGATCGAATCCGCTACCGTAAAATTGCAGCACGATGTAAATGAAACCTGTGATTGGACAAAACTCTGGCGCGTTGCTCTAAATGAAACCAAATCCACGCATATTAATTTTACCTCTTATTAGCAACTACCTGCCTCACGCGTAAAACTACTGGATAGGGAAACCTAGTTGTTGTAAACAACTAAAACAATGGGAAGGGAGTGTTTAGTAAGTAAAAATCTGACACTACTATGAATACACGGGTATCTTGTGTCTTATTGAAGATCCATACCAACCCACGAAAACAAAAGTGTATATAAAAATGAGTCCCTTGAGACTTTCTCGATTTCAATCATACTTAATACTTAAGTTTTATGGCACACCAGATTTGGTTATCCGGTTCAAGTGCGATCCATGATGGATAGACATTCGAAAAGAATTCCATATTTCCTGTCCAAGCTCCTATTGAGCGCAATGACATCTCCACAAGGGCGTTAAAAAAATTGAATTACTCATGGATTGGGTGTTCGGCGAGACCAACATTGCTATGCAGTCGTCAGTCGAGTGGCAAACACGGGGATAACCACATGCACATATCCTCATTTAAGGCAATATTGTCCATTCATGGACACTCTTAAAAGGTAAACCAACGCACTACAACTCTTTGCCAGATACAACAAAGAGAAGCAAGCCTGGGTCTATGGATACAAGGGGGTTGATGCAACGAGTCCGCAGATGTGCTTACTTGGGCTGGCTCGGAGTCTGAGTTTATATGTCCTCCGTTCTCCCGTTTTATAATGTCAATTGGACAGCAGCTCCAATCACTGGACCTATGACATGGTCTAAGGCAGTTAAAGTGATTAATCAGGCTTTTTTCCAATAGGAAAAGTATTAGAATGCTAACGAGCTCTCATAATAGCCAACCCGTCTTAGTCCCACTCTATCTAATTGTCACAGAAATATAAACATGTCGAATTGAAGAACGACCGATCTGGAAGATTTATTTCCCAAACAGCTGTTCGACTTGACACATCGTCTGGATACATTAGATTCCCTTGCACTTTTGTCACTTAACTGAGTCAAAGACCGAACTCATCGAGATAGTATTCCCAAACAGGGCTTGAAGTTACAAAAATCTTGTTTGGTTGAAAGGGGAATGTTACGATCGAAAGCAGTCAAGAATATTGCGAATGAACACAACACACAAAGTTGATTTAGGACACGGTATCTACTGAGCCAAGGCAACGCTTGGCTGGGTTAGCTAGTATCTTATAAAATTAAAGCAATCTTGCCTTCGCCTGTGTACATTGTGCAAAGATTGGTTAAACTCTTCGGTGAGGTATCCAACAATCCAGCAAAACTATGTGTAATTTTTGCAGACTTGTGCTAAGATAATGGCACAAAATTATAGTTAACTCCACATTAAGAGTTACACCCAGCTTTAAACCTAAAAGCATGATTTAACTTTTTGTCAAAAACAGTCACTCACACTAATCTCCCGCTAACTAGTTCCTACTTTACAACTTACCTATAAGAAATTTTAATCAAACACACCTAAAAATCGCAGTTCGAAAAAGTGCATGGGATAAACCAAAAATGAAGTATTACCGAGATGCCGACTTCTCTACCTCTCTTGCCCTTGTTTACAACTGTTTTTCATAACGTTTTCTTAAACAAAATTGACCAATCAGAGACGGCATTCACCTTATTTCGTGAATAACGTTCATGAATATCTGTCAAAAAAGCACTCAAATTCATCGATGGACTAGGAGGCAATCAGCTGTGAAGTCTAGACAAACTCACTTTCACTGCTGTCATTCGCTTGTTTTGTTTATCTTTTAATTTGCCGGATCCAGTCCTCTTTACTGGGCAGTATAAAACTCCTAACTTTGACCCTCCCACACTATGCGGGCCCCCCTTGGTGCTAAGCGACAGCGCTAAAGTCCTAGACACGAAGTTAAGCTGGAAGCTAAATATACAGGTCAAGAAGGCCAAAACGGCTCTCTACTGCTGTAAAAGGACCATTGGGTGCAAATGAGGACTGCAACCCCGAATGGTTCATAATAATAATATGGGTGGCGCTACAGCCCGCAGAGGGCCAGGGCCTAGCTTCTCAGCAACCACTCGTGTTGTGCGTGCTATTGTTCTCTCGAGAGTGGAAGGGACCTACAGTTTAATGCCGACTCCGAACGGCGTAGTTGAGAAGCTTTTTCTAGACAGGAACACTCTTTGAGCATTGTCAGTGACTCGAAAGAGGTGGAGCCGTGAAATATGAATGGTGGTAAATTCTGGCACCCTCTGCGTAGGAGTCGACGCACTAACCCACTACGCCACGGCATTAGCGGGCCGCTAAGGACTACCTCCGCCGAAGGATTAAACATACTCCTCAACCTGCCACCGATAGAACTAATTGACAGACAGACAGCAGCTTGCACGGCGATTAGATTAAGATCGCTGAGCAGCTGGAAGGAACTGCAGTCTGGACATTCAACGATCCTACGCCTCCATACCCATAGACACAGACCTCACTCTACCTAAACTCCTCTTCGAGAAGAATTTCTCAAACAGCATACTGCCCAGATCTTACTGGGAGTCTGAACACCAGACGCTGGAAGGTCCACTATGAATCTTCACAGATGGATCGAAGATGGATGCAGGTGTGGGTGCTGGTGTCTATTCCAAGGATCTAAATTTCTTTTCGACTACCTAATCACTGTAGCGTCTTTCAGGCTGAAACTATAGCGATTAAGGAAGCCCTGTCCTGGCTGAAAAACAATGTAATATCGCGCACAGATATCGTCATGAGGCAATCAAAAACGTCATGATTGCAGCTAGATAAGTCAGAAGCGCTGATAAAATCAGGCAGCAATGGACAAAAATGAAGATATGTGAAAAAAGGCGAGATCAGCTACTAAAAAAGCTATCAAAGCGACGGGAATATACGTGGTCAACTGGAAGAAGATATTGATACCGATAGCCTTCACCATCCGGAAGACTCGATGAACTTAAACTCCACTTTATTGTTATCACCTCGTGACAAAGTTAGAGTCACCCGAACGTCCTTTGAAACATTTAACGTGGAGTTAAGCATATAATTTCATGCCATTTCAGTGAAATTCTCTCTGAAGATGAAGATTTTGATATTTTTGACTGCGAGTTATATTTTTTATTGTTACTGTGCTGCACAACATAGCCAAGAAAAGAAATATTCAATTTGTTGAAGAAGAAATCGCTCTATCGAAACTTCAGGCACAATTAGTGAACATCAACGAACCTGCAGAAGCACCTGGAATAGCATTCCGAAGCAGTTTCATACACCAATCCACAGCATAGATAGGAACACGTATCATTTTGAAAAATAACACATAATTTAAGTGCCTGTCGTTTTAAGATGTGTTTTATTGAGAATTCTCATATGTAGGTACGTTGTAAGGTAGAATCCAGTTGGCGGCAGGTTAAAAAGTAAATATTTTTGACAAAACGTTAAAGGAGCTTTAAAGTTTAAAGTTGCACAAAACTAGTTCGGACTTAAACGATTAAAGTGGAGTTGACTACAATTTTGCGACATTGTATCTAAGACAAATTTACTTTTAATAGTAATAATATAATATGGGTGGCGCTTCAGCCCGTAGAGGGCCAGGGCCTAGCTTCTCAGCAACCACTCGTTTTGTGCGTGTTCTCTCGAGAGTGGAAGGGACCTACAGTTTAATGCCGACTCCGAACGGCCAAGTTTTAGAAGCTTTTTCTAGACAGGAACTAGCCTTTGAGCATTGTCAGTGACTCGAAAGAGGTGGAGCCGTGAATTATCAAAGGTGGTAAATTCGGGTATCGAACCTGGCACCCTCTGCGTAGGAGTCAACGCACTAACCCACTACGCCACGATCACCCACAAAAATTCACTTTTAGATCT
Organism: Eristalis intricaria; assembly: GCA_964034865.1. Classification (NCBI taxonomy): domain Eukaryota; kingdom Metazoa; phylum Arthropoda; class Insecta; order Diptera; family Syrphidae; genus Eristalis; species Eristalis intricaria. The sequence goes on along the minus strand of OZ035873.1, from coordinate 108,866,821 downwards.
TCTAAAACGAATCACAGTAGTTCTTAAGATACAATATATTGATGAATAAATACATAAGTCACCGATGCCATAAGCTGGTGATCTGTCAGCGCCTTGAAAGAAGAGACGAACATATGTGATATGGGCCGGTACGGGGAGAGTGCCGAAGATTCGCCCTCTTTTCGGAAGCCTATGCAGGAGCTTTGCCAGCGATGAAGAACACCTCTATACTATGTCAAGAAATAGTTAGGATTTATTTCTATCCATTTAATAGACATCTTGAATAAAACATTTAAACTCATTTTTGAGTGCCCAACTCAACAAGACTCAGACAGATTCAGAGCTGTCACAGAAAACAGCGTTACTAATTTAAACTTCAAGACTCAACCAAAACACACCACCTCAACCAAACTATAGATGATTTTGATGATTCAGAGAATGATGAAACGAAGAACTGTGAGAGAGTGCCCACGGATAAAGCTATCTAAAGCTGACCCCACACTGAAGGTCTACGGTTCGATTCCGGACACACCAACCTTCATTTTCACAACACCACCAATTTAGAGTTCTTAACGATGACAAAACGAATAGTCTGCCTTTAGGCGTTTGATTTATTTTAAAATTACGAAAATATTGACAGCTATGCTCTCAGTCTCAGACACTCATCCAGAACCTGATGAGTAGGTAAGTAAGCAAGTTGGCGGTTTGCGGACGTACCCACTCAAACAATTATTCCGGCCCTCCCAAATTCAGCAGCTTCAACTGCAATTCGGGCCCATTTTTAACGCTGAAAGCTTTCCACGGTATACTGTGAGAAACAAATATTCCCAGTTCTCAACTTTCACCTTCAAAGTCATCAGAAACCGCAGACCTAACGCTCAGCCGAGCATATTAGTGGCATAACCGACAATAAATACCTGCACACGTCCCTAATAGCGGCCAGCACTACCAATAAATAACGCCGACGCCGTGGAGTACAGCACGCAGAGTAAATCACGAAAGTTTGTCACAATAGTCAAGTTCAAGAACCATGCTGCATGCCCGCCGTAAGTTCGATGGCCTTATAATTTCCCACAGCAAAAAGTGTTTTCTTTTCTTTTCCCTCTTTTTTCTGTTCAAGTATCCTCACAATTCGTGTTTGCATAAATTTAAAGGTCATGCTCGCAAGCGTTTGCAAATTTTTTTTTCCGGTCTCAATTTGCCGGTGCGGCGGCGCGGCGGCGCTTGGAGCTTGTAACGGCTTCGCTCTTACGTACCTTCTTAATTTTCACTTAAAAGCCATTCTAGGAGTCGCTCGAATTGGTAAATATTTACACGTTCACAATTCCAAAGGTGGCACACAGTGACAACTCCAGAAACCTGAATTCGCTAGATCTGACCGCGGGCCGCGTCTTCGCCGCGCCGCCACCTCGTACTGGTCAAATAGAGAGTACACCTCGTACACACTTCGGTTGCGAAGATACAGATTTTTCTTCTTTTTTTTTTTGCGTTCTTCTATGGCACACACCACTACCGGGCAGACGGTGAATGCGATGGTTTTACGGGACTACCTCAAGGAGTTTAGAAAGCATCAGTTGAACATGGCCTTGGGGCCTCCTCGGAGCAAATCCACACTTGCGTTTGTCATTCTCGCGGTGCGATGAGTGCGTACTTGGGACGGAATATCCCTTTTCAGATTATTGATTCGAGATAAATACGTGAATGATCTGGAACGAACTTCTCAATGATAGTCCAATGATACGAGTACACAAACGTCTCGCGTTTGATTACGCGCACAATGGGCGCTGCTTTTGTGTGAAATTTCGAAGTACAAGCTCATTCTTCTCTAATTGTGATCGAATGGTCGATGAACTTTTTGCATTCAGTCTGGTGGCTTCTTAAGAAAGGAGTGTCAAAGCGGACGGCTGCAAAGTCGCTTTGGTGTGGGTTTGCATGCGCACGCAAGAAAGTGTGGAGCCGCTGCTCTATTTAAAATTCAAAAGAGGGAAATCAACGATTTTCTATTTCTACTTGAGTGTTTGGGGAATTCTTTGCTTGCGAATGTGGTGTTTTAGATTTGGCCAGATCCTGCTGGACGGCAATGGATGCGTTCAGTGAGTGTCATTAAATGAAAAAATTAACTTCTTTGTAAACTTGCCTCCGAAGCTCGTTCGACGAGGAAGTTCCTTAGGTTCTCAGCCTCCAGATTTTTTAGTTAACGCACTCTTGGACCGGAAAGAATTCTGTTAGATTTGTACGATCGTGCGATCGTAGTTCAATAATGACGGACGATGTGGAAGATCTGTTCTAAGTGAAGAGATGCCTCTAGATAGCTAAGCTTTATTATCTCGATGGATGGGCTATCAAGTCACGATCTTGTCATTGGTTACCAAAGTTATAGATTTTTTCAGTTGCGTGCCACGTTTATAAAAAGAAATAAAAAAATAAAAGTAAATTTGATTGTGAAAAATTTGTTGGAGCTGAAGGCATTGATTCAGGAAGCAGCCCTACTCCAATATTCAATTGCCTGGATTTTCCAAGAGCTCGTAGAAATGTTCTTTTAATCTGAAACCAAGGGCGAACAGAGGCTATCTTGGCTGATAAGTTGAGATTCCAGACCAAAGTCACGGAAAGAAATGTCGTGGAATTTATCACGTCTAATGACGCCGTGCCCAGTACAGTGACATGAACCTGGCCAGGCGTCTACTGATTCAAAGCTTAAGATGGCTAGGCAATGTAGAGCGCACGACAAGACTGCTCCAGCCGGAGGAGTCTTCGACTCCAAAACAGTGGGACACCGCAATAGAGGACGCCCACGGAACCGATGGCGCTTCCAGGTGGAGAAGAACCTCAACCAACTTGGTGTGCGCAGTTTATAGACAGCTGGCAAAAGATCGTGCCGGCTGGAGAGGCTTCCTGGTTGAGGCCCAGGTCCACCCCGGACTGAGAAGAAGAATAACAAAGTTAAGAACTAATTATGATACCGACTTTCAACACTGACTTTAGATTCAATAATAACCATAAAAACCTCAATTTAAAGTGATGATGTGTTATAACGAACGTCGCCATGGTTAAGATCGCACATTGATACAAAAACTATAGCTTAGCCAACGCCGGGTAACAGTCAGCCAAGAAATAGATGAATCTGTCTTTGAGTTGGATATTCATTTTCCTTTGTTTTTTTTAATCAAATTAAGTTGATACATAATAGGTAATTAAATTTTAAAAATAAATGTACATTTCTAGCATTTTTGCAATGCATGATCTAACATTTTTAGCGGATTTTAGGGTGTTGCCTCGTGGATTTTCATTTCTCCCAGCTCAGCACTGGTTTAAAGCCTTCGTTCTCTACCAGGAAAAAATCTGTGTCATTATTGGCGTCGGAATCTTAAGTCGGTTTGAATTTAAATCTGGTCCGCAATCATTGTCGACAATCAAATCTGGTGGAGTCCTTCGGTTGGCAGGATATGTAGGTTGATCTAGATTTAAGATGCTGATGCTGGTGACATCGGTAATCATCGAAAGCAGACGAAACATTAGATTGATTCGATACATCGAATACCAAAGAACAATGTTTGCGATGTATCTTTGTATAATGAGCATCCCTAGCCTGAAGCCACATGTGCTTGTTACTTTACAATAGCCGTTTAATCTACTCAGCGCTCACATAGTGAGGACATACTAAGTTAACGTCAACGATCAGCACTTATAAATACGAAGAATCGCCCTGAAATCTCGATTCACGCATTGGGTGTAAACACACTTCGCAAAGGCGCTGATTGGACATAAGGAAACGGACGTACTCAGAAGACAACAACACAACCGTCACTCGAATGAGATCATCGAAGCAATGTCACCAGTAGGATAAGATAGTTTTAAGAAAAGGAATTGTTAGTTCGTAAGTCGAGGTGAACCACGATGGTCGTACTAGGTGCAGTAGAAGGAATTTAAATAAAAAAATTTAAAAACACTTCCTGAAAACTGAAGACTTTAATTTACCATCTCAAGCCCCAACTATAACCGGTAGGTAGTTAAATGGGTGTCCTGACGGTCCCTTGAGTAAATGAAATAGTGGCCAACGGTCGAATGAATCAGAGAGGACTTGCTTTGGCAATCGCCTTTGGATCGCAAAAGGGTACGTTTGTTGGTCTACTCGCGGTTCGCTTCTAATCAAAGTCACTTGGTTACATGATTGAATGACGATAAAAGCAGTTCCACAGGTACTTGGCGACATGTTGAACAGCGAATTCACATCACCCATCACATTAAGCAAACAAACAATTTAACAACTCAATCCATCCACTACCTCAATCGATAAATGCACATTTTGCAAATAAAACGTAATAATGCATAATAATTTTCCTTAAATCATACACTTACTGGTGGCGCTAACATGTTCCGCTTGTTTATTTTTATACACACCAGCAATTATTTCCAATTTTAAATCATCATTCAACGTGTAATGACCGGTTTTAGAACCCTTTTACGGTCAATTCAGAAGTTATCTTCGATTCCCCGGCAATCGCTAGTCGATTGTAATTATCGTTACGACTTTCTGCGGTCAACGGTGTACAGCCATGCACACAGACTATTCCTCTGGCCGATTACATCTAACAGTCATCTGTCAGTGCTGATGTATGATATTTACAATTCGTCATGAATGAATACTTGAATCTTCAAATGTACTCGTATACGCCTTTGATGACGGAAAACAAACGTGCATTGATTGAGATTGCATTTAAGTAATGCAGAAAATTTGTGGTATTTTCCGTATTTCCCTACCCTAAATTATCCGCTCGTGGGTCGCCGTGGCGTAGTGGGTTAGTGCGTCGACTCCTACGCAGAGGGTGCCAGGTTCGATACCCGAATTTACCAACTTTCATAATTCACGGCTCCACCTCTTTCGAGTCACTGACAATGCTCAAATAATGGTTCAGAGACAACCAACTGCCTCGGATACGGACGGAATTAATGTTGACGACCCCAGCAAACGTTACAAGGACAACGATTTTCGTTTCTAGACGTGGAATGTGAGGTCCCTTAACAGACCACGTGCAGCCGAAGAACTCGCGGAGGCCCTGGACTGCTACAAAGCAGACATCACCGCAATCCAGGAAGTGCGGTGGAATGGGCCGGGCAAGAAGAGGATGAGAAACTGCGACATCTACTACGGTGATTGCAACAGGGAGAGGCGCTTATTTGGATGTGGATTTGTTGTTCGAGGCAGACTTAGGCAAAAAGTCTTAAGCTTTGTCTGTAAAAGCGAACGCCTAATAACAATCCGCATCAAGGCTAAATTTGGGAACATCAGCCTGATTTGCGCCCACGCCCCGACAGAGGACAAAGATGACAACAGCAAGGATGACTTCTATGATCTCCTAGAAAGGACCTACGATCAGTGCAACTGAGTGCTGGGTAAGGAAGACATCTTTGCCAAAGTCATCGGGAACATACATCCGATAACGGACTCAGGCTGGTGGACTTTGTCACGGGACTTAATCTCAATGTAGCTAGCACGCGGTTCCCACTCCTCAACATCCAAGAAGGGACCTGGGGTTCCCCTGATCAATCAACCATCAACCAGATTAATCATGTTGCGATCGACGTCAGGCACTCCTCCAGCATTCTTGATGTCCGAACGTTCCGAGGAGCCAACATCGAGTCGGACCATTCCATTGTTGTAGCCACGGTAAGAACTCGGATATGTTCCTTAGCTGACGTCGGAAAGCTAACATCGCAACGGACTGCTAGGATCTTTGCCGATCGAGTCTCCCGGAATCTCTCTCTAAGTTCGTCGCCACCTGCGCAAACAATCGAAGAAGAATGGAGACGTTGTCAAGAAGCCATCAAAGATGCTGCCACTGATGTGCTGGGTTTTACGGCACCACCTAGAAAAAACCCATGGTTTGACAACTAGTGTAGGCTGGCACATGCAGCAAAAATAGAAGCCTTCAAAGCAACGCTGCAACGAACAACGAAGCAACAAAGACGAAGGGACGAGACCCGGCTTCTGGAGAGAAAGAAGAAAGAGCACGAGAAGCGCGCGATCGAGGAGATGGAGAGGTGCTACGGTAGGAACGATGTCCGAAAGTTTTACCAGATGGTGAAACAATTATCCAGTGGATATAAGGTTCGGACAGAAGCCTGCCGGGACGAGAATGGACAACTAGTAGTAGAGTCGCAGTCGATACTGAGAATTTGGAAGAACCACTTCTGCAGACTGCTGAACGGCGATGAAGACACCAATACCGCTGTCAGGCAGAATGTCTCACTCAATACGGACAATGATGGACGAGAATTCCGTCCCCCCGACTAAGACGAGGTCAAGATAGCAATATCAAGACTGAAGTCTAACAAAGCTGCCGGTGCGGACGGACTGTCCGCTGAAATCTTTAAGGCAGCTGGAGATGATCTGATTGGGCGCATGCACCAGCTCGTTTGTAAGATATGGTCGGAGGAGAGCATGCCCGATGAGTGGAATCTCAGTATCGTTTGCCCGATCCACAGGAAAGGAGACCCCTTTGACTGCGCCAACTATATGTCTCCTGAACATCGCTTACAAGATCTTCTCTGCCGTTTTGTGTACTCGCCTGAAGCCGTTTATAAATAACCTGATAGGTCCATATCAGTGTGGCTTCAGGCCAGAGGAGTCCACCTTCGACCAAATCCTCACATTACGGCAGATCCTGGAAAAACTCAAGAAATGCAGATCGACACCCACCAATTATTCGTCAACTTCACGGCCGCGTATGACAGCATGCATAGGGACAAGCTATACAACGCCATGTCTAGTTTTTACATTCCTGCCAAACTCGTCAGGTTGTGCAGGATGACGATGGAGAACTCTCGCTGCTCCCTCAAGGTCGGTAACGAACTCACCGAGACCTTCAATGTCAAAAAAGGTTTTAGACGAGGTCACGTGCGTCATGTGACTGCTTTAACATCATCCTGCAAGATCATCGTGCAAGACTCACACGCCAACACTAGAGGCACGATCTTCCAGAAGTCCGTACAACTGCGAGCATACGCGGATGACATTGACGTGATTGGCAGAACACAGCGAGCCGTCAATGAGGCGTTTGCTGGCATTGAGGCGGAAGCGGCTAAAATGGGTCTAGCGGTGAATCAGGGAAAAACGAAGTATATGCTGTCATCGAGAAAGGACGCACAACATCGACGACTTAGCCAAAACGTTACCATAGGCAGCTATAACTTCGAGGTGGTGAAGGACTTCGTCTACCTCGGCTCGCAAGTAAACAGTACGAACAACACCAGTACCGAGATTAAACGCAGAACTACTCTTGCCAATCGCTGTTTCTTTGGGCTCAAGAGGCAATTGAGTAGTAGAGCCATCTCTCGAAGGACCAAGCTTGACCTTGATCATACCATTCCTGCTGTACGGCGCGGAGGCATGGACAATCTCATAAGCGGATGAGGAAGTCCTTGGTCTCTTCGAGAGAAAAGCTCTGCGTACGATCTTTGGTCCTGTTTGCGTTGACGGTTTCTGGAGGAGAAGATTCAACCACGAACTGTACAGCGACATGAGTCTAGTCAGGCGTCTTCGGATCCAACGCCTAAGATGGCTAGGCCATGTAGAGCGTATGGTCAAATCAGCTCCAGCCCGAAGAGTCTTCGACTCCATACCCGTGGGACAACGCAACAGAGGACGCCCGCGTTTAAGGTGGCGAACCCAGGTGGAGAAGGACCTCAACCAACTTTACGTGCGACACTGGAGACAGCTAGCCAGAGACCGTGCTAGCTGGAGAGGATTGTTGGTTGAGGCCCAGGTCCACCCCGGACTGTAACCCCAAATAAAGAAGAAGAAAGAAGAAGACATTGCTCAAAGAGTATTCCTGTCTAGAAAAAGTTTCTCAAATTCCCCGTTCGGAGTCGGCATTAAACTGTAGGTCCCTTCTTTGGTTGCTGTAGAAGCTAGGCCCAGGTCCGTCTCCGACTGTCGCGTCACGCATATTATATTATTATTATTAGATAGATAGATATTTTATTTTTAATTGCTTCATGAGTCACAATATGTTGTCGCACAATTTACAGAAAATTTAATTTTATAGAGATATGACATATTACTGTCTTTCAACTAGATCACTATCTAATATTTTTTATAGGTTAACATTTTTAACAACTTTGGGACATTGAGCACAGTACACAGATTTGAAAACTTGCATCAAAACACTGGCTGAACACGAAGCAGTTGACTAAAATCAACTTGAACAATGGAGTGAATACAGAGACATGTTACACTGTAACCATAATAACCACATCAATCAGTTTCGTTGAGTTTCGTTTACTTTTGCTTATTCACGGTAAACAAATGTGACATCAGTTTCTCTGTGTAAGAACTCGAAGAAAAATGCATCATCAACTTCCAAAGTGCCCACAATTGCTTCTGGAAACCTAAGCTTTATATTCAAAGCAAAGTTATCGAACTTAACGAAAGTGAACGAAGTAGCCATTATAGTCAATGTGTGTTACTTCTGTGTTTTTGTTGGATATCGTAATGTTGAGATTGAGGTCTCTATCCACCTAGGTGTGTCATTTTCGACACGGGCATCCTTTTGGTCTCATGTCGCTGTACAGCTCATGGTTGGAAATTCCCTCCAAATGCCGTCAAGGCAAATAGGACCAAAGATCGCCCACAGAACTCTTCTCTGAAAGGTACAGAGGACTTTTTTATCCGCTTCGCGTCGTACAGAAAGACTCAGATGATCATTGTCATATAAAAGGTCAGGATGGTCCTTGAATAAGGCTACGTACGTCCATTATGATCTGCTATTAAATAGCTGCAAAGCACGGCACCACCTTTTAGCAGTCTTTGACACCTCTTCAGAGGATGGTATGTTTGTACCAATAATGGGACTAACTGCAATATTTTTATTCTACCCCTTCATCTTCTTTTATTGTTGTTTCTTGTCCTAATCAACCCACAATGTAAAGGATAAACGTAAGTAAAATGACAAATTCGTGTCACAACTGACAGGTGTTTGACAAAATGATGAACACCAAGGGGAGTGAAGAGCTGTTCCATGCCATTTGCGGCAGTGTTTCTGAGAATCAAGCTAATCAAGCTGGTCACTATTTCTCAATTTAAAAATGTTAACTCCCAAAACTAGTTCCAACTAAAGAATCTAGACAAAGTCATCCCATCGCATGACGTGTATTATGACAAAAACCACCATAAACTCATTCATTCCATAAGATATGTTCAAATTTAATTACTTTACATTGAATTCCGCGTTTGGCAATTGAAAAGACTGAAAATAGAATGATACCCACGATAGGGCTTCAAATTACATTCTCATTAACCTTGGCATGAGTCTTCTCCCAGGCACAACGCGATACATTTAATATTTCTCACTCAGAACTTGTTTATTTTGATTTTGATAAAATCAAATGAATTATTCAAACGTTCCTCGTAATAAAATTAGCCCACCCAGAGAGAGCTCTTAGTTGAGATTTGTTAAATAATTGATGACGTACTTAGGCGTTAAGAGCTTAGACTGGTACTTAATTTCAGATACTTTGTTGCCCACAAGATAGTTGCTACAACGATGACTTGTCGGAAGACTGGTTTGAGAGTAGCGTCTATTTGAAATTCCACAATGAAAGGAACTTTTTCTGGAAATCTTATGCCTTTTTAAAGCCGTTAAAGAATCTGTCAAGGCCTCAAATGTTCGCAGATAATCTTAGTTATTGCAAAAATTGTAGCCTCCCACCGAACAGAAATTGCGAGGTTTGAATAAACGTTTACTATAACCTCAATATGCCCTTCCCACCGTGTTTGAAGTGTTTTCAAATGTCATGGCTGTCAATTTCGAGGTGGCCAGCACAACAGCTGTTTGTTGCAAAACATCAGGAAATAAAAGTTTTGAAAAGAACAAGAAGTTGCAAATTTGTAAATAAATTGTTATATTTGAAAAACTGAAGTTAACCGTGTGGGCTTGTTCGGTTTGACAACCTCTCACGGACGTTAAAGACCAAGGCGGTTTCAACTAGCTTTCGCCATAGCGCTGCAGAACACTTTCCTCAAGGAACTCAGTCGTATGCCCATTTCAAATCTACAAAACAGCTGTAGATCGGATCGGTTCATCCCTCGTCCTGTGATCGATCATAGCTCTAGAAAGCGCTTCCAAGACCTTAGCGTAGACTTTTCCCGAGGAGACTTGAAAGAGATTTGCCAAAGTAGTTTGAGAGTCTGCTCCAACTCCCTTCTTGAAAAGAGTGGCAATCACTCTAGTTTTCCAACTACCAAGTGTGTCGCCTAATTCCCAGGCCATCTAAATGACACGAGAGAGACAGAAGACCTCCCTCTTTACCCCTTGCTTAAGCATTTACACCAACTTTTATCGATTCAGTGGCCAAAATGGCTTTCTCCAAAGTTGGACTATTCTCACTCAAGACTATGGGTATGCCATCCACAAGCCCAGAGCAGCTCCGAAAAGTGGTCGCTTCGTCTGCGCAAGATGTCCACCTCACAGGGGGCAACACACTATCTCTGCATTTAACTCGTCCTGTAATGTTGAATTTCCTTCCTTTGAGTGGGCGAATGGTTTGGTAGAAAACCTTTTTTCCGCAGATCTACAGTCGCTTCCCAACTTCTCGCCGAACTTTTTACGGAACGGCTCATGCAGAAATAAAACTCACAACTTTTACTTCTTCTTTCTTTATTTGGGGTAGACCTGGTCTTCAAACAACAAGCCTCTCCAGCAAGCACGGTCTCTGGCTAGCTGTCTCCAGTGTCGCACGCCAAGTTGGTTGAGGTCCTTCTCCACCTGGGTGCGCCACCTTAAACGCGGGCATCCCTGTATACGCTCTACATGGCCTAGCCATCTTAGGCGTTGGATCCGAAGACACCTGACTAGACTCATGTCGCTGTACAGACCGTACAGTTCGTGGTTAAATCTTCTCCTCCAGAAACCGTCAACGCAAACAGAACCAAAGATCGCACGCAGAGCTTTTCTCTTTCAAGGACTTCCTCATCCGCTTTTGAGATTATCCATGCCCCCGCGTGGTACAGCAGGAGAGATGGCTCTACTACTCAATTGCCTCTTGAGCATATAGAAACAGCGGTCGCCAAGGGTTACTCTGCGTTTGATCTCGGTACTGATGTTGTTTGTAGTGTTTACTCCGGAGCCGAGGTAGACGAAGTCCTTGACTACCTCGAAGTAATAGCTGCACATTGTGACGCTCTGTCCAAGCCGTCGATGTTATGTGTCCTTTCTCGATGACAGCATATACTTCGTTTTTCCCTCATTCACCGCTAGACCCATTTTAGCCGCTTCCGCCACAATGCCAGCAAACGCCCTCTTTTACTACTTCCTTTATTATTAGCGAACTTAACGAGCTATTCAAAGATGTGGCTGGAGTCCGGAACGCAAAGATCCCTCGACTACATGGACTAGGCCACGTCAAGCACATGGACACCAATGCTCCAGCTAAGAGGGTTTTCTAATCTGAGCCCCTCGAGAAGAAGATGAAGGCCGAACCTACATTTTGGCCCACGTATGTCTAACAGAATGGTCTTGATGACTTGAGTGCTTGCCGTGGACTTCAAGAATGTATGACAAGTTAAATGATGCTCAGACGTCCTGAGACTTCGTTCAGAACATCATCTTTGTCAGCCACGATTCCCTACTAGACGGCAACATCCTACCACACCACCTAACGACGCCCCATCATAAATGGCAAAAGCAAACAATTCTTTCGTTTTCTCCGCCAAGTTTGAGGGAAATACCCAATTATTACAGCATTCAATTAAAAAACGAAATGAAGGAGTAACAACAATCATGACTGCAGCTCGCGTAATTCCAAGAGAAGTCAAGAAACCCTAGGAATCCGCAAACCGACCGCCGCGCAGTACTTACTCTTTTCCCCATTTCCCATTAAATTCGTTACACCTTGCCCGGGGTTCCGTTTTGTTTATTTATCGTGTTTTCTTTCATTCGAGAAAAACGCGCCTTGACTCATCGCAAAGATGATTAAATTAGACGGAAACAGATAAAAAATTGTAAAAATAATTGTGAGGTCATATTCGCCGTAACGTTAGATATTCTCGTCTTCGGCAGTAGGTTTTTATATTTCCACTTAAGAAGTGAAGAAAACAAAAAAAACGAACAAACAGGAGGCAACTCGTCTTGTACAGCCATTTCGTTTGCGAGGTGTTCTGTGCAGAGGAGTTACCACAATTACTGAAATATTCTAAGTGGTCAAGTCACACTAAACGAGTCATGGGGTCTGATTAAATTTGGCCACGCTCCAGCACAACGGACGTATTGTTGTCTACGGCTTGACAAATTAATCAATTTCACAAAGAGGCGAGGTTCGTCGTTTGTTTTGTTTTGTATTTGTCTGGATAATTACTGAACATGTACATACACTCGGTCGCATGAGTCTGCCTGTACGACGCAAAACAATGGGAAACATCAAATTGAAACGCGTGTATCTCAGCTTATTTAGAACATAGAGAGTCAAGCTTTGTTTTATTTGATTTCTAACATATTTCCCATTATAACTTGTAATTTTACACAGTAATGTTTTTTTTATTGTTGCAGTTGTACGCAGACTTTTGCAGGCGAGTGTACATGTGAGGTCAGGGGTTAGGTGCTTAACATGTTTTCACTTCGCTAACGATGCGGAAATGGGTGCGCAAATGATCCGAAGTGATGATTTCAACTATGCAATTATTGACGAAATTCACAAGAGTCTGATTGACATTTTGAAATGAAACGTTTTGGATCGTGGGGAGTATTACTTCCGTGTGCGATGTCAATATTCGGGTTTCACTGTAAAGGGTGTTCAGCTGGATTTTAAAACTCAAGGCTCCGGCAAATATAATACTTTATGGCTGAAACACAATAGGGCGTTTGCGCTGGTGTTGGCTTTCAACGCACACAATTCAATGGCGTTAGTGAAAAATGAGAGAGGTGAGAGGATTGTAATAAAACTGAAAACGTAAAGGCTCAACTATAATGCGCATGAAGAAACATTAGCTTGTGTCACATTTTAACGAAATGCTTCGTCATGTTTGCGAAAAACACAATAAGCACATGCGCCTGTATCCATCTGTCTGAAATTCTTGCTTTATTTTTTCATTTAATTATAAAAAAGAGACAATTTCTGATGTTTTCATACACATGCATATAAATGTGTAAACGAATTTTAACTCAATATCATCAGATTTGGCCATTTTCAGTTCGAATTATAATCCAATATCAGCTGATTCGCCCATTTTTCATATTTTCTCTTTGATCTGTCAAATTTGCATATGCGCGGTGCTATCGAATTCGCAATAGGTCATGCTTAACGAAACTTTTCTGTGGTTTGTGTACACAATATCCCATCTGCCAAAGTCACACCTGCTTAACGAAATGTTCACAATCATTCGTCGACGACAAGTATAGGTTGGCTCATAGGGGTAGGTGTATTCGCTTACTCACCCATGCGCATTTGACACTAGCTCATGCTCACTCATGCGCATTATAGTCAACCCTTAAGTCCATCGAACGTCATTATTGAACATGTTGAATATTTTTTGACAGATGAGTGCGCTGTGAATTTTTTTGACAGAAAAACTGGACGCATTGACTTTGTTTGTTTTTTCTAAGAAATTTCTGTTTTTATGTTTGTTTTATTACATTTTATGTTATTGAATGATGAGAGTAATAAATAAAGAATTAATAATTGAAAACCGGAAGCAAATTGAGTAATTTTTACAAGTTTAACAGAAATATGAACTTAGGTTTGACAAACATCCGACCAGTTTTGCTCGCCACTGTAGTCCATCGCACGTCATTATTCAAGATGTTGGGTATTGTTTGACAGAGAGTTTTCTTCCAAATTGAGGGTATTTTGTGTCAACTGACCTTTGAGAAATGAGAACAGGTGATCGAAAATAATTTAACGGCAAAAGTCATTTCAAATGAGTGCATCCAGAAAGGCGGCATGGTAAATGTGAGAGAGAACAGCTGATAAATTGAGTATTTATTTCAACGCAGTGCGTCATCGCACTCTCTCTGTAACATGAAGTCGGCTGGCGCAGCTCACTGTTGTGTTTCTGACGCATGGGGATGACAAACAACGCACAGCTGATTTCATTTGACAGTTCCAAGTTTGAATTGAAAATTCAAGTTGTTTTGCTTATTTATTTTCATTTCATTTTATTGTTTTCAAAACACAGAGTCTTCAAGAATTATTATTCTTGTTTTAGTACGGGGCCTAAAATATTACATTAATTGCATACATAAAGTGATAGTGACATGAGAGCATGGTTCTACTACATTATAACTTATTTTACATGCTACCAAATTAAAAAAAGTGTAATTATAGGGGATTAGGGAAGCTAAATTGTCTGTACTCGGGCTTGGACCGTACCTGTGAAGGTAGATGATTCCATAGGTGTACAACATGAATGAAAAAATGCCTGCGCGACGTTAGACATGTATGAGCAGAAGGTTTCAACGTGATATTACGACTCGATCGACAAAAAGTAATTTGTTCATAAAGAGTGTTAGGCTTTTTATTATGAATGATTTTGAATAATAGAATGCATGTTCTATAGTTTAAATATGCCTCCACTTCACATCCAAGGAGTGTGCGAAGTTGTTCGGAGACATGATCAAATCTTCGGAGGTTAAAGACATATCGTGCAGTCGCGTTGTTTGCTTTCATCAATTTTTGCAGAGAAGAATCATCACTGGCAGAAAATAATTCACAGCCGTACGTTAAGATTGCCACTGTGAGTGCTTTGGCAAGTTCTAATTTTACATTGATTGGGAGTATAAATTCTCAACAACCTCTATATATGTCTATTTGATCAGTCCATGTTAGTTCACTATTACACATTATACCAAGATTTTTAACACAGGTTACACATTCGACTGGAACGGAGTTAAGTTGTATGGAGAGAAAGGGATGTTGTTTTGAAAGTTTGAAGAGCGAGAGACCATTTTCTCCAGCCCACTTTGTAATTGAGCTCAAATCCTCATTTAATTTTGCAACTGAATCTTCAACCATACCAAGAGGAAAACTTAGGTAGATTTGAAAACCATCTGAACATATATGGCATTTTGCAATAAGACAGCACTTTAGGAAGATCATTAATGAACATTGAGAACAATAACGGAGCAAGTATAGAACCTTGAGGTACCCCAATGTGAACATCACGAGAGACGCCAGTTTTGAGTTATACAAGACAGCTTGAACACGATTGGTAAGATACGAGAAGATTAACTTATTAGTGGGATTACTAAGGTTACATTGGGTGGACAGTCTGTGACAAAGTATTGACGGGTTAACGCTGTCGAATGCTTTCGAAAAGTCAAGTAAGCCTAGTAAGGTTGTTTTATCTTCGTCAACAGCTATTCGTATATCGTCGGTTACTTTTATCAAGGCTGTAACACAGTTATGTTTTAGGCACAATTAAAATGTGTATTTGAATATAAATACTCAATTTTTTATCTATTTTGAACGTGTCTTCAACGAGAACCAACTTCCAAACTTTAACATAAAATTTGAATTCTCTCGAAATGTCACAATGCGAGGATTGTCAACGCTGAAGGAGAAAGAAAAGTTAAAAGTTGAGTAACTATATCCATCGCGTGATCGTCAGCGTTGTTCTATGTGTCACCTCACATAAGAACACATGTATTTTATGTATCTGTCAAAGTATTGCTGACGCTCACGCATGTAAAGTATTCTACGTGGCGGAGCCTTCACCCCATTGCTGCAATGTGGAATTTTGACAATACTCGGTGTGTTACGCCGAAGAATAATGCTTCTTTTCTTCTTGTGCAAGGCTAATCCTCTAATGCCTATCACCGCCTCTAGGCGGGGTATACCTTTGTTTGCAAGTGTGAAGTGGTACCTTCCCAATTTTTATCGCAACTTTAAAAGCTTTTTTTTTATTTTAGAGCAGACTTTATGACCTAGCCAAACGTGACCTAGCCAAAGAGGTGAATGTAGTCCGGAATGCAAAGATCCTTCAGCTATATGCACTAGTCCACATCGAGCGCGTGGACACCAATGCTCCAGCTAAGAGTGTCTTGAAAGCCGAGTCTCTCGGTTCGCCCGAGTTCTAGTTTAATCATTGCACTTACCGTTGCAATATATTTATTGGCTGTAGTTCGTTTTGTTTCCAAACTAAGTTCGTTTAAAGTCGAAAAAACCACTTTTTGGACGAAAATAAATGTTTTTGTGCAGACAAGACCAAAACCAAAAAAACAAAAAAAGGATATTTTTTTTAAATCAAAGTGGAGATATAAAAGTAAATGCAGTATTAGGAGTAATACTTTTCTCTTTTCAAATTTCTCTCGGACATTAAGTCCCTGGATACATGCAGGCCAGTCTCTGCGCGCGATCAAGTGTCTTACAGTTGAGAGCTTGTTTTAGTACTGACCATCAAACAGTACGAGGAAATAGAGGTAAAAAAAAAAGGTTGTGGTCCCATATGGCTTTTTCGCAGCTGAAAAGGGCAGAAGGGGCCTTCTTGACCCTTTCAAGCGGTTGGTTGTAGAGTAGTGCTGCTCAGCGTGCGAGGGCTTTTGTTACTTCTGGTGAATAGTACAAGGTTAACGCTACGGCCGTATGTTTGTGTACATTCTTCCAGATTATCGACTTGGCCTGATACTGGGTACTTCCGCTACGGCCGTATGTTTGTGTACATTCTTCCAGATTATCGACTTGGCCTGATACTGGGTACTTCCGATGGCTTAATGTGAGCGACCTCTGGTGGCGGGGTAAGTGGCTTGATGGGGATTCGTTCATGATGGAAACACCAAGTTTCCAGGTGTTAAAGTCTTAGTGAAAACAGATCCATTTTTTTTTCATATCGGGATATAAAAAGGGACTAGTCAGGTATTTTTATTAGGGATGTGTAGACAAAATTAAGTTAAAATAATTTTTACTTTTGCACGCTACTGTTAGTATACATAAACGTCAACATTCCTATGCTGTATATGTTCATGTAAATAACATAGTCTGTGGACTGCGCTGATCTGATCGGCTGATTCTACTGACAACTCTCCACTAGCTGTAAAGTATAGCAAATAAGGAGCCTGTCACTGATCCTCGAACTGAGACCTACGCCTCTGTTTTTTTATTCGACAAACGCCTCTTACAGATGCTTGTGAAGAAGATTTCCCCCGAACATCATCCTCAACATTTTATCCCTACTGATACCAGACGACAGTACCTATGCCGGAGTTGCTTACAGTAAACCTCGCTCCTTTTTTTCCAACGAATGCTACAAGTAGGTGTTAATGATGCTCTCAGATATGAATTGCTTGGTTATGATCAAACATCACATTGGACTAGGGATTTTTTATGAACTTTCCTTTTACACCATTCATCTTCTTCTTCCAATCGCGCTACAGTCCGAGGTGGACCTTAGCATCAACCAACAAGCCTCTCCGGCTGGCACGATCTGCAGCTAGCTGCCTCCCATTTCACACGCCAAGTTGGTTTTCTTTCAGAAATTCATGACATATTTATTCATGACATATATATATATTTTCTTTCAGAAATTCATGACATACTTACATACTAGACAAGAATGCTTAAGACTAGTTGTTTCTAACTTACTTACCCTCGGCGGGCACTCTAAGCTAAGCTTAATCTTATCCTGTCTTTTCTTAAATAAATGTATGGATTTCTAGTTTAAGTTGGTTAAAGTCCTCCTCCTCTTGTGTGCGCAATTGGTATCGTGGGTGCGCGAGTTGCGGCACCTGCCTGCACGCCCATCGCACCCGTCGCCCCCTGACCGGCCAACACCAACAACGATCATCTATGGAACAACACCCGACGCCCCTTCATCCTCACACGCCAACGACGACGACGTTCACCTGTACTACGACACCTGCCGGCATGTGTACCAGCAAATATAGTTCGGCAGTGCCCCCTCATCGTCAAACGCATAATCAACTGCAATGTCAGCGTCTGGGACGCCGTCGGCAATAGTCCCATGAATTAATTTTTTGTAATTGCACAGGTGACCGCATGAACTGTAACTGTCAGCGTTTGGGACTCTTCCGTCCTAAATAAAGTTCATGGCGAAAGTGTAAATTAAATTCAATAGAATAAATCCGTCTTTGTCGGTCATTACTTGAAGCAAATTGTTTTTTTTAAAGCAAACCCGCGTGGGTCTCGTTATTCGCGCGTCATGTCACACAGCCTATGTCGCAGCCAATCTCTTGCGCACAAAATTCCCAACAATCCGTCAACTATTCTTTTAAGGCCGATATCATCACTGCAATCCGTGAGCTACAGCCCTAGGTCTTGTGAAAAAATGCGCTACTGCGAAGCCAGCCACTTGAGCGCCCTTGTATTTCATATTCAATGGGAATGTTTGTTCTTACTCAAGGAAAACATTTAATTTTCTTCATTTTATTGCATTTTTAAAAAGGAACTTGTATTTGGCCCACCCTGTACATTATCCCACAAGAGACTTGAAGTGCAATTGAGTAACTCTTCGAATGAACATTCAAACAAACCCCGCCGGATTTGTCCACTTGTCAAAATTACTGAGAGCACCCTGTATCTTGGAAACCGTTAAATACCCCCCCCCCCCCCCCCCCCCCCCCCTCCCACTGGCACTCTGATCTAAATGAAGTTTCTTCTATGTCGCTCACATTTACCATAATCCATAACCAACGCTGAAAACAAGAATTCACTTATAATGAAATTTGATTACGATTTCATTAGGACTATAAACGATAGTAAAGAATGAAGCGAACGTCGGCAACGAACCCCAGATTCATGGATTTGCATCTGATTACTCTCGGAACGTTCTTCAAAGCCACAATAACCAAAAGCACGTTCGTCCGTGAACTATACTCAACGATCAGCAATCTCCGGAATGGCACAAATTTGCACGCTTAAATGGATCATAACACATTTTGGGAACGACGTTTGACGGAAAGAAGTCCAAGCTAAATATTCAGAGCGATCGCTTTGCTTCTTTTGCCTTAAATGTTAACTGTGTTTATGTTTTGCAAAAAAAAAACGTTTCCTTATGTGCGAATACAGTGGGCAAGAGATTTATTCGCACACGAGGTTTTTCGACGGTTAAAAGAACGTATCTTAACTCGACGGTGGTTGTTGGAGATGTGGATACTACCAAGGCGCCCAGAGTTTCATTGGAATATCCAGAAAGTAATTGCGACCCATGTCGACATTCATTGCGGCCCTTAGATGGGTAGGTAGGTAGAAAGTGGCTTTAATACATTTAGGACAAAGCAGGCAGATTGTATCGCCACGTGGGTGGTCCAAATTAAAGAGGGTTGCCGTAAATTATGACAGCCAGGCCGGTTTTCTCAACAAATTTTAGCAGTGCACTGACCGGTACTTTGCGGGGGTCGTTAAGATTGTCGGGGAAATAGGAGCCCGTATTGGCTTTCTGCACTGGCTTTACTACAGAGCCCTTTCGTAAACTACAGCTTTTGTTTTGCCCGGAGTTGTAGTATAAGTAAACAGAACTACTAGGTTAACTACACGTGAACATGATACACAAATGAAGAAAACATGAAACGCTTAGTTTTCACACACACACAACATAGAAAAACTAACTAATGAGTGGAAACACCCTTTTGTTCACCAAAAGTTAAACACAACTTTGGGATTTTTCTCTTCAACTTCTGGATTTGCTTTCATTCACTCAAATTTTATGGTTTCAACTCTCAAATTACAACTCATGAGTTTATCAACTCCTCATTTCTCATGAGTTTCTTCTTATCAACTCCTCATTTTCTCAACTGACGGAAATAGAAGAAGTTAAGGGATGAAATCTGGGATTTTGCTCTTTTTCTCTCACTTTCTTTTCTTCGATTGTCGTAGTTGCCTGCTACAAGATGGGAGATTGTGTATGTTATCGTAATGCTGCTCGTACTAATATAGGATGCATTGCCGTGAAACGAGAGAAGATACTACAACGAGGTCATACAGCTAGAGCGATGAACTCGGGCTTACTACCCTACCATAAAAGTGGTACGTCACAATGGCTTCGTTCCCCGAGAAGCTTTTCTCCATAACATACCGGCAGTAACTGAAAACCAGAGTTAATGGAGGAAAGAGATATGCAACCATTATCTTTGCTGAAAGCATTCGCTTTCGATTCTCCTTCTCATAGTGCACACGAACAGCACACAATGTAAATTGAAAGTAGAAAATGAAATTGTGTGTGGGAATTGACAAAAATATCCCAGCGGATTGTAAATTTCAGACTGTGCGTTGAAATAGTGGATAAAATCAGTTTTCAACTCGCCGAGTTGAGACCAATCTGGAAGTTTGTCAACTAACAGTTTTCCAGGAAGTTGAAAATTGTGAGCAAAACGACCCTAAATGTACTGAAATTCATGTGTTTTTTCACCCATGCACAACGCACCCGATTTTTTTTTCAGACAAACCATATAATTGACCAATACCAAAGATGTGTGAAAGTTTGATTGAAATCGGTAAAGGCGTGAATCGGCGACAAACAGGCTCAATTTTGTACATTATTGGGTGGGTCGCCGTGTCGTAGTGGTTTAGTGCGTCGACTCCTAAGCAGAGGGTGTCAGGTTCGATACCCGAATTTACCACCTCTCATATTTCACGGCTCCACCTCTTTCGAATCACTGACAATGCTCAAAGAGTGTTCCTGTCTAGAAAAAGCTTCTCAACTACGCCGTTCGGATTCGGCATTAAACTGTAGGTCCCTTCCACGCGTGAAAGAACAATAGCACGCACAACACACGTAGTTGCTGAGGAGCTAGGCCCAGGTCCACCTCGGACTGACGCGCCATCCATATTATATATTATTACTATTAAATATAGTCCGGTGTAGTGCACTCATCGGTGGCTGCAGTGATGAGTCCGCTTCGCTGATGTCCATTTCAGATCCTTGTCTGGCCAATTCGTCTGCTCTTTCATTCCCTGCTATTGAGCTGTGGTGCGGGACCCATCAGAGTTTGGCAAGACAAAGTGGCTTAGCACTCAATGCCGATGAGCTGGAAGCCATGCACTGATGGGCCTTAGTCGGTTGGCTTCAGTGCAGTCTGGTTGTTAACAGAGATGGTGATCTCTGATGGTGGGATATCGGTTGTTTGAATGTGCTTGGCTGTTTTCTCTATTGCCAGAATGTCTGCTTGGGAGACACTGCTTATATCAGGGAGTCTAAATGATTCCTGTCTGTGCAACGTGTCCGAGTAGAGTCCGGCAATCTGGTGGTCCGTGAAAACGGCGTTCGAAAGCCAGTTGTTTCTGTCGGGAAACGGAATGGAAATTTTAAGGGAGAAGTCGTTATAGGGAGATAGAAACCGCGAGGCTTCTGGAATAATGTCTCGTTCCCAAGTTGTCTACTAGGTTGATTATGGCCGCATGTCCATAGTTGGATTGTTACCACAGAAAGGAGTCCTCTAGTCTGAGTGCGCTTTATTCGGGGCAGCCTTTTATGAACAGGTTCAAAGGAAGGAGACGAAGTATCATGTACCTCCTAAAGCTCCATTTTTACAAATAGCGGCTGACCTTTGTACTTTGTTCATATAGCTTTTCGTGTTTGCGGCAGTCCACCAGACTAGGGCCCCCAAAGGTTTTAATGGGTCTGATGATTGCTGTGTACATGCAATGAATGATGTAAGGTCGCAAGCCTTCCTCTTTTTCCAAGCGTAAAAAGCATTCAATCCTTTCTTCGTCCTTTCCCCCACGTTACTCTTCTACGTAAGTTTGGAGTTGAGATTGATCATTTATACTTAGCCTCCATTGTTTGGGTGGAGTTCCATTTAACTGTGGGAGAGTAAATATCGGGATTTTCCTTTTCCTGGTAAACGAACTCTACTTGCTAGTAGCTGGTCTATTAATTCTGCAAGTCCTGTTTCCACGTTGAGTTCTGCCATTCTAATTGAGTGCAGGTACACGTTGTTGAAGGCTTCTTCTATATCTAGAACAGCTACCATGGTATATTCTTTGCAGTTTAGTGACTTCTCTCAACTGCTCCCTCATTGCGGCCCATACCGACACGAGTTTCTGGACACTGTGGTATTTCTGGTGAGGCCCCCTAGGCCAGACATCCAATTTCAATTAAAACAGTCTTGCGACGTGTACTCCCCTGTGTACCTCATAGACACAGCTTCATTGAAGAGCATAAATTATTGTCCGCTGTCACTCTGTTTACACACTTAATAATTACCTAATAGACGGTAATTAAAATCGCCGAGAATTAAAGAAACAAAAACAAGCGAACGCATTCGCTTTTAATTGCACCAGATAAGCCCGGTCCGGTCCGGGCCGCAATAGAAGTGTTTAACATTCTCTTAATTTGAATATTTTTATGAACTCCACAGCGAACCGTTCGTTCTTCACGCTTGCCCCTGTCGAGTAACAACGCCCTCCCTCCCTCGTTGCTGGTTATGCTTCTGAACCAACGACCCTAGGTGCTCTCCCTGGAAGATACCAATCGCAATCGTACGATTTCTTTCGTCGTTTCCACTTCTTAGAAGCCTTTCCCCTAGAGACAAGTGAAGTTTTGTAATTCCCCAAACGAATGTGATGTAAACGCTTTTGTTTGCTGCCACAACAAGAGGTCATTGCTCGCGGAAATTCATTGCTCACGCCAAGAGAGTACTTAAACCACGGTGATTTGATTGGCCTCGGAGTTAAGTCGCCTTACTCGCTGGGAACCAAACCCCACCGCAATGAGACGAGGTTGACTTGGAAAAAGAAGAAGTGTATTTAAAAAATATCCACATTTGTTACAGATTCGTATACGAATTCGATATGTTGCCGAAGCAAGGCGAATTGTTCTGGAAGAGTTCACTGATGTTGAGAAGATTCAAATAGGTGCACGAGACCGACGCCAGGACTCCGAATCCAACCACAGACGACGTGAGTGACAGTTTACACGGGCAGCTTCTGCACAGCCTTCTCACTTTCTCCCAGGCAGCGGCCAAGGTGCTCCTTGCGTTGGTCTCCTTTACCGAGTCCATGCCCTCGTAGTTCAGGTCGATCGGGAGACTCCCGTAGGCAGCTTGCTTTATGATCCGATGCCTCACTCGCTCCATTTGCCGGATCTTGCGGTACAGCAGCGGCGGAAGGATGAACATAAGCGGGCCGGTTATCGTGCCGCCCACAATTCCAACGAGCACACTGAAATTCGGCACGAATTCGCCCAGAAGAACTTCGAGGCCAATCAAAGTTGACCGGATGATTACCCGCTTTCCCGAGAAACCTGAAACGAAGAACACTCGTGAACTTTTTCAAACCAACGATTGCATCGCACTCACTTTCTGGAACCCGAAAGTAGTTCTCGACGTGCAGGAAGAGCGCCGAGCTGCCGACAACCGACGACAAACACAGCTGCAGCGATATGAAGAGAATGGCTATGTACAGGGGGACACTGCGCGGCAGCATCTCCAGGATGTTTGGCGTGACCAGCGATCCAAATTTGTACGCAGCAATCAAGGTCGTGACCAGCACCAAGAAGATGGAGCCTGTGTGAGAAAAGTCGATTATGTTGGATTTCAGTTTAAAAAAAATACGACTTCTTACTCAGAATGCCACCCAGCGAGGCCCACCTTATCTGCTCCTTGTGCTTCATGTCCATCTGTATCGTCAGCACCATCGAGTGTATGTCAAATTGAAACGCCAGTATGCTGTATCCACCCAGGATGCTAAAAAAAGAAGGAAACTCTACACAGGGTGTTGTTAGTTTACTCTGCAGTTAATCAATTTGTAAGATGTTTTTATAAATGTTTAATCTACGGTTGCCTGAACACCACCTTTTACCGTGAGCGCCCTCTGTGACTCACTCAGTCAACTGAACTGGACCTTGGGCAGATCCTCGATCGTCTAGTCCTCTTTCGGAAGCTGAAGCCCTTCAGTCTTACCAGGCAAACACAAATTATAATCGCCCACATAATTTTTAATAAAATAAATTGTTTAAAAACTAAACCACATTAAACACTAGCTGCAACCAGTTCCAATGACGCATCATTTCATGTCAAAAATTTGCCGCTACCACTCATCGGAGCGGAGGGATCCCCCAAAGAAGGACTTAATTTTGAAAAATCATCTATATCTCGAAAACGGTGCATTTGGCGGCGTTGTCACTTCTTATGAGAGCTTGGCTCTATAAATCGAATAAAAACTGCCCAAAGCGCGTTGCTACGCATTTTAAGAAAAAGAAAATAAAACTGATACCAAAACTTCAGGGTTAGGTCAGGGTTAGGTTAGGGCTAGGTTAGGGTTAGGTTAGGGTTAGGTTAGGGTTAGGTTAGGGTTAGGTTAGGGTTAGGTTAGGGTTAGGTAAGGGTTACGTTAGGTTTAGGTTAGGGTTAGGCTTGGGCGATTGCCACCACTGTAGAATTTGTGGCCCACTTAGATCCTGGTTAACCACACGGGTGGCGCAGTGGGTTAAGTGCCTGCCCCTGGTTAGCGAAGCATCCGGTTCGAATCCCAGTGAAAGCAAAGTTAGTAGGCTTCTACCTGGTTTTCAAATCTGCTCCAGTCGTTGGGATCAAATTAAAGGCACTATCACTGGAGTAGTCAATCAGTGGTAGTAGTCTGACTGTGGGTATCACAATGAAGCAACATCTAAGTGTGCTGTGATGACTTCACTAACAGCCCAACTACCTAACCTAACCAAGATTCTGGTTGGATCCTTTGTGCTATCACTACCCGGTGCTTTCCACCGGCTCCTTTTAAAAAGGACTACACTAAGGAAAATGAAATAAACCTAGAGACTGGCTAATGGTATTCCCTTGGCCTACTTTGACAAGTCCACTCCTGTGCTGGTTTACATCCAATTAGTTTTTCTGGGTTAGTCTAGGTTTCTGAACAAGTAGTTTCCGAGCATGTCTTTTCTAGTTTTTGCAAGAGCTGGACAAGTGCCGAGGAGATGAAGCGTATTTTCTTCCTCCTCCTCGTCTCTACAGCTTCTGCAGTAGTTGTTGTGGGGGGCTCCCATTCTTCTGCCATGGACACCGAGAAGGCAGTGGCCGGTGATAATGCCCACTACGTTCCTTATTACATTCCTGTTTAGTTCTAGGAGTGTATTTGTTTTGTTTGGATTTAGTGAGGGCCAAATAAGCCTCGTAGTCCTACGTGTATCTAATTCCATCCATCTCCGATTAGCGGCGTCGACGGCATCTGTAAGTAACATGGTATTTATTACTTTTTTTTTATGGTTTGCAATGGATGTGGAATCTTTTTCAAGATACTGGTAACCCGTGGTACCAGCATGAACGATTCACGGGATATTGTTCTCCTTTTTCCTCGCGCCTACATCCTTAACCACACCTCACACAACACCCTTCCATTCTCCCCGCGGAACTGCCGTTAGGCATTACTTCGCGGGGCTGGTTAGCATATCACACTATGTGATCTATATTTGCTAATTCGGCTTTCCCTTCTCTTTCGAGCCTTCTAGCTCAATCTGCACACTTGTAATAAAGGAACAGGTCACCAGCCATTTGTCAGCTGACTCCGTCATATGGGAGCTCGGGAGTTGGTAGACTTCCTCTCGCTACGGCAAAGCGTCTGCAATGGAATATTGAGTGCTGTGTGTCTTCATCTTCGCCCGGGTATTCTGGAAAGGTGGGTGAGCTGTCGTGACCGAATCTGTGTCTTTCCGGTAACCGCCATGGCCCGACGGTGCCCTCGTCTGTTTTTGGGACATCTGTGTAGATCTCCAGGTAGCCTGGTTTTCTTACCAGATTTTTTTCCTAATCTTCTTTGTCTGGGACAAACGCAGCCAAAAGCCTTGCCGCTGGCTTTAGGAAAGCCACCCACGCTCTTCAAAACTGTAAGGGTAACCTGGTGACTGACCCGCAGGGAATAGTGGATGTCATTAAGCAGCACTTCCAATAACTGCTTAACGGGCCCGACCAGGAGAGAGTGATAGGGAATCAAGAAATCCCAACTCCAGTCGATTAAGTAGTCCTCGCACCTAGCTTTGAAGAAGACGGCAGAGCCATTAAAAGGCTGACAAACAACAAAGCCGCAGGCTCAGATGGCTAACCGCTTATCTTTAAAGCTCTTCAAGATCGGTGGCGATGTTCTGGTAGGGAGCATGCACCAGATCATCTGTAGAATTTGGGAGGACGAAAGCATGCCCGATGACTGGAATATCAGCTCTATATCAGCCCCATCCACAAAAAAAGCGATCCTACCTCTTGCAACAACTTTAGGGGTATATCCCTGCTCAACGTCGCCTACCTACCCTACACTGTCCAGTGTACTGTGTGAACGTCTAAGGCCGTTTTGCAACGTACTAATCGGCATGTATCAGTGCGGCTTCCGGCCCGCCAAATTGACTATAGACCAAATCTTCACACTAAGGCAAATCCTGGAGAAGACCAGCGTGTTTCGGATCGATACCCGCCATCTCCATACGACAGCCTTCATCGCAAGAAGCTATTCCATGCGATGGCCGAATTCGGAATCCCGAGAAAACTGATCTGATACTGAACTGATAACAAATACGCGATGCACCGTGCAGTTCGCCTCGCAGTTCGTTTGAAACCTGCCCCGGATTTCGGCAAGGGGATGCGAGAAGATAGTGCGAATGGCTGTAAACACGGAAAGCACTATCTTCTACAAGGCAGTACAACTGTTGGGATATGCAGACAACAACGCGTTCCCAACGTGCCGTAGTGGAAGCATTTACGGCAATTGAAGAAGAGGCGAAGCGAGGTGGTCTTAAGGTAAATGAGGATAAGACGAAATATATGCTGTCGAGCAAGATACGATCTGTCACACACCAGGACACTTGTGAGGAATGCAAATAGAGGAGAAGACACATCCGCGAACTCTGCGAGCTGTACCAGGATGTGGATGTAGTCCGGAAGGCAAAGATTCGTCGACTGCACTGGCTCGGCCACATCGAGCGCATGGACAACAATGCTCCAGCTAAGAGGGTCTTCGAGTCCGAGCCTCCTGGTTCTAGAAGGAGAGGAAGACTGAATCTCCGGTATAAGGACCAAGTAATCGCTGATGCAAGACAGCTTGGTCTTGATGACTGGAAGCAGCGTGCCCAGGACCATCAAGAATGGAAAGCAGCTATCGCTCAGGCTCGGACCATGCATGGGTCGCCAGCCTCATAAGTAAGTAATGCTAATCCATGATCTTGACATCGGGGTGTTCAGATGCGTGTGTTCGTTGTTGGTCCTCTCAGGATTGGGTGGTGGTGGTGTGGCAGCCTATTTAGCCGCGATGCTGACTGCTATCACTGCTTTGGTAGAAGCGGTACAGTCCGTTGGTTGATGTTCGTTGGAATGTCTGCTCGTTGAACAGATTCAATGCGTTGAGGAATGGATGTCTGGGGAATGTGCTCAACTCCCTGGTTGCATTATTTGGATGGTTTCGGATGTCGTGCAATTGCCTCTAGAACAGTGTCATCATGTATTTCTGCAGGGGGATGATGCGTTCTGCTTCATAAAGCCTCCTGTTGCTAGGGTAATTCTGACGGTCTCTGTCATAGTTTACACGAGTGCATATTCGGACTATCTTCCTTTCTAAGATCGAAAGCTTCTCCATGTAGGTCTGGGAGTTGGAGTACCATATAGGGAGCCCACACGCTATAATTGGCCGAATGAGTTGCTTGTATTTAGTAGCAACTTCGTCTTCTGGCTTAGTCCATTTTGTTTTCGCATGAGAGGGTAGATACGATGAAATCCAAAGTTGGCCTTTCTAAGAGTCAACTTCGAATGGTGTCTCAAATGATTTTTATCGAGAAATCGAGACTTTAGTAATCGATAGTTAGTTTGATAAGTAAGTTAGTAATTAAGTAAGTAAGTAAGCAAGTAAGTAAATAAGTAAGTAAGTAAGTAAGTAAGTAAGTAAGTAAGTAAGTAAGTAAGTAAGTAAGTAATTAAGTATGTAAGTAAGTAAGTAAGTAAGTAAGTGAGTAAGCAAGTAAGTAAGTGAATAAGGATGTAAGTAAGTAAGCAAGTAAGTAAGAAAGTAAGGATGTAAGTAAGTAAGTAAGTAATTAAGTATGTAAGTAAGTAAGTAAGTAAGCAAGTAAGTGAATAAGGATGTAAGTAAGTAAGCAAGTAAGTAAGAAAGTAAGGATGTAAGTAAGTAAGTAAGTAATTAAGTATGTAAGTAAGTAAGTAAGTAAGTAAGTAAGTAAGCAAGTAAGCAAGTAAGTAAGTAAGTAAGTAAGTAATTAATTAAGTAAGTAAGTAAGTAAGTAAGTAAGTAAGTAAGTGAGGAAGTAAGCAAGCAAGTAAGTAAGTGAGTAAGGATGTAAGTGAGGAAGTAAGCAAGCAAGTAATTTAATAAGTATGTAAGTAAGTCGGTAAGTAAGGATGTTAGTAAGGAAGTAAGTAAGTAAGCAAGTAAGTAAGTGAGTAAGGATGTAAGTAAGGAAGTAAGTAAGTAAGCCAGTAAGTAAGTAAGTAAGGATGTAAGTAAGGAAGTAAGTAAGTAAGTAAGTAAGTAAGTAAGTAAGTAAGTAAGTAATTAAGTAAGTAAGTGAGTGAGTAAGTGAGTAAGTAAGTAAGTATGCAAATCAGAAAATACAACAAAAAAAACCCTTGCACAAGTTCAATATCTTCAAATGTACACCCATCACATTTTTCGAATACAAAAAAACATGCCTATAGAAATTGCCAATAGCGCGTATTTTCTCGTGGAGGGAAAAAAAAGGGAATAATAAATTTCTTACTTTTAACATGATAGCATATTTTGACTTTTTGGGCGGGACAAGCGGGACATTGAATTATTTCACGGGACAAAATCTTCCGGTGGGACGCATGCGGGATAAATGTCGTTTACCGGGACGTCTGGCATCTCTAGTCTCCTTTACCTACGTATCTTTATTCACTTAAAAATAATTCAAAACAATTTCCTTTTGGATTGCGTATTTTAAAAAATCTCTTTTTTCATCCCTTCCATAGCAAGTAAAAAAAAAACTCTACTTACCGCTAGTCATTTCATAAAACGGTCTCCGCGAACCCTCTGCTTTAAGGATACAATACCACAGGAAGCCAATAGCACCGGCCACCACTAGGACAGAGATGACAGCCAAACCCCTTTGGACGATTACCAAAAATGAGTGAACAAAATGAATTGGTTCGGAAACAAAAATAGGTTTACCTCATGTTTTTGGGACTTCCAAACCACATCAGGGGACAGATTAGGATGCCAATTATTACAAGCCAGTAGCAAAAGGAAAAGTAAAAGTGCCCATCACTTATCCGATGTCCAATCAATTGGAGATTCTGTGAGGCAACCACCAGGCTTGGAATTCCGGTTGCGAAAATGCTCAAATCGAGTAGAATCGTTACCATCAGACTGACGTGCTTCCCGTACACCATGTCGCTGATTGCAGCATAAGGATATCTGAAATGTGAAAAAAAAGGATTTAAAAACAAGCTCGAAGAGAGATGAAAATATGATGGATTTCTGTGAACGGTAGCAGATGTTGGCCCGGACTTTGAAAACCGGCGAGTCTTAAACGGATTGATTTATGAAACGAGCGTGTGACGTGACGTGATACATGTATTTACGTGATGTACGGCAATGTACACATTTTTATTTTTTTGTTGAAGCGATTCCATTGTGAATGGTCCTCGCAGGGTGATGAATGTTTTATTGAAAAAATGCATTTTTGTTCTTGTTTTTAAATCATTGTAGAGTCCATGAATTGATTTGGCTTTGTCTGTGTATCAGCTTCTGACAGACATATTTTAGGAGACAGAGAAATAAAGGGTGACCAGGTGGGGTTTTTCCAATTTGTATGGTTCGGCTGTCGACCGTGTGAATGACATCCAGCTGTCAAAGTTTTCAGTAAGATTTGCCATTGCATCGCTCATCGTTTCTAATGCATGTCATGGCTTATGTGTGCAGGCAATTCGTCGCAACGTGTAGAATTTTTGTGCCATGGCCCCATTTGGGGCCAGGTCTGAATGGAGGCAGGATGCGAACGAGGGAATCAGGCAGAACTACGAGCGCCCAGTTAATGTCCCTGTGAGTCATTACGGATGTGTGGGGGGGGGGAAGTCGTCCATTGCACTAACCAGTGCGTGCGGGGATCAAGAGGCAGCAAACAAGGCTTAGGATGCAAGGCGACTTAGGAGGCAAGGCGACTTAGGAGGCAAGGCGACTTAGGATCGGCACGTGAAACATTCTCATCCCTGGAAAGGATCTCGAGCCAGTTGACGAAGCTGTCAGGTAGGTTCGTAGGGTGCCCTAAGGGCACATTGGCCGCGGTTCCCTTAGACCAACGTTTTTTGTCCTTGTGCCCAGGCTTAGGAGCTACCGTGAGAACTACAGCAATTCTAAAACTGCTTCTGCAAAAATGTTCGGTCGCATCGCATGTGTACCTAGGGCACAGTGCCCGGTAAGGACTCCTGCTAGTTGCGACTAACACCGATCAATGACGTTGATCTCTTCTTGTTCAGCGTCGGCCATGGGGTGCTTGCTGTAGCTGCTGTGTTACTGGCTTTATACAGAGCATCATATTCTAGCTGGGAAAAATCTCTGGCAATACTGTACGCACATACGCTCTTGAGCTCCCTTCTTCTTTAGGGAGCGTACAGTATTGCCAGAGATTCTCCCAGTTCCGAGCACTTCTTCACGAGACTTTTCATTTCCTTTGAATTTCTCAAAGCATATTTCGTTGACGCTTTTTCTGGACGGTTCAACCAGCTTCGACGTTAGGATGTCTGATTCAATGGCTTTGATTGCCGCTTGAATATCAGAAGAGATGGTGTCGGATCCGCCGGTAACGCTTTGATCTTTCAGCGCTAGCGACGCCTTATGTATGGCAGCCAGTTTGGCTGCAGTTTGCAGCGTTTCACTTAGTGCCTGTCTTTAAGCCACCGGTGTATAGGGCGATCCCCCCCTCTGCTGTCGCCATTCGTTCCTTCCAAAAAAAAAAGAAACTCTTTATCGGAGCCAAGGGGATGGTGGCAGGTAATCTGCATGTTTTGTGCTGTCTTCCAAATTTATAGTATGCCAGCGTGGCCATATGTTTACTCCTTCCAATATCCTGCCTCTCTGAGACTCAGGGCCAAGCAGGCTCCTACTGAATCCGTCCTTTTCCAAAGTCTTTATGATTTCGTCAACCACTAGGATCCAAAGGACAGGTACTCCTCATGTCACCTTCCACGTGCCCCATAGATTGCCCAGCGTTGACTTGAGCCAGGTATCATTTGGATATCGTGGGCATCTCTTCGACCAAAGGACAGGTACTCCTCATCTCACCTTCCACGTGCCCCATAGATTGCCCAGCGTTGACTTGAGCCAGGTATCATTTGGATATCGTGGGCATCTCTTCGACCAAGCAAAGGGAATCTAGAACTTCAGACCTATCGTGCAATTTATTCTGTTAGGAAGTAGGGTCGGCTCAACTTTGACTCTGCTTCAGGTGTATGCACCTAATCTGGAGTCAGTGTACTCGGCTTTCATGGACGAAATAGAAGCTGCCCTTGATAGGGTAGCGGAAATGGATATCTCCTGGTGGATGTAACGATGAGGGGAAATTAGTGGGCCTCTGCTTCTCGTGGCCTGTAGATCTGCCATCCTCGGAGCCCTGTGCTGGGATTGCACAGCTCCGAAAAGAACTCGCTTTATTTGCGCAAGATGTCCACTTCACTGGAAAGCACCACACCATCTTTGGATTTGACTCCTTTGACTTCTCGACGAGCTTCTTCCAGTACTGCTGTCTAACTGCTCACAGAGCGAAGACGAAATTGCAAATTGGCTGTGCGAGCAGTTAGAGAGCAGTGCAGGAAGAAATTTGTCGAGAAGTCAAAGGAGTCAAATCCAAAGATGGTGTGTTGCTTTCTAGAAGTTCGCCAATTTTTTTATATTTTCCCTTCATATCCCAAGCAATTGCAAGCAAATTTTGTTATATTTTCCCTGAATGCAGGCTACACAAACGTATAACGGTAATTTACAAAACAAATACTGATCATATTTTCCACTGCATGTCGGTTGTAGTATCAATCAGTCATTAAAGGTTTGGCGAAGTGCTTATACAGCTGTTCAAAAAAATGGTACTGTCCCAATTAACTGACTTAAAATGTTATAAGAAATTAAACTTAAAGGTAGAAACATAAAAGTAAGATCAAATAAATATTTTTAATTTAGATCATAGTAAAATCTTGAACTTTTGGTTAAACAGTGGGCCAGCATTGCACAGAGCTGGAAAGAAGATTCATTTTAAAATTAAGAGCAGATGGAAAAACGTATAAAGAAATTCAAGAAATCATAGGATGCACAGGGTGGGTCGACGTGGCTCAGTGGGTAAGTGCGTCGACTCCTACGCAGAGGGTGCCAGGTTCGATACCCGAATTTACCACCATTCATATTTCACGGCTCCACCTCTTTCGAGTCACTGACAAATGATCAAAGAGTATTCCTGTCTAGAAAAAGCATCTCAACTTCGCCGTTCGGAGTCACTAACCCATCGCCTGATCTTTTGTTAGTCTTACATGTTAAATATCGTGATCCTTTGTTTGTTCTACTTATGTAATGTCACGTGACCCATTTCACCTTGTGTATAAAAGGAGGACAGTTGGTGGAGAGCAAGACAGTTTAGTGAAAACTGTTAAAGTGTACAGAATAAAATCCTAATTAAGAACAAAATCGCTGTTTCATTGAGTCTATAACTCGCGCCACTAATTTTATTATTATTAAGAACATTTGATAAACGTTTGAACGAAATTGCTTTTGATATAAAAAAAATGTGTGACCACCTTGTCCCCTGATTAAGAATATTTCTCTTGACTCTAAGATCGCTGCTGGTATGTGCCTAGGAAGAACTACAACTATGGTCTAAGCTCATTGAAAATGTTTTAGCTTAAGTTGAAATAGACTGCTCTGCATAAATTCTGCAGGTTTCGCCTTTTTAGGCATTTCGAACCAGGAAAGTGTTCTTTGCTTGTCTAGAAACATGTTTGGCTGAATATTTTGAAATAGATTAAAACATTTGTGTAGTACTTGTTGTTTTACTTTGTTCATTCAAATTACAGTGGGGAATTCATAGGGAAACGCATCAGAAAGAGGAAGAAGAAAGAGGAATTTCGAGGTCGATGAACGGGGAATTTCTCTCATAACATCTGGCAAAACTGCCCTGGCGGCGACTACAGATAACTCAAGGCTGAGCGTTGCCCGAAAGACGTCCTCTGCCACGTCTCACGAATATTCAATTGATTCCACCAGTTAAATCCATTCTCAGTCGCCTCGACCTGGCTCCTGCGTACCATCAAGTCCCCATGGCAACCGAGGACATACCGAAAACTGCAATTGTAACACTTTTCGAGTTATATGAGTTCGAGAGAATGACTTTCGAACTCCGCAACTACGCTCAAACCCAAGAGCTCATCGTCGACTTCATATTCGGTTACTTGGCGTGATGGGATGAGAAACACAACAAGGCATATTCTCCGATGGTTTGATCAATTGGCAGGAATGCCTCCATTATCACGACTTCCAAGGAACAGTTTATTTGCGTCCACATTAGGTAGGCCACCGCTTAGAAGACCTAGGACTAGGTGGTTGGATCAAGAGCTCATCTGGTTCTGCTTGGGCATAACTGAAGTTAGAGTCTATGGCGGAGGTCCGAGTGGCTTGGTGATCTCTCGTACATGATTTGCCTTCTCGATCCGTTCAGTTGGTCCGAAGATGACGAAGATTTATAACCCCTGGCCAGACTCTGTCTCCATGCCTCCCGTTTACCCTTCCAGCTGAGTTGTTTTCCAATTAGACACGCTCTCACCCTCTTATTTTCTTACACTTGTTCGAACATTACACGTGCCCTGTCACAAAAATGAACACGTTTCGTTAAACTCCTGACTTACGAAATACATTTAAAAACTGACTACATTTCTTAGAATACTTGATTCAGTTTATATCCCCCACTAAATACGTCCGAACTTCTGGAAAACAATTTGACAACACCTTCAACATTAAGGCGCATTCACAATAACAAAAACACTCTTTTTCAGCCGTACAAATACAGTAGGTGCTTAAAAATTAACATCCACATTTTAATAATAATATTTTCTTACCTGCTTTTCTGCGATATGGCCGGATCAAGCATCTCAGCGATAATCCAACATTTGCCCAGTAGCAACGCGGTGTAAATTTGTAATCCAACAACAATCAGCACCAAAGGTATTGTAAACAACCCCAATCGAATGAACACTCCGGGCAGCGTCACAAGGGGGAACACACCGAACAAATCAATAACATACAACAGGGCGATAAGCAAACTGAGGCCAGCTGCATCCTTGCGCATGGGTCTAAGACGAGGCAACGCACTGAAGCGATCCTGCGCAAGAAATGGCAACTGGTCACTGTGACGCATCGCCGACGGTCGAATATTAGGTTTCTTAAACATGATGTTTTCTTTTTTAATTTCAAACAAAACAAATCCACAACATGAGTGTATGAATTATTGCAATGACATCCAATTACTGCGGCGAGAGAACACAACTGAGTGCATGGCTGGATAAAGAACCAGCCAGTTACCCACTTCTCTGCATTACTAGTCGCTTTACGCGAGTGCACATTCTGTGAAAGGAGAATGTGTGGTTTGCTGTGAGAATGTGCTGCTTAAAAGGGCTTGATGGTAATAGGTCGGCTGAAAAGTTCGTGTCGCTTTAAAGAGCCGATTTTAGTCTCGAAATCGGTTTTATTACTCAACATAGTTCCCATCGAAGGCGATACACCGATTACAGAGGTCTTCCAACTTTTCGACTTAAAAATAGGCTTCACACTCGGCGAATGCATCTTCACCGGCGCTAAATTTCTTTCCAGCGAGCATTCTTTTAAGGCTTGAGAACAGAAAAAGTGGCTG
This sequence comes from Eristalis intricaria, assembly GCA_964034865.1. NCBI lineage: Eukaryota > Metazoa > Arthropoda > Insecta > Diptera > Syrphidae > Eristalis > Eristalis intricaria. Next base: position 108,832,068 of record OZ035873.1, on the reverse strand, counting down.
GGAGCCAGGTCTGAAGAATACGATGGATGCAGCAGCAATTCGAAGCCCAATTCATGCAATTTTGTCATCGTTTTCAATGATTTGTGACACGGTGCATTGTCTTGGTTGTGAGCTTGCGCGGCACTCGCTTTGCACAGAGCTGTCGCATGCCCAAATATTTATGAACGATATGTTCAACACGGAAAGAATGACTCGTTGGTTTAGTCACGTAGCACGTATGTCCCCGCCGTCACGACTTGCGAGGCGGGCCTTGAATGCGATTCTATCAGGTAGGCGACCAATTTGCAGACCCAAGATGAGACGGTTGAACCAAGTCCATAAGCCCTGGCATAACCCCTGATGAGTTCGATGGCGCAGGATCGAGTTGTTGGAGATCTCTCGTGCGCGCTTTACCCCCGCGACCCCTTTAGTGGATCGTGTGGGTCAGAAGATGATGATGATGATGTTCAACACTTTTCTGTAATATCTTTAGAGTGCCAGCTAATCTGCATGAACTTCACTTTACGGTCATCCAACATCGTTTGATGGATTTATGGTTTTCGTTCATAACAGCCTATTTTGGACGTCCACTGCGTTCATCGTCTTTGGAGCTCATATGGCATGTATGGAATTTAGCAAACCGCTGACGTTGATTGGTTGCTTCGCCTGGTGCAGAGCCCGTCTAACACTCATCAAGAATCTTCTTGGTAGTAGCAGACCTAGACGAAGTCCAGATAGCGACATAAAGACTAAAGCTGGCAGCTGGAAATGAGCTGGTAAGGTACATGCAGCCACTCATCTGTAAGATGAGTGGAACCTAGGTATAGTTTACCCGATCTACAAGAAATGAGACCCCTTCAACGGCGCCAACTATAATATGGGAGGCGCTACGGCCAATAAAGATCCAGGGCCTATCTTCTCAGCAACCACTCGTGTTGTGCGTGCTATTGTTCTCTTTCGAGTGGAAGGGACCTACAGTTTTATGCCGACTCCGAACGGCCAAGTTTGAGAAGCTCTTTCTAGACATTCGTTACTCTTTGAGCATTGTCAGCGACTCGAAAGAGGTGGGACCGTGAAAAGTATTTTTGGTCGTACTGGCTGGGAATAGAACCCAGGCCGCAAGGTTAAGTTGCACAGGAGTCGACGCACATACCCACAACGCAACGACCACCAAACGGCGCCATCTACCGAGGGATAAGGCTCCTCAACATCGCCTATAAGATCTTCTCTGCCGTTTTGTGTGAGTGCCTGAAACCATTCGTCAACAACCTGATATTTACCTTATCAGTACGGTTTCAGGTCCACCATCGACCAAATCCTCACATTACGGCAGATCCTGGAAAAAACTCAAGAAATGCAAATCGACACCCACCAATTATTCGTCAACTTCAAGGCCGCGTATGACAGCGTGCATTGGGACGAGCTATACAACGCCATGTCTAGGTTTGACATTCCTGCCAAACTCCTCAGGCTGTGCAGGATGACGATGTAGAATTCTCCCTGCTCCATCAAGGTCGGTAACGAACTCACCGAGACCTTTAATGTCAAAAAAGGTTTTATACAAGGTGACGCGCTGACTGCTTTAACATCATCCTGGAGAAGATCGTGCAAGACTCACACGCCAACACTAGGGACACGAACATCCAGAAGTCCGTACAACTGTTACCATACGCGGATGACATTGACGTAATTGGCAGAACACAGCGAGCCGTCAATGAGGCGTTTGCTGGCATTGAGGCGGAAGCGGCTTAAACGGGTCTAGCGGTAAGTGGGCAAAACGAAGTATATGCTGTCATCAAGAAAGGACACACAACATCGACGTCTTGGACAAAGCGTCACAATGAGCAGCTGTAACTTCGAGGTAGTCAAGGACTTCGTCGCCTACCTCGGCTCCGCAGTAAATAGTACAGACAACATCAGGACCGAGATCAAACGCAGAGTAACTCTTGCCAACCGCTGTTTCTATGGGCTCAAGAGGCAATTGAGTAGTAGAGCAATCTCTCGAAGGACCAAGCTGACCCTATACAAGACCAAGACAAGATCATCCCAGTCCTGCTGTACGGCGCGGAGGCATGAACAATCTCACTCTCTCAAATCAAAGCGGACGAGGAAGTCCTTGGTAAGTAGAGTAACGCTCTGCGTTCAATCTTTGGTCCTGTTTGCGTTGACGGTTTCTGGAGGAGAAGATTCAACCACGAACTGTAAGGTCTGTACAGCGACATGAGTCTAGTCAGGCGTCTTCGGATCCAACGCCTAAGATGGCTAGGCCATGTAGAGCGTATGGACAACTCAGTTCCGGCCCGATGAGTCTTCGACTCCGAACCCGTGGGACAACGCAACAGAGGACGCCCGCGTTTAAGGTGGCGCAACCAGGTGGAGAAGGACCACAACCAACTTGGCGTGCGACACTGGAGGCAGCAAGCCAGAGACAGTGCTAGCGGGAGAGGCTTGTTGGTTGAGGCCAAGGTCCACCCCGGACTGTAGCCCCAAATAAAGAAGAAAGAAAAAGAGTTGAAATAGTGAACAAAATCAATTTTCAACTCGCCGATTAATTAACGAGTTGAGACCAATCTGGAAGTTAATCAACTCTCAGGTTTCCGGGAAATTGTGTAGTTGTGAACAAAACGACCGAAGAGAGGCAACGGGGTTAAGCACGCACGAGTGATCTGAACGCAAGTCGATCTGCGTTACCGAGAGACTTTTGGGACTTAGTCCAATCATGGACCTAGTCCTGCGTCTGTTTAGCGGTCGTGATGGAATGAGTTAAAAGTCTCTCTAATGTTGCCACCAGAAATGAAGTATTACAGAGACGCCCGACATTTTCCCCTAACATTTTTGACAAATGTTTTTTATAACGTGTTCATAAACCGAATTGACCATTCAGAGGACGGCATTTACGTCAATTCGTGAATAACTGTGAAAAATTCATGAATATCTGTCAAAAAGGCACTCAAATTCGTCGATGGACTAGGGGGCAATCAGCTGTGAAGTCGGCAATCTCTGTAATACTTCATTTCTGGTTTTATCACTAATAATTAGTTTAGAACCAACACCTTAACGTTTGTAGGGCTTCTAAAAGATTCACGATGCAATCAAAGTCTGTCTCCAACTATAAGTGAAGACAATGGCATCCGCAAAGGCAGTGGATCTTCGTTCGGATTAAGATCAAAAAGCGAAACAGAAACAACAGAGGTCCCAGCACTGATCCTTGGGGCACGCCATTTATTAATAGCTTGTTTTTAAAAGGTTTTGCCGAAATCCTCGTGAAACCTCAAAGACTTGGAGACATTTTAAGAAACCTCGCGATTTCGTATCGTGAGACCTTATCCGGTAGGGTCCCAGAGTAATAAAGTTGTAAATAAAGTTAAATAAAGTGTTTTTACGACTGTCTCCCAAACTCCCGGTTGATGCGTCGACTTATTCATCGAAGGCGCCAGGTGCGATGGCCGCCATTAGATTCCACCTCCGTCGTATCACTGACAATGTTCAAAGAGTATTCCTGTCTATATACAAGCTTCTCGAAAATTCGCCGTTAAAAGTCGGCATAAAACTGTAGCTCCTATCCACTGGCGATAGAACAATACGTGCTCAACACGCCTAATTGCTGTAGAAAACAGATCCAGATCCTCCTCGGATTGTCGCGCCATAACCTTTTGACAAAATTCTTTGCACCTCGAAGAGAATCAATTATTTGAACTCAGTCTGTCATAAAGGCAATGACGAAAGGATGAATATTCTGTCGCATCACATTTTTTCTTGCTCCAAGTCAGAATGTGGTGAACGAACATATTCTTCTTTTGCCTTACTCTTTGCTTTTGCTGCAGTTTTTCCGGTGTGAAATTCAATATGCATTCGTCGAAGCCCTTAACAAACTGAGACAATTCCGAAGTCAATGTTCTTTTTCTCTCCCTCTCTCGTTTCCTCTATTCCGATTTTCGCCGCGTTTTTTTTTTGTGCTGCAAGCATTTCCAGACTCCTATTGAATATCTGTTACACGACCTATCAATATAAGTTCAATACCAACTAACAAGTATATTAATTACAACTACGGTTAAAAAGCTTAGAATGCTTCTGTAGCTAAGTCAGTGTTATGTTCAAAAGTAGGCCAGTCAACCGGATAATCTTTCATTGTGTACGCTGGTGATTTATTTCACTGAATCAATCAATAACGGCCCAGCGGATATCATCTCATCTAAGGCAACGCGGGTGTGGCGGAAGTTACATCGGTTTATTCGTTGATTTACATTTTAGTTTAGGTATGACTGGTGGGCTGACGGGCTTGTCTCACATTGTGATGCCCTTAAGGAGGAATGTGTCCTCTTTACTCCTTCTATGTACCGATTGTGTTGTTCAACTACATTGCATACAAATCCTGCAGGTTTTGGACTTATATTGCGTGGTAGTGTGAATAAAAACTGAGTGTGAGCATTTCCTTAGCATTTTGGAGTAAATGCTCCATCTGGTGTGAGTAAAAATGTATTTCGTTAAGTTTAACGAATCCTCTCCGCTCACATATTTTGACAGCTGAGTCTTTCCTCCGTTTTGGTGTGAATAAAGTTGGAATGAATGGAGAGCTCACTTGTGGAAGTTTAGTGTGCATAGGAGGTGACTTCAAGAGAGAAACAAAATTCGGACTTTGACAGATTACACCTTAATCCTCAAAAAAAAAAGGAAATCTGGAATGGTCGACGACGATTTTATCAAGTGTTTGAAATTTGATCCGTGCTTGGTGGAAAAAAGCCAAACTCCAGACATGAAGAATAAAAAGAAATCTACGTTGAAAGCTATGGAAGAAGAAATAAAAAAAGGCATGGCTTTAATTTGAACATCTCGCAAATAAAGAAAACAATTGAAAACATGAGGGCCCGCGCCAAATCAAAAGGCGATAAGAAAAAGACGGACAATCTTCCCATTACATTTAAAGAACAAAAAACAATCAATGGTATGGCACCACCACGGGTTTCTTCAGGAATATCGGAAAGAAAATGAGTACTTAACCATTCCATGTTATCAAACTCGAATGAATACACGTTCTTGAAATTATCCCCTGTGTCCCCGAAAGGACATGAGCTATAATTTTTTGTTTTTCGCGTTTGCATGTTAAAAACGTTTTTGCATATATTTTGGGTCGCCGTGGCGTAGTGGGTTAGTGCGTCGACTCCTACGCAGAGGGTGCCAGGTTCGATAGCCGAATTCACCACCTTTCATATTTCACGGCTCCACCTCTTTCGAGTCACTGACAATGCTCAAAGAGTAATTCCTGTCCAGAAAAAGCTTCTAAAACTTCGCCGTTCGGAGTCGGCATTAAACTGTAGGTCCTTTCCACGCGTGAGAGAACAATAGCCCGCACAACACAAGTGGTTGCTGAGAAGCTAGGCCCTGGCCCTCTGCGGGCTGTAGCGCCACCCATATTATTATTATTATATATTTTGCACCAACCTTTACCCGACTTTTCACCCTTCAATGCCAAGAACCCTAGTTTTCAAACGTCAACTGAAGGGAGGGTAACTACCTTTTTTATTCACACCAAATTGAGTATTTCCTTTAACGAACATACTCGACTCATGGGTTCTTACTCGGAGTGTTTTCTCAGTTTTTATTCACACCACCCATTGTCCAAGTGTTCTGTGTCTCAACTGTCTAAAATTGGGACAATGGTGTTAGTAGTGAGGAACGTCTTCTATATCCTGTTCGTCACCGCAAGAAATGCAAATCGACACCCACCACCTTTTTGTCGATTTCAAGGCCGCATATGACAGCGGGCATAGGGACGAGCTATACAACGCCATGTCTAGTTTTGACATTCCTGCCAAAGTCGTCAGGCTAGCCAGAGACCGTGCTAGCTTGAGAGGCTTGTTGGTTGAGGCCCAGGTCCACCCCGGACTGTAGCGCCAAATGAAGAAGAAGAAGAAGAGTCAGTGAGTGCTTCACAAAAAACGCTAGCAACATCTTGCCGTACTCAAAGCCAAATCATCCGAGGGGTCTCTCAAGTGGCAGCGGCAAAGTACTACCTTCTGTTTGCTACCTCTATTTTTTTATCATCCTCTATGATTGTGTCTCAAAAACACGTTCGTCTCATTTGTGACAAAAATCGTCATTTTACTAGTCTGCTACTTTTCAGAAGCCTTAAAATTCTTCCCTTAACACATCTATACTCCTATAAGGACTTAAAGATATTTTTTCTAGATCAGGCTATGAACTGAATAGAAACTCCGATTACTACAACCTTAGAACCTCTAACTACTGTACCACATCATAATCTGCAAATTTTCTTCAACCTTTTTACGGTTTGCTCCCAGACTCTATAAAAATTTACTATATGACATTAGAATCGTTAGAATTAAATCCCTATTTCTAAAGGTGATAAAACTATGGCTTTTGAATAAAAGCTATGATGAAGGTTTAGATTAGATCAGGTTGGCTACCTGATCAGGTTGGCTACCTAAACCTGCTTTGTGTTTTCATCTGAATAATTCTCTTCTTATAATATATTATATTAATATTAGTTCCTTGCTTTGTTTAATGTCAATTACGTACACACTTATCTTTCTCTATATTTTTTTGTCGTCAACGTACTAGTAAATTTCTCAATATATTTTGCGACCCCACTATCTTTCTTTCTATCTTTTTATTTATTTTTGTTATTAATTTTTAAATGTGTTTAAATTCCTTCTGAACTATAGATGGCAGGTTCTCATTTTTTAATTCATATATTATATAGCCCATAATGTAATTCTTTTACTGTATTGTAATATGCTCCTACTGCGAGTGTCGACTATCGACTGATAATCGCTCGTTGGCGACTGTCGACTATCGATTCTGAAGTTTGCGAATGTGGTTCGCAGTCCATAGTTGTCGACTTGACAGCAGTTTTTTAGCGATTGCAAATTCGTGGTCGCTGGTTGTCGACTAAGAATTTTAGACTGAAAAGAACGTTTTGAGAGACGATTTATTTTTTTATACAGGCTTTTCTTTTAATACATAAAATACAGTTGCTTGCACTAAACTCACGCGAAATTCATTGCCGACACTTTTTTGGTAGTAATCTTAAGCACACACATCACAGAGTTTTCGCAAGTTTGATGATATTAGGTACATACAGTACCTCACAAAATTGAGCATACACCTATCATTACTTCATATTCGTGTTGTTTTAAGGCCGACCACTTTTTTGTTTTATTTTTTTTGGCATACAATCATAACTGAATACATATCTTAGACAAGAGTATATGCCAAATTCACAGACAGGCGACTTCCTACCGGTACTTTTCGCATGAAAAAGGAAACAACCCCTGAAATCGACACACAAAATTGAGCATACAGATGTCATGTGTGCGTTATACACAAGCTTCACAAAATCGATACATGCAAATTTGTTCAGGAATGAAGCAACAAATGTCCCTGATGATCATTTCTGCACACGCTTTTGAACTGAAAAGACCGATATTCTCTTCTTTGTGCGAAAATATGGAAAACATGCGAAAACAGACTACTTTGTCAACGAGAAGGCTCATAATTAAGCTATTTTGCGAGGGGAAGTCGATGCGAAAAATAGGAGAAACTGTAGGGCGATCGCATGCAACGGTACAAAAAATAATAAGCAATTATAGAAGTTAACAACCAAATTTCTAACCAGATTTTGTCGACATAGCGTCTGGGAAATACACGCGCCAACGAAGAATGCATTGGTCACCCGAGCACCAATGCAACGGTCACCTGAGTATCCACGCAGCGAGGAATGCATCGGTCACTTGAGTACCCACGCCAGCAACCTGTACTCGTAGTATTTAAGGTAGTCGTAAGATTAATTTTGAGGAGTTCAATTTTGGATTTGTAAGGGAAACCTCTGCCCAGCAGGGGGACCAAATAAAAAATTATTTTTTTAAAATAAAAACAACAAAAATAGTTTAATTTAGATATGAAGGGACACTAAAAAACAGACCTGGAAGGGGAAGAAAAAAATTGCTCTCAGAACAAAACGAGCGGTATATTGTTCGGACAATCAGGTCCAATCCAAAATCTGGCGTTCCAAGGTTGACGGCTAAGGTGTCATCCGTAATTAATAAGCCTCTTTCACTGGAAACCGTTCGCAGAGTCTTGAGAAAGAATAATTTAAATGGTAGGATCACCCGAAGAAAGCCGTACATTTCCCTAGTTAATAATAAGAAAAGATTGGACTTTGCTAGACAATATGTAAACCACCCGGAAAGCTTTTGGGAAGGTGTTTTCTTTTCAGCTGAAACAAAAATAAATTTATTTGTGTCCGATGGCAAACAAATTGTTTGGAGGGAACCAAATACAGCCCTCAAAGCTAAAAATATAAAGTCAGCCATAAAACACGGGGGAGGATCTGTGCTGTTGTGGGGTTGTATGGCTTCAAATGGCTGTGGAAAGTTCGAATTTATAGAAAATACTATGCACAGAATTGGATATTTGAATATTTTAAAGTTCCGCAGTAAAATTAGGTCTACCTTCGGTTTTCTACTTCCAACAAGATACTGATCCGAAGCACACCTCCTATTTAGTACGCGAATGGTTGCTTTATAACGCTCCAAAGCTGTTAAAAACACGCCCACAATCGCCGCATCTTAACCCTATTGAACATGTATGGCACGAAATAAAAGTGCGGGTTAAAGAAAGTACCTGCTCCAATAAGCAGGAGCTAAAAGCTAAAATTCAGGCAGCTTGGGAAGGGATTCAGTCATCTTTTACTGAAAAACTGGTAAAATCCATGCCACGGCGGTTACAAGCTGTCATAGATGCTGAAGGAGATGTCACGCGTTACTGAAATTTTATTTGTAACTGTTTTTGTTTTGTGATTTAGTCGTAACTCGAATTTACTTTAAGTGTATGCTCAATTTTGTGTGTTAAAATGAAGTGCCTTTTTTTTATTTTGCTTAGAAATAGCAAGTTTTTTTTTTTAATTTTCATATTTTTGTTTATGGTTCTTAGCAATTGAAATATGTCAATTCGAACTGTATTTAAGTTTTATTAATTAACTACTTTTTGTAAGGCGAAAAAGATAAAAATATGTTTAAGCTGTGAGTGTATGTCCAATTTTGTGAGGTACTGTATGTGTTCATCTTCATGTATTTCATAAAAAGTTATTTATCATCGAGAAGGTTTTTGAATGCCTATTTAGGCAGTAATTCAGAAAGCTGTAACGTATATATAATTAGTCAATAAACTGAATAATTTATGAACCTACTTACAGTTTATCAGATATTTCCAAAGGATAGAAGTACCACTTAGCCGGCTCCTTTTACGTGCAATTTCATGGAAATCACACAACAAAAGAATATCCTTTGAAAAATGTACAAAAAATTGGAGTTTTACCTGTCAAATTGTAAAATATTCACAATATGAACATTTTCATTCACAGTAATAGAACTATCTATCGATTGAGTTACACAATACCAAAAGTGATATCAATCGATAAATTTGTCGACAAGTCGCAATATGGCCCCTATTGAGACTTGTCGACAATTAATTTGAATTTTTCAAAGAATAAATTATTATTACTACTTATTACTAGGTCAGTCTCAAACACCTTCTGGGAAGTTATTCAATTCACCCTTTCCTGCTTCAATGCTCGGTGCTCTCTAAATCGAATAGAAAAGTCACATTTTCGAAATGGTCCTTTGATAGTCCTTTTCGCAAATGTGGTACTCTCTATTGATTATCATCCACCAATTGCAGAATCCACCAATTGCAGAATCCACCACTTGCACACGTCTAGAATAAAGTGGATGACAAGATGACAAAAACATGCAGCTAGCAAGCGAAAGGTGAACTTGTAAGACCACTCAAATGCTACGGCACACGGTCATTAGTGCAATCCGACAATCACCTACATACGGTAGTCGAAGCCCCAATTGGCCATAATCAAAAAGTAGCATGGAATCAAAATGGGACTTACCCACGACTTCAGAACGTGGTGACGAAGAAGAGATAGAAATAGTCCAATTAAGATATGGAACACTGGGAGAGCACTTCATCCAGAACCTCCAGGAACTACCCATTAACCTCTAATTTCACTTTCATTAGGATTTCGAAATGTCTGGACAACACAGGAGCAACATGACAAGTATGATGAAGACGAGTACGATGCAGGAGTTAGATGTTATTTCCCCCCCCCCCCCCATAAGCATCAAAATGGATCCAACATAACCTACACTTCTCTTCTTCTTATCAGGAATACAAACCATGGAGGGTCCAAGCCTGGGATATCGCTGCCTTCCATCATTGGTGGCCCTGGGCACGCTGCGTTCCAGTCATCTAGACCAAGCTGTATTGCATCCGCGATTACTTGGTCCTTATACCGGGGGTTCCATCTATCGCTCCTTCGCGAGCCAGGAGGCTGGGATTCGAAGACCCTCTTAGCTGGAGCGTAGTCGACGGATCTTTGCCTTTCAGACTACATCCACATCCTGGTGCAGCTCATAGATGTACAGCTTACGATTGTGTCTTCTCCCACATTCGACTTCCTCGCAGATGGGTCCATATATCCGACGTACAATTTTTCTTTCGAAGTTACCAAGAATCAACTCTAGGTTTGCTTAGCGTCCAGCTTTCGGCCCCATAAAGTAAGACTGGCAAAACAATAGTTTTGTAGAACATGATTTAGGTCCTTCGAGTCAGGAGCTTTGAGTCCAGTTGTTTCGACAAACCGAAGTAACAACGGTTGCCAAGGGTGATTCTACGTCGGATCTCTACTAAGACGTCATTCGTGGAGTTCACATTTGCCCCGAGATAGAGAAACTCCTTCACTACCTCAGCCCTGTGGATTGTTTCTTGCTAGACAGCAGATAAGACAAAATATAGTCTTACCCTCATTGACCTTAAGAGCACCTCGTTTTGCCTATTCATCAATCGCCGTGAAAGCTTCCGCTACGGCACGTTGGGAACGCGCGACGATGTCAATGTCATCTGCGTATCCCAACAGTTGGACTGGCTTGTAGAAGATAGTGCCTTCCGTGTTCACAGCTGCCCGCCGCACTATCTTCTCCAACACCAGATTGAACAAATCACACGACAGCGTATCTCCTTGTCGAAATCCGGTACAGGTTTCAAACGCCTCAGAAGTCATCCAGTCGAACTGCACGGTGCATCGTATTTGTTAGTGTGGTGCGACACAACCGGATCAGTTTTCTCGGGATCCCGAATTCGGCCACCGCATCAAATAGCTTCTTGCGATGAATGCTGTCGTTTTCGGCTTTGAAATTGACAAAAAGTGGGTGCGTATCGATTTGAATCTCGCTGATCTTTTCCAGGATTTGCCTTAGTTATTGCCTATTGCAAGTGTCGACTATCGATCGAATCGCTTGTCGATGGCGGCGGAGGAGCTGGAGAACTGTCTAGGGAACGGCGGCATCCGAAACTCCAGTAAGAAGGAGCAACCTGGTAGGTAGTCCTTCTAGAGCTACTTCGACATTTTCGAAGCACAGGTCTAGAAGGTTCGTTCAAGGCCAGGTCGGGGCCTTGGAATTAAGATGGCGCTCACAGCTTCAGCGAGGTTACGCAACTTGGTCCATCTCTCGAAGGACCAAGCGGACTTTATACAAGGCCGTGATCATCCCAGTCCTGCTGTACGGCGCGGAGTCTCAAAAGCGGATGAGGAAGTCCTTGGTCTCTTCGAGAGTAAAGCTCTGCGTGCGATCTTTGGTCCTGTTTGCGTTGACGGTTTCTGGAGGAGAAGATTCAACCACGACCTGTGCGGGCTGTACAGCGACATGAGCCTGGCGTCTACTGATCGAACGCCAGAGATGGTTTGGCCAAGTAAATTAGAAGCAGATAGAGAATTAGCCTGTGGAACAATGCAACAGAGGACGCTCATGTACAAGTTGGCGGCGGCAAGTCGGGGGGGAACTCAGCCGACTTGGTGTGCAAAACTGGAGACAGATGGCGAGAGATCGGGCCGGATTGTAGCGCCCTCAGAAAATGTTCGGCTAATGGAAATATGTTCTTGTAATAACACTTTAAAATTTAAGAAGTTTGTCCATTCTTCGATTTGCACTTTATTTTGTTGTGTGAGACGTAGTCTACCGACGCCTACCGCTGATGGTCTCATCATTTGGCCGCTTCTTTGACTGCCAGGACCGCCGCTTGAAGAACACTGCCATAGCCAGGGTCAGGGACATCTTCGATATATTTGTATACACGTGGATGGCATAAGTTGTCCGCTCCTATCTGGTTTGATGATTTACATATTACTTCACTAAATCGCACTTATTGCCGACAGATGGCATCTCACCTTTTGCAGGCATACCAATTCGGATGTTTGAGTGGGTCAGTGAACGACACGAACAAAAAGCACAAAACCCATGACCTTCAACTTTCACCAAAAACCAATTCTTCTCAGAAAAAAGGCCATCAAGCCGATTCTTAATCCGACACTGTGAAAATGTAAGTTCAAGAGACGCGTAAATAAGCCATAACCGCCAACAATTAAACGATCGATTGATGGGCACTTCAAACGTAATTCCTAGAACGTTATTCCCCATACCCGAGTTCCATTCAACTGGTGATACAATTATCCACACCATCCGATCATAAAGACCCGCGTGTAGCCGAATTCAATGCATGGCAAGACCACGGAGCAAATGCAACAAGCCCATCGCCGAAGATCGCCTCAAAAGAAAATAAGCCATCTCTTGTGTTACACCCATTGTTGCACAACAAAGAATGAATAAATAATCCTTTATCTTTATTTTTATTTTTTATATAATAAACTTAGATTTAAGTTCTATGAACGCTAAACCAAAACACCAAGGAATAGTAATACAGACTATCACAAACATAAGAAGCGCATTTGTCAGTAAATTCTTTTGGGTTATCGGAACCGATGAACCAACTAGGTCTTCACAGTTCTGTTTGCATTTGTCTTTTTTTCTGTTTTTTTTGTATGTCCAATATCCATTCATAAAATGATAGCAAATATTTCATTCGACGGGCCAATGTAGGTGAAGTGTAGCACGTGTTAATTTTTGAGTTCAACCCATTCGTTTCGCAGTTTAGTATCGTTTTTTTTTTCTTTTTCTTCCCCATTTCGCTTGTATCTTATTCTCTGAAATTCAACTTCAATTGACGGCGTGCATTTCCCATTCTATACCATCTCAGCGGATGATTTTTTAATCTTCTTCGCCTTCACCTGAAATGAGAATGAACGAAATTAATTATGATTGGGGCGAGATTAAATTAAACAAATTGCGTATCGTATTGAAGAAAGCTTTGTAGAATAACAATCAGGGGAAAAAAATTCTGCATTGTGGCCAGGCACGATGCCCGCACCTCACCAAGAAGAGGTTATATTTTGTTTCAGTTTAATTTGCTTATAAGGAAATCGAGAAGTCACGTAGGAGATCTTTAAAATAAGAGGTGCTATGTTCTCACCGAACCGAAATCGCGAGGTTTGGATGACTTTTAGTGAAACCAAAATAGGCCGTCTCCGACAAGTTTGAAGTGTTTTCAAATGTCATCACCTGTCAATTGTCAAACCCATGGTTTGACAACGAGTGCAGGCTGGCGAATGCAGCGACTGTGGAAGCCTGCAAAGCAACGCTGCAACGAACAACGAGAGCTGTTCGTGAGCTCTTCGAACAGAGACGGCTTCTCAGGAGAAAGAAGAAAGAGCACGAGAAGCGTGAGACGGCAGGAACGATGTCCGAAAGTTTTACCAGAGGGTGAAACGGTTATCCAACGAATATAAGGTTCGGACAGAAGCCTGTCGGTTCGAAGGACCAAGCTGACTTTATACAAGACCTTGATCATCCCAGTCCTGCTGTACGGCGCGGAGGCATGGACAATCTCAAAAGCGGATGAGGAAGTCCTTAGTCTCTTCGAGAGTAACGCTCTGCGTGCAATCTTTGGTCCTGTTTGCGTTGACGGTTTCTGGAGGAGAAGATTCAACCACGAACTGTACGGGCTGTACAGCGACATGAGTCTAGTCAGGCGTCTTCGGATCCAACGCCTAAGATGGCTAGGCCATGTAGAGCGTATGGACAACTCAGCTCCGGCCCGGCGATTCTTCGGCTCCGAACCCTTGGGACAACGCAACAGAGGACGCCCGCGTTCAAGGTGGCGCCCCCAGGTGGAGAAGGACCTCAACCAACTTGGCGTGCGACACTGGAGACAGCTAGCCAGAGACCGTGCTAGCTGGAGAGGCTTATTGGTTGAGGCCCAGGTGCACCCGGACTGTGGCGCCAAATAAAAAAGAAGAAGTATTAAAAAATCTGAACCCATCGGAAAGTAAGAAGCTCCTTAATTTGATTTACAACAGCGTAACGTAGTGTGTGAATTTTCTTAGAAATTGTGTAGGTTTCTGAGATCTACCACACTTTTTTTCAAATCTACCACCACCACGGAATCTACGACACTTTGCTTTTTTTTTTCCAACAATGCAGTCGACTCTCGTTTATTTGAAACTCGATAATGCGAACTGAATGTTAGGTCTACGTGTTTTAGTACGCTGATTAGTTCGAAATTATTTCTCACTCGGGCTGTCAGCAAACACGCTGGTGAGTAGCTATTTTCCACACGGTAATTCGAAGTCTACGGTGCTCTGCGTGACGAAGAAATTTTGACAGCTTCAAATTCAAGCAACACCAATGAGGGCGACGATGAAGAAGAATCGCAATCAGAATCAGTTCCGCAATCCACATCAAAGGATTCAAAGTCATTGTTGAGTAATTGCGTCAACATTTACCAAAACCAGAAGTGGACGACGGAAAGTCTGCGAATCCAACCCCGAAGGATAAAGCGGTAAAGAAAGACCACGCCTCCGGTGGCACACGCAGCTGGAAAAGAACCTGAATCTGAACGTGCGTGGTTGGAAGCAACTAGCACAAGACCGTGCTAACTGAAGAAGCATGTTGACTGAGGCCCAGGTCCGAAAAAGAAGAAGAAGAAGTGTACGACAAGGTATTCCCGGTCCTTGAGTTTCGAATTATCGAGAATCGACTGTCAAAAAGTTGCCTTAATGAAAAGGGACAAGTTGTAGCAGACTAGCAGTCAATACGAAGAATTTGAAGGGATTACTTTTGTAGTCTGCAAAGCAGCGATGGGCATGCAATCATACCTAACGAGTGGAATCGTTTGCCCGATTCACAAGAAAGGTGAGAGACCCCTTCGGTAACAGCAACTACAAGATCGTGTCTGCAGATTTATGTGTCCGCCTGAAGCCGTTTATAAATAGTCGGAAAGGTCTATACAAGTATGGCTTCAGGTCGGGCAATCCGGGCTCCTCCTTCAGATTCCCGAAAAGACTCAAGAAGCTTATCTATACCCACCACCTATTTGTGCATTTTAAAATAAGTGACACTGTTGATACCGCCATGTCGAGTTTTGACATATCTGCCAAACTGAAGTTGTGGAGGGTGACAATGGAGAATTTGAGCTGCTCCATCAAGGTCGGAAGTGAACTCACCGAGAGCTTCAATCTCAAAAAAGGCTTTAGACGAGGCGACGCGCTGTCATGTGACTTTTCAACATCATTCTTGAGAAGATCGTGCAGAACTCACTCGCTAACACAAGAGGCACCATCTTCCAAAAGTTCGTACGCATACGCGGATAACATTGACGTGATTGTTCGAACTCAACGGCCTTCCATGAAGATGATAGTGAAACGTAGGCAAAAATGGATTTAGCGGGGAACGAGGGCAAAACAAAGTACATGCTGTCATCAAGAAAGGACATCGACGACCCGGCCAGAACATCACTATACGCCTCTTTAACCTCGAGTTAGTGAAGGGCTTCAAGAGGCAATTGATTAGTAGAGCCTTCTCACGAAGGACCAAGTTAACTCTGTATAAGACCTTGATCCCCTCCTTGATCTATGGCGTAATCTCAAAAGCAGATGAAGAAGCCCTAGGACTCTTCGAGGGAAAAGTTCTGCGTTCCAGTGGGACAACGCAATAGAGAATGCCCCCGGAATCGATGGCGCAACCAGGTGGAATAGGACCAACTTGACGTGCGCAATTGGTAATAGCTGGCGAAGGATCGTGCCAGCTGGAGAGGCTTGTTGGTTGAGCCAAGGTCTATCTCCGACTGTAGCGCCACCAGAAGAAGGAGGGAACGTCCTCTCCGCCCACCAAGATAGTGTTTTTGGATCAGGACAGTCCCTCTTTCCTCACAATGGTTTCTGCCTGGCTACAGTGATCAGGGAGCTTCAACCGAAGTAGAGGACAATATTGCATTCTTTGGTTTATACTCCTACACCCACCCCGTCGTCTGTCTTCTATGAGTCTGTGAATATTCGCAGGAAATCGGCCAGAGTCTGGTTGTCAGACATCCAATCCGATCTGAAAGCAATGCTGGTGGAGTAACATGAGGTAGTAAGTTATCGTTGTCGTTGGGAAGGAATACCCAACTCTCGTGCACCATTAACTAAGCATCTATACATTTAGTGTATGACCAATTCGAATGGAAGCGTACTAGACAAGTATGCATGAATCTACATAACATGAAATGAGACGATAATACATGAAATCAGAGTACACAGAGTTCCTTTATTACAGAAGCTATAGTTTGTGTAGCCAACCAAGACCAAGTCAACCAAGACTTACCTCGAATCTTGTGTATTTATGAACACAACAACTACCATACGTGAAGGAATATGAATTAAATATCTAAACAAAGTACTTACCTCGTCTGGGTCATGATCTTTCGATGGAGAGTTCGTTATGACCTGCACCGCTTGGCCCGGAAGGCGACTAAGCAACTTAGCCCCAATCGATTCTTGGTTACCACAGCAAAAAATCCTAGGGTGACCATTATCTAAATGAATACTAGTTAATATTTTTTTAAATGAATTATCGGTTTCGTCCATTTCTTCAACATATGATGGGGAGGGGGTACTATCAATAGAATTCATATTAACTTGGTTGATGTAGGCGTCATTAAAAACACTGTGATTTACTTCACGCTGTGCTATATACTTACTGTTGTGTCCAATCGCAGCAATGCGCAAAAATAAATTACGTTAGAATTATGACAAATACAGTTATGTAGGAGAATTTAGCTCGAAATAGGGCTTTCAAAAGTGAGAAATAGGAAAATAAAACAAAGCAAGATGAAAGTTATAGAAAGGAAGTTACAGAGTAGATTTATGAAAATGGTACGTACACTACTGAGTTCTGATGGAGAGATGACATAAAAAAATATATAAAACTTGATAACCTTAAGTTAACTATGTAGTCATGCATGTAAATACATAAACATTGAACCGAACATGTAATAAGAAACAGGACTCACACTCCATTATAAAACGCCAGTTGAACATTTGTAAATTTGGATAGAATTTATCAAAGGCTCGTTTAGAGATACGGTTACGTCTTCTGAAACTTTAAATTAAACAAATTCTTAAGTCGTTGTCCTGAGGGGATAAGTTAATTATTTTAATTATGTGACAACAGCTAAGGAAAAGACATAATCTGTTTGATTCATTCATGTTAGCCTATTCAGATTTATTTTAATTGGAGTCATTAATATTCGGTTTTTTATTCGAATGTGTGAAAAATTGCAGTTACAGGTTGAAACCCGATCTTTTTTGCTGCTCGGTAAGTTCCTTAATTTTCTTCGAGATTTGCAATTTTTTGAGTAAAAAACTCTTGCCATTACCACAAGATATTGAATCTACACGAAAAACTACGAAAAAAGTACCTTCATTAATATTTGGTTCTTTCTCTTTACGGTTTAGATCTAAGAACCCTATGCTCAGATTTGTATGTCTGTTTGAAATTATCATTCCAACACCATTATTTGGTAACAGTCTGTTTAAAATCGTCTACAAGTTCGTCTACAAGATGGACTGCAAAGGAAAGAACCATTTAAAAGGTGAAACTTAAAATGAAATTGCGGAAAATTTGAAAATGAAGCCTAATACAGTCGGTGACATCATAAGACGCTTCAGGGACGAAGGCCGTATAGAATTCAAGAAGCAAAAAGGGCAGCCCAAGAAATTAACACGGCGCGAAGAACGCATAATAATAAAAAAAAAATTAAAGATAACAGCCGTCTTAGTGGACCTAAGATAGTAAGTCAGCTGTTGGTTGAATGCGGAAAGCGTATTTCTGAGTCTACGGTTCGCAGAACTATCAAATCAGAAGGGTTCAACGGTCGAGTAGCTAAGAAAAAGCCCTTCATCAATTTGCGCAAGACGGGTTCAACGGTCGAGTAGCTAAGAAAAAGCCCTTCATCAATTTGCGCAACCGTAATATTCGCCAAAAATTTGCTAAAGATTACAAAGAAAAAGATCCAGTATGGTGGGAAGATGTAATTCTCGCAGATGAGAGCAAGTTCAGCCTTTTCGGGTCTGATGGAAGGGTTATGGTGTGGCGCAAGAAGAATGAAGATTTAAAAACCAATCATTTGAAAGCAACGGTGAAGCATGGGGAGGTCATGTTATGGTGTGGGGTTGCATATCAACTAAAGGCGTGGGCAATTTGGTCTTTAGTAAGGAGTATTATTTGAGGATTTTGAGAAAAAATTTGAAAGAATGAAAAATGGAAATTCCAAGTCTTACAAATTTTATCAGGATAATGATCCTAAACAAAAAGCCCATATTGTTCGCGAATGTCTGCTATAAAACTGTCCAAAAGTTATAGCAACACCTGCTCAATCACCTGACCTCAACCCCAGCGAAAATTTGTGGGCCGAATTGGATCGGCAAGTGCGCGAGAACCATGTTTCTTCCGTAAACGCTCAGAAGGTTAGGTTGCAGGAAGAATGGACTAAAATAAGTCCGGAATATATAAAAAAAATTATAGCAAACATGCCAAAGCGACTATCCCAAGTTTTGGAGAATAAAGGATACGCTACAGAATTTTAATAATTTTCTTTTTTTGTGATTATTTTAACTTTTATTATGCAAATTAAATAAAATAGTTAAAAAACCGAATATTAATGAAGGTACTTTTTTCATAGTTTTTCGTGTAAATTCAATATCTTGTGGCAATGGCAAAGTGTTTTTTACTTAAAAAATTCCTAGCCTCGAAGAAAATTAAGGAACTTACCGAGCAGGAAAAGATTGGGTTAAAAACTGCAATTTTTCACACATTCGAGTAAAAAACCGAATATTAATGACACCCACTGTATGTACCTACTTCTGTTACCTCTTTTTTCTTCGTTGACACCAATTTGAACGAATGAGTTTCGTTTAATTTCTCCAAACCTTTCAGGTTTTATCTTAGATTTTCGGCTTATCGAAACCTCGCGCTTTCCGCGAAACCGAATTGCAGGCCTCAAGATTTCATCAGCCCATGAGTGGTTGTCAAACCGAACTGGCCCAGAACGTGAAATCCAGTTTGTTTTGGTAATTCTGGTGTTCCTTTTCTCAGTTTATCTATCTGTATTTTCTGCTGTTCCCCCTATTATTATTTTCCGACAACAGACTGTTTTTCTGTTTTCACGGACATTTAAAAAATGAGAGCGAATGGTATTTGTTTTAGCGGGCACTTATACACAGGCCGACATAATTCATCGCACGACACCGAAAACCGCTCGTTTTCAGTACCAACCGTATTTGGTAAAATAATCAGCCCTATTCCCAAATCCGACGGATCGGTGATTCACTTCACTCATTCGATTCACACGAACGGATTCGTGCTATCATTGAATCCGCCGGATGCACTATATTATCGACATCACTTCTCTCTTTTTCGAAATCAGTCGATTTGACGTTTGATTGAAGAAATTTAATTTGAAATTCAAACATTGGAAATTGTGTTTTTCGTTCCAAATTGTAAATGTGTGTAAAATTGCATTTATTCAACATAAAAAATATATACGAATCTTTCAATGAAAAAAAAAGATTGATTCAATCTTTTTCGTTTAAACATCTTAACCCAAGTTAACTGGGCTAACCATCAATGATATTCCTACTATAGAAGAAACGGAAGATTGGACGTACTCGCTAAAGGAGTTTAGAATTAGAAACCCTTTAGCATTCCCCTAAGCACGTTCCGGGCTAAACTTTCTACAGCACAACATAGGATACTTGGATAAAGTGAGAGATGACTCGATGTAGAAATTAGTGCAAGAATGCAAGACCTGTACCTTGTGTTGAACAAAGAAAACCCAAGTCTTCTCGTAGATTTTAGGTTCCTCTTAACACTTTCGCAAATGTTTCGACACGTATCACGCCCCACTCGCAGTGCCAAAATTTGTTTGCCGGAAAAGTTCTAAAGTTAAGCCATTTGAGCAGATTGAAACAAAATGGTTGATACAAGTTCACCGACTGCATTCCGGGTCGAAGGAGTTAGGTTAGGTTGAGGTGGCGCATACGGACAGCAGACACACTTAGGCCAAGCATAGGCCCATTGTCTTACCACGCAGGTCTTAGGCTAGCTATTCCGCAAACCAATTTGTGCTTTTGATAAAACGAAGAAGAAGGCTGATTCTGATACTGCTCAGTTCAACCAGATTAACAAAGAAATGGGTCCCCAAAAGTCTGAATCTACGGGATGATAGAGCACTGCAGTTACATAGGTTCGAAGGAGTTAAAGAAGTCGTATTACTTTACATATTTCATCAACATTTGTGGTTTGTTGCGACGGAAGGTCTAAAGCTCGTTGAACTGAGTTTCAGCCGGACCGTTCAGTTGGCCTACTTGTGGGAGCGTCATGTTAGCACACACAATCCAATTGCGAACTTATAACCAACCTTGGCGCGAAGAGTCAAAATTGCATAATACAATAAATTACGAACCAAATTCTTGGTCGCGTGCTGTCTTATTCGATTAAAGCTGAGCGCACCTTGATGGAGCCAACAATTCTCAGAACGAAACGGGTTCTCGCACTTAGTCGCGAGTTGATATCCCATTTTAAAATTTTAAATTACATATGAATTTGACGTTTGCATATGCAATTTTGAAACCGTCTCACTTTTTGATTTGGGTTAATGGCTGCAGTGGAAATTTCTACGAGACCTGTTCGAGTTAGTCACCGAGTTTCGTGCGTCATTTTGCGTTTGGGCTTCTTAGCGATGAAATTATTGAATCTCCGGGTCGGCGATGACACTTTTATGAGCTTGGTACCGTTCTCTGATGTTGACATCGAACATGGCCAATATGTGAGTTTTGGAGAAGGAGTTCCTTGTTCTACAAACGTTTTTGCTGGTTAATTACGGCAGTGGCCAGGTTAGTGCCCTTAGTGCTGGGAGTTAAGGGACCCTGGTTGTAACTTTCATGTTATGAAGTTCGATTCGAGGCTATTTTCTGTTTACCGTTTTTTGAAACGGGTTTTTGTTTCGGCGTGACGATGCGGTTGGCCGTCTTGTAGATGCATCGTGGTGGGTGCCGTTTATGTCTGAAAAACAAGAGTGCGCTGCGCCAGCCGACTTCATGTTACAGAGAGATGTGATGACGCACTGCGTTGAAATAAATACTCAATTTATCAGCTGTTCTCTCTCTCTCATCTACGAGATGAATAATATTTCCGCCTTTGTGCATCGTTAAACTATTTTTAATCAGCTGTTTTCATTTCTCTAATGACAGTTGACACAAAATACTCTCAATTTGGAAAAAAAAAACTCTCAATTCGGGCGAAAATCTTTCTCACAGCGTATCTCTCTGTCAAAAATATCCAACATGTTCGATAATGACGTGCGATGGACTTACGTTTTACGTTTTATTACGATCCTCTCATCTCTCTCCCTTTTCACTAACGTAGGTCGGCGCTGTATTTTGTACATAGCCATTGCGTTGAAAGCCAACGCCAGCGCAAACGCACTATTGTGTTTCAGACATTAAGACCAAAACGTGGGAGAGTTTGTGTGTACCAGCATATATGTACCTTATCGCGACTGCTACTCGTGGCGGCCGTGTGCAGCTTTGGAATGTGGAAGGAATTATAATTCAAATTGGTGTGAGGTTGATGTTTTGAAGATACGAGGTTAAATCAGAAAGGGGACGGTATGTAGATCAGCAGAGGTCTTAAGCCTTAAGAGACCTCGCCCTTAACCAAAACGGAGTGATTGTCCCCTTACGGCATGAACTTAATTTGAATTTATATTTACTCTGGGACAATGACAGGCCTCGATGACATGGCATTACTACAATCCAAAGCAGAAATAAAGTATTACGGAGATGCAAGACTTCTACATCCCTTGCCACTTAAAATTTTTAACAACTGTTTTTATATCGTTTTCTCAAAAGTGACAAGTCGTGAATAACCGTCAAAAATTCATGAATATCTGTTAAAAAGGCACACAAATTCGTCGATGGGCTAGGGGGCAATCAGCTGTAAAGTCGGCCATCTCTGTAATACTTCATTTCCGATCAAAACACAACAAGTGCGTATATTGTGAATACCCAGCTCTGTCCGAAACGAGATTGTCAGCCTTATTTTGATAGCCACTTTCATTCGAAAGTGTTTCGAATTCGAATAATGTGTATTCCGAGTTTCGAACGATTCGAAAGTTCACTTTATTGATAAAGTTATTTTTCTTTCGATTAAGCAAATTTTGACATTCGAATCAAACGTAAATTTTTTTTCGTTAAATTTTTATTTGTCAAGTTCGCAAAACATGCAAGTTCATGGCTGGAATCGTGTGAGGTGATGGTTGATCCTTAATCAGTCACAATGTTCGGTTTGTGATTGTGTAGCGTGACTATCACTTTAAATGCAAATACAATTAATTGTCATTAATTTAAACACATTTTTCATCGAAAGGAAAAGAATCGCATACCAAAAGTTGTACACTTATGAATTCAAAATTATTTTGAAAATCATCTAAATTATTCAATACATTCCTAAAAATGTTTGAAAATACAAGAAAACATGCTTTTAGGCGGCTCATATTGTAAGCCATATACACAAAACCTAATGGATGCATGAATAAATTATCGATAAAATAAGGATAGGAAGCATTGTTTTTAACTGCGCTTATTTTACAAGCGGCCGGTACGACGAACAAATAACTTTCACGGCACCATCTCTTTCGAGTCACTGACAAAAAAAAAACTTGGTCGTTCAGAATCGGCATAAAACTGTAGGTCCCTTCCACTCGTGAGAGAACAATAGCACGCACAACACGAGTGTTTGCTGCAGAAGCTAGACCCTGGCCCTCTACTAGCTGTAGCGCTACCAATATTATATTATTATATTTCACAAGTGCCGGTAAATATCCCGACTGAGGCTAGGAGCGTACATGCGTTTCCAATCGCACGACTATTCAGTCGCAAGTAGAACGCATAACTTTCAATGTGAACCAGCACACACTGTCTGTAATTTGTCCCGTTTTTCCTGCGACGCGATTGTCATCTCATCCTTACGTAGAAAACTACGCAAGAGATACTTTTGGTCTTATTTTCCTTTTCAAAAACCTTCATATTGCTAATTTTCTGACTTTGTTAAAATCCTTAGTTTACACATTCTCTCTTTCGTAGAATTCTAAAAAATGTTTAAAAAAAAATAAAATTAATGGAAAACAAACAAAAATGCCACATGCATCTACACACAATTGAGGATGAGATGAGGGTAAAGATTTAAATCGTTGTCGCAGCACGCAATTACGATTTTCTATCGGATCATAACTTAGTCGCGAAAAATGAAACACAGCGATTTATACAAGAATACGCGCATATGCGATAAACTAATCGTAACGATTAAGAAAATGCAATAAGCCTCATTTTGTAGAGTTTGAGATTTTTTAGCCGCAGATTAGAAAGGGACACATGAATTAACATGAATCATAACACTTGCGACTGTGATAAAAATCTTGTTAGTATAAAAAAGGATTTCACAGGAGTGTTTCTAAAATATAAAAAAAACCTTAAAAACAGATTACTTAAGGGAGAGTTTCATAGGACCACCACATTTAAAAGGATACAAAAAAATTTGCACAGTCCTAATAATAATTGGCAAAAGCATTGATGAATACATTAATTAATTGGAACCAGCGTACAATAATAGAATATTAAATGGCGGACCTTCACCTTTAAATTTTGATTACTTCAGATCGACGTTTTTCTATCTCTATTATTTTACATACATACAGTCCATCAGATTCATATTCGTACAAATGCGAGATTATAATCTTAACTTTGCAAAAGAGCACCATCTCTGGATTTTGAATTTTAAAAAACTAATTTTTACAGATGAATCCAAATTGTATGTCTCGGGATCGGATGGACGGCAAATGGTATGGCGAAAACCAAATACCAAGCTCCTACCTGAAAATACCGTCGCAAAAGTAAAGCATGGTGGCGGATCGGTGATGGTTTGGGTTTGTTTCTCGGCAGCTGAGGTGAAAAATTATTGACTGATTCCATATTATTGACTCCATATAATTGACGGAATAATGGACCACAGGAAATATATTGATATTTTAAAGATAAATTTGGCAGAAAACGCACGAAAATTGGGTCTGCACAGCGATTTCACTCTTTACCAAGACATGATGTCCATGATGACCTAAAGCATAAAGCTTACAATACCCGGATGTGGCTCCTATACAAGTGTCCTAAAGTGATGAAAACTCCACCCCAGTCACCGGATATTAACCCCATCGACAATTTATGGCACCATTTAGACCAGCAAATATGAAAATTACCAATTAGAAATGCAAAAGATCTAAAAGAGAATATAGTGCAAGAATGGGAACAAATTTCGGTTGAAACAACCAAAAAACTTGTCCAATCCATGCCAAATAGGCTTAGACATGTAATTAAAAATAATGGATATGCCGCAAAATATTAAAATTTGTTAAATTTCTTGTTTCTTACCAAAAAAAAGCTATTTGTATGAATATGAATTTGATGACTGTTTTTTTTTGGTTTTTGTTATTAAATAATCTGTTTTTGTTGAAGGATTGCGTTTATTTTGTGTTTGACAATAGATGTTCACCAGATTTTTGATTTTACAAACAAATGACAGTGGAAGTTTTAGTGGTTCTTGCATAAATCGAAAAAGAGTTATTTTGTTCCTACTGTACGAATATGAGTTTGATTGAGTACATATATTACTGGCTCATTATCAGACTTTATACAAACTGCTTAATTTGTCAAGAAACAAGTCGCAAGTACGTGAGATCTATGGCCCATTCATATGATCCAGCTTGTTTTGGGATAAAACAATCGTCAACAAAGTACAATTCGTTAAACGTTGCGATTATTTGGTCGCATGGGTGTGCATTGATATTAGAAGCTGCGTCAATGCTTTGTCTGAATAATCGTACGACAAAAACCCACAAGTGCGTGCATGGTCATATTTTGATGAGATTATTTTTCTATCGTTGCCATGAAAAAAACGCATGTGCGCTCCTAACCTAACTTAACCTTCATCTCATCCTCAAATGTGTGTAGATTTCTACGCATGTGGTATCTTAGTGTGTTTTCCATTATTTTTTAATTATTTTGAATCCTTTTTTAGAATTCTATGGAAGAGGGAATGCGTAAAATAAGAATAAAGTCAGAAAATTTCGGAAGTTTCCAATGTTGGTTTTGGAAAAGAAAATAAGAAAAAAGTAGCACTTTGTAATACAAACGATTCCACCCTGTTTTAATTATGATTCTACTATGGTAGCGCCAGCCATAGCCCGTAGAGAGCCTAGGTTTTGGTTCTAGAGCAATAACTTGTGTTACGCGCTATTGTTCTTTCACGAGTGGGGGAGAAATCAAAGTCTTATTCCGACTCCGAACGACGACCGAAGTCAGTAACTCAAAAGCCGTGGGGCCGTTTTTATTATTTTTAGTACAGGGAATTAAACCTAGACATCATAGGTTCAAATCCGTAGACGAACATTCCCACTACCCCTCGGCGACGAACCCGAACAAATATACTGTTCTCAAAGCATTGGATTTTTCTTCTATCAAATCGGATGGTCCAGCGAGACACTATTCTTGGCATACCTCCTTTGTTCTTGCTCTTCTGACATCAAAATAAATAACACATTCATAATCTAAAGTGGTTAGGAATGTAGAAGAAGGATGAATTAGAATATGGGATTGTAAGGTCTTGGTCTTGGTTGCAGTCTGGACATTCAACGATCCTACGCAGGTATGCCTCTATACCCATAGATACACACCTCACTCTACCTAAACACCTCTTCGAGAAGAATTTCTCAATACCGCCCAGATCTTACTGGGAGTCTGAACACCAGACGCTAAAAGGTCCACTGCGAATCTTCACAGATGAATCGAAGATGGATGCGGGTGTGGGTGCTTGTGTCTATTCCAAGGATCTAGATTTCCAGCTATCTTTTCTACTACCTAATCACTGTAGCGTCTTTCAGGCTGAAACTATAGCGATTTAGAAAGCCCTGTCCTGGCTAAAAAACATTGTAATATCGCGCACAGATATCGTCATCTGTTCCGATAGCCAGGCAGCGATCAAATCTCTGGATTCAGTCACCTTTAATTCTATCTTTTAACGAGATGGCCAAGTACTTTAACATGCAACTTATGTGACTGCCGGGACACTGTGTCATTCCAGAGAATTGCGAAGCGGACGAACTCGCTAGAAAAGGCACAAACTCCGTGTTTTTTTCCGGATGGAGACTCACCCTTCATGCCTATCGCTACTACAAAACATCTGCCAAAGCTTGAAACGGTTGCTCAAACAAACCACGGATGGACATCTGGGACAGGAAGCCTCATCACCAAACAACTATGGCCTATGATCGATCCCAAGCGATCGCCTAGCTTCATCAGATTAACCAGGCCAAATCTCGGAAATCTTATTGACGTTCTAACAGATCATGGTTCCATCGGAACTCACGCCTGTAGACTAGGCCTTCCTTACAATGATTTCTGTCGAAGCTGCATGGACGAAGATGAGGAGAAACCATTGAGCACTTGCTATGCACCTGCATTGCTCTCTCATCCCGTAGATTCAGACTTCGCGGGCCCATTTCTTTGTTAATCTGGCTAAACTGAGCAGCATCAGAATCAGCCCTCTTCTTCGCTTTATCAAAAGCACAAATTGATTTGCGGAATAGGTAGCCTAAGATCCGCGTGGTAACACAATGGGCCTATGCTTGGCCTAAGTGTGTCTGCTGTTCGTATGCGCGGCAGCCTCCTCAACCTAACCTAACCTAAAGTATCTTAAACTCGGCTTATAACCTTCAAGAAACTAGAATCCAGAACCGTGGTTAGGTTTAATAAGGTTTTAAATAGTTACAGACGTGTCTGGACGCATATCCATGAACTATTACAGTGCTCCAGACTGCTCGTTCTCACTTTCAATTTACTTTCCGCGCACCCGGTTGATTGCCTCATTGGCAGTGATTTTATCACATCTTCTGTATAAGAAGAATAAAATAATTTAAGAAAGAGCGACATGCGGTTCTTTTAGATACACCTTATTTGCCAATCACAAATAAAGATTAAGGCTAGAATAAGATGACAATTCACATTTTGCTTATGGCTTCTGAACTAATCTCATGTCGTTTAACCTCAAATATGGAGATAACTTATCTGAAGAACAACAAATACAACAGTTTGATAATAGGCAACTTGAACGTTTCGCAATCTATTCACTGGCTGAATCAACTTCAAATATTTGCAGTTCAAAACGATCTGCTGGAGAAACAAAAATGTCTTAACCTCTTGGGACACATATGTATGTCCTAGTCAATGTGCCAACGTTTTTTAAAAATGTTCTAAATGATTGATGTAAGTTCAGTGACTGCATTCCGGGTCAAAAATGTCAAATTTCCCACTCCAAGCGAGAAATATCTCTTTTCAGCAAATACGTATGAAACAGTGCCATGACACATCTGCAAGATATTCATTGATCCACAGTGAATCACTGTTTCAATCCCTTTGTCATCAGCTGTAGTGTACGTACCGTAGCAGTTTATTGCGAATATTACAATACTTACGATTTGTAATTAAAAAGCCCATTCATTTTTATATACTCCAGCACTCGATCGTCAATAAGATACTTCACGGACTGACCCCTGCTAAGCAGTCGCCGAATCATTGTGGAACTCACTTCATTCGGCACCCAATTTGTGACGAGGGTAATATTTTTCTAAAAAAGAAAAACAGTGATGATTAGAAATTTAACTTGGACATGGACATTGAGTACATACCTGATATTTCGTGAGAATATCTGAGTCGAAAATAAACTTTTCCGGATTAGCTCCACTACGGGATATAACCACCAAGCCGTGGTTACTTACTATGTCCTCAATCTGTAAAGGTAAAAGTAAATATTTTTAAATGTTTGCCATGACATCATGGATTATTGACGTACATCTTCGTTGGCCCACAAGCCGGGAACGGCAAACGACTCTAATAGATCTGCGCCACATAGCAGTTTCAACTGCACTCTGTCTCTGCGGTCTCTCAAGTTATTTGGAAGCCATCCTGGAATGATCACATCGTCAGCAGTATTTGAGGAATTTATATAGTTGTTCATGTAATTCTGAAATTGAATATTCAAAAGAGATTATAGCGACATGAGGATTAAATGAGCGAAGGGGAATAAATGCACTTTCAACACAAATTCCGAGAAACGTGCCAGTCTCAGCTGAGAGAAAACGTTAACTACACACAGCCAGCCTCTACAAGCTAGCATCTTGTGGTCGCTTTTAATTTGTTTTGCCCCCGCGTTGCCGAATGCCAACATCTTCAAGAACCCCATCGGTTTTGATCACTCGGTGAACAATCGCACCAAAACTCTTAACAACGCAATGACCATTTCATATCCCGTCAGCAGACAGAGAGGTAAATCTAAACCTTCCTGGTGGAAGGAATAAGCCGTTTGCAAAAAGATTGTAGAAAGGTCTACAATAGAGCAAAAAGATCTCCCACAAGGAATGTGCCCAACGAGCTTCTTAGAGACTCTTCTATGGCAAGGTAGAAAGGTGTCTGAAGCCTCCAGGCTTAGGCAAGTTTTAGCATCATGCCTTAAATCAGCTAGTTTGCTCCGAGCTAGAAACCCGATGGGAAATGGCCCTCGCCCAAAGAGCGTTCTTTTTTATACCCACTTCCCAGGCAATCACTCTATCAGAGCAGTTAATCAAGACGCATCTCCTCCCAACCCCCTTGCAAATTCATTAATGACAGGCACACACTGTCATTTGGGTCCTGACAAGCTTTTAACCCTTCAAGTCAGCGGGACCTGACGGCAGAATTCCTGCGGTGCTCCAAAAAACAACAGACCAAAACACCTTCAAAGGCTGCATGATTCTAGGCCATGTTTGCAACTCCTGGAAGAGGGTAAAAGAAGTATTCATCCCCAAGCCAGGGAAAAGGTCTCATGTCAAACCGAAGGACCTTAGACCCATCAGCCTTCATCCTTTTCCCATGAAAACCTTAGAGAAATTAATAGATTGATATATCAGGCAAATTATCCTTCCGTGCAGACTTTCACCAGCACAAATCTGTAAAGACAGTCCACTCTTTGATAGGAACAATTGAAAATCCCTCGAATATAAGGGATACACCCTGGCGGCATTTCTGAACATCGAATGTGCAACAACCAAAGGCTCAGATGAGCTTAATACCTTAATGCCTTGGGATCGACAAGTTCTGTGGCTTTTAACCATCAGCTACCCATCAGCCTAGTAATACACTCTAATCTGGGAGAAGATACGATCAGCAGATGATTTAATAGAACTCCACAAGGTGTATTCTCGCTCCCTTCTTTGTAATGGGGGCTCTAGGTTATTGCCTATGCGAACGATGTCGCCAAGCGGAATCTGGCAAAGTCGTCCCTACCTTAAGAGGTATAATGCAGGATGCCTTCGATAGCTGGACACAAACATGCGGTCTTAGCGTTAACGAGTTAATGAGTTCGTTTGACCTTCCAAAAGGCTTTTCGCCTGTAGAGCGTATATTTTCAATTGGCTGCAACTATTCATATCTAACCTCAAAGTAGAACATTCGATGGACAAATGGAGCCATACGCGTTGAAGTAGCACAACAGAGGTTATGAACAGGCATAACACTTCTTCGACCTCTTGTTAAGCCGTGTCCATAACGACTATGAATGTAAACTACACTCGAGATTTTAAGATAATTCCATTCAGTGAATTTCTCATATTTGTCATCGCAACCTGTATCAGATTACCATAAAAGTCAGTGCCAGTTGCATTAAATTAAATCCGATTTGAAGTGCTGATAAACAGGCTGACTAACAAAATCAACAAAGCACAGTGAAAGTTAAATAACTAAAATCGTTTACAAATTAGTACGAGTCCCATGGGTGCTAACAGAGGTTATGAACAGGCATTGTAGAATTGGATACGTATTAGACAATTAAACTCCCGTTTAATTTCTTTTCAATTCCAAGTAGGAGATGCTCGAGGGATTCACATTTACATTTGGCCTCCCACATGCCTAAGGAAGTCATTGCGTACATGTCTCTGTTAGAAGAAGTCACTAAATTAAGTCTATGATTAAATTCCGGTGAATACATATATTTTTACGGTTTTCTGAGGAATTCATTCAGGTTTCTCCTGAAGATCTCCTATCGAGCAAGGTGTAGCTGGACTTGATGTTACAGTTCTGTCATTTCAGCTACCGATTCGATACACAAACTAGATGAAAGAGAGCTGAATGGGATATTTATAGAATTGCTTTCCTATGAATCAAAAATAGTACACACACATTCATTTCCTTTAACATTGTCCAAGGGCGCTATCAATAAAAGCTATTAACTAACGTTAGTTTATTAATTCATTTGCGCCACGAAATGAAATTCACGGGATGTTACAACAAGTCGCACGTCTTTGCTATAACATTACGTGCTTGCGCTAATTGCGTGCAACGATTGTCGTAGATAAAAGTTATTTCGTAATACACACGGCATTTAAGTGATGTATTCCCCAGTGAAGAGGGTTAAATTCAATGTACTATTAGCTCACATTGACTGGTCTGCAAACGCAGACAGGTCTCTCGAGGAATGTCTATTCCAACAGAATGTGACACATTCGAAAGAATCTACTAATCTCATTAGAAGGCAGTCAATATCGACAAAACAGCTTTTATACCATATTTGTCAAGACAACTTGTTTGAGGCTAATTTAGTTGAAGACATAAATGGTAGATCCATATTGGATGCCAATTAGAATTAAAAAAAAAAAAAAATTACTTGATGATATTGAAGAACTTGTTGCGTTCGTGACCAGTGATCCTGTTCAATTTCCCAATCTGATGCTCGTATCCACTTTGATGTTTGCAAGGCCAATTTAACCATCGCAAAACGATGCTTCCCCACCGCCAGACCTTTCTTCCCGTATGAGTCATGTGTCGGCGACACTATTCCACCGATGACAGTGTGTGTTCCCAACAATTCAAAATGATCTCGGGCAATCTCTATAAGAAGAAAAAAAATATTTTCAATGAATTATTTAAATTAATCAATATGACTAGCGTTACCGAACATTCGAAAGTGCATTGGAGTTGGGGGGCTGAAAGAGCCGCATGCTATCAACACAATTCGTTTAGGCAACATTCCAGATTCTTCAATTCTCAAGCTCATACTCTGTTCACACTTAGTTGTAGCACACACAATAATCACAGATTATTTTTTTACGAATAAACAAATGGAAAATAATTTTGACCGCCAGTAGACTTCCTTTTTGGCGAATACAACTTTTCCGAATGACAACATTGCACAGCTGTGTTACTTACTGCGAATGTGTGATATCGATTTTGGTATGTGTATTCACTCTTAGGCTCACGTTATAGTCTGTTGACGCCGCATGTTTGTGTAACCTATGTGGGGATTGCAGTAGAGGGGATCAGACACAAAAATTTGTCGTAACGATTTGCTTTGCTTACAGCAAAACAAGTCTGCCGTTTTGTTGTAACGAGCGCTCACATTGACGATTTGGCCCGTCAATCACGGTAGCCAAGCAAGTCGTCGAGACAAATTGGTGTATCTGAATGGTATCGATTGCAACTTGACAGCCACTCAAGTCGCATCTTCGAACGCACTACATGTTATCGATAAATACAGCCCTCAGACAAACTGTCATGCATTGATTATGAATGTCAATTATCACCTGCATAAATCCACAATATTTTAGTTACTACCTGTTTATTTATAAATTAAGTAAAATGTTTAGTTAAGAATAATACGTGTCATAGACTAACCATGTCCCGAAAATGAACTCTCAAACTAGTTTAAAAATTATACTCATAGGCGGGTTGTCACTGTGCTTTGTAGTTCTTATATATCTGAGCCTTGTACCTTTGAACTCAGGTAAAATGTTTCCGTTATGCCTTCAAGAAATGCGGTCTTTAACCTTTTGTGTGCTCTTCTCATTTCAGAGTGTTACTGTGAATACGTTCAAAATGCAGCTAAACTGGAGAACAATCTTTCGATTGATGACCTCAAAAACAACATCAGTTCAACTCATAAACTAGCAATTCTTGTGCCGTTTCGGGATCGCTTTGAGGAACTTCTACAATTCGTGCCACACATTACACAGTTTCTAAGAAAACAGAATGTTAATCATCATATATTCGTTCTGAATCAGGTGGACAGATTTCGATTCAACAGAGCTTCGCTTATCAATGTTGGATTCTTATTTACGAAAAATGACTTCGATCATATAGCCATGCATGATGTTGATCTCCTGCCAATCAATGATAAGCTGAAATATTCGTTCCCCGACAAGGGCCCACTGCATATTGCTTCACCCGACTACCATCCAAAGTATCATTACAAGACGTTCGTCGGGGGAATATTGCTTGTCAAACGAGAACACTTTCAACTGGTGAATGGCATGTCGAATAAATACTGGGGCTGGGGCCTGGAGGATGATGAATTTTACGTAAGACTTAAGGACGCTGATTTGGAGGTCAGTCGACCGACAAATATAGGAACTGGGGTTAATGACACTTTCCGGTAATTGCAACAATGGCTCAGACATTCATTTCAATATTCATTTAATCTCTTTTTTCCAGCCATATACACAATAGACTTCATCGAAAACGTGACACGCAAAAATGCTTTAATCAAAAGGAAGTGACTCGAAAGAGAGATCGACAGACTGGACTTAACACGCTACAGTATGAAACGACTGGAGTAAACAATTTAACCATTGATGGTATTCCCATAACTATTGTTAATATTGTGCTTGAGTGTGATGCAAAAATCACGCCGTGGTGTGACTGTTCTGGTGTAGCAAGCGCAGCTAGCATCGTTTCGTGACGACAAATACAAATTGTTGATATAATTTAAAAAATGAAGTTTTATTCCTTTACTTTCCCACACATATTTTCCAAACACATTTATTCCTAGTATACATGAACCATTCCATACAAGAATGTCCAAAAGAGGACATACGTGCACAATCCACCAAGGAAGCCATTTGTTAACAGGCTCTGTCTGCTGATGAAGTACTTTTTCCAGTGTGTTCCAGATTTTAAAAGTAAAAGGCACCACAAGCCCAGAACCGCCACGCAGTAAAGCATAAATCCAAGGATACCAGTCAGACCCAATATACCTGAAAATAGAGCACGTCATTATTTTGGATAAGAAAACATGCACAAGTGGCTGAGTTACCCGCTGCACATCCTGATAATGCAGCCATTGCCGTTCGACAATATTCAACAGCTGAGGCATTATTCCGAATAGCCGATTCGCTGTATGCAACGATTTCTCCGGATTTAAGCTCACGAGTTTTCACACGAGTAGTCATATTTCCTGTAAATTGATATTCAACACAGTCGAGAAAATTTTATTGGGGACTGATTCTGATTCTTAATTTTTTTGTCTGTCAAATAATTTTCTATTTGACATATGCCATGTTCCTAAAGATTAGATTTGTTCGGTTTGAAAACTTATTCGTCAATAAGGGTATGCCTACATGTGTATATAACTAGTTTAATGGGTTTTTTTGTTCGATATATAACACAGATCAGACTCAAGAATTTGTCGATACGATTTGCATGACACAAATTAAATAAATTTTTGACAGACGTACATTTTGAGAGGACCTGGAGGACAAGTTCCTTTTTTTTAGCCAGGACAAGATGTCGCACTTATAAGTTTGCCATGTTGGGTTCGGGTGAATGACAACCAATACCCGATTGATACCAATCGGAGGCAAAATAATCAGCACATTTGATGTGTACGAAAGTTTCAACACGCCAATCAAAAATGCTTTAATCAAAAGGAAGTGACTCGAAAGAGAGATCGACAGACTTGACTTAACACGCTTCAGTATGAAACGACTGGAGTAAACACTCGATTGGTGATTCCCACGGCATCCAGCCCCCACAAATTGTATTCAAACTACATTCAAATCCGGTATTGGTTTTGTTAGATATAATACACGATTCCTTTTATAAAGTGGATATTTATTACCGCTTATTCGTGTGCTACAATACGTAACAGATAACAAGAAAGGAATGACAGAAAGGATTACACAGGAGGAAATAATATAGTTGACGAAAAAACGTTGCCAGTATGGCCGCTTTCACACTCGCTAAAATTCGTCAGCGATTCTTTCAAATTCTTTTTTGTTATCTAATGCTACTTTCACACAGGCAATCTTTTTTCCTACCCTCTCCTACCACGCGTCATCTCTTTCTCACACATGTACAGCATGTTTCCAATACCCAACATTGAGAACATAAGAATAAAGCAACTCAAAGAAAAAACGAAGAGAGATAAAAGAGAATAGAAAATCCAAAAGCAAGCCCCGAGCACACCAGACGCCGGCTACACCTAGCACGACTCACCTCTCCTGCCCACAAGATGGAAAAAATCGCCGACAAAAGTTGTCTGTGTGAAAGCGACCTATGGAATCCTAGCGAAAGATGGAAGTTGTTAGTTTCAAAAGGTTTGATTCTTGGTCATGGAGTTGTCAAAAGTTGGTTCGCGACTTTACTTTAATTGTACCAGATGTCAAAGTTCAAATAATTCTGGCAGTTGGTTGACAATCTTTGTACAAATATGGTTTTATTCAATAGAAGCGTTTGTATATCAAACAAATGACGGATTTCAAATTTAAATACATATTCCTATGCGGGTATTTAGAACACCAATAATGATAATTATGGTGTATCTTCAAGCGGCATCTATGATTTAGCGGTGGTAGTTGAGGCGCCACCTGTTATTTCGATATTTCAAAGCACTGTAATCAGTGTTGATAACTGAGTACTTTTTGCTTTGTTGTAGCTTCGTATGTAAAAGTATTACTGAGCTGAGTAAAGATTCCCAATAAAACACGCCTAATTCCATGATCTCAGCGAACGAATCCGTGAGCTCTCATCAAATTTCGAAAAACCTGCCAGATACATTTTCGAGGTATAGAAGCCTCGCGGTTTCTGCTAAGCCTAGTTGTAGCCAATTCATCCTTCCGTGAGAGGTTGTCAAACCGAATGTCGAAGAATTATCTCTCTATTTTCTGCTGTTCTGCCGGCCATTTAAAAATTGAGAACGCGTGACAGGTACTTATAAATTGAGAGCGAAGTCACTTCAACCTTGATGGGAACGGACTGAAGTCAGTCAGTCAAAAGTTCATCCTGAATTCAGAAATATCAAAAATTTACGCATTGATGCAGCATCACTGTTTGTTTGCGATGATGAGGCCATGCACACTTGTTGCCGATGCGATGCTGATTGAACTGTTCGATTACGTTTCAGAACGCATAGTTTATGTTACACATTTTGTCAATATGCAAGTTACTTTAACACAATTATTAATTGAATCAACGAATAATAATCCGAAATACGTTGTTAATCATGTATGATACAAGAACGCGCTCATGTCGAAT
Source organism: Eristalis intricaria (assembly GCA_964034865.1). NCBI lineage: Eukaryota > Metazoa > Arthropoda > Insecta > Diptera > Syrphidae > Eristalis > Eristalis intricaria. Next base: position 108,796,406 of record OZ035873.1, on the reverse strand, counting down.
GCGCACAATGAAAGTTCAAAGAAAATTTAGGATTAAATAATCAAAATTGAAAATTATACAGATGATTTCTTCCAAAATCATTTTAGAGTGTTCTTTTATAATATCCAAGAGTCTCTGCAAAATTGTTTTCAATTTCCGCATTTTCTACCAACAACGCATCAATGCGCATCTGATGCTTAAATGAACGTTTGACGTTTGCGATGATGCCCAAAATTGCGATTATGAACGTGATGTAAAGGTGATGCGGCATCCACCGAACCGAAAATCTCAAGGTTTGGATCAACTTTCACTGAAACTTTCATTAGGCCGAAAATTTACACCAAAATAAACTAAAGTTCATCTGTACGCATGTTCGGTTTGATGACTTTTCACGAACAGATGAACTCGAGGGGGTTTAACCAGCTTTTGCCGAAGGCACGAGAAAACTGCGAGAAATGTATGGCAATTATCAATTGATCCATACGGAAAGGCTTTGTGCCCCCATCAGTAAGATGCAGACACCGAATATACGACGACAACGCCAAATTTTAAACATTTAATCAAATCAAATTTTATTCTTGTAATCGAATCGATACAAGTATGACCCTAGTACATACTTCCATACATTTACATATATCTTTATTTTATCTATTCAATATCATTTAACACGCTTTAGTTTCAAAAAGACAAATGATATACTTTATTGGAAAATGGATAAAAATCTTACGAAATTTAAAAAAAAGAAACTCTAACCTCACGACAATATTCATTTACATTTTAAAAAATGGAATAAAAATAAGTATAAACGCGAAAACATAAAAAAAAAACAAGTTCGTTTGCTTTAGAAGTGACGTAATGTTGTGTGAATGTGGTGGTGCTGTGTGTATACTTCGTTTTTCATTTCTTTATGTAGAAAAATGATAAACATATATTTATTTGTTTTTGTTTATTTAATTAATATTTAAGATGAATCAGCATCACAAGATGAGTCCTTTTTCTCGTCCTCAGCGTTGTCATCCTCATCTTCAGATTCTTCTTTCTTCGCTTTCTTTGCGGTGTTCTTCGGTGGACGACCTCTTCCTCTACCGACTACCGGTGTCTTTTTCTTTGCAGCTGAACTACCCTTTGGTGGTCGCCCTCTACCGCGTTTAGCTGGTATTGCATCATCGCCATTACTGATTGATCCTTTCTTTGATACTGGCTAAGGAATGGAATTTAAAAAAGGAAAACTATAATAAATAGTAGATAGAAAAAAGAGAGTCGATCATTTACCTCAACGGCTTCCACCTCCCTCTTCTTTGGGCGACCCTTTCTCTTTACTTCGCTATCACTCATTTCTTCCTGTTGCAAAGATAAAAAGGAATTCGTTGCAATTAATCTACTAATTAGTATGGTAGCAAACATGAAACAGAAAAAATACATTTAATTGTTTTTAACTTAATCAGTAATTGTTTCCGGTGAAGACAAACAACTTATTGACGAGACCAATTTGCCTAAGATGCGAATTTCTCTTAATTTAGACTGTAGGACTTTCGCTTGTCTTACTCGGTAAACTAAGCGTATGCTTGTTACGCCTTTGTCGCCGTTTGTATGAAACAAACAAACTGCCGCAAATTACCCAAAAGTATTTTATTTGTCTTTTCACTTGTATGGTCGCATACTTCTCAAGCTGAAGCTAAGCTAAGCGTCCGACCTCAAGCTAAGATTAGGGCGACAGTAAATGTAAAGATCATCAGAATGAATGAAACTAGATAAAAGAACACAGATATCTGACAGAATTACACAAAACAAAAATGTTACCAAAGAAAAACATTTTTTTACCGACCCCAGCATTTCGTAATACAGCTGAATAATTTGGAGATGTTGTAGAGGCGTGGGTTTTCCCAACAGTACTGCAAAGAAGACTAACAGGACATCACGGGCCCAGTTACACTTTATTTGTCAAAAATAAACCTATTGAAAGAACAAGTCTAAATAAGTCACCCGCTAGTAGCAAACAAAAAACAGATAAAAAAACAAATACCAATTGTACACACAAACACGTCGCGCGAATTGTAATCAACTTGTTTCTTGAATAATCCAATCTCAGGCAAACCAATCAAGAGGACGGACTCTGACAGTCAACAGGCTACACAGATCCTGTGCCCAGAAGATGCCGTATGAAATGGTTGCGTTGATTCAGATAGACAGATGGTGATGTGCATATCTCGCGGACTTAATTTATTTTGCTCTTATGGATCCACAACAAATTTATTCCAATTCATTATCAGATCGGCTTGCTCACTAAACTCGAGTTTAACTTTATTGCCTATTGGAATTTTCTCAGAGAAGATCGACAATACAAGATGACTCAACAATGTTAGGTTAAGATCTTCGAACTGTAACGATATCCGCAGAGATTACCAGAAGCCAATAGACCTCACGGTTGTGAAATCTCAAATCTCATCCTTCTTAGGATTTTCTGGACAAATAATTCCAGTCATATGAACATGTGCGAAGATGGCTCGAAAGAAAACGACGCAGTCTTACAGTCACATTGTGTTGATCCAACGCTTTCCAATCTGAAGTCAATAAAAACTGACTCAAACATGCACAAAATGATATCATCAAATCTAAGCTTTTACACATCCCTTTGGAAGCTTTGGCTTAAAAACGCAGTCTGTATATACTCCGTCCTTGCACACCAATATATTCAAAGAGAATGAATAATTGAATAACCTAGCGACCTCGACAAGGTAATAGTACAGCTAGCGACATGACCAGAAATGAAGTATTACAGAGATAGCCGACTTCACAGCTGATTGCCCCCTTGTCCATCGACGAATATTAGTAATTTTTTGACATATATTCATGAATTTTGGACGGTTATTCACGAAATAACGTAAATGCAGTCCCTGATGGGTCAATTTGGTTTATGAACACTTTTTAAAAAATATTTGTCAAAAATCTTAAGGGGCATCTCTGTAATACTTCATTTCTGGACAGAACCTGATAAAACTCTTCTACAGATTTAGCACTATTATTTTAGAACTGATGTCAGAAATTTTAGAACTGTCAAACTAGAGTGGAATTAATTCTATTACTTCTTCAGCTGGACACTCTCATTGGTACCATGCCCACAAACAAGATCTGATCCCATCTAACACAGAAAGGGACTGTAAAGAATCGGAGGAAGAAACACTGGATCATCAAGAAGATAACAAATTTATCAGCCTTGCTTTTTCCTTCAAAATTATACTTTATTCAAAGAAATGGAATTGTCAACTTCTAGTTAGGTTTCGTCACATCACTCGTCTATACAGATAAGCCATCGTTAATTACAGGCTCGGAAGACAACATTACACTCGTAGGCTGGCGTCTAGGGAGATGCCAGTCAATACGACTGAAAAAATGGACCCTCCACATATGGATCACGTAGTCGCATAGGTCAGGTCGTCACATAGGTTTCTTCAACATCTATTTTCTAGATTAAAAAGGCAGCTTCTACAAACTGTCTTCAGTAGTCTCGTTACGCTTCTAACACTCAAGTCGTACAGTATGACTTACGTAAATAGAGGTTCCGGTGCCAGCGAATGTAAACGAATTCGCAAACTTCACCCAGTTCATTCAAAAATACGCATTTCTTATCTTCTGGTTTGGGTACATGAAAATTTTGCCTTGTAAGTGCCCTTTATGTATTTGTACTTCAAATAACTATTTTCTAACAAATATTATTCATCACAAAACGACAATGACAATGACATGATAGAACTTTTCCAAATCACAATTCTTTGAAACACGACTCCTTAGCAGTACTTCGTGTAGATAAATGTTTAGTGCCCACTACATACGACTATCTACATACTAAAATATGCACCGGACCCACTATATTCGACTACATTCGTTAAGTTTGAGGGAGTCAAATTAGATCCTAAGTTTTCTTTCTATCACATGAAATTTGCGCTTCCAAGACCCAAGCAATTCGAAAAAGGAGGAACAAAAAAATTAAATTTTTAAATCGAATGCCCATCTAAGGCGGGCTAGCCCCGGAACTTTTGGCCACAACCAAATTTGACTTAAGCTAATGTCCGAAGCGAGCGAATTTTAATCGAATTTGAGGGTGTTGATTCTTGAATTTGATATACCTAAGCTCTTGGATCCGGTAAAGGGATTATAAAGAGGCCAAAACCCAACGTAGAGACTGATTGACTTAAGGGCCAACTATAATAGGCATAGGCGAAAAGGGCTAATGTCAAACGTACATCGGTGAGTTAGCAAATACACACACTACCCATTAAGGGGGACCATAATGGAACTTACGGACTTTTCGGTTAGTTTCGTTTAATATGAGTGATTTATGCTGGAAACACGAAAAATGAAAAAATAAGAAAAATGGATAAATAATCGTATCGTTTGATGAAATTGTTACCATTTCCATGGAGAGTCCATCTCCATAAGTCGGCACTCTCTCTAACACGAACTACTTCGCCATATTTTACACACATTTCCCTCAATTTCCCCATACAAGAACCTCTCTCTAAGTCCTTCCTCTAACTCGGACACATTTTGGTATCCCGTGACAATTGGACTATAACTGTACTTGTTTGTATCCCCTTTTCAAAGGAACTACTAGCCCGATTTGAAAAATACTTGGGTAAGATAGGTGGTATTTTTGTGCGCTTAAAAAGAGAGCAAGTGCAAGAGAGCACTCACCTACAGCGTGGAGATGACTTCACGTCTTCCGCGGCACAGCTAAAGTAAAAAATAAAGCAAATGCCGGTGGAGAATCTGACAGAGTATGTGCATAAAATTGTTGACATCACGAAATTGGTCTTATTTGACAGTAGTTCATGTTCGCTTATGCCTATTATAGTTGAGCCTTTATACTTCCAAAGTAAACAAAAGTGCACGAAACTTAACGAAACTGTGCGATCTAGTTAATATGTTTACTAGTGTTATCATACGCCTCAATTACTTAAGTCTTCTTACGTCCATTATCGTTGGACGCGCGCGCAATGCATCCCAGTGTGATTTTGATATATTTTGACTCAGATATATAATTTGTTTGTATTAGACGAATTATAAGTGCTACGTGTTACTATAGACACAAACTATTTAATATGTCAATTAACGCATAAAAAATAGAAACAATTCACAAAACAACTACGTGAGATAAGATTAAAACAATAGATGTAATTATTGAACTCACTAATTCCTTATCTTCCTTCGAAAAATCTCCCCTTTCTCGTAATTGGAGATCAATTTTTTCAAATACGGTATGATCGGGATGCTTTCTTTCTGGGAATTTTTCTGCATAAATTTGGGCTGCCTCTTGACTTTGTCCATCAGCAAAACCATAGCAGTAATGCATATCGGCTAGTTCCTTGAAAGAGTATTCGTCCATTTTGTTTGCCTTTTGTTACGCAATCAGACGACAAGAAATATGATTAAAGAAATAAAAAAAAACTATAAACTATTAACCATAAATTTGGCAAAAAAAAAAAAAAAAACAAACTATATTTATTTTTATCAAACAAGTTTATAAACACATAACAAAATATAATATTCGATTTTTCATATATCGCGTAACTGCGATGGTAAGCCGTTTTGGAAAGCTTGAATTATCAAAGTTTTCTGTGAAAATGTTCATTATGTACATATTCATAGAAAATAAATAAAAGCGAAGCAGAACGAATTTTGGGCAGTTGCTTTGTTGACAGCAGAAATGAAGTTTGACAGTTATGGGATGTCATATTTAATAGCCGAGAAATTGGAATCGAATTTATATGTACCAAACGTAAAAAATATATATATGAATATAAAACAGAATAAAATGAATTTAACAAAAAATAAAGTTACCAAAGAAGGTATTAAAAATTACAAAATCATGATTTGGGGATGATATAATAACACGGGTGGCGCGACAGACCGAGGTGGACCGGGACCTAGCTACTACAGAACCCATTCGTGCTGTGCGAGATATTGTTCCCTCACGAGGGGAAGGGGCCTGCAGTTTAATGCCGATCCCGAACGGCGAAGTTGAGTAGCTTTTCCTAGACAGGAGTACTCTTTGACCATTTCCAGTGACTCGAAAAAGGTGGAGCCGTGAATTATGATAGTTGGTAAATACGGGTATTGAACCTGACGCCCTCTGCGTTCGAGTCGATGCACCACCCTACTACGCCACGGCGATCCTCTTGGAGATGGTATAGTTTAATTTTGGAAGCTCTGGAATTATGGCTTGGACAATAAGCAAAAAAGGAAAGCTGAGTCATCGAAAGAATTTCTGCGTGACAAGTGGTCCTTTCTTGGAGGAGAAGACACAGCCACGAACACCATCCTGTGCAGAGATGCAGACAAGATATCGTCAGACCATCAAAGCTCCAACTCAAAGGGTCATCGAATCCGAGCTTTCTTGTTCCAGAAGGGGAAATAGGATTAAGTCACAGCAGACACAAGATTGCTTGATCTTGATGAACGAAAGCAGTGTGCACCGGATCGGCAACGATGAAAGGCTCTATCGCTCAGGAGCAGAGCCTTCACTGCACACACGCCTGACAAATGGACGTGAATCATCGTCAATTCCTTATAACAGCACATGACGTTGCAGAGATTCTACCGTACAAACGCGTGTTGTGCGTCCTACTTATCACACACAAATGAAAGGAAACTTTGAAAGATCCTAAGTTCAAGGCCAAAGAGAATATGCAGCGTAATTATCAGCAGATAATCGATTATAATCAATGACTACGTTTAATTTTTTAATTGGCAAAGTATCCAGACTGGACCTAGGTCCAGATGCACAACAACCGCTCGTTTTGTGAATTCTATTGGGTCACTTATGACTGGAGGGAACCTAGAGTTTAAGGCCGAATCTCAACGCCGAATGGCCTTGTTAATGAATTTTGAAAATTTTCTTAATATTTCTAGATTTCAAACTATTCCGCAAGGACTTTTATTATGGATTATGGAAAAATGTAGGATCTACACTTTAACACTCAATCTTTGTGTGTCACCATAGTAGGTGGTGGGTCTGGATCGCGACCGACAAGCTCTGAGCACCTTTATGCAGACCCAAACATTTCCCTGAGAATCAGGAACCTACAACGTAAATAATTTGCTTGTAATTAGGATTAAATACCGTTCCCGCCATACCGTAACAAAGTATTTACATTTACATTTATTTGGTTTATTGGAGGCGGCTGCAAACACACCAACAGAAAATTGGTACGAGATTTGTCCAAAAGTGCAATTTATTACTGTTCTTAAAAGAAGTCCAAAGAATGATGGCTTCTAAATATACTCCCAAGTATTTGAAGTATTAATCTCCAATGAACAATCTAAGAACAGTTGATGGAGGCGAGTTTCCAACACTTAACATTTTCAAACGCAATATTGGGTCCTATGAGAAACTTTAACATCTTATTTATCTTGAGCGGAGATTACTATTAACCACGTCATTTTGTTTCCCAACATACTAGTTACTGAATGAACTACTTACTGTTCTAGTTATTAAACACCTCTGTCACCGTAAATGAGTTAAAAGACAATCAAATTCGATTTTTTCATGACGGAAATAGCAGCAAATATAGAACATCACTTAACATTATCTATATTTATAACATAATTAGATAAGAGCATCACATATCCCCCTTCTTCATAAGGATATGATAGTGCCGTGGAAAATGTGATGGCAAGGAAGGTAGGAGGTGTAAAGGGTAGCCCGTGTTGGATGTGTCTTACTTTTGGTTGAGCATTAGCGTATTCTGTTTTCTTCAAATTACTTAGGGAGAGAGGGATTCTAAACAAGTGCGATAAGGGAGAAACAGCAAGCTTAAATTAAAATTGGGTGATTTCAAATGTGTAGAAATAAGACCGAAGAACGATTATTTAAATGTGTGGTAGAATTCATAATTACAAAATAGTTGCCCCTGCACTGCAAAAAATTGTATTTTAAACGCCCCTATGATGATTGTTGCCAAAGTATAGTCGTTCTATAGTACATCATAAAACGACATCTGGCTATAAGCTCATGTGGAACGTATTTTGTGTGCGACACTTGTCGTGTACTGGCCACAAATGAAGTATTACAGAGATAGACGACTTCACAGCTGATTGACCCCTAGTCCATCGACGAATTTGAGTACTTTTTTGACAGATATTCATGAATTTTTTACTTGTATTCACAAAATAACGTAAATGCCGTCCTCTGATTGGTCAATTTGGTTTATGAACACGTTATAAAAAACAGTTGTCAAAAATCTTAAGAGGAGAGGGAGTACTGGCATTCTAAACGTCAGTTGACTATACTTAAACCCCAAATAAAACGACAAAAGGCAATTTGGATTTTGTGAACGCCTCAAATGGAAAAACAGTCAAAAACGTGAGCTTCCACTATTCCAGTTAAAGAATTGAGACAAACTGAGACAAAGAACCCTGGGAGAATTTTTCTTCCATGACCTCCATGATTTATCACATATCCCACTAAAATCTAAAATCTCTGGGTGACTGGAAGGAGGACAGTAACCAAATAACACCTTGGAGTCAGAAGTTTTCGTCATCCGGCGAGTGAGAAGATCACAATGGGACCAAGAGGACCTCAGTGTGGCGCGGCCGCACCGCGTCAGCCCACGAGCATAACCTAACCTAGAGAGAGGTTTTTGTATGGAAAATTGAGGGAAAAGTATGTAAAATATGACGAAAAAGTTCGAGTTAGAAAGAGTTTCGACGTAAGGAAGAGAGTCTACTGTATTTAACAATAAGTGACCAACAGAAAAGATTAACATTAATTCCAAAGAAAAAAGAGAATTAAACAGGCTTTATGTTCAAATGATCCTACGTGACTATGTCCTTTCAAACTTCCGATGTGGTGTGGGTCTGAAACCATGGGATTTTATGAATTACAAGATGGATCGGTTTTGAAGACTGTTCTCATTGACTAGCGCCGCTACCCCGTTCACTTCGCTGGACGTATCTTTTAAGTGTTTGCTTAAATGGAAACAATTTGTTTTTTCTTTCAAACGACTTTCTTGTATGGCACTGTGATGTCTAGCCAATATTTCCGGTTTTTGGTTCATGTGCGAACACAATTAAATCAGAAGGTTGCCCTATATGAACAGGTGAACAGGTTACGTTATTTTCCAAATTCAAACACAATTGTCCCTGCGCTTTATTGATTGTCTTTGGAGAAGTATATTTTTTGTAAAACAGAAATGACAACAAAAGCCGTGGATTGTTTAAAAAGTGGAGAGAAGCTAACTTCTGTTTTCGGTTGACATGAGGGAGACTAAAGCCTCGGAGTGCGTAGTTCCGATTTGCATGGTTTAAAAATAATTATCGTGATTTCCAAGTTGTTTCTTAGTAGTATCCTTTTTTTTAAAGGGTATTCCCTAAGTCTCGTGAGTCGCCGTGGCGTAGTTGATGTATTGTTAAAAGCGAAGCGAATATACTACTTTTAGATTAAAGTCCGAAAGCACGAACCTTCTTAAAAGTATTAGAGTATTGAAAGAAAGGGGAATCAAAAAGATAAGCCGTTCTCAAGTTATCAAGCCAAGGGAAACAGCGATTACCTTAAATTTTTCAAAAATGTATTTTCATAAGAAAGGGAAACATAAATTATATGTATTTTTTTTTCAACCGCACGTCCTTATATTGATCGCACTTGTGACGAGGCTTTTCATTGTCTGTTCCAGATTTTTCAAATTATCCAATTTTTTATGCATATGTATAGATTTCCGTAAGAACCTTCTATGAAATATTTAGAAAAAAACTGAAAAAGAACATGAATGAAATCAAAAAAGTCGTTCTCAAGTTATGCGTGCCCAAGGAAAATAGCGAATCCTTTTTATATCTATAAATTTAAGCTATTAATGAATATTTTCGGACATAGAATGCTGACCGTCGCAACACTCAAAAAATGCCAATTCTTTGCTGATTAAAGTAACCTTTGTGTAACTATCGATACTATTTGTCAAAAATCATGGATACTATACTATCGTGAATGACGATGTTTAAGCTACACTATCTCAAGCACACCATTATACACTGGGGCCTCCTCTTTGAAAATTATAGGTCAATATTGATCATCCTAGTCGAATGTTATTTATAGAAACCAGTGATCGATTCTTGTAATGCAAAATACAACAAAACATGTTAATTGGGACATTCTTTTATGGACACTTCCGAAATGAATCGCGATTCATGCATACACTTGGTTTTCCATATACAGTCAATCTCAAAAGTAAGTAAACAGAATAAATTTGTGCTTTCAACCAAAATTAAATTCGCGCAGGACCCCAAGAATTATCGTGCCGGCTGGAGAGGCTTACTGGTTGAGGCCCAGGTCCACGCCGGACTGTAGCGCCACCAGAAGAAGAAGAAGAAGAAGGACTCCAAGAACATCTTAGATGCAGTTTTCTAAAGTGCTTAGTTCTGTACTCAGAACAAAAAATATGACGATATCTCAAAAACTGCATAGCGAGTCCTTAACCAAAAATAAAGCAATTTCACATCAGAAATTTAAGTAAACACACATGTAAATCTCGTAAAAGAATCTACCATAATGCGTGGAATTATTGCAGCACCTAGTGTCTTCAATTTAGTATCCACTGATCAAAAAATGGATGTTTGATTATTTGAACTATCTAAAGAGTAATGTTGCCACCAAAATAAAACAACCTGTTGTACAACATGCTGTCGACGAAATAAATTAACGTACAACTAACGTACACTACACAGACTACATTATTTTCTTATAAATTCATACCCAGCCTTTCTTGAAAGTTCAAGTGTTTCCTGGATAATGTGTCACATAAGCATGCAACTCCATAGGGAAGAACATCGTCAATAACTTGCGTAGTTGGCAGTTGGTTTCAGACAAGGAAGGAAAGACACAATTTTGTTTGAAAGCGCCTTACGTGTTTGTAGTTTAACAAGAAAACTAATATATTTTTTGAAAAATAAAGTGAAGCATTTTCTAAAGAAGCTACTTTAAAAATTTTTTCGATTTTTTTCTTTGGAGTCCCGTTTGACATTATTTTTTTCGTTGAGAACGCAGAAACATTTATGTTGTGTACTTACTTTTGGGATTGACTGTACGTAGGTAAGTGATTCTGTGAAAACTGAATTAGATCATGTGGCAAGAAAACAACCTCTAAATTGGGACAAAAAGCAAGGAGAGGTAGGAATTACAAGTGTCAGAGCTAATTGTGTGGATGCAACTACAGTGGACTCCCCCTAAGTCGAATTGTCACAGGATACCAAAATTTGTTCGAGTTAGAGAGAGTTCGACTTAGAGAGAGGTTTTTGTATGGAAAGTTGAGGGAAATGTATGTAAAATATGGCGAAAAAGTTCGAGTAAGGGAGAGGTTCGACTTAGGGAGAGGCCACTGTATGTACGTTAATATTGAAATTGAACAGTACGTACTACAATGGACAGTTATCATTTAAGGGCTACTTTATTTCAGAATTATGAATAATGGGGATAGAATGACATCCTCGTAATCGGGGCACCTCCATTTTAGTCCCTTGAAGTGACTCTAACTTATGAAAGCTGTTCTTATTGGGAATTGACCAAAGACATGTCGAATGGAGCACTACGGTCTTTAACCACATCGATCCCAATTTTATCCATTTGCAGTTTATTTCATGAAGTATTCGATTCGGAGTCTGAGGAACAAAGCCCGCATCCATGTGGTATACCCAAGAGGACATCCAATTTGTGTGCGTGTGCAACTGGATGCAAGTAGGCAGAGATCGCGGTAGCCAATTAGACCTGTTGCTTGAAGTCTAGACCCACCCTGGACTGTAGCAAAGAATCGTCACGGGATACCATAATCTGTACGAGAAATGGACTGTTTGTATTGAAAATTATGTGAAATGCATGCAAAATATGGCGAAAAAATTCGAGTAAGAGAGAAGAGAGTCCACTGTATAAATAAATAATACTTAATGAAACCATATTTGCATTAAAAAATTTAAAATAGTAACTACAGATATGTTCGTATATTCGTCAAATCCTACGCAAGGTTTCTAGGTACTCTGTGAACGATGGCAAAGGAGGTGGACACTCAGTACATCTCACCATTTCACCACATTACCTGTGTCGACATTATTGCACAATGCTAGTCCTATAATGCCTTCCTGACCAGACTGGTTTCCTTCTTTCTCCTCTCTCCTGTCGTGACAGAAAAAAACAGAGTATAACATCAAATGCCACTTTTGCGAGTCTGCGTAAAAAACTCCGCACTCGTCAAGGCCGATACCTTCACCCTCCGTTTTGTAGGAGCTAGTAGCGGTAGACCAATTGCCCCAACCTTATTCTATATTATTAACATCTCACTAAAACTGATCGTGCATTTCTAGCCCTACTGTCGTATTACAAGAGTCATAAACAATTTAAAAATTCCTCTTATAACTGCGCAAAATATTGTCAAAAAAAAGGTAAATAAAAAAGTGATTTATCAATGTTATAAAATATACGCACTAATCGACAAGAATAAATTTAATTGCTCTTAAATAAGCCAGTAACAGTTTCCAATCAAGATAAATTTCTTTTTTCTGAGGCCATTTTATGTAAGAAATGATGTTATATTTATTCAGAGTGAAGAGGTATCGCGTCTCTTACACGATAAATTATTCGTTGTTGTGTGAAGGCGTTTTCATACAAGCAACTCTTGTCGGTCGACCATTAATGCCGCAGCACTTTTTTTTATCGTTTCCCTTCTGTGTTCGCGTACTTTTTGAGCCTACTGCTCTTATCTAAAAGAGTGCGATCTCAAGCTATGATAAGAGCGACAGTAAATGTAAAGTTTCTCAGAATGAATCAAACTAGATAAAAGAACAGATATGGAATATGCAACAATGCCGTCTCTGACAGAATTACTCGAAACAAACATGTTACCAAAGTATTTCAATTGGGAACTAATTGGGAAAACCCACAAAAATAGTTTCGAACTATCAAATTTATACCAACGCTGCAAGGCAGGTCTATTTCTTCAAGATGGCAAATGCGTGGGTAAAACCAGAAAAGCCAGAGAGACATCCCTAGTGTAATTTATTCAACAGTTTACCAGAATAAAAAAAATGCTCTTTGTTTTTTTCCCAACAATGAGACTTGAATTGTTTAAGGGAAGGGGGAAATTAATTATTTTTCCATGTCAAAGCCTTCCCGAAAATTCGAAAACAATACTAAGTTTGAGTTTTTTATCTGAACGCTAAGAGAAAAACAACAAACCGCCATGAATGGATTTTTACCGGTTGCTCATGAAACAGGTAAACAAAATAAATTGAAAAAAATAACGCTCATCTACGTCTTTGAGAGGGAAGCTAAAATAATTTCACAATTGAATTCTTATCCTTGGGAACCACTTTCCACGTAATATTTGTTCAAACAAGTTTATCGGGAGCCGTTGATGCCCCAAATCACTTTTCGTGTTTTTTTTTTTTTTTTTTCAAAATCGTTCAATGCATTCCAATAGGTAATTGGCGCCAAATTCATATAAAATTAGAACACAAGAAAAACATTAAATGAAAAATAAGCAGCGATGGAGATTCATTTGAGAAAAAAAAAATTATGGTTATATTTGAGTTTGGAGCGCGAATCGTAGTCGCACCGCACAGCGACGCCAACTTCAAATTGCACGCCATTATTTTTTTTCAGCACTTGGACAAATTAAGATAGGCATGAAAATTTAGCAAGCAAAAATTGTGTTTTTTCTTCCGTACGCACAACAATCGTGTGCAGTGGGTAAATACTTGAAGAATTGGCTGAAATTTGCACTTACTTGTGGAATAAAAATCTATAATTAATCGAACTTTAGCAGGTTTTGTCGCCTTTTTTTTTATTGAAATGTTAATCTTCACAAGCCACGGGAAAAAAAGACCACTTATTCAATCAACGCCAAAAAATGTAATGTTCGTGAGTTCGCGCCGGTAAACACAAGCAATTTGATTTTTACCGAAAAATAAAACAGGCGGCAACAAAGCAGAAGAGGACAACACGAGTGGTAGCGCTTGTGTTTGCCTGAGCGCCATCTGTTGAATTTTGTGACCACGAATGTTGCGTTCAGGTGATTGCCGATTAGGAAAGTCAATAATTGACAATGTAATTCGTTGGACACGCAAATTGAACTGCAAACTGTTTACTTGCAGATTGTAATAATCTTGTCAATTGGAACTTATTGTAGTAAAAAATGTAGTAAGAATTAAGAGGTTTAAAAGGTTTTTAACGTTGTCAAAATTGGAATGCTGCAAATAAATTTCTCCGTGAAATTTGGATAATTCACAAGGTGTGTCTGTTAAAACCAAGAATTGTGGTTGTTCTAAGAATGGATTTATTTATTTATTTATTTATTAAGTCACCAATGCATTATGCATGAGTTTTCTTTGACACATAGATATACAAGTAATTTAAAAAAAAGAACAATGTGATTAGAAAGAATTATAAACAATAGAAATATGGCATTATACGCTATCATTAAACCATTAATTGAAGCCGTAGATTGTGTGCGAGTGGGGTATGTTAAAGAATCTGTTATTCCGAAGAGATGGAACATTTATATTGAGGAGGATTAGGATTTCCGAGCAGTCGATCTCACCAATCAGAATTCTATGGATAAAAATGAGTCTTGCTACTTTTGTCCTAACTTCAAGAGAGTCAGTTTTAACCTAGATGGTAAATTAACAGGATCTACCCGGGGAAGTCCACTAAGAATGAACCTAAGAAATTTTTTTTAACAGACTCAGTTTTTGTGATTTGGCGATTATTGTAAGGATACGAAACAATAGAGATCTTGTACAGTGTCTTAATGGCATACAGGTCAGAAAACTCACAAGCTAATGGGTTAGCATTCCCCATGATCTATGAGCTTCGTTTGCGATGTATTCAACGTGATTATTAAAAGATAAAGACAAAATTGTCTATTAGAAGAACAGTAGCATGGAACTTTCTCACTGGAAGCGTACTGTCTTTGAAATGGTGTACGAAAAACTACGATTTTCATAAGCTAAGGGTCAATTATGCCTGGAACAATATGCCGCGTTGAGTGCTACCGACGCACGAGTAAGATTTCACTTCCAAAACAAATAATACAAAGGTAGGTCCCAAAATGCTTCCTCTTGCTACCGTTCTTAGATCAGCTAATTAGAGTAGTAACAATGGCTGTTTGCAACGACGTCATAGCCAGAGATAAGGGATAAATATTATCCTTTATCTCTGTTCATAGCCATTGAAGAAGTGGCGCAACGAGCTGGTATTAAGGACATTTTGACGAAAAGACAAAGTATCATTATGCTGTCAATCGAAAATCTATTTGTCGTCTCCATACAAAGCCATCTCATAAATGGGTCATACGAAAGTAGGGTTCCCCAAATTATTCTGATGAAAATCGATAGTTGAAATAACATATAATTTAGTCTCGATATTAATAATTTTTGTATTTATAAAGAAATGAGTAAAATCAATCGCTTAAGTGCAGTGGGTCAGAATATTGATTTGACTGAATTCCTCGTACAGACGGTTCCTGGAAACTTTTCATTCAAAAGGACATATATAGTGTTGTACATTTTTGGAAAGGGCAGAGCTGCAATTACGTATTTACAAAATATACGGACACAGTAGCGCTGTCTAATATCTATTTTGTTTTAATCTGCCCCTTTCTCAGATGTTATTTTTTATATTCAAACAGGAATTTGACGCTTAGCGATGTTTGCCGCTGTCTAGTTACTTATTGGATTAAAATATTTAATTAGTTAAAATTTCGATTCCGTCAACATTTTTTTTACTCCTTTTTTGCCTTTCTTTTGTCGGACACAGAAATGTGCCACTTGGTCACGGGCTGATAAAGTAAAATTGGCACCAATAAATATTTGTTCATATGGTAAATATGTAAATAGTGATCAGATAGAACTGTGATTCATCTTCACTCACTCAATCCAATCCATCCACATCTAGAGAACGTGGAGCTTTATAAAAAAAAAAAATAAAATAAAGGAAAAAACACAATACAGAAGTTTCATTATTTCAAAGCCTAAATATTCAAGATTATGTATACCATGTTTCACCCTTTTCTCTTCAAAAGCAAATTTTTGAAGCAGTAGGCTTGTTTTTTAGAGAAACTGAAACATCACAGTAAGTTAAATCCCAAATAAACGTTCTTTACCCAAGTTTATTTTTTTGTGTCAAAAGTTGGCTCTCGACTTTGGTTTATTTCCGTGACAATATGACTAAACGTCAAAATTCAAATAGATTTGGCAGTTGTTTCCCAATGTTTGTACAAATATGGTTTTATTCACTAGCAGCGTTTATACATATAATAAACAAACGATGGATTACAAATTGGTAATACGTTATCCTATGTTATCCTATGTCGAGCTTTAGAACACCAATGCTGAAATCTTCAAGAATTTTTGTGAGTGCCATCTGTGATTTTAATGGGGTATCTGAAACGCCACATATAAGAATAAAAATAATATGCGTGGCGCTACAATCCGAGGCGGACCTGGGCCTAGCTTCCAGCAACCACTCGAGTTGTGCGTGCTATTGTTCTTTCACGAGTGGAAGGGAGCTACACTTTTATGCCGACTAAGAACGGCGAAGTTGAGAACCTTTTTCTAGCCAGGAATACTCTTTGAGCATTGTCAGTGACTCGAAAGAGGTGGAGCCGTGAAATATGAAAGGTGGTAAAAATTCGGGTATCGAACCTGGCATCCTCTGCGTATGAGTCGACGCACTTACCCACTACGCCACGGCGACCCCACGGAGAAACGCCACCTATGCTTGAAATTATTCTACGTGCACCCGTGAGTAAAGGCTGCAGGCAGAATTATCTTCCAGTAAAAGTTACAGCAGGCGTTGTTGGTATTTTGCCTTGAAATTTCCCTACTCAGTTTCAGAAATGAAGTATTACAGAGATGCCCGACATCTACCTCTACTTCCCCTAAAAATGTTTGACAACTGTTCTTTATAAAGTGCTGTTAAACCAACTTGACCAATCAGAGGACGTCATTTGCGTTTTTTCGTGAATAACCATCGAAAATTCATGAATATCTGTCAAAAAGGCACTCAAATTCGTCGATGGACTAAGCGGCAATCAGCTGTGAAGTCGACTATCTCTGTAATACTCCATTTTTCTCAGTTTCTGAGAACCAAAAAAAACAAACCAACTGATCCCCTTTTTAGACCACTTTGCGCCGTTTAATCAACAGCAGGAGTGATTCATCCAAATCGTCAGTATCGATAGCGACTATGCAAATAGTCTGAGATATTGTTGACACCGAGATCAAAATAATAAATAGACCAACTAATCGTTAGGCTACGTGATCTCATACTGTTAATGCTGCATTCATACCAGAGAAGAACAGAGTACTCTTGGTCACTATATTCATCGTCCATTAACACCATTATCGAAATGAAAGAACTTAGGTATCTTGAATGAAGTAGAACTAGAAATAGTCGCTGTACGAATTTTTTTCCCATACAGTTACAGTTACCATCACTTGACGAGACATCCGAGCCGTTTCACGTTCGCCTGTGTTGGATGCCAGGCCACGGAGACATTATCGGAAACTGTGAAACTGACAAACCCGCAAAATCCGCCGCCACAGCTGAAGGAACCTTTTATGACATAGGTACTCCCGTAGCTACCTTCAAGTTACAACCCAACGCACAGAGTAAACTAATTGTCAATGCCAGATGGAATACAGGCAATACTTGGCAAATCTGGCCCAGCCTCGATTTGATAGTTTGATCTCTCTTAAAATATCCAAAATCAGCATCGCAGTGGGAATAATCACCGGACGCTGCTTATTGGGTCAACACGCGAAAAGACAGATTATAATCCAATGAAGCTTCCTAGATGCAGAAGAGAAGAAAAAGGACAACATCTTCTCTGCAGCTGCCCTGCACTAACTAGGAAAGCCACGCTGGGCTTCTACTTTAAAAACCTGAGCGACCTAAGTGAAACGTCAATCAGATCGTTACTAGATTTCACTGACAAATCTGGCTTGCTGTCGAGGCGCACTCCCCGTTGTGTGCTAGTGCGTCGACTCCTACGCAGAGAGGGTGCCAGAGTATTCCTGTCAGAGATAATGAATGATAGAGATATCCAACTTCGGCCATTTTTACCCTTAGCCCACAACGAAGATGTAGTGGTAATCCCTTGTTTTTTACTTGTACTTTTACAACCCTCGTCAATTCCCCACAATATGGCGGCCGATTCGTGAATTTTGTGGAAAAAAAGCGGCAGATTCATGAATTTAATGGAATAATGGCAGCTGATTCGTGAATTTTTGCCCACAACCCATGTACGATCCATGGGACGTACATGGGTATGTTGTTAGGAGGGTGTTCAAATGTTAACTCGTATTTTTAAGAGAATTTTCTTACATTGTTATATGGACTTTCGTGAATAAAAATGTATTGCAATGCCCATTTTAAGTGTATATACAGCATAGTCATAAACCATAGCTGACAAATTAACTCAAAAAATGAAGTCCGCTTTATACACTTAATTCATGAATTCTGAAAAACTCATGAATTCAATTTAAACAATTTGATAAGAACAATCGCAAGATATTGCAACTATACAAGATAATGCACAAAAATGGTTGTCAAAACTTCTTATTTGTGATTCACGCTTTAATAATATTTGTATTATTGGAATGTATTATTAATTTTTATGCATATACAAAAATCACACTATGTTGTACATTCATTAATTATGTTCTATTATCTCCGATTTTAACTCGTTTTAATGAATCGACTTCATGAACATAAGCTTTGTTCGTTCGTTTCCCCCTCCATACTGTGTTGAAAATTTAACACCGAAATTGAAAAATCGTTCAAATAACGAGCGAATTTTCAAATAAGAACTCTAAAGCACCCCATTACTAAGGTTGGGAAGGGTATCAGCTGTTCCACAGCTGTTCTCAAGAGCTGACACGTATTCACAGACAGGGGACAAATAGCTTATAAAAAACACTGTCAGATTAAATCAAAGGGCAAGGGAGGTAGAAGTTGAATATCTCTGATTCCTGTCTAGAAAAAAGCTTATCAACTTCGCCGTTCGGATTCGGCATAAGACTGTAGGTGCATTCCACTCGTGGAATAGAAAGAAACTAGGCCCAGGTCTACCTCGGCCTGTCGCTCAACCCATATTATATTATAACAAGAAATGAAGTAATCCACAGATAGACGACTTCACAGCTGATTGCCCCTAGTCCATCGACGAATTTTAGTGCCTTTTTGACGGATATTCATAAATTTTTGACGTTTATTCACGAAATAACTTAAATACCGTCCTCTGATTGGTCAATTTGGTTTATGAACACGTTATAAAAAGCAGTTGTCAAAAATCTTAAGGGGAAAGAGAGAAGTATAAGTCGGGAATCTCTCTAATACTTCATTTCTGACTATACCTACCTAACTAACATCACTGATTACAATATTGATTGTATTCGTTTTGAATAACGTTCCATTGGATCTAGATCACATTTGTGATTATGCCCCGTTTTTCTAGATACAATAGCAAGCTCTTGTTTGATGTAAGGTTCCACCTCACTCTGACGTCATTGATAAGAACAAACGTTTTCCTTATCTATGTTCATGTGTTTGCACAGTAGACGAAAGATAGAGATACTTTTTCAAGCACTGATTGATGCGATAAGATAACAAGTGTTTGACACAACGAAAGCTGAGCTTGGTTCATCATATCACCCATAATTCAAAAGCAAATTAGAAATTATGTGTCAAAAACACTAAAATACGAAATAAACCATTCGAATTTACCTTAAGAATGTACAGTGGATCAAAGTGTAAATGGACCGTCTTAGTCAATATTTATTTTTGTGCCCGTAACATTTGCAGACAATTTTGGCCTTCTCCAAACGTTGGTCATTCCGATCTAAACATGATGAACGATGTTTCATACGTAGATACAACTTTTTTTCCAAATTTAAATTTGTTTTATTATTATTGCGTATTTGTGGGCATATAGTGTTAATGGGTCCCGCAGCTTTGTGGCGACTGAGCACTTTTCTTCAAATGTATATTCTTTGAACGGTATTATTAAACGCCTGAGTTACGGTTGGAATACGTTCCACCTGCAACATTGCAACACGTCCCAGCTTCAGCAACATATACATATAGTAACAATGCATCTATGCACTTGTCTTTTTATGGTTGTCCCTCATTTCCCATATTTGCTTACGCTTAAGTTGAGCAGCGTCCTTTTCATTTCCTTATCTCCACCTGTTTGTTTTTGTCAAGTCTAATATTAACAGTAATATCTTGTTGCATTGTACAGAGTGCATAGATGCTGGGCACTTATTTGTAGACCACCGACGAAGTAGGTAGTTATTTAAAAATAGAAATAAATTTGGTTTTTTTAAATGTTTCGTGTTGAATTTCGTTTTACGTGAACGTTTCGCTCCCGAAACTCCCTCGAACTCCTGCTTGGAGGTAAAGACACCTATCCATCTTAAGCTCTAATGATTACCGAAACCAATGTAGTCAAGAAAAAAAAAAATACGAATACCGCTTATCTTATGACGACCTTCAGCATGGGAAAAGGGTCAAGCATAGGGACAATTAATGTACGCACCCCGTTGGAACCATAAAAACTAGCGCAACTATGTGAAAACTTTCAGCACTACCAACTCTTAGTGATACTGGCGAAGTTTCAACAGCGACTGGTCAAAAGTTGCTTCTGGAAATCCATCTGAACAGAGAAGGGAGAATGGCGTTGGATTTCTTCTCTCCAAGTCAGACTCTGTGGCTTTATTAGAATGGACAGCACACTCTGATAGAATCGAGTGTCGAATTTCGACGAGCGCGCAAGGAAGATAATCCAATGCTATGCACCAACAAACATGACGGGTATTGAAATTAAAGAAGCCTGCTACAGCAGTCTCTCAAAAGTGTTAAGCAAGGTTAATAAAGGTGGCATAAGCTGTGTTTTTTTGCAAGCGTATAGACGCTTAATTTATAAGTGCACAAAAAAACGATCGTCGGCGCTTAATAATTCATCATAAAATCTTGGCAGCACCTACGACATTTATGACATTTGCTAAGGGGTGTAGTCGTGGAAGGGGATGATTGATCTTTGATGATCACAATCTTCGTTTTGTGACTGTGTAGCGTGACCATCACTTTAAAAGCAAAAACACTTAATAATTATAAAATAAAAAAAATGTTCATCAAATGAAAAGAATCGTTTAGGAAACCTCAACGGAATGTATAGCAGAGACACTCCGGGTATACAAAAAATTGCATACTTATCGATGCCAAAAGAATTAAAAATGATCAAATGCATCAACCACACCTGCCACATACAGCAATCTAAGCAATGAATGAATGAGTTTAGGAACACACAGAAAATAATGATTGGAAGCATTTTTATTATCAGCGCTTATTTCTTAAGCTTGTTAGTGTATTTTACATGCAAATTGAAATTTAAGCGTATATACGCTTGCAAAAAAACACGCCTATAGTTATCCTGATGGGTGCCATGAATGCACAAATTGGCCAATACAATCTGGGCCTCGAGACGGTTATGGGTCGTCACGGTTTGGGTTCGCTCTCACAAAACGGTGAGATGCTCGCCGACAACAACCTCGGATCGATTTTCAAACATAACGGGGACGTCCCCTGATCACAACACCGAAAACCAAATCGACGAGATAGCCATACGCCGTAAGTGGCGCAGTTCTCTTATAAACGTACGTAATAAGCGTGGGGCTGACATTACAAGCAATTGTTACCATCCCTTAGCAGTAATTCGTCTTAAGGTCCCTGCCAACAAGAGCCAACATAAGATTCAGCGGAGGTTCAACACAATAAAACTGAAATATGAGAGGACGTCGCATAAATTTCTAGAAGCATTAAACATGACAACCACTTGCTGATGAGTGCCAACAGATTAAGCAGGTGTTTCTACAGGCAGCTGAAGAGCAGATATGATTTAAAGCTCTGCATCTCAGACAAAGCGTGGGACTTAATAAACTATCGTAAAACAACAGAAAATTAATTAAACTGTGGTAAGACCCGATCATCCAAGGCAATTCTGAAGCAAAGTTATAGCATCATCGATAGACAAATTGAGAAAACCGCAAGAACGGACAAAAGAAGGCTAGAGTGACAACCTAGCCAATAAAGCGCTGGCACTAGGCAACCACATACGCCTCTACCATACAGCGAGCGTCTTAACAAACACCTCATTCAAGGCCAACAAACCGCTAAAAGATGAAAACATAGAAATAAAGACATAAAAAGACAAGCAAAATTTCAATGTGGGGAAGGTATTCCGAGCAACAACATCTTCACAATCCATCCAACAATGCGACAGTCGTCACCACCCAATAAGGCGTGAAATTCCGATCACATGTCCAGCCGAAAGTAAGATAGTAAGTGCCATAAAAGCACTTGAAACTCAATAAAGCTGCCAGACTAGACAACATAAATCCAGAACTTCTTAAAGCTAACCCTCTGGTGAGTGCCCGAATTCTGCTTCTGCCCGATTCTACTAAAAGTCATATGGACCTCTGGTAGAATCCCAGATGAGCTTAAAGGCGTTATCACTCGAATTCCTAAGAAGGGCAACTTGTCCGAAAGCAAGAATTGGAGAGGCACAACGTTACTAAGCATGTTGAATAAAATAATAGCGCAAATAATCAATCAAAGATTCTTGATGGCCGATCTAAGGAATGAATAAGCCGGTTTTCGTTCACGTCGGTACGGCACTGCAGCTGGGCGAGGACGGCATCGGCATTCGTTCGGCGATTTTCTTGATTTGCATAACGGGGTCGTTATTCATAGCGGCGTGCCTGCACCCGCAGGAGTTCTGTTGTGTCACGGCCGGTCACATTTATCTCTTGTCCATTCCGTCCATGTACCTGCTGTTGATCCTCTACGCGGTGATCAACTTGAACGTCGTCTTAAGAGAATGAGGAGATGGAGGCCGAGAAGAAAGCAGCGCGTGAAACAGAAGAGCGTCGTGGGCTCCCTGCATTGCGGCATTGGTGACAACGACGACCAGGAGGGTTCCATGGAAATCTCTCTGGCCGGCCTGTTCCGGTGCATCCTCTGCACGCACGGCAACACCTCCGACGAGAAGGCTCAACTCTCTCACATCGCCAAGTCACTGGACAACATTCAGAAGCGCATTGAATATCTGGAGCACAGCTTGGATCCACACCCGCATCATCGGCGGCTCACATCCTCAGCCAGTTCGAAGGATCACCATCTGCTGTCCGCGGTTGCCGAGAAGGAGCACTCGGAGTTCGAGTCCTCCGGACAACAAGAACGTGATTTCTTGACAAATCCCTACTGGATCGAGGATCCCGATCTGAGAAAGGACGAATTCTGGAAGGATTTGATTGAGCAATATATGTATCCTATCGATCACGATCCTATTGAACAGGGACATTAACCGTTGAACGATGGTATTAAAGAAGTTTTGTGTTCTCTTTCCAGGGCCAGACGGTCGTTCTGTTCAGTTTTGGCATATGCAAGAGCGAACGGTTTGAACTGTCATTTCCTCTCACTTGTGATGGATTGGAATTTTTTGTCAAGAAGTGGCGTGGGGTTTCGAGAAAATCAAATTGTGGATCTTTGGTATCTCTAATCTGTCATCTGTCGACTGACATCTTCCATTTCTTAAATATGAATAGTGTCTGTTCGCATTTCGAATTAGTCTTTTTAGACAATCAGGCACTGTAATGTAATAGACTTCATTTTGCATCTGTCATCTGGCATCTCTCATTACGGGCGACATTCTGAGTGACATCTGTTTTAATTCTCCTTCGCAGAGTCCTTGAAAACTTACTGGCTTTGCCATCTGTTGTCTTTCATCTGAAATCTGTCAATTGGTGTCTGTCATTAGGGAAAGGCGTGAGTTCAGTGACATTTGTTCCCATTTCTCCGGCGAATCTTTTTGGACTAGCAGTCACTCGAACATCTGATAGCTCCCATATTCCAGCTGTCATCTCGCATCTGTCATTATGGAAGACATCTGATTATAGCGAGTCTTTGAAGATAATTGTTGAGCAGTTTGTCCAGTGGCGCACACAACTCTACGTTTTCTTCATCGAATTCGAGAATGCGTTTGACACTCTCACACAACACGACGCAATGTGGAGAACTGTAGCAAAGGTGAACCTTTAAAAATTATAAGTTTTATAAAAGAACTGTATGCAGGCGCAAAGTGCCGTGTGAGACACGAAAATATTCCTAGCTAGCCTAGCTATTCCTAGCTATTCCTAACGTTACCCAAGTGCAGACTGAGGGCAGGGCTGCGTATTATTGCCACTTTTATTCAACCTGGTTCAACGAAATATATATTCTGGGTCATGGGTGGCGGCTTCGAAGACCTGGACTATGCAAACGACATCTTCCTAGTGTCCCACAATTATACTCATATTAGGAGGCAGTTAGTCACTTCGCAGCACGAGCGGGCCTAAGAATCAACATCGTGATAACAAAGATGATGTGCATCAACACAAACGTCTATCAAAACTTTCAGATTTGCGTCTCTAACGTCGAAGCAGTGGACGAATTTTCGTTACAACTAAAAATGGCGGCTTATCAGCCGATATACGGAACCGAATATCAAGGAATCACAACGCCTTCAGCTCGAAGCTGAAAATATTTGAATCGAACGTGAAATCAGTTCATCTATACATTTGCGAAATGTGGAACGCGACTCCGCGTGAGACACAAGCGCTACAAGTGTTCATCAATTGTAGTGTCCGAAAGTTCGTGTGCGTTTTCTGATCATTTCATTCACCTGGAAATTCACCGCCGCAAATGGAAGTGGATTGGCCCCACACTCCGTAATCCTCATGATGACATCACTAGAGCAGCTCTAGATTGGAATCCACAAGGCATTCGCAGATGCTATGGACCTTCCAACAAGTGGAAGCGCTACAAGCAGGCGCTCATGGCGAGAGATAAAATTCCTGCCTTTAGATAAATCAAATTATAACTCAATCAAATCAAATTATAAGTGGTGGCCGTGGCTTGTTGTGGGTATGTGCTGCCTGGGGAAAAGCTTCTCAAACTTGGCCGCTCCGAGTCGGCATAAAACTGTAGGTCCCTTCCACTCATGAGAGAACAATAGCTCGCAAAACACGAGTAGGCTTGGGTCTCTACGGGCTGTAGGACAGCCCATATTATTCTAAAATTATTATTAATCCGAACTAGAAGACATCTTAAATTATCGAGAATGGTGGAATGTCTCGAAGCGAAGTTGTGACCAGATTGTGTGTTTTTTTTACCGCTAGCTGTGTGAGCTGTCTTCTGTAAAGTCGCAGACAAGCACTTGTTGAATACACATTTTCCCCGAGGTTGTTGCACATAATTAGAATTACTTCTGTCCTTCGTGAGGTGCTCTACCCGGTTTATGCCATCAGACAGAGAGTACACACGTTTTGATTACAACTAGGGCGTGTTACTTGTTCGAGGAACTTGACTTGTTCTTGCTTGAAAACCTTACTAAATCATTCCAGAACTTCCTACTTCATTTTCAATCCTTACTCACTGATCACTGACTCCGAGCTGATCTTGATCTCTTTACGCAACCTTAACCTTGATCGCTATACCGATGCCACTCACCAGTGCTCTGCTCCACCCCTTTTTTCCCATCCGATCCGCAGACAGAGTTCTTCATTATGTTCTCTTTTGATGATCTCTCCGGGCCCCTTTTGTATCGGGAACTTTTGTCTGTTCGCCGAACGAAATTCATCGGCATCTGCTCACTCGATTAATGCCGTCCCTATGCCTCCATCCCAGAGTCAGATGTCGCAAAATGTTCAAGTGATCTCCACACTTCGCAACGCGTCAAAGCCATCCGCAGCATGTGCGCGAGTTTCGCTCGAGCTGAACTCGCGTATACGACATGGTGACCGATTTGTAGCTTCATCTCAGCACATCGGTCCGCTGCCGTCCAAGGCCATGCAATGGAAATCGATCTGAACTTCATGTTTTCCGTTCGACCGATTCATAGCTTTGCCTACGATGCGCAGCCACGATCGAACTTCACGCCCGAATGGAGTGCAAATTTAACAAGTGATTGCCGCCATCCGACAGAACTTACCCCTCGATCAATGTCACAAGGCAATAAAATAAATCTGTCGCCAATCGTTTCCATATTCGTGCCGCGAGAATCTGGAGCATATTGCCTTCCGTTACCGAGTGCGCTATGTGTCGGAGCGAGGTACCGACAACACTCGGGCAACCCTACATAAGATCATCAGAGCACGCCACCCCTGAAGCCCCGACATTTCGCCAATAAACAATCGAACGAAATCTAATGTCGCGCTGTGTGGCGAATTCCCAGAGCACCCTTCTCGGCGCGCCGCTCAACGATGGGAATCATAGTCGAGTCGCGCTTGACGACATGACGTCAGGATGATGCTAGAAATTTGAACTTCCATTCAGCGGTGCGCACGAGTTTCGAATTCGCTCGATGCTGTCGGACTTAAAGCGGGCGCCCAGATAGACAGTGCGACCAGTTGCGGTTCGACCGGTTCGGGAGCATGCTGTGATCTAGTGAACAGTTCTAGCGAATATCGATTAATTCCCGAAGAATATCAGTGTTGGAAATTCTAACCAAGAAGGATGCGAGCTTACGGTCTAGTGTGCGCCATCGCGTTGTGCCTTGTGGCTGGTGTTTGTTCCACTGCTGCTCATCGGACTTTGGAGGAGGCAAGGAATGAACGCAATCGATTGGTGCAGAAATACATCAAGACGCTGAAGAAGGAGGAAGGAGCCATTCGTTTGGTTGGTGGCTCAAATGAATACGAGGGTGAGTAAGGGTTGTGCTTTAGAAACTCGATCGTTAGTCGAAAGTCGCGTGTCTGTTTTCTGTTTAAATCCCACGCGTATTCTACAAGATCCAACAGGTTTTCGAGTGCAGAACGGAGTACAGAAGTGATTAATTGCAGACTCCTTTTTGAAAATGCCCCCAGTTGAGCACAATATTCCAATTGCTTCTTTTAATGAAGCAATTCGAGTTGGATGTATTTCATCCTCAAATGGCTAGTCAGTCAGTGCTCCTGGCGATAGGACCCGTAACCCGTGACTTCCTATAGCCGGTGTACTATGAGCCAGACGCCAATCTTCTTAAATCGGGAAAAAATAGGGTTTTTTGTTCCCTGCCTTCAGGGAAGCAACTACAGTTTGGACTCTACATACGTTTCCACGTTTGGACGATCCGGAGAGAAGGGCGAACTATTGTGTTTGCATTTGTGTAGATTTTTTCGATACCCGTCTCCATGTTCGGAAAAGATTGCGTCGAATAGCCCAAGTTGCCAGACTCAATATCGGGAATGGGCTTGTGTGTCTGTAGTCCTTTTGTGGAATTGACTCTTCTAGCCAAGCGATACTCCAAGATGGTGGATGTGGCACTTCTGCGTGTAGACTACTAAGCGGGCCGAGAGTGTAACGTTTTGTTGTTTAACTCGTGGTGGCAACCAGAAATAAAGTATTACAGAGTTGGCTGACTTCACAGCTGATTGGGGCAAATTGTCCATCGTCGAATTTGAGTGCCTTTTTGTCAGATATTCATGCATTTTTGAGGGTTATTCACGAAATAACGTAAATGCCGCCCTCTGATTGGTCAATTTGGTTTAAAAACACGTTATAAAAAACAGTTTAAGGGCAACAGTAATTTTAAGGCGCAAGAGAGGTAGAAGTCGGGAATCTCTGTAATACTTCATTTCTGGTTTAAACTTTCTTTCAAATTACTACCCATGAGTTTATCAACTCGTCCTTTTCTCAACATACGGAAATAGGAAAAGTTAAGGGATGAAATCGGGGATTTTGCTCTCTCATTCTCTCTCTTTTCTTCCATTTCCGTAGTTGCCTGCTCACATGTGTGTGTGTCATTTATCGTTTTCGTCTCTTCGATTTGATTTCTTATAATGGGGTTTTTGATATAGAAGAGACTTTAGCTCTCAATGAGTGATAGGACTTCTACCACTTAAGTAGTATTTCTACCACTTTTCCAATGTTGAAAAACCTACCAACCTTAAATCTAAATCTACCATATTTTGCCCATTGCCCATCATTTGATCTTTTTAAAATACCGAGATCGAAAAAGGTTGTAGCTTGAACAATGGCACCACTTATGGGACTTGTCAGATTTGTTTCCACAAAACACAGTGAATATTGAAGATCTTAATGTACTGCGGATGAAATTTATAGCCGAATGAAAAATAATAGAAACGACTGATGATGACAATGTGCCTTGATGGAATTTATTTCGAATTATTAAAGATGGTATGGAAAACTATCCATAAAATCCCTGCAACGTGTTGCATCAACATGTTGCAAATCCATTGTTTACGGTTTGTGTTGTTGTCTTGTTCTCAGCAGAAAGGATACCATGCAAGCGTGACTGGACAGATAAAATTGTTCAGTAAACGAGATCGACCTACAAAATGGTGCCGACAAAATAATAAGACCAGGGTACATGTGCTTAATTTTTAGTTTGTGTCGGGTTATTTTTTATTTTGTTTTTGAAGTAATTTGTAATGCTGGCTGCAAAATGCGCCGCAAGCAGATTAGCTTCGTGTAAGGAGCTGACAGCTGGGATGTCATTGCAAATAAGCGTGGGAATTGAAGATGAATCGGAATTCTTTATATTTTTTACAAATCGCCTTGTCCCAAATTGCAGCACTTTTTTTATCAACTTTTGCTCATAAGAGAATTTCACACGTCTGATAATTGCATTGCAGTCAGAAATGACTGAACGTTTCATCTTTTTTCGGTTCTTCTCAGTAGTAGTTGGCTTTGTATGTCCGGAAATTCAAGTCTCTCATCTTGATAGCCTCTTTACAGCTCGAGTCATACCATACGTTTGCCTTGAGCTCGAATCTTTTGAATTGAAGAAGTGCCATTATAAGAAACTTATACTGCCGTCATAAGGATCTATTGTAACCTCTTCTTTTGGTCTAGGATTTAAGAGTGTATTCAGAAATTTGACAACTTCTCTACACTGGGATTTGTTGAAAGATTTTCTTTGTTACGGTTTTTTCATCATTTTGAGTATTTCTGGGGCAAGTCCATAGGTTCATAGCTTCTTCGGCCTGGCCACATTGGCTACAGATTTCTGTACTTGTGTGTCTCTACCGTGTCCTGTGAACTCTTAGGTCAGTTTTCATAAGTTCTAGAACTTCTTTGGCTGGTTCCATGAACATCCTTGAGCACTTAATACACTCTTGGTTGTATCAAAACTGGTTGATTTGTGCAGGTGAAGGTTAGTGTCCGTATTGTTAAGTCCCTAACGAAGGAAGGGCACACCGAAGCGCCCCACTTAGCATGTATATTAATAATTTTCATTACAGTCACCGTTTTCATGTCCCCTGACACATATGCGAGCTATCGCTCTCTCAAGAGTGAAAGTGGTCTTTAAGGCGCTAAAGAGTTTGGATGCCAAGGCGTAAAAAGACTGGTTCTTGTAGAAGCTACGTCTAGGTCCATTGAGTTTAGGAAAATTCTAGACGGATTCTGGTCAAGTCGAAAACAAAATATCCATAAGGTCCACCACAAAAAACACTGCTAAAAGATGATAACCAAATTAAAGGTCTGCCAATGAAAAGCCCTTTCAAATCAGCTACAGAGATTATGGTTGAATTAAACTTACTAGTCTAATCCACCAATAATACAAAAAAGACTTGAAGAACAAAATGTCTTCGGAAAATGTAGTAGAGTAGGCAGATGTACCCCAAATTAGCACCGGTCCTTACCAAAAGCACGGGATAAACCATCTTCAATTCGCTGACCACTTAAGTTTCAAAAAGCAAAACAAAAAAAATAGAAAATACAGTGCGACCTCAATAAAAGCAAATGTTTGGTGCTTGAATTGCAACCCCTGCTTTGATTTTTGGCAGTGGGGATTCTTTTACTGCATTTTCGTCATCACTTTCAATTTCTTCGTCTCCCAAGTTACTGCAAGTCGGTTCCAGATTGGTTTCATTTTCGGCAATTCAATCATTTATGTCCTCGGAACAGTCAATAGAGGATAGCTCTTGAAGCAAATCATTTATCGATGATATTATTTCGCGGTCTTTTAGGTTTTGGTCCCTTATGACACGCAACAAATCATCTTCATTATAATCATTGCTTGAGTTCATCAAAGGGTTCCAGCACTTTTGTATTGCCGTAGACTGCACCTTGTCCCATGCATTAGCCAAGAGACATACGGCGTGTCTCAAATTAAATGCTTTTATTTTAGTCTCCAAATCTGACCCTCGACTAGCGACCAAATGTGAAAATAGACTCTTTTTGTAATTCAGTTTAGTCAAGTTGATCACATTTTGATCCATTGGTTGGAGAATAGCGGTGTAATTTGCTGGTAAACACATGGTAACTATAATTCCATCATCACTTTTCAGCTCGCCGTCCTTTGGATGACCAGTTGCGTTGTCCAACAGTAACAGAGCCCTCTTCTGAAGATTTCTAGACCCAAGAAATTGTCTTACCTTAAAATGAAGAAACAAATATGTAAATAAAAAGGAAATGGTTATAAAAGTCGATCAACTTTATTAAACATTTTACCTCTGGTACAAACGTTGAGTGAAACCATTCTTCAAACAACGAGAATGTCATCCATGCATTTTGATTGTTCTTATAAATGACGGGTTTATTTTCAAAATTTTTAAATGCTCTAGGATTTAGAGCTTTCCCGATGACGAATAATTTTATTTTGTGAATCCCAGATGCGTTCGTGCAAGCAAGAAACGTTATTCTCTCTTTGCTTGTCTTCCGACCTGGAGCGGTTGCTTCTTTAAAGATTACAAGGGTTTTACTTGGCATAAGCGTAAAAAATAAGCCGGACTCGTTCGTGTTGTAAATTTGATTTGGTGACAGACGGAGCTCTTTAATTGTATGTTTGAACTTAACCAAAAACGGTTCAACGAGTTTCGGCTTGACAGCTTTTCTCCACAAATTTTAAGGTTGCGGATTCCATTCCATGCCTTTTTTTAAAATTTGAAAACCAGCCATTGCTTGCATTAAAGGATCCTGGTTTTTCCTTGATTCTGTCGTGCAGTTTACATTATACAAGGCTTTCTCCATACGTGGAAGCTCACACGCTCTTAAAGTTACTCGTTTTCCCGGTCCACATTCTGAATTTACAACAAATTTTGCTAGCGCTCCTTGTCTCCTCTTAATTCTGCTTATTGTAGACTTGTTTACTTTATATTTCTCAGAAAGCGATTTAGCAGTTACACCCTTATTAATTTGATCTAGAATTTCACTTTTTTGCTTTATAGAAGGCTTAGGAACACTTTTAATAATAGCCATAACTAATAGTACACAGTAATCCGACTAACGACACTAACGACTACAGAGTAAAAGGCACGAAAAACTACGCCTGTCATACAAAATGCAAACGTCGTCTAACAAACATCTGCATAAAAAGTACAAAGAATAGCTGTAAAATAACTGCCCAGACATAGCAAAAACATACAAGAAGGAAAATATACAAATAGCGAACGAGAAAAGAGTTCATGAAACAATAGTTGCTTTTATCGAGTCACTTTTTTTGGAGGAGTTGCAATTACTGAGTCAACAACACCAACAACTTAAGGTGTTGCTTTTATCGAGGCGTTGCACGTATCGAGGGTTGCTTTTATTGAGGTCGCACTGTATTCATTGGTCAGGTGAGACAAAAGTGAATTAGGATTGATCTGATGGTCAAAGGTAGATATTGCATCAAAAAAATGCAGCATGGAATGGAATCTACTAAAGATATTCGGAGGTCCGATAGTTGTGTCCGTGACTGTACATATTCCTTCGTATTCAAATAAATAAGTGAATTAACGTGGAATCCTGTTTTGTCTTTGCTACCGCCTTTTTTTCCGCTTATCTACCATCATTATGCATTTCCCAAGTCCCATCACTGATGACAACTGCTTGCGATCCGCGGTTATAAGCCCCACTGACATCTATGTGTCTTTCTGCAGCAGTGGGAAGGCGTTCCTCCTTTTCAAGGCCACATGTTCTTGCTCATTTAATGACTTTGGGAAGAACGTTCTGGGGTAGTAGGAGGGGCTCAAGAATAGATGTCACAATTAACTTTTCGATCTCGAATTGAGGGATTTACCGATCCGTGCAGACGGTGAAGGACTGTCTCAACTAAGCTGACGGAGTATCGTGTGCACATTGTGCAGGCGATAGTCTCCAAGAAGGCACAATCTTCCTTATTTGCGGATCCAATAACTTCTCTACTGTTTGAGAAGAAACGAGGAGAGACTATTTGGGAAGCTCTTATTTGCAATTGAATCTGACCTTTCGCCAGGTAGCGGGAACATGTCCTTGAAGATGTTCATCAGCCAGGAGGTATTTAGTTCCCTACTCTTTGAAGATCAGTAAGAATTATGCCACCAGGGTTAGGTGATTTAAAGGATGTCAAGCTGTTATTTTCCCACGTAACCTTCGTATGTGTAATACAGTCGGCAGTAGTCAAAACTGATCTTGTGCTTCTTCTCTTAAATGACAGCTGAGCCTACTTAAACAGCCCCAAACTTGTAGATGCTCATCGCTAGGCTATCTCAGCTAAGCTATCTAAGATCTTTCCTTAAGTGACCCGTGTTTCTGTTTCTTTCCCAGGCAACATCGAAATCCTTCACAACAATAAATGGGGCAACGTATGCGATGACGAGTGGGACAACACCGAAGCGGAAGTCGTATGCCGTCAACTTGGCTTTCCTGGCTTCAAGAAGTTCACCCACAGTGGAGCCTACGGACCGGCAAGGCGTAAGTGCTCCCAGCAACGAGTAAATAACTCATATTCATTCTCAAACTGTGCATTTTCAGGACGATTCTGGATGGACAACGTCATCTGCGAAGGGCATGAGAAAGAACTGACGGACTGCCGTTTCGACGAATGGGGCGTGAGTGATTGTGAGTCATCGGAGGCTGCGGGCGTGGTGTGCAGAGCTCCGATATCGGCTAAGTTCGCCATAAAGCAGCCACCGAAGGAGAGGGCGCCGAAGAAGAGGATCCACCACACGCACAGAATGGACGTCCGTCTGAAGGGTGGGCGGGTAAAGAGCGAAGGCCGAGTGGAGATCCGAATAAACGGAGGAGAATGGGGAACCATCTGCTCCGATGGATGGTCGCTACTAGAGGCGAATGTAATCTGCAAGCAACTGAATCTGGGCTTTGCGGCAGCGGCCTTCCAGACCGACTACTTTGGCGGATCGAACGTCTCGAAAACCATTCTGAGTGGCACGGAGTGCTATGGCAATGAGACATCACTCGCGCAGTGCCTGCACCATGACCACCTGAAGGGCTACAACCACTGCCACGGCACTTGGAATCACGTAGCGTCCGTGTCATGCACCACCCTCGCGCCTGACCTGGTGTTCAACTATTTGGAACTCGAGCAGACTGCCCACTTAGAGGACCGGCCAATGTTCTTCTTGCAGTGCGCCATGGAGGAGAACTGTGTAGCCGCCGAGGCGTATGAGATCCAGAAGGACAACCCCGACTGGCATCTGATCACTCGGAGGCTTCTGAAATTCACCGCGAGTGTTCTGAACGCGGGCAACACGGACTTCCGTCCATCTATCCCGAAGCATTTGTGGGAGTGGCACATGTGCCACATGTAAGTCCTGCGCCACGCTTTGCGGTTTCCTTTTTTAATCAGAGTGAATCTTTTCCTCAGGCACTACCACAGCATGGAAGTCTTTGCGGTGTTCGACGTCTTCGACATGCACGGTAACAAGGTTGCGCAGGGACACAAGGCGTCCTTCTGTCTGGAGGACAATCAGTGCTTGCCCGGCACCCAGCCGAAGTATGCTTGCGCCAACTTCGGGGATCAAGGTAAGGAATGCCAAGAAACTATAAGTCATGACTTGAACTTCTCACTGATTGCAGGGATCTCTGTGAATTGCTCGGATATTTATCGCTACAACATCGACTGCCAGTGGATCGACATCACGGAGATGGACGTTGGGGAGTATGTGATGAAGGTCTCTGTGAATCCAGAGTTCAAAGTGTCCGAGATGTCGTTCGACAACAATGCCGCCATATGCAAGCTGCTGTACACGGAGACCAGTGCCAGGGTTTACGACTGCAAGATGACTCGTCCGTGAAATAGTCTTTGAGCAGATTTCAGCAAGTACGAATCAAAGTGGCTTTCGAAAAGAGTTGTTTCTTTTTTGCATGTATTGCCGTATGCAAACAATAAAACTAAATACAAATTACTCTTTGTTTTCTTTGAATGCGGACTAATGCAGTGCAAAGAGTTTGAGACGCGTTTTCAATTCAAGTCTGACACCCTTGTTTGGTGGCCAGCATTGAGAAGACAATCTCAAAGGTCAAAGGTGGATCGAGGGGCACTTCGTTCACACCTTTAGCCGACGCACAGTGGTTCCATTACAAGGCAGCGGCGGAAATAATTCTGTCAAAACCACTGAACCGATTTTAATGAAATTTGAAACATAGTAAGAATGGAAGAAGCTCGAGCTCAACTTCGAATTAAGTCTTCAAAATGATAAAATTATATATAATTTACATTTTACATAAATTCGGCGCGGACTTAGCACCTTCTCTGGGCATTTTAACTGGTTACTATTCTACCTCGACAGTGACGTGGATGCCGCTGCTGATGCAATTAAAAGCCTTCTTCTGCTGGGCATGAGATCCTTCATTTCTCAAAGGGCGAAGAGTATCAAGCCCAGACAAATGCATGGTATGACTCGAGCTGTAAAGAGTTGCATTTCCGGACACACGAGACCAACTCTACTAAGCAAAACCGGAATAAGTTTAAACGGGCCAGAAATGACTGCAATGCAATTATCTTGCGTGTGAAATTCTCTTATGAACAAACGATGAGACAAAAAGTGCTACAATGTCCCAAGGGTACCAAGAACATTTGTAAAAACATAATGAATTCAGCCTCGTCTTCAATTCCCACACTCATTTACAATGACATCCCAGCTGTCAGCTGTTTAGACAAAGTCAATATACTTGCGGCGCATTTTACAGCCAGCTCCACACTGTCAGATTCCAATTTTTCTTCACCTGCACTCGAGAGCGTTGATTTCACCATGGGACAAATCCACTTTCGCACTCATACAGTTGCAAGAGTACTCGAAATCTAGACGTGCACATATCCACTGGCTCCACATACTTTTGAACAGGCGTTCTTCTGCGCTGGCAAGAACCAGTGCGTAAGCTTTTTCATCTATCCTACTCTTAAGGTTTCTTTCCGAGCAGATGGAAAACAGCATTTGTCCAGCCCGTCCCAAAAAGGGCGAATCTTCGCCACCCACCTCGTTGCGTATAGCACTCATGTCTCTTCTTTCTAATGTCATTGAAATTTTGACTTTTGGCCTATGGGAGAAACAATTGCGAGCTCGTATAAATGTTTAACCTTCATCATAAGTTTATAGGTTGGCAGGGAATTCAGGATAATACCACTCGATCCATAAGTAAAAACATCTTGTAAGTATGGGTTATTTCTTCCCTTTTGAAAGCAATGGAATTACGCAAAATTTTGTGAATTGAAGATTTTCAAGTTGGCCATACTGTGATGATTATAAATTTTCCAAATGTTCGCACCACCAGCAACCCAACTCACTCGCCATCTATGTGTGAACAGAGTAACTCTCCATTGGTTGAAAGCAAATATGAAGCTCTGAAAATCTGTTATAAATAAATATTTTCATGAATTTTTAACAAATTGCAGAGCGAATTAACACATAACAGCAAATAAATAATCAATTTTACGAACAAGCTGAATTTTAAGCACACTCAGAGACATGAACAATTCAACTGAACAACACAAAATCATCGAAATGCAATGAATATACCACTTGAAACTTTTATACAACTCAAATAATATGAAACGTCAAACTGCACGACAAAACTTAATCGTGAAATGGTCAAGCAAAGGAAAACGTGTCATAGGATTTCGTCTGCGATTTTATCCTCAAAATTAGTGCAATAACCGTTCAATCGTCAAACTGCAGCCGTTGTAATGTCCTACCGTGAGTAAAATTGTAAATAAATACGTTAACCTAATTTGCCCATAACCTCAATTCGGAATAACCACAAAAGAATGAAAAATGTTTTTTTTTTTGAAAAACTTCCAGCGCCAAAGAATTTTTCCTCACTCCCAAAATGGCGATACATATTTTTTCACACTTATAAGAAATGAAAAAAAAAAAAACCCTGTGATGTAATCGCGTGGTCGAATGTGGCATTTTCAATCGTTAATCTATCTTGTAACAGCACTTGGGGATTTTGAGAGAAACACCATCGAGTTTGATTTGTTATGATTTGCCGATTTTGGGATTTATCATAATAATAAACATCCTTAACCTCATTTGGCCATAACCCTTATGTTAGCGGATTATTTTTTCATTTGTCTTCAAAATTGTGAATATTTTTCTACTTTTTCCAACATCTCTACGCATGGAGGCCATTTGTGGAAGTGTCAAAAAGTGCGAATGAGACAGACATACTGATGGTTGACTTGGACTGACAGTTGCATTTTATTTATTTGACATCAGAAGGTGTCGTGGGGGAGGTGTTTTGTTTTCTTAACGCGAAGGGCTGGCGATTGATCCTTTTTGTTTTTTTCTGTTGACAACTGTGACCATGTGGTTGGGTGACTCCTTGTCTTGTTTCGGTGTGGAATAGACAAATTCTAATGGGATTACACACGTGAAATGGGTACAAACAGCATCAATCTTAATCGATCACCCCTAGACTTGGGAAGACTCTTGACCGACTACATTCCAATTGCCTTACGAACTCCATTTGTGCTCGAAAGCTGTCCTTTCATATTTCTTTTGCTACAATGCACATTTACCTCATATCGAACTGTATTCATTTCAGAGTCGAGATCATAATCGTCGGACAAGTCACCTCGAATGGACACTCAAGCGTACGGAATCCCATCGTGGGTTCCGCAAATCGAAAGTGGCCATACCAGTGTTGAGAATCAAGGCATTATTATCGGTGACTCGGAAGGCGACAGTGGTAATCACACTGATTACTTAGTGCAAGAAGTGCCCACCAGCCTTGATCAAATAGCCGCAGAGAATCTAATATTCATGGCACGAGATGGACAGATGGAGATCATTGATGGCAGCAGTGAAGTGGATGCAAACGACGACAGTGGAATTGTGAATTTTCAAGAAGACTATGCCGAGACACAAATGGTCACCGAAGAGGTAATAACTGATGATTGGGTGCAACATCAGGGAGAGGAGAGGTAAGTGTTTTGATTTCGATTTGTGTGCTTGCAAACATGTGTTAATTCTGTTTGTAGGGTTGAAATACCAGCGGATCAAATCTGCGGCTCACTTTCTCATATCTCGGCCCAGGATATTGAAGTGCCTTTGCCAACTGTGCAGGATGAGTACACCGCGTCGCGGCCGTATCCTTGTGACTTTTGCAGTCGACGGTTTCGTAAAAAAGTTAGCCTCATGAACCACATGGTGGCACATCAAAACGATCGTCCGCATGTGTGTAAACTGTGTGGATCGCGTTTCTTTCGCCGAACAGACCTCATCAATCATTTGAAAGCCCATGCCGAAGCGTCGGAATATGAAGAAAATGATTGTAAGTATTGCAAGCGAGTAACTTGATCATCGTGTCTAATTGGAACTCAATCAGATTTTCAGCCCCAGATTCATTCGCCGGAGAATGATCATTACTACGACCAAGACTGGTCGACGGAAACCAAGCCAACGAAGAAGTCTCGTTGCAAACGCCCACCAAAAGTGCCTAAGGAGGAGAACTACACAATTGACGAGTCACTACGGCGGAGACAGGAGCATGTACAAGAACAGTATCAACCGCAGGAGCAAGAGCACCATCAGCACCAACAGGAAATCGTTTCCAAGGAGGAGACAAAACCTGCCGTTCGATTCCCTATAATTGACGAGAACAAACCGTTTGTATGCCAACAGTGCGGCTTGTCGTTTGCCAGAGAAAAGGCAATGCTATCACACGTCAAGGTAAGTTCATTCGCCCCCTCTGAAATCCCTGACTGAGTCATGTTCCCTTCCGCAGACGCACCGCAATGATTCAGCGTATGAGTGCAATACGTGCAATGAAATGTTTTGGGACTCGAACGCCCTGCAGGAGCATCAAAAATCGCATCAATTTGAGGCGAGCAATTCGGAATACGAACCAGACATCGACAACGAAAGCGATTCCGAATCCGAATACAAATACGGAGAGTTTTACTGCGACCAGTGCGGCATGTCGTTCCATCGTCAAGACCTGCTGCGCCGTCACATAAAGTCACACATCAAGAAGGAGGTCTTCGATAAGGATCAGCATTGCTGCAACACCTGTGGGGAAACTTTTCAAGAGGCTCTGGACCTATTGGCACACGCTGAGATCCATGCTAGATACCCACCTTTCAAGTATGCAGTGCAAGTGCAAAGTGTGCGCCTTCATTGAAAAAATCTCATTTTTTTGTCCTCCCTTGCAGATGCGTTTTGTGTGGCGAGTCGTTCTATGAAGAGACCACGATCAGACGCCATTTGACGAATCTTCACTCGGCTGAAATGACATCCAATTCGTGCATCCTCTGCGGGAAAGAGTGCCGGGATCGTAAAGCGCTGATGAAGCACGCATGGGATCATTCAAGAGAAAAGTGCCACTCGTGTTCAAAGTGCGGCAAGAATTTCCACAACAAAGCCCGCTTGAAGCGGCATATGACATCGCATCGCGACAAGTCAGTGGTTTGTAATGTTTGCAACGAAGAATTTCCTGATGGCAGATCTCTGTCAAATCACAGGCATTCACACAGTGCCAACGCATCCGGAAAACTCTTCCCCTGTCAGGAGTGCGGAAAGACGTTTGGATCAAGAAGTTCCCAGCAAATACACGTGCGCATCCACACGGGAGAGCGGCCGTATGGCTGCCGATACTGCTGGAAAGCGTTCGCAGATGGTGGAACCCTTAGAAAGCATGAACGTATCCACACTGGTGAGATTCAATTCGATTTGCTTGATTCACGCGATTAACACCCCTTCTTTTCACAGGTGAAAAACCATACGCATGTTCAGTGTGTCCACGTGCCTTCAATCAGCGAGTTGTGCTGCGGGAACACATACGGTCGCATCATTCTGGGCTGGACACCAAGCGCGGCACGTATTACTGTTCCGTCTGCTGTAGCGAGCTGCCTTCGTCGGTGGACCTGATTCAACATCTCATCCAGCACAGCGACACCAACACGGCGATGCAACGTCAGCCTGTGGTAAGTTTACACTATAAACAGTACGCTCCCATCGGTCTAATCGCATGCTTCCCTCCCGCAGACTGGTCCACGGAAATACAAACGTCGTCGGAAGCTGAAACCACACGAAATCGATCGTCTTCGAGCAGAGAATAAGACTACCAGCAGCGACATCGATATTTCCGACTTTGACATGGAAAATGTCGACGAACTCTTCGGCATCCGGACGTCTGGATCAGGCAGTGCGAACAAACACAACCGAGACACGGCCCAGGCCTCGGTTCAGCATTCATCAGCGGGCGCTGGCTTGGAGTCCCCCGGCGGCGATGAAGCGAAAAAACGCTATAACTCCGAAGGCAGCCCGGAAAAACTGCCCAACAACTGGCACACCAAGCTCATCAACTCCACCAACAATGATACATTCAAATCACTTCTGTCGAACCTCGAGAACACACTGCAATCCATCGATACACTAGTTGTAAGCAACCCGGCCTCTTACGGAACCAACACAGTCAGTGCTGCCGCAGAAGCGACGTCCCCTTCAACCGCCACAGCAGCCCCGAAGGCTGCAAAGACCCCCCGGCGGAAGAATGCATCCGCGTCGAAGGCAACACATCGCCCGAAAATGATTCACACCGAGAAAGCACGTGTCCCGGTTGAGAATGGGAAGCGAAAGTCAAAAACCTTCGTAACACGCACCGAACCTGCGGACCTAGAGATGTTTGCTCAACGCTCGAAGCGTACCAACCACACGAATGACTACGAAATCATTTCTCCGGAGAGTTATCCCCCGAATCAAATTCAATCTAGTCCCGTGCACATAAAGCAAGAAGTCGTGTGCTCGCGCAGTGAACTGTATGAAGCTCAGCTTCTGCTAGAGGCAACCTCAGCTCGCAGGGAGTTTGACAAGTACAATCCCGCCATAGTCAACGATCTCGAGGAGATTCTGCGGTCGCCCGAGAAGAAGTCGCCCCGTCGACGAACCATCAGCGACCGAACGGATGACGAAATCAAAGTCGAGCCCTATTCACCCAATCAGCAGAATTTTGATTTTGTCCGCAGATCAACGCGGCCCAGGCGACCGGTGGTGAATAGAAAATACATTGGCTACGAGACCGAGCTGCCGACACCAAAACAAAAGACACGTACAGAGAAACGTGTTCCGGATAGTAAACCGCTTCCAAATGAACCAGTGGAGGATAGCTTGCCAGTTATGAAACCATCTTCCACGCCACCGTCTCCAACAAAGCCTCCAGTACGAAAGCAGCATTATTTTGAATGTGAAATGTGTTCGGCTGTGTTCCCCGATCGAGCTCAGCTTCTAGATCATGTACCTATTCATATATAAAACCATAAAACATAAATCCGGCGGATAACCTCTAAGCTTTTCCCGTAAACCTCCTAGAAAATAGTTTCAGTAGTAGTCGTAGGCTTTCGTTAAGTAGAAGATTCCTTTTTTTTTGTTTCGATTTGAATTTTGACAAGCAATAAAAGAAACGGTCGTGAGTTACTAACGCCCAGTGTTGCTGTTCTACTTTTAATTTAAGGGTTCCAAGAAAATACAATTGGGTTACATTCTGTTTCTTTGTTTGCATTCCCTCTTCATTCACAGAAAGAATTCGTGTGTTACGCGGATGGAGAAACATGGTATTTATCTCGGGGAAATACACGAAAAGTGGTACAACGTTATCTTCAGCTTCTTGCGCTCGGCGTGCTACTCTTGTGAGGCACCCTAGACCTCGTGTTGGTTTCTTACTTCTTGCATGCATAGTGCTTCCTTTTTAAAGTAGCTTTAAAGCTAAGCCTCTCTCGAGGGAAACACTGACTAAGGCGGCATACAGATGGAGCAAGAACTGATGAAGGGACAGGAGCAGAGGTATTTGGACCACCGAGAAGAGTACTTCGAATCCATGGGCAAAGCCACCAGCATCGTTTAAGCAGAAATCTATGCCATAGGCAGGTGTGTTTAAATCAATCTTAACAGGAACTATACTATTTGTCGGACAGAGGCACTAGACACGTACCTCATCAAATCAAGCTTGTGAGGGAATGCCTACAGAAGCTTAAAGAGTTGAGTAGGAGAAACACAGTAAAACTGGGCTGGGTACTTAGCCATATAGGTTTAGAAGGCAGTGAAAAGACCTACTCCCTAGCAAGGAAAGGTGCATCGGAACCTTTCACAGGCCACGAGTCATCCTGCGCTGTAGGAGACCATGTCCTCAGAGAAGAATTCGGGGAACTAGGAAGAAGGAAGAAGACCGGAAACGAACTCACCGAGACCTTCAATGTCAGAAAAGGTTTTAGACAAGGCGCCGCGCTGTCATGTGACTTTTTTTAACCTCATTCTTGAGAAGGTTGTACAGAACTCACTCGCCAACACAAGAGGCACGGTCTTTTAAAAGTCCCCACAATTGCTAGCATACGCGGACGATATTGGCGGGATTGGTCGAACACAGCGAGTTGTCAATGAGGCGTTTACTGGTATTGAAACGGAGTTGGCCAAAAGGGCAAATCGAAGTATATGGTGTTATCGAGAAAGGACGCAGAACAACGACCACTAGGGCAGAATGTCACCATAGGCAGCTATACCTTCGAGGTAGTGAAGGACTTCGTCTATTTCGGCTCCCGAGTGAACAGTACGAACAATATCAGTACCAAGATTAAATGCACAATGACTCTTGCCAATCGCTGTTTCTTTAAGCTCAGGAGCCAATTGAGTAGTAGAGCCCACTCTCGAAAGACCAAGCTTACATTATATAACACCTTGATCATCCCCGTCCTGCTCCATGTAGCGGAAGCCTTGAAAATCTCAAAAGTAGATGAAGAAGCACTTAGTCTTTCGAGAGAAAAGTTCTGCGTTCAATCGTTGGTCTTGACTGCGTTGATCGTCTTTGGAGAAGATTTCATGAG
Organism: Eristalis intricaria; assembly: GCA_964034865.1. Classification (NCBI taxonomy): domain Eukaryota; kingdom Metazoa; phylum Arthropoda; class Insecta; order Diptera; family Syrphidae; genus Eristalis; species Eristalis intricaria. The sequence goes on along the minus strand of OZ035873.1, from coordinate 108,754,326 downwards.
CTTAGCCAGGTGTCTTCGAATTCAACGCCTAAGACGGCTAGGCCTGGTAGAGTGCATGGACAACGATGGCGCACACAAGTGGAGAAGGACCTCAACCCACTTAGCATGCGAAATTGGAGGCAACTGGCTAAAGATTGTGCCAGCTGGAGAAGCTTATCGGTTGAGTCCCAGACCCACCCCAGATCGAAGCGCCATTATAATAAGATGGATGGAACCGAACAGAAGACTGGAACATCTCTCATAGGTAAGCCAACTCTTTGGTTAATATAAGCTCACTGGTTTGAGGTCTATTCGAAGAATAACCTCCACATCCTAACATGCTTCCTAAGAGGGCACTGCAGACTCTAGGAGCACCTAAGGAAACTAGGGGTATCAGAAGAAGGTCTCTGCAGATTCTGTGAAGAACTACATGTGAGGGAAACTCTTAAGAGAGCAAAGGTATGAAAAGAGGGCACAATGGATCTAAAGGTCGCAGTGCAATATACCCTCAACAATGAAAATAATAATAATATAAAGAGGACGAGGAGACTCTTGGTCGCTTCGAGGGAAAAATCGTATATTCTTTCGTGGCGCATTGGTGGTGTTTGGAGCAGGAGAGTGAACGACGAACTGTATAGCGACATCGATCTGGTCAAAAGAGTTTGAGTCTCTGGTCTCAGATGGGAGACTCTCATGTAGAGCGAATGTCGGCCCGCAGGCATTGACCCCAATTAATTAGTTGAAAGTGCGTAGAAAGCAACTAGGACAAGACCGTATTGCGTGGAGGAGCATGCTGGTGAAGTCTCCCAGGCTCCCCAGGGATCGGAAAGGATTCTAGCAGACTAGTGTTTACCGACAAGACGTTCTGATCTCCTTGACTCCGCTGTGTTCTCGATATGACGAGTTCTTACATTGGCTTCAACAAGCAAATGATTCGTTGTTTCTTTTTCTTCTAAGGGCGCTCAGTGGGCCTCAGTCCATAAGCCTCGCCAGCTGACTCAGATTTTAGCCAACTCCCTGCAATTTTGAGTTGAGGTCCTTCTGCGCCACCGGTTCCATCTGCTTGCTCAACAGAGCTTGTTCCACTGGTTCGGTGTCGAAGACTCTGTGGGCTGGATCAGATCACCATCAACGCAAACAGGAACAAGGATTGAAATACGATTTCGCTATTCAGTCAAAAAATGTGGATCACGAAAGTGAGTCCCATAAGTCGGCTTAAAAAAAGGAGGTTTCTTTGCACATTGACTGTCGACAGCACAACGAATGTGCTTAGACGAATAATTGTGCAAGTGTGCTGTACACGAACAGCTTACAAGTGCGTTTGTATTTTCTACTCGAAAGCATCCTAAATTCTGGAAATTTCCCCAAAAGAAGTAAGTGCTTAACTTGATTGAAGACACTTACACCACCCCCTGTAATTGCACTAAGCATTTTAATGAAGTTAAATTGCTCCACTTCAAACAAGATGTCCTCGAAAAACCGCAATTGTGAATAGATGGCATGTTTAGCACATGAAAAGCGTCACACATTCTCGTGGGGTTTTCTGAATTGTTTTACATCTGCATACATGCATGCCTACGCGAGCATTTCCTAGAAGAAAAATGAGTGAACACGGGGACATTTGTGAAGCAGGTCGTGGTGAGTTAAATTGATGAACACTTGATGCACGACTGTATTTCGGCAAGAAGGCAGCTACCTCAATTTGTTTGATGCGGGTCACAAACAAGTGATGTTTCTCTATTAAGTGCATATGTTCGTCAATTGCAAAAGGCGAACAAGGAAAAGTAAGGTATTTGCTCTAGGTGTGTACGTTTGGTGACCAGAGACTTCTCTCGCGCTCCATCAACCGAACCACTGCAGTGTAATCCAGTTGTGGACAGAAAGATTATACCTGTGTGTTATCGGTGTGGCTGTAGCGTTATGGGTTTGTGCGTCGTCCACACGAAACTGTAACTGCTGTTGAGTACGAGATTCACCACTGCGGGCTCTTCGCATCTATTCAGCTCCCGAACGAGGCACAAGGACTGGAGGATTATGTCCAGAGGCACCCTTATAATTATAAGGCCCGCTGGCCACGCTTCTCCAGGACTTTATCCACATAACTACGTTCGTGTGATCAATCCGCCAATAAACAGGAACTTGACGAACGAAGAGGTTGACAGGTACCTCATACAAATTTACGACATAATTAAACGTACGATGGACAAAACAATTCCGAAGGTAGAACAAATCGATAACAGCGATGTTTATCGAAATGCTACCATCGATGCACTTCACGTGCACAAAAGTAGACTGCTGTCAAGGCTCAAAATCTTGCACAGGCAGTTTACAGACCCGCTAAACGCGGAAGTCAGAGCATTGAAATCGGAGATCAAGAACCTCCAACAGTTAATACGTATAAACTATAGCTTGGCTATAAGCAAGCTATACTGTACGATCCAACAACCCGGGTATGTTCCCGCAAGCAAATAAAATATTTCGGATGAAAGATCAGAACGACATTCAAATCGTTAGACTTCCCAGGATGACAGACAACGAACTCTTACTGACTTCAGTTGGCATCGATCCAGATGAGGTATTGCTAGACAATGACTTCTTTGCGGTCGAAGATCCCCAGGAGGAGGTTACAGCTATTGGTGCAGTGTTCAAGAGAATCACCGAATCACGATCTGGAGAACAGGGCCTTGCTAAACCACTTCTATCTCCGAAATGAGATAATTCAATGGCGATCAGAGAAGCCAGGTTTCACCAGGTTCAATGACGAGAACATGGCACATAGTGCCGTCGTCAACGATGGGAATCACATCTTGATTTCTCAAGAAGATCACCAGGGTATCTTCCACTCGCTGAAGAAGAAAAAGTCAATGGGAATCGATGGAATACCGAACATAGTGCTTCGCCATCTTCCCCGCGAAGTGGTCAAAATTTACACAACTTTGGTCAACAATGCGCTGAGTAATGCACATTACCCGATGCACTGGAAAACAGCTGTTGTTCAACCGATCCCTAAACGGGACAAAGACGAGTCCATTCCGACAAATCTTCGGTAGATCTGTTCTCTTCCCTGCTTTTTGAAAAGATAGTCATTCCAGTTTTGAAACAATGGGTTGAAGACCGGACAACCAGTTTGGATTCCGAGCGGGCCATGATACCATTCATGCCGCGTCAAAGTCGGTGTCCGACATTCAATAGAATAAAAACAAAAATCTGTGCACGGGTGCCTGTGTGATTGACTTGGAGAACGCGTTCAACACGGTTTTGTTGGAGGACCTCTTCCTCAAGCTGGTCAGGCTTGGCTCAAGTAAACCAATGCTATACATGGTCTATGACACGATAACAGGTAGAAAGTTCGTTGTGAAAAATGGTGACGTAACTTCCACTACGGTAGGGCACCACGGGATACGCGCAAGACTGGCGTAACTTTGGCATAGTTGACCCGCATGGTTGGCCATTAGCTGTAAAAACTGTAGTTAGAAATCTTCGTATTTGGCTCGATCAATATCTGTACTTTGACAAACATATATATATTGCTCTGACGAAAGCCAGAAAAGCCTTTGCTGCAGCAAGGAGGTTGTTTTTCAGCAGCCAACTTGATACCAGAGTGAAGGTAATCTGCTACATGGCCCTAGTACGGCCCATTATGGTGTACGGTTGTCCATTGTGGTTCACCGTGAGTCCTTCCCAGATGGAAAAGATGAGGGTGTTCGAGAGGCAGTGTCTTAGGAGCTATCTCCGTCTGTTTCGCACACCCGATTCTGAGTACAAGAAGTACTACCCTAACGAGTTCCTGTACAACGAGGCAAATATGAACAGGGTAGATAATTTTATTATTAAGCTGATCAGAAGGCACACTGCACGAGCTATGATCTCTTCCAACAGTAAGATCTTTGGGGCTTACTACCCTAATATTATGTACCATGAAAGGGTGCACCTTAACGGCTTTATTCCTCCCGAAGCATTCCGTTATCTAGACACAATTGGACTTATACAGGATCCACAAGGATGTCCTATCATCTTCCATGTCGTACGCCGAACAGTGGATAGGCGACCCCAATGCGACCCGGATGTCGTTCGCACCCACGAGGATCTCCTCCGGTTCAGTAGAGGGATCCCCGCTCGAGACAGGAATGAGTCTGCCGAAGAACGGCAATTTTACTGGTGGTTACACCAAAACCAGCCTCCGCCATCGCTAGCTTTTCCACAGGATCCGATAGTTGGCCATAGTGGCTAGCTTATATAGTTTTTAGCGTAGCTTTTAAGAAATAAAAATAAAACAAAGATAAAATCCCAAAAAAATAAAATAAAAAATCGAAGAAAAAATATATATGAAACAAAAACATACAAAAAGGTGCATCACGGCGTATAAATTATATATATAAGGCATATTCATAACATACGGTTACGGACATAGTTAAGATAGTCTTAAGTTTTATGTTAGGTTAAGTTAGTATAAGGTAGTTTAAGTAGTTACGCCAAGTTTTTTAAAAGTTTTCCTGGCAATAAGAAAATAATAAAAGATGGTCATGAAGACTAAAAACAAAATGTAGATTAAGCCGAAAGGCACATTTATAACATAGATTAGAGTAGCTTAGAGTACCCGTTAGTATTAAGAACGTTTGTAAATTCGAAAGATAGCTAAGCTAGTTTTAAGTACTTTTGTCTAGCATGTTAAAAGTTAAATTGTTTTAAATAAAACAAAATTTGCATAAACAAAAAAAGAGCGTCGACCACTCCACAACTTAAGATTGCCGCGTGGGTTCTACTCCCGGCCGGTACGACCTAAATTAATTTTCACGGTCACACCTCTTTCGAGTCAATAGCCGTGTTTATCGATAGTGAAGTGAAGTAAGATGCGAAAAAATGATTCCCAGTGTCTTTGATTTTTATTTGCCAAAATATATAAAGAAAACAATTTATATGTTCGAATCGCTGTCAAAATATATGAAGAAAAATTCGAACTCGAATTTTTATCGGCAGCCACTTTTCACTGCCGATATTTAGGCAGTTATAAACAGTAGGGTGTTGTATGTTCCTTGCGTGCAAAATTCTACTTCACTATTTATAGATTTTTGAAAAGAAAAATACGGCTATTGACTATGCTCAAAGAGAAAGAACTGACACGTGCGGTTGCAGTAGAAGCTAGGCCCTGGCCCTTTACGGGCTGTAGCGCCACCTATATATAAACAGAACTAAAGCTCTCCTAGAAGCAGAAGTGCAGTTAATATACCAAAAAGGGTATCCGAATGCTAGAAAATAGGTACTAATTTGTTTAAGAAGACCATCCAGAGGTGGATAAAGATCAGCAGCCAAGTGTCGGAGAACCAAGGTTGTGCTCCCTAGGTTAGGCTAGGTTGAGGTGGCTGACTGCCGCGCATAAGGACAGCAGAGACACACTTAGGCCAAGCGAAGGCCCATTGTGTTACCACGCGGATTAAGTGTACCTATTCCGCAAACCAAGTAGTGCTTTTAATAAAGCGAGGAAAAGGGCTGATTCTGATGCTGCTCAGTTCAGCCAGATTATCAATGAAATGGGCCCCCAGAAGAATCTACGGGATGAGAGAGCACTGCAGCTACATAGCAAGTGTTCAATGGTTTCTTCCTCATCCTCATCCATGCAGCTTCTACAGAAATCATTGTAGGGAAGGCCTAGTCTAGAGCCGTGGGTTCCGATGGGATAATGACCTGTTAGAACGCCAATAAGAGATCTGAGGTTCGGCCTGCTAAATCTGGTCAAGCTAAGCGATCGCTTGGGATCGAACATAGGCCAGAGTTGTTTTGTAATGAAGCATCCTGTGCCTGATGCCCATCCGCGGTTTGTTTGAGCAAGCGTTTAAAGCTTTAGCAGATGTTTTATAGTAGCGATAGGCGTGGAGGGTGGGTCTCCACCCGGAAAGAGCACGGAGTCACAGTGTCCCGGCACCCACATAAGTTGGATGTTAAAGTACTTGGCCATCTCGTTAAGAAATATGCGGCATTTAAGGAAAGTCTTGGAATTAAAAGTGACTGAACATAGATTTGAAAGACGCTACAGAGCTATATAAACTTTTCATCGTTGCCGATCTGGTGCACACTGTTTCCGTTCATCAGGATCTAGCATTCTTGCGTCTGCTGAGACTTAATCCTTAGGTTAGGTTAGGTTAGGTAGGCGGGCTGCCAGCATTCACCAGCATACTTAGACCATATTGGTCCATTGTGATACCCCTAGTCAGACTACTACCACTGATTGACCACTTCAGTGATAGTGCCGTTAATTTCATCCCAACGGCAAATGGTGACGACCAGATTTGAAAACCAGATAAAAGCGTACAAACTTTGCTTTCACTGGGATTCGAACCAGGGACCCCACTAACCAGAGGCAGGCAGGCAGACTTAAGTCTTGGAGTTAAAAAGTGACTGCATTCTGAGATTTGATCGCTGCCTGGCTATCGGAACAGGTGACAATATCTGTGCGCGAGATTACATTGTTTTTTAGCCAGGACTGGGCTTCCTTAATCGCTATAGTTTCAGCCTGAAACTCTGCAGTGATTAGGTAGTGCGCCCTAACGGTGCAGAAAAAACAACAGACAAAAAGTGGTAACCGTGATCGGAAGCGCGATGTAATGCTTCACTAGGCACAAGGACGATCAAACCAGAACAGATGACAACATTGACAACCCGCAGCAAATCATCCTTAGCAGACAATTCTCGAGCTCCTTTATAACTTGTACAAACAACCCAAATCACTAGTAGCTTTCCACCGGGGGTATGCAGTGCAATTTTAAATACTTCATCTAAGAGCGCTATAGTCAGGGTGGATCTGGGCCTCAACCAATAAGCCACTCCAAGTACCACGATATCTGGCTAGCTGTCTCCAGTATCGCACGCCAAGTTGGTTGAGTACCTTCTCCACCCTTATGACAAGGCCACGCGGCGAAAATCAGAGCGACAACAATAAATTTAAAACATATGAAATTATATATTTGCGGCCACGTAGTCGCTGAGCTCGGCAAAGCGTTGTCGCGCATCTGTTCTTTTAATTTAATATATTCCTGAGCGGCAAGAAATTAGCATGGCAACAATCTGATATTTTTAATTCAGAAGTCCAACGCCATCCTGCTTTATGACAGGAACTTTTTCAACAGGAAAAGACAACAGGTCGACAACAGGAAGTCAAGTGATTGAATTGTCATACGTAGTTATTGCCTGAGTCGGTCTGCATGTCGTCGAAGCTTAAATGTTGAAATTCGCCATAACATGATCTTTTCCGGTTTATTGGATGAACACAAACTACTTTTGAACAAAAACTACGACGAATGGCATTCTACGATATTTTCGCAATTAATCGCTCAAGAATCGCTGCTCAATAAATGGCCACTTGTTCGCTTAAGTCTGCCCCTCCGATTTTTGCCGATCGGAGAGTCGCCTTGACGTTTAATCCATAAACGATTGGCTAGGCTGTACAGGTCATGGTTCAATCTTCTTCTTCAAAAACCGTCAACGCAAACAGGAACACTGAACTTGACCGCAGAACTTTTCTCTCGACTAAGGCTAAGGGTTTCTTCATCTGCTTTTGAGGTTGTCCAAACTTCCGCCCCATATAGCAGGATAGTTTGTTCTTATGGGCGTTCAGTAACACTACCACACCTTTGGCTTCCATCGCATGAATTAAGTTTGAGGACAAAGATGATAGTTTGCAAGCACCTAGAAGGCTCGATTTTTACATACGGGTTCCCGATGTGACACGACATATACAAGACCAGTACGAAAAGGAAATACTTGGAATAGGTAGCTGTCCCACCTTCGACAAGAACCGTCAAAAGCATCACAGCAACAAGAAGCTTTACGACCGAGCACTTGACAGCTTCTAGAAATCAGTTATCATCCAAAAGAGGCATCTGAGAGTTGCCATACCCCGACAATGCTACCACAACACGCTAAATCTGCTAAACGAAGCAGAACTTTCGAACATCGAGCTACATGGCTTCTACAAGAGCAGCGAGATAGGGGTCAGCATTGAAGCTAAATCGGTGCGGTTGTTTAAATTTGAACAACCCTACATAAGTACGGGACAACGGACGGTTGGCGAGTTAAACGTTCGATGTGAGTTCTCTTCATTAACGCTGTCGACCATCTACGGTTGGCGAACTTAATAATTCGAGTTCGAAATTCAGTGCTGCCATGAAAACAAAAGAATAACTAAACGCGAAACCATGAACATTTGAATTTTAATTTGAATTATGTTCACTAATTGACAAATCCCTTAAAAAATTCACAAAAATGACAAGCAACAGAGATTTGTGGAAGACATTATAAATCACACCCGAACAGCATTTCACCCGAAATATCTCCCTTTTTTTCTGTTCGCCTTTTAGTGTGTATAAAAGTGACATGTTTCAAAAGATTCCCTTATCATTCAAATCCGGGTGAAAACAAATGTCAAATCAAGCTAAAATGTTCCCCAGCTTTTTGCAGGCGAACATGTGGCGAATATTCACGAAGCCACGAATATCACACCAACCGGTTCCGTTGGCATCCTCTATTGCGTTGTCCCAATGGTTCGGAGTCGAAGACTCTTCGGGCCAGAACTGAGTTGTCCATACACTCCACATAGCCCCGCCATCTTAGAATCCGTAGACGCTTGACTAGGCTCATGTCGCTGTACAGAACGTACAGTTTGTGGTTGAATCTTCTCCTCCAGAAACCGTCAACGCAAACAGAACCAAAGATCGCACGCAGAGCTTTTCACTCGGAGATACAAAGAACTTCCTCATCCGCTTTTGAGATTGTCCATGCCTCCGCGCCGTACAGCAGGACTGGGATGATCAAGGTCTTGTATAAAGTCAGCTTGGTCCTTCGAGAGAGGGCTCTACTACTCAATTGTCTCTTGAGCTTAAAGAAAAAGCGATTGGCAAGAGTCATTGTGCATTTAATCTTGGTACCGATATTGTTCGTACTGTTCACTCGGGAGCCGAAATAGACGAATTCCTTCACTACCTCGAAGGTATAGCTGCCTATGGTGACGTTCTGCCCGAGTGGTCGATGTTCTACGTCCTTTCTCGATAACAGCATATATTTCGATTTGCCCTTTTGGCCAACTCCGTTTCAATACCAGCAAACGCCTCATTGACAACTCGCTGTGTTCGACCAATCCCGCCAATATCGTCCGCGTATGCTAGCAATTGTGGGGACTTTTGGAAGATCGTGCCTCTTGTGTTGGCGAGTGAGTTCTGTACGACCTTCTCAAGAATGAGGTTAAAAAAGTTACATGGCAGCGCGTCGCCTTTTCTGACGTTGAGTTTCTCGGTGAGTTCGTTTCCGGTCTTCTTCCTTCTTCCTAGTTCTCCGAATTCTTCTCTGAGGACATGGTCCCCAAAAGCGCAGGATGACTCGTGGCCTGTGAAAGGTTCCGATGCACCTTTCCTTGCTAGGGAGTAGGTCTTTTCACTGCCTTCGAAACCCATATGGCTAAGTTTACAACACATTTTTACTCTGCTCCTCCTACTCAACTCTTTAAGCTTCTGTAGGCATTCCCCCACAAGCTTGATTTGATGAGGTACGAGTCTAGTGCCTCTGTCCGACAAAATTTTTGCTATGTCGCAGTTGGTATAGTTCCTGTTAAGATTGATTTGAACACACCTACCTATGGCATAGATTTCAGCTTAGAAAATGCTGGTGGCTTTGTCCATGTATTCGAAGTACTCTTCTCTTTATTCTTCTTTATTTGGCGCTACAGTCCGGGGTGGACCTGGGCCTCAGCCAACAAGCCTCACCAGCTAGCACGGTCTCTAGCTAGCTGTCTCCAGTAACGCACGCCAAATTGGTTGAGGTCCTTCTCCACCTGGGTGCGCCATCTTAAACGCGGGCTTCCTCCGTTGCGTTGTCCCACGGGTTTGGAGTCGGAGACTCTTCGGGCTGGAGCTGAGTTGTCCATACGCTCTACATGGCCTAGCCATCTTAGGCGTTAGATCCGAAGACGCCGGACCTGACTCATGTCGCTATAAGGCCCGTAAAGATTGTGGTTGACTCTTCTCCTCCAAAACCCGAGCCAAAAATCGGACGCAGAGCTTTTCTCTCGAAGAGACCAAGGACTTCTTCGTCGCGCCGTACAGCAGGACTGGGATGGCCAAGGGCTTGTATAAAGTCGGCTTGGTCCTTCGAGAGATGGCTCTACTACTCAATTGCCTCTTGAGATCATAGAAACAGCGATTAGCAAGAGATACTCTGCGTTTGATCTCGGTACGGATGTTGTTTGAACAACTTACTGAGGAGCCGAGGTAGACGAAGTCCTTGACTACATCAAAGTTATAGCTACTCATTGTGACGCTCTGTCAAAGACGTCGATGTTGAGGACACACATATTGACAACATACACGCACTTGATGACAACATATACTTCGTTTTGCCCTCGTTCACCGCTAAACCCATTTTAGCCGCTTCCGTCTCAATACCGGCTAAGGCCTCGCTGTTCTGCTAATCACGTCAATGTCATCCGCGTATGCTAACAGTTGTACGGACTTCTGGAAGATCGTGGCTCTTGTGTTGGCATGTGAGTCTTCCACGATCTTTTCCAGGATGACGTTAAAGAAATCACATGAAAACGCGTCGCCTTGTCTAAGAATTTTCTTGGACATTGAAGGTCTCGGTGGGTTCTCTTCCGAACTTGATCGAGCAGAGAGAATCCTTCATTGTCATCTTGGACAACCTAACGAGTTTCGCAGGAATGTCAAAACTAGACATGGCGTTGTATAGCTCTCATAGGCGGCCTTGAAATCGACGAATAAGTGGTGGGTGTAGATCTGCATCTCTGGTTTTTTCCAGGATCTGCCGTAATGTGAAGATTTGGTCGATGGTGGACTTACCCGGCCTGAAACCGCACCGATAAGGACTGATCAGGTTGTTGACGAATGGTTTCAGGCGCTAACACAAAAAACGGCAGAGAGGATCTTGTAAGCGCTGTTCAGGAGGAGACTTTTCCCTCGGTAGTTGGCGCAGTTGAAGGGGTCTCCTTTCTTGTGGATCCGGCAAACGGTACTGAGATTCCACATGGTTTCCTCCGACCCTATCTTAAATATGAGTTGGTGCATGCCTCTTACCAGCTCAAATCCTTTGGGACATTAGCATTACCCAAATTGCTTGACTATAGGTAAATTTTCTTTTTTTTCAAAAAATCTTCAAAAATTCTGAAAAATCTGACACTACTATGTGGACACGGGTCATATAGTGTACCCGTGTCCACATAGTAGTGTCAGATTTTTACTGACTTAAAACCCCCTTCCCTTTTAATACAACTAAGTTTCCTTATATAGTTGCTTACATTTAAGAATATTTTCGCGTGTTGCAGGTAGACCTTCGGTAAAATCACCTGCCGTAACCATCGTTAGGACGGTTTATTACTATTGCGCCAAATCGAGCGGTCTCGTAGTGTGCCCTGAGATCCGCATAGGTCTCAGCCTGATCACTTGAGGTTGGCCCCCAGAGGGAGAAACGTGGTGGCTGTGGTTTACCACCCAAAGCGGGGAGAGGTAGAAACTTTACCTACATGGCTTGGAGTTAGTCAAGTTGAAGAAGGCCAATGTGTGCGACTCCGAGAGGTGAAAGGTATATGATCCAAATCTTTGTGGAGTTCCAGATCTCCACCGGGTGCTGCGTCCCAAAGAGCAGCAGAGGTTTTTGATCTGCCTCACATTTTACTAAGGTTGAGTGAGCGTCCATCGTGAGATGCCTACTTAAGGCGTGTGGTCCAGCGTCGAAAAAGGAGTAAAAGAACTCGTGATATTAAGTCTTTATGACAGGAGATCCCTTCAATCAATTACTCACTTGTCTATCTGATCCATGTGAACGCTGCGATAGTCAAAGGAGGTTATGTAAGTTCACCCGGTTTTCTTCCAGCAACTTCCCCACTGTCTATAGTCTATGAACCCATCATGAAAAAACAAACCAAATCACAACGATTCTGGAACACATTCATTCACATTCAAAAAAGAAATCAACTTCTACTGCATCTAACGACAATCATTGCAACTCCATTGCACAAAGTCCCCAAGATCCTTGGTGCAGCACGAAAGCGCACCGAAGTGTTCATCAAAAATATTTGTCTGAGTGGCATCACAGTCAACGTCCATTCAGTTCAGTGTCCCCCCCCCACTCCTCAGGAATCTGCTGTAGGGTGCATAAGACCACCACTCAAGCAGTTGAACTCTTTCAATGCCGACACCATGAACACTCGTTTCCCTTCGACGGGCCGCAAAAAGAGCTTTCCCTCCATTACACACCACAACAGAAAATCCACCACTCGACCATCATCGCCAAGGTGTATCTAGGCTACCTCATGTATGACCTTACCCCACAAACAATACAATCGTAAACAAACCGTGGGTGGATTGTCAGATAATAAAAGAGGAAAATAACAACAACCACGACGACGACCTGCCACACAGCGCGCTGTTGTCCCCGTTTTTTCCACGAAGAGCCAGAGAGCCAAAGTCTACTGAAAAACACCACCGAATAGCCATGCCAACCCCCGTCACAGAGAAAGAGAGAGAGAGAGAGGACGAGCAGGCGAGAGAGTGCGCGCCGTGACGTGCCGTTGCGAACACACTTTGCCACCGAAAAGCTCCACCACCGACAATTTCTGCCCGAATTTTCTTAATTTTCCTCTCCGTTCACAGTCTGAAAGCTGCTCTCGTCGAATCCGGTGGATATGCCTCCAAATACAGCAGCTCAGTACCGGTTCATTGTTGCCTCTTTGCATAACCGCAGCCAACTCCAGTGAAGTTTGTTTTGACAACAAGAAAGCACTGCGCTGCTTCCAAGTGAAGTTTTCCATTTCCAAGTGAGCGTGAAAAAAAAAAAAAAATAAAAACCAAAGACAAACAAGTATCTCAACTCTTGAGTCGCGTTCGAATTGATTTTATAATCGTTCATCGCTCGGCCGTGCTGTTGTTGTGGTTTCGCATCCACTAACTATCTCACAATCAAAGCGACGCGTCAGACGTCTACCACGTCGCCCCCGACGCCGCCGTGCCGCATCGCTGGGGTCTCGTTTATCAACTTTATTTGTCCATTTCAAGAGTGAGTTTGTGATTTGTTGCTGTGTGCCCTGTAATCTGTGTGCACTCGGCACAAAGTGTGCCCCGCGAGTTCATTGCGATCCATCGTCATAAACAACGTGCTCGCTGTCGCAGTCGCTGGAGCGTGTGGAAAAACACAGCACACAGAGTGTCCTGAAAAAAATATCCTAGTTACACAATATTCATTCGGTTCGGTTGCGGGTGGAGGCGGTGACTTGAGCCGTAACGCGCCGTAACACGGTCGGTCATCGTCCCCCTCCTTGACTTCGCTGCACTCTCCGGACGTTCATCGACGTGAGGTGCTGATTCAGTGTTTAATAGTAAAAAAGGTTTTTCCAAAAGAAAATTATCCACATTCACACAAGAAAGGAAAGGCAAGGCAACCCTCCCGACGCTCAACCTTCGGAGTCTGACCCAATATACGAGCGCGTCATCCCCCGTGTGGGCCGGGAGACCTTACGTTTATTAGCTTATCCAGTGAAAATTGTGCCACTGTGTGCGTGTGCTCTTGCTTCTCAGAGAGTCACACACACTCTCTCTCTCTCTCTTATTCGCGGTCGCTCGTCTCTAGAGTGTAGAGCAGCACTCCGAGAGAAGGTCCTTGGCGGTGGGCTTCCTGGTCTCGAATGTTTTATTTATTTATTTGCATGTAGTCGATGATGTTATCAATCGAAAAGTGATTGCCGTGTGAATAATGTGAATCGAGTGATAGTGTGCTAAGCATCAATTCATCGTGTGTCATCTCGAGCCGTGTGTGTCTCTCGGGTGTTGTTGAACATTTTCAAGAAATTTCCGTGTGGGATGTTGCGGCTGTGGGAGCACCTGATATTCCTTAATTAAAACGGTAAGTACACGCTCACATGAGATATCCACTTCAGTGAACTTAATTCGTTCTTTTGATCACGCGGCGATGGGGTGCTCTGCCGCCGCGCCGAAGGGTGCTGGCTTGGGCTTCCATTAAAAATCAATCCATCCTCGTAATTTGCGCCTGATGTGAGGGAGGGGGTGTGTTTGGAAATTGGATTTTGTCTGCAGACAGAGGGGGGGCCCTCAGTTGACTTCTGACGAATGTGTGATGAAGGACATGGTGGGGGACTTCGAGTCTGAGACTGATTGTTGCTTCAGGAAAATGTTACTCACGAATTTAAATGGTTGTGGTCTGTGGTGGGGAATAGCTGGTGACCAGGTAAGAATGATGGGAAAAGGAATTCAAATAAAACAACAATGGTGTGAGGTATACAATTTATTCTGGCTTTGTTTTGAAGCTACATTCATGACATTATTTAAGAAATAGCACATCTTTCAAATTACCATCTCTGATTCGTTGACAGTGCTTCAAGCGATGGGTTCAACTTTCGCGGCATTATTCCGGCGAATTGAATGTTTGCCTTAAGCTCGTCTAAAGTGGTAGATAGGCTTTTCAGGCTTTTGTGACACTTTGATGGTGTCAAGACTTATGCTCCCCGTAGGAAGACCCAGTCGTCTCCTTCACAACTTCGAGCGTTGCGTCGCTTGTAGGGCATTCAGCGCCATCTTATTGGAACCACGTCTCGGATATGTCTGTGGCCACAGAAAGTCCGTTAAAATTGCTAAATCTGTACGGTTACCGTGTCTCCTTTGGAAAGATTGACTGTTTGGTGTGGTTTAAGGCATGGCGACATCATGTGACCGTACTCCAATCATTGTGGATGCAATAATGCTTGGCCGACCACGTGTGGATTGTGTTTTATCCAATAACGGTAAATTCGCGCATTTTTATACGCGAATTCTGAACGAAGACTGGACCCCGTCCGAGAAGATGATTGTTTTTGGCCAAAATCCGGCTCTCCGGCAGAGATTTCCAGCGCCCAGTTAGCGAACTCATGGTGTTGTCTATGGTCATCCATTTGGTTTCAATTCTTGCGTCAGCATAATCTTATAACTAGCCGGATTGACTATCTGCTGGTCGGCCTTTTCAGATGACACGATTTGTAGCCACCTGTCCCCATGTTGGTAAAAGTCCGATGGCACAATTAGCGCCATCGGTTAAGTGGGTGTTCTCTATTGCCTTGTGCCACTGGTACGGCGTCGATGACTCTTTGGGCTGAAGCGGTGCTGCCCATGACCGTTACATGGTCCAGTTATTTTAGACTTCGAATCCGTAGACGTTTGGTTAGGCTCATGTCGTGTACAGCGTGACGCAGAACGTTTTCCCTCGAAAAGAGCAAAGCTTCTTCATCTGCTCTTGAGATTGTCCATGCTTCCATAGAGCTGGACAGGAAAGATCAGGGTGTTATATTAAAGAAATCAATTATTTTTCCCAACACATGACTTTAGTTGTTTTTCGAGTTGTATAATAAATGGCGGTTGGAAGGATACAATGTCGTACTAGAAAATATTCGATGACATCTTTGTGACTAATTTTTTATTTGATCGCACGTCAAAGATGGATACCAGCAAAGAGAAAATACGCCATATTTTACAGTTTTCCTTCGATTAAGGCGAAAACGCAAGCCAAGCGGCTGAAGATGTGAAAAATGCTTGTGGTTCTGGTACTTTAACAGTAAAGCATGAGAAGTTTTGATTCCGCTTTGCTATGCACCACGGAAGGCCAATTGGATGCAAAAAGAAGTACGATGTATGGTTACCACACGAGCTATTGTGTCTGGTAATGAAGAGTGGATCACTTACGACTACGTTAAGTGAAAACGGTGTGGAGGTCGAATCTGGGTGGTTTGGCACAAACGGTGGTCAAGCCAGGTTTGAGGATTAGGAAGGTCTTGCTGTGTGTTGTAAAACTCTTAATTCAGAGCTGCATTATCAAAAATTGGACCGTCTCAAAGAAACAATAGCTCAGAAGCGGCCACCTTTGGCTCTTAGGAGAGGAATTGTGTTCCAGGCATCGTCAGGTGTCCAAAAACACTCAAACAGCCATCGGCAAACAGGTTGCAGAAGATGCAACCAATTGCCTGTCTTGGAATAACTGGTGCCTTGGGCACCTGCCCTACAACAGCTCTAGAAGCTACTCCCCTACCGATCTTCGCCAGGAGAATCGCTGCCAGGTCCGCTATCAAATTGCAGCTAGAGCAAAATTACAAATCAGGTAACCTAACCGGTCACCTTAGTATACTCAACTCAATCCCGAATAGGGACATGTTTTGTACAATGCCGGATACCATGGTCAGGCAACATTGTTTCGGGAGGGTTTTTAAAGTTGACATATTGGACCACGGAAAGTGGGCCAATGGTATCAACCAACACTAGACCATAGAAGTCTGGTTTGGTACACAGACGGATGAAAGATGGATTTTGGGGTTGGGCAGGAGTCTTTGGACCCAACAAAAGATTGCCGTACCAATGGTGTCGAGTCCTACAGTGTTCCAAGCCGAAATCCACGCCATCGAGATCTGAGCCGGACATAACCTCCACAAAGGTATCAAAGGCCCAATACTACAAATATTCTCAGACAGTCAAGCAGCACGAAAGGCACTTTCGTCCAATCTAATGGACTCCAAAACAGTCAAGTGCTGCTATGACGCCTTGAAAACCATTGCCATACACAACAAGGTGAAGCTTGGCTGGGTCCCTGGATATAGACGGATTGAAGGCAACGAATCCACAGATGAGTTCGCGAGAGCTGGCTCTGAATCAGCGTTCATCGGCCAAGAACCGTTCTGCAGTCTCAATTGGACAGCAGCTACAACTCTGATGAACACATGGTCATGGTCATCGGCAGTCCAAGAGATTAATCAGGCCTATTATTCATGTGAGGAAATACGTCGTATCTCAATAAGTACAGCTTAAGATTGCTAACAAGCTTTCTTACCGGCCACTACGGCCTGAAGTATCACTTTAACAAACTAAACCTGTTTCAAGACACGGTTTGTCGGCTTTGCCTGTGACTGCCGAGCACATCATGTGTGAATGTCCGGCAATAATCTGGTTAAGGAAACGTATCTTCCAGTGATGGGACTTGGGAAATGAATAATGGTGGTAGATAAGCAGAAAAAAAAGGTGATAGCAAAGACAAAAAAGGTTTCCATGATAAATCACTCATTTATTTGAATACGAAGGAATATGTACAGTCACGGACACAACTATCGGACCTCCGAATATCTTTAGTAGATTCCATTCCATGCTGCATTTTTTTGATGCAATATCTACCTTTGACCATCAGATCAATCCAAATTCACTTTTGTCTCACCGGACCAATGAATACAGTGCGACCTCAATAAAAGCAACCCTCGATACGTGCAACTCCTCGATAAAAGCAACACCTTAAGTCTTTCCATTGTGGACTCAGTAATTGCAACTCCTCGAAATGCAACTATTGTTTCATAAACTCTTTTCTCGTTCGCTATTTGTATATTTTCCTTCTTGTTTGCTTTTGCTATGTCTGGGCAGTTATTTTACAGCTACTCGTTGTACTTTTTATGCAGATGTTTGTTAGACGACGTTTGCATTTTGTATGACAGGCGTAGTTTTTCGTGCCTTTTACTCTGTAGTCGTTAGTGTCGTTAGTCGGATTACTGTGTACTATTAGTTATGGCTATTATTAAAAGTGTTCCTAAACTAAAACTGCTAAATCGCTTTCTGAGAAATATAAAGTAAACAAGTCTACAATAAGCAGAATTAAGAGGAGACAAGGAGCCCTAGCAAAATTTGTTGTAAATTCAAAATGTGGACCGGGAAAACGAGTAACTTTAAGAGCGTGTGAGTTTCCACGTATGGAGAAAGCCTTGTACAATGTAAACGGCACGACAGAATCAAGGAAAAACCAGGATCCTTTAATGCAAGCAATGGCTGGTTTTCAAATTTTAAAAAAAGGCATGGAATGGAATCCGCAACCTTAAAATTTGTGGAGAAAAGCTGTCAAGCCGAAACTCGTTGAACCGTTTTTGGCTAAGTTCAAAAATACAATTAAAGAGCCCGGTCTGTCACCAAATCAAATTTACAACACGGACGAGTCCGGCTTATTTTTTACGCTTATGCCAAGTAAAACTCTTGTAAGCTTTAAAGAAGCAACCGCTCCAGGTCGGAAGACAAGCAAAGAGAGAATAACGTTTCTTGCTTGCACGAACGCATCTGGGATTCACAAAATAAAATTATTCGTCATCGGGAAAGCTCTAAATCCTAGAGCATTTAAAAATTTTGAAAATAAACCCGTCATTTATAAGGGCAATCAAAATGCATGGATGACATTCTCGTTGTTTGAAGAATGGTTTCACCCAACGTTTGTACCAGAGGTAAAATGTTTAATAAAGTTGATCGACTTTTATAACCATTTCCTTTTTATTTACATATTTGTTTCTTCATTTAGGTAAGACTTGTTTCTTGGGTCTAGAAATCTTCAGAAGAGGGCTCTGTTACTGTTGGACAACGCAACTTGTCATCCAAAGGACGGCGAGCTGAAAAGTGATGATGGAATGATAGTCACCATGTGTTTACCAGAAAATTACACCGCTATTCTCCAACCAATGGATCAAAATGTGATCAACTTGACTAAACTGAATTACAAAAAGAGTCTATTGGCACATTTGGTCGCTAGTCGAGGGTCAGATTTGGAGACTAAAATAAAAGCATTTAATTTGAGACACGCCGTATGTCTCTTGGCTAATGCATGGGACAAGCTGCAGTCTACGGCAATACAAAAGTGCTGGAACCCTTTGATCAACTCAAGCAATGATTATAATGAAGATGATTTGTTGCGTGTCATAAGGGACCAAAACCTAAAAGACCGCGAAATAATATCATCGATAAATGATTTGCTTCAAGAGCTATCCCCTATTGACTGTTCCGAGGACATAAATGATTGAATTGCCGAAAATGAAACCAATCTGGAACCGACTTGCAGCAACTTGGGAGACGAAGAAATTGAAAGTGATGACGAAAATGCAGTTAAAGAATCCCCACTGCCAAAAATCAAAGCAGGGGCTGCAATCCAAGCACTAAACATTTGCCTTCAATGGGCTGAAGAAAATGATGCTTCATTGAATAATATTATAGCTCTGCAAAACTTACGAGAGTCAGCTGTGGAAAAGAATTCAGGGTCTAAAAAGACACAATCAAAATTTTCTCAATTTTTTAAATACAAGTAAAATGTTGATTATTTTTATTTTTAATATGAATTAAAATACTAATTTTGGTCTGTTTACCAGTGCAAGGCACGCTTTTGTTACTATTTTGGAGGAGTTTAACTTTTTGTCTCATTTTCGGCACCTTCCAAAACTCAGTAAAAACAACTGCCCAAATTTCTTTTAGTTGCTTTTATTGAGGTCGCACTGTATTTTCCATTTTTTTTGTTTTGCTTTTTGAAACTTAAGTGGTCAGCGAATTGAAGATGTTTTATCCTGTGCTTTTGGTAAGGACCGGTGCTACTCTGGGGTACATCTGCCTACTCTACTACATTTTCCGAAGACATTTTGTTCTTCAAGTCTTTTTTGTGTTATTGGGGAATTAAACTAGTTAGTTTAATTCAACCATAATCTCTGTAGCTGATTTGAAAGGGCTTTTCATTGGCAGACCTTTAATTTGGTTATCATCTTTTAGCAGTGTTTTTCGTGGACCTTATGGATATTTTGATTTCGACTTGACGAGAATCCGTCTAGAATTTTCCTAAACTCAATGGACCTAGGCGTAGCTTCTACAAGAACCAGTCTTTTTACGCCCTGGCATCCAAACTCTTTAGCGCCTTAAAGACCACTTTCACCCTTGAGAGAGAAATAGCTCGCATATGTTGCAGGGGACATGAAAACGGTGACTGTAATGAAAATGCTTAATATACAAGCTAAGTGGGGCGCTTCGGTGTGCCCTTCCTTCGTAAGGGACTCAAAAATACGGACACTAACCTTCACCTGCACAAATGAACCAGTTTTGATACAACCAAGAGTGTATTAAGTGCTCAAGGATATTCATGGAACCAGCCAAAGAAGTTCTAGAACTTATGAAAACTGACCTAAGAGTGCACTAACAGGACACGGTAGAGACACACCAGTACAGAAATCTGTAGCTAATGTGGCCAGGCCGAAGAAGCTATGAACCAGAATGGACTTGCCCCAGAAATACTCAAAATGATGAAAAATCCGTAACAAAGAAAATCTTTCAACAAATCCCAGTCTAGAGCAGTTGTCAAATTTGTGAATACACTCTTAAATCCTACACCAAAAGAAGGGGTTACAATAGATCCTTATGACGGCAGTATAAGTTTCTTATAATGGCACTTCTTCAATTCAAAAGATTCGAGCTCCAGGGTATGGTATGACTCGAGCTGTAAAGAGGCTATCAAGATGAAAGCCAACTACTACTGAGAAAAACCGAAAAACGATGAAACGTTCAGACATTTCTGACTGCAATGCAATTATCAGACGTGTGAAATTCTCTTATGAGCAAAAGTTGATAAAAAAAGTGCTGCAATTTGGGACAAGGCGATTTGTAAAAAACATAAAGAATTCCGGTTCATCTTCAATTCCCACCCTTATTTGCAATGACATCCCAGCTGTCAGCTCCTTAGACCAGAGATAATGGATGATAGAGATATCCAACTTCGGCCATTTTTTCCCCTAGCCCACAACGAAGATGTAGTGGTAATCCCTTGTATTTCACTTATACATTTACAACGCTCGTCAATTCACCACAATATGGCGGCCGATTCGTGAATTTTGTGGAAAAAAAAGCGGCAGATTCATGAATTTAGTGGGAATCCATGTACTTTCCATGTAACGTACATGGGTATGTTGGTCGGAGGGTGTTCAAAAGTTGACTAGTATTTTTAAGGGAATTTTCTTACATTTTAATATGGACTTTTGTGAATAACAATGTATTGCAATGTCCATTTAACTGGAACTATTTGACCTTAAATTAATTCTTAAGTGTATATATAGCCTATTCATAAACCATACCTGACAAATTAACTCAAAAAATGAAGCCCGCTTTATACACTTAATTATAACGCTAATACACTTAATTTAAACAATTTGATAAGAACAATGGCAATATATTGCAACTTTTACTAATGCTAAAAAATGGTTGTCAAAACATATTATTTGTGATTCACGCTTCAATAATATTTTTATTATTGGTTAACTGAACGTGTGAATGTATTATTAATTTTTATTCATATGAAAAAATTCACACTATGTTGTGCATTCATTAATTATGTCCAAGTATTTCAGATTGTAAATTGCTCAAAGTTTTAATGAATCGACTTCATGAACATAAGCTTTGTTCGTTCGTTTACCCCTCCTCCTCTGTGTTGAAAATTGAACACCGAAACTTGAAAAAACGTTCAAATAACGAGCGAATTTTCAAATAAGAACTCTAATTCACCCCATTACTAAGGTGGGGAAGGGTATCAGCTGTCTCCACAGCTGTTCTCAAGAGCTCACACGTATTCACAGACAGGGGACAAAAAGCGTGAAATCAAGGGGCAAGGGAGTTAGACGTTGGATATCTCTATTATAGGTTATCTCTGCCTTAGACAAAGCTAATCTGCTTGCGGCGCATTTTGCAGCCAGCATTACAAATTACTTCAAAAACAAAATAAAAAATAACCCGACACAAACTAAAAATTAAGCACAAGTACCCTGGTCTTATTATTTTGTCGGCACCATTTTGTAGGTCGATCGCGTTTACTGAACAATTTTCTCTGTCCAGTCACGCTTGCATGGTATCCTTTCTGCTGAGAACAAGACAACAACACAAACGGTAAACAATGAATTTGCAACATGTTGATGCAACACATTGCAGGGATTTAAGGAATAGTTTTTACCATCTTTAATAATTCGAAATAAATTCCATCAAGGCACATTGTCATCATCAGTCGTTTCTATTATTTTTCATTCGCCTATAAATTTCATCCACTCTACATTGACTTCAATATTGACTGTGTTTTGTGGAAACAAATCTGACAAGTCCCATAACTGGTGCCATTGTTCAAGCTACAACCTTTTTGGATCTCGGTATTTTAAAATTTTGATTTTAGCGTCTAAAAGATCAAATTTTTCTCGAATCTTAATGTGTACATAATCAGAACAATGCTAGGGATATGATGAGCAATGGGCAAAATGTGGTAGATTTAGAGTTAAGGTTGGTAGGTTTTTCAATATTGGAAAAAGTGGTAGAAATACTACTTAAGTGGGGAATTAAAAAATCTCCACTACAAACGATTTACTATCTTTGATGACGGGAGTGGATCTTGTCTTAACTCCAGCCCTTCGATATAATAGATCTAGCCTGGTCGCGGTGTCGTTGCTCACGCCAAAGTTAAAGAAGAAGGAACTGAGCTTTACTAGTCGGGCCAAATACTTAGGCGTAATATTAGACACTAAGCTAATTTGGAAACCAAACATCCAGGACCGTTTTAGGAAGGCGGCGGTAGCTATGTATACTTGCAAGAGGATGCTCGGTTCCAAATGGGGGCTCAATCCGAAAATGACACACTGGTATATACAGCAGTCGTCAGACCATTTCTAACATATGGTATCCTTGTTTGGTGGCCAGCTTTACGAAATACATTCAATCTTAGAAAGATAAGTAGTATACAAGGATCTGCGTGCATTTGCATTACGGGTGCACTTCGCTCCACACCTTCAGCCGGCATGGAAACAATGCTACAGCAACTTCCCAAGGACATTTACGGGAAGTCGTCGGCTATCAAGGCAGTGATCAGGTCGAGGGAATGCAACCGCTGGAGCAAAATGCACAGTTTAGGTCACATGGAAATAATCAAGAATGTGAACATCCCAGAGCATAAAGACTATATTGCGCAAGTCGTAGACTTTGAATCCTCAAAATAGAGAAGACTGGGCATCAGGCGTAGTCAGAGAAGCTACCCATCTGGAAGTAAACACAGACGGAGCCAAAATGGAAGAAGGCACTGGACTAGGAGTATTTGCGTCAACTCAGGAAGTATCCTTCTCTCTGTCTCGGCGATTGTCCAACCAATGTAGTATATTCCAGGCAGAAGTAAAAGCTATCCAAGAGGCTGCCAGCTTACTGTCAATGAACCCGATAGACGGGCTATCTATCGTTATATACATAGACAGTCAGGCGGCCATCAAGGATCTGGATACACCATCAATCAAATCTAAGTAAAACTTTGCCGTATATCGGTAGATAGCGGTTAGATGAAACCTAACCCTATGATGGGTCCCTGGACCTAGTGGTTTTACAGGCAACGGAAGGGCCGACGAGCTAGCTAGAACAGAGGTGGGACTGCCACTGTCAAATAATCAGGACACCCCATAGCCACTTCTTCAAGTAATAAACACTTAGTTACTTACAGATGCCATCAACGCCGCCGATCTGAGATGGATGGAATTAGATACTTGCAGGACTTCAAGGCCAATAAGGCCTTGTATGAATATATAATTCCCAAAAGAAGAAGCGCACTCCTAAAACTAAATAGAAAGGAACTCAGAAATGTAGTTGGCATTATTACTGGTCATTGCCTATTAGGCACACACGCAAGGAAAATGGGAACCCCCTACAATGACTTTTGTTGGAGCTGCAGGGACGAAGAGGAAGAAGATACTATACGTCACTACCTCGGCACCTGCCCAGCACTTGCAAGGACAAGGAAAAACACGCTAGGCAGCTATTCATTCAATAGCCTTGTGGAAATGTCTGGAATTAAGATTTTGGAAATGGAGTTACAAATAGCAAAATTTATAAAAAATACTAATTGGCTGTAACCCAGCAAAGAAGTGCATCATTCATGATATGTCACTAGCAACCAATAGGTATCTTCAGGAGGAACCGGCACGTTAGCTGCCGATTACTGATATCACAATGGATCCAATC
The DNA here is from genome assembly GCA_964034865.1 of Eristalis intricaria. Taxonomy (NCBI): domain Eukaryota; kingdom Metazoa; phylum Arthropoda; class Insecta; order Diptera; family Syrphidae; genus Eristalis; species Eristalis intricaria. The sequence goes on along the minus strand of OZ035873.1, from coordinate 108,730,519 downwards.
AAGACCTAAGTGGGCCAGAATTGCTTAAGTTGTGGTAATCGCATTAACCTAACCAAACCTGTACAAGAGGAAAAAAATAGCTAAGCCACACGCATCGATAGCAACTCGATAGAAGCTGAGGGAGCTTGGTTGGAGGGTCCTTATGCATCCACCTTATAGACCGGACTTCGCACCAAGTGATTATCACCCGCTGTTGTCCATGGTGTCTCTGTTTTTCGCCAGCAGCGACGAGGGCTTTTACGAAAATGACAACAAATTATACAACAATGGCGCATATTTGACCTTAATCGGACAGTTCTGAATATGTTGAATACAACCTTAAATTGCGTGCAAAAATAATGTATTTATTTTTAATACACCTAATTTTCATTTCCTTAGAGAGAGGGCTCTCCTCAATTGCCTCTTGAGCCCAAAAAGAGTTATTCTGCAGTTAGTCTCGGTACTGGTGGTATTTGTACTGCTCACTTGGGAGCCGAGGTAAACGAAGTCCTTGAATACCTGTCAAATCTGCGTGTGGTGACGTTTTAGTCAAGTTGACGATGTGTGTGCCCTCCCTTGACGACAGCATATTCTTCGATTTGCACTCACTCAAGACCGAAACCATTTTGGCCAACTCCGTTTCAATAGCAGCAAACGCTTCATTGACAGCTCGCTGTCTTCGACTAATTTCGTCAGTTTCGTACGCGTATGCCAGCAATTGTGGGGACTTTTGGAAGATCGTGTCTCTTGTGGTAGCGAGTGTGTTTTGCACGACCTTCTCGAGAAGTCACATAACAGCGCGCCGCCTTGTCTAAGCTATGTTGTTAGGTAGGTAGATGTAACTGACAAGTTCCTCCCTCACTTAGACCTGTCAGGTCCTTTGTGCTGTCACTCTCGTCGGCTTTTTTCCCGACAATACCTACTTAAGAACTTGATTGTAGAACTTGACAGTTGGTGGGTTTTCTAGAAATTTAAAGATGTCCTTTAAGTTTGTGCCTGTTACATCCTCAAGGCTGTTGATTTAATAGCTGCCCATGTGATTTTTTCTTATCTCTGCAAGGACGGGGCAGGTTCTGAGATAGTGTATCACGGTTTCCTCTTCCTCTTCATCCCAGCAGCTTCCACAGAAGTCATTGTAGGTTGCTCCAAGCCTTCTGCCCTGATTGCTAAATAGACTAAGGCCAGTGATTACGCCTTCTGCTTTACTAATGTTCCCCCTGTCCAAATCTAGGAGTGCTTTAGTTCTTGATGGATCTAGTGTACGAGTGTAGTGATTCCACACGCGTCCAGTTCCGCGCATCTACGATTGGTTTTGATTATCGCGTCTTTCAATAGCATTGATTTTAACTCTTTCAATGGGGGTGAGGTGTCTCCTGATTTCGTGCCAGTGAGAGACTCGGCCCCCTTATTTCTAATTCGCCGCCTCTTTCGTTGCCCGGAATACCGTTGTGCCCTCGTTGCACACAGCTGGTGCATGCGCCCAGATCCAGATCCAGATCCAGGTCATCTCCAGCTGCCTTAAAGATTCCAGCACACGGACAGCTTTTTTAGACTTCAGTCTTGATATTTCTGTCTTGACCTCGTGTCTAAGTCGAGTGTCTCTCGTCTATTGTGTGTAGTGGAGCATTCTTGGTGCTCCTCGTCGTGATTTTTCAAGACTCTCACCATCGACTGCGAATCTACTCAAGGTTTTCTGTCTGTCCGGACCTTATTTCGACTGTTTCACCCTTTTTGGTCGTCATTTCTACCGCACCACATCTCCATCTCTTCGGTCGCTCTTTATTTTCCCTTCCGAGAAGCCTGTGCCCTTCGTCTCTGTTCGTAGAGCTCAGCTCTCGTTCTTCGTTGCAGCGTTCCCTTGTCTTCGCTGCGTGTCCCTGCCTGCGCTCGTTGTCAGACCACGTATTTTTCCTCCACCTTCCTGACATCTATGAAATGACAAGGGATGACTTTATGTCTCTTAAATTGTTTTGACATTAAATTCTCGCGTGCTCTTATCTTCGATCCATTCCTCAAACAACTGCTGCTGCTTCCAATCGAATCCGCTCGATCTTCTTGAGAGCGCCACCATAGACAAGTACGCCCTCTGCTTCAGGCAGCTTGAATCAGGGACTCTTCGGCCTTGCCACCGTAGCCTCCCGTCACTTCACAGCAAGTATACATCTTGGTTGCACCTTCTCCTGCGGCTGTCATCAACACAAACATGACCAAATATGCCACTCAGAAGCTTTGCCTCGAATTTGCCTTCTTCTGCACATCGTGTGTACAAACATATCGCCTTTTCTTCTGACGAAGGAGTTCGTGAGGAGACGTGGCAAAGAAGGAAGCAGCACTGCTCCTTGAAGTTGTAAAACCTGTGCCATGACCTACGCCCATAACACTCCCCAGATTCTTCTCGAGCCCATAATGCCGATGTCATTGTTTATGGCCCTCGTTCCAGCGAAGCGTTTTCTTTTTCCGCTCCGCATGCAGGAGAACGTGATTACTGCCGCTACCGTCAGCAATTCCCCGACAGACGCGCCCCGTCTCGCCTGCCCGCCGTGCATAACTCCAGATTGATGGGAATGCGAAAATATGGGATCATCATCCGATAGGGTCCCAATGGAGATCAATGGGTGTAAACACGCTGCAACCGGCGCACCAACGGAGCGAGTGTCAGCAACAAACCTCTTCAGCTTCCCTTTACGAGGACCTATTACATCCTTTTATATCGGCACTTACAGCACATAAATTGCCGGCATGAAGAAGCACTCCTCAAGTATGCGCACTTACCATATTAATTTTTATGACAGCGGTAATTGTCCTTTATGACCTCTGTTTCCGGGAGGAGACTTTTCTGCCCCCCTCGGATAGTGGAGTGTGTGTAAAAGTTCGAGTGGGTGGTGAGAGAATTGTGGCCATCCCTTTGGTGGTTGAGAGGGCGCACCGGAGCCGACATTATATGCGTAGTCAAGCAGCTGGAGCGACGCCAAGATGATTTGTGTCGCTAGCGACCCGCTGCAATACCTTCCACGGGACCAAAATGAAGGACAGGTCTGGCAAACCTTGTCCATGCTAAAATCGATGGATGGTTGGGTCGAGTACATATTTGTTAAAATACCGCAGTTTGTGTTTATAATTGTAAAACTGTTGTCAAAGTCGTGCGTGCCTAATTAAACGTAAACCATTTGAGATATTTAAACAATTTTACTATCGGCTTGAAGTACAGTAAAAACATTTATGAATTGAACTCGACTCCGTTCATATGGCCACTGGGGGCACGTTTGCAGCGGTCGATTCGTTGAACCCAATTTTCAACGACTATGCCACACATTTCGCCCGAAACGGCCGCTATTTCGCGTTCAATGTTGGCTCTGACTTCTTCCAAGGTCGTATGCTTGTTGCCATAAATCAGTGATTTAACGTGACCCCACAGAAAATAGTCTTTCTTCTTCTTTATTTGGCGCTACAGTCCGGGGTGGACCTGGGCTTCAAGCAACAAGCCTCTCCAGCTGGCACGGCCTCTGGCTAGCTGTCTCCAGTGTCGCACGCCAAGTTGGTTGAGGTCCTTCTCCACCTGGGGGCGCCACCCTAAACGTGGGCGTCCTCTGTTACATTGTCCCACGGGTTCGGAATCGAAGACTCTTCGGGCCGGAGCTGAGTTGTCCATACGCTCTACATGGCCTAGCCATCTTAGGCATTGGATCCGAAGTTCGTTGCAGCGTTGCTTTGTAGGCTTCACGCTTCGGTGCAAGTGCCAGTCTACACTCGTTGTCAAACCATGGGTTTTTTCTAGGTGGTGCCGTAAAGCCCAGCACATCAGTGGCAGCATATTTTATGGCTTCTTAACAACGCCTCCCATCTTCTTCGATTGTTTGCGCAGGTGGCGACGAACTTAGAGAGAGATTCCGGGACACTCGATCGGCAAAGATCCTAGCAGTCCGTTGCGATTGTAGCTTTCCGACGTCAAACCGTGGTGTCCTTTCTCGACTCCGTTGATCTCTTGATATCCGAGTTCTTACCTTGGCTACAACAAGGAAATGGTTCAAGTCGATGTTGGCTCCTCGGAACGTTCGGACATCAAAAGGCTGGAGGAGTCCCTTACGTCGATCGCAACATGATCAATCTGGTTGACGGTTGATTGATCAGGGGACCGCCAGGTTCCTTTATGGATATTGAGGTGTCGGAACCGCGTGCTAGCTACATAGAGACTACGTCCCGTGACAAAGTCCACCAGCCTGAGTCCGTTATCGGATGTAGTGTCGTACAGGCTGTGTTTCCCGATGACTTTGACAAAGATGTCTTCCTTACCCAGCTTTGCATTGAAATTTCCTAGAACGATCTTGGTGTCGAAGCTGGGGCACTGATCGTAAGCCCTTTCTAGGAAAACATAGAAGTCATCCCTGCTGTTGTCATCTTTGTCCTCTGTCGGGGCGTGGGCGCAAATCAGGCTGATGTTCCCGAATTTAGCCTTGATGCGGATTGTTATGAGGAATTCGCTTTTACAGACAAAGCTTAAGACTTTTTGCCTAAGTCTGCCTCGAACAAAAAATCCACATCCAAATAAGCGCCTCTCCCTGTTGCAATCACCGTAGTAGATGTCACAGTTTCTCATCCTCTTTTTGCCCGGCCCATTCCACCGCACTTCCTGGATTGCGGTGATGTCAGTCCAGGGCCTCCGCGAGTTCTTCGGCTGCACGTGGTCTGTTAAGGGACCTAACATTCCACGTGCAGAACCGAAAATCGTTGTCCTTGTAACGTTTGCTGCGGTCGTCAACATTAATTCCGTCCGTATCCGAGGCAGTTGGTTATATCTGAACCATATAATTTTTACGTGGTGAGGGAGTTAACCTCACGCACAACCCCCAACTGGAAGGCCAGGCCCTATTCTTTAACCCTCGGGCGGAGGGTTCGGGTTTATCCGGAGTCGGTAACCTCTCTGAGGCTGTGAGCGCCGCCGTTGTCCCTAAAACTATAGGGATCTTCCGCCGCCATCTCAATTCCAAGGCCCCGACTTGGCCTTGAAAGAACCTTCTAGACCTGTGCTCCGAAAATGTTGAGGTAGCTGTAAAAGGACTGCGCACTAGGTAACTCCGTTTGACTGGAGTTTCGGATGCCGCCGTTGGCCAGACAGAAAATAGTCAAGCGGCGTTAAATCGCACGACCAATCTACTTGGCCCATTTCTTTAGACAACACGCTCACCATACTTACTCTTCAGTAAAGGGAAGAGACATGGGCCCAGTAGCCTCGCGGCTAAAACCGACTATATAACTCCCTATAACGACGTCTCCCTCAGGATAACAATTCTGTTTCGCGACAGGGACAGGTGGCTTTCCAACGCCGACGTCAACGACCACGAGATGGACCCTTTTACTGACGGATCAAAAATGGACACAGGTACTGGGGCCGGATTCTAGTCGGAAACCTTGCACAAGCGAGAGTCATTCAGACTCCCTGATATGTGTAGTGTTTTCCAAGCAGATGTTCTGGCAATAGAGAATGCAGCCAAACACATGCAACAAACCGATATCCTACCATCCTTCCATCATCACCATCTTTGTTAACTGGAATCAGGCTTTTATGAACTGCCACGACTCACAAAAGTCCATCAGTCCCCACAAGCGTCCCAGGCCACAGCTCAATAGCAGGGAAGGAAAGAGCGGACGAATTGGCCAGACAATGGTCTGAAATGGACATCAGCGAAGCGGAAACATCACTGCAGCCACCGATCAGTGCTCTACTCTGAACTAAAAGTGACACCATTCTAGAAGTTTCGCTAACGTACACTTTATTTGGAATTAAAGAAACTAAGCAATTCAGTATAATAAGGCTTGTGCTTCAGTACTAAGTGGCAGTGAATCTTTTGTTTTTGGTTCAGGCCTTAAATACGCAATCCAGGGATCAGATGATACCAACATTTGATGAAGAACATCTTCATTTGTTGCCGAACGAGAAAATTTTCTACTATTATTAATGCGATAGTACCTAAAGTCTTTATTCCGCCTTTCCTGCGCCTCCTCTGACAATGATCCGACGGGCAAGGCTGCAAACAATACCAGGGATATAAATTTGTAGCCATTGTAGCGGTTTGCTGGGCATAAGCTCCAAACTTGTCGGGGTCAATCCAAAAATACAGGATAACACTGAATCTTTTTATGAGTTGCACACCTATTTCCGTTATTTCTGCTGTTGATAATGAGTCTTCAAAAAATCTTCTAGATGTGTTCCCATCGTTGGTTGTGCCAAATCCTTGCTTTAATACCCATTTTTTGTATGAACTTCTGGTGAATGCAACTGCAATTTTTAAAGTATTTTCGATATCTATATAAAGCAAAACGTCATCTTCCTAATTGAAATCTTCAATATTTTCGGAATCATAAATTAATTCCCGATGCCTCAAAGTCAGAAATAGATATTCGCCAATAACGCTCTAATTACCCCCCTTTTTTGCCCCATTGCGACACGCATTTATGACACCGCAAACAAAACAAGATAAAAGCTAATTGATTTCATAATTATAACAATTTTATGACCCAAAGAATTCTAATTCACAATAATAAAAACCTCCTCGGCATCTCGAATAGCGTTTGCACAATACATGCATTGCAAGGGAAATCGTTTGAAAATGCCGACAAATACACGACATTGCTCCACTAAAATGTCTCGTACTCCCAAAGTGGTCAAAAGTGGTCCCTAGTTTTTTCAGCATCGATGGACAATACTTTTGGCTTTCAGAAAAAGCTGGACTCTTGGAGCATTTTTGTTATAGTCCATCAAACATTGAAATGCCCCTCAAAAGTGCCTTTATTTAAAAGCCTGGCTTAAAAAATTGGTAAGTAATATGAAAAAAACTGAAAACCCAGTTTTAAAGCAAGATGTATGAACTTTTGAAAAAAAAATTTACTTTAGGTTCCAATGTCCATAATTTTGAGAAATATGGCTAATCAACTTAAAAAATACGTCAAATTTTATAATTTTTAAAGTCCCAACTTTTAGCTAACGGTACAGCCAAACGGGTGATCCAAAGTCAACAAAATTTTGGCTTTCTAGGTTCTCATATTTGTAGAATTGAAAAACATAAACCATTTGACCGGAAAAAATACGTCACTTCGGGTATTTATTTCCACTGCGGGACCACTGTGCGGCGGTGAGAAGCTTTTTCTAGACAGGAATACTCTTTCAGACATTGGGTGGTGTGTGATGGTAAATCCTCCCTTAAGTTGATGTTTGAAAACTAGAGTTATTGGCGTTTAAGGCGTTTAAGAGTGAGTGCAAAATCTGGTAAGGTTGGTTGCAAAGTATAGATGGAATAATGTTCTTAAACATACAAACGCGAAAAACAAAGAATTATAATTCATGTCCTTTCGGGGACACAGGGGATAATTTCAAGAACGTTTATAGATTCGTGTTGGATAACATGGAATGGTTAAGTACTCATTTCCCCTCCGATATTCCTGAAGAAACCCGTGTTGGTGCTATACCTTTGATCGTTTTTTTGTTCTCTTAATGTAATGGGAAGATTACCCGTCTTTTGATTTGATCGCCTTTTGATTTGACGCGGGCCTTCATGTTATCAATTTTTTTCTTTATTTGCGAGATGTTCAAATTAAAGCCATGGATTTTTTTTTATTTCTTCTTCCATAGCTGCATTCAACGCAGGATGCTTTTTGTTTTCCATGTCTGGAGTTTGGCCTTTTTTCCAGCAAAAATGGATAAATTTGCAAACACTTGAAGCAAATCGTCCATACCAGAGGATTAGGGTTTAATCAAAGTATTCCTCTTCTGACGCATTATGTTCCATTATTTTAAATTGTTTTCACTTTTTTTCTCTCTTAAATTCACCTCCTATGCGCACTCAAGCGACATCTGAGCACATTGCGTCTTTATTCTCAGCAAAACGGAGGTAAGACTCAGCTGTCAAAATATATGAGCGCAGAGGATTCGTTAAACTTAACGAAATACATTTTTATTCACACCAGATGGAGCATTCCCTCCAAAATGCTAAGGAAGTGCTCACACTCAGTCTTTACTCACACAACCCATTGTGTTCCTCATTTAGCAACATAATTCTATCCGTTTTTTAAACGCAAATTGCAGAATAACTATACCATGTAGCTGAACTATTTAATACAACAAAGATTTATAGAATTAATTAATGTGTGTTATTTAAAACAAGTTATGAGTAATTCCAAAGCATAAAAGTAAAACGCTACATAGAACCTTCTTGTCCTAAGTTCGCGATTTATAGCTTTTTGTGTAAAGATTTAAATACAATCCATCCCACAAATTTTTATTATTATTATTATTATTATTGTAACACGAAAACTTGGGGCTCAGATGGCCAGGCCAACTCTGAACGAAGAAAAGTTGGCACACATAGTGGACACGCTTTTCCCAACGCACCCAGTCCGACCACCCGACATCACATTAGATCATGGACAGGATGTAACGCCGTTCGGTGTAGAAGAGCTGAGATTAGGAGTGGAAACTTCTCAAAACAATGGGCCTGATGGGATACCAACGAAAGTGCTGAAAGTGACTGAGAGAGAATATGTTTAAGAGCTGCTTGGAGAAAGGGGTTTTCCTCAACAGCTGAAAGACACAACGCCTGGTACTCATCAGCAAGAGAAAAGGAGATCTAGACTCCCCATCTGCACACAGACCTCTGTGTATATTTGACACAACAAGGAAGCTTTTGGAGAAGATGTTGAGACCACGACTCACAGCTGCGCTACAGGCAGGAGGAGATTTGTCCGAAAGGCCACTCTACGATCGGGGCCATAGAAGAAGTAGTCAAGGCCATCCAAACCGCCCAGCAAGGGAGTCACCACTCGATGCAGATTGTTCTGTTGGCAACTCTGGACATCATAAACGCCTTCAACTCAGCAAGGACGCGGTGAAATACCTGGGACTCAGGCTTGACACCAAGCTATCTTTCTGGCAACAGATAAATATCACATCGAAGCGGGCGTCAAAAGTTACAGTGTCCCTAAGCAGGCTAATGGCAAACACGGGATGACCATGGGCAAGCAAGCGAAAACTCCTGATGGGGACAACGCACTCCATTCTCCGCCACGGTAGCGAGATTTGGGCCGATGCACTTCGAGAAGAAAAGTATCGGAAACAGATGACAGATGACAGATCTTTAATGTAATTTAAATTGTTTGAAAGGTACGATGGTAGCATTTTGTTTTTCATTTTAAAAACAAACATTAGTACACTTAGTTTATTTGTTGTCTTATATTCAACCACGAGAGTGCCTCTAAGATACCGCTTGTTCGTGGAAATTTTGAACATTTTAGTATAATTAGTATCGCCTACATATCACCTTCAGGAGCTAAATATAAGACAGTTGAGCAGTACTGGAAATGAGGTTTTATTACTACATTATATATTTTAACGGCAGTACAAGCGAAAGTGATATTTTTCTCGGATCCGCCTTGCTATGTTTAGTGAAAGACTTGAAATAAAAAAAGAAATACAAACCACTTCGCGTTGATTTTCCATGTCTCGATGAACGCACATTTACGTTCACTCAAGCAACGGCACACAGCAGTTCTCAGTTCCAACTTTCCCGATTGAGTGCTGCTAGATTCACTGCGGCGGATTCTGGTAATCGCATCCCTCGAATGTTAAACTTACGATCTGTTGAGAGAATACTCGTAAATTATTGCGGTTTCATCAAAGTTTATTTCAACTAATTTGCTAGCATCTCGAGGAGCGCTGAACATTTTTTTCCTCTCGCTCTGTGCGGGTATTCAAATTCGCACATTTCTGCAGTCCCGAAAACTTTGGAATGCAAAACTACCATTCAGTCATGAGACTCTTAGACAAACTCGCCGAGCCGTGCAATCCTGCGGGCATTCCTTAGACGAATGCATCGAATTCAGTGCCACCCCCCACGCCCACATGCAGCAGATACAGACGTCACCTCCGCCGCAGTGACAACAAGCGAACACTGGTGGTTGGACAAGTTATGCTTGAAAGTTTAGGTTTTCATTAAGGTTCGCATACAGCTCCATGAAGAGGGATTTGAAAAGTTTTCGGTCCATTTCGCTTTGTTTTTGTGCAACTCGGCGGAGGCGCTCGGGGCGGGTTCCTTCTTGTTCGGGATTAATTTCGTTTCGCGTTGCGTAACATTTAATCCCACGATTCATCCCAGAAAATTGAATCTGGCAGCGGTCTAATTGAGAATGACATTCAAAACGATCAGGTTAATCCGGTGACGGTTCAACCCTTCTCGTTGCTTAGCACCTTGATATCTTATTCATGACGGTTTTATGGTCCAGTGACCGGGGCGGGGGAGGCGACCCCTGTGGCTTGGCAACGATGAAAGTTTATTAATTTCATTTCGTTGCAAATTGTGTCATTGCTTACGCCGTTGTTCACTTTCTTTTTGGCGGCCTCTTAATCGGCCGTGGGACTTTCTGAGGTTTGATGTTCAAACTTGAGTTGTCTTCCAGTTGCTTGCGTCGATTGAGAGAGTTTTTAGGGTGGCACTGAGCCTCTTCATCTGTGATGATTTAATTAACAACTTGAGAGTGACTCATCGACGGAGGGGGATACTTTCGAAGAATTTAGCTCGGTAACTGAAGGCTGGACAAGTCAGGTGAAGTCTGTCAGGGAATTTTCAATTGTGAGACAGTGTGCGCATATTTTTTTTTGCTCTTTCAAATTTCCAAATCCAATGGATGCATGTGACACAAAAGCCAAAAAATCTAAGTCAACGATCCAGAAAACTGTTTGGCATTGCAAACATAGAAGGGGATGGTGCGACACTCTCTTCAGTACTGAGACTACAATTCATACATCTCTCTCGGGTTAGCAAAAATGAAACGGAGGAAAATATTATTTCTTATGCGGCTCACAAGTTATAACTTCCGGAAAATGTGCTTAGTTGCAAGATGTTGAACCTGTCTCTCTACATTTCATAAATTTCAAGTTGGGCATTCCAGCTTATTCATTCGAAAAAGCTTTTTACCCTTCTATTTGGCCAGTAGGGGTACGAATTAAAAAATTTGCATATTCCCCTAAGTCAATAAACGAAGACGTAGGATCCGTGCCGGCTCCAATCTGAAAAGTGCTTCTACTTCATCCCTTATCATCTCAACATCTACTATCACAACGCAAGCGGTATGCGATTGTTGAAACATGGTTATACCCGGATATGTCATCGAATGAAATTTTCAACTCGAAACTCTACAATTCATTCAGAATTGACCGATGTGAAACAGTGAAAGAACGAGGACGTGGTATAATTGTTGCAGTTCGTAAATGTTTTCCGTGTAAAGAGATTTCATTACCAATCACTGATGTTGAACAAATTTGTATTTGAATTCGCTTGGATCATGTTACAAAAAGTAATTTATTGTTAGTTTCAAATTATATACCGCCTGGAAGTATACCACTAATTTATGAAAAACATTCTTCAAGCATAATTACATCAACAATATATGTAGTGATTCAGACTTTTTATGTAACATTGGTGATTTTAATCTCACAGATATTAATTGGGTTTCTTCTGATTCAAATAACTTTCTTGTACTATTAAGTATTAAACAAAATTTTGAATATAAGTTCCTAGATAAAATTAAATTCAATAAATTTGAAACAAATCAATCCAGTAAGGAATTCACTGTCAAAAATTTTAGATCTAGCTGTGATGGGATCAATTTTAAAATTACTAAATGTCCAATATTAATGTTAAACGATTCAATTAATCACAAACAGATCCTTATTAAAATATCGTTTTACAAGTATATGAAGTCCCAATCCTCAAAAGTAAAGAAACACTTTAATTTTTGAATAATATGTTTAAAAACGTAGATTGGCTTAACGAATTTCCTTATCTAAACTTAAAATCCATATATAATCGTTTCGTTCAAATTCTTCGAAAAGGATTCTTAAAGTTCGTTTCTATGTCGCGGAAGTGTACTTCAAGTAGACCTCCTTGGTATACAAAAGAATTAACGAATCTTAAAAATCGTCAGACCAAGGCTTTCAAAAAATTTAAAGAAAACAAACAACCCCTCCGATTATGAAATCTTTAGTAAATTACGGAAAGATTTTTTTGCCCTTAATAAGTTCCATTACAAGAATTATATTCATTCCATCGAAGAAAATATTAAATGCCATAGCAAATCTTTTTGGAAATTTATAAACTCCAAAAGGAGTTCGTTAGGAATTCCTAATTTAATGCAGTACAAGGAATAGGAGTCAGAAAATATTAACTCTACTCTTGAACTCTTTGCAAACTTCTTCCAATCTACTATTTCCACTTCAAACTCCAATAATTTCTCTCCATACTGAAGTCTTTCAAGCACTTCAGAATTTAAAGCCGGATCCCAGTTGTGGAGTGGATGGTATACCATCAATTATTCTTAAATACTGTGCCAATTCACTCTGCTGTCCTCTTCTACACATTTTCAATCTGTCATTATCTGAAGGTGTTTTTCTAGATAATTGGAAAGAATCGTTCTTACTTCCCATTCACAAATCTGGCTCTGAAAAAAATGTGGAAATATATAGAGGAATTTGCAAACTGTCCGCAATTCCAAAACTTTTTCAAGGCTTAGTCAAGAATAAGACTGAATTCTTAATCAAAGAGCACATATCGGACGATCGACTTCTACGAACCTATTAATTTATTCTTCTTTCGTTATCAATGAGATTGAAAACAAATAACAGGTTGATGAAATTTACACTGATTTCAGTAAAGCTTTCGATTCCGTCAACCACTCACTTTTAATAAACAAACGCAAAGTGTTTTGGGTCTTAAATAGAACCCTAAGAGTTAAAATCGGTAGTCCTTTATCAAATCTAATTCAATGTAGTTCTGGTGTACCGCAAGGTAGTCACTTTGGCCCCTTGTTATTTATAATATTATTTAACGATATTACTCTCTCAGTTAAACATAGAAGATGTTTGCTATATGCTGACGATATGAAAATATTCAAAATTATTCGAAATGTTAGTGCCTGTCTCATGCTTCAATCGGATGTAAACAGCATCTTTGATTGGTGTGTAAATAATGAACTCGATCTTAATTTAAGTAAATGCAACTATATCTCTTTTACAATTTAATTATTCAATTGGTAATTCATATCTTTCGAATGTAAACAGTGTCCAAGATTTGGGTATTATGGACCGTGTCTTCCGCAATAAACTAACGTTCGTTCAATTTTATCCCACCATATACCCAGCAATGCCATCGTCGTTCCATGTCCTGCATCAACAAATGCCTGTGTCGGCTTACAAGTCTTTGCTCATAATCATTGATACTTTCAATTGTCCTACTGACCCATTCAAATGAATTTATACTTCTTCATCCAATCCGAAGTTAACTCTGTCGTCAAGCAATAAGCGATCTCTGGTCATCTCTTCCCAATTGTGGACTCCAAGTTGATTGAAATCCCTCTCCACTTCTTCGTTTCACATACGCAGTGTATTTCACCACTAAATCATTGATATCGACGATGTCCATCAGGCTTATGACGCTCAATTCACGAGGATTTATGTTCAGCTTTGTGTGAATGATTCAAACTAGTTTCAAGCCAGTCTTGGCTCTCTTTATAAGTTTTTGAAGACACTTATCGGATTTCGTTGGTAATTGGACGAACGAAGGACGATTTATCTTGAACTTCAGAACTGTTACAATAAAACACATCTCATCGTTATGCTTTCTAAGCCTTTGGCAACTTCGCACCTGTTGGGACACATATCTACGTCTCACCCAATTGGAAATGTGCTAAAAGTTAAGTCCTTTACACAGATAAATGCAAAATAATCGATGGAAGTTCACTGACTGCGCTCCGGGTCGAAAGGTTTAAAGGTCCTTTCGGTCGCTCTGATTGAGAGTAGAGGTCATTCAGCGGCAGTGACTATCGCAGAACACATCCCTCTCGCATTTCCAATGACTCTTGGCAATGATTTAGTGACAAGGTGTCAGATACCGGATGCAGTCTTAGCCATAAAAAGAATAATTAAAAAAAATGTAATCACCCGAAATATTGGTGCATCAGATTAAGGACCGGTTTTGGATTAATTTTAGAAGTGCTCAGTCCGAGAGAACAATTATTTTTGGAGGTTTTTTTTGTTTTATTGCTTCGTTGCAGGCAAACTAATGAATGTTCAGAGGAGATGTGATAAGTGGCCGTCTGATGAGGCACAAAGTCTACAGTGCCTTGATGCATTCGGTGTCCAGTTTGTTAGTTAATCAATGTGCTTAATATGCGCGTTAAATTATTCTCTTTGCTTACATTTCTGTTTTTCAACTGTCATTATCATTACTTGAAAAACTCAGCAGACTTCCAGGCTGAAAGTGGTGAATTCGATTTGACGAGGCCGGTATGGATTGGTCCTCAAACTAGTTTTTTTTTTATTTATTTATTATATTTATTCACGATGTTTGACATAGTATAATTAGTGTATATGAAATAACAATTCAACATTTATAAACATTGAGATTAGTTAGTGACATTTATGTTTAGTTAAAAAAATAGAGTTAATGTCACATCATTTAGATAAATTCAGTGTGATAATTCAGTATGGGGTGAAAAGTGCATTATATTATAGTACTAGCTGTACCCGCGACTTTGTACGCGTAGACATTTGAATTTCCTGACGCGATGTCTGGTAAGATTACGTTCATGTTTATGGGTCCAGCAGGCATTTTGTCAGCTCTTATGACAATTCCTTGATCGTCCGACGGCATTCTGTCCAATGCCGTTTTAAACAGTCAGCAATCTGTTATGCTGATGAAAATAAACTTGCAAGTCAGCAATTATTTCTCGAGGATGGTGCGCGTTTGAGCAAATTTTCATTAGAATTAGCCTTAAACGGATTTAAATAAAAGGCCAACATATGTACATGTGCACACAACCATTCTTTTTTAAATAAAATAATTGGAAACTGCAGCCTTTTAAAAAGAAATAGGTAGTCCGATGGTATCATCGGTATTCGTGGAATAAATACATTCTCCTTTGCGCCTGGTCCTGTTATAATAATCGGTTCAATTACATTAGGTCTTAAAGCTGTTACCAGTAACCTTGTTCCATTGCACAGCTTTGGAGGACACAAATTTCTAAGCAAAATTATTGGCACCCCAACTTTTGGTAGTCCTGTTGGATTCGTAGAATTTAAAAATTCTGTTTGAAATGTGAATGAATCATCCGTATTTACATCGGTGTCAATGGATCGATAAATTTCTACGTCACCGTTGATCTTGCTTAAAATGAATTCATTGATTCTGGACGCTGAATCATTTCTTGGAGCCAGAATAGCTCTTCCTCTGAACCAAGAAGGGGTCTTGCTACTTATATATTGAACAGAGGGATATATCGAATCTCTTACTTGCTTCCCAACGGAAAGAGTAACTTTACCATTTTCTACTTGTACCGTACCGTATACACTCGCCGATAATATACATACCTCCAATAACCACATTTTATTATTTATTAATTCTTGTTATCAATATTCTTATTTTCACAACTTGTTCACTACTGTGGTGTAAAGCATCAAAAATAACAATATCATATGTAGCTCAAGTAGTAAGAATACACATACATACATTTCTCAGAATGAACACGCACAACAACGAACGCCGCTTGGGCATGCGGCGGTTTTACAACAGCCAACTCGATGCGAGGGTGAAGGTTATTTGCAACATGGCCCTCATCCGGCCAATTCTCACCTATGGCTGTCCCAAGTGGTTCAACGTGAGTGCAAGCTTGATGGAAAAGATTCGGTTGTTTGAGAGGGCTTGTCTTAGGGCTTGCCTTCGTCTTTATCGAACGAAATTTCTACTCCAATGAAGTGTTATAGAACAGGGAAAACCTGATAAGAGTGGACAATTTTCTATTGAAGTTGATTCGAGGTCATACTGCTAGAGCGATGAACTCGGTTAATAACTTGATCTCGGGGGCTTACTACCCCAATTCACAATACCACGAAAGGGTACGGCACAATGGCTTCGTCCCCCCAGAAGCCTTTCTCCATTTAGACAAGAACGGACTGTTACAAAATATAAATGCGGTACCGCTCATATTCCACATCGCCAGATCAACTGTGGATGGGCGACTCAACCACGACCTATCCGTCGCACAGCGCGCTGTGGAAGGGTCTCCTCCGGTTTAGTACGGTGGTATCAAGGAGAGATGTTCGGGAAGTTGCAATGCAACATCGAAAATTCTGAATTGTAACCTACGGCCGACTTACATAGCTTAGGGTAGTTTTAAGGGAATTTTAAGTCGCACATATAAATAGAAAAAAAAAATTAAAATAAAAAAAACAAAAAATAAAAGTTGTGTACACAAACGTACATAAGGGTGTACCCGTGTATACACACTGTACATAGTGAGTACATACATATATATATAGGTCTATACACTCGTATATACATATGTATATATGTATGTTGTTAAGCTTAAGTTAGTTTAGGTTATTTTAAGTTAGCTTGTAGGGTAGTTATAAGTTTTAAGAAAACATTACAGGCATTAAGTTTTTATAAACAAATTTTTTCTTAATATTAAGTTGTTAAGTATTGAACTCGTTTTTGTTCAAATACAAATACAATATTACTTCAAGTCGAAAGACATAGAATAAGATTAAGTTTAGCTTAGAGTGCCCGCTTAGGGCCAGTAAGTTAGAAATAGTAACACTGTTCGTCCAACTAGTTTTAAGCATTTTTGTCTAATACGTAAGTCTGTTATGATTTTGAAATAAAAATGAATTAAAAAAAAAACGCCGCTTGGGCATCGATACTGGCAATGGTCCGTAGTGTGAATACACTTGTGAATATATATATACATACATCCCTATAAATGAACGCGTACAACAACGAACGCCGCTTGCGCACTGATATTGGCAATGGTTTCTCTTAGACAACGTACAGAGATAACATATATAACAATGGATTCATTAATGGAAGTTCTACACAGATATGTAAATTAAGGTTGTTCGGTGAGAGTCAAAAGAAGTTGAGATGAACCACCGAAAAATGGGGAAAAAATTAAATTTATTACTTAACATGTTTATTTAAAAGGTTTTTGTTAAAAAAAAAAACATAATATGTGGTATAGAAAAATCTCCGCAGAAGAATTATGAAGCTATAGGAGAAAACTGCGTTCGAATCCGTTGGGTAGATTCGGAGATTTTGTGTCAGATACATATATACATCAAATCTTAACTTCCTTTTATAAAAGTAAGTGATGATAGAAGAAGAAGAAGGAAGGACTCTCAAACTTACAATTTTAGTAGTATTATGATCGTATGATACCAAAAATAGATTACCCAATGAAGTGCAACAAAATTTCACAAATTTTCAGTGGTCAATATCCAAAAGCCAAGACTTAACTTTAGACAAAAATTGATTTTGACATTCTTATGGTTCGAATATCTTCGGGAAGTGAGTTGAATAATTTGCAAGAAATAATAGAACAAAAGCTTCCATAACAAGTGGTACGAAAAGACGGAATGGTTACTTGGGAGCTAGTATTACTTCGTAGGTTATGGTTTTCGTTGAGGGGACTCTGTAAGCTGCCACGTCTACTAAAAAATATCCTCAAGACTTTATAAAAGTACAAATGTCTGACTGGAATAATTTTCAGCTTGTTAAATAAAACTAAAGATGCGTCTCGGCGGGAAGAGAAGCAAATTTTTCGAACAACATACTGTAAATTGCTTAATTTCATTTAAGTGGGTCCCACCCCAGCAGGTAATACGATATTGTAGTCTTGAGTGGAATATTCCAAAGTAGATATTTTTTAAGGTACTTAAAGTGGTTAGTAGATATTGTTTCAAAACGGAAACGTGATCATTCCAACTGAGACTTTGGTCTAAGATGACTCCTAGGAACTTATAACTCATTACTATTTCAAGTGAGTAGCAATGGGCATTACAGCACGTACTTTCATTGTATTGAATGTTACAGCCACAATTAGGTAAGCTAACATCCCTATTCTGGTTATGATGTGGTCACAACGCACGAATGTCAGTGAGGCGAAAATTATGTTGCCTACCTTGCGAGGTTTCATCTATTTGGTATTCTGGCGAAAACCTCACAAGAAAACACACAAGAATAGTCACCATGGTGAGGTGAATTCGTTGCCATGTCAAAAATTGTTTTTTTTTTTGACAATTATTATATACGCCCTTTTTTTCTTACTGAGCGTATCTGCAAAATAATGGCAGAACGTAGCGAACAAGGTAATATTGTGTATATTAATGAAATATGCATAAGTATTTATTAATAATGAATATTTTGCAGGAACAAGAAAATATCAGCGTACATCCTAGGAGCAGTTGGACCATTATACGAATTTCTTGCAAATGAATCCCGATTTTCTTCTGGGCAAAAATTATCCAAGTGACCCGAATAGGATGCATAATATTGGGCCGCATTCGCAGATGAGCTAAACGCCAAAATAAAATCAACAACTTTTTATTTTTCCTTGTGTGTGACAGTTCTTTTGTTGCTATTTTTCCTTGTGATGTGATCATGAGAACATCACAATTTTGACGGTTCTTGTGATGCTCACAAGCTGTGAGGTTTTGCTCAGAATACGAAAACCTCACAATTTGTGACTCACCATGTGAGGTAGTTGTGACTTAAGACACATAACTGAGGTTTGCCAGAATAGGGGTGTAAATTTACGGTAACTAGCTGCGTGAAAAACAATATCAACCTCTGGAGATTCCATAGCAACTAGGTTGTGCAGCATGAGCTTAGTTTTGCTGCTTACTATTAGTTTATGAAGCGCGAACCAGACGTCATGGTTTATATCTGCAATAAGGTTAAACAAGTTGCTAGAGCTGTCTATTTTGAACGGATCACTATGATCGATTTTCTCCTTGCAACTTGCACAGTTCATGGTAGAACTATTTTTTATTTTTTTTAAGTGTTAGATAATGAGATAGAGTTCCAGTGAAAAAATGTAAGGGTTATCTGGAACAGGCAAAAATAAAAAAGGAGACGATGTTTTCTCTTCGAGCTCTTTATTACAACTGTCCTTTTAGGTTGGTCTTTTACAAACTTATTGGCTGAACTTTCTTAATTCTAAACATCGGTGAAGTGGTTCGATTAGCGTTTAACATACATGCACACATAGTAGATTCTTTTTAATATGAAGCGTTAGGTGAACGACAAACTAAACGAAAGCTTAAGTGTATGGATCAAGGGATGATAATTTATATAACATTTGAAATACATTATGTTCCTTACAAAAACTAAGGCGCGCACCCCACGACACGTCTGGTCTCTATCACATCTCTGCACGTTAGTTTATAGATGGCAAAGGACCAACGGAATAACGTGACAGAGCTACAGCTAGAGAGTCGAGCATCCCGCACATAATACAAAGTCAGCGCAAACTTTCTGAGAGCCACCTAGATATATCTGAGCATGGTAGGTAGGTGACTGGGTAGCCAGTCACTGTTTAAAGGACCACTGCTTTATGTACTACATTCTACTGACATTCTCCTCACAAGAGGGCCAACAAGTTGAGCTACATTTGCAGACGATAGAATTCTGACGTCCGATGTAAATCTAGATACGGCAACTACTCGTGCCCAGCGCTTCCTGGACCGCGGCCATTCAATGATCTGACGACTGGAGGATTCAAATTAACGAACACCAAACTCAAAAAGTTATATTCACCACTAAATCTAACTTCTCCCCTATTCCAATAAAAATTATGGACGAAATTATTAAAGTTGACATGGGGTGCATATAGACAATAAGTTGACCTGGAAATTATAAGAGCCTGAGCCAAAGCTGCCTTCTATTGTTGACGGTCCTGGGCACGCCGAGCTGCCTTTCGTCCACGATATGGCTTAGTCTTTATATCGGAGGTTCGGTCTTCCTCTCCTTCTCGAACCAGGAGGCTCGGATTCGAAGACCCCCTTAGCTGGAGTTGTCCATGCGCTCGATGTGGCCGAGCCACTGCAGTCGACGACGACTTAGCTGGAGTGTTGTTGTCCATGCGCTCGATGTGGCCGAGCCACTGCAGTCGACGACGACTTTTGCCTTCCCGACTACATCCACATTCTGGCACACCTCGTAGAGTTCGCGATTGTGTCTTCTCCTCCATGTGCCTTCTTCGCAGACAGGACCATATATCCGACGTAGAGTTTGTCTAACTTGGCTTGCACCAAGAATCAGCTCCACAGTTTCGCTTATCGTCCAGCTTTCGGCTCAACATAGCAGGACCGGAAAAATATGAGCTTTGTAGAGCATTATAGTTTTTACGCCAGTTGTTTTGACAAACCGAAGTAACACCGGTTGCCAAAGACGATCCTACGTCGGATGTCCACTGTGTTGTCGTTCGTGGACTTCACGTTTGCCCCAAGGTAGACAAACTCCTTCAATTCGATCAAATTGTAGGTGTCGATAGTAATGTTTTGTTCTAGCTGGTGTGCGACGACTCGTTTGCTGTTTTTAGTTTCTTTTATCCTCCGTATTGACCTAAGGCTAGCTCACTTCGCCTGTACCTCCAACCAATCGCCGTAAAAGCTTCCACTACGGCAAGTTGAGAACGCGTGAAGACGTCGATGTCATCAGCGTTGTTCTGACTTGTGAAAGGTTGGTTGTATCCTCCGAGTTTACACAGCTGTCCGCCGCTCTATCTTTTCCAGTGCCAGATTGAAAAAAATCACATGTCAACGCATCTTCTTGCCGAAATCCGTTGAATGTTTCAAAGGGCTCGGAAGTCTTTGAGCCGAACTACACGCTGCATAGCGTATTCATTAGCTTGGTGCCACTCAACCGGATCAGATTTCCTGGGATCCCGAATTCGGCTACCGCATGGAATAGCTCCTTGCGATGAATGCTGTCATATGCGGCTTATCGATCTGAAACTCGCTTACTCACTCCAGGATCTGGCTTAGTGTGCAAATTTGGTCTATTGTCGACTTGCCGGGCCGGAAGCCGCACTGGTACATGCCGATTAGTGTGGTGCAAGACGGCTTTAGACGTTCACAGAGTAAGCTGGACAGGATCTTGTAGGCGACGTTGGGCAGGGATATACCTCTGTAGTTGTTTCAAGCTCGATGTTTGTGTTTGTGGACGGGGCTTTGATAACTTTGTTCCTAAATAAACACGGCCCCAGTTAAGTAAGACCAAGCCAAATAACGCGCAAAATCGATATTCGACCTTTTTTGCATTCAAATGAGAAATAAAGACGAAAAGGCTTATCTTTTGTTAGCTTATAAAGCCACAACCAACCCGTGAATATCGGTTGGCGCAGAAAATCTAAGTGGAAAGAAACCCCTTCTTGGACAAGGCCTCCACAAGTGTTCGACCAAGCATCAAAGACTATCTGTGTAGTTCGGCTTATGCCATATTGCTTACAAAAGGAGGAGGGTTACACCATGGTCTCTGGTATAGAGCCATTGTAGCCAGAGATCGACAACATCAGACGACGCTATATGCGATTTAAGCTACGCATCGCTCGAAGTTGTGACAAATTTGGCCACAGGGTCATTTAATGGCAAGATCATGGGACTTGACATCACTGGCTTATTTCTCTGGAACAACGTCAAGTCCTCAGCCCACGTAAATAGGCTAAACACGAGCTCGAGGTCAACATTAGAGAAGCCGGAATTGTCTGAATAACGCCAAATAAGTCCAACTAAGTCATGACACACTGTATCGACTGCTTGAAGCACTGCCAGCGAAGCCTGGCATCCATTTGAATGATGTGCCATTTAATACATAATGGCGTGAATGAAGCTTCAAAATAAAGCCAGAATCAATTATATATCCCAGACTTTCACTTTTTAATTGCTTTTCCTATCGTTCTTATCTGGTCACCCTATATCTGGTAGAGACCCCCTGCGCCTCACAAGCCGCCGCGTCTGTCAAGCACCGATGAAAGTCATCAAGTCGGTGACTTTATCAAACGTCAAGCTTCACAAGTAAGTATAATCCGGTGGAAAAAAAATTCCGAAAATTCCACAAAATCGGGGAACACATTGCTTGGCGGTCCCTTCGCTTCAGCAAACCTCAAGGCATCCCTTCGGCAAGTCTCAACACACACACACACATTGAGAATTTCCAGAATGTTTCCGACAAAGACACAAGTGGAGCCAAAGCGATTTCGAAATTCCCAATGCCAATTGGGAAATCGAGAAGGAATAAAAAAAAACTATTCGAAGGAAATAACTCATCACACTACTGCTCCGGAAATTCCTTGCATACCTCCAGGCAGCCATCCTCGGCCTCATTCTCGCCGCCACATATTCTCGCCATTCGCACGACTTTATAGCCGCATTAACCCTCTTCGGGATTGTCAACTTTTATGAATTTATTAAACAAGGACTGCGTGTGGGCCGGAGGGCGAGAGGGATGCAGCCGACAAGGGCTGGAGTTGAGCACTTGTCACTGGGAACCAGGAAATGTGTGTAATTTTTTTTCTATTTTTTTGCTCGGTTGCATTTGCCTTTATTGCACGGACAGCAAATTGTGTATCGATTCGATGTAAGGAATGGATGTCCGGCAGACGATGATCCATGTGTGCGGGCCCGTTTGTGGCGCTCACCACGGACACGGCCGGCAGAGAGTATTCCCCGCAGAGGGCAGACGTCGGAAAATAAAAACTACAACTGTGTCAAATGGCTTTCTTCCTATTTCATGACAATTTTTCGTTCTCATGTCCTGGATGAGGAGAGCCATGTGTCCGTGTCCTTCGAGCTTATCTGACGCGCGGCAAACGACGATAAGGGGGGCGACGGGCTTTTGGCCTGGCTGCTGGCGCTCGTTGAGTTTTAGCGTTTCGTTGTCGTTGCTCTGCCAAGGAGGGACGCCGCGCCGTTTTCTAGTGTGTGTGTGTGTATGGGTGAGTGTGTTTCTCGTCTCTTCCGCTGTAAGGACTGTGAACTAATTTGCTGGTGGTGGTATGTGTGGGGGGTTTTATTGTGCGGAGTCTATTTTTAGACTGCATGGTGATCAGGGTTTTTCTGTTTTATTTCCATGCCCCCCTCGATGGTCGGGGACAGTTGGAGAACTCGAACAGAGATAGAGAGAGAGTGAGAGTTCGAGATGGAGAATGAATGTCCTGTCGACTTTGGGTTTTTGTTTGTTCGCTTGCGAGTGAATTACATAATCCCGGATGGTGATGATGATTAATTCAGAAGGTGGCCTCCGAGGGACGCGCGATAAGGAGCATGAAATATTGAAATTTGATTGCGATATGGCTTGGAATTCCGCACACATTCCGGGAACGCTGACATAAACGTGTTTATTACAAACGCACGATGGGTTCGGTTCGTCCTGCGGATGTGCGACACCGGGAGCACATCCTTTTCCTGCGTCCTTTTTTTTCGTTTCAGTTTCTGTTGCCGTTGTTCTTTTGATCCCAAGTTGGCGAAACTTGCCGACGTTTGGAGACCAAATGCCAAACGCACGAGGAATTTAATCTGAATTGGGTCTGGATGTAAATGAATGGAGGGTGTTTAGGTTTAAGGTCAACATTACATTTCTCCTTGCTTGGGGCGCCTTGCAATCGAGCCTAGGCCGTGTTGTACGTTCTTTAACGGGACCTTTTTTAATGGGAGTTTATTATGCGCGTTCTTTTTATTTGCTTCGGCACGTCTTTTTATTTCTATTTGCTTAATTTTCGAAATGCTTTCTGCGAGGTCGTGAGTACTCTTAGCAGAGGATGTGAGAATCAGGTGAAAGGTGGGAAGGGCATTCATGCGCTGAAAGTTCGCGACGCGTTTCATGATCGAGCGCTCCTTTAAGGGTCCCCCACAACAACTGTCGGCTAGAAAACTGGTCTAAAGAAGTGTATATAAAGAGCCATCTTCGACTTAGCTTTATTTTTCATTCGAAATTCAAATAGCAGAATTCATCGTTAAGTTTCGTTAAGTTTCGTAAAGTTTCGTTAAGCTTCGTTAAGTTGCCTCCACGTTTTTTTTTACTTAAGTGGGAAAGAAATGAATTACTTTCTAGGTTGTAAATACCAGTTCGTGTTGGAATTTCGCGTAAGTGCCCAGAAGGACTATACACATGTTTCTGGCTGCTTTGCGGTTCGGTTCGACACTTCAAAAATAAAGTTATTGACGCCGAAGCATGTAGGCATGGTGCACGAGTGCGCTTCCTAGTAACTTCATGCGTTTCGTTTTTTTCTGGAATGTCACAGTTCGTCCGCACATCTCACAAAGATTCATGAGGACGTTCTGGAAAGTTTTCGTGACTCCATCCTTCAGACAGAGATCACCGCCTGGCCACCAGAACATGTGACAATGTCTCTCCTTGATATCAACTTGACCATTACCTAAAACTGGGTTTCCTTGAACGCCATAGGGACGCATGAAGGACGCTGCAATGGTTCGACAAACGAAATTGTAATTGGATATTTTGATAGACTTCCTCCCATAGGCACGTCTTCTCCCATCGTCTGGTAGTCAGACTTCGACTAGGATCCGGCTCTTAAGAAAGATGATCTTGGGTACAGTGTCCGGTATTTAAGATGGCGCTCGCACAAAAATGCGGATGGAATCCAAGCGACGAGCGGCCGCGAAGGATTTCCTAGCGCAGGCAATGTACGAAAATTAATTGGCCGCAGCATTGATAAGTGAAGTCTCCCCTAAAGGCATCTGAGAACATTCCAGGAGAGCTCTCCTCTCGAGGCTGGAGGTTTCCAAGCAAGATTTGTCGTGACCGTTCACAGCACCTCGTATGCTGTCTGAGCATAAATTCGAATTCCGTACCTAGGCGTGCCCAAATGCACAGCCTGTTGTCATTGTGTTCAGTGCTGCCTCAAAAGGGATTACAAGGACGCCCCCTTTCGATCCTTTTCACACTCACACCCATTCGACATCAGTTCTATTTGTAGACTCAACAGCACTCCCCCGCGTCGAAAGTGAAATCCAAATACACAAGGACCCAAATCGCATTGTCCACTCTGTCTCTTTGTGATCCCCAAAAGTCCACTTCGGCGAAGATTAGGTCCGGCGAGAGTGCCATCCGCCGTCCCAGTCCTCTCCACTTTAAAGCCGTTTCCCTGCACTCCAGCCAAGAAGTAAGGAAAACAAACTTTAAGCACACAACATCCCTTGCATGTCCTTTCCGATCTGCTCCCTGCTGCCCGGCCATCGCTGTGGCAAACAATCAATCTTGAATGGGGGCGCACAGCCTCCCCGTCCAGGACGAATGCTGACAACTCACACTGAGTGCTGTACAATCATAAATATTTACTAGAATTTATTATGTTTGACTTGCGAGCCATTGAATCTTCCAGAATTATGTAATTAAGTGGGTGACGGAGGGTGGGCCGCGTCACGATATGTGCACTACGCTACTCTGCTTTCAATTATCACTCGCATTGTATGTGCGTTCGTTATCTTATCGGGCGGATGGGTGTGAGCCTCCCCGTGGCACTAGGATAATCTTAATTAATCGGGCATTGACGGAAATTGGGATTAGCAGCGAGGTAATTGTGTGGCACACACAGGCGCCCAAGGAGGAAGGATTCATTCAAATTGATGCCTTGTCTGTGTGCGGCATGCAATTGTCGGCATTGGAGATGTTGATGAAAAGAGGACAGGATAATCGTTGAATTACGTTGGAATTTATCAACAAATCAAGTCTGGGAAACAACAGAGAGGCTGAGAGACTGTTTTATTGTCCTTGTCTTAAGCTCTACGGTCCATGATCTTACGTGTGCACGTGACCACGTGATGGGCGTGAAACTAACGGCGGCGTAAAATATTGCATGGCACGTAGTTTTTTTTTTATTGTGTCTTTGCCTACAGCCCTACGGATTTCAAGAATTTCACGTGTGTACGTGAACACATGACGTACGTGAAACCATTTCGCGTTTCAAAAAGTACATGACGCGTACCTTTTTATTGTGTCCTTGCCCTTAGCTGTACGAACTTTTATTTCATGTCTACACGTGAACACGTGATGTGCGTGGAACTAGCTCGGACGTGAAATAGTACATGACACGTACCTTTTTGTTGTGTCTTTGCCTTTAGCCCTACGAACTATAATTTCAAGTCTACACGTGAACCCGTGATGCGCGTGAAACTAACACTCCCATCGTGTTAGTTTATGTCTTTGCCTGTAGCCCTATTTCCCTTTAGCTCTATAGAAAATAATTTCACGTGTGTACGTGAACACGTGACGTGAGTGAGTGAGTGACCATTTCGCGCGTCAAAAAGTACGTGACGCGTACCTTTCTATTGTGTCCTTGCCCTTAGCTGTTCGAACTTTTATTTCATGTCGACACGTGAACACGCGATGAGCGTGAAACTGACACTCCCATCGTGTTAGTGTCTTTGCCTGTAGCCATATTTACCCTTAGCTCAATAGAAAATAATTTCACGTGTATACGTGAACACGTGAGGTGCGTGAAACCATTTAACATATAGACATCCTTTTGATTGATATCTTGAATTCAATAATCTGGTCAAGTCAAAACAATTTAAGAAAATCACAAGACCACGTGAATGTGGTGATTTGTAACACTTGCATACGTGTCACGCGATGTGATAGCGGGTAACTCCGGGTACCGCCATTGTGAAAAGGAGGAGACTGAGACGTCAGCTTGTTGTGTGACGGAACGGTCGTGGTTGTGTCATCATGCACAGTTGAACGGGCTATGCGGTTAGGTAAGGTTAGGTCTTTTATCAGACCGGGCTTATTTAGGTGGAGAAATGTTTCTGGGGCTTCTGGTATTGTGGATTGCGGTATTGAGCCCCACAGAGATCGGAGTAATGACCGAGTTCATTGCTCAAGCAGTATGACCTCGAGTCATCTTCACCAGGAAATTGCCCACTCTTATCAGGTTCGCACTGTAGTATAAGACCTCGTTAAAATAGAATTTACTGTACTTAGACTCTGGGGTTCTGTAGAGGCACAAGTAAGTTCCTCGAACTTCTTCCTCTTCTTCTTCTTCTGGTGGCGCTACAGTCCGGGGTGGACCTAGGCCTCAACCAATTACCCTCTTCAGCCGGCACGATCCTTAGCCAGCTGTCTCCAACTGCGGACACCAAATCGATTGTGGTCTTTCTCCACCTGAGTGCGCCATCGGTTCCGTGGGCGTCCTCTATTGCGTTGTCCCACTGGTTCAGAGTCTAAGACTCTTCGGGCTGGAGTCGTGCAGTCCATGCGCTCTACATGGCTCAGGCATCTTAGACGTTGAATCCGTGGACGCCTAACTAGGCTCATGCCGCTGTACAGCCCGTACAGTTCGTGGTTGAATCTTCTTCTCCAGAAACCATCAACGCAGACAGGACCAAAGATTGAACTCAGAACTTTTCTCTCGAAAAAACCAAGTGCTTCTTCATCCGCTTTTGAGAATGTCCATGCCCCCGCACCATAGAGCAGGACAGGGATGCGAATGATCAAGGTGTTATATAATGTTAGCTTGGTCCTTCGAGAGAGGGCTCTATTACTCAATTCCAACAACGATTGGAAAGAAATATTCTGCGTCCAATCTCGGTACTGATCGTATTCGTAAAAGTGGTTGAAAACGCCGATGACAAGGATTTAGCAGAAATTTATCACATGATGAAATTTTAAATTCTATGGATAAAGTAAACAAAGAACTCCGCTACTATGAAAACAAAATTGTGACTTTCAACAAGAAGTTATGGTTCATGTACATAAAAGAGGTCTGCATGCATATTGAATCGTATTAATTTGTATATATTTTGCGCAGCAAGAAAGAATGTACCACACTGCAAGAGCCCGTACAATATTCGATAGTCTGACACGAAATAAATATTCAGCTCTCTTCCTCTCCCACGCGAGTTGCTTAAAGTTGTTTGATTTGCGAAAATCGAGTACAGTGCTAGCTGCTACAAAGCAGTTCTGCTCCCGCGAACCTTTGCCGCCCCCAAAAATTAAATTCTAATATAAATGAAATTGAAATCCAAGAAGCTTGTCAGAAGCCCTGTCATTAGCTGTGTTTTTTTTTGCAAGCGTTTATACGCTTTTTCCTGGAAGGACCCAAGCAAAAGACCCAAGAAATGCAAATCGACACCCACCACCTATTCGTCGATTTCAAGGCCGCATATGACAGCGTGCATAGGGACGAGCTATACAACGCCATGTCTAGTTTTGACATTTCTGCCAAACTCGTCAGGTTGTGCAGGATGACGATGGAGAATTCTCGCTGCTCCATCAAGGTCGGTAACTAAGTCACCGAGACCTTCAGTGTCAAAAAAGGTTTTAGACAAGGCGACGCGCTGTCATGTGAATTCTTTAACGTCATCCTGGAGAAGATCGTGCAAGACTCACAGGCCAAAACTAGAGGCACGATCTTGCAGAAGTCCGTACAACTGCTAGCATACGAGGACGACATTGACGTGATTGGTCGAACACAGTGAGCCGTCAATGAGGCGTTTGCTGGCATTGAGGCGGAGGCGGCCAAATGGGTTTAGCTGTGAACGAGGGCAAAACGAACTATATGCTGTCATCAATAAAGGACACACAACACCGACGTTTGGGACAGAGCGTCACAGTGGGCAGCTATAACTTCGAGGTAGTCAAGGACTTCGTCGACTTCAACCGCTGTTTCTATGGGCTCAAGAGGCAATTGAGTTGTAGAGCCATCTCTCGAAGGACCAAGCTGACTTTATACAAGACCTTGATCATCCCAGTCCTGCTGTACGGCGCGGAGGCATGGACAATCTCAAAAGCGGATGAGGAAGTCCTTGGTATTTGCGAGAGAAAAGCTCTGCGTGCGATCTTTGGTCCTGTTTGCTTTGACGGTTTCTGGAGGAGAAGATTCAACCACGAACTGTACGGGCTGTACAGCGACATGAGTCTAGTCAGGCGTCTTCGGATCCAACGCCTAAGATGGCTAGGCCATGTAGAGCGTATGGACAACTCAGCTCCGGCCCGGAGAGTCTTCGACTCCGAACCAGTGGGACAACGCAAAAGAGGACGCCCGCGTTTAAGGTGGCGCACCCAGATGGAGAAGGACCTCAACCAACTTGGCGTGCGACACTGGAGACAGCTAGCCAGAGACCGTGCTAGCTGGAGAGGCTTGTTGGTTGAGGGCCAGGTCCACCCCGGACTGTAGCGCCAAATAAAGAAGAAGTATATACGCTTAATTTCGAAGTGCACAAAAAAGGATTCATCATAAAATCTTAGCAGCACCGACGACATTTATGACATTTGCTAAGCAGTCAGGGGTGTAGTCTTGGAAGGCGATGGTTGATCTTTGATGGTCACAATCTTCGGCTTGCGATTTTGTAGCATGACAAGCACTTTAGTGGGTTAGTGCGTCGACTCCTACGCAGAGGGTGCCAGGTTCGATACCCGAGTTTACCACCTTTCATATTTTCACGGCTCCACCTCTTTCGAGTCACTGACAATGCTCAAAGAGTATTCCTGTCTAGAAAAACTTCTCAAATTCGCCGTTCGGAGTCGGCATTAAACTGTAGGTCCCTTCCATGCGTGAGAGAACAATAGCACGCACAACACGAGGGGTTGCTGAGAAGCTAGGACCAGGTCCGCCTCGGACTGTAGCGCCACCCATATTATTATTATAAGCACTTTAAAAGCAAAAACACTTAATAATTATAAAATAAAAAAAAAAAATCGTGGAATGAAAGGAATCGTTTACGAAGCGAAAACGGAATGTATAGCAGAGACACTCTGGGTATACCAAAAATTGCATACTTATGGATGCCAAAATAATTAAAATTATCTAGTACATCAACCACACAAGTCTAATATATCAGCCACACCTGCAGATGTAAGCCACATACAGCAACCTAAACAAGGAATGAATAAATTCAGGAATGAACACACAGAAATTAATGATTGGAAGCATTGTTTTTATCCGCGCTTATTCCTTAAGCGGCGATAGATGTGATGAGTAACTTAAGCGGATATAGGATTCGTTGTTAGCATATCTTACATGCAAATCGAAATTAAAGCGTATATACGCTTGCAAAAAACGCAGCTATTATTCATTTTTCCTAATCAGAAATGTTCTATCATTTGAAACTCTCCTTTGGTTTTCAACAGAATATGTAATATGTGAGTAAATTAAAATGAATGTATTCAGTGTACTCAGTGTAGAGTACACTGATTTTATGAGCACACGTTATATGAATACTCGTTTCATATGAGTACACTACAATGAGTACAATACTCACAATATAATCAACTATCAGATGATTCATTAATTTTACTCATTAGGCTGTGAGTACAGTAAAGAAGAGTACTCGAAATAAAATTATTGCGGACCTCTAATCCGGAAACCATCTGGACTTATGACAAAGCGATACAATGGACTGATTCTAATATTACTTAGTTCTGCCAAGTCGTAGAAATATGAGACGTCCAAGTGACGAAGTCTGCAAGATGAGAGGGCATTGCGTTGCAGTTACAAAGAAGGTGTGAAATGGTTTCTTTTTCCTCCTCATCTCTGCAGCTTCTACAGAAATAGTTTAAGGGTACACCTAGTCCTGAGGCGTGAATTCCAATTGGATAGTGCCCAGTTATGACGCCGATGAAAGTTCTGAGATGTAGCCTACTCTGATTAGGTCACGTGAGCGCATTGGATCGATAAATAGCCCATAATTGCCTTGTGATGAAGCAACCAGTGTCAGAGGACCATCTTTATTTGGTGTGAGTAAGCGTTTAAAGCTTTAGTTGATGTTTTTTAGTAGCGACGGCATTTTCGCGTCGGGAAAGAGTATTGAAGTGGTACCCTTTCTAGTGAGTTCGTCACTGTGTCCCGGCATCCCCATGACTTGAATGCTGAAATACTTGACCATCTCGTTAAGAGATAGCCGGCAATTGAGGGACGTCTTGGAGTTAAATGTGACTGCACTCGGCGATTTGATCGCTCCTGGCTTTCCGAACAGATGACAGTATCTGTTCCTATTATTACATTGTTCTTTAGCCAGGATGGAGCTTCTTTAATCGCTATAGTATCTGCCTGAAAGACGCTACAATGCGGAATGATTTCTGATCCCTAGAGTAGACTCCCACACCTACTCCTTCGTCCATCTGCTATCCATCTGCGAAGTTTTGCAGTTGACCGTCCAGCGTCTGGTGTTTAGATTCAGATCTGGGGGCATACTGGTTGAGACATTTTTCTCGAAGATGAGCTTAGGCAACGCGAGGTCGGTGTTTCCTGGTAGGGATCCAAATTTGTCGAGTATTGTTGATCTAAGCTCCTTCCACAAACGCAAAGATTTCAATCTAATCGCCGTGCTGGCAGCGACCGGCCTGCCGAAGAGATCTATTGGCGGAAGGTAGAGGAGTGTGTTTAGAGCTGGGGAAGGGGTTGTTCGCATTGCTCCACTGATGCGGCTACATGCCATCCGCTGCACCCTTTCGGGCGGTTTCCTTGTGACTGTGACTTGGTCTAATGCTGTCCACCACATCGCGACACCGTACAGTAGTAGGGGTCGGACTACTAAAGTATTGTTAAACTAAAGCAGTTCACGGTTAAAACGAAACTGTGAAACCGGATAAATCGTTGAACTGAAGATTAAACCGGAAGTTGCACTGTGAAACTATGCCCAGCTTAAGTAAGTACGTTCCTAGAACTCCAAGTTAAATACAAGTCAATTCCCTCAACTGTCAACATGAGCTGACGGCCGGTGTGTGCGTACCAGAAATGAAGTATCACCGAGATATCGACTTCACAGCTGATTGCCCCCGAGTCCATCGACGAATTTGAGTGCTTTTTTGACAGATATTCATGAATTTTTGACGGTTATTCACGAAGTTACGTAAATGCCGTCCTCTGATTGGCCAATTTCGTTTATGAACACGTTATAAACAGCAGTTGTCAAAAATCTTAGGGGGAAAGAGAGGTAGAAGTCGGGCATCCCGTCTCTCTCTCTTTCTCTCTCTCTCTCTCGTCTTTCTCG
Source organism: Eristalis intricaria (assembly GCA_964034865.1). NCBI lineage: Eukaryota > Metazoa > Arthropoda > Insecta > Diptera > Syrphidae > Eristalis > Eristalis intricaria. Next base: position 108,698,712 of record OZ035873.1, on the reverse strand, counting down.
TGCCTTCGACGGAAGTCACTGCCTTAACTGCTGACGTTGGCTACGTTGATTCCTATTGATTGGACAGGCAGGAGCACCAATCTTCTTCGTCAGCTCCTCTAAGAGGTTGTAGAACCTCTTCACGTTCAGCCTCCATCTCAATTCATCGAACACGTGCACATCTGCTTCATCTCCTCACCAAGGCAGTCTAAGCCTCGTGTCAGTACGTACATCGAATTTCATTTAACTGTGAAAGGGTCCACTAACCTACATCAGCTGATGACACTTGTCAGGCGTACACCGACTTTGAGAAGGAGGGAAGTAAAGTTTGATGTTTCTTGAGAACTTGGCACACTTTACACTTCTCGCCGAAGGCAGCAGTGACACGCTTCAAGTGCAGAACTCACATGCCAGAGTATGTACGACCGAATTGAAATCATTCCACATTCCAGTGGAGAGCGGCAATTGACATCAATGGCACGCACTCACGTTCGGTACATATCGCACTTAATGACGTGCAAAGTGGCTGAGAAGAAAGGCCCAACTGCCAAGGAGTTCATTATCCTTTGGGGATTACTTAGGCCGCCCTTCACCGAGTGGTGCTTCTGAATAATTCAATGCAATTAATGTGCGCTTGAAGTGCGTACACGCGGCACGGCGGGCGGCGTGAGTGCACCTTTGCGGTTTCCCTTGCTCTTTTCTCCGACAAGCGACTTGAAATGTCATCTTGAGCCAGACACGATTTTAAAATTGAATGTACCGTCCGTCCGACAAGGATGCCTCCCCCGCACCGACACACGCACTCAGCCAGAGGAAGGCAGAGTCCTTATTAGGTTAAAGCAATTTCACGCTCCCACGAAACCAATGAGCATAATTGAAATTCATAGACACTCTCGTCCGGTCGTCCGCGCCAGCGGTGTGCCTGTATTGGTTCGGTTGTCTACGAATCGAAGCGGCAGGGCTGCAGCAGCCCCCTTTGTTGTTGCTGGCGCAGTCCTCTTCGCTGCCACAGTGTACGGTACTCGAGCAGGGACTCTGTGACTGACGGCCGACAATGGGTGGCGATGGAGGCGATGATGGAAGTTAGCAAAACAAAAGCTTATTATGTGTGAGATGATGTCCTCGTCCTGCTTCCTCGTGTCCTCTGTGCGGCACAATTGACATTCGATGGCGTGGAATTTGCTCGTATTTCCCGCAAGGATAATGAATTGGCACCGACGACACGGTGCCGGTGTGTGCTAAGGTGGCGAGAGGACATCTCGCTTCCACTTTATTTCGCGTCATAAAAATGATTGCGTTGTGTCACGGCAACCGAGCTCAGCGCGGACGTCGAAAGAACGACAAGTGGCTGGTGTCGCATTTGCAGGAGAATGGATATGGATTAGGTGATGCGATGGACGCTTTATAGCCTCGCCGGATGAGAAACGATGGCGTGTAGTACCTCTCAGTTGGCGATATAGTGTCGAGATGGTTATTGGTTTCACAAAGTGGATGGCTGTACTGCTCAGGGAAACATTTTCATCGGGGTGTGTTCGCACACTCGGAAAGGTGAACAAGAACTCGTGTGTTATCACTGCAGAACACGTTGAAACTTTAAGTCGATTTTTTAATTTTGACGTGAAAATATCTTCCAACGTTTGCTTAAGAACCAGGAACACAAGAGGCGCTGGGAATAATTCGGTAAACAGTTTGAAACACTGGTTTTTTTAAGGAAGATACGAAAAAAATTACTTACAATTCAAAATTGTACTGAAGATGGCAAAGATGTACTTGTGTGCTGAGAAAATTGAATTGCACTGAATTCAGTAGAAAGGTATGACTTTTTCCATCAGTGACCACTTCTAAGGCAGCAGTTGGCGTGCCAAACTTTTAACTGTATTGGGTGTCACTCTTGCACCTTTTCTTTTGCACCAGCCATTCCACCGGATATAATTGTCATTGACCAGCGTTCCCTCCTGAGCTACAATTATACTTTAATGCCTGAAATACAATAGTGCCCTGCGCCAGCCGACTTCACATTACGGAGAGAGTGCGATGACGCACTGCGTTGAAATAAATACTCAATTTATCAGCTGTTCTCTCTCTCTCATCTACCAGATGAAGAATATTGCCGCCTTTCTGCATACACTCATTTGAAATGACTTTTGTCGTTAAATTATTTTTAATCACCTGTTTTCATTTCTCAAATGACAGTTGACACAAAATACTCTCAATGTGGAAGAAAACTCTCAATCTGGGAAAAAATCTCTCTCACAGCGCACCCCTCTGTCAAACAATATCCAACATCTTAAATAATGACGTGCGATGGACTACAGTGGCGAGCAAAAGTGGTCGGATGTTTGTCAAACCTAAGTTCATATTGCTGTTAAACTGGGAGAAAATCTCTCTCACAGCACACCCCTCTGTCAAACAATATCCAACATCTTGAATAATGACGTGCGATGGACTACAGTGGCGAGCAAAAGTGGTCGGATGTTTGTCAAACCTAAGTTCATATTGCTGTTAAACTGGGAGAAAATCTCTCTCACAGCACACCCCTCTGTCAAACAATATCCAACATCTTGAATAATGACGTGCGATGGACTACAGTGGCGAGCAAAAGTGGTCGGATGTTTGTCAAACCTAAGTTCATATTGCTGTTAAACTGGGAAAAAATCTCTCTCACAGTACACCCCTCTGTCAAACAATATCCAACATCTTGAATAATGACGTGCGATGGACTACAGTGGCGAGCAAAAGTGGTCGGATGTTTGTCAAACCTAAGTTCATATTGCTGTTAAACTGGGAAAAAATCTCTCTCACAGTACACCCCTCTGTCAAACAATATCCAACATCTTGAATAATGACGTGCGATGGACTACAGTGGCGAGCAAAAGTGGTCGGATGTTTGTCAAACCTAAGTTCATATTGCTGTTAAACTGGGAGAAAATCTCTCTCACAGCACACCCCTCTGTCAAACAATATCCAACATCTTGAATAATGACGTGCGATGGACTACAGTGGCGAGCAAAAGTGGTCGGATGTTTGTCAAACCTAAGTTCATATTGCTGTTAAACTGGGAAAAAATCTCTCTCACAGTACACCCCTCTGTCAAACAATATCCAACATCTTGAATAATGACGTGCGATGGACTACAGTGGCGAGCAAAAGTGGTCGGATGTAAAAATTACTCAATTTGCTTTCAATTTCCTTTATTTATTACTCTCATCATTGAATAACATAAAATGTAACAAAACAAACATAAAAACAGAAATTTCTTAGAAAAAACAAAAAAAAAGTCAATGCGTCCAGTTTGGCACGCAAGACTCAGCATGCAAAAAACAACGATTTAAATAAAATTTTAGTACTTGGACCAGAGACCCTTTCTTTTTAAAACACTTTTCACTCTTCTTGGCATACTTTCCACTAATTTCTCAATTGTTTGGAATATTGGTCCAGACAACTTGGACTCGATCCCATAGCTCGTTCAAATTATTCGGAGGCGAATCGTGCTGACACAATGTTCTTTTAACAATTGCCCACAAATTGTCAAATGAATTGAGATCTGGGCTTTGTGCAGAGCATTTTAATGCTTAAAATAGTTGGTTTTCAAGCCACTCTTTCACTATTTTTGAGGTATGCTTGTGGCCTCCATCTTGTTGGAATACAATTTCCACAATTGGATACGCACACTGATCAACAAACTCAGGCAAGGCTACCTCTTACGTTTTCTTACGATCCTCTCATCTCTCTCAATTTTCACTAACGCAGTTCGACGCTCTATTTTGGGCTTGGCCATTGAATTGTGTGCGTTGAGATCCAACTCCAGCGCAAACGCACTATTGTGTTTCAGGCATTATTCACGAAAAAAGGGAAGCGCGTAGGGTATGGCAACATTCTCGCTATCCCCAACATAAAGCATACCTAAATTTTGTATGCGATAAACTTAAAAAAGCAATTAAAGACTTGAAAAATCACAAGATCTCCGTATATCTTGAAGGTTTAACAAACGAAAAAACTTCAAATTATTCACTTTGGAAAGCAGTGAAAAATATGAAAAAGAGCCTCAACTGCATCCGGCTCATATCCGAAAAAACAATGGCGAATGGGCAAAGAGTGACAAAGAAAAGAACAAACTTTTCGCCGTTTGAATTGACAAATGTTGGTAGAGGATCCAACCGATATGCCTCCGATATCCGATAACATCAGAATAAAATGGGTGTCATTAACTGAACTCTGGCAGGCAATAAAAAATTTGAAAAGTAACAAGGCCCCTGGCCATGATTTAATTACCGGACGGCGCACATTGGCCCCGTTGTATGGGAGAGTTGGAAATGTATTTGTAACTTTTGAATCCGTGGAACGATCTTAATGAAATGTGTAACATAGTACATGTGAAAAACAATTTGTGGTCCAAAATGGTAGATTTAGCTCAAATGGAGGGATTTCCCATTAACGGAGTAAACTTAAGTTAAGAAAAATATGAAAATAATCACTTCTTTTTTAAATGCCTAACTTAATTATTTAATAATAATAATAATATGGGTGGCGCGACAGTCCGAGGTGGACCTGGGCCTAGCTTCTCAGCAACCACGTGTGTTGTGCGTGCTATTGTTCTTTCACGAGTGGAAGGAAGTTGAGAAGCTTTTTCTAGACAGGAATACTCTTTGAGCATTGTCAGTGACTCGAAAGAGGTGGAGCCGTGAATTATGATAGGTGGTAAATTCGGGTATCGAACCTGTTAATTATTTATTTTCTTATTTTATTAACTAAAGATGTAGTCACTATGTACATAAATAAATTAAATTTTACTTGAATTGGCAACACACATTTGTTTAAAAATAAAAAAATTATAAGGCTTGCGCTGCATTACTAAGTGGAAGCGAGTCTTTTGTTTCTGGTTCAGGCTATAACTGTGCAATCCAGGGATTAGATGATACTATCATTATATGAATAACTAATATATAAATAATAAATAATTTTCTACTACTATTAATTCTACTTAATACCTGTAATCTTTATTCCGACTTTCCTAAGCCTCCTCTGATTATGATCCGACCGGCAAAGCTATTGATAATATTATTTCTGCTCCGTTGAATCAGCGTTACCAGATTATTTTGTTCAAAACTGCTCAATCGGCTCTCCTTAAGAAATACGTTTATTTGTATTTTTTAGTTTAATTTTGACTCATTTCTTCTTCTTCTTCTTCTGCTGGCGCTACAGTCCGGGGTGGACCTGGGTCTCAACCAGTAAGACTGTCCAGCCGGCAAGGTCTTTAGCCAGCTGTCTCCAACTGGGCACACCAAGTCGATTGAGGTCCTTCTCCACCAGGGTGCGCCATCGGTTCCGTTGGCGTCCTCTATTGCGTTGTCCCACTGGTTCGGAGTCGAAGACTCTTCGGGCTGGAGCAGTGTTGTCCATGCCATCTTAGGCGTTGAATCCGTAGGCGTCTGACTAGGCTCATGCCGCTGTGTAGCCCGGACACTTCGTGGTTGAATCTTCTTCTCCAATAACCATCAACGCAAACAGGACCAAAGATCGCAGAGCTTTTCTCTCGAAGAGACCAAGGACTTCCTCATCCGATTTTGAGAATGTCCATGCCTCTGCGCCGTACAGCAGGACTGGGATGATCAAGGTGTTATATAGTGTTAGCTTGGTCCTTCGAGAGAGGACTCTACTACTCAATGGCCTCTTGAGCCCAAAGAAACAGCGATTGGCAAGAGTAATTCTGTGTTTCACCTCGGTACTGGTGTCGTTCTTACTGTTTACTTGCGAGCCGAGGTATACGAAGTCCTTCACTACCTCGAAGTTATAGCTGACTATGGTGACGTTTTGGCCAAGTCGTCGATGTTGTGCGTCCTTTCTGGATGACAGCATGTCCCTCGTTCGCCGCTAAATCCATTTTGGCCGCAATACCGTCAAACGCTTCATTGACGGCTCACTGTGTTCGACCAATCACGTCAATGTCATCCACATATGCCAACATCCAACAGTTGTAGGGACTTTTTGAATATCGTGCCTCTTGTGTTCGCGTGTGAGTTCTGCACGATATTCTCAAGAATAATGTTGAAAAAGTCACATGACAGCACGTCGCCTTGTCTATAAGCTTTTTTGACATTGAAGGTCTCTCATCAGAACTGTAGACTGATCCATGGGAACACGTTGGAGCATCAGCAACCTTGATCAAGTTTTGTGGATTTATCACAGCATCCTTCAAAGTCTTTAATTGGTCTTCCTCTTTTTAATTTAAAGGCCGATAGTAAAAATTGGTAAGGAGTATGAAAAAACCGTTGACGTAGTTTGAAGACCAAATGTATGTCCTTTAAAGAAAATACAACTTTAGGTTCCAAGGTACCTTATTTTAGGAAATATGCCGTACCAAATTTGCTTAAAAAATACGTCAATTTCTGTAAATTTCAAAGTCCCAACTGTAATCTAACGGTACAGCCGGATCATCAAAAGTGAACAACATTTTGACTTTCTAGGTTCCTATACCATTTGGATGAGACACAGATGTCACTTTGGGTATTTTTATTTCCACTGCGGCGTTACCGTCAATGGTGTCCACTCTACAACCCAACTCCACAAAGCACCGATTGGACTTCATGAACTGAAACCTTGTTGACGAGGTCCGATATCTCTCGAAGTCTGCACATAATGTTCCTCAAGTGTTTTCCGTCTCCGAGGGAATTCGGTTGAGTGGAACTCAGGCCCAAACGACATCCACCCTAGGACAAAGTGCACTCACCGCATGCCATCAACATTGCCTTCACTCCGGGGGCTGCTGTCTCGGAACTCCCTCCACAGGGGTACCCTTTGTTGAACAATCTATCGTCGCCCAGGGATAGGAACATCTTGAAAAAATTGAAATAGATGTCAGATACACCATGTGGAAGCCACCAGCAGACAGTGACGCAATTCATCCTCCAATTGAAATTCCCTGAATTGGAAAACACAGATCCCTGAGCAGCGACCCACAACCGTCTGGTTGTCATTGGAAATCAATTCTGGGAAGCAACCTCACGCACATCAGCGGAATTCTTCATTTCATGACCTACATACCGTCGTCATCCGGCAGCGTACATAACTTGCGTCTCCGTGAGCATTTATCAACCCCCGCACACTCAGCGCGCTGGTAACCGCAAAGCCCAACGACTTGACGCGTCCTCATCAGCATTCCGAGCGCATTAACTCCCAGTGTTGTCTGTTCTAAATACCAATTGAAATCTGGGAGCTTTCCGTGCGATCCCGTGGAACTGTCTCCTCGCAACTTATTCGATTCAATCGCGGCCGCTTGAGACAAGGTGACGTCCTTGCAGTCCTGCGACGGTGGCTAGGGACTGAGGAGGACCAGGTGGGCTGTCATCTTGAATTAATTCTTCATTAGTACAAGTCCTTTTGAATTCCTGTGCGGATTGTGCTGATCCCCGCGAGCCGGCCTCACCGGAGGGTTGAGATTCGCCGCGGTGGGTGGCAATCATTCTGCTCTGCACCGCCGACATTCACCGCCGAACGGATGAACACATTGATTTGGGTAATTCTATTAAGAGAAGACGCCATTCCCGGGGCGGATACACCGCGCACACAGGATGCGCCTTGGAGCGATGATGGCAGCGAGCGGCACGGCCCTGATGGGTGGTGATTGATGGCGTATCCTTTTTTCGTGACAAGGCACGGCTGCTGTGCGATGACACGTTGTGTTAATATCTATTTGTATTGCACAGCGTATTCCGGTGGCTCGGCTGAGCGGCGGAGGTGCGCAACCACAGCACATCGCAGTCGGAGGGGGCGTGTGCGTTGAATAAAAATGATAAATGTATCGATAAAGCCCGATGCTGGAGGAAACGATGACTTTTCACTTAAGAGCGTGAATCGTCAGCTTTGGCGGGGGGAGGGGCGATGATAAGCAAATGATTAAATTAACGAACGACTCGACGACGAGCTGGATAAGGGAATGACCTAAATTTGTTTGTCAGCGTCTTTATTTTCATGGCGGTGGGTCGGATTTGTCGTTTGTACGGCTCTGCGCTGGATGCTGACAGATGTCAATCTGGAGAGGAAGGATGAATTTGAAAACGATTTCTTTTCATTCTCTCCCTCTTGTGGATGCCTTTGTGGTGTGAGATGGGTTTACGGGCGCCAATATTCTTCACCGTGAATCCTTTGAGGAGTCTGTGAAACGTCCCTGGCACGGGTCAAGGACTTGCAATCGTTTCGATAACGTTTTCAAATCCTCTTGGAAAATGCTTTGTGGACCGTGCTGGGCATGGAACTCAAACCAGAATCGTCATCACATGCCAGCATGGCATTTTGCTGAAAGCCAACTCGCTTGTGTGTGCGACCTTGACCGAGTCGAATCTGGTTCGAGGCTTCTGCTGCGTGGTGAGCTCGGTGATTGTGATTTTCTCCAGAGAATAGCTCAAAGCGCAGCTATTAAGCCCAGCTGTTGAGGGTATTTTGAGCTCAAAATTCGACGGGATTAGGAAAGGCGATCTACGAATCATGGCGAAACAGAGTGACCTCGAATTTGATCAGCCATCTATGGATCCCACAACTGAGATGGTTGTTGTTCTGCGTTGGAGCGGAATAATCAGGGAGGACATCAAACAACAAGTCTCCCAAATTCTTCCTGGCTGTGTTGTATGGCACTTCGACATCACTTTTAATTAACGAGGCTTAATATGAGCAATTACATTTGGACACTTTTTACCCAAATATCCTCTAATCTGAATCCAGTGCCTAAATATTAAATTGGCGGTTTTTCGTCTGATTTTTCGTCAAATTGTAGCAGGGCTAAATAATTATTGACCTAGGCTAATATAGCGCCATGTCCGTAAGTATGTCAGCGGTAAACCGAATGTGGTCGATGAAAGAACACCGATGAATGTGGATGTGGTTCCTTGACGAAATTGGTGCATTGCTCGCGATTCTCCAGGTTGTGCGTACAAATTTACGACTCCAGCTATTTCCAGTCACTGACAATGCCCAAAGAGTGTTCCTCTCTAGAAGGACTTTCTTAAATCTGGAAAAGGCACCTTCCCACTACACGTGTAGATCGCCAAACGACGCTGGAAGGCCATTGACTTGGTTTAGGGTTGAGATCGTTACTTTTATGACAGATTAGGACTTAGGCTTGGATATAGGCTAGGTAAGTTAGTTCAGGCATAGTCTAGATTAGTAAGCTTAGCTTCGCGAGCCCTCTTTGGTCTCTTTGGGTGGAAAAGGCATAAGGGCATTAGGGCACCAGGCTTTCCTTCTGTTTCCATGCTTCTGAGAAGATAAGGATAAGATTGCTTCGGTTGCAAATGTGTGGTATACGAGGAAGGGGACAAGAACCACCGCCCTTGCACGAGCTTAGCCGTGCAACCACAAGCATACCGCCGTCTTCCTCATCGACGCTGAAGCTACCCGCTTAGCCTTCTGGATTGTCTTTCAATGAATCCGTCTGAATTGTAACTCAACGAAACTAACGTCCCTCAGAATATCGCTATAGTTTCGTACACGCCTGTAGTCTAACGTGCCGCAAGGCAGCCATTTGGGTCCTCTTCTCTTCGCCATCAACTCTGACACACCTCCCTTAATGTGAATGATGTCACGGACTGTCAGACCATCTTACCGTCTCTCACTCCGTTTAGGACGACCCAAGCAAATGCCACGTAGAAGGCAGCTCTCAAGGTAATCACAATCCACCCTCCTCGCCAACATTTCTTGCATACTGTAAGTCACCGCGAGCGACACTGACATGAGAGGCAGTCACTCACCCGTGTGCCTGTCATTCATTGCGAGGCAAAAAATCAATAGCGTCTGCTATCAAAAACCGGGTAAGATACTCCACAAGAAAGGTATCTCCCGCCCTGCAACCGGAGACGTTCACCCATGATTCGATTCTGATTGCGCAAATCCCGAGCATCGAACGCAAATTCGAAACCCAGACAACAATCACATCGCCCCCGTGTCGATGTGCTTTCCCATCGATCATCGCCAGCAAAAACGAAAAAGAACATCGCACAGCCACCGTCACCGCCGCACAACTGACGCCATTAACCGATGCAAACAAATTGTGTAATCCCCACGAAATCAGCGTCATATCTGTATTTGCACTTAGGATAATTTGCGCTGGAATAGTGTATGCTAATCGCATGCCACCCTCCGGCAGACATCCACTCCCGCTCGCTCCATTAAGTGGCCTGCCAGAGCCTCCCCGTGCATGGGACATTAATGTTTTTCACATCGAGCTAATATCGTTACCCGGCGGCGCGGTAACATGTGGTGTCGTCTTGAAATCTCCTCCCGCTCCTCGCCCCGCACACGCGTGTGTGTACGCGAAAGCAGAACAGACGCCACCACTCCGCTTTTGTTTCTTTACACAAATTTCGTCATGTAGGTGCGATTACGGCAAATATTTACCCCCGGCACTCGGCAGGTGGAAATAAGCGAAACGACGAAGCCACCCCATGAGCCATCAAATAAAGTTGCGTGCGAGCGTGTCTGTCGCGCTCCGCGTACGCTCGATCTGGGTAAGTAGGCCAACCACCTCCGCCCGCATTGTGTGTTCGCTGGGGTTCCGGTCCAATCGGAGCGCTGTCAGTTGTCACATTCTGGAGTGACACATCCGCTCCCTGCGGGCGTCACTCACACGAGTGCATCCCCCGCCGGTGTGGCATGCGAATTCTTGGGACTTCCGAATATTGGAAAGTGCATTCCACCGTACTGTTCAGACTGGTGGATCGTGTCCATTTGCGTGTGCGGAATGGCGCACGAATGTGCTTCGAATCGACGCGTTCCGTGCCAAAAATAAGACGAGAGTCATCAGTCGTTTGGGGTAATTATGCTGAGCTGCACATTCATTCGCACGTCTGTGGACGTCTGTTGTGGTTTGGACGCCGAAATTGCTGTTTGCTCGGAGGCTGTTGACGGAATTAGACCGCTGACCAGCGATGCTCGTTCGAAAATTAGTTTTCAATGAATTTGGAATGGCAATGGTCATGAGTTGGATTGGATGCGAGCAATGCTGTTTCATCAACGCGGGAAATGGTTTGCATTCTGCTCATGTGAACCGTGCTGCTTCTTGTGGAAATGCTTGTCAAAGATAATCGAAATGGGTGACAACCTGGAGTCTAGATATGAAACAAAACGACTGGCTATCATTTTTTTTTACAATTTGCGAGTGCTCAGGGGATGGCTAATATCCTTAAGTGTCCGGGGTCAAGACACAGCACGGGCCAAAGGTGTAGAGGGAGAAAGGGAGAGGAGGTACCTGTGCACATTGGTCTTAAACATCTGCGGGTTGTAGTCTGTGGGATATATTAGGCTGGGAAGAGCATTCCATATTCGCGCAGTGCGGCTGAAGAACGAGTCTATGAATTTAACTGTGCGCCCGAAAGTAGGCTTAATAGTATACTGATGGGCATTTCTCGCGAGACGGGTATTGCGGGTGAATTCATGGAGAGGAGGAATCATGCCGCAGTAACCTCGGCTTGGAGATTCTTCTGAATTTCTGAACAGGTTTCAAGGCTTGTCGTAATGTCATTCAATTCAAGACGTCCGATGCTAGGGCTTTTATTGCCACTTGGCTGTCGGAAGAATTGGGATCAATTTATTGTGGAAGTCGACGTGAAGCCTGCGGGCTTCGTCTTGCTTTTATCGGCCCCCCCAGCTAATTGTAAGACCCTTCGTCGAAGTCTTGAACAGAAAGTCTGTTGTTGCAATCACCGTGGTAAATGTCGCAGAGCCTCCTGCACCGTCTAGAGGCTCGGAGTTAAGGACTATTCGGGCCTTAGGCTCTGGCTAGCCTCATGTCGCTCTGACTCGGAGTTAAGGACTCTTCGGGCCTTAGGCTATGGCTAGCTTCATGTCGCTCTGACTCGGAGTTAAGGACTCTTCGGGCCTTAGGCTCTGGCTAGCCTCATGTCGCTCTGACTCGGAGTTAAGGACTCTTCGGGCCTTAGGCTATGGCTAGCTTCATGTCGCTCTGACTCGGAGTTAAGGCCTCTTCGGGCCGTAGGCTCTGGCTAGCCTCATGTCGCTCTGACTCGGAGTTAAGGCCTCTTCGGGCCTTAGGCTCTGGCTAGCCTCATGTCGCTCTGACTCGGAGTTAAGGCCTCTTCGGGCCGTAGGCTCTGGCTAGCCTCATGTCGCTCTGACTCGGAGTTAAGGCCTCTTCGGGCCTTAGGCTCTGGCTAGCCTCATGTCGCTCTGACTCGGAGTTAAGGACTCTTCGGGCCTTAGGCTCTGGCTAGCCTCATGTCGCTCTGACTCGGAGTTAAGGACTCTTCGGGCCTTAGGCTATGGCTAGCTTCATGTCGCTCTGACTCGGAGTTAAGGCCTCTTCGGGCCGTAGGCTCTGGCTAGCCTCATGTCGCTCTGACTCGGAGTTAAGGCCTCTTCGGGCCTTAGGCTCTGGCTAGCCTCATGTCGCTCTGACTCGGAGTTAAGGACTCTTCGGGCCGTAGGCTCTGGCTAGCCTCATGTCGCTCTGACTCGGAGTTAAGGACTCTTCGGGCCGTAGGCTCTGGCTAGCCTCATGTCGCTCTGACTCGGAGTTAAGGCCTCTTCGGGTCGTAGGCTCTGGCTGGACTCATGTCGCTCTGACTCGGATTCAAGAACTGTTCGGGCCGTAGGCTCTGGCTGGACTGAAGGCGCTCTGCAGCCACTGCACCTGGCTAGCCTCATGTCGCTCTGCAGCCACTGAACTTGTCCCTGTACTCGCCCTCTGTGCGGACAAGAAAATATTCCACCCTCAGGCGTAGTTTGTAATCGCTGGATTCTTTCTACAGATTTTCAGCTTGAACTGGAATGTCGATGAAATCCTGCCCAACCATCATAGAACCTTCAGTCGATCGCCCGAGTGTGTACTCCGAGCATGGTCCCTTGCGAAGCAAAAGCAATTATCGTTTCAAAGCAATTGTGTCTCACCGCAGGGGGCTATCTCTGTCTGTGCCTCGGCAGGTTATCGACAAAGCAGACAACAATTTATTCAAAAGTTCAAGCTCAAACGACAACCGCCGGCAAGCAGTTATTCACCCCGAACACAGACGCGACGTCGTCATCGTCCCTCCCCCCCACGCACAAGGAGGTTCCTTCAACTTTCTCCCACATAGAACAAATAACTTGCTGCTTTGACTGACAGCCACCCCTCGATGTCTAATAATAACTCACTGAAAGGACATGTCTTTCCATTTAAATCAATTGGCTTTGTGTATCCCCCCACCCCCCCCCCCCCCACCCACACAGGGTGAGTGGGAAAAAAATGTAAAATCAGGGCAACTACCTACAAATATTTCCACTTTGAGACCTTGTGCCCCCCTCCACGCCCGATTTTTTGTCCAATTTCCTAATCGAAAGCTTTTCGGGATGATGTTCTAAAAATAAGCAAACACACACTCCGAGGGACTAATGGGCGGCCGTAGTTCAGAGGTCCTTCGAAGGTGTGTGATGGCTTTTTGAAAGGAAATCACTGCCGGCCGCAACGCTGGCCCCCCACGGATCCATCATATCGATTCCTTCTCATCTCACTATCGTCCGAGGCACACTTACGCTCAAAAGTTGATACACACCAGCCGCGTGGCCAAGGCAATCAATCAAAACGAACAAAAAAGCAAAATGGAACTTGTCACTTCGACCTGAAATTAATTTATCAAATGATGAAGGCGGTGGGGGAGGCACGTGTGTGTATCTCAGCCGAACGACGGCGACGCGTCTCATCTGGGGGTGGTCGCCTCTATTTGCCTCGTTATTCAACTTTCTAGTTCGGATCAACGTCCAGTGGGAGTTGGCGGCGGCTCGGCGTCGTCGGACTGCGTTGGCCAAGACGCCAAGCGCCGTAATCGGGACGGTGAGCTTGTGATGTTTATTTAAGTGCGCTTATTCGTAACTTTTGGTGCTCCTTCTTGCTCCGTGCTGCTGGTGACGCGAGCGACACGTTGCCCTCGTCATAAACAATGGCAATTGTCATTGCGTCTGACTGATGCCCCGGGTGTCGTGAGAGTCCTGCCTGTTGCCCGGCGGACAAATTAGATTTAATTTCCGGCCGATTAGGATTCGTGGGGGCCGTCCTTCGGCCGAGTTCGGTGTGTGTCCAAATACTCATTAATTTCCAACGAACTCGGTAATTATTCCGTGCGCCGTGTTTCCATGATTGATGTCGGACGTCTGTGTGTCAACTCTGAACTTTGCAGGGTGCTCGCCGGCGCCCGTTTCCCCTCGACGGAGAGGAACTGTTTGTGCGTCATTTAGTCAGATATACACGGAGTGATTACCTCTTATTATACGTTGCGCCGTCGGTCGCCAGTTGGGACTGGGGGGTAGTTTGATCTGGAGTTTATTGAAAAGATCAGAGTCAGGGCGGGGTCTTGAGTTTCAGAGTTCCGAAACTTTCGATGTGGGTTAATTGTTGGCTTCCACTGTTTGTGCTTGTGTCTTGGAAAGATTGGAGGCCACACGCTTGTGCGACATTTGTGTTGAATTATTCGTCACTCATTAGGAATTCATAATCCCCTGGTATGACATCCATAAGCTCCGTGTAAGCTCTTGATGATGCGACCCACAGTAGTCGAATGGGTTCATAAAGTCACTGTTGCCCGGATGTGGGTTCAAACTGGCCGTCTTCACCCACACTTGTCCTACGGTCCTACGGTCTTGGCGCCAATTTGGTTGGGCACAGCTACGCACCCAAATACCGCATTGAGGGTGATCAGATCAGAACGACGCACTGTGGGGTATTTGACTGCAAAACATGGCATAAAACCTCTAGGGGTGCAGAACAGGACAGCGTCTTATGGTTTCCAGAATGTTTTTTCCTGCAACTACAAGCGTATTTGGTGTGTTGTTGGGCAGGTGGAAAGTGGGTTGCGTGGGGGTGGGTGGTGGGAGAAGGAAGAACATATTTCTTTTTTTAGTTTTCAGTGCGTATTATATCTTAACTGTATCTTAAAGCAGGCTTAGCCGATACTGATTTGGCGCTACAATCCGGGGTGGACCTGGGCCTCAACCAACAAGCCTCTCTAGCTAGCACGGTCTCTGGCTAGCTGCCTCCAGTGTCGCACGCCAAGTTGGTTGAGGTCCTTCTCCACCTGGGTGCGTCACCTTAAACGCGGGCGTCCTCTGCGTTGTCCCACGGGTTCGGAGCCGAAGACTCTTCGGGCCGGAGCTGAGTTGTCCATACGCTCTACATGGCCTAGCCATCTTAGGCATTGGATCCGAAGTTCGTTGCAGCGTTGCTTTGTAGGCTTCACGCTTCGGTGCAAGTGCCAGTCTACACTCGTTGTCAAACCATTGGTTTTTTCTAGGTGGTGCCGTAAAACCCGGCACATCAGTGGCAGCATCTTTGACGGCTTCTTGACAACGCCTCCAATCTTCTTCGATTGTTTGCGCAGGTGGCGACGAACTTAGAGAGAGATTCCGGGACACTCGATCGGCAAAGATCCTAGCAGTCCGTTGCGATTGTAGCTTTCCGACGTCAAACCGTGGTGTCCTTTCTCGACTCCGTTGATCTCTTGATATCCGAGTTCTTACCTTGGCTACAACAAGGAAATGGTTCAAGTCGATGTTGGCTCCTCGGAACGTTCGGACATCAACAAGGCTGGAGGAGTGTCTGACGTCGATCGCAACATGATCAATCTGGTTGACGGTTGATTGATCAGGGGACCGTCAGGTTCCTATATGGATGTTGAGGTGTGGGAACCGCGTGCTAGCTACATAGAGATTACGTCCCGTGGCAAACTCCACCAGCCTGAGTCCGTTGTCGGACGTGGTGTCGTGCAGGCTGTGTTTCGCGATGACTTTGACAAAGATGTCTTCCTTACAAAGCCTTGCATTGAAGTCTCCTAGAACGATCTTCGTGTCGAAGCTGGGGCACTGATTGTAAGTCCGTTCTAAGAGATCATAGAAGTCGTCCTTGCTGTTGTCATCTTTGTTCTCTGTCGGGGCGTGGGCGCAAATCAGGCTGATGTTGCCGAATTTAGCCTCGATGCGGATTGCTATGAGGCGTTCGCTTATGTATTTAAAGCTTAAGACTTTTTGCCTAAGTCTGCCTCGAACCAAAAACCCGCATCCGAACAAGCGCAGCCTTCGCTCTTTGTAGCAATCGCCGAAGTATATATCGCAGTTTCTCATCCTCTTTTTGCCAGGCCCATTCTACCGCTCTTCCTGGATTGCGGTGATGTCTGCTTTGTAGCAGTCCAGGGCCTCCGCGAGTTCTTCGGCTGCACGTGGTCTGTTAAGGGACCTAACATTCCACATGTAGAACCGAAAATCGTTGTCCTTGTGTCGTTTGCTGGAGTCGTCAACATTAATTCCGTACGTATCCGAGGCAGTTGGTTGTCTCTGAACCATACAATTTTTACGTGGTGACGGGGTTAACCTCACGCACAACCCCCAACTGGGAGACCTGGCCCCATTTTTTAACCCTCGGGCGGAGGGTCCGGTTTTATCCGGAGTCGGTAACCTCGCTGAGGCTGTGAGCGCCGCCGTTGTCCCTAAAACTATTGGGATCTTCCGCCGCCATCTCAATTCCAAGGCCCCGACCTGGCCTTGAAACAACCTTCTAGACCCGTGCTCCGAAAATGTCGAAGTAGCTTTAGAAGGATTGCGCACCAGGTAGCTCCTTCTGACTCGAGTTTCGGTAGCCGCCGTTGGCCAGACAATTTTGGAGCTCCTCCGATGCCATCCATAAAGAGAGTTGAGCTCTGGTACAGGCACACTCTCCCCCCTCTCTCGTCTGCAGCCGCCAACGACGTCCCACGGGGGTTGGTTACCCCATCATCGATCGAAGGTTTTCGGCTGTCAGATTTCACCTCATGGAGGTGAGAGTAGGAGTTCGCTGATAGAGGCTAAGTGCAGACGCATGTGCCTGCATGAGACGCCATATCAACGCTTTGAAATTGTCATGGATTAAATAATAAAGCGCGTTGCTACGAATACAGCCGACTCCGCTTATTTGCAACACAAAAAATGCAGAAAATGTGTTGCAACTACGCGGAGTCTTCATATAAACGATGTTCGGATATAGGCAACTTTGTTGTTACGTGATAAATTTCTTGTTGCATATAACCGAAAGTTTCGTTTAAGCGGAGGGCATACAAGCGGAGGCGAGTGTATTCAAAAAATGGTGCCAAAACCTTTTTCACAGAATTCTGTACAAAGTTGCCAAAGACATCAGCGCTCTATCTTTTACCATTTAAGAGCCTAAAAAAGGACAATGAAAGAAACACCCTTTAGTGGAAAAACAGAACACCAACGATTACAGAGATTCTTTACCAATTTTATTTTTTGGCACGTGGCAGGACTCGTTGGTCGCACGGCTACAGCAAAAGTCTCAAAACATGATGGCTTCCAGGCTTTCAAAATATTTTGTAATTTTTGCATGTCAGCTGATGTAAAACTTGACAAGTTATTATTATTTTTTTTTTATTTATTTATTTGGTGGCACCCAACATTGTTTATTTTTTAAATACAATTTTAGGGATACAAAGATTGGAAAACCTTCATTAAAACAAAATCCGCTGGGGGAAGAGAGAAGCGGTTTCAACACTTGATTTCAAAATATATTATTGAGTGAGGAGATACGAAATAAAATAATTTACATGTAGAAATATAAAGGACATAAAAAACAAATAGAAGTAAATAAGTGAACAAATAAATAAATAAATAAATAAATAAATAAATAAGGAAATAAATAAATAAATAAATAAATAAATAAATAACTAACTAAGTAAATGAATAAATAAATAAATAAACAAATAATTGAACAAATAAATAACTAAATAAATAAATAAAAAAAAAATATAACTATGTTTATTAATAAATAAGGATATATATAAAAATAAATAAATTATCTTACACTCATTATGAGACTAAGTTTGAAATCAAGTCGTTGTTGGACAAAGAACAAGAGATGTTATGTTGATGGTTTAGTTTTTCAATTCTATCTGAAACCATTTCAATATTAGCCGTTTTGTGAAGTTCCTCTGTTGAGAAAAACCAGGGTAGATTCAGCATCATTTTCAGGAATTTGTTTTGAGTTATTTGGAGTTTAAGAAGATGGCTTTTTGCACACTTACCCCAGACACGAGGATCCATAGAACATTATTGCTTGGAATTTTGCTTTAAAAATTGTTAATTTGTTGGCGTCGCTCAGTTTTGAATTTCGGCATATAAATGGATAGAGAACTCTTGTCGTCAAATTAACATTTTTTATTACTTCTTGAACATGAAGATTGAATGTTAATCTCTTATCCAAGTATATACCAAGATATTTACTATGCGATTTCCACTCAATTTGAGTACCGTTGATTTGAAGGTTGTTGCTTGTAAGGAAACAGGCTTTTCTTTTACGAGTGAAAAAGATAGCCTGAGTCTTAGAAGCATTAATGTTTATTTTCCAATCACGACAATATACTTCAACAGCATATAAACCAGATTGCAAATTGGTTTCAACTTTGAAACCAATGGCATCTGAAGAATAAATGCAAGTATCGTTGGAAAATAAGGCAATATTACAGTTTGTCAAGTTGGGGAAATCGGAAGTATAAATGTTAAAGAGGACTGGAGCAAGTACAGATCCTTGTGGAACACCTGCATTAATCAAATGACTGTCTGAAAGACTTTTATTGATGGATACCTTGAAACTACGGGAACACAAGAACGATTGGACAATTTTAACAATATACAAAGGACAATTACTGTTGACCCCTATTTTCCACTTTGATTGAAAAATTCCGAGAAAACGGAGGAAATGCCTCCCCCTGGCATCGCTGTTTACGTCCGCTACTCAAGAGTGAGGATGTCATTTGTGAGCTTCAGTCGTTTGGGCATACCAGAGATTACAAGCAATCACGGCGTTTTATTGCGAAAAAATATACTTCAAAGGTACGTCCTAGAAGGACGATCCACCACCAAGGCTAGACTTGATCTGCGACTCAATTCCCCGTAGAAATCACCACCGACTGGCGGTCTCATAAAACAGAGCTCTCCTCGTGGGAGTGACATAAAAACAACTCAATTAGAACCGTGCCCGCCTCAATCCTCAATTTTCGACAACGCGTCCAACTATACACAGTCGGGCAGCGTTCTAAGCTGGCTTTGATACATTTTCATGTGACAGGCGGCCTCAAAGTACTTGCACCCGTCCGGCCATCAAACATTTCCTAAATTCTCTTTTTACCCACCACATCAGCGCTGTTGTCAACAGTCTTAAGTTCGACATCACTTGATATTCACTAACCAGTGCCACCTGTGTGCAGGGCAGGTGGTGTATCGTGTAATCCCCTGAGTGTGCCTGGGACAGTGTGTACCGAAGTGTTGCGCTTCAGCGTCAAGTGTCTATCAACTTTCACCTGCAGTCAGTTGACACGTCCACATGTCACTGTCGTCCTCCGCAGACACACACTGGCCATTGTTGATGCATCAGCTGCCAATCGACAGCCAGTATGACAGTCCCCATCGAAGCCGAAAGGGAACATGATGCCAATCGAGGCATGACACGTGACACAAGTGTCAAGCGTGTCCCAGTCCCCGTCAATGGCTAAGAAACCACGTAATTGACTTCGTTAAGTGCCGAGCTATGGATTAAAACCTGGCGACGTCAGGCATTCAATTAGAGCACATTCAAGAGTCTAAGTTATTCCACATTACTGGGGAATCTGTTCTGCGCGCCCTCTGACGCCCCTCCCCTCTTTGACCCGGCACCCAAGCACCGCGGTGCACTGGCGCTAATGCGATTCTCATTAGGACTCGAATGGAGTGGCGTAGTTGCACGCAGGCACCAAGGTCACGGGGAGATCGCCAAGACGTCTTGAAGGAGGACGTAATTCCGCTCGGTGGAATTCTCTTCGTGGATTTGCCGGGACCCAGTTACGTGATGGCTTCGGCGGATACATAAATTGCACGGTGGTTAGCTGGCTGCTGGGGACGGCCTTCGTCGTGGGGTTCCACGATGGCGCGTCCAGTGATTAGAGGGATTTGTTTCATTTTGATTAGTTTGCTGAGCTGAATTGTTTAACGCCGTCTTCTGTTGTTGCACGGGCGAGGGTGGGGCTGAATTGGGGGCGTAATTGGATTGGGAAGCTTTAATTCCTTCTCGGGCGGCGTTACATGCTTCGTGAGCCATTAAATGGAACTCATTTAGTCGAACGCATGATATGCACCGCTCGGCGAATTTCGTGGCATGTCAAAGGTTACGGGACCTCGCAGAGGTGGGTTGTAAAACAAGAGGGTGGTGTGTGGAGATAATTTGAATTTCGTGTGATTGCAGTCGTTACCCAGATAAAGGGGCGAACAATGGGAGTGACATATGGAAATGAAGGCAAAGTTAATCGAAGTCCAAGCGCTGATACACAGTGAGTCCTTTTTTTGTGGTCGTTGGGCTCGCTGTGAGGGGCTGTTACGTACGAAAACTCATGAGTTCATGCCTTCCAATATACACATCGACATTAACTAGTTCAGAAGTCGGAACGTAGGAAATAGGCAGACGTCAGGCTTCCAGTTGAGCTTGGAATCCGGTGTACATCCAAACATCCAAAAGGTCATTTTGGGCTTAAGACCCCACCTTCTACCGAAAGTTTTACTGCAGGCATAGAAAGCTGCACTTGCTTTCTTAACCCGGATTTCTACGACAGGCTTCCAGTTGAGATTGGGATCCAGAAAAACATCCAAGTAGGAGGGACTAATGCTGTTGAGCCGAGGAAACTTAAAAGTTGGGATCAGGTCTTCTTGGTGAACAGCATCAGTTCCGTTTTTGTAGGATTCACGTTCAGGCCACAGTCTGTTGGCCAAGAGTGAAGTGTTCTAAATAGAGCCCCTCTGTGATTTCGCCCATCACTTCAGGGAAACATCCCAGATAGTAGGAGACCAGATGCAAGGGTCTTCCTTGCATTCTAACTCAACGAGAAGGTAATTTATTCTTATCAGCTGTAAGAGAGGTGAGATAACCCCGCCTTGAGGTGCACCCCGGTTGCTTGGATGATCGCAATCCACTGCGGGACGAGACTCTCTAATCCCAAGGCAGAGAGAGGCTTTTCGATGGAGTTGGTTGTTATTACAGGCAGCTTCGATGTCTAAGAAGGCAGCAAGGGTGTATTCTTTGAAGTAGATAGATCTCACCACGGTACGCACCACCGCGTCTTTTTGGATTTGACCTTGAGGTAGGCGGGCTGAGACTTTGCCGGGCTTGCTTTCAGAAGCCCTCGAATGTGCGAATCACGCGTTCGAGTGTTATAAGCAGTAAGGGTTCTCGTTTGGGTTCTAGGCCTCAGCAACGTAGAGGAAAATGAGACTTCCGACGAACTCGCTAAGCAAGGAGCTTCCGGCAAACGCCCACACTAAAATGGTGAGCCCCCAAATTAACCAACTCAAAAAAAATCACCATCTAACAACACTTCCTGTCCTTAGCTAGTAGAAGGTGGACTAGGACATCCGAGCATAAATTCTCTAGGAAAACCTGGCCCTCCTACATGAAGGGAAAGACTGGCAACCTCCTCAAAATAAATCGCTACGAAAGAGCTACTGTCGTGGCTGTAAGCACAGGGCACTAGCCCATAGGCACCCATGTGGCTAGACTCGGAATTCCGTTCAACCCACATTGCGCAGTTGCCTCGACACTTACTCAGAGGGAAGTCTGCTTCTCTTTCTATGTGATTGTCCGGCATTTGCCAAACAAAAACATATCGCGTTCAGCAAACCTTTCCTTAGAGACCTCTCCGAGATCCCTAATCAAAGTCTGTCGAACATAATCAAATTCCTAAACTTCAGATGTTGGATTAAGCTAATCTAAGCAACTCAGGTCTACGACGTGTGGGTTTGAAATGGCGCACTTGTAAACTGGTTGTTCCCAAACGAATAGCCACTTAAACCAACCAAACGCGCCCTGACATAAGGCCGTAAGACCGTGGCTCATTTAAACCTCTGTGTTTGATCCATAGTGCCCTTGTTACGAAACCAAAACCATCCAGATGAGCTCAACCGGAAGAAGTTTGCTTTAGACGATTGGATGGCGCAGTTAACCAACTTGTTACACCAATTTTTGCAACTTCGAGCGACCTCTTGCGGGAAGGTGCCTCACCAGTCGTGGCAAAAGGCCGTGGTCTTGTGGGTGGTTATTCTTAAACGCGATTGACCCATCCACCAACTTTTGAGTCACAACGATAAGTCCGATTTTTAATTTGCTACACAAATTTGATTAACTTATAACTACATTGGCTTAACCTAACTTAAAACCAGAGATAAGGGGTAATAGAGATGTCTAACTTCGGCCATTTTTTCCCCTACTCCACACCGGAGAAAAATGCAAAAGCATTTGTATTCCCTTGTACTTCACAAATACATGGATCCACCACGCCATGGCGGCCGATTCGTGGGTTTTAGTGGAAACAAGGGCGGTAGATATCTGAATTTGCCCACAATCCATTAACGAGCCATGTAACATGCATGGTGAGTTGACTCGTATTTTTTAAACAATTTTCTTACATTGTAACATGGACTTTCGTGAATAAAAACATATTCTAAAGGGGTCGCGGGGGTAAACCACACACGAGAAATCTCCAGGCAACGACTCTAACTCAGCAGGGGTTATTCACAAGCGTAACCAGTCGAGCTTATGGACTGGGTCCAACCATCTCATCCTGGTTCTGCCAAGTGGTCGCCTACCTGATGGAATCGCATTCAAGGCCCGCCTCGGAAGTCGTGATGGTGGGGACACGAAGCATAGCTCTCTCCGTTCGGAGAAGCGGAGAAATTTCTCACCCTACCCCGGCGAGTAATCCGCACAACGAAGCACGAAGAAATCTCATCTTAGCCGCTTGCATTCGCGATCTTATTCTTTCGGCCATTACCCAAATTTTGGGTCCATATATCAGAGTTACTGAGTTGGAAACTGCTAACATGGCCTTCACATTACAGATCTCCCAAGCTGTGTCAAAACTGACCCAGCTTGACCAATCCTACAGGAAAGTTCAGCATTACTCCTCCCATCACTCGTGAAGAAGACCCCGAGATACTTAAACTTCTCCACCTGCTTCAATGGGACTCCACTGACATGTACAGTGCATTGAACAGGCCATAAACTCTGAGTTGTCCACATTAACCTTCATCCCAGAATCAGCACAAACCAATCGAGTGCTCGCTGGAGTTCTGTCTGGGAAGATGTGCGGATAACTTAGTCATCCGCAAAAAGAAGATGACTTACCTTCAGCGGTATCTTGTTTATCAAAATCTCAGTAACAATGGTGATCTTTCAAGCGACTTGCTGCTGAGAAGGTTGCAAGGCCAGCCAGTGCAGATTCTGAGTTCTCGTCGGTTAGTCGATTGCTGACAAATTACTTCCCCATGAAGGGAAATGATCTTATTAAGTATCCTTAAATAATATAATAATAATGTGGGTGGCGCTACAATCCGAGGCGGACCTGGGCCTAGCTTCTCAGCAACCACTCGTGTTGAGCGTGCTATTGTTCTCTCACGCGTGGAAGGGACCTACAGTTTAATGCCGACTCCGAACGGCGAATTTGAGAAGCTTTTTCTAGACAGGAATACTCTTTGAGCATTGTCAGTGATTCGAAAGAGGTGGAGCCGTGAAAATATGAAAGGTGGTAAATTCGGGTATCGAACCTGGCACCCTCTGCGTAGGAGTCGACGCACTTACCCACTACGCCACGGCGACCCAGTCGTATATATACTATACCTCTATTAGGCGTGTTTTTTTTTGCAAGCGTATATACGCTTAAATTATATTTGCAAAAAAGAAACGATCATCAGCGCTTAATAGTTCATCATAAAAACTTGGCACCACCGACGACATTAATGACATTTGTGGAATCATTTAAGGTGATGGTTGATCGTTAATGGTCACAATCCTCGGTTTACGATTGTGTAAAATGAAAAAATAATAATAATTAATTATTATCAATTTAAACACATTTTGAAACAATGCAAAGAATCGATTACGAAACACGCTGGGTATACCAAGAGATGCAAACTTATGGACGCAAAATCATTTCAAAATTATTCAATACATCAACCACCCCTACACATGTACAAAAATACATGAGAAAATGCTTTTAGGCGCATAATATTGTCAATACGTACATAAACCCAATGAATGAATGAATAAATTCAGGGATGAATTATAGATAACACACAGGAAATAATGATTGGAAGCATTGTATTTATGATGAGTAACTTAAGCGGATAAAGGATTTGTTGTTAGTGTATTTTACATGCAAATTGAAATTTAAGTTTGCAAAAAAACACACCTATTTTAGCTTCTGCAGCAACCACTCGCACTGTGCACGCTATTGTTCTCTCACGAGTGAACAAGACCAACCATTTTTTGTCGACTCCGAACGGCCAATTTTGACAAGCTTTTTGAACAGTGTCATTGACTCAAAAGAGGTGTGGCCTTTCGACAAGATTATCTTAGAGAAATTGGAACAGGCTGGTGGAAGCTCGGACCTCTTCAAGGACGGTGGATGTTTGTCGTCAAATATCTTCTTCTTCTTCTGGTGGCGCTACAGTCCGGGGTGGAACTGGGCCTCAACCAGCAAACCTCTCCAGTCGACATGATCCTTAGCCAGCTGTCTCCAACTGCGCACACCAAGTGGGTTGAGATCATTCTCCACTTCGGTGCGCCATCGGTTCCGTGGCGTCCTCTATTGCGTTGTCCCACTGGTTCGGAGTCGAAGACTCTTCGGGCTGGAGCAGTGTTGTCCGTGCCATCTTAGGCGTTGAATCCGTAGACGCCTGACTAGGCTCATGTAGCTGTACAGCCCGTACAGTTCGTGGTTGACTCTTCTCCTCCAGAAACCGTCAACGCAGACAGGACCAAAGATTGAACGCAGAACTTTTCTCTCGAAGAGACCAAGAACTTACTCATCCGCTTTTGAGATTGCCCATGCCTCCATGCCGTACAGCAGCACTGGGATGATCAAGGTCTTGTATAAGGTCAGCTTGGTCCTTCGAGAGATGGCTCTACTACTCAATTGCCTCTTGAGCCCAAAGAAACAGCGATTGGCAAGAGTTACTCTGCGTTTGATCCCGGAACTGATGTTGCTTATACTATTTACAGCGACGTTAAGGTACCGGAAGTCCTTGACTACCTCGCAGTTATAGCTGCCCATTGTGACGCTCTGTCCAAGACGTCGATGTTGTGTGTCCTTTCTTGATGACAGCATAAAGTTCGTTTTACCCTCATTCACCCCTAGACCCATTTTAGCCGCTATCGCCTCAATGCCAGCAAACGCTTCATTGACGGCTCACTGCGTTCGACCAATCACGTCAATGTCGTCCGCGTATGCTAGCAGTTTTACGGACTTCTGGAAGATCGTGCCTCTAGTGTTGGCGTGTGAGTCTTCCACGATCTTCTCCAGGATGACGTTAAAGAAGTCACATGACAGCGCGTCGCCTTGTCTAAGATCTTTTTTTTGTCATTGAAGGTCTCGATGAGTTCGTTACCGACGTTGATGGAGCAGCGAGAATTCTCCTTCGTCATCCTGCACAACCTGATGAGTTTGGCAGGAATGTCAAAACTAGACATGCCGTTGTATAGCTCGTCCCTATGCACGCTGTCATATGCGGCCTTGAAATCAACGAACAGATAGTAGGTGTCGATCTGCATCTCTTGGGTCTTTTCCAGGATCTGCCGTAGTGTGAAGATCTGGTCGATGGTGGACTTCCCCGGCCTGAAACCTCACTGATAAGGACCTATCAGGTTGTTGACGAATGGCTTCAGGCGCTCACACAAAACTGCAGAAAGGATCTTATAGGCGATGTTAAGGAGACTTACCCCTAGGTAGTTGGCGCGGTACTTTCTTGTGGATCGGGCAAGGGATACTGAGATTCCACTCGTCGGGCATGCTTTCCTCCGACCATATCTTACAGATGAGTTGGTGCATGTACCAGCACATCTCCAGCTGCCTTAAACAGTTCCGCAGACAGTCCGTCTGCACCGGCAGCTTTATTCGACTTTAGTCTCGATATCGCTGTCTTGACTTCGTCTAGGTCGGGGGGACGGTATTCTCGTCGATCATCGTTAAGTGCGTTGAGTGGAACATTCTGCCTGACAGCGGTATTGGAGTCTTCCTCGCCATTTAACAGTCTACAGAAATGATCTTTCCAGATTCTCAGTATCAACTGCAAATCTACTACGAATTGTCCCTCTGCGTCACGACAGGCTTCTGTCCGAATTTTGAATCCATTGGCTGGTTGTTTTACCCGTTGGTAGAACTTTCGAACATCATTTCTGCCGTAACACCTCTCCATTTCCTCGATCGCGCGAGTAACGTAAACACCGTCAGCACTTCCACAATTCTAGGAAATATTGTTGTGTTGACATTTTTTCCGAGCATATGCATCGCAGAGTCGCCATGTCATCTGATCCCGTCTGGACAGATCGTGCAACTCTGCTGAAGCATGCATTTATGTACCACACTCAGTTTGAAAACTCGTCTCATGTCGTCTGGTCTCGTTATTCGCGTTTCTCATGCTCTTTCTTTTTCTTTTTGAGACGACGGTGCTCTTCCTTTGTTTTAAGTTCGTAGAGCTCACGGACCGCTCGCGTCCTTCTGTCCAGTATCGCCTTGTATGCTGCTTGCTTCGCTGAATTTGCCTGCCAGCACTCGCTGTCAAACCAGGGGTTTTTTGGGTGGCGTTTTAAATCCCGGCACATCAGAAGCAGCTTCTCTGATGGCGTCTTGACAACGGTTGTCGTCAAATATCTATCACACCGAGTTGCAGTGGGTTGACATTCAGAGTAAACAGCATCATCAAGGTCTGCATATCTTGAACGAAAGCGTGTAAACCAACGCTGACAAGTGTCAGCAGCTATAGTTCACGCGTTCTACATTACATAGCCTCAGCGACTAAGCCGCTAAGTTGATACCCCGTCAGACCGCGGCCCGCTGGTCCAAACGACCTTAAATTTGCAATCGATGGGCCTACTGTCTTAAGGATACCCGTAAATCAATGCCGCCGAAGAATCCACCAAGCGTTTCAAAATCATCCTCAATCAACAATCAATTCATTGGCAATCCAATTTGCCAGGCATTATTGAAATCTGTGAACCCCGAGATTTGCTTGCGCATTCATCGCACGCAAATTCGTGTCAGGCAGAGAAAGGGAGGCAAAAACAAAACAACTTGTTTGCCAAGATTACCATAGAGGCCCGGTGCTCCCTGCCAGCAGAGGACGACAACGCCGACGTCAGTGAACCCAGCCACATCACACATACAGCCCGACACGAGAGGCAAAGCGAAAGTTAGTCAATGCCCATCAACCCTGCGGGGGTTTTCGGTGAGCTTTGCTCAAGTGGTTCACTCAGCTCCTGCAGGGCGCCGTGTGTACCTTGTTTCGCATGAAGAGCTACGCATCTTCCGACGAGAGGTGAGCATGTGGCCAGCTTACGAATCGGTTGCCCTCAAACAAGCCGGCAACCCTGGCAACTACTTCAATGGCGTGTCACTGCGGTTGTCTTCACCGAAAGTATCCAATTCAGAGGGAAACTGTCGTGCGCCATTGATTCATTCACTCATTGCTCGGCTAATGGATGTCACTCTGTATCCCTGCCTCCCACACAGTCCCTTGTTTGCTCGTGGGTTGGCGCTGTATCCCTCAGTCAATAGGAATCCTCAGATTTTGAGTCGGCAAAGGACACAGCGATAATAGAAATTCGATAGAGGAATTATGTACCAAACTGATGGCTGACAGGAGGAGGTGCTCCATCGGCAACAGAACACGTTGCGAGGCGCTCCGCATCTCCGGCGGAGGCTAATCGACGCTGGCTCGTAGATCCACTTAATTAAGAGATAAATTCAATTTCGTCGGGTAATTGTATTAACTTTGGGGAACGCAAGACACACAATGAATTTGTGTTCGGGATTAATTGCATGTGAGTGAAAATAAATTGCTCTCACTTAGTGACGGGCGGGCGGGCAGGCCGGGGTCTCGGTGTGTCGGTGTGTCGGTGTATCGGGGATGCGTACGTCTAATCGAATTGGGAAGGTGTGGAGCGATAAAGATTGCGCTTAATCCGCAAGGGGATTTCGTGCGAGATCTACGGTTCACCTGGCACCGCAACCCGTGGGTGGAGAGAGGTCCTTCGGTGCTTGCTCGAGGGGATGAAATATGATGGCGCACTGGAGAGAGCCACTATTTCGGCACAATTTCAATTGATTTTGTGTTGGCGTGTGACTTCGACGAGGAACGAAAAGAGATTTGCTATAGAGACGCTGCGCGCTCTACGAAAGGAGGAGAGCCGGAATCTCAAGAAGAAAAATTAAAGGTGATGTGAAGCGATCTACCAAACAGATGAATGGGTGCTACGACAGGAATGACATCCGAAAGTCTTACAAAAAGGCGAGGCAAGCCAAAGGGACCCAAGCAACTGGTACTAGAGACACAGACGATACTGAACATTTCGAGGAATCAGGCGGTCAGACGGAGGTGAGAAATTAAATACCGCTGCCAGGCAGGATGTTCCACTGAAACTGGACGATGACCGACGAGAATAGATGAGCTCAAGATGGCGATGTAAAGACTGAAGTCTAAATAAGGCTGGCAGATTGGGTGGGTCCGCTTAACTGTTTCAGCCTATCGTTTGGTAGCTCCCATGAACCAGCTCGTCTGTAAGATATGGAAAAGGAAAGCATGCTCGCTGAGTTGAATTCCAGTATCCTTGGCCGCTCCACAGAAAACGAGACTCCCTGACGGCAATGTGAGTCTAGCTTAAATACGTTCCACATGAGGTTAGCAACCATATGGCGATTTATGACGTAGAACGACTACTTTGACGACTTTCATAATAAAGAAGTCATGGAGGCGTTTCGAGATAAGGCGTTGAACGACTCTCGTAACCGAGGTGCACTCGACGTCTTGGACATTCATCCACCGCGGCTCCCAAGTAAACAGGACGAACCTCATCAGTGATCAAACGCAGAGTAACTCTTGCCGACCGCTGCTTCAACTACCTCGGAGTCATAGCTGCCCATTGTCACAATGGCTCTGTCCAAGACGTCAATGTTATACGTTCTTTCTTAAGGATGATGCACCCCGACGACGGCATCAAGAGGAAATTAAAAATTAGAGCAGTCTCTAGAAGGACCAGAAAGTCGAAAAGTGTGCTTAACGTGAATACCCGGCCAATTATTGGCAAACTTCACGGTGGGCCTACCCACAATAACAGAGTCAAATCAAGCGTTGACCACCGCCCTGAGGAGGTATTCACCACCCCAGTAACAATTTAGTGACGCTTAAGGGCGACCACAAACCTTGCTGAGGGCGAGGCCTATCTAACACCTCTAGCATCCACAGATCCTGGATGTTATAGGATCTTAGGATGCTATATGCGCCCGCGTTTTTTGGGCAACCACAGCCACCATGATACTCCCACTAGGGGGCCTACCTCTTGATAGCACGGAAAAGAAATATCCTTTCCGGGGCCTGCTATCTCCCATGGTACCAGAATATAGCCTCTGGTCAGGCCTTCGCAACCGTGAGGTCACTTCTAGATAAGTGCCTTAACACTCAAGGCCTAGCAACCTTTTAGATGACGCACTTCGAATCAGTTAGTCGAGGCAGTGTCCAATGATCGAAATGCATCATCTACACAAAAATACAACACAAGACACCACAATTCTGCCCGGAAATCCCAACAAGGTCAGACCGAGGCATGCACTAACCAAATCGTTCCATTCCTCTAGAAGGACCAGCTGACTTCGAGTGATTTTTGGAAAACCCCAAGAAAATTGCACAAATATAGTCCTTACTTGAGCTGATACATCAAAATGCGCCATTTATCCTACGCGGCAGAACATCATGAAAAAGAGTTAAATATCGATACAGAGAGACAGTCAAACTCACACAACTCAAAGATCTAATGAGCTCTGCTTTGTACTCTAATGCTCTCTTGGAGTGTCATGTCGCACTTAATAGCATGGCTGAGAATACCTGAAAACCGCTGACAACAAAAAGGGGAATACAAAAGCCGGACATTCCCTTCATATGACATACCTATCGGTGGCTTCATGCACCCAGTGGCTACAACTAAAAGCTGGTCCACCATATGGTGCAAACAGCTCCTGCCACTTAAACCTAACCAAACCTACGGACAACCATGAGAGCCGTAAAACATTTCAAAGAAGTTCGCAAGCTACAACCGTAAAAGGGCAAAGGAAACTTTCGAGCAAAGCAAACCTGACCTTTAGGTACCATCTGGAGCACTCACTATCCACTCTTCACGCAGGTAACACCTACCCGAGGCCAAGGCATTACAGATAACTGCGTACATTGTGGACAGGCTAAAGAGACACTGGCGCCACTTCTACTCGCATATTCAGGCCTTGAACTAAGGCGACTCAAATGGTCAGCCATACTTCCAAATGTTACCAAATCTATTCAGAACATCAATTCAGGAGGAAATTGTTTCTCTTAGGATCTGCGACTGGATGCGTAGTTGGTGCCTGCCCCTGGTAAGCGGGGTCTCCGGTTAGAAACCCAGATACGCTTTTATCTGGTATTCAAGTCTGGTCCAGTCACTATCACTGGAGTGGTCAGTCAGTGGGTGTCACTGTGGGTGTCCCAATGGCCCTGGATACCTACCTACATACCTAGTATCTGATGGTAGCCTTTGGTTTAGCTGCTTTGCTTTCTTAGCGTTTCTCTCGCTAATTTACACCTGTTCATACCTAGCCTGCTCCAGGACACTAAAATGTCAAGCAGAGCATCTCCTTTAATTGATTTCAATTTACATCATTGCATGTGATTCACGAATCCGCAACTCCAGTCCTCTTAAAAATCAGTAGAAAAAAGTTGCGTATACGCCTGAGACGACATTTTTTTTTTCTTAAGATCCCTTGGAGATAATCTGTCACTTTTTGATGTTAGGGTTTTTAATCTTATTTTCTTGACAGCACGAGCGCCATTCATGATCACTTACCGTTGCCATGAGAACGGCACTTATTGCCCCAGTCTTGCCCTGTGGCGCGGAAGCATGGACAACCTCAAAAGCGGATGAAAAATTCAATGGACCCTTAAAGAGATCAGTTCTGCGTTCGAACTGTGGCCGAGTTATGCGTTGACGGCAATCGGAAGGGAAGATTCAATCACGAACTGTACATCGGCATGAGCCTAGTCAAGTGTCTATGGATCCAGCGGCTAACCCTGCTCTGGAGCGAATAGTCTTCGACTGTGGAACATCGCATCAGAGTACTACCGGGGTACGCATCTGTGTACGAAACTGGAGGCAGCTAGCCAAAGATCTCGCTAGTTAGGGAGCCTTGTTGTTTGAGGCCCAGGCCCACTGCGAACTGTAGGGCCAAAAACACGACGAACTGTCTATAAGATGTATACGCTTTCCAACAAGTATACGACACGCAGTGCCACACGAGAAAAAGCAAACAAACATGACTACCCTTCTTCGTCACTCACTAGTGGTTCAACCACCCTCTCTAAGCCCCGGTTGATAGCGCTCAATAAAGGGTAGGGTTCCGAGGAAGTCGACGCCCGAAAATCATCCGTGCCAATGGACCACATCATCATGCCGCCAAGACCTTCCTACTCCGCCCTTTGTTCGAGAGCCTGATCGTCATCGTAAGTGACCCACATCCCTTCATTTTACGCATACATCGCTGGCTGCTTCTGGAGATAAAGCTTCCTTAACCCGGATTGTGGCCGTTGCATTGCACTGAATTCATTGAATCCCAAAAAGCCAGTGAGCTCTCCCGCTTTGGCCGTCCCTGCAACTGGAGGTCCCACCTTATTCAGATTGGCGTCCTTAAGAGTGTAAGTTCGCCCATAAGCAGGCACTCCTCGGATGATCTTCTCAGCTGAACATACGTTCCGTCTTGTAGTATTTAATTGTGTCCGCGATGGTCGTACGGTATTCGTTACGTTCGGCCTTAAGAGGAGAATGGATGCTTGTAACATTCGTCTTGTGAAAATCGTAACCCAGTATAGAGACGAAAACCACTTTATCGCATATCTTCCTGGCCTCATAAGCGAGCTTGGTAGTCTCCAGGGAACCCGTCACTGTCACCGACAGCGAGCGGTTCCGAGGTTCGAGTCTCCGCTTCAGGGCCTTCAGCAGCGCTGTTAAAGATTTCTGATCGGATGTTAGCATCTGTGCTACGTTGGATACTCCCAATCAATGTCCATTCCATCGAACCCGTAGTACACTGGATACTGAAGCACACTGTTAGTGAATGCTTCTCTGCTAACAATCTGCTTTCGATTCAGCCATCTGTGGATGAGATTCATTGTACCAATTCGAAGTTGGGACAAGAGAACAAGGATATACTCACAAGAGAATATTTCGCAATAGCCAGTTCCAGTTTTCTGTTCGGTTCCTTCCTTCTAGTTCCCTGAATTCTTCTCTGATGACATTGGCTCCTACAGCGCCGAATGGTTCATGACCTGTGAAGGAATCCGATGCTCCTTACGTAGCGAGGGAATCGGCGATTTCATTGCCCTCTATCCCCCTATGGCCATATATCGAGCAGTCTTACTCTGTTCTTCCTGCTCAACTCTTTTAACTTCTGAAGGCATTCCCACACAAGCTTGGATCTGATGATGTAGGTCCTGACTCGAAGGACCAAGTTTAGTGCCATTGTAGTGGCTAGAATGTCCGAGATAAGTGTTGCACGCGTAAGTACGCCATTAGTTTTGATCTCAGCATTATATGAAGCGAAAGCACCCTAGGCTACCTACCACCTCCGACAAGAAGCCCGTGGTATGATGGCGAGTGTGAGCTTCGAAATCCTTGAGCTGGGAGGTTGCCAGAGCGAAAAATTGTCTTCGCCTCCCATCCTCTAGCGCGGTTCTCCCATTTCGCTTCACTTGTTTTCCGTCGCTGCTGCTTTTTGGTAGGTTACCTCGGCACTCTGGCGAACTCCCAGCTCAAGGATATCGAAGCGTCTAGAGACACAAAGAAAATCCGGGCCTCTTATAAAAGAGCCAAAAGCCTTACCGTTGGCTTTCGAAAAATCACTGTGGCTCTCGGAAACAAAAGGGTAACCTTATTACTGACCCGCAGGGAATAGTGGATGAGTTTAAGTAGCACTTCCAAAAAATTGTCTTCTCCTTCCATCCTCTAGCCCGGTTCTCCTATTTCGCAGCTTAGCGAGCTTGACCAGGAGAGAGCAATAGGGAACCAAGAAATAACAACTCCAGCCGATCCGCTTTGACGAAGTCGGCACTACCATTAAAAGACTGAAGAACAACAAAGCCGCAGGCTCAGATGGCTTTCCATCAGAGCTATTCAAGGCCGCAAGCAACAGATTCGGGCAAAGAGAAGCGCTTTCGTGTGCTTTCTTCAATCTGGCACTAGAAAAGGTGGAGCGGCGAACAGCTCTAAACACGGTAGGCACTATCTTTCACAAGTCAGTCCTACTGTTGGGATATGCCGATGACATCGACGTCGTCACGCGTTCTCAACGTGCAGTAGTGGAAGTATTTACGGCAATTGAAGAAGAGGCGAAGCGAGCTGGTCAATGAGGATAAAATTAAGTATATGCGGTCGACCACAAAACGATCCGTCACACACCAACTTGGCCAAAACATAACGATCGACAGCTACAATTTCGAGGTAGTAAAGGAGTTTGTCTAACTCGGGGCAAACGTAAACTCCACGCATGACATCACAGTGGAGATCCGACGTAGGATCGTTCTTGGCAAACGTTGTTACTTCGGTTAGACAAAACAACTGGCGTCAAAACTCCTTACTCGAAGCACCAAGATGATGCTCTACAAAACTCTTGTTTTGCCACTTTTCGGCTATATGGAGCCGAAAGCTGGGCGATAAGCAAAGCCGCGGAGCTGATTCTTGGTGCCTTCGAAAGAAAAATTCTACGTCGGATATACAGTGGCGAGAAAAAATGGATACATACTTTTTTTTTGTGGTTTTTCACGCATAAAATTGTTTTCATACGACGGATTTGATTGATGTTCAGTTTCCGTCGGACTGGAACCTATTGATTTTAACTCGTTCATAGTCTTCTGCAATTCAGTTTGTATTTTCTTTCCAGAAATTTTATCGGGCCTATATTTTTTTTCTATATTTTTATTTTTTTTTTTTCGTACATCGCTGTTTATCTCATCTTTAATAGCGGACACCCGCCAATTTCTAACCAGGGGGCTTGCAAAAATCCTCTCGCGTAATATTCGCAATAGCTTTTGGTGTTGTGGAATCCGCTTTAGCCATACTGATCTCAAAAAGGTGAGGATAAACAGCTTAGGGCAGTCATCTTTTATAAGCACGATCTCAATTGTTTTCCCCTTTTTGTGCAATAAGTACGTTGCTGTGGCATTGACCGCATTTCTGTGCTATTTCGCATGGCTAAAGAATTTTTGAGATTGTGAAACAATGTTGTTTTTTTGTTTTTTTATATATAATATTTTTTTTTTTAATTTAAATTTAATAAATTTTAAATAAAAACCTGATTTTTTAACTAGAACGTCGCTGTTAGCGCTAAGTATGTTGCCAAGATCATAATGACGAAATTTGTCATTAAGTAGAGAGTATGGCATGTTAAGACCTAACGGTGAATCCACAAAAAAAGGAAGGAAAACTGAAAACGTGCAAAACTGGATCATGATTTTTTCTGTTCTCTGTTAGTAATTAAACAAGAAAACAATTCTGATTTCAAACTGAAACAATTTTATTGATGGAAAACCACAAAAACGAAAATGTTGTACCGAGTTTTGTTCACCACTGTATGCATGGTCCCGCCTGCGAGGAGGGTGAATGGAGGAGAAACCACAACCGCGAACTCTAAGAGCTGTACCATGTTGTGGATGTAGTCCGGAAGGCAAAATTACGTCGCATGGCTCGGCCACACTTAAGTTCCAGCGGGTCTTCGAGTCCAAGCCTCCTGCTTCGAGAAGGAGAGGAGAACCCTACCTCCGGTATTTCCGTATTGATGACTGAAAGCAGTGCGCCCAGGATCGTCAGCGATGGAAGGCAGCAATAGCTCAGGCTCAGACCCTTCATGGGTCGCCAGCCTGGTAAGCAAGTTATTAAGTATTATAGGAAGGTGGTTTTCTTTCTTCGCAGTTTACACTCGTAGTGTTCACTCACCGGAGTGTCAGAAATATAAATTAGTACAGCAAAATTGAAGGCTGTGATAAAGCATTGCGGCTCTTTGAATGAGACAATTCGCGAGAACTGCACATAAAACATCTGACATCGATTTGCGGGCTCAGAGGTCGCTCCAATAGGATTGATCTAAAAGCAAACACCACCTCCGCGGGCGATATCCGTTCGGGAAGCCTTCATTTCCATACACCGTGAATCCAATCGATGCCTCAAAAGCAGGCACCCGCATCGAGCACACAATTCCACGTTCATCCTTCTCGGCAAACAACTGAATCTCTCGCTGTATGTGAACGCCGACGTTATTCGAATCAAAACACGTGCACACACCCACACACAGCGGAGTTCCTGGCAAGTGTCTCGAGGCCAAGTTAATTGAGTGGCATTGCAGAAACAACTCGAACGGCTTCACTTGACTTCCCTTTCATTTGTAAACATCAGAATTGCCCCGCAGAGTGGAGCGGAAATGCTTTATCGAATTAATAATGCGGAAATTAATAAGCATCCCACCGCCCCGCCACCAACGACCGGCGCTTAAGGTCGCCTCTTCCAGCAGTCGACGGCATCGTTTAGCCCCCGGGAAATGAGGATAAGGCCCAATTAACCTCGCATGGCGCAACAAAGGTCGGCGCTGTGCTGCTAGGTGTCAACTGTGCTCTGGTGGCGGAATCTCTGTGTGTTCTTGAGAACAAGTGCAGTCGCAACAGCGGATCCGGCTGGCACGGACAGAGGCGTCCTCCTCCTCCAGGCGGGATTTCTAATTTTATTGATTACCACCCCCACAAAGCTTGCAGCGGGTTCCTGCCACCCACCGGGTGCCTGACTAATTGGTGATGTGTTTACAACTTCCGGAGCGTAATTCAACGCCGCCACTGCCGCTGCCGCCTGTTCAGTTTGATGGTGTCTAACCACTCGAGTGGATGTCGTGACTAGGGGTGACTGCTGTCCTTACAAGGCTGGGACATAACCCACAACAGCTATTGACACTTCCAGTTGTTGTGGCCTGGCCTGTGGCCGGGGGTGGGCTTGTGAGTGCCCGTCTGACCATTGCGCCCGTCCCTGGTGTGTGGAAGTGTTCGTTGATCGATAAATTCTTATTAGCAGCACCCGGTGCTACGTGAACGTATGCACTCGACGAGGGGGTGTCGCAAATTTATTTCTGTCATAAAAATATATTTATTCCCCCATAAACCGGGACTGCATTCTGCGAGGTGGATTCGCTGCGTGCGAGCACGACGACGACGTGTCTCCCGTCTGACACTGATTATGGCATCCTAATTGGCTCCACTTCCAATCGACGGCAGATGGAGTCGCAGCCGGGCCGATGAATTCAATTTAGACAATCACACCGACGGGGGGAGTCTGGGCAATAAAGTGCTTTGAAATTTTCTGCGCCATTAACTTGGCAAGGACGCGTTGTCGAAAATTGAAGATTAGACGGAGCCTTCGAGCGGGCACGGTTCTAATTGAGTTGTTTTTATGTCACTCCCACGAGGAGAGCTCTGTTTTATGAGACCGCCGGTTGGTGGTGATTTCTACGGGGAATTGAGTCGCAGATCAAGTCTAGCCTTGGTGGTGGGTCGTCCTTCTAGGACGTACCTTTGAGGTTGTTTTTTTCGCAATTACGCAATAAAACGCCGGGATGACTTGTAATCTCTGGTTTGCCCAAACGACTGAAGCTCACAAATGACATCCGCGCTCTTGAGTAGCGGGCATAAAGTGTTAATCCACCGCATCCATAAAAAACATCAGAAGCATCTCAAAGGATTCGTGGCATGGTTGTGGCTGTCTTTAAAGTTGCATGGCGTTTGCCCGCTTTCATCTGTGTGGATGGCAGGTAGCAGGGAATCTGCAGACGTTGGTGTAAGATGGCGTGTAAGTTTAAAGAAACATCTGGATAGGAACTCGTTGCACTGACCAGTTGCTTAGGATGTCTAGTCTCTCGTATCATTGTACAAGGGACTGGTGTCCTATCCCCTCGTCCTGGAAACTTAGCAATCTACGAACTTCCTTATTAATTCGAAGAGTGGGGATGCATGTCTCGAAGTGAGGCCTAAATATTTTTATTATAATACCGTGGAAGCTCCGATTAGCGTACAGCGATGGTCGCAACAATTTTGTCCGTCTCCGTCCACGGAGAAAGTCGCAAACAACCTAAAATGAATATGAAGACAGAAGAAACAAAATACAACCACTGAACACAGCGCAGACAATCGAAGAAGATTGGAGGCGTTGTCAAGAAGCCATCAAAGGATCTGCCACAGATGTGCTGAGTTTTACGGCAGCACGTAGAAAAAGCTCATGGTTTGACAACGAGTGCAGGTTGGCACATGCCGCGAAGCTGGAAGCCTACAAAAGCAACGCTGCAACGAACAACGAGAGCTGTTCGTGAGCTCTGCGAACAGAGATGAAGGACGAGACTCGGCTTCTTAGGAGAAAGAAGAAAGAGCACGAGAAGCGCGTGGTCGAGGAGATGGCGAGGTGCTACGGCCGTCCACAGCTATCCAGTGGATATAAGGTTCGGACAAAAGCCTGCCGGAACGAGAAAGAACAACTAGTAGTAGAGTTGCGGTCGATACTGAGAATTTGAAGAAGAATCTCTGCAAACTGGTAAACGGCGAGGAAGCCCCCAATACCTCTGTCAGGCTGAATGTTCCACTTCACACAATTGACAATGATCGACGAGAATTCCGTCCCCCGACCTAAGCGAAGTCAAGTTAGCGATATCGAGATTAAAGCTGCTGGTGCAGACGGACTGTCTGCGGAACTGCTTAAGGCAGCTGGAGATGTGCTGGTAAATGCACCAACTCATCTGTAGGATATGTTCAGAGGAAAGCATGCCCGACGAGTGAAATCTCAGTATCCTTCGCCCAATCCACAAGAAAGGATACCCCTTTGGCTGCGCCAACTACCGAGGTATTCTCTCCTCAACATCGCTTATAAGATCCTCTCTGCCGTTTTGTGTGAGCGCCTGAAACCATTCGTCAACAACCTGATAGGTCTTTATCAGTACGGTTTCAGGTCGGGAAAGTCCACCATCGACCAAATCTTCACATTACGGCAGATCCTGGAAAAACCCATGAAATGCAGATCGACACCTACCATCTATTCGTCGATTTCAAGGCCGGATATGACAGCGCCTTTGATGGCTAGGCCATGTAGAGCGCATGGACAACTCAGCTTCGACTCCGAACCCGTGGGACAACGTAACAGAGGATGCTCGTGTTTCCCCAACACCTCAACACCTCCTTGTCAACACTAGAGACACGAACTCCCGGAAATCTGTGAAAGTGCTCACGTAAGTCGAGAACATTGAGCAGCAGCATCGGAAGAAGGCAATACGCTTCGGAAGGACGAAGCTATCTCTAAGCCCTGTAGCAACAGTGAGGAACAGAGACAACGAGCTAACGCCTTGAGTTTTATTTAATCCACCAATTCAGATCATGAATTGTTGGACAATTAATCACAGAAGCCTAGTATTGATCCCCAATAATCCTCACAGTTTGGACTTGTCAGTCTAAAACCGGCTTTGGTCTTAGTTTTGGCCTACAGAACGGTGAATCATAATTCATTAAAATATTGGCCTTTAAGATTCAAAAAGTAAGTCGTACGTATGTGTGTATACTATCCCAGCTTTAGCTCGATAGACCACTTCTGTACAGAAGATAAATGCTTGCGTTCGAGGAAGAATTATGGAAAATTAAAGGAACCCTGCCAAGCGTTCATATCTTTTAGAAAGTTGATGTAGCCGATGCAGCGATTGTGTTGTACCGAATACAGTACCTCACAAAAGTGAGCATACACCTATCATTACTTCATATTCGTGCTGTTTTAAGGGCGACCACTTTATGGTTTTATTTTTTTGGTATACAATCATAACTGAATACATATCTTAAACAAGAGTATATGCCAAATTCACAGACAGGCGAGTTCCTACCGGTACTTTTCGCATGAAAAAGGAAACAACCCCTGAAATCGACACACAAAATTGAGCATACAGATGTCATGTGTGCGTTATACAGAAGCTTCGCAGAATCG
Organism: Eristalis intricaria; assembly: GCA_964034865.1. Classification (NCBI taxonomy): domain Eukaryota; kingdom Metazoa; phylum Arthropoda; class Insecta; order Diptera; family Syrphidae; genus Eristalis; species Eristalis intricaria. The sequence continues at coordinate 108,659,648 of OZ035873.1, read as the reverse complement.
ATACATGCAAATTTGTACAGGAATGAAGCAACAAATGTCCCTGATGATCATTTCTGCACACGCTTTTGAACTGAAAAGACTTATATTCTCTTCTTTGTGCGAAAATATGGAAAACATGCGAAAACAGACTACTTTGTCAACGAGAATGCTCATAATTAAGCTATTTTGCGAGGGGAAGTCGATGCGAAAAATAGGAGAAACTGTAGGGCGATCGCATGCAACGGTACAAAAAATAATAAACAATTATAGATATGAAGGGACACTAAAAAACAGACCTAGAAGGGGAAGAAAAAAATTGCTCTCAGAACAAAACGAGCGGTATTTTGTTCGGACAATCAAGTCCAATCCAAAATCTAGCGTTCCAGAGTTGACGGCTGAGGTGTCATCCGTAATAAATAAGCCTCTTTCGATGGAAACTGTTCGCAGAGTCTTGAGAAAGAATAATTTAAATGGTAGGATCACCCGAAGAAAGCCGTGCATTTCCCTAGTTAATAAGAAGAAAAGATTGGAGTTGGCTAGACAATATGTAAACCACCCGGAAAGCTTTTGGGAAGGTGTTTTGTTTTCAGATGAAACAAAAATAAATTTATTTGTGTCCGATGGCAAACAAATTGTTTGGAGGGAACCAAATGCAGCTCTCAAAGCTAAAAATATAAAGTCAACCATAAAACACGGGGGAGGATCTGTGCCGTTGTGGGGTTGTATGGCTTCAAATGGCTGTGGAAAGTTCGAATTTATAGAAAATACTATGGACAAAATTGGGTATTTGAATATTTTAAAACTAAATTTACGAAGTTCCGCAGTAAAATTAGGTCTACCTTCGGTTTTCTACTTCTAACAAGATAATGATCCGAAGCACACCTCCTATTTAGTACGCGAATGGTTGCTTTATAACGCTCCGAAGCAGCTAAAAACACCCCCACAATCGCCGGATCTTAACCCTATTGAACATATGGCACGAAATAATAGTGCGGGTTAAAGATAGTCCCTGCTCTCATAAGCAGGAGCTAAAAGCTAAAATTCAGGCAGCTTGGGAAGGGATTCAGCCATCTTTTACTGAAAAACTGGTAAAATCCATGCCACGGCGGTTACAAGCTGTCATAGATGCTGAAGAAGGTGCCACGCGTTACTGAAATTTTATTTGTAACTGTTTTTGTTTTGCGTTTTAGTCGTAACTCGAATTTACTTTAAGTGTATGCTCAATTTTGTGAGGTACTGTATGTTAATCCACCCAAATATTCACCAGAGTGCCACATTAAACTTTAAAGTGTCACGATGCCACTTCCGTGAAAATCGGCTTTAACATCACTAGCATGCCACATCGGCCACTTTACAAGTTTGAGAAGCTTTTCCTAGGCAATTATAACACTTTGAACATTGGCTGTGACTCGAAAGAGGTGGGGCCGTGAAAATGATTTTGGTCGTACCGCGAATCGAACCCGCAGGCAGCGATGTGCAATTGCTTAGAGGCTGACGCACAGAGCCATAAGCGCTTAAAAAATTGAAAAAGTTCACATTTCCTTGCTTGTGTGCTTTGTGGCATCACTCTAAGTCCAGCACATGTCCTTTGCGCGCGGATCTGTTTGATCCTATTCCACTAGCCAGTTAGTACTTTGGGACAAAACGATGGGCTGTGACTGACTTTGAAACCTACTTGGTTCAGCCAGGCTGTCAAAGCAGTAGGCATCTAAGAGACTTTTTCTTCAGGAAAAGAGACTGTTGCAATTGCAGAGTAGATCTACAATACGTAGCTATTCCTCCTCCGCGTGTCTGTAGCTTGTGCTAAGCTCATTGTAAGGAAGACCTAATCTACAGGCATGAGTTCCAATGGCGCAGTGCCCTGAGAGTTCTGCGATTCGGCTACTCATTCTACTCGGACAGAGCGAGCGTTTTGGATCGAGAGTGTTTTTTGACGGTGGTTTTAAGCACTTCTTGTCCAATTTTTTAGTGTAATTTCTTGCTCTGCCTAAGAAAGACCCAACGGTGATTCTGTGATAGGAAGGAAGCCTACCTCATCAGCTCTCACCACATCAGCACAGAAAACCTGGCACTTGCTTCAAGTGAAGGCTGGACAGTGACAGAGTAAGTGCTCTTCAGTGTCGTCGTCTTCTCCAGAGGCGTCACAGACGGTATTCGTTGCTTAGGCCAAGCATACTTAGATGTTTGGCGAAGTTGTTCTGTCAAGAATGTCTTCGTACAGACGCGCGTGAGTCAAATACATGTCAACGCCAGCAATCTCGGATATGACAGGTCCAGGGGTTACTCATGCTTACACCCCAGCAGATATGGAGACGATGTGGTCACACGATAGCTAAATGGAACGATCGTTAAATAGTAAATCCACTTTAGCTCGGATGGGATAGTATGCGATAATAAAAGGGACTAACCACTTGAGCTCACAGTGCGGTAACGATCGATCGATCATGAAAGGGGTTCAATGGTGATTGAGAGAGCAATCGTGGAAGTCTCCAGTTCGACGAGAACGTGTCAAGTTATCTCTAGTGTTAAGATTCTTTTCATTTATTTTAAATAAATGTTTTAAATAGTTGTACAAGTGTGTTATTTAATTTAATTTCTCCTTCGCTTGTTTTTATTTGGATTTTGAATACAAAATCTTGGTCTGTCTGCATCCTGGAGAGTCATGCCACCTCTGATTGTGTTCCCGAGATGCCTAACCATCGATGGAAGCCAAGGATGCAGGTAGACCTAGCGCAAGTTTGATATGTCTGATAATGTCTACTTTAATCCTTGGATCTCATTTCCATCGATTCCGTGGTGATGATGATCGTGAGTTTCGAATGCCGATCAAATTTAGAGAGGACTTGCATTCCTAAACTACCTGGAAGTGGTTTAAGGGTTGAACGAGGCTTTAAGTACAATATAGCTCGTGGCCATTAGGATCGCATAGGTTTCCGATTGGAAAACCGACACAAATTTCGAGAGCAGTATGAGAATCCTGTGCCAGTAGACCACCTATAATTCGCATGAGCGAGCGTTTCAAGCATCAGTAGATGTTTTTTCCGGTAGCGATGTACATGAATGGCAGGAGTACGGAACCAGTGCCCTTTCTTGTGTGTTCGCCCGCTTTACAGTGGGTTTCCTTGGAGTGAAACAGTGTCCCGACACCTACAAGTAGATTGCATAGATACAGTGGACTCCCCCTAAGTCGAATTGTCACGGGATACCAAAATTTGTTCGAGTTAGAGAGAGTTTGACTTAGAGAGAGGTTTTTGTATGGAAAGTTGAGGGAAATGTATGCAAAATATGGCGAAAAAGTTCGAGTTAGAGAGAGTTTCGACTTAAGGAGAGTTCGACTTAGAGAGAGTCCACTGTACTTGGCCTATTCAGAAAACTTCTTGAGTTGAATGTGGCTGCACTCAGAGATTTGATCGTTGCCTGCCCACCAGAACAGTTGTTTAGGGGAACAGAGATTCATTTATCGCCCCAGTCTCAGAAAGCTCTTGGCTGATTGAGTCCTGACTTGAGGAGGAACCTCAGTCCAATCGGTCAGGTTTCCCTCAAAAGCCATCTGAAAATCAGGGCTCTAATCGCGTAAGACGACAATCATCTAGTGCTAGCGTTTCGACGATAGTTTCGCTTTATGTACGCATAAAAAAAACACTAGCGTCTGAGAGATATCGTTTTGCCTGCTTCGCGTGGACTGAAAAGTGTCATTAACTGTCGTCTGGACGACTGCTTTTTGGCGATACCTATTTCAGTATCGTCTCCTATTAAATGAGAACAGATTGTGTATACATATATCGTTCTACACTTTTGAGACATTTTTTAAGTCATAGGCCACATTTGTATTGCAAGGGGGTTTGTCCTCCTAGAAGCATTCGCATCGTTGGAGATTGGCCTTGTAAACAAAGGTTCAACACAAACTTTCCGCAAAGCAGGCAGGAGCTCCATAGTTGGCATAACGTTCGCAAGCAACTCTCTACCGCCCAAAACAAAATGGCGAGTCAGCGAGACATATACGCACAGTGACCAGCGGGCGGTTGTATTCAACATTCATACTGGGATGCCCTGACAGCAACCCAAACGAACGGGGCCCAAGTGGAAGGACACCGCTTTCGATGGAGAAATGTTTGGAGAAACTTTAAGCTCAGACTTCCTTGCCAACACCACATCAGCGCAAAACATGTCGAGTAAACTGATCCAAGCAGTGTCAACATCATGCGACGCAGTGATGCCTAAGAGGTCCACCAGCGGAAGGGGAGAACCATGTTACTGGTGGAACGACAGCATAAGGAATCTCAGGGCAACCTGCCTTAAAGCTCGCCGTAGATCTCAGCGTTCCAGAGGTGGACCGGAGTTCCAGGAGCGATTGGCCGCCTTCAGGCTGGCAAGTCGTAATCTGGAAAAGGCAATTAAGGAGAGCAAAGCAAACTACTTGAAGAATCTTTGCAATGAAACAGACCTAGACCCTTGGGGAGGAGCATTTAAAATGGTAATGAAAAAACTGAAAGGCAGTAGGACGCCTCAACTAACCTGATCACTGATGCTCAGAACAACAGTGGAACACCTGTTCCCCAGGAAACCTCCTACAATGTTCGTCTTTACGCAAGGAGCTAGTTCGGAACAAATCCCACCAGTCACGGTTGACGAGCTGCAGAATGCGTGCAGGAAAATTGCCGACAAAAAAAGCACCTGGCCCTGACGGCATCCCTTATAAAGCCATCGAGGCGGCCGTCGAGAAGAGCCCTGAGCTTTTTACAGCGACGATGCAAAGGTGCCTCAAAGAAGGAAACTTTCCTAATTGCTGGAAACTCCAAAACCTGATACTGATACCCAAAGGCAATAAGCCCCCGGGAGAACCGTCAGTGTATCTACCAATCTGCCTGCTTGACACCACGGGAAAGATCCTGGAGAGTATCATATACGGCAGGCTAATCGGCGTGGCGGAGGAGCGAGGAACCTTGTCCGACCATCAGTTCGGTTTTAGGAAATCGCGCTCCACCATCGACGCCATCAAAGAGGTGGTAAACGCAGCAATCGAAGCGATAACGGGTTCAGGATGGTGGGGCAGTACAACAAAATACTGTGCCGTAGTTACGTTGGACATCAAAAACGCGTTTAACTCAGCGAACTGGGCCTGCATCATGAGAGCCTTGAATAGGATGAGCACACCGCAGTACTTGAGGAAAATAATCGTCAGCTATTTCACCAACAGGAAACTTAAATACCCAACTGACGACGGAATGAAATACCACGAAGTCTCGGCAGGCGTTCCACAGGGTTCAGTTCTTGGACCCCTAATGTGGAACTTAATTTACGACGGCGTACTGAGACTAACGCAACCACATGGTGTCAAGGTGATCGGTTTTGCTGACGACATCGCGGTCGTGACAGTGGCCAAGCACATCCACGAAGTGGTTAACGAAGCGATCGCAAGGATCAAGGATTGAATGGAATCCACCAACCTAGAGCTGAGACTGAGGCTGTCTAAATAACCAGTCGAAAGACAGTGGAATACGCGAACTTCCGGGTTGGTTCCCAGATAATTCGATCGAAGGAGGCTCTAAAATACCTCCTCGACAACCGGCTGAACCTTAAAACGCACGTCGAGTACTGCAGCAAAAAGGCAGCAAGGATGCAGGCAGCGCTCTCCGGAATGCTGCCCAACATAGGAGGACCTGGATATGCGAGAAGGATCCTGCTTTCCACAGGGGTAAGATCAGTCCTGCTTTACGCTGCACTAGTATGGGCGGTGGCCCTGGCGACCACGGAAGCAGCAAGGAAGCTCTCGACATCATGCAGGCTCTGCGTGCTAAGAGCAATCAGCGGTTTACGAACAATTTCGTACGAAGCAGCCTGCGTCACTGCGGGTATGGTCCCGATCGACATTCTCGCCACCGAAATGCAAACGATCTACCTACGGAGATGTGCAAACCACGCGGAGACTAGCGCAAGAGGTCTGAAAAGGGAAGAAAGGGCATTGATGTTGCCCTTTCTTCTTTTTTCAGGCTTCTGTGTCAAGCCAGGTGGGACACCACAACCAAAGGCAGATGGACCCATAAATTGATGCCCAGAATAGAAGCCTGGACAACGAGAGCTCACGGGAACTTAGCTTTGTTCGCTAACTGAAATGAGAACGTGAAAAAGTAGTGAAATTTGAGAAAAATTAGCACAGCCGTCATTTTTATATGAGAGATATTATTTTCAGAGCACTCAAACTGTAACGATAGGCGAGACGCTAGTGATGGTCTTACATGAAGCAAATAATCGACGATATCACCGAAGTGAATCAAACGGACGACCGTCGTCTGAAAAGTTACGCGGTGAGGGTCCAAGTTTTTATTCTAAAATGTGTTAATTTTTGTAGTCCGCCAAAAGGAAAAAAAAAACTTCTCAGAATTTGTGTGGGAAATGTTGACACGCACGAAGGCGTCACAAAATAATGACGAGCGCGAGCAAATCCCTTCAACTTCTGCTGTCCTGAGTTCATCCGCCATTCATCCCGCAAGTAATCTGCACTAGTTAAAGCGTCCCTCACTCAAAATCCCCATCGGTTGGCATCAGCAATCATTATATTCTCATCTGGCATCATTACTCCTAATTTACTCGACTCGTGGTAATTAAGATCCGTTTACATCGCGACCACTCCTTCGCGGCGGTTCTTAATGTCTCATCATTGATCTCGATTCCTGAGCCAGCCATCTCCGCCTTCCCGCCCCCCGGCGGCAATAGATTACGGTTTTAATGCATTGTCTGTGTCGTATCCGAAATTAAATTCTCCGAAATCGTCTTATGGTCTCGGTGGATTCTTTGCTGATTGTTGATGGTGCCATCGTGTGTGGAGCTTAGCTGATGATGACGGGCTGTACATCATCATCAATGTTGGGGGGTGGCTTTGCTGCTTAAGTCTTGTAAGTGCGTCTCTCTCTCTCTCTCTCTGCTGTGGCTACGACAATGAGGAGACATAAACGAGTGTAAGGTCATGTGAGTGCAAACATTTCTTCCGAACTTAAGTAGCCTGTGGTGATTGTCCGCAGTTTGATGTGGACGGTGAATATTTTCTTCTTTTCGGGAATGTGTACTAAGTTGGTTTCAATGACTTTCCTCCAAGACAGACTTTTGTAATTTGTCAGCATTCAGTAGACTCTTGTTGTTGAATAGTCTCAGCATCGGACAGAGATTTGAGGCAACCGTCCTTATTGCAGCCCGGAAGAGTAAAGGGATGGAGAGGGACCGGGCTTGACTTTAGCATCAACTCCTTGCATAAAGTAATTAAATTAAGTTTACTATCAGAATGTCATTTCCTACGCAGATGATGTTTCTATTGCAGACTCTGGGAAATATACATCCACGACTATCCAGTCGGCCCTCTACATCTTAAAAAAAGGGACCAAGGGATGCGGTCTAGGTGTCAATCCACAGGAAGCAGATCTAGTCCTCTTCACAAGGAAATAAAATCCCTGACTTTGACCCTCACTCAGTATTTGGAACCCCTCTAGAGCTCATTGACAAAGTGTTTGGGTCTTATACTGAACACAACGTGAAGCTGTTAGTTCGATATAAAGCTTAACTGCGTGTCTCCACAGGTCTCTTTCATAAAAAGGCCGTAGGATACAAATGCTACTAGTCCACTGGCTATTCATAGTCGAGTCGCGATCGTATTTAGACTCCGACTCCTATTCCGCAGTCGTGGGTCTGGGTCGTCTTGGTAACTGTTTGGGTTTCTTTTTTTCATTTCGCACCAGTCTCTGGTGCGACGAATTGCCAGCAAACTGAAGTCATGATGATGACCAGCACGAGTAAGATAACTTGGGCGCCAAAGATTGATAGCGGTATTTTTAGAGTGGTGAAAAGTAAGCATTTTTTACTATATGAAGGGAAGGGGGAAGTTTATCTCTCCCGTTTAGGTGGTGGGGGCAGCTCAATAAAAGAAAACAACTAGAGTTACCCGTCCGTTTCTCTGAATTGCAAACAAATTATTTTCTTCTTTTAATTGTATTTATTGCATCTCTCTGTGATAACCAATATTTTTTCCCTTCATGTGGGAACACAATCAAATCAGAAGGTGAGTGAACAGGCTTCAAATTTTATTTAAGATTTGTCTTAATAGTTCACACAATGAAACTTCTTCTTTATTTGGCGCTACAGTCCGGGGTGGACCTGGGCCTCAACCAACAAGCCTCTGCAACTAGCACGGTCTCTGGCTAGCTGTCTCCAACTGCGCACACCAAGTTGATTGAGGTCCTTCTCCAACTGGGTGCGCCATCTGTTCCGTTGGCATCCTCTATTGCGTTGTCCCACTGGTTCGGAGTCGAAGACTCTTCGGGCTGGAGCAGTGTTGTCCATGCCATCTTAGGCGTTGGATCCGAAGACGCCTGACTAGACTCATGTCGCTGTACAGCCCGTGCAGTGCGTGGTTGACTCTTCTCCTCCAGAAACCGTCAACGCAAACAGGACCAAAGATCGCACGCAGAGCTTTTCTCTCGAAGACACCAAGGACTTCCTCATCCACTTTTGAGATTGCCAATGTCTCCGCGCCGTACAGCAGGACTGGGATGACCAAAGTCTTGTGTAAAGTCAGCTTGGTGCTTCGAGAGATGGCTCTACTACCCAATTGCCTCTTGAGCCCATAGAAACAGCGATTGGCAAGAGTTACTCTGCGTTTGATCCCGGAACTGATGTTGTTTATACTATTTACAGCGGAGCCGAGGTAGCGGAAGTCCTTGACTACCTCGAAGTTACAGCTGCCCACTGTGACGCTCTGTCCCAAACGTCGGTGTTGTGTGTCCTTTCTTGATGACAGCATATAGTTCGTTTTGCCCTCGTTCACCGCTAAACCCATTTAAGCCGCTTCCGCCTCAATTCCAGCAAACGCCTCATTGACGGCTCGCTGTGTTCTGCCAATCACGTCAATGTCATCCGCTTATGCTAGCAGTTGTACGGACTTCTGGAAGATCGTGCTTCTAGTGTTGGCGTGTGAGTCTTCCACGATCTTCTCCAGGATGACGTTAGAGAAATCACATGACAGCGCGTCGCCTTGTCTAAATCTTTTTGACATTGAAGGTCTCGGTGAGTTCGTTACCGACCTTGATGGAGCAGCGAGAATTCTCCCTCGTCATCCTGCACAACCTGACGAGTTTGACAGAAATGTCAAAACTAGACATGGCGTTGTACAGCTCGTCCCTATGCAAGTTGTCATATGCGGCCTTGAAATCGACAAAAAGGTGGTGGGTGTCGATCTGCATCACCTGGGTTTTTACCAGGATCTGCTACAGTGTGAAAATCTGGGCGATGGTGGACTTCCCTGGCCTGAAGCCACACTGAAATGGACCTTTCAGGTTATTTATAAACGGCTTCAGGCGAGTACAAAAAGGCCTGGCTCCAAATGGGGCCCTGGCACATCAGGGTAGGCAAGATCCGAGGGCAATCGTCTTCTTTTCGTCATCATGGGAGGTTGCGCTTCGCTAGTCAGGTTTGGGCTGTAAATAAATGCTTACGCCCCAAACCTGTTGCCCGCCCCTTACCACGAGGAGGTCAGCTCCTGGAGTAATGCGTGTTTTATTTTCGACTGCCAATACAAAAGTGAATGCACAACTTGCTTTTAGCTTGCATCTTACATACGTTGTACAGAAAAATATAACAGTACACAAAGAGAAAGCGAACAGAGAACAAAAGAAGGAAACGATCATGCGACAAGTGCAGCACATCAAGCCAAGCCACCAGGTGGACTAGTGGTTGCAGGTTGGGACTGTACCATAACTGGTGAACAACATGCATGCGGCTGATAGCATTCACTCACAGCATTCGTTGGAGTGCGTTCTGTTACCATGCTGTCTCGCGAGGAAGCATGTGGATAGCAAGTTTACCAATGCTGTGGTACTTTACTTGGACGCTTGCTCCCATTGTTGAGACTGCGCTGTACATGTTCCCGCTGTTGCTGGGCAGTTGTGTTGAGGGACACATGTAACTCCGGGGGGCTCATTTAATCCATTTTATCCAGCTTTCGCAATCTAATCCAAAGGGAAGTATCGATCGCGTCCTTGCGACCGAGGCATTATCGTTATTTTAAAAAAATCTGAAGATCTTTCAATGGATATCTGTCAACCGACCACTGTCCCGTCCGCCTCTCGTACCTCTAGCGTTTGACAAACAGAGGCAATGTCATCCCCCATCCCTGTCTTATAAGATATTCCGGTGCGTGCTACCGATTATCCATTCATTTACTAAGCATTAGCGCTCACGTTCTGCTTTCTTTCTCTCTTTTCAGGTGATCCTTAACCCACGTGAGCATACATCAAGAGCAACTGTCACGTGGCCCTTTTGACGCGAAACGACACGCATTAGCAGGGCCAGATTAAATCCCCCACACAGTCGCAACGTATTCAATTATCCGAAAGTCTCACTCTCCGCACCAGTCACCGCACAGCACACACAAGATAGCCAGAGATAAAACCTAAATACTATCCGCACAGGGAGGCAGTTGAATGAATACTCAAGCGTCGAATGTCGTCAGATGATGTGGGCAAATCAAAATGACAGAGAACCCCCCTTCGGTGTCAGCAGCAGTAGCCGCAGCAGCAGCAGCAACTCCCACATCAACGAGCCCACCCGGCACAATCAAGGCCACCAACGATGATGATGAAGGCAGCGTGCGACGAATAATTCATGAAATCGATTTGAATCACAGCAAATTGGATAACGCACTACACGCCGACGATGGTCATAGCAGGCGGCAATCCGCCGGCATTCACAACGGCACTGCGAAGGGCGCAGTGAGTTCGGTTCCAACAATTAAAGATCCATCATCGTCGCCACCGTCATCGTCTCCACTGAGCACCCGGAGTCCACGGAGCCCACGTAGCCCACGAAGGGACGACGACGGCATCGAAGGTGCGGATAGACGGCAAATGGACGAATCTGTCACCACTCAGCGTCAACAGGCACAGCACCAGAGAATGGGAAGTGTGTCGGGCATGGCTAATTCGCCCACACGTGTGCACTTGTCACCGCTTTTTGTCGGCCAGTCGACAGATGGTGGCAGTGCTCCGGCGAATGGCAGCAGCAGGCCGGTTACCGCGCAGGACGTCGACGAGGTGGCCAAGTTGTTCGAGGAGAAACCAGAGGCGTTCGAGAAATGGCTGACGGAGAGGGCCCCACCCGAGGCGCTGCTCCGGCTGCAGGATTTCATCGAGAATCGCCGACCGCCGAAAAGGGCATCGGTGACGTCGGATCTGTTTCAGCAGTGGATGCAGTCATCGCCTGTGCAGGTGAGTGTCGACTTGTCTGTCTTTCATGTGAATGGTTAACTTGGGTTTGAAAAGGACGCAAGCGTCGTCTTTGCGGGTTGTCATCGCTTTACCGGGGGTTGTTCGAGGAACCAGTTGCATGTGATTGAGAAACCCCCGCGAACTGTTCTCCAGATACAATTCGTCGTTCATTGAAATTGGATTGGATTGAATGAGTAGGGGAAGCGAGTTCTGAAAAAAGTCGATTATCGTTGAAAGCACAATGGGTACCAGCTGTTGAATTACTTCGGTTATTGACGCATTATCGCAGAAACGCTGATTAAGCAGAGGAAGACGAGCAAAGGAGAAGCGGAAGGAGAAGGCACTTGCCTCAGGATCTGACTCGAGAGGGGGTTTCCTTTAAGTAAGAAATTGGTTTGCTTTAACGTCAAGTGCTGGTATTTAAGTCGTTCTTGAATGCGTTACTTCGGTACGTCTTAGGTTTTTTTTTTATCATTTTCACCGCCTGCTGTACGGCGCGGAGGCATAGACCGTGGGCTTATGTGGGACTTTCAAATCACAAGAAAAAAATACATGATCCTGTGGGCTGCCAGTAGACGTTGCTCCTGCGGTGGGATTACCGTGCTCAAATCGCAAAGGTTGAAGAACTTATTACGAGAGTTCAAGGTGGCCACCACTCAACCTCTGTGGCGGTTTAGGCACCAAGCGTTAAGGGAACGTTGTCAAGGCTTGCAACACAATTCAATACGAAAATAAACCGTGGACGCCCATCTGGAAGGCCCAACCTCAATCCTTTGGACAGCAAAATATAGTTCGTTTCTTGTGCCAGGATATACGCAAATATTGAATTTTATAAGCACACGCTTTGCCCAGCTTTGTCAGATCGACTTTCTCGTTGGAACCCCCTCTCCAGTCAGATCCTCGAATCGGGGACAAGCGCCTTCTCCTTCCGCTTCTCCTTTGTTCGTCATCGTCTCTTAATCAGCGTTTCTGAGATAATACATCAATAAAACAAAGTGGGACATTCCGCCTGATTTCTTAGACAATTTGTCAATCGGCGGAGATGACTGTCATCAGCCAGTCTCGATCTGTACCATGACAAATGTGCAAAGGACCAATATGTCATTTATTTATTTTTAATGTCTATCGATGTACTTCAAGAATCATATGTTCTTTTACTGGTACAGGAACATTATAACATAAAATATAATTTTGCGTGACATGATTTCACTTCTATCGATAATGTCTAAGGTGTTCGAACGTACATTCTTCTTCTTCTGGTGGCGCTACAGTCCGGGGTGGACCTGGGCCTCAACCAGTAAGCCTCTCCAGTCGGCACGATCTTTAGTCAGCTGTCTCCAACTGCGCACACCAAGTTGATTGAGGTCCTTCTCTACCTGGGTGGGCCATCGTTTCCATGGACGTCCTCTGTTGCGTTGTCCCACTGTTTTAGAGTCGAAGACTCTCCGGGCCGGAGCTGAGTTGTCCATGTGCTCTACATGGCCTAGCCATCTTAGGCGTTGGATCCGAAGACGCCTGACTAGACTCATGCCGCTTTACAGCCCGTACAGTTCGTGGTTGAATCTTGTCCTCCAGAAACCGTCAACGCAAACAGGACCGAAGATCGCACGCAGAGCTTTTCCCTCGGAGATATTAAGGACTTCCTCATCCGCTTTTGAGATTGCCCATGTCTCCGCGCCGTACAGCAGGACTGGGTTGATCAAGGTCTTGTATAAAGTCAGCTTGGTCCTTCGAGAGATGGCTCTACTGCTCAATTGCCTCTTGAGCCCAAAGAAACAGCGGTTGGAAAGAGTTACTCTGCGTTTGATCTCGGTACTGGTGTCGTTCGTACTGTTTACTTGCGAGCCGAGGTAGACGAAGTCCGTGACTACCTCGAAGTTATAGCTGCCCATTGTGACGCTCTGTCCAAGACGTCGATGTTGTGTGTCCTTTCTTGATGACACCATATACTTCGTTTTGCCCTCGTTCACCGCTAGGCCCATTTAAGCCGCTTCCACCTCAATTCCAGCAAGTGCCAATCACGCCAATGTCATCCGCGTATGCTAACAGTTGTACGGACTTCTGGAAGATCGTGCCTCTAGTGTTGGCGTGTGAGTCTTGCACGATCTTCTCCAGGATGATGTTAAAGAAATCACATGACAGCGCGTCGCCTTGTCTAAATATTTTTGACATTGAAGGTCTCGGTGAGTTCGTTACCGACCTTGATGGAGCAGCGAGAATTCTCCATCGTCATCCTGCACAACCAGACGAGTTTGGCAGGAATGTCAAAACTAGACATGGCGTTGTGTAGCTGGTCCCTAAGCGCGCTGTCATATGCGGCCTTGAAATCGACAAAAAGGTGGTGGGTGTCGATTTGCATTTCTTGGGTCTTTTCCAGGATCTGCCGTAGTGTGAAAATCGGGTCGATTGTGGACTTCCCTGGCCTGAAGCCACACTGATAAGGACCTATCAGGTTATTTATAAACGGCTTCAGGCGAGTACACAAAACGGCAGAGAAGATCTTGTAGGCGATGTTCAGGAGACTTATCCCTCTATAGTTGGCGCAGTCAAAGGGGTCTCCTTTCTTGTGGATCGGGAAAAGGATACTGAGATTCCACTCGTCGGGCATGCTTTCCTCTGACCATATCTTACAGATGAGTTGGTGCATGTACCAGCACATCTCCAGCTGCCTTAAACAGTTCCGCAGACAGTCCGTCTGCACCGGCAGCTTTATTCGACTTTAGTCTCAATATCGCTGTCTTGACTTCGTCTAGGTCAGGGGGACGGTATTCTCGTCGATCATCGTTAAGTGCGTTGAGTGGAACATTCTACCTGACAGCGGTATTGGAGTCTTCCTCGCCATTTAACAGTCTACAGAAATGATCTTTCCAGATTCTCAGTATCAACTGCAAATCTACTACGAATTGTCCCTCTGCGTCACGACAGGCTTCTGTCCGAATTTTGAATCCATTGGCTAGTTGTTTTACCCGTTGGTAGAACTTTCGAACATCATTTCTGCCGTAACACCTCTCCATTTCCTCGATCGCGCGAGTAACGTAAACACCGTCAGCACTTCCACAATTCTAGGAAATATTGTTGTGTTGACATTTTTTCCGAGCATATGCATCCCAGAGTCGCCATGTCATCTGATCCCGTCTGGACAGATCGTGCAACTCTGCTGATGCATGCGTTTACGTACCACACTTAGTTTGAAAACTCGTCTCATGTCGTCTGGTCTCGTTATTCGCGCTTCTCATGCTCTTTCTTTTTCTTTTTGAGACGCCGGTGCTCTTCCCTTGTTTTAAGTTCGTGGAGCTCACGAACCACTCTCGTCCTTCTGTTCAGCGTCGCCTTGTATGCTGCTTGCTTCGCTGAATGTGCCTGCCTGCACTCGTTGTCAAACCAGGGGTTTTTTTGGGGTGGAGTTTTAGAACCCAGCACATCAGATTCAGCTTCTCTGATGGCGTTTTGACAACGGTTCCATTGTTGGTCGATTGTTTCGCCTGGCAGGGTTGGACTCTCTGAGAGCTTTAGGGAGACTCGATCGGCAAGTTGCTAGCGGTCAACAGATACATTTGCAGTATATTTAGGGACGAGAAAGAACAATTAAGATTCTGTTTATATAATAATAATATAATAATATAGGTGGCGCGACAGTCCACATGTGCTTCTCAGCAACCACATGAGCTGTGCGTACTATTGTTCTCTCACGCGTGGAAGGGACCTACAGTTTAATGCCGACTCCGGCCCAGTTTGAGAAGCTTTTTCTAGACAGGAAATACTCTTTGAGCATTGTCAGTGACTCGAAAGATTCTGTTTAAGTTTCGAAATTAGTATAGAATGATCAATACTGTCAAATGCTTTTGAAAAGGACTCCAAAATCTCCAGCATCTAAAGCAAGCCTAATATCATTTGTTACCGCCATTACAGCTGTCTCACGGCTATGTTTTTTCGGACTGTCAGCTTGACATCATATCATTTTCACGAATATGTTCAAGGATTTGATCTTTTCAAATGGTTCAGCAATAAAGCATAGCATACTTATCGGTCTGACATCCGAAGGAACAAGCGCATCATGCTTTTTCGGTATCTGGATAATGTTTGGGATTTTCCGTTGATCCGGGAACTGCGAGCTATATATACAGAGGCTAAAAATGTGCGTTGCATAGGGAAGTATATGGGGGAGAAGTATCTTCAGGAGTTTTGGACTGGTTCCTATAGCATTGGACTTTATTTAAAGAATAGCTTCTGCTACGTCATATTCATTAATGCACTCGAAAGTGGTATTGCAATGGGGACCATAGGATTATCGACTGGCACAGCATGAGATAGGCTGTGCGACATCGGCTTAAAGACTTGGCTAATTTCAATCGGACGTAACAAGCACTTTCTGGATTATTTATTCTCTGTTAGACCTATGTGATGTGTGTAAACACCCGAGAGGATGAAGAGAAACGGCACGTTCACTGTTCGGCTTAAGACTAACTCTTTATTTCTTAATTCTTATACAATAACCTATTTGCTCAGCTTAATCTACGTTCTCTTGTACTGCTCTCAGTAACAGTGTGGTGAGCAAGTGTGAATACATATCACTATGTTTCTCAAGTTTTTCCACAATTCTTTAGAACTCATTTCAGAGTCAAGTTTGTTATGAAAATACGAACGTTTTGAAATTCTTATTAGGGTGTTTACTTTGTTACGAGCCATGCTGTACTGCCGCTTAATGAGCTGCGCAGGATTTCTCCTGAATCTTCTAAAAAAAGAGTTCATAAACGTAAAACTGTGACAGTCCTTAAATGTGACAGTCCTAACATTTGCATGACAGCAGTCGGAAACTGCTATCTTAAAAGTCTGGTGACAGTCAAACTGCAACCAGTGGTTTTTGTTTTGCTTTGGGATTGCAGGGCACCCAAAAGGTGGACCTCTTCATGCAAAAATTGCATGTACCACGTAGAGACCTTGGACAGAGCATCACTATCGACTACACTAAATTGAACCGACCCATTTTTTTTTGTCAATTATTCGAGTGTTCACATGAAAGTGTCATTTCAAAAAATCCACTTTGGGCCCCAAGGTCGAATCCGAGGTTCCAAGCTTAAGCAAGTGAATTCCGAATCAATGAGTTAATCGACATCCTTTCCACTCACTCGCCGAGAGATCATAAATCCTTAGCAACTTCAAACTTCACAAGTCGCAGTCTTTAACTCAAAATTGAATTCATTTGAGACCTTGAGACCGATGTGCGTCGCGTAACATAAAACCGACAAAAGTAATTATTTCTCATTTTTTGACTCGACAGCAAACATTTCGCCGGCCATTATTGAGGGAAGGAAAACTCATAATTACTCCCTCGAGTGTCAACTTTTTACCGAAATGCGATGCCACCGCTCCGAGTTATGGGCACACAGACGAGGGGAAACGCGAAATAAATCACTTCGGGGCGCCCAAGGGCTTCGGCGGTGTTTGAAATTCTTTTCGAAACCTTACAGATGAAGATTTACTTCACAAATGTCTGAGAGATTCATTGCGGCAAGAACTACAGAAACACAAACCGTTGGCGCAATGGGTGTGTTCGAGATGAGGGTTCTGTTTCGAAGGCGACCTTCCAGGGGCTTCACAGTTTTGAAACTCTTAACATGGTACGGATGACAAAATGTGAGTGCCAATGGGAGTAAGTGTCTGTGTGTGTCTGACCTACTCCTACGACGATGCGCCTTAATTCGCCGGTAATGTGAGTGAAAGAGGATCTCCGGAGGGACCCGTGACAACTGTCGGTTCCCTAATCGAATAAACCCCAAAGCAGTAGTTATTTAAGTAACCCCTTCGAGTACAGATGTCGGGAAAAAAAACGCGTTTTGTTCAAGACGCCGTGGCGGCTTGAAAAATGATCATTTTGTCTACATCAGAAAAATGATCGCCAAGACGTTATTCGAACTTACTTATCGATCCACATGATCCGTGTAAAGCTGTATGGCCGCAGAGGAATGGGATAACTGATCAAAGAGTCCGTCGACCAAGGAAAAACGTACTCCCAAAGGAAGCAGGCGTCTCTACAAGGAAGATGAGTTTAGTCCGGGATCCATTATGCTGGATTTCTGTGCCAGCGGATCAGCCACATGATCGGTGCGATAGAATTTCGAATATGACTGAGTTGAATCACGCGAGTAGATCAACTAATAAGTCCTAAGATCCCGAGAGAGAGGTCACTACTAGGTAGGTAGGTTGAAAGTGGCTTTAATGCACTTAGGCCGAAGTAGGCCCATTTTACTGCCACGTGGGTGTTTCAAATTACAGAGGGTTGCCGTGAATAATGACAGCCAGCCATGACAGTTTTCTCATGACAGTCGTTGCTGAGGTCGTTCAGATTGTCATAGAAGTTGGACCCTGTAATACCTTTCCTAGTTGAGGCAAAACTACAATTGCAGGGGTGGTGTTGGATACTTTCTTCCTGCTGCTCCGAAAGTCGTTGGAGAATTGGACTAATCTCTTTGCGAGACGACCTAGTAGGCAGTGTCTAGAGATTATTCCCACTGCAGTGACGGTTTTGGATCTCTTTAGAGAGGTCAGGCTATTTGATCCTTTTGGGTCGCGATGTGGCCAGATCTGTTTTGAGGTTTGACAAGTGATGCCTGTCAACCATCGGGTATGAGCTGTAGCTTGAAGATGGCTGTGGGGATACCTATGTTACAAGAGTCTATCAAATGGTGGCGCTTTTAGCGGGTTCATCAGCTTTGCAGTCTCCCGGAATGTCTCTATGGCTTGGCACCCAGCACTGGCGAATCTTTGGATATCTCATTAAGAGATGCGCGCCACTTGATTGCTATTTAAGAGTTTATAGAAAACGATGTCAGAGATTTGATTGATGCCTGGCTATTCATAAAGGCTCAGATATCACAGGCGGATATCCTGTTCCACCTGAGTCAGGACAGGGCTTCGCTAATCGTCATTACTTCTACGGGGAAGACGCTGCAGTGATTTGGTAGACGACGAGAAAACCCGGATTCCTATTCCATCCATTAGCCGCCTTGGATCCATCTGTGTAAAAAGGATATGTCCTATGCGCTTCCCTCGTCTGTTTTTGAGCCATCTGTGTAGATCTTCAGGTAGCCTGGTTTTCCTACCAGATTTTTTTCCCACTCTTCTCTGTCTGGGATGAGTGTTTTAAACCCAAACTCCAATTTTAAAGCCTTTCTGATTATCTCTGTATGACCTAAGCTATGTGAACTGCTCCAGCGGTTGCACTCCCATAGCCTTCACGCTGCCTTAGTAGCTACCAGCTTCCCAAAGATGTCCATGGGAAGAAGCTGGAGCAATGTTTCCATGGCGGCTGTGGGGGTGCATCGCAATGCCTTCGTCATGCAGATGTAGGCACGGTAAGGCATGGTTTACAAGACTTTAAAGATGATCTATCTTTGCTATCTTTTTACTAGTAATCTGCATTCAAGGCCGGGTGTTGAACTGATCTGGGAACGTATTGAAAAGCTCACTGATAAATTTAAGATTCGTTGCTCTTATGCTGACAATTCTCTTCTTAACGCACTTACTATTTACAAATAACACAACGCTACGTACGTAAGTAAGTAAGAATGTTGGATTGTGTCATATATTCCATTGGCTCTGTAACAACTCTTACCGCCTTCAAGGGTAGACGCCCTGTGGTTTGCAAAGTCAATGCTCTGGAATGACTCTTTAATGGAAGACTAGCAAAAAATTAATGAAAACTCTATCTTTGATCGCAAAAGGTTCATAAATCGAACTCTTTTTTCGAAAAGATATAGAAAACTCTCGGCAGTCTTCTTCATTTGGCGCTACAGTCCTGGGTGGACCTGGGCCTCAACCAACAAGCCTCTCCAGCTAGCACGGTCTCTGGCTAGCTGTCTCCAGTGTCGCACGCCAAGTTGGTTGAGGTCCTTCTCCACCTGGGTGCGCCACCTTAAACGCGGGCGTCCTCTGTTGCGTTGTCCCACGGGTTCGGAGTCGAAGACTCTCCGGGCCGGAGTTGAGTTGTCCAGACGCTCTACATGGCCTAGCCATCTTAGGCGTTGGATCCGAAGACGCCTGACTAGACTCATGTCGCTGTACAGCCCGTACAGTTCGTGGTTGAATCTTCTCCTCCAGAAACCGTCAAAGCAAACAGGACCAAAGATCGCACGCAGAGCTTTTCTCTCGAAGACACCAAGGACTTCCTCATCCGCTTTTGAGATTGCCAATGTCTCCCCGACATAGAGCAGGACTGGTATGATCAAGGGCTTGTATAGAGTCAGCTTGGTCCTTCGAGAGATGGCTCTACTACTCAATTGCCTCTTGAGCCCAAAGAAACAGCGGTTGGCAAGAGTTACTCTGCGTTTGATCTCGGTACTGATGTTGTTCGTACTATTTACTGCCGAGCCGAGGTAGACGAAGTCCTTGACCACCTCGAAGTTACAGCTACCACTGTGACGCTCTGTCCAAGACGTTGATGTTGGGCGTCCTTTCTCGATGACAGCATATAGTTCGTTTTGCCCTCATTCACCGCTAGACCCATTTTAGCCGCCTCCGCCTCAATGCCAGCAAGCGCCTCATTGACGCCTCGCTGTGTTCTGCCAATCACGTCAATGTCCTCGGCGTATGCTAACAGTTGTACGGACTTCTGGAAGATCGTGCCTCTAGTGTTGGCGTGTGAGTCTTCCACGATCTTCTCCAGGATGATGTTAAAGAAATCACATGACAGCGCGTCGCCTTGTCTAAACCCTTTTTTGACATTGAAGGTCTCGGTGAGTTGGTTAACGAGCTTGATGGAGCAGCGAGAATTCTCCATCGTCATCCTGCACAACCTGACCAGTTTGGCAGGAATGTCAAAACTAGACATGGCGTTGTATACCTCGTCCCTATGCAAGCTGTCATATGCGGCCTTGAAATCGACAAAAAGGTGGTGGGTGTCGATTTGCATTTCTTGGGTCTTTTCCAGGATCTGCCGAAGTGTGAAAATCTGGTCGATGGTGGACTTCCCTGGCTTGAAGCCACACTGATAAGGACCTATCAGGTTATTTACAAACGGCTTCAGGCGAGTACACAAAACGGCAGAGAAGATCTTGTAAGCGATGTTCAGGAGACTTATCCCTCTATAGTTGGCGCAGTCAAAGGGGTCTCCTTTCTTATGGATCGGGCAAACGATACTGAGATTCCATTCATCGGGCATGCTCTTCTCCGACCATATCTTACAGATGAGCTGGTGCATATGCCCAGCCAGATCATCTCCAGCTGCCTTAAATATTTCAGCGGACAGTCCGTCCGCACCGGCAGCTTTGTTAGACTTCAGTCTTGACATTGCTAACTTGACCTCGTCTAAGTCGGGGGGACAGAATTCTCGTCGATCATCGTCCATATTGAGTGGAACATTCTGCCTGACAGCGGTATTGGTGTCATCATCGCCGTTTAGCAGTCTGCAGAAGTGGTTCTTCCAAATTCTCAGTATCGACTGCGACTCTACTACTAGTTGTCCATTCTCGTCCCGGCAGGCTTCTGTCCGAACCTTATATCCACTGGATAACTGTTTCACCCTCTGGTAAAACTTTCGGACATCGTTCCTACCGTAGCACCTCTCCATCTCCTCGATCGCGCGCTTCTCGTGCTCTTTCTTCTTTCTCCTGAGAAGCCGGGTCTCATCCCTTCGTCTCTGTTCGTAGAGCTCACGAACAGCTCTCGTTGTTCGTTGCAGCGTTGCTTTGTAGGCTTCCAGCTTTGCTGCATGTGCCAGCCTACACTCGTTGTCAAACCATGGTTTTTTTTTCTAGGTGGTGCCGTAAAACCCAGCACATCAGTGGCAGCATCTTTGATGGCTTCTTGACAACGCCTCCAATCTTCTTCGATTGCTTGCGCAGGTGGGGACGAACTTAGAGAGAGATTCCGGGAGACTCGATCGGCAAAGATCCTAGCAGTCTGTTGCGACCGCCAGGTCCCTTTATGGATGTTGAGGTGTGGGAACCGCGTGTGTGTCCCGTGTCGCGCCACCCATATTATTATTATAAAAGTTTATATGAATGGGAGGCATTCAAGATGTTTGGAGGAACTTGGATGCTGAATACCTTCATTCTTCATTCTCTTATAAATTCGATGGCTAGTAGTATTTTTGAGGTCATCATCAACAAGGGGGAAGTACCCACTATTAACATACAACATTTGTAAAAGAAATTTAAAAATAAAATTAACAAAAACCGTCCGAACAACTGTGCCTGTATTTTAATTTCGCACTAATTTCTTTAAAATGGTCGTTTTTACGGAACGCATTTGATCAAATTTATATTTGTTCCGTATCTCGTTGGGCAGACATTAAAGTATAATAAAAGATTTTATTCGGATGTATGATCTTACTTAATTATATATTATGCCTCTATATTAATTTCCCCCAGTGTATATCCTCAATTTCTAGCCACAAGAAGTCCGAGATGTTCAATTGTTGGGCACGATGACGATTCGAGGTTGACGGCCCTCGGGAACAATAGCAATGTTTTGCGCAGAACGAATTGGGCGAGCACGCACAGGGGTTTTCACATTTCCCTACAGATTCGGTTTTCTGAAATTTGGGCACAATTCTACCGATTGTGGACACATTTGGTCGATTATGGGGCCAAAAATGCATTGGAACGCACATTTTCGTAAAAGGCTTGAACAATCTTAACGCGCTGCTCAATTGTGTACCTCTAAATGGTTGTCAAACACTGAGATAAAGAATAGTTGGGCAAGAGAACTTGACGTTAAGGTGTGACTCACAATTAACATATTTCATTATGGTTGGACCACCCTTTACTAAGCTCACTTCACCTTCGTTCTCGTAGGTGAAAGATTGCGCCGATATCTTTACGAAACTAGGCACTTCCACTTCAACTGACAGTACTTGTTTGAGTCTTAAGCATTGTCACTCGGGAAGCCAAAGGACCACCCTTTGATCCGTACTTAGCCAATTTAAGAACGTGTCACATGCATATGACTTCCGTGGAATCCTGCCTCGTAAGCCGATTCACTGGATTTACCATGCCATTATTATGCGAGCATAGTCCTTGTTCGTGTTCTCATGTAATCCTGCCCTCATGATGGGATAAGTAATGCTGCACTTTGGAGTCTCCCCGCCTTGTGCAGTGCTGATCCTATCACTCGCTTCAGGAATGTTTTACTTAACATTAGGCCCCCTCCCAGACGGGGATGACTCTCGCTTGAAATGCACTTCGCCTCAAATAACGCATTCACCTCGCATCAGAGCATACGTGCAAATACGTACATAGATCTGCACTTTACACAGCTCCGTAAACTCCGTCTCCCTCCACCGTGCCAGTTCCATTTCCCACTCCATTCAGACGTCGTAAACGTTGAAGGGGCAACAATCTGCTGACTCGTGACATGTGAGAGCTCCTGTGGACGCCCTTGTGTTTGCTGAACCTTGAGCTGGCATTATTTGCCCGCACGCATCAATTGGCAAAGTGCCTCTCCCTCGAGGTGGACCCCATCCGGAGTGAGAATGCAAATGCTTGCGCTCCGGTTTGCTTCCTGCAAAAACTTTGGACACTCAATTAATCCCTGCCCGGCGCGTGGTTCCTTGTTCCTCGTCCAACAGGGAAATCCTGGATGAGTCGGTGTGCTTGCGGTGCGCCTGGACGCCCGCAGAGTTATCCATGCACGTGCACTCATGCACTCTGCTCCATCCACATCCAGCCACGGACGGGTTCTCTCCCTTTGACTTGGCCGGGATGAGCTTCTCCTGGTTTTCCGACGTTGGACAGACAGCTGATCCGGTGGGTCGTGGTGGCGAAGTTTGCATATTTCAAGAGCAGAAAGGAAACAGCGCACAACAAGGAGCAGTGCTTGTTGGTTTGGTTGAATTATTATTTCGGTAGCAAGTGGCGTTGTCATGCCAGAGATCCGACGTCATGACCCAAGTGCGGGCTGCGCAGCTCTTTGTGTGCGGTTATGAAGCACTTGACGCGATGGAAGGGCTTATCCTTTTCTTGCTTCCACCTGCCTCTCGAGTGGGGAAATGGTACCGCAAGCTATTGGGGACTTTGTGGGGGTTAGGGGCGGCTGCCACCAAAGCCGGGGTATTTTACAGTCTGAATTTGGTTGACGTCCATTTTGCATTTAAATTGGAAAACGAATTACTTCGGGTGCAAGGGAGTTCGTCCTTTGAGGCGCTTGACAGTGCTCAGAGGTGAATGTCGGAACGTTTTCGAGTTTGAATAAACAATTTTGCTGCGAGGTGCAGGTCCTAAGTAACTGCGTCGTTATTTGAAGGAGGGTCTGTGGCTAAAATGTTGGAGTTCATCTTGATTAGTGTTGCAGCGTGGGAATGCATTGTTATTTCGTGTCATATACCGCACAGTCATTGATGGATGATGAGAGGATGGAGATCGGGCTAGTGGGACATGCACTGATCTCCTTCAATTCCTTTTGATCCCCATAATTGCAGCCTGTGGGACAGTGCAAAGGAGGACACACAATCTAATAAAAAGTTGGCAGTTATAATGTGAACACAAGATCTGCCGGGAAATACCCCGACAACTGCAGGGGAAACTGCTTAGATGAAGAGGAAGTCGAGAATGTTCTAGACATTCTTTATACCCATCATTCGTCCTTCTTTTTCCGTGGGTAGGTGGAAATCTTAGACAAGACTCTATGGCGAACGTTCGCTCATAGAACTTTGAGAGTTTTACTCACTAAAACCACCACCCTGTACTTTTTAAGACTACTTAACCAGTGAAGCACTTAACTAGTAGTTTGCATTTCATTATTTAGGTACTGATCGGCAGGTGACTCTCCAATGAAAGTTCCTGCTAACACCGCAACCATGCGCGGGTGTGGACTATGGGACGAGATCAAGGGGTCGAATCCTTTGAAGTCGCCGCAAGACCTTAGTTCCCTCAAGGATGGGGTAAACTGCAGAGTTTATGCGCTCTTCTAGGTGGCGCTTCTTAACTTCATCTTGGAGTGGTAATATTCCAAGATCTCTGTGCATTGACGATGGTTCTAAGAACCTTATTTTGAAAAGTCTGTATTATGTTCAAACTACTTGCTTTGGTACAATCCCAAAGTTGTATGCCATACGTCCAAACACGTTATAGGATTTACTTGTACACAAGCACTTTGTTGTCAATACTTAGCTTGGAATGTTTCCCAATAAGCCAGTAGGTTCGGTTAAGTTGAGGTGGCAGACGCACTTAGGCCAAGCGAAGGCCCATTGTGTAACCACGCGGATCAAGGGTACCTATTCCGCAAACCAGGCTGTGCTTTTAATAAAACGAAGAAAAAGGTTGATTCTGATGCTGCTCAGTTCAGCCAGATTAACTAAGAAATGGGACCCCAGAGGTCTGAATCTACGGTGTGGAAGTGTTCCATGGTTTCTTCCTCATCCTCGCCCAAGCAGCTTCTACAGGAATTATTGTAAGGAATACCTAGTCTAGCGGCGTGAGTTCCGATGGCACAATGCCCTGTTAAAACGCCAGTAAGAGATCTGAGGTTTGGCCTGCTTAGCGATCGTTTTATTTTCTTAATAAGCCAGTATAGACTTTTATATCTCATGCCAAGTTCTGCACGTTTCTTCTTAAGGTGCTCCTTCCACTTGAGTTTTACGTCAAGAGCCATCCCCAGGTATCTCGCTTCATTGCCAAAAGGTATTTGGACACGATTTAGGAAGACTGGCAAGTTATTAGCGTGCCTATAGGTGAAGCTAATATGGACGATTACCTGACAAAACGCTAAAAAATGACGATGCCGGCTATTCAAAAGTAGCCGAAAATTCAGATGTCCTGAAATGCGCCCCGACGCATCGGATTCTGTTAATACACACACGAACACATCACCAAAGGTGTTTTTAAGTCCTAGATAGGTCTAATAAGGCCGATATGGCAGTTGGACGATGATGTGACAAAACGCTAAAAAAGGACGATGCCGGCTATTCAAAAGTAGCCGAAAATTCAGATGTCCTGAAATGCGCCCCGACGCATCGGATTCTGTTAATACACACACGAACACATCACCAAAGGTGTTTTTAAGTCCTAGATAGGTCTAATAAGGCCGATATGGCAGTTGGAGGATGATGTGACAAAACGCTAAAAAAGGACGATGCCGGCTATTCAAAAGTAGCCGAAAATTCAGATGTCCTGAAATGCGCCCCGACGCATCGGATTCTGTTAATACACACACGAACACATCACCAAAGGTGTTTTTAAGTCCTAGATAGGTCTAATAAGGCCGATATGGCAGTTGGACGATGATGTGACAAAACGCTAAAAAAGGACGATGCCGGCTATTCAAAAGTAGCCGAAAATTCAGATGTCCTGAAATGCGCCCCGACGCATCGGATTCTGTTAATACACACACGAACACATCACCAAAGGTGTTTTTAAGTCCTAGATAGGTCTAATAGGGCCGATATGGCAGTTGGAGGATGAGGTGACAAAACGCTAAAAAAGGACGATGCCGGCTATTCAAAAGTAGCCGAAAATTCAGATGTCCTGAAATGCGCCCCGACGCATCGGATTCTGTTAATACACACACGAACACATCACCAAAGGTGTTTTTAAGTCCTAGATAGGTCTAATAAGGCCGATATGGCAGTTGGAGGATGATGTGACAAAACGCTAAAAAAGGACGATGCCGGCTATTCAAAAGTAGCCGAAAATTCAGATGTCCTGAAATGCGCCCCGACGCATCGGATTCTGTTAATACACACACGAACACATCACCAAAGGTGTTTTTAAGTCCTAGATAGGTCTAATAAGGCCGATATGGCAGTTGGACGATGATGTGACAAAACGCTAAAAAAGGACGATGCCGGCTATTCAAAAGTAGCCGAAAATTCAGATGTCCTGAAATGCGCCCCGACGCATCGGATTCTGTTAATACACAAACGAACACGTCACCAGAGGTGTTTTTAAGTCCTAGATAGGTCTGATAGGGCCGATATGGCAGTTGGAGGATTACCTGACAAAACGCTGAAAAAGGACGATGCCGGCTATTCAAAAGTAGCCGAAAATTCAGATGTCCTGAAATGCGCCCCGACGCATCGGATTCTGTTAATACACACACGAACACATCACCAAAGGTGTTTTTAAGTCCTAGATAGGTCTAATAGGGCCGATATGGCAGTTGGAGGATGAGGTGACAAAACGCTAAAAAAGGACGATGCCGGCTATTCAAAAGTAGCCGAAAATTCAGATGTCCTGAAATGCGCCCCGACGCATCGGATTCTGTTAATACACAAACGAACACGTCACCAGAGGTGTTTTTAAGTCCTAGATAGGTCTGATAGGGCCGATATGGCAGTTGGAGGATTACCTGACAAAACGCTGAAAAAGGACGATGCCGGCTATTCAAAAGTAGCCGAAGATTCAGATGTCCTGAAATGCGCCCCGACGCATCGGATTCTGTTAATACACACACGAACACATCACCAAAGGTGTTTTTAAGTCCTAGATAGGTCTAATAGGGCCGATATGGCAGTTGGAGGATGAGGTGACAAAACGCTAAAAAAGGACGATGCCGGCTATTCAAAAGTAGCCGAAAATTCAGATGTCCTGAAATGCGCTCCAACGCACCGGATTCTGTTAATACACACACGAACACGTCACCAGAGGTGTTTTTAAGTCCTGGATAGGTCTAATAGGGCCTGAAATGCGCTCCAACGCACCGGATTCTGTTAATACACACACGAACACATCACCAAAGGTGTTTTTAAGTCCTAGATAGGTCTAATAGGGCCGATATGGCAGTTGGAGGATGAGGTGACAAAACGCTAAAAAGTGAAATGTTACATTCTAATTTTGTATATGTTCATGTAAATAAAATGGTCTATGGAATTCGCGCTATCTGATCGGCTGATTCTACTGATAACTCTCCAACAGCAGTTCTCTCATAATCTATAAAAGAATGTATAGCAAATAAAGAGTCACTGATCCTCGAACTGAGACCTATCCCTCTGTTTTTTTATTCGACAAACGCCTCTTACAGTGTTTATTTGAGTTGCTTTATTCTAATGTTCTTAATGTTGTACATGTGTGAGAAAGGGATGACGCATATGTGACAGAGGGTAGGAAACAGAAAAAGTTCAAGAATTAAGATCTCAATTGCAGAGACTGATAGATGTCCTGTGTGAAAGTGGCTTGAGATCACAAAAGGGAATTTGAAAAAATCGCCGGCGAATCTTAGCGAGAGTGAAAGCAGCCTAAGACAGCAAAGGGTTCTGCATCAGCCTCATATGGGTACCACAACGGGTCCAATGGGACCTAAGTGTGGCATGGTCCCACCACGTCCACCCCCTAACCCAGTGCCCGACTGCTGTAAGAAAAGACAGAATCCACACTTAGGCCAGCATAGGCCTATCGTGCTTCTTAGCTCAGCCGACTCACTCGTGAGATCAGTATCCGAAAGCACAAATTTCTTTAAAGCATTTTTTTCAACAAAACTAATCTCAATCTTACACAGATTTGCACTCAACATTCCACTTGAACAGGATTCTCGCTTTTTGTTGAATAATAACAAACCTCCCATCACCACTGCATTCAGGAGCCCTCCCCCTTCCGCCCAACCCTCTTAATCCTTGTTATAAACACACATAATTTTCTTCTCGTCCCAATCATCCGCTTAACCGACTCTGAATCAGCGCTAATAGAGAACGACTAAAAGGACAACAAGATGGACCCGTCAGATGAATGAAGCACTCACTAGTTTGCATACACAAATACACAGATCCACAGAGAGCACGAAGAAGTGTAAACGAATAAAGTATCCATCTCTGCAGTTGGCACTTTATTTAAATGTCATGCAGAGGGCCCCACTCGAGCGGACGACAAATAAATTGTACCACTCCCTCCCGCTGTGTCTGCTCTGCTCCTAGAGAAGAGAATCCCTTTTTAAAGGAAAATAATTCCTTCAGCAAAGCGGATTCCCTTTCGTGACTAACCCTTTTTCTTTCTGTCCCTCTCTCTCCGCCGACACTCGTCGCTGTTTGACTGACTGACTATGAGAGAGTGGCTGCCATCGCATTTGTATCTGCGATGAGCTTCCGCTGCATTTCATTTTGTCCCTAAGTCTGTGCTGCAGATTGCACATTAATCAGAGTACGTTCCCATTCGAGCCCATTGCGGAGAAGTGCAAAAAAAAAAAAAGAAATCAATGGGGAACAACAGACAACTGTCCCCAGCCGCCGCGAATACACGCCGCGAATACACGTTGTCTGGGGAGCGTGTAGGGAGGTCCTCAACAGCGCATTGTCCATAAATCGCAACGTTTCTCTTTTTCTATCGTTCGCTGTGTCCTGCTGTGCACTGCAGAAAAGGGGATGTTTCTATTGACGCCACACGACCCCCCATCCACCCTCACTCCCCTCAGCGCTGTAAATGGAGATGCGTCTCCGTGACATAAAGCTCGACGAGCATGATATTTTTATTCGCGAACACAAAGCAACCACACAAACCATGTCATTTTCAGCGGTGAATCCGTTTTTGTTCTCGTGTCGCGATGACACGGGGTGGCTGGGTGGCGTATCGAGGACCAATTAATATCGTCACCCTCACCCTGCTCTCCGCTCGTCACATTCGCCTTCAGTCAGAACGAATTATGATTTTTCAATTGAAGACCAGCAACTGCCCACCGCGCGCCGTGTCGATGGCGCGGAGATAAACGCCTCGGCACGCCATCTGCGTCACGGTCCATAATTTATGTGCATACATATTTATCGAATTAAATCAGAATGAGATCAAACCAAAGCCGTACTTATGAAATGTGGTTATATTGTTTATCTGCATTCGCTGACTGTGTCCTGTGGTTCGTTGTGCGGCCCTGTCCGTAACCAACCAATTGATTTAACTTGGTTTCTATGTTATTCACGGGAGACTGTTGCTACGCAATTAGCATATGCTTTGCGTGGCCATGTGTGGGTGGGTATTTCAGCGTGATCTAGAGTGGCGCACAATGGCGCTGCAGGATTAATGGTTTATGGTTTAATAATTGAAGCGTATTTGTTTGGCTGTCGGTTTGCATGAAAATGAGCAGGTAACGCTGAAGGGTTGGGACTTAACGCGCGTCATAATAAATGATGAATTATTCAACCGCTTATTTAATTACCGGATTATTCTATGCAGCATCGCTGGGGGCTGCAACCCATCCCACCGAGTGCAACGTAAGCGGGCTTTGAATCGCAGTTGCGTTTGCTTGTGGTGGGTCATCCATTTTGTGGTCATTTTGTCGAAAGTACGTGTGTTGAAATAAATCACATTTTCATGATTTGCATCTCGATCATGATTTTACTTGAAAACTATGCTTGGGTGTAACATCACTCAATCATTTGAAATTGGATCTTCCTCTCGTATAGTAAAAAAAAAATCTAGTTTTTAACCCCCTTATCGTACTCTCGCACTTTTCATTATGCCCAATTTCATGGTGCAAGCTTAAATACCACTTTTGATTTGAACTTCAGTTCAGCGACTAATTCGGTCTCGCAGTTTCTTTCCTTGAACTGAGTTCAATTTGGAATTTAAGCTAAACTAGAGTTTACTTCCGTTTAAGCCTCAGTTCCGCAACACAACTGCATATTGCTTCGCTCTTTTGAAAGCGGGAGCATTTTGTTCTCAATACAGTACAATTGATCTTTGATAACGGTACGACGATGGAAACCATCCCTTCCTCACTTTTCCTTCCACTTACTTTTTTTTTTTATTTTTCGACATTATTTTTTTTTTTATAATTTGCGCATGCTTAAGGGATTGCAAATACCCTTTTGTGTCCGGGGTCAAGACACAGCACGGGCCGAAGGTATAGATGGAGAAAGGGAGAGGAGGTACCTGTGCACATTGGCACCTTAAATATCTGCGGGTTGTATCTGGGAAGACCCTTTGTGAAACATGATGTGAAACATATTCGTGTAGTGCGGCTGAAGCCTGTGCTGTGCATCCGAAAGTAGTCTTAAGGGTATACTGATGAGCATTCCTGGCAAGACGGGTATTGCGGGTGAATTTATGGAGAGGTTGGCATGGCAGTTGGCTAACTCACGTGAGCATCGTTTGTTGAAATAGCGATAAGACACGGACAAAGAAGAGACGGTACCTCCATGTTCGAGCGAGTCTAATGACTCTGCGATATTATTGTCTCCTTTAAGTTTTATCGCTCGCTTTTGGATTTTATCTAGTGGGTGCAAGGTGCTGATGTGGGCACCAGACCAGATATAAGCGTTCTACTCAAGCTGGGGCGGATGGACGCTTTATAAATTAAAGATGGGGGTGAAATACTTTATCGATTTAGGAAACATAAGTATGTCGCAGCATTTTTGGCGATCTCAAATATGTGATCGCTCCAACTAAGTGTTGTGTTGATCCACATACCAAGGATGGAAAGTTTTCCGGTTTCATCGACACAAGCGCCATTCATGGATAATGCCTGATTATAGCTGTGTTTTTTTGCAAGCGTATATACGCCTAAATTTCAATTTGCATGTAAAGTACACTAACAACAAGTCCTTAGCGCTTAAGAAATAAGCGCGGATAAGAACAATGCTTCCAATCATTAATTTCTGTGTGTTCATTCCTGAATTCATTCATTCATTGTTTAGGTTGCTGCATGTGGCTTACACCTGCAGGTTTGGTTGATGTATGAGATCATTTTAATTATTTCGGCATCCATAAGTATGCAATTTTTGGTATACTCAGAGTGTCTCTGCTGTACATTCCGTTTTGGCTTCGTAAACGATTCTTTTCATTTCACGACATTTTTTTATTTTATAATTATTAAGTGTTTTTGCGTTTAAAGTGCTTGTCACGCTACAAAATCGCAAAACGAAGATTGTGATCATCAAAGATCAACCATCACCTTCCACGACTACACCCCAGACTGCTTAGCAAATGTCAAAAATGTCGTCGGTGCTGCCAAGATTTTATGATGAATCATTAAGCGCCGAATTATCGTTTTTTTGTGCACTTCAAAATTAGACGTATATACGTTTGCAAAAAAACACAGCTTATGAAGGGTTCGCTTGAGTGACAGCAGACAGCATTGAGTTTTTGAAGCATTGAATTCCACTCTATTGTTTTTTCCCCAATTAATTATGCTGTCAAGATCGGAATTCAACGTGCTTAACATACGCTGCTGTTCTAATTCTACGGCCGAAGGGCGGGGTCGTGAGTCTTGGAACGAATATGAAAAGCTAAGGGTGCTGTCATCAGCGAATGAATGGATTTGATCAGAAGAAGCAGACAAGAGATCACTTATAAAAATAAGAAAGAGTGTCGGAGACAGAACTGAGCCTTGGGGTACACCAGCATTTATCAGACTTGAACCCATCCAAAACAACTTGAATTGAACGGTTCGATGGGTACTTTCTATTCCATAGAAGAATAGATTCAGCGACACCATGGGCATGCATTTTCGACAAGAGTGCTTGATGCCAAACTCTGTCAAATTCTTTAGAAGTATCAAGCGCAACGATCTTGTTTTCGCCTGCATTGTGCAAAGATTGGTTTCACTTTTTAGTGAGATAAGCTATCAGATCACCAGTGGACCTGTTGCTGGTGAGATCATATTGTCAGTCATTAAGAAGCTTCCGCAATTCATGATATTTCATAAGCTGACGATTTACCAGCGTTTGCATGACCATAGAAAGAAGAGACGTAAGTGCTATGGGTCGGTACAAGGTGGGTGAGGAAGATTCGTCCTTTTTATGAACGAGCTGGACAAATGCTGTGTTCCATCTGCTCGGAAAGAGACCTAAAGAGTGATATAGATGAAAAAGCTTACACATTGGTTTTGCCAGCGCAGAAGAACACCTCTTCAGAAGTACAAGGGGGAATACCGTCTGAGCCTGTGGATTTGCGCACGTCGGCATTTTTAAGTGCTCTTGCAACTGTACGAGTGCGGAAGTGGATTTGTCAACGGTTTCAAGTACAGGTTTGGAATCTGGCTGGCTGCAAAATGAGCCGCAAGCAGGTTAGCTTTGTCGAAGGAGCTGACAGCTGGAATGTCATTGTAATTGAAGATGAGGCGGAATTCTTTACGTTTTTTACAAATGACCGAAAGTTTTTGCTACCCTTGGGCCTTAGCTTTTGCTCATAAGAGAATTTCACACGTCTGATAGTTGCATTGCAGTCATTTCTGGCCCGTTTAAACTTCTTCCGGTTTTCCTCAGTAGGGTTGGCTTTGTATGTCCGGAAATTCAACTCTCTCATCCCAATAGCCTCTTTACAGCTCAAGTCATACCATGTGTTTGCTTTGGGCTTGATACTCTTCACTCTGTGAGGAATGAAGGTTCTCATGCCCAGCAGAAGAATATTTGTGATCATATCAGCAGCGGCATCCACGTCACTATCAAGGAAGCAAAGTGACCAGTTAAAATTCCTAAAGAAGTTGTTAAGTTCGTTCCAATCGGCTTTCTCGTACTGTTCTTTAAGGAATTTGTTCTCTAACTTTGTGTGGTGATACTGAGAATTTTGCTGATAGAAAGAGTGTCGGAGACAGAACTGAGCCTTGGGGAACACCAGCATTTATCAGACTCGAACCCATCCAAAAAAACTTGAAGTGAAAGGTTCAAAGGGTAATTTCTAATCCATAGAAGAAGAGATTCATCGATAACATAGGCATAGACAAGAGAGCTTGATGACAGTATGTCAACAGAATATTTATCACGATGAGAGGTGAGAAACAGGTCCAGAGTGTTGGCGGAATGATCTGCACTGTCAGGTATTCGTGTGGGCTCATTTACTAACTGGGTCAGATTGTTTACCTCAGCGAAGATTTCGACGTACCTTCATTCGGGTGTTGTCTGGCCTGAATGTCGAAGCCAATTAGAATTGTGTACATTGAAATCGCCCGCAATGGCAATTTCAGTGCGAGGATACAGGGATATCGGATAGCGCATCAAATTCATTAAAAGTTGAATTGCTATCCATGCTTGGACTTCTATAAATAAAGCAGTAGTGGATCAAATGCTTTCGGACATATAGTGTTAACCACAGAAAATTTAATTCCGGATTGGAACAGAGGCCGTATTGTGGTTGAATTTGATAAGCTACATCACTGTAAAAACAAGAGCGGCACCAAGCTTTATCCAGGGAGGTTCAAATCCGGTATTTCGGCATTCTCACCTACCTGTGTTTCACTCAGCGCCAAAACAGCTGGCTTGTAACGGGATAGGTGGACATACACAGCCAAGAGATTCGCTCAAAGCCCACGCACATTGCTCACATCAACCCTAAAACTTCCCATAAAGGACAAAACGAAGATATAAAGAAACCAACTCCGACTACGAGTGGTGAAGCAGAAATGAGAAGTGCAAATTGAAAATTAGCTTCTCAACAACAATCGATGTAGGTGTTATGTCCATACATCGATTCGAGTTGGTCCACCAGTAAATTCACACTTCTAACATCCCCTATGTCAGACGCTACGCACTCGCGATCATTGCATAAGCCCGCCTGATGAAATCAAACGGGAGTTGCGACCGAGAATGCGCAACAGTGGCTTGTGAGGGAAAGGGGCGAGAAGGAGCGGACCGGATGCACTCGACACCGAAATACTTCTCACTAGCACTTGCACTTTTTTTTTCCTGTTTTTTTTCCGGACACTCGCGGAGCTTTTGAAGGTGGAGGTAAATGTAATGCACGGACGGCGACAAGTGCACTCGTCGGAGGATGGCACATAACTTCAAACTTCTAGGACCAACCCAAGAATATTCGTGTCAAAGCTGAAAAAAAAATCATCAATTGTGCGTCCTATACTTAAATCTGGGATTAAGAACGATATACAGAACCTCAGGCGAATTTCTATTCTTCCTCGACCTCAAAAAAAGCTTTCGACGCGCTAAGCCATGCAATCATTCTCAAAGAATGGGAAAATATACAATTACAAAGTACAAAGTTAGAATCATGGGCGAATACAGCAAAGAAGGAACAAGTGAGTGTGGGGTTCCACAAGGATTAAGATTACGACCCCTTCTATTTATTATGACAATAAACGGTCCCTTTGAAGTAGCAAATCAGAAGGATAAGCAAACAACATAGGAATTATAGTCAAACATAGAGATGTGATGGTAGAAGAAAGATTAATGCAACAGGATTTTAACGCTGGAGCTCTCACATGAATGCCCTTACAATAAAATCAAGGTGTAGTGCATACGTGATATTTCACCTAAGGCGTCACTGTCCAGCAGATGTACTACGGCAATGCTACTTTGGACAAAAAGACCCCACAAATTTAGATCTGCGAATCAGAGCTGAAACGCAACAACATCAACTCATCTTTGAAGCGGAATGAAGCAATCACTCAGAAGCGACCCATAGAATAGCTTTGGCCCATACAAGAGGAATTGTGTTCCTTCAGGATAAAGCCAAGCCATACACATCGATAGCGACTCGCCAGAAGCTCTGTCATTATGCATCCGGAGCTAACACCAAGTGATTACCACATGTTCCTGTTCATGGCCAATGATTTTGCCTGAAAAACATGATGTGAAACAAGATGAGATACTCACATTGCAGTCAAGATTTACAGCGGTCTACGTACTCTCTGGGCTACACAGAATTATTTACCTACGAAACTACCAAACTGATGCTGGTTAAATCCCTACTTCTGCCAGTTTTGCTATATGCATGCGCATTGTTCTTCCAGCCCGATTACAAAAGCATGAATAAATGAATTGAGTATACAATACCAATGCCAGGTACGTATTTAACTCACAAAAGTGGGACCATGTCTCAAGAGTTTCTGCCTTTTCTTAAATTATATTAATTTAGTAAAAGCCTTTAAGTTCTTTCCTACTTCTGTACAATGCGAAAGGTCTGATTCGCAAATTAACACTCCTCTTATTTTAGTTCCTTTAAGCTTGCATTTAATTTATAAGATTACAAGAAGCATGGAACACTGGAAGAAGTTCGGCATAGTTGACCCCCGGGGTCAGCCGTTAGCCGTGAAAACTGTAGTAAGATATGTTGGCATTTGGTTGGATCATTTTCTGTATTTTGACAAACATATAGAGAAAGCTTTGACCAATGCTAGAAAAGCCTTTGCTGTGGCAAGTAAGCTGTTTTACAGCAGCCAACTTGATACCAGGGTGAAGGTAATCTGCTATATGGCCATCATAAGGCCAGTCATGGTGTATGGTTGTCCTCAACGTGAGTCCTTCCCAGACGGAAAAGATGAGGGTGTTCGAGAGACGGTGTCTTAGGACTTGTCTCCGGTTGTATCGAACACCCGAGTCTGAGTACAAGAAGTACTATCCTAACGAGGTCCTGTACAACAGGGCAAACGTGAAAAGGATAGACAATTTTATCATCAAATTAATAAGAAGTCACATTGCAAGAAGTATGACTTCTACCAACAGTCTGATCTTCGGGGCTTACTATCCCAATTATATGTACCATGAGAGGGTGCGCCACAACGGCTTTGTTCCACTTGAAGCGTTCCTCTATTTGGATTCGATCGGCTTGATCCAGGACACGGAAGGATGTCGTGTAATCTACCACGCGATGCGCCGAACAGTTGACAGGCGACTCCTCTACGAACTGGATGTCGTCCGCGAACACGAAGATCTTCTCCGGT
This sequence comes from Eristalis intricaria, assembly GCA_964034865.1. Taxonomy (NCBI): domain Eukaryota; kingdom Metazoa; phylum Arthropoda; class Insecta; order Diptera; family Syrphidae; genus Eristalis; species Eristalis intricaria. The sequence goes on along the minus strand of OZ035873.1, from coordinate 108,623,895 downwards.
TCAGTAGAGCGATCCCTGTTCGGGATAGGAGAGAGAGTGATAAGGAGCGGCACTTCTTTTGGTGGTTACACCAGAATCAGTCTCCGCCTTCGCCGGCTCCTGCCTATATACAAATCGTTTAGTTGGTATAACGGCCCACTTATCTAGTTATAAGGTAGCTTAGTCAAAAAAAAAAATATATATATATACACTCAATTCTCTTTTTATGCGGTAGATACGTTCCAAAACTAACCGCACAAAAAAAATCGCATACAAAAATACACTAATGTAGTGTAAAAGAAGGGATGTGTTCCATTATTTTCAAAAACGCATAAAACCAAAAAATCATATAAAAAAAGACATTAATTACATTATAAAATTAGGGTTACGTTCCAAAATTTTTTAAAAGTTCATAGGACCAAAAAATCGCAATGAAAAGTCGATATCAACTAATAAAAAATGAGGATGTCTGAGAATTTTTGAGCAGAGTATAAAGTTTTGGTAAATTCAAATCAAATACATAACATTACTTTATTTTTAATTAAATATATTTATTTCACATTACTTTAATTAGTAGTTTTATAAAAATTTTATATTTAGTCATTTTTTTCACTTTCTGATAACACCCGCAACCTATTGTGAACAGGCGCGAAGTCATTATCCACACTAGAATAGACAGTCAAGTAAGTAAAAAGTAAGTTTCGCCTGCTGAAGGTTCTCCTGATTTGATAAGAAAATCAGTTATTAAGCTTTGCGAATCTTTCCGTAATTCTTTATGAAGTTCTTGATACCCAGAAATGCAATTATTCAGCTTACGCTGGAATTTGAATGCCCGCTCAGTATTCGGGTCATTATTAAGAAAATGTGTTTCTAATTTTTTGCAAAGTTGAAGACCTTCTCGAATTATTTTTGCAGTGAATGGGGAAGGATTGTTATCTTCTTTCTCACTGTTATTTTCTGGTTCTTCGACTGAATCAAATAACATTTTAATAATATCATTATCACTTGGGGGCTCATCTACAAGCAACTCATTGATGTCAATCTCGTTAAGGCTATCAAAACCTTCGCCACCAATTTCATGTGCCAAAGCAATAATTTCAGTTGAAACCGTCATTGCTTGATTAGTAGCATTGTTCCTTGCATCGCATTCAGGCCAGATTGCTTTCTAGCAGCCATTTAAAGTTTGTGGTCTTATTTCACTGATTGCAGAAGAAGAATGATGTATGCAGTCTAAAATCGAAAACTTTTTCCAAACCTCGGTTACTGTTACTGGCTCACTATCAATTTGCTGAAAAATAAAATTAAAAGTATGTTTTACATAATACTTTTTAAACGTAGCAATTATGCCTTGATCTAGTGGTTGAATAATGCTCGTTGTATTAGGTGGAATAAAAAGTATCTGAACATTTGGATGTTCTAAATGCGGATGAGATGGAGCATTATCAATAATTAATAAAACTTTAAAATTTAGTGATTTTTCCTGCATATAAGCTTCTACTTCTGGAACAAAGCATTGATTAAACCAGTCAGTGAAAACCGCAGATGTTACCCAAGCTTTTTCATTGGACATCCAATGCACCGGTAATTTTTTTAAATCTTTGCCTTTTAGTGCCCGTGGTCTAAGAGATCGATTAATGAGCAAGGGTTTAAGTATTCGATCACCTGATGCATTGCTACAAAGTAGGAATGTTACTCTATCCTTGGCTGCTTTAAAACCACTTGCTTTTTTTTCGGCTTTCGAAATGTAAGTTCGTGTAGGCATTTTTTTCCAAAACAATCCTGTTTCGTCTGCGTTGAAAACTTGATCGGGGCAGTATCATCTTCAATAATTTTAATCAACTTTTCAGGAAAACGTTTTGCAGCTTCTTCAACTGCTGATGCAACCTCGCCGGTAATCTTCACGTTGTGAAAAGCATTTCTTTTTAGAAAACGTGTCAGCCATCCTGTGCTCGCTGAAAATTCTGTACCAGACTGAGTGCAAGAAGTAGTAGATGGTTCCACTTGCTTTAGCTTCTCGTAAAAGCAAAGAGCTTTATTTTTTTATTAAATTACCATCTAAAGGAATCCTTTTTTTTTGTAAGTTCTTCAATCCAAACCACCAGCGCTTTTTCAGTTTTTTTCAATTAAAACACTTCTTGAATATGAAGAAAATTTGGAACTTAATCTAGTACCGGATATTACAGACTGCCTTATTGAAACTTCATTCTTTTTATTGGCTCTTATTGTCGATTCACCGTGGCCAAAACGCCTCCCAACATCAGTTAATCTTTCTCCTTTCACTAAGCAATCTAAAATTGCAATTTTTATTTCTAAGGAAATTGCTTTTCGTTGCTGCTTCGTTTTTTCCATCTTCAAACAAATTTTTATTTTAAAATTTAAAAAATTAAAGTTCTTAATCAACCAAACGCGTCTTTACTAAACGAAAGCATTAGCTCAAGTGATAATTCATTATTACACAAATAGCATTGAGCATATGTCACTATTGTTTGCTTGCTCTGTATAGAAGAAATATTTAAAAAGGGGAATCCCATACAAAATACTATAGAAAAACAACGCATAACTTCAAAATCTTGTACAAAAAAATCAGAATTAGATTCTCAGGAAAAATCGCATAACTTCAAAACCGCATAAAAAAGATTCGCATAAAAAGAGAATTGAGAGTATATATATGAAAAAAAAAAAAAAAAAAGGGTGCACAAGGGCTTGTGGATTATATATATATTGCGCATATAGTGACATATAATACCCCGTACAGTCTCACTATTCCAAATACTGGGAGTATTTGCTGAGACATCAACAACAAGATCTCTCATGACGCTCAGGAAGCAGATAAGCATGTGCTCCGTAAGCACATTCCTGCACGTACCTCCGTTTTTCCACTGGACGTTCGTTCGCGATGACACCAACCGACCGCAGTCAGTCTAAAACCACCAGCCTAGTTCTATTGTCGTATTCTCTGTTAAGTTATTATTTGTTCTAGAGGAAAATAAAACAAAAGTACCTACATTATTTGTGTGATCTATTTATTTGAAGTATACAGTATCGAAAGCGTGAACGGTTCCACTTCACTATATACATAACATACAAGCCCTTGTGTACACGTCCGTAATGTTACGGACATAGATTAAGTTAGATTAAGTTCTCTTAGGCTTTTTAATAGGTAATAGGGTTTAGGTTTAGATTTAGGTTAGGTAAAATAATAGTGTATAGAGCGCCAACTTTTTTCTTAGTTTTCTGGGCCAGTAAGTATTAAACAATAAAGTCTGTCCTAAGGACAAAAAAAAAACAATAAATAACTTAATATTTTATACGCCGAAAGGCAAATAGTCAGTTAGATTAGAATATTTTAGAGTACCCGCGAAGGGTCAGTAAGATGGAATTAAGAACATGAATTGTAAGATATTAAGATAGATTTTTATGTCATTTTTGTCTAGTAGCAAGGTCAGGAAATGAAATAAAAATGAAATAAAAAAAAAATAAAAAATTACAAGAAGCATTATAACATGAATAAAAAATAAATAAAACCCTAGGTAAAAAATAAGAAGATGCAAATCCAAATTCATCGCCATTATGTGTCGTAAGACCAGCACCCATCCCGCGCTCGCCGTTAAATCGACAAATGCAGGTCTTCTTCTACATGATCACTAGCAGCTGACATAATTTCTGTATGCCGTGCTTGTTGGGACAGCTGCAAGAGAGCCAGTCGTTTCAAGATTTTACAGTCTTGTGTACAGCTACGGTCAGTACAAAGAACGTAGCGTAGCTTCTACCAATTCACTGTTCTTATTGTGGGTTTTTACAATTTCACCACGTTCACCGGCTGTCGTTATCGATATTGTAATATGCGAAGCCTTAGCGAGATGATCTTCTATAAAGGTAGAGGCATGAGATTTTCAGCAAAATAGAACATGATTTTGTTCCCTCATCGCCTCTTAAACACAATTAAAAAAAAGGTGTTTTAAGCCTGGAAAGCTATTAGGCGTACGCCAGCCTTTTTTGAAATACCCGCCCATCAGTAGCAGGGCCAAACTAAAACCTGTTCAACTTGTGCGAAATAATTTCATTTGATTTTTTGCAATTAAATATTGAAGACTGTTTTGGAATTTTCACATATGATATTTTTTCTATAAAAATGTATATTTCGTCTTTTTGGGGTACGGTTGTAACCCCCTTCAGAGAGACTAAGAAGTTCGCATACAATTTTATGAAGGGAGAACAAAAAAGGCTGACCTCGAGTTTCTAGACAATGCAAAATTGCATGAAAGACCAGTAGTCGCAACCTAAGTGGAGAAGGACCTCAACTAACAGAGGTCGCGCTAGCTAGAGTGACTTGTTATTTGGGGCCCCTCTTACCACTCGAAAAATAAGAATTAGTCGCTTCCTATTGACTGTCGTTTTCTTGGCATCTTCACTATCAAGGCGTAGTGGGTAGGTTCATAAGATCCTCCACTTCTGGACTTCTTTCGAGTTACCGACAATGCTCCTGTCTGGTAATAGCTTCCGAAATTCCCCCTTCCAACTCATGAGACCCTCAACGCAAACCCTCAACCCCTCATGAGAGAAAAGCACAAGACGATAGATTTGCATTAGAAGCTAAGCCCAGGGCCACCTCAGACCACCTCCAATTCCTTGTTTTCCTGATATAATGTTCTCCAGCAATAACATTAATTTTTTCCTACTCTATGACATCACATGAAAGAGCTCTAGCCTCAATGGCACCCTTTCGGAAGCAAGTCGACGCTTGTTTTCGTTTTAAACGAACATTCTGAACATTTTCGCGTGTCGCGTGACGCACGTTTCGGTTGTTCCTTTTCCTAATTAACTCAAACACGCCTCGTATTTTGTTTAACATCCACATAATTTGTAGCTACATTGTTTTATTTTTCTTTCATTAGAAAAGAAAAACTCGACGGCTTTGTTTCGTTGAAAATGAAAGGGAAGTTTGGGCATTTGTTGAAAAATCGATAAGTTGCACCGAGAGAGTCGCTAGAAGGGTGTTAGTTCTCTCTCCCGGAGACAGTCTATCTAACATTGGTTCTGCGTAATTTCATATATTCATCATTATGTCGAACAGCAAGACAGAGCTGCTGACATTATTTGATTCAGTTACGTACTTAAAGGCGGAACCGGGCTGATTGCAGTCATCAAGGCAATGTTGTCCTGTGTCCACTGTCACTTCCCACCCTGCATTCCATCCGTGACCGTCCAAGTCTAACCTCTCTTCCTTGCTACCATCCGGGATAGACCTGGCCCTCAACCAATAAGCCTCTTAAGCTACCGCGATTTTTGAATACCTGCCTCCTCCCGCCAAGTTGATTGGTGTCCTACTCAACTTGTGCTTGCCATTGTTGACCCGGGGGGACCGTGTTGCGATGCTCCATGGGCGGGGAATCGATGACTCTTCGGGTCGGTGCCAAATTGTCCACGACCTTTACATAGCCTAGGCGACTTTAGCGCTGCATTCGTAGACGCCTGGCTAGACTCATTTCGTTGAAGAGGTTGTTGTGGATTTTATTTATTTAATTAAATTGGAGTTAACCGCCCTTAAAATTTGCAGTCAACGACTTCGAATTTCGGTGGAAAATTTTTATAATTTGCAGACGTTCGTGTACTAAACCATGGTGAAAATGTTGTGTTTGCTGAATAAATTGACAGTGACAGTTTGATGATTAGTGAAAGAGTGTGTTCACAAATTAAATTCAAAGTTGTCAATTGTCAAGTCCCTATAGGAAAATCCTTTAGAATATGGTCATGATTTAATCACAGCAGAAGTTCTGAAAGAATTACCTCAGAGAGCGCTTCTTGTGTTTCTCTAAATTATTAACGCTGCCTTTGGATTAGAACATGTCCCTAGTCAGTGGAAAGTAGCGGAATTAATAATGGTGTCGAAACCGGGTACCCCAACAGACAAAAAGTCTTATAGACCCATTTCACTTCGGCCGACAATGTCTAAGGTGTTCGAACGAATATTACTTAGACGTTTAAGCCCGGTTGTAGAAGAAAGACGACTTATTCCTAACCACCAGTTCAGTTTTAGAAGCAAGCATTCAACTACCGACCAAGTGCATCGCATAACTGATGTTATAGAAAAATCGTTTGAACAAAAGCAAGTCTTCTCAGCTGTATTTCTCGACGTTTCTCAAGCCTTTGACAGGGTTTGGCACGAAGGCTTGAAACACAAGCTTCAACAATTCCTCCCGAGAAAACTTTGCACAATTTTATCGAACTATCTATCGGATAGAATCTTCCGTGTGAAATATGGGAAAGAATAATAATAATAATAATATGGGCGGCGCTACAGTCCGAGGTGGACCTGGGCCTAGCTTCTCAGCAACCACTTGTGTTGTGCGTGCTATATTTCATATTCCAATCTAGTCTCATCCTTGAGGTGTGCCATATGACACATTTTCGGCAATCTATGTATTTTGTAGATTTTTGTGGACTTGTGGAAGACTTGTGGAACTCAAGAGCCGCCTGCTTTAGATTTTTGTTAGCCCTGCCCATCGCGCCAAGGTGGCAATCGGAAACTTAGTACAAGACAGTCCCGCTGTACGCCCCAGAGGCATTGACAATCTTAAAAGCAGATGAAGAAGTGCTTTGCCTCGAACCGATACAAGAATTGTAGGTGCTAACTTTCCAGTTTCCAATTAAAGGCTTTCTTTAAAGGTATCGAAGATTCGATCACGAACTTTGCGTGGTATCGATCGACATGAGCTTGGAGGATACACATCCAAAGCCTAAGGGGCTGGACCATGTAGGGGACATGAAGTACTTAACTCTGCCCTGAAGAGTCTTTGAGAGGACTGGAGGCAGATAGCCAGAGATTACGTTAACGGAAGCCGAAAAAAGAACGCATGGAGTTTAGGTTAGGTTAGCTAAGGGGAGAGCGGCTGTGCTTCACATAGAAAGAGAAATCCATTTGTAGCTCGTAGAGCCTCCTTCAGGCCAAGTGCCGTCTTAGCCGCGATGCCTTTGAAAAATTGGCTAATGGAGATTGGGTGAGATCATATATGAAGCTTTTGATGTCGTGTTTAAGGCCTCTGGCTTTGGATGTCGTTTTAAAGCCTCCGGGATTAAACTGTGCTTAAGTCTAAGGCTTCAACCACACCACGACAACGTATAGTGAGATTGGTCTTACTTCCGGTCACTTCCGGTTTTAGTCCTCTCTTCGATCTAATATTCGATGGCATGCGGAAAATGCATTCTGTTCCCTTAAGTTCCTCCTGCGACGTTGGATTTTAAGCTGTATGTCGAAGATAATGCCAAGGCGCTACAGTCCGAGGCGGACCTGGGCCTAGCCTCTCAGCAACCACTCGTGCTGTGCGTGCTATTGTTCTCTCACGCGTGGAAGGGACTTACAGTTTAATGCCGAGTCCGAAAGGGGAAAGTTGAGAAGCTTTTTCTAGACAGGAATACTCTTTAAACATTGTTAGTGACTCGAAGGAGGTGGAGCCATGAAATGCGAAAGGTGGTAAATGCGGGTATCGAAGCTGGCACCCTCCGCGTAGGAGTCGACGCACTTACCCACTACGCCACGCCGACCCACTAGGTTATTTAAGCTTTCAAAATAAAAGAAATTTGCGTGTTTTAGCTGGCTTAAGCCGAGTGTACTAGAATTAATATTTTATTGTTTTTGCTCCACAAAGCTCCAACTAGTGGTTAATAGATTTAGAAAGCTTCAGTATTCAGCTACCTGTTCTAAAGGGTTTTCCTTTAGGGACACCTTTGTTTCTTCGAGGGTAGGTTAAAATCTTCAAAAGACACTATGGGGACCGTTCCCACAGAGCAAAAGGAATTTTCACCCAGTAAAAACACCTCCCTTCAAATAAAATATATTTCCAGTACAGCTAAGTTTTACACTCATCCAACAGTTTTTCTTTCTTGGTTTAGACGCATCCATTGAGAGTTCTTACTAACACCGCAGTTATGCCTGAAACACAATAGTGCGTTTGCGCTGGCGTTGGCTTTCAATACACACAATTCAATGGCCAAGCACAAAATACAGCGTCGATCTGCGTCAGTGAATAATGAGAGAGATTGAGAGGATCGTAATAAAACGTAAAACGTAGTCCATCGCACGTCATTATTCAACATGTTGGATATTTTTTGACAGAGGGGTGCGCTGTGAGTGAAATTTTCTCCCAGATTGAGAGTTTTCTTCCAAATTGAGAGTATTTTGTATCAACTGGCATTTAAGAAACGAAAACAGCTGATTAAAAATAATTTAACGACAAAAGTCGTTTCAAATGAGTGTATGCAGAAAGGAGGCAATATTTTTCATCTCGTAGATGAGAGAGAGAACAGCTGATAATTGATGATATTTATTTCAACGCAGTGCGTCATCGTAACATAAAGTCGGCTGGCGCAGCGCACTATTGTGTTTCAGCCTCTAAACGCTGTGTAGATCAATGAGTTTAGTCCTTTGAAGACGGCGACAAGAGTTTCGTTCGTCGAGAATTGGAAGGACAACAGAGTTTATGTGCTCTTCCAGGCGGCGCTTATACTTACGAGCAAAATTCGTAACTTCATCTTGGACTGATGCAAATTCCAAGATCTCTGTGGATAACGCTGCTTCGTAATGCCAGGGTGCGTTGACGATGGCCCTTAGCACTTTATCTTGAAAAGTTTGTAGTATGTTCCTATCACTTTCTTTGGTACAACCCCATAGTTGTACACCATACATCCAGACGGTTTGCTTGTAAATAAGCAATTCGTTGTCAGTACTTAGCTTGGAATATTTTCCAGTAAGCCAGTACATGTCTTTGTATCTTAATTGGAGCTCCTCACGTTTCTTCCATCGACCAAATCTTCACACTACGGCAGATCCTGGAAAAAAACCCAAAAAATGCAGATCGACACCCACCACCTATTCGTCGATTTCAAGGCCGCATATGACAACGTTCATAGAGACGAGCTATACAACGCCATGTCTAGTTTTGACATTCCTGCCAAACTCGTCAGGTTGTTGAGGATGAAGATGGAGAATTCTCACTGCTCCATCAAAGTCGGTAACGAACTCACCGAGACCTTCAATGTCAAAAAAGGTCTTCGACAAGGCGACGCGCTGTCATGTGACTTCTTTAACGTCATCCTGGAGAAGATCGTGGAAGACTCACACGCCAACACTAGAGGCACGATTTTCCAGAAGTCCGTACAACTGCTAGCATACGCGGATGACATTGGCGTGATTGGCAGAACACAATGAGGCGTTTGCTGGCATTGAGGCGGAGGCGGCTAAAATGGATCTAGCGTCGAATGAGGGCAAAACGAAGTATATGCTGTCATCAAGAAAGGACACACAACATCGACGTCTTGGACAGAGCGTCACAATGGGCAGCTGTAACTTCGAGGTAGTCAAGGACTTCCGCTACCTCGGCTCCGCTGTAAATAGTTTAAATAACATCAGTACCGGGATCAAACACAGAGTAACTCTTGCCAATCGATGTTTCTATGGGCTCAAGGGGTAACTGAGTAGTAGAGCCATCTCTCGAAGGACCAAGCTGACTTTATACAAGACTTTGATCATCCCTGTCCTGCTCTATGGTGCGGAGGCATGGACAATCACAAAAGCGGATGAAGAAGAACTTGGTCTTTTCAAGAGAAAAGTTCTGCGTTCAATCTTTGGTCCTGTTTGCGTTGATGGTTTTTGGAGGAGAAGATTCAACCACGAACTGTACGGGCTGTACATCGACATGAGTCTAGTCAGGCGTCTTCGGATTCAACGCCTAAGATGGCTGGGCCATGTAGAGCGGATGGACAACACTGCTCCAGCCCGAAGAGTCTTCAACTCCGTACCCGTGGGACAACGAGGACGCCCACGGAACCGATGGCGCAACCAGGTGGAAAAGTTTCTCAATCGATTGTGTGTGCGCATTTGGAGACAGCTGGCTAAAGATCGTGCCGGCTGGAGAGGCTTACTGGCTGAGGCCTAGGTCCACCCGGACTGTACCGCCACCAGAAGAAGAAGAAGAGTTGACTCCTCAAAATTGTCTCAGCGACTCTCCAGTTGATTCTCCAGTTTTTATTCAGGCCGGCTTGTGCCACCTTTTCGGACATCATTTCTTACATGACTACCTGTCATGACTATGTCCTCTATCGAGCGTTTATCGTGCTCTTCCTTTTTCCTTCTAAGACACTGTGTCTCTTCCGTCCGTGTTCGCAGATCGGACGAACAACGAGATCGCTGGTAGCATTCCATCTTCGCAGCATGTGCCACGTTATCAGGCATAAAAACATAGGCTCCCTCCACTCCTGAGAGAGCAATAGCACGCACAACACGAGTGGTTTTCTAAGAAGATAGGCTATGGACCACGGTGGAACCTACATTATTATTACAATATGCTTCAGTCGCCTAGCACCAGCACACCAGCCTATGCAGCAGACACATTCAACTCAAGCAGTAACCCCCGTGTGTAGGACTAAGAATTAAAGTAAAGACCGACAACCAACAAGCATCAGCTGCCGAGGGACGTCACCGGTCCGAGCCCCAGGGGATGCTGCTACAGACTAAGACGAATCACACCTATCCAACCGACCACAAGTGCATAGACGCCGACGCTGCAGAGATAAATCTCTGCTCCACAACCATCCAACCCCTGGCTCATCCTTGCCCATATGTGTGCGTACATCATCAAAAATCTGTTTTCATTAAATAGAGCATTCCGCATCCTTTATCCCCTCAAACAGGCGATGTACGCTCGGCCGCCCAGCAGGCAGGCAATGCCCAAGGCCTTCCCTCAATGCGACTAAGTGCTGGTCTCGCAGTGACCCACTTGAAGGAGCCTCAATTGAATGGCGAACAGATACACTCAAGTGCGGGGCACACAGCGAGCAACAAAAATGGATTTTCTTATTTATCGTCCTGCCATGACCTGCACACGCACACCGACACCAGCGACGTGGGTGAGCCACTGAGGTGGAGCCGTTGCGACGGATGTATTAAAACTATGAAATGGAAACCCACTCTCGCGTGGATACTGTTGAATGCGGGATGTGTAACATAAATTTCCCTTATTTAGTGCCCAAGGGTGATGGTGTATCTGGCATTCTCTTTGTGTTTGCTGGTCAGCCAGAGAGAGGAGTGGTCCGGGGGTGGAGCAAACGCAGACACAGAAAGTGGATACTTGAAGACGAGCGATATAGTTTATTGGGAATTAAATTACTCGCACGAGGGCAACACTCTTATTCCACTGAGTGGTTTTTGTGGTACCTACTATGCATGTGGAATTTATTGCGAGTCTAACGGTAGGAGAACTGTCATATGCGCGGTGTTCGATGGCCGATTGATGGGGCAATACTCCCTGTGGGAGTGGGTCTTATTCATGTGTCTTATTCAGTCGAGTTGTGAAGAAGTACTCGCATGTGAAGATCGATATCAAGAGAAGCACTCGACTGAATGCTCTGCTTTTGAGTGTATTTTTGTGGGCATAATGACAAGTCATGGAACGGCTTAAGTGGCATCTGTGTATATGGCGTGTAAGCGCTTCTTCAAGTCAGTCTAACTGAAGGACGATGAAGTCGCCAGGTGGGTAACAGGCTCCTCTGCAACACCAGGAGGAGATCCACCTTCATCTTCTGTAGATACACACAATAATAACAAGCAGCCACAAGGGCCCCTCAAACCTGACACGAAACCCAACATTTTTAAGGAAGAAGACAGCAGATGAGCGCCTGCAATAAAATGTGACACCACGCTTTCGTCAAACTGTGCGTCGCACTGTAAGGCAGAATGCACCAAAAGCTATCAATGGGACGTGATGCTCCGTTGGTATTATTTTTGTGTTCATAACTGCCCATTCTATAGTAAGCCGAAATAATTTTCCCGTACACTTGGAGTCATTTGCTCACGAATTGTGTTTTTTGAAGTTGGTTTTGAGTTGGTTTTTGACACTTTTTTCCACACTTTACTAAGTAGCAATTCAATTTTTTGGTATGGAGCCTTCAAATAGTGCTACATTTTGAGATTATAATATAATATAATATGGGTGGCGCTACAGTCCGAGGCGGACCTGGGTCTAGCTTCTCAGCAACCACTCGTGCTGTGCGTGCTATTGTTCTTTCACGCGTGGAAGGGACCTACAGTTTAAGGCCGACTCCGAACGGCGTAGTTGAGACGGAAGACTTGAAAATTCTAACGAAACATATCGATAAGCAGCACTTGATTAAGCGTGTAATCCACTTTAAGTCAGACCTTAAAACGCGATGGAGCAAGGTTAAAAGGACAAGTGATGGCCACGACCTCTACATGGGCTAGGTAACTTAAGCGCTGCATCCGTAGACGGCCGGCTAGACTCTTTTCGTTGAACAGGTTGTGCTGAATTCTTCTTCTTCAGATGCCATCAACGCAAACACGATCGAAGATCCGTCTCTCTTTTGCGAAGAGACCAAGAACTTCATCATCGGCTTCTGAGTATTAACCTCTCCATCTCAACGCATGACGACTGCCTGCGTTCGACCACTCATGCCGATGCCATTCGTTCACAGCTGAAGGGACTGTTTGAAGATCGTGTCGATCGATGCCGATAGCTCGTTTTTCTCAAGGACGATGTTGAAGAAGTCACACAAGGCACATATCGCGTCGCCTTGCCTAAAACATTTGTTTGACCCTCAAAGGGGAGAATCTAGAATTCATCATTATGAACAACTTAACTAGAACTTGGCATGAGTGAATGAAGGAGTCTACATGTAGCCTCTCAAAGAGAAGATCTTGTCGATTAGTGTGAGCTTGCTTGTTTTCAAGTCACGCTGATGGTGAACTAGCAGGTTTTGATAAACGGCTCGTCGCAATCAAACCAAATGGAAGAGAAGATCTTCGATCGCAAACCTCTCGCTTGATAGTTGGCTGAGTTAAAGGGGATCTTATGCTTGTGGAGCAAACAATGCGTCTAGACGAACAGGCCTTCCTCTGAATATGCGTAGATGGGTAATCTACAGCGATAATCTTGATTTGGAATAAGGGGAGCCATGAATAGCTCGGTCAATGGCCTTACCAGATTATTCCCATCTGCATTAAACTTTTCAGCGGACCTATCAGCCTTGTTAGACTATAGTCTTAATATAGTTGTCTTGTGCTCGACTAGATCGAGAGGACGGAATTCTCGTACATTGTTGGCAGGTGAAGTGGATTATCTTGCCTGACAGCGGTTTTGAGTTCTGATCGCCGCACAGTGGTCCACGCGGAAAAATACTCTTTTAAGAATGCACCGATTTCAATGAAATCTGAAAAATGGTGCGATCGGTGTGAGCTCGTAGATCAAAAATTAAGATATAAAATAATAAAATTGTTTTAAAGAGGAAAAGCTTGCATGATATGCTATATATAAAGGGCTTTCCAATAAGGACTTGACAACTTATTCCTTAAATAAAACGGAAAGCATTTGAGATATTTCAAAAACTTTACTATCGGGTTGACGTACAATCAAAACATGTATGAATGGAACTCCGCTTCGTTCATATGGCCCCTGGGGGCACGTATGCAGGTTTCGATTCTTTGGACAAAATTTTCAACGACTCGACAAACATTTCGCTATTTCGCGTTCGAATATGGGTCTATGTTTGGTGTGTCTGCTGCAACCTAACCTAACCTAACCTAGCCTTCAATGTTGGCTCTGAGTTCTTCCTACGTCGTCGTCGGCTGGTTGGCATAAGCCAGTGACTTAAGGTAGCCCCATAAGAAATAGTCAAGTGGCGTTAAATCACACGAACTAGGGGCCAATCGACTTGGCACATTTCTTGAGGTAACACGCTCACCATACTTAGGTTAGGTTAGGTTGCAGCAGACACACCAAACATAGACCCATTGTGTTACCACGCGGATCTTAGGCTACCTATTCCGCAAACCAATCTGCTGCTCAGTTCAGCCAGATTAACAACGAAAGGGCTCCCAGAAGTCTGAATCTACGGGATGAGAGAGCACTGCAGCTGCATAGCAAGTGTTTAATGGTTTCTCATCCTCGTCCATGCAGCTTCTATAGAAATCAGTGTAGGGAAGGCCTAGTCTAGAGGCGTGAGTTCCGATGGCTCAGAGCGCCCATAAGAGGTCTGAGGTTTGGCCTGCTTAATCTGATCAAGCTAAGCGATCGCTTGTGATCGATCATATCCCATCGATCATTTGAGCAAGCGTTTCAAGCTTTAGCAGATGATTTATAGTAGCGATAGGCGTTTAGGGTGGGTCTCCACCCGGAAAGACCACAGAATTTGTGCCCTTTCAAACAAACACCCGGGATTGACAGCAGGAATACTTCGAGGCAAACGAGATCTGCACAAATCTAGTGCAGATCCGATGTAGAATCCTCATTGGTCATGATTTGTTTTTTTTTATGGTTCGCGAAAATGGATGTGGAATCTTCTTCAAGATATTGGTAACCCGTGTTACCAGCATGAACGATTCACGGGATATTATACTCCTTTTTCCTCGCGCCTACGTCCTAAACCACGCCTCTGCACACTTCTATCATTCTCCCCGCGGAACGCTATGTGATCTATATTTGCCAATTCGGCCTTCCTTTCTCTTTCGAGCCTTCTTAGCTCGATCTGCACACTTGTAATAAAGGAACAGCTCACCAGCCATTTGTCAGCTGACTCCGTCATATGGCTAACTAGGAGCTCGGGAGTTGGTAGACTTCCTCTCACCACGGCAAAGCGTCTGTAATGGAATATTGCGTGCTCTGCGTCTTCATCTTCGCCCGCTCTGGACAAGTGGGTGAGCTGTCGTGACCGAATCTGTGGAGGTATTTCCGGTAACCCACACGGCCCGACAAGAACTGCGTGAGGTGGTAGATGCAGTTCCCGCGAGCTCTCGTTGTCCAGGCTTCTATTCTGGGTATCAATTTATAGGTCCATCTGCCTTTGGTTGTGGTGTCCCACCTGGCTTGCCACAGTGCCATTGATGTTGCCCTTTCTTCCTTTTTTAGACCTCTTGCGCTAGTCACCGAGTGAATTGCAGATCTCCGTAGGTAGATCGTTGGCGAGAATGTCGATCGGGACTATACCCGCAGTGACGCAGGCTGCTTCGTACGAAATTGTTCGTAAACCGCTGATTGCTCTTAGCACGCAGAGGCTGCATGATGTCGAGAGCTTCCTTGCTGCTTCCGTGGTCGCCAGGGCCACCGCCCATACTAGTGCAGCGTTAAGCAGGACTGATCTTACCCCTGTGGAAAGCAGGATCCTTCTCGCATATCCAGGTCCTCCTATGTTGGGCAGCATTCCGGAGAGCGCTGCCTGCATCCTTGCTGCCTTTTTGCTGCAGTACTCGACGTGCGTTTTAAGGTTCAGCCGGTTGTCGAGGAGGTATTTTAGAGCCTCCTTCGATCGAATTATCTGGGAACCAACCCGGAAGTTCGCGTATTCCACTGTCTTTCGACTGGTTATTTAGACAGCCTCAGTCTCAGCTCTAGGTCGGTGGATTCCATTCAATCCTTAATCCTGGGGATCGCTTCGTTTGTGGCTGCTTCCAGCTCGTGGATGTACTTGGCCACTGTCACGACCGCGATGTCGACAGCAAAACCGATCACCTTGACACCATGTGGTTGCGTTAGTCTCAGTACGCCGTCGTAAATTAAGTTCCACATGAGGGGTCCAAGAACTGAACCCAGTGAAACGCCTGCCGAGACTTCGTGGTATTTCATTCCGTCGTCAGTCTGGTACTTAAGTTTCCTGTTGGTGAAATAGCTGACGATTATCTTCCTCAAGTACTGCGGTGTGCTCATCCTATTTAAGGCTCTCATGATGCAGGAGCAGTTCGCTGAGTTAAACGCGTTTCTGATTTCCAGCGTAACTACGTCATCGTATTTTTTTGTACCGCCACGCCATCTTGAACCCGTTATCGCTTTGCTTGCTGTGTCTACCACCTCTTTGATGGCGTCGATGGTGGAGCGCGATTTCCTAAAACCGAACTGATGGTCGGACAAAGCTCCTCGCTCCTCCGCCACGCCGGTTAGCCTGCCGTATATGATGCTCTCCAGGATCTTTCCCGTGGTGTCAAGCAGGCAGATTGGTCGATACCCTGACTGTTCTCCCGGGGGCTTATTTCCTTTGGGCATCAGTACCAGGTTTGGAGTTTCCAGCAATTAGGAAAGTTTCCTTCTTTGAGGCACCTTTGCATCTTTTATATGCTCCTCCCCAGGGGTCTAGGTCTGCTTCATTGCAAAGATTCTTGAAGTAGTTTGCTTCATGATTTTCTTTGTCTAACCTGAACTGCGTTCAAGAATAAATAGTTACGCCTTCTAAGCAACACAATGCCACCAGAACCAAAATAAGACGTGATTACTGCCCGTTTACCAACCTATTTAGCCTAAGCATCGAAAGCTGGAAAAAAAACCCAAGAAATGCAGATCGACACCCACCTTCTATTTGTCGATTTCAAAGCCGTATATGATAGCGTGCATAGGGACGAGCTATACGACGCCATGTTTAGTTTTGACATTCCTGCGAAACTCGTCAGGTTGTGCAGGATGACGATGGAGAACTCTCGCTGCTCCATCAAGGTCGGCAACTAACTCACCGAGACCTTCAATGTCAAAAAAGGTTTTAGAGAAGGCGACGCGCTGTCATGTGACTTCTTTAACGTCATCCTGGAGAAGATCGTGCAAGACTCACACGCCGACACTAGAGGCACGATCTTCCAGTAGTCCGTACAACTGCTAGCATACGTGGATGACATTGACGTGAATGGCAGAGCACAGCGAGGCCTTTGCCGGCATTGAGACGGAAGCGGCTAAAATGGGTTTAGCGGTAAACAAGGGCAAAAAGAAGCACATGTCATCAAGTAAGGACGTACTACATCGACGACTTGTCCAGAACGTCACCATAGGCAGCTATTGGGTAGTGAAGGACTTCGTCTACCTCGAATCCGCAGTAAATAGTACGAACGACACCAGTACCGAGCTCAAACGCAGAGTAACTCTTGCCAACCGCTGTTTCTATGGGCTCAAGAGGCAATTGAGTAGTAGAGCCATCTCTCGAAGGACCAAGCTGACTTCATACAAGACCTTGATCATCCCAGTCCTGTTCTATGTCGGGGAGGCATGGACAATTTCAAAAGCGGATGAGGAAGTCCTTGGTCTCTTCGAGAGGAAAGTTCTGCGTGCAATCTTTAGTCTTGTTTTGCTGTACATCGACATGAGTCTAGTCAGGCGTCTTCGGATTCAACGCCTAAGAGGGCAGGGCAGAAATTCACGAAGTTGTCCGCTTTCAATTGACATCAAACACAAACCAAAAGTCGCGGATTGCCAACAGCTTGACAGAAGTCTATTAACAGATGACTGCTGACAGGAGTGTTGACAGCTGTGTGATATTTAACATAACAAAGTTTTGCACCTATAGTTGCTTGTTAGGTGCTTTGTCTGAGAATTCACAACCATATCCAACGGAAGGAGTTTTGTCAAAAAACTTCAAATTCATTTCATGTTCCATCGTCGATGTAGGTCTTTGATTAAGATACACGACCTCTTCGTTCTCTTCGCCTCGGATGAATAACTTTCAAAACATCTCCTGTTTGCAAGCACAAAGATAATGAACAGCTCAAGAGCAAGCAACTTTCATTCAGCCATCGGCTTCATTCGTTTGTTTCATAGTTTGTCAACTACGCTCGTTCCCTCAAGGAGCTCAAGTGGGCTGACGTTCTCCTCAATTCAAAGAGTTTTCATTTGTCAACTCAGGTCTCAGAAAACCCAGCCAATGAGCCACAATGGCCTGATCAAGGCCGACGTATTTACTCAATTCCTTGAGGAGGCGCCCACTTCAAGACACTCCTGCAAGGACCCACCGATGACTAATCTCCAGAGAATTGTCATTCAAACGAGTTCACCCTTCACAACGTTAGCAACACTTTTATGATAATTTTATGACATCGCCGACGTGGGATGTGTTCCATAACTTCACTCACTCCCCGGCTGGTGCGTGGAAAAAGTTTTATCCCGTGTACACTGTGCGTTCGATGTTTATTCTTTGTTAATTAAAAAGTTTCGCAAACGCGCCCGAGTGCTGGGTCTTGCAGTGCAGTTGACTTGGCGAAATGTGACGTTTTTGGTGAAAGTTGGCGTCGGGAACGATGCATGTTCGAGACGAAAACAATTCACAATTATCCGAGTGCGTGTAGGTGAGGCTTGACGGAATGAACTGTGGGCGTGTCAGGTTGAATTTGAGACCAGAGACTGTGAATAAATTAGACAACTTCGAGAACAGCAAAGAAATTAGCTCTCGCAGTCAGGTAGACACGTTTTTTTGCTTCAGTTCGGGGAGAAGTTGTGCCGCTGTGCAAGCCAGGAACACACTGATCGTGCGGGTTTCAGGAGGCAGGTGGAGTTTAACAAGTGTCAGCAACTTTCTGGCATTTGTAGAGTAATCCGAGAGGCTCGAGCGCTTTATTGATCGATGGACAAGTGGTGACGCATTGTGTGTGTTATTTGCCTGTCCATCTGTCCTCTACACCTGCTGGAGGGGTGGTTGAACTGGTTTAAGAGAAAACAGTCTTTCGACAAGAGTTTTTGTTCTCCCTCTTGAGGAGAGATACAGTGTGGGGTCTAAATGGGTCTGAGTGGAGGGAATCCTATCGTTGACATTATTTTTAATGCCCTTTCCAGACCAGTGTTCAGATCGTACCAGACCCAAGATGTCCTCGTCGAGGTAGTAGTTGGCACTGCGTACTCTAGGATGTCAAGGTAGATTCCACTCAATTGCCTGAGACACAGCACGGGGCTAAATAAGCTATCTCGCGTGGGTAACTGCAGAACTACCTTTCGATCCTAGAGGTGATTGACGGTAAGTCCGAAGACTTGTATTCATGGTCGTTTTAGAGCATCATCTTCCGCTTCGACAAACATTAGCTTATTTCTTTGATACATAGGTTCAGAAAGCCACGACAACAGGGATCATGGCAAAATGGCAAAAGAAACAGAGGAGGGAACGGTAGAAAACGATGTGTTAGCGTTCAGAGAGAAGGTGATGTAATGGTTGTTTCATAGACAGTTCAATGGACTTCATTGACTCTGAACCAGGTTACTACAAGACGGCCAGATGGACGAGCTATTTCCGAGGTCATGCAACCCACGTACCAGGTTACCACAAGACGGCCAGATGGACGAGCTCAATTGGAACAAAAAGCCGTTTCCGAGGCCATGCAACCCAAGTACCAGGTTACTACAAGACGGCCAGATGGACGAGCTCAATTGGAACAAAAAGCCGTTTCCGAGGCCATGCACTCCAAGTACCAGGTTACCACAAGACGGCCAGATGGACGAGCTCAATTGGAACCCAAGGCCGTTTCCGAGGCCATGCAACCCACGTACCAGGTTACCACAAGACGGCCAGATGGACGAGCTCAATTGGAACAAAAAGCCGTTTCCGAGGCCATGCAACCCAAGTACCAGGTTACTACAAGGCGGCCAGATGGACGAGCTGAATTGGAACAAAAAGCCGTTTCCGAGGCCATGCAACCCAAGTACCAGGTTACTACAAGACGGCCAGATGGACGAGCTCAATTGGAACAAAAGGCTGTTTCCGAGGCCATGCAACCCAAGTACCAGGTTACCACAAGACGGCCAGATGGACGAGCTCAATTGGAACAAAAGGCTGCTTCCGAGGCCATGCAACCCAAGTACCAGGTTACCACAAGACGGCCAGATGGACGAGCTCAATTGGAACCAAAGGCTGCTTCCGAGGCCATGCAATCCAAGTAACGAGCGTGTCTTTGTTTGTAAAAGCGGACTCACGTCAGAAGACAAAGACAACAGCAATGATCCTCTAGTAAGCCCACATGATCAATGTCCCAGCATCGACACCAAGATGCCAGATGATTCTAGGAGATCAAGCCTGCCCGGAACCACTGCTGTTAGCGGATAAGGCTGATGCCACGCTTGGCAGGCGCCTCATATCAATCAACCGTCGACAAGATCGATCGACACCAGGTTTTCCTTCTCTCTGAACCTTGCGAGGAGCTAAAGACGGTTTGGATTTCGGACATCGAGGGAACAACGGAGATGCGGAAGAACACTACGCATTGCCAATCGTACCAGAATAACATCTAAGCACTATGAGGCTAAGATCTTTGCCGATCAAGTTTCGCAGCCAGGACAAACCATCGAAGAAGGTTGAAGGCGTTGTCAAGAAGCTGCCACTGATTTGGTGGGTCTTCCGAGACCACCAAAGAAAACAACATGGTTCGACATGCCAAGGACTACTTCATGCGCTTTTGACAGACAGTCCATGATTCAGCAGGATTGGGACGGTCAATATGATCAATTGATCCTTGTGTTGAGCGATATTGCACGAGGAATAAAAATGATCCCCTTTCCAACATAAACTACCCTCTTGAGTGAAAGAGAGGGTGGACAACGAACGGGTGAATCAGAGAGGACATGCATTGGCAATCGTCTTTGTTGGTCTACTCGTGGTAGAAATTCGCCTCTAAAGCTTGAAAATATGGAGTTAGACCACCTCGAACTTATAGCTGCACATGTTGCATTTCCCATTCCTTTCCAACTCGCCGTGCCTAAATCTTAGACCGCCTCAGGGTCGCCGCTTTTTGCTCGCTTGGAGGTACTTATAAAATCTTATGAATCCATCAGTAAGCTGCCTTAGCACTCAATATGTGATGACAGACTTCCGAAACGATATTTAAATAACGCAACAGGAACTAACGGGTGCTCTTCGTTCCCTAAAAGATAAGAAAGCGGCGGGGACAGATTGTATCCCTGTCGAATTTTATGAATACAATGCAAATGGTCTGAAAGAACGCCTAACGGACTCCTTCAACATA
This sequence comes from Eristalis intricaria, assembly GCA_964034865.1. NCBI lineage: Eukaryota > Metazoa > Arthropoda > Insecta > Diptera > Syrphidae > Eristalis > Eristalis intricaria. The sequence goes on along the minus strand of OZ035873.1, from coordinate 108,603,161 downwards.
ATTTTAAATAGTGGGGTAGTACCTCGCAGGCTAACGCTGATCTTCCCTATCCACAAGAAAGGTGATGTGGGGGATCCATCAAACTATTGAGGCATATCCTTTTTAAGGGCATCCTATAAAATTTTCGCAAGCATTCTGCAGAGGAGATTTGGAACGTGGATAGAAACTAATAACCTGCTTAAGGAATTTCAGGCGGGTTTTAGACCTGGCTACTCAACCGTTGACGACATTTTTGTACTGAGGGGTATAGCAGGACATCCTTAAGCAAAATAGGAAACTTTACACATTCTTTGTTGATTTCAAAGCAGCCTTCGATTTTGTGCCTTATTCTATAAATTGTATGTAATCGGAATGTCATCGAAATTCGGAAGGGTTCTTCAAAACCTGTACGAAGATAATATGGCTGGCGGATGGAACGGAGTTTAGTTATCTGGTTCCAAAGAAAACAGGAGTAAGGCAGGACTGCCCACTAAGCCCAACCTTATTTGCCCTTTTTATAGAGGACGCGTAGAGTTAGCAGGGGTGCTCATTTAAACTCTCATATTTGCCGACAACATCGCGCTGGAAGCGAACTCACCGGCATCCTTGCAGTTGATGATTAATCGATTAAGCGAGTCCGATCCTAAGGGAAACAAGGAGATCCATTTTTGGAAATAACTACTTATCGGAACAAGCAAGCAAATAGTAGAAGTAAGCAAGCGAATACTGCAAAATATCACTAAAATACAGAGATAATATCCTAACAGGGAACTTTTGAAATCAACATTTTTTGAACATAGTTAAAGTGATAAAAAATAAAAACACAAATTCCATTCCTACATGATTCAGGAGACTACTTGAAAAAGCTAATGCACTTGCTTCTAACTTCGCAAAAAATCACGAAGTGCTTTCTAACTTAGGAGATGTTGCAACAACTGTCTTAGTGGATCATACTATTCAAATAATAATAGTTCTCCGCCTTCAAGTTTTTTTTTTATAAATGTCGTAGACATTGTGTTCTTGAACAGCGAACTAACTACACAAAAAGCCGAAGGAATTGACCAAATTAAAAATGTATGCATTCAAGAGATGCCTAAATCTGGTTTGGAGCGTTTGTCATTCAATATTAATTCATGCCTTAAAATGGAATACTTTCAAAACATATGGAAAATTGCTAAGTTGGTGCCTATACCAAAAGCTGGTAAGCTCCCCAATTTGACTAGTAGCCTTAGTAAAATCAATGAAAAGGTTCTTTAGGAGAAAATCTCGAAGCACATTGCAGAACTAAATATTCTTCCTAACGAGCAATTTGGCTTTAGGCGCTACCACAGTACGTCCCATCAAGTCCTAAGGATCTGTAAACATGTTATATCATCTCGTGCAGTAGGTAAGTCAACGGGCATGATATTACTTGACATCGAAAAAGCCTTCGACTTTTTTTCTGATCATTCATAATTTTTCTCCCCATCTCTGTAAAATTGTTCGTAGTTTCTTGTCAATGCTCAAAGAGTACTCCTGTCTAGAAAAAGCTTCTCAACTTCCCCCTTTCGGACTCGGCATTAAACTGTAAGTCCCTTCCACGCGTGAGAGAACAATAGCTCGCACAGCACGAGTGGTTGCTGAGAAGCTAGGCCCAGGTCCGCTTCTGACTGTAGCGCCACCCATATTATTATTATAAGCTTCTTGGCATTATCTTCGACATACAGCTTGAAATCCAACGTCGCAGGAGGGACTTAAAGGAAAAGAATGCATTGCATACGCAATGCAATGCATACACATGCCATCGAATATTAGATCGAAGAGCGGACTAAAACCGGAAGTGACCGGAAGTAAGACTAATCTCAAGCAGAAGCAAATGGTCTGAAAGAACGCCTAACGGACTCCTTCAACATAATTTTAAATAGTGGGGTAGTACCTCGCAGGTTTAAGGAAGCGCTGATCTTCCCTAGACTAATCTCACTATACGTTGTCGTGGTGTGGTTGAAGCCTTAGACTTAAGCACAGTTTAATCCCGGAGGCTTTAACGCGATCAAAAGCCGGAGGCCTTAAGCACGACAAAAGCTTCATATATGATCTCACCCAATCTCCATTAGCCAATTTTTCAAAGGCGTTGCGGCTAAGACGGCACAAGGCCTGAACGAGGCTCTCCGAGCTACAAATGGATTTCTCTTTCTATGTGAAGCACAGCGGCCCCCCTTAGCTAACCTAACCTAAACTCCATGCGTTCTTTTTTCGGCTTCAGTTAACGTGATCTCTGGCGATCTGCCTCGTCCTCTCAAAGACTCTTCAGGACAGAGTTAAGTACTTCATGTCCCCTACATGGTCCAGCCACCTTAGGCTTTCGATCTGTATCCTCCAAGCTCATGTCGATCTATACCGCGGAAAGTTCGTGATCGAATCTTCGATACCTTTAAAGGAAACCTTTAATTGGAAACTGGAAAGTTAGCACCTACAATTCTTGTATCGGTTCGAGGCAAAGCACTTCTTTGCTTTTAAGATTATCAATGCCTCTGGGGCGTACAGCAGGACTGTCTTGTACTAAGTTTCCGATTGCCACCTTGGCGCGATGGGCAGGGCTAGCAAAAATCTAAAGCAGGCGGCTCTTGAGTTCCACAAGTCCACCAAAATCTGCAAGATACATAGATTGAATGTGTCATATGGCATACCTCAAGGATGAGACTAAATTGGACTATGAAAGAACAATAACACGCACAATACACGTGGTTGCTGAGAAGCTAGGCCCAGGTCCACCTCGGACTGTCGCGCCACCCATATTATATATTATTTTGGATATTTGTTTTTTGTACTTATATTCTTTTTATATGTACATCTACATATTTAAATTATTTATTTAGTTTTTCCTTGATATTTTTTTTTTTTTATTGATTTGTTTATTTATTTATTTATATATTTCTTTATGTATCTATTAGCATGTGTATCAATCATTCATTTATTATTTTTACTATTATTTATTTATTTATTTTTTTCCTTTTTTTTGTCATTAAATTGGAGGGTTTTTTCGCTTTTCCCTTCGGATACTTCCTCAATATGTAAGCAGTAGTGACTTCTTTTTTTTCTTGTTATATTATAATTTTACAGATGTAAGATAGTAGTTATCATATCTCTAAATTGTAAATCGTGTGATACTAGAGCCTTGTTAATTTTTTATGCGCAATAAAGAACTATCTATGTATCTATCTATCTAACATTTTTCCACATGAAGGGCTAATAATTATTACTTGTACGTAATAAATTAAAGTAAATCCGGCAGACGGCAAAGCCATGCTGAGGAACATTATTCGAAATAATAAAATCAATCTAACACACCTATTCTGGCAAACCTCAGTGATGTGTTTTAAGTCACAAGAACCTCACAAGAGCATGGTGCGTCACAAATTGTGAGGTTTTCGTATTCTGAGCAAAACCTCACAGCTTGCGAGCATCACAAGAACCGTCAAAATTGTGATGTTCTGATGAGCACATCACAAGGAAAAATAGCAAGAAAAGAACTGTCACACACAAGGAAAAATAAACAGATGTTGATTTTGTTTTATAATAATAAATAATAATTCTGCATCCTATTCGGGTCACTTGGATCATTTTTGCGCAGAAGAAAATCAGGATTCATTTGCAAGAAATTCGTATAATGGTCCAACTGCTATTGAGATGTACGCTGATATTTTCTTGTTGCTGCAAAATATTCATTATTAATAAATACTTAAGCATATTTCATTAATATACACAATATTACCTTGTTCGCTACGTTCTGCCTTTATTTTAGAGATACGCTCAGTAAGAAAAAAAAAGCGTGAATATAATAATTGTAAAAAAAAATTTTTGACATGGCAACGAAATCACCTCACCATGGTGACTGTTCTTGTGTGTTTTCTTGTGAGGTTTTCGCCAGAATACCAAATAGCTGAAACCTCACAAGGTAGGCATCATAATTTTCGCCTTACTGGGTGTAAATCTAGATCTTAAAAAAAATCGAATGTAAGGTAAAGTCTGAGAGGTCTCCCTCAATGTGTCTTCAGACCGCATCTTAGTGGAAGCACACAAGTGGATAAGTACTTCTTGAACTGGGCGTGTTCGCAAGTTGCAGACGCTTATTCGCTCAGGTTCACCTCGGACTGTGGCGCCATCTCTCAACTGATTCCTTTGAGGGATCGACGGAGTTTTGAGCCACTGTATGATGACTATTTAGATGCTAGGGCTCATGGCAATCGACGAGCTGGTGAACCAAAATTCCAGAATAAGATCAAGGTAGACTCCGCAACAATCAACCAATCTGGCGCCTGAGCCACAGGTGAGATGATGATGATCTTTTACTGTCGTAAAGCCGGACGATCTTCTTTGAGGTGACAGCAATGCATGATCGCCTAGATGGATGTAGGGAATAAACACTGTTGACCAAGGAGATAACAACATGCTCATTTCCTACATGGAATGATCCAAGAAAGCTCACAAGAGACAGATAAACGGCCCGAAGACAAAGCATCCAAATTGGTTCCCTATCTTCAGCAAAAGCCATTAATTCCCTTCAATGAACCAAAGCAAACAAAGGAATCAACATTCCCCCGCAGCAACGTCACGCATAAAGGGCATGCCCACATTCAGATAAGTCAGCAACGAAATCGCCATTCACAATGATATCCCATTTGCCACACCGAATGGGTCTCGTCCTGCTCATTGTGTGCCAATCATAAATGATATCCAATCCCACCGAGTAATGGTAAATATCTGGACAAATTGATACGTTTCCTTCCTCCCTTCCCCCCTGCCGCCCACCCAGCCGACCATAAACCACACACAGCAGGCTAAGTAACTCGAAGCTGTCATCATGCTCGTTCTGCCACAAAGCATCGTAATTACGAATGTCCTTGACGAACGACGCGACGGCCGTGCAGACAGTGGGTGGCCAGACGAAGAATTAGACGAATCACAGAGACCAGAAACCCTTCTGCGGAGAAACGGACTTAAATCAAAGACCAAAGCACATTACACATTCAATCTGGAGAATCTCGTCAGTGGGTGTGGGGTCCTTCCCCCGGAAGCCATGACGAAGCGTGGGAGGGGATACGAGTGAAATTGAGACTTCCAAAGGGATTCAATTGAATGGAATGTGTCCTTTATTGTCCGAGCACTGGGCATCGGAGAGAATGTTCACCACTCGTACTTTTGTCGCGAAGTCGGCTTTAAATTTATTCCTCCCGTCCCAATGTCCTTCGGCGTCCTTCGACACCGTATTCGCTCGTATCTGCAAGCAATTCACTTTGCAGCTATGTCCTGTGGAACAGTGATGGCGGCGCGGCAAAGGCCTAATCCTTGTATCCGTCAGAACCCTTTGGGACCCAGCACATTCCGTACCGAGCGGTGCATAAATTTCGATTTCGATTTTCTGCTTTCTTTCCCACCCAACGATACGTGTAAGAATGTCACGGCGACGCGGTGCGGTGTGCGAGGACATCCTGCCGGCGCTTGCCACCTCTTTATCGACGTGTTTGCATGCACGTAGGTATTCTTTTATTTATGCATCGATTATAGTTACGAATACTCGATTTCCGACCTGGCCTTTTTGTGGATTGCGGTCGTGTCGAGGGGGTGCTGGGGTGTACATCGTAGGCAGGCACACGCCTCCACCAACCAAGCCGCTCATTTGAATCGGATCGGCGCGGCGCGGCACGGCAGCGATGGTGGCTTTCTTATCGACCCCAAATAGAATCCACAACACACAGTGGCACATATCACGCGACATTCGAGTTGTTGTTCCGAGATAACCACGATACGGCATGTCATTGGGTCAGGGAATTGGTTCGAGCTGAAATGGGAAATGGGACAAAGGAGGCATAAATTTAATGGGATTGCGTGTCGAAATTGCTTGTCCTTTATTTGCTTCGCAGGGGGGATGGGGGGACGTGGGGGTGTGTGTGTGTCTATGGGCCGTGTGTGGAGGGGGGAACTAATGGCGATTGCCAGGAAGGTGTAGATCGGGGTGACGATGGGAATTCGTGAAATTGAATTTGAAACCCAAGTTGACGGAGAGCTGAAGGGGTTGCAACAAATTAACGGCAATTCAAGGGAATATCAATGGGAGCCTTTTAATTGGTTTTAAGTGGAAAAGGGTTGCTTTGCATGTACAATGGCTTACAGAAAAGTAATTGACACTCACGGTGGCTCTAACCACAATGGAGTCCCACAAGGCTGTTACCTGGGTCCCCTATTTTTTTTTGATTTAAAGGGAGTAATTGACGCACTTAGCTATTGGCAACAACGTTAAAATTTGTTGTTTTCAACACAATCCATGGCGTCCCACAAAGTTGTCACCTTGGTCCTCTATTCTTATTTTCTTCTGTATCTACACTGTGCTTGAAATGGATTGTTTAGCTAGAACTCCTTCCAGACTCATCAAATGCTTGTCTGCATTTAGGAAGGGTTTGGTGCAAATGGTCTGACTGGAAAAAAAGTGGCCAAACTCAGGCTACCTTAGGTCCCTAGCCAGGTGACGCCTATTCTGATAATAAAGCCAGCCAATAGGGTGACTGGTAAGAGATAGCGCCCATCCTGAAGCCTGTGTGGCAATGGGAGTGAAAGCCGGTCCTCCTTCTCCTCCTGATTAGGCTATGAGAGCTTTTAGGGTTGAATGCAGGTTTGATTTGTTTCGCGATATCCTCCAACACCAAGTGGAGAGTCTCTTTGGGTCTCGGAATCCCAAGGTGAATACTGGAATACCGCTACCCTCAATCATAGAAAAGGCGGCAGTTCAAGGCGAGTCTTTGAGTGGAAAGTGACTGCTTGTCGATGTTTAATTGAAGACTGTCTGTCGACTGAACTCAAATATAAGCCTCAGTCGGACACCGAGAAGAGTACGATTCGAGTTGTGAGAGAGATAAGGCTTGCGCTTGGTCCTCCAAGCGATTCACGCACTGAAACTAAACATCCGAGCTTCTTGTGTTAAACGTGAAATGCAGCCTCAGTCTAAAAACTAACGAGCCGTAGCTTTAATTTGACCGACTTGTCATCGCTCACCTCGGAGTGTGCTCTTATGAAAAAAAGAAAGGTGGACCTTAGCCTTGCATCTAGAGCAACCACTCGTGTCGTGCGTGCCATTGTTCTCTCACGAGTGCACGGCGAAGTTTGAAAAGATTTCTCTAGACATTTGTACTCTCTCAGCATTGTTGATGAGCGGAGAGATAGAGCCTTTCACGTAAGCCCCACCGGGCGTTCCGGTTTCCGATTAGGAGGGAGGGTGAATAATTGAAATCGTATTCCTCCAAAAGGACCGCATCCAAACATCCTTTTTCTGCCACAACCAACAACCTGCACTGCGGTGGGAAGTACATGTGCTGGAGTGGATGTATCTTGCATGCTCGTAGCACATCACGGACCGCTGGACAAGGGCCTTTGGTGCCGGATGGGCGAGTGCGAGACCGGGGTGGGAGAAAGTTTCTTATTTGTTGTCGTGTGCTTACTTCTGTACTTGGTTTTCCGAATTAATTAGAGCCCTGGAAAGGGTGAGGTTGGTGGAGTCCTTCTCCAAAGATTGTGCCGTTTGCCCGGGATTTGTGTAACTTTAGCTACACACAACTCGGTCATAAAGGCAGATTTCATTCGACTGTGAAGGAACAGGGAGAGAGAGAGAGAGAGAGAGAGAGAGAGAGAGAGAGAGAGAGAGAGAGAGAGAGAGAGACCAAATTCGGGCACTCCTTCTGTTGGATCTGACTTTAAGTGGAAACAGGATGTGTTAAAGCAATACCCTAGTCCATCAGCACGTTTGTGGCTGGAGTTTTAGATGACGAAACAGTCAGAACGAAACTTTTTCAAAAATCGTGGTTAAGTACACGCCTTATAAAAAAAAGAAGAAAAACGACCATTTTTTTATTATAAAGCCTAAATATTTAAGATTATAAGTATATCAAGTTTCATCCTTTTACCACTAAAAACAAAACTTTTTTTTCGAGTCGATAAACACTGGTTGGTCCCATAGTGCGAGGCGTCGGTCGCAGGAATCAACTGCCTATTCGACAGATATCCAAATTCGACACCGACGCATTTGAGGATAACATTTTGATAGTTAATCAAGAAATCAAGCAAATGGCTTTCACCGATTGGTCTGTTTGTTGCCAGAAAAATTTAATTAAGTGGACTGACTGTTGATTGGTGGACAGCTTTGTGCTGTGCTCCCCTAAAAAAAAATGCCTTCCTCTCCGAGTGAACTCGAAAAGCGACCACCCTGCCAGTCAATGACCTCCACCATCGCATCGATTGATAGTTTATCACGAATCTTAATTAACACGAATGGAAATATCGATTGTCACCACTTTCCTGACACATCAGAGTGACACTCGTCTATAAATGGACTCTCTCAGGCCCACCCTTCCCCTAATCCTCAAAGTTGATCTCAATTAAATGCGGGTTGTGGGCCACCACCGAAACGCGTTGCCATGTCGCGACCGCCGTTCAAGGAAGAAACTCACCGAGATGGCGCTGATAAACACAATTCGTTCCAACTTCCGCTACATGGACGCGTCGTGAGGTGGGCGCTTGCCCTTTAGCAGCCATCAAATTTGAAAAGTCACCCGAAAGCTGGGTCAACGTAGTCGGTCCTGCACCCACCCCACAAATGTTTACGCGTCGTCATCAAAACCGTACTCACTGTGAAGTCGTGTCAATTTGGGGGTGAACCGAGTCCCCACCCTTCCGCTCACTAAGCCGGTGATTAGAGTGGCGCCCACGACTGAGTCCCGCGCTCAGTTTTCATTCCATATTGGCACGCAACCACTCGGTAGGAGTAGGTCGACACGCCATGATTGATGTTTGTCGTGACCACAGGCCCTACGTCCGCCAATTGAGGCTCTAATTTGATACCTCCAGAGTGCAATCGAAACTACCACGTCCCGAGCCGGAGCTAATTGGAGACACTGCCCGACCGAGCAGACCGGCCGAAAATGACTCACAACTGAGCACCGAGCACCTCTGCATGGTCTGGGGATGGAATTGGTTTGATTAAATTGCAACATCCATGGTCCAGGCTAAAGGGGTGAACCGGGCACTAAGCCGGTGGCCAAGGGCGAGGCCGGCCCTACGACCGGCCGTATCGAGAAATTAATTTACCCAAACGAATTAAACGTTTTCGTTTTCAGGCTGCTGCAAGAAATTCGATTTCGCCCGCCCCCGCCAGCGGGCGCACATGCCAAAATTGCCTGCAGGCGGTATCGGACTGGGACATAAATTATTCAGCTTCGTCGGCAGCATCTCGCTCCCGGGTCGGCCGTAGATGCTAATTAAACGATAAAGGTGCCTCTCCGTCGGGAGGGGGAGGTGGCCGATGGTGAGGCTGTCTGTTTTCTTAAATGGCTTTCAGGACATTGTGTTCATCTTTTGATGGATGCGTGAGCGTGGACGAAGCAGAAGGACCCCGACGCACAAATGCTGACTAGTTGCGACGCCAAATGGCTCCGTGTGTGCGTGTGTCTATAATTTATAACTTGCACGGGTAATTAGGCAGAGAATTAATTGGGTCTCTGCTCTGATCTCAGGCTCCATGCAGACATGGGAGGTGTTCTGCGATTCATCGGCAGTGGGACATGTCGTTACGGCGCGCCGTAATATCGCCAGATAATGGGGAAATGTTTATGTCATTGCAGCTAAGTGCTGGCGGGATTTGCCCGAACGGCTGTGTAATCGTTGCGGTGTTTGCTCGCACTGCAAATTCTCTCATAAGATTCCTCATTTAAGTTGAGGAAAGTCGTTATGGGCGGGATTTGGGGAATGTGTCTTGGGGATGCCGTGTGACACGCTCGCTAAGAGGCTCATCTTTCATCGGGTTCAAATTGCTTTCTGTCGCTGCTGGAATTGTTTCTGCTCGTGCTGGCTGAGTGGTTTTAATTGATTGAGTGGCACGTTTGTTTTGATTTGAAAAGTTCAACGGGCGGTCGTGGCATCGAAACTTTGAATGGCTTTAAATTCTGTACTCTCCTCCAAATTCTCCTCTCCTCTCATTGGATGTGGAATCGGAAGGAGGTGAGTGAACGTGAACTGTGATGTTTCCTGTCACTTCACTTGTCACTCTTAAGCCGTGACCACACATCAAAGAACTTTTTAAACGTGGTCAGGCTGACTATCAGTTGCGTTATAGATTGCAGTGTTTAATGAAATGATGACGTCGAAAAATACCCTTAAACTTATTTTAAAAATCCCCTTGACAGGAGTGCCGTAAGAGCCTCGAGTGAAAATATCGTGTAGCCCCAGCTCTACGAACAGTAACGGGATGTGGATGTAGTTCGATTGGCAAAAGCCCGTCGACTGCAACTAGCTCGCCCACATCGACAGCCTGGCCACCAATGATCCAATTAAGAAGGTCTCTTCATGCGAGCCTATTGGTTCGAGAAGGAGAGGATGTCCGAATCTCAGCTTGCCTTGACACGAGAGATAGGCAGATATGACAGTAGGGTTGTTTTTTCCTTAAAATTTGCTTTTAAATGTTGTGCTACGTTTCCAACGAACCGATGCCGGGAGGTGCGAATGAACTCAATTGGCCCTTTCCACTGAGGTTGAAGTGGTTTTGCTCGCGTCACTCGCTCTCAAAGTTATTCGCTCTCAATTTTTAAATGGCACGAGAACAGCTGTCTGTTGAAAGGAAATAGCACAAGAACCGCTGTCTGTTGAAAGGAAATATTGGAGTGAGGACACCAGAAAATATAGAGAGAGAATAAAAATGCAAAAATCAGCGACAAAATGACGGAAATTTACGCCGTATGCTTGTTCTGTTTGACAACCTCTTCGGGACGGATGAATCCAAGTGGGCTGCAACGAGGACAAAATTGATGGAACCTCGTGGTTTCGTTCGGTAGAAACGTGATACTGTCTTTAGTAGTTACGAGCGTTGAGAAAATAGGCGAGGGTTAGAAAGGAGGTACCGATGCACAAGTCTCTGAACATCATAATGGGAGCTCTATAGTAAGTAAAGGTCTTTTATAACCTACAAGACGTCTACATTTAGCGCTGAAGTTTTTGCCATTCTTAAGGCAATCCATTCGGCAAGAAAGAGTAAGGCCTTTATAAATACTGACAGCTTATCAATAATCAATGCGGTTGACAATATCAACAACTACTCCGCTATTCCTCTTGGAATCCGTGACAATCTATGTAAATCCCGAAAAGATAAACCTAAGAATTGCCTGGGTCCCGGTGCATCGAATATGCTGTTTTAGAGGCTAAGCAAGCCTTCAAAGAGTCACTTTTCGAATTCCACTTCTTCAGCACCAAGGACTTCAAAGAACATACCAATGCAATAATGTCTAAGATTAACACCACTAAGTATTCAATAATTAAATAAAATTAAAAGCTATCAAGGCTGTTAAGGTTAGGTTAGGTTAGGTTGAGGAGGACAGCAGACACACTTAGGCCAAGCGAAGGCCCATTGTGTTACCACGCGGATCTTAGTCTACCTATTCCGCAAACCAATTAGTGCTTTTGACAAAGCAAAGAAGAGTGCCGATTCTGATGCTGCTCAGTTCAGGCAGATTAACAAAGAAAAGGGCCCCCCGAAGTCTGACTCTACGGGATGAGAGAGCACTGCAGCGGCATAGCAAGTGTTCAATGGTTTCTTCCTAATCCTCTTCCATGCAGCTTCGACAGAAATCATTGCAAGCGAAGACCTTGTCTAGAGGCGTGAGATTCGATGGCACAATTCCTTGTTAGGCTGTGAAACTACCGACTCAAATTCTTAAGAAATATATAAGACCCAGAATAAGTCATAATCTAATAACCCACGAACATATTATCTTCTTCTTATCAAAAATTGCTTCTCCTTGAAAAAGGGGCCCCCATTCACCTATCCACACATGCTGCAATGCGAACACATCTGAAGAACCTCCAGTATCATCACCAGTAGATCGTTAAATCTTCTTTTATCATGTAATAATAATAATATGGGAGAGGGCATGGGCCTATGCATCCAGCGCAAAGTTGTTGACTGCTCTCTCCTTGGCGAGATGCCGGCAACGATTCCAGTTAAATGCACAGGTCAAGTTGACATACAGGCTCCTCGCGGCGCCCTGTGGATAGCCTTTAAAGCAACCGCTTAGAGGTGAACTAATGTATGCAACGGCCCCCTTGTCCAGGGGTTTAAGCCAGGACCCGGTCCTCCAGGTTCGGCGGTTGCGCGTGGGGTTAACTTCCCCACCGTGTAAAAAAAAAAAGATTAGTTCAGAAACGACGAGAAGCCTCAGATACGGATGACCCTACTGCTGACGACCATGGACAACGAAATAAGGACAACGATTTTCGGTTCTGCAAGTGGAATGTGAGGTCCCTGAACAGACCACGTGCAGCCGATGAACTTGCGGAAGCCCTCAAAGCTTATAAGGCAGATATCACCGCCATTCAGGAGGTGCGGTGGGATGGGCCGGGCAAAAAGAGGCTGACAACTGCGATATTTACTTCGGCGATTTGTAGCAACAAAGAGTTAGGCAAGAAGTCTTAAGCTTTAAATACATAAGCGAGCGCCTCATAACAATCCGCATCAAGGCTACATTCGGCAACATCAGCCTGATCTGCGCCCACGCTCCAACGGAGGATAATGATGACGACAGCAAAGACGACTTTTACGATCTCCTAGAAAGAACATGCGATCAATGCCCCAGCTACGACACCAAGATCGTTCTAGGAGATTTCAACGCAAAGTTGGGCAGGGAAGACATCTTTGCTAGAGTCATCGGAAAGCACAGCCTGCACGACAACACGTCCTAGAACGGACTCAGTCTTTTGGACTTCGTAACGGGGCGAAACCTCTTTGTAGCCAGCACGCGGTTCCCTCACCTCAACGTCCACAAAGGGACCTGGCGGTCTCCTGATCAATCAATCGTCAACCAGATTGATCACATTGCGATCGAGGTCAGACACTCCGCCAGCATTTTCGATGTCCGAACATGCCGAGGAGCCAACGTCGACTCGGATCACTTCCTTGTTGTAGCCAAGGTAAGAACACGGATATCGATAGGACAACGGTGTAGAGCAAGACCAAAACTGTTTGACGTCGGAAAGCTACAATCGCAATTGACTGCTAGCAACTTTGCCGATCGAAGCTCTCAGAGAGTCCAATCCTGCCAGGCGAAACAATCGACGAACAATGGAACCGTTGTCAAAACGCCATCAGAGAAGCTGCATCTGATGTGCTGGGTGTTAAAACGCCACCCCAAAAAAACCCCTGGTTTGACAACGAGTGCAGGCAGGCACATTCAGCGAAGCAAGCAGCATACAAGGCGACGCTGGACAGAAGGACGAGAGCGATTCGTGAGCTCTACGAACTTAAAAGAAGGGAAGAGCACCGGCTTCTCAAAAAGAAAAAGAAAGAGCATGAGAAGCGCGCGTTCGAGGACATGGAGAGGTGTTACGGCAGAAATGACTGTATCCAATGGATACAAAATTCGGACAGAAGCCTTTCGTGACGCAGAGAGACAGAGAGACAACTCGTAGTACATTCGCAGTCGATACTGAGAATCTGGAAGGATCATTTCTGTAGACTGTTAAACGGCGAGGAAGACTCCAATACCGCTGTCAGGCAGAATGTTCCACTCCATATGGACGATGATCGACGAGAATTCCGTCCTCCCGACCTAGACGAAGTCAAGATAGCGATATCGAGACTAAAGTCGAATAAAGCTGCTGGTGCAGTCGGACTGTCTGCGGAACTGTTTAAGGCAGTTGGAGACGAGCTGGTACATGCACCAACTCATCTGTAAGATATGGTCGGAGGAAAGCATGCCCGACGAGTGGAAACTCAGAATCTTCTCCTCCATAAACAGGACAGGACCAAAGATCACACGCAGAGATTTTCTCTGGAAGATACCAAGGACTTCATTAGTTTTTCAGATTGTCCATGCCTCCGCGCCGTACAGCAGGACTGGGATTACCAAAGTCTTGTATAAAGTCAGCTTGGTACTTCGGGAGATGGCTCTACTCAATTGTCTCTTGAGCCCAAAGAAACAGCGGTTGGCAAGAGTTACTCTGTGTTTGATCGTGGTACTGGTGTTCTTTGTACTGTTCACTTGCGGAGCCGAATTAACGAAGTCCTTGACTACCTCGAAGTTCTAGCGGCCAATTGTGACGCTGTGTCCAAGACTTCGATGTTGTGTGTCCTTTCCTGATGACAGTATATACTTCGTTTTGCCCTCATTCACGGCTAGACCCATCTAAGCTGCTTCCGTCTAAAAAATTCACTTTATTTAAAAAAAAAAGCATAAGAGAAAATTTGTTTATAAAAAGTTCTTCTTAAAAAAAAACAGGCCGTGAAGCTGTTGTGTTTTGGGCATATTTCAGATTCGGCGATACGAGTTTTACTGACATTTGCAGCGGCCTTTTTGTTTAAAAGGTTTCTAAAGACATTGGTGTATGGAAAAAGTTAATTTAACACCTTTTTTCTTATAAGCGGTTTTCGTATAGACGTTCTTTTTTGCATGAAGTTGTATAGCGTAGTGTAGGGTGTATTCGCTCGCCTTTCTTATATACTACTTTCTTAAATAAATATCGATAAAATAAAGAGGAACATGGGTGCAGACCACCATGATTCATGGCAAACGATCGCCATCAGCCACTTCACACAGTGACACCCACCGCATTCCATAAAATGATCGCACGCTGTAATCGATAGCCCAGAGTCAATATCGAGCAGCGCAGCAATTAAACTTTAAAAATATGAATCTGAATGAAATCTGGAGCACCCAGTGGCCCTAGTCTTATTGCATTCAAAAGGCAGGGACAATGCGTCAATAAGAAATATACAAAAGGGAAGCGACAATACATCGTGGGTGAAGAAGAAAACTAAAGAGCCATGTCGAAAATATATTGGGCACTAGGTATCGTGGGCACTTTTGGTGGCGCGTATGTCGTCGAAGAACTGTGGAAGACGGTGACGTGGTTCAGGTTACTGCATGGGCGGCGGCTTTGGAACGTGCTGGACCGGTTGTGAGGAAGGAGTCAGGGCTTGGAGTAGTTGTTGGACGAACGGCGGACGCATCGCATCGTCTTGCAGCGAAGCGCGGGACTCAAGTTTGTACCACAAAATAATAAAATTGAAGAATAATATTTTGAAGCAAGGGACCTATTATGTCTGTCTTCGTATCGTTTTAAATGAGCAAGTTGCTTCGTATCATTTTGAAGGCTTTTTTCTGGATAATGCCCAAAAGTCGCAAGTTAGTTGGTGGGGCCCCAGCCGAGATGCGTGAGTTGTGTTCAAGTTTTGGGCGTATATAGTCTCGTATATTAGAGCCAGATCAGACGGGGAGAACAGCTTCTTCCAATGGCGAAGGAAATCCTTTTTTAGCAGATGGTTGGACTGACGCACATACCGAGAATAGACAGCGGTTGAGTATCTTCTACGAATACTCCACTCGTGGACAGTAACCACGTGGGTAAGGGGTGGGGGGACAGAAGGCAGCATTGGGTCTTGAAAAATTCAACAAGACACGCACGTTGAAAGGCTTACGTTGCAGACCCAACTGATCTACCCGTTGCCAGGACAGCGGTTTCATCCGAAATTATAGCCACATTTGTACCCTTTGTTTGAGGTACTTTCGTGGAGATAATGTAGGACCAAGGATACTCCCTTGCGGAACTCCTGCTCGGATACCCTTTAAATCGAAGTACTTAGTTCCATGCTTACCTCTAATTTTGGCTGGCCTGCTTAACTTGCATTTTAGCCCTTTATGCCAGACTTTGTTGAAGGCCTGGGAAATTTAAATAAGGGCGGAAGGACATCCTTTTCTTTCACTTGTTATTCTGTCTTCGCTATTCAAGCTGACTTGTGTAGACGTTCTGTAGAACTGAAAATCTCTCTTCTTTCATTCAATCAAAGATTACAAGGCAAGCATGCTCTCTATAACCAGGAAATACGTTTTGGCAGGAGTCGACTTCAAGCAGTCACTGCGTGGCGAAGAAAAAAGCTTTTATTCCCATATTCACTCAAATCAACCCAACAGTCGATGACAGCGAAGGACATCTGCCAGCGATCCAATTAAGCTCGACAAACGCACTTTCCCCATTTGCAGCCTTCCAGCACCACCCAGCATTGTGCAACTGCAGCACTGTCAATGCCTTTCAATTGTAGAACAGGGAAATCATGGTTGCTCCGTGGCTGGTGGCAATTTCCCACTCTTCTGCGCGTTTGCAGGATGAATGCATAACTTCACCGCGGAACCGCGGGAGCATTATCGACCGTTAGAGCTCCAGCGAACGACAAACTAATTCCACATTTGCATGCGCTAAGTAGACGGCTACAAAAGCGAGACACACACACACCGCCGACACAAGCGAAATGAGTGGATCCTTTGATTTCACTGATTTCAGAAATCACAAGGGAATCCGAATGATGGCTTCTGCTAGTGGAACTCATTACTCAAACCACGATGCCGGCTTATCGAGCGGAGCGCACAGCCCGCCCATCACTCCGTTCATCTGCAAAATTTCATAATTAATCCGTTCCTCCGGGGAGGCGTGTAATTGCATTGCATTGTGCCAGCACACAAATGTGTGTGTGTGTGGGTGACTGAGGCAACAAAGTTTCTGGTCTGTAATCATGTATCTCCTTCCGAGGGTGCGGTTGCTGCGCTCCTTCCACGCCGCAGACGTCCCAATCGGGATGTGCATGCATGCAGTTTTCGGAAGCTACCTCCCCCATGGAACGTGGACTTGATTTCCTTTGGGTTCTAGTGCAGTCAAGCTTGCTGACTTGGCCGGCAGCCGGTTCATAATTAATTGACTTCACTCGAATACCGGATCATGAATATGATCTGATTTGGTCAGAGGATGGGGTATTCGTTGGAATATAGTCAACCCTGTAGGCCAGGTCTTTAGTAATGACTCATCAAAGTGGGAGGCACTCTGCCGCCTCTTGTTTCAGTGGAACTTCAATTTGTGCACTGAATGTAATCAAAGGTCCTTGAATCTCTCCCTCCATCAGAATCGCATTTAAACGCAACCAATGAATACTTAATCGCTGACCTAGCAATCTGTCGAAAAAATCCATGGGCCTAGCTGACTTTCGAGTGTACAGACCTTAACTCATTCTTACCAATTTTCTATTGCCCAAGCTCAGACCCTCTATTGGTCGCTGACCTGATTAGGAAGTAAGCACCCGTCTGAAGCCCAAACAGAGATGTCACAATGACCCGGGTGAACACTTTGCTTCAATTCCTGATCCACCTAGAGCTTATAAGCCACCCTGATCCGTTTTCCACCCTCCCCCACCGCCTAGTGAGATGGATGAACAAAAGAAGCCGCTATGGTGGATCTCGGGTCCCACATTGGGCGCCATTTTATTCGCAGCAGGCTAAGCGGCATGCCCGATGATATAAGAACCTAGACTCCCTTTAAGCTGACCTGTCCAACTTAGATTTCAATCAAAAGTAAGTCTGACTGTCAAGCTCAGCCCTACACCGAGTCAACGACCTTCCAGTGAAGTTTGCTAATCAGGGTTCGTAAGGAAGCCTTGGTTTCGTTCACTTTTTGGCACAAGTTCGCCACAATGTGAATCGACATGTCGTTTGCTATCCCCCTTTGGTGAAATCTTGTGGCGGCGACTTAAGCATCTGTCAAACAAGATGTAGTAAAGGTCCATGGGAGACAGCGGAAGCGGAAGCTGCTCAAGAGAAACTGTGAGCTAGGGTGTCTATGTACAAGCTCTTTGGTTCGGTTCGAGCGTCTGGCTGCATATGGGAGGCACACTAAGGCCAGCAGGTGGACTAACTAACTCCTGGCTTTTCCGGATGTCCTTCACTTCTCTTAAAAAATTTAAATGGTATGTCCGCCCTTAGGGTATTAGGTCCGGGCGGAAGAATGCCGGGACGAATATGGACGACTTCTATTCGACTCCTAGTCAATACCGAGAATCTGAAAATATCACGTCTGTAGACTGTTAAACGGCGATAAGGACGCAATTACCGCTGTCATGCAGAATGTTCCACTCAATCTGGAGGATGATCGATGAGACGATCGAGATCTTTTTTTGTAATTTTGTGTACCCGCCTGGAGCCGCAATCAAATCCATATCAGTATAGCTTCTGGTCATCATCATCGACTAGATCTTCAAGATCCTTGAGGAAACCCAGAAAGCACAAATCAACACCCACCACCTATTAACGGGTACCGACAACTTTTGGTCATTTGTAGAAAACAAAGAATGCCTTCCATTTACAATGACATCCCAGCTGTCAGCTCCTTAGACAAAACTAATGTGCTTGCGGCTCATTTTACAGCCAGCTCAACCCTGCCAGATTCCAATATGTCTCCACCTGTACTTGAGAGCGTTGACCAATCCACTTCCGCACTCGTACAGTTGCAAGAGCACTTAAAGATCTCGACGTGCGCAAATCCACAGGCAAAGATGGTATTCCCCCTTGTACTTCTGAAGAGATGTTCTGCTGGCAAAACCACTGCGTAATCGTAAAATCATCCATCCCACTCTTTAGGTCTCTTTCCGAGCAGATTGAAAGCAGTAGTTAAGTTAAATTAAGTTATTTAGACTATTTTATTTCAAAAAAAGTGATTGTTACAATTTTCCTTATTATACAAGTCTATACGGTTTGGCCTAGAGGCCGTCTACCAGATTGACATCAAAAGGAAAAAATGCGTTAAATACTTGTATAAACCAAAAAATATATGCTGTTTGTTTCCCGCCGGGACGAGAATGGACAGCTAGTAGTAGAGTCGCAGTCGATACTGAGAATTTGGAAGAACCATTTCTGCAGACTGCTAAACGGCGATGGTGACACCAATACCACTGTCAGGCAGAATGTCCCACTCAATATGGACGATGATCGACGAGAATTTCGTCCCCAGGACCTAGACGCGGTCAAAATAGCAATATCAAGACCGAAGTCTAACAAAGCTGCCGGTGCGGACGGACTGTCCGCTGAAATCTTAAAGGCAGCTGGAGATGATCTGGTTGGGCGCATGCACCAGTTCATCTGTAAGGTATGGTCGCAGGAAAGCATGGCCGAAGAGTTGAACATCAGAATCGTTTGCCCGATTTGACTGCGCCAACCTCCGAGGGATAAGTCTCCTTAACATCACCTATAAGATCCTCTCTGCAGTTTTGTGTGAGCGCCTAAAACCGTTCGTCAACAACCTGATAGGTCCTTATCCAGTCCACTATCGACCAAATCTTCACATTACGGCAGATCCTGGAAAACCCCAAGAAATGCAGATCGACACCCACCTTCTATTCGTCGATTTCAAGGCCGCATATGACAGCGTGCATAGGGACGAGCTATACAACGCCATGTCTAGTTTTGACATTCCTGCCAAACTCGTCAGGTTGTGCAGGATGACGATGGAGAATTATCGCTGATCCTTCAACGTCGGTAACGATCTCACAGAGACCTTCAATGACAAAAAAGGTTATAGGCAAGGCACCGCGCTGTCATGTGACTTCTTTAACGTCATCCTGGAGAAGATCGTGCAGAACTCACACGCCAACACTAGAGGCACGATCTTCCAGAAGTCCGTACAACTGCTAGCATACGCGGATGACATTGACGTGATTGGCAGAACACAGCGAGGCCTTTGCCGGCATTGAGACGGAAGCGGCTAAAATGGGTTTAGCTGTGAACGAGGGCAAAACGAAGTATATGCTGTCATCACGATAGGACACACAACATCGAAGTCTTGGACAGAGCGTCACAGTGGGCAGCTATAACTTCGAGGTAGTCAAGGACTTCGTCTACCTCGCCTCCGCAGTAAATAGTTTAAACAACATCAGTTCCGCGATCAAACGCAGAGTAACTCTTGCCAACCGCTGTTTCTAGGGGCTCAAAAGGCAATTGAGTAGTAGAGCCATCCGTCGAACGACCAAGCTGACTTTATACAAGACCTTTATCATCCCAGTCCTGCTGTACAGCGCGGAGGCATGGACAATCTCAAAAGCGGATGAGGAAGTCCTTGGTCTCTTCGAGAGAAAAGCTCTGCGTACGATCTTTGGTTCTGGTTCTGGAGGAGAAGAGTCAACCACGATCTTTACGGGCCTTATAGCGACATGAGTCAGGTCCGGCGTTTTCGGATCCAACGCCTAAGATGGCTAGGCCATGTAGAGCCTATGGACAACTCAGCTTCGGCCCGAAGAGTCTTCGACTCCGAACCCGTGGGACAACGCAACAGAGAATGCCCGCATTATAGGTAGAGCACCCATGTGGAGAGGGACCTCAACCAACTTGGCGTAAGACACTGGAGACAGCTAGGCAGAGACCGTGCTAGTTGAAGAGGCTTGTTGGTTGAGGCCCAGGTGCACCCCGGACTGTAGCTCCAAATAAAGAAGAAGAAGAAGCTATTAAAGAAATAAGTCCTCTCTTGTAGGTTGTTGTTCATTTTGCTGTAGTAGGCTCTGTATTGAGATGACTGGGCTTCATTTACAAATTTGTCAAAAATTCTTTGACCAGTTTTCTGAAGTAAGGTGTTGATTTTTTGTTTGAAAGATTCCTGTTGTTCGCTTGGTGTAAAACTGAAGCTATAACCGCATTCTGATCCTGGTGATTCTTGGACACGCATTTGCGCAAGTACCAACCTCGGCAGCTTTTCCTGCCCCATAGCATTGAAATAACCGAAATGTATTTTAAGAGTGTTGCAATTAGGTGAATTGCTAGGAAGCTTAAAAATCCACCTAAGAAAATATCTGAGGAACTTTTCCACAGCTTCGAAAGCGCTGTAACCCCAAACGTACGCTGCATACAACAGGTTAGAAGAGGCTGTGGCACGGAATATTTTAACTTTTGACTCATGCGAAACATTTTTATTCTATATACAGTTTCCCCAAACCGCACAGATCGCACGCTTAGCTTCAGCAAAGTTTAACTTTAAAGTGCTTGCTCATATTTAGGTTAGACGTAATCAAAACACCAAGATACTTGTACTGCTTAACTATGTCAGTCTGTTGGCCTTGAAGCGTACCTTCCTCCTCCATCTCTAAAGCTTCGATTTTTCTAAATGAACAGGTAAATGCCATATTTTGCAGTAGATATCTAGCCTGTTGATCATGAACTGCATGGTGTCTATTGAGTCGGCGAGAAAAACTATGTCAGTTGCAAACATTAGTGCCGGAATATTGGTTCCACCGAGATTTATTCCACCCCTGACTTCATCCGTTATATCGTTTATGTGCACGATAAACAGCAATGTACTAAGCACGCAACCTTGTTTGACGCCCATTGAGACCTCAAAGTCATCAGATAAATGGCAACCATCCCAGGTACATGATTTATAATTACTGTACATAGCTCTTAAAACATTAATGACTTGCGACAAGATTCCGTACTTATATAATTTATAGAAAAGCATTTCTCGCGGGATGGAGTCAAAAGCCGCACGAAAATCTACGAAGAAAGCGTATAATTTTTTACGCTTCATTTAGTATATCTCTGCAATATTTACTAGCGAGAATATCTGGTCTATGGTAGAATAGTAATACAAAAACCAGCTTGAGGTTTCTATCTTTTCTCTTCCACCCACTTCGTAGTTCTACTGAAGAGCACACTTGCAAACATCTTAGCGGATGTGTTTAAGAAAGATATTCCTCTATAGTTTGCCGGATCATCATAGTCACCTTTCTCATGGAGAGACAAATTTAAAGCTTTCTGAAAAGATTCGGGCACATCAGCAGTTGCTAATATTATACTGAATTCTACTGTAAGAGCTGACCATTCCAATCCAATCCATTCCTTCGTTGATGACAGCACCCTTAGCTTCTCATATTCGATCCAAGACTCACGCCCCGCCCTTCGGCCGAAGAATTGGGACGGCAGTGTATGTTAAGCATCGTCGAATTCCGATCTTGACAGCATAATTATAATAATAATATGGGTGGCGCTACAGTCCGAGGCGGACCAGGACCTAGCTTCTCAGCAACTACTCGTGTTGTGCGTGCTATTGCTCTTTCACGCGTGGAAGGGACCTACAGCTTAATGCCGACTCCGAACGACGAAGCTGAGAAGCTTTTTCTAGACAAGAACACTCTTTGAACATAGTCGGTGACTCGAAGGCGGTGGAGCCGTGAATTATGATAGGTGGTAAATTCGGGTATCGAACCTGGCACCCTCTGCGTAGGAGTCGACGAAATTACCCACTACGCCACGGCGACCTTAACAGCATAATTAACTGGGGAAAAAAACAATAGAGTGGAATTCAATGCTCCACAAAACTCAACGCTGTCTGCTGTCACTCAAGCGAACCCGTGATTATCCGCCATTGTCCATGAATAGCGCTTGTGTCGATGAAACCGGAAAACTTTCCATCCTTGGTATGTGTAGTTGGAGCGATCACATATTTGAGATCGCCAAAAATGCTGCTAAATGATTAGGTTTCCTTAATCGATGCAAGAAATATTTCACCCCTTCTTATTTGGCTTTAATTTATAAGGCTTACATCCGCCCCAAGCTTGAGTACAACGCTCATATCTGGCCTGGTGCCCCAAGACCACCCTGCACCTACTAGATAGAATCCAAAAGCGAGCGATAAAAAGTTATCTGGAGGGCTAGGGGTGCCGTGACATTGTGCCAAAAAGGCAAAATTACCCTTTCGAAAGCGTTATAGGGCCAAACTAGTTTACGACATTGTGCCAAATTTGTCCCAAAGAAATGCGCCCCTAAAATTGGTATATTGAAAGCACGAGGTGGGTGGCTCGCTAAAAGGATTTTAAACTTTTTTCCCCAGGGTTTATGCCGCTCCCTGTGACCCCTGCGTGGGTCGCCGTGGCGTAGTGGGTAAGTGCGTCGACTCATACGCAGAGGGTGCCAGGTTCTATACCCGAATTTACCACCTTTGATAATTCACGGCTCCACGGCTTTCGAGTCACCGACTATGCTCAAAGGGTGTTCTTGTCTAGAAAAAGCTTCTCAGCTTCGCCGTTCGGAGTCGGCATTAAACTGTAGGTCCCTTCCACGCGTGAAAGAGCAATAGCACGCACACCACGAGTGGTTACTGAGAAGCTAGGCCCAGGTCCACCTCGGACTGCCGCGCCACCCATATTATTATTATTATTATGTCGCTCAAGCGACTTCGTCGTATGTCATCGATGACCGAGTTCCTCGAAGTAAACTCTGGCGTGTTCTGCAGGGATATGGGATTGAGGATCGTCTTTTGAGGGCCATTCAATCTCTATACGCAAACTGTAGCAGCTTTGTTCAGGTTAACAGTGCTAAATCTTTGTCAAGAGTGCGTCTTGTCACCTCTCCTTTTCATTGTTTATATGGATTGGACGTAAACTCCTCTTCGAGAAGAATTTCTCAACCAGCATACCGCCCAGATCTTACTGGGAGTCTGAAGACCAGACGCTGGAAGGTCCACTGCGAATCTTCACAGATGGATTGAAGATGGATGCAGGTGCGGGTGCTGGTGTCTATTCCAAGGATCTAAATATCCAGCTACCTTTCCGACTACCTAATCACGCGTCTTTCAGGCTGAAACTGTAGCGAATAAGGAAGCCCTGTCCTGGCTGAAAAACAATGTAATATCGCACACAGATATCGTCATCTGTTCCGATAGCCAGGCAGCGATCAAATCTCTGGATTCAGTCACCTTTAATTCCAAGACTTCCCTTAATTGCCGCCTATCTCTTAACGAGATGGCCAAGTATTTTAGCATCCAACTGATGTAGATGCCGGGACACTGTGGCATTCCAGATAATTGCAAAGCTGACGAACTCACTAGGAAGGGCACAAACTCAGTGCTCTTTCCGGGGGGAGACCCAACCTCCACGCCTATCGCTACTATTAAACGTCTGCTAAAGCTTGAAGCGCTTACTCAAACAAGCCGCGTATCTGGCACAGAATCCCTCATTACCTGGCCTTACCGACCGCTTAGCTTGATCAGATGAAGCAGGCCAAACCTCAGATCTCTTAAGGGCGCTCTGAGCCATCGGTACTCACGCCTCTAGACTAGGCCTTCCTTACAGTGATTTCTGTTGAAGCTGCATGGACGAGGATGAGGAAGAAACCATTGAACACTTGCTATGCAGCTGCAGTGCTCTCTCATCCCGTAGATTCAGACTTCTGCGAGCCCTTTTCTTTGATAATCTGGCTGAACTGAGCTGCATCAAAACCAGCCCTCTTCTTCGCTTTATCAAAAGAACACATTGGTTTCCGGAATAGGTAGCCTAAGATCCCCGTGGTAACACAATGGGCCTTCGTTTGGCCTAAGTGTGTCTGCTGCCCGTATGCGCGGCAGTCAGCCACTTCAACCTAACCTAACCAATATTTTATTTCAAAGAAAAGGTCGTTGTAAGCGATGTGTCGTTTTAAGTGATCTCGTTGCAAGCGATATGTTATTCAATGGAATTAAAATAGACCTCAGCCTGGACCGAAGGATTTGGTCGTTATAACCGATGTTGTTGTAAGTGCTTTTGACTGTATTTCAATAAAGTTTCCGGCCTGATTGAATATGGATGGAAATGGATGTATTCTATACCAGGTACACACAATCTGTTACGAATTTCTCCAAGAAGACATGTGCCCACAGCGCTAGCGCTCAATGGGCTCTGTTACTGAGAGAGCATCGTATTCGCAATGAGCGAAGCACTGACAAAAGTGCGTTCTTATTCCAATTTCCTCCGCAATTGAGACCCATTAACTTGAAAGAGTTACGCAAATGTGCACAGGCCAGCCGTCGGAATGTCCCTTCTGACCTTGGCCGCATTGGGCTATGGCAATCTTGCGTGCGACTAATTGCTCGTCTCATCCCGATCATCCCATGATAGGTCAACGCTGCACGAAGTGTGCCACACTTCGTCGTACAACCCAACCGTCCAACTGTTGCCCCTTATGGCAGCGAAATTCGACGACGATTGCTCTAACATCACTTGTCATTTAAGACACGCGACGACATCCGATGAAAATGACTCAAGACTCATAAACCGTTTGGGGGCCCCACGCTGTCAATGCGAACAGCAGCAGAAAAATTAATAAAAATGCAAACAACAACAAAAACCGAACCGAAAAACAATTCCTACTTTAGCTCACGTCGAATTTGAGTTTGTTTTGAGAGAGCAGCAGTAAGCAGTAAATAATTGAACAGTATTCATCGGTACACCGAAGCTGTTAGAACACGTTAGATCCAGAGGGCCGATCCGCTGCCGCAGTGCAGCACGCGTTCGTTGGAAATACACACACGAACACTCGCTTCAAATACGGTCGGATTTTTGGGCAAGCAACCGTTAAGAAATAAAAGTGCGCGCCGCATAAAGTGTTAATTGATTTATTTCGAGCGTATCGAGAGTGAGCTTTGTTTTCTTCCCTCCCGCGTCCGTGCCGCACCACGCAGCAGATTACCGTTTTACGAGCGATGTAAGTTTTGTTTCTGTGTGATGTGTGCATGTGTCCCCAGAGAGTGCAAATCTGTGCTAATGCCGCTAATTGTTCACGATTGACTCGGTTAAAATCAATCTGTCACTTGAAAGATGACAGATCTGACAGATCGTTGTGACGTGTGTGTGGGCCACAGCCGCCGATCGTGTCGCCGCCACGTCGTAGATAAACATTGAATTTCCTTCGATTGTCGTGTAATAACGAGTTTATCATTTTGTAAATTTAATTAGCATGGCCGCCGTATTTGGCGGCGGCCAGACCAAAAAACTTAGACATGCCAGCGTTTATATTGGTCGTTCCAATTATTTGGTGGCCCATTACCGCCTTAATTGTGAACGGCTGATGGGCTATTTGTTGGCTGTTTTCCCTCGAAGATCTTCGGATTGTTGAACAAGGTTATGCTGCAGTAATGTGATAAGTTTTTGGTGAAAGATATTTCGTCGATGCGGTGATTTGTATGCTCGTTTGGTTTTTCGATGAATGGCCAGTGTGTGCGAGATGACAGCATTTGTTTGTTTTTTTTTTTCTTTTTTCTTTCAAATTTGATGAACGATGCTTGATTGTTATGTCATCAATTGGTTACTGTTGTGTCGGTGCATTTTCCAGCTTGATGACGGATGCTTATTTGAAACGGATGCCATGAGTGGATGGTTGAAATTGGCATCAGCTTAAATCTTTGAGACTTTGCGAGAAGGCCGGGAAGGACACTGTCTGAGCAGACCATAGGCAGACCGGTGTTATTTCTTGGACGCTTATGAAACGCCAAACATTCAAGCAGGTTTTTAAGAGGATGTGTCCCATGCATCATTGCAACCAGACACATTTGAGTTCAGTCTCAGTGCTGAAGACTTGACTATGGACTAGAGTCCAAGGCCAGATCTCTAGTTCAATATATTCCGACTTTAGCGGTAGTACCACCCCGGAGGAGACTTGACTGTGGGCTAGAGTCCCAGGCTAGATCTCTTGTTCAATATATTCCGACTTTAGCGGTAGTACCACCCCGGAGGAGACTTGACTGTGGGCTAGAGTCCCAGGCTAGATCTCTTGTTCAATATATTCCGACTTGAGCGGTAGTACCACCCCGGAGGAGACTTGACTGTGGGCTAGAGTCCCAGGCTAGATCTCTTGTTCAATATATTCCGACTTCAGCGGTAGTACCACCCCGGAGGAGACTTGACTGTGGGCTAGAGTCCAAGGCCAGATCTCTAGTTCAATATACTCCGACTCTAGCGGTAGTACCACCCCGGAGGAGACTTGACTGTGGGCTAGAGTCCCAGGCCAGATCTCTTGTTCAATATATTCCGACTTTTGCGGTAGTACCACACCGGAGGAGACTTGACTGTGGGCTAGAGTCCAAGGCCAGATCTCTAGTTCAATATACTCCGACTCTAGCGGTAGTACCACCCCGGAGGAGACTTGACTGTGGGCTAGAGTCCCAGGCCAGATCTCTTGTTCAATATATTCCGACTTTAGCGGTAGTACCACCCCGGAGGAGACTTGACTGTGGGCTAGAGTCCCAGGCCAGATCTCTAGTTCAATATACTCCGACTCTAGCGGTAGTACCACACCGGAGGAGACTTGACTGTGGGCTAGAGTCCCAGGCCAGATCTCTTGTTCAATATATTCCGACTTTAGCGGTAGTACCACCCCGGAGGAGACTTGACTGTGGGCTAGAGTCCAAGGCCAGATCTCTAGTTCAATATACTCCGACTCTAGCGGTAGTACCACCCCGGAGGAGACTTGACTGTGGGCTAGAGTCCCAGGCCAGATCTCTTGTTCAATATATTCCGACTTTTGCGGTAGTACCACACCGGAGGAGACTTGACTGTGGGCTAGAGTCCAAGGCCAGATCTCTAGTTCAATATACTCCGACTCTAGCGGTAGTACCACCCCGGAGGAGACTTGACTGTGGGCTAGAGTCCCAGGCCAGATCTCTTGTTCAATATATTCCGACTTTAGCGGTAGTACCACCCCGGAGGAGACTTGACTGTGGGCTAGAGTCCCAGGCCAGATCTCTTGTTCAATATATTCCGACTTTTGCGGTAGTACCACACCGGAGGAGACTTGACTGTGGGCTAGAGTCCCAGGCCAGATCTCTTGTTCAATATATTCCGACTTTAGCGGTAGTACCACCCCGGAGGAGACTTGACTGTGGGCTAGAGTCCAAGGCCAGATCTCTAGTTCAATATACTCCGACTCTAGTGGTAGTACCACACCGGAGGACACTCTCGTCACCTCCTGTTCAATATATTCCGACTTTAGCGGTAGTACCACCCCGGAGGAGACTTGACTGTGGGCTAGAGTCCAAGGCCAAATCTCTTGTTCAATATATTCCGACTCTAGCGGTAGTACCACCCCGGAGGAGACTCTCATCACATCCTGTTCAATATATTCCGACTTTAGCGGTAGTACCACCCCGGAGGAGACTTGACTGTGGGCTAGAGTCCCAGGCTAGATCTCTTGTTCAATATATTCCGACTTTAGCGGTAGTACCACTCCGGAGGAGACTTGACTGTGGGCTAGAGTCCCAGGCCAGATCTCTTGTTCAATATATTCCGACTTTTGCGGTAGTACCACACCGGAGGAGACTTGACTGTGGGCTAGAGTCCCAGGCCAGATCTCTTGTTCAATATATTCCGACTCTAGCGGTAGTACCACCCCGGAGGAGACTTGACTGTGGGCTAGAGTCCCAGGCCAGATCTCTTGTTCAATATATTCCGACTTTAGCGGTAGTACCACCCCGGAGGAGACTTGACTGTGGGCTAGAGTCCCAGGCTAGATCTCTTGTTCAATATATTCCGACTTGAACAGGGGATGAAAAATATAAGCGATACCGCATTTTCAACGAGTATCAGACCGTGGTTATGAAAATGGAAGAGGGAGCGAAGCCTTTGTGAACTCATTTTCGTCGTGTTGAGGATTAGTGTAGGTTGCCAGATCTTTTTCGAAAATCAGCGGGACACATTACAAAAATGAGGGGAAAATACCGGGATTTAAAAAAAAAATGAATTTTTGAAGATACTTGATTTTATTAACACCGAGTACAAGTTCTTAACTTAAATGCTTGAGGCCTTGCTCAACCCTTTAACCGCTCCCAGGATAGGTCAGGAAGTCAAGTCTTCTCTGAATTTTATCTCCAGTTACAATTGTGTGCCTGTGTCCTGGGTTAGCAAGCCATTGCTGGAAACAAAGATCGCAATATCGAGACGTTTTCATTACTTGAGCCTGCATTGGCACTACCTGGCTGGCTCGAGAATACAACGAGAGATGGTGTTACTCTCCAGAATGCAGACAGGCATGTTCCCAATATAATAATAATATGGGTGGCGCGACAGTCCGAGGCGGAAATGGGCCTAGCTTCTCAGCAACCACTGCGTGTTGTGCGTGCTATTGTTCTTTCACGCGTGGAAGGGACCTACAGTTTAATACCGACTCCGAACGGCGAAGTTGAGAAGCTTTTTATAGACAGGACTACTCTTTGAGCATTGTCAGTGACTCGCAAGAGGCGGAGCCGTGAATTATCAAAGGTGGTATATTCGGGTATCGAACCTGGCACCCTCTGCGTAGGAGTCGACGTACTTACCCACTACGCCACGGCGATTAGCTGACCTTACCTCATTCCTGAAGTGATGTCCCTCAATTCTACCGATCGTGCGCATCTCATGGTCCTCTTTTTTTACTCCTGAGAAGCCGGTGTTCGTCTCACCTTCTTCAGCTCGTAGAGCTACCAAGCAGCTCTTGTCCTTCTTTGCAGTGCCGCTTTAAAGGCCTCTTACTTAGGTTAGGTTAGGGTAGGTAGGAGGGCTGCTAGTGAATTCACCAGCCCAATTTGACCATGTTATGATACCTATAGTCAGACTACTACCACTGACCCCCACGACAAATGGTGACTAGATCCGATTTGAAAACCAGATAAACTTTGCTTTCGTTGGGATACAAACCGTGGACGTCTCCGTTCGGGGTCGGCATTAAACTGTAGGTCCCTTCCACGCGTGGAAGAACAATAGAACGCACAACACGAGTGTTTTTCAAAAATATCGCGTCCGTTGGCTCAGTGGATTGGTGCGTTGGTCATGCCTTTATCACGTTCTGTGTTAAAATCTGGCTCGAGGTACTCTTTTTTTTTCATGGGCAATACCACTTTATCAAATCGGCGAATCGCAGACATCTTGGGACGGGACGAATACACACTACGAAGGCTTGACGGAAAGGAACAGTAGAATTTATAAAATCGAAATCATGCCGCTGCGAATCTTGTGTCAGATTTACTTCTTCACGTTGAGTCCTCTCTACAAAAGCCCTTATGCAGTCAAGTAAAGAGTGGACGAATTTGGAAAACAGTAACGACGACCTACTAACTGACTGATGGACTGGTTGTATCTGTAGTCCTCTGCCACACTCAAGCGCCATATCATCCCACTTTTGGACGAAGTTGGATCTTAAAATGATCATCGGCTTCAAACTGCCCTTGCTGGGGTATTTTCCTTCATCCCTTCTTAGCAGCTTCCAATACATATTCAAAGTGAATCCTTAACGTATCTCGGAATAACATAGAAGTTTCCACATAAACCACGCAATTTTGAGTACAGGCCGACAATTGGAAAATTCGCTTAAGGAAGTATGAGCGAAAGTTGCGTACAACATCGAACTGCAAACTCACCCCACTTTTGAGCACCATACAACAAAACTCGGAAAGCAGTCTCACGTTCTGTCCCAGTTCTGAACTTCTGATTCGTCGATATTTATCTTCGCGCTTGCCAAAATGGATAACAAACATAATCAGGTGATTATTTGCCAAAATTTCGAGTTTAGTTTCCTCGAGGTAATCAGGGAACTCTGAGGATTATTGTTCGCAGACACAACGTGGTCCGTGTCAGATCCATTAAGGCAACATCGTCCAAGTATGCAATAGCTCTGCGTTGACAGCAGTTTTTGAACCGCAAAGTAGGGGAAAGTACACCACCTTTCATTGTCCCTTAGATCACCCTCGGGTAATCACTGAAGGGTTAGATTACCCTGGTACCACTCTTGGACATCATAGCACCTCTCTATCTGGTCAAATGCGGGCCTCTAATGTTGGAGTGCTCGTATGTGATGTATTCCCGGCACCATGCGGCACTGGAACTGTCATCCAAATCCAGCTGTCATCAGTCACACATGGTTGAACTTGCAATTCATATCCTTAACACATTTTTCCACAAATTGATACAAGATGCTATCAAACCTTACCTATAAACCTTCCTCTTCAATCCGTCTATCTCTTGGTGAAAACCGCATTAAAATCCGTTGGGTGGCTCAAAAGATATAAGCGCACATCGGGGCAGACGGCCATGTTTTTGGGATGTTACTTTTATGACAGGGTACTGAATCAACTTAGCCTGTGTTATTGTTAAACAAAACCCGCAACTGGTGCACACATATACGCCTCGTCGTGTTTACTCGAATGTTCCAATTCCAAAGCGTCTCCCATCCAAGTTCTTCGTCCCACCC
The DNA here is from genome assembly GCA_964034865.1 of Eristalis intricaria. Classification (NCBI taxonomy): domain Eukaryota; kingdom Metazoa; phylum Arthropoda; class Insecta; order Diptera; family Syrphidae; genus Eristalis; species Eristalis intricaria. The sequence goes on along the minus strand of OZ035873.1, from coordinate 108,572,349 downwards.
TGAGCACGACTCAATGCTGTATCAAACCACTCGAAGCACTTAGCATTTCGATGGAATGTATCCCTTTCGAGTGCCATAAAAAGGGGTAAAACTTACGATTACCATCCACTTCGTCGGCTGACTAAAGTGCCTTCCCTTCCACTCACTCGGGCATATTGCGTGTCCACAGCCAGAGCCAAACCCCAGGGGGGAGCCTTAAAACTTATTTCAAAAATTGCCGTGTCATTCGAGCCGAAAAGCTCCTGCCTTTCAGCAGCCATCAGCAGTGGCAGTCTGTAAGTGCCTTCCTTATGACCACTTCAGAATTACACTTGCATCGAATTCCCAGGACGACAATCCAATCCATACGAATCGATCCGCACTCAAGGCAATCAACAATTTCTTCTCTTCAACTTTTCTTTTCAATTTCCTCGCACTCGCCGCCCTCGTTCACTCGTTTGGGTTCGAATTGAATAAGTAAACTCCTTGTACGGGCATCGGCACACTTCCCATTCAATTGGAAGTAAAAAATGAGAGCTCGTCTCGAAAATAGTTCATGACATCGGTCGGGTGGACCAGGGGCGATGTATCAATATTTTATTGCTGCTCCCTCACTCACAAGGATTACTTGATGTTTCATGTTTTTTTTTTGTTCTCTTTTGCAGAAATGTCGCTCCTCGTCGTCAGCTGCATCCATCATCGATAGCCGACGCCATCTAATGGATCTCGAGGAAGGTGAACTGTTTATGGAATTAATTCGTGATGTGGCCAATGAACTGGACATCGACATCCTCTGTCACAAGATCCTGGTCAATGTCGGCCTGCTCACCCACGCCGACAGGGGATCCTTGTTCCTGGCCAAGGGTGGCCCCAACAATCGATACTTGATTGCTAAACTATTCGATGTGACACAGACAACAGGTGAGTGATTCAATTGATTCCCCCCCGCGCCGCCAATACAAGGCATTTTCAATTAAACCACTCTCTCCGATGGAGGGGTGGATAGGTGGTTTTTTTTTTTTTTTGCATTTTTGTGAAGACCTCGTGCTGGCTTTGGAGATTTTAATATCCACTTTGATTTGTGAACAGGATACGTTGAAGCGCCGGTTGCTACATAAAATTCGCATTAATTGCTCTCGAATCGCGGTGAAGGCTGCTGCGGCGCGCCGATTGCTGGAGCGCACGTTGAACGTAAAAAAAAGGACGAGATCTCTGTTAACTTTCGAGAAACAACAACGAAGACGACGATGAAAAAATGCCCGAGAGTTCAGATAAAGGCATCTTAATGGCCGCGTCAAGAGGGAGCGGGCGGGGTGGCCAGGGTTGTAAAACGAAACGCGACACTGGACCGCTGAATGGGTCCTCTTTTAATCATCCCTTAATTATAGTTAGCTGCCGTGGTGTTCGAAAAGGAACCTCAAATTAATGGAACATAAAATATTTCCCATTCGTGGTGGCTTCGTTCAGTCGTTTTCGTTTTACTTTCGAGATGTTATCTGCAGACCGTAAAGTTTAAAGACAGAAAAAAATAAAAAGGGGATGAGAGAAACTGATGTTCTTAACGGTTCGTTGGTTGAGGGTGGTTAAGGATAATCCGAGGGAATCGGAGGGAAGTCTGTGACTGCAGAAGAATGCCAGCGGGGATCAATGGGTACATATTTGATTGAAGATTCTTTGATATCCTGTCAAAGTTTGCATATCTTTTCGTTATTAGTTGGCTCATTCCTTTCGGTTTTTTTTTTGTTCGACTTAAGCTACACCCTCGCACTCTAGACAAGCAGCCCCTCTAGATCCGTGAAAAAATCATTTAAAAAATAGGGGGCAAGGGGTACCTAACGGGGGGCATTCGATGGAAAGTGAGAACACCAATGGTTGAGGCTGTACGTAGACTTGTCGTGCTCAAATCGAGGCAACTAACAATAGACCGTTTTGTCGCCAGAACGAGGTATATAATATAAATACCCTGCCTAATGCAAAGGGCGAACGGAATCTGGACCATTACTTAGTAACGAGTATTCAATAAAGTACCATATAACGAATCATAACTCCTCAATGTATATCGTTACTTTTAAGGTATTGTTGCCTTTTTTGTCTACAGCAGGTACTACCGACGACCGACATCGTCTCTACTCTTCTTGTATACATTGTCTCTACATTTTGATGTGTTATGCAACATCAATATGGGTTGATGGTATAGCCTTTCCGTGCTTTGTGTAGAAGGTGGAAGTCTGTGGTGTGTGAAATATGATCGTATCGCTGTGTACCTAGTATCCTCGGTTAGGTATGTTTGGGATGGTATACAGTAAACCTTTCTATGCATTTGTTTGGTGTACGCTACTCTTAATTATTCAAACATTTTATGGGCGTTTGTTTTGATTTAGAAGAGAATCAGAATTAAAACCCAATGCAATTAGGGTTTTTTTAAAGAGTTATAATGGAAAATATTCTACTTACAAAAGCTATGGTTAATTTTTGTACGAATTTTGTGATGATTAAGATCATCTTGCATTATGAGTGTTTGTTTTATTCAGCCGAATACAATGCTCCCATTTGAGGGCCTAAAATCAGCTGGATCAATTTTAACCACCCATATTCCCAAGTCCGCCGGATCGGAGATTCGCTTCACTCGTTCGATTCACGTGAACGGATTCGTGCTGTCATTAAATCCGTCGGATGCAATTTATTATCGACATCACTTCTCACTTTTTCGAAGTCAGTTTGAGTCTTTCCTTCCGAATTGTTTGTTTAATGAACATAATGGATAGTATTGCTCGCTTTTTTGATGACACAAAACAAAAGTGAACAAATTTACTGTGCGATCATGTCCAAGGAGAACTGCTGGCTAGCCAGTAACTGAAAGTTAGCAAGCTGATTCATATAAATTGTATTGTTTTTCAACGAAAACAAAACAAGCATATTTCAATGAAAAATCATTTTTACCAGCAATCTACTCAAAGGAATCCGCAACGATTTTCATGCGGATCTGTTTGTATGGAGTGATTCGATTCGATCGGTTTTACGAATGCAGTGAATCTCAATTCACATTACCGACATGCGGGCGATTCACTTCGATAGGATTTCGGAATCGAAAATTTTCGATATCGGTGGACGATTCCCTACGGCGAAAGGTGTGAATATAAAAATGCAGTTCTGAAGAAAGTGCAAAAACTAAGTGATACTGATATAAAAGTAACGGATATTCAGATAAAAGTAACGAATACGTTACTCTTACAGCCCTAGTTATGTGGCTTACTTACGTATATGTTCTATGTTAGTATGAAAAACTGTAAACTCTTTAGACTTATGTTTGGTTGGACTGGATGAAGGCACACTGAGCCACCACAAGCCTATTGTGCTGCCACGCCGATGAGGTATTACTGGCCAATCCTAACTCTCTTCTAGACTTGATGTCAAAAAATCTAGTGAAGATGAAGAAATGCATGTCAACGTGTCGGAGGATCTCGATTCTTACCACATGCCATGTACTCTGTTCAAAAGTTGGACTTGATTTAACGCTCTCGTATTTAACGTATATGTTCTATGTTAGTATGAAAAACTGTAAACTCTTTAGACTTATGTTTGGTTGGACTGGATGAAGGCACACTGAGCCACCACAAGCCTATTGTGCTGCCACGCCGATGAGGTATTACTGGCCAATCCTGACTCTCTTCTAGACTTGATGTCAAAAAATCAAGTGGAGATGAAAAAATGCATGTCAACGTGTCGGAGGATCTCGATTCTTACAACATGCCATGTACTCTGTTCAAAAGTTGGACTTGATTTAACGCTCTCGTATACATGCAAGATTTTGCTTAATTAAAAAAGAGAGTAAAATAGAGTAAGAGTAGAATAATGTCATTTCTTGACACCATATTTTAAGAGTGATCTCTTCGTTGATTGATGTTTGGTTGCCCACTTCTCGATGCTAATTCTTTGATAGACAACGCTGAAGTGAAGCAGCAAGACATATCTTGCCCCACAGAAAAAAAAGCACGGATCGCTGTTCAGATTGTGGTTGTGATGTTGATCAGCAATAGCCGTGTTTTTTTCGTCGCTATCGATAATGAAGTGAAGTAAGATGCAAAAAAAACGATTCGCTGTGGCTTTGATTTTTATCTGTCAGAATATAGAAGGAAAGCAATTAATATGTTCCAATCGCTGTCAAAATGTATGAAAACAAATTCGAACTCGAATTTTTATAGGCAGTCACTTTTCACTGCCGATATTATAGGCAGTTATAGGCAGTAAGCCATTGTAGGTGCTTTACGTGCAAAACCCTACTCCACTTTTTATAGATTTGTGAAAAAAACACGACTAATATGTCCAGCGGAGACGACGGTGTGTGTGAACGGCTTAAGTAAATTTTTTTAAATTTAAGAAACGATAAACAACAACAAATTACATAAAAATGAAGAATTGCAAAGTGTGGTCGATTTTGCACTTTGGATAGTATTTGTGGTAGATTTGTAAATTTCACAAAATAGTGGTAGATCTGCTACAATTGTGGCAAAGGGGGCTGGAGATGGTCCAGATTCCTATTCATACTTCCCTATCCCATACTTCCCTCGTCAAAATTAAAGGATTTAAGACCAGTAAGCTTATCATGGAATGGTTGTCATACACATCCGACACACAGTCCTAAACCAAAGATCTGTGGAAACACCCCTTCACGTGTTGACAGAACTAATTGAAAAATCTGTCGAGCATAAGGAAATCACCCTTTGTGGATATCGGCTAACCTTTAAAAATATCGAATTCATAGTAATTACTTCAGCACTCAACAGCTTCGGGGTCGAAAAGTCCGTCTTCTTCTGGGCCTCAACCAGTAAGCCTCTCCAGCCGGCACGATCTCTAGCCAGTTGTCTCCTACTGCGCACATCAAGTTGAGTGAAGTCCTTCTCCGCTTGGGTGCGCCATCGGTTCCGAGCGCGTCCTCTATTGCGTTGTCCCACTGGTTCGGAGTCGACTCTTCGGGTTGGAGCGGTGTTGTCCATGCGCTCTACGTGGCCTAGCCATCTTTGGCATTGGATCCTAAGACGCCCAGCGATATTATGCATGAATCCCTTCTCCAAAAACCATCAATGCAAACAGGATCAAAGGTTGAACGCAGAACTTTTCTCTCGAAGAGACCAAGGACTTCCTCATCCGCTTTTGGGATTGTCCATGCCTCCGCGCCGTACAGTAGGACTGGGATGATCAAGGGCTTGTATAAAGTCAGCTTGGTCCTTCGACGGATGGCTCTACTACTCTATTGCCTCTTGAGTCCATAGAAATTCTGCAGGTAGGCACGATGAGAACGCTAAAGCACTGAGTGTAGTTTCAATGCCACAGGTCTGAAGAAAGAACAAGTTACTTAATATCTTTCGCAGCTGTCTCGCCAGGCGGATCGCCTGCCAAGCACTCTATTTCTGGCTCTACCAATCTCTCGACAAGCAGAAATTGAATGTGTTAAGGCCTCCCTCTCAGCTGAGCTCTTGCAACTGGAACAATCTGTGTTCTGTGGTGTGCCTAGCTTGACTTCATGTGTCTTGTCAGGCAGTACCCCTATGGACGCCACCTATCTAGCGATATCCCTACAAGTTCGCCGAAGGATACTGTAGCAGTAGTAGTACGTTAAGTCTTTATTGGGTTAGGTTAGGTTGAGGTGGCTGACTGCCGCGCATACAAGCAGCAGGCACACTTAGGCCAAACATAGACCCATTGTGTTACCACGCGGATCTTAGGCTACCTATGCCGCAAACCAATTTGTGCTTTTGATAAATCGAAGAAGAGGGTTGATTTTGATGCTGCTCACTTCAACCAGGTCTTGTAAGGTCTCTATTGGTCCTTCGAGAAATGGCTCTACGACTCAATAGCCTCTTGAGCCCATAGAAACAGCGCCTGGCAAGAGTTACTCTGCGTTTGATCCCGGTACTGATGGTGTTTGTATTGTTTACTGGGGAACCGAGGTAGACGAAGACCTTCACTACCTCGAAGTTATAGCTGCCTATGGTGACGTTTTGGCCAAGTCGTCGATGTTGTGTGTCCTATCGTGATGACAGCATATACTTCGTTTTGCCCTCAACCACCGCTAAACCCATTTTAGCCGCTTCCGCCTCAATTCCAGCAAATGCCTCATTGACGGCTCGCTGTGTTCTGCCAATCACGTCGATGTCGCCCGCTTATGCCAACAGTTGTACGGACTTCTGGAAGATCGTGCCTCTAGTGTTGGCATGTGAGTCTCGCACGATCTTCTCCAGGATGATGTGAAAGAAATCACATGACAGCGCGTCGCCTTGTCTAAAACCTTTTTCGACATTGAAGGTCTCGGTTCGTATACTTTACCATCTGAAAAATTTGGAGTTTAATGAATAAATTTACAGTGACAGTTGATTGATGATGATTAGTGAAAGAGTGTGTTCTCAAATGAAGCTCAAAGTTGTCAAGTCCCTATTGGAAAACCTTTTATGTATGGACTTGTATGCACGTTCTGTTGTGGGAATTTCTCACCGGGATTGGCTGAGAAGCACGGCAGGGCCCGAGGAACTCAACGGTGAGCAGCTGATTCTTCGCACGGAAAGGGCGACGGTTCGGTCACGTGGCACGAATGTCCAAACCATCACGACTTCCGAGGCGAGCGTTGAGTGCGATTCCGACCGCTTGGTAAAAACTACACTTTTTCACAATTAGAGTTGCCTGGAGATCTCTCGTGCGTGGTTTATCCCCGCGACCCCTTTCAGAAGATGGTGATGATGAAGGTGTGCTCATACTCAGACAAAACCACTTGACTGATCTATTCTGAGTGCCATTAAACCAAGTAGGTGGAGATGAAACAAAGAAAGCGCGCATTCTCTCCGTTCCGCATTTTCGCGAAGACCCCAACCACGTCTTTGACTGAGGCTGATAAGTACCCTCAGGTCTTCTGGCAATCAAATCTCAGAGTCCGCGAAAGCACCCATCAATGACCATAGCAGAGCCCCTGTTTCTCCAGTTCTGAGTCCGTAACAAGCGACCCTCCTCCACGCCGCTCACATCCCCCACAAGCCCCTTGCGGACACCCCCAATAACCACTCATATTCTCTTCCCAACCACCAACACCCCTTGCGTTGAAATTCCAATTAGCCGCGAGCCACACGTGCATGTCATATGGTTTGCATGCAGCATCGATCCTTGACTCCCCGACAACAAGTTGACACACAAAAGGACTCCGCCGCCCACCACCCCCCACCGTGGGTTTACGAGAAGGAAGATCATTAATGCTTTCGTGGTCCAACGCCACAAAAATGACAAGAATTCTGGTGCTGATGTAAATTACTCTCCATTCCCGCCTGCAGTGACTCACCGCGCCGCCGGTGTCTGGTGGCAACATCACGGGGCCGAATAATTAATTGCAAAAGTTCGAGTTTATTCGCGAGCGTTTTAATTTAATTATATCCATTCAAACAGCCATCGAGGTTCTGTTATGGCTCTCCCACGTCTCCGCCTCCGCCTCCGCCACCGCCACCGCCACCCATCACCATCCACGTCATCGGGGTTGTGGGCGGGCAGATAGGCTGGCAAACAGGCAATCAAGCAGTTGTTGCAACCCTTTGCTTTTGGGGGCTGGCTGGCGACAGTGCTTTACTCGCTTTCCCTCGATGAATGGCGCTCCACCTTCACGAGTACACGGGGCGCTGGGCCTCAGTCAAGCCAACCGTAAGTGGTGGTGGGCACGCGTGTCGGAATTTCACATGGGTTCACGTGGGTACTTGAGAAATCAACCCCATCCATCTTGCGCTGGGGGCTGGGATGCATGTGGAGAGGTTTCCACATGGAATTTATGCGTCGATGGTATGCCGGAGGAGTTGTTGCTGGCGCGGCTACGAGGAGGTTCCCGAATATTGTTCACATTTATAGTGTGGATCTCACCTCCTCGTAGCCGCGCCAGCAACAACGTTGGGCTGCTGCACTGGAAACTCTAGCCCCCCACAAAAAGACGAAACAGCTGTCCGGTCACAGTAGAGGAAGAAGAGTCAAGTCCAGAAACTCAACCAAGACGAGGTGTACGATTCAATGGATTACACGACGTCACATGAACGCCTGACCAACTCGCCCTTGTCCATGATAAGAAAGGCAAGGAAACTGAGGGTCTTGTCGAATTTTTGTCATCCATCAGGTTAACCTGGCCGACACAAGGTCGTCTCCATTGCATTGTTGCTGGTGAATCTGCTCAGTCTGCAGGTAGGCACGATGAGAACGCTAAAGCACTGCGTGTAGTTGCAATGCCACAGATCTGAAGAAAGAACAAGTTCCTTAATACCTTTCGCAGCTGTCTCGCCAGATGAGTCATAGAAAGGTCTGCCAAGCACTCGGTTTCTGGCTCTTCCAATCTCCGGACAGACAGAAATTGAATGTGTTAAGGCCTCCCTCTCAACAAGCGCTTCAAGCCTTAGCAGATGTTTAATAGTAGCGATAGGCGTGGAGGTTGGGTCTCCCCCCCGGAAAGAGCACTGAGTTTGTGCCCTTCCTAGCGAGTTCGTCAGCTTTGCAATTATCTGGAATGCCACAGTGTCCCGGCATCTACATCAGTTGGATGTTAAAATACTTGGCCATCTCGTTAAGAGATAGGCGGGAATTAAGGGAAGTCTTGGAATTAAAGGTGACTGAATCCAGAGATTTGATCGCTGCCTGGCTATCGGAACAGATGACGATATCTGTGTGCGATATTACATTGTTTTCCAGCCAGGACAGGGCTTCCTTAATCGCTACAGTTTCAGCCTGAAAGATGCTATAGTGATTAGGTAGTCGGAAAGATAGCTGGATATTTAGATCCTTGGAATAGGCACCAGCACCCGCACCTGCATCCATCTTCGATCCATCTGTGAAGATTCGCAGTGGACCTTCCAGCGTCTGGTGTTCAGACTCTCGGCGGTAAGCTGGTTCAGAAATTCTTCCCGAAGAGGAGTTTAGGTAGAGTAAGGTCTGTATCTATGGGTCCATCAATGTCCAGCCTGCAGTCCTTTCCAGCTGCTCAGCGATCTTAATCTGATCCCCGTACTAGCTGCTGTCTGTCTGCCAATTAGTTCTATCAGAGGCAGGTTGAGGGGAATGTTTAATGCTTCGGCGGAGGTAGTCCTCAGCGCCCCGCTAATGCATACGCAAGCCATGCCCTGCACTCTAGCGAGTGGGGTGATGTTGATTCTCTTGTCGAGTGCGGTCCACCAAATTGCGACACCATATAGCAGTATGGGTCTGACTACCGACATAAATAGCCAGTGAATCATTCTGGGTTGCAGTCCCCATTTGCACCCAATGGCCCTTTTACAGCAGTAGAGAGCCGTTGAGGCCTTCTTGACACGTTCCTTCCGTTTAACTTCGTGTCTAGTAGAAGGCCTAGAAATTTAGCGCTGTCGCTTGCACCAAGGGGGTCCTGCTTAGTGTGGGGGGGTCAAAGTTAGGAATTTTACACTCCCTAGTAAAGAGGACTAGATCCGATTTTTGCGGATTGACACCTAGGCCGCATTCGCTAGTCCATTTTACTAGCAGATCGCATAATATCCCTGATCGTGGATAAATATTTCCCTGATACAGCTATGGCAATGTCATCTGCTTAGGCAATGACCTTACACCCAGTCCCATCTAGTTTCACAAGTAGTTTGTCGACAACTATGTTCCACAGTAGAGGGGAGAGTACACCACCCTGCGGTGTGCTTCTGTTCACAGATTTGCGGATCGTGGTATCACCAAGCTTCGAGCTTATCAATCCATTATTGAGAAGCCGGTGGATAAAAGTCACTATATTCTTTTCGATCCCAAGTCTGTTGAGTGCTGAGGTTATTGCGTGGGGTTCTGTGTCACTAAAGGCTCCCTCGATATCGACAAAGGCAGTGAGAGTAAATTCCTTTAAAACGAGGGATCGAACGATCTTTGTATAGTGCCAACAAGTGAGTGCAGTGCTGTTGCTGAGAGATCGAATGTATGTCTGTGACTAAGTGTCGGATGAATACATCGATAAATTTTTCCAAGGTCCTTAGAAGAAAGGAGGATAGGCTAGGCCTAAGTTTCCTTTGTGAGCATTTTCCAGTCTTGGGTATGAAGACGACAGTGGTCTCCAAGTTGAGGGTACGTGGCCTAGATCTAAGCATCCTTGAAAGATGTTGACCGAGATTAGGTCTGCAACTTTTTGCAGTTCTGCCGCAAAAATGCCATCAGGTCCTGCCATCTTTTAGGGCTTAAGGGAGTCGATGGCCCACAGGACTGTGTTTTTGGTCACCCTAAGGGAGCTGAGATGGGGGTGGGGATTACCCATGACACTATTTGCAGAGGCTGTGAGGACGAAGAGGAGATTGAGGACACATCCCACTATCGTTGTCAATGCCCCAGTCTTTGCGAACTGAGACAAGGAACCCTGGGAGACCTCCTTCCATGAACTCAATGATATATCAGATATCCCACTTAAGTCTCTAGATGGTTGGAAGGGGCAGGACGATAACAAATTAATACCTTGAAGTCAGGAGTTTTTCATCATCCGTTGAGTGAGAAGTTAGGACGGATTTTACCTCTTGGGCAACACAATGGGTCCAATCACCCTGCTGGTTGATGCCCTTCAGTCCTCTGGTCAGTCGTGACACGCTCGAGCTCATAGAACGAACGCTAATTGAACTGAACGACACTTCCCTTGAAACAGCCTTGAAACAGCCAATTCCTCTGAAATATGAAACGACCCCAGCCATCCCGGGAATCTTCCTGCTCAAAAGTGAACACCGCAGTTGACACCATTCCCATTCGAGCCAACCGCAGTGACCTCAATGACTTTAGCACTGGTTCAATCGCAGCACCATCTCTCGCTCGCCCACGCGTTGCGTACTCCCCCACCACCCACTTGCGTTGAATAAAATTATCAGGCCCACGAGGCAAGTGGACCTCGTTATGGGTCATTCCAGTTTTGGAATAAATTTAACTCCCCCCTCCTCGGTGGCAGCGGCAATTTCTCGGAACATTAACCTGCGTTATCCTCTCCCCGCAGCGCCGACACTAAACTACGCACCAAACGAAAAAAAAAAAATAAACTCAACTCAATTAGATGTGAAAATCCAGAAAGCCAGCGCGACAAATCCCGCGCGCGGCTAAAAGTGAAACGAAAATACTCGCAATTTCCATTTTAAATATGACATGTTCTCATCTCTTCCCGTGCGCAGCCCTCCAGGAGGCCGTCACCAAGGCGAGATCGGAGGAAATCATAATCCCATTCGGAGTCGGCATCGCCGGCACGGTCGCCCAGACAAAGGAGATGATTAACATCAAGGAGGCGTACAAGGACTCGCGTTTCAATTGTGAAATCGACCTGAAAACCGGCTACAAGACCAACACAATCCTGTCGATGCCAATTTGCAACTATGAGGGCGACATAATTGGCGTGGCGCAAATCATCAACAAGACGAACGGTGAGCTGTGTGCCAGACCGACACTGAACGTGTGAATGATTGAATCGATTTTGGTTCTTTGTAGGTTCGTTGGAGTTTGACGAGCATGACATCGAGATATTCCGGCGGTATCTGACGTTCTGTGGGATTGGCATTCAAAACGCGCAGCTGTTCGAGATGTCCGTGCAGGAGTATCGACGGAATCAGATTCTATTGAATTTGGCGCGCAGCATCTTCGAGGAGCAGAACAATCTGGAGTGTCTGGTTACGAAGATCATGACCGAGGCCAGGGAGCTGCTGAAGTGCGAGAGATGCTCTGTGTTTCTCGTCGACTTGGATTGCTGTGAGGCGGTAAGTTTTGTTGATGGTTTATTTGATCTATTTTTGGGGGTTCATTCATTAGAATGTTCTTCGTGGATGATGACCGGTAGGTGGATGTGCCTTGCGGCCGTAGCTCGCCTAGACCAACACGTTGGGTCCATTATGCTGATGAATTTACTGCCATGAGACCTTCTTTACTTACTTACTTACTTATCAAGCCAACGACCGCTGGACGGTCAGAGCCTGAGCTAAAGCTGCCTGTCCTAGGCACGCTGCCTTGCGTCCGTGATGACTTGGTCTTTCTACCGGAGATTCGGTCTTCCTCTCCTTCTCGAACCACGAAGCCCGGATTCGAAGACCCTCGTAGCTGGAGCGTTGGTGTACATGCCCTCGATGGGGCGAGCCATTGCAGTCGACGGATCTTTGCCTTCCGGACTACATCCACATCCTGGTACAGCTCGTAGAGTTCGCGGTTGTGTCTTCTCTTCCTTTCGCCTTCCTCGCGGACGGGACCATATATCCGACGTAGAATTGTTCTTTCGAAGGCACCAAGGCGCAGCTCAATTGTTTTGCTTATCGTCCAGCTTTCGGCTTCGTATAGCAGGATTGGCACAATAAGAGTTTTGTAGAGCATGATCTTGGTACTTCGAGTTAGGAGCTTTGAGCCGACTTGATTTGCTAAACCGAAGAAACAGCGGTTGTCAAGGGTGATTCTACGTCGGATCTCCACAGTGATGTCGTTTGAGGAGTTTTCGTTTGCCCCGAGGTAGACAAACTGCTTTACTTCCTCGAAATTGTAGCTGTCGATTGCAATATTTTGTCCTAGGTGGTGTGTGACTGATCGTTTCTTGGTCGACAGCATACACTTTGTTTTACCTTCGTTGACCTTAACACCAGCTCGCTTCGCCTCTTCTTCAATTGCCGCAAATGCTTCCCCTACGGCACTTTGGGAAGGCTCGACGATGTCGTCTGCATATTCCAACAGTTGGACTGACTTGTAGAAAATAGCGTCTTCCGTGCTTACAGCTGCCAACCGTACTATCCTCTCCAGTACCAAATTGAAGAAATCACACGACAGCGCCTCTCCTTGCCGAAATCCGATTTAGGTTTCAAACGCCTCAGAAGTCATCGAACCGAACTGCACGGTGCATCGCATGTTTGTGAGCGTACTGCGACACAACCGGATCAGTTTTCCCGGGATCCCGAATTCGGCCATCCCACCAAATAACTCCTCGCGATGAATGCTGTCATATGCGGCTTTAAAATCGATAAAAAGGTGGTGGTTAGTGTCGAATTGAAACTCGTTGCTCTTCTCCAGGACTTGATTAAATGTGAAGATTTGGACTTTCCGGGCCGGTAGCCGCACGCTGGTACGTGCCGATTAGTGCGGTCAAACGGCTTTAGACGGACAGGATCTTCTGGGCGACGTTGAGCAGGGATATACCTCTATAGTTGTTGCAAGAGGTAGGATCACCTCTTTTGTGGACGGGGCATATGGAGCTGATATTCCAGTCGTCGGGTGTGCTTTTTTTGTACATATGATCTGGTGCATGCTCCCTACCACAACATCGCCACCGGCCTTGAAGAGCTCTGATGGTAAGCCATCTTAGCCTGCGGCTTTGTTGTTCTTCAACCTTTCAATGGCTCTGCCGACTTTTTCAAAGCTAGGTGTGAGGACTACTTTATCGGCTGTAGGCGAGACTTCTTGATTTCCTATCACTCTCTCCTGGTCAGGCCCGTTGAGCAGCTGTTGAAAGTACTGCTTAAACACTTCCACTATTCCCTGCGGGTCAGTAACCAGGTAGAGCCTGGGTGCCTTTCCTAAAGCCAGCTGCAAGGCTTTTGGCTTTTTTGTAGAAGGCCCATATTTTATGCTTGTGCCTAGACTCTTCGATATCCTTGAGCTGGGAGGTTGCGAGAGACCTTTTCTTCAGGCGTTGAAGCCTTTTCTCCTCCCTTCTTCTAGTCCGCTACTCCTCCTGCGCTGCTCTAGTTTTTCGTTGCAGCGCCTTTTGGGATGCCTCGTCGGTTGTATGTTCCTTGGCGGAAGTGGTAGCTAGCCCAAGGTGGTTTCGGCTACCTCTTTGATGGCCGAGCGACAATGCAACTACATCTCGTTGGCGTTGGTGTATGGCGTGGGCATATCGGAGAGTAGAGTCTCTCACTCAGTTGCTCTTCGTAGGCTCTGGCAATCTCGGGTGTACTCAGGCGTCCAATGTCCTCTTTGTTGGCTGGTGCAGCTTTCTGACATTGAACATTCGAGCTCTGAATCTTGCTACTATGAGGAAATGGTCACCTATGCCCCCCTGAATGTTCGTACATTCAGGATATTTGACGAGTGCCTTGCGTCAATGAGCACATAGTCGATTTGGTTGGCTGCTCGACCATCCTGCGAACGCAAGGTTGCTGTGTGGATTCTTTTGCGAGGGAACTTCGTGCTGCTTATTACCATATTACGTGTTTCTGGCGAATAACACGGGTAATGTTGTCTTCGACGGTTGCACTTGCAGCCGAACGATTTCAGGCGCCGTTGACGATAACATTGTCCCCACGGTCATCCGTGGACCATAATGCGGCCCAATTATTCCGCCAAATCATAAGCCTCACAAAACTATGCAATTTTCCGGCTTGATTGGCAGCTCCTGCATCCCCTGAAATAGCTCATCGGGCCAGCTTTGTTTACCAATATACCCATTCAGCCAGAAGTGCCGGTTCATTGGGCACTCATTTTGATTGTGAATTTTTAAGCATTTTTCTTCACTTTTCGGGTACAAGTTTAGTTTGTGGTGAAATAGCAATTCAAACTCAGGACGGGGGGCTCTCCCAACATGTCTCTCTCGCCTGCTGTCTCCAGCTTCCAACACCTGACTATAGCTCATTTTTCGAATCATGTGGGAGCTGTCAAATTTGGAACACTGTAAAACCAAACAGCAAAGAAATTACTCATTTTTAAGGAAACTTGTGGTCGTATCAGCTCAACGGGTTTAGGGTTGTTGCCAAAGGATGCGAGTCGGCGAATCAAGCAAACCAACGAATTGGAGACGTTGGGCTTCCTTGATGGGTACGAAATTCCCTCTCTTTTGACTAAAACCAACCAGATTCTGAAGTGCATCTCAGTCAGCCTCCCACTCGTCAAAGAAGTGCCTGTCGAACTGACTGCTTCCTCCACTTCCTTGGAACACTCCGGCCAAAGCAGATGCCGAAGAGATCCCAATTCCTCACCGTCTCAGCCTTAAGTCCTCGAGAACGCATAAAAACACAAGAACCCCGCATGCTTTGGCATACGAATGAGCACTGCTTAACCTGAGACGCATAAAATGAATAACTCAAGCTGTGCGAAGCTGTTTGCTCTCAGCACATAAACGTCTTTATGACTCACTCAGCCCCACCCACTGCCGCCGGTATTTACGAGGGCTTGCTCAAAAGGATTCGAGCGAATCAAAGACCGAGTGCCAGAACACAGGCCCAATTAGCAGCGAGCCATCCCGGCGCACTCTCAAGACTTCATTCCACTCGAACGCGCCGCGGCTCGATTTAATTTTATTAATCCACCGTCAGGAATAAAAATTAGCATCCCACTTGCGTTAGCGGAGAGGTGAGGGTGGCGGCAGCTGAAATACTCAAACAGGACCTTTGCTCAGTGAACCCGCCTCAGAGTCACGGGGCGAGTGTGAGTCTAACTTCTGCCAAGGCATGTGCCAAAATATGAAAATGACACGGATTCTCCGTAAAATAGCAAACACACACACGCGCCACCAGACGACAGAGTGCAGCTTTTGGTGTGCAAACAGCATCCACCTAGTCGGAGGCACCCAGCCGAGAGTAACATGCAAATTTGCACAGCGTTATGTGCTCACCCCGTAAACACTTGGCGTTCCACTCTTCCACTCACAGGGCAGAGGGAGCTCGTGTGGGTGGGTGGGGTGGTTCGCAATGCAAATTTTGAGAGGCAGCCACATGGATGGGTCTACGTCTTGGGCTGGCTTTGGGCGAGTCTTCAAGGTGAAGTGTGCTCTTCGGAAGTCGTTCGAGTTGAGTGACTCCGCCGAGGACTTTCCCTTCGATTAGTCTCGCTCGTAATGTCAAAGGATCGCAGGGAGGAGGTAATTAGTCCTTTTTTCTGGGGGAATTTAAATTTTTAATGGCGATGGGATAATCAATCGGCAAGTATCCACCTGAAGTCTTGAACGGAGCACGAAGGGAAGGTGGGAGGATGTTCTGTGCCCGAGGTGGGCGGGGCTCTGCTTGACCTTTAAAGTTTGCAGGCATTCTAGGGGGTCTGGTGAATGAGGGGAGTCTGGTGCTGGAGGCGGCTTCAGTTTAAAGGGAGGAGCACAGCGACAGCTTGCTGATGCATGCTTCAGCTAGTCAGACGAGGCGACTCTGGCGCCTGAACCACACTCGTAGGCAAACAAGGCAAGTCTCGTGGTTATGTATAGAGAGAGAAGCATTAAGGTCTTGTCCTCCAACTGTTTTAACTAAAGATGGAACTGGCTTGAGATGCAGGGGATGAACGTGTCCACCACCGCGGGGTAAAAGATGAACCCCTTCACGGAAGGGATTGGGGAAATCCCCAACCAATCGACACATGTTCTCCGCATACCGTATTCAATTTTGGACTGAGCTTAACTGCTGCTTAACCCTCTATGCTGTGCTCGCCGTTTCGGGTCTTGTTCAACACTTTCACTAAGGACAGTCATATTTTTTGTATGCATTTCGATGATGGACTAACCCTGAGTCTTCTGTCACAGAGCCTTCTTATTCTTCGTCTTCTTCTTCCTCTTCTTCTTCTTCGCCTTCTTCTTCTTCTTCGCCTTCTTCTTTTTCTTCGCCTTCTTCTTCGTCTTCTTCTTCTTCCTCCTCTTCTTCTTCTTCTTCTTCTTCTTCTTCTTCTTCTTCGCCTTCTTCTTCTTCTTCGCCTTCTTCTTCGCCTTCTTCTTCGTCTTCTTCTTCTTCGCCTTCTTCTTTTTCTTCGCCTTCTTCTTTTTCTCCGCCTTCTTCTTCGTCTTCTTCTTCTTCGCCTTCTTCTTCCTCTTCGCCTTCTTCTTTTTCTCCGCCTTCTTCTTCTTCCTCTTCTTCTTCTTCGCCTTCTTCTTTTTCTTCGCCTTCTTCTTCGTCGTCTTCTTCTTCGCCTTCTTCTTCTTCGCCTCCTTCTTTTTTTTCGCCTTCTTCTTCTTCGCCTTCTTCTTTTTCTTCGCCTTCTTCTTTTTCTCCGCCTTCTTCTTCGTCTTCTTCTTCTTCCTCTTCTTCTTCTTCGCCTTCTTCTTCTTCTTCGCCTTCTTCTTTTTCTTCGCCTTCTTCTTCGTCTTCTTCTTCTTCCTCCTCTTCTTCTTCTTCTTCTTCTTCTTCTTCTTCTTCGCCTTCTTCTTCTTCTTCGCCTTCTTCTTCGCCTTCTTCTTCGTCTTCTTCTTCTTCGCCTTCTTCTTTTTCTTCGCCTTCTTCTTATTCTCCGCCTTCTTCTTCGTCTTCTTCTTCTTCCTCTTCTTCTTCTTCGCCTTCTTCTTCTTCTTCGCCTTCTTCTTCTTCTTCGCCTTCTTCTTCGTCCTCTTCTCCTTCCTGTTCTTCTTCTTAGGGCGCTTCAGTCTGAGGTGGACCTGGGCCTCACCCAACATGCCTCTCTCGCCAGCTATCTCCAGTTTCGCACGCCAAGTCGGCTGAGGTCCCCCTCGAATCGTTTCCGCCACCTTGTGCGGAAACGACCTCTGTTGCGTTGTTCCACAGTCCCAGAGTCGAAGATTCTTCTGGCCGGGACCAAGTTATCCTTACGCTCTACATGGCCTAGTCATCTTAAGCGTTTGATCCATAGACGCCTGCCTAGCCTCGTGCCGCTGTACAGCCCGTACAATTATTGGTTGAATCTTCTTCTCCAATTATCACCGCAAACAGGACTAAAGATCGCACGCAGAACTTTACTCTGGAAAAGACCAAGTCCAAATCTGCGCCTTATAGCAGGACAGGGATAATCAGGGTTTTACAAAATGTTAGCTTGGTCCTTCGAGAGAGGGCTCTACTGCTCAATTGCCTCTTGAGCCCAAAGAAACAGCGGTTGTCAAGAGGTATTCTTCGTTTTTTCCTCCTGTTTACTTGCATTAGAGGCGAAGTACTGCCAACGACCGTACCTTTTCGAGGTCCAAAGACGATTGCCAATGCATGATCTCCCTGATTCAGCCGATGGTTGGCCATCTTCTCCTTCAATCAAGAGGGTAGTTTATGTTGCTGGTTGAGTCGATTGAGGAAAGGGATATTTTTTATTCCTCGTGCAATAACACTTCGGAGCCGAGATAGACGAAGCCCTTGACTACCTCGGGGTTGTAGCTGCCTACAGGAACGTTTTGTCCTAGTCATCGATGATGTGTGTCCTTCCTTGATGAAAGCATACACTTTGCTTTGCCCTCTTATACCGGCAGATCCACTTCAGTCGTTTCCGTTTCAGTGTCAACAAACGCCTCATTGACGGCTCGCTGTCGTTCGTATGCTTTTTGTGTTGCCGAGTGAGTTTCGCACAACCTCCTCAAAGACGATGTCAAAGAGGTCACATGACAGCGTTGTCTACATCCTGTGTTGACATTGAAGGTCTTGTGAGTTCTTTTCTAACCATGATGGAGCAGCGAGCATTCTCCATCGTCATCCTGCAGGAATGTCAAAACTAGAAATGGCTTTGTATAGCCCGTCTCTATGCACGCTGTCATATGCGGCCTTGAAATCGACGGATAGGTGGTGGGTGTCGATCTGCATTTCTTGGGGTTTTCCAGGATCTGCCGTAATGTGAAGATTTGGTAGATGGTGGACTGGATAAGGACCTATCAGGTTGTTGACGAATGGTTTCAGGCGCTCACACAAAACGGAAGAGAGAATCTTATAGGCGATGTTAAGGAGACTTATCCCTCGGTAGTTGACGCAGTTGAAGGGGTCTCCTTTCTTGTGGATCGGGCAAAGGATACTGAGATTCCACTCGTCGGGCATGCTTTCCTCCGACCATATCTTACAGATGAGTTGGAGCATGTACTCTACGAGCTCATCTCCGGCTTCCTTAAAGAGTTCCGTAGATAGTCTGGTTGCCCCGGCAGCCAGCAGGCTCTTTATCATTATATTGGCGGAATTCTCTTCAATCGTCGTCCACTGCGTGGAGTGGAACATTCTGCCTGACAGCGGTATTGGAGTCTTCCTCGCCGTTTAACCGTCTACAAAAGTGATCTGATTCCAGGTTCTCAGTATCGACTGCGAATCTACTACGAGTTGTCCCTCTGCGTCACGATAGGCTTCTGTCCGAATTTTGTATCCATTGGATAGTTGTTTTACCCGTTGGTAGAACATTCGGAGATGATTTCTGTCGTAACATCTCTCCCTCTCCTCGATCGCGCGCCTCTCATGCTCTTTCTTTTTCTTTTTGAGAAGCCGGTGCTCTTCCCTTCTTTTAAGTTCGTAGAGCATACGAAACCGCTCTCGTCCTTCTGTCCAGCGTCGCCTTGTATGCTGCTTGCTTCGCTGAATGTGCCTGCCTGCACTCGTTGTCAAACCAGGGGTTTTTTTTTGGGTGGCGTTTTAACACCCAGCACATCAGATGCAGCTTCTCTGATGGCTTTTTGACAACGGTTCCATTGTTCGTCGATTGTTTCGCCTGGCAGGATTGGACTCTCTGAGAGCTTCGATCGGCAAAGTTGCTAGCGGTCAATTGCGATTGTAGCTTTTCCGACGTCAAACTGTTTTGGTCTTGCTCTACTCCGTTGTCCTATCGATATCCGTGTTCTTACCTTGGCTACACAAGGAAGTGATCCGAGTCGACGTTGGCTCCTCGGCATGTTCGGACATCGAAAATGCTGGCGGAGTGTCTGACGTCGATCGCAATGTGATCAATCTGGTTGACGATTGATTGATCAGGAGACCGCCTAGTCCCTTTGTAGATGTTGACGTGAGGGAACCGC
This sequence comes from Eristalis intricaria, assembly GCA_964034865.1. Lineage (NCBI taxonomy): Eukaryota > Metazoa > Arthropoda > Insecta > Diptera > Syrphidae > Eristalis > Eristalis intricaria. The sequence goes on along the minus strand of OZ035873.1, from coordinate 108,552,746 downwards.
GTGGCTACGAAGAAGTTTCGCCCCGTTACGAAGTCCAAAAGCCTGAGTCCGTTCTAGGACGTGTTGTCGTGCAGGCTTTGCTTCCCGATGACTCTAGCAAAGATGTCTTCCCTGCCCAGCTTTGCGTTGAAATCTCCTAGAACGATCTTGGTGTCGTAGCTGGGGCATTGATCGCATGTTCTTTCTAGGAGATCGTAAAAGTCGTCTTTGCTGTCGTCATCATTATCCTCCGTTGGAGCGTGGGCGCAGATCAGGCTGATGTTGCCGAATGTAGCCTTGATGCGGATTGTTATGAGGCGCTCGCTTATGTATTTAAACTTTTTTTAAGACTTCTTGACTTAGTCTGCCTCGAACAACAAACCCGCATCCGAATAAGCGCTGCCTTCGCTCTTTGTAGCAATCGCCGAAGTTAATATCGCAGTTGTCAGCCTCTTTTTGCCCGGCCCATCCCACCGCACCTCCTGAATGGCGGTGATATCTGCCTTATAAGCTTCGAGGGCTTCCGCAAGTTCATCGGCTGCACGTGGTCTGTTCAGGGACCTCACATTCCACGTGCAGAACCGAAAATCGTTGTCCTTATTTCGTTGTCCATGGTCGTCAGCAGTAGCGTCATCCGTATCCGAGGCTTCTCGTCGTTTCTGAACTTATCTCTTTTTTACACCGTGGGGAAGTTAACCCCACGCGCAACCGCCGAACCTGGAGGACCGGGTCCTGGTTTAAGCCCCTGGACAAGGGGGCCTCAGCATACATTAGTTCACCTCTAAGCGGTTGCTTTAAAGGCTATCCAGAGGGCGCCGCGAGGAGGCTGTATTTCAACTTGAAGTGTGCATTTAACAGGGATCGTTGCTGGCATCTCGCCAAGTTGAGACAACTTTGCCCTGGATGCACAGGCCCATGCCCTTCCGTATGCATTGGACGATAAGTAAAATTGGTACGAGCTCTGATTGATCAAGGATCTCAATCGTACTTCGTAACAGAGAAGTAAGCGCGTCAAATAAGGGTACCATTGGTCAAGTATCAATCAATGATAAATGGAATCAATGGTCATGCTACGCAAATCATCGCATCATGCCATTTCACCATTCAATCAATCCGGCTCGAAGGACCATGTAAAATCCATACTCAATAGATTTTGTATTTTTTAATTATTAGTCACCTTACCACCGGCGGGGGGATAACTGATAAAAAAAGAGACCTGAACGCTGCTGTTGCCTACTTAGATCTGATTTTATTCTTTAGTCTGCATGACCATTTATACAAAAGTTTTATTAATTAGTTATTGCTGGTGCCCAACTCGGTCATTTACTGCTGATTGTGAATTTTTTGTATTTGGATGTCACTCAGGTGTTCACCACTTGAGTTGCGTGTGACTTGTGACCTCTACGGTGTGGATCGGCTGTCGTTCGGTTGATCAACCCTTAACGTAGTGAGAAATGTATATATGCGTCGTAGGCTGCTCATGTATAGTGTCGTGGCTGGGTTTCAGTTTTTTGTTAAATACTTCAACACCGAGACTCGTTCTAGGGACATTTTTTCCACTGTCATCCAGTCACCAGGCCATATCCTTTATTCGTTCCCTTCTGAAAAGCGGGCAGGTTCCCGGCCCTTATACACCCCACCTCCGTGTAAGGGCCGAGAACCTGCCCGTTTCGTGTGCCGTAGTCGCTGTATAAGGAGGCTCGCTGACGTTGGCAGGTAGACCTTACTGGAACGCCATTCTTAATTCCATCTAGAGAATTCTACCACGAAGAAGAAGTGGCTTTTTGCTTGGTGGACAGCGCTCTCTCACCTACTGCCGCCAAGACCATCCTTACGGAATAAGTCCTAACCTTCCAGAGTGTGTGGGCACCCAAAAATCTCCCGTGTCACGGTGGGAGTAAAACTGACTCAAATGTCAATCGCCCACAAAATGCCAACAATCCATTGCCATTCATCCAAGCGGAAGATAACCGCAAATTCTCCCGAAACATCCCACTGGGACAAGGCCCTTAATTGCTCCCGCAGCCATTTCAGCCGACATTTCCATGAATATGTTTGGCAACTTCTAGAGGCGCTCACTGCTGCCAGCTCATATTTATTCACAACAATGTACGTGTCATTTGAATAAAAAAAAACAAAAGCGTCGTCGTAAAACTTTCCTCGCAGCACTCGGCGCGGCACAGCATTCCGGACACCAGCCTCCGCAGATTCAGTGGCACAGCACAGCACACGGCACGGCGAATCCCCAGCCAAACCAATTGACGTTCCGAAATCCTTCATAAAAATACCAATTACACAGCAATCCGCTGTAAATCAAATTCTCAAATACTCCCTCGAACAATGCGCAAAAGTATTCGGCGTGCGGATCCAACTTCGCAGCGGAGGCGTGGGATGAGTTGGAACAAACAAAAGACGGCGACGAAGAGGAGATGCGAAAAAGAACACGCGAATAAAACTAAATCAGGGCGCTCCTTTGCCGGGGTCGGGGTGAGGCAAGAATTACGACGTTACGTAATCGAATTTTTATGAAAATTCCTTCGAGGCAGTGCGCTGCATGTCGCATGTGTGCTGGCAGGGACGTGCGATCGGGACTCGCCTGTCAACACAGCATGTGTTCGGATGCCGGATGCCACTAGTGCTTGCTTGCGAGAAAATTATGACTGAAGGGAGTCGCGGCACTGGATGTCGTGCTCGACATTGACTCGACTATTTATGCGTCTGGCTGCAGGCGCAGACGGGGATGGGCAAGCCGTGCCGCGCGCCGGTGGATGGCGTGAAAAATGCGAGCATTCAGAGCTTATCTAGGGATTGCGATTCACTCGGCTGTGTTGAATGTATGGAGCCCTTGCTCTGCGTAAATATTCCACAATCAATTGAACTCTGATGGAATTCTCTGTCGTTATTGCGCCGATGGCGGTGTTCTTTATGGAATGCCATTCCAGCTCCTTGAGCTTCTGGGTGGGAGAATGAAGAGATTTCTGGTGAATATGAAAATGCGTTGACTCCTTTGGGCAACCTTAATCGCAACACTCTGTCGTATATTAGGTTCCACAGGAGTGGACCCAACACTGACACCTCCGATACCCCGGCGGGGATGGTGAAGTACTCAACCTCTTCATCCGTGTCATATCGCTAATTCCTGCTTGTTAATTAGTCCCATCCTCGGTTATTTTTAAGAAGTCGGCAGTGACAAATGCGCTTTTGAGGCCCACTCTCACCAGCGCTCAGTGTTTCTTTGTACCCCACCTCCGAGAATGCTCCCTCCTCTGCTACAGTATACTACAGTCTGTCGCTCGAGGACCTCGCACATGGTGTCTTGGGCGATAGGACGAAGATTCTCCTGGTGGTTGTGTTGTGTTGCAATTTCCACGGTTCTGGGACCACTCCGTTCTCGAGGCACTTGCAACGTTGCGACGAAAAGTTATGTCCTTATCCCGTCAGCGTCCTTTAAAGCTCTCTTCGCAATACCATCGTGCCCAAGAGCCCCTTTGTCTCTTTTTCTCTAAATCGAATATATCTTCTTCCAGTGCAATGGCTGGGATACTTCCTACTTTTGTTTCCCGAAAGTTTGTGCCCATGTTGTGCACCTTTATGGGGAACAAGTGTTCCACAATGGTTACCAGCATTTTTGACACTTCCTTGTAGGGACCTGCAAGACTTCACTTTGGACCCAGACGACTGGTGCGGTGTCCGCAGTCCTAATCCTGGAGTAGTCAGTGGAAGCAGTCTGACATATATGTCTAAGTGTGCTGTCGAATTCACTAGCAGCCCCTCTGCCTAACCTAACCTAGGTAGTGACCCATTGTGTTAATATCCGGTTCGTCGCAGATACGTTTGAAGCACCCTGTTTTTTCCCTTTGATCGCCTCTGTAAGCTTCCGTCTTGTCTGTTTGACGTTTTTTAGGCTTTGTTTGAAGGCAGCTGTGGATTGACTGTTTTTATTTCTTCGTTCCAAGTAGCATAGGGATTCTCTTCGGTTTTCTGTTTTCCTGACCATTTCCTCGCAGCAGCAAGATTCAGAGTTGGACTGTCCAATGTCAGAAAGCCGCACCAGCCAACAAGGGGGACATTGGACGTCTGAGCATACCCGAGATTGCCAGAGCCTACGAAGAGCAACTGAATGGGAGACTCCCGTGTATGCCCACGTCATACACCAACGCATTGCCGCTCGGCCATCAAAGAGGTAGCCGAAACCACCTTAGGCTACCTACCACCTCCGACGAGGAACCCGCGGTATGATGGCGAGTGTGAGCCGAAGAAACGTGCAACCGACGAGGCATCCCAAAAGGCGCTGAAACAAAAAACTAGAGCAGCGCAGGAGGAGTAGCGGACTAGAAGAAAGGAGGAGAAAAAGCTTCTACGCCTGAAGAAAATATCCCTCACAACCTCCCACCTCAGGGATATCAAAGAGTCTAGGGACAAGCATAAAATACGGGCCTTCTACAAAAAAGCCTTTAGGAAAGGCACCCAGGCTCTACCTGGTTACTGACCCGCAGGGAATAGTGGAAGTGTTTAAGCAGTACTTTCAACAGCTGCTCAACGGGCCTGACCAGGAGAGAGTGATAGGAAATCAAGAAGTCTCGCCTACAGCCGATAAAGTAGTCCTCACACCTAGCTTTGAAAAAGTCGGCAGAGCCATTGAAAGGTTGAAGAACAACAAAGCCGCAGGCTAAGATGGCTTACCATCAGAGCTCTTCAAGGCCGGTGGCGATGTTGTTGTAGGGAGCATGCACCAGATCATCTGTACAAAAAAAGCACACCCGACGAGTGGAATATCAGCTCCATATGCCCCGTCCACAAAAGAGGTGATCCTACCTCTTGCAACAACTATAGAGGTATATCCCTGTTCAACGTCGCCCAGAAGATCCTGTCCGTCTAAAGCCGTTTGACCGCACTAATCGGCACGTACCAGCGTGCGGCTACCGGCCCGGAAAGTCCAAATCTTCACATTTAATCAAGTCCTGGAGAAGAGCAACGAGTTTCAATTCGACACTTACCACCACCTTTTTATCGATTTTAAAGCCGCATACGACAGCATTCATCGCGAGGATCTATGCCATGGCCGAATTCGGGATCCCGGGAAAACTGATCCGGTTGTGTCGCACTACGCTAACAACCACGCGATGCACCGTGCAGTTCGGTTCGATGACTTCTGAGGCGTTTGAAACCTGAATCGGATTTCGGCAAGGAGAGGCGCTGTCGTGTGATTTCTTCAATTTGGTACTGGAGAGGATAGTACGGTTGGCAGCTGTAAGCACGGAAGACGCTATTTTCTACAAGTCAGTCCAACTGTTGGGATATGCAGACGACATCGTCGAGCCTTCCCAAAGTGCCGTAGGGGAAGCATTTGCGGCAATTGAAGAAGAGGCGAAGCGAGCTGGTGTTAAGGTCAACGAAGGTAAAACAAAGTGTATGCTGTCGACCAAGAAACGATCAGTCACACACCACCTAGGACAAAATATTGCAATCGACAGCTACAATTTCGAGGAAGTAAAGCAGTTTGTCTACCTCGGGGCAAACGAAAATTCCTCAAACGACATCACTGTGGAGATCCGACGTAGAATCACCCTTGACAACGGCTGTTTCTTCGGTTTAGCAAATCAAGTCGGCTCAAAGCTCCTAACTCGAAGTACCAAGATCATGCTCTACAAAACTCTTATTGTGCCAATCCTGCTATATGAAGCCAAAACAATTGAGGTGCGCCTTGGTGCCTTCGAAAGAACAATTCTACGTCGGATATATGGTCCCGTCCGCGAGGAAGGCGAAAGGAAGAGAAGACACAACCGCGAACTCTACGAGCTGTACAAGGATGTGGATGTAGTCCGGAAGGCAAAGATCCGTCGACTGCACTGGCTCGGCCACATCGAGCGCATGGACACCAACGCTCCAGCTATGAGGGTCTTCGAATCCGGGCTTCGTGGTTCGAGAAGGAGAGGAAGACCGAATCTCCGGTATAAAGGCCAAGTAATCGCAAATGCAAGGCAGCTAGGTCTTGATGACTGGGAGCAGCTGTCACTCAGCCTCGGACCCTGCATGGGTCTTCAGCCTGACACGTAAGTAAGTGATACGACAAGCCTTCAGAAAATTCGCTTGTAGCCGTGGTGGAGCTATTCAACATTTTCTGGAATGTATCCATGTCGAAACAGGCTGCCTTTCCATTGTGGGCTTCTATAATTTATTCTTCCGATCTTGAAAATAATTGCCTGGTGCACAGTCCAAGGGTATCGACGGATCCATCGTGACAGCGTAACCCCATGCAGAATGTCCATTTTTGCATAAGCTCATGTATGTACATCTACATCCCCGTTCACATCCATCCATCATGCAATTTGGGCTAAAAGAAATTTCCTAGAGTGCGCACTAAAGGGACTTTTGAAAGATACCTTGTCACGCACCTTTAAACGGACTTTTTCTTCAAAAACTAAGCATCCTCCGGCAAAACAAAGACACTTCTGGCGTTAGACCGTAACTCGATCGGTTTGCCAGTCGGAGTTATGACTGAACACTGCCCTATGGTAGCAATGTGCTGGAAGTAGAATGCGGAATCCTTCGGCGACTAGGAATAGGCCGAGACGATTCAATATCTGCTTTACCATTGCCCAGCGCTCAAGAATCAACGCTGGTCCAAAGATTCTTCACAGAGACTGCGGACTTAGCAAATGCAAGCACGTCACAGGATAGGTTAACAGAATGTGTACTCCACTAATGAAGGGATGCACAATGTGCCCTAAGGCCTCCGAGTGGAAGTAATGTTCAATCATCATACTCCCCTTTCTACAACTAACCTAAACTAAGCCTCCTCTAAATCGGGGTCCACTTTCAGTTGCTGCAGAACTCAGTGAGACAACAAATGGCCTTGAAGCTCTTGATTCAATTTTACTTTGAACTGATTAACTGAACCAAAATTCGGGGTCGTTTTCAATTGGTACCAAACAGGGGCGATGTTTTCTGGAATTTAATTGACGTTGGATTAATCCCAGAATCCATCTTCTGGAAGAGGTCTGTAGGAAGGATATGTGATGCTGGATATTCACTGCATTCCAGTGACGGTCTTAAATTAGGATGTGTTCCACAACCGAGATCAATGTGTTCTACAAGCTAATCGTGTGCTCCACAAGTTCCACAAGCATTGAATCCGAACTTCATGGTTCACACATCTTCTTTGCTTGAATCTAGCATCTTGCTCCAAAGTTTCATCTCGATTTTGGATTTTGACCAATGGCTTCTTCAAATTGGGTGATACACACGGCCCGAAAGCCACGATGCTTCAACTGGACGGTGCTGTCTTATGGTCAGTGAGCATCAACTCACCAGAGGACTTTTTGCCTGGCCTCTAAGATGATCCTAAATTGAACGAAACTCAACGAAACCTTTCAGAAATAGATCTCTCTCTAGGATCCTTCTTAAAAATCGCACTGAACCCCCTTTCTTGATGTGAAATTTGAAGTCACTGGGATAAGTTAAGAAGTCAATAAGTCGCTTGCCAGATTAGCTTCTGCAAGAGTCACTCATGTTATGCGTCTCTTCTATTCTCTCACATGTGGAATTGGACACAATTTCGTCTCGACTCGGACCGACTATGCGCTTAACTTGGTGGACTTATTCACATTTTCAAGCGCCCAAAATCTCCTCTTGGAACATACGAAAAATTTCAACTGAACGAAACTTAACGAAACAGCGCTAAGTGGTTATTATGGTCGCTGTGTTTCATTTCGTATGATGATGATTACTTAAGTTGACTTAAGTCTGCTTGCGTCCATTATGGCTGGACCGCAAAGTTTAGATGATTCATCGGACTCAGTGACTCCGAAGGGTATCGAATAGTTCACAGTGCCAATACAGGACTTCAAACTTAATTAAGGACACAGCAAAATTCATTCACTTCCCTATGAACACACCCATGGCGTGTGTTTTCAAGCAAAGCTCAGTGTTTACCTTGAGTCCCGAAAATCGCAGAAGAACCGCGCACTGATTGAGTTGTTTTTATTCAAAAGGAATCTCCACATCCAGCCGGTTGTAGCTCGAGGGAGAATGGATGTATCGTTAGTCGTTACTGCACTGCAAGGGGACTTAAAGTCTCCCACTCTCTCTCTCTCTGTGCTTGAAAAAACTCAACCAACGACGACTGTACAAATACCGAAGGGCAGTAGCCATCGAGTTACCGCTGCATTGTGAAGAGGAACTCAGTTTCTCTTCCGCCGCGCAGTTTGCATTTAATCAGGATGCATGTTCAACTTCCACTGTTCGAAAACCATTCAGCATTCAGCTGCTTCCGCAGAGTCGTATCGCATCGTATCTATGTATTGTATTCCACCGCCAGAGCGAACAACACTGTATGCCTTCGGTTGTCCTGAAAATACCCTTTAATCGGCTTGAAACAATGCGATGAGAGTGTAGTGTGCACGGATCGTTGGATTCAAGTTTTAATTAAAAGACTCGCAACTTCGATTTGTGGGCAAAGTTTGAATGGGGTTCCGAGAGCGGTTGAACCTGTAATCCGCGCGGAACTGGAACGGCGCAGTGACACAGTTTGAAACTTACTCCTTGTGTATGACGATGTACGACTAATTTGTTGGTGTTTCTTCTTTTTTTTTTTGCATTTCAGAGTCACTTGGAGAAGATACTGGAGAAACCGAATCAAATCATGTCGGCGTCAAGGCGTTTCAGCAACAATGTCAACGTGGAGGAGATTCTGGAGGAACAAGTGAGTATACAAGATTTAATTTCTCCTCTCCTCCCACTCGTGGTGGTTTTGAATAATTTTGGGAAGGTTCTCTTAAATCAAATTAAGTCGTGTTTAACTGATACAATATTGAAAAATAAAATCGAACAAGACGATCAATGATTAAATGGCCAGAAGAAAAGAATGTGAAAAGAATGAAGAAAAAAATGTTCACAATTCATCTTAATCTTTCTTCATCATTCATCTTAATTCATCATTAATTCAGTTGAGAAGCTTTTTCTAGACAGGACTCGAAAGAGGTGGAGCCGTGAAATACGAAAGGTGGTAAATTCAGGTATCGAACCTGGCACCCTCTGCGTAATAGTCGACGCACTAACCCACTACGGCACGGCGACCCGACATCCCTGCGAATAGCTTTTTCCACAGTCGAAGGCATACATTAGGGCTCCCGAAATCCACCACATTGAACTGCAATGGGTTCTGGATTCTTCCCTGTAAGTTCGCCCTGTTTTAGTTTCAGGCTCTGTGGTCTAGGTTTTATTGCCGACAAGTCGGCGCTCCCAATTGGATTCATCCACTGTCAAAAGCTTTACGTTAGAGCCACGGTCGGGGGAACTCAGTATTTTTTCTACGAGCTCCTACATCGTTCCTCTTTGCAGCTTTTTGTCGTGGACTCTACGATATGGAAGCATCGCACCGTTTGGGTTTTCCTTTCCTTCCAACTTAATCTGATCCTGTCTTATTGATGGAGCCCTTGTCAGAGACTTTGGGCCGGCTTAGTTTTTTTCTGACCGGTTCAGCTCATCACAGGCTAAAACCTCAGTTGCTTATGCTAGGGAGTTACTCCCCTTCTCAGTGAGGCAACAAACGTCCCTTGGCTTTCATGATACACTCGCCTTGAGGAATTCCCCTTTCCGGCGTCGACCTTCCGAGATTGACATCTTGCGCTTTAGCTTATCCCTAGAGCTCTTCTAGTTCAGGCTCGTCCAGTTCCGTAAAGACTTGCTCCTCCGAGTTTTTAGCCGCCGAGGCTACTTTGAATGCCGTAAAAGTCAAGATCGGTCTTAGTTTTCGGTCTTCCATTAGGGCCATTAGGCCCTGACATCGCAGGCCTGACAAGGTGGAGGATATAGTATTAATCAGATCGTTAACACTTAGCAACCGCTGTTTTGGCCTCAAGAGGCAGTTGAATAATAGACCAGTCCCTCGAAGGCTCAAGATGACGTTGTACAAGACGTTGATCGCCCCAGTCCTGTTTCATGGCTCATATCCAAGGGCAATCTCGAACGACTGGATGGCGCAGTTGGTAGAGTTCCATCCCCTGGTTAGCGGGGTACCCGGTTCGAATCCCAGTGAAAGCAAAGTTTATACGCTTTTATTTGGGTTTCAAATCTGGTCTAGACCCCATGGATAAAATTATCGGCACTATCACTGGAGAAGTCGATCTGTGGTAGTAGTCTGACTATGGGTATCACAATGGACCAGCATGGAGTAAGTGGGCTGAATTCACTAGCAGCCCCCCTACCTAACCTAACCTAAGGACAATCTCAAAAGCGAATGAAGGCCTAAGCAAGGGAAGAGTTCTACTTGCGATATTTGGTCCAATTTTCTCTGAAGGTATTTAAAGGAGAAGATTCACCGAAGAGAGAAGATTCACACCGAACCGTGGGAGTCATCGATCGGCAAGATCTTAGCTTGGCGTCTACCGATTCAACGCCTAAGGCCCGAAGAGTCTTGGGCTCCGAACTTGTGGTGTTGTACAACAGAGGCTAAAGTCACAATTGGAGGCTACTTGACATGCTAACTGAAGGCACCTTGCCGAAAGACACTTTAGCTGGAAAGCAAGAGAAGATAAGGAAAGACTACATCAAGGGCTTATGTTAAGTCAGCTTAGGAAGAGGCGCCGGAGCCTCACATAGAGTTATTGTTCCATAGTGCTGAGACTAACACAGAGGAAACTTAGTTGTAACCTCGATGAGATGCTCTGAGAATATAAGCCTCTTTCAGGCTTAGTGCCGTCTTAGCCACAAAGCTTTTGATAGGCTAATGTGTTGTGGGTCTAAGATCATGTTTAGGGAAGCTGTTAATGTTTCTAAGGCCCCTAGGGTTGTAACTGTGCTTGAGTCAATGGCTTTCAACCACACCACGACAACGTACAGTGCAATTGATCTGGATCCCTGGAGGTGTGGATCCAGGGAGTCACTTCCGGTTGTAGCCTCCTTTTCGATCTGATATTCGATTGTATTCTGTTCCTTTAAGTTCCTCCTGCGACGTTGGATCTTAATCTAAATTGCATGCCGAAGATTATGCCAAGCTTAGCCTGGTTTTAAGACGGCAGCGGTTCCTCGTGCCTCCAAGTCAACTCCACTATTTTGTATTTTATGAGGTTGGTCTAGAACCATCTGGAGCTTCGTTATCCACCTTTGAAGAATGGACTTGTGTTTAGTTTCATTTCGCGATTTGTGGTACTGAGCTAGCGAGTCAACGTTTACCTCAAAGAAGGCTAAAGGGTGACGGATTGCTTTCAAGAGACCGTAGACGCATACTGGGCTGTGCCGGGCTTCATGTTCAATTTATACATATTCCAATTTAGTCTCATCCTTGAGGTACGCCATATGACACATTTTCGGGAATCTATGTATTTTGTAGACTTTTGTGGACTTGTGGAAGACATGTGGAACTCAAGAGCCGACTGCTTTAGATTTTTTTAGCACTGCCCATCCCGACAAGGTGGCAATCGGAAACTTATTAAAAGACAATCCTGCTGTACGGCCCAGAGGCGTTGACAATCTTAAAAGCAGATGAAGAAGTCCTTTGCCTCGAACCGATACAAGAATTTTAGGTGATAACTTTCCAGTTAAAGGTTTCCTTTAAAGGTATAGAAGATTCGATTACGAACTTTGCGCGGTATAGATCGACATGTGCTCAGCGGTTACAGATCCAAAGCCTAAGGTGGCTGGACCATGGAGGGGACATGAAGCACTTATCTTTGACCTGAAGAGTCTTCGACACCGAACTTGTGGGATTGCGCAACAGAGGACTGGAGGCATAGATTACGCTAACTGAAGCTGAAAAAAGTACGCATCTGGAGTTTAGGTTAGGTTAGCTTAGGGGGCTGAGCTTCACATAGAAAGAGAAATCCACTTGTAGCTCGGAGAGCCTCCTTCAGGCCAAGTGCTGTCTTAGCCGCAACGCCTTTGAAAAATTGGCTAAGGGAGATTGGGTGTAAGATTATATATGATATTGTTTTTAAGGCCTCCGGGATTAAACTGTGCTTGGGTCTAAGTATTTCGACTACACGATGACAACGTACAGTGAGATTGGTCTTACTTCCGGTCACTTCCGGTTTTAGTCATCTCTTCGATCTAAGATTCGATGGGAAGCGTAAAATGCATTCTGTTCCTTTAAGTTCCTCCTGCGACGTTGGATTTTAAGCTGTATGTCGAAGATAATGCCAAGAAGCTTATAATAATAATATGGGTGGCGCTACAGTCAGAAGCGGACCTGGGCCTAGCTTCTCAGCAACCACTCGTGCTGTGCGTGCTATTGTTCTTTCACGAGTGGATGGGACCTACAGTTTAATGCCGACTACGAACTGTGAAGTTGAGAAGGTGTTTCTATACAGGAAGACTTTGAGCATTGTCAGTGACTCGAAAGAGGTGGAGGCGTCAATTATGAAAGTTGTTAATTGGGGATTCGAACCTGGCACCCTCTGTGTAGGAGTCAACGCACTAACCCACTACGTCACGGCGCCCCAAGAAGCTTAGAAGACGGCAGAGCTTTGTTTTGGTATTTCTAAAAGCAGGGACTCCTAGTGCCTCGCAGTGAACTCCACTATTTTGTATTTTATGTGGATGGTCTAGATCCATCTGGAGCTTCGTCATCCACCTTTGAAGAGTGGACCTGTGTTTGCTTTCATTTCGCGATGTGCCGTAGTAAACGTTTACATCGAAGAAGGCTAGTTTCCGTCCCCGACACATACTTGTGTTAAGTCAATTAAAACTGCCAATGGGGGCCGACATCGTTCAATCGAAGTTCCACTTGGACAGAGACCATCAATGTGTCCATGCATCAAAAGATGTCGCAACCAGCTCTCGACCACGCCGCGCCTTGCTGGTCATTGCAGTGCCCCTTTTTTGTGTGTTTCAGATTTAATTTGCGACAGTTATTCACGTTATTCAATTATTTCGTTCAATTACCACCCACTTGTGCATGCACTTGTGTCCCCCTTAACGAGCAGCCATTAAATCGTTTACATTTTGTTTTCATTTCAGCAAAAGTCACGTACACGCTTCACGGTGCTGTTCGAGTTGGGCGCAGAGAATCAATCGGCGAACATCTCCAGGCCATCGGTGAACGATTTGAGCAACTCAACGCTGGCCCAGATCGCCCAGTATGTGGCGACCAGCGGACAAATTGTCAACATATCTGATGTGCGGGAATGGGTGCGGGAGCACAATCAAATCCACAGCGAGGGCGAAATCGATTGCACAAAGGCCATCCTGTGCATGCCGATTGTGAACGCACAGAAGACGGTTATCGGCGTGGCGCAGCTCATAAATAAGGTACGTAGACGTGTCCTGTGCGAACGCTAATGAGTGCTCTAATTGCAATTGCAATTTGGTAAACGATATGTGGGCGGGTGGGTTGATTGGATTGGTCGACATTTTAGGTAATTGCGTGCTGTGGTTCGGGGAACATAAAAGGACCCGTGGGGATAGTCGATATTAGTCACGCTGGGCGAATTCAATTTGCCTCCTAAGTGCTCTTGGCGGGGGAAAGCACTCAATTCTGTTATATTTCGGAAGTGAGTGCACATTATGTATTTAATTGATGCTGATAGCCAAACAAAATAGGTTCATTGATAGAGACAGGCTTTTTAGGAGAAGAGGCGGAGGAGGCTAAGTTCGTGGCGTCCAGTGTGCCCTTCGGAAGAGTCTAGAAAAGCAAGTTGGTGCTTCCTCTCAATTGAATTGTTTTAGATGAATCTATGTGAACCTCATGCCGAAAGCCACATATTATCGGAAGCTTGAACAGTAAGGAGGGTCAGTAAGGTCAAGACGATAAGACGTTAATAAGCGAGCGCTGAACTAGGTGCGATCCAATCAACGTTGTAGTAAACCCGATACGTGTCATATTGCGTCTGGCTCCAGTTTCCAGACGTAATCCAAGCCGTACTGTCTGGGCGCCCTTATAGTTCTCAAGAGTTTGGCGATGTACACGCGATCACCTGGTTGTACTTGTCTTGACTTTTGGCAAGCGTGGTTAGAAATATGGAATAGAGAACAGTGCAGTCCGCGATCTACTATCAAAGGTGAATGTTGTGGATTATCCATCCTCATCCTGTTAACCTATCCTGTGTCAGGTGATGTCTTAAACCACCTTGTATCTTTACGAATCATAGATGATCCCATATATCTGCATTCTCTAAGTCCATGGTCTCTGTGTTGAATCTTTGGCCCAACGAAGCTAGGCGCCGATTCTGGAGAGATGAGCGTGGCAAAGCAGATGTTGGATCGTGTCGGCCTCTTCCTCGTCACCGCCGAACCTCCGGCAGAGATCGCTGGATTCTGCATTCCATTTTCAGAGCATTGCTCCGATGGAGTCGTGCCCTGTTATCACTCCGGATTGAATTGCGGTCCAATACTAGGACCTTCTTTGTTTTGCCGTTGTTGAGCTCTGGTCACGTTGATCTTGGCGTGTGACTGTCAACTCTTGCGAACCAAGACGAGTTGGCTTCTTATAGTTGTGTGTGTCACTTATAGTTCGGAGTAGTGCACTGATCGGTGCCTGCAGTGATGTGTCCGCTTCGCTGATGTCGCCATTTCCGACCCTTGTCTGGCCAATTCGTTCGCTCTCTCGTTTCGTGCTATTGAGCTGTGGCCGGGATCCAGCCGAGTTTGATCTTGTGGTGACTGATGGACCTTAGTGAGATGCGGAGGATCCTATTGACTTCAGTGCAGCCTGGCTGTGGACAAAGATGGTGATATCTGATGTTGAGATATCGATTGCTTGTATGTTGTAATAATATAAATAATATTAGTGATTCCTGTCTGTGAAAGGTGTCAGAGTAGAATCCGGCCTCAGTAACTGACTTGATCCATTCTTGATCTGTCTGTTTAGATTTTATAAGGAAATGAATGCCAGTCGATGTGACATACACGGATTTTATTAAAGCTTTTGAGAGTGTTCATCATGGGCAAAAACTTCAAAAGCTTTGATTCAACCCAAATGTGTTCAAATGGTTGCGCTCTTATCTGTCAAACCGAAAAACAGTCGTTCAATTGAACGGGTTTAAATTAGTTCTTATTGACCAAGTTTCCGTAGCGTAGTGGGTAAGTGCGTCGACTCCTTCGCAGGTTCGAAACTCGAATTTACCACCTTCGATAATTCACGGTTCCCACCTCTTTCGAGTCACTGACGATGCTCAAAGAGTGTTCCTGTCTAGAAAAAGCTCCTCAATTTCGCCGTTCGGAGCCGGCATCATTAAATTATAAATAATAAAACTAAAAATTAATTTTTTCATAACTGGTACTGGTCCTATATTTTTGAGATTCAGACCTATCTTTATGAAAACAAGACCTTGGCAGGGTTCAAAGAAAAGATTCAAGTGTTTTGCTTTAATATTCGTCAAGATTGTACCCTTATAGGTCTAAAAACCCCTAATAACAGACGTGGAGTGCGATTCAAAAATCTCTAGGGGTCGCTGAGCACTCGAAGTTCTCACAAAAATAACAACGATCTGTGTTCGAGCCTAGAACAGTTGAGAAGAATTTAAATTTCATTTCCTTAAATCTATTACATTCATTATTCCTAAATCGATCCTTTACTTTGTTTAGTAATCCACTACAAAGGTACCAATCTACATATATAGGCACAGTCCACTTCGCGCGCTTGGAACAATAAGTCATACATTACAACTGAATCTCGTAATTTTACTCTTTTAAGTAAACAAACCTTTGTTCAAGGTGAACAGTGGAACGTCGCGTTTTTCTTTTCAAACATTTCACTTATTACAGAAGGGAACCAGCGCTTCGCTCGTGCGCACATAATCTGCGATCCGCCTTAAGGGGTTCTAGAGCGTGTCAAGTTCATGCCTCAGGAGAAACTCCATGCCTGGGCTATGAAGATGGTTCAGGACCTGGTCGAGGGAATCGCCACTATGGACTCTATCAGCGGAGTCGTCACGCCACCTTTCAGAGACGTTATAGCAGGCTGGCAGTGCTTCAAGCCCCAACGAGTCATATTGGCCGTATAGTGAGGTTCTAAAAGAGGACCTTACTTACGTTGTTAAAGATAAAATTGACGTTGACTGCGCCATTTCGGCCATAAAGCGTGGCATCAACGCCATTGATCGCTGCGAACGATAACGTGGCGCCCGTTGCCTTATGATGTTGGATGGCATCAAGGTCACACTAGGCTTCTGTCCTTCTTGGATCAGAGGTTAGCCGACCTTAATAAAAATACTGTATTAAGTTTGAGGGAACAACCCAAAGCATACAGATCATATCGCGCCCCGTTGTCGTCTTTGAATTAAACCACTCATCCCAAATAGAGAAGACTGGGCATCAGACGTAGTCAGAGAAACTACCGATCTGGAAGTATACACAGACGGATCAATAATGGAAGACTGCACTCGACTAGAAGTATTTGCGTCTTCTTCTTCTTCTGGTGGCGCCACAGTCCGAGGTGGACCTGGGCCCCATCCAGTAAGCCTCTCCAGCCGGCACGATCTTTAGCCGGCTGTCTCAAACTGTGCACACCAAATCGATTGAGGTCCTTCTCCACCTGGGTGCGCCATCGGTTCCGTGGGCGTCCTCGTTGTCCCACGGGTACGGAGTCGAAGACTCTTCGGGCTGGAGCAGTGTTGTCCATGCGCTCTACATGGCCCAGCCATCTTAGGCGTTGAATCCGTAGACGCCAGGCTAGGCTCATGTGCTCCACAAACCATCGACGCAAACAGGACCAAAGATTGAACGCAGAACTTTTCTCTCGAAAAGACCAAGTGCTTCTTCATCCGCTTTTGAGATTGTCCATGCGTCCTCACCATAGAGCAGGAGAGGGATGATCAAGGTGTTATATAATGTTACCTTGGTCCTTCGAGAGAAGGCTCCACTACTCAATTCATGAGAACAAAGAAACAGCGATTGACAAGAGTTATTCTGCGTTTAATCTTGGGACTGATGTTGTTCCTCCTGTTTACTTGAATTAGAGGCGAAGTTCTGCCAACGACCGTACCTTTTCGCGGTCCAAAGACGATTGCCAATGCATGTCCTCCCTGATTCATCCGATCGTTGGCCATCTTCTCCTTCACTCAAGAGAGTAGTTTATGTTGCTGGTTGAGTCGATTGAGGAAATGGATGATTTTTATTCCTCGTGAAATAACACTTGGGAGCCGAGGTAAACGAAGACCTTCACTACCTCGAATTTATTGGGCTTATGGTGACGTTCTGGCCAAGTCGTCGATGTTGTGCGTCCTTTCTCGATGACAGCATATACTTCGTTTTGCCCTCATTCACCGCTAGACTCATTTTAGCCGTTTCCGCCTCAATGCCAGCAAACGCCTCATTGACGGCTCGCTGTGTTCTGCCAATCACGTCAATGTCATCCGCGTATGCTAACACTTGTACGGACTTTTGGAAGATCGTGCCTCTAGTGTTGGCGTGTGAGTCTTGCACGATCTTCTCAAGAATATTGTTGAAAATGTCATATGACAGCGCGTCGCCTTGTCTTGAACCTTTTTTGACTTTGAAGGTCTCGGTGAGTTCGTTACCGACCTTGATGGAGCAGCGAGCATTCTCCACAACCTGACCAGTTTGGCAGGAATGTCAAAACTAGACATGGCGTTGTATGAGCTATACATTCTTGTCTCTATGAACGCTGTCATATGCTCTTCTGGTGGCGTTGAAACCCGGGGTGGACATGGTCCTCAATCAACAAGCCTCTTCAGCCGGCACTATCTTTAGCCAGCTGTCTCCAAGCCTGTCTGCGCACACCAAGTTGATTGAGGTGCACGCTGTCATATCCGGCCTTGAAATCGACAAAAAGGTGATGGGTGTCGATCAGCATTTCTTGGGTTTTTTTCCAGGATATGTGAAGATTTGGTCGAAGGTGATCTTAGCCAGCTTTGAACCGCACAGATAAGGACCTATCAAGTTGTTGACGAATGGTTTCAGGCTCTCACACAAAACGGCAGAGAGGATCTTATAAGCGATTTTGAGGAGACTTATCCCTCGGTAGTTGACGCAGTTGAAGGGGTCTCCTTTGTTCTGGATCTATTGTGTGTGCGTCATCGCCGGACATATCCTTTTCCCTGTCTCGTCGACTGCCCGACCACTGTAGTCTTCTCCAGGCAGAAGTAAAGCTATCCAAGAGACTGCCGGCTTACTGTCAATGAACCCGATAGACGGGCTATATATCGCCATCGACATAGACAGTCAGGCGGCCATCAAGGCTCTGGATACACCATCAAATAAATCGAAGATGGTAAAACCTTGCCGTCTATCTCTCAGGGAGCGGTCAGATGGAACCATACCCCATGCTGGGTCCCTGGGCATAGTGAGGGTCCAGGCAACGAAAGGGCCGACGAGCTAGCTAGAACAGGGACGTGTTTGCCAATGGCAAGTAATCAGGACACACCGCTCTTCAAGGCATAAACACTTTGTTACTTACAGATGCCATCAACGCCGCCAATCGGAGGTGAATGGAATTAGATACTTGAAGGACTTCAAGGCTAATAAGGCCTTCAATAAATCCCAAAAAAACAAGCACACTCCTAAAACTAAAAAGAAAGGAAATGAGCAATGTAGTTGGCATTATTACTGGTCATTGCCTATTCGGGACGCACGCAAGGAGAGTGGCAACCCCCTACAATGACCTTTGTAGGAGCCCTAGGGACGAAGAGGAAGAAGAAACTACACTTCACTACCTCGGCAGCTGCCCAGCACTTGCAAGGACAAGGAATAACACTCTAGGGAGCTGCTCATTCAATAGCTTTCAGGAAATGTCTGCCATTAAAAGACTGGACGTAGCAACATTTGTAAAAAATACTACTTGCCTGTAATCCAGTAAATGAGTGCATCATCCAGGATATGCCACTAGCATACCAGTAGGTATCATCTGGTGTTTTAGTTAGTACCCAAAGAGGAACCGACACGTAAGCTGCCGATTAGTGACATCACAATGGATCCATTAAGGATCTAAGTGAAGGATGAAGGGGGTGCACAGATAGATGTCGTGGGACTTCACACACTTCTTGACCCCATTTTTCGGCTTTTTTTAATGACACACACAGATAGCATGGGTATCCTGTTTCCAATCCTCAAGACCAAGGTGTCTCTTAGGTGCGACAAATAAATTCGCGTGATTCGGTCTAGCTCTTCGCGGTCAACCAGGAAGCTCAAGACTCGCATCACAACTCTCCGCTAGACTACTTCTAGTAACTGGTCGTCCATAGAATAATCCTGAAAGTCCTAATTTCATGATGTTGTGTTCTGACAATTGGTGTCACTTCCTCCAGCGTTTCTTGATTCGTTTACCTCCTTGCCAGTTGTAGTCTCTTTGACCACCAGAAGTTGGTTTCTTGGTCCTCACTTCAGTCTCAACCGACTAGTGTCTTCCACACCTGGAACAGGAGCTGCACACATCGAAAAGCGACGTCCCTCATGTGTTTTTGCCTTCATCTCCGCCACCATTCAAGAGCACTCGGTCATAACTTGTTTTCACTAAATGCATTTCCGATTCGTTACATAATTTCCACCGTCCATCGGTCTCATTCAATTTGTGCTTTATTCACAGTTGCGTCTCCTTGACTCCCAGCTCAGCAGCTTGCCAAGAGCATTAAAGAGAAATTAATTTCCAACTCCTTTCCGCAAGGACTCTCTGTCCTTTGCTAAAACTTCATTCAGGACAAATTTGGTATCTTGCTGCGTCACCTGTTGTGACTCGACCAACACCCACTCTCGTCGCAGATAACCGGAGTTGTTTAATTAATTTCCACCTCGCACCGGAAGAAACCACTCTCCGAGCACGGAGAACTTTCAAACGAAGTCCTCTTCAAGGAACCCCCGGTCGGCGGGACGGGCATGAGTGTGGTGCAGGGAACCACGGTCGGGTGATTACGAAAATCTCCACTTGGTTTCTTGGAAGAAGTGATTTCACGGATGCTTACAATGTGATGGGAGTCCTTGAGTCCAGGTGTTCGCCGAAGTAAAACTCATCCGGCTGGAAGTTATTTGCGTAAGTTGCTTGAAAATGGTTTGCGTTGTGATCTCCGCAAAGACCTGTGGGGAAAGTGGTTTTCCAACCACCGTGAATGAACTTAAGGACGATCACGCATGAGCGTAGGGTTGCTGGCGGGAAAGTTTATTAATTAACTAAATCAAACAAGTGATCAAAGGGAAATGCGAGCAACTCTAGTCTGCAAACCGCAAAGCTGAGGAGGATGCCGGCAAGGGATTTGCAAAAACCTCACTGGCGAACCTTCGTGCAGGACATTCTTCGGTGTCAGTTGGCGAGTGGGGAGGAACTTCCCTTTTCAATCCGACTTGTTTGAATCTCTTTCAGCATTTTAGATTTAATTGAATAGTTTGAGCGGTTTTGCTTAGATTCCTCAAACGAGAGAAGGTCTAGTTCGGCATGACTTTCATGTGGTTGAAGCTGCAAACTTCTCACATCACAGAACAAATGGCGAGATATGGACTGCCGCAACCTCTGCATGTATACATTGGGCCAGCGCGGGCTATTTAAGACTCGTGGCGACCGGTCATCCGGTGAACCTTCTTATGGGGTCTGTCTAAGCAGCTGGTTGAATTCTTGAACAAATCGAAACTGTATTCGACTCTAAATGGTTGTGACATATGTATGTGTACGCATTTGACGTCAATACCTATCTGAACTAAGGACCTATTCTAGATGAGTTGCAAAAAGCACCCGAAGAAGAGCTAAAGTTGGTACTATTCTACGAACAGGCTGACGAAGGCACAACTGACTTGAGTCAACTTAAGTAGCATGATTCCAACATCAACTGTCCTTTATTCACTAAGAAACCGATTCATTTGGCTTAGACTTAAGTAAGTGACCAGAAACGACTCTTAACGAAACTCAACGAAACTTAACGAACTTAAGGGGAATGGTTTCGGCACGTAGAGAACGATTCATTTTGATCGGACTTGAGTAAGCGAGCATGAACGACCTTTAACGAAACTTAACGAAACTTAACGAAACTGAGGGGAATGGTTTTTTACTAACACAGTGTATCATTTCAGTGAACTTGGTAGAGTCCGTCTCCGACTTAAATAAATTTAATTTTATCCAACCTTAGTCAAATTTCAACGTACTCATAAATGCAAAATTCCTCAATTCGCCATATAGAGAGTGATTCATTTTGATAAGACTTGAGCAAGCGAGCATGAACGACCTTTAATGAAACTTAACGAAACTTGACGAAACTCAACGAAACTCAACAAAACTTAACGAAACTTAACGAAATTTAGGGGAATGGTATGCTTTCAGTGAACTTGGTCGTTCCCCTTGGTTGAGTTCATCTCCGTGTGACTATACTCCTAGAGTGCAAGATGGCTGCACACTAAATCTATAGAATTCAGTCCCAACTTTCTCAGTCAACTCAAGCTAAATTCAAGCTTAGGTCAAAATGCTGTTTCCGTGAAGTAGTGGGTTTGTCCGTAGGCTTCTATTCAGAAGGCGCAAGATTGGATCTCCGAATTTAGCAACTTTCAACTTCACCTCTTTAGAGTCAGTGGCAATGCTCAAAGAGTATTCCTGTCTTCTTCGCCGTTTCGGTCGGCATCCACTAGTAATGGCACCTACAGATTGATAGTGTCAATCTGGAATTGTTCTGGCTTGCCTTGCGCAGGTGGGGCATTCCTGATTAAGTTAATAGCAATTATCAAGGCTACCTATGATGGATCCACATGTCACGTCTTACACAGATGAAGCCTGTAAGAGGAATTCGAAGTCCAAACTGGGGTTCGGCAAGGTTGCATACTTTCACCAACACTTTTTCTATTGACGATTAGCGATGTGCTGACTGCGTCCTTATCAACAGGAAATGGTGGAATTCGATGGTCTTTTACATCTGAACTCAAGCACCTTGACTACGCCGACGACGTACGTCTTTTCTCTCGCAGAATAATGGACCTTCACCAAATGACAGACGTCGTTGGGCTGAAAATGAGCACGGCAAAAAAAAAAATGATCAGCCTAAGGCCAAACTCATCGACTCAAATATGTTTTTCTAGACAGACGGTTTGAGAGTATAGCCTCAGCCGATGGCGGAAGCGAACTGAATATAGATAACCGCATAGACAAGGCTATCCACAGTTCGGCGAAGTAATGCAATTAGTTTAAACAATAAGCTATGTACGACTATTCCGTTCCAACGTTGAATCCGTGCTACTATATGGACGTGGTACTTGGAGGGTGACCACTACTATCACGAGGAAGCTGCACACGTTTGTCAATAGGTGCCTATGCAACATCTCAACGATATTCTGGCAAAGCCATATCTCTAGCCAACAGCTTTATCAGAGAACTGGCCACGACCTTATCGGAATAACCATACGACGACGAAAGTGACAGTGGATTGCTGACATTCTCCGAAAGAGTGGCAGGTCCATAGCTACCCAAGGGATGCAATATAAACGCGGTTACTGAAGATTGCGGGATGCGCAGTGGTCATAGGATTACGTGGCGCAGAACATTTGAGAAGGAAGCACGGCAACTAGGGAAAAGTTGATGAGAGCTGAGACCCATTTCCAGGAACTGCACTCGATGACGTCTAGGCATTGTCCAAGGACCAACAAGGGGATACAGGACATAATTAAATCCACTCGTAAATGAACAATAATACGCACAACACGAGTGTTTGCTATAGAATCTAGGCGCAGGATCCCCCAGGCTGTCGTGCCACCTTTGTTATTTTTATATTATGTCAAAATCGAAAGAAGAATAGCTCGAACCATCGAGTAGTCATAAATGCAAAATTCCTCGACCAACTCTCATTTAGCCACTTAGAAGCGATTTGTGAAAAATGCGAAATTCAACGAAACTTAATGAAACTCAACCAAGCTCAACGAAATTGAGGCGAGAACTCAAATTCAATAAACACGAGCTATCATTGCAGTGAACTTCATCATATGCCTTCCTTGACTCGGTCTCCGGATGTCTATTAACCGTTTGTTTACTATCGCTCCTGAACGAAAATGAAAAACATATCAATTATTTGGTCGTTTTCTTATTTACTTATCAGGCACTTGCCATGAATTTCTTTTTCTAAGGGAGCTACAGTCCGGGCTGGACTTGGCCCTCAAACAATAAGCCTTTCCAGCTGGCTCGATCTTTAGCTAGGTCCTTCTCCACTTGCATTCGTCGGTTCCGTAGGCGTCCTCCATTGCGTTAGCCTACTGGTTCTGAGGAGAAGATCCTTCGGGCTGCAGTAGTATTTTCCATGTGCTCTACATGGCCTAGCCATCGTAGGGGTTGGCTCCGTAGACGCTTGGCTAGGCACATATCATCTTCCCAACTCCAATATCCATCAACTCAGAATTTTTCTCTCGAAGAGACCAAGGACTTCTTCTGAGATTGGCCAGGCTTCCGCGCCATAGAGTAGGACCAAAATGATCAAAGTGTTATATAATGTTAGCTTGGTCATTCAGATGCCATTTAGCTGATGTTTGGCGTTTAATGTAGGCTCTGGCGCTGTTCGTACTGTTTACTGGGGAGCCGAGGTAGACAAAGTTCTTGACCATCTCGAGATTACAACTGTCCATAGCGACGTTATGGCTGAGTCGTCGATGTTGTGCGTCATTTTTTGATGACAGCATATACTTCGTTTGGCCATCATTCACCGCTAAACCCATTTTAGTCGCTTCCGCCTCAATGCCAGCAAATGCCTCATTGACGGCTCGCTGTGTTCTGCCAATCACGTCGATGTCGCCCGCGTATGCCAGCAGTTGTACGGACTTCTGGAAGATCGTGCCTCTAGTGTTGGCGTGTGAGTCTTGCACGATCTTCTCGAGGATGATGTTAAAGAAATTACATGACAGCGCGTCGCCTTGTCTAAGACCTTTCTTGACATTGAAGGTCTCGGTGAGTTCGTTACCGACCTTGATGGAGCAGCGAGCATTCTCCATCGTCATCCTGCACAACCTGACGAGTTTGGCAGGAATGTCAAAACTAGACATGGCGTTGTATAGCTCGTCTCTATGAACGCTGTCATATGCTCTTCTGGTGGCGTTGCAATCCGGGGTGGACCTGGTTCTCAATCAACACGCCTCTTCAGCCGGCACGATCCTTAGCCAGCTGTCTCCAAGCCTGTCTGCGCACACCAAGTTGATTGAGGCGCACGCTTTCATATCCGGCCTTGAAATCGACAAAAAGGTGATGGGTGTCGATCAGCATTTCTTCGGTTTTTTCCAGGATATGTGAAGATCTGGTCGATGGTGGACTGTCCCGGCCTGAAACCGCACTGATAAGGACCTATCAAGTTGTTGACGAATGGTTTAAGGATCTTACACAAAACGGCAGAGAGACCTTATAAGCGATGTTGAGGAGACTTATCCCTCGGTAGTTGACGCAGTTGAAGGGGTATCCTTTCTTGTGGATCGGGCAAACGATACTGAGGTTCCACTCGTCGGGCATGCTTTCCTCCAACCATATCTTAGAGATGAGTTAGTGCATGTACCTTACCAGCTCATCTCCAGCTGCCTACCTTTAAGAGTTCCGCAGACAGTCCGTCTGCACCAGCAGCTTTATTCGACTTTAGTCTCGATATCGCTACCTTAACTTCGTCTAGGTCGGAGGGACGGAATTCAAGTCGATCATGGTCCATTGTCACCGACCATGTACGACCTAAACTTGTAATAGCTCCCAGCTGAGGGCGATAGAGCTGACGATTCTGTGCACTCTACTTTCGGTCAGCAAGATCAATCTGTCCACAGGGCTGCGCGACCACTCGCCTTCTCGATCCAGAAGGAACTCTGATTCAAGGACCCCCTTAGCTGGAGCATTTGTGGCCGAGTCAGTGTCAATCGACATCCACAACATTTTTCAGTTTGTAAAGTTCAAGGGTGTGTCTTCTTCCCATTCGTCTCCGTTGCTGACAGGGCCACATAGGCAGAACGGACTTTGAAAAGTTCTTTCCATCGCCTCTATTCCCCCATTCAATCCGCAATCCAGGTGCCATTTGTTCACTTAACAAATCTCTTTCTCCACCAAGACCATTATTTATTTATTTATTTATTCTTCCGTCTTTCAAGTACAGAGCTTTTTTAAGACTACTGATAATATTAATAACATTTCATTTCTTATTAATAATAATGCCTAGTATAAGCAGAATTTAACATACAATTATAATGTAATTTAGAGTAAATTGCTATTAAAAAAATTTAAAATTTCATTTTTACATTTATCTCTACTCATATTTGTCTATAACATTTGCAACTAAGTTGAATTTTATGCAAGCATTAGTTATAGGATCATTTTGCCCATAGTTTGTACTGTGCCTCGAAACATAAAAGAAATCTCTAGGCCTCAGATAACGAGACGGGGTGTAAACACTGAACATGGAAAGCAGCACCGGACAATCAATGTGAGCAGTAATGACGTCATGAGCGAAAAAAACTGAATAATAAGTCCTTCTTACATGCAGTTGCTTTAGATCGATAAGCTGACATCTAGCATTATAATCCGGCATATTTGAATTCCACGACATCTTTCGAAGAGCAAACCTAGTAAATCTTTTTTGTATTCTCTCAATACGAATAGCGCTATTGTTATATAAAGGATTTCATATTAAACAACAGTATTCTAATATAGAGCGAATTAACGAAACATACACAGACTTAAGAGTGTAAGGGTCTTGAAAATCTTTTGAATTTCGAAACAAGAATCCTAGCATGGAGTTGGCCTTTGAAATAATATAGTCTATGTGCATAGAAAAAGTCAGTTGAACGTCGAATATAACCCCTAGATCTTTATGCGAACATACTCTTGTTAAGATTGTATTATCAATCTTATAATTATAGATTATAGGAGATAAAATTCTAAAAAATGTCATAACTGAGCATTTACTAATATTGAAATGTAGTCCATTCAAATCGCACCAATTCTGTACTGATGAGATATCATTTTGCAACTCCATTGCATCGGCCAATGATCGGACTGATTTAAAAATTTTTAAATCGTCAGCGTATAGAAGGCAGTCGGAATGGGAAACATAGGAAGGCAAATCGTTAATAAAAAGAAGAAACAGAAGAGGGCCGAGGTGACTACCTTGAGGTACCCCAGAGAAATTGAAAATTACTCGTGACAGATCATTACCTATTTTTACAAACTGTCTGCGATTTGTAAGGTAGCTAGTTATCCATTTCAAGATTTTAGAATGAAAACCAATCATCTCTAGCTTTTTTATGAGCACATTATGTTGAACACGGTCAAATGCCTTCGAGAAGTCAGTGTATATGGAGTCAACTTGAAGTCTCGCTTCCGTGGAACTTAGGCAAAAGTTTGTAAATATAACCAAATTGGTCGAAGTTGATCTTCCACTCACAATAGAGCTGACATGTTGAAATTGGGATATTTGGTTTCGAACTTCAGCATATATTTTTTTCTTAACAACAGCTTCGAATAATTTCGGTATTAATTGGAGTTTAGCTATTGGTCTGTAGTTGACAATAGAACTTTTAGGTCCAGATTTATGAATTGGGGTGATGAGAGAATCCTTCCAGCAATCCAAAAATTCGCCGCGAGCCAGTGACATATTAAAAATGATAGTCAGGGGTTTGACTAATCCGTCCTTACACATTTTTAAAAAAAGCGGGGGAAGATTATCAGGCGCCAAGCTTGCACTAGAATCCAGTGAGGACAGCTCAGAAAGAATATCATCATTCGTCAATTCTAATCGCCCTATGTCTAAGTTCTGACCTGCAACCCATGCCTAAGTCAACAAAGTTTGACTGGAAATGTGATGCAAACATATCACATATAACCTTACGGTCATCAGTAGATACATTATCGTAGGACATATTCGATGGAATTCCAACAGAATTACGTTTAGTATTGATAAACGTCCAGAAAGTTTTTGAGTTCTGTTTGATCCTTGACTCAAGAGAAATTATGTATTGCCTTGAAACAAATCTCTTCAGGAATTCATATTCTTTCCGCATTCGACACAATACGCCACGCAGTGAATTGTCTTTACATATCTCTTACATATCTTGTAAGAGTTATCTTGTATAATATATACATATCTGTTTTAGCATTTTAGCATTACATATCTTGTTTAAAGCATTTTTGAGTCTGCATAAGCTTCGGTTGAACCAGATTTGTTTTTTGGAATTAGTAGATATCTTAATAGGAACAGACCTGGATATGGCATCTTCTAATATGTTTCGAAACTTAGTATAAACTATGTTTAAACTTGGGAAGTCAAAAGTTTTATCCCAGTCGACTGAAAGGAAATAGTTATTTAATAAATTGTAATCAGCTTTTATGAAATCTCGGAAGGACCATCTTCGGAAGGACCAGATTCAAATGAATTAAATACAATCATATTAAATGAAACTAGCAGTGCTTTATGATACATACTATTATTCAGTAAAGGATGATCAACTTCCAAGACAACAGCCTCTAGATCTTCATCAACAAAAATTAAATCTAAAATTCTTTCCATTGAATTAGAAATTGTATTAGCCTGCCTAAAGTACATAGCATTCATTGAGTCGATGACTTCAAATTCGAAATTTTGAGTAACATTATAAGCAAACATACATTTGTCTTCTTCAGAGAAAATCCATTTTAAATTAGGTAAATTAAAATCACCAAGCACAAAAGTATAAGAATTCTCAGGTAGATGATCGACAATATTTTTAATGTTAGTTATATGAGCTTGGTAAATTGCATTATTAGAGCCCGGGGTAATGTATGAAACAAAAACATAAATGTTTGACAAAGTACAATTACTCGCATTAAAATATTCAATGCACACACACAATTGATCAATAGCAGCCGATAAATCTGATAATGCAATTTGTCTGCTCTTAAAACATGAACGAACAGCCAGCAGCACACCTCCACCTCTATCCTTATCAAGTTGAACATAACATCGATCACGTCGATAGACATCAAAGTCCGTGGTGAAATGTTCAGCAGAAAAAATACCTTCATGCAACCAGGTCTCAGTTAAGGCGATCATAGCATAAGAGCAATCAGCAGCAGCGACAAAAAAATCATGAACTTTAGTTCTCATTCCTCCCACGTTATGGTAATAGAGCGAGAAACAAACATCTGCATTATAGCATGCAGAAAGAGACCATTAGTTAAAGCCACAGAGCCACTTCCTCGCTTCGTCCAACTTCATCAACTCCATCTTAAGCATCAGTCTCCACCGCATTAAGTAAGCTCCGCAATCAAAGACCACCATCTCCGCATTTCACTGATCCTTTCAGTGACTCCCTTTCCTCCTCTCTCATTCATCCGCCCCCGCGATCCTATCTAACGAATCTCCGCGTTCATCTCTTAGCTGTCACGGAATACACTTGCAAATTCACTCGCCGAGGCACAACTGCCAGCGGAAGTCCTCCGGACAAACAAAGGCGAGCAACCGCAACGAAAAGTCCGCATTCCCTCACCACGCAGGGCTGGCGAATGAAGTTTCATCTCCTTATCCGCAAACAAATGGACCGGAACTCGCCGCGACTCCGTAAACTTCTGCTCCAAGAACAATCCATTTTTTCCATTTATTCGGGCCTCTAGGCCAGCCCCATCAGCCCCGATGGATGGGAAAAAGTTTTTGTTTTAGAACACCAAGCCCTCCAATCGAAATGGTGATGAGACCCCAAATCATCCGGTCCCAGTGCTTCCGGCTCGCACACCGCGATTGGCCTTGTCTCCGGTTGATTGGACAGCGTTTTAATGGGACCTCGGGGCGGCAGCGATAAGGAAAAAGTCCACGGGAGCTCGGATCTTGGTGGATTCACTCGCCTTGACCATGGATGGCCACGTCGCGGAGTTCAAAGTTTTCCCGATCAATACCGTGACAGGAGCGATAACTTTTCACACGTACAGCCCGCAGCCCCGCTCCGGCATCCGGTTTGGTGGGAGTGGGGTGAGTGAAACTGCCTCCTTCTGCCACAAACGAGGGAGCAGTGGTTGCATGCTCGCAGCACATTACGAACAAGTGCTCTTGGGTCTGTTCGGGCGTGGGCGAGGGCGGGGGAAGGTTTCTTATTTGCTGTCGTGTTTACTTCTGTACTTCGTTTTGGGATTAATTAAAGTTCGGACGGGTGTGCGGCTGGTGGAGTCCTTCTCCAAAGAGTGTGTTGTTTCCCGAGAATGTGTGCACATTCGCATTTGATTATAACCTTGTTTGGCATGTGGGGCAGTCGGCCGAGCGGAGGCATTAGCGAGTACTCGGTAGGGGGACAAGTGATGGATGTGTTTTGCTAACGAAATGAGTTTTCTATTGCTCGCGTAGTTATGTTTAATTAGCCCCCCCTGCACAACAGGCATGAATGGTCACAGAGAGCGAGAGAGCATTGTCAGTCACAGAGGGAGAGGGTGTGAGTTTGAATAAAGGAATGTCTGCTATTGGGTCTAACTTGATGTGGAGACCGGATACAGTCCTCTTCTTTATTTGGCGCTACAGTCCGGGGTGGATCTGGGCCTCAACCAACAAGCCTCTCCAGCTAGAACGGTCTCTGGCTAGCTGTCTCTAGTGTCCCACGCCAAGTTGGTTGAGGTCCTTCTCCACCTGGGTGCGCCACCTTAAACGCGGGCGTTTTCTGCGGGTTCGGAGTCGAAGACTCTTCGGGCTGGAGCTGAGTTGCCCATACGCTCTACATGGCCTGTCCATCTTAGGCATTGGATTCAAAGTTTGTTGCAGCGTTGCCTTGTAGGCTTCCAGCTTCGCTGCATGTGCCATCCTGCACTCGTTGTCAAACCATGGGTTTTTTCTAGGTGGTGCCGTAAAACCCAGCACATCAATGGCAGCTTCTTCGATGGCTTCTTGACAACGCCACCAATCTTCTTCGATTGTTTGCGCAGGCAGCGACGAACTTAGAGAGAGATTCCGGGAGACTCGGTCGGCAAAGATTCTAGCAGTCCGTCACGATTGAAGCTTTCCGACGTCTAACCGTGGTGTCCTTTCTCGACTCCGTTGACCTCTTGATATCCGAGTTCTTACCTTGGCTACAACAAGGAAATGGCCCGAGTCGTTGTTGGCTCCTCGGAACGTTCGGACATCGAGAATGCTGCCTGACGTCGACAGCAACTTGGTCAATCTGATGATCAGGGGGATCAGGGGACCGCCATGACCCTTTATGGATGTTGAGGTGTGGGAACCGCGTGGTAGCTACAGATAGATTACGTCCCGTGACAAAGTCCAGCAGCCTGAGTTCGTTATCGGATGTGGTGTCGTTTAGGCTGTGTTGTTTTTTTCCCGATGACTTTGGCAAGGATGTCTTCCTTACTTAGAAGAGAAAGCCTGTCATGATGGCTGGTTTTTTTCCCGATGACTACGTTTTATCAGCGGCCAAGCTACAAATGGCTTCCCACAACTGACAAAATATTCAGCAAGGTCGGACATTTCATTTCGATATTGGCAAGGATGTCTTCCTTATCCAGCTTTGCATTGAAATCTCCTAGAACGGTCTTGATGTCCAAGCTGGGGCACTGATCGTAAGTCCTTTCTAGGAGATCACGGAAGTCAACCTTGCTGTTGTGATCTTTGTCCTCTGTCGGGGTGTGGGCGCAGATTAGGCTGATGTTCCCGAATTTAGCCTTGACGCGGATTGTTATGAGGTGTTCGCTCTTACACACAAAGCCAGGACTTCTTGCCTAAGTCTGCCTCGAACAACAAGCCCGCATCCGAACAAGCGTTGCCTTCACTATCTGTAGCAATCGCCGGAGTAGATATCTAATTTTTTCATCCTCTTTGTGCTCGACCCATCCAACCGCACCTCCTGGTGATATCTGCCTTGTAGGCTTTTAAGTCCTCCGCGAATTCATCGGCTGCACTTGGTCTATTAAGGAACCTCACATTCTGCGTGCGGAACTGAATATCGTTGTCCTTGTATCGTTAGCTGGGGTCGTCAACATTAATTCCGCCCGTATCCGAGGCAGTTGGTTGTCTCTGAACCATACAATTTTTACATGGTGACGGGGTTAACCTCACGCCCGTCCCCCAACTGGGAGGCCAGGCCTTATTCTTTATCCCTCCGATGTCGGTAACCTCGCTGAGGCTGTGAGAGCTGCCGTTGTCCCTAAAACTATAGGGATCTTCCGCCGCCATCTCAATTCCATGTCTCCGACCTGGCCTTGAAAAAACCTTCTAGACCTGTACTCCGAAAATGTCGAACTAGCTCTGGAAGGACTGCGCAACAGGTAGCTCCTTCTGTCTGGAGTTTCGGATGCCACCGTTGGCCAGACAGTTTTCCAGCTCTTACGCCGCCACCCATAAACAGAGATGAGCCCTGGTACAGGCACACTCTCGCCCCTCTCTCGTCTGCAGCCTCCAACGACGTCCCACGGGGGTTGGTTACCCCATCTACGATCGAAGGTGCTCGGCTCCCAGATTTCACCACGTGGAGGTGAGAGTAGGAGTTCGCTGATAGAGGCTAAGTGCAGACGCTTGTGCCTGCATGAGACGTCATATCAACGCTTCGAAATCCAATTTGTCCAGCTCCACTAATTCTGGAACTGGATCAACTGAATCAATCCACAAACTCCCCTTTTACGTGCTCTACTAATTCTGGAATCAGAATCCACAACAGATGCTTTACCACCGATGGGCCAAGAGAAGTCGTTTAAATTCATTGAATGACAATCTTCTTTTAAGTTTTCAATGGCGTCCACTTGAACGCGATTTGCTTCGAGAAACGCCGTAGTCTTCAGTTAGCCAGTCATGAGTGAGTATTTTTCGGGCCCATCCCTGGCTTTTGTTCCCACGATTCGTCATCGACAAGACACACAGGGCCATTAACGGCGGCGGTGGCGCTTCCAATCAAAGCCAATCAACTGCCAGCGTACTCAACCATGACCCTATGCTGTAACGCCTAATTAATAATAATTACGAAGTACGTCATTGCTCGATCGCACTCACCAAGACTGAAGACTGGTGGTCATTGTGGTCACAGTTGTCCACTTAATCAACGAATTCGGGGGTCAATGGGGTTGCTGCAAGTTCTCGGACGTCAGCGCCGATCACCGAATAAACAACAAAACCAATTATCGACTACTCTCGTTTATTTTTCCTTCCACTGCCCCTCCACAAGCCCGTCAGGGCACACATAAAATACTTCACCAGCAGCTGCAGCAGCTTCAGCCCAGCGCACGCAAGAACCACCAAGAAGACGATCACGTCAACGCTGTGCTCCTGGAGAATGTTCAAGCTCTTCAGAGGACTCTGCATGTGCGGCGCGCCGCGGTGCCTGAGCACGTACTCAATCCAGTAGACAGCGTTCTGGCGAGCCGTCAGAGGCCTGTCGCGGTAGAGTCGGGAGAACGCCCGCACGGCGTTCCGGTACCGAGGGCTTTCGGCCGCGTCGAGGACTGCCTGTCGAAACGACTCCTCGGTGATGCGCTGGTGATTGAGGACCAGGCCGTGTCCTTTCTTCCACATTGTGTTGGCGTTGCCGTGCTGGTCGCCGAGGAGGGGGATCGCGACCATGGGGACGCCGTGGTACTCTGCCTCTGTTATGCTCCCCTTCCCGCCGTGGGTCACGAAGAGCTTCAGTTGGCGGTGCGCCAGAATGTCGTCCTGGGGCAGCCAGTGCCTGAAGAGGATGTTTGAGGCGTTCCCCGGATGGGCCTCGCGGTCGGACTTCCACAGCACGCGGTACGGCAGCGACGCGAAGACGTTGTAAATGATTTCCAGGGCCTCAGGCTCTATGTGGTCCTCGCGCACATACGAGCCCAGGCTGAAAAGAATCGCCCCATCGGGTGATCCCTCCAGAAAGGCACTGATTTCCTGCGGAGGGACTGCGTTAAGAAGGTCGCCGGCGAGTCGCTTCAATCACTCACCTCGGGCAAGGGATCAGGGGTGTCCTTGATTTGAATGCCGCCGATCTCGACCAATCCGGGAACCAGTGGTCTCACTGGGCCCTCGCTGAAGTGATGGTTCACCAGGACCAGCGACACGTTCCGCTTCATCTGCCCGAACGACGGGTATCCTCCCTCCGGTGGATAGTTTTGCCTGAAAGAGAGCCGAACGAGTATCACCCGTGTTCACGTGATCCCTACTCACTTGTAAAGCCACTCGAGGTAGAACTCAAACGCGCCCGAGAGCAGCCGTTCCAAGCAGGCCAGGATGAAGCTCTGCACTCTGCCATAGAAGTCCATCGGTCCGGAGTCCATGAACGGCGCCGCTGGCACGACGGCCGGCAGATTCGGGTTCCCGATGAGTCTGGACACATGGCCCACGGGCTGGATCACCCACGACAGCACCGTCGGGCACTGGAAGTGCGACGCTAAGCCCAGTTGAAACTCGTTGAAGCTGTAGCCCAGGACCATCAGGTCGAACTGGTTGCCCTCCGCGAGGAAGCTCTGGAAATCCGGATCGGCGACATAGTGCGCGTATCTCTCCACGAGACTCCTGACCAGGAGCACCGAGTTGAGGAGCATCGCGTAGAGCGGCGAATCCCGCACCTTGCCGATCATGGCATCGATGTCCGCCTGGGTGAGCTCCAGGTCCTTCAGGAAGATGTGCCTAAAGTCGGCACCCGACTCCCGCAGCGGGATCGACGTAATCACTGTCACATTGTGTCCGCGGTCCACCAACGCACGCACTACGGCCATGTGAACGATCACGTGCGACGGGCTGTGCGTGAGGAACAGTCCGAGAATGTTTGCTGCGTTCGCTGCGCCCACAGCCGCTGCCAGCCAAGCGGCAATAATTCCAAGTCGGAAGTTCATTCGCGAAACGAAACCCGACCGGCGGCCGCGTACTCCGACGATTGACTAGAAATGAGGGGTTTATCTTGTGCGTGAGTTAACTTTATCGGCTTCTGCCTGTTTTGCGGCAGATATGGTGGCGATATGGAACTGATAAATTTATCGCGATATGGAATGATGTGTTTGTTTTTCCATCGATCACTTAGTGCGTGCGGTTGTGGTCAGTAACTGGAAGTAAACAAGCGGCGAATGGTGTTTGCGGGCGTTTATGACGAAGAGCAGCAGTGGGGAATTGAACTCTGAATGAACAGACAATTGGCTACTACAGTTAGTGGCTACTTAGTGACATTGTTCAGCCTACGAGGAGGAGCTTTTGCTGGTAAACTCAACTGCTTGGTGCATGTGATTCAAGAGCCACGTTGGCGCGGTGCTCTGTCTCTCCGGTCTTCACCTAAAATGCTAACTACAGTCAAGCGGAAAAGTGTGGTGTTCTGCGTGAGCAGTAAAAATGAAATTCAAATGGGACCCTACAGAAAAAAAGGCTTCAATGCAGCTTTCAAAAGCAATAAGTAAAATAAAAAAATGATAAGGATATGTTAAATGCTATAAGGTGGGATATCAAACTTCGGCTGGGTGTGAGAATGAGTCGCAACCCTGGAAGAGGCAGTGTGATGATATTGGGAGCTCCGGCTTATTTACTGACTTACTTAGATCGGGCCATAGTTAGGGGTGAACCTGGGTCTCATCTAACAAGCCAATGCAGGTATTGCGATCCTATCTGCCCCCGGAGTATAAAAGTAACGATGAATCGGGTACCCGTACGCATTCTTTAGATTTATCTGCAAAAGTAACGAATACTTTAATAACGGTTCTCGTTTCTTTCCTTACTTCCTTCAAAATTTCTATTTTCATGTTAAAATTGATTCTTCTGATTTTTGGACCTAGGAATAGGAACGTTGTATTCGACTAAATAAAGTATTTAGGTTGGAACGGATCAAAAACAGCTTAGAGCGATGTATACTAGAAGAGGGAGAGAGAAGCAAGTGCACATACCGATGTCGGTTGTCGAAAGTACATGTAAGCAAAAAAGGTAACGTAAAAAAGGTAACGTAACCTTAATAGTAACGATATGTCATCGTTTTGACATTCCTGCCAAACTCGTCAGGTTGTGCGGGATGACGATGGAGAATGGTCGCTGCTCCATCAAGGTCGGTAACGAACTCACCTTCAATGTCAAAAAAGGTCTTAGACAAAGCGACACGCTGTCATATGACATTTTCAACATTATTCTTGAGAAGATCGTGCAGAAGTCACACACAAGAGGCACGATCTTCCAAAAGTCCGTACAAGTGTTAGCATACGCGGATGACATTGACGTGATTGGCAGAACACAACGAGCCGTCAATGAGGCGTTTGCTGGCATTGAGGGGGAAGCGGCTAAAATGGGTCTAGCGGTGAATGAGGGCAAAACGAAGTATATGCTGTCATCGAGAAAGGACGCACAACATCGACGACTTGGCCAAAACGTCACCATAGGCAGCTATAACTTCGAGGTAGTGAAGGTCTTCGTTTACCTCGGCTCCCAAGTGTTATTTCACGAGGAATAAAAATCATCCCTTTCCTCAATCGACTCAACCAGCAACATATACTACTCTCTTGAGTGAAGGAGAAGGTGGCCAACGATCGTATGAATCAGAAAGGACTTGCACTGGCAATCGTCTTTGGACCGCGAAAAGTTACGGTCGTTGGCAGTACTTCGCCTCTAATTCAAGTAAACAGGAGGAACAACATCAGTCCCAAGATTAAACGCAGAATAACTCTTGTCAATCGCTGTTTCTTTGTTCTCATGAATTGAGTAGTGGAGCCTTCTCTCGAAGGACCAAGCTAACATTATAAAACACCTTGAGCATCCCTGTCCTGCTCTATGGTGCGGAAGCATGGACAATCTCAAAAGCGGATGAAGAAGCACTTGGTCTTTTCGAGAGAAACGTTCTACGTTCAATCTTTGGTCCTGTCTGCGTCGATGGTTATTGGAGAAGAAGATTCAACCACGAACTGTACAGCCACATGAGCGTAGCCTGGCGTCTGTAGAGCGCTTGGACAACACTGCTCCAGCCCGAAGAGTCTTCGACTCCGTACCCTTGGGACAAAGAGGACGCCCACGGAACTGATGGCGCACCCAGGTGGAAAGGGCCTCAATCGACTTGGTGTGCGCAGTTTGAGACAGCGTGCTAAAGATCGTGCCGGCTGGAGAGGCTTACTGGTTGGGGCCCAGGTCCACCCCGGACTGTAGCGCCAGCAGAAGAAGAAGAACAAGAAGAAGAATAGTAACGATATACTTCCATTCGTGAAAGAACGCACGCACAACACGAGTGGTTGCTGAGAAGCTAGGCCCTGGCCCTCTACGGGCTGTAGCGCCACCCAACAGTTACTTTTTAAGTTGTACACAGAAAATATTAAATAAATTCGGCTGTAAAGTCTTTGTTCGAATAATTTTGTGAAGATGTGTAGGACACAAGAGCTGTCCGTAAATTATATACCCTCCTAAATATGACCACAGATGTAAATTAATAGGCTTGCTTTAAGTTTCAGGCGTAAGGCAGCGTCAGCCGTCAGTTTATCCGCTACATGATATCCATATAATAAACAGGATTTTAACCTTTCTTGCGCAGGGATTAACCCGCTCACGCGACTTCGTCGCCCCGCTAAGAGTGTGTCAACAACTGTCAGGCAGGCGCCCCTGGAGCTAAGGTTTAGTTATGGGGTTTGGGCTTTTTGTACTTGGGTATTATGTAGGTGTCCCGAGTAAATATAATTAAACTTTTGCTCCAGGCGACTGCCTGACAGTTGTTGACGACGAAGTCGCCTGAGCGAGCTAAGCCCTGCGGAAAGAAGGTTCAAATCCTGTTAGCGAGCGAAGCTAACAAGTCTGAATATACCAGACTTTTTTACCGGCGCATTTCTTCAGGACGAATATTATATTTGTTTTCTTTTTACGACCAAATTTGGCACAATGTCGCAAACTAGTGTGGCCCTATGACGCTTTCGAAAGCGTTATTATGCCATAGTTTTTTTTTACTGAGACTTACGATTCGTGTACGTGAACATTCCTTCGCAACTGTGACACCGCGGCCTCACTGCAAATATTCAGGGCACACATCGGGGATGCTGCGTTGACTTCGTGCAATAGAAGTCACCGCAGCTCGTGTCCACCTCTCAGCGTAAATCAATGTGCTCCAGCCGACTGGTTGCTGCTGCTGGTCCAATTGGATTCGTTATTTTCCACCGAATGCCACGCTCTCATCGATTCCGTCGAACACGAACCAGTGTCTGTATGTGAAGCTAACAAATTTCTTTTCACATCCTTTGCAGGGAAATGGTTTGCCATTCACCGACTCGGACGTTTCCATATTCGAGGCGTTTGCAATTTTTTGCGGTCTCGGGATACACAACACACAGATGTACGAGAACGCCTGCAAGCTGATGGCCAAGCAGAAGGTCGCCCTGGAGTGTCTGTCGTACCATGCGACTGCCGGTCAGGACCAGACAAACAAATTGGTCCAGGATACGGTCGCCACAGCGGACGCGTACAACTTGTATAGCTTTAAATTCATCGGTGAGTGCCCGCTTCGGTCGACTGCATCGAGAGATAACGAGTGCTTTATGAGTTTCCCTTTTTTCTTTCCATTTGCAGACTTTGATCTCACGGATGACGACACCTGCAAAGCGGTGCTTCGAATGTTCCTCCAGTGCAATTTGGTTCAACAGTTTCAGGTGCCCTACGATGTGAGTATGCCCCCTTGTCCTGTGCTCCAGCTGTGTCCTCAATCGAGTCCTCAATTGCAGGTCCTTTGCCGTTGGGTACTCAGCGTGCGCAAGAACTACCGTCCTGTGAAGTATCACAACTGGCGACACGCCCTCAACGTCTCGCAGACGATGTTCGCCATGCTGAAGACTGGCAAAATGGAACGATTCATGACTGACTTGGAGATCCTTGGGCTGCTGGTGGCGTGTCTGTGCCACGATCTGGATCATCGTGGCACCAACAATGCATTTCAGACGAAGACTGAGAGTCCACTGGCGATACTGTACACAACCAGCACCATGGAGCATCATCACTTTGATCAGTGCGTCATGATCCTCAACTCGGAGGGGAACAATATCTTTCAGGTATGTTGATGGCGATCTGATGAAAGGGGGGGTTTAGCTTTAAATTGATGTCAAATGTGGGCATTTTTTGTGAGGACAACAAATGGCTTTCTTGTCTGTTTGTCAAATAGAAAGCTTAAGACGTTTACAGGTGGTCTGCATTCCTCAACGTTGGTTAAAGGTGTCCGAGGGTTGTCCGAGAAGTACTTAAATTTTGGAAGAGTGCCGATTTATTTCTCAACATACTAGAGGGTCCGTTTAGCTCGACAGATATGACTCAGCGATGCTTCTTTAAGTCGTTTGAAAAATACGTCTTCTGGAGGTCTGCAAAGTAGGCCTCCGTGGCGGCAATAACCGCCTCATTCGACGCAAATTTCTGACCAGTGAGCCACTTTGTCAAATTTGTCAACAAAAGGGGCCAAGTCTGGAGAATACGGTGGATGGGGCAGCAATTTGTAGCCCAATTCGACCAATTTGTGGCGCGCCGCGGCGGAGGTCTCATGGTTGCGCTTCTTGTCTGGAGTGAGCAAACGCGGCTCGTGGTCTTTTGAGTGAATGCCTCCTGTCTCAGCTAACTTCACCCTGAGGGTTTCGAGTTTCATTTCATTTATTTATTTTTAATATCTATCGCGAGCGAGCGGGAGAAATATGAGAAACAAGCGTTACAAAATTGTCTGTACTTGTTCTTAGACCGTACCTGTGAAGGTAAGTGATTCCATGTATTTGCGCGTTCGAATTTAGCTGTAGAGAGAAAAAGTGTGGCAAATAAAAGACCGCGTGTTCCCTTGTAAGTAAGACAATCGTGTGTTTTATTGAATGGGCGAACAGGAAGTAAGTTTTATACAAAAAAAAAATGGGGTAATGAACAAAACATAAAACGGTTGTACTACCAACATTCAAAAACAATATAGGAAAGTATTAGGGTGATTCCACAATGCAATTTGAGACTGCAACACCATGAATGAAAAAGTGCCTACGTGACATTAAACAGGTATGATTGGAGGGTTTCAAGGTAATATTACGACTTGATCGACAGAAGGTGATCTTTTCATATAAATATTTTGGCTGTTTCTTGTGAATAATTTTGAAGAGTAATAAGCACGACCGGTAGCATAAGAATGCGTCCAGTTCGCATCCTAGGAGAATGCGACGTTGTTCCGAGACGTGATCAAATCTGCGAAGGTTAAAAACATACCGTGCAGCCGCGTTAATTGCTTTTGTCAATTTTAGGGAGGAAGAATAATCACAGTCAGCGAACAACTCAGATCCATATGTCAAGATTGGCACTATGAGTGCTCTGGCAAGTTTTAATTTGATGTTCACAGGGAGAATGTATTTGCTGATTGATAAGCCTCTTAGGGATGTATACACCTTTGATACTACTCGTTCAATGTCGTCAGTCCAGACATTCCAAGGTTTTTTACACATGTAACATATTCAATTGCGGTCGAGTTCAGTTCTATTAGCGGGAAATTTGACAAGGAAGGCGGTTCTTTCGAGAACGGGATGGCTTTGGTTTTGTTAGGATTGAGCATTAGACCATTCTGTGTAGCCCAGTGTGCAATAGAGCCCAAATCCTCGTTTATTTTAGCAACTGAGTCTTCAACCATACCAAGAGGGAAACTTAGGTAGATTTGGACATCGTCTGCATAGATATGGAATTTACAGTAGGATAAAACTAGTGGAACGTCATTGATAAACATTAAAAATAATAACGGACCGAGAATGGAACCTTGAGGAACACCATAGCGTACGTCACAAAAGGATGACAGTTTAGAGTAATGAAAAACTGCTTGGACTCGGTTAGTAAGATACGAGAGAATTAATTTATTAGTAGGATTACAGAAATTGAATTGGGTGGATAGTTTATGACAAAGTATTGTTGGGTCTACGCAGTCAAATGCTTTCGAGAAGTCGAGTAAGGTTAGTATGGTCGTTTTGTCTTCGTCGATAGCTCTTCGAATATCGTCTGTTACTTTTAATAAGGCTGTGACACAGCTATGTCCTTTCCGGAAATCTGATTGCATGGGGGCTTAGAAGCCTGTGTCGCTCAATGTAATCGTTGATGTTTCGGCTAACAATAGATTCAAACACTTTTGAAAGAAACGGAAGGATTGCAATAGTTCGAAATTCAGGTGATACTGGGATTATCTTAGCCTTCTTCCACAGTTTTGGGTAGCGGGACGTCATGATTATTGTGTTAATAATGTGCGTGATATGATGAAGTATCACTGGAAGCAATATTTTAATGAAGTCAGGGTGGAAATAATCGAAGCCAACGGATTTTGACTTGATGGCAAATACTGCACAACCGACTGTGTAGGAATCGACTGTTGCGAGTTCAAAGGCATTTGCTCGAGTGTTGTTTAAAAGTATTGGAGGCATCCTTTCGGAGACTGCGGGACCAGTAGAAGCGAATCGATTATTTAAGATATCAGGGTTAATGTTATCGTCGTTTATCCTTTTCTTTGCTTTGCTCAGTCCAATGTCGCGAACCTGTTTCCATAGGAAACTGGAAGATCGATCGTTTCTGAATTTTATTTTGTAGTACCTGAGCTTAGCCGATCTTATCAACAATGTGACATCGTTCCTACATTCTTTATATGCATTATGCATTTCCGGGCAACGAAATCTTCTCCATCGTCTGACAAGAAAGTCCCTGTTTCTCATCGCGAGAAGAATTCTCTCGTTTAACCACAGAGATGTTTCGCTCCTTATAACTCGAGTCCGAAGTGGTACATGTTTTTCGAAAAGGTAGTTTATATTGGCGTTAAATAGCTCAATTTGTTTATCAACATCAGACGACATATACAGCGTACTCCACTCAACATTACAACAATCCGAAAACAGGTTATCAACATTAATACCACGGAAATCACGATATTGAACGGACTGTGGACAATTCTCTTCTGATCGTATATCAAATGTGGCAAAAATGAGATCGTGATACAGAAACACAGGAACAGAAAGTTGGCTATAAGATTTCA
The DNA here is from genome assembly GCA_964034865.1 of Eristalis intricaria. NCBI lineage: Eukaryota > Metazoa > Arthropoda > Insecta > Diptera > Syrphidae > Eristalis > Eristalis intricaria. Next base: position 108,512,039 of record OZ035873.1, on the reverse strand, counting down.
CGAAGCTCTTGTCATTGGTTAATATGACGTCGATCAATAACGGCGACCAGTTTGGCTTGAAATGAGTGGGTTCGTCGGTATTTAAAAAACTCAAGTTGAGTCAACGCATTGTGCTGTTCAACAGAGAATTGGATGATATTTCAAGGAGATTTAGATTGAAGTCGCCACAAATAATTAAATTTGGCGTTGACAAGGAAAAAATCTTCAATAATTGCACAAATATTACTCGGGCGCGCAACGTCCGGTGGTAAATAGACTGTACCAACAACACCTTATATTCACCAGTTAGAATCTCGACAAAACAAAAGGATATTAGGTATTTCGTTTTTATATGTTTTCTTATGTATATAGCAACGCCTCCACCAATCCTAAGGAAGCGATCTGCCCCGAAGAGATTGAAACCTCTGAGAGAAAAAGCGTGGTCATTAACGCCAGGGTCAAACCATGTCTCGGAAACACAAATGATATCAATCATACTCTTCTCAAAAATTAATTTAAATTCTTCAAACTTATTCACAAGACTTTGGGGATTAATGATATATCACATGCAAACCTTGATGTCTTTTACACAATATGTTCAGTAATATATTAGTACTTTCATTCATGCTGCTGAGATTTCTGTCAAGGATGTTCATGATGTGAGACAGTATGGAAGGAAAAGATCAAGTAAGGACAATATGTATTGGAGGAAAAGAGATAGAGACAGTGATTAAAGAGAACTGAAATAATTCCTTTACAAGCGGAGAGAAAAAGAGAAATAGCAAATATGGTACAGAGAGAGTAATTTATTAAGCAAGTACTACACTAGAAAAACAACGTGAAATAAATATTTAATGTGAGATCGATTTCAAAATTAGCTGTTTGTTGCTTATGTTGCATGTTGTTCACCAGTCCTCGGTCCAACTATATTTATGAGGTCACTCGTGCTGCGAATCAGGATGGACGGTTGCTCGGGTGTTTTCGTCACCTGAACTTGTCCATTATATGTGTAGACGGAAGATAAGGGACACTTATTCTTATATTTTAGAGCTTCTCTCTGTAACTGGTAATTGCTTTTTGTCAGGCTGTCATTAACGTAGAAAGTTTTTGATGAATTGAATCCAACATTGTGTAGTCTTACTGGACTTTTCTTGCTTCTACGATACTCAGCCACCGCTCTCATCAACTTTTGCTTCTCTAGCTTGTCCGCTAGCTTTAGTATGATGCTAGTAGCATCGCCAGGTTGTAAGGTGTTCGACGGGCGTGGCTTAGCACGGAAAATCATCTTCAGCTTAGGAGGTTGAATGCTGATTGTGGAGCATATGTTGTTGTAAAGACTCTCCAGATTCTCTCCAGCACTTTCGGGTACCCCAAAAATAACTGCATCAGAGCATATTTTTTCTCTTTCTATTGCGTCCACTAGAAGCCCCAGTCGCGCAACATCTTGGCGATTCTTCTTAATTTTCTGCTCCAGCACCTCTCTAGTTTCATCGTTTTGCCCGACGTAAGGTATGCCTGTCGTACTAAGCGGCTAAAATCCCTGAGCTTGAGTATTTGGTTTACGATGCGTCCCTACTCCGAGCAAATAATCCAGCATATAGAATAAAAATATGGCGGCCAGTCCCTGGGATGTAATGGCTTCCTACTGGTAGCTTGACCAGAAGCTATGTATTCTAGTTCCACGGGAAGATCAGGATTGCCCCTGAGACCCGCATAGGCCTCAGCCTGATCACTTGAGGTTTGCACCCAAGTGGTGGCTCTGGCTGACCACCCATGACGGGGGAAGCGGATTTATTATACTTGCATGGCTTGGAGTCAATCAAAGGAGACCCCTTCAACTGCGCCAACTACCGAGGGATACGTCTGCTCAACATCGTCCACAAGATCCTGTCCGCCGTTTTGTGCGAGCGCCTGAAACCATTCGTCGACAACCTGGTCGGTCCTTATCAGTGCGGTTTCAGGCCGGGGAAGTCCACTATCGACCAAATCTTCACATTACAGCAGATCCTGGAAAAAACCCAAGAAATGCATGTCGACACACACCACCTATTCGTTGAATTGCCGTCAGCTCCACAAATCGTCTGCCTCTCGACACAACCAGGTGCCTCTACACACGCCACTTCTATTCATGGCTTAAACTGAAAAGATAACGATTCACAGTAGACTGCTCGTGGAGGGGTAAGCTAAACACCCTTCCTTTCCGGTGCCATGCATGCCTGCGAGTCATGAAGTCATGAAGAGGGAAAATCTAAAGAATCCTAAATCACACATAATTCTGAAAGCACTCTCGCCCCATACAACTCTGAACCACAAGCACCTTCTGCCTCGACTTGAGTCATTCAGTGTGGGGAGACTGCCTCTCGAGAGCATGAATGTGCACATGAAGTGCGCTTACTTCGTTCTGAGTGAGAAATTAATTAAACGCCAGAATCCGATCTGAAACATGCCACCTTCGAGGTTAATGCCACAAAGTCACACCAGTGAACCGAACGGCATCCAGGCATGCGGATGTGGAAAGTTGAACTCTTCAAAACTAGATGTAATCACTTGCAACTGGATTCTATCGAGGTATTGACTCATTGTTTGCGTTTGCCCACAACTGCAGTTCGACGAACAGGGGAGCTCTCTTAATGTGGGTGTGGGTGTGTGTGACTTTCGGAATGGAATTGATTTCCTGGAACTTTTAGTTCGACTGCAACAGGCACACGTCCTGTAGACCTGTCGGAACGAATTCAAATGGAGAGCATTGGGAAAATGTTCTGCTTTTCAATTTCTAGCTGCCTGTTACAGTTTTGTAAATGGAAACTTATCAAGGGAACTTTGAGAACGAATGGCGTTTCTTGAGGCAAACATTTGGTTTGGTGTGCTTTTTAGAGTAAATGGGGCTTGTAGCAAGGCATTGTCACCAGAAGATATTCATCTTATGACAGTTATGCTGCCCTTCCGGGCCAGACGGGACCATATATCCGACAGGGTGGCACCAAGAGTTAGCTCTGCAAACAGAACCTGGACCACCACCAGCAGGGAATGCCTGGGGCTTCTTATGGACACTCACTTTCCAGGCAGCTACGATAGGATTGACTTTACCAACACAGAGAGTAATAACCCCTATACCTCTTGCAGCCCGCTCAGAGTGAAGATCGACAGCGTCATTAACTCCTTTAAACCTTACAAAATGGCAGGACCAGACGACATCTACCCTGCGGAGCTTCAACAGGTTCTGTCTGTCTTGATCTAGGACTCGTACCTCACCTAGACTCTGGCCACTGTTGTCTTTACACCGAATTCAGGGAAGACCTCTCACGTTAATGCGAAGGATCTAAGACCAATTAGTCTATCATCCTTCTTACTCAAAACTCTTGAGACTCGACTTACACATCAGTATCACCGTCGCGATGGACAAAATGTCGACCTGCCAACATGCTTACAACAAGGGATATCTCCTGAAACAGTCCTTCACTCGGTTGTTGGTTTAAAGATAAATCCCTCGGCCTCGAGCAGGGGGAATTTGCCCTAAATTTTAAGAAAAGTCGAACCCCTGCAATAACCTCAGCACTCAAGGGCTCAGCATCTAAAAGTCCCTAGTGACTTTCATTCACAAACTTCTCATAATTAGAGCATTCAGCTCGAAGCTTGGTGATGCCACAATGTGTAGAGCGGTCAATGGAGGAACTCCACAAGCTCTCTCCTCTCCTATGGAACGTAGTAGTGAGTGCACTCCTACTTAAATTGGAAAGGACAAGGTGCAAGGTCATCATGGTGCCATCATGGCCTCCAGGAAATTCACATCCATGATCAGGCTAGGCCATGTAGAGCTTATGGACAACTCAGCTCCGGCCCGAAGAGTCTTCGACTCCGAACCCGTGGGACAACGCAACAGAGGACGCCCGTGTTAAAGGCGGCGCACCCAGGTGGAGAAGGACCTCAACCAACTTGGCTTGCGACACTGGAGACAGCTAGCTGGAGAGGCTTGTTGGTTGAGGCCCAGGTCCATCCCGGACTGTAGCGCCAAATAAAGAAGAAGAATGGTATCATGCCCCGTTCCATTGCTTCAGAGCTCAGAGAATGACTATCTTTTTCAAAACCTTGCTTATGCGGGGAAGAAGACTGATCGACTGAAGATTTGTCGGAATGGACTTATCTTTGTCCCCTTTAGGGATCGGTTGAACCACAGCTGTTTTCCAGTGCACCGGGTAATGTGCATTACTCAGCGCATTGTTGAACAAAGTTGTGTAAATTCGGACCGCTTCGGGGGGAAATATGGCGAAGCACAATATTCGGTATTCTATCGATTCCCACTGACTTTTTCTTCTTCAGAGAGTGGAAGATACCCTGGTGATCTTCTTAAGAAATGAAGATGTGATTTCCATCATTGCCGATGGCCCTATGCCATGTTCTCGTCATTGAACCCGGTGAAACCTGGATTCTCTGATCGCCACTGATTTATCTCATTGCGGAGATAGAAGTGGTGAGCTAGCGATAGAAGCGCAGACCTAGGAACACCACTACCATCGGAAGAACTAAATCTAGTGACGCTACACCCTGAACACAATAGTGAAAGAATAAGACACGACTAGGTTTGGTTCAATGACCCTGATTTGCCTGTAGTCACACCGACGATTACCGATATACTGTCCCTCAGTAGCCTGTGACGCGGATTTATATACCCGCGTGCATCTGATGCCACAATGGTGTTCTGAAACTGGGCTTAATCCTTTATAGCCTTTGGGCCTAACAATGTATAATATCCCCTTTAACTGTAAAAGAGCAAGCTTTGAAAGAAGAGTCCGAGAAGAAGGTGTTAACATTCAACCCAGTCCCCCTTCGGAAATGGTCACGTATACGACTGAGTTGCCTAAACGACAAAAAAAAACTATGATTTCCTGTTTATTTTCCACATTTTCTCATCCAGTCGCGCCATAACAACTCTCGAACCGAAAAATCCCCTCAACATCTTCACAAATAGCCTTTCATTTTATCTCGACTGAAATGTCTGAATGACATCTCAGTCAAATCCATCGGAACACATTTGTTCTCACTCAACCACCAGCGGCCTTCAGCCGATGAATCCAGAAAATCCCTAATGAGGTGACTTTCTTCTTGTCAAAGTTTCTCCCCCGACGAACACGCAGCAGTTCACTTTGCAGGATATTTATGAATGTAATCACCTTACGGTACACGAAGCACAGCCACCGACGAAGACAATTTACAGAAAGTTTGCACAGCGCGCCAACACCTCCGGTGGTGGCATCCCCTGGTCTGCCCACAAAAGCCCTCAATAAATGAAACCGCAAACTTTTTTGAATTCCTACTTGTCTCCCGTCGCCGATACCTCATTCTGATTGTGTGTTGTTCTCGTGTGTCGTGGGTGATGGGGTAAGCAAAGAAAGGATTACGCCCACTCAGCCAGAACGTGTTGACTGAAACGCCACAACCGTCGCCATTATATTAAGTGAGTCAGCAGTAACACGGCCTCAGCTGTGGGGAGGCATAATCAGATTTTGGCTTTCGTCCTTATGGCGCGTTTTTGCTTGTGTCCTTGCAGGCACTCTCACCCGACGACTACCGATCCGTGATGAAGACCGTCGAAAATGCGATTCTCTCCACGGACTTGGCGATGTACTTCAAAAAGCGAAACAGTTTCCTGGAATTAGTCGAGAATGGGGAGTTCGACTGGCAGAGCGAGGAGAAGAAGGAACGTAAGTACGACTGCCGTGGGGATTGTGGATGCGGTGACATTCATCTTGAATTGCTTTCGTTTTTCTTATTTCTCTTCAATTTCAGTGCTCTGTGGGATGATGATGACCGCCTGTGATGTGAGCGCGATTGCTAAACCTTGGGAAGTCCAGCACAGGGTCGCAAAGCTGGTCGCCGACGAGTTCTTCGATCAGGGAGACTTGGAGAAGCTGCAGCTGAACACTCAACCGGTTGCGATGATGGATAGGTAAGCACTCTTTTTATGCGGTTGTTTGACATGAGAGCGGTTTTTACTGAAGTCAGGGGTGTTGATCGAACCCAAGGTCCACCATAAAAAGGGCATGTTATTGAGCGACCAGTTAAGAACAATGGGAAAAGGAATTGAAATAAAACAACAACGGGGTGAGACATGGAACTGATTCTGGCTTTATGTTGAAGCTACATTCATGCCATTGTGTATGGAATAGCACATCATTTAAATGGCAGTCTCTGCTTCGCCGAGAGTGCTTCAAATGGTCGGTGCAAATTTCACGGTTAAATATTCTAGCGAATAGCGTCTCGAATGTTAGCCTTGTCGCCAAGTGGTTGGCTTGTTACCAAAGACCAGTGATCAAAGCCAACCATGCGTAAGCCAAAGACATCATTGCCTAACTTATTTTATTCAAGATTAGAAGAGACCCGCTTTAAATTTGGAGTGTATCCCTGTAGTGTCGACTTACCAGTACGTCTGCATTTGCCGGTGGTCAGACCACAACTGCCCTGAGACGAGAAAGTGAATGCACACAAGAGTAAGACAACAAATACAGGAGCTAAGATGCTTGTCATAAGCCTTGTGACATAACGGAGAGTAGACGACGAATTCGACGAGGATGGCATGCCGGTTGCGGCCTCCTCGTTCGCCTGCATCGTGTGAATGGCGACAAGGAATTTGTATTCCCATCCCATCCCAGAATAGGGAATGAATGTCCTTGTGCCTTATATCGTTATGCAGCGATTCAACGGTGTCAAATCAACAACACCGGTTGCCACACCCAAGCAGTACGGTGAGTTTGCTATTGCGCTGGTGGCAGTTTCAGACTCTCCACCGCCACCTCCACCTCCTGCCGATGCACCTTTGTTCGGATTCCTTGGGTTTGAGTCTTGGAATGTATCTTCCTCTTCCGCCTCTACCCGCAACTTCAATGCAATGTCGTGAACCGTATCTAATAGCGCTGGTGAAGTGCGGCTCAGCGCTAAGACAATCTAGATGGAGTTCGGTGTGCGTAGCTCGCCGCTAATTGGAGCACGTTCCATGGCCAAAAAGCCATTGACACGCTTCATGCCAAAGTCAAAGTCTGCCTTAAGTGAAAGTGTTGATTGAGATCGACTATCGCTTCCGGCTCCAAATCTTCCTGCTGCTCCTCCGGCGCTGCCATGTCCCAACAGTCGCTAGAACATCGCCCGATACGGCAACCAGCGTCGCTGCTGAACGTCGAGTCCTAGAGTGCCGAAAGTACTAAGCGTGTACCTAGCCGCCTGGGCCGCCACTATACAGCGGATAGGCCTGCTGCAATGATGATGTACAGCTAATGGATATCATTGGATGCACTGTCTGGATAGCTGGGCAAGAATGATGTAAGTGTTCGATGGTAGGGCGTCTCAAGTTCCTTGTTAGTGGGTGAGAAGTAGAGCGACGGGAGCTCCAGCTTGATGAGCGAAGGCTTCAGATGAAGGAAGTGATGACGAGCTTCGTAGACTTCAACTATGAATTTTTTAACGCCCTTGATGATGACAGCCATTGAGCTGCTTCTGCCGCAGAGAGATGAAGACTCCGTACTTGGTGCTGAGGTATATGATCTCCTGGGATCGCTTTGATTGTCGGGAAAGTCAAAAATGAGTGCGATTGGTAGGCTACCCACCTGTTGCTGTCTGACCACATGGGATCGCCTGATTGGCTTCACATTTGCGTCACACAATTCAGGAAACCTTATCTCGGTTCATATTTTTCAAATCGTGCTCGTAGCTCCTGAGAAAAAGGGAAACAAACAAACTCTACATGCTTACATTCAAGGTAGTCGACAAAGTCTCTTCGTATTTCTAATCAAACTTCAACTCATTTTTTTAAATTTAAAATTAACTTTATTGAACCAAATATGTGCCATTTTGGTCGACCACCTTTTGCCAGTTTTTCCGCTAGAGACATTATTCTTTAGTGTAAGACTTCTGGCTAGGCCATGTTGAGCGTATGGACAACTCAGCTCCGGCCCGGAGAGTCTTCGACTCCGAACCCGTGGGACAACGCAACAGAGGACGCCCGCGTTTAAGGTGGCGCACCCGGGTGGAGAAGGACCTCAACCAACTTGGCGTGCGACACTGGAGACAGCTAGCCAGAGACCGTGCTAGCTGGAGAGGCTTGTTGGTTGAGACCCAGGTCCACCCCGGACTGTAGCGCCAAATTCTGTGGTTTCTCGGCGAAAAACTGCGACGAGTAATTTTCACAGGCTTCTCTTGAAGTCAACTTTACCCCATTAAGGGAGTTCTGCATTGACCGAAACAAATGGTAGCCCGATGGTGCAAGGTCAGGGCTATATGATGGATGCATCAAAACTTCCCACCCAAGCTCTCCCAGTTTTTGCCGAGTCGTCAAAGATGTGTGTGGTCTACCATTGTCCTGATGGAAAACTAAGCCCTTTCTGTTGATCAGTTCTGGCCGTTTTTTTCGATTGCTTGCTTCAATCTCATCAGTTGTTGACAGTAAAGTGTGGAATCAATCGTTCGACCAGGCTGGAGCAGCTCATAGCGGATGATTCCTTCCCAATCCCACCAAACACTCAGCATAACCTTTCGAAGCGGCAATCCTGGCTTCACCACGCTTGCACCATGATCTTTTTCGCACATTATGGTCGTATTTGATTCACTTATCGTCTCCCGTTACCATTCGATTCAGAAATGGTTGGATTTCATTTCGTTTCAGCAAAGAATCGCAGATGTTAATTCGGTCCATTAAATTTTGCACAGACAATTCATGTGGCACCCGAACATCCATCTTTTTGTAGCAAGCCTTTTTTAAATGGTTCAAAACTGTTTGATGATGAATGTTTAGTTCATGTCATGGCTGCTTATGTGACGGTCCTGGTCAATCTTTTCCATAATTTCATCGACTTTTTCAACGATAGGTCGACCAGAGCGAGGTGCATCTTTCACATCGTAATTTCCAGAACGGAAGCGAGCGAACCATTGTTGTGCTACACGAACTGATACAGCATCGTCTCCGTAAACTTCACAAATTTCATTGGTGGCTTGGGTGGCATTCTTCCCCTTTTTTATACAAAAATTTCAAAATACAGCGAATTTCTTCATTATTTTCACTCCTTTTTGAACAGCTGTAACTTCTTTTCAACTTCTCCGAATTCAATTTGTTTTTTGTTTAAAATGTCACTTTTCCAACACCAGATGGTATGACACAATGTGATTGGCAGCACTGGAGATAGACGACTCCAACGACATCTATTGACAAAATACGAAAAGACTTTTTCGATTACCTAATATTGACCTATCGTCATTTGACTTCAGCACCCCCTGGTGGTATTTTTTATTACCTCATTTCCGAACCCAAATTCTAACAGCTCTTTCGCTCGAAGCAATTTGTATGGACATTTAAAATTCGGTGCAGATCTATATTTGTTAAAACTGATATAAAATAATTGATTTTGAATAAGTCTGCCAGTTTTGTTATTAGTGCTTGTCAAGTTCTTGGAAGTGATATTTTACTTGGAATCGCATAATGAAAAATGTAAACAAACCACTTATGTACCCGTAACTATTCATTGTGCATCCTCAACAACAATTTCATGTCAAACTGGTGCTTTATTTACACTTTTCAAAGCGGCATTCCTCAAAAACTGTCACAAATAGACACTTGACAACACCTTTAATCAAAACTCCTTTAACTCGGCATTAAAACATTTATTAGAATAAGATATATTTATTTTCTATTTTTTCTAATTTTTTTAATTGCCCACTACATTTCGCCATTTGTACGTAAATTCCTACCCCAGTTCTGACAGCTCAGAATCCATCACGTGTACATGGTACCAAAATTATCCGCAAGAAGTATAAGTCGATCGGTCAATTAGTATTGATAAGAGAGTTATGTACGTTCTATTTCCGGTCGGTACGACCTAAAATAATTTCCACGGTCCCACCTCTTTCGACTCACTGACAATGCTCACAGAGAAGCTCTAGTAAAAGCTTCTCAAACTTGGCCGTTCGGATTCGGCATAAGACTGTAGGTCCCTTCCAATCGTGAGAGAACAATAGCACTCACACCACGAGTGGTTGCTGAAAAGCTGGGCCCTGGCCCTATACGGACATTAGCGCCACCCATATTATTCTATATTATAGATTAGAGTCTATTCTTGCACGAACTTCTCCAGCGTGATGCTATAAAAGCCACAGGACAGCGCCTCGCCTTATCTAGAATCTTCTATGCCGTAATTCTGCTCACTCTTACGAGTTTGGCAGGAATGTCAAAACTATGGGCTTTTATAGCTCATCTCTACCCTGCTCTGAAATCTAAGAATAGGTTGTGGGTGTCGATTTGCATTTCTTGCGTCTTGTCCAGGATCTGCCGTAGTGTGAAAATCTAGTCGATGGTGGACTTCTCTGGCCTGAAGCCACACTAATATGGACTTATCAGATTGTTTATAAACGGCTTCAGGCGAGTACACAAAACGGCAGACAAGATCTTGTAAGCGATGTTCAGGAGCCTTATCACAGTCAAAGGGGTCTCCTTTCTTGTGGATCGGGCAAACGATACTGAGATTCCACTCATCGGGCATGCTTTGCTCTGACCATATTTTACAGATGAGCTGGTGCATGCGCCCAACCAGATCATCTACAGCTGCCTTAAAGATGTCAGCGGACAGTCCATCCGCACCGGCAGCTTTGTTAGACTTTGGTCTTGACATTGCTATCTTGACCTCGTCTAAGTCGGAGGGACGGCATTCTCGTCGATCATCGTTCATATTGAGTCTGCAGAAATGGTTCTTCCAAATTCTCAATATCGACTGCGACTGTACTACTAGTTGTCCATTCTCGTCCCGCTAGGCTTCTGTCCGAACCTTATATCCCCTTGATAACTGTTTCACCCTTTGGTAGAACTTTCGGATATCATCCCTGCCGTAGCACCTCTCCATCTCGTGCTCTGTCATCTTTCTCCTGAGAAGTCGGGTCTCTTCCCTTCGTGTCTGTTGGTAGAGCTCACGAACAGCTCTCGTTGCTCGCGGAGGCTTCCAGCTTCGCTGCATGTGCCAGCCTACACTCGTTGTCAAACCATGGGTTTTTTCTAGGTGGTGGCTTAGTCTTATTTGACACTGCTCGCTATGAAGGCAAAGTTTTCTTCATTTCGAACTTGTCTCTGTCTGATTGGTGGCTTAATGTCCAAAAGAGTGCACTGGATGCTAAATCATTTCAATGAAGCGATGAAGCCGTGATGACAACCGGCCTCACGATAAAATTTATTAAATCTTAACCGAAATTTCGATACATTTTCTTAGCAATTTCCGCACGTTCGACAAGAGTGAAATGATGTACCATCGAAATGAAAGGTCCGACCTTGCTGAATATTTGGTCAGTTGTCGGAAGTCAATTGTAGCTTGGCAGCTGGTGAAACGTAGAATTTGAAAAACTAACTGACCACCCTTATTTTAAGGATCCTGGGCTTACGATACGCGTTCAATGCTTGAGGAGGGTAGACTAGACAGAAAGAAAGACCAGAATCCTCTGAGAAGTCACTTAGTAGTCACTGAAAATTCAGTGTTGTTGCGAGTCATATCACAGAGCCGGTCTCACCTCACCTTCACCAATGATCGGTGTCCCCTTTCAACATTCCCTCCATGGACGAGAGGAGTTCCAAATCTCTGAACCCCCCGCCCAGCCGAATATGTCCTTCAAACCCTGTATCCTCCCATAAATCCTCGCTAAACACTGACCACCGTCACCAATCTCCTGGACGGTCTCTTACCCTCTCATTGACTTTCCTAAAAAAACTTATTTCTACTGACAAATGTTTTTTGTTCACCCGATTTAATCATCATCCATTCAATTCCATTCACCACACCACAGGGAGCGCAAGGACGAGCTACCAAAAATGCAAGTGGGCTTCATCGATGTCATTTGCTTACCACTGTACCGAGTGCTGTGCGACACGTTCCCGTGGATAACGCCACTGTACGAGGGCACACTCGAGAACCGACGTAACTGGCAGGACCTTGCCGAGAAGGTGGAGATGGGCTTAACTTGGATCGATCACGACACCATCGACAAGCCGGTGGAGGAGTTCGCAGGTAAATGGAAAAACTTTTTCCACTATCCCCCTTGTCAGATGCAAGGATGAGGATAAATTGAAAACTTTCACCTCCTGCTCCCATTTAACCTTTTCTCTCTTGTTCTCTTTGTTGTTGTCTTTCCATGCAGCTTGCAAGGAGGAGGAAATCAAGGACATTGAGTTCACGGTTACCACGCTGAACTGTCAGCATGCGAGCGGTGGCGAGGCAGCTGACATGCCCACACCCGAACATCGTGGATCCAGATTTAGCAGCATGAAGAAGACCGGAGCCCTGGGCAAGGTGGTGCGGTCGAAACTGAGCAAAACCCTGTACAACAGCATGGACGGTGTGAAGCCGAAGACGCCGCTTAAGCCGCTGCTGGACGCTCACACCCTGGAGCCGACCCGGGAGTCGAAGATGTCGCCGCAGGACACAACGGAATTAGACAAGAGCCCCACCAGTCCGCAGTCGTCATCCCAGTTGCCGGATAAGTTGAAGAAGCGCTCAAAGCTGTGCGCGCTCTTGTGACGAAAGCCATCCAATTAGAATTTGGACAGCCCCTCCTCGGGAGCGACCAACTGATGGTTAGCCGCCCTGAGGAGGGCCTGTCCAAGTTCTAATTGGTTCTAGTCTTGGGATCTTGGGAGGAGGCGTACGATAATTTGAGCCGCAAACTGTCATCATGATTAGCAGCGTTCCCCCCGTTTTCATGTCATCCTGTGCACACAACTCAATTTTGTTTCCGTCCTTTTTGCAGTGTGTCTAGGTCTCGGTTTATTCTAACGATGCATCTCTTTCGCAAGACGTACGCCTTCGCAGGATATTTATTTGCACAAGTAGGAGACTCGAGGACACGTGGTTGGAGGTGAAGATACTGTCGTTCTTTCGGGGGTGTACTCACGCTTGTAGATTCTGTTTTTAGCGACGAAGCGGTAAAATGTCCTCTTTCGATTGGTATTTTACATTTTTGAGCTCTTTAAGGCTTCCATCTTGTCGTACACACCCTCGTCCGACTTAAATTTAATTTGTTTGTAATTGGGAGAAATAGTGACTGCTCTTCCAATGATGTTGCACCACTAATCGAAAACTCTCGAGGCCCTCAGGGACAAGCAAAGCTCGACTCTTTAAAATGGCGCCCGACGGTTGTCCACATCCAATGCGACACCCGTTCTCGGGGCCCTCAGGGACAAGTAAAAACTCGATTCCTTAAAATTGCGCCCCCCGGTTGTGCACATCCAATGCGACACCCGTTCTCAGGGCCCTCAGGGACAAGTAAAAACTCGATTCTTTAAAATGGCGCCCGATGTTTGTCCACATCCAATGCGACACCCGTTCTCGGGGCCCTCAGGGACAAGTAAAAACTCGATTCTTTAACATGGCGCCCCCCGGTTGTCCACATCCAGTGCGACACCCGTTCTCGGGGCCCTCAGGGACAAGTAAAGACTCGATTCTTTAAAATGGCGCCCGATGTTTGTCCACATCCAATGTGACTCCTGCTCCCTTCTTTGAGCTATTGTCCCAATATCTTGCACTTTTTTAAAAGTTTGTTCGCAGGACCAAAGTTCTTGAACTGCCCTCAGATACAATTGAAAATTCCCCGTTTTGAAGAAGCACCCCCCATAAATTGCAAAAATTATACGCTTCTTTACGGGGGCCAGAATTTTACATGGATAATTCCAAACTCGTTTTCTTAACCTGGCGCCCGAGGTTTGTGTTCCTGTTACACGACTTGTCCTCTCCGGGATATCAGGGTCAAGCGAAAACTGGTTTCTGTAATCTAGCGGCCAACGTTGGTTCACCTTCTGTTGGACATCTCATCTCGGCAGTCTCAGGGATATGTAAAAACTCGTTTCCTTGAATTGGCGCCCAACGTTGGTTCACCTACATTCGGACGTTTGCTATCGGCATTGAAAAAACTTACTTTTTGGAACTGGCGCCAACCGTTTATGCACTTACTTACGGCGTCTGTTTCCTGGGACATGACAGAGCTCATTTAATTGAGATTGGGACCGACGACTATGCTCCTGTTTCACGGCATCTTTTCTCGCCTCTTTCAGAGTCAAGCCAGGACTGGTGTCTGTAATCTAGCGACCAACCTCCTATCGAATATCTCATCTCGGAAATCTCAAGGATATGTAAAAACTCGTTTCCTTGAACTGGCGCCCAACGTTGGTGCACCTTCTTTCTGACGTCTGCTCAGGGACTTGGAAGTACTTACTTCTTTGAACTGGCGCCTGACGATTATACTCTTATTTTCGAGATCTGATTCCGGGAACATGACTCCCTTCAGGGACGTGACAGAACTCGAGCTGGCGCCCGAATCTTTCTTTTGGGCAGCACCCATTTTACGGCTCCTCGTAGGATGCCATTTTAACTGCTGTTAGGAACAAGCAAAAACTGATTCATTTCAACAAACATCCAATGTTGATGAAACTCCTATACGACATCTGCTCTCGGCCCACTGAGGGGCACGTAAAAGCTTTTCTTCTCGTGATTTTTTCTAAATTTGTTTCTGGAAACTGGCGCCCGACGCGAGGTCTGTTCTCGAAGTCAAATGAGTGTCTCTAGGTTAATTTTTTTGGTTTCTCAAGCGAATGCATCAGACATGATAAGATTTCTATGATTACCTTTTTTTCCCTCTTCCCATGACGAGTTGAGGCACAACCGTCTTTAATTAAATAAGAGCCATTTGCGAGGAACCAGCGGTTTTGGATCAGTTTTGGCCCCTGTTTCCTTTTTTTTCATCCAAATGATTTCTGAACCAAGCCCCTTTTTTCCTATTTGAGACAGGAATCTTTCCAAGTCCAACATTTCGTCGAACGTCAGTGGAGCTTTCTTACAGGAGTTCATAGCTTAAGGTGCCGGCAAACATTCGTTTGAATTTGGATTCCTCAGTTCGGCCTGTCGACACAAATGTTCAGTTGGTTCATCGTGTCGGTGACTTAATTGATGAACTGTTTGTTTATATTCATGGAAAGATCCGAGAGCTGAAACTGTATGGAAAGTAAGTTCGATCTGTAGACGTAAGTTAGATTATGCTGGTCGGTGGGTAAACTGGCGTGTGCCACGTTCCACTGTGTGTCCATTGTGTTCGACTAGAGTATCGTATTTCTCCGTGTCTAAACTTTAATACCCCGGCAAAGAATATCCTGAACGGCTTGATAGAAATACCCTCACAGTGTTCTGTGTCTCAATTGAAGGGGGGTGTCTGTAGCAAAGGTAGTAAGGGGCGTCCTAGTTCCATGTTCATGCAACTTCTCAGCAACTTTTCATCGCTCTGCAATCTGGAATCTGTTGAATTTGTTTAAGATGTCTTAAGAAGGCTATCTCATCACCGTCCTAAACCAATGCATCATCCCGAAACAAACCTAAACAGAGACACATTTTCCACTAAAGGGATCGCGTGGGCAAAGTACGCACAAGTGATGTCTAGGGCTCTCAGCGCGTAACTTTTCAGATGACTATCGTCATGTCGATTGACTTCGGCGATATCCTCGATGATTTGCTTCACGTAAGACCACTCACTTAAAACGACTAGATGGCGCAGTGGGTTAAGTGCCTGCCCCTGGTTAGCGGGGTCCCCGGTTCGAATCCCAGTGAAAGCAAAGTTAATACGCTTTTATACGTTACCATTTGCCATTGGGATCAAATTAAATTCAACTGGAGTAGTCAATCACTAGTAGCAGTCTGACTATGGGTATTACAATGGACAACAACATGGTCTAAGTGTGACTGTCAATTCACTAGCAGCCCTCCTAGCTAACCTTACCTAAGACCGTCACTATCGTCTCGCTTATCGTTTATTTTTCACATAGTTTGAGTGCTCTGAAAATAATGTCTCTCACGTAAAAATGACGTCTGTGCTCTCAGTCCCCTCAAATTTCATTCTCATTTCAGTTTGCCCACAAAACTAATACAAATCCGACCTGTCACTCTAAAGTCTAAAGCACAAATGAAGTATTACAGAGATAGTCTTCACAGCTGATTGCCCCCTAGTCCATCGACGAATTTGAGTGCCTTTATGGAAGATATTCATGAATTTTTGACGGTTATTCACGAAATAACGTAAATGCTGTCCTCTGATTGGTCAATTTGGCTTATGAACTCTTTATTAAAAACAGTTGTCAAAAATCTTAAGGGGAAAGAGAGGGAGAAGTCGCGCATCTCTGTAATACTTCATTTCTGGTCTAAAGTCGTCTCAAAAGACAACATGTGTGTACAAAAATAAGTCATCATCGTCATCGGATCGCCAAAAATCAGTCGTCGAGACGATAGTTGCTGACGGTTCTTAAGTTACGCCAAGCAGGTGCACCGATATCCTTCAAACGTTATCCTTTTTGAATGCTTCCATGAATGGAAGATTTCGTTGAAACGCTAACGAGGGAAGATTGTCGGCTTACGAGATGAAAGCCCAGGCCACCGGGTCCTTCGCCATCGGCTCTTACTCTTTAGAAGCTATGCCCAAGTGCAACCAGGTGCATTTTAGAACTTGGCCAATCACCTCGTCCTGGTTCTACCAAGTGGTCGCTTATCTGATTCTTTAAAGCCACGCCTCGGAAGTCGTGATGATGGGTTTCTTTTGTCCAAAAACATAAAAAGCATAGCAATTTTTGTTCGAAGTAGGAGCTGCACATCATTGACCTCCTCGCGTACGGCCGATGTGAAATATTCCCCACCTCGGCCGTGCTGGAACATCCAGTCCATATGTAGAGTAAAATGTGACAGGGCGTACCCTTGATGAGGTCCACCGGCCACGGGGAATAGGGTTGGCTTAGTAGCGTGTACCCGAACATAGCTGGTACAGTTTGTGAGACTGTGTGTCCTTCAAAAGCGGACAATCAAGGACATTTTCGAAATCTACAAGTCAGCTGTAGTTCGGTTTGGGCCGTATGAGTAATCCACATCATCCGCGAAAGCAGTCACCTTACCCTTAAAAACCTGTACTAAAAGTGAAACAAAACTGGCCCTAAAACTGACCCTTGAGGAACTCCTACAGTCAACCTCGTTACATCCAACTTCACTCTTGGGTGAACTGTGAAGGGTGAACAAGAATCCACCAAAACCTGGAACTTTCTATGTTTTTTTTCTAGGAATGGTTATGCATATTGAAGGCGTCGTTATTTGGTATCCAGGCTGGAGAGTGTACTTGTCAAATCTTTAAAAAGAGCGTCTTGGTACGGGAAAACTTATGAGAATACTATCCATTCTAACAGCTTCAACAGTTGGGGCATGGACTAAATGGTCTTCGAAAGAGGAACATCTACCCCATACTCCTCCAGGGTTTAGCTCCAGAAACTCGGTCGCATTCCTGTTCCAAATCTAGATCGGTTGCCTTCTCGAGTAACAGTCTTAGAGTTAGGTCAGTGTTTGGGGACGAAATACCAACCCATCCTGGTCTCGATCATAAGACTAAAACGCCCCTCCAACACCTTAGCGTAGACTTTCCCAGAGGGCCTTAAACGGGGCGTTCCCCTGTAGTTGAATAATGTCACAAAAAAATTAGAACAAATTCAAAACAAGCTCAAAATTCTTCACCTTCCACCACGTCACTTGGTCCCTCAATCAGACTTGATAAAAAAAAAAAGAAACACACACAAAACCAAATCAAAATAACTCTTAAATCAAAAAAAGAAGCAATTTTCTCAAGAATAGCAAAATAAAGTCAAGAAGAAACGTTTGTAAAATTTCCACAAAATCAATGGAATATGCAAACAAAAAACGTAGTCAAATAGGAAACTCATTATTATCGTTAAATAATTTATGTTACTCAGTAAGTGAATGTCAAAAAATGTGATCTATTTAAGGTCGAGTAGGACGTCTGTGTGCCACTCAAATAATGCAGATATCCAAAAAAAAAAATAAAAAAATA
This sequence comes from Eristalis intricaria, assembly GCA_964034865.1. Classification (NCBI taxonomy): domain Eukaryota; kingdom Metazoa; phylum Arthropoda; class Insecta; order Diptera; family Syrphidae; genus Eristalis; species Eristalis intricaria. The sequence continues at coordinate 108,494,186 of OZ035873.1, read as the reverse complement.
TTTAAGCACACCAAATCCACAAATCAAAAGAAACACACAATTAATCTAGCATTTAAGTGAAAGAAAGAAATTACAAAGAACTCAACTCTATCTAAGTCATAAAATATTTGCTACAAGCTACAACTAAATAGTCACTAAGTATAGAACTAGAGTAAAACTGCTAGACAAAGTTATTTCGCTGATGTTGATCGTGTGTAGCTAAGCTTGAGTAGAGATCGAAGTCAAATCAAATAAACTCTTCACACACAATGAACTTAATATTCGAACACAAAGAAACACTTGTACTGTCTCACATTAAAATAAAAAAATAAAAACAAACACAAAAAATGTTTAACTGTAGTATATTTAAATGTAAACCATAATTACATTCATACAATCAATCTTTATATGCAATTCTGTGAGATAAATAAATATGTAAACATTTCCAAGTAGAGATTCTAAGCAATAAAAAATTATAAAAAAAAACCAAGTTAAATATAAATTTAATGTACTTACACAATTTCATGTAGTAGATAAATGAAACGAAACAAGCTAAGATTAAGCTTAAAATTAAATTTAAATTCCAATCTAAAACCTTTGAATGTAGTGCAATTTAACGGTAGGCTTGTTCAAACACTTTAGATACTGTACTTCTCTCCTATTTTATATACCAAACTAAAGAGTGTAGAGAATTTCGCAAAGAGAGGGGATTTAAAGATCCCTTCAATCTATTTGTGATTACCTGTTTTTTTTCTTGTTTTGTTTTGTTGAATAAACACACTATCACGTGGACGTGTATGAAATACATAAAATATTTACAAGAACAAAAGTGAAACGATTTAAATCAATGTGCATGTCAATTTATCTCGAATAAAATTTGATCAATGAAATGTTTGCGATGGCTGTTTTATTTTGTGGGCTCCTGGGGGCCTTGTAGGGACTTCACTGTCAAATGAAAACATGATGTTATGTTAAAATTTTAGTTTCGAGCGAAAACAGTGGAAGCTCCTTTTACGGATAACTCTCCAAGGCGGGCGGTCCTCTTGAGAGGATATATATGATTGACTGAAGTTCTATAAATCTTATATTCTTTAGCAGACACTCCCCATGATACACAGAATACAGGGTGTCATACTGTTTATCTGTCAAAACGTGTGACGTCAACTCTATCCCTCGGTGATAACCGCAACTTTGGCATCGCGTAAGGCAGCCGTGTAACCAGATTTGGCTTCGATTGAAGCTTTTTAATTCCTTCTTTCCTCCCTCTTGCTTCGACTGGTGGCCTGATGTACCAGCCACCTGGTCAGCGTCACCCATTTTTTCGAGCACGGCTCGAAAGTAAGTTGTGGGTAAGTGTGTCTATCGACACACTTACCCACAACGCCACAGCGAAACTACGAGCTTCATCTTGGAGTAGTAGTATTCCAAGATCTCTGTGGATGTCGTCGTTTCTGATAGACCTTATTTTGAAAAGTCTGTATTATGTTCAAATTACTTGCTTTGGTACAACCTCAAAGTTGTATGATTATGATTTGCTTGTACACAAGCACTTTGTTGTCAATACTTAGCTTGTTTGTTTTATGTTTCCCAATAAGCCAGTAGGTTAGGTTAGGTTGAGGTGGCTGACTGCCGCGCATACGGACAGCAGAGACAGCCCATTGTGTTACCACGCGGATCATTCCACAAACCAATTAGTGCTTTTAATAAAGCGAAGAAGAGGGCTGATTCTGATGCTTCTCAGTTCAGCCAGATTAACAAAGAAATGGGCCCCAGAAGTCTGAATCTACGGGATGAGAGAGCACTGCAGCTGCATAGCAAGTGCTCAATGGTTTCTTCCTCATCCTCATCCATGCAGTTTCTACAGCAATTATTGTAGGGAAGGCCTAGTCTAGAGGCGTGAGTTCCGATGGTACAATGCCCTGTTAGAACGCTTATAAGAGATCTGAGGTTTGGCCTGCTTATTCTGACCAAGCTAAGCAATTGTTTTAGTTTTCTTGTTAATAAGCCCATATAGACTTTTATATTTCATGTCAAGTTGTGCTCGTTTCTTCTTAACGTGCTGCTTCCACTTGAGTTTCACGTCAAGAGTTATCCCGAGGTATCTCGCTTAATTGCCAGAAGGTATTTGGACACGATTTAGGAAGACTGGCAAGTTATTATATAATAGCTGCGTTTTTTTGCAAGCGTACATATGCTTAATTTTCAATTTGCATGTAAAATACACTAAGAACGCTTAAGTTACTCATCATATCTATCGCCGCTTAAGGAATAAGCGCGGATAAACACAATCGCATTATTTTCTGTGTGTTCATTCCTGAATTTATTCATTCATTGTTTAGGTTGCTGTATGTGGGTTACATCTGCAGGTTTGGTTGATGTATTAGATCATTTGTAATTCTTTCGGCATCAATAAGTATGCAATTTTTGGTATACCCAGAGTGTCTCTGCTATACATTCCATTTAGGTTTCGTAAACGATTCTTTCATGAACACTTGTTTTTCTTTTATAATTATTAAGGGTTTTTTGCTTTTAAACTGATGGTGACAGTCACAAAACGAAGATTGTGACCATCAAAGAGCAACCATCATCTCCACGACTACACCCCTGACTGCTTAGCAAATGTCATAAATGTCGTCGGTGCTGCCAAGATTTTGATGAATCATTAAGCGCTGATTATGATGTAGACGACGGTTCCCTTGCTGCTACCGCTCCTACTGCTGTGTTCGCTGCTGTCACTGTGGCCGCTCTCGCTGATACCAGTCACGTCAGTGCTTAGGTTTTTTTTTCTTCTTCGCTTTCTCTCTCATTATTCGCTGTTTAGTAGAGAGGTCAGAGAACTTGACACAGATGATGGATTTTGACGGAGATCTGTTATTTCCTTCTTTGCTTCGCACTTTCTTCACATAACATCTTTCAATTTTAGTATCGGGCACTTCAACTGACGAAGCCATTTGGAATATTTGTTTGGCCTTGTCGATGCATTTGTATTGTTGACGTTCGGCTTGAAGTTGCTCAGAAGTTGTTGTTGTTGCCAATGGAGTCTGTTCTCTTGTGAGTTAACTAGTGAGTCAGCCCGTAGTTCATTGAGTGAGGTTAGGCAACGATTGTTGATATCCTCTAACTTAAACAATTTCAAATAAATCATCTGAAGAGTGTCGTGTCATTTTCGCTATGATCTTTTGATGTGTCCGATTCAGCTGCTGTTGATTGACCATTGCTGTATGTACGAATTATAGATTTCAAAGAGATGTGCACCCCACAACACTCAAGAGAAAACTTGACTTACTTTTTTTTAGCATGTATGTAACTTATGGTCATGCCACCGCCCCAAACAGTCAATCTTTGTGGATGCTATGATGCTTGGTCGAGCAATTGTGGATTGTGTCCCCAATAAGAGCGATTTTACATTGCCGATGAACCAAAAATATGTCTCGTCCGTTGTCTATGGTCTTCCGCCGTTAATTTGTCCGTCCAATCCTAATTGTCAGGGACTGTGTCAGCTGTAGAGGTTCATTGGTTGAGGCGCAGGTCCACCACAGCCTGTATCCTGTAGCACCAAATAATTGGCGATTGATGACATTGGACAAGTTCCAATTATTCTCCAAGCTTTGTGGACAGGGAAGTGTTGTCCAGAAAGTACACAATTGCGTATTGGAAAACAGCAGATCTTATTCCTTGTGCTTTGGAGAAGGAAAGAAATCCTCATCGGACATGGGCCTGTCTGGGAGGCATGCGAATGGAAGACACACCAGCGATCTCTTTGAGCTAAACAAATTTGTCCATAAGTTGTGTATGCAGTCTCCGCCTTAAACCTTTTGAAGGCGATGAGTATCCTGCTGTAAGTCGTTCGAAATGCACTCATTACACTCAGTGTTTGAAGAGACCTTTTCGAAAATTGTCCTCGTTGAGCTCCCAAACGTTGATGGTCCTCAATCAACTTTTGAAAGCTCAACGAGGACAAGGTCCACCCCGCGCCACCAGAAGACTGTTCTGTTGTAAACTGTCTGAAAGCCCCTTGCCCACAAATAAATAGTAACTCCATTCAATGACAATACAAAATGGTTAAGTTTTATTCAAAGTAAGTAATATCGATTCCATGCGACCCAAGAGGCAGCATTCAGTTCGCACAGACAGTGTTGTCGACGGCCGCACTCACGGACTGCTTCCACACTCTAAAGTTGACCTCATTCGGGTTCAGCTGCGAGTAGATGAATATCGGCATGGAGTTGGTCATGACCCAGATGTAGCCTTCGTTATCGATCTAAGGAAGAGAGTACCTCATTAATTCCCGGACAAGGTGGAGTTTAAGCAAGTGTTCGTACCGTCAGATCACTGGGGTAGATCATCTTCTTTGTATCGACGGCCACTTGGCCGTGACTCTGTTGCGAGAACGCATCCTTCTTCGTGTTCCAACAGCCGACGCCGTTTCGCATGATTTCGGCGTAAAATATGGTTTCGCTCTTTGGGTCAAAGTCGTGCATTGTCGACTGCCTCAGCGATCCTCTTGAGCCAAGCAACTGCAAAAACAAAAAAGCCATCAAAAAGTCTGGACCTATTAAAGACAGTCTTTACTTGGAAATCTTTCCCGTGATACGATCGGGCGGCATTGCTCTCCGTCTGCAGGACGCTCGTCGGCACGGTGAACTCGTTGGTGCTGAAATTTGAGGGAGGACATTAGGTGAGGTTGTAGAGACAGTTTCCGTGGGCTTACCTGGCCATGGGATGGAAGTAGGCTAGTCTGGTGTTGTCAGGTTGACGGTTGCCCAGGGTGATCGAGAACACGCCGTCGTCCCATGAGAACTCCTGTCCCCCTATGTTGAGATCACCCTTCGTGGGGTCGAAGTGGAAATAGTTGTGCCGGAAGGTCCAAATTCGATTTTGCCCCAAACTGAAAATTGAATTTACATAATGATCTAATGTATTTTGTGCGATCATGAGAGAGAAAATTTGATCAGGTTACGAGGCTTGGGTGCCCTTTTGTAGCGGAAATCACAATAAGTACAGTTTGTAAGTTTGTTTGTGAGAAGTAATCTCTAGAACTAGTAGACCAATTTTAAAATTCTTTCACCAGTAGACAGCTACATTATTTCTCCGTGGCAACAGGAGAACACACATTTTATTGTGATAAATAATATCGTTTAATGTAAAATAAGAATATTTGTGAACCACTTCAATAAGAGATGTAACTGCTACTCTTCGTATGTCATTCTGCGACCATAAATGGCCTTCCGGATCATAGTTGCTGTAATTCTTTACACGGCGAAAATCAACATAAATGAAGCTGTAGCAGCTGGCGTCATCAATGTCTACCAAATATATAGCCCAGACACGCTGGCTATACCAAAAGTTGCATACTTATGGATGCAAAATCATTTCAAAATTATTTAATACATCAACCACGCCTACAAATGTTCAAAAATACAGGAAAAAAATGCTTTTAGGCGCGCAATATTGCGAATATGTATATCAGCCCAATGAATGAATGAATAAAGTCTGGAATGATACACAGAAAGTAAAACCATACATGCCGCGTCCAAACTGGTATCCGACATTCAGTGGAATAAGGGGAAAAACAATGCACGGGTGCCTGCCTGATTGACTTGGAGAAAGCGTTCGACGCCGTTTGGTTGGCGGGCTTCTTCCTCAAACTGGTCAGCCTCGGCATAAGTAATCATTGCGCCCGCCGACGATCTAGTAGCGTACAGATCAGGTCCGAAGGTCGAAGTGATAAATAAGTTGTTGCAATGTGACTTCGAACAAATCCAGCGATTTTACGATGACTGGAAGTTGGTTATCAACTTCCAGAAGTGTGAAACAATCCTTTTCAGGACCCCGTTGTATATGGCATCTTGGGATACACGCATAAACTGGCGTCAGTTCGGCATTGTCAACCCGCAGGGACGGGCTTTGGATGTGAAAAGTGTAGTAAGGTATCTTGGCATTTGGTTGGATCAATATCTGTATTTTGACAAACATATAGATATTGCTCTGACAAAGGCTAAAAAGGCCTTTTCTTTGGCTAGAGGGTTGTTTTACAGCGGCCAGCTTGATGGAAGGTGGAAGGTGGAAGGTAATTTGCTACATGGCCCTCATCCGGCCAATTATGTCGTACGGCTGTCCCCTGTGGTTCAACGTGAGTCCTTCCAGATGGAAAAGATGAGGTTGTTCGAGAGACGATATCTTCGGACCTGTCTCCGGTTATATCGCACACCCGAGTCGGAGTACAGGAAGTTCTATGATAACGAGGTCTTGTACAGCAAGGCAAACTTGAATAGGATTGATAATTTTATTATTAAGTTAATCAGAAGCCACATTATTCTTCCAACAGTCTGATCTTTGGGGCTTATTACCCCAATAGCAGCTGTGTTTTTTTGCAAGCGTATATACGCCTAATTTTGAAGTGCACAAAAAAACGATCATCGGCGCTTAATGATTCATCATAAAATCTTGGCAGCACCGACGACATTTATGACATTTGCCAAGCAGTCAGGGGTGTAGTCGTGGAGATGATGGTTGCTCTTTGATGGTCACAATCTTCGTTTTGTGACTGTCACCATCAGTTTAAAAGCAAAAAACCCTTAATAATTATAAAAGAAAAAAAAGTGTTCATCAAAGAATCGTTTACGAAACCTAAATGGAATGTATAGCAGAGACACTCTGGGTGTACCAAAAATTGCATACCTATGGATCCCGAAAGAATTACAAATGATCTAATACATCAACCAAACCTGCAAATGTAAGCCACATACAGCAACCTAAACAATGAATGAATGAATTCAGGAATGTTCATTCACACAGAAAATAATGTTTGGAAGCATTGTTTTTATCCGCACTTATTCCTTAAGCGGCGATAGATATGATGAGTAAGTTAAGCGGATATAGGACTCGTTGTTAGTGGATTTTACATGCAAATTGAAATTTAGGCGTATATACGCTTGCAAAAAAACGCAGCTAGTATGTGCCATGAAAAAGTGCGCTTCAACAGCATTGTTCCACCTGAAGCATTTCTATATTTGGACACAATTGGCCTCATACAGGATACTCAAGGATGTTCTGTCGTCTTCCATGTCGTACGCCGAACAGTGGATAGGCGACTCCAATATGAACCGGATATCGCTCGCACCTACGAGGATCTTCTTCGGTTCAGTAGCGGGTATCGCCCCGCTCGAGATAGGAAAGAGTCTGCCAAAGAACGGCAATTTTACTGGTGGTTACATCAAAACCATTTATCATAAGTTTTCTTGGTAAACGAAAAATGAATAAAGTTTGTCTTCAAAGACTAAAAAGAAAAAAAAAACCGAAGATTAAGCCGAAAAGCACATTTATACAAACATTTGAGTATCTTAGCTTAGGGTCAGGGTCAGTAAGTTAGTATTAAGAGCAATTGTTAGCTGTTAAGTTAATTAAGCTAGTTTTAAGTATTTTTGTCTAGCAAGTAAGAAAAATCGATATGAAGAAAACAAAATTACATGAAAAAAAACACACAGAAAGTAAAATTTGCAAGCATTGTTTCTATCCGCGCTTACTTCCCAAGCGCCTATAAATATACCGGGTAACTTAAGCAGATATAAGATTTGTTGTTTGTGTATTTTACACGCAAATTGAATTTAAGGGCTTTGTAAAAAAAACGCACCTATCATAAGACACGACCTTCGCTCCCAGCTTCAAGAGAAAAACCCGACTAAATATCCTAAACAAACTTACCTATAAACATAAATGGCATTATTGGCCAAGTCGGGGATGTACGCAAATGCCTTGTCGCAATTATTCGCCTCCACATCGATCGTGATGCTCGCCAGGCCATTTCCCATGCCGACGACTGAGCTTGGAATTTCAAAGCGATGTAGCCTGCGGTTCGTTTCCAAGTCGAACATCCAGATCGATGGTCGTTGCACCTGCGTGCGGTTGTCTGTCAAGAGAGGATCATTAAAAATCAAAATTGGGTTTAACCTAAACTCACTTGGAAGCTCCAGCAATCCGGTGTCAATGAACCACAAGCGGTTGCAGGCGTCTACCCGTGTTCGGTAAACTGAAACAATGCGATTCTCATTCGGAGATCGAACGGGCTGTGGGTTGAAGACAAAGCTCAAAAATGAAAAGTTTATTATGGGCGACAATCGATACTTACCGTCAAAGTGTTGGTCTCCAGGTCGGGGTATGCTATGAGCTTTGGATTGCGTTGTGTGGCGGCTTTCTTAAGGTCGATGTAGTTCAGGGTTGATGGGATTCCCAGGCGACGTCTGGGCACGGTCACGAACAGCCGGCCCTTGTAGTGGTTGGCACCCATGGGCACATTGTTGTAGGGGATGTACGATTGACCGTCATCGGTGGATGGCTGTTGTTTTTTTGGAGCGTTCAAGTTTTGCAGAATACCATCGCTGGGGAAGATGAAGCCACCTTGAAGGGGGAGAAAGAAATGAATTAGAAGGCAAATGCTGAACCTTTTGTTGAGCAAGAGAGAGGGTAGGGGCTGACTTAAGACACAGACTAAAATGAGTCAAACCCTGATTTGTCTCCCACAAAACAAACTGACCCCAATGGCTCACTCCCTGTCCGAATGGCAACAGAAGAGGAGAAGGTGATGTGTCTATACAGTCTGCTCTGGAAACGCAAATGCGTTCTTTCAGTTTTCAGTTTTATTTATAATTCATGTTTTCAGTGCTTACACTTGTTTATCTACGAAGCCTGAGTGGCTTGTCTGCAGATGGCATTTTAGTATTTTAGTTTGAAGAGTTTAAATAGATTTCTTTTACTTTTTCAATAATTTCTCTCCTCGGTAGCCTGCGAATTTCCCTTGGGAGTTCGTTAAGGATCATCGGAATTGCCACGTGAAATGTCCTTCGACCATATTCATTCCAGTACTTCGGAACTTCAGATAGCTGCTGCTGTCGTCTTCTAGTGTTCACCATCGGGTGTGTCTGAATCTTGTACGTGTTGTCGTCACCGAAGTTGGCCAAGATTTCTCAATTTTATATTTAGCAGACGTTGAGCATACGTGTTGGTTGACTTCTTTGTTGCTGAACTTCTCTGGTACTTCCTGTTTCCAGCACAAACTTTTGTAGTCTTCTGTGTACTTCTTGTAGCGATTGCAATTGAGACGCTCTTCTCCACACCGATACGCCATACCATAGATGTGATTAACCCAAGCCCATGTAGCACTGTCTGAGTACTCTTGGTGTACAGAGTTTACCTAGATGAAAAAGGATTATGCAGATGAGCATAATTTCTTCTTCAATATCTCTGTATGGCAGTTCCATTTAGAGTTGTAGTCAACCATCAGTCCTAGATTCTTAAACGTTGATACATAAGCAATATTTCCGGTGCTGTCAGCATCTTCTTCTTTATTTGGCGCTACACTCCGGGGTGGACCTGGGCCTCAACGAACAAGCCTCTCCAACTAATTATCTCGAGTTTGGCACGCCAAGTTGGTTAAGGCCATTCTCTACCTGAGTGCGTCGCCTTAAACGTGAGCGCCCTCTGTTACATTGTCCCACCGGTTCGGAGTCAAAGACTCTTCGGGATGGCGCGCTGTTATCCATGCGCTCTACATGGCCCAGACATCTTAGGCGTTTTATCCGAAGACGCCTGACTAGACTCATGTCGCTGTACAGCCCTTACAATTCGTGGTTGAATCTTTTCCTCCAAAAACTGTCAACGCAAACATGACCAAAGATCGCACGCAGAGGTTTTCCCTCGAAGAGACCAAGGTCTTCCTCATCTGCTTTTGAGATTGTCCATGCCTCCGCACCCTAGAGCAGGACTGAGATGATCAAGGTGTTATATAATGTTAGCTTGGTCCTTCGAGAGAGGACTCTACTACTCAATTGCCTCTTGAGCCCATAGAAACAGCGATTGGCAAGAGTCACTCTGCGTTTGTTCACGGTACTGATGTTGCTTGTACTAATTCCTGCTGAGCCGAGGTGGATGAAGTCCTTGACTACCTCTAAGTTATAGCTGCCCATTGTGACGCTCTGTCTAAGACGTCGATGTAATTTGTCCTTTCTTGAAGACAGCATATACATCGTTTTGCCCTCATTCACCGCTAAACCCATTTTAGCCGTTTCCGCCTCAGTGCAAGCCAACACCTCACTGACGGCTCGCTATGTTCGACCAATCACGCCAGTGTCATCCGCGTATGCTAACAGTTGTGCGGACTTCTGGAAGATCGTGCCTCTAGTGTTGGTGTGTGAGTCTTGCACGGTCTTCGCCAAGATGATGTTAAAGAAGTCACATCATCATCATCTGTTACTCCATCACAGCCATGTCTATACATACGGATTGGATGGAATCCGCCGACTTAGAACTAGCTGACCACAAGACTGAGGCTGTCTTAATAACCAGTCGAAAGACGGTGGAATACGCTAGCTTCCGGGTTGGTTCCCAGATAATTCGATCGAAGATGGCTCTGAAATACCTAGGGGTAATGCTCGACAACCGGCTTAACTTTAAAACTCACGTCGAGTACTGCAGCAAAAAGGCAGCAAGGATGCAGGCAGCGCTCTCAGGAATGCTGCCCAACATCGGAGGACCTGGATACGAGAGAAGGATCCTGCTTTCCACAGTGGTAAGCTCAATCCTCCTATATGCTGCACCAGTATGGGCGGGGGCCCTGGCGAACACGGATGCAGCAAGGAAGCTCTCGACATCATACAGGCTCTGCGTGATAAGAGCAAACAGCGGTTTCCGAACAATTTCGTACGAAGCAGCCTGCGTCACTGCGGGTATGGTCCCGATCGACATTCTCGCCACCGAAATGCAAACGATCTACCTACGGAGATCTGCAAACCACGCGCAGACTAGCGCAAGAGGTCTGAAAAGTGAAGAAAGGGCAACATCAATGGCACTGTGGCAAACCAGGTGGGACACCACAACCAAAGGCAGATGGACCCATAAATTGATACCCAGAATAGAAGCCTGGACAACGAGAGCTCACGGGAACAGCAACTACCACCTCACGCAGTTCTTGTCGGGCCATGGGGGTTACCGAAAATACCTCCACATATTCGGTTACGACAGCTCACCCACTTGTCCAGAATGCGCGCGCGAAGATGAAGACGCAGAGCATGTAATATTCCATTGCAGACGCTTTGCCGTGGCGAGAGGAAGTCTACCAACTCCCGAGCTCGTAGTTAGCCATATGTTGGAGTCAGCTGACAAATGGCTAGTGACACGTTCCTTTATTACAAGGGTGCAGATCGAGCTAAGAAGGCTGGAAAAAGAAAGAAAGGCCGAATTGGCAAATATAGATCACATAGCGTGATATGCTAACCAGCCCCGCGAAGTAATACCTAACGGCAGTTCCGCGGGGAGAGTGGTAGAAGTGTGCAGAGGTGTGGTTTAGGACGTAGGCGCGAGGAAAAAGGAGAACAATATCCCGTGAATCGTTCATGCTGGTAACACGGGTTACCAGTATCTTGAAGAAGATTCCACATCCATTGGCGCAAACCATAAAAAAAAAAAAAAAAAGAAGCCATGTCTATACAAACAATCCACGCTGTGCATTTTATCTTAAGTTTAGCTCTGGCAATATGCGGCGGGCGAATGTGCACTAACTTTGTCTTGGGTGTGTTGATAATTAGTCAATGGTCGATTCTATTACAATCTAATTGCATAAGTTTCGCCGCTTCATCAACGTTCCTATGGCTAGCTACGATCGCTGTGTCGTCTGCATACGCTTATTCTTTTTAAACGTGTCGTATACAATTTTCGCAAGTATTCTGCAGAGGAAATTTGGAACGTGGATAGAAACTAATATCCAACTTAACGAATTTCAGGCGGGTTTTAGACCTGGCTACTCAACTGTCGACCACATTTTTGTACTGAGTTGTGTAGCAGGTACACACATAAGGCGAAATAGGAAACTTTCCACATTCTTTGTTGATTTCAAAGCAGCCTTCGATTCTGTGAAACGTAATGGCCAGAAATGAAGTATTACAGAGATGCCCGACTTCTACCTCTCTTGCCCCTTAAAATGTTTGACAACTGTTTTTAATAACGTGTTCATAAACCAAATTGACCAATCAGAGGACGGAATTTACGTTATTTCGTGAAGAACCGTCAGAAATTCATGAATACCTGTCAAAAAAGCACTCAAATTCGTCGATGGACTAGGGAGCAATCAGCTGTGAAGTCGGCTATTTTTGGTAATGCTTTATTCTATAAATTGAATGGAATCAGAATGTCATCGAGATTCAGATGGGTTCTCCAAAACCTGTGCGAACATAACAGTTGAGCTATCCTATTGGTTCCAAACGGAAACAGGAGTAAGGCAGGGATGCCCACTAAGCCCAACCTTATTTATCCTTTTTATAGAGGATTTTCTTCCTGGGGGCGTAGAGTTAGCAGGGGTGCTCATTAAAGCTCTCATGTTTGCCGACGGCATCGTGCTGTCGTGATTAGAGAAGTCACCGAAATCCTTGTAGTTGATGATTAATCGATTAAGCGAGTACTGCAATCTATGGAGTTTAATCGTTAGTCTAGAAAAATCAAAGATAGTGCTTTTAAAAAAAAAGGTGGTGGGAGAGTTGCTTCCAACGAAGAGTAGCATTTTAGGGGGATACACTTAGAGGTCGGGGTCACCGTGGCGTGTCAGTATTTACCACCTTTCGAGTCACTGACAATGCTCAAAGAGTATTCCTGTCTAGAAAAGCTTCTCAACTTAGCCGTTCGCAGTCGGCATTAAACTGTAGGTCCCTTCCACTCGTTATAGAACAATAGCACGGACAACACGAGTGGTTGCTGGGAAGCTAGGCCCAGGTCCGCCTCGGACTGTCCCGCCACCCATTCTTATTATTACACCTAGTGGCCGTGAAAGAGTACAACTATCTAGGAGTCTTGCTTACAAGCAATTTAAATATAAAAAGGTATCTGAACGACAAACTTACAAAGGCTTAAAATGCTATCAGTGTAGCCTGAAAGAAATATTTCAACAATCCTAATAGCCAGCACAGCAGTGAGTTTAAATTTTACGAAGCTCTTCCCGATTCCCGATCAAGGCGGCGGAGGTTTGGGGGTGTAAGGCTTATGAGGAAGTGGAGAAATTGCAGCGCTTTCTTATTCAAAAAAATGTTTAAACTTCCTCCGAAGACTCCGAACTACATGCTCATGGTTGAAACAGGCATTTCATTTTCAAACACTAAAGATACAAACGACTCCGAGTAGTGAACATGGCAAACACGACGAGCTGGCCAGAATACAGTTTTGTAGAAAAAGTGGCGGGATCAATACATCGCCTTACATACAGCCGGCTCAACCACAACCTGGGCAGTCGACATTACTTTAAAGATACCCATAGCATCCAGGAAACGTCTCTGATGTTTAAACCTAGAGGTGAACTCCTAAAACTGAGAAGATCTCCCTATACTCTGCAGTATGCGTAGTTTGGAAGAGAGGGAAGATATCATACGTTTCCTAGTCAAGCGTCCGATCCTGACGGAGGAGATCTAGGAGATCCTTTTTTGGAAAGAACTGCTTATCGGAACAAGAAATCCTATCACACCTAACCGAAATGGACGTAAGCAAGTATTACTAAAATGCAGAGATAATATCTTACTTTTCAAAAATGGAGAGCTAATAATTATTACTTGTACATAATAAACTATAGTCAATCCGGCAGACGGCAAAGGCAGGCTGATTTTGATTTTGTTAACTTTTTGTAAAAGGAACATTATTCGAAATAATAAATATCCAATCTATCAATCTTAACAATCACCAACGTGCTAAATTCCATCTGACCTAGTCCCACATCGGAGTGGTCACCTGCGTCAGCCACTCAATCGAGTACTTCCTGGACCCGCACCCACTTTACTGGCAAACAACTCTTCATCGCTCGAAAACCGGTTGGACTCTTAATGGCGCGAAGATACGCATCAGAAATGTTCACAAAACAATGAATTTAAAGCGAATATTTAAATCAGTACCCAAAGTCTGATTTGCAGATAACATGCGAGCGATTGTTTTGACATAAAAAACAAACATAAACACACTCGCGCACGTCAAGTCAAATAAAAGCCGGTGGTTCACTAGGCTTTGTTATCGAATCACAAAATGGTTCACGGGGGCATCCACACAGGGAATCACAACAGCGCGTCTCCAACGAGTGATCTTCCAAGGCAAACAGTGTGCACTCAGCCGAGATTGGCCGCAGTAAGAAGATTAGGTTTGCCATTTGTCCGGCTTTTGCGACTCCAAACGGCTCTCTGTGACCAATCAAACGGCAATTTTAATCTCCACGTAACATAAGCGATAATCGCTTCGAAAATAAATCGTTACACAACCACGATTGCATTAGCACTCGATGATGTGCCGTGCTGTGTAATTAGACACAACAGCCCAAGTGTCAGTTTTGCAATTACACGATTATTTCCGTCGCCGACGGAACCTCCTCACTAATCTAAGTTCTACGTTCAAGGTTGGCTGCGACGAAAACGAAAGCGTCCAGGGCCAAAACACCCAGAGACGCGATTAAGAGAGGATGTCAAGTTCAGAATTGAGTGAGAGTTTGTGTGCGTACCTGTAGCGAGCACATCCTGCGCACTTTCGCCGCGGTTCTCGTAGTCGATCTGCTTCCAGGTGAACACTTCAACTAGACCGGCTGCCCGCACGTCGAGGGCAAGATGAATCGTTAAAATAAAAACACAAAAAGCACTTCGCAACATCATCACAAAGACACGACAAAGCAGATGCGCTGATAGTTCGACTAACGTCTGAGTTCCACGGAAGACAATTTGAGACTAGCTCTGAAAGGTGTGTATCGCTAGAGCACACATTCAGCACTCGCCGCAGATCGCCAGAGAGCGACCAGATAACAAAATCATTACTATCAGAGGTGACCGCATTCGCTGTGGACGTACATGGTCGGCTGCAGGGTTCAGATTCGACGCGCATAGCCCTCTGTGTACTTGTTCTCTTCGGTTTGCTGATAGTGCGTCTCTGACTAGGGAAGATGCTTGGCTTTGGCGACTGGTTTTAGCATCTGAGATAATTGATCAATAGGAATACCCAAGTGGCTTTAATTACGCTGCACTGGCTTGTTGTGTGCTACGGACACTCTGGGAGAGAAAACCCAGACGGCCATAATTCGCCACTTGAGTCGTGCTTGGGACAACACGACTCGGTGGCTGTGTAATCCCCCATTCGGAATTAATTGGTTTCCTGTTTACGAGTTCTTCTCCTTTCTTCCTATCGCTTATTGTTGCCTTGGCTACTGACCGAGGTTCGTCCGCGATGTTTGCCGGTTTTCTCCCCGAAATAACTGCGGAAAAGGCCTAGGGTTTTTTTCTTTATTTCCTAATATGGGTGCCACGCGATTGCCCTTCCGATCGATTCCCCACCTCTTACGAATCCCGACACAGAAATGGCTTTCGCCTTATTTTATCTAACTTAAATCTGGACAATGTTAGTTTTTACCTTAAACGACCTTAAAAAGGAAACACAATGAAAACGACTCCGTCACACCGCATTTGTGTTTTGAACGCACAATCACGGAAGACACGATTTAACCCACGTGCTAGGCTTTTGCTTCCAATCTGGCCAGATTACGAATGGTTCGCGCTCCCGAAATACTTAGGCCCCTATTGTGAGTGTCGACTGATATCACTTTTGGTATTGTGTAACTCAGTCGATAGATAGTCCTATCACTGTGAATGAAAAAGTTCATATTGTGAATAGTTTACAATTTGACAGCTAAAACTCCAATTGCTTGCACATTTTCAAAGGACATTGCTTTGCTTGCGTAAATATTAATTATGAAATTTGAATAAAATATTGATTAATGTCGAGTGATTAAACAAAATATTTAATGGCATCAGTTGTGTTGTGAATTGGACGAAGAGATGTCAAGTGATTTCCTTCAAATTGTGCGTAAAAGCCGGTGGCTAAGGGATGCTTCCACCCTTCGGAAATATATGACAAACTTTAAGTAGGTTCTTTAATAATACTGTTTATTTATAATAATAATAATATGGGTGACAGTCCGAGGTGGACCTGGGCTTAGCTTCTCTCTTGTGTTGTGCGTGCTATTGTTCCTTCACGCGTGGAAGGGACCTACAGTTTAATGCCGACTCCGAACGGCAAATTTGAGAAGCTTTTTCTAGACAGGAATACTCTTTGAGCATTGTCTGTGACTCGAGAGAGGTGGAGCCGTGAATTATCAAAGGTGGTAAATTCGGGTATCGAAGCTGACACCCTCTGCGTAGGAGTCGTCGCATTTTTTTTTTAATGTAAATTTTGTTTTTATTTTAATGAAAGAAACTTACTTGCTAGACAAAATATACTAAAAACTAGCTTAAATAACTTATTGTATTTAATCCTAACTTACTGATTCTATGCGAGTACTCTAAGCTATTCTAATTTATAATTATTTGTGCCTTTCGGCTTAAACAACGTTATTTTAGTCTTTAGGGACAGTATTTTATTAATTTGGATTACCAAGAAAACTTGAAAAACTTGGATTAACCTAGCTAACCTATGAAAAAATAGCTTAAACTACCTTAATCTAAAATAAACTTTAACCTAACTTAACCTAACATAACCTTAAAATTACCTTAAATATGTCCGTAACAGACAGACATGTGCACCAGAGCGCATATGTTATGTATATGCATAACATACGCCACCATACGCCGTGGTGCTACTTATTTTTCGATGTCAAGTGGATGGAAAAAAAAGTGATAGTGGCGGTATTTCTAGATAGAGACATCCTCAAGACAAAGAGTTAAGTTGGTTTAAATCTTATTTAACAAATCGCTCTCAACGTACATCTGTAAATGGTAGTATGTCAGAAGCCATAGACGCTAAAATAGGAGTGCCACAGGGTTCAGTCTTGGGTGTTTTTCTATTCCTACTGGATATCAACGACATACATTCTGCAGTGAAATATAGCAAACTTTGTATGTTTGCGGATGATGCACTACGATTTGTTAGTGGTAATAATAAGGAGGAATGTCTACGTGCAATTAATAGCGATTTGGAATCAATTAATGAGTGGCTAAAAATGAACAAACTCAAGCTTAATATACAAATGTGTATGTGTATTAATAATAGTATAAATATGGACGTGGATGTTAGAATTAACGATAAAAAAATTGCACAAGTAAATGAATTTAAGTACCTAGGTGTAATAATAGACAATTAAATGAACTTAAAGGCGAACATAGAATATGTGTGTGAAAAAGTGTCCAAAAAGATATTTTTCTTAGCGCAGACCCACAAAAAAGTATCACTTTCCACTGCCGTTAAAATATATAATGCAATAATAAAACCTCATTTCCAGGACTGTTCAACTGTCTTATATCTAGCTTCTGAAGGTGATATATCAAAGCTGCAGATATTAAAAAATAAAACGATGCGAATAATACTAAAATGTTCAAAATTTACACGAACACGTGATATGTTAGAGGCACTCTCGTGGTTGAATATTAGACAACCAATAAACTTAAGTGTTTTAATGTTTGTATTTAAAAAATTAAAATAAAATGCTACCATCGTATGTTTCAAACAATTCATTTACCTTAAAGAAAGCCAACCATATAATCCTAGGAGTGGAAATGATTTCAGAATTACACCCCTATTCTGGCAAACCTCAGTGATGTGTTTTAAGTCACAACTACCTCACAAGAGCATGTTAAGTCACAAATTGTGAGGTTTTCGTATTCTGGGCAAAACCTCACAGCTTGTGAGCATCACAAGAACCGTCAAAATTGTGATATTCTCATGAGCACATCATAAGGAAAAATAGCAAGAAAAGAACTGTCACACACAAGATGTTGATTTTATTTTGGCGTTTAACTCATCTGCGAATGCGGCCCAATAATTCTGCATCCTATTCGGGTCAGTTGGATCATTTTTGCCCAGAAGAAAATCAGGATTCATTTGCAAGAAATTCGTATAATGGTCCAACTGCTCCTGGGATGTACGCTGATATTTTCTTGTTGCTGCAAAATATTCATTATTAATAAATACTTATACATATTTCAATAATATTCACAGTATTACCTTGTTCGCTACGTTCTGCCTTTATTTTGTAGATACGCTCAGTAAGAAAAAAAAGCGCGAATATAATAATTGTCAAAAAAAAAAAAAAACAATTTTTGACATGGCAACGAATTCACCTCACCATGGTGACTATTCTTGCGTGTTTTCTTGTGAGGTTTTCGCCAGAATGCCAAATAGCTGAAACCTCACAAGGTAGGCATCATAATTTTCGCCTCACTGACAGTCGTGCGGTGTGACCACATCACAACCAGAATAGAGGTGTAAATCGAGATCTTAAAAAAAATCGAATGTAAGGTAAAGTCTGAGAGGTCTCCCGCAATGTGACTTCAGACCGCATCTCAGTGGGAGCATAAAAAGTGGACAAGTACTTCTTGAACTGGGCGTGTTCGCAAGTTGCAGACGCTTATTCGTTCAAGTTCACCTCGGACTGTGGCGCCATCTCTCACCTGATTCCTTTGAACAACCAGAACAAGGGTGTTAATTTCAAATCTTCAACAAAAGCACAGAACACAGTGATGTTCAAGGGACTGAAGTTTTTTAACAGCCTACCAAACAATATGAAAACAATTACAAATATAAAAGAATTCAAAAGAGAAGCTGTAAAATTTTTAAAAATGAGTAACTAAAATCAAATGTATAAATAATTACAATAATATAATACTTAAAATGGTTAACACCAAATAAAGAATCGCGTACTATTTAACTCCTCTTGCGTTAAAAGAAGACGAATAACAAAAAAAATCTAATAATAGTAAAATTTAAGACTCATAAGTAAAAAAGTCGTGATAAGCGAATACAAAAAAAAATAGCAGATGAGTCTCCCCGCGCGCGGTATGGGAGGGTTAAGAGGCGGGGCATAATAATAATAATAATAGTAATGTTTTATGATTTTTATCTTAAACTAACTCAATTCTATGTAAGTTGTCCACCATGGTCAACTGTATCGCCGTTTGGAAGAGCCAACGCCGGCGGAGACCGGTTCTGGTGCAACCACCAAAAAAAGTGCCGTTCTTTGGCCCATTCTCTCCTGTCCCGAGTAGAGATCGCTCTACTAAATCGGAGGTCATCGTGGCTGCGAGCGAGATCCTGCTCGTATTGGAGTTGCCTGTCCACTGTTCGGCGTACGACATGGAAGATCAGCGGGCATCCCCTCCGAAAGAGGAATGCTTCAGGTGGAATAAGTCCGTTGAGGCGCACTCTTTCATGGTACAAACTACTGGGGTAATAAGCCCCAAAGATCAGACTGTTCGAAGAAGTCATAGCTCGTGCAGTGTGCCTTCTGATCAGTTTAATAATAAAATTATCTATCCTTTCAATTTTGCCTCGTTGTACAGGACCTCGTTAGGATAGCACTTCTTGTACTCAGACTCGGGTATACGATACAGACGGAGACAGCTCATAAGACACTGCCTCTCGAAAACCCTCATCTTTTCCGTCTGGGAAGGACTCACGATGAACCACAAAGAACAACCGTACGCCATAATTGGCCGTACGAGGGCCATGTAGCAGATTACCCTCACTCTGGTATCATGTTGGGTGCTGAAAAACAACCTCCTTGCCGCAGCAAAGGCTTTTCTGGCTTTCGTCAGAGCAATATCTATGTTTGTCAAAATACAGTCAACTGCCAAGATATCTAACTACACATGCCGAACTTACGCCAGCTTTGGCGCGTATCCCTCGGTGCCATGTACAACGGGGTCCGGAAAAGACTAGTTTCGCACTTCTGGAAGTTGATAACCAACTTCCAGCCGTCGCAACTTCCACCGCTGAATTTTATCGAAGTCACGCTTCAACAAAATATTTATTACCTCGATCTTCGGACCTGTTCTTTAGGCAACTAGATCGTCGGCGTACGCTATTAAGTGCGGCATGGATACAAGAATCTGCAGTGTAGAGTCGACGCACTTACCAACTACGCCTCGGCGACCCCGACTGTTTATTTACTCATTATATATTCGTTACAGTTGTCTGATTAACTTTCTAAACAGGCATTCAAAGACCTTGAATTACATGAGGATCAATACATACGACAACGCTGTGATTATAGGCTCAAGATTACTCCCAAAATAGTGTCGACAATGAATTTTGCGTTAGTTGAGTGCAATCAACAGTTAAAAGAAAATCCTGTATAAAAAGAAAATAAATCGTCTCTAAAAATGTTCTAAAAAACACCGATGTCTGGGTTTCTCTTATAAAATGTCTGGATTTTCCACTCCATTCCACACTCCACTTTCTTCTTATTTGTTACTTGCAGTGACATAAAATAGCTTCACAATACAAAAACCCAAAAGATTTGCCGGAATATACTAGCATTTTCAATCTTAAAGTCTTAGTCGACAGCCAGTGAGCAGAAATTTGCAATCGCTAAAAAAATGCTGTCAAGTCGACAAATAACGACTGCGAACGACATTCCCTAAAACAAACTTCAAGATCGATAGTCGACATATCGACAACGAGCGATAATGAGTCGATTGTCGACACTCGCAATAGGGACCTTAGTTTTCCATAATCCTATGGATTCTTCAGTGCCTTGGATCGCTTTCTTCGTACAATTACTGTGGACTCTCCCTAAATCGAACTCTCCCTAAGTGGAAACTCTCTAACTCAAGCTTTTCCGTCATATTTTACTGTACTGTTTATTCCTGTATGAGTTAAGGTTCTCCGCTACCCTCCGTATTCTACGGTTTTTCCCAGGACGTGCTGTGTCCGCTCGTGTTGCCTCGTACGTGCCGGTGTCAGGGACAGGGGTGTCGGACTGCCTCTATTGGTCCAGATTTCTGCACCCAGGGAAAACCTCGAATTCTTGTCCGCTTCAGCTAGAGAATAAATCTAGTAAGTTCTCCTAGCGTTTGCTAGCTCACTACCCTTCCTCTTCTGCTTCTGCTGGTGGCGCTACAATCCGGTGTGGACCTGGGCCTCGCCCAACATGCCTCTCCAGCTTACACGATCCTTAGCCAGCTGTCTCCAACTAAGCAAGCCACGTTGGTTGGGGTCCTTCTCCACCTGGGTCCGCCATCATTTATGTGGGCCTCCTCTATTGCGTTGTCCCACTGGTTCGAAGTCGAAGACTCTACGGACTAGAGCAGTGTTGTCCATGCGCTTACATGGTCTATCCACTTAGACCCTGGATTCGTAAAAGCCTTCCTACACACGTGTCGCTGTACAGATCATATAATTAGTGGTTGAAGCTTATCCAAAAACCATCCACGCAAAAAGGCCACAGATCGAGCGCAGAACTTCTGGCTCGTAGAGATCAAGTGTTTCAGGATCGGCTTTTGAAATTGTCCAGGCGTCATAGAGCAGGATCAAGGTCTACTTCGAGAGAGGGATATATTACTCAATTTCCTCTTGACCTCAAGGAAACAGCGATTACTTATGTTGCTCCTTCTGTTTAACTTGGGAACCGAGGCAGACAAAGTCCTTCACTACATCGAAGTTTAAGCTGCCTATGGTGATGTTCTGGCCTATTAGTCTATGTTGCGCGTCCTTCCCTGATGACAGCTTATCCTTTCTTTTGCCTTCGTTCACCGCTAATCCCATTTCGGTCGCCTACGTTTCAATACACCCTGCGTTCGACTAATCACATCTATATCATCTGCGAGTGCTAACAGTTGTTCGGATTTCTGGAAGATCTTGTCTCTTGTATTGGCGTGTGCGTCTTGCACGATCTTCTCTAGGATGACTTTAAAGAATTCGCCTTTTCCGCATCCTTTTTTGACATTAAAGGCTTTTGTGGGTTCGTTACCGACCTTGATGGAGCTGTGAGAGTTCTCCACTGTCATCCCGCTCAGTCTGACGACTTTGGCAGGAATGTCAAAACTCGGTATGGCCTTTATATACACGCTGTCATATGCAAACGAATGGGTGATGGGTGTCAATTTGAACTTGCGTCCTTTCCAGTGTCTGTCGTAGTGTCAATATCCGACCAAAGGTGGACTTCCCTGGGCTGGAGCCACGCTTATAGGAACCCATCAAATTGGATATTCAAGCGGGTACACAAAACGGGAGACAAATTGTGTACGCGAAGTTAAGCAGACCTTATATCAAAGGGGTATCTTTGTCTTGTCTTGTGATTCCACTCGTCGGGCATGCTCCGACCCTAGGTTACGTACGGGGGCTGCTAGTGCATTTACCATGTTTGGCCCATTGTCATTACCCACAGTCAGACTACTACCACTGATTGACCACTCCCGTGATAGTGCCGTTACTTTGATCCCAACGGCAAATGGTGATTGCCACAGATTTGAAACCAGATAAAAGGGTATTAACTTACTTTTCACTGGGATTCAAATCGGGGAGCCCGCTAACCAGCGGCAGGCGCTTAACCCACAGCGTTATTTTGCCAACGCTAAAAAGTAGGCAATTAAAGTCGACACGCAGAGGAATAACACTGCCGCCAGCTCGCTTTATGGATGTTGAGGTGTGTCAACTGGTTGCTAGCTACAGGCCAGGATGCACCCACTGGAAGACTGGGTGCTATGAATCTCAACCTAGCTCAGTCTGTCCGCGATGTGCTCAAAGCTGTGGTTCTCGATGAATCTGGCACACATCTCCTCCTTGCACAGCTTAGCGTTACAGACTCTTACAACAATCTGGGTGTCGACTGGTATTGAAACCTTTCAAACAGATCTCAGAAGTTATCCTTGTCCTCAGTCCGGTGTGAGCTCAAATCAAGCTGACATTGTTGTGCTGTGGATTTTGTCCCTCTGTTGCAATCATCTAAAGCGATGTCCCAATTGGTTAAATGTTCAAAAAATGACTACAAACCCCGTGAAACAAATGAAACAATCAAATCAGATCTAATGAGAACCAGTGAATTGTATTTCCTTCAAATCAAATCAAGTTGTCACCATTCAGATAAAAGCGACTCCATTTAGTTGTCACAGACGGTGTTCTTGACGGCATCCCTTGCGGAGGCCCGCCACACTCTAAAGTTCACCTCGTTCGGGTTCAGTTGCGAGTAGACGAAGATCGGTATGGAGTTGGTCACCACCCAGATGTAGCCCTCGTTGTCAATCTAAACGAAACCAGATACCTCATTAAACCTTCGCCAGCATGATGCTCCAAGAAGTGTGACGTCACTTACCGTCAGATCACTGGGGTAAATCATTTTCTTTGTATCGACGGCCACTTGGCCGTGACTCTGTGCCGAGAACTTATCCTTCCTCGTGTTCCAACAGCCAACGCCGTACCTCATGACTTCCGCGTAAAATATGGTCTCGGTCATTGGTTCAAACACATGCATTGTCGATTGTTTGTTCTGCCCCCTCGAGCCAAGCAACTGAAACAGAAGATGTTGAATATGTGTACAATTCCCTCTCGGTCTTTACCTGGAAGTCGTCGCCATGATGGGGCCTAGCAGCATTGCTCTCCGTTTGCAGGACCTTCGTTGAAACGGTGAATTCGTTTGTACTGAAGTGAGGGGGAATAAGGAACGTCAGATAAACATTTTGAAGACTTTTCAGTGCTCTCACCTGGCCATTGGATGGAAGTAGGCTGTTCGGCTTATGTCGGGCTGCCTATTTCCCAGGGTGACGGAGAATATGCCATCCCTCCATGCGAATCGTTGTCCCCCGATGGTGAAGTCTCCTTTTGTGGGATCGAAGTAGAAGAAGTTATGCCGGAAGGTCCAAATTCGATTCTGTTGCAAACTGAAAGAGTTTAGATACGTTTTAGCTCGATTTAAAAGCGTTGATTCGTCGTTTAGTGAGAGCATGGTATTGGCCTTTGACGTCCGTCTCCGAATTCATGCTCTCACCTCTATGTGGTGAAATCAACGAGAAATAAGACGCGATTATTATTCTATCAGAGAACGTGCCAGACGTTACCGCAACGGGGGCATCGCCCGAGAGTCAAAGCAAGTGGACTGCCCTCCGAGTTGCGGTTCTTAGCACGTAAAATATTATCGGTTCACAGACAACCAAATGCCTCGCATATGGGCGGATGTAGAAGGACAATAATTTCCCTCTGCACGTGCAATGTGAGGTCCCATAAGACTCTGGACTTTTTAAAAATGAATGAATGAAATAGACAACAGAGAGAAGGGCGCTTATTTGGATCTGGATTTGGGAACGGGATATAATTCGCAAAACCCCCCGCATCAAGACTAAATTGGCCCACAGCTGCCTGATTTCAGCTCACGCTGATTCTAGCTCTACGCGATGGGCGACTGCAAATAAAAACAATCGAATTATTTGATTGTTCTTTCAGTCCGAATTAAATTAAAGCGGTGTCAATTGTTGCTCGTCGATTGTGCACCAATACAAATTATACGTATATAATACAATCGACTACGATTGCTTATAATTGCAACCGTTGTTGGTTGTTGATGAGAGACAGAGCGATTGTTCAACTTTAGTACACATCCCAATTTTCATAGCAGTGTTGCCAGATTGTGGGCAATTCCCCTTTTCGTGGAAAATGCCGGTCGGAAATTTGTTGAAAGGGGAAAAGGGGAATATATTGTCTGCTAGAACAAAATATGGGGAATATGAAATAAATTTAAATTGAAATTTTTTGTTTGAGAATACATTGTTGATACAACTTCTACAAAAAGCGGCATAAGCATACTTGTGTCTCATACCGCCCCTGTCACTGTCCTTGAAAGTATAACTTCTTTAGCAGTAGACGAGGAGTCAATTACTGTAACCTGTGGTACTAAGTGGGGATTTTTTAACCATTTGCCGGTCACGTGATGACAACGGTAGTAGGCGGCGACCTCATGACCATTTAGATAGGTGGGTATAAAAAGGGGAAACTCAACCGAAACGATGCAGTTACTACCAGAGATAACCTATAATAGAGATATCCAACTTCTACCTCTCTTGCCCCTTGATTTCATCTGACAGCGTTTTTTATACGCTTTTTGTCCCCTGTCTGTGAATGCGTGTGAGCTCTTGAGAACAGCTGTGGAACAGCTGATACTCTTTCCCACCTTAGTAATGGGGTGAATTGGAGTTCTTATTTCAAAATTCGCTCGTTATTTGAACGTTTTTTTTAAATTTCGGTGTTCAATTTTCAACACACTATGGAGGGGTAAACGAACGAACAAAGCTTATGTTCATGAAGTCGATTCATTCAAACTTTGAGCAATTTACAATCTGAAATACTTGGACATAATTAATTAACGCACAACATAGTGTGCATTTTTTCATATGAATAAAAATTAATAATACATTCACACGTTCAGTTAACCAACAATACAATACAAATAAGAAGTTTTGACAACCATTTTTATGCATTAGTAAAAGTTGGAATATCTTGCCATTGTTCTTATCAAATTGTTTAAATTGAATTCATGAGTTTTTCAGAATTCATGATTTAAGCGTATAAAGCGGGCTTCATTTTTTGAGTTAATTTGTCAGGTATGGTTTATGAACAGGCTGTATATACCCTTAAGAATTAATTTTAGGTGAAATAGTTCCAGTTAAATGGATATTGCAATACATTTTTATTCACGAAAGTCCATATAACAAGGAAAGAAAATTCCCTTAAAAATACTAGTCAACTTTTGAACACCCTCCGAATAACATACCCATGTACGTTACATGGAAAGTACATGGATTCCCACTAAATTCATGAATCTGACGCTTTTTTCCCACAAAATTCACGAATCGGCCGCCATATTGTGGTGAATTGACGAGCGTTGTAAATGTATAAGTGAAATACAAGGGATTACCACTACATCTTCGTTGTGGGCTAGGGGAAAAAATGGCCGAAGTTGGATATCTATCATCCATTATCTCTGCTTACTACTAGCGACTAGCGAGGAAAGAAAACAGGTCGGTTCCCGTACCCAAAATAAACAACACAAAACAGTAAAAAAACAACACAAGTCTACGAAAATTTGTTCCCGCACGCCATAAATTTGGGTTTTAAATGAGCGCTCTCTCGAGAGAGTAAACAATTTCCCCACCCTGCCCATTTTAACACAAGGAATTTCTGTGGGCAGTTTGTTGGTCTTCTGTCAAATCAGTTGATGTGTCAAATACTTAGATTTGTTTTCCTGTGCTTTTGTGGATATTACAGTCGTCGATGTAAAATAAAAATGAATACCAGGAATGGAAAGTAGAATGTTCACCCAAATGGACATTAATAATACGGAAGTAGAATGTTTACCCAAAACATACCACCGCTTTCAGACAGGTAATACGATTTGCTTTTTTACCACATACATAAATAACAACAATTTCTTTGTAGACCAGGAGTACCGGGATCTAGTTACTCACGATTTGATTAAATCACAGGGAAATGATTTCATTCCTAACATTCTGATTAGATCCAGGGAAAGTGATCCGAATGTTGAGGCTGTTGGTGAAGTAGCCAAAGATGTTTGGTTGGAAGCACCAACAAAATTGCAACTTTCTTTGGTGGAAGATCTCCGTCCGAAGGTTGGGAAAACATTCTACCTAAAAAAAAAACTAAAATGTGGCAACAAATTCAAAAAAAATTATTTGACGAGGTCTACACTTACTGTAGACCAAGTTCAGGGAAAGTATCGCAGCTTGGAGCGGCGATATAAAACAACAAAAATCCACATAAAGAGAACAGGAAGGAATAGGGAGACTTGTCCTTACCAAAGGTATGTTTATTGGAAACATTTTATATAAATTTAATGAGGAGAACACGAGAACAGGATCATTTAGAAATAAGACTCCATTGCAAAAATTTCTTTATTTTTAAATGATTTCCGATAAAAAGCCACGACCTCCAGGTTATGGAGTTGCTTTCTCCAGAAGTGGCATCAAATACTCAAATGAGGCTGAACTGCAAAGAAAGTTCCTACGATCAAAGCAAATTGATTCAATGGAGGGAATTACATACCCATTACCATAAATGGCCATGAAAAAGAACGAATGCATCAATTAAGTGAGGAACAATTTCGGAAAGAAGT
Source organism: Eristalis intricaria (assembly GCA_964034865.1). Lineage (NCBI taxonomy): Eukaryota > Metazoa > Arthropoda > Insecta > Diptera > Syrphidae > Eristalis > Eristalis intricaria. Next base: position 108,467,320 of record OZ035873.1, on the reverse strand, counting down.
GTGAGGAATCAAATATTTTGAAGGACATTTTTTATTCCCGAACCTCAGTGTTGTTGCTGCCTATGTACTTACATTTCCACATTCAAATGCTGATGCTGAGCGATTATTTTCTGTAGTTACAGATGTGAAGATGAAGAAAAGAAACAGACTGAGTGGATCTTGCTTAAGCGCAATTTGTTTCATAAGGTCAGGCTTCAAAACCAAAAATGTAGAGTGCATTTCGAATTGTTTAATAGTAAATACATATACATATATACCAAATTCACAGCCAGGCGACTTCCTACCGGTACTTTTCGCATGAAAAAGGAAACAACCCCTGAAATCGACACACAAAATTGAGCATACAGATATCATGTGTGCGTTATCCACAAGCTTCGCAGAATCGATACATGCAAATTTGTTCAGGAATGAAGCAACAAATGTCCCTGATGATCATTTCTGCACACGCTTTTGAACTGAAAAGACCGATATTCTCTTCTTTTTGCGAAAATATGGAAAACATGCGAAAACAGACTACTTTGTCAACGAGAATGCTCATAATTAAGCTATTTTGCGAGGGGAAGTCGATGTGAAAAATAGGAGAAACTGTAGGGCGATCGCATGCAACGGTACAAAAAATAATAAACAATTATAGATATGAAGGGACACAAAAAAACAGACCTGGAAGGGGAAGAAAAAAATTGCTCTCAGAACAAAACGAGCGGTATATTGTTCGGACAATCAAGTCCAATGCAAAATCTAGCGTTCCAAAGTTGACGGCTGAGGTGTCATCCGTAATTAATAAGCCTCTTTCAGTGGAAACCGTTCGCAGAGTCTTGAGAAAGAATAATTTAAATGGTAGGATCGCCCGAAGAAAGCCGTACATTTCCCTAGTTAATAAGAAGAAAAGATTGGAGTTTGCTAGACAATAAGTAAACCACCCGGAAAGCTTTTGGGAAGGTGTTTTATTTTCAGATGAAACAAAAATAAATTTGTTTGGGTCTGATGGCAAACAAATTGTTTGGAGGGAACCAAATACAGCTCTCAAAGCTAAAAATGTAAAGTCAACCATAAAACACGGGGGAGGATTTGTGCTGTTGTGCTGTTGGCTGTGGAAAGTTCGAATTTATAAAAAATACTATGGACAAAATTGGGTATTTGAATATTTTAAAACGAAATTTACGAAGTTCCACAGTAAAATTAGGTCTACCTTCGGTTTTCTACTTGCAACAAGATAATGATCCGAAGCACGCCTCCTATTTAGTACGCGAATGGTTGCTTTATAACGCTCCAAAGCAGCTAAAAACACCCCCACAATCGCCGGATCTTAACCCTATTGAACATCTATGGCACGAAATAAAAGTGCGGGTTGAAGAGAAGAAAGTACCTGCTCCAATAAGCAGGAGCTAAAAGCTAAAATTCAGGCAGCTTGGGAAGGGATTCAGCCATCTTTTACTGAAAAACTGGTAAAATCCATGCCACGGCGGTTACAAGCTGTCATAGATGCTGAAGGAGGTGCCACACGTTACTGAAATTTTATTTGTAACTGTTTTTGTTTTGTGTTTTAGTCGTAACTCGAATTTACTTTAAATGAATTAAAATGAAGTGCCTTTTTTTATTTTGCTTAGAAATAGCAAGTTTTTTTTTTTAATTTTCATATTTTTGTTTATGGTTTTTAGCAATTGAAATATGTCAATTCGAACTGCATTTAAGTTTTATTAATTAACTACTTTTTGTAAGGCGAAAAAGATAAAAATATGCTTAAGCTGTGAGTGTATGCTCAATTTTGTGAGGTACTGTACGTATATAGTACAGATCATTTTAAATTTTCTGTTTGTTTTGCATAACAAGGTTTTCAAAATTAATTTATTAATATAAGTGGAATAAAGTATAAACAAATAAAGTACGTACATTTTGCAAATACCGAAGCTTATGGACAAAATTGCAGTGGGGAATCCAAGGGGAATTTCATGGGAAAGAAAGGGGAAAAAGGGGCATTTCGCAGAAAACATCTGGCAACACTGTCTCAGAGCAGTTTCTCCTAGGTTACAAATTACTACATCCATACACTCGCTAAGGGGACACAGATGCATGTGCGATATTTGTTATTTGTTGTTTACTATAAAGAACTTGCATGTCTGCTTATTTTATTATGGATTTGTGTGGATTGTGGATTGTGTGGAGTGTACGCAGTCGTAGAGTGGATATGTGCAAAGATTTGTGTCCGTCGCTTTTTCTATCTCTACTGAATAGTTTGCTCTGTAGAGTTATTGGCAGAGATAATGGATGATAGAGATATCCAACTTCGGCCATTTTTACCCCTAGTCCACAACGAAGATGTAGTGGTAATCCCATGTATTTCACTTATACATTTACAACGCTCGTCAATTCACCACAATATGGCGGCCGATTCGTGAATTTTGTGGGAAAAAAGCGTCAGATTCATGAATTTAGTGGGAATCCATGTACTTTCCATGTAATGTACATGGGTATGTTGTTCGGAGGGTGTTCAAAAGTTGACTAGTATTTTTAAGGGAATTTTCTTTCATTGTTATATGGACTTTCGTGAGTAAAAATGTATTGCAATATCCATTTAACTGGAACTATTTCACCTAAAATTAATTCTTAAGGGTATATCCAGCCTGTTCATAAACCATACCTGACAAATTAACTCAAAAAATTAAGCCCGCTTTATACGCTTAAATCATGAATTCTGAAAAACTCATGAATTAAATTTAATCAATTTGATAAGAACAATGATATTTGTGTTTCACGCTTCAAAAATATTTTTATTATTGGTTAACTGAACGTGTGAATGTATTATTCATTTTTGTTCATATGAAAAAATTCACACTATGTTGTGCGTTCATTAATTATGTCCAAGTATTTCAGATTGTAAATTGCTCAAAGTTTGAATGAATCGACTTCATGAACATAAGCTTTGTTCGTTCGTTTACCCCTCCATACTCTGTTGAAAATTGAACACCGAAATTTAAAAAAAACGTTCAAATAACGAGCGAATTCTCAAATAAGAACTCCAATTCACCCATTACTAAGGAGGGGAAGGATATCAGCTGTTCCACAGCTGTTCTCAAGAGCTCACACGTATTCACAGACAGGGGACAAAAAGCGTATAAAAAACGCTGTCAGATAAAATGAAGGGGCAAGGGAGGTAGAAGTTGGATATCTCTATTATAGGTTATCTCTGATTTTCTGTCTTTGATTGTCTTGTGGCGGTTATTTATTTTTGAAATTGAAATCGTTAGAAATACATTTCAAAATATTTGTGAATAAATACAGTAAGAAAAATGAAAACTTTTTGAAACTTTTTCGGCAAATTCTTTTTGACCATAGAATCGAAATTAAAGAAAAATGTTACTTTATATATCAAGGGTTGCATTCAAAAAATTCAACAAGCACACAGATACCTACAGATAAACCGAGGGAATTCTATTCATTCGAACCGTGCCCACCCGTCTAAGAATTCTTTCGATTGTAATATTTAATGAAATAAATTCTCTTAAATTCGATTCGATTGTTTATTAATAAAATCGAATAAATCGACATTCGAATTACATTTTAACAATTGTCGATTTATTCGATTGCGAGATTCATTCGTAATCGCCCATCGCTAGCTCACGCCCGGCAGAGGCAAATTTGACAAGAGCAAACATGACTAATATGATCTTCTAGAAAGGGCAAACGATCAATTAAGCAGCTTCGTCACCAAGATCGTCTGACTTTGATACCTTCCACATCCGATAACATCTTAGGCTGGTCGACATTGTCCGCTGGGGCGGACATCATGTCTAAAGATAGCACGCGTTTTCCTCTGCTCAACATTCACAGAGGGACCTGACGATCAGAACGAATGATCAATCAATCGTCAACCAAATTGATCACGCTGCAATCGACCTCCATTATTCTTGGTGTCCGAACCTTCGGGGGAGCCAAGGTATGAACTATAACAATGGAGTGAGGGAAAAATCGCAACGGACTGCTAGCTGATCGAGTCTCTCAGATCTTCTCTGTAAGTTAGTTACACGCCAAGCTATATTATCAGGCAGTAATCAAAGGAGCTCCCAGATTAACCCAACCTAAACTATTCAACGTTCATATTCCTTATAAACTTCGCTTACCTGTAAACATAGAGCACATTGTTGGCCATGTCCGGAATGTATGCAAATGCTTGGCCGCAACTACTCGCATCCACGTCGACTGTGATGCTCACCAGACCATTTCCCATTCCAACGACTGAACTTGGCATTTCAAAGCGATGCAGTCTGCGGTTCGTCTCCAAGTCGATCACCCAAATAGATGGCCGTTGCACCTGCGTGCGGTTGTCTAGAAAGGACTGTGTTTAATTTCGAGGCAAGGTTACATCTAGTTCAGACTGCCACTTACTTGGATACTCCAGCAGTCCGGTGTCAATGAACCACAAACGGTTGCAGGCGTCGATCCTCGTTCTGTACACTGAGACCATTCGATTTTCATTTGGAGACTGATCGGGCTGTTTGTTGGGGATTGAAAATTAAAAAATCAATTTTATCCTTGGCTTTCTTTGGTGCTACTGTCAGGGATCTGGTTCTGGGTCTCAACCAACAAGCTTCGACAGCAGTTGCGATCGACGAGTTGGTTGAGGTCCTTCTCTTTCTCCTTTTCGCGTCGAGTACTGAAACTCACCGTCAACAAATTTGTCTCCACGTCGGGGTATGCTGTGAGTTTTGGACTTTTCTGCGAGCCGACCCTGCTAAGATCGATGTAATTCAGTGTGGAAGGGATTCCCGGGCGACGTCTCGGCACTGAAATAAACAGTCGTCCCTTGTAGTGGTTGACACCCATGGGGACATTGTTATAGGCGATGTACGATGGGCTGTCATTGTTGGCAACAGACGCCTTAACACTCAAAAAGTCCTCATCGGGAAATATGATGGCACCTGAGGAAAATTGAGAATTTTAAGTTATTTTCCAGTTCAACAAAAAAAAAAGTCAGGTAACGCGACGATAACTTAGTTCGCTGTCCGTTACTCGTTAATCCGTCAAGCTCTGCTGAGAAACCTCACTACCCTCAATCATAGTGATACACATACCTTTTCTCAGCTTAATATTACACCCAAGTCGAAAGCAGAGTATCATCGGGGTCTAACAAGAAAGTAAGAGAGTGTCGAAGAGACAGGAACCAACGAAAGCATCACGAAGAGTCACGCATCATCGACTTGCTATAGTACGTGGTGGCGGTGTTCAAAAAATAGATTCTAGACATCCACAACTGTCTTAACGAGGCAATTTGGAACCTAGACACATGATTCCCGGACAAGCAGTAGGCTCTGAGGGATGGAAAAATCCACTGGACACACACACGACACTGTCAATAAAAGCGTACACAGGGCTTACATCGCCAAAGAATAAACAAGCATTCACAGCGTGCAGATCGCCTAAAAGGCAACAGTGTATTTTGAAATTAAAAGTTATTTCAATTCGTTGAAGTAAAAGTGGTGATTGTGATAAAAAGTGTAGTCTAGTTTTGGGAGTTAAAAATAAATCTCTGAACAGTTGAAGGTGTTAGTTTAATTCTTTGAATCCTGCCAATTAGTGTTCGAGAATGTGATCAATAAAGCCTTGTTCAAGTGGGTTGTGGACAAACTTTTTCTTTCGAAAAAGAATTCCCTTTCAAAGCGGAACACCATTCATACACCGTCGAAACTGATGTCTAATATCCAATGGAACATGTGCAAGAAACAAGGTACAGGTGCTTGCCTGTTTGACATGGGGAAACGTATTGTATGGTCTACTAGTACGCGTCACCAACAGTTAATTTTAAAAATTATCCATTGGTACTCTTCTTTGATCGATTTTGGGAGGGTTTAGCAATGTCCATTTATCGGCCGCAGTGAGTGGACTGAAGAATGTTGGGAATAAAGGAAAACTGAGTTACTGTTTCATGAACTGCCATCCCAGCAGGAGTATCCATCTGGGTTTAAAATTGAAGAGCAAACACCAATCGGACGCTCCTGGAACTTGTGGTTCGATTAGCCACTGATACTCCCTTTATCACTGGAAAAGCTTACAAAAGTCACTTCAACTGTTAGCATTCGAGGATGACTGTGATGTTATTGGCAGAATACTGAGAGCCGTCAATGAGGCATTTACCGGTATTGAAACGCAGGCAGTCAAAATGGGTTTAGCGGTCACTGTGAATTAAAAACGTGCATATGACAAATTTGAATACGTCTGAGAGTTGAGGATGCCAAATTTATTAATCCGTGTTACGGGTCACCGTGGCGTAGTGGGTAAGTGCGTCGACTTCTACGCAGAGGGTGCCAGGTTCGATACCCGAATTTACCACCTTTCATATTTCACGGCTCCACCTCTTTCGAGTCACTGACAATGCTCAAAGAGTATTTCCTGTCTAGAAAAAGCTTCTCAACTTCGCCGTTCCGAGTCGGCATTAAACTGTAGGTCCCTTCCACGCGTGAGAGAACAATAGCACGCACAACACGAGTGGTTGCTGAGAAGCTAGTCCCAGGTCCGCCTAGGACTGTCGCGCCACCCATATTATTATTAAAACGCTTGTACACACAACCACTTTAATTTTACAGTCTTCGGAAAATGGTACTCATATTGAGCGCACGGATCGGGCATTTCATTAGTGTTGATCAGAGGCACTGCGTGTACACAAGTGATGGTCGTTTAAATAATAATATTTTATATTATGCCGAAAATTAGAAATTGTATTAAAATGCGATAACACGAGCAAAGCCACCAAATAAAGCAGCCAGACTTCGCTTGTTCTTCTCATCGCTTTCCATTCATATATATCTTAATTGGTTATATATTCAAACCGAAAATTTGCTGTGGTTCTTTTGTGCTAGAAATATACGCTGTCATCGAGAAAGGACGCACAACATCGACGACTCGGCCAGTAAACAGCACTCCCAAGTAAACAATACGAACTAAATCAGTACCGAGATCAAACGCAGAATTACTCTTGCCAATCGCTGTTTCTTTAGGCTCAAGAGTCTATTGAATAGAAGAGCCCTCTCTCGAAGGACACTTCGATCATCCCTGTCGCGTTCTATAACGCAGTGGCCTGGACAATCTTAAAAGCAGATGAAGAAGGCCTTAGTCTTTTCGAGAGAAAAACTCTGCGTGTGATCTTTGGTACTATTTACGCCGATGGCACTTGGAGAAGAAGGTTAAACCACAAACTGTATGAGCTGTACAGCGACACGAGTCTAGCAAGGCGTTTGCGGAATCAATGCCTAAGGTGGCTGCATCATATAGAGTGCATGGTGAATACTGCTGCAGCCCGAACAGTCTTCGACTCCGAACTAAAATCAAAAGAGGACTCCCACGAAACCGATGGTGCACACAAGTGGAGAAGGACCTCACGTCCTTGCAGGCATCTGGCTAAATGTGGTGTCAGCTGGAGAGGCTTGTTGGCTGTGGCCCAGGTCCACCCCGGTTTGTAGAGCCACTAGAAGAAGAAGAAGAACATTAATTTCAATGACATTTCAGCCGAATTGTCATCGAAAATGTCACCAGCTTCCACAACAACAGAAAGAAATGCCTACAGTCCTACATTCAGAAGGTGGATGTCGCAAGCATGAGTTTTCCAGTGTCCACGATGTGTTCCCACGCCACGAACGCGAGAGTGACTGCACTCATCTGCTCTGAGTTAAGTGTGTACACGGCGAATGATCATCAGACATGCCAAATTCAATTAAACGACTTTGTTTTGGATTACTTCGTTTTCAAGAAACCGGAACAATCAAAACTGCTCGTTGTTATCAGAGTAATATAATATTTTCGAGACTTGACATTGGCATTGACGCGGACGTTCACTGGCTCAAGTGTGTACAGTGTACACCAACACTTATTCCCCTCTCATCCCTGCAGCCACATGTCACCAGTTGTCAGATGTTCATTGATGTGTGAGTGGAATTGTGCACGGAGGGGTGGTTTCCGAAAAAGAAAACGTACATTCGACGTACCAACGAATTGCAACGTCACACCAGTGAGCAAGGATGAGTGCTTACCTGGAAAAAGTGCAGACTTGATGTTGAAGGGGGAGGCACTGACCCGACTCGCGTACTCAATCTGCTTCCAGCCGAACACTTCAACAAAGCTGGCAGCTGACTGATCCAATCGAACGACTAGTAAAACAAGAACACAAACCACAGCACTTCGCAACATCTTCACGAAACGAAGAGGATGCGACTATAGAGGGACCACCGTGCGAACACTTCAGAAGACAATCTGAGACTACGTCTTATCAAGCGAACAGCGGGCTGCCCGCTCTGCAGTGCTGACAAGAAGTAGAATTCACTCGGAGAGAGTGAGTGTCACAGTGCCATCAAGGTCGTTCATTCACTCATTCGCATTCGGATTTCCAGAATCTGTGCCTGGTTTCATTGTTGGTTGTCGCCCTGTCATAGATCCCGGGAATACCCACATTTATGTTTATGGCACAATATTTTTCGAGTCGCCGATAAGGCTTGGTGATTAGTATGATTGTCAGACGGCGTCGCTTGAAAGTGTCGTAAAAATCTCGATCACCACGAGTCGTCGGCGTAGACGCCGCCCCAGAAGAAGAGCAGATCCAAAATGTGTAGAACTATGCGAGAACGAATGTCACACTCTGGAATGAACGGGTTGCGGGAGTGGTGACAGTGGTCAGACAGCAGGCAACTCTTGGCACAGTCCCATCAGCCTGAAGCTTGGAAACCTGTATTGGAAGCAGGGATGGCAAATTGTTACCGCTGACGACTCATTAACTACTTAAAGGGGTTTGTTCGTCAAGTGTAGAAGCACAAGACCGAGGCAAAAATTGTCACCACAGTTTGTGCATGTTGTCATGCGGATTCATTGTGGGAAAGCAGCCACGATGAAAGGGCATCAACTTCAAGAAAATAAATCATTGCCTGACGTTGACCCACCCAAGACAGATTCAGACAGACAGAGGAGCGTGATGATAGAACATCACTTCCACTCGGAGGCCTTAGGGCCCATTGTGAATCCCTGTGGAGTACACATCCTGAAGAAACCTTTACTGTGTCACGTGATGGCTTGAACCACCCTGTGCTCTTTACAAATCTTATAAGATCCGATACATCCTCAATCGCTAGGTCCGCAGTCTCTGAGAAGAATCTTTGGCCAAGCGAAGCTAATCGCCGGTTCTGGAAAGCTGGGCAGTGGCAAAGCAGATGTTGGCTCGAGATCGCTGGATTCCGCATTCCATTTTCGGAGCATTGCTCCGATGAGGCAGTGCCCTGTGATTACTCCGATGAGCACACGGATTGAGTTGTTGAGTTGTCTTCGTTGGGTATTGATAACGGCGTTGGAAAGCCACTTGTCTCTATCGGGAAACAGAATTGGTATTTTGAGGGAGAAGTCGTTGCAGGGAGATATATAGTCGGTCGTAGCCGCGAGGCTACTGAGACCATGTTTTTTAGCCAAGTCGTCTATTATTTTGAGAATGGCCGCATGTCCATAGTTGGCTTGCTTCCATAGAGTGCACTCCCTTAGCCTGAGAGCGCTTTTTGCTGCGCAGCCTTTTATGAATAGGTTCAGAGGAAGGAGATGAAGTGTCATGTCCAACCCAGCCTGCGGCGTACTTCTGAAAGCTCCCGTTGTACAAATAGCGTCTAACATTTGTACTTTGTTGAGCTTGTTCATATAGCTTTTTGTGTTGCTGGCAGTCCACCAGACAATGGCGCCATACGTTATACTGCGTCTGATGATTGCTGTGTACATCTAATGAAGGATGTGCGGTTGCAAGGCCCATCTTTTGCCGAACGTCTTTTTGCAAGCGTAAAAAAACTTTCTTTATCCTTTCCTCCACGTTCCTCTTCCAGGCAAGTTTGAAGTCAAGAATGAAGCAATGGTATTTAGCCTCATTTGTAAGTTTGAGTTTAGTTCCATCTAACTTGGGGAGAGATCATATCGAGATCTTCCTTTTCCTGGTGAACGAAACGAGCTCTGTTTTCTGGGGGTATATATTCAGCCCATTCTGTCTTGCAAGACAGATTCTAAAAGATCAGCCATATGCGTGGGCACGTTGCTACCAACGAGGCTGAAGACCCAATCAAGGATGAGTGATAAAGCTTCGTGGTCCGACCTACTTCTCAGGATGACGACCTATAGCTACATCAAGACGAAGCTGTCTTAAGTCCATGATAACTGGGCCTTATACCATGAGGCTCCGATTTCAAGACCTTCTTAGTTGGAGCATTAGCGTCCATGCCTTCAATACGGTTGAGCCAATGTGGACGACAGATGTTTTTTGCTCGTTGAGTTTGCCTCCATTCATCTTTCTCGCAGGCTGGACCATAATATATCCAACGCAAAATTTTTCTTTCGAAGCGACCAAGGATAAGCTCTGATGTTTTGCAGGAGTAGAAAAGTAAGTAAGAGCATGATGTTAGTCCTTCGAGTCGGGAGTTATGACTTTGTCAGACCTGTTAGCCGACTTTCGATAAGCCGGAGATATCGATCCAACGACATGCCATACATGCGACGTAACGCTCGAAGTTGAGAAGGGAAAATTTGGTGACTGGGTCATCTCATGACGAATCGATTATTTTCTCAGCCACGGTCCTTACCAGAAATGAAGTATTACAGAGATAGCCGACTTCACAGCTGATTTCCCCATAGTCCATTGAGGAATTTAAGCGCCTTTTTGACAGATTCATGAATCTTTGACGGATATTCACGAAATAACGTACATGCCGCTCTGATTGGTCAATTTAGTTTATGAACACGTTATAAAAAAACGTAGCCAGTAAAATGGCTACAGTCCGGGTGGCCTAGCCATTTCAGGCGTTTGATCCGAAGACGCCTGACTAGACTCATACCGCTGTACAGCCCGTACAGTTCGTGGTTGAATCTTCTCCTCCAGAAACCGTCAATGCAAACAAGACCAAAGATCGCACGAAGAGATTTTCTCTCGAAGAGACCAAGGACTTCCTCATCCGCTTTTGAGATTATCCATGCCTCCGCGCCGTGCAGCAAGACGTGGATGATCAAGATCTTGTATAAAGTCAGCTTGGTCCAACGAGTGATGGCTCTACCACTCAATTGCCTCTTGAGCCCAAAGAAACGTCGGTTGACAAGAGTTACTCTGCGTTTGATCTCGGTACTGATGTTGTTTGTACTGTTTACTGCCGAGTCGAGGTAGACGAAGTCCTTGACTACCTCCAAGTTATAGCTGACCATTGTGACGTTCTGTCAAAGACGTCGATGTTGTGTGTCCTTTCTTGATGACCCATTTTAGCCGCTTCAGCCTCAATGCCAGCAAACGCCTCATTGACGGCTCACTGTGTTCTGCCAATCACATCAATGTCATCAGTTGTACGGACTTCTGCAAGATCGTGCCTCTAGTGTCCGCGTGTGAGACTTGCACGATCTTCTCAAGGATGATGTTAAGGAAATCACATGACAGCGTGTGGCCTTGTCTAAAACCTTTTTTGACATTGATGGTCTCGGTGAGTTCGTTACCGACTTTGATGGAGCAGCGAGAATTCTCCATTGTCATCCTGCACAACCTGACGAGTTTGGCAGGAATGTCAAAACTAGACATGGCGTTGTATAGCTCGTCCCTATGCACGCTGTCATATGCGGCCTTGAAATCGACGAAAAGGTGGTGAGTGTCGATCTGCATTTCTTGGGTTTTTTCCAGGATCTGCCGTAGTGTGGAGATTTGGTCGATGATGGACTTCCCCGGCCTGAAACCGCACTGATATGGACCTATCAGTTTATTTATAAACGCCTTCAGGCGAGTACACAAAACGGCAGAGAAGATCTTGTAAGCAATGTTCAGGAGACTTATCCCTCTATAGTTGGCGCAGTCAAAGGGGTCTCCTTTCTTGTGGACCGGGCAAACGATACTGAGATTCCACTCATCGGGCAAGCTTTTCTCCGACCACGTCTTACAGATCCAGATCATCTCCAGCTGCCTTAAACATTTCAGCGGACAGTCCGTCCGCACCGGCACCTTTGTTCGACTTCGGTCTTGAAATTGCTTGACCTCGTTTAAGTCGGGGGGACTGCATTTATTAGAAATAACAATAATACGTCTACGGACGGTGGATGAGTGGAGAGTTTCCTACAACCGGGCAAGTTTTTTTTTTCCTGGACAGATGTTCTTCTTGAGCATTGTCAGTGAATCAAAAGTAGTGGCTCAATGTTGCCAGGAATCGAAACTATAGGTTAAAATGCCTGCGAGTAGACGCGACCACTGCCCACAATCAGTGCTCCACAAAAGTTTGCGTACAAATAATAAATGGCTCTTATCCGCGGAGTATAAGTTGAAAATATTTTTGAAATGTATATTCCGATAAAACAAGGTGAAAGGCTTCAGTTTTCCACAAATTTAAATTAAATATTGTTAATCGTTGAAAAAATACAATAACCAAAACCAAAAGAAGTGGCAAAATGAACTCCACAAAAGTTTGCTTACAGTTTTGCCTTTCATTCAGTTTGCCTTTCATTTAGCACTGTTTTTTATTGAGCACATCGGTAGATAGCTTCTTCACAAATTGCTTGTTTATTCGAGCATTGACATTACCGTTCCTCAGTAAGATCGCTTAACGTATGATGAACAGCCTTGATAGGCCGACCATCGATACTCATTCCAAGAGATTAGCGTGTCATCAAACGAATTGCTTTCAACGTGAATAAGTTAGCAGCACTTAACGCATCCAGAAAAAATAAGGAGAGCAGTAGTTCAAAAGCGGTTCAGGTTATGGACACCCCACAAAAAACTGTTGACCAAAAAGTTCAATCAACAGGAACACGTCGCATTCTCAAAGGTGTATGTTAATTCGCCAGACTTCTTGCGTAATGTTATCTTCTCCCACGAATCAAAATAAATCGTTTTCTGACGACCGTTTAACGGCATGGATGCGCTAAACCTATCCATTAAACTAACAAAAACAACTAAAAACAGTAAAGTACGGTGGTAGAAGTGTTATGGTGTGCGTCTGTTTGGCGACATCAAGAGTCGGAAACTTGCTTCTAGTCGAAGGAAATGATGAACCTGCTCGTGAACATTGACATTCTTAAACGAAATTTAAAAGCAAGTGCTGAAATGTTTGGGATTACCCTGCATCTCACGTCTCAAAGCTTTTGATAGCCTTTGTCAATTTCATGTTTTTTCTGCTCGCGATCACCGTCATTTGACGAGTTTCTTGTTAGCGGTGGTTAATAGCCTTAAGTGGTTTCCCCTACCTCTTCGATGATTGATATTTGGCAATGCAGCCACTTCTGTGTTCTACTTCGACAGTAGCACGACGAAGAGTCTCCTACTTAGTTTGTAAGCTCAGGCAACCTTCGGTGTCCTGATGCGTCAAATGTCAAGACTCCTCTTTTTTGAGCAGTCCAGCCGGACAGATGAGCTATAAATGGTGCTGCTACGAGAGAATGGTCAGAGTCGACGTTTACTCGCCCGAATGATGGCACAGTCAAGACATTTGACGCAAGTTGCGTCAATGAGACCATGGTCAGGTTAGTTGACGGTTCGACCTTCTGGTGATCGCCAGGGTGCTGTACGAATTTATTCCGAGGGCATCACGTATGTACCTTCCACCCTGTCGCACTCTCGGCTGTCAGTCGGAACTGGTCCTCTGTTATTTTATTGTGAAGGCTGTGTTCAAAGTTCTACATACAGCTACTGTACAGACTCCGTAAGCACTTTCGTTGATATTCAGTGCGACTGATGTTAGAGGAACTGCCTTGGATGTGGATTGCAACCTATAAATAAATGTCTTTCGATCATGGCCCCTTACGCGATTCCGCATACCAATATACGCAACCTTTAGTGACAGCTGTCATGTGAATGAACGAACATACATGCCGCACTCTTTCTCTCAAAAGCAAGCAACGTGTCCTACGTCCAGTTCCGGAAGAACGTTATTGTCCCACATTCCAAACGCTGTTTAATCACTTCAACCGCAAATGGTTCGACATACCCCACATCAATTACTCAAAGTACGTCTGATCCCATTGCAGCCTCTTTTCCCGAAGCAATAAACCAAACACACCGAATTTCCGCCGAAATGCATATTTAAGCAGCCCTCGGAAAGCTGCACGTTGAGCCAGACGTCGGCTTGAAAGGCATTTCCGTGGAAACACAGCAAAATAAATGGAAACTTTGCGGTGGCCTTGGACGAATACAAAGCATACATCACCGCAATCCAGAAAGTGTGGCCAAATGGGGGAAAGAGATGAAAGCACTCCAAGAATTGTGAATTCTCCGAGAGTCAAAGATTAGCGACGCTGTCACTTTCTTCTGGATCAGATCTGACTGCTGGAGGTAATTAAAAGCTTCTCTAGGACGAATCAGGTAAGTGACACAGTCTCCCCACACCCAGAAACCTAGAGAAAATGTCCGATTTATAGATACAAGACATAGCCAAGTTTATCAGGAAAACTAATTGGCTGTAAATCAGCACAGGAGTGGACTTGTCAAAGTAGGCCACTAGAATACCAATAGGCAGTCTCTAGGTTTATTTCATTTTCGTTAGTGTAGTGTGTAGTCCCTTTTTAAAAGGAGCCGGTGGAAAGCACCGCGTAGTGATAGCACAAAGGATCCAACCAGGATCTAAATGAGCCACAACTGCTACAGTGATGGTAGTTGATGTTGAGTGTGCATAGGAGGTGACTTCAAGAGAGAAAATGTGAAAATAATTTAAAATAATGGAACATACTGCGTCGGAAAAGGAATACTTTGACGGATTAAACCTTAATCCTCAAAAATAAGAGGTAATCCGGAATGGACGATGACGGAAGAAGAATGAAGATGGAAGAACATCTCGATTAATAAAGAAAAAATTGATAACACTGACTGTTGTGATCACAACAGATGATATATGACGCCAACTCATATTTCACACAGCACTCAACACACGACACACAACACACAGCACACAGCTCACAGCACACAACTGCACATATTCAATTCATATTTCCACTATTATTCTAGTGCACATTTTTCGTTCACCTGCACTCACCTCTTTCGCTTGTTATTTCTTCCTATCAAAAAATGTACATATCTTGTAACATAAGAAAAAATGAAAATGTAGAATAAGCACATTTATACTATATAAGTCATGCTTTGCACAAATAAAGTTTAGTTCCATACAAAATCCTGTGTAGTAAGTTGACTTCCCCCCACCAGCGGTAAGGGGTCAGTTAATTATTATTCAGATAACACATTGGTGCTCTAAGCATTCACTGACAGACATGATACAAGGCCCGCGTCAAATCAAAAGGCGATAAGTGAGTCCTTAACCATTCCATGTTATCAAACGTTCTTCAAATTATTCCCTCGTCCCTGAAAGGACATGAGTTATAATTCCTTGTTTTTCGCGTTTGTATTTTTAAAAACGTTATTGCATATAGTTTGCACCCACCTTTATCCGACTTTGCACTTACATTAAACGCCAAGAACTCTAGTTTTCAAACGTCAACTGAGACCAAGGTATTGAATATTTCCTTTAAAGAAAATACTCGATTCATGTGTTCTTACTCTGAGTGTTTTCTCAGTTTTTCACCACACCACCCAGTATCACCGGCCACTGCCTTCTCGGTATCTATGCCAGGAGACTACTGCAGAAACTGTAGAGATAGATAGGAGGAAATACGCTTCACCTCCTCAGCACTTGTCCAGCCCTTGCAAAATCTGAAATGATATTCTATGCAACTAGTTTTTCAGTAACCTAGAGGAAATGTCAAACTTAAAGGTACAAGACATAGCTAAGTTTATAAGGAACACTAATTGGCTGTAAATCACACAGAAGTGGACTTGTCAAAGTAGGCCACTAGAATACCATTAGGTAGTCTCTATGTTTATTTCATTTTCCTTAGTGTAGTCCCTTTGAATTTAAGAGGAGCCGGTGGAAAGCACCTTTTAATGATATCACAGAGGATCCAATCAGGATCTGAGTCTGGGGCAATCACCCTAACCTAACCTACGACCCGCAACATCACCTTGGCAACACTGTTTTCGTAGTCGGTTTCGTAATCTTTTTTGTTTCCCATTTGTTTTCTTTTAGGTAATAGCGTCCCTTACCCCTATTTTCTCACCACCTGTTTATTTTGCGTCTAATTATAACTGTATAGTTGTTGTTACCAAGAATGATGTTAAAGAAGTTTTTTTTTTTTGAAGATCACCAATGAAGGCGATTTATTTTTGTCTTAATAAATACGAAAAGTTTTTTTAAAAGTGTATAACTCGCGTAATGATTCTATTCTCATGGTCGTGGTTCGACCTAGCTCATCGATGATTCGCTATTCATTCAATTGCTGACTGCTTGCTTGACCGGTTTATCGTTTATTGAGTGCCCTTAGCCTAAGACCTATCAGGAGTCTAGAATGGTTAGATCATGTAAAGTGCTCATCAGATGGAGAGTGAGTTTTTTCAAACGCAGCCTGCCTACGTCTGGGGAAATGCAATTTAGACGATCGTTTTAATGAAGTGTGAGACAGAGAGATTACAAGAATATCAGCTTTATCTGCAGCCGCTAACGATGTCCAAGAAGAGGGGAGAAGTTCTTTAAAGAACGCAAAAGAACATCAATCGGAAAAATCGATTGAAGCTAACAGGGAGAAGATGATTGTGTCTGATACCGTAGAAAAGAAGTTCGAAGGTAGAGCAGTGGCAGTAATCAAAAAGGCGAATGCAAAGATGGGCCGAAAGGAGTTGAACGTCCAAAGACAGCGGACTTTATGCCTGAAATACAATAGTGCGTTGGCTTTCAACGCACACAATTCAATGGCCAAGCACAAAATACAGCGTCGACCTGCGTCAGTGAATAATTAGAGAGTTTGATAGGATCGTAAGAAAACGTAAAACGTAGTCCATCGCACGTCATTATTCAACATGTTGGATATTTTTTAACAGAGGAGTGTGCTGTGAGATAGAATTTCTACCAGATTGACAGTTTTCTTCCAAATTGAGAGTATTTTGTGTCAACTGTCATTTAAGAAACGAAAACAGCTGATTAGAAATAATTTAATGACAAAAGTCATTTCAAATGAGTGTATGCAGAAAGGGGGCAATATTTTTCATCTATTAGATGAGAGAGAGAACAGCTGATAAATTGAGTATTTATTTCAACGCAGTGCGTCATCGCACTCTCTCCGTAGCATGAAGTCGGCTGGCGCAGCGCACTATTATGTTTCAGGCATTACCATCGAAGGTTACTACGACTTCGTTCGAAAGCGAATGCGCTGACTCCGCATAAATATGTACGAAGACTAAAGGCTGAATCGCAAGGGCGCGTTCGAGAGGTCGTTCTTTGATAGGCGTTGCTACGCGTTGTATCGACCTTACGAGAATATTGTGTCAGAAAGCGGCAGCCTCAGTTTTCGAAATGAAGCGCGCGCGTATCCTACTCAAATGGCTTGAAATATAATTTTTAAGAAAAATATGAACAAATTTCTTATAATCTATACTGTGAATAGAATTCCTAGAAAAAATTAATTATATATATCAACGACCATTCCATGGTGGACGCATCGGTTCTCGTCCGATCACCGAAATTAAGAAAAAATGAATTACTTGTGGAAATAATCGTCTCAGGTTGCCAAAAATTCAAATTGGGAAATAAATTTTAAAAAATTGTTTCACAAATGTCAAAAAGCCCGAGTGACTGGATAGTAGCTGTACCTAGAAATCCATGCTCGCGCTTACGATATTACGGTCTGTGAAAACTCATCACTCGACCGCTCCATTTCGACTTTCACATAGGATTTACAAGTATCCTACTGAAAATGTCAAAGCCCGAACGCCTGAACGCGCCGTTGCGATAAGGGTAAAAAACTGTACAGTATTGCCTACAGTCAAGAACGGATCCATGTTGGGAAGACCTTCGACCTTCAGGGCTGCATTGTGGAGAGCAAGTGGCGATTGAAAGGTTTTGACCTTGGCCACTTATGTTGAGGCTTAAGCATTATCGAATATGTGCTCGTTTGACAACGCAAAACGTAGTCCGGGATTAAAAAGGAAATCAGTTGGTGATGAAAACTCTAATCAGCTACAGAAGCGGTGGTTGAAGATAATGCTTGAAGGCCAGGTTGAGCGCAACACGGTCTGGAACAGAATGCAGTCTTCCATGATATTTAAGAATACAAAGGTCAATAAATTATTTTGTTCTTTGACACAACTATTCCTTAAATTTAAAAAAATGTCAGAACCCTCGGCTCTAAAGGTCCAGCTATAATTGACTTATCTTATGTCTGAACCCTAAACCGAAGGACTGGTAGTGTTCATAATTGGAGAAATTCCGCATCCATCTGTCAAGAGCGAGTACTCATCAATCAATCAAAAGTGAACGAAACTTAACGAAAATAAGTAAACTTGTATTTATGGTCTCAGTGCAACATCTCTTTAATGCATTCTATATGAATTGCAATAAGAAAGAAAAAATGGGTTAAAACATTTAACAAAAGTTTAGAATTATGCATCTACAGTCAAAATCGGTTATAACGTACTTCTAAAACACTTTGGTCGTGGAAAACATGGAAAATCGGATGTTGTAAGCATTATCTCGTCTTAATTTTAAACTGTTTTGACTGCATTAGAAGACGAAACACCTGAATTTGAAGAAATTCAAAAATTCCGTACACATCTCAAGTTTGTGAATTTTTGTTTCGCACCTTTATTCTATTTCTTTTAACTATAAAAGACGTTCTTATATAAATAACAGTTAATAGCAATAAATTAACAATGCAATACATGAATTTATTACAAAAAAATTAATAACATGCAACATTTCATTCCAAAATACAATTTTTATTAATTTAAAAACAAATTCAGTACTGAACACTTTCGAAGTTACCCTATTCACTTGCAGCAATTCAACTCAATCATTCAGCCACGTTCAACTGGCAATCGTTCAGTTTCACTGAGCCAGTGCAGTTGCATACTCCAGCCTGTGTGGGAGTGTATACATTTAGGCGCCTTCAATCTCCACTCTCCAATAAGTGAAAAAATTTCGAATATTAAACGTTTTCATTTCCCTCGGATATCTGTGGCAATTGCCCATAAATTCAATAATCTGTTGTTCATAATTCCACAACAAAATCGATCCAATAATCTATACTATTATACATAAAAATGTTCAGTGAAGGTATAAACAGAGTTATACAAAAGAAATTTTTCATCTGTCGAAAAAGCACAGACAGGTTCAACGTAAATGTCAAAAATTGAATGCAACTCCGCCGATAAAAATGCCGCCAACTTCACACGAATGGGCCTCGGGTATATCTTTGCTGAATGTGCCCGAATTGTTTGGATTGCGAAACGACGTTCACACATATATTAAAAATAATTCTTAAATTGCATTTGCAAGTGAAACAGTTCTCCAGTGGAATTTTGGTGTTGTTAATTATAGAAAGTATCAACCGAAATAATCCATCACAGTGCATACAAAGTGGAGGCGAACAACACAAGATTGATACACACGACGACGTAGTGAAAAGCACCACACTTCATCGTGCCTAGGAAATTTGCTTGCAAAATGGACGAAGCTAAAGCCGATATAAACTGCATTAGCTCGGCAGGAGGAATAACATCAGGATCTACAGCAACAGGAGCTAAAGAAGTGACTACGTCTTCCTCATCATCAGCGTCAACATCATCATCGACGTCTGCCGCTGATCCCGAAGCGGAGGATAGTGAAAAAAAGAAAAAATTTGGGAAAAAAGTTCAACTTCCAATTAAACAAATTATTTCACTCGATCAATTGAGGCAGCGTTTTGCCGATACAGCGATGCCACCAAAGGAAATCGAAGTGATTGTAAACAGTCCCGATTCGAAAAGGGTTGGTGACCTTGGATTACATATATATATTCAAGTTTTTTTTTTTTTTTCTTTGATTAGATTTTCTGGATCCATTTCATTTTTATTATGCACCTACATTGTGTTTCATTGTTGATTGTTTCGCCCCGCAGAAGACTGTGAAGAAACTTAAACATAGTTTAAATGAGTTCTATACATTTTGTACATGCCCACAATGCCTCGAATACCGGGAGGTAATCCTCCTGCTGATGGACGATCAAATGAAGACACGTAGTACGTGGGAGATACTCCAGGCTACCCTTCGGAAGGCATATCAACCAATACTAAAGTGGGTGTTGTTATTATTGAAAATCATTTTGTGTGTGTTCTTATAATGGAATGTATCCTATATGTGTTTTTTTTTCATCCTCTTCACCATAGGAATGCCGTATCACTGGTGAAGTATGAAAGTTTCCTGGCCAGCGAGGGAGCTACCTGGCTGACAACGGGCGATGTGAATCACACCAAGGCTCAGCATTTGAACTTTATATGTGACTTATCACTGACAGAGAATATGGTTTCTGTTCTACTGAGTGCGCTGTAAGTATAACTGACTGTTCCACAAAGAAATCTGAGACCACCTCCTCGCAATTGATGTTTCTTGGAAAACAAACAAAAATTAGACAACAATTGAACGTGTTCTATGCCTTGGGTGTCCGATTAGCGCACGTTTTGTGACGAAAGATGTTTACCTATAGAAAGCATGTTACCAGTGTACCCCGAAGTTAACACTCGGTCGTTAATTCGTTTCCGTTCAACGCAATCTTCTCAATGGGCGATGAAATGCTGGATCATTTCAACGATAGCCACTACCCCCACTACCTAGGTAGAGGCAAGGGGTAGGGGGTCTTCGAAATATTCTTTTTCATTTTGACACGACACGTTTGGTGCATCTCACTGATGCATCCATTTTAAGTGATTTAAGTGACAGTAGCTGTCAAGTGTAATCTCAAGGCAGTGAGGTTAGATGTTCGGTTGGTGTCCAGAAAGGGGTCGCTTGCAGAATGTAAATGATTTAGGCTACTATTCCAAGACAACAGATCTGAGCTCTGGTTTTCGCTGTGGAAATATTTTCCTAGGCAACTTTTTGTCGCCAGCTTCAGAGCGATAGTCATTTATTTATTGACTGCTCAAGTCAGTGCATGATTCATAAGTCGTAAAGTGAAAAGGAGTTTATGCTTAATGCAACCTTGAACCTGTTTATGGCCAGTGTTTCTTTTGTTTACGGTTCTCTGTGACCCAGAATATTTCTTCGCAAGCTATGCAGGCGAGGGGTTCACGTTTCGTGAACGCTTTGTGATTGGATTTTGGAGGGAATACCGAATGCACGAATTTATTTGTTTTCCGAAAGGATAGCAGGTCAGTTAATGAGACAATCGGCGTGTAACCGTTTTGGTTGATTTTTTTTTTTTTTGCCTGCGTAACCTTAATTTGTTTAGGATTAATGTGAACGATTTGAGAAACTAGTTTTTCATGTCGTAAACATTGGGTTCGTTTGTGACCGCCGCCGTGTCGTAGTGGATAGGTGCGTCGGCTCCTAGTTATTTTCCGATCTCGATCTCGGCGCAACTGCCATCACTACCTGGCTGGAGTCACTGGCAGTGCTCAGAGAGTGCAACAAATGACAATGAAAGCTCTTATTACGGAAAACTTTCATAGGCTGCCAATTCCTTTGAGCGGACTATTTCCTGAGATCACAGTACGGTTAGTTGTCACAGAAGCTAGACTTCCTAGGTCCACCTCGCACTGTATCGCCGCTCTTATTTATTATGAATATTATATTTGAGGTGAGGTTTATCAAGGGTGTAAAAACGTGACGTATTCGACGTCTTCGACTGTAACCAAGTTTCTAGCGTTCAATGAGAGAAATATAATCGCAAGGCCTAACCTATGTGAGGTTATGCAAGAACTACTCTACACTCTTCCTTTCTGTGCTGCGGAGTCCCCTTGAAAAGAAAGATTCATTATGACACAAGTGACATCCTCCTGTACCACTTTGCGATGATTCGGCCATCGACTAGACCTACGCAACGTGTCTTGAAACGTTCTCGATGCGTGCCTCGATTCATCAGACTTTTTTAAGTCAGTCGCACTTGAGTCTTAAATCTTCTTCGTTTTTTTGGACATGTCAGATATTCAGGCAAACTGCATTCTGCTGTCCCGCTGTCGTCGACTCGATGACTACTGTAAGCTGGTGCCTATTGGTTCCTGGTTCAAGCTGTGACCAAAACTTTCACACAGTTCGCAATTTTGCACACACTCTTAAGGGATGGCTTGTTTTTGTACACGATCGAGATAAACAGGGCCTCACAAGGACAGTTCAGTGACGAAGCATATTTGTGTAGATTTTACGAGGAGCTCTTAATGTGAAGATTGGCAGGAAACAGTGTGTGTGACTCTTTAATTTGTGTTTTCGATCTGTTTAATATTTCAAATTCAATATTTCGTTGCACACGCGAATTGCGTGGAGTCCACTCCAATCCAAATCTTCTTGCTAGTTCCAGCCAGAGACGATGTAGTGAATAGTGATGAAGATGTGTTCGTTAATTTGAAGGGAAATCTTCAAGGAGGCGGATTGTCAAATTCATCATGTTACTCGATTTTCAACAGGATACAGAAACATTGCTTTGCATTTAGAATAACCTCTTCATTGATGCTCTATTGATGCGCATTTTCGCACCATATTTTAAAGTGATTGAGTTTTGTTTGAATTATCTTTGAACTAAGCGAGGTTAGGAAGAATTTTAGACAAACACCTTTCCTCTATGATGCACTACAAGAGATCACTGATCGAAAAATGGGGTTCTTACTAACTTCTCGATGATGGCGAAGTCAATGTCGGGCATGAGGAATATAGTGCATCTTTGTAGAAGCAAGCAGGTGGGAAAGTCTGATTGCATTCCTACTTTCTGCCAGCAATTCAAAAAATATTCTGTTGTGCAATCACTTGATTTCGTCTAGGCAATCCACCCGACGTCTACCTCTGACCTCAAGTTAACGACGTTTACTAACGAAGTACAAAGTTGACTGTCGGCCTGCGTTATGCTATGTACCCACCGACCGAAACTGCGAGGTTTACTCAATTTTCTCCTAACCTTCCAGGTTTTGTCATACATTTTCGGGGTATAGGAACCGAGTTGCAGCCCCATTGATTTCATCCGTTCTTGAGAGGTTGTCAAAACGAACTAGCCTACAGAGTGAACTTCAATTTATTCCTCATTCTATCTCTTTCTATTTGCTGGTGTTCTCATACTATTATTACCTGTCAACAGGCAGTTGTTCTGGCGGTCATTTAAAAAATTGAGAGCGAAACCACTGCAAACTCGGTGGGACGATTTACGACGATCGGTTTCAGTAAAAATTCATCCGAATCTCCCACTTTCGGTTTGGTGGGTACGTAGCATTCGTCTGATTTGAATTTGAGTTCATGAACAGATGACGCAGAACTTACTGTTCCTACTGCCGTTAGTGTTCCTGTTTAATTACAAATTATTTTATGAGAAGCATAAATTGACTGCCTTTCCGAATCATTTATTCGATAGATTACAACTGATTTTTTGAGACGCTGGCTGGTTAAAGCCCTCCAGTGTGGACTCATTGAAGATGTCCTGTACAACCAGAAGCAAAAAGACATGTATTCCTTGATTTACTACTACGTTCCCTAGAGAAGTCATTTCCTGACCAATTTTTTTTTTTCTCCTTTATCGCTCCTCTTGGGAGCACAGGGTATCCACTTGTCATCTCCATCCCACTCAGTTAGTTGCAGCTGTTTTTAGATTATTCCGTGAGGTTGCATTTTTCGAGTTCCAGGAGTACCGATCATCTTCGGGTGCACTTGGGACAGCCTCTGGCTCTTTTTCCTTGAGGGTTCCATTCTAACGCCATTTTGGTAATGCTGCTACTGTCTTTTCTCTTGATGGTATATCCGATCCATTTCCATTTCCGTCTCTTGTATATCTGTATCACAATTGGTTCCTCTTTTGTCATTTCTAACAGATCCACGTTCCTGATGGTGTTCGGGCAGAATACTCGTCGTATGGTGCGGAGACATTTGTGGACGTTGTTCGAAATCGACCAGGTTTCGCTACCACATATCAGAATTGATATACACATGAGTTAAATATCCTGAACTTCGTGTTTCTAGAAATCTGGAAACTCGTCTCCGAACGCTGCTCTTGCTTTTCGAAGTCTGTTATCCACATCTGCTTCCGCGCCTCTGTCTGTTGCTATTATATTAACTAGATAGCAGAAGCTATCTACACATGCGACGGAGTTTCCTTTGATGGTAATGGGTCATCTGTTGCCGGTTTTGATTCTGATGGCCTCAGTTTCCTGGATATTTATTTCCAATCCGTCGCGTCGTCCTCATCTTGAGTGGTGCTCTAATTTAGCTTGGATATCGCTGAGCGTGTCCGTAGCATAGTCCAAGTTCTCGAGTTGTGTGTGTTCCACTTACAGTGATTCAACGTCTGTGCACGCAGACTTCTCTTATAATTTCATTCAGGACAATTGTGAACAGTCCACTGTTGAATGACTCACTGATGTTTCCATTATGCAGTACCCCGAGATCCGAATCATCGTTCATTGCTCTAATGATGTTAGTTATTTTCCGGGGTACTCTTCTCTTACTTTGTGCTCTCCATATTGCAACTCTTTTGATGGTGTCCAAGGCCTTCTGCAAATCGATGAAGCTATAGAGGTGTACGCCATTATACCAGCGCCAGCGTGTTAACTTGGTCTACCCAGCTTCTATGTGGGCGGAAGCCAGCCTGTTCATCTCGTAGATGTCCTTCGATTTTGTTTTGAAGTCTGCATTGTATAATTTTTGCAAGTATCTTGTATACGGAGAGAGAGTAGAGTAAAGTTATTCCTCTCCAGTTGCTACATTCTTTCAAGTCATCCGATTATTGCTCTGCTTCCAGGATGTGGGTTAACTTTCATCTTCTCTTTCTGATGTGAGGGTGAGGGTTTAGCTGATGTTCTGCTTGCAGCGCGAAGCAGTGCGAATGGATTGCCATCCTTGCCAGGTGCCTTGTTATACTTCATCTTCACTTAAGCCTCTTGTATCTTATTGATATTGGGTGGTTCACACGATATTCTTAAGTTGTTGATTGTTTGGCTGTTAATTTCATCATCATACCGTATTTCGTTGTTGTTCCGTTTCTTGATCTTAGTTAGGCTAGGTCCAATTAGTGATACCAACGAAATAGCATACGAATCGCCCAAATCTCTAGGATTTCTATAAATGCATCCGACGATTCAAGACGTAGTCACTTGATGTACTGAGAATTGTATTTGAACCCACTTGATAGTGCCTAAGAAATCCTGAGCGGTCCTTTTCGGAACCCCAGTCTAACAATATTATTCCCTCATGAGACTTTTGCGGGAAACCAAGCACCTACAAATTCGGGGCGGGCTGATGAGACTTTTGCGGAAAACCAAGCACCTACAAATGCGGGGCGGGTCAATGAGCATCACTACCAGTCGTCATGTTCTTTGGAAAATGATTTAGTGAAAACTGCCCCATATCCTATTTCATTCATTTACTAATGATTCCACAAACGAACAAACCTATCTTGTGTTGTCCACCGAAACCACTCAAGAAATAAAAACAACAATTCTTCTTTTGTTGATTATCCGTTTATTTCTCAACACTGCCGTTGAAGGTCGGTGTACTTATACACAATAGATTTGACGTTATTCGTTTTGGTCGTTCACTCGATCAACTGGTGGGTCTTCCCAAATATTAGAGCACAGCTTGCAAACGGTACTATGCATTGTGTAATATTGCATAACACTATATCGTGCAAGTAAGGCACCGTGCAATATTTATTCTTCTACAATTGTTATCTTAGTCATTCTTGCCAGAAATGAAGAATTATAGAGGTGCCCGACTTCTACCTCTCGTGCCCCTTGAAATTTTTGACAACTGTTTTTTATAAATTGACCAATCAGAGGACGGCATTTACGTTATTTCCCGAATAACCGTCAAAAATGCATGAATATCCGTCAAAAAGGCACTCAAATTCGTCGATGGACTAGGGGGCAATTAGCTGTGAATTCGGCTATCCCTGTAATACTTCATTTCTGATTCTTGCTCTGTTTGCTTCACAAAAAGTATTTGCCCTACTTTGACGTAGATTTTTGTTCGTAAAACTGTTTAGTGATGATTTGAGTAGTTTCTCGAAACAACTTTGAACTTTATATAAATGCACCAGCAGGGTTGCATCTCACAGTTCCAAGTACGGACAAGTCGAAGGTAGTAAACAATTCATGAAAGCGATAAAATGTGTTTATGGTTTGGAACAGAGTGCTGTACCATAAATGTTTGCTGATTGTTATTTACATTTAATTGTAGTCTCCAGCTGCTTACTGCTTTCAATTGCGTACATTAAGGGTAATTTTGTTCACTACAGCTTTGGGATTTTTCTCTTCAACTTCTGGATTTGCTTTCATTCAGTCAAATTTTATGGTTTCAAATTTCAATTTACAACTCGTGAGTTTATCAACTCCTCATTCCTTCAACTTATGGAAATAGAGGAAGTTAAGGGTGAAATCAGGGACTTTGCTCTCTCGCTCTTTTCTTCATTTATTGTAGTTGCCTGCTTGCCTGCCTGTGTGTATACAAGATGGGATGATTGTGATTTTATTTATCGTTTTCGTGTTTCAAAGCGGACACAAATAATTGTCTAATACAGGATTCATTGCCGTGAAACAAGAGAAGATACTTGTCCTTTCGATTTTATTTGAAATAATGAAGAGAACAATTACACACTGACCAATAGTATAATATTGTGTTCTGCGCTTGGATCGTTTCAACAGGCGAATGCAGACTTTATTAGTGCAAGCATTACACTATACACCGCATAGTCGCTTGTGCTGTTTTCCATACCATAGCCGGCAGCAACTGAAAACAGGAGACAATGGAGGATAAAGATAAGCAACCACAGCTCAACAGCTCCTTCTCACAGTGCACACGAACCCACGTTGAAAATAACATTTTATGTGTGAATTGTCAAAAATTTGGGAAATTGAAAAACTGAAAGTTGGACAACTTCTGGATCTTAAATTTCAGACTGTGAGTTGAAATGTTTTTTTCAACTCGCTAGTTAAACCTTGATTTGATACCAACTCCGCAGTTGATCAAGTTCCCAGTTTCCGTCAAGTTGAGCAAAAATAACCCTAAGTTGATTAAACTGAATCATTGGTTGACGTATGTGTTACCTGAAACGCCAGTGTCCTTGCTGCCTTTTCCCATCGACTGGTCTATTCGGCACATTTTTCTTGCACTCTTCCAACCATTCTGTTAGTCAAGGTGCCGTGGATAAACTCTCTACAGCTCGGCCAGTGGTTGAATTTCCCCCAGTAGCCATGCCTGCATTTGAATCGGTGGAGACCGGCGGCACCTTACCCTTTTCCATAAATGGATAGATAGAAGACGAAAGTTGAGAAGGCGAGTGGCGCGTCTTCCCAATCACTTCAGTGTTTTCTAAGCGGAAGTAATAGCTATTGGCGAAACCCTGTCCTGGCTAAGATGGAACTTGATATCCGTCCGTGGTATCTGCATCTTTACGGATAACCTGGTGCAGAAATCAAATCTCTGGAATATTTCTCTCGAAACTCTAAAATATTACAATCGACAGCCAGGCATCTCTTAAAGAAATATCCGAACATTCGCCTGAGCTGGTTGCCATGGTTGCCAGCTGGCCATAGAGACATCCATAAATTCAGTTCCTTAGAGTAGAGACACATCGGTGGAGTGAAGATGGGCGAAGGACACCCACTCCTTCGCTCATCTGCGATCCATCTGTGAAGTCCCGCAGAGGCCCGTCCAGCGTCTGGTGTTCAGACGTCCAGTAACATCTGGAAGGTATGCAGTTTGAGAAATTCTTTTCGAAGATGAGCCTAGATATCTTGAGGTCGGTGTTTCCTGGTAAGCATCCGAATTTGTCAAGGATGGTACAATGTCCAGAGCTTCTTCCACATAAGCAGCGATTTCAATCTAATCCCGGTGTTGGCAGGGGCCTGGTTGCCGAAGAGATCTATCGGCGAAAGGATGAAGAGTTTAATTAAGACCATGAACTGTCACAGTGCCTCCCGATGTTGTCCGTTGCACTCTTTCGAGCGGTTTGGAATTTGTGACTTTCTCTAGCGCGGTCTTAGGTATCTTATGGTAGATTGCTTTACAAAAGTCCACCTTAATGCGAACTTCCTTTCTGCTTTCTACTGCTAACTGATTTTTCGGAAAATGCTGCCAATACAACAATGGTTAACAAGATGACATCTGGATGTGTAACTGATATACGTCCAGTTTTGTTTGTTATTTCTATGCTGAGACAATTGAACGATGTAGTCATCGTGGTAATGTAGTTAGTGCGTCAACTTGTTCGAATATCATATCACACACAGCCAACTGCAGTACCTCAACAATGAGAGCGCTTTCAAGAATTCAGACAACTGCGATGCATCGGCAGTTCGTCATCAACCAGATGATGCAGATCTTAGCTGACTTCAAGCCTGAACACTGGAACAATCATCGGTTTGGATTGACTGATGACTCGGTGCCCTGAATTCTTGAAAGCACCCAATGACTCCTCATGAGTCAGTTGTGCGTCTCAATTATTGCGGTAGAAAACGGCTTTAGACTCTCAATGGGTACGCGCCAGTCTGATAATAGATCTCGATAATGGACACCATTTAAAGTGGACACCCCTCTATAATGGACACCCCTCTATAATTGACACCCCCTATAATGGATACCCCTCTATAATGGAATCTCTTCAATGAGGGGCACCCCTCTATAATGGACATCCCTATATAATGGATACCCCTCTATAATGGACACCTGCTTTTACGGGCAATTCGTCAAGGTCCCGGCATAAAGATATTCGCGTATTTGAATCTCTTCAGAACGGATACTCCTGCTTAACGGACATTCATGATTGTTCTGCTGCTGTCCGTTATAGAGAAGTTTCACTGTAAATGAATATTGAAGACCTAATTGGTTGTCTGAGAGTTATTATGTTGACATGATATTAAGCAAGAAGTGTGCTCCAGATAGGTTAGGTTAGGTAGGGGGGCTGCTAGTACATTCACCAGCCCACTTAGATCATGTTGATCCATTGTGGTACCCACAGACAGACTGTGGATCACCACTGGTTTCACCAGAGGCAGGCACTCAACCAACTGCGCCATCCAGTCTTTTCGTTCTCCAGATAAGTGTTTCATGGTTAGGTGCGTTGGACCTATTTTGATGCACATGGTGGTTGGATAACCTCTTAGTTCCTATTCGTGTTCGTCTTCCTCCTGCTTAGCATGTAGTTGCACATGTATTGTCGATCCATCCTGGAACAATTTGCACTAAGTGGCGCAATGTATTTCTGGACACTAGGGTGTCCAGGAACAATTTACACTAAGTGGCGCAATGTATTTCTGGACACCAGAGTGTCCAGGAACAATTTGCGCCAAGTGGCGCAATGTTCTTATGGCCACCAGAGTGTCCAGGAACAATTTGCAATAAGTGGTGCAATGAATTTCTGGACACTAGGGTGTCCAGGAACAATTTACACTAAGTGGCGCAATGTATTTCTGGACATTGACAGAGACTGGGGCTGGTGCAAAGGTAGTGAGGAGTCCCCCTTATTTCTTTTCCCCCACTATCTCTGCCTCTGCACTTGTTTCCATGGCACTTCAGATGATGAGATCCGATTCCGATTTCTTGAGCCATAGCATCCGAGTGGTCTCATAAGTGGTTAGAGAACTCAATCTCTTGTGTGCCAGCTTTATGATTTTGTCATGCAGTTTTTCCTTGACATCTGCGAGAGATGGGTAAATACGCAGGATTGCCTTGGGCTGGTCAGTTTTGGCCCCTTTCCTGCCAAGCTCCTCTGCTGTCTCCTTGTCTGCTATGTCCCTATGCCCTGGGATCCAGCATAGAGTAACCGACTTAAGAAACTTAAGTTCTTCGCTGCAACATGCGACAAGATTTGCCTTGAATCTCTTTGTTCGCAAATTCCTTAAAAGCTGCATGTGTAATTTATGTAGGTGAGATTACCGCCCGAAGAAGACCTGGGTCAAGTACTTACCACTTGTGCTTTGCGTGCTATTGTTCCCTCCCGAGTGGAGGTGGAGTTACCCACTCCGAACCTCGAAATTCCAACTTCATCAAATTTATCGTAATAGGTTAAACAAGTGTCCATCGTCTAAGTTATCGGGAATCCGGTTGTAAACATTCCTAGAGCCAGTCACAAGATAACATATTCGATAGCAGCAAGTGGTCAATAGTTCGAAACGCGTGTTTATTGATAATTAACAAAAACCTCATTTCATCCATACCACCACATCTAATGCGTGTTTCCCCTTTTCTCTTTGCAGCCTTCTAGTGGATGATCCACACCAACTGTTCGAACTGATGACATTTCAGGTCGAATGCGTGGTAAAAGCCTACTGGGAGGGATTCTCGGAAATAGCTAAAATGCAAGATAAAAAAATACCAGCAGAGGAGATGTTATCCTGTAAAGAAATACAAATGCGCTTGCAATTCAACAAAACAAATTTACCAATAACTGTGTGTATACATTTTAGATGTCCTCGAGGGATACGATGAACTCTGCACAGTCTCTGATAACATATCTAGATTCCTGTTTGCGTTTGAAAACCATCATCTGAAGAAGTTTTCTCTAACGTGGACAATGTTGAACAAACGAATGTATCAGCAGCATGTATATTCAAATATAACCAACACAATGTTGGCCTGCATTATTACAGTAAGTGAACAAAATCTGAAATCGAAAGAATTCACCGCTCATTCTGATGTCTTCCCAAACAGCTTAAAGAGGACGAACTAACAAAAAAGCATTCAATGCTTATCAAGAAGTACATACAATTCGACGATGAAATGATTCAGATGGATAGACTTTGGAAGGATACCTGGACGGCGTTGAATCTATACAATTTGTCCGAGGAGGAACGAAATCGTCGGGGGCGCATGAAGTCGATACATGATTTATTCAATGTCATACGCAACGATGTTATCGGAACGTTTTCACAGTGTGTTGATATTGCCGAATGGGCAACGCATGAGAATCGCCAGCTCGTCTGGCAGAGCATGCTGGCCTATGTGGTCAAAAATGGTGCGGACGCGTACAGTGTTCATTTGAATACGATCGTGTGCGATGACAAGTGTAGGGAGTGTAACGAATTGCTAGAATATCACATGGGGTAAGAACAATTTATTTTAATCATTATACTCACACTAAATCAAAGTAGCAAGTGGTGCAACATCAGATTCTGGCGTGCATACTTTATTCCTCCTTATCCTAAAGATTCTTATGACTGATTGCATTGGAATGTTGTGCGCATTTGTTTATATCTCGTCTGCTGGTCGTAAACAGAAGATGTGTTTCTTCATCTTCTTTATTTGGCGCTGCAGTCCAAGGTGGACCTGGGCGTCAACCAATAAGACCCTCCAACTATACATGGTCTCAGGCTAGTTGCCGCCAGTGTCGCCAGCCAAGGCAGTTAAGGTCCTTCTCCACCTGGGTGCAACACCTTAAATGCCGGCCTCCTCTGTTGCGTTGTCTCGTAGGTTTGTAGTCGACGGTAACATA
The DNA here is from genome assembly GCA_964034865.1 of Eristalis intricaria. Taxonomy (NCBI): domain Eukaryota; kingdom Metazoa; phylum Arthropoda; class Insecta; order Diptera; family Syrphidae; genus Eristalis; species Eristalis intricaria. Next base: position 108,435,889 of record OZ035873.1, on the reverse strand, counting down.
TTCTGTGCCTTCGGAAAATGTGCGACAGAGAAGAATTGCGCAAATTAATGGCCAGGAGATTCTTCCTCCTTCCTTCTTTCATCCGACGCTCTGCTGGTTTTAGGCCTCCTACTTTAATCTGACGGGGACCTGTGGCTTTAACACGCATTTGAATTCATTCTTTTCATTTCCTCACTGCAATTGTCTAGTAACGGCAAGAAGTAATCAACACCCTGTCGTATTGCTTGAGAATGGAACCAAGCGGCTCTTAAGTTTGGAATCAAGGTTGAAGCTGTTGTGAGATATCTTTGAACGAAATGCGAGTATCTAAAAAGTGTCTAGCAGACAATAGATTTACTCTTGACACACGCGTCGTTACTCCCTGAAATCCCTGACGCGTCTTACGAGTGATTTACTCTGAAGTTGAGTGTTCGGCGTTTAGTCATGTGGGAGTTCTTCATGGCACACAATTGACTTTTCCCACAATCACTCGATCCCAACTAAAATCCATAAGTGCCGATCATAATGGGCGTACCGGGCCTCAAGTTTGTGAATTCAAGTAAGAGTCCAACAACATCCGACATTTAGGTTGAGAGTGGTTCATTTCGCACCTTAATTCTGTGCTCAACGAAACTCAACGAATGTGGTTACTATATCTGGTCTCATTGTCGTCTACTCGGACGATTGCCTAATTGGACTTGAGTATGCTTACGAGAACGATGATTGGGTGTTTGTTATTTGCACATGTGGCAGAAAGAAGCCTACAGCATTTGGAACTAAAACAAGTTTAACTCACGGATGAGCCGCGGCTCGAGTGCTTACTTACTACTCATGCCTTCAATCTATGGAGTGCCAGTGACTGAGCAACCGAAGACGGTCCTGAGCGCGTAACTGGCAGTGGCAAATACCAAACTGTGTTGCGTCCGGGATAACTTAGTCTTTGTATCCGAAGTTCACTTTTCCTCTCCTCTGTACAACGGCATGAGCCTAGTCAGGCGTCTACGGATTCAACGCCTAAGATGCCTTCCGAACTGCATCCACATCCTGGTACAGCTTGTAGAGTTCGTGGTTGTGTCTTCCCCTCTATTCAGCTTCCTCGCAGACGGGACCATATATCCGACGGAGGATTTTTCTTAGGCACCAAGAATCAGCTGTGCAGTGTTTGACATTTGGTAATTCGTAAAAAAAAAATTAACTCCACGTCGTCCTTAATTCACACGCAACGACATTCCAGCTTAATGCAAAGTCAATCTACTTGCTGAAGAATGTGCTCAACCTATTCAGCGCTGACAGATTCTACTTTGTCCCCCGCACATACCCGAAAGCGTTGATTTTACGATGAAGTTGAAAGATTACTTAAAAAGACAAAGCACAATGTTCACTGGCCTAGAGAGTCTCCAATACTTCTGAAGTGGTGTTCTTTACTGGGAAAACCACTAAGTGGCCCCTACACCTCCCTGAGCCCAATAGACAGAATACAAAAGCAAACCGATCAAACTTGTATGGCACAGCAATATCAGCAAATCAATGGACTCGTTTGATCATCGATGCAGTGCCTCGCTATTTTAACAAACGATGCTCAAGGGAGCTGGTTCTGCATTCCATAAATTCCGCAGGCCGCATTCAGTCCACACACAACCCTGTTTCGGGCGCACAGTCCCAGTTAGAGACCACACCAATACGTCATGCTTCTTCGGCTCTTTGTTTCTCACTTACTACAGTCCACTGGCAAGTAAAACCTATGCGCACATACCTCCTCTGCCTCCTTCCCTCTCCATCCATCCATTCTTCTCCATCTATTCATACCTCTCCTACCATCCCTTGCTCTCCGTCCCTCGGACGCTGCGGGTATTCGTAATCATCGCCCACAAAAATTCTAAACAATATGCTAATATTCACGTGTTCTTCAAGATCTTGCAAGTGTGTTACGTGTGCAATAGCCGGGGGACCACTGCCACCAAAAAGACACCCAGATTCCACATGTGTGAGGTGTTTAACTCTGTCGCGTGCGGAAAAGGAGGGCGCCTTGTACGAATCGAAAATCCTCAACGTTTGTGCAAGCGACGACCTCTTTGCATACAAATCGCACAACAGAAGACGAACGAACAGCGTAGAGGATTACAGCGATACATCATCGCTTTCGTTGAAGGATGAAGTCTTCAACGAACCCGACGAATTGTACGAGTATCACTTGTCCTGGGCGGTTTTCAAACATCTCCGAGGTAAGTATTCTCATTCACAAACATCTGAACGCATTTCAAAATTCCCATCAATTGCAGATCGAAAACCGTACGTGTATTCACGGATTGACGAGAAGTACTTTTGTGCCGATTGCCGATTGCCATCGTGCCTGCTGGCAAAAAAGATACTGAATAACGAAATAGCTCTGGCACTCTCCTGGCATCTAATCCAACACTATCAGCCACTCATAATGACACACGAGGATCTGACGTTAATGCTTAAGAATATAATGCAATACAATCGGAAGGTGGTCGCGTCAAAGCTTCGCATGGATCCGCATCTGGACGATGAGGTGTTCAAAATCTACTGGGCTTTTGCTGTATCGGTTATTGCGTGCTATTTTGTCGAGTTCGACGAGGAGACTCAATTAAATTTAGATTATTTTGATTTAGTCAATAATGATATAGAATTGGTTACTGCGCGACTTAAAGGTGCTGAAAAGGATGGCAAATTCTTTCAGTTTCTAGATAAAATTTCTGGGTAAGCGTTTTGTATTCGAGGGCAGCTTTATTGGATTAGCTAATCACAGTGTGTTCATTTTATAGGATTGCTCTATTTTATTATTGCAGATTATCTTTAAATGAGAAAGAAAACAAGGAGACAAATCGGACATTTGAGTAAGTTCATATTATAAGGGCTTATTTTACTCATTTTACACGTGATTTTCTCCCTCGTAGATCCTGCTCTGGTTCTTCAAGCGTGACTACTAGTCCTGATAGGTAAGTTGATGATGTACATCGTCGAGATGTTGACTTCTGTTATTGCTCTCATTGGTTTCTGAATGTTAACATTGGTTTATTAACTTCGCTGACAGCTAAACATCGACGCGAGAAAAGCATTTTAAATTTCACCCTCATTTCGACTGGATGGCACATCTGTGTAATGTACCTGCCTTTGGTTAGCCGGGGCCCCGGTTCGACTCCCAGTAAAAAAAATAATAAGCTTTTGTCTGGTTGTCAAATTTGGTACAGCCCAACCTACCTAACCCTACTTACCTACATGGTTCAAGAATTCAGCCGGCTGGTTGGTCAGTCATGGCGCAGATGACTATTCAAATATTCTGCATGGAAGAAAAGCTGCCCACCTAAATTTTCGACTACACTGAACTGGCTGGCTGAACATAGCAAGAAAAACGTCAAACGGAGTGGAGATTTTTCACACGTACCCAACCCCACCCGTCAGAAATATGTTCAAAGACACCGAATCCAAATTTTTGGAAGCACCTCTAGTCTCGGCGATTGCTGTCAACGACTCCTAAGAATAAAATCAAAGGTGTTAGCCATAGATAGCTGAGATTTTGTCGCAAGTAATGCAATGCGTATGCATTAAGTCCTCAAATTTAAGGTGCTTAAGAGACCAAAATTGGCACTTGCTCTGAGCCAGGGGTGATTGCCGTGTCGTAGTGGGTAAGTGCGTCTACTCCTACGCAGAGGGTGCCAGGTTCGATACCCGAATTTACCACCTTTGATAATTCACGGCTTCACCTCTTTCAAGTCACTGACGAAGACTGACAAAGAGTATTCCTTCTCAACTTCGCCGTTCGGAGTCGGCTTTAAACTGTAGGTCCCTTCCACTTGTGAAAGAACAAATAGCACGCACAACGTGAATGGTTGCTGAGAAGCTAGGCCCAGGTCCGCCTCGGACTGTCGCGCCATCAATATATATATAAGAGGAACATAACTTCTAATTGATGTCTTTGATGTAAACCAGATTTATATGAAAACTCGTCAATAGTTGCAAATCAACCATCACAATCTTCGGTATTTTCTCATTTGTCGGGAAGATGGTGATGCCATAGAAACTTCACGTTTTCCAAGATCGAAAGTCTTCAGATGTCGAGAACTGGCTTTTGAATCAGAAATGAAGTATTACAGAGATAGCCGACTTCACAGCTGATTGTCCCCTAATCTATCGACGAATTTGAGTACCTTTTTGAGGGATATTCATGCATTTTTGACGGTTATTCACGAAATAACGTAAATGCCGTCCTCTGATTGGTCAATTTGGTTTATGCATGCGTTATAAAAAGCAGTTGTCAAAAATCTTAAGGGGAAAGAGAGGTAGAATTCGGGCATCTCTGTAATACTTCATTTCTGATTTCAACGCATGGCTGATTTCAAGTTTGAATTGAAAAACAACATCTGCTCTGCGAATGCCCAGCCCTAGCAATGAAAAGAAGGCATTTTCGCCCGCAGGTCCCCGTCATATATTTTAAGGAATTCGCGGCGAAGTACGAACTGTAGATTCTGAAAGTCTTCAAGAAGAAGGACAAAAAGAAGACATCTGCTCTTCGAATGCCCAGCCCTGGCAATGAAAAGAAGACATTTTCTAGAAAAACACTTCGTTATTTGAATTGTTTTAGAACTGTAGTAGGTCCCACGATAGTTTAACACTCCCTAACATGGTTCCTACGGACCTAACATGGTTCCTACGGCCTTGGCCAGAAGGCTATCGGGCACGGACCTAACACGTTGGTCTAAGTGAGCCGCGGCCAGAAGGCCAACGGGGCGCCCAATTTATCGAGTCGCTGACAAGCGTCATTCGTATGGTTGTTTTCATAAACATTCTTCTCTCATGCGTCAAATAAAAATGTTTTCTTCCAATCGCGCTTTTTTCGCAGTCAAAAAGTAATGACAAGACAATCTTCCCCAGGTTAGGTTAGGTTAGGTTACTGGGTTGACGCGGCGGAGCTGCGCCAATCTGAGTTCCTATTGGACCCATTGCGATGCCCATGGGGTGAAACCCTTTCTATCCTCTCACTCGCCGGATGATGATAAAAACCTCCTGTTTTCAAGGGTGTTGGTTATAGTCCTCCTCCATCTAGCCATGCAGAGATCTTAATAAACCTGTAAAGAGATTTCAGTGGGATATCTGATATGTCATGGCAGAACAATTCTCTCAAGGTCCGTTGTCTCAGTTTGCATAGACTGGAGCATTGACAAAGATAGTGGGATGTATCCTCAATCTCCTCCACGTCCTCGCAGCCTCTGCAAATGGTGTCATGGGTAAGTCCCCATCCCCATTGACCAGTGACAGCTCCGACCATCATCCTCAGCAGTTTCCTGCTACGTTGGAGGAGGGGATTGGTTTCAGTGCTGTTGAACCTAGGCCATATCGTACGAGTGGTCTTAAAGTCACCTAAGTTAATCTGGTCGTCAATCTGCATTAATGAACATGTCTACCGGAGGCCTTTGTTAGTCTGACGTTTATGAAAGCACCCTATATCTGTATACAAAGACCTCATCGAACCTCCCCGTTCCACGTCGCCAGTGACACGAGCAAAAACCACGAGTTTATCTGGAACCAAAGGCAATTTAATCGCACTTATCGTGTAACTTGTTCACTTCTGGAATTTCCGAGGTATCTTGAGTGATGACTGAATTCAGTAGAACTGTCGACGATATCCTTGATTCACATCTCAAGCTTTCCTCACTAAAAATCTGGTATACTTGCGCTCGCATTACATCTGAAAATGTGACTAACCGAAAAATGTTTGCCTCCGTTGCTTGAATTGCTGAGTTTGTTCTGATAATCATTTTATTACTTTTACTTCATTTAGAATCGAACATAACGTAGCGGAATATTTGAAAGGAGAAAGTAGCAAGTGAGTCCAGTGAGCCAAACCTTTACCAATCCACAAGCCCTAAACGCTCTGTTCTGTTGTACATTTTAGATTAACAGAAAATACCGAAGAAGTTCGAACGCCCGAGTCGGAACCCCCTGAACCCGTGACTCCAACCGAATCGTTTCATCCCAAGAAGTGTGGGAAGGACAAATCGAAAAAATGTAAAATCCTCTCCTAATCCCTCTGACAACAGCATTATTCATTTGAAACATTTATTTAAGGTTGCTTCGATCACGCGGACATGTCCGATCACTGCAAGGAGAATCACTCGAGCAAGAAGCGGATCAAAAAGGTCAGTGCCGAGCTCGCGTCACTTTGATAACAGTTCTAAAGTGTTCCGTTTTACTCTAGGAATGCAACCATGCCCGTATGAACGAAACCCGTGATAGGCTGCGGAAGAAGCTGTCGCAATTGGTGAACGCACGTAAGAACATCAAAACGCCAATTTTGAGGCCGCCCCATCAGCAACCGCACTGCTCAAAAACCCTAACTCCGCCAGACTCGGAAGAGCCTTCCTTGGCAGACGTCAAGCTGGACGACGACGACGACAGTCTGGAGTGTCTGAGTACATTATGTAAGAGAATCACCCACCAACCAAATAAGCAAACACCATCGACGTCTGGGAACCAGTCCAAGAAGTCAGTGTTTCACCAGTCACAGCAACAAGCACAACCCGCTCAAGTCCAGCAGTCGGAGGAAGCGCAAGCACCGCCGCCGCCTCCACCGCCCACGGTGACCATTAAGAAGCGTTCGAACTCGCATCAGGCACTGAGTCCCAACTCCGGCAGGCAGCGGGCCAACGAGTTCTTCGCCCTGCTCGAGAATCTGCCGGAAGTCAGTGTCAAGAAGTGGGTGAACGAAACGTTGAGCTTCATCGAGGGTTCCAACGATACGAAGGGACCCGTCAACGAAAAGAAGGCAGCCAAGAAAGCGAAGCAAAAGCAGCGCAAGGAGGAAATGAAACGAATCGCCGAGCTTCAGGACCTTCGCTCGCAGTTCCACGACATATATTTTAAGGAATTCGCGGCGAAGTACGAACTGAAGATTCTGAAAGTGTCCAAGAAGAAGGACAAAAAGAAAATCACCGACTTCGAAGCGAACATTAAGAAGCTAAACCGCGCCAAGGCTAAGGTGGAGACCAATATTCTTGAGTTGATAGCCACGGTCAAGCAGACCAACGGGGAATTCAAGTTTTCCTATCTGCCCACCAAAGAGCAACAAGTCGAGAAGCTGCACGAACTCACCAAGGAAGACGACGACTCCGCTCAGCAGAATCAGTCGAATTCGACTTCATCGACGCCATCGCCTGCCACTGAAATACTGCCTCCAGCTGGTGCTGGTGCATTGCCTCCACAAGAGAACAATCTCAATGGCGGGGCATATTACGGCATTCCGTACGCGAATGCAAACAATTTTGCGCCATTTGCTGTGCCTAACTTCGTCTCAACGCCAAATGTTCAAATGTGCTATGCCCCCAATCAACCGACTGACATGACCGACCCGTCAAAGCGAATAGTGACCATACGTCGCGTCAATTTACCCAATGTCCCAGAGCCCCAGGTGACGGTGACTGCAAAGGGATCGTCCCCTGACAAGGACAAGCTTTTGTATACATTCGTTAATGGTCAGATAGTGCAGACCAGCCAGCAGCAGGCTCAACAGGACCAGCAGCAGGCGCAACAGCAGCAGCAGCAGCAGATGCAACAGCAGCAACAGATGCAACAGCAGCAACAGATGCAACAGCAGCAGCAGCAACATGCTCGACAGCAGCAGCAGCAGCAAGCTCAACAGCAGGAGCAGCAGCAAGCTCAACAGCAGCAGCAGGCTCAACAGCAACACCACCAGCAGCCACCATCGCCACCGGTAGAGGTTCCTCAGAAAACTAAGACGCAGCTGAAGAAAGAACGCAAACGTGCGAAAAAGCTCGCCGAAGCCGAAGAGGAGTGCGAGAGGATAGCCGAAGAGGAGCGCTTGCAAAAAGAAGAGGAAGCCAAACGTGAAGAGGAGCTGAGGCGTCAGGAAGAGCTTAAGAAACAGGAACAAGCCGCCGCTGCAAAGGCTTCGAAGAAGGCCAACAACAAAAAGAAGGCAGCTACAACGAAAGTCGAAAACAAATTACCGGCGAACAACAAGAAACCAAAGAAGATTGCCACTCCAGCTCCTTCAGTAACCAGCAGCAGTCAGCCAACCACAAGGGAGAATTCAGTTTGTAGTCAAAAAGTCAAACCCAAACCTACCGCACAAGTTCGAGAGAAACCGCCGGAAGAGGAGAAACAAGAGGCGCCGCCCTCCCCTGCAAGGGCTGTCAGCAAGGAGAAGGAGAAGCGACAGAAATTCATCGACAACGGCCAGTTCGATAACAATCAGTTCAAGATGCTGCATCTGGACGACTTCGTCTCCTCGGATTCAGCGGAGTCCGACGTTGAGTCTGAACGAGAGTGCGAGGTCGAGAAGAAAGTTGTCCCAACCAAGCCGAAGGTTGTTGAAAAACCACCAGCCCCCGCACCAATCACTACAAGCACTACCACTACTACCGCCACAGCGCCTGCAAGTATAACCAACATTCCACAAAAGCCCGCAGAGGCTAAGCCCAAGCCAAAACCACAGCAAGCAGCACCTAAGGTACCACCACAACCGCAGCCACAGCCAGAACCACCTGCCGAGAAGCCATCCAAAGAACCGCAACCGCCAGTAAGGAGAGATATCAAGGAGAGGAACAGTCGGTCCGTTAAACCGTCTCCCATTCCCCCGCCGGCGGCAAACCACGAACGCAACAACGAACGGAATCGCAACAAATCCAACAACATGCCCATCACCCGGCGACCGTCGATTCAAATACAATCCCAGCAGTTCGCTCCATCTCAGCACTTGGCGCAACAACAACGCGATCTCCTGTTGGACAAGCCGAAACGGTCTCGAAAGTCAAAGAATAAAGTGCAGTCAAGCATTTACCAAGCCACGCCAACAGTTGCGCCCAACGCCAACCCTAAATTAAGACGAAATCAATCTGTGATATACTCCAGTAGTGGCAGCAAAACCGACCCCACCAACGCACTCCAACAATCAATGCAAAACTTGCGTCTCACCTCGAATAACTATCCGCAGTTGCCGCCACAGCAACAAAGCAATCACCATGACAGACCGGAGCGTCATCACTATTCGCAGCAGCAGCAGCAGCAACAGCTGCTGCACCAGCAGAATCACTCGAATGTGAGCATAATGGACCAGCTCAATCGCGGTGTGCAAGTGGAGAACCTGTCGCTCCCGCCGGGAATAACCCTGACGAAGGTCGATCCCAGCAAGAGCGAACAGCTTCGCGCCAAATCGGAGTCGATTAAGAAGCTCTCGAAACCACTGCCGCACGCCGCAGCTCCCACTTCCAATATGTCACAGCCAACAATCATCACATCCGGGTTCTACCCGCACATGTCGACATACGGCGCTTCCGATCACAACGGCGTCATCATGGTGGAGGCCATGGGCGGTGCCTCCAAGCAGTTAAACAAGCAACAAACCTTCACCAACGACGGCAAAGTGTCGAAGAACAGGAAGCGTAGGAATAAGAAGAAGACAGATAACTTTAAGGCCTCGACTGCAGCACCTCCAAACCGAAACCCTGTAGCCGATACGCAGAGCTCACCGAAAATGGTGACCCTGCGCAATCCAATGTTCGGCAACATGATGCCACAGAGCACACCCTCTGTGATGCCGCTGCCCAATCGATTGCCAATTGCACCGCTTCCAATGGATCAGCCAGCGTCCATCATTAAGAACGAGAACGGAATGTTTACCATTCGCAACCCGGCGTTGCAAGCAGCTGTTGCAAACGGCCTCCCGGTGACTAATTACCGTCAGTTCACCGGAAACTACTATACACCACCGCAAGAGCCCATCGGCAGTGGTGCAAGTGCGTCTAGTCTGGGCACCAGCAGCTTGGGCGCCACCACCGGCCTCGGCGGTAGTTCGTCATTCTCCTATTTCTCCAACAACACTACCAGCACCCAGGTTCCCAGTAGTCAGACAATTGCATTGGATCCGTTCAACTCAAGCAACGGCTATGCATGCGACATCAACGACAGTTCATTGAGGCCAAACAACACTGGCAAGTGCATATCAGCCATCGGCAGTGAGGTGAAAACAGCACAGCAGCTCAAGCAGCGGTCAAAGGAGTCCCAATGGCAGAACTTCTCGAACCTCGACAGTACGCCAAGTCACGATAATGGTTTGTATATGACGCCCCTATTCCCTGATTCTATGCTTACCCTTGTTTTTTCCCTTGCAATAGCGTGCAACTATCTCGGTTCCTCACTGCAATCCAACTACTACAACGGCTACGACGTGTTCTCGTCCAGTTCGGGTGGTAGTCAGCAGCTTTCCAGCAGTGGCAGCTTATTTGAGAACAGTGACTGTCCGTTGCATCACAACTGTGAGGATTCCCCTCCACCAACGATAACCGGATTCAATCACTACCTGGACGGCATTCCCAATACTGGTATCATTCGCTACGATGATGCGTCTTTCCTTAAGACCCTCATGCCGGGACAAAACCTTAACAATGAAGTAAGTATGCGATCGCAATCGGCTCCGCCCCAAGCACTAACGCTGTGTTTCTTCCTCCCTCGAAGGTTTCCATTCACAATGTAAACGATTCCAATTTCGCTCGCAACGCAACATCACCGGTTGCCCATCGGGTCGAAATCACACCAGTATATGGCAATCGGCCAACAGCTACAAGTCTCTTCAACAACTGCTCGAATCCCACGCAATACTCGCCAACGAAGGGCTTTCAACCGCACACTCACTTGGGTGGTGTTGATTTTTCAGGTGAGCATAAAAGTTTCACAGGAAGTGAGCTGAGCTGATCTCTAAACGGAGTCTCTCTCTCTGCTCTTTCTCTCTTTCTCTCTCTCTTCCATACGCTTCTTCGCATCGGAAATGTCTATCTCTTTTTATAGAAAATTTATTCACTCCAAACACGTTGCTTAATCTAAACGACTTGGATTCAGGTGAACGAGACGTGGAGGCCTTCAAGCGATTCAGCTACGACTTTGAGCCACCAAAGGAGAAACAAAAAGTGAACATCAACATCAACGATCTGTTCATGAAGAGCAGTCGCAGTGGAAATAGTTCTCGATCGTCGCCATTCATGGATGATTCAACATTAGGCTTGGAGGGCTTCGTACAGAATCTCTCCGCACTTAAGCTAACTGACGAGCAGTGCTCGGCAGTGAATGGTAATATTAATGCGGGCACCAGTCCGAATGGTTGGTGGTAAACTTCAATTCACAATACAAGTTGCCATTTACCGGCGCACTAACATATGCATATGCGTGTGTGTGTGAGTGTGTGTGCGTATATTTGCTAAGTAATTCATTTCCAATTCGGCTAAACAGAAAAACCAACTGCAAACGACACGAACCAAATCGATTGTTCTGCTGCAAGTGAACGAGCTTGAGCAGACCAACGGATGTGTGGAGCGTGTGGTGGATGTGGACACAGATGATTTCAAACTATTTCCGCAACGGCCTACTTCGTGAAAAAAGTATTCAAAAAGAAAATAGAAAAAACGATGTGCGATTTTTTCTTTTCTACACAAATTTAACAAATAAAGAAAACGAAACAAAATGCATAAAAATAAAGAAGCAACAAAGAAGCGATACAATAAAAATGTTTCTTTTTGCAAATATTAATAAATGTGATGTAAAGTTTTAAGAGCAATCCCAAGAGTTTTGTTTGTCCTATGGTCTTTTATTTCAACTTTTTAGCTGTCTTTTGTAGAGAATCCTGTGTGCATTGATTGTTCTTCTGCTGCGTGTGCTGCTAACAAGGAGAGTTGTGGAATGCGACGATTGATTTAATACACACTGTGATCAAATCACGGCATCTTTCGCTTGTGTTAGTTGTCGGTTGGAGTTGGCTTAAATCAGACAGTCACAGACAGTTCAGGCCTTAGAACCAGAACTGAAGTATTACAGAGATGCCCGACTTCTACCTCTCTTGCCCCTTGAAATTTGTGTCAACTATTTTTTTATAACGTGTTCTTAAACCAAATTGACCAATCAGAGGACGGCATTTAAGTTATTTCCTGAATAACCGTCAAAAATTGATTTTTGACATTTCATGAATATCTGTCAAAAAGGCAATCAAATTCGTCGATGGACTAGGGGGCAATCAGCTGTGAAGTCGGCTATCTCTAATACTTCATTTCTGCTTAGAACGCAAATGTTTCCTGATTACTTGATAGGCAGAAGGGTAGGGTGACTAACAAGCTCCATTTGGAAACATTGTGCTGTCGCTTCCCCTATCAGATGATCAAACCTTGGACGCCTTACCAGCCATATTTAATTTAAATAAAACGAAATTAAAATGTAAAAACAGAAAAAAAGGAAAATAAATGTCATTCTGTTCATCGCAACCACATCGAATGTACGCGTTTCATTTGACTACTTTTTTTCCGCTCCCGATAAATTAAAAAATTAAACGTAAGTAATCGCGTCTTTACAAAAAATATTATAAAGATTTTCACGGTATTCCATCGATCTCCACTGACTATTTCTTCTTCAGCGAGTGGAAGTTATTCTGGAGATCTTGAGAAATCAAGATGTGATTTTCATCATTGGCGACGGCACTATGTTGTGGCAGGCAATCTACCAACTACGCCATCCAGTCTTCGCAAATGGATTAAGTAACGCGTAAAAATCACGTATGATGGAATTGTTCCTTTTTCTGAGTTTAAAAAAAAAAGTGATATCATATGTCTCCCTTTTCAGATTGACTCATTATAACCTATAAAAAAACAAATTGGTACCAAAACCTTGGCTTTAGGTGGCTTCTTGGAAAATTTATTGAAATTTCAAACGAATACGTAGATCAGAGCATAAAAATGTGCAAAAATGGAAAAAAGTATTCAATCCTAAGTAGCATTGCTGAAGCTTCCCGTCATCAAGTGCTCGTCGTAGAACTTTGCATATTTCACTCCCGGCCTGGACTCCCGTGGCGTTGTAGCCTGAAATAAAATGTAACAAATTAATAATAAATACTTCATAACCGTGTTCGTCCTTGCCATTATGTCCAGTCCTTGTAAGCTGTTGCTCAGGAGATTTCTCTTCCTTCGTTTGTAGAAGATCGCGGTTCCGATTATAACCAGAATTGAGAGCAGGGCAAGCAGCGGCAACGTGTAACTCAGTGTTGAAGCTAGAAAGGGAGGTCTTTTAGTCCAGGGGGTAGGTCAGATGTGGGATGGGAAGCTTACCAGTGGCAGCTGTCTGCGCCTCCTTGTGATTGCTGTCCTTGGTCTTTGCGCTGGACAGAGGAACGGCCGTCGTAATGATTGTGGGTTGGGTTGACTTTGGCGGAGTTGATGCAGAAGCCGCCGTTGTCTTCGATGCAGTTCCGACGTCAACGCTTTGAGTTTTATTCGCGGCGCTGACGATGTTCTTGCTCGGCAATGGCAATCCGGCGGTAGGCGGCTTTTTACTGGCCGATCCTAGCGTCGCCGGTGTGACTGCGGGTGCCACTGAAAGGGACTTCCGACTGCCAGTCCTGCAAGAGACGAGATTGAGAACAAAGAATGTGTGGGATCCCAATCAGCATACTTGAAATAGCCAAAGTTCTTGCAGTCGCATACAACGTGCGTCCTTGTGACCAGTCTGGTTGCGCACAGATTTGGGGACCACTGCTCTCCAAGTCGCATCAGGCACTGTGGGGCATGGGAATTGTTTAAAAGAAATTCTCGTGTCTTGAGGTACATACAATATCCTGTGCTTCGTCGGACTTTGGCATCTTGAATTGCACAACGAAGCCGTCGCCAGCGCTGTCCACTTCCCTCAGGGGGGTGGATGTGTCAATGTCGATAACCTGTAGCCTGTAGGTTACTCTGGCTTCGTCCCCGAAGTAGTCCTCGGGGAACTGAATGAAGGCGGCGCAATAGAATTTCACCCTTGACTTCAAAGCAGACAGTGTGATTCGAAAGTTCCCCAGCGATGGCCTGAAGTAGTCGAAGATCGTGAAGTTCTTCTCCACCAACAGGTTGCCAGTCATCTTCTCAATATCGATGGCGGCAACTGATGTGACTACAAATGGACATCCTACAGGAAAATGGGGGGGATGGTGAATTTGGTTTGCCACTTACAAATGTTTTCCTTCGTGATCAGGTCACTGGCGCACATGTTGGCCGCGAGCATGGGAATCTTTTGGACCACTTTCAGCTTTTCCTCCCTCATGTTCTGATCCTTGTAGGATTCCAGCAATGTGGTGATGATGTTCAGCTTCATTTTGACGTAGTCCTCGTCAACTATTGACCTTCCCTCGAGCGCTGACATCGCGGCATCTGCGTCCGAGTCTGTGTCGCGTTTTCTTCGACGGAAGTCCGCCGCAGTTATCGGGAAGGTCTCGTCATTTTCCTCGGCGGTGAGGTCCAGCAGATCGAGCAGCTTCACTAGAACAGCTGGGTCCTTAACGTCAAGGACCTCTAGATTGGTTTTTGTGAGACTTATGAAGGAGACTATGTCCTCCTTGGAAATGTAGTACTTCTCCGTCGGACTCTCGTATTGCTTGTCGATTTCCTTCTCGAGCAGGTTGGTGGCGAAGCTCTTGAAATCGTTGAAGGTTTGTTCAGATGATGGGGTGTTCTAGGGAATTGACAAGAAATGTGGTGTGAGAAATGTGGATCATGCAAACGTCATTAAAGTCTGTAGATAGTTCTAGATCTCTAATGAAGGAGGGTACTGTTCATTATGGAGCTTCATCTTGAAAATTCTTGTAATTAGAATTCAATTCTAAAATCCAAATATTTTACAAATGCAGCGATGCTCGATGAGTTCGCGCAGCCTTGGTGTGTCGTGCAGCCTTCAAAGTGCCAAGTTAATGTTGTCTGAGGACAAATTCTCGTTATACGGGAACTTTGACGTCAAATAAGATCGCTTCCCAATACACGGAAATGACAAAAGATACCTATTTTTGGTCCTAATCAAAGCTTGTCTGAGAATGCGGCATTAACCTAAGCTTATTCTTAGTTTTTTGTGGACCCATTCCGGGATTCGTATAACCGAACTGTATAGCAGCACAGACTATACAGTTCTATACAGAGCAAACTATATGCTACTACAGAGCAATCTGCGGCATAGATAGCATAGATAGTGGGGGTATGACAAAATAAGAAATGCGAAAATGTTTATTGTTTCCTTTTCGTTTGGTGACTCGGGCAGTCGTTCGTACATGTTCGATTGAGACGTAGAGAAAAATGAATGGTTGCACCAAAGCAAAATATGAAAAATGTGTGTGTATATATGGAAGTTACAAAAAACTGGGGGATGGTTGTTATCCACGACTACGCAACTTGAAATGGTTTCATACCGGATTGTGCAAAGACCCTTATTTTGAGAATTTTGTTCCCGTTTAAAAAGTGCTCGTAACTTCCGAACCGTATGTCGTACCGACTTAAAAATTGTCGGATGTACATACTACAACTCTCCTTAAGTCAAACTCTCTCTAACTCGAACAAATTTTGGTATCGTGTGACAATTCGACTTATAAAAAAGGGATTGAGGATATTTTATTTATACATTTAATAGTAAATTGCGTGTGTTTAAAATAAATGTTCGATTATTGCAACAGGTCATGTTTACATTAGTTGCTATAGTCGATATTACACTGTATTTGCTACTACAGATCATTCTGTCGGTATACAAGTAATAATAATAATATATTATGGGTGGCGCTACGGTCCGAGGTGGACCTGGGCCTAGCTTCTCACCAACCACGTGTCTTGTGCGTGCTATTGTTCCTTCACGCATGGAAGGGACCTACAGTGCATGCCGCCTCCGAACGGCGAAGTTGAGAAGATTTTTCAAGACAGGAATACTCTTTGAGCATTGTCAGTGACTCGAAAGAGGTGGAGCCGTGAATTATGATAGGTGATAAATTCGGGTATCGAACCTGGCACCCTCTGCGTAGGAGTCGCACTCGTCGCCACGGCGACCACAAGTCAAGTATTCGTTGTTTATTAGGCTCTTCTGTGGCCACAAAGTTCTTCTTTAATTTTCTTGTTTTTAGAAATCAGTAGAGGCATTACAGTCTACATTTCCTCTTATTTATTATTATAATTATTTATTAACAAGTAATATAAAATTACATGGTAATATTAAGATTAAAGAGCGTAGCTGCAGAGACAATTCGCCATCCTCTTATTTAAGAATGTGTTCTTATTTCGTTTTAAATCTGGAAATTAAGCTTTAGCTACAGGCACCTGCGCTTTTCTTGTAATGCGCTTAGCATTACAGTGTGTAGATACATACGTGAAAATCACCCGAATCTTAATCAAGTGTCTGTAATAACATGTACTTTGCTTAAACAATTGTAGAGCAAAATGTATACCGTATGAGAACAAATTTAGTGTTCTCTGCTTTACATTTACATGAGCAGTTCGGCAATACGCTTCCGGGATGAACCTGGGCCTGGTTGAGGTCATTCTCCACTTGCTTGTGTCACCTGGACGACCTCTGTTGCGTTACCCACGGCTGAGAATCAGAAGTCCCAAAGAGGAGAGCTGTCATGTGACTTCCACGTCAACATCGTTCTTAAAGATTATGCAAGACTCACACGCCAACACACAATACGCGGGATGACGTTGAAGTGATTGGCAGAAAATAGCAAGCGGTTAATGAAACACTAGCCGTGTTTTTTTTCAAAAAATTATAAATAGTGAAGTAGCTATAACCAACTGCCTATCACTGCTTATAATACCGGCAGTGAAAAGTGACTGCCTCTAAAAATTCGAGTTCGAATTTTTTTCATATATTTTGACAGCGATTCGAACATATTAGTTAGGTCTGTTCCCGTACCCAAAATAATCAACACAAAACAATACAAAACAACACAAATCTACGAAAGTCTGTTCCCGTACGCCAAAAATTTGGGTTTTATGTCAAATGAGCGCTCTTTCGAGAGAGTAAAAAATCTCCACACCCTTCCCATTTTAACACAAGAAATTTCTGTGGGCAGTTTGTTGGTTTTATTTCAAATGAATTGATGTGTCAAATACTCAAATCGTTTGCTGTGCATTTGGTTTTGTTTTCTTATGTATGTGATGATTTCATGTATGTATGCATGTAAGATTTCAGACTTGACGCTTCATAAATGACATAATTTACACATTTTTCTTGACATTTTGCTTCTCTGTTAGAGATTTTTCCCCCACTCCTTAAAAAATGACAGTCTTCACAATTTTGTGCAGAAAGTACGGGAACAGACCTATTGTTTTCTTCATATATTTTGACAGATAAATATCAAAGTCACTACGAATCGTTTTTTCGCATCTTACTTCACTTCACTATCGATAGCGATGAAAAAAACACGGCTACTGTAATTTTATATGTTCGAAATCGATATCGAAATACATGAACAAACATTGAATGAAGTCGTCTGGCGCAGCGCACTATTGTGTGTTCAGGCATACCTCGGGGCAAATGTCAACTCCACGAACGACATCACAGGGGTAATCCGACGTAGGATCGCCCTTGACAACCACTATTGCTTCGGTTTATCAATAGAGCAATAGAGCTCAAAACTCTCGAAGCATATTTTTGGAACTCGAATGACCAAAAAAATGCTCTACAAAACTCTTATTTTGCCAGTCTTGGTGTATGGAGGGAAAGCCATAACCGCTCCCACCTCCATAACTCTACTAGCTGTACCAGGATGTGGATGTTATCCGGAAGGCAAAGATACGTCGACAGTACTGGCTCATAGCGAATGCACAACAATGCTTCACCTAAGTTCGAGAAGGAGAGGAAGACCAAATCTCCGGTACAAGGACCAAGTAATCGCGAATTCAAAACAGCTTGGTCTTAATGACTGGAAGCAGTGTGCCCGGGACCGTCAGCAATGGGGAGCACCTCAGGACCTGAATGGATCGCCAGCCTGATAAGTAAGTAATATCCTTGCGCTAACACAACGGGCCTAATTTCGTCCAGCCTCCGAGCGACGGTTCTCTCACTGAGACTGAGTCTAACAGAGGAAAAGCTGCATTTTAAGATTTACCTTATAAGTTAGTCCAGCGAAGAAGATCAAATTCTGTCCCTCCCGAAAATCGGTTCTCTGAAAATTCTCCCAAATCCTGCTTTCCAGCGATTCAACCTCCTGCTGAGTGTACTGGGCTGGGTCGACTCTAACCTCTGGTCCAACATTCAGGCTGCAGGCTCCACGAATGTCGCAAATGCGGCTCATAACTTGGATGGGCGACCCTAAGAGGAAGTACTCGCACATTTGTTATCCCCCATAGTCGACCGACAAGTTCTCACCTGAATAAGGCAACTGCGTGTCGATGGACTTGAATTCGTAGAACTTCCCCAGACTCAAGTTATAGCCGTTCACTCGCAGGAGGAACTCATAGCTCAGAGGCGTGTCCAGCAGGATGTCCTTCGCGCTTTCCGTCGATATCTCGAAGACTGTTCGCAGAGCTGTGCCATTTCCGGGTTTGACCTAAGAACAAAATACCGTCATGTCTTGAGCTTCCCCTTCGAGCCCCCTTTCCTTACGTGGATGTCTCCGGCGACTGGTGGTGAATTTGTGTAAACGACGAACTCGAAGGAGCTCACCACCTTTCGCTTGATGCTCTCCGGGTCGTTTGACACGTACGGCCCCGGGCACACCGTGTCCAGGCGGAACTTGTAGTTGGCATCGCCCTGCAGGCCTTTCCATTTCCCAGACGCACCAGGAATACTCAAGACTATCTCCTTGTTCACCGTTGTGTTCCCAAAGTCGGCGATCTCCGAGAGGTACTCCTTTTCCAGGTCTCTCACCTCCAGCGTGCCGAAGCCATCGCCCTGAAAGAAACAAAACAGATCAGCAGATGTTTGAAGTTTGCGCACAATTATCGTGTGGCTTGCGAACAATTTCGTCGGGCCGGATGTACATGAAGCCTTCCTCCTGAGCAGTCGACCATCCAGCCTTGCAGTTGGGAATCAGGTCCACGATGAGGACACTAAAATGCAGAGCCTGTCCCGCGGCTGGAATGAGATTCGGTATGTTTGAGAACTCGTAGCTGAGGTAGACGGTTGGATCGATGATCACATCGGCTCTCGTGGATCTTGTTATTTCGCCCATTCTGACGGTGGCCGCAACTTCGTAGCTGGAAATTTAAGAGATGTTTGCTTTTGTTCTGCTTGAATGAATGTGTTGAAGTACCTTCCTGGCTTCGAGAAGAAGAACTCGAACCGTGTTGCGTTAGTGCTCACGTCAGGGGCGCACTTTTCCCCATCACTCGCTGTGCAGGTCCAGAGTATCTGAACGAGAAGGAAATTAAATCACATTCTGAGATGTTCGAGCTAAGCACTTGCATCTAAGGGATCACAATTGTTGTCGAAATCTTGAATGAGAACTTCAAAGATCGCTGGTTTGTTGAGGCCAATTTTGACAGACGTCGGAATGATGTAGGCTTGGAATCCTCTTTTCATCACTTGAACGGCTATGAAATCCTGAAAGACAAGCAGGAGTGTGTTACCTATGGACTCGATCTTAAATGTTAGATTTGACAATCAATCAAAGTCAGGAACCAGTAACCAGTTTACGAAGATCAAAAACTTATGTCAACCAAGGCTCGAGTCCGAGGGAGGGCTGTAAGAGTAACGACAAATTGAGTACTCGTTCGCCCTTTATCTGAATACTCGTTACTTTAATATCGTTACTTGTTACTTTCGTTATTTCCTTCAAGACTGATATTTTTAGGTTAAAATGAATGCTTCTGATCAGAGATAACTTATAATAGATATATCCAACTTCTACCTCCCTTGTCCCTTGATTTCATCTGACAGTGTTCTTTTTCGCGGCGAGTCGTCTTTAAATATCCGACCTTTTCCGTAACAGGAGTCTTTTTTACGTTGGCGAGTTGTTAACCTTCTGCACAACTTGCCGTCCGCAACGGATTGGATGTTGTGGATGCCAGAGGTGTAGCGAGGTGTCTATACTCTGACTTGACCTTTGCATCGACAGAGATCGGCTCTGGCATTCCGCCAAATTGGGAGCGATCAACAACTTTGGCCACTGTGTCCACAGACCCCGCCCCCATGATGTAACAACATTACCCTCACAATTACGAACAGTTTACCTGTCACTAAATTTTTGGTTTTAAGCTTACCGTACCGTTACCGTGTGAGTCACCCTGGCGTAGTGGTTTAGTGCGTCGACTCCCACACAGAGGGTGCCAGGTTCGAATCCCCAAACCACCATCTTTCATAATACACTGCTTCCACCTCTTTCGAGTCACTGACAATGCTCAAAGAGTATTCCTGCCTAGAAAAAGCTTCTTAACTTTGCCGTTCGGAGGCGGCATGCAACTGTGGGTCCCTTCCACGCGTGAATTAACAATAGCACGCACAACACGAGTGGTTGTTGAGAACCTAGGCCAAGGTCCACCTCGGACTGTCGCGGCATATACCGCATGGATACCGACACGAATAAAAAGATCTTACTGTATACCATACCCAACATACCTAACCGAGGATACAATATACATATCATACAGTATACTCAAGGATGTCCTGTTATCTTCCATGTCGTACGCCGAACAGTAGACAGGCGACTCCAATATGAACCGGATATAGCTCGCACCCACGAGGATCTTCATCGGTTTAATAGAGCGATACCCGCTCGATATAGGAAAGAGTCTGCCAGAGAACGGCAATTTTACTGGTGGTTACAGTCTCTGCCACCGCCTGCTTTTCTTAATGATCAGGTGACCATAGTTGCCAACTTACAAAGGTTTTAAAGTAGATTTTAAGAAAAAAATATAATTAAAAAAATATAAAACAAAAAATCAAAAAAAAAATAGATAAATAAATAAATAAAACAAAAGAAAGGTGCACCACGGTGTATAAATTATATATGTTTGGCATATACATAACCTATACGCCCTGGTGCACATGTCCGTACTTTTACGGACATATTTAAGATAGTTTTAAGCTTTATATCAGGGTAAGTTAGTTAGTATAAGGTAGTAGGCTAAGAAGTTAAGTTTGGCCAAGTTTTTTATAAGTTTTCTTAGTAAACGAAAAATTAATAAAAATTTGTCTTCAAAGACTAAAAAAAAGCGAAGATTAAGCCGAAAGGCAGATTTATACAAACATTTGAGTATCTTAGAGTACCCGCTTATGGTCAGTAAGTTAGAATTAAGAGCAATTGTTAATTGTTAAGTAAGTTAAGTTAGTTTTAATTATTTTTGTCTAGCAAGTAAGAAAATCGATATGAATAAAACAAAATTACATGACCAAAAAAATAAAATAAAAATACAATATACATATCAATACGATCGTATTCCGCGAATTTCGCATTCAACAGAGATATAACATACACACAGTACGAAAAGGGTCAAACCAGTTAAACCATATGGTTGCGTGATGTGGCACAAGGTATCGAAGGCAGTATAGAGACAACGTAAAATAAAGTAAACGCACTGATGTCGGTAGCCGATAGTCCCCGTTGCCAAAACAGGTAACGATACCTTTATATTGACGATATACATTGAGGAGTAACGTTTCGTTATAAGGTACTTTATTGAATACTAGTTATTCAGTAACGGTTACATGCATTTTGCTACAGTATTAGTGTGAGGGCGAACACAGCTCCTGGTCCATTTGGAATGTCAGCTAAACATGAGCTGAAAGTGGACGCATGTCAGCCTGTAGGAGGAGGAAACGGAGCTGACATTGCTCCTGAGAACATTTTCTGTACTTTCCGTGGCGTGTTGGAGCGAAATGAAGTAAGTGAGAATGGGAACAAGCAGAAAATACGGTAAGCTTAAAATCAAAAATTTGGTGACAGGTAAACTGTTTGAAATTGTGAGGATAATGTTGTTACATCGTGGGGGCCTGGTCTGTGGACAAAGTGGCCAATGTTGTTGATCGCTCCCAATTTGGCGGGATGCTAGCACCGACAATATAGACACTTCGCTACACCTCTGGCATCCACAACATCCGTTGTGAGGTGAACAAATGTATGCAGCGGACGCCAAGTTGTGCAGAAGCTTAACAACTCTCCCACGTAAAAAAAAAACTCATGTTACGGAAGAACATGGAACCGCGGAGCAACGGACGAATATTTTACGACGGCACTCCACGAAAAAGGACAACGTTTTGCGAGTGTGCTCCTGAAGTATAATAACACTCCGGCTGGAGTAGATCCTCACCCACTACAAGACAAAATATATTACAGCTGTCACAGAAGGTTGAATATGTTGGGAAGCGAATTCTTTGTGGGAAAACGGTTACAGTCCATGATCATAGTCTCTAAAAACAATGAGTGATCGCCTGGCTGTCATCCTCATCAAAGGCAAATTCTTCAACATAAACCTCATCTGTGAACTAATGCTCCGGCACATAGAATACTTTACATGCGGAAGTGTCAGCAATACTTTGACAGATACATCAAATACATGTGTTCTTATGGGAAGTGGCACATAGACCAACGCTGACGCTCACACGACGGATATAGTTACTCAACTTTTACCTTTTCTCTCTCCTTCAGCGTGGACAATCCTCACATTGTAACATTTCAAGAGAATTCGAATTTTATGTTAAAGTTTGGGTGTTGGTTCTCGTTGAAGCAAACGTTCAAAGTAGATAAAAATATAAATGAATGTTTATAATTGAGTATTTATATTAAAATACATAATTTAATTGTGCATAAATAAACAAATCAACTTGAATTTTCAATTCAAACTTGAAACTATCAAATGAAATCGGCTGTGCGTTGAAGTATTCCTTGTGTCATCCCCTTGCGTCAGATACGTCGGCGTGTACGTATGCTCTGACGCTACGCAAGTAAAGTATTCTAAATGCCGGAGCCTTAACGACGAGGCTTAGGTCTCCATCAAAGATGACTATTACGACCACTTTGACGGTGCCTACGGAGCCTGC
The DNA here is from genome assembly GCA_964034865.1 of Eristalis intricaria. Classification (NCBI taxonomy): domain Eukaryota; kingdom Metazoa; phylum Arthropoda; class Insecta; order Diptera; family Syrphidae; genus Eristalis; species Eristalis intricaria. The sequence continues at coordinate 108,413,134 of OZ035873.1, read as the reverse complement.
CCCGAGTACAATGTAAAAATCGTTCACTCAAAAAAATCCACACAGCAACCTGGCGATCTCCGGATTGTCATACCTCTAACTAAATCGACCATGTGCTCATAGACGCAATGATCTTGAATGCACAAACATTCAGGCGAGCAAATGTCGACTCTGACCATTTCCTTGTACCAACGCGACTTAGAGTTCTACTGTCTAATGTCAGAAAGCCGCATCAGTCAACAAAGAGAAGTTTTGACATTAAACGCCACACTGTCTAGCAGAAATCGACTTCTACCTCTCTTGCCCTTTAAGATTTCTGACATTTTTTTTTACGTGTTCATAAACCAAATTGACCAATCAGAGGATGGCATTTACGTTATTTCGTGAATAACCGTCAAAAATTCATGAATATCTGTCAAAAAGGTACTCAAATTCGTCGAAGGCCAGGTTGCCAAGTCAGCTGTCAGCTGTGAATTCGGCTATCGCTGTAATACTTCATTTCTGCTTTATGCCTGAAACACACACATAATTCAATGGCCAAGCAAAAAATACAGCGTCGACTTGCGTCAGTGAATAATGAGATATATTGAGAGGATCGTAATAAAACGTAAAACGTAGTCCATCGCACGTCATTATTGAGCTGTGCTCTGTGAGAGAGATTTTCTCCCAGATTGAGAGTATTTTGTGTCAAGTGTCGTTTGAGAAATGAAAACAGCTAATTAAAAATAATTAAACTACAAAAGTCATTTCAAATGAGTGTACGCAGAAAGGCGGTTTCATCTGGTAGATGAGAGAGAGAACAGCTGATAAATTGGGTACTTATTTCAACGCAGTGCGTCATCGTAACATGAAGTCGGCTGGCGTAGCGCACTATTGTGTTTCAGACATTATTCACACCAAAATGGAGATAAGACTCAGCTGTCAAAATATGTGAACGGAGAGGATTCGTTTCACTTAACGAAATAAAGGTTTATTTCGGCCAGGACTCGAACCCAGGAAGATAGGTTAAGTTGCGTAGGGGTCGACGCACATACCCACAACGCCACGGCGCACAGTGTGGCGAATCGCTGATTAAGCGGGATTTAATTCAAAAACTGACATGCTCAAAAATAAACAAACCCCACTTTTTTTCACAGCTTAAACCTCCCACATTTTGTTTGGTACAGCTAGTCGCAAAGTCCAGTTGTATGTAATTCTTTGATAAGAAAGTCAATTTGGAGGAGCACGTGTTTATTTCGTTTTCTCAGTGGTTCGTGTACCGATTCTTGAATTTTTTTTCTTTTGGAGTAAGTAGATTCTTACTGAATATAAAAATATGTTGTTGTAATATAGAAAGTGTTTTTTGTCCATATTAGGGGGGAAGGAAATGAGAAATTAGAGATAAAATACGTGTTTTTTGTGTTCATTGGACGAAAAGTAGAATTGTTCACTGTTGTTCAAATTGGAGTTCATATTTGTTGCAAAGCTGTAATTGTTAGCAACAAAACTGTGTTTTCACTTTCTGCGCACAGGTGCGACACCCATACTAAATTGTTCATGTTTTAGAATGGAACCCAAAATTACGAAAAAACAAGTTTTTGATGTATGGATTTCTAAAGTCAAAATCAAGCGTTTAGATGCTGTTTTTTCTTTTGTTATGGGGTTTTCTTAGTAATATATCATTTTCCGAGGCAGCAATGTAGTTAATTAAATGAGATTTGACGAAAGGTGGTTCAAAAGTGGTCGGCATAGAGAGCGCTTCGAAAATACAAATTGCGCATGGCTAAATGGAGCACTGATACTACCACAACATGTCTTAGATGAAACAACTTCTTCATCGAATTCGACTAGAGTAGGAAGACCGAGAAAAAGCTTTGATGAGTGCTGTGAAAAAAACAAGAAAAGAAAATAGCGCTGAAGAAATTGCAATGGCTCATGAAATAAAACTTCGAATAGCCGGAAAAATAAATACTGCTATCGCAGTGAAAGAATTATCAATAATTTCTCCAAACCGAGGTATTATGATTTTTTTTCTTATTGTTTTGTTTAATCATTTTTTTTTTTTTGAAATTTGTATTATTATCTAAGGTTCAATTGTGAAGAAAGCACTAGAAACACATACTTCTGGGTTCTTACCAGTATCTGCAGATGATGCGTTAGCATTGATCACGGACATACAGCTTTCCACTAATCAGTATGAAATATTACGTCAAAAAATTAACAGCACCGTTCCCAATTTACTACCATCGTATGGCAAAATTAAAGAAGCCAAGGCGAAATGCTGCCCAAATGATATAACTGTGAGCGAATTTTCTGCAGAATGTCGATTACAAAGTTTAGTAAATCACAGCGTTGAGTGTTTATGTTTAGCTCAAAAAGATGTTTTAAATTCTATTGCTGATTTCAAAACGGGGTGATGGTGCTCAACAGAAATCATATAAACAAAAATGTTCGTCTGTTGATAATTCCGATGAAAATCTATTTTGCATCTCAATGGTTCCGATCCCGATGTATTTCTTAAGGGATGAAACTAAACGAGTGCTTTGGCAAAACCCTGCCTAAATTTAGCTAAGGAAACAACTGAACTGATCAAGTTTGAGGTTGAATAAATTCAATAACAAATTAAGACTATACTACCTGTTGAGATTAAGAATGCCAACATACATGTCATGATCAAACCGATTTTTTTTATTAACTATGATTGATGGACAAATTTGCACTGCTTTATCATCCATAACGTCTTCATCAGAAACCTGTTACATTTGCGCTGCCAAACCATCTGAAATGAACAATTTAGCTAATCTTTCAAGAAAACATGTGAGAAGCAATGTCCTTTGGATTGAGCCCCCTTCACTCAAGGGTACGATTTATGGAATGTATCTTTCATATAGCGTATAGTCTAGATCTAAAAGTATGGCAGGTTAGAGACCAAGCAAGTAAAGAAAAGTCAAAGCCAGAAAAAAATTAATCCAAGAAAGATTTAGAAGTGAAACTGGGTTATTAATTGATATGCCAACTCAACAATCTGGCAATACTAATGATGGAAACACGACTAGAAGATTCTACAGGAATTGATAGGGAAATGATAAAAAAGTGTCATGTCATCTTAGAAGCTCTTGGGTCTGGGTTCCCAATTGATACAACTGCTTTTGAAAGCTATGCAAGGGAAACAAGGGACCTGTATCTTAAAAATTATTCCTGGTATTATATGTCAGTAAGTGTACATAAAGTCTTGTTTCATGGAAAACAAAATTTCTTCTTGTATACTTCCAATCAGACAACTTTCGGAAGAAGCAAGAAAGTTTAGGGAACTATTTACCAGGAAAATTTCGCTTATAGATACGAACACTGACCTTCTAAGCAGATTTTTGACCTCTGATCCATTTTAAGCAAGTTTAAGATGCCTTCCCAAAAGAAAAAAAAAGAAAATGAAGTCTTGCAACTTTTGGTTATACCAAAAGACCAAGAAAGCTGAAAATTGCCGTGTGTTTATGTGCTATTTTGTGTCGAAATTTGTGCTCATGTGTTCAAATAATATATTGCTGTATTCTCTGAACAATTTCAATAAAAAAAAACCAACAACCATTATCATTATTTGTGAGCACTATTAATTTAATCCCGCTAAATCAGCGATTCGTCACACTGTGCGGCGATCAACTAATATACACCTGTAATTACAGTGGGTATACTTCTAAAGGAGAAGTCAGCTAGGGGCCTACTTTATCAAAATCTGACTGAACTAAGGGCTGCAGGAAATAACCCCCTGAAAATGAGGATGAAATATTGGGTTATTTCCGTGAGCTGAACTAAGCAAAATAGTGTCAGCCATTTTAAAAGCACTATAAGCAGATAGTGCTGGTGGAGTAACATACCTAGCACTCTAAAGTCCTTAGTTCGATTATTGCTTGCCGGCAGTAATCCACACTAACCGAAACTCACCTCAGTGTCTCTAAGAAAAGCATACCTAAGCAGCATTTGTCCGTCTATTAAATTGAAGACGGAGACAATTTTCAGAGTTCGGGATTCTCCATCAATACTAAGCCCGTCAACTTAAACGTTTCTTCATAATGTTCGGCAAAGGCATAAGGTCAGTGACAAATACTCCGACACCCTCTTGGGAAGTAGACAAAAATTGCCCTTTCACACGGCTCCGTCGGCGCAAAATGAAAACCAACCTCATGCACCACTAGACTATGAAAATAGTTTGTCAATAGAGAACGATACCGTTCCATTTAATCGATTTGCACAAAAATAAACCAAGTACCGACCGGCACAAGAAACCACCACAACAGACGGCCTCGTCCGAGAAGGTTAATGTCATTTCAACCCCTGCCCACTTTGCCACGACTTCAAAGTCAAACCGCTTAGGGTATCCTAAACAGATTTCAAGGCGAAAAATCGATTTCAATCGTATAATTGCTTCTGACATTATTACACTCTGAGTGGGAGTGTGGACAGCTGTCAGTTTTGGACTCACCTGCGCTAGAACAGCAGAGTTGTTCGCCTGAACGAGTACCGCCTGAATTTGATAGTCCCTTCCGGCGGTTAATGAATTCGGGGGAATGTTCAGCACAGTTCCCGTCGTGTGCAGGATATCCTGGAACTCCTCGTCCAGCCCCAGCATTTTCCACTGTAACTGTGGAAGAATCCATTAGAAAGCGCGCTCGAAAGGCTATTCCCACGAAACTTACAAAGTAATCGTAGCGCGGCAAACAAAAGAACACCCGGGCGCTTATGGTGTACGGAATGCTGGCGACGGTGCTCTCGGCTCCAATTAGCAAGAAGTTAAGCCCAGCAACAGTCTGAAAGTTGAAGAACTACTGCAGTTCACGCGTCGACGGCTCGTTGCACTCACCCACTTCATTTCGCTCCAACACGCCATCGGTGTATTTGATGGTGAACACCTTCTCCTTGCTGACCTCACCGGCGTCAGTGATGCCGACTATGTGGAACATGTACACCACCCCCGGTTCTACCTGAAAAAGGCCAATGACTCGTTTCATTGATTTTCGACAGTCAGCCACTCACTTCGGTTTTGTTTATCGAAACCATGTTCTGCTTGGAGATTTTCAGGCGTTCCTTCACGTTGATGCGGTTCTCGAGGCTGCGTACCGCCTTCCAGACGAGCAGTGTGTTCCTCTGCGACCGCGTCCGGTTGCCGTTGATCTTGAAGAAAATCCTCAGCTTGTAGGAGAGCTTGATGCCATCTCGGGGCTGGAATCTGCTCGGGATGTCGTTAGTTCGCCGCCGTGCTTCGTGGCACTTGGTCTACTGGTCTACTCACCCAACAACGATAGCTTGCGGATCACTCGTCAGACTGCCATTGCCGGCGTGTTTACAAATCGTCTGCGGAGCGATGATGCGAAAGGATGGCGCGGCCTGTATTTTGCGTGAAAACAAGATGAGATAGACACAGTTTTTGGGCGTCGAAAATGTGTTACCGAACACGGTGTCCACTGGCAACCGAGCGCGAGGAGGGGGACGATGAAATAAGTTACTTTCAAGTGCAAGGACATGGCGAGGACATTTTAGGCAGGCACAGGTGTTCTCAACCACCACCGCATCGCTTGAAGTCGCTCAACTGACTGAGCCCTCTGGCCGCTGGTGGAGGTCCCTTTGCCCGTGGACATTGGTTGGACAGTAAGGGTGGGTGTTGCGGTGATGACGAAGTAATGTGTTTGCAGCGCATGCATGCGGTGTATTGAATATGCCTTGGCTATTCAATTAAGGATGTGTACACTTTTGAGGTCATTACCAAACGCTTTGTGGGCGGCATTTGAATGGCTAGCGAATGTCATTAGCCATTCGGAAGGGGAATGGGCTTTTGTTTGCATTGAAATGTTGCAAGCACTTAATCGAATGCAATCTTGGAGTGCTTAAAGTGGCTTTGGATGGAGTATGCAATTAAAAATATCTGGTTTATCAAAGTCGATTAATGGATATTTGAATTGACGTCCAGATGAAGCTCCAAATACACTTGTATTGTTAACGGGAAATAGATTATTTCGGAAATTGGATTGATTGTTGTTGCTTAACAAGTGTCTGAAACGGAGTTAAAGCGCCCGCTATCGCTGAAAGTTCAATCAGATCATGATTCTATTGCCTATCCGATCAGCTTAAGAAATTTTTCATAAGTAATCGTGTTTCTGGCCGTCATTGAAAATGCTGGTTTACTAACGATCGTCCTCGTCATTGTGGTTCTAGGCAAGGGAAATGCACTATAGGCCAGATGTCCATACTTGGCGCAATTCTGGGGAAGGTCTAGGAAAATCCGGATCGGCAGCCGCCACCTATTCCTGTCAAATTATCAAGTTATGAGGGATGATGATGAAGTACGTAGGCCACTCCATCACAATCGGTGACGAACACACAAGAGCATTCAGGAATCTAGGTGTAGAAATTGGAAGGTATTTTCTATTTAAATAAAATCCTGCTGATAAAAAATGTGTTCCTGTGCACTGTTTATTATGCAATGAATTTGAATTAAAAGAAGTGGAATAAATTTACAGCATTTTGTATACGTCACCAGAAGGGTGTGTTCCGTGATTGTGTTGATTATTAATTCACATCACTAGAGCTCAACCAATAAGACTCAAAATTGCCAGCCAATGATTATGAGCACCATTTTGGGTGAGATACTTCTTCACTTATGTGATCTATCGGTGTTTTTGACGTTCGGAGTCTGCAGCTGGAGCATGCGCTCTACAATGCCTATTCATTCGGTGCAGGGAACTAAGTGGACTGATTTTAATTCCGACTGACTGTGAACTAAATTCCCACTTTTAAAACACCGAATGAAATATGGCTAATTTTGAAATTTAGCCTGTAAGAAAGACTGGTGTATTTAAAGCATGAGGATTTTAACCCTTTTTTCCGCAGGGTGTAAACGCTCACGCGACTTCGTCGCTCTACTAAGAGTTTATCAAAGACTGTCAGCAAGGCGGAGCCTGAAAGTGGGAATTTATTTCGCATTTAGTGGGCAATTAAAACCACACATTTTCTTTGAAATTAAATTCCCACCTTCGAAAGGAACTAAGCCCAGCTTATTAAAGTGGACTTAGTTCCCGTTTAATGAGTACCAAGTCATTCAGTGGACTTAGTTCCCGTTCCCAAGTCCTTCAGTGGATTCAGTTCTCAGGGACCTAGTTACCGGGGACTTCCCTGCCCCAAAGTGAACGGGGTACTATCGACAGTGAAAGAAGTACTCTATGGTGTTGATCTGTACTGGGAACATTTTTGTTCTCAAGAACACATGGTACCTGAATGGAACCCCTTTCTTACAGTGGACTCCCCCTAAATTACGGAATAATATAATTTGTTCGGTTTAGATGGAGTTTGACTTAGAGAGAGGTTTTCGTTCGGAAAATTGAGGGAAAAAACAGATGAAATGTGTGTAAAATATGGCGAAAAAGTTCATGCCCATTATGTTTTGTATGTAAGTAAATGGAATACAGTGCAGTCTCGATTATTACAACTTCAATTTCTGCAACACTCGAATTTCGCTACCAATGTATAAACAATCGAAAAAAAGTGTTCGGTTTTCGCAACAATTCATATACATCAGTGGCGTGGACAATTTAAAAATGTAATTCGGAAAAAATGTTGACCCCCAAACGCTTCCTAAAATTCGACCTTATTCTCTTACTCATGGCAAATGTTTATTCATACAAAACTAGACCAAAAAAAAGTGTTGTATATTAAAAAGGATAAAAGAGAAAAGCTTCCAACAGGATTTGAACGCACAACCTGCGAGAAGCAGGAACGACGTATCAACCCACACCGCCAACAGAGGCTTTAAGTTCCAGCGTTTGGTTTTCGTTGAGATTTTTCACACACAAATAGAAAGATACTTACAAAATTCACAAAACAAGTCAAAGAAAAGGGAGTAGTTTTTCGCATAAGAAAGCGGGTATTAGACAGAGAGGAGTAGACTAGTGATGCAGCAAGACACTTTTGGGATCTAGCTTGGGCCATATGAGCAGATCAGATTCAAGTGGAACCCTGGCAAGGACGTTCGTTTCACAGTTTCTTGGTCTCATGTGAGGAAAAGTGATTATTTGGTGAACAACCTTCCCCCTCCTTCATAGCTCTGTTTGCTAATGATGCTGTGATATATGCGATAGGAGATAATTTTACACAATGTCACGAAAATATGAAAGAGGACTTGGAATGGGTAGACAAATGGTTAAAACAAAATTAACTTTAAATTAATGTTAAGAAAACGCAAATAATGATAATGAGCGAGTTGGAGAGGACATGAGACTGGAAGTTGACGGTAAACCTTGAGAGAAAGTGGTAGGTTAAGTATTTAAGAGTGCGTATTGATAACTCAATCAATTTTAGCATCACATTGACTGTGTTAATGAGCAGTTATCCACAACCCCAATCGAACCCACTTTGAACCCAACGTCATCATTTTCTGGCCGAGCTGTACCCCTTGTTCACCCCAAACGCTCGAACTTTACTTAAACGCAGTGCCATTTCCTACACAAGCTATACCCCAGTACGATTTCCCGAACATTCGGACTTGCTTAAACGCAGCGTCAATATCTATTTCACAACCAATACCCAATACGATCGTACAAAACGCGCACACTTTTCTTAAGCTCAATGGGTGGAGTGAATAAAAACTGAGTGTGAGCATTTCCTCAGCATAGAGTACAAGCTCCATCTGGTGTGAATAAAAATTTATTTCGTTAAGTTCAACGAATCTTTACCGCTCAATTATAATAATTTGACAGCTGAGTCTTTCCTCCGTGTGTCGGAAGCAGAGATAACCTATAATAGAGATATCCAACTTCTACCTCCCTTGCCCCTTGATTTCATCTGACAGCGTTTTTTATACGCTTTTTGTCCCCTGTCTGTGAATACGTGTGAGCTCTTGAGAACAGCTGTGGAACAGCTGATACCCTTCCCCACCTTAGTATTGGGGTGAATTAGAGTTCTTATTTGAAAATTCGCTCGTTATTTGAACATTTTTTCAAATTTTGGTGTTCAATTTTCAACACAGTATGGAGGGGTAAACGAACGAACAAAGCTTATGTTCATGAAGTCGATTCATTAAAACTTTGAGCAATTTACAATCTGAAATACTTGGACATAATTAATGAATGCACAACATAGTGTGAATTGTTTCATATGAATAAAAATTAATAATACATTCACACGTTCAGTTAACCAATAATAAAAATATTATTGAAGCGTGAATCACAAATAAGATGTTTTGACAACCTTTTTTTAGCATTAGTAAAAGTTGCAATATATTGCCATTGTTCTTATCAAATTGTTTAAATTGAATTCATGAGTTTTTCAGAATTCATGATTTAAGCGTATAAAGCGGGCTGCATTTTTTGAGTTAAATTGTCAGGTATGGTTTATGAATAGGCTATATATACACTTAAGAATTAATTTAAGGTCAAATAGTTCCAGTTAAATGGACATTGCAATACATTGTTATTCACAAAAGTTCATATAACAATGTAAGAAAATTCCCTTAAAAATACTAGTCAACTTTTGAACACCCTCCGAACAACATACCCATGTACGTTACATGGAAAGTACATGGATTCCCACTAAATTCATGAATCTGCCGCTTTTTCCCACAAAATTCACGAATCGGCCGCCATATTGTGGTGAATTGACGAGCGTTGTAAATGTATAAGTGAAATACAAGGGATTACCACTACATCTTCGTTGTGGGCTAGGGGAAAAAATGGCCGAAGTTGGATATCTCTATCATCGATTATCTCTGATCAAAAGGCAATAAGAAAAAGACGGGCAATCTTTCCATTACATTAAAAGACCAAAAACAATCAAAGGTTTGGCACCACCACGAATATCCTACACGAATATCCCAAAGGAAATGAGTACTTAACCATTCCATGTTATCAAACTCGAATCAATACCCGTTCTTGAAATTATGTGTCCCCGAAAGGGCATTTGTTTGTTAAAAACATTGAACACTCCGCTGGAGTGAACACACATTTTTTATTAATAGTACTAATTCTTTATTCCTTAGCGTGAACAAAGTGCTGAACTGTTAGTTTTTGCAGAGTGATGGCAGGAGTAATGCTGAGTTTTCCTGTAGGATTGGCCAAGCTGGACCACTTTTGAAACAGCTTGTGAGATCTGTAATCACGAAGGCGGGGCTTGGTGTCAAATCCAAGTTAGTGGTTTTCAACTCAGTATTTATTCCAACTCAAACCGATGGTGATGAAATTTGGTTAATGACCGAAAGAATAAGACCGCGCATACAAGCTGCTGAGATGAGATTTCTTCGTGCTGTTGTAGGAATTATTCGCCGGGAAAGGGTGAGAAACACGGCAGTACGCGAGGAACAGACACTGAGCAACATGCTTCGATGGATTGGCCACGTGGAGCGAATGTCCCCATCATCATGACGGGCGTTGAATACGATTCCATCAGGTGGGCGACCACTTGGCAGACCCAGGACGAGATGGTTGGACCAAGTTCAAAAACTCGCCAAGTTGCGCTTCGACATAACTCCTGATGAGTTAGAAGCGATGGTGGATGACCACTTGTGCGTGCATTACTGCGGTGCCAGATTCTTGATTCATTGAGCAAATGACAATGTTCATAGTGTACTCATGTCTAGAAGAAGCTGGATCGTGACAACGAATTTTAAACATCAGAACCTCCAAGAATGGCAAAAAAATGTACTGCCTTAGTTCATGTGGCGTTCTTCTTCGTCTTTATCTGGCGCTACAGTCCGGGGGGACCTGGGCATGCGCCTCGATATTTGGCTAGCTGCCTCCAGTGTCGCACGCCAAGTTGGTTGAGGTCCTTCTCCACCTGGGAGCGACACCTTAAACGCGGGCGTCCTCTGATGCGTTCGGGCCGGAGCTGAGTTTTCCATACGCTCTACTTGGCTAGGCCTATTAGGCGATGGATCCAAGGACGTCTGACTAGACTCATGTCGCAGTACAGCCCGAACAGTACGTGGTTGAATATTCTCCTCCAAAACCCGTAAACGCAAACAGAACCAAAGATCCCACGCAGAGCAATTCTCCCTAAGAGACCAATGACTTCCTGATCTGCTTTTGAGACTGCCCATGTCTCCTGTCTCCTCTCCGTACAGCTGGACTGGGATGATCAAGGTCATGTATAAAGTCAGCTTGGTCCTTCGAGAGATGGCTCTACTACTCAATTGTCTATTGAGCATAGACATAGAAACAGCGATTGGCAAGAGTTACTCTGCGTTTAATCTCGGTTCTGATGTTGTTCGTACTATTTACTTGCGCAGCCGAGGTAGACGAAGTCTTTAACTACCTCGAAGTTATAGCTGCCCATTGTGACGCTCTGTCCAAGACGTCGATGTTGTGTGTCCTTTCTTGATGACAGGATATACTTTATTGTGCCCTCATTTACCGCTAGACCCTCATTTTACCGCTAGACATCTCATGTAGGCTTTACAGCGGCGCAAATTCACGAATTTATTAATAAACTGCTGGACCCTCTCCAAGACAACTTGTTTGTTCCATAAGCTAAAAGTTGCGCTCGAAGGTGAGAGTTTTTTGTCAAATGAGCTGGCCACCACTTCCTTTGAATCGCAAAAAAAAGCCGCTGAATACCATTAGTTCAAGTTAAAGTTGGGCAGACAGCGCTAGGGGAGTTCGCAAACTTACAAGGTCAATGTCACATACACTTGTAAAGTCGGAAATTTTTCACTCTTTTCCCCCTGCAATGGTTTGTCATTTCAACGATGATTCCAAACGAATCCTTCATCGTTCCTCGCGACCTTCATAGTTTATGCAACCAAGGGCTGAAGGTGAAGGTAACATTTATTCACAAACTTCCAGAAAAGCCCTTGAAATTTTAATTAAGTGCATTTTAATTGGCAGCCTTGCACTTCCTATAAAACTGACCGCCATCGATGGCAGAGTAACCATTGTTTCAAGCGAATCCACGCAAAATGATTCCCATCGAGGATGAACACTTTGAAGAGGTCCTCAACCACACCCTTCTCCACCTCGACCTGGAGACCGTCTACAGGATCGGCAAGACCGACGCCAACAAACTCTCGACCATGGATGAAGACGCTCGGCATCGTGAAGCGCGACGCTGCGAGCGGGCGAAGCTGAAGTCTCGGGACGGTGACACTGTCGAGATACACGATCAGGTGAGTAGAGCCGTCAATCACGCAGCCGGGTGCTCAGAAATCCCGTTCAGTTCTACAGAGATCACAAACTGCTGCTGATTCTGTTCCGTGTGCTTGCCGTCATGCCGATACTGCGCTCCACGCCAGGGAGGATAACTTTTTCGTGGCGCTCGAGTGCCACCATATACGCGATGATCTTCTGGAGCCTCATGACCACCGTGGTCCTGTTCATCGGCCGCGAACGGATTCGAATCTTGTACACGACCAAGGACTTCGATGAGTACATTTACGCGATACTGTTCGTGGTCTATCTGGTTCCACACTTTTGGATACCTTTCGTCGGATGGGGCGTCGCGGCCGAGGTGGCTAAGTACAAGACTTCGTGGGGAACTTTTCAGGTAACGATGTGTGCATGCCTGCTTTGGTCCTTACTAGTAAAGTGCTTTCCAGTTGCGTTTCTACAAGATCACCGGGACGTCGTTGCAGTTCCCAAACTTGAAATCTCTGATTGTGATCATTTCGATTGGCTGCCTTCTGTGCGCGGTGCTGTTCCTGTTGCTCCTGAGCATTCTTTTGGACGGTAAGTGGATTCATACCGCGGAGTGTGTGCTTGAGTGATCCCCCTCACTTCCTGCAGGCTATCCACTTTGGCACACGCTGGCGTACTATCACATCATAACCATGATCAACATGAACTGTGCCCTGTGGTACATCAACTCGCGGGCCATTCAGGCGGCCTCCCACTCACTGGCCAAATGCTTCAAGACTGTAAGTACGCGAGTGATGATGTCACTTACTTCACTTTCTCTCTGTAGGATGTGTCCAAAGAGTGCAGCGCCACGATAATCTCCCAATACCGATTCCTCTGGCTGAACCTGAGTGAGCTGCTCCAGTCGCTGGGCAACGCCTACGCGAGGACCTACTCAACGTACTGCATATTTCTGTAAGCCTTCGCCACCAGCGCTTCGCCTTGCGTCTCAGCGTTCCCTTTTGCAGGTTTGTGAACATATCCATGGCGGTGTACGCAGCGATTGCTGAGATTTTCGACAAAATGGGTGCATTCAGCATTTCGTACAAGGAAATGGGCTTCATAGTCGACGCAGTGTACTGCTCCGGGCTGCTGTTCATATTCTGCGATTGCTCGCACAATGCCACGCTGGTCGTGTCCAAGGGCGTTCAGGAGACACTGCTCTCGATTGACCTTGGCAGCGTGAACATGCAAGCCCAGAAGGAAATCGATTTATTCATTATCGCAATCGAAATGAATCCCGCTATTGTCAGCTTGAAAGGTTACGTCAACGTCAACAGGGAGCTGTTGACCTCTGTAAGGTCCCCCGACATCGGTTCTCCGACAGCTTAATTTAGTCTCCTTCCTTTCAGTCGATATCAACCATCACCATCTACCTGCTCGTGCTGATGCAGTTTCGGTTCTCGTTGGACCGGGGCGAGGAGTAGACGAGTGACTCCAAAACATTCGTTCACGCCTTTGTAAATATTGAAGCACGCTTCACTTGGGTTTACGCTCACACAGCACCGGACACCCAGTTAGTTTAGACCAGCAGCTCGGTGACAGCAGTCGCGGTTCAGAGGCACGATGTATCAGATAACCGAAGAGGAGTTCAACGATGCCATGGAACATTGTATGCTGAAGGATGACATGGAGAGGGTGATTAAAGCCTCGAAGAACGAGATATATGACAAAGGCTTGTCGCCGGAAATGCTGCAACGGAAGCGGGAGAAGGCTTTGCGCGACGAGCTCAAATCGACCGACGGCAGGACTGCGGAAATTCATGATCAGGTATTTAACTGTTCGAATATTTGTATGTACATCCATTTCACAAGTGTTAAGTGTGTTTAATAAATCCATGGTTTAGAAATATCTTTGAGAACTGGATCATACCACGGTTCGCGGTGGCACATTGCGGTTGCACGGAACAAAACAAAGTATATGTTTGATATGGAAAAAAACAAACTGTCTTGATTTTGAGAGGAAGAATGCTGTTACTTCTTAGAACTTTTACAACTAGCCCTGCTTTCTCTCTACAATATTTTAATAGAATGCCCAAAGATTGCCCTTTAACCTTTATTGACTGTGAACGCATATTTAATACATACTTATTTTTAATTGAAATAGTATATCGGTCAGGATCCTGGGAAAAAACATCTGCACATTTGATTCTTCCCTTGAAATGCCTTGTTAAAATCGTTGCTTCCACCACGTTGTTCTTTAATGTCTCAAATGTTCCGTAACTTGATAATTATAATCTACATACAGTGGGTGTCATTAATACATACATTTTGGCGATTTATTTTATACATACTGTGGGTGTCATTAATATTCGGTTTTTTACTCGAATGTGTGAAAAATTACAGTTACAGGGTGAAACCAAATGGTTTTTAACCCAATCTTTTCCTGCTCGGTAAGTTCCTTAATTTTCTCCGAGATTAGCAATTTTTTGGGTAAAAAACTCTTGCCTTTACCACAAGATAATGAATTTACACCAAAAAGCTATGAAAAAAGTACCTAAAACAACCATTTGGTTTCAACCTGTAACTGCTATTTTTGACACATTCGAGTAAAAAACCGAATATTAATGACACCCACAGTATGTATAAAATAAATCGCCAAAATGTATGTAGCTCCCTAGCTTCCGAACGACAGCACCAAATTGAATAATTATTTTTGTTTTGTGTTCGTTATTGTCAGCACAAGGTTTATATAAAAGAAAATTCGCATACCATTTCATGATTCGTGTAACCGAGAATTTTTTTTTAAATGCCGGTGGTATGTATTTAATCTAGTTAATCGATTGACTTCATTGTCGATCCAAATGAAGGAGTCAATTATCGCACGGAATTCTTATGCTCATTGGATTTGCCAGGATTACCGCCTCATAACTTACAGCTCAACGTTAACTCCATGATAATAATGTTACTCTGTCCGCAGGAAACAAGACTCGCTGATAAAAAAAAATTATGAAAAATTTGATTGAAGTTACTATAATCATAGGAAATTTCAATGTTCACGATGACAATTAATAAATCCCAAGGACAATCGTTAGAAGTATGTGCAATATAAGTACATACCTTGAATTCACGTGTTTTTCGCATCGGCAGTTGTGCGTGTTCGAGAGTCGGTAGACCATCGGCGCTATTTGTTTTCTCTCCAGAAGGAAAAAAGAAAAATATGGTTTACTACAATTTATTACAAAATTCATGGTTGAATATTTCACTATATATGTAAATATCATTTCCCGTACTTTTTTTAATTTGACTGGTTTAAAATGAACCGCTGAAATCTTTAAGGCAGCTGGAGATGATCTGGTTGGGGGCATGCACCTGCTCATCTGTAAGATATGGTCGGGGGAAAGCTTGCCCTACGAGTGGAATCGCAGTATCGTTTACCCGATCCACAAGAAAGGGGACCCCTTTGGCTGAGCCAGCTATAGAGGGATAAGTCTCCTGAACATCGCTTACAAGGTCTTCTCTGCCGTTTTGTGTACTCGCCTGAAGCCGTTTATAAACAACCTGATCAGTGTGGCTTCAGACCGGGGAAGTCCACCATCGACCGGATTTTTTCACTACAGAAGATCCTGGAAAAAACCCAAGAAATGCAGATCGACACCCACCACCTTTTTGTCGATTTCAAGGCCGCATATGACAGCGTGCATAGGGACGAGCTATAAAACACCATGTCTAGTTTTGACATTCCTGCCAAACTCGTCAGGTTGTGCAGGATGACGATGGAGAATTCTCGCTGCTCCATCAAGGTCGGTAACGAATTCACCGAGACCTTCAATGTCAAAAAAGGTTTTAGACAAGGCGACGCACTGTCATGTGACTTCTTTAACATCATCCTGGAGAAGAGCGTGCAAGACTGACACACCAACACTAGAGGCACGATCTGCCAGAAGTCCGTACAACTGTTAGAATACGCGGATGACATTGACGTGATTGGCAGAACACAGCGAGCCGTCAATGAGGCGTTTGCTAGCATTGAGGCGGAAGCGGCTGAAATTTGTCTAGCGGTGAATGATGGCAAAACGATGTCTCTTGCCAACCACTGATAACCACTATGGGCTCAAGAGGCAATTGAGGCTGTAGTAGAGCCATCTCTCGAAGAACCAAGCTGACTTTTCACAAGACCTTGATCATCCCAGTTCTGCTGTACGGCGCGGAGGCATGGACAATCTCAAAAGCGGATGAGGAAGTCCGTGGTCTCTTCGAGAGAAAAGCTCTGCGTGCGATCTTTGGTCCTGTTTGCGTTGACGGTTTCTGGAGGAGAAGATTTAACCACGAACTGTACGGGCTGTACAGCGATATGCATCTAGTCAGGCGTCTTCTTCCAACGCCTAAGATGGCTAGGCCATGTAGAGCGTATGGAGAACTCAGCTCCGGCCCGAAGAGTCCTCGACTCCGAAACCGTGGGACAACGCAACAGAGGACAACCTCGTTAAAGGTGGCGCAACCAGGTGGAGAAGGAATTCAACCAACTTGGCGTGCGACACTGGAGACAGCTAGCCAGAGACCGTGCTAGCTGGAGGGCTTGTTAGTTGAGGCCCAGGTCCACCCCGGACTGTAGCGCCAAATAAAGAAGAAGAAGAAGAAGCTTAAAATGAACGTGAATTGCAATACACCAATACCTCACTTTGCGTCGTGGTTATGTTCCAAACAAACACGACGCAAATTCAAACGACTCAGAGTGTATTACGATTTTCTATAGCAAACCATGATACAATACATATTCAATTATGTAATTTATAAACAACAAAATAAAAATGAATCACTCTCTGATGTGTTCATAGTGGCTATTGTCGTAAGTCGGCTTTGTTTTACAAAAAAATTGGTCCAATCTTTGTCGAACAGCTTCTTTTACGATATTCGTAGCTACGCCCTAGGACACTTTAAAATTCTTCCATGTCAGAATCGTTTTTTAAAAAAATCTTTTCGTCAATCAAACAGATCGCTTTGGAAATTTATTTCGAGGTTAAATTTTGTTCTTCGAAGATTTCAATTGAGCGGCCACTGTCATCTTCTTAATTAACAAATTGCAATTCCAGTTGCAATAGTTCTTCATTTGACAATTCTTGTTTGTGAGAGGTTAGCAATTTATATATGCCAGTCTCCTTCATACCTTCAAGAAGAAATTAGAAATTTCATGACGCACAGCTGGTGTACAATCAACTTCTGCACCGAATATTCTGTGAACACATTCAGGCCATATTTTGCGCCAAACACCATTCATGCAAGATGGTTTAACCTTCTCTCACGAATCGGAAATAATTTCCATGGCTTTCAGAATGTTGAACTCTTGTCCATCACTCTTGTCCTTCAGTATCACTTAAAAGAAGTTTAAATGTTCGTCGAAGGTAATAACTTTTAAAAGTCGATAGTACTCCCTGATCCATCGGCTGATTAACTGATGTATTAGGCGGCAAAAAAAAAAAGTGAAAATAAAGCTGTCTTAAAATTGCGTTGATTTTTAGTTAGAAAGGGAATCCTTGAATTTTGATGGCATGTCTCAATTAGAAACAAAAGTCGTGTGATCTTTAAGAAAAAAATGAAATTTAAAAAAAGTTAAAAACAGAAAAAAAATAAAGTCCCGAACCCAAAACAACGCAACTCCGAAAATCTTACGACACACAGTGAAATTAGTACTAATTCAGAAGCGACGCAACTTCGAAAAAACGCAAAACGAAACGACGCAATGCGAGGTATTGGTGTATATGCAAATGTTAATAATAAGAATTTCGAAAACATTTGTAAACAAAAGCTATGCTGTACGAAGTTCTCCGGGTTAGCTAGTAATATATAATGTAATACAGATGGCGCTACAACCCGTAGAGGGCCAGGACCTAACTTCTACAGCAACCACTCTTGGTATTCTCACGAGTGGAAGGGACCTGCAATTTTATACCGACTACTATCGGCCAAGTTTTGAGAAGGTTTTTCTGAACAGTTATACTCCTTGCGCATTGTCAGTGACTCGAAAGAGGTGGAGACGTGAAAATTAGTTTTGGTCCGATCCACAACACCACGGCCGAGTGATAATTGGCACGGCACACCTTTTTTTAATTCAAATATTTGTGATGGCAAAACAAGATTCAACCCCGAACTGCGTAGTCTGTACAGCGACATAAGCCTGGTCAAACGTCTACGGATCCAACGCCTTAAGTATGGACAACTCAGCTCTGCCCCGAAGAGTTTTTGACCCTGAACCCATGGGAGAATTGAACAGAGGGCACGCGCGTTGGTGGCGCATCTAAGTGGCGCATCCAGGTGGATAATGAGTTCAACGAACTCGGTCGAGGACATCGTACTAGTTGGAGTCGCTTGTTGGTTAAGACTCACGTCCACCCCAGACTGTAGTGCCAAATAAAGAAAGATGGCAAATCAAGTGAGTTCATCAATTCCGTTCATAAATAACTGCCTTATCTGCTTTCCCAATGGTGTCTACTGACTTAAATGTGTAATTTCCGCTCTTTGAATGCTGGATTGAATAACATTAAGTTGTTGGATGCATGTTTTTTCTTCACGGCAAGGATAGATAGTTCGCTGAGCCAATCTTGATTCCTAATGATAATTTCGATATTATGAAACACTTCTTCGACCAGTTCTTCTTTATTTCGTACGCCGGTGTCGATCGATCTTTCCTTTTTCTTTTTGAGAAGCCGGTGCTCTTCCCTTCTTTTAATTGCGTAGAGCTCACGAACTGCTCTCGTCCTTCTGTCCAGAGTCGCCTTGTATGCACTTTCCCCATATGGGGGATCCATAGAAATCGATAGCTTCGAAAATGGCCTTAAAAATTAGTAACTTGCTGTGAATGTCCAGGTGTGAGTTTCTGCAAATAAATGGATAATGAACTTTCACCGTGACATTAACTTATTATAATTTCTTGGACATGTAGATTGAAAGTAAGGCGCTTGTCTTAATATATGCCTAGGTACTCTACACTGGATTTCCACTCAATCAGAACGCCGTTGAGTACAAGCTTTTTGCTAGGAAGTAAACATTATAAGTTGATTGTTGACTCTTCGACGTAGCTATTACCAAAGTGGCCGCATCTGTAGCATCTTGAAAAGAGTTCTGATGAATTAAGTCCCTGGAGAATGTCGCATTTAACTCAAATTCTACTCTAAATATCGACTGTTTCTTGACGAGATCTCTGAACATTGGGTGTCGGAATACTCTCCAGTGACATTCTAACAAATTGCACATCCGGTGAACTCGACAGAGCTATCGAGTCCTGTGTAGTTCGTACTATGAACTTCGAGTTTGTGGTAGCTTGCTACCAACTTGGACTTGAAATTGCTTTAATGGCAGCTTGTCTGACACTGACACTTGAAAGGTCTTTCGAAATCAAGAAAATTGGGAACACAGTAGTTTCCAAAATGGTCTATTTATAGTCTGTGTTAAGAATCGCAGTCATGAACGGACATGATCATCATAATCATGTCTGTTCATGAAAAATAACCATCATCAACCCGAGCGGCGACAGCCAGACGACGTGCACAGCAGCCAGCGCGAGCAATTCCCGGAAGGATAGCGGTGGTTGCGACCGAAAATAAGGGACGATGAAGGACAGATCAGAGCACGCACGCAAGCCACACCCCTTTTCATAGTGCGCTGGGTAGCGGTGGTTGCGACCGAGATGTCGCGACAATGAGCGTTCGAGTCAGAAGCGCTGGTACAATGGAGAAATATATTCTTTTTGTGAACACTTTATTACAGTCCACGGTACAGAGCGGACGTCTTCCTTTTTGTGCAAATAAAAATTAATATTCAATTCCCCTGTATTTGGGCTTTTTAATTATTCCTCTGAGCTTTCGAACAGTCTGTGTACGATATTGGCTGGCTAATAACCTTGAGAGCCAACTGCTCGATTGGCTAACTCTGAGCTCTTATCGGTAGTAACCATCAAATAGACTTCTCAAACCGGGTGTTGGGGTAGGTAGCTAATTCCAACCTATGACAACACACATATATCTTGCTTCTCTGATTTTTGGTCAATAACGTGGTTTTCAGAGCACCACAGGTCCTACAATCGCAGTGTCTATTAACCCACTTTCTTCCGAATAGTCTGGCTCTATGTAGAAGGCACAAAACGCCTTTTGACTCGTTGGTTGACATTGAATATCCAGTTTATTTTCTTGACTAAGATTATTTCTAGGCACTTTAAGTCAGAGGAAGATCACGATCAGAATGTGCCCTCATTGACTGATTTCTTTGTTTCATTTGGAGGGTTGATCGTTAAACCACTTGAATAGGGTTTTCATTGTGTTTTCTTCTAATTGTCAGAAGGAACTTACCTATGCCGATTAATACTCCAATATCGTCGGCCTCATCAATGACTTATACTTATAGGAGTAGTGGTACTCCTTGAACCTCTATTTTTTGGAGGTGTTGCATTAATTATTCCTTGCCAAGCACATAACAACAGTTGCACGTAAGGTATTCAACATTGTGCAAGTTTGAGCTTTCGTTTCTTCGTAATTTATTGCCTATTTGGGTACTTAGTTGCCTTCCTTATCTTCTTTGTAGCTAGCAATCATGTGACCATTGTCTTAACACATTTTGTATGCATTTTCATTTCAGTTCTACCGTGATCACAAGCTTTTGTTGAAATTATTTCTGTACCTTGGGGTAATGCCTGTGGTGCGTTCATCTCCCGGCGTGGTAACATTCAACTGGAAATCAGCTCAGATGGCTTACTCTTTAATTCTTTACTGTTTCACCACATCGCTGGTCTTGAGGGTTGGCTACGAACGTCTCATTATTCTCCTGACCACGAAGGAATTCGATGAGTATATCTACGCAATCATATTCATTACATTCCTAGTGCCACACTTTTGGATTCCATTTGTTGGATGGGGTGTAGCCAATCAAGTGGCTACCTACAAGACAATGTGGGGTTACTTTCAAGTAAGATAACATGCGTTCATTCTGTACCGAGTTGATACAGTTTCCATTTCCAGGTGCGGTACTACCGAGTGACTGGGGAGTCTTTAAGGTTTCCCAGACTGAGTCTTTTGATTCTGATACTCTTCATTGGGTGCGTCATTTTGGCCGTTCTTTTTCTATACAGCCTCAGCAATTTATTAGAGGGTAAGTTAATGTATTGAGAGAATTCTGTAATTCATACTCGCACGTCTAGGTTTCCTCCTCTGGCACACCTTCGCTTACTTCCACATCATCACAATGATCAATATGAACGCTGCTCTCCTCTACATAAATGCCAAAGCCATCAAGGGTGCCTCCAACAGTCTGTCGTCTTGCTTCAAAAATGTATGAGTCCACACTTGTTCGAAGTTCACTTAATCTCATCTTCTGTTCATTTCCAAGGATATCAACATCGACTGCAATCCCACCATGGTGTCCGAGTATCGCATACTTTGGCTGAATCTAAGTGAAATCCTGCAGACCTTAGGCAATGCCTATGCGAGAACGTACACAACATTTTGTTTATTCTTGTAAGCCAGCAGCAACCACAATGTATGGCAAACTAACAAAATCATTTTAGAGCAATCAACATCACCATTTCGGCGTATGGAGCCCTCTCGGAAATATTCGACAGCGGGTTTTCATTGAAAGTGTTCGGGATGCTGATTCTCACTATTTACTCTGCAACTCTCCTCTTTATCGTGTGCGATTGCGCGGACAAGGCAACCGAAGTGGTGGCGCAAGGTGTCCAGGATACACTTCTTACAATCAATCTCCTGAAGGTGGAAATACAAACGCAGAGAGAAGTCGACCATTTTATAGCTGCCATCGAAATGAACCCGCCCGTCGTCGATATGCAGGGTTACGGAAGGATCAACAGAGAACTCCTTACTTCGGTAAGCCGATGGACGTAGACGGAGGCGTTCAATATTTACACACATTTCTCTTTCAGCTGATATCAAAGATTGCGGTTTACTTAATTGTCCTCTTGCAGTTCAAGCTGACGCTTGTCGCTCAGAAGGCATACGTGGCCAATATGGCAATGAATTGAGAGGAGCAACACGCATTTATAAAACCAATCAAATTTATGTACATAACACTTATGTATAAGACAGTAATAAAATGAGACTATTTACAATTTCAACCCATACTTGGACACCCATCCAAGCCCATCGACGGTGCTCCCCTTTGGTTTATATTCGCAACCAATCCAGTCATCGTATCCCGATTCTTTTATTATGTCGAACACGTACGCATAGTCAAGTTCACCGGGAACATCTGGCTCGTGTCGATTTGGAACCTGAGCGATCTGGATGTGGCCAATGTAGGGCTTCAACTCCTTAAACGAATTCGAAATGTTGCCTCGAATGTGCTGAAGATGGTACACGTCAACCATGAGTTTGATGCTTGGACTGTTCACCTCATTTAGGACGTCAAGTGCTGCAGAAGACGAAAATCAGATTTAAAAAATGGGAGATTCGCTTATGGACTCTTACCTGTGGTATAGCAATCGAGGAAGTACCCAGGAACAGCGTATTTATTTATTGGCTCAATCAGGCCAATGATGTTTTCCTGTTCTAGGCGTTGTGCTGCGTACTTCAAATTGCTGACGTAAGTTGTGTAGTGGTCTGCGGCAGTGCCTGTTCGCTTCCCAGCCATGAGATGGATTCTAAGGAATTGAGGAGAAAAAGCGGTTTACTTAAATCCAATTTATAGAGCATGTCATCTTTTACAATTGCTTCAAAAGTTTAAGGAACTGAGGATCATTGCGGAATTACGAGTTAATTTAAGACCGAAGCTTATGCAAAAATATGCATTGGATTAGGATGCCAACAGAGAACAACGCTCCTTAGACTGCTGGAGGAAGAGGAGTGCCCTTCATCTCGTGACCATTTAGTCACATGGACGCATCATAATCCAACGACTTGGCATAACTAAGTAGTAGTAGCATCAGTCAACTTCATCACTTAATAAGAAGCTCCAGATGGCTCGCGGAATTGGATCTATTAGATCTTTGTGGTGACACTAAGGGCCTACTTTTGGCCTAGGTGTGGCTACATTTGATGTAGTCAGCCACACTAACCTAACCTAGACTCCCATTCACCTCAGAACTTAGTTCGTGATAGGCAAACACTAGGCTTTAATCAAGTCAGCATCTTAATCAGTCTTTCCAATTTCAATTGTGAAGAACAGTTGGAAAGGGAGATGTGTTGGTGTCTGTAGCGACAGCCAAGTTGTGCTAAAGGCCTCGCTGAACTTTTTAACTAGTTCCAGGATACTTCGGGAATGCAAGTCCTCTCTGAATTTGATCAGTAGCCAAAATTCAAGACTTTTGTGGGTCGTGGGTCAACCCGTGATCGCTGAGGAACTTTCTGGACATGGATCAGAGGAGACATTCTGAGGACCTGAACCTGCGCTGGGACTACAAGCGTTAGGGCTTCCATCGATGATTGGGCCTCTCGAGAACACAATTGGAGGTGGCATGACTCTCGATGATACAGACAGACCAAACGTCTGTAAGAAATCTGCAGATTTCTTGTTATCTCTCTCAAACTAGGTGTATAACGACGAATCCCACTGAAAACGATGACACGGCAGAGCACTTCCTCTGTCATAGCCCCGCATTTGCCCGGATCAGGTGGCAGGCTTTCGTTTCTGATGTGGTGAGAGCTGATGATGTAGGCTTCTCATCACAGAAGCGTCTGCAGGGCAAGTAATTCAGGCAGATGGAGGTTGGCAGTAAAATGGACCAGTTTTTGAGTCTCAGTGCTCCAGTGTAGTGCTCCCTCCGACAAAAGAAAACTCTTAATCAGTTGATTTGCCGAAAATGCATGTATAAGACAAGTCGGCTCATTACAAGGTTTTCACTATCGGATGGTCCCAAAACAAAACAGCTTGTGGGAAAAAACTTGGTGCCTAGACCCAAATATGTGGATATACAACCAAGTGGATAAGCCAACAGTATTCTATGGTGCTGTGATTTGGTGGAAGATATATGAACATAGGCAGACCATCAACAAACTAAACAAAATACAAAGGCCAGCGTGTATGTGCACAACAGGTGCGATGAGAATCTCTCCCTCCAACTAAAGATTTGGAAATGCTACTAAGCCTACTTCAGTTACACATTGCTGTTCAGGCTGAGGCTGCGAGACAACGTATTTCTGCAAAGGACCTTAATCCCAAAGAAGGTCACATTAGGGGATAGCTAGAGATTCTAAGAAAGGTCGATCACGTTAATGAATTAACGAAGGTCACTGATGACATGACACCAGTCCTATACTTCAAAAAACAATACATAGAGAAGGGAAGAATGGGTCAATAGTTCTCAGTGGATAGCTGATGACGCCGAATTATGGTACATAGAGGAGTCGAAGTCAAAAAGTGGTGCAGGAGCAGACATTGTAGGACGCAGTACACCAGAGAGTCCACGATCATCTAAGCAATACTCTTCGCCATAAAAATTAGGTAGCACATTGCATCAATAATAGAAATCTAATGAATACAAATATAACGATACTCTTAGATAGCCAGGCAGTACTTGAAGCCCAAAGCACTTACACATTCATCTCCATGGGAATTCATAAAATACTCAACACTCTCGCACAGAAAAACAGGTTAAGACTGATATGGGCGCCAGAGCATGCAAACCACGACGGCTATGAAAAGGGAGACTGATGCTGAAACTCCCTTCGTTGGGCATTTGCCTCTTTATGGATTTATTGACGTCAAGTCCCAGTAATCAAGGGATTCAAGTGTAATCCTCGCAGCAGCGAAGTCCGACAGCAGAACCGCTTACAGAATCAACCCAGTGAAAGGCTAAGACGGTTCGTTGCTACTATCGGATGGAGATCAACTGAAGAGATGATTGATTCATTGATGTACAACAATATATAAACATCTGAACAAATAAATCTACATCCAATTCTGGAACAATCACGAGGGACTTACACACTCCAAAAAATGCTTGAGGGTTGATCGCAGAAGAACCAATCTGATCGTAGAATACTATTTGGTATGCTCTTACTGGCCACTTTGAATACGACAGTTGGCGCAGTTGGTAAAGTGCCTGCACCTAGTTAGCGGAGTCCCCGATTCAAATCCCAGTGAGAGCAAGATTGATACACTTTTTTCTGGTCTGGTAGTCACCATTTGCCGTTGGGATAAAATGAATGGCACAATCACTGGCGCGGTCAATCAGTGGTAGTAGTCTGACTGTGGGTGTCAAAATGGATCAATTTGATCTCTGTGTGTTCTTTGGGGTTCACTAGCCATCTCCCTGCTAGCCACTTCCTTTGCAACTACCACATATACATAAAAGGGGCACAGCACTACAGAAAACTGTAGATGCTGTGGACAATCAAATAAGACTATGGAACACCTACTAATCGATTGTCCAAATCTGACAACAAGCAGAAAGATACCAGGAACAGACTATCGGGACATCCCACCTAAAGAGATCATAAACTTTCTCAAGTTGGCTCTGAATTCCTAGATAACGAAAGGGGGCTTCTACAGTCCTTCCCCATTCTCTTCAATTCAAAATGCTCATACTTTCGACACTGCAACTGCTTGGCTAATGTGATGGTTTCATTCAGATTCGTCTTGAATTGTTCCTCTTGATTTGGCAAACTGGTTGGTCCAAAATAAAACTGCTCACCACCACCTGAAATAATTGCACTCATAGTAAAGTTGAACATCAAATTGAAAATTAAAACCTACTCAATGATATATTGATGAGAGCAACATCCACTCCTGCTTTCTTCTGCGAATCAGCAACTTTGTCCACCAAATCCCTGCTGGGGTAGCCAATTTCGATTCCACGAAAGCCGGCTTTGCCAGCAGCAGCGATACGATCCAACAAATTCGCACTGGTTTCAGCAAATAGGAAATTCAAATTAGCACTAAACTTGAATGGTTGCATTTTTCTAGAGACACTTCTGCAGTCAACTCCTCGGAAATATTTTCAAATTAGATTGCGTTTTCCTAATTCACAGTCCCAGCAACGATTTGATCGAACAAGGGCAAGATCTTATCTCTAATCTGCAGTATTACGTGAAATCAAAGTAAACAGGTTGAAGTTGCACTTGTGGAATCAACAATTGAACGTGTTTTTGTTTTTATTTGGTGAAAACTTTTTTGACAGACGACCAATCAGCTGGAGAAAGCTTTCCGCGGCTGTCGGATATGGTGGATAAAAGTTCAGATACAGATGTGTACACTTGCCAGACTTTCTCTTCTAATCAGCAAAGAGCTGAACTGAATAAAAAATCATGGAGGTGATCAATTATGTACAAATGGTTGTTTTCTTATTTTAAACTGACAGTCAAGTGTTATCAAGACGATTTGTAGAGAAGTGTGAAGTACATTTGGTGTTACCAGATTGAGATTTGTTTTCATTGCTGAGCGGAAAGCGCTTTAGGTGATAACACACATGATTAAGAGACTATTTCGTAATGGACATATAAATACTGACAACCAGCAAGAAACAATGCAGATAAATGCACGGACTTTTAACAGAAGATTGTGGATGGAAGGGTTGACTTGTTGTATTGTTGGGTACTTCTACAAAGGGTTTCTTGATGACAAAATGTAGTTAAATTAGAACTCAAGCACCCGTTATAAACATAATTAAAATCGAAACCCAGCGCGGTTTGTGGCCGTATGGACTGACACTGGGGTGAATGTTAACGTAGACAAATCAGAGGTTATGATAATTTCCAGAACGCCTGTTCAATGCACTCTACATATTAGTGGAGTCCCATTGAAGAAGGTGGACAAGTTTAAGTACCTCGGATAATGCTGATCTTTCCTGTAGGATTGTACAAGCTGGATTAGTTTTGAAATAGCTTGAAAGATCGTTAATCAGGAAGGCAGAGCTTGGTGTCAAGCCCAAGAGCTTGGTGTCAAGCCCAAGAGCTTGGTGTCAAGCCCAAGAGCTTGGTGTCAAGCCCAAGAGCTTGGTGTCAAGCCCAAGAGCTTGGTGTCAAGCCCAAGTTAGTGGTTTTCAACTCAGTATTAATTCCAACTCGAACATATGGTCATCAAATTTGGATAATGTCCAAAAGAATAAAACCGCGTACACAAGTTGCTGAGATGGGATGTCTTCGTGCTGTTGTGGGAATTCCTCGTCGGGAAAGGGTGAGAAACACGGAGCACACATTGAGCAGCTGCTTCTTCGAACGGAGAGAGCTATGCTTCGATGGTATGGCACGAATGTCCCAACTGAGAGGGGCCTTGAATGTGATCCCCATAAAGTTGTCCGTGTTTTCAACAAAAATTAAATTCAAGGGAGCACCTACCCTTAACTAATGCTGTACCAAGTCGTTGTTGACTAACGAGTATATTATTAGCTACCTTGCACCAAGCAGCACGATTTCTTTGCTAATTTATAATATTACTGTAGATCCCAAAAATCTGATGTGAGCATTGAAAGCAGTATCATGGTACCAACATCGCTGTCAGCCTTGTTCTTTCAAGGGACTCCCAGCCGTTTTAAACCTGCACCGTATTGCGGGAATAAGAAGCGCTGCCCTGTGATTTCTTCATTTTGGTACTGTTAACAATGGTGTACCGGCAGCTGTAAACACGGAAGCCACCATCTTCCACAAGTAAGTCAAACTGCTGGCAAACATGCTAGGGTATCGTCGCACGCCGCTTACCGCACAGTGGTGCAAGGATTCACTGCGATTGAAGAAAAGGCGAAACAAACATTGTGATCTACTTAGAATTTCGAGATAATAAAGGTGTTTGTCTATCAGGGCTCCAAAGTAAACAGTGCGAACGACATCAGTACCGACGCAGACTAACTCTTGTCAATCGCTGTTCCTGTGGGATCAAGAGGCAATTAAGTAATCGAAGGACCAAGTTAACATTAACATTACGATATAACACCTGTCGTGCTCTATTGCGCGGATGCATGGACAATATCAAAAGCAGATGAAGATTCCATTGGTCTCTATGATAGATGATGGTTTTTGGAGAAGGTTCAACCATGAACTGTACGGGCTGTACCGCGACATGCACTTAGCCAGTCGTCTACGGATCCAACGCCTAAAAAGGCTAGGCTATCCAGAGCGGATGGACAACAGTGCTCCA
This sequence comes from Eristalis intricaria, assembly GCA_964034865.1. NCBI lineage: Eukaryota > Metazoa > Arthropoda > Insecta > Diptera > Syrphidae > Eristalis > Eristalis intricaria. Next base: position 108,385,020 of record OZ035873.1, on the reverse strand, counting down.
GCCCGATGAGTCTTCGACTCTGAACCCGTGGGATAATGCACTGGAGGCACCTAGCTAAATACCGTGCGATCAGTTCGTTGCGCCTTTTCCTCAATCGTCAAACGGCACGTTGGGAACGAGCGACGTTGTTGATGTCATCTGCGTACCCCAAGATTTGGACTGAATTGTGTAAGATAGTGCCTTCCGTGTTCACAGCTGTCACTATCTTCTCCAGTACCAGATTGAAGAAATCACACTACAGCGCATCATCTTGCCGAAATCCGGTGCAGGTTTAAAAACCTAGCAAGTCCTTGAGCCGAACTGCGCGGTGCATCCCGTATTAGTTAGCGGAGGACTATACAACCGGATCAGTTTTCCCGGGATCCCGAATCCGGCCATCGCATCAAATAGCTCATTGCGATGAATGCTGTCGTATGCGGCTTTAAACTTCATGAAGAGGTGGTATATATCGATCTGAAATTCGGTAGTCTTCCCCAGTATCTGTCTTAGTGCGAAAATTTGGTCTATAGTCGATTTGCTGGTACGTGCCGATTAGTGCGGGCTTTAAGACGTTCACACAGTAGGCTGGACAGGATCGTGTAGGCGACGTTGAGCAGGGAAATATCTCTAGTTGTTGCAAGAGGTAGAGTCTCCTTTTTTGTGGCTGGGGCATATGGAGCAGATATTCCAGTCGTCGGGCATGCTTTCGTCTTCCCAAATTCTACAGATGATCTGGTGCATGCTCCCTACCAGAACATCTGTGTCTGCTTCAGCTTTTTAATGGCTCCGCCGACTTCTTCACGGCTAGGTTGGAGGACTACTTCATCGACGGGAGTTGGGATCTGAATCCCAATCACCCTCTCCTGGTCAAGCCCGTTAAACAGCTCTTGGTAGAGCTGCTTAAACTCATCCATTATACCATGCGGGTCAGTAACCAGTTTACCCTCACAGTTTCGAAGAGCCTGGGTGCCTCTCCTAAGGACAGCGGCAAGGCTTTTGGATTTTTTGTAGAGGGCCCGTATTTCATGATTGTCCCTAGACTGAGCTGGAAGGTTGCGAGAGGCCTTTTCGCCAGGCGTAGAAGCTTTTGCTCCTCCTTTCTTCTAGACCGGTACTCCTCCTGAGCTGCTCTAGTTTTTCGTTGCAGCCCCTTTTTGTATGCCTCGTCGGTTGCACGTTTATTCTGCTCAAAGTAGCCATCATACCACGGGTTCCTCGTCGGAGGTGGTAAGTAGCCTAAGGTGGTTTCGGCGACCTCTTTAATAGCCGAGCGGCAATGCAACCACATCTCGATGGCGTGGGCATATCGGAGAGTCTCTCACTCAGTTGCTCTTCGTAGGCTCTGGCAATTTCGGGTGAGCTCAGGCGTCCAATGTCAAAACTCCTCTTTGTTGGCTGGTGCAGATTTCTGACATTAAACTGTCGAGCTAGGAATCTTGCTGCTACGAGGAAATGGTCAGAGTCGACGTTTGCCCCCCTGAATGTTCGCACATTCAGGATATCTGAGGCGTGCCTTGCGTCAATGAGCACATGGTCGATTTGGTTGACGGTTCGACCGTCCGGGGATCGCCAGGTTGCTGTGTGGATTCTTCTGCGAGAGAACCTCGTGCTGCTTATGACCTTATAACGTGTTGCCGCAAAGTCCGTGAGTCCGAAGCCGTTACTTGTTGTCGTGTCGTGGAGGCTGTGCTTTCCGATCACTCCTTACCGATTTTGGCATTGAAGTCTCCGAGCACGATCTTTACATCGTACTCGGATCAGCCTCGTCGGTAGGGGCGTGAGCACATATGAGGCTGATGTTGTAAAATCTGCCTTGAATGCCGATCACAGCCAGGCGATCACTTATCGGCTTAAAGTCGAGGACCTTCGGCCTTAACCGTTTTCCTACAAGGAATCCGCATCCAAATATGTGCAACCTTTTGTGACAGCTGTAATATATGTCGCACTCTTTCTTTTTCATGGTCTCTTGTCCTATCCAGCGTATTTCCTGGATCGCAATAATATCCGCCTTGTGCTGCGCAAGGATACTTTCCAGTTTATGAGCGACCTCCAGAGTGTAGAGTGTTCTTACCTTCCAGGAGCAAACTCGCAAATCATTGTCCTTTTTCGCACCGTGTCGTCGTTGTAGGTCCATCCGTGTATCCGAGGCAGTCTGCTTTCTCATAACGGTTATTTTTTTTATGTGGGCGGGTTGCATACATTGGTTCACCTCACGACGGGTGTTGTGAAGGCTATCCAGGGGTCGCCGAGGGGTGGCTGTATGTCAATTTGACTTGTGCATCGACAAGGATCGTTGCTGTCATTCCGCCAAGTTGGGAGCGATTAACAACTGTGTGCACAGATCCTGCCCCCGAGTACATCACCAAAACCGAACTAATAAACTCGTCACCAAGAGTTAACTGCTGTATACTTGTAGGGATCAGGACAGACCACTGCCTGGCGGGGGACTATGCTCATAGACTAGGCCTGATACTCACTGATAGATGCAGGAACTGGTAGAGCATCTTCTTTGTTTCTGTCCGGCTTCAGGCAAAGCTCGTTATAAAACTCTGCGTCAACCATTCTTTAAATCCCTAAACGATGTGGCCAGACGACATCTCATACATTTCGCAAAAACCACTGCAACTACAGTACAGTGGCCTACAACTAGGTTTACTCTGTTCAGTGGTAGCACTATGGATCCGAGGCAGCTTGCTCTCTTATATCGCTTATTTTTTTTATATGGGCGGGTTGTTAGCCCTCCGCACAACCACCACCAAACCAGTCATGAGTAAATTAATTATAAAACCACGCATTGTCTTATATTCGGTTTAAAGAATAATATTTATTGTATAATAATAAAAAGTACATATCTTTGAAAATTAAAACTAATAACTATTTCATAATAATTTTAATAATAATAAAAAATAATCCTAAATCTTACCATCCTAAGTTGTTGTTGTTTTGTTTTTGTTTTTCTTTTTCATTTTTAGTTTGTCTTTGAAATTTGATTACTTTTTAAAAATACATAAGTACATTATATCTTTTTTTTATTTATTTTAAACTTTTTTGTTTATTTGATTAAATTTCTTTGTAATACTTAGAATAACAATTGTTTTTTTCTTCTCTTTCGTGAATTTTATTTTTCTTCTCTTGACTGAAATAAAAAAAAAGAAATCAAATCAAAGAAACAGTGAACAATGAGTGGTTACATTTTATTCAAATGCAATAACTAAGAAAGAAAAGGGATGCACTTGATCGACTCCAGTGGGACAACAAATGAAAACGAAACGATAAATAATAGATATTCTCTTCTTTTTGTATTTTATTCGAGATCATTTTTGGATTGAACATTTGTTTTTCCTCTTATTTGACTTATGTGTATAAATGCAACTATTGTTTCAAAGGTGTCCTTATGTATGTTTAATTGTTGTGTATACTACTCTGTATACGTGATTAGAAAATGAAGACTGCGCATAATTTTCTACTTAAAATAATCGACCACAACCAGATATTTTTTTGTTTTGTTTTGTGTAATAGAAATCAATAAGAAATACAGAAGATACAGTGTTTTGATTGTTTTCACCTTAAAGTCTCACGTGTTCATGTTTAGAAGGAAGATTTAGGAAACTTGCAATTTGTCTCATACGGAGGTTTAAATTAAATCCTATTCACTACCGTGCAACGATTTCCTATGAATAATCTTAAAAGCTGTTTGTAAAAAAGAACAAAATAAATACTCGTACCCTTTGTCAGAAAATATAACTATTCAGCTTACTGTCTGTAACAAAATTGAAGTTCAAACTTAATATTGCTTAACAATTAGTTTTCTTGGTTTTTTTTCTGCTAAAGACATCGAATTTAAGTCGCATGGAGTACTCTCGTAAGATGTCTTATCGTTTTTTGAGTGTCAAATGTTTCAGTAATGAAAGGTGTACTTGGTCGATGAGATGTGAGTTGTTCCTCCGATGAACACACTTATGGAAGTCTTGAATTCCATTGCAACTGCTGCATGCTAAATGCTGTATCCACTGAAATGTAAGTCACGCTGATCCTTGTTATGTGACCTAACTCAAAATTCCATGCGCAACCGGGAGATACGTCGAAGATGTTGTTTGCTGAAATCGTGACTGAAACTTCGTCTTTCTTGGCACAAACCTCGGAGCCAGGGAAGGAAATAATGCCTTCATTTTTCGACTACGTTCCACAGGAACAAGAACTCCATGAGGACGGTGCAGGCACTTTAGCTGAGGACATCAAAAAACAGAAGGAGGGTAGCGGAGGACATCAAAAAAACAGAAGAAGTGTCTACAGAACCGGCAGTCTAGACTATTCACTTCGACACTGTAAAAAAATTTTGGAACACAATGCTTACACACGCAGATCTGTCCAGTCGATATGCGGAGGCGGCATTGGGACTAAGACACTCAACTGATTTAAGCTGCTTACATACAGAGTCAACCTTCACATCCATGAGTATTCGCCTGGACAAGCACTTCGAAGATCTCTATCAACCAACAGAGTGGTCATTAAAATGAATGCCCCCTAGCACGCACATCCTCTCTTGGAAACATATTTAATAAGATGACCTCAAGGGGAGCCGAAGTGTTGCGGCTGCTGTCCACGCTGATTGGAAACGCGATGATTGTCAACTGCTCCAAAACACCTTGTAAAAGGAATATTGTATAGCTCATGTTTAAAGCACATCAGCATGCACGGCTTCACCCCGATGAAGGAGGTTGAGCTTGCTCCCAAAAGTGTGGGAGCATTTTGTTACATGATATGCATAAATCTCGGCAGGCTATCGAGCCTCAATGCTATTGGCAAGAAGGTGGGTAAGATCTTGAGAGCCCTATTTCCTGGCGACACAGTAGTCTTTATAATCCTGCCCATTTCTTCAGATTTGGAACCCTTTTCAATACCAGGATAATCATTAGATCTGCTGCGTATCTTTCGTAACCAAGCCGAGGCATGGATATTGGCAATATGAAGATTTTGAAGGCTCCACTCAAGAATAGACCGATTGCCGAAAGGAACGATGTTCCACTCACAAAGAGTGTACTCCGTCAACTCTCAACGTGTGACATTAGGAGACCTCAAAGAATGAGCCATTCTCTTTCTCCCTCCAAAAGACGGCACAACTTTCACTTACTTATTAATACGGTTAGTCACTTTTCATGGAATCAAAGAAAAAAATAATCATGTCACTTGCGACATTCTATTTTCGAGGGATTTTCGTTTTGATTTTTCCAACTCCACACCAAGAACTGTTCCAGTTCTCAATCTAAGAAACTTGTGCCTTCAATCTCAACGAAACAGAATCTCTTCATCTTTTTTTTTTAATGTTCCATGAATACACTTATTCTTTAAATTCGTGCAAAAGTCCATAAGGAAGTCACGTCTCTCTCGCATGCTTCAACAATTAAATCACGAGACAAACAGAAATTAAATAAATAAATTAGATAATTGTGGTGAACAGTGGTATTACGATGCACATGCATTCGTTGGACTTAAATGTTTCGATCATGTAACGAAGAGGAGATTGTAATGAGATGAGTAAACTAAACCTACCGAAAACATCCATCATTCGTTGAAACAACGATCAGTCTTATCATGTGTGTGTATGACACACTCCTACGTGATCAATTGAAAATGTTAAGTCTCTTTACATGGAACGTATGCATTTGTCGGTCAGACGAGGAGGTGTGTAGGCGAAAAATTCGAGAGGCTGTTCTCCTTTTCGCCCGTCTTGCCTGCACAAATACTTGTCGGGACGAAGGCAGAATTTGAGAGCACAAAAAGCCTGTATTGAGTTTTGGAACAGACTCTAGGAGCAGACAGGCATGTTGTCTTTTCGAGGGGTCCCTTTTTTGTCCTCTCGAGGGGTCCCGTGTTGTCCTCTCGAGGAGTCTCGTGTTGTCCTTTCGAGGGACAACATGCCTGCACCAACATTTATTTTGTTTCAAAGTTCAAAGCTTAAAGCACTTCGTTTCATTTAAGATGAATGGAATGCCATTTTGGAAGTGTTTGATTTATTAGCATTTCTTTCAATGTCAGTCCCTCTGACATTATTCAAAGTTTGTTAATTTTGGATGGGAACGAGTTTTAAAACACCAACACTCTATTGCACTCCACTGGGCGTCTTTGGGTTGCAATATTGTCGCTGCCTTTGTCTTTCTGCCTACGAAAGAATTTCTGCGTCGGATAAATAATTCTGTCTGCGAATGTGAATGGAGGAGAAGACGATGTGTTTAATAACGTCAACTTTACAGGCTAGGCCAACACATGGATATGAATGCTCCAGCTAAAACAGTCTTCGAATCCGAGTCTCTTAATTCAAAACGGATTGGTGGCAGTTTGATCTTGAGGACAGCACCGGACATTCTTTCAATGAAGGAAGACAACTATCGATCAGGCTCAAGTCATTCCGTGGCCAGGTTGGATAAGCAAGTAGGTTTAAACATGACACAATGTTTTTTGTCTTATGTGAACAACTACAATCTTCACAAGTCATTAAGCCTGCACGGTTCCCCTTGTTAAGTCCATCTTTGAACTAATGTTGTCTTCAAACTATGTTAGCCTCGAATTAGAACTCTTCGTTTGTTTCAAGCCTTGTTATTAAATCAAAACTCAGACCTAAGCCAAACCACAAAGCATGAAATTGGTGTTCATCGATACGACAAAAGGATAACCGTGCAGGGTTAACTGAAAATCTTTTCTACATCATCTTGTGTCAGCTCGATGTATTAGGAAATGTTTCCCCCCGGTTTAATCCATTTCATTCGTAGACGTGGTGATGCATCTCAGGCATCGTCTGTTTCCATGCATTGTAACCAGTCGTTCTATAGTTTGAAATTGGCAGTGAATATGTAGCGCTATGAAGGAATTTCAGTATGTTTTGCTTGCTATAGAATCAACTAACACAATCCATCAGAATTAGACAATATTTGGGGAAGGACTCGCCCATCAGAAAGATCACATTGGCTATGCTTGGAATGGTGTACATAGGCTTAGGCAGAGGCTTAGGCTATCACGAAATATTTTTATCTTTGATTCTGTCTGTTTGTTTGATGACAAAACAATTGCTAGCGCTGACACTATACAACACGCTTCACATGTGTCATTTGCGACTGATTCCAAAGACCACACATTGAGACTCATGCTGCTTGTTTTGGTTCTTATCATCGACGAGTCACTAGAAATTGGTGAATTATATCCGCCAACTGAGAAGATAAAAAAATGCATTGGGCGTCGCACTTTCGGTAGGCAAATATACGCATGTAGCTTGAAGTCAGGCAACAAGCATTTATTCCAGAAATCCAGTGCAGTGAAAGTTTTCTCAACGGTCACTTCTCTTACCGGCAATTCATCGTGGTCCCGGCGTTTCCAACCACTTTAGAACGGACACCCCTACATAACGAACATCAAACCGCTATTTGCTATATGCAGTCAACAGTTCTACCGTTGTTTATAACGGGTTTTTCGGACACAGTGAATCAATCAGAGAATGCCGTTTGCAGTGCATTCCACTTTCTTGAGACACTTCGGGCAACATGTTTCCATTCCAATTAGGCGGCTGTCTCAATAACGCGAAGTGAGGCCAGAACGAGAGGAAGGCGAAGTATATTTCCTCTCTTTTTCATCATGCGATGCATACATTGTGGATTCACTTGTATCGAATATTGAATAACTGCTGAAAAATCCCTCAAATTCTTCGGTGGACAGCAGTCAGTGAGATTTCTGGTTCAGGGTCAACCAAGACAAAAACCTAGTGATGTTGAATTCCTTAACGACTTTAGGGCCAAGAAATCGCTGAGAGTAAATGCCGCGTAAAGGTTAATCTTGAAAGGACAACTTCCCGGACAGCGCCGTCTTTTTGATGAAGGTGTTGTGAGTACCTCTTACATATTTTAACGATGTGAGGACAGTTTTAACAACCAATTTTATACTGTCTGTCAAAACCATATGACTTGACCTGCGCTGAAGTACCAGATGCCTCACTCAAATGTGAGACGTGGTCCCAGGGACAATTAACGTGTTGGTGGTGACAGTCATTAATAATATAAAACCAACTCAAAATCTTTGAAATGAAACATAAGATTTGAATCACGAGAATAACAGTGCGCCGAGAAGTACAAGCTACCTTAAGCAATCCAGCGAATGTACAGAAATGATGCACTGTGATCATATTCACCACTTCGCTTAGATTCGTTGAGATTCTTCCAGTTTATTTACTTAAGTCGGAGCGAAATAAATCGATAGACTGATCAATTGCGAATGCTAGAGGTTTTGGCCAGGATATCTGGGAACGACGATCTCCGAAGAAGTCCTAAAAGACGAAATATTTAGCTCAAACGACGTTTCTACACTTCCGTCTTTCGCAACTGTTGTGCCAACATTTTTTGCTAGAAATGTGCCAAAGGTAACTCCTTTCAACAGATAAAGACAAAATTGTTGATATAAATTCACGGACTGTACTCCGGATCGAAAGGGTTAATGGCCATTTCATTACTCTTCAATGAACCTAAGACTGACTTCAACTGTAGCAACTTGTCTTGTACGTGCTATTGTTCTCTCACGAGTAGAAGGGAGGGGCACAGATTGGGAAGCCTCTCCTAGACAGATATCGTGCATAACTCACAGAAGCACGATCATGATCGATTAATTAAAAGGGCGAAACGTAGGGTCAGACAATAGAAACTGGAGCGCAAGTGAACGCGCCCGAATGGCTTGGTGGGTGATGTCATTGACCACATATATTAACACCTGAACGAACGATCACGAAAGAGGTTAGTAATTGTTTGGCGGTGAGTGAAGGAAAACCGAAGTATAAGCTCTCTTCACGAAAGGATATACAACATCGAAGTCTTGGCGTAACAAACGGTTGTTATAACTTCGACTCAGGGTACTCAGGGACTTGGTCCACCTCGGCCACGCAGTGAACAGCACTAAAAAGATCATTACCAAGATCTAATGTGGGATGAGTCTTTCTAACCATTTGGCTCAAGAAGGAATGGCGTAAGAGAGCGGTCTGTCGATGGATGTATGGACACTCTTAAAAGGAAGAAGTCCTTGGCCACTTCTAGAGAAAAGTTCTACGTGTGATCTTTGGTTCTGTTTGCGTCGAGGGCAAAAGATTCCATCACGAACGCTACCTGTTGTACAGGGAAATAAGCCTAGCCAGGCATTAAAAAATTCAACGACTAATGTGACTTGGACATGCAAAGCGCACAGACAATTTGGATCCGCCTAGAGAAGAGTTCGACTTCGAACCTGTCGGACAACGCAGTAGAGAATGCCGTAGCCCACACAAATGGAGAGAGAGACCTGAACCAACTCGGTGTGAGACAGACGGTGAAGACAAGAGCCAGAGAACGCGATCGCTGGAGAGGGTTGTTGGTTCACGGCCAGGCCCAGTGCCACACAAAGATGAAGAAGAATCAATGATATGGCTTCGTGACTTCCCCGTGGCCTCCATTTTGATGAATTCATTGTCACGCTGGTTGTAAACAACACGCGAAGAAAAGAAGACTGTTTTATCATTTGAATGTGGAACTTGTTACACCGCTCATTGTTTTTGTCCAAGTCTGCCTCAAATCAAATGCAATCAAAAATGAATGAACCCCAAATGAAGGAAGCACGTGCTTGTACACGTACTTTCATTACTGAACCTAGCAAAAAAATATAAAAGTTGTACATTCGCTTATTATCACTTATTTTGTATTCTCACTACAATAGAAAATAGTTTTAAAAAAAAAGTAGATAATAATAAGAAAAATTACAAAAAATCTTTAAATCATTTTTTTTTTTTCGTTTCTAACTTATACAATAAAATAGAAGGAAGAAGAATAATTGATGAAACATGTTCATGTGCTTAAATGCATACATTTCCATTCTTAGTTATGTCATTATGCCTTTTCTTGCTCGCTAGTTTTCTTATAAGTTTTTGTTTGTTTTTTTTTTGTAGATTCTTAAAAAGCTTATTAGTTAAATTATTTAATATTTAAACCTATAATTAACAGATGAATAATTTTGTTTTGTTTTGTTGTTAATTTGTTTTTGTGAAATTTAATGTTTTCAAGGAGAATTATTATCATTTTCATTTTAGACTTGTTTACACACTAGAAACAACACTTCCACGTGACCGGTTTGTGTTGTTGAAAAATATATATATATATCGCTTTTGAATTGGTGATTGTTTAAGTGAGGAGAGAGAAAAGTTCTGAATCTGAATCTGAAGCGTATACCGTGGGCTTTGTTCAACACGTAGTTTCGAGCATTGAATCGAGATTGGTTGGATTCACCTTCGGTTGCGGATGGTGCAGGGGTTGTTGGAGTTGCTGCTGCTGCTGGGATTGTGCCGCTGCTGCAGCTTTCTTTGCTTCACTGCAACGGAACTGCCGCAGATAGTCACTAAAGTCAGCACCAGTGGTGGTTGCTGTTATGACTGCAGCACTTCCTGCCTGAGTCTTTCGCATTTGTTCAGACAGTCGTCGTATGTTCAGTTGCAGTTCGTCGTCGCGTTGTGATATCGAAGAGAAGCTGTGCCGTGCTTGCAGTAGATTTGGATTGACCACATCTAGGAAGCCACGTTGCGCTTGTTGTGATTGTTGCTGAGCAGGCTGCTGGGACTGGGGGACTTCGGCTGTGACAACAGTGGGTTTGATGCGCGCCGGCGATGTGGCCGGTGAACTGTTGCAAATATAATGCGCTGGTAGCGGCGGTGGTGGTGTGGCAGTAAATGGCGGAGGTGGCGGTGAGAATTGACTCTCGGGCGCTTTCAGAAAGGGCGAAGAGGGAGCCGAAATTGTTGGTTGCAAGTCGTCTTCAATGAGCAGTGGTGATTTGCAACGCTGCAACTTGGGGCGATGGCTTTTCGTGTTCTCCCCACCGCCCAGCTCGAATTTCGTGGCCGAAAATGACTTTGCCTGGCGAAAGATCTCTTGCTTTGGCGATTTTTTGACGTTAGACGCTCTCGGACCGCCATTAGCTGAGTCGGGTGGCTTGCGCCAAATCCAGGGATCGTTATCCAGCGGCTCAAGGTTGCCACGACTCAACGAACGAGTCTCCTTCGACATTTTCTGAAGATTGTTTCTTTTGTGCAACGAATTAACCTTACAATCATCCAGATCAGACATTTTCAACCACGGATCTGAGGGCACGTAGACCAGGCAACCGGTGCTCTTGTTGTTCGTTTGGTTGTACGAGAACTTCGTGTCAAAGTCAGTGATGTTCGGGGACGTCTGTTCGCTTCTTGACGTTTTGTGCTTTTTCTTCACTCCCGTACCCGAATTTCTGCTGCTTTTCACTTCGCGAATCGCATCACGAACACTCAACTCGGGTGTTCGCATTGTGATTCCGTTCTCGATTTCGAAATCCTCATTGGGGGAAACCTTCACCGAGACTATGTCATTCTCGTCGGAAACCATGATTGCATGCTGATGCCGCACCGGTGGCCGAGGCGAGAGACTTCTTGTAGTCCGCAGTTGCTTTGTCGGCTTGGATTCGCCCAATGAATTTGACTTCTCTAACGCCATCTTGGTCGTCGCCGTGACCACCTCCTTCGGCTTTATTTCCGTAAGGCCAAGCTTCCGCATGTCTAAATTCGGACTTGTGGCTGCATTTCGAGTGGCCACAACTCTTCTCGGGCTCGGATTTACTCGACCACCAATTGATTTCTTAAGTTCATCACATTGCTTTATCAGTTCGTTCACAGTCGCAATGCCAACGTCCTTCGATTGTACTCGCCCCGGACTGGTGGTTGCATCGCAGCTCTGCTTCTTTGCTGTTGTCACTTTTCTATCGCACACGCTCGACCCACAGTTTCCCAGCGCGCCAACGAGTCCGTTGGCCCCATTCAATTTGAGGGATTTCAAAGAGCTATACCGATGACCAATGCCAGCGGCACCGGTACTAGAAGTGTTGCATGTACACTTCAGAACACAGTCCATCTGCTTCTGTTGGCTGCTTTGATGGTTATTACTACAATTATTGTTGCTCGTTGGTGACGTGGTCATACTGTTGCTACCGAATCGACCGGGATGAAAAATTTTACTATTACTACTAATATGGTGTGGGGAGAACGATTCATCTGGATGATTACTAGTGCTACAAATGGAAAGTTGCTCCGCTGAGGTTCGCTGCTTCGTATTGGTGTTTGGTGATGTTGATGAAAATTTGTTATTCGATGAGGAAGACGCATATGATGATAAGCGATGTCCTTGGCTCTCGGCCCTTTCCAAGCGAGCGACTGCTATTCGTTCGAAAAAAGAAGACGTTTGATTATTTCAAAATAAGCCTGTGATGTGACTTTAACTAACTTACCATTTGCAGCGCTTTTAAGTGAAAGGTATGGTGCTGCGTTTTTGGCACAAGAGCCGGACCCTTTATGCTAGAGAAATTTTTCAGCGAGAGCTTTTGTAGAAACGGAACTAGAAGATGAAGCCGCTGCTTGAAAAGTAGAACAGAATTATTTCAAAATTACTTTTTGTGTCTCAACTTAAGCGACAAATGTAAGTATAGTGATATGGAAACAGAATATATAGAAAATGTGACCGAATTGAAGATCAATTCGTTGAGATTACAAAGTTGTGGAAACCTCTTTAAGTATTTAAGTTTTTATTTTTGTTTGTGCGATTAACAGATCGGTGCATTATTGTGCGACATGTAACTTGCCACCACGTACCGCACAGTCAGGACAAACGTCAGTCCGCGAAATAAGCAGGTTTTAGGCTCCTACGAAATTTCTCGTGTTAAAGGTATCCTGAAGTTTTGTGTTAGGTCAGGAAATTGAAGCTGTTGCTGCTGTTTAGATTGAACTGTTCGAAAGATTCGCTACAACCTAGAGAGCAGAAAATTTTAATACAATTGCGTGACTTCATCTGACTGAGTAAACGAGTAAACTACATTGCAAGCGGGGACAAGAAACAACTTCGTTTCCCAATTGCGTGTGACATTTGTGAGATAGGGACATAATGTAGTGATGAATGATGATTAATGAAAGCACTGGTAGCCACATCATGTTGGGATTAAGATTAAATGGTTGTGATACGCATGAATGAAAACTACTGAACAACATCAACAACAACATACTCCTTTTCGACGTCAGACCCCTGCAATGAAAGGATGTTTTGTCTGATTGTTGGTACATATATTTCAAGATCGATGCTTAAATGTTAGAAACCTGCAGAGATTTTTTCGATCTGGTAATGGAGTAGGAAGCGAAGCTGGAAGCCTATAAAGTAATGCTGCAACGAACAGCGAGAGCTGTTCGTGAGGTCTACGAACAGAGACGAAGGGACGAGACCCGGTTTTTCAGGAGAAAGAAGAAAGAGCACGAGAAGCGAGCGATATAGGAGACGGAGAGGTGCTACGGCAGGAACGATGTGCGAAAGTTCTACCAGAGGGTGAAACAGTTATTCAGTATAAGGTTCGGACAGAAGCCTCCCGGGACGAGAATGGACAACTAGTAGCAGAGTCGCAGTCGATACTGAGAATTTGAAAGAACCATTTCTGCAGACTTCTAAACGGCGATGATGACATCAATACCGCTGGCAGGCAGAATGATCCACTCAATATGGACGATGATCGACGAGAATTTCGTCCCCCCGACTTAGACGAGGTCAAGATAGCAATATCAAGACTGAAGTCTAACAAAGCTGCAGGTGCTGACGGACTGTCCGCTGAAATCTTTTAGGCAGCTGGGGATAATCTGGTTGGTCGCATGCACTAGCTCATCTGTAGGATATGGTCGGAGAAAAGCATGCCCGACGAGTGGAATCTCAGTATCGTTTGCCCGATCCACAAGAAAGGAGACCCCTTTGACTGCGCCAACTATAGAGGGATAAGTCTCCTGAAAATCGCTTACAAGATCTTCTCTGCCGTTTTGTGTACTCGCCTGAAGCCGTTTATAAATAACCTGATAGGTCCATATCAGTGTGGCTTCAAGCCGGAGAAGTCCATCATCGACCAAATCTTCACACTACGGCAGATCCTGGAAAAAACCCAAGAAATGCAGATCGACACTCACCACCTTTTCGTCGATTTCAGGGCCGCATATGACAGTGTGCATAGGGACGAGGTATAAAACGCCATGTCTAGTTTTGACATTCTTGCCAAACTCGTCAGGTTGTGCAGGATGACGATGGAGAATTCTCGCTGCTCCATCAAGGTCGGTAACGAACTCACCGATACCTTTAATGTCAAAAAAGGTTATAGACAAGGCCACGCGCTGTGATGTGATTTCTTTAACATCATCCTGGAGAAGATCGTGCAAGTCTCACACGGCAACACTAGAGATCGGATAGAGAACGGATCTTCCAGAAGTCCGTACAACTGATGACATTGACGTGATTGGCAGAACACAGTGAGCCGTCAATGAGGCGTTTGCTGGCATTGAGGCGGAGGCGGCTAAAGTGGGTCTAGCGGTGAATGAGGGCAAAACGAAGTATACGCTGTCAACAAGAAAGGACACACAACATCGACGTCTTTGACAGAGCGTCACAATTTAATTTCGAAATATTACATTTTGCCTCACAGAATGCTGATTCTATAGAAAGCAGTGATAGTGAGGAACCTGTAAAATTAACTGCAAAATTTAATTCGTCATAAATGACCCCAATGTCGAAAGGGCTGCACAATTCCAATAAACAATTATACAAAGAGGTAGCAAGAATTGGCGAACAACGGCTCATAACAGAGTTCATTGTTAAAAATGTAGATGCTGAACGAGCAAGAGAAAGTCTAGTTCAAAATTATTCCAGCGATGATAGTGATTGTATACGCGTTCGAAGCAAGCGAATGCGAATAACTGATGATGACAGCAATTAAATTTATGTTCTTGGAATTATGATTATCACTTATTTTTTTTTATTTTTTTACCTTTAAAATTGAATAATCTATTTTTTCGTTAACAACATAGATGTTTAACATAATTATTTTTAGTTCCTGAACTCGCCATACATTTAATTTATATTATTTTTAAGATTAGAGTGCATATCTTGTTTATTTTTACTAACTATGCTTGTAACCATAAACATTATATATGTGATTTAATAAAAAAAAACATGAGTACTCGTTCCTAAAAAATCCTCGTTTTTCACTAATTTTAATAAGTTTTAGAGATTAGGAACCAATCACCTATTTTTGCATGATCTTTTTTTACATGTTTTTTTTTTACACGGTGTTTTCTGAAACCAATCTACCGTGTAAAAACAGAATTAGGTGTACACAATTTGTTCTCATTTAATAGGAGACGATACTGAAATAGATATCGCCAAAAATTAGTCGTCGAGACGATAGTTAATGACAGTTTTCAGTCTGAGCGAAGCAGGCAAAACGATATCTCTCAGACGCTATCGTTTTTTTAATGCTTTCGTGAAGCGAAACTATCGTCGAAAAGCTAGCGCGAGACGATTGTCGCCTTACGCGATTAGAGCCCTGTTTTTTTCCCTTCTTATAATCGGCTCAATAAAACATATAAACTCTATAACAACTCGAATAATCATTCGAATGCGCCCTAAACTAATTCTACCAGCTGGACTCTCTCAACAGTCACCACAATCATAATATTGAAATCAGAAGGTTACTGCCACGGTGACAGAACTTCTCTTGGCTTCCAAGATTGAGAACCTCCGAAAGAGACAATGATTCGAAGAATCTAGAGCCTTAGAAATTACGAGCGCAATAATCCATCGCAACTTTGTCTAGAAAATTTAAATCAAGCCAGGGTCTAGCTTCTCAGCAACCAACACGAGTGGAAAGGACCTACAGTTTAATGCCGACTCTGAACGACCAAGATTGTGAAGCTTTTTCTAGACAGGAAATACTCTTTGAGCATTGTCAATTGACTCGAAAGAGGTGGAGCAGTGGAATATGGAAAGGTGGTAGATTCGGGTATCGAACCTGTCACCCTTTACGTAGGAGTTGAAGCACTAACCCACTACGCCACGGCGGCCATATGCTTCATCCAAAACCAATTCCATTTATCAGAATCTTTGAGTAAATTTGTTTTGTAAAGAGAACATTTGAACATTTTCAACTTACCATCGTTTTCATCTTTTTCTTCCGTTGTAACACCAGCGGTGGTGGAAGTGTTTGTGTTCTTTAATTGTCATTTAACTAATTCTACGGTAAGAAATTTTTTAAGTCTTTCAAAATATTGCGAATGTAATTCTACATCATTATGACCAGCACCCTGTGAAATGGGAAGATAAACAAAAACAAATTAATTAGCTCTTATCGCATAACAACGTCAAAAAATAAATGGAATTATGTTTTACCTCAACCCACAAGGGTTCGACTGCTTTTGGGCACCTTTCATAGATTCCGATGCCATGTGAGAAATCGATGACTTCATCGTCGGTGCCGTGTATAACAAGAACAGGAGATTTCACTTTAGAGACCTTATCAATACTAGAAAGAGAAAAACCAGAAAAACAAATAAATAATGCATTAAAGAACATAAGATGATGCAAGGTAATTGAATACAACACATTTTCCGGTAAAAAAAAACCCATGGCATATTCACTTTGTTTACTTTAGGCTTGTTTTTCTTTAAGTTCGATTATTCTCGTGTTTTTGTTTGATTGATTTATTTAAACCCCCCACAAAACCATACCATATTGGTCCATTGTGATACCCATAGTCAGACTACTGATTGACTACCCCAGTGATAGTGCCGTTAAATTCATCCCAACGGCAAATGGTGACTGGACCAGATATGAAACCGGGACCCCGCTAACCAGGGGCAGGCACTCTACCAACTGCGCCCTCCAGTCTTCTTGTCTTCCAGTTAAGTCGACTGTCAAACCCGTCAGGTGGCGCAGGATGCCAATGCATAGTTCTTGCTGCTCCATCAAGGTCGGCAGCGAGCTCATAGAGACCTTCATGTCGCTGTTATGTGACTTTTTCCAAATCGTTTGTACAGAATTTACAAGCCAATCCTAGGACACAATCTTCCAGAAGACCTTCCAACTGCTAGCACACGCGGATGACACGGACGTGATCAGTAGAGCCATCTCTCGAAGGACCAAGCTGACTTTATACAAGACCTTGATCATCCCAGTCCTGCTTTACGGCGCGGAGGCATGGACAATCTCAAAAGCGGATGAGGAAGTCCTTGGTCTCTAAGAGAGAAAAGCTCTGCATGCGATATTTGGTCCTGTTTGCTTTGACGATTTTTGGAGCAGAAGATTCATACACAAACTGAACAGCAAACATGAGGCTAATAAACCTAATCATTTACAGAGGTTTTTTCATTGGACTATGAGAATGCTTCTATTTACAGAGGTTTTCGAATAATAGGGAGTTCACTGTATACTTTTCCTTTTAGACATTAATTTGTTTAGCAATATTACTCAAAGACTTTATGGACAACAAGCTTATATTGCATATATGACAAGACGGAGCTGCTGCAAACTTGCGGCAGTAGTCGTGTTTTTTTTCAGAAAGCTATAAATAGTAAAGTTGGATTTTGCATGTAAGACGTACTCACTGCCTATCACTGTGCATAATATCGACAGTAAAAAGTGACTGCCTATAAAAATTCGAGTTCGATCAAATTGTTTTCGTCATATGTTTTGACAGATGAAAATCAAAGCCCCTGCGAATCGTTTTTTTTGCATCTTACTTCACTTAACTATCGACAGCGAAGAATAAAACACGACTAGTACTTGTGTTCATAAAAGCAAGGAGAAAATACTTTGTGCAATACCTGCACGCCACCACAATGTTGCAATTATGAACTCAACCAACATTACACGTGTTATTAGCCACCTCCAGCCAGCCAATGTGCTCGAAAAAGTGACTCCGATTTGTAATTCTCTCCGCATGACCACTTAGTAGTAGTAGTCGTGTCATGATCAACACTCACATAATATCCAATGTATAAAGATTTACAATTGGCCTTGACACTTCAAAAACCAAATGAATCACCAAAGAATACCACCCTTTAGCTTCTGTAGGTACGTTTACCTGCAGACAACTTCCCATCTGCCGTTATCTATTGAAGCTTAAATTCCGCTATCGGTCACATAGCGTATCCAATAAGCCCCCAGTCATAATGAAATGTGATCTCTTACAGAAAAAAAATAAAACGTGATAAGAAACTTTTTCAGTAGGTAGACAGACGCTGACTACTGTTCCTAGGTTGAAGTCACACCGGATGCGACAAATCATATTTTCTTGAAGAAAAAACGAAGATATGTAGATAAAGGAAAATATTTACATTAAAGCGGAAGCGGACCTCGGGCAGACGGGACTGTCTATCCCTAGAACGTACAATCTGCCCCGAATAAATGAATGTAATCTACCAATGTTTCGTGACTAATTCACCGCGTGTGCAAGCAACCTGGTGGAATGGTGAGTATGCACGTTGACAACTACACACTAGAACCCATGGTGTCTTGGTTCGATTCTCTGTACAACAAACGGCGGCACCTCTTCGAGCCACTGACAATGTTTAAAGAGTACAACAGCCTATAAAAAGATTCTTTCGTTCGGTGTAGACATAAAACTGTGTGCTCCATCCACTCGTGAGAGAATGAATTCACGTTCAACACAAATGGTTGCTGCACAAGCTAGGATCTGGTTCTCTATTGCTCGCGATATATTTCTTGTCTTCTTGAGAAACAACTGAACAAGGGCGACCAAAGGTGCTCAATGAATCCGACAATGATTTGCCAATCTATACGATGCGACAATGTTGTGGCAAAAAGGGGAATGTGGCCACTGCCTTAAGTACGCCTAGAACAACTCACCTCCCTTGTCACCACATTACTTTCAACGGGCGGCATTGTTACATCGTGAAAAGCCTGACATACAAGCCAAGGCAGGTGACAGATACCCTTCGTTGGGCCCTCCACCCTTTATGGATTCAACAACACGGACACAAATCTTCATATACGCACATGGATCACTGAACAAATGATACAGTTTTGGAACAACCAGGAGTATATTAAACAGTCTAGGAAGTTCCTGAGACAAAACTACAATTCCAAGCGAGCCAAAGAAGCTCTAGAACTCGACAAAGCTGACCTAAGGATGTTGTGTGCAGCACTAACAGATCACGGAGCATGTAATTATCTCCTCCAAAATGGCTCTTATCAGTACTGAAATCTATAGGCATTGTGGTCAGGCGAAAGACACTCTGGAACACCTTTCAATCGACTGTCCAAGCCTTTCCCATGAAAGATTCAAAATGATTAACAAAACAATGAGTGACTTTCAAGAAGTCCCATCTAGGAAAAATGTCAAATTTTCTAAAGACAGCACTTAAGTCCAGACCAAATGATAGGGGTACAATAGATCTTTATGGTCGCAGTACAGGTGTCTGTATGACACACCCCAAAATCTGCAATTCCCAATTGTTACACCGCGTATGGAGGGCCTTGCATAGCTGACTTTTTTTTTTCAAATGCGGTTTTCACACGGCAGAGTATCGCAGCAAGGGCTTATGATTTCAAATCAGTTTAACTACACCTTCGACTGTTAATTTTGTGCGTCTTCTCACTTAAACTAATGGAACATCATGCACTCCTATTCCGTTATACACAGTCAAAGACAACATTTCGTTGATTGTGTACTTTTACAGCGTTTCTGTTTGTTTTGTTTTGAAACTCGATGTACTTTAGAAGAATTTGATTTTGGACTAGTGTCCAGATAAATAAAAACTATAGCTCCCGAGGAAACAGAGCAGAGCTACCGTACGATTATATCTAGAGGACCGAGATCAAACATACAACCAGACGCAACAGCGTCCTCTACCGGCATGAGCATCTTTTCGAAGCAATGGCCATCGGAGAGAGTCGTATTTACTCACAATGTAACATTGACAGTTAACTAAACTCGAGGCATAACATTCAAGAGCGCATTAGAAAGGCATTGATTGCAATATACTCGTGCAAAAAAATAGTCGGACCAAAATGGGGAATCCGACCAAAATTAACACACTGGTTCTACACGGCATAGAGTTAGTGCACTGCGTTGAAAGAAATACTCAATTTAGCAGGGGTCGAATCACCGCATCCGTGAACGAGTGAATCGCTGTCGAAAATCGTGCATTTGGGATTACAGGACTCGTGAACGTAATTTGGGATCATACAACACGTTATCACGTGTTTCACACGTGAACGTATTGAACTAATCGAAACGACATTCGATCAGTAGACAGTAGTAGTAGTAGGAAATTATAATATGGGTGGCGCTACGGTCCGAGGCGGACTTGGGCCTAGCTTCTCAGCAACCACGTGTGTTGTGCGTGCTTTTGTTCTTTCACGAGTGGAGGGGACCTACAGTTTAATGCCGACTCCGAACGGCCAAGTTTGAGAAGCTTTTTCTAGACAGGAAATACTCTTTGAGCATTGTCAGTGACTCGAAAGAGGTGGAGCCGTGAAATACGAAATGTGGTAAATTCGGGTATCGAACCTGGCACCCTCTGCGTAGGAGTCGACGCACTAACCAACTACGCCACGGCGACCCACCCAGTAATAGTAAATTACGAATAATTAAATTAATAAATCATATGAGTAACAGTTAAAATATAATATGTACATGCATAAAATGCAATGACGACATTATTTGGGATAAACTTAAACAAAATAAATCCCTTGCACCTAAGTCGATGTCGAGCGAAATTGTCGATACTAATTTCAGCACAGGAGTTAGTGCAGTAGAAAATGTGGCTCAAGTTCAAGTAGAGAGAAAATGAAATGAAATGAAAAGTTTGATGAATTTGAAAATAGAAGTCTAATATATTCGCATTATTGTGTTTCAAAACATTCTCACGAATTGCTGATTATTCCATAGGGTTAGTTTTATTCCTTAACTGCTTTGGAACAATCTTTATCTAATAATAATATCTTCTGAATCAGAGGAACTCAAGTAAAGTTGCAAAATAGAATCCATCGCTTGTTACAAACGTTATATTTACATTAATTATTTCATGAATAACACATATTTGACGTTTGACTATTACATTTACTACGCTTCACTCTATTACAATATATCCTACACAGAATAATTACGTTCCGTCAGCATTCGTATGACATGATCCCAATACGTTCAGTAACGTAATTTCTGTTCGTATAATGGACGATCTGTTCACGGATGAGGTGATTCGACCCCAGGTCTTCCTTATGAATGGCCCTTTAGTGTTGAACTTGTGGATCGCGTTTGTCACCAATAACCAAAAGAAATATATAGTTTAGTTCCTGTTGAGGTGTTTCTCGAGAAAAAAAATCGACACTTAAATGCTCAACTTTTGGGCATCGCTACCACTTTATTTGCACCCCTATTGCGAGTGTCAAATACCAATCAATTGATGATTGATAAGTTTATCAATCAAAACAGATTCCGGTATTGTGTAACTCGGTTGAAAAAATGTCTGGCTATTGTGAATAAATTGACTGTTTTTACTGAGACATTTATTTGACAGCTAAAAACAGCAGAAATTTGCATTTGTTTGTTTATGCGTTCTGTTTGAGTGGTGCTTTCGTCGGAAATTGTTTAAGTAATCTTAGATAAAATAAAGAAAGAAAAAGTATCATCAGGATTTAAGATTTTTGGAAATTAGTTTCAACCCTCTATAATTGGAGAATACTATGTACAGTGGCGAGCAAAACCGGTCGAATAAATGAAAAAATTCAGGAAATCTTTCACATATTTATTTATAGTCCTACTAGGATTTCTTTTGATTTATTTTATTCGTTGGTGTTTACAGAACAGTAATAAAAACAAAAAAAAAATTCATTCAATTAACAAAAAATACAAAAAAAATCAAAAAAGGTTTCCAATTACTTCTATTCGTCCACTTTTGCACGTTTTGGGTTAACCTAATGTATTGCTATTCTTTAGTATTTTGTCCAGAGCCGTTTGTTTTTAATAACACTATTCACTCTTTTTGGCATGCCTTCTACCAATTTTTCAATTTTAGAGTGAGGAATACTTTGCCATACAGCCTGTACTCTAGACCATAGTTCATTGAGATTGCTCGGAGCATCCTCGTACTGCGACAGTCTTTTTTTCACGAACGACCACAAATTTTCGATGGGGTTTAAATCGGGGCTTTGTGCAGGTCAAAGCATCGTTTGAAACTGCTGATCCTCAAGCCATTCTTTACAATTTTGGCTGTGTGTTTGATGTCCCCATCTTGCTGAAACACCATTTCATCAATTGGATACTTTGCTTCATCCAAGAATCCTGGCAGATTTGTCCGTAAGATATGAAGATAGTCTTCTTTTTTCATAATGCCCATGATTCTCACCATATGCCACCAAGTGAAACATCCCCACACCATTAAACTACCACCTCCGTGTTTCACAGTTTGTTTAACTTGATGTTTTTGAATGCTGTCTTGTGGGCGATGCCAAAAGTATTCTTTCCCATCTGACTGAAAACGGTTAATTTTTGTTTCATCGGACCAGACTACACGTTTCCAATCATCTATGGTCCAAGATTTGTGTTCCTTGCAAGACTTCAACCGAGCCTTAATATTTTTGTCAGACAACTCGGGTTTTTTCTTTTTTAATGGCTGAAATCAGGCAGATTCTGCGAAGTGCTCTTCTAGCCGTCCGCTCGCTAACGTTCTTATTTAAGGCTTTTGCGGCCTCTTTTGGTGTCTTAGTCTGTTTGGATAACATCATACGTTCAATAAGACGTGCATCTCCATGTGATAACAGCCGTGGACGACCACTGGATGTGTTAACCGCTTCCAATCTTCGTCTCTTTTTTACCGTAAGCACTGTGGAATGACTTATTTTCAGCGTTTTCCCAATTTTCCTGGCGGATAAACCTTTTCCAATGAGGACTGCGATACTATCTTCCAAACTACTCGATAGTTTTCTCATTTTGTATTCAACTGTAGATATTTGATTTTTAGAATAAACTCAAAAATAATTCTCACATGAAAATTCAACTAAAACTGTGCACAGTAAATGCGAGAGCAGATGTATGGAAAAAAGAACACAAAAATATAGCGGTAGATTTTTATTTTCACGCATTCCATGAACTACAGGCGAAACGTGCAAAATTGGACGAATAGAGGTAGTAGACTTTTTTGATTTTTTGTATTTTTTGTTAATTGAATGAATTTTTTTTTGTTTTTATTACTGTTCTGTAAACACCAACGAATAAAATAAATCAAAATAAATCCTAGTAGGACTATAAATAAATATGTTATGAAAGATTTCCTGAATTTTTTCATTTATTCGACCGGTTTTGCTCGCCACTGTACATAGATGCATATTTCCTTAATAAAAAAAATGCTTTTATAGCTGTTCCTTTTCAGTTTTGTAAAGAACTTCCGTTTATCGAAGGCAGCATTGTCTTATCTATTGACTGAATTGGAAGGGAAACTGGCTGTAAGATCTACATCAATCCCGAACGTTATCAAACTAGCGACTGCATTGCGATTATTTGCACATGGGTCGTACCAGTTAAGCCTTGGAAATGAACATTCCATTGACCTTGCGCAGTCAACTGTGTCTTTGGCTCTGAAAGACGTTTTTAACTTGTATAACCATGTATATTTAGTATATTTTTTTCGAAAGAAGGATTTTACAGTATAACATACATATAAATAAACAACTAGTCTATATATATTAAATATATACAGTGGACTCCCCCTAAGTCGAATTGTCACGGGATACCAAAATTTGTTCGAGTTGGAGAGAGTTTAACTTAGAGAGAGGTTTTTGTATGGAAACTTGTGGGAAATGTATGTAAAATATGGCGAAAAAGTTCGAGTAAGGGAGAGTTTCGACTTATGGTGAGTTCGACTTAGGGAGAGTCCACTGTATGTATATTTGTATTGTAATGACCATTTTTCGAAGCCTCTGCCTTTGTCGTCCACAAAAATGCGATTGACTAAAAAATTGACATTTATCCACAAAATTGATCTCAATTGACACTCACAATACCACTTTGGCTCCATTCACAATGCAAATTTGGTAACTATCAATCGTTCATTGATAATTGACAACCGCAATACCAACGAGTTGAGAATTTCGTTGATAAGTATCGTTTATCGTTTATTTTTTGACACTCGCAATAGGGGTGTTGGAAAGCCAAAATTGCCAAACTGTTTGTTGCTGGACATTCGTAACACGTAAATAGTAGAGATCTCCTTGACAGCTCACGTTTATAATTTTTTTCGCACGCTTTTAGTACAAATTAAGTACATAATCTGACATGGTAAGGTAGTTCATTTTCATTAAAGATGTAACATTAAGATGTAACATTAAACTACGATACAATATGTTTACGTGAGTCAATAATCTGTGTTAAGGTTCAAATAAACAAGCACTCAAATAACCAATCATAGTTGTTATGTCAAATTAGTCTACAAGCCCACGTCAGAAATGTTCTTAAGCCCCCGCAAACAAAGACCATAAAATAGAAGAGGGAGCCGAGTCCAAATTGCTAGCCAAATATAGAATTACGTCTTTATGGGTTTCCCACGAAATCTCGACGCCCTTCAACATAACATCCATTACACCGCAACCAACTTAGTCATACGCCTAAAAATATGTTCTTAATTACCAAGTAATCGATTATATTTCGAGTGTATTTGCAACTCGCAAAAAAGAAATCAATTGCACATGTGTTCGTATCAGAAGTTAATTAACCCTCCACATGAATGAATCCCCAACCGAGGCGTATCGGTTATTACCCATGATACATATGATATATACACATTTCAACACTGGCAGGTGCAATAAATGTAAATGTGATTGATACGACGCACCGCTACGAGCCGTGAAATGAATATTCGCTCTTGGCCCATTCGCGTTCAGATGGTCTCCAATAAATTGGTGAGCAATGTGCCTTTGTTTGCTTTTGAAATTGAGATAGTGGCAGAGCTTGTATATTTGTTGTGCGATAAGCATCGAAAAACCTGAAACAATTCAGATACAAGAAATTTGTTTTACCAAACACTTGAGCGACGTTACTTGACTTGATTCGACTGCAGGGCAAAGTCACCGTGGCCGTGTTCACAAATCAACAGGAAATAGTTTGCGTGCTGCAACTGAAACATGCGCGGCGTCTGTGTGTACACAGGGGAAACTAAAACAAGAACAAATACATTTTTGGGGGAAAAAACATCACCAGAACGGAACTAAGTTTCGCCACGTGAGCCCCAAAGTCCACTGGCGTGGCAATTATTTTTTGCTTCCTTATCTGCCTGCGTTCGGCTGGTTCGTGGTGTCTCATTTGCAGAGTAATGTGTCATTAATTATACGAGTTGGGAAGGTCATGTGTTGACTGGTTGGTGGGACATAGAAGTCTGTGGAAAGTGAAAACCGTGTTTCTAATTAATGATCTGCTTCGCTGCGAAGGTGAAAGATTGTTGATACTTTGAAACTGGACCTGGACTACGTTTAGTTTAATGGGGGAAGGAAGTACGTACCGAAACTCTTTATGAATGAGATTTTTGGTTTTTCATTTTCAAATTAGTCTGAATGCGGCAATAAACACAGTTGTAGATAAAGTGAAGATTGTGGAGAGATGCATTGCAACCACACGCAATTAGCCTAGTGAAGGTTAAGGCGTTCGCCTTTGGTAGGCGCCTTTGGTTGTCTAGCTCCAAGAGCATCGACACGTTTTGTGCTCTCACGGTAGGATGCGAGTTTAAGGAGTTTATGTTGGCAGCTACTGCTTAAAGGTATTGTCAGTGACCTGCGGAAGTGTGGGGGTAAGCGTGAACTCCACGAATGATATCTTAGTGGAGATTCGGCGTAGAATCGCCTTTGGCAACCACTTGTACTTCCGTTTGTCAAAACAACTGGGCTCAAAACTATGGCTCGAAGGACCAAAATCATGCTCTACAAAACTCTTATTTTGCTAGTCCTATGGCTCGAAGGACCAAAATCATGCTCTACACAACTCTTATTTTGCTAGTCCTGTTGTATGGAGCCGAAAGCTGGACGCTAAATAATACAATTGAGCTGCGCCTTGGTGCGTTCGAGTGAAACTCTACGTAGGTTATGTGGTCCCATCTGCGAGAAAGGCGAATGGAGGAGAAGACTCAACCGCAAGCTCTACGAGCTGTACCAGGATGTTGATGTAGTCCGGAAGGCGAAAAGCCGTCGTCTGAACTGGCTCGGCCACATCGAGCGCATGGACAACAACGCTCCAGATAACGAGGTATTCGAATTCGAGACTCCTGGTTCGAGAAGGAGTACCTCCGGTATAAAGACAAGTCATCGGAGACACAAGGCACTTTAGTCTTGATGAAGAAGGAAGCAGCGTGCCCAGGACCGTCAACGATGGAAGGCAGCTTTAGCTCAAACCCTGACTCTCCAAAGTCCGTTGGCCTGATAAGTAAGCAAGTAACATGGTCAGTTTTAGAGACAAAGGCTTGGTTCGGTGATACCCAAGTAATGAAAGCGTGCTTATCAGGGCAGTGGGTAATTGACCACTGACCGTGCTGCGTAATATAATTGATGAGTTGCCCGATCGACTGCGCCGTTGATGGAACGTAAATGGAGGCCATTTCGAATAATCTGTTTAATTCGTTTTGCCATTAAGTGAACTCACAAAACTGTGTAGCAGAACAATTGCCAGTACTTACTGCAGTCCGAGCTATAGTCCTTAGCCTCTACCAACTTTTAGCATCGACCTTAGCCGGCGTTATTTGTTCGTCGTAGGTCGTTAGTGTAATTCCGCTTCTCTGTGGTGATTGCAAGTCAACAATCGTATCTTGAATCACACATAATGCATTTGAGACCGTCACACACCGAATTGATTAAGCGAACTACGTACTTGCTCCCCATTCTTCAGCAGGTTGAGCAATGCAAGATTAACGAGCTCTTTCGTGTTTTCCCTAGAATAAGCCGCAATCAATGCAAACAATCTTTTCTAGAAAAATAAACCATTTATCACACCATAAAAATGCAATTTCCAGTTTGCAGCTGTCTAAGAGCTAACAAGCGTAAGCTTATCAAGCGTCTGGCTTTAAGATGTGCCACAGAATTTGATTATAAACTGTGTGCTTTTCGTGAGCACATCTGACATGGCAGATTTTTCGATAGCAAATGTGATTTAGCGCTTTCTGTCATTTGCTTGCATCGAAGTTCTGTTCGTGATGTGAAATTCGTTGGATCCACTCGCTGTGAATGTGAAGAGTTTGAGTGGGTTGCTCACTGTGTCTGTGACGTGAAATACTATTACTTCATCCAATATTAGGGGCACTTCAACGACAACAGCAATCAGCCAAGCGCGTATTTCATTGAAAATATTTTTCGTATTTCCATTATTTTTTGTGCATTCTGCAATATAGCCAACTTATTGAATGCGAGGCTTTTTTTTTTTACTTCACCACGCCAACCCACCATCCTTTGTGTTGAATTCCATTGAAATGTTACTTCAGCTGACCAACAACGGAATTCATCGTCATTTAATTCTTTATCAAAAACTCAGTTACCCACCATGAATACAAATTTAAATTTCGGCTTTTCAGTTTGAATCAAAAGTCTTCTCGTGAAGACATTCCAGCTTTAATGACCTCAAACAAAAAATTGATTGTTTAATTGGTCCAGGTAACCGAAGTCAAATGATTTGCAGCACAATGAGTCACCCAGTCAGTCAGTCAGTGAGTACATGTCTGCGTACGGTACATTGGTGTTATTTTCTTTCACACTCCTCTTCTTGGTGACGGTTGAAATTGTACCGGTTGCGGGTGTGGCGCAGGTGTCAGTTCCCTGCACGGTGAGACCGCAGAGTTCAGTGGACTTTGAGAAACTTAAGCATCGTGAGTGGATTGACATGTAGTTCAATCAGTCAGACGTAAAATGAATAGAACAAGGAAGAAGTGTTTAAAACCTTTGTTCTTTCGTAGCAGCGAAACGTCTACCGAATCAAGAATGATGTAAACAAGATCACGCTTTTACGAATGTCCGCCATGTTTACAACCGATCTGTCAACTTTTTGGTAATGTAGGCCGAGACGATTGGATACTCACTTCTATATATACGCATGTGAGAATTGGTTGTAATTTCGGGGCGAAAATTTAAACAATTGAAATTTATTATATAGGAGTTTGTGAATAGCGAGCGAAATAAACTATGAAAATGAGGTGGGCGGTTTTTAATTGTAACGCAAATCATAATACAAAAAAAACCTAATCTACGATTTTATGTCTTTTCAAAAGACAACATCTTGCAGACGCAGTGGATTAATTTTTGCAGAAGGAAGGACAATTTAAATCCAAATACGTCTCGGATTTGCTCGGATACATCGAATAGCAAACAACACAAAACACTACGTTCTCTTAGTGTATGCCCTCAGTAGCGCTTTACACAACAGATGCTTGCTGCGCGACTTA
The DNA here is from genome assembly GCA_964034865.1 of Eristalis intricaria. Taxonomy (NCBI): domain Eukaryota; kingdom Metazoa; phylum Arthropoda; class Insecta; order Diptera; family Syrphidae; genus Eristalis; species Eristalis intricaria. The sequence continues at coordinate 108,356,741 of OZ035873.1, read as the reverse complement.
GGATCATCTACCGATTTTGCATTTCATAGATTACATCAAATAAACAATATTAGTTAAAGAATAGTGTATTCATAAATTTTTTAAACTCCAATCGATACAAGCTAAAATCAATTTCGTTGCAAAGTTAATTTTAAGTTCTTATGCACCTTGTACTGGTTGATTACAACCCATAGTTACATAGCCTCTTATCGTAGAGTAAATTTCTCACCCGAAAAGACCTTTGGGGAGCATATATATTCATGAGAAAAAGTAATTCTGGTGAATTTACACGGCAATTAATAATGTCACGGATAAACATGGCTGACGCTGCCTTGCGCCTCAAACTTAAGGTTTGCAAGCTTATTATTTTACATCTGTCGTCATATTTAGGGAGTTCTTCGAAAGTATGTAACTTACGGACAGCATATGTCGTGAAATTCTTGTGTACTCATTCGAATCTGAGCTCTTGGGTGTTATATAGAACATCGCAAATTATGGAAGAGTATTCTAAATATGGTCTGACTAACGAGCAAAATATGGATTTAAGATTAGTTATATCCCGAACATTTTTACTATTTCTTTTCAGAAAAACCTAACATAGTGTTAGACTTCGCATGATACGACTGGATGCCTGTCCCTGGTTAGCGGGGTGCCCGGTTTGAATCCCAGTGAAAGCAAAGTTTATACGCTTTATTCAAATCTGGTCTAGTCACCATTTGCCGTTGGGATCAAATTAACGGTACTATCACTTGAGTCGGTCTGACTATGGTTATCACAATGGACGAATATGGTCTCAATGTGCTGGTGAATTCATTAGCAGCCCCCCTTCCTAACCTAACCTAGACTTCGCAATTGTGTAACCATAATGTAATGAAAAATTTAATTCAGCATCAAAAATTACACCGACATCTTTAACTTCTCCTAAGCGATTAAATCTGTCATCATTTATGAAATAATCATAGACAATCGGGGATGTAATTCGATGTGCAGTAAAGATATTCAACTTTCTAATATTCTGCTCTAGTCCATTTTCTTTACACCAATGTACTAGAGTATGGATATCGAATAGGAATTTAATGCAATCAGTTAAACTATTTACAGATAAATACAATTTGAAGTCGTCTGCGAATGTTAAAATGTTACAGTATTTGAAAATTTCATTAACATCGTTTATGAATAAAATAAATAGTAATGGTCCCAAATGGCTACCTTGCGGCACCCCCGATGTGACGACTTTTATTACCCGAGATGTAGAACTATTGATCTCTACCAATTGCTTCCTGCCCTTTAAGTAATTGGAAAGCCACTCTAACCTATTTCTAACCTAATCCCAAAGACTTTAGCTTGTTTAAAAGCAAGGTTAGGTTGAGGTGGATAGGACATCAGGATAGAATTAAAAGAAAAAAGAACAAATGATTGCAAGCCTGTTAGAAGAGAAACCCGTGTCCACCGATGAACCTGAGGCCACTGAGCCAAACAATAACATGGAAAAAATTATAGAAAATGAATGTGATTATGGTAATTACTGAATAACAGAAATGTTATTTCAAAAACTTAATTTATTCAACAAAAAACGGGAAACTTGAATCTTCCTTTCAGCAATTTGTATGTAAACACATATCAAATCCAGCCAGTTGTCAAATCACGCTGTCGCAATCTTGTATACATCATTCTTGCTACCGAATCACACTTTTTAACAAGTTCAGTAAGTGTTAAACGATGTCCCAAATTAAAACCAGCATGACTTTATGCAGGGCAGTTCATGTACAACTAATTTGTCATTATTTTCGAATTACATTTATGAAAATATAGAAAATCATTTACAAGTTGATGTACTTTACAACGATTTCTCGAAAGCCTTCGATAAAGTACATCACACTTTGCTTTTCGATTGTCATACATTTTCAACACAATGGGTTTATGCTTGGCCTTAGTGTGACTGCTGTCCGTATGCGCGGCAGTCAGCCACCTCAACCTAACCTTGCTTTTAAACAAGCTTAGGGTTAGGTTAGGTTAGGTAGGGAGGCTGCTGGTGCATTCACCAGCACACATAGACCATGTTGGTCCATTGTGATACTCACAGTCAGATTACTACCACTGATTGACCATTCCAGTGACATTGTCGTTAATTGGATTCCAACGGCAAATGGTGATTGGACCAGATTTCAAAACCAGAAAAAAGCATATTTACTTTGCTTTCACTGGGTTTCGAGCCGGGGACCCCGCTTACCAGAGGCAAGCACTCTACCAACTGCGTCATCCAGTCATATAGCCCATGCCATAATCGTTCTTTTGCGCACCGAATTCGCAAATCGTCTTGGATCATAGTGCCATCAATCCGGAAGTCCTGTATGATTTCAGCAATCCGTGAGCTACAGTACCAGACCATAAACAAGGTCTTTGGAGAATTGGAGCGAGGCCGCCACTTGAACGACGTTCTATTTCATAATTATTGTGAATGTTTGCTCTTACTTATAAAGCCATAATTCATGGAAAAAGCAATTTTAAAATGATACTTATATTTGGCCCTGTGTCCGTATTTACGTTTTAATAGAAACAGTATGGAAGTGTACGGACAATTTAAGCTGCTTTCGTATCAATTTTTTTTATTAAATCAATATTATATTCTTGCCCTGATTTTGGGCTCCACCACCGTTGCGTAGTGAGGGTTATGCCTTAAACACAATAGTGCACTGCGCCAGCCGATTTATCAGCTGTTCTCTCTCTCTTATCTACCAGATGAAAAATATTGCCGCCTTTCTGCATTCTGCACTCATTTGAAATGGCTTTTGACGTTAAAATATTTTTAATTAGCTGTTTTCAATTCACAAATGACAGTTGACACAAAATACTCTCAATTTGGAAGAAAACTCTCAATGTGGGAGAAAATCACTCTCACAGCGCACCTCTCTGTCAAAAAATATCCAACATGTTGAACAATGACGTGCAATGACGACTACGTTTTACGTTTTATTACGATCCTCTGATATCTCTCATTTTCATTGACGCAAGTCTACGCTGTATTTTGTGCTTGGTCATTGAATTGTGTGCGTTGACAGCCAACGCCAGCGCAAACGCACTATTGTGTTTCAGGCATTATTTCGACACGAACAATTTTCATATGTCACGTCACCACTTCTCTCGCGTCATTGACAATACACAGGGATTAAACTGTCAAGAAACAGCTTTCCAAACTCAATGGTGTTGCTGTATTCGCGTCCGCGGAGGTAGTCGACCAACGCATTCTTTGAAACTGACACTCAAACATTTTCAAATGTCAGTTGCATATAAAAAAAAATCTCTAAATTCACCTCTCTATTTCTAAGGGAAGTGTCAATGGAACGCAGTCTTTCACGCAGATCTGTCGGAATAATGTATTTACGATCTAACGTTACATTATGTTGCTCTCATTTATCTTCTTCTTTTTTAAAACAATTGTAACAGCTCTTCATAATTCTTTCCTGCGAAACTGAATTGAAGCATGTTGGAAGTGAAACGTCACTCGATGGTGGCGCCAACACAGTCGCAGGTAGCTTCGACTCATGAAAGGACAATAGAAAAGACAATACGAGTAGAAGTGTGGCCAATGTTCGCCTTGTTCCAAAAATAGAGTATCTATTCAATTTGCTATGCTCAATGCTTGGTTTTTATAGCCCTTCATATTTCCGCGTAAGCACTACAAGTCACAATGGAACCATTATGTCAATTTTGATGAAAGATCCATCCGAAAATGCATGTCGTCAATTAGGGTACATCAAATCATTGTCACTTTGAACGGTCCCATCACGTGCAAGTTCAACAACTCCAATCAATTTGGGGCTTTGTGGGTGAATTATAACACCTTGCTTGTAAATACAATGAAATCTGATAATAAATTCCGCCGACTAAATCAGAATTTTATGACATTTTGTGTAAATTTACTGAAGACCTGCGGGTGTGAAGTATCACGCCCTGTTTACAAATGTCATAACTGCTCAAGTAAACATGTTAAAAATGGGTCATCAGCCAGCTTGGATATCTGAAATGGGGATGAACACGATAAGACTTCTGGACAGACTCGTTCGAGCGGGACGGACAAAAATTCAACATCGGATATATGGTTCCATCTGCGAGGAAGGCGAATCGAGGTGAAGACTCAACCGCGAGCTGTACCGGGATGTGGATTTGTGTGTGAGTGAACTGGCTCGGCCACATCGAGTGCATGGACAAAAAGATGATCTTCGAATCCGAGCCTCCTATTTCGAGAAGGAGAGGAAGACCGAATGTCCGGAATAAAGACAAAGTCATCGCGGACGCCAGGCAGCTTGGTCTTGATGAAGAAGGAAGCAGCGTGCCCAAGAACGTCAACGATGGCTGTTGCAACAGGCTAAGCGGGTAGCTTCAGTGTCGAGTGGGAGGACGGCGGCACGCTTGTGGACGGTGGATGTGGTACGTAAATGTATTTAAAGCAGTGCACATCTTAATAAATTTCTCTTTACAGATAAACTCAAAGGCTGCCGCAACATGGCCTTCACGGATTTTTGTCCTAATAAGGAAGTAAGTTTGGGTAAGTAAGTTGTCGCTCGGCCGGAGCACAGAGAATATATCTAGGAATCTTTCCCAGATAAGTGAATCAAAAATTGGCTGGCAAATATGGAAACGAACAGATCTTAGTAAAGGATGGATCTTCTGCTTTTGTTTTGAAAGCATGTTGTTCGGACACTGGCATAAACTTAAGTAATTTTAAACTATCCAGTGAATACATGGAAATAATAAACTGTGACTATAATGCCTGAAAGACAATGCTGCGAGTAGCATTTCAGTTCCAACACAAGCTCAATTTAAACGAACTCTTTGAATACTTGTGTGGAACTAAATTTATTTCTGTATCATATCGTCGAAGATGTACCAACAACATACAGTCAAATTGCATGGTCAGCACTTCAGAACGAAATTCAATACGATGATGCCGGATGTATATATCGCACAGCACCATTGTAAACAAATCGAACCGTTTCGCTGGTAATGATCACCCAAGCACTGTAGCCATGTAGATGCATAACAAAGTGACACAAAGCCAAGGTGGGTACTTCTTTCACTGGAGCCGCTAGAGTGTGGACCTAGACCTCGACAAAGAAGCTAGTTACATTATTTAGCCAGGTGTATCCAATTACGCACGCCAAGTTGGCTTCTACTTGTGTGTGCCAGTCAGGGTTGGGGCAATAACAATGAACAAAGAAAGAATTTAATTTTCAATGCGATCTTACCACGATAAGCTAAAGCAGAAAAATCATCCGACTAGATCTCCTTAAACTAAACTTAAGTTGTAAATGAAGAATTATACAAATCGAACCCAATCAACTTTTAAACTTCAGCAATTTTCGAGTCCAGACATATGGCTGCATGTGGGTTGCCAGCATCGACATCCAATTAAAGAATTGGTTTTTTCAAAGCATACAAACACGTTTCATCATTCTTAGGATTAGTGCAGGCTTTCAGTTGCATCTTCTTATTTTCTTGAATATTTTCTTTGTTTCCAAATGTTTTTTGTTCTATAAACGTTTCCTTAGGCTTGCATATCATTGTTAACATAAATTACAGAATAGTCGATTGGTGTCCGTTTCTTTTTTTGACATATTATTTCAAATATTGTGGATCTTCATCTGAATCCACAAAGGATACTGATCTGATTCTGGCCTGACTCCGGATCTGGTACATGAAAAAAATGTCTCTTACAAAATAAAAATAGTCTCCAAAAGTCGCAAGAAAATATAAAAAGTGTCAAAATGGTCAACGACCTCTCGGCATCAAAAAAGTGTCAAATTGGGACTATAGTGGTATAGTGGCAACACTGGTACCAGTGGTTTCATGTGCATTCTCTATTGACTGACGGGAAGTCAAAGCCTGATCGGTCCTTATGCGTTGAATACGACAATACTCATGTCGCTGCACAGACCACAACAGTTAAAATGGCGCCTTCTCTAATGGCGTTCGGACAACGTTTTCACTGTTTCTTGATTAGTTCGCCTGGTATCTTTGGAGTCACTGACAGTTTTAGACAGATTCGATCGACAAAGCTCCTAGTGGTCAATTACGATTGAAGGTTTTCGACGTTAAGCTGTTGTGGCCCAGCTCTACTCTTAAATCCGTGTTCCTACTTTAGATCAGGTTAGGTTTGTTAGACCATATTGGTCCATTGTGAAACCCATAATATAATATATGGGTGGCGCGACAGTCCGAGGGGGACCTGGGCCTAGCTTCTCAGCAACCACTCGTGTTGTGCGTGCTATTGTTCTCTAACGAGTGGAAGGGACCTACAGTTTAATGCCGACTCCGAACGGCGAATTTGAGAAGCTTTTTCTAGACAGGAATACTCCTTGAGCATTCTCAGTGACTCGAAAGAGGCGGAGCCGTGAATTATCGAAGATGGTAAATTCGGGTATCGAACCTGGCACCCTCTGCGTAGGAGTCGACGCACTTACCCACTACGCCACGGCAACCCACCCATAGTCAGACTCCTATCACTGATTGGCCACCCCAGTGACAGTACCGTTAGTTTGATCCTAACGGCAAATGGTGACTGGATCAGATTCGAAAACCAGATAAAATCGTATTAACTTTGCTTTCTCTGGGATTTGAACCGGGGACCCCGCTAACCAGGGGCAGGCACTCTATCCAGTCGTCCTAGTCAGGCATTCTATCGTTAAGAGGCATACATTCTGCCAATTTGTTTGTGGAAGAAAAAAGTGTGTTAAGTGTTCCAGCATAAAAATGCCGTAAACAGTGTTTTCATGGTTATTGTCCCCGTTCCTCTGCAGAACAAGTCGCTTGTTCAACCTAATGGTTCTCAGTTGAAGAGTTAGAATATGACCCACAATATGGAGATCATGATGAATGTGGTTAATATATCCAAATCCACATGATCTGCTTTCTAAGGGGATTTCTCCAAATTCGTTCCCACACTGGTCAACTCCAGACAATTCGCCGATCCGCGACCAATTACCAGATCAACGAATATTCTCAATATTCTCAGAGGTCTTAGCAGCTTGACAATTTAGCAAGCACTTTTTCCGCAAAGCTACTTCCGCGAATCGGGTCTCTTTAACGTCCTTGTCCAAACTGGCTGGTATTTCATACCGATTCATACCGATGATCCCAGCACTGGCTATAGTCTTGGACGAGTGTTCGCTTTAACGTTCATACAGCACACGGAGTGGGCCATCTAGTGTTTTTGTTTTTTTCACCATTTTGAGACTGGTTATGTTATTCTTATGACATGTGCATAACTCTGTGGAACGAAATGAGTCTCTTTACGCTTGTACAACGCTGGGAAATACTGAAAACTTATTTCCAGATTTGAAAACCAGATAAAAGCGTATTAACTTTGCTTTCACTGGGATTCGAACCGAGGACCAGGCACTCTACCAACTGCGCCATCCAGTCGTTGTGTTGACCTTGACTATGGCTCGAGTCAATTATTGCTCCACGGAAGGATCAATCTGGTTGACTGCTGATTGATCAGAGAACCGCCCAGCTTCCAGAGTGAACGTTGAGATGAGGCAGAGATGTAGCCACCAGCCTAAGACCGTTCCGATGGCTCTGGCAAGAATGACATCCTTGGTCAGTCAGTCTGAACTGTCTCGGCAATAAGGCCCCGTTTTATGGAAGATTCGCTACGTGATTTATATGTGTGTCTACTTACTTCTGTGATGTGAATATATAATTTGTTCGTTTATGATTCACTGTGCCTATAGTTTTTGAGATCGTATTTCTATATATTTTACATTTTTCTTGGAGCCCCGGTAGTATTGTTTTTCAAACAGAACTTTATGGTGTGCACTTAGTTTTGTGATTGACTGTAGGTCAGTTATGATCAGAAATGCAGAATTACAGAAATGCCCGACTTCTACCTCTCTTGTCCCTTAAGATTTTTGACAACTGTTTTTTATAACGTGTCCTTAAACCAAATTGACCAATCAAAGGACGGCACGTTACGTTATTTCGTGAATAACCGTCGAAAATGCATGAATATCTGTCAAAAAAGCACTCAAATTCGTCGGTGGACTAGGGGGCAATCAGCTGTGAAGTCGGCTATCTCTGCAATACTTCATTTCTGGTTATGATTTGAGTGCTCTGGAAATAATATCTCTACCGTAAAAACTTTAATTCCTCTCAAATTTCTCAACTAAAACATTCTCATTTCAGTTCACGAACACGAACTGACCGATCACTCTAAAAATGTCTCAAAAGTGTACAACAAGATACGTATTCACAATTTGTTCTCATTTAATAGGAGACGATACTGCAATAAGTATCGTCAAAATATTAGTCGTCGAGACGATAATTTATGACAGTTTTCAGTCTACGTGAAGAAGGCAAAACGATATCTCTCAGACGCTATCTTTTTTTTTTTTGTATGCTACATGAAGCGAAACTATCGTCGAAACCCTATCGCCAGACGATTATCGCCTTACACGATTAGAGCCCAGACATGTCCACAACACCAAAATATATTGGTCTGCAGCGACGCGTCCGTGTCGTGTATGGACCCTATAAACAAATACATTTTTTGTACACAAACTTGAAACCAACTATCCCATTTCACAGCTGATTGCCCCTTTGGTCCACCGACCACCGAATGTAATTCACGAAATCATGCAAATAGTAGTAATAAGTAATAGTAATAATTTATTTCTTAAAAAATTCACATAAAATAAAAATACAATATATACATATATTATATATGAATTAAAATAGAGAACCTGTAATCTATAGTTCAGAAGGAACTAGAGGCGTCCTTGGGGGTGTCAAAGGAATTAACTTAACTCGATTTCTCATACAAACAAACCTACTTTCAGTTGTATGAAATTACAAGCAAAGTTCCAAACCTCTAAAATCACTCATGACCAGAGATGGCAGAGGAGACTACACGAGATAATCTACCCGATTAATTTCGCATATGTTAGTTAGTTAGTTAATTAGACTATTTTATTTCAAAAAAAGTGATTGATATTTTCATTATTATAACAGTCTATATGGGTTGGCCTAGAGGCCATCTACCAGATGGACATTAGAAGGAAAAAATGCGTTAAATACTTATATGAACAAAAAAATGTATGCTGTTTGTTTCCTTATATAATGCTCCAATTACTTAAAAACTTTCATCAATTATGCAGTTCCTGTAGCGCAATGCATTGACTGGAAGTAAGTCCCAACTCAACTGCCACCAGATCAAGATATTTATTGCTTCCTCCAACTCAAGTGTCTGAGCACCGAAAAAATGAATGCGGAACTCCTTAAGTATAGGGCATTTCGCGATGAAGTGCAATACATCCTAAGATTGCTCAAGTCGCATAAGATTGGAAGCTCCGGGCGATGGGGTATGAAATTTAACTTACAAAGTTCGCCTCTTATTTTAAAAATCATACTTATTTTTTCTACTGTGTAGCTATTCAAGAAATAAGTCCTTTCTTGTAGGTCGTGGTTAATTTTGCTGTAGTAGGCTCTGTATTGGGATGACTGGGCTTCATTTACAAATTTGTCAAAAATTTGTAAGGTGTTGATTTTTTGTTTTAAAGATTCCAGTTGTTCGCTTGGTGTAAAATTGAAGCTATAACCGCATTCTGATCCTAGTGATTCCCATTCTTGGACACACTTCACCTTATATCTATGCATTTGCGCAAGTACCAACCTCGGAATTTTGTTCTGCCTCATCGAATTGACTTTATAAATATAACCGAAATGTATTTTAAGAGTGTTCAGAAACAAATGCAACATGTAATTAGGTGAATTACTAGGAAGCTTAAAAATCCGCCTAAGAAAATATCTGAGGAACTTTTCCACAGTTTTGATAGCGCTGTAACCCCAAACTTGTGCTGCATACAATAGGATAGAAGAGGCTGTGGCACGGAATATTTTAACTTTTGACTCATGCGAAACATTTTTATTCTGATCGCACACTTAGCTTCAGCAAGTTTAACTTTAAAGTGCTTGTTTATATTTAGGTTTGACGTAATCAAAACACCAAGATACTTGTACTACTTAACTATCTCAATCTGTTGGCCTTGAAATCTCAATTTTTCTCCTCGAGCGTACCTTCCTCCTCCATCTCTAAAGATCATCATCTTGGATTTTTCTAAATTAACAGGTAAATTCCATATTTTGCAGTAGGTATCTAGCCTGTTGATCATTAACTGCATGGTATCTATTGAGTCGGCGCGAAAAACTATATCATCTGCAAACATTAGTGCCGTAATATTGGTTCCACCGAGATTTATTCCACCTCTGACTTCATCTGTTATATCGTTTATGTACAGGATAAACAGCAATGTACTAAGCACGCAACCTTGTTTGACGCCATTGAGACCTCAAAGTCCTCAGATAAATGGCGACCATCCCAAATACGTGATTTATTATTACTGAACATAGCTCTTAAAACATTAATGACTTGCGACGAGATTCCGTACTTATATAATTTATAGAAAATCATTTCTGGCGGGATGGAGTCAAAAGCCGCACGAAAATCGACGAAGAAAGCGTGATTTTCGAATGTATTCGAATAAACTACACGCCCGATTTGTTCCATTGATTATCTACATTTGTTATGTGTAGATTTTGCACTGTTCTTATAATGTTTTCACATTCTTCACGTGCAAACACAATTAGCTGACGTTAAATTGACATTTCAACTGCATGTTGACATTTCTTCTACTACATTTTCTTACGTACATTAACTACCACAATGAGTAGCAAACGCAAGAAATGTAGTTTATCCAAAAAATTGACATTTCTGCCATCACTGCTCATGACACAATGTTTACTTTGAGTTATTATTGTTCAATCCAATTGTTATCTTCCGGTGCCAGTTGTGAAGATTTTTTGTTTTTGCCACACTTTGTTAGGCTATCGTGTCCAAAACTGGTGCATGGACAGGGTTAAAGTGCTAATTGCATGCGTGGGACTGTTAGACCTTGATGCTGGTCTAATTAACACGGCAAACCAGTATCCGAGTTGGCAATTCGCAGGGTGCCAGAAGTGACGATTCGAAAAGAGTGAGTCCAATTAACACCAGGTTTCGTTTACCATAATTCGAGGCAGTGCTAAAGTCGAGTGAAACCTCGTGTGGCACCACATGTGGAACTCGAGACAATTCGAGAGATCTCGCCTGCGGTGCTAAGGATGGGTTTGGAATTTGCTCATTGCCTAGTTCTTGTCCAAAGAAAGTGGGTTATCGTCATACGCTTTCAGAAAATGAGAATATGGCTTTATCGTACATAATGTCATATGAAACAGTATACCAGGCGAGTGCTAAAAAGACGGTTGCCACTTGGCCATTTCGTCAACTTCATCAGTTGTGTTGTGTATAATGTGACTGAGAATGTGGTGATCGTGTCTACACTTTTCATAACCTGTTCAGCTAGCGAACGGATCCAAATCGGTAGAAGGCACAGGAGCAGAGATATCTTTAGCAATCGGGTTACCAAGCCGCTGCAGTGTTTTCCAAGCGGAAGTAACAGTTGTTCATAGGGCAGCCTTCCGACTATCAATGAGCAGAATAGACGGAACATCTATTGTTTTATACATAGACAGTCAAACGTCCATAAAAGCTCTGGACGCACCATTGATCAACTCCGAGATGGTAAAACTCTGCCGTCTGTCTCTAAGGGAGATAACAACCAAATGCAATCTTACTTACTTCAATGGTATTGTCCCCGAGCACAATGGTATTCCGGACAGTGAAAGAGCTTATGAACTGGCAAAAAAGGGAGCGGGTATGCCAACGACACTAGTTCAGGAGACAGTGACAACAATAAAATCGCGATTGAAGACGACCTATACCAAAGTAGGACTAAATCACTGCTGGAGTTAGCACAGGAAATTTATTAGTAAAATAATAGGGACGCTAACTGACCATTCTCTCGCAGGCAACCAGGCCAGAAGACTTGCGGCCTCGTACAACGACTTCTGCAGAAGCTGCAGGGATGAAGAAGAAGAGGAAACAATAGTGCATTACTTCGGAACATGCCTCGCACTTGCAGAAACCAGAAGTAAGTTGCTGAGCAAGTATAACTTCATTTGCCTCGAAGATCTTAAAGACATACTACTATTTCTCAAAGCCACCAAATGGCTATGAAAGCGATCAGAGGAAATCACATATGACCAATCACAAGAGGTAATCGCAACAAGGTCAGAAGGGTAAATAAATTACAACTAGCCGAATATGACAGCACAATGAACCAGACACTCTAAGTGAGTATGATTCAATGTTCATGCAGTCACCTACCTACCTACGTACACTTATTAAGTTAAGATAGACATGCAGTACCTCACAAAATTGAGCATACACTCACAGCTTAAACATATTTTTATCTTTTTCGCCTTACAAAAAGTAGTTAATTACTAAAACTTAAATGCAGTTCGAATTGACATATTTCAATTGCTAAAAACCATAAACAAAAATATGAAAATTAAAAAAAAAAAAACTTGCTATTTCTAAGCAAAATAAAAAAAAGGCACTTCATTTTAACACACAAAATTGAGCATACACTTAAAGTAAATTCGAGTTACGACTAAAACACAAAACAAAAACAGTTACAAATAAAATTTCAGTAACGCGTGGCACCTCCTTCAGCATCTATGACAGCTTGTAACCGCCGTGGCATGGATTTTACCAGTTTTTCAGTAAAAGATGGCTGAATCGCTTCCCAAGCTGCCTGAATTTTAGCTTTTAGCTCCTGCTTATTGGAGCAGGTACTTTCTTTAACCCGCACTTTTAATTCGTGCCATAGATGTTCAATAGGGTTAAGATCCGGCGATTTTGGGGGTGTTTTTAGCTGCTTTGGATCGTTATAAAGCAACCATTCGCGTACTAAATAGGAGGTGTGCTTCGGATCATTATCTTGTTGGAAGTAGAAAACCGAAGGTAGACCTAATTTTACTGTGGAACTTCGTAAATTTCGTTTTAAAATATTCAATATTGTCCATAGTATTTTCTATAAATTCGAACTTTCCACAGCCATTTGAAGCCATACAACGCCAGAACAGCATAGATCCTCCCCGTGTTTTATGGTTGACTTTATATTTTTAGCTTTGAGAACTGTATTTGGTTCCCTCCAAACAATTTGTTTGCCATCAGACCCAAATAAATTTATTTTTGTTTCATCTGAAAACAAAACACCCTCCCAAAAGCTTTCCGGGTGGTTTACATATTGTCTAGCAAACTCCAATCTTTTCTTCTTATTAACTAGGGAAATGTACGGCTTTCGGCGATCCTACCATTTAAATTATTCTTTCTCAAGACTCTGCGAACGGTTTCCACTGAAAGAGGCTTATTAATTACGGATGACACCTCAGCCGTCAACTTTGGAACGCTAGATTTTGGATTGGACTTGATTGTCCGAACAATATACCGCTCGTTTTGTTCTGAGAGCAATTTTTTTCTTCCCCTTCCAGGTCTGTTTTTTAATTTCCCTTCATATCTATAACTGTTTATTATTTTTTGTACCGTTGCATGCGATCGCCCTACAGTTTCTCCTATTTTTCGCATCGACTTCCCCTCGCAAAATAGCTTAATTAAGTAGTCTGTTCTCGCATGTTTTCCATATTTTCGCACAAAGTAGAGAATATCGGTCTCTTCAGTTCAAAAGCGTGTGCAGAAATGATCATCAGCGACATTTGTTGCTTCATTCCTGAACAAATTTGCATGCATCGATTCTGCGAAGCTTGTGGATAACGCACACATGATATCTGTATGCTCAATTTTGTATGTCGATTGCAGGGGTTGTTTCCTTTTTCATGCGAAAAGTACCCGTAGGAAGTCGCCTGTCTGTGAATTTGGCATATACTCTTGTTTAAGATATGTATTCAGTATGATTGCATACCAAAAAAATAAAACAAAAAAGTAGTCGGCCTTAAAACAGCACGAATATGAAGTAATGATAGGTGTATGCTCAATTTTGTGAGGTACTGTACGTCACTCTAGGCCTTCTCTGCGCTTCCCAATTTTCTGGAATACCAACCACATTGGTCGAAAATCTATCGAGGTCATTTTTCTGCGCTGTTGAGCTGATATGATTACTCTAAGCACTGTTGAGCTGACAAGATCACTTTTTTGGGTAAAAGATGTTTTTACACCAAACACTGATTCTAGAATGTCATGATTCTTGTGCAAAATAAAAGGGAAACGGGGGAAATTTAGCGGAAACAATTAGCGTACGATGAATTATGTCGTGTAAAAGAAACAAGTAATTTGTTGTTTTTTAAATAAAAGTCCAAAAAGTGGAAACTGAATTTGCTGTTATACATAAATAACCTTTGTTTTTTATTACAATTCTGAAATTTAATCCATTATTTTACCAAATACGGTTGGTGCTGAAATCGAGCATTTTCGGGTGTCGTACGATGATTTATGTCGGTGTAAGTATAACGACGGAGCCGCAGCAATGAAATATAAGAAAGGTTAAAGCGGTCGTGTCAAAAATTAAAAACATGGCGATAGGACAATAGAAACAGCAGTCATTGTGTTTTGCATCGCTATGCACTTGCGGAAAGAAGAATGCCAACTGAAAATAAGTTCTTCTTTCGCAAGAAGTTCGCGCAAGAACATCAAGGATCCTCTCCAATTGAGATTGCTCAAAAAAGTGTGTAAAAATATAAGAAATCAGTGCGAATCACTTCTTCTGCTTGATCTCGTGCGATAGGCTACACCCGCGAATGGTGGCGGTGTTAGCAGGAACTTTCATTGGAGAGTAATCTGTCGATCAGTACATAAATTATGAAATGCAAACTACTGGTTAAGTGCTTCACTTAGTTGCAGTCTTAAAAAATACAGGCTGGTGGTTTTAGTAAGTAAAAATCTCACAAATCTATGTGCGAACGTTCGCCATAGAGTCTTGTCAAAGATTTCCGACGAGACCTACCCACGGAAAAAAAGAAACTTCTGCACACGGAAATAACATGGCTTTATTAATATTGTTTCAACTTCGGAATGAGTAGAAAGCTTGCCAACTGGAGAAAAATTTGCCTTCGTCTGCAAGCCTTTCATATCCATAACGGTTTTTTCTGAGAGAGAGAGAGACAAACGGGCAGCTTCAAAGAGAAACATTCATTTCTGGCTTACCTGTGCACAGAAGAACAATGTTGAATGAAAAAAACGAGTCTCTGTACATTTGTAGAGTTCTTCTTTATCATCAAACCATGTTTTTGATTCTGTATCATTGAACATTGAATTTTGGGTTGGTACGAGATTATGAGTGAATACCATGAACTTGTCAAACAGGACATTCTAAATTTACTCCCTTTTGTCACAAAGCAAGGCTGTGAAGCAGGGTTTTCAG
Organism: Eristalis intricaria; assembly: GCA_964034865.1. Lineage (NCBI taxonomy): Eukaryota > Metazoa > Arthropoda > Insecta > Diptera > Syrphidae > Eristalis > Eristalis intricaria. Next base: position 108,341,448 of record OZ035873.1, on the reverse strand, counting down.
CGTATTGGAGTCGCCGTGGCGTAGTGGGTAAGTGCGTCGACTCCTGCGCAGAGGGTGCCAGGTTCGATACCCGAATTTACCACCTTCGATAATTCACGGCTCCGCCTCTTTCGAGTCACTGAGAATGCTCAAGGAGTATTCTTGTCTAGAAAAAGCTTCTCAACTTCGCCGTTCGGAGTCGGCATTAAACTGTAGGTCCCATCCACACGTCAAAGAACAATAGCACGCGAGTGGTTGCTAACAAGCTAGGCCCAGGTCTGCCTGGGACTGGTCGCACCACCCATATTATTATTAAGTCGAGATTGAACGCTGCCGAGATTACGAAAAAAGTTTTCGGAGATAGGAGTCAATTAAAAAACAATATATATAAATCAAACAAGGAAACTGCTGCATTCAACCTTGAAATTTTGAAATGTGCTGGTTTTAATCGGGTTCCTAAATAAATTTGGGACTTCTTTAGACTTCCATAGCTTAATAAGTTTGAGAACCATATAATAATAATATGATTGCCGCTACAGCCCATAGAGGGTCAGGGTCTAGCTTCTAACCACTCGTGTTGTGCGTGCTATTGTTCTCTCACGAGTGGAAGGGACCAACAGTTTTATGCCGACTCCGAACGGACAAGTTTGAAAAGCTTTTCTAAGAGACCTCGATAGTGGTGAGACTCTAAAAATTATTTTTGTGGGAATCGATACCAGGTTAAGTTGCGTAGGTATCGACGAAGCACATACCAACAACGCTACCGCCACCGCTGCTTTAGAAAACACAATGCTTCCTATAGCACGAGTTGAAAGACAATACAGTTTTGAGTTGGTCCCCATTACAGTATCGCCCCTTCATCCATCTTTGGTCTGTCTATGAAGATCTGCAGATCACCATCCAGAGCCTGGCAGTCAGCCTTCCGGTAGGATCTGGAGGGGATGCTAGTTGAGGTGTTCGTCTAGAAGTTGAGCTTTGGTAGGAGGAGGTCGGTGTCTCTAGGCATGCTCCGTCATTTACTCAAACTCATCAGGAGTGCGGATCCAGGCGACTATTTGTGCTTCGTCCAACCACCTCGACCTAAAAGACTCAAAGATACTTAGACTTCTGCCCTGCTTCAATCGGCCCCTTACACATGATAGTGGAGGCCGATTGAAGCAGGTGGAGAAGTCTAAGTATCTTGGAGTCTTTGCATAAAGAAAAAGTTGCTCAGGTTTGATTGATTACCAACTTCCACTAAAAGGAACCAGTTCGGCAGAATATACGGTAAAGCCATATAAAAAGCAAGACCATCTTAGACAGTAGAGCTCGTTAAATGCCATCGTGAATCAACACTTAACCCACAGAATGCCATTTACATTTGTTTCCCTCCAACAGGTCAACCACCCGAAGGAAACTAAAAACAAAGACAAACCAGTTCCAACAGGGGGGAGGGAGAAGCACTCAGATGGATGAACATTCAAATAATCAGAATTCTATAAAAACGACTTGTGCCCTCCAAACCACTAAGGGACCGAGCAGTTTTGGAGATTCCCTGGCGGAGTAGTGCTCTCCCACACACCGCCAGGACTTCGTGGGCATTTAAAAATAGTCTCTGAACTTTATGCTGGTCTACTTCAATCATTTCACAACCTATTTCTATGAGTTATATATAAACACACACATGAATGGGCGGCAGCCGTACAACATAGGTTGCTCTAAATTTGTTCAATGAACTTCTCTATTTCCAACCAACAAGGGAAGAGCATGCTCACAAACTTTCGGCTGGAAATTGGATAAAGTCGATGGGTTTGATTGATTTTATACTGAATTTGGTCGCATTTAAAGAAGGGGAACTAATCTCCTTCAAGAACAAAAGAGCGATAACACTGACTACGCGGGAAATTTGATATTGTTTAAACAAAGAGTCGTACAACAAAACAAAAAATCAGAAGAAAAAAACCTGTTTATGCAGCCAATAAAATCAATTTAAACGATCGAGTGTAACCGGAAATGACGACGCACCGTACGTCGTCGCCAACGTGTGCCCATGGTAATCTAAGGCTTTGTTAAAATGGAAACGCCCACCACGTCGAATCACACAGCAAGCAGCAGCACATAATACATATTCATTCCGGCACAGACGCGACGTCTCAATCAATATTAATTTCGTGTACAACAGCTCAAGCCCTAAAATAATTCTCAAAAACAAAAATTACCCCATCAATGTGTGTTCACTTTCACTAGGACAACTGGAGTGCCCCTACTAATCCCAGAACGAGCCAACAAAAGAAGTCCATCATATGGCGAGGTTAATAAACCACAAGCCAACACTATTCTTCTTCCCAGCGAGCAACGTCGTCGTCGTTATTGTTGTAGGGCCATTAAGATCTCTTGTAGATAATGTCATAGTGCTGCTAGTTGTAGGTCATTCCACTTGAGAGATAATTATAAAATTATCCCTCAATAAACGTGGGGCAAACTCAGACATTTCAACATTCCACGGTACACCACCGCCCACTTTTGGAGTGTGCGTGTTTTTTTTTTGCGCAAATCGAAGAGAACCTTGAACTTTCCAACAGCAGCACGGTCGACGGTCGTGTCAAGCAAATTAATCACCGAGCAACATTAACTGTACACAGAATAATGCGAGAAAAGAAAAAATAAACAAAATTGAAACCGAAAATTGATTTGCTACATTATTTCATTACCAGGCCAGGCCCAACAAAACAACTATTCAATTGGAGCGCCAAACCCCACAAGTTAGCACCGCTACACGACGCGCCCGGTCTGCGCTGGTGGCCTTTCTCTTCTCTTTTGTTGTTTGATTAAATATGTAGACCTTAAATAAGCCCAAGTGTCCATTACAATCGATGATGGGTGAGTAGTCTGTAGAAATACTGTACACACCATCTGTTGCTACCCTGGTCTGCTATGATGATGGTGGCCAGACGATCAATTCAAATCAGACAATCCCCTCAACTTTGAGTGCAACTCATGGGGTCATAGATAGTCTCACGAGCAAGGGAAAAAGTTTCATTTTAATTATTTCATTAAGAGCCACTAACCGATGGATTCCCACACACAGAGGGACGGGAATTGTGGAGAGAGCCATGCTTTTCAGAGCTATCCTGTGTCAAGTGAATTTACAGCACAGACCGACGAGCACAGTCACATCCTCTTTCCATTTCTCACTCTCTGTCTCTCGCTCTCAGTGGAGTCGAACTCGATATAATAGAAAAATATGTGATAAGTGTCCTTGATCAGCACACAAATGCTGATGCTGGAAGGGGCGCCGTAGTGTGGTGTGCTTTGAGAGGTGAACTACATAATCGTTCCCACTGATGACAAGCGTTTCCGAAGCATTATCTACATTTGTACATACTAGATGATATCCTCCCTCCGGTCTCGGATCCCTCATCACCCCAACACATTGTCATCCCTCTTCACAGGGAAGGGGGGTAACCGCCACAAACTGAATAAGAGACACATTTAGTGCGGGGTTGACAACAGAATGACGTCGTTTTTTTTTTTTTTTGCTTTTTCAAAAAGGGAAATTCATGTTCGCGCCGTTTCCAATAATAGCACGTTCGTGAGAGAATAGGGAACTCTTGCGAATTTATAGAGACCACCATCGCCCCTGCTCCTGGCAAATTGAATTGAGATTTTTATTTGTCTCGATGTTAAACAAAAACACGCTAGAGATTCAGCTGCAAAACAAAACAAAATACAAGTACATACTCGGCACGAGTGTAAATCGAAATCTCAGAAGCGCATGATGTATGAGCGTGGCTGGGAGTGCCATGGACGGATGGGGCTTATTATTGCCACATCCACACTGGTGGCGGCTTTATTATTCATGTAATTAGTCTAAGTCATCTGTGGGGCGGGGGAAAAACGCTTTGCACGCAGCAAACGATTGAACGATAGGTTAGGAAGAAAATCCCAATCAGTGTCCAGCGTGCTGTTGCAAGCGAGTAAATGTGTCTCGTTTTTTTTCGAGGCCTCTAGGCATACGATGGCAGTAACGCAATTACCACAGCCAACTGGGTGGGAGTTACACACCAAAACGCAGTTCAGAAGTCAATTGATGTAATCCAGTTACGAGATGGATCACACTCTGGCGCACGTAGACACAAAGAGACCCACAGGGCGGTAGTTTATCAAGTCATTTTATGTTTCTATAATTGATTTCCGCGCAATTCTATTAGCGATTGGAATACATTATTGTATTCCCAGCTAAATGTAGTCGGGAGTCAGTGTGTCATCGGACCATTGACTAATCAAATTCATCGTAAACTCATTTCAGTGACAGGAAATCTAGTCCGTTTATTAGATCGAAGAACAAGTAGCCGTGGAGCATTAATTCAGCGTTGTTTACCCTCCTCAGACCATGCGGTGAACACGTTGAATTGGCCAACTGCCTATCGAGCTGCTTTGCAAATTGATTTTTCCTGTCTTTTGCTTTGATTTCTAGTCGACGGCGATTGCTGGAGAGTCGAATAGTTTCAAATTCATCGTGTCGCATACTTTTTGCGTGTGTCTAAGCAACTTTGATTTTTTGGAAATATGCCACGAGTGTTGCTGAAGTTGCGAGCGACACGTTTCGAAAAGAAAAATGTGTCTTGTCTCAAAGTTGATGTGCTGTCTGGGTTGTTCAAAAAACAAACACAAGGACTCCCGGATTCGGTTGTCGCAGCGAAGAGTTCCCTGCGATAATTGATGTTGTACAATAATGTTTAATACAGGGTATTTCTTTTTTTATAGGAAAAGTCGAAAGACATACTTTAAGGTAAAGTTTAGCTTAGAGTGCCCGCTAAGGGCCAGCAAGTTAGAAATAGGAAAATTGTTCGTCCAACTATATACAGTGGGTGTCATTAATATTCGGTTTTTTACTTGAATGTGTGAAAAATTGCAGTTACAGGTTGACACCAAATGGTTTTTAGCCCAATCTTTTCCTGCTCGGTAAGTTCCTTCATTTTCTTCGAGATTAACAATATTTTGAGAAAAAAAAACTCTTGCCATTACCACAATATATTGAATCTACACGAAAAACTACGAAAAAAGTACCTTCATTAATATTCGGTTTTTTAACTTTTTTATTTAATTTACATAAATAAAATAATCACAAAAAAAGGAAATTATTATTATTTTGTAATAATATCTTTAAGAAATTAAAAATAATGCGTCATTTGTATTACACAACAGTAGAATTAATTCATTTATTTAATTTAAAACAAAAAATAATTGCATAGGAACAGACAAAATAAAAGGTTATGGCATAAAATAAAAATAATTATATAATATGGGCGGCGCTTCAACCCGTAGAGGGCCAGGGCCTAGCTTCTATAGTAACCATCCGTGTTGTGCGTGCTATTGTTCTCTCATGAGTGAAATTTTTCGAGCGGACAAGTTTGAGAAGCTTTATCTAGACAGTTATTACTCTTTGATCATTGTCAGTGACTTGAAAGAGTTAGGGCCGTTAAAAAACCGGTATCGAACCCAGTCAGCGAGGTTCAGCTGCGTAGGAGGCGACGCACACGGCTCACTACACCACGGCGACCCACTATGGCATAAAAAATTAACATTAAATATTGAACACGGGCATTAACAACACGAAAATTTAATGAACTAAATCAGTCAATTCTTCGTCTCTGAAAGCATTCTCATTGCTTTTCCCTAATAATTGTACCAAGAATAAGGAATTTAAAGCTAAAACACAGCTTGCTCAAACAGTTCACGTTTTAGAGTGGTCATGATTTGTTCACGCTTTAGAGATGTCAAGCAAAAAACAATCAGTTCACGTTATCGAGAGTCCACTGTATAATTTTTCGCAATTTTTTTTTTTGCGATAATTGTTTTGTTCCACGTGCATGTCACGCGATTTTTGTCAAAGAAAAGCTTTGTATGTGAGACACTTATCACAAACACAAGTTTAGCATTGGTTTGTGCCACCCCCTTTTTTTTTTGTGTTCCACTTGTATGGAACAAATTCAGTTTCAAAATGAAGGAGCTGGGGTGGACAAGTCAGAAAAGTAGACTTTTACGAATTAAGGTAGCTAGTTAACGGTTAGGCAAAACACTTTGGTAATTGGTAGGTGAACCCTAAATGAAGTATCACAGAGATAGCCGACTTCACAGCTGATTGACCACTAGTCCATTGACGAATTTGAGTACTTTTTTGATGGATATTCATGAATTTTTGATGGTTATTCACGTAATAACGTAAATGCCGTCCTCTGATTGGTCAATTTGGTTTATGAACACGTTATAAAAAACAGTTGTCAAAAATATTAAGGGCCAAGAGCGGTAGAAGTCGGGCATCTCTGTAATACTTCATTTCTACTCACAATGACACGTTGCATTAGAAAAGGAAGAAAGTTCATTTCGAAGGAAAATACATAGTTCAATTAGTGTATTTAATTCTATTACAATTTTCTTCATAAAAATCTATTACCTTTGATTATTATTGATAGCATTCAGTCTGACATTAGATTATTTTCAAAACAAAGACTAACTTCAAATTATATAGTAAAAACAGTCGAACTTCGATAACTCGAATGAAATTAGTTGGCAATAGCGCCAAGACTGAAAATGACATGTAATTTGAATTCGATAACTCGAATGTCTTGATAACTCGAACAGATTATTTGGCTTTACCCTCAGTTAGTCGAATTCTAAAGAGAAATTCTCAAATTCTGCGTATTCTACAAGTTCATTTTATAGCAATCGCTTTCGAAAACAAATTCATTACTAATTTTGCGTGGATCATGAAACAACAAATGATTCTGTGTAAATACATGGTTTACATTCCATTGAAGATTTTTGTTTTTTAAATAAAATAAAAAAATCCGTTTCTTTCATGTGTAACAGACTATTTAAAATTATAATTATGCTACTCTATGTTTTATGTGTTGTAACGCAGATTAATAAATATTTATATCAATTTTATATTTTACTTGATAAACTGGGAGTCTTGCTAACTCGAATTTTTGTTTGTGACAAGTGGTGATTAGAGTTATCGAAGTTCGACTGTATAGTAAAAAGAAAAAATTTTTCACACAGACTCGGAGTACGCTTTAAATGTGTTTTTCTCGAAAAGATGTGGTGTGGCGTATGGAACAATCCCATTCTCGCGCGACGAGAGGTCGGCCTAGCTTCTACGACAAGCACCTCGTTGTCACTAGTGAAGGCCTCTCAGTTCAGTTTGAGAATAGCGAAGCTTTTTCTATAGAGGAATTCTAGAAGAGAAACATAAGTTTTGCTCATTTAATCAACTCTTGATTTGTTATTCAAGTTAACAGTTGGGGATGTTTTTGCTATTTCGTTTTTCGATAGTTCAGGCGTTATTCGTGATAAATTCAAACCAGAAATGATTCAAACATACCGTACGGTGCAGGCACATAAGCCCCCAAGTCATAAGTCCATAATTGAATTGTGTGGACTTATGACTCATCTAAGTGAAACAAAATTCCACAAATCGATTGTGGACTTATGAGCTAGTTAAGTGGATTATAAGTGCATACAATTTTGGGCCATAATTCGGGTTCATCTTAAAGTTGCGTGAGCGGGACCTGCCGCATTCGGAAAGTTTAATTTCTTGAAACACGTGAAGTGGGCCTCCCGTGTACTGCTAGGCCCGCACTCAGCTTTTTCAGGTTTGTACAATCGCAAGAATTAGTATTTATTTCGAAAAACTTGTTTGAAAACAGGCCCGCTTTCGGGTATCAGGGATTTTTTACATCTTTACGGAGTAAGATGGACCCCACCTCCCAAAGTAAAAAGTTCTTGTTTTTGACCTCCTAATTTGGAGCCAGAGTTTTCGTTCTTGTGCCGACCCTGCGATTATTTTTTTTTTTTAATTTTACGGACTTATGTCCCACTTTGGCGAGTCATAAGTCCATAATTGCTGGGTCAGTAGTCCACAGCAAATTTTTTTGGATCTATGACTTGTGGACTTTTGTCCCTGTACCATACGGTACATCACATAAAGACTACATATGCGCAACGCTTACTAATTATTCAATTCTATTACCTATAAAAATTCGTGGTCTGTGAAAAATCTCATTCGTCGTAATCGACAAAATTCATCAAACAGTTCAAACTAAAGTTCGCACCAATTTCACGCTATTTAACATCAAGCTATCAACAGGGGAAATTTTTGCCGCTGTATTCGCCAGTGTTAATGAAAACCATGCTTTGGCCTGAACAACGTTCGCGTCAATGGCGCCCGCTATCGTTTAATGATTTCAAACTTCTTCTTTTTTTCGCCCAAAATGCAAAAAGCCGCACATCACCACAATCGATGGGGAGTTGGGAAACGATTGCGGTGAGGAACTTAAGTCTGTGTTGTTTGGCTAGATCATGATCTTTTTAGACAGAAGGAAGACACACTTAGACCAAAGTAGGCCCTAAAATGTAAGCAACGACTACTTGTCAGAGCGCTACACGAGCGATATGTGGTTTCTACATCCCCTTCATCAAAGCAGCTTCTGCAAAAATTATTGTTTGGTACGCACATCCTGCGGAGTTGTCTCTGTAGAATCAGAAATGGTGTATGATGGTTTCCTTCCCTTCCAAGTCTCTGGAACTTCTATCTATTCTGAAGGCGTGCGTGTCAATTACACAGTTTGCCGTCAAGTGCCAAAGAAAGTCCTTTATGCTGACATGTTTAACCAGATACGATTGTGTTAGCGATTAGGGTCGAGAGGAAGCCAAGCACGAGATTCATTCATGGCATAAAATACATACGTTTCGCAGTAGCGAGAGACATGGATGATAGGAATTAATGATACGGCGGTATCAAGTCCAAGGGGATATGTCAACTTTGCAATTTCCTGGAATGTTGCAGTGTCCTTGCACCCACATAATGTGAAACCTAGCCATCCCATCAAGAGATAGGCGGCTTTAAGATAAACTATAACTTTTGTGACAAAGGTAAGCCTGTCATTTCTTGGAACCTGCACTTGAAGAGAGGTTGTGGCAGATATAATGGTCGATCTTCAAAGCTTTTATTTGGAACGCACAGGACAAGTTGTGCCCAGGGAGCTTCGGCACGAATCTTTTTGAGATCGCAAAGTAAAACCAGACGCTGCTGCAATATTTAATACCATATTTCACAGAGGTACACTCAACATGTGCGTAAGTTTCGTCAGGCTGTAAACGGAGTTCATGTTGGCACAAAAGTCCGTTAACCCGAATAAGTCGGATGCCAGAATTAGCAGCTTTGGGTCGCGAAATCATTAGAACCGGCTATTTTAGAGAGACCCCATGTTGCTCAGGTTGAAATTCAATGAGTTTGATATACGCAGGTTTTCCGGGAGTAGAGCGATTTTCTGGAAATGTCATCAGCGATAAATATCCAAAAAAGATTGGAAATAAAACTGATCCAAGGTGATCACGTCAACGGCAATTATTTTGCTTTCACCAAAAATATGAAAGTACAGCGGAACCTGCGAAGTTAGCCAGCTGCGGTGCAAGCCAAGGCCAACTTATAAGTGTACCTGTTTTGTTTTCCCCACGAAGGACACTGAAGTCATTCACAAACTGCAGACACGAATGTACATATATCGCCTCAATGACGAAAAGCAAACGACTATGTTGTTGACTGGTTACGTAGTACGAGAGATGAAATAATATATCAAAAAGTGCGGCCAAGTTCGAAGATATACAGTTGGCCAACATACTATACAGAGGTATTTGGAGGAATATTTGTATGGAATGGCATTGGTGCTACTATATGCTGGCCAACTTGACAGGTTTCAGTGTACATGGTTAGAGTTTTCTCACCAGGTTTATATATATAAGTAAGTATCTTATCATAGTGATTCGCCGTGGCGTAGTGTGTTAGTGCGTCGACTCCTACGCAGAGGGTGCCAGGTTCGAATCCCCAATCTACCAACTTTCATAATTCGCGGCTTCCACCTCTTTCGAGTCACTGACAATGCTTAAAGAGTATTCCTGTCTAGTAAAAGCTTCTCAACTTTGCCGTTCGGAGTCGGCAAAAAACTTTAGGTCCCTTCCACTCATGAAAGAACAATAGCACGCACAACACAGAGTGGTTGCTGAGAAGCTAGGCCCAAGTCCGCCTCGAACTGTCGCGCCACCAATATTATTATATTATTGTAATCTAATCAAAGTTTGGAGGACGTGAAGTCGATGTCTAATTGCCTTGTGCATATTTGGAGTTGTTCAAGGCATTAGGTCTCCCTTTCCTTGCTACAGTTCAATGTACAATTGATCCTGAATTAACAAGCCACTCTTTAGCTAGCTGCCTCCAGTTACGCGCACACCTTTGGCAGAGGACCTTCTCAACATGCGTACGCGCCACCATAGACGCGGACTTCCTCTGTTCTGTTGTCCCACAGACTCGACTCCCACAGGGCACAGACAAAATCATATTGGATCGACATCTCTCGTCATAGGATGAAGCACAGCTATGAAAGTACACAGCATTGTTCTCAGCTATACACAATTCACTTGTTAAGTCCTCATTTTCAATTAAAGTCACTTACAAAAATCACATTGCGATTCGATTTGACTAGCGATTGCAGAGATGTCAACACGTCTAACTTTTGTCTTGAAACACGACTGTCACTACAAAGGAGAGCATTTCAAACAGAAACAAATTTGAACTACAAATTGCAGAACCGTACGTCAAAGGAAAAGCGGTGAAATGACTCGTTTGAATCCACTATTACCCCAATCATTCAGCATTTTAAAATTCCGATTCGAAGAGAACATAACCAACATGCACTCCTGTCAGTCTTATTCCAATACAATCAATTAATCCAAAGTGTGATAAGCAAGACAGAGAACACGATTCTCTCCTCGGTTTCTTCAACAGAAATCTTCTTTGTCCACTGATTAAAGATTTCTGTCTGCAGGCAAATAAAACTTGGTGTCGCCATTATAATGGAACATACTCCTCCCTCCCATCAATTGCCTCAAATGAAATCAATGAAGTTTTAAACATTACAAGTGCACATTCAGAACTTGTCCCAATTTCACCAAACCAAGTGCTAAGAGTCAGCCTCCGTACTTAACCCTTTGGCAAAATTATCTTTTTGCGCACTGATCATGCGTCACGTATTTTAGGCATTTTTGTTCGAATTGGATTTCTGGTACTCACACTGGCTGATCATAAAATCATTCATAACGTGCTCGGAAAAAGGGCAAGAGGTCAACGCTCTTCTCGATCGTTTGCAACACTTTCACTACAATTCTTTTGTACGTATTCTCTGTCTCATTGATGGCTATGCGTCATTTGCACTACATGACATATTCAACAGAGACAGGGAACGGAGAGAACGTCAAAAAGAAATGGATTAGAGCAATATTTTGTTATATCGACGGAAACTGTTATAATTTCCGTGGTCACAAAGAAATACAAGATGTCAAGATTGCCGGCAAGAGATTCCGAATTCAGATTGGTTGACGAAAGTAATTGGTGACGAGCAATCTTAGCTTGGCCTGGTTATTCAAGGATCTGCTCATATTCACCAGCTGCTTCTACACGCAGTAAAATTGTCACATGACTCTTCAGGCAGAGAAAAGGTGATGCCTTTCAGAGGAATTTGTGAGGCTGTGAATCGTAAATTTGGCCGCTGCTGCATGTGATGCTGATGGATGAAGCTTCAATTGTTGCCGGCGCAACTGCAACTCTAGTTTAAGTACGTTTCATTGACATTTATACCGATCCGTGCTCCCAATCTAGACTGCACGGCATGTCTTATTAGGAGAAAGACTGAGTTTTAGTTCCCGTTCCCAGCTTTTACAGTCGCCTACATTCTCTTGCAAGCCCGTTGTTGCTGGAACTTGATAGTGTGAGTTAATTCCTTCATTAACTTCCCCACGATTTCATTTAATCCTAATCAACAGTCTGCTCGGTCGTGTTGCTGAAATACGAATACTCGAATAAATTCAGGTACGAGGGCGAATCCATCATGCGGACGAAATAACTTGAAATCCCACACCTGGGCAAATTCCACTCCACGCCAGACAGTGAACAGTATTGTTTTCAAATCGCGTACAGGTGTCCACGAACGATGATGCATTCTGCTTCATGCCTACTCCCCGTTAGGGAAAACCTTGACTCATGACTCACATCCTGTTAGTTTAACGCCCCAATGATTAACGCCAACGTAATCCTCATCTCTCAGAAGCCATAAACCCCACCAAGAGACATGTCTTCACGCAAAAATCGTTCATAACCTCCTCTGCGGCCAGCCTTCGGCATTCTCTCTTATCACGCAACAATTCGTCAGATAAACGCAATCGCTTCGTTCCGCCGTTCAGCGCAATGCAAATTCAAATCAAACAAACAAAAAGCAAAAAAATAATCAAAAATTAAGAAACCATTCTTGAGCGTCGGCGGTGCTCTCACACATACTCTGAGGCCCCCACAAACAATTGTTGGCGTTGTCGTCGACGCTGGTAGCGGCGGACAACATCCGCAGAGCGACCGATTAACTGTGTGTGCAAATGCAATATCAACAAAAGTAAATTGATAAATTGTTGAACAAAGCAGATATCAACACAAACACTTCCAAAGCCGAGAAACACTCCCTCATACACACAACCAGACGAGCATAGTCAGGGCAGCAGCAGCAGCAGCAGCAGCAGAAATCAAATGAGTAATGCCATTGTACGATTGCGGAAGCGTGCATTTGTTGGGTTTATCGAAACAATTGGACGGTATTCCGTCACCCACCACCACCCGATGGCAACCGTCATTATCAACACGAGAACAAATAGTTTGTCGAAAATTTAAATACATATGGAACGTACAGATAGATAGATAGATGGATGTATGAGTGATAGTTACCTGGGAAATGCATCGAAGAACCATGTTCGCTTTGTGTTGCGAAACACTACTCTCATGCCAGACATCAGGGGTGAATGCAGGATCACCGCTCCCACCTCGTGACGTGTCGCCAAATCGACTGTGGGCACAGTTCCAATACTTTGACCGTAAAGGATAATACTCTCAGGGCTAATGTTGAATCTAAAAACAAAAACAAAACAAAAATGAGAAGAAATGAAAAGGGTCGCAGAGTAAATTTCGGATTCCCAATGAATCATTGTAATAGCACCCACCTACTCCGCATCGCCTGCCATGCGGCTTCAATGTCTGCATATAAATTCTTTTCCGATGGTTTACCGCCACTCATGCCATAGCCGGAGTAGTCATAGCCAAAGATGTTGCAATTCAATCGGGAGCCCAATGATATATAGAAGCTACTCATCTGTCCGAGATCGACGGCGTTTCCATGCGAGAACAACAGTGTGTACTTGGCGTTTTTACTACATTTCACATAGATGCAAGTGATGAGGTTGCCACGCGATGTCCTGGTGAAGAATGCCTCGACCTTTGACTTGTCCCGCTCGGAATATTGCCATTCCGCCCTATCGAACAGGTGCAGGTTGTACTTGATGTTTGTGTCGTCGGCGGCGGTCAGTTTGTACGTGGGCTCTGGCGGCTGGAATGCTAGTTTTGCCGCAATCGGTCCGGGACACGGTGGACAGCAGAACATGCAGCATAATTCACTTAAACTGAACATATTTTGTGTGGAGTTTTCTATTTTTTCAGCTCTTTTTTTTGTTTTTTTAACTTCTTATTTTAGACAAACTGTGTGGATGTTTATGTGTGAGTGTGTTGTGTGTGCAAGTGGTGTGTACGATGATGACGATGACGAGGAGGAGAAGGAGAAGGAGATAAGGAGGTGTTTAGTTTAGCTCCTTAATTTAATTTTGTTTTGCATTTAATTTAATTTAGTTGCAGGTGTTTGAACACGAGTTCTTCGCGTGTGTACCGGAGAAACGGGGGAGGACGACCGACGACCAAACAACACAAAGGAAACACAAGAATCAGAATCCGAAACAGAAACGAAAAAAGATTTTACGACTTCAAACCGAAAAGGAGAGTTTGACAGGAATAGAAAGGAGGACATGAGACGATGATGATGATGGTGATGATGTTGGTTCGTGGGATGGCGGAAGAGAAGACGAAGGAAAAATACCAAAAAAAAAAAAAAAAAAAAAACAGCCAAACGAAAAGACTCGTATTTGTGGAGCAAAACGAAAGAATACACAGAATTTTCTTTGCCCTCCACCTCCGTTTTGATATTCTTCCTTGTTTTACTTTTTGACTTTTTCACTATTTCACACTTTTGTTATTGGTTTTGGGACTTTTTTTTTCTTTTATTATTTTTGGGGTTAATGGTGGTGATGGTGTAGTTGTGGAGGAGTGGTGGTGGTGTTGGTGGTCGTGCACTGAGATTTTTTCCTTTCGTAGGTAATATTTCTATATGCTAAGAGTCGAAGATTTTCGTAATTTTCTTTTTGTCTTTTCTTCGTTCCTACCTTATACCATTCATGGCAATTGCAGTGCGATGGGGGTTTTCTTCGGGAAGTTATTTTTTTTCTCTCTTTTCGTTTTTGTATTTCTTTTTTTTCGTTTTGATCTTTTGTTGAACACTGTCGCGACGGATGGGGAATTTCTCTCTGGTGGCGGTGTGCGTGTGTGTTTTTGTTCAAAAGGCAACCACAGTTGGGTTAGATGTTTACGCGATGTTTCTTTACACAAGGTTCAACATTTTTTTTTTGTCTTCATTTCCAACACTCGAGAGTGTTTCGATGAATTTAATTGGAAAGAATATGTATTAATCACCGTAATCACAGAACACTCAGAAGCAAGCCACATACGAAAATGAGTTTGTTCTCCCGTTTGGTTTTTGGGAACTTCTGCTGTCAGTTGACGATGGCATTGTCATGCGTGCATTGGAGAAGAAAGACAGTGCAAAAGTGTATAACAGTTTTACTACAATCTTATGTGTGTGGGTAGTAGATTGTGGATGATTGTTTATTAATTAAGCACTAAATAGGGAATATTCGATCACTTTTCATTCGAATTTAGGATAATTTGAATTCAATTCGAAGAAGTAGACGTCCGGAAATGGGTACGTTCACAAATATACTTCGTTTAGTTCGATGAAAATGGATAGTGATCGAGTTGGTATGTTTCATTATTGTTATAATTTTTATTATTTTAATAAAACACCCCAACTTGATTGATCGATTATTCACAGATTGCTTTTACTACTAATTTTAGAGAATTCGTTCACTTCATGGACTAGATTAGTTTTGTTTGTTTGATCAATTAAATAAAGTAAAGACGTTTGTTAGCTACGTTTTTCTTTCGAAATTATGACACATTAGAGTAACGTATTTAACAAAAACTGCTGTATTAGACAAAATTTATAATTATAGGAGTGTTATATTGAGAATCTCTAAGCGGCGATCAGACACACAAATTTGTCGAGACGTTTTGCTGAAGCTGAAAAGTTGCTATGTTTTGTCTGCCGTTGTTTTTAGTAACGAGCGTTCACATTGACGTTTTGGTCCATTAACCACGGTTTTCAAACGAATTTTTGCGACAATATACTCAGCTCAGTATCAACAAAACAAAAAACTGAGCAAAAGGTACTCAGTGATCAAAACTGACTACAGCGCGTTGAAGAGTCGAAACCACAGGTGGCGCCTCAACTACAACCACTAAATCACAGATGCCGCTGACAAAAATTCTTGAAGATAAAGAATTATCAGCTTATCTCCAATTGCATTCCATCCGTTGTTTAATATACAAACGCTTCTAGTGAATAAAACATATTTGCACAAACATGGGCATCCAACTGCCAGAACTATTTGAAAGTAGAAATCTAGTACAATCAAAAGTCACGAATCAACTTGTGACACAACAATTTATAATATGTGCAATCTGAGTAAAGACCGTTTTATTGAGAATCAAAACTGAGCCGAGTATATATAAAATACGCCTATATACTTCAAATGGTACTGTTGTTGGTCCATATGCATCTTGTATTGTTGACCTGTGCTAAATTTGTAACCCAAGTGTCAAAACAAAATCAGCGCGGCACCTGTCAGTCAGTTGGTAAGAACTCATGTAGTGTTCTCCACAACCGAAACGAATAGTGTTATAAAACGATCTCAGCGCCATCTGAGCTTCGGGTTTTAAAACAGTGGCTAGAACATTTATTATGAACTACGTTATCGACATGATTTGTATTGTTTTCTGGTAGAGTTGAAAGCTAAAGTCTGTTATCGAATTTCGGCACTGTTATACGCCCTGGCTTGTTCAAACATACTTACGAATATCTCAACTGTATTGGAAATGGATTTCAGCACAACTATAAAGGTTCTTTAGAGACAAGAGAAAATAAGGAAAATTTAGATTGACTTTGTCCTTGTAGGATTTGCGATAAGATTTTGGTGTCTTATAATATTCCCATTAAGGCAGTGACACACCTAAGTCTACTATGGTCTTCATTTGAGAGCTGGTGTGATTTCTATTTCGAGTCAGAGGTGAGGTATAATACATATCAATGTTTTGGGGCTAGGTTATGAGTATGTAGGTTGCCCTTGTACCAAATAGAAATTCAAAAGGCATCAGTTTCAGTTTTATCGGAGCTATCGGTACCCTAGACAATGCACGTCGGATAGCTGTGATGTCAGTGTCACTGTGATTGGAGAGACAAAAAATCCTACGTGGTGTTGGATTCTTGGATTAGGACCAAGTTTTCGCCATTCGAAGGTCAGATGAATGAGGGGTTTTTCGAGTTAAGTGTTGGCCATGTCGGATGACTGTAAATTGTCGTCAGTGAAGATGTCACTCCAGGGATGTGAAATATGTTCAGGGGACGCCTGACACTCAGCGTTTTTAAATGATTTAGCCCGCGGTGGCGAACAGAACATTTTCTCTTGTTTTGTTTTGGAATTTCTAACCTCCAGAAACTCGAGTCTCTGTCGATGGAATGTCAGACTTACCTACGTCATCCTAAAACCAACTATCTTGTCTAGTATTGAAAACCAATTTCAGAGTGATATCTAACTTCACAGGTGATTATCCCCCTGTCTACGGAAACTTAACGACACTCAGTCAGTAGTTGTATGAATATTGAATAATAAATCCAGCCAATGGGATGTTCTGATACAGCAATTGGCAATTGTATTGCGCTTTCAAAATTGGCACGGATTTAGCGCTCTGATGGTAAACCATATGAGTCTGCCAAAAAAGCCAAAAGCAGGAAAGGCACCCATGCTCTTCGAAACTGTGTGGGTAACCTGGTTACTGACCCGCAGGGAATAGTGGAGTGTTTAAGCAACACTCTGTTAAGAGCTGCTCGACGGGCCTGACCAGGAGAGAGTGATTGGGACTCAAGAAATTCCAACTCCAGTCAATGAAGTAGTCCTTCCACCTAGCTTTGAAAAAGTCGACAGTCATTAAAAGGCTGAAGACAACCAAAGCCGCAGGCTCAGATGGCTTACCATCAGAGCTCTTCAAGGCCGGTGGCGATGTTCTGGTAAGCAGCATGCACCAGATCATCTGCAGAATTTGGGTGGAAGTAAGTATGCCCGACGACTGAAATATCAGCTCCATATGAACCATCTACAAAAAAAGGCGATCCTACCTCTTGCAACAATTATAGAGGTATATCCATGCTTAACGTCGCCTACAAGATCTTGTCCAGCGTACTGTGTGAACGCCTAAAGCCGTTTTGATCTCTCTTCACACTAAGGCAAATCCTGGAGAAGACTAGCTAGACACACCACCTCTTCATCGATTTTCAAGCCGCATATTCATCGCAAGGAGTTATTTGGTGTGATGGCCGAATTCGGGATCCCGGGAAAATTGATCCGGTTGTGTTGCACTACGTTAACAAACGTGCAGTTCGGCTCAAGGACTTCCGAGCCGTTTGAAACCCGCACGGCCAGGAGATGCGCTGTCGTCTGATTTTTTCAATTTGGTACCGAAGAAGATAGTGAGGCGGGCAGCTGTGGAAAGATGACATCGACATAGTCGCGCGTTCCAAACGTGCCGTAGTGGAAGCATTTACGGCAATTGAAGAAGAGGCGAAGCAAGCTGGTCTTAAGATCAATGAGGATAAAACTAAGTATATGCTGTCGACCAAAGAACGATCGGTCACACACCACCTACGACAAAATATTACAATCGACAGCTACAATTTCGAGGCAGTAAAGGAGTTTGTCTACATCGGGGCAAACGTAAACCCCACAAACGACATCAGTGTGGAGATCCGACGTAGAACCGCCTTTGGCGACGCGTGTTACTTGGGTTTGTCAAAACTCCTGCCTCGAAGGACTAAGATTATGCTTTACAAAACCCTTATATTGCCAGTCCTGCTATATGGAGTCGAAAGCTGGACGATAAGCAAAACTGCCGAGCTGATACTTGGTGCCTTCGAAAGAAAAATTCTACGTCGGATATATGGTCCCGTCTGCGAGGAAGGCGAATGGAGGAGAAGACACCAGGAGCTGTACCAGGACGTGGATGTAGTCCGGAAGGCAAAGATCGGTCAGACTGCACTGGCTCGGCCACATCGAGCGCATGGACAACAATGTTCCAGCTTAGCTTCGAGCCTCTTGGTTCGAGAAGGAGAAGAAGACCGAATCTCCGGTGTAAAGACCAAGTAATCGCGGATGCAAGACAGCTTGGTCATGATGACTGGTAGCAGCGTGCCCAGGACCGTCCGGAATGGAGAGCACCTCAGGCTCGGGCCCTGCATAGGTCGTCAGCCTGATAAGTAAGTAAATATGTTTCTACTGAAATTATCGCAGAGCCCTTTCGTAAACTACATTTTTTCTTTTGTTCTAAATAAACAGAATTAATAGCTTAACTACACATGACCATGTTACACATACTGACTGGATATTCAAAGTCAATTCCTCACAATTCCAATGCTTATCCCTGCGCCTTGTTTATTGTCATAGCAAGCGCAAGACGTGAAAATTGCAAACTTTTGAAGTCAAACAAAAGAAAACAATATGCAGTTTAGTTAAGCAGAGTAAGTTTTGTAAAATATCCCTACTGGTCCGCCTGTTGGGTTCGCCGATCGGCATTATTCATTTATTGTCAAGAAAAATGGAAAAACAAAAAATATTACTTATAATAGAGAGAATTCAAACTATCATGTGTTATGTTTTTATTTTGCATGATGAAACGTGATGAAACGTTTTTGGTTTTTCGAACTTTTACGTAAATAGAAAAGTGCGCCCGGCTTCCCTGGTCTAAAACACCCAACATATATTGGACCATGAGAAAACACCGGAAACTCTAAATCTGTACCACAAATTTTCAAGGACTGACCTTGTAATAATGGCAAAATCAAGGCGAATTGGAATTTCCTTTTTTTTGTTACTTGGGTTGGTGAAAATCTTGAAACAAGACACTATGTGACCCGTGTCCACATTACTGACTAAAAACACCATTCCGTTTTGGTTTTTCTTTACTACATCTAAGTTTCCTTATCTAGTAGCTTACATTTGAGGATATTTTCGCGAGTAGCAAAATCACCTGACCATCGTTAGGTTAGCAAAATCGGGCGGTCTCGTACCCTGGAGTCGACGTACTTAACGTCTCATGTCCAAAGTTTGGAGGATGGCATTGTTACAATAACCACGAAATCTGATTCTTAGCTTTCGAGCGGAGTTTGTTATTTCTTCGTCGGTACGGTAGTTATAGGTCCCTTGTATAAGTTAATGCAAAAATTGGGACAACAGATAAGATGCATCAGCAGATTCCCATCGCGAGGCAGTACATCGAGCCATCGTCATATTCCACACACGAGGCGGCATATCCAGCCAACAAACCGTGGGAAGCTCACGTTACACCGGTGGAGCAACGACGGGAAGTGTCCGGTTAGTTAGTTAGCCTTAAGTTAGTTATCAACGAAAGTAAGAATAACAGATAAAGCCTAAGGCTTCATCGCTCTGGCTTAACAGCTAACTTAAATTTTTTTAAATTATATGTTAGCTTTATAAATAAATAAATAAATAAATAAATAAATAAGAATAACAGATGTACTTAGTTAGAATCGAACAGGCAAGAAATAAAGTTATTTTTTTTACCTAAAAAACCCGGATAATTATTCAACTTATATCACAATTCCTGAGATACCAGGGAGCTTTGGCAATAGCACTTATAATTTTATTTTGAAAGGACTGAATAAATCCTCTGTTATTTGCTTTGGAACAACCCCATAGTTGTATGCCGTAAGTCCATATAGGCTTCAGTACTCGCTTGTATAATAGCAGTTTGTTGTACATGCTTAACTGCTTAACTTGGAGTGTCTTCCAAGTAACCAGTACATTTCCCTACACCGGTGTTCGAGCTCATCCCGTTTCTTTTTCACGTGGGCCTCGAGGTGTCATCCCAAAATATTTTGCTTCATTAGCGTACGGTATTTGTACAGAATTAATGAAAACTGGTAGATTTTCAATATTTCTGTAGGTAAAATTTATGTGCGTTGATTTGGTCTCATTGGGAGCAATGCGCCAGCGTTCTGACCATTCCGTTATTTTGTCCAGAGCTCTTTGCAGTTTTTCAGTTGAGGACTCAACTGAACTTCTCGTTGCCAGGATCGCTGTGACATCCGCAAATGTAGCCACAAGTGTACCTTCAGTTTGAGGTAGGTCTCTAGTGTACAACAGGTACAATGTAGGGCCAAGGACACTCCCTTGAGGGACTCCTGCTCGGATCTCTTTAAGATCGGAGTATTCAGTTCCGTGTTTAACTCTAAATATCCTGTTATCGAGATAAGATTCTAGTATCTTATACAAGCATGTCGGTAGAAGCCTAAGTTTGTATTTTAGGCCTTCATGCTAGACTTTGTCGAAGGCCTGGGCAACGTCAAGTAGGGCGGTGGAGCAGATCTTTTTCTCCTCTAATGCTCCTTAAATTTCATTCGTTATTCTGTATACCTGATCAATTGACGAGTGTTTCGCTCGAAACCCGAACTGATGGTCAGGATTTAGTTGCTTCTCTTCGATAAATTTTTGAACGCCTTTTAATAAGAGTTTTTCAAACATTTTGGATATCATTGGTGAAAGCGATATGGGTCTGTACGACTTTTTGTTGTTCAACGGTTTGCCCGGTCTTGGAACCATTTTCACTTGGAATTGGAAATTGAAGACGATTAAAATCAGACAATTCTGGTGGGATCATCGGAATACGCGGAATCACTACACCTACCCTTTAAATTTTTCTTTTAAAATCGGTACTTCAATAAGATTATTCAGGACCTTATTGACTGCTATCCTTGTTCCGTTGCACAATCAAAGCTGATTTACATTCCGAAAAAGAATAGTGATGTAACCTTTAATTGCAATCGATGAGACGGCAGTCCAGACTCCAGGCAAATCCAAGGAATCCACAAATTCTGTTGGATAATTTTGAAAAAACACTTGTAAATCAAAGCAAATTCGAATCGCTTTTTCAAAAACTTGTGACATACAGAAAGCGTTGCCGAAAGTACTCCTATCGGAGTATTGTACTACTCTCGACACCTCCGTACTCCCGTACTCCTCCTTTCGCGCCCGTACTACTATTTTGTTAAAAGGCTTTAGAAATCCTACACATGCAACAAGGTGTAATCCCATCCTTAAAAAATCTTTTTCACATTAAATTTAGTGTGAATTCGGCCGCACCTATATTTCAAACTGTCGTCAAAAAGGGAATGCCCCACTTTCTTGATTGTCGTTGGCTTTATGTCATTCATCTTCTTCTTCTTCTTCTTTATTTGGCGCTACAGTCCGGGGTGGACCTGGGCCTCAACCAACAAGCCTCTCCAGCTAGCACAGTCTCTGGCTAGCTGTCTCCAGTGTCGCACGCCAAGTTGGTTGAGGTCCTTCTCCACCTGGGTGCGCCATCGGTTCCATGGGCGTTCTCTGTTGCGTTGTCCCACGGGTTCGGAGTCGAAGACTCTCCGGGCCGGAGCTGAGTTGTCCATATGCTCTACATGGCCTAGCCATCTTAGGCGTTGGATCCGAAGACGCCTGACTAGACTCATGTCGCTGTACAGCCCGTACAGTTCGTGGTTGAATCTTCTCCTCCAGAAACTGTCAACGCAAACAGGACCAGGACTAAAAACACACTCTCTATATTCTACTTAGTTCTTTAGTGGATACTTCACGACACTTAAAAAACAAAGGTATGTCCTTTTTCCCCCAACATTCTGTCCTTTCCCTTAACTCTTTCTACCTGTCACCCTTTGATAGAACTGTCAAATCAGATAACAATGTTGCCAGTTTTAAATTCTCCGCATCTAAATCATCACACCGTCTACATTCTACTTTGTTTTTTCTTACTCTACTTCTTCCCCTTAAAAAACCAAGGTATGTCCTTTTCTCCCCAACATTCTGTCCTTTCCCTTAACTCTTTCTACCTGTCACCCTTTGATAGAGGCCATCAAAGTGCATGAGAAGTAGAATAATTATCTTCTCGAATTCCAACACCAGTTGGTCGATTGAATTGCTCAGGCGATCTTTTTTGTTTTTGTTTGAAGAACACATTAGGAACACTTGACTTTTTCTTTGTCAATACTTGAGTCACTAGAACTAGCATCTGTCATCATCGTTGACACCTTCAATCGCGTATCATAAAAATTCATGATGACAGTTACTTTGCATTGAATCGCACATTTTTATGGATGCCATAAATCATAAGACACCCCAACACTCCAAACCTGTAGGCGTGACCTGGTATCTAACCCAAATCACATTCTGTAACCCCAAACTAACGTGGGGCACACATGAGTTGCTGGTCAAATTTGTACAATTAACCAATTTGTCACTGACAGCTGTCAAAAGCTATGTTTTGCTGCCCAAAAATGTCTCAATTGAATCCAATTCATCTCATTCCCCAAATAACAGATAATAACTGCAAATTATGTGATGACATTTAATTGACATAACAAGCGTCACGTTGACATGACACTCCGATCACTGGCGCTGGCGCCGCCCCAAAAGAAAGCCATCCCATAAGAAAACAAACAGTTTGATTTAGTTTTTAGATTCACATCGTTTTGTATTTTGAGTCTTTTTTTTCTTTGACAACTACTTAACAGCCACATGCACAGTGCAGTATAAATAAGAGGTACATAATAAACAAATAAATAAATAAAAGCTATTTACACAAAGTCAGCTCGGTTCGGCAGAACAGGGACCTCTGGCCAACGTCTAACAACTAATAGTACAATTTGAACGGATTTATCACAAATTAAGTAAGCACTTGGGCAGGAGGACTCAGAAGACTGGCAGTGGTCCGATGTATCGGCGATAGACGTCCTGTGGATCGTTGATGACGGCCGCTGGTGCAGCAGCAGCGGCGGCGGCTGCGGCCAGAGCTGCTGTGTTCTGGTACTGACTGTGGAATGACTGCTGCTGCAGCTGGAGAAACCGGTGATGGGAGTACATGAGGGGGTTGAATTGGTGCGACCCCGCATTGTAAAGCGATGACGGGGACATCATGTGATGCGCGGAGCTTGGAGACATGAACATGGAGTTTGGCAGTTCAGGTGTTGTGTGCCCCATCGCGGGTGATGTGGAAGCCGACGGCAAAGCGGGCGACGACAGATCGAGGGTCGACATGAGGTGATCGGAAAGTTCCGCGCTGTTTGAACTGCATTCACTGCTGTGGGTGCTGCTCCTGTCCGGTCCGATTAAGCTTTCGATGTCAAAGGGCCGCTTCGGCCTGGTGACTTGCACGACGGGATCGGCTGGGGTTAGCGGCGGTTCGGGAGATGTCGACACTAAGTCCAGCTCGGGCGAGGGAGACCTTGCCATCGGGCACATTGGTGGGCTGTTCATTGACTGTTGGATGTTGTACATCGTCTGGGGCGAGTGTCCCGTCATTACCGCCGGCGAATAGTCCCAGACTTGGGGAACTGGCTGTGGTTGCTGCTGCATCGCAAAACAACGGTTGAAGTGAGCGATTGCGTTGAGCTCGCCGTTGAGGATTTCCTTCTCGAACTTCTGCACGCGGAAGCGCTTCCTGCGGCGGAGCAGGCTGCCGTTCTCGAACATGTCGAATGCCTTGGGGTGCAGTGTCCAGTAGGATCCCTTGCCGGCTTTGTTCGAGCTCCTGGGGATCTTGATGAAGCAGTCGTTGAAGCTCAGGTTGTGCCGCAGCGAATTCTGCCACTTCTGCGTGTTCTTCTGATAGTACGGGAACTTATCCATGATGAACTTGTAGATCTCGCTCAATGGCAGCATTTTCTGGGGCGCACTCCAGATGGCCATGGCTGTCAGGGAAATGTACGAGAACGGTGGTTTCTGGTCACCGTACGACTCTTTCAATGGTCTAGGCATGTTTACACTAATTAACAACAAACAGACAAACTATGTACGAACTGCACTGATTCTGTGTTTCTTTGTTTTTCTTCTACTTTTGCTTTTATTCACACACACTTCACACGAAAATGTTATTTTGAGTTCTTTTCTTTTCATAAACAGAATTTGCTTTCTTGAATTCTCTCAATCTCATGAGCGACGTGCGCACGCGACGATACGAACTTGCTGACTGACTGGATTCCGGTTGTGCGGTTGTAGGTATATGTATGCGCGGAGCGGAGGCGATGGCACAAACATTGTGTGTTTGGCGGCATTCTGCTGCGCTACCCCAGGGGGTAATTTTGTCTCTGATTTCCTCTGTCGAGTGCATCGACCAAGGCTGGCTGGTGTGTGCGAGAGCGAGAGAGCGGAGTCCGTTCATTCGGGGATGCGCCAATGGAGGCGGAGTTTGTGTGAAGCAGGACACGTCATTGGTGAGGTTTGTGCGCGTGTGTGCTGCGGCAAGCACGGGAGGAAATGAGACGGAATGTGGTTTTGTGGAGTGTGTGTGCGTGAGAGGTGGTGAATTCAGTTCGAGGGGAGAGGGGAAATTAATCGCTTGTTAGCGGCAGGTAAACATTTCGGTGAAACTTCATGTTGGATTTAGTTTGTGCAAACAATTAAATTTAAATATTTCAAATGTTTGATTTTGATTTGATAAGGGATACAAGGAAATGTGCTGCGATTGAAGGCAGGGACTTTGCTCGAATTTCCTTGGCAGGAGGGAATCCTACAGTCAAACCAGGAGGCTGTTTTTTTGTTTTTAATTAATTTTTATTTATCAATTCAAAACGTATACGCTTACGTACTAGACAAAAATACTTAAACTAGTTCGACGAACTATGGTTCTCAGAATCAGGAGGCATCCTTGCAGAAATGCATTAACAGAAAGTGATTTCAGTTTTTTAGGTTAGAGACGTTAAAATGACAAAAAAACAAGAGGCGATGGAATCATCAGATCAATCAATAAATCTATCTTAAATTAATATTCCTTGGGGTCAAATGCATGGAATGTGGATAAGGGCAGTGTATCAAAATGAGGATATTTCAGACGAATCTAAAGAGCAAATAGTGCAGTAGGTTCGTTCTCGATAAGCGCAGCTCTCGATACACGCAACTCCTCGATTTTCGAAACACCTAAATTCAATTGTTTATTTTTTTTTAAATGTTGTTTTTATTATTACATATGATATTCGTTTACAATGGTTTACCTGCAAAGCTAAATGCTTATCTGCAGGTGGTTGTAAATACATTGTGATAGGTTTTCAAGTGACTTTACATTCTTTAGTTTTGAGTTTACATTAATTTAAATTTAAAGTAAATTTTAACCTTATTTCAGTGAGTTTAATACGTACGAATTAAAAATCTAAGCTACGTAATGAGATTGCAATAAAAATCTTTTTAACCCTTTTTTCCTTTTTTTGAAGTTTGGAATGACTTTTAAAAACTGTGGCATAATTTGGGGTCAGTGCATCGTAGTTCACGGTCTCCATACAAGTTAAAAGCTTCCGGAACTTCAAGCATCCCTTGGGCTCGTCTTCTTGTGTTTAGCGAGTGACTTAAGGGTTGCTGACATCGTGGGTCACTCACGTAGTGCAGCAGTGTTGTCATCTGGAAGATTGCTTTGACATCTAGAACTTGAAAAAAGTCTAACAATTTTTACAAGACGATGCTGTAGGTTCGATATCTTGTCCATGTGAGATTTTGCTGCGTTTCCCCAGGCCAGAATGCCATATCTAATGCGCGACTCTGCTAACGAGTAATACACCTGTCTTAGTACTTCTACGTTTGTGTAACGTTTAAGGTACGTCATAGCAAGGATGGCGCCCTTGAGTTGTAGGCGCAGGACATTGATGTGCTCACGCCAAAGACCAACTCGTCGATGGTGACTCCTAAGTATTTAATACTTCTGAGTACCTCAATAGCGTTGGTATTTCTTGTTAGCGAACAGCGGTCATTCCGATGGAATATTTGAATCTCTTCAGTTGGTTTTGACGGAGTGCGAATGTGCATCACCTTTGTTTTAGAAGTATTTATGATTGAATTCGTCTTGCATTATCTCCACAGCTGAATTCAAGTGTTTTACCACGATTGCTATGTCGTCGTCGTCGGCAGTACTTTTTTTTTCAATAGTCTCAATAATTCGTTTGTGAATAGAATAAATAAAATGGGACTTAAGTTGGAGCCTTGTGGCATACCGTATTCACATTCTTTGTCATTGCTCAGTGTGTCTGAAACCTTGACTTGGATTGTTCAGATCAGTCAAATAGCTTTTGAGCCAGTTTGCCAAAACTCCTCTCAACCCCATTCTGCTGAGACTTTCCACAAGTTTTACATGTGTCAGGGTATCGAATGCCTTGCTAAAATCGATAAATAGCACAATTATGTGATGGTTTTTCTTAAGTCCTGCATTGACCGCATTTGTAAACTCCCCCCAGCAGTGATTGTGTACTCTTGCCTTTTTGGAAGCCGTACTGATTTGGGTGTAGCACTTTGTGTTTCGAAATAAAACAATTAACCCGATTTACAAGTACTTCTTCCAGGCATTTTTCAACAGCCGGCACTATTGCAATCGGCCTATAATTTGCTGTTTCGTTTGTAAATTGGGCGAATTATCGCCTTCTTCATCAGCTTTGGCACATGACATTGAAACATAATACAATTTATTATTTTGGTGATAACTGGAGTGACACATATGGCATTCAATTTGAGATCAATTGGTCTAATATTAGACCTTTTTCTCTTAATTCACTCAGTATCTTATATACTTCCGGTTCAGTTGCTTCCTCTAAATATATGCCTTGTTGAAGTTGACTGCTCACATGGTTCGATGTCTTTGTGTCACAAGCATGGACGATGTTTGCGGCTTGATTGGAAAATTGATTTGTGAGTTTCTCCACAATGTCTTTCAAGCCAACAGCAGTATCTGGAAAATTTTTTATGATCATTTGATGATTAATTGAACGCTTCTTTCTGCCAAGAAGTTCATTAACGACACCCCATGTTTTTTCTTGGGTCATTTTTAGCATTTACGAATTTTTGCTTGTAATAATTGGCTTTCATCAGTTCGATGTTCTTATTCACTGTGTTCCTATACTTCTTGTACTGGCTTTCATACGTTTTACACCTCGGGCTATTTTTCCACTTCCTATATCATTATTGACGCAGTAATCGCAACATTTTAAATACAATGAAAGCTCCCAAAGACGGTCAGCGACGCTGGCGGCGCTTTTATCCGCTAAGGGACTTTTCCGTTCACGGGAATGTATGGAACTTTAAATCAAGATCCACTGTCATCAGAAATTGTCCGCTCAAGGGGATTGCGCGCCAAAGAAAGTAAGGAGCCTTCACTGTAGACAGAACCTCGATAATTGCCGCCCCAGTTTCTGTTAGTTGCGATAGTCAAGAATGCACTGTAACTACGTCAAATCAAAAATGTGGACTTTGACAGTTAAAGAGGAATCTACTGTGGACTCTACCGAAGTCAAATTGTCACGGGATACCATCATTTGTTCGAGTTTGAGTTAGAAAGAGGTTTTTGTATGGAAAATTGAGGGAAATGTATGACGATTTAGAGAGAGTTTCGACTTAGGGAGAGCGCACTGTATTTCTCTGCAGCTAAAGTGAAAAAAGATCGCATTTAATTTATTCCAAATCAGACTCGACTCACGTCTCTCGGACCTCAGATTCAGGGGCCATCGAGTAAACAAGAAGCACAGGGATGCTGGGTACATTAACGATGTCCTGTTTACTAGGATAAGATTAAGTTTTAGCTTAGAGTGCCCACCGAGGGTCAGTATGTTATTTATAAAGTAATACTGTTTGTCAAACTACAAATTATGCCTGAAACAGAATAGTGAATTTGCGCTGGCGTTGGCTTTCAACACACATAATTCAATGGTCAAGCACAAAATACAGCGTCGACCTGCGTCAGTGAATAATGAGAGAGATTGAGAGGATCGTAATAAAACGTAAAACGTAGTCCATCGCAAGTCATTATTCAACATGTTGGATATTTTTTGACAGAGGGGTGCGCTGTGAGAGAGATTTTCTTCCAAATTGAGAGTATTTTGTGTCAACTGTCATTTAAGAAACGAAAAGAGCTGATTAAAAATAATTTGACGACAAAATTCATTTCAAATGAGTGTATACAGAAAGGTGGCAATATTTTCCATCTAGAAGATGAGAGAGAGAACAGCTGATAAATTGAGTATTTATTTCAACGCAGTGCGTCATCGTAACATAAAGTCGGCTGCCGCAGCGCACTATTGTGTTTCAGGCATTATTGTCTAGTACGTAAGTATGTCATGACTTTTGAAATAAAAAAGAATTAAAAAAAGCGAAGTCCTGTTTGATGTTATCAAAGCAGGGAAATTTGTCTTTCTGAACGCATTAGTGGTTTCCGTGATCGTTCTTTTCCCCCTAAAGTATTGCATCCTAAAGCATTGTCTGAGGTTAGGTTGGGTTAGCGGGTTGACGCGGCAGGGCTGCGCCACACTGAGGTCCTATTGGACCCATTTTAATGCCCATGGGGCTGAAACCCTTCCTATCGTCCTATTCGCCGGATGATGAAAAACTTCCTGACTTAAAGGTTGTTGGTTATCGTCCTCCTCCATCCAGACGTCCAGAGATCGTAATAAACCTGCAAAGAGATTTTAGTGGGATATCTGATATGTCATGGAGGTCATGGAAGAAAAATTCTCCCAGGGTTCTTTGTCTCAATTTGTATAGATTGGGGCATTGACAAAGATAGTGGGATGTATCCGTAATCTCCTCTTCGTCCCCGCAGCCTCTGCAAATGGTGTCATGGGGCAGTTTTATGAAGTACTACATCAAATATACGAAATATCAAAATTCTTAAGAACCACTGAGTGGATAGAACAACCATCAGTTGGGAACCGCATTACAAGAAGGAATAGCAATGTGGTCTAAGAAGTCTTTAAGCAGAATGGACCAAGAAGATCCTAGGGTCTACAGGGCACGTGCATCGGAATGCGTAACAATAATAATGACATGGGTGAAGCTGCAGCCCGTAGAGGGCTGGGGCCTAACTTCCAAAGCAACCACTCGTGTTGTGCGTGTTTTTTTTTTTCTTGTTTTTTTTTTTATTGTTTTCACAAAAGTGGATGAGACTTCAATTTTATGCCGACTCCGAATGGCGAAGTTTGAGAAGCTTTTTCTAGACATTTATTACTCATTGAACATTGTTCGTGACTAGACAGAGAGGTGGGGCCATGGAAAATGATTTTGGTTGTACCGGGAATCGAACCCAGGCAGCGGGGTTCAATTGCGTATCGAAATTAACTTCTTTAGGTCAATAGGCACTTGCCTCAACTTATTTAACTTTCACTTCGCGAATTAAGACTAAGTAGGTCACTTTTTGTTAGTGACTCCAAAGGGGTGGAGCCATGAATTGTTTAAGGTGGTAAATTCGGGTATGGAACCTGGCACCCTCTGCGTAGGAGTCGACGCGCTTACCCACTATCCCACGGCGACCACAAGCTTACTTAAGCCAGCTAATTATCACCGAAAGCCAACTTAGTGCATATTGAAGATACGCATTCCTATTTCGAATTGCAAAACAGCAACACCCATAAGTGGACTACAGTCTGCAGTCAGCCTCTAGAAACTGATCTTGTATCGAGAAACGACATGGATTTCATAGCGAAGAAGTATTTAATATACCTTTGCCGCGGTCCCAGTTCTTAAAGCGAAGCAGGCTGCCGTTCTCGAACATGTCGAATACCTTAAGGTGCAGTGTTCAGTAGGATCCCTTGCCGGCTTTGTTCAAGCTCCTGGGGATCTTGATGAAGCAGTCGTTGAAGCTCAGGTTCTTAAAGCCAAGAGGCTGGTCTCCTCATTGCAGTCCTTTGGAAATTTCGATTTCATCAGCATTTACTAGCACAAACGTCCCAGCGATGTCAACATCACGATGAATGTGATTGGTGTTGCTTGAAGAACGCCAAATAACGTCGAATTTCCATGTTCTGTCGTATTTTACTTTGCTAAAGTGAAATGAAATCGAATTCAAAAAGAAGGCAATAGAATTTACAAAAGCCAACCGTACTTGTTGTGGATATAAGCGCTTGCGAAGCTTGGAGGAGAGCTAAGTCTTCAAGCTTTCTTGGCAATAAAGAAAAAATAATTTAATACGTCTCGGACAGAACAAAAATGTACGATTGTACAGGCCGAAAGGCAATTAGAGTAGTAGACTAGATTAGCTTAGAGTACCCGCATAGGGTCAGCAAGTTAGTTATAAGTTCAAAAGAATTGTTAGATTTTGTCTAGGATTAAGTTAGATATAAGATTGGAGCAAATAAAAATCTTACTATGAGCGGAGCAACGAAGCTACGGGACTTGCCGCCTTCAAAGAGGGAGTTTAAGTCTTTCCTTGATCCCCCGAAGCTCGAAGCGCGTAGCGGGGTACCAGGGTATTGTCATTTCTACACTCTACATCTCAATTTCTTTATAAATCTTTATAAAAGTGAAATAAGACCGCTTTAGGCAGCTTTACTTCACCTTGGCAAAGTCAAATACGACCGAACATGGAAATTCGCTTTCATAAAGTGAAATGACACCGAATTCTGAATCTCGGCTTTATTTCGCTCGCCGTTATATCACGGCACAATTTTTGGTGACCTCTTAAAAAGAAAAAAAAAATCCCATATGAACTTAAAAAACAGACAGATTCGCAATCAGAATCAGATCAAGAAGTAGCTACAGCTCATACAGCAGCAGAAAGCCATTTAGCAGTTCAGTGAAAACGTATTGAAAAGTAAAAAAAAATAATATAAAGGTTTTAACATTTCCAAGGAAACAAGGGAATTATCAAACGATCGTAAGTGATTTTATGTCCTTCTGAATTTCCGATCATGTAGGATTCAAGAAGTTCGATTTTGCCTTTAACAAAAAGTATGAATTGCCTTATTGATCGGTTTTTAAGACGGTACTGTTTTTTCTATAGGGGCGGTCGTGGCGTTGTGCGTCGACCCCCTCGAGTCACTGAACCCCAAAATAGGTCCCCATATTATTAATAAATTCTCCATTGTGCAAGGAGATAAATGATAAATTAATAAACTGACATTTGGTTAAGTCTGGACATTCGCGCAATCACTTGTCATTTTATTCACACAGGAGAACTGAAATCGCATTTGTTGCAGGAATTGAAGCCATCATAGCCCTGATTCTGAATGAAATATTAAATCTTTTATTACGTATACACTGTACACACATGCGGAGTTTGAAATTCGTGAAAGGTTATGACAATGGTGACAAGGCTCGAAACACAATAAAACGGAGAACATTCGACATTTACCCTGATTTTCTCATAAACTTAACCTTTCTTCAAACCTATCGGTACTATCGGAGGTGGAAACTTCTTCTTCTTCTTCTTTATGTGGCGCCACAGTCCGGGGTGGACCTGGGTCTCAACCAACGATCCTCTCCAACTAGCATGGTCTCTGGCTAGCTGTCTCCAGTGTAGCACGCCAAGTTGGTTGAGGTCCTTCTCCACCTGGCTGCGCCACCTTAAACGCGGGCGTCGTCTGTTGCGTTGTCCCACGGTTTCGGAGTCGAAGACTCTTCGGGCCAGAGCTGAGTTGTCCATATGCTCTACATGACCTAGCCAACTTAGGCGTTGGATAGGAGGTGGAAACTGTCGATTTTTAAGCAACACTATGTTGATCCATATTTTATGAGTACCGAACAATTCAGAGTCGGTTATAGCTTGTGACCACAGTTTAAGCATTTGGACAGATTTGAAATACCCAAGTTAACTTCTAAAAAGATCTCCGAATACTTAACGTTTCCTACTTGATGGTGACTTCTGGGAGAGGTCCGATATATTAGGTCCTTGGAACAGCCATGCATAGAAGTAATTAGCTAGATGGTTTTCATAGGCTCCTGTCCATGCATCTTCCACAGCTTCGTTGAGCTGACCTAAATTGTTTCACTGGTTCCGGTTTATTCGCCTGTCCACTATCTGACACAGGTTCTCTAAGGAGATAAGGTCTAGAGACTGCGCAGGCCAATCTAGAACCTTGATTTTCTTGGTATCAAACCAGGTTTTGACTAGGTAAGGTTAGGTACGGGGAGCTGCTAGTGACTTCACCAGCACACTTAGACCAAATTGGCCCATTGTGATACCCACAGTCAGACCACTACCACTGATTGACCAGCCCAGTGATAGTGCCGTTAATTTGATCCCAACAACAAATGGTGACTGGACCAGATTTGAAAACGAGATAAAAGCGTATTAACTTTGCTTTCATTGGGATTCGAACCGGGGACTCCTCCAACCAGGAGCAGGCACTCAACCAACTGCGTCATCCAGACGAATCAGTTAGTAGTAGTCGTATAAATTTGTGACTAACTAGATGATGTGTTTCGGATCATTGTCCTGTTGGAACCTCCATATCTTTGGCATCTCGATACTGTAGGTACTGGAGTTTGGAATATCAAAAGCGTTCTCCAGGTAGTTCTTATTTCTTTTCCTGTTCAGTGTATTTGCAATTATTTTTGAAAACAGTGGCTATAATCTGGTCTTCATTGAGATCTTCTCTTGTGTCACATTGTGAATCCACTCCTGAGTTTGACTTTTGTGAATGTTTGTAGATTTTTGAAGATTTCATGCTTGTCGTTGGGTTCCTCATTTTCAATCTGTCATCAATTCTGGCCAAATTCCCCGACTCTGACCACGCTTAAGCTGACCGGAGGGAGGGATTAGTCAAGGGCATACGATGGGTCCCAAAGCAGAACCTTGATAATCGCCTGAATTGATAACTTCTTTCGAACTCCAACTAAGAAGGTATATCGAACTTACAAATTCTGTTTTCGATTTCTCAGAATCAGAACCGATAGATTTTCCACTCAAATCATTGCTTAGCTTTTAAAAAATAGCGTGTAGTTATTTCTGTTGATTAACAAGATCGTGCATGCGATTCCATAGGTAGGCGACCACTTGACAGACCCAGGATAATTTCCATTAACTCGCCTGGTAACCCTTGGGCACAGCCCCTGATGAGTTGGAGTCGATGGCGGAGGAAAGAGTTGCCAGGAGATACCACGTTCTTGGTTTGCCCCCGTGACCCCTTTAGTGGATCATGCGAGTCAGAAGATGATGAACAACATCGCGTCGCCTGACAATCTAAACAAATCGACTAAGTCTCTGTTTAACAACGAGAGTGTTTTGCCTCAACGACCATAGCAATGGTTCACGTATCTCAACTGAAAGAAGTCGATGAGGTCGGGTCTTGTACCGATTCACCAATGAGTTTAGGAAAATTGCCTTACCACTTGTCCGGGGCTAGCTGCAATTCAACGCTCTGGGTTAGCTCTGGGTGAGCATTTATTTATTGTTCCGTTCAACAAAAATGATTGCTGACTAAACATTAAATTAAAACTACATTTGGACGTAATCTACGGACTATGAGAGAGGCAAAACAAAGATATGCTAATCGACAATCCTGAACATTGAGTGAGTTTACTTAAGGGTCGAATTTCAGCTGTGCAAACATATTGCCATTGCTGTACTTCCTTGTTCCGTTATGAATCATCAAGGTGAACTTTATCTCGGTAAACATACGATTCGTTGTCGTCTCTCTCTCTCTCTCTTGAACAGTCTCCTTATTCAAAGTCCACTACATGCAGGTTGTTAAGGGGCACTGTCCAATGGGTTAGCATTCTTGTAAGCAACATCCCAGTGGTTAGTTAATGAAACTATAAAGCAGCTCCTCTTCTTTTCCCCGGCATGAATTAGAAGGCTCTGCAGTTCCTTTAATTCAGCTCTTCCTTCTCATCAATCTAGGTTTACAAATGGCAACACAAAATCGAGTGCTACCCCAAACCTAACATTTGTAACACAATTATAACATTCACAACTAATGTCCGAGGGATCTGATAGCGAACAAAAAACACGGGTTTATTCCGCAATAAATTTACCAAGTGTCATTCGGTTTTATGGTACCGGGCTCGTCTGAAGAATTTGGGGACCATATAAATTGCTCGTAATTGCCGAAGAAAACACAGACATTTTGCAATTGTGCAACGACCATTTATTGATGGTCAAATTGTAATTGAGTCCGCGGAAATCGGTTTTTCCTTGAAGGTACAGTCTTGCCCTGTTTCATGCTGCAGCTGTCATCATCTTTTCGAGTTCTTCACAATTCAATAATTTAATGCAGTCATTACACTCGTAAAACTCATTTAACATTCAATTCTAGATCGACTTGGTGTGGCTTATGGTTGTCTCCCAGATTTACCTTACTGAAAATCATTTTTTAACATGTTCACCCGTATTTTCTTAGTCGTGTCACATATCACTGTGACAAATTTGTATGCAATCAGTCACTTAAATGTCAAATAAACTGACTAAGACAGTTCACAAGTGTCACAGGGATTATCTCTGAAATCGACATTAACTATCTCGAAATGAAGGAAATATTTCTATGAGTCCTCTAGCACGCAGTGAGATACCTTACCCACCTAATATTTCATTTATGTAATTTCCAACACATAAATATTTTATAAAAGAAAGTATGTACACACATGAATTCAGAATTTGTCCTCAACCATACAATTTCTGTAACAACATTTGTAGATAAGGCGCAGCTTCAGCGACCCTTATCTCCAAATTGTGTGTTATATATATAGTAATTGTCAGTTCCTGGATTATTTGTACAATCCCAAAATGTGGTTGCAACTGCATAAAAAATAATTTTTGGGTATATTCCTGATCATATCGAGGCCCAATTTATACGAGAGAGATATGCATTGGGTTAGGGCACGCGTCCTCTTTTTGGAGGACCTTGTCTTAACCTCTAACAAGTAATTGTAATTTTGAAAATAAAGAAAATTATCAAACTCCGAGTTCAAAAGAAAGGCAGATAGAAATCGGAAAATGAAACAGATTTATTTTGACTCCCATCTGTCAACTCTGCAACTCTAGAGGGATAAGTCTCCTAAACAAGATCTTCTCTGCCGTTTTGTGTACTCGCCTGAAGCCGGTAGGTCCTTATCAGTGCGGTTTCAGGCCAGGGAAGTCCACCATCGACCAAATCTTCACACTACTGCAGATCCTGGAAAAAACCCAAGAAATGCAGATAGACACCCACCACCTATTCGTCGATTTCAAGGCCGCATATGACAGCGTGCATAGGGACGAGCTATACAACGCCATGTCTACTTTTGACATTCCTACCAAACTCGTCAGGTTGTGCAGGATGACGATGGAGAACCCTCGCTGCTCCCCCCAGGTCGGTAACGAACTCACCGAGACCTTCAATGTCAAAAAAGGATTTAGACAAGGCGACGCGCTGTCATGTGACCTTCTCAACATTATTCTTGAGAAGATCGTACAAGACTTACAAGCCATCTCTAGAGGCACGATCTTCCAGAAGTCCGTACAACTGCTAGCATACGCGGATGACATTGACGTGATTGGCAGAACACAGCGAGCCGTCAATTAGGCGTTTGCTGGCATTGAAGCTGGGGCGGCCAACGGTGAACGAGGGCAAAACGAAGTATATACTGTCATCGAGAAAGGACACACAACATCGACGACTTGGACAGAGCGTCACAGTGGGCAGCTATATCTTCGAGGAAGTCAAGGGCTTCGTCTACAAACCGTTTAATCAGTACCGAGATCAAATGCAGAGTAACTCTTGCCAATCGCCGTTTCTATGGGCTCAAGAGGCAACTGAGTAGTTGAGCCATCTCTCGAAGGACCAAGCTGACTTTATACAAGACCTTGATCATCCCAGTCCTGCTGTACGGCGCGGAGGCATGGACAATCTCAAAAGCGGATGAGGAAGTCCTTGGCCTCTTCGAGAGAAAAGCTCTGCGTGCGATCTTTGGTCCTGTTTGCGTTGACGGTTTCTGGAGGAGAAGATTCAACCACGAACTGTACGGGCTATACAGCGGTATGAGCCTAGTGAGGCGTCTACGGATTCAACGCCTAAGATGGTTAGGCCATGTAGAGCATATGGACAACTCAGCTCCAGCCCGAATAGTATTCGACTCGCGACAGCGTTTAACGTGGCGCACCCAGGTGGAGAAGGACCTCAACCAACTTGGCGTCCGACACTGGAGACAGCTAGCCAGAGACCGTGCCAGCTGGAGAGGCTTGTTGGTTGAGGCCCAGGTCCACCCCGGACTGTAGCGCCAAATAAAGACGAAGATGTGTCAAGTCTCTAAATGTCAAACTGCTTTTTCGTTTGAGTTCATGGACTTAGTTTCTATTTATTAATTTTAAGGTAGATGATGTCCTACAAGGTCCGAGATTTTAAAACTTCTTGTCCTAGGCTAGCTTAGACAATCATGGCAACCCAGCATTGGGCAATTGGTCCATAACAGTCTTAAATATACGTCCTTTATAAGTTTTTTATTAGGTACCCAAGTTATGAGCTCATGTCCCACTAAGGGCAATACCCTGAAAAATCTTTCATATGCTTCTCCCATTTCCAAGACATTTAGAATCACGACGATGATCCTCGTATGCCATATCTTGTGTTGAAGAAAATGTTAAGAAAATAAAAGTAAGTGGGTAACTGGTATGTCTCGAATCCCAAAATGTTCAAAGAGATCATAACAATCATAGTTCCGTAAATCGGAAAAAAGTTCCCTTGTGCGGATCACCGAACCTTGCGTTATCCTTGTTTCTTATCTTATCTCCTTTTGAACTCAACCGTTTCACCACAGCAACATCCGCCAACAGAAAGTTTCTCCGATAAGCAATTCATTCATCAATTTTATGAGTTGCAGTACTCGACCATCGACCTAGATTTATGACGCGCAAAGGTTTCCTGTTCAATAACTCCGAAATATGTGTTC
This sequence comes from Eristalis intricaria, assembly GCA_964034865.1. Classification (NCBI taxonomy): domain Eukaryota; kingdom Metazoa; phylum Arthropoda; class Insecta; order Diptera; family Syrphidae; genus Eristalis; species Eristalis intricaria. The sequence goes on along the minus strand of OZ035873.1, from coordinate 108,304,455 downwards.
TTCGAATCTCCTAAATCTGCTGCAACTTACTTCGCTTGCTAGTAAATCCACCACGGGTCAGTCCCTTGCACTGATTTTATACTCTTGGCCAGACAGAGTCCTGAATGACAAAAGCACAGACGACTGTTATGGTTTCCAATAGGCAGCTGGGCCATCAAGACCAAGCGTCCACGATGACAGTACTCATACCGGAGGTTCGGTCATCCTTTCCTCCTCGAACCAGGATACTCTCTTAGCTGCAGCGTTGGTGTCCATGCGCTCGTTGTGCCCAAGTCAGTGGAGTCGACGGATCTTTGCTTTCCGGGCTACATCCACATCCTGGAACAGCCCGTAGAGTTCGCGGTTATGTCTTCTCCTCCATTCGCCTTCCTCGCAGACGGGACCCTATATCCGACGTAGAATTTTTCTCTCGAAGGCACCAAGAATCAGCTCCGCTGTTTTGCCTAGCGTCCAGCTTTCGGTCAGGGGTCTTGAGCCCAGTTGTTTTGACAAGCCGAATCAACAGCGGCTGCCAAAGGGGATTCGACGTCGGATCTCCACTAAGATGTTGTTCGTGGAGGTCAGGTTTGCCCCGAAGTAGACAAAATCGATCGTGATGTGATGTTTAGCCCTCGGTAGCGTGCGGCATATATTTCATTCTGTCCTCATTGATCTTGAGACCAGGATGAACATTCCTCAAAATCCACAAACTCCGTTGGTCTTGTTATAAGAATAAATTGAAGTTCCAAGCCTCATCCAATAAACCATGACTCCATGCCTAACATCCGCCACTCTGTTGTCGTTGTGGGCCGCTCCAAGAACTTCCCTTCAGTAGGAACAAACTAGCAGCTTGCTCCACACGCATAAAATCATTGTTTACCCAGAAATCACAAGAAATTCTTTATTCTTCAATTTTTATGACTCAACTGCACTTCATTAGAGACTCATTCGCATTTCGGCTCCAACAGCTGTCATTTCTGCGAACTAGCTTGTATTCGCACGAGGATTAATTGCGTACGAGAAGTACCTGCAGTGATCTAGTAATTAATTGCATGGTTCATCGTCATCCACAGCAACGATACCCGCAAACAAGGTGAACAATGCACTCAGCAATTAGCAGGCGCCGAATGATGGCAATCAAAATAATAAAAATAAATAAAAAAAAGGTGGTAATTAAGCCCTCGGTTAAACAAAGTCATTTCGTCGCAAGTGTGACAATAAACAAAAGGGTTCAATAAAACAAAAGGTCGACCGACGCATGAAGAGAAAACCGAAGAGGCACTTGAACTTTGGTTTAATATCAATTCAATAAAAATAAAATGAATTGGGGATTAAGACTTAATCCTTTTTTTCCGTAATGTTTACCTGGCGGGGGAGGGAAGGTGATTGTGCAACATTATCCCACATAATCATCAGATCGACCGCCGAGGTGTGGAAATACAGTGGACTCTCCTAAGTCGAATTTCTCCAAGTTTTTCGCCGCATTTTGCGTACATTTCCTTAAATTTTCGATACAAAAACTTCTCCCTTAGTCAAAGTCGAACAATTTGTGGTATCCCGTGACAATTCGACGTAGGGGAAGTCCACTGTATCAGTTTTAGCTTAAGCTTAGTTGAGGAGAAGGCGAAAATGGCCAGGAGTCCAATCGTTTCGATGAGCGAGCTCTTGGCTTTTGTCTTACGGTTTAAAAGTAGGTCAACCATCTCAGAGCGGCATCTGGAAGTTTCGTTAAAATAGAAAATGATCTAGACAGATGTCCCTGAAGTACATGTTTACACTTCTTGCAGGATTGGCTAGCCGAGCAATCTCTTTTTTGGTTATTCACAGAGGCCTACTGCTACACCTGGTTCAGGAACGCACAATAAAAATAATATAGGATTTCAAAGTCCCTCGTCGGGTCAGTGTTTTCTTGTCGGGTTCTCGACTTTTGGCTTTTTCGGCAGAGATTGAGGATGATGATGAAAATGGTGAATAATCCGTCAAATGGTGAACGATGATGCCACAGTACATAAAATTCTATTCCAACGAGGTTTTATACAACAGGGCAAACCTGATAAGAGTGGACAATTTCCTGTTGAAGTTGATTCGATGTCACACTGGTAGAGCGATGAACTCGTCCAATAACTTGATCTCAGGGGCTTACTACCCCAATCCAGAATACCACGAAAGGGTACGGCACAATGGCTTCGTTCCCCCAGAAGCCTTTCTCCATTTAGACAAGAACGGACTGTTACAGAATATAAATGCGGTACCGCTCATCTTCCACATAGCCCGTTCAACTGTGGATGGGCGACTCAACCACGAGCGTCCCGTCGCACAACGAGCTGAAGAGGGTCTTCTCCGCTTCAGTACTGCGGTATCAAGGAGAGATGTTCCTGATGTTGCATTGCAACATCGAAAATTCTGGTGGCTGGGGAGAGAGGGAGCTCCCTCGTCGAACCCTTTAGACCCGGGGTAGAAAGGGTAGTCCGTATCCCCGAATTGGGGGACCAGCCGGTCACTGCCACACGTATTATCAAATCAGAAGATAAATCAAAATCAACCAATGTGCAAAAGACCAAATATTCACGAATAATAGAGTAAAAATATACTAAGATTAATTTTATTAGAGAACTTAACAAGTCACTTCCAAAATCCAACTTCAAGTGAATTCTTATTGCTACCTTAATTTATGGATCTAATTTGCTGACTCTACAGTTCGATCGTCGCGCAGGATACTCGGTCGATTTTTCTGACCTAATGTCTGGTGCGATTTCCGTTGATTGTTGAGACTGCCGATTGCGTGATATTTTAAAGTGCCAGTCCATTCGAAATCTCGAAGTTGATATTGAACTTCGAATCTCCGCAGTGTCATGCCTCTAGTAGCATGCCTCGACTCCTGCATCAAAAGTCTGTGAACGCAATGCTTATGGTTTATACGACAGCACCACACTCGAGCTCGTGGCGATTCTCAGGACAGAGAGTGCATCAATCATAAATTGAAATGTCCCCTTACTGAAATGATGGGCTCCCCAATTAATCACCTCAAATGTATCCTTTATCGACATCCTCTGTCCTTAGCTAGCAGAAGGTGGACAAGGACATCAAAGTATAAATTCGCTAGGAAAACCTGGCACTCCGACATGGAAAGCAGGCCTGATGACCTCCTCTAACGAAACCGCTCCGAAATAGCTAGAGTCGTTTTTTTTTTTTAATTCATTTTTATTTTTGTAATTCATTAAATACTTATATACTAGACAAAAATGCTTAAAACTAGTTAGACGAACATGATGCTAAATATAACTTAATGGCCCTCGGCGGGCACTCTAAGCTAAGCTTAAACTTATATGCTATGTCTTTCGACCTAAAGTGACAACCTGTCAACTTACGCTAAACATAGATATTGACAATATGAAATTAAGAAAATTTATGCAAAAACTTAATAATAGAACAGCAAAAAAAAAAATCAACTGTCCTTAACAAACAATTATATCTTACTTGCTAACTTATTCTATTTACTTTGGCATTTCACCTGGCGTATAAATCTTGCACATGTGATCGTCACGCTGATTCTTGGAATTACTGGCCAGTGGCCGGACGTCGGGCAGACGCTGTGTCATCTCAATTGACGATCGCATGTGCATTACATTCTTTATTTTTTATCTTATATGTTTTGCCGTGGGATCGTTACATGGAATCGTGACAGTTGGACTCGGAATACCACTCACCCCACACTGTCTCAGTTGCCTCGACATCCAGTCAGAGGAAGGTCTACCTCACTTTCTGATGTGACTGTCTAGGACTAGCCAAACAGTGCTAGACAGTCGGAGAAGTCACTAAGGAAATGTTCGCCATACCTAAGATATATCAGGAACATTTGCTTAGTGACTTCTCCAAGAAGTCGGTATCGAATTCCTAAACTCCACAGGTTTGACTTAGCCAATCTAAGACAACCTAGGTCTGCGAGGTGTGGCATCAAAACGGTACACAATGCGCCATTTGTACCCAAGTCAAGTCTGCTCCACAAAATGAAGGTCGCCATGTAACCCATTTTCAGCTTATCCTTGCACCAAGGAAAAAAATCGCGAAATCGTTGTTCGTGACGCCAACAACGCGAGTTGAGCGATAAGCGATAAGTTGATGGACGACCGAAATGTGGCAACGTCGTCCTTTTTTTTTCTTGTCAAAAACTGGACTGAAAATTTGTCTGTTTAAATTTCTTCCTGTATACGGTCGCAATAAATATATTTAGCTTTGGAAAGGGCAAAATCGCTCAAGCGATGACGCTCAGAAAAAAAACACCCATAGACGCTTGTCGCTCGCCTTATTTAAGACAAGCAAGGACATTTAGGTTATGTGTAACTTGATTAGGACATGAATGGGGCAGTGTCAAAATTCTTGAGAGAGGCTAGAACTGGCCAGAGTAGGCACCATGAAGGAGGAGTCGAGAATTTGTAATGAGCTTGGAGTGGAATGGGATCATTTCTAGAAGGGTGGGCGCATCGCTGCCAGAGCCTCCGCATTTGTCAAGGGGTCTGTATTCTGTAAGCTGATCAACTGTAATCCCTTCTTTCAAGGTGAGCTATGACAGGGTCGGCGTAGCTTAGCGACGACTCCTACGCCGGGGCTGCCAGGTTCAATCCGCTTATTTACCAACTTTCTTAATTCACGTCTCCACCTTTCCACGTTCCACCGTTCGAAGTCGATATCGAACGACTTCCCTTCCCTTCCACTGATGATAGAACAATGGCACAAGAGTGGTTGATGCAGAAGCTATGGCCGGACTGTATGCAATGAGTGGTACACAATTAGAAGAATTTTTAGGGGTAGCTTATCTATCCGTTCAGGATTAGAAAAATATCATTCTTTGCTCCTTTTTTACGTGTGTGAAAGGAAAGCTTCCTTAGCAGTAGTCGTTGAAGAAACGCTTGACTAGGCTGTTGGCTTTTTGAAACGTTTGCAATTCTGCCACTGTCATCATTCTTGGAAACGGAAGAACAGAGAATCCGGCAAAGGACTCCTTCATTGGATGTCAATATTTTCTGTGCAAAAGCAGGCGCGGACAAGCGTTCTTGGCCGTCTTTCTTCTAAAATTTGAACTGAGTTGCTAGGTAGGCTGTGTAGAATGTGTAGGAATGCAAGTTTAACCTAGATTTACAGTCCATAGTGAACTTCTCACAGAGGTCCTTCTAAGTTCTTCTTTCTCGTCTCTTGGGACGAGGGACACATCGCGCAACTCTTAAAAACTTGTCCTTTCCTTGACAGTACAGCTGTCCCAGGGGAGTCAAGGGAAGCACTGGTTGAGAGAAAGGCTGCCGCTATGTCTCACTTCATGTGATGATTATATTTTTGCGAATAAGGCGGGCGCATGCCCTTCGAATCTCATTGTGGACCATACTTCCGGAAGAGGTCTCATCTTCAAAAAATTGGTTTCCCAGAACTATCTCGTCGAAAATTCGCTATTGGAGCCAGGGAAGGCTCGATGAAGCAGATGATCTCAGAGATCAGAGACATGACAAGACGTTTCGAAAAAAAAAGGATGGACGCTGATGGTGATGATGTTTGAGAGTCAGACCAGTCAGATATTCTTTCCCGACCGGAAGGAATCAGGCTATCCTGTGCAAAGAAGACAGTCTCCAATGCGTTTCTTGGCATCCAGCCTGGTAGGCTCCCGCCTTTGGAGCAGATTGTGGCTCTCCGTAGGGTTGCAAGCTTAGTCCCAACTTGTACCTCATATCAGGGAAACGAAGAAGAGCGTTGCCTGATCAACGCCACGGACTTAAGACAGGTTAGAGAGGCTAATTTGGGATATGACTTCGTAGGACGTTTTAGGTTAGGTTAGGTAGGGGGACCATGTTGGTCCATTGTGATACCCACAGTCAGGCCACTACCACTGATTGACTACTCCAGTGACAACCCTGTAAAATTGATCCCGGAGGCAAAAGGTGACGGGACCAGATTTGAAAACCATATAAACGCGTATCAACTTTGCTTTCACTGGGATTCGAACCGAGGACCCCGCTAACCACTCAACCAACTGCGCCATCCAGTCGTGGCTCGAAGGACGTGTAGTCTGACCAGACCCAGGCATCCAAAGCAAAAAAACCTTATTTTGTTCACATTCAGCCAAGTCGTCCTTCAAGTTCGCCCTTGCCCTCGATTTGAGAGCAGAGAAAATCCGATTGATCTTCCGTGCCGTTTAGCCAACTGCTCCTACTCAAATTTGATGTCTTCTCGGGCGATTACGAATTTCACACGCATCCCATCCAATTATCACCCTGTGATGCCCTACCACCTACTGGCAGGCAAATCACTCTTAAACATGCCACTGTCTCGATTAAATGCCTCGGCATTGTGCCCCTGAGCACTGCACAGCAGAGTCCTAGAGCATCGCAGGACATCAAGGATTCATGTAATTTTCGTAGTTTACCACAAAACAAAAGCTGATCCCAGCAGGATTAAATTATTCACAAACTCTCGCATTGTTTGCATTTTCGCACATACAATGCAGTCCACCGTCATTAGAGCCACCTACATACCTGCCAGCCAGGGGCAGGGGACATAAAAACGACGAAAGGACCTGCGAGCAAGTGCCGAACAATCGAAACGTTTATGATTGATGTAAGCAGACCGCCCACTTTCCAAATACTTAAATCACCGTCGCATCTCGTCGACGGTTTTTGTTGTGCGCTCTTCTGTGCCCGAACTAATTGCGCGGATTATCCTGGGACGTCGACGCCTTGTGTTGATTTTGAATTTTATTGTCGCGCAAAAGCAGCGTTTCTGCGGATCGCGGCAGGAAATTGGCAAAAATTCGCGCCTTTTTTTCAGTGTTTTTTTTTTCTTTCTTGTGCGATCACCAGGTACCGGCCAAGGGATCACGTCATTCGTAATGAATCGCAGGAGTCGAACAAACACACACACACGCACACACAGCAAAGGATATTAATCCCCCACAGTCACCTGTTGGGATCTTTGGAGAGCCACTGGAGCGTAAAAATCAAAACATACTTTGATTTTCCGCCTGATCAAAGGCGACCGCCCGGCATTATGATGCATTGTGCAAACAACAGGCTCTTTGAGCTGTGATGTGGGATCCTCCTGGCAGAGTGCGCCGACACCGCCACCGTCACCGACACCACAGAATGACCTGAGCGAGAGTGTGCGTGATGGTGTGGTGTGTCTCCTCCCAGAGTTTCCATGGGCTTTTCTTTTCACATTTTCCATACACAGTCGTCTTCTGTTGGCCCATTTGTCCCATTGTGCTCGGCTCATTGTGATCCTTGTGTTTGGTGTTTGTGTGATGCCAACCGAGGAACAATGGGGTGACCACAGTCTTAAGATAAATCATGAACACATCTATCGCCTAGGCCACATCAAAGGCGCTCACCGATCAGCGATCGAGCGCGATCATCACAAAATTAGCTGGGTACACATTTATACATGTACCGGCCCCGGCCACTACTGTTCTCGTCTGTGGCGGCTGAGGTGATCGGTTGTAAGGTGTTCGACGCCTCGGCTCAGTGTTCCGGGCCGACACCTTTTGTTTGGCTGATCGGTGATCATTTTGTCGTACAACAGGTACACACACGCAAGCACACAATCGATTGAATCTTACCGAAATTGAGAGCAGAACACACATGCGATAATGCCATCGATCCCATTTGGACAGCGCCCTAAGGGAGCCATGGGAAATCTGGAAATTAGATGAGAGATTAATACGGTTACGGCATTGTGGCGGTGCCGACAACAATGCCGCTAATGTTGGGATTTCTCGGGCTTAGCATATGGGATTTGATGGCGGTATGGCTTACGTCCATTAAGCCCGCCGAGATGATGTTTATGTTGTGTGGGGACTGACAACAACAAGAATGGTTTAATGTTATTCCGCGGCTGAAGCCTTTGAGCGATTCCTGTCCTTGTGGCCTGCCGTAGGGCTGCTAGTTTGGTCCCAGCTTGTACTAGATAGATTTTTGTAGATGTCAAAATTTAAGGCAGGTTGGCGAGGACTTTGCAGGAAGGGCCTGATGGCCATCCTACGTATTACTGCTCTTGGACATTTGCGGGCCTTCCAGTAAGGTTTGCCTTTTCATCGTGCGTTTTCGAACGTGCGCCGAGTATCAAAAAATATAGACATTCCGGTCATCACGGCAGCAGTGTCCAGGCAATTCGTTGCACCGTGGAAACCTTTGAATATCAGTACTCTTGTAGACCTTAAACAGCCAAATAGACAGAGATTGGTGGAAAATGAAGAAAATATAGCAGCCTTAGCGGCCAGTATCGAAGAAGACTCAGATATGTACATTCGGCGGAGATTATCTGGTCTTAACTGGGATCGCCAGGAACCAACGGCTTATTTTGCGTTAAGAGTTGGGTCCATATCTGTATAATTTTTTGTTCTGACGCAAGAATTGAAGCCGGACGACTATAGATAGCGCCTGACTTCCCTAACTAGGGGCTGAGAGTTGGGGCTAGCCTGAGAGTTGGTTCTTGGCCGAATAATCGAGTTCTCCGATGAGGCCCCATTTTGATCTATCGGCAAATTGCCACAATTCACTAGTGATCGACCAAGATTTGAATCTGCGGAATGGTTTTTGGCGCACCGGGATCGTCGGACCTTATCTATCGAACTGAGCAAGGAGACAGCGTTACGTTCAAACGTTAAAGGAAATATTTAGCTAGGTTATTATGACTCTTGTCACGACTAGTTGAATGAGTTGGTTGAGGCCCAGATCCACCCGGACTGTAGTACCACCAGAAGAAGAAGCTGAATGATTTTATTGTTCTTGAACCATAAAGGTACGCAGACACAATGCATGCTTTTATTGAGTCAACGAAAAGTTCATTAGTTCTTGTCCGATGAACTTATTCATTGAGCCAACGAATGGCTGTTCGTTAAAATAATATTATTTAATATTTAATAAATTGTTAAGCCCCTGGATGGCGTAGTTGGCTAAACGCCTGCCCCTGGTTAGCGGGGTTTCCGGTTTGAATCCCAGTGAAAGCGAAGTCATCTCTGGTTTTCAAATCTGGTACAGCCACCATTTGACGTTGAACAAACTAACGGCACTATCACTGGAGTGGTCAATCAGTGGTAGTGGTCCAACTGGGTATCACATTTTTTTTTTATAATTTGCGCGTGCTCCGCCATGTTTGTCCGGGGTCAAGACACAGCACGGCCCAAAGGAATAGAGGGAGAAAGGGAGAGGAGGTACCTGTGCACATTGGTCTTAAATATCTGCGGGTTGTAGTCTGTGGCAAATATTTGGCTGGGAAGAGCATTCCATATTCGTGAAGTGCGGCTGAAGAACGAGTCTCTGAATTTAACTGTGGGTCCGAAAGTAGGCTTAAGGGTATACTGTTGGGCTGTTAGAGTATTGCATGGCGCGACGAGTATTGCGGGTGAATTCATGGAGAGGAGGAATGCAGTTGGCCAGCTCACTTGAGCATCGTTCGTTGAAATAACGATAAAGCACGGACAAAGAAGAGGCGGTACGCCGGTGTTCGAGCGAGTCTAATGACTCTGCGATATTGTTGTCTCCTATAAGTTTTATCGCTCGCTTTTGGATTCTATCGAGTAGGTGCAGTGTGGTCTTGGGGGCACCAGACCAGATACCAGATATGAGCGTTATACTCAAGCTTGGGACGGATGTACGCCTTATAAATTGAAGCCAAATCAGAAGGGGTGAAATATTTCTTGCATCGATTAAGGAAACCTAAACATTTCGCAGCATATTTGGCGACCGCAAATAAGTGATCGTTCCAACTAAGTGTTGTGTTGATACATCGACTCAAGCGCCATTCATGGATAATGGCTGATTATCAAGGGTTCGCTTGAGTGACAGCAGACAGCATTGAGTTTTTGAAGCATTGAATTCCACTCTATTGTTTTTTCCCCAGTTAATTATGCTGCTTAACATACGCTACCGTTCCAATTATACGACCGAAAGGCGGGGTTGTGAGTCTTGGAACGAATATGAGACGCTGAGGGTGCTGTCATCAGCGAAGATATGGATTGGATTAGAAGTAGCAGACAAGAGATCATTTATAAAAATGAGAAAGAGTGTCGGTGCTAGCCTGGCCCTTATTCGACTGATGCTTGCCTATGGTTGTCCGGTGTGGTTCAACGTGAGAGCCAGCTTGATGGAAAAGCATCGGGTGTTTGAGAGGGCTTGTCCTAGGGCCTACCATCGCCTTAATAGAACACTGGAGTCCCAGTACAAACAATTCTATCGGAATGAAGTCCTATATAACAAGATAAGAGTGGACAATTTCCTAATCAAGATGATTCGCAGACATGTTGCAAGGTCTATGCTCTCGACAAACAACCTGATCTCTGGGGCTTACTACCCCAATTACAGGTACCACGGAAAGGTGCGCCTTAATGGCTCTATCCCCCCGGAAGCATTGGTTTATTTCGACCAGACAGGTCTGATCCAGGATAAATTAGCAGTTCCGTTAATCTTCTACATTGCTTGGACAACCGCGGATACGCGACCCAACTACAGTCGAGACGTAGCACTGAGGAGCTTCTCCGATTCAGCAGAACGGTATCCATCCGAAATGTTAGGAATGTGAGTAAGCAACACCAAAAAGAACTCCCTTTTGACACTGGCTAAACTTCTGACTCACAAGAAAGGAGATGCCTTTAACTGTGCCAACTACCGAGGGATAAGTCTCCTCAACATCGCCTATAAGAACCACTCTGCCGTTTTGTGTGAGCGCCTGAATCCATTCGTCAACAACCTGATAGGTCCTTATCAGTGCGGTTTCAGGACGGGGAAGTCCACCATCCACCAAATCTTCAGATTACGGCAGATCCTGGAAAAAACGCAAGAAATGCAGATCGACACCCACCACCTATTCGTCGATTTCAAGGCCGCATATGATAGCGTGCATAGGGCCGAGCTTCACAACGCCATGTCTAGTTTTGACATTCCTGCCAAACTCGTCAGGTTGTGCAGGATGACGATGGAGAACTCTCGCTGCTCCCCCCAGGTCGGTAACGAACTCACCGAGACGTTCAATGTCAAAAAAAGATTTAGACAAGGCGACGCACTGTCACGTGATTTCCTTAACGTCATCCTCGGGAAGATCGTACAAGACTTACAAGCCATCTCTAGAGGCACGATCTTCCAGAAGTCCGTACAACTGCTAGCATACGCGGATGACATTGACGTGATTGGCAGAACACAGCGAGCCGTCAATTAGGCGTTTGCTGGCATTGTAGCGGGGGCGGCCAACGGTGAACGAGGGCAAAACGAAGTATATACTGTCATCGAGAAAGGACACACAACATCGACGACTTGGGCAGAGCGTCACAATGGGCAGCTATATCTTCGAGGAAGTCAAGGGCTTCGTCTACAAACCGTTTCATCAGTACCGAGATCAAATGCAGAGTAACTCTTGCCAATCGCAGTTTCTATCGGCTCAAGAGGCAGCTGAGTAGTTGAGCCAGCTCTCGAAGGACCAAGCTGACTTTATACAAGACCTTGATCATCCCAGTCCTGATGTACGGCGCGGAGGCATGGACAATCTCAAAAGCGGATGAGGAAGTCCTTGGCCTCTTCGAGAGAAAAGCTCTGCGTGCGATCTTTGGTCATGTCTGCGTTGATAGTTATTGGAGAAGAAGATACAACCACGAACTGTACGGGCTGTACAGCGGCATGAGTCTAGTCAGGTGTCTACGGATTCAACGTCTAAGATGGCTGGACCATGTAGAACGCATGGATAACACTGCTCCAGCCCGAAGAGTCTTCGACTCCGAACCTGTAGGACAGCGCAATAGAGGACGCCCACGGCACCGATGGCGCGAACCAGGTGAAAAAGGACCTCAAACAATTTGGTGTGCGCAGTTGGAGACAGCTGGCTAAAGATCGTGCCGGCTGGAGAAGCTTCCTGGTTGAGGCCCAGGTCCACCCCGGACTGTACCGCCACCAGAAGAAGAAGAAGAAGTCCTGCCACACAAAAAGACAAAAAATTCCAATGAGCCAATAGCGTATTTCAGTAAAAACCTTCAAGGATATACATTTTATGGACATTTAGTATCCAGCTCCTTGCTGCGCTTGGTTTCTTCTTCAATCTAAAAGTGGCCACTTTCAGTGGCACTAAATGTCAAACAAATTTTTTTAGTAGGATATCTTTCGTTTATGTTGTCAAAGTCTGAAATGCACTACCCAAAGGTTGAACATAGAAAATTTCTTGGTGTCTGTTTAGACAACTTTTTCGTCTTTTATTCTTTCATACAATTACTTGGTGTACTTCTTGTTGTAAGCCACTGTAGTCCACACATTGAACTTGCAACAAGTGTCATTAGTGGACGTCTTTTTGTGGTGGATTTCCCATTAATTCTGACCGGCCGACACTTCTGAGTGAGACTCTGTCCTCTGCGATGTCTCCAACTGACCCTAATTGCTTTCATTTTATTAGAGTGTTCCGATACGGGTTGCTATTCCACGAAGGGTTTCCCGTTTGGAAGGTCCCCAAATAAAATTGCAAATCACTTCACTCTCCGTCACATCAGCGAATTCGCATCGTCCAAGGATCCACATGGGTTGCAGTATTCGGCCGGCACAGTTTTGCAAAAAAAAGGCACCATCATGATTTACGACTTCTCCGTGACACCGACCCTTCACTGGAGATTCTCAGAAGGTTCATCACCTTTTTGAGTACTTGCATTTGTTTGGGAGCAATGGTGGACGTGTTCTCTGTTTTTGCATTTTTTGTTTACAAAGCAATTGAGAGTGCTGTTCATTTATTTGCATTTATGACTATTTCCAATTTTCGCCTTGGTGATGTTGATGACTGAGACTGATTTTTTTTTTGGTGAATCTAGATGTTCGTTTTCGTTTTTAATTAATTTTATTTGTTCAAATCTTATATCTAACTTAATCCTAGACAAAATGTTTAATTCTAACAATTCATTTGAACTTATAACTAACTTGCTGACCCTATGCGGGTACTCTAAGCTAATCAAGTCTTCTACTCTAATTGCCTTTCTGCCTATACTATCGTACTTTTTTGTTCCGTCCTAGACGTATAAAATTATTTATTTTTTTTGCCAAGAAAGCTTGAAAACTTGGCTTGAAGACTTGAGACCTGAAGACTGAAGCTTGAAGACTATAATACTTAAATTACCTAACCTACCCTAAGTCTTTCTATACCCTAATAAAACTTAAGCTATCTTAACTATGTCCGCAACTTAGGGACGCGCGTGCTTCAGGGCGAGTGTCAATGCATATGCCCCGGTGACCCCTTTTTTCAGATATTTTTTTAACTTGTTATTTTGTATACACATATAGTTTTTTTTTTACGTTTTTTTACATTTTTTTGCTTAACCTACCTTAAACCTATGTAAATACGCTGTTAGTTCACAACACGGAAGGCATTAAACAAAGAAAAAAACAGCTACACTAACCGTCTCAAGACTATTGAAGAGCTGACGGCGTCGGTGGCTGGTTTTGATGCAGCCACCAAAAGAAACACCGCTCCTTAGCAGATTCCTGTCTATCTCGAGCGGGGATCGCTCTACTGAACCGTAGAAGCTCCTCGTGTTCTCGAACGACGTCAGGTTCGTATAAGAGGCGCCGATCTACTGTTTTTTTTTTTTCAATGCATTTTTATTTCAAAATTCATGACATGCTTACGTACTAGACAAAAATGCTTAAAACTAGTTGGACGAACAGTATTACTTTACATATAACTTACCTCGGCGGGCACTCTAAGCTAAACTTAATCTTATCCTATGTCTTTCGGCTTAAACTAAAAATCCATGCGTTTAAAGAATAACTACTACTATCTGTATCTGTACAACTTAATATTAAGAAAAATTTTAAACAAAAAACTTAATTACTAAACTGGGTTTATTTAAAACTTATATACTTACTTACACACTACCTTAAAAATAACTTAAACTAACTTAAGCTAAACTACATGCATATGTATATACGAGTGTATAGACTTATATATATATATGTATGTACTTACTATGTACAGTGTGTATACACGGGTACACCCTTATGTACGTTTGTGTATACAATTTTTTATTTTTTTTTATTATTTATATGTACAACTTAAAATTACCTTAATACTACCCAAAGCTATGTAAGTCGGCCGTAGGTTACAGCTCATGGGTATGCACCAATCCACTGCAAGACAGGACCGACTACTCCCCATAATGGGATCTGTACTACCGTTTCTACCCCAGATCTAAAGGGTTCGAAGCTGGAGTTCCCTCGCTCCACAGACACCAGAAATTTTGGTGCTGCGTAGCAACATCCCGTCTTGAGACCGCCGTACTGAAACGGAGGAGACCCTCCTCAGCTCGTTGTGCGACGGAGCGGTCGTGGTTGAGTCGTCCATCCACAGTTGATCTGGCGATGTGGTAGATGAGCGGTACCGCATTTATATCTTGTAGCAATCCGTTTTTGTCTAGGTGCAGGAAAGCTTCTGGGGGGACGAAGCCATTGTGACGTACCCTTTCATGGTATTGAGAATTGGGGTAGTAAGCCCCAGAGATCAAGTTATTGACTGAGTTCATCGCTCTGGCAGTATGACCTCGAATCAACTTCAACAGGAAATTGTCCACTCTTATCAGGTTTGCCCTGTTGTATAAGACCTCATTGGAGTAGAATTTTATGTACTGGGACTCTGGAGTTCGATAAAGGCGAAGGCAAGCCCTAAGACAAGCCCTCTCAAACAACCGAATCTTTTCCATCAAACTTGCACTCACGTTGAACCACACAGTCCCTTTGTAAGAGCAAAAGCGCCTCGGGCCCTGGCCAGAGCCGCATCTACATGTTTGTTAAAATATAGATACTGATCTAGCCAGATCCCCAGGTATCTGACTACAGTCCTTTGCGCCAGTGGTTCCCCGTATCTTCCAACGATTGAGAATTTTCGCCAATTCTTTTTCGTATCCGCCGAAGGCGTTCTGAACAGAATGGTTTCCGACTTCCGGAAGTTGATACTCAACTTCCAGTCATCGCAACTTCTCATGAATTAATCGAAGTCACCCTGCGTGAGAGTAGTGATTTCCTCGATCTTTTTGCCTGATCTGTACACGATCAAGTCATCGGCATACGCAATTACGTGAGGAAGAGAACTTATTAGATCGCTCAAGTAAATGTTGAACAGGATCGGCGAATTAACGGCACCCTGTTGGAGACCATTTTTTACCTCAAATATACCTGTGGAGGTCACGTTGCCATTCTTGACTACGAACCGTCTACCGGTAAGCATGTTACACAGTAGGTACAGCAGTGGTTTGCTAATGCCTAGCCGATTGAGCTTGTAGAAAAGACCTTCTAACCATACGGTGTCGAAGGCCTTCTCCAGTTCAATCAAGCATACTCCCGTACATTGTTTCTGGCTGTTGTTCCATTGGATATCTGACACCAGTTTCGACGCGGCATGAATAGTGTCATGCCCCGCTTTGAAACCGAATTGGTTATCCGGAATAATATGTTTGTCTTCAGTCCAGTTGATCAAGGCTCTATTGATCACCTTCTCGAATACCTTGCTAATATTCGGAAGGAGACTTATTGACCGGAGGTTGCATGGATTAGAAGAATCTTTTCCTCTCTTGGATATGGGTTGCACAATCGCAGTTTTCCAATGCTCTGGATAATGTGCATTATTCAGAGCATTGTTAAACAGGATTGTGTACATATTAACCACTTCCAGGGGGAGGTGTCTTAGCACAATGTTGGAGATCCCGTCGATTCCAACAGACTTTTTCTTCTTTAATGATTCGAAGACCGCTTGGAGTTCTGTCTTCGATATGAACGGGGGTTGAACCCCTTCGTCGGCGATGGCATTATCTGCCATGTTATCATCATTGAACACGACAAAGCCAGTGTTCTCGGATCGCCATTGTTGAATGTCTTCTCGAAGTTGAGAGTTGCTAGCCATTTCGCGGTTATCCAATTCGTGGTTCGGGCGAACGCTCTTATTCACCTTGTACACTTCTTGGAAGACCGCGCCTAGTACCTCCATTTTTTCTTGTGGATCGCCGTTCTACTGTTCGGCGTACCACGTGGAAGTTATAGGACATGCTTCCACATCCTGTATCAGGCCGGTTTTGTCGAAGCAGAGGAATGCCTCAGGTGGGACGAGGCCATTCCGTCGCACCCTTTCATGATACATATCGTTGGGGTAGTAAGCCCCGAAGATCAGACTGTTGGTAGAAGTCATAGCTCCTGCCACATGCTTTCTTATCAACGTAATGATAAAATTGTCTACTCTATTCACGTTTGCCTCGTTATACAATACTTCTTATAGTCCGACTCGGGTGTGCGATACCACTTGAGACAGGCCCTGAGGTACTGTCTCTCGAACACCCTCATCATTTCCATCTGGGAAGGACTCACATTGAACCACAGGGGGCAACCATAAGCCAGTATAGGCTGGATGAAGACCATGTAGCAGATTACCTTCACCCTGGTATCAAGAGGCTGAAACAACCTCCTTGCCACAGCAAAGGCTTTTCTGGCTTTGGTCAGAGCAATCTCTATATGTTTGTCGAAATACAGGTACTGGTCCACAGGACAGTTAGTGGTCGTCCCTGGCGGTCAACTATGCCGAACTTACGCCAGTTTAGGCATGTGTCCCGCGAAGCCCTGTATAACGGGGCGCAGAACAAAATAGTCTCGCACTTCTTAAAGAAAAAACTTCTGAATGTTATCGAAGTCACGTTGCGACAAGATGTTTATGATTTCCACCTTCGGTCCATACGCAATTAGGTGTGGCATGGAACCTATTAGATCCGCAGTGAATATCGCGAAGAAGAACGGAGAGCCAACAGCTCCTTGCTGTAAACCATTTTTTCTGTCAAAAATCGTTGTGGAAGTTACGCCGCAATATTTCACGACGAATTTTCTACCCGTTATCATGTCATGGATGATATATAGCAGTGATTTACTTATGCCCAGTCTGAGCAGCTTGAGGAAGAGGCCCTCCAACCAAACAGTGCCAAACGCCTTCTCCAAGTCTATCAAACAGGCACCTGTGCACTGATTCTTATTTTTATTCCATTGTATGTCGGATACCAGTTTTGATGCGGCATGTATGGTACCATGCCCCGCCCGGATTCCAAACTGGTTGTCCGGAATTAACTTTCTGTCCTCAACCCACAGTTTCAGGGCTCGAATGACTATCTTTTCAAAAGCCTTGCTGATGCAAGGAAGGAGGCTTGTTGACCGGAGATTTGTGGGGATACTACTATCTTTGTCCCGTTTAGGGATAGATTGCACTATAGCTGTTTTCCAATGTACATTATTTAGCGCATTGCTAAACAGCGTTGTGTAAATTTATATTACAACCGGGGGGAGATGGCTCAGCACAATATTCGGTATACCATCTATCCCAGCCGACTTCTTATTCTTCAATGGCTTGAAAACACCTTGGAGATCTTCTTGAGAAATCAGGATATGATTTCCTTCATTGTTGACGACATTATTTACCATGTTTTCGTCAGAAAACCAGGACTCTCTGATCGCCATTGACTGATCTCATTTCGGAGATAAAAGTGATTCAACAAGGCTCTGTTCTCCAGATCGTGATTTGGCCTACGAACCACGTTGACCGTATACACTCTCTGAAAGACAGCTCCTATCGTTTTCACCTTCTCCGCGGGGTCTCCAATAATGAAGAAATCGTCGTCTAACACTGCTCTTGGAAGTCGTACGGCCAGAATGTCGTTGGGATTTTTTTCCTAAATATTTTATTTACTTGCGGGAACATACCCGGGTTGTTGGATTTTACAGCCCGGATGTTATTGCCGCAGTGCAAGTTTTTTGCTAATCTATAGTTAATTTTTATTAAATGTTGGAGATTTCTGAGCTCCGACTTCAAGGACCGTACTTCTTCACTATGCGGGTCTGCAAACTGCCTGTGTAAGAGTTTAAGTCTAGACAGCAGTCTGCTTTTAGTGCCTCTGAAGCTGCATTTCGATGGACATTTTGGTATTGTTCTGTCCATCGTTCGTTTGATCGCACTGTCCTTTTGTATGAGGTACCGTCAACCTCTTCATTCGTCAGGTTTCTGTTAGCCGGAGGGTTGATTCCACTCGAAGGTAGTTCTGTGGTCAATGTCCTGGAGAAACGTGGCCAGCGAGCCTTATAATAATTATAAGGATTTCTCTGTTCTCTGGACATATTCATCCAGTCCTTCCACCACGTGTCCATCAATTCAAAACAAGCATGGAGGGACAAAAAAAAAAGTTGTACGCATGCAGATTGCAGACAGTAGACTTTCGGAACTGAATTGAAACCATTTGAGTGGTAAACTGTTATACTCATGAAATTGCGTGTGCACGCTATTGCAACAAAAAGTGGAAGCTTATTTTATTGGTACATTTTTAGTACTAACTTATGTTTTCCCCCTAGAACGGTCACCCCTACACAACGGACAGTTATTTATGGCCCCGCAGGTGTCCGCTAACGAGAAGTTTCCCATAATTTTAATCCAGCTTTGTGATCCGGCTCCAAATGAGCTCCTGTTTCTGTGCTAAGTTTTATTTGTCGTTATGTTTTTTTTTTTGGTTAATTTATTCCCTCGATAGCTCATGATTTTCCACTCCTAATTTTGTGTCCCAACTATAAGCTTTAGATCCTATCATACGCTTTCAATTGGGTTAAGGTCGAGACATTTAAGTAGCCAATCAAGACCGTTCATACTTTCCGGGAAAAAACCAAACTTTTATCGAAAAAAGCTACTCAGCTTTGGGTCATTGTCGTACGTGAAGATCTAATTTATTGGAATAGGCTCGAAAGTGTAGGGCTCCATGGAAGTTTACAGTATATACAGCTTTACACTGGAATTTATCCATTTAGCTAGATATCCTTACAGGGCCCAACTGAATGCTAGGACTACACCCACTCCATGACGTTACCTCCACCATGATTATTCGTTTCTTGGGTGTACTTGTCTAAGATGTCTGGACCATGTAGAGCGCATGGACAACACTGCTCCAGTCCGAAGAGTCTTCGACTCCGAACCCGTGGGACAATGCAATCGGAACCGATGGCGCACCCAGGTGTGCACAGTTGGAGACAGCTCGCTAAAGATCGTGCCGACTGGAGAGGCTTACTGGTTGAGGCCCAGGTTCACCCCAGACTGTAGCGCCACCAGAAGAAGAAGAAGAAGACTTGCGATTCGCGTATTCACCGTTGTCTCATCTTAGTAGCCTTTTCCAAAATCGCAGCTCCTCATTTTGGTGAGTTCTTGCAAATATTATAAGCTTTCACCAAGATCATACACACACATACACACAACCCTAGTGAAACGTGTCGCCCCAAATGCAAAGGCTCCGAATTACCACGTCTGACACATCGTTTAACTTGAAATACTCGCGATCCTTCTGTGAATCTAATTGCCGCATAAAACCAGAAAAAAAAATGGCACCAAGAATGCAGAAAACCATCGTCCTGCGACACTTCTCGAAAACAGAGCATAAACCCACATAAAATCGTCACAGAAAGGCCTTAAAACAAACTCGCGACAACAAAAAATAAAGCAAACCTAAAAATCAAACAAAATCATTTTACAAAAAAAAAAAAAAATCACCCAAGGGAGATCCTTGCAAAAAAAAAGAAAGGAAGGAATGCCAATAAAACGTCACGATGCGATAACAGTCTGTCCCTTGGCCCGGTACAACAAACTGTACCATGCATATTGCGGAACAATGAACAAGGACGTAGATCGCGACGCTCCGCTCCGGAGTTCTGCGAATGGGCAATAAACGCAATTTCCTAAGATTGCAGAAAAACGTAGAGCCCAGCGAGAAGAGAAAAAAAACGCGTTGCACTGGGATATTCCAGGAGATTCGCGAAAAAAGGTCCTCGTGATGCAATAAAACGTCTATTTGCAAAACTGCTTAATTACGCCGCCAGTAAAAGACGCTTTGATCTAAATTTTTATTTTGGTGTGTTTTTTGTTTTTCTCTTCGCCCAGCCTCGTCATCCGTTGCCCGTGGGACGCCCTTACCTGTGCCGTGCGAGGCTCGCAGGGATTGTCGTGTCGTAAAAGTTTACAGCCGCCCGGGGAACATAAGAAAGTGGGCGTTGTGTTGACGATTGCCATCATGCTTAGGTATACTACGCTGTAAAAAATAATTTGTTTTGCGCGGCTTATTACCATAATGCTACTACTGACCTCCAGGCGTAACTTTGATGTTTCCAATGATGATCATTTCTCGTGATTGCGTCAGGACGAAACGCTGCAAATGTCTCCGATTCGAACTGAAATGCTTGCTGGAAAAAATCGAACAAAGAGCGCATGTTCTCTGGGATCAGCGAAGGATGGCACGGTATGTGTGCGGATTGTTTCGGGGAACAGAGGTGAGGTTTCTGAAGTTTCGCTCTGGATTGGTTTCCGTGAAACGAGAGTTGTCGTATTTTTTGGATGTCTTTCACGTTCGTGCTGAAGAGATGTGGCCTTAAGAAGGTCATGCAACGTGCCACACTTCGCGTTCCACATGATGCCCTTTGTATCATTCCGTAGACCAAATCGATCCACAGCAGCCCCCTCATTAAGGCTGGACCAGCGAGTAGATTTGGTGGCAGTTTCCTCATTCCGGAAGGTTCTAGGCTCTAACCGGTTTCGCGGGACCTATGCCTGAGCTAAGAATCGCATGCAACTAGGGAACACGTGGCCGTGAAACTTCTATATTTATTCTATTATAATGCCATTTCTCATTACGCGCTGTTCTACCGCCTCCTCTTTTGAATATTATTATCTTTGATTTTTCTAAGTTCACGTATATATAGTTTGCAGTACTCATATAGTTTATTAATCATCAATTGAAGAGACTCTGGTGTTTTTGCCAACAGCACAATGTCGTCTGCAAATAGAAGCGCTTTGAAGAGAATTCCCGCCTATTCCACGCCACCAGGAAGCAGGTCCACAATATCATCTATGAAGAGGGCAAACATGCTAGGGCTTAGCGAACATCCTTGTCTTAACCCGGAATAAGTACTGATAGTTCCTCCCCATTCCACACAGCTGCCTTTGTGCTTCCGTAGAGATTTTGCAAGACTTTCCCGAATTTCGATAAAATCCCCAATCCATACAGTTTAACATAAAACAAAGCGCTTCTGTTCACTGAATCGAACGCTGCTTGAAAATCTACGAAGAATGCATACAGCTTCTTATTCCGACTTATGTGTGAACTGGCTATGCTGTTCAACGCAAAGATGTGGTCGGTAGTTGAATAGCCGGATCTGAACCCTGCTTGAAACTTCTTTATTAAGTGGTTGGTTTCTATCCAAGTATTTAGCCGCTTTTGGTACTGTATTTGTAGTATTCAGTTGGTATACCATCCGATCCAGCTGCTTTTTTATCCTTCAGTTCAAATAGCACTCTTCTGAGCTCATCATTGGTTATCGGCCCATCTAGGATGTCATTTAGAATGTTTGGTGTTGCATATTCGAAGCTTGGCCCAATTATGACGGTGTTCAGTAGAGTTTTGAAGTGGTCGTGTAACTCGTTATTAGAAATACTTCTGTTAATAATATAACTATTTCCATTCAACCTTTTCATTAGACTCCAGAACTTCACTGGTGTTTTACAGCATCGCAACATCTGCGCCTCGCTTTCGTAATAAGCTCGTCTTCTTTGCATGCATATTGTTTTGAATTCTCTATTGGCTTCTACGTACAGGTTATTTAGAGAATCCGTGTTATATAAACGGAACATTTCTAACCATGTGAACGATATTTGTCTTGTTCTCTGACAAGTTTTATCAAACCAAGGTTCTTTTCTTCTATTATTTGTATCTTTTTAAGGGTTGGGGAAGGGGCACGCCTTCCGCACGCCCCCGTTCGGGTAAGGGTTGGGGAAGGGGCACGCCTTCTGCACGCCCCCGTTCGAAATATGTTGCTCCTGCAGCTTTTCTTCAATTCTACTATTATATAGCTCACCTTTATAATTACTCCACTTTAACTTTGGTATCACCATCATATCCTATACTTGGTCTCTTCTCGATCGTGCATAAGTAAACTTCGTTATGATTGGCAGGTGATCTGAATAAACAACATTTTTTACTTCCCAAACAACATTATGGTCATTCCATTTTCCCTTCGCTAAACTATAATCTACAACGGATGTCCCTTGTCCTCCAATAAATGTTAACTCTCCATGACCATCGCTATTCGTTGTACCATTCATAATCCGAAATCCAAAGGTACCGCAGACCTCCAAAGGCATCAATCCTCTTTCGTTGCATACTACATCCTTAGATTGCCGATATATCCCAGCCTTATCGTTTTCAGCCCCTCCAATGACTCCAACTCTCGCATTCAAATCTCCTATTGTCATCACGTTTTCTTCATCACAGCTCAATATTGCCTCCTGTAGCTTATCAAAATCTCTAGCCCAATGATTATAATTTAGATAGATTGGGAAGATATTAAATCTTTCCTTATTCAATTGAAAGCTCAAATATTTTACTTGTTCGATCGTTCAGAATTCGCAGCTGATATTTAGATCTCTCCTTAAACCCAGATAGCATCCACGACAAGCTCTTCCTCTTATAAACCTTCCTTTTGGCAGGTATCCAATTGAATTCATAGTTCAAAAATTTGTTTTCAAAAATTTGGTAATTATTTTTGGGTCACATAGGTTTCAAGTAAAAATACAAAATGAAATTATAAAAATCGGAGAACAATGACTTATTTGCTAAACCTTCTATATTATATGACAACAATTTCACAAAAAAAATCTTGACACTATTTCACTATCAAATTGAACTCGCGCCTACAACAACATGTGACGCACCTCAATGATTGAGTATAAAAAGGATTATACCTAGTTTTGATTATTGAAGGGCTTCATATTGTGCGTTCTCTCTTTAATTATATGTCTCAAAACAATGATGTCGGTAGCAGAGATACTCTTTCATTCACATCCTCGTATGTCTATGAATTCAGTCGCGTCTATTATAGGATAACCAGATTAGAACGATGGGAACAAACACCTTAATACGTTAATAAAACAACAACGATGTGAGATATAAAATAAATTCTAGCTTTAATTTGAGTGTGAGTCGCCGTAGCGTAGTGGGTTAGTGCGTCGACTCCTACGCAGAGGGTGCCAGGTTCGATACCCGAATTTACCACCTTTCATAGTTCACGGCTTCGACCTCTTTCGAGTCACTGACAATGCTCAAAGAGTATTTCCTGTCTAGAAAAAGCTTCTCAAACTTGTCCGTTCGGAGTCGGCATTGAACTGTAGGTCCCTGCCAGGCATAAGAGAACAATAGCACGCACAACACGAGTGGTTGCTGAAAAGCTAGGCCCAGGTCCGCCTCGGACTGTAGCGCCACCCATATTATTTTTATTATTAAGATTCACCAACACCTATTTCAGTAACCACAGTTTGAACACGGTTTAACAGATACATTTGCAGTAATTTTAGGGACGAGGAAGAAAGTTTCGAAATTAGTAAAAAATAATCAATACTGTCAAATGCTTTTGAAAAGTCAAGGAAGACTAGGACTCCCAAATCTCCAGCATCTAAAGAAAGCCTAAGATCATTTGTCACTACAGCTGTCTCACAGCTATGTTTGGAACGAAAACCGGACTGCCAGCTTGACATCATATTTTTTTCACAAATACGTTCCAGAATTTGATTGGCGAGAATCTTTTCAAATGCTTTTGCAATAAAGCATAGCATTCTTATCGGTCTGAAATCCGAAGGAACAAGCCTAACATGCTTTTTCGGTGTCGGGATAATGCTTGCGATTTTCCATTGGTCCGGGTACTGCGAGCTATATATACAGAATTTAAAAATGTGCGTTACATTGGGAAGTATATGGGCCAGAAGTATCTTAACCCTCTAACCGTTATAACCGTCTTTAGACAGGTCTCTCTTTTCTTGCAGATATATAGAAATCAAGAAAGAGAGAAACATTAAATACCGTTATAGCGAGTTTGAGTAGTAGTGTGCTTTGTAAAATCCAAGTAACATTCGCTTTTTGCTTCATATTGTGAGTAGACGTGTCAGTTGAATGTTGTAAGTCAGTGCAAAAAGTGGAATAAATTATTTTGAAATAAAGTGAATTTTGAATTACAGAATTTATTAGTTTATTACTTTTCTAAGGACTTGAAATGGAAATGGTTTTTCTATTTCGAATAAAGAAAAAATATGTGTATATTTTCAATGTTTTCCGATGACCGTTTGTAGACGGTCATAACGGTTAACGCCAGATTTTTTGTATTCAAGTGCGTGCTATAGCAACACTTTTCAAAGTGTTTTGCTTTATATATATCGACTTTTTAACTGCCTTTAGATAGCAATGGATAGCGAAGAGTGTAATATTCTGAGAGTTAAATCTCCGGAAGACAACCGTCGAAAAACTAAGCTATCTAAGATGTCTGATGAAGAGATAACAGATAACAGAGAAATGGAACATTGTGATACTAGTTCGGCATTCTTGAATGATAGCAACTTTTCTTTCAATATTTGGCAGTATATGCCGAATAAGCCTCATAAGTGGGGTATAAAATTGTTTGTTTTGTGTGATACTTTCGGGTATTCATATATATGTATATATGGGTGGTGCTACAGCCCGTAGAGGGACAGGACCTAGCTTCTCAGCAACCACTCGTGTTGTGCGTGCTATTGTTCTTTCACGAGTGGAAGGGACCTACGGTTTTATGCCGACTCCGAACGGCGAAGTTGAGAAACTTTTTCTAGACAGGAAATACTCTTTGAGCATTGTCAGTGACTCGAAAGAGGTAGAGCCGTGAAATATGAATGGTGGTAAATTCGGGTATCGAACCTGGCACTCTCTGCGTAGGAGTCGACGCACTAACCCACTACGCCACGGCGACCCGTGGGTATTCATATAGATTCCCAATATATATCGGAGCTGGCGACAACACGGTATTGCACCAGATCTTGGCCCCACAGCAAACGTGGTTGTTCGTCTCACCCAATCAGTTCCTGAATTTCAAAACCATGTTGTTTATCTTGACAACTTTTATACCTCATTACCTCTACTGATTTATCTATGTGCAAAAGGAATTTTTAGCCTCGGTACCATTCGCTCTAATCGAATTTCGAATTCCAAGTAGTTGCCAAGAGAAAGAGACGAAGAGTATAAAAAAGCTAACAGAGGCTATGCCGTTGAGTTTGTTGGCTCAGCATATGGTGTGGATGTATCAACCGTATTATGGAAGGATAATCGTGTGGTTCGACTTGCATCGACATACATGATCATGCCGTTTTTAAAGAACAGTCCTCCAACGCATCCAAACAAAACACCTCGTTATGATCGCAAAAAAAGCAATATATTGAAGTAGATTGCCCACAAATTATAAGGGAATATAACAGGCATATGGGTGGAGTGGATATAATGGATGGATTGATGGGACGATATCATATTCGTCTAAAGACACGCAATGCAATGAATCGGCTTTTTTTACCATCTTATAGATATGGCCGTCACAAATGCATATATTCTTAGTCATCGCATTGAAATTGCATATGGGCTTTGTACTTTTTCGCTAAATAGAAAGTGGGAAGGCCATCAACAACTCCCTATGAACCATCGCCAAGTTTAGGAAAAAAAGTGTGTCAGAATACAAGACGATGTCAAATTTGATAATACTGGCCATATTCCAGGCATGTTCGATAAATCGGGAAAAAAGAGATGCAAGCATTGCAAAAAATCAGACACTCAAATATATTGCATAAAATGCCAGATCAACTTGTGTTTTACGCCAAGTAAAAACTGTTTTTTTGGATTTTCACAAAAAGAAAAACAAAATAAATAGTGAGAGCATTTTCCGAGCTGATTGAATAAATTTTATTTTTATTCTTTCTTTAATTATTATCAGATATATATATGTACTTGGCCGTTCGGAGTCGGCATTAAACTGTTGGTCCCTTCCACGCGTGAGAGAACTTTAGCACGCACAACACGAGTGGTTGCTGAGAAGCTAGGCCCAGGTCCACCTCGGACTGTAGCGCCACCCATATTATATTATTATAAGCGTATTTACTTTGTTACGAGCCATACAGTACTGCCGCTTATTGAGCTGCGTGAGATTTCCCTTGAGGCTTCTAAAAAATAATTCTCTTTCTTGTATAAGAATCTTAATCTCATTAGAGTACCAAGGGCATGGTTTGGACTTAATGTGAATCATCTTAATGGGGACAAAGAAATTGAACAAATACTTCACATATCTATTAAAAATGTCAACTTTCGTATTAACATCAACATCAGGTGTTAAATATATGTCAGATCAACTTAAATTATAAATAGATTCAATAATTTCTAAGTTATTATGCTATAAGCTCAGATATGCAATAAATCCAAGGACACATTCTCAAGCCTCCTAGCTCAAAGCAACACGGAACAACAATAACAGCTCAAGTGCAACGTGCTTGAAGAACGGAATGTAGGCGTATGCGGAGAAAATGAAACAACAAAACACTACGAGTGTGTGCTGCTACTGAGTTGGCAGACCTTTTATGCTCTTGTTATGTACAAATGAGTGGAGAGTTCTCAGGCCGTTCATACATACTTCATTTGCAGCTAAATAACTGATTCACAATATGAGTTGAACATCTACGACAGTGGTGCACAAAAGTGCTAATTTCAAAATTCCCTACATGAACATCCTTCATTAGGACTTAAGTCCTAAGCTAAAAGCTATAAAAAAAATTATCATAAAAAGTGTTTATATTTAACAGCTAAATGTATTTTAACTGATCCTACTTATCTGAAATTAATATCAACCAATGAAGCCCATCTATCCCTTTACGGAAATGTTTAACATGGTAAGTGCTTACAAGAAATAAACTATTTATAAATTAATTCGAACTAAATACGGACGGACTAAAAAAGGTATGATTTTAATCCTCGTCCTTTTATTAGCCAAAAACCAACATATAGAGCCTCTGAAAGGGGATTAGGACGAGTCAGACTATTCCAAATCCCTTAAATGACGGCTTAGGGCAATAAAATCGACATGACCATGCGTTTCCTTTTGCATTCTAGATCTGAGGAGTATACGTTCGCGTGTGAGAGGGAACGAGACGGAAGGGGATTAAATATTAATCCAAAATTTAAAGGAAATATTTACATAAGTGATCATGACTTTTGTCACGACCAGTTGAATGATTTCATTGTTGTAACTTGTGAAAGCGATTTATGTTTTTTTTTGCAGGAAATGGATGAGGTGACAACTAAAGGAAATCATTTTTAAACTTATCTAGAAATGCGATTGGATTATTGTTTTAAGATCGATAAAAAGATGGTTCACATCGCTCTGAGAAACTTACGTCTTTTCCAGGACTTTTGCGAAGTGTGAAAGTTCTGATTTTTACTAGTTAACTTTGCCGAAGAACGACTGGATGGCAAGGGTTCCGATGCTCCTTTCCTAGCTTTGGAGTCGGCATTTCACATTTCATTGCCGTTCAGGTAGCCAGCAGAGCTTTACTCTGTTTCTCCTGCTCGACTCTTTAAGCTTCTGTAGGTATTCCCACACAAGCTTGGACAGACTCCTAAGTTTCGGCTCTACTGTATGACACTATAGCTATGTCGCTGATGTTATAGTTCCTGTCAAGACTGATTTAAATGCGGGTGCGTAGGCCAATACGCTTTTATCTGGTTTTCAGATCCGGTCCTGGAGTGGTCAATCGGTGGTAGTGGTCTGACTATGGATATCATAATGGACTAGCAGCTCCCCCATCTTAACCTAACCTTGCCAAAAGTCTACATAACAGAGCAAAATGGCATAACACATTGGCTGCCAAGCCAAAATTGAGACAATTTCAGGGAGTGCCCAAACAAAAAATTTCATGAATTATACTTTAGAGCACAAACAACTGCAAAAGATCGACATTCTGGACGTCCTAGACGGTTTTAGCCCTCTCTATCAACGACGAGCTAATGTCATGGCTTAATTTAACAAAATCTCACAAGCATTTATACTATCGTGAGGTGTCAGGCAACGTCGCCTCATACCGGACTTGAACGTAGTAGCTATAAATTTTGAAATTATAGTTGGCTATCATATTTGATAGCGATGGCAGCCAATGTGTAAAGATGTTCACACAGAACAAGGCCAGGGATTCAAAAAATTGCGAAATGGACGAACTCTCCCTCCTTCAGCATACATTTCCTGTCAGACCGCGCTAGCCTTTCACTACTGCAAGACATCAATAAATGCTTGCAACGATTGTTAACACCTAGGGTCAAATCCAGGTTTCTTTTTCAAAATTCAATAAATTGGACCGAATTTAATTCTATCCATGAGTTATGATGGCTTTATTAGTAGGGACAAGCATTCTCATTAATTATGAAATACAACGTCGTTCAAGTGGCTGCCTAGGCTGACTTCGCATTCTGTCACACAAATTTTCCAAGACCTTGTTTATGGTTTCGGGCCGTAGATCACGGATTGCTTGGATGATATTGGCTTTAAGTGCTTGAATCGTTTACGGATTGTTGGGATAACATGGGTCCTTCATGGTTCCCAGCAAAAAAAAAGTCAAAAGAAGTAAAATCGCAGCTCCGAGGCGGCCAGTTGACATTGCCAAGATGGCTGATAACATACTTTCGGCAATCGGTCCGCAAAAAATCGATTGTGTCATGGGCTGTGTGGCATGGCGCGCCCTCCAGCATGAACCAAAGGTCCTCAAAATTCATGTCATCAATATCAGTAAAAAAAAAAAGTGGGTTAACTTGGTTCTATAATGCCCGCCGTTGGCTGAAATGTGTTTCCCAGACTCATTTTGATCAAATGATGCTCTCGGCCACAGCAGCTACATTCTCATCTGTTTGACGATGCAGACCATGAGTGTTGACTACCAGTCTCACGCACTTTGTGCACCAACTTGCGTACAGCTCTCGCTGTGGATGCTTCATTACGGCCAAAACTTCTTTTCAAAAAATGCACTGTTTGGGCTACACACCACTCAATATAAAAATAAGTTTCCCAACGTTGTTCAAGAGTAAAGCGACTCATTTCATTCGGCGGTATGATGCAGACTTTCTGTCAAGATTTCGAGCGGGAAACAGGTCGCGGCAGTGTCAAATTAACCAATATTTTTAAAAAAAAAATCCACTAGATTGCTTAAAGATTTTCCTGCAAGTGAATGGAGTGAGAAAAGGAGAGTGAGAGAGACAGAGAGATCACGTAAAGGCACAAGCAAAAATCGTAGATTCTTTACGATTTTGGGGGGCAACCACTTTTAAAGAGAGAACGAACTTGTTTGAACTTGTGCCCAGAAATGAAGTATTACAGAGATGCCCGACTTCTACCTCTCTTGCACCTTAACATTTTTGACTACTGTTTTTTATAACGTGTTCATAAACCAAATTGACCAATCAGAGGACGGCATTTACGTTATTTCATGAATAACCGTCAAAAATTCATGAATATCTGTCAAAAATGCACTCAAATTCGTCGATGGACTAGGGGGCAATCAGCTGTGACGTCGGCTATCTCTGTAATACTCCATTTCCGGGCACAAGTTCAAGCAAATTCGTTGTCTCTTTAAAAGTGGATGCCCCCCAAAATCGTAAAGATTCTGGCGGAACCCTTTTAACAGAAGTGACGTCCATGATAATTTTATTCAGAACTAATTAGTTATCGGACACGATCTTCCACACCCTCTTATTTTCAAATCCGACTTACTTTTCGATCTCTTTTCATCGGACTGTGTCCATCGGGAAATCAATCGTGGCCGACTTGGCTTCCACTGACAAACTCCAGTTTTTATTGCGTAACGTCACCTCTCGAATTTCATAAAACACTCCGATACGGCCATAAACATCTCGTCCATATACCGAGGACCATAAAACCACGCAACTTCGGCCAAGAAAGTCTTTGAATCTCGGCGTCCTACTTCGAATCCAAGCCCTTATCCCAGCTGCCGTTACGCCGAAATAGAAATGCCTCGGAAATGCTGCCCAAACTGTTTTGTTTTTCTGAAAAATTCATCAACTTAAAGCCAACTAAGCGAAATATTCATAATCAATTATTCGTCTTTAAAGTCACGTCATGCGCTCACGGCAGGTCCCAAGTCTCCGGCATCTCGGACCAAAAATAGAATTCACTCATTTCACTGCAAT
The DNA here is from genome assembly GCA_964034865.1 of Eristalis intricaria. Classification (NCBI taxonomy): domain Eukaryota; kingdom Metazoa; phylum Arthropoda; class Insecta; order Diptera; family Syrphidae; genus Eristalis; species Eristalis intricaria. The sequence continues at coordinate 108,274,409 of OZ035873.1, read as the reverse complement.
GTGGACCTTCATAAAGATTTTTTTTTTTTAAGCTCCACAATAAAATGCTGCCAAGTTTCTGTGATGCCATAAAACTGTATTATGCTAAACCTATTATGAATAACGGCATTTTTAATTGTCAACATTTTGAGTTAGCAATCAATTTTTCAACAAAGCCCCACCGGCCCCACCAGTCCCACCAGAGGACCCAAAGTCCGGATTTATTATTTATGAGATTCATAATTTAATGGCGCCTATGTATGCATAACCTCAAAATGTGTGATTTGTTCTCGACGGAGAAAAAGTTTGTTTTACCTTTATTCGAGCGGGGCGTGCAAGCGGCGGCACGGCTTGTACTGACAATAAAACGGGGAGAGAAACAAAAAAGAGTGCGCATTGAATTAATTTTAATATTTATGGAGTTTATGGAGAACAATAATCGCTGAGCTTTGTCTCTGGACGAATTGGCCGTCGCGCCGCCGCGCTGGAGAGCTTAGTTTTATTGACAATCGATGAAATAAACATTTGCACAACAACTTTATGGTCCACTGGGTTGGGTGTGGATCACTGATTTATGCGAGTGATCATCGGCCGATCTGACGGTGGCTGGGTTGCTGCTGGTTGAGAGCGTTCTCTCTGATTATGGAATGTTCGATGTTAAGTCAGATTAGGAACAGCTGGCAACGTGTAGAAGTTACTCTTAGGTTGGAGGCGACCCAAGCAGATGGAGCTTCTAGTCATAAAAAAGGATGGCACTAATGTTGCTCCTCTCTATGGAGGAGCAAGGAATTTACTCTCACTGCCTTTATCGACATCGAGGGAGCCTTCCATTACATAGAACCCCACGGAATTACCTCAGCACTCAACAGACCCGGGATCGAAAAAGCCTATAGTGACTTTTATCCACTGGCTTATCAATAACAAGCTCGAGGCTTATCGCCGTGCCGTAGTGGGTTAGTGCGTCGACTCCTACGCAGAGGGTGCCAGGTTCGAATCCCCAATCTACCAACTTTCATAATTCACGACTTCCACCTCTTTCGAGTCACTTCGGGTCGAGCTTCTCAAACTTTGCCGTTCGGAGTTGGCATAGAACTGTAGGCCCCCTCCAATCGCGAAAGAACAATAGCACGCACAACACCAGTGGTTGCTGAGAAGCTAGGCCCAGGTCAGCCTCGGACTGTCACTCCACCAATATTATTATTATTGTATTAAGCTCGAGGCTTGGTGATACCACGATCCGCAAATCTGTGAACAGAGGCACACCGCAGGGTGGTGTTCTCTCCCCTCTACTGTGGAACATAGTGGTCACCGAACTACTTGTGACACTAGATGGGACTGGGTGTAAGGTCATTGCCTATGCAGATGATATTGCCATCGCTGTATCTGGGGAATACATATCCACGATCAGCGATATTATGCAATCTGCCCTATCCAAGCTAGTGAAATGGACTAGCGAATGCGGCCTAGGTGTCAATCAGCAAAAAAATGGATCCAGTCCTCTTTACTTCTTCTTCTTCTTCTGGTGGCGCTACAGTCCGGGGTGGACCTGGGCTTCAACCAGTAAGCCTCTCCAGCCGGCACGACCTTTTGCCAGCTGTCTCCAACTGCGCACACCAAGTTGATTGAGGTCCTTTTTCACCTGGGTGAGCCATCGGTTCCGTGGGCGTCCTCTATTGCGTTGTCCCACTGGTTCGGAGTCGAAGACTCTTCGGGCAGGAGCAGTGTTGTCCATGCGCTCTACATGGCCTAGCCATCTTAGACGTTGAATCCGTAGACGCCTGACTAGACTCATGCCGCTGTACAGCACGTACAGTTCGTGTTTGAATCTTCTTCTCTCAAAGCAGACATGACCAAAGATTGAACGCAGAACTTTTCTCTCGAAAAAACCTCCTTCATCCGCTTTTGAGATTGTCCATTCCTCCGCGCCGTACAGCAGGACTGGGATGATTAAGGTCTTGTATAAAGTCAGCTTGGTCCTTCGACAGAGGACTCTACAACTCTATTGCCTCTTGAGCCCATAGAAACAGCGGTTGGCAAGAGTTACTCTGCGTTTGATCTCTATACTGATGTTGTTTGTACTATGTTTGAACTGCGGAGCCGAGGCAGACGAAGTCCTTCACTACCTCGAAGTTATAGCTGCCTATGGTGACGTTTTGGCAAAGTCTGTGCTGTGCGTTCTTTCTCGATGACAGCATATACTTCGTTTGGCCTCGTTCACCGCTAAACCCATTTTAGTCGCTTCCGCTTCAATGCCAGCAAACGAATCATTGACGGCTAGCTGTGTTCTGCCAATCACGTCAATGTCATCTGCGCATGCTAGCAGTTGTACGGACTTCTGGAAGATCGTGCCTCTAGAGTTGGCGTATGAGTCTTGCACGATCTTCTCGAGGATGATGTTAAAGAAATCACATGACAGCGCATCGCCTTGTCTAAAATCTTTTTTGACATTGAAGGTCTCGGTGAGTTCGTTACCGACCTTGATGGAGCAGCGAGAGTTCTCCATCGTCATCCTGCACAACCTGACGAGTTTGGTAGGAATGTCAAAACTAGACATGGTGTTGTATAGCTCATCCCTATACACGCTACATATGCGGCCTTGAATCGACGAATAGGTGGTGGGTGTCGATTTGCATTTCTTGGGTTTTTTCCAGGATCTGTCGTAATGTGAAGATTTGGTCGATGGTGGACTTGCCTGGTCTGAAACCGCACTGATAAGGACCGATCAGGTTGTTGACGAATGGTTTCAGGCGCTCACACAAAACGGCAGAGATGATCTTATAAGCGATGGTGAAGAGACTTATTCCTCGGTAGTTGGCGCAGTCAAAGGGTTCTCCTTTCTTGTTGATCGAGCAAACGATACTGAGGTTCCACTCGTCGGGCATGCTTTACTCCGACCTTGTCTTACAGATGAGTTGGTACATGTACCTTACCAGCTCATCTCCAGCTGCCTTAAACAGTTCCGCAGACAGTCCGTCTGCACCAGCAGCTTTAATCGACTTTAGTCTCGATATCGAGTCTTGACTTCGTCTATGTCGGGGGGACGGAATTCACGTCGCTCATCGTCAATCGTGTGGAGTGGAACATTCTGCCTGACAGCGGTATTGGAGTCTTCCTCGCCGCTTAACGGTCTACAGAAATGATCTTGCCAAATTCTCAGTATCGACTGCGAATCTTCTACGAGTTGTCCCTCTGCGTCACGACAGGCTTCTGTCCGAATTTTGTATCCATTGGATGGTTGTTTTACCCGTTGGTAGAACTTTCGGACGTCATTTCTGCCATAACACCTCTCCATGTCCTCGATCGCGTGCTTCTCATGCTCTTTCTTTTTCTTTTTGAGAAGCCGGTGCTCTTCCCTTCTTTTAAGCTCGTAGAGCTCACGAACCGCTCTCGTCCTTCTGTCCAGCGTCGCCCTGTATGCTGCTTGCTTCGCTGAATGTGCGTCCCTGCACTCGTTGTCAAACCAGGGGTTTTTTTGGGGTGGCGTTTTAAGACCCAGCACATCAGATGCAGCTGCTCTGGTGGCTTTTTGACAACGGTTCCATTGTTGGTCGATTGTTTCGCCTGGCGGGATTGGACTCTCTGAGAGCTTTAGGGAGACTCGATCGGCAAAGTTGCTAGCGGTCAATTGCGATTGTAGCTTACCGACGTTAAACTGTTTTGGTCTTGCTCTACTCCGATGTCCTATCGATACCCGTGTTCTTACCTTGGCTACAACAAGGAAATGATCCGAGTCGATGTTGGCTCATCGGAATGTTCGGACATCGGGAATGCTGGAGGAGTATCTGGAGTCGATCGCAATGTGATCAATTTGGTTGACGGTTGATTGATCAGGAGACCGCCAGGTCCCTCTGTGGATGCTGAGGTGAAGGAACCGCCTACTGGCTACAAAGAGGTTTCTCCCCGTTACGAAATCCAAAAGCCTGAGTCCGTTCTGGGACGTGTTGTTGTGCCGGCTGTGCTTCCCGATGACTATAGAAAAGATGTCTTCCTTGCCCAGCTTTGCGTTGAAATCTCCTAGAACGATCTTGGTGTCGAAGCTGGTGCACTGATCGTAAGTTCTTTCTAGGAGATCATAGAAGTCATCTTTATCCTCCGTTGGGGCGTGGGCGCAGATCAGGCTGATGTTGCCGAATGTAGCCTTGATGTGGATTGTTATGAGGCGCTTGCTTGTGTATTTAAAGCTTAAGACTTCTTGCCTAAGTCTGCCTCGAACAACAAACCCGCATCCGAACAAGCGCTGTCTTCGCTCTTTGTAGCAATCGCCGCAATCGCAAAATGCCCATCCCACCGCACCTCCTGAATGGCGGTGATATCTGCCTTATAAGCTTCGAGGGCTTCAGCAAGTTCATCGGCTGCACGTGGTCTGTTCATGGACTTCACATTCCAAGTGCCTCCAGCTTTTCGAATCCATCATCGGGAAACAGTGCATCTGGAACCGTTTCCAATGAAGGATGAAGGTTCTCAAATTCGAACTGGCTTTGTGAAGCAACATCCGACTCTTAACAGTGCTTGCCTTGGTTGCCAATCGCCTGTTTAATTGACCAACGCCGCCTAGTCCACGCTGCATCTCAAACGCATTGCAACCGCATTGCTGCCAACTTCACGTAAGTGTTCCATAAGATTGCCCATATCGCCTTGCCCAGGATGCGCAGGCATTTTTTTCCTCACAGCGGCGTGCTGTAACTAATCAAACAAACTGCACACCAGCATGCCAAACAATCAAACGCCAATGAATACAAAGTAAACACCACACAGAGGCATGGTTCCTTTATTCAGCGTCATGTGCAGCGGCACCTCTGCGTTTCATCCTGCTACCGGATTTCAAAGCACCCAAGTGTCGCACACTAACTCTGCGTGCGGCCATTGTCCGGCAACAGGGGTAAATTAATTTTCGCCACAACAACCGGTGGCACATAAAAGACAGACCGCCCGGCGGTGTCCACCTTCAACTTTGCCGACTGTTTGCCCAGCAATAATTCGACACGATCCCATTGAATGGGACACCTTGTCACGTCTTCCCGGTTGTCACTTCGTAAAAGTATCAAAAGCTAATTTGCCACGCTTGTACCACTGTCACGACAATTGTCATAACAGTCCCAGACCCAGTCCCAGTCCCAGTTCGGGGGACTTCGTCTCTTTTCAAAGTCGGAACGGAACACGACAAGCCATCAATGACAAGACAATGACATTTCTCGGTCAACAATAGGCCGCATGATGCAGTAGCACCAATGCGCAGTCAAAGCGATGGCGTGCCACCGCCATCGGTCGATGCTGTGTGCTCCCCGCTGCCCCCTCTCGATGACAAAACAATGACAATTTGTTGTGACAGACATTCGAGGAGATTCGAATGCAAATCGCACACGAATGTGTGCCTCGGGCAGCACAATGGATTGGGGCCAGCCATCTCTCTCCGTTTCGGGGGCTGGCTGCACACACACACTCACCCACCGACTGACACCGAGTGGAGGCGAGTATTCGCCGTGAAGACGGCGAGTCGCCCTCCCTCCGATTTCGATCTTGGCGATAAATTACCGTGCCTCCCCCTGGTGGCGCGCGGTGACATTTGCAATTCAAATTTAACGTCTAGTTTCCCTCCGCCAGAGAACTAGATAAATTTCACAGGTTTTCAATTAACGGGGATTACGTTTTGATTCGCCGGCACGAAGCGTGAAAATACGCGCACGCTCACTGGAGTCATAATCGCGGATGAGACGGAGAAAATCCGCCCGACGATGGTCGAGTGTGAAAACGTGCGTTTCCGTTTGGTGGCGCGTAGTCGGCGCGGGAAGGAGTCGCGTCGCCCTGTCACGGTTCAAATATTTACCAAACGAAGCCCGTCCGGTATATAAACAATTTAATTTATCTTCTGCGGACCGGGGCAAGGCTTATTGTCGTTAAATATTGCTGCTCCATTCGAAAGCAGTGATGATGATGTTTTCCTTTATTTCAAGGGAAACCCGCGAAGGCCTGACATAAGCCCTCGGTAAGCCTGAGTTATTTTGTTTTAAATCATTTCCTTTAGTGTGCCGCGCTTCGATTCTATTTGCGGCCTTACGATGATCGCAGGTGAAAGGAGTTAATGGCCCGATGGTCATTGTAGGCTGAGTCTTTTGACACCGAAACAAGGTTTCACATTTTTCTTGCGGACTTGTGGAGTGGGTGCGCGGCTAGGCATGCGGAACTAACAAGTCAAGACTGTTGTCAAATGGCTTCGGGGGACGTGGGACATTCAAAGAACAATAGGAGCCATCTTGGATATCTTGTGCCCAGGTTTGTTCATTTGAATGGAAAGCTTGCGGGTAGTTCGCTTCAGATCTAGTTGAGCGGAAGGTTTCGGTAAAGTTAAGCGCCAACCAGAAGATTAACTTAATGTAGTAAACCTTCTTCTCCTTCGTAACGCGCATCAATCCGGGATGAATCTGCGCCGAAGCCAAGAGCAGACCTCGATCCCTAGTAAGCCATCTCGCACCAAGTTAATTGAAGTTCTTCCTTCTTCCTCACTGGTGTGAGCCACTTTAGACGCGGAATCCTGTGCTGCGTTTTCTCGCTCGGGACAGATGCGTCTGGTATCGGTAACCTCGTTGAGGCTGTCAGTGAATCCCATTGTTGGCTCTAAGAAAATATGGCTCAACAAGAGCCGGCCTTGGAAGAAACCCTTTAGATCTGATCTCCAAATATGTCAAAGTAGCTCTGAAAGGGTCGCACACTAAGGACCGCCTGCTAACTGAAGCTGGGAATGCTACCGTTGTCAAGCAGTTTCTCAGCTCCGCTCACCGCATAAAGATTTTAGCTGGCTCACACTCACCCCTTTTTAGTTTGCAGCCGCCAATGACGTGCCTTGAGTGGTAGGCACTGTGGTATACTCGTGGGGTTGAAAGAGGCTAAGGGAACTTTTGTTCAGCAAAAATTAAACACAACTTTGGTATGTTTTCTCTTCAACTTCTGGATTTGCTTTCATTCACTCAAATTTGTTGGCTTCAACTTTCAATTTACAACTCGTGAGTTTATCAACTCCCAATTTCTTCAACTTACGGAAATAGCAGAAGTTAAGGGATGAAATCATGAGTTTTGCTCCCTCTCTCTCCCTCTTTTCTTCCATTATCGTAGTTGTCTGGTTGCCCGCCTGCCTGTGTGTATACAAGTCCATCTTACCCCGTAAATTCCCTGAAACTCGAAAGTCCATAATTTGGTGCAAATATCCCTGCACCAGAGATCATCATCATCATCATCTTTTGACCCGCACGATCCATTAAAAGGGTCGCGGGTGAAAGCTACGCACGAGAGATCTCCAGGCAATACGATCCTCCGCCATCTACTCGAACTCATCCGAAGTTATGCCCAAGCGTAACCAGACGAATTTATGGACTTGGTCCAACCGGCCCCTTCTAGGTCTGCCAAGTGGTCGCCTACCTGATGAAATCGCATCGAACGCCCGTCTCGGAGGTCCTGATGGTGGAGACATTCGTGCTACTTAACCAAGCCAACGAAGCATAGCAAAGAAGCAGCTGCTCTCTCATCTCATCTCAGCCGCTTATATTAGCGATCTTATTCTTTCGGTCGTTACCCATATTTCATGATCAGTGGTGAGAGTTGGAACAAATACTGAGTTGAAACCCGCTAACTTGGCTCTCACACCAAGTTCGGCTGACCCAGCTTGACCAATCCTACAGGAAAGTTCAGCATTACTCCTGCCACCACTCGTGAAGAAGACTCCGAGATACATAAGCCTCTCCACCTGTTTCAATGCGACTCCACTCACAGTGAACATGCGATCTGGAAATAACCATAACCTCTGATTTGTCAACGTTAACCTTCATCCCAGAAACAGCTCATACGGCCACAAACCAATGGAGTGGGCGCTTGAGTCCCGTCTCGAAGGATGTGAGGATAACTAAGTCATACGCAAAAATAAATTGACTCTCCCAATGTGAAGCATTCCTCGCCTCGGCTGCGCTGCAACATGCAGTCCATTTAAACAATGATAAAGAAGAGGTGACAAGACCCACCCTTGGCGAAGTCCAACGCCCACAGTGAAAGGTGTAGATCTAGCACCGATAGCCTGAACACAGCTGCTACAGTTTAGCCCTCAAAAGAGAACCCGCAATCCCATACTCCCGCAGAACACTCCAGAGTTTACACGGAGGAACTCCGTCATATGCCATTTCCTAATGGGTTTGGCATACTCCCAAGCCTTCTCAAGTAGCGTACTTAGAGTATAAAAAGCTGATCGATTGTACTTCTGCCGGGGCAAAAGCCGCACTGTTCATCCCCCATCCTTGCCTCGACCATAGCTCTAGAACGCGCTGCCAAGACCTTAGCGTAGTCTTTCCCGGGGCGACTTAAGAGGGATATGCCCCTGTAATTGGAGCAGTCTCTTGAAAAGAGATACAATTACCCCAGTTCGCCGAGGTGTCTCACCGCGTTCCCAGGCCAACTCAATAACAGATAGAGATATCCAACCATTATTTCTGCCGAAAACGTCCGCTCTCAATTCGCCTTCTCATTGAAAAGCACACACTGATAATTCAAAGTTTAAAATGACATTGAATTTGTGAACTGTCTAAAATATCCCAAGGGAAATTTTAATAAACTGAAAGTTGGACAATTTCTACATTTTTAATTTCAGATTGTGCGTTGAAATTTCAACTTGTCGGTTAAGCCCCAAGTTGAGACCAACTCCGAAGTCGATCAACGCCAAGTTTTCCGACAAGTGGAGCAATAGTGAACAAAATTACCCTAAGCATCGTAAGCAAAAATCGTGTCCCCGTCAGACCTTTTGAAGCGAAGTCTCTGATATTGATGTGACAAGATATCGAAACAAGGATCATGAGTTGAATGTACTCAGGCTATGTAATGGGACAACACCTGCTGCGAAGAAAGTTGCACTGAAGTCTCCTCAAGGTTCAAGGGTTCATTCCTGGAAAAGAACCAAGACTTGCAGCACGTACTCGTCGCTAGCTATGCAGCGTCTTGTCTGATTTTGACATTCCTGCCAAACTTGTCAGAATGTATAGGACGACGATCAAGAGTTCACGCCGCTCCACCAAGGTTGGCAACGAACTCTCCGATTCCTTCGATAACAAAAACTCTTTTACACAAGGCGATGCATTATTGAGGAGATCACACAGAACGCACTCGACAAGAGGCACGATCTTCTAAATCTCCGCTGCTGACATACTGGGAGGACATTGACGTGGTCGGTCGACGACAGCGTGCCGTCAATGAGGCTATCCTGGAGGGTTTGAGTGTGGCGGCCAGATGCTGTCCATAGTTGATGGTCAGACATGATCTAGTCATTTGGAGCAAGCTGTCTTGAGCTCAAGACCTTCATATGAGAGATTCGGTCTTCTTCTTGAGCCTGGAAGCTCAGATTTGAAGGCCCTCTTAGCTGGGGCGTTGGTGTTTGGAGTATCCACAACTTTCACTTTCCTCGCAGACGAGACCATATATCCGCTGCAGAATGTTTTACATGTAGGTACCACGAATCAGCTCTGCTGTCTTGCCTATCGTCCACCTTTCGACTCCATTCATTTTGTAGGGCTGGCAAATAAAGAGATTTGTAGAGCTTGCTCTTTGGAGTCTGGACTTTTGAGAGCAATGGTTTCTCCAAACGAAGTAGAATCTGTTGTCTATCTGTTGTGTTATTTGTTGAGTCCGCGATTGGTTCGATGTAGAACAACTCAATTACGTTTGGACTTAGGTCCCAGATGGCTCCAAAGCATATTTTCCTTTGGGATCAGCTCCTTTCGTGCGTCCTTGAAATCTTGAAATAGGATTCGTTGTCATCTGGACCCGTAGACTAGTGTGGTTTGCGTTGTCCTACCTTGGGAACCTTTTCAATTCCTATAACCATACAGATTCGGAGATTTGTCTGTTAATTACCACCCAGGTAGGTGCCTCCTCCTCTTCAGAAATCGTTGGAGAATAGTCTTAGTCTATATAGGCAGTGTCCAGTGATTATTCCCATTGCTGATTTTGGGTCTTTTTAGGGGGATCAAAATTATCAGAACTTTTTTGTTCGAGACTGGGCCAGTTTTATTTTCTGATTTGATAAGTGTTGCCTGTATTCCATGTGGAATTGCCTATAGTTTGCTATGCTGCCATCGCCGACGAAGGGGTTCATCCCCCGTTCCATTTAAAGAAGGAAAAGTCTGTTGGAATGGACGGGATCTCCAACATTGTGCTAAGACACCTCCCCTGGAAGTGGTTAATATGTACACAATCCTGTTTAACAATGCTTTGAATAATGCACATTATCCGGAGCATTGGAAAACGGCTATTGTGCAACCCATATCCAAGAGAGGAAAAGATTCTTCGAATCCTTGCAACCTCCGGTCAATTAGTCTCCTTCCGAACATCAGCAAGGTATTCGAGAAGGTGATCAATAGAGCCTTGATCAACTGGACTAAGGACAAAAATATAATTCCGGATAACCAATTCGGTTTCAAAGCGGGGCATGACACTATTCATGCCGCGTCGAAACTGGTGTCGGATATCCAATGGAACAAGAGCCAGAAACAATGTACGGGTGCCTGCTTGATTGACCTGGAGAAGGCCTTCGACACCGTATGGTTAGAAGGACTTTTCTACAAGCTCAATCGACTAGGCATTAGCAAACCACTGCTGTACCTACTGTGTAACATGCTTACCGGTAGACGGTTCGTAGTCAAGAATGGCAACGTGACCTCCACAGGTGTATTCCAAGTTAAAAATGGTCTCCAACAGGGTGCCGTTAATTCGCCGATCCTGTTCAACATTTACTTGAGTGATCTGATAAGTTCTCTTCCTCACGTAATTGCGTACGCCGATGATTTGATCGTGTACAGATCAGGCAAAAAGATCGAGGAAATCACTACTCTCACGCAGGGTGACTTCGATTCATTCATGAGAAGTTGCGATGATTGGAAGTTGAGTATCAACTTCCGGAAGTCGGAAACCATTCTGTTCAGGACGCCGTTGTATAAGGCCTCGGCGGACACGAAAAATAATTGGCGAAAGTTCTCAATCGACGGACGACACGGGGAACCACTGGCGCAAAGGACTGTAGTCAGATACCTGGGGATCTGGCTAGATCAGTATCTATATCTTAACAAACATGTAGATGCTGCTCTGGCCAGAGCCCGAGGCGCTTTTGCCCTTACAGAGAGACTGTTTTACAACAGCCAACTCGATGCGAGGGTGAAGGTTATCTGCTACATGGCCCTCATCCGGCCAATGCTCACCTATGGCTGTCCCGTTGGTTCAACGTAAGTGCAAGCTTGATGGAAGAGATTCTGTTGTTTGAGAGGGCTTGTCTTAGGGCTTGCCTTCGTCTTTATCGAACTCCAGAGTCCCAGTACATAAAATTCTACTCCAATGAGATCTTATACAACAGGGCAAACCTGATAAGAGTGGACAATTTTGTATTGAAGTTGATTCGAGGTCACACTGCTAGAGCGATGAACTCGATCAACAATCTGATCTCAGGGACTTACTACCCCAATCCAGAATATCACGAAAGGATACGGCATAAAGCCTTTCTCCATTTAGACAAAAACGGGCTGTTACAAAATATAAATGCGGTACCGCTCATCTTCCACATCGCCAGATCAATTGTGGATGGGCGACTCAACCACGACCGTTCCGTCGCACAATGAGCTGAGGAGGGTCTCCTCAGGTTCAGTACTGCGGTATCCAGCCGAGACATTCGGGATGTTGCTAGGCAGCACCAAAATTTCTGGTGGCTTGGGAGCGAGGGAACTCCAGTGTCGAACCCTTTAGACCCGGGGTAGAAAGGGTAGTGCGTCCCCCCTTATGGGGCGCAGTCGGTCTGTGTCTTGAAGTGGTTTGGTGCATACCCATGAGCTGCAACCTACGGCCGACTTACATAGCTTAGGGTAGTATTAAGGTAATTTTAAGTTGTACATATAAATAAATAAAAAAAAAAAAGCAATTGTATACACAAACGTATATAAGGGTGTACCCGTGTATACACGGGAATGTCTATATACTCGTATATACATATGTATATATGTATGTCGCTTAGCTTAAGTTAGTTTGTCGGGTAGTTATAAGTTTTAAGATAACAGTACAGGCATTAAGTTTTTATACACAAATTTTTTCTTAATATTAAGTTGTTCAGTATTGAACTCGTTTTTGTTCACATACAAATATAATATTACTTTAAGTCGAAAGATATATGATAAGATTAAGTTTAGCTTAGAGTGCCCGCCTAGGGCCAGTAAGTTAGAAATAGTAACACTGTTCGTCCAACTAGTTTTAAGCATTTTTGTCTTGTATGTAAGTCTGTTATGAATTTGAAATAAAAATGAATTAAAAAAAAATAAAAATAAAAATAGTTTGTACTATACACTCCTTGATGATCCTATTTAGGTAACTGGCTTCGTTTCTATATACAATCTGCCTGTATCGTTGCCAGTTCCTTTATAAGGTTTAAAACATAAGAAGGAAGTTTAATGGAATAATTCTTTTTAGCTACACGTGGAATACTTTCGTTTGCTGAATCTACAATTTGCTTTGTGAAGTTGGAAACGAGATAGTCAACACCCTGTTTGCAGGTTATATGGTCTAAATCAGTATCAACCTGCTGAAGTTTCTGACTTATATTTGCTCTAAAACGTTTCCAATTAGCGTTTTTTATGTCCTGGATATATTGAACTACTTCCATACCAGACAAAAAAAGCTTGCAATACACAGGGTTATGATCTGAGCTTAATTCATTAAGTGTTACAGGTTGAGCTATATAGCCAGGGCAGTTAGTAATAAATATATCAAGTACAGACGGACGACCACGTGAACCAGCAGGTAAATAAGTTGGACTATGAGGATACATTAACGTAATGGGCAACACAACACTAAGATTTGAAAGTAAATCACCCCACGCATTTGCACGTGTACAACCCCAATCTCTATGCCTACAGTTTAGATCACCTCCAACTAAGTAAACATCATGCAAAGAAAAAATTTTTCGGAGATCATTTCTTAAACTGATCTTATTAGAGTTTGTTACAGTAGCACCAGGAAAATAGACACACACAACTTTTATTGTTTTTTGATTTGATAATTTCACCTCAATTCCTAAGTTTTCTACTAGTTGTGTTCTAATAACATGTAAGAGCGAGTGTTGAACCGATCTCCTCACAAAAATTGCAACTCCACCGCCATTTCCATCAGTTCTATCAAGTCGATAGCATTTAAAGTTCGGAGTGGATAAGCGATAAGTTTGATTTAGCCAAGTTTCAGTTACTAAGGCTATGTGAACGTTATTTCTATTTAAAAAATCAAGGAATTCAATGCTTTTGTTTCGAATCCCCTCTACCATATTATTACTTAAAATGTAATAGATACTGTGCGATAACTAAAATCAATGTAAATATTTTATGACGAAATAAATATCTATCTATCTATCTAAAAATAGTTTGCTATGAGTGTTGAGTTGTAACTTGAAGGTACCAAGAGGAGCACCTTTTTCACAAAGGTTTCCATCATCTGGCAGTGTAGTGGGGATTTTTGCGAGTTTGACAGCTTCACAGTTTCCCTTCACAGGGGTATGTGAAACTGGTTGGATATCTCGTCAAGAGATGCGTGACAGATTCTGCCTACTTTACAGAGTTTACGTTTAAAGTATATGAAGAGAAAGATGTGAGGGATTTAATTGCTGTCTGGGTGAAGATGCAAATATCGCGTTCGGTCATCACGTTCCACTTTGCACCGTACCAGGACAGGACTTCACTGATCGCCATTATTTCCTGAATCAAGGTTTCCAAGTTTTTCTCTGGAACGTATACAGGTGAGTCATTGTTAAGATTTTTGGCATGGGCGAATGTGCAATCGTGTCATTGAAAGCATGCCTTTAATCGTGGTGGGGGGTTGGGTGGGGGGGGGGGGGGGATTGTTTAATATGTATAAAACACCCAAAACGTTTGTGACGGCTTATCTTGCTTTTTCAGTTTTATTGAGTTTAATACAAGATGGGGTGGCGAAAAGGGAAGGAGGATGGGAGGGTGAAAAGGACGATCTCGGCTTTCTGTGCGTTTAAACCCTGACCATTTTGAGTCGAATGAAACCATCTTGCATTAAGTTTTTCAGTACATGTGGGTACTTTCCGGAGATGGCTGTAGGAACATCGTCCGTATATTCAATCGTTTTGCAACCTGCCCCTTTCAGTATTAGCAGCAGTTTATTCACTGCTAGGTTGCAAAGAAGAGGGGATAGTACTCCTCCGTGAGGTGTACCTCTTCTGGTACAGCTTTTCTTTTACTCTCCTTGGAAATAGTTGGTTTGTTAACTATTATACTAGTCACACTTTTACGTCTAGTTCTACCAGTGTGATTGCATGTGAGTAGATATTGTTGGATGCGCCTTCTACGTCTAGAAAAGCAACCATGATGTATACTTTGGCGTTAAGTGATCTCTCATATACTTCGTATCAGTATATGCAGAGTTGTTTCCACAGATTTTCCTTTGTTGGATCAATCGTTGATTTTATACGTAAGTGAATAAGCTTTTCTAGTGTTTTCCAAAGAGTGGATGATAGGCTGAGATCTTTGAGAATCTAGAAAGATCATTTCTGTAGACTGTTAAACGGCGAAAAAGACTCCAATACCGCTATCAGGCAGTATGTTCAACTCAACGCAATTGACGATGATCGACCTGAACTCCGTCCCCCGACCTAGACGAAGTCAAGATAGCGATATCGGGACTAAAGTCGAGTGAACCTGCTGGTGCAGACGGACTGTCTGCGGAACTGTTTAAGGCAGCTGGAGATGAACTGGTTAGTCACATGCACCTGCTCATCTGTACGACATGGTCGGAGGAAAGCATGCCCGATGAGTGGAATCTTAGTATCGTTCGCCCGATCCACAAGAAAGGAGGCCCCTTCAACTGCGCCAACTATAGAGGGATAAGTCTGCTCAACATCGCCTATAAGATCCTGTCTGCCGTTTTGTGTGAGCGCCTGCAACCATTCGTCAACAACCTGATAGGTCCTTATCAGTGCGGTTTCAGGCTGGGAAAGTCCAACATCGAACAAATTTTCACATTACGACAGATCCTGGAAAAGGCCCCAGAGATGCAGATGGACACCCACCACCTATTCGTCGATTTCAAGGCCGCATATATTGTAGGGACGAGCTAGACAACGCCATGTCTAGTTTTGACATTCCTACCAAACTCGTCAGGTTGTGCATAACATCATACTGGAGAAGATCGTGCAAGCCTCACACGCCAACACTAAAGGCACGATCTTCCAGAAGTCCGTACAACTGCTAGCATAAGCGGATGACATTGACGTGATTGGCAGAACACAGCGAGCCGTCAATGAGGCGTTTGCTGGCATTGAAGCGGAGGCGGGCAAAATGGGTCTAGCGGTGAATGAGGGCAAAACGAAGTATATGCTGTCATCAAGAAAGGACGCACAACATCGACGACTTGTCCAAAACGTCACCATAGGCAACTATAATTTCCAGGTAGTGAAGGACTTCGTCTACCTCGGCTCGCAAGTGAACAATACGACCAACACCAGTACCGAGATTAAACGCAGAATTACTCTTGCCAATCGCTGTGTCTTTGGGCTCAAGAGGCAATTGAGTTGTAGAGTTCTCTCTCGAAGGGCCAAGCTGACTTTATACAAGACCTTGATCATCCTAGTCCTGCTGTACGGCGCGGAGACATGGCATGGACAATCACAAAAGCGGATGAAGAAGCACTTGGTTTTTTCAAGAGAAAAGTTCTGCGTTCAATCTTTGGTCATGTCTGCTTTGAGAGAAGAAGATTCAACCACGAAGTGTACGGGCTTTACAGCGGCATGAGCCTAGTCAGGCGTCTACGGATTCAACGCCTAAGTTGGATGGGCCATGTAGAGCGCATGGACAACACTGCTCCAGCCCGAAGAGTCTTCGACTCCGAACCAGTGGGATAACGCAATAGAGGACGCCCGCGTGTAAGGTGGCGCAACCAGGTGGAGAAGGACCTCAATCAACTTGGTGTGCGCAGTTGGACACAGCTGGCTAAAGATCGTGCCGGCTGGAGAGGCTTACTGGTTGAGGCCCAGGTCCACCCGGACGAAGAAAAAGAAGGATGATAGGCTGATGGATCTGATGGTCTTCCGCGCTTTAGGTATGAAAACTCACTTGATTTCAAGACCACCCGAGGTCTTCCAGCTTCAAGAAATCCGTTCCCTCCTTTTTTTAGCTAGCGCTGGACAATCTCAGAGCAGATATTGGACATACTCTATTTCTTGATAGATTGCTGCTGCAAAAGACAAATGTACGGTATGTTCAGAAGCAATGGAAGAGCACCTATGGCAGAGTGGTCTTTAAGGACGATTGCGACCAAAAATGAGCAATGATGGCTACCTACTTTTGGTCAACGTCGGTCGTAGAAACCATTGTTGGCCAGACCAAATCAGCGAACACTGGCCCTGGCCTTCTGCGTAAGAGAAATAGATTCCAACTCAGATTCCCTTTTCGTTAGACTCGCCGCTTCTTCGTTGCCTTGGATGCCAGTATGCTGTCGTACCCAGCATATGGTCACCGTGATCAGAGAGGATGTCTGACGCTTTGTCTGCGTAACCACCCGACCCCGGTCCATATAGTGACATTTTTGTCAGTGCTGCCTTGTGCATCGCAGCCACTGCGGGTCGAAAAACGCTACGGATGGCTCTTAGAGCTGGGAAATTTTTAGACGAGATCACATAAAACCCCCTCCTCTGTATCAGTGTTCGTTTTTGAGAAGTCGGTGTCCAGGCCGACCTTCCTTTCGCACAGCGCCATTTGCTCTTGTCATTGTTTCCTGCTCCCTGGTCCGAGAAACATACTTGGAAGGGTTGGTTGGCTAGGGTTATTAGGCCTGTTAGTCAACGGCCTTAGTGCAGAAGTTGTGATCTTCGACCCCATCCAACCACCAACGTGCGCCGGACAAAAGGTGCACTGCAATTCAGATTGCGACTGGTCCACCATAAGCCGCCGCGCCGGAGACGTCTGCCATCCCACCGGATTCGCGATCAATTCAAAAACCATTTGAAGTCAAATAAATTTATTAGAAATGTTAATAAGCCAGTTGGTCGTTCGCCACCGCCACCGCGCCGCACCGATTCGATTTGCATTTGATTTGAATTCTTGATTGTGAACTTGCGCTATAAAAATCTATAACAATGGCTTCATTATGGGCGGATATCCCCATGCACCCCACACGCTCGCAACTGGCACTCGCATGTCTCAGACAGACAACGCAGCACAACATGCGATGAACAAAACAAAAATGGGTTCGACATTTCGTGGCAGGGCGGCCTCGACGCTGCGCGCCGTCTCACAATCGGATCAGATTTTGTGTGATTTTTTTTTTTCACGAGCGGCCGTAAAATTATGAATCTTAGATCGCCCCAGGGCACCGGAGGCCTTTTCGCGGGGGCCCACCCAAAAACCCCAAGAGGCCCCGCAACCGAGTTGGAGATCCGAATAAATTTGCCCGTGAACACACAGAAAGTATCAAAATGTTTGTTTAATGCGCGATTAAGGATTTGCATACAAAAGGGCGACACTGAGGCTGGGGATCGCACCAAAATGGCGAGGCCATTGATTGAATAAATTCGTGAACGCCGACAACGCGAACGAGGAGCAAGCGAATGGAAATTAAAGGAAATTAACACGAAATGGAGGGAATTCAAATGAAGCCACGGCACACACAGCACCCATCACGGGAGAGAGTCGGGAATCAAAAGAGGCCGCGATTGATGCCCGCGGTGAAATGATTCTTCTTTATTACGTTATTATATACTCATATTCTGCTCATCTTCGATTTCCTCTCGATCGATCGGTCTGTCGGCTGGCATCGGTCGGTGTCCCGGCTTTTCCCGGAGGACGACACCCTACCGAAATCGAAACGTGGAGTCCGTGAACACTGTGAAACCTATAAAAACCAACTGTGAACATAAAAGCGGTGTTTTGTGTTCCTTTTCGGGTGGTGAACATAAAAAATGATTTAGAATTGACTCGACTGCGGCTCGGGCCAGGGAGGGCTTAAATGTGCTTTCGTTCCTTTTTTTGACGTTATTTTTAACGTTCTCCTCTTGGCGTTTATGTCTCTTTTGTCCCTTTTGTCTTGTGGGTTATTAAAATGTTCCTGGTGTACTCGCCCGGTCCTATGGGTGATCACTTTGCATTGAGAAGGTCGTAAAGAGCGAGTGGAACCACGCCGAGCGAGTGGAGGAATGCCAGGTTAATGTGACAGAAGCTACCGAGCAAGTCGGCGGGGATCGCTCTCCAGGAGCCGATGTGTGTGAAGCTTATGTAATTTGTTTCACAAGAGATACGGGAGAGCCTAAGTGAGACGTGGCGGATGCCCATAGCGGGCAGGCAGTTGCAGAGGCACGATCTAGGGAGAAGGACCTCGGGAGGGATTACATGGTTAGGGTGGCACTTTAGTGTTCTTTTCGTAGAAGATCTTGAAGACTGCTTGCACAAATTTGACATTAATCAGTTGATTGTGACGACATCATACATCGGAAGGGAGACCCCTTCAACCGAACGTCGCACAGTGGTCCCGCAGTGGAAATAAATACCCGAAGTGACATATTTTTTCCCGACCAAATGGTTTATGTTTTTCGATTCTACAAATATGAGAACCTAGAAAGCCAACATTTTGTTCACTTTGGATCATCCGTTTGGCTGTACCGTTAGCTCAAAGTTGGGACTTTGAAAATTACAAAAAATGACGTATTTTTTAAGCAAATTTGATGTGCCATATTTCCTAAAATTATGTACATTGGAACCTATACATTGGAACTGCGTTTTCAGTTTTTTCATATTGTTTACCAATTTCATAAACCAGGCTTTCAAGTAAAGGCACATCCTGCACAACCAAGTTTGGCAGGAATGTCGAAACTAGACATGGCGTTGTATATCTCGTCCCTATGCACGCTGTCATATGCGGCCTTGAAATCGACAAAAATGTGGTGGGTGTCGATTTGCATTTTTTGGGTTTTTTCCCAGGATCTGTCGTAATGTGAAAATTTGGTCGATGGTGGACTTCCCCGGCCTGAAACCGCACTAATAAGGACCTATCAGGTTGTTGACGAATGGTTTCAGGCGTTCAAACAAAACGGCAGATGAGATCTTATAGGCGGTGGTGAGGAGACTTATGCCCCGGTAGTTGGTGCAGTTGAAGGGGTCTCCTTTCTTGTTGATCGGGCAAACGATACTGAGATTCCACTCATCGGGCATGCTTTCCTCCGACCATGTCTTACAGATGAGTTAGTGCATGTACCTTACCAGATCATCTGCAGCTGCCTTAAAGATTTCATCGGACAATCCGTCCGCACCGGTAGATTTGTTAGCCTTCAGTTTTGATGTTGCTATCTTGACCTCGTCTAAGTCGGGGGGACGGAATTCTCGTCGATCATCGTCCATATTGAGTGGGACATTCTGCCTGACAGCGGTATTGGTGTCATCATCGTCGTTTAGCAGTCTACTAGTTGTCCATTCTCGTCCCGGCGGGCTTCTGTCCAAGGCTTGTATCCACTGGATAACTGTTTCACCCTCTGGTAAAACTTTCGGACATCGTTCCCTCCGTAGCACCTCTCCACGCACCTCTCCTCCTCGATCGCGAGCTTAACGTGCTCTTTCTTCTTTCTCCTGAGAAGCCGGGTCTGAGCCCTTCGCCTCTGTTCGTAGAGCTCACGAACTGCTCTCGTTGTTCGTTGCACCGTTACTTTGTAGGCTTCCAGCTTCGCTGCATGTGCCAGCCTGAACTCGTTGTCAAACCATGGGTTTTTTCTAGGTGGTGCCGTAAAACCGAGCACATCAGTTGTAGCATCCATGATGGCTTCTTGACAACGCCTCCAATCTTCTTCGATTGTTTGCGCAGGTGGCGACGAACCTAGAGAGAGATTCCGGGAGACTCGATCGGCAAAGATCCTAGCAGTCCGTTGCGATTGTAGCTTTCCGACGTCAAACCGTGGTTTCGTTCCGAGTCCGAGTCCGAGTCGATGTTGGCTCCTTGGAATGTTCGGACATCGAGAATACTGGAGGAGTGTGTGACGTCGATCGCAATGTGATCAATCTGGTTGACGGTTGATTGATCAGGGGAACGCCAGGTCCCTTTGTGGATGTTGACGTGAGGGTACGCGGTACTGGCTACTAAGAGGTTTCTACCCGTTACGAAGTCCAACAGCCTGAGTCCGTTATCAGAATCCTTAACTATATGTAGGTATTTATTCAACAATTTTGAAATTTGAATGGGTTAATCCAATAAGACCCAGTGACCGTCTCACCAAGCCTCAGTCTATCTCCAAGTAACTCCCGTCATCAGCCATCAGCCAGTGTACATCAACAAGCCCCTCATCACATCTACGTCCAATTACGCGCTAATCACACAGAATTTCATATCAAACACCCCGCTCCTAGGCGCAAACCCATACTCGTCGCACTGCCAGCCCCATCGTGTAGTTACGGAAATCTAAGCATGAAACCAGACAGGATCCCTCTGCAAGCGGCTCACAATTATTAATTACATTTTTAATGATGCGTCTTTAATTAAATTTCCTTAATCGCCTGCACACTGGTCATCGCCGCTCTTCATCCGCGTCGTTGTCGCTGTCGTTCTCGTCGTCATCAACACTGTTTTGTTGATCGCCGTTTGCGTGGTCATAGTCGTCATCGCACCACAGTCCACCATCATCGACAGCAGCAGCAGCAGCAGCACCATCTTGAACGTGATTCGTTTTGTTCCTTAACCTGCCAGCTATATGTACACTGAGGCAGGTGATCATTAAACAAGGGAAAATCAATCAGAGGCCATAATGAATTACATTGCTTATTTAAAACACATTCCCAGAAGTGGAACCAGCCATACAGCGCGTGCATGTGTGTGCGCCGAGATAGTTTGCCGAGAAGGAGGCTGCCACTGCAACTGCCGCGCTGCCGTAATGACAAGAACGAGCGCTGAGATGATTCCTCTTCTGCTTGTGGTGTGAAGCAGTGATCCTCATCGCGGCAATGGCCACCACTGCCGTCCTCCGCCTCATCATCATCATCATCATCATCGGGTCCATCAACATCAACAATGCCGTTGTTGGTGGTGTTGTTGTTGGTTTTGCGTTTTGTGCTGAGGTTATCCTCATCATCACAGACATTCAGGCTCTGGGGGCCTCCTCATCGCTTCGACGGTGATACTTGAGTGTTTACGATGTACAGTGGGGCTGAGAGCTAAGATTTTGAACACAATTTCTGGATTCTTGGACATCATCTGTCGTGTGACTGAATCAGGGCCATATCAGGTAGGAATCACATTGGGCTTCCCACTTTATTGGATGGCATTGAAAATCAAGAAAATTTTGACAAGATCCAGAGGTCAGGACTCATATCTATACCGTCAACCGACTTGCGTTTCTCTGATTATTTGGACGAAGCTTGTCCGGGCACCAACATGGTGGGAGGTTACGAGAGTGGTAAGAGTCAATGTCTGCAGGAAGAGATCTTTCGGGATACTCCAGAATTCCAAGTCTCGGAACAGACTGTAAAGACTTACTCAAGTCATCAGACAACAAAAATTATTGGGACCACGTCAACGATAGCACTTCTTTTGGACTAAAAATATGCGAGCACACGAACATATCCAAGACAGACCACTGCTGTACATCCCAAGCCGAAGTAAAAGCTCTTCGCACAGTCAGCTCGCCAACATGGGGTCTCAGCGATCACGTGTCCTTTCACGTCTTGGCAGAGGAGTTGAGGTAGACACTAATCTCTTAGATAACGTCGTCGTCCCAGTCAGTAGAGGTTGTTGAGCTCTCCCGCTGTCCAGATCTTATGCGTTCATTCAGTTTCTTTCAAAATGCGCTAAAATCTAGTGTACACGATACACGGGTTATTACACGGGCACGGCCTCTAAACCAGAAACTGTTTAATTTCGCAAAGCGTTCCTTCGATTCAGGGCCAGATCTTAAGGTCTCGTTCAGTCAAGCAAGGACTAGAGCTCTTGATACACGGGCAATTACACGGGTACTGTCTCTTAACCAGAAAGTCTTTAATTTTGCCAAGCGTTCCTTCGATTCAGGGCCAGATCTTAAGGTCTCGTTCAGTCAAGCAAGGACTAGAGCTCTTGATACACGGGTAATTACACGGGTACTGTCTCTTAACCAGAAAGTGTTTAATTTCGCCAAGCGTTCCTTCGATTCAGGGCCAGATCTTAAGGTCTCGTTCAGTCAAGTAAGGACTGGAGCTCTTGATACACGGGTAATTACACGGGTACTGTCTCTTAACCAGAAACTGTTTTATTTCGCCAAGCGTTCCTTCGATTCAGGGCCGAATCTTTAGTTCTTTATCTCATTCATTTTGAAATTAGTCTAGTCAGTAGTAGGTACTGCAGCTCTTGGCACACGGGTAATTACACGGATACCGTCTCTAGACCCGAAAGTTTTTAATTTCGCCAAGCGTTATTTTAATTCATCCCCGGATCTTAAGGGCTCGTCATGTTAAGTAGTGGCTAGAGCTCTGGATATACGGGTGATTACACGGGTACCCGGTACTGAGTACTGAGCACATTTGACGTACCTCGCTATTGAAGTTTAAATGTGATTCATGATTGAACTTTTGTTATTGCCAACTTGGCCTGTGAACCCGGATAGCTGGGTAGTTGATGATCTAGGCATCACATCAAAGACCCTAAACAGAGGCACTGCATTGGATGAGGAGGAGCAATCTCCCAGAAGCTTTGTTGGCACAGAAAGGAGATATAAACGATCAGATGGTTTAACTGGGAATGATGCAACCTAGTGACCGTGACAAGGCAGTCAATTTAGGCCGACTTGTTTTCACTAAGCTGCCAAATTTAGCAAGCAAGAAGCTAAGCTGTTGGCGCTAGTGAGTGTAAGTGTTACACTAGTATTGTAAACAAACAATACCGAGTTGGCTGTCAAGTCACGGACACCATCTTGGATCCTTCTCTGTTAAACCATTTTGAGCCGGAATCAAATCGGAATGCCTGTTTGTGCGAACAAAGCCTGTGAAGGATTAATTTCTCATCATCCAGTGAGGGGTTTACATTTTTTTCAACTACCCGGATATCCGGGTCCGAGGAAAAAGTGGGTAGTATATAAGTTCAGTGGTTAATCATAATTAAACCACAATACGGCGTACTTAATGTCTTAAAAGAGCTCCACATTTTGGCCCCGGGTATCCGTGTAATTACCCGTGTAACAAGAGTAGAAGTCTGACTGAGTAGTAGTTACTCCTGACTAGATCATCTTGAAATGACTGAACGAGCCCTTAAGATTTGAAAGAACGCTTGGGGAAATTGATCACTAGCTGGTCTAAAGACTTTACCCGTGAAATTATCCGTGTATCAAGAACACTAGTTCTGACTATTGTCGAGCACATGTTGAATAGACCGAGCGAGGACGAGGACTTAAGATCCGTCGATGAATTGAAAGAACCCTTGGCGAAATTATAGTACCCGTGTAATTACCCGTGTATGAAGAATTCCACTCCTGACTACTAATCTGCTCATTTTGAACAGACGTAATAAGCCAAGATGTAGCGATGAATTGTATGAACACTTGTCTTTACTTTCGTTGCTGGAGGCCAGACTATACGGCAGCAGGTGCACTCAACCTCCCTTACTGCTCGACGAAAACGTAAGCTAACAGATGACTGTCCACCTCAACTCCTCTGCCAAGACGTTCAATACAGTGAAACGAGATGTGATCGCTCTGACTGCATGTTCCACGACATTCGGACCCCGCATGATGTTCCTCGAAATTCGGAGCCGAAAAATCAATTCCGTCCCACTGTACCTCTCGACGAAGCGCATTACATCATACACAATCCAAGCATCAATATGCCCGAATGGCTAAGAACCCCATCCAGCCGGTTATGGATCGGTTTCTGTTTCAGCTAACTTGTATCTGGTATCTGGTTCCTTGTTGTCTGGCTGGCCTCATCATGTCATTAACATCGTCCGCGTTTAAGGCGGTAATAAAAATGTTTTGGGTATTTGTGTTTCAGCCTCAATGCGAACGAAACGCAGAGGCAATGAAAAAGAACAAGAAGCAATCTCGAAGAATTTAAAAGAGGAAACATTGAATTCGCATTGGTATCCTTTGTTGCTGGCAAAGGTGTTGCTTGGCATTTCTCTCTCTCTCTCCCTTAACCGACCGCTCGGGGCAGTCGACATGGCTTCTCGGTTCTATTGTTCATTTTCCAGCCGCACTCTCAGAAAGATGCAGTCGATGATTAGGAGCAAATATTTTAAGTACGCCATTACAGGGGGTCTTAAACTCACCCGCAGATGGCAGTGTCGTTAGTAGAGCAAAAACGATTGCCCCTCGGTCGTTGGCGGGCTTGCACTGCTTCTGTTCTCTATTAACCTACTTCTTTGAGTTCAGTGAGGAGGTTGTAAACATTTTCTACTATTTATGGAGCCATTGGTTGATTTGAGTGCCCAAGTGTCCATGATGGGGCACGTGTGTGTGCTTAGAGAGGCTTAATTGGCCTACATTTCACATTGTGAATGCATCAGATACAAATAGATAAGATTTATTGACTCAAGACATTTCACAATGGCTGCAGTGACTGAAGCAACCGCATGCAAAGCTGTGTTCGGGCCTTTTAGAGTCTTCTTGGCAGGTTTTGCCTTTTAACCACAACTGAGAGAATGAACATTTAAGCGTCCTATAAAAACTTGTGTTCGTTTAGTCACGTAGGTGCTTCATGGCTTGAACAAGCTGTGTGTTCAGCATGACGTCTAAGAAACGCTCAATTGCGCAAACCAGAAGCTTTGTTTGATTGCCCATTCACTTTTATACATTTTTTAAATTTTTGTTGGACTGATCAATGCCTGATCATTGGAGAGAAAGTTATCTTCTAAAGGCGATACACGAAACTGTGACAATTGCCGTTCTATCAAGCTGATGTCACACACCATGAAGATCATTGAGCGGGTTTTAGATGGCCGATTGCTAAAAATAATACGGTTGTCTGATGACCAGTGCCGGTTTGTGGCAGGCAAATCAACAACAGATGCAATCTAAAGTATAAGGATCATAATGGAAAAACATCGTGATTCCTTAAAGGATTTGCATATGGTGTTGGTTGATTTTGAAAAAGCGTTTGATAGACAACCAAGAGATCTGATATGGGTGGCTCTTAGAAAAAGAGGAGTTCCAGAAACCTACGTACAGATTATCGTGGACATGTAAGAGGGAGCAAAGACGAGAGTAAGATGTCCTGTTGGAGTCACCGAGGAGTTGCCAATCAAAGTCGGTGTACACCAGGGAAAGCGTCTGGTGTCCTTTGCTGTTTATTGTTGTCCTTGATTACCTGCTTGAAGGAAAAGTGACAGACCCAAATGTGCATCAGTTATTCTTTGCTGACGATGGAGCCATCATAAGTGATGATCAAACTTGATTTATGTGTGGGTGGATGTTCTGGAGGGGAATGGGTACCGCATTAGCCAGAAAAAGACCGAGTACCTGTGCTGCCGATTCTCCGATCCACTCAGTTCTATTCCAGGCATTTATTTGAATGGAATAGTGCTTCCCAAGTGTGAAAAGTGATTAATAGCGAAGGAACCTGTGATGACGATATCAATCATGGCGTAAGAGTAGGGTTGATGAAGTGGCGGGAAAACTCAGCCATCTTCTGTGACCGAAAAATGCCCCCTAAGCTAAAAGGAAGGCTCTGCACCGCAGTTGTACGTCCGGCGCTCACATACGGTTCACAAGTGTACAAAAAGTATGAGGGCAAATTAACGGCAACTGAGATGAAAATGCTTCGCATGACAGCAAGAGTAACGAAGCTCGATAGAATCAGAAGTTCAAAGATTCGAGAAAGCCTCCATGTTAAAGAATTCATCTCTAAGAAGGTTAAGGACCACCGGCTCAGTTGGTATTGTCATGTTCAGTTAACGAGATCCTTCGAATCCCGTTAAAAAGGCAATATCAATCAACGTACCAACGCAAGCGCGAAAGAAAGGCAGGCCTAAGAACTCCTGGATCACACAAATGCAAAAACACCAGCATTTGACCGGCCTCAGTGATGAAGTGATCCGAGACAGTTAGGTCTGCCGATATTTCTTGAGGTCGAATCGCCGAACCCCACAGGCGGACCAGTAGGGATGCAGTAAAGTGGGAGGGTTATGATTCCCTTAACTCGGATCATAACCTCGTCGGAAAAGGAAAAAGAAAGATGTTGGACTGACCTTGTAGAAACAATCCTTTATCGATTATGCCCTTGAAACAATGAAGTCTAGAAAGGTGTTCCTCAAGCGAGAAGTAGCATTTGTCTCCATCTTTAGGGTCGTTTTGTTCACTATTGCTCAACTTGTCGGAGAACTGGGAGTTGATCAACTTCGGAGTTAGTCTCAACTCGGGACTTATCCGATAAGTTGAAAATCGGTTTCGTTCACTATTTCAACTCCCAATCTGAAATTTAAGAATCTAGAAATTGTCCAATTTTGGCACACTGACCGATGCAAGGTTCGAGCCTGAGCGATAGCTGCTTTCCATTCCTGACAGTCCTGGGCACGCTGCTTCCAGTCATCAAGACCAAGCTTTCTTGCATCCGCGATTACTTGGTCTTTATACCGGAGATTCGGTACACCTCTCCTTCTCGAACCAGGAGGTTCGGATTCGAAGACCCTCTTAGCTGGAGCATTGTTGTCCATGCGCTCGATGTGGCCGAGCCAGTGCAGTCTGACCGATCTTTGCCTTCCGGACTACATCCACATCCTGGTACAGCTCCTGTTGTCTTCTCCTCCATTCGCCTTCCTCGCAGATGGGACCATATATCCGACGTAGAATTTTTCCTTCGAAGGCACCAAGAATCAGCTCCGCAGTTTTGCTTCTTGTCCAGCTTTCGGCTCCATATAGAAGGACTTGCAAAGTAAGGGTTTTGTAGAGCATCACCTTAGTCCTTCGAGTCAGGAGTTCTGACAAACCGAAGTAACACCGGTTGCCAAAGGCGGTTCTACGTCGGATCTCCACATTGATGTCGTTTATGGAGTTTACGTTTGCCCCGAGGTAGACAAACTCCTTTTCTACCTCGAAATTGTAGCTGTCGATTGTAAAATTTTATGACGGACGGTCTTTTGGTCGACAGCATATACTAAGTTTTATCCTCATTGACCTTAAGACCAGCTCGCTTCACCTCTTCTTCAATTGCCTTAAGTGCTTCCACTACGGCACGTAAGGAACGCGCGACGATGTCGAAGTCGTCTGCATATTCCAGCAGTTGGACTGACTTGTAGAAGATAGTGCCTTCCGTGTTTACAGCTGCGAGCCGCACTATCGTCTCCAGTACCAAATCACACGACAGCACATCTCTCCGAAATCTGTTGCAGGTTTCAAACGGCTCGGAAGTCTTCCAACCGAACTGCACGGTGCATCGCGTATTTGTTAGAGTAGTGCGACACAACCGCATCAGTTTTGCCGGGATCCCGAATTCGGCAATCGCACCAAATAACTCCTTGCGATGAATGCTGTCGTATGCGGCTTAGAAGAGGGATAAATCTCCTCACCACCGCCTATAAGATCCTCTCTGCCGTTTTTTTGAGCGCCTGAAACCATTCGTCTACAACCTAATAGGTCCTTATCAGTGCGGTTTCAGGCCAGGGAAGTCCACCATCGACCAGATTTTCACACTACGGCAGATGGAAAAGACCCAAGAAATGCAAATCGACACCCACCACCTTTTTGTCGATTTCAAGGCCGCATATGACAGCGTGCATAGGGACGAGATATACAACGCTTGGACATTCCTGCCAAACTCGTCAGGTTGTGCAGGATGACGATGGAGAATTCTCGCTGCTCCATCAAGGTCGGTAACGAACTCACCGAGACCTTCAATGTCAAAAAAGGTTTAAGACAAGGCGACGCGCTGTCATGTGATTTCTTTAACATCATCCTGGAGAAGATCGTGCAAGACTCACACACCATCTCTAGAGGCACCATCTTCCAGAAGTCCGTACAACTGCTAGCATACGCGGATGACATTGACGTGATTGGCAGAACGCAGAGGGCGTCAATGAGGAGTTTGCTGGTATTGAAGCGGAGGCGGCCAAAATGGGTTTAGCGGTGAACGAGGGCAAAACGAAGTATATGCTGTCATCGAGAAAGAACGCACAGCATCGACGACTTTGCCAAAACGTCACCATAGGCAGCTATAACTTCGAGGTAGTGAAGGACTTCGTCTATCTCGGCGCGCAAGTGAACAGTACAAACAACATCAGTACCGAGATCAAACGCGGAGTAACTCTTTCCAACCGCTGTTTCTATGGGCTCAAGAGGCAATTGAGTAGTAGAGCCATTTCTCGAAGGACCAAGCTGACCTTATACAAGACCTTGATCATCCCAGTCCTGCTGTACGGCGCGGAGGCATGGCCAATCTCAAAAGCGGATGAGGAAGTCCATGGTATTTTCGAGAGAAAAGCTCTGCGTGCGATCTTTGGTCCTGTTTGCGTCGATGGTTATTGGAGGAGAAGATTCAACCACGAACTGTACGGGCTGTACAGCGACATGAGTCTAGTGAGGCGTCTTCGGATCCAACGCCTAAGATGGCTAGGCCGTGTAGAGCATGTAGACAACTCAGCTCCGGCCCGGAGAGTCTTCGACTCCGAACCCGTGGGACAACGCAACAGAGGACGCCCGCGTTTAAGGTGGCGCACCCAGGTAGAGAAGGACCTCAACCAACTTGGCGTGCGACACTGGAGACAGCTAGCCAGAGACCGTGCTAGCTGGAGAGGCTTGTTGGTTGAGGCCCAGGTCCACCCCGGACTGTAGCGGCAAATGAAGAAGAAGAAGAGTGCGGCTTAAAAATCGATAAAGAGGTGGTGCGTATCGATTTGAAACTCGCTGGTCTTTTCCAGGATCTGCCTTAGTGTGAAGATTTGGTCTATTGTCGATTTGCCAGGGCGGAAGCTACACTGGTACGTGCCGATTAGACGTTCACACAGTACGCTGGACAGGATCTTGTAGGCGACATTGAGCAGGGATATACCTCTATAGCTATTGCAAGAGGTAGGACCACCTTTTTTGTGGATGCGGCATATGGAGCTGATATTCCAGTCGTCGGACATGCTTTCGTTCTCCCAAATTCTACAGATGATCTGGTGCATGCTCCTTACCAGAACATCGCCACCGGCCTTGAAGAGCTCTGATGGTAGGCCATCTGAGCCTGCGGCTTTGTTGTTCTTCAGCCTTTTGATGGCTGTGCCGACTTCTTCAAAGCTAGGTGGGAGGACTATTTTATCGACTGGAGTTGGGATTTCTTCTATCACTCTCTCCTGGTCAGGCCCCTTAAGCAGCTCTTGGAAGTACACTTTCATTATTCCCTGCGGGTCTGTAACCAGGTTACCCTCACAGTCCTGGGTGCCTTTGCTAAAGCCAGCGGCACGGCTTTTGGCTTTTTTGTAGAAGGTCCGTATTTCATGCTTGTCCCTAGACTCTTCGATATCGCTGAGCTGGGAGGTTGCGAGAGACATTTTCTTCTTCAGGCGTAGAAGCCTTTTTCCTCCCTTCCTCCCTGCGCTGCCCTAGTTTTTCGTTGCAGCGTCTGTTGGCATGCCTCTTCAGTTGTATGTTTCTTCTGCACTCGCCATCATAGCACGGGTTCCTCGTCAAAGGTGGTAGATCCTAAGGTGGTTTCGACTACCTCTTTGCTGGCCGAGCAGCAATGTAACCACATCTCGATGGCGTTGGTGTATGACGTGGGCATATCGGAGAATCTTTCATGTAATTGCTCTTCGTAGGCTGTGGCAATGTCCGGTGTGCTCAAGCGTCCAATGTCAAAACGCCTCTTTGTTGGCTGGTGCAGCTTTCTGACAGTCGAGCTCTGAATCTTGCTGCTACGAGGAAATGGTCAGAGTCGACCAGGACATTTGACGCGTGCCTTGCGCCAATGAGCACATGACCGATTTGGTTGGCGGTTCGACCGTCCGGAGATCGCCGTGTTGCTGTGTGGATTCTTTTGCGAGGGAACCTCGTTCTGCGTATGACCTTATTGCGTGCTGCCGCAAAGTCTGTGAGTCGATAGCCGTTATCTGTTGTCGTGTATCGATGGTTTTCTTACCGATTTTGGCATTGAAGTCTCCGAGCACGATCTTCATATCCTACTCCGGCTCCGTAGGCACCGTCCAAGAGGTCATAATAGTCCTCTTTGACAGAGTTTTCAGCCTCGTCGGTAGGAGGAGGCACACACAGGAGCGTGTGCGCATATGAGGCTGATGTTGTAAAATCTGCGGATCACAGCAGGGTTGGCTTAAAGTCGAGGACCGTCGACCTTAACCGTTTTCCCACAACGAATCCGCATCCAAATATGTGCGATCTTTGGTGACAGCTGTAATATATGTCACACTCCTTATTTTTGATGGTCTCTTGTCCTATCGAGCGTATTTCTTGGATCGCAGTAATATCCGCCTTATACTGGTTGGGGATATTTTCCAGTTTACGAGCGGCTCCTGGAGTGTAGAGTGTTCTTACATTCCAAGAGCACACTCGCAAATCATTGTCCTTTTTCGCACCGGGTCGTCGTTGTAGGTAAGACCGTATATCCGAGGTAGCTTGCTCTCTGATAACGGTGGGTTTTTTTTTTTTATGTGGGCTGGTTGTTAGCCCTCCGCACAACCACAAGGGTGCTACCCCTAATTCTTTCAATAATTATTTTAAGTAACTGTAGAGAAGCGATTGCTTAGAAGGATTCATAAGAGTTTTTTTTTTACTAGAAGAGCGAATACTACTACTTTCGGAACAACAAAACGTCCACCGGACATAAACAATCACAACAAATGTCAAATGCGTTCCAACACTGGTGTGCAAAAAAAAAAAATAACCCACTATGGAAATAGAAAATAATGAAATTATAAAAACCAATTTCAAAAATATTAAATCTCAAGAAGAGGCGTGTGTATATGTCAAAAATAATATAAGTGAATTTTCGTCCTTGTCACTAAATGTACGATCCTTGAGGAAAAACTGGAATGCGTTAAAAGTAGATATTATTATGATTGTTTGTCTTATTTGGATGTCATTACGTTATGTGAAATAAATATTAAAAAAGAAGAAAATAACCTATATCAGATTGAAGGATACAGCAGTGAGTTCTTTAATCGAAACAACTCAGGAGGAGGTGGTGGCATATGTATATACATTAAAAATGATATTTTGTATGAAAGAGTGGAAAGAGTATCCTGTATGTTGTCAAACGTGGGAATTTTGTAGCGTCAATAATCTCTGTATACAGACCACCAAAGACGAATGTTAAATGTTTTGTTCGTGAACTCAGTGAGCATATTGATCAAATTGGAATGAATGATAACCTTATTATAATGGGAGACATCAACATAAATGTAAAAGACAAGACCAATTTAGATGTATGTGATTATCTGTCGATGATAGCTTCAAAAGGTCTGCATAATTGCATATATTCGCACACTCGTGTCGACCAAATCAGAGACACAAAAACATTAATAGACCATATCCTGATGAGAGTGAGCAACCCCGAAATTAACTCAGCGGTAATTGAGCGATGCATCTCAGATCATTATGCGCTGTACTGTGGACTAAAAAAAAAACAGCAATAGTCAAGATAAATCCAAAAATGAATCGCAGAGTCTAAGTCATCTAAGTCTCTTCAACTGGAATGAGCTGAATATATATACGGATATAAATGACCTTTATGAGAACTTTAGCAAAGCAATGAATACTCTCACCACATCACCAACAGTAAGCAGAAAGAAGAGGGTCACTGAGCATAGTTGGATAACCGCTGAGTTGAAAAACGACTGCAAAGAACGCGATAGACTATACAGACGACACATGAACAACAGACACAACGAAGATTATCACAGAGAATACAAAAGATATCGAAACGATTTGAACAAGAAGATAGCGAGGACAAAAGCGAACTTTTACAAACAGAAATTTGAGCTTTGCAGAAGTGACCCAAGAGCGACTTGGAAGCTCGTAAATTCGATTTTGGGAAAAAAAGGAATGCAATCTGGAAGATGTTCTACAAAAGAATTTCTCGAATGAAGGAAGCATCAAGGACCTGACCAACAAATTCGCGAAAACCTTAACGTCAGAGGTACGATCTATTGTTCACGAATGTAGCAACCAAACACTCCACTACAACACAAGCTGCGTACAAAATTCAATGTTCGTTGAAGATGTATCCGTTGAGGAAGTATGCAACATACTAAGTGCATTAAAAAGCGACAAATCGGCGGGAGTAGATGGAATACGACCAAAAGATCTGAAGAACAACGCTCAAACTCTGTCTCCAATACTCACAAAACTGATCAACATGAGCTTAGATCAAGCATCTGTCCCAAACAAGCTTAAAACATCGATAGTGCGACCGATGCACAAAAGTGGCAAGAAAAATGAAATAATGAACTACAGACCGATCTCACTCCTTTCAGTGGTCGATAAGAATCTGGAAGAAGTGCTGGCCAGAAGGTTATATGCTTTCATAGAAAAGTATAATATACTCAACCACAATCAATTTGGATTTCGGAAAGGAAAAAACATAAACAGACTACTTGGAGAGTTCGCTGACAAAATGTACCAAAGTTTGGACAAAAACAATAGCTGAGTAGTTCTGTTTATTGACTTTAAGAAAGCCTTTGATACCTTGAGTCACAGACAAATCTTGACTCAGCTAGAAACGATTGGTGTACGCGGTCACATCTTGAAGTGGTTTGAGACCTACTTAAGCAATAGATTGTTCCAAGTTAAAATTGGTGACCACACAAGCAGTGAAGAAAAGGTCGAGTATGGTGTTCCACAGGGCTCAAAACTAGGCCCGCTCCTCTTTATTATATACGTCAATGATCTACTGTCTGTGCTGAAGTACAGTACGGGGTATGCGTATGCGGACGACACAGCGATCGTAGTTAGCCATAGGAGCGTTGACGAAGCTGCGAAACTTATGCAATTAGATTTTAACAGAATCGTAGCTTGGTGTCACGACCATGGACTAATTATCAACGCACTTAAGACAAAGGTAATGCACATTCGCCCGCCGCATATTCCCAGAACAAAACTTAAGATAAAAATGTACAGCGTAGATTGTTTGCACAGACGTGGCTGTGATGGAATAACAGAGGACAACGATGACTGCACCGAATACATAAATTATGTGTCAAAATATAAATATCTAGGGCTGACGATTGACTACAATTTTAAATGGAACTACCATTTAGAGCTGTTGAAGAATAAGCTGTGCCAATCTTCGTACGCCCTTTTCCACCTGCGCAAGCTCTGCACACCAAGAGTACTGAGGCAGTGCTATATGGGCCTGGTGGAATCTCACATAAGGTACGGCATTCTGGCGTGGGGAAGAGCGTTTCAAATGCAATCTCTGCAGAAAGTGCACAGAAGACTCCAGAAACTTGTGCTAGAAGCAGGAAGCCCCAGCGATATTCAACCAACACGTCTGCTCAACATCAGCCATATATACAATCTGGAAATCTTGGCAAACTTCGGTGACGACAACACGTACAGGACCCAGACGCAGCAAATGGTGAACACCAGACGACGACAGCAGCAGCTATGTGAAGTTCCGAGGTACTGGAATGAGTATGGTCGAAGGACTTTTAAGGTCACAACTCCAACCATCCTTAACGAACTCCCAAGGGAAATTCGCAACCTACAAAAAAGGGACATGGTTAAAAAAGCAAAAGAAATATATTTAAACTCTTAAAACTAAAATGTTAAATGTCATTGTAAATCCAAAAATCGTCATCTATTATATTCTTGCGTAATATCTGTAAATTGAAACAACTCTTAATTGTTAATTGTAATGTATTCAAAAGTGTTTTACTTGAATTTCAACGTATATATTTGCAACATTTTTGTGACTAGTCATCTGCAGACAAGCCATTCAGGCTTTGCAGATAAACAATGTAAAAATTGCAAAATGAATTTATACAAATAAAATTGAAATTGAATTACCTACCTACCAACAGTGTTCACAGATGACTGTGTGAAGCTCCACTTGGTGCTCAAAGTGGAGCTTCACACAGTCATTTGTGCGTAAGGACTTCGGACAAATGACCACTTTGAGCACCATGTTCTGCGGAGTCTAGAAATGTTCTTAAAACTTGGATTTGGTTGCTGGTGCCTAGCTTTCGGCTCGGTCTTAGGTTTTCGGCCAGCACCCTTGGCTTAGATTTCGTATGCGTCTCGTAGTTGTAA
Organism: Eristalis intricaria; assembly: GCA_964034865.1. Taxonomy (NCBI): domain Eukaryota; kingdom Metazoa; phylum Arthropoda; class Insecta; order Diptera; family Syrphidae; genus Eristalis; species Eristalis intricaria. The sequence continues at coordinate 108,240,241 of OZ035873.1, read as the reverse complement.
GTCAAAGGGCACCCTCACCATAAGAAGACAGAATGCTTTTGCCAACTCCAAGCAAGTAATTCCCCAATTTCAAGCCACCCACAAATAGGAACCCGAAATCATCACCACAAGCAACCAATTCTTCGTCGCAAACAGCCCACAGTCCAATTGGACCATCTTTTGTTTCGCAACCAGGCAATCCGTCAACGTGAGATGTCCAAAACCCTAACAAGACACGACAGCTGATAGTTTCGCCAATTTGCCGAACACCTCCGCGCACCCATGGCCGCATACCCAGGGAAGCCATTTAATTTTCAATTAACCTCCCATAATGGGACGATCGTTCCGATGGCCACCGATGCAAGCAAATCGCACACCACATGCCCTCGCCAGCGGTGGCCGCACAACAGATCAGTCCCACAGAAGCATGGCGATTGTATTTATTGTCAATCGCTCGGCTGGCATTCAGAACTGGTTTCCACAAGTGGAAACAATGTCCTCTCTGTGCCACCAGTAACCACCCGCCGATGCCCGTGGACATTTTGTTGTGTATTGTGACTGCCTAATGGTCGCTCTAATTGTTTGACAACAGAAGCGGTGTTCGCAGTCAACACTGGCTCCGCTGAGCGATAGATGGCATGCTGCTTAAGTAATTACCAGACCGACGAATATTTTCACACTTTCCGAACCATTTTATGCCAATTAAGCGTTGGGTAGGGTTTCTTAGTGTTGTTCGGCAGCAGATGTAACTGCTTGCTGGCGGAGCTGTCTTCTGGTTGTATTGCTGAAGGAGAAGAGGCACAAGCTGGAAGATGTTTTCAAGAATTGAGTGTGACGGGAAAGGACTAATAACTTGGCGGGGGGTCATGTAAATATTGGGACAAATGAAATTTGTCGCATTCGGAATGCATACCACTACAAGCACCTATTTAGAGTTTAGTTAGAGGCTGTCCGGGATAGGCCTGCAACTCAACCAAGAAGCCTCTCTGGCCAGCTGGGCACCAGTTATGCATATCCAGTTGGTTGAGGTTCTTCTCCACTTGTGTGCCCCTCCTTACATGAGACGAGGGTATCCTCTGTTCGATTGGTTCTCAGGCTCTTAGACATTTAGGGCATCAGGCAAACAGAAATTGGGTTCGTAGAAGAACGACTAGTCTCATGTGGCTGTCCAATTCTCACAGTTCTTGGTGAAGTCTTTTCATGAAGATGACACAAATGCAAGCAGAACCAAAGACTAACTTTTCTTTCGAAGAGATCACACCTCTGCGCCGTAGATTCGAACTGAAATAGTAAATGGCTTGAATAAAGTCAACTTAATTCCGCGAGAAAGGGCTTTGTTTGCGCACCCAATTGCACCTTGTGCCCAAAGATACAGCGACGGACAAAATTTATTCTGCGGTTGATCTCGGAACTGATGTTGATAGTACTGTTCACTCAGCAGATGATGAAGACAAGGCCACTGACTACATCGATGTTATAGCTGCCTATTGTGATGATCTGTCTCTGTTTGAGGATAGCATGCACTTCGTTTTGGGTCGCCGTGGCGTAGTGAGTAAGTGCGTCGACTCCTACGCAGAGGGTGCCAGGTTCGATACCCGAATTCACCACCTTTCATATTTCACGGCTCCACCTCTTTCGAGTCACTGACAATGCTCAGAGAGTATTTCCTGTCTAGAAAAAGCTTCCTCAACTTCGCCGTTCGGAGTCGGCATTAAACTGAACCTTTCCACTCGTGAAAGAACAATAGCACGCAGAACACGCGTGGGGGTCTTGGCGATCTGAGAACACTGGCTTTTTATCGCCGACGAAGGGGTTCATCCCCCGTTCATATCGAAGACAGAACTCCAAGCGGTCTTCGAATCATTAAAGAAGAAAAAGTCTGTTGGCATCGACGGGATCTGAAACATTGTGCTAAGACACCTCCCCCTGGAAGTGGTTAATATGTACACAATCCTGTTTAACAATGCTTTGAATAATGCACATTATCCGGAGCATTGGAAAACGGCTATTGTGCAACCCATATCCAAGAGAGGAAAAGATTCTTCGAATCCTTGCAACCTCCGGTCAATAAGTCTCCTTCCGAATATCAGCAAGGTATTCGAGAAGGTGATCAATAGAACTCTGATCAACTGGACTAAGGACAAAAATATAATTCCGGATAACCAATTCGGTTTCAAAGCGGGGCATGACACAATTCATGCCGCGTCGAAACTGGTGTCGGATATCCAATGGAACAAGAGCCAGAAACAATGTACGGGTGCCTGCTTGATTGACCTGGAGAAGGCATTCGACACCGTATGGTTAGAAGGACTTTTCTACAAGCTCAATCGACTAGGCATTAGCAAACCATTGCTGTACCTATTGTGCAACATGCTTACCGGTAGACGGTTCGTAGTCAAGAATGGCAACGTGACCTCGACAGATATATTTCAAGTTAAAAATGGTCTCCAACAGGGTGCCGTTAATTCGCCGATCCTGTTGAACATTTACTTGGGCGATCTGATAAGTTCTCTTCCTCACGTAATTGCGTACGCCGATGATTTGATCGTGTACAGATCAGGCAAAAAGATCGAGGAAATCACTACTCTCACGCAGGGTGACTTCGATTCATTCATGAGAAGTTGCGATGACTGGAAGTTGAGTATCAACTTCCGGAAGTCGGAAACCATTCTGTTCAGGACGCCGTTGTATAAGGCCTCGGCGGACACGAAAAAGAATTGGCGAAAGTTCTCAATCGACGGACGACACGGGGAACCACTGGCGCAAAAGACTGTAGTCAGATACCTCGGGATCTGGCTAGATCAGTATCTATATTTTAACAAACATGTAGATGCTGCTCTGGCTAGGGCCCGAGGCGCTTTTGCCTTTACAACAGCCAACTCGATGCGAGGGTGAAGGTTATCTGCTGCATGGCCCTCATCCGGCCAATGCTCACCTATGGCTGTCCCGTGTGGTTCAACGTGAGTGCAAGCTTGATGGAAAAGATTCGGTTGTTTGAGAGGGCTTGTCTTAGGGCTTGCCTTCGTCTTTATCGAACTCCAGAGTCCCAGTACATAAAATTCTACTCCAATGAGATCTTATACAACAGGGCAAACCTGATAAGAGTGGACAATTTCCTGTTGAAGTTGATTCGAGGTCACACTGCTAGAGCGATGAAATCGTCCAATAACTTGATCTCAGGGGCTTACTACCCCAATCCAGAATACCACGAAAGGGTACGGCACCATGGCTTCCTCCCACCAGAAGCCTTTCTCCATTTAGACAAGAACGGACTGTTACAGAATATAAATGCGGTACCGCTCATCTTCCACGTTACCAGATTAATTGTGGATGGGCGACTCAACCACGACCGTTCCGTTGCACAACGAGCTGAGGAGGGTCTCCTCCGGTTCAGTACTGCGGTATCCAGCCGAGACATTCGGGATGTTGCTAGGCAGCACCAAAATTTCTGGTGGCTGGGGAGCGAGGGAACTCCAGCGTCGAACCCTTTAGACCCGGTGTAGAAGGGGAAGTGCTTATAGGGCGCAGTCAGTCTCTGTCTTGTGGCGGATTAGATGGAAATCTATCGGCCGCAACGGTAGTTTTTTTAAGTTGTGTATATGTGAAAAAAAAAAATAAAAAAAATAAAAAATTAAGATATAAAAAAAATAAAAAGAAATAGCAAGAATGTATATGTGTATACACGACGATACATGTATACATTGTATATATTAAGGATATATGCGTATACACATGTGTATAGGGGTATAGACAGGTGTATATGCATATATACGTAGGTTAGCTTAAGTTAGTTTGTAAGTTTTATTTTAAGGTAGATTGTAAGTTAGCTTGTAAGTTTTAATATAAACCGTTCAGTCATTAAGTTTTCAAATTTTTTCTTAATAGTAAGTTGTTCTTTTTAAATTCTCATTTATATTTTACTCCGTAAGATTAGGTCGAAAGACATAGAATAAGGTTAAGTTTAGCTTAGAGTGTCCGCCTAGGGCCAGTAAGTTAGAAGTAGTAACAATGTACGTACAACTAGTTTTAAACATTTTTGTCTAGCATATAAGTTGTTATGAATTCCACAATGAAAATGAATTAAAATGAAAATGAAATGCTGTCTTCAGTGTCGCACGCCAAGTTGGTTGAGATCCTTCTCCACCTGGGTGTGCCATCGGTTCCGTGGGCGTCCTCTATTGCGTTGTCCCGCTGGTTTGGAGTCGAAGACTCTTCGGGCTGGAACAGTGTTGTCCATGCGCTCTACACGGCCCAGCCATCTTAGACGTTGAATCCGTAGACGCCTGACTAGGCTCATGCCGCTGTACAGCCCGTACAGTTCGTGGTTGAATCTTCTCCTCCAGAAACCGTCAACGCAGACAGGACCAAAGATTGAACGCAGAACTTTTCTCTCGAAAACACCAAGTGCTTCTTCATACGATTTTGAGATTGTCCATGCTTCCGCACCATAGAGCAGGACAGGGATGATCAAGGTGTTATATAATGTTAGCTTGGTCCTTCGAGAGATGGCTCTAATACTCAATTGCCTCTTGAGCCCATAGAAGCAGCGATTGGCAAGAGTAATTCTGCGTTTAATCTCTTTACTGGCGTTGGTCGTATTGTTCACTTACGAGCCGAGGTAGACGAAGTCCTTCACTACCTCGAAGTTAAAGCTGCCTATGGTGACGTTTTGGCCAAGTCGTCGATGTTGTGTGTCCTTTCTCGATGACAGCATATACTTCGTTTTACCCTCGTTCACCGCTACACCCATTTTGGCCGCCTCCGCTTCAATGCCAGCAAACGCCTCATTGACGGCTCGCTGTGTTCTGCCAATCACGTCAATGTCATCCGCGTATGCTAGCAGTTGTACGGACTTCTGGAAGATCGTGCCTCTAGAGATGGTGTGTGAGTCTTGCACGATCTTCTCGAGGATGATGTCAAGGAAATCATATGACAACGCGTCGCCTTGTCTAAAATATTTTTTTACTTTGAAGGTCTCGGTGAGTTCGTTACCCACCTTGATGGAGCAGTGAGAATTCTCCATCGTCATCCTGCACAACCCGACAAGTTTGGCAGGAATGTCGAAACTAGACATGGCGTTTTATAGCTCGTCCCTATGCACGCTGTCATATGCGGCCTTCAAATCGACAAAAAGGTGGTGGGTGTCGATTTGCTTTTCTTAGGTTTTTTCCAGTGTCTGCCGTAGTGTGAAGATTTGGTCGGGACACCACAAGGAAATGATGTCGAGTCGATGTTGGCTCCTCGGAATGTTCGGACATCGAGAATACTGGAGGAGTGTCTGACGTGGATCGCAATGTGATCAATCCGGTTGACGGTTGATTGATCTGGAGACCGCCAGGTCCCTTTGTGGATGTTCAGGTGAGGGAAACCAGTACTGGCTTCAAAGAGGTTTCGGCCTGTTACGGAGTCCAACAGATTGAGTCCGTTCTCGAACGTGGGTCTGTGCTTCCCGATGACTCTAGCAAAGATGTCTTCCTTGCCCAGAAATCACCTAGGACGATCTTAGTGTCGTAGTTGGGGCATTGATCGTATGTCCCTTCTAGGTGATCGTAAAAGTCATCTTTGCTGTGGCGCAAATCAGGCTGATGTTGCCGAATGTAGCCTTGATGTAGATTGTTATGAGGCGCTCGCTTATGTATTTAAAGCTTAAGACTTCTTGCCTAAGTCTGCCTCGAACAACAAACCCGCATCCGAATAAGCGCTGCCTTCGCTCTTTGTAGCAATCGCCGAAGTAAATATCGCAGTTTTTCATCCTCTTTTTGCCCGAGCCATCCCACCGCACCTCCTGAATGGCGCTGATATCTGCCTTATAAGCTTCGACGGCTTCCGCAAGTTCATCGGCTGCATTTGGTCTGTTCAGGGACCTCACATTCCACGTGCAGAACCGAAAATCGTTGTCCTTATTTCGTTGTCCGTGGTCGTCCGTATCTGTCGTTTCTGAACCAATTTTTTTTTTACACTGTGGGGAAGTTAACCCCACGCGCAACCTCCAAACCTGGAAGACCGGGTCCTGGTTTGAACCCCTGGAGAAGGGGGCCGCTGCATGCATTGGTTCACCTCTAAGCGGTTGCTTTAAAGGCTATCCAGAGGGCGCCGCGAGGAGGCAGTATGTCAACCTGACCTGTGCATTTAACAGGGATCATTGCTGGCATCTCGCTAAGTTGAAAGCAGTCAACAACTTTGCCCTGGATGCACAGGCCCATGCCCTAGGATTTATTCAGTCCTTTCAAAATAAAATTATACGGTATATTGTGAAAGCAGTGGGCCGCCGTGGCGTAGTGGGTTAGTGCGTCCACTCCTACGCAGAGGGTGCCAGGTTCGATACCCGAATATACCACCTTTCATATTTCACGGCTCCACCTCTTTTCTCTTTCCTCTTTCGAGTCACTGACTCAAAGAGTATTTCCTGTCTAGAAAAAGCTTCTCAACTACGCCGTTCGGAGTCGGCATTAAACTGTAGGTCCCTTCCACGCGTGAGAGAACAATAACACGCACAACACGAGTGGTTGCTGAGAAGATAGGCCCAGGTCCGCCTCGGACTGTAGCGCCACCCATATTATATTATTATTATTATATTGTGAAAGCCGGTATCTCAGGAATTGTGATAGAAGTTAAATAATTGTCCGGGTTTTTTAGTTAAAAAAAAAAAATAACTATTATTCTTACTTTACTTGATACCTAATTTAAGTCTAATAATTTGTGTGGAAGTCGCCTCATGTGACCGGACACTTCCCGTCGTTGTCACCGGTGTAACGTGAGCTTTCGCACGGTTTGTTGGCTGGATATGCCGCCTCGTGTGTGGAATATGACGATGGCTCGAAGTACTGTCTCGCGCTGGGAATCTGCTGATGCAACTTGTCTGGTTTCGCAATTTTTGCATTAACTTATACAAAGGGACCTTGGGATAACTACCGTACCGACGATGAAATAACAAACTCCGCTCGAATGTTAAGTATCAGACTTCGTGGTCATTGAAACAACGGCATCCTCCAAACTTTGGACATGAGATGTTCAGTAAGTCGACTCCAACGTACGAGACCGCTCGATTTGGCCTAACGATGGTCAGGTGATTTTATCGAAGGCCTACCTGCAGCTACTGGATAAGGAAACTTAGTTGTAGTAAAGAAAGACCACAAGGGAAGGGTGTTTTTAGCCAGTAATGTGGACACGAGTCGCATAGTGTCTTGTTGAAGATTTCCATCAACGCGAGCTAAAACAAAATTTCAGAATCACCAAGTCATCACTGAATGCAAGGCCACTGCTCCATCTATTAGTGTTCAAACAACGTCACGTGGTCGCGTCCCGATATCCCCTCATGCTAGACATGCAGAGGGCTCACTCGAATCAGATAAGGACACTGGCTGAGGTGATGTGCTAGCTGACACCTCTGCGTTCCCACACAGCAATTCATTGGCTTCGCTACCGCTGCCTTTTTGCGGCTCGTCACTGCAACATGACAAGTAACCGGACATTAACATGCAACACACACCGCATCTAACGACTTCTTGCCGGCGGCATGGATCATACATGACGAGCCCACAGAGCAGCTGTTATCACACCCACTCGTTGTGGTGTTACCCCATCGCGATCTAATCGGCACCGCAATCAACTGATCATGTACGAAGAACTGTTGCTTTTTAATTGAATCCCCAGCAGTGGCCGAGACGATCCTATTTACCGACACCTCGACAAAAATTACCCTCCTCCCGATTCATTTGGAATTGAAATTAATGTCTCAAGACTGTGCACGCGAGGAGCAGGACATACGGGAGCATATGCGCATTAAATCCTGACCGATGGAAATAATTAAAAAATATAAATCGCACATTCAACCCGGCCTCTTGGTCGGCATGGCCTGGGGGGGAGCGAGGCCGACTCACAGCGCTCTGCCCCCATCTTTCATCTTTCTAAATACATTGGATGGATGATGGAGCGCTCGGCAGCGGAGGTGCGAAAGAAGACACCACGGATCCCTGGAACGCGGTCAAAGCCAAATTGCTGGCTTGTTTTGAGCGATTCTGTGTTCTGTTCCGTTTGCCGTCCCACCACAGCTGTGCCGGAGTGACTGGTGGTGGTGTCGAAAATTTGATAAAACGCTGATAATAGTCCTCGAGGTGTTTTCTCTCCGCTCGTCGAGCGTTGAGCGGCAACTGTGCCGCAATGCCTCTCAGTCGCGCAAATTGATGTATGCTCCTTTGGAGGAAAATTACATTTAACTACCGCTGAGGGAGGTTCCAGATGAACGGGGATGTAGCCATCGCAAGGAAGTGGACCTTCACTTCTTGATGATGCCGCATGAAGATCGTCACGGGAACGGAATTGAGGGTTGGTTGAGAGAAATCTTAAGGCAATAACCCTTATTCCCTTAGTCGTGACAAATTTGTACTGTATAAGTCACTTTTTGTGAAATTTAAGTGACTATTTGCATACAAATTTGTCACAGTTGTACATGTGACGCGACTCAGAGAATAAGGGTAAATGTCGAACCTTCTAAATCTCAAATTGTTATAATTTTGAAAAGTGGGTGTTTGTGAAGCTCTAGCTCCTAAATAACTCCTTGGTTGTGCTTACGGTCTAGATTAGGACACAGGCCATGCCATCACCACTCTTGAGATCGGGGCATTTGACAAGTGCAAGTGTTGCACTGGACATGCACAGTTGTTGAAATGAAATCTCATTCAGCAGTAGCCAACAACTTGCCACGAGCCCCTGCCCATGGCACCCGTTCAAGGACAGACACCACGTGTAGGCGCAGAAAGCGTTCACGTCCATTAGCCATACAATTCACGCCGACCTTATTAGTTTTATTTGTGCCACTTCATATATCAAATATAAAATCTTCGAGGCTCGACTGTTGATCCTTTTCGAGTCGAGCACATCACCGTGTACCGCTCAGACGTGAGAGAGTTGCCATGTGCGTGGAATAAATGTAAGATTTTAAATTCCAGTTTTTGAATTTATATGAATATTGCTCAACTTGAACAAAATTGTTGACTTGTGTAAATCAGCTTCGTTTTCTATCAAATATCCTTAGATCAGCTAGAAAATTCTAGCTTAACCCGGCGAGCATGGGGCAGAGTATCTCATATCCAGGCAGTTGTAAAATGTTGTGTATATTGGAGGGCATGAGCCTGTGCATCCAGGGCAAAGTTGTTGACCGTTCGCCGAGATGCCAGCAACGATCTCTGTTAAATGCGCAGGTAAAGTTGACATACAGCCTCCTCGTGGCGCCTTTACAGCAACCGCTTAGAGGTGATCCAATGCATGCAGCGGCCCCCTTGTCCAAAGGTTAACACAGGACCCGGTCCTCCAGGCTTGGGGGTTGCGCGTGGGGTTAACTTCCCCACCGTGTAAGAAAAGAAAGAGTTCAGAAACGACGAGAAGCCTCGGATACGACGACGATGGGCAACGAAATAAGAGCAACGATTTTCGGTTCTGCACGTGGAATGTGAGGTCCCTGAACAGACCAAATGCAGCCGATGAACTTGCGGAAGCCCTCGAAGCTTATAAGGCAGATATCACCGCCATTCAGGAGGTGCGGTGGGATGGGCAGGGCAAAAAGAGGATGAAAAACTGCGATATTTACTTCGGCGATTGCTACAAAGAGCGAAGGCAGCGCTTATTCGGATGCGGGTTTGTTGTTCGAGGCAGACTTAGGCAAGAAGTCTTAAGCTTTAAATACATAAGCGAGCGCCTCATAACAATCTACATCAAGGCTACATTCGGCAACATCAGCCTGATTTGCGCCACAGCAAAGATGACTTTTACGATCACCTAGAAGGGACATACGATCAATGCCCCAGCTACGACACCAAGATCGTCCTAGGAGATTTCTGGGCAAGGAAGACATATTTGCTATAGTCATCGGAAAGCACAGCCGGCACAACAACACGTCCCAGAACGGACTCAGGCTTTTGGATTTCGTAACGGGGAGAAACCTCTTTGTAGCCAGTAGGCGGTTCCTTCACCTCAGCATCCACAAAGGGACCTGGCGGTCCCCTGATCAATCAACCGTCAACCAGATTGATCACATTGCGATCCACGTCAGACACTCCTCCAGTATTCTCGATGTCCGAAAATTCCAAGGAGCTAACATCGCCTCGGACCACGTCCTTGTTTTAGCCAAGGGAAGGACCCGGATATCGATAGGACATCGGAGTAGAGCAAGACCAAAACAGTTTGACGTCGGAAAGACTCGAGAGTCCAATCCCGCCAGGCGAAACAATCGACCAACAATGGAACATTATCTTACACAGAGCTTTGATACCTACTTGCATCTTTCTACTGAATTTATGATTATATTTGTTTCAAAAGATATAATGAATGTACAAATTAAAATTTGAGGAAAAAATAGATTAATAAAAAAAAAGTAAATAAATAAATAGATAAGTAAATAAATAAAAAAGTAGATAAATAAATAAATAAGTAAATAAGTAAATAAATAAATAAATACTAAGTAAACAAAAATGTACATGCCTATACGAACAATAAATAAGTACAAACGAATGTTTATTACCAAAGTTTCTTGGAATTGCTTGAAAGTATTGCAGATCAATGTCTAAGAAAATAAATTTCTTATTAAAGGGTTTTCGGAGCAGTTGCAGCGACTTACAAATTTTTCGTTAGGTGTGTTTATCCTATCAGAGATCAATTCAACATTCGCTCTTCTATGCAAGGATTTTGTAGAGTAATGCCACGGGAGACTTAGCATCATTTTCAAAAGTTTGTTCTGTGCAATTTGTAACTTTGCTATGTGACATTTCGCACAGTTACCCCAGACCGGACACCCATATAAAATTATTGCTTGAAATATTACTTTATAAATTATTATTTTGTTTTCTAGTGATAGATAGTATCTAGTGATCTAGTGATAGATTCTAGGATATAGTAGTCTTGTCGCCGTGGCGTAGTGGGTTAGTGCGTCGACTCCTACGCAGAGGGTGCCAGGTTCGACACCCGAATTTACCACCATTCATATTTCACGGCTCCACCTCTTTCGAGTCACTGACAATGCTCAAAGAGTATTCCTGTCTAGAAAAAGCTTCTCAACTACGCCGTTCGGAGTCGGCATTAACCTGTAGGTCCCTTCCACGCGTGAGAGAACAATAGCACGCACAACACGAGTTGTTGCTGAGAAGCTAGGCCCTGGCCCTCTACGGGCTGTAGTCTTGTACTTATATTAATTTTGTTTAATGTTTCTTTTGTGTGTTGGTTAAATAATAGTTTTGAGTCCAGATGGATTCCCAGGTACTTTACGCGAGAGCTCCACCCGATTGACACATTATCCACCCGCAAAGGGTTGGAGGGAATATAGCAAGCTTTCCTTTTTCTTGTGAAAAAGATGGCTTGAATTTTTTCCTTTTCAACTTAATTTTCCACTTAGCAAGGTAGATACTCAGAATTTCCATCCCATAGGATAGATTCATCTCAAGAACGAGAGAAAATTTATGGGATGTAAAAACAGCTGTGTCATCCGCGTATGTAGCAATTTCGCAAAACGGGAGATTGGGAATATCCGAAGTAAATACAGAATACAAGACAGGACTAAGAACAGAACCCTGCGGAACCCCAGCTTGGAAGTATTTGATTTCCGAAAGCACATTATTAACGGATACACTAAATGAACGATTACTAAGGAAACTTTGGACTAATTTACAAAGATAATATGGGAAATTGAGGCGAATTATTTTAAATACAAGACCATCATGCCACACAGAATCGAAGGCTTTTTCTATGTCGAGCAGAATCATACCTGTAGACTTGCCTTGAGCTCGTTGTTCTTTGACATAATTAACAATTCGTAAGACTTGGTGTGAAGTGCTGTGTGCATTCCGAAATCCAAATTGTTCGTTTGGGAGAATATTTTGATCTCGTATAAACTGCATCAACTTTTCTTTTATAACCTTTTCTTGTAATTTACTTAGACTACCAAGAAGGCTAATTGGTCTGTAATGCTCAGCTTTATCTGGAGGCTTTCCAGGTTTATTTATTGGAATAATCTTAGCAAGTTTCCAAGCATCGGGAAAATATCTGATCTTTAAGCAAGCGTTTATAACAAAAGTTATAAGGCTGATGCCAACTTTGGGCAATTCCTTAAACTAAGTGTTACATATTTGATCAAATCCAGGGGATTTCCTTATATTGAGGTTATTTAGATGGAACTCAATGTCATCGTTAGAGACATATGCGCTTTGTGGAGTATCACTGCATGACATATTGAAATTATTCAGCTGTGTACTGACCAAGCTGATTGTGGCAGGGTCACCTAAATGCTCCGAGACTGAGTGATTTTTTTCCCAAAGTTAGAAGCAAGTTCGTTTGCTTTGTCAACATCAGTGTATATGTCATTTTGCAAGGGTGGAATATGTCTATTTTTATTTTTTATTATCTTAGCAATATTCCAGAAGGGCTTTGCGTTTTTTTCCAGCTTCTGGAGATTAGTATTCCAAGTGATGTTGCGTTCGTGATTAATGAGCACTGTAATTTGCTTATTAAGATCCTTCATTTCCTTCTTATGAGCGGAATGTCGATATAAGAAACTATGAGCGGAACTTAAAAAGGACATCCCGATTTGTCGCGATACCTACTACCGATACCAATTCAACTCAGCAAGGGGAAACCTGAAATATGAATGGAAGATAGTAAACAGCATACTAAATAAACCCAAATTTTCAAAAAAAAACCTATTATTCTACGAGTCCATGACTGTGACTTGTCTGATTAGCGTGCTGTTGCTGATGCTTTTAATATAGTTTACAACCTTGCTCAGTCCAATCATCTTGTTCTCTCTGTCCATCCGCTTGTTCTGAACCATTGCAATGTACTAGTTTTGTTTTTCAGACTATAACTCCTCTTGAAGTCTTAAAAGTAATTGGTACCTTAAATAAATCGAATTCGTGTGGTCCTGATGGTATTTATAACTCTGTCCTTAAACAAATTGGATGTTTCATAATAGATGCCTTGGCATATATTTTTAATCGTTGCGTCTTTGAAGGTGTCTTTCCTGATGACCTCAAATGCGCTGATGTCATTCCATTGTTTAAAAAAAGGTTCTGCTACTGAGATCGGCAACTATAGACCTATATCAGTCCTTCCAACTTTCAGCAAAGTTTTTGAAAAAACTAATGAAAAATAAGGTAGTGAGTTTCTTAACTAAAACAAAGTTCTTTAATCCCGTCCAATTTGGTTTTCAAGAAGGAAAGTCGACGGAAGGTGCACTTTTACAGTATTGTTCTCAAATAATGTCACATCTCGATGGAAAAAAATGTACGGCTGGGCTCCCCAATATTGTTTGCTATATTCACTGCAGATCTCCTAAGGTCTATGCCGCACCTAATCGCGTACGCCGATGACTTAGTGGCGTACAGATCAGGTCCTAAGGTAGAAGTTATTAATACCTTGTTGCAACGTGACTTTGACAACACTTTGACATATTGCGATGACTGGAAGCTGCTTATCAACTTCCAGAAGTGTGAAACTGTTCTTTTTCCGCACCCCGCTGGCCATGGCCTCAAGGGATACGCGCGTAAACTGGAAGAAGTTCGGCATAGTTGACCCCCGGGGTCAACCGTTAGCCGTGAAAACTGTAGTAAGATATCTTGGCATTTGGTTGGATCATTTTCTGTATTTTGTCAAACATATAGAGAAAGCTTTGACCAGTGCTAGAAAAGCCTTTGCTGTGGCAAGTAAGCTGTTTTACAGCAGCCAACTTGATACCAGGGTTAAGGTAATCTGCTATATGGCCCTCATAAGGCCAGTCATGGTGTATGGTTGTCCTCTGTGGTTCAACGTGAGTCCTTCGCAGATGGAAAAGATGAGGGTGTTCGAGAGACGGTGTCTTAGGACTTGTCTCCAGTTGTATCGAACACCCGAGTCTGAGTACAAGAAGTACTATCCTAACGAGGTCCTGTACAACAGGGCAAACGTGAAAAGGATAGACAATTTTATCATCAAATTAATAAGAAGTCACATTGCAAGAAGTATGACTTCCACCAACAGTCTGATCTTCGGGGCTTACTATCCCAATTATATGTACCATGAGAGGGTGCGCCGCAACGGCTTTGGTCCACCTGAAGCGTTCCTCTATTTGGATTCGATCGGCTTGATACAGGACACGGAAGGATGTCCTGTAATCTACCACGCGATGCGCCGAACAGTTGACAGGCGACTCCTCTACGAACCGGATGTCGTCCGCGAACACGAAGATCTTCTCCGGTTCAGTAGATCGATCCCTGCTCGAGATAGGAGAGAGAGTGATAAGGAGCGGCACTTCTTTTGGTGGTTACACCAGAATCAGTCTCCGCCTTCGCCGGCTCCTGCCTATATACAAATCGTTTAGTTGGTATAACGGCCCACTTATCTAGTTATAAGGTAGCTTAGTCAAAAAAAAAAAAAAGGGGACACAAGGGCTTCTGGATTGTATATGTCCCGCATATACATAACATACAAGCCCTTGTGTACACGTCCGTAGTGTTACGGACATAGATTAAGTTAGATTAAGTTCTCTTAGGCTTTTTAATAGGTAATAGGGTTTAGGTTTAGATTTAGGTTAGGTAAAATAATAGTGTATAGAGCGCCAAGTTTTTTCTTAGTTTTCTTGGCCAGTATTTATTAAACACTAAAGTCTGTCCTAAGGACAAAAAAAAAACAAAAACAATAAATAACTTAATAATTTAGACGCCGAAAGGCAAATAGTCAGTTAGATTAGAATATTTTAGAGTACCCGCAAAGGGTCAGTAAGATAGAATTAAGAACATGAATTGTTAGATATTAAGATTTTTTTATGTCATTTTTGTCTAGTAGTAAGTTGTCCGGAAATGTAATAAAAATGAAATTAAAAAAAAAAAATGTACGGCTGGTTTATTTATTGATGTAACCAAGGCTTTCGATATGGTAAACCACAACATTTTGTTGAAAAAACTGGAGAACGCTGGTTTCCGTGGCTTTAGCCGAAATTGATTCAGGTCATACTTATTTGAAGAATAGGTCGCAGAGAGTTAAGATAGATGAAATTAGGAGCGAAATTAAGTTCTTTAATCTGGGTGTACCGCAAGGCTCTGTTTTGGGTCTAATCCTATTCTTAATCTATATCAATTCGGTATTTCATCTCAAATTTAAAGGTTCACCTAATGCATTTGCGGATGACATCGGTTTCTCATATGGCCCAAACAGTCCCTTGGACCTGGTGTCTGACATCAATTGGGATCTAAATCTATTGATACACTGGTTTGCAACACATAATTTACTTATAAGCTCCAAAACTAAAATAATGTTTTTTAACTTGTCTTCCGTCCACAAATTAGAGCCAAATGTGTACTTCCACGCACCTGAGTGTGAAAAATACAAACTGTGTAACTGTAATTGTACATCTCCCTCTCCCACTTTTTGTAGCAGTCTAAAGTGTAGTGATAAATGTTTTCTAATAGAAATTGTTGCAGAATTGGGCATTATTTGAATTACACCGAACAAATTATTGGACAACGTGAATGAAACACACCAAATGAAAGAACTCAGAAAATTTATCAAATGTGCAAAAAAAACAATATTTATTGATATACGAGAATACACTTATCTGGGCTGCGGTCAAGATCCAAGTGAACGAGAGCTTATCAAATTTGCAGCCCGATGCCCACTCTCAACATACGGATTTCATATTGTACATTTCAATGTTAACACAGAGAGAGAGAGTCAGAGATAAGAGCTATTGCAATTCTATGTTAAGAGCAGAGCCATAAGAGCATAATATAATGTTGAGAGCATGTGAGCATTTGTACAGTGAGTAACAGAATATTTTTAGGAAATATAACACAATAAGAAAAAAAAAATGATTGCATTTAAGAATTTTAACATTAGAATAATTGAACATTAAATAACTTGAAAAGGAAAACAGAATTAAAGAAACAATATAACGTTAAATCCTCAACAGAAATAGTTGACGACTTTATGTACTTGGGGCTCACCCTTGATTCAAGAATAAGTTTTTCGAATCACGCAGACTCACTGAAAAATCATTTTCGATACACGCTTAGACATTTTCATTTTTTACGTAATGTATGCTAAACAAAGCTGTTAAGGACAATTTACCATGGAATTTTCCATTCTAAGCTGCAATACGGAATTACTTGTTGGGGAGGTATCTACCTAAATAAAATACAACCGCTGCTGATATTGCAGAAATATGTTTTGAAGGAAAGTTTGTCATAAAGCTGGTAGATTTTCAAGCTTTACTCTGTTCTGCAACCAAAAAATCCTTCCAGTTCGTCACTTGTATTGTTTTAAAGTGTTAAACACGTTTTTCATGAAATCTGGTAACCGTAACTTTCGTCTTACTTCAAATTATAATTTACGCGGAAACTTCTGTAACATGTTATCTGTACCTTTATTCCGCACTACTGCGTATCGTAATTTACAGTCGATCAGGGCAATATCAATATCTGGAACATTTATGATGGCTCTTCGGTTTCAATTTTACTGTTCTAGAATCTAAAATTTCTGGTATTCTGGTATAAATTTTAATATTTGTTACTGTATCTTTCAGCAATTACTTTTGATTGCGTTTTAATTTTTTTTTATGAACTAACTTAGTACTTACATTTGTTTTTTATGAAGTTGCTTTTGAGAGTAGCCCCACCCATAATTTATATTTTATATTGCATATTGAAGTGGCATTCGACTCTATTTTATTTTTCTTGAATTAAAATATGGAATGTCACCAACTTGTGGGTCGCCGTGGTGTAGTGGGTTAGTGCGTCGACTCCTACGCAGAGGGTGCCAGGTTCGATACCCGAATTTACCACCAATCATAATTCACGGCTCCACCTCTTTCGAGTCACTGACAATGCTCAAAGAGTATTCCTGTCTAGAAAAAGCCTCTCAACTTCGCCGTTCGGAGTCGGCATTAACCTGTAGGTCCCTTCCACGCGTGAGAGAACAATAGCACGCACAACACGAGTGGTTGCTGAGAAGCTAGGCCCTGGCCCTCTACGGGCTGTAGCGCCACCCATATTATTATATTATATTATATTATTATTATGTCACCAACTTTCTTATTCTTTTATTTTTTGCCAGTGACATGAATTATTGTATATATTATAAATAAATCATAAAATCATAAGAATGAGCATAAATAAATATATCTATCTATCTATCTGGCCTATGGTAGAATAGTTTCTACGAAAACCAGCTTGAGATTCCTTAAAAATCTTCCACCCACTTCGCAATTCTATTGAAGAGCACACTGGCAAATGTGCTTAAGAAAGATATTCGTCTATAGTCTGCCGGATCATCATGGTCACCTTTCTTATGGAGAGGAAAAATGATAGCTTTCTGAAAAGATTCGGGTACATCAGCAGTTGCAAATATTCTACTGAATTCTACTCTAAGAGCTGACAAGAAACAAAATGGTGAAAATTTTTTTGTAGTACTCAAGAGGAATACGGTCAATTCCTGGCGCTTTATTTTTGTTCGAGTCCACTGTATATTTGAATAAATTAAAAAAAATATCTAGTTAGCTCTTTCTCAAGTCTGGCAACACTCCTCGTCAAGCCATCACTGTCTTAAGTACCAATTCCTCAAACTGGCATTATTTGTCTGCAAAATTGCTCAAGACAAAACTCGCTTTCCTCCTCTACACCGTTAATGCCACGGACGGGGGGAGGGGGCAAGACACGAATGAAACAAAGCGCGCGGCCAAATACACAAAACGTCGAGTTGGACTGCATCACACAAGACCAGGTCAAGATATCGAGGAAGTTGCGGAGGGGGGCGAGGAGGAGAGAGAACGAGAGAGAGAGCGAAAACAAATTCAAAACCTCGAGTAGCATCCGCGATCCGCAATGGTGTGAAATAATGATATGTTTTGCCCTCAAAGATATTTTTATATCTCACACAGTTTTCGGCGGCCCAAACACCGACAACCGACAACCGACAACTGGCAACCGACGATCCATCCGCGCGCGAGATATGAAAGCAACAAGCCG
The DNA here is from genome assembly GCA_964034865.1 of Eristalis intricaria. Classification (NCBI taxonomy): domain Eukaryota; kingdom Metazoa; phylum Arthropoda; class Insecta; order Diptera; family Syrphidae; genus Eristalis; species Eristalis intricaria. The sequence goes on along the minus strand of OZ035873.1, from coordinate 108,222,284 downwards.
CCAATTTATTGAAGGGCACTCTCTAATTTGAGGAGATGAGTTGTGTGTTAGCCAATATTAGCCGAAGGATGTGCAGATACTTTTGTATTTTCACACCCCCCCTTCCGTCCACCACCGTCGTACACAACATTTTCGAGATCCTACACCGTCGTCGTCGTCGTCATCGTCCGCGTCGTGCTGTTCTCTGAGCGCTCTCATCTCCGGCGGCGGCTTCTTTCCGATGGCCGACGATGGCACAGCAGCGCGGATGCTGTGAAGCAGCCGACACCTCTTCAGAGTTTCCGCACCACTGTGGGCGTGGCACATATTTTGCAATTTGAGCTTCGAGTTTTTCTCAGCTTCTTTTTGCCAACAGACCAGAGTCAGAGCCATCACCAGAGTCAGGACAGCCAGAAGAACGAAGCTGAAAATGGAATAGGCAAGAACAAAGCAAAACAAAATGATTCCCGTGGTGAGGATGATGATAAAGCCTCCCCGATGCTGTTCCCTGGTGTTGATGATAATGGTGATGGAAGCCATCATGAACATCACAAACCGCAGAGACAAACTGGCTCGGCTGGCCCGTCAGTCGGCCGGCCGGACAGACGAACGGTCGGATGGTTGGTTGCTGGTCGTCGTCGTCGCCGCCGTCATCGTCATCGTCTTGTTGAGTTTCGATGTTAATCGTGAACGAAGGGGGGCTCCCGCTGCCCCGCAGTTTCACACTATCCTCGTCCAGATTTGATCGGATTCTTGTCCCCTGGACATGGCAGCGCATCAAGCGGCAGTCGACTGCGGCCATTTACAAACGCATCGTTGATCTTCGCTCTTTGCTGCGGAATCTCTCCGCCTCGGCACCCTTCACTCCTGGGCGTCCACGGCAGGCATCTATCAGCTCTTCACTCAGATCGACCAGCGACGTCGTCGTCGTCGTAATAACGATGTGGATTTTTTCCCGAGATAACACGCAATGCGGCGGCGTCCTTAAACAAAGATTTGTTGTTTTTACGGTGTAAGTACTTTTTTGTACCCAATTTGGCCGGTGTACACACCAGGCATTTAAGGAGTGTGGAGTTAATCCCGGGTAATGGTGATGGCGATGGCGATGTGGTGATGGGTCATGTGTTGGCGAAGCCCGAGCACCGTACACAGCACGATCGTCATCATCGCGTCGAGTCGAAGCGAAGAATGTGGTCGTCTATCTATCTGGGATTTTCTGGAATCAAATCAGGTTATCTGAGTGTTAAGTATCGCGCCCTCTGGATAATTTTGCAGCAACGGCAGCAGGAGCACCAGCACTCGAGGGACTGGAGGAGTGTTGAAATTCTTAGAAATTGCATCCTATTCTCGTCTTCGGCTGTTGTGCTCCTTCCCTCCATGTGCGGCGGGGCGATGCTTGACGGCTTGTGGAGCAATCGAGAGCATAATTGTGTAGTTAGTGTGCACGATTGCTGATCTCATTGTCAGCGGGGATCTGGTTGGGTTTGATTTAATTTTATCGGCGGCCACGAACGGCGACGTAAACGTAGAAGAGTGACGACGAGTTGATGCTCTTTGGTAATTGCTGCCAAAGTGGAACCGAGTTCTTTGGATTAAATGCAAGTTTTGCAAGTTCTGTTGGTTAACGATGCGACTGCCAGCAGAGGAGAATCGAGAGGACCTCAAGGACGTTTGGTTGGTGGCCGTGCTTTGAAATGCTGTGATAATGGCGGGGTTTGTCTGCGCGCTGGTGATGCCCGAGGCACTGTGAGATGCTTCGGGGATGAGGATTCCATGGTGGGTCGCCATCATGTCTTGGGGGGGGGGGGGGGGGGGTTGTTGAACTGAGTGTGGAAATTCGTCTTCGCTGGTGGGGTTCTCAATTCAAGTGAATTTTTGTGTGTAGTCAATGTTGAGAGAAGTGGAAGCCAGACAAACGAAAAGTCCCGCCTGAAGGATCTTCTGGCCGACACTGAGCGCCTGCAGAGTGTTAGTTTCAGAATGGATAGCCGATTTCCCATCGATCACGCTTATTCGCTTCATAAAAACAAGCCACCAGTTTATCCAGTGTTACGTAGAATAACAAACGAAATCATAACCACAATCCGCCGTGCATAAGTGTATTTTTTTTTTTTTTATAATTTGCGCGTGCTCAAGCGATTGCTAATACCCTTATGTGTCCGGGGTCAAGACAGAGCACGGGCCGAAGGTATAGAGGGAGAAAGGGAGAGGAGGCACCTGTGCACATTGGTTTTAAATATCTGCGGGTTGTAGTCTGTGGGAAATATTAGTTTGGGAAGAGCATTCCATATTCGTGCAGTGCGGCTGAAGAACGAGTCGCTGAATTTAACTGTGCGTCCGAAAGTAGGATTAAGGGTATACTGATGGGCATTCCTGGCGAGACGAGTATTGCGGGTGAATTCATGGAGAGGAGGAATGCAGTTGGTTAGCTCACTTGAGCATAGTTTGTTGAAATAACGATAAAACACGGACAAAGAAGAGACGGTACGTCGATGTTCGAGCGAGTCTAATGAATCTGCGATATTGTTGTCTCCTATAAGTTTTATCGCTCGCTTTTGGATTCTATCAAGTAGGTGCCGTGTGGTCTTAGGGGCACCAGACCAGATATGAGCGTTATACTCAAGCTTGGGGCGGATGTACGCCTTATAAATTAAAGCCAAATCAGAAGGGGTGAAATATTTCTTGCATCGATTAAGAAAACCTAAACATTTCGCAGCATTTTTGGCGACCTCATAGCTCCAACTAAGTGTTGTGTTGATACATCGACTCAAGCGCCATTCATGGATAATGGCTGATTATCAAGGGTTCGCTTGAGTGACAGCAGACAGCATTGAGTTTTTGAAGCATTGAATTCCACTCTATTGTTTTTTCCCCAGTTAATTATGCTGCTTAACATACGCTACCGTTCCAATTGTACGGCCGTAGGGCTGGGTCGTGAGTCTAGGAACGAATATGAAAAGCTAAGGGTGCTGTCATCAGCGAAGGAATGGATTGGATTAGAAGTAGCAGACAAGAGATCATTTATAAAAATGAGAAAGAGTGTCGGAGACAGAACTGAGCCTTGGGGAACACCAGCATTAATTTGGTGAATATCAGACTTGAACCCATCCAAAACAACTTGAATTGAACGGTACGAAAGGTAATTTCTAATCCATAGAAGAAGAGATTCATCGATACCATAGGCACGCATTTTCGACAAGAGAGCCTGATGCCAAGCTCTGCTATCAATCACAAGCTGACGATTTATCAGCGTTTCCATGACCTTAGAAAGAAGGGACGTAAGTGCTATGGGTCGGTACGAGGTGGGTGACGAAGATTCGCCATTTTTAGGGACTGGCTGGACAAATGCTGTTTTCCATCTGCTCGGAAAGAGACCTAAAGAGTAGGATAGATGAAAAAGCTTACGCAGTGGTTTTGCTCTGAAGTACAGGTGGAGACATATTGGAATCTGGCAGTGTTGAGCTAGCTGCAAAATGAGCCGCAAGCAGATTAGCTTTGTCTAAAGAGCTGACAGCTGGAATGTCATTGTAAATGAGCGTGGGAATTGAAGACGAGGCGGAATTCTTTACGTTTTTTACAAATGACCAAAAGTTTTTCCTACCCTTGGGACATTGCAGCACTTTTTGCCTCAACTTTTGCTCATAAGAGAATTTCACACGTCTGATAGTTGCATTGTAGTCATTTCTGGCCCGTTTAAACTTCTTCCGGTTTTCCTCAGTAGGGTTGGCGTTGTATGTCCGGAAATTCAACTCTCTCATCCTAATAGCCTCTTTACAGCTCAAGTCATACCATGCGCTTGCTTTGGGCTTGATACTCTTCACTCTGTGAGGAATGAGGGTTCTCATGCCCAGCAAAAGAATATTTGTGATCATATCAGCAGCGGCATCCACGTCACTATCGAGGAAGCAAAGTGACCAGTTAAAATTCCTAAAGAAGTTGTTAATTTCGTTTCAATCGGCTTTTTTTAGGAATTTGTTCTCTACTGTGTGTGGTGATAACGAGAATATTGCTGATACGACACAATGGTCCGACGAGCCTAGAGGTGACATTGTGTCAACGGAATATTTATCAGGATGAGAGGTGAGAAACAGATCCAGGGTGTTGGCGGAATGATCTGCAATGTCAGGTATTCGTGTGGGCTCATTTACTAGCTGGGTCAGATTGTTTACCTCAGCAAAGATTTCGACGTACCTTCCTTCGGGTGTTGTCTGGCCTGAATGCCGAAGCCAATTAGAATTGTGTACATTGAAATCGCCCGCAATGGCAATTTCAGTGTGAGTAGAAAGGGATATAATTCTTGAGATGGAATCGGATAGCGCATCAAATTCGTTAAAAGTTGAATTGCTATCCAAGCTTGGACTTCTATAAATAAAGCAGTAGTGGATTAAATGCTTACGGACATGGAGTTTTAACCACAGAAAATTAAATTCCGGATTGGAACAGAGGCCGTATTGTGGTTGAATTTGGTAAGCTACATCACTACGCACGTAAATGGCGAGACCGCGGTGTAAGAAGAAGAGCGGCACCAAGCTATATCCAGGCAAGTTCAAATCCGATATTTCGGTATTCTCACCTACCTGTGTTTCACTCAGCGCCAAGACAGCTGGTTTGAAACAGGATAGGTGGACATACACAGCGAAGAGATTCGCTTTAAGCCCACGCACATTGCTCACATCAACCCTAAAACTTCCCATAAAGGACAAAACGCAGATATGAAAAAACCAACTCCGACTGCAAGTGGTGAAGCAGAAATGAGAAGTGCGAATTCAAAATTAGCTTCCCAACAACAATCGATGTAGGTGTTATGCCCATACATCGATTCGAGTTGGTCCACCAACAAATTCACACTTCTAAGATCCGCTATGTCAGATGCTACGCACTCTCAGTCATTGCATCAGCCCGCCTGATGGAATCAAACGGGAGTTGCGACCGAGAATGCGCAACAGTGGCTTGTGAAGGAAAGGGGCGAGAGGGAGCGGACCGGACGCACTCGACACCGAAACACTTCTAACTAGCACTTTTTTTTCCGGGCACTCGCGGAGCTTTTGATGGTGGAGGGACCGCGGGGTTTATTTTTTTTTTTTTTTGATGTTTCACTCGCGTTATGCACGGACGGAGACAAGTGCACGCGTCGGAGGATGGCACAGAAGCTGCATGAGCAGCTCCGAAAGCTGATGTCGTGTCCACCATCTTTCGATTTGACTCCTTCGATGATATTGAACTTCCTTCCTCTGAGTCGGCGAATGGATTGTTAGAACACCTTTTTCGCAGATCTATGGTCGCTTTCCAACTTCTTACCGAAGTCCTTCCAAGACAGCTCTTTGGCTGCTTTCAAAACCAATTTGCAAGATCCTATGTTGTGTTAAGGCTCACAGCTAGAGCAAGGTAAACAAAGTGACTACAACCCCCACTGGGACGCTCTGTCCAAAACATCATGTTATAAGCATAGTTTGGGAAAGGTTTTCGCAGATGCTGCCTATCGAGCTTCGGCTTAGTATGGCTCCTCCCATGTGATGGTAGGGTTGCGGCAGATTACAGTAGCAGCTGAGGGTTCGAATCCGACTCGGGCTAAGTGTTCTCTTTTGTTTTGTTTTTGGTAGCAAGTTTTCGGCTGGAACATGCAGAAATGGATAAACCGTGCTTAGTTGAAGGCTGAGAAAAAAATACCGGGACGAATCTCAGCTGATGTCCAGGATTGCGGGTTAGGAAAAAGTAGGAATGGACTGAGGAGAGTCAGTCGACGGAGAGCCAGATTACGGGCTGGACCATTTGTGCGTGGTGTCCAGGGAAAGTTCGGCGCGTAAGAGAAAACGTGTGGACGAGTTACGGGCGACTTGTAAAAGAATCAGGATACGAACTTAGTGAGTGAGAGACGAAGTGTTATTATTAACCAATCGAGCTTGGTGATGCCGTCATTTCTCTTGTATTTCCTCTATTGCGGAAAATCAGATCAATACAAGAATCTGTATAGAAGCGCGAAGTAAAAAACTCCGGGTCGTAACCTATACATATACGGATAGATACCAATATTTATTTATTTATTTATTCTTCCGTCTTTCAAGTACAGAGCTTTTTTAAGACTACTGATAATATTAATAACATTTCATTTCTTATTAATAATAATGCCTAGTATAAGCAGAATTTAACATACAATTATAATGTAATTTAGAGTAAATTGCTACTCAAAAAATTTAAGATTTCATTTTTACATTTATCTCTACTCATATTTAAGTCTATAACATTTGCAACTAAGTTGAATTTTATGCAAGCATTAGTTATAGGATCATTTTGCCCATAGCTTGTACTATGCTTCGAAACATAAAAGAAATCTCTAGGCCTCAGATAACGAGACAGGGTGTAAACACTGAACATGGAAAGCAGCACCGGACAATCAATGTGAGCAGTAATGACGTCATGAGCGAAAAGAACTGAATAATAAGTCCTTCTTACTTGCAGTTGCTTTAGATCGATAAGCTGACATCTAGCATGATAATCAGGCATATTTGAATTCCACGACATCTTTCGAAGAGCAAACCTAGTAAAGCTTTTTTGTATTCTCTCAATACGAATAGCGCTATTGTTATATAAAGGATTCCACATTAAACAACAGTATTCTAATATAGAGCGAATTAACGAAACATACACAGACATACAAAGAGTGTAAGGGTCTTGAAAATCTTTTGAATTTCGAAACAAGAATCCTAGCATGGAGTTGGCCTTTGAAATAATATAGTCTATGTGCATAGAAAAAGTCAGTTGAACGTCGAATATAACCCCTAAATCTTTATGCGAACATACTCTTGTTAAGATTGTATTATCAATCTTATAATTATAGATTATAGGAGATAAAATTCTAAAAAATGTCATAACTGAGCATTTACTAATATTGAAATGTAGTCCATTCAAATCGCACCAATTCTGTACTGATGAGATATCATTTTGCAACTCCATTGCATCGGCCAATGATCGCACTGATTTAAAAATTTTTAAATCGTCAGCGTATAAAAGGCAGTCGCAATGGGAAACATAGGAAGGCAAATCGTTAATAAAAAGAAGAAACAGAAGAGGACCGAGGTGACTACCTTGAGGTACCCCAGAGAAATTGGAAATTACTCGTGACAGATCATTACCTATTTTTACAAACTGTCTGCGATTTGTAAGGTAGCTAGTTATCCATTTCAAGATTTTAGAATGAAAACCAATCATCTCTAGCTTTTTTATGAGCACATTATGTTGAACACGGTCAAATGCCTTCGAGAAGTCAGTGTATATGGAGTCAACTTGAAGTCTCGCTTCCATGGAACTCAGGCAAAAGTTTGTAAATATAATCAAATTGGTCGAAGTTGATCTTCCACTCACAAAGCCATGTTGAAATTGGGATATTTGGTTTCGAACTTCAGCATATATTTTTTTCTTAACAACATCTTCGAATAATTTCGGTATTAATTGGAGTTTAGCTATTGGTCTGTAGTTGACAATAGAACTTTTAGGTCCAGATTTATGAATTGGGGTGATGAGAGAATCCTTCCAGCAATCCAAAAATTCGCCGCGAGCCAGTGACATATTAAAAATGATAGTCCGGGGCTTGACTAATCCGTCCTTACACATTTTTAAAAAAAGCGGGGAAAGATTATCAGGCGCCAAGCTTGCACTAGAATCCAGTGAGGACAGCTCAGAAAGAATATCATCATTCGTCAATTCTAATCGCCCTATGTCTGCGATTGTATTTGCTCTAAGTTCTGACCTGCAACCCATGCGTAAGTCAACAAAGTTTGACTGGAAATGTGATGCAAACATATCACATATAACCTTACGGTCATCAGTAGATACATTATCGTAGGACATATTCGATGGAATTCCAACAGAATTACGTTTAGTATTGATAAACGTCCAGAAAGTTTTTGAGTTCTGTTTGATCCTTGACTCAAGAGAAATTATGTACTGCTTGTAAACAAATCTCTTCAGGAATTCATATTCTTTCCGCATTCGACACAATACGCCACGCAGTGAATTGTCTTTAGCAGACCTCTTACATATCTTGTTTAAAGCATTTTTGAGTCTGCATAAGCTTCGGTTGAACCAGATGGGTTTTTTGGAATTTGTAGATATCTTAATAGGAACAGACCTGGATATGGCATCTTCTAATATGTTTCGAAACTTAGTATAAACTATGTTTAAACTTGGGAAGTCAAAAGTTTTATCCCAGTCGACTGAAAGGAAATAGTTATTTAATAAATTGTAATCAGCTTTTATGAAATCTAACTTAGGCTTATCTTCGGAAGGACCAGATTCAAATGAATTAAATACAATCATATTAAATGAAACTAGCAGTGCTTTATGATACATACTATTATTCAGTAAAGGATGATCAACTTCCAAGACAACAGCCTCTAGATCTTCATCAACAAAAATTAAATCTAAAATTCTTTCCATTGAATTAGAAATTGTATTAGCCTGCCTAAAGTACATATTGGAAGTGCCGTAAATTAAAAACGCAAGTGGGGTCCGAAATCTAAGACGCAGTAATAATACCTGGATAGTGATTTTCGCGAGTGCCACCTGTGCGAAAGTTTCTGCTCGTGCCTGTATATTGCATAGTGCATCTACCCCAGAGATCACCAAGATCACCAGCCAGCCGTGTAGAGCGAACCAGGGAGTCACCTTATTATTAAATGCATACATATACACACGCATAAGAATTCACCATCTAACAAATCATATAAATAGATACTACATTAAATTCCAGCAAATCGAAGCATAATTTGTAGTCTCCCCTCTGGAGCGTCGTTGTTGATTAAGCCGTTATTTTTTTTTTTATGTATTAAATGAAGCTGCCAAGTAGGTATTAACAAACAGTGAGTTAAGTGAGCTTTCTTTGATCGTGGGTGTAGCCGAGCGCGAGTTATCTAACCCTACCTGTAGATCTGCCCTCCAGTCACCTGATGTTTGTTTGTCTTATTTGTTTACATTTCATGTGCCACGTGGTCCCCTCTCCTATCGTTCACGTGTCACCTGCTTATGTCTCCGCCTACGAATCACCCGATCTCTCCTTTGTCTCGTGGCGTCACCAACCCATCGCCTGATCTTTTGTTTGTCTTACAAGTTTGATGTCATGTGATCCTTCGTTTTTTCTATTTATGTAATGTCACGTGACCCATTTCTCCTTGTGTTTAAAAGGAGGACAGTTGGTGGAGAGCGAGTCAGTTTAGTGAAAACTGTTAAAGTGTACAAAATAAAACCTAATTAAGAACAAAATCGCTGTTTTATTGGGTCTATAACTCACGCTTAAGCGCTGATTTGTAAGAGATCGGATTCGAACTTTTACGCCAAGGTTTAATCCCACTTGGTTAAGTTATAATTTTTTTTTTCTTCCTTTCTTTTTTTTTTTTTGTTTTTGTGCATTTGAGTTTAAATGATTTCAATTTGATTAGTTTTTTTTTATTTTTTTTTGTTTTTGTTTTTATTAAGCTAAGCTACTTGCAGCTTAACAGAAAAAAAAAAATGTCTCATACATTATCTCTGAATTGGAGTTAGTCGGTGGTTTCCTTTGTGGGGTTTATCGGTTGCCCAGGGAATGCAGATACTGCGACTGGTTCGATTACCGTGGTAAGGTAGTATCGTCGCGATTCGACGCTATAAGGCTTTCGAGGCATAGGGCTAATCGCGTGGCGCCCAGAAAAACTTTCACCCACGACTATTACTCCACTGATAAGTCGGCAACCCTTGTCCTCGATTCCGCGGAGGAGAAAACGACGTTAGCAATCAATGTCATGTCCTTTCATATTATACAGTCTTCAGTTACCGTTATCCTCTCGTTCCCCGTGAAACCCATTTTCGCCGCCTTCGTCACAAGCAAACACCTCATTGGCGGCTCACCCTTTCGCCATTTACTTCAAAGTCTTTGTATGTTCAGAGGAGAACGGATTCCAGGAAGATCATGCGAACTTCTACACACTTATCTACCATGACAGGGCGTTTGATAGAGTAGCGACGAGCTTAGCAGGCATGTCGTAATTAGAAATGGCAGTGTATAGCCGGTCTCCACCGTCGCTGTATGCGCTGCCACGGCTCTGAGTCTCGTTTTAAACATCTTTAAGTCTTTTCAAGAGTGGGTCGCCGTGGCGTAGTGGGTTAGTACGTCGGCTCCTACGCATAGGGTGCCAGGTTCGATTTCCGAATTTACCACCTTTCATAATTCACGGCTCCACCTCTTTCGAGTCACTGACAATGCTCAAAGAGTTTTCCTGTCTAGAAAAAGCTTCTCAAATTCGCCGTTAGGAGTCGGCATTAAACTGTAGGTCCCTTCCACGCGTGAAAGAACATAGGCACGCACAAGAGAGAAGCTAGGCCCAGGTCCGCCTTGGACTGTCGCGCCACCCATATTATATTATTATAAGTCTTTTCAAGGACCTCCACAGGCTGCGGAACTTCAACTATCATCTGGGTCTTCGGGTGCCATCGTCCATGTTGTCATGACCGTGGGCTAGTTTTGCTGCACCAGTTCCAAACTCAAACTCAACCGATGCATCAACAATCCGTTGAATATGGTTGGGATTCAAGTGAAAGGATGACAAAGGAATGCCTAGGTCTTTTAGAATCGCATTCGCTACATCTCCCAGGAGTGTCTCCGATAATCTAGTCAACATCATCCACTCTGCGTTGCCAACTATGATGCCAGATGTCAAACTCTCCTGAAACGAAATGCGCCCACCACCAAGCAGGACCAATTAAACAAGGCTCTTTGTCTTGGTTGACAGGAGGACCAGTGATTTGTGCTCCGCTTCATGGCAGGTCTTGTGAACCAGTTCAAATTCGTTAAGTAAAAGAAATGTGAACTATTTCCCCAAGATGCCTATGCTCTGATTGTGTCCAGTTTTCTTATGTCACTCACCAAACTCCTTGCACGGCCGCATGAATAGTCAGACGGTGAGAACGAATATTTCGTGCAGCTAATGAGTACGTGAGCTCGTCAAAGTGACGCTCCCCCTTTGAAGCCGACACTCATCCCGAAAGATGATCCCAAGCTGTCTCGGTGCCGAGACCAAATCAACTGCCGTGGGTGCACCGATCGCCGGCCTGGGAGCACCGTCGCGGTCGCCGCCAGGTAGAACCGACGTTAGATCCATCATCAATGCCAGACCGATATGCCGGAGCTGTCAGTTGGCAACGGCTGATGAGCAATGCGTCGATGCCGCCGCGCCGCCACCATCATCAGCATACCAGCATGGAGAGCATCCCGCTCGCCGACAGGCGGAAGGAAGGCTTAAAGTAAATAAATAATTAAGCCGGCCTGTAATTATTTCCGAAAATAATTTCTAGTTTGTTTTGATTTAGCTAATTAGAAGCTGCGGTCTCCGGGTCGGCAGATCATTTACATTCACCGGCCGGTCGGGGAAGAGCAGCCTGCAACAACACACTCAGTTGTGTAACGTCTAAGCCGGGCCGAGAGGAGAATTAATAGCCCATAGAGGCGAATGAATTTGCTAAACGATGTTGCCGCAGAGATTAGACTTTCACACGATATTCAAAGCTGAAGTCGGTTCCTGAGAACGAGCCGGCTGCTGCCCTGCCGGTGCGCGTCGTGGAACTGCTTAGCATTCCGCTGGCTCTTGGGACGTACACATGTACGTGCGAACGGCTAAGTGACGGGCGTGAGTATTGTTTGTTTAGTCCGCGAATGCGAAACGCGTTCAGCGGAACGCAAGCGAAGCCATTAAGCTAAATTGCAATTTAAATGGAATTAAATATCTGCATAATTATGACGACGGCATGAGGAATGCTGCGCTCGACGGGGAGCGGCGATGTTATCGCAACGATGTTAAATGCAGATCGACACTTGTAGTTGCTTAGTTAGAAAATGGCTTGAATTCACGATGGGGTGTACCTTACACGATTCCCGGAGATATGCGAGCGTCTCTTGGCAATCTGCAGAGAGGAGTTGAACTTTGCGTTCAAGTGTGACGTGACGCGCTTGCAAATGTCAAAGGGAAGACCGCCAGCAATTCAATGCGCGAACCCAGTGTTGCACTTAGACTTAGTCGAGTCTGAAGCCAGGGGATTGGAGGTGCGCAATGGGGCAAGAGATTCTATCATTGACGACATCAAAGAAGCTTCTGTTCAACCGACTGTGACACCAAGTTAGCCCGTCAAATTATGTCTCTAATATTTTTTTTCTCCTCGAGACATGCGGCATTCGAAAGTTGCTTTGGACTACCGCAGGAGTGTGGTCTTGGCCCGCTTGTGCACAAAACAAATTGAAGGACTAATGAAATTTAAAGAAAAACGAACGCATTTCATTAAGTGGGGAACATGGGCAGGATGGTTGAGTGTTGCAGGATCAAACATTTCGAGGAGGTGTGAAATTGTGTATAAACTTCTTCACTCTGACATTTGATATAGAAGGCGCCTTCAACAACATCTACCCACATGCAATCATTCAGGCACTGATAGAGCTAGACAGAGATGCGGGACTAGTAGCACTAATAAACCAACTACTTACAAGTAGAGTAACTAGGCGAGGTAACGCTTCCTCGAAAAGCTATACCAAAAGAGGTACACCCCAGGGGGGAGTACTATCCCCTCTTCTTTGGAACCTAGCAGTGAACAAACTGCTACTTATACTGGAGGAGGTGGACTGCAAAACGATTACCTATGCGGATGATGTTGCAACAGCCTTCTCGGGAAAGTACCCCCCGGTACTCAAAAACTAAATGCAACGTGGTTTAAATCTACTCAATAACTGAGCGACCGATAATGGCCTAAGCTTAAACGCACAGAAAACCGAGATCGTTCTCTTCACTATGAGATACAAAATACCTCACATCGACCCTTCTTCTTTCTTTCTTCTTTATTTGGCACTACAGTCCGTGGTGGACCTGGGTCTCAACCAACATGCCTCTCCAACTAGCACGGTCTTTGGCTAGCTGTCTCCAGTGTCGCACGCCAAGTTGGTTGAGGTCCTTCTCCACCTGGGTGCGCCACCTTAAACGCGGGCGTCCTCTGTTGCGTTGTCCCACGGGTTCGGAGTCGAAGACTCTTCGGGCCGGAGCTTAGTTGTCCATACGCTCTACATGGATCCGAAGACGCCTGACTAGACTCATGTCGCTGTACAGCCACAACTGTACAGTTCGTGGTTGAATCTTCTCCTCCAGGAACCGTCAACGGAAACAGGACCAAAGATGGCACAGAGCATTTCTCTCGAAGAGACTAAGGACATCGTCATCCGATGAGATTGTCCATGCCTCCGCGCCGTACAGCAGGACTGGGATGATCAAGGTCTTGTATTAAGTCAGCTTGGTCCTTCGAGAGATGGTTCTACTACTCAATTGCCTCTTGAGCCCAAAGAAACAGCGATTGGCCAGAGTTACTCTGCGTTGGATCTCGGTACTGGTGTTGGACGTACTGTTCACTTGCGAGCCGAAGTAGACGAAGTCCTTCACTACCTCGAGGTTAGCGCTGCCTATGGTGACGTTTTGGCTAAGTCGTCGATGTTATATGTCCTTGCTTGATGACAGCATATACTTCGTTTTGCCCTCATTCACCGCTAGACTCATTTTGGCCGCTTCCGCCTCAATGCCAGCAAACGCCTCATTGACGGCTCGCTGTGTTCTGCCAATCACGTCAATGTCATCCGCGTATGCTAGCAGTTGTACGGACTTCTGGAAGATCGTGCCTCTTGTGTTGGCGTGTGAGTCTTGCACGATCTTCTCCAGGATGATGTTAAAGAAATCACATGACAGCGCGCGCCTTGTCTAAAACCTTCTTTGACATTGAAGGTCTCGGTGAGTTCGTTACCGACCTTGATGAAGCAGCGGGAATTCTCCATCGTCATGTTGCACAACCTGGCGAGTTTGTCAGGAATGTCAAAACAACCATCTGCTGACAAATTTAGCGAATAAAATAAACCAAAGCCTGGATAAAAATCACAGCACAGTGGTTCTATAAAAAGCCTTCGATACATTAAGCCACAAACAAATACTGAGGCAGTTAGAAAAAATTGGGGTTCGGGGCACTATACTATACTCATGGTTTGAAAGCTACTTAAGAGACCGAAAATTTAAAGTTAAGATTGGCGAATTCTTAAGTGGAGATGAAGATGTTGTATATGGTGTACCGCAGGGATCAAAACTGGGCCCTCTCCTATTTATTATCTTCGCCAATGAACTGATGTGCTGAAGTACAGTACAGGATACGCATACGCGGACGATACATCGATTGTAATTAGCCATAGGAACGCTTTGCACAATTCAGGCGAAAGCAAGATCGTTGCGCTTGATATTTCTAAAGCATTTGACAGAGTTTGGCATCAAGCTCTCTTGTCGAAAATGCGTGCCTATGGTATCGATGAATCTCTTCTTCTATGGATTAGAAATTACCTTTCGAACCGTTCAATTCAAGTTGTTTTGGATGGGTTCAAGTCTGATATTCACCAAATTAATGCTGGTGTTCCCCAAGGCTCAGTTCTGTCTCCGACACTCTTTCTCATTTTTATAAATGATCTCTTGTCTGCTACTTCTAATCCAATCCATTCCTTCGCTGATGACAGCACCCTTAGCTTTTCATATTCGTTCCTAGACTCACGACCCAGCCCTACGGCCGTAGAATTGGAACGGCAGCGTATGTTAAGCACGTTGAATTCCGATCTTGACAGCATAATTAACTGGGGAAAAAACAATAGAGTGGAATTCAATGCTTCAAAAACTCAATGCTGTCTGCTGTCACTCAAGCGAACCCTTGATAATCAGCCATTATCCATGAATGGCGCTTGAGTCGATGTATCAACACAACACTTAGTTGGAGCTATGAGGTCGCCAAAAATGCTGCGAAATGTTTAGGTTTTCTTAATCGATGCAAGAAATATTTCACCCCTTCTGATTTGGCTTCAATTTATAAGGCGTACATCCGTCCCAAGCTTGAGTATAACGCACATATCTGGTCTGGTGCCCCTAAGACCACACGGCACCTACTAGATAGAATCCAAAAGCGAGCGATAAAACTTGTAGGAGACAACAATATCGCAGAGTCATTAGACTCGCTCGAACATCGACGTACCGTCTCTTCTTTGTCCGTGTTTTATCGTTATACAAGTGAGCTAGCCAACTGCATTCCTCCTCTCCAAGAATTCACCCGCAATACTCGTCTCGCCAGGAATGCCCATCAGTATACCCTTAAGCCTACTTTCGGACGCACAGTTAAATTCAGAGACTCGTTCTTCAGCCGCACTGCACGAATATGGAATGCTCTTCCCAAACTAATATTTCCCACAGACTACAACCCGCAGATATTTAAAACCAATGTGCACAGGTGCCTCCTCTCCCTTTCTCCCTCTATACCTTCGGCCCGTGCTCTGTCTTGACCCCGGACACATAAGGGTATTAGCAATCCCTTGAGCACTCGCAAATTATAAAAAAAAAAAAAAAACGTAAATGAAGCTGCAAGCCTACTACAAATAGAATTCAATGGAATCACAGCTTGGTGTCACGATCATGGATTTATTATTATCGCACTGAAGACAAAGGTAATGAATATTCGTCAGCCGCATATCCCAAAAACTAAACTCAAAATAAAAATGCATGACATGGAATGTCTTCACAGGAATGTATGTAACGTAAGAAAAAATGATAGATGCAACGGATATATCGACAATGTGTCCACATACAAGTATCTTGGACTCTCCGTTGATTACAACAAACATTAGTGCACACCCCCGGACTCAACCCTGGCTACAATCAAGAAAAATTTCACACTTCTACAACGACCATACATACATAACTCTGACGCACATCAAGCAGTACATACCAGAAGAAGACACCAGCAGGTCTATGAAGTCTAGAGGTATTGGAACGAGTACGGAGGAGGGACGTTTAATGCACGCAGTGCCATCGGTGCTTACCGAACTCCCAAGAGAATTTCGCAACCTAACAAAGTCTGAGAATTTAAGAAAAACTAAAGAAATCTACTTAGCTTGCAGTGTGTACAATTTACTTCTTTTCACTTTTATAACGTAGATTATTGTTTTTTTTTATATTGTATTATTAAACTTAACTTAACTTAATGTATATGGCGGCTTTGCAGATACAAATCTATGTGAACAATAGAATAATGAATAAAAAATTAATTGAATTGAAAAAAAATGACCTTACCACTACCCTAAGATAAGTCGTCAATAGGTTACAGCTGATATATGTAGAAAATCCTCTGCAAGACGTGGACTGACTACTTCCCACGAGGGGGTCTGAACTACCCTTTCTAACCGGGGTCTAAGGGGTTCGACCCTGGAGTTCTCTAGCTCCTCAGCCCCCAGAACTTTTGATGTTGCATAGCAACATCCCGCCTAGATACCGCCGTGCTGAACCGGAGGAGACCCTCCTCAGCTCTTTGTGCGACGGAACGGTCGTGGTTGAGTCGCCCATCCACAGTTGATCTGGCGATGTGGTAGATGAGCGGTACCGCATTTATATCCGGTATCAATCCGCTTTTGTCTAGGTGCAGGAAAGCTTCTGGGGGGGCGAAGCCATTGTGGCGTACCCCTTCGTGGTATTCTGGATTGGGGTAGTAAGCCCCAGAGATCAGATTGTTGACCGAGTTCATCGCTCTAACAGTGTGACCTCGAACCAACTTAAACAGGAAATTGTCCACTCTTATCAAGTTTGCCCTGCTGTATAAAACCTCATTGGAATAGAATTTTATGTACTGGGACTCTGGAGTTCGATAAAGGCGAAGGCAAGCCCTAAGGCCCTCTCGGGGCAACCGAATCTCTTCCATCAAGCTTGCACTCAGGTTGAACCACACGGGACAGCCATAGGTGAGCATTGGCCGAATGAGGGCCATGTAGCAGATAACCTTCACCCTCGCATCGAGTTGGCTGTTGTAAAACAGTCTCTTTGTAAGAGCAAAATCGCCTCGGGCCCTGGCCAGAGCAGCATCTACATGTTTGTTAAAATATAGATACTGATGCAGCCAGACCCCAGGTATCTGACTACAGTCCTTTGTGCCAGTGGTTCCCCCCCTTTTGTCGTCCAACGATTGAGAACTTTCGCCAATTCTTTTTCGTGTCCGCCGAGGCCTTATACAACGGCGTCCTGAAAAGAATGGTTTCCGACTTCCGGAAGTTGATACTCAACGTCCAGTCATCGCAACTTCTCATGAATGAATCGAAGTCACCCTGCGTGAGAGTAGTGATTTCCTCGATCTTTTTGCCTGATCTGTACACGATCAAGTCATCGGCGTACGCAATTACGTGAGGAAGAGAACTTATTAGATCGCTCAAGTAAATGTTGAACAGGATCGGCGAATTAACGGCACCCTGTTGGAGACTTATAATATACCTGTCGAGGTCACGTTGCCATTCTTGACTACGAACCGTCTACCGGTAAGCATGTTACACAGCAGGTACAGCAGTGGTTTGCTTATGCCTAGCTGATTGAGCTTGTAGAAAAGACCTTCTAACCATACGGTGTCAAAGGCCTTCTCCAGGTCAATCAAGCAGGCACCCGTACATTGTTTCTGGCTCTTGTTCCATTGGATATCCGACACCAGTTTCGACGCAGCATGAATAGTGTCATGCCTCGCTTTGAAACCGAATTGGTTGTCCGGAATTATATTTTTGTCCTTAGTCCAGTTGATCAGAGTTCTATTGATCACCTTCTCGAATACCTTGCTGATGTTCGAAAGGAGACTAATTGACCGGAGGTTGCAAGGATTCGAAGATTCTTTTCCTCGCTTCGATATGGGTGCAGTTCCAACGCTCCGGATAATGTGCATTATTCAGAGCGTTAAACAGGATTGTGTACATATTAACCACTTCCAGGGGAGGTGTCTTAACACAATGTTCGAGATCCCGTCGACTCTCACTGACTTTTTCTTCTTTAATGATTCGAAGACCGCTTGGAGTTCTGTCTTCGTTATGAACGGGGGATGAAGCCCTTCGTCGGCGATGGCATTATCTTCCATGTTATCATCATTGAACACGACAAAGCCAGTGTTCTCACATCGCCATTGTTGTATGTCTTCTCTAAGGTGAGAGTTGCTAGCCATTACGCGGTTATCCAAGTCATGGTTAGGGCGAACGCCCTCATTCACCTTGTACACTTCTTGGAAGACCGCGCTAAATACCTCTGTTTTGAAAAAAAAAACGGGTTTTAAGACCTTAAACTTACAGAATTGTTACAAATACTCTTTAGCGCTACAAACAGTAGTTTTCGAACATATTTCCAGTTGCCCTAGTCATTTGGAACATGACAGTCTATCAGGTGCTCAGGTGCTATGAGACACGGCTTCAGCATTCCCACAACAGCGGCTAACCTTCCATTAGTAGCCCCTTTCGAGTGATCAAAGCGAAGCGTCACACACAAATTCAAACTCCACAAACTCGTCCGTCTGTTTACACTAAATTAAAACGAAACCGCAATTACTTTGCGCCGCATTCAGGCAGGCACATCATCTATCCAAACAAAGCCGGGCAAGCCCTTATCCTCGGCCGCAATCGTAAAACACGGAACCCATATTTAAAACCACACCAAACTGCCGCACGGTACCGCGCCGCACCTCAATCAAATCGTGAAAAATGCGCCTAATGAAGGGGTAAACTGTAATTATTCCCAAAACCAAACAAACCCAATTTCCCTCGTGGATGTATTTAGCCCGTTGACTTTGATAATTTCCCTTGATTCTTGGTGCTTCCTTGCGTCGCCTCGTCGGTCGGGGATTCGCGTTTGTGTCGGTCTTCGGACCCAGCACCGATCACCGATCACCGCGCTCGCCACACATCCTGCGAGCTGCACGATCTGCACGACACGGCAACCGCAGTCCGGTCGAGTGGAGCCTTTTAAACGATCCGTGGAGTTCTGGTTTCGACGAGGTTGCGGTCGACTGCAGCGGCTTTTCCAAAATTTATTGCACCCGAGGCTAATTAGGATCGGACCGGCGCAGATTCACTTTTGGAATTGGGGTGTTGATATCCCCTTGTGGTGGCCGGTGGTGGAGGGCTCGGGCCGCGGAAAGACATTCATCTTCGGGTGGTAGGTGTGATTTTTGAAATTTTGTTTGTTGTGCCGCAAACACCTTTTCGTCTTTAATAGGCCTCTTAGGTGAGCTCAATAAAATCGGCAGGAAGGGGGAGTCAACGCGAATTAGGCGGCGCGGCGGAGCGAAAGCGGCGGGGCAGCATAAAAATGCAGACAGACGAGCTGCTCGCTGCGCCATGAGAAGGTGGTGGCAAATGGTGTGCCGTTCTGGTGTCTTTCGGGGCAAATTAGCTTTTTGGCTGTTAAAACGGTTTTGCGGCGATTTCACGCAACACTTTAGGGCACACAGCGTGATGCAATTTTTGCTCTTTATGACCGTCTTGGAGTTTTATGGAGCATCATGCGAGGAGAACTGTTCAGTGACACTCATGGTGGACTTGATATCCGATGACCGGTCCAAAAAAATATTGAGATCATTCTATGTACTTCGTTACTTCAGTTTTGTGCAATTGGACCATTCAAATAGAACATCAAATGATAAAACTACGAGTTGCCAGTTTTATCACTTGATGTTCTATATGAATGGTCCAGTCCACAAATTCTTTACGGCATGGGCCGAAATTACTTTCTGGACACTCTTGTCCAGAAATGGGCCGAAATTACTTTCTGAACACTCTTGTTTAGAAACTCTGTTCGGCATGAGCCGAAATTACTTTCGGGACACTCTTGTCCAGAAATGGGCCGAAATTACTTTCTGGACACGAGTGTCCAAATACTCTTTTTGGCATGGGCCGAAATTACTTTCGGGACACTCTTGTCCAGAAATGGGCCGAAATTACTTTCTGGACACGAGTGTCCAAATACTCTTTTTGGCATGGGCCGAAATTACTTTCTGAACACTCTTGTCCTGAAATGGGCCGAAATTAGTTTCCGGACACTCGTGTCCAGAAACTGTTTTCGGTGTGGGCCGAAATTACTTTCTGGACACCACAGAATGTAATTTTACACCTCAAACCGGGTCCCCCATGGAGCGGAAATAGGAAGGATTATGTAACAAGAGATAGCTGCAACTATGAGCTTCATGTCTTCTTATGCGGAATACAACCACGCCGCACTAAAATATGAATCAATTTCGAATTAAAAAAAATACAAGTCGAACTTATGATGAATCACACACGAATGCTCTGTTCGCCTCAACTGCCGGCGTGATTGGATCGCGCAGCGTTTTGATCTGCTTAGCAGCGGCCTTCAAGGCTTCAACCTCAGCACAGACCTCGGACAGGCACAAATCGAGTTGATCTCTGAAATGTAACCACCATCAATTAGGCACTCCGACTTCGATCGGAGTCGCTCTTTGTTAGTCCACACCCATGGAACGCGATCTTGACTTCTGTTTACACCCAAACTGAAGCGCGTTTCCCACCATCACGCACGGCCTCTCATTCACTCGGTAATCGCTGCCATTACTCACAGACACACAAAGCAAGTCTACAGTTTTTGATGGATTGTTGCAGACTCTGAGTCAAGAGAAATTAAGCACCTCTCGCATTCGAATCAAAGCTCAATGCCTTCGCGTCATTAAGACGTTACACTCGCTCCCCGCCAAAACGGCACTTAAGATAATAAAACACCCACGCTCCACCCAAACACTTGTGTAATTTATGTGTGAAATCAAAAAATAAATAACACACCAGTCCATAGTGGAAAATCCACACGTCCCGGCTCTATTGACCGTAACCCCATTGAGTCCTTAACCGCCACTGCCACCGCCATCGCCACCCACCCTCGTGGCTCAACAAATAACCACCCATTATTGAGCAGTAAAAGGCACTTTCTCAGCAAACAATAAGGACTGCTGATGACTTGCCGATTCGGCCGACGGCATGCGGTGTCCTCGCCCAGATGCTGCCTGCGGCCGGCCTGGGGGGGGAAGAAGAGATTTTAAGTCATAATCATCACGAGCGATATAAATCAACCACCACCACTCCACCCTTCCACCACGTAGTCAGTGTTTTTTCGGGGGGTCGCCTGAATTGCCTGGACTACTTGGATTGCCACATTTTTATTCGAATCTGATTGCATTGGGTGGCGCGGCGGAGTGTGGGGGGACTGCGGCGGCCTTAAGTGGGAGCGGAGTGGAAATTACCGTGAAGAGTTAATGAACCAAGGGGTGGTGAACTTGTTACTTGTAACAAAATATTTGAGGGTGCGTATTGCAATGCACTTTACCTCACTCACGTCGGGTGTCGTTTCCTTTCTTCGTTGGTTTCAGGACTTTATCGTTTGCCGGGAAGGCGTGCTTGAACAATTGGATGTAATTTTTCTTTTCTTTTTTGTGGCTGGCTTTTTTTTTTAAATTTAAAAATCTCTGCTTGAAAGAATGTTGATTCATAGTTGGGTTCGCAAGTTTGTCCTTGCTGTGGGTGGACGGGGGTCGCAAAGGGTTGTGCATTGAGAAATGAATAATTGCCGATGGGTGAGTGCGCTGGTTTTTGATGAGAGAGAAGAATAAGGACAAGTGACCAAGTGATTTGACCGTCTTTTGAATTGGCCACAAAGATAGTCATGAATCTCGTCAAGAAGTTGAGGCGAAATGTTTTCGTAAGGCCTTCACGTCTGGATGAAATAAATGCTCGCAACAAGACAGACTTGTGCCAGGTTAGGTTAGGTAGACCCTCGAACACTATGCGGGACCCCCTTGGTGCGAAGCGACAGCGCTAAATTCGTAGGTCTTATACTAGACACAAAGTTAAGCTGGAAGCTAAATATCAAGGAACGTGTCAAGATGGCCTCAACGGCTCTCTACTGCTGTAAAAGGGCCATTGGGTGCCAATGGGGACTGCAACCCCGAATGGTTCACTGGTAGTCAGACCCAGACTGCTGTATGGTGTCGCATTTATTGATTCAGACATCATCCCACTCGCTAGAGTGCAGAGGAAGGCTTGCGTATGCACTAGCAGAGCGCTAAAGACTACCTCCGCCGAAGCACTAAACACTCCTCAACCTGCCATCGCTAGAGCTAAAAGATCGCTGAGCAGCTGGAAAGAACTGCAGTCTGGACATTCAACGATCCTACGCAGGATCCCTCTATACCCGAAGATACAGACCTCACTCTACGTAAACTACTCTTCGAGAAGAATTTCTCAACCAGCATACCGCCGAGATCTTATTGGCAGTCTGACCACCAGACGCTGGAAGGTCCACTGGGAATCTTCACAGATGGATCGAAGATGGATGCAGGTGTGGGTGCTGGTGTCAATTCCAAGGATCTACATTTCCAGCTATCTTCCCGACTACCTAATCCCTGTAGCATCTTTCAGGCTGAAACTATAGCGATTAAGGAAGCCTTATCCTGCCTGAAAAACAAAGTAAAATCGCGCGTCATCTGGTCCGATAGCCAGGCAGCGATCAAATCTCTGGATTCAGTCACTTTTAATTCCAAGACTTCCCTTAATTGCCGCCTATCTCTTAACGAGATGGCCAAGTAGTTTAACATCCAACTGATGTGGGTGCCAGGACACTGTGACATTCCAGAGAATTACAAAGCGGATAATCTCGCTAGAAAGGGCACAAACTCAGTGCTCTTTCCGGGTGGAGACCCACCCTCCATGCCTATCGCTACTATAAAACATCTGCTAAAGCTTGAAACGCTTGCTCAAACAAACCGCGGATGGATATCTGGCACACTATGCCTCATAACCAAACAACTCTGGCCTATGATCGATCCCAAGCGATCGCTTAGCTTGATCAGAGTAAGCAGGCCAAGCCTCAGATCTCTTATTGGCGTTTTAACAGGGCATTGTGCCATCGGAACTCACGCCTCTAGACTAGGCCTTAGCTATAATGATTTCCTGTAGAAGCTGCATGGACGAGGATGAGGAAGAAACCATCGAACACTTCCTATGTAGCTGCAGTGCTCTCTCATCCCGCAGATTCAGACTTCTGGGAGCAGCCTCAGAATCAGCCCTCTTCTTCGCCTTAACATAAGCTCAAATTGGTTTGCAAAATAGGTAGCCTAAGATCGGCGTGGTAACACAATGGGCCCATGCTTGGCCTAAGTGTGTCTGCTGTCCGTATGCGCGGCAGTCAGCCACCTCGACCTAACCTAGGTTAGGTAGGGGGCTGCTAGTAAATTGGCCACCACTCTTAGCCCATGGTGGACCGTTGTGATACCAACAGTCAGACTACTTTCACTGATTGACCACCCCAGTGATAGTGGCGTTAAATTGATCCCAACGGCAAATGGTGACTGGACCAGATTTGAAAACCAGATTAACGCGTATCAACTTTGCTTTCACTGGAATTCGAACCTGGGACCCCACTAACCAAGGGCAGGCACTTAAACCAATGGAATGATAAAACAATGGACCAATATGGTTTAAGTGTGTTGATGAATTGCGAGCTGCTAGAGCAGTCCTCCTAACTTGATGTCCGAACATTCCGACGAGCCAACATCGACTCGGACCATTTCCTTGTTGTAGCCAAGGTAAGAACTCGGATATCAAGAGATCAACGGAGTCGAGAAAGGACACCACGGTTTGACGTCGGAAAGCTACAATCGCAACGGACTGCTAGGATCTTTGCCGATCGAGTCTCCCGGAATCGCCACCTGCGCAAAGCAACGCTGCAACGAACGACGAGAGCTGTTCGTGAGCTCTACGAACAGAGGCGAAGGGCCCAGACCCGGCTTCTCAGGAGAAAGAAAGAAAGAGCACGAGAAGCGCGCGATCGAGGAGACGGAGCGGTGCTACGGCAGGAACGATGTGTGAAAGTCTTACCAGAGGGTGAAACAGTTATCCAGTGGATACAAGCCTTGGACTTTTTTCTAGACAGGAAATACTCTTTGAGCATTGTCAGTGACTCGAAAGAGGTGGAGCCGTGAATTATCAAAGGTGGTAAATTCGGGTATCGAACCTGGCACCCTGCGCGTAGCAGTCGACGAAATAACCCACTACGCCACTGCGACCCACGCGTGAGAGAACATAAGCACGCACAACACGAGTGGTTGCTGAGAAGTTAGGCCCTGGCCCTCAACGGGCTGTAGCGCCACCCATATTATTATTATTACAAGCCTTGGACAGAAGCCCGACGGTCAAGTCAAGTCAAGGACTTCGTCTACCTCGGCTCCGCAGTAAACAGTATGAACAACATCAGTACCGAGATCAAACGCAGAGTAACTCTTGCCAACCGCTGTTTCTATGGGCTCAAGAGGCAATTCAGTCGTAGAGCCATCTCGAAGGACCAAGCTGACTTTATACAAGACCTTGATCATCCCAGTCCTGCTGTATGGCACGAAGGCATGGACAATCTCATCGGATGACGATGTCCTTGGTCTCTTCGAGAGAAATGCTCTGTGCCATCTTTGGTCCTGTTTCCGTTGACGGTTCCTGGAGGAGAAGATTCAACCACGAACTGTACGGGCTGTACAGCGACATGAGTCTAGTGAGGCGTCTTCGGATCCAACGCCTAAGATGGCAACTCAGATTCGGACCGAAGAATATTCTTCTCCGAACCCGTGGGATAAGGTATTAAAGGACGCCGCGTTGAAAGTGGCGCACCCAGGTGGAGAAGAACCTCAACCAACGTGCACACTGGAGACAGCTAGCCAGAGACCGTGCTAGCTGGAGAGGCCTGTTGGTTGAGGCCCAGGTCCATCCCGGACTGTAGAGCCAAATAAAGAAGAAGAAGGATCTCATAGCTGCTGTTGAATATTCGCACGCTACCCTTTGTAGTTTGTTGTGTGTCTCGTTGGGTTTATTGATGGTCTGTTCCAGTTCACATTTAATCCACCAAATTGCAGCACCATACAACAGTAACTATCCATCCATTTAGTTACCATAATGGAGTGTTTTTGGCGATTTACTCGGCTTACTCAGTAGCAGACTATTCACTTAAGCCACGTCAGTCAACAAAGCAATGAACCGATGGAATTCAAATTAACTCCCCGTGTATCAATTGGCGATACAAATGCAGCTCAGCAGCACAGCAGCTATCCCAGGAGAATGGGCAAAAGTCATTTCACACCTTCCAACACGATCCACTGAACGTAATTCTAATAAAATTTACGATTTTCACACATCCAGCCATCCACGGCAGCTACTTCAGGTGCACAGCGAGTAGCACCACCGTACGAACGCTTTAAAGAGCCGGGACTAACCACTGGCTCGCCATAAATGCTCGCCAGTTACCCAAGTGCTCATGTTGGTCGTCGTTACCGGTGGAGGGGTATGCAAATTGATCCTCACTCCGGCGACGTGAATTAGACAAAACCAGTGATTTTTATGAGACTCGCTAGCGTTTTACTGTCGACTGTCATCAAGGAGATGGATTCCATTCCCTCTCGTGGGCTCGCTTCAAAGCGACGACGGCCTGCGATACCGAGATTCAAATGCAAGTTAATTAAAACGATGCGATGGCCTGGCTACTGTTGTGGAGTGGATGCAGTACTCGCAGCAGTCGTGGGAACGGTCATCCGTGGGATGGGGTTGGGGCTGGAGGTGATGGAGGATGAGCTCGGTGGGATTGTGAGCTGAGGGCCGAGGATACAAAAGATGAGTTGGCACTGATTTGCCTGGTGGATTGGCAAGGGTTCTCTGTCGGTTTCTCGGTGGAGTGTTTGTGGTGTAGTCGGGAGGGTTAAGGTTTTACGACACCAATGCGCGTGCGCGGATGTTCTATACAATGTGGACTTTGTGGAATGTACTTCTTCCAAAGCTTGTTGAATAGGTGGGAATTGCGTTTGGAGATAGATTTCCGAAAGGTTTTCGACTCAAGGAGGAAGGAAGGCCTCTAAAGAGGCGCGTAGAAGTGGACATGGACCTCAGACCCTATCTTGGTGTGCGTAACTGGGGGCAGGATGACTCATGGATGACGCAAGCTAGAGAGGTTTGTTGGTTGAGGCCCAGGTTTACCAGTGGTACCACAAAAAGCGGAAAAAAAGTAACTGGACTTCCGCCTTTTGGAGACAATTCAAGTCACCTATAAATCTCGCATACATGTCATGAGCAAGTTCAACGTTAAAACTTTTTTCTATGCAATATTCACTTCATATTTTCTACCTATGGTCCACTTTCTATGTTATATGTTCCACATTCTATGTTCTATGTTACATGGTATGTGATCTATGTTCTCTTCTATGTTATATTGTCGATGGTCTACGGCCTATGGTGTATGGTTTATGGTCTATGGTCTGTGGTCTATGGTCTATGGTCTATATTCTAAGTTATATTTTCTAAGTTCTATATTCTAAGTTCTATGTTCTATGTTAGGTGTTCTATGCTTGCACGCTTTCTATGCACGCCCTCCTTTGTATGGTATATGTTCTATTTTCTATGGTCTATGGTCTATGGTCTATGGTCTCTGGTCTACATTCTAAGTTATATTTTCTAAGTTCTATGTTCTATGTTAGGTGTTCTATGTTAGGTGTTCTATGTTAGGTGTTCTATGTTAGGTGTTCTATGTTAGGTGTTCTATGTTAGGTGTTCTATGTTAGGTGTTCTATGTTAGGTGTTCTATGTTGGGTGTTCTATGTTAGGTGTTCTATGTTAGGTGTTCTATGTTAGGTGTTCTATGTTAGGTGTTCTATGTTAGGTGTTCTATGTTAGGTGTTCTATGTTAGGTGTTCTATGTAAGGTATTCTATGTTAGGTGTTCTATGTAAGGTGTTCTATGTTAGGTGTTCTATGTTAGGTGTTCTATGTTAGGTGTTCTATGTTAGGTGTTCTATGTTAGGTGTTCTATGTTAGGTGTTCTATGTTAGGTGTTCTATGTTGGGTGTTCTATGTTAGGTGTTCTATGTTAGGTGTTCTATGTTAGGTGTTCTATGTTGGGTGTTCTATGTTAGGTGTTCTATGTTAGGTGTTCTATGCTTGCACGCTTTCTATGCACGCCCTCCTTTGTATGGTATATGTTCTATTTTCTATGGTCTATGGTCTATGGTCTATGTTCTATGGTCTATGGTCTCTGGTCTACATTCTAAGTTATATTTTCTAAGTTCTATGTTCTATGTTAGGTGTTCTATGTTAGGTGTTCTATGTTAGGTGTTCTATGTTAGGTGTTCTATGTTAGGTGTTCTATGTTAGGTGTTCTATGTTAGGTGTTCTATGTTGGGTGTTCTATGTTAGGTGTTCTATGTTAGGTGTTCTATGTTAGGTGTTCTATGTTAGGTGTTCTATGTAAGGTGTTCTATGTTAGGTGTTCTATGTTAGGTGTTCTATGTTAGGTGTTCTATGTTAGGTGTTCTATGTAAGGTGTTCTATGTTAGGTGTTCTATGTTAGGTGTTCTATGTTATGTGTTCTATGTTAGGTGTTCTATGTTAGGTGTTCTATGTTTCACGCCCTCCTTTGTATGGTATATGTTCTATTTTCTATGGTCTATTGTCTATATTCTATGTTGTAGTTTCTATGTTCTATATTCTATGTTCTATGATTTATGTTTAATTTTAAGGGTCTCACCGGGATGGACCCTTTGCAACTCATTAACAGTTTCTTCCATGTGATAGAGACATATGCTCAATTTGCATCTTATCTCCCTTCGAGTGATCACTTTTCAAACCTCAACCTACCAGAGAAAGTCTCTCCGTCATTACCAAGTTAGATCCCGTGTTCACACACTCTGTCACAATGTCTTGCGAAGTGGCTGCGAAGCGACTTGGTGACATGCGCTTTTGGCCGCAAACTCCAAGTCGACTGCTCGATGGCCGAAGCATAAATCACACTCGCTCCCTGGCGCATAAATTGTGTAGTCCGCTGATCGCACTGATCCAATCTGTCGAACGGTGAAAACCTTGCCGTTTTCCGCTTCCAACATCCCACCGTCGAATCGACGAAAATCACTTAGGCGACCTGGCCCCATCCCCTGTTCTTCACAGCCACCCCACCGACAAGTTCGACGCCCATTGCTGAGTGTGCCGCAGCCAAAAACGTCAATCACGATTCGAAATGGATCTCTCGCTGGCGATGCATTCACGCCATTAGCTGCCATTGATCGTCGCGCTGTGTTTTGTATCTTTTCGCCGGGAATCTGTTAAATGTTTAATCATCAAGATGCCCTCCTCCTCGTCCTCCTCATGGGGAGGCAGAAAGAAAATTGATTGTAAAACTAATATCGACAAGAGGAACGTCGGCAGGTAAAGACACCAGCAACCACCAAGCAGGGGGGCGCCCCCAGTCGATGATGAGCGAGATGCCAAAGACGGGCCATCACTTGGCCGTCGTCCACCGGTGAATTGGTGGTTTCGGCAAGAGTGGCCACGATGAAAGGCCACCGGCCCGCTTTGATCTCGGAATCTCCGATAAGTATATGTATTTTATTTTCTATCATTTTCATCATTAACAGTGATCCGGTGATCTATTCAGTTGGCAGTTCCACGGAAGGGAGAGACGCCGCCGCCGCGCTGTGCCGTGCCGTGCCGAGGCTTCGGTGACCTGGGAAAGGAGGCAGATTGTTGGGTTGTTGTTTTCTTGTTTTGTTGTTTTGTTCTTTTTTGGGGGGCGGTCGCTGCATTGTGCACGGTTGTAGTGTGATTAATAATTTAACAACGTTTACACATAACAACAAAGCTTGACGTATGATGAGGCCGCAATTAGCCGGGATCAGCTGTGGGCTATGGCCGTTCGGCCGTTCGGCCGTTCACAATGGGCTTCGAACAATTATGAGACGTCGGATGGTTTTCGAGCACATTCGGTGAGATGAGAAGAAAGGATGTTTGGAGTGGACGTTGGATGGATTGTTTAATGGACCGTGCTTGCGAGGGTCTTTTGAATCGAGTCGGTATTTGTATTGCCGCGACAAGTGATTGGTATGGGCTTTGTGTGTGTGACAGGACTCGATGCGTGTCATGAGAAAGTGATTACTCGATAAGAGGATTGCCAAACGCAATGAAATTTGTTTGGTTTGCCATGAGCTGTGTTTGACAGTGAGCGCTAAATTAACAGCAGGGGATCGATTGACTGGAATGCGCGATGTTTAATGGGACGGATTTGAACATTTTCTTGGTGGAAATCTGCTGTTGCTGAAATCCTGTGAATTCAAACTCGCCTCGAAATGCAACTGCACCCACTTGACCCATCAAGAAGATTATATTCAGGCGATCATCAGCCAGACGGGCTGACCCAGCCTACACGTGAGAATTTGAGGATTCCCTTATTATTAAGGAGTTTGATTTGAGTCACTCTCTTGAAAACACTAGCAGTGGAAAGTTGGTATTAGAAGCCTCAGGATGGGTCTCCCACATAACACATTTTGCAGATGGTTCAGGAACGAGGAGACAGATAAAAAAAACCAGCTAAATCGCTGCGTAAGAAGCACCAGTTGTTGGTAGGACGTATTCCACTACATCCTTTCTAATCAGGGCTGC
This sequence comes from Eristalis intricaria, assembly GCA_964034865.1. Taxonomy (NCBI): domain Eukaryota; kingdom Metazoa; phylum Arthropoda; class Insecta; order Diptera; family Syrphidae; genus Eristalis; species Eristalis intricaria. The sequence goes on along the minus strand of OZ035873.1, from coordinate 108,192,983 downwards.
AACACATTTAGGGCCTGAGCCTGACTGCTCTCTCAAAAGAACTTCAAGAAGAAAAAGTCAGTTGGAATCGACGGGATCTCCAACATTGTGCTAAGACACCTCCCCTGGAAGTGGTTAATATGTACACGATCCTGTTTAACAATGCTCTGAATAATGCACATTATCCAGAGCATTGGTAAACTGCGATTGTGCAGCCCATATCCAAGAGAGGAAAAGATTCTTCGAATCCTTGCAACCTCCGGTCAATAAGTCTCCTTCCGAATATCAGCAAGGTATTCGAGAAGGTGATCAATAGAACTCTGATCAACTGGACTAAGGACAAAAATATAATTCCGGACAACCAATTCGGTTTCAAAGCGAGGCATGACACTATTCATGCTGCGTCGAAACTGGTGTCGGATATCCAATGGAACAAGAGCCAGAAACAATGTACGGGTGCCTGTTTGATTGACCTGGAGAAGGCCTTTGACACCGTATGGTTAGAAGGACTTTTCTACAAGCTCAATCGGCTAGGCATTAGCAAACCACTGCTGTACCTACTGTGTAACATGCTTACCGGTAGACCGTTCGTAGTCAAGAATGGCAACGTGACCTCCACAGATATTTGAGGTAAAAAATGGTCTCCAACAGGGTGCCGTTAATTCGCCGATCCTGTTCAACATTTACTTGAGCGATCTGTTAAGATCTCTTCCTCACGTAATTGCGTATGCCGATGACTTGATCGTGTACAGATCAGGCAAAAAGATCGAGGAAATCACTACCCTCACGCAGGGTGACTTCGATTCATTCATGAGAAGTTGCGATGACTGGACGTTGAGTATCAACTTCCGGAAGTCGGAAACCATTCTTTTCAGGACGCCGTTGTATAAGGCCTCGGCGGACACGAAAAACAATTGGCGAAAATTCTCAATCGTTGGAAGAGACGGGGAACCACTGGCACAAAAGACTGTAGTCAGATACCTGGGGATCTGGCTAGATCAGTATCTATATTTTAACAAACATATAGATGCTGCTCTGGCCAGGGCCCGAGGCGCTTTTGACTTACAACAGCCAACTCGATGCGAGGGTGAAGGTTATCTGCTGCATGGCGCTCATCCGGCCAATGCTCACCTATGGCTGTCCCGTGTGGTTCAACGTGAGTGCAAGTTTGATGGAAAAGATTCGGTTGTTTGAGAGGGCTTGTCTTAGGGCTTGCCTTCGCCTGTATCGAACTCCAGAGTCCCAGTACATAAAATTCTATTCCAATGAGGTCTTATACAACAGGGCAAACCTGATAAGAGTGGACAATTTCCTGTTGAAGTTGATTCGAGGTCACACTGCTAGAGCGATGAACTCGTCTAATAACTTGATCTCAGGGGCTTACTACCCCAATCCAGAATACCACGAAAGGGTACGCCACAGTGGCTTCGTTCCCGCTTTTCTCCATTTAGATAAGTACGGCCTATTACAAGATATGAATGCGGTACCGCTCATTTTTCACATCGCCAGAGCCATTGTGGATGGTTCCGTCTCACAACGAGCTGAGAAGGGTCGCCTCCGGTTCAGTACGGCAGTATCTAGACGGAACATTAGGGATGTTGCTAGGCAGCACCAGCATTTTTGTTCCTGGGGAGCTAGGGAGCACCAGCATCAAATCCTTTAGACCCCGGGTAGAAAGGGAAGCGCGTTCCTCCTTAATGGGGGAGTCGGTCTCTGTCTTGCAGGGGATTAGATGGAAATCTATCTATCAGCCGCAACCTATGGTGGACTTATATATCTTAGGGTAGGTTTAATATAGTTTTATAACCTGTATAGAAGCGTCCCAATGCTCGTCCAGCTAGTTTTAAACATTTTGTCTAGAATTTAAGTTTGATATGAATTTTTAAAATAAAAATTAATTAAAACAAAAAAATAAATGTTTGGCGGCGGTGCGGAGCATTAAAAATGATTCGAAGACCGCTTGGAGTTCTGTCTTCGATATGAACGGGGGATGAACCTCTTCGTCGGCGATGGCATTATCTGCCATGTTATCATCATTGAACACGACAAAGCCAGTGTTCTCAGATCGCCATTGTTGCAGATCCTCACGAAGAAGAGTGTTGTTAGCCCGTACTCGGTTCTCCAGGTCGTGGTTCGGGCGAATACTCTCATTCACCTTGTACACTTACTTGAGCATGACTCTTGTCAGCTGCTCCCTTTTGTCCCAGAGGACATGTTTCCGCTCAGCTCCATTATATGTGAACTATTATTCTTGGATGCCATTGACTCTATCACTGATCCATGAGTCTGTAATAGTTTCTTGGGCCTTATTGGCTATCGGATCGTTATTGACAGTGTCAAACAGTAGTTAAACGAGTCGTTTCAGTAACCTAGAGGAAATGTCACACTTAAAGATACAAGACATAGCTAAGTTTATCAGGAAAACAAAATGTCTGTAAGTCAGCACAGGAGTGGATTTGTCAAAGTAGGCCACTAGAATACCATTAGCCAGTCTCCAGGCTTATTTTATTTTCTTTAGTGGAGTCCCTTTGAATTTAAGAGGAGCCGGTGGAGAACACCCGGAAGTGATAACACAAAGGATCCAACTCGGAAGTAGTACTAAGTTGGCCACAACGGCTACAGTGGTGCCAATCACCCAAATCTAACCTAATTGGGCCGGACCATTCCATTGTGCGAACATGGCGCAAAAATACCCGATAAATGAGAAGAAAATGGAAGCCAACAGTAGCAGCATTCATTGCGGATGCCCATGACAAAGGTGTGGTATCCTTTGGCTTTCGGGCGCATGGCAAGCACTTTAAAGTGTGCTCGTTGAATGGAAGAAGGTGTGGGTCTCATAAGCTCGAGTTTTAATAGATGCTGATCATGGAAGGGAAGAGGGTTTGGGTCTCATTAGATGCTCAACAAATGGCCATCCACCAAATTCGTTGGGAGGAGCGTTGTGATGTGACGTGTGGTTACAAATTAATGGGACCCCTGTGCTTAGGCCGTTTTGATCAAGATTTGAGTGGAAAGGCCTCTAATCACATTAATTCCGTCGGATAAGCATCACCCAGCCAAATCGTCGCTCGTTAGACCACCCAGGAATGGTATCCACCTGCGACATTTTTTTTTTGAAATTCATTCAATCAGCAGAAGGGCGCAACTCAACTGTGCAATGGGCACAACCCACTTTCCGGCAACGGCTTCCATGCCACTTTGCGTCCTTTAGGCGGATCACCATCACCATCTCGGTCGGGATTACATAACAGTTGAGCTTCGTGCGGTTCTGAGACATCAGGGTGCGTATACATATGTACACTCGACTCGGACAGGCAGCACACGTTAGTCCCAGCATTGCGTGCAATCGAGCGACTTGTTCAGCGAAAGAGTTTATGTAGAACAACAAATATTTACATAGCAAATTATTAGGACAACCTGCTCCAGGAAGACCGACGACCGCACGAACATAAGACCAACGAACGAATAAACGACGAACCAACCGACCGACCGACTCACTGACGGACCCGCGGCAATCCAGGAGTCCATCGCACCGCTTGCCACTTGGCAGTCGGTTCAAGAAGATTGCGTGTTCTCCTGGAGGCGGCCCAGTGCGGCGCGGCGCGGTGGTGTGGTGCGTTCCCAGGGAGCGTATCTGGGTTTAGCTAAGAAAACAAAACGCGCCAAGGAAAATTGCACCTTTTTTGCATTTTTCTTAGATCGTTCCGAGCGATTGCGACTGTGTATGCAAATATTGTTGCTCCCGCAGCCAGGACATTCGCCGGCCATTGCGGCTGTCTCGGCTGTCTCACACCGCGAGGGGTGTGAGAATGAGAAATTACGATTTTATTTATTAGCCGCTGATATGGACTAGTTTTTCGGGCCTTCCTTTGGCCGGCCGGCGGTCGTATTTCATAGTGCTTTGACAGAGAACGACTCAAATTAATGGTTTTAATCGGCGCTGGGCGGTCATACGTTTTTGAAATTTGCGGCGGTTCGTCGATAAGTGCTGGTCTTGGATGATGGAGGCATTCGCGAGATGCATTTAGTGTGGCTCTGTGAATGGTATGGCCGTGCGGGAATTTTGCAATAGGCGAGAGCGATGATTTATTGAGGGCCGCCAGGTTGACATTCGGGTTAAGCTGGAGTCGCAGGTACTGTCAGAGTGACACCGCACGGCAGTGGGTATGCATTTAAATGTGTCCTTGGATCTGTGACTGGAGCTATAGAGACATCTTAAGGTGGGCATGGGAGATTGGACAGACACCTGCCTGGACTTAGCTGTTTGCTTAATCCACTTAGTGAAGGGCTATCTTTTGTGAAAGTTACCAACGCTGTTTCTTCATCTGCCACCCCAGTCAGCACATAATTTTCGTCTCACCGGCCGACTTGAATGAAATCAACTTTGTTACCACGTTAATTGAGTAGCGCTCGTTTTTTATTACTTAAGTAAAATTGAAATCGCTCTCTCCGTCTAGTATTTATGGCCACATTGACATTTGTCGATGCATACTCTCACGGTAAAACAGGGATGTTCGCTGAGCCGGGAATTCTACTGCAGTCTTAATTTTTACAAGGGGTGTCGGGCTAGGGAGACTAGGGGTAAAAATGGTCGGAATTCGATGTCTCTATCCTCAATTATCTCTGCTATAGATACACTAGACAACTCTGCAAGACCAAAGAAACACGGCGCGACTTGCTCATATCCTCTGCAACGACAAATTCTTCAAACACCGTGATTCTATTTTTACAGAAAAGTCAACACTCAGCTTCTGCAAATTCTTCGGTCTCATTTGGCCGAAGCCGAATGTTTTACCGAAAGTGAAGTTTTTAGCCGAAGGTAGCTGAAGCCTAAGCCGGTAACAATGAGCCTCCAGATGATGCTGGTGATGTGAAAAAAATGCTGGTTGCTTATAAACGTAATTCAGATGCTTCCAAAAAACAACTAAATTTTACAAAAAATAATAATTTTTGGTTAGTCTTAACTATAAAGCAGAAAGTTTCTGTGTCTGACCGACAAAGGCTCCGAACAGAGATAATGGATGATAGAGATATCCATCTTCGGCCATTTTTACCCCTAGCCCACAACGAAGATGTAGTGGTAATCTCTTGTATTTCACTTATACATTTACAACGCTAGTCAATTCACCGCTAGTCAAAATGGCGGCCGATTCGTGAATTTTGTGGGAAAAAAGCGGCAGATTCATGAATTTAGTGGGAATCCATGTACTTTCCATGTAACGTACGTATGTTGTTCGGAGGGTGTTCAAAAGTTGACTAGTATTTTTAAGGGAATTTTCTTACATTGTTATATGGACTTTCATGAATAACAATGTATTGCAATATCCATTTAACTGGAACTATTTGACCTAAAATTAATTCTTATGTGTATATACAGCCTATTCATAAACTATACCTGACAAATTAACTCAAAAAATGAAGCCCGCTTTATACGCTTTATTCATGAATTCTGAAAAACTCATGAATTCAATTTAAACAATTTGATAAGAACAATGGCAAGATATTGCAACTTTTACTAATGCTAAAAAATGGTTGTCAAAACATCTTATTTGTGATTTACGCTTCAATAATATTTTTATTATTGGTTAACTGAACGTGTGAATGTATTATTAATTTTTATTTCATATGAAAAAATTCACACTATGTTGTGCATTCATTAATTTTGTGTGTTTTAATGACTCAACTTCATGAGCATAAGCTTTGTTCGTTCGTTTACCCCTCCATACTGTGTTGAAAATTGAACACCGAAATTTGAAAAAAAAACGTTCAAATAACGAGCGAATAAGAACTCTAATTCACCCCATTACCAAGGTGGGGAAGGGTATCAGCTGTCTCCACAGCTGTTCTCAAGAGCTCACACGTATTCACAGACAGGGGACAAAAAGCGTATAAAAAACGCTGTCAGATGAAATCAAGGGCCAAGGGAGGTAGAAGTTGGATATCTCTACTAAAGGTTATCTCTGGCTCCGAAACTACACGTCGCAGAGCTCTGAAATTTTTAACAAAAATCATTCTAAAGTTTAGATGCTGAATGTTTAAGTCGGTACGAAATAATAATAATAATATGGGTGGCGCTACAGCCCGCAGAGGGCCAGGGCCTAGCTTCTCAGCAACCACTTGTGTTGTGCGTGCTATTGTTCTATCACGCGTGGAAGGGACCTACAGTTTAATGCCGACTCCGAACGGCGAAGTTTGAGAAGCTTTTTCTCAAGTCGGTACGATATACGGTTCGGAAATTACGAGCACTTTTTAAACGGGAATAAAATTCTCAAAATAAGGGTGGTTGCATCAATCCGGTATGAAACCATTTCAAGTTAGTCGTGGATATCAGAAGGGGTTCATCCCCCGTTCATATCGAAAACAGAACTCCAAGCGGTCTTCGAATCATTAAAGAAGAAAAAGTCTGTTGGAATCGACGGGATCTCCAACATTGTGCTAAGACACCTCCCTGGAAGTGGTTAATATGTACACAATCCTGTTTAACAATGCTCTGAATAATGCACATTATCCGGAACATTGGAAAACTGCGATTGTACAGCCCATATCCAAGCGACGAAAAGATTCTTCGAATCCGTGCAACCTCCGGTCAATAAGTCTCCTTCCATCATGATCAATAGAGGCTTGATCAACTGGACTGAGGACAAACATATTATTCCGGAAAACCAATTCGGATTCAAAGCGAGGCATGACACTATTCATGCCGCGTCGAAACTGGTGTCGGATATCCAATGGAACAAGAGCCAGAAACAATGCACGGTGCCTGCTTGATTGACCTGGAGAAGGACTTCGACACCGTGTGTTTAGAAGGACTTTTCTACTAGCTCAGTCGGATAGGTATTAGCAATCCACTGCTGTACCTACTGTGTAACATGCTTACCGGTAGACAGTTCATAGTCAAGAATGGCAATGTGACCTCCACAGGTATATTCCAAGTTAAAAATGGTCTCCAACAGGGTGCCGTTAATTCGCCGATCCTGTTCAACATTTACTTGAGCGATCTGTTAAGATCTCTTCCTCACGTAATTGCGTATGCCGATGACTTGATCGTGTACAGATCAGGCAAAAAGATCGAGGAAATCACTACTCTCACGCAGGGTGACTTCGATTCATTTATGAGAAGTTGCCATGACTGGAAGTTACTTCCGACTGGAACTTACTTCCGGAAGTCGGAAACCATTCTGTTCAGGACGCCGTTGTATAAGGCCTCGGCGGACACGAAAAACAATTGGCGAAAATTCTCAATCGTTGGAAGAGACGGGGAACCACTGGCACAAAAGACTGTAGTCAGATACCTGGGGATCTGGCTAGATCAGTATCTATATTTTAACAAACATATAGATGCTGCTCTGGCCAGGGCCCGAGGCGCTTTTGACTTACAACAGCCAACTCGATGCGAGGGTGAAGGTTATCTGCTACATGGCCCTCATCCGGCCAATGCTCACCTATGGCTGTCCCGTGTGGTTCAACGTGAGTGCAAGCTTGATGGAAGAGATTCGGTTGTTCGAGAGGGCTTGTCTTAGGGCTTGCCTTCGCCTGTATCGAACTCCAGAGTACCAGTACATAAAATTCTATTCCAATGAGGTCTTATACAACAGAGCAAACTTGATAAGAGTGGACAATTTCCTGTTGAAGTTGATTCGAGGTCACACTGCTCGATGAACTCGTCCAATAACTTGATCTCAGGGGCTTACTACCCCAATCCAGAATACCACGAAAGGGTACGCCACACTGGCTTTGTACCCCCAGAAGCTTTTCTCCATTTAGATAAACACGGCCTGTTACAAGATATGAATGCGGTACCACTCATATTCCACATCGCCAGATCAACTGTGGATGGGCGACTCAACCACGACCGTTCCGTCGCACAACGAGCTGAGGAGGGTCTCCTCCGGTTCAGTACGGCGGTCTCAAGACGGGATGTTCGGGATGTTGCTAGGCAGCACCAAAATTTCTGGTGACTGGGGAGAGAGGGAACTCCAGCGTCGAACCCTTTAGATCCGGTGTAAAAAGGGTATAGCGTATCCCCGAATGGGGGAGTAGTCGGTCTCTGTCTTGCAGTGATGTAGATGTCATGTTTCATGTAGGTCTATCTTGCTACATCCTATGGCCGAGGGTAGGTTTTATGTAGTTGTAAGTTGAATAAAAAAATAATTGATACATTTTCTTAATTTAAAATTGTCATTCAATATCTAATGTTTAGCGTTAATAGATAGTTTGTTAGTTTAGGTCGAAATACATAGAATAAGTATAAGTTTAGCTTAGAGAGTGGAGGGCCAGTAAGTTACATTTAGCATTATTGTTCGTCTAACTAGTTTTAAGCATTTTTGTCTAGTATTTAAGTATATCATGAATTCGTAAATAAAAAAAAATTAAAAAAAAACAAAAAGTCGTAGATATCAACCATCCCCCAGTGTGTTGTAACTTCCATATATGCACACACATTTTTCATATTTTGCTTTGGTGCAACCATTCATGTTTTTCTACGTCTCAATCGAACATATACGAACGACTGCCTGAGTCACCACACCATTTTGTCATGCCCACACTATCTATGCATGTACATAAATTAAGTTCTCGTATTAAGAAAACTTCAAAAAAATTCAACCGATTCTTACAGAAGTTACTTAAAAACTAAAGACAAAGTTTTCTCAAAACTAACTTAACACCTTGCGGCGGAAATGTGGGAACAAAGGAAAGATAGGAGAATGAAATTGAAGATCTTTGTTTGTCTCTCCAGACGCAAAGTCAGCGAAATACACTGGGAGCGTGTCGGATCTTCTATTTGAAATGTGGGAAAGTGTCGGATGCTTGATGCTAGGAATGTAGAATGGTGTCAGGTGTTTTCCACTGTTGTACTCGTGGAAGCAATCAATCGTTAGGAATGTGGGATATTATGATGTGTTAACAATGTTGTTCGTTAACTCATATACACAGCTACACACAAATCATTAAATTTTGCTGAAATTGTAAATATTGAACTTCTGAACGGATTAGCCGATTTAGATAAAATTTCAGAGCTAGACTAATTACATAATGTGTCACAAGATAGGCTGGTTCATGAAGTTTGACTTCAATTTGCACAACAAGTGAACATCGCACATAGATGGGATTTCCAAGAACGTTTTTTTATGAATCGCTTGATATCCCTCCACGTTGTGTGTAAATGGTTGAGACAAAAACCGTAATTTCCGTCCGTTTTGCTGCAACACACATTGATAATTCAAACTTCAACATGTAGTAGAGTAGGGATGTGAATGAGAGATTGGGATAGGCATCAATGACAAAAGAAAATTCAAATTCTTCTCAGAGCTCTGGTTCGAGCAGTCTTTTTATTGTTTTAAATTAAAAAGCGCGGGGTCAACATTTATTCATAATCGTCTTCAGTGCAACTACAACGGAACACTTTTGTCCACCTTTTTCTTAATAATCACATTATCGCAAAAATGCCGAGGAAAAGGAAAGCTGTTTTTGATCCCCCTTGACAGCGACTTCTAAGATCTGCACAATCTCAAGAAGTAAAAGTCCAAGTTCGCGAAAATGATAACATTGCACAGGCTGCCAGAAGAAGTAATGAAACACAGTATGAACGAGTAAAACGGAACGCAAGTAATGGATTGGCTCGATGCAACCGTTTATTGATTGAGACTTCTCAAGTTCGCAGTGTTAGAGTTTTATAATAAAAAATTATAGAAAGTTAAATTTTCTTGGCATTTTACTATTTTAAAAACATTTCTTCAGGATATTTTGAAAAACCATATTTTCACTACAGGTAAAGTACCGGTTGAAGAAACAAACCCGGGCAAAGTCGGGTACGAAACCTAGTTTTATATAAATTCAAAAATACGCCCCAACGATTACGAATCACATAATTTAATCTCCGAGTAAAAAAATAAGTTTTTTTGTTGACCAGTGTGATTTATTAGTAAAGAATGAGACTATACAGAATGCGTCACAGACACAGTATCGGAATTTCTATAAAAATAAAATAAATTTCGCAAAAGAATACTCTCGCCCCCGGGTGGACTCGAACCACCAACCTTTCGGTTAACAGCCGAACGCGCTAACCAAGTCTACTGCAGAGAGGATTTGTCTCAAAAAGGGCTGTGTTTAGTCATGTGTACATACTAACATTACATACACACAACTTGCCGCCTCAATTTGAAACACTTGCTTACTTTCTTATCAGGCTGACGACGTATGCCGGGTCCGAGCCTGAGCGATAGCTGCTTTCCATTCTTGACGGGCCTGGGCACGCTACTTCCAGTCATCAGGACCAAGCTGTCTTGCATCCGCGATTAATTGGTCTTTATACCGGAGATTCGGTACACCTCTCCTTCTCGAACCAGGAGGTTCGGATTCGAAGACCCTCTTAGCTGGAGCATTGTTGTCCATGCGCTCGATGTGGCCGAGCCAGTGCAGTCGACGGATCTTTGCCTTTCGGACTACATCCACATGCTGGTACAGCTCCTGGTGTCTTCTCCTCCATTCGCCTTCCTCGCAGATAGGACCATATATCCGACGTAGAATTTTTCTTTCGAAGGCACCAAGAATCAGCTCCGAAGTTTTGCTGATCGTCCAGCTTTCGGCTCCATATAGAAGGACTTGCAAAGTAAGGGTTTTGTAGAGCATCACCTTAGTCCTTCGAGTCAGGAGTTTTGACAAACCGAAGTAACACCGGTTGCCAAAGACGGTTCTACGTCAGATCTCCACATTGATGGCGTTTATGGAGTTTACGTTTCCCCCGAGGTAGACAAACTCCTTTTCTACCTCGAAATTGTAGCTGTCGATTGTAAAATTGTATGACGGATCGTTTGTTGGTCGACAGCATATACTTAGTTTTATCCTCATTGATCTTAAGACCAGCTCGCTTCGCCTCTTCCTCAATTGCCGTAAATGCTTCCACTGCGGTACGTTGGGAACGCGCGACGATGTCGATGTCGTCGCCATATCCCAACAGTTGGACTGACTTGTAGAAGACAGTGCCTTCCGTGTTTACAGCTGCCCGCCGCACTATCGTCTCCAGTACCAAATTGAAGAAATCACACGACAGGGGATCTCCTTGCCGAAATGCGGCGCAGGTTTCAAACGGCTCGAAAGTCCTCGAGCCGAATTGCACGGTGCATCGCGTGTCTGTTAGCGTAGTGCGACAAAACCGGATCAGGATCAGATTTCCCGGGATCCCGAATTCGGCCATCGCACCAAATAACTTTTTGCGATGAATGCTGACGTATGCGGCTTTAAAATGGATAAAGAGGTGGTGCGTATCGATTTGGAACTCGCTGGTCTTTTCCAGGAATTACCTTAGTGTGAAGATTTGCCGGCCGGAAGCCGCACTGGTACGTACCGATTGTTTAGACAGTTTGAAACACAAGAGTGGGTAAAATTTATGTCACTCGAGAAAGCATCACGTCACTCAGATAAAATGAGTGTAGAAACGTTTGCAAAGTGACATCAGCCTAACCGGACGATTGAGGCGAAATTTTAGAATCAATGATGTCACTTAAAAAGCTCTGCAATCATTGATTCGATGCAGAAAGTGTCAATCGTTCAGGTCGCCCAAAAGATGTCTTACTCTTCTTCTTCTGGTGGTGCTACAGTCCGGGGTGAACCTGGGCCTCAACCAGTAAGCCTCTCCAGCCGGCACGATCATTAGCCAGCTGTCTCCAACTGCGCACACCAAGTTGATTGAGGCCCTTCTCCACCTGGGTGCGCCACCTTAAACGCGGGCGTCCTCTGTTGCGTTGTCCCACTGGTTCGGAGCCGAAGACTCTTCGGGCCGGAGCTGAGTTGTCCATGCGCTCTACATGGCTCAGCCATCTTACGAGTTGAATCCGTAGACGCCTGACTAGGCTCATGCCGCTGTACAGCCCGTACAGTTCGTGGTTGAATCTTCTCCTCCAGAAACCGTCAACGCAAACAGGACAAAGATCGCACGCAGAGCTTTTTTCTCGAAGAGACCAAGGACTTCCTCATCCGCTTTTGAGATTGTCCATGCCTCCGCGCCGTACAGCAGGACTGGGATGATCAAGGTCTTGTATTAAGTCAGCTTGGTCCTTCGAGAGATGGCTCTACTACTCAATTGCCTCTTGAGCTCAAAGAAACAGCGATTGGCAAGATTAATTCTGCGTTTAATCTCTTTACTGGTGTTTGTTCGTACTGTTCACTTGCGAGCCGAAGTAGACGAAGTCCTTCACTACCTCGAAGTTATAGCTGCCCATTGTGACGCTCCGTCCAAGACATCGATGTTGTGCGTCCTTTCTCAATGATACTTCGTTTTGCCCTCGTTCACCGTTGGCCGCCCCCGCTTCAATACCAGCAAACGCCTCATTGACGGCTCGCTGTGTTCTGCCAATCACGTCCATGTCATCCGCGTATGCTAGCAGTTGTACGGACTTCTGGAAGATCGTGCCTCTAATGTTGCCGTGTGAGTCTTGTACGATCTTCTCGAGGATGATGTTAAAGAAATCACATGACAGCGCGTCGCCTTGTCTAAAACCTTTTTTGACATTGAAGGTCTCGGTGAGTTCGTTACCGACCTCGATGGAGCAGCGCGAGTTCTCCATCGTCATCCTGCACAACCTGACGAGTTTGGCAGAAATGTCAAAACTAGACATGGCGCTGTATAGCTCGTCCCTATGCACGCCGTCATATGCGGCCTTGGTCGCCACCACGAATAGGTGGTTGTCGATCTGCATTTCTTGGGTTTTTTTCCAGGATCTGCCGTAGTGTGAAGATTTGGTCGGGACACCACAAGAAAATGATGTCGAGTCGATGTTGGCTCATCGAAATGTTCCGACATCGAGAATGCTGGAGGAGTGTCTAGATTGATCAGGAGACCGCCAGGTCCCTTTGTGGATGTTGAGGTGAAGGAACCGCGTACTGGCTACTAAGAGGTTTCGGCCCGTTACGAAGTCCAACAGATTGAGTCCGTTCTCGGACGTGGGGCTGTGCTTCCCGATGAATCTAGCAAAGATGTCTTCCTTGCCCAGAAATGACCTAGGACGATCTTGGTGTCGTAGCTGGGGCATTGATCGTATGTTCTTTCTAGGAGATTGTAAAAGTCATCTTTGCTGTAGTCATCTTTATCCCCCGTTGGGGCGTGGGTGCAGATCAGGCTGATGTTGCCGAATGTAGCCTTGACGCGGATCGTTATGAGGCGCTCCCTTATGTATTTAAAGCTTAAGACTTCTTGCCTAAGTCTGCCTCGAAAAACAAACCCGCATCCGAACAAGCGCTGCCTTCGCTCTTTGTAGCAATCGCCGAAGTATACATCGCAGTTCTTGATCCTCTTTTTGCCCGGCCCATCCCACCGCACCTCCTGAATGACGTTGCTATCTGCCTTATAAGCTTCGAGGGCTTCCGCAAGTTCATCGGCAGGCTATCCAGAGGGCGCCGCGAGGAGACTGTATGTCAACTTGACCTGTGCATTTAACAGGGATCGTTGTTGGCATCTCGCCAAGTTGAGAGCAGTCAACAACTTTGCCCTGGATGCACAGGCCCATGCACTCCCTCTTCCTTATTTGCAATCGCTTAATAAGGTACCTTATGTCTGCTTCGGTGACCAATTCATAGATGGGTCGCGGCAAGTAGTCGCATTAAAAGACCTTAGTGCGCAGTCTACAACTTTTGTCGTGTTTGTGTCTACTAATTGTTCCGATACCTTGTGGTGTTTTGAAAAATTCAGAGCAAACACGTTTGCCTTTTAGGCCTCAGAAACGAGTATATTGGAGCTATCTTTTTTGACATTATAAGTGAGGCTCTGAAGAGAGTCATTTTAAGGGCCGGATGTAAGTAAGTCAGCTACCAGGGAACTCATAGCTGGTCTGGCTAGTGCACAGAATCTGCCCAAACCATCTTAACAGATGAGGAAGGAGAAGTTAGAGTGGCACAAGCCTAGTTCACTGCAGACTAGGTCCAGCGTTCAGTGGGTGCATTACTTCCACACTACCCCAGCGCAATAATAGACATCCACGCAACCGATGACGAACACAAGGAGCAGGACTACAGTCAGCTTGGCGTGGCTAATTGATCTAGATCTTGGCAGATGGAGAGACTTGTTGGATAAGGCCGAGGTCCATAGCGAACTGCAGCTCAATCAGCTGCAAACGCTGAATCCGGGTGGATGTCATATAATGAAAGCCTTTCGATTACGAAGTGCTGCGCCACTGACAGTTCAATGATCAGACTCACTTGGCCTTAAGTACCTCTTCGTATTTTCATCAGAGATTTCAGCCGAGGACGGAAGATCGACGACAATCTCGGCAGCACTGCACATCTTTGACCAACACCGATCAAGCATGAATTGAAAGCACAATTCAATTCATTCAGTATCGCTGTACATTCAATATAGTCCAAGTGTGCTGGTGAATGGACTAGCACCCCGGCTACCAAACCTAACCCTATCGCTGTACATTACGAATATATTATTCGTATGCCTTACTGTTCTACTCTAAATTGGGTTCATCTTTTGTGTGATTTCCAGCAAATGTGACACACACCGGCTTCCACCCAGACCAACAAGACCAATCTCAGCCGCCAGCAACCAGCAGTTCCCTCAGGCGATTCATTAGTCGACGTCGTCGTCCACTTCGAGCCGCTCATTACATCTTGGCCCAATAAAATATCTAATAATCGACGTTATATCATACATCGTTCCCTTCGGTCCCAAACGACTGCCATTACCCCCACTCCCGGCGGCGGCGTCTCAATAAATCTCCGATATCCGTTCGATTCCCAGCTCAGTTCTCACACTCGAAGCGGCCGCGCGGCTAGTCATCGACTCAGATTTGACCGAATCTGGCGCACCGGCCTCGCCTCTCAACGATTTGTCTAATTACCATAAATTATGATCGATGACTCCATCTCATCATCGAGCGAGTCGGCATCGATTTATCGCGTCCGTGTCGTCGTCGTCGTCGTCGTCGTCGTGAAGCCAAAAGCTCTCGCCCCCAAGGCACTGCAAAGGCCCATTTCTCAATCTGGCAAATGTTTGGTCATGCACATACGTGATTCCAGCCCATTGGAGAGCAGGCCATAACGATCGGCCTTTGAAACTAGCCGCTCGCTAGTAAATTAGCCCGGCTAACTACTTCTAAACAAATACAATTAATTAATGATTCGTGCAGCGCCCGAGCGCGCTCCGAAACAACAGAAATCCAAACAAGATAAATGATGTGAAATTCGAGGTTCATCTCTCGGTGCGTGCGTGTGTGCGTGTGTGTGTCTGTGGTCCATTGTGTTCAAGGAAACACGCCGCAACGAGCCACTTGTGCGAGGGGTGACCTCCTGCGCGTCATGGGTGCATCCCATTCAGGGATGCAGAGGTGTGATGACCGTGCTGGTGGGTACAAATTATCACTGCAGGACGCCATAGAAAGCGGTCCCTTTCACATGTCAATTCGGGATGCGGAATCCATTAAGCCAGCCCGGCCCGGCCCGGTCAGTCCAGTCGACCAGCGCTGCGGTGCGGTGGAGAGGAATCAATCAAATTTTCCAGAACAACGGTAGGACAACAGAGGGATACCGAATTTTAATTTGTTTTTCACCTGTTGTGCGGAATTGTTGTAATCATTCGGCTCATGGTGTGTGGGTATTTTGTTTAATTCAAGGCGACTGCAGTGAGAGGAGAGGCGAACGGACACAGGGGCTATTAGGGCTTTTAAAGAGTTTTCCACTTGTCAGGGGTGAATGCGTTGATTAATTGGAGGGCTGTGAGAAAAATCATAAAGAGAGGGAAGCTGATGGGGAAAATGTGTTTTCTCAGATGACGGCTGGAAATCACTTCTCTAAACGTAGGCTGTCCAAGATTGTCTGTGAATCGTATTCGAGGCGTCTTTAAGTCTCGAAGAAAATCAACTTTTTGTGGCGGGAATTTATTTGTGTCCCCACGATTTCATCATTCAATCATTTGCTAGCCAACTAACTGAACAGTCTCAGTCTCAGTCTCAGTCTCAGTCTCAGTCTCAGTCTCAGTCTCAGTCTCAGTCTCAGTCTCAGTCTCAGTCTCAGTCTCAGTCTCAGTCTCAGTCTCAGTCTCAGTCTCAGTCTCAGTCTCAGTCTCAGTCTCAGTCTCAGTCTCAGTCTCAGTCTCAGTCTCAGTCTCAGTCTCAGTCTCAGTCTCAGTCTCAGTCTCAGTCTCAGTCTCAGTCTCAGTCTCAGTCTCAGTCTCAGTCTCAGTCTCAGTCTCAGTCTCAGTCTCAGTCTCAGTCTCAGTCTCAGTCTCAGTCTCAGTCTCAGTCTCAGTCTCAGTCTCAGTCTCAGTCTCAGTCTCAGTCTCAGTCTCAGTCTCAGTCTCAGTCTCAGTCTCAGTCTCAGTCTCAGTCTCAGTCTCAGTCTCAGTCTCAGTCTCAGTCTCAGTCTCAGTCTCAGTCTCAGTCTCAGTCTCAGTCTCAGTCTCAGTCTCAGTCTCAGTCTCAGTCTCAGTCTCAGTCTCAGTCTCAGTCTCAGTCTCAGTCTCAGTCTCAGTCTCAGTCTCAGTCTCAGTCTCAGTCTCAGTCTCAGTCTCAGTCTCAGTCTCAGTCTCAGTCTCAGTCTCAGTCTCAGTCTCAGTCTCAGTCTCAGTCTCAGTCTCAGTCTCAGTCTCAGTCTCAGTCTCAGTCTCAGTCTCAGTCTCAGTCTCAGTCTCAGTCTCAGTCTCAGTCTCAGTCTCAGTCTCAGTCTCAGTCTCAGTCTCAGTCTCAGTCTCAGTCTCAGTCTCAGTCTCAGTCTCAGTCTCAGTCTCAGTCTCAGTCTCAGTCTCAGTCTCAGTCTCAGTCTCAGTCTCAGTCTCAGTCTCAGTCTCAGTCTCAGTCTCAGTCTCAGTCTCAGTCTCAGTCTCAGTCTCAGTCTCAGTCTCAGTCTCAGTCTCAGTCTCAGTCTCAGTCTCAGTCTCAGTCTCAGTCTCAGTCTCAGTCTCAGTCTCAGTCTCAGTCTCAGTCTCAGTCTCAGTCTCAGTCTCAGTCTCAGTCTCAGTCTCAGTCTCAGTCTCAGTCTCAGTCTCAGTCTCAGTCTCAGTCTCAGTCTCAGTCTCAGTCTCAGTCTCAGTCTCAGTCTCAGTCTCAGTCTCAGTCTCAGTCTCAGTCTCAGTCTCAGTCTCAGTCTCAGTCTCAGTCTCAGTCTCAGTCTCAGTCTCAGTCTCAGTCTCAGTCTCAGTCTCAGTCTCAGTCTCAGTCTCAGTCTCAGTCTCAGTCTCAGTCTCAGTCTCAGTCTCAGTCTCAGTCTCAGTCTCAGTCTCAGCACAGAAGCCCTATTCCCGACACTGTCACTCAAATTGTGGCCGATCCAACGAGATTCTAGTCATGCAACGTAACCAAGCACTGTCCTCACCTCTCGCGCCAGTCATAGTCCACCACCATTGATTAGATTTTCATCACTCAAGCCGATTGCAAGAGCTAGCAGGAAGTCCCAGGCAGAATCCATCTGCGAGCCTCTCCCCTAATGACCTCGCACATCAGCGTCCAAATTAAGTTTATTTGAATTTTCATTGTGTTATCCTGCACCGATCCTCTGCGGCGGCTCGTCGGTGCGGGCTCGTAAATCTCTGCGCGCGGAGTGCTAGGCCTGCGCTGCGCCACGCGGGTGTGTGCGCAGGCGCGTATCAAAGACACCGATCCAGCGCCCCCCGTCGGGACGATTTGTATTAAAGAGCCATCACGACGCCGCTGGACTGCGGAACGGCTTCGTGCCCGCTCTCATTGCTCGGCTCACAATTCCAATTCCATTTGTGGCACCTTCTATGCCCTGTCGGAATCGCTTCGAAGATTAATGTGATTCGATTTTAAATTAACTCTGACTTGACTGTTTTCGGAAACCCTTTCGCGTCGGCGGCGGCGGCGTTGGCGGCAGCGACAGAGCGCGGCCTGTCAGGGCGATCGTCGACTGATTGGCTCGGCTTGGATAAATATTGAAATATCTTTTAATTTGTTTGTTCAGGAACCGAGTTCACTTGGGGTTCGTGTTGCTTGGTGTGCGAGTAGCAGTCTCCCTTGCTGGCGGGACTCACGGAAGGTGGAAGTGGTGTGGATATCGATTCGGGGGGCTTTGCTTGGAGCCGTGCCAATCGATTGGAGCTGTAATTGAATTTGTTTCCAATTGTTGATGGCCGATTGACAACTGCATGCCGTGAGAAAAGTTGCACGAGGCACGTAAGCCAAGGGGCCGAGAAAGGGAACCGTGATAAGTATGCCAGACATTTGGTGGTCGATGGTCGTGGATGGATGGAATGCGGAGGGTCCAGGGCACTGGGTTTCTTGAATGTCTCAAACTAGGTGGTTGGGGGAGAAGGTTGCATTTCTGTGCTAACAAGGCAAGCTGAAATTAGTGCATGGTTACGTGACTTATACTTTTGGAAACCAGGAAAAGCAGCGAAGAGAAGGACCATCTTTTAAGTGTATTCTCCTTGTTTGAATGGCGCTGCTCCCAGGATGGAACTGATCCTCAACCTACAGTAGTATCCATAAAGACTGTGGTTAGGTGCTGACCTGCTGACTTAGGTAGACAGGTAGGTAGTAAGTGGCCTTAACGGAGGCACTTATGCCAGTGTGGGCCCTTTGTAGTGCGCTGGGTGTTAGTTAGGTAGTCAGGAAAGGGCTTCTAGTGTCCAGCTGCACACTTAGATCATGTTGGTCCATTGTGTTACCCACAGACGGACTACTACCACTGTTTGACCACTGACTGATTGTGCCAACAGTTAATGGTGACTACATCAGTTATGAAAACCAGATAAACGCGTTCACTGGGATTCGAATCGAGGACCAGCGTAGGTTAAAGGATTGAGTCAGCGTTATTACTTCAACAGCCAAATTTGTCAGTAAATCCCAGTATTGATCTGACCGATGTTTCACTAAGGTCTCTTAAATTATCAAAGAAGTAGGATCCCATTATGACTTTCCTGATCGAGGCAGCTACAGTGACATGGTCCAACCATCTCATCCTGGGTCTGCCAAACGGTCGCCTTCCTGATGGAATCGCAAGGCCCGCCTTAGAAGTCATGAGGTGATGACATACGTGCTACGTGACCAAACCAACGAAGCATAGCTCTTTCTGTAGTATACTGTAGTGTTTCTCACCCTACCCCGGCGAGTAATTCTCACAACATCTTCTTCTTTACTTGGCGCTACAGTCCGGGGGGGACCTGGGACTCAACCAACAAGCCTCTCCAACTAGCACGGTCTCTGGCTAGCTGTCTCCAGTGTCGCACGCCAAGTTGGTTGAGGTCCTTCTCCACCTGGGTGCGCCACCTTAAACGCGGGCGTCCTCTGTTGCGTTGTCCCACTGGTTCGGAGTCGAAGACTCTTCGGGCCGGAGCTGAGTTATCCATACGCTCTACATGGCCTAGTCATCTTAGGCGTTGGATCCGAAGACGCCTGACTAGACTCATGTCACCACAACTGTACAGTTCGTGGTTGAATCTTCTCCAATAACCATCAACGCAGACAGGACCAAAGATTGAACGCAGAACTTTTCTCTCAAAAAGACCAAGTGCTTCTTCATCCGCCAGCAGCCGAGGTAGACGAAGTCCTTGACTACCTCTAAGTTATATCTGCCCATTGTGACGCCCCGTCCAAGACAAATATTTCTTTTGCCCTCATTCACTGCTAGACCCATTTTAGTCGCTTCCGCCTCAATGCCAGCAAATGCCTCATTGACGGCTCGCTGTGTTCTGCCAATCACGTCAATGTCATCAGTGTCATCAGTTGTACGGACTTCTGGAAGATCGTGCCTCTAGTGTTGGCGTGTGAGTCTTGCACGACATGACAGCGCGTGGCCTTGTCTTAAACCTTTTTTGACATTGAAGGTCTCTGTGAGTTCGTTACCGACCTTGATGGAGCAGCGGGAATTCTCCGTCGTCATCCTGCACAACCTGACGAGTTTGGCAAGAATGTCAAAACTAGACATGGCGTTGTGAAGCTCGACCCTATGCACACTGTCATATGTAGCCTTGAAATCGACAAAAAATGGTGGGTGTCGATCTGCATCTCTTGGGTCCTTGCCAGGATCTGCCGTAATGTGAAGATTTGGTCAATGGTGGCCTTCCCTGGCCTGGAGCCACACTGATATGGACCTATCGGGCTATTTATAAAAGGCTTCAGGCGAGTACACAAAACGGCAGAGAAGATCTTGTAAGACTTATCCCTCTTTAGTTGGTGCAGTCAAAGGGATCTCCTTTCTTGTGGAACGGGCAAACGATACTGAGGTTCCACTCGTCGGGCATGCTTTCCTCCGACCATGTCTTACAGATGAGCTGGTGCATGTACCTTATCAGCTCATCTCCAACTGCCTTAAACAGTTCCGCAGACAGTCCGTCCGCACCGGCAGCTTTGTTAGACTTCAGTCTTGATATTGCTATCTTTACATCGTCTAAGTCGGGGGGACGGAATTCTCGTCGATCATCGTCCATATTGAGTGCGACATTCTGCCTGACAGCGGTATAGGAGCCTTCCTCGCCGTTTAACAGTCTAGAGAGATGGTTCTTCCAGATTCTCAGTATCGACTGCGACTCTCCTACTAGTTGTCCATTCTCATCCCGGCAGGCTTCTGTCCGAACCTCATATCCACTGGATAACTATTTCTACCTTTGGTAAGACTTTCGGACATCGTTCCTGCCGTAGCACCTCACCATCTCCTCTATCGCGCGCTTCTCGTGCTCTTTCTTCTTTCTCCTGAGAAGCCGGGTCTCGTCCCTTCGTCTCTGTTCGTAGAGCTCACGAACAGCTCTCGTTGTTGCTTTGTAGGCTTCCAACTTCGCTGCATGGGCTTCCAACTTCGCTGCATGGGCCAGCCTACACTCGTTGTCAAACCATGGGTTTTTTCTAGGTGGTGCCGTAAAACCCAGCACATCAGTGGCAGCATCCATGATGGCTTCTTGACAACGCCTCCAATCTTCTATGATTGTTTGCGCAGGTGGCGACGAACTTAGAGAGAGATTCCGGGAGACTCGATCGGCAAAGATCCTAGCAGTCCGTTGCGATTGTAGCTTTCCGACTTCAAACCGTGGTGTCCTTTCTCGACCCCGTTGATCTCTTGATATCCGAGTTCTTACCTTGGCTACAACAAGGAAATGGTCCGAGTCGATGTTGGCTCCTCTTAACGTTCGGACATCAAGAATGTTGGTAGGAGTGCCTGACGTCGATGGGAACATGATCAATCTGGTTGACGGTTGATTGATCAGGGGACCGCCAGGCCCCTTTATGGATGTTGAAGTGTGGGAACCGCGTGCTAGCTACAGAGAGAATACGCCCCGTCCTCTTTACCCAGCTTTGCACTGAAATCTCCTAGAACGATCTTGGTGTCGAAACTGGGGCACTGATCGTAAGTCCTTTCTAGGAGATCATAGAAGTCATCCTTGCTGTTGTCATCTTAGTCCTCTATCGGGACGTGGGCGCAAATCAGGCTGATGTTCCTGAATTTAGCCTTGATTCGGATTGTTATGAGGCGTTCGCTTTTACAGACAAAGCTTAAGACTTTTTGCCTAGATCATGGTGGAAGTCTGAACACTAGACGATGGAGGATCCTCTCAGAAATTTCGCGGATGGATCGAATACGGGCGAGGGCGTGGGCGCGGGTATTTAGTCGAAGGACATAAATATTTAACTGCTATTCCGACTACCAAATCACTGTCCGTCCTTCAGGCAGAGACTATAGCTAGTATCATCGTCATCTGCTCTAACAGCCAGTCAGTGTTCAAATCTCTGATTGTAGTCACTTTCAACACTACGACTTCTCTGGACGGTGTGCCGGAGCCACCTGGCGAACCTCGGTAGTCGGCCTTAGCTACTTATTGCGGATCTCTGCGTCGACCGATCTCCAACAAAAACAAAAAAAAAAAACAAACAAAAGAGACCGGTGCTTCCTCACCGTCTGGGAACCAAAACCAAAAATCCATGCGAACCCGCACCCATGGGTCCTAAAAAACTCCTGAAGTGTCGGGCTGTAGGACAGCGGTTAGTTCCGCATGTAGCACCTAGTCTTAAACTGCTCCTGGTCAGGCTTGATGATAATTCCTAACCCATGATGGCCATGATGGCCCATGATGACGGAGGATGGAGTGACCTGGAGATCTATCGTGTGAGCTTTGTCCCCGTGGCACCTTGAGTGGATAATGCGGATTAATGAAGATGATGATCATAATGACGTAACTTTTATTGTTCTTTAAGTCTTGAAAAAGTTTGAAAGTCGTTCCTAATGGCTAAGACGCGTTCAGGAAATCAAAACCTCTAGTTTTTTAGACTCCGGCTGTTGCCTCCGAACTTCCGCTTCCCCTCGGTCCCCAGAGCCTCGTTAGTTGAATGCATTGGAGTGCGGAGAGGTCTTCCATGGGAGGATGACTTTTTGTGGGTTGAACTTCACTTCCTTCTGTTGCCCCAGTCCGCATCACATGGCCTAAACATGACCTCCTCCTGAAATTCCTCGCAAATGGAAGTGCTTTTGTTTCGGCATGCATGCAGCATGCATATTTCAGGCGCATTTCTTCTCACCACGGACATGGCGCGGCGGTTCGTCTCAAAAGTAGTAGCCGCCAAAGTACCACATAAAGCATAAGCAGCTCCATAGTTCTCCTCCTCGGACATTACGGCCGACCGCAGGATCCACCACCGCACCGCTTTATGTGGCCATACCTCAAACATAAATCCAAGAGCAGAAGCCTAAACTTGGTCGTAAAACGGCTGAGCCAATTCGGGCACACTGACACGACGCGACGCGACGGACGTTGGTCGGCACGGCCGGCATCGGTCGCGTCCTCGTCTCACTGGCAGGCAATTACCCGTGAGGAAGTTTAATGCTGCTTCTGCTGGTTCCTTTCGTTGCGCAAGCCCTCGCCGCTGTCCATCATCACCATCTTCTCCGTTTTGATCATCATCTCCCTGGAGTGCACATGGGGAGCGTCATAATAAATTTTTACGATCAGCTACACACACTCACACCGTTCGACGCACTTACACTTCAATAACACGATGATTTATGCTTTGTGTATATTATTGGGTACGCAAGTTGGTGGCTGAGGCGGCGGCAGCGGCGATGGCGGGTCCTTGCGAATGCGGTCTGGCCAAGGCGATGGTGTTCGTGGATGAGTGCGCGTCGAAGGTTCCATGGGAAGGGATGTCTTGGTCAGGCCAGACATTGTGGCTCCATGAGAATCAGATCTGGCGGTGTTTATGGCCGAAATGAGTTTCGGGGGCCTGCGGGCTGTGACGGAAGGCGAGTCGCTTTGTCTTGTTGTCATGGCCAGTGATGCAAGTGTGCAGCGCGGTATTGGTCCTTTTTTTTTGAGTTCGTGAGTTTGATTGGGTCGCACAATTTTCTAGGCAGAATGAGATTAGACTGCCAAGGGAAAGATTTTAAACACCTTCCAGACACCTCAGTGATCGCCAGTGTGTGTAAGCCGCTTGAGGAGATGGATGGTGTTGTAGAATTGAGTTCTCAGGGTGGACGCTTGCCTGTTGGACGGAGTTAAGGACAATCAGGCAGGAATCGGGTTCTGGAGGTGATGGTGAGCGGAGTTCTTATGTAGAAGTCTGCAAAAATAATCCAAGTGTCCAAGGGATTAACATGGGCACATGGTTTAACAGCACCTCTAGGGGAAAGCGGCAGAAGGGCACTGAGTCTAGGACTAAGCCACTAACCGCTTCACCTATTTTTCTTTCTCTCTTGGATACACACACAGTGTTTAACAGATTGTTCAAATTAATGGGCCCAACATTTTTTTTATTTTTGACATCAACGTTGCCAGATTTTTTATCGGGCAGAAATATTTTCATCTGAAAAATGACAAGACTAAATCAACCCTAATTTCATTAAGTTTTTTGTGACTATCTTTGCTTTATTTTTCTTTTTCTTTCACGCCTAGTTGGTTGAGGCCCTTCTCCACCTGGGTGCGCCATCGGTTCCGTGGGCGTCCTCTATTGCGTTGTCAAACTGGTTCGGAGTCGAAGACTCTTCAGGCAGGAGCAGTGTTGTCCATGCGCTCTACATGGCCCAGTCATCTTAGACGTTGAATTCGTAGAACTGACTGACTAGACTCAAGTCGCTGTACGAACGCAACAGGACCACAGATCGCACGCAGAGCTTTTTTCTCGAAGAGACCAAGGACTTCCTCATCCGTGTTTGAGATTGTCCATGCCTCCGCGCCGTAAAGCAGGACTGGGATGATCAAGGTCTTGTATGAAGTCAGCTTCGTCCTTCGAGAGATGGCTCAACTACTCAGTTGCCTCTTGAGCCCATAGAAACAGCGGTTGGCAAGAGTTACTCCGCGTTTGATCTCGGTACTGATGTTGTTTGTACTATTTACTGCGAAGCCAAGGTAGACGAAGTCTTCGACAGATCGTCACAATGGACAGCTCATTGTGACGCTCTGTCCACGAAGTCGATGTTGTGTGTCCTTTCTTCATGTCAGCATGTACTTTGTTTTGTTCTCGTTTACCGCCAGACCGACTTCACCCGCTGCAATGTCAGCAAACGGCTCATTGACGGCTCGCTGTGTTCGACCAATCACGTCAATGTCATCCGCGTATGCCAGCAGTTGTACGGACTTTTGGAAGATCGTGCCTCTTGTGAGTGAATGAGTTTTGCACGGTCTTCTCGAGGATGGTAAAGAGTCACATGACAGCGCGTCGCCTTGTCTAAAAACTTTGTTGAAATTGAAAGCCTCAGCGTGATCGCATCCGACCATGATGGAGCAGGGAGAATTCTGCATCGTCATCCTGGACAACCTGACGAGTTTTGGCAATGATGTCAAAACTAGACATGGCGTTGTATAATTCGTCTCTATGCACGTTGTCAAATGCTGTCGCCGAATAGGTGGTGGGTGTCCGTCTGCATGTTTTGGGTCTTTTTCCAGGATCTCCCCTAATGGGAAGATTAGGTGGATGGTGGACTTCTCCGGCCTGAAACTGCACTGCTAAGGACCATCAGGTTGTTGACGAATAGTTTCAGGCGCGCACTCAAAACGGCAGAGATCATATGAGCGATGTTTAGGAGACTCATCCCCCGGTAATTGACGCAGTTCACCAGGTCTCCTTTCGTGTGGGTGGGGCAAACGATACTGGAGCTAAACTCCTGCATGTGCCCTACCAGCTCGTCTTGAAGAGTTCCTCAGACAGTCCGTCTGCACTAGCAGCTTTATTCGACTTTAGTTTCAATACCTGATTTGTATCATATTGCGTCTGGCCCCAATTTCCAGACATAATCTAAGCCGCACTGTCTGGGAGCTTGGGAACCAACCCTATCAGTAATTCTCAAGAGTTTGGCACGTACATGTACATGCGATCACTTGGTTGTGCATGCCTTGACTTTTGGCGAGCGTGAGTCGAATTATGGAATAGAGAACAGTGCAGTCCGCGATCTACTATCAGAGTTGAATGTTGTCGTTTATTATAATAATATGGGTGGCGCTACAGCCCGTAGAGGGCCAGGGCCTAGCTTCTCAGCAACCACTCGTGTTGTGCGTGCTATTTTTTTCTCACGCGTGGAAGGGACCTACAGTTTAATGCCGACTCCGAACGGCGTAGTTGAGAAGCTTTTTCTAGGCAGGAATACTCTTTAAGCATTGTCAGTGACTCGAAAGAGGTGAAGCCGTTAATTATGAAAGTTAGTAGATTGGGGATTCGAACCTGGGACCCTCTGCATAGGAATCGACGCACTAACTCACTAAGACACGGCGACCCACGCGTTGTCCTACACTATAATCGTTTGTGGATTGTGTGGAGCGGAACAAATGTCAACTTTCTGTTTTCTTTAGGATTTTAGTACGATTTGGTAAGGAAAACAGAAAGTTGGCATACAACCATTCGCAACTTTTCGCCAAATTGTCCTAGCGCTTGACTTTAAATTGTATTTGTTCTTTACTTCATGGATGACAATCGGTCAAATTTGTACTATTTCCACTTATTTACAAAATGTACCCCAAATACAGAGAAACTCTCGTTACGGACACCCCTCTATAAGGGACACCTCTTAATGGAAAATTCGTCATGGGCTCGGCATGAAGGTATTCGTGTATTTCAACCCCTCCAGAACGGACACCCCTACATTATGGACAATAATGGTTGCCTCGATGATGTCCGCTATAGAGAAGTGGGGTGGTAGGTTGGGGAGAGGGGGTAGGTGAGGCAACGATTTGTAGATCTGTGAACAGAGGCACGCCCCAAGGTGATGAACTATCCCCTCTCTTCTGGAACGTTGTAGTAAGCGAACTGCTAGTGACACTTGAAGGGACTGGGTGTTAGGTCATTGCCTATGAAGATGATAAACCATTGGGAGAATCTAGAAAATTTGTATCCACGATGAGGATACAATTGCTATCGCAATGTACTAGCGAATACGGCCTAGGCGTCAATCCACAAAAAACGAACGAAGACACGAAGCCAAGCTGGAAGGTCAATATCCAGCAACGTGACAAGGATGCCTAAATCGCTCTCTATTGCCGCAAAAGCGTGTAAATGGGCCCTAGAACCCCGCATGGTCCACTGTCTATTTGTTTAAGTAGTCAGACCAATACCGCACTCGAAAGAGAGCAGACTATGTCATGTGAAGGTATCAGCAGAGCACTAACGAAGCTCTTAACATGCTCCTTAACCCACCACCGATAGAACTAGTTGGTGGACAGACAGCAGCTAATACGGCGATCAGGCTAAGATCGCAGCACAACTGGAAAGAACTTCAGTCTGGACACACATCGATCCTGTGAAGGTATCAGCAGAGCACTAACGAAGCTCTTAACATGCTCCTTAACCCACCACCGATAGAACTAGTTGGTGGACAGACAGCAGCTAATACGGCGATCAGGCTAAGATCGCAGCACAACTGGAAAGAACTTCAGTCTGGACACACATCGATCCTCAGCAGGTATATTTATATACTCATACTTCTTATACTCCTCTTCGGGAAGAACTTCTCAACCAGCATCCCTCCCCCCTTCCCCCCACAGATCTTACTGTGGTACTACTAAAAAAATTGTTTAAGCTCCTGCCTAAGGCTCCGAACTACATGCTCATGGTTGAGACAGTCATATCTCCCTTATATATAAAAACACAAAGGATGCAAATGAACTACATTCTCCGTGTAATGAACATGACAGACAACAGACTCCCAAAGATAATAGCGATGCAAACCGTTCGAAATGAAACTGCATGGTTTAAAGAGTGGATTAAATTAGCTGGTGAATGTGGAGTAGTACTGAACGCAGATGGTAATTATTTGGGTAACTCACTAACGACGAGCAGGCAAGAATACAGTTCTTAAAAAAAGCGGCAGGATCCATAGATCGCCTTACATACAGCCGGCTCAACCACAACCTGGGAAGCCGAAATTACTTTAAAGATATCCATCCATATCCAGCATTCAGGAAATTTCTGTGATGTTCAGAAATTCCCTAGAGGCGAACTTCTAAAGCTGAATTTTGGTACCGCATAGAGAGGATCTCCCTTTTTTTTTTTTATAATTCATTTTTATTATTCAATTCATAAAAAACTTACATACTAGACAAAAATGCTTAAAAACTAGTTAGACGAACAATGTTTTTATTTCTAACTTACTGGCCCTAGGCGGGCACTCTAAGCTAAACTTAATCTTAATTTATGTCTTTCGACCTAACCTAAAAGAGTGAAATGCAAATGGAAATTTAAAAAGAACAACTTACTATTAAGAAAAAATTGGAAAACTTAATGACTGGACGGTTTTTATAAAAACTTACAAACTACCTTACATTCTACCTTAAAATAAAACTTACAAGCTAACTTAAGCTAACCTACGTATATATGCATATGCACCTGTCTATACCCCTATACACATGCGTATACGCATATATCCTTAATATATACAATGTATACATGTATCGTCGTGTATACACATATACATTCTTGCTATTTTATTTTTATTTATTTTTTTTCACATATATACAACTTAAAAAACTACCTTAAAACTACCCTAAGATATAAATTAAGCTTTGCCTCTTTATTCAACTGATTCGTTTCGAAGTTACTTAAAAACTAAACACAAAGTGTTCTTAAAACTAACTTAACACCTATGCGGCGGAAATGTGGAAACAAAGGAAAGATAGGAGAATGAAATTGAAGATCTTTGTTTGTCTCTCCAGACGCAAAGTCAGCGAAATACACTGGGAGCGTGTTGGATCTTCCATTTGAAATGTGGGAAAGTGTCGGATGCTTGATGATAGGAATGTAGAATGGTGTCAGGTGTTTTCCACTGTTGTACTGGTGGAAGCAATCATATTATTAATGTGGGATATAATGATATGTTAACAATGTTGTTCGTTAACTTATATAAGTCGGCCATAGGTTGCGGCTGATAGATTTCCATCTAATCCGCTGCAAGACAGAGTCCGACTGCGCCCCTTAAGGGGGAACGCACTACCCTTTCTACCCCGGGTCTAAAGGGTTCGACGCTGGAGTTCCCTCGCTCCCTAGCCACCAGAAGTTTTGGTGCTGCCTAGTAACATCCCGAATGTCTCGGCTGGATACCGCCGTACTGAACCGGAGAAGACCCTCCTCAGCTCGTTGTGCAACGGAACGGTCGTGGTTGAGTCGCCCATCCACAATTGATCTGGCTATGTGAAAAATGAGCGGTACCGCATTCATATCTTGTAACAGGCCGTGCTTAACTAAATGGAGAAAAGCTTTTGGGGGAACGAAGCCACTGTGGCGTACCTTTTCGTGGTATTCTGGATTGGGGTAGTAAGCCCCTGAGATTAAGTTATTAGACGAGTTCACCGCTCTAGCAGTATGACCTCGAATCAACTCCAACATGAAATTGTCCACTCTTATCAGGTTTGCCCTGGTGTATAAGACCTCATTGGAATAGTATTTTATGTACTGGGACTCTGGAGTCCGATAAAGACGAAGGCAAGCCCTAAGACAAGCCCTCTCAAACAACCGAATCTTTTCCATCAAGCTTGCACTCACGTTGAACCACACGGGACAGCCATAGGTGAGCATTGGCCGGATGAGGGCCATGTAGCAGATAACCTTCACCCTTGCATCTAGTTGGCTGTTGTAAAACAGTCCCTTTGTAAGGGCAAAAGCGCCTCGGGCCCTGGCCAGAGCAGCATCTACATGTTTGTTAAAATATAGATACTGATCTAGCCAGATCCCCAGGTATCTGACTACGGTCTTTTGCGCCAGTGGTTGCCCTTATCTTCCAACGATTGAGGATTTTTGGCCAATTCTTTTTCATATCCGCCCAGGCCTTATACAACGGCGTCCTGAACAGAATGGTTTCAACTTCCAGTCATCGCAACTTCTCATGAATGAATCGAAGTCACCCTGCGTGAGAGTAGTGATTTCCTCGATCTTTTTGCCTGATCTGTACACGATCAAGTCATCGGCATACGCAATTACGTGAGGAAGAGAACTTAAAAGATCGCTCAAGTAAATGTTGAACAGGATCGGCGAATTAACGGCACCCTGTTGGAGACCATTTTTAACTTGGAATACACCTGTCGAGGTCACATTGCCATTCTTGACTACGAACCGTCTACCGGTAAGCATGTTACACAGTAGGTACAGCAGTGGTTTGCTAATGCCTAGCCGATTGATCTTGTAGAAAAGACCTTCTAACCATACGGTGTCGAAGGCCTTCTCCAGGTCAATCAAGCATACTCCCGTACATTGTTTCTGGCTGTTGTTCCATTGGATATCTGACACCAGTTTCGACGCGGCATGAATAGTGTCATGCCCCGCTTTGAAACCGAATTGGTTATCCGGAATAATATGTTTGTCCTCAGTCCAGTTGATCAAGGCTCTATTGACCACCTTCTCGAATACCTTGCTGATGTTCGGAAGGAGACTAATTGACCGGAGGTTGCAAGGATTCGAAGAATCTTTTCCTCTCTTGGATATGGGTTGCACAATAGCCGTTTTCTAATGCTCTGGATAATGTGCATTATTCAAAGCATTGTTAAATAGGATCGTGTACATATTAACCACTTGTAAGGGAAGGAGGATCTCCCTATACTCTGCAGTATGTGTAATTTGGAAGAGAGAGAAGATATCATGCATTTCCTAGGGCTGCTTTCACACTCGCCAAGATTCGTCGGCGATTCTTTCAAATTCCCTTTTGTGATCTCAAGCCACTTTCACACTGGAAATATTTCAGTCTCTGCAATTGAACCTTTTCTGTTTCCTACCCTCTCTCACACATGCTTCATCTCTTTCTCACACATGCACAGCATGCTTCCAATACTCAACATTGAGAACAAAAGAATAAAGCAACTCAAAGAAAAAAACGAAGAGAGATAAAAGAGAATAGAAAATCCAAAAGCAAACACCGAGCACACCAGACGCGGGCTACCCCTATCACGTCCCACCTCCCTTTCCAACAAGATGGAAAAATCGCAGACGAAATTTTTCTGTGTGAAAGCGGCCTAGGCAAGTGTCCGATCCTAAGGGAAACAAGGAGATCCTTTTTTGGAAAGAACGACTTATCGGAACAAGAAATCCTATCACTCCTAAACGAAATGGACGAAGGTGTGGGTGCTGGCATCTATTTCAAGGATCTAACCATCCAGCTATCTCTTCGAGTACCTAATCACTGTAGCGTCTTTCAGGCTAGGCTTAAGGAAGCCCTGTCTTGGCTAAGAAACAATGTAATATCGCTCACAGATATTGCCATCTGTTCCGATAGCCAGACAACGATCAAATCTCTGAATGCGGTCACTTTTAACTTTAAGCCCTCCCTTAATTGCCGCCTATCTCTTAACGAGATGACTAAGTATTTTAGCATCCATCTTATGTGCGGACGAACTCGCAAATGACACAAATTCTGTACTCTTTCCTGGTCGAGATTCACCCTCTACACATATCTTTACTAAAACCTGAAGCGCTTGCTCAAATAAACAGCGGAGGAGCATTAGGCACAGGATGCCTCATTCCAAACAACTCTGGAATAAGATCGAACCTAAGCGCTCAGTTAGTCTGATTGGATTGAGCAGGCCTAATCTTAGACCTCTGATTGGCAGTATAACAGGCTATGTGTCTTGAGGGTTCGTGGGTCTGGTCTTGGGTCGCCGTGGCGTAGTGGTTAAGTGCGTCGACTCCTACGCAGAGGATGCCAGGTTCGATACCCGCATTTACCACCTTTGATAATTCACTGCCCCGCTTCTTTCGAGTCACTGACAATGCCCAAAGAGTATTCCTGTCTAGAAAAAGCTTCTCAACTTCGCCGTTCGGAGTCGGCGTTAAACTGTAGGTCCCTTCCACTCGTGAAGGAACAATAGCATGCACAACACGAGTGGTTGCTGAGAAGCTAGGCCCAGGTCCACCTCGGACTGTCGCGCCACCCTTATTATTATTATTATGTGTCTTGAGCCCCTTGAGGATTGCCATACGTTTTTGCACTGGCCAATCCTTCCACAGCTGCCAAACCACTAGCTTGGATTATCTTTTCATCCACTTCAGCCAGAAGTTGTTCCTCATAAGGACCACTACCCGTTTTCATTTTTCTATTAAATTATAGCCTTTTTTTGGCTTGAAACGTTTGGTCCGTGAAAAGCTTGAATAATTGTATTTCAAAATTACGTTAAAAAATATACACACGTGTTCTTCAATCCTCTCCTTTTTCAAAGCTTTTCGCCACCTTTACTGGTGGGCCTACCGCGTTAAATTTTCGGGTCAATGCTTCCCAAAGCCTTGAAGCGGTGCCCTTTCCCTGCGAGGTATTCGGCAGCATATTTTTTGCCAGGTTCGGGTGTTCCTCCCTAAGCTCCCCGATTTACTCGTTCACGGATCCGGTGATTCGACCCCTGGTCGCCAGATGAGAAGAGATGACAAAATAGTCCTTGCCTAAGTTTGACTGTCCATACTATAGAAAGGGGACAACTACACAAAACTCAGAAATTGGATGCAGAGTGATTAATTTTTAGTGTATCCAGCGTTAGATGACTGCAGCTGCATTTGGTTGCATAAAGACACCATTTCTCAATCTAACCCTTCATCCCTCCCAGTGCCTCGAATATCGCTTCCATCAAAGGATCAAAGAGGTCGCCTTTAGTTCATGATTGATTGTCTTTAGTTTTGATTCGTTATTGTCTCCCCGACAAGTGACCTTTCCGTGAAATTAAAAAAGCAATTCCCATCTGCTGACGCAAACAATTCAACAAACCAACAACGCATGGAGAATACTTACTCATCGCGCAACACTGCGGTGCCACATGTGCGATCAGTGTGCCGAGTGTGCACATCAACAGACGAAAGAGGTCGCTCGGACGGAACGTCGCGTCGGTCGCCTCCTGCCGCGGAGCGACTCTGTTGTGGCTTAGCCCGGCTTGGCATTCCATAATCATTTATTATTGCGCATATTAGCCATCAAGAGATCCGCGAGTCCGTGGTGTTATGATGAGTGATCGCCCAACTAGGGCCCCCCTTACTTTATTAAAGCGTGTTCCGTTCCGCGGCCGCAAAACAAAAGAGACTCCCAGAGTGAGTCGGACCCTCGCCGGCCAGCACTGCCATCGCATTGAATTTCTCCGCGCGAAGAGAGATGAGATTACAAAGTTAAACGACGAGGTAAGTGTCGGCATGTTCCAAACTTGGAAAAATCATCGAAGATGATAGCCGCCTCGGTTGAGTGCGAGTCCGAGTCCGAGTCCGAGTCCGAGTGCGGCTGTGTGTTGGTGCAGTGCTGCGGACCGATATAACGATCTTGTTATTAGCTCGGCAAATCTTCAATAGGGTGCACGAAAATTGACTTCCACATTTGCGTCTCCTCCTGCTGCTGCCGCTGCCGCTGCCGATGCTGGCCGGTGCTCCTTGCAACTCCGTTCCGTACATATCTGTGCGCACATCCCCTGGGCTAATCGCCGCGTTAGATTGTGCGCTAACCTATAGAGGATAAAATAAATGGCACCTTTCAAAGTGTTCACAGATTGTTTGGCTGGATCTCTTCAACGCTCAGTTGGCCGGGCTTTGTCTGCTTCTTCTGCTTTGTGTCTTCAGCTTCAACTTGGACGTGGTGTGGAGTGAAGGAGATTTCTGAGTCCGGTTCGATGAAATGTACACACAGACGGCGGGATGCTCAGGTTTACCTTTGGATTGTGCACTCCCCTACGCATGTGAGGTTTTTAATCATGAAACAATGTGGCCCTTCATTAACTACTGTTGGTCAGTGCCAGTTGGCATGCTTCGGATTGAAACAGTGCACGGATGAGCGCTGCAGAAAGATACATAATTTGAATTTCATTAATTCCGATACTGGTGTTGGTTTATTGCACGGTTCGCTCTTCGATGTGAGCTGCTGGCTGGGTAAGTGAGGGCTCAGCAAGCTGTTTGAGATGCAACAAAGTTAGGTTTTGCGATGGTGCCTGGGGCAATTGAAAAGTAACTGTCACGGTGGGGATCCTTTACATGTCAGGAAATCGACTAGCCGAGTTTATCGGCCCATTAGGAGATGTGTGGGCAGAGGTAGACTGGAGAGATGACCAAATCGCTGTGGCTTTGGAAAACTGAAGTTATGCCGGTGGACTAGGCGAACTCAACGTCGTCGTCCACTTACTTGCTGTTTGTTTGAATTCAAGTGTGCTCTAATGTACAAAAATTCCTTCCTCTTTTTTCTTCATATGGCGCTACAGTCGGGGATGCACCTTGGCCTCACCCAACATGCCTCTCCAGCCGGCCTAATCTCTCGCAAGCTGTCGCCAGTTTCGCACACCAAGCCGGCTGAGGTCCCTCTCGACTTGAGTGAGCCACATTCGTTTTCTGCTGCGTTGCCCCACAGACTCAAAGTCGAAGATGGAATATTTCCTTATATGAATAAGGCGTGATTAATCTCCTGGATTTTAAAGCGTTGATATGGCTTCTCATCCAGGCACAAGCGTCTGCACTTAGCCTCTGTCAGCGAACTCCTACTCTCACCTCCACCTGGTGAAATCTAGGAGCCGAGCACCTTCGATCGAAGATGGGGTAACCAACCCCGTTGGCGGCTGCAGACGAGAGAGGGGGAGAGTGTGGCTGTACCAGGGCTAATCTCCTTTTATGGATGGCGGTGGAGGAGCTGGCACACCGTCTGGCCAACGGCGGCATCCGAAACTCCAGGCAGAAGGACCTTCTACAGCTGCGCAGTCCTTCTAGAGCTACTTCGACATCATCGGAGCACAGGTCTAGAAGGTTCTTTCAAGGCCAGGTCGGGGCCTTGGAATTGAGATGGCTGAGGAAGATCCCTATAGTTTTAGGAACGCCGGTGCTCACAGCCTCAGCGAGGTTGCCGACTCCGGATAAACCCGGACCTTCCGCCCGAGGATTATAGAATAGGGCCTAGCCTCCCAGTTGGAGGTTGTGCGTGAGGTTTACTCCCTCACTACGTAAAAAATTGTACGGTTCAGAGGCAACCAACTGGCTCGGATACGGACGGAACTAATGTTGACAACCCCAGCAAACGATACAAGGACAACGATTTTCGGTTATGCACGTGGAATCTAAGGTCCCTTTACACACCACGTGCAGCCGAAGAACTCGCGGAGGCTCTGGACTGCCACAGGAAGTGCGGTGGAATGGGCCGGGCGAAAAGAGGATGAGAAACTGCGACATCTACTACGGTGATTGCAACAGGGAGGGGCGCTTATTCGGATGCGGGTTTGTTGTTCGAGACAGACTTAGGCAAAAAGTCTTAAGCTTTGTCTGTAAAAGCGAGCGCCCCATAACAATCCGCATCAAGGCTACATTCGGTAACAACAGCCTGATCTGCGCCCACGCCCCAACGGGGGATAAAGATGACGAGAGCAAAGACGACTTCTATGATCTCCTTGAAAGAACATACGATCAATGCCCCAGCTACGACACCAAGATCGTCCTAGGTGATTTCTGGGCAAGGAAGACATCTTTGCTAGAGTCATCGGGAAGCACAGACCCAGGTCCGAGAACGAACTCAATCTGTTGGACTTCGTAACGGGCCGAAACCTCTTAGTAGCCAGTACGCGGTTCCCTCACCTCAACATCCACAAAGGGACCTGGCGGTCTCCTGATCAATCTAGACACTCCTCCAGCATTCTCGATGTCGGAACATTCCGAGGAGCCAACATCGACTCGTATCACTTCCTTGTTGCAACTAAGGTAAGAACACGGATATCGATAGGACAACGGAATAGAGCAAGACCAAAACAGTTTGACGTCGGAAAGCTACAATCGCAATTGACCACTAGCAACTTTGCCGATCGAGTCTCCCTAAAGCTCTCAGAGAGTCCAATCCCGCCAGGCGAAACAATCAACCAACAATGGAACCGTTGTCAAAAAGCCATCAGAGCAGCTGCATCTGATGTGCTGGGTCTTATAACGCCACCCCAAAAAAACCCCTGGTTTGACAACGAGTGCAGGGACGAACATTCAGCGAAGCAAGCAGCATACAGGGCGACGCTGGACAGAAGGACGAAAGCGGTTCGTGAGCTCTACGAGCTTAAAAGAACGGAAGAGCCCCGGCTTCTCAAAAAGAAAAAGAAAGA
The DNA here is from genome assembly GCA_964034865.1 of Eristalis intricaria. Classification (NCBI taxonomy): domain Eukaryota; kingdom Metazoa; phylum Arthropoda; class Insecta; order Diptera; family Syrphidae; genus Eristalis; species Eristalis intricaria. The sequence goes on along the minus strand of OZ035873.1, from coordinate 108,157,585 downwards.
GCATGAGAAAGAAGCACGCGATCGAGGAAATGGAGAGGTGTTACGGCAGAAATGACGTCCGAATGTTCTACCAACGGGTAAGACAACTGTCCAATGGATACAAAATTCGGACAGAAGCCTGTCGTGACGCAGAGGGACAACTCGTAGAAAATTCGCAGTCGATACTGAGAATCTGGCAAGATCATTTCTGTAGACCGTTAAGCGGCGAGGAAGACTCCAATACCGCTGTCAGGCAGAATATTCCACTCCACACGATTGACGATGATCGACGAGAATTCCGTCCCCCCGACATAGACGAAGTCAAGACTCGATATCGAGACTAAAGTCGATTAAAGCTGCTGGTGCAGACGGATTGTCCGATGAAATCTTTAAGGCAGCTGGAGATGATCTGGTAAGGTACATGTACCAACTCATTTGTAAGATATGGTCGGAGAAAAGCATGCCCGATGAGAGAATCTCAGTATCGTTCGCCCGATCCACAAGAAAGGAGACCCCTTTGACTGCGCCAACTAAAGAGGGATAAGTCTTACAAGATCTTCTCTGCCATTTTGTGTACTCGCCTGAAGCCTTTTAATAATAGCCCGATAGGTCCATATCAGTGTGGCTTCAGGCCAGGGAAATCCACCATCGACCAAATCTTCACATTACGGCAGATCCTGAAACAGACCCAAGAGATGCAGATCGACACCCACCACCTATTCGTCGACTTCAAGGCCGCATATGACAGCGTGCATAGGGATGATCTCTACAACGTCCAAACAATCTCTAGTTTTGACATTCCTGCCAAACTCGTCAGGTTGTTCACGGTGACGATGGAGGATTCTCACTGCTCCATTAAAGGTCGGTAACGAACTCACCGAGACCTTCAATGTCAAAAAAGGTTTAAGACAAGGCGACGCGCTGTCTGTGATTTCTTTAACATCATCCTCGAGAAGATCGTGCAAGGCTCACACGCCAACACTAGAGGCACGATCTTCCAGAGGATGGACAATCTCAAAAGCGGTTGAGGAAGTCCTTGGTCTCTTCGAGAGAAAAGCTCTGCGTGCGATCTTTGGTCCTGTATGCGTTGACGGTTTCTGGAGGAGAAGATTCAACAACGAAGTGTACGAGCTGTACAGCGACATGAGTCTAGTCAGGCGTCTTCGGATCCAACGCCAAAGATGGCTAGGCCATGTAGAGCGTATGGACAACTCAGCTCCGGCCCGAAGAGTCTTCGACTCCGAACCAGTGGGACACCGACTGCGGAGCATGGACACCAAGGCTTAAGGTTCCTCGAATCTGAGTCTCATCTTTCGAGAGGGAGATGAAGCCAGAATTTCCGGTAGAGGGAGCACATGGTCGTGGGCCCAAGACAGCTTGGCCAGGATGCAGGGTCCTCGAACTGTCAAAGATTGAAAGCCGCTGTCTCCCAGGCTGAGATGGTCCCCCCCAGGGACTGAAATTACTTATCCACCACATCTAGTCATAAGCTGGACGATGGGCAAGATATTACTTATCAGTCCATGGAGGAGACCAACAAATCCCCGAAACACCATTCATGTAGCAACACTTTAATCGCCTCTCCGCTGAGCACTTATGCACCCCTCCACCTACGCCATGGAATAAAACACACATTTTTCGCATTTTTCTCTTTCCATTCGACTCCTTGCAACAGTTCCCGCGTACCTCAAACCGGTCATTGTCCGAAGGAATGACACAAACAATAGGCTGTCCCAATCAATTGCACATCGACCGCATTTCGAATTTGAAAAATGCACGAACCCGGAGCATTTATTCTCCAATCAACATGCCACAACAATTCGAATCCATTTAGGAAGTTGACGAACGAATTTCCGTCACAGTTCCGTTTCGGTTTACCCGGCAACCGGCACGGAGGAGCGTCTGCTTCCATAATTTACCAGCCTTCCACCCCGAGAGTTGTCCCTGCGCTTTGCATTCAAATTATTTACTGCCGCAAACAAGGCAGCTGATGTCACCGCAATTCGCTTCGGTTTAAAATATTATCCGCTCATTTGTAACGCAGTCCTCGGCCAGCAGCGGCAACCACACCGACGAAGACGACGGCAAGCGAGACCTTTTCCGTGCCAACTCGTGGGCATTGTCATGTGCCCTCGCATGTGCTGTGCTCGCATTCCACTCTCGTCCTTCGGGAGGCCCATTAAGGCCTCTATCTCAGTCTCAGCCCCCGAAGGCAAATCAGACATTCTGACACTCTGTCAAAAGTCGCATTCCTTAATCACTTGCATCCACCTCGTTGTGTCGAACGTCAGAAATCTGTTTTCACAGCTTTTTTTGTTTTGTGCGTGTGTCATGTTCGAGGGCCATTGTGAGGCTGGGTCTGGGGCTCTTTATCCCACCGACAGCTGTTGGTTTTGTGCTCTCGATTGCAGCCGAACAGAATCGAAAGCGCAAACAGACAGACAACAAAACGAACAAACAAAAACACGAGAAACGTCAGCAGTGTCAGCGGCCCAAATGAGCTTGCAGCCACTCCGCACGTCATCTGTCATAAGCTCGTATGAGACTTTTGACAGATCAATTATGTTGGGCCGCATTCTTTTCATGTTTGCTGGCCGCTCGCATGCCGTGATCGTCGGGCTGTCACGTCAATGGCAGCCCATTTGCTCGCCCCGCTCACCATTAATGGTCAAAATTGAAGGTAATTGTTCGTTCGATGGCCGGTTGGGGCACTGCCCGCCGTGTCGCCGTTCAATTGAGTCGTTTTGGCCGAACATGCGTCAGGATAATGAGGACATCATACCGTCACCTTGCTTGTCATAACCCGAGTGTCTAATTAAATCATTATGAGGCTCCAGAATCATGCACGATTCATCTCATCGAGCATCTGACACTTGAGTCGTGCCTGGCTGGCCAGTTGGACCGATCGAACCGAGCCGGGGGCCGAGGGACACCACTCACTGGCCGGCTCGCAATTGAATCGAATTCGCCGTTTCGCCGCATAATGATATAATTGCTCCTGGACGAGATTATAAAATCCACATAATAAAATGCCAGCATCGCCCGTGGAAGTGGAATTAATCTGCGCAGCCGCGGCCGAACACGGCCCCGACAATCAGGCAACAAGTTTCTGCCTGTTGGCCAAGTGCGAGCGTAATAATTTCCATATGCAAACATCGCATTTTTATCAATTTATTGCAACTGGTTGGGCCGCGCTGTAGGATGCGGCGGCGGCGGAGGATCCGAGGCGCGACCGCAATTGCGTCTTGTAACGGGTTTGCGTTTCGTCGCCTTGGGCCGGGACGCGTATGTGTCGGGAATACTTGTATTCGCGCTAGGCTAAGTGGCTGTGTAAATCGCTCGCAAGACCGGTGACAGAATTATGTTTGGTCGCACAAAGAAAGTTAAGCGTATGCGCCAAGCGCCAGGTTGGGTGCTGAGTTATGGTCAGAGGAAGTCATAGACTGAGTGCGTTTGAGGTAGGCGGCCGCGCCGAATGTAGGCGGCTGCGCGTTAATGGGTTCGGATAATTGATTCGGGGACAGCAGGCTGCAGAGATAGATCCCGGGGGTTGGAGTGGTTGCCTCGAACTAGTTGACGGAGTCGAGAGAGATGACGGAAGGTGGTCAAGTGAAGTGGCATTCGAGTGGATCGGTGTCTGAGTGAATCAGAACTGTGGCTCCTTCACAATCTGGTGACATGCAAGGAGTTGATGTTGTCCTCAACAAAAACGACTTCAAAGTGTACTGGCCTCGGCAAGTATGACCGCATCAAAAACTCGACCGAACACATTCGGCTTCGCAATAACCTGTGTGACAATATCAGCAGCCACCACATGAGTTGAAGATCAGCTCAAGAGATGAAGATCAGCTCAAGAGATGAAGATCAGCTCAAGAGAAGTTAAGGTTGGTAAGGTTGGAGTGGGTGACTACCTTAAAGGGCCAAAAGTAGGCCCATTGTGTTACCACAAAGATCTAGATCCTAATCCGCGAACTATCTAGATCTTTTAGTAAAGCGATGCAGTTGACTGACACTGACATTACTTGCTTACTTACTTATCAGGCTGACGACCCATGCATTGTCCGAGCCTGAGCGATAGCTGCTTTCCATTCAGCTGACGGTCCTGGGCACGCTGATTCCAGTCATCAAAACCAAGCTGTCTTACATCCGCGCTTACTTGGTCTTTGTACCGGAGATTCGGTCTTCCTCTCCTTCCCGAACCAGGAGGCTCGGATTCGAAGACCCTCTTAGCTGGAGCATTGTTGTCCATGCGCTCGATGTGGCCGAGCCAGTGCAGTCGACGGATCTTTGCCTTTCGGACTACATCCACATGCTGGTACAGCTCCTGGTGTCTTCTCCTCCATTCCCCTTTCTGACAGACGGGACCATATATCCGACGTAGAATTTTTTTTTCGAAGGCTAAGAATCAGCTCCGCAGTTTTGCTTCCCGTCCAGCTTTCGGCTCCAAATAGCAGGACTGGCAAAATAAGGGTTTTGTAGAGAATGATCTTGGTCCTTAAAGTCAAGAGTTTTGACGCCAGTTGTTTTGACAAACCGAATTAACACCGGTTGCCAAAGGCGGTTCTACGTCGGATCTCCACAGTGATGGCATTCGTGGAGTTAACATTTGCCCCGAGGTAGACAAACTCCTTTACTACCTCGAAATTGCTGACATTACCTAGTTCTGAACGACTGGATGGCACAGTTGGTAGAGTGCCTGCCTCTGGTTAGCGGGGTCCCCGGGTCGAATCCCAGTGAAAGCAAAGTTAATACGCTTCTATTTGGTTTTCAAATCCGGTCCAGTCACTATTTGCCGTTGGGATCAAATTAACGGCACTATCACTGGAGTAGTCAAGCAGTGGTATTAGTCTGACTAGGGGTCTCACAATGGACGAATATGGTCTAAGTGTGCTGGTGAATGCACTAGCAGCCCGTCTACCTTACCCTTACCTATCCTTGACTACAGCTTATCGGCCTTCAGAGTTCCCGGCAAGTGAAAGCGATCTCGAACCCAGGTATGGCAAGTTTTGAGCCGACCTTCTAATGACTCTAGCTCAGCTAGCCCGACATTACCTAACCTAACCTAAGCTAGTTCTGTTAAGTCGTAGAAATATGGGTCGTCGAAGTGACTTAATCTGCGATGTGAGAGGACGTTGCAATTGCAAAGAAAGTGTGAAACGATTTCTTCTTCCTCGTCTTCCTTGAGATCTCTGCAACGTCTGCATAGAAGTTGTAGGGTATACCTAGCCCTACAGCGATTGTGCTCCAGATGAGTAAGTCCATCAATCAGACTGATTGGTGTAAGATCCTTCGAATTAACGAGAGAGCTTTTCTCTGCCAGTGGTTAACCTCCAGAGTCTATGTACCTGTCCTAGATCAAAACATCTCTGCAGTCTGGAGCCTAAAGAGAGCGAGCCGACAATTAATCGAAAACTTTGAATAAAAACTGGTACATCGAGGAACTTAATCGCTGCCATGTTGTTCAAATAATTTGCCTAGCCAAACGCATCTTAAAATTATATGGGTTAGCACAGCCCTAGCGAGCCCAGCGATACATCGCCCTTATAGCGTTTCTAAAGACTTGTCCTTATTCGAGAATCTGCGAGACGGAAGCATGTTTATTTCCCCAGAGTCTGCAGGACGACGGAAGGTAGACCTGCTGGTTTAACGTGAAACATTTACATTTTTTGGCGTCACGGATCAATTGCTGGATTTGGGCAAATTCTTCATTTCACAGGCTGTGTTGCTGTGCAGCTCTTGTATTGCCTGAGATTGTTTTTCGGACCAAACATGGCGTTTTTGTTTATTAACATGAGGCGAAATGAGGTGAATGAGCTGCGAAAACGGAGGCTTCCCTCAACCTTTCTAATTATACCATCACGAACCACGCATGAGCAGTCAAAATTAGAACACTGAATAGCCGAACGGCAAACAAAAAATTACCGTTCTAACCGTCGCTTTTAGAATGATTTCTAGCATCTCGGGTCTGGGTTCCAGGACGTATCAGTGCCCAAGGAAATGAAAGACCAGATAGTCTTGCGATGTGCTCTGAACTGGGCGAATCTTAAACAATCACATGTGCAGGCAAATCGTAAAGCTCAATAAGTAAGCAACTGGAGGTTGAAATCATAGTTAGATAGATAGACAGATAGTTCTTTATTGCGCATAAAATATTTACAAGGCTCTATTACCACACGTTTTACAATTCAGAGATATGATAACTAGTATCTTACATCTGTAAAATTATAATATAACAAAAAAAAAAGAAGTCAATATTGCTTACATATTAAGGAAGTATCCGAAGGGAAATGCGAAAAAAAACCCTCCAATTTAAAGACAAAAAAAATGATAATTATAATAAATAACCATAATAAAAATAACTAAATGAAATAATTGATACACATGTGTGTAAATAAATAAATAAATATATATATATATATATATATATAAATAAATAAAAAATACATAAATAAATAAATAAATAAATAAAAAATAATTAAATAAATAAAAAAAAAATAAGTAAATAAATAAATAAATAAAGCGATAAATAAATGATTTAATATGTAGATGTATAAATATGAGTACAAAACAAAACTTATACACATAAATATATAATTAAATATAAACAAAAACAGGTGTTGATATATTCAATTTCGAACACTGTTGTCATTTAATCTTCTGACTAAGGGATTTTCTGCAAAATCGCAGCGAGCTAGAAAGCGTTGGTTTGTCTTCTGAATTCTATCGAAGATCAATTCAACTTTGGTGAATATCGATTGTAGAATGCTGCCACGGTAAGTTTAGTATCATTTTTAGTAGCTTATTTTGAGATATTTGTAATTTCTTAAGGTGACTTTTAGCGCAATTTCCCCACACCTGACATCCATAGAGTAGGATTGCTTGGAACACAACTTTATGGATTATTATTTTGTTTTCATTTGAAAGCTTTGATTTGCGGTTAATAAATGGATATAACATTTTGATAGCTATACCAATTTTTCTTAATGTATTAGTTATGTGAGCACTAAAGGTTAGCTTGGTATCCAGATAAATTCCTAGGTATTTTATAGAGGGTTCCATCCTATACTTGTCCCGTTAACTTGCAACTGTCCACTAGGGAGGAAAGAAGCTTTTCTTTTCCTGGTAAAAAAGATAGCTTGTATCTTATCTTCATTTAATTTAATTTTCCATTTGTTTAGATACATTTGAAATATACTCAACCCATTATCAAGATTCCTCTCAATGTTAAGAGCGAATTCGTGAGAAGAGAATATCGCCATATCATCAGCAAATGTAGCTATTTCACAATTGGGCACTGAGGGCAAATCAGAGGTAAGCAAGTTATACAAAACAGGTGACAGGGCAGACCCCTGGGGAACACCAGAGTGAAAGTGAATAATATTGGAAACATCATTATTAACGTGCACTTTAAAACGACGGTTTGATAAGAAACTACGGACAATTTTACAGAGATGGGGGGAAAAATTATGATTGATCATTTTATAAATAAGCCCGTCATGCCAAACAGAATCGAAGGCTTTTTCGATGTCAAGTAATATAATGCCCGTTGACTTACCTATTGCACGTGATGACATAACATGTTTGCAGATTCTTAGGACTTGATGAGACGTACTGTGGTAGTGCCTAAAGCCAAATTGCTCATTAGGAAGAATATTGAGTTCGGCAATGTGCTTCGAGATTTTCTCCTTAAGAACCTTTTCATAGATTTTACTAAGGCTGCTCAGCAAACTAATTGGTCTATAACTGCTAGTCAAATTGGGGGGCTTACCGGCTTTTGGTATAGGCACAACCTTAGCAATTTTCCACATGTTTGGAAAGTATTCCATTTTAAGGCACGCATTAATAATGAAAGACAAACGCTCAAAACCAGATTTAGGCATCTCTTTAATGTATATATTTTTAATTTGGTCAATTCCTTCGGCTTTTTGTGTACTGAGTTGGCTGACAAAGAGCATAATATCTTCCACATTTATAAAAAAAACTGGAAGGCGGAGAACTATTGTTATTGATCAAAAAATGTTGAGTGGTACGATCCACTAACACAGTGGTTGCAACGTCACCTAAGCTGGAAGATATTTCATGATTTTTCGCGAAGTTTACAGCAAGTGCATTAGCTTTTTCAAGATCCGTGCACATTGTGTTTCCTGAATCATGTAGGAATGGAATTTGTCTGTTTTATTTTTTATCATTTTAACTATGTTCCAAAATGGTTTCGAATTTTTATTAAGAGAACTTAGTTTCATGTTCCACTGTTGGTTATTATGAACAGAAATAAGGTGGGAGATTAAGTTGTTAAGGTGTGAAACTTGATGTTTGTAATATGGCTGACGATATCTTTGCCAATGTTTACGGTAAACATTTCTAATTCGAATGAGATCAAGAACATAATAAGGCAACTTGCATGGTGAAGTATTTTTAGGAAATCATAGTTAAAACAATAAATCGGTGACTGAGTCTGGACATGGTATAAGCGGCGAGCGTCTTATGGCCGACGCTTAAATCGGTTATAGTGACAAGGACAAGACAAAAATAAATATAATCCTTGACAACATCAAATCTAGGAGTGGCCAGCTCTAGCAGAAAAGAGGTTGGAGCTTCTGTGCAAACGCTTCTTGATTGGTCTCGGCTTCAGATTCCACAAATCATTGTTTCTTTGCTTGGGACGTCAACATGGTGAGATGAGTTAACCTATTTTAACACGACTGGATGGCGCAGTTGGTAGAGTGCCTGCCCTCGGTTAGTGGGGTCCCCGGGTCGAGTCCCGTTGAAAGCAAAGTTGATACGCATCAATCTGGTTTTCAAATCTCGTCCAGTTACTATTTGCCGTTGGAATCAAATTAACGGCACTGTCACTGGAGTAGTCAATCAGTGGTATTAGTCTGACTAGGGGTATCACAAGGGCCAATATGGTCTAAGTGCACTAGCAACACTAAGTGCACTAGCAACACTTAGAACATATTGGCCTTTGTGATACCCATAGTCATCCCCCCTACCTAACCTAACCTAATTTAACATCTTTTAAAGAAGTAAACGCACTTTCAAACCCCAACTGGGAAATCGAGTCCCTTTCCTTGAACCTTGAGTGAAGTGGTGAAGTGTCCGGCTTTTTTTTTCATGTAATTTTGTTTTATTTGTATCCTTCTTTCTAGACAAAAATACTTAAAAACTAGCTTAACTAACTTAACAATTGCTCTTAATACTAACTCACTGACCCTAAGCGGGTACTCCAAGATGCTCAAATGTTTGTAGAAATGTGACTTTCGGCTTAATCTTCGTTTTTTTTTTGTTGGTCTTTAAAGACATTTTTTTTATTTTTCGTTTACCAAGAAAACTTATGAAAAACTTGGGCGAACTGAACATCTTAACCTACTACCTTGTACTAACTTACACCCCTATTCTGGCAAGCCTCAGTGATGTGTTTTAAGTCACAACTACCTCACAAGAGCAGGGTGAGTCACAAATTGTGAAGTTTTCGTATTCCGAGCAAAACTTCACAGCTTGTGAGCATCACAAGAACCGTCAAAATTGTGATGTTCTCATGAGCACATCACAAGGAAAAATAGCAACAAAAGAACTGTCACACACAAGGAAAAATTATTAATTATTATTTTTATATCCTTGTGTGTAGATTTGTGATCAAAATCTGAAGTTTCTGCATTTAAACGCGAAATTCCCTGGATCATGCCATGATTCCGGCATTTGGACAACATCGTCAGTCCGAATGCAGCTTATTCAAAGTCATAACAGCCGGCAGTTCAAGTTTCTTTTTGGTGATTCTGGATATCCATTAGAACCTTGGTTAATGACCGAAGTGGATAATCCTTCTTCGCAAAACGAGCTTGCATCCAATCAAGTTCAAATAAAAGCCAGGGATGTGATTGAACAAGCTTTTGGTGTTCTGAAATCTTGTCTCAGATGTCTGTTAAAGCATCGAGTATATATATTCATTATTAATAAATACTTACACATATTTCATTAATATACACAATATTACCTTGTTCGCTACGTTCTACCACTATTTTGCAGATATTACTTTTCCAAAATCAAGTATTAGTAGACCGCTCAGTAAGAAAAAAAAGCGCGGATATAATAATTGTCAATAAAAATCCATTTTTTGACATGGCAACGAATTCACCTCACCATGGTGACTATTCTTGTGTGTTTTCTTGTGAGGTTTTCGCCAGAATACCAAATAGCTGAAACCTCAGGCCAGTAAGTATTAAACAATAAAGTATGTCCTAAGGACAAAAAAAAAACAAAAACTTAATAATTTAGACGCCGAAAGGCAAATAGTCAGTTAGATTAGAATATTTTAGAGTACCCGCGAAGGGTCAGTAAGATAGAATTAAGAACATGAATTGTTAGATATTAAGATAGATTTTTATGTCATTTTTGTCTAGTAGTAAGTTATCCCGAAAATAAAAATGAAATAAAAAAAAAAAAAAAAAAAAACAAGAAAAAGAAGCAAAAAAAAAAGAAACCTCACAAGGTAGGCATCATAATTTTCGCCTCACTGACATTCGTGCATTGTGACCACATGATAACCATAATAGGGTGTTACTCTGATGTAAAACTTAAGACTATCTTAAATATGTCAGTAACAGTACGGACACGTGCTCCAGGGCGTTTGTGTTTTGTATATGCCAAACATTTATAATTTCTACGACGTGGTGCACCTTTTTTTGTTTTATTTATTTATTATTATATTTTTTTTTTTGGATTTGAGTTTTTTTTTTCTTAAGATCTACCTTAAAACCTATGTAAGCTGGCCACTATGGTCACCTACCTGATCATTAAGAAAAGCAAACGGTGGCAGAGACTGGTAAGTAACAGTTAAATTGCCGTTCTTTGGCAGACACTTTCCTATCTCGAGCGGGGATCGCTCTACTGAACCGAAGAACATCCTCGTGGGTGCGAGCGATATCCGGTTCATATTGGAGTCGCCTATCCACTGTTCGGCGTACGACATGAAAGATGACAGGACATCCTTGAGTATCCTGTATGAGGCCAATTGTGTCTAAATACAGAAATACTTCAGGTGGAACAAAGCCGTTGAATGGCAGATAATGCCATCGCCGACGAAGGCGTTCATCCCCCGTTCATATCGAAGACAGAACTCCAAGCGGTCTTCGAATCATTAAAGAAGAAAAAGTCTGTTGGAATCGACGGGATCTCCAACATTGTGCTAAGACACCTCCCCCTGGAAGTGGTTAATATGTACACAATCCTGTTTAACAATGCTCTGAATAATGCACATTATCCGGAACATTGGAAAACTGCGATTGTACAACCCATATCCAAGCGACGAAAAGATTCTTCGAATCCGTGCAACCTCCGGTCAATAAGTCTCCTTCCATCATAATCAAAAGAGGCTTGATCAACTGGACTGAGGACAAACATATTATTCCGGATAACCAATTCGGATTCAAAGCGGGGCATGACACTATTCATGCCGCGTCGAAACTGGTGTCGGATATCCAATGGAACAAGAGCCAGAAACAATGTACGGGTGCCTGCTTGAATGACCTGGAGAGGGCCTTCGACACCGTATGGTTAGAAGGACTTTTCTACAAGTTCAATCGACTAGGCATTAGCAAACCACCGCTGTACCTACTGTGTAACATGCTTACCGGCAGACGGTTCGTAGTCAAGAATGGTAACGTGACCTCGACAGGTATATTATATATAAGTATATATTATATATAAGTCTCCAACAGAGTGCCGTTAATTCGCCGATCCTGTTGAACATTTACTTGAGCGATCTGATAAGTTCTCTTCCTCACGTAATTGCGTACGCCGATGATTTGATCGTGTACAGATCAGGCAAAAAGATCGAAGAAATCACTACTCTCACGCAGGGTGACTTCGATTCATTCATGAGAAGTTGCGATGACTGGAAGTTGAGTATCAACTCCCGAAAGTCGGAAACCATTCTGTTCAGGACGCCGTTGTATAAGGCCTCGGCGGATACGAAAAAGAATTGGCGAAAATTCTCAATCGTTGGAAGACACGGGGAGCCACTGGCGCAAAAGACTGTAGTCAGATACCTGGGGATCTGGCTGGATCAGTATCTATATTTTAACAAACATGTAGATGCGGCTCTGGCCAGAGCCCGAGGCGCTTTTGCCCTTGCAAAGAGACTGTTTTACAACAGCCAACTCGATGCAAGGGTGAAGGTCATCTGCTACATGGCGCTCATCCGGCCAATGCTCACCTATGGCTGTCCCGTGTGGTTCAACGTGAGTGCAAGCTTGATGGAAGAGATTCGGTTGTTCGAGAGGGCTTGTCTTAGGGCTTGCCTTCGCCTTTATAGAACTCCAGAGTCCCAGTACATAAAATTCTATTCCAATGAGGTCTTATACAACAGGGCAAACCTGATAAGAGTGGACAATTTCATGTTGGAGTTGATTCGAGGTCATACTGCTAGAGCGATGAACTCGTCTAATAACTTAATCTCGGGGGCTTACTACCCCAATCCAGAATACCACGAAAAGGTACGCCACAGTGGCTTCGTTCCCCCAGAAGCTTTTCTCCATTTAGATAAGCACGGCCTGTTACAAGATATAAATGCGGTACCGCTCATCTACCACATCGCCAGATCAATTGTGGATGGGCGACTCAACCACGACCGTTCTGTCGCACAACGAGCTGAGGAGGGTCTCCTCCGGTTCAGTACGGCGGTATCCAGCCGAGACATTCGGGATGTTGCTAGGCAGCACCAAAATTTCTGGTGGCTGGAGACCGAGGGAACTCCAGCGTCGAACCCTTTAGACCCGGGGTAGAAAGGGTAGTGCGTTCCCCCTTATGGGGCGCAGTCGGTCTCTGTCTTGCAGCGGATTAGATGGAAATTATCAGCCGCAACCTATGGCGGACTTATATATCTTAGGGTAGTTTTAAGGTAGTTTTTTAAGTTGTATATATGTGAAAAAAAAAAAATAAAATAAAAAAAAGTAGCAAGAATGTATATGTGTATACATGACGATACCTGTATGCATTGTATATATTAAGGATGTATGAGTATACACATGTGTATAGGGGTATAGACAGGTGTATATGCATACATACGTAGGTTAGCTTAAGTTAGCTTGTACGTTTTATTTTAAGGTAGAATGTAAGGTAGTTTGTAAGTTTTTATAAAAACCGTTCAGTCATTAAGTTTTCAAAATTTTTCTTAATAGTAAGTTGTTCTTTTTAAATTCTCATTTATATTTGACTCCGTAAGATTAGGTCGAAAGACATAGAATAAGGTTAAGTTTAGCTTAGAGTGCCCGCCTAGGGCCAGTGAGTTAGAAGTAGTAACAATGTACGTACAACTAGTTTTAAGCATTTTTGTCTAGTATATAAGTTGTTATGAATTCCACAATAAAAATGAATTAAAATGATAAAATGAATGACAAAGCCGTTGAAGCGTACTCTTTCATGGTACATACTATATAAGCCCAAAGATCAGATTTGTGGAAGAAGTTATAGCTTGTGCAATGTGCCTTCTGGGTAACTTAATAATAAAATTATCAATCCTATTCAAGTTTGCCTCGTTGTACAGGAGCTCGGTAGGATAGAACTTCTTGCACTCCGACTCGGGTGTGCGATACAACCGGAGACAGGTCCGAAGACATTGTCTCTCGAACAACCTCATCTTTTCCATCTGCGAAGGACTCACGTTGAACCACAGGGGACAACCTTACGCCATAATTGGCCGGATGAGGGACATGAAGCAAATTATCTTCACCCTGGTATCAAAAAATCTTGCCAAAGCAAAGGCCTTTTGCCCGAGCTATATCTATATGATTGTCAAAATACAGATATTGATCCAACCAAATGCCAAAATACCTTACTACACTTTTCACAACCAAAGCCCGTCCCTGCGGGTCAAATATGCCGAACTTACGCCAGTTTATGTGTGTATCCCAAGATGCCGTGTATAATGGGGTCCTGAAAAGGATTGTTTCACACTTCTGGAAGAAGAAGACAACCAACTTCCAGTTATCGCAAAATCGCTGGATTTTTTCGAAGTCACATTGCAACAAATTATTAATCACTTCGACCTTCGGACCTGATCTGTACGCTACTAGATCGTCGGCGAAAGCAATTAAGTCCGGCATGGATCCTACAAGATCTGCAGTGAATATTGAAAACAATATCTGCTGCCCCCAGTTGCAGACCAATGATGTCAAAGACCGTGGTAGAAGTTACATCACCACTTTCCACGACATAATTTCTACCTTTAATCATGTCATAGATCATGTATAGCAAGGATTTACTTATACCGAGCCTGACCAGCTTGAGGAAGAGACCCTCACACCAAACGGTGTCGAACGCTTTCTTCAAGTCAATCAGGCAGGCAGACCCGTGCTTTGTTTTTTGCCTTTATTCCGCTGAATGTCGGATACCAGTTTGGACGCGGCATGTATGGTTTCATGCCCCGCCCTGATTTTATTTTCCTCAACCCATTGTTTCAGGACTCGAATGACTACCTTTTCAACCGGACTACCTTCACTACCGGAGATTTGTCGGGATGGATTTGTCTTTGTCCCGTTTAGGGATCTGTAGCACTACAGCTGTTTTCCATTGCGTGGGGTAATATGCATTACTCAGCGCATTGTTGAACAGTGTTGTGCATATCCGCACTGTTTAGAAAGGGAGATGACGAAGGACAATGTTCATCGATTCCCAATTATTTTTCTTCAGCGAGTTAAGGATGTCCTTCTTGAGAAATCAAGATGTGATGTCCATCTTTGGCGATGGCAGTATGTGTCATATCGTCGGATTCTCTTATCGCCATTGACTTAATTCGTTACGAAGATTAGTGTGGTTCAGAAGGGCTTCGTTCTTCAGGTCGTGGTTCGGCGTACTTACTTCGTTGACCGGGTACACTCGCTGGAATAGCTTTCACCTTCTCCTGGGGATCTTCAACCACGAAGAAGTCATTGTCTAGCACTGCCCTAGTTGGATCTATGCCAATTGAAGTCGGTAAGTGTTCGTTATTTGTCGTCGTCGATCCTTCCTCCGAAATATTTTATCTTCTTGCGGGGACATACCCGGGTTTTTAGATTGTACAGCCCGGATTTTGTTGCCCCAGTGCAAGCTTATAGCTAAGCTTTAATTTATTAAGTGTCCGGTGTCGGTAACCTAGCAGAGATTGACAGCGTCGTCGTTGTCCTTTAGAGAAAATAGATCTCCGTCTACCAACTTTATACCTGGCCTCGAAAGAGCCCCTTTAGACCTGAGATCTAAATATATCGGAGAAACTCCAATCCGGGTGCTGACCTGGAAGCTCACGCTTACTTGGAACTCCGAATGCCGACGTTGGGCGATCAGTTGATCAACTCCTTCGCCGCCATCCATAAAGAGAGATTAAGTCTTGTACAGACTCCCCCTCTATCGTTTGAGCTCTGAATGACGACCCACGGGCCTTCTTCCCCCCATCTTCTGTCGAAGCTGGTAGGCTCCCGGAAGATCATTAGGGGTTCGTTGACAGGGTAAAAGTGCCCGCACGAAACGACTTATCAACGCTTTGAAATCCA
The DNA here is from genome assembly GCA_964034865.1 of Eristalis intricaria. NCBI lineage: Eukaryota > Metazoa > Arthropoda > Insecta > Diptera > Syrphidae > Eristalis > Eristalis intricaria. The sequence goes on along the minus strand of OZ035873.1, from coordinate 108,142,082 downwards.
AGAACCAAGTGTTAACTAACTAACTCCCACGACTGACACCTGATTAAAACGACCAACCAGTGCCCCAGCTCAATTAAAAAAGATCGACGCAATTCACCAGCTGATACTTCAATCGTATTGCTTGGCAAAGCAAATTGAAAGCGATCTAAAGTCTAAACCCATCAAGCATCAACCACAGCTGCAACGCCATTAAGTGCAAACAATCGAGTAGAAAGGAGCATTAAGATCTCAAACGCATTGCCCATGAACACGTCACGATGTCGAAGTCCTCCACGATCATGAGCGGCCACTCGATCCAATTTGATACGGTCAGTCAAGATCGATAGCCTGTCATTACCGCACACAATCAAAGTACCGAGCACCAAGCACCAAGCGAGCAAGCACCATTCAAGCCCCATTTTCAGTCTAGCTACCGAAATAATTTGATTCCCCTCAAATGACCGCCATTACGAGGCCCCATCCACCACGGCCATTAGCAAATAAGTGAACAATTTTAATTTCCAAAAGCAAATTAAACCGATTACCAAACTAAACAACCGAAATGCAATCACCGCTGCAACGCCGCAGAGTGCCGCAACGGCCAGCCAATTATTGCCTTGATTTGGGGTTTATCTCTCGTTTTACGGTTTCTCTGCTCGCAATGCGGCAACGGGCGAGAGAGAGAGAGAGAGGGAGTGAGAGAGAGGAAATCCCCATCATCAGCACCAACACCATGAACGTCGCAACTCGCAATCGGCCATCAGGACGTAACGCAACCGTCGACGAGGTGAGAAAATCACTTGAACCGAGAAACGATCTCGCACCGCTGCCGCAGAGACCGCAGAGACCGACAAATTTTCCGAGACTCTCTGTTTCCACTTCAGCAAACATCGATCACCTCTGGAATTAATGATTGGAGGCCAGGCCACTGTTGGGGATGATGCGCGCCTAGCCGTTCCCATCAAACACACGCTATGCTCGGCGGCGGCAGTGGTCCACTGCTGTGACTGTGTACCTGGACCACGGAGGATCTGGAGAGGAAAAAGAAAGCCGAACGGACAGACAGACTGGTGCTCCGGATGGTGGGTCTTGGGTGTCTGGACTGTCGGCCAAGGTATTTTCGTTTCTGATGTCGATGAACGTAATTGGATGGCAGTGTGCTCGGGAGATCGGCGAAGCAGCGGTTCGCTTTGAGAGCTTCGAGAGGTGCCACGAAATAGCAGGGTGCCTAAAATAGCCAATTATGTGCAGATCAATTTGGGGAATAATAACAAAGTGATACAAAGGCGTTCACACATTGATTTGAGGCAAATTACCGTGTGTTGTCGGCGGATAGTTGCGGATGCGGACCGTAGGGACGAGCTGAGAGCTGAGGTATCCAATTTTGTAATTGAGCTGCGAGCCTCGGATAGCTGCAGATACGGTAGCTGGGAAGGAATAGCAAAGCAGTTGCACGTAGGCTTCGAATGGGGCAGGATGTGGATGTGGCCTGGACTTATCAGAGACTGTGGGGGGATTTGCTAGGCTCTGGGGTAGAAAGTTGCGGAACTGGACATGACTTTGTCGGTTCTTCTGGTGGGTTCAGACCTTTTGAAGGACAGTCATTGCAAAAGAAGACCACATATTGTGTTCGGAAAGATTCCAAACCAACTCTCTCCCCCCAATTATCATCATTAGCACTTACTTAACGACTTTCACGCGAAACACTTAAAATAGGGTCTTAGATTGGGAGGCTGTACAAGCTTGGCATCGAATTGAGTTTGTTGAGCTTTTCAATCCAAAGGTAAACTTCACAGAAATAAGTGATGGCATTGATTTCCTTGTTAGGAAAGGTCAAAGAAATCCAAGAAATACTAGTCCCCAGCCACAAGTCAACTCCACGTGTTGAAATCTGAGAGCCGATCACTTTCGATCAAGGATAGGGTAACCACCCCCGTGGGACGTCGTTGGCGGCTGCAGACGAGAGAGGAAGGAGAGTGAGTCTGTACCAGAGCTCATCTCCTTTTATGGATGGCGGTGGAGGAGCTGGCAAACTGTCTGGCCAACGGCGGCATCCGAAACTCCGGTCAGAAGGACCTTGTACAGATGCGCAGTCCTTCTAGAGCTACTTCAACATCATCGGAGCACAGGTCTAGAAGGTTCTTTCAAGGCCAGGTCGGGACCTTGGAATTGAGATGGCAGCGGAATGCCCTTATAGTTTTAGGAACGGCGACACCGGATAAACCCCGACCCTCCGCCCTAGGGCTTAAGAATAGGGTCTGGCCTCCCAGTTGAAGATTGTGTGTGACGTTAACTCCCTCATCATGTAAAAAACTGTGTGGTTCACGATACAAGGATTTTCGGTTCTGCACGTGGAATGTTAGGTCCCTTACCCATCCCACGTGCAGCCGAAGAACTCGCGGAGGCCCTGGACTGCTACAAACCAGACATTACCGCAATCCAGGATGTGCGGTGGAATGAGCCGGGCAAAAAGAGGATGAGAAACTGCGACATCTACTACGGCGATTGCAGCAGAGAGAGAAAAGCTCTGAGGGCGGTCTTTGGTCCTGTTTGCGTTGACGGTTTTTGGAGGATCTGTACTGCTACATGAGTTTAGTTAGGCGTCTCGGATCCAACGCCGAAGATGGCTAGGCCATGTAGAGCGTATGTACAACTCAACTCCGGCCCGAAGAGTCTTCGACTCCGACTCCTTGGGACAAAGTAACAGAGGAAGCCCGCACCCAGGTGGAGAAGGACCTCAACCACCTTGGCGTGCGACACTGGAGACAGTTAGCCAGAGACCGTGCTGCAGAGGCTTGTTGTTTGAGGTCCAGGTCCACCCCGGACTGTAGCGCCAAATAACGAAAAAGATTATATAGACCAGTGATAACAGTGATTTAAGGCAAGAAAAAATGATCAATAATCTAGAAGAGAGTGAAGAGAAAATGCATCACCAAGCCAAGAAAGTTCTAGACTTCGGTGGTCAACGAATATGTTCAGCAAATGAGTATGAAGGAACTAGTTATCAGATTCATGCCAATGAGGTGCAAATCGCCGACCTACGATGGAACAACTGCCTCGAATACCTTCAAGTCCGTCAGACATGTTCATTTTTAGTGCGATTCGAATATCTTTCGCCATGGTACATCTAACTGAAGATAAAAACGCAGCAGCATTGAGGGTATCGTTCTGCAGATGTGCCACAGCTAATTCCAAAGCATCTCCAGAAGGACTACAAGGCAATCGGGAGCTTGCTACATCACAAGTATTGAAGTGAACATCGTAACCAAACATTTTCGGCGGAGAAGCGGTTGACAAATACGCGCAAGTCGTATGACTTTGCTTTCACTGGGATTCGAACCGGGGACCCCCTAACCGGGGGGAGGCACTCAACCAATTCCGCCATCCAGTCATAAAGTATGTAACGGAGAGGACAAAGAACACTTCCTTGCGGTACTCCAGCTTGTATGGATTTAAATAGAGAGCCTTGCTAACCCTGTTTCACACGGAAGATTCAAAGCAGATAGTTGATAGAATTAAATCAAGTTTCTCGGGACGAATTGTGGAAGGTTCTGTTTGTTGCCAAACCTTGTCCTGCGGCCAGCAAAATATACAGCTGACCAGACGCACTTTTGTTCAAACGATTTTTCTATTTCATCAATTATTCGATGTAATTGGTCAATAATCGAATGCTTTCTTCTAAAACCGAATTGTTGATTTTTGATTAGGAATTAGTTGTCATTCATCCACAACCAGGCTTAAACGTCGAAGTAATATTCTTTTTCTCCCGGACCCGGATTCTTCTTCTTTATTGGGCGCTACAGTCCGGGGTGGACCTGGGCCTCAACCAACAAGCCTCTCCAACTAGCACGGTCTCTGGCTAGCTGTCTCCAGTGTCGCACGTCAAGTTGGTTGAGGTCCTTCTCCACCTGGGTGCGCCACCTTAAATGCGGGCTTCCTCTGTTACTTTGTCCCAAGGAGTCGGAGTCGAAGACTCTTCGGGCCGGAGTTGAGTTGTACATACGCTCTACATGGCCTAGCCATCTTAGGCGTTGGATACGAAGGCGCCTGACAAGACTCATGTCGCTGTACAGCCCGTACAGTTCGTGGTTGAATCTTCTCCTCCAGAAACCGTCAACGCAAACAGGACCAAAGATCGCACGCAGAGCTTTTCTCTCGAAGAGACCAAGGACTTCCTCATCCGCTTTTGAGATTGTCCACGCCTCCGCGCTGTACAACAGGACTGGGATGATCAAGGTCTTGTATGAAGCCAGCTTCGTCCTTCGAGAGATTGCTCTACTACTCAATTGCCTCTTGAGCCCAAAGAAACAGCGGTTGAGAAGGGTTACTCTGCGTTTGATCTCGGTACTGATGTTGTTTGTACTATTTACTGCGGAGCCGAGGTAGAGGTAGGTAGCTACCCATTCTGACGCTCTGTCCAAGAGGTCGACGTTGTGCGTCCTTTCTTGATGACAGCATATAATTCGTTTTACCCTCATTCACCGCTAGACCCCGGACCTGGATTGGGTGCCACTATTATTTCAGCCACTTTCCACTGACTTCGGACATCTTTTAATCCAAAGGCAACATTCATAATACTTGCAAGGTTGAGGATTTACACCAAACGTTGCTGGAAGTGCACTATAAACATTGATCACAAGATGCAGCTTTCCTTAACAGAGGTGAATAATTTGGAGACATTGTTGAGGTTTGATTCTTTTCATGATGGTTTGTCAAACACGAGTGATCTGTAACAAAAAAGACAGCAAGTCCAACTGAATCAGGCGGCGTTTTAAAATATTGCGATTCTTCAAATATTCTCAAATTCTATTATAAAAGCGCTGCTAAGCGGACAAAGAAAATCATTCCCAACCTTCCCTGAGTTACTGGCAGCCATCACAGTACAATCAGATGTAATTATGTGCACCAACCCTTTCTGCAAAAACAAGGTATCTCCTTCCCTTGCCTCCTCTAACTCAAATGGAGAGCTTTTAGCTCGACTGCCCAAGTCGTAAACAAAGGAATGAACGAAGACTCCTGTCCACGTCATTAGGCATTCTGCCTTCAAGTCACTGCTCAGGATAAACAAGAGTTGTTTCTCCTAAATGGCCCGCAAATAACCGCTTTGATTGCCTGTAATTGAATCGCAATCTCCCACCCACCTCCCGTTCCTTAAATTACATGTTTGTTATCCTTGTTCAATATTGAATATCCCAGGTGGACGTATGCGCACCCCCCACCTCTCAGACCCCGACTGCACATAATTGGACTTGCAATTGCCTCAGTCAGGACAGGACGAACTCCTTGGAAAATCAATAGGAAAATCTCTTCAAAGCCACTCTCGGGAATGGACGGGCCCCTGGCGGGTGGTCCGCGGCAATCCTTTTCCCGGCGCACAATTTCAAGTCAAACAAAATGAAAAACTGTTTACATAATTAATTCGCCAGCAAAGGAACAGTCGCAATGTGGAAGGACGACCTGAGGCTTGGCTGGCGCTGCCGGGAACCGCCGATCCTTCCCGCCACACTCCCTCCCTGGCCCTCCACCCCCGTCTTAGGCTCGAATTTCTAAGCATATTCAAAGGCTGAGGGCGGAGTAAGCGTGAATACATTTGCATACCGTGCTGGGGTAGGGGACCGGATTAAGTGCTTTGTTGCATGTCCTCTTGGCATTTTCATAGACACGAGGGTGAAGCCAGCGACAGCGGCAACAGCGAAGTCGGGTAAGTGTTGTAATAAATTATCCTTGCATTATGTAGCCTTATGAGAGATACATATGCCCCATGACCCGGGTACTAAGCATCAATTTAAACAACTTGTCAGAGCGCCACTTTTGAGGCGATGATTAACGCGCGCACGCGCACTCTCCCGCGACAGCCCCGCGTGCGGGCCATTGTGAAACACCAGCCGGGAAGCAGGCGCGAGTCGGGGAGGATTTGAGTTCGAGGATTAATTGCGAGGAGGCACTGAACGAAATACTCAAACAAAATGCGATATTGTAATTTTAAGCGTTATCCTGTTTATTTGTGGTCCGGTGTGGATTACACAAGGCTCACGTGGTCGTGGGGTGGGTGTTGGCCGAATCGTTTTTCTTTAATATTAGAAAATTATTTGATAGCCGCACGCGATGGCACGGCGCGGCGCACTTGGGTGGTGCAGACCGAAGGTGGACTTTGGAGAAGTATTCACTTCCTGCGGGATATTTGATCCTTGGAGATACTCAAACAATAAACAATGTAAATTCGGGGCGATTAGCGGCGAAGCGGATTTTGGAACGAGGACTCATAATTGTAGTAGAGGTGCACAGTAGGTCGTTGCTCTGGGTCAAAGAGAGATGTGAGCTGCGGGTGTGACATGAGGTATCCACTGAGCTTTGGATAGGCTTGAGGATGGAGGGTGGAACACTTTTCTCAGTGGCAGGCAATGAACTCACCACGACAAGACATTGATTCAGGTCCAAGTCTTGTACGCTTACAATAACGAAAGTGGATAAGGACTATATGGGCCCTTCTGGGGAACAGTCCTGTGGGCGTACTTAAAGGACAATTGTAGGAGACAGTGAATTCATGAATTCAGGCACGATCTACAGAGAGTCGGCATCGGACAACGAGTCGTCAAGCTTAATCCATTTGGAATCAGTAATATGTCAATCTCCATTACCGAAAGATACACCGATATGGATGGAATAAGTTATTGACATTTGGAGCGCTGTACTCCGCAAGAGCGTGCAATAATTTCGATGCTTTTTAACCAATAATCGGTCGGTAGTGTGCGCAGAGTGAATTTTCTACGTCAATTTCCTAATCGTGTCGCGCCAACTGGGCGTAAATTCCGCCGCTGAGCTACTCGACTTGAACAGAATGGAACCACAGGAGAGCATGCAGATGGTGGCCGCCACCCGAGCTGGTCACTGGGCCGAGAATATCGTGGCTAAACCAATTCGTTACAACGGGCACAAATGTGTATCGTCTTCCCAAATAAAGATTCCCATCACTCAAAAGATTTAATAAAACGGTAATTCAAAAACAAAATTGGATGATCAATGTATAATGATTTTTGAAGCCGTTTTGATTGTTTATACAAACGGTGAGCGCGGCTGCAGCTGTGTGTGGTGTTTGTTGGAAAAAATATTTAAGTGTTGTTGTGTGAGTCGCAGTGGCGTATTGGGTAAGTGCGTCGACTCCTACGCAGAGGGTGCCAGGTTCGATACCCGAATTTACCAACTTTCAGAATTCACGGCTTCACCTATTTGTAGTCACTGACAATGCTCAAAGAGTATTCCTGTCTAGAAAAAGCTTCTCAAATTCGCCGTTCGGCGTCAGCGTTAAACTGTAGGTCCCTTCCACTCGTGAGAGAAGAATAGCACGCACAACACGAGTGGTTGCTGAGAAGCTAGGCCCAGGTCCACCTCGGACAGTCGCGCCACCCATATTATTATTATTATTGTGCGAGTGAGATGAGGTGCGAAGTTGAAATGTGTTTTTTCATCTCATCCGCATTAAAAATATCGCGGGATCCCTTCAACAACGCTTTGTGGATTCACATACGCAGCTTCCCCAGATATCGCTTAGTACGAGATTTTTCGTTTTAAGATAAGTCGTATCAAGCCAGATGCAGACATACATTTTTACAAATGATCTCCGTCGCAAAATCCTTGATCTATATGGATGAGCAGTAGAGATGCCTTTTACATTGGCTGCTACGAAACCTTCGTTTTTGTCAACTGAACACTAGATTTGCCAACAAATTTGCATACCTATCTATACGAAAGGCAGTCAATTTGACTGTATATGGCAAGTTCTATTCATTTATATTATTGTGCCTTATCGTTTGAGAGAATTGATGAGAAATATTAAAAATGGTTCTAATACGAAGAGGGGGTTTTTTTTCCAATGAGCGAAGGTGTCATTCACCAAATCCTTACATTACGGCAGATCCTGGAAAAAAACCCACGAAATGCAGATCGACACCCACCACCTTTTTGTCGATTTCAAGGCCGCATATGACAGCGCGCATAGGGACGAGCTATACAACGCCATGTCTAGTTTTGACATTCCTGCCAAACTCGTCAGGTTGTGCAGGATGACGATGGAGAACTCTCGCTGCTCCATTAAAGGTCGGTAACGAACTCACCGAGACCTTCAATGTCAAAGAGGGTTTTAGACAAGGCGACGTGCTGTCATGTGTTTAACATCATCCTCGAGAAGATCGTGCAAGACTCACACGGCAACTCTAGAGGCACGATCTTCCAGAAGTCCGTACAACTGCTGGCATACGCGGCTGACATTGACGTGATTGGCAGAACACAGCGAGCCGTCAATGAAGCGTTTGCTGGTATTGAAGCGGAGGCGGCCAAAATGGGTTTAGCGGTGAACGAGGGCAAAACGAAGTAAAGGCTGTCATCGAAAAAGGACACACAAGCGTCACCATAGGCAGCTATAACTTCGAGGTAGTGAAGGACTTCGTCTACCTCGACGCGCAAGTGAACAGTACGAACAACACCAGTACCGAGATTAAACGCAGAATTACTTTTGCCAATCGCTGTTTCTTTGGGCTCAAGAGGCAATTGAGTAGTAGAGTCCTCTCTCGAAGGACCAAGCTAACATAATATAACAACTTGATCATATCCTGCTCTATGGTGCGGAGGCATGGACAATCTCAAAAGCGGATGAAGAAGCACTTGGTCTTTTCGAGAGAAAAGTTCTGCGTTCAATCTTTGGTCCTGTCTGCGTTGATGGTTATTGGAGAAGAAGATTCAACCACGAACTGTACGGGCTGTACAGCGACATAAGTCTAGTCAGGCGTCTACGGATTCAATGTCTAAGATGGCTGGGCCATGTAGAGCGCATGGACAACACTGGCAAAGCCCGGAGAGTCTTCGACTCCGAACCAGTCGGACGCCCACGGAACCGATGGCGCACGCAGGTGGAGAAGGACCTCAATCAACTTGGTGTGCGCAGTTGGAGACAGTTGGCTAAAGATCGTGTCGACTGGAGAGGCTTACTGGTTGTGGGCCAGGTCCACCCCGGACTGTAGCGCCCCCAGAAGAAAAAGAAGAAGAAGGTGTGAGGGGCAAGGCCCCCCGCATTGATAACATTGAAATTAAAAATTTAGCGGTTTTATATTTCGGTTATTTATGAAAATATACCCAAAAAAATATGAAATTATGCCCCAAAAAAATGAATTTATACCCCAGAGCAAATTAAGTTATGCTCAAAAAAATTGGGGCCTAACTTCATTTTCAGTTTTGGGCATAAATTCGTACCGTCATAAAAAATAAAAATATATAAATTCATCAATTGTAATTTAGTTTTATTCAAAATGATCATTTTGTTACATGCTTTACAAATACTTACCTTTTTTTTCCACGCATTTTCCGCACAACTATTTCTTACAGACGTTACAGTTTGTAGTTGTCTTGTTGTTATTACAAAGTCATATTTGGCACCATTTACGTACTGGCCGGGGATTCTGGGTTGCTGGACGGTGAATTTCCCTTGACCTTGGCTTGATGACGGATATTCAGATGTGAGCTCTTCAGCTAATCGAAACAAAAAGTCTTTCCTAGAAATATTCTTTCCTGTTAGACTTTTATACAAAATCCAGGAATTGATTCCGGCTAAATCTAAAATGTTGAAAAATACTTGAAGTGGCCACCTTCTGGACCCTGATCTTAGACTTTTTGCCATTTGATCAGTTACATCAACACCGAATTTGGTTTTATTATAAAAAGATATAGTTTCAGGCAGTTTCTTGGAACAGGCATCAATTTTGACGCCTTTGTGTTTAGTTCTCAATAAAAGAACCTATTTGTTAGGCATACTCTTATAAACAGTAAGTGTGCATTGATTGTTGTTTCATATAGAAGCGTTGAAAAACGTTCCATCATACCATCTTTTTTGGAAGCTTCCGTTTGTTGTAACGGTGTGTACCAACCAATGCAGAATTTTTAGCTAATAATTTTGAAGCCAGGGGGAGACTGGTAAAAATAGCTGCGTTTTTTTGCAAGCGTATATACGCTTAAATTTCGATTTGCATGTAAAATACACTAACAACGAGTCCTATATCCGCTTAAGTTACTCATCATATCTATCGCCGCTTAAGGAATAAGCGCGGATAAAAACAATGCTCCCAATCATTAATTTCTGTGTGTTCATCCCTGAATTCATTCATTCATTGTTTAGGTTGCTGTATGTGGCTTACACCTGCAGCTGTGGTTGATGTATTAGATCATTTTTCAATTTTTGGCATCCATAAGTATGCAATTTTTGGTATATCCAGAGTCTCTGCTATACATTCCGTTTATGTTTTGTAATCGATTCTTTTCATTTGATAAATTTTTTTTTATTTTATAATTATTAAGTGTTTTTGCTTTTAAAGTGATGGTCACGTACGTGGTTTAAAGTACACAGTCACAAAACGAAGATTGTGACCATCAAAGATCAACCATCACCTTCCAAGACTACCCCCCTGACTGCTTAGCAAATGTCATAAATGTCGTCGGTGCTGCCAAGGTTTTATGATGAATCATTAAGCGCCAATGATCGTTTTTTTGTGCACTTCAAAATTAGGCGTATATACGCTTGCAAAAAAAACACAGCTAATATTGTCGGTTGTCACACACTTTCCTTTCATGACAAAAAAATTAATGACATAAGGTTCTAGTAGTTTTGTTACAACAAATTCACTGAGAGAGGATAAGATACTTCGTTTCAACATCAGAAGCCAGCCAGAATTTTATCCCAAAAATTGTCTGGTTTGTTTGGCATAATTTGGGTAAAGCGACATCTAGCCTTCGTTGGAAACAGTTGCTCATTTTTTTCATTTTTATTTTTAATTCATTACATACTTAGGTACTAGACAAAAATGCTTAAAACTAGTTAGACGAACATTATGCAAAATATAACTTAATGGCCCTCGGCGGGCACTCTAAGCTAAGCTTAACCTTATACAATGTCTTTCGACCTAGACTAACAACCTTTCTATTTACGCTAAACATAGATAAATAAAATTAAAATAACTTAAACTACCTTATGCTAAAATTAAATACATATATATATGGATATATGATAACATATGCACGTATATATAATGCACTTAATTAATATATATATACATATGCATACACATAAGTACATACAAGTGTACACATGTGTATACCAAAAAATTTTTTTTTTCATTTTTTTTTTTTGTACAACTTATGGCAACCTTAAAACTACCCTAATATGTGTAAGTCGGCCAAGGGATGCAGCAGATAGACCTACTTCGAATCCACTGCAAGACGGAGACCGACTATTCCCCCATTCGGGGATACGCACTACCCTTTTTACCCCGGGTCTAAAGGGTTCGACGCTGGAGTTCTTTCGCTCCCCAGCCACCAGAACTTTCGATGTTGCATAGCAACATCCCATTTATCCCGTCTTGAGACCACCGTACTGAAACGGAGGAGATCCTCCTCAGCTCGTTGTGCGACGGAGCGGTCGTGGTTGAGTCGCCCATCCACAGTTGATCTGGCGATGTGGTAGATGAGCGGTACCGCATTAATATCTTGTATCAGTCCATTTTTGTCTAGGTGCAGAAAAGCTTCTGGGGGAATGAAGCCACTAGAACGTACCCTTTCGTGGTATTCTGGATTGGGGTAGTAAGCCCCCGAGATCAAGTTGTTGACCGAGTTCATCGCTCTGGCAGTATGACCTCGAATCAACTTCAACAGGAAATTGTCCACTCTTATCAGGTTTGCCCTCTTGTATAAGACCTCATTGGAATAGAATTTTATGTACTGGGACTCTGGAGTTCGGTAAAGGCGAAGGCAAGCCCTAAGACAAGCCCTCTCGAACAACCGAATCTTTTCCATTAAGCTTGCACTCACGTTGAACCACACGGGACAGCCATAGGTGAGCATTGGCCGGATGAGCGCCATGTAGCAGATGACCTTCACCCTTGCATCGAGTTGGCTGTTGTAAGGGCAAAAGCGCCTCGGGCTCTGGACAGAGCAGCATCTACATGTTTGTTAAAATATAAATACTGATCTAGCCAGATCCCGAGGTATCTCACTACAGTCCTTTGCGCCAGTGGTTGCCCTTATCGTCCGACGATTGAGAACTTTCGCCAATTCTTTTTCGTATCCGCCGAGGCCTTATACAACGGCGTCCTGAACAGAATGGTTTCCGACTTTCGGGAGTTGATACTCAACTTCCAGTCATCGCAACTTCTCATGAATGAATCGAAGTCACCCTGCGTGAGAGTAGTGATTTCCTCGATCTTTTTGCCTGATCTGTACACGATCAAGTCATCGGCATACGCAATTACGTGAGGAAGAGAACTTATCAGATCGCTCAAGTAAATGTTGAACAGGATCGGAGAATTGACGGCACCCTGTTGGAGACCATTTTTAACTTGGAATATACCTGTCGAGGTCACGTTGCCATTCTTGACTACGAACCGTCTACCGGTAAGCATGTTACACAGTAGGTACAGCAGTGGTTTGCTTATACCATACGGTGTCAAAGGCCTTCTCCAGGTCAATCAAGCAGGCACCCGTACATTGTTTCTGGCTCTTGTTCCATTGGATATCCGACACCAGTTTCGACGCAGCATGAATAGTGTCATGCCCCGCTTTGAAACCGAATTGGTTATCCGGAATTATATTTTTGTCCTTAGTCCAGTTGATCAGAGTTCTATTGATCACCTTCTCGAATACCTTGCTGATATTCGGAAGGAGACTTATTGACCGGAGGTTGCAAGGATTCGAAGAATCTTTTCGTCGCTTGGATATGGGTTGTACAATCGCAGTTTTCCAATGTTCCGGATAATGTGCATTATTCAGAGCATTGTTAAACAGGATTGTGTACATATTAACCACTTCCAGGGGGAGGTGTCTTAGCACAATGTTGGAGATCCCGTCGATTCCAACAGACTTTTTCTTCTTTAATGATTCGAAGACCGCTTGGAGTTCTGTCTTCGATATGAACGGGAAACAGTTGCTCATCTACTGTGATAAATGCTCCTGGCTTGAAAGAGGTTTGACTGTTATCGATAAATTTATCCCAAACAGTTGAGACCAGCGCAAATATATCCGTTTGCAAGCGTTGACTCCTCTCATTTCTTTTATCAAAGCGAATAAAACGTTTTTTTTTACCAGGGATGTGCAAACATTTTTGCTCACGCATCATTTTTCAAATAAGGGGAATTCCTAAAAGTGAAGATTATAAAGCATTTGCACATAAAACCACAAAAACGTGTACCAGGTCAAAATAACTGGTTTCGGAATAGGTACCAAAACCAAAAAATATTTTTTTTTCTTATGAACACAAAATCAAATTAACTTATCAAATTGTTTGTATTTAATTGTAATTATAAAAGTCATATAATAGTTTCGAAATAAAAATACATAATATTTATGAACTAAAAGGTGAAACCAGTCATTTCGACTGGTATGGTAAATCTAGTGTTAATGGAATCGTCCACTTGAGAGGACCAAAATCAAACTCGCCAGCACATTTTGTCCTCTTCAGGGAATCATCCACTCGAGAGAGTGTACATTAAGAGGGAGAATAATAATAAAATGTATAGGTGATGCAATAAAATAAAATATTCACGTATTATAACAAAATATTTACGCGAAGGTTTTTAATTTTTATGCAATATCTTATACAATCGAACTGCGATAATTCGAACGACGCTGGTCTTAAAGTTGCTAAGGAAAAATGCGAATTTTTCAAAACTTCAATTAATTACCTTGGACACATTATTGACAAAAATGGCCTGCACAAAGACGACAATAAGGTTGAAGCCATCATAAAGTGGTCTCCACCTAATAATTCAGTAGAGATACAATTACTTTTAGGAATAGTAAACTTCTACAGGCAACTTATGCCAAATATGGCAACAGTAGCTGAACCATTATACGAACTATAACCCGATATATTGAATGGGGACACAAACAGTAAAAGGCATTTGATGAGGTGAAATCAAAACTGTCGGCAAAGGTTTGTTTGGCGCATTTTGATCATTACTTAGAATTAAAATTAATAGTTGATGCGAGTCCTGTTAGTTTAGGAGCGGCTCTTGTGCAAGTTTGTGAAAATAAAATTGATGAGATGAAATACTCTCACACAGAAAGAGAAGCGTTGACAATCGTTTTTGGCGTAAACAAATTTCACCAATACCTCTTTGATAACAGATTCACTCTAGTGACTGATAACAAACCTTTAGTGTTCGGAGAGAAAAGGGGCATTCCTGCAAGCAGGCTACAAAGATACGCATTATTTTTATCAGGATACACATATAAAGTTGAGTACATTAATTCAATTCAAAGACCAACGTAGCTGACTATTTTTCTCGCGCCTTCGATAATCTGGCTCCTGATGATTTTCAAGGTCAGGGCTTCTGGGCACAAAACGCTTATGTAAATTACTGTGTAGTGTGTGTCTGCCTTTTAAACACTGTCCTCCGAAGTGTCCCTTAAACTTTGTTCGGATTCATTTAAGAGTTATCGAAGTTAAATTACATGTAAATTTCAGTCTTGGCGCTATTGCGACCCACTTTCATTCGAGTTATCGAAGTTCAACTGGATATATGTATATTATGCAAAATATCTCTAATCTCTCGGATTTTTTCACAATGATTTAAAACTAGCAATCGCAGTCTGCAGTCGACTTATACTGCATAAGGAAATCGACGCTTTTATTTTAGTCTCGCAATTTATTTTTATTTCACTAAGGTGTTCTTCTCTATTTTTTCAAACATTGTACAATGTTCAGCAGCAACACAAGTTATTATGTGTGAACTTCGTACATGTGATTGAGACAGGCCTGTCAATCTGAACACTTTAAGACAGCAAACAGTGAAATATTTCATTCACAGATTATGTAGTAGAATATAAAAGCTTGAATTCACATCTTTAAATTTCAATGACTAGATAATCACAGTTGCAACAACTTAACTCCACTCATGAGTGAACCATCGCACGCACAGCACAATTTGTTGGAGTACCAGCTAGGTGCAGGTCCACGCTCTTGTTATTAGATGTTGTTACAAGCAAGTGTTGTGTTTTTAAGCAGTTTCAATTATCTTCTCATTAATTTTAACTGTCCAAAGTCATGTGAGACATCAGCATTTGATTCAGATTTTCGTTGCGCATCCATGAACGCAATTCAAGAACTTCTTCTATTCGTTGACTGTGAAATCTCGTGAGTTTTTTGAAATGGCCACGCAACTCTTGTACTTACGTGCTACGTTAACAAAATTAATAAATAAATAAGTAGATAAATAAATCCTCAGTTACGGTGCTGGACGGTAGTTTGTTCCGGAGATTATATCGGCCGTTGCCGTCAAGCGACAAGAGAGTGAACGCTAGCAACTTAGATTGTAAAATAATGTTAATGTCATGAAAGGGATAATGGCGCAAAGTTGAAATCGGATAAAGTAAGCCGTCGTCTTCCAACACAAGCAATTGACTGCTGCTACGGTATGGCCGTCTTCACATGGTCGAATTTCGTTAGATTCCGTCGAGAGATTTGTTGGCAAGCTTAAAGTGCTTGAGGCTCCCGTGTCGCATGTGTGCAGAAATCGTATCAGTTTTCGCGACAATTTTCCTTTCCTTTTCGTATTTTTTTCCTCAGCGTTGGATATCGGAATTATGTTACACGTATGTGAGAAAACTTGGATGGTGACAAAATTTGGTAATAAAATCGTGTAAAAGCAAGCCAATTACGCTACTACGTCTGTTGAAAAATAGGGTCTTTCATCGCGTAACTTTTCCAACGACTATCGTCCTTTTGATTCACTTCGTTGACACCGTCGATGATTTGCTTCATGTAAGACCATCACTATCGTCTCGCCTATCGTTACAAATAACTCACGTAAAAATGACATCTGTGCTATAATTCCTCTGAAATTTCACAAATCAAATAATAATACAAATGCGACCTATCACTCTAAAAATGTCTCAAAAGTGTTGAACAACATATGTACACACAATTTGTTCTCATTTAATAGGAGACGATTCTGAAATAGGTATCGCCAAGTTTTGGCAAACGCATGGTATGACTCGAGCCGTAAAGAGGCTATTAGAATGAGAGATTAAAACCGGAACAAGTTTAAACGGGCCAGATATGACTGCAATGCAACTATCAGACGAGTGAAATTCTCTTATGACCAAAAGTTGAGGCAAAAAGTGCTAGAATGTCCCAAGGGTAGCCAAAACTTTTGGTCATTTACAAAAAAACATAAAGAATACCGCCTCGTGTTCAATTCCCACGCTCATCTACAAAGACATCTCAGAAGTCAGCTCCTTAGACAAAGATAATCTGCTTGCGGCTCATTTTGCAGCTAGCTCAACACTGCCAGATTCGAATTTGTCTCCACCTATACTTGAGAGCGTTGATTTCACCATAGGACAAATCCACTTCTGCACTTGTACAGTTGCAAGAGTACTGAAAGATCTCGACGTGTACAAATCCGCTGGCCCGGATGGTATTCCCCCTATACTTCTGAAGAGGTGTTCTTCTGCGCTGGCAAAACCACTGCGTAAGCTTTTTCATCTATCCTACTCTTTAGGTCTCTTTTCGGGCAGATTGAAAATAGTATTTGTCCAGCGGCAGGTCCACTGGTGATCTGATAGCTTATCTCACCGAAAAGTGGAACCAGTCTTTGCACAATGCAGGCGAAAGCAAGATCGTTGCGCTTGATATTTCATAAGCATTTGACAGAGCTTGGCATCAGGCTCTCTTGTCGAAAATGCGTGCCTATGGTATCGATGAATCTCTTCTTCTATGGATTAGAAATTACCTTTCGAACCGTTCAATTCAAGTTGTGTTGGATGGGTTCAAGTCTGATATCCACCAAATAAATGCTGGTGTTCCCCAAGGCACTGAGCTGTTTCCGACACTTTTTCTCATTTTAAAAAAATGCTACTTCTAATCCAATCCATTCCTTTGCTGATGACAGCACCTTTAGCTTTTCATATTCGTTCCAAGACTCACGACCCCGCCCTTCGTCCGTAAAATTGGAACGACAGCGTATGTTAAGACATTGAATTCCGATCTTGACAGCGTAAATAACTGGGGAAAAAACAATAGAATGAAATTCAATGCTTCAAAAACTCAATGCTGTCTGCTGTCACTCAAGCGAACCCTTGATAATCAGCCATTATCCATTAATGGCGCTTGTGTCGATGAAACCGGAGAACTTTCCATTCTTGGTATGTGTATCAACACAACACAACAGCCAAAAATGCTGCGAAATGTTTAGGTTTTCTTAATCGATGCAAGAAATATTTCACCACTTCTGATTTGACTTTAATTTATAAGGCGTACATCCGTCCCAAGCTTGAGTATAACGCACATATAACTTGTAGGAGACAACAATATCGCAGAGTCATTAGACTCGCTCGAACACCGGCGTACCGCCCCTTCTTTGTCCGTGTTTTATCGTTATTTCAACAAACTATGCTCAAGTGAGCTAACAACTGCATTCCTCCTCTCCATGAATTCACCCGCAATACTCGTCTCCAGCCCATCAGTATACCCTTAAGCCTACTTTCGGACGCAGAGTTAAATCCAGAGACTCGTTCTTCAGCCGCACTGCACGAATATGGAATGCTCTTCCCAGCCTAATATTTCCCACGGACTACAACCCGCAGATATTTAACACCAATGTGCACAGGTACCTCCTCTCCCAGCACGGGCCGAAGGTATAGAGGGAGAAACTCTATACCTTCGGCCCGTGGTGTGTCTTGACCCTGGACACATAAGGGTATTAGCAATCCCTTGAGCACGCGCAAATTATAAATAATTATAAATAAATAAAAAATGAAGCGAAACTATCGTCGAAACGCTAGCGCGAGACGATTGTAGCCTTACGCGATTAGAGCCAAGAGAAATGAGAGGATTGTCTTAGAACGGAAGTGCGCAGACTCTCGTAACCGTTTCTCGATATTTTTGTTTCTGAAACCCAACAGTGTGCTGCTACTGCCTTCGTCTTTCAACGCACGCAATTGAATTGATTGGATCGACTGGATGGCGCAGTTGGTAGTGTGCATGCCCCCTTAGCGGGGTCACCGGTTCGAATCCCATTGAAAGCAAAGTTAATACGCTTTTAGCTGGTTTTCAAATCTGCAGTGACTGGACCAGTCACTATTTGCCGTTGAGTTCATCAGTGGGAGTAGTCTGACTGTGGGTATCACAATGGACAAATATGGTCTACGTATGCCCTTACCTGACCTAACCTAACAGAAATAAGAGGATCATTTAATAACGTCAAACGTAAGACAGTCATTATCGAACATATCGGATAGATTTGAGGGAGTGCTACGTTCATCTGTTTTTCTTAGAAATCGAACGTTTTTCTCATGGCAACTGACATTGAAGAAATGAAAACAGCTGCCGGATTGGGTTGTCACCATACCATCCATAACGTCTTCCATGCCCTCCATAACACGAAAACGGTAGCAACAACGAACAATTGTGGCTCTCACCCAATTGAATGGTATCACATCACTAAAAGTTTAAAACGTCAGAGACTACCTTTTATTTTGATGTGTTTTTTTTTAAATGCATTTTTATTTTTAAATTCATTGAAAGTTCTTATCTGCTAGAGAAAAGTGTTTTAACCTGTTGGATGAACCATTTTCCTATTTCTAACTTACTGGCCCTTAGCCAGTATATATATATATATATATATTGTTTGTTTCTTTTTCTACTCCTTTTATGAACGGTCGTGGTTGAGTCGCCCATGCATAGTTAATCTGGCGATGTGGTAGATGAGCTGTCTAGGTACAGAAAAGCGTCTGGGATAACAAAGCCATTGTGACGTACCCTTTCTTGGTATAGTTGACTGGAGTAGTAATCCCCTGAAATCAAGTTATTGACCGAGTTCATCGCTCTGGCAGTATGACGTCGAGTCAACTTCAACAGGAAATTGTCCACTCTTATCAGGTGTGCCCTGTTGTATAACACTTCATTGGAACAGAATTTTCTGTACTGGGACTCTGGAGTTCGCTAAAGGCGAAAACAAGCCCCAAGACAAGCCCTCTCGAACAACCGAATCTTTTCCATGAAGCTTGCACTCACGTTGAACCACACGGGACAACCATAGGTGAGCATTAGCCGGATGAGGGCCATTTACCAGATAATCTTCACCCTCGCATCGAGTAAACCAGTTGGCTAGTCGGGCACAGTGCTGTGTTTTCATTTTTAATGGCGGACACTAGCCCATTTCTACCCAGGATCCTTGTAAACGTCCTCTCGCTCAAAGTTCGAAATAACTTTTGTTATTCTCAACTGAAATATCGCTGTTAGCGCTTAGTATGATACCAAGATTGTCATAAAGTATGATATTCCAAGTTTAGAAAAAAAAGAAAGGAAAAATGAAAACATGCGAAACTAGATACATGGGATCCTCATGGTTTTTATTTTATTTCAGTCGTTTGCAATTATTCAAAAACAGCTCTGAATATTTCAATCATATCAAAAGGAAACAATCTTATTGGTGAAAACCCACAAAAACTGAAATGATGTTTCCAGTTTTGCTCGTCACTGTATGTCTTAACAAATATGCCGGGCATTTAAAAAAGCAGCTTATGTTAAGCAGTTTTCGTATACTCCACTATTTAAAATTTCTAGTTTTAACAGAAAAACTTAGGCCGTTTTAAGAAGGCTGGATTTTTAATCAATTTTGTGCATCGTATTTTTTTTTTTTAAATCTTATGCTCACTTAAAATGTTTTGTTACGTGTATTATTTCATTTCGTGGGTAATTATGTTAACATTCGTTGTTATATCATGTAACTACGATGCTCAAGCACTTGAAACCGTTAAAGAGGTGAAATATTTGGGAGTCAAACTGAATCCAACTCTAAATTCAAATAAACATCTTAGAGATAAAGCAAATAGCCCTCAAAGTCTGCTAAGCCTCTCGTGGGAAAATGTGTTCTACAACAAATAAAATTAATCCATCTGTAAAATATAAGATATTTAACTCAGTCGTTAAATCCACTCTCTGTTATGCCTCGCAAGTGTGGGGGCTTATGAGTATGAAGAAATTCAAGCATTTCAAAGGAACTTCATTAAAACGCTCTTCAAAGAGGTCTACCAAAGCTGTCAACAGACACACTCAAGTCACAGGCTGACTTCATACTTAAGATATGCAGATATGATGATTCAAGAATAGCAAAGAAACTGTTTTTATACGAGTTAAGGAATGCAGATTGGTGGTATGCAAGAGGTGGCATGCAAGAGGTGGCATGCAAGAGGTGGCAAACTATTAGCAACGGCTGTGGCGAGACCCTACATATTGACATGGACAATCTACGTGCTTTGAAAAATCAACTATACCGCTTTATTCAAACAAACGAAAACAACACCCGAAATACGTTAAAAATAAATGCTCGTGAGTCAGAAAGCTAAACAACTAAATTATGATCTGAACCCAAGGAACTATTTTCATGACTCGTTTAGTTATGATGAAATATCTCTGATATTCAAAGCAAGATGTGAAGTTCTTTCACTAAATGGTAACCTCCTATAATGGAAAGTTCAACCAATTCTGTACGCTTTGTAATTTGAAATCGAAAGAAGACTGCTTTCATATTATAAGTATATGCCCAATATACAGACCGCAAAGGATAGCCTTCTTTGGAAAACACACATTGACAATGCTCGAAACCCTACAACTTATAAACGAATGTGAGTGGAAAATTCTTATCAGTTTTTTATATAGAGTTTATAAATATTGAATGCTGTTAATGATTGAATATTCTTGAATAGTAACTTAAGTTTGTAATTAAAGATATAAAATACACATTTAGAATCCTGCTAACCAGGCTGACGGCTTAGCCATAGCTCTTAAAATTCATATTATATGACTATCTTTTTTTGTTATGAATTATTAATCAAGGAATTACTTCCTACTTAGTTGTTATATCAAAATTCAGGCAATTTTATTTAGAGAATATTCGTGTGACAGAAAAACTTTGGTGAACTTAAGCTATACTGTTGCAACGCAGTATTTAAATACTAAACTTGACTGCTATTTAAATTTCTAAAATCATGTTTGAATACATTGTTCTTCATATACTTTTACAAATTAAAAGAAAACCTAACGTGCATTTTGTACTCTATTTTTGAGCATTTAAAAAAAGAAATAAAAAGTCAGAAAAGTCAATATCTCAAAAACAGTTTTCTTGTCAAATAAATTACTCTGACTTATTGTCACAGATATACAGTACCTCACAAAATTGAGCATACACTTATCATTACTTCATATTCGTGCTGTTTTAAGGCCGACCACTTTTTTATTTTATTTTTTTGGTATACAATCATAACTGAATACATATCTTAAACAAGAGTATATGCCAAATTCACAGACAGGCGACTTCCTACCGGTACTTTTCGCATGAAAAAGGAAACAACCCCTGAAATCGACACACAAAATTGAGCATACAGATGTCATGTGTGCGTTATACACAAGCTTCGCAGAATCGATACATGCAAGTTTGTTCAGGAATGAAGCAACAAATGTCCCTGATGATCATTTCTGCACACGCTTTTGAACTGAAAAGACCGATATTCTCTTCTTTGTGCGAAAATATGGAAAACATGCGAAAACAGACTACTTTGTCAACGAGAATGCTCATAATTAATCTATTTTGCGAGGGGAAGTCGCTGCGAAAAATAGGAGAAACTGTAGGGCGATCGCATGCAACGGTAAAAAAAAATAATAAACAATTATAGATATGAAGGGACACTAAAACAGGCCTGGAAGGGGAAGAAAAAAATTGCTCTCAGAACAAAACCAGCGGTATATTGTTCGGACAATCAAGTCCAATCCAAAATCTAGTGTTCCAAAGTTGACGGCTGAGGTGTTATCCATAATTAAGAAGCCTCTTTCAGTGGAAACCGTTCGCAGAGTCTTGAGAAAGAATAATTTAAATGGTAGGATTGCCCGAAGAAAGCCGTACATTTCCCTAGTTAATAAGAAGAAAAGATTGGAGTTTGCTAGACAATATGTAAACCACCCGGAAAGCTTTTGGGAAGGTGTTTTGTTTTCAGATGAAACAAAAATACATTTATTTGGGTCTGATGGCAAACAAATTGTTTGGAGGGAACCAAATACAGCTCTTAAACCTAAAAATATAAAGTCAACCATAAAACACGGGGGAGGATCTGTGCTGTTGTGGGGTTGGTATGGCTTCAAATGGCTGTGGAAAGTTCGAATTTATAGAAAATACTATGGACAAAATTGGGTATTTGAATATTTTAAAACGAAATTTACGAAGTTCCACAGTAAAATTAGGTCTACCTTCGGTTTTCTACTTCCAACAAGATAATGATCCGAAGCACACCTCTTATTTATTAAGCGAATGGTTGCTTTATAACGCTCCAAAGCAGCTAAAAACACCCCCACAATCGCCGGATCTTAACCCTATTGAACATCTATGGCACGAAATAAGAGTGCGGGTTAAAGAAAGTACCTGGTCCAATAAGCAGGAGCTAAAAGCTAAAATTCAGGCAGCTTGTGAAGGGATTCAGCCATCTTTTACTGAAAAACTGGTAAAATCCATGCCACGGCGGTTACAAGCTGTCATAGATGCTGAAAGAGGTGCCACGCGTTACTGAAATTTTATTTTTAACTGTTTTTGTTTTGTGTTTTAGTCGTAACTCGAATTTACTTTAAGTGTATGCTCAATTTTGTGTGTTAAAATGAAGTGCCTTTTTTATTTTGCTTAGAAATAGCAAGTTTTTTTTTAATTTTCATATTTTTGTTTATGGTTTTTAGCAATTGAAATATGTCAATTCGAACTGCATTTAAGTCTTATGAATTAACTACTTTTTGTAGGGCGAAAAAGATAAAAATATGTTTAAGCTGTGAGTGTATGCTCAATTTTGTGAGATACTGTATACCCAAAGTCCCAGTGAAACTCTGTTTAACTTAGCTTTAAGTTTTAAAACTGTTTATAATGGATGGAAAAGATTTATTTATTTTTTGAGTAAGATGATTAGTGAGGAGTTTTCTCTCAAGCAGATCACAAAAATTAGTAATGGGTCAAAGTCATTCCTGTCTTTTGGAAGTAAAACAAGGTGTTCCGCAGGGTTCAATACTAGGTCCGATTCTCTTCTGCATGTTCATCTATAATTTAACTTCCGTGTGTAGGCATTGCTCAGTACACTTGTACGCTGATGATGTTAAATTACATCTGGCCAAACCTTTTCCAAATCTTGATAAACTTGCGACTCTTGAACACCGACTTAAACGATATTTACAATTGGTCAAGTGTAAACGGGCTACAACTAAATCCAATCAAGTCACTGTTAGTACCTATCTCCAAACTGAAGCTTGATCTAGACCATATCCCCGAATTCTATTTTGGTTCCTATAAAATTAAAACCCTTGAGAAAACAACGAGTCTTGGATATGTAATAAGCAATGATCTATCTGGATACGATCATATCAATATGATTGTTGGTCGCATCTATTGCTGCCTCCGTAAACTATGGCCCAGTGCTTATTACACTCCGCAAGATACACGCAAAAAACTTGTAACTGCCCTAATACTGCCTCTCATAAGATGCGGTGAACTAGTATATTGTAATCCTGACTCGCTCTCCATGCACAAGTTACAGCTGGCTTTTAATGATGCAGTTCGATATATTTATGGCATTCGCAGATATCTGCTTATGCTAGTGACTTACTGGGGTGCAGTCTCCAAGATTACATTAATGCCAAGAACTGTATTTTCCTCCACAAATTGATTCACAGTCGTAGTCCGGAGTATATGTTCAAGGCTTAATTTTACTCGCTCAAATAGGTCAATGAATGTAATAACTTATCGCAATAACTTTTTAAATTCATAATTTACCTTCTGTTATTAAATCGATATCGAATCACAAGGATTTTAAAAGTGCAATAATCCCTTATTTTCCCACACTCCCATGAAATCATCCCCCAAATCCTATAGTTTTTAAGAAAAATCTGTAATAATTCTAAATTCATATTTTTAATTTGAAGTTAAGTACCAAGTACTAAAAAAGATCTTAATGTACACACCTTTTATTTAAATAAATAAATAAATAAATAAATGCATATTGTTAATTTTCTTTTAGCGACTGCGGCAATTTCATGAGAAGCCCTTTTCGATTTCCACGACAAGTGTTGATTCTTATTTGAAACTGAGACCACTGGATGGCGCGGTTGGTTGAGTGCCTGCCCGGGGAGTCCAGTTCGAATCCTGGCTAGGTGTCTACGGATCCAACGCCTAAGGTGTTCCGGCCATGTAGAACGTATGGACAACTCAGCTCAAGCTCAAGAGTGTCGACTCCGTGGAACAACGCAACAGAGGATGGACATCGTTTAAGGTGGAGCACCCAGTTGTAGAAGGACCTCAACCAACTAAGGGTGCAAAACTTGGTGGTAGCCAGAGATCGCGAGAGAATAAGAAGATCTTCTCGAAAAAAAAGTTGTTCAATATTTTATATAATTTTCAATATTTTGTGAAATCCAATTATCGAGGAATATAGACTCTTTGCCGCGGAATAAACGCCTGAGGGTTCTTTCCGAATACTCACGAGTTCTTTCGTTATCGATACCTCCTATACCTCCCCCTAAAGTTGTGTATTTTAGCTTACCTCACTGTCGCAACCTGTTCATCGATCCCAAAAAAAATTAAAATAAAACTTTCCTTCCATTCTGGTTTGAATTCAATTTAAAAACATTTATTTTATTAGTACTAGGAATTTTGTTGAACTAAAACTATATTACACTCGTTACTCCTTAAAAATGAATAGGACAACACATTTAGCTTTTATTTTTTAATCGTTTTCTTTTTTCTTATTTTTCAATTCAAATTGAAACACATATTCTATACATGAAATCTTGTGGGTTTAAATTTTGAATAGGTCAAGAAATAAATATAAATTACCGTCATGTTGACGTCAATCACAAAGTGTACACGATTAAATTAGAACATCGAGAGAGAATTTTGTTTAATATTTAAAATTTACATAAAACAAAAATATAAAGTCATATTTCACATCTAATTAGATATAATATTTTTTTTTGTTCTCGTTTTAATTTATTTTGGCACATCTATACATATTTGTGGTGACATTAAGTTAAATAGCTTTAGCTTATAAATATTGGAACATAAACAACGTATACTACACGAACATGGTTATATTTTTTATTTTATTTTTTTTTTTACACAATTTCAGACCGAGGCGTTTCGTAGGACTCATGTGGGCTGTAGGTGTTGTGAGGAATTCAAGCGAAATTTGCATTTATCTTTCGGCAAAAAGAAGTGTGGGTGAGGTCGTAAATCACTTGTCTTTAGGAAATTATAGACTTTTTTATGGCTTCGGGGGACAATTTGGATTTTTTCCACACTTAACGTGGTTGCAAGTGGCGGTGGTGGAAGTCGGTTTAGGTTTCCAAGAGGTAGAGAAGCAAAATTGGTATGGCAAGCCAAGTTGTGGCAGGCAATCAAATCATTTGGAAGTATAAAAAAATAAAATATATTGACTTGACTTTTCTTCAGAATTTTCTGCGCAAAAATGGTCCACATTGGATGAATGTTATAAATTTGGTGAAGGTTCCTCAGTAGATCCATCATCCATTAAGGCATGGAAGCGCGACAGGTGTTTATATTAATACCCTCACTCTCCTTTCATCAGAAATTAAACTACGGCTTTATAACAAGGTCAGATCAAGCTCTATTCTCTACACTGCCACAAAATTATGTCACTTTTCATATGAAAAAAAACCGCGAGGTTTCATCAAATCTTATTCAGACCTTCAAAGGTTCACCATACCTCGCACATTCGGTGAAACCTAGCTGCAACCTCCTTGAGTTCATCCACCCGTAAGAGATTGTCAAGCCGGACAAGCCTAGACCGTGAATTTAGGTCCGAACAAGCTTACATCGTGAACTTCAGTTTAATGTGGTCATTTGTAAATTTTCTCATTTAATCTCTACCCATTTTCTGGTGCTCTCACACTATTATGTCCTGTCAACAGAAACCTGTTTTGGCGACCATTTAAACATTCAAAGCTAACGACATTTGAAATCACTTCAAGTCGGTGGGAACGGCCTATTGAGGTTTCATCCAACTTTTGGCGGTTTCGGTTCGGTGGGAGCATAGCTAACAGACAAGCAGGGCTTCTCAAAAAAAAAAAGCATGTCGAAGCTATTGGATTAAAGTTCAGTGGTTTCCTGGATTGCATAAGACACAAAGGACTGTAGGGACATTGTTTTTATCGTTTTTGTCATCTGCTGCGTATTAATATTAATTTATTTAATTTTTCTGGTTAAGATTGAATGCAATTGGCCCCAACTGCATAGAAATAAACGAAATTTAGAGGTTCGCTTGTGCCAGAAATCAAATGATCGATTTGTCGTATGACTTCTTATGTCTTTCGTTATTTTAACAAGGCCTTAACACTTCTCTGCTCTTTAGGGAGTCCCGGCTGCATGGGACTGAAGAGACTGTATCCCTCAATATTGTTTCTAATGACTCGCCTCACCTTTAGATTCAACAACTTTTGACAAAATCGGATGAATACCAAAATAAGCCGATATTACCACGGGAATTTTTTTCTTGAGAACAGGAATAGGGTCAGGTTTCTTCCAAAGAGTAAAATAGGTCAACTTCATGGCTTGGTGAATGTATTGTAAAAGACATTCATCAGACCGATGACTTTGACGTAGAACCATCGTTGGGTAGAGCTTAAGCTTCATGGTTGCCAGCTTAACCTCGGCTCGGCGATAACGACCCGATATGACTTCATCAAAGAGATCAAGTATTCATAACAATCCCCGAATCTTTGTGCTCTAGAGGTCTGTTAAATCTGTCCGTAGCGTTTAAACAGCCCCTTGGAAGGTTAGTAAAGAAAGTTACTGTGTTTAATCTTTGGTCCTTTGATGGAGGACAACCGACGTGGAATTGGCATATGCTGCAGTTGCACTTATTTGTGGTTATGCACGATCTTCTGGAGAAAAATGCTAAAGAAATCGCATGACAGTGCCTCGCCTAAATCCTTTTTTGACATCAAAAATGTCGGTAAAATCAAAGCAGGGATGCCAAAGCTAGACAATGCGCAGTACAGAAATTCTGACTTGTCGAAGAAATAATTCAAAAAAAGTTGCTTTAGTTTTGGTCAACACTGGTGCTGCAATGCACTGGGTCAGCATGGTGGCTGAGACTAATGGGCTAAGTTGCATGGGCTATTGTGTAAAATCAGGCCTAGCTTCTACAGCCAACACTCGGATAAGGCGGGACATTGATGTTTCACAAGTGGAGGGGACCTACAGATTTATGCCGCCTCAAAACGGCCAAGTTTTGAGAAGCTTGTTAAAGAGAATTTACCGTCAGTCAGTGGGTAGCCATGGGGTAGTGGGTAAGTGCGTCGACTCCTACGCAGGGGGTGCCAGGTTCGATACCCGAGTTTACCACCTTTGTAAATCATGGTTCCACCTCTTTCGAGTCACTGACAATGCTCAAAGAGTGTTCCTGTCTAGAAAAAGCTTCTCATCTTCGCCGTTCGGAGTCGGCATTAAACTGTAGGTCCCTTCCACGCGTGAGAGAACAATGGCGCGCACAACACGAGTGGTTGCTGAGGAGCTAGGCCCAGGTCCGTCTCGGACTATCGCGCCACCGATATTATATATTATTATAGTATACCTTCAGTGATTCGAGAAAGGTGGAGCCTAGAGAAGTTGCTTATGTCAGGAGTGAGTGAACCTAGTAACCGCACCTCAGGGGCTTGAAAAAGGTATGGAGACACTGCTCGCTCTGGTCTTGAAGACAATAATATTAAGAAATCAAACTTTAGGGAGCCACAAAAAATAAAAAATTGTGATGTGGCCTCCCTAGAAAGGAAGCATGGCGGTTTGTTAAGCAGTGTTGGGATGGGACCTTGAATTCAGTTAGATCATGTTTACTTAAACTGCTTCCCGATCTCTCTTCTAAGGACGATGCAAGCACCAAGTTAATTGTTTGTTTCAAGTTTAGTCTCGGGCCGCATATTATCTTCAACCCATTTTTAACAACATCCAGTAAACAAATGGATTTTGTGGAAGGAAATTTATGCTCAGTACTGTAGACATTGGTGATTTCAGTCGTTCCCTAATCTGTGTACCGCCATGTTGAGTTTTGTATGTCAAAATTCATATTTTGAAGAAAGGACCGACATGTTTTGGGCTATCTGTGCACATGTTTAGTTTTTATGTCAAAATTCATATTTTGAAGAAAGGACCGGCGTGATAGGGAATAACATGTTTCAATCCACAACAGAATCAACCTATCTACCAAGTTTCATCCTAATCTCTTAATAAAAAGTTTAAATTGCTTGAGAATACGCTGAAATTGTTAAAACTATACAAGACATGCCTCTTAATTGTACCCCTTTATGGTTCTGTTAATAAATTGAATTGAAATCTGGGCAGTGGCTTCGGACCTAGAACTCTCCCCACAAACATTGAAATATTCAACAATCCAAACTTTCTAAGTTTTAATTCACTCGCAGATATACTGGCAAAACCACAAGACCCTGACGACTTCAATAAGCATCTGTTGATTGCGGACGGATAATTTAAGAGTGGTTTCCTTCAGCTCAATTATCTCCCCCAGGGGATGTACATACATTCACTTTGGTGTCTATGGAAAATCAACCCCTTTGTCACAGTCGCAAATGTTAGTTGTCGAGGGAGTGGAAAATGTATAAAATGTGTATTATATAATGACAACAGTCGTAGAATAAATTGATAAGAAAACATTAGCAATTATAGACTCATAAGAGAAAGGAACCACGTTGGTGTACCTGATCGTAATCTGGCGATGGTGATGAGCGTAGAAGAGGTGTCAAAAGGGACCTACTTCCTGTGGCACCAAAATAAATGCAAGAACTTTTCACAATAGATGATAAATCTGAAGTGAAGGACTGCTCTATTAACGGCCATGACAGGAGACCATTAATTGGAACCAATGTTGGTTTGACTAAAAAAACAAATTCATTCAGAGGGGAGTGCAACTTATTACACTGCATTGTCACTGGAGCCTTTCGTAATGGTTCTTAATGGGTAGGTTAGGTTGTGGGGCTGCTAGTGTAATTATCAACCCACTGTGATACCCATAGTGAGACTATTGCCACTGATTGACTACTCCAGTGTTGTTAATTTGATCCCAACGGCAAAGGGTGAATGGACCAGAAACCGGATAAGCGTATTAACTTTGCTTTCACTGGGATTCGAACCGGGGACCTCGCTATCCCCTGCCCCATCCAGTAGTCTTATGGGTACCCACAGACCGCTTCTGTATTCCTGTTGCCCCTTCATCTAGGTACAAAAATCAAATGTGAACATTTGCGCTGATTGATCCCGAATGAGTTGAAATTACTAGATTCAAGCTGGAATCTACGAGCTCACGTGTAATATAATGTACGTGAACATATGCAAGACGTGAAATTTGCATGTTCATGAAATAGTATATAATAAATTATTTCACGTGAATCTAATTACACGTGAATCTAATTACACGTGAATCTAATTACACGTGAATTTAATACTCGTTTTTTCCGAGATTTAAAATTCTACAAAAATTTTATCGTAACATTCAGCTGCTACCAATTTTACAAAACTAGAAACCAATTCCAAACTCTGCTTCCGCACTCTACCAGCTGTTCCAAAATGTGGATCTCTCGAAGTCAATTCTCCAACTAAAAGGGTCTTCAAATTCGTGACTTCGGGTTAGGGAACGAGAGGTAAATCGAACCTTCGGTATAAATACCAAGTATTCGTGGATGCAAGACAGCTTGCTCTTGACGACTGGAAGCAGCGTACCTAGGATCGTCGGCGATGGAAGGCAATAATAGCTCAGGCTCAGACCCTCCATTGGTCGCTGGCCGGAGGAGTTATAATAGCAAGCGACAATATATGAAACCAATTTAATTCCAATAAATTTTCAGAATAATGCACGGAGACGTACGGGTTCACGTTCACTTTCACAGTGTAAGTGAAAACTTTTAAGACTTTCACGGGATCATCGGCAATAATTTCACGGTGTCAAATTAGTGCAGTATTTCACGTACTTTCGTGAAAAGGAATTATGGGTAGTTAGATGAACGAGGCTCTAGCTCTAAATCGGATGAAGAAGATGACGACTCATTGGGTGAAACATAATAGAGGAGCAACAATTTGTAACAATTGGCCAATTGATTGATCGACGTCGCGTAGCGTAGAGCCGACTCCTGTGATTTCGATTTAAAAAAAACTTCTATCAAATTATACATCTTCTCCACTGGTGGGAGGACAACAGCACGCACCACACGTTTGGCAGATGAAAAGCTAGTCCCAGGTCCATTTATTTAATTGGATCCATTCATCAGTATTAGTGATACCACAGAAAATATATGTACAACAATTTGCATTTAAGTCTTATGAATTAACTACTTTTTGTAGGGCGAAAAAGATAAAAATATGTTTAAGCTGTGAGTGTATGCTCAATTTTGTGAGATACTGTATACCCAAAGTCCCAGTGAAACTCTGTTTAACTTAGCTTTAAGTTTTAAAACTGTTTATAATGGATGGAAAAGATTTATTTATTTTTTGAGTAAGATGATTAGTGAGGAGTTTTCTCTCAAGCAGATCACAAAAATTAGTAATGGGTCAAAGTCATTCCTGTCTTTTGGAAGTAAAACAAGGTGTTCCGCAGGGTTCAATACTAGGTCCGATTCTCTTCTGCATGTTCATCTATAATTTAACTTCCGTGTGTAGGCATTGCTCAGTACACTTGTACGCTGATGATGTTAAATTACATCTGGCCAAACCTTTTCCAAATCTTGATAAACTTGCGACTCTTGAACACCGACTTAAACGATATTTACAATTGGTCAAGTGTAAACGGGCTACAACTAAATCCAATCAAGTCACTGTTAGTACCTATCTCCAAACTGAAGCTTGATCTAGACCATATCCCCGAATTCTATTTTGGTTCCTATAAAATTAAAACCCTTGAGAAAACAACGAGTCTTGGATATGTAATAAGCAATGATCTATCTGGATACGATCATATCAATATGATTGTTGGTCGCATCTATTGCTGCCTCCGTAAACTATGGCCCAGTGCTTATTACACTCCGCAAGATACACGCAAAAAACTTGTAACTGCCCTAATACTGCCTCTCATAAGATGCGGTGAACTAGTATATTGTAATCCTGACTCGCTCTCCATGCACAAGTTACAGCTGGCTTTTAATGATGCAGTTCGATATATTTATGGCATTCGCAGATATCTGCTTATGCTAGTGACTTACTGGGGTGCAGTCTCCAAGATTACATTAATGCCAAGAACTGTATTTTCCTCCACAAATTGATTCACAGTCGTAGTCCGGAGTATATGTTCAAGGCTTAATTTTACTCGCTCAAATAGGTCAATGAATGTAATAACTTATCGCAATAACTTTTTAAATTCATAATTTACCTTCTGTTATTAAATCGATATCGAATCACAAGGATTTTAAAAGTGCAATAATCCCTTATTTTCCCACACTCCCATGAAATCATCCCCCAAATCCTATAGTTTTTAAGAAAAATCTGTAATAATTCTAAATTCATATTTTTAATTTGAAGTTAAGTACCAAGTACTAAAAAAGATCTTAATGTACACACCTTTTATTTAAATAAATAAATAAATAAATAAATGCATATTGTTAATTTTCTTTTAGCGACTGCGGCAATTTCATGAGAAGCCCTTTTCGATTTCCACGACAAGTGTTGATTCTTATTTGAAACTGAGACCACTGGATGGCGCGGTTGGTTGAGTGCCTGCCCGGGGAGTCCAGTTCGAATCCTGGCTAGGTGTCTACGGATCCAACGCCTAAGGTGTTCCGGCCATGTAGAACGTATGGACAACTCAGCTCAAGCTCAAGAGTGTCGACTCCGTGGAACAACGCAACAGAGGATGGACATCGTTTAAGGTGGAGCACCCAGTTGTAGAAGGACCTCAACCAACTAAGGGTGCAAAACTTGGTGGTAGCCAGAGATCGCGAGAGAATAAGAAGATCTTCTCGAAAAAAAAGTTGTTCAATATTTTATATAATTTTCAATATTTTGTGAAATCCAATTATCGAGGAATATAGACTCTTTGCCGCGGAATAAACGCCTGAGGGTTCTTTCCGAATACTCACGAGTTCTTTCGTTATCGATACCTCCTATACCTCCCCCTAAAGTTGTGTATTTTAGCTTACCTCACTGTCGCAACCTGTTCATCGATCCCAAAAAAAATTAAAATAAAACTTTCCTTCCATTCTGGTTTGAATTCAATTTAAAAACATTTATTTTATTAGTACTAGGAATTTTGTTGAACTAAAACTATATTACACTCGTTACTCCTTAAAAATGAATAGGACAACACATTTAGCTTTTATTTTTTAATCGTTTTCTTTTTTCTTATTTTTCAATTCAAATTGAAACACATATTCTATACATGAAATCTTGTGGGTTTAAATTTTGAATAGGTCAAGAAATAAATATAAATTACCGTCATGTTGACGTCAATCACAAAGTGTACACGATTAAATTAGAACATCGAGAGAGAATTTTGTTTAATATTTAAAATTTACATAAAACAAAAATATAAAGTCATATTTCACATCTAATTAGATATAATATTTTTTTTTGTTCTCGTTTTAATTTATTTTGGCACATCTATACATATTTGTGGTGACATTAAGTTAAATAGCTTTAGCTTATAAATATTGGAACATAAACAACGTATACTACACGAACATGGTTATATTTTTTATTTTATTTTTTTTTTTACACAATTTCAGACCGAGGCGTTTCGTAGGACTCATGTGGGCTGTAGGTGTTGTGAGGAATTCAAGCGAAATTTGCATTTATCTTTCGGCAAAAAGAAGTGTGGGTGAGGTCGTAAATCACTTGTCTTTAGGAAATTATAGACTTTTTTATGGCTTCGGGGGACAATTTGGATTTTTTCCACACTTAACGTGGTTGCAAGTGGCGGTGGTGGAAGTCGGTTTAGGTTTCCAAGAGGTAGAGAAGCAAAATTGGTATGGCAAGCCAAGTTGTGGCAGGCAATCAAATCATTTGGAAGTATAAAAAAATAAAATATATTGACTTGACTTTTCTTCAGAATTTTCTGCGCAAAAATGGTCCACATTGGATGAATGTTATAAATTTGGTGAAGGTTCCTCAGTAGATCCATCATCCATTAAGGCATGGAAGCGCGACAGGTGTTTATATTAATACCCTCACTCTCCTTTCATCAGAAATTAAACTACGGCTTTATAACAAGGTCAGATCAAGCTCTATTCTCTACACTGCCACAAAATTATGTCACTTTTCATATGAAAAAAAACCGCGAGGTTTCATCAAATCTTATTCAGACCTTCAAAGGTTCACCATACCTCGCACATTCGGTGAAACCTAGCTGCAACCTCCTTGAGTTCATCCACCCGTAAGAGATTGTCAAGCCGGACAAGCCTAGACCGTGAATTTAGGTCCGAACAAGCTTACATCGTGAACTTCAGTTTAATGTGGTCATTTGTAAATTTTCTCATTTAATCTCTACCCATTTTCTGGTGCTCTCACACTATTATGTCCTGTCAACAGAAACCTGTTTTGGCGACCATTTAAACATTCAAAGCTAACGACATTTGAAATCACTTCAAGTCGGTGGGAACGGCCTATTGAGGTTTCATCCAACTTTTGGCGGTTTCGGTTCGGTGGGAGCATAGCTAACAGACAAGCAGGGCTTCTCAAAAAAAAAAAGCATGTCGAAGCTATTGGATTAAAGTTCAGTGGTTTCCTGGATTGCATAAGACACAAAGGACTGTAGGGACATTGTTTTTATCGTTTTTGTCATCTGCTGCGTATTAATATTAATTTATTTAATTTTTCTGGTTAAGATTGAATGCAATTGGCCCCAACTGCATAGAAATAAACGAAATTTAGAGGTTCGCTTGTGCCAGAAATCAAATGATCGATTTGTCGTATGACTTCTTATGTCTTTCGTTATTTTAACAAGGCCTTAACACTTCTCTGCTCTTTAGGGAGTCCCGGCTGCATGGGACTGAAGAGACTGTATCCCTCAATATTGTTTCTAATGACTCGCCTCACCTTTAGATTCAACAACTTTTGACAAAATCGGATGAATACCAAAATAAGCCGATATTACCACGGGAATTTTTTTCTTGAGAACAGGAATAGGGTCAGGTTTCTTCCAAAGAGTAAAATAGGTCAACTTCATGGCTTGGTGAATGTATTGTAAAAGACATTCATCAGACCGATGACTTTGACGTAGAACCATCGTTGGGTAGAGCTTAAGCTTCATGGTTGCCAGCTTAACCTCGGCTCGGCGATAACGACCCGATATGACTTCATCAAAGAGATCAAGTATTCATAACAATCCCCGAATCTTTGTGCTCTAGAGGTCTGTTAAATCTGTCCGTAGCGTTTAAACAGCCCCTTGGAAGGTTAGTAAAGAAAGTTACTGTGTTTAATCTTTGGTCCTTTGATGGAGGACAACCGACGTGGAATTGGCATATGCTGCAGTTGCACTTATTTGTGGTTATGCACGATCTTCTGGAGAAAAATGCTAAAGAAATCGCATGACAGTGCCTCGCCTAAATCCTTTTTTGACATCAAAAATGTCGGTAAAATCAAAGCAGGGATGCCAAAGCTAGACAATGCGCAGTACAGAAATTCTGACTTGTCGAAGAAATAATTCAAAAAAAGTTGCTTTAGTTTTGGTCAACACTGGTGCTGCAATGCACTGGGTCAGCATGGTGGCTGAGACTAATGGGCTAAGTTGCATGGGCTATTGTGTAAAATCAGGCCTAGCTTCTACAGCCAACACTCGGATAAGGCGGGACATTGATGTTTCACAAGTGGAGGGGACCTACAGATTTATGCCGCCTCAAAACGGCCAAGTTTTGAGAAGCTTGTTAAAGAGAATTTACCGTCAGTCAGTGGGTAGCCATGGGGTAGTGGGTAAGTGCGTCGACTCCTACGCAGGGGGTGCCAGGTTCGATACCCGAGTTTACCACCTTTGTAAATCATGGTTCCACCTCTTTCGAGTCACTGACAATGCTCAAAGAGTGTTCCTGTCTAGAAAAAGCTTCTCATCTTCGCCGTTCGGAGTCGGCATTAAACTGTAGGTCCCTTCCACGCGTGAGAGAACAATGGCGCGCACAACACGAGTGGTTGCTGAGGAGCTAGGCCCAGGTCCGTCTCGGACTATCGCGCCACCGATATTATATATTATTATAGTATACCTTCAGTGATTCGAGAAAGGTGGAGCCTAGAGAAGTTGCTTATGTCAGGAGTGAGTGAACCTAGTAACCGCACCTCAGGGGCTTGAAAAAGGTATGGAGACACTGCTCGCTCTGGTCTTGAAGACAATAATATTAAGAAATCAAACTTTAGGGAGCCACAAAAAATAAAAAATTGTGATGTGGCCTCCCTAGAAAGGAAGCATGGCGGTTTGTTAAGCAGTGTTGGGATGGGACCTTGAATTCAGTTAGATCATGTTTACTTAAACTGCTTCCCGATCTCTCTTCTAAGGACGATGCAAGCACCAAGTTAATTGTTTGTTTCAAGTTTAGTCTCGGGCCGCATATTATCTTCAACCCATTTTTAACAACATCCAGTAAACAAATGGATTTTGTGGAAGGAAATTTATGCTCAGTACTGTAGACATTGGTGATTTCAGTCGTTCCCTAATCTGTGTACCGCCATGTTGAGTTTTGTATGTCAAAATTCATATTTTGAAGAAAGGACCGACATGTTTTGGGCTATCTGTGCACATGTTTAGTTTTTATGTCAAAATTCATATTTTGAAGAAAGGACCGGCGTGATAGGGAATAACATGTTTCAATCCACAACAGAATCAACCTATCTACCAAGTTTCATCCTAATCTCTTAATAAAAAGTTTAAATTGCTTGAGAATACGCTGAAATTGTTAAAACTATACAAGACATGCCTCTTAATTGTACCCCTTTATGGTTCTGTTAATAAATTGAATTGAAATCTGGGCAGTGGCTTCGGACCTAGAACTCTCCCCACAAACATTGAAATATTCAACAATCCAAACTTTCTAAGTTTTAATTCACTCGCAGATATACTGGCAAAACCACAAGACCCTGACGACTTCAATAAGCATCTGTTGATTGCGGACGGATAATTTAAGAGTGGTTTCCTTCAGCTCAATTATCTCCCCCAGGGGATGTACATACATTCACTTTGGTGTCTATGGAAAATCAACCCCTTTGTCACAGTCGCAAATGTTAGTTGTCGAGGGAGTGGAAAATGTATAAAATGTGTATTATATAATGACAACAGTCGTAGAATAAATTGATAAGAAAACATTAGCAATTATAGACTCATAAGAGAAAGGAACCACGTTGGTGTACCTGATCGTAATCTGGCGATGGTGATGAGCGTAGAAGAGGTGTCAAAAGGGACCTACTTCCTGTGGCACCAAAATAAATGCAAGAACTTTTCACAATAGATGATAAATCTGAAGTGAAGGACTGCTCTATTAACGGCCATGACAGGAGACCATTAATTGGAACCAATGTTGGTTTGACTAAAAAAACAAATTCATTCAGAGGGGAGTGCAACTTATTACACTGCATTGTCACTGGAGCCTTTCGTAATGGTTCTTAATGGGTAGGTTAGGTTGTGGGGCTGCTAGTGTAATTATCAACCCACTGTGATACCCATAGTGAGACTATTGCCACTGATTGACTACTCCAGTGTTGTTAATTTGATCCCAACGGCAAAGGGTGAATGGACCAGAAACCGGATAAGCGTATTAACTTTGCTTTCACTGGGATTCGAACCGGGGACCTCGCTATCCCCTGCCCCATCCAGTAGTCTTATGGGTACCCACAGACCGCTTCTGTATTCCTGTTGCCCCTTCATCTAGGTACAAAAATCAAATGTGAACATTTGCGCTGATTGATCCCGAATGAGTTGAAATTACTAGATTCAAGCTGGAATCTACGAGCTCACGTGTAATATAATGTACGTGAACATATGCAAGACGTGAAATTTGCATGTTCATGAAATAGTATATAATAAATTATTTCACGTGAATCTAATTACACGTGAATCTAATTACACGTGAATCTAATTACACGTGAATTTAATACTCGTTTTTTCCGAGATTTAAAATTCTACAAAAATTTTATCGTAACATTCAGCTGCTACCAATTTTACAAAACTAGAAACCAATTCCAAACTCTGCTTCCGCACTCTACCAGCTGTTCCAAAATGTGGATCTCTCGAAGTCAATTCTCCAACTAAAAGGGTCTTCAAATTCGTGACTTCGGGTTAGGGAACGAGAGGTAAATCGAACCTTCGGTATAAATACCAAGTATTCGTGGATGCAAGACAGCTTGCTCTTGACGACTGGAAGCAGCGTACCTAGGATCGTCGGCGATGGAAGGCAATAATAGCTCAGGCTCAGACCCTCCATTGGTCGCTGGCCGGAGGAGTTATAATAGCAAGCGACAATATATGAAACCAATTTAATTCCAATAAATTTTCAGAATAATGCACGGAGACGTACGGGTTCACGTTCACTTTCACAGTGTAAGTGAAAACTTTTAAGACTTTCACGGGATCATCGGCAATAATTTCACGGTGTCAAATTAGTGCAGTATTTCACGTACTTTCGTGAAAAGGAATTATGGGTAGTTAGATGAACGAGGCTCTAGCTCTAAATCGGATGAAGAAGATGACGACTCATTGGGTGAAACATAATAGAGGAGCAACAATTTGTAACAATTGGCCAATTGATTGATCGACGTCGCGTAGCGTAGAGCCGACTCCTGTGATTTCGATTTAAAAAAAACTTCTATCAAATTATACATCTTCTCCACTGGTGGGAGGACAACAGCACGCACCACACGTTTGGCAGATGAAAAGCTAGTCCCAGGTCCATTTATTTAATTGGATCCATTCATCAGTATTAGTGATACCACAGAAAATATATGTACAACAATTTGCAGCTAGATACGACCAAATAAAAATAAACCTAGAAGCTTGCAATTAAGAGAGGCTACATATAATTGGCATGCATCGAATAAAGAAATAAGAATAATGGCAGACTATCGATACGAAGGACGCCTAAACCAGATGTTGGTTAACAGGAAATGCTACTGCAATTCTTCTCAAACGATTTTCCAATCGTTTGACTCCCCTCAACTCAGAACAGTGAAGTCTGAGACGCGATTGCACAGTGCTCATAGGCCAAATGCTAAAAATTCAAATTCAAACGAACTGATTTTTTTTAATGCAGTTACTATCTAAGATAATGGGAGAACAAAGTGGCTGTAAGTTTTCTCCTCTAAAATTAGTTTTGGACAGTCAGTCGCGTCGTGAGGTTGAGTGTTTTTCGCAGTTTTATAAAAAAACGTAGGCAAATACATTTTTGGTCGGTTTTTTAAGTTTATTTTCGAAAAAAGTGGATTTAAATAACAAAATAATGTTTAACGACGGATTTCAAGAAATTAAAAAAAAAATTAATATTGTTATGACCCTTATTGAATATGGTTCAGAATTTGGGTTTTTTCATATTTCGTGCTTTTCTGAAGCACCGACACATCAAATTCCCATAATATACCACTAAAATTTAAATGCAATTATTTAGAGTAATCTTTCGTGCTTACTTTTATTTATTTATGTAATTATTGAATAAATTTGCACAAATCGTACAATTTTGGACCCATGAGCAAAACACTATTTTCCTGATTTTTTTCGAATTTTAGCATCAGATCACTGGATTGCAAATTTAAGAACTAAATCAAAGATAAAAGATTGGCTTCCACTAAGCTACGAAGCACATGCCTTATAAGACTTAAATAATATAAGATATATATACAATAAATTTATTGGAAAATATATCCACAATCAGTGTAAAATGTAGACTTTTATCATTTTGAAGAATTAATTCAACATCATAGATGAGATGAACAAAATATTTTCCGTATTTAAACAAAAATTGCTTAATTTTTTTTATTAACTTTGCCTCGCTTTTAAACGACACTGTATTCATATTCCTCTAACTTGAGTCGCCACCTTAAGAGTTTTGAACCCGGATCTTTGCAGGAAAAGGCCATCGTAATGGACGATGGTCAGTAATTATTGTAAACTTTCGTCCATATATTAAAAAATATTGTTTCATATATTTTATACCTTAATTTGTCAGCTACCTATACAATTGGTAACATTCGGATCGAGGTCCTCCCATTCGTACTATGTGTGAAATTTCATTAAAATCGGTGGTTTTAATTTTACAGAATTGTATTGTACCGAAGCTCCCTTGTGGACTCTTGCAAGAATGAAATCGAGGCGTTCTTCCAAAGATTGGACTTAGCCACATACAACAGCCGTGGCATCAGAGTCTGAGCGTACTAGTATTTCCATGGTTCAATTTTTAACATATTATAATGAATCTAAGACGACAGCTCACAACAACATTGAACCTCTATGCCAGCCTAATTCGTTAACCGCATGGAAAAAAGCTGAGTTACTCGTGGTCACGAGAAGCCCCTGTGCATCAAGCCACACAACTCACTTTCTGTCCCATCACCAATTAAAGATCTCTTCTTCAGCTCTCATCACACCTCCTTCCACATCGTCGATGATCTCAATTCAAATTCAAACGAAAACTTTGACTTATTGAATAGAAAGTAATCGGACATTTGTTCCACTATCCCGAATTGCTTGCTTGCAGCCATTTGCAATTGAATTCGCACAATCCAGTAGTAACCAGTAGGCTAGCACAGTTCACAGTGGCTTGCGTAATTCGTAAGACAAATGAAAGACGAAACCAACGAGACGAGAAATCGATAATTCACTTCAAGCGAAAGTGTGTACGAGCACAGCTAATGCAGCTGTATGCCCAACAGTGGGTGGGGAGGGGGCTATTGCCTTTAAAAGAGAAAGCATAAATATTGGCATTTCTGTTGAAATTGATGTGCAATGCATGCGTGACTTCTGGTTGGCTTCCCCGCATTTGTGTGGTTTCAATGTACGAGCTGCCTGCTGAGGTAGCCCATCCACGTGGGGTCATGATCTTTGAAACATTTCAAGAAGTTTGATGAGAGTTAGGAATGTTTCGATTTTGCTAAGGAGGGGAGAGGAGTGGTGCGTTGGCTTTGCTCGTGAAGTCCTCTGGCTATTTTTCAATCATTTGACTGGGATGAACGAAATGAGTACAAGGCACCATTTCTGCACTCTCCAAGAAGTTATGGAATCCATGTGGTATCACATAGGACCAGTATTGGCATTGGTAGTTACCTGGGCTGACATACCAATTCAGTTTCCCGACAGGGACATGTGGCTTTCGAATGCCGTTTTCGACGACCACGAGATTGCCCTTTTCACCGACGGATCAAAAATGGACACAGATACTGCGGCAGGATTCTAATCGGACACCTTGAGGACACACAAACAGGAATCATTTAGACTGCCTGATATGTCCAGTGTCTTCCCAGAAGAGATGCTGGCTATAGAGAAAGCAGCCAAACACGAATATCTCTTTGTTGATAGCCAGATTGCACTGAAGTCAATAGGATCCTGGACAATGAGATCAAAGGTTGTTACGAACTGCGCGACTCACTAATGTCCATCAGTCACCACAGACTCAAACTGTGCTGTGTTCAGGGCCACAACTCAATGGCAGAGATCGAGA
This sequence comes from Eristalis intricaria, assembly GCA_964034865.1. NCBI lineage: Eukaryota > Metazoa > Arthropoda > Insecta > Diptera > Syrphidae > Eristalis > Eristalis intricaria. Next base: position 108,101,407 of record OZ035873.1, on the reverse strand, counting down.
GAGCGGACGATTTAGTCAGACAAGGGCCGGAAATGGACAATGGACATCAGTGCAGTACACCGGTCCATAAGCGACATCATACTAAAAGAAGCCAACTTGTCTTGGCTCGCAAGAGATGACTGTCACACGACAAGTCAACAACGGCAAAACAAAGAAGCTTCTGGCGTTGGATAGATCACAGGATACCGCCGCATCGGAAGAATGCTCCGGAAATGGAATCCAGCGATCTCTGCCGGAGGAACAGACTGAGAAAATCCAAAATCTGCTTTGCCACTCTCCAGAATCGGCGCCTAGCTTTGCTGGATCAAAGATTCTTCACAGGGACTGCGGACCTATCGAAAGCGGATATATCGGATATTTTAAGATCACCGGATGGTTTAAGCGCTCACATGACAAAAGATAGGTTCAATCCGAATGTGTACTTCACAAATGCCATAAGATCTCCGAGTGAAAGTGATGTTCAATCCTCACATTCCCTTTCCAAAACCTTAACCTAACATATACACTCTTGAAGTCGACGGGGATACCGCATGAAGAAGTAAGTCTTGAATCAAAACATCCGTCTTTGAAGACAGTGCGATGTACGTCCATTGAGTTAATTGATGAGTGCCACTAATAGTCCAGAGTTTCTTTCAATTCAGATTGGTGGACTCGTCTTCAGGACCACAAAAAGGGATTATCAAGTGGCCGGAAAGTTAAGTTTTCAGTAAACTAGACGACTAAATCCGTATTCAGTAAACTGCTGACCTCGATATGCGGCATACGCATAAAGCAGGTTATCTCAGCTTATGAACTGCCTCTGTGCAGACCATTTCGTAACCTGTCAGCAATCCAGCTTATTTCCTTTTTCACAACAAAAAGCAAACCCGGTTTCAAGAGGTTAAGCGACAAGACAAGGGTTATAAGCGAGCACAGTAGAATCTCGATAATGTGAACCCTGATAATGTAAACTTTCAAGTCATGGGAACTGGGAAAATAATGCTTAAACCTACTCTAAAATGTGATCTCGCTACCATTTTTTTTGCTATTCGGAAATGTGAATTTTTTGTGTTCTGTTTTGCTTGCAAAGTCTAAAGGGAGGTGACAGCAAAATGTGAATATGGCGCCATCCCAGAGCAGGTAAGTTTCTCGCTCACGTGTTCATTTCTGTTAGTTTTTTCCGTTGTTAAGAACTGATTTTATTACTTTTTTGTATGCCTTGCCTTGTGCGGAGTTCATGCAAACGTAACGCAGATTGCTTACAATAAGGGATAATGCTAAAATTTTGATTTATGGAGACTGGCAACTCAGAATTAGATTCATCGCAGAAGTATGGAGTTACAAAATTCACAATAATACAATAACAGGAAACACAACAGAAACAAAATATTCGAACGGAGTGTGGAATCTGGAAAAGACCCAAGAGTTGCAGATCGACACCCACCACCTTTTTGTCGATTTCAAGGCCGCATATGACGGCGTGCATAGGGACGAGCTATACAGCGCCATGTCTAGTTTTGACATTCATGCCAAACTCGTCAGGTTGTGCAGGATGACGATGGAGAATTCTCGCTGCTCCATTAAAGGTCGGTAACGAACTCACCGAGACCTTCAATGTCAAAGAGGGTTTTAGACAAGGCGACGTGCTGTCATGTGATTTCTTTAACATCATCCTCGAGAAGATCGTGCAAGACTCACACGCCAACACCAGAGGCACGATCTTCCAGAAGTCCGTACAACTGCTAGCATACGCGGATGACATTGACGTGATTGGCAGAACACAGCGAGTATTCAATGAGGCGTTTGCTGCCATTGAGGCGGAAGCGACTAAAATGGGTCTAGCGGTGAATGAAGGTCAATTTGAAGTTTATGCTGTCATGAAGAAAGGACACACAACATCGACGTCTTGGACTGAGCGTCACATTGGGCAGCTATAACTTCGAGGTAGTCAAGGACTTCGTCTACCTCGGCTCCGCAGTAAACAGTACAAACAACATCAGTACCGAGATTAAACACAGAGTAACTCCTGCCAATCGCTGTTTCTTTGGGCTCAAGAGGCAATTGAGTAGTAGAGTCCTCTCTCGAAAGACCAAGCTAACATTGTATAACACCTTGATCATCCCTGTCCTGCTTCATTTATTCATATTCAAGAAATTATCAAAAAGATAAACGTAACGATAAAAATTCTCTATCCATTCATTTGCAGGAATTCTAAACTAAGCAGTGAAAACAAAATATTGATTTTTAAGTCTATTTTCCAACCGATCATGTTCTATGGGTCTCCTGTCTGGGGTAAGTGCGCCAAAAGTCATCTGCGGAGACTCCAAATAACGCAAAATAAGCTGCTTTAAATGATTCTAAATCTCCCTTGGTTTTTCTCGACTACGGAACTTCATAAGATAGCCAAGATCGAAATGGCCACAGCTAGAGTTGAAAAACTTTTTCTCCAATATAATCAATCCCTTTTATCATCCGGAAACGACTTGATTTCAAACTTAGCTGCAGGATGAGTGCAATACTTACCTTTTTATTATCTATCTGTATATTGATTTGTTTAATATATTAACATATTTATTTATTAACTTATTTATTTATTTATATACTAAATTATTTATTTATTTATTTACTTATTTATTTGTTTATTATTTATTTATTTATATTAACATATTTATTTATTGTCAATCATTTTTGTGTTTTCTAAACCATTCTAGTCAGAAATTTGAAATCAACACTAACCACTTCTCTCTTCCCTCCAACGGAATTAGAATTTTTTTTTTCTTTTTTTTACCATGAAGGTTTTTTAAGTGGCTTTTCCTTCAGACTAAAATCCAATACTTCTGTGATGAATTATATAAAGATTATATGAATATTTTAGTAGTAAGGTGATGCAAACCAAATCTCTGTACAACTAATTGTATGCAATACATTGTAAAATTTGTGCCACTACAAAAAAAAAATAAATAAATAAATAAATAAATCCCTGTCCTGTTCTATGGCATGGTAACATGGACAATCTCAAGAATGGATGAAGAAGTACTTGGTCTTGTCTTAGTCTGTCTGCGTTGATGGTTATTGGAAAAGAAGATTCAACCACGAACTGTGCAATCTGTACAGCGGCATGACCCTAGTCAGGCGTCTACGGATTGAACGCCTAAGATGGCTGGAAGAGTCTTCGACTCCGAACCAGTGGGACAACGCAATAGACGACGCCCACGGAAACGATGGTGCACCCAGGTGAAGAAGGACCTCAATCAACTAGGTGTGCGCAGTTGGAGACAGCTGGCTAAAGATCTTGGCGACTGCAGAGGCTTACTGCTTGAGGCCCAGGTCCACCCCGGACTGTAGCGCCACCAGAAGAAAAAGAAGAAGAGAATCACCCCCCGACGATGGTCTGATGCAAATTTCGTTTTTTTTTTAAATCATTTTTACACAACTTTCGTTTATCATGTTAATCAAGCATGAAGCAGGTGGAGAAGTTTAAGTATCTCGGGGTCTTCTTCACGAGTACTAAGCTGGGTCAGTTTTGACACAGCTTGGGAGATCTGTAATCAGGAAGGCCGAGCTTAGTGCGAAAGCCAAGTTGGCAGTTTTCAACTCAATATTTGTTCCAACTCTCATCGATGGTCACGAACTTTTGGGTAATAACCGAAAGAATAAGATCGCGAATACAAGGTGCTGGCATGAGATTTCTTAGTGCTTCGTTGTGGGAATTACTCGCCGGGATAGGATACGCCAGGAACTCAACGTTGAGCAGCTGCTTCTAAGAACGGAAAAAGCTATGCTTTGTTGGATCAGTCACGTAGCACGTATGTCCCCACCATCACGACTTCGGAGGCGGGGCTTGAATGCGATTCCATCAGATAGGTGACCACTTGGCAGACCCAGGATGGGATGTTTGGAAGAAGTCCACAGGCTCGCTCGGTTACGCGTGGGCATAACCCCCGATGAGTTAGAGTCGATGGCGGAGGGTTCCTGGAGTTGCCTGGAGATCTTTCGTGCGTGGTTTACCCTCGCGACCACAGTAGTGGATCATGCGGATCAGAAGATGATGATGATGATGTTAATCATGTTTGTACTTTATAGACTCTTAAATGGTAAGAGGTCGAGCACTGATGTATTTGGCAACTCTGTTCAGGAAAAAAGCTTTTGGTACCACATTTTTCTTAATATGCTTAGTCACGCGGGCCGGGTACAGCCAGTTTTCAATTTGTTTGTCGGTCCCAGCCCGCCCGCACTACCTGCAGGCACCTGTCACATACCCACGTGAGTTAAATGAAAAGTTGTTCAGAATTGGTTCCGCTACAAAATAAAATTGTATTTCCAAAAAAAAAAAAAACTCAGGCGTTAGAGGGTTAAGACCACGAACCGAAGCATTCATTTTATCTCATGTCCTGTAGCTGAAAGCGTTGCATATGCTGTTCAAAATCTTACAAATTCTTGCGTGGTCCTTGATGAAAGTGATATTCCAAATGAACCAGGAATGTATACAAAGATCGGTGTTAAAAATTCTGAGAGCTTCCGTTTCAATTGTAGAGAATGCGCGGATACTGACCTGGATGAAAGCCCCATTGCCGAATGATCTGTCAGCTGACATCTTTAAGCTGAAACTGGGATAATGTTTAAGAGATCGTCGTTAGGAAGCACCTCCCACGAGTGAAATCTGTTTTTTCTGCCGTCTTGTATGCTTGCAACTGGGAGGCATTCATGGGTGCAGAATGGGCCTACAAAGTCACTGCCAGACTTTTCACATAAAATATATTTTTCGCCAAAAACCCTTTTATTTCTGAACATAGTTTCAGTTTAGCTCGATTTACACTAAAGGGAGTCGAGAAGAAGATGAAGAACAAATTCGCACTATAAGCAACAAGATATGAAGAACGGAAGACAACTTGTTCGTCATAACTGGCAGCAGAGCGACCAGGACGCGAATGAATGGCCGTGAGTTCTAAGACACTGCGTGTGTTGAAGGCTTTGAATCCGCAAGCGCCTGGCAAGACAAGATTAGACATTGCTCTGTCTCATACAGCAGTTCTTCTTCATTATCAAATGCCATCCAACGATTAAGCACAGGTCTTTTCTCTCGACAAGACGAAGGGCTTCTTTATTTGTTCCTGAGGTTGTCCATGTCTCTCCACCATAAGCCTGGAGAGGGTCTTACTTTAGGTCAGCTTGGTCTGTTCATCACTCAATTCCCACTTGATGTTAGTCTGCGCTAAGCCCGGTACTGATGATATTCAAGTGAACAGTCGCACTTTAGCGACCTCAATCGACTTGGTGTGCGCAGTTGGAGACAGCTGGCTAAAGATCGTACCAGCTGGAGAGGTTCAGGTCCATCCCGGACTGTAGCGCCTCCAGAAGAAGAAGAAGTCGCACTTAAGAGCCAAGGTAGACGAAGTCAGTGTCCATAAGTCGTCGATATTGTGTGACTTTCTTTGAAGACAATGCTCACTAGACATGGACGTCGTATACTGTGACGAACCACGGCGCTGATTGAAGATGTTGCGTGACAAGCCTGCTTGTTGTGAAACTTCCCGGAGTGGAGTTCAGGCCGCGGAACTGAATCCGAAACAACGAATCATCGGTGGGTCAACTTGAATACCCTAGTTCATCGGGAATGGTAGCCACTAACAACAACGAGGGTGTGCGAGATCAAATTGTTTCTGGATTTATTTTAAAGCTAAGTTCATGTCATTAAGTATGGAACAGAACATCATTTAAATAGTGTCAGTCCAACCACAACAATCGCTGGGCCTCGGAACAGCTGGCAGTGCTTCAATCGATCGGTCTTTGTTTTGAGGCTTAGGTGCGTCGTTACAGTCCGTCGAAATGGATACTTTAAAGACATGTTAAAGGATTGAACTGAATTCTCGCTCGTATAACTTACGGCTGACTTAAGTCAGCTTTAGCGATCCAGCGGCATGGGAGTTTCACTTAAGTTTCCAGAAGCAATTGTGGGCGGTCTGAAATGGTACGAACAATCGCCTTGTCGCAACATATGCCTTTTGTTGCATCGGCCGAGCAATGTCTATATGTCGTATCCGTCGGAATATTGTCGTTATCCAACCAAGTGATGGGCTACACTTTTTGCAGATAACGGCCTTCCATGCGGGTTAACAATCCCACAGGGATAAGCAGCATATACTGCGCTTCATGCCATGTACAGTGACGACCTGAAAAGGCTATTTTCGTACAAGTCGTCCAAAATCACTGATTTTTATCGAAGTCCGGCTGCTGTAAATATTTTTTTTAAATTACTTCGATCTTCGGACTGGATCTGTCGGCGAGTTTCAGCCGACGCACTAACCCACCGCAGCTGGGGGACATTAGAAAGTGGAGTGTTTAAAAGTGAATTTTTGTTCAGAAAACTTTAAAAAAAAAAAACATATTTAGTCAACAACTGCAGCAGTAACATGGCATTGCAAGGAAGGTTAGTTTTGATACATCACATGCCTTAGCTGTTTCTACGCCGATGTACCCACCACCATCGGTAAATCCTTGAACAAGATGGACCCTAATCTGGTTTGCTTCTCAGTCTCTGACACAATTTCTCGCTCAGTCATCCACTCGTCTAACTAGGAACTGGCCAAAATAAACATCTCAGTTAAAGTGGAAAAAACAGATGTGTGACAAGCAAACCAATTCAATTTATTTGAACACCCGTCTAAAGTCCTACTGATTGATTTCTCGGAATCGCTACAACAAGCCGCAACAATTTAACGTCTCACTTCTTTGCCGCCACACCTCTCATGTATTGAAACCGGTGCCGTCGGGATTATTTTAAATTATTTATGCTTCAAATTTTAACAGATGGTGATCAAAACGGTTTCTGATGGGAAAATCCAATTTAAACGATTCATAAATTCGCATGAGTGTTATATTCTTTTTAACCAAGGAATAAATTAACAAGCCAATAAATGGATTCGTTAAGAGCTACGCCAATAAGCGTCAATAAAATAAAAATACAAATAAATTTTTATTTACATAAATTTGTATTTACTCTTGCCGTCTTTGAAAACAGGTGGCTTTGCAGAGGGAAGATGGCATTACCGTTGTGTGGCAATAGTTATATATAAACGTTGGTTAAGAACATTCACAAGTAGTCGAGGAAATTATGGAATCAAAGTGTGTCTGAATTGTCACGTTGTTCGGAGTAAGCGGAAGAATTGTTAAAGTTATTTAAAAATTTCACCGTCAGCTCTTGATAATGGCCAAGCTTGTGCGCCATACAGTAGGACTGGGGCTATGAATCATAGCTTAGAGAGTGCTTCATGCTTCCTTTGCCGTCATATTCATGGACGTAGCGAAAAAAAAGCAATTCGACAGCTGATAGCTTAGGATTACTAAGAATGAAGCGTTACACGGTACAATAACGTGAACACTATCTCAAAAATAATAAAATTCGTTGAGTTCGAAAATTTCATACAAAATATGGTCGTAATAGGGTCTGAACTTCGTCAACTGTGATGTGATTAATTTAAAAATCCTGGGAGATTGGATCAGTTGTACGCGCTGCTTGCGTAAAAATAAGCCTCATAATCGTAGCTTAGTACACCGAGAGAGAGCTTCATGCTTCCTTTGCCGTCAAAGTCATGGATGTGGCGAGAAATCCTTCATTTTAGTCACATTGTATCACAGCCGTCAGTTGGAACATTTTTGAACATGTGTATTATATTCCATAGACATTGTGCTGTGAGAAGGCGTTAAGATTCAAGAAACTACAATAAAGGGCATAAAGATGATGAATTAGAACACGTGGGTAGCTTTTCATTTTCGACAGAAGATGCGGAAAAATTCGCATGCTTTGATGCCATTGCTCGTGTTTACTTCGGAGCCTACGTCAACCAAGTCCTTCACTACTCGAGAGTTCTATTTATCCATCGTGACGTTTTTCCGTCGTGACGTTTTATCCATCATGACGCTTTTATCACGACACACGTCTCTGTTGGGGGACTTGGTCTAGAGGTAAACATCATTCACAGCTTCCTTTTCGACGCGGACTAATGTTCCACTGACAGTTTATTGAGTTCTTCCGATGATCCATATGTCATCGGAATATGCGAACAATTGCACAGACTTGTGGAAGAGCAAGCTTCTATTTTTGAGCGTCTGAGCTGCGCATGATTTTCTCGAGATTGATACTAATACAGCGACAGTGTGAATCTAAATATTTTGTTGACTTCAAAGGACTTGGCCAATTCGTCATCGACCTTGAGGGAGGGACAGGGAATCTGTATCCGCAAAGCATGACCACAGAGCATCCCAATACATAATAATAATATAATATGGGTGGCGCTACAGTCCGAGAAGGACCTGGGCCTAGCTTCTCAGCAACTACTCGTGCTGTGCGTGCTATTGTTCTTTCACGCGTGGATGGGACCTACAGTTTAATGCCGAAACCGAACGGCCAAGTTTGAGAAGCTTTTTCTAGACAGGAAATACTCTTTGAGCATTGTCAGGGACTCGAAAGAGGTGGAACCGTGAAATATGAAAGGTGGTAAATTCGGGTATCGAACCTGGCACCCTCTGCGTAAAAGGCAACGCACTAACCCACTACGCCACGGCGATTCAACCAATACATATTTATTTTTAATTCCATGAACAGAGTATCTGTCGTGAATGAGAAATCTTTCAGTCCAACCACAACCATATTCGGGACTTTTTTGCAAAATTTTCCACATCTTCTATCCAAAATGAAAAATTGACCACGTATTCTAATTCATCATCATCTTTATGCCATTTATTGCAGTTTCTGGATTCTTAACGCCTTCTCACAACAGAATGTCTAAGGAATACAATACACATGTTCAAAAATGTTTCCAACTGACGGCTGTTATACAAAGTGAATGTGAACACAGAAGGAGAGTGGGAAGGTGTTTTATTTCATCTACCACACCGATAACGAAGTATGTGAAATTTCTTAGAAGCCCACCATGCTTTTACAAATCTGGCACACATTTTTTTTTTGGGATCTACCACACTTTGCATACTGGCCGACAGTGGCCATAACTAGAGGGTATTTTAAATAACTTCACGTCAATCGTCCCAAATTTTAGGCTTTCTAAAAATTGTAAATCTATCCGAAATATCGTTTTTATTTTAGAAACAAGTTGAACAGAAGTGGTCCCAGAGGACAACCCTGCGGCAGTCCTGAATGCACGTCAATGGTATGGCTGCGCATGGATGGATTTGAAATTTGTACAATAGGAACCATTTTTGAACATCGACATTACTTTTGTTTTCAACGCATTCAGACAAAAATTAGAAAAATACACAATTTAGTTGCGATAGATTGACGGCTCACTATTCCATTCTTTTTCCGTGTTATTTTGTATTCAATCGGGTCGGGGTTAAAAGTCAAAAAAACACCTCTAACTGACGTTCGTTTAGGAGTTGGAAAGTGAAAGACCTTTTTGGTTACTGAAAGTTGTGAAGAACATCTACGAATATATGACCACAGTGCACTCGAAATATCGACGAAACAAATAAACAGACTGCAGACATTATAAATAGAGAAATGAGACACACCTGGAAAGTCTGGACAATCAAAGGCAACCTACTCACCGAGTATCCAAGTTCAAGATCAAGCAGATAAAAAAGAATCACATCGACACTTACAGAGTATCAGGACATTCCATCTAGAGAGGTTACCAAAATTCTGAAGACTAGTCCTAAATTGTTAAATCAAGAAACACGGGCACAATAAGTCTGTCTGTTAAATTCACTCCACAATCATCAGCAGATAGAATGCATTCTCCAAGAGGATTTCACTTAAGACATGCCGAAATGTGCCCGGGGTCGATTCGGTTCCATACGGCTGGCAATTTTCCTCTTGCGCCAAAGCTACACCGACAGTTTTGTTTTCTTGATCTCCCGTTTGTGTCTATTGTTCAAATATTTGCAACATTTTTCGAGTACAGAATAGGGTTTCATAGTTTGTCGTTGATTCTTAATGATCAGGACAGGCTGAGAAACGGACTTAATATTCATGCAGTTTGTCAACAAAAACAAGATGAAGGTGACAAAAATGACTGCAAAGACAAAGAAAGGATCTATCTTAGATTACCAAGTGGACGAAAATTCCTGAGAAATACTTTCTCGAGAGATTAATACATTCTTAAAGATACAAAACATAATTAAGGCTATAAAAGTTTAAAACAGTGTTCCCACTTTTGATTTCCTAATAAGTCTTAACAATGTTTCGAAAATTAAAAAAATAATGGGTTTCCATGAAAAATCTTCGCTTTATCTTTTCAATTGTTATTGGAAGCACATGCAAATTAAAAAAGTGTGCATTTGATTTCCAAGTTTTAAAGCTAAATTTTGCAGAAAGCGCACGAAAATTGGTTCTGCACAACGATTTCACATTTTACCAAAACAATGACCAAAAGCATAACCAGATGTGGCTCCTGTACAATTGTCCTAAAGTGATAGTCACCGGATATTAACCCCATCGAAAATGTATGGGACCATTTAGACCAGCAAATAATATAAGTTACCAATTAAAAATGCAACAGAACTAAAAGAGAAGATTGTGCAGTGAATGGGAACAAATTTCGGTTGAAACTACCAAAAAAACTTGCCCAAACCATGCCAAATAGGCTTAAGCATGTAATTAAAAATAATGGATATGCCACAAATTATTAAAATTTGTTAAATTTATTGTTTCTTACCACCTACTGACGCACGAACCTCGAAGTCATCGTTGGGCATGAGGTTGTCAAAATCCCTAGACATTCATGAGGATTTGAAAAAAAAAGCTACTCCAATTGCGTCCAATCACAGCTAAGCCCGCTTTTAAACAACACTCGTAACCAAAAACCCACTCCCCCGCCCCCGAAGACAAATGATTTCCTAGAAATTTCCCACAGTTTTCCATTAATTAATGATTACAGTTCACTTTCAATCAATCGAACACAAACGACCAGCTGAACAAAACCCACATGAATCCGGAACGCGCGGCTTGTCGTTCGCGACAAGTGAACAACTCTATCTACACCTTCGCGCAGAGCGAGTGCTTAGGAATGGCTCGCACGCGGAACAACGTCTAGGACTTAATGCTAGTAAGATACAATGCTACAATGCGTAATGCTAGTCAAGATACCTATTTACATACTCAATCCAAGCAGCTTCCGCCTACACAGTCCGGAGTCCGGCGTTGAGACGGTGATTCACGTCGGCGGCGTGATGTGGCATTCCCAAGTTCGTTGGGTAGTATGTCGCCGGATTGAAGCCGCCCAGGGGGGTGGCCATCATGAGCAGGGGATGCATGGGGAGGTCGTAGCCCAGGCTGACTGGGGCAGCGCTGGGGTAGTGCAGGAATGGAAGGTTGGCGGCGGTTATCGTGTGCAGTGGTGGCAATGGCACGTGCCGCTGTGAGAATCTCTCGTCGTCGTCCAGGCGGTCGTCCACTGTGATGCTGTCGTTCGACGTCACCGACTCCTTGTCCGGCGTGATGAGACTTTCGATGGTGAACGCCCGCTTGGGACGGTCCTGGCTCAGGTTGGTGCTGCTGACGTTCGTGATGGTAGCTGACGTCTGCAGCGGAGAAATGGGCCGGACGGGGGAATGGATCATCGGCGGCAGTCGCTGCATGTACATCGAGGGGTCTGCCGCCATCGGTGGCGGACACATTCCCGCCGACGATTGGTTGTTCGTTGTCAGAAAGAACCGATTCAGGTTGGCCAGGGCGGCCAGCTCCTCGTTGAGCAGATCCTTGTCGTTCTTGTGCAGCTTGAAGCGCTTCCGTCGCCGCAGGAGGCTGCCGTTTTCGAACATATCGAAAGCCTGCGGATGCAGGGCCCAGTAGGCACCCTTGCCCGGTCGATCCGGCCGCCGAGGAACTTTGATGAAGCAATCGTTGAAACTCAGGTTGTGCCGCAGCGAATTCTGCCATCGCTGCGTGTTCTTGCGGTAGTACGGGAACCGATCCGTTATGAATTTGTATATATCACTTAACGGTATCATCTTTTCGGGCGAACTCCAGATCGCCATTGCGGTCAGCGAGATGTACGAGTATGGCGGCTTCTGATCTCCGTACGAGTCCCGAGATGGTCGCGGCATAGTTTCAAGATAGATCTTGTGAAAGATACACACTCGCGCACGCACACACGTCACTCCGTGTTCATCCGTGAAATTATTTGTCTTAGAACATTTCACTCATTTGACACATTTGACACATTTAACAGATTTGACACATTTGACAGCTTTGACAGATTAAATCCGAAAATGAACCGATAGGCAAAACAATAACGCGTCGAAAACAAATTTGCGCCGCGTCGTCGTCAGCCGTCGTAGACTGGTTTTCCAAGTGCGACCGTGTAAACAACTAACCACCGAACGAGCCCAGGACACCGAAAGCTGCTGTGGCCGCCTGAACTGCACCACTCATCATCATCGCCACCATTGTTGGTGTCGTCGTCGTCGTCGTCGTGGTTGTAATCACCACAGTCGTTGTCGTCTATTTTTTGTTCCCACTCAGAGTCAAAATAAATTACAAACAGAAAACGAATGAAAAAAAAAGCCGAAGAAAACAAATGAACACCCCAAAGGGAACACACACACAAACACAAACACACACGGTGTCTCCTGACACCAACTGAAGCGAACGCGTTTGACGAACTCGACGCTACTCCGGCACAGCAGAGCACACAGCACTCAGCACACAGCACACAAGCTTCCAGCTCCACGATCCAAGATCCGAGAAGCAAACGCCAAACGAACGCCAACCAAGCTCTCTCTCGCAAGAGGTGTTGAAATACAAAATTACGGATCGTTGTCGATTCACAGATGATTTTTGTATCTCGTTAAAGTGTACTTAAGCCCCATCTATGTGGCGACCATCCATCTCTCTCTCTCACTCACTCGCGACTCCAAGAAAACAAAGAAAACAGAAAAAAGGTCCACGACGCGACGGGCAACTATTTGCGGTCCGTCGTCTGTGTGCAAACGGTTCGCTCGCTAATCAAACTGTGTGTTCATGTGCAGTTGATGCACAACACAAACAACCACACCTCCCCCTTTCCAATCGAGTTTTTGCTGTGCTTTTTCGCTCCACAGAGAGCGACGAGGCCCGAAAATCAAATAAGAAATCACTGCTCTCGGCGCGACTGTGTTGGTGTTGCAACCGTGTGAGCAGCCAGGAAAAAACGTCACGTTTTGTTTGGACACACGACCGATTGGCTTTGTTCGTCGACGACTTCTCCAGCCGCTGCTGGCCGCGGGTAGGTAGGTGTGCCGCGCAGTAAACAAAAATCCCGAACCGGCTTGTTAGGGTCTTGTTAGCAATCAATTTGGTGGTGGGACTCGTCGCCACGCCCCTCGCGAGTGTGAAACAAAATGTCTTCACGCACACATTGGCACCGTGGTGCTCTCCATCTTCTCAGCCAGCGGTGGGTGTTGCCGATTCCCGATGGACTTCCAGCGCTTCCCGGGCTTCCATTGGCCGGATGGTTCGCCTGAAAATGGATGACTGTCGCGCAGAGGGAGACAGCTGGCACAGCTGGCCTGCGAGAGAGAGAGTGAGATGTTGGCCGAGGATGTGTTGGTTTGGTAGGGTGTTCCACTCGCTACTCGCTTGAGATGTTGTCTCTAAATATTTGTCGAAAACTTAATAAGGCTGCCTTTTTGTGTTGTTTTCAATTTAAACAGTTCTCTGTGTTTTTTTTTTTCTCTCCTAGCCCCCCTGTATAAATAGAGAGGAGTTCATTTGAACTACAGGGTGGGCATGAGCCATGTTTTTGCCGGCCTGTGTGAGTGCCGTGTGCGAGGAGGGAAAATTGAAATGCTCGAGGCGTGCATTGTGTACGACTTGTTATTGTTTAAAAATAATAAAATAACAACAATTGCGTGAGAGTGTGAGTTGCTTGGTTGGCTGCCCGTTTGGTTGGTTGGTTGATTGTTTAAACGCAACAAGGCAAGCGCATTATTCAATTAACAATAAATGGCGGGTGGTTGTCGGTAACTCATACCCACGTACACGTATACCTAATTGTGATGTTTTTCGATTTGATTGAAGGGCAATTCTAGCAATGAATAGGGAAAAAAAGCAATTTTCACTTGGTTACATTAATAATGGAGCGCTTTACAAAAGACAACAATTTATTATTGAAGATGTGATCACACGGGGGCTGGTGGATTGAATTCGATTTGAGAGAGAGAAAGGCTATTTTGAGACGAATTTATGGCCCTGCACAAAAACATGGAATCAGCAGTGAAACATTTAAGGGCTCTAAGTTATTGCAGAATCCTGTTGCTTTTTAATTTATGCTAAGGTTATGGATTTTGAGGAAGGTTTTTTTTTTCCTTGCTTTTGATTTGAAGTGCGCCTCAGTTGAGAGCGCATCGACGGGAAAATGGGAAGAAAAGAGAAAGCTTACGGCGAAGAGCGGACTTTCTAGGCTGTCAATCCTGGTGACCGATGCCGGATGAGTTTGTGAGTGTGATTGAGGGTCATCGTGTCACTTGTCTGGCTCGGGGATGTGTCAATATTGAAAGGGAACTCACTGGGCTCGTGATTGATGGGCAAATTGAGGGCTGATTAATTTAAAGAAGTGCTAAAAGACTAATTTGTTAAAGGAGTGTGCAAATGTCAGCTCAACACTTTACTGTAGCTGTTTAGTGATTTCTATAAATCACATCACTCATTAGCGCGTGGAAAACATGAGATTATTGAAACAAGGTGGTTTCAGGAAGATGTTCACTGTAGTGTATGCTGTTCAAAATTAAATTTATTTGTAGTTCGATTTGTGCAGTTTTAGTTACAGAACAGTTTCAGTTACAGAAAAGTTCTTTACAAGTAAGATAGTTAAAAGTATATATACAATAAGATAAATTTAATACATTAATAGACAAAGTTAAGGGAAAAAACACTACAATCAAAAACCCCTATTATGACTCTTACAACTAATGGCTCCTATCACTAAATTGCACCTAGGCCCAACTACAGGGGACTCTCCCTAAGTCGTATTGTCACGGGATACCATAATTTGTTCGAGTTAGAGGGAGTTTGACTTAGTTTGACTTAGAGAGAGGCTTTTGTATGGAAAATTGAGGGAAATCCATGTAAAATTTGGCGAACAAATTTGAGTTAGAGAGATAGTTTCGACTTAGGGAGAGTCCACTGTATATACGTATAATATTATAGCTCTAAGATATGATTGATTTTTCCTTAATTTAAGATGTTACGAATAAACTCACTCTCAGAATGAGAGCATTTGCTTGAAAAAATCTGGTGTAATTTATCAATGTAAGAAATACCTACAGTCCTCCACTGAAGGTAGATAACTCTGTGATACTCTCTTGTACTGAAAAAACCAATGCGCTTGCTAACTGCTAATTATCCCACAAACGGACATTCAATCTTCCGTCGAGCAATCTATTCGTTTTCTTAATTTACGAACAATAATCGGCGATTTCAATCCCTGAACGAAAACATGTTAATAATAATAAATTGGGGGCGCTACAGTCCGAGGCGGACCCGGGCCTAGCTTCTCAGCAACCACTCGTGTTGTGCGTGCTATTGTTCTCTTCACGAGTGGAAGGGACCTATAGTTTAATGCCGACTCCGAACGGCCAAGTTTGAGAAGCTTTTTCTAGACAGGAACACTATTTCAGCATTGTCAGTGACTCGAAAGAGGTGGAGCCGTGAAATATGAAAGGTGGTGAATTCGGGTATCGAACCTGGCACCCTCTGGGTAGGAGCCGACACACTAACCCACTACGCCACGGCGCACAGTTGTCTCGTTGTATGGGAGAGTTGGAAATAAATCTGTAACTTGAACCCGTGAACCGATCTTAATGAAATTCGAAACATAGCGTAACTACTACGAGATCTTATTGTGTTTCAAAAATGGTTGATGTATCTCATAAGCTAGCGGAGTAATCTCAAGTTAAAAATAAACACCTTTTTTGTTTAAATGCATAAAATAATTATTGTCGATGACTCGAAATTGGGACTTAAAGCACATATGTCATCACTATTTATTTATATATACACTTTATTTGGAATTAAAGAAACTAAGCAATTCAGTATAGTAAGGCTTGCGCTTCAGTACTAAGTGGCAGCGAATCTTTTGTTTTTGGTTCAGGCCTTAAATACGCAATCCAGGGATCAGATGATACCAACATTTGATGAATAACATCGAAACGAAAATTTTCTACTATCATTAATGCGATAGTACCTATAGTCTTTAAGCAGCCTTGCCCGTGGGATCATTGTCAGAGGAGGCGCAGGAAAGTCGGACTGCGCCTCCTCTAACAATGATCCGACGGGCAAGGCTGATGATGATATTATTTCTGTTCCGTGGAACAGAATTTTATACACTGTTGGTGGCATATAATACTAGGGATATAAATTTGTTGTCATTGTAGCGGTTTCCTGGGCATAAGCTCCAAACTTGTCGGGGTTAATCCAAAAATTTCTGCATATTGTCTCCAGGATAACACTGAATCTTTCTATGAGTTGCACATCTATTTCCGTTATTTCTGCCTTTGATAATGGGTATTCAAAAAATGTGCCAAATCCTTGCTTTATTATATCCACTTTAATACCCATTTTTTGTATGAACTTCTGCTGAATTTGACTCTTCCTTGCCTGGTGTATGGGCTGTGTCGTTTTTGTTGTTCTCCAAGCTTTAAACTCCAAATTGTAGGCTACATGTAGCAAGTATTCCATAACACGGATGCGAGCGTGCAAGGGTGAAATTCCTAATCTTGGAGCTTCCTGGTTAATTCAAATCATTATCTCTGATGGTTTCGCGCCACATATAACACATGAACTTGCAGAAGACGTGTTTGTCACAGCCTGTGCTACTTTGCCATCTATCATCGTAAAGTGCAATTCATGCCTTACTTTAATAACGGTCGATTTCACTTTTATAATTGATTCCCGCAAATTTCATTTTTAATTCTTGTTTTTTCTTCTCGTATTAGGTCCATACTTTCTTTTTTAAGTTGTAGCTTCACTGGCCTACAGTAACGTGTTGAGGAAGGTCGAGAATTTTTCCAAATTTCACTACTTTCTTCGGATTCCGTCAACTGCAGCGGTCCCAACGATGTCATGAACAAATATGAATCGGATGACTCTGAATCTAAGTTTGAAAACGTTTGTTTGAATTCACTTTGTCCCGAAGATCCATCACAACCCCACTTAGTCGAAAGGGTTGGACGGACATTTTGTTGTGATTCGAAAACGCCACAATCTACAGCCATAATGATTCTGGTTGCCGTATGGTCAAGTAATTGCTGAAGTGGGATTTGGGCATCAGTTTCTGAAATTTGGATGTTTTCTGGGTAGCACTGTATTTAAGACTTCAGGACCTGCTTACATGTCGGCAATATTGAATGCCCAATGTCATCTGTTGCTTTTTTTATAACTTAATACTGGTATTTGCTTAATTTTGTTTGAATTATTAAAGCCAAGGCTTGGTCAGCAATTAGTTTCATAATTATAACAATTTTATGACCCAAAGAATTCTAATTCACAATAATAAAAACATCCTCGGCATCTCGCATAGCGTTAGCAGAATACATGCATTGTAAGGGAAATCGTTTGAAAATGCCGAAAAATGCACGACATTGCTCCACTTAAATGCCTCGTACTCCCAAGGTGGTCAAAAGTGGTCTCTAGTTTTTTTCAGCATCGATAGACAATACTTTTAGCTTTCAGAAAAAGTTGGTCTTCCGTTGGAGACTCTTGGAGCATTTTTGTTATAGTCCATCTAACATTGAAATGCCCCTTTCAAAATGTGCCTTTACTTAAAAGCCTGGTTTAAAAAATTGGTAAGCAACATGAAAAAACTGAAAACGCAGTTTGAAAGCAAGATGTATGACCTTTTTCAAAAAGAATTTACTTACCACGGACGTTGTTCGTTCAATGACCTTTATTACGTTCACCGTGACCACTCTTGGATCTATTTATCGACTCTTTTCTGCACAATCACTGTCGCTGTCTTTTATACGCTGCAGTACTAACATTACCGATCTTTTATAAGTTTTTTTGAAACTCAGCTTGAACGTCAAGGCATCTTGTCAAACCTGGTCCAGAACCTGAGAGGCGACGGAGCTTGCACATCATGTCTTTGTCCGAGAACATGTGGAAGGCCGGCGAGGAGACTAAGCGAGAACTTCAAGCAATTGTACTTCACCTTGTCGAAGGCCTAAGGCGGCTAAGATTGCAACCACTTCTCGAAGACTTGACAGACAACTGAGCTTGTACTTCAGACTATCATGCCTTGTCGAAGACCAAAGAGACGTCTCCACTTGCTCCTCTAAGCTCGCCTTTTTAATTTCATCGACTAAGTATTCTCTTCTTCTTCAGAAATGGGCTTAGGCCTCGGGCGATCTTCAACGCCTCCAATTTCGCACGCTGAGCTTCATCTTCACTTGTGTGCGCCGTCCATTTCATGGGCATCCTCAATTGCATGGTCCCACTGGTGAAAAGTCGATGACTCTTTGAACTGGAGCAGCGTTGTCCATGCAGGTTCCAATGTACATAATTTTAGGAAATATGGCACATCAAATTATTTTAATAATTTGAAATACGTCAATTTTTGTAATTTTCAAAGTCCCAACTTTGAGCTAGCGGTACAGCCAAACGAACGATCCAAAGTCAACAAAATTTTGGTTCTCATATTTGTAGAATCGAAAAACATAAACCATTTGGCTGGGAAAATATGTCCACTGTATCTATAGCACCACTGTGCGGTGACCCATGACATAAAACATGTTATCGACAGCTTAAAAGTTAAGAAATCTTCTGGCTTTGATGGTGTTAGAAATGTGTGTCTGAAAAATTTGTCACATTTTGCTCTCACTAAGTTGACAGACCTGTTTAATTGTTGTCTTACTTTGGGATATTTTCCAGCCCATCGGAAAACTGCCAAGGTAATTCCAATCTTGAAGCCTGGCAAGGACCCTTATCTAGTCGTAAGTTACAGACCAATCGGTCTGCTCAGTTCTCTTCGTAAGTGCCTTGAAAATATCATAAATAATAGAGTTGTGTCTTTCATTGAGAGTAATTCTATTATACCCTCTGAGCAATTTGGTTTTAGATCTTTACACAGTACCACACACCAAGTGCATCGTATCACAGGTGATATCAAAAATAATTTAACAATTGGAAAAAGTACTGGCATGGTAATATTAGATGTGGAAAAGGCTTTCGATACTCTTTGGCATGATGGATTGATTCATAAGTTAGTAAGTGTTAATCTTCCGTTGTATCTTGTCAAAGTCATCCAGTCATTTTTGTCTCACCGAAGTTTTAATGCATAAATGGATATCCTTCTGTTAAATGCAAGAGTTCCACAAGGGTCCGTCCTTAGTCCAGTTTTATATAACATTTATACATCAGATTTGCGATGGAATCTATTAGTGGAGAATTTTCTTACAAAATGAAAAAAAAAACGGCGAGTTGATCCCCATATTGGCAAGATTGCATACTGATTGTTTGAAACTCCGTCAAAATAGCGTGCTGCCATGTCAGATACCATCCAAATAATTTCGGTGTTTTATTGTGTTTGTTGTTATAGAAGAAATTTTGTCTTCGGCTGACTATATTTTCCGGATAATTCCATAAAGTTTGATCAAATCTATAAGCTCTCCCAGTGATGTTCCAGTTTAGAATTAAATGAATTAATGCCTGAAACACAATAATGCGTTAGCGCTGGCGTTGGCTTTCAACGCACACAATTCAATGGCCAAGCACAAAATACAGCGTCGACCTGCGTAAGTGAAAATTGAAAGGGATGCGAGGTTCGTAATAAAACGTAAAAACGTAGTCCATCGCACGTCATTATTCATAACATGTTGAATATTTTTTGACAGACGGGTGCGCTATGAGAACGATTTTCTCACAGATTAAGAGTTTTTTTTTTCCAAATTGAGAGTATTTTGCAGAAATGAAGTATTACAGAGACAGCCGACTTCTCAGCTGATTGCCCCCTAGTCAATCGACGAATTTGAGTATATTTTTGACAGATATTGATGAATTTTTGACGGTTATTTATGAAATAACGTAAATCCCGTCCTCTGATTGGTCAATTTAGTTTAAGAACACGTCATAAAGAACAGTTGTCAAAAAGTCGCGTATCGTATTTTGTGTCAACTGTCATTTGATTTTGACAGCTGATTAAAAATAATTTAACGGCAAAAGTCATTTTAAATGAGTCTATGTAGAAGGGCGGCAATATTTTTCATTTCGCAGATGAGAGAGAGAGAGAGCAGCTGATAAGTTGAGTATTTATTTCAACGCAGTGCATCATCGCACTCTCTCCGTAACATGAAGTCGGCTGGCGCAGCGCACTATTATGTTTGAGGCATGATGCTGATCGGCACGAATTTTATTTGCTGTCGGAATATATGTCAAATCAACAGTACAATGATGATAGGTAACAACTAAGACAAAAAGTATTGGAATGTCCACCACTTATTTGGAATTTGTTGAGCGTGTAAGAAAATAATGGCAGCACTTTTCGCACATAATTCAACTATCAATTATTCTATTACGTTAATATGAGCATAGCTCTAGTTCTCTCTAACTCTCTCTTGATCGGTTCGATCTCAGCCGGCGTGGTGTGACATACACACGCTTAAATAAATGTAACAAAATACTGAATACGACTTTTTGATTTCTTTGTTCCGTGGCCGTGCTCACAAACGTGATGCCGATTTATTTGGAATGTTTTCACAGAATATTTAAACACACTTTTCACTTCCTGCACACTTTGTCATTTATTTCCTTCCGAAAACACGAACTATCACTTCACTCTGAAGTTTGAACTTGCACTTTGTTCTACAAGTCACATGCAATTGATCTGCAGAAGGAAACTTAACTACAACTTTACGGACTTTATTAAACAAGAAAGCACAAAGAATAATGAACTCCACGAATGTTGCTAAGAATTTGACCGGGCAAGACAAGACCCTTTCCTTATATGTCGTAGAAAAATGGTTTCACAAAGCAGGCCCCAACATGTATTGTCCTTTACCGATCCTCGAATGTGTCATTATTTTCAGAACATATCGGAATCGTCGGGAATCCCTATTTACATTGTGCTGATTGCCTTATCTTTATGACATGAATACCAACCGTTCTTCTGGAGGATACCGTCGCGGCGGACACCGGAAATCCGGTTCCTTTCTTATCTTGTTATCTCGCAAAGCCATAAATTATGAATACAGATTTGTTTCTCCACTGTCTAGGCAATAGGATATTGTGTACATCATGATTCAAGTTTAAATCCATTCAATTTAAAAATATGAAAATAATTTTTAAGAAACGGGAAAAAAGTCTGTGTATTCCTATGAAATTACCTGCACATATTCTTCTTCTTCTTCTTGTGGCGCTACAGTCCGGGGTGGATCTGGACCTCAACCAGTAAGCCTCTCCAGCCGGCACAATCTTTAGCCAGCTGTCTCCAACTGCGCACACCAAGTCGATTGAGGTCCTTCTCCACCTGGGTGCGCCATCGGTTCCGTGGGCGTCCTCTATTGCGTTGTCCCACTGGTTCGGAGTCGAAGACTCTTCGGGCTGGGGCAGTGTTGTTCATGCGCTCTACATGGCCCAGCCATCTTAGGCGTTGAATCCGTAGACGCCGGACTAGGCTCATGCTTTGAATCATGGTTCAATCTTCTTCTCCAATAACCATCAACGCAGACAGGACCAAAGATTGAACGCAGAACTTTTCTCTCGAAAAGACCAAGTGCTTCTTCATACGATTTTGAGATTGTCAAGGCCTTCGCACCATAGAGCAGGACAGGGATGATCAAGGTGTTATATAATGTTAGCTTGGTCCTTCGAGAGATGACTCTACTGCTCAATTGCCTCGTGATCCCAATGTAACAGCGATTGCCAAGAGTAATTCTGCGTTTGATCTCGGTACTGATGTTGTTTGCACTGTTTACTGCGGAGCCGAGGTAGTCGAAGTCCTTGACTACCTCGACGTTATAGCTGGCTATGATGACGTTTTGGCCGAGTCGTCGATCTTGTCCTTTCTCGATGACAGCATATACTTTTTCTTGAACTCATTCACAGCTAGACCCACTTAAGCCGCGGTCTCGGTGAGTTCGTCCTATGCACGCTGTCTATGCGGTATGCGGCCTTGAAATCAACGAATAGGTGGTGGGTGTCGATCTGCATTTTATGGGTACTTTCCAGGATCTGCCGTAATGTGGACCTATCAGGTTGTTGACGAATGGTTTCAGGCGCTCACAGAAAACGGCAGAGAGGATCTTATAGGCGATGTTAAGAAGACTTATCCCTCTATAGTTGGCACAGTATTCCGACCCGTTCAAAGGGCTTTATCCTTTTCAGCATTCGCTTGGAAAATTTAAATAATTTGGTATTTTTTATTTTCACGAAAAAGTTCCCAGTTAAAGGTGCAATCAATTTTCCCTGATTCTATTATCTACAAAATTATCTTGTCCCATAAATGACAACAGACGAACGAAAATGTCCCAATGGATGATCGCCTGCTCAAAGGGACAAAGTATATCTGAGTATGACAATACTTTAAGTGTGACACATATACTTTTTGGGGTGTTGCAACATTTCTGTATTGATATTGGTGACATTTTTAGTGCATCTTGCATGAGTAACACAACACTAGTTGTGTGTACTTGAAGTCTTGATTCGTGCTTTCGGGGATTTTTCTTAAAATTACATCCGTGATGAAATCCACGCCCAAGTCCCTGTTGATATCCGTATTTCTTACGTATCATCGTGCATTGTCATCAACAAAAGTGTCTTATACACAATCTTCTAGCTCTGTGAGATCACTTGTAAAAGAATCAGACCCAGTACACTGCCTTGTGGAATTCCTGCTTTAATTTCCGTTAATTCTGAATATGAGCTTTCATGTTTTAATATGAAGCATCTCCCGTTTAACCCTCCCGTTTATTTAAGATTGCAGCGTATTGTCTTAATTTGTGGTTTAGTCCTCTTCAGGCCAAACTTTATCGAAGGCCTGCGCTACATCCAGAAACACCGCAGAACAAACTTTTTTCTCTTCTTATGTTTTTTCTATAATGTTGATTATTCTGCGAACTTCATCAATTGTCGAATGTTATAATTCTGAACTGGTTGAGCGGGAGATTGACATGTATGATGTCACTTCGTTTGGCGGCTTTCCAGGCTGGAAATTAAACGCACCCTCTTACTTACTGACTTAAATCCTGTATCCCCTCACAGGGCATAGGGCCTCTACTACTCATACGCGCAATCGTGTGCGGTTTTTTGCAATGTGTTTCAGCTCTCACCAACTCTTCCCCAGCTGTCGGGACTCCTCCTCTATTGTTTTGCGCCATGTGCTTCTCGGTCGACCCGCTCTTCTGCCGTCTTGGGTTAGCGGGTTCCAGCGGTTTTTGCTATGGAACTGTAGCCTTTTCGAAGGGTATGACCAATCCACTGCCACTTGCGCAGTTGAATAGTGGTGCCTATAGGTTCCTGGTCCGTTCTCTGATGAAGCTGTTCGTTTGACATACGGTTCGGCCAGAAAATCCTTAGTATGTTTCGTAGGCACCGGTTCTCAAACGTCTGTAGTCTTCTTGTGACAGTGGCGGTCACTTTCCAACTGCTGCACCCATATAACAGCACGGGCTCAACATTTGAGCGAAACAGTCTTAGCTTAAGGTAGCTATTATATAGCATTGCTTATCTATATTGTGGGCAACATACCGAAGGCACCCTCTGGAGAGCAGTCGACTATGCTCGTAAACGTCACATTGCCTTGATGACGAACCTTCTCCCGGCAAGTGTCTTACACAGCAGGTGCTGAAGTGGTTTTCTAATGTCTAGAAATACCATACGGTATCAATCTCCAGGTCAATCAGACAGGCACCCGCACGTTGTTCCACGCCCTTCCTCCATTCGATATCCGCCAAAAGTTTCGACGCTTGATTGACAAATAACAAAACTGACTGGGAAAGTTGTAGACATGACTGTGAGGAAAATATTAGTCAAAATGGGTCTTTAAAAACAACTTTAGAGTTAGAACTCGAACTTGAAAAGTTTATTAGTAACATCCAGAAAGCAGCCTGGAAAAATACTCCTCGCAGTAAAAAAAAGTACCCAAACTTAATGAAACAAATCTTCCGCCAGAAATAAAAGAACTTATCCTCGAAAAAAGAAAAGCACGCAAGAAATGGCAGCAGTCTCGCGTCCCTCAACATAAAACATACCTAAATCGCCTTTGCAACAAACTAAAAAAATGTTTGCAAATCTTTAAAATCCACGACCTGTCTTGAAAGCCTAACAAATGAAAAATGTACAAGCTACTCACTTTGGAAAGAAGGAAAAAAATCAAGAAGCCCCAAATGCAGCCCGCGGTAAATCAAGAAAAACAATGACGAGTGGGCAAAAAGTTGTCTTTGCCGAACATTTGGAGGAAACATTCCAGCCCTTTGATGGACAAATGTTGGAAGTTGATCCAAGTGTAACTTCTATATCTGACAGCTTTAGTATAGAAAGAGTATCGCTAAACAAACTCTGCCAGGCAATCAAAAGTCTAATAAACAACTAAAAGGCGCTACTTAAACTCCTCTACTTAATTAACGCTTCCTTTAGGCTTTATATGTTTCAGACTCATGGAAGGTTGCAGAAGTGATTATGGTCCCAAAACCGGGTAAGCCGTTTAGCTACAAAAAGTCGTACAGACCCATATCGCTTTTACCAACCATGTCCAAAATTTTTGAAAACCTTTTATTAAAACGCATTCAAAAATTGATCGACGAGAAGCAACTAATACCTGACCATCAGTTTGGGTATACAGACAATTGACCATTTATACAGAGCAACGAATGGAATTGAAGGAGCATTGGAGGAGAAAAAGATCTGCTCCACCGCCCTACTTGACGTTGCCCAGGCCACAACAAACAACAAAGTCTGGCATGAAGGCCTAAAATACAAACTAAGCAAGCTTCTACCGACAAGCTTGTATAAGATACTAGAATCTCATCTCGTTATTTAGAGTTAAACACGGAACTGAATACTCCGATTTGAGCAGGTGTCCCTCAAGGGAGTGTCCTTGGCCCTACATTGTACCTGCTGTACACTAGAGACATACCTCAAACTGAGGGTACACTTGTGGCTACATTTGCGGATGACACAGCGATCCTGGCAACGGGGCGTTCAATTGAGTCCTCAACTGAAAAACTGCATCGCGCTCTGGACAAAATAAACGATTGGTTAAAACGCTGGCTCATTGCTCCCAATGAGACCAAATTAACGCATATACATTTTACCTACAGAAATATTGAAAATCGACCAGTTTTCATTAATTCCGTACAAAAACCGTACGCTAATGAAGCAAAATATCTTGGTATGACACTTGATACGAAACTCAAGTGGAAGGCCCACGTGAAAAATAAACGGGATGAGCTCGAACACCGGCATAGAGAAATGTACTGGTTACTTGGAAGGCAATCCAAGTTAAGCATGTACAACAAACTGCTATTATGCAAGCAAGTACTGAAGCCTATATGGACTTACGATACCACTGTGGAGTTGTACCAAAGCAAGTAACATAGGATTTATTCAGTCCTTTCAAAATAAAATTATAAGGGCTATTGTGAAAGCTTCCTGGTATCTCAGGAATTGTGATAGAAATTGAATAATTATCCGGGTTTTTTAGGTAAAAAAATAACTTTATTTCTTGCCTGTTCGATTCTAACTGAGTACATTTATTATTCTTACTTTCCTTGATAACTAACTTAAGTCTAATAATTTGTGTGGAAGTCGCCTCATGTGACCGGACACTTCCCGTCGTTGCCACCGGTGTAACGTGAGCTTTCGCACGGTTTGTTGGCTGGATATGCCGCCTCGTGTGTGGAATATGACGATGGCTCGATGTACTGCCTCGCGCTAGGAATCTGCTGATGCAGCTTGTCTGTTGTCGCAATTTTTGCATTAACTTATACAAAGGGACCTTGGGACAACTACCGTCGACGAAGAAATAACAAACTCCGCTCGAAAGCTAAGTATCAGACTACGTGGTCATTGTAACAATGCCATCCTCCAAACTTTGGACATGAGACGTTAAGTACGTCGACTCCAGCGTAGCAGAGACCGCCCGATTTAGCTAACCTAACGATGGTCAGGTGATTTTACCGAAGGTCTACCTGCAACACGCGAAAATATCCTTAAAAGTAAGCTACTAGATAAGGAAACTTAGATGTAGTGAAGAAAAAATTAAGGGTGTTTGTAGTCAGTAAAAATCTGACACTACTGTGTGGACACGGGTCGCATAGCGTCTTGTTGAAGATTTTCACCAACCCAAGTAACAATAAAAAAAGAGTTTCGACGCGGAATGAGTAATGTCACACAGGCAACTTGCGGTCGCCTGTCTAATTGACCTTCAATGCACGCTTTGAAACCGAATTTGGTGTGCGGAATATATCTGTCCACAGGCCACAGCCCCCTTGACCACCGCTCTATTGACCGCCTTGCTCATCTCGCTGAAGTCAGACTGAATTTGAAATGTGAGAGACAAAAATAAAATCAAGCTCCAACTCGTCCACCCAGCGATTGTGGAGTGAGTGGGTCTCTGCGGGCGTGGGATGAGATGTCCCTGCAAGCTGAAAGTTTCACAGAAGATTTCTCATCCGAGAGCGCATCGCTTGGCCGAGAGTGGCACTTGGAATGCATACCTCGGGAAGTGATTGCTCTTTCCTCGCTTGCCCGCTTTAGAATCTCCAACTTGAATCAACAAGCCGATGCACCCAATCGAGAAGCCATTAAAGGTCCTCCTTCCGGTTATTCCACTAGTTTTTGTTTCCTCCAGAAGAGGTCTGTTTGATTAACCTCCAGCGAGATTGCATTCACTCGGATCCTAGACTCCGTGTTTGCGTTGGAAACCAATCATCGTCCCTCAAGACCATGGCTAGTCACAGAGACCCACCCAAACGCTCAATCACTGCCGACGGAAATCAGGTCTAACTGAGGTCGCCCTTAATCGAAATCACTCCGTTGGGGCTCAGCAGATTCCATCTTTGTACGCAAGCGCAGCTGTGACAACGCAGCGAAGCGAACAAATACAACTCAGTTTCCCCTGAAGATGCAAATCGAAAGGGAGAGCACGGATCATGAAAAGCACGTAGCACAAAGCAATCAGACGAGAGTGAGAAACCAACATCGAAAGTGTTGCCGAATGCAGAGCGAAAGAAGTGAAGGTCCAAGCGTGACCCGGGAAGCCGGCCACCGAGGCAGCAACTTCCCATCAATCGCTCCTCGAGCGTGTCAAATTCACCCGGGAAAACATTTGCATTAGCAAACGTTCCCCTCCTCATCCGCAGCCAATTGCCTGAATGTCATCGCACCGTATTCCCATAGACTGCGATTGAAACTCCATCTAATTTGCGCACACACGCAGGGGAATGGCGCAAGCTCGGTGGCGGTTGGCCACTGATTGACAGACTCCATTGCGGCTCAAATGGCGGCTGAACTATGGCGACCCGCGAGTGTGATGTGCGCGGATCCTTGCGCGAGGTGGGACTCGCATGCGCACCACGCCAGGACACGGCCAAGTCACGAATCGCTCGATGAAGCGTGTCATTGCTTTCCGAAATGTCAATAAATCAAGTCCAATAAGAGATTGCCCGTCGCGGGCCTGGGCCAGCACCACTCCGGCGTGCTAATCATGCCATTTGCGGCGCGGAAAGGCCTAGGGTAGTAATTGCAATTACCTACTGCGAGGCTTCCGATTCGCCATGGAGACGCGGCGCGGCAGCGTCTCAACGAGCTAGCTGATCGGCGGGGCTGCCAAGCGGGTTGCTGGAGTGTGCGTGCGTGTATGAGAGCTTGGACTTTTCGGTGCACTCTTGTCAAATCAAAATATTTATCCTGTGTGCGGCTGTGTGGAGCTGGTTGGCTGGTTGGCTGGCTGGAGCACTGAACACCGCTCCGGGTGCCATGTCTAATTGAGACAGAGGTGAGCAGTTGCAAGCGCACCGAGAGCACATAAAACAGTCAAAGTGTGACGCACAACATGAAATATGACACTTGGCAGAGTAGCTTTCCACCTTCCGCACGGCATCCCAAGCCGACGACGTGGCATTCGCAGGGGCCAAGGCGTTGTCTAGCGTCTCGCATTAGTTAGGGATGGTTAAATGGAGCGTTTCGCAGTGTTCCCCTTCTGCAGGCCCATGTCACATAAATCTTGGCTTTAGTGCGTATCTACTGCGTGCGTGTGTGTTTGTGTTTGCGTTCGTGTCTGACGGTAGCCATGACTGAATGGGGTGCGCTGTTTCTCTGTGGTGCGTGCGAATTTCGACATATGCACGCCTTCCAGTGGGCTTGATTTGTATGAAGGGCATCGCGGAGGGCGTAGAAGCAAATAGTTAGCTTAATTGAGTGAAGTGAATTTGCCACTAATTGTGATTAGGGACTGTTTTGACAGCGAACCGATTCGAAACGGTTGTGCTGATTGTTGTGAATCGTGGGGGTTCGAATAGTTGTTGCTACTGTGTTAGGTGAGGTCATTGGTGCGTAGATTCCTACGCACTGCGCAGAGGGTGCTAGCTTCATTTCCCGAATCTACCAAACTTCCACAATTCACGGCACGACATCTTTCGAATCACTGAAGATGCTCAAGAAGAACCCATATCTTGAAAAGATTTCTGAAAATTGATCGTTCGTAGTCGGCATAAGACTGTAACCTACATCCACTCGTAAAAGAACGCCAAGGTCCACCTTGGACTGTTGTGTCACCCATACACGATCTGCAAGCGGCTTGGACATCATATTCCGCATCTGACCTTGACGAGATTTTTTTGTTGTGCCCCGAACGTTGAGGATTGGCTGTCTGTATCGTTGATGGATAACCCATCACATGAACCCTGCATAGAAGTACAAAAGCAATTGTTCGAAAAAACGAAAACAATACAGACTCAGGGGACTGAAAGTCTCTTCACTGGCATTCGATGTTTTGTGGGCTGATCCAAGTGGTTGACTCCAAAGACGAGTCAGCCTGAGGCCACCATATTGGCTCGTACTCTGAAAACCACTTGGTCTTATTGATAGGGCCGTGAAGCTTATATTTATTGTCTAGCCTAAATTTACAAAGAAGTGAGATCTTTCGCTTTTTCTTCGGAAGGAGCGTGATCTCCGAAAACTTGGGCGATGAGTAAGGGTTTTTAAACGTCTTCGCAACTTCTTCAGGGTGTCGTTCTAAATGTTTTTTTTTAGATGCGAAGATCTTTAAATAGGCATAATCTTCTCTGTGACAGCGGATTGGTCAGTAATCAGTTGTTTTGAGGTTAGATTTATTTGGGCAATTCATGATAAAAAAAAACTCATGTTGCCGCAATCCGGACTACGTTTATAAATAAGCTCAATTTTTATTCTAGAAAACTTGGCTCTGATACTAGTTTTTGGTTAGGTAGCGGGGCTGCTATTGAATTCACCAGCACACTTAGACCATCTTAGTGCAGTGTGATACCCAAAGTCGGACTACTAGCACTGATTGACAACTCCACTGACAGTGCCGGTAATTTGATAACAACGACAAATGGTGACTCGACCAGATTTGGAAACCAGATAAAAGCGTATAAACTTTGCTTTAACTGTGACTCGAAGGGGGAACCCCGCTAACCAGGGACAGGAACTCTACCAACTGCGCCACCCAGCCGTTGTTCTGATACTTAAGCTGAAACTAAAGTCATTGTTGAATCACTATTATATCCACAAAATCTTTTCCAGTGATTTACGTGCCGGCGTGTCACAACGTTAGTGTTAACTGTACACACATAGTTACTAACTTATTCTTGCAACGCTTAGAATAGGAAGCCAAAATTCGGTGAGTTTTTGTCGAAATACACCTAGATGTACTGCGGACAGTACGTGAAAAACAGCCTAGCAGGCGCAATCTACGGCAGCGATCAGTGCTGCGTCTAGAACTTACTAACTCATTCATTCATCATTTTCATTTTATCATTCATTTTTATTATGTACTTCATGACAACTTAAGTTCTAGACAAAAATGGTCGAACAGTGTTAGTTACTTAGTCTAACTTACTGACCCCAAGCGGGTACTCTAAGCTAAACTTAAACTTATTTATTTATTTATTTATTTATTCTTCCGTCTTTCAAGTACAGAGCTTTTTTAAGACTACTGATAATATTAATAACATTTCATTTCTTATTAATAATAATGCCTAGTACAAGCAGAATTTAACATACAATTATAATGTAATTTAGAGTAAATTGCTTCTCAAAAAATTTAAGATTTCATTTTTACATTTATCTCTACTCATATTAAAGTCTATAACATTTGCAACTAAGTTGAATTTTATGCAAGCATTAGTTATAGGATCATTTTGCCCATAGTTTGTACTATGCCTCGAAACATAAAAGAAATCTCTAGGCCTCAGATAACGAGACGGGGTGTAAGCACTGAACATGGAAAGCAGCACCGGACAATCAATGTGAGCAGTAATGACGTCATGAGCGAAAAGAACTGAATAATAAGTCCTTCTTACATGCAGTTGCTTTAGATCGATAAGCTGACATCTAGCATTATAATCAGGCATATTTGAATTCCACGACATCTTTCGAAGAGCAAACCTAGTAAATCTTTTTTGTATTCTCTCAATACGAATAGCGCTATTG
Source organism: Eristalis intricaria (assembly GCA_964034865.1). NCBI lineage: Eukaryota > Metazoa > Arthropoda > Insecta > Diptera > Syrphidae > Eristalis > Eristalis intricaria. The sequence goes on along the minus strand of OZ035873.1, from coordinate 108,070,827 downwards.
TTATATAAAGGATTCCATATTAAACCACAGTATTCTATTATAGAGCGAATTAACGAAACATACACAGACACAGACAAATCTTTTGAATTTCGAAACAAGAATCCTAGCATGGAGTTGGCCTTTGAAATACACCTAAGTCTGTTTTTACACGGTAGATTGGTTCCAGAAGAAGCCGTGTAAAAAAAACCGTGTAAAAAAAGACATTGATCGTATACAAAAATGGGTGATTTGTTCCTAATCTCTAAAACCTATTAAAATTAGTGAAAAACAAGAATTTTTAAGAACAAGAATTCATATTTATTTTATTAAATCAAATATATAATGCTTATTTTCACAAGCATAGTAATTAATGATAAAAAAGATATGCACTCTAATCTTAAAAGTACATAATATAAATTAAATGTATGGCAAGTTCAGGAACTAAACAACTATGTTGTGAACGAAAAGAATAGGTTATTCAATTTTTAAGGTAAAAAATAAAATAAAATAAAATAAGTGATAATCATAAATACAGCAACAAAACACGTCTTATTGCATTGACAGTTCACAAAATATTAACACGTTTCAATTGCTCTGACCAGTCAATTTTATTGTATGCACATAAAGGGAATTCCCCTAAATTAGTGCTATTCACATTTGCTTTGACCAGTAAAAATTGCTTGTACGCGCTAAAAGAGAATTCACTTAAATCTTTAAGCTAGTGTTCGCAAACTATCGATAGCACTATCGATACTATCAATGGTTTCAGACTTTTTTCTTTCATAAATACTTTTTTGTGATATGAACATACTTCGCAAAAATTAAATTTGACAAAAAAAATTTAAGTACATAAAATTTCAAATCGTGCTAAATGGAATAAAATCGTGTAAAAAAATTAAAAATATTCAATTTTCAAACCGTGTTATATCAAAACCGTGTAAAAAAAGACCGTGTAAAAACAGACTTAGGTGTAATATAGTCTATGTGCATAGAAAAAGTCAGTTGAACGTCGAATATAACCCCTAAATCTTTATGCGAAGATACTCTTGTTAAGATTGTATTATCAATCTTATAATTATAGATTATAGGAGATAAAATTCTAAAAAATGTCATAACTGAGCATTTACTAATATTGAAATGTAGTCCATTCAAATCGCACCAATTCTGTACTGATGAGATATCATTTTGCAACTCCATTGCATCGGCCAATGATCGCACTGATTTAAAAATTTTTAAATCGTCAGCGTATAAAAGGCAGTCGCAATGGGAAACATAGGAAGGCAAATCGTTAATAAAAAGAATAAACAGAAGAGGGCCGAGGTGACTACCTTGAGGTACCCCAGAGAAATTGAAAATTACTCGTGACAGATCATTACCTATTTTTACAAACTGTCTGCGATTTGTAAGATAGCTAGTTATCCATTTCAAGATTTTAGAATGAAAACCAATCATCTCTAGCTTTTTTTATGAGCACATTATGTTGAACACGGTCAAATGCCTTCGAGAAGTCAGTGTATATGGAGTCAACTTGAAGTCTCGCTTCCATGGAACTTAGGCAAAAGTTTGTTAATATAACCAAATTGGTCGAAGTTGATCTTCCACTCACAAAGCCATGTTGAAATTGGGATATTTGGTTTCGAACTTCAGCATATATTTTTTTCTTAACAACAGCTTCGAATAATTTCGGTATTAATTGGAGTTAAGCTATTGTTCTGTAGTTGACAATAGAACTTTTAGGTCCAGATTTATGAATTGGGGTGATGAGAGAATCCTTCCAGCAATCCAAAAATTCGCCGTGAGCCAGTGACATATTAAAAATGATAGTCAGGAGCTTGACTAATCCGTCCTAACACATTTAAAAAAAAAAGCGGGGGAAGATTATCAGGCGCTAGGCTTGCACTAGAATCCAGTGAGGACAGCTCAGAAAGAATATCATCATTCATCAATTCTAATCGCCCTATGTCTGCGATTGTATTTGCTCGAAGTTCTGACCTGCAACCCATGCCTAAGTCAACAAAGTTTGACTGGAAATGTGATGCAAACATATCACATATAATCTTACGGTCATCAGTAGATACATTATCGTAGGACATATTCGATGGAATTCCAACAGAATTACGTTTAGTATTGATAAACGTTCAGAAAGTTTTTGAGTTCTGTTTGATCCTTGACTCAAGAGAAATATTATTATGTCTTTTATATTATGCTTAGTCTATGTCTTTCGACTTAACCTAACAATATTATGTAAAAGAAAATCTCAACATCACTAATGTGTATTAAGAAAAAATTTAAAAACTTAATGACCGTACTTTTCTTTTTTAAAAGAAACTACAAGCTAACTTACATTCTACCTTGAAATAAAACTTACAAGCTATCTTAAGCTTATTAACGTATACATACGTATACATATTTGTATAGCTATATTTATATGCGTATACGCACATATCCTTATATACACAATACATATATATGTATATATATATATATATATATATATATATATATATATATTTATAATAATTAACATAAACAGCTTACCCACCATCTTACAACTACGCTAAAATATGTAAGTCGGCCATAGGTTACAGCTGATATATGTATAAAATCCATTGCAAGACGTGGACCGACTACTCCCCATGAGGAAGTCTGAACTACCCTTACTAACCGGGGTCTAATGGGTTCGACGCTGGAGTTCTCTCGCTCCCCAGCCACCAGAACTTTTGATGTTGCCTGTGTAGTCGCGTCTCATACCTCATTGTTCTGAGTTGACGGTAGTTTTCCAATCGTTTGCGAAGAATTGCAGTAGCATTTCCTGTTAACCAGCATCTGGTATAGACGTCCTTCGTATCGATAGTCAGCCATTATTCTAATTTCTTTAATCGATGCATGTCAATTGTGTGTAGCCTCTCTTAGCCCAGATTTTTTTTTTGGTTTTTTGCAAAAATATTTTGTGCGTATCTAAAGACTGTAAGAAAGTCAAATATAATTTTTGTTTTTTTTGCACAAACCACCAAATCCAAGATAATGGGTGTGATCATATGGTCACGCTGGGCACTATTATGAGAAATAGATTTTGTATGTGAAAAAAATATTGAATTACTTTTTTTTGTTTTTTATTTGTCGGCTTTTGTATGAAAACCTAAAAAGCATTTATAACATTCAGTCCTTCTAAAAGAAGTGCACATTTCACCTCCACATCGTCTTCCTTTTGCTCAAGGACGAACGAAGTGATTACTACCATCATACCGAAGAGTTTCTTTGCTTGTTTGTTTCCCAATTTCTTTTCGGGGTCCAACAGCTTTTGGTTTCTCTCCATAATGGTTGCAATAGTATATTGCAATATTTCGTCTGAAGTCTAACTGCGAGCTGAGCAGTGTAGTTGCCATGTATTTTGTACCGAGACATCTACTAACCACGTGAAAATACTATTCCACCATTTCTAACATTTTATTCCAATTCGATCCAAGCCCACATTCTGATCCATACGGTCTACACCACACATGTATTTGTTATATGCTCCTATAACATGTGGCCGTGGAACACTAATCTTTTTCTAGTGCTCACTGAAGTATCGCTAAATATTTCAGATTTGATTCATGGCAAAAGAAGTAGACGCAATGCTTACTACAGCATTATCATTCCACTTGGTTAGTACAATGTTTGTTTTCTTCATTTTTATAGACTTTGTGAGACCTCAAAATTGCTTCTTAATACTCTTCTTATGCTCAAGAGGACAACTTTGGGAATTCGGTTCTTCCTTATTGTTCCTGTTACAGAATAACCTCGGGACTGCAAATAAATGAGTAACGGAAAGCTACTGAATAAATTGTCGTAAAACGAGGCAAGTTTTGAATTTCAGGTGATAAGTCGTATATCATATTTACAAGTGGTGCTGTGCATTTGTCGAATCTTTCATCATAAGTCTTTACAACCTGTGGATTGTTGAATTGCGCAATGGCTTGTTCTTTATACATTGCTTACAACCATGGCATCCAAGATACGATACCATGCTTTCATGAAAAATAAAGGTTTTGTTCTGAATGAAAGTGCTTCATCAAGTTGGCTTTTAGATGGTTTGTAAGCGACCGCAATTTCCACATCTTGTCACTCTTGCGCATAGCTGAATACACTATCTCGTTTCTCATATCATCATCAATATTCCTGAGTGACCTGCAGCTGTTTCGATCGTTATATCCGCTAACAATTAGAATCACAGTATATTTTTTTAGCTCAGAAATTGTAATATGAGGATTTGGTTTTCGGAGGAAGATCGCATATTTTCCCGATTCATCGTCAATGTGTTCTAAAAGTTCTTTGTCTATAAACTTTTCAAACTGCTCATGAGGCTGAGAGACGTTCACGTGAATTCAGCTTATCCGTAAACACTTTCCACAATTTTTTGCGGAAATATCAAGGCTTACATGCTTATAAGGTCTATATATAGTTTTGCTAATAATTTCAATTGATCCTGCTTGTTGGGTGACCGTATATGTAACCCAGCGTGACTATATGGTCACACCTATAGTTACAGTTAAAAAAACCAACTAATATGTTTCATATCACAGAAACTAAATTCAACATATAAAACTAGAGCTTGTTAACTAAAAAAATATATTCAACTATGGTAAGTGTGTACTTACTTTTTGTAATCATAAATTTAAACATTTTTTTCCATTTCTTTTATTTCTAATTATTTTGCAACGTACCACTTTCACAAATAGAGAATGTTAATAGCATAAGTCGTAACTAAAATGTGCAAACGTACGATGAACTCGTCCAATAACTTAATCTCAGGGGCTTACTACCCCAATCCTGAATACCGAAAGGGTACGTCACAACGGCTTCGTCCCCCCAGAAGCATTCCCCCATTTGGATAAGCACGGTTTGATACAAAATATAAATGCGGTACCGCTCATCTCTCACATCGCCAGATCAATTGTGGATGGATGACTCAATCACGAACGCTCAACTCCTCCGCACAACGAGGTGAGGAGGTCTCCTCCGGATCAGTACGGCGGTATCTAGGCGGGATGTGCGGGATGTTGGATGCAACATCGAAAGCTCTGGTGGCTGGGGAGCGAGAGAACACCAACGTTGAACCCATTAGACCCTGGTTACAGACCCCCTCATGGGAAGTAGTCGGTCCACGTCTTGCAGAGAATTTTAAAGGAAAAATGCATATAAACATACAAAGCGATATGTATACACATGTGTACATAGCTATACAAATGTGTATACGTATGCATACGTAGATTAGCTTAAGATAGTTTGTAAGTTTTATTTTAAGGTAGAATGTAAGTTAGCTTGTAATTTCCTTTAAAAAAAAAAATATGTACTGTCATTACGTTTTTAAATTTTTTCTTATTATTCATTAGTAGTGTAAAAATTTTCTTTTTACAAAATGATGTTAGGTTAAGTCGAAAGACATAAAATAAGCTTAAGTTCAGCTTAGAGTACCCGCTAAGGGTCAGTCAGTTAGAATAAGTAACTAACACTGTTCGACCAACCAGTTTTAAGCATTTTTGTCTAGTATTTAAGTTGTCATGAAGTATATAATAAAAATGAAATAAAATGAAAAAAATGAGGACAAACACTTAAAGTAGCAAGTATACATTTAGAAAAAATCTGTTTTTCCCATGGGCATCGTGCCTGAAAAATCTTTATGTTTTAGCACTTAGTATGTAGTGTATTGTATTATTCGGAAAATTAGTATACTGATTAGTGATACGACTCCTACGCAGAGGGTGCCAGGTTCGAGTCCCCAATTTACCACCTTTGATAATTCCCGGCTCCCACCTCTTTCGAGGCACTGACAATACTCAAAGAGTATTCCTGTCTAGAAAAAAGCTTTTCAAATTCGCCGTTCGGAATCGGCATTAAGCTGTAGGTCCCGACCACGCGTGAGAGAACAGTAGCACGCACAACACGAGTGGTTGCCGAGAAAAGTGAGCCCTGGCCCTCTACGGGCTGTAGCGCCATCCACATTATTATATATAGTTATTCTAACATTAGCCATTCTAAGACGTTATACAATTGTGGGTCGCTTCCACTTACAATGGAACAATACTGGAGAAGTTGCGTCCAACCTGCAAGTACGTATGTATATTCTCTCTCTTGAGCGTCACCCGAGGAAGAAGAACAAGTCTATTGTAAGCCAAATATTCACAAGCCTAGTTCATCGTCATTGTGTTCTTACTTCCCCGCGTGAAAATGCATCAAAGCAGGATCAATCGAACACCTAACGAATCATCTGCCAGCTCCAAAGTGACTTCTTCGGTTGTCTGTCACCGGAAGTGATGACTCTAACGAATGCAGACATGCACCATTGTCACACTGTCGATCATCAAATCGAGAAAAGAATTTCAAATCAAATGCAAAAGTCGTTTTAAAACAATCCCAAGCCCATGTCATTGGCAAACAGAATTCTCCTCACGTAAACGAAAACACGACAAAAGAAGAACCAAGAACAAAGCGAAGAAAGAGGGCTGGAAAACCGACCGCAGACGCGGAACAAAATCGTATTTTAGCAACAACATTTTCCACTTCCGTTCCGCTCACGGAAACTTGAATAAATTCATGAAATACGACACAGACTCTGTGTGTCGGAAACCAAAACATAAACGTTGCTCATTTTTTTTTGTGTTGTATTGTGTTCTTTCAAATTCAATTGAATTGCAGGAGCACCCGGAAAATTAAACATACCGTAACAAACAAAAACATAAATTCACCCTTAATGGCACACCATCCAACCCCGTGCACCGTTCGACTTTCATTGGCCCGGCAGCAGCATCGACGCGGGGGCAATTTGTCTACGACACGACAAGAAGTCGAGGGATCACGGGGAAAGGGGTGCTGTGCGAGGCAAAAACCACACCCCGAGAATTTGACATTTATCTGAATAATAGGACAATAATCGGGACGTGTAACAACACAGAGATTCGCTTAAATCGTATTTGACACGCATCACCCCTATCCCCGGCTACATTGCGTCCGACCTCGTAGCGCAGCCGAGGACAATGATATCTATTTGAATATGTTTCCGTCGTGTTATCCTGTTGTCAGGACACAACAATGAAGTCAAACACTCGTGTGAGCAAGTGAGCAAGGGAGAGGTGGTAAATATTGTTATTAATTGCCGTGTAGTGCAGGACGACGACGCTGCCAAGGGGGAGGGGTGGGCATAATTCAATGGAAATTAAATTCAATATTAATTTAAAATGTGTTCATAGGCGCAGAACAAATTCATTCTGATGGCCCTGGCGGCGGCGGCGCGGCAACGACGTTCGTCGGTTCCCTCGTTTCGACTGCCCGACGGTCGACTCTGTGCACATTTGACAGTTGCTGGATGCGGCCGGGCTTGATTGTAATAATTAATCGTCCAATTTGGACGGCGTTAAGGCGTGAAATTGAATTTTCATTGAGCTCCGGCGAAGGAAAATGAAAGGTTTTGTGTCTATTTTTCTGTTTCTGTGTTTTTGGAGGCAACTCAAAACGGTCCCATTGAGCGGGGAATTTATTGTGTGTCAAAGAAAATGGCTCGAATGGTGTGACGGCGGAAGTATTTGATGGAATTCAGGTTACGACGAAGGAGCCGAAGGTTGGTTTAGAATTTGGACCTCTCTGTAGACCACTTGGAGTTCGTCTTCGGTGGTCTGCTGGGAAGGTGATGCGCTTGGTAGTGGCTTGTTCATGAGAGTTGAGCAATGGAATGAGATCAGAGATTGTAGTGAAACGATAATTGAGTTGGTTTTGTCATAAAATTAGCATTTGGTCGTGGCTAGTTACATGCACACGTGCATGAGCACAAACTGGGGAGAAAAGTGGTCATATTTCAGGTCTGTTTTCAGTGAACAATCGTGCTGCAAGCCATCGAATTACTAAGACCATCCTTCATCCCGATCAATTTACACGGTAGGTGAACTCCTAGAGGGTTGTTCTCAAATAACGAGAAAGCTTGACGGTAAAGAATGTAGGTAAGGTTAGGTTAGGGGGTGGCGTCTCAGCCTCACATAGACCTGTTGGTTCATAGTCCTACCACCAAACGCAATAAACCTAGTTGTAGTCCACTCTAGATTTATTTATGCAGAATGTTCCAGTGGCGTTTGCGAGATGTTGTTGTTTTGACGATGGCCACTGATTTAGGGATTTAAGGAATGGTTGACCTGGAATATTATGTCGAATTTTGCCCAAAGCCGGGCAGAAACAAAGAAGCTGTTCCAGGGTCTCGACCACGGCCGATTCTTTGCAGTTTCTGCATCTATCAGTGCGAATCAGGCCTAGTCTGTGAGAATGGCGGCCCACGAGGCAGTGGCTTGTAATGGTCCTTACAAGCAGTTACCTCTCGGTAAAGAGATCTTTTGTTTTGTTTTGACGATGTGGTATTTGGGCCAGAATATTTTGTTTTTGAGCTATGAAGTACTGCTACATATTAAACGCGTTCATTGAAGAAAAATTGGATCGGAGCTGCGATGCTTAGTTTGTCAGATGACATTGTGACACCACAATTAGCTAGTTCGTCAGCTGTTTCGTTTCCCTGCATCCCCATGTATCCAGGAACGAATAAGGAGGACATCTGCGTTGTTACTACAGAGGTTCTGCAGCGCATCGAAGCAGTTGAATTATGTTACCTTTAAGTGCTTTAAGCGCTGCTAGACTTCTTCTTCTTCTTTATTTGGCTCTACAGTCCGGGGTGGAACTGGCCTCTCCCACTAGTACGGTCTCTGGGTAGCTGCTTCCAGTGTAACACGCCAAGTTGGTTGAGGTCCTTCTCCACCTGGGTGCGCCACCTTAAACGTGGGCGTCCTCTGTTGCGTTGTCCCACGGGTTCGGAGTCGAAGACTCTTCGGGCCGGAGCTGAGCGCTCTACATGGCCTAGCCATCTTAGCCGTTCGATCCGAATACGCCTGACTAGACTCATGTCGCTGTACAGCTCGTGGTTGAATCATCTCCTCCAGAAACCGTCAACGCAAACAGGACCAAAGATCGCACGCAGAGCTTTTCTCTCGAAGATACCAAGGACTTGCTCATCCGCTATTGAGATTGTTCATGCCTCCGCGCCGTACAGCAGGACTGGAATGATCAAGGTCTTGTATAAGGTCAGCTTGGTCCTTCGAGAGATGGCTCTACTACTCAATTACCCGTCGAGCCCATAGAAACAGCGGTTGCAAGAGTTGCTTTGCGTTTGATATCGGTACTGATGTTGTTCGTACTGTTTACTGCGTTGTCCTTGACTACCTCTAAGTTATAGCTGCCCATTGTGACGCTCTGTCCAAGACGTCGATGTTGTGTGTCCTTCCTTGATGACAGCTGATACTTCGTTTTGCCCTCTATCACCGCTAGACCCATTTTAGCCGCCTCCGCCTCATTGCCAGCAAACGCATCATTGACGGCTCGCTGTGTTCTGCCAATCACGTCAATGTCATCCGCGTATGCTAGCAGTTGTACGAACTTCTGGAAGATCGTGCCTCTAATGTTGCCGTGTGAGTCTTGCACGATCTTTTCTAGAATGATGTTGAAAAGGTCACAAGAGACAGCGCGTCGCCTTTTCTAAAACCTTTTTTGGCATTGAAGGTCTCGGTGAGTTCGTTACCGACCTTGATGGAGCAGCGAGAATTCTCCATCGTCATCCTGCACAACCTGACGAGTTTGGCAGGAATGTCAGAACTAGACACAAAACGTTAGAGAGGATATATATATAAGATATAGGCGATGTTGAGGAGACTTATCCCTCGGTAGTTGGCGCAGTGGAAGGGGTCTCCTTTCTTGTGGATCGGGCAAACGATACTGAGGTTCCACTCGTCGGGCATGCTTTCCTCTGACCATATCTTACAGAAGAGTTGGTGCATGTACCTTTATGTACCTAGCTAGTGTTAAAATTGTACATGTTGTAAGCACTTAAAATTAACTTAAGTCGAAATTTTCATACGTTTTGAGACCGATAGAAAACATTAAACACGTCCCCTGACAAGTTAGAACAAACGACTTTCCTTGTGACAGGTAACCTTAGCTTTTCAGAGGTCTCGACATAAGCGAGCACTTGCACAGACTTATGGGAATTCGTGCACCTAGTCTTGACATCTCAGCTATACACATACGATCGTCGACAATGATTTTAAAAAACCGCCTTGTGCTAATCTGTTTATGACATGTTGAAATGTTGATTGTTGACAAACATATATTTTTTTGGTATTTTTTCCATTTGTAGCACCCTAGCCCTCAAAATGGCACTTTTTTAGCAGTGAAAAAATATTTTGTCCTGCAAAGCTGATCATGTGCCTAGGTGGAGAAGGACCATAACCAAAATGTTGTGCGTAACTGGGGACAGGTAGCCATAGATCGTACTAGTTGGAGAATTATAAGTCCACCCTTAATTGTAGTGCCAGGCCTTGTTGTGTTGATCCGAAGTCTGGACGAGAAGTAACAAAGCACACCTGATTCTTGATGTCTTCGCTAACAAATATGCTGCTACCGCTGTTCCACGATGTGGATATCGACTGCAATGGATCGGTTCCATCAAGCGCATGAACACCAAGGTTCCAATTGAGATGGTCTTCGAAATCGATCGTCCTGGTTAGAGAAGGAAACGAAGGACGAATCTCCGGTATAAAGACCAAGTGGTCGTTGGTCCATGGGTCACAGGCCTGGTAACAACAAACGTACGACTTATGACATGTCACATTTCAGTGAAATGAATTATAGAGGGAAAAGTCTAGGGAGTAGTAGAGCCATCTCTCGAAGGACCAAGCTGACTTTATACAGAACCTTGGTCATCCCAGTCCTGCTGTACGGCGCAGAGGCATGGACAATCTCAAAAGCGGATGAGAAAGTCCTTGGTCTCTTCGAGAGAAAAGTTCTGCGTGCGATCTTTGGTCCTGTTTGCGTTGACGGTTTCTGGAGGAGAAGATTCAACCTAGAACTGTACGGGCTGTACAGCGACATGAGTCTAGTCACGCGTCTTCGGATCCAACGCCTAAGATGGCTAGGCTATGTAGAGCGTATGGACAACTCAGCTCCGGCCCGAAGAGTCTTCAACTACGAACCCGTGGGACAACGCATCAGAGGACGCCCGCGTTTAAGGTGCCGCACCCAGGTGGAGAAGGACCTCAACCAACTTGGCGTGCCACACTGGAGACAGCTAGCCAGAGACCGTGCTGGCTGGAGAGGCTTGTTGGTTGAGGCCCAGGTGCACCCCTGGACTGTAGCGTTAAATAAAGAAGAAAAGTATATATTATATGCCGAGATTGAATGCTAAAGTTTTGACAATTCCCAGACAACAGTAATATTTTCAGAGCGTGACTCACAAGGAGTGATTTCACTTATCCTACGATTTCATGCCCAAACGGCACACAGTGGGGCAAGCACAAAAGAAAAATCTACAAATGATTTTTTTATAATTTGTTGTTTTTGTTTCGATAAATTGTTAAAGAAAACAGTTCTGTTTCGTTTTTTTTCATGTTCTGTTTTTGAGTGACACTGGGAAGGCTTGGACCTTTGTGCTTCACCCACAAATGGTCAATTTTGAAACATGGGAGTAAATATATTTTTTCTTGCTCCTTTGTTCTTAAATATGTAACAATGAAACTGCCCAGGTTTTCATATATTAAGGAAATAGGGAAAAATGCCACACCACCAAATATTAGAGAGGGCTTCATGCAGAGATAATGGATGATAGAGATATCCACCTTCGACCATTTTTACACACAACGAAGATATAGTGGTAATCTCTTGTATTTCACTTATACATTTACAACGCTCATCAATTCACCACAATATGGTGGCCGATTCGTGAATTTTGTGGGAAAAAAGCGGCAGATTCATGAATTTAGTGGGAATCCATGTACTTTCCATGTAACGTACATGGGTATGTTGTTCGGAGGGTGTTCAAAAGTTGACTAGTATTTTTAAGGGAATTTTCTTACATTGTTATATGGACTTTCGGGAGTAAAAATGTATTGCAATGTCCATTTAACTGGAACTATTTGACCTAAAATCAATTCTTATGCGTATATACAGCCTATTCATAAACTATACCTGACAAATTAACTCAAAAAATGAAGCCCGCTTTAGACGCTTAATTCATGAATTCTGAAAAACTCATGAATTCAATTTAAACAATTTGATAAGAACAATGGCAAGGTATGGAATGGTTGTCAAAACATCTTATTTGTGATTCACGCTTCAATAATATTTTTATTATTGGTTAACTGAACGTGTGAATGTATTATTAATTTTTATTCATATGAAAAAATTCACACTATGTTGTGCATTCATTAATTATGTGTGTTTTAATGACTCAACTTCATGAGCATAAGCTTTGTTCGTTCGCTTGAAAATTGAACACCGAAATTTGAAAAAAAAAAAACGTTCAAATAACGAGCGAATAAGAACTCTAATCCACCCCATTACTAAGGTGGGGCAGGGTATCAGCTGTCTCCACAGCTGTTCTCAAGAGCTCGCACGTATTCACAGACAGGGGACAAAAAGCGTACAACAAACGCTGTCAGATGAAATCAAGGGGTAAGGGAGGTAGAAGTTGGATATCTCTATTTAAGGTTATCTCTGGCTTCATGACGGAACCTATAAACCAAGCAATGAACAAAATGGACGCCGAAAGAGGAGATAGATTGGAGAACAATGCCTTTTTGAATGTGCGATATATATGTGACCATGAATGTTTACTTATTTCTGAATCAATTAAATTAAAATCTACATCAGAATTTTTATTTCTTAAAAATTTAGCGTTTTTTCCACTTCTGATGCATTTTTTCATGCTGAGTCGAGTCGAATGAAAAATGAATCACCGTTGACTCACTTTTTGGTCATTTTGTCCCACAGTACGCCTTGGGGACCACAGATAATTGCTTAGTACTTTGCTTTTATAACTTTCTCGTCAGCCCAACTCTATATACCACAAACATAAGTAGTGCGCGCTGCACAACGAAGTTATTTTTAAGGAATTTGGTTTCGTCAAATAAGAAGCTATATTTCCCCGTCTGGACATGAAACGTTCTACAGTGCGAACATTAATTGCCTCTAATACTCCAAGCAGATCGAAGATGTAATCCTCGAAAAATCCCTCTAACGACTGTCCAAGGCGTTATCCATCCATGCGTCTTCAAACTACAACTTCACAGCACAGTCAAACTTCGTCGTCTCCAGCGTCCATCATTTTCCGCCCATTCCACACCATCGGCTACCCTCAAACAAAAGAATGCGATAATGGCAACAAAAAATAATTAAATGCGAAACCGAGAAGCACATCCCTCTCGCCTCACACATTAACCACTTCGCTAACGCGTCTAATGACTGATTCGTCTCCATTGCGCACTCAGGCTTAATCCGCTAAAGCGGATCCCTTAAGCTAATTGTCCCTCGTTCGGGCAGTCGCTCAACTTGAAGTTGAACACAAAAACAGTTAAACCAAGAAGCAACAAAACACGTTGTGGCGAGACAAGTTAAGCCGAAACAGAAGTTCACAAGCAGCACGTCGACGCTGGCAACAGTTGCTCTTCATAAATTTTCATCAGTCGCCTTCCATCTGTCCGTCTGTCTGTCTTGTCGAGAGTCACCAGAGGTTTCTGGTTGTCAGTGCGAAACTATCAAGAGGCACGCCACGGTCTAATAGCCTTAAGAATTGTTCAGGGAAACCGTGAAATGACTGCGCTCCCAACAATTGCCGGGCCGATACGCTCGGGCATAGTTCGTGAGGACGTGTCGGTGCGCCGCGCCGTCCGTTGAGGGACGGTTTAAAGAGACTTTATCTCATTACTTAATGGCAGCTTAGTGGCAGACTATTTACGTTACGAGATTTTAATCCTATTAACCATTTAGTCACCGATTACTGCTTGCCGGCTGCTGAACGATGAGCTCTGAGGGAGCGAGACGACAATGAGCTTGGATAATTGCCCTCGAGGAAGTATGCGCACGGTATGCTGTTTGTTGCATCGGTGCATCGGTGACTCTAAGCTGTGGGCTGAGGACATTGTGCTGTTGAGTGGGCTTTTGTGTGTGGGGGCACGCATTATGCGACTCCTAGAGGTCTTGTGGTGATTGATGAAGGGATGAGGCGATGTCTTACTTAGGCACTCACTGGTCACCATCAGATAGACGATTGATCGGTTGACGGGAGTCGGTGCCGGCGGAGGAGAGGAGGGCCGATTAATCAAAGTGATTCGTGATGATGATGTGCCGGGCGTTTTGATTGATTGGTTTTGATGATATTTTGAGAGAGGGGGAGACAGAGAGAGTGGTCAAGTTAAACTGTTTAGTTTTGAAGACGAATTGGAGACATAATCAGTTGTTAGATGATTGGGGAAGAGCCCCCCTCTACTTGACGTGGTTTTATCATCTCGATGCAATGCGACCAGTAGTGGAACAGTTCATAGCTCTTAAATTAGTGGATTCTATTTCAATCAAAATCCGAACAAAGCCCAAGCTGAATTGGCCGTGTCGTGAGCAAGCAACCTAGATCTTTGAAATATAGAGGAAACAAATGTCACCCAATTTTCATAAATTATATTGTTGATTTAAAGTAAATAAAAATACAAATGTATCCATTTTATTTATTTACCTATTAATTTAGGGAAAGAACTTAAAATTAAAATAGAATAAAAAAAAAACTAGTACATAACCCTGTAAGCCAAGATAAAATATTTCAAACTTTAAATCAAACTACACATATACGAAGAATACGAGACACAAATACTTATTTACTTATCAAGCCTGTTACCCAGGGAGGCTCTGAGCATGAGATAGCAAGTACCACAGGCAAACTGCTTCCAGTCCACGAAGCCAAGTTGTTTTCGGAGCACAACCACTTGGTCTTTATACCGGAGATTCCTCTCCTTTTCAGTTCTGTTCGGCGCTTTGACCGAGAAAGACTTTCTCCCATAAGCGATCGTTCATAACAATCTCAATCAATTCCCAAACGCGACCGGTCACCTAATGTTGAAGACTATACGTCTTCCAACACTTAAGTACGAAAAATGGGTTCTAGAGACAAAAAATCCTAGAGCACATTTTTTCCTCCCTTTACAAACCCACCCGGACACGGATATCTCAGACATTGAATGTAATGAAGTGCCACATGCAACAAAAAAGAAAAAATTCCATCAGTGTGTGTCCTACAGAAATGTGCTGGTGAAATTCATGCTCTACTTCGAGAAATCAATATCCAGAACTATTGTCTGAAGAAGATGAGCATATGAATTAAAATTATTTGTGAGAGTGTTGATTCCCATCAGAAATTGTGCGCGAGTCTAAAATCGAAAAAGTTGCAATACTTTACTCATGACTTTCCTACGTCAAGGTAATTTAAAGTTGTTTTGTATGGACTGGAGGAATTACCAACAGATGAACACAAAAATGAACTTATGTCACTCGGTCTAAAGTGTCAAAATATAAAGCTCATCAAAAGACAATATGAACATTTCACTGACGTGTTTTATTTAGTTTTCCTTGAAGTCGGGTCCATACGTCTAGCAGAACTTAGGAAAAACTTCAGATCTGTGTTTAAAACTCAAGTCAAATGGGACTTTTCAAGAAGGCAACACAACCGAGTAACACAGTGCTATAATTGCCAGATGTACGGGCACGGGGAAAAAAATTTGCAACATCAAAACTCATTGCGCTATCTGCTCCGAGTGTCACAAAACTAATGACTGTAAATCCAAAAACATAAAATGTGCAAACTGCAATGGAACCCACAAATCTGCCGATCTTAATTGTGTTAGTTGTCAAAGCTTTCTAGAAATTAGGGAAAAGCTTTCGGCCAAAAAACAAAATCCATCGTGTTAAAAACGTACAACCAACATTTGTAGCAAACGTCATGGACTTTCCATCACTCCCATCACACCACCGCGTTGCACCCGCGACTACTAACATATGAACAACTTCAAATGCATGGTCCACAGCTACCAACAACAAAAATATGAAGAGCGGCGAAGAGCTTTTTTCATTAGAAGAGATCAACGCGCTTACAGCAGAGATGATCACCTTGCTCAGCAATTGCACCACTAAGGCGGAACAATTTAATATCATCACTCAATTGGCAATTAAGTATTTGTATAGCTCTAAGAAATGAACTTAAGTAGTATAAAGATAATTTGTTGGAATGCTAGAAGCATTCGAGGGAAAGAATTAGAATTTACTTCTTTTCTAAATAGATGTAATATAAATTTAGCACTTTTATCAGAAACTTGGTTGAATTCAACCGATCGTCTATCAATCTCCGGATATACAGCTTATCGTCTGGACAGGGATGAGAGAGGTGGTGGTGGTGTTGCCATCGTAGTAAAACACTCAATCAGACATAAAGTACTTCCAATTATAAGTACGAAATTAATTGAAATTATCGGTATTGAAGTACCTCTTAATAATGGTCTGTCATTGAAAATTTATAGTAGTTACTTTCCGGGCGGAAGACCCACACCACGTATTAACTAATTAATACTAACGACTTGTATTTAATAGGCGGCGACTTTAACTGCAAGCATAGAAATTGGGCGTGCCTGAAGGCTAATACATGGGGTAACATTCTTGCAGATCTAAACTCAAGGCATCCATTTGATATTCTGTATCCACCTTGTCCTTCGTACATTCCATCAAATAGAAATTGGAACCCATCGACATTAGATATATTTCTAACAAATATTCCTGACCTTTTAAGTTCTCCTCTGACCCTCAACGAACTAAATTCTGATCATCTGCCCGTTAAATGTACGCTATTGTTTTCTCCTGTGCCCGATAGAAATCAAATCTATGACTTTAGAAAGGCAAACTGGGGCATATTTAAGAGACAAATGAAGACAAAATTGGCAAATGGTCTAGTCCCAGGTACAAGTGAATCTTCTATTGACCATAATGTTAATATATTTACCAATGCTATATTAAAAAGTATTGAGAGTTCAGTGCCAAAGAAAAACGTATCCCGAGATTCACAAAACGTTCTTCCACTCTACATCCGGCAGATGTTAACTCTTAGGAATTCGTGCAGATCCAGATGGAGCCGCACGAGAAACCCAATCTATCTAGGAGAATATAAAAAAATGAACGCCCTAGTTAAGTTTGCTATTGTAAATTTTAGAAACCAGTCATGGAATGAAAGGCTTCAAGGTTTAGATAAGGCTAGCAAACCGTTCTGGAATATAACCAAAGTTATAAAGATAAAAAAAAACCATATTCCTCCACTTAAGGCTAATGCTCTAGCTAACAGTTTCTTAGATAACTATTCAACCGCTTGTTATATCGTACCACCCCTTCACATACAAGCCTCTGTCGAGCAATCAATTGTCTCTATAAATTCTCACACGTTGTTAAGTCATATCAGGTTGATAACACCTTCAGAACTGAAAAATATTGTTCGAATCCTTAAAACGAGAAAATGCCCTGGTTTCGATCAAAAATGCCTGCCTTAAAAACCTTCCCAACTCCGGCTTCATCCAGCTAACGGATATCTTTAACAACTGCCTAAGACTGGGTTACTTCCCTAAAAACTGGAAGGCTGCAAAAATAATTCCGATACTAAAACCCGGTAAGCAACCTAATTTGCCCGGCAGCTATAGGCCCATTAGCCTGCTGGGCTCTTTAAGCAAATTCCTCGAGAAAGTGGTTAAAAACAGGATAATGTCTTTCGTTGATGAAAATGCCATTTTACCACAAGAGCCATTCGGTTTCAGAGCTTTTTATAGCCCTGTTCACCAAGTGCATCGCATCACAAAACACATCAAGCAAAATCTTTCAGAAGGCAATAGCACTGGTATGGTAGTATTGGACTTGGAGAAAGCGTTGGCTTGCTACATAAGCTACTAAATGTCAATCTGCTACAAATGTATCTTATAAAGATCATCCAGTCATTCCTTTCAACAAGAAGTTTCAAGGTGCTTATTAATAAGCATTTTTCAGAAGAAAAACAAATAAATGCTGGCGTTCCACAAGGATCTGTTCTTGCTCCAGTTCTGTTCAACCTATATACCTGTGATCGGCCAGGATTTTCTAACTGTGATATTGCCCTATATGCTGACGATACATGTATTTATTCATCCGATTCAACTGGTTTCAGTGTTGAAACTAACTTGCAATCTGCTATAAATACTTTCGAAGGATATTGTAATACCTGGAAGATTAAAGTTAATGCTCCGAAGACCCAAACTATTTTCTTTACACGTAGAAGAAAGGCTTGTTTACTTCCTAGCAAAAACCTTCAACTCAACGGCGTTCAGATTGAGTGGAAGTCCAGTGTAAAGTACCTAGGCATCTATTTAGATAAGCGCTAGACTTTTAATCGACATGTCCAGGAAATCATTCTTTATCTATTTCCTTGTAGAAACTCCCACCTGGACATTCACAACAAGTTATTAATTTTTAAAGCTATTTTCCAAGCCATCATGTTCTATGGATCTCCCGTGTGGGGCAAGTGCGCAAAGAGTCATATTCGCAGACTTCAGATATCTCAAAACAAAGTTTTGAAAATGTTTTTTAGCTTACCAAGGTTTTTTTCTACAGAGGTACTTCATGAAATAGCTAGCATAGAAATGGTAACATCTAGAAATGAAAAACTAAATCAGAAATATGACATCTCATGCTTGTCATCTGAAAATAACTTGATTTCAAATCTAGCTTCGTTATAAGTGCAATGATGTATTTATTTATATATTCTATTTATCTATTTATATATGTATTTATTTATTTATTGATTATTCCTCTATTTATTTATTCGTACATTTATTATTTATTTATTTATTTATTTACTTATTTACTTATTTATTCACTTATTTATTTATTTATGTAGTTATCTATTTATTTATTTATTTACTATTTATTTATTTTTTCATATTTTTATTTATTCATTCACTTTGTCTCCTTTGAATTCGGTGCCATAGTTGCTTCAAACTTTTGAAATCAAGTTGAAAATTCGCCTCTCTCTTCCCTGTAGCGACACTGATGTTTTTAATGAAGGTTTTTAGTGGCTTTTCCTTCAAATTACTTATGTGATATATTATTTAAAAACTTTTATTAATATTTTAGTGGTAAGGTAATAATACCGAACCTCTGTAAACAAAGAATGTAATGTATAACCATTGTAAAATTACTGCCACAATAAACAAACAAACTTACTAATTCTCCTTTTAAACCAGTAGGACCGGATACGAAAACTCTCTCAGCTGGAGCTGCCAAGACGGATTTTTGTCTCCCAGACTACCTATGGTACACCTCATAGGGTTAGCGGTTAGCGGTCTCTCCTTCATTCACCGTCTCCCAGACATGATAAAATTTATGACACAGAACTTTTCTAGGCACCAAGTATCAGCTCTGCTATTTTGGTTATAGTGCAGCTTTTGGCCAAATAAATATATTCGAGTCGACAAAGTAAGAGATGTGTACAGAATGATTTTGGTTCTTCGATTTAGGAGCCTAATTGCATCGACAAACTGAAGAGGCACTGTAAGGAGCCAACGCAAATTCAAATCTAGGGTCCCTAATCTCCA
This sequence comes from Eristalis intricaria, assembly GCA_964034865.1. NCBI lineage: Eukaryota > Metazoa > Arthropoda > Insecta > Diptera > Syrphidae > Eristalis > Eristalis intricaria. The sequence goes on along the minus strand of OZ035873.1, from coordinate 108,051,364 downwards.
TTAAGTTGTAATTTGTGGTTTGAAGTGAGACAGAGGCAATTCTGTAAATTTGGGGTTCCATTGGCCGGAATTAATGCTTCAGCCATTGGGAAACATCAGGGAGGCCATCTGGCTAATTTTGAGGATGGATTTGGACCAAAATCCGTATAAGAATTTGCTGATGTAATCACTGACTCCCCACTGTCATGTACAACGCCTCTAATTGGGTGGTAAAACATATTCAACCGGCTATCCGAATTATGGCCAAACAAATTTACCTTTCGGACTTGGCCCATTTTGTGGTCAGCCGCACCTTCACAGATGTTCGAGGAAGCATGGATCCAGAAACATGACTGTTAGGTGCTGTGGCATCATAGGATTTTATTTGCTTCCAAACTAGGACACGGACGGCGTTCGAGTCTATGGGCTTAGGTCTAGACCGATGGTAACCGACTTTTTGTGACCAGACCTCGACAACTTTTATTAATTCGCCCTGTGGTTCTAAACGAGTGGCCTACAGGTCATACAATCAACGAAACGCTCGAAGTTGTGAAGGAAAAGTTTCACGACTGGGTCATCCCACGACTTAGCACCACTTCTCTGGGGTCTAGGGCTACGTCAAGTCCTTAGCCTATTATACTACGCAGCCAAACACTTTTGACGAGTTCGAGATCAACATTCGAGACGCTATTGGCGGAATAAAGGCTCACGCATTGCACCAAGTGATCAATAATTGGACCGACCGCTGGAGCCACTGTGTGCGAGACCAAGGCGGGTAATTAATGATATGAAGTTTCAAACATAATTTCGCTTATCTGGTAACCATGTATATCCATAAGACAGCATTTCCCTGAGTGTTACTTTTGACCTCGCTTAAATAGGATCTCATTTCGGGAACAATGATTTGTTGCAACATGTTTCTTGTGATCGACGACTGGTGTGGCAGGATTGTGCTTTCGGTTAACCCTCTCAAAACACTGGTCTTTCTCTTCACGAGGATGGGGGAATTTCCTGGTCTGACTCAACTGTAACTAAAAGGCAAGGACACCATTCGTCTCTCATGAGGAAGCGAAATAGCTGGGTGTTACTTAGGACTGGATCTGGCCAGAATATGAGCCAGGAAAGGAATATAGTCGAACCTGTACAAATGGTTCCAAGAAGAATGAAGGGTCTGGCCCGGTCGCCTTCGTGGAGTGCGACAACATTAGACTCGCACCTCCTTAGATACATTTTTTGCCGGTCTATCAGGCGGATACCTATGCGATCCTAATTGCCACGAACTATGCCGAGAAGAACTGGTGGAAGGGCCGACGTATTTGTGTCTGTAGCGATAGCCAAGCTGTATCTAAGGCCTTGCTGATCTAAATCCTCTCTGAATTTGATCGGCAGCCAAAATTCACTAAGACGTGTCCGGGTCGCCATGGGATCGCTGGAAATAATATGGCCGATGAACATGCGAGACAAAGATCAGAGGAGACGTTCTCAAGACATGCACTTGCCTTGGAACTAGCTGCGTCCTTGGTTAGGGCTTCCATCTATGGTTGGGTCTCTCGAGAACACAATCGGAGGTGGCATGATTCTCTACGATGCAGACAGACCAAACGCATGAAAGCCAAAACTTTCTTGTTATCCCTTGACCGAGAAGACGGGTCTCTACACCTTCACCAAACAGCTACGTGTGCTTGGTCTAAGCGACAAAACCCTATGCGGTGCCTGTGGAGAAGACGACGACACTGCAGAGCAATTCATTTGTCACTGTCCCGCTCTAATCAGGTGGCAGGTTTTCAGTGCTGATGAAGTCAGAGCTGATGATGTAGGCACCTCATCACAGAAGCGCCTGCTAGTCTACCAAAAAGGTACAGCAAATGTAGGTTGGCAATTCAATGCACCAAGTCTGAGTAGAGTAAGTAGAGTACTCCAGTGTAGTGTTTCAATGTGCATCTCTTGATATTCATATTCTGTCGGATTCAACAATTCTGGATAGCCAGAAGCAGGCGAAACAAGAAACGATGGAAACAGCATAGTCAACTCAGTAATTTGCCTTCCTGCTTCTTCTTTAAGGGCGCTACAGGCCGGGATGGTCCCGAATTTAAACAGATCATTTCTGACATCTCCCCAAGTTGAGAGCAACTCTGCCCTGGATGCACAGGCTCATGCCCTGCCGATGTACAAGCTGACTTTATCTTCTTTATTTTTCGCATCCTGCAGAGAATGTTTGCTAATTTTCCTTGGATTTGGAGTTGTGTATATTTGTGACTGACTGTGAGATTTCGGGACTCCTGGCCTTAGTCGTAAGCTCAACGGAAAGGGAAAGATTTGACTGGGAAAAGTCAAATCCCCCGGCCAAAATATCTGCTTCAATAAAAAAAAACACAAGACACATCGAGTGAAGCTTAACTACTCAACCACAACAAGTCCATTCCGCCGCACTCCTTTCTCTCCGGAGCACCCCGTCTCCCCTTCTCTTTCTCACTCTCTCTCTGACACATAAACGTTCCCTTCAGTGATCATTATCAGTGAAAATAACGATCAACACATGAACCAGGTGTCTTTCGAAATTCTCCATCAAATTCCACCAAACCCTCCATATCGCCGAAACCCAAGGCACATCACTCCTGCGCCTTCGCCTGCGCCTGCTCCTGCTGCCCGTCCCAAGCATCCCAGCCAAATGATCGTGTAAACTTAATGAAGCGTGTAAAATTAAGAAAATATATCTCACAACCCATTTGCTGACTTCGATCACATAATGATCCTCCTCAAGCTGATGTGTGTAAATATGGGCCGACATAGGCGCAGCGCAGCGCAGCGAAGGGCACCAAACGAGCACCCATCGCCACTCGGGCATATCATCAGCGTCCCCGCCATCGCATCGTCGGTTGGTCGCCCACCAGAGCGTGCTCACCGCTCACTGCTCACCCAAGCGAATCCATCAGTCGCTCAGCCAATACACGGAATGCCATCATCACTCATGAGTCTGTAATATTCCGCAAGCAATGAGGGAGCGAGAGATTTGAATCTGCCCCGTCCGCTCGTCGCTGGTCGTTGGTCGTTGGTCGTTGGTCGGTTCATCGTGTCCACGGCCGGGTAACAAGACAATGATGCACCATGCGGCCCGATCACGTTTGGCCGGTGTATCTAATCAACGAGCATTATTTCGCCATTTCATGGTGAATTTAAATTCAATACCGCCTTGATCGGCGGCACATCCACGCGGTGTTGCGATCCGATCGAGCAACGCTGTGTTGCGCTTGCGATTTGGCCGTGGAGCGAAGCGCCCTCTAGCTGTGGACCATAGTCGGGCCACAATGTCCGCCTGGTCCGGCTAGGCAGTATGCTTAATTGTGTGGCATGTGTTTAAGCAACCAAATAGCGGCGCGTTCGATCTGATTTCGCTATTTTGCTCATGCGCAGCGGACCCGCGCTCCTCGGCACACATGAGCGCTATTCTGGGAATCACTTGTGTCAAATTGATGAGGTTGGGTGCTGTAATTGGCGGCGATGGTTGGCGTTTGATTATGAAGTTGCTTGAGAAGAAGTTGCAGCTCTCGGAGTTTGATCGCGAATGAGAGAGGCGTTGGATGGGTTGATTGGGCTTGCGTTTGGTTTCGATTTCCAGTTGGTTTCGAAAGTTCAACGTGAAGCTTGTAGAAAGGCTTTGACATAGTGAAGTGTCCATCTGTTCGAGTGCCTAGAAGGACTAGGACAGTGTGTGGACAACATTTTAGGCCGTGATTAGAACAAGAACAGGATAACTACACAGGAACAACTGAATTGGAGTGTCTACGTGGTGCTGAACATGAACATGTTCGACGACCCATGCAGCATCGGAACCGGACACTCTTTCGCAAGGCCTTACCAAAACAAGTGCATCAGAAGACCAGGAACTCGAGGACCACAGTCACCATGATCTACGAATTGCGGTGGCATATGGCCCGTGATTACACTAGAGAGAGTTAGGGAGGGAGAGAGAGAGAGAAAGACATAGACAGAGAGAGGTGCCTATTCTAATGCGGATATGTTGGCATTTCAACAGGCTTGGGATCGAAAAGCCTGTAGTGACTTTTATCCACCGGCTTCTCAATAACAGAGTGATAAGCTCGAAGCTTGATGATACCACGATCCGTAAGTCTGTGAACAGAGGCACACCTCAGGGTGGTGTACTCTCCCCTCTACTGTGGAAGAGAATGGTCAAGGAACTACTTGTGAAACTAGATGGGACTGAGTGTAAGGTCATTGCCTATGCAGATAATATTGCCATCGCAGTATCTGGGAAAAAATATATCCACGATCAGGGATATTATGCAATCGGCCCTATCTCTAATGGACTAGTGAATGCGGTCTAGATGTCAATCCGCAAAAAACGGATCTAGTCCTCTTTACTAGGAAGTATAAAACTCCTAACTCTGACCCTCCCACACTATGCGGGACCCCCTTGGTGCTAAGCGACAGCGCTTAATTCTTAGGCCTTATACTAGACACGAAGTTAAGCTGGAAGCTAAATGTCCAGGAACGGGTCAAGAAGGCCTCCACGGCTCTCTGCTGCTGTAAAAGTGCCATTGGGTGCAAATGGGGACTGCAACCCAGGGATGAAAAAGTCAGTACAATTGTACTGTTTTCGATACAATTGCCTACGCTTTTACACAAGTTCGACACTTCTTCTTCTTTATTTGGCGCTACGGTCCGGGTCGGACCTGGGCCTCAACCAACAAGCCTCTCCAGCTAGCACGGTCTCTGGCTAGCAGTCTCCAGTGTCGCACGCCAAGTTGGTTGAGGTCCTTCTCCACCACGGGTTCGGAGTCGAAGACTCTTCGGGCCGGAGCTGAGTTGTCCATACGCTCTACATGGCCTAGCCATCTTAGGCGTTGGATCCGAAGACGCCTGACTAGACTCATGTCGCTGTACAGCCCGTACAGTTCGTGGTTGAATCTTCTCCTCCAGAAACCGTCAACGCAAACAGGACCAAAGATCGCACGAAGATTTTTGTCTCTCGAAGAGGCCAAGGACTTCCTCATCCTCTTTTGAGATTGTCCATGCCTACCCGCCGTACAGCAGGACTGGGATGATCAAGGTCTTGTATAAAGTCAGCTTGATCCTTCGAGAGATGGCTCCACTACTCAATTACCTGTTGAGCCCATAGAAACAGCGGTTGGCAAGAGTTACTCTGCGTTTGATCTCGGTACTGATGTTGTTCGTACTGTTTACTGCGTTGTCCTTGACTACCTCGAAGTTACAGCTACCTATGGTGACGTTTTGGCCAAGTCGTCGATGTTGTGTGTCCTTTCTTGATGACAGCTGATACTTCGTTTTGCCCTCTATCACCGCTAGACCCATTTTAGCCGCCTCCGCCTCATTGCCAGCAAACGCCTCATTGACGGCTCGATGTGTTCTGCCAATCACGTCAATGTCATCCGCGTATGCTAGCAGTTGTACGGACTTCTGGAAGATGGTGCCTCTAGTGTTGCTGTGTGAGTCTTGCACGATCTTTTCTAGAATGATGTTGAAAAGGTCACAAGGGACATCGCGTCGCCTTGTCTAAAACCTTTTTTGGCATTGAAGGTCTCAGTGAGTTCGTTACCGACCTTGATGGAGCAGCGAGAATTCTCCATCGTCATCCTGCACAACCTGACGAGTTTGGCAGGAATGTCAAAACTAGACATGGCGTTGTATAGCTCGTCCCTATGCACGCTGTCATATGCGGCCTTGAAATCGAAAAAAGGTGGTGGGTGTCGATCTGCATCTCTTGGGTCCTTGCCAGGATCTGTGTGATCTCGTGTCATGTCGATAATAGGAGTCAACGCACCTACTCACTAAGCTGCATCTTTCATCCCTTAAGCGCAAGAACCTTACGTATTTGAGGGATTTGTGAAAGTTGCTCTACTTTAACTTTAACTCATTATGGCCGGCACTGTATGTTTAAATTATATTTTGTTTTAATGTTAGGGCCCAAGGTAAAAAGAAAGGCTTATTATAAAAACTTTTTTATATTAATCTAGAATTGGATCATCCGTCCCCTCCTCAACTTGTCGCCTCCCAACTCGAAACTCCCTTGCAGCGCTTGAGGGGGGTCTGTTTACGGTACTTGCACTCTGTGCACTCCATACGCAAGGCGGTCTTTTTGGTTGTCTTAGGCTTCTTTCTGAAGATAGACTTAGTCTGTCCACCAAAACCTTGCTGTTTCCTGTCGTAACGTCTACGTCCTTGGGCTCCCTTGCGTTCCTTGGACTTCTTGTACTGGGTCACCTTGTGCAACTTATGAACCTTTCATTTTTTGCAGAAGGTACGTCTCTGTTTTGGTAAATTTACCATCTTGACGAATTTCCCCGCCGCTGCATGTCGGACCTAGAAGTTCCTGAAGTCGCATCGTACAACATCGCTGAGACGTCCTCTCCCACCAAAAAGAAACTCTCCGCTCCACGGGATATGGGTACACATCCGTGCATTCTGGACACACAACGATGGCCCCAAACACATCCCACAAGCAACCAAAATAAAGTGACACAATCAAATCCAAAACGGGATCAGTGTTCCATTGTGCATCGGGCCGCCTTCACTCTCTGAGCAGAAAAACACTCCAATTGTCCGTCCCAGACTGGCTGGCATTGATTCGGCTGTAATCCCCCATCGAGCGAGCGTTAAATGCCCGGGCAGTCTCTTTGTCCGCTCGGTTAACCCCTCTCCAGCCAGAATCAATCGGATAATTTTATTGAATTAATCGCCTATGATTGCCGCTATTATCGACTTTTTACAGAGAATCAATTGCGGTCACCTCCTAGCCCCGTCTAGCCGCGGGCGGACGACGACGGCGATTCTAAGTTATGGCCGCTTAACTGCCCCAAGAAAACATACAGCCGAGGGAGAAATCACATAAAACCTCGATCGCTGGATCGGGCGGGCTGCCGCCGCGCCGCCGACTAGGGGCCGGTGTTTGTTTAGTGCCGGATTTATCGGTTTCTGTTTTCTGTCAGGATCAGAAGCTCGTAAAGCGGGGACGTTAATCCGCTTAGCGACTGAATGGCTGTCCGGGAATGTGTTCGCTCGTAACCTGAATTTGTTTCAGCGCGGCTCATTAAAGTTTTAATCACCGCATGCGAGGCGACCCTATCATGTCCATCTACGGTCTGACCACCGACCAGACTGCGGACCAGTCATTGTGTCGTGGCTGCGCGGCCCTCCCACACGGGCTATGCGGCTAATTACAGACTAAGTATCGATGACAACATGTGTCCTGCCCCGGGAACCGAGCGGACTGATTGCGCCACGTGATAAGCGGCCATTTCGGACCGTCAACCAGTCAGTCGTGCAAGCGGAGGAGGAGGTCGCCATCGTCGTCGTCTTCGTTGTCTCATCACCGAACGTCCTGCGCATGAAATATCGAGGAATAATTGGACGAATGATGGTGTCAATCCCACACTCAATGGCCGTGTGGTGACGTTATCAGGTGCACATCTCCCAGTGTGGACGGCGGCGGTGCGACGCAGCGGTGTGCGATGAAATTACAGGTTGCGCCACCGCCGCCGATTCCAGTGATGGAGTGTGGTGTTCCCTTTTGAGTGCGTGGCACGGTATCATCCTGGAAATGACATAGCGCAGGTCAATTTCACGTTTCCGTGGGTCGTTGAGTGCCGCTCTGTGTGTGGAATTGCTCTCAATTTGGGAGTTAATTTGTGTAATTCAATTATGAGCTGTGTACGGGTATTCCCGCTCCTCGGCCGGAGCGGTGGACTTGGCTGCGATTCGGATCGCGTGAGGAAGTGGCTTTTGACTGGTTCTTGTTTTTTTCTGTTTTTTTCTGTTGTTCACGTCAGTTAATGGTGTTGATGGAGTTTAGGGCTCGTTTACTGGAAACGGAATGACTTTGTTGGGGATAATGATGGATGAAAGTAAAATTGTGTCGGCGATTGCCAATTGAGGAGGGCACCGCGGACAAATGGACAAACACGTGTAATTTCGTTTAATTTGTCCTTTGGCTTTTGGGCCAATTAGGGGACCGCTTGGGCAGCGCATAGAGGGAGGTTTTTGACTTTTAAATGATGCCGGAATGATTGAAGAGAAAGTCTGCCAGTGAGCGGCATGTGCTGAGATCTTCGAGTCACCAACCCACTCGGGCGGAGTAATAAGTGGTCATCAGTGTAAAATCCATCCTTTCGCGGACATCTGGACACAGTTGGGGGTTGACATCTGCTTGACTCAAAGCAGGCGAACCTCTGGTGCTCAATGAAGGCGGACTCCCAAATTAAGGTGTGCTCGAGACGGGGAGATGGAAAAGGGGTGCTGGCTGCTGGGGGTACAAAGTGAGCTGACATTAGTCGGACCTGGCCTGCTCATAAGATGGCTATGCCTTGTAGGCTGCATTGACTGATTACCGGAAACAAAAGCTGCGCGATATTTAATCGGGTGCAGAGACTAGCCTGCATGTGCATCACTGGGCACTGAGGAGCACTCCGTTGGATGCACTGAACATACTCCTCCATCTTCCTTCTTCTTCTTCTTTATTTGGCGCTACAGTCCGGTGTGGGGTGCCCGGGCCTCAACCAATAAGCCTCTCCGGCCAGCACGGTCACTCGCTAGCTGTCTAAAGTGTCGCACGCCAAGTTGGTTGAGGTCCTTCTCCAACTGGTTCCCCCATTTAAACGCGAGCGTCCTCTGTTACGTTGTCCCACGGGTTCGGAGTCGAAGACTCTTCGGTCTTCCACCCCTGGAAATTTTCAGCAAACAGGTAGCAGCTAGCACAGCCCTGAGACTCAAAACACTCCGACTATGGTCCGAGCTCACCTTCGGCCACTCAACAGAAGTTCTCCACCTGCATTCTCACTAGATCTGACTGGTTAACTGATATACAGACGCTGGTTGATCCCCTGATTATTTTCACAGACGGGCGAAGGAGCAGAGGCGGGTGTCTATTTCAAAGACATTAATATTGCTATATCCTTGAAGCTTCCTTATCACTGTTGCCTCTTCCAAGTAGAAACCATTGGGATAAGAGAGGCATTGTTCTGGCTTAAGACAAAAGTAATGTCCAAACGCGATATTACCGTCTGTTTGGACAGTCGTGCGGCAAAAGGGACTTACCCTGGACAATGTCATGTTTAACTCAAGAACATGCCTTAATTGTAGGCAGTCTTTTAATGATGTGGGTGCCGGGACATTGTGACATACCGGGCAATTGCAAGACCCATGAAATCGCCAAGTGAGATCCACCTTCCATGCCAATCGCTACAGCCTACCATCTACACAAGATACACACAGTCAATACCACCAATTGTAGTTTTTGCCGACTCATTAAAGATGTGTGTGGTCTAGCGTTGTCCTGATGGAAAACTAATCCCTTTCTGTTGATCAGTTCTGGCCGTTTTTTTTTCGATTGCTTGCTTCAATCTCATCAGTTGTTGACAGTAAAGTGTAGAATCAATAGTTCGACCAGGCTGGAGCAGCTCATAGTGGATGATTCCTTTACAATCTCACCAAACAATCAGCATAACCTTTCGAGGCGTCAATCCTGGCTTTGCGACCATTTGTTGAGCTTCACCACGCTTGCACAATGATCTTTTTCACACATTTTTGTCGTATTTGATCCACTTTTCGTCTCCTGTTACCATTCGCTTCAGAAATGGTTCGATTTCATTTCGTTTCAACAAAGAATCGCAGATGTGGTCCATTAAATTTTTCACAGACAATTCATGTGGTACCCAAACATCGAGCTTCTTTTTGTAGCCAGCCTTTTTTAAATGGTTCAAAACCGTTTGATGGTGAATGTTTAGTTCCTTGGCCATGTCATGGCTGCTTATGTGACGGCCCTGGTCAATCTTTTCCATAATTTCATCGACTTTTTCAACGACCAGAGCGAGGTGCATCTTTCGCATCGAAAATTGCAGAACGGAAGCCAGCGAACCATTGTTGTGCTAAACGAACTGATACAGCATCGTCTCCGTAAACTTCACAAATTTCTTTGCTTGCTTGCGTGGCATTCTTCCCTTTTTTATACAAAAATTTCAAAATATAGCGAATTTTTTCATTATTTTCACTCATTTTTGAACAGCTGTAACTTTTTTTCAACTTCTCCGAATTTAAGTTTTTTTTTGGTTAAATCAAGCTTAAAATGTCACCTTTCCAACACCATATGGTATGACATAATGTGATTGGTAGCACTGGTGAAAGACTTTTTCATTTACCTAATATATTTTTTTTGGATTTTTTTTTATTCTAATAAGCTACCTTAAAAACTATGTAAGCTGGCCACTATGGTCAGCTACCGGATCATGTGGAAAAGCTAGAGGTGACGGGGGCTGGTTTTGGTGTAACCACCAGTAAAATTGCCGTTCTTTAGCAGACTCTTTCCTATCTCGAGCGGGGATGGCTCTATTGAACCGAAGGAGATCCTCGTGGGTGCGAACGGCATCCGGTTCGTATTGGAGTCGCCTGTCCACTGTTCGCCGTACGACATGGAAGATGATAGGACATGCTTGTGGATCCCGTATAAGTTCAATTGTGTCTAGATAAAGGAATGCTTCGGAAGGAATATAGTCGTTGGATGGCACATAATATTGGGGTAATAAGCCCCAAAGATCGTGGGTCGCCGTGGCGTAGTGTGTAAGTGCGTCGACTCCTACGCAGAGGGTGCCAGGTTCGATACCCGAATTTACCAACTTTCATAATTCACGGCTCCACCTCTTTCGAGTCACTGACAATGCTCAAAGAGTATTCCTATCTAGAAAAAGCTTCTCAACTTCGCCGTTCGGAGTCGGCATTAAACTGTAGGTCCCTTCCACTCATGAACGAACATTAGCACGCACAATATGAGTGGTTGCTGAGAAGCTTGGTCCAGGTCCACCTCGGACTGTAGCGCCACTCATATTATAATTATTAGGTCATAGCGCGGGCAGTGTGCCTTCTGATCAGCTTAATAATAAAATGATCTACCCTGTTCACGTTTGCCTCGTCGTACAGGACCTCATTAGGATAGTACTTCTTGTACTCAGACAGCTCCTAAGACACTGCCTCTCGAACACCCTCATCTTTTCCATCTGGGAAGGACTCACGTTGAACCACAATGGACAACAGTACACCATAATTGGCCGTACTAGGACCATGTAGCAGTCACACTGGCATCAAGTTGGCTGCTGAAAAACAACCTGTTGATGTTACGGAATAAAAAGATAGAAAATTAATTACTATATAAAATGTTTGTTCAACTTCTACTCCAAATCTACTTCAGCCGCAGCTTACGTATTGTCGAACGGTGAAGAGGAAAAAGAGACAGATTCGTGGAACCTGTCAAACACGAAACCTCGGTTTTTATGCTCTCGAGCTCTTAGCGGACGAGACTCTAATTCGTTAACGTTGTGTTGTGACGTGACACTTTTCCTGGCTGTCTCCACAAAACCTCCTTGCCTCAGCAAAGGCTTTTCCGGCTTTGAACAACGCACCAACCCACTCCGCCAGGGAACCACATTAGTTTCAGGTTTGTTTTTTTTTTCGACCACTTTCTGTGTAGCTGTGACATACTTACATGCATAGTGCTTTATTATAGTCGATTTCAGCCCCTTAAGAACGGGCACTGCTGCACAGAGGACAATCATGATGGTCCCGCTGGTGTCCGGTATATAGACGATTCACTGTATGCAATTTAATTGAGAATTGGTTTTGATTTTTATCCGCTTCAAGAGGTCGAGTACAACTCTGCTCACGCGCTGCACTGAACAAGACTTAATAAGTATTCCCCTTGCGATTTGTAATGTCTGACTGTGAAAGGCTGGCAAGTAGGATATGTCAAGTCTCCACGATGATCAGGACTCAGCCGCATCTCAATTTGTCCAAGCAACTACTCTTTGTTTTAACAGATCATTCGTAAGATAAGCGCTTGGTGTCAAGAGACTGAAGACACTGCTTCTTCTGAGAACACACCAAAGATAAGGCGGCATCCAGAACGACTTTTGCAGGACAAATAAGAGACGGTACATGTTCAACTCTGCTTTGACTCTGCTCTTGACCATGGCCACCTTTGATGTCTCGAAGATACAAAATACCCATGTGCTCACTTGTTCTACGATTCTAGCTATCTAGAAGATACCCCCTCCATTAGTTAATTTGGACCATACGAAAACGATTCTATGGACCAAGTAGTTCTAAGTGCATCCCAAGGGCGACCCTAATTCAACTAGTTTCCTCTCATTTAATTTGAGTTGATACCAATTTTCGGGTACATCTGCGTCCTAGACTCTCTTGCATTGGCTGCATGCTGAACTTTCGACACACGTTTTCGCAGGGACGCCATCCCGTGGGGGTACATATTCTCGGACCAACCACAAACAGCCCCAACCGCTGCACAGGAGGTATCGCATCAAAGCAGATCTAATCCCATAACCAAACAGTTGGGGTCCATTGTGCAGCCAAACAATTGTTGCGTTTCTAAGAGATTTCTCCGATCGATGTTCGATTTGACAATGGACTACAAGTTAATAGCCGATCATTACAAGACGATTTTATGACCCTGCAACCGAACAAAGCCTCCACCGGCCATTGTCAAGCCGTCTCCTTCCCATCCCCCATACCCTCGCAGAGGTGTCGTAAACAAGAAACCGCATCGAATGATACCCCGAAAATTGATCATTTTCATTTTTCAACTCACAACTAATTTATCGCCTCCCCTCGTCCCTCTGATAGACACAAAAACAAATTTAACTAATTTAATAATCATCGGGCATCACACTAATCCCCCAATTTCGAATACATTATGCCGATCTTCAATCGCATTCATTAGATACTCGTACTGCTGCGCAGATGCCTCATTCGCGACCACACGCACCTGAGAGCGGACCGCTCTGCGACCGCCTCTCGTCGGCGATTCGATTCGACGAGGAGTTCGAGTTCGTTAAAAAATAATAAAAGACCTCTCAATACCGACTTAAATCAACAACGTACGAGTCCAAGGGGCCGCCTTTGTTAACAGGTACGCACTCTGTCGGATTAATGTCCACGGAATTTCGATTTATTAACATATAAATCGAATCTGGGACCAGTTGTTGATTATGTGTGTGTGAAAGCTCACCGGGAACGTGTGTTGTCCGCACCAAGCGGCGAACCCCGGAGGTTCCGTCCGAGAACGGGCGGCCGCGGCCCCTCCCCGCTCGCGGGTCACAATTAATTGCTCAATTCTTAGTTCTTGGTTTTTATGTCCCCCTGCCAACAATGGGCGCATCTCGAGAGTTGTAAATTTCGTTTTACTACCGATTATCGTTATAAAAATTGTTTATGATTGCCTCAGCCGGTTGCGCCGCTCCTCCATGTCAACCCAGATCGGCTGGCGGTGGGGCGAGGTGGCGGAGAAAGAAAAGAATCTATTACCAGTGACACTGGCAACAATGGCAAAACAATTTCGAGCAACTTTTTCCCCTTAGCCGCTCCTCCAGCGCTCCGAAATGAATTTAATAATAATTTTCGTAATGACATCGCGTGCAGGGTCTCGACGGGCCTGGTTGTGCTGTAAGCGAATCAAATCAAATGTCATTCGGACAGGGTGCCAGTGAGCGAGGGTGCACGCGGGGGCAGTGCTGGCGGCTGAGTGCATGCAACAAAACGAAGACCGCCCATGTTTACTCTGCAACAAAATGTCCGTAATTACGGGGAGCGAGCATCGGTGCTGTCATCTTTTTTTCTGTCGTCCTGTCGGGTGTCATCTTGATGCGCTTGCAACAGCCTTTGACGGGTGGTTTTGAACTCATTGTGGTCAGTGACTGATATCTGTCATGATGGTGCCCTCTTTCTATTGTTTGATAGGAGTCGCAGTTGGAATTGGAGCGTCAACTTGACAGATTAATTGGGCGACCGAACAAGTCGTAGATGCGTTGGGAGTTCAGGAATAGTTTTGACGATTTATTATGGCTTTGGCTTGTGGATGGGTGGTCTACAAGGAGCAGACTTAAAGAAAAAAAAAGTTGGAGATGACCAAATGTCGATTGTGAGGGAAGCTTTCAGCTAAGCAGAGTTTGTATAAGTTAACACGCTCTCACATTACAAATGTGAGCGAACAGCCAGACGCCGGAAGGTGTGAGAGCAGCCAGACAACAAAAGGTGTGCAAACAGCCAGACGCTTCAAGCCAAGCAAACCGTGGGACCATGTACAGCGATGCAAGCCGACACCACCGTGTGAGCGTCGCCGATCATCCATCGTGGGACGCAATTGTGTCAAGGCCATTGCTCATCGACATCGAACAACTAGGATAGGTGAATGAAAGTAGTTTAGTTTTAAGAAAGCAGTGATCGAAGCAAGATCGGATTTGAATTTAAATAAAGTCCATCATAGAGGGAAAATAAAATAAAAAACGGTCTTTGTCTTTAATTTATACTGCCTTTGAAAACTGCATTCCACGTATGACAGAGAACTCACCGCAATGAACTTGGCCATGTATCATTTTCGAGATCTGTTGGAAATTGATAAAATACAAATCAAATTGGAACAGTAGCCTTCAAACAGCCAGCCAGCATCTGTTACAAAAAGGGCGGCGATAACGATAACAAAAGGGCGAATGAGAATCTCTTCTCGAAACCTGCAAAACCGCAAGAGAAAGACCCTTAGTTCGGGCAATAACTCGAAGCTTATCCTATGCATTGACAAAGCAACTGAAGCTGCAGCTCTCCTGAACTCGCCTCGACTAGGAATGCCACACCGGTCTCTTATTTCTCTGATAGCTTAAGTGAGTTTACAACATCTGCTCTTCGAGTGATCAGTTCCACCTACCAACCTATGTCAGCTGAGATAGATTTCCGAATCGCTTTGACACTGTAGCCTATCATTTTAAATTGATCGAAATATGTAGGGTCGGCCCTAGGTTGCAGCTTATAGACTTGCAGGTAATTGCTGCAAGACAGCGTATCCCCCCCCCCATTCGGGGATACGTTCTACCCTTTCTACCCCGGGTCTAAAGGGTTCGACGAGGGAGTTCCCTCTCTCCCCAGCCACCAGAATTTTCCCGAACATCTCTCTTTGATACCGCCGTACTGAACCGGAGGAGACCCTCCTCAGCTCGTTGTGCGACGGAACGGTCGTGGTTGAGTAGCCCATCCACAGTTAAACGGGCTATGTGGAAGATGAGCGGTACCGCATTTATATTCTGTAACAGTCCGTTCTTGTCTAAATGGAGAAAGGCTTCTGGGGGGACGAAGCCGTTGTGCCGTACCCTTTCGTGGTATTCTGGATTAGGGTGGATTAAGCCCCTGAGATCAAGTTATTGGACGAGTTCATCGCTCTGGCAGTATGACATCGAACCAACTTCACCAGGAAATTCTCCACTCTTATCAGGTTTGTCCTGTTGTATAAGACCTCATTGGAATAGAATGCTATGTACTGGGACTCTGGAGTTCGATAAAGGCAAGGCAAGCCCTAAGACAAGCCCTCTCAAACAACCGAATCTTTTCCATCAAGCTTGCACTCACGATGAAGCACACGGGGCAGCCATAGGTGAGCATTGGCCGGATGAGGGCCGGTGGCAGGTACCGGTGATGATCTTCACCGTACACTGTTATTACAGCCATGCGAACTTCGGATGGAAAATGAGAAAGCGAAGATGATGATAACCTCCCGAACCTTAGTGCCTATGAGGATATCTCTGATGTTATTTCAAACGTGAGCAGTTTGACTTGACTTCTTACTTCTTCAAAATATGATTTATAGTAAAATGGCCTTGTTCTTTAGATTAAGATGTTAGAGAAGGCGGAAGTGTTGGAAGCTCCTCAACCCAAGCGTATGAAAGGGTCGGGATGCGTTGCATCGGTCTCAGTGGAACCTGGCACATCTGCAGAGCTCATTGGTGAAATAAACGAAAATGTGTTAACTGATTCTTCTTCAAGCTAAGTCCCAAAAAAATGACACATTTGGGCGACTCATTTCAATGGGAAGCTGATACTAAAGGAGCTACTAGACCAATATTTCCAGCTCCAGATGATAGAGATTGCAGACTTCCTGCCTGGGATATGTTCGAACGATTTTTCGACGATGAGATGATCGCCGAAAAAAGCAATCAATATGGAATTCTTCAGGAAAATTGCAATCCAGAGATAATTTCAAATGAGTTGAGGGTTTTCATTGGTATAATGTTATTGACCGGATATTCGCAAGTTGGAGACACGAAGTCATATTGGTGCAAGGACGGTGACTTGTATAATCAGATGATTGCGTCGGCAACGACCACAATCTCAAAATGTATTCATTTTGCTTCTCCTACATCCATGAATCCTAAGGACAAAATGTGGCAATTACGACCAGTATCCGACCGTCTCATTAGAAACTGTCAGAAAAACGTTCATCCTGAACAAGATTTATCTTACGACGAGTCCATGATAGGTCGCCATGGATGCAAGCAGTTTATTAGCGGAAAACCGGTACGTTTTGGGTACAAAGTTTGGTGTTTGAATACACCACTAGGATACCTGGTAAATTTTGAGAATACCAAGGCAAAAACCCTGTTTTGGAAACCAAATTCGGGAAATGTGTAGCTCCATTATTGGAAATGATTCACGCCTTGCCCCCGGAATTGAAGGCTCTTCCATATTGCTTCTACTTCGATAATCTCTTTACTGGAATTCCTACTCTATTTTATTTGAAGCATTTGGGCTATGATGCTACAGGAACCATAAGAGAAAGAAGACTCCCACGGAATTGTCCATTATCAAAAATGATCAAGTGAAGAAGATGCCAAGGGGTACCCACTACTCGAAGACTATTTCGAAGTTGGACATTTCAATTACCAAACTGATGGATAATTCTGTGGTGTGTGTTGCATCGACCATATTTGGAGCAAATCCTGTCGAAATATCAAAACGTTATTCACGTAAGACGTTCACCCACGTCACCGTTTCTAGACCTAACGTCTTGAAAGAATATAATAAAGCTATGGATGGAACCGATAGGATTGACCAAAACATATCATATTTTCGTATATCTACCCGGAAGAAGAACTGGTGGTGGTCCACTTTAACTTATTTTATTGATGTACATAGGTATTCAGAATGCTTGCATCCTCCATAGGAAAGGTGGAGGAAACCTTTCCCATAAACGATTTCGAATAAATATTGCAACGCACTACTGCAACAAGTATGCCGATCTTACGCGCATTCAGACGGCTAAGAAAAACTATAATATTTCGGATGCTTATGTAAGATTCGACGGATTGAGTCATTATGTGGGACCTTCTGCAACACGTCGGAGGTGCGCCTGCAAATTCTGCAAGGCCACGACTCGCTTTATTTGTAAAAAGTGTGATGTGGGCCTTTGCCCACCATGTTTCGAGCGTTATCATCTAATTTCAGCGAAACAATAAATATTGTACTTCGCAAATTGGTTTTTTATTTCTTACTTTATGCAAAATCGCATATATCGGACGCGGCATGGACGACGGTGACCATATGGCAACAGGCTCGATCGTCTAAATGATCAGTGGGCCACATAAAAAAAACTATCAGAATTGTCTGCTAAGGTTATTAGTATTCACGCCGGAAAATTTGTTCCCAAAAATTCCCAGTAAATCGCTCTCGTCCTAAATGGGTTAAAAGAGTCTGTTACTGTATCAGACTGTCTGATGCTACAGTAGATAGCACATTTTTGAATTGTTGAGAAATCTTAAAATTTGTTAACTTCAGCATTTATATGCGTATAAAGTCCTGAAGACATTGTTTAAGAGTTCAGGTTATTCCTCAAGATTATGCGATTTTCACAACATAAGGGTCATAACCAGAATTTTTGTTCCTGTAACTAATAAAACACATTTTTTTATTTTTCTACTAGGTCACCGTTTAATAGTTTACCATATGCTGATGTAATGGAATTGTCGGCCTCTCAGAACTAGTGCTGCTTGCTGTAAGCCACTTTGGTCTCGTATTTGAGCCGTTGCGTCTGTGTATAGGGCTACCTCCCCTTCAACTAACGCCAGGTGTACCTGTCATAGTTTACTTACTTACTTAAGGTGGCGCTACACCGGTGTGGACCTGGGCCTCAACCAACCAACGTCTCCAGCCAGCTCGATCTTTAGCTAGAAGGCATAGTTGGTTGAATTCCCTTTCCACTTGCGTACACCATATGAGTCGCAGTCTTCCTCCACTGCGTGGTCCACTTGCGTCCGCCATCTAAGTCGCAGTGTTTCTCCACTGCGCGGTCCCCTGGGGGTGGATACGAAGACTTACCAAGTCGGAGCATTGGTTTCCATCCGCTCTACATGACCTAACCATCTCAATCAGTGCATTTTCACTCTTCTGAGTAAGTCGATGTCGCTGAACGGCTAGTACAGTTTTTCCTCCACTCACCGTCTATGTAGACGGGATCGAAAATCACCCCAAGAATTTTCCTCTCAAAGCCACCAAGAGAAGCTTAGTTCGCTTTTGGCAAAGTCCATGCCCCTGCGCCATATGTCAGGATTGGGACCATCAAAGGCTTCCAGAGGTATGCTTTTATTGTTCGAGAGAAGGCTTTGGGTATCAGTTGCGTTTTTAGCCCAAAGAAGCTGCGATTGGCAAGAGTTATTCTTCGTTTAAAGACAAAGTCTTTGACTACCTCAAAGCTATATCTGTCTATCATGATGTTCTGTCCGAAACGTCGGTGTTGGAAGTCCATTCTCGTTGAAGGCATATCCTTAATCGCCATCATATTAACGATATAGAACCCATCTTCGCTCCCTCCGTCACGATACTCACATAAGTACCATTAACAGCACACTGCGTTCTTCCGATAATGTCAACATCATCGGCATTTGCGAGTAGTTGGAGCGAGTTCTGACAGATTCTTCCCCTGGTGTTGGCGTTCAAGTCATGAACAATTCTTTCAAGACTGATCTTGAAGAAGTCGCCACCCTCAGAGCCTCCGAACCGATAAGACCGCATTGCACTGAAAAAATAAGCCAAGGGTAATATGGATTATAAGAAGATCTTATCAGACAGGCTAGCTATCGTCAACTTGAATTAATGATGAACAAAAGTCAACTACGAGGAACATCCTGTTTAGAATCAGTCAAAAATAGACAAATGCTCTCATAGCTCAAACTGCCCACTTATCCTTTCCACTTCCTGCCAACATCATCAATAATCCCATTCCCAATAGGAAAGACACACATTGACAAAGGTGAGAATGAAAAGAAAGTCGACAAACTGCATCCTCGTCTCACCCAAACCTCTAAGGCAAGCTCTTCAAACAACACCAATTAACACTCACCGCCAGCTGCTCCACAATAATTCTCAGTCCTGTCGACAGCAGCAACAGCATCGTCGTCACCTAGTTAAGCACAACATGTCCAATTCGCACCCCATGCTGAGCGAGAGAGAGCATCATAAACCTGACAGAATGTGATCCACTGCCGCCTACTCGACACCAAAACCACCGACAGATCAGCTGTCGGAAATGCCACCTTGTTAATGACCAGCAATTCTGCCGCAGTCCGCTCTAATTCAAAGCGCATCGAAATCACCGATCACCGGCTAATCAACCCTCTGGCCGCATATCGTTAGATTGGCCTACACTCCATCGGCCAACGCGCCACTTGACCCAAAACAATTCACACACATGTTGGCACGTCATGAGATGACCGAGCGGTCCATTAATAACCGATCGATCTCCATTCACCGGCCGATCGTCCTGCACAAACACCCTCGCAACCTGTGGCCGCCCGTACCGCCTCATTCACCCCTGCGGTTTCCCAGGACAGCGCTCGTACCCGGCTCCTTTGTTTGACTGGCTTAGCGCCTATTTGTGTTCTCTGTTTGATCGGTGCGATCTGCATCGCCAACAGGTGAGAAACTCCGCAGGGGATTAATCTGCTGCTTCGCACCCACCATCGCAAGGGTGTCTATTCATGCGGACACAGGTCCCCTGGTCGGGCCATTGTTTTGGGCTAATTATGGGCTCAACCCCGATTCCCGGTATCACATGGCCTGCACATCTCCAATTTTGTCTATTAGCGCCGATCGCTTTGTCGGACAATCCGGATCGCCCGTCGGGGAGGATTAGATGCGATTTTGTTAATTTATTTTGACAACCGAATCCGGTCGGTCGGGCAGTTTCCTCTGCCGGGCCAGTTCATCAGCGGTTGGCGATGCAGTTTTGGGCGGTGACGCGGAGGCTGAGAGAGAGAGCCAATGAGGATCTCGATTCGACATGGTCGGGTGGATTGCGGATAGTTATCGGGGATGCATATCTCGGCGCGCTGATGACTGCAACTCATGGCCTGTCTTACGTGCGCCTAATTGTTGAACAGAAATGATTTGATGCAGATGCAGATACGAGCGCCGATCGCCGCTCGGTGTCTTTTTCGCCGCTCTCATTCGACAAGTCGGAGTGAAACTCTTGCCAATTCCCGCCCGAGGACCGTGAAATTACATCGCACCCCGCACTCGTATCCGTACACTCGTACGAGTACATAATTTGGGCGTCGTCACTGAATTAATTGGGATTAGCGTGCTGACACGGAACTGTAAGTTAATTAAATAAAAATTTAAAAAC
Source organism: Eristalis intricaria (assembly GCA_964034865.1). Classification (NCBI taxonomy): domain Eukaryota; kingdom Metazoa; phylum Arthropoda; class Insecta; order Diptera; family Syrphidae; genus Eristalis; species Eristalis intricaria. The sequence continues at coordinate 108,030,909 of OZ035873.1, read as the reverse complement.
CAATTAAAATGTAATAACCACGAGCATTCGCAGATATGGAACCGCGAATTGAGATTTTATGTAAATCGCTGCTGTCTTCTTCGTGTTCTGCTGCTGCTGCTGCTGCTGCTCGTCTCTCAGCTGCAGCCAGGCGCAGTATCTGCGAGTGCAGATCAGTGGAAAAGTCAATTAGTTGAATTGTATTTGCTTTGATCGCGTGCACTTGGATAGTTCTACAATGTTTCGGTGCTTAACACGACACTGGACGACGGCCGGAGTGATGTGGAATGCGATGGGACTTTGATCAGGGCCTGCATTCAATTCGTTTGATTGAAGGACTACTTGTTCGGTCACGGTTAGTGATTTCGTTTAATTGTGTATTTCTGGTCGGAATGGCGAGCCATTCGAAGTCCGTTGAAAGGCAGCAAATATTTGAGTTCCTTGATTGGCTTGTGGGTTGTGTTTCTTCCTTCTGATTGATCGCTCACGTTTGACATGGAAATTTAAACAGACGGTCACACGTGGATTCTCTTGGATAGAGGGAAACTAGCCGGACGTTACCAAGGAGGAAGGATTCAGCACGACATTTAATGCAAGATCGTCAAGATCACGTATAGCTTGTTTAACAACAAGGAGGTAGACTCACAAGCGCAGATTGAAAATGTGATGTGAATGAAGACCTGAAAGGACTTCATCTTCGAGTGACCATACAGTCCAGGGTGTAGCTAGGCCTCAACCAACAAAACCTTCCAACGTGGATAGCTGACTCTAGGTAAGCGCACCAAGTCGGTCCTTCTTCACTTGTGTACGTCACCTTAGATCCGGACGTTGTCTGGTTCGGAGATGAAGAGTCTTCAGGCCGGAGCTAAGTTATCCCTGAGCTCTGCATGACCAAGCCAGACCTTAGGCGTTCGATCTGTAGACGCTTGACTAGACTCATATGACTAGACTGGACATCCGGTACTCTTGCCTCCCAAAAGATCGCAAGTAGAACTTTTCTTTTGAAAAGATCGAGGACTTGTTCATCCGCTTTTGAAATTGTTCATGCTTTGCCCCGTAGACCACGACTAGGACTAGGTTAGTGTCTTGTATAAAGTCAGCTTGATCCTTCGAAAGGGCTCTGTTACACAATTCCCAGATGTGAATCATTCGTGTTGTTGTGTGAATTTTGTTCAATATTTTTCTTGTCTAAACCATTTTTTGACTGGTTTATTACCGATCTTGATGGAGCAGCGAGAATTCTCCATTGTCATCCTGAACAACCTAACTAGTTTGACAGGAATGTCAAAACTAGGCATGGCGTTATATAGCTCATCTCTATGCACACTGTCGTATGCGGCCTTGAAATCGAATCGATCTGGAGAACCGCGTAATGGCTCTCAACTTCGAGAAGACATGCAGCAATGGCGATCTGAGAACACTGGCTTTGTCGTGTTCAATGATGATAACATGGCAGATAATGCCATCGCCGACGAAGGGGTTCATCCCCCGTTCATATCGAAGACAGAGCTCCAAGCGGTCTTCGAATCATTAAAGAAGAAAAAGTCAGTGGGTGTCGACGGGATCTCGAACATTGTGTTAAGACACCTCCCCCTGGAAGTGGTTAATATGTACACAATCCTGTTTAACAATGCTCTGAATAATGCACATTATCCGGAGCATTGGAAAACGGCTATTGTGCAACCCATATCCAAGAGAGGAAAAGATTCTTCGAATCCATGCAACCTCCGGTCAATAAGTCTCCTTCCGAATATCAGCAAGGTATTCGAGAATGTGATCAATAGAACTCTGATCAACTGGACTAAGGACAAAAATATAATTCCGGATAACCAATTCGGATTCAAAGCGGGCATGACACTATTCATGCCGCGTCGAAACTGGTGTCGGATATCCAATGGAACAAGAGCCAGAAACAATGTACGGGTGCCTGTTTGATTGACCTGGAGAAGGCCTTTGACACCGTATGGTAAGAAGGTCTTTTTTACAAGCTCAATCGGCTAGGCATTAGCAAACCACTACTGTACCTACTGTGTAACATGCTTACCGGTAGACGGATCGTAGTCAAGTATGGCAACGTGACCTCCACAGGTATATTTGAGGTAAAAAATGGTCTCCAACAGAGTGCCGTTAATTCGCCGATCCTATTCAACATTTACTTGAGCGATCTTTTAAGTTCTCTTCCTCATGCAATTGCGTATGTCGATGACTTGATCGTGTACAGATCAGGCAAAAAGATCGAGGAAATCACTGCTCTCACGGAGGGTGACTTCGATTCATTCATGAGAAGTTGCGACGACTGGAAGTTGAGTATCAACTTCCGGAAGTCGGAAACCATTCTGTTCAGAACGCCGTTGTATAAGGCCTCGGCGGATACGAAAAAGAATTGGCGAAAATTCTCAATCGTTGGACGACAAAAGGGGGGAACCACTGGCGCAAAAGACTGTAGTCAGATACCTGGGGATTTGGCTAGACCAGTATCTATATTTTAATAAACATGTAGATGCTGCTCTGGCCAGGGCCCTAGGCCCTTTTGCCTTCACAAAGAGACTGTTTTACAACAGCCAACTCGATGCGAGGGTTAAGGTTATCTGCTACATGGCCCTCATCCGGCCAATACTCACCTATGGCTGCCCCGTGTGTTTCATCGTGAGTGCAAGCTTGATGGAAAAGATTCGGTTGTTCGAGAGGGCTTGTCTTAGGGCTTGCCTTTGCCTTTATCGAACTCCAGAGTCCCAGTACATAGCATTCTATTCCAATGAGGTCTTATACAACAGGGCAAACCTGATAAGAGTGGACAATTTCCTGCTGAAGTTGGTTCGAGGTCATTTTGCCAGAGGGATGAACTCGTTCAACAATCTGATCTCTGGGGCTTACTACCGCAACCTCAATACCAAGAAAGGGTACGTCAAAACGGCTTCGTCCCACCAGAAGCATTCCTCCATTTGGATAAGCACGGCCTGATACAAAATAAAAATGCGGTCTATCACATCGCCAGATCAACTGTGGATGGACGACTCAACCACGACCGCTCCGTAGCACAACGAGCTGAGGAGGATCTCCTCCGGTTCAGTACGGCGGTATCCAGGCGGGATGTGCGGGATGTTGCTTTGCAACATCGAAATTTCTGGTGGCTGGGGAGCGATAGAACTCCAGCGTCGAACCCATTCCCCTCATGGGGAATAGTCGGTCCACGTCTTGCAGCGGATTTTATACATATGTCAGCTGTAACCTATGGCCGACTTACATATCTTAGGGTAGTTGTAAGGTAGGGAGTAAGCTGTATTTATATATCTTAACTATAAAACAGACTGTTTGTGTGTCTGACCGACAAAGGCTCCGAAACTACACGTCGCAGAGCTCTGAAATTGCTGAATGTGACAATTTTTAAGTCGGTTAAGGTCTGTTAAAATTCTTAAAATAAGGGTGGTTGCATCAATACGGTATGAAACCATTTCAAGTTGCGTTGTCGTGGATATCAACCATATCAACCCAGTGTGTTGTAACTTCCATATATACACACACATTTTTCATATTTTGCTTTGGTGCAACCATTCATTTTTTTCTACGTCTCAATCGAACATATACGAACGACTGCCTGAGTCACCAAACGAAAAGGAAACAATAAACAAGATTCGGATTCACATCTAAATATCTCGACAGTATCTTCATCCGTGGGAGATTCTAAAGAAACAATATCGCCATCCACCTGCAGAAAATCATAATGCGTTACACCGTGTACATTTCTGGTATATTTTCAAGCATCCAATTCCATCTGCAGTTGGATTTCTCCTTCATTTCTTTCGTTTGGCAGTTCAATTCTGAAAATCATAGGAAATTCATACCCTCCCCCCGCTCATATTCACCAAAACCCCGATTTTTTTTTTATACTAGGTCAAAGGAACATACAAACGCAGTGCCTCGAAAGTAAGCAGAATTTGAAAATTTCTCTTCAGAATTCGACTCATTGAAGGTGACGCCAAATAATCTGTTCGAGTTATCAAGACATTCGAGTAATCAAAGTCAAATTACATGTAAGTTTCAGTCGTGGCGCTATTGCCAACCAATCCAATCGAAGCTCGACTGTATACGTAGATAAGCTTAAGATAGTTTGTAAGTTTTTTAGTTTGTAATTCCTTTTGAAAAAAATGTACTGTCATTAAGTTTTTGAATTTTTTCTTTTAGTCATGTTGAAATTTTCTTTTTCATAATATTGTTAGGTTAAGTCGAAAGATATAGAATAAGTTTAAGTTTAGCTTAGAGTACCCGGCAAGGGTCAGTAAGCTGGAATAAATAAGTAACAATGGTCTTCCAACTAGTTTTAAGCATTTTTGTCTAGTATATAAGTTGTCATAAATTAAATGGCATTGAAATCGACGAATAGGTGGTGGGTGTCAATCTGCATCTCTTGGTTTTTTTTCCAGGATCTGCCGTAATGTGAAGATTTGGTCGATGGTGGACTTGTCCGGCCTGAAACCGCACTGATAAGGACCTATCAGGTTGTTGACGAATGGTTTAAGGCGCTCACACAAAACGGCAGAGAGGACTTATCCCTCGGTAGTTGGCGTAGTTGAAGGGGCCTCCTTTCTTGTGTATCGGGCAAACGATACTGAGATTCCACTCGTCGGGTATGTTTTCCAGATTCTCAGTATCGACTGCGACCTCTACATCCCGATAGGCTTCTGGCCGCAGTTTGTACTCATTGGATAGTTGCTTTACATCTCCATTCCATCAATCTCGTGGTTCTCATACTCTTTCTTTTGAGAAGCCGGTGTTTTGCCCTTCTCTTAAGTTCTTAGAGCTCATGAACCACTCACGCCCTTCTGTCCAGCGCAACCTGCTACGCTACTTGCTTAGGCTGCTTTCACACTGAAGACTTTCTGAACAAGATTTTCTCAAATTGCCTTTTGTGATACCAAGCCACTTTCACACGGAAGATATTTCAGTCTCTGCAATTGAGATCTCAATTCCGAACTTTTTTTTGCTTCCCACCCTCTCCCACACATGCGTCGACCCTTTCTCTCACATGTATCGCATGCTTCCAATACCCAACATTGAGAACATAGGAAAAGAGCAATTCGAGGAAAATACGAAGAGTGATAGATGAGAATACGAAAAATCCCGCACGTCTCACCTCCCTTGCCGACAAGATGAAAAAGTCTCAGAGAAATTTGGCGAGTGTGACAGCAGCCTTATCTGAATGCGCCAGCCTGCACACGCTATCACATCAGTGGTCATCGGTTCCAGGGTTGAACTCTCTGAGAACTTGAGGGAGACTCGATCGGAAAATTGCGATTGTAGCATTCCGAAGTCAAACTGTTGTTGTCTTGTTCTATTCCGTTGTCCTATCGATATCCTTGTTACCTTGGCTACAACAAGGAAATGGTCCGAGTCGATGTTGGCTCCTCGGAACGTCTGACGTCGATCGCAACGTGATCAATCTGGTGGACGGTTGATTGATCTGGGGAACGCCATAGTCCCTTTATGGTTGTTCAGGTGTGGGAATTGCGTGCTAACAGAGAGAGATTACGTCCCGTGACAAAGCCCATCAGCCTGAGTCTGTTATAGGATGTGGTGTCGTACATGCTGTGTTTCCCGATGACTTTGGCAAAGATGTCTTCCTTAACCAGCTTTGTGTTGAGATCTCCTAGAACGATATTCGTGTCGAAGCTGGGGCATTGATCGTATGTCCTTTCTAGGAGATCATAGAAGTCATCCTTGCTGTTGCCATCGTTGTCTTCTGTAGGGGTGTGGGATGCAAATCAGGCTGATGTTCCCGAACTTAACCTTGATACGGATTGTTAAGAGCTTAAGACTTTTTGCCTAAGTCTGCCTGTAATAATAAATCCACATCCAAATAACCGTCTCTCTCATTTTCAATCGCCACAGCAGTTGTGGCAGTTTCTCAGCCTCTTCTTGCCCAGCTGCATGCACTTCCTGGATTGCGGTTCAAAGCCACAGCGAGTTCTTCGGCCGCACGTGGTCAGTTAAGGGACCTTACATCCCACGCGCATAACCAAAAATCGTTGTCGTTAACACATTCATTGGATCAACATGGAATCTGTCCATATCAGAGGCACGTGGTTGTCTCTGACGATAAATTTGTTACGTGGTGCGGGAGTTAGCCTCAAGCACATCGCCAAACTGTGAGGCCAGGCCCTATGATTTAATCCTCGGGTGAAGGTCCGGGTGTATACGGTGTCGGTGACCTCCCTGAGACTGTAAGCGCCGCCGTTGGCTATAGGACACTTCTGCCGCCCTCTCCACTTTAAGGCCCCGACCTGGCCATGGACAACATTCTATAGAGTTCCGAATGTGTCGGAGTAGCTCCAGAAGGAGAGTGCACCATGTAGTTCTTGTTGACAGGAGTTTTAGACGCCGCCGTTCGCCAGACAGTTCTTCAGCTCCTCCGCAGCCATCTTTACAGAGAGATTAAGTTTGGTACAGACTTACTCTCCCCCTCTCTCGTTGACGGTCAGAAACGACTTCAAACCGAGGTTAGGTACGCTGAAGGTGCTCGGCAGGCAGATTTCACCATGTGGAAGGGAGATTAGGAGTTTCTTGTTAAAGCCTAAGTACAGACGCCTGTGTCTGCATGAAAGGCCATGTCAATGCTTTGGAATCCCATCAGAGTGTCAGCGACTGGAAAAAAGAAACATATTTCAAATTTCATAATCCGTCTGGCGGTGAGTAGACAAATTTGTTCATGTGAAAACCACAAAGCCAGTTCAAATGAACTCAGCAGATGGCGCCCCTCAATTGACTTATCCCAGACACAATCCGCGAGTATAAATGCTCACAACTGTTCTACATAATATAACACTATCCGCTAAGTCAGCACCCTCTTCTGCGAATTATTCGCACCCAGGATTCACACCGGTGGTACTCGCTAAGTGTATTTTAAGACCACCAGCGCTTCTCAATGTTCACTGAGACTGTTCCTTCGAAATGTGATTCACTGGTGATTTGCTTTGAAACGCATTCCACCTTGAGAGCGACGATGAACGGGGGGCGAATGAACTTTGAATTTATTTGAATAACACGACATTTTGCCAGCAAACTGGAGAAGGGAAACCAATTGTTTCCCCTCCCAATTGCAAGGCAACAACGGGCATTTGCTATTTGTTTATTGTCAAGTTGAGGAATTTGCCTTTTTTTTTTGGTTTTCATCTGCTGGCTGATGCGAACGGGTAATTGAATCCGATCCGGACTGCAATGCACAAGCAATTATGAACTGCTTTGAAGCTGCAGAGATGTTAACTCTCTTAGTCAGGCCAGCAACCTGTAGGAGCGTTAACCTCGATTGAGGCTGAACTTATCGATGTCAAGTCGCGATGTGAGTTTGTGTTGAGACCGTCACTGTGTGCCTTAAACTCAAAGTCTGATTAAAATGCGAAGAAGGTATAAGCTTTTGTCTCCTTTACGATGTAACAGTACTTTCTCCGATTGATTCTTCCGTCTAGAGTTATTTTTGTTTATTTTTCCGTCATTTGATGCATTGTGGTAAGAAAGTAATTTAGTGCGTGTTGCCGGCTTAAATTTTGCGTATATTTATGTCCAACCAATTTGTGGGAAGGATTTGATTAACATCCCTGTCTTAATCACATTTAAGATTGTACAGGGTGACAAGATAGATATGGTTCGGCAGCTGTCAAAGTTACCAATGACTTCCGACTGTCAAAATATTCTGTAAGGCAAGGTGCACTTGCCGAACGTTCGGAAATTATTCAAAAATGCTATGCAAAATCCAGCAATTTGTCGCACCGTGGAAAAATTTTAGCACGAGTACAATCTTATGGACCTTGAGCCACCAACCAGACCGAGATTGGTGCGGAGTGAAGAAAACATAGCCGTCGTAGAGGCCAGTATCGAAGAAGGATCAGGAATGTCGATTCGGTTGGGATCAACTGAAATCGTCATCGCCAGAGAGGCAACCCAGCTTGGCCTACATTTTGAGTGACGCTACAGTGAATTCTCCAGCTAAGAGGGTACAGCTTTGTCTTGATGACTGGAAGCAGCGTGCCAAGGACCGTCAGCGACGAATGGTAGTCTCAAACCCGCCCAAGGGTCGTTGGCCTGCTATGTTTAAGTGAATTGTTTCATCAAATACCCTAAAGTGCTCAAGATATTTATCTATTATCTACAAGTTACTTAGGTACGAACATATTCTTCTTCTTCTTTATTTGGCGATACAGTCCGGGGTGGATCTGGGCCTCAACCAACAAGCCTCTCCCGCTAGCACGGTCTCTTGTTAGCTGTCTCCAGTGTCGCACGCCAAGTTGGTTGAGGTCCTTCTCCACCTGGGTGCGCCATCTTAAACACAGGCTACGTTGTCCCACAGGTTCGGAGTCGAAGACTTTTTGGGCCGGAGCTGAGTTGTACGCTCTACATGGCCTAGCCATCTTAGGCGTTGGATCCGAAGACGACCGACTAGACTCATGTCGCTGTACAGTCCGTATACTACGTGATTGAATGTTATCTTCCAGATACCGTCAACGCAAACAGGACCAAAGATCGCACGCAGAGCTTTTCTCTCGAAGAGACCAAGGACTTCCTTATCCGCTTTTGAGATTGTCCATGCCTCCGCGCCGTACAGCAGAACTGGGATGATCAAGGTCTTGTATAATAGCTGTGTTTTTTTGCAAGCGTATATACGCTTAATTTTAAAGTGCACAAAAATACGATCATCGGCGCTTAATGATTCATCATAAAATCTTGGCAGCAGCGATGACACTTATGACATTTGATAAACAGTCAGGGGTGTATTCGTGGAACGTGATGGTTGATATTTGATGGTCACAATCTTCGCTTTGTGACTGTGTAGCGTGACAATCTCTTTAAAAGCAATAACACTTAATAATTATAAAAAAAGAAATGTTTATCAAATGAAAAGAATCTTTTACGAAACCTAAACGGAATGTACAGCAGAGACACTCTGAGTATACCAAAAATTGCATACTTATGGATGCCAAAATAATTGAAAAATGATCTAATACATCAACCACAGCAGCAGGTGTAAGCCACATACAGCAACCTAAACAAAGAATGAATGAATTCAGGAATGAACACACAGAAATTAATGATTGGAAGCATTGTTTTTATCCGCGCTTATTTCTTAAGCGGCGATAGATATGATGAGTAAGTTAAGCGGATATAGGACTCGTTGTTAGTGTTTTTTACATGCAAATTAAAATTTAGACGTATATATGATTGTAAAAAAACGCAGCTAAAGTCAGCTTGGTCCTTCGAGAGATGGCTCTACTACTCAATTGCCTCTTCAGCCGATAGAAACAGCGGTTGGCAAGAGTTACTCTGCGTTTGATCTCGGTACTGATGTTGTTTGTATTGTTTACTGCGGAGCCGAGGTAGACGAAGTCCTTGAGTAACTGGAAGTTATAGCTGCCCATTGTGCCGCAGCCCCCATATCCCTCACTCCAAGTAATAAGCACCATGTAACTTACAGATGCCTTCGACTCGGCTAATGGGAGATGGATAATAAGGAACGTAGTGGGCTTTATCATCAGCCACTACCTTCTAGGTATCCATAAACGAATAATGGGAGCCCCCCACAACGACTACTGCAGAAGCTGTAGAAACGACGAGAAGGAAGAAGAAAATTCGCTTCATCTCCTCGACAATTGTCCAGCCCTTGCAAAAACTAGAAAAGATATTCTAGGCAACTACTTTTTACTGAAAAAGGTTACTGAACCTAGAGGAAATGTCACACTTAAAGATACAAGACATAGCTAAGTTTATCAGGAAAACTAATTGGCTGTAAATAGTGGACTTGTCAAAATAGGCCACTAGAATACTATGAGGCAGTCTTTAGGTTTATTTGATTTTCGTTAGTGGAGTCCTTTTAAGAGGAGCCGGTGGAAAACACCGGGTAGTGATAGCACAAAGGATCAAACCAGGATCTAAGTGGATCACAACTGCTACAGTGGTGGCAATCACCCTAACCTAGCCTAACCTAAGGAGAACCCGAGGCAGGACGCGGCTTGTCGCCGAGATAAACTTGACCAATTTTGCGAAGGGACTTAGTCCTACCTACCCAACTGGCCTCAGTTGAAGAAAGCTGAAGAAAACGAACAAGAAAGATAGAGCTGAAAAGGGAGAAACGATATAGAGTGTATTAAATTTTAAGTATCGTCAACTAGCCTTTGTAAAAAAGTCTTCGCATTGGCTTGGCAACTGGTGCTACTAGCAAGCAAAAAAATAGGGCTGATTCTTGCTCTTTCATGTCTGTAACGAAGATGAATAGAGTAAAATACATAACCGCGAACCCTACAAGCTCGATGTGGATGTCGTCCGAGAAGCAAATATCTGTCGACTAATTTGGCTCGGCAACATGGATAAAGTAGACAGTGCAGTGCAGTGCTAAGGCCAAAATAGCCTCTTGGTTCGTGAACTAGAATACGGCCAAAACTCGCCGAAGTCATCGCGGAGGGAACACAGCCTGGTCTTGATGTTGGCAGCTAAAGCACAAGCTGAGACTTTTGGCCAGAAATGAAGTATTACAGAGATGCCCAACTTCTACCTCTCTTGCCCCTTCAGATTCTTAACAACTGTTTTCTTAAACCAAATTAACCAATCAGAGGACGGCATTTACATTATTCCGAGAATAACTGTCAAAAATTCATGAATATCTGTCAAAAATTCATGAATATCTGTCAAAAAGGCACTCAAATTCGTCAATGGTCTAGGGGGCAATCAGCTGTGAAGTCGGATATCTCTGTTATACTTCATTTTTGCTTTTGGCTATATGAAAAGATTCAATGGCTCATCCACTCGTGAGATTCCAACGTATGGCCATGAGAGAAACATGAGCTTTTCTAAGTCCAGACCACTCTCTGACGGTGTCATTGGCATACGTAGCAACAGAATGAGTTCTTCCTTAAACGTTGCATCCAAAATGGTTGTTTCAATAACATTCCGGTGGTCCGTTTGAAGCCAAATGTATGCAGTTGGGTAATTTGCGTGGGTTGAAATTACGAAGCGGAGTTAGCGGCGAGGCGAGGCAGAATTACAGTGCCGACTTAATTGAAAGTTCGTCCGGCAATTTAATTTCGTTATCATCAACATCTCTCGGTACCAAATTAGCACTTTCGATGAGCCAAATATGGTTCGGGTAATGATCGGGAAGGCCAACTGATGCATTCTGAATTTGGAAGCATTTTACAGTTGCCAATATCCAGCGATTGTTTATTCAAGGGGTTATGAACTCTCTTAACGTGTTCAACTCAGTACGAGTGTTGGGAGAAGGGAAGAGGGAGGAAAATATAACGAAGGACATTGGTTTTACATTTTTGAACGTCGTAAGGAGAGGAAAAATAGATTTGGCAATTGTAGGTACTCACATCAATCGAATGTTTCAAATGGAAATGATTACTTTAAAGTGTGTATGAGTGTATAAAAGTGCCCGTAGAGCTCGCTTTTGTCTTCTTTGCAGTGCCCCTTTAGCTGCATTCGCCTGCCGACGCTCGTCGTCAAAACAGGGGTTTCATTAGGCTGGTCGAGTGGAACCAAGCACATCTCTGATGGCAATGTTGCCACTGGTCGTCAATATTTGTTGTTAGCGGGATAGGATTTCTTAAGGGTGAAGGTGAAAAGGTTTTGACGATCTCTTGCGACGTTGAACTTCCTCACAGTATTTCCTTGTCTTGACGGTGTTCAGGACAGCCGCAACCATCCGTAGCTTGGCTACAACAAGGTGGTGGTCCGAGTCAATGTTGGCGCCTCGAAACGTTCGGACATCTATAATACTGGATGGTTGACAGTTGATTGATCAGGAGATCTCCATGTTCCTTAATGAATATTGAGATGTGGGAACAGTGTACTCGACACTACAACGTTTCGCTGCGCAGCAAAGACGATCAGCTTAAATCCCTTTTCGGATGTAGTGTCGTGTAGGCTGTACTTCCCCACCGTACTACCAAAGACAGTCACTCTTCCTAGCTTGGTTTAAAAATCGCCTAGGACAATTTTAATATCATAGCTAGAGCAGAGTAACTCTTGCCAACCGCTGTTTCTATGCCCTCAAGAGGCAATTGAGTAGTAGAGCCATCTCTCGAAGGACCAAGCTGACTTTATACAAGACCTTGATCATCCCAGTTCTGCTGTACGGCGCAGAGGCATGGACAATCTCAAAAGCGGATGAGGAAGTCATTGGTCTCTTCGAGAGAAAAGCTCTGCGTGCGATCTTTGGTCCTGTTTCCGTTGACGGTTTCTGGAGGAGAAGATTCAACCACGAACTGTACGGGATGTACAGCGACTTGAGTCTAGTCAGGCGTCTTCGGATCCGACGCCTAAGATGGATAGGCCATGTAGAGCGTATGGACAACTCAGCTTCGGCCCGGAGAGTCTTCAACTCCGAACCCGTGGGACAACGCAACAGAGGACGCCCGCGTTTAAGGTGGCGCACCCAGATGGAGAAGGACCTCAACCAACTTGGCGTGCGACACTGGAGACAGCTAGCCAGAGACCGTGCTAGCTGGAGAGGCTTGTAGGTTGAGGCCCAGGTCCACCCCTGACTGTAGCGCCAAATAAAGAAGAAGAAGAAGCTAGAGCATTGCTCGTACGTTGAGCTCATAGAAGCTATCTTTGGTGTCGTCATCTTTCTGCTGTGTGCATATAAGGCATATGTTTGCAATTGTAGCCTTGATGCAAATTGTCGTGAGGCGCTCGTTCACAAACCTGAATGATAAGACTTTTTGCCTTAGTCTGCCTCCAACGACGAGGCAGCGCTTATTTGGTGCTGCTTTTGCAGATCTACCATGCAAGAAGTGCGATGGGATGAACCGGGCAAACATGAGATGAAAAACTGCGAATTTACTGCGGTGATTGCTGCCAGTAAAGCAATCACCGCAGTAAATTCGCAGTTTTTCATCTCATGTTTGCCCGGTTCATCCCATCGCACTTCTTGCATGGTAGATCTGCTTTGTAGCAGTCTAAGGCTTCCGCTAGTTGTTCGGCTGCACGTGGCCTATAAAGGGACCCATTATTCCACGTACAGATCCGAAGATCGTTGTATTACTGTGTCCGAGGCTTGTTGTTGCTTCGTAATAATGTCTTCCTGTGTGGCCGGGAATTACTCAGACGCATAACCCCCAACCTGGTCCGACCAGTACAACCAGTATCCGATGGCTACCACTTGGAGGTAAAATAAGCACAATTGATGTGTAGGAAAGTTTACAAACACTGGGCATCGCCAGGTTGACGCCAGTCAATGCCTACTCGAGGGTAACCCTTTCAATGATGTTCTGCTTTGTCGTGACTGATCGTTCGATTTTGTCGGTGCTCTCCTCGATCTCATCCAGGAAACCTCAGTTTGTTCCATTCCTTTGTGCTCCCGACTCTCCAAGTCCATCAAAGGTCTGGATACCCCGAGCATGCCACTTCGCGTTCTTGGTATCATTTGTCGGTTAACAGCCAAATTCCCAGCCGCACCGAAATTTGTCCCTGACTATGAACACCTTGCTCTGATCGTCATGCGATTCTCGTCAGTCTTGAGGACGCGGGTTCAATCCACCTTCTCCACTCCAAGTTCTAACGCCTCCACATTCAAAGGAATATATCAAAATCAGCGAAGGCTGATACACCCCACATGACCTACCTCATCGGTGTTTCCAATCCAATTCGCTAAAATGTTTACGCGTCTCTCTCAAATCAAAACACGGGGCCAGTGCTTCCGACAACCTGACACTCTCATTCGCTTAGCGCGAAACTTTTCATTTCTGCCAACTACCTGTCACAACCCCATCTTCTCGCACAAAGTCCTTCAAGTTGCCACGGCCGAGTGCAAGTAAATAGATACTCGTACTCGCACCCGTCCCCACCCCACACACTAAACGTACACTCTCCGTATGGAGCTGCTGGTCGGCAATAATTCGCGAGGAGCTTTCCAAAAATATCCCACGGCAAGAGTCCACGGGCAAACATTGTGCTCGATTACACGAGAGACGGATATCGGATGTCGCGACGGTAATGTAAGTCGCGCCCTTGATGCAGGCACACGCGCTCGCCAGCCAGGTTCAAGTGGATTCGTTTGACACGCCGCAAGGTTCACACGGGCGCGGGCTCTGCCAGTCGCGTCTGCCGGCATGTGGATTAAATGGACTCGCGGCCGACAGGAATGCAGCATTTGCTGCGATTCATCGACACCGATGATGGCAAATTAAATAAATCGATTGCCACAATCACCCCATCGCCACCCACTCCGCCGCAGCAGATCAGAGGCACTTAGCGGCCTCTTGAGATGATTTATGGCACATGTGCGGCTGCTTGGAGGGGCCCGTCCGAATGGAATTAGCCAGATTTCTGTTTATACCGCCAACAAAGAGGTGTGCTGCAAATTCATATTTTTTTAAATATTTTTCCAGTTCACTCAACTGTCAGTCAATCATCTCGTGATTCGTTTGCGGGTGCAAACGACTGTGGAATGCGGGCCATCTGCCGTCTGGCGATTCACCGGTTCTTATCTAAAACAACTAGTTACCGCTGGATGCTCGGTAGATGCCATTGCGATGATGAAATTGACTTGTGTATTCCGCCGGAGAGTGGAGGAATGCCGATCCAGATTTGGCCGATAAACGATGGTAATCAGCGGAATGGAATGCTGTGCGGGACGCTGATTGCGTGGCGAGAATGTTGGTGACAAAGCCGAGACCTTGACTTTTGGACTACTGTGAGTGCAAAGTGATCTTGAATATCTTCCAGTCTAGATCGTTTTTTAATCGTTTTCTGGAATTAGTTAATGTGGGCAATGATCTGAAGCGTGGTCGGTAATGTAGTGAGCTTGGATAAAACACATTTAAGGTTTAGATTTCGGTCAAAGCCTTACTTAACTTGGTTTTGCCATTCCGAATATAACATCAGTCAAATGGAGTCCTCCACAGGAGTTCTTTGCAGGCCTGGAATCTGACATTTTTTCTGATTTCTGACGATTCTATAGATCAGCATCATCATCATAATTTTATGACCCGAATGATCCGCTAAAGGCGTCGCGGGGTAAACCACGCACGAGAGTTCTCCAGGCAACTCGATCCTCCGCCATTGACTCTAACTCATCAGGGGTTATGCCCAAGCGAGTTTATGGTCCAAACACCTCATCCTGCTTTTGCCAAGTGGTAGCCTGCACGATGGAATCGCATTCAAGGCCCGCCTCGGAAGTCGTGATGGTGGGGACATACGTGCTACGTGACCAAGCCAACGAAGCATAGCACTTTCCGTTCGGAGAAGCAGCTGCTCAACGTTGAGTTCCTCGAGCACTGTCGTGTTTCTCCAACCTTTTCCGGCAGCACGAAGAAATCTCATTTCAGCAGCTTGTATTCGAGATCTTATTCTTTCGGTCATTACCCAAATCTCATGACCTTAGGTGAGAGTTGGAACAAATACTGAGTTGAAAACTGCTAACTTGGTTTTCACACTAAACTCGGCCTTTCTGATTTCAGATCTCCCAAGCTGTGTGAAAACTGACATGAAGAACGACAGTAACATGGGTGTAACTTGACGAATGTTCTCATTCAAAGCGTTGAGATTTTTCCGATTGTGTGCAGAAACACGATCTTAGACCCTCAAGACGGGATCCAACGGCGACAAACCACACAATCTTGGTCACCAGTTCATATTCCAGAAACACCAATTCTCAGGTCCGGGAAGCTTTTCAAGACGCATTGTGTTGAAATTTCAATTTCCACGTTCCAAGATTGCCATTGACCCTCCACATTTTCGAAGAAGTGTGGACCAATAAAATAACATGCCCAACATTGCTGGGCTCTATACCTTGGTTACTTTTGATCCTTCGTAATTTGTGGTTGTGTTGTGTCATAAATAAAATACCTCCAGGTCGTAAACTGGTGGATACTAACTCACAACCAGTTGCGGTTGAATTTTGTCTCTAAAGTCTAATAAGTCGCTGATGCGGCCAAAATATTGTCTGAATTCTTTAAATGGTCAACGATAATGAATGCGTGCCAAAAAAAAAACACGTAATCAAGTGAATGCAGAGAAATTGTACACTATGACCATAATCATCAGCTCGCTCAGTTTCGTTAAGTTTCGTTAAGTCGCGTTCAGTTTCGATAAGTTTTGTTAAGTCGCCTTCAGTTTCGATACGTTTCGTTTAGTCGCCTTCAGCTTAGATAAGTTTCGTTTAGTCGCCTTCAGTTTCGATAAGTTTCGTTAAGTCGCGTTCAGTTTCACTAGGTTTCGTTTAGTCGCCTTCAGTTTCGATACGTTTCGTTTAGTCGCCTTCAGTTTCGATACGTTTCGTTTAGTCGCCTTCAGTTTCGATAAGTTTCGTTAAGTCGCCTTCAGCTTAGATAAGTTTCGTTTAGTCGCCTTCAGTTTCGTTAAGTTTCGTTAAGTCGCCTTCAGTTTAGATAAGTTTCACTAAGTTTCGTTTAGTCGCCTTCAGTTTCGATAAGTTTCGTTAAGTTTCTAAAATTTGTATTAATTTTTGTTGGCGAACGTAAATGACGGTTACGCCATGAAAACAATGCATGAGTCCCCAGAACCAATTATGAGCACTTTTCGTTCGGTTCTTAAGTTTTATTAAAGTTTACTCAAGGAAATTATGGTTAGCTTTTAGCCATGTGTCAACACCCACACACCGGGGTGTGTTTTTCATTTTGAAGTTGATATATATTGAATTCATTGACTTGGGATTTTCGATAGCATTCGAAAATATTGTTTTTATCGTATTCCCAAAAATTTTGGGTCAAGTTTTACGAGCAGTTTTTGAGATTTAACGATTATATCAACAGCCAACACAGTGCATAGAAAAATGTAAGTAAATTGTTAGCTGGGAATGCAGAAAACCACATGCTTCATTCTAAATTCAAATTTTTTATTTTGTTTTAAAAAAAGGGAAAATATTGCATTTTATATATATCCACTGAATGTTCAGCACAAACTGGCTCCTTGCGTTCCTTGAAGACTTTTCGTCTTGGTCTTCATCTGGGACATACATGTGGTAACAATTCGCTTTCTGTTTAATTCTGCCAGAATTGTCACGTCCTTCTTGAGCCCTTGGTGGAAGATTTTCAACAGTCGGTGTTCCTGGGTGGGCCAAGATACTTTCAATTCCACGACGTAATGGAAAATTTCGAATGATTTGTGCATTTTTGAATGATCCTGGATTCCTAAAAGGCTAATTGTTCACTCAACTACGATTTATTGAAGTCTCCAAATGTGGATTATTTTCCATGTATATCACGAATGCTGCAAAAGCAGCCACATCCACAATGTTAATAAAAAAAGACGAGGACCATCTCTTCGTAGCGTATACACCAAGCCACTTGTCCATACTGTCAACACCTTCTTTGCTTATGTTGTAATCGAGTATCACTTGGGATGAACCACAACTGATTTGTTGTTTATTGGAATATATGAACACATACTTAATGATCCAAAGATTGATGATTCAACTGCTCTTCAGGAAATTCGGCTGTTACAAATTTACGCCTTTTGTGTAAAGCTTCCAATATCGACAAATTGTAGTCTAACATCAAAGTAGAAGCCAAATTACAGCTCGTAAAAAATTTGTCACAGACGATGTTTCGAACACTTCCACGAAACAGATTGCAGCACAAATCTTTGACCACACGTTCACCTTGAATTTTTCCTCTTTCCCCAGAGGAAGTCATACCAGTATAGGTTTGTCCTTGCATATACACTTCAAACAATTCTAAAATACAATCGACAGAAACAACCAACTCCTTCCGATCGCCGTGTACATACAAGAACGTATGACACACCCGGGTGTGTTGGGTGTATGTTTACGTATAATTTTTTGGGTGTTGACACAAGGGTTAAGTATGCCTTAAATCACCTGAAAAGCATGTCCTTGAGATATCTCGTCCCAGTGGAGCAGTGGAGACAGCAAAGCAAAAATTGCACAGTCCAAGTGACTATAAAGAGTATTCGTACATAGGCCCGTTTTCCCAGCGCTTATTTCTAGTCTTTGGTTGATTCCCAGGTTCACTCCTGACTGTGACACTACCAGAAGAAGAAGGGTACAAGATTATATACTTTCAGTTTAGATTATTCAAATAAATTGTTTTCAAATCCCAGCCGAATAACGCCTAACATAAATCAATATTTTTCATTTTGCCATCTCTCCAGAAGAAAACAGATGGCCTCGGATAGGGATGTGCCTCGGGTAATGTTGTTGTATCTAAAGTCAAGATTAGCTCTTTAGAACAGATACGAACAGATGACTGCATGAAAGGAATGAATGAAGTCAAATCTGCTACAATAAAGCGGTATGTATGCAAGTATGTCACAGGTAAACTAATGTGGTTCGTTGGGGGAGTGGGTTGGGGCGTTGCTCGCGATTCTTCAGGATGTGCGTCCCTATCCGGCTGGAAGCAATTAATTTTTTTCTTTTTTTTACACGCAATAAAACTTTTTTTTTGCTTTGTTTTGTTTGAATAAACATTTCATATTCTGTTTTCCTACTGCGCAGTCTTACAGTGCAAGTTCAAGCTCCACATTTGGTTCAACGTGGGTTTCTTTCCTTGAACTGAGTTAAACGCGAGTGTACTAACGTCTAAAACTGATTTCAGCAAGACAGCTGCATTATAATTGTTCCTCTCTTTTGAGAGCGAGGCCATTTTGTTCTCGATACAATTGATGTTCAATAATGGAAGCCATTCCTTCGTCATTTTTTTTCCATTGACTTTTTTTATTTTCGACATTTAATCAAAAATTATTTTTCCTTTTTATGAATAGCGACTAGGTAGTTTTCTTATTAAAATTTTTTTTATTATTTTTCCTTCACTGGTCGGACTCAGTCTGAAGTGATTTTGCATTTTTATTTTTCTCTTATTTATTATTTCGTGATAATATCACAAGGGCGCTACAAGGATTCCAAAGGACTGCACCAAAAGCTTTTTAAGATTTCTTAAATTTAAGCATCTAGGTGATTCGGAGCAGACTACGGCAAGGGAAATCATACACGAAGCTTCAAAAAATATGGGTGGATACAAGGTCTTTGAAGAAGGCAATATGTCTGGGCTAGTGTTTCTTCAATCAAAAAAAAATGTAAGCAAAGTCGCGGCACGTATTTTATCAACACTTGTAACTTCAGTAGCCACGGAAAGGTCATTCAAAACTTTTAGTTGGACACATAACAAACACAACTTACAACTTCCAGAGGCGGAAAATTAACAAGCATATCGCACAACTGGCTCATCGAACTGATTGCGAATACAACATGGGAATAAACTGAGACAGCAAGCAAAGACGATATACCTAGCTGCAGTAACAAGACCAGCACAACACAATCTTCGAAATCAGTAGACCCCGCTAGTCTAAATGAAAATCCAGATGTCTTATCGGAGTCCAGCAACTCAAATTAATTTGTAACGATCTCATATGTATTTTTTTTAAAAACCCAATTTTATTTACCGAAAATGTATTATTTCTTTATGAAAATAAGTAAATACCCACATAAATACCCATTTGGGCTAATACCCTGTGTATATACCGTGTAAATACTCTGAGAAGGTATATACCGGGTGAATGCCCATCTCTAACCACGGCATATCATTGTTCTTAGGTGTAAGACTAGGGTGCCCTCAACGTTGCATTTAATGCCAACAATCTCTCGCGAAGTTTTGTCTCTCTTTAACATCGAGAGGATTATGCACACTGTCTATTAGCAAACACACAAGGAAAACCTTCGAAAGTGCAAAAGCTAGTTTAAGAAGATATCTACACTGGGTATGCATAGCTAAAGTCAGACGATTCCGAATTCATCGTTGAGGAGAGAGCAACCTTTCACAAAAGGATGAGGAACAGAATCTTAAAGGCTTCTCGCACGACAGATATTAAGTCACCCTTTAAGAAACAAGACGATATTTTAAGTTCTTAAGTTTGATGTACAGACACGATCTAGCCCCTTCCTGCCTTTACGGAGCATTCTAAGAAACCATAAGCCTCCAACGAGGAAGCGCCGTTGTACATCAGCGGCGTCAGTGCTGTGGTGCACTTGTTCCAAGAAATGGTAAGGCAGTGCTCTCATCGGCGACTTCCAACAAATCCATTCCTTGCTTGTCAACTCAAAACCAATTCTTTCCAACCTCAAACTACGTTGAAATAGTTCAGCATGCTCCTACGCAGTAAGGCAGAACGACTCCGAACCCGTGGGACAACGTAACAGAGGACGCCCGCGTTTAAGGTGCAGAAGGACCTCAAGCAACTTGGCGTACGACACTGAGGACGGATAGCCAGAGACCGTGCTAGCTGGAGAGGCTTGTTGGTTGAGGCCTAGGTCCCCCCCCCCCCCCCCCCCGGGATTGTAGCGCGAAATAAAGAAGAATTACCAACCTTTGATTGACTGCATTCCTTTCAGCAGTGGTCAAACTGAATAATCATCTTTCGTCTGGAAATTATTGTAAAAAAATAATCTTATACGAAAATAAAAGATACATGTTGTCTAGTATTTGAATAAACTATAGTACATACTTGCTGGTATTCCTGTGTTGTCATTTGTAGGGAGTTTTTCTATAGCTGTGGGCTCACATATTAATAGCTGTGTTTTTTTGCAAGCGTATACACGCTTAATTTATAAGTGCACAAAAAACGATAATCGGCGCTTAATGATTCATCAGAAAATCTTGGCATCACCGACGACATTTGCTAAGCAGTCAGGGGTGTAGTCTTGGGAGATGATGGTTGATCTTTGATGGTCACAATCTTCTTTTTGTGACTGTTTACTCTAAACCACGTACGTGACCATTACTTTAAAAGCAAAAACACTTAATAATTATAAAATAATAAAATGTTCATCAAATGAATAGAATCGATTACGACACATAAACACAATGTATAGCAGAGACTCTGGATATACCAAAAATTGCATAATTATGGATGCCAAAAAATTGAAAAATGATCTAATACATCAACCACAGTTGCAGGTGTAAGCCACATACAGCAACCTTAACAATGAATGAATGAATTCAGGAATGAACACACAGAAATTAAGGATTGGGAGCATTGTTTTTATCCGCGCTTATTCCTTAAGCGGCGATAGATATGATGAGTAAGTTAAGCGGATATAGGACTCGTTGTTAGTGTATTTTACATGCAAATCGAAATTTAAGCGTATACACGCTTGCAAAAAAACACAGCTAATATTGCTAATATATTGAAAATTAAAGAAATGCGTACAAACCTGGGCTCTCATCGCGTAACTTTTCAGACGACTATCGTCCTTTTCATTCACTTCGATGATATCGTCGATGGTTTGCTTCATGTAAGACCATCAGTATCGTCTCGCCTATCGTTACAGTTTGAGTGCTCTCAACATCTTTTACGTAAAGACGACATCTGTTTTCTAATTCCTCTTAAATTTCACCAATACATTCTCTTTTCAGTTTGCGAACAAAACTAATCCAAATGCGACGTATCACTCTAAAAATGTCTCAAAAGTGTAGAACAAGGTATGTATACCCAATTTGTTCTCATTTAATTGTTGACGATACTGGAATAGGTATCGCCAAAAATCAGCCGTCGAAACAATAGTTAATGACAGTTTTCAGTTTACGCGAAGCAGGTAAAACGATATCTCTCAGCCGCTATCGATTTTGTATGCTTACATGAAGCGAAACTATCGTCGCGACGCTAGCTAGAGACTATTGTCGCCTTACGAGATTGGAACCCTGCTTTTTTCGTTTTAAAAAAAAATATGGTGATGAGGACGTCACAACACAATCCACAACAAATCTGAAGAAGAACGGATACACTATCCCGCCTTAAAAGCAATGAAACATTTTGTCAGCTCAACCAGCCCTTTTATTGACTCAACGAACACTTTCGTTGTCTCATCGTACGATTTCGCTGACACAACGAACATTTTCTTTAACGCAACATACGATTTCGTTTGGGAATGCTTACAGAGAATTTTAACTTTGAATGAACGAATCGTACATTAACCTACGTTCATCTATTTGTAAATTTATTCGTAATATTAACCAATAGTTCGTTGAGGCAACGAAAATGACTTTAACCCATTTAGGACGAGAACGATTTACTGGGAATTTTTGGGAACAAATTTTCCGGCGTGAATACTAAGAACCTTAGCAGACAATTCGAATCTTTTTCGAATCTTTTTTATTGGGCCCACTGATCATTTAGACGATCGAGCCTGTCCGGTGCCATATGGTCACCGTCGTCCATACCGCATATATATGCGATTTTGCATAAAGTCTAGAAATATAAAAAATAAAAAATATTTATTGGTTCGCTGAAATTAGATGATAACGCTCTAAACATGGTGGGCAAAGGCCCACATCACACTTTTTACAAATAAAGCGAGTCGTGGCCTTGCAGAATCTGCAGGCGCACCTCCGACGTGTTGCAGAAGGTCCCACATAATGACTCAATCCGTCGAATCTTACATAAGCATCCGAAATATTATATTTTTTCTTAGCCGTCTGAATGCGCGTAAGATCGGCATACTTGTTGCAGTAGTGCGTTGCAATATTTATTCGAAATCGTTCATGGGAAAGGTTTCCTCCACCTTTCCTATGGAGGATGCAAGCATTCTGAATACCTATGTACATCAATAAAATAAGTTAAAGTGGACCACCACCATTTCTTCTTCCGGGTAGATATACGAAAATATGATATGTTTTGGTCAATCCTATCGGTTCCACCCATAGCTTTATTATATTATAGAAACGGTGACGTGGGTGAACGTCTTACGTGAATAACGTTTTGCTATTTTGACAGGATTTGCTCCAAATATGGTCGATGCAACACACACCACAGAATTATCCATCAGTTTGGTAATTGAAATGTCCAACTTCGAAATAGTCTTCGAGTAGTGGGTACCCCTTGGCATCTTCTTCACTTGATCATTTTTGATAATGGACAATTCCGTGGGAGTCTTCTTTCTCTTATGGTTCCTGTAGCATCATAGCCCAAATGCTTCAAATAAAATAGAGTAGGAATTCCAGTAAAGAGATTATCAAAGTAGAAGCAAATGGAAGAGCCTTCAATTCCGGGGGCAAGGCGTGAATCATTTCCAATAATGGAGCTACACATTTCCCGAATTTGGTTTCCAAAACAGGGTTGATGCGGGGGTTTTTGCCTCGGTATATCTCAAAATTTACCAGGTATCCTAGTGGTGTATTCAAACACCAAACTTTGTACGCAAAACGTACCGGTTTTCCGCGAATAAACTGCTTGCATCCATGGCGACCTATCATGGACTCGTCGTAAGATAAATCTTGTTCAGGATGAACGTTTTTCTGACAGTTTCTAATGAGACGGTCGGATACTGGTCGTAATTTCCACATTTTGTCCTTAGGATTCATGGATGTAGGAGAAGCCAAATGAATACATTTTGAGATTGTGGTAAGGCGAATCACATCTGATTATACAAGTCACCGTCCTTGCACCAATATGACTTCGTGGCTCCAACTTGCGATACACTAACATTATACCAATGAAAACCCTCAACTTATTTTGAGTTACCTCTGGATTGCAATTTTCCTGAAGAATTCCATGTTCATTGCTTTTTTCGGCGATCATCTCATCGAGGAAGCGCCCTTGGTTTGCAAACTCCACTTCAGCCGCGTCAATGCTGTGGTGCACTTGTTCTGAGAAATGATAAGGCAGTCCTTTCATCGGCGACTTCCAACAAATCCAATTCTTGCTTGTCAACTCAAAACCAATTCTATCCAACCTCAAACTACGTTGAACCAGTTCAGCATGCTCCTACGCATTAAGGCACAAGCACCAAAGTCTAAGCATGTGAAGGCTTCCCAGTCTAGGCCCCCCGCATTAAATGTGTGGGAAATTTGGTGAGAATTTGCCGGAACCATACAGTAATGAGAATTAGTAGTCGGAATGTGTCAAAGGCAATAACGATATGCCATGGCTGTCATGTGATTCAGAAACAATAAATCCAAAACTATTCACTTTGCCGACCACCGACGGCGCGGCGACGGCGACAGCGCGAAGCAACTAACCTGAGCGCGTGACATGAATCGAAGAAAACGTGAAGCGTTTTGGGGCCTGACTTAAAAGCGTTTGTGTAATCTGCTGATGAGCAAATTATTAACTCCTAACTTAGTGGGGACTTAATTGTAGGAAAATCATTTCATTGTGAGACTTTGGCTTTTGCGTACGTCGTCGTCGTCGTCGTCGTCGCCGTGTCGTTATGAATGCATCCGCGTTGTGAGTGGGTGCCAGTTGGTGATAATAATGTAAACAAATATTTTAATGAAGCTTGCTGTGGCAGTTGGCTCTCGATATAGATAGGAAGCATAAACATCTTACATTGTAGCTACAAGAACCAATCCAGGCCTCCTCGGCAGAGGCTAGGGCATGCCTTGCGTCTTAATCAGGTACAGACAAGCCAGCTTTGAGACGACAACCCAACTTAGAGGCTGCCCAAAACTTTGAAGAGACTTCAACTAACTTTGCGTTCTTGTGGCGAATGGCAAGCGATGTCAGTTGCCCAAGTGGACCTAAGTGCCAAAAAAGAAGAGGAGAGGACAAAATTCCCGAATCGCTGAACATTTTGGAGGACCTCAGGGTCAGTCAAAAATTGTAGCTCCTACTTGAATCATGTTCAACACATCGAATGACACTAGCACGCCCTACCGTCCAACCAACAACCCACCCAAGCTCCCAAGTCGTCTACAGTCTCCGTTAGAGTCTGCTTTAACAGTGGCCTTCTCCAACAGGCACAGACTTCACCTTGGTCTGATCCGCATCGTCGTTCACACACTCCAAATGGATTTGTTGCAGTCACCAAAACGTCGATCGCCAAAAAGCATCTTTATCGCAGATTCATGGAAATCATCGAGGAGATTCCTTTCACTTCCTTTCACTTTGCTTAGCATTCACTTTGAGTCGCTATCGTTGACCCGGCGGAGGACGCTACTGTGCCGATGATTATGTCGAGAAGGCAGTGTGTCGGTGTGTTATGTGTTTAATGACAAGAGAGAGTTTGGACGTTCGGACGGCTGTGGAGCTGCAGCCCCTAAGTGGCTGTTTAGAATTTAACGAGACTTGTGGGATAGATTTCCTGTGTTCTGATTTGAGACAGCGATTTTATGCGCGTCTAGAGAAGTCTTAGAGAAGTGAGTGATTTTGGGGACTTGTTTGGTTTTCCAGAGCTCTTGATGCGAAATTTGTGACATGTGTCAAAGTCAATGATTAAGATTGTCATTCGTGGGCTTTGAAGAATGTTCTTCGCGCATTTCCACCGATCGATACCTTAGGGAAATGGATGTTTTAGTAAATGAAACTAACGTACTTGGTCCAATGAACAAATTCAGGGCGAATTCGGGATTCCGACAAATCTGATCTGGTTCTGTCGAACTACGCTCACTTAAACGCGATCCACTGTGCAAATTGACATTAAAACTTCCGAGCCGTTTGAAAGCTGCATCGGATTTCGGCAAGAAAATGCGCTGTCCTGTGACTTCTTCAATTTGCTACTGGAGCAGCGGAGGGCTGCTGAAAATACGAAAGCCACTGTTTTCTACAAGTCAGTCCAACTTTTGGGATACACAGATGACATAGACGTCATCGCTCGTTCCCAACGGGCAATAATGGAAGCTTCACGGTGTCTGAAGAACAGGCGAAACGAGCTGGTCTCAAGGTCCCCGAGGATAAGAAGAAATACATGCTGTCCATGCTCCGAACACCACCTAGGGCAAAACATCACAATCGAGAGCAACAATTTTAAGGTAGTCAGGAGATTCTCTACCACGGGGCAAACGTGAACTGCAGGAATGACATCTTAGTGGAGATCCGACGTAGAAGCGCCCTTGGCAAGTGATGCTACTCGGTTTTTCGAAACAACTGGGCCTAAAACCCCTGACTCGAAGGACCAAGACCATGCTCTACAAAGCCCTTATTTTGTAAGTCTTGCTATATGAAGCCGAAAGCTAAGCAAAACTGCGGAGCTAATTCTTTGAGGCTTCGAAAAAAACATTCTACGTCGGATATATGGTTCCGTCTGCGAGGAAGGCGAAAGGAAAAGAGGACACAACCGCGAACTCTACGAGCTGTACCAGGATGTGGATGTAGTCCGGAAGGCAAAGATTCGTCGACTGCACTGGCTGTGCATCGAGCGCATGGACACCAACGTTCTAGCTAAGAGGGTGTTCGAATCCGAACATCCTGGTTCGAGAAGGAGAGGAAGACCGAGCCTCAGGTATAAAGAGCAATTCTCTGCGGACGGGTGACAGCTTGGTTTTGATGACTGGAAGCTGAGTGCCCATGACCGCTAGGGATGTAGAGCAGCTATTGCGAGAGCTCAGACTATCTATGAATCGTGAAGCAATCACGTCAGAGCATCTGACGCAGTCGACCGTAGAGCTCCGGTGCCCTCTTTGCATGTAGCTCCTTGTACCTTGTTGAGTTTTGTGTTGCTTCCTAAGGGCCGCTCACCATACCAGTGATACAATTGTTTGAACCGGGCGAACCACCACCTGGTTTGACAACTAAAGCAGGCAGGCGCATTCAATGAAAGTAACAGCATATAAGGCGACGCTGGACAGAACGACGAGAGCGGTTCCTGAGGTCTACGAACTCAAAAGAAGGGAAGAGCTGCGGCTTCTCAGAAGGAAATAGAAAGATCGAGGAACGGCGAGGAAGACCCCAATGCCACTTTTACCTATTAACTATTCTTGACCTAAGCTAATCATCAAAACTTCCGATGACTAAAGCTAACTGCGCCTGCCACAAGTTCCATAGCTTTGCATATGGTGACTGGTATGAAGGAGCCACGCAAGGTGCACAACAAGAACCCACTTCAAAAAGTCTACCCTCATCAGGGAATATCCGTGCCAAGAGGAGAATCATTTCATTTTGCTTATGTCAAAGATAAGCCCTCTTCCGTTTCAGTCTGAAAAGAATTCTTGCCAAACTCCAGTAAGATTCACATGTCACAACTGTCGGCCGGGGGGTAGTCATTGACCACATAGCACTCTTGCAACAGTTTTAAATTCACAATCCAAAAAGCGTTGTCCTCTAGATGGCTTGTTAAGATAAGTCTGAGCTCAGTGATGGCTTCCGATAAGCAGTACTCAATGATATTTCACTTAACACGTAAACAGATTTTATGACGGAAAGATGCCAAACAAACTTGGAATGAAGCCACGTGCCTTCGCATTCTCAATTTAATTTATTCTTCGGTGCAAAGCAATAACCTTCTCTAAAATGATTGCCAATAGAGTTGCATTAGAATGATAAAATGGCTGGTATTTCTCAGCAGTCATTTGGACATTCCACGGCGCGGAGTATGTCGGCAATGTCACCGGAAATTAAAAAGTCGTTTCGTATCGTCGTCTGTCATCACTTAATTTTTGCACTGTTATGGCCTGCCTTATCGACGAATCCTCTGTTTCGATCTGGACTGGCATCACTGATTGGAAGTGCAGGAGGAATGTCTCTACTTTCTCACTTATCTTTTGGCTGAGCTTCTTCTATACTGAATTGTTTTTCCAATTCTTGAATTTGTTGGAAACAATTGGTAACTATCGACAGTTTTACATCCCACGGAAAAGATGTTACTTCTGGAGCTCCCCAAGGCAGTCATTTCAGCCCGCTGCTGTTATTTTTGTTTTTGAATGATGTTAATGAAATATTTACTTATAAGAATTAACGCAATTCGATTTATAAGGCATCGAGACATTTTCTTTTAGCATAAAAATATTCGTCATTGGGTCCGCTATCGATGTCTAGAAGAAAGATCCTGTGTCGGGGGCACCGTTTTCAACATTTGGGCGCTTATTCAGACTTGTATGATTTCCGGCTCCTAATCCGGCTCCTAATCGGCGTTGACATGTAATTGACGTCGGCGAGATACATAAATTATATATTTACCTGGAACCTATTAGTATAAGTATCAAGTTCTTAGCAACTTATCATACAATTGAACCATGCCGCTGCGACCAGTAGAAGGCAGGAAAGCGTGTCGGCAAGAGTGACTTCTTGGAGTTGAAAAGTCGACCTTGTATATCGAAAACGGCATGCCTGCTGTCGGACTTTCCTTCTAGACATCGATAGGGGGTCCAACGAGACATCATTCCATTTATTTTTACTTTTCATGTCTGGAGTTTGGCTTTTTTCCAGCAAGCACGGAAAATTGCAAACAATTGATCACTCAACTTCCACAAGTGAGCTCCCCATTCATTCCATCTTTACTCACACCAAAACGAAGGAAAGAATCCGCTGTCAAAATATCTGAGTGGAGAGGATTCGTTAAACTTAACGAAATAAATTTTTATTCAAACCACATGAATTTTATTTACTCCAAAATGCTAAGGAAATGCTCACACTCAGTTTTTATTCGACCTGTGTGTTTGTTATATCTCTCTTGTATGCGGAGAGCGTATTTCGATTTATTTATTTATTTTTTTTTTACGATCGTATCGCTATGTATCTTGTATCATCGGTTAAGTTTGCTATACAGTAAGATTTATTTGTTCGTATATCAAGATATAAATGCGGCATACTAAAGAGGGTGCGAGGTTCGAATCCCCAATCTACCAACTTTAATAATTCACGGTTTCCACCTCTTTCGAGTCACTGACAATGCTCAAAGAGTATTCCTGTCTAGAAAAAGTTTCTCAACTCAGCCGTTCGGAGTTGGCATAAGACTGTAGGTCCCTTCCTCTCGTGAAAGAACAATAGTACGTACAACACGAGTGGTTGCTGAGAAGCTAGGCCCAGGTCCACCTCGGACTGTCGTGCCATCAATATTATTATTTTTATAAATTTGTTGGATACACGCTGCTTTGAAAAATACCAACATTTTATGGAGCTTTGTTTTGGTTGTGTGGACTAATTGCATTGTGTTTTTTTCTGAAAAATGTTCTACTAACAAAAAAATATTTAACTATCGTGATGATGATGATCATACTGCATTATGAATGTTTAAATCTACTTTGTTTTTTTTCATGTAATTTTGTTTTATTCATATCGATTTTGTCTCACTTGCTAGACAAAAGTACTTAAAGCTAGCTTAACTAACTTAACAATTGGCAATTGATCTTAGTACTAACTTACTGACCCTGAGCGGGTACTGTAACCTACTCAAATTTTTGCCAAAATGTGCCTTTTCGGCTTATTCTTCGTTTTTTTGTTAGTCTTTGAAGACAAAGTTTTATTAATTTTTCGTTTACCAGGAAAACTTGTGTAAAACTTGGCCAAACTGAACTTCTTAACCTACTACCTTATACTAACGAACCGATGTCGGTTGTCGATGTAGGCAAAAAGATAATGATACCTTAATAGTAACGATATACATGGAGGAGTAACGTTTCGTAACATTATACTTTATTGAATATACTTTACAGAGTACCGAATACATACATCTTGCCACAGTATTACTCTAGAATCATGAACAATCCCTGGCCAGTTAGCGTTTACTGCAAAAAATTTTCGAATGGGACCACAAGTCATCATTACATTAATTGCATGTTTACCATGGCGATAGACGACTGGACGGCGCGTGCCTGCCCCTCGTTAGCGGAGTCCCCGGTTCGAATCGCAGTGAAAGCAAAGTTAATACGCTTTTGTCTGTCAAATCTAGTCCAGTCACCATTTGCCGTATCACTGGAGAAGTCAATCAGTGGTAGTAGTCTGACTACGGGTATCACAATGGACCAACATGGTCTAAGTGTGCTGGTCAATGCACTAGCAGATCTTCTACCTAACCTAACCTTACCATGGCGATTAACATAACGTTCTTCATTAAACGTTGGCGCATTTACCTCTACCATATTTCCATCGACACAACCTGCTACTTGAGGCCTTTGTTGAAAAACTCAGTTGCAATGTTATGACTGTTTTCTGGCCATAGAATTGCATCGTGCATCATTTTAGTTAAGACTCTACGTGCATTTTTGATTTATGGATTTCGTGCCCGTGATATTGTGCTCCATTTCTGAGCCAGTGAAGGGTTGTTAAAAACTGCTGCAAAATGCTGCTATGCTGCAATTCTCTTCAAATTTGCAAATTGACATACTCAATTTGTGTACGCGATAAATGAGTGTTTTCGATTATATTCATTGGGTGGTGTGAATAAAAACTGAGTGTGAGCATTTCCTCAGCATTTTGGAGTAAATGCTCCATCTGGGGCCTATTTCACAGAACATACATCTCACACATTGTATGATTCTGACACTTCTCCTGTATGATTTCTGTTTCTCAGATTTGTTGTATGAGCCGCTGTAATGCAACATGTATCACCTAAAGTTTAAACTGAAAATATAGGAAAGTTGTATGATTCTGTTTCAGAGAAAAATATCATAGACATCATACAGCAGTTTTTTTCAAATGAAAAACTGCTTGGGAAGAGGAATACTTTGAGGGCGTATTGGCGTAGTGGGTTAGACTACGCCACGGCCAGACTCCTACGCAGAGGGTGCCAGGTTCGATACCCGAATTTACCACATTTCATATTTCACGGCTCCACCTCTTTCAAGTCACTCACAATGCTCAAAGAGTATTTTCTGTCTAGAAAAAACATTAATTGTAGGTCCCTTCCCCGCGTGAGTGAACAATAGCACGCACAACACGAGTGGTTGGTGAGAAGCTAGGCCCAGGTCCGCCTCGGACTGTCGCGCCATCAATATTATTATTTCTATAAATTTGTTGGATACCCACTACTTTTAAAAATACCAACATTTTATGGAGCTTTGTTTTGGTAATTTTAATGCTAATTGCATTGTGTTTTTTTTTCTGAAAAATGTTCTACTAACAAAAAAAAATGTTTAATTATCGTGATGATGATGATCATACTGCATTATGAATGTTTAATTCTACTTTGCTTTTTTTTTCATGTAATTTTGTTTTATTCATATGGATGTTTCTTACTTGCTAGACTTGCTAGAAGCTAGATTAACTAACTTAACAATTGGCAATTGATCTTAGTACTACCTAGCTGACCCTGAGCGGGTACTGTAACCTACTCAAATTTTTGCCTAAATGTGCCTTTTCGGCTTAATCAACGTTTTTTTTTAGTCTTTGAAGACAAACTTGTATGAATTGTTCATTTACCAAGAAAAGTTATAAAAAAACTTGGCCAAACTTAACTTCTTAACCTACTACCTTATACTACCCTGATATAAAACTAAAGACTTTCTTAATTATGTCCGTACAGTACGGACACCTGCACCACGGCCTAACATATATAATTTATACGCCGTTTTTTTGTTTTATTTATTTATTTTTGGAATTTTTGTTTTATATTTTCTTGGATGTGATTTTTGTTTTATATTTTTTGTTTTTGATTTTACTTGGTTTTATACTTTTTTTTGGATTTATTTACTTTTTTTAAACTACCTTAAAAACCTTTGTAAGTTGGCTACAAGCTAGCGGTGGCGGAGACTGGTTTTGGTGTAACCACCAGTAAAATTGCTGTTCTTTGACAGACTCTTTCCCATCTCGAGCGGGGATCGCTCTACTGAACCGAAGAAGATCTTCGTGGGTGCGAGCGACATCTGGATCGTATTGGAATCGCCTGTCCACTGTCCGGCTTACGACATGGAAGATGACAGGACATCCTTGTGGATCCTGTATGAGGCCAATTGTGTCGAAATATAGAAATGCTTCAGGTGGAACAAAGGCGTTAAGGCGCACTCTTTCATGGTACATGCCATTGGGGTAGTAAGCCCCAAAGATCAAACTTTTGGAAGCAGTCATAGCTTGCGCAATGTGCCTTCGGATTAACTTACTTATCAATCCTATTCAAGTTTCCCTCGTTGTACAGGACCTCGTTAGGATAGAACTTATTGTACTCCGACTCGGTGAACGATACAACCGGAGACAGGTCCGAAGACAATTCTACTTTGTCTCTCGTTAGGCATCACAAGATAATCGTATGTTTTTTTATATTTTTGTGAGCGTAAATTGACGTGTTGTTGATATCATTCATGCCAACCTAAATGCTTTCATCATCATCATCATTTGGCGCTATAGTCCGGGGTGGACCTGGGCCTCAACCAAAACAGCCCCTACAGCTAGCACGGTCTCTGGCTAGCTGTCCCCAGTGTCGCACGCCAAGTTGGTTGAGGTCCTTCTCCACCTGGGTGCGCCACCTTAAACGCGGGCGTCCTCTGTTGCGTTGTCCCACGGGTTCGGAGTCGAAGACTCTCCGGGCCGGAGCTGAGTTGTCCATACGCTCTACATGGCCTAGCCATCTTAGGCGTTGGATCCGAAGACGCCTGACTAGACTCATGTCGCTGTACAGCCCGTACAGTTCGTGGTTGAATCTTCTCCTCCAGAAACCGTCAACGCAAACAGGACCAAAGATCGCACGCAGAGCTTTTCTCTCGAAGAGACCAAGGACTTCCTCATCCGCTTTTGAGATTGTCCATGCCTCCGCGCCGTACAGCAGGACTGGGATGATCAAGGTTTTGTATAAGGTCAGCTTGGTCCTTCGAGAGATGGATCTACTACTCAATTAAGTCTTGAGCCCATACAAAACAGCGGTTGGCAAGAGTTACTCTGCGTTTGATCTCGGTACTGATGTTGTTTGTACTGTTTACTGCGGAGCCGAGGTAGACGAAGTCCTTGACTAGCTCGAAGTTATAGCTGCCCATTGTGACGCTGTGTCCAAGACGTCGATGTTGTGTGTCCTTCCTTGATGACAGCTGATACTTCGTTTTGCCCTCTATCACCGCTAGACCCATTTTAGCCGCCTCCGCCTCAATGCCAGCAAACGCCTCATTGAAGGCTCGCTGTGTTCTGCCAATCACGTCAATGTCATCCGCGTATGCTAGCAGTTGTACGGACTTCTGGAAGATCGTGCCAATAGTGTTGGCGTGTGAGTCTTGCACGATCTTCTCCAGGATGATGTTAAAGAAATCACATGACAGCGCGTCACCTTGTCTAAATCCTTTTTTGACATTGAAGGTCTCGGTGAATTCGTTACCGACCTTGATGGAGCAGCGAGAATTCTCCATCGTAATCCTGCACAACCTGACGAGTTTGGCAGGAATGTCAAAACTAGACATGGCGTTGTATAGCTCGTCCCTATGCGGCCTTGAAATCGACAAAAAGGTGGTGGGTGTCGATTTGCATTTCTTGGGTCTTTTCCAGGATCTGCCGTAGTGTGAAAATCTGGTCGATGGTGGACTTCCCTGGCCTGAAGCCACACTGATAAGGACCTATCAGGTTATTTATAAACGGCTTCAGGCGAGTACACAAAACGGCAGAGAAAATCTTGTAGGCGATTTTAAGGAGACTTATCTATCTATAGTTGGCGCAGTCAAAGGGGTCTCCTTTTTTATGGATCGGGCAAACTATACTGAGATTCCACTCATCGGGCATGCTCTCCTCCGACCATATCTTACAGATGAGCTGGTGCATACGCCCAACCAGATCATCTCCAGATGCCTTAAAGATTTCAGCGGACAGTCCGTCCGTACCGGTAGCTTTGTTAGACTTCAGTCTTGATATTACTATCTTGACCTCGTCTAAGTCGGGGGGACGGAATTCTCGTCGATCATCGTCCATATTGAGTGGACCATTCTGCCTGACAGCGGTATTGGTGTCAACATCGCCGTTTAGCAGTCTGCAGAAGTGGTTCTTCCAAATTCTCAGTATCGACTGCGACTCTACTACTAGTTGTCCATTCTCGTCCCGGCAGGCTTCTGTCCGAACCTTATATCCACTGGATAACTGTTTCACCGTCTGGTAAAACTTTCGGACATCGTTCCTACCGTAGCACCTCTCCATCTCCTCGATCGCGCGCTTCTCGTGCTCTTTCTTCTTTCTTCTGAGAAGCCGGGTCTCATCCCTTCGTCTCTGTTCGTAGAGCTCACGAACAGCTCTCGTCGTTCGTTGCAGCGTTGCTTTGTAGGCTTCCAGCTTCGCTGCATGTGCCAGCCTACACTCGTTGTCAAACCATGGGTTTTTTCTAGGTGGTGCCGTAAAACCCAGCACAGCAGTGGCAGCATCTTTGATGGCTTCTTGACAACGCCTCCAATCTTCTTCGATTGTTTGCGCAGGTGGCGACGAACTTAGAGAGAGGTTCCGGGAGACTCGATCGGCAAAGATCCTAGCAGTCTCTTGCGATTGTAGCTTTCCGACATCAAACCGTGGTGTCCTTTCTCGACTCCGTTGATCTCTTGATATCCGAGTTCTTACCTTGGCTACAACAAGGATATGGTCCGAGTCGATGTTGGCTCCTCGGAACGTTCGGACATCAAGAATGCTGGAGGAGTGTCTGACGTCGATCGCAACATGATCAATCTGGTTGACGGTTGATTGATCGGGGGACCGCCAGGTCCCTTTATGGATGTTGAGGTGTGGGAACCGCGTGCTAGCTACAGAGAGATTACGTCCCGTGACATAGTCCACCAGCCTGAGTCCGTTATCGGATGTAGTGTCGTGCAGGCTGTGTTTCCCGATGACTTTGGCAAAGATGTCTTCCTTACCCAGCTTTGCATTGAAATCTCCTAGAACGATCTTGGTGTCGAAGCTGGGGCACTGATCGTAGGTCCTTTCTAGGAGATCATAGAAGTCATCCTTGCTGTTGTCATCTTTGTCCTCTGTCGGGGAGTAACATAAAAGATCAATTTTGAAGGAAGTAACGAAAGTAACTAGCAACGAAGTTAAAGTAACGACAAGTAACGGACGGGTACTCAATTTATCGTTACTTTTACAGCCCTATCGAGTACTCTAGATACTTCGAAACTTTTTGCGAATTTTTAAGCCAAATATCGATCATTTCTTATTTTCCAATTATTCTCGGAGATGCTGGACTTATTTGTCCAGTTTTGCTATGTGGGGCCTTGAGGTGGACGATACACAGGACAGTGCACTTCCTCTCGAGAATAGAACTCGACTATACGGTGCTGTCCGCGAGACAGGTCAATGGAGAAGAAGACACAACTGGGAACTACACGAGCTGTACCACGATGTGGATGTGCTCTGGAAATCCGTCAACTTCGCTCGAACGCCTCCATCGAGTGTCTAGACACACGTTCAGGCTCTCCGAGCCTCATGTTTCGTGAAGGAGAGGAAAACGGAATCTCCTATCTAACGTCCAAGTAAAACGGAAGGTGGATGCAAGACGACATGTCTGTTGATTTCTAGAAGCAGCTCGAACGATGGAGGGCATCTATTAATCAGTCTAAGACTACCAATGGATCGCAGGCCTGAAGAGCAGCAGGTGTAGTTGGCATCCAAAACTTCTACCGCACTGAACGAAGATCTCACCCTCAATCATGTACAAATCAACCGAACTCGTTCATCACTTTCCCAAAAACAAAAAGTGACAAATCGTATCCAACACGTCATTTGTACGTCAAATCTCGTGCTAATTTCCCAATTGCACATGTTTGCGTAATTAACCCAAAGACGACGCGTCTAGACGAACGAAACTGGTTTCATTCCGCCTGCGTCTCCGCCTTTGTTTTATTAACGTTGACGCAAGTGCGGAGGGCAAACACTGACGTTCCCCCGCGTGGAAGAAACTAGAATCCGAACAAGAAATTAGCACCGCAGTCCAAGCAGACAATCAATTTCTGACGCCCTACGAAGAGTTAGCACTTCTCACGACGTCAAACCGAAAAGTAGAAATTAGTTGGACTTTGCCCTGTGAGTCCAAACAGGAAGGGGATCGGCTTACTGACTCGTGCAGGCTGTTGTACGCCGACCTTGCCCGAGGAGACTGACTGCACTTTCGAACAGACGCCGCCGCCGCCGCGCCGCCGCTGCCAGGGTTCAGGAGCGCACACATCGACTCCAGCGTCAGCGTGCTGCGGTTAGTCGAATACATTTCGAAATGCAATTCGCTGGTGCGGTGCCTGTCACTCAATATTGATGAATTCGTGTAATGTGACCGCGATGCTTCCTCGACAAAGACAACCGATGACTGCCCACGAAGCGCTGGCTTTTATGGGCCGCCAGAGCGTGGAGACCCCAGACCACTTGTGTGGCGTTGCATAATCGATTAATTGCAATTTTCCCCGTGCGCCATAAATACAATCGATACGGGAATTGATTGCAGGCAAATCGCTGCTTTTCGACACGCGTCTTGGGGTTACACAAAGCCCCTCATTAGAGGTGGGGGCTTTGGTTTCAGCGGGATCACGTTACCAAGAGTGCAACTCGAAGCAACTGAGGCGAGGAGCCTTGGCGCTGTTGTGTTGCGGTGGGCGTGTATGCGCAGACGGCCATAGGTTCTTGACACATTTGCGCAGTGTAGCCTGCGCCAAAACGCCGCCCACCGCGCCGCGTCATGGTGTCGAGTTCAGGTCATTGGCGGACACTGCAGGGCTCGGCGCTTTGGATGGCTCACGTGAGACGATTTTTTTGTGGTCAATGTGCTGGCTTATGGGCTATTGAGGATGACGTGCAAGTCCCCTACTCAGCTTTCAAAATTGGCTTTACAAGCTGAACATGGCCTCGATCACTCCCTTGATCATTGACAACGCTGACTGGACACCATTTGGCTCCTTCAGCGATTTGATGCTTCCTTCAACACACTTGCAGCGCCGCCCTTGGCAATGAGTAGGGTGTTCAATGGGTCCAGATCGGCTGACAGACGATCGATGACGCCTCCCGTGTGGCGATGAAAGACAGATGAACAAACACAATTTTCGCTAGAAATCTTCGCGTATCTAAGACTTCACTCAATCAACGAAGAGTAAGCCTTAATTCTCAGAATCCACATCCGCAAGCTGAGTGTATCCTTTCGGGCCGGGCACCGGAAACTTCTGGATTCCATCCACAATCCACGTCTGATCAGTCTTGCTCCCGCCCATCGACGTGGTGTTTATTATTTGTTCGCTTCGATCAAACACTGTCTACAAGTGATGCCGCGCCAGAGTCTATTGACACTTTTAGTGCGTCCAAACGCGGAGAGGGAAAAGAAAACACTTCTGCGATCGGCTGACGTTTGTTTACTAACTTTGCGCTTGATTTTGCGTAGCGGACTAAAAATAAAAGTAAACGTGTATCTGAAACAAAATATTGATTCGATCGTATACACTGGGAATTATCTGATATGTTCCAGATACTCTGTAGGTTTGTGGGGTACACAGTCGACTAATTGCGTGCGCCGCGGTCCAGAAGCAGGTTAATGTCTCATGGTCTCGGAAGATAATTTAGACAGTTTGTGATGGCGCTCAATTGGGTTGAGAGCGTCATCCAGCTAAAATTATCCACTGAGTGGCTCCTTCCCATTATTTATGGGAGACGCAGACGGTTATTTTGTTTGCTTTGTTAGATCTTGTCAGCACACTCGGATATTAACCGACGCAGTGCAAAGTTCCTTAAACCGGAATGATCTCTGAAAGTGTGCGGGGGTCTTCATGATTTACTAAAGGTTGCTTCAACATTTTTTGGCTGCAAATGAGTTCCTGATCGGCAGGGCGTCCTGTCTGTTATCAAGAGCTGAACATTTTTATTTGGGGCGAAAGGAAAGATACCATCTTGCGTATGGGCGTTGTCCCCTTGTTCTGACAGCCAGTTCAGTCTGAGCAGACTGAGCGATAATTTGACATTTAGGGCTGGCCATAAATCCTGTGTTTGAAGGCGGGTGACGACTTCTAGCACTTTTTGGATGTTTGTTTTTGCAGAAGATGGTAGGCTGTAACGATCGCCATTGAGGGTTGATTTTCTCCTTTTGTGAGAGAAGATGTTGCACACTTTTACAATTGGACGGTATGTCACAGTGTCCCGGCAACAACACGGTGTGTACAATTAAATGCTGCGCAATGTCGCCATGTCGACAGTCTACAATTAAGGGATGTTTTTGAGGGTCTTAATTGCGGCCTGGGTGTCCGAACAGATGGTGTTTTGTTCTTGATCCAGGATAGGACATCGCAATGGTGTCTGCCTAGAAAGCTCTCCAGTGGTCAGGTAGCGAGCTTCAATGACACGCAACTCACATCTTCCTCCGTCTGTGTTCCATCTGATTTTCATTCAATTAGATCTTGGAGGAATGCTGTCAAAATTTCTTCAAGCAAGTGACATGGGGTATGAGGCGGTCGGTGTCGTTGGGAAAGAAGTTGATTTCTGTTGTTGAGTTCGAACGACAGTCAGATTGTTTTTCTAAGAGTTGTGTTGGCTGTTATTTGTTTGCCGAATGGCTGCAGTGGATGACGCAGTTCGGCTCGGGGACTTCCGAGCCGTTTGAAACCCGCACCGGATTTCCGCAAGGAGAT
Source organism: Eristalis intricaria (assembly GCA_964034865.1). Taxonomy (NCBI): domain Eukaryota; kingdom Metazoa; phylum Arthropoda; class Insecta; order Diptera; family Syrphidae; genus Eristalis; species Eristalis intricaria. The sequence continues at coordinate 107,992,777 of OZ035873.1, read as the reverse complement.
GTGCTGTTGTGTGATTTTTTCAATTTGGTACTGGAGAAGATAGTGCGGTGGGCACATGAAAGAACGGAAGGCACTATCTTCCACAAGTCAGTACAATTGTTGGGATATGCAGACGACATCGACATCGTCACGCGTTCCCAACGTGCCGTAGTGGAAGCATTTACGGCAATTGGAGAAGAGGCGAAGCGAGCTGGTCTTAAGGTCAACGACGATAAAAAGTTTCTGCTGTCGACCAAAAAACGATCCGTCACACACCACCTAGGACAAATTATTACAATCGACAGCTGCAATTTCGAGGTAGTAAAGGAGTTTGTTTACCTCGAGGCAATCGTAAGCTCCACGAACGACATCACAGTGGAGATCCTACGTAGAACCGCCTTTGGAAACCGGTGTTACTTCGGTTTGTCACAACAACTGGCTTCCAAATTCCTGACTCGACGGACTAAGATCATGCTCTACAAAACACTTATTTTGACAGTCCTGCTATATGGAGCCGAAAGCTGGACGATAAGCAAAACTGCGGAGCTGATTCTTGGTGTCTTCGAAAGAAAAATTCTACGTCGGATATATGGTCGCACACAACCGCGAACTCAACGAACTGTACCAGGATCAGGAAGAAGTCCGGGAGGCAAAAAACTGTCGACTGCACTGCCTTGGCTAAATCGAGCGCATTGTCACCAACTCTCGAGCTAAGAGCGTCTTCGTATCCGAGCCTCCTGGTTCGAGAAGGAGAGGAAGACCGAATTTCCGGTGCAAAGACCAAGTAAATGCGGATGCAAGGCAGCTCAGTCTTGACGACTAGAAGCAGCGTGCCCAGGACCGTCAGGAATGGAAAGCAGCTATCGCTCAGGCTTGGACCCTGCATGGGTCGTCAGCCTGATAAGTAAGTAAGTGTAAGGGGTTACATTACTCCAACGGCCATCACAATGGGTTCAGTAGGGTCTACGTAAGGCGTGGCTTACACCCATTACTCATCCAAATAACTTTATTTCCCTGGGTAAAATATATAATTCCGTGTGTTGTTAAATAGTGAGAGAAATATAGCATAATACAACGTAACAACAAAAAATCAAGTATTATAGAGGCTATATAAAGGCGACCGGGGTAGTCGCCGAACATTTTAAGACGTTTGAAAAGACAAAGGTTTTTGTATTGTGGACGGGTCAAAGATGGAAAGAGGAACATGCGCGGGCATCTTCTCCGAATTGTTAAACATGCACTGCTCTATCAGACTACCTGATTACCGCACTGTTTTGCAAGCGGAGTTTCTTGCGGTCAAAGAAGCGGCCAAATTGATATCATTGTTGGAAATACCACCAGCCCATATTACCTTCTTAATTGACAGTCAAGCGGCCATTAAAGCAATTTCGGCTATCAAATCAAGTCCAAGCTTTCGCGAAGAGCTCAAGGTTCTTGGCACACAGCATTTGATCACTCTGCGCTGGGTCCCAGGATACAAGGACATAACCGGTAACGAGGTAGCAGATGAACTTGCCAGGAAAGGAGCCGAATCCGACCCATCCCAGGCAATCCCATGGCTTTCCCCACCTCTGTCTGAAATCTAGGAGAAGGTGGACAGGAGAATCATGGAGCTCGATAACGAAAGGTGGAGTTCCATCCCCACATGTGAGACCACTCGTACGATATGGTATAGGTTCAACTGCACTAAAACCAATTGCCTCCTACAATGTAGAAGGAAACTGCTGAGGATGATGGTCGGAGCTGTCACTAGTCATAATCATTTGAAGTACATTGACCACAAAATGGGACTTACCCATGACACCATTTGGAGTAAGTGTTTCTAGCTTTAGTAGATATTTCACAGTAGCTAAAGGCATGGGTGGTGGATCACCATTCGGAAAGAGTAGGGAGCTGGTACACCTTCTAGTAAGTTCGTCCGCTTTGAAGTTCTCTGAAATGTCACACTGTCCCGGCAGTCCAGGGTGGACCTGGGCCTCAACCAGTAAGCCTCTCCCCCCCGGCACGATCCTTAGCCAGCTGTCTCCAACTGCGCATACCAAGTCGATTGAGGTCCTTCTCCACCTGGGTGCGCCATCGGTTCCGTGGGCGTCCCCTGTTGCATTGTCCCACTGGTTCGGAGTCGAAGACTCTTCGGGCCTTAGCAGTGTTGTCTATGCGCTCTACATGGCCCAGCCATCTTAGACGTTGAATCCGTAGACGCCTGACTAGGCTCATGCCGCTGTACAGCCCGTAAAGTTCGTGGTTCAATCTTCTTCTCCAATAACCATCAACGTAGACAGGACCAAAGATTGAACGCAGAACTTTTCTCTCGAAAAGACCAAGTGCTTCTTCATCAGCTTTTGATTGTCCATGCCTCCGCACCATAGAGCAGGACAGGCATGATCAAGCTGTTATATAATGTTAGCCTTGTCCTTCAAGAGAGGGCTCTACTGCTCAATTACCTCGTGATCCAAGGAAACAGCGATTGGCAAGAGTAATTCTGCGTTTAATCTCGGTACTGGTGTTGTTCGTAATGTTCACTTGCGAGCCGAGGTAGACGAAGTCCTTGACTACCTCGAAGTTATAGCTGCCCATTGTGACGCTCTGTCTAAGACGTCGATGTTGTGTGTCCATTCTTGATGACAGGATACTTCGTTTTGCCCTCGGTGGTAGGTTGAGGAGTATGTTCAGAGCTGCGGAGGGGGTTGTCCTTAGTCCTAAACTGATGTGTATGTATATGTACGTATGTCGTCCTCTGCACCATATCAAGCGGTGTGAGGTTGATGTTCTTATCGAGTGAATCCCACCAAATCGCAACGCCATCTGATACAAATAGCCATTGGAACATGCTGGGTTGGGCGAGAGAGTGCGTTCAGTTGACACTAACAATTTTGTACGTCCCAACTGGCGTTTGAGAAATTGAAGCAGTTAATAAATTTGGATTATCATTTAAAAGTACGTCTTGCCGGACCATCTCCATGACGCACAAACGGCAGTTACAACGTGCATCTAGATGTCACTCGTCGTATTCAGTGCCAATTTGTAGGTAAGGCAGTGTTATTGTATGTTGCCACAGAATTTGAGTATAATTTTAATCTTTGGCTCATCATCAAACCTCGTCAATGTGACCGATGACTAACGGTCACATTGACAAACAAATGTCAACTGTCATGACATCCGATGCAAAACATGTGTGAACACACTCATCGCCAATGAATGACAATTGGTCGTGTGCTGGATCCGCTCAAGTAGAAACAGAGACCAGCCAAAAAGAAAAAAAAACCACATTTCCTCTAGATAATTGCTTCGCATATCGTTGAGCGACCTTTGATTGGAGTGTAATGGTGTCATCAGTCGAGCGAGCAACCGAACCGTGTTCCACTAAGTGGTCGGTCATCAATCAATTCAATTAGGGCTTCAATCCAAAATGGTAAACAAGCAAAACTACACCCAGTGCTCATATGCCAAGCGACATAGTCACCATTTTGGATTGAAAATTGTTCCACATAAAAATGCGCATAAAATCACATTCGCAAGTATGTTCATTGTACATATGTGCATTTATTCGTGAATGTTCGCTTTGTGGGCATGAGTTGCGTCATCTTAGCGCCGACGCTCCGCATTGACTGTTTGATGATTGACTGGTCAAAGTTCGATAAAAGCGATTGACATTTAGTCACATTGAGATCAGACTCATCTGATGCAAGCGCGATGGTTGCGTTTCTGTTGTCGATGACATCAATCAATTAAGTCACATCGAAATGTGAACTGAAGCACGTTCTTCTGCTGTGTTGTTTGTTTTCTGGTCAGTTTGGGGTCGGGTGATTGCCTGGGCCAGCAATATTTATTTTCGAGGCGTAGAGCCTCTGTCAGTGATCTCTGTTAAAAAAACCGTTCCCCCATGAGATTTCTGCCGATCTCGATCCACTTCAGGGGAAACAGCAGCAACAAGTGGAGTTGTTGTTTGATTTTACTCCCAAGTCCATCTCTGGGCTGAGGTTTCCCTTAATCAAAGAAAGAAAGGCCACCCTTTGTTCCGTTTTATTCCGCACAATTCATACATATGCCTTCTCGAGTAGGACTAGGATGATCGGAATCTCTTCTGGAGTCAACTCATTCCATCATGTGCCCCCCTTAGAGACTGATTTAGATCCATTCAGCTGCCACTTCCAGCTTAAGCAACTCTCCATTGTCATTTTCTACAATTCCTTTTCGTGATGTTGGCTGTAGTTCCTTTTTAACGTTTGGAGTTAAAGGACACTCAGTAGTGTATGGGATCCCTACCGATCATGTGCTTCTGGCCGCTTAACAAATGTTTACCTATCTGCTGCAAGCGCTGGACAACTGCCGAAGTAATGACTGCTCGTCTCATCATCTTCATTCTTCATCCTCCTTTCTTACAACTCTAGATTGTTCCTAGTGGGAGATAGGGTGCATACCCTGCCGTCATTGGCTATTTCATTGCCCGCGCTACCCTCATGCCCAGTGATCCAGCAAAAGGTACGCCAGGTTCGGTAGACGATGATTTGCCGTCTATGTACCCATGTGATGCCCTTGGGGGATGTAGTCCCCTATGTGATACATTACTCCGGTCTACAACTGATCTTGAATGATGTTCAACCAAAATTCTAAAAGATAGAATACAGAAACATCTGCTATGTCTTATCTTATCTATCCATACCAGAGATGTTGCGGATGCAGATTTTTTTATGGATGCGAAGGCTGATTTTAAGAGGCTCACATCCGCGGATGATCCGGATGCGGATTTAAGATTTGGTACACTAAAACATTAATTATTACTACAGTGGACTCTCCATAACTTGAACTCTCCCCAAGTCGAAACTCCCTCTAACTCGAACTTTTTCGCCATATTTTACATACATTTCCCCCAATTTCCCATACAAAAACCTCTCTCTAAGTCAAACCCTCTCTAACTCGAAACGATTATGGTATCCCGTGACAATTCGACTTAGGGGGAGTCCACTGTATTTTATTCAATTTTATTTAAATGAAAAGAAACTTTGAATACACTAACTTAAACATAGGTGCGTTATAATTTATGAACAGCAACTTGGCTGCCTTTCCTGGGCTTTGGCCATTTCGTTCACTAGGAACACTTGCTGGGGGAGGTGATAAATATCTTCTAGCTATCGCAGCTAACATCTTCAAATCTTTATTATCTTTCCACCAGATAAGAGGACCAAGGTTAGGTAGAGGGCCTGTTAGTGCGTTCACCAGCACAGACCATATTATTGTTCAATTGTGATACCCATAGTCAGTAGTCTGACCACTGATTGACTACCTCAGTGATAGTGTCGTTAATTTGATCTTAACGGCAAATGGTGACTGGACCAGATTTGAAAACCAGATAAAAGTGTATTAACTTAGCTTCCACTGGTATTCGAACCGGGGACTCCGCTAACTAGGGGCAGGCACTCGACCAACTGCGCCACCCAGTCGTATGAACCTACCGATACATTTGTCATTTTTTTCTTTGCAATATGATGCTCACTTCTTTCTAAGGTCTGTTCCGTGGCTGTTTGATCTCTAGACATCTTCGCTTTACGAATCTTGTATCGCTTCCAAATCACTTTTTTAAAAGGGTTTCGTATCGGTCCCGGACGTGCTAGGATGTTCTGAAAAATCGATTGCACCAAATTCAAAGAATCTCAAATTTTCATTATTTTAGGTTGGTTGTAGTTTGGATGTGGAGAACATGTGCTGTCAAGCATCATGATCATGACGACTATTTTTGTGTGCTCTCAGTAGTTCCTCTGTCTTCTGTCAACACTTTGAGATAAGTGCTTGAAGCTTGGATCTAAATAAGTGGGTATACAAAAAAAAAAGTTATTCTTGGGATATGATTGATTGAGATTGATTTTGTTTGAGAGGCCTGTGATCTAGTTAAATGGTCATCCAGTTTCAAAAGCATTTGAATTATTGGAATTACAGATGAAATGAGTGTCTCAGAGCAGCTGAATTCTCGTGTCTCTTCTTACAAAGATTTCAGCAACTGGACACAGCATTCGATTGTCTTCCAGTCTTCTGGCATAATTGGGTCCATTTCTCTGTCATCCATGTAGAGACTTAATGCGTCTTTTGCCTTCAAAAACCGCTCGAACACTTAAAATGCTTCATTGTTCCATCTGGTTACTCAGTCTTGGACTACTGCGAGCTGCGGTTAAATCTTTTGAAGCTGTTTCGAGCAATTGTTGAATGATTAAAATGACTTGAAATTTTTGTTTTAATTCTTTTATATTTTCTTGGGACTCTAATCCTCGTCTTATAGCTACTGCACCGACTGGTCCAACATCTGCATTCGCATGAACGTCCGCATTGAATTTTACGGATGCGGATTACGGATGTCAAAATCCATTTGCGAATGCGGATGCGAATATTCGCAACATCCCTGCTCTATACCCCAACTGACCAAGAGATTGAGAGAAGTGCTGGAGGTAGTGTGACATATCCTCTCGTTCCTCTCAGCGTTGGTAGCCGTGGCACCTCCGGAAAACTGCATTACCAGCGCAACTGTCGGTGGAGATGTGAATGCCTCAGTGATGTATGTACACCCAGCTTTTTGGTTCACAAGGCGGAGCATTTCCCTCGCACTTTTAGACACTGACTGTAGACAATAGCTGCGTTTTTTTGCAAGCGCATATACGCTTAATTTTGAAGTGCACAAAAATACGATCATCGGCGCTTAATGATTCATCATAAAATCTTGGCAGCACCGACAATGTTTATGAGATTTGCTAAGCTGTCAGGGGTGTAGTCGTGGAAGTTGATAGTTGATCTTTGATGGTCAGATTCTCCATTTTGTGACTGTGTAGTGTGACCGTCACTTTAAAAGCAAAAACACTTAATAATTATAAAATAAAAAAATGTTCATCAAATGAAAAGAATCGATTACGAAACATAAACGGAATGTATAGCAGAGACTCTGGATATACCAAAAATTGCATACTTATGGATGCCAAAAAATTGAAAAATTATCTAATACATCAACCACAGCAGCAGGTGTAAGCCACATACAGCAACCTAAACAATGAATGAATGAATTCAGGAATGAACACACAGATATTAATGATTGGGAGCATTGTTTTTATCCGCGCTTATTCCTTAAGCGGCGATAGATATGATGAGTGAGTTAAGCGGATATAGGACTCGTTGTTAGTGTATTTTACATGCAAATCGAAATTTAAGCATATATACGCTTGCAAAAAAACGCAGCTGTATCGCCATTCCAATGTTTCCTTACACAGCAACGGAGGATATCTTCCTTCGACACACTAGCTAAAGGGACCGAGAGGTTTATTATTTGTGTAAACCCAGAAGCTGAAGAGCAAGAAACTTCAGGGGGATACAACATTCTAACCATCCTGAGATTCGGCAATCGTTGGCTCTAACAGGAGAGCTCTAATGCGAATAACCTTTCAGCTGTAGTATTGGTGTCCATGCTCTCAATGTGGGCGAACTACTGCAGTCGACGAAAGTTTGCCTTCCGGACTGTATCCACATCTTGGTAGAGCCTGACGAGAAAACCCATCCATTTAAAGACGGAAATTCATTCATACCGTTGGAATTTAATTTACGCTGTCCCTGTGCATAGAGGTGTTCCAGGCAACGACGGATCCGTTGAATTACCAAGACGAGCATCAATGAGACACCGCTCTTTCCCAATAAAACAATGAAACGCTGTACTCTAACTAATGCATTACAAGTCGGGTGGTAAATGTTGGTGGAATATTCTGAAACAGCGAAACTTCTTTGGGACTCGGATAGGACATCAAAATTATGGTGGGCATTGGCACTCGAGAAGAATGAGAGCTTATTTCTATGAAATTCGCTTTGCTTTATTAATATAAAAGTATGGGTGGCGCGACAGTCGGAGGCGGACCTGGGCCTAGCTTCTCAGCAACCACTCGTGTTGTGCGTGCTTTTGTTCTTTCACTAGTGAAATTGACATGTAGTTTTATGCCGACTCCGAAGGTCGAATTTGAGAAGCTTTTTTCTAGACAAAGATACTCTTTGAGCATTGTCAGTGATTCGAAAGAAGACTAACCCACTACGTCACGATGACACACTCACCTGCACCCGGAAAAAGAAAATTACCAGGAAAATAGACCAAGGTAGATGGGGCTGAAGCCAAGATAAAGCGCTTGCTATAATTTCTGAAGTGTCAGGCATTCTAATCCCGAATTCATAATAGTCCCTGTGATATTTACTGATTTCTTCTAGATGCGAACTCGCTATTGAAAACCGAGTATCTGGTGAATCATCATTTGAGAACTACTTGGATCACAAAGGAACTCTACTGTTGCCAGTACTGCCCTTACCTTACCCAGTGAGCTATGGTTTGCTTTGTAATGCTGTTCACTAGACGAGACGATAAGGTACGTCAATATTAGTCTAACAATTGCAGTAAACATATTATCCGTCGGTGGTACACACATTATCCGTTGGATGGCCAAGTTAGTGCCAATAACGGCCACTGTTTTTCTGATGAGGTCCTGAATGGTACGCCACTAGCTTAGTGTCTATAATAATGACCAAATATGTGACGTGAGCAGTTGAACTAAGTTGTCTGTTCTCCAGTTTTGCTGGGTCAAGGAGAACTAAAGGAGGAGGTCATAGTTGGTAACGACGTTTTCTTTGACTTTATACACGACCTTGATCATCCCAGTCCTGCTGTATAGCGGGGAGGCATGAGATTGAGCAGATGAGGAATGAAAGAAAGATGGCTCTTTGTGCGATCCTTGGTCCTGTTTGCATCGACAGTTTTTGGATGATTAAACTATTAACTGTACGGGCTGTACAGCGACATGAGCCTAGCCAGGCGTCTTCAGATCCAATGCCAAAGGCGACTGAGCTATGGACAACTCAGCTCCACAGAACCTTTGGGACAGCGCAACAGAGGATGCTCGCTGTTAAGGTGACGCTCCCAATCAACTTGGCGTTGGACACTAGACGCAAATAACCAGAGTTCGTGCTAGTTAGTGAGGTTTGTTGGTTTAGGACCAGGTCAAGTCCAGGCTGTGGCGCCAAATACAGAAGAAGAAGAAGAACAAGGGGAAGAAGAAGAAGAGGAAGAAAAAGGAAGCGAGGAAGATGAAGGCGGCGAAGAAGAAGAAGGAGGCGAAGAAGAAGACGACGATGAAGAAGAAGAAGAAGACGAAGAAGAAGAAGGAGGCGAAGAAGAAGATGACGATGAAGAAGAAGAAGGAGGCGAAGAAGAAGAAGAAGAAGAAGAAGAAGAGGAAGAGGAAGAGGAAGAGGAAGAGGAAGAGGAAGAGGAAGAGGAAGAGGAAGAGGAAGAGGAAGAGGAAGAGGAAGAGGAAGAGGAAGAGGAAGAGGAAGAGGAAGAGGAAGAGGAAGAGGAAGAGGAAGAGGAAGAGGAAGAGGAAGAGGAAGAGGAAGAGGAAGAGGAAGAGGAAGAGGAAGAGGAAGAGGAAGAGGAAGAGGAAGAGGAAGAGGAAGAGGAAGAGGAAGAGGAAGAGGAAGAGGAAGAGGAAGAGGAAGAGGAAGAGGAAGAGGAAGAGGAAGAGGAAGAGGAAGAGGAAGAGGAAGAGGAAGAGGAAGAGGAAGAGGAAGAGGAAGAGGAAGAGGAAGAGGAAGAGGAAGAGGAAGAGGAAGAGGAAGAGGAAGAGGAAGAGGAAGAGGAAGAGGAAGAGGAAGAGGAAGAGGAAGAGGAAGAGGAAGAGGAAGAGGAAGAGGAAGAGGAAGAGGAAGAGGAAGAGGAAGAGGAAGAGGAAGAGGAAGAGGAAGAGGAAGAGGAAGAGGAAGAGGAAGAGGAAGAGGAAGAGGAAGAGGAAGAGGAAGAGGAAGAGGAAGAGGAAGAGGAAGAGGAAGAGGAAGAGGAAGAGGAAGAGGAAGAGGAAGAGGAAGAGGAAGAGGAAGAGGAAGAGGAAGAGGAAGAGGAAGAGGAAGAGGAAGAGGAAGAGGAAGAGGAAGAGGAAGAGGAAGAGGAAGAGGAAGAGGAAGAGGAAGAGGAAGAGGAAGAGGAAGAGGAAGAGGAAGAGGAAGAGGAAGAGGAAGAGGAAGAGGAAGAGGAAGAGGAAGAGGAAGAGGAAGAGGAAGAGGAAGAGGAAGAGGAAGAGGAAGAGGAAGAGGAAGAGGAAGAGGAAGAGGAAGAGGAAGAGGAAGAGGAAGAGGAAGAGGAAGAGGAAGAGGAAGAGGAAGAGGAAGAGGAAGAGGAAGAGGAAGAGGAAGAGGAAGAGGAAGAGGAAGAGGAAGAGGAAGAGGAAGAGGAAGAGGAAGAGGAAGAGGAAGAGGAAGAGGAAGAGGAAGAGGAAGAGGAAGAGGAAGAGGAAGAGGAAGAGGAAGAGGAAGAGGAAGAGGAAGAGGAAGAGGAAGAGGAAGAGGAAGAGGAAGAGGAAGAGGAAGAGGAAGAGGAAGAGGAAGAGGAAGAGGAAGAGGAAGAGGAAGAGGAAGAGGAAGAGGAAGAGGAAGAGGAAGAGGAAGAGGAAGAGGAAGAGGAAGAGGAAGAGGAAGAGGAAGAGGAAGAGGAAGAGGAAGAGGAAGAGGAAGAGGAAGAGGAAGAGGAAGAGGAAGAGGAAGAGGAAGAGGAAGAGGAAGAGGAAGAGGAAGAGGAAGAGGAAGAGGAAGAGGAAGAGGAAGAGGAAGAGGAAGAGGAAGAGGAAGAGGAAGAGGAAGAGGAAGAGGAAGAGGAAGAGGAAGAGGAAGAGGAAGAGGAAGAGGAAGAGGAAGAGGAAGAGGAAGAGGAAGAGGAAGAGGAAGAGGAAGAGGAAGAGGAAGAGGAAGAGGAAGAGGAAGAGGAAGAGGAAGAGGAAGAGGAAGAGGAAGAGGAAGAGGAAGAGGAAGAGGAAGAGGAAGAGGAAGAGGAAGAGGAAGAGGAAGAGGAAGAGGAAGAGGAAGAGGAAGAGGAAGAGGAAGAGGAAGAGGAAGGAAAAGATGAACAAGAAGAACAAGGAGAAGAAGGGGGAGAAGAAAAAGAAGAAGGGGAATATTGCCTTCTGTGACAGCTGATTTGACACTAATTCGTTGTTTTGAGTTTATTTTGTTTTAATAATTCATCATGAAAAGACTAAAGACGGGCCGGGCCAACATTTACAGAAACATCGTCTAATATATTTTAGAAAAAGCTGCTTTAATTCGAGAGACTCAACCCAAAGCCATTGTCGAAACGCCAGCATCCTCAGAAAATTCTTGGGTTAATCCTTGGTCAATACGTCTTCAAAAATAAAGACAAATCGTGTAGTCAACAGTAAACGGTGTAGAGGCATGATTACGGACTTTTTTGTGTATTCCTTGGACTTGGACATTCGACGAGGTATTGCCAAAATATAGCCTAATCTACTGCGAAGCGCAATAAAAAACTTATAGACTACGCCAAGCACACGCAATGCGCTGCAGTCACATGCCCGAAGTTACGAACTCCCTTTGGCTTGTTCTTACTGGGGAGCAACTCGAACTATGTCCTGAAGGGGTTTGAATGCAGTCCATCGTTGTGCGTCCATTATTATTCATAGCTGATTCTAGTAAAACTCAGTTCACTTCTCCCACCTCGTTCCTCCAAAGATCAGTGTAAAAATAAGACAATCACGCACTTAGTATTCCAATCAGTGAAAAACGATACCCTCTCTACACCCGAACATGGAAACTCATTTCATACTTACAAGGGAGCCCACCAAACATCTCCTACTGAAGGCAAAGATTTTTAATTGCCTCCCGTGCAAGTCCAAAGTGCCACCGAAACCCATTGCCGTTCGCATGGGCGAGGCATTGAACTGCTATTGATCTCACAGATCGCTGTCGCTATCGATCTCACAGATCGCATTGAGACTGCGATCGAGAAACAGATATAGCTAAGCTGTATTTGAAGGTGGATTGCAAATCGGAAGTTAGTCGATGACTAGGTTGCTTTTCAGATGGTTAGGCGAGTTCACTTGAAATTCATAGCGTGCTCTGTGCGGATTGGACACGATTGCAATTCGATTCCGGATCTGGTGGTGGAATGGCCGATCTGGACGTGTCAGCGCACGGTCATGCACCCAGCCAGTGACCACAGTGACCTTACACCCTCTAGCGCTAATTAATGACTCCATTCGGAGGAGAGGAGTAATTAGCACGTTTTGTGTTAATAGCTTTCGATAATTGCGGCTCTATGGATCCAGATGCGGGGGTTGTCGACTTAATGAGCTGATAAAACCTGTTCAGCATGTGTAACTTCTCCGCATATTACAAATCGTTTCTTCGTCGGTCTCATTTCACATGACATTGCGTCATTTGCCGCTACACATGCATAAATTCGATTTGTGGTTTTGGGCCACGCAGAGATCTTGACGTAATTGTGGGTGTTTATGCCACCGCATCATCCGACATATACACAAAAAGCAGCCGAAAACATTGCGTGTATTTGAGTTGTATTCAAGCTAATCTTGTTGGCCAAAGATGTTGGACGAGATGTCTGGAGACAACTTTCAATGGAATGCGACGAGAACTGCTAGAGAACGCCAGAGTCGCTGAGAAACACCTCACAGTCTTTATCAGGGGACCAACCTTCTTCAAGCTTAACGAACCAAGATCGAACCTCCGGTATGAAAACTCAGGTTATAGCCGACGGAGGACAACTTCGTTTTGATGACTGGGAGCTGCTTTCCCAGAGCCGTCAGGGATGGAAGGCGACTAAAGATCAGGCTCAGACCCTCAGTAGTCGGTGGGATACTGGCCTGATAAGTATCCTGGCACTGAGAAAGAAACACTCGTAGGGGCATAGTGATGGGGAAACTGTGGAGACAGGAGCTATAAATCTCAGTTTGATGCGCCGATATAATGAAAATCTCATCTCATCGGAGACATGGCTAGTCTTTGCTGAGTGGTGTCTAGTTTAAGTTCACCGGGTGTTGTCAGAGTCTGGAGTCATTGGCCCTTTAGCAGATAACAGACAACAATCTGCAACAGCATCAAATTCAACACTTAGAGTCATTTTGACAGCTCGACGTGAACAAGTGTGAAAAACCGCTGATAAAAGGGGTTCCAAAATACGGTTTCCCAATATCTTCACGGTTAGGTGGAGGTGAGGGATAGATGTGTACGCAAAAGGACCTTGTAAAAAACACAGTTAACAACAACAGCATTGAACAGAAGAGTTTGGTTCATAAGAGTGTCCTTATGACTGCTGTCAAACTTGGCTAAAAAGGCCCTCGTTCGAAACCTCGTGAAACACGAAACTCATATCGTCTGATACAGCACCTCATCGGAGGGCCTTGATACATGAGAAGTATCCTGCTCTCCTAAGTAGTTGAGTAAGGTTCTAGTGGCTAACTGTAGAAGGCAGTAACACTTAGAGCAAAGTAGGCCTACTTGTGTTTGAATGATTTCCCCTAACAGTTGGAACGACTTGGTGCTTGTAACGAAGGGTTAAGGTGGGTAATTCTGACGCGAGCTCAATCACATTATTGTAGTAGTATGCCCCTAAGTGCACGTATCTCCGACTTGCCAGAGCGCTAAACGAGCAGAGTATGTGGGTTCAACCTCCTCTCCATCCATGCATTTCCTGCCAAAGTCATTATAAGGGACACCCATCCCGCGGGCATGAAGAGGATGTAGGAGAATGTACCACACCTAACGAGTCCATCGGCCTTGCAATTGCCCGGTATGTCCTAATGTCCCGGCACCCACATGAGGTGTATCTTAAAGTGGCTGAGCACTCTCCTTAAAAATGTGTTTAAGTTGAACATTTAGTATGTCCATTGACTTAATTGTGGCCTGACTGTCCAAACAGATAGATCTATAGGATAGTGCCGCAGGACAGTCCGTAGTGGCACTCTTAATCCTTCTGTACTCTGCAGTCTGGGCGGAAGCTCCTGCTGATGTAGTATAAAAATTAAAGTTGTAACAACCCTGTCAGCAATCATAGTACCACAACCCTATCAGCGACAACAGCGCCACCTGACTGTTAATAACCGAACAACTTAACGATATGTCGAGAAAAAAACTTGACGTCCCTCTGGATTGGGGATATCATCCATATTGACATGATCGCCAACGAAATACAAAGGGACTACCTAAGATAAACGGAGAACCACTTGGAGACTTGGACAAGAAGGAAGAAATGGCAACATCCATGGCACAGTGTTAATCGCGTTGGGAACCACAACCACAAGCAGATGGACCCACAAACTGATCCCCGCTACTGATGTCTGGACATCAAGCGGACACGTTAACCGCAATTTCCGTGTCACGCAGTTACTGTCGAGTCATCGCAGTTACCGAAAGTTCCTTCACAGATTTGAACACGATAGCTCACCCTTATGCCTGCGTGAATGAAGAGGAACACGCAATATTGCATCAAATGGCGCTTCTCATGGGTAAAAATAAATTTAACAACCATCGAGTTCCTAGTCTGCCATATAAAACCGTCAGCTGTCTGGTTGGAGACCCGCTCCTTTATAACGAGGGTGCATAATGAACTAAGAACATCCAAACGACTAAGGCAAGCCTTTTCAGTAAATATGAAGCATATAGCGTGATGTGTTAACCAGCCTCGTGAAGTAATATCGAAAGGCAATTCCGTGGGGAGAGTGGTAGAAGAGTGGAGGGTGTGGGTTAGTACGCAGGCGAATTCCAGAGTCGAACATTCGGTCATTTATTAGGATCTTAGGAAGAAATTTCCGTCAGACATATACACTGTCCTCGTGGTCTCCAAAACATCCCTTGCTACAGTCTCAGCGCCACAGTCTATTGCAACACCTCTATTCAGGTGCAGACGTTACGTATTGTTGAGGAGACTGTTTTAACGATTCGAAATAAGCCCATTAAGACACTCCAGGATGCAGACAGACCAAGCGCATGCTCCCAAACGTAAGTTCTTGTTATCCCTTGACAGAAAAGACTACAGACGGCTATCCAATGTAATAACGGGTCAATACACCTTCCCAAACAGCCTAGTGTGCTTGATCTGTGCAAACCCTGTGCGACGCTCGTGGGATAGACGACGACACTGCAGAGCACTTCCTCTGTCACTGTGCCATCTTTGCTTTGATCAGGTGACAAGTTTTCGATGCAAAGCGTGGCGAGAGCTGATTTCTACGAAAGGCAAGAAGCTTGCGCCTGGCAGTTCAATAAACCAATTTTTGCTTCTGTGTGCTCCAGAGTAGTGTTTGAAAACCTCCGACAAAAATAATGCCATATTTTCAAATGACCATCAGCTGGTGTTGTTTTCTTTCGTCAAATCATTCTGTATGTATTCAATAGAATTACCATTCTCTTACTTCTTTCTTCATCCGGCGCTTCAGTCCGGTGTGGAGATGGGCCTGAGTCAACATCCCTCTCCAACTAGCAAAGTCTTAGGCTAGGCGCCGCCAGTTACGTATACCCAGCTGATTGAGGTCCTTCTCCAGTTGGACACTCCATCCGAGGCGAGGTCATCCTCTACCACGTCGTCCCCCCGGAGTTGGACTCGACCCGAAGACTTCAGCGCCGGAGCGTTGGTGGTCATTCCTTCTACTTACACGAACTAGCCATCTGAGTCGAGACATTCTTATTCGGCCTTCTGCGCCATCCAAAGATTTTCGTCTTCAGGCGACCAAAAATCTCATCGTCCGCATTTGATATTCTCCATGCTTCTGCGCCGTACAGGGACTTCATTTTGTTATATTCCATTTGCTAATACCAAATGTCAGCTGAAACAGAAGAACCTCAATCCTTCGAAACCGAAGATCCTCTTTGCTTGGAAATTGGAGTTAATGTGGTCGAGCCATCTTCGACTCCGAACCAGTGGGACAACGCAATAGGGGACGCCCACGGAACCGATGGCGCACCCAGGTGGAGAAGGACCTCAATCAACTTGGTGTGCGCAGTTGGAGACAGCTGGCTAAAGATTGTGCCGGCTGGAGAGGCTTATTGGTTGAGGCCCAGGTCCACCCCGGACTGTAGCGCCACCAGAAGAAGAAGAAGTGGTCGAGCCATTTTGCTCGTAGAGTTCCCGGTTATGGTTTATCCTCGATTCACCTTTAATTAAGCATGCTTGCCGTGCATTCATTCGCGAATACAAGCTGCTGAGGTGAGATTTCTTCGTGCTGTTGTGGGAATTACTCGCCGGGATAGGGTAAGAAACACGACAGTTCGCGAGGAACTCAACGTAGGCAAGCTGCTTCTTCGAAGGGAAAGAGCTGTGCTTCGTTGGTTTGGTCACGTAGCACGAATGCCCCCACCATCACGACTTCCGAGCCGGGCCTTGAATGCGATTCCACCAAGTAGGCGCCCACTTCGCAGACCCATCATGAGGTGGTTGGACCAAGTCCATAAGCTCGCCTGGTTAAGCTTGGTCATAGCCCCGGATGAGTTAGAGTAGATGTCGGAGGATCAAGTTGCCTGGAGATCTCTCGTGTGTGGTTTACCCCCACGAAACCTTTAATGGATCATGCGGGTCAGAAGATGATGATAACGATGAAGCATTAAGCATCAGCTCTGTCATTTAGCCTATCATCAAGGGATTTCGGTCCTTCGAGTCACGAGCTATTAGCGTAGTTGTTTTGATAAACCGAAGAAGCAGTGGTTCCCAAGGGCGATTCTACGTCGGATGGATGTCGTTTGCGGAGTTCCCGTTTGCCCCGATCGTGAGATGGACACTGCTCAGACAAAAAACTCCTCACAGACATTGTACCTGTCGATCGTAATGTTTTGTAGCAGTTGGTGTGTGAAGCAACAATTCTTGGTCGGTAGCAATGTATTTTGTTTTGTCTTCAATGACTTTAAGGCTAGCTCATTTCACCTCTTCTTCAAGCGCTGCAAAAGCTTTCACGTTGGGAGCTTGCGTAACCCAAAAGTTAGACTTACTTCTAGAATTTTATTGAGACTCGCACATGAACGCAGTCTTCTTGAGGTAATGGCCCTTATTATTACTATTATATTATTATGCCCCATCCACAAAAAAGGCTCTTGCAACAACTATAAAGGTAGATCCCTGCTCAACGTCGCCTACAAGATCCTGTCCAGCCTACTGTGTCAACGTCTAAAGCCGTTTTGCAACTCACTAATCGCCACGTACCAGTGCGGCTTCCGGCCCGGCAAATCGACAATAGACCAAATCTTCACACTAAGGCAAATCCTGGAAAAGACCAGCGAGTCTCAAATCGATACGCACCACCTCCTTATCGATTTTAAAGTCGCATACTACAGCATTCATCGCAAGGAATTACTCGGTGCGATGGCCGAATTAGGGATCCCGGAAAAAAACTGATCCGGTTGTGTCGCTCGGCTCAAGGACTTCCGAGTCATTTGAAACCTGCGCCAGATTTCGACAAGAGCATGCGATGTCGTGTGATTTCTTCAATTTGGTACTGGAGAGAATAGTGCGGCGGGCTGTTGTAAACACGGACGGCACTTTCTTCTACAAGTCAGTCCAACTGTTGGGTTATGCGGACGACATCGACATCGTCGCGTGTTCCCAACGAGCCGTGGTGGAAGCATACGGCATTTGAAGAAGAGGCGAAGCGAGCTGGTCTTAAGGTCAATGAGGATAAGACGAAGAATATGCTGTCGAGCAAGGAGCAGAACATCACAATCGACAGCTACAATTTGGAGTTAGTAAAGGAGTTTGTCTAACTCGGGGCAAACGTGAATTCCTCGAATGGCATCACTGTGGAGATCCGACGTAGAACCGCCTTTGGCAACCGGTGCTACTTCGGTTTGTCCAAACAACTTTCGCCAAAACTACTGACTCGAAGGACTAAGATCATGCTCTACAAAACCCATATTTTGCCAGTCCTGCTATATGGAGCCGAAAGCTGGACGATAAGCAAAACTGCGCTGATTCTTGGTGCCTTCGAAAGAAACATTCTACGTCGGATATATGGTCCCGTCTGCGAGAAAGGTGAACTCTACGAGTATCAGGATGTGAATGTAGGTAGTCGACTACACTAGCTTGGCCCCGTCGGCATCATTGCCTTCGTTAACGGAATCTTCGAATTCAAAGTTCCTGACTTGAGAAAAACAGGAACACTGAAACTCCATTACAAAGACCAGGTGATCGCTGAAGCAAGGTACCACGGTTTCGAGAACTGGAAGCAGCACCTAGTCACAGATCATCCATGGATCGTGTCCTGTAAAGTGTGGACTGTGAGTTTTGTCGACGATATGGCAATAATTGCTGCCTGTCTATGTAGTGGTCCAGTGTTCCACTATGCCGATCTCTCAGCTTAAGTGCACCCTCATGCATCACCGGACCTGACCAGGAGAGAGTGATAGGGAATCAGGAAAACCCTACTCCAGATTCACCAATCGGCTTAGCCATTAAAAGCTTAAAAACAACAAAGCAGCAGGCTCAGATGACGTACCATCTCTTCAAGGCCGGTGACGATATTCTGGAATGGAGCATGCACCAGATCAATTGTAGAACTTGGGAGGACGAAAGCATGCCCGACGAGTGGAATATCAGCTCCATATGCCCCATTCACAAAAAAGGCGATCCTACCTCTTGCAAGATCCTGTCCAGCCTACTGTGTGACCGTCTAAAGCTATTTTGCAACGCACTAATCGCCACGTACCAGTGCGGCTTCCGGCCCGGCAAGTCGACAATACACCAAATCTTCACACTAAGGCAAATCTTGGAAAAGAACAGCGAGTCTCAAATCGATACGCACCACCTTTTTATCGATTTTAAAGCGGCATACGACAGCATTCATCGCAAGGAGTTATTTGGTGCGATGGCCAATAACAAATACGCGATGCACCGTGCAGTTCAGGGGCTTCCGAGCCGTTTGAACTTGCGGCGGATTTCGGCAAGAGCATGCGATGTCGTGTGATTTCTTCAATTTGGTACTGGAGAGAATAGTGCGGTGGGCAGCTGTAAACACGGACGGCACTTTCTTCTACAAGTCAGTACAACCGTAGGGAACATGCGACGACAATTGACAAACGATCGATTACTATCAATCAACTGTCGTCACTAGCAATAAGGGCCTATGAATGTCACTGTTCACTTCCTAACTGTCATCTATCACTGCGAACTGTAAGTTAATATTCTTGTGTGTTTGCTTGTGTGCAAGAGAACATCGAAACCAGAACGCGAGCCTTAGAGTGGGTTGGTTCAGATTGCAACTCAGAAATATATACATCACACATGAGCGTCGTTAATTAAGACTTATGTATGTGGCATGGCAGGCGGGAATGTGTGGTTAACAGCTTGTCAAGGACGACAACGGGCTTGGCATCGATGTCGTTCTTGAGTGAGAAGATCTTCTTGTTGCTTGCATAATTGGACAAAACGAATTTCAGTGCTTCCTTATAAATTTTTTATCTCAATTCAAAAGGTTTCCCTGGCATACCGCAGGGTAGTCACTTTGATCCTCTGTTATTCATCTTTCTTCAGCCTCTTATCGATCCTTAAGGCATTTTAGTAAGGCACAGAAAAGACAGCGCAGCCTGCCAATACGGCGACGCTTAACATACCTTCTTCATTTGCAGCAAGTGGGCTGTGCAGAGGGCCATGCTGGAAGCAGAAACAGGTACCCTTTCCCCAGACAATGTTGTTCATAAGATGACGGCGAATCTCGCTAATTGGGATAAGATCTGCGCTTTTGTTGAGACTCCGTTAAGGACCCAGAAGAGAGAGGTAGCAGATTTAATACCCCAAATTAGCAGAGAAGGAAGATAGAACCCTTACCCGTAGCACTAGATAAAATGAAAAAACCGGTTTCCCTAGGGGAATGAAAACGACACCGCTCTGAAGCAATGCGAAAGAGGTTCCAAAGTGGAAGGTTTCAAAAAGAATAGGGGTCCAGGTTGAGGGTGTAAGTCCCACGTTACTTGGAACAGAACGGGCCTGTTCCTGGTGCGTATTAGCGTTTTACTTTCCTTTTCCCCCTCCTCCCCCCTCCCAAAAAAAAAAAATCAAAAAAATTTAATTGAATCGAAAATGACATACAAGCCCCTTAGACAGGTGACGGAAAAATTGATAGTATAAAATTTAATATTTCAATGTACCCTCTATTCAGAGTCTTTAGAGCCGGCTACGAGAGCATAGCCAGAGTAACAACTCTTATTTCTCATGTTTCGATAATTAAAAACTATTTTCAAAACAAACAGCTCTACAAGAACAATCTGACCGTCATCGAATTCTTGATGCAAAACCAAAGAAAGTGAGACCCCTTAGCGGCACTCAGCGGCAATAAACATTGAATTTGCTTATTTTTTTGTGTTAGATGCGGAAAGTCCGCGGTGAATTGTACGGCCAATAAACTGAGTTGAATGGCTTGACTCGCAATTAAGCGGTGCTTAAACCTTTGAGTCCCACCTGAACAGAAATGGACGAGGTTGGTTTTTTTTTTTTAATTTGAAGGCAGTGTGATTCATGAACTGCCATGACCTCAGACATGGTATCACAAGGAAAGCGGTAGTACCTACCCCGGAGTTAACGGTGCGAAAAGTATACGATTGCTGCGAAATCTAGGAAATGAACTGAGCGAAACTCAACAGTGGGGGTGTTTCCAGTTGAGGCGTATGAATTTATACCGAATTTTGAAAAGTAAAGATGCACTCTGGTGTGACTTTACTGGAGGGTAGATTTCAGTGCGGCAGGAAGGTGACGCTGGCTTACATAAGTTGGCTCAGTTGCTGGGCCAACCAAGCGACATTGACAACGATATCTCCGTCAGGCGATGTGAAAAACTGGCGAATTGAGATGGTCTTAAGATCTGATTGAGCAAAAATCGATTCATGGCTGACCAGCAGGACAAAACATAACAATGGACAGCCCTAATCTTGATTTATTGGAGGTTATTTTCTGTCTTTCAGCAGACATGGACTACAAAGAGGAAATCGGGACCGACTTCGCACTTCATATTTAATTCATCAAAACAACTTGAGTCAAACCTTAAGGCTCCGGCATATAGAATACTTTACATGCGTCAGCGTCAGCAATACTTTCTTCTTCTGGTGGCGCTACAATCCGGGGTGGACCTGGGCCTCAACCAGTAAGCCTCTCCAGCCGGCACAATCTTTAGCCAGCTGTCTCCAACTGCGCACACCAAGTTGATTGAGGTCCTTCTCCACCTGTTTGCGCCATCGGTTCCGTGGGCGTCCTCTATTGCATTGTCCCACTGGTTCGGAGTCGAAGACTCTTCGGGCCGGAGCTGAGTTGTCCATGCGCTCTACATGGCCCAGCCATCTTAGGCGTCGCCTGGCTAGGCTCATGTCGCTGTAAAGCCCGTACAGTTCGTGGTTGAATCTTCTTCTCTAATAACCATCAACGCAGACAGGACCAAGGATTGAATGCAGAACTTTTCTCTCGAAAAGACCAAGCGCTTCTTCATGCCTCCGCACCAAAGACCAGGACAGGGATGATCAAGGTGTTATATAATGTTAGCTTGGTCCTTCGAGAGAGGACTCTACTACTCAATTGCCTCTTGAGCTCAAGGAAACGAAAATCTGAAATCTCGGTACTGATGTTGTTCGTACTGTTTACTTGTGAGCAGAGGTACACGAAGTCCCTCACTAACTCGAAGTTATAGCTGCCTATGGTGACATTTTGGCCAAGTCGTCGATGTTGTGCGTCCTTTCTCGATGACAGCATATACTTCGTTTTGCCCTCGTTCACCGCTAAACCCATTTTGGCCGCCTCCGCTTCAATACCAGCAAACGCTTCATTGATTGCTCGCTGTGTTCTACCAATCACGTCAATGTCATCCGCGCATGCTAGCAGTTGAACGGACTTTTGGAAGATCGTTCCTCTTGAGTTAGCGTGAGTTCTGCACGATCTTTTCCAGGATGATGTTAAAGAAATCACATGACAGCGCGTCGCCTTGTCTAAAACTTTTTTTGACATTGAAAGTCTCGGTGAGTTCGTTACCGACCTTGATGGAGCAGCGAGAGTTCTCCATCGTCATCCTGCACAACCTGATGAGTTTGTCAGGAATGTCAAAACTAGACATGGTGTTGCATAGCTCCTCCCTATGCACGCTGTCATTTGCGGCCTTGAAATCGACAAAAAGGTGGTGGGTGTCGATCTGCATGTCTTGGGTTTTTTCCAGGTTCTGCCGTAATGTGAAGATTTGGTCGATGGTGGACTTGGCCGGCCTGAAATCGCACAGATAAGCCCCTATCATGTTGTTGACGAATGGTTTCAAGCACTCACCCCAAACGGCAGAGAGGATCTTATAGGCGATGTTGTTCAACTTCAAAGTATCATCGTACCTTTTTCCTTTGCGTGCACTCACGGGGTCGGAGACGATGAGTCCATCAGACGGAGTAGTTCTCCGGATATTGTTTGCGCAATTCACGTTAGCACCCAGAAGAGCTAACTACATGATGTTGTTTGGAGTTGTCTATTGCTTGGCTAGATACTGAGCTAATGAATGGACGATGCAACAGAAACCTGCACCTTTAGATCCCACATTCACTTAGTTCCGACATAGAAGGGTTGTTTGACTACGTCTACATTGATCTATGTGAAGGTCCCTGATCTTGCTACTTCTACATTTTGTTCTTCTTGTGGACGGGAGACAAATCCAACTAAACGAGATTTATCTTCCTCCAAAGCGGAAGAGAGAATAGGGGAGAATACCTCATATTTCTATGAGCTTCAGTGAGCGACAATAATCCAGACGTAATTCTTGAAGATACTTACTTCTGTGACGACTGTTTGGGTAACAAATTCCTCCCAGAATGCGACTGCAAGCAAATATAGAACGTCAACGAATGCGCAGTGCCAACCAAATCTATTTCCGATGCACAACAACGTAGAAAAGAAAGCTGAAAATCAAAAAACTTTCCAAAGACAAACAAGTCAGATGTTTTTTTTTTTTTTTTTCATCATATTCACGTCATTTTTTCATACTTTATTGACTAAATAAAAAATAATAATAAAAATACTGTATTCTTTTCAAATAATTGGAATTTCATCGTCTCCTCTTCGCAACATTTACAATTACATCAAAATAACAAGAAATTCAAATAAAAAAAAAAAAAACCAAAAAACAAAAACAATATGAAATTTAAACAAAAACAAAAAAAGGTGAGAGTTCATCATACAAACAAATTCAACTTTCAACTTGTCAGGACTATTTCAAATCAAAAGACCGAAAAATAAAAATCAAAATTAATTTGTTCGAGCTTCAATGTAATTGCAGTGTCTCTGATTTTTTTTTTTTTTTTTTAGTATTCTTATACACATTTTGTTCTTTAGAATTTTTCTTGTTTTGAATATTTTCTTTTCATTTTCTGTCCACTCAATGTGAGCGAAATAACATCATCTTCCGTGTTTTTTTTTTTTTAGTTTTAGTTTTTTTTCATAAAGCTACTCTTAGTTGATAGTTAACTAATAGATATCTTTATATTTAAATGTAGTACATATTATTAATTATTAATTGTGCATTTTGTGTTTTTTTTTACATGTTGAATATCTTCTGCAGATTTGATTTGAATTTATGAATAAATAAACTGATACGTTGCGTGTTAGTTGAATAACAAAGCTATTTACTTCTTCAAATGTGTGTGGTTGTTTGGTGTTGAGGGCAACTGATGACGGTGATCATCTGGTTTGCGTCTCTCTCCTTTCACAGATCACAATCGACGTGATTCATTGCGCAGAAAATTGGTATAAAAAGAATGCACATTTAATCGTCTTCTTCCATTGAATTGTTGTATCTGCAGTAGATGTGGTGAAAGTGATTTTCATCATGTCTGTCGATCTCTTTTATACCATCACCACATCAATGAATTTTTGCCAATATTGAGAATTTCGTTTTGTTCATTTATTGAGGTTCGGTTCCAGAGAACCTCTTGTGTGTGTCTCTCCCCATCAATGAATATATGGTTTTATATTTTATGCATGCATATTTTTGTTTGCAAAGAAATAATTAATTAAATAAAACTACATATACAATCTGGTAAATCTCAGTCTTGTCGAAAGCAATTTTGCAGCAAAAAAATGTTTGTTACGAGTTTTATTTTTTTGTTGAAATTGCTTTGCATTTTGTTTCATATACAAAATGTTCTCTTCAGCTTTCAAGTGTTTGGGTTCTCTGTGGATGTGTTTGGAGGTTAGTTTTGCAAAGAAAAATCATCATTTTTTGTTTCATTAATTTTGGCATATACATATTGATTAAACAAAGCTGCAGGATCTGTTGATTGTGGTGTTTCTCTTCTGTCGTTGGGCAGAGATATGTCTTTTTGCTTGCCTTAAGATTACTATCATGCATTTCATTTTTCTTTTTGTTGTATCGATTTCATTTATCATAAGGAGTGTATTTTAAAATTATGTTCTCATTCTTTGGAACTTATTGTATTATTTCTTCACAAAACATCATTTGTCTCTTGTGTTTTGTTGGCTTAAAAATTATGGACTGGTTTGCTTAGTTTTCGCTTAAGCTGAGAACATAATCATAATACAGTTAATCTTTTTGTGGATTTTGTTTTTAGTTTACTTGATGTAAGTTTATGTAGGTATTGAGCCCTTAACTCATGGATCAACTCGATTCGATGAGAGGAACTACTTGTGTAGAGTTTACTGTGTCCCCCTCTGATCTTAGTTCTAATACATATCCTGCGGGCATCGTTGAAGAATATTTTTGCCATAAATAAACAAAAAAATAATCCTCTTTGATTTAGTAGACATAGATTGTCTTCAATTGTGGTTTCAACTCTGGTGGTATTGCTGGTGCTGGTTCTTGCGGTTTTTTCGCAACCAAACGCTTGAATCTACCGCTGAATTGTTTACGGAATCCCTTGAAACCATGCTTATCGTTGCCTGTTACTAATGCATCCTGTAAATAAAAAAAAAAACACACACATATTTAGTAAGTTGCTTCATACATATTGATTTAATGAGATTTTAATGAATGATGAGTGTTTAAATTGATTATCACACGAGTGAATACCTAGAATGTGATATCATCATATTTTAAGGTCGAGAGGGTTCCACCATTTCTAGAATTCCATTCTTAAACTGTTCGATAGTCGTAAAAGATTGCAAGATCGTGTGTGTGTGTAATCTTTGTGTATTCAAACACGTATCGAAGAAAGAGAAAATCAAACCAATCGTACTAGTTTCTCGCATTTTGGAGCCCGTGTCTTTTCCCCCGCCTCCTGCTACTGCCTTCGCTAGACCATCAACCTCAATGTCAATTAAACTGCTCATTTACAGTCTAAAACTTTACAATCTCTAAAACGGCAAAAAAAATCATGCGCCAACTTCGTGTTGCCAACTCAAAAGAGAGAAAGAGAATCCAACACTCATACACAGCCGCTTGCCACGGTTGGTAGTATTATTATATCGCATCTGATGGAAGTGAACCAACAGCAAAACCGCGAAACAAACCGCGCGATAAAGTAACGAAACAAAACGACGAATGAACTTCCAAAGATATGACGAACAGAGACAGAGAGAGAGAGAGGGGCAGATATAGTGAGAGAGAAAACGAGAAAACAGAAGAAAAAGAAAATATCCGGGCTGAAGCTTAAAAAAAAAACCCCCCAACACGACACGATCACCACCATCATACCATCAACGACCCATTTCAAAAACGTTATTGTATGCAGTTTGGGATCATCATCATTGCCTTGTTAATGATCAACGTCATCATCATCAGCTGCTGTCTATCAGTGTGTCTGTGTTAAGGGGCAGCTTAAAATACGATCGTGCCAACTATGGCAACTGGAAAACAGAAATGTTACCAAGCGTGACTCTCTCGCGCATAATCGATGTTTCAACGGAAAAACTCGATGCCTCGTCTCACTCTGCTCCCGTTTGTCGACGTCGTCGTCGTCGTATCGCCTGGGTTTATACAATGACATAAACGTACGTAAGTATTCTCACTAATCATCTTCTCCAGAAGGGAAGTTTATATTATTGACTCTGTTTGATAAGGCATGTGTCGGGGCAACAAACACACAAGCAAACTCAGTTGTGGCCTAGTAATCCCAAACCTTGTATGTTTTTTGTTTTTGTTTTTGCTTGGCTTTGCTTTGCTTGGCTTTACTTTGCCTGCACGCGGCAGAGATATTGATGTCGTGCATGTGTGTCTGCGGTTTGGCTGAGTATCTGTCATATAACTTTCAATGAAATTCACCTCTTGACTCTATTGCAAAAAAAAAAAGAGTATAAAACAAAGCCGACAAAATAAAAACAAAACAAAAAAAGCCAAACAAACTCGTAACCAACAACCGTCTTGAGTAGAATAGATGGATTTCAATTAGCCTCGTGTTACTTTTGATTCGAACTCAAACTCGAACACAGATACAGGGCCTCATCTTGCTTATTTCTTTTTTTTTTTGTTCGAGTGAAAACTAAAATGAATTGTATCTGTGCATAACTTTCATTTGACGAGGAGATGAATTTCAATTGTTAATTAACGAAGTAGATTTCCATTCGTCAATCAAACAAACACACCCAACCAGAGATGGTCGATTTTTTTTTAATGGGTTTAGAATGTTCGGAATGCAATCAACTGTCACTAATTGTCTCGATAGATACAATCAAAAAAATTCGTTTTATATAATGTCATCAAGGAATTGTGTAAGAATAAACGACAGTGAATGTTGCAATTCAAAGGTACCTACACCCCAGCCAATCTGACAGACAATAGAACACAGCCATGCACAGTCGAGTGTGTTTATTTTTATATTCAAAAGGTGATCTTGACTGGCGGGATGGTTATTTCTGGCTTTCAGTTTGTTTAGCTTTCAAACAGATCGTGGATGAAGCAAAAAAAAAATGCTTTTTTTTTGTTTGTTTCATGATCGAAATACACAACGAGATCGAGCGACGGCGACTCGACGACCGAGGGAGCAACACGTTGAATATTCAAAATGAAACAGAAAGAGAGATAACATGTCTTGTATCTATATCTGGCTGTGGCTTTAAGTTCCTCAACATTATCTTGTGCAATCATACAATTTCGGTTTTGCTTGGATTTCATAAGTTTTCACACATGTGGGTACATATTTAAATCATAAATATCATGACTTGATCTTTGTTTTGTAGTCTTTTCACGGACTTTGCCATCTGTTTTTTTTTTTTTAAATCCACCCTGTTCGGAGCAAGCAATAGCGGTGTAGAAGTTTGATTTATTCTTTTTTTTTGTTCCTAGTTCCCCACTCGTTTGACGTTAGAAGGTTATATCAACTTTGAGTGCTACGTCAGCTAACATCTCTGGCAGAACAACTGTTTAAATACATATCTGGTTTCCTATTAAGTTACAGATCCAGTTTGCAAATGCAAGCAAAATATACACGACTGCAATAATCACAAATGGAGTTGGATAATAACTCATTTTTGGCTGAAATCAAAATGGCAGCGCTATTTTATTGCCACACTATCGAAAATTCAAAATGAAACGAAATTTCAGTTCAGACTGTACTCGTGTCAATGATGGTTCATCTGTCAAGAGAAGGATCGTTGGCACATAGCAAAAACTAAAAATCTACCTGCCACCGAAGCCACTGAACTCATGGGTTCTCCTCATCGTGCAGAAGGACATTTGCAAATCTCAAGTGAGGGGAAATAAAAACACAAAACTGTCTGGAGAAGAACACACACGCACGCATGCAGCGCAAAAGCAGGGAGAATCCACAAAGTGTTTTTTGCTTGATTTCCTAGTACAAAGGTTTTCTAAGAATGACGACATCCTCGACTCTCGGCGTTTTCTGTGTTCAGTGTTTCACCATGAATCGATCAATGAACTTGTTAAATGCCCCCTTTTTTTGTACTGTCTCTCACTGAAATCGCTTGAACGTAGAGTTCCTTTGCCTTTGCTACCAGCCCAGACTCGGGCTATACAAAAGTACACGTTACTTTTTGTGTAACGTTCTTTCTTTTTTTTTCCTGTTCTGTGTATCGAACAGCTGGTGAAGATAGGTGTACAACAAAAAGAAGGCCGAAGTGATTATATAGACAGACTGGTTGTTGGTTCTTTTTTCGCGTTCAAAAACCTTCCTTACCATCCTCCCTCCGCACCACTTGTGCTGTATTCTAACAACGAGTTGGATTTCAGGAAAAAAAAAATAAATAAAACTCGAATAAAGGGGGAGAATGCGAGACATAAGAGAAAGAGAACCAAGAAATGAGCACGCTGCCTGGCCTGTTAGGTGCAGTAACCTATCTGTCTCATGATCTTTTATCCTGCAGCTGTGCTGCTGCTATTGCCCTGCTCCTGCAGTTTTTGGTTTTTGTTGCAATTCGTTCTGCCCACTGCACACTGCACTGTTGTGCAATTATGTGTGTGCAGATGTTGAACGACCTAGGGCAACGCTGGCCAATGCTACTTTAATTGATTATTCTCTCTTTTGTCTGTCTTCAGCTTTACAAATGTCCGGGTGCAAGGAGGTTCTTTGAAATTTGATCTGGTTGCTATGCATTTTGAGAAAGAATCTTTGCACACTCCTCAGTTCCCATTTGTCGCTCATGGCACATTGAAAATTCGTTACCGATCATCGAATGTCTTGTCTTTGGATTCAAAATGAAGTCTGCTCTTGCGATGTGCATCCATATCGATTTTTGTTTGTCGCGTCGGAAAGACAGAGAAGAACACATAACAAACACATAGATGCTAAAAACGACTTCAAATACAATGGGGGAGTTTGTTTTGGAAAAATCAACCGACTGCAACTGTACTTGAAATACAATTTCATAGCGTCTCCTTCCTTCCCTCTCTGACAGCTAACCATCATGGGCCCCAGAAACTCACTCAAATGAAATAGATGATGGATGTGAAATGATATAAATTGTGTAATAAGTTTAAAAAATGGTACTTACAAAATGATTATTGCAATTATAGATGTTCGGTGTAGGCGCCTTCGGTGGGAATACCCAACCATTCGATGGTGGATTCTGTCTGACTATTGTCACTGTTGTACCATTACAATTTCCATTTGAGTTTACCGCAGATTGTTGATTATTTAAATTGGCATTATTTTGATTGTGATTCGCCTCAAAACTGGTTGTCGATGATGATGTTGTAAAGATCTGTTGATTTTGACTGCTGCTGTTACTGCATTGACTGCTCGTACTATTACGATGCTGATGTGTGGGAGATGTTGCAAATGTTGTCGTTTGAGCCTCAATATTTGTTGCCGGACTGGCTGAGGATGTCTCTTCACGTTTGCGTAATTTGCTGCGAACAAGACGCATTGTCATTAGAGTTCCTGTACTTCCGACCATTTTGTTTTTGGAATTTTTGTTTTGTTTTGTTTAAATAATTTAAATAACTTAAGATTTAAGAGAGAATGTTTTTTGTTTTATTTTATTTTTTCTAAGTTCTTGTGTAGTTTTGGTTTTTCTTCAACGAAAAACTATATATCACAGTTCAGTTCAGTACGCGAGTGTGAAAAATATCTTTTGATTGTGAAAACACAGAGATATTCAACTTTGAGAAATGTTCGTTGTTTCAAACAAATGCGAAACAAGATTATTCCTTTTTTTTTTATGTATTTTGTTTGAATCACACTAAATGAAAGCCCACAAACTATATCTGACTAGAATATCGATTATTTCTTTTTGTTTAGCTGCCGCTGGTGCTGTGCCGCTGGGTGTTGTTGGGGTTTGTTTAAAAGTTGTTGAGTGGCTATTTGAAATAGTATTCACGCCTGGTTGCATACGAATTGTCAACTGTATGCCACTAGGTAGTACATTTGATTAATAAGTTTTGTTCGCCCTATTTTGAATGTTAAACTGTTTCACTTTGTTTCAGATGTGGGCCGCTGTCATTTGAATTTGGTTGCAGGGGGTTAGGTAGTAGTTGTGTGGAGAGGATATGATATTGTATCGAATTTATCAAAATAACAACACACTTGTCAACCGAACAAGATATTCCTTCAAAAACAATGTGATATACAAATTTCACTTGTACCGAAAAGTGCTTGTGATTCACACACTTTGAGATACAGAAACGAAAG
The DNA here is from genome assembly GCA_964034865.1 of Eristalis intricaria. Lineage (NCBI taxonomy): Eukaryota > Metazoa > Arthropoda > Insecta > Diptera > Syrphidae > Eristalis > Eristalis intricaria. The sequence goes on along the minus strand of OZ035873.1, from coordinate 107,962,960 downwards.
AAGAAACACAAATTTTTATTTGAAAAAGTTTCTCTGGCCTCTCTGGTGCCAACCGCGCTTCTCGGTTCAACTAGAGAATCTGAGAGTTGCCCGATGTTGTGTGAAGCATTTATATATGCGAGCGAATCGATTTGGTTGTTGGTGGGTTTTTGCCTTTGCTTGCTTGCATGGCCTGTCTGCTTCGCTTGCCTGCCTGCCTGCCTGCCTGTTTGGTCGGTTCGGTTCGGTTGGTTGGGGATTCGTTTGTGTGTGTGTGACGTCATAAAAATGAATAACCAAACATATGGTTCCGTTAGTGTGCAAGTTTTTGGAAATTGTGTGTAAACGCGCAGGCTTGGGTGAATTTCAGTGAGAAAACTCACAAACACAAGTTTGGAAAACTATTCGACTGTAGATCTGTGTGACACAGTATCTATTGAAGGAAGTGCGCCAGTAATTGTTGTTTTTTTTTTTTTTGTCGTCGTTATCAGACTGCCGGCTAAGTGTTGGTGGAGAGTTCTACACTGCACACTGAGAGTGTGTGGCTCGTTTTTCTTTCCTAGATAAATGCTCCCCTCGCGTCGAGTGAGGTTTAGATCTAGACTCAGATACACTGCGACGACGATACGGTGGGAATTGTCATTTTGAAAACGTCATCGAGTCACAAGAAAAAAGATACGACTTGTGTTTGCATTGGACTGTTATTATACGGATACTCCACTCGTGTGGCTTTGTTTTGGTTTTGCTATGACTTGCCTTCTTCTTCTTTCTGATTGCCGTCGCCGTCGCCGTCGTTGGCGTTGTATCACACGAATGTATGTAAATATCAAACGACTACAACGACTACTCATCATCATTGAAATAAAAATGGTTTGTGGCAAATGGGCATGCGAGCAGCATTTCCCTGGCATATTGTGAATTTTCTATTAGCCTTTGCCTGGCTACTTGGGCTGCATGCAAGTATCTGCAGAAAAGAAACTGGAATTGTGACTAGACGACAAGCAGGGTCCACTTATTGAGTGTGCACGCGTACAGAAAATGTTCATATGTGTGCATCAGTCTGTGCATTGAACGAATTAGAACGGCAGTGGAGTTTGTTCTTATAATTCCTTTGTCTCTGACCGTATCTTTTGTATCTCAGGGTTAAGAGAGGTTTTATTTTTCCTCTGGTTCTTCGCAGCAGTTGCTGTCGGCTAGTTTGCTGTTGAAGTTGGTTCGCGAGTTTTTATTTTGCACAAATCTATGCAAATATTGAATTAAGACTTAACTTCAAATCTCACAGAAGCCAATCGAGTACACAATATTTTCTCGCAAATCTATCATAACCTCCGACAGTGGGCGTGTATTGCTTTGTGTCGTGCATTACTCAGAAGGAGGCAACCAGTTTGTCTAGAGATTGGTATTACTCGGGAGGTTAATCCGGATTCGCCTGCCATTTGTTTATCAACAGATTTGAATTTTTGGGGATTTTGCAGAACGGGGCTTAATTATCACATTAATGTGCTGTGCATTCGAATGAGTCCGCTTTTGATTTCTGGGGAATTCAAAAAGTGCTAATACATGTGGCGTTGTTATCAGAAGCGATTTCATTGTCATGGCGGCGCGGCGTGGTGTTGAATCATCGGTCTTGCGACTAGAGGGATTCCAACGAGAGGAATTAACACATGGGCACGGCTATGCCATTGAAGATCACAGCAGCTGATGATGGCAGGTAGACGGAGCCGACAAGCAACAGCTGTCCAAAGATGAAAGGTGGATGTGCACACTCCTATTGAGAGGATCACATCTGTCCGGCAGAGATTCAGAAAGCAGATGATGAGCACTTCGACAGAAGACCATACGCGATGAATAAATAACCACCCAGTCACCAGTGGCACACGATGTTGACAAGTGACTCCAGTGGGATCAATTCAATCGTCAAAACAACTTTAAGATAGTCGATGGTTTTGATTGCTTGAGTTATGAATCATTTTGGGAGTTTTGAACGTCAACGATGTGGGCGCTTACAAGGCGCTTCACAAAGAAGCACATGTACGCGCGTGATTGCAAAAGAAGCAGAGAAGTTCTTAGAATCGACATGATTTCTTTGGCGGAATTTCTAGACTCCATGTGAAAGTATACAGCTTGTGAAAGTGAACAACAGGAAGTGGTGGCTTGCATTGCAATAGAGTTGGTTCATGGAGCACACAAGCAATTGCTTAGAACAAAATGTTTTCTTTTTAGTGTGGAGAGAGATGATCTAGATTTTCCTTCGGGCATACTTGTGAAGGGCTGGAGAGTGATGGCGGGACTGGGAGCTTGGAACAGAGGCGTGATCATGGCGTTCATGAGTCTCGGATAAAGGAAAGGGAAGAGTGCATAAAAATTCAAAGACAGTCTTGATAATGTGTTATGTGACTAAAGACGTACTTAGATTGAGTTTGTCTTTAAGTCAACTGACGGACGACTTTCAACGCCTCAGGTGGCTAGGCCATGTAGAGCGCATGGATAACTTTGCTCCAGCCCAAAGGATCTTCGACATCCGAACCAATGCAATAGAGGACGCCCGCACTTAATGTGGCGCATCCAGGTGGAGAAGGACCTCAACCAACTTGGCGTGCGAAATTGGAGGCAGCTGGCTAAGGATGGAGCCAGCTGGAGAGGCTTGTTGATCGACGCCGGTCGCCACTATAAGTTGAAGACTAAGGAGACCAGAAGGATTCAACGGATGCATCGAAATTATTCATTGTAGGCAACCACGCCGCTCACTTTCGTTAACTTTTGCTTGCTTAAGTGGGTACTTATGCCAGTCACGTAAATGACAGTTGAAATTTGCACAGGAAGTAATAGAGGACACTTTGAAAATTGCTTTACTCTTTGATTTTGACAGAAATCCTTGAGGCTGGTCCTCAACTGTCTTCAGATGGGAGTGGGACTGTTTCCATCAGACGGGCTTGTCAACAAGATCATCGCTGCAGATGGAGGCAATAGTGAATGAGGGCGGAACGGAGATGCAAATGAGATTCTTTAAATTAGAGACATGTTTGTGGTTTGAGGACATTCTGACAAGGACGCTGGTTGGGGTTTTGCAGCAGAGTTTGAACGAGACATCCTCCAACTCTCAGAAGATGTTGGAGGGCTTGGTCTTGTGAATTCGTGGACCATGGCTTGGTACCGGGACACCCTGGAATTCAAGGTAATGAAAAGCCAGACAGTCTCCTGAGGAAGGGAAATCGCGAACCCCACCGCTCAGCTCCGACGCCTTGGACGGAGCTAGAACAGAGCTGGCTTAGCCTAAATACTGCAGCTAAAGGAAGGACCTTATGGCCGATGGTGAGCAAGAAGAGATCAACATCATTGATCGGCTTTAGTCACAATTATGTGATCAAGCTAATGTGTCCTAGGTACACTTGCAAAACGAATGAACACACCGCACAACGATTTTCGAAGAAGCTGCAGAGATGAGGAAGAAACGGTATCTATCCAGGCTCTGCCTAGTCCTAGCAAGACAAAGAAGGAGTGCTCTAAAAAAGCACTTCTTCTGAGAGTTGGAGGGCGTGAGCCTTGTTAAATTGAAAAAACCTCACACATGGAATGTGACGGGCTTTAGAACTAAAGTAGGTCTCATGTTGTACACTCCCTAGCATGGGCAGAATGGACACAACATGTTGGTCTTAGGGAGCTGCTGTCAGAAGGCCGTCACGGCATCCAATTACGTTGATGGACAAGCTTGAGCCAAAGCAAGTGTACGGACTAAGGAGCCCTGCACTCGTGTACGAAGATGGCATGGTCCTTCTCTCTGATTCAATCCAGAGGATGCAGTCGATGATTAAGAGAGAAAGAGAGAATGGCGTCGTGTGAGCGTGGACAATGAAATGTACTGTCATAACAGCAATCGATAAAATATGAAAGATCAGACTTGAGTTGATCACTCTTAACTTTAGATGTGACCAAATCCTTACAAGCAATCTCAGTGAATTCAATGGGAGAGACGACGTACAGTACACTCCCCTTAGTCGAGTTTAACCTTAAGATGATGCTTCTGCGTGAAAAATTGCAATGTGTGTAAATTATGGCGAGTTAGAGAGAAGTTTGACTTAGAGAAAGTTCGACTCAGGAAGAGTAGACTGTATTTTAATTTCATAGCGCTTCGCCTCATCAACTCTGACATTCGAAGATGATAGCCGCTTGGGACGAAGTTGAAAAATAAAACAAATCCTGGCACCCAACAACGTACCCAGTTAACTCGGTTTCAGCAGTGTCGTTTTATTATTCACGTTTTAAAGCCTCTTTCTTTGAGTTGTTGACACCCAACATTGGTGTGAGTTTAAAGCCGGGTTTTCCAAATATGCAAAGACACGAAACCTTCTATTCACAGAAGGGTTCCACGAGTTTTCAACCGGAAACGCGACCAAATTGCAGCTGATTTTGGAGAATGACGGTGCATTCGAGTGGCACATTGTTTACCTAAGTCTGAAGGGGAGAATGTATACATTCTAACGACTCGGGAACATTTTTACATAATGCAACGCGACCTAATGGATGCATTTGTTATGGCTTCCCTGCTCCTCAGTCGAATTCTTTTCAGCGATGGGCTACGTGCTGTGTACAACTTTAGCCCTCTTTATTGTTAGTTTCCCATTTTTTTTTATTGAATCTTAAACGGAAATGGGTTTCGTCAACAAAACGAGGGAAGTTTTACTGGAGATTCGTGACTTCGTGAGCAAACGAGAATTAAAGTTTGTGAGACAAATCTTCCGAAAAAGTAAAAATGACTCGTATCGTGGAAAAAAAAAATTCCAAAGGATGTCAAGCTAACAATACTTTCGCAAGAACTTGTAATCGGAAGCGATTGGCAGTATAATCGGAATTCCTGATCATCAACTGAGTATGACGCTTGAGATGGACATTCTCATCAAATTATTGGAAATTCCCCGATCTTCAGAAATGCACTCACGTCGGTGTGTTACCATGATGCTTTTGGAGCTGCGGAGCTAAAATTAGAATAACGTCTGCTTCTTGTTGCGACTGGGAAATACTTTCATTCTGAAATACTCTCTCTGTTCGCGAGGAATCCTTTGAAATCGAATCAACACCTGAACTTATTCAAGAAACAGTAACTTAACTGGCGAAATGAACGCTTGTCTCAGAACGAGTTTGCAGCCTTTGATCGCTCTCTGATTCCGAAGAAGACGGACGAAAGGAAAGATTGAAGAAATGCCCTCGTCCCCCCCTGTGCCCGCCCCGGGGAGGGACAAGGGATCAGAAGTGTGCAAGTGGCAACAGAATGGGGGGAAAAAACCTCAGCAAAAACATTATATTTAGAATAATTTCTTATAAATAACTTTTACAGCGACGAGGATCGCCGCTCGGTGGAATGCACACTGTCGCAGCCAATGAAATGCGTCAGTAGGTGAGCCAACACAGTGAATGTGAAGAAAAAAACAAAACACAAAAACCCAACCAAAACGAGTTTAACTCATGCTCATCGCATGGCGATCTTGTGCTGGTGGGCTTTCAAATGGCGAAATGATGAACTTTTCGGAATTTCAACTCAAAGCAGATACTTGTTAAGTTGATTCAATCCTTAACCTCAATTCTGATCATTCTGATCAACAAGGAACAACAATCGGATATAGATGTCTTCTCAGAGGCTGGCAGTGTGCATATCTTGGACGTCATCAGATATGGATGGATGTACGTTTCAAATCAAAACAGTTGAAGTTGAACTACCCGATGACCTCTCGCACGGCTCAATTTTCAGTCTGAAGGCCTCTCACTGGCACCAGTCCTCCCTCCAGACTGACGTCTGTACAGTAAACCAAAAACGTGGGCCGATTCATGTTTCAAAACAGAAATTGCTGACAAGTGAAGAGGTATTACACACGAGGATGTGTCCGCGATTGAATTTCCACCAAACAAACGAATTCGTTTTTTTTTGTCCACTTTGTGACATTTCATTCCTCATTTTTGCAGTCTATAAATAGACCCGAGAGCTTGAACCAGTATCTGGGCGGGTTCTTGTGAAACTTGAACGGCGCACTTGAGAATTTCCCATCGGTTACAGGTTAGATTACGATTAATTGCAGGCAATTGCCGGTGTTCGGGGGGAAATCTTATCGTGCTGTAGTTTTACAAGCCAGATACGATTGGAAGTAGCAATCAAAGGGAATTGTTTTAAACGCGTGGCCAATGCATGCACAGTTTTGAAGATTGCCGATGCATTTTGGAATGACTCCATCCTAGATGCGCCAAGCAATCTCTTCAAACATCCAATCCCCTTCTCTCTCTTGAGTGGAATTGCGAGTAAAGAGAGAGAGAGAGACTTGAGTCATATGTGACAATTGAACTAATCTCAACTACCTGCCATCGATGGATAAGTCCTTTGTTCCACGTGCGTACCTACGAACCACAAAAGATTTCAATTACATCTCAAAGATGTCTGCCACTCTTGGAATAACCCGCACACAAAAGGGACGTAATGAGCAGTGACGACACGGGTTCGATTCATTAAAGAAACCCAAGCGAATGAGGAAATAGTGAAAAATAAACGTGTATAAACCCACCTCCCTTTCTCGAGTTTGGAAGGACATTGCATTAGCGGTAAGAGGCTTATAAAATAGAAAATAATGACACGAGTGGAAGCGATGGCAGCGATGCAAGCGCGCTCATTCATTGTTCCATAATCTGTGACGGAGTGGCGACGTTTTGAAATTATTTTCGTCAAACTGGCACACTCTGCCGTGACAGATAAACTGCCGTCAGGGCCATCGCCGATTTGCGTGCATGTAAATTTCTATTGTTTGCTGCTGTGACCTGGTTCATTTCATGGTCCTTCGTGAAAGGCTTTCACAATTCTTCACACCTTGCCAGATCCTGGAAGCGACCCAAGAAATGCAAATGCGAACGTTGCGATCTTTCGTTGATGTCCGAGTCGAATCAGTTGGAATGGAAATGGAAAACCGCTTCAAATGTGTATGTTCTGTCACGCTCAGTGCACTCCCAAATTGCTTGCCAAACCCTCTGTTGAATTCCAAGAGGCTTTCTTTTTCCAAGAATCCAAGCTGCTATCAGACAAGAACAACATTGATGTGCTGCCAATGACTCACTTGCTGATATTAGAACCGTATCAGTTGGGTTGTCTGAAGGGAAACGAGGGAAGTGATAGTCAACTTTACAGAAAGTAGCAAGACCACAGACAAGTCCACTGTGAGTGTGAAAGGGCTAGTTTCGTTTGTTCAACTGGAGCAATAGAACGGGGAAAGCCCTTCTTCAGTCCGAGGGAGTTCCGATACACGATCGGAGGTTCCTTTTTTCGAACTGGAACGAGCGTGGGAATAGAACTGTGACAAGTTAATGATTGCGTCGCACATCTCCGGACTTAAGGATACTGACTCAATGTCAATGTCCGGCTGCGTGACATCGCATACAGAAGAAGCAGAATTCCACATTCTGAACCTGACAGAAAAAAACCTTTAAGGAGACATACTTGAGGAAGCAGTTGAAGAAGTCGCCCAACCTTAATGAACGTAAGTAAACATAAGCACAGAATTCACAGAAATGACATCCTGTGACCATAATAACCAACTCATTGAGTTTTATAACATTTCGTTAAGTTTTTATATGTTTCGTTAAGTTTCGTGAAATTTTATAAAGTTTCGTAAGGATTTGTTGAATTTTGTAATGTTTCGTGGAGACGCGCTGTGTTTCGGTGAATTTCGTTAAGTTTCGATAAGTTTTGTAACGTTTTATAAGATTTGTTAAGTTTAGTCAGCGTTTGTTTACTAAAGTACAGAATTCAAAGAAATTTCCTGTGATCATAATAACCAACTCATTGCGATTCATAACATTTCGTTAAGTTTTGGTATGTTTCGTAAAGTTTCGTTAAATTTCATAAAGTTTCGTGAAGTTTTGTTGAATTTTATAATGTTTCGTTGAGTTGCGCTATGTTTCATTGAGTTGTGGTATGTTTCGTTGAGTTTCGTTAAATTGAATAAAGTTTCGTTAAGCTTAATAAAGTTTCGTTAAGTTTTGTTGAATTTTATAATGTTTCGTTGAGTTGCGCTATGTTTCATTGAGTTTTTGCATGTTTCGTTAAGTTTCGTTAAATTTCATAAAGTTTCGTTAAGCTTTGTTGAATTTTCTAATGTTTCTTCGAGCTCGTTGAGCTTCGTTTCGGTGTATTTCCTTAAGTAGCGTAAAGTTTTGTAACGTTTTGATAAGTTGTGAAAAGTTTCGTTAAGTTTAGTCAGTGTTTGTTTACTAAAGTGGAAACGAAATCAATCGCGATCTAAGTGGCAGTTGACTGAAGCCAATTATTGTCGGGTCTGGACAATAAATGCCAGTAAGGATTACAACTGACTGTCCGTCTTAGGAAAACGAAAGTGTTACACGACTCAAGACTCAGTGCGCTAATGGTCGTCCTTTTACTGTCAAAGAGGGTGTTTACATTAACAGCGGAAACGAACGTCAAATACCCCATCAATTGAAGGGAGATGGATTGGATGCGTCGAAACTGCCAGGAAGGCAAAACTGAAGTGGATTGCCTAGTGGAACGTGTCTATTTCGTTCAAGTTTCGGACCATTGTCAGTGGGGTCGAGAGAAGCTATGCGTGATATGAATGCTTGTGTGTCCGGCCTATGATCAGATTGTGCGCCACTACTCGACGGCATCCCACCTTTTGAATTGCTGCGACTTATAATAAGGGCACGTAGCGTTAAAGTTCGAAGTGGAGGTGGGCCCAGCTTCAGCAACAACCACTAATGTTAAATTGACGGCGAATGTTGCAAGTCATTCTAGACAGAAGACACTTCTTGAGCATTGTCAGTGACTCGAGAGAGGTGGGCCAATGAATGATGTCATAAGGAGTTGACGTGTCTAACCGCTACGCGACGGTGATCGCAGATGTGATCCAGAAAAGTCAAACGCTTCGATGTATAACCGTGATGAAGTGGACCAAAATTAGCCAGCAGGAGTCATTCATATCGAAAGCAAAAGTCATGAATTCGCATGAGAGTCACATTAAAAATGGCACACGTATTTTCCCATGAATTCCTGCCCACTTTCAGTCGCGTCTGAAGGAATGAAGACGCAGATGAGTAAGATCTCTGGAATAGAAATATTCGTGTTCCTTTCGACCAGCATGGCATTAGTCAATTTTGTGAGCAGTCGCTTGTGTGGAAAGTTAGATGATACTCTTTTGAACATGGACATAGCCTTGCCGTCCTAACAACTGCCTGGCTCTAGAGGACTCCTTTAAACGGCTTCGATGCCCAAAGCAACTCCTGGAAATGTCACGAAAGTCCGCAGACAGATGAACGTACGGATAGACACACCATTTCACGAAGATAGTCCACACATGTCGGGCGCTTTTTAGTTCCAACCGAAAACTCGTGGAGTGCAAAAGCTGATTAGTATCCATGCTCGAAAATATTGGGCGAGTTTATTTTTATTGAATGAACCCACACGCCAATTGCGATCAGCTATCTGAAAAGCAAAGTTCGCCAAGATTAAGCCGATCGATTTGGGCTAATCTCGATCGCCAAACTATGGCCACACGTCCCTGATACACTAGCCCACATTTTCTTTTGTTTCCACTCGCAAAATTGCTCGCTGATCAGCCAAGCCGATCGTGTCGCGATATGCGCTGTCCCGTGTGAGTGGCAGAAAAAAACCCAACTGAACGGATTATGGCATATTCTCATTAATTAATCCCTTCAACGGATTAACGGGCATTCCACCGGATTCGATGGGCTACTTGAGAAACCCCAATTATAAACTTACACCCAGAACAGGAAGTCGGTGGTGCGATAATGAAATGTCTTCGCACTTCTAGCAGCCGGATATCAGACATGCACGCTACACGTAAGTGTCATTAGTTAATATTTCTAATGTGTTCACAAGTGTGTCATGTTTTCAATCGTTTTTCCGAAATATGCCCGAGGGCAGGGTGCGACGGCGATTGCGACGCAACCCGAAAATCTATGCGAATTTCGCAAGAAAATTTCACTTATCTTTGTGATAATTGATTTTGAAAACTTCGATGAGTAAGATTTTTCAAGGTGTCTTGACTCTTTGGATCAGCGATGGGGGTTTACTCATGCGCCGCGCATGAGGAAACGAAAGCAGTAGGCACTTGGCGTGAGTGTGCTGTGACTGTGAAAAGTTATCTAATCGTTGCGTCTGTGTTATTATTGATAAAGTGAATAGAATGCTATAAATAAATGAATTTTAATTTAATTAGTTTGCCGTGGAACGGGCGGGTTCCCGAGGGGAATTCATTTCCATTCCATTGTTGCTGACGTGCTGAGGTTGTATCGGCGATGGAATAGATAGCGACAGCAAATTGTGAAATATTATTAATTGATTTTTAATGAATGGACTTATGAGAGGCTTTTCATTGACTATGAACTTTGGACCACTCAACTATTGGGTCGTCAGTTTTTATTTTAGTGGACAAAGAGAATGACGTTCAATGAAACGGAACTAAGACATCAAGAAAGTCTTTGTCCAAATTTAAGTGGCGTCTCGAATTGACTTCATTGAAGTTGGCCTCTTAAGGCCCAAACACAATCCATTAAAGTAAACAATTAATGAAGTAGCCAGGAACACCGTCATACTTCACGGTGCCTATGGACTCCAGCAACAACTGTCATTTACACAAACGTAAAGAGCGAATTCGTCCCACTCAAATAATAAAAGTGAACGAAACTGAACGAAGTTGTAAATACTTTCGCGGTGGAATCTTGTTGCTTAATACAAGTCTCATGACTTCCATTATGAGAGCGATCGTCTTCGCTCTACTCAAATGAGCAAAAGTTAACGAAACTGAACGAAGATTTAAAAATACCTGCAGTGCATTATTAGTGCTTAAGATCAAGTCTCCTTATTTTGATTATGGTTAACGATATAGTTGAACCATAAGTAAGCGAAATTGAATGGAACTTAAGGAAACTGAACGAAGTTGTAAATGTAGCCCCAGTTCATTATTATTGCTTAAATTCAAGTATCATGACTTCCATTACGGTGAGACCATTGTGAGAGCGATACTCAAATTAGCAAAAGTTAACAAAACTGAACGAAGATGCAAATAGAGCAGCAGTGCTTAAATATCTGCAGTGGCAAGATTAGTTCTTAAATTCAAATCTCCTTACTTTAATTATGGTTAACGTTATAGTTCAACCATAAATTAAATGGAACTTAACGAAACTGAACGAAGTTTTAAATACTGTTGCAATGTATTTTTATTGCTTTAATTCCAGTCTCATGACTTCCATTATGGTAAGACCATTATGAGAGCGATCTACTTCGCTCTACTCAAATCAGCAAAAGTTAACAAAACTGAACGAAGATGTAAATATAGCAGAAGTGCATTATTATTGCTTATATTCAAGTCTCCTTACTTCCACTGTGGTTGAGCTATAAGTATGCAAGATTGAATGGAACTTAACGAAACTAAACGAAGTTGTAAATATAGTCACAGTGCATTATTGTTGCTTATGTGCAAGTCTTCTTACTTCCCCTAACGTTAGCCATAAGTAAGCCAAGTGAATTTTAACTTAACGAAACTCAACGATCTGGCTATTATGCACATTTTTGATCCAAAATTTTGTTCAAAATTTGTGTAGCTAATGGCCTTAAAATTGAATCTTCTAAATCTAATCGTGTCCCAAATTTAGTCCATCTATACCTTCAGAGGCACTTTTCTGACAGCTGCATAGGCCTCGAACTGACGTTTCCCAAAGCAGATGCTTGGCGTCATTATTTCGAAGTGGAATCCATCCATACCATCACCCATTACATATGAATTCATAAACAACTCCCAAATCAACGTCTATTGTAAGTAAATCACAAAAAAAGAAACACACTTAATGACGTCCAAGAGAGCCGACACACGACAAGTGGTTTTTTTTTTTCTAATGACGTCTTGCCTGAAAAGCGGTAACTCAGGCATCCGCATGCCTCAGCCCTAAACAATGATCACGATCGGATTCTCTATCACAAATCAGAAACCAGTTTTGACGAGGTAATCCCCAAAGATATAAACACCAGCGATCACGACGAAGCCATGCACTGTGCGATGTCCGACACCGAATCTGAGTCACAAAATTGTACGCTGACGTCGAAAATACCATTCATCTCGGCGCAGAGAGATGTTTTATTCAAATCAATCTAGTTGGAGGCAGTAGGAAGCGGTACGAGGTTCTACGAATTTATCAAGTTGGTCGCCTCGAGCGTGTATGACGGTTTTTTTTTATCGAGTTTCTGACTTGAAATGCCTTTTAACTGTGTGCTTTCAAGAGACAGGGCACTTGTGAACCGATGGGCGCACGTGTGTGTCGACTGACTCTTATCAGTTACATGATGTGGACTTCATGAACGGTGCGATACGGATCTTGTAACTGTAGCTACATTTCCTTAGACATGAATCCATCAGCGGTGCGGTGCTGTCGGGTGGCCTTGAATGGGCGGAGGCGTATGGGGTGCGTAACAGCGGCGGAAGTGGGTTTTCGTCAAACGTGTCAGGCGGCAGAAGTCACCTGATTCCGACGCGAATAGTTTTCATTGAGAACCACGGGGGAAGATACCTTGCTTGAGGTTTCGTTTTTGTTTTTGTTTTAGTAATTCCATATCAAGTGGAATTGTGGAATTCCATTGAGTAAAAGATAACGCGACGGGGCTTGGCAAAGTTTAGGGTTTTCCGTATTTGCCGAGGAATCAACACATGGGCTAATGATAGCAGGCAATAAAGGAAATCAAATATGTGGCGGCAGCGGACGGACTTTGCTCTTTACTGGGAGGTGGAGGTTTAAGTTGTAGAGTTGGAGTGTTCAGGTTCAAGTCTGATCAGTGCCAAGTGACATTTTGACTTTTTTCAACATAAGTTCAGCCATGTGTACATACTTATGTCGTCGCCGTGTCGTAGTGAAATCCACTCCACTCGCGGGAGAACAATGGCAACCCCAAAGCGAGGGGTTGATGTAGAAGTAGAAGATATGAGTAGGTCCCTTCCTCACAGCCGAGACGAGACAACCAACGAACTGACTAGACAAGGGTCCGTTCACCAACGCTCCACTGCGTTCGTTCATGTACCTCCAAGTACACTTATGACAGCCAAGGCAAGAACCACATCACATTTTCGAAAGACCAGATCTCAGTGGCTTAGAATACTTGGCCAGATTATGATGTAGATGGTCTCTCCTATTTCCGATAAAACCTACGCACATACTTAACACCAACTGTCATTAGACGTAGATGCGTAGAGGGCGATTCATGCTGTACTTAAGTGTGAACAAGATAAGAAAAGGGACCGAAACTGTACGAAACTTGACGAAACTTAACGAAGCTTGACGAAACTTAACGAATTTAACGAAACTGAGCGAAGTGGTTCTTATGGTCACTGTGTATCGATTCTGTGTTTTCGTTTGGTTGCTTGAGTTGAGTTAAGTCAACGTATTTACATAGTTACATCCAAAGGAAAAGGGACCGAAACACCGAAACTGTACGAAACTTGACGAAACCTAACGAAACTTAACGAAACTTAACGTAACTTAACGAAACTGACCGAAGTGGTTCTTATCACTATGTATCAATTCTTTGTTTTCGTTCGGTTGATTCAGTTGAGTTAAGTCAACGTATGTAGTTACGTCCATTATGGTCAGACCTTAAGAGTGGAGTGGACGTCGTGGTTTACTGGAATGGTCTTTCGACTGTGGGTCCTTAGGCTTAATTCTTGACATGAGACCTCTTGACACTTCAAACAAAGTGATCCTTATTCGAAATATTTTCAAACTTTCACTCGTTGTTTGTTTGGGCTCAAGCTGCAATGATGATGGACCAAGTTAACTTTATACACGACCAGTCGAAAAAGCAGGGTGAAGTTAATAGAGAACTTTCGTCTGTGCGATCTTTGATACACGATTGGGGGAGACAAGTTATACGGACTGCACAGCGAAATGCCATAACGAATCGATCGCTTGCTTGCAAGACTACGTCCAGCTGAGCAGAAGGACATCTTCCCGTTCCCAAAGGGTCCTTGGGTCCGAGTCAGTGAGATAATAAAACGGAGTACGACCGAGATGAAGTTAGGTTAGGTGAAGTGATGTAGAGAAGCTGTTAGTGCAATCACCAGGACCCTTGGACCATGATTGTCCATTGTGATATCCACAGTGTGATAGTGCTGTTAATTTGATCCCAACAGCAAATGGTGACTGGACCAGAATTGAAAAGCAGATAAATTCGTATTAACTAGACAAAGACATCACCTTAACCTCGGTCCGACTGGATGGCGCAGATGGTTGAGTGCCGGCCCTTGGTTAATGGGGTTCGAATCCCAGCGAAAGGATTCGAAGCCCATTAACCAAGGGCCGGCACTCAACCATCTGCGCCATCCAGTCGGACCGAGGTTAAGGTGATGTCTTCACAAGTGGAGAAGGAGCTCAAACAACTTCGGATGTAGACACATAGCAGGAGGGATAAACTGAAGACAGTCGATTGAAGATTGTCCATTGAGACCCAGGCCTAGCCCAGTCTCTTCCGTGTATTACCTTCAAACCTCAATAGGAGATTGATGAGATTATTTACTCCATTTCACCGATCTGGGGTTTTGACCAGGAGAACGCCTGCAGTCTTTCTAGTCGCTGAATTGGAAGACTCTAAACAAATGATCTTGTCCTAAAACAGTCAGACTCTTAGTTTTAACATAAGCAAATACAGCATCAACCGAACAATTTTCTTGACAAGATCGGTAGCATTTATTTTCTTAGGGTTCCGTACCGGGATGGTACTAAGTGCCGTTTATACATATTTTTTAAACCGAAATAAACCGAGATAGTGCTCCTGGACTAGTGATAGTCCTCCTAGGTCATGATGGACTAGTGATAGTGCGCCAAGGTCATGATGTTCTAGTGACTCAGATCCACATTGAATGAGATACGTCTTGTCGTCCAACATCCGACATCTCGAGCTTGATCAATTGCAGAGGGATATCGTCTCGTCCTAACAAACAAACAAACTTCATCGGCAAACATTTGGATTTTTGCTCTCAAGTCGTGTGCCCGGGAGACAGTTGAGATAGGAAAAGACGCACAAACAGATGTGCTGATAGGGCAGAAATGCAAACATGAACAGCAAACGTCAAGATGAACAAACACAAACGGTAAGGTCTCTTTAGACTGATTTTGACAAATGTGTCTGCTGACTGGAAGTTTGTTAACTGATGGCCTACTGTTGTGAGCAGGTGAATGTGGTTTGTTGGAATATTGCAGACGCAGCATCGTTCTTGTAGCCACTTTCTTTAATGTCGTCCAGCTGTCAAAATGACAGATTGATCTCTCGACAAGCAAACGAGAACGTCTTCGTCCGTACAAAAAAAATGGTGGAAATCTATTTTAATTGATTAAATGTGAGTTGTGCTTTCAAGAATTTTGTCAGACTTTCAGTAAATTCAGTCAAATATTGCTCGTTAGTTAAATTTTTTGACAGATGAAGTTTCTCTGATTATTTTCAGCAGAAATGAACTATTACCGAGGTTGATGACTTCTACCTCCATTGGCCCTAAACATTTTTGAGAACTATCTTTTCATGACCAAATTGACCAATCAGAGAAAAATTCAGGATTATCTGTCAAAAAGTCACTCATATTCATCGATAGGAATGGGGACAGTCAGCTGTGAAGTCGGTAATACTTCATGTCTGATTTCAGCACACAAACGTCAAAATTTCATCCGAATTTCCTCTGATTTCTGAAGTCTCTCACTGTTTAAACATTCAGTCCAGATTGGCTACAAACGTCAGAAATATTTTTGCAGACGAACAGCCGTCACATCACAAGCTGCCTCCATTCTTGACAGCACACAATAAAGTGAAGTATTTTATTTCAACAGCCGCACTCAAAGTCACATTAGACAATCTTCACATTCACTGAAACAGTCCAATGAATTAATTTCAAACAAAAGTCGTTGCAGTGCGCCTCAATTAAAAGTTCACAAACAAAGAACACTGACGCTGACAGCGAATGTCAGGCAAAAGCAACAAGTCCCATTCATTTCACTTCCTCTATGCACTCTCGGCCGTTTTGTCTCGTTTTGGTTGCATTTCCCCCAGCCCCGCACCCACGCTCTTGACGCACTCACTGTTTGGGTTTCTTGGTTTGGTGTTGACCTAATTCTCGTCCGCGCCGTCGCCATCCATGCAAGTGACTTCGGAGAACAAAACCACTCGAATAGAATGCACAAGAATGCCGGAAAAGTTATCAGTGCCTCTCAGCAACCGTGTGTGAGTTGCACTAAACCATCGACAAAGCAACCACAAACAACAAGACAAAAAATGCAAATGAATGACGAAGGCAAAAAAAAAAAAGAGAGAAAAAAATGAATGACTGTTGAGGAAAACGAAAAAATATACCGTCAAGGATGTTGGATGCTTTTATTTTAATCCGATACTTAAGCGCAGCACAACTTTCAGCTGCCGAGACAGTGGCTGAGACTCTCGCATGCAACTGGTGCAACATGTTAACCTTGCTTTCCGCTTTCAACTTTCAGCTTTCTGTCTGTCGTCTTATGTATTTCCTCAACATAAACGAATTCGAAATGGACAAGGTAGTTTTACGATGCACTCCTTTCCGAGAAGAATAATCATGGGACATGAATAAAAAAAAAAGACACATCCGAGCGCTCGTAAATTGCCCGATGGAAAGTTATTCGAGATGTGCACACACTTCTCACTCGAAGACACACCAAAACTACACAAATGGACACTGTGACAGCAGAGTTCTTTGTTGCAATTCATAGTCTTTTGTCAAAATATTTACCTTTCAATGAACAGAAACACTAGAATCTCCTCCATTGTGAGTGAAAAATCCTTAAAATCCAATTGTATCCTTTCTGCGGGTCGTGATAAATTCAAAAATTTGTATCCGAACAAATCTGATTTACGGTGTTTCGAATTGTGAGAAAAAAAAAATAAATAAATATCTGTATGCAGATAAAAACTCGAGCACACAACACCGTACCGCACAAACAAACAGATCTACGGGTGTCCAACAGCTTTTAACGGTCTTACGGCTGTCGGCGGCAACTGTTCGTTTGCAATAAACCGAAACCTCATAAAAGTTCAAAAATTTATACACTACAGATAGTCGATTTGTTATTTAATTTGTGTTTTTGCTTTCGTCGCGTCGCGTGTGTGTTTCTTTTCTTTTCATTTTATTTTTATTTTTTTCTCTATTTCCAACAAACTCGCGCGCGTTCCGTATCTTTTTCGTTAGAGGTAGGTATGTGCTGTATGTCAAGTAAATGACGGTAGAGAGAATTAGTGGCGGTACCCCGTGTCTAGCAGTGGGCAAGTTAATAGAGCTCTAAGCGTTGTTGGCGCAAAATTTCCTCGTATCTGCATGTGAGGGAGTTTTGTGGTGTCAATCGGTTTTTTTTTTTACTGTTTATCGTTTATCGCACATCCGAACGGGAAATACGTTTCGATTGGTACTTGTATTTCAATGATTTACGAAAACTAATAAATGTCACTTGTCGTAGATATTTTGAAAGTACACCACACCGACCAAACGAACACAGCCCGCGCGAGTCTCTACGAAAGGAAAAGTTCAACCTCAGCCCACTCGGGAGATCAGCTTACAACTGAACTGTTGATCTAATCGTTGGGAAATCGTTTAAATACACTTTTTTTTTCGTTGTCAGATAAATACAACAACAACCTGGAGATGATGAAGAAAAGAAAAAAACCAACACACCTCATGGCTATAAAACGAATCTCTTTGGGTTGAGATGACAGGCATAAGCTGTCACTGTATGCAGTGATCGTCAGTAATAGTTAAAAGGAAATCTGCATATAGTACACATGCCCATGCCAGTGTGTGCTGGTGTATCTAAAAAAAACAGGAAAGTACAAAACAAACTCACCACTAAAATAATAAAAAAAAAAAAATACAAGAAAAAACCCCGAACTCTGATCTCTCAGTGTAAGTTTACACCTGAGATTAGGAACTCCCTGCCCACTTTGACTTCACGAGACTGAAGATCGTAAAATTTTGTGAAACCGGATGTGTCATTCTAACAAGCCGTCACGATATGTGAATGTGCTTCGAAACGGGTCCCTCACTCAGATGAGATGTCTTATGGCATGCACGCCTTAAAGTGCGCCTCAAGGATTTCCTCAAAGCACAAACTCGGCGATGGTTGACTTGAATTTCCATCTTTGGACGGTTTGAGGTTCAAGACGAAGCCCGTCTCAAATGTCCTCAAATGGAAGCTGAATTGTTACGTTGCCATTCGGACTGGTTACTCAATCAGCGGACTGCATCTGGATGGATTTAAATTCAATGCGTTCGCTGTCGTAGTTTGGTTTGTTAATGAATGCGAGCGAGTTTCTACTGGGAAGCGATTTGCATTACATTATCGCACAAAGTCCCCCGACGGCGAGGCAGCGGCGTCGCTGCGCCTTGAAAGCCCCATGGCGTCACATTAACTGGAAGATTGTCTACTCACCGATCATCCAATTGAGAGCTGAGATTTCTTTATCATAAAAAACACGATTGTGTGTCTACAAGTTCGACGCTGGGAGAGATCGGTGATTCAGTATGTAAACAGCTGGAAGTCCGCCCGCCGTCCAACTGGAAGTGAATCACCAAAATTGACTTAGTTCGGGTGAAATTCTGATGTTCTAATGAAACCACCATTTAACAACATTCTTTGAGATCTGGATCTGAGCTGGTTGCTGGAAGGGGGGGGGCTCGCCAAGTGTTTTTTTTTTATCGTACGCAAGTCGTCGATTAGTTCGAGGGATTGACAAACGATGACGTCAGGTAGTGATCACGACCCACGATTCGGATTTTCTGTCGTAGCAAACTCTTCGTCTCACCTTGAAATGAAGAACTTGGGTTGTATCCATAAGGATCTAATGTACCCCCTTGTCTAACCTTTAGTCGCTGTTCACTGTCAGACTGGAGTCCTTCTTCATCTGTGTCTCCCATGTTAGATGATCTCGATTGCGACTGACGTATAGAGGCAATTATGGTTGAGAATCGATACTTAAGCCATTAAGCGAGGCAGGGAAAACTCTGAAATCGCAAAGAAAGAGATTTTGAGAACACCTCTGGAGCGATCGGAGGCCACGCGGTCATGATCCTCATTATCCACACGTTATGTCGTTGCTGGATGGGGTCAATCATCAAAAAACATTAAAATTTGCAATTTAAAGAGAACCAGCTCTTCAAATTCAAACATACAACATCAATATTCCAAACGACTCCCCGGTGTTTAACGAGATGGTTTAGAAACCACTTCTGGCATATAATTAGGTTCCGGGTTCAAGATCGAGGGAAAAGCTGTGAAGCACGTGAGTATAATTGGATCAGCGTTCCTCTGAGCGAATGTATTTTGCTTCGAAATGTGCCTAGGACTTTGGTTAACTGCGAATATATTTCTTCTCAAAATCAAATGCCACTTTAAGATGGGCCTGTCTATCGAACGTCAATATACCACCCGTGGTTTGGGTTCGAGGCTGTGTTTGCAAGTGTAGACCGCCGCAAACGATTTCTATAAACGGCCTTCCGTATTCGACATTGGCCTTTGAGTGACTCTTTTCTGTTGTCATCCACTAAAATCATAAGCTGACACACATGGGATACTCTATCCGCTGCGTCGGATTCCAACAGTATATGTCAAGGCTTACGAGTCGGCAGTTTCACAGCAGATTCTATGGAAGAAGTTCACCTCCGTGTCCTGTGGGATCGGAGAGCATCCTGAATGCTGAGTCTTCTTGTATGACTCGGCCAACGATTCGAGGGTACTGGAGCTGAATTACTGAATTGAAGTCCTTTCAAATTATATCCTCATGTCCTCGAACATCAATCATATCCATTTTTGAATTCATCCTTTTGAAAAAGAGAGTGGCTAAATGCAATTCACCAAAAACTCATCACTGGTCCTCTCAAACTTCAGAGCCGGATTAAGAATGTAGGCTTCCTAAAATATGAAGTGGACAATAGCACCCACAAAGTACATAAGTGTCTCTTGGAATCACAAGCAACGTATTCCACTTTTTCTATTTCTGAGTAATTAAAGAAAACGTTTTTAGAGACGATTCAATTATTCAAATTTGTGGGTCGCCGTGGCGTAGTGAGGAAGTGCGTCTAATCCTACGCAGAGGGTGCCAGGTTCGATACCCGAATTTACCACCTTTCATAGTTCACGGCTCCACCTCGTTCGAGTCACTGACAATGTTCAAAGAGTGTTCCTGTCTAGAAAAAGCTTCTCAACTACGCCGTTCGGAGTCGGCATTAAACTGTAGGTCCCTTCCACTCGTGAACGAACAATAGCACGCACAACACGAGTGGTTGCTGAAAAGCTAGGCCCTGCAATTGTCAAAGCACGCTCCCAAGCCTACGAACTCAAGTGATACAGCTGTGCATTAAAAGAAGGACGCCACAGTCAAGCCACAACCGAAGCCATCGATAAGGTTGTAAATCATACATCATCTTCTGTTTTATTCTCTTTCTGTAATAAATGTTGATACTGTTTAAAGTTTAGTTCTTTTAGTTTTCTCTGGTGAGTGTTAGAAGAATGGGATGGATTTCAAGCGTAGTAGAATGGAAGAAACTAAATACAGTCGCCTCCTCTTAAACGAAACTTTCGGTTATAAGCAACAAGAAATTTATCAAGGTACATCAAAGTTGCCTATATCCGAACATCGTTTATCATATAAACTCGGCTTAGTTGCAACACATTCTTCTGCATTTTTTGTGTTTCAAATACGCGGAGTCGACTGTAGTGTTAAAAAATAAATAGTATGAACAAATAAGAGTTAAAACAAGAGAAAAAAACTAAGAAAATAAAATATGTGTGTGTTTTTAGGGCATTATGACGGGCTCCCTAACATAACTCCTAGGTCACTTGACAGTATTTAAACTTGGAGGTGAACTATTAAATCTTTACTTTATTCCACATCGAACTGATCTCCCAATTACATGTGACCTGTGCAATCTCTAGGAAAGGGAGCATGTACACCATTTCATTGTAAGATGCCCCTTTTTGAAAGAAGCCACCTTGCTGGACTTATATGCCGTTATCAACAATTGTTGAACGGTAGTCATGGGAGGGAAGTTTTATACAACCACACTACAACTGAGAAACATTCTGGATAACTTAAGTCGCTAGTAAATTTATTATATTCTTTAAATTTTATGAGACAAATTGCCAATCCGGTGGAGGACCTTAAGTCAAGCCATAATCGACTTTTTATACTCTTTATGTTATAAAAGGCCAGATCTTTGTTAGGTTTTAATATTTGATTTGTCTTCTCTTGTAGGAAATTCCTTAACAGCGTGTTTCTTGGTTGACAGCTTGACAAATAAAGGACGACAACGAGAACAAGCTTGACAGGCAGGGATCGTGTACTCGCTGGTTAATATCGAGTCGACCGGTGCTGTCAAACTTTCTTGCGCTTCACAATAATATTTATTTAAATTTACTACAATAACTTACATTGTAGTAAGTCAACAAAAAATTATATGAAGTTAATGAAAAGTCATTAAACTAAATTAAAAAACTAACTAACTAGGAGGTGTGTGCTTATCTCCGAGGCTGTCTAATGAAGGAGAATCTAATGAACCCCGAATCGAAAGTCATCACATCCACACTTGAGCTAAGACTATTCGTGTTTCGCAAATTCCTGATCTTAGAAGGAGAAGGATAGAGATCGAGTCTTAAACAATCTTAGCAGGCAGGCAGTGAATGCGCTTGTAGGTGCAAGAATCAGATGGGACCACCGAACAGTCTATAGTATCACTGGTAGCTTCGAATGATCCTCAGGCAAGACTTGGGACGGAAGAAAAAATAGCCTACTTTTTACAGACATCAAACGCTACTTGTCCTACCTTGCTCATCCTTGCTAAGTCATCTGCCTTTAAATCGATCCTGTCCGCTTGTCTGCTGACAGAAAAGAGATTGTGTTTGAAGTAAGATCCTGGGTCGTGTACCATCAATACGAACGGACAAGCAAAATAGAATTTATTATTACTTAACAACACAGTGAACGTTAAGAAAAAATTACTGCTTCTAATGAACCCAATCAAGACTGATCGAGACATGATCGGTTCCAAGATGTCCGAAAGAGAACGAGACGCGCGCAAAATTTACAAAATTCTTTAAATTTTTGAACCTACTTCCGTCGAAAAAGGACTGAGAACCAATAAAGTTCTGGGCATGATCACCTCATTGAGCTAGCGATCTTACCCCAAACTGTGTTGCAGTTGATGAACACTTCTGTTTCAGAAGTTGGCGGATCATCGATCTACCTACTCGTCTGAGACAGCCCCCATTTTTCAAGTTAAAAAATCCTTTCTATCACATTCAATGACAAACTACGCGCTTGCCCTCTTTAAAAGAGGAGGGTCCCAGCGCCTCTTTCAATGGAAACAGTGCCGTTGACAGAAGTGGACGCCATCGCCACGGGTTTGCTTTGAAAAGTAGTGTGTCTTATAGTTTCTGCATTGGAACTTGTTTTTTTCAAACTTTACCCGCTCCTTACCCAGTAGATGGCTCCTCATCAGGGAGGAGACGCTCATCTCTGTAAACTATGTATCCCACGCCTTCAAACCATCCATCCATCGCCCAGTTCCCGCGTGACTAATCGACACTTAAAATTTCACTCAAAAGAAGATTCATCTATTGAGGACATCAAACATAAATCAAATCAATCTTAAGTGCCTCACATCTTGAGATGAAGATGGGAAAGCTCATAATTCCTCGTTGCACTCCTCTCGCGTTCTCACATGAAAGATCAGTCGTTTTAAAACATCATCCGAACGACACTTTACGCGGCGTTGCGAGGGTGTTTAATTAGCCACTGGCCAGGCCAACAGCGAAGGGGTATAGTGTCTAAATTTAACGCCATCATCTCGCCTTGATCTTTCAGACATCACGTCTTCCAGTCGGAGACATCCATGAAATAGCCGCTGCTGCCTAGAAAACGGTTATTTTTAGAAATTCGAAATTTTCTTCGCCTCAATCAAAATGATGATGATTTCTGCTTAGTTTTTGGAAATTCGCCTCCCAGCAGGCGACGGATGAAGCTAGACCGTGCGGCCAGTCTTTGTCTGTTCTGGATGACGAGGGGCGGTACGTCACGTCACTTGATCTCATAAATCTTCGCGTCGGGGACTCGTTTTCCGCGTTCTAGCGCGCCATTCGGTCTTTGCTAGGCGACCTCGATCTGGACCTCATGTCCCATGCGGCCAATTCCGATGAACGACACGTGGAACGTATCAGTGTATCGGTCCACTGTGCACTGTGTCTACATTGCACTGAGCTTCTGTTCATGTTCCGGCGATGGATCCTATGACCGAGGCGGCTGCTGCCGGTCTGGCTAGCAACGTGAACGGACTCATTCCCACATGCTTCGTATTTCATGGCTTGGTCTGCGTTGATTCCGTTTTTTTTTTGCTGTCACTGGTGCAAGCGTGTGGCGCATTGGGTTGCTGAAATTGAAGACGATGTCACATGCTGTGTGGGGATGCGCTATTCTCAATTAAGGCACTTGCAGAGCAGTCAAATGGCTTGAAGTCAGCTGAAGCGGCGGCAGTGACCGGCAATTTGTTTGCTTGTCAGTTGCTCGTTTCTGGTGCGAGGTCGGATCGGAGGAGTAAATCAAAACGTTCAAGTGGATTGGATGGTGCTGGCAAAACGTTTTAGTTGTCCGATTACACGATTGTTGAGGCGGCGGATAGAGAAACGAATCAATGGCATCTAATTGAGATTTGTAGACCACTGAGTACTATTTGACGGCGAATAACTTAAGATTAAGAGTTGGAGTACTTTACTCTTCTCTTTTTGGCTGTGATCCAGTCGAGGGTCTAGACTAGGCATCATCGTGGGTAATTGAAGAGTTTCTTTAGAGTGCGGCGTACAAAAAATGCGAGAGAGACTTAGTCGGTGTTGTTTGAAAGAAGGTGAGGATGCGTTCATATTTAAGAAAGTCAGTCTCGTCGTTTCGGGGACAGACGTTGTCTGTAGAGACAGAATTGATTGGATTTAGACTGACAAGGAAGGGGGTGCATTTAGACAAGCATTTTGAAACGATCCAAATTTTCAAGAAAACCGCCCATCATTTGATTCGGACATTTTGAAAACATGCGAAGCCAACCTGTTTCTTCAAAATTTTGACACAAAAACTTTCTGACCTGAGAGGGTTCAAAGTGGACGTCAGCATAAAATGAAGGTTTCCGAAGTGAATGGCGTTTTTTTGGAACAAAACACGTAAAAGTTTGCAAAACTTAGCTTTTTATCTAAAGTTCAACATTTTTGGGTACCCTATGCCCAGAGCCCACCATGAAGGTAAAGGTTTAAACTTAACCTTAAAGTAAGTTAAAATGTTTCCTTTAACTCGTCGGGTTTCACAGTGAAATCTGAGCTTCACTTCAGGTGAATTTCGTTTGCGTACTGCGATCGAAAAAAAAATGGCAACCCTTCCATTTAGTGCCTGCTTTTGCTACATTTCTTTTTGAATTTTGGGTTAATTTGCTAGTTTTACAATGTCTTTGGTTCATTCCTTTAGAACTTTTGTAGCGCGTCCTAGCTGTTATCGGGGAAGGCAGTTGGACAACAACAAACGTACACAATCACTTCAGACTATCCATCCCTTAGTTCAACCAGTGAAAGACGTATAATAAAAATCAGAAATGAAGTATTACAGAGATGCCCGACTTCTACCTCTCTTGCCCATAACATTTTTGACAACTGTTTGTATAACGGTTTCTTAAGCTAAATTGATCAATCAGAGGACGGCATTTACGTTATTTCGTGAATAACCGTCAAAAATTCATGAATATCTCTCAAAACCGTACTAAAATTCGTTGATGGACTAGGGGGCAATCAGCTGTGAAGTCGGCTATCTCTGTAATACTTCATTTCTGATAACAATTATGGAAGTAAGTTGGAACAAGCAACCTAGTCGATATGCGAAAAAAAGTGACAAGCAAATTTTTCATCGAATGTCAAAAATAAAACAAAAAAGTAAAATGGAAGCAAAAAGAAAAAGAAAAAATTATCATTATACAGTGGACTCCCCATAAGTCGAATTGTCACGGGATACCATAATTTGTTCGAGTTAGAGAGAGTTTGACTTAGAGAGAGGTTTTTGTATGGAAAGTTGAGGGAAATGTATGTAAAATATGGCGTAAAACTTTAAGTTAGAGAGAGTTTCGACTTACAGAGAGTTCGACTTAGGGAGAGTCCACTGTATTGTATGAAATATAATGAAATATAAAGATCTTTACTAGCTTGTTGGTCAACATTCCAAGCTAAGTATTGACAACAAACAGCTTGTATAGAAAAAAACCGAAGAAAAAGCGTAAAACTTTGGGTTTGTACCAAAGCAAGTAATTTGAACATAATACAGACTTTTCAAAATAAGGTGATTAGAACTGTCTTTAATGCACCATGGTATATTAGAAACGATGATATCCACAGAGATCTTGGAATATTACCACTCCAAGATGAAGTTAAGAACTTTTCTTATAAACATAAGCGCAGCCTAGAAGAGCACATAAACTCTGCAGTTTACCCGATCCTTGAGGAAACTAATGTCTTGCACCGACTACAAAGGATTAGACCCCTTGATCTCGTGCGATAGTCTACACCCGCGCATGGTGGCGATGTTAGCAGGAACTTTCATTGGAGAGTAACCTGCCGATCAGTACCTAAATCATAAAATACAAACTACTGGTTAAGTGCTTCACTTAGTTGTAGTTTTAATAAATTCAGGGAGGTGGTTTTAGTGAGTCAAAATCTCACACTTCTATGTGCGAACGTTCGCCACCCATCGCAACCATGCGCGGGTGTAGACTGTCGCACAAGATCAAGGGGTCTAGTCCTTTGTAGTCGGCGAGAGTCCTGTCGAAGATTTCCACCTACCCAAGAAAAAATAATTAAAAATTATCGAACATCAGTTGTCTTGAGAGCAAAATGCTCTCACTCTCAAAAAAAGCGAAACAAAATGCAGCTGTTTTACAGAACTGGTGCTCAAACGGGGGTACACTCTCGTTTAACTTAAACTACTACTCTCGTTGAACTCAAGTTTAAACCAAAAGTGTAGTTTAAACGTGCACAGTGAAACCGGGAATTTGTGATTTTGTGGGAGAGCTTGAGTGAAGAACACCCGTGCTTCTTCTTCTTCTTCCGGTGGCGCTACAATCCGGGGTGGACCTGGGCCTGGGCCAACCAGTTAGCCTCTCCAATCATTAGCCAGCTGTCTCCAACTGCGCACACCTAGTCGATTGAGGTCCTTCTCCACTTGGGTGCGCCATCGGTTCCCTGGGTATCCTCTATTGCGTTATTCCACTGCTTCGGAGTCGAAGACTCTTCGGGCTGGAGCAGTGTTGTCCATGCGCTCTACATGGCCCAGCCGTGCCGTGATGTTCGTGCCAATTTGAGAAGGGTTCATTTCGGGAATTTCGTAATTTTGAGGCCAGAGCGAGGGCCAACATAAGAGGTCCTGCTGTTTAAAATCTCGTCAGAATGAAAGATCTTTACGTTTAATATTTTGAAGTCAATTTACAGAGTTCGGGAACAACCATTTTTAGTTCTCCAAAAATGACTGGATAAGAAGAAACTGATCCTATTCTTTAGGAATTGCCTTTCAAAGCATTCCTTTTCAATTCCGGGAACTCCTTAGTAACCGTTGGAGTACCCCAAGGTTCCGTACTCTCAACGACATTATTTCCTATTCTTTATGAATGATCTCATTCTAATCCAATCCACTTTCCCGATTGATAGCTGAACTAATCTACCCTTTTTATATTCATTCATTTTTTATATTATACCTGACACTGACTTACTGTGGCGCATTTAAGTAAATAGATTAGTTGTTGTTACTTTCAGGGTGCGTTCACGATCTCGTCCCTCAGTAGGCAGTATAGTGTATTAAAGTCGAGGAGGTAAAAACAATAGAGTGGAATTAAATGTTTCTAAAGCTCAGTGCTGTCAGCTGTCTCTTTAGTGAACCTTTAATAGTCACCAACTATCCATGAATGATGTTTGTGTCAATAAACTCGAAAGACTTCATTCTTTGTATGTGGTATACACACTTAGTTGGGAAACGTCTAGGTTTCCTCAAACGATTCAATAAATATGTCTCCACCTAATTTGGCTGCAACTTAGAAGGCTTATAAGCTTGACTCTGGGCTAGTGTTCCAAAACCTTCCTGCACATCTACGAGATAGAATTCAAAATTAAGCGATTAAGCTTCTAGAGGGCTGCATATCCCGAACATCCTGAAACATCAACTTTTTTCGTCTTGTTTTCGTCTGTTTTATCGCTTTTTTAACAAAGCGATGCTCAAGTGAATAAGTCAATTACAATCCTTGCCTCACTGAATTCACTCGGAGTACTCGTCTCACTAGGAATGTCCGTCTGCTACACCACAAGTCTGGTTTCGGACGTCTAGTTAAGCTTTGAGACGATGAACATGCCGCCAAAGAGGTTAATAGAAATCCGACAAGAGGTGGGTGGCTTTAAATCTGCACAAAAAGACGATGATTCAATGAACAGTGTGAACACTTTATTCGAATTATGGTGTCCGGAAATCGACTGCCATGGAAATGTACAATGATGTCTCAAATATTACATGGAATGCAGTCTACTATTTCTCACTCAACCATCACCATCCACAGACCTGCACAGAGATCGTCTGCATAATTGGACCATGTTGTGTCCTCATTTCTGACACCTTTGTGAGTTTGAACCACTTCTAGATGCGACAATTACAAAAAAGGACGCCCCATTCTTTTCACGAGTCTTTAAGAATCCAACATCTTCTGTAATCCTGGACGGAATGTGAGCACAGGGATAAAATGTAACTCTTTGGAGTCGCGTCGTATCATTTCCAGCTTCTTTGCCGATAGAAGTTCAGAAACAAGGTTAAAATAAAACTTCTTGCAGAGGTTTCTGATCATTTCTGGAAGAATTGGCGGTAAGGGTGTACAAATTGGGACAAAATGGGATCCTTCAGAACAGCTTCTGGAGTTGAATATAACTTAGGAATGATTTTTGAAACTTTTTTTGGCGGCCAAAGGCACAAATATTGGTTTAGATTGTTTAGATTTGTTCATACTAGTAATTTCGGGGCACTTTTCAGCTCCGACTTTCAATGTTTCTTCAGTCTTAAAAGAATATCTAACAACGAAACATTTCAACTTTCCTCACCAATTTCTTTAGTTCATACTTATTCACCCCACTGTATCGGCAACAAAGTAAGTTGACAATCTATCATAAACTGACATATTTACTTAAAGTCTCACGTGAAGACGTGACGCCTGTATTAACGTCGTGAATGGCAACAGAGACAAGCGGAAAAAAAACACAAGTAGAATCCGCCTTAAACTGCGAATGTGCCGGTTCGAGTGTGTGTCTGTTCATTTGCCCTTTTTTGTTCTTTTTTTCATTTTTTTTTTTGTTCGTTTCTAATTAGCGGCAACATAAAACACTGGCTTAATGAAGTTCACAAATTCGCTGATAGACAGCGCGATGATTATTGCTTTGTTAGCTCTATAATTTGCAAATGTATCCCCATTGTCTGCGGGGACTGCTGCGCTCATGTGACAATGGAGAAATAATTAAAAATTTGAAAATCATCATCATGCAGATGGTTTAAAACCGAATCCAACTGGAGGAGTTTACTTGTCGTTTTCGCTGCTTTGACGAGGGGTTCCCATGAAGGCAGGGGGGACATTGAGCCGCAGTGATGTTGTTGACAGTGGCGATAAGATAAAAACGGGATATTAATGATTTCGTGTTGTTTCATGTGACACAGGAAATTGACAATTTCCAAATACAGGTTCGTTAGTCTGAAGACGGGAAGGAGTAGAAACGGAAGTGGAAGGCATGACTTGATTGCAGAAAGTTTAAGGGCGTGTGATGAGGACTTGATAATACACACGACTAGTGCTGCCAAATGCAGTTTGACAGAATCTTAACTGCCAACATGTAGCTGTCAGGTACATGATTCGTTCATTGTTATTCCTGACACTGGCTCACTGTGGCGCAATTAAGTAAATAGATTAGTTGTTACTTTCAGGGTTCGTTCAAGAAGTCAATCACTGACATCCGTTGAATTCTTAAAAGCGCACCCTCACTTGTGCCGCATTATGAATTCAGCACTGACTTTCTAGATTTCAGGATTTCAAAGGTAACTACGGTATATGGAGTGGCAATTGGCCAATTGAAGAGATCTAATGATGAAGGTGTCGGACGCAAGGAAACTTGATATAATGCCCTTGTCTCGAAGTTAAAACTGTACTGTACCAGGTTGTGGATGTAGTCCGGAAGGCAATGATCCGTCGACTGCACTGGCTCGGCCACATCGAGCGCATGGACAACAATGCTCCAGCTATGAGGGTCTTCGAATCAGAGCCTCCTGGTTCGAGAAGGAGAGGAAGACCGAATCTCCGGTATGAAGACCAAGTAATCGCCGATGCAAGACAGCTTGGTCTTGATGACTGGAAGCAGCGTGCCCAGGACCGTCGGGAATGGAAAGCAGCTATCGCTAAGGCTCGGACGCTGCATGGGTCGTCAGACTGATAAGTAAGTAAGTCTCCAAGTTGAAGAGACCCTGATTGCCACGTACGTCATTGGATTCCGCCAAGTCGAGGACGCTAGCTCGATAAGGCCCAAGGCCAAGGGTTCAGTTCCAAATAAATATCATCATACATCATCAACATCATCAATCCCAGATCACAGTGTCTTAGTACAGAAGAATTTGGAGGCCAGTGACGCAACTTCAATCGCTGAAAATGCAGCCATGACGAACGTACGGTAAATTAAGTTTATGTGAGGATGGAACGAAAAGTAGTTAGAAGTACCGTTCAAATGTCAAATTGTCAAAAAAATTCTGTCCCAACCATGAGTAGAACAGTTAATTTTGCTCACACTTAAATAAGGAAAAATTAACGAAACTCAACGAAGCTCAATAAAAATCAACGAAACTGAATGAAATAGTTATTCTTGCAAATATTTGACGTATTCCCGTTTCATTTTGTTTCCTTACATGTGTAAATCGATTTATTTCGCCCCCACTAAGAGAGAAAAAAAGTAACGAAACTCAACGAAGCTCAATGAAAATCAACGAAACTGAATGAAATATTTATTGTTACAAATATTTCTCAGCATTCTGGTTTCATTTTGTTTGCTCACATGCCCATACACGAAAGAAAAAAATTAACGAAACTTAACGAAGTCGTTATTATTTGATTGGATATTGAAATATTGGAATATCGAACTTCTGGAGTGATTGAATTCGCTCCCACATATGCAACCAAAATTGAACGAAACTGAACGAAGTAGTTATTATCGTCACAATGTGTTATTTCCGAATATTCGTGTATCATTTTTGTACAATTGTGTGGGTGAAGTGGTTAATTTCGCTCCAAGCAAAAATTAACGAAACTTAACGAAGTGCTTATTATTCCCGGCGAATATCCGGCAGCCGGAGAACCTCCTTACTGTCACTTGTTTGGAGCTGGATACTGAAATACTGGAATAACGAACTTCTGGAGTGATTCAATTCGCTCCCACATATGAAACCAAAAATGAACGAAACTGAACGAAGTGTTGTAGTATTTCGGACTTCGACTTAAGTCCCCATTCGTCTTTTGCGGTTTAATACAAGACAATGAAGTCAAGACAATGTTCAAAATTTGTGAATTGCCAATAAGACGTACAATGACGCAAGGTCAATGGTAGCATTTCTTTTTTAACTTTCATTTTTCACCACACCACTTCTCGCAGTAAACAATTACACACTTCGCCGCGGACGTTTAGACTTGTCGTAAAACTGCTGTCCCCACTCGACTGACGAGAAAGCAAACCACGAGAGGTAGCTAAACAATTACTTTCCCATGCAATGACTGTAATGGCAACTATTATTATTATTGGAAGTCGTTTAGGCTGAATTTCGTGTTGTGTCTTTTGCAGTGGTTCCGTTGATAAACGCCTCATGGATCATAGTTAAGTGGTCGGCGGACCACTCATGAATTGCATTTGAAGGAGTTTTTTTTTTTAAACGAAGAGGATCTTGTGCGGGGAATGCGTTCCAAGGAAGACAGCTGTGTAGTAGATCACTTAACTTTTTATCAAAAAAAGATATTCGGCCACCTTATTTAAAATGGGCCTAGTCTTTTTTTCAAATCATTTTCGGTCACTTTATTTAAAAGGGGCCCTTCGGACTGTGAGCGTTTTGTGTTTTACTTATTTCAAATGGAAAATAATAGAAGGGCCTTCAGTTTCTAAATCGAACTCCTCAGGGTTGTCTGTTGTTACCCCTACTTTTTTGGTGAGCACCAGCGATTGTGTTGGCAAATGAAGGAAGTTCTGTTTCTGCTCGTCTTGTGAAAGCAAAGGAATGCCACAAAATTGAGTGGATCCTCACGTTGTAAAGGCTTTGCATCCACTATTGCTTGCTTTG
The DNA here is from genome assembly GCA_964034865.1 of Eristalis intricaria. Taxonomy (NCBI): domain Eukaryota; kingdom Metazoa; phylum Arthropoda; class Insecta; order Diptera; family Syrphidae; genus Eristalis; species Eristalis intricaria. The sequence goes on along the minus strand of OZ035873.1, from coordinate 107,931,531 downwards.
ATCCTTTGATGGCATTAGATAGCTTCCGTAAACCTCTACTGGTTATGAGTTCTCCCGGGCTGCACAGCGCCATGAGCCTAGTCAAGCGTCTACGGATCCAACGCCTAAGATGGCTTGGCAATATAGAGGCTATGGGCAACTGAGCTCCGGCCCGAAAAGTCTTCGACTTCGAACCCGTGGGACTACGCAACAGAGGACGCCCACGTTCAAGGTGCCGCAACCAGGTGGAGAAGGACCTCAACCAATTTGGCGTACGACACGAGAGGCAGCTAGCCAGAGACCGTGCTAGTTGGAGAGGCTTGTCGTTTGAAGTCCAGGACCACTCCGGACTGTAGCACCAAATAAAGAAGAAGAAGAAGGATCACAACCATAATGTCAGCCGCACATGCGACACATAGCAGATCAGTCGAATGAGCTCTCTCACAATGACACCAACAGAAATGGGAATAGCTAGATCAGTAACCGATTGTAGCCTAGACACCAACCCCATTCCTCAGAAACGAAAATTCCGACGTCGCCGCTGCTTATGAAACCTGTTACAGACGCAAAGAGCAACATGAAAAGTGTGTCCACGATAATCCTTGATAAGTCACCACCGACAAAGAGACCAACCGCCTCCTACAAGGATACACTAGCCCACGCGACCGCGTTGAGTAAGAGTACCAAACCGTGCACGGTTTCCTTAACCAACTACGAATAGGTGAATTTCACGACACCCACGTCTGGGGTCTTATGCGATGATTAAATGCCACAAAAAGCCTCTCGGATACTGTGTGAGTAACCGCATTGGATAATGCTTGTTTTTACACCAGCACTTGGCAAGACAAATACTCTTAGGCAACCACGCTGGCGATTGTTTACCCAGTTCCTGGTGATAATTTGTCGGCGCTTTTGCATCACGGACGACTTGTGCTCGCCCGGGGTGGGGACCGGTTGCTATCTGGCAATGGGATTACCGACCTGCGGTCCATCTGGAGGACAGAGTAGTGCCGAGACGTAAGCTTTGGGAACACCTGCAGGTCGTTGCTCGTTGCACGATAAGAAATGTCTGCATTCCCGAGGCACTCGTCGAAGTCCCTTGCTGAATCTCTAACAAAAAATTCAATTCTAAACCAGTTTATTCAAGGCAACAAGGTTGATGATCTGCACAGAGCGTCTAACTCACTCCCTGAAGCGGCGGCGGCAGCGTCAACTCCGGTTTTCTCTTGAGATCGATCAGTGCAACTAACTCAAGAATGGGATTTGCTACCCCTGACGAAAAAAAAGAACAAGGGAAAAGAACAAGAGTGTGTTCTCTGATTTGAGAGACTTTCGGCAAGGATACGAATGAAAGCGCACGTACACTCACTTGAGTTCACAAAGGCCGAAGCAAGGCGCACAGCAGTGCCGACGAAAAAGAGAGAAAAAACTGCAAACACTCGTCGAGGTCAACATCCTCCAAAGAGAACCCTTCCAGACATTTGATCCAGGCACCGAATTGAAACCTTGAACCCTTTCTCTCTCGTTTTGTTGCAGCGACTCGATCGCCTGCGTCTCCGTCGTCGTTGTCGTCGGCATCGGCATCGTTGTTGTCTTCATCGTCTCGTAGACAGACATTAGCGTTGCCTTGAATTAAAGCGAAGTGGTTGTGTTCTCTTTCGACGGCAGTTGCCAAGGCCCCAGTTGATTCGGTTCCATTCTCCTTCTACTCCAAGGAACACCGACGACGCTGTCGTCGGCTTTTTCATCCGTGTTTGGGGGAAACAAAGCGTAAGGAGATAATTAAAAGGAGATTTGTGTGTTAGACGAGTCAGGGTCGGAGGCAGCGACACGGCATTAACCTCTCGGGCGTTCGCTATGATATTCGGTTTCCCAAGGCAATGAGCGCACAAATTTGCCACGATATTCGCGCGGCCTGCAGCAGGAAGCTTATGCAAGAAACGTGCCTGCACGGAGAATCAATTGGCTAGCTCTGACGTAGGTTCGCCAATCACTCAGATGAGTAACGGCCACATGCATGCAGCATGAACGCGAGTCACGACCAAGTCTCTGGAGCACGATGTAATGGCTCGCTTGACATTGAACCCCGGAGCCACACAGTCCAAGGGATTGATGAATTACAACGTATGTCGTCGCATCAATTAATCGATACAATTGAGATTCCCTTTCGCTTGCGCCTCCTCGGTGAATGGGAGTGACGGTGATGACCTGACGCAAATTCTCTTGCGTTGGCCGAGGGAGCCCACACAGCAACGGCCACTAGCTAGTGGGCTGTGGGGGTTCAATTAGTCGCTGCGATGCTGTGTCTTTTCAATTCAAGTGAAAAATCGTCATCGTCAGTGCCTTGAGCATGCTGTGTGGGGCGCATCATCAGGAAGGCAATCAATTGGGGTCGCACTTTCAATTGGGAGTACACTCGGACTTGCTAATCACATGGCGGGATGGACGCAATTCGATTTGAGTTAAGCACGTTCTGGTCACATGCACAGACAATTGAAAAGAATTACTGTCAGAATGACGTAAGATGTGAGTACATGTAATGTTACGAGTTTTGTGTTCTCTCTTGGTGACAAGGCGACGTATCTTTGACGCCTCGACTGGGAATTTCAAGGAAATTGAGTCTTCAACGAGGTGGACCACATTTCCGGAGTTGGGCGAGTGTGGATTCCAATTGAGAGGGACGGTAGACCTTTAGAAATCGTCTGCGATGAGGGATGTGAGGTAAAATGTGGAGTTTGAAGAGGAAAGCGTTCAGAAAAGAGGGACCTCGACGAAGAGAAAGTTGGCGGGCAATGGTCTAAAGACTGTGCGTCTTTGGCAACATTTCTGCGATCAGATTTGTTGTCAGAATTGACACTTATAAAGTGCAACACTTTTTCACGTGAAAATGTCTTTGACACTTGACAGCTGGGTGTCGCTTGATCCATCAGACGATCATCGTTCATTTCGTGACCGGAGGCCACCAGTCTTCGAGCATGTTTCTAGTTTTGTGTGCAATCTTGGTCTTGAATTGATCAAGCAAGCATTTTTGGAAGCATCGACTTCTTAGTCAAGAAGCGTCTGCCATTTCTCTGACATTGCCAACTTCCTAACGCGCAACTCAACTGCGGCGTATTTGAGAAGCTTTTTCTAGACAGGAACACTCTTTGAGCATTGTCAGTGACTCGAACGAGGTGGAGCCGTGAAATATGAAAGGTGGTAAATTCGGGTATCGAACCTGGCACCCTCTGCCTAGGAGTCGACGCACTAACCCACTACGCCACGGTCACCCACATAAGGACACTCTGGTGCTAAGAACCACTAGAGGGGCCATAGGCATAGGGTCGTCAACCACCGAGGCCATAGGCATAGGTGACTCGCTGCGGACAAGTTGTTGCATGGCTTGTTAATGTGGTGTCCTATACCTGACATGAACTGCCATCCATCATGCCTCTCTGAAAAACGTCAAACAACGTCAAGGCGAGTCGCAGATGCATTATAGAAATTAATTTGACGTGATCTTCAATCTAAATCTCTTCACCTTCGTAAGTACTTAACCAATGGCAGCTTATACTGCTTCTTTTTTCCCGTGCCCAGGTACGTGGCAATCAATATAGGCGAGCCCCAAGACGACTCTATCTTTTTCTGAAATTCGAAGTCCTGGTACCACGCCGGTGTCATTATTATATGCACGTGCAAGGCTACTTGTCGCCCTCACAAATGATTTCAGCAGGAGCTTTAGGCGCAGCCAAGAGATGGAGACCGTCCTAAATTACGGCTGTGGCATCTAGACACCGATCCCAGGAACCACACTTCGTCGATGATGTGAATTCCATAAGTGGGGTCCAAATCGAAAATCATGGCCTTGCCGGATGGTCCAAACGGTTCTTCATCAGAGCATGCTCCAAGTTAACCACAGTATAACGAACTCTTAAACCTTGCAAGTCTAATCAAACCCTTGATAGGACAAGACCATCCGTGTAACATCCCTTTGCTCCCAGTGTTGTCAGTTGTACATTTTACAAGAAGACGACTGAGGTTGTTTTTAATGTTGTTTTTTTTAATGTTGTTTGTACTGTTTACTGCGGAGCCGAGGTAGACGAAGTCCTTGACTACCTCGAAGTTATAGCTGCCCATTGTGACGCTCTGTCCAAGACGTCGATGTTGTGTGTCCTTTCTTGATGACAGCATATAATTCGTTTTGCCCTCATTCATCGCTAGACCCATTTTAGCCGCCTCCGCCTCAATGCCAGCAAACGCCTCATTGACGGCTCGCTGTGTTCTGCCAATCACGTCAATGTCATCCGCGTATGCTAGCAGTTGTACGGACTTCTGGAAGATCGTGCCTCTAGTGTTGGCGTGTGAGTCTTGCACGATCTTCTCCAGGATGATGTTAAAGAAATCACATGACAGCGCGTCACCCTGCACAACCTGACGAGTTTGGCAGGAATGTCAAAACTAGACATGGCGTTGTATAGCTCGTCCCTATGCACGCTGTCATATGCGGCCTTGAAATCGACAAAAAGGTGGTGGGTGTCGATATGCATCTCTTGGGTCCTTGCCAGGATCTGCCGTAATGTGAAGACTTGGTCGATGGTGGACTTCCCCAGACTGAAACCGCACTGATAAGGACCTATCAGGTTATTTATAAACGGCTTCAGGCGAGTACACAAAACGGCAGAGAAGATCTTGTAGGCGATGTTCAGGAGACTTATCCCTCTATAGTTGGCACAGTCAAAGGGGTCTCCTTTCTTATGGATCGGGCAAACGATACTGAGATTCCACTCATCGGGCATGCTCTCCTCCGACCATATCTTATAGATGAGCTGGTGCATACGCCCAACCAGATCATCTGTCCACTGTATTTAAAAAAGAAAAGTTGACATTTCCTAGTTATCGAGACGATTGTTTAGAAATGGTGTTTTGTTTTTTATTTGAACAACATACTGAAAGTAAATCTCCAAGCGACAACTTCCCACTTGCCTGTCTGAACGATCAAACGCTCTCTCTGAATACCTTGGGGGCTCCAAAAAAAGTTCATCTTACAACTTATACGCCTGTACTTCGTCCGATGCTTACATATGGATAGCTGGTATTATGAAGATCGACTAGGTCAGTTACTCTGACGGTAAAGCTGATCTTCTGCTTTCAGACTTAAACATTAAATAGACTACATCCTTTAGACGATCATAGTTCATCATCATTTCGTGGCTGTCATCGAGCATGTTTTCTAGTTTTGATAGCAATCTTGTTCTTGAATTGATCGCAAGCATTTTTGGACGCACAGAGTACCATCAGGCTCAGAGAGATCTTTACATCCTCAACAGACCTAACGGTCCTTAAACTGAATCAGATGGCTTTGAAACTCTAATGATAGCGGGTAGAAGTGCAGGGATTTTAATTAGGTAAACTACAAGTGGTGTCGGTGCGGTTGTTTTCTCTGACAAAGTTTTAAGACTTCCTGCTAATTTCACTGTGTTCTAAGCATAACTATTTGCAGTGCGGGATCAAGTCAGAGTACTCGAAATATTATTGTCAATATCGAAATACAGTCATAGGCTATTAGCTCATTGCTTCATACTTTAGGCTAGAACAGGAAAGCCGGTCTGAGTTAGCTTCATTAGAAAGCTAGCTCAAGAATGTCCTTATCTGGATCCCAGGCCACAGTGACATGCCAGGAAATGAGAAGGGCGAGGAAATGAGAAGGCCGATGAACTGGCAAGGCAGAGATCTGCCCTTCAGTGCTAACTAGCAGAGGACTTGTACATCCCACTACAAGCAGTGAAGAGTAATAGCTCTTCGCGTTGCCCTTGAAGGAGCTAACCTCAGCTAAGTCAGATTGATAAACTGTGCTACGTCAAGAAAAATATGGCCAATAAATCCGAGACAAAAGATCTCCTTCGGCGAACTCGTCATGATATCGTTAGAATGGTGGTGGTCTGTACAGGGCACTGGGTGATAGGGGCTCATGCCGTCGAAGCTAGGTATTCACACAACACGCTCTAGAGGAGAGATACCTTATAATTTGTTCTCGTCCGGCTCTTGCTAAAGCTAGACAGCGAGTGCTTGACAGAGCCTTCCTCAATTCACTGGAAGAGATTTCTGGGAAGGATAAGTGGGTCGTCTTCGAGTAGTGGGTTAGTGTGTCGACTCCTTCGCAGAGGGTCTCGGCATAAAACAATAGGTCCCTTGCACTCTTGAAAGGACAATAGGACGCACAGCACAAGTGGTTGCTGAGAAGCTAGGCCCAGGTCCACCACGGATTGTCGTGCCACCCATATGATTATTAATATAAATACAGTGGACTCTCCCTAAGTCGAACTCCCCCTAAGTCGAAACTCCCTCTAACTCGAACTTTTTCGCCATATTTTACATACATTTCCCTCAACTTTCCATACAAAAACCCTGTCTCTAAGTCAAGATCTATCTAACTGGAACAAATTTTGGTATCCCGTGACAATTCGACTTAGGGGGAGTCCACTGTATTATGTTTTAAGGAACTGTCAAAGCTGGATTAAGACTTGACCAAAGCTGTGGCATAGATATTGCTGATTAGGTTCTCACCCTGCCTACCTACCTATCCAAATTCACGCACGCGAACCTAGTCAGAGTTGGGCACTTGATTGTCGTCTAAATTCTCTTGGAGTCTTAGTGGATGTCATTCTTGGGCTGATCACAAATTACATCCATCTGAAATCTCTTGTCGTTCCTTCTACCAAAAGAAGCCAACAGCTCAACAGAAACCCCAAGATATTTGTCGCTGCCGCTACACTCTCCGAAAGCTTGAATCTCTCTTGCCAATCGAATGAGTCAATCGGAATGAGGATGCGCCAGACTCGTCCACCTTGGCCTAGTGAAAGGCCAGTCTATTTCCTGCAGCGCCGCAGGTAAACAACATCACCTGCCACCAGACTTTGACTGCACTCTCGCGTCTTCCTAAACGCATCGGAATTGGATCCAATGCGGTCACGAGAGCTACCGTCCAACTGACAGCTGTCATCAGTCGAACGAACTGCCATACCCAGTCCCATGTTAAGACCATCCGTGAAGAACGTTTCGTCATCCTCATCGCCCACCCCCACCAAATCAAACGAATCAAACCCAGCAACAACAACGCAAATGAGTCCTAATTAAAGTCACACAAGAAAACAATTCGTCTTCGGCAGTGCATACGCTTCGGCAGCAACGACGCCTGTATGGGTGTGTGTGTGTACACAAGCAGACGTGCCATTGTTTGGCATCGCTCAGCGTGGCGCGTGACAGAATTTGTTTTCATGCTCCACATAGAGGCGAAGTGTTACCGATTCGCCGTTAATTTGTTTACTCCACAGCCCAGCAGCGAGGCAATTTGATGTTTAGCGCCTTGTCAAGCCGCACAGCTCCACACCGCCGGCCCGCCCGCCGTGGAGTCTTGTAAGAAACAAGCCGCGTGGGGTCACACTCAAGGCGATGTCTTTCGTTATGTAAAATGAACATTTTTGAGTGCCCGGCCCCGAGGGGGTGCACACCCTTATGCATCGCAAGCTGCCGACTGTCGAGTGGCACACACAAGCGACTGCACATGAGCATTTCTTGGCACCGACACTCTCGCGCAATCAAAATTAGAACCGCAATTGCGACGCGATGGGTATTCTTAGATGAGACAGGGTCGCACTGGGGCTGTTCCGTCAGAGCGGAAGGGGCACGGCAGCCAGGCGGGACGATGTGTTCAAGGTAATAATCCGGCATCCGCCAGTCGTCGGGTGTGAAAGATGCAAGACTTGTTAGCCGACATTGACGGGTCGTTGCAGCCGCACCACGAGCACCTGTTGGACTGTGACGAAATGCATTCGATGCAGCGGTCAGCCGAACAGTTCAATAAACGATAAATCGATCCCATTTTCACCCCCACCCTCCCGGTGGCATTGGATCGGCGACGTTGCACTGCGAGAGCAGAAAAAATGAAAGTAGACCCGCCGCCGCGCCAGTGAGTGCAAGTTGCTGTGGAAAAATGAGGAAATCAGCGCGAGGACCGCTGCTGTGTCTGCGCGGCTGACAGGAGATCGGTTTCGGGTTTGTTGGATTGAGTCCAAAAGCGCCGCAGTGGGCGTGAGAGGGTCTTGTGAAATCATTAAATTTAGGCGATGAATTGCTTAGGGATCTATGTCTCTGCGCGAGGTGCCCGGCACCACTGGCACTTGGACTGGCTATGGATAGAAAGGTGATTCGCTGCTGGCTTGGGTGGAGGGAAAACGTCTTCTGAATGAGATCAGTGATTTTTTACAAGATCGTTGCTAAGTTGGGGTTTTTGTCGCCAGAGCGGTGTCAAGTTTTGTTGGAGGGCGGAATGAGTAAATGAGTTCATCACTTAAGCGAGTGGACGTTAGACAAAGGGTGACGGCTCCGTGCAGACAGCCAGAGTGCACCACGTGGAGGAGGAATGAACACTTGCCTTGGGCGTCATTCAAGAAAGGCGACCACTTGGATGGGCAAGATCTTCTTTGTCATTCTCGCTGAGTTCTTGATCGTTAACTGAATGATGTCAGCAAAGGTAACCACCAAAATGAAAAGGCTTCGCCAACGTAGAACCGCATGCGATGGCAGGGCGCATGTAGGTGAGCTGTACTGCCCATTATGACATCGCTGACAAGACCGATCGCCGGAGACTATGGAGATGAGCTTCTTGATCCATGAACATCGGTAATAGCTTGTCCAGACGTTTAGAATTCTTTTCAAGATCGTGCTTGAGAAGATCGTGCGAACATCACGACAGCCTTTCAAAGCCGACTTGACTTGAATGGGATTGCCGTCGCTACTAGTGAACACATTATGACGTCAGTGAAATAGTCGGAAGCGCAGATGCAGGAATCGTGATGTATTCGTTGGAGATCGACGGAGGGGAACAAAATAATTGCTGTCTTCGTGATGGGATGTAGTCCAGTCAATGTCTAGGTCCAGAGGAGGAACTCAGAACCGCACTGACAAACGGGGTATCTGTAGTTGGTGTGGAATTATGTGAACCTCTCTGGACAGGCTTTGTTTAAGGCATTCATTCACTAAGTCTCGTCTTGTAATTGACGCTTCTTGAGGTGTACGTCGATGGGAAGATAGTTGATGATTCGAAAACGGGGACAGAAGTTGAATGTGTAAGCCTCTCTAACGAGTGAGTGAGTTTGAAACTTGTCTCAAACTGACGTTCATTTGGAGATGAGGTGGCTGAAGGGAGCATGCTTGTGTTAAAGCCAGGGACTGATTGAAAAGAAATACACAACAAGTCGTGTTGCCACAATTTCATATGTATGTCATCAGTGTTGATAGATTCCAGGGAAACACGAAAAGAGACAATCGCAATTTGAATTTATACATCTTATTGCCCCTGGTAGTGAAATAGGCATGAGTGACACATGAGTCTGGCGCTACAATCCGGGTTGGATCTCAGCCAACAAGCCGTTGGTTGATGTCCTTCTTCACTTATGTGCGCCATCAATGCGAGGGCGTCTTCTATTATAACCGAGAATTCATACATCTTGTTGCCATTGGTAGTGAAATACGCTTGAGTCACACATGAGTCTTCTTCTGGCGCTACAATCCGGGTTGGACCTCAGCCAACAAGCCTCTCGAGTGGGGACGATCTTAAGCCAACTCCCTCTAACTTCGCACGCCACCTTGGTTGATGTCCTTCTTCACTTATGTGCGCCATCGATGCGAGGGCATCTTCTATTAGGTTGTCCCATTGGTTCGGAGTTGAAGGATTGATCGTGTGCTGTAGGACATGGGTTGATGCTGCTGGTGATGACACGAGGCGAGCTCGATTTTTGTTTTTTATGGACAATATTTCCCGAACTCCAAGCAACAAATGAATACAGTAGAATCTCGGCAACATGAACGGTTCCATAAACTTCTTCCTGGCGACAGTCTACCATAGAGTAGTAGTTTAAGGAAGTTAAAGGAAACCGTCTAAATAAGTCTGTAACTTATTTTGCTTGTTTTTTAAAATAAAGTTGAACAATTTGAAAGGATGAAAGAAGTGTTTTTTATATCTGTTCATATTTTCAAGATTCTACTGTCCATTATTCATTCTTTTTGTTGTAAGGCACGGTATTTCACTCCATTGTTGTGCTTTTTCACCGTCCTCCATCTTTAAGCATTGTAAGTGACTGGAAAGAAGTGGTGCCATGAACAATACTGTTGTTGTACCTGGAATCGAACCGAGACACCGGAGGTTCAAGTGCAAAGGAGTCGACGCACAGATCAACAACCGTGTGGTTTCAAAGCAAGCAAGCATTTCGAAGTATATTCGAAATTTAACTCGGTTCGTTCGTTTGATATCGACTGAGAAGACCAGCCTAAGGTCGATGTCACATTGACTATAATCTTTGATATGAAAGTGCGGTCAATTTTCACTTCTTCTTCTGGTGGCGTTACAGTCCGGGGTGGACCTGGGCCTCAACCAGTAAGCCTCTTCAGCTGGCACGATCTTTAGCCAGCTGTCTTCAACTGCGCACACCAAGTCGATTGAGGTCCTTCTCCACCTGTGTGGGCCATCGGTTCCGTGGGCGTCCTCTATTGCGTTGTCCCACTGGTTCGGAGGCAAAGACTCTTCGGGCTAGAGCAGTGTTGTCCATGCGCTGTACATGGCCTAGCCATCTTAGACGTTGAATCCGTAGACGCCTGGCTAGGCTCATGCCGCTGTACAGCCCGTACAGTTCGTGGTTGAATCCGTCCTCCTCCAGAAATCGTCAACGCAAACGGGACCAAAGATCGTAGAAATTTTCTCTCTAAGAGACCAAGGACTTCCTCATCCGCATTTGAGATTGCTCATGCCTCCGCGCGCTACAGCATGACTGGGATGATCAAGGTCTTGTTTAAGGTCAGCTTTGTCCTTCGAGAGAGGGCTCTACAACTCAATTGCCCCTTGAGCTCAAAGAAACAACGACTGGCAAGAGTAATTCTGCGTTTAATCTCTTTTTACTTGCGAGCCCAGGTACACGAAGTCCTTCACTACCTCGAAGTTATAGCTGCCTATGGCGACGTTTTGGCCAAGTCGTCCATGTTGTGCGTCCTTTCTCGATGACAGCATATACTTCGTTTTGCCCTCGTTCACCGCTAAACCCATTTTGGCCGCCTCCGCTTCAATACCAGCAAACGCTTCATTGATTGCTCGCTGTGTTCGACCAATCACGTCAATCATCAGTTGTACGGACTTCTGGAATATCATGCCTCTTGTATTGCCGTGTGAGTCTTGCACGATCTTTTCCAGGATGATGTTAAAGAAATCACATGACAGCGCGTCGCCTTGTCTAAAACCTTTTTTGACATTGAAGGTCTCGGTGAGTTCGTTACCGACCTTGATGGAGCAGCGAGAGTTCTCCATCGTCATCCTGCACAACCTGACGAGTGTGTCAGGACGTCTAAACTAGACATGGCGTTGTATAGCTGGTCCCTATGCAAGCTGTCATATGCGGCCTTGAAATCGACGAAAAGGTGGTGGGTGTCCGTGTGCATTTGTTGGGTTTTTTCAAGGATCTGCCGTAATGTGAAGATTTGGTCGATGGTGGACTTGCCCGGCCTGAAACCGCACTGATGAGGACCTATCAGGTTGTTGACGAATGGTTTCAGGCGCTCACACAAAACGGCAGAGAGGATCTTATAGGCGATGTTGAGGAGATTTACCCCTCGATAGTTGGCGCAGTTGAAAGGGTCTCCTTTCTTGTGGAATTTTCCCTTGTTGCTGGTTTGTTTTTACCCCTTGGTGAGTGGTGGACCAACATTCGAATGCGTTTAAGCTTCACCCCGACTAGACTAGATGGCCTTAGAGTGCCAAGCCTACATCCGTACAGAGTATAACAGACTTAAGGTAATCGAGCATGGATCACACAGTATCTTAGCCGGCTAATGAGCAGCTATAAATTCAATGTTGTCAAGGCTTTTTTTTTGTACCACACCTCCCACCTCCTACACACAAAAGAAGAATCACTCTTCCAACGCAGCCGATGTCAAAAGACATGGAGTCCTCTTTCAAGGTCCTCTATCAAAGGCTCGCTTTAGACAAAACATTGCTCATTCTAGACCTACTTAGTGGCGCAGAGGCATGAACGATTTCAAAAGTGAGAGCAGTGGTTTCCTTCAGTCATCCCGTGTGTGGGTCGCCGTGGCGTGGTGGTTGGTGTGTCGCCTCCCAAGCAGAGAGTGCCAGGTTCGACCTTTTTAACGGATCCACCTGAAATCGGAGTCACTGAAAATGGGCAAAGAGTATTCCTTCTCAACTTTCATATTCACGGCTTTCACCTTTTTCGAGTCACTCGCAATTCTCAAAGAGTATTACTGTCTAGAAAAAGGTTCTCAACTTCGCCTCTCGGAGTCGCCTTAAAACAGTGAGAGAACAATACACGAGTGGTTGCTGTGAAAGCTACAGAATCACATGTCCCATCCCATTCGGCGCGTCCTTCACCGTGATCTACTTCACATACCCCAAGAGCACCCAATCAATGCCAATCCAATTGACCATCAGCCCCACGTCCTCATCCATCTGTGCGAATGCAGCATCAGACTTCCATTCCGCCATTGACCCAATAAATCTTCGCTCAGTCCATAATTCACTGGGAGAACCCGAGCCTTGAGCACAAATTCTTCGCATTCCAGCCGTAAAATCTATTTCGATGCGCGCGCCCCCGGCATCCGTGACGAATTAAAATATAATTTCAATCGAGGCGCCGCCACTCAAAAATTCTAAATAGCCTATTATCGCAGCGGCTAATGGGCCTCTGAATGCCTCCACCTCCGGGCCATATTTGTGCAGCAAGATGAGATATTTGAATCTATTTTCAAACGTCGCCTGACTAATGCGAACGGCTCGTGTGCGCTGGTCTAGTATATTTTTAAAAATTCATAAAGCAGCTCTTCAGGAATTTTAATTGAGGAACAATCAAATCGCTGCGTGCACGTCTACCTCGTTGAATGCATGCCCTTCTGCGTGCAAGCACTCGTCTCAATGTCACACAATGCGGAACAGTGGGCATGGCTCAGTGCTCAGCAGAAACTGGCGAAAAGACACGCAATATGTCCTGCAACTGTCAGCGAAATTGACTGTCAGCCGTCAGCGAATTACACACAAAACCAATTCAGTTTTCCACGTCGTTCCGCTGTATTGTGCAAATCGCTCAGCAGCATCGAACGCAATCGAAGCCGGAAGCAGTGCGAGCGATGAAACCGTGGAAGTGATTTACATCAGCGGATACTTCAACTTCGCGAAATTAGTATGCACAAGTGCAGTCGGTATCTAAGTCACTTGATATGCGTTCCCTTGTGGAGTCACTTCATTGTTGGTGTCGTGAATCAAGGTTACTGATTCAAACGAAGCCCGTCGCCGCGCCATTCCCTGGGCAAGGCTTGTCAGCTCACGCCCATCATCGCGCTCAGTTCGCAATCGAGTTCAAGAGAGACAAAAGATCTGATTTCCGGATGCGGGCAATTAGGGTATCGATGGAACGTGTGCACTTGACGAAGTGAAGGTGCAGTCGGAATGCAGATCCACTTCCCTGAGGGATCAGCCTTCTAGACGCCGTCGCCGCACTGAGCTGCTGGATGAGAAGAGAAAAAAACCAATTTCACAAAAAAACAAACATGTTTTCCTGCCCAATTCTCCGCGGCATTGGCAATGAAATCCACGCAACGAAGACGAGAAAAAAAAAACACACATCCAATCCACACTCAATCGAGTTATAGTCCCCGCGCGTTTTTTGGGGGATATTTAAAAAGAGACTAAAATTCAAAAATAAACGCGAAAGTGCTTGCGGAGCGAACAAAAAGAAACACAAATCGATGTGTAAAGGGGAAAATTGGATCAGACGTCGCACACTTTCGCCGAGAATTGCCGCGACAGCCGCGTGGGAGTGCGCCTGCAGCGCGTGAGTTCTTTGATCGGAAAGTGAAGACGAACACTTGGTTTGTACAGCAGTTGGCGGCGGCACGGCTGTTTGTGGATTGTGAGAAGGGTCTTCGTGGAAAAGTGAAGGTTGTGGAAGTAGAGGGTTTTTGGGTCAATCGTGAGGCGAACACCGCCTTCCTATTGTAAAGAGTCGGCGCTTTGGATGTAAGCCACTTTGGACACAACTACTCGACCGTCAGATGTTGAGGTGTGGGGTTCACGAAGTCGTGTGTGGGGATACAACATTGAAGGGCCAACAAGAGACTTGTGCCTCAAATTGGATGCACGCTGTTATTGTCGGACAATGTTGACGTCCAGGCGACCCTGACAAATGACAAAGATGCAGATGACATTGACAAAGATGCAGAGACTTGCGTGCATGGAAGTCACGCGGGGGAGTAACACAGTGGGTGGCTAACTTGGGCACATGATGCAGGAGAAGACCGACGGCTTGGCGCTGGAACTTGCTGTCCAAAGACCTCAAGATGATGGCGGTCCGCTGCTAATAGCAACTTGAAGATCAGCACAGAAGTCTTTCAGTCAATTCTCTTTTTCTATTTTGAAAGGTCATCAAGCTGGATCTTCCGCCTACCGTTGAAGAAGTCGCCGAAAGTCGAAGAACATCTAAGAGCTCTTCAATCAGGATCTTCTCGTAAAGAGCATGTACCAGATCATCAGTCGAATTTGTGAAGACTAAAGCTTGCCTGACGACTGTACTATCAGCTCCATGTGCCCCATCCACACAAAATGCAATCCAGTCTCTAGAAAGATCTATATACGAGTACAACTCGTACAACCTTTCTCAACGTCGCCTATAAGATCCTGTCCAGCGGACAGAGTCTAAAGCCTCTTTAGACAGCACATGGGCTTCCAACTCGAAACCAAATATTCTACACCAAATATTTATACCACCGCAGATCCGGAAGAAGTCAAGTTTCAGGTCGCTATGCACCATCTTTTCATACACCTTCAGGCTGCATACGATAGCAAGCAACTATTCGATGCGATGGCCGAATTCGAGATCACTGGAGAATTGACCAGGTTGATCAGGTGCCTTAACGGATACAATTAAGAACAGGCAAGAAAAGCTGCAACCGATGTTACTTCGGTTTGTCAAAACAACTAGCGTCAAAACTCCTGACTCATAGGACTAAGATCGTGCTCTACAAAGCCCTTATTTTGCCACTCGTGCTATATGGAGCCGAAAGCTAAACGATCAGCAAAACTGCAGAGCTGATACTTGGTGCCTTCGAAGGAAAAATTCTACGTCGGATCTATGTTACCGTCTGCGAGGCAGGCGAATGGTGGAGAAGACACAGCCGCGAACTCTACGAGCTGTACCAGGATGTGGGTGCAGTCTGGAAGGCGAGGATCCGTCGACTGCACTGGCTCGGCCCCATCGAGCGCATGGACAACAATGCTCCAGCTAAGAGTCTGTCGGTCTTCGAATCCGATTCTCCTGGTTCGAGCAGGAGGGGAAGACCGAATCTCCGGTATAAAGACCAAGTAATCGCGGATGCAAGACAGCTTGATCTTGATGACTGGGAGCAGCGTGCCCAGGACCATCAGGAATGGAAAGCAGCTATCGCTCAGGCTCGGACCCTGCATGGGTCGTCAGCCTAATAAGTAGGTACGCGTTAGTGGCTCGCTTAAGTCACAGGAAATAGAGGAGATTCCGTACTACTACCCGGGAAGCAGCTAGCTAGCACCGTCTTAAGGCCCAAGCCCATAGAATCCGTCTCGTGCGTTGCCTTCGGAATCCACAACAATCTTAGTTGCCGGATTGCAAAGAGGTGCCCATTGACGTAACACTTGTGTCATCCACTCTTGAAATTCGAAATCTTATAGTTTATAAATTATTAGGAATTATTCAAAAACAATTTTAAACAGATGTACTCATTCATTCAAACAATCACATGAGGAAGACCCGAATGAATTTCCATGAAGGCATGATTCGCTTCATCACGACCCAACTGAGACAAATTAACACGATCGACAGCAATGAATCTGTCTACCCCGCGGTTAAACGTGAAGTCCACAATTGACATCCTACTGGAAACACCCTTGCCAGCAGGAGCTACTTGCATTTGTCGAAGCAACTGGGGTTAAGACTCCCCACGGATATGGTGTCCTGTCAGCGAGGAAGGTGAATGGAGGAGAAGCCATAGCCCCGAAGTCTACGAGCTGCAACATCATAGCGTGGTGTGAGTGAGTCTTCGAATCCAAGTCTCCCAATCTCAGGTATTAAGACCACAGTCAGTGGGAACGCAAGGTAGATTGTTATCGATGACGGGAAGCTTCCTTGCCGGGACTGTCAACTGGTGGGAGGGAGCTTTGGGTCGGACCCTACATGTCTCTCATGTTCCCTTCATCTCTCAGTAAGTAAAGAAATGTTTTATTACACGGAATTCCGAGGATATTTGAAACTTTAGGACGGCAACATGTGGAAACCACTGTCACCAGACGGTTGACATTTTTCTGTCTAAATAGACAAGAATTCATACAGCCAAGCAGTAGGCTTTAGTGGCATGCAGGCAAAAACACACAAAAGCGGTGAACTTCAACGTAGAAAATTTGGTTGTAAAGGGTGTCCCAAAATTAACGCACTATTTGAATTAAATATAAAACACAGTTTTTAGTGTTTGCATTGCAATTTTTCTATCGAATCGAAAATTATATATGAAAGCATTATTTATCGAATTGGGCATCCACGGCTTATCTGGAATACACTTTTTTCGAAAGTCTGCATAAATGTGGCTTAATTTCATTGACGTCGGGTTTAATTTCCTGCTGTGATTACGGGAGGCTGGGGGCTTCCACTTCAAATAACCCCATTAAAGGCTGTTTAATCACACGATCGAAGTGGGACAATTCTGATCATCGAAACGAGAGAATCCACGACCAGGAAAAGTCTTCTGGAATAATTGAACAGTTTCACGACCTGCATGGCATGCGGCACTTCGGCGGGCCACATTAAAAGCTGGCGTCCTCTGCTGAGGTCCTTCTCCACTTGGGCAGGCCACATTAAAAGCTGGCGTCCTCTGCTGAGGTCCTTCTCCACTTGGGCGGGCCACATTAAAAGCTGGCGTCCTCTGCTGAGGTCCTTCTCCACTTGGGCGGGCCACATTAAAAGCTGGCGTCCTCTGCTGAGGTCCGTCTCCACTTCGGCGGGCCACATTAAAAGCTGGCGTCCTCTGCTGAGGTCCTTCTCCACTTGGGCGGGCCACATTAAAAGCTGGCGTCCTCAGCTGAGGTCCTTCTCCACTTGGGCGGGCCACATTAAAAGCTGGCTTCCTCTGCTGAGGTCCTTCTCCTCTTCGGCGGGCCACATTAAAAGCTGGCGTCCTCTGCTGAGGTCCTTCTCCCCTTGGGTGCACCACATTAAAAGCTGGCGCCCTCGTCTGAATTCCATCTCCACTTCGGCGGGCCACATTAAAAGCTGGCGTCCTCTGCTGAGGTCCTTCCCCACTTGGGCGGGCCACATTAAAAGCTGGCGTCCTCTGCTGAGGTCCTTCTCCACTTGAGCGGGCCACATTAAAAGCTGGCGTCCTCTGCTGAGGTCCTTCTCCACTTGGGCGGGCCACATTAAAAACTGGCGTCCTCTGCTGTGATCCTTCCTCACTTGGGCGGACCACAGTAAAAGCTGGCGTCCTCTGCTGAGGTCCTTCTCCACTTGGGCGGGCCACATTAAAAACTGGCGTCCTCTGCTGTGATCCTTCCTCACTTGGGCGGACCACAGTAAAAGCTGGCGTCCTCTGCAGAGGTCCTTCTCCACTTGGGCGGGCCACATTAAAAGCTGGCGTCCTCTGCTGAGGTCCTTCTGCACTTGGGCGGGCCACATTAAAAGCTGGCGTTCTCTGCTGAGGTCCTTCTCCACTTGGGCGGGCCACATTAAAAGCTGGCGTCCTCTGCTGAGGTCCTTCTCCCCTTGGGTGCACCACATTAAAAGCTGGCGTCCTCGTCTGAATTCCATCTCCACTTCGGCGGGCCACATTAAAAGCTGGCGTCCTCTGCTGAGGTCCTTCTCCCCTTGGGTGCACCACATTAAAAGCTGGCGCCCTCGTCTGAATTCCATCTCCACTTCGGCGGGCCACATTAAAAGCTGGCGTCCTCTGCTGAGGTCCTTCCCCACTTGGGCGGGCCACATTAAAAGCTGGCGTCCTCTGCTGAGGTCCTTCTCCACTTGAGCGGGCCACATTAAAAGCTGGCGTCCTCTGCTGAGGTCCTTCTCCACTTGGGCGGGCCACATTAAAAACTGGCGTCCTCTGCTGTGATCCTTCCTCACTTGGGCGGACCACAGTAAAAGCTGGCGTCCTCTGCTGAGGTCCTTCTCCACTTGGGCGGGCCACATTAAAAACTGGCGTCCTCTGCTGTGATCCTTCCTCACTTGGGCGGACCACAGTAAAAGCTGGCGTCCTCTGCAGAGGTCCTTCTCCACTTGGGCGGGCCACATTAAAAGCTGGCGTCCTCTGCTGAGGTCCATCTGCACTTGGGCGGGCCACATTAAAAGCTGGCGTCCTCTGCAGAGGTCCTTCTCCACTTGGGCGGGCCACATTTAAAGCTGGCGTCCTCTGCTGAGGTCCTTCTCCACTTGGGCGGGCCACATTAAAAGCTGGCTTCCTCTGCTGAGGTCCTTCTCCACTTGGGCGGGCCACATTAAAAGCTGGCGTCCTCTGCTGAGGTCCTTCTCCACTTGGGCGGGCCACATTAAAAGCTGGCGTCCTCTGCAGAGGTCCTTCTCCACTTCGGCGGGCCACATTAAAAGCTGGCGTCCTCTGCTGAGGTCCTTCTCCCCTTGGGTGCACCACATTAAAAGCTGGCGTCCTCGTCTGAATTCCATCTCCACTTCGGCGGGCCACATTAAAAGCTGGCGTCCTCTGCTGAGGTCCTTCTCCCCTTGGGTGCACCACATTAAAAGATGGCGCCCTCGTCTGAATTCCATCTCCACTTCGGCGGGCCACATTAAAAGCTGGCGTCCTCTGCTGAGGTCCTTCCCCACTTGGGCGGGCCACATTAAAAGCTGGCGTCCTCTGCAGAGGTCCTTCTCCACTTCGGCGGGCCACATTAAAAGCTGGCGTCCTCTGCTGAGGTCCTTCTCCACTTGGGCGGGCCGCATTAAAAGCTGGCGTCCTCTGCTGAGGTCCTTCTCCACTTGGGCGGGCCACATTAAAAGCTGGCGTCCTCTGCTGAGGTCCTTCTCCACTTGGGCGGGCCACATTTAAAGCTGGCGTCCTCTGCTGAGGTCCTTCTCCACTTGGGCGGGCCACATTAAAAGCTGGCTTCCTCTGCTGAGGTCCTTCTCCACTTGGGCGGGCCGCATTAAAAGCTGGCGTCCTCTGCTGAGGTCCTTCTCCACTTGGGCGGGCCACATTAAAAGCTGGCGTCCTCTGCTGAGGTCCTTCTCCACTTGGGCGGGCCACATTAAAAGCTGGCTTCCTCTGCTGAGGTCCTTCTCCTCTTCGGCGGGCCACATTAAAAGCTGGCGTCCTCTGCTGAGGTCCTTCTGCCCTTGGGTGCACCACATTAAAAGCTGGCGTCCTCGTCTGAATTCCATCTCCACTTCGGCGGGCCACATTAAAAGCTGGCGTCCTCTGCTGAGGTCCTTCTCCCCTTGGGTGCACCACATTAAAAGCTGGCGCCCTCGTCTGAATTCCATCTCCACTTCGGCGGGCCACATTAAAAGCTGGCGTCCTCTGCTGAGGTCCTTCCCCACTTGGGCGGGCCGCATTAAAAGCTGGCGTCCTCTGCTGAGGTCCTTCTCCACTTGGGCGGGGCACATTAAAAGCTGGCGTCCTCTGCTGAGGTCCTTCTCCACTTGGGCGGGCCACATTTAAAGCTGGCGTCCTCTGCTGAGGTCCTTCTCCACTTGGGCGGGCCACATTAAAAGCTGGCGTCCTCTGCTGAGGTCCTTCTCCACTTGGGCGGGCCACATTAAAAACTGGCGTCCTCTGCTGAGGTCCTTCTCCACTTGGGCGGGCCACAGTAAAAGCTGGCGTCATCTGTTGAGATCCTTCTTTGCTTGGGTGGACTGCATCAAAAGCGGGCGTCCTCCGTTCCATTGTCCCACATGCTCGGAGGCCTGGTCTTTTCGAATCCTCACGACTCTTGATTCTTTTTTGACTCTTCTCGTCCGAATTCTAACCAGCGAGCCTAGACTTTTTCGCTCCGAACAACTAGATTCCGAATGGCGGTACGTCTCTCATTTGAAGGATGATTCATCATTTTCGCGGTATTTGACTCTCGCCTAGTTGGAATTCCTACTGATCACTGAATCTTTCAATTAATCACTTCACAGTTAACGAAAAACACTATTCCGACCATATTAGTCAATAATGAAGACGCTGCATTTTTTAAAAACCTTTTTCTTCAGTTTTGCCTACAATTTACGGCACAAATGGCGGCAAATTCAAATCTTGCCTCAATTTTGGGACACCCTTTATATCCCAAAAGGTCAATTTTCGAAGGTTATTTGAAAGCGCCTTTGAAACATCATGAAACAGGAAGGAAGACCAGTGGGCAGGCTGGCAGCAGCCTTAGCTACGCTGCTGTACGTTCAGAGGGCATCCAAAAGAGAAAAAAGATTTCGAAGATTTCAGCAATTAGTGTTGAAGTAGACAGAGCTGTAGCCAGTCAACCAGTCAACCTATACCTAAAAGAAGTCAATTAACAAAGACAGAATCGTCTCTTGTTTCCGAAAAGAAAACTGATCAAAGTCACATGAGAAACTGCCTAAAACCTCGAGTCAGTGGCAATGGAAAACTTAATTGATAACCTTTAAAAAATTGCATTCAACAGCCGAATTCAATGCAACCAGTCTCGGTCATGTACTGACTTGTCACGCTCTTACGCAAATCCTTCGACAAAACGCCGAACAAGCCACAAAGTGCGGTAAGATGCACACAGTCTCGTGCAATCAATTAACATGGAAATTCACTTCAGGGACCGAGATAGTCCCTTGTTCGTTACACTGGCAATGACTCAGTTGCATGTCGATAAACTGGGCCATAAAACAAAACCGAGACATTTTATTGCATTTTTTGTAATTTTCGACGATACTTAATTAATGGCGCCCGACCGTGGCGCGGATATGATTTACATCGTTGCGGTGACAAAGGGCGCGATGTGCAATTGATGAAGATGTCAAGAAACTGGCTGTGGGTGTTAACCGGATGCGCGTGCAAGGAAGTGCGTCTGACTGTTGGTGTGGCCTTGTTCGAGTGACTGACGAGGAGGATGTCGATGGTGGATGGGGGCAGCTTCTGACTAGTCGCACAAAAAAGAAGATCATTGTCAGAGACCACATTTGGTTCAAGACAAGAGAAGATCTTGATAAGATCACCAAACCTGCTACTTTCACATTCTCCTTTCCAATGCTTTTTGTTTGTCTCTCAAGCCACTTAGAGCCCGAATTTCACTTCCTCGGCCTCGATGAAGTCTTTCATTCGACCAGACGGTACTTTCCTCTGGACTTATGAAAGATGTTACACACCTGGACTTAATCATCGGCTCAACAACAAGTTGAGCGAATCTCTTTGTGGATAGCTTATGAAAATACCATCCTTCGGTGGTTTTTGTTACGAATCACGTAGCATTCATTGAAGAACCGGTCAGCTGGTGGCAGCACTTTGGCTGACTCAGATGCGATGACCCAGATCATGTGAACGAGATTGTTGTCCCTTCTGGACTTGAGTTACTTCTTGGGAATTATTTATGACTTCGGATGGATTTTATGCAAGGAATGGCGCCACGGATCTGAGGTGGAAGATCACATATTTCGTCAAATGTGAGTTGACGGCTTGGATGGTCAGTGGCGGGGAGGTTGAAGGTGTCCTCAATTATTTTTCTTAAGAAACGATCTGATCAAGGGTATGAATCTTCGTGAAATTGATTTGAATTTCGAAGTGGACTTTCTTTAACCACAAGCTGTGCCATTTTTGACACTTTAGGAGTGTGTTCTTCTACCGAGCGTATGCAATAAATCCGAAGCCGCGTGGACTCATGCGTCGAAGGAGCGCCTGCAACAACTTATTGGAGTGAATGACCACTCTCGGACGAAAAACCTCTCAATCCGGGCCGTTAGACTGACTGCAGGTCTTCTCGTACAAGAACAGAAGCATGCTCAACACGAGTGGTTGCCGAGGGGACTAGGGCCAGGTTCGCTCTGGTGAACGTGTTACAGTAGATTCCACTTTATTGGGACACTTCGGGCCAAACTCGTCTATCCCAACTAGGCGGCTGTTCCAATAATACGAAGTGAGGACCTTTCCTCACAAAGAGAAATGCGAAGTAAGTTCCCCTTCTTTGCCACTTGTCCCATTCTAGCGGCTGTCCCGATAAAGCGATGTCTCAATCAAGCGGAGTCCACTGTATATTATTGTATTGTTTGTGGTATTGCTTCGTATGCTGGAGTGTCAACCACCTTATCTTTTCCAACACAACTGAACTTGTGTCGTCAATGGACGTTTCCTCACAACGGTACAAGACCCGAAGTTTGAAGGGTTTTCCCACAAAATTCACGAATCGGCCGCCATATTGTGGTGAATTGACGAGCGTTGTAAATGTATAAGTGAAATACAAGGGATTACCACTACATCTTCGTTGTGGCCATTATCTCTGCCAAAAGTGGAACGTAAGCTTTGCTTGACAAGATAGAGGCTCGATGTCTATTTACACGGTGCGAGCGGTTCTTCTTCGACTTCTTTGTGTGGCGCTACAGTCTGGGGTGGGAGCTCAAACCAACAAGCCTCTCCAGCTGATCAAAAATGTCACGCAACTAGCGACACCTGGTGGTCCCAGTAGACCTCCGGCCCCGCAAACTCAGCTGGGATGGGTCCCCAAAACTTCAAAAAAACTCAAAAGGTCACAAGACCCAAAACTCCAAAAATTCCCTGAGGAGGTGGGCGCAACGTCGACTTTCGCGGGGACCCAAAATCACCGCTCGAAATTTTTCCCGGAGCACACGGGCAACTTCTCGCGAAATTTCCCCAATTTCTTGGGGAGGGCCAGAGTTTTGACCTTCTGTCCGAGAACCTTGGACTGCACGTCGGGGCGAAGCCCGATCTAATCTACGCGGGCAGCCGCGCTCAGGCCCCCTACACAAAACCACAACCGTGAGCACACGGGCAACTTCTCGCGAAATTTTCCCAATTTCTTGGGGAGGGCCAGAGTTTTGAGCTTCTGTCTGAGAACCTTGGACTGCACGTCGGGGCGAAGCCCGATCTAATCTACGCGGGCAGCCGCGCTCAGGCCCCCACACAAAACCACAAGCACAAGATGGCGGATCTCGGCCGACCCCAAATCCTCCAATAAACGAAACCGCGAGGTACCTTTGGCACCGAAAACTTACGGGACTCCTTACTGCTTCTACGAACGTACTAGTTGGTGGTCTCTGATTAGCCGCTTTCACTTGGGAACTCCAAATTTTATCAGATCTTTCTCGGTCTTCCCTTGCGTTGTCCCACAGCCTCTGAATCGAAGACTCTTCGAGCCAAAGTCAAGTTGTCCATGCGCTCTACTTGGCCGACCTCCGAGCAGCTGTGGGTAAGCTTAGGTTACCTGGCGTCGAACTTCAATCAGAGCACCTTGACATACAGTCGTGAAAAAATCGCTTTCCATTTAAAAAGTACTAGCGACATTGATATCTTCAAGCAGTCGTAGATGTTCAGACGAAGGGCGCAGTCACTGGGGGGCTTGATGATGTTCAGATCACACACTTGTGAGGAGGTCTTAGATAAAAATGTGGAAGGCGTGTAGCGACGCCGATCCTCAACCGGAAGGGCCTGGTTTTAGTTCCTGTGTGTGCCCTGTCCTCACTGACTTTGCGATCAATTCATTCGAACTCTTCTCGACTCGCCTTGAAAGTTTCCTCAAGAGTTGACGCGCAACGAACACATCGTACCTGACGTCAATTTCAAAGGATTTTGAAAGGGCTTGATGGCGGAACAAATGGTCGACGCTTTTGCTTTGTTTAGCAGGCCGAAATGAATGAATGCCTGGACTTTTCCTGAGCTTAACATTTGGTCCAGTGCTTTTTTGTTAGCAGATGGAAGTCACAATGGCACATCAACGCCGTGCTGCGACATGATGTCATTTATTTTTCGAGCACGTCTCGTGGCAGAGTGCCAGACCTTGAACGATCGAAAATACTCCGTGGGCTTGAGTCATCATCGCTGACATTTATTTCACTTGTCATAAATCCGTCTGATTTCTCGCTTTTCAAGAGAATCGACTTCGAAATGATGCGAGACCATCGGTCGGAGGACAAAAATAGTTCCTCTGCGCTTCGTTCGCCTGAGATCTCATGTCTCTCAGTGAACTGCAACATCTTTGTTCGAGCATGCAATGCACTCGCAAATCGGTGGTCATGGTCATGGTCACGGGAATCTCTCTTGGCATGTCTCCCTAAACGCTCGTAGCGATTGTTTCAAACAGGAAATGCTTGCCACCCTGTCCACCCTCTGTTCACAAAGCCCTAGCAACGCCGCGCCGTCCAAGAAAGACGAGGTTATGCCACACTGGGCAACCAGCCCGCGCTGTAATCATGTGCGTTCTGTTTCCCTTCGTTTCGTTTCGATTCCCCCACCATTCGCATTATGTTTGCCAATTTTTGCTTGAACTCTTTTCAAAACTGCCACTCCCACATCATCGCTCGCCCGACGACCTGTTGCCAACCGCGCGCCTCTCAGTTTCACGCGTTTCTGTATCTATCGCCGCCGCTGCTGCTGGCGCCTCCGCGTTATCGAGCTGGTATCTCTCGTTGGTCAGACAGACCCACCCGACATGGATCGATGGACGAGGCGGTTGCTGAAATTGAGACATGATTAAGTGCAGATACATCTTTCATTAAGAGCGCCTGGCAAATTGAGTCCGATCGCCGAATGGTGACTTGGGCAAAGTGTTGTTTTGATGAAATCCGACTGCGAGCACATCACACGGACGTGATGTGAGAAAAGAGCGCAGAAAATAGGCAAACAAAAAAACACGTAATTGGAGAGCTACTTTCGAAAACAATTTTCACTTGTTTTTCAGCGAATTAGAGCGCGGCAACAATAGCGCGCTGGCCGTTAATTGATTTCTCTGACGTGAAGGGGTAATTAAACTGATCGTTGATATTATTTAACACAACTGATTTAGCCTTCGCCTGCGAGTGAATTGTATGCATTTGCAGCAGATTTTACAAGGACGCGCTTTTTGTTCAAGTTTTACGAGATAGACTCACATGTGAGGATAGGTGGTGAACGATTGAGATTGATCAGATGGAGAGTGTTGAAGTGGCTGCGATTGGGACTGGAACCTCTGTCTTTTGCGAGGGAGTCTTCGCTACTTCGTCGGTGACATTTTAGTGGCCCTCTGCTAGTCTAATCAGTGTGCTGGATTTGAAGCCGAAGAAGTTAAAATAAATTCAAGAGGAACCTCCTCTTTCTTCAATTTAGTGAAGACTGCGGAATTCCGTTGGGAGTTCGTTTAAGACAAGAAAACTGGTACTGTTGAAGTCCTCCGGGTGTATTTGTTGCAGAGTCTCGGGACTAAATAGAGTTCCTCTTCTAGTCCGTCCTCATCTGAGCTCCATCGCCTGGATCTTGTGGATTGTGTCGTTGCTGAGATTGAAGAATTCCTAAATTGTGTATTTTCTTAGAAATTTTTGTGATCCGTAGGAGTTTCCCAGCAAAGTCCTACTTTTTGCACGTTTTCTTTTTTTGATGCGAGAATGCATTCTCTTTCTCGAACCAGTAGTCTCGGATTCGATGACCTTCTAAGTTGGGGTCTATGCCTTCGATGTGGCCGAGTGAGTATACTTGAGGGATGCTTAGCTTCTGAACCACATCCACATCTTGTTCATCAGTTCGTGGTTAAGTCTTCGCCTTCATTCAACTTACTCGCAGACAGGACCATATCCGACGTTCAAAAATCTGCAGTTTGGTTCATCGTTCAGCTTTTGGACGCAATGCATGATTTTTTCGTTCTTCGAGTTGGGAAGCTGACCCTAAATTGTTTTGACAAACTGAAGCTCCACCGGTTGCCAAGTTTAGCAGAATTGCTCTTTGATGTCGTGGAGCCTACAAGGTACACAAGCTCCTTCCTCTTCTGCTTCCTTCTACAGTCCGGAGTGGAACTGAGCATCAGCTCAGGGATGATCTTCAGCCAACTGCCTCCACGCCAAGTTGGTTGAGGACGTATTCTACTTGTGCGCGCGGTTTCGTAGTTGCCCCACCGGTGTAGAGTCGAAAAAAAACTCCGAACAAACCTCGAACATTTCAGCTGTCGATCATGAGGTTTTTTTTTTTCCGAGATGAGGTGTGAAGAAACGATTCTTGTCCGAAATAGCACATATTTTATCAATTCCTCACTAACCATGAAACCAGCTCGTTCGGTTTGTTTTTCAATAGCCGTGAAAGCTTCCAACCACAAGAAAGGAGACCCCTTCAACTGCTCCAACTATCGAGGGATAAGTCTCCTTAACATCGCCTATAAGATCCTCTCTGCCGTTTTGTGTGAGCGCCTGAAACCATTCGTCAACTACCTGATAGGTCCTTATCAGTGCGGTTTCAGGCCGGGCAAGTCCACCATCGACCAAATCTTCATATTACGGCAGAACCTGGAAAAAAACCCAAGAAATGCACACCGACACCCACCACCTTTTCGTCGATTTCAAGGCCGCATATGACAGCTTGCATAGGCACCAGCTATACAACGCCATGTCTAGTTTAGACGTCCTGCCACACTCGTCAGGTTGTGCAGGATGACGATGGAGAACTCTCGCTGCTCCATCAAGGTCGGTAACGAACTCACCGAGACCTTCAATGTCAAAAAAAGGTTTTAGACAAGGCGACGGGGTGTCATGTGATTTCTTAACCATCATCCTGGAAAATATCGTTCAAGACTCACACGCCAACACAAGAGGCACGAACTTCCAAGAGTCCGTACAACTGCTAGCATACGCGGATGACATTGACGTGATTGGCAGAACACAGCGAGCAATCAATGAAGCGTCTGCTGGTATTGAAGCGGAGGCGGCAAAAATGGGTTTAGCGGTGAACGAGGGCAAAACGAAGTATATGCTGTCATCGAGAAAGGACGCACAACATGGACGACTTGGCCGAAACGTCACCATAGGCAACTTCGTGTACCTCGGCTCGCAAGTAAAAAGAGATTAAAAGCAGAATTACTCTTGCCAATCGTTGTTTCTTTGGGCTCAAGGGGCAATTGAATAGTAGAGCCCTCTATCGAAGGTCCAAGCTGACCTTAAACAAGACCTTGATCATCCCAGTCATGCTGTAGCGCGCGGAGGCATGAGCAATCTCAAATGCGGATGAGGAAGTCCTTGGTCTCTTAGAGAGAAAATTTCTACGATCTTTGGTCCCGTTTGCGTTGACGATTTCTGGAGGAGGACGGATTCAACCACGAACTGTACGGGCTGTACAGCGGCATGAGCCTAGCCAGGCGTCTACGGATTCAACGTCTAAGATGGCTGGGCCATATAGAGCGCATGGACAACACTGCTCCAGTCTGAAGAGTCTTTGCCTCCGAACCAGTGGGACAACGCAATAGAGGACGCCCACGGAACCGATGGCCCACACAGGTGGAGAAGGACCTCAATCGACTTGGTGTGCGCAGTTGGAGACATCTGGCTAAAGATCGTGCCGGCTGGAGAGGCTTACTGGTTGAGGCCCAGGTCCACCCCGGACTGTAGCGCCACCAGAAGAAGAAAAAGCTTCCAACACGGACTGCGAGGAACGCGAAGCCGTTTCAATGTGATTTACATAGCTCAACAGTTGGAGTGATTGGAGTGAAAGATAGTGTCCTCCGTGTGCATGCATCATAGTCTTTTTAGCAGTCTCCTCACCGGATTGAATTAATCAAACACCACCCGTTCCATCCTTTAGTCTCTCGGGGAAACAGCGCATCAACCTCGTCTGTCTGAGACCTCGTTGGAACGCGTTTAAGATCTCTACAGCCACTGCGAATTTTTCCTTCGTATGGTGATGTTTATAAGTAATTGGGCCCTTCAAAGATACATTTGCTCGTTCCAGAGGTTTGGTGAACAAGTTCCACAGGAGGTTCCTTAAACAACTTTTTACACCATAAAATTGCAGTTATCGTGTTGATATGGTGTCCACTTCCATGTACTGCATCCATAAAGCACCTTGATTCAAAGGATGATAACATTGTTTTTTCTGATCAGCTTAGCCTTCCCAATTGAGCTGTACACATCCATTTCAGTGCCTTCGCGGTTAGTCCAGACCACACTTCCCAATTATAGAAAGTTGTCAACCTTCTCGGTTTCCTTTCTGGCAATGTTCAGTTGGGCGCGAGGGCATATTTATTTTGAGCCCGACTTTGATTGCCTCAGCATCTAGGTTGTAGGCCATTAACTGCAGTTCCATTATCCGAGGTGAAAGTAGACAAACATCGCACAGCTTTATTCGTCGAATCCGAATATTTTTCTTCCGTCAATACTGCACAGAGTACATCGGCGATAGCAATCGGAAACAATAGTGGTGACATTAGGTACCCTTGACGAACTCCACTTTGGACTCCAAACTCCTCTGACAACTTACCACTGTCTAAAACGTGACATATTCACCACAACGAGTTTGGCTGGAATACCTTTCCTGCGCAGGACCAACCAGATCATGAATCTCGATTCAAGATATCGAAGACCAACCGATGTGGATAAACAATAAGTGTAGCGGGGATTTGTCCGCAAGGCAAGGTGTTGTGTGGTCGATGCAGAAGTAGAGCGATAGCTGGCCTGTTCGACGTCGAGAGTTGAATTTCAATGCTCTTTGATGCGATCGAGACCTATTCGAGCTGTGTGCTGAATCCTGTCGTATGGGGCTTTAAGATCGGAAAAAGATGGTGCGTAGTCATCTGAAACTCGCTGGCTTTCTCCGGGACTTGCTGTACTGTGAATATTTGGTGTATAGTCGATTTGCAGGCCCGGATACACTGGTACGTGCCGACTAGTGCGGTACAATCCGACTTCAGGCAGGATGTAGGACAGGATCTTATATCCGGTGTTGAACAGGGATATACGAGAGCTTCTAGATTTCTTCCAAGAGGTAGACCCATCCATTCCGTACAGTGGGGCCATCGGCATTAGTCTTGAGTAATTATCTCGCCTGGAGGGTCGTTCAACCACTTCTGTCACCATTTCAATCTTCGTCCGTAATCTTCCATTCACCCATTCATCCATTCACATGTCGAATGCATTCCTTTCCAGCATCGCTCAGCGCCTCCATTGAGTCCAGTGTTAACCACAAGCGAACACATTGACAGCTTCCAAAGGTGATAAACATTGCAACAAACAGTTGCTCGTTAGACGTATTCAGTTCAATTTATTTGAGTTTCCTGTTAGACACCGCCCATCAGACAAGCGGTTGCTAGGTGTTTTTGAGTGTTAACACTTTTTCGTGGAAATTTATCGCGGTTTGTTTGCTGTTCATTTGAATAAAGTGACAACAGATGGGCTTTGATGTCGACATGGGAATGAGAATGAGATCGATCAGAGAAAAGATGTGAAATCGATGTCGAATGTGAGGTCTAGGACTGTTCTAATGGGAGGATAACGAATCAAGAGGAGATGCTCACCTGTTCCGGGAACTTGACATTTTTCCTGTGAACCTTGGGGATAAGGGTTAGAATCTCTGGCCCTTATTAAGCTCTCTTTTGCTCAAAATTTCACAAAGTTTCACAAAATCGACATCTGATGCCCTGAATGGCGTGAGGACGTTGCGCAGTTTGTTAAATATTCAAATACAGCATGATGTCGTTAAGCATAGACTTAAGATCGTAGGACGGCGAGCAGATAAACTGAATGAGTTGTCTAGACAGCGTTGCATCTGTACGAGTACGTGAGAGTGTGCAAATATCTTTAGATCATGGCTTTGGTCCATCGAGTCAGGATTCCTGAATCCAATTGGTTTGACAAGCCGAAGTTGCACCGGTTGCCAAGGCCGATTCTGCTGGGATGTCAGTTCACGTTGCCCGAAGGTAGACACACTCCTTAACAAGGTTGAAGTGTTTTCTCCTGGATGATCCTCAATAGGACCTTTGCCTCATCAACCTTGAGACCAACTCTTTCTACCATGAAAGCTTCCTCTGTGGACCTCTGGGAATGAGCGTCCGCATCAATGTCATCTGCGGAACTTCGAGTTTCGCAACGCAATACTCCGCTGCGGCTGAGTAATTACTTCACGATATTAATTATCAATTAGATAGATTGCCTTCCACGTTGAGCACAAAGCAACCGGCAAACGAATGGCCAATCAATATGACATGGAAGTGGAAAGGACAAGAACTCAGGCGGTTGCAATTAACGAGAACTTTCGGTCTTGGCATTGGCCTCCAGCGTGGTCAGCACACATCAGGACGACGCGCGGCAGCACACGACTCTGGCGTTTGCTCAGCACTGCCACACCGTTTCATTTCCAGCCCTGATCATGAATCTCATTCGATCTAACTCCCTGTGTGTAGATCAGTCCTGAACAGTCATGATCGCCTGTTAGTCTGCCCAACACTAATCTTTCTCTCTTTTCCAGTACAAAATGTTTCCAGATAAGCCCGCCCAAAGTCGAAGAAGTCTGAAACTGTATCGATTCAGCCGATTCCAGTCGACTCTCAACCCAGACTACGAATAATCAGTCAACTAATAAATAGGCCACTTGCAGCTGATCATGCTCGAGTGGTCTATTTTTATCAATGAACGAATTTTTTAAGGCCCAAGTGCCTCTTAAGATTTTTCAGACTTGTAAACTTTTATTATATTTTCTATTTTCCACTTTCTACTTCCTTTCTCAGCTCGTGTTTGTTGGCTGTTATCGATGTTATCGAAACAGCTCGGGCCCTTGAACACTTCGAAGCTTAATCTTTACAACAGTCCGCAAAAATCGTTATATTTTTGGCTCCAGCGATTCTTCCACAGTTCGGGCAATTTGAAGTGAAGTAAGTTCTAAAAATACCAGTATCCGATAAAAATGGGGAAATGTTTTGTCAATTGTTTCCTTTTTTCGACTTTTGTACGAGCACTTATCGGGGTTTTAGTGCCAAAAAGAATTGCACGGAATATCTGCAAGAAATCTTAACTCAATCCTAATCACATTTGGCATTCTTTCGTGTCATAAAACCTGTCAGGTATTTGTCAAAATAAAATCATAATTCACTTGGCGAGACCATGCCGGCTGTCAGAATTTGCGTTGTATGATTCATGAGCTGAGAAGTTCTAAATTCCGACAGTGCAAATTAGGTAATCTGTCACGCGGCTGTCAGAAGGACATGAAATATGTCAGATTGACTGGAGGAAGTTTTGATATTTATGTATAATCGTGTAATTAATGATGATTGGGATCAGTACTTATGGGGGTTTTGATTGGGGGATTACTGTCAGATAAATGTCAGACGTTGTATGTCAAAAGTGACATGTTGAGTGTAACCCAATTCGCTGTGGTTCCCGGTATCGATCTGGGTGTCTGCAGGGGATTTATCTTTGAATCTGACTCTTGTGTGGAATTTTGGTTTTTATATAGACTTCTCATTGATGTTGACAAGCTGTCAGATGACGAAAGAGGTGATGAATGAAAAGTTATATGGAAACTGTCACTATGACGTTCAGATGACAAAAGCGGTGATGGAACAGTGAAATGACCGCTGTCAGATGATGAAGAAATGATGGATGAGTATGATGACAGCTGTCAGATGACGTATGAGATGATTGAAAAGTTATCCGAAACGAAGTATTACAGAGATACCCGACTTCAACCTCTCTTGACCCTTAAGATTTTTGACTGTTTTTTATAACGTGTTCTTAAACAAAACTGACCAATCAAAAAACGGCAATTCCGTTATTTCGTGAATAACCGTCAAAAATTCATGAATAATTGTCAAAAAGGCACTAAAATTCGTCGATGGACTAGAGGGCAATCAGCTGTGAAGTCGACTGTAATACTTCATTTCTGAAAAGTTATACGGAAACTGTCACTGTGACTTTCAAATGGCGAAGGAAGTGATGGAAGAGTGAGATGACCACTGTCAGATGATGAAGAAATGATGGATGGGTAAGATGACAGCTGTCAGATGAGATAGTTGAAAAGTTGTGTGGAAACTGTCACTGTGACTTTCAAGTGGCGAAAGAGGTGATGGAAGAGTGAGATGACCACTGTCAGATGATGAAGAAAAGATGGATGAGCAAGATGACAGCTGTCAGATGACGAAAGCGATGCTGGAAGAGTACGAAAGTTCCCAAAAAGTTCCAAATTTGGTTCGAATCAAATACCTTGGCGACTGCATTTGAAGAAGCTCTTAAATGCGTAGATTTTGACGAGAAAGCACGAGGCTTTTGCTTTAAAGAAGACTGTTTCAACTCAAGTCCTAAAGTTGATTGAGGAAGTTACTATTTTTGATCTTTTGGACAGGGACTTGAATTGAGTTTCGAGTGAAACGATAAAAAACTGTACAAAACTTTGATAATTCGATCTAAAATCTGACATGTGACCATTAGTCGGCACATTCTCTTAAGCTTGCGACCAGTGAATATGTAATTTTTTTGAACTTGTGTCCATGATGGGTCTCACGAGAGTTCTGAATTCTGTTGTCACTTCCCACCTTGTTTAAAAGGTCCTGTAGTTCAGGAAGGAAATGACAAACGATTTGCATGTGATTTAGACTTGATCCTCGATCGTTTAGATCGTTTTTAGGCTAAGGTGGTCCTTCTTTGTTAGCATCTTCGGAAGTTTGCCATTTCGTGAACGATTCTGTAGTTGACCCAAGGAAGGACGGTATAGTGAATAATTTGATACAACGGAAAAGTCTTCTGGTGAGCGGACGATCATAGATATGGCCCAAGATCGTCGAGTATTCTCAAGTGATTGTGTGAGTTGTACAAATTTTGACTTAACTTACAGATTGTAAAACTGCCTCTGCTTAAGGGTTCTAGGGCAAGAACAAATACAGACGAAATCCTGGTGGAAATAGTGGACCCTTTTGCTTGCTTGACTCGCGATCGCATTGAAAGTGAATGAACCAATGCCTCGTCAAAGATCTCTGTCGTGTTGCATTTATTGAAGGAATACACCGAATTTGTTGTGCTTTTTATGTTACAGGTCCCGGTGGCACATGGATTTGAATGACATCTGGCCACAGCAGACGTGGACTGTAATCGGTACCAATTTATTGTGAAGTGATGCAATATCGTGCGAATTTTACATTTTACTCCAAACATGTTTGTTTCGTACCTGCTTTTCCTTGTGAGAGAAAACACCGCCGGCTTCTAAGGTGACTGACGGTTGCGAAGAAAGAACTTCAACCAACTTGGTGTACGCGTTAGAAAGCAGCTAGTCAGAGTTTGTGGTAGCTTAATAGGCTTGTTGATTGAGGCACAGATCCACTCACTCGGCTTGTAGCACCACACAATGAAGATGAAGTTGCCACCTGACATTATGAGCACCGAAGCAGATTTCGATTTGCTAACACACAGAAGACCCACATCGAAATTTTCGAGTACTCTACCCCGAGTAGCCTTTCCAGGATTAACTCCCGACCACTACACTCCCGTTCAACAACCAAAGGGTTCGAATCCCTTGACACGGTCCACGAGTTCTTAATTCGATTTAGAGCTTTGAAAGGTAGTTCTGTGCAGAGACTGTTGGGCGCTTTCGGGACATGTTGCAAAAGTCAGCAATTAAGCCACCACAACATGTGATTTTGACAAGGCGGGGCTCAGAGAAATATATCCCCATCGAATAATGTCATAAATTAGTGTTATCGACTGACCTTGTCATAAATTAGTGTTATCGACTGACCTTCAAGGATCACCCTTTGATGGTCCTGTGTAAGAAACCAACCACAACTACGATGCTTAAGGGCAGCATTTGAAGGGAAATTTGAGTCTGTGATAGTATTTTAAGGACACCCATGCTTTTGTTTTAAATCCAGAGGGCGCCACATTCGAACTTAAAATGCTAATTTATTCAAGAAATAACTGAAATAAGATCAGATGTCTGGGAAAGTGATATGAAATCTGAGCTTGATAGCTTTGCACTGTCGCCAGAGGGCGCCACGTTATACCTTATAACCTTCAGTTATTCAAAGAAAATGGCTGAAATAATGCAAGAAGTCTATGAAAATGTCACGGAAAATTCGTTTGCGCCAGATGACCGGTGTCTTATTGGACAAAAATTGTAAAGGTTTATATATTCGACCAAGGACAAGTTATAAATTTGCATTTCGTTTAAAACTTATGAAACAAAAACTTGAATATAAAAATCCCCCTATATTTCAGAAAACAAAGGGATTCTATTTGAAATTCTTAAAACAACACACGAAGTCTGGGAAATTTTTTATGGAATCCAGAGGACGCCACATGATTGGTGTATTGTTGGAAAAAAATTGTTAAGGTTTATATTATCGACCATGGATACACAAGTGAGAAATTTGTATTTTGTAGAAAAACCTATGAAACAGAAACTTCGACCTTGAACATAGAAAACTACTGTTACACCCGAAAACCATTTCATTCGATTTTAAATTGTTGATACAACGCCAGAAGTGTGGGAACTTGTCATCGAATTCAGAGGGCACCACATGACTGACACCAGAATCTGCTAAAAATTGTTAAGGATCTCATCGTCGAATAAGGATTCGCAAGTCAAAATTTGTTGTTACATTCAAAATTGATGACGGAGAATCTTCGTCCCGGAACATATTTCAAAAAAACGATTACATTCGGCACAGATGATGGAGTGGAAGAACTTCCCACCGTAGTCCCTAGCCCATTGAAGTCATAAAAACCTCTGACAAACATCGACTACTGTCAACTGAGTGCCTGAGTGACCGCAAACAAATTCTAAAAATAAACTAGCATTGTTATGGCACAAGATAAATCATAACCACCGACTGCTACTGCAGTAGTTACCACAAATCACACGAAGTTTCGCAACGCAATACTCCGCTGCGGCTGAGTAATTACTTCACGATATTAATTATCAATTAGATAGATTGCCTTCCACGTTGAGCACAGAGCAACCGACAAACGAATGGCCACTAAATGTGACATGCAAGTGGAAAGGACAAGGACTCAGGCGGTGGCAATTATCGAGAACTTTCGGTCTTGGCATTGGCCTCCAGCGTGGCGTCAGCACACATCAGGACGACACGATGCCATTGTCGGCGGCAACACGCGACTCTGTCGTTTGCTCGGCACTTCCACGCCGTTTCATTTCCAGCCCTGATCATGAATTATTCGGGTTTTTTTTGTTTCGCTTTCGAAAATTACTTATCGATCTCCGATGGACTATATCTTATTTATGACAGTCACTTAAGCCTTTAACAAACGTCGTGCATCATGTGCTCCCTCGCGCTGATAAGATAGGAAATATTCAAATGGAATGACGCGCGACGACGACGACGCTCGGGACGCGCATTTAAACAATTAATTTCGCCTTGACATTGTTAATTCTGGTCTGTGCGAAAATCTAGGTTAGACAGGGTATCTAGAGAGACAAATCGCTTGTCTGTGGCCGCCGAAGAGTGAGCGGCAAATTGAGTTAATCAATTACGAATACGTCACGAGGGTTTTATTGAAGGTAATTGATCGCACTGCGGGAAGGAAGGAACTGATTGCTTTCGAAGCGTTATCCCTGAGATTTGTTGTGTTTCAGTGCTGATTGATGCTAATGAGTACCTTTCGGTGGAGTGTTTTCACAATAAGCCACAACGCAGAGAACGTGTGGAGTTGCGCACAGATGCGCAGTATGCTGGGGGGGCTAATCGTCAGTCAATTAAACGCAAATTACAGAGGACACAGTGAGTTATACAAGATGGCGTGTCGAAATGCTGCCGCTGTTGATTCACAATCACACAAAGAAGCCGAGTGTCCCCACCCAAGGCGGAGATGTAAATAATGGCTTATTCACTTATTGCTGAGCGGCTAAATGCAGTCAGCGAGTGAGTGGGTAAATTTGCCAATTATAAGATACTTGAAGTATTGATTAAAGGCCAGTGAGAGTGAATATTCAATTCTAAGACGCAGAGCTTGGGTTTTTAGAAATTTACCTCGACAGAATGGCAGCAACTTGATTGCTTATGTGGAAGATGTAAAAAGCGTGGTCTTGTGGTAGATTCTCCTCGGACTGCAGCGCCACCTATAGGAGGCCACGATCTAGCCTTTGCATCAACGTCATGTTCTGTCATGTGTCAACAAGGGGACAGTTTCATGTCGACTCTGAACCGCGAAGTTTGAGAACTCTACTCACGGAGCTCTGTCGATGACTTACGAGAGCGCATATAAAAGGGCATGACATACCTTTTGCTTCAAGCCCTCGTCATGTTCTGTCATGAGTCAAGAGGACAGTTTCATGTCGACTCTGAACCGCGAAGTTTGAGAATTCTACTAATAGAGCTCTGTCGATGACTTAAGAGAGCGCCTATAAAAGGGCATGGCATACCTTTTGCATCAAGCCCTCGTCATGTTCTGTCATGAGTCAAGAGGACAGTTTCATGTCAACTCTGAACCGCGAAGTTTGAGAGCTCGACTACTTGTCGGTAACTTGAGAGAGGATGAGTGGTGAATTTTCAAAGTTTTGTTCGCGTCGGGAATTGAACCCAAACATCCCGTATCAGGTTGAAGCACATATCAACTAGCGCCTATAAAAGGGCATGACATACCTTTTGCATCAAGCCCTCGTCATGTTCTGTCATGAGTCAAGAGGACAGTTTCATGTCAACTCTGAACCGCGAAGTTTGAGAACTCTACTCACAGAGCTCTGTCGATGACTTAAGAGGGGTGGAGTGGTGAATTTTGAAAGCTGTTCGTGTTGGCAAATGAACCCAGGCATCCTGCCTCAGGTTGAAGCACTTATCCAGTTCGTCATATCTGCCAGCTGTTACAACCTAAAACCATGATATAATAATTATATGGATGGCGCGACAGTCCGAGGTGGATCTGGGCCTAGCTTCTCAGCAACCACTCGTGTTGTGCGTGCTATTGTTCTTTCACGAGTGTAAGGGACAAACAGTTTAATGCCGACTCCGAACGGCGAAGTTTGAGAAGCTTTTTCTAGACAGGAAATACTCTTTGAGCATTGTCAGTGACTCGAAAGAGGTAGAGCCGTGATTGATCAAAGGTGGTAAGTTCGGGTAACGAGCCTGGCACCCTATGAACCATGAAGTTCACGAAAAAGTGGTTAAGACGACCGAACAACATTAACGAGCCCACAATTGACAAAGAGGTATGAACCCCATCACAGTCATCGCTCACATTCCTCACACGTCCTTACACGAACTGTTGGACATGAGATATCAGCAAATCGTATATCAATTCTTATCGTATAGATACCCCCCATGGGTTTATCTTGCTGTTGTTACAGTTCAGTTTAGGCCGCTAGTATCATTTCAGTGCAATTCGTGTAATTAGTGCCACCTCCCCAAACCACACCCTCTGCAATGCACGCGATGACGTCAAACGAGAAAACGATATCACTTGTTTGTCATTGAGATATCGAATCAATTTGTATCTAAAACAAATAAACTGTTAGCTGCTAATGTGTCGAATAATGTTAATAAGTGCTACTCAATGGCGTGGGGAAAAAAAAACAAACTTACTTTCGACAACTTTCGGCGGGCGGGACATATTCTGTGTGAACAAGGCAATTTTTAATGGAATTTAATAAGGTAGGGATTTAACTGTGGACAGGTTGCAAAATTTGACACACCATTAAGTCCACGCTTAGTGTAGTCTTAATTTTTCAGAAAGGAAAGATTCGAAAGGGAATAAGATCGAAGTTAAGAAGTATATTGCGTTGAACTTGCATTGCCACAAATCATGTTTCTTAATGACTAGCACACACTGTGAAGTCTTGAATATTTCAATCATAAGCTGTTGGATTGGGAAAGCCTCTCAGATCACCTCTGGCGAATATGAACGCCAAGAAATCTCGCATAGAACCATGGCGTTGCTTCCACGATTTCTTTTCGCCAGTAAGACTCTCCAGATTGAACTGTAAAGAAACACCAGGCAGATAAGCTCAAACACATGGGTCATATGTAAAGAAATGCCATACGACTTGATGACCCATCTGAAACAGTTGAAATAAGGACCCTGTACTCGAATTTTTTTTAAAAGGGCTGTAGCTGTGGTACGCTTAAAAAAACACACGTCGTCGACTTCTAATAAACAAGGCCAAACTTTTCTTTTATTAAAGTCCAACGAAGAAGGAAAACCAAAAAAAAACAGGACTATAATGGAGAAAGTCAAGTATGGACAAGTTTTTGTATCTCTTCAGAACCGATGTTTGGATTCAGGTGGTAACCAATAACTTTTGGCCATCATCATGGAGCTGGTGTTCTTTTATTTTACCAAATGTGTGGCCGAGCCAATAGACCCTTGACTGAAATTTGAGTAATGCTGTAGCTTCAAGTATTTGACGGTGTTTGGTTTTAATGAGTGCCAAAATTTATTGTTTACCACCTGAATCCAAACATCGGTTCTGAAGAGATACAAACACTTTTCCCTCTTAGATCTTAGAATCTGCTGACCTTTGTGGCGTATGCCGCGACGGGAGGAGGCAGTTCACAAGTGAATGTGTCAAAATTTGAAAAATGTTTTATTTGTTCCAAATGTCTTTACGGTTTGGCTCGTTTTTCTCAACATTGGTAGGTACGGTCTGGAAGAACATTTTCTTGTGCGAATTAAGGGACATGCAGGGGCTTTTTATCTTAACCTACACATCCTAACAAAATTATTCGCACAAAGACTTAACAGGCGAATTTATTTAATATTTTCCATGTAAAAGTAACTGTTTTTTGTATTATACGTCTGCTCTAAGGTTCAAACTGATGCAATCAACCCTAAGGGTATTTTATTTTCGACTTCTCCGAATAAGGCAAGAGGAAAGCAGACACAAAATGATCCCACAAACTCAAGCGTTGTGTTATAATAACCGCTCATGCTGTGATCGAGGCAACAATCAGAAGGATATTCTGAGAAAATAAAATAAAAAAAAAACGAAAAAAGAGCAAAATGGGACGAAAAAAATCGGAAACTTCTATAGAAGAGCGAAAGGTTATTTTAAAGTTAGTTTGCGAAGGCAAAACGTACCGAGAGACTGGTGAACTTGTTGGAAGATCCTATACCGTAGTTAGGGATGTTGTCCAAAAGTTCAGAAATGAGGGTTGTTTAGAAAATTAAAAAGGTAGGGGTCGAAAAAAAATATTATCGGAGGCAAATGAGAGGCATATTGTCAAGAAAATCAAGAAAAACCCTAAGACGCCAGTTAAATTATTGGCCGTAGAGATGTCAGGAATCATTGAAAAAAAACACTCTCTGTCGAAACAGTAAGGCGGACTTTAAGGTCAAATAATTAACGCTAGAGTTGCACGTCGCAAACCCTTTATTTCCAAAGTTAACAAAGAAGAAAGACTCGCGTTCGCCAAAGAGTATGTTAACAAGACTCTAGACTTTTGGAGCACCGTTTTATTAAAAGCAAGTTTAACTTGTTTGGCAATGACGGGAAGCAAAGGTTTTGGCGAAAACCAAAGACTGAGCTGAATGAAGCTTATCTTCAAGCGACGGTGAAACATGGCGGTAGTAATATCATGATGTGGTGGTGTATGTCTGTGCGGGGGGGTTGGTCAAATGGAGTTCATTGACTATAGAATGAACCAATATGACTACCTTGACATCCTGAAAAGAAATTTGCAGCAAAGCGCTACTAAAATGGGTCTAGGGTCAAATTATGTCTTTAAACAAGACAACGACCCAAAGCACACTGCTCACAGTGTCAAAATGTGGCTGCTTTTCAATGCTCGCTCCCAGCTCAAAACGCCTCCACAGTCACCCGACATCAACCCCATCAATTGAACATTTGTGGGCTGAGCTTGAAAAAAATATTCGAAGTCGAGCTATCAGCAGGAAAGCTTCTCTTAAAGAAGCTCTACGACGAGAATGGGAACTTTTACGCCCAGATCTTTGCAAGAAACTTGTCGGGAGTATGTCAAAACGACTAAGAGCCGTTATTGATGCTAAGGGTGGTGCAACTAGATACTGATGTGCCCCTCACCTACTTTAATTTATGTATTTTTTCATATTTTTATTTTTGTGCGAATAATTTTGTGTTACGTTTAATTAAAGTTAGTTTGTTTATTTACGTTTTTACCTACTTGGATTTATTAATATTTGATTTTTTTGTACTAAAAATTTAAATTTAAATGTAAATTCTAAATTTTATTGAATTATTTTTTCACGACTAAGCTAGTGGAATTTAGCTTATTTCGTTAAATGAAGTCTTGTGCGAATAATTTTGTGAAGATGTGTACAAACATGAGTTCCGCATTTGATGTTGTTTGACACTGATGTACCATCTGCTGAATAAATCCACTAACATCATCACTTTTCTTGTTCTGTCCATTAGGGGCACAATAAGTGGAATCCAGTCTCTTCTTCATTCAGGCATGGCCATCATCAACCCGTCTTCGGTACACAGATGATTCTGTAAGTATTTATCACGAAGATACACCTAGTCACAAGAGTCTAGATACGATGCGGAATTCCTCTCGAGTTTTCTCTATCTTGAAAATAGGGAAAGTCAATTTGTTTGAACATGATTTTTTTTATTGTTATATTTATGAACATCAAAACATTGTCACATTTGCTAACGCATCCTAAATAAGGAAGAAGAGGTAACTCAAGAGAATCAAAACATAAAGCCTTATAATTTGAAATCGTGTGTAGACTTTTGTGATTAGGTGTATGTAAGTTATCACAAACCACTGATGATCATCCTTCTTCGAATATGAACATGTCGAGCGTAAAAACATATCATCGAGTACCCCACGACGGATAAAGGCGTACCATACACATATCACTCGACACCACACATCCAATAGTAACGTATCGTATTGGATTTGGCGGTGGTTTCTGTATCTCTTGGGTCGCCGTGGCGTAGTGGGCTAGTGAGTCAACTCATACGCAGAGGGTGCCAGGTTCGATACCCGAATTTACCACCTTTGATAACTCACGGCACCACCTCTTTCGAGTGACTGACAATGCTCAAAGAGTATTTCCTGTTTAGAAAAAGCTTCGTTAACTTCGCCGTTCGGAGTCGGCATTAAACTGTAGGTCCCTTCGCCTCGTGAGAGAACAATAGCACGCACAACACGAGTGGTTGCTGAGAAGCTAGGCCCTGGCCCTCTACTGGCTGTAGCGCCACCCATATTATTATTATTATTCTATATCCCTTTATCATGAACTTGTACGATTTTATAGTTCCTCGTCAGTATTAACCATCTCCATCATTCGGTGATTGACTTTTCGCTTCTTCTTCAAACTTCCGAACAAGGAATTCTGCCATTCATGGATCGATTAGATCCCAAAAGGTGATTTTGCAAGCTCTGATAGTTCAATAGATCAGTAAAAGAATGTATCCACTCTGCATTCAGACCAACCAAACTACCGTCGTCCTGCTGAAGATTTCAAAGTTCTTAGGAACGAATCCCTTCCTCGTTCGGAATGATGTTAACGACCGAAGCAGTTAAATACTTTTGTTTCATTCGAATGATGATTTCCTTTCTTTCTTCT
Organism: Eristalis intricaria; assembly: GCA_964034865.1. NCBI lineage: Eukaryota > Metazoa > Arthropoda > Insecta > Diptera > Syrphidae > Eristalis > Eristalis intricaria. The sequence continues at coordinate 107,890,099 of OZ035873.1, read as the reverse complement.
TCCGTTTTATGAAATTATGTATGCTATACTATATTTATATACAGTCGCCTCTCGATAATTCGAAACTCATGGAACCCCACAAAAAATTCGAATTAACAAGAGTTTGAAATATCAAATAGTTCGAAAGTGTCGAGAGAAAAAATATGAAAGTTCGAATTATTGAGTAATAATCAATTGTTATTTATTAACTTTTAATTTTTTAACAAAATCAAATGGTTAGAGGTTTTTGTATACATGTATATACATATGTACATTATGTAAATTAATTATTAGTATTTTTGAAGAAGTCTTTGTTTGCTTCAAAGCACTTTGCTGAGATTGATCAATATCTTTTTTTTATCAGAAATAGTGCCTGAAATGCTGTTTCATGAGTGTTGTTTTGTAGACAGAAGCTTTGTAATGTGTCGAATGAGGCTCTCGTTTCCTTTACTGACACATCTGCCAATGACTGCGATGTATCATCCTCATCTTCGTAGTTGCTTGTTTTATTTGTATCTGTAGAAGTTAAAATTTCGCCATCGGTTAGAGGTCCCGAGACAGCAACATCTTGATCCACCTGAACATAATATAATAATAATATGGGTGGCGCGACAGTCCGAGGTGGACCTGGGCCTAGCTTCTCAGCAACCACTCGTGTTGTGCGTGCTATTGTTCTTTCACGAGTGGAAGGGACGACCTACAGTTTAATGCCGACTCCGAACGGCGAATTTGAGAAGCTTTTTCTAGACAGGAAATACTCTTTGAGCATTGTCAGTGACTCTTAAGTGGTGGAGCCGTGAATTATGATAGGTGGTTTATTCGGGTATCGAACCTGGCACCCTCTGCGTAGGAGTCGACGCCCACCTGAACACTCCTCCATAAAAACTCACTCCGCTAATATCAACCAGTGGAACTACTGCTGTCTCTACATCTTCAGTCTTTTCTGCTTTCTTTTATAAAACCGGATGTTTTGAAGCAGTTGAGAATCGTTATTTGGTGTTACAGCTCTCCATGCCTTGTCTATCAGTAAAATAGCCGTCAGGAGTGTGGTATTCGCAGTTACCTGATTGTCGAGAGATTCTTAACAATTTCCTTGCGATAGAAAGTCTTAAAATTATGGATGATGCCTTGGTCCAATGGTTGCAATTTGGAAGTGGTATCCGGTGGAAAGAAGTAGAGTTTTAAATTGGACAATGTAGGGGGACTGTTGTGGACAGTACAATTGTCTAAAAAGAGTAGATTTTTCCGCTTTTGTCATTTCCAAGTCCAGGCTTTTTTGTTAGCACGATAATTAGTAGGAAACGATGTCACTCCTTTGAAACATCGCGGCTTTATTGCTTTTCCTATCACTAAGGTCTTAAATTTTTCCGATCCGTCCATATTTGCTGCAAGTAAAGCTGTCCATCTCTCTTTACTATGTTTTCCGCCGTGACATTTTTCATCTTTGAAAGAAAAAAAGTTTTGTCAGGTAAACATTTGAAAAAGATGCCGGTTTCGTCTGTATTAAAAATGTCTCGGGCATCATAGTTTTCTATCAAAGTCTTCAACTTGCCGTGCCAATCTAAGCAAACTGCATCACTTACACTTCCACTTTCCCCACAAACAGTTTTCAACACAACAGCATTTCTCTTCTTGAAATTTGTAAGCCATCCTTCACTTGCCGCAAAGTTTTTGATGTTTAGAGTAGACGCGAACTGTTTTGCTTTTCCTTTTAAAAAGTTTCCGCTAATAGACACTTTTTGTGCTCTACACTGCCTTGGCCAAATGACCAGGCTCTCTTCCAGACGACTAAGTTCACCTCTTGTAGTTCTTTTTCTTGCTCCAGTAGTTTGAGTAGCATACATCTTCTCCTTGTGCTTTATTATGGTTGAGAGTGTACTCAGAGGAATCTTAAATTCTTTTGCGACAACACTTTTCTTCCCACCTACATCCACTTTTTCGATTAACTCCTTCTTTTCAGCAACCGTCAAGCATTTATACTTTTTAGGACTCATAATTAACACATCTTTTAACCTGTAACCAACGAAAACTGAAACTAAACTAGCCAAACTGAAGTGTGTGGCAAACTATTCATTTCAATAACAAATGCTCTGCAACGACGAGGCAAGTTTAAACTTGTCTCAAAATGTACCTCTATTCTATGCAATCTGATAACTTTGAATTGTCGAGTGTTCGAAGCCTATGAGTTCGAATTAACGCGTCGTTTTGTAACGTAGCGATGATTTTTTTGTTCGAATTACCAAGTGCTTAAATATGTATCGATTTTTTTCGAAATATAAAGAGGTGTTCCAGGGAACTCGTGACAACTTCGAATTATGGAGAGGTTCGACGAGAGGCAACTGTATATAAATAGACAAACAATATTGTAGTGTTTCATGATCCTATCTTTCAAACGACGATGAATTGGTTGAAACCATTTGTGGGTGCTGACAGTACAATTGAACGAGTACAACAAATGGGTTTCTTACTTTGAATGAACGATACTTGAAAGCAACGATTGATTGAAATGGCCGAACCTTTTTGAAACCAAAACTTGAACGATTGACTCAGCTCTAACATAAGTATTTGCTTCTAAATCAAATGCGAGAAAATTCACGAATAACGAAAAAAGAACATTCATTGGTAGACAAGGGGACAATCTGTGAAGCTAGGAACTCGGATACCTCTCTAGCACTTTCAGAACGTAAGTAGAAGGGGAACTACTCCTTTTTTTTTAAAAACATTTCCTTGTTTCCAGGGCCTTAACATATATCAAACATTTTTATTTCTAAACACTATTTATTTCAGACGAAGTGGCCTGTTTTAAGTTCACTTTCACCACCTCCACAGCGTGCTCCTAAATAAACTGTTGTTAGCAATAATGCTGCTGATGTGTGCGCTCTTAAGGCTATTCATGCGAAATTTCAGGGGTTATTGATGACCTAGGAACTGTGGAAGTTAGTCATGCCAGTTTCGTTGGAAGACACGCCGAAGTCAGGGGGTTGGTCTTCGATTTTCTGGGGTTCTTACTTGCACTGAGCAAATCTGTTCAAATGCAGAGGCCGGTTCGGTTACACAAGGCAACAGAGACTGGAGTTTTTAAGAGTCAGTGCACCATCAATGAGTTGAAGGGGTTTTTATGAATTTTGATGGCCTGATGAAGCCATTCCACTTAACGAACCAGTCAAGTACTGGTCGGTTTCATCTGTTCGATGTGACACATCGTCGTTGAGGGGAATGAATGAGCAAACGGGATGAGAGCAACAAATGGAGGTTTGGATACAACGAGTAGGCCAGTAGAGACGATTGGGCAAAATAGACATCCAAACCGGTGATCAAATTCAGAAGATAAGCCATATGACGTGCAAAAGGAAACATCCCATTCATGGCTTTCGTTTCTGGAGACGTTTATGGTTTGATCATTGCGAAGCAACTATGCTTCACTCTCAAGGCTATGGGATGACATAGATTGATCGGGTCTGTTCTCAGGATTCTCATCCCTGTAGTCACTGGGAATTGCGCCATTGCAACGCACACCCTCTGAATGCCACGGCCCTATATTGATTTCTTCAGAAGTCGCAGAGATAATGACGACCCTTCTCTTCACTTGCAGCGCCATCGTCTCACTTGGAGGCCAACTTTTTCCACAACCTAGCCGAACTAAGCTGTAAACTTGTCAGTCATCTTTTTTTTTGTGCTCAAGGGATTGCTAATGCCCTTATGTGTCCGGGGTCAAGACGCAGCACGGGCCGAAGGTATAGAGGGAGAAAGGGAGAGGAGGTACCTGTGCACATTGGTCTTAAATATCTGCGGGTTGTAGTCTGTGGGAAATAATAGGCTGGGAAGAGCATTGTCTTGTAAAAGGAGACACCAATCTGTCCACAGTGCAGGATGAACTGACCCTATGCTAGCCTTAGAGCGACTGCCGTCAGCCACCTTAACCTGACTTCCGATGAGACTGCTTTAAAAGGGCAATTGGAACGTCATTCATCTTTAGAACTTCGTGCACACATCCTTCATCATCGTCTTCACACGAATTTCGCACCGTTCCCACATAGCCTGATGATGTCGTTCGATATCAAGTCCCGCCAAAATATTCCACCCAGCCGCCACCTGCTAGTCTCCCACCGCGACAGAAGAAACAAAAAAAAAACACCCTTTCGGGGAAATGTCAAAAAAAATGCTGAACTCTAATCCAAATTAAGCCCCACTTATCGCGAATTCCATGCGGCAGACTGACACTGCCAGAAATCTAATTCCCTTCAGTGGAAAACTTCGCTCCAAAGGTCGCGCCCACTGAAACACGAGTGTGCTCGCATGCTGGACAGATAGCACAAAGCACTCCCATCCATTATGACATTCTCATAAAAATTCATTCAGTTCACACACTGCCATCGTAAATCAGCGCGCAAAATTATTATCTAATGCCCTCTGGAGCGTATACGTGATATTTTTTAATGTAAAAAATCACTATCTCCCCGTTGCTTATTTATGGACTTTCACGAGCCCACCAGTCACATGTACGCGTCCCGCTCTGCTCATCACCTGATCACCTACGCATCGCGGCTCTTGCAGCAACCAGCCAGCCTTCGTGCGGCAGCAACCTTGCGCCGATCGAATTTCCGCTGACCGATGACGGCGATTGGACATGTCTGGCGGTTCAGTCACTAGTACTGAGTTTATTGCCTCCATAAAGTGTTGGTCTCTTTCAAGTGCTTGTCGTTGTGGAAGTTTATGTGCGATATCTCGGAGTGTGCCAAGCTACTCGAGAGTGCGCATTAAGTTCAAGTTTAGCTGCGGCAAGGATCAGACACAATCTGCCGCACAAATTGATCATAAAACCGAAGCGAACTGCTTTGATCACGAGGCAGTTCCAGAACTCCACAGTGCTCGGCATGAATTTCAAAACTGGAACGCTACAAAGAAACAGATGGCACACTCATTAGAATGTATCTGAATCAAATGGAATAACCATCCCGCAAGAGGTACTCCTCCCCATTCGCCGACATCCACGTGTAATCAAAACAACGAATTGATTTAGGACGTGTTTAGAATACGAGTACACCCGCGCAACTACATAAACCTGACACGAAGCCAATTGCGGTCGATAAATTTGACTGGCAATTGCTTTCGTGTCTTGCCACACTACGGGGGGATTCACGGAAGATTTCCATTCCGTCTTCGGGCGTGTTATCATCGCCGTTGCGGCGACCTTATCTCAGACATTCGACAAGTCACCAGCGCAAACTTTGTGAAGGCACGAGTGAGGGTATATTGCCGATGGTTAAGATAGCGGTCATGGTCATGCGGGTAGAGTTGTACGCTTGGAAGTGGCGACGAGGGTCGATCCACATCTGGCCACTGACAGCACAATGACTCATCAAGGAAATCGCCTTGGATTCGAATTCACCTCTCAAACTGGTCGTCGGTGCGCTCTGAGTTATCGTGCACGCTTGAGATACGATTCGACCTGAAGTGGGTGTGCGCGGCAGCGGACCAAACTCGTTTTGCAGCATTTTTCTCAACTGATTCGCTTGCATGGACTGAAGTGCCGATTAGTAGGAAATCGAGAGCAGATTTAATTGCAATTTTAAGGGCCTGGGTATTTAAATCCGAGGTGTCCGTAGTTGGAGGTTATGCTGGAGGGGGCCATTGACTTGTCACGCAGGGCATGTCATCTCCACACAGAAACTGAGTGGAAAATAAACCCATTCCGGTCAAGCTTCCGAAGCAAGTTAATCAACTAAAGTACTCGCACTCGCCATCCTTGTGTGACAGTCTGACATTTCGTGTGGAATAGAATATCTCTCCGTTCTAAATGTATCCACACTCACAACATTCCGCCGTTTGATTAAGTTGAACCCTCGGTTGCTCGCTTTTAATGAGTTGAAGACTTCGAATAAAAATTTAATTTGATGAGTGTACACTGGCCGTCGGGCGCCCGCCGGTACTTTAGCATTATATTTACAAAATTAATTTCAAATAAAAATCATCTAGAAGAACTAGTACAGAATTAATTTTTTCCCCCGTTTCTGGCTGGTCTCCCTTGGCATTGTAAATACATTATGGAAAGTTCCACAGTCGCAAACCGGATTCGATATAAATTTGAAGGCGCGAACTGCCGATATGCCAAAGGCTGCAGTTAGAGCTGATTCTATTTTTTTTTTGCGGTTTCCATCAAAAAGGAATGTTTAGCCTTTTTGATGGAAATTTAGAGAAAAGGTCAATGTCTGTGGTTTAGTTTTTGTGTCTGATTCCGGTTGTGTGACGCGAATTGATTTCCTAAGGCCGTCGTTAGGTGAGATGAAATATTCAGCTGATCTGAGAGAGATTTGCGTTCTGTTCGGCTTCACGTGTGTCCACTGACTGATGAGTGTGGAGGAAACCACAGCAGCCTATTACTTGGAAACGAGTTTTGTCATTGTCAAGCTCTCACGCAGAAATTTCTCAGATTCTGGATTGGAGATTTATGGTTTCTCAGTAAGTGGCTGGGAATGCTGATACTGTTGCTAACTAAGTTTGTAATGGTTTTGAATTGGGAAGGCCGTTTTAACTGGCGGGTGATGGCGGCGGGAACAAGAGAATTTGGTTCCTTTGACTGGAAACACCTGAATCGAGGAGGCGATGAGTGAATATTCGTCCTAAAGACCACGGACACAAGACCATTTGGTCTGCTACCTCGTACTCGTAAGAGGTGTAGCCGTGAAATATATAAAGGTGGCAAATTCAAGTATCGAACCTGACGTCCTCTGCGTAGGAGTCGACGCACTAACCCACTACGCCACAGCGACCCACGTGAATCTAATTACTCCTTTTTAATGGCCACCCTCTTAAGCGGACGATCGTCTTGAATGGACGATTCTTTTAAGCGGACAAGATGTACTGAAATTCTTGGCTGTTGGATACAATTTTGGTTGTGTTTTATCTTCTTAGGCGGACGCTCTCTTATGTGAACAAAGAGTGCCCCGAAAGCGATTCCTTATAAAACTGACTTGTGAATTCGTCAGAATTCAACTTATCAAAAGTGACGCCAAGTAATCTGTTCGAGTTGTCAAGACATTCGAGTAATCGAAGTTCGAGTCAAATTACATGTACATTTCAGTCTTGGCGCTATTGCCAAGACTGATTCCAGTTATCCAAACTTGACTTATCGCAGTTCGACTGTGTATCAGCTTGAAAATGAAACACTTCCACTTCCAAAAACACTTCCAGGTTTGTGGGTGTTGATACAAGGGTCAATTGATGCAAGAGCAGAGTAGCAATCGCAAGGAAGACGTAGCTGAACTAAACTCTGAAAAGAGATCGGGACTGTACAGCGAATTACAGGAATTCACTTTTTGTATAAATAAATTAAACATGAAATCGTTATTCAATAAGAAACCCGTTTCTGAACGTATTTATCGACAAGGTGCTCTTAGTACATTGAGTGTAAATGGTGAATGGACTCAAAGGTAGTTTGTCAAAGTTTGACTCTGATGGAAAGACAAACCGAGTTATATGATGTGGTGGATTGCAGACCCTTCTGTCTGAAAGAAATAATTTCCAAACATGAGCTGTTTGCCCACAATCAAATGAATACAAACTTATTTAGCAACTTTCCACACAAAATATGATCAAAAATAAAACGAAATAATTGCATTTCAGTTCGAAGTGCCGTCATCATATTTGAAAATAATCGTGTTGTTTGTTTTTTGTAATAAAATACACTCATGAACGCGTTAACTTATTTAAACTGAATCACTGTATTTCAGGGAGCACATTAATAACGCCTCAATAGCTCAAAAACAGCAACACAAAGAGAGCCACACAACCAACAACAACAGTACATGATTCATCCAACAGCTCAGAGTTCAGTGTACATGTTGATTTTCCATAATTCGTAATTTTACGGATTTCAAACACTTCCTTGTAAGCAATTTTTATATTTTTGCCTGCATACACTCTTCTGCAGTGAGAGTGCCATCAGACCTCACTTCTTCGATTTTAACATCGAACAGTTCTTTTAGGACTTTTAGTAGTAGGACTTTTAGTCAGTATGCTATAAGGACACGCTGCGGCGAAATAAAAAAATTCCCTCTGGATCTGAATTAAAGATCAAATCTTAAACGTCCATAATATCCCTATACCACTTCTGGAATCTATTTTACAACCTCACCACCACCCAGCCAAATCATTGCAATCGAATGATGTACATGATCACGTAGCTGCTTGTGAACATTTAAGCCGTCCGCGTGAATTTATTTCACGGCAATTCCGGATATATACCCAATTCCTTTTTTCACGGTCTTCTTTTACACGGTTATGATTCAAAACACTAATGCTCTATTTTTGATTTGATTGAAATTTCATATACTCGCTACATTTCGAGGCGGACCTGGGCCTAGCTTCTCAGCAGCCACTCGTGTTGTGCGTGCTATTGTTCTCTCACGAGGGGAAGGGACCTACAGTTTTAATGCCCACTCCGAACGGCGAAGTTAAGGAAGCTTTTTCTAGACAGTAAATACTTTTTGATCGTCTACTTAAGAAGGTGTCCATTAAGAAGGAGTAATTAGATTCACGTGGGTCGCCGTGGCGTAGTGGGTAAGTGCATCAACTCCTATGTGGAGTTGCGTAGCTCCAAAACTCATTTTCTTAAGATTTTGTTGGGTGCATACGAGTATATGGGTATAGTGTCAGTGACTCGAAAGAGGTGGGGCCGTGATTGATCAAAGGCGGTAAATTCGGGTATCGAACCTGGCACCCTCTGCGTAGGAGTCGACGCACTTACCCACAACCATGGCGACCCACGACTCTGCCTTGGTAAAAACCTGTTTTCGTCGATTGGGGAAGAAGTTGCAGCTTTGGTGTGGCGAGGGCACAGTCACGTGAGACTATTCAATCCTCTGGCCTTAGCCGTGACCACGCACGAAGGGTTGTTCTCCATATTCCACACCGGACTGTAGAATCATTCGATGAAATAGAATGAAGAAGAAGACAAAGTCTCAAAACCCATTTCTTCTTTAGTCCGTCCTAAATCGAACTCAAAATCTCATGGCGTGGGGTATGTCTGACGCATCGGCCAGACTTTTGTCCTCTCAAGGAAGTTGCGGCCGCTTAGGGTCTCGTAAATTTTTCATTATTCCCGGCTTCACGTCTCTCGAGTCACATGACAGGCTTTGAGAGAATTCCTTTCTAGAAAAGGCGTCACGGTTCGGGTGGGGTCTCCTCCTCGCTCGATGGGTGGTTGCTGAAGACGCTAGGCATAAATCCACCAGTCCACCAATGCACATCGGATTGTAGCACGACGTATTTCTTCTTATGGCGCTCACCAGCTGTCTTTTTAGTTCATCAGCTTAAGGGTGTGTCTCTGTACGGAACCACATCTAGTTCCACTTGATCTCATCAAATAATCACTGTCCATTGTTGTGTATCTTCTTGTATCATCAACTCTGGGGAAAAACATCAAGGACACCAGCTTACCAGACGAATTCTCAAGGGCAAGCTGAGTGTTATCACCGCCACAGCCTTTGACAGCAAGCCCAAATTCCAAATATTCGCCTCTCTCATCAGCTCAACAGCCAAAATTCGTTCAGTGTCGGGCGCTGATGCAAGACTCTTCTGAACCCCGAGCAGTTGAAGATAAATTTAAAAAAAAATATCACGTATACGCCAGAGTATTCGCAAGGTCACACATTCCAGACGTAGCAAAACACTCAACTCTTCCTACTGTGCTCTGAGAGTACAACTGCACAACAAAAGCTCCCCAAACAGGTAATCTTGTGGGTGCCGCAAACTCTGCCGTCTTAGTGAAGACGATTGTTCACATATTCAGATCAGATCAACGCCGTTTCCTTCTCTTGCGCACGGGAACAACGGGTGGAAAGAAGGGTCGAAGTGTTGCAGTCAATGGCGAATTGACTAATCGGGGAATTCACCGGCGTACTTTCTCCTGCACGCTGCGTCACATGACGCGCTTCTCGGCTAGCGTTATGTAGTGCGCATGTGATACTGAATTTACCCAAACCACGACGAGTAGTTAGTTAAGTTGGCCGCTCTTGAGGAGCATACAAATCGCGTCATTTTTCGAATTTCGTTTCGCAAATTAGAGACCGGTTTTCAAAATAACTCCGAATGGGGTGTAGACGGTCTTGTGTCTTGTGCGCGCATTAACTCACGGTGAAGGGCTTTTTTTCGTGTGTGCCCTTAAGATAAACGGCGCGTAACGATAACACCGTGATCGTTACGGGGAACGGCGCGCCGGTTTCGAATGATGGCGTATTCTAATGAGATGGGGAAATTCCAAATATTGGACAACAAAATAACTATGCGGAGATAAATGTGATGGACATTCCTCACTACGAGTTCTAAGGGCAACGAGTTCTCAAAGAGCTCAAGGATCTTAAAGGGCACAAGTAACAGGACAGTGGGACAGGGGGACAGAGGGACAGAGGGACAGAGGGACAGAGGGACAGAAAGACAGGGTGACAGTGGGACAGAGGGACACAGAGGGACAGAGGGACAGAAAGACAGAGGGACAGAGGGACAGAGAGAAGGTCTGAGAAGACACAGAGAAGGTCTGAGAAGACAGAGAGAAGGTCTGAGAAGACGGAGAGAAGGTCTGAGAAGACAGAGAGAAGGTTTGAGAAGACAGAGAGAAGGTCTGAGAAGACGGAGAGAAGGTCTGAGAAGACAGAGAGAAGGTCTGAGAAGACGGAGAGAAGGTCTGAGAAGACAGAGAGAAGGTCTGAGAAGACGGAGAGAAGGTCTGAGAAGACAGAGAGAAGGTCTGAGAAGACGGAGAGAAGGTCTGAGAAGACAGAGAGAAGGTCTGAGAAGACAGAGAGAAGGTCTGAGAAGACGGAGAGAAGGTCTGAGAAGACAGAGAGAAGGTTTGAGAAGACAGAGAGAAGGTCTGAGAAGACAGAGAGAAGGTCTGAGAAGACAGAGAGAAGGTCTGAGAAGACAGAGAGAAGGTCTGAGAAGACGGAGAGAAGGTCTGAGAAGACAGAGAGAAGGTTTGAGAAGACAGAGAGAAGGTCTGAGAAGACAGAGAGAAGGTCTGAGAAGACAGAGAGAAGGTCTGAGAAGACAGAGAGAAGGTCTGAGAAGACAGAGAGACAGAGGGACAGAGGGACAGAGGGACAGAGGGACAGAGGGACAGAGGGACAGAGGGACAGAGGGACAGAGGGACAGAGGGACAGAGGGACAGAGGGACATAGGGAAGGTCTGAGAAGACATAGAGAAGGTTTGAGAAGACATAGAGAAGGTTTGAGAAGACAGAGAGAAGGTCTGAGAAGACAGAGAGAAGGTCTGAGAAGACAGAGAGAAAGTCTGAGAAGACAGAGAGAAGGTCTGAGAAGACGGAGAGGAAATCTTTGTAGTGTTTTGAGAGGCAAGTGTGGTTTGGCTTCCCAAGGAGTCTGTTTCGGCTCCTCTTTGTATGACGCTACGTTCTGGGTCGACCGGGGGTTTCAACTAGCCCAGCTAGTTATGCTCATCCATGGTTCTCCACTTGTACTACGGCAAAAGTTGTGCGTCGCCGCCACTGCTGCGTTGTCCCACGGGCTCGGACTGTGAGACTCAATGCACTGTACGAGTACACGGAATGAAACTCATCTGCTTGTGGCCTCACATCTTCACCCGAGACAAAGGTGCAAGTCCACAGTTGTGAGCATACCACTGTGCCTGCGGACTGCATCATCACTTTGTTCGAACTCTTGGGGCATGTCCTTGTCTGTCTTGTCTAGGAATTCCTTTCATAAGATTCCATATTCGACAAACGATAACTAATACCTTTCGTCACTCACTCAGCCCATAAGTTTCTACTCACGGAGGTCACTATTGCAGTCGATCTAACGTCGAACCTGAATTAGTTTCAGTATTCTGTCAATGTCCGTGGCACTCTTCACAATCAAATTCCTCAAATTCCTATTCCGTGCGCTAGGTTCAATTCATGACGGTTGTAATCTTCGTGGAGGCATGGCTGGCCTTTTTTTGTCTGGTTTCCGCGTCGAAGAGCACAGTCCCCGAAGCCACATTTCTTACTAAATGATGTTTGTTATCAAAAGGCGTGCCGTTCTGGGACGGACCATGAACCTTAACCAACAAAGCGGGTGGTTCTCCACTTGGTGCGCTGTTCCACGGGCGTGGGCTCGAGAACACGGAATGAAACTCGCCTCCTTCTAGTCTCACATCATCCCCGCAAGACAATTCCTCCCTTCAATCCAGTAAAAGTGCCACCTTGCCTCGCGGTGCGCCAAGAACGCAGTTTCCGGTCAATGACCTTCAAATCACAGCCCACTTCAGCCGCCTTTGTCTCAATACCTGAACAAACTTCGCCTGCATTTAACGATCTAGTCTAAAATTACCACCAGACAATTATAAAATCAGGAGAAACAAAAAACCCTGCGCCATAAAACGATTCACTTAACAATAAAGAGCTATGTTTTCGGATTATTTTTTTCGAGCACGAATAACCTAGCGTGTGCCTCCGCGCTCGCTTGCTAATGGTTTCATAGTCGCTTTTGATATTTATTGCCCAGCCACACAAACAGTTGTAAAGACTTAATCTTTCGAAAGTCGCGCCACTTGTGGCGGATTTGTGGGGCGACGGAAAAAAAGAAATGTGACTAGAAAAATGTCATAAAGTCGATGCAGTGAAACAGACTCTTCACCTTGTTGCCAACCCGCAGACACAGCGGCAGAGCGCAACGAAAGTCAAACAGTTCGATTGTCGCTTGTCGATTGCTATCAAGGCTCACAGATTGCTCTCATTGCAATGGCACCCGTCTTCGGGGATAATTGACACAATTAACTTCAATCGATTTGTTGTTCACTCAACAACTAAACGTCAATTAGTATTCGATGTTCTTCCTTTCGGTTCTCTTTTTGTGTTCTCTCTTTCATCTTTGACTCGGTCTATTTAGGTTCGTCTTTAGAAACAATTGAACAGGCCTAATTCAATTAGAGCAGCGACATCGAATCTCTGCTGTAAGACATCAAATTGTGTTGACACTTGCGGATGCAGATGACATCGGGCTGCACGCAATGGCAGCCTTCACTGCCCGAGCGATAAGGCGACTGTCACAAAACGATGACACGGAACTGCGAAGGAAATCAGTTAGCGCCGGAAAATTCCGCGATTTGTATCTCTCACAGAGGACTCGCTTAATTCGAAGCATATACTCCGCGCACAGCCATACCGTATTTACAAGACCAATTGAGTTTTATTGCCGAACATGGGACATATCTGATCATGACTTTGTGATATTTCAGTTGTGCAGAACGGCTGTCAATAAAACAGAAAAACATTCTGATTGCCCTCACATGACGAGAGGACCGAGGGAGATGCGGAGACGCGGTTTACGGCAGATGATAACACACCAGGTGTATGTACGTGTGTGCACAGAAACCTGTCAAGATTAGGAGCACTGCAAAGTGAGTCTCTGCTGGAAATGGGTTGAACTAGTTGGCAAATGCTGGTATTTACTGCGTTCGAGTGCGCAGTGCACGGCAAACAAGGCTCTGATGACAGATGTCGCGAGAATGCGAACGGTGTGATGGCATACTTTCGCTGGGAACACGACTGATAAGTGCTTCGAAGCGGCTGTCTTCCGCAACGCGACTCGACTGTCTCATTAGTGACAGTTGCAGATATGGCAAAGTCACTGCGGTGGAGTGTCAATGGCCGACGATGTCGTTGACTAAGATGTCGCAAACGGATGAAGGAATCTGTGTCGTTGAACTTGAAAAGGTTGTCTCCTATGTGAGTGGAAAGGGAAGACGCGAGGTAGTCGAACTGCGGGTGGAATGTGTGTTGACTTGGCCATCAAATGACAAAGCCTAGAGACCAACAGCAACAGACATTAAATATGTTCGTCCAGTCACCAAAAAAGCAAATGGCTTCGGATGAGCATGACTCACTGGATTCTTCTCCTTCTCCCATTGGCGCCACACAGAAGAATCCAGCCTGAACCAACAAGCCGCTCTAGCTGGCACGAACATTAGCCAGCCAGCTGCCTTGATTTTCGAACGCCAAGTTGGTCGAGGTCCATCTCTACTTGTTCCGGTTCCGTGGGCATTCTCTATTGCCTTGTCCCACAGGCTCTTCCGGCTGAAGCAGTGCATCCATGCGCTCTAGTACATGGTTTAGCATTGGATTTGAACCCAATTTGCGAATGATTCAATCGAAGATCTGAGCGTCTTCAAGGCTGACAGCCAATTAAAAAAATGATGGAGTACCTCAGGGCTCATATCTATCTCCAGCACACTTTCCTGTCTTTCCTATGATGACGTTCCAGAATAACATCCAATTTCCTCGGGTTTTCAAATGCACTGGTTGCGAATGTAAAACTGATTAAATTCTGACAATTCCAACCAAACCGGATTAACATGGGGTATTGCAAGCAGAGTCGACGGTAAAGCTTCCAATTTCCAGTGGTCCCTACTACCCTTGAGCATGACACTTGCATTACTGACCCCGTAAAGGGCCTACCACCCTCGTCCAGTTTGTAAATGACAACTTGAGTGGGAATGACTAACGTGGGTTGCAAAGACCTACTGTAGTTGCAATGAAAACATATTCGACGTCGTTAAAAATGCTGCGAGTTGCGTAGGATTCTCAAGGCGATGCAGGGGATATTTTAGAACTTCGATAGGACGCCCAAAGTTGGAGTGTAACTCTCAAGTCTGAGCGGGTGTACCAGAAATTCAACTCGATATTGTCCATAAACAAGCGCTAACCCTTAAAGGTGACATAGGCCCCGATTGCAAGTGCCTTGGTGGATTTCTCCCGACTCCTTGGATTCCTGTCTTTCGCTGTTTTATCTTGAAAGAGTGCTTACGTGAAATGTATGCCACCTTCCAGAGGATATCTCTGCAATATCCACACGTGAAGGACTGCTCACCCGTTTACCCGATGCGCCCACTTTGGCACTTACTCGACGAGGTAGGCTGAAAAGCACGGCAGTACCCGAGGAACTCAATATTGAGGAGCTCCTTCTGTGAACGAAAAGGGATATGTTTCAATGGCTTGGTCGCGTGGCACTAATGTTCTCATCATCACGACTTCCGAAGGGTGCCTTAAATGTCATTGCATCAGGCAAGTGACCTCTTGGCGGCTTGGTTGCGGTTGGACATACCTCCTGATGTGTTAGAGTCGATGGCGGAGGATCGAGTGGCCTGGAGATCTCTCGTGCGTCGCCTATTCTTGAGACCCCTTTAGTGGATCATGCGTCTCAGAAGATGATGATGGTGGTGGGCGTTGCATTATAAACAGCCTATTATGAGTGTGGAAAAGTGGGAATCTGATTGTTTACTCTATTACAGTCATCTTCTGTTTAGAACCAAGGTTCATCAGTATCTCGTCTGATCCCCCCACTCCAACTCCCACCCCCACCTCCACCCCCACCCCCACCCCCACCCCCGTCCGATTTAGAAGGTGTCCAAAAAAACAATAGTATATCCGGAAAAAACAAAATCAGCTCTATATCAGAGGTTGATTGAGAGAGTAATCACTCCATAAATCAATAATATCGGACGTTGTTTTTCGAAAGTCTGCTCCTATTCACGTTGATGTTGCTTGAAGGAGAACAGTATCTCCGACATCTGGCGTCATCGGATCCAATCACCCTTATTCACTTAGTCGTGTCACATGTCACTGTCAAAATTTTGTACTGTCTCTGGAGTCAGCCACTTCAACTTAGTCACTTTATATGACATTTAAGTGACAAATTGAATACAAATGTGTCACTGTGACATGTGACACGACTAAGAGAATAAGGGTGAATGCCTAAGGTCCATGTAGAGTATATGTACTCGTTGCCTCCGGGCCGAAGAGTCTTCGATTTCGAGCCAGTGAGGCAACCAACGCAACAGGAGATAGCATTCTTGACGGGCAGTGACTAGAAATTGAAACAGACATTCTATTTTTTTTTTTACAGTTTTTGAGTCATTAAATCAAGTATTTTTAGGTCTACATTTGGAATGTCAATAAGAAGTGGTTGCCGGCAGATTGACTTTACAGTCGGTCCCAAAAGTGAATGAACAAAAAAAAAATGTGAGGATATCTCAACAAACTGTTTACTTAATTTATATCACTAATAAATTGGCCTTCTAAACTTTGCTTGCAAAAACTTTTGACGCAGCTTGCTCATGAGATAGAAATCCATCTATTTTCTGATTGGTGGACATTAAATTGACCACTTTAGAGGTCATTTCTCTCCGTGATTACTTTTGTAATGTGAATTTTGTTTAATTCTTTGGTTCATGGCTGTGTTTTATGTTTTTGAGATATTCTCATTTTTTTAAGCACATTACAAATTGCTTTAGAAAACTGCATTTATGATTTTTCTTCGAGTCCCGCTGTATACTCACTTTTGGGACAGACTGTACAGCAAATATTCACACCAAAGCCAATTTTGAAGAAGACTAATGAGTTACCGATGGATATGCATCGTATTCTTATGGATTTCAAAGTCGTATCCGAAAGGATGTATCGCAAGGAACTATTCGATGTCATGCCGGATTTCAGGATTCCAGCGGGATCACCCGTAACTGCGAGGCCGCCTAGTCCCCTATCAGGAGTCGTTGTTTGGAGTGACTGGAATCCTGTCTAGATCAGATCAGTTTTGAGGTTTACCATGTATTGCTTGTCGGCCACCTCCTGTTGATCAGTTTGGTTACTGTCCTTTTTTGCAAAAGTTTGAAGCTTGCAAGGGGTATCGCTAGTGCCCAAAAGAGTCTTCGATTCCGAATCTGTGGAACCACGCAACAGAGGAAACCCGTCTTTAAGGAGATACACCCAGGTGGAGAGGGCCTCGAACAACTTGCCGTGCGGAAAATGAATGCAGTTGGAGAGGCTACCTAGTTGAGACCCAAGTCTACCCCGAAATGTAGCCCCAAGCAAAGAAGAAGAATTTGAGTGCCTGGAGCCGAAAAAATGCAGATCCATTCAAAGACTACCTGGCAATCACTCTGAATTGTTCGCTACTTGTCTGTAACAGCTTGATCTAGAAAAGGCCTTGAGATACAAAAGCGCCTTCTGGTTTGTGACCCTAATCCATGCCTCATCCCTTGGAGCAGTCCCCGTTTCTATGATCAATTGCCGCTCTCTTTAAATTTGCTTCCAAATGCCGTGCCAACATTCATAACAACTAGTTCCAAGAAATTCAATCAACAAATCATTTTCTGATCATTTCAAGAACCCACTCAAGTTTCACTCAAGATCACCTCGATCGTCCTTTGAAGTTGACATCAAAGTCCGCCCAAGCCATTGACTTCAATCAAATTCAATCGCAGATCCCATGCCAAAAAACAAGGTGGTTGTGTTGCTTCAAGGCGACAAACCGGGACGTATTCCATAGACACTTCAATGGTACCATCTGTTCATGCCAATTATCTGGCTGGCGTTGGAACTGTCAACAGACTACTGTGAGACATCGCCTGCGATTAGATGTATGACAGGCACATGACAAGCAACGGAACTAGTGTCGCGGCGGCAGGAAAAATGAATGGAAACTAGTAAACAACTGAATTGAGAAGTCACCATCTCAGCAACTTCCTGGTGGCTTTCAGCAAGTCTCACGCATCTTATTCGAAAATTTCCGTCACTTCCCAGTGAAGACGGCGTTCAATCTGCAGCAAGTCTGGTTCCCACTTCGACTAGCATGCGGATTGCCTATCGATTCGGGGACGTATCGATTTTCAAAAGAGGCGGGTAGTCAGACTGTCCTCAGTCGCACTCGAACGGATTAAATATTTACCAGCAAACGATGGCTCTTTGTACACGAGCACCCTGGGAAAAGCGACAAAGGCGCGTGTGTGGTGTGCCGTGTCGTGTGCCACCGAATCTCTCAATTATCCCATTCAAATAGTCGCAGTGGCTCGGTGTCGGCGCGTGGCCTCGAGCAACTCTCAAGTTCTCTGCCCGACTGTGTCGCCTCTAGATCTGGCAGATAGCCGAGTGCAGGCGATGACGCGGCGAATTTAAGTTAGCGCAGAAAGGGTGGGTGGGAGGGTGGCCCCGGTGGCCCCCTCCCACGATATCACTAAATTGCGTAGCATTATGTTATAAATTTGGATCAGATACAGTTTGTGTGTGTTCATTCATTAGTGAATTGCGTATGAACTTGTGAACTGTGCAGCCTTGTGGCTTGGTTCTCACGATTCTCTCTTTATCTGAACATGTTCTATTCTTATCTAGAGCAGATACTTACTTAATTGTAACAGCAACTAATACTATAATAAGTCCAACCAGTAGCATAGCAATGACAACTCCACAAACCATGTAAATGACATCATTGGGAGCGTCTGAAAAGAGAAAAGAAACAAAATTGCATGGATAAGTAAAGAGGTTCAATGTTTTTCACAAGTCAATAAATAAGGCTGTCGACGGGGGGAACGCGCAAAGTTGGTCAAGAACGCGCTCTCTTCGCGGAGCATGATTGTTTGGTTCTAGGTCGATGGTCGAGGAAATGGGAGCAGGAGCTAGCTTTGATCTGGGGTCAAGATTAACGACTTTGGTCGTGTGGGTCGATGAAAAAGACGAGAAACAGCTTGCCGGCGGTCGTCAGTATCTGAGTAGAACCCACTCGTCAGAGCTGCTTTCGAAGCATGTTAGGCGGGAGATACTAAACTTAAAATATTCATTCGAGCATTCATTCAAGACACAGACTGGGGAAAAAAGGTAGACAATTATCAGATCTACTTGGCGTCTGAATCCAAGATCCGTGGTGCGTGAGGAGTTGCTTTTTTCTCGTACGCTTTGAGGTCAAATTCAAGACAAGTCGAACTTCAGCTTATTCATTTGGTGTGTTTTCAAGCTTCTGTCGATGGCATCAGGAGGAAAAGACTGAACCACAACTTGAGTCTAATCAGTCGTCTACGGACGAACGCCTAATGTGGCCAGGATATGGACTACTTGACAGAGGTTGACTCAAAGCTGTAGAACAACCGAAGAAAACATAGGACGCTGGCATTTAAGCTGAGAGACGCAAGTAGAGAAGGACCCGTGCGAAACTGGAGACAGCAAGCAAGACATCTCTCTTTGCTTTTGTGGTTGAGGCTCAGGTCCACCTCGAACTCAGCCCCAAATGATCACTTTCTTTAGTTAGACTAAGCAGATCATGATAACAACAGAGCGGCCTCAACAGCCCTGAGGGTAAGAGTCGATGGGCGTCCTTTTTGGTATCTCCTTGTCGGAATTGCTTAGTTAGCTGTTAGCTTGTGTTTTAAGAAAATACAGTGCACTCGAGTTTTGGGCGACTAAGAATAAAGTTAGCCTTGGTTTTTTAACGTAATTTGGTGTTTTGATTTTAACCGTTTTCCACTGTAACATAACTCGTGCAGCCATTTCCATGGACGGACAACTCCTTTGGTCGGCTGCGGTCGTCTGGCAAGGAGCTCCGAATATGGGAGCTTTCACTGTATGTAGATGATAGTGCCCTGGCAGGCTTTCTTGTAACAATGACGACGCCTTGTGACAGACACTGGTGCAGACAGATGAGCAACCTCCTGAACATAGACACAGTCGTTTAAAACCGTCCATATCTTCCATGCCATACTTTTTTTTTGCTTGGGTTGGTGAAAATCTTCAACAAGACACTATGTGACCCGTGTCCACAGATTTTTACTGATTAAAAACACCAAAGGACACACAACATCGACGTCTTGGACAGAGCGTCACAATGGGCAGCTATAACTTCGAGGTAGTCAAGGACTTCGTCTATCTCGGCTCCGCAGTAAAAAGTACAAACAGAGATCAAACGCAGAGTAACTCTTGCCAACCGCTGTTTCTATGGGCTCAAGAGGCAATTGAGCAGTAGGACCATCTCTCGAAGGACCATGCTGACTTTATACAAGACCTTGATCATTCCAGTCCTGCTGTACGGCGCGGAGGCATGGACAATCTCAAAAGCGGATGAGGAAGTCCTTGGTCTCTTTGAGAGAAAAGCTCTGCATGCGATCTTTGGTCCTGTTTGAGTTGACGGTTTCTGGAGGAGAAGATTCAACCTAGAGCTGTACGGGCTGTACAGCGACATGAGTCTAGTCAGGCGTCTTCGGATCCAACGTCTAGGATGGCTGGCCCATGTAGAGCGTATGGAAAACTCAGCTCCGGCCCAAAGAGTCATCGACTCCGAACCAGTGGGACAACGCAACAGAGGACGCCCGCGTTTAAGGTGGCGCACCCAGGTGGAGAAGTACCTCAACCAACTTGGCGTGTGACACTGGAGACAGCTAGCCAGAGACCGTGCTAGTTGGGGAGACTTGTTGGTTGAGGCCCAGGTCCACCCCGGACTGTAGCGCCAAATAAAGAAGAAGAAGAAAACCACCCTTCCTAAGTTTCCTTATCTAGCAGCTTACATTCAAGGATATTTGCGCGTGTTGCAGATAGACCTCCGGTAAAATCACCTGACATAACTCTCGTACGCTGGAGTCGGCGTACTAAACGTCCCATGTGCAAATTTGGAGGATGGCATTTTTACAATGACCACGAAGTCTGATACTTAGCTTCCGAGCAGAGTTTGTTATTTCTTCGTCCCTTTGTATATCACCATTCCTGAGATACCAGGATATCGCGTATAATTTTATTTGAAAAGGACTGAATAGATCCTCTGTTGTAGCAAATAATAACCCCACAGTTGTATGCCGTAAGTCCATATAGGCTTCAGTACTTGCTTGTATAATAGCAGTTTGTTGTACATGCTTAGCTTGGAGTGCCTTCCAAGTACATTTCTCTATACCGATGTTCGAGCTCATTCCGTTTCTTTGTCACGTGGGCCTTCCACTTGAGTTTCGCATCGAGTGTCATACCAAGATATTTTGCTTCATTAGCAGAATTAATGAAAAATGATAGATTTTCAATATTAAATGCGTGAATTTGGTCTCATTGTGAGCAATGCATCAGCGTATTGACCATTCCTTTATTTTGTCCAGAGTTCGTTACAGTTTTTCAGTTGAGGACTCAACTGAACTTCCCGTTGCCATGATCGCTGTGTCAACCGCAATTGTAGCCACAGGGTACACCCTCAGTTTGAGGTATGTCTCTAGTGTAAAACGGGTACAATGTAGGGCCAAGGACACTCCCTTGAGGGACTCCTACTCGGATCTCTTTAAAATTGGAGTATTCAGTTCCATGTTTAACTCTAAATATCCTGTTATCGAGGTAAGATTCTAGTATCTTATACAAGCCTGCCTAGCCTTCATGCCAGACCTTGTCGAAGGCCTGGGAAACGGCAAGTAGGGCGGTGGAGCAGATCTTCTTTCTCCTCTAATGCTCCTTCAATTTCATTCGTTATTTTGTATACCTGGTCAATTGTCGAGTGTTTCGCTCGAAACCCGAACTGATGGTCAGGAATACGTTGCTTCTCTTCGATAAATTTTTGAATGGGTTTTAAAAAGAAATTTTGGATATTATTGGTAGAAGCGATATGGGTTTGTACGACTTTATTTCAATTGTTTGCCCGATTTTGCTACCATTATCCATGAGTCTGGCACCTGCCATATCTGGGGATTTATATCTACATCCTTAAACCGATAAAATACATTCAACTGACGGCATTGAAGAAATGAGAGCACATTGCCATTGTCAAGGATCAGTCACATCACGTCAGTCACATGGTCACTGTGATCATTTTCTAGTGAATTATGTTTTGGCACCTTTCCATTGCCAGCATCAGCGTCACGTTATCACTGAGGGCAGCGTAGGACAGCACCTACGTACGCACTGACCTTTACAGTACACAGCGTATCCAAAAATACCCAACACAGCCGCCCACCCAGCACAGCTCGCTTCAGGGACACAACGCAATCATTAAATTGTTGGCCCTCCCTTCAAGTGTAATGTGTCATGTCAAACAAACCCTTGATAGCTCCTCGGGTTCCAATGAAATTTATCCCGCCAATTCCCCGTGATTCGCACACACCGTCAAATGCAAACAAGCCGCCACAAGCCAACAAGAACTACGGAAGGATGTGTACACTCATCGAATCGATTCACTTCCTGACCATCCCTCGACCCCCCTCGGTGTCCAGATAAAAGCCACAACAGGATGTTTTTGTTTCCATCGACCGGCGAGCGTAGGAAAATTCGTATCCTAATCAATTTCGGCGTAAAAATCCATAAAACCCCCATTTTTCAGCCGAACATCGAATGCACGCAGTGCTTTGTGAAAACAGATACAATTCACTGGAAATGTGCGCGTAATTCACTCGGCTTCTGATTCACTACCTCAGCACTTGTTCACGAAACAAGTGAAGCGAAAAAAAAAATAAGCAGATTCCCACAAGTGTCTGGCCGGCCCGGCGGTTTCGTCGTAGAGACTGCTTATCGAACAATTGCTGTTCAAACACACAATAAATCTAAAAATACCGCCTCCAGAGGATGATGACTTCCGAGAGTTGTTGTTGCTTGCGTAGCGTTTCTAAATTTGCCTATTCTCGTGAACCCGTGTCTATATTTGAACACCACCTATGCGGTGGCCTTTGTGTTGGACGTGGACGTGGACGTTTTGATGGATCTAAAAATATGCACAGAGTTGTATCTCTGAAACGTCATACAGCGCGGATTGATAGTTGACATCGAACCCTTCCCCTTTTGTGCTGACCACCACCACCACCACCGGCCTGCACCGACAGTAGGGCGACCGCGTGAGAGATGTCACAAATTTGGCGTGTTCTTAAATCTTCTAGACGCCACACCATCGTGCTGGTACCACCTTCTCCCCCTCCCCGGGGGCCGCTTGGACAATCGCCAGCGGTCCGCAAACTTAGGTATGACCTGATGGTTATTTTTATGATGGCAAAGACGAACGTCGTTCGTGCTAGGGAGGCTTGTTTCTTTGGAAGAAGATCATGTGTATTTCGGGTGACGGTGTAAATGTGACGACGCTGCAGTCGGTTGGCGACACCGCCGCGCCACCGCCGCGCCACCGCCGCGCCACCGCCGTCGGTTACGTAAGCACTTTTCAAACGCATGTGTCCACGAGCTGGGCCGTGGTAATGATGTCTTTGAATTATGAAATATGAAAAAAGATACATTTTCGGTTTGTTTTTGAGAAAAAAAAAAAAAAAAAAAAAACATGTTTACACTTGGAGTGCAAATAATACACGAGCACAAGTGCGTTGGTTGAGGTTTTTCGCGTTGTCACGTGAAATTTGGACGCTCGCCAAATCAAGCATATTCCGAAGACATTGAAGCGTTTATTCTTGGAGCTCTGTTTTTTTTTTTTTTGTGAAATTTCGTTTATCTATCAGACAGTGATGAAGGTTCTTCTTCGTTTTTAGAGCTTTCGAACAACATGTCTGACAACTGATTCCATTGCACTCCCTCTCTCCTTGTCTGGCACTCTCCACGACGGACTTTGTCTCTCCTGGCGTCTGAGAGGAAAGAGTTGGTGGATGTGTTATTTTGGTCATCAGACTTTGTGCCGGTGTTTTCTTGGAAAATTAAACGTTTTTTGCGTCGTTTGTCTTCTCGTGATTTCTGACGGTTCTGCTCCTCCGGGAATTACATGTCACATCCATCGTCTGTCGGAAACTGAGTTAACTTTTTTTGTGGGTCAGGACGGAAATAGATCCTTTGACTGCAGTGTTTCGGGTCGCAGTTACATATTTCGGTGGATTTTTTGGAAATCTATTAAAAACGGAGAGGCACAAATACTAATGCTACTGTATGGAAAGTCTTCGAGTCTAACCAATACCTCGCTTCCGATAGCGTAACCATTTGGACCTTAATCAGTTGGGTGTACGAAACTGGAGGCGCCTAGCCCAAGAGCGGGCTAGTAGGAGAGGCATGTTGACTGAGGCCCACATCAATTGTAGCGACGACGAAGTGGCGCTACACTCCGAGATGAACCTGTGCCTAGAGCATACAGGAGCCAGAATGTCTACGAAATTGGAAGACAGGCCACAAGGAACATGACGCGAAATGAGTTGACAACCAGCCGTTGTGCCTTCGATGCGCCAAGAGGAACTCTCGTATGCTTGGGACTTCTTTTCTGCATCTTCCTTTCTATAACTAGCTTCAAAGCTGCAGAAAGAAGACCGATCAAGCGACGTCATGGACATGGACTGACTTCCATTTCGTTCAATTGGAAAACATGATAGAAGGGCTGTCCGGATGCTTGTGAGTAGTGGATTGTCCAGGATTATTGGTGACCTCGTTGAGTTGAACAGCTCAACGCAACTAAGACTTCGCTCAAAGAAAGGCAGCTGAGGAGTTTTTCAGGCGCCCGACGATGCGTCCGAACACTTTGATGCAGGCATACACTAAGATGCGTCCGAACTGTTGTGAAATAGTCGCGGTTAACCAAAAAAAATTAGATGGTAGTACGTGGCACAGCTCAATAATAGTGTCTACTTAAGCTAGATCGCAAAAGGGTTGATCACTGAGTACAGCTTGCTGAAGTAGTAGAAGGCTCAGTATGAATGAATCATGAGATGTCAGATTTGTCGACAATGTTCCATGGATCTATCAGAGATGGCTTTGCAAATGGCTACTTATTGCCAACTGATCAGAACACGATCGACTACACAGTTCACAGTTGGTAGCTCGTGTGTGTTGAGCACCAACTTCACATAGTGGGATGCCTTGGTGATCCTCTCCGCAAAGGCCGGAAACAGCGATGGAATATAATGACACAAGACCTTCTTCTGGTTTAAAAGGTGGTTTAAAACGAGGACCACACCGCTGGCATATGTGTAACTAATGCTTGATGGCAGCCTAGTCTTAGCAAAATAATTAGAACGAATTTTAAAGACTGTTTTTCTAAGCATTTGGTTTACTTGTCAAGGCAAACACATAATAATTATAATGTGGATGGCGCGAAAGTTCGAGGTGGACCTGGGCCTAGCTTCTCACCAACCACTTGTGTTGTGCGTGCCTTTGTTCTTTCTCGCGTAGAAGGCAAACACATGAAGATCATTTGAGTTCAGAAATCAATGCTTGTCATTTACTTTGTAAACAGTATTCCACGCAAATGTTGGCCACGACTATCTTTTAAGTGGTTCAGTTTTGAGTCACGAGTATATCTCCATATCTCCTGTAATGTTGTCTTTCAAGGCTGCAATTGTGGCTGGCTTAATGGAATAGACGAATGGTTTGCCCATAAAAATATTCTAAGAGCGTCACATCGAGCCCCAGAAATAATTTGTTTCCTAGTCTCTTTTCTCAATTGGTCCTTCGAACCGCATCCATTCATGCGTCGTATCGCATGTAGCGTCCTATTGCCACTTGTCTACCAGGACCAGATCGTGCATTTTGGAAAAAATATGAGAGAAACCAAGAAGATTCAAATTGGTTTCCTACTTATATTGTTCATGGGGTGATCCACGCACAAAGGACTTAGTCTAAGTTTGCTGTTAACCATTTCATTCCGCCTGCTGTCAATTATCATTTCCTACACGGCCGAGTGCGGACTATTATTAGTTGAATGAAGACAATCGTCTTAAATTGTGCAACACTTTATTTGCTGAGAATCAAGATACAGCTTAAGCTGCCGAGACTAGAAGCATGACACAGTGATCCAGTTTTCCGTTTAAACTGAATATGAAAAGACTTCCTTTGGTGTTGTTTATCGATGTGGAAGTGATTGAGAAAGGCG
Organism: Eristalis intricaria; assembly: GCA_964034865.1. Classification (NCBI taxonomy): domain Eukaryota; kingdom Metazoa; phylum Arthropoda; class Insecta; order Diptera; family Syrphidae; genus Eristalis; species Eristalis intricaria. The sequence goes on along the minus strand of OZ035873.1, from coordinate 107,864,561 downwards.
GATAGGATACATCTTTCAAATCGAGACCTTGCGGTATTGACAATGAAACATCGCATTGGGGACAGGCCCAGTATAAACTGTGTCTTCAAACTTAATGTTGGAAAATCCCACTCGTGCCGTATTGAGATCGCTTGACGCACCCTAGTGTCAGTGTCACCGTGTCAGTTTGTCGTTGGACTCTATGCATCAAATGTCCCTTCCAACAGAGTTCTTCCATGAATCAGATTCTTTGTTTGTCTCCCTGGATTGACGATCAGAAGCATTTGTCAACTGTTCTTGAGAAAAAGTATAGAATATAAAGAGGTATAGGATCTATGCAGGACAGCTGAGTGCATACCCAACTTTGGGCCAGGCCAAGAAAAGCTTCCCACTGTCAAAGATGATGAAGATATCTTGTGGAACATTGGACGTTCCCGCATGTCTGCCAATAAGACACCAATAAGAAGTCTTTATCCAAGGGCTAATATGAGCTAAGGAGAATAGGATCTCGTGCTTATGGAGAAGCCTTCTTCAGGTGAGTTCGACAACAACGAAATATGATTGTTGACTGCTGACTGATTATTCTTTAAGGTCGCATCAAAGATTTTGCCCTCCGCATGAAATTCGTACTTTTAGATTATCAGACTAGATTTCTGTGACGTCTTTGATTGTTTCACTATCTGCCATGCGCGATTTTTGAAAAACTACCACTTTTCTTAAAGAGGCTAGATTTTAAGACATCTTCGCTTATTTTCTATGATCTCTGCGAGCTCCTACACAGATTATCCAAGTGATTGTTAATGGCTTTGTGTTGCGCTCCAGGCCCGGTTTCAGCCAACCAACCAAAGACAAAGAAAGTCGTGGTGTTCCTTCATTCATGCCTTAATTGGAGCTGATGACGAGTTGTTGTTTCCGCAGTTGATGATTACTTGCGGCACAGGACATGGAATCATTCTCCTTGATCTTCCACCTGAAACAAGACGAATTGTCTAGGGACATCATCGCGTCGTTTGAACTCTGTTAGGCAGAACTCAGCCCCTCCTAGACTGTTTTCCAGGACTCGGACTTCCATGCCGAACGAGGATCTAATCTTGTCCACCGATGTCGCTTGTAATCCAGATCGAATAAATCTCACATTCACTGGCCCATGACCAACAAAGTACAGATTTTTAATTCACTCACTGCGTGGAGATGAAATCGCCACAACTCAGTCATAACAACTTAATGGCCATCCCCCACAACAAGGTAGCATGGGCTGGCATTGGAAAACCCGACGTTTCGGCCACACCACCGCTGTACATTAATCAAAGACTAGAAGTGTTTGCCAAAAACCAATTTCGCCCGTCAAGCTCGAGCGAGTCAAGCACGGTCCACCGCAGAATATCAAAAAGAAATTTCGAACATTTCGAGGAAAATTGCTTTTTCTTTGTTTTTTTCTGTGCGAGCCGCTTGGAGAACGCCTAGACTGGCGGGCGACGACAAGATCTCCCTCCGTTCCCGGATCGATGGTCGTCGGTTCCACGTACCGCTTCCCGTATTTCGAAATCCAAACGGAATTGACTCGTAAAATCGTGCTCCAACTGCTGTTGCTCGCGTTGCGGCTCCCCAGCCGCGCGATTGCTTTTGTGTTTAATTTTAATTTTTAATTGCAATTCATTGTTGCCCCCATCGGCGGTGTTGGGGATAAAATGTGCGTCACACATGTGCCCAATAGAAAATTAAGTGTATTTTCGTTCGCTTTCGTGAGACGCGTGTGCACGCAATCTGACTTCAAATCCGAATCCGAATCCGAATCCATGAGATCTATTTTCGTTTCAATCGAATCCATTTCGTACGAGAATATCTCTGGCGATTGCATTGAGAGCAAGGCGGCACTCTCGCAGGCCCACTGCGTCGAATGACGTCAAACGATGACCGATTAGATACACGATCGTCGGCATTCGTTTATTTTGACAGTGTTTCTGGCAGCATCCGATGTTGGTCTAATCGTTAACGAGTGTTTGTTTTCGGCGACTATTACTGCCCGTGGATTTTATTGTCTTGAACTAATTCGTGTCTTAGCAAATAATCCAAACGCAGAAGCAATGACCAATTGCTTTGACTAGGCGGGTGTCAGTCGCTTATTTCCGAGGCGAAGTCTCATCGGTTTTTAAATAGCCCATGATTGGCTTGGGGGCGCCCGAGGGCGAACTCGGCCAACTCGGCGAGTTCAAAGTGATTGGGGAATGACTTCATGGCGGTATGAAATTAAGATCTTTCTCAAGAACCGAACGAGTGGTGCAACATGAATGTGTGAAGAATTGGAGAGGATCAAAGGGAGCTATGATCATTTTTGGATTAGCCGAGTGCCGGGTCTGGTGAGGGCGAGACTATAAAATCATTCATTGACATGAATATCAGGGGCCTTATATTAAATCTCAAAGGGAATTCGATTTGAGGAACATATGGCTCGAGATTCCAAGCAAATGACGTCGAGAAAAGGAAGAGTGAGTTCTTAGCTGAAAGAGGAGGGTTCACTTCTCTAGTTCTATGCGACTTCAAAGAAAGTGGAAATGGGAGAGATCATTGGGAAATGGGCGAATTGAATGCGTGCAAATATAGATACAGTGAAAGCTCCCTTAAGCGTACAGCGACGGTCGCAGCACTTTTGTACGGCTGAGGGAGTTGTCCATCCATGGGAATATATGCAACTTCAATTCAAGATCCACGGTTGTGAGAAATTGTCCACTCAAGGGGATTATTCGCCTAAGGGATAGTGTCCGTAATAGGAGCTTTCACTGAACCACAAAAATTCGATTATATGGTGCGGCGACTCTCTCGCTGGATGTTGTGGATTCAATTTCCGATACGAAGAATGTTCTTATTTCATGGCTCGGCCTCTATGAGTGGCTCTACTGTCGGAGCTAAGTCTGGAGCAAAACAAAAGTGCCAGCCGAAGAATACTGCGATCTTTAGTCGCTGCGCCGAGAAGTATACTCCAATTTTGTCGATCTGGACGTTTCCTTTTATTCCTTCCAGTCATTTTTCACCATGGGCGTGTGTGGATATGTCGTTGATTGTTTATTGTCAAAGCAAAGAACTGTGTTTTCTTTAGAGTCTTCTAAATAACGGTCTTCTCTCGCAGTTTCCTTCCTCATAAAATCTCGGCCTCTCTGAGTGGCGCTACTGTCAGAGCTGAGCCTGGATCTCAACAAAAGTGCCAGCCAAAGAATACCACGATCTTTAGTCGCTGCTTAGATAACTGTGTTCTCTTCAGAGTCTTCTAAAATTTTGGAAGAACTCATCTGAACCCCAGTAAACAACTATACTCCGCCGTGACTTGTCCCATGATACGCCTTTAGTTCCTTCTCTCTGTTGACTGCTGTGAAACAACCTCTTTGCCACAGAAAATGGATTTCGTATCTTCCGCCAGAAGGCGCTACTATCCGTTGTGGACTTGATAATCGGTTCTACAGAAGCCATTTATAATGTATCACGATCACGGAAAATAAGCTGGTCTGGTCAGATCCTTGTTTTTAATTTCAAGCAGCTTACGTCGTACGAAGACCTTTTACACATCGATGCCCCACAAAGTATCCAAGCAATTCAAATCACAATCCATCACAATTCTGTGCGACTGGAAACGCCTGAGGAAAGCAATTTTCACGAAATATGCAAGCATTTCATAATTGGGCGTGCGATAAAATTTGACGAGAATCACGTAAGATATTCGAATAAGAAATTTCAAAGTTCTCTAAATAATTTATATTAAATCCACAACAGAGACGTGGCAATTAGACTCACGAACCGAACAGAAACTGAGTCGGCCATCAACAAGTAAAAATGATGCGATGTGATTTTAATGACTTTTTTCTAAATGTCTTTAGGTTTCGTAAAGTGTGGTTATGTTTCGTTAAGTTTATTTTTTACTTTGCTACCTGTAAGTAAGGTATTCAAACAAGCTTTACGTACTTAAATAACAGTTGATCTAGGCATTATGGACACTTTGAAATTCTGTTCAATCAATTATGACAGGGTCTTCGTTAATTTTCATATTTCAAATGGTTTGCATTGTTGCCCCCACACAATCATCGTCAGAGGAATGATCTCATCAATAAATTAACCGATCAGTGTCAAGTTGCCACGCCACAACCCATCATCTCTTTTAGACGCTGACTGTGAACTCGACGCCGCGCCGCGTCGCAGTTGGAAGACCTACATATATGAATCCACCATGTCAGTTTTCAATTAAGTCCAAGGCACCCTTCTCCCATCTCTGCAGAGGCATTAAGCTGCATGACGAGACGATTGTGCTGTGAGTATGGCACAATATTTGATTTCATCTTAGGAAGTCAACTGCATTATCTCGTCTGCGGCTTTTTCTCTGAATCGCATGCGCTCCTCGCCAGTCAGTGCGACGTTCAAAGATCAAATTTCAGAGCCGCCTTTGGGTCTCCGATAAGAGTAGTGCGCTGTACGATTTTTGTTGGTTTGTTTTTTCCTGCAAAGAGTCACTCGCTCGCAAGTGGAGCAAAACAATCTTTTTGGGTCGCCCTCGAGATACCAAAAGCGAACGGCACTTGTGACTCATGCACTCACTCACTCATGTCTGGGATGATCACAACGATCAGTGATCTCTTGAAACCGAAGAAAAAGCCCATACGTTAACCTCTATCTGTAGTTTCTTTCCAAGGCACTCTTCAGAGTACAAACGAGATTGCTAAACACCGAGAGAAGGTTACTGAGTCAATTGCCGATAAAACAGAAAGCGACAAAACGACGCAACAGCGAACACATGGTGCTGAATCAAGTGCGGTGTTGCTATGGCGGCACGACGACGACGCCACGCCACGCCGCGCCTGACGAATTTCAAATCTACTCTCAATGTCAAGATCAATACGGTCGTATCTTTTGTGTGTGTTTTCATGTTTTCACTGTCAGCTGGCGATCATTGAAATGGTATTTTTAACTGCTCCCTCCGATCGATCAATAATCGGTCATTGACTGGACAATCGTTAATTAGTATTCGTGTACGGGTGGGCTAGTGAGAGAAACCGCTTCATAATGTAAAAGGGTACACGCGGAGCATCTTGTCGCCGTTGTGTAACATGCCGTTGCAGGGCCAGGGCACCCATCTACTCGATGTGTATCCAGCGCGAGAGGAGGGGAGCAACGATTTCTAATCAAGTGATTCATTTGCGCATTGAACGCAGTGCCCGTCTTCTAATCTGTGATTGTTTTCGATTTTATCTAGACAAGTGGACGACTGTACACACGACTGTACCCATTTCGAAACAACGCATCGGCGGTGTTGTTGACTTATCGATGAATATCTGGGCACAAATAGTGCGCCACAGTGAAGTGGGTAATGCATTAATTACGGTAATCTAGGCAATAATTCAAAAGATAATTGATCTCAATTATGGATATTGGATAGTGTATGGGAGCGTGTCTGTCTGGCCCAAGGGCGATACGCTCCGATGTGATGGGTCACTTGTAAGCCTGTCACGGAAGTGGCGCCCGAGCTAAGGACGCTCGCATGAGTCTCCGTTGAGCAGTTAGCACATTGGGCGGGGTTTTTTTATTTCTCGGCGTTTGGCACAAATAATGTTGTTTTTTGAGAACAATATGTTGACCCCGTATCTCTGGGGGAAAACAAGTCGGAATCGGGTGTGAATTTACTTCAGATTATGATTGTTGCCATTTGATTAGGGAATTAGCGTGTATGGGAGTGAAAAACAACTTGTTTGTGTTGTCAAGTGATGCTGCGGTGGGTGTGTCCCAAGAGACTTGTAAATATTTTTGATTACTGTGACAAGATGTTGAAAAACATGAGTGGGAAGCTTGTTTTGCTTCTGGAATTGAAATGTGACTGTTGTTGGTATGATGAGTGACATGATGTTCTGCGGAGAAGGATGCAATCAGAGGATCCCATCTAAGATGGAATTTTGTGATTCAAAGAGGAACAGAGTATGCCTCATCTCAATCTCAATTCACAATCAACTTCATTTCAATCAAAATTGATTTTAGGAACTACTGAACCCGACCATGAGTATTGTGAAGCATTTCCAAAAGGTTGGTGGACTTTTCAAGAGTTCAGCCGCCCGCGCTGTTCGCAGTTGACAGTTCGAATATTCAGACTTAAAAAACACGCACATTATAGAAGCCCCTCACGCGATATTACACACTTGTATTGTACTGATCATATTTTCGTGATAATCAGTCGATCTGACAGCACATGCGAACAAAAGATGTGAATTTTCATGGCCGCGTAGTTTAATAGTTTAAGCATTGAAGCCAGCAGCTTCTGACGTGCGTCATAATTTAGTTCGCTCTTTGTAAGGGAACCAGCGAGTTCATGGTGACTTTCGGAACGCATGGATTAATTAGATGTGCCCACAGGGTCTGTTCGCTGATAATCAATCTGTACAGAGGGCGCTTGGTCGGTTGGTACGCCTGGCCGTGAACATAAACAGTTGGACATCATAAAGATCTTCATATCCTGTAAGTTGAATATACAATATTACATGGCACTAATTTCTTTCGGACCGGTTCTAGGTGTGGAACAGGCTTTTTCCGAATATATGGTCGGCCAAATACAAGTATCATTTTAAGAACTGACAAAATTAAATTTTTTTCATGTCTTTATTAGTAAGGACAAACATTCCCTTTAATTATGAAATACAACATCGTTTAAGTGTCTGCCTCGGCTGGCTTTGCGGTATCGCATTCTGTCCCTTAATTTTCAATGACATTGTTGGTGGTTGCGGGCTGCGGGTCACGGATTACTTGGATGGTATTGGCCGTTTCCGGATTGTTGGCATAGCTTTGGTCCTTCACGGTTCCTCACATTGAAGTCAAAGCGCAACTCTGAGGTGGCCATTTGACATCGCCAAGACGTCTGATAACAAGATTTGGGCATTTGATGCGCAAAAGATCGATTGTGGCATGGGCTGTGTGACATGGCGTGCCATTATGCCTGCACCAGAGGTCGTGCAAAATCATGTCTTCAATTTCAGTAAAAAAAAAAGTCGCTTAATATGGCTATGTAATGCCCACTGTTACCCGATACGTTGTTCCTAGCCTCATTTAAAGAGAAAGAAAAAGGGTCGAGTAATGATCTCAGCCACATTCTCATCTGAGTGCACTATACGACGACGGGACCACGAGCGTTGTCCATGAGCTAGCATACCAGTCTCATGAACTTGTACAAGCTCGCAAACTCATCAGTCGCAGTTGGTTCTACATTTCGGCCAAAACTTCTTTTCAAAAAACGCGCTGTGTGGCCCAGTACTCATTTTGAAAATGGGTTTTCAATATTTGCCAATGTTGTTCAAGCGTAAAGCGCCTCACTTCGTTCCACGGAGGTATGATACTAACTTCTTGTCAACATTTTGAGAGGGGAAACAGCTGTTTGAGTCCAAAAAACTTGATTTAAAAAAAAAACACCAGAAGGCTTATCCTGTAATCCCACGTGTTCGCTTTACAAAGTCAGAAAGATGACTGAAAAGTCTGACTGAACAACGATGATGAGACTTTTTCGACGCGGCCACCGGAAGGGTCGTCCATTTCTCTGAAAGATCTTGGCTGCACATGAAGCAAAATATACGTCATTTCGTTTCTGAGTAACTGAAGTACTGTTCTCTGAGTATTCACTGAAGTACCATATAACAAAACGTTACTCCTCAAGGGTATCGTTTCCATTTTTGCCTACATGTAATAACGACAACCGACATCGCTGCGTTCACTTTCTTCTCTTCGCTTCTAGTATACATCGTCTCTATACTGTGTGCCATTTCGTATTGATATGGTTTGATGCTGTACCCTTTCCATGCTGTGTCTATGTTATATCTCTCTTGAATGCGAAATGTGTGGTTGATCGTATCGCTATGTATCTTGTATCCTCTTTAAGGTATGATTGGAATGGTGTACAGTAGCATTTATTTATTCGTATCGGTAGCTATCGATGCGGTATGGTAACATTTGTTTGTTCTACTAACAAAAACTATGGTTATTTGAATGCTTAATGTAGTCCGAATTTTGTGATCTTTCATATGATCATTTTGCCATTGTGCGTGCTAGTTTGACGTAATTAACAAAAAAAGATATTATTCAAGCCTGTCTAAATACTGTATTCAGTTGAATACAACGTTCCTATTTGTGGTCGAAAAATTAGAAGTATCAAATTTAACAAAAACGATCAATATTGAAGAAAGTAACGAAAGTAACTAGTAACGATATTAAAGTAACCAGCATTATGATTCAACTCTTATTTTGCCAGTCCTGCTATATTGAGCCGAAAGCTGGACGATGAGCGAAACTGCGGAGCTGATTCTTGGTGCCTTCGAAAAATTCTACGTCAGATATTCCGTCCCGTCGCGTCAGCGAGGAAGGCAAAGAAGGAGGAGAAGACACAACCGCGAACTCTACCTGCTGTGGATGTCCGGAAAGCAAAGATCCATCGACTCCACTATCTCGGCTACATCGAGCGCATGGACAACAATGCTCCACCTAAGAGAATCTTCGAATCCGAGCATCCTGGTTCGAGAAGGAGAGGAAGACCGAATCTCCGGTATAAAGACCAAGTAATCGCGGACCCACGACAGCTTTGTCTTGATGACTGGAATCAGTGTATCCAGGATCGTCAGGAATGGAAAGCAGCTATCACTCAGGCTCGGACCCTGCATGGGTCGTCAGTCTGATAAGTAAGTAAGTAAGTAAGTATTTCAAAGTAAAGGACACGTTTGAGTACTCAGTTTGTCGTTACTTTTATTACTTTTACATCCCTAGCTGCACGTGCTTATAATGTTCAGATGACAGAAGAAGACCACGTACATCGCCTGACGGGGTACTCGAAATGAATGAAGTACAAGTAGATAATTTTTTTGCACAAGATTATTTTCAGTAATACAAATCTTCGCCACTGCACCTGGGAAATGTCACATCAGAGTGCCCGCTTGGGTTGGGTTGGGATGCCGAAGTGAAAAAGGACCTTATTCCACTTGGTGCTCGAACCTGGAAGAAGCTAACCTGACGTCACGCTGGCTTGCGACGGGTTGACGCTTAGGTGCTCCCCGAGATGTCCTAGACCATATCGAGCGAATGGACACACTTTCTTCGAGCCGAAGAGTCGAAAAGAGTCCTGTTTGCCTGTGCATGCCCAAGGTTAGCAACTTTTTGAAATGATCCCCATTTGGTCAGCTCATAAGCAGAAAATATGGACTCTTAGAAGAACAAAGATCGAACCGAGGGAGGTCCTCAAAAAAACCCCATAAACCATCGAGTAATATTGCAGAATTACGCAACCAATCGAGATAGACGAAGCCACTTCATTCCCCCAATCGTTGCCTAACCGCACAAAAACATTGCACATTGCACGCTGTACGCCAGCTCATTTGAATTTCCTGATGGAAGTACAGAAGGCAAACATATTTCACTCCCACCAGACAGGGAAGAAAAATGAAACAGTCGTCGACTCAATCTTCCGAGAAACCACGAAATAAATCAGTCCACCCACTGGAACTTCATTACATTTCCGCACTGATCGCCGCACAATGGCCCGACCACATGCACATGAGCAGCGAGCACCTTTCACTCAGAAGACACGTCTCCGTCTCCTCGATGGAACGTCAAAAGCGCCTTCAGCTCACATACGTGTGTTTTCTTTGATGGAAAATAAAACACTGCCGCCGCCTCACCATCATTCCGAGAAGCGCAGCCATTTACTACCTCAGTCGTAAATGCAAATCCGAAGCACAAAATTGAAATCATAAATTACACTCTAAACTACCCAACCCGACCTACGCAAGTTGTCCTGCAGTAGTAAACCGTTCGGATATTGGCCAGATTCAACCCCCTAGCGTCGTCGTCGGCCGGTGGCTTCTGGCTCGTGGCCTCTGTGCAATACGTAAACAACACCGACTGATACTGCCGCGCTTCGAGTTGCGATAATTAACATTTTAATTAGCGCATCCACTGGATTTTTATTACCACCCCCTCCGCTCCGCCGGCTGCCTTAGCTGTCAGCGCCAGCGTCAGTTGTGCGTTGATTTGCAGCCAAATGAGGAAAATGAAAGGATGAAATGTGCCAGATACGAGAGTGTACGGGTAAATAGATTGCAAAGTGCATTGTTGATACTCGTACTGATCGCATGTTTGAATCAGATCGCGTAGGTCACGGTCTATTTCAGGAGCTGCTGCTGAAAGCCGCCTCTTTGTCAGCAGCTACGCCAGAGGCAGTCTTGCGGTAACTCATCGCCGTGGCCCAAATAATTCGCCCCCCAAATGACACCGATGCAGTTCGCATCGAGAGGAGCTGTGAGAGAGATACTTATTCCCGTCTGGTGCAGACAGATGCCCAGTGCTCTTCACCTACTTAGCCCGGCAGAGTGGACGATCCTCTTCTGGGGCAAGTCGGATCTACGAAAACTGGCGAAATCAAATTAATTATCTTTTTATGCGCCACCTTGACACACGCCTCGTCGCTCTCTTGCGGCCCCCTCGGTCATCAGCGACAATAAGTCTGTGCTGTGAGTAGGTCTGGCCATCCATCGGCGTCATGGTTATTTTTACGACGTGAGAAGATAAAAACTTTGCTTTTGGAGAAAAGCAAACAAACGCCTGCCGACTCAGGGTCTGGCCGACACGGCGAGTACATCTGCCTGGCGGCAGAAACTTGTGTGAAAAGCGAAAAGTTCCGTCAAACATCCCACGAGCTGGGGGTTTCATATTTCACAGATAATCCCGGTGCGGGCGGGCGGATTTGGATGTGTTTGCATTTTGATCATCATCACACGACTGACACTCGTCGCGATCGTGAAAGCGATAAGTGATCATCGCATCGTCGCGACAAGCGAAGATAAAGGAAATTTCTTATGAAAGTTGGCAATGAAATTGCACAACTTAGTGATACATAATGCATTTGACGAGCATGTCATGTGCATATTCTTTTGCGGACCATGAATGCATGAATTTGGCAGCGAACAGTGGTCGACCTTCGAGCGTCTGAGTCCTGGGTGGCTCGTGCACATGGGCGAAACGTGAACGCGAGTTGATGGCATGCGGAATGATGTGATTTCGTCACGGCACTAGGGATGCACTTTATGGCATTTGGGAATCTGTAAATAGCCGCTTGCGGGCCTCATTTGAGAGCTTGAATGCGATGCTGGCGGGGGAATTTGTTGCATGACTGGCTTTCTTTATCCTTTTGAAGATCTCGAGCAAGTTGCTTCTCAAGCATTCTGTGCGATCCGCATTCACAATGAATGTCTCATCTTCAACCCCATGATCCTCCGTCATCAACTCAAACTCATCAGGAGCTATGATCAAGCGGATGGTGCAGGGTCATTGACTATGCCGATGATGTTGCCACCACGAAGCTAGGCTGGAAACCCAACGTCCAGGTATGCGTCAGAAGAGCGTGTACGGCTATAGGGTGCAAATGGGGTCTACAGTCGTGAGTGGTTTCACTGGGTCTTCGTATCAGGAGTCAGACGCACACTACTGTACGGCGTAGCGATTTGGTGGACGGCGCTAGACAAAGTAACCAATTGAAAACCACTCGAAAGGGTGCAGCGGATGGTATGCATTTGCGGAGCAATGCGAAGTAGGCTTTCTCTAGCTTTATGCACACTCCTCAACCTCCAGCCGATTGATCTCTTCGGCAACAAGGTCGCTGCAAGCCTGGCGGTGTTGAAAGAGCTCAGTTCCCGGCACTCCTCGATCAATTTTGGATCCCTCCCAGGATACACCTGGGAGAGCTCATCTTCGAGAAAATTTCTTAACCAGCATACAATCCAGATCTTACTCTAGATGGTCCTCTGCAATTTTCACAGAAGGGTCGAAGACGGGCGAAGGAGTAGGTGTGGGAGTCTACTCTTAAGGATCTTAATTTACAACTGTCATTCCGACTAACTCCTCACTGTAGCGTCTTTCAGGCAGCGACTACAGATATTAAAGAAGCTCTGTCCTGGCTAAAAAAAACAATGTAATTATGTACAGATATTGTAATCTGTTCGGACAGCCAGGCATGGATCAAATACCTGAGTTCACTCAAATTTAACTCCAGGACGTCTCCCACTTGCCGCCTATCTCTTAACAGGATGGCCAAGTATTTCAGCATTCAACTTCTGTGGGCCGGTCCCAGGACAGAGTAACATCCCGGAGAATTGCGAAGCGGATGAACTCCTCACTACATCAATGCTCTTTCCGGACGGGGAACTGCCGGTCATGCCTATCGCTACGATAAAACATCTACTAAAGCTTGAAACGCTTACTCACACCAAACGTAGATGGTCCTCTGGCTCTGGGTCCCTCATCACAAAGCAATTATGGCCTATTATTGATCCAAGACCCTCACGGGATCTGCTCAGAATGAGTAGGCCGAATTTTAGAACTCTCATCGGCGTCATAACCGGGCACTGTCCTATTGGAATTCACGCCTCAAGACAATGTATCCCTTATAACGATTTCTGTAGAAGCTGCAGAGGTGGAGGAAGGAAGGAAGAAGAAACCATTCCACGCCTTCTTCGTAATTGCAGTGCCCTCTTATCTTGCAGGCCTAGTCACTAGGATGCCCCATATTTCTACGACTGTGCAGAACTAAGTAATATTAGCATCAGTCAACTGTATCGCTTTATTACCTATTCGATCTTTGTGGTAACACATCGGGCCTACTTTTGGCCTTAGTGTGGTTACCTTTAAGATAGTCTAACCTAACCTAACTTAACCTAACTTAACCACGTCTAAGAGGAACCAGGCAAGATTTTAGAAGCGGGTAGATGGTGTTGGTGATGATGGGGAACTTCGTGCAACGTAACCAACCTGTCGAACTATAGCCCTTTCCGTTCGTTCGAAGATCTGTTCGACATTGAGTGCCTCGCCTACTCCGTGTTCCTCATCCTATCACGTCGTGGAACTCCCCCAACCGCACGAAGAAATCTCATCTCGGCGGCTTGGCTGGTCTTCACCCAAATTTCAAGACCGTAGATGAGAGTTGGAGAGGGCTCCCTGATAACCAAGCTGATTCCAAGCTGTTTCAAAATTGACCCAGAATGGCTAATCCTACACGAAAGGCCGGTACTACTCCCCCATCGATCGTGATGCTTAAAATTCTCCTCTTGCTTCAATAGGAACAGGCATTCAGGAAGTGACCATTATCTCTGATTTGTCCACGTTAACCTTCATCATCAGCATCATACGGGCACAATCCTCTCTAGCGTGAGCTGGAGTTTCGTCTGGGAGTATGTGAGGAATACTAAGTCATCTGCGAAAAGAGGACACCTCTCCCAATGTGAGAAATTCCCCGCCTCGGCTACACTGCTCCATCCAGTCCATTCATACAACAAAAAGTTTTCGGTGACAAGACGCAACCTTGAAAGGTGTTGATTAAGCTCCGTCGCTTGGCTCGTAGTCAACAAACTGTTGTTGATATTCCAACGAAGTGCGATTTTCCGCCGAAATCACAGTTCATGAGTGCCACCAGAGATTGGAGCCACAACAATTCTTTCACAGCGTTTTGCACTCATTGCGAACGAATTCGCAGTCGCACGAGCCAAAGAACTCCCGCTTCACTGTCATATGATGATGATGTACAACCCGTGGTTCGAACTACGACTTTGTTTTTATTTTTAAATGCATTGACGCACTTACCCCACATTCGTAGGCGAACATCTAAAAATATCCTGACTTAAGTCCGAGTATCTTATCTCTGAAGTGAGATCCGATGAAAATCTTGCGATTGACACATGGGTAGTTATCAGAAAATCGGTCGAAATTTCGACGTCAATTCAGACATAAGCACGAACTCGATTGTAATTCATCCATTTCACGCGAGAATCGATCAAAATGATCAGTTGGAAAACACAACGATAGCGATTAAGGTGTGGGGGTTGGTAAACATGCATGATTGGCATCGGGGGTAAAGATCGAAACAATCAGTGATCGTGTGCAACGATAGAATGAAGATCAGTTTCAACAGATCAGACAAATCGACTGCTGATCACGAGGCTTAAGACCCAGGAAAGTAAAAGAAAACCTAAGCTAATTCGTGCCATAAGATACAATTCATTAAAATCTTCAGAAATACGATGGCATCGAGCAATAAATTATATATTTTACAAGAGTCAGTAAACCCTGATAGAAAAGCAAGTTCTTACACGACTCAATAAACAATGCGATATAATCTATGGTCCATGTACTGAAATGTCTGGCAGAACAACCTACTCACATACTTGCCAGGTCAACGACCTTTTTAGGGTCCGAGCTCGAGCAAGGACTACAAGCAGCCGCGGCGGAACAACCACAGACTTCTTATTCTTTAAAGAACCTTATTAAAAGCGAGCCGTGATTGACACAAGTATTGGAAGTGCAAGAAATTTTACAAATGTCATCGAATGGGAGTTCAGCTTTAACAATTGTGTAACGAGAAGAGATTAAACGAGGTGAATACGATTTTGTCCTAGATACTCTGAAAGAGTTGAACGTTTTCATTTTGTACAGCTCTCTCGTCATGACAGCTTCTTGAAGAGTCATTCTAACGTACTCTAGGTCCTCTTGTATATTCGAAGATTAGGGACTGTTTAGGTAAGATGCCCATTGTTACTGCTAATGGTGCCTGCTGTATAATTCGTGATGCTCATGTGATAAGGTGTGACGCAGTTTGGAAGTGCTACTTGAATCAATGTACTAATCAAGGTTACCATTACAATTTAAAGGAAACTGAGTACATTTTCTTAAATTCGTCCGGTACCAAACTTTAGGGTCTCTAGAGATGAGCGAGTGTTGGATAGGACCTTGAGGTTTATTGCGTTCGTTTCTAGGACTTTGAGAGCTTCCTGGACGTCCGTAAGATTCACAGACGTAATTGTATTGGTTAGTTGCTTGCTTTTTGTTTTCGTTTATTGTTCACTTGCACTGAGACGGAAGCGGCTGAAATCAGTCTGGGAGAACGAAGTATATGATTCCCTTCAGAAAGGACATACAACAGAGGCTTTCAATAAGCAGTTGCATCGTGGTGGCCATGAAGTTCGACAACCACGGCTCCACAGTAATAAAAAGAATAATAAAAGTAACATCTGTAGCAAGATCAAACGCAGAAAAACTCTTGTCAATGACTGTTTTGTTAGAGCCTCTTTAAGAGGCAGTTGAGTGGTTTCTCCAAATAACTTAATAGAAGAGATCAACCATCAGAGGCAGTTCGTGGGCTCAGGAACTTTTTAAGAAAAGATCAGTTTGATCAACCAAATTAAACCACGAACCATATGGAATCTTAAGCGACTTGAATCTGGCCAGCCATTTACGGGTCCGAGGCTTAAGGGGGCTGGGACATTTTGAACGCGTACTTAACCCAATACTGCCCAGTTTATAAAACAGTTTTTTTTACAATTTAGTTCATTATTTTTGGAACAAAAATTATTGAATGTAGTGTCCTAAAAATAGAACCCGAGAAAGTAATGTGTTTCATACGAGCCGAGCAGTCTTCCACTCAGACTCTTCCGCTTGCTCTCATTTTCTTCTTCATTTGGCGCTACAGTCCGGGGTGGACCTGGGCCTCCACCAGCAAGCCTCTCCAGCTAGCAAGACTCTCCGGGCCGGAGCTGAGTTTTCCATACGCTCTACATGGGCCAGCCATCCTAGACGTTGGATCCGAAGACGCCTGACTAGACTCATGTCGCTGTACAGCCCGTACAGTTCGTGGTTGAATCTTCTCCTCCAAAAACCGTCAACGCAAACAGGACCAAAGATCGCACGCAGAGCTTTTCTCTCGAAAATACCAAGGACTTCCTCATCCGCTTTTGAGATTGTCCATGCCTCCGCGCCGTAAAGCAGGACTGGGATGATCAACGTCTTGTATAAGGTCAGCTTGGTCCTTCGAGAGATGGCTCTACTACTCAATTGCCTCTTGAACCCATAGAAACAGCGGTTGGCAAGAGTTACTCTGCGTTTGATCTCGGTACTGATGTTGTTTGTACTGTTTACTGCGGAGCCGAGGTAGACGAAGTCCTTGACTACCTCGAAGTTATAGCTGCCCATTGTGACGCTCTGTCCAAGACGTCGATGTTGTGTGTCCTTTCTTGATGACAGCATATACTTCGTCTTGCTCTCATTTTAGTCTGAAATATATATGCGGCATCCATCACATACCGAGCAGACGACGGTAAAGTGACAATGAGTGAGGTGCAGCCTCAAGGGGAATACCACCCTCTATGTCTCTCGCACAGCCTAACTTATTCTTAAGAGTCATACAAGCAAAACAACCTATCACGAAGAATACGGCAAACACTCAATTTTAAACACGAGAGCAAAGCACTATTCTGTAGCTGCATGAATGAAGACGAGGAAGAGATGACATTACTTCCCCTTTTCGTGCATTGTATTACGCAACCGTAATCGAACTAAACGACATCAGAATAACCCAGCTGACTGAACCGCTTTGTTGCAGTGCCCTTCATTTGGTTCCAGTTCTGGAAGTGAAGATACCACAACGGCCCTATATTGGACTAAGTGTGACTGCAGCCAGACAGCTTAAGCTAACCTAACCTATGTCTACTCTCAGTTGTTGCTCGTAATGTGGGAATTCTACTGTAGAATCACTATTTTCGCGCATTGTTAAGCCGTATTGTAAGCCGACAAACCTTGTTCGGATGACAGTGTGGCGTCATCCGGGATGCCAAATCAGTACAACGAATTCGTGTAATCCGTATCCAAGTTTAACAAGTAATAGAATCCAAATCCCTTCCCGAAGCACTGTCCAACTTTACTCCACTATTTGCACCCTCCGTCAAAAGGGCAATATTTACTATACACCACGTGTTCATACATTCCAAGGTGAAATTGCCCTTGACCACACTTAACTCAAAGCACCCATTAAACCGAAAAGCAATCAAACCCAGCTCACGCCAGTCTAGGTCCGATTGCTCTAGGTGCCCTGTTTATTCAAAAGATTGAGTGCTTGGGTGGTCATTTGTGCAAAAATAATTGTTTACTACGCCACTAGCGGCACAACGTTTAACAGCCCTCCGGTGCACCTTTGAAATGTATTTTCGCCGTTCGGTTCGGAATTTACGATCGATCTTATTGCGGTCGTTTGCATTTGCATAGAACCTGGTTTTATGCTTCCTTTAATAGTCCATCAAGCAGTTGGAACAACCGACTTCATCCTTTGTGCGCTGATCGAACGAAAACACATCGCATCTAGGCTCCAGAAGGTCGGAGAAGGTTGAGATGTGCAGGTTCTGATTATTAAATCTAACAGTCGCCTAATTGAATTAGAAGTGCTAACTTTTCTTTGGGGAGTGATGATGTTCATCAGCGAATTGGTGTTGAAATACGTAGTTTGTTTTGAAAGGCGCCTAATTAAACGACGACGTTTTGGTTGGAAAACATGTTTGCCCGAAGTTCAGAACTCGATTTCTGAGCGGGTGTTGAAAGAGGAAGACGAACTGGGTGGGAATTGATTGAGTAGCGAATAGTTGATAAAAATTGCTGAAACGTAACCTGATAAACCAGTCTTTCAGAAAGTTCTACTTACATTTGAATCAATTAAGCGCCACATTCGACGTCGTGACCAGTGGAATTTCTGGATCAAAGAGCAGATGGTCTGCAGACTAACTAACGTGACGTCTGTTCTCACATGACTGAAAAACGATTCGAATCTGGAGGAGAAGACTGAACCGCGAACTGTAGAGTGACATCAACGGCAACTTGTGATTTTCAGTGATTTAACGATTTTTAGACGAATGACGACATTCAGCCTTGATTTGGATCATTCTTGAGTCATGTCTTGAGTCATGATTTGGATCATTCTTGAGTCATGTCATTTGTCGACATTTTTTCCTGTCATCCTTGGCCGACGTCATTGGCGGACCCACCTTCTGGGCCAGGGTCCAACTGATGACCACGCAGTGACTGTCATTCGTCTGAAAATGATTCACCACCAAGGAACTTCGAGCTTGATCTCTTTTTCGGTAGGGAATCCACCTTTTCGCCACCTTCAGCTCCAGAAGTGTGTGGTTTTACTTGAAAAAGTGTGTCATCATTTCGCTGACGTTCACGACTGGGTTGGTCCTCCAGTTTTATGCCGACTCCGAAAAGCCAAAGCTCGGATAGGAATAATCTTTGAGCACCATCAATGACTCGATGACTGACTCGGTGAATTTTGGAAGTTCGGAGCTTGAATCTGCCACTTCCGGCGTAGGAGTCACTCGTTCGAACTCTATTTGATAGTAACGTCGTCCTCTGTCTTCATTTCAGACGCTGAAATAAATCAGAGGAAAAGGAAGCAAGAGGCAAGAAGAAAAAAGAATCCAATCAATTCCCTTACTTGTCGGTACAAGTCGATGGGTGCATTTCTTTGATGGGGATTTCTGCAGACGTTTTAGCAAAGGGGTGACAGTGTGACGACCTTGTTACAGCACTAACGTCTTTCGTGGCTAGTGCGGACCAGAGCATGATCTACACAAACCATCTCGGAAGAATCTTTGAATTCTAGCGATGAAGAAATTGGCATAGACAGTTGTGTTGTATGATGCCAATATTCACGCCAGTGGTACCGAAAAGGTGGAACAAGTTAGGAGTTTAAAATGTTCTTCAAGCATGTTGTTGGGGCCCTTTTGCCTCACACCCAGCAACCGAGGCTAGAGTAGCATTGCATATAGCCACTATCTCTTGTAGAGCCACACCGCAAAGTTATGCCATCTTGGGTTGTATCGTCAGTGGCACTGGTGTCTTTATGGCCACCTGACTGCGCGGCCATAATGTACAGAAATATAGATCACACCTGCTCGGGTACAGACAATAAGGACATTCGGATTAGTTATCACCTTCAGTCCACCGAACTTCTTGGTAATTTTGATAAAATCATCCATCGTCACAGAATTGTCGTTGTCAGTGTCGGCCTCCTTGATCATCTCGTGCAATTCCTCATCGTTGATAGTTTCCCCAAGCTCAACGGCAACATGCTTCAGATCTGCGAATCGAATCCTCTCACAGCCCCTGGCGTCATCGACTGTAGCGTCCTTCCGGCGGCCACTATGATGAGTAAATAAAATCTGTTTGGCTTAAGAACAACATATTTACTGTAAGAGATGTCGGTCTTTGGCAATAGGCGTTCCGCCTTTTAACTTGTGCTCTGTAAAAGAGTAGTTCTGGCAAGTGGTCCTGGCAAGTGTTCGTTAAGTCGTGCTGACTCGAAGGATGACGAATATCGATAGAAGAAGCTCGACCAAACTAACAATTCACCAAGAGCAGACATTGGGCCAAAACGCATTTTAAAAAAAAATTCCGACCTCATCGACGACGCGTTTACTGACGTACAAACAAGTACGTACATCCCTTGAGGGTTGTATTAAAATTGAGTGCATAATGCGACTTCAATTCGTCGTCCGGCAGAAATCCCTGGATTCCGGATTCCACTTCTGGAGTTGCTCCAATGGGGCAGAGTCCTGTGATCACTCCGATGATCACACGCATCGAGTTAAAGTCCAACGCCAGAAGCTATTTTGTTTTGTCGTTATTAAGCTCTGGCCGCGTGTGGCAGTCAATTCGTATTTCATAGCTTATAGTCCGCTTCGCTGATGTCCCTTTGAGACCCTTGTCTGGTCAATTCGCCGCTCTTTCGTTCCCTGCTATTGAACTGTGGCGCGGGACCCAGCAGAGTTTGACTATAGGGAGGCACCGCAGTCTATAACAACCCTTGATCCCTTCGTACAGAATCCTATTGACTTGAGAGCTGCCTGGCTATCAACACAGATGGTGATATCTGACGGTGGGATATCGGCCGCTTGTTGCTTATCTTTTGTCAGCATACAGACACTGCACATATCAGGGAGTCTAAATGACTGCTGTTTGTGCTAGGTGTCCGATTAGAATCCGGCCTCAGTAGCTGTGTCAATTTTTGGTCTTTGGCGTCATCGACTAAAACGTCCTCTTAAGGAACATGCGATGTTTGAAACAGGTGTCGCCCGCCATTTGAACTTCGATTAAATCTTTTGACGAAGTCAGATTCACTGAAAGACTTAACTGAGCTGTGTCCTGTCCCGTGATGAGATGGGTTAGCATTCGGATATTTCTCTCATGTGATTGCCGCGCCCACTAAACTTCGTATAGCTCCTAACTTTTGCCAAGGGGAGACAACCCTTCTTTCTCTTCTTACAGATAAATGTCTTCGAAAGCTTTAGGCGATAAAAAGAGAGATGAGACATAAGGAACCCCACACATCGTTGCCGCACCAAAATCTGGCCTACTCTCACCTCCTCACTCTATTAAATCAGAATCTATCTTAGCCTAGCACTTGGATTCCAGGCAGTCTTCACAGTCCTGTGCTTTTTCATGGACTAACGAACTTTCCCACGAATGCGTACACAAGTTCGAATAAAGCCAACGCAGTTAATTGCCCAAGCCGCAGAGTTAATCCGCAGCTCACGCCAGCAAAGACTGCAAAGTCACCCGGTGGCCAATAAAAGACTGTACCAAATGAATCCGCTTCGTCTTACGAACTAAGTCTTCATTCAACAAGATAACTTTGCGGATTCTTCCAGCCAGTCGTGATGAAATTATTATCTACACAAAATCCTTCACTTATTTACTCGCCCAGTCCGCTTAATACCCGCAAATGAATGAGTTTATTGTGTTTACGACTACCGTAGTGAAATGAAGCGAGGCAAACAGTTGGTGGAACTGTGCCCCCACAGGCGTGTACTCCATTGATGAACATCCTGAGAACTTCCTCTTCAAGGCCGTGCCACAAGCTTAGTGAGTGCGTGCGTGCGTGCTTGCTTGCGAACACCAGCGTAAACAAACTATCGTCGGCAGTGCTGAAAATATTTTCGAATCGCTTGTGTTTTTCAAAATGACTGGACAACAAGATGCATTCAATCTGCGGTGCGATCGAGTGCCGAGACGTATGAATGGGGGCTCTATTGACGTCAAATCGCTTGACGGACGTGACGAGCCCCCGTTCTTGGCATCGACTTCGAGATTTCGCGTTGGGTCGCCCAATCTATGACGGAAGCAGTTTTGTTGTGTTTCTTCGGCAAAAGATCGCGTAGAATGTTCTTCGAAAACACCGCGGGTTAAATAACAAAACATTTCCATTGCGAAAGCGTTCCTCAGAGATAAGCCGCAGACTGTGTACTTTCAGGGTCTGGGCTTAGGCGCGCCGCCGCCGCCGCGCTGCTTGCATCATCATCACTCATCGCCTGCTATCTCTGTACAGCTATAGCGCACCTATTCTATTTTTAAAGGAATTAATATGAAAAGTAACAAGATCGCACGTTCTTACGTGTAAGCGGATTTCACTTGAATCAGATGCGGGTGACGATGTACGGGGGTGGTACTTGGAAACATCGCAGAAGCAATCGGCGGGAGCGATTTGGAAGTCAGTGATTTGTCGCAATCGATCTGGGAATTCGCTCGAAAATGCAAATACACAAGCAGTTACACGGAAAGCGTTATGTGGTCAATTAAGGCTGACTGTGCTGCGGCACGTGACTGCCGACGTGCCGGGGAATCTCAGCCACACGTAGAGCTGATTCATCGCACGCGCGACAGGTAGTTGCTGGGGGATTCAGTTACCAATCGGCCAAAGCAGCATCTGTGACTTGAAAGGTATGCGGGTGGATTGGACGTTTGGGGGATTCCGTAGCGCGGTGATTAGTCATGGGGAGAGAGATGGGATTAGTTACCCTAGTGACCTTGGCATTGTTAGCACGGGGTAGTAACTTGTCGTGTAACAGATCGGTGCTTTCATAGCTGCGGGGGATTATTTCATTTTAGAAGCGCAGTGCGGTTTGATGGACTTGTGGAGATAGTTATTACCTCTTATCAACCGCGGGAAATAGTAATCCCCAAGATTGATGTGGTAACCGAGCTCGTGAGATGTTTGCTTTTAGTTTGAATTAGTGATTCTGGCGCAATTTCTATGAATTTGTTTTAACGCAAGGGAGAGATGAAATCAGCACGCTTTCATTGTTCACTGAGGACTTTTATGACCAAAAATATGAGACCCGGGGTAGGGACTTGACACGAAAGACGTCAATTTGCACGACGTAGTTCGTAACGTGACCGGGCTCTTTCCAGTATTACCATTGATACTACAATGCATTCACTTGAAAGTCGAGGAGGCCCCAACAGGCTCGGCGGTGAGAGATCGGCTTGAGAGGCATGTGTGGCCAGGGTCCACCTTGGACTGAAGCGCCCTAAGAAGGAGAAGAAGAATTTGAAAATAGTTCGAGATGAGGTGGAAGAGCTGATTGGAATGGTCGGCGAAGAGAATGCCCCAAGAGTGGAATCTCTGTTAGTCGGATTCATAAGAATGGAGGTCCCTTTTATTGTTTCCTCTTCAGCTTGTGTGAGCCACCTAGGGCGAGGTCTTCCTCTCTGTGGACTCTCTGTCCCGATGCAATGGTTTGTACATGTCCTGTCCTTGTGATGGCTAACAAGAGACTGATGCCCAGTTTTGTGACTCAGTCAATGTTGCTGTACAGCTCGTATAGATTGTCGTTGAGTCTTAACCTCCAAAGCGAATTTGGGACCATACATTTTTTTCACGAACCAACCGTGGATATACTTGTTCGCTTTTGTCAAAGTCCATGGTTCAATGCCATAAACCAAGACTGGGATGATTAAGGTCTTAAATAGAATCCCCTTCGATGACCAGACTAATCAATTGCATTCTCAGCCCAAAGAAAAAGTGATTGCCAGGAGTTACTCTTCGTTGCACTTCTGCCGAGGTGTTATCGTAAGAGTTTATTCCAGAGCTAAGGTAGACAAAATCCTTTACAAAGTTAAAGCTGTCGAGTGAGGGGTTCTGTCCAATTCGACGATGTTGTGTTTCCCTTCTTATTAACACAGACGTACTTGGGTTTTTACACTCATGTACTGATAAACCCACTTATACAGCTTCCGTTTCTGTACTTCCGTTTCGGTACGCATCAATGGCACACCGCTGTGTTTTACCGATGAAGTCAATATCATACATGTACGTTAGTAGTAGAAAGACAGTGCCTTCGGTGCTGGTGTTTGAGTTTCGCACAATTCTTTTAAGTAACACATGACACCTTGTCTGAATCTTCCTCTGACATCCTTAGGTCTCGGCGAAATCAACACAGACCAATTATCGAGGAATAAGTCGCGCCTAAGTCCCACCTGTCCCTTCCGTGAGAGCTTCTGAAACTATTCCTGAATAATCTGGTAGGTTTATCAATGCGGCCGCGGAAGTTCACCATCGAACAATTCCTCAAGCAGATCTACGAAACATTGACACTCGCCACCAAGCCGTCGAATTTAGGGTCGCATATTACAGAGACAAATTATATAGCTCTACGTTTACTTTTGACATGGCTGAGGTACTGGTCAAACTGTGGAGGATGACGATGGGGGAACTCTCGTTACTCTCGTTACTCCGTCATCGAGACCTTCAATATCAAAAAGGCGACACACTGTCATATGACCTCTTCGGGAAGGAGATCGTGCAGAACTCACTCGACAATAGAAGATGCACGATCTTCTAAAAGTCCATACAACTGCTGGCGTTGCCGAACGAAATTGACGTGATAAGTCGAACACGGTGAGCAAATAATGAGGAAAGTGAATCGGAGGCGGAGGCGACAATGGGTTTGACAGTGAATGAGGACAAAGCGTTGTATATGCCGTCTTCAGTGTAGGATTTGGCCACAACGTCATAATATCCAGATGTACTTTTGAGCCACTCAAAGACTTCCTCTACTTCGGTTACCCAGGGAAACAGTGCGAATGCCATCGAGATTAAATCGAGAATGACTCTTGCTAATAGCTGTTTCTTTGGGATCACGAGTCACTTGAGTGGGAGAGCCCTCATTTGATGAACCATGCTGGTCATTCCTGCTCTACAGCATCGAGACATAGACAATCTCGAGAGGAAATTAACAAGCTCTTGCTACAGAAAAGTTCAATGTTTGGTACTGTCTTACGTTGATGGCACTTGGAGAACCTGCACGGGAAAATAGTGAGGAGTGATTGTAGCAATCACATAGCACTGGCACCACGATAGATATATGCTGTCATTTTTCTTGATCTAGTACTTAAGGCTAAACCCCATAAAATCCGTTGCGTGCATGCGTTTAGATCCCACAGAAGATTTTCTTCACGCTACGCAACTAGCCGACCCAATGAGGACCTATGTACATGCATGCACCTATTTACAGTAGACTCTCCCTAAGCCGAACTCCCTATAAGTTAAAACTCTCTCTAACGCGAACAAATTATGGTATCCCGTGACAATGGGATACGACATATGATGACGACTTAGGGAGCGTCCACTGTATGTGCAATCGAAGAATTTTTAAATCTAAGAATTTTTATATTTTCAAGGTCAGTAAATATTGTAAAGACAAACATATAACGAACGCCCAAGTGAATTTCCATGGAAACATCTGCCAACCGAACAAAAAGTTAAGTGTTGACGAAAGCATTCCACTTGTGGAACGCATTCGCTGTATCTCTCCCACTCATTGCGACTTATGACCAGAAGTGAAGTATTACAGAGATAGCCGACTTCACAGCTGATTGCTCCCTAGTCCATCGACGAATTTGAGTGCTTTTTTGACAGATATTCATGAATTTTTGACGGTTATTCACGAAATAAATGCAGTCCTATGATTGGTCAATTTGGTTTATGAACACGTTATAAAAAATAGTTGTCAAAAATCTTTAGGGGAAAGAGAGGTAGAAGTTGGGCATCTCTATAATCTCTTATGACTATGAGTTGTCAATTTTTTGACTGTATTGGGATTCTATGGGTTTGAGCCTTTCAGAATTACGTTGATACATTTTATGATCTCCCTAAATGGAATGTCCAGATAGTGATTTTTTCAGACTTGGAGACTCGATGAGTAGGTTAAGTTTCCTTTGATTGTTCACAGTCTCTACAGCTTAACGAGCTGCTTGCGCCTCATTTTGATGATTGCATGAAAAGTGGCCAATAAGTGCGCGGTCACTTTTTTTGAGATCCTCTGAAGGGATAGGACAAGACATTCGCATTATATTGAGAGAATTCGATGCAATAGTCAAAAAGCCATTCCGAAGAATGACATGATCAGCAAGTGTAATTTCCAAAGGACTGAAACAACCAATCCGTAGTCCACAGACCAAGCAGCAGTACGGTAGAATGATATACAGATGGATCTAGAACTGATGAAGGAACAGGGGCAGGAGTATTTAGACCCCGGACAAAGTACTTTAAGCACATAGGCAAACTGACCAGCATCTGTCAAGCAGAAGTCTATGTCATTGACAGATAGGTTCAAATCAATCTCAATCAAGAATGTCTGACAGTCGTGCAAGACAGCGGCGCCTAGATCTAGACTCCTAGAGCATTAAATTCAAGCTCATATAGGTATGCCTACAGCCATCTGTAAGTTCCTCCTGATTGTTGCATGCGGCATTTATTTGGCCAGTTGTTTATGTCCGTTTGTGCATGTCAATGTTTCTAAATCCATGAAAAGGGAGAGGCTCAATAAAAGCATTTCAAACACCATTCTTTGCTTGTCTGCCTCCTCATTGCCCTCGTGATTTTCATGTCCTGGCCCCTATACCAGTTGTAAACTGTATTCCTCTTGCCAGCGCGTTGAGTGTTTTGTGACATCCGAAATAGCCCTTGAGTTGAATGTGAAACTGTTCAAGACTTTTAGTACGAGAGTATCAACGGCAAGTACTCTACAGCGACATAAGCCCCGCCAAGAAGAGGACACAAGCGTTTAAGGTGCCACTTATTACCTCATCCAACTCGGGGTGTGTTGGTTGGAGCCAGTCGGCTTGGATCGTGCCAGCTTTTATGCCACAGATGGTCATTGCTGGAGGCCAGGACGCCATCAGAAGAAGAAGAATGCCTCGTTCGGCTAAGAAGGTGTTTTCATGATGAAATGGCAATGCTAACAGAGCGTGTTTGACTTTGACACTTGTCATGAACCGTGTGTGAGCCACCAAAGGGGAGAATATTCATGTATATTCTGACAAGACCAAAAATGCCCACTCACTGTGCGTATTTTTCATGCGCGAATACCCTCGCCGTACTAGCACCCATCCCCATGCGTCTTAGCAAAACACCCTCTTCTGTTTCGTGACAAACAAAAATAAACGTCTGCCCCTGAGGGTATGTCCGGTATGCATCTACAAAAAAAAACACGCCACCTACGAACTCCAGAGCTCCAGCCGCCCCACGTCGCCTTGACTTCATGACCCTCTCATTAGCTAATTCGCCGCGACAGAATCGTGAATCAAAAACTTTCCACTTCTGCCGACGGTCAGAGAGGCGTCAGCAAAAAAAAAGTAATACCTTTTTTATGCCACCTCCAATTGCTACTTGACATGGAATAATTATTTTTAATCGCATCTGGGTGATAATTAGTAGAGTAAGTGTGCAGAACATTTTCGTGCACTCACCCTGGTCTCAAGTCCATTTTGAGGCAGGTCAAGTAGTCGCCAAGAGGCTATTTCGCAAAATATCGAAAGACCGATAATCTCAGATTAGAGGCAAGCTGTTGCACTCTGTATTGGTCATCGAAAGTGTGATGCCTGATAACACCGTTGGATTTCATAACATGTCAACAACGCTGACCAGTATACTCCGCTGCAGACGTTCATTCGCCCGCATAGTTCGTCCGATGTAGTCGGGGCTTTGTGGGCGAAGGTCTTGTGGGTATTTGCACCAAATGTGCGAACTTATTGAGAAACACTTAACAACATCGCGCTGTTGGCAAGCAGATGGACATCTCGTTCGTTTTGAAGCCGATAAATAGTCGACAATCTTCTTGACGACACCATCCGGGCGGTGTTTGCTGAGAAGTCGACGATAAGTGGCAAGGGCACGCTTGAGATTATCTCTGAAGAACATGAAGTCAGCACTTTTTGAGTTGGTACACATGAATGAAATTAATCTGGATTCTCATTTGTGCGGGGAATGTGACGCTTGGTATTGCATGGAATCGTGGGTGACTGAGAGATGGTGTATGTCCCTGGTTGATAGGCAACGGTTTTTTTTTTGTGGTAGCTGATGCAGCTCCTAAGTGTCGACTTTAATTTATCGTGAAAGTTGGCGCTTTTTGTGTAATACAATCCACAGAAGCTTGGTATGTTTGGAATGACGATTACAGTGGAAGCAATTGGTATGTAAACACGTGAAAATTTTTAAAATGTTTAATTTTGGGGTTCGTTTGAAAATACAGAATTTGTTTTTTGCGGACATAAAACCTTATTTATGTGCTGTTCACATTTGACGTCAGTCGACTTGCAAACTTCGAAAAACCCTGCAATTTTAATCACATGGAATTGTTTTGAGTCGCAAAGAATTTTTGTGAATGTGTGGATCTCGGGTGCCACTATTTTAGATGCCTTCTTTTGATGTAAACTGAAACAGCTTTCTGCACTGACCGCAATATTCAAGGATATCGGAGGTGGGTTCTTTTCGCACCCATTATAATAGCAGGTTTAGCTATATTTTCTGCTGCAATTTTTCTACATTTTGACTAACTTTCTATTCAGTTTAGTTGGACACCATGGATATGTAATTAAAAACCGCCATTCTTGGGCCTTACACATTTACAAAAATCTGTATATCAAGAGGCGGGTTAATCCTTATTCACTTAGACGATAAGGCCGAAGAGAAGATCTGTGGATTTTCTCTTATTTCTCACCGTCCAGACTTCGAACGCAGAGTTAATTAGACGTTAAGCCCAACCCAAACAGCTAGATGTCACTGCTAGAGCACAGTGACATGTAAAATTACTTTTATACGATTCTGCGTCTGATGATGGTGGTGGGATGGACTTGAGTTTCCACAAGCCGCTCCACCTTGCAAATGTGGAGAAAAACCAAATGTGGACTAAACAAAATATAAGCTGTTTTTGTTTTATATCAATTCAAAAAATATAAGCTGTCGACCACGAAAAGTTGCACTCCACCTGGGATTAAACATTCCTTCGACAGCTACAAGTTTGTGAATGTAAGGTGGTTGGCTCGGGGTAAACGTGAATTGCAGGACTTCGACGTAAAATCGTTCTTAGCAACCGCTGCTACTTCGGTTTCTCAAAACAACTGCGCTCAAAACTCCTGACTCGAAGGCCAAAGCTCATGCTGTTCAAAAAACTTTTTTGGCAGTGCTGCTATATGAAAGCTGGACGCTTAGCAAAATTACAGAGGTGATCCATTGAGCCTTGGAAAGAAAAATTCTATGTCGGATATATGGTCCCATCTGCGAGGAAGGGGAATGGAGGAGAAGATAACCACGCACTCTACGAGCTTTACCAGGATGTGCATGTCCGGAATGCAAAAACCCGCCGACTGCATTGAGTCCTCCATATAGGAGCATGGACACTAATGGTGCAGCTAAGAGGGTCTTCGATGCCGAGTCTTCTAGCTGGAGACTTTACTCCAAACCTCCGGGATAAAGACAACCTTCTTGCGGACGCCAGACAGCTCTTGATGACGGGAAGCATCGTGGCCGGGCCCGAAGCGATGGTAACAGCTATAGCTCAAGCTGAGATCCTCCTAGGGTAGTTGCCTTGATAAGTAAGTAAGTAAGGACTTCTAAGGACGTTGTAATTAATGCAAAACTGAGCAACTGACCTAAACAAAGGTTAACCAAAATCAAAACAAAACACGATTCCATTAAAATAATATAATTTATCATACTAACCCAAAAACCAGTGGAAAAAGTGAGTAGATAAAGAGAACAAAAGTAGAAGAATCTGTATCACCATCACCTTAGAAAAATTGTTAGTAAGGACTGCGAGAGTAAAGAAGTTAGTGACAACCACCCTAAGGTACACACACCCAAAGAATTGCCAAGGACAATTGGCCAGTCAACTTACCGACATGTGAAAGTGAGGAAAGTTCTGAATCTGTAAAAATCGAGAAAAATTATCAGTCCCAAAATCAAATTTAAAGGAATACAAAAAAAAAATTAAATAAGGCATTTTGTTCGCGACTAGAAGAGGTATACTTCAGAATCCAATAGTTTTGGCAACTCGAATTGGAAAAACTCCATTTTCACAAATTCATTAATTTTTCAAATGTTGCTACGTGAAAATAAAAGGGAGGCATGTAGCTTATTCCCTGATCGTGGTGGCTGCGATAAATATCATAGGCAACCAGCCATGAGAGCTGTAGCGTCGGATATCTAAACTACGACAGTTGTCGGGTTTTGTCGAAATACTATCAGTGGAGTGTTTTTGCTCAATACGATGACGCGCTCTGCTGGCAAATGGACTGGCTGGCAAATGGAGACGGTCTTGACAAATAAGGCTCTGAACTCGGGCAGCTTCTAGTGCTGTAAGAAGTGACTAAAGGGAGAAGCCTCAAATGAAGACAGAAATCTATGAATCAATAGCGAGCACTCTGCAGATGGAGTTGAGCGGGAAGAAAACATCATAGATGGTAAAATTGAGTCGCATGAATGTCAAAGTCAAAGTCCTTATCGGGCACTGTGTCATAACCACTGATGTACAACGTCTTGGTACGGCTCATTGTTCGACACATCTGCTTGGTTAGTCCTTCAGGCAATACTCGTAGGTACTTCCTTGTAGATCTGAAGGTCTTAATTAGGATCAGACTTAA
The DNA here is from genome assembly GCA_964034865.1 of Eristalis intricaria. Classification (NCBI taxonomy): domain Eukaryota; kingdom Metazoa; phylum Arthropoda; class Insecta; order Diptera; family Syrphidae; genus Eristalis; species Eristalis intricaria. The sequence continues at coordinate 107,835,014 of OZ035873.1, read as the reverse complement.
TTGCTCGCTAGATGGAATGTTTCAATGTGGAAATAAGTTACCCATGGAAGGCTCAACCGACCGAACTCGTTGGAGTAAGTAAGCCACAGCAAACTTAATGGTTTCGTCTTGCAGTAGATGTCCGCTCTATTGTCAGCAAAATGTTTAAATGTCAAAAACCATCAGATGGATTATTGGATTAAATTTACAGAAGAGTGTTCGACCGACCGGGGGAGGGAGGACCCAACTGACGATGCCCGCCCTTTAAAGTGGCGTCGAATTCAGAAGGAAAGCAACCAACCTGCTGTGTGACAACGAAAAACTTCTGCCTGTTAGTGAAGGACCAGGTCAATGCGGCTGTAGTGCTTTACAAGAAGAATACGAGAAATCCTCTTATGGTGCAAGTGGTGTGTTGGCACTTACCACAAACCTCGCCTCTTGTTTTTCTGGGAATGAGAATATAATGGGTAGCGCTACAGTCCGAGGTATACTTGGGCCTAGCTTTCCCAGCAATCATTCACAAATGGAGGAGACTCTTGTTGTATGTTTACTTTAAGCACATTTGTACACTATGAGCATCGTCAACGACTCAAGAGATGTGGTGTCGTGAAATTAAGACGAGTCAAGAATGAACCCACTATGCTAGGGCACAGGCAGCGACCACCCAGAAGACGTGCTCCAAGGTCCTCCCAACCTTGGCGAAGGAGAAGTGATTACTTTGAAATTTACTGATGGAATCTCTTTCTTATCTGTGCAAAATATGTTCACAAGCGAGCAGTTTTGTTTGTGTTTATTGGCTTCAGTTCCTGCTTCCTTTTCTTCAAGTGTACAAGTCACAAGGCATCTGTCATTCAGAACAAGTTGAAAATAAATGCCTTGCGACTGTGCTGTCAATCGAAAGCGTGATCGACGGCATTTATCATTGATTCATTGGAAAACAAAATCTGATTGAAGTAAGACATTAGGCGCAGAAATATTCACCAGATTCTTTATGCTTGAGCTCATTTCCACTGAAGTTTTTTTTTATTCCAAAAGGTATGCAATCAAATTTAATTTTCTTTCTCTCTGCAGCTGCCTCAATTGCCAAATCTACATCGACTAAAGATGAGGTGTGTGTCCAGGGTGAGCGCATGAATAAACCCATTCGATGCAAACCTTTCAAGCAGTGGAACTTTGGAAAGCAACACACGTTGGAGAGTTTTCCGTTCAGTGAAATCGAGGGACATATGAGGTTTGCGTCTGAGACGTATGAGTTTGTTCCCTCAGCATGTGGCATGACTAAATAAAGCAAATCCACTGAAAATTCTTTTCAACGACCAACGACGATTTGGTATAAATTGACCGTTAAGTGGATAAATAAGCGCCAATTTTCAAATTTAAAAACGAATAACATGCAACAGTGGGTGTTGCTTAATTCAATTCATTTTCAACCCTCTCACGAATCCCAGATGATGATGATTTTGTTTCATGTCAACGATACAACGCGTAGGTGCTTGAGGCGCAGACAAAACCATCAGGGGATTTTGAGCTTCGAGAGTTCAAATTGAATTCATTAAGGATTGAGGAGCCCACAATTTAGACGCGGATCCACACGCTCCTACGCCATCTTCTGTTAATCCGTCTCAATTGAAAAGAATCAAAGCAAAAAAAAAAGAATTGCCACGATTTTTCGTAAAATTAAACTAAACTCGAGTCAATTTTCTTATTACGCACACACCCGTGTACATACAAAAGCACACATGTTCTTGATTTGGTTCTTTTTCTTTTTTCGGTTGCGTGTGTGATTTTGCGATATCATGCGAGACGAGGAACGCGTTTCATTTTCTAGATACGACGCGATAATAGCCGAACATCAAATGTTGTGTTTATCTGTTGTTGATTGTGCGGGCGAGATCACAAGGTCAGAAGGTAACATCTTCTCGTTCTCGTGATGGTTCCCTTGTATCTGAATGTTTACGCTGTTGTTTTCTTGAACACTTCACTTACCAGTATCGTTCACTGTTCCCTGTGTATTATCATTGTTGTCTACGTCACTCCCATCGCCAAGGGCTGCAAAAGAAAAGAAAGAAAGAAAATAAAAAATTAATACAAAGTCTTGTTGGATAGATGTAGAAATGCATAAATGAATCAATTATCGAATGTGATCCGCTTGAGATAAGCAATTAATCGATTGAAGTGTATTTTTTTGCATATCTTTTGCAGGCCAGCGTTCTGAGGAATAGGTCTGGTGACAAGTTGTTTCTCAAGGTTGTCTACGGACGGACGTTTATCTGTGCCGTTGTTGCGAAAGGGTGTTGTTGAAATATGCTTTTATCAGAACTCTGTTGTTTCTTTTGCAAACGAAGAGGACTGGTAGCGAATAGGGGGGAAGTACAAGCAGATACTTTGAGATATCAGGAAACAATTGCGAGAACATCAGTCTGGAACATCCTCTTATGATTACATCAAATAGGTCAAGGACTTGCGATGTCGAACTTCGAACTTGGTAAATTGAAGGCTGGGCTAACTGATCGATTTAACGCCTGTGGAGTCATTTTTGTGGGCACACTTCGATCGTCTGTGTCGCTAGCCCAGCATTAATTGCATTGGAAGGCAACACTACAAGTAGGTTTGTGGAGTTCACGATCGAACTAGTTCCAAAGATAGCTCTAACAAGTGGACTACGTGAACTAGTTCGCAATGTCATCTTATTTTTGATCAAGAATATCTGTACCAAATCGAAATATCAAGGAAATTTCTTTCTGGTGTAAAGTCTTGCATTTTTTGTACGAGTAGCAGTACCACAAGATGTGGATGGTGTGTGGAAGGTAGAACTCCGTCGACTAATCTGACCCCACTCACAACGAGTCCATGACCATCAAAGATAAAGTTAAGCGGATCTTCGAACTTGAGCGAGGAGGATAAGATCGAAAGGGTGCAACCAAGCTTGATCTTGGTACCCGGAAGCAGAGTGCCCAGTACAAGTTCACGATAGAATGCAAATACTACCCAGTAGCACGTCTTCCCATTAATGAGAAGAAGGTCAGTTCACAAAATGCCCATCGCAAAGCAAATCCTATTGCAAACATGAATCCGCCACCACTCTGCGTGGGTACTCATGTCCACGTATGCGGACTTTAGTGTCAATCTCTCATGCATTTCACGGTGCCTCTTCTAATCCTTCATTTGGCATGCACTCCGCTCGCAGATTGAATAACTCACAGCGCAACGTGCACGGGACTCCCGAACTGCATCAACAACAACACCTCCGGTCACAGTCGGTCTAATTTATAATGCAAACCCTGTGCACACCGATTATCATTTCGAACAGCACCGAACTAGATTCAGCCCGTATCGGTGATAGTCGTAAATATGAATGCCACCGACCGACATGTGTCTGAAAGCTATCGTGTCGTGACAAAGATCAAAGGCAGAAGGCTGCTCGCTGTTCGTTGTGACAAGTTAGAGAAAAAAAAAAACCTGTCCACCTTATCACCTGTAGCCGGTCTTAAGGGATTTTCCCCGAATTGCCAATCGACTCAACGTACCGGCTTTAGCTGTCATCCACTGTTTTGTTTGCTCTCTTGTTCGCTACACTTGTTGAAACAAGCCTCACGATAAGACCGACAACAACAAAATAAAATCAAACAAGATTGGTGCCACTTGATAGTGGATTAAGGTTGAGCAGTAGGTGTGGGTACATCTGTGGCTCGTCGAGATTCGGAGACAAGGTCGATGTTTGTTTGTTTTTGACTGACTTTTGTGTGTCTGTCTTTACACTCGTTCGCAGGTCTGTCATCCTTCGTCTGATGGCGGATGACAGATCGGGTGTCATTTGACAACTTCATGTGACAACTATCTCTGCGTGGATTGTGTCAGGGATGTGACTGGAATTTATCTTGGGATTCGAATTGATAGCTTCGATTGGATTCATGAATGGTCACTTGGTCGTGGCGAACGGAAGGGATAAGGATCGATGAGATTCAGGTATTGTTTCCTCAATTGACTGATTATTTTTAAGAGTGATTAGATTTCGATAAGTCTGTCGAGTTGGTCTGATTCGACGATTTGAGTATGTTTCTAGGTCAGTCGGAGCAATCGTTGGACTATGAGTTACAGGCTACATCAGAATTCAAGTCTCCGCTCTGTTCATGGCTACATCTTGGCCTCCACTTGTTCGCAGAGAAGACCACGTACCGATGACGAGAGGAAATCGATCAACTTTGGATCAAGTCCTGCTTTCGACGGCAGGTTGCGATGTGGACAGTGAAGAAGCTCGCAGTTATAACTGCCGTCGGAGATCATGGTCAAAATGAATGGTATTTGCAGTTTCATAGGCAGCCAGACTTCTCTTCTTCTTCTGTCTTCAGGACATGACGCCTCTTGCCAAGAGAAGGTAGCACTAAGCTTGGCTGCTGTTTGGTTGTTGTGTTCCATGCTTGATCCGAGGCTCGTGTCAACGTCAAACACGCTGCCTTTCATGATGGACATCAACCCCTTTAAGTTATATAAAGTTATACCCTAATTTCGGGCTCTTTAAAATTGCCTTCAACGATGAACTTCATTTGTGGTATAAAAAAATAATTGTGGCATTTTTGACCAAAGAACAACCTGTAGCAAATACAACACCGGGGGTTTGAAAAATGACTGTGTGGACAGCGTTACCGTGCCTGCTATCGTCCAATGACTTCGAACTTGTTGCTTCAGTTCAAGAGCTGATCCTGTTCGATATGTCTTTCCAGTAAGACGATACTAAATAGCACATAGCGTGCCAGTGGATATACCTATTGAGAAGAGAGTTCGGTGAGAAGTTTATCGCTCGTTTTTGACTGTTGAATTAGCCGGCTAGATCGTACTATTTGACACGTCTAAACTTGTTATGGGGATACGTCAAATCACTCGTCCATCCCAATAAGCTACCATCAAGTGCTGTCTTCGAAGACACGTGATATCGGGCTAGGTCGTACTATTTGACATGTCTATCGATCAAATCACTCGTCCATCCCAATGAGCTACCAAGACACGTGATATCGGGCACATTGACTGCCCGAAGTGACTCGGAAATGGACTGTTTGCTTTTTTATCATCTCGTCACTCTATACCGGATATTGTAAACGATTTGCTAAACTCTATGTCGGTAATTAGCCGCCGCTAATCTCTCGAATTGTTGGATATTCAGATGAAATTTGAAAAGGGTGCCAGACCAAAGAGTCATCCCAGGGAAACTTGAAGCGCACGAATTTGTCAGGTATACCTAGGTTGGCACAATCAGGGACGCCGATGGAGCAATGCATTTTTAATTCAAAGAAGAATGCCCGCAACTGTGCCTTCAAACATCTTCGATCCGTCTGTATTAAAGAGGATGGTACAGAGTATTTCGAAGTCAAGGAATGGGGGTAATTGATTTTCCGTCATTGAATTTCAGCGTGTTCAATTTGAACTCGATTCAATTTCCTGGCATAACGAGTATAGCTTGGGAGTCAGCCCTCGAATTGGATGATTTTATAAGCTCCCTTTGCAGTAGAGGCCAAGTGGAAGAAGGTATAGTAAAAACTCTAAGCCTGCCGTTGGAGTGGTAGAAATTATTCATGTGACAACTAGGCATGCAAGCTTCTGTATTCTTGCTAAAACCTTTGAGTTTGTGAACTTTAAGGAGGCCTGTCAGATTTTCAGATTGGTCTGAGAATTGTTGAGTACATCCCCAGGATTGTTTTGAGACCATTTTTGCCGAATATAATAATGACAATAACTGGCAAACTATGCCAATAGTTGGGAGTCTATTTTTGAGTGTTGAGTGTCTATTTTTTGTTTCTTTCGTTAAATTTAGGTTTATTTTACTGATCTTAATTTATTCGTCTGATGTTATTTGTTATTTTTTATGGAGGAAGTGTGTGTCTTCTATATTGCTAATAAACAAATAAATCAAAAGAAAACGAAAAAAATTTGCTTTGTACTTTAATTTTTAAAATTATCTCCTGCTTCTAAGGTCTTACCGCTTGAGGCAGTAACCCAAATGAGCAACACTAAATTCTTGCTAGGCAGTAATTGAAAACCGTAAACTATGATTTAACCAGAACTGAACTCCAAGTATTTCAACGAGTCACCATCCCACTCATCGTTCCCAAGCAAGCCCACTCTAATCACTATCTGTTCAGACATAATTTCAAGGCAGTAGAAGCTCTAATCAATACCTTTTGCACAGATTTCATAAGTGAATGAGATGTCAATATTTTTTCACATATTAGGTAGTCGAAAAAGCCTTTTCGTATCTCTAATCAAATTTTTTTCACAGACAATTCATGTGGTACCCAAACATCGAGTTTCTTTTTGTAGCAAGCCTTTTTTAAAGGGTTCAAAACCGTTTGCTGATGAATGTTTAGTTCCTTGGCTGCTTATGTGACGTTCCTGGTCAATCTTTTCCATAATTTCATCGACTTGTTCAACGATAGGTCGACCAGAGCGAGGCGCATCTTTCACATCGAAATTTCCAGAACGGAAGCGAGCGAACCATTATTGTCGTCTCCGTAAACTTCACAAATTTCATTGGTGGCTTGCGTGGCATTCTTCTCTTTTTTGTACAAAAATTTCAAAATATAGCGAATTTCTTCATTATTTTCACTCATTTTTGAACAGCTGTAACTTTTTTTCAACTTCTCCAATTTTTGAAGCTTAAAATGTCACCTTTCCAACACCATATGGTATGACACAATGTGATTGGTAGCACTGGAGATAGACGACTCCAACGATATGTATTGACAAAATACGAAAAGACTTTTTCGACTACTCATTATAATGCTATGTTCCAGGGAACGAAACCGCGAGGTTTCATCAAAGTGTGCTCCAAGCCTACGAGGTTATGCCATACATTTTTAGGGTATCGTAGCCTTTCGGTTTCGCCGAAACCTAGTTCCATCCATCATCTGTCTGTGAGAGGTTGTCAAATCGAACAAGCCTACAGCGTGAATTTCAGTTCATTTTTGGTCATTTTCGTGTTCATCTTCTCACTTTCTCTCTTTTCTGTTCTTCTCAACATTATTGTGTCCTGTCAACAAACCGCTGTTTTGCTGGCCCCTTCAAAATCGAAAGCGAATGACATTTGAGTTGACACTTCAAAATCGGTGGGAATGGCATATTGAGGTTTCGCTAAAAGTTCATCCAAACCTCGCGATTTCGGCTTGGTAAAAATACTGCCATTTGTACCTATGTTCGGATCAATTACAAAAATCGAACACTGACAAGCTTAACAGGTAACAGTCATCCATAACTTGAAAAAAGACAGCGGTTCGCCTTCGAACCTTCATCAACGTCCAAAATGGGGCGTTGGAGGGAAATGGACGGGGAGTTGCTAGCACCTTTCCAGCTGTCTGCCCTATTACTTTGATGTCAGAGAAAATTTTCCATCTACTGTGCAGCCTGGACACCCGGCAGGCTGCAGTTAGATCAAATTCTTAGCATGTAAGAAAACAGGGCTGCCACTAGATTCAACGGGGAAGGTCCAAGCTGAATTTGATGTCCACAAGTCGAAGGGAATGTCAACCAAGTAAGAACAACGACAGTGTGATTGGAGAGTCTTATTGACTGTGGCACATGTCCACACCAGAAAGACCAGCTCTCCAAGGATAATCACACGTCGGTCGATTATCAGCGCTCCATCTACAGAGTTCAGTCGGAGGTGAATGTCATACCTCAAACACTAAAACTGACTGCTCTGTTGGCAGTGACTGTAACTTAGCTCAACCACTCTAAGGCCACGCAGATAACCACTCGAAGCTCATGCCGGAATTCAGAAACATTCTGCCAATAAAATCAAAAATCAACTCACTACCGGCATTCGGTGTGTTCCCAGTTGTACATTTAAGTGCGACTTGAGTGCAGTTACGATATCAATTTACCTGATCAAAGTCTAAGTACGTCACTTCAGCTTCATGGCGCCGTGTTGGTGATAACAACCGTCTGTCACATAATTTACCAATTATCGGAGAATATATTTTCCTATAATTGGTTATCAATCGACATTAGTGATATCGGTTCATTTATTCAAACATTCCATCGCATCACGTTGCCAGAAGCTTAGTCACCCACCCTTTAAGCTGTACAGCAATTCATCACATTTAAGTGCTTGAGGTACTGTTGGTAATTGGAGTTGCTAAGGCGGGATAGTCAGCTAATCACATCGGAGGCAGTTAGTTGAGTGAGGCAGCGACGAATGATGCCACATTTTAGTCGCGCTTCGAGAAAAATGATTTTTATAGAGAAATTGATACGACAAGCACGGTTTTTAGGCAGTCTAGATGAGTGGAGGTGCCCAATGATTTCACATGAGGGGTTAGGTCAGAGTAAGGGCTATAGCCTCACAACGGGGCTAGTGACACCACAGTCTTTGAAGACAGGAGAATACACAAGGACGATTATGCTGCTTTCTGGCATCAAAATTGTGCAGACGTCTTATCTCCAATCAATCATTGGTCAAAAGACTGAATCTTAGAAGCATCATCGTGCAGGAACTGACGAGACAGATGGAGATCACCGAAAGACAGTTAAGACGAGCTGTCCGTGAATCAAAATTAAGCTTGAAAAGAATACAATTAATCCAATGATATACGAATAGCGAAAAAGGCGCGGCCATAATTCACTTAACGAAATTTGAGTATCGTCAAATTTCGAAGGTCTCAGTATAGTCTCGTTGTAGTTTGGAATTTACGTATATTTCCATCACCAACTGATATTTATGCATATTGACCGTGAGTCTTTTCACGTTCACTTAATCAAACAACGGTTAGCGAAACCTAACGAAACTTAACAAAACTTAACAAAACTTAACGAAACCTAACGAAATTTAACGAAGCCCAATACAACTAAGAACTGTTAAGATTGCATCATTTCTCTGCATTCCCTCAATTGCTTCAGTCGCATTAAGCCTCCATACGTCCATTATGGTCTCAAATTCTTATCCACACAATTCTGTCCGTTAATCAAAATTATTAATTTCGGCTCTCTCTGATTATCATAAAAATGATATAAAACCATCCATTCAAATAACACGACTTTTCATTGTCGTTTATTTGTTTCAAACCTCCCATCAGTAGAACGTGAGTAAACAATTTGCACTGAAAATAGACACTCTAAGTGAGATTGTCAATAAGAGAAATATTCCATTCGAGTCGAAAATAGGAAACCAGATCTATAAATAAGATTCTAAACAGTCATTCAACATGGCAATAAATGACAATAAAGGTTTACTGCTTGTCACAATCGCAACAGAAGGCAATACACGAGCCAATCGGCAACCTTTGGGTCATCTCCTTGATGCAGATCATAAGCTCGACTTAAGGTTGTGTGGATTTTTTTCTCAGACGAAAATACAATAATCAAGCGTAAGTGTATTAATTAAATTTGGCGATGGAAAAAATAAAAAAATTAACACTGACATCAGGCAAGGCTGTCAACTTAGCGTGTCTCCGCTGATGTTCATTCGAAGATGGACAATGTAGTTTGATTCAGTGAAAAATAGAATATGACAAAAATACTGAACAAGAACTGGTTTGCATATGACGTCAAGAGTTTCTTCTGAACATCTTGATTGTAATGCAGTGTTAATCTGGTTGTTTGTACGCACTTAACTTTCAAACTATTTGAGGGATACTTATGAGATCTTAGCATTGTGTAAGGATCGATAAGGAATGGGTTAAAGGGGATACAAAATTTGGATCATACAACCATCTGTCCTTGTAAAAGGGGAGAGTAGAAATAAACATACTAATTCAGCTCGTGAGTTTGTAGAGAACACACAATCCAGCAAGTAATCGATACAGAATTATGGTCACCATGAAAACTCTATGGAATCTTCTTCAGCCTGTGCAACATGTTAGCAGTGAGGACCGTGACGCGACCCTAATAGTTCCCATGGAAAATGACACTCAAACGGAACAGAGACTGGCTGTGGCTGCAAGGAGCAAGTGCATTACGAGGGAGATGAACTTCAAGTAAACTGAAACAATTTTGTTTCATGAGCAAGGTACGCGGCGGCAAAGAGTGTACCTTAGTCTAAAATCAGGCCGCAAAAAATAAAGCTGACAAGTGTCAAGGAAAAGATAAAGGCCATAACACTGTGACATGTGGGTTGATCGGCCTCTACAAGGAGAGAGGGTCTAATTAGTCATTCTATCATTATAAGGCCTCGCGTCTACAGCAGCCACTTCCGCTATGTGGAAGACCATACAGTTTCAAGCTTTTTTTTTAACAAGTCATCGCTTCATCTGTCTCGAAATGCATTTTGTTCGTGTCTGGAGGGGATCAACGCTAATACCCACAATGCTCCAGTAGCCACAGACAGTCTCTGTTTCCTTTGAGTGTTGTTTTCCATCAGAAATATTCAAGGCGCATTAGGGTCCACATGCTAGGAGTATGTTCCACAGATGTTGATGAACTGTCCATTTTTTAAGGAGACACGCAAAAGCCTCCAACAAAGCAGTCAATTTGCAGAAACATTCATTTAAAGACTAACGATTCACTAAAGGACTAACTAACGACAGACCTTTACAATCCAACTGAGCTCGGATCTCTTTTTTGAAAATGAAAAAATGTATTGGAATGGAGTTCTGCTCCGATCACTTTAAAAACCAACCAACGTCATGTGACTGTTATATCTATTCGCTCCCTTGTCGAATACACTCTTCCGGTCGTTCTGATCGACTGCCTCCACTATCAACTGGTAGCGATCCTTTCTGCACGTGACAGTCCTTATTTTCGCCCTTTCTTGATACTGCCACACGAGCTGTTGTAGTCTTTCCCTTTAAACATTTCTTTGAAAGGCTCATTAAGTACGCGTCATAAGTTGAATGATGCCATTATACCCCGCTGTAACAAAAAAAGGAAGGCTTCTTCATTTGGCGCAACAGTCTCGGATGATCGACTACAAGGTCGTCTAAGCAATTTTATTTCTACTCCGCTTCAGATAAACACCCTTTCTGCACGCCCTCAGATGTTCAACACGACAATGGCTAAGACGTAGTGACACCACGCCGGTGTGTAGAAAAACAATTTTAATTGTTCATGTGTCGTAAAACATTCTGAACAGAAATTGTAGCCCTATTCTGCTACGCAGATACGAACTTACGAATTTGTTCCAATTTCCCTAACTTAGTCAATTGAATTGAATTAAATCATTCTCTAAAAAATGTACCAACCGGTTAGACGAGTCCCGAGTTGTATACAAATGTGTGGTTTCCGATCAGATGATAGGGGATCACTAATTTAATGGTGCTTCGGAAGAGGATTTGTTTAAACTTGTGGTCTTTGACTTCTCTAAATTTATTTATGAAGTGAGACACAATTGAGATTCAGATCAAAACCAAAATTCGAGGAGCTAAGGAATCATCAACAAATGCGACCAACAATTGAAACCAAATGTTCGTCAAACGTTGCAATTCAACGTCGGCATGAAGCTGTAGATCCCGTCCACACTGAGCTGTAGAAACATCTTCATACTCGTCATCGTTACAAATTATATTAAATTTGTTACAGTCGCTACAGTCTGAGGTGGACCAGGGCACAGCTGCTGTGTTGTGCATGCTCTTGTACTCGTACGTATTCCGGCCCGAGGAGTCTTCATTTACGAACCTGTGGGACAATGGAACAGAGGACGTTCGCGTTTAAAATGTCGCACACAAGTACATACGTTTTGGAGATCATTGTCAGTTACTCGAGAGAGGTAAAGTCGTACCGAAAGTATGTTTTTCGAGCCGAGAATTGACGTTAGACACCCATCGTAGGAGTTGGTGCACATGGATGCCCAAAATCTCTGGCAGCCTTTCTTTTTTTACGCGTCAAGAATGAAAGATGTCTTGTGGCTGCTTGTAACAAAAAAATGTCGAAACTCACTCGTCAACATTAGAGACTCGGTCTTCCAATAGTTTGTACAATGACGTTGAAGTTATGAACAGTATACAGCGAGCCACCGATAATGAGTCTGGCTGTGTACGAGGTGAGAATAAAGTATATAATATCTTCTAGAAAGAAAACACAACATCGATTTTTTGGATAGATTTACAATGAGGAGGTATAACTTCGAGAAAGCTAAGGACTTCTTTTACCTTAGCCCGCAGTGGACGCACAAACGTTTCAAGATCAAAGGCAGAATAACTCATGCCAACCATTAATTGTTCGCTGGTATCAACAAAAAAATTGAGAAATAAAGTAGGTTTATCGAGGGACCAAGCTGCTTTAAGTAAGACATTGATCATCCCAGTCATGCTGTATGGCGTATAAGCGGATGAAGAAGACTCTGGTCTCTTTGGGAGAAAATTTCGCAAGAGCGATCTTTTGTCCTGCTTGCGTTGTTGACGCGAACTATACGGGTTGTACAGCGACATGCCTAGAAAAGCGTCTACGGATACGACCCCTACAGTGGCCTGGGTAATGTAGAGTACTTGAGCAACTTAGGTTGGACTTGTGGGACAACACAACATAAACGCACAAAAGTGGGGAAGGACCACAATCAAACACGGACGAGCGGAGAATCAAGGTGCATGAGGTGGCTGAGTCTGTAGGAATTTTAATTGAACGGCGATATCATATTTTCCATAAATATTTGGACAAGCGGACCGCAGAGGGTGCCAGGTTCGATGCCCGAATTTACCAACTTTCACGTCTCCACCTCTTTCGAGATACTGAGAATGCTGAAGAGTATCCCTGTTTAGAAAAAGCATCCCAGCTTTGCCGTTTGGGGGCGGCATAGCACGGACAACAGTGGTGGTTGCGAGTGGTTGCTATAGAATCTAGGTCCAGGTCCGCCTCGGACTGTAGCTCCACCGATATTATTTTATTCTATTCTATTCTAGAAACTATATAGTTTCTATTCTTCTAGTGCGACCATGTGAGCTCTTGAAAGAAGTGAGAAGAGTCCAAAAATCGGGCGAAGCCGTACGAACCCACCCCAGTCTACAGATACAGTACAATGGGATACAAAAATAGACGTTTATTTCAAAGACTTATAAGCACGTGTATGGAAGTTCGACAATCTGTGACCCACATAACCTCCTTCAGGTGACAATGCCACTGATCTTCTCTCTAAAATGTATTCTTGCACACAACCTACACCTGATGATCTCTGCTTTTCCTGTTTGTCACTTGTTCATCAAAGGTATACTCCACACTCCAAATAAAACCTCCTCAATGGGCATCAAATTGAAAAACGAAACCATCACCCACCCCTTCCCACCAAAGCAAACATCATCACAGTCAACCAATTCAGTCGGAAATTCATGAATGAGTATGAATCATAATCATATGAAAATCCGCCCGAGATGGAGTGTGAAATCATTTGCATTAAACATATTCTCTCACGGCGGTGCTAAATATTCACGCGTCAACCTCCCCAACCTTTTCCTGTTTATTACCGCTGTTAACCAGATTATCTGGTTTCCAGGCAGGATCATTATAACAAGCTTCAGATGGGCAGCCGATAACTTCTCACTGTTTTGGTTTGCATAAGCGCGTGATCATCTTTGATCACATGGAATTGTGTATCACAACTAAACTACGGACGTACCAGTGTCTTTACCTGTTGAAAACAAGACCCACTCATTTTCCTATCGGCCATCCTCAATTACCGTGTAAGTGGTAGTCGTGGAGGTCATGGGGGATAATCATGGACAGCTATATTCTGGTGACCAGGTGCTTCTGAAACTCAGTAGTGGTTCCAGCGTCACCAGCCACCAAAGCGGCTGCTTCACTTTTGGCAGCATCGTCGGAGATTATGCCTACATGTCACAGAGTTTATGGAGTCATATGGAAATTGGGAATGGAATATGATTCAATTCGGAGTGAACTTGCACCAGAACCTGGTGATGCGGCTTCAAGAGCAGCACGAAGTTTCAGATCACACGTCAGGAAAGTGAAGGAGCTGTCCATGAGCATAAATTATGATGATACTTAAGCTTAAGGCGCGTTGGTTCGGTGCCTCGGGACCCTTTGGGTATGTAGACCTCTTGGTATAATCATGAGGGAGAGGGTATCAGTTTCATCCATGCACTCTCTTTGTTAATGTGTAGCCGTGCCAGACGAATTAATTGGCAGTTATGTTCATTTAGGCGACAGTGTACACTTGTGTAAATATGTACACGTGTAAATACCCAAGTACACGTGAAATCGTAGCCTAGTGGAATTTTGGCTTCTCAACGTCTTGCGAAAGATGTCCTCGCAGTGTAATCCTGAGGAATTAATTGGTATGCATTTGCATTTAGGCGATAGCATATACCCGTGTACCCGACATTGCGACAGCACGTAATACAATAACTAACACCTCGCAAAAGAGTCCACACAGCCACATGGTGATCTCCGAACCGTCGGCCAAATTGACAAAGTGTTCATTTAGGTATATCCTGGAAGTCTGAACATTCAAGGGAGCTAACGTGGGCTTTGACCATTTCCTCGCAGATTTAGACTACCCAGTGATAGATAGCTGCTCAAACCAACGAAAAGGATTTGAGATTGGATGCCTGAATACACCGGAAATTGCTAGAGCCAAGCAACAGCTACTAAATGAGAGACTCTCTGGTATGCCCGAACACAAACGCCCATGATACGGAGTATATTTCATTGCGGCTCAGCGATCAAAGACGTACAACAAGATAGTCATGGTGATGGCTACGGTGAACAGAGGAAGTAACCGAGGACGAATACAAAAAGGCGCTTCAACCCAAAACAAGGGCGGTGCAAGAGGAGCATTGTGCAAGCAGACGGAAGGAAAAGAAGCTGCTACGCCTTAAGAAAAGGTCTATCGCAATCTAACAGCTCAAGGGTATCGGAAAAGTTTGGACACCAACAATAATACGGGCCTTATATAAAACTGCTAAGAGTCTGACAGCAGGCTATAGGAAAGGCGCATGACAATCGACAGCACAAGGTGTTCATGGAGGCATTCGGAGGAGCTAACGTCAGCTTTGACCATTTTCTCTAAATAGCACGATTCGGAACTCAACTGTCCAATGTCTGAAAACTTTACTAGCCAACTAAGAGAAGCTTTGGCAATGGACGCCTGAATCCAACGGAGATGACCAGAGCCTAGGAACGGAAACCAAGTGAAAGGCTCTTCGGTTTGCCAACGTTGAAGACAAATGCCGAGGATATAAGGAGCATTGCCGATTAGCCATCACAGAGGTCGCGAAAACAACAAGAAGCCCGTCTTATTAGGAAACAATCGAGGACACTTACCAAAAGGGACTTCAACTCAAAGCAGCGATAGCGCAAGGGGAGTATCGGAAAGAAGGCGAAAGTAAAATAAGCTGCTAGGCCTTAAGAAAAGGTCTCTCGTAAGCCCCAGCTCAAGGATATCGAAGACTCTAAACACGAACAGGGCATTTCATAATAAAAGTAAACGCTTCACTGCAGGTTGTAGGAAGGCACATAATACACTCTACAGCTACAATTTTGGTGTCGTTAAGGAGTTTGTCAACGTCGGGTCAAATTTGAACTCCCCGAACGACACATCTAACGTAGAATCGCCTCTTGACCACCGATGGTACCTTGATTCGTCGAAATAACTGGGTTTAAGACCCGTCACGAGTTGTACCCAGATGTGGATGTAGTTCGGAAATCAAAAATCTGTCGACTGGGTTGGCTCATAGACACCAAATCTCCAGTTAAGAAGGTCTTTGAATGTGAGCCTCATGGTTCGAGAAGGAGAGCAAGACCGAAAATGCAAATAGAGCCCAAGTTATCGAGGACGCAAGACAGCTTGGGCTTGATAACTGGAACCAGCTTCTCCAGGCCCGTCAGTTATGAGAAGCAGCCTCAAGCTTCCTCAAGCTCAGAACCGCCATGGATCGCGGGCCTGGTAAGTAAGTAAGTGTACCCGTGTAAATATTTACACGTGTAAATACAAAAGTATACGTGAAAATAAGACTTTATTAATTTTCTTGTAAAATTTGATCATAGATAGAGACACGACTAGCACACGTCGTGAGACTAACTAACATAACTAATTTGTTGACAAAATCACACGAACACAATAAAACACTCACCCCGTATGAAGACTATGTCACTAGTCGTTGATGTTGATGTTGTCACATTGTTGCTTATGTGGATTTCTCCGATTTGAAGTTTTTCCAAAACAATTCCAAGAATTGCTTTTAATTTCATATTGACCAGCAATTAGCACAAAACAGACACAAACAAAGAGCTTAAGTTAGACGCCCAAAAAAAAAAGCGAAAACAAAACCCAAACGTTCGAAATGACACGACAAAAACAAAAAAAACACAATTTTCACTTCAGTCAAGCACTGTTGCTGGTCGAATCCTTTCACAAATTGGATACATTTACAGCGACTAATCGCTCACGATAACTGATGATGATTACTCCGCCGAATTTGTCGACATGTGCCTCCTGGCTGTGATTTTTTTGAATTTCGTCTATCAATCATTTATCGTTTGGAATTTATTTCGATTTTATTTGTGTTGTGGATTGAACTCCTTTGAAATACAAATTATTCACCTAAAGATAAGATATCGAAATTATTTTATTTCTTCTAAAAAATTCAATGAGCTTGAACAAAAACAAAAACAAAAAAAAAAACCGAAATGTGTCTATCTCACGAGTGCACTTCAAAATACCGTGGATCTAGAAATTCTGTCAAGAAAAATAACAACTGACCGCTGACGAAATTGGTAGTAGTTGTCACAGATAAATGGTTGAGTTTCGAGATAAACAATTTGATTGATTGCAAAAGTCATAGGGTGTGACGTCGGCGTTAAGTATCTGTAAACGATGCAAACAAAGATTACATGGAGCACATGCGTAAGCTGTTGGGGGCTGGCGGGGGAAAGTTTCGTGTGTGAAGAATGGATCTGTGGGACTGTGGTTTTAATTAGCTTATCTGGTTCTTATTTTAGTTTTGCACGTATGCTGAATGCGGGGAATGGACTGAGAGGGCGTGGGAACGGGCGTGACTGAATGGCTGAGGCCCATGACTCAACTGATAAGGTTGCAATGTAACAATTTGTAAGTTTTCTGATTAGACAAGTAACCCGATTTGAGGCGATACGAGTACGGCTCTGTTTTTACACGGTATCTTTTTTACACGGTTTTGATTTAACACGGTCTCTTTTTACACGGTTTCATTCGATTTAGGATGATTGAAAAAAGGGTATTTAATTGCAATGTTAAAGATAAATGTTTTTATCAACCGCGATCTATTAGAAAGCTTTCAGTTTCTAAACTGCTATAATTTCGTATTTATGTTACTTTTAGTTTAAAATTTGAATCGGTTTTTATTTTTAAGCGACAAACTGGGCGTTAGTGCTGAGAATAATTCATTTTGGCTTTTATAGAGACTCTCCAATTTGTTTTTGGATCGAAAGGTATGGAACCAATCTCCTTTTTTCCTCTGTACTCCACGTCTTTTTTTACACGGTTTTATTTTCACGGGTTTTTCTAGACGGTAGACACTACCGTGTAAGACGAAAATTAGGTGCAGTTTCAAGATTTCGCTGTTGGAAGTCCTCGAAGTTCCTTTGTTAGAAATTCGACTTGCATCGTCTTCTTTAATAGTTCTATTCCCCGACAGGGACAAGTAGCTTTCGAACGCCGATGTCAACCACAGCGAGGTTGTCCTTTCCATCGACGGATCAAAAATGGACACAGGTACTGGGACCAGATTCTACTCGGTCACCATGCATAAACAGAAGTCATTTCCACTCCCTAATATGTGCACTGTCTTCCAAGCAGAGATTCTGGAAACAAAGAAAGCAGCCAATCATATACAAGCGGATATCCCACCATCAGATATCACTATTCGTGTTCACAGCCAGGCTGTCCATAGGACCATGTACGATGAGATCAAGGGTTGTTATGGACTGGCGCGTCCAAGATCAAACTCTGCTGGGTCCCGGCCCAAAGTTAAATAGCAGGGAACGAAAGAGCTGATTGGCAAGACAAAGGTCTGAAATGGACATCAGCGAGGCGGACACATCATTGCAACCACCGATCAGTGCACTCTGCCGGACTATAAGCGATACAATTCGAAAAGTAGCCAACAAGCCGTGGATTGCGAGAAATGACTGTAACACGACAAAATCAACAAAAGAACGTCCAAACAAAGAAGCTTCTGGCGTTGGACCTTAATTCGTTCCGTGTGCTCGTCTGAGTGATCACAGGACACTGTCTGACAGCCACAATCCTCGAGAAATGAAATGCTGAAATCCAGCGTTCTCTCCCGGATCTGCGGCCACTAGGAAGAGACCGAAACGATGCAGCATCTGCTTCGCCACTGCCCAGCTACCCACAATCGGCGCCTAGCTTCACTTGGCTAAAGTTTTTTCACAGATACCGCGGTCTTAGCGAATGTAGATATATCGGATCTTCTAAGATTCGTAAAGAGCACGGGATAGTTTAAGTCATCACGTGACAGGATAGGTTAACATAGAGTGGACTCCACAAATGAAGGGATGCACCTAAGGCCTCCAAGAGGATATCTCACACTTCCCTTCCAGAACCTATTTTAACCTATCCATGCCTCGTCTTCTTGTTCATGCTCACAGATGAGATTCTTATTAACGTCAGAAGAGCAAAGACTTGATTTGCATTCTTTTGATTTCAAAATTGTGTGGATGCAAGCCGGGTGACTGACGTACGTTATCTGCCTGAAATTCGGCTTCGCTTATCGAAATTTCATTTGACGGCTTGTTTAGCTAAGGATGCATTGGGTAGAGGATCAAATATAAGAGAGAGGTACGACATGTTGATCATTAACACGAGGACTCCTCTGAACGTGAAGCATGCCCGGTTCATGAACGAGGACTCATCTGAACGTGAAGCATGCCCGGTTTATGAACGAGGACTCATCTGAACGTGAAGCATGCTTGGTTCATGAACGGGATGTGCAAAAATCTAGTGGAGACAAAATAATCCATGTCCAAACATACATCGTCTCGGATGATCTCGATTTTACGACATGGTATGAGCTGTGTTCAAAAGTTGGACATGTGTTCGTATACATTCAAGATTCTTCTTGGTTGTGACGTTGAAGTCAAGGCATGAGCTCTGTTCGAAAAAACAGAGCACAGATGCCTGTTCAGATTGTAGTTGTGATGTTGAGCATCCGCATGTCCTGTGGAGACGGTGTGTAAAGGCGGTTAAATGACCACGTTGGTGTGACCGCAAAAAATCTACGAACAAACAAAAGAACTCCACAGTTGATCTTTTTCCCTTTTCCTAGAAGCTATGAACTACAATTTTTGTTTTCGTGGGTCCTTGAAAATTTTCAAAAAGACAGTACGAGACACCGTGTAGTCGTGGGGTTTCAAGTCACAGAAGCGACGCAAGGCTCGAGTTTAGCGACTGAGTATTCTCTTGGCTAACTTTGATCAATTGACCGCCGCGATCATGCTACTTGTCACGATTCGATTATTTTCTCTCGGGCTATGACGAGTCTTTGGTCTGCTACAACAAGCCAAGCACATTGGACGATCTTGTGGCCCACATTTGAGACGCTATTGCCGGAATAGAGTTGCGCGGAGTCATCAAAAATTAAATTGACTGTTTTAAGCACTCCCAGCTATGCTGAGGCAGCAATGCGATGAGTATTGATTTAGAACGAGGCCAGAAGCAATTTAATCCCTCACACCATTGTTGTTTTATTTGCATTCATTTTTCGATTGGTTTTATCTGGTCTCCCCTAAAAAACCCTCGCGTAGGTTACTGTCGATCGTGGGACTCTTGATTTTTAGAAGGCGCCTAGCGCCTTTGAATGACACTTGATGCCAAAATTCAATTCCTCTCATTTCAACTCACACAAAAATGCCTCGATTTCAGCCCAACTCCCACGATCACTTGATATCACTCGTCGCCTGAATCAGATCGCTTCTTTCACAAGATCTTTGCCTTTATCTCCACTCTTTGCTTCTGTCTGCTGATAAGCGGCCTATTTCAGTCGCGACAAGGTCCGCACATGGTCATGGCATGACCTTTTATGTGAAGAGGCGCGCAATTCACGGACAAAATGACTGCAACTGGCAGCATGTTCAGATATTGCGCAGAATATCTCTCTTATCGCAAGTCAATCACTCAAAGCTGAGCTGCAATCGGATGCATAACTAAGCAGCCAGCCCTTACTGCACCTGGACTTGAAAGCTACCGTAAATCTGAGCACCAACTACGAGCCAGCACTAGTTAATCTTGTTTTAGTTTCAATTCCCTCGTCGATTTCGTAATCACGATCAGAAAAGCAGAAAAAAAAGAAACTAACACACTGTCACTGTAAGAAGCAATAAAGACATAAAACCTGGAACATGACGAACGTTGACGCAAGCAGGTGAGTGTGGAGTGCTAGTGTGGGTGTGAGTGTCGCAGGGCGCCAATGGCGAACATTCACACCCCTGCGCGCATTTATTGGCTCAATAAACGGAAATTATCAGCTAATAATGCAAAAATTGGCTAATTGTGGATTTGCGATAGCGAATCAATGGCTCAACGTACACGAATCTATTTGTAATCGAATACGCCAGCAGGGACTCGATTCACGTGTAGACGATGTGCTGCCCAACGGAGAGGCGAAAGTGGTAATGTATTCTGACGGCGTCATACAGCGGTTGTGTAACCGCGTCCGAGGTTGGGAGTAGTTAATTAGACAACTTGTATTAGTTTTTGAGGAAATAGTTACTTTATTTCCATAACAAGCAGGGCGGCGAGCAAAAGTGGAATAGACCTTGTTTAGTTACATGATCTGGATTGGAAATTAAACGACTCTTGTGGGGTTACGTCTGGCGATGCAGATAAGGACAAACTTGGCCAAGGTCTGCTTGTGTCATTGTTACGTTTGGGCTTCAATTTTCCTCGTGACACCGGCAGCATACGAAACTCGAAAAAGGGCGTCCATCTGTCCGTGAGACTGAGACTGAGACTAAGACTGAGACTGAGACTGAGACTGAGACTGAGACTGAGACTGAGACTGAGACTGAGACTGAGACTGAGACTGAGACTGAGACTGAGACTGAGACTGAGACTGAGACTGAGACTGAGACTGAGACTGAGACTGAGACTGAGACTGAAACTGAGACTGAAACTGAGACTGAGACTGAGACTGAGACTGAGACTGAGACTGAGACTGAGACTGAAACTGAGACTGAGACTGAGACTGAGACTGAGACTGAGACTGAGACTGAGACTGAGACTGAGACTGAGACTGAGACTGAGACTGAGACTGAGACTGAGACTGAGACTGAGACTGAGACTGAGACTGAGACTGAGACTGAGACTGAGACGGAGACTGAGACTGAGACTGAGACTGAGACTGAGACTGAGACTGAGACTGAGACTGAGACTGAGACTGAGACTGAGACTGAGACTGAGACTGAGACTGAGACTGAGACTGAGACTGAGACTGAGACTGAGACTGAGACTGAGACTGAGACTGAGACTGAGACTGAGACTGAGACTGAGACTGAGACTGAGACTGAGACTGAGACTGAGACTGAGACTGAGACTGAGACTGGGACTGAAATTGTCTTCCGCCTTCGTACAATGGAACACAATTGCTTCGAGCCCTTCAGAGGCTTTCTTATCTGGCATCAACCCTTAAACTCTACGCAAACATTACATTTTTACATAATCTCTTAAGTCTGCGTTATCTTCAGCAGAGTCAAGGCTAGAGTGGGTACACAATTTTATGTAATTACTGTTTGAACTTGATTTGCGATGATTTACCTTATTTGAAGACGCGTTCGGTAGGATTTTCTAGTAACTTGGGAACTGAGCAATGCACCACGTTCTTATTTGTGCCTTTTAGCAATCTGACGGAAGAAATATTTTCTTGTGCTCTCTCGACTATCGCCACTCAAATGTGAGTGGATGAACGTCCGGCAAGAAAGAAGGCGCATTGTCAAGTCACTGTTTTGTGAGGATGCGATAATGGCTCTCCTCAGATTGTTCAAAAATAAGTCTTCCCAGATAGCCTGCTAGAAGGAAAGGGCATGTAGCACCAGAAAATAATCTCCCTTCGATGACTCATAAACGTACTGTTATCTGACATCCGCAAGTCAATGTCTCGTCATTTAACAGTAAATAAGAAAGACTTAAAGACACACACATTCGTTCATCTCTTTTGAAGCCTGAATCACTCCACAAACAAGAAAAGTCAATCAAAATCAATCGGCAAACTCCGACAGCTGGGATGTGTATCACATTATCATAAAGAATCACTTGAGTCAACAACGTGTCCGAATTATGCAAATCCACTGTAGACACGGACAAGTCTGCAGACATCTCGTGCGGTGCTACAAATTCGTAGCCAAAACATTCCGCACTGCTCAATGGTCAACAAAGTGCGAGTAGACGATCGGTTATCGTTCAAGACGTGATTTGATCTTGGTCTTGTTAAGACGAACATGGAAATCGCATCGCTGGCAAATTCGAGCGCTATGATGGCTAACTAATGTTTTCTCTTAACACGATTGTGTGACGTGTGACCATCGCGGGGGAACATGATTTTTTGGAACAAGTTATTTTGGGAAATGGTAATTTTTACTACTTCTGGTGGATGGTGGTTTGTTTTTCTTAACGAACGAAAGGAGATGAATTCACGATATAAAATATAAGTAGCGAGCAAATTATGTAACAAATAAACAAATAGTAACAATAACAATTTGGGGACCTTTAGCTCGAAGCCAGCTCTTCGGATTTGAATGAGACTTGTTACGTAGATAGCTTAAAACTTGGATTAGGTAATTTCTAATTAAAGGGTGTTTTCTTTTACGAGCCAGCGATCTTTAAATTGGCAACATGGAGGTTTGTGACAGTTGATTTGACAGTTCTTGCACTTTGTACCTCGCATTTAGGGTTTCGCAATTAATAATGAATACTTTCAGGCTGAAGCGAGGAACGTGTCAAAACATCCAAATTTGTTTGAAAAAGTCTCTAAGACTCTACCATTACGTCAAAAGATGGTTTTTGCTGCGCCTGAATCATTGCTTCATATGTCATACGACACGATGTTAAATCAGTCGCAGTTACCGGTGAGTGGTACAGCGGCATAATCACTATCTATTTCGTGACAGACTTGGACTGGGAAGCCAACATTCGACCCTTAGCCGAAGTACTGCCTGATGTCCTGCGAACATTGGGCTTACAGAGTCAGCTCTGAACACGAGTCCGTCATATGCCCGAATTAATACTTAAACAAAAATGCCATAAAATTGTATGTCAAATGAATTCAATCTCATGTTTATCAAAATCATTCCCCGGTGTTCAATATAAAGCCTCCAAAAAATGCACACCCCTGTGTTCAATTCAAAGCCTTCAAAAAATTCACCCCCCTGTGTTCAATTCAAAGCCTTCAAAAAAAACACCCTTTACGAAGTTTGATGTCAACTGGGACGTAAGCCCGGTCATAAAAGATCCCAATTCCCTTTTGGGATCGTTGTAAATCACAGTCGGTGCCCTTGATTGATGATGGAAAAAAATCCATGGACTTTTACTGCGATTTCTATCAATATTGAAGCATTGAGTGTCCAAAATCGCCGCGAACTGCGACCGCGAATTTTCAGAAATAAATAATTTTCGGCGTCTCTGTATGCCAAAAGTTGCGTTCTTATTGATCTTCTAAATTGGGGCTCTAAACTGGTCTCCACGAAGGTTAGCTTAAATATCCTATCTAAAGATTGAAATCTCTCGCTCTGGGAATTAGAGAGATCTATAGACGTTGCAGACGTGATCCACAATTTTATGCCAAGGTCTGTTCCACTAAATTTTTTATAGTATTCTAAACCTGAAGGCCAAATCAGCAAAACTCAAACTTTGCACCAAATCCTTCATAACCTGTTTCGCAAGAAAAAAAAACATTTTGAATTAGGTATACAGAAATCGCTGGTACCGGCTACCAAGAAAAATTCGCATGTTAATGAAATTTCAACGTTTGCGAATTTCGCAGATCGCAGTTCGCGGCTCAAGTGAACACGACTAAAGTTGTTGTCAATCAAATTTAAATCAGATCATAGGGATATACTAAACACTTTGTCAGGCGTTGACTCTCAAAGATAACAAGGAAAAGATGTGATAATGCTTACGATCATCGAAAACTCTGAGCGACAAGTCAGTAGGCCAAAGAGGGTGTCGCAACATTTTTAAGTTCAAGCCAACACTTGGATCAAATGTTATCTGTTTCTCGAGCTCTGGAAGTGACAAATTACTACCCAAGGATGAAGTTTTTGCATTTCAAGCTTGTTACCAGAACAAACTAGAGGATGGCCAGATAATAATGTGACTTTTTGTCCAGTTCTTATGTTTCAGCAGCTGTCAAAACTACGATAGACCTGTCAAACTCTTCATTGAGGTTTTCACGCTTTTTAGACGTGCGGAAATTAGTAAAAAAAATACCATCAAAATGTTGGCTTCCATTCTTTATAGGGAATGTAAATTGGCATGGCCTCAGTGTGCAGGCGATTCGTTACACCGTGGAAAATTTTGGGCGTGGCACCTTAAGCCTCCAACCAGACAGAGTTTCGTGCGAATTGAAGAAAACATAGCCGCCATAGCTGTCGGTATCATAGAAGATCACCGATGACGTCGATTCAGGGTCTATCAGCTGAAATGCGAAATCAGGCGTATTTTGCGCGTGGCTTTGGGCCTACATCCATGCAATACTGTGCTGATCCAAGAATTGAAGCCGGGCGATCGTAGAGAATGCCTTGAGTACACTACTTGGGAAATTTTCACCGAGTTCCAAATTGTATTCTTGGACAAGGATAATTTTCTGATTTCCTTATTCGTGCGTACACAATCGGTGTTCGACCATGTATCATTGCGTCCTCAAAGCTCAACTATTTGGAGCGGTTTATAGAACGAGACCTTTTTTCTTTCGAAAAAAAAGGACAATGGAACCGATGGCGTCAATGGCCCCAGGTGTAGTTCCAACAACGTCGCCCTACATGCCATATAAGCGACGCAACGATCGGAGCTTGACGCATAAATTGGCGACAAGGCGAGCGTTCATGAACAGGCCGCCGCGATTATACGTCTTATTTTTATTATTTTCTATGGTGTCGCAATTTGGTGGACTGCACTCGACAAGAGAATCAACATCACCCCACTCGCTAGAGTGCAGAGGATGGCATGCGTATGCATTAGCGGGACGCTAAGGACTACCTCCGCCGAAACATTAAACATACTCCTCAACCTGCCACCGATAGAACTAATTGGCAGACAGACAGCAGCGATTAGATTAAGATCGCTGAGCAACTGGAAAGAACTGCAGTCTGGACATTCAACGATCCTACGCAGCCATGCCTTTATACCCATAGACACAGACCTCTCTCTACCTTAACTCCTCTTCGAGAAGAATTTCTCAACCTGTCTGGTGTTCAGACCAGACCAGAACACCAGACGCTGGATGGTCCACTGCGAATCTTCACGGATGGATCCAAGATGGATGCAGGTGTGGGTGCTAGTGTCTATTCCAAGGATCTAAATTTCCAGCTATCTTTTCGACCACCTAATCACTGTAGCGTCTTTCAGGCTGAAACTGTAGCGATTAAGGAAGCTCTGTCCTGGCTGAAAAACAATGTAATATCGCGCACAGATATCGTCATCTGTGATAGCCAGACAGCGGTGAAATCCCTGGATTCAGTCATCTTTAATTAATAAAATGCCGCCTTTCTCTCAACGAGATGGCCAAGTACTTTAGCATCCAACTTATGTTGGGGCCGGGACACTGTGACATTCCAGAGAATTGCGAAGCGGATGAACTCGCACAAACTCCGTGCTCTTTCCCGGTGGAGACCCACCCTCCACGGCTATCGCTACTATAAAACATTTGCTAAAGCTTGAAATGCTTGCTCAAACAAACCGCGGATGGACAGCTGGCACATTTCATTCTGGCCTATGGTTGATCCCAAGTGATCGCTTAGCTTGATCAGCTTAAGCAAGCCAAACCTCAGATATCTTCTTTGCGTTTAATAGACTAGGCCTTCCCTATAATGACTTCTGCAGAAGCAGCATGGATGAGGATGAGGAAGAAACCATTGAACACTTGCTATGTAATTGCAGTGCTCTCTCATCCCGTAGATTCAGTTTTATGGGGTCCCATTTCTTTGTCAGTCTGGCTGAAATGAGCAGCATCAAAATCAGCCCTCTTCTTCACTTTGTCAAAAGCACAGATTGGCTTGCGGAATAGGTAGCCTAAGATCCGCGTGGTAACACAATGGGCCTATGTTTGGCATAAGTGTGTCTGCTGTCGGTATTCGCGGCAGTCAGCCACTTCAACCTAACCTAACATAATGGGGCTACGCAAAGCTAACAGGCGACTCTGAAAAGTCTCGAGACCATGATTCTTCGATGGAATCACAAGAACCAGCAATCTAGCTCAATACTGGCGACCTTTGCGTTGTAGCTGATAACACGAAGAAATTTCAAACACTGGCAAATATTGTGAGATCCAAGAGTATTCACCTCCAAGCAACATGTCTTGGAAAAGAATTTCGCCGAGCTCCAGTTCTTAAACAACAGCCAAAACTACACGTGAAAATTAAAAAAAATCACGAAACTACGCGTGAAAATAAAATAAAATTCACGAAACAATCACACGGTGTTACACCTTCGTTCCTTTTCAAACTCGAGCTCGTTTCATAGCTACACCCATCAGATCATATGGATTCGGATTTTTTGATCACTATTTCCGTGACTCTCAAATACTCGTACCGACTTCAAGGCCTAATGTGAAACATAGGAATTTGAAAAAAAAACAACGCATGTAATAAATAGACAAAAACCAATCCGGGGCATGTCACAAAAATTAAAAAAAATAAAATCCGGAAAAAAGCATGACATTCGGATTGATTAGAGACTGGATATTAAAATGACAAAATAAAAAACTGAGGTTAAATTTGCAAAAACCAGCCCAGGGTTAGCCAGTTTTTCGTCAATTTTGTGCGTCAAACACAGAGAGAGAGAGAGAGAGAGTTGACTTCCGACGACGACATCCCGACGGAAGGTGGACCTTGCCACTTGTACAGAAGTCATAAAAACGACGAAGCTGCTGGACTTGGTGAATAATCACCGACGGCTTCCCACAGCACGGTTCCATTCAAAGGTAAGCACCGACCGCCCTAATCCACAAAAGCCCATCTAAAGTGCAAAGTCATTCACGACCAAGCCACAAATCTATATCAATGGATAACAGACCGATTGATTGATATCGCGATTACGTGATGGAGAACTTATCGTTCCGTCAACTCATCTTCTGACGCATGTAAAGCCGGCGGATATCCTCCTCGCTCGCATGAGACAGCCAATTGGTTTCCTGTTCGAAATGAAATCTCGTAAATTTCATGCCGGAGTAAATAAGAAGGAGATCACCTTCAAGGTGAGCTAATTATCAGTATCAGCAGAGCACGAACGTCCGTCGGCCAGCACTTGTCCATATCAGCCAAGTAGTATTCCACTGTGTATTTATTTATCTGACAAACGCCAGATAAACTGTTGTACTTTAAGACGGCCGGGTCAGAACACCGTGTCAGCACCGCACCGGAAACCACCGAACCACCCAACACAGATACACATTTCCTCCCGACTTGTTCGAAGCTCTTGACGCGGACAAGCGGCCGGGCTAAGATCACTTGAATTTTGGCACTCGTGAGTCAGGTGCATGTGCAACCGTCACCAACCACTAGACAGAGTCGCGCGTTGACAGACGGCGTCGGCGGGAAGACGCACTTATCAAGAACACTCGGCGAAAACAATTGAAGACATTTCTGAGATAGTGCACATTTTTTCCACGGATCGTTTTCACGGCCGACACTGATGATGTACTGTACACAATGCGGCGAGCGCGCCCGCGCGATCGTTCACTCTTACCCCGTGCGTGCGTTGATCGAGGAGGACCGCAGTGGCTTATCACTGTCACAGCGGCAATGATGTCGCACACGATGCTGGGGGTAGGCTCCAGCGGACAAGATCACCACCGGTCGCGAAAGCTCTTCAGATCGGATACCGAAATGCGAAGCAAAAGGAGAACAAAAACAAAACCCAACACAAACTGGTCAAGATCGGCGGCGATACTGTCGGGGTGCGAAACGTCGAAGTTTGTTTTAGTTTTTCTGCTCTGTCTTTTGTTTGCCCTCGTATTTCGTCGGAGCGGCAACAAGATCGAAACTGAACTTGTTCTTGATCAGCGGGGTAGCTGTTCTAGCTGTCAACTGAAAAGCTGTCTTCGTATATTTGCGCACGCGAGAGAGCGTGAGCGTGAAAGAGAGGCAAGCGTTGGTGTTGGTGCTTTCGCGAAGTGTGTTCTCTGACAGGCATTCAGCTGGCCACCGCGTCGTGCCGTAGGAGTGTGATTCATTGCTTCTGTGTGTGCGCTGGAGAGCCTTCGACATCCGAAAGCTTTTTGTCTGCGATGACTGGGGAGAGCCAACTGAATTCGCTGTCCTTGCTGAAGCTTTTGATGGGTTTCATTTTTGATCAGTCGAGTTTAGAGAATCGCCACAGCTGACGCGACTGCGTCACGTGAATAGAGTTGTGGAGGCGGGAGGGAGTCAAAAAGCCAGTAGATATTCTGAACACGATAGAAATCACGTTTGTTTTGAATTGAATTTCGGAATTCTAATCAAACTGATTGATATCATGTGTCTCACATGACACGGCGAACGATAAGTGATCCATTATGTCGACCATTAGTCGATGCTATAACATTTTAATCGGTTTTTATGGGCCTTGCCTGGGTGGTGGGGTAGTTGAATTGAAACTCTTGCAGTCGAACTGACGGATAATCGATTAAGGGAACGGAATTTAGTTTGAATGTGTTTAAGTACTTGTCATAAATTAAACAAGAAATAGTGGGGGATGGAATGGGGCAGTTGTCACTTATCTTCTCCAGTGAGAAAGCGCTGCAGCTGGACGACCAAAGCAGGTGGCACGACACTTGGGACAGCTCATTGAACAAGTGTTTTGGCGTTTGTTGAGGCACAGGTCCTCTACAGTCTACACGCACTATCTGTGATGATGATTCACTTGTTTTTCTTACTTTTCTGATAAGGATATTGTATGAATTGGACTCAAGTTGATTGTCATGGTTCGGGGTCATATGAGAGTTAATCGAATTTGCAAACCACTTCCTCGAGATGAGAACGAAACTACCTCAAATTCGTTTTTCAACGGTGGTGGCTGTAACACTGATTAGTCGGCCAAAAGAGAATGCGATCAGTGTAAGCCTTCAAAGGGTACCCTCAATAAATATAGGAAACCAATGACCTTTAAATCATTCGAGACTGGGAGGTTTTCATCATCTCCTAAGAGCTGTCGTGTTCTGGCTGACGACCCATGCAGGGTCCGAGCCTGAGCTATAGCTGTTTTCCATTCTTGACGATCCTGGGCACGCTGCTTCCAGTCATTAAGACCAAGCTGTCTTGCATCGCGATTACTTGGTCTTTTTACCGGAGATGCGGTCTTCCTCCAGACTGCAGAAGCTGCAGAGACGACGAGGAAGAAGAATGCAGTTCAACTCACTCAAGAATTGGGAAAGTCTGTTCATGGGATGTGCAGAACATAAGTATTTTCACGCAACATGTTGTTCAGGAGTGAAGAACACCACGACATGCTCAGATAATTTACATGACTAGTTTATTCGTGTTATGGTGATATGAACTGGCTCCCAAAATTGTGTGATGTGTAGGGCTACGCTATAATGGACCAATATGGTCTAAGTGTGCTGGTGAATTCACTAGCAGCCTAGGGATATGCAAAAGATCGTTTGTTTATGAACACAACAAGCGAACTTGACGGTTTGAAGTCGTCAAGTTACGGCTGAGTTACTGACCTATGTGTGAAGTCATCGAAACCACCTTCTCACATTTGAACGCTTTAAGAACTTCTGTGGAGGACATTGAATGATTTTCAGTTCCATTCTTGATCCAAGCAAAATACTCACAGTTTTCGATCTTGTTTTACAAATGTGTGAATTCATTTTCGAAACAACTTGGATGAGCCTTTATTTAAATGAGATTCATAAACTCTACAAGTTCGCTTCACACGATGTGTGTAGTCTGGATGATTCATTGTGTTTGAATACTTCTTCTTCTTCTTAGGACGGTACAGTTTGGGGTGGACTTGGGCCTCACCCACCATGCCTCTCCTGCTGGTCTGATCTCTCGCCAGGTGTTTTCAGTTCCGCACACCAAGGTGGCTCAGGTCCCCCTCGACTTGTGTCCACCAACTTGTACGTGAACTTCCTTTGTTGCATTGTGCCACAGGGTGAAGAGTTTGAGATTCTTCGGGCCCGATCTGAATTGTCAATACACTCTACATGGCCTCAACATCTTAGGCGTTGGATCCCTGGTACCCCGGGCTAGAATCGTGACAGGTGGCTCAACTGCCTAAACCTGGGCAATGATAATCGGGAATTTGTCCTTCTTGAAGTTGGTGATTGAGAAAGGGCCACTGCGTGAAGAAACACTTAGGAATTAACAATTTCTGGGTATTCAAAAGCATGTCAACATGTAGCCAACTTCACCGTCAGAAAAATTATTCCAATTCCGACGCCATTCCTCTGATCACATACTTCATCCTCTGATTGGCTCTCCCATAGAAATGGAATCGAGAGCAATGTTGCCTTGAACTGTATGAGCACTCTCCTCGCAACCCCGCCATCAACCATCAACTTCTAGGTCAATCGACCATTAACCGATCCAGATTTCGTCGAAAGGAATTCCAGGAATGAACACTTTAGCTGCTCTCATAAATTCCTGCGATTGATCGATTACCCGCGCCATAAAGTGCCGAATGGTTGGAATTGTTGAACAAAAGTGTTTTCATCCGACGTCGCGAATGACAAGTGAAGATGATGAGAGAGTAACGAAATGCTCTCAAAACCATCGAAATCTCAAATAGCTTCCATTGCAAAATTATTGTTCGCGTGCATAAACCTGGGAATGCCACTTCAGCGGCCATAACTCGATCGCGCTTTTATAACCGCCATTAGTGAACCAGTCACAGACGGGGCATGTTAGAGAAAATTGATGTGATTCACATCAATTAAAACCTCAAGCTGCCTGACTTAACTCTCCTCTGAAAGTGAAGACGTACACACGAAGCCTATATGCGACCGGGGCTGCCTCCCTCGACCGCCCCAGGCCCGCGTCTAACACAACGCAATTACTAGACACTTAATAGCCAACTTAAGTTGTTGTGAAAAAAAAAAGGAAAACAACTTCTGATTAATTACGTACCATGTCGTGCTGACGACAGCGCAGATAAACCTCGGGCCCGCGCATTCTGCGACTTCGACTACGCATGAGTTGCCTAATCCCAATCCGCAGTCACCTTCATTCCTAATCACCGAGGAATGTTGGCTCAGGTATATCACTGCCTGCGATGCAATCAGTCGAGAGAACATTGCCGATCCGCCATTTGGGGGCTTTCCAAAGGTTGGTGGTGTCTGTGTACACATTTGACGCAAGCGTTGGAAAACGTGCAGACGATAAGATTAAAGGATCGATTTGATTGAAACACACAACCGACACACGTCTAAGGAGACGTCTGCTCGAAAGAAATCCCCACGATTGGCACGGTGATTCACCGGATATTTTATGTCAACACTTCCATGCGCGGTCGACTGCCGCGCAGAGTCTTCGACCATCGATACGCTCGATCAACTAGTTTGGCAAAGACGCTGCTGCGATACTATACGAGATACAGGTTTCATCTGACAACCTGTTGGAGTAGGCCCAGGCCCTGGTTGGCCGGTGGGGTGGTCTTGAGCGCGAACGCACACTGAATATCAATTCGAACGGGTTTGAGCTTTCGGCTGCCAGCCAGCTGGAGCCGTATTGGCTATATTCGTGCCATTGACGTCTTGTTGTGAACACCTCGGCAAGATGATGTCTCGGCTGGATGTTTGCCCAATAATTTAGCAATTCTAGGGGAATCCTTGGAATCGTGTATCCGCCCGAGATCAACTGGAAACCGGTGCACAGCGTGGGGGACTTACTTGATTGTGATGCAGAAGATTGGCTCACTTGCAAGGTCGCCTCAGTTAATTTGCATCGATTTGTGTTTCTTGGAAGAAGCCTCATTGATTTCGGACTTGATCTGACAGCCGAATGACGACAGCACTTGTTTACGCGATGGACACGCAGATAGATCAGTTTGTTTGTTGATCACTTTTTTTTTTAAAGGCGTGTTTCGAGGTTGGATTGGTGAGTAAATTAACAGATTTTACGGTGGTTCGGCGGTGTGCTCCCATCGGGCCTTAGAGAGAATCGAACTCTCGAAACACAGAACCATGCGTCTGTAGCAATTGGAGGTGGTGTCGTCCTGAATAGGTATTTTGAGCTTTTGCAAACTTCCTTCAATTGAAAACCATGTTCTTTGTTAGCTCTCACTCGTACC
Organism: Eristalis intricaria; assembly: GCA_964034865.1. NCBI lineage: Eukaryota > Metazoa > Arthropoda > Insecta > Diptera > Syrphidae > Eristalis > Eristalis intricaria. The sequence goes on along the minus strand of OZ035873.1, from coordinate 107,802,685 downwards.
TTTAGGCTCCGAGCGACGCCGCGGCAGCGCATCGTTGCCATGCATCGAGATCCCTTAAGATAGGATTTTTTGGTTTTCTTGCGAATAAAAAATTCTAACATCTTGAGTCAATAATGGCGGTCCACCAATAGGTTTTGGTTCACAATCTATAAAAATGATTTCTTAAGCGCTTGGATCTTGGATGTTTAGAAAAGCACAAGAAGCTTCCAAAGGTGTATTCAATTGTAAGAAAAAATAAGACACGCAAAACTTTGAATAGTCCAATGACCTCTTTATTTCTTCCTATTCATGTAATCGCGACTGCGATGATCGATGTACTGTCCCCAAATAGTTTGTCACGCGTACATCTGGTGTAACAACCCGGCCATCCTATATTCATTCTCGTCCGTATCGAGATCGGAACTCTTTCCGTCGCCGCTGTCTTTGTCGAGTCCGTCGTCCGGGAATTCGCAACAGCACATCTTCTTGTCCAGCGTTGTCGCTTGGTTCCAGTCTCTGCGGTCGCGCCCGTGGACACTGACTCGTTTTCGATCCTCTGGCTTGTACCCCGTTGATCGTTGACGCCGATGGAATGTCTCATACTTCTGCGTCTGGACCTCCTCATTTTTGTCGAAGGCTGGTTTCCACTTCCCAGGACTCCACTCGGGTCTTCCTATGGTGCCCTTCGGCACCACCAATGCTCCGCAACTCTCGTGCAACCACCTTCAGAGGCTCGCCATTCCGTCCAAGACCAAGGCCAACTCCACCCAAACTTTCAGGTAACTGTACACCTCTTGTCGGATCTTCGATGTAATGCCCCCAAACTGTTTGTGATGTGGTGCATCTGTGACGTTACTTGAGCTTACTTAAGCTGATACATCAAAATTCGCCATTTATCCTACGCGGCAGAGCATCATAAAAAATAGTTAAATATCGATACGTTTAGACAGTCAAACCAGCACAATTCTAAAGTCTAATGAGCTCTGCTATGTACTCCAATGCTCTCTTAGAGTGTCATGCCACACTTCATAGCATGGCTGAGAATACCTGAAAACCGCAGACAGTAAAAAAAGGAGTACAAACGCCCGACATTCCCTTCATAGGACATTTATCTATTTGTGGCTTCACACACAAAGGGGCTACAACTCAACGGCTGGTCCACCATATGGTGCATGCAGCAGTTCTAGTGTAACTGCTCTAAGCAGCTTGCCACTTAAGCATATCCGAACCTATGGAACAACCATGAGCGCAGTTAAATATTTCTAAGACCTTCGCAAGCTACGACCATAAAAGGGCCGACGAAACTTTCGAGCAAAGCAAACCTGACCTCAGCTAACTGAAGCACTCACTAGACACTCTTCACGGAGGTATCAGCTACCCAAGGCCAAGGCATTACAGATAAATTCATACATTGTGAACAGGCTAAAGAGACACTGGAACCACGTCTGCTCGTATATTCATTCCTTGAACTAAGGCGACTCAAATCGTCAGCCATACGTCCAAATGTTACCAAATCCATTCAGAACATCAATTCAGGAGGAAATTGTTTTTCAAAGGATCTGCGAATGGATGACGTAGTTGGTAAGCGGGGTCTCCGTTTAGAAACCCAGTGAGAGCAAAGGTAATACAATTTTATCTGGTTTTAAAATTTGGTCAAGTCCACTTGCGGTTATTAACGGCGCTATCACTGAAGTGGTCAATCAGTGGTAGTAGTCTGACCATGGGTATCACAATGGACCAACATGGTCTAAGAATGCTGATGAATTCACTAGCAGCCCCGCCTACCTACCTAGGATCTGGTGGTACCCCTTGGTTTAGCTTCTTTGCTTTCTTCGCGCTCTCTTGCTTATTTCCAGTTCATAATTAGCCTTCTCCAGGACACTCTGTCCACTTGTTTTTCTTGAAATGTGAAGCAGAGAATCACCGTCAATTGATTTCTGAATTTACATAATTGAATGTGATTCACGAAGCCGCAATTCCAGTCCTTTAAAAAATAAATATAAAAAAGTTGCGTATACGCCTGAGTCACCAGTAAATCAGTGCTCATTGAGCGTCGGTTGATGCAAACTAAAGTCTTCTGCAACAAATTGAGGGCAATGATTGAATGTTCGTAAGGATGATCAAAGAGATTTTCTTAAGATCCCTTGAAGACAATCTGTCACTTTTTGGTGGTAGGGTTGTCCTCTTATTTTTTGACAGCATGGGCGTGATTAATGATCACTTAGCATTGCCATGAGAACGCTTATAAATTCCTTTTGATCAGAGGTTGGATCTAATAATGTAAAGGGATTTATTAACAAGCGCATGCAGTGGACTCTCCTGAGTCGAACTCTCTAATCCGCCACACTCTCTTGTTTCGTCACATTGTACATTTTGCTAGTTCATGAGCTAGTATTTGCGAAAATATCCCTAAATGTAAGCTACTAGATAAGGAAACTTAGTTGTAGTAAAGAAATACCAAATGGGAATGGTGTTTTTAGTCAGTAATCTGTCACTGCTATGTGGACACAGGTCACATAGTGTCTTGTGGAAGATTTTCACCAACCCAAGTAAAAAAAAAAAACATTGTACATAAATTTTCCTCAATTTTTTCCCACAAAAATATCCTCTCTAAGTCCAACGCCTTCAAACTCGAACAAATCATGGTATCCTGCGAAAAGTCGACTTAGCAGGAGTCCTCTGTACGTGTAAAATTTCATTAGATGCAGCTTGATTCGAACATTTTGTGTCAATCCACGTAAATTGTCCCCTCTTAATCGCCATTCCCACTTAGTCATTCATTTGAGTCTGAAATGCTACGTCTTCAGCGGACGAGCATTCGCGATACCATGGAGCATCGAAAGGCTAATCTTTAAGCGGTTGGTTGTAACTGTCACTAAAGAACAAAGGCAAGTGGTTACATTTTTCACCTGAGCTAATAAATCAATAGAAGCCATTTAATCTTAAGAGTTGAGAATGAAAAATAAATATAAAATAAAAAATTAAAAATGTTACGTATACGACTGAGTGTGTGCAATAAGTCAATGTATTTCATCAAACGTCGGTTATTACGAACTTAAGTACGTGTTGCTCATACGCTTAACGCTATAAATGCGGGCTTCTCATTTTTGTCATACTCTTCTACACCGCAGTCCAGCTGTCTTGTCGGAAGCGTGGCCGAGTGATTTGACATACCTCCACAACAGTCTAAAGGCGACAAAATTCCCTAAACAGTTCAGTATAGTTCAAATCAAGAGATAAATTGCTAGACGAACTCTTTTCTCAATTAGTTCATCGATTCGCGTGCTGTATGGCATGTAGGGTCGTCTTGCTGGAGCCACATGTCGACCAGGATCAGCTGGCGCTTCTTGGACGAAAACAACTTCGGAATCAGTGAACGATAGGAGGCGCCATGGACAACAACTCTGTTCTCACACTCATTCTTGAGAGCAATGCAAGCCAACGATTCCCCCGAACCATGAACCGCACCAAACTTTGCAAACTAAGCATGTAAGCAGGCGCCTTAATGTCAGATAGCGAGAATTTGGTGAGAAATTTGCTCACTCGATGTCTGGAATTGCTTCTTCAGTAGCTACCGCATTTCCATCACATTTTTCACAGAGCACAAATGTTGATACTGAATTTCAATAATTTATCGGCGTAGTGGTCGTGGTCCCCGGGCAGTGGAGGGTTGGTGGTGGGGGTGCCTCATGGAAACACAAAACTTCTCAAATTCCGCAATTCAGAATCGGCATTAAATTACCGGACCCCTTCACTCGTGAGACAACAATACCACTCACAACACGAGGGACTGCTGTAGAAGCTAGGCCCAGGTCCACCTCGGACTTATTTTTAGCTGTGTTTTTTTTGCAAGCGTATATACGCTTAATTTTGAAGTGCACAAAAAAACGATCATCGGCGCTTAATGATTCATCATAAAATCTTGGCCGCACCGACGACATTTATGACATTTGCTAACCAGTCAGGCGTGTAGTCGTGGAAGGTGATGGTTGATCTTTGATGGTCACAATCTTCGTTTTGTGACTGTGTAGCGTGACCATCAATATAAAAGCAAAAACACTTAATAATTATAAAATAAAAAAAGTTTATCAAATGAAATGAATCGTTTACGAAGCCTAAAGGGTATGTTTAGCAGAGACACTCTGCGTTTACCAAAAAATTGCATACTTATGGATGCCAAAAGAATTAAAAATGATCTAATACATCAACCACACCTGCAGGTGTAAGCCACATACAGCAACCTAAACACTGAATGACGCGTGCGCTGCCAATAATAAAATACCGAAAAGCAAACAATTTACGACATACAAGCTTGTCTTTAACTTGTTTCGAGAGCATTCTTTTTACAAAAGACTTTAGTTCGCTGGCTGATGAAAAACAATGATTTTTTTAGACACTCGGCCGTATACGCACTATTTTTTTTTTCAAAGGAATCTTTAACTGCTGGGTAAGTTTGGCATATTGCACCTGATAGTACAAATCGATCAAAATAATTAAAGAGGCGGTGAAGTTAAAATCCATAGACTGAGGATCAAAAAGGAGATGGTAGGCGTTCTCTGTATCAAATCCCTCCAAACAGAGGTGAACAGAGTGCACTGGAGCAGGCCAAGTATGAACGAGATAAAATATGCGAACAAGGCAAAGGAGCTGCATGACCTGGAGAAAGTATTAGGATTTATTTACTTTGTGTCCATGAAGTGTATCGGTTGCTTGACCTGTAATGACTTCAAGTAGGATTAGCAGGACTCCGTGAGAAATTACTACGAGACACACAAATCTGCCTCGAAGTACGACTCTCAAAATGCTTATTTTCGGAGAACTTCATCGGTGAAAGACATTTTACACTAAATTTCCAGGTCCGCCTCGGTCGTACTGTCGCACTACTTATATAATTATTATTATTAGGTTGAGTTTGGTAAAAGTGGATTACACGATGGCAAGTGTTTAAAGGGTTCAATGCCTAGTGATAAGGCTGACGAGAGTGCTGAAAACTGGCCTCTGTCTGAATCTGAGTCTGATCAAGTCATGTAAGCGTTTAGTCAGAGTTGAGAGTACGCCATCATTGCTTTGCATTGAGGAACATAGTGCCCTCAAACCATAGACGACTGATAGACTGATAGTTCCAGGCATTTGAAGCTATTTTGAAGCTCCGAAAGTTATGGATGGCCACCCGGAAAGTATGATGCGCTGTTAGCGAATTCTAGCGAGCTTGTCAACTTTGCAATGTTCTGAAATCCATCGGAATCAGCCACATAAGCTGGACTCTTACATACTCTTCAATCCCGCTAAGAGATAGGCGACAGTTGCAAGAAGTATTTAAGTTAAATAAGACTGCATCCAGTGTTCCAATTCAGGTCTGGCTGTCAGAACAAGAAACCACATCATATGTTTCAGCTCGCTTTAGTTTCAGCTCATTCTGTTCCCTCGCTCCCAAGCCTTCACCTATCGTTGATCCATTTGGGAAGATCAACAGAGAGGACCACCCAGGCCTTGGGAGTTAGGCATCCAGTAAGATCTCGACGGGATGTTGCTTGGGAAGTTGTCTTTGAAGAGGTAGAAGAGGTGGGGTTGTGGTAGCAGGAGATATTTGTTTCTAGATATAAATCTAAATTTGTCAAAGACCATAATAATATAATATGGATGGCGCGACAGTCCGAGGCGGACCTGGGCTTTGCTTCTCAGCAACTACTCGTGTTGTGCGTGCTATTGTTCTTTCACGAGTGGAAGGCACCTACAGTTTAATGCCGACTCCGAACGGCGAAGTTGAGAAACTTTTTCTAGACTGAGCATTGTCAGTGACTCGAAAGAGGTGGTGCCGTGAATTGTCAAAGGTGGCAAATTCGGGTATCGAACCTGGCAAACTCTGTGTAGGAGTCGACGCACTTACCCACTACGCCACGGCGCCACTGTCAAAGACCATGGAGGATCCTATTCGCCTGACAAGGAAACCAATTCATGGCAGGGGAAGTATTACATTCATCACCACAGACTAATCCCCCCCGTAAGCTAAGTCTGATGGAATAACTTTCAAGCAGCACTCCTCTCCAGTTGGTCTTCTTCTTCCCAAATAGCCGCCAATCATGATTTCAGAATCATCAATCACACGTCCTAAAAGCAAACAAAGATAACTTATCGCCTCATGTGCCTGCCTTGACCCAAAACCAGTACGCATTCGTCGCCACTTATATCTCTGAAAAACGGTTTAGCGTCGATAAGAAACCAATCGCCAGCTCGTACATCACGAAGATTATCAAGGACGTCAATCGCCCCCACCACTCACGTCCTTGACTTTGAAAGCACCGGCCAACCGGACAAAGCCTCCACCACGCCACCCCACATTCGATTTGATTAACTAGACACGTATCGATATACCTGGGCGACCACGAAAGCGATGAAAACCACTTAAAGTTCCGAGCGAAAATCCATTGAAAATCACTTTCCGTCGTGAGCAACACTTATCGAGGTCCGAAATCACTTCCCAATGGTCATGAGAAAAACGTGACTCCCCACATGGCTTAGCACAAATCTAGTACGCGTACTTAAGTTTGCTTCTATTTACTTCGTTGCAGTCTGTACCGCCGTCGCGCCGCCTTCCTTGTGAGATTTGAGAACACGCACTGTTTCACTTCCCCAGAGATAGTCGCTTAGTCATGCTGAGCTGATTGAGTGAACTGCTTTCGCCACATGCCGCCCCGCATGGGGTGCATGACATAAGAGCGATCCGATCTGCTGGACTTTAGCCGTGCCTTGAAGTGACTCACGAACGAATTGGATTCAATTAAAATACTTCAGATGCTCGTTGAAGAGTCGAAGTGTTGGTTTAGGCTTGGAAAATTTTCAAGTGGGCGCCACGCTACGCTGAGCCGTGCTCGTCGGAGAAGTGCCCGCGGACGAGATCAGCGCCACACTTGGACTTGTGAAAATTGAAGCTGTGCCTGTGGAGGTTTTCTCGGGGCAAGAACTTGGGATTCCCTGGGAAGAAGAGTAAGAGAAAACTTCGACCATTCAAGAGTTTTTGAAATTCAGACTGACTGGGATGAGGTTCATTTGGTTTTGAGGTACAAGGTGGAGCAATATTAATCATCCTATCGGAAGATGTCGTAATGAACGAGACAGTTGCAGTCTACAAACAGCCATGCAATGGCGCCCTATACTCTGCGAGACCGTGGAATAATGGTCTCGACTTTTTTTTAACCAATAATCGCTCGGTGTTGTAAGTCGATTTCCTAATCGTGCCGTTCCAAATGGGCTAACATTCCGGCGGTCAGGCTACTCGACTCGAGTAGACTGGAACAACAGATGACATTGAAGGTCGTGGCTGGTCGCTTGGCCAAGAATATCGCGGCTGTGGCTGCCGATGTCACTGAGAACGAAGTAACATCAACCAGACAACGTGCCACGCAACTGGGCATCATCAGAAAAATCATCAATTGGAGCAATTGGACATGCTCTTCCTTCAGTGAAGGACTTACACGTGTAAACGGACAAAGTGCAAAACAGTGCATCAATTAATGGCTCCTGACCGTGAGTCTCAACAAGTGGCCAGGTGCATTCCCACTTAAGCGGTTACGTCAATAAGCAAAATCTTCGTTTCTGGTGGACTGAAAATCCGAGCGGGAAGAACGAAGAGCCATTACATCCCCTCAAAGGCAATGTGTGGTGCAGCGTTCATGAGGGAGCATGATTGGGTTGTATTGTCTTGAGGACGCCATCAGCAATACGATCATCACTGTTACTGGCGGATGCTACAGTACCATGGTTTGATGAACATGTGGTTTCAACAAGACAGACACAGCACTAGCCACAATAGATACTCTGCAGGAAACATTTCCTGGTCACGTTATCTCCCGCTTAGGCGATTTGGCATGGTCAGCATAAATAACACCATTCCAGACGGCTTTCCTTGGGTATTCATGTAGGCGCGGGCTTATGCCATCAAGCCGCAGTCAATCGCAGCCCTTAATGAGTGGGAATGTTCGACAGAAATGCGAACATTTATCACCGGGAGCGGAAGTCATAAAAAATCCGATTAAACGGGCACAAATGTATATCGACACTGGCGGCACCCACTTGACGGATTTCATCCACTCCACTTAACAGAAAGATTGTAAGGATCCCAGAGAAACCAATAGGAGGTGGCATGGATGCAGAAAGACCAAAAGCATTCGAAGTCGAAAGACATAGAATAAGATTGAGTTTAGCTTAGAGTGCTCGCCTTTGGCCAGTAAGTTAGAAGTGGTAACAATGTACGTCCAACTAGCATTTTTGTGTAGAAAATAAGTCTGTTATGAATTTTAAAATAAAAATGATGTAAAAAAACCAAGAGCATGCTCCCTTAGAAATCCGCAGCATTCTTGTACAGGCGTACTAACGAGACTTCACCTTCGCCAAACATCTAAGTCTGCTTGGCCTTAGGGACCGAACCCTCTGCGAAGTCTGTGGAGACGACGACGACACCGCAGACCATTTCCTCTGTCACCGTCCTTCGGAAGACCAAGAAATTACAGCAAAAGGAGGTTGCTACCAAGCAGTATAATGGACCAATTCGGTTAATCTGAGTGCTCCAGTGTAGTGTTAAAAATCTCCGACAAAAAAAAGGGTCCTGTAAGGATACAAATGTAACAATATCCTTAAGAAATCTTTTATGCTAATTGCCGGCGATATTAAGATAAACGCCGTATTGTATCTTTTGACATAAAGATGGCCACCTCCGTCAAGGCGAGAAAGGAAGTCCAAATAATTTTTTTTTTTTTTAATTTGTAAAAAAGTCGTACAAAAATAAAACTGGATGAATAATTTCCTACTTTTGCTGGGTGACAAGTTCGCACAGTGAGACGTTCCTTTCCCTCGGTGAGGCCCTCAAGATCAAGATATGAGTCACAGCAGGCTTCTCAAATCCTCTAGCTGTTCAAAGAAGTGCTGATGCCGCATGTCTTCTTCGCATAGACGAACAAATACTTCACATAGCTAAAGATAGCCAATCTACGGGAAAATAACTGAGCTTGAAGCAGCTATTGAATAGACCTTGCAGAAATTGAACACATTTTTTAGGGAGATGTCGCAGACATAAATTCTTCAACCCATCAAAACCAGATGATTTATTTGTTTTTAAACAAGATAAGCGCCTTCTGTCGCCCAAATTTTCCAAGACCTTGTTGACAGTTTCGGTTTGGAGTTCACGGATAGCTTGGGTGATATTGGACATGAGTGCTCGAATCGTTACCCGATTGTTGGCGTACATCCGTCCTTCACGGTTATCCAGAAACAGAAAAAAAATCCAAAGACGTCAAATCCTAGCTCCAAAGCGGACTTTTGACACCGACAAGGTGGCTGATAAAACGATTTTTACATGGGCTGTATGGCATGGCGTACCTTCCTTAGGTTATTTTAAGGTAGTATGTAAGATTGTAATTTTTGTTATATCAATCTTTACATTTAAATTAATTTATTTCATATATATTCATTGTTAAGTTAGGTCGAAAGACATAGAATAAGATCAAGTTTAGCTTAGAGTGCTTGAACCACTGGCGCAAAGGACTGTAGTCAGATACCTGGGGATCTGGCTAGATCAGTATCTATATCTTAACAAACATGTAGATGCTGCTCTGGCCAGGGCCCGAGGCGATTTTGCCTTTGCAAAGATACTGTTTTACAACACCCAACTCGATGCGAGGGTGAAGGTTATCTGCTACATGACCCTCATCCGGCCAATGCTCTCCTATGGCTGTCCCGTGTGGTTCAACGTGACTGCAAGCCTAATGGAAAAGATTCGGTTGTTCGAGAGGGCTTGTATTAGGGCCTGCCTTCGCCTTTATAGAACTGCAGAGTCCCAGTACATAAAATTCTATTCCAATGAGGTCTTATACTACAGGGCACACCTGATAAGGGTGGACAATTTCCTGTTGAAGTTAATTCGAGATCATACTGCTAGAGCGATGAACTCGTCTAATAACTTGATCTCGGGGGCTTACTACCCCAATCCAGAATACCACAAAACGGATACGCCACAGTGGCTTCGTTCCCCTCGAAGCTTTTCTCCATTTAGATAAGTACGGCATATTTCAAGATATGAATGCGGTACCGCTCATTTTTCACATCGCCAGATCAACTGTGGATGGGCGCCTCAACCACGACCGTTCTGTCGCACAACGAGCTGAGGAGGGTCTCCTCCGGTTCAGTACGGCGGTATCCAGCCGAGACATGCGGGATGTTCCTAGGCAGCACCAAAATTTCTGGTGCCTGGGGACCGAGGGAACTCCAGCGTCGAACCCTTTAGACTCGGGGTAGAAAGCGTAGCGCGTTCCACCTGATGGGCCGCAGTCGGTTTCTGTCTTGCAGCGGATTAGAAGGAAATCTATCGGAATCCAAAATTTCTGGTACCCGGGGACCGAGGGAACTCCAGCGTCGAACCCTTTAGACCCGGGGTAGAAAGCGTAGCGCGTTCCACCTGATTGGGCGCAGTCGGTCTCTATCTTGCAGCGGATTAGATGGAAATCTATTGGAATCCAAAATTTCTGGTACCTGGGGACCGAGGGAACTCCAGCGTCGAACCCTTTAGACCCGACTTGTATATCTTAGGCAAATTTTAGGGTACTTTTTAAGATGTATATATGTATAACTTCCAATTAAAAAAAAAAAAAACAAAAAAAAAATGGCGCACCTTCCTGCTTCAACCAGAGGTCGTTCAAATCCATGTCGTCACTTTCAGAAAAAAGTAGTCGGTACCTTCAACGTCCACCACCGACCGAAACGTTGTTCCAAGATTAATTTGCGAAGAAAAAGGGACCAATTATGCTCCCTGCCACAGCAGCGCTACAGTGCGCTCTGTTCGACGACACTGGCCATGAGAGTTACCCACCAGCGAAACAGTCTTCTGAAAAGCACTAGAAGGCCCACCCTGTATCCCCACTCTTCACCGGAATCAGGGCTCTCGCCGTTGAACCAATTTCAGAGAGTTCCCGCTTTGTCCAGGGCTTCATCCTCTTCTGCTCTAGGATCCTTCTAGAAGAAGAATAACGTGGAAAACCTGGAAACGTCCACAGAACGACACCCATTTGATAGAAACACGTTCCAGACCAGCTCACAAGTCCACACATGGTGTCCTTCATTTCCAGAAGCAATCTAGCGAAAACACCTGTGAGTCTGTCGCCCCGATAAGCAAATCTCCGTACATTTGCCACTGAGACACAAGTGTGTTAACAGTTTCAGCAAATCATTATCACTCTCGAAACGGAGCAGACCCCAATTGATAACCACCCTAATCTGGTTAGTTGCCCAGGCAGCGGGTGCTCGTTGGCAGCCAGCAGCGCCTGTCTCTCACAGTGAACCGAGATAAAACAACAATTGTTCGTGCCTAATCAGACACCTCAACTGTATGTGCACAGACTCGGGGGGAAGATATCGCATGCAGATATAAATCAGAGCGTATCACGTGAGCTTCTAATGCGATTCTTAACTCTCGCGGGCTAGAGGGGCAGATAATGTGTCCGATTCGCCGGAGGGTCCACCTCCTCCATAGCGTGTTCGGTGATTGGCGTATGAGGCAAATATTTGAACGACAGCACTGCGAAAACAATGAGTTACTCACGGAGGCAATTACTTGATTACGAGTGTCCACATGATGGAGGGGACCGCCAATTGGGCATATCAATCAATTCACATCAATCCCGGACGCGGTTCAGCGCTGCTGATGAGCAACGTTACGAACGCAGTCAATCAGAGTTCAAGTTCAACGTTTTTTCCTCATTTTTGATACATTCGGCGCGGCGCACATGTGTACGCCAACATTCTTCGGCTGTCGGCCCTGCTAGTGAACTCAAATTAACCGCTGGCCTTTGGAGTACTCGCCTGGGGGGTGATGGAGGTAATTCAGCCACTGTGACAGTGAAATTTTCACTCAAACGGTTGGGTTTTTTTTCGTTTTTTTCGCATCTCGATGACATCAATTGCTGGAGACTTCGGTGGACAACAGTGGGACTAGAATGATTTCATCCGTGGACACGGAAATGTATTTGCATATGAATGAAACTCACCGATTGAGTGTAGGTGACTTTCATTGTGAAGACAGTTCGAATAGAATAGAACCGTTGGTTAGTGGCGAATTTATGCTTTTGTTTCAGCGGAAGAACATAGTTTCACACGAACGAGCTGTTGATAAACCCAACCGAAGTTGAAGAAATGTTGCTTTAATGTGCCAAGGCAGGGAATACATGTCTTTTTTTTTATAAATTGCGCGGGCTCAAGGGAGTGCAAACACCCTTATGTGTCCGGGGTCAAGACACAGCACGGGCTGAAGGTGTAGAGGGAGACAGTAAGGGTTAACGGCATAGAGAGAGAAAGGGAGAGGAGGTACCTATTCTCATTGGTCTTAAATACCCTGTAGTCTGTGGGAAATATTAGGCTGGGAAGAGCATTCCATATTCGAGTAGTGCGGCTGAAGAACCGAGTCTTTGAATTTAACTGTACGCCTGAAAGTAGGCTTAAGGGTATATTGATGGGTATTCCTGGCGAGACGGATATTGCGGGCGAATTCATGGAGAGGAGGGATGCAGTTGGCTAGCTCACACTGCGATAAAACACGGACAGAGAAGAGACGGTGCGTCGACGTTCGAGTGAGTCTAATGACTCTGCTATATCATCGTCTCATATAAGTTTCATCGCTCGCTTTTCGATTCTACCTAGTGTATGCAGAGTGGTCTTGGGATTACCAGATATGACCGTTTTACTCAGCTTGGGGCGGATGTACGCCTTATAAATTGAAGCCCAATCAGAGGGGGTGAAATATTTCTTGCATCGATTGAGGACACCTAAACATTTCATAGCATTTTTGGCGACCTCAAATTTGTGATCGTTCCAACTAAGTGTTGCGTTGATACACAACCCACACAAGGATGGAAAGTTGTCCGGTTCCATCGACACAAGCGCCGTTCATGGATAATGTCTGATTATCAAGGGTTTGCTTGTGACAGGTTAGGTTAGGTTGCGCTGGCTGACTGCCGCGCATACGAACAACAGACACACTTATGCCAAACATAGGCCCATTGTGATGCCACGCGGTTCTTAGGCTACCTCGTCCGCAAGCCAATCTGTGCTTTTGATAAAGCGAAGAAGAGGGCCGATTTTGATGCTGCTCATTTCAGCCAGATTAACAAAGAAATAGGCCCCCAGAAGAAGAGGGCTGATTTTGACGTTGCTTAGTTCAGCCAGACAGACAAAGAAATGGGACCCCAGAGGTCTGAATCTACGGGATGAGAGAGCACTGCAGTTACATAGCAAGTGTTCAATGGTTTCTTCCTCATCCTCATCCATGCTGCTTCTGCAGAAGTCATTATAGGGAATGCCTAGTCTAGAGGCGTGGGTTCCTGCATCCATCTTGGATCCATCTGTGAAGATTCGCAGTGGACCTTCAACCGTCAGGTGATCAGACTCGCAATAAGATCACGGCGGTATGCTGGTTGAGAAATTCTTCTCGAAGAGGAGTTTATGTAGAGTGAGGTCCGTATCTATGGGTTGTAATTTGGTCCAACGATGCCAACGATATCCTTTGATTTTTCCTTCGATGAATTGAAACAAACTTTCCGCGTAGGTTAACCGTTCAAAAATCAATGCCTTTATTCAAAAAAAGTTTAAAAAATGTCAAAAATCAGTTCAGGCTACCAAAGGGCACGATCGTTCAGGCGACCAGGGAACATAGTCGTTCAGCCAACTCCAGCACTTCTTCTTCTGGTGGCGCTACAGTCCGGGGTGGTCCTGGGCCTCAACCAGTAAGCTTCTCCAGCCACACCAAGTTGATTGAGGTCCTTCTCCACCTGGGTGCGCCATCGCTTCCGTGGGCGTCCTCTATTGCGTTGTCCTACATACTTTACAGGGTATAGAGGCATGCCTGCGTAGGATCGTTGAATGTCCCGCCTGCAGTTCTTTCCAGCTGCTCAGCGATCTTAATCTAATCGCCGTGCCAGCTGATCTGCCAAATAGTTCTATCGGTGGCAGGTTCAGGAGTATGTTTAATGCTTCGGCGGAGGTAGTCCTTAGCGCCCCGCTAATGCATACGCATGCCATCCTTGAGTGACAGCAGACAGCATTGAGTTTTCGAAGCATTGAATTCCACTCTATTGTTATTTCCCCAAATAAGAATCAAGAGAGCTTAACATACGCCGCCGTTCGAATTTTATGGACGAAGGGAGCGGTCGTGAGTCTTGGAACGAATACGAAAGGCTGAGGGTGCTGTCATCAACGAAGGAATGTATTGTGGAACATATACAAATTCTGTTTCAAAATTATAAACCCATCCGAAAATTAGTACATTTTCGTACTTCTAGCCGGAGCATCGCTAAACGTTTTTCTGTACAAGGTCCATCAAAATTAAATACAAAACTAGATTTTAGTAAGCGGTGCAGGCATCTCTTTAAAAAATATAAATAAATATATAAATAAAAATAAAATACAAAAAAATAAAATATAAAAATTGTATTTACATATTTTTTTAATTGAGCGACGAAATATGTAAATTAAATAAAAGGCGCTTTCTAAGTAAATGCATTGGAATTTCGATTCGCATTAATCGAGCAGATATTTTAAACACTCTAAAAAAAGATTCTTTCTGATAATTACTTTCGTTGCTATTTAGAGATTAGTTATGATTGGAGATGCTTTCTAGCACTTAAACCCTTTAATAGACAAGAGGTGAGAGGAGGCTGTGCCCCAACTCATTCAGCTGCACAAATTTAGAACACGCTGATTCAAATGACGTCTTAATTTATGGACATTAACAAACTTGGACATTAACAACTTGTGGTCGCCGTGACGTAGTGGGTAAGTGCGTCGACTCGTACGCAGAGGGTGCCAGGTTCGAATCCCCAATCTACCAACATTCATAATTCACGGTTCCACCTCTTTCGAGTCACTGACAATGCTCAAAGAGTATTCCTGTCTAGAAAAAGGTTCTCCAATTGGCCATAAAACTGTAGGTCCCTTCCACTCGTGGAAGAACAATAGCACGCACAACGCGAGTAGTTGCTGGGAAGCTAGGCCCAGATCCGCCTCGGACTGTCGCGCCACCCATATTATTATTATTATTAACAAACTTGATGATTCACAGACAAAGAAAAAAAATGAGTAATTTGAGCAAATGTTTAAGAACAATCTTTCTTCAAATAAACCGAATTTGTTTAAGAAGATTACACTCCCCGAAAAAAAACTCAGTCAACCAATCAAATGCCTTATGTGACTCAGAAGCCTACGCACCCACTCATCGTGACACACTCGGCAATTAAACAAGACCAAACAAGACCCTCATAGAAGCATAAACCTATTAAGACATTAAATTCTTATTCTTTTTGATCTTACCTCAAGCTGGCAATTGAAACCTCTGTCGTTCAGTGTCAAAAGACTTAACACTTATCGGTGTCATAAATTCACGAATTGGAGAAAACCAGAACCCGGGCAGACGGCACGTCGAGATAATTGCAAATCATGAATTTACGACTTCCGTTTGAGGAGTCAGACAAAAGACCCCTCGTTGATTTCGCTCGTGGATAACATTTTCGATTGTATTCAGGAAATCGACAAATCCCTCGCCTAAGATAAGGCGTCTGATTGCTAGTTTGAATTGTCTGACAAATAGAACTTGAGCAATCTTCCTCAACTGAAGAGGAGATAGTGCTTCGGGAGTGGATCACGTTTTCAGGTGATTTCTGCATGCGAACTACTTGCTCGCTGAGGCGACGTCAATAATGTGCAGTGGACAGGCTTATGTCGCATGTGCAACGTACTAAGAGCGGGTAAGTGCTTTCCAAGCTGAACACTTTAGACTGAGCCATCTAAAGGGTGTGTGGATCATTTTTTCGAGACAGCGTGGCCATTGGACGTCATTGCTTTGAAGTGTTTGACAAGTATTTCGAAGTCACAAGTTCAATGGGGGTATAGAATTGTGACAGCAAGGGATTTGAAGTAAAGAGTCTAATCAAGTCACCGCCCGACGAAGGGTCCTGCCCTAGAGCTCCCTTAGAGTACTACTCCAATTAGTCTGCTTAAGTTCGAGTACTGCTGAAGATAAGACACGTGGTTTGTGCGAGGCCAGTAGTTCAAGGACTCATGAACGACGTCAAAATGTTTGCCTTCGAGGCTGGTTAGACTGTCTTTTGTTAACGTCGTTCAGCTCAGGCTGTGGTAAGTAGGGATGAAACACCCTACTTGACCCCCTGATGACCTGGGCCTAGCTTCTCAACAATAACTCATGTTGTGCATGCTATTGTTCTTCCACGAGTGGAAGGGACCTACAGTTTTATGGCCAAGTGGAGAACCTTTTTCTAGACAGGAATACTCTTTGAGCATTGTCTATGACTCGAAAGAGGTGGAAGCCGTGAATTGTAAAAGTTGGTAGATTGAAATGATGAAAGGGATGAAACATCGTTCTTAAAACCATCGACGGTTCCACGACAAACATCGATGTCAAAAAACATCGGTACAAACGACAATACGTGGACGTTTTTCCGATGTTTTATCTTATCCATCGCACAAGTCGTTAGCTATATTTATAACGTACTGTTCTTAAGCAACAAAATAAAGGGTAGTCGAAAAAGTCTTTTCGTATTTCTAATCAAACTTCAACTTATTCTTTTTATATTTATAATGAACTTTATTGAACCAAATATGTACCATTTTGGTCGACCACCTTTTGTTATTTTTCCGCTAGAGACATTTTTCCATCAGTGTAAAACTTGTGTGGTTTCCCGGTGAACAGGTGCGACAAGTAATTTTCACAGGCTTCTCTTGAAGCCAACTTTACTCCAATAAGGGAGTTCTGCACTGACCGGAACAAATGGTAGTCCGATGGTGCAAGGTCAGGGCTATATGGTGGATGCATCAAAACTTCCCAGCTAAGCTCTCCCAGTTTTTGTCGAGTCATCAAAGATGTGTGTGGTCTAGCGTTGTCCTGATGGAAAACTAAGCCCTTTCTGTTGATCAGTTCTGGGCGTTTTTCTTCGATTGCTTGCTTCAGTCTCATCAGTTGTTGACAGGAAAGTGTGAAATCAATCGTTCGACCAGGCTGGAGCAGCTCATAGGGGATGATTCCTTTCCAATCCCACCAAACATTCAGCATAACCTTCCGAGGCCTCAATCCTGGCGACCATTTGTTGAGCTTCACTAAGCTTGCACCATGATCTTTTTTGCACATTATTGTCGTATTTGATCCACTTTTCGTCTCCTGTTACCATTCGCTGGTTTCAGCAAAGAATCGCAGATGTTAATTCTTCTTCTTCTTTCTTTATTTGGCGCTACAGTCCGGGGTGAACCTGGGCCTCAACCACCAAGCCTCTCCAACTAGCACGTTCTCTGGCTAACTGTCTCCTGTGTCACACGCCAATTTGGTTGAGGTCCTTCTCCACCTGGGTGCGCCACCTTAAATGCGGGCGTCCTCTGTTGCGTTATCCCACGGGTTCGGAGTCGAAGACTCTTTGGGCCGGAGCTGTGTTGTCCCTACGCTCTACATGGCCTAGCCATCTTAGGCGTTGGATCCGAAGACGCCTGACCAGACTCATGTCGCTGTACAGCCCGTACAGTTCGTGGTTGAATCTTCTCCTCCAGAAACCGTCAACGCAAACAGGACCAAAGATCGCAAGCAGAGATCAAGGACTTCCTCATCCGCTTTTGAGTTTGTCTATGCCTCCGCGCCGTACAGCAGGATGATCAAGGTCTTGTATAAAGTCAGCCTGGTCCTTCGAGAGATGGGTCTACTGCTCAATTGCCTCTTGAGCTTATAGAAAAATTCGGTCCATTAAATTTTTCACAGACAATTCATGTGGTACCCAAACATCGAGCTTCTTTTTGTAGCCACACTTTTTTAAATGCTTCAAAACCGTTTGATGATGAATGTTTAGTTCCTTGGCGATGTCATGGCTGCTTATGTGACGGTCCTGGTCAATCTTTTCCATAATTTCATCGAATTGTTCAACGATAGGTCGACCAGAGCGAGGTGCATTTTTCACATCGAAATTTCCATTGTTGTGCTACACGAACTGATACTGCATCGTCTCCGTAAACTTCACAAATTTCATTGGTGGCTTGCGTGGCATTCCCTTTTTTATGCAAAACTTTCAATATATCGAATTTCTTCATTATTTTCACTCATTTTTGAACAGCTGTAACTTTTTTTTCAAATTCTCCGGTTAAATGAAGCTTAAAATGTTTAAAAAAAATGCTTTCCAACATTATATGGTATGACACAATGTGATTGGTGGCACTGGAGATAGACGACTCCAACGGCATGTATTGACAAAATACGAAAAGGCTTCTTCGATTACCCATTATACTAGGCTTAGAACTTATTTCCAGTCAACTAGCAGTACAACTACTATTTCAAAATAAAACATATTTTCTCAGTGTATTTATTTTTTAATCGTAATTTTAAACTGGAATTAAGGCAGATCTGCAATCAAGAAGGCCGAGTTTAATGTGAAAGCCAAGTTAGCAGTTTTCAACTCAGTATTTGTTCCAACTCTCAAATATGGTCATGAAACTTGGGTAAGGACCGAATGAATACAGTCGCGCATACAAGCTGCTGTGATGAAATGTCTTCGTGTTGTGGGAATTACTCGCCGGGATAGGGTGAGAAACACGATAGTGCGCGAGGAACTCCACGTTGAGCAGCTGCTTCTCCGAACGGACAGAGCTATGCTTCGTTGGTTCGGTCACGTAGCACGTATTTCCCCACCATCACGACTTCCGAGGCGGGCCTTGAATGCGGTTCTATAAGGTAGGCGACCACTTGGCAGAGCAAGGATGAGATGGTTGGACCAAGTCCATAAGCTTGGGTACGCTTGGGCATAACCCATGATGAGTTAGAGTCGATGGAGGAGGACCAAGTTGCTTGGAGATCTCTCGTGCGGGGTTTACCTAAGCGACCCCTTTAGTGGATCATGCGGGTCAGAAGATGATGATGGTGATGAATTAAGGAAGAGACATTATCTGTTCGATTGTAACAACTGCGAAATGGAGTTGAGAAAAACACGCCATCTTTAGTCCCCAGAAGTTTATCTGTCTTGAGTGATGGTTGCCCCAGCCTACGAGAACATACGATCACCTGGAACACACTCGGCAAGGATCGGTCAATATATTTAACATTGGAATCTTTGAAAGCTTCGGAAAAAGAGATTTCATATTCTTCCAAATCTCAATAGCCCCTTAATTGGTACTTCGGAACTTCTGCAACCGCACGTCATTATGAACAGAAACGACAGACATCCGATTTAACAGCTGATGTCCACGGATGGCTTTGAGAGACCTTTTTTGCTTAGGCAATTTTTTATTAGGGGGTCGCCGTGGCGTAGTGAGTAAGAGCGTCGACTCCTACGCAGAGGGTGCCAGGTTTGATACCCGAATTCACCACCTTTGATAATTCACGGCACAGCCTCTTTCGAGTCACTGACAATGCTCAAAGAGTATTCCTGTCTAGAAAAAGCTTCTCAACTTCGCCGTTCGGAGTCGGCATTAAACTGTAGGTCCCTTCCACTCGTGAGGGAA
The DNA here is from genome assembly GCA_964034865.1 of Eristalis intricaria. Lineage (NCBI taxonomy): Eukaryota > Metazoa > Arthropoda > Insecta > Diptera > Syrphidae > Eristalis > Eristalis intricaria. Next base: position 107,783,185 of record OZ035873.1, on the reverse strand, counting down.
CAATAGCACGCACAACACGAGTAGTTCCTGAGAAGCTAGGCCCAGGTCCGCCTCGGACTGTCGCGCTACCAATATTATTATTATTATATTGAGTAGCCCACAGATTAAAGACGTCTTTGGTTAATATGGGAATTCGCTCGGCTATACAACAGATGGAAGATCTCAACCACTATGGTAGGTTAGCTTAGGTTAGTGGATTGACGCGGCGGGACTGCGGCACACGCCGGTCCTATTGTACCCATTGCGATGCCCATGGGGTGAAACCCTTCCTATCGTCCCACTCGCCGGATGATGATAAAAAACCTCCTGTCTTCAAGGTTGTTGGTTATCGCCCTCCATTCAGCCATCCAGAGCTCCTAATAAACCTGCAAAGAGATTTTAGTGGGATATCTGATATGTCATAGAGGTCATTGAAGAAGAATTCTCCCAGGGTTCTTTGTCTCAGTTTGCATACACTGGTATGCAATGTATCCTTCATCCCCGCAGCCTCTGCAAATAGTGTCATGGGTAAGTCCCATTTTGTGTTCATGACACTTCAGATGATTATGACCAGCGACAGCTCCGACCATCATCCTCAGCAGTTTCCTGCTACATTGGAGGAGGGAATTGGTTTTAGTCCTGTTGAACCTAGGCCATATCGTGAGAGTGGTCTCACATGTGCGGATGGAACTCACCTTTTGTTAGCTAGCTCCATGATTCTTCTGTCCACCTTTTGTTCCACTATAGTAACAACTCGGCCTGATACTGTGCGTACAGTTTTGCTGCCCAAATACACGCTAGCCACCATGGCATAGTGCTTCGATTTCTGTGCTAGGTACGATTCCTGACGCGAAGAATAACTGTCCGAATTCCCGGCTTCACTTCTCTGACATGCTCTCACCTTCGTACGGTGTCGCCTTAAGACTGTGGATCGCCTTCACTCGTGACCAGGCACAACAATTAAAAGTTGCACACAGGGTCCCACGGACTGTAGCATCAACTCTTTCATAGTGTCTCACACTACACAATAAGTGTAACCAACTTCAACTAGTTTCACATGACATATCAACGGCCGGAGCGTTGTCATGAAATGAAGCATTATAGTCGAATATATCGAATGTTTAAACTGGGTCACTTTAGCCCACGAAAGGACATTATTTCCCTTGGAACCATGATTATGACTTGCGGAGCACCCTTACAAGTTAATACTGTTGAGCGATATTGCACGAGGAATAAAAATGATCCCTTTTCTCAATCGACTCAACCATCAACATAAACTACCCTCTTGAGTGAAAGAGAGGGTGGCCAACCATCGGGTGAATCAGAGGACATGCATTGGCAATCGTCCTTGGATCGCGAAAGGGTACGATCGTTGGTTTACCCGTTGTAGCTATTTTTCTAACTCAATAATACCTGTATCCTGGCGCCGTCTTATTTCCCCAGACTAAGCATCACCACACAATGACGCACACTATTCTTCTCCTTTATATTCAATTACGAGCTTGAAAATCTAGCTAGTCTAAGATTGTACCCATCCTACACTATGCTTCTCCTTTATATTCATCTGCGAGCTTAGAAATCTAGCTAGTCCGGTATCTTACCGATCCCTTGGGGGGTCCACTACTCCTGCAACCATCTCGTCTCGTGGTCTGTTTGTGAAAAGCTGATGGCCTTGCACAAACATCAGCTTAGCCCGACTCGAATGGTCTCAGAACTCCAACTGATGATGTCAAGATATCTCGACCATCCACAAGGTCTGCAGCGCGATAAGTCACTCCATCTTCTTCTTTGTGTTGTGCTACAGTTCGGGCTGAAGCTGTGACAACGCCTGAGAGGACGTCCGCGCTTAAGGTCTTGCACACAAGAGAAGAATGACCCCAAGCAATTTGCTGTCCGCAATACTAGCGGCTTGTGAGTGCCACCTTAGATGCAGAAGCCTTCTGCGACGGCCCTAGGAGCGAAGAAGTCATCGAATAGTTAAATGAATTTAAACAGAGATGACGCACCCCACAACGTCGTAGTCCCCGAGGAATTTGCCAAATCGTGATTAGCAAGCACCACTTCTCACGTGATCAGCAACTCGCAAAAAGACACATCACATGCACAGCAGCTAACGTCGCTAACGAAATCGATTTCCACTAGCAATTCACATGCATAAGTGATAAAAACAACTTGCCAGAGGCCCTCCTGCGTAAACAAACTCACCGAACACGACCGTAACGCGGGGCTTGTTGACAAGCATGACTCGTGGGTTATCACAAGAAATAACATTTGTGAATGTCGTGTGTCGACCAAATGTTTGCCATACGTCGCCGCCGCAACCGTTCCGGCTCGGCTAACAGGGCTTCGAGAGCGTGACAGAGCTATAAATTGTGCGCGCTGGTGTGTCAACCTCAAGCAAGTCACTTCTCGCGGTGTTACGCTTAAATTGTTCCATTCAAGCCGAAGGCTCGACCAGACTCTGTCGTTTAGAAGATTGAAAAGCCCTCGTAACGACAAGATCGTCGATCTTGGCGAGCTTAGCTTTGTGCTTGTGTAACAGTCGGGCTTTGTGGTCGAAGCTGCTACTCAGTCTTGAGGGAGTTTGGAAAACAACTTTTATGATTTTTGCGGTTCAAGTAGCTTGTGTCATTAAGGTGCAGTGTAACCACAAGGAGGAACCTTAATCGAAGCAAAACCTCAAGTTCATCAAAGGCGCTGCTGTGGGGGTACCTCAAAAAGTTGTTCATTGTCATTTAGGAGGAAGTGGAAAATTACAAGCTAAGCGTAGACCTCAGCACCAATTACCGAGTGAGGGCTACAAATGGCACATCACTCGTCAGCAGCGGGATGAGTGCGCAGATTTAATAAACTGAGCCCGTGATTATCTCGACCATCTTTCAAGTCGCAATTATGACAATTAAAGAGTGTTAATGGCACTCTCGAGGCCACTCTAGCTACATCGTCTGCGGCGAATACGCATCAGCTTAATCGATCGTGAATCGAAGTGAATGACCATGTGGCTCTGTTTGACATCTGTTTTCTGTTGTAAAGGAGGAAAGGAGTTCGGCGGGTGCGTGCTTAAATGTAGGTTTTTACTCAAGTTTCTTTCCAATTTTTTAATGGTTTGTCGCAGTCGCAGCAGTGTCGTTAGGTAAGTCGGTGACTTTTGGAATTTGCCGTAAAGCTACGATGGAATACAGCTCTGTTGCCGTTTATAATATTCTACTGTCATGTTTTGACCAAGCCCCGTCGCACAGTGCCGCAAAACATCCTAAAAACTGGAACCATTTTAAAACATTAAATGAAAGAATTGTTACTATTTTGCAGTTGTTTCTCGTTAGATAATGTATCAGGGCATCGAATGATCACTCCTTTAAATTATTCGCATGCTCTCCCACTCTTTGGTACGCATTTAACTTCACTGTATTATTTCGATTGCGAAGGTAAGGTGCAAAAGTGAAAAAAAAAAATGGTTTTAAAATATAATATTAAAAGTTGTTATAGATTGCAGTCACTTTCAACTCTATGACTTCTCTGAACGGTGTGCCGGAGCCACCTGGCGAACCTCGATAATTCTTAGCCTTAGCTACGTATTGCGGATCCCTGCGATGACCGAACCCCAAAGAAAAAATGAGACCGGCGCTTCCTCACTGGGAACCCAAACCCATGGGTCCTGAAAAAGCTCCTGAACTGCCGGGGTATAGGAGAGTGGTTAGTTCCGCAACTAGCACCTATTCCAAAACCGCTCCTGGTGGGCTAGAGTCGATGGCGTAGGATGAAGTGACCTGGCGATCTATCGTATGTGCTTAGTCCCCGTGGCACCTTTAGTGGATAACGCGGATTCATGATGATGATCATAATGACGTATCTTTGACCATTCTTTAAGTCTTGCCAAAGTTAAAAAGTCGTTCCTAATGGCTAAGACGGGTTCAGGAAATAAAAACCGGAATGCTGCCTCCGGACTTGCTCAATCCGCTCATCCGGATTTTGGGGGTTATTCCGCTCCCACTCGGTCACTAGAGCCTCGTTAGCTTGAAGAGACGTCTTCCATGGGAGGATGGCTTTTTTTTTGGGTTGAACTTTACTTCCTCCTGTTGTCCCAGTCCGCATCACATGGCCTAAACATGACCTCCTCCTGAAATTCCTCGGAAATGGAAGTGCTTTTGTTTCGGCATATATGCAGCACACATATTTCAAGCGCATTTGTTCTCACCACGGATATGGCGCGGCGGTTCGTCTCAATAGTAGTAGCCGGCCAAAGTACCAGATAATGTATAAGCAGCTCCATAGTTCTCCTTTGCGGACATCACGGCCGACCGCAGGATCCACCACCTCACCGCTTTATGTGCCCAAACCTTAAACATTAATCCAAAAGCAGAAGCCTAAGCTTGGTCGCAAAACGGCTAAGCCGATTCGGGCACACTGACACGACTGATAGAAATAGTTTCTTCTTCTTCTTTATGTGGCTCTACAGTCCGGGGTGGACCTGGGCCTCAACCACAAAGCCCCTCCAACAAGCACGATCTCTGGCTAGCTGTCTCCTTTGTCGCACGCCAAGTTGGTTGAGGTCCTTCTCCACCTGGGTGCGCCACCTCAAACGCGGGCGTCCTCTGTTGCGTTATCCCACGGGTTCGGAGTCGAAGACTCTTCGGGCTGGAGCAGTGTTGTCCATGCGCTCCTCATGGCCCAGCCATCTTAGGCGTTGGATCCGAAGACGCCTGACTAGACTCATGTCGCTGTACAGCTTGGACAGTTCGTGGTTGAATCTTCTCCTCCAGAAACCGTCAACGCAAACAGTACCAAAGATCGCACGCAGAGACCAAGGACTTCCTCATCCGCTTTTGAGATTGTCCATGCCTCCGCACCGTACAGCAGGACTGGGATGATCAAGGTCTTGTATAAAGTCAGCTTGGTCGTTCGAGAGATGGTCCTACTACTCAATTGCCTCTTGAGCCCCTAGAAACAGCGATTGGCAAAGGTTACTCTGCGTTTGATCCCGGTACTGATGTTGTTTAAACTATTTACTGCGGATCCGAGGTAGACCAAGTCCTTGACTACCTCGAAGTTATAGCTGGCCATTGTGTCGCTCTGTCCAAGACGTCGATGTTGTGCGTCCTTTCTTGATGAAAGCATATACTTCGCTTTGCCCTCATTCACCGCTAGACCCATTTCAGCCGCTTCCGCCTAAATGCCACCAGACACCGGATTGACGGCCCGCAGTGTTCTGCCAATCACGTCAATGTCATCCGCGTAAGCTAGCAGTTGTACGGACTTCTGGAAGATCGTGCCTCTAGTGTTGGCGTGTGAGTCTTGCACGATCTTCTCCAGGATGATGTTAAAGAAATCACATGACAGCGCGTCGCCTTGTCTAAAACTTTTTTTGACATTGAAGGTCTCGGTTAGAGGTCAGTAACGAACCTTGATGGAGCAGCAAAAATTCTCCATCGTCATCCTGCACAACCTGACGAGTTTGGCAGGAATATCAAACTAGACATGGCGTTGTATAGCTCGTCCCTATGCACACTGTCATATTCGGCCTTGAAATCGACAAAAAGGTGGTGGGTGTCGATTTGCATTTCTCTTGGTTCTTTTCCAGGATCTGCCGTAGTGCGAAAATCTGGTCGATGGTGGACTTCCCTGGCCTGAAGTCACACTGATATGGACCTATCCGGTTATTTATAAGCGGCTTCAGGCGATCAGATCTTGTATCCGATATTCAGGAGACTTATTCCTCTATAGTTGGCGCAGTCAAAGGGGTCTCCTTTCTTGTGAATGTCCCAGTATTTAGCTGTTTTAATTAAAAATTGAAGAGTGTTTAAGAAACTTTTTTCTAAAACCTAGAGCCTAAAGTAGTTTTCTACATCGTTCTATATCGAAATATATACATTTCCCTATAGCTGACCTTGTTGGGTAACAGATCCAAAAGTCCTCGGCTGCGCATAATTGTGAGGAGGCTAGGAAGCGTACTAGAGAAGACAATTAAGCAGCCGAAACAGACCACCGAGTTTCCGATGCATAGGAGAGAAGGGGCCTTATCACAGGCGTGTAGAGTTGGAGTGATAGACCCCAAGACTTACCGAGAGTCCCCTTACACTGCCAGAGAACTGACAGCACCTTGGTGATTTTCGACGCGATGTGTTTTTTACAGAAAAGTTTCCTACCTACTGTCTTAAGAGGGTTAACTGAAAGCACACGTCTAGACCTGCCCGCCCTTTGTTCACGTTAAGTGCCATTCAAGCCGATGGAGATTTTTAGACCAGATTGGAGCGCCCCTAGCTGTTGCTTGTATAACCTCCAAATAGAGCTTGTGGACTTGCGCTGAATTCGAATGCAGTTAATTTAAAGAGGTTGGCTTGAATCTTTCTCTACCTGAGCAATGTGAGTTCTAAGAGGGCGTTGATGCCAAGAAAAATTTTAAAATGCTACAAAGCTCGACAAGCATGGTATGCGTAGCACTTCGTCACTCTGCCAATCGAGTGACGGGGACACGGACAAGACCAACATTTCTATAGAATCCAATTCCTATTTCCAATACAGCTTGCAGAGCGTCACAGTACAGCCTTTCGCAAAAACAAAAATACCCAACAACAATTGTGAGAGCTGCTTACGCACAAGCCTCGTCGTTCATTCAAACTCCTATGCATTGTCCCACTCTGTCAGCAATTGCGAAACGCCATTCTTTTGATTCCCCTGCAACAATAGGTCATGACGAGCAAGTTGCTGTGCCTTCAGGCAAGGCGTCGCCATCCCCACTCGCTCTGTTCAAATCGGTCTTGAAATCGCATGAATGTTCACACAAAAGTTGTTATCCTCCGCACCGCATCCCAAGCGCAAACCAGTCGATCCCCACATCAACCTTGCACTCTAAATCAACGCCCAGCTCAGCTGCGTAGTCCCCTATCTCAGGCGCGCAAATCAAAATCAGTTGACAATGCCCCCGTGGCCGCCTGTGATTAGGGAGGCGGTGGCACCGCGGCCACATGAACAGCCCCGCGTGCATCGCCTGACCACCACCAATCCCAGCCAATTGTACTCCTTGAACGGCATTTCATGTGACAAATGTTATGACATACAGTTTACACAATAACCTTTCTGTGGCCAGAGTCTGCGACAGATTGCTCGCCTTCGCGGCATAGACCGCGCCACCGATCGTGTACGGGACGCGCGGCGCGACGTTGTCTCTCTAGAAACTTCTTGTGCTGCGCAAATGACTGCACGCGCACGCACTCGAGGTGAATACGCAAAATCGGATTGCGTCCCGATCTCCCGGGGGGGCCATCAGTCCTCAATGAGCAACTTTCCACTTAATAGGTGTGCGGCCCACCGCAGCTGGCCTGTCGACTCGTGTAGACTTTGGCTTTATTTACGACCACCACCACGACACAGGTCGTTGTCGCTGTGGTTGCTGCCGTCGGTCGTGGCAGAGTGCGAGTGGCATTTCGGTGAGAGGTCCACGAGGTGACGCCTGCCCACAGTGTCAATTGATCATTTGACACAATAATTGAATTGGACGTGCTGATTGTGGCCTGCCAGTTGTCAGTGCGTTGTACGGGCCGTTAAATTAACAACTCAGATCTGCTGTTCCCCTCCCGGGGGCGGAGATCATCAGCCAGCATGACCTGACCGCGCCGAAGGCGCAAAGACCTCTTCATCATCTCCTCGCTAGCCACGAGGACTAGGAGAAATGTGGCGCGACGGTTCTCGAAAGTGCTCATCGAGTTTGTGGGTTACTCTCGTTAACTAACTCTATTTCGGTCATTGTGTCCATAAATCAACGAATAAGCGCGTTTCACGTCACTTTCAACGTCGTCGTCGACGTTGTCGAAGGTCAGTCGCGAATACGGACAGCGCTTGTGGATCGGTAATTAAATAACTCATTAATCCGCTGCCTAAAACCGACAGCCGCAGACGGAACGACAAACGCGCCTGGAGGTGAGGTGCGTGTGTGTCTGTTTGGCGCGAGCACAGGGAAACTGCTTCTAGACTAGTCGCGGCACGATTAAATGCAATACGTAATTAATAAGTGCGATAGGTTTGACGGGTTTCTGAGTTGCGAGGCGATTAGGTTTCTGTTTGGAGCTGTTTGTGCGGAATTGGCGAGCGTTTTGCCTTGCTCATGATATTGACTGCGGTGCGATTTGAAGCACATTCAGAGAACAATGGATGAACATCAACATGGAGCCAGAAGTTACCAGGTTATTGGTTTTATAGCTCATAGCCGAATTGTGATCGATGTTAATCGAGGGTCAAAATTTCAAAGGGATCCGTCCAGTAGTTTCAAAGTTTAGCCCCAACAATCAGACGGTCATTCATTTTAAAGTAGATGGAGTCACGACTTTGGCATCCGTGTTATCTACGGCGGATCTTCAAATGAATATAAAAATAGACGCAGAAGATCGGAAATGGCAGAAGAAGGCTTGCAAACAATAGTGCATTCAAGCCACGTCGTTAACGCAGAGATGAATCGACGAAAAATCAAGTTGTCTCAACTGTCCTGCTTTAGGTGGACAAGAGGTGTCATGACCCCTCCAACACAGACTTTCTTGTCTCACTCACATCCGGAATGTCTTCGACACGAGTCGTCTGGGCGATAAAGCAACGCAGGGGCAACTTAGGGTATCTTAGTCAACTGACTCAGCTTTGGACGCACCTGTCAGAGACTGATCCACATTCTGATGCTGTAGGCTAGATTAAGACGCCAGTCAATAAAGAAAAAAGCCAAGCTTAACGTCATTCTTATTCCTGTCACTGAAAACACCATTTGAGTTAGAAAGGGAACTCGAAAATTTTATATCGATTATCCAGAACGCCGCATGGAAAATCACTCCAAGAACAAAAGTTGACAAAGGAGAAGGAACATATTCCCGCCAGAAATTAAAGAACTTATTCACGAAAAAAGGAGAGCGCGATGGGTATGGCAACGAGAATGTTGCAAGCACATATAGAAGCCACCTCAGTTCCATGCCTCGGGCAGGATGATGTAGCCACCTCAGTCCCATGCCTCGGGCAGGATGATGTGCGGCCTAGACTCTAGAGCGCTCCTCTTGCAAGCACATATGGAAGCCAGCTCAGTCCCATGCCTCGGCCAGGATGATGTAGCCACCTCAGTCCCATGCCTCGGGCAGGATGATGTGCGGCCTAGACTCTAGACCGCTCCTCTTGGAAGCACATTTAGAAGCCACCTCAGTTCCATGCTAGCCCTCAGCGGCTTAGACTCTAGAGCGCTCCTATTGCAAGCACAGATAGAAGCTAGCAACACATCTAAGTAATGATGCAATGGTGCACGCAGCAGGAGGCCAGTGTGGGCTATTGTAATAAAGTGCGTTTTAAAAGTCCATCCCATCTCACAGAGTTATTATCTTCCTTCTAGGGTTCGCTCACAAGGGCCAGTAAGTTAGAAATAAAGGCATTGTGCGTGTAATTAGCTTTAAGCATTTTTGTCTAGTATGTAAGTTTATCATGAATTGAATAATAAAAATTAAGTAAAAAAAAGGTTAGCTATATTTAAGAATTTTATAACAGCTCGAAGTGGGATGCCTTAGAAAAGAGTTCCAGTTAAGAATGTCATTTTAAGTATCATGCCCCTCTTAAGGTCTAGGCTTGAACCTTGGACAAGTTGATGTGGCCTAAGCCAAGTCCCAAGTTGATGTGGCCCAAGCATATGGCTCAGTTGACTCACACTCCTTGGGCAGGCTGACACTAGTCAGAACCTCCGTTTCGACATTACCATACAGCCAAGCACCTGCCGGAAACATCAATCGCACACTTCCCTGTCGCATAGGGGCAGTAGTTGAGGGTGCCCCCTATAAAGAGGCTAACGTGGACATTGTTTCCTTGCCAACAAGACTGCATAACAATCACTAACACCTGCACTCGCCACATCTATCATTTCCATATCCAGCTCCAGATAAATATCGAACTTCGTTTATGCATCTGGAGTGCACTCCTTTCTAAACTGGGCGTTCAACTGTCACGAATTCGTGACGCGTGCCTCTGAATGTATCATGACTCGGGTGGATGAAGTAAGTCCGGTTACATCACTTTACATGGCTCCTAGGAGTCATCTGTCACCTGTCATCGTGACTTGGTCACATTGCATTTGTGAGACCCTTTCATGGGAACGTTCGCCCATACTTCTTCCTCAAAAACTCAAAACAAAAAGTTTCGCAACTTGTTGAAGATGTCAACAACAGAACGCCCCGGCATCGTGTCACATTGTCACGTGTTGACACTTGACAGCCTCCTGGGAAATGGTGTAAACAAGGAATCGATTGTGCGCAGATTCACACAAGAATCGTGCTCAATAGACCGACAAATCGGGGAGAACATCAAAACATTCCTCCATCATCGAGCATCGTGCCTCGCACTGACATCTCAAGTTCGTTGACATTTAAAACGTCAACACTGACTCTAACCGCAAGCAGCCACACGACAAATGTTTCCTCATAATTACTCGTTCCTCTGCGTGCACCCCTCGTTCCATGGGAATCGCTTACACCTCGAAGTCGTTTCGGAACGGAACCACACATGACAAGTGACACAAGTTCAGTGCAGCACTCGAGCGTCGCTGCGATGGCGCCACATAACGAGTGTTCGTGATTCTCATCACTTTTACTCTCACTTCCTACACAGAATGACTCGCGATAATCGCACGCAAGACGGCCAGACCAGAGCGCTGCAGACCGAGTCTCAAAAGACTTTCTCTCGAACGTCATTAGAAATGTCACATCGGCGACAGCTGTTCCTTTCACTCGTAGTCGCGAACTGAAAAACTAAGCACAAGGTAACGACCCATTGTTGCGGACAGATTGGCGCAATACCTCATCCGATGCTCGGCTTCCGGTGTAGCGACGCGACGGACGTCCATTTGCATTCACCCTTCGAGATACAGACATCGCTGGAGAAAACCATAAGCACCAGCACCACGGTTGGATGCCAGCAGCGCGTCAGCAGTCGGCGGCAAGCTGCCACAAAAGACTGCACACACTCACTGTTGAGCGGCTGCCATCGTCACCTGGAAACGGGGCGAGCGATAGACGCAGACAGTCAGTCAGACGGGGGATACTACGAGCATTACAACTGTAAACGTATGACTATTCCGAGTATCTTGTCTCAAGTTCAAGGTGGCGCGAGGTGGCACAACGCGCCGCGCCGGCTGTCGGCTGCTTTTGTGTGCTGCACCTTGTCGGAGGCTCTTGTTTTGTGTTTTTTTTTTTGTTCGCCTCCGTCCGAGTTGATTGTCGGGTGCTATGCGTTGCATTCATTGTTCGGAGGAAATGCTGCTTTCTGGCCCGCCGAAGGTGTCTACCTGCAAGGCTACACCTGCATTGACAGTTGATGCATGTTTTTTTTTTTTTTTGCTTTTGCCGCTCACTCGCTCCAACTGCCAACTGCCAGCTGCCCGGGTGCCTTTCGAAAGTGTTCATTGTTTGATTTGTTGCTTCGTAAGGAATGATTTCAGTTTTCCAAGCGTGCTGCCGGGGATCTACTGAGGGCGACCTTTGGTCGGAGGTCGAACGGCGGGCGAGTGTTATTTCAGGAAAAAAGATTGTCTGGCGATAAATCCAACGCCGTGCAGTAATTACCGATGGGAGTGAGGCCTGCCTAGGTGGAGGCGTTTGTATTGATGAGATATCTTTGGTGGAACACAGGAAGCGATTTCTGAAAAGCTCCAACAATGGGCTCTGAAGGTCGTGAACCTCAGCGACTTTGTTTGAGATGATAAAAGAAGCGGTGCGACGATAATGGGTTTGGCTGTAAGGGCCTCGACTCACGAGATGATGACCATTCATGTGGAGACTCTGAAGAGAAACTCAAGGTCCGCCGTTCCGGGTTCATGTTCAATTGAATAATGACTTGAAGGGTGTGAATTAAGGTGTACTAGATACTTGTGCGGAGACGTGCAAGAAGGAGAAAAGGAACACAGACTAAAGTCGAGTCTATTGAATTCAAACTTTGACAGCATAATTAATTGAAAGATTTTGCGTAACTGAGGCGTCAACTCTAGAGGCATGATCTTCCACAGGGCTGTTCAACTGCCCGCATGACATTGACGTCATCGGAAGAACTCAACGGGCTGGGAATCTCTGAGCACTTACTAGGAAGCGTCTAAGATGGGTCTTGCGGTGACAGGAGGACTGTCCGTCAACACCGAGCGACGTCTTTGACAAAATGTCACAATACACATACTGTCGAGGTCGTACGTACGAAGGATAACTCTGGGCAAGCTGTGATCTTGGGCTTAGGTGGCAATTCAAAAATAATACCGTCTCTCGAAGAACCAAGGAGTCCCAGTCCTGTTTTCTGCCACAGAATTTTGGACAATATCAAATGCGGACGAAGAAAATCTTGGTCATTTCGAGTGAAAAATCCTTCGAACTATCGCGCAGAAGCAGTTGTGAGGCGGACGAAGATAATCTTAGTCATTTCGAGTGAAAAATCCTCCGAACTATCGCGCAGAAGCAGTTGTGAGACGGACGAAGATAATCTTGGTCATTTCGAGTGAAAAATCCTCCGAACTATCGCGCAGAAGCAGTTGTGAGGAGAAGATTAAACGAGGGCTCTACAAGCTGTATAAGGTCGCCCAAGTCAAACGAATTCGAATACATCACCTCAGATGGCTAGGTACTGTACAGCGAATGGATCTCAACTCTCCGTCTCGGAACAACTCCCCAAGGAACAACGTGGAAGAGGAAGACCTCGCTTCTGGTGGCGTGCCTAGTTGGAATGGGACCTCAAACAGCTGGAGGTGCCTACTATAAACGACCAAGCCCATAAAATCAGTTGCGTTCTGTCAAAGAATTGCCATCTCATAAACTCTAATGAGAAGGAGGGAGACAGCAAATGCGACCCACAAGTGGAATACATCACGACGGATCAAGTTCGTCAACTTTCAACTTCTTGTGCGTTTGACAGACTTTTTCATGGAAATTCATTCTGGTCTTCCTTGTGTGATTGTTGGAATGAATGAGTACATTTGCTTAAAATTGTTTTTGAATAATTCCTTATCTTAACTATAAAGCAGAAAGTTTGTGTGTCTGACCGACAAAGGCTCCGAAGCTACACGTCGCAGAGCTCTGAAATTTTCAACAAAAATCATTCTGAAACTTAGATGCTGAATGTTTAAGTCGGTACGACAGACGGTTCGGAAGTTACGAGCACTTTTTAAACGGGAATAAAATTCTCAAAATAAGGGTGGTTGCATCAATCCGGTATGAAACCATTTCAAGTTGCGTAGTCGTGGATATCAACCTTCCCCCAGTGTTTTGTAACTTCCATATATACACACACATTTTTCATATTTTGCTTTGGTGCAACCATTCATTTTTTTCCTACGTCTCAATCGAACACATACGAACGACTGCCTGAGTCACCAAACGAAATGGAAACAATAAACATTTTCGCAATTTTCTTATGCATGTAAATATACACAGCTACTACTAGGATTAACCAATTTAAATAAATTTTCAGAGCTAGACTAATTAGATAATGTGTTACAAGATAGGTTAATTTTTGTCATGGTTCATGGAGTTTGACTTCAATTTGCACAACAAGTGAACATCGCGCGAGTTACCTACATGTTGGCAACCCTAACCGTAGATCTGTCCTCCAGTCACCTGATGTTTGTTTGTCTTATTTGTTCACATTTCATGTGCCACGTGGTCACCTCTCCTATCGTCCACGTGTCACCTGCTTATGTCTCCGCCTACTAATCACCCGATCTCTCCTTTGTCTCGTGGCGTCACTAACCCATCGCCTGATCTTTCGTTTGTCTTACATGTTAAATGTCACCTGATCCTTTGTTTGTTCTATTTATGTAATGTCACGTGACCCATTTCTCCTTGTGTATAAAATTAGGACAGTTGGTGGAGAGCGAGTCAGTTTAGTGAAAACTGTTAACAAAATAAAACCTAATTAAGAACAAAATCGCTGTTTTATTGAGTCTATAACTCGCGCAGGTACATGATGGGATTTCCAAGAGCTTTTTATTTATGAATCGCTTGATATTCCTCCACAATGTGTGTAAATGGTTGAGAAAAAACCGTAATTTCCGTCCGTTTTGCTGCAGCACCCATTGACAATTCAAACTTCAACATGTATGCACACAGTCAACGAATTGTACTCATTATGAGTAGGGATGTGGATGAGAGATTGGGATAGGCATCAATGTCAAAAGAAAATTCAAATTCTTCTCTGTTCTGGAGTTCAGGTTCGAGCAGTCTTATTATTGTTTTAAATTAAAAAGTGCGGTAATAACGCAGGTAAAGTACCGGTTAAAGACACAAACCCGGACAAAGCCGGGTACGAAATCTAGTTTTTTTATAAAAGAGAAAGTAGATATAATCTTTTTTCTTTTCTACAGACTGCTAAACGACGATGGTGACACCAATACCGCTGTCAGGCAGAATGTTCCACTCAATATGGAAGATAATCCACGAGAATTCCGTCCCCCCGACTTAGACGAGATAGCAATATCAAGACTGAAGTCTAACAAGGCTGCCGGTGCGGACGGACTGTCTGCTGAAATCTGTAAGGCAGCTGGAGATGATCTGGTTGGGCGCATGCACCAGCTCACCTGTAAGATATGGTCGGAGGAAAGCATGCCCGATGAGTGGAATCGCAGTATCTTTTGACTTGTATACCTTTGACTGCGCCAACTATAGAGGGATAAGTCTCCTGAACATCGCTTACAAGATCTTCTCTGCAGTTTTGTGTACTCGCCTGAAGCCGTTTATAAATAACCTGATAGATCCTTATCAGTGTGGCTTCAGGCCAGGGAAGTCCACCATCGATCAGATTTTCACACGGCGGCAGATCCTGGAAAATACCCAAAAAATGCAAATCGACACCCCCCACCTTTTTGTCGATTTAAAGGCCGCATATGACAGTGTGCATAGGGACGAGCTATACAACGCCATGTCTAGTTTTGACATTCCTGCCAAAGCCGTCAGGTTGTGCAGGATGACGATGGAGAATTCTCGCTGCTCCATCAAGGTTCGTTACCGGCCTCTAACCGAGACCTTCAATGTCAAACAAAGTTTTAGACAAGGCGACGCGCTGTCATGTGATTTCTTTAACATCATCCTGGAGAAGATCGTGCAAGACTCACACGCCAACACTAGGGGCACGATCTTCCAGAAGTCCGTACAACTGCTAGCATACGCGGATGACATTCACGTGATTGGCAGAACACAGCGAGCCGTCAATCAGGCGTTTGCTGGCATTGAAGCGGAGGTGGCTAAAATGGGTCTAGCGGTGAATGAGGACAAAGCGAAGTATATGCTTTCATCAAGAAAGGACACACAACATCGACGTCTTGGACAGAGCGTCACAATGGGCAGCTAAAACTTCGAGGTAGTCAAGAACTTCGTCTACCTCGGATCCTCAGTAATTAGTACGAACAACATCAATATCGAGATCGAACGCAGAGTAACTCTTGCCAACCGCTGTTTCTATGGGCTCAAGAGGCAATTGAGAAGTAGAGCCATCTCTCGAAGGACCAAGCTGACTTTATACAAGACCTTGATCATTCCAGTCCTGCTGTACGGCGCGGAGGCATGGACAATCTCAAAAGCGGATGAGGAAGTCCTTGCGTGTGATCTTTGGTCCGGTTTGCGTTGACGGTTTCTGGAGGAGAAGATTCAACCACCGTACGGCCTGTACAGCGACATGAGTCTAGTCAGTCGTCTTCGGATCCAACGCATAAGATGGCTACGCCATGTAGAGCGTAGGGACACCACAGCTCCGGCCCGAAGAGTCTTCGACTCCCAGTATGTGGGACAACGTAACAGAGGACGTCCGTGTTTAAGGTGGCGCACCCAGGTGTACAAGGACCTCAACTAACTTGGCGTGCGACACTGGAGACAGCTAGCCAGAGACCGTGCTAGTTGGACGGGCTTGTTGGTTGAGGCCCAGGTCCACCCCGGACTGGAGCGCCAAATAAAGAAGAAGAGGAGGAAAGATATTTTTTAAGGTACTTGAAGAACAGTACTTGCTTGGCTTATAAAAAGATCTCAAGGTGGTGAGTAAATATTGTTTCAAAACGGAAACGTGATCATTCCAACTGAGAATTTGGTCTAAGATGACTAGGTAGGTACTTATAACTCCTTACTATTTCAATTGAGAAGCAATGGGTATTACAACACGTACTTTCATTGTGTTGAATGTCCATAGCATGGATCCGCCAGAGGTTGATATTGTGTTTCACGCAGCTAGTTGCCGCAAATTTAGCTAACTTAATTAAATAATGAAAGTACGTGCTGTAATGCCCAGTGCTTCTCAATTGAAGGGTGCAGCATAAGCATAGTTTTGCTGCTTACTAATAATTTATGAAGCGCGAACCAGAGCCTTAACAGATGGACGTCATGGTTCATATTGAGTTGACATAAATTAAGAACACTACCGGTCCCAGAACGGATCCTTGGGGAACGCCGAGGTTAAGAACCTTAGATCCACCAAGGGTGTCACCAATGTTCATCTTTTGTTTTCTCTTTTCCAGGTAGGAAGAAAACCAATCAAAGACAATCCGACTCAGTGCAAAATGTCCAAGAGAATTTTCTGATCCACCATGTCACATGCTTTGGATATGTCTACGAAGTCTACGAACAGTGGTCATGTTCATAGCAATCGGGCAAAAAAAAAACGAACAGGGTAGGTTGTAACACGTTGTAGCTCACAGTTTTTTAAGGGATATCTCCATCTGTTCCCCCACCCCCCTACAACCACGAGAAGACTATAACTCATTCAACCCTGTTCGTTTGCATCCGCATTGCAACACTCCCCATTCATCATTCGTTCACCCAAAATCTGATAAACCTGCAACTGCGTCTCAAAAATTCAAATATCCACCAAACCGTAAACAAAACAATACAAAAAAAGGAAACAACTCACTGTTGCACTCAATCAACCCAACTGATATCATATTTCTCGCAACTTGAACTCACCTGAAACGAAAAAAGCAAAAAAAATACAAAAATTAACATGGAATAAATTCTGAGAAAAACAAAAAGAAATCACAAAAATATAACAAAAAAAGTTAATTGCCAAGATGTAATCGCACAATGAATAACTTGTGATTCCGCATAAGCAACTGGCAACTCAGCCAGATGAATGCCATCGATTAGATACACATGCGATCTGGCCGGTGAGTCATGCATCAGCATGGAAAATCAGATACAATTCGAACAACAGTCGCCGGGCACGCCGATATCGCCGCTGCGCCGTTTGGAAGTTGCTTATTATTAAAAATTAATTAAAAGAAAATTTTATATCGATTTGTGATAAGGGATTTCAATCAGATGAGCCGTTCTGATCGATTGCTTACAACACAAGGTTCGACGTATCTGCGATGTGTGTGTGGCGTGACTAGGGGTTTGGAAAACATTGCGTTGGTGTCTCAATGACAACATGGGTGTGATAGGAAAACGATTGTAGGCGGGGAAATAAGACGCATTATGAATTTGTCAACGTCACAACTGACGGATGAATGTGAGGACAGTGGAGCAGGTGACATGTAATAAACCCAAAAAAAAAGGAAGGCGGTTGGAAAAGAAGATAAAACGCTTTTGGCATTGTGGGCTTACAAAATTTCGGTTTCTCTGAAGCAAACGCAAATTTTGAGAGTCTTGTGAAAACTGAACATTCCAGCCGCAACTGTTAAACGCGGGACTAAATGTGTCAAAATTAACGTAGCCCTACTGAAAATGATCGATAGGTCTCAAGTCGTATGTTTGTGGGTCCTTCACGGTTTTGGACGTCAATCTGCTATTACGGCACGAAGCGCCATCTTGTTGGAACCGCTCCACAGATATATCGATTGCGTCGATCCCTGGCCACAGAGAGACCATTGACATTAAGGTTATCTTCAATCGAATTTTCGAAAAAAAAAATAAGGCCGGAGATAATGGATCTCCTGCAAACCTTTCCAGAGGCCAGAGAGCCCAAATAGGGACCTCATGGCATTGTCTATGGTCGTCGGCCTTCGATTCTTCTATCAGCACAATTTTAGACGGATGTACGTTTATATGCATCGCAAAATAAGCCAGGTTAACTCACTGGTGATCTTAATTCAGCAGATCGGTGCAGAATCTCCATTTCTGGGTCTGCCGATACTTTCGGTAACGGTGAATTTTCGCGCTAATCATTACCTAGACGATGCCTTAAGAGTGCACTTACGCTCAAGCATTCTGCCGTACTGATCTCGATATTAGGCGCTAGGCAGACATAATTTCTGTTCTCCCTCCCTAGACACTTTGAATTTATAAGTGTCCTTTCTGACGTATGGTTATCATTTCGTGAGATATGGCGGCCTATAATTTGTTTTCCCCTCGTTTTCGGCAAGACCCATTCTATCCGCTTTTGTCTCTAGTTTGTGTCAAAAATTATGTATTTATTGTGTTGTATTGTATTATATGTATTTATTTTTCTTAAATTACTTACAAATAATAAATCCATGTAAAAATTCAGTATGTTAAAAATTTACAAAGTAGAGTATGAAAAGATCTGCTGGCATTCGATATTTTATACTGAGTGAGTTCAAATAGTGTTGAATTCCACATCAATAAGAACAATACAATAAGATGGGGTGGGGTGTTGAGAAAAGATTATGGGAACAGAGAAAAGAGAAAACAATTTTTGTAATTTAATTCACTTAACATAAATATCAATTTGTTATCACTTCATATAGGATGCAAAAATTTATCAAATAACAAGAGGTGAAACAAAAGTTGGATCAAAAAATTAGAAGTAATAGAATCTATCATTTTCTCTCGAAAAAGAAAAGCTTGTTACATTCCCTCCAATCACTTACGAGTGGCTAAAGTGTCGATTGAATGGAGCTCTTCCGTAAAATACCTAGGTATCCATCTTGATAAAAAACTGTTGTTTAATCAACATGTGTGCGAAACGCTGAACAAAATAAATATATGTATTAAACATTTATATCCCTTTATAAACAGAAAGTCATTTTTATCAATTGAAAACAAAATGATAATACATAAAGTCATATTTCAAGCAATAATTCTGAATGGATGCCAGGCTTGGGGTGATTGCGCAAAGCGCCATATAGCCAAATTACAGACAGCACAAAATAAACTTTTGAAAATGATGCTAAATCTACCCTGGTATTTCTCTACAAGAGTTTTACATAAAGGAGCGAATGCTCAATTGATCTCTGAAAGAATAAACACCCTAATGGTAAAATTTAAGGCCCGCTGCGGTCACTCTGATAACACTAAAGTGTAAAAAATCATTTTTCTTAGTCGTAGTCCTTGCAATATCCCTAGCAATTCCAATTTAGATACATGTACAAGGAATTACTTGTGTATTCATTTGTTTATCTATTTGTTTATTTATTTGTTTACTTATTTATTTATTAATTTATTATTTTTTTATTTATTTATTTATGTCTTTATTTATTTATTTATTTATTTATTTATTTATTTATTTATTTATTTATTTATTTATTTATTTATTTATTTATTTATTTATTTATTTATTTATTTATTTATTTATTTATTTATTTATTTATTTATTTATTTATTTATTTATTTATTTATTTATTTATTTATTTATTTATTTATTTATTTATTTATTTATTTATTTATTTATTTATTTATTTATTTATTTATTTATTTATTTATTTATTTATTTATTTATTTATTTATTAATTTATTTATTTATTATTTATTTATTTATTTACTTATTTATTTATCTATTTTGTTTTTTTTTGTTCTGCCTAAATGAGGTTTTCCTGAAGGTTTTTTTTTTTTTCTCCTTAGTTTGTTTTTATAAATTTATTTAATTTATTTTCTTAACAAATATTAAACAATTTCAGTAGAAAGATGCAATTAGGTATCAAATCTCTGTGTAAGACAATGTGCGGTAACTCAGACCATGTAAACTTGTAAAAAAAATCTGAATAAAAATCTATCTATCTATCTAGAGTCTAAACTATAATAATGTTGAGAAAATAGCCAATTTTATAGGTGCTTTAGAAAACATTTGGACATGTGAACACATCTGATTTCTTCCGGGAGGACATTAAATAAACGATTACATACAACTGAATAAGAATTTCTATATGCGGTGGTTCGATAGTTTGGCACTTGTTCGAGCGAGTTATTTCGTAGGTTATAGCTTGAGATTATACGAAAGTTTCTGTTACCAAACTTCATAAGGAATGCTTTTAGAACCTTAAAACAGAATAAGTGACGAACAGGAAGAATCCCTAATTGACAAAACAAAGGAAAACTAGGATGCCTACCAGGTTTACGACTAATCTTTCTGACGACAGTCTTTTGCAAGACAAGCAATGGCTGAATTTTGTTTTGGTACCCACTTCCCCAGCAATTTATACCGTATTGAAGCTTGGAAATAAAAAGTTCATAATAAATTGTAGTTAGGAGCTTGGTCGAACATATATTACGGAGGTAAGAGAAATGCCTTAGTGTGGAGATAAAGTACTTCTTCAATGCAGTAGCGTGGGATGAGAATTTCATATTAGAGTCAAGTAAGAGTCCTAGGTACATAAATTCTAGTCCTAGGTACATCACTACAATTTTCACTAGTACAAAATAATTGACCAAACACACTGGTTGCCCATCAACATTGATATAATTAAAATATACATCCGGTTTTCGAATAATGGACGGAGATAAATTAAAGAACGTTAATTTCGTCTTAGGACTTATTACAAGTTTGTGTTCAGTATGTACATCGCAATTTATGTCAACATAGAGATCTAAGGGACTGTTGACGCCATACGACAACCCAACATCGTCAGCAAAAGCTACAGGTACGCCTTTTAGATTGAGGTGGAAAAGAGAGTTAAAATAAATTAAGAACAGAATTGGACCCAGGACCGAACCTTGAGGTACCCCAAGCCTGATTGATTGCACATCACTTCTCGTCTCATTCAACTTTACCCTCTGTGTTCTATTATTCAGATATGAGTTAAACCATTTGAACATGAAACCACGCACACCTGCATTTTCCAGTTTATTCAACAGAATTTTATGGTCAATCATGTCGAAGGCTTTGGTAATATCAATGAATAATGCAGCTATACATTTTCTTTTGTCAAGGTTGCTTATTATCTGATAGCAAAACTCTAGAAGTACGTCCTCTGTTGATTTGACCTTTTGAAATCCAAATTGAGAAGGATGAAAGAACGTCGTCTTGTCTAGAAAGTTAACTAACCTAATTTTAATAAGTTTTTCAAAAATTTTACTTATGGTTGGCAGAAGAGAAATTGGCTTATAACTTCCTATTTCAGTTGGAGAGACCAAACAAAGGAATAACATCAGCACACTTAAGACCGTCAGGAAAAAAACACTACGATTGAATACATCAGCTAATACATCCACAATGAAACATGCAATGTTTTTAAGGACAACATTAGAAATACCATCGACACCACATGAATTTGAGTTATTCAAACTGCCAATCGTACTTAAAACCTTTAAAGGAGTTATTGGGTCGAGTGGAGTTTACATCATCGACAGTAGAACATTGAGAACATAGATTTTGCGTTAGTCCACTAAGTAATTTAAGTCCGATACTTGAAAAATGTCTATTAAAAGCGTCAGCGATTTCATTTTTATTCGTTATTTCCTTATCACTAGTTCGTAGGACAGTAGGTTTTTGAGTGGATGACTTTTTGTTGAGAATAGTGTTAAAAACTTTCCACTCTTTCTTAAGATTGTGCTCTAGCTGAATAAAATTGAGCACGGTAATAAGAGTCACGGTTGGGATTTCCTTTTTCCTGTGGAAGTTCTCATATGACGAGTTTGCTGGACAGAATTCTTCATCGTCATCCTGCACAACCTGTCGAGATGGGGAGGAACATCAAACTAGATACACCTCGTCTCTATGCAAGCTTCCTTATCCGGTCTTGAAATTGACGAATAGTTGGTGAGTGTCGATTGGGACTTCTTAGTCCTCTTCTAGGATCTGCCGCAATGATCTGGTCTATTGCCGACTTCCCTGACCTGAAGACACACTGTTTCACATTATTGATAAATGACTTCAGGGGAGCACACAAAGTGGAAGGAAAGATCCGTTCCTTTACGAGATGTTAAGAAGTAGTATCCCTCTTTTTGATAGAATCCATCTCACCGACAAGAGTAACAGTCCAAAGTTACGGCCACTTACACGAGTTCGAGACCAATCAATTTTTTGTTGAAGGCAGTTCATTAACAGCTACCAGTCATTCGATGCTCGTGTAATGGCGAGACATGCGGGGTCATCTTAATGGAATCCGCAATCAATTTATCGAGGTGTGATATTTTACAAGCAGCGCTTTATTGGTCATCTGCTCCGTAAGTGACTGTGCTCATACAATGTCTCAGCTACTGCATGTCAATTTTTAGCACTGAACAACGTGTGTACTGTTCCCATTCACGGGTTTGTGACACTCTGATCATGCGAAAGTCAAATACAGACAGCTACGCGGAACTTGATTCCCGCGCATAAGCAGATACGGTCAAGAGATCCCATGCTAGTGCGAATGATTTGGGTCATCACGTTTTCATGCGTGTGCCTCAAAAGGTTTTGGTTGTGAGACTTACAGCGAAAGCTTAAATTTTGGCATGATTACTTTTTGTGTTTTCTTTTATAAATGTCCCAAACAAAATGTCGCTTCACCGAAATGCCAAACTGATGTATTTTTTCAACATATCAAGTTGTGGTCCAAGGTTTTGTCACTTTATACCAGCCATGCACAACCGGCGGCCCTATTGAACATTTCCTGCGGCCCTAATTTGCTTACATCTTTAAATAAAAAAAAAATATATTGATGAATCTACCGATATAACTTCCATTGCTCAATTGTGTCTACATGCCCGTTGTATAAGATCAGATTATGAGATTTTTGAAGAACTTGTTGAACTCTATCCAATGAAAGATCAAACAAGAGGATCGCATTTATTGCAGGCAGTATTGTCTAGCATGCAGAAGCATAATTTGGATTTGTCAAAGCTTTCTGGTATAGTGACTGATTGATCCTAAAATCGGTATGACAACTCTTTTATCCGAACATATGAAGCAAAAAGGAATACATACGGATTTAATGAAGTATCACTACATTATGCACCAACAAAATTTAATTGGCAAAAATCTGGGTTTCGACCATGTTATGAAAAAAGTTGTAAAAGATTAACGTGGAATCACAGACAATTTAAGAAATGTCTTAATGAAATTGAATGCGAATATGGTGATGTTTTGTACTATAGTGAAGTTCGTTGGTTAAGTAGAGGCAAAGTTCTGCAACGTTTCCTTAACCTTATGGAAGGAATTAAAATGTTTTTAAATCAAAGTCAGCCAGTGGATTATTTGGAAGATTCAAAATGGATATGTGACCTCGCGTTTTTAACAGATATACGCGGCCATTTAAATGATCTGAATCTTAAACTTCAAGGAAAATCTCAATTAATCACGACATTACATGGCGACGTATCAGCTTTTCGAATCTAGTTATCATTGTTCCATTCCCAAATAACCAATAATAATACTTGTCACTTTTGCAGCTGCGATAAAATATTTAAAAAATACAAGATGAACAGTAATCAATATAGTATTTATATTCAACAGCTGCAGCAATCTTTCAATGAACGATATGAAGACTTTGACCGGTACAAAATATTGTTCAGCACATTTGCTAATCCTTTCGAAGCATCACATGAAAATGCTGAATCAAAACTCCAACTTGAGCTTATTGACATTCAATCTAACGAAGAATTGAAGTCCAAATTTAAGGAAGAAGACTTAATGAACTTCTACAGATGTCTTCCTAAAGAAAACTTTCCACATTTACGACAAAATGCAGCGCTTTGTGGAACTTTATTCGGAAGTACGTACATTTGTGTACAAACGTTTTCAATAATGAAGTTGAAGAAATCAATTCAAAGATCAAACCGACTTACAAATGAAAACCTAAACGCCGTTGTAAAAGTAGCTACTACAAAGATTACCCCGGATGTAAAAAAGTTAGCATCTAATATGCAACCACAAAAATCTCATTAAAATTAATTTCTTTTTGATTAATTTACTATAATATTTTGAATTAATTTGAATGTGAATTTTCTTATTTCTGTAATAAAGTATATATGCAATAGTAACTGTTTCTAGAGTTTAAGTTTTTGTGATTGCCCAATTATTAACTTTTTTATGCGGCCCACAGCGATGAAAAGGTTGTGCATGACTGCTCTAAGCAATAGTGCCAATATGAAGAGGATCCTTGAATTCCTTAAAATCGAATGACGCGCGATTTATGTTTGTGGGCAATTCCTCCCCTTCTGAGATGTGCGAGGCTGGTGTAAAACTTCGTTCGTATCTTAGTGTCGCAGCACAAGCTTTTGTTGCAGCCCCATATCGATTTGAATAATATGAATATAATATAATACAATATTGGTGTAGCGACAGTCCGAGGAGGACCTGGGCCTAGCTTCTCAGCAACCACTCGAGTTGTGCGTGCTATTGTTCTTTCACGAGTGGAAGGGACCTAAAGTTTACTGCCGATTCCGAACGGCAAAGTTGAGCATTGTCAGTGACTCGAAAGAGGTGGAGCCGTGAATTATCAAAGGTGGTGAATTCGGGTATCGGACCTGGCACCCTCTGCGTAGGAGTCGACGCACTAACTCACTACGCCACGGCGACTCACATAATATGAATATACGACTATGGACTAAGTTTACTTTAGTGGTGATACACTCCATGACATGTTAATAGCTCAAGTTCTTCCCACGACTAAAACCCACGGCGCCATGACAAACGACAGCGCGACTGAACAGATAAAGTTCATCGAGAAGAAGTTACGGGCATAATCGAATGATTTTAAGAATCGAGACTTTATCAATCGAGATATTTAAATAATCGAATGATCACTCGAGAGCGGCGCAATCGAATGATTATTCGAGTGGTAATCGATTAGTTTGCCAACTAAAAACACAAGACAACTCGATAAAAGTCTCAGTTGAGTGCGAGAACAAGTAACAAAACTTTCTATTCGAGAAAAACTAATCAGAAACATATAACAATAGTCCACTTCGCGGTTCATTATTTAAAAAAATAAAAATTCCCTTGAGTTAGTAGAGTTGGTAGTAGCTAGTAGTTACTAGTAGTAGTCAGTTAGTACTTAGTAGTCAATCGAATGATTGACTGAGTATCGAGATGTTCTCGGAATGTTGTTCTAATCGATTATCACTCGAATTATCATTCGAATGCTCCCATCACTAGTAGGTACTGCTTCTCTTCTGAAAAATACTTTGCATTTTGTAGTAGATCTCTTTTTGTTCTATAGAAGTGAGTATCTCCATACATTTACATAAAATGTATTCGGATGCCTGATCCTCTTTCGGGCATAGCCGGAGGTGGTAACTCAGGCCGCAGTGACCAACAAAAAATGCTGACGAATTATTATACTTTCCGCTGCGGCTGACAATTTCCAGGAATACAGCCTGATTAATCGCTAGTGAGCTCATCAGCAGATTCGTTGGCTGCAATCTCCTTATGTGCACTGACCCAACCGAGCTTGTTATGCATGGCAAGGGATTGTATTGCATCGCAACAACATTTGACAGTCTTGGAGTCCATATGGTTGGAAGATAATGCCTTAAGTGTTGCCTGACTGTCTGAAACGATTTCAATTCTAGCGCCCTTAATACCTTTGAGGAGATTGTGTCTGGCGAAGATCTGAATGGCGTGGATCTCTTGCTAACGACTTCGGCTTTAAACCGCAGTCATCAAACTCCTCTCGAATTAACCCTTAGTGTCAAAAGAAAACACCTGCTGAAGCGTTCACAATCGAATGGTCATTTGCCAGTTAGGTACCACAACACCCAACACCCAGAACAAAAAAGCCTTTTGGAGCGGTTTCGATGGCCACATTCGCCATAATAATAATATGGCTGGAGATATATCCCGGAGAGGGCCAGGGCCTAGATTCTACAGCAACACATTCGGGATAATCAACGGAAATGCATTTCTCTACAATTGTTTGGGGACAAGAAATTAAGCCCTGGAGTAGGGTCCTTGCCTAAGCCAATAGCTCCAGCTCGAGCAAGTGCATTCAAGTGATACATCAAATCGTTCAATCTGGATTGGAAAATTTGTTAAAAATCGTCTTCGGAGAGTATAGACTCTCTGGATCTACTACGTCACAATCAATTAAGTTCGCGAACTATAAACGAAACTTAACGAAATGCAACGACATGGAACTTAAGCCACTCAGTCAGTTGCTTGGATTTATTAAAAAGATTTGTTCAATGGTTCGGAAATTAAATTTGGATCTTAAAGAAACTGACAATCTCTGAACCTAAGCCGACAGCCTGTTTCAAATGAACGCAAATCCAATTAAGTGAACGAACACGACGATCTGACCAACTTAACGGGCATTTTTTGTTATTTTGGAAGTCGAACTGAACTGACTTCTCTGACTGACTTTAAGATACTTTGTTGAAAATTACAAGAAGCCACCTTCGACCGACGCTTTGCTGTGGACATGCTGATGAATGTCTTTTTGTCAAAAAAAAGATGTAAATTTCTTACAAAGAATGAGCAGAAGTCGAAAAGTGTGCTTAACGTGAATACCCGGCCAATTATTGGCAAACTTCACGGTGGGCCTACCCACAATAACGGAGTCAATTAAGCGTCCTGAGGAGGTATTTACCACCCCAGTAACAATTTAGTGACGCTTAAGGGCGACCATAAACCTTGCTGAGGGCGAGGCCTATCTAACACCTCTAGCATCCGCAGATCCTGGATGTTATAGGATCTTAGGATGCTATATGCGCCCACGATTTTGGGCAACCACAGCCACCATGATACTCCCACTAGGGGGCCTACCTCTTGATAGCACGGAAAAGAAATATCCTTTCCGGGGCCTGCTATCTCCCATGGTACCAGAATATAGCCTCTGGTCAGGCTTTCGCAACCGTGAGGTCACTTCTAGATAAGTGCCTTAACACTCAAGGCCTAGCAACCTTTTAGATGACGCACTTCGAATCAGTTAGTCGAGGCAGTGACCAATGATCGAAATGCATCATCTACACAAAAATACAACACAAGACAACACAATTTTGCCCGGAAATCCCAGCAAGGTCAGACCGAGGCACGCACTAACCAAATCGTTCCATACCACTACCGAAAAATCCCATTGCAGGAGAGTGCAAGTACGTAACACATGCACTCATCTCTTCCGAAAATCCCCAGAAAGCGAAGGCAAACTGGCATGCCTAAAAAACAAGGACAACAAAACTAGTACTACTCGAAGAACCGGTTAGTTCGCGCATAGAACCACTAAAGAAAGAGCAATAAGATTCCGAAGCTTCTTCTGGTTGGTTGGTTTAAATGGCCACCCGTTTTGGCTCAAACTGAGTACGAGCAGCGAAATTCTGCGCCGTTTTGATACAACACCTCGTAGACCTGGGTTGTTAGGATTAGCTAAACCCAACCTGTGGAGTGTAGGAGTTGGATTATGTTTGACACAGTTTGATTGGCGATCTTGGAGAGGTCACTAGGAACAGTTTGCATAACGCTATGTATCTTTGTTTGGCTAGTGCTGGACAGTCACAGAGGAACATAACGCGATGTACACTTGTTTGGTTAGTGCCGGACAGTCACAGAGAAAGTGAGGCAGTTTTTCCTCTGAGTGGGTGTCGAGCCAACTTCTACAGTGTGGGCTGAACGCTATTCCTAGTCTAGTGCCCCGTGCTTACGGCTATGACTCTAGCTATTTCCGAGCGACTTCTATTGAGGACGTCATCAGTCCTTCTTTTCATGTAGGAGGGCCCGGTTTACCTAGAGAATTTGTACTTGAATGACCTAGTACAGCTTCTAATAACTAAGGACAGTAGATGTTGGTAGACGATGTATTTAATGTAGTTCATTGGAGGGCCACCAAATCAGTGGAGGCGTTGCCGAGGAAGCTTAAAGGTCTGTATCTTGAACTTCGTGGGAAACAGCTTCAGTTTCATTTTGGTAGGATTTAGGTTCAAGCCACAGTCTGTAGCCCAAGAGTGAATTTTAGATAGAGCCCTCTGTGTGATTTCTATGATACTAAGATTATCACTTATTGATTCCCTTACTTTCAAGCTCAACGAAAATTTAATTTATTGTTTTCAGCTCTAAGAGTGGAGAGACAATCCCACCATGGGGTGTACACCGGTTAACTGGGTTGCGACTGGATGATTCTGGTTTCTAGCATGGCCACAATCCACTTGCGGATGGATCCCTATATTCCCAACGGAGCGAGAGAATTGTTGATGGAGGCACCTTCGATGTGTAGGAAGGTCGCAAGGGTGTATTGTATGCACGGTACGCACCACCTCACGCAGTGCCTTTTCTGGGATTTCTGCATTGAGGTAGGACTTCTTCAACGTTTTCAATTGTCCATCACTTTGTGGCATAAAGCAGGACTGCGTTGACCAACGTCTTGCACACAGTCAACTTTATCCTTCGAGGGAAGGCTTTAGTTCTCACTTGCCTCGTGAACTCACTCACTGAACCGAAAAGCCGATATCCTTGGCAACCTCGAAGATATGCCCATTTTGACGTCCTGTCAATGACGGTGTACGTCTTAAAAACAGAATAAGCTTCTTGTATTTCAATTAGTTCCTTTATTAAAAATGAACACAAAATTGCACAATGAAATATTTATTAAGCTCTGCACCTCTCCGTGGACTGTAAATTACTGACATAAATGAAATCTCTTTCGTCCTTTTACTTGCCCTCATTCCTGGCATGCCACTGGTATTCCACCGCTATCCAACGCACTATGGGATAGGCTGTGGTTTTTGCTCGTTTGCTCTGGTGATCGTGATTCCTATTTGTGGGTCGCGACCAAAGCTACTCTTACGCACTATGACTGGGGTGTGATCTTGTGTATGTGCTCTGATGATGAGTTCATCTTCTCGGTCGGAACCACCGCTACCCAGCGCGCTATAGAATGGGGTGCGATCTGCGTGCGTGCTCTGATGGTGAATTCACCCTCTCGGTCGCGACCACCGCTATGGGTCTATCCTTCCGAGGGTTGCTCTGCCGTAGTTATTATGCCCATCGTAGTCGTCTCGTCTGGCTCCTTCTGTTTGTTCGGTGTCGGCTACCGTTTGTTGGTGATATACTATGTTGCCATCTGGCTGCCAGCCAAATCTGCAAAATCCCCTCAATCTTCACGAGCCCACCGCTCAATCTGTTGTCAATTTGATGTTCACAAAAACGCATTCTGAGCTTTAACCCTCTTCATCACCAAATCGCCAACTCCACAATAAAAGCTTCCATCCACGAGAGATATTTCGGCTCTCTTAAAAGCCTTCCCATTTTAGTTTCTTACACACCTTATTTTAAATTAGAAACCCATCGTGACCTTTCACTTAACAACAATTTGGATGTCTTTATTAAAAAATTGGCACGTCCGAGCGGCGGACCAGGCTGCTGTGAAGCACTGATTAGCACCTTTCCGAGTGTTCACAATTTATTCTAAAAATGGAACTTGTGTCTCGCTGGATGCCCACCTAATGTATGCATGATTTTTATGAGTAAACTAAGCAAAAACTAGCAAAATGATAGACTTTTGATGCGCAGTACAGGCTTGTGACTGTTCTCCTACCATCGACTTGTGATATCACACAGATCTGGTTGAGGCGCGTCGTCGTGGCAGCAGCACAAACAGCGATAAGCAGACAATCAAGGGTATGTCAAAATTGTAAAGACATTCCGCTTATCAACTCAAATTCAACTTAACGGCTTAATTGGGGGGCTTAGTCAAGAGACACTGTCGCGTGTTTGTGATTAAAGCCAACGACAGGCCCATCAGATCCGCGTCCATGAGTGAGTCAGGACTTCGAAATCGAGTTGAAACTTCGTCTTCAATCGGTGTCAGCGGTGTCCGGTAAGCTGACAGATGACCTGTCATCATAGACGGCCACAGAGCGCGGCAACACAATGAGTGGCCCACTTCGGTTTCGGTTGCATTGTCAAGTGACTGTTTGACAAGCAAACAGGCGGCAAGCAGAAGCCATTTGCGGCGAGTTCTCGTTCAACAAATTAACACGTGATTTTAATGCAATCACTCTCGACTTGTTTGCCTTCATTGTTGATGGATGTTATTTTTAGACCCGCTATCTATAAATTGACTGGTTTTGTTGACACATTGACGCTTGTCCCCGAAGTGCGATGGGGTTTTTCCGCTTGAATGGATCATCCGTTGGATTAAAATCGAACGCTTTTAGCGATGCCTTGAGAGGTAAACGTAATTCGGACGGCTGGATGGGTTCAATCAACTTTTGGACTCGTTACACAGCGATGAACTCTCGGCTTTTGGGCGACAAATGCGATCTTGTCAATTAATCAAGATTTAAGGCGAATGAGCTGTTCGGATCGGTTGGATGGTGGAACAGATTTTAGAAGGCTTCCACTAGGATTTGAATTGACTTCCACTTTGTGCCTGTCTTTGGGCTTCGTTGAGTGTAAGATTGACATTTTGTATAGGCTTCAGGTTTCCTTATAAATGCTTATTTTATGCCGTCTTTTGAGATATTTAAATCAAATATAAATTATGTTCCACTCGTGTTGATAGAAGTCAAACATCTCCATGGTTACACCACAGAATCCTACTCGGAGTCAGGAAGACAGGCTTTCTATTCCGACGATTGTGAAGATTTCGGTGCACGGATATGCATAGTGGAGAAACCACGTTACCCTGCTGATACGGCAAAATTTTACCATGCCCGGTCATCTACGTTCCTTTGGAAACAAGTGCGAAATATCGGACTAACCAAAATTGAACAAATGACCTAACGATGATGGCATAGATTGGGAGGACTTAAATATTCGTTTAGCCTCTGCCTCGCCCGTAGTCCAAACCATCGTGTCCTTACCAATGACAGACAACATGAGAGAAGATGGGTTTGAAGTAGGAACTGTGGATCAGTCGGATGTGCAATATTCTCCGAAAAGACAGAGTCTGTTGGACTGGACGATATTCACTCCCACTTCATAAACGATTTATTACTTCCAATCATCCTTCCCTACAACACCCACATTTTTAATACTTATGGACATATCCCGAACTTTGGGAAAAAAGCTAAGACCAAAGCAAACCCGCCCAAATTTCTGTCAATTGCTTTTCATCCGTTTTGGACGAAAGTGTTCGAATCGATCGAGGGACGAGTAATTAATCTGAAAGACGGAGAGAATGCGATGACGCACTGCGTTGGAATAATTACAGTGGACTCCCCACAAGTCGAATTGTCACGGGATACCATAATTTGTTCGAGTTAGAGAGAGTTTGACTTAGGGAGAGTCGACTGTACTCAATTTATCAGCTGTTCTCTCTGTCATCAACCAGATGAAAAATATTGCCGCCTGTCTGAAATGACTCTTGCCGTTAAATTATTTTTAATCAGCTGTTACCATTTCTCAGATGACAGTTGACACAAAATACTCTCAATTTGGAATTAAACTCTCAATTTGGGAGAAAATCTCTCTCACAGCGCACCCTTCTGTCAAAAAATATCCAAGATGTTGAATAATGACGTGAAATGGACTACGTTTTACGTTTCATTACGATCCACTCATCTCTCCCATTTTTCATTTACGCTGGACGTCATTGACGATGATAGAACAAGCTAGCCTTACTCGACTTTTCGAAAGCATTCGGCATTGTTAACCCATTCATTACTTTGACACAAACTGTTCATCCAATTTAAAATCTATAATCCCATTAACAAGTTAATCTTCTCTTAACCCTGGGTCGCCGTGGCGTAGTGGGTTAGTGCGTCGACTCCTACGCAGAGGGTGCCAGGTTCGATACCCGAGATTTACCACCTTTCATATTTCACGGCTCCACCTCTTTCGAGTCACTGACAATGCTCAAAGAGTATTCCTGTCTAGAAAAAGCTTTTCATCTTCGCCGTTCGGAGTCGGCATTAAATTGTAGGTCCCTTCCACTTGTGAAAGAACAATAGCACGCACAACACGAGTGGTTGCTGAGAAGCTAGGCCCTGGCCCTCTACGGGCTGTAGCGCCACCCATATTATTATTATTATTATTATAACCCTGTTCAAGCTGTGTTATATAACTCAAAACGGTCGTCTCTTCTCAATGTTCACATTGGGGTACCTCAAGATTCTATTATTTCTCCGTTATTGTTCTCGATGTTGATTAATGACCCCTCTAAAGTGTTGTTTTATTACAAATACCATATTAATGCAAATGATGTTCAAATCTACCTAAATTTTCCAATTGGTATGGTTGAGGATTCAGTTGCTAAATTAATCGAGGATTCGAGCTCAATTACAAAGTGGGTTGAATACCTGAAAGGTCTCAAGCTTAATCCTGATAAAACCAAAGCTATTCCTTTTTGAAGACAGCATCCCTCCCTTTTAAGTCTTACCTCCATACAACTCAACTCTGTTGTAGTCGAATATGTAACCATTGTTAAAAATCTTGCTATAATGTCTAACAGTGAGCTTACATGGACTCACCGTATAGACAGTTTAGTGTCGATACAAGAACATGCCAGGGACTTCTGTCCTCAAGACTGTAACTCCGAGTGAGAATAGCTGTGTTGATAGGAGTCTTGTTCAATCTCTTACGACTTAATGGAGCCTGAACTGAGAGCTGAACTGATACAATAGGTGCCACTGGTTGTTGAATTCTAATAATCTGCCGAATTCGTCGGTGCTGTGGATCATCGTTTTGATCCCAGTCTCCGTTGAGATGCCAGCTTGTCAACAACTGCCAACCTCGACAGCGAATGGTCCCAATACTTTAACATTAGTTTCTTGGGAACATGGTAAGTGAGCAGATAAAGTGGAGAAAAAGAAGAGGACAAATAACACATCCTTGCGGCAAACCAGCTTAAATGGATTTGAATGCAGAGTACCTATTCGCTTCCATCATATCTGAACAGTTCACCATGTGGGGTACAGAGTATACGACAGAGAAGGTCTTATAGGCGACGCGACGTTCATAATTGGCCAACGAACCTCCTCTCTTGTGGATCGCAGACTGGAACTGGAATTCCCTTCATCTGTTACGTAAAACTAATTGAAAGCTTAAACCGTTGAGTGTTACAATCGTTTTGGATGATTATCAGGAGAATAGCCATACCTAGGGCTTCTGTACATTTAACGTAATTTAATGCATTCCATCAAACTTGTTTACAAGAATTTATGGGAAAACCTAGAGAAACCCGACACCCCATTGCACAATGATCCACAATCTCTCTCCCCCTCTCTCGGGAAAGTGATTAGCGAATATTTCAGCACATTCAACTGTGACTTCTCGCGCACTTTGAATAGTAAACAGTTTCGAGTGTCAGTGATTGCTTAAATGTATGCACACGGGTTGTTGTCTTTTTAGACGACGAACTCATTACGAAAGAAGTGAGATGCTGTCGCGGAAAGACTAATTCAAGGGGGAGAAAGTTGATGTACATACGAACGTCGTAATGGATGCATCACGAAGCGAGGCTCAACACAGCTCGATCAATTAATGACTGGATGCGAATGTGAAATATTCTCATAAATAAACAAAACTCAACAAATGGCTGTTGTTTGTTCAAATGAGAGGTGATGACTCGTGTTTAATGCAGCTGACTTGCTTTTGAATGGGATTCTCAGAATTCTGAGCTACTGTCGGTATTTTACACTTGTGATTGCTAGAGAAAGCCTGCAAAATGATGGTGTTTTTGTGATCGAATTGATATGCAAATAGGTGGTGAGTTGGGGAAGGAAAAAAAAATCGGAATTTCCGAAATGAAATCCTATTTGCTTAACAATTAGTCGTATCTTTCGAAGTTTGAGAAGAGTCAATGGGCTGGGTAAAGCATGGTAAAAAACTAACCAATCGAAAGTAGCCAGAAGCATCGTCAAGCTTCCATAATCGCTTCTGGAATCTTGCGCAACACCAACTGTCACTTATATACTTGGAGAGTAATCTCCTTTAGGTAGGAACACTTCAACGAAACTTAACGAAACTCATCGAAACTTAACGAAACTGAAAGAAGTGGTTGTTCACAAGTGAAGATCACACAGAATCATTTCTGTGCAATCATTGTCATTGAATTGTCTCTTAAATTGCCTTAAATCCATTATGGTTTGGACTTTACGTTGAAATTTTGCGTTGTCAAATTCATAAGTTTTCATAATTAGATACTTCTGGGAACTAATCCTAATTTATAGTATCACTTACGTTCCCCAGAGCGATTGGTTTTATTTCACGTTACGTGAGGAAAATTTAACGAAACTTAACGAAACTCATCGAAACTTAACGAAACACATCGAAACTTAACAACACTCAACTAAACCGAGAGAAGTGGTTTTCGGGATGATTTGTGAGCCTTCGCTCCATTATGGCTTGGCCTTTATGTTGAAGGTTCGGCACATAAGCTGTCACTTTTACGACTCTTGGGTCACTGAAAATAATTAGGCTCAGGATAGTCGTCAAGAAAAGTTTGTCAGTGAAATCGAGGCATCATGAAAGCGTTGGGCCCTTCCTCTCGTAGGGGAATATATCATGGATGGTTGATGTGGAGGCTAAAATCGAGAAGCCAAGAAAGAGGTCAATAACATCGCCTTACTGAGTGCGAGCTCTTCATGCATCATCATTGTTCACCTTGGTCAGTAGGAGTCTCTCTACGTCTCTCAATAAGAACTGCTCATTTGTGGTTGCAAAATAACCAGCAGATACCATCCACAAATTCCCACGCTTTGAAATTGAAACTGAAGTCTGGCAAAACTTGAAAAGCCCCAAGAAACTGTGTGAAAAGCATCACGCAGAGACAAAATTGCATTTCATAAACTGCCTTCGTGTCGAAATCGACACTTGAAAAGAAAGTTCGTGCAATCGCTGACATCCTCGGCTCATCCACTTCACTGCAAAGCAACACAGCCATTCTGGTAGCAGTAACAACCACACAACCAATGATTTATGTTCAATGTTTACCTAGACTGGCGTAATTAGCAGAGTTAATTACCAACATGCTCTCCCCATCCACCAGTCCAAATGCAGCCAACGTCAGTCGTATGCAATCGAAGAGACGATAATTTATGCGCAAAACCTCGTAAACATTGTCACTTATTAGCTTTTGTAATAGATATGACGGACGATGCAGCGCATTTGCCGGCAGATGCGCCGCGAGGCTAAATAGAGGCGGAATCTTTTAGTTTTCAGTTCACAGAGATAACACATATACACAGGTGGTGGGTGCGGTTCAGGAACATGCGGGCCGCCGTTCAACATCTAATTACTGTGCGGGGTGAAGGGGGAGAAGACACGTTTTATTTTTCAAAGTCGATTAGGTGAGGAGAACACGCTTTTGTCGTCTCACGTGGCATAGGCGTATTTTTCTGAGGTGCTTGGAAAGGTTAGTTACAAATTTAAGGTATTCCATGCATGCTCGAGAATTGAAGGCATCTCACTTCACGATTTGAAAGGATGACTAGGTCGAAGCAGAGCGAGGAAGGGAGGAAAACCATTCGATTTAGATTAGCAACTCATCAAATTTTTTAGAAAGTCTGTACATTGATCAGGCGGTGGCAAGAAACATTTTAACAATGTTGCAAATTTTGTAACCCGTTCTCGACAAGATCTGGACTTGAAAAACTGGTTCAAGTCATTCACCAATGATAGCTCAGGGTAGTCTTAGGTTAGGTTAGGTTAGGTAGAAGGGCTGCTAGTGCATTCACCAGCACACTTAGACCATGTTGGTCCATTGTGATACCCATGGTCAGACTTCTACCACTGATCGACCACTCCAGTGACAGAGACGTTAATTTGATCACAACGGGAAATGGTGACTGGACCAGATTTGAAAAAAAAGCGTTTTAACTTTACTTTCACTAGGATTCGAACCACGAACCCCGCTAACCAGGGGCAGGCACTCAATCAACTGCGCCATCCAGTCGTTAGGGTAGTCTGACTTCAGTCGAGATTTGGTTGTGATTCCCAGTAAAGGGAATGCTTGATGGCAAGGTGGATTTCATTAGCAATTTAAATTTCAATTTTTATGACAATTAAGGACAGATTTAATCGTCTCTTCAGTTAAAAATCAAACTTTGCCATCTGCAGTGATATCCAAAGATGAAGAAGCAGCAGTAAATCCCACAGCTTGATCCTAAACCTCAATCGAGGAAACCGCCGTGATGATCTCGGAATAGTCAAGAAACAAATTCATAAAACTCGAAGGACATTAACATCGTGCCTGGTCCTCGTTAAGTCCGAGAAGGTAAGAAGATGCGGCAAAGTTGACCGCCTTGTGACCAAGGAGCGCCTTGTGACCAAGGAGCGCCTTGTGACCAAGGAGCATCTTGTGACCAAGGAGCGTCTTGTGACCAAGGAGCGTCTTGTGACCAAGGAGCGTCTTGTGACCAAGGAGCGTCTTGAGACCAAGGAGCGTCTTGTGACCAAGGAGCATCTTGACCAAGACCAAGGAGCGTCTTGAGACTAAGGAGCGTCTTGTGACCAAGGAGCATCTTGTGACCAAAGAGCGTCTTGTGACCAAGGAGCGTCTTGTGACCAAGGAGCGTCTTGTGACCAAGGAGCGTCTTGTGACCAAGGAGCGTCTTGTGACCAAGGAGCGTCTTGTGACCAAGGAGCGTCTTGAGACCAAGGAGCGTCTTGTGACCAAGGAGCGCCTTGTGACCAAGGAGCGTCTTGTGACCAAGGAGCATTTTGAGACCAAGGAGCATTTTGAGACCAAGGAGCGTCTTGTGACCAAGGAGCGAAACAGCACTATACCCTTGACGAACTTAACTAGGACTTAATTAGGAACTTAATTAGGAGAACACTCGGGTTCAGTTAGAAACCACAGCATTTGTCGCAGTCCTAGAATGTTGAACATCATTTTATTAGAGTTCAACCTATATGTCACTATGATGTGTTACGTGTTGTATATTGTTGTAAAGAACTAAACCCGCAAAATCTAAAATAAAATCAATATCAGCTGTGTATTTTTGCATACGTATATAAGCCTAAAATTGTGTAAAATACATTAACAACAAATCCTATATCCGCTTAAGTTACTCAACATATTTATTGCCGGTTAAGAAATAAGCGCGGATAAATACAATGCTTCCAATCATTACTGTCTGTGTGTTCATTCATGAGTTTATTTATTCATTGCTTAGGTTGCTGTATGTGGCTTACATTTGTAGGTGTGGTTGATGTATTTGATCATTTTTAATTGTTTTGGCATCCATAAGTATGCAATTTTTGGTTTACCCAGAGTGTCTCGGCCAAACATTCCGTTAAGGTTTCGTAAACGATTCTTTTCATTTGATGAACATTTTTATTTATTTTATAATTATTAAGTGTTTTTGCTTTTAAAGTGATTGTCAAGCTACACAGTCTCAATACGAAGATTGTGACCATCAAAGATCAACCATCATCTTCCACGACTACACCCCTGACTGCTTAGCAAATGTCATAAATGTCGTTGATCGCTTTTTTGTGCACTTATAAGATAAGTGTATATACGCTTGCAAAAAAAACACAGCTATCAGCTCTGGAAATGGGTTTATGAAGTAAACAATTCCGGCAAGACCGGCAGCGGTGCTTTAAGGAAATCCCTACCAACAGCTCAAGACTACAGGTGACGCCTAGCTTTATATTTAGCTTTGTTCGTCGGGGGTGATGTTGAGGCCAAACTTTCGCAAACGATAATGGACCATCTGCTGGGCCATGGTATAGCAGGATACCACATTTTTTAAATCATCTAGGTAGTCAGAGGCTGTATGATGATCGAGTATTTGCAAATTGTATAATTGACACTTGAAAATGTTGGATGTGTGACCTTGGCTTTAAAAAAACGCATGCGAAAGACCTCATTGACTCGCTTCGCGTCTTCTTCAATTGCCGCAAATGCTTCCACTACGGCACGTGGGAAACGCGCAACGATGTCGATGTCGTCTGCATATCCCAACAGTTGGACTGACTTGTAGAAGATAGTGCTAGTTCCGTGTTTACAGCTGCCCGCCACACTATCTATCAGCATCAGTTTATTCGCGATCAATTTGGCAAAGTAAACAACCGAGAACTGTCAAATCAGCCGTCACATGAAATAATGTTACCAATTTAATGATTTCCACCTCCGAAAAAACACCCTTTAGTAAACTTGCAACATCTCATCTGCTCCTACCCAGCTTCCATCTCTTGCAGATACACATTCCTGGGTGCTCACTTTTAACGACATAAGTGATTTAAGCGGAACACCGAATTCGAAAACCAGCACCACTGCATGTTTGGCTCGGAATGTGTCCCCCCCAGTGCTGGATACATCGTTCCGAATTGACCGGACCAACCAGGTCTAACAGCATTCCATCGGCCACCTTAACCTGTCCACTAAACCACACTGTTTCTCCCAATTTCCAACAAGACTGCTTCAGTCTGAGGACAAAGATGGTTTGCTGTGCACTTCTTTGATCAAGTCGATTCAAAAACATACGCCATTGCGTCAATGCGTCGTTGAAGGTGATCATAAAACGTTTCAAACAGTCTCAGGAACTCGAGGGTTGCAGGATGTCGGTCGAGTTCAAACGAGTACTGCGAACTGCAAATACGAAGGATTTGCACACACAATCCCTCCAGAACATCCGATGAACCCGATAAAAAACTAAGCATTTACAGTCTGCCCTTGTGGTCCTCGTCCTTTTCTGTTTGATGATGTCCCTGGAATAGAATAAGTGTACTGCATTCAAACCCTCTTCTTTTTTCGGCTACTGACTATGCATTCACTGATTAACCCATGTGGTTTTAAATTTGGACCGCAATCATTTCACCCGCCTCGATGGTGCAATTTCCATCAGTTTCGGCCAAATCCCCCGAGATTTAATGCCTCTTTTGTGTATTGTAAGTCATTAGGTAATATGTGCACACTTTTATTCGGCTCGTTTCAGCCGTTGGTTTTATTGGCTTTTGTGTGTCGAAACGAAACGATTAAAAGCGAATTAATTCCTCCGCGTTCCTGTTAAACTCATCTCGTTCGCATTCAAAGTCCGAGCACTGATTGATCTACACGTGCTCTCTCACTTCGAGTGTTTCGAGGAAATGGACCATCTACACGAAAACGCAATTCAGTCCTGTCATGACGGAATTTGGAGAGATTTGGAATTCAAATGAAGGATAAGAGACACATAAACAGCCAGCACCATGACGCACGCAGTGCTCGTAGATGATGCTGACGATGATTAGATGCAATAAATAAACATTTTGACATTTTATCGTCGCCTTTGCTGATTCGACTTGGCTCTAGACCACGTGAGAGTGTGCCCAAGCCTCATTGTCTGACGCCAACACAATGGCTGGCTGACTTCTTACAATCCATTGCCAGTAGCAGCAGTCAGTCTGCTACCAAAATACCCCCACAATCTCAGTGGATTACTCGCGATTGTCTACCAAACACTGTCCTCGTTCTGTGCTCGTTCAGTGCTCGTTCATTATCTCCGGCATTCAATTGTAACGCTGATGGCGAGCGATACAACGTGAAGATATTAATTTGGCAAGAACAAGTTTTCTTCTGTTGTCGTTTTTTTTGTTTGCTTTGTTGGAGACCGTAGACTTTGGACTTTGCATCGAGCCCCTCTTTTGTGGAAAACAAACTGTCTTCATATCAATCCGTTGATCGGTTAGATTTGAAGTATGTTCCCCACGAAGGAGGTGTGTACACTCACAAAACCAGTGCCAGATGAACCTTTGATACTAGACGGGAGTAGATTGGTTTTTTTTTTCTTTTTACTAAACAACTTACGTCAATCGAGAGACACCGTGACGGCGCGGAATCCGCTGAATTTTACGAACAGGTGGACGGAGCAAACATTGTGCGTGAGAAAGCAGAATTCTCCTGACGTAGATACGCGAAGGCAATAATTATGAGATTAATTAACTAATGGCACACAATTTATTTGGGACACGAGAGTCGTTAATTGGGTGCTAATGCGATTGATTGTTTATTTTGGCAAGATTTGCGGGAGGAGTGTGGGCTTCCACACCTCCAACCGGTCTTAGGGGAGGTTTAAGAGTCAAGCTGAGGGTTGCATGAAGTGAAATCCGCAGGCAATCCTTGAAGAAAACCAATTCACACTGCAATGCTGAGTGGACCAAAACAGGCCAATTACCGGAATGATGGTCAGATTTTAATGGCAACTGCTCAGCAAACTGGTCTCGTGACTGAGCAGATGGACATGACCTAGTGCCTTGTGGTCGTGGATGTCATTCGAGCCTCCATTAAGACATTTTCGCTTCCGAAGACCTTGTCATTTTTCCATGGCTCGAATTTTAGCATTCATCGCGTCGTTTATAGACAAGCGGCAGGCATCTCCTCGTCGAGCTCTCTGACTGAACTTCGTCTTCTTCTTTATTTGACGCTACAGTCCGGAGTGGACCTGTCCCTCAACCAACAAGCCTCTCCAACTAGCACGATCTCTGGCTAGCTTTCTCCTTTGTCGCACGCCAAGTTAGTTGAGGTGCTTCTCCACCTGGGTGCGCCACCTTAAGGGCGGGCGTCCTCTGTGTCGTGTTTGCCCACGGGTTCAGAGTCGAAGACTCTTCGGGCCAGAGCTGAGTTGTCCACTCTACTTGGCCTAGCCATCTTAGGCGTTGGATCCGAAAACGCCTGACTAGACTCATGTCGCTGTACAGCCCATACCTATCTCTGACTGAACCTCTCGTTTACCCTCTGACTGAACCTCTCCTCAAAAATCCATATTACTCTATTCTTAATCCTGAGCCTGTGGGTCAAAGCAGCTGAGGACGCCAGCGTTTATAACGGCGCACCTTGGTGGAGAAGGACCGTAAAAAAAACTGGATGTTCGACTCTGGGGACAGCTAGTCGCGCTAGTTGGAAATGCTTGTTGGCCGTACAAGCCATGGTCCACTCGGGACAGTAGCGCCAAATGAAAAACGTCCTAGCAACCATTCGCAAGAAGTCAAGTAACGATGTGGGCTTTTTTCTAATCTGGGTTTTTTTTTAGAAGATCTAGGAATTGTTCGCGAGTCTAAATGTGAAGGAAGTTTGGCGAAGTTCATCTGGCCTCTCATCAAGCACTCGGATAAGCTCAAAGCCGAGATAAACGAGTCCAGCTCCGAAGTAAATTGTGTGAACCACATGAGTACTGAGATCAAACGCGGTGTTTCTGCATCTTTGTCCAACCTTTTTAAGGGCTCTTGAAGGACCATACTGATCTTATCCAAGACAAGAGCCGATGAAGAAGTCTGTTCGAGAGAGAGAAAAGGTATGAGTTCAATCTTTGATCCTATTTGCGTTCATTGCATTAGGAGAAGACAATTAAACCACTAGCTCTATAGCGATTACGACATAGCCTAGTCAGGCCTAACGAGCTCCGGCCCGAAGAGTCTTTGACTCCGAAGCTGTGGGACAACGCAAAAGAGGACGCCAGTGTTTAAGCGCATCCAGGTGGAGAAGGACTTCAACCAACTGCGTGTACAAAGCTAGAGACAGCTAGCACAATAGTTGAAGAGGATTGTAGGTTGATACCCAGGTCCATCCAGGACTGTAGCAGCAACTGAAGAAGAAGAAAGAACTCTGAAATGGACTATAATTTGTAGTCCTAACGCTTAAGGACTGGCCATTCATACGCGGAACTGAAGTTACTTTTTAGAGTTCCTTGTGTCATTTTAGACTTGTAAGCCGGACCAGTCTTGTTCAAAGGTCCACGGTTAATCTTCGAATTGAGTAAACAAACAAATAATACATCCATTCGGTTAAGTGTCGCTGAAGTTTCAACACCTTTTTCGAGTTTAGAGCTAAGAGACTGGTTGGTGTTCACATTGACCTCGAACTCTCGGAACGACATTGAACGCATGTCGTCATGACCGAGCCATTTGTTGAACCACTCTTCAATGGGAAATATTTTCTGTTAAAGGGAAAGGTTTTTTCTGTGACCATTTCCGTGCATCATTCCATGCTTGTCCCCTTCTATGTTTCCAGACAAACATTTTAACGAGAAAACTTTCACTTCCTTGCATTTTATCCAGGGTCTACGCCCACTGGGAGATACGAGAGTTCCGAGGTTTAGTTTTCTTACAACCACGACGTCCTGATCGTTTCATCAGAGGTTAATATATTGACATGGGCTAGCTTCCCAGCAACCACTCGTGTTCTGGTTCTTTCACGAGTGGATGGGACCTACAGTTTTATTCCGACTCCGAACGGCGAAGTTGAGAAGGTTTTTCTAGACAGGAATACTCCTTGAGCATTGTCAGTGACTCGAAAGAGGCGGGGCAGTGAATTATCAAAAGTGGTAAATTCGGGTATCGAACCTGGCACTCTCTGGGTAGGAGACGACGCACTTACCCACTACGCCATAGCGACCCATACATCAGAGGTTCGGTTTGCTTATTTTCCCCGGACTAGATGAGTCGGATTTGAAGAAACTTATAGTCGAAGCCTCGCATAAAGGACCCAAGTCGTTTGTTTAAGTCAGCTGCGATCTATAATTAGTAAATTTGGTTGAAACGATGGTGATCAATGGGACAACTGATCTTTCCTTTACGAGCAATACCCACGTTACTCACCCACGATTACATCTACTACCATACATTTTCAACTTTACCGAGAGATCGACTAACTTTGATTCCACGTAAGGAAGCAAAATTGAACGAAACTCTGTGTATTTGCTCGATGGCCTAAGTTGACTAAATTCATTGCCAAAATTCGAGCGATTAATGTTGCTCCCATTTTAAAAAGCATTCAAGACTTACGAAGGTTAGGTTAGGTAGGGGGGCTGCTAGTGCATTCACCAGCACACTTAGACCACATTGGTCCATTGTGATACCCCTAGTCAGACTTCTACCACTGATTGACTCCAGTGACAGTGCCGTTAATTTGATCCCAACGGTAACCGACCCTTAGAGGCGTAACTCTGACACTCACCCCCAAACCGATGCAAGTGCGAGTTGTTGTACTCTCGCGACTCTCAATTGGTTGATCTATTGGTGCTCTCTCACCACAATACCGGTCCCCCATATCATCTCGCTGAGAAGATATTGGGAAGATCGATCTACGCATCGGTGTCAGTGGTATTATTTTCTCCTAAGAAGCCAGATCAATAAAAGATTATAAGCTAAGATAATAAAAACTGTTTTTCTTTTAAACACAAAGAAGGACTTAATTTTATTAACTTTGCTGGGATTCGAACCGCGGATCCCGCCAACCAGAGCAGGCACTCAACCAACTCCAT
The DNA here is from genome assembly GCA_964034865.1 of Eristalis intricaria. Lineage (NCBI taxonomy): Eukaryota > Metazoa > Arthropoda > Insecta > Diptera > Syrphidae > Eristalis > Eristalis intricaria. The sequence goes on along the minus strand of OZ035873.1, from coordinate 107,740,028 downwards.
CCATCGCCATCCAGTCGTCTTAAGACTTACGAAACTTAGTAATTATTATGGTATCATAATAATTCATTTCTGTGTATTTGCTCAATTGGATCAGCTGAATTAAGTCTCCATGCCTCCATTATAGTTTGGCAATAGGTAGCGTCTCTCGTAGACAGAACCAAATACCCGGAGGTTATACAGTCATCAGTTACACCAGTATTGCCGGAAGTCACCATCATTTTGGTCGTCGCCCGGCTGCCTTGCCACGACTGGAATGGTCAAAAATGTGACAAATTGAAGTAGCAACGAAAAGAAAATATGCTCCAATCTTAGACAAATTTTAAACAAATTATCCACATTTTCTTCAGGAATGGGGCTGCTTTCTCAGACTGTGATGGTTGATACGTTAATGAACAAAATATCGGAAAGTCAAGTCTCATCTCTAAAATATAGTAAGAAATTTAAGGCTTTGCTTACCAGAATAAAAGTGGTCGAAATTAGGTCAGATACGCTTATTCGTTTCAACAATTATTTGTTGCGATTTTGATGAAAATGCTGTTGAACCTCTATCGTAAAAGCTCTCGTCTCTAAAACAAGACCCTCTTAAGGCTAATATTTCATCAGCAAAATCGTTCATGGATCCAGACTATAAGCTTGATGCATAAGGATTTTCCAACCAAGCACGCGGAGCTATGGAAAGCTGGACAGCTGGCCCCTTCTGAGCAATTGCTTGCTTCAGACGGTCCAATTGTTGACAGTTCCGACTTAAGAGTTTGGCCGTAAGAGATCAGCTCATAGCAGATTATTGCCTGCCTCTTCCACCACCATACAGCGAGGCCTTCCCGGTTGTCAATCCTGGCTTGGCCACCGTTTGCATCGACTCACCGCGGTTCGACCGCGACCACGACAGTTTCTGCTTGACGCTGTCGTAAGTGATCCACTTACCGTCATCAGTCACCATCCGCTCTAAAAATGGGGCAATGTTGTTGCAATTCAGCGTTGAATCGCAGGTGGAAATTCTGTCTATGAGGTTCATTGGCGTTAACTCATGTGGTACCCATACATCGAGTTTATAACGTCAGACACGATGGTTTCCATGCTTTAATCGACGATGGATGAAGATCGTGCGTTTGACACTGTTGGATGTCGTGATGTGAGGATCATCGACAAACTCTTGAGTCTTTGATAGTCTTTGATATATTCGTCAAGTTGTGGCCGAGTTATTGCCAAATACGTGTCGGAAGACATCGAAAATCACCTTCTCTCCATTGAGTCCTGCAGGAACGTGCAAGTGATTGACTGAAATCTAAAATATATATTTAAATTTACTTTAAAACCACGAATGGGATGATTTCTATTTGAGCGTTGAACTAGTCTCGGAGGTGGTTGACCAAGTGTTCCACATTCCACTCTAAGGACTTATAATCCACATCAGCCCGAGTAAGACAGGGCAGGCCCGGAAAGCCACGTCCCACTTAGGTCCTGCTGTGGTTGACCATGGATCCACCAGATTGACCTTGTTTTTCTGATCGCAGTGAGTCAGAACTACAATCAAACGAATTCAACACAACAAGTGTGTTAAAAAAATAAAAACAAAAAACAAAACGCAAATAGTTTTTGATCTGATTCGCTGTGCTTCGCGTCATTATCGGAAGATCGGAAGCAATCGAGCATGCAATTAATTCAAGCACCGTTTACCACATCAACACTCAGGAAAGCAATTGAATTGGTCATAATGGCCGATGTTAGATACTTCATATGTAAGATATCACACAGCGGCAGCCAGAGGGGGGGAAAAATGCGAAGTAGCCAGAGCGAAGACCGCGTCGTTCAACTACGCAGTCTGGGCATGGGCCCACTTTCGAATGCACACGACGACGGTTTTTCAGCCATTAAGCGGTTATTGATTTGCGTCGAAAGTGAACCTTGAAAGGGGATCGCAAATCAATTGACTGCCCGTTCAATTGGAGCCTTCGATGAATGAATGCGAATCTCTGACGGGACGGGCCTTACTACAAAATGAAACATCAAATAAAACAAATAAATTGCTTAGAGATTTATGTTCGTTCTAAATTTGGTTCGAAGGTGTAATTCACCGAACAGCCGCTGGAAGGTTGTGGCAGGGGCTTACGTGACCGTTTGCATGCGAGCACCACCGTGAGGTGGGTTATTTTATCCTGCCGCACCCGTCGTCGGCGACCGTATTAATTAGGGAAAATGCGAGTTGATTTTATTTTTCATTTTGCCTTTTTTCGCTCCTTTTTGTTGTTGTAGCATTGATTCGCGCTTTCAGCTGGCGCATGGGAGTTGGGTGCTTTGGATATTTCGTCCAACTCCTGGCAGTGACGTGTAGATGATTTTGGATTTTCCGCCTTTTTGCTTTTGCGAGGGAGTGGCTGCGAGGAGTGGTATGATAACGAATTTCCCTCCGTTGACTTTCATGGTTTTTCCAATAAGGGAGAGTTTTTCCCACGATGGATTTATCGATAATGATTGGATTGGATTTAATTTCCTTTAGCTTGGCAGTAAGGCGTGTTCCAGGTCAATCACATTCACGAGAAAGCGGGAAGGAGCCTGCATCACTCACTGGAAACGGAGTTATTTTAAGGCACGGGAATCATGGCTTTATTCATTGGCCTTTGCTTAATTTGTCATGGGGGTTGGTCATGGTTTTTGAGGTCAGTTTTGTTCCGTTCGTTATTCGCTGTCTAAAAATGTCACAGGTTTGGTATATCCTTAGACCTAGCGGCTTGGGAATGAGGTTATTGTACAGAGGATAAGAGAATCTGGTTGTAAGTGTCTGAAACTGAAGTTGGGATGTCTACAAATTCTCTGGTATACCTCCTGAGCTGAATGCCAACCACTTGTTGAGCAAAGCTTGTATATTGCATGTATGCCTTTGTGAATAGTCGAACGACGCTGTAGTCCCTCCTAATACGCTCTTGGATGTTCATAATGTGCTGTCGATGAAGGGACCAACAAATGTTGCACTGGCTATCAGAGTTACTGTCGTGCAGCGCAGTGAGGGAGGTGCAAAAAGTTAACGCTTAGATTTTTTAGTTTGGTTTAGGTTTCTGAAATTATTCCCTCAAAAGGCGGTTTCAGAGCTATACAACTCCTTACTTTGTACGTACATTTTTTAAAAAAAATTTAAGAGCATCTTCAGGCTTTCAAGTTAGTCGCCTCAAAGAATTAAGTTTCTCTCGCTTCTATCTAGCCTCCGCCAAGCGACTGCACTACATGACTTCTTGCTCTTCGAGGACCCAAAAGTGTACAACAGAACAGTGATTCAAGTATAGAGACGAATGGGAGTCCCATCTCATTGAAAATCCTGTGGCCTTACAGTCAAAAACCGACGCCACAGTGCCAACGGCTGCCGCACAGTGGTTCAAAAGCGGAAGAAATAAAAAATTAAAATTAAATTTGGAATACAGAGGTGCGGCATAGATTTTTCATAGATATATGCCTGGTCTAGACGACTGAATGGGGCAGTTGGTAGAGCGGTTAGCGGGGTGCCCAGTTCGAATCCCCCCGAAGTTGAGAAACTTTTTCTAGACATGTATACTCTTTGAGCATTTTCAGTGACTCGAAAGAGGTGGACCCGTGATTTATCAAAGGTGGTAAATTCAAGTATCGAACCTGGCACCGTCTGCGTAGGTGTCGACGCACCACTACGCCACGGCGATGCGACGGCGCGAATAAAAACAATGCTTTCAATCATTATTTTCTGAATTCCTGAATATATTTATTCATTGTTAAGGTTGCTGTATGTGGCTAACGATATTAGCCCCTGATCGCTTTTGTTTAGATAATTTTTAAACGGTTTTTGCACCCATAAGTATGCAACTATTGGTATACCCAGAGTGTCTCTGGTGTACATTCCGTTTAGATTTTGTTATCGATACTTTTCAATTGATCAAAATTGTTTTTATTTTATAATTAGTAAGAGTTTTTGCTTTTAAGGACTGTCACAATTGTCATAAATATCGGCGGTGCTGCCCAGATCTTATGATGAATTATTAAGCACCGAACATCGTTTTTTTTTGTTCATTTATAATTTAAAATTTATTTAAAAATATATTTTTAAAATTTATTTAAAAATAAATATACACAACGTTTGTAAAATGTAAATTACAGTTATATATAAATATATTTATCAATTGCCAGATTAAATACTAAATATGATTAAAAAAATATATAATTTCGCAATAAATAAAAAAAATGTTTTTTTTTATTAAAAAGTAAATTTTTTAGATTTTATATCTTAATTTTTGAACTAACGAGCTCACACCATTTGTACTACATTTCATTGAAACCGATGCACTGATTTAAATTTTACAATGTATTTTACAGAGTTTATCACGACTATATTGGAAAAGTTGCCTGCGTGGTTGAGATGGGAATTGTGTTATGATCCATCTCAGTGTGGAGTTGCATTGTATCTCTGACTTAGCCCATCTCGCCCACAGACAGTATGTCGGGGTAACAGTTTACCCTACAAGAGATATCAATCAGACGCGAATACACGGAGTCCTGGATTGCTGGGACTAATGAAATTCCGACATATAGCCTTCCTACAACCGGATGCGGACCTTGGAAAGTTTTTTCTGGACACGAATATCCTTTGAGAATTGGCAGTGCACCGAAAGAGATTGGGCAATGAATTACGGGAGATGGTAAATTTGGGCGCCTGACACCCTCGGCGTACGAGTGAATGCATACACGCCTGGGCGCCTATCAAATTTGAACCAAATCTCTTACCGCTCAGAGATTTCATCGGGTTTGAAAAAAGGAGTCACACTGTTCTAACTCTGGATTATGAATGTGGTGGATGGGGTGTAATTCGTTGACATGGTGTCCAAAACATGTGTGGACCCGTGTATTTTTGTTTGCTAAATGTGATCAATTCGTCTTCAAATGTGATCTTTTTACCCTTTTCAAGGAAATCGGAGTGGATGACACCGTTTGTATTCACAAAACCGGTGATCATGACTTGGTCGTGTTGGCCGACAAACTCACCTAGAGGCTTACTTGATGCACATGCACATTTAGCCGTAGAATCCAGTGTATTGACTCTTCGCTGGCGTATTGAAATGAATCCATGCTTTGTCCGAGAAACTAGTTCGGATTGAGACTGCACATCGCCAAGCCGTCCTTAAAGAGCTCAAGCGGTTGTACTTATTCATGTCCAGACATTCAAGTAAAGTGTGATGAGTTGTGATAGCTACAGCCTCCGCCACCGGTGTAGGGACAGCATGAGGACACATGGACATTGTAATGATGGTCCATGGCATCTACTCATATGGCACTTGCTGCTGAAAATGTCTGTTTGTGTATCTCATTCTATCGTTTGGCAAGTCAATTGTCGGTCAGGTGTTGCCTTTGATATCAAGATGACCATTTTTATAGAACTCACATGTGTTCAACGATAAAGGTTGTTCCCCGTGATCTTCACGGTCACACGCGAGAAAAGCAAGACATCGCTGACAGATAGGTTAGGTTGATTTGGCTGACTGCCGCGCATACGGACAGCAGACGCACTTAGGCCATGCATAGGCGCCCATTGTGTTAGAACTTCTGACAGATAAGAATGTTTACACTTCGACAGAGTAACATACGATAAGGCAGTCGCATCAAAGTATGGTTCTCATCTCCCTGTTGTCAACTTTTGTACATAAATCCAAAACTTTGAGGTTATGCGCCCAATACGTTTTGATTTTTGATCCATTATTCAGTTCATGAGCGACAAGGAGGTCTACTTTAGGTCTGACATCAAAATTGTCAAAATATTTGGCAGAAAGCAGACTTGCTAAAATGATCGATCGACTCATTGCCGGCACCGTCAGACCAAACTTTATGCCAGAAATGTGACTGAAAACAGAAAAAAAAACCTCATAACCCTCTTCTTCAACTTCAGTTAAACCACAATTCATGTAAACTCATCCGAAGACAAATTCAAGAATCGCACGCAAAGACTGAATAAACAGTTCATTCCTCTGGCATTGAATCTAATTCCATTCAGACTGAGTGTGCACGCCATAAAATTGCTTGGGGTACTTAAACGACTCCCGAATTAAGTTCACTTCTGATAAATGGTGTGATTAGATTTTTAGAGAAACAAACTTACTCGTAATCACTTAAGTACTCCGCCTTCATGTGAGTTTAGTTCCTCAATAAATCACGGTAATTTCAAGAAATAGAGAATTACAGCACTTACGATCGAACAATCCCCGAATCAGCTTCGGTTGAGAGAGGATTTAACTCTTAACACTTATTTGTGATTAGTTTTTCATAGAGAAAATTGCCCTGCTAGGCATTCTGGATGAGTACAGGCATTGATTGACCCCCATTAGGGTTAGCTTACAACTAACGAGTACCGGTAATAAAAAATGGACAGCTGATGAAGGACATTTCTAACCACTTTAGGAAGAAAAGGACACATCTTTACTCTTCTTTCGTCATGTCGAATAATGAGTGATAGAGTTTGTTTCACTCAATCTGTACGATAATCGACAAGAATTCCGTCCCCCCGATCGAGACAGCAACATCAAGGCTGAATTCTAACAAAGCTGAAGATGCGCACGGTCTGTTCGCCGAAATCATAAGGCAGCTGGACGTGATCTGGTTGGCGGAGACAACAGCTCATCTGTAAGATATGGTCGGCGTGCCCGACGAGTGTATCGTTTGGCCGACCCACAAGAAAGGGACTCCTTCAACTGCGCCAACTACAGTCCAAACAGCATCTTTTCTGCCGTTTTGTGCGCTCGCGTGATGGCGTTTATTAAATAACCAGATAGGTCTATATCAGTGAGGTCTGAGTCTAGGGAAATCCAGCATCGATCAGAGATTGACTCTCCGGCAGATCCTGGAAAAGACCCTAAAAGTTCGGATTGACAGCCGCCACCTATTCCTCGATTTCAAGGACGCAAATGACAACCTGCATAGAGAAGAACTATACAAGGACATGTAAGGTTTTGACACTGCCAAGAATGTCGCGTCATGTTGTGTAGGATGACAATAGCTCCATCAAGATCGGTAACAAATCCACCGAGACCTTCATTACAAAAAAGGATTTACACAAGGTGACACGTTGTCATTTGACTTCTTTAAAATCATCCTAGAGTGAATCGTGCAAGACTCAAACGCCAACACTAGAACACCTTTTTTCCAGAAGTCCGTACATTTGTTAACACACGCGGATTACATTGATGCCATTGAACAACAGAGTAACTCTTGCCAACCGCTGTTTCTATGGGCTCAAGAGGCAATTGAGTAGAAGAGCCATCTCTCGAAGGACCAAGCTGACTTTATACAAGACCTTGATCATCCCAGTCCTGCTATACGGCGCGGAGGCATGGACAATCTCTAAAGCGGATGAGGAAGTCCTTGGTCTCTGCGTGCGATCTTTGGTCCTGTTTGCGTTGACGGTTTCTGGAGGAGAAGATTCAACCACGAACTGTCCGAGCTGTACAGCGATATGAGTCTAGTCACGCGTCTTCGGATCCAACGCCTAAGATTGCTAGGCCATGTAGAGCGTAGGGACACCACAGCTCCGGCCCGAAGAGTCTTCGACTCCGAACCCGTGGGACAACGTAACAGAGGATGCCCGCGTTTAAGTTGGCGCACCCAGGCGGAGAAGGACCTCAACCAACTTGGCGTGCGACACTGGAGACAGCTAGCTGGAGAGGCTTGTTGGTTGAGGCCCAGGTCCACCCCGGACTGCAGCGCCAAATAAAGAAGAAGAAGATGAGGAGTGTATGAGGCGTTTGCTGGTTCTACCGAAGAAATGCTGTCAGAAAGCACATACAACATAGACGTCGTAGACAGAATATCACAATGGGCGGCTATAACTTCGAAGTTGTTAAGGACTTCGTCTATCTCGGCTCCTTAGTAAATGGTACGAACAACATCAATACCGAGATCAAACGCGGAGGAGCTATTGCTAATCGCTGTTTTTATGGATTTGTCTCTTTTTATAGCCATTTCTCGAAGGACCAAGCCGACTCCAGGAGTCCTTGGGTATCTTCGAGAGAAAAGCTCTGGGTGCGATCTTCGGTCCAATTTGCATTGACAGTATTTTGAGACAACCACGAACTAAACGGGGTGTGCAACTACATGACCCTGGTCAGGCGTCTATGGATCGAATGCGTAAGATGGCGGGGCCATGAAGAGCGTATGAACAACTCAGTTCCAGCCCGAAGAGTCTTCGACTCCGAACCTGTGGGACAACACAAGATAGGACCTCCGCGTTTAAGGTGCACGAAGATGGAGAACTTAGAGGCAATTGGCCAAGGATCGTGCTAGTTGGTGAGGCTTGTTGGTTGTGGCCCAGGTCCATCCGGGACTGTAGCGCCACACAGAGAAGAAAGAAGAAAAGGTGAGATTCTCTTAGGCTAAGAAATCGACTAACACTTTACCAATATGGTCTAAGTGTGCTGGTGAATGCACTAGCAGCCCGCCTACCTAACCCTAACCTAGGGGGCTCTATCGGAGGTATGATACGTCGTCTCGTGAATGGTACGAGCTGTGTCTTGGACGGGTTAACGTCCACGTCTCCTCATGAATAGTACGAGCTCTGTTGTGGACGTCCAGCCCGGCTTTTCCTATCCACTTCTCCATTTGATTTAGTGAGACGTTCATAATATCCCTAACGGTGTGAAAAAATGTTCCTTCTACAACTAGGGCTATATCGTCTGCTATATCCAGAGAAGGGGGAGAGTCCCCCCCCCCCTTTTTTTTGGGGTTAATTTACATGCCTCATCAGAATTTTCCTCAAAATTGAATTGAAGAAAAATTAAAACACACTTATAATTATTTATGAGCCTTGATGTCTTGCTTACATCAAGAGAGTGTCGCTTATCCAGTTTTTGTTTTCTCCTTACTCAGAAATCTGAGATCACTTTCGCACACCAATCTCAACGGCATGGTCCCTAAGTGCCCCCAGGTGGGGTCAATAAACAACTGTTTGAGTCAACAATACTCCAATGGGAAGCTTACATATATGCAAATAAATAATCAAAAAATATATAAATTTTCGTCTCCTTAGTTGGGTTTGTGTATATTTTTTTTTTTTGCATTCTTTTTAGCGAGTTATTTATTTGAGATCTTAAATCCATGTTCTTGGTCAGTTGCTTTTGTGTGTGGTTTCCTGGAGTTCCTTATTCGGCTCAAATTCGATAAAGGACTGTACACAATTTATGAAGCGTTGTAGACTCTGTTCTGAGAACGAATAGTCCCCATTTTGGAGATTGAACTCATGTCGGACATTTTTTAAGAAAGACTCTTCAAGTGAGTCGCACAAATTGTACAACGCATTTTCAACAGCAATGATTATTGGGTAATACAATAAAATTCGAGACCGGTGAAGTCATTTTACTTTCTTCAGCAGACACAGTCGAATTTTTTTAAGCGACAAAGACGATGACAAACTATCAATTCCTACAAGTATCCAGTCGTTTGACCCAAAACAAGTTCTCACCAGAGTCATAAACACTTTGTTTTTTTTTTTTTTTGTTGTCTTGAATTAATTTCCACAAGCGACCGCTTCATAGCAGACCTAAAGCAATAATAAATACTCAAATTCTCATACTCTCCGTGGCATATTTGTTTACAATATAAATTAAAATAAACAATTCCCAAATCCATTCCCCCGGAGTCAGTGGATTTTTAATGAGTTCCTGATTATGCGATGAATATAAAGAGAGAGAGAGAGAGAGAGAGAGAGAGAGAGAGAGAGAGAGAGAGAGAGAGAGAGAGAGAGACAGAACGGCAAAGAGAGTTAAATGCGAAAAAAATACAATTTAACGACTTTTTAATTATGCGAAAAGTAAGTAAAAAGATGACCGCAAAAGAAAGAAACGCGAACGCACGTGCTTGCCTGCAAAACAAAAATCCACCAATTTATGAGCTCTAACGTTTATTACAGTTCAGCTTCATACCCAGCCCCCGATCTGGACAGACAAAAGTTCATCCACACTCATCACTAGTCACGCAAAGAACAAACCGTCTTCAGCACAATGAGTGCTTTTTTCAACCAAGACAAATTGTGAATTAGGAAATTTTTTTGTTTCACTGAACACCGATTGTGCACAAGTTTCATCCACCCGCAGGCCGAGAGAAACTGGTCAACTCAATGAAAGCTGGTTTTAAAAATAAAAAAAAGGAGATATCTCATTTATTCAGATCAGAATTTATGATGAACCCGAGACGAAACGAAAGGTTTTGAGAAAGAACACAAAAAAAAAAACACTTTTAAAAAATTCTTATAAGGATAAATTAAGAATTAAAAGAAGGACCCACCTATTGGAGGTTGCAATGTAGTCGTTTTATTTCCCAGGACATTGTATTGAAAGTAATCCAGTTTTGAAGCGAATGCTGCCCCGAGTGGGGGGTGGGATGCGGTTGCCAAAGAGTAAAATTAATCCAAAAGCTTAACGTTGCACTAAATTTTATTTAATTTTTTTATTTTTTTTTTAAACACCAGAGATAAATTTCACTTAAACTCGGATTTCTTGAATTTTCCGAGCACAACACACTTCGAATCACCGCGCAAAATCGAATAAAATTTTGCTCAGATTTTGAAAATCTTAATCACGTGTGAGAAGCACTTGCGACCGAACACGATCGACGAGTGAGTACAATCGCCTTTGTCAAAATTTTGTTGGGTGAGAAAAACAAACACTTGACTATGCACTGAGCCGAGGTGTAAATGCAGAAGATACGGATTTTGATTTTTTTTTTTTAGCGCGGGATCATGGATATCGATCGGTAAACAAACAAATCTTACATTACATTCGCGAATTAAGAAAACATCATTTCGGTTTTGTCTCAATTCTAATAATATCGTGACAACACGGGAATCTCTCTGAATAACAACTGAACAACAATTCAATAAGAACTCGAACTAATATTATACTCCAGTGCGCAGAGCATCAGAAAATCAGGTAGAGTTCGGTTCGGTTCGGAGTCGGTCGACGACGGCTACGGGCAACGGCAACGAGCGACAATGACAACGACAACGACAACGACAGCAGCAGCAGCAGCGAGGAGCGAAGCGCGACACGACCGCGACACACCACCAATAGCTTGACGATGAATTAATTGTGTCGTCATCAGTTGTCGTTCTGAACGCGGCCTTTCTGCTGTGAAATCAGGTAGATACGAGAATACTCACTCACAATTGGGTGGTTGGCTGGTTGGATGGGTTGTGGTGGGCTGTGTGAAGGAGTCACCCCCAGAGATACACTCTCGCACACAAACACAGCATGAGTGTGAACGGTGGAGAGTTAACGATCCAGGCGGGAAGTAATTTAACGGCAGTCAAAGCTAATAGTATGTTCTCACTAGACACTTGCGAGCTTGCGAACGAAGCAAACTTTAAGGCAATTTCAAGTGAGAAACTGTGATGTGTTTGTTTTTTGGTTACTTTTCTCAGACAAGCGACAGCTGTTTGCCGTGATTTGTTGCCCAGAGCGCTTTTCGTAGTAAATATGTATCTTGTTGGGTAAACATTCGCGCCGTGCGTTCGAGTTGACAAGTGCGCTGTGAGCGTTGAATACTAAAATCTAGTTCACATTTGAGCCGTGGTTTTGATTTTTTTCATTGATCAATGTGTATCGGATGTGCCGAGGGAATACCACGCAGTGACGTCCTCAGGTGGAGTCTTTTCTGAGAATCCAGTGATATCTGTCGCACAGATCATCACCGTCGTTGTCTGCTTTCGAACTTACGTAAGAGACGGTCTGAAGGCTGTTTTTTTTTTTTGTTTTTCGCTTCGTTCTGTCAGCTTGTCAGCTCATTGAAAGGCACTCTGGGGTACATTTTATGATTTCGGCTTGCACGTACGTGTGGGATTTAAATTCAAGTACACACACGCCCAATTAAACGGCTGTTTACGAGGCAAGCAACGTCAGAGATTAGCTGAAATCGCGCGCAGGACATAATCCTCTGTGGCTGACAAGATATAGACGCTTGTGATTTGCGTCAGAGGCGGGGCGAATGATACTGGGGGGACCTCGCGAACTGTCAAAACAGCTTTTTCTCAAGGTCATCGAGGCTTTTGTGGTGGCTGTGATTGGAGCAAGCCCATGACGGTGTCTCAGATGTGCCACCGATCGACTCATTGGTGCAACGGAGCACGTAAAGCTCATTACATTTGAAGGAATGAAGGAATGGCGTCTGCCAACATTTAGATTGAGTCTCTCCCTGTGAGTCGCGCAGTCAATGAACCAATGAAGAGTCGAAAAAAGCCTCGCGGAAGCTAATACCTTAGCCGCCGTCGTCGATGGATTGAATCGGTATTTCTAAAGAGCCTCCGGAAGGAGAGGGTATTTTTGAGTTGGCTTTCTCTAGAGGCTTCATTCCAGATGACAAGATTGCTCGAATAGGAATTTCCGGAATAAGACTGTCATCTGATGAAGAGAGATATTTCACGTTCCTGCGACAGCCTAGTCATCTGTTTTCGCCCTTAATGATTCACTAGACACCCTGGGTGTTGCAACCGAAAGATGACTTCCTGGCGGGCTTGCGTAAGGCAGACTCAGTGAGTCAAGGCCCCAAAATAACCCGATGAGCTCACAGAAATGTGTGAACTCACTTTAAGGGCTTTACTTTATTCCTGCTTCAGGTCGGACGGAAATGCCGCTATCAGTGCGACGATTAGTAGGTACGTTTGATGCGCGCCTGTTTTTCGTCGTATTTTCTGCTCACTCGTGCCTTTTTCCAGTGGCGTGGCCTGGAAAAATTTGAAAAGTCGGTAAAAAGTCGGTTTTGTGTATTGCTTTATTGCTAATCACACACGTCAAGCAATTCTAACCAATTTTGTATACTTCTTCATAACCGATTTTTTCAATCAGAAATAAAAAGAGAAAGAGTACAAAATCTCAAAAGCGAGTTATTTTTTTGCATAAGAAAGCGTGTGTTAAACAGAGAGAAGTCAACCACAGTGAACGATGAAGGCAAAACAAGAACAGAGAACCAATTTGTTCTAACCAACGAGATATTGTATAACCCGAGATTTTCGGGTTACTATGATTTTTCACCCTTTATTTTGCTGCCGCTTTGCGGTTGCTCTCCTATGGGCTATGGAGTATGTGTCATGTGATGTTGGAGATGAGGCATGCAATGATGAGCAGTATAATGATATGAAAACGAATCACAAGCAAGTTGTGGGCTTGTGCGTTCGTAGAATGGGTCTTTTGCATATGCAGGTGTAGGCAATAGGCAAATATCATGTTTATATGCATATATTAAGATTCATGTTTCTTGTTGTATCGATACATTATTGAAGAGTTGAATTTTGAAAGGTAACTCGGTAGGAATCTTGTTATATGGACGCCACGCCACTGCTTTTTACCAAAGCCTTGGTGTCCAATTTAGGGTCTTTGACTCCTCAGTCGGTCGCCGTGGCGCAGTGGGTTGGTACTTCGACTCCGATGCAGGAAAACAAATCCTAAGGCCATAATCGAATTTTATACATCCACACATCTAAGTGGGTCATAAGCCCATAAAATTTCGAGCAATAATTCTACAAAATGTTACCATGGGTCGGTCATAAGTTCACAATTGGTTTGTCTTAAGAAATAAAATGAATAGAAGTAGATACACACAATTGTATATTATTTTCATATCTCGTCATGGTGCATAAAAGTGAAATTGGTATGAGGGGGCATGCCGACCCCTGCACCCCCTGCTTGGGTCACTATATGATTTGGGATAGATGTGAGGTTCGTTCCCCGAATTTACTAACTTTCATAACTCAGTCAGTGAAAATTCTCTCTGTCTTCTCAAACTTCGTCGTTCGGAGTCACACAGTGGTGCCATTACAAGGGAGCGGCGGTAATAATTCTGTGAAATCAAAACCACTGTACCGATTTGAATTTTTAAACATAGTGTTAATAATTGTATGGATGGCTAAAAATTAAGGCAAAAAATAAATAAAATAATATATTTTTTTAAGAAAAAAAAAATTTAACAAAAAAAATGTGAGCAATTCTTGTTTGTACATAAGATGTACTTTCAGTGGTCGCCGTGGCGGAGTGGGTAAGTGCGTCGAATCCTACGCAGAGGGTGCCAGGTTCGATACCCGAATTTACCACCAATCATAATTCACGGCTCCTCCTCTTTCTAGTCACTGACAATGCTCAAAGAGTAATCCTGTCTAGAAAAAGCTTCTCAACTTCGCCGTTCGCAGTCGGCATTAAACTGTAGGTCCCTTCCACTCGTGAGGGAACAATAGCACGCACAACACGAGTGGTTGCTGAGAAGCTAGGCCCAGGTCCACCACGGACTGTCGCGCCACCCATATTATTATTATTATTAAGATGTATTTTATATATTATTCTATCTACATTTTACATAAATTGTGTATAAATTTTTCAATAAATTTATGTTACAAATATTTTATATTACTTAAGTTTAATAAGGCATACAATTATTTGCTTAGTGGAAGTGAATCTTTTTTCTTTGATTTAGTCCTTGCATTTTTAATCCAGAGATCTGAGGATAACAGCATATATTGCTAGAGTCCGAAAGATTGTGGTGTTGTAGTGTTTTACTTCGGGTCAAAATTTTACGATTCCCGCAAAAAAAAAAAAAAGTCCGTCGTATGTACTCTTAAAGAAAAAAAAAAAACTCAAAATTATTGCATTTAAATTATCGTTGGAGTTTATAAACATTTTATGTTTCGACGAAAATGATGCACAATATTCATGAGGTCTCAAAATAAAAATAAAAAAATTAAGAAGAATTAAGAAGTTATCAAAAAGCAGTTTTTTATTATTCAAATCGATTTTTCCAAAATAAACTTTTAAGAACACACCAAACATTTTTAAACCGCAATGTCATATTTTCAGATCGTAATTTTTTATATAACTGAGAAAAACACTCAACTTCATGACGCGGCTGACTGCCCAAAATTAATTTTAGAGGAACCTTACTGCCACTTTGTTCTTCCGTTATCATAGATAGTAACTGCATTAATAAGAACCAGTTCGTTTGAACTTGAAATTTTTCCTTTTGGTCTATGGGAGGAACCACTGTGAGTCACCATAAAACTGTAGTCCCATATACTCGTGGAAGAACAATAGCGCGCACAACACGTATGGTTTCTGTAGCATTTAGGCCCTAATTCTCCACGGACTGAAGCGCTTACTTGGCCCTCAGCCAACTCAGCTTTCTAGCTTGCGATCTCAGGCAAGCGGTTTCCATTTGTCTACGCCACTTGTGTACGCAACCGCAGACGCGAATGTGTGCATATCTTGTGTTGCCCCTCATGTTCGGGGTCGAAGTCTTTTCGGTTTATCCACAGTCTCAGTCTCCTTACGCGTTTGGTCCACAGATGCCAGGCTGGACTCATATCGCTGTGCAGTCCCTACAGTCCGTAGTCGAATTTTCTTCTCCGGATCTCAGGAGGCCTTAACTGTCCTCCAAACTAAACTCTTTCGCTTGCTTAGTAAAAGCATTATCACGTTTGATAAATCAGTGAATTTTGTGAATAAGAAATCAAAAACTTATAAGCAAATAGGTCACAGATTGTAGATCATTTGCGAAGAAGATGATATAATCGAGGCTCGACATGGTCCTGGACGAAAAAGCTGTTCCTGCTAGAATGGACGAAAGGAGGATGAGGGTTAATTTTCAACATGCGATTGTTCTGCTTGCGTGGCCACGGGGTCGATAGCTTCTACTATGCCAAGCCTCAAAAAGTGTGACAAAGCCATGAAATTGCTAATCGAGAATACACAATTTTCAAAATGCAAGGCATCCTGTTAGATGGCCAAGTACGTTAAGATCTAACTCATGTGGGTGCCGGGACACTGTGACATTCCATGAACTCGCTAGAAATGGTACAAGCTCTGTACTCTTTACGGGTGGTGCTCCACCCTCCATGTCTCTCGTTACCATTAAGTATCTACTAACGCTATATACACGTCCTCAAATGAATCGTAGATAGTCTACTGGCACAGAATGCCTCCTTACCAAACAACTTTGGCCAAAACTGCACCCTAAGCGATAGTTAGGCTGATCAGAAGCAGAATCCGAGAACTCTCATTGACGTTTCACAGGGCATTGCGCGATCGAAACTCAAGGCTTTAGACTAGGCCTTCTCTACAACCACTTCTGCAGAAGCTCGAGAGACGACGATGAGAAAGAATCCAATGTACACTTGCTATGCAGCTGCAGTGCTCTGTGTCTCTCTCAGTCTGCAGATTTATACTGCCTATTACTATGATAACCCGGCTGGACTGAGTAGCATAAGAATCAGCCCTCTCCTTCGCTTTATTAAAGGCACTAACTGGTTTGCGGAATATGTATTCATAGATCCGAGTGATAGCACAATGAGCCTATGATAGACTAGGTGTGCTGGCTTTCAGTACAGCAGTCAGTCACTTCAACACAACCTAACTTAAGGCATCCTGTCAATCACTAAATGTCGATGGCGGGATTTGATTTGAACCGGTTCGCTTACTTTTCATACCACGCCATGACTAACCTAGCGCCACTTTTCCACGTTAACATTCGAAAATCTTAAGCCGAGTAAAGAGAGAAAGAAATGTTATCGGAACAACGACGAGCACTGTGCACAGTAATGCCACGTTAACCACTAAACCCTTCCGACAAACACTCAAAATTTCAAGTATAAACAAACAGCGGTAGTGAAATGAAGCCGTTGACGCGCTTGGTTTTGACTACGACATGAACTTGAAATTCATTTGATGCCTTAGCTGCTTGAGTGAAACAACAAAGGGCTTCTCTGCTTCGTCTCTAAAGGGAGCCAATGTGTCAACAAACGATTCCACTGTATAACTTGAAGTACAAGCACTTGATTTGTTTGTCGAACGACCTTGGGCATAACCAAGACCCGGCACACAACGACTTCTGTCAAACGACCTCATAGCCGCGCCGCCACATGCCCCGGGTCAGGTCGTTCAAACCATGGGAAGATCTATCAATTTTCACACTTGCCAAACACGCAACAAGTCACGTTAGACAGCAAGACGTGAATTTAGGCCCAAATCCCCTGAGTGATGGTGCTGTTTGCATCACTCGCAGTTAAGCCCTTTTGCGAGGGGGCTTCAAGTTAATTCACCGCCTCACTTGTCCCGCGGCTTAAACGTCAAAATGCCGTTGTTGTCTAACAGACATCCATCGCACTGGCATGACACAAGCCTGACAGCGCTCAACCTCTCTCTTAGGTGTATCTGTGGAGACATTTATGACAGCGAAACCTCAAAAGCCGGCTAGTAAATATTTAGAAATAAATATTTTCTAACCTGCCAGCGTCTGGTAATCAAATTCCTCACACACTCAAATCTAATCCACACACACTCACGCTCGGATTTAGAAGAGCAGCGAAAAAGATACAATTGACGGGTCGTGAATTGTGCAAATTATACTTAATTGTTTCTCGCTGTTGCCTTTGTTTACGATTCCCCTGCTCGTGGTGGTGTTGTTTTAGTAATTTGCCACACACACATGCGGAGAATGACAAATTTACCGAAAAATTACTATAAATCTCGGAAATTTCGCCGTCATAGGCTAATAGATTCGCGGATTATAATTACCCGGCATTACGTCGGCGCAATTAACTCAAATGTCGTGTACTCTTATAATTTATTTTATGCACCATTTTATGGTGTTTTTTTCTTTATTCAAAAACAAACTTTCCATAATCGCCGCCGGTGTGATGCGGTGGCTTGGAGAACTACGCCGGCTCCCATCGGATGTGCTCGGATCACCGCGTGCACGTGCTACGTGATTCTGAATCACGATTCGGGAGTTAAAACTCATTTGGGTGGCTTCTAATGAGCACTTAAAATAAATAATTACCTTTCGGCTTATTTTGCGGGGAAAAATTTTAAATTTGTTTTCCGCGTTAGGAGCTCATGACGGGATCGCAAAATAATTTCCAGTTGTCTTTAAGGTGAATGATGAATTTGGAGAATGGTCGGTGGGGGCAGTGGATATCAGTAAACTCAATTTGGAACCACGCGATTTGGGAGGATAGACGCGTTTGCGTAGGTTATAAGTTTTGAAGTGGCTTCCAGCTGGTGTCCGGAAATCCGTGGGAGTTCTCGTCCCATGCACAAGGGTGGCGCGCAATAGTTTCCAAAATTAACAAAGGCTAATAGACTCAACACATATCCTGTGGCTTGTATCGATGCTTGTAGATTTTATAAAAATTTTGCAGAGCCAGTTGTTCAATTCGCGCCACAAACGATTTTCAAAATTCACAACTCACTCCACCCCTCTCAACCACAATGCTCAGAGAGTATAGCTGCCGTCGTTCTGTGTAAGCATAAAAATGTAAGTCAGCACCATTCGTGAACAAAGAATAGAAGGCACAAAGCGATCGCTAGGCCCAAGTCGACTACTGTTTGTAGCGCCACCTAGGAAAATGAGCAACTATAGGTAATCGAAAAAGTCTTTTCGTATTTTGTCAATAGATGTCGTTGGAGTCGTCTATCACCAGTGCTACCAATCACATTGTGCCATACCATGTGTGTTGGATTCACTTAACCAAAAAAAAAAAATTAAATTCGGAGAAGTTGAAAAAAAGTTACAGCTGTTCAAAAGTGACTGAAAAAATGAAGAAATTTGCTATATTTTCAAAGTTTCGTATAAAATAGGGAAGAATGCCACGCAAGCTACCAACGAAATTTGTAAAGTCTACGGAGACGATTCTGTATCAGTTCGTGTAGCACAACAATGGTTCGCTCCCTTCCGTTCTGGAAATTTCGATATGAAGGGTGCACCTCTCTCTGGTCGACCTATCGTTGAACAAGTCGATGAAATTATGGAAAAGATTGACCAGGACCGTCACATAAGCAGCCATGACATCGCCAAGGAACTAAACATTCATCATCAAACGGTTTTGAAGCATTTAAAAAAGGGTGGCTACAAAAGAAGCTCGATGTTTGGGTACCACATGAATTGTCTGTGAAAAAGTTAATGGACCGAATTTTTCTATGGGCTCAAGAGGCAATTGAGTAGTAGAGCCATATCTCGAAGGACCAAGCTGACTTTATACAAGACCTTGATCATCCTGCTGTACGGCGCGGAGGCATAGACAAACTCAAAAGCGGATGAGGAAGTCCTTGGTCTCTGCGTGCGATCTTTGGTCTTGTTTGCGTTGACGGTTTCTGGAGGAGAAGATTCAACCACGAACTGTACGGGCTGTACAGGGACATGAGTCTGGTCAGGCTTCTTCGGATCCAACGCCTAAGATGGCGAGGCCATGTAGAGTGTGTGGACAACTCAGCTCTGGCCCGAAGAGTCTTCGACTCCGAACCCGTGGGATAACGCAACAGAAGACGCCCGCGTTTAAGGTGGCGCACCCAGGTGGAGAAGGACCTCAACCAACTTGACGTGCGACACAGGAGACAGTTACCCAGAGACCGTGCTAGTTGGAGGGGCTTGTTGGTTGAGGCCCAGGACCACCCCGGACTGTAGCGCCAAATAAAGAGAGAAGAAGAAGAATCAACATCTGCGATTCTTTGCTGAAACGAAATGAAGACGAACCATTTCTCAAGCGAATGGTAACAGGAGACGAAAAGTGGATCAAATACGACAATAATGTGCGAAAAAGATCATGGTGCAAGCATGGTGAAGCTCAACAAATGGTCGCCAGGATTGACGGCTCGGAAGGTTATGCTGAGTGTTTAGTGGGATTGGAAAGGAATCATCCACTATGAGCTGCTCCAGCCTGGTCGAACTATTGATTTCACACTTTCCTGTCAACAACTGATGAGACTGAAGCAAGCAATCGAAAAAAAAAACGCCCAGAACTGATCAACAGAAAGGGCTTAGTTTTCCATCAGGACAACGCTAGACCACACACATCTTTGATGACTCGGCAAAAACTGGGAGAGCTTGGCTGGGAAGTTTTGATGCATCCACCATATAGCCCTGACCTTGCACCATCGGACTACCATATGTTCCGGTCAATGCAGAACTCCCTTAATAGAGTAAAGTTGGCTTCAAGAGAAGGCTATGAAAATTACTTGTCGCAGTTTTTCGCCGAGAAACCACAAAAGTTTTACACTGATGGAATAATGTCTCTAGCGGAAAATTGACAAAAGGTGGTCGACCAAAATGGTACATATTTGTTTCAATAAAGTTCATTATAAATATAAAAAAAAATAAATTTAAGTTTGATTAGAGATACGAAAAGACTTTTACGACTACCTAATATTTCAGCTAATTATGCCACTGAATATAGATCTCCGTAACATTTTTTGCTTATAGACTTCGAGAAGGCTTCTACAGGAGAAGTATTCCATGAAGGTGGTCGGTGTCACATCTTAAACAATGGTAAGTTGTCATAGGAGGTCTCAAATGGAGTTCCTCAAGGGAGCATAAGGTCATCTTTATTATTTCTGTCGGTTAATGCAGCTTTGACAGAAAAAAATTACATTCGATAGACTATGGCCATCTTCCCTTAAACGCCATGATAACACTGACAATGTTTGTCTATTTTCACATCGAATAATGGCCTGGATTATAGAAGCTGAGACGAACAAAGTGGGACACTGCGGTCACTGTGAATCATTTCAGTAAATTGCTTGAGTTGACTTAAGTCTCCTTATGTTCATTATAGGTGGGCCTTGAGTTAAATTTTTTTCGAGTCACTGACAATGCTCATAGAGTATCCCTGTCTAGAAAAAGCTTCTCAACATCACCGTTCGGAGTCGGCATTAAACCGTAGGTCCCTTCCACTCGTGAAAGAGACAATAGCACGCACAACACGAGTGGTTGCTGAGAAGCTAGGCACAGATCCGCCTCGGACTGTCGCCCCACCCATATTATTATTATTATTAAGTTAAATTAGAGAGTCGCTTAGGAGTCTAGTTCTGGTCACAGTGTATCATTTTTGTAAATTGCTTAAGTTGACTTAAGTCTCCTTATGTTCATTATAGGTGGACCTTAAGTTATATTAGGAAGTCGGGAACTTTAAGGATTCTTGTGAACACTTTGATCGCATTGTCAATTGTTGATGAGAAGAAGAAGCTGACACCCTCATCATTTCACGAATCGTGCAGTAATTCCGAATTCGATGGAATTCTTAAAGAAAGTAAAAGTCCGGGAAGTACCAAGAGTGTTAAACAAACACCCCTGAGCGCCGGTTTTCTGGTAGGCCTTAAATATACTTTCACGGAAATGCCCTTAAGACAAATCCGAGCTTAATTGAAGAACAAAAAAATGGTATACACAGGGGGACACCCCAAAATGCGGTTTAGCCGAAAGTTCTTCTCAGAAATAATAACTTGTTCAAACGCCTGCAATATTCTTGAGCAAAAATAATACACAACAGACCATAAACGTGTCACGCGGTGAGTGTGTATGCAAAAAACAAAAAAAAAGAGAACTCACTCGTAAACAAGGTTATGAACTTTCGATTCCACGCGATTGATAAATAATAAAAAATCCAAGTTACACTGATTGAGAGAAACACGGCAAAACCGTTCGATTAGTGTCAAAGTGCAAGGGACTCCGACAGGCACACCAATCCACGTCAAAACGTTCCCAGCTGAGTCTGTGAATTTTGCAGTAAGACGTGTCCCAAGACAGAAATCCCCACAACACGTGCATCTTTATTGTGTCCCTCCCCTGTCTAGTCTCTGGCCATTTCACATTCAAAACCGTTATCGTTCGAAAGACCCCCAATAAAATCGCCCATCTTGACTTACTGCTATCAACAATAAACGATTATACATAATCAAAGGCTGGTTTAATGTTTTCAAATGGCCAAATGTCGATATTAGCATAAAATGCGGATAAATAAAATTTCATTGTGAATGAATTCGGTGGGAGGCGACGAACACGTTCCACATGGTTGTTGTTGGTTTTCTGAATTTTAATCACTTAACGAAATCGTGTTGTGTGAGCGAGACTTTACGATTGCCTCTTTTCGAAACGTTTAATAAGACTTTACAAACTTCGCAGAATCTAATCAACACAGGAGCGCTGTCTACGATGGCAGGTGTGTGTCACGATCCACTTCGGAGTGACACTTAAGATCGATCAGTGTTTTTCCGCAGTTTCCTGATCGCGATCTACATTCGACGTGTTTTGCAAAAAGGTCAATACATCTTAAAGGTGTTTCGTTAAGGAGTCGGGTCGTTGAACAGCTCGACGTGGAGGCGAAAAAAGGCGATAAGGCGTTGCCGGGCCAGCAGGGCATCCGATGAGTCGCACTGAGTCGCGCTTCAATTGAGAAATCTGACGGGAGTGGAATGCCTCGGATTGTCTTTGTCATCTTGTCGATGAAAGGGTAAGTAAATAAACGATGTTGTGTTAAGAATCTCGTTCTGAGCTCTCGGATTTTCTCGAGAGATGGTGATTCGTTTGTCAGGTAATGCATTTGAGAGGACTTGAATTATGTAGGGCGGTGCTTGTAAAGAGGGATAAATCTCAAGTGTCGTCGAACAAGTGTCAGCTTAGTTGATTGATTTCAGAATGATCGAGGAATTACTACAGTATGGGTGGCGCGACAGTTCGTTGTGGGTCTGCGAACAGCTTCCAGCTTTCTGGGACATGGTCTTCGACTCCTTTTATGGCATACCATTTCTAAGACCCACAATCAGAAGCATTCGAAAGGGAGAATACGCACGGGTCTCACCTATGATAGAGACCGTCATCAGCAACCGAGCCACAGGAGACTTTATGAAGAGCCCGCATCATCAGCATTCTCGTTGACACTGCTCGAGAGGCAATTGCACGACATCGGGAACCAGCCAAAAATGGCAATTAGGGAGTTGAGAAGCACGACTCCCGGACAAGAGATTCCTCAACGCATTGAATCTGATAGACGAGCAGACACTTCAACAAACATCAACCAACGGCCTTTGTCACTTCTACTTAGTGATAGATTTGATAGCAGTCAACATCGCAGCCACCACCACCCCATCCCGGGCCAATAAGGAATACACGGACCTGAACATCCCGATGTCAAGATTTGGATTTGGATTTAGAGATAGATTTGGATTAGGTTAGGTTAATGTGATTGCCACAACTGTAGCAGTTCTGGCCCACTTAGATCCCGATTGGATCCATTGTGATATCACTAATCTGCAGCTAACGTGCCGGGTACTAACTAAATAAAACACCTGAAGATACCTACTGGTATCCCAGTGGCATGTCCTGGATGATGCACTCCTTTGCTGGGTTACAGCCAATTAGCATTTTTTATAAATTTAGCTACGTCCAGAATTTGACTGCCAGACATTTCCTCAAGGCTATTGAATGAATAGCTGCCTAGAGTGTTTTTTCTTGGCCTTGCAAGTGCTGGGCAGGTGCCGAGGTGTCGTTTCTTCTTCCTCTTCATCCCTACAGCTCCTACAAAAGTCATTGTTCCCATTTTCCTTGCGTGTGTGCCTAATAGGCAATGACCAGTAATAATGCCAACTACATTGCGGGTTTCCTTTCAATTTAGACTCAGGAGAGAGCTTGTTTTTTTGGGATTTATTGAAGGCCTTGAAGGCCTTGAAGTCATATTAGCAACTCCGATTGGCGGCGTTGATGGCATCTGTAAGTAACAAACTATTTATTACTTGAAGAGAGATCATGGATTAACATTAAATAAAATAAAAAAATAATTGTTATAAGTCCTTTGTTAGCATCGTTAATTTTGTAACCACTGCACGTCCGTTGGGCCCCTATTGTTGAGTCAACATCTTTGTTATGGTTTAAGCCTTTAGCATTGTAAGATCAATTGTATAGTTTTTTTTTGCTTTTTGGTCAAATAAAATTGAATTTCACAAGAGGAGTTGGCTGTGAAAGTGGCTCGTGTCGGGTATTCGGCTCATCCATAATGCCACTGTGGCTGCAAAGAATTCACATGAAATTTATCACAAGACAGGCCATGATTCACAAAATAAGAAGAATCCACATCTATCGTCCAAAGCTACCACAGCCTAGAACATCGACGATATTTATCAACATACCCGTGGAAGCTTACTTAGCGTAGGTTCGAAAAAAGGAAATGGCAGCGCTACGCAGAGTCAAGAATCGCCCAAAGAATGGAGCTTCAGCGCAAGCCAGAGCAGGCAGTTTACAAATTTCCCGGCCTCTGGTCCTCAAGTGATAACACATGCTATCGATTGTTACCGATGAATAGGCTTCTTATCAACTGTGCCCAAACCTTACATTCTTCTTCGGGCGGCCATACTGTCTAGGGTCTCGACAAGCCTCTCCAGAACGACCTTTAGCGAGCTGCATTCAATTACGCACGCCCAGTTGCCTGAGGTCCTTCTCAAATTGTTTGCATCATTCGTCCCCTATATCAGCTTGTTCAACTGGTGCGGACTGCTTTCCAAAGCTGGAGCAGTGTTGCCAATGCGGTCATTCATACTCTGATTCACAATGAGTATTGTATTGTTTTAGTATTTTTCATACTTCCTTCTTGTTTTGTTTTACATAATTCATTTAATTAATATGTATTCTATTTTGTACAAAAAAAGAAACTCAAGCGACCACAGAATAAAGCAACAAGGAAGTAAATATTCATGGGAATTCCCCAAAAACTTCCCATGGTGCAATTTCAAATTAATTAACCAAGGTATGTGCCTATTGACCTCATCCGGACTATTTTCCACATCCACACTCAACAGGGACATTAATGAGTGTAATCACATTGATTGACTTCTAGGCATGATCAGATTTTCAACGCGCAGCTTTAACGAGCTGAGCATGTCAAAGAATACTTATTCGCCATTACATGATCGGATTGTTTATTTGGTGTGAGGTCATACGTCAGATGAGTTAAGAGACAAGTCTGTTCAAGAAATTAAATTGGTTCGGAAAACCCGATCGGTTTGAGTGTGAATCATCGGATGTACAGGAAAAAAATCAGACGTAGATTGTTTGATAAGTGAAACCAACATGATACGGGATCTTATAGAGGAAGAACTCATTTAAGCGAAGCATACACAGCTCAAATCAGCTCGGCCATCTGCGGATGGTATGTTTTTTCATTTCATTTTTTCATTTATTTATTTTTAATATCTATCGCTCTACTTCAAGAATCATATGTTCTTTTAATAGTACAGCAACATTATAACATAAAATATTATTTTGTGTGACATGATTGAGATTAGTGATTTCAAGTTACTTCAATTATAATTTAAGAGTGTAGATTTCTGGTTTTAAAATTTAATGTTATTAGAATACATATGTGTAGAGAAAGAGTTAAGACTGAAGTTACTGGGAATTATTTCAGTTCGAGCGGGAGAAATATGAGAAACAAGCGTTACAAAATTGTCTGTACTTGGTCTTAGACCGTACCTGTGAAGGTAGGTGATTCCATAAATGAACATGAATGAAAAAGTGCCTACGTGACATAAAACAGGTATGATTGGAGGGTTTCAAGGTAATATTACGACTTGATCGACAGAAGGTGATCTTTTCATATAAATATTTTGGCTGTTTCTTGTGAATAATTTTGAAGAGTAATAAGCACGACCGGTAGCATAAGAATGCGTCCAGTTCGCATCCAAGGACAATGCGACGTTGTTCCGAAACGTGAAGGTTAAAAACATACCGTGCAGCCGCGTTAATTGCTTTTGTCAATAATCACAGTCGAATAATCACAGTCAGCGAACAACTCAGATCCATATGTCAAGATTGGCACTATGAGTGCTCTGGCAAGTTTTAATTTGATGTTCACAGGGAGAATGTATTTGCTGATAGTATAAGCCTCTTAGGGATGTATACACCTTTGATACTACGCTATCAATGTGGTCAGTCCACGTCAGTTCACTATTGCACATTATTCCACGATTTTTTACACATGTAACATATTCAATTGCGGTCGAGTTCAGTTCTATTAGCGGGAAATTTGACAAGGAAGGCGGTTGTTTCGAGAACGGGATGGCTTTGGTTTTGTTAGGATTGAGCATTAGACCATTTTGTGTAGCCCAGTTTGCAATAGAGCCCAAATCCTCGTTTATTTTAGCAACTGAGTCTTCAACCATACCAAGAGGGAAACTTAGGTAGATTTGGACATCGTCTGCATAGATATGGAATTTACAATAGGATAAAACTAGTGGAAGGTCATTGATAAAAATTGAAAATAATAAAGGACCGAGAATGGAACCTTGAGGAAAACCATAGCGTACGTCACAAAACAGTTTAGAGTTATGAAAAACTGCTTGGACTCGGTTAGTATAGATACGAGAGAATTAATTTATTAGTAGGATTACAGAAATTGAATTGGGTGGACAGTTTATGACAAAGTATTGTTGGGTCTACGCAGTCAAATGCTTTCGAGAAGTCGAGTAAGGTTAGTATGGTCGTTTTGTCTTCGTCGATAGCTCGCCGAATATCGTCTGTTACTTCTAATAAGGCTGTGACACAGCTATGTCCTTTCCGGAAACCTGATTGCAGGGGGTTTTGGAAGCTTGTTTCGCTCAATGTAATCTTTGATGTTTCGGCTAACAATAGATTCAAACACTTTTGAAAGAAACGGAAGGATTGCAATGGGTCGGAATTCAGGTGGATTAGTTTTCTTTGGTACTGGGATTATCTTAGCCTTCTTCCACAGTGTTGGGTAGCGAGACGTCATGATTATTGTGTTAATAATGTGCGTGATATGATGAAGTATCACTGGAAGCTATATTTTCTATGTTCCTTAGCTTGCACATGCAATATCTACGAATAAGGCCGGAGAGTATATTACAGTCCTAATATTTCTAAAAGCAACTAAGAAGTTATTATAATTATAATGATATTGGTGGCGCCACAGTCCGATGTGCGGCAGAGTCTAGCGTCTACAGCAACAACTCGTGTTGTACGTAGTATAGTTGTTACGAGTCGACCTATGCCGAAATCGAAAGGCGAAGCTTGAGAACCTTTTCCTAGACAGGAAGCACTCTTTGAGCATTGTCAATGTCTCCAAAGAGGTGTTGACGTGATTTATAAAAGTTGCTCAATTCGGGGATTGGACGTGGCACCCCTGCGGTGGAGTTGACGTACCAAATTATTATAAATATTTTTTATTTTATTTATTTTATTCCTGTTTACATATCTTTTCAGTTGCACAACCACTAGCTGCCCAAAGAGCCACACAAAATAGTCCCTACTGCCACCAGAGCAATACTAACCAGTAAAATCCACCAAGAGAACTTTTCCAGATCACTAAATTCGACGATCCTATGGATATGCTGATATGAGTAAGGGAAAGGTTTGGGAATTGAAGGAATGCACTTAAACCTGACTATAGGGTTGTACTGCTAGCCAGATCAGCAAGAGGTTATGCATTAACCATCCGAAGCTTACGATGAAACGAGGGGACATTTAGAGATGGTGCTTAAGTCAATGAGTGAGTTCCCATGAGTTTAAATCTGCGCCACATCACGAGTTTAAGACCAGAGACTATCCATTCCTGCAATTATTTGATATCAGTCTAAAGCCCTCGTTTTCTAATTCTCAACTGGCATCTGAACAGATCAGAGTCGACGCACTAACCCACTACGCCAGCGATAGATTTTAGTCTGGCGAAATACACATCAAGGCATTTCGTCATTCAGTTTTATTTTACAGGCTTTTCTTCCAAGTCTCCTCTTCCTGTTTGCTATTAAAGATTGACATTCCCCTGAAAGGCTTGTGTGCCTGGTGCTTATTTTAGCCTTTTGAGACTTTTTGAAAGCGTGCATTGAAAGTGAATGCTCAATCAAATGATTTCTTGGGACTACTCGAATACAAAACAGCGCCCTCCTTCATCCTAAGATCAGTTCATTCCGTTTGCTCTTCAATCGCATTAAAAGCTTCTGCCACGGCTCGTAGCGAACGCACGTTGGTGTAAATATCATCTGAATAACGCAGTTGGACGGACTGGTGGGAGATCCCTTCGCTTATAGCTACCCGCCGTATTATCTTGGCCAGTTGCAGATTGAAGAAATCGCACGACATTTGTGGAACTTGACTCGAAAGTCGTTGAATGCTACAGCTGGATAAATTTTTTCACGATCTCGAAGCTGTCGTATACGGATTTCAAATCGGTAGTATTTTCTAAAATTCACCATAGTATTTGGTAGATTTCCCGCTCCGGCAGTGGTATCACTCGTACGTGCGATACAAAACGATTGTGGACACATTGCACTGGACAGGATTTAGGATAGGCGAGGATGAGCATGGATATACCCCCATAGCCCTCTCAAGAGACAAGATCGTTTGGGCGGGGCATGTGGAGCTTGTATCGTGTCAGCAAATGTTGTAAAAAAAATAGCCAACGCCCAACAAATTTGCGGTTGTCTTCGATTTGAAAAAAAGCGCTGTTTAAATTTGCACGAATGGTGCTTGAAGGAACAGAGAACTTACTTCGACGTTAGAAAGAGGCATGTTATGCAAGACACAAGAGTGAGCATTTTTTATGATGCAAACAAGTGATGGCCATAAAAGTTAAAAGACGAAGAGGCTTTTGTCACTAAACACTCTTGGGCAACGCAAGAAGAGTGACAAAAACAGCCCTAGAAAATTATACGATTTACACTGCAAAGAAACTGGTTGTCATATGAGTTGGAGATATTTTACACCATGACGATTTCCGCTCTCATGCTGAGACTCCATTTAAGAATTATTTTGTCAGCTGTAGGCGGGAAGTCTTATCGCACCCGTCAAATCCCCTCAAAAAATGGCCCCTTCTCATTTTCGCTTATTTCATTTTTATTTCAGATTAATTGTTTCTTGGCCGTCTTCTAGCCTAGGAGTAGATAACAATATCAACTTTTGCTTTTTTTTGCGAATGCCAACTTTTTTTCACCGTCATCATCATCATCTTCTGACCCGCACGATCCACTAAAGGGGTCGCGTGGTTAAACCACGTACGAGAGATCTCGAGGCAACTTGATCCTCCGCCATCGACTCCAACTCCAAGTCATGGGTTATGCCCAAGCGTAATTAGGAGAGCTTATGGACTTGGACCAACCACCTCATCCTGGGTCTGCCTACCTGATGGAATCGCATTCAAGACCCGCCTCGGAAGCCGTGATGGAGGGGACATTCTGCCACGTGACCAAAGTGTCGAAGCATAGCCCTTTCCGTTCGAAGAAGCAGCTGCTCAACGTTGAGTTCCTCTTGCACTGCCACGTTTCGAATTCCTCGCCGGGATAGGGTGAGTATCCCGCCGAGGAATTCTTACAACAGCACGAAGAAATCTCATCTCGACAGCTTGAATACGAGATCTTATTCTTTCGACCATTACCCTAATTTCATGACCATAGGTAAGACTTGAAACAAATATTGAGTTAAAAACTGCTTACTTGGCTGTCACACTAAGCTTGGCCTTACTAATTACAGATCTCCCGAGCTGCGTCACAACTTATCAAGCTTGATCAATCCTACAGGACAGTTCAGTATTGCCTGAAACACAATAGTGCGTTTGCGCTGGCGTTGGCCTTCAACGCACACAATTCAATGGCCAAGCACAAAATACAGCGTCGATCTGCGTTAGTGAAAATTGAGAGAGATGAGAAGATCGTAATAAAACGTAAAACGTAGTCCATCGCACGTCATTATACAACATGTTGGATATTTTTTGACAGAGGAGTGCGCTGTGAGTGAGATTTTCTCCCAAATTGAGAGTTCTCTTCCAAATTGAGAGTATTTTGTGTCAACTGTCACTTGAGAAATGAAAACAGCTAATTAAAAATAATTTAACGACAAAAGTCATATCACATGAGTGTATGCAGAAAGGCGGCAATATTTTTCATCTTTGAGATGAGAGAGAGAGAACATCTGTTAAATTGAGTATTATTTTGACGCAGTGAGTCATCGAAGGCTCTCCGTAACATGAAGTCGGCTGGCGCAGCGCACTATTGTGTTAGTGCAGTGTTTTAGACAATTTACCAAATGTCTAAAATTGTTACGAATATGTTTTTTTTTTAAATTTCCATAATTTTTCTTTTGATTTTCCCGATATGTATTCATTTATAATTTATTTTATTTTTCTTCTATTAGAGGGTCACTCCATCGGGCACCCGGAGTATTTGTGCTATATTTGTGTTTGGTGCTGTGAATTGGATGAAGAGCGGTACAACCGAGCCAAGCTGATGCCAGCTGTTGGATGAAGAGCGGTACAACCAAGCCAAGCCGATGCCATATAGGTACTTGCGATGTTTTAAGAACCCTTCCAAGCCTTCCAAGCTTTCCAAGCCTAAGAAGTCACGTGATGCTGATGTGTATTAGATGAAGGACGCCAAAGCTAAGCTACAACCAAGCCATCGATAATGTTGGAGAATGATGGGAATACGATACTCTCTTTTCCTCCAATGTGCATAACCTACCACTTCTGTTTTGTTCTCTTCTTGTTATTAATAAGTCCTGTTAGCTTTCTCTGTTTAATGTTTGACGAATGAAAGAAGACTTCACTAAAATTTCGAGTGAAGTAGATGTTAAACAATAAAATGCGTTAAAAAGTAAATTATGTTGAATGTGAAAAATAAGAGTTTTAATCGAAAAAAAAAAATAAAATAAAGAAAGAAAATAAATAAATTAACAAAAAACAATAATGGTGTTTTTGGCCATAAATCCCAAACATTACTTCGGGTCTGGCCAGACACATTTAATTTGTACGCCTTATTTACTGACTAATGAAGCTATCGACTAGAAAGGTAGAGGTAGCTTCCTAAAATGTTACCGATTCTATGGAAACTGATTTATGGAAAACCTTATTCTAAAGAAATCCTTAAGGGGGGCAAACAAATTAAAAGAAAAAAAGCCACCTTCGGACGGACAAATGGTGCCTGGCTGAATCCCATTAGATCTTGTATGTAAACGAACCCAATATCACGCATTTTGAAAATTCTATTTATTTTTTAACATAATTAACGCAATAAGTCATATATTTTTTTCGTTATCATAAACCAAACAATTCGGTATGCAAGAGGTGCAGCACAAAAATGGAATGAACAAGATACCGAATCCAGACCAAGAATGTGGAATGATTTGAGGAGCACTGACTTTGACGCATACGTTGGAATACCTTTGACCGCTGGAGCATCACACAATAATATGCAAAAATCTTCAGTGTTGCAAGAAACTTATACAACTGTGGCAATTCTAGGAAGAATGTACAGAAATCAAAAGAGAGACAAAATGCTGCCAGTAAAAGAGTAGATAGAAATGATTCATTGTAAAGTAGGAAGTCAAACGGAATGCACCAAATTTGGAACGAAATAAATAATAACTTAAAATGAAGGAGAGTTGTGTTGTTTGAATAACGTAGCTTACACAACATACCTGCATCTCACTAAAATTGGTTTCAAAAGTGGCACATATCTCCGTACAAATACTTGTAAATTGATAGGGGTCTGGCCAGACACCAGGTTTTAGCAGTCCAACCAAATAAGTGAGAAAATCATCATCATTACTGATTTCGCAGCTACTATCATGCACTAAAGATGATGCCAACTTTAAGCTTAACACAGACTGAGGAATAAATAAAATCGCCGACTTTTCAGAGGCGTCATGACCACAACCCAGTGGCATCCACTTGATTAGCTACCCCCGAAAACACATAAAACCTCTGAACATTGACTGTTCACTCAATTACGTCAACGGCCACAATCAATGACCTTTAAACGATGTTCATAACAGTTCCCATTACCGCATCAATGCCGATGCCTGCGTTCCATTCGTGAGCACCGCCACACCGCCCGCCGAATTTCGATGTACATCGAAGCCACATATCGTCTTCCGGTTTGATCAGCTGACGTAACTTTTTTGTTTTTTGCCCCGATTTGCATTCTTTTAATTGCTCAAGATAAGTACATTATTCAAACAATTAAGTTCAGCGGACACATAGGAACGTGAACGCACACAAGTCGTCACCTTCATCTGGCATTAACAAGTTCGGATTGTATCGTGACCAAACGGAAGACTGCGGCGCAAAGTGAAAACCATGGAGTAACGCTTCCTAATTGACACAAGCGACAACGCTTTGATCGAATGGCTAAGGAATCATTTTGCTGTCGTATATCGACGTGAAGTACTCGCATCGTTAGGTAGATACGAATTCGAATAAAGTTCTCTCAGTTGACGGCAGCGCAGATTGATGTGACATGATTTACTGCCCTGTACGTGAATAGAAGGAAGATTCTCACAATTTCTGCGATATTGTTGTTTATAATGATTTGACGCGATGCGATGGAGGGAAGGGCTTCGCGAGGCGATATTCCCACACATCGCACTTGACGTTGGAGTGGAATTACACTATCTGTTGTGGGAGGGAACTCTGTGAAGAGCTCCTTATTCACTTGTAGCCTAACAACAGTGACTGGCTCTAGGTAAGTCTGGAAGTTGACATGTTTCATATGGAAATACAACCCACATGACATGAAGGAAGAGTGAACAATCGCAATCCAATGGTCAGGGAACTCTTCGCGCTCATTAACCCCTAAACTGAGGCTGTCATAGCATTACTCGGCTATTAGGTCTTCTTTTCGCATTCGGAGCAGACACAGGTTCAGCATGAGATAAAGACTGTTCCCAGCTCTTGTACTAGCATCCAGTCAGACAGAAGCTAGGTCCTTACTTCTCCTGCAGGTTAATGCAGAGCTGCCAAGACATGCCTTTAGTAGAGCTTAGCCATTGTTCATCGAGTAGGGTGTTGTGATGTTTGTCAAAGACCTCCTACTCATCGAGACTCTTGGTCGCGTCAGATCAGTTGTATTTAAGTTCCCTCTCACTGGTTTGGACCATGTTTATGAAATGAAAAAGTACGGGACAAAGACTACACTGTTGAGGAACTCCCCATTGTCTCGGCTTTGAAGTGTCCTGTTCCTGTGTAAGTATAGACTACATCTTTTTGTTCACATTTTATATAATTATAATATGGGTGGCGCTACAGCCCGTAGAGGGCCAGGGCCTAGCTTCTCAGCAGCCACTCGTGTTGTGCGTGCTATTATTCTCTCTCTCACGCATGGAAGGGACCTACAGTTTAATGCCGACTCCGAACGGCGTAGTTGAGAAGCTTTTTTCTAGACAGGAAATACTCTTTGAGCATTGTCAGTGACTCGAAAGAGGTGGAGCCGTTGACTGTGATAGGTGGTAAATTCGGGTATCGAACCTGGCACCCTCTGCGTAGAAGTCGACGTACTAACCCACTACGCAACGGCAACCCACAGTGTATATTTGTTCACATTTTATCGTGTTTATTTAACCCCTCAAATACTTTTTCTTTTAAAGAAGAGCTGGCTGCTGTTTGCAAACACAGTCGGCTATCTCTAATAATTTAGCTCGAAGTCCCAAGAATTACTTCTTCATCCGTCTATTGGCGTTTCCCTCTTAAGAATGACATTTCTACATTGCCACCAAAGTAATCCTTTCTGTCACATCTTGTTGGCCGACAAAAAATTAGCCGATACTACTCAAAGAATTGATCATCAAAAAATTAGAACTGATTGTGATTGGATAACAGCACTGAATGCAGGAGGAATCCGGTTAAGTTTGTTGAGTCAACACTTAGGTTAGGTTAGGTAGGCGGGCTGCTACTGCATTCACCAGCACACTTAGACCATGTTTGTCCCATACCCATAGTCAGACTACTACCACTGGTTGGCTGCAGTGATAGTGGCGTTAATTTGATCCCAACGGTAAATGGTGACTGGACCAGATTTGAAAACCAGATGAGAGCGTATTAACTTTACTTTCACTGGGATTCGAACCCCCCGCTAACCAGGGGCAGGTACTCTTTTTTTTAAGTAATTTAATTTAATTTTGAATTATGTTACATGCTAGACAAAAGTACTTAAAACTAGCTTAACTAAATTAAGAATTCGCTCTTAATAATAGCCTACTGACCCTATGCGGGTACTCTAAGCTAGTCTGATCTACTTTCTAAGTATGGCTTTCGGCTTAATCTACGTTTTTTTCTTTAGTCTTTAGGACAATCTTTTATTACTTTTTTATTTGCCAAGATAACTCGTGAAAAACTTGGCTAAACCCAACTACTTAAACTACCTTATACTAACTTAACCTAACTTAAAACTTAAGCCTATCTTAACTATGTTCGTAATAGTACGGACACGTCCACCAGGGAGTATATGTTGTGTATATGCCTAGCATATATAATTTATACGCCGTGATGCACCTTTTTTTTTGTTTCATATATATATTTTTTTTGGATTTTTTGTTTTATATTTTTTTTATTTTAGATTTTTTTTTCTAGCGGTGGCGGAGACTCGTTTTGGTGTAACCACCAGTTAAATTGCCGTTCTTTGGCAGACTCTTTCCATGATCTCGAGCGAGGATCGCTCTGCTGAACCGGAGGAGATCGATCGATGGGTGCGAACGACATCCGGTTCGTATTGGAGTCGCCTATCTTCTGTTCGGCGTACGACATGGAATATGAAAGGACATCCTTGTGGATCCTGTATAAGGCCAATCCACTGTTCGGCGTAATCATGGAAGATGATAGGACATCCTTGTGGATCCTGTATAAGGCCAATTGTGTCTAGATAGACGAATTCTTCGGGGGGAATAAAGTCCTTAAGACGCGCCCTTTCGTGGTACAAACTATTGGGGTAGTAAGCCCTGAAGATCAGACTGTTGGAAGAGGTCATAGATCGTGCAATGTGCCTTCTGATAAGCTTAATAATAAAATTATCTACCCTATTCACGATTGCCTCGTTGTAGATACACGACCTCGTTAGGATAATCCTTCTTGTACTCAGACTCGGGTGTGCATTACATACAGATACCCTCATCTTTTCCATCTGGGAAGGACTCACGTTGAACCACAATGGACAACCGTGCACCATAATTGGCCGACCTAGGGCCATGTAGCAGATTACCTTCACTCTGGTATCAAGTTGGCTGCTGAAAAACAACCTCTTAAACGCCCTTGAGTTAAAGAGCCTCTCACAATATGAGTTGGAATATTTGACTTGTCTGTGCATAAGCTTCCGTAGAGCCTTCTGGTCAAAGAACCTCCAGGGAAGCTCTATGTATTGTAGCGACACTTATAATAATGTGTTGAAAATCCAATTCAAAGCAAGATCCGTACAGGAAAGCAACTTGCTCCATACGTAGTCTCCTCGTATGGAACGTCTTCAACTAACAAGCCTCAGTCTTAATTGCCAGACGTCAATTTCGTTCCGGTGTTTCTCAACCCCCCACGCCACTTCAAGCTCGGACGTCCTCAGCTGCTTTATCCCACTTGTGTGGAGTGTAAGACTCTTTTGCCAGTAATCAAGCTGTTTATGTGCTTTCTCATAGGCCGTGGATAGTCATCTACATGGTTTGTTATTTGATAAATACCAGCCTACCGCAGGCCCAGTCTAGATCATGAGGTACAACTCAATCAAAATAAACCATAAACCGTCTCTGTCAGCAGCAAAAGCCTCACAACACATTACATCACATCCAAGCACTTAATCTCGCAAATATTCCACGATGAATGGAATTTTTAGCAGAATTCTTCAAGGCGTGATCCCCGATCGGAAGCACCTCCACCCCAGTGGAAGGTCAGTCCAACACCCACTGCCTCTGAATGCCCCAATTCGTTTTATCACATCCCATTCATTCACCAGAGGGTGTTAAAATTTGCAAGAGAGCAACTTTTAGCACAATCCGAGAGGTGTTACTCCAAGCCGAGCGAGAACACAAACAGTAGCCTGTGTGTGCACAAGGCAATGGAAAAAAAAAGAAAAACACGAACCTCTGAGGAAGCAATGGAATTCTATCTGTCAATAGCTAATTACACTGTTCCCGTTGCTGTCTTCCTGGGACCGCAACACCGACATGCGAACTCGCTCTCGTGGCACCAACGATCGTCGTCGCGTCGTAGCCCGTGTCGTTGGCGTTTACGTTGCCGTCCATCTTCGTCGTCGTCGTCGTCGTCGTCGTTCTAATGCAATCAAACAGCAGCAGTCCGAGTACCAGTATAATGATAAGATACAGCCATCTAGCCACCTAGCGATCTATACCGCGTCCACGGGCAACAACAAGTTAAGTAACCAATTTTACTGATATGAATTGAAGAATAAAACTTTTCCATCACGTAAGTGCCGCTCGGTGATACATTCAATATTTGAAAGGTTCGCCTGCCGGATGGCATGCTGTATTTACATTCCCTTGGCGTAGTCCGATGGCGATGCCGATGCCGAGCGCAACCAAGCGGTTACATGTTGCGTTTTATAATGCGAATTCATTTATTGTAATTACCGTTGTGCTGTGCCCCGGTACCGCACGTCAAGGTCAGACGGTATTCCGTGTGGCAAGTGGCGAGTGGCGAGTGGCGAGTGGCGAGTGGGAGGGAGCCGATCTATTGTTGTTTTGCGTGAGAGAAATTGAAGCCAATTCAATGCGATTCCGCTCGCATCTCATGCGAATGACTCATCCGATGATAAAGCGACTTTCCGGTATTTTAACGACTTCAACAATCCAATTCGATGATCTTCAGCTTGCATCGCCTTGCATAAGCCCAAGTTTGAGCGAATTCTGCCACCCTTCAGGTGGTTCCTTTGCCAAGCCACCGCTGTGTTCCTTCCAGCTTCTTCTATGAGTCAGCGGCTCTTTTCTGCAGACCTGTGAGAATTCGGCGGTGGCAGCGCGGTGCATGAATTCGGATTCAATTTAAGTCGGTTTCAGTGACGAGGAAGTAGACGGCGAAGTCGTCAAGTGTTTGTGAATTTATTTCAGTTTACTTGAGCTCTGGGTGGTAATTAGGCGAATACGGGATTAGTCACGCGTTGCGGCTTATTGTCATGGCTGGTCAGACGAAGATTCGGACTTTGCAAGGCCAGTTGTGAGCTTGGCTTGGAGGAGGAAGCTATAAGAAAAATAAACAGAGTTTGGACTCTTCAGACTCTTTGGGGGATTTGAAGGAAAACAAAGATGAGAGCGATGACTAAATAAGAAGATAATGGCGCAATCAGTGTTGTTGGCGTGGTGTCAGAGCGCAAGCAGCGATTGAACACTTTTGACAGACAGTTAAGCGGTGTCATCGGACCTAGCATACGCAGGTCGAAGACATACACTTGCACGGAGTGTGTCTCATCTCAATTTATGCTCGGGGTTCATCTTTCGTGCGAGATGAAGAGAGCTAGAGGCTGTAGAAGGCCGCTCGCTCCCAGAGGAGGCTCCTAGAGGAGCGCCTGAAGCGATGTGTGTCCAACACTTGTGCTGTCTGTCATCTGTCTTCCGAAATTATCTGGAATGATTTTGAAGTGTTTTTGCATGTATCGGCGAGGGTGCTGAAACTTATGCCCCGCTAATAAATACGTAAGCCAGTCTTTGCACCCGATTAAAACTGTTGAGAGCTTTATCAAGAACTGTCGTCAGTATTGCGACTCTCTGGGCTCGACACATCCATGGGTATATGTTGCTGTAGATCTCATTTGAATCCAAAAAGCATAGAGCCATGGAGGCTTTAGTAACCCTATACTGGATATATATGGTGATCTATTGATGATTAGACCCAACATTTTCGTGTGACAACTGAGGGTGAAGAGTACAGAGCGCATTCTCTTGTCCATTTACATGATTTGAACAAAGCGTTCTTAGTCATGTTCAAGAGTGTAGAGACATAGATATTTTGGCTTGCGTGTTGCATTAATAATGATCATTTTTTGTTGCATCCATCCACAGTCTGAGTATACTTATTTACACTTATTTCAGTCCGGCGTAGACCTCGGCTTCAACCAGCAAGCGTCTCCAGCCAGCTCAATTTGTAGCTAGCTGCTTCCAGTTTCGAACGCATAGTTATCCACCATAGAAGTCGAGTAAATACACAAAAAACATACACTCTGACTATAATAACAAAAAGCTCTTTAAATTTCGCTAAGTTTCATTAAGTTCCATGAAGGTTTGATTGCTTTAGAGGGAATAAAATAAAATGAAATTTATGTAGGATGAAGACTCACCCTTAGAAATGTGTTATCGAGCAGCTAATCACTTCAGAACATGGAAATTGGTTTCAATTCCTACCTTTTCAACCACTTCGTTAAGTTTCGTTCACTTTTTGGCTTCACGTTCTGACATACGCTTGAGTTATATTAAGTCAGTTATGGTTGGGCCCTAAGTTGGAACAGGCATAGATAGGTCTGGGCTGCACAGGGATCACTAGTGATCCATAGGTTTACGAATAATGTCCAGACATTTTGGTTCAGTCTACTTCAGACCTTGAGAAGACACCACAGGAATAGCAATATTGATTTACTGTCTTTGCAGAAGGGACTCCAGTCTTAACTTTCTCTGGCTGGTATGTTGTTGAATCTTAATGCAGTGTGTTTAAGATCTTGCAAAAGTTGGTGCTTCACGTCGGACTCCCTGCTAACGCTGAAACATGCGTCGTTGATACGGCCGGGTTCCTAAAGCAAACAATAGCAGCTTAACGTGTCTGCTTACTGTAGTCGAACGAAATATATTGGATGGGCACATAATCTCCGAACGGCTATACAAACACAACTGAGAGCTCTACCTTCAGCTATACGGGAGTATCGTTAATGCCGGTTTCTTCCACTTTCTTGTGCCTCTACATTGGAATTGATGATATAAGAATCTATTATCACCTCAAAGATCTTTCAAGACTATAGGATTAAAATCAGACTTGCGTCAAGCATGCGATGTTTTTAAAAGGAAGCAAGAACAAAAATATACTGCTGCCCTTCATTTTAATTGCCTAACTAATGGCAACGAAGGTCAAAATCCGGCGTTTATTCACCGCGCATTTAAAAGTGTCTTGACAAAATGAAAAAAATGCCTGCAAAGTCTGTGACCCCATGGCACTGATGTTTAACTGATGTTTAAGAGATGGTACGATCTGAAGGCTAGCGTCCAAATTTGGAAGGACAGAGTGGGCTTTTGCACGTAGCTCTGATTTCAAATAAAGACCTTTTAGGAAGTGAGATGTTTTAGTGTTGTTTGTCTTCTATTTTGTCGTGTCTTCTACCTGGCAGAATTAAAGAAAGACTTTAAGGAATTAATTCTCAAGGTTCGAACTTCAAACGAGACAGCTGATTAAGGTCTGGTATTTGTTTTATAGAGCAAACCACATGATTGTTGAAAGATGGAACGAGAATCACACGGCACCACGATTTCCGGTGAACACGTCCACCCATCTCAAGAGCCCAGTCCCATATTCGCTCCCCAAAAGTTGGTCTCAAATTCGTGGTCCTTTCGGTCTATTCGTTGGTCCTCATGGAATAACAGTATGAGTGGCGTTACAATCCGAGGTAGACCTGAGCCGAGCGTCTATAGCTCGGAAACCTATATTTTTATGTAGACTCCGAATGGAGGAGTGAAACTTTTTCTTGACAGGAATGGTTAGGTTAGGTTAGAGTAGCCACACTTAGTCCAAAGTAGGCGCATTATGAACCATCTGGAGCTTGTAATAAAGCGAGGAAGTTGACTGATACTAATATTACTTAGTTCTGTCAAGTCTTAGAAATATATTGTTTCCAAGCGACTAAATCTGCGAGATAAGAGTTCACTGCAAATGCAAGTAAGGTGTGAAATGGTTTCTTCCTTCTCTTCACCCCTGCTCCTAGTCCTAGTCTGGGGGCGTGAGTACCAATGTCTCAATGCCCGGTTATGTCGCCGATGAAAGTTCTAAGATTCATCCTGCTCGTTCTGATCAGGTCGCGTGAGCTTTAGTAGATTTTTTTGTAGTAGCGATAGGCATGAACGACAATTCTCATTCCGGAGAGAGTATTGAGGTGTTGCCTTGTTTAGCGAGTTCGTCTGCTCCACCTATTATCTGGGATGTCACTGTGTCCCGGCAACCACATAATTCGGATAGTGTGGTGATTGAGGGACGTCTTGGAGTTAAATGAGAGACTTGACTGACTATCAGACGAGATGACAATATCGGCACTCTAATACAACATTGTTATTTTTGTTTAGCCAGGGCAGAGCTTCCTTCATCGCTATAGTCACTGTCAAGACACTACATTGAAGGGGAAGTCGGAATGACAGTTCAGAGTTCAGATCCTTAGAGTAGACTCCCTCCATCGTCCATCCACGATCCAACCGTGAAAATTCGCAGAGGAACGTCCAGCGTCCAGTAAGATCTGGGGTCTATGGTCGTTGAAATTTGCAATCAGCATGCAATCCGCTGCACCTTTTCGAGCGGCTTGCGGTTAGTGACTTTGTCTAAATCGGTCCACTAGATCGCGACACGGTACCGTAGTGTGGGTCTGACTACTGACACGAATAGCCAGTGAATCGCACACGACTGAAGTCCCAATAGAGTCGAGCAGACTTTATTGACGCGTTCCCGGATGTTGGTTTTCTAGCATAACTTCGAGTCCAGAATGAAGCCTAAGAATTTGGCAGTGTTGCTTAATTTTAAAGGGAGTCCCCTGATATTAGGTGGATCGAAGTCAGGACTTGTATTTTTCTTGTTTAAGAGGACTACATTTGTTTACTGCGGATTAACATTTATTCATGCATTAGACGACTGGGTTGACTAAGTGGCTGACTGCAAGAAGACAGTCACACTTAGGCCAAAGTAGGCCCGCTGTGATAGGCCAACTAGGCGGGAATACTTTCTAAATATTGTCAGTGACTCTCAAAAGACGGAATCGTTAATAATGAGAGAGGTAATTCTCAGATACTGAACCCAGAACATCGCTGCGTATGAAAAAAGACGCCGTCTGTGAGACGTTCGCTGGCATTGAGGCGGAAGCGGCAAAAATGGGTCTAGCGGTAAATGAGTGCAAAATGAAGTATATGGTGTCATCAAAAAAGACATACAACATCGACGTCTGGTACAGAGCGTCACAATGGGCAGTTTTAACTTCGAGGTAGTCAAGGACTTCGTCTACCTCGGCTCCGCAGTAAATAATACAAACAACATCAGTACCGAGATCAAACGCAGAGTAAGTCTTGCAAACCGCTGCTTCTATGGGCTCAAGGGGCAATTGAGTAGTAAAGCCATATCTCGAAGGACCAAGCCGACTCTATACAAAACCTTGATCATCCCAGTCCTGCTGTACGGCGCGGAGGCATGGACAATCTCAAAAGCGAATGAGGAAGTCCTTGGCTCTGCGTGCGGTCTTTGGTCCTGTTTGAGTTGACGGTTTCTGGAGGAGAAGATTCAACCACAAACGACATAAGTCTGGTCAGGCGTGGCTAAGCCATGTAGAGCGTATGGACAACTCAGCTCCAGCCCGAAGAGTCTTCGACTCCGAACCAGTGGGACAACGCAAGATAGGACCCTCGCGTTTAAAGGTGGCGCAGCCAGATGGAGAAGGACCTCAACCAACTTGGCGTGCGACTCTGGAGACAGCTAGCCAGAGACCGTGCTAGCTGGAGAGGCTTGTTGTTTGAGGCCCAGGTCCACCCCGGACTTTAGCGCCAAATAAAGAAGAACAATCCGTGAACATCTCCGTCGAGAATTTATGATTCAAAGTGGATTTCCAAATAAAAAATGCCTCAATGATAGTGAGTACAATGTTCCATGCTGAGGCTCCTGAGATGCATTTTGTTATGAAAGCATGTCGGTTTCTAAGATTCCTTGAACTTAAGAGATGGTGTCCCTATCATGGCTTAGTAAATCTACACGTCGCGTCTCGTAACGTCACAAAAATCACAAATGAATTGAATAACAAAACGGGTCTACTCTTGCCCCAAGTGTGGCCACCTTTAAGGCAGTCACCTACTCTAAACCATCGAACTTTGAAGCAAGACTGAGGCTGGTACCCCATAGAAGACAAAGACGAACTGGTCTCTCGGGAGAGGAAATACTTGAGACAATCTGTCTACCAACTTTCATCCGAATCCGAGCACTCGTTTAGTTGGCAGAGCTCCACAAACATCCATAAATAAAACAATAAACACCCTAGTTAATAGCACACTAATATGAAGTTATGCAACAGCAATAAAAATTCTGCTGACCACACCGAATAGATCATTAAAATGAAGCTGATTTTCAGAATTTTTATGGGATCTTTATAATTTTACATTTACTTTGCTCAATTATTATGCGTCCTCAGTAAACGAGTTCCATTCGGCCAGCTCATGTGATTACAGTAAAGGCAGTAGTGATTAATCCGCTGAGTTAATCACGTGCACAAATCTAAGCAACAGGGTCTGACTAGCGATAGGTTAAGTCTCGGACGAAGCTTTGAACGTCAATCAAGCCTTGTATTTACTCGAGCAAATCTCAGAGGGCGGCTAACACAAATTGGCACTGATTCAATGTAGATCAATCATAGTTTTGATACATTTTCTAGTTGAGGGATTGGCCTTAGAATTGCAGACAACAATACATTTCCCTTTGTTGCAACTGCAAAAGTTGACTAAAATTGACGTGGCGCCCAACACTGGAGGAACATGTTGATGCAGGAGATTGAGTGGACACATGACTTAGCGCTTCTCTTTCTCTTTTTTTAGAGGGAGTTGAGTTAGGTTAAGTGCGCTCAAGAAAAAGAAGAAGAAGAAGAATAGTTAGGTTAAGACGGTTGGCTAGGCACATAAGTCACTCATTGGGCCTCTAGGCCACGTTGAGCTACATATTCAATCATGTTCCTTCAGCCAGTTGGCGCTAGACGCACTTATTTGAGCCAAGTTTTCGAAAGAGTATACCCACAAGTGACTCTTCACCAAGAAGAGAGGGCGGTGCAGGAGCTCTGAGAGTACAAGATGATGATTCCTACTTTTCATCATCCTGGCACCTTCTAGAAACCGCTGGACTGATGGTGCATGATAGCTTC
Organism: Eristalis intricaria; assembly: GCA_964034865.1. Taxonomy (NCBI): domain Eukaryota; kingdom Metazoa; phylum Arthropoda; class Insecta; order Diptera; family Syrphidae; genus Eristalis; species Eristalis intricaria. The sequence continues at coordinate 107,697,393 of OZ035873.1, read as the reverse complement.
CGCCACGTCCTCATTTCGGTGACTTCGCAAGGTACACGTGCAGCTGTGCCCAGTGGTTTCGCGTCGATGAGAGTTCCACGTACAAGGACTTTCAGTCTTATCCGCCTTTGTGTGAATGGAAGCTCCAATTAAGAAGAATCTCCAATGCAATGGCTGGTCGATTCTTAGGGCAGAATTCAAGTGTTGGACTTCTACTCTCTTCGCCTGTGGATTCAACTTCACCGTTGAAACTGAACCAGGATCACCGATAGGTTCCAGACTCCCTCCCCAAGGATTCAAGCGGATGTCTTCTCACAAGTCTTTCCAAGGCTTAAGCCATCTTACAGAGAAGATCCCAAGTTCAAACAACCTCGGGTCAATGTCACGCCAACCCACATTTTATCACACTCCCCGATAAGGTTTACCTGAACCTTAACCAGCGAGCAAATACCGCCAGCAGATAGCCTTATTTCACGGCAATAAATCAAAACTTCATGAATATTCACCCGCAAGATACGACCGTATCTCGGCACACTTGCAAACACTCGTCCGTCGGATCACTCAATGCTGACACGTCGCCCCTGTGCTTAATTCAGCAAATCAAAGCTTTTAAGACACTAACCCGCCTAGGAGTATGCAAACATGTGTCGCGGATTTCGACATTCAAATCTGAGCTTCATTCTGAGCGCACCCGCTCGCCCGCACGCTCACTGCACAGGGGCGTGATACGTTTGCAAATGCGCCACGAAACGTCACCTGTGTGTGTTTGAATATTCTCGCTTTGGCTGTTCTTCCGGTTTCAAATGAGCTTTACGCGGCCATTTTGCCGATGTGCACATCGCCCGTTAAACACTTCAAGTTCAGCTCGACACACTCTCATTCACTCGGCTAATTACGAATTCAAAACAAATCAAAGGTCATCGGGCCACATTCGGGGAATCACTTGACCAAACCAAGAGTCATAGACCCAGCCCATGCGCGAAGGGAGCGGCGCACTGGGCAGCTCCATCAGCGCGACACACTGTCTGCGTGAAAGTAAACCAAACCGGTGTTCGATTGTGTCTTGGCGAAATTTAATTTCTTCGAATTTAATTCGAATAGCAAGCAAATGCGAATCCGAGAATTGGTGTTAAATAAATTTCCATTTAATGACTGATTCGCTTGGACCAACGCGCGGCGGTTTGGGAGGGTGCAGCTCTCTAAACGGGTTGAAAGGCCTGAGCTAAGCGTGGCTCGCCCAGTCACGCTGATGTTGACTTAAGCCGCAGCCAGCCGTTCGCGATTAGTTATGAGCCGAAGGTGTTATGCGATTCATCAGACTTGTGTGCAAACAGACGTAAGAGCGATACGAAAGTGCCAAAAAATGTGATGTTGACGAGGTTGTGTCAATTTTGGAACTTGTGATCGTCGTTTATATGGACTCCTTTAAATGGGCGCAACTGAATGAAGACAAGGCGCTTATGCAAGCCGAGTTGTGGGCAGATCCAGTCCGATGATCATCCCCTGAAAGGCACATTGCCAGCAGGCAGATGAATTAACCGACTTGCGACACTGGAATGAAGTCGAAGGGGTACAGAAGTCACAAGTAAGGGCTTCCTTAGCCATTTTTTGACATTGAAAGGGAGGACGTTGGTCTAACGTCACGGAAATAAGCAATCGATCCACCAAATGAGACACCGCCATAAAGGAGTTTGATTTCCACAAATCCTCTGATTTGTCGACATCCTGAAATATCAAAGCCAGGCTTCAGCCAATTAATTATTCCCGGCTCCAGCTGCCCAACAAAACCTAGCCCTACATTATCAAGTTCAGACCCTCGAAGTGTGGCTTCACCCAACCACAGCAGCCCGCGTGTGGAATTGAAGGCCTTTCCAAGATCGCCCTTCTCGCCTGACTGATCGGCTGAACTGAGTTTCACTGGATTTTATCGACCACAATTGTTTCCGCTTCCAGCTGATCATGCTGCCAGTCTTTACCATTTTGGATGATCATTTGTAGGTGATTGTGTTTGCTTGTCGCTCGAGTGAGCGAGTGACGCCCTGGCAGTGGAGAGCAGGAACAAGTGAGTGTTAAGATTAAGGTCATCGCCTGCCTTGAAGATTTGAGGGTTCAAACATGGAGTCCAAGCGCCCAGAGACGGGAAAAAACGACGACTAATGCATTGAGTTTGCCCTCAAGTATCAATTGAGAAAATGTCTTAAGGGACAATCCCTCAAGTACAAGTTAAGTAGGTACTCATACATATTCGTTACTTTTTATCTGAATTATCGTTACTAGTTACTATCGTTACTTTTTCTAAAATTGACATATTTATGACAAAATTTATGATTGCCGTGGCGTAGTGAATAAGTGCGTCGACTCCTACGCAGAGGGGGCCAGGTTCGATACCCGAATTTACCACCTATCACAATCAACGGCTCCACCTCTTTCGAGTCACTGAAAATGCTCAAAGAGTATTCCTGTCTAGAAAAAGCTTGTCAACTTCGCCGTTCGGAGTCGGCATTAAACTGTAGGTCCCTTCCACTCGTGAAAGAACAATAGCATGCACAACGCGAGTGGTTGCTGAGAAGCTAGGCCCAGGTCCTCCTCGGACTGTCGCGTATACTTCTGATTTTAATATTATAATAAATATAATAATAATATTTATTCAGTGTTCTGTGAATTGTATTTTACACTCTAACAACACACAACTGCAAGCAGTATAGAGATAATGTATACTAAAAAAGAAGAGCATGGTATGCGCAAAATGGTGCCACACCACGCATCGGTATGGTTTGATGGTACCCTTTGCGTGTTGTGTGTGCATGGTATGTCTCTCTTCTGCGACCATACAATACCATTCGAGTGTGATCGTACCGATGTTGGTTATCTATAATACATGTAGGCAAAAAAAAACATGGATTTATAGGAATGACACTATAATAGTAACTATATTCATTGAGGAGTAACGTTTCGTTACATGCTGCTTTATTGAATATTCGTTACTCAGTAACGTAGTAAATATATAGCACATCTACTGCTTTTTAGGTCATAGAACCCATTTCTAATGGCAACCCCACACTGAGTCCGGTCATAATTCCGTGCACATCTTGGATTCAAGTACGATCAGCACGAGTAGTAGTCGTTATTGTCTCTATGATGCGGTGGTATTTATTGTCAACTCTCTCCCGCGTTTTCGGTCTAACCCACAGCCACTGCGACGCTCGCTCAGGCTAAAACTGTGTCTCAGGGGCATCCCATGCTACCGGAAATCAGAATATAGCCTCAGGTCGGTCTTCGCAACCAAGTGGGCTCCTAGAGACTCCTGTCCCAACGACTCTACCCACGACATTGTATATAGCTATCCCTAATTACCTAGTCTGATGGTACTTTCTAAGGGTTTCAAAACTTGGCATATAACCCATTAACAGCTCTGATGTTGAAAGCTGATGAACATGATGTCCGAATACAGTGGGCGTGTTCCCAGTCTTTCAACCTGGAGCAGCACAGTCACAGGCCTCTGTATTCGACAGTGATCTCCAAGGACAGGTGTTCGGAAAGCTGTGAGGAATGGTGAAGGGTAACCTCCTCTACCATCCACAAGGTACATATTCTCTTGTTCTTACGCCTTAAATTTGGTTATTTTTCGTATACTTCAATTTGACAGATGAAGTGTGAAATTCTTTATAGATTCAGCAAACATTGGTTAGCCTTATCTAATCGAACGTAGTCCTACCATTAGCGTGTCCATCCCATCTCCAGCTATCTTGCCAATAATCAGTAAAGTGTCTTCTAAGGTAGGCCTTTCGATCGGCAAGATCTCGTTCTTCTAAGCCCCCACTTTCAGATCCTTAAAAACATGGCAAACGCCACTCCTTTTCTGGTATCATAGCGTATGTCTCTGTGGAAAACCTCAAGATCGAATGGTGCCGCTCTCAAGAGAACATGTAGTGCCTCCGTACAAGAAGTGCTACATGACAATATCCTAACCCCATGCAGTTTTTGCAGCGTCACATTATACATATGAACGTTCTATGCAGATGATATGTATTAAAAAAAAATTTGACTCAGTCGAAATGACTGTATTTTAAATCAACACAAGGTTTCCATGGAGACCGTGGACGCTGATCTGGTTAATACTGGTCCAAGGCTCCCCAAATGTTTGTGGGAAGTCTTGCAGCAATATTTGCCACTTCGTCTAAGGAAGCGAAAAAAAGGTGTTCCAAGGGTTCAGCGTGGAGTTGGTGGGATTTCTCTCACCATGGTTTCGAATCCCTCCATTTCTGTGAAAAGGGCGTAAACGCGGGTGCAACGGCTTACCAAGAAGATGTTCTAGAGGGTGTTCTGAAGGGTTTATCCAATACCCTTTTCACTGGATAGAGATGAATCCTCTAACAGGACCTTGCGCACAAAGCAGAAGCCACACAGGAGTGGCTAGGGGTCTACATATGAATCCACTGGTTTGTGATCGGAATAGGAAACCATGGCCATTACGGATTAAACGTTGGTGTTGAATATACACGGTTTGAGTGATGTAGAGAGCTGTACGGACATCCACACGTTATCGAGTTAGCGTGGCGGGTCCTATCACATGTCAGTTCCTGCGTTTCCATGTTTGCCCATTGCTGTCGAGGTAACAGAATTTGTTGACATCCTCAATTGGGTTCCCGTCCAGCAATGGAGGTGTCTCTCATCTTGAGCTTATTCTCCTCAGCTTCGTCTTGGCGACGTTGATTTTTAGACAAGCTCTTCTGCCGCTGAGGTCTCCTTTAGTTAACAGGCATATGTCTTCGGTATATTCGAGGTCGTGGAGTTCCTCCGTCAGGCCCCATTGGATTCCTTGTGAGGGGGCATTGTTTGTACGGTTTAGACCAAGGTAAAGGACAATGATGAAAGGCAGGGGTGAGGATATACACCCTTGCTTTACTCCTATGGTATAGGCGATGGAGGTGTTGTTCTTACTCTTGAAGAACACCTTGCAAGACGCCTCACGGTAGAGCTCCTGGATGAACTCGATGATGGATGGCGGTATTCTCAAGAGCGAGTTCTACATCGGACCATGTCGAAGACTCGCTCGAAACCAACGAAAAAAAAGAAAGTTGGTGGAGTTCCACTCACCTGATTGTTGAATAACCATCTCACACACAACACACTCAATTTTAAGGACTAGCCATAGTTGATCCGCGACTCTCACCAGTCGATCTTTCAGGTTCTTAATACGAGGAAATACAATCCTTTACCGATGACAATGCCCTGGTACTTTTCAGTGACAAGTTAATCCCAGCAATCTGTTCCGGCTTCGGATAAGACCTTTTTTCCTCAGAATAGGACAAAAGCTGATTGTTGCCATGATGGGCATCGTAAACAGTGCTTATGTAAATAGGAATGGGTTAAGAAACCAACGTGGTAGATTGTTACCCGTTACAACTTGCCCCAGCATGGAATATTCCATGAAAAAAGGAACAACATTAACAAAAACATTAAACAAAATACAAGATTCCATTTTGACATTCAAAGTCCTTTCGTGTGGAAAGGGATGCGAAAAATTAAAAAAAGAGAATAAAAAAGTTACTAAACTTCCTCGACGTTCAGAGTTAGGCAAAACAACCTATTTCTCGATTCTGAGAGGGGCACTGTATTTTTTGGCTCTCCCCTCCGGAGAGAGAGGTTGCTTGATGACCCTTATCAGGGAATAAGAAGGCTAGAAAACGAAAATAAGTGACCTACCTCACCTTCAGTCCTCGCTTGCAAAGGAGGTACACATCCCACTTAGAACAGTCAACGCTAAAATCTCTACGAAGGAACTCTGTGCACCATTAAGGAACATAAGGTCTGATTTCAAACCGATCTAAAACATCGGCGAACTCGTCATGATATCGCTAGATGGGTGGGCAGTCTGTACTGGACACTGGTCGACAGGAGGTAGTGCCGTCAGACTGGTTGCCCCTTACAACATGTATTCCTATTGGGACAACACAGCTGGGAGGGAGATCCTTAACAAGTAGCATTTGTGTCTGGCTGGAACTTGCTAGAATCACAGCGGACGCTTGGTAGACCCTTTTTTAAATTACTTGACTGACACTTGAAATCTCTCCGAAGAACATTAAGGGGCTAATGTCCTTCTTAAATGAGATTTAGAGACATCTCATTAAAACGGAAAGCTACCAACCTATCTTCCTCACATTGAACCGTTGCCATACACAAGGCAGTTCTAAGACCCACACTGGCAGATTCCCACTTGCCGAAAAGCTGCCAAGAACAAACCCACAAATGTTGCCAAAAGCCATAAAAGTCCAATCAGCCACCTTCTCATTCAACCCCGACGCACTATCAGCACGGATCTACCGCTCGGTGTGACCTTAAAACAAAGTCACCGTTAGACGCGAGTGAGATGTGTACATGCCAATCGCATCCTAAACACTTAAGTAAACCGAACACACCTGCTGTCGAGCACTGGAAAGCCCTGCTGGGCCTTTAAAGTGCCCCACTTCAACAAAATGATTTTTCCGGGAATTCCCTGCAAAAAACGTGACCACCTGACACCCCTCCGTTTGACCATGCAAGCGATGCACAAACACGTATAGTTTCGTTTTTTTTTTTGTTGTTCCCCTCTCCTCTCAACGCCATTAAGCCAGTCTAGCGCTTAGCCTCAACAAAATGCCACTCAACCTAGACCGTAAATCATTGCAATCATAACACGGAACACATGGCCAGCCGCCGAAAAGCCCATAAACACCAGCTACCTGTCGCGTCATGGATTGCCACTTGAAAAGCTGATGACACGATCACCGTGGTGGCAGCAGCAGCAACAACAAAAGACAACAACCACATCGATGATGCCATTGAATTGGATTATGCTCCGGGCGCGTTCTCTTGGGCAGGGCCACCTGATGAATAATTCAAGAGTCAAAAACCTCGCATTTGACGGCTATCGCTGCGTCGATTCGTTGCCTACACAATATGCAATCGCTTGCGATGTCCCATGAATTTGAGCCAAAAATCTCTTTTGTCGTTCAACTGACACAAGTGACAGCTGACAGTGGAGGTGGATCTCTCTTTTTGGTTGGTTTTTTGTCACAAATCGATAAATAAGTGCACTCGCATCGAACAGTTAGCTCTGGGCGAGACTGGCTCCACTCGCACGATCACCTTGACTCAGATAAAGGTGCGTGCAAAAAGCTGCCTTCAGCCAGCTCGCCAGCTTTGCTCGTGTGATTAAGCATCACGAAAGCTTTTGCAGTCGGCACATCCATCAGGTGGGGAGGAGATGGGGGGGATCTGCGCATTGCTCTCGCACTAAAGAGCACACTTGAACTGAACGATGATGAGATGAGAGTTGTAGATGGGCACTCGCCGTCGAGTGGTTGCAGTTTGATCTTTATTCACCCGACGTGGTGCTTAAATCCAGTACGGTGCGGCGCGGTGCCATTCACCAGGTGAATGGCGAGAATCACTCAGAACTCAAGAGCAACTCTCGTCCTTGATTGTGTCGGCCGACGGGAGGGTAATCGATAGCCCATTGCCCAACTAATTGGGTTGCTTTCGATTGCTGTCGAGTCAGAACACACATCATTTCATAATTGATCATTGTGCTTTAGTTGCGCCAGTTCAAGGTGATTTTGACGGATTTTCTTTTTTCGATTGAAATGATCTAGAACTTGTTCTGACAGCGATTCAGGGGAGACAGCAGTATTAACTTGAATTAGGATAAGGGTCCAGTGAGCTTGTCAAAGACATGTCCAACTTAGGAAGGTTAGGTTAGGTTTTGGAAGGGGAACATCACTTCTTCTCGGAGGCCCATTGTGAACCCCTTCATTCGTGGAGTACACTTTCTGTTAACCTATCCTGTCACGTGATGGCTTAAAGCACCCTTTACGAATTTTAGAAGATCCGATATATCTGCATTCGCTAAGTCCGGAGTCTCTGTGAGGAATCTTTGGCGCAGCGAAGCTAGACGCCGATTCTGGAGAACTGGGCAGTGGCGAAGCAGTCGCTGGATTGTTTTCTTCCTCCGGGAGAGATCGCTGGATTCCGCATTCCATTTCCCGAGGATTGTTCGGGTCAGACAGTGTGCTGTGATCACTCTGACGAACACACGAATCGAGCTACGGTCCAACGACTGAAGCTTCTTTGTTCTGCCGTTCTTAAGCTCTTGCCACGTTAATTTTGTCGTGGTACAGTCATCTCGTGCGAGCCAAGATGGGATGGTATGGTTTCACTTATAGTCCGGTGTAGTGCACTGAGCGGTGGTTGCAGTGATGTGACCATTTTGCTGATCTCGAGCGCAGACCCTTATCTGGCCAATTCGTCCACTCTCTCTCTCTCTGTCTCTCTCTCTCTCTCTCTCTCTCTCTCTCTCTCTCTCTCTCTCTCGTTCCCTTCTACTGAGCTGTGGCCTGGGACCGAGCAGAGTTTGGTCTTATGATGACTGATGGACTTTCGTGATTGGCGGCAATTCATAACAGCCCTTGATCTCGTCGTACCACGGTCATATTGGCTTCAGTGCAGTTGAGTTGGCTGCTCAACAAAGATGGTGTCCAACTTAGGCAACTCAGAACTTGAAGGATCTGCCATCTGTTCTTTGTCCGTATTTTATCGCTATTTTAACAAACGATGCTCAAGTGAGCTAGCCAACTGCATTCCTCCTCTCCATAAAGTCATCCGCAATCCTAGACAGAAATACTATTTGAGGATTGTCAGTTACTCGAAAGAGGTGAGGCCGTGAATTATGAAAGTTGGTAAATTCGGGGATCTTACCTGGCATCCTCAGCGTTGGAGTCGATGAACCAAACCACTACGCCACGTCGATCAATTTTGTTTATTTAGTATATGACAATAATGGGTGGTGTTGGACTTATCCATCAGTATACCCATCAGCCGGACAGTTAAATTCTAAGACTCGTTCTTCAGCCGCACTACACGATTATGGACTGCTCTTCCCCGCCTAATATTTGCCAGAGACTACAATCCGCAGATATTTAAGACCAATGCATAGGTACCTCCTCTCCCTTTCTCCCTCTACACCTTCGGCTCGTGGTGTGTCTTGACCCTGGATAGATAAGGATATTAGCAATCCCTTGAGCGCGCGCATATTATAAAAAAAAAAAATAAAAAAAAATCTTGAATGATCAGCCATAGAAACCAATAAGGTCGACGTGAGCGATTTCGATTGAGAAGTTGCCGTGTGGTTAACTCCTATCTAGTGTGCATCTCATGAAGGATCATTAAAGGCCAAAGGACCACTTCTTGACTGTGGCCCTTCACGAGATCCCCTCATGATCCTCAATAACATAACTTGGACAAGATCTGCACAATGCTCTTTTCGACTGGACTTGTAAAGAAAAGAAGTGTCATTCTTGAAACGTCAAAGGCCATAGGTAGAAAAAAATTGTGTCTCCAATGGTCTCAGACTAGACTGACTCTCTGTGCAACACCGTCATACGACTCTCTGATGCTAGACAAGTCTGCTGGCTAAGACACCTTCCACCAATTTCAACCACAACTTGCCTTTGTATCGAAGGTTCCCTCGAACTACCCTTTCAGCCGCGTTTGAAGTCATCTTCAGTCTCGTTCTGCTTGGCCGACAAGTGGCCGCTTGTGCAATTCTTCCTTTTGACTAGCAGGCACAAATCTTAGAGGAATTTGGCAACTTACCAAATAACACTGATCACACAACGCCACGTAAACGTCTTGAGAGCCTAATTCAAGACAGGGGGTTAATGGGCCAAGTGATCTGAGTGTCAGTACAATGTACCACCATTCCATCAGTCAAACCTCCCTATCTTGAGATGCACAGTCCAAGTTTACATCTTCAGCACAATGATGTGCTCCAGTTAAAAATAGTGACACGTTGGGACACATTTCTTGGACAACTAGAGAGCTACCAAGGCCTAAAAACCCTAGAGTAGCAACATTTGCTGTCACTCATTTGCAGAGAAGATAGACGAAGAGCTTCGCATTCACATGTGCCAAGGGTTTCATGTTTCACGATTCAGGCATTTCAGATAAATGCAAGTGCAGAGGAATCTGTCAAGCACCATCCCCCACCTAGACTTAAGACGTCAAAGGAATCTCGATCGATCTGGTTTAACAGTGGGTAGTGAAGAGAAGACAGCTCAAATCAAGCGGACTCCGCTTGAGACCGCTGATCGCCCTTGGGCAATTGTTAAATGAATTGAAGATAATGGTGAGTGCTTATAGAGTCACGTAGCACTGCGACCACTTTCTTTATCTTGGACTTCAGAGCTATCTTGAGAAAGCGGATGATCTCTTTACGTGCGTTGTTCTGATAGTCTATCCCTGTTAATGTGATTCTATTGGTTAATTTGTATCTGCTTGATTTAGACACGCGACTAATGCTCTCGCGATTGTCCACCGTGTCTAAAGTTTTCTGAGCTGCTATGGCCATTTTGTAAAGATGGTAGTTGCAAAGGAAGTGCCCAGTAAGTACGCTACATAGTATCTGCCTGGTCAGTCTGGTTTAGGTTTTGAGCCTTCTTGGTTATTCGGGGATCAACATTCATGGAGTGTGGAGTCCCTCCTGATTGTTCCAGAATTGGATGCGGCATTTATTTGTCCATTTGTTTATATGTTGTATTGCTGAATCCATGATGAGGAGAAGACCCGATAAAAGGAGTTTCAGTCGCTTTGCTTGGATATCGGCATTTTAATTCCCCTCGTGGTTTTCATGTATTCATGCACCCATATCAGTCTTAACCTGTTTTTCTCCGCCAGCTTATTGCGTCTCTTGTGACATTCCCAGACAGCTCTGGAGCTGAATGTGAATCTGTTTAGAGCTGTAAGTACTGCCTGGCTATCTGAAAGCAAGTGAAAGTGAGTATGTTTTGTTTCGAGCTTACCTTCGAGTCTTTAAATAATTGCATGAAATAAAGTCGCCCTACAATTCGGAGTTGTTGTTAAAGTCGTTCGCTACAAGATACATGTGCTAGATCATCAAGCCTATCGCGGAAATGAATTACTTTTCGCCATTCTGAGAGTAAACTGAGCGATAATGTCGTCCTAAAACTTCTCAAAACGCACAACTGACTGATAATCCATCGAGGGAATAACTTCGATACGGCTGAATTGTGGTCCCGCATCGCCAAACGCTTGTTCTCCTTCACATAGGCAATCAACACCAAGCCTCTCTCAATTAACGGCTATGGAGTAACGAGTACTCAGCAAAATAAATCAGATTGAGTCTGATTTAGTTCGTACGGTCACTGGCCTACAAAGTCAGTGCAATGAACTGAAAAACCGTGATGACTCTCTGGACTCTCTCTCTCTCCAATTCAGTTCTAATGCTGTCCTTGTCGGAGTGCCGGCTACCCGATGTGAAGATCTTGGCAAAATGTTCCACCTCGTATGAAGAAAATATTTCGAGCTAAACCTAGGTACACTGGTAAGCGATCTTCGTATGATGGTATAATCATTTTAAAATCATCGATCCCAACAAGAATAATGTGTTGCCACACTGTTTCAACCAAAAAAGTTTACTCTCTCAGTGGCGTTGGTATCCCATCAGAAAGCAGAGTGTGATCCATTTGCTCAACCGTTGATAGGCGTGATTGTCTTCTGACTGGATGATCTGTGCCTCGCATTTATCACACACATTTGGAAGGCCGACTTTGAATGAATAAGGACTAACCGCAGTTGACTTAAATCAACTTAATATGTCAGTACCCAATACATCTGGACTGATAATTGCTTCTGAAAAATGATGCCAAAGTCTGAACACAATCGTTCACTAACATATGCTAACGAAGATAAATTGAACGAAACTTAACGAAAGGCTAATTATGGTCACAGTTTGCTTATAGTGACCTAAGCATGTTTGAGTTCATGCTGTCATCATAAAAAACACTTATTTCAGTTTCGTTAAGTTTCGTTCACTTTTGTTTACGCACTCAAATGGAAGGGAAATGTATAGCTCCTACCGTACGTGAATAGCAAATGCAGTTGGAACTCTTCGCAAGTTCCCGAAGCAATCAAATGTTCAAATTTGATCATGGTTCTGACTATTTTTCGTTCGGTTCTGGCATAACCTTAAATTTGTTTAATTCAGTTATGGTCGATATGATTTCAATCAGATTTATAGCAATATTCGTCATAACAATGGCTATAAGGTGACTAAGGCAATGTCAAGAGTTTAATGTCAGAGGATCACAAAAAACAGTGAGTGGCGATGTGATGTGACCTGTGAAGTCATCCCAGTCTTACCAAGCCCTAAGCAAAATGAATCACCATCCAGGTGCTCCAGAGTCCAATTCAATTGAAGCAGACCACTAACTTGGCATCATTCAAGCAACAACACTGACAAGTCCAACTCTTAGAGCTCCAGGCATGGATTGCGAATCACAGTAAATAACCCGACGCACCCGCAAGGACAAGCGAACTAGGTCTTGAGAACAAATTCAAAAACTTGTGCGAAAATAAATAAAAAAAAGCACAATTAAATCAGTGGAAACCAGCACCGACCACAACGATTCATTGCGAATCTTAACGCTCCAATGCCGCCGTTTATCCGCAAACAATTCAGCGTCCGGTTGAAATTCGTTTTGTCGTCTCATCTCACCAAAGTCACTGCGATCACTCGGAAAGCTTAACTGCCCGACAGCACGCAAATATCACATTCAACTCGATGATTAAATTTCCTCATTGAGCAACAGCACACAGCGACCAACCGCAAGGTTTTGCAACTCCAGCTAACAAATGAGACCGACTGAAACAACAACAAGACGGCTTCAATCAAACACATTACTCACCATTATTATCGTCATCCTGCAGATGGTGTTTCAAGTGATGCAGATGAGCGTAGAAGTGATGGTGGTGCAGCACACACGCCAAGTCCGTGCAGTTCAACATCGTGGCAGCGCGAAATTCTGCAAGAAAGAGAAAACAAAGAGAGAGTCCTTAGATCAATAATGCAAACATCAAAATCCCATTACACGGGCCAAGCAAATTATCTAACGCACATGACATCTCGCGCAGCGCGGCGCGTCCCACCGCACCGCACACCAAACGAAACGAAACGAAGCCCGCTGGGACCGACGACGACGATTCAAGTCGATTGTGAGGCCATTAGGTGCCAGTTGGCCCGAAATCGAAACCAGTTACCCGTACCATTAGACGTAAAGTCAAGTCCAGCTCAGCCATTAGCTGGGCTCTGGTGCACATGGGCACACGCGCACGCGCGCCCGCTCTCCAATTGCACATGTTGCCAAACATAGATGGATTGCGCAAGCGATTCGGCGAGAAGGCGAAACTTATTCCACTCCCCGCGCCTGCGTCGCGCCTCCCCTTGGAGAGGAGACAAAGAAGTGGATTTTTGACGTATCACCTGGGCTCTAATTGCGGAGAAATCACCGCCGAACCGATAACCCACGGGGCTGACAGGACGGCATCGGTGGCATCCTCCTCGGGGAGAGAAAACCGAAAGCGAGCGCAGGTGTTAAGAGCGCCAAAGAGATACCGGCCAGACGCTAAGTAATTGCAAATTTATGTAGAAAACTTTCGTATCTCTTAGATCGCAGCAGGATTTTCTTGTCTGGACGGGGGGTGGCTGGGGAGAATCGTTTTATTGCACGACCTTGACTGGACAACAATTTCTTTGGGTCTTCACAAGTCACCCGCACATCCTCCCAGGCCACTCCTTCCGGTGATCGTCTCTGAGAACCAGCTGTGAGCTGGCTTATGCAAAACAGACGCCAAGCCCGATGACGAAAGACAGCGATTAGCTCGCTGGAGGGGGTACAGTAACATTTAGTTGTGCACAAATGTTACCTGATCAGGCAGGGGAACGGCTTAATTAGTCTCTCTCTCTCGATCGGTCGTGTCGATGGTGCCGATAAAAAGGGCGTAAGACGTTAGCCGCTGTCGGCGGCGCTGCATGCTGATGCAATGGCGATGGTGACTGCGAGCAGGTGATTTATGGCCCTAATGACATGTGGATCAGCGCAACCACAAGAGGCCGATCCGACCACAAAACGCATCTGGCACCGACTTGCATCACGCAGAGTGGTCCACTTTCTGGCGATCGCTGATAAGGCACAGACAGTGACGACACTTTCCATCATCGATCACAGGCATTCGCAGAAAACCGTGTGCGGCACGTGACACGGGATTGGTGAGGCCAGTGAGAGGTAAAGCTCGTAAAGAACTCATGGTCAGGCACACGCTAGCTGGTCAACAGCTGGCAGGCTGACAGGCTGGCAGTTATGCTGTGATGGCAAGCAGGTTAAGTCGATGACCGAGTTAATCGCAACCATGGCGAGTTATGGCAAGTCCAAATGGGTAGCCATCGCAACCCATAGGCATAGTGTCTCAGAAGAAAACGGTAATTAAGTTGGAGTTGGAGGGAGAAAGCAAAAGTTGGCTGGCGTAGAAAACTTTCGACTCAAGACGCGGGCGATCGGAAGAACGATAGGCGAGCTTAGAGTCGTGCTTTCCTTGAATTGGAATAGAAACTTCTGTGGAATCCAAATTAACGTGGTCTGGGGGTTCTGGCTAGGTTTTGGACTGCAGTTGTGTGGAGTTGTTTATCCATTTTGTGGTGTCGAAAGTGAGTTTAAATGGAACACCAGATTTCGATCAGATTCTTTTTTTCAGTCTACTGATTGGATCTTGTCGCCTTGGGTGGGATGCAATATCATTCAAGTGCACCCCGCGGATGGATTTGACGAACTCAGTTCTGACAAAGGGGTCTTTCAACGTTTTACACAAAGTTTTGATGAATTTCAACACATTTTTGAAAAACTCAGCCTTAACTTGACGAAAGTTCGTTCTGAAAATATGATTTTTTTTACCGTGCTGGGTGTACGAACAACGCCCCAACTGCTGGAAGGGGACACAAAAAAATTCTTGCATGGCACTAGTGAATGTTTATCCAACATTTCAAGTCAATCGGTTCAAGAAATCCAAAATTTCAAGTCAATCGGTGAGGAACAAATAATAGATAATTGGGTCTTTACAAGCCAACCTAGGATTTTAAATCATATAGACTTGCATTTATAATAATAATAGGGTGGGGCAGCACTCCGAGGCGGATCAAGGCCTAGCTTCTCAGCAACCACTCGTGTTGTGCGTGATATTGTTCCCTCACGAGTGGAAGGGACCTACAGTTTAATGCCGACTGCGAACGGAGAAGTTGAGAAGCTTTTTCTAGACAGGAATACTCTTTGAGCATTGTCAGTGACTCGAAAGAGGTGGAGCCGTGAATTATCAAAGGCGGTAAGTTCGGGTATCGAACCTGGCACCCTCTGCGTAGGATTCGATGCACTTACCCACCCCGTCACGGAGACACACAGACTTGCATTGCTATAATACAAAACTTGGTTTTTCGGTTGAGGCAGGCTTTAAGACAAAACGATAGTAAGATGTGGCATTAAGGTCCACTAGAATGATGTTATTGATAATTTTAAATTGTAAAGCCAGAACTAAAGGACAGCACTTGTCGTCTTCAATGATTCATCGATTATGAAACTCGCTCTGATGTCCCATTACGCTGACACCTTAACCGTCCTTTTGTGCAGTTGGACCTAGCCTAGCGATGATGGACGTAAGGAGCCATAAGTTAACTTAAGCCATTGAGTGAATACATAGACACGTTCTGACGACTGGCGACACGATCTGACGACTGGATGGCGCAGTTGGTAGAGTGCCTGTCCCTGGTTAGCGGAGTCCCCGGTTCGAATCCCAGTGAAAGCAAAGTTAATACGCTTCTATCTGGTTTTCAAATCTGGGCCAGTCGTTTTTTGCCGTTGGGATCAAATTAACGGCGCTATCATTGGAGTAGTCAATCAGTGGTAGTAGTCTGACTGTGGGTGTCACAACGGACCCATAGGGTTTAAATGTGCTGGTGAATGCACTAGCAGCCCACCTACCTAACCTTACCCTATACAACTGGGCACAGTGGTTTTCCACACAACGAAAAGGTCGACGAGTTAGCAAGAATAGGGGTGGGACTGAACCTGGCAAATGATCAAGACACCCCATATCCCTCACTCCAAGTAATAAACACCATGTTACTTACAGATGCCTTCGATTCCGCTAATCGGAGATGGATGGAATTAAATACATGTAGGACTTCGAAGCTTATTCCATACAAAACAAAATACACTCCTAAAACTCAACAAGAATGTAATAAGGAACGTAGTGGGCATTATCACCGGTAACCATGCCAAAGGAATGGGAGTCCCCCACAACGACTACTGCAGAAGCTGTAGAGACGAGGAGAAGGAATAAACTACGCTTCATCTCCTCGGACCTTGTCCTGCCCTTGCAAGAACTAGAAAGGATATACTAGGCAACTTCTTCTTCAGTTACCTACAGGAAATGTCACCCTTAAAGATACAAGACAAGGCAAAGCTAAGGTTATCAGGAAATGTAGCAGTAGTGGCCCACTTAGATCCTGGTTGTACCGCTAAATGGTATTCTGGGGACCATATTTTATAATTTGTGGCTGTATCATCACATCACAATAGGCCCCTACAATATGCCAGCCACAAATTGGCTGTAAACCACCACAGGAGTGGACTTGTCAAAATAGGCCACTAGAATACCATTAGGCGGTCTCCACGTTTATTTTATCTCCTTTAGTGTAGTCCCTTTAAATTAAAGAGGCGCCGGTGTAAAGCACCGGGATGTGATAGGACAGAGGGTCCAACCAGGATCTAAGTGGGTCACACACAATTGCTACAGTGGTGGCAATCACCCCAACCTAACCTAACCTAAGGCAGTAACTTTAAGGAAAAAAAAATGACGAGATTGTGGCAAAGACAGAGAATAGCACGGCGTACAGACAATCATTTTTTTTCTAACTAGCGTTGAACATGATGATCAATGACGGTCGCATGGTTTTACCCTTCGGTCAGAGTCCAAGAGTACGTGATCACAGTATGGACTAGCTAATTGATATAAGATCATGTTCGTGTACATCCTGTACCAAACTTTGCCACCGAAACGACTACTAACTGGATCAAGCTTTAGGAAATAGGTGGAGATTTCCGAGTAGACTGTCGAACAACACACTTTGCAGCAGTATTCGAGTAGCCTCGGGAATGTATGACTTCGGAACTCAGAGAGATACTGATCGGTCGTCAAAGTCCATTCAGGGACAAGGAATATTTAATTCGTTATTCATCATATTTTATTCATTCGCTTGGCAACATCTTCATTTGACACAAGGTCGATGCAGCTCTTTAAAGTAAAATTAAAAAAAAACTAAAACGAAATAATCCGCGATCTTATGTCACTTTTTCTACGTCAAATGAATGGACGTTTGAGTTTGGAATGAGGGCAGGTTTTGGTGTCAATCTCTTCGGAGTCTGGATGGAATTGCGAAGCCGGACTTATAAGCAATGCATTTGGCAATTGAATGGCTTGAGAACTGTTTGAGTTGGAAGTGGCCCAGAAGCACGATCAGGGTCTAAGTGTGCCCTGTTCCTTAACACGCCAGTCGCTAAAACGTTAGCTAACCAAAGCCGAGATGTTGATTGAATCGACCACTTCGTAAGACCAGTTTCAACTAGACTCAAGCTTCGCCCAGCACAACTCGGTGCAACAGATGACCTCCTCAACCTCATTCCAAAGCGAAGCCGGGTAATGACAAAGAGTGAAAAACACGACAAAAAAAACAAAAAAAAGTCGCTCGATAAAAGTGAAACTTGTTACAGATCAAGCTCGCCACGATCACCGCAACGACAGACGTCGCTGGTCGGTACCGCATCACCTCGTGCAGCGGACTATCACCGCAGTTATTCATTACAAGTGCTGCGTGCGTACAAAACCGCGATATTCACTCGATATCTGTGTGATGTAACGCACAGATTTGCGATCGTACCCAGCACTGTGCCCCACTGAGGCCAGACCAGGCACACATTTGCTTCCTCGCACACCGGTGCGCGGTGTGTCACTTAAACCTAGAGATCGACCTGATTTTCTTACTCCACTAAGCACGACAGCCGACACCGCAGCACCGATGGAGTTCATTTGTGCTGTGTTTTTGTTTCGCATCTATCTGCACTTTGGTATCTATTTCGGTTCGGTTTTGTTTGAAGCCGCAGATGCGCGAGTGCAGGTACGGAACACAGTTGCCTTCTGTGGTGGTGCGTGAGCGTGCGCCGACTGACTGTGCGAATTCGGATTGCATAAATTCAAGTCAATGCGGTCACACCTCGTCGGAGCCAGTTTTCGTGTCGCTTCAATAGCATTCACTGAACCTGCTGATCTGCGGCCATCAGCATTGATTTGGATCTGTCTTCCCGAAGCGATTCGCTGAGGTTTTCAGTTTTGCGCGTGCACATCCCATTCGCCGCCACACACTGCGCCGCCTTAGCGAATGTATCCGAGCACGAATCAGATGAAAAATAAAAACTGTCGTGCCTTTAACGAGCGCATTGAGATTTTCAATGAACTTTCACAAGGATAACCGCTATTCGAGATCGTAGTTAAATGCCGTACGCTGTTTTAGTGGACAATGCGTCCCTCGTCCGTCGTTCGTCGTCCGTTGCATGCAAGCCGGAAATGGAAAGCGGAACCTGCATGAATACATATTCTGGTGAGGTGATTGAGTGCGAGCACGACGAACGGTGAACGGTGACCGTTGACGTTGGCTGATGACAGAATACATTTTTTCCGTATGCACTAGTGGTCACCGGCGCGGCGCGGCTCGACGTCGCAGCTCTGTAAGAACTGAACTGACTCTGCGGTTGAGTATTTGCATAAGTTTTGCTTCCTTCATATGCGGCAGTGGTCGGCCGATCGCTGACATAATCACCGCGCGTAATTGCAGACCATATTTGCTTTGCCCAGTAACGTGCTGCGACCAGCTGGGGCTGGCCAGGGCACCAGAGACTGAAGGAAATTGAATTGAATTTGTGGTGGTCGTGTATAAGGGAGTAAGTAATGACGGTCTACATTGTAACGTTGTAACAGCACGTGCCAGGCTTGGTCCATAAACAGATCGGCTTCTGGTTTAGTTTGCGTCCAAATTCCTGAAGCTGAAACGTCCTAGACGCTTGCACGTCACTCAACGCCGCGCCGCGCTGTTGCGCAATTGAGTCCAAATCAATCGATGCCGAACAATGTGGATGATTGCGCGACTTCGATCCAGTAAGACCAGGAAACTATGGGTCCGTGGAACTTTACATAAAGCCCATCTGTTCGTTTCTTTTTAAGGAGCCTATAAGACTGATCACATTTATAAGTTTGTGGAATGGAATACTTCTCCGACCAAATGACTGCCTTGGCTGACTCGACAGGAGATTATCCAGGCGTCGCAGTTGTTAAATTTTGTGTGGTTGCAGTTACTATTTCATTGCACTTGAATGTCTGAACCATCCCTGGAGTGTTTCCGTGTCTGCTGTGTTGGCAGTCATGTTTTGACAGCCTGATCTGCTATCGAATCGACCAGTGTCTTGTACAGACCGCCATCAGTCGATATCGACATCGAGATAAGTTCTCCCAAGCAGATCTGTTATTTAAGATCGGCCGACCTTAGGACACATTTTGTTGATGTTCCACAGCTTGTCAGTTGGGACCATCTGAGGTTTGCTATTTAAAGGAAGTGCGTAGAGATGATTAGTCTTGGCTACTTGTATAGAGATGTACATCTCCTCTGCAAGCTGAAGGACTGATCCCTGCCTAGCCAGATTATTGGGCTTTGTGACTCGTGAGACGTTACTGTGACTTTGAACCCACATAAGAGAAAGCTGGTCGTTCTACCGACACTCAGCTCAGTCCGGCATTCCTGTACTAGTTTAGAATATGAAGTAAAGGAGGCCATACCTTGGCTATCATCAACAACCTTCTGCCCTGGCAAAGATATTTGGGCTTTCACGAGACACATGCCGAATTGCAACAAGTTCCGCATGGAATACATTCGGATTCTCCGGCAGTCTGTACGCCTGGGAGATGTTCAGAAATTCAGAAAACACACCCGCACCGACCAAACTGTCCCTTTTTGATCCGTCAGTGTAGATGACCTTCTCCCTACAATGCCATTCCATTCTTTCGTCGGTTAGTCTGAGAAACGTGCCTGTTGAGCATGAGAGGAGATCTCATTCGCGTTTGGATCAAGGATGGTGGTGTGGCCATAGTGTTTTGATACCGATGTTATACCAGAAAAATTGTTGACGGGGTTGAGCCCCTTCTCTGTGGCCCCGAGGCAACATCAACAAAACAACTTGTTAGGCAATAACTGACCGTAGTATGCATAAAATCTATTGCTGAACGGCTTCTGTGGAACGTATGTGTACTCGACTTGGTGCAACCAAAAGTTGCCTATGTCCAAGTCCTTATACAGGTTATTCAACTTGCCCTATCCATTGGCTGTAACCATTCTTCATTGTCGCCGTGAATGGAAAATAGACTAAAAATACCGCCACTGCCACAACAACACTAAAAAGTCCTATGTACTGTCATATCTATGACTTCGTTTGGAATTTCCTTCGTTTTGATTATTTGATCCCAATTGACATAAGCCATATGAGTTTTCTTGCTTCACTTCCTGAGTAAGCCGATAATCCAAGATCTTTATGCAAGACTCTCCTCACGCTAGTATGACTGATTAGCAGTTGATGAGATCTTCGCCGCGTCATGGTTCTTGATCTTGTGCGCACACCATCGGCAGCAACTAAAATATTCCCCAATGCGTGCTCATGATGAATACTGGAATATATTCGCTGAGAAGCCGAACGATGAACACTGGAATATATTCGCTGAGAAGCCAACTATAATAGGCTTGAACAAACATAAGCAACGGTCAAACGCGTTAATGTGAGTAAGTGAATACACCCGATCCCATAAGACCGACCGTAATGGAACAAACGATTCGAAAGGTCTCTCATAAAGTATAGACTAGAGCGGTTGCGCAGATGCGAATTCGACAGATGAAGAACAAGAAAAGGAAAAGGATACTGAATTGGAATTCATAATCTTCTTACACAGTTCCACAGTCCGAGGTGGACCAGGCCATCACCCAACATACCCCTCCATCCGGCCCAATCTCTTGCCAGCTGCCTTCAGCTTCGCACTCCAAGTCGGCTCGAATCCCCCACGACTTTTGTGTGCCACCTTGTGCGTGGACGTCCTCTGTTGCGTTCTCCCACAGGCCGAAATAAAGTCTCCCATACGTAGAGCAGACCTAACCATCTTAGGGGTTGGATCCGTAGACACCTGGCTAGACTCATGTTCAGACACCCACACTCAGACACCTTCTTCTGCAAATGCCATCAACACAAATAGCACCAAAGATTGACCGCAGAACTTTTCTCTCGAAAAGACAGAGGCCTTCTTTATCTGCCTTAGAGACTGTCCACACTTCCAAGCCAGGGAGCAGGACAGGGGTGGACAGGGTGTTATATAATGTTAGCCTGGTCCTTCGAGAGAGGACTCTACTACTAAATTGGGTCGTGAGCCCAAAGAAACAGCGTTTTCAGCAAGTTATTCTGCGTTTGATCTCTGTAGTGATGTTCTTTGTATTCTTTATCGCGCAGCCAAGGTAGACGAAGTCCTTCACTAGCTCGGTGTTATAGCTGGCTACAGTGACGTTCTATCCAAGTCGTTGATGTTGTTGGTCCTTTCTTACTGACAGCATATACCTTGTCGTGCTCGCGTTTACCGCGCTTACCAACAAACGCATCAAAGATGGCCAAAACCATTTCTGGAATCATTTTCATTTAACGAGACCTGTTTTTTTTTTTCCTACTTTTCGTTCTGTTCTGATATAACTTACTTATCAGGCTGGCGACCCATGCAGGGTTCGAGCCTGAGCGATAGCTGCTTTCCAATGTTTTGACGGTCATGGGCACGCTGCTTCCACTCATCAAGACCAAGCTGTCTTGCATCCGCCATTATTTGGTCTTTATACCGGAGTTTCGGTCTTCCTCTCCTTCTCGAACCAGGAGGCTCGGATTCGAAGACCCTCTTAGCTGGAGCATTGTTGTCCATGTGCTAGATGTGGCCGTACCCGTGGACTACATCCACATCCTGTCGCGGTTGTATCTTCTCCTCCTTTCTCCTTCTCTGCCTTCCTCGCAGACGGGATCATATCTTCTTCTTAATCTGGCGCTACAGTCCGGGGTGGACCTGGGCCTCAACCAACAAGCCTCTCCAGCTAGCACGGTCTCTGGCTAGCTGTCTCCAGTGTCGCAGGCCAAGTTGGTTGAGGTCCTTCTCCATCTGGGTGCGACACCTTAAAGGCAGACGTCCTCTGTTGCGTTGTCCCACTGGTTCGGACTCGAAGACGGGACCATGTGTTCGACGATTTTTTCTTTCGAATGCACCAAGAATCAGCTCCGCAGTTTTGCTTATCGTCCAGCTTTCGTCTCCATATAGCAGGACTGGCAAAATAAGGCTTTTGTAGAGCACGACCTTAGTCCTTCGAGTCAGGAGTTTTGACGCCAGTTGTTTTGACAAACCGAAGTAACACTGGTTGCCAAAGGCGGTTCTGAGTTGGATCTCAACAGGGATGTCATTCGTGGAGTTCATATTTGCCCCGAGTTTTCCGCAGCGTTCATAATCCCAAGCCCCCCGAAATCCAATTCACTGCTCACATTCTGAAAGTTAGCAGTCAAAACACACTTGTCATCTGACAGCTACCAAAGCCGTTTTCAAGGAATCTACTTCCTGCAAGCACAGCACAGCTCGTTAACATCTAAGCAGCTTGCCTGTCACAATTTGAAGAGCATTTGTCATCTAGAAATGCACTTAGACGTCTCAAATGACATCTCGCATCGATTGACGCTTAACAGCACAATTACTGCAACACCTGGACGTGCCTGAGTTGCAAATGAGACTTCTATTTCATCCTCTTTCATCTCGCCCCATCTTGGCGACATTGAATTCCATGCGTCACCGGCGTGACAAGCCAATCTTATATCGCTCCCGTGACAAAATGTCAACCATAACGCGAACAAAATTCATAACCAGCCACTCGGTGTTCACGTCAAGGTAACATCTCACGTTCAAATGGAAAAGGTCATCACAACACGGGTTGGCGGCATCCGATAAACCGTGTAATTTATTCGTCCCCAAGGCGCATATGCATACATCTTCCCCAGCACTTCGTCTTCATTAAACCTCACATCGACTTCTGCCATTAATCTCTCGACTTTAAGCGGAGCCGCATGGAAAAAAAAAACGCCGCGCCGGCCTACTCGCACGCACACACGGAATGTGCGCACAGACTCTGCGATCCACGTGAGATAAATCAAATCTCAAGCCCCGCCATGTTCCAATGCATAACTATGCAAATTTATGTAAACAGAAAATCCACGGCTTACCTTCCGGGTAGGCCTGGGAAGATGCACCGCCTATGCTGACGCAGAGCTCTAAGACGGCCACGCAGCATTCTCCACATGGGCGAATGAATCTAGCGGTAATTGCTGCTGGCTGACACTTTTGAAAACTATAGCGGTAATTAAGGTTGCATAAGTATCTAAGCTGCGTGCGGTATCTCGAAGCGTGGTCACAGTTTCGTAACACCGCACCATTGTGCTGTTGGTCTGGAGCGCATCTCTCGATGTTGTTAACGGAAATCAATCAGTCTCGAGTCAGCGTTGGGCGTCAACAATGACAACGCTCGTGTTGCGCAATTGATTAACTTTCCATAACCGGAAGGACGCGCCATTGTGTGGTATTTCATAATCGATTTATGGGCGAGTCTGTAATAAAGTTTCGACGTTTTAGAATGGTCGTGACGATGGTGACGGCAAATAAGACACATTTAAATGCCAGAGATGTGTTCGATGAATGAATGTGTGGCTGGTGCCTATTCGGCGGTAATTAGCTTCGGGCGCATCCTATTCACGGGTTAATTGAGATATCTTCAGAATCGATCGGTACTTCAGAACGGAGCTAATGGGTGATTAAAAATGCGTGAACATAAATTGATGTTGAACGGTGTAAGGAAATGGAATGCACTGCGAATGATTGGTGACTGTTCAATGGGGGCTACTGATGGGGAGATCAAGATTAGGGAAGTCTCCTAATTCTTCCGGGAAGGAAAAATGTTCAAGGGAATGGAAGCGCAGAATGCCATGAGATCCTGTTGAATTTAGATTAAGTGACTGGCTCACTCTGTCTCACGAATTCATTCGTATTTCGTCTAGTCATCCAGTTCTCTAGGAGATAAATTCTGGTTTGGGTTAGGTTTGGAGAGATCCCTGGGATGACTTAGAGACAAGTAAGATCACCCATCGTTCAGAGTTAATGTCTCATCTCCTAAATTTTCGCAAGAGTTAGCGGCCCAGAATAATGCTCACAAGTAATCCCCAAATCCGGCCAGAAATGCTTAAGGCAATGGGTAAAGGGGAAGTTTTAAGGCTCTCTCGTGTCATTAAGGTAGCCTGGGAATGCGGTGGGACACCTGGTGATTGGCAAACTGGGCTAATTGTCCCTCTTTTCAAGAAGGGGAACAAAAGAGACTACTCCAACTGCAGGAGCATATCTCTTTTAAGTCTCCGCGGGAAAGTCTACGCTAAGGTGTTGGAAGCGCGTTCAAGAGCTATGGTCCCAACCCAAGATGGGGGATGAACAGTGAGGCTTTCGTTCCGGAAGCAGTACAACCGACCAGATTTTCTCTCTAAGAGAAGTCTTCGAAGTATGTCAAACCCATCTACAGCTGTTTAATAGAGTCTGGAGTTCCCCGAGATTCTGGAGTGTTCTGCAAGAGGTTGGGATCGATTGGAGGGCTATTCAGTCTCTAGCCGTGGCAACCGCGTTCGGGTTAACCGTGCTAAATCAATATCTTTCAGCGTGGGCGTTGGACTTCGCCAAGGGTGCGTCTTGTCACCTCTCCTACTCATAGAATAATTGGACCGGATGTTGCAACACAACAGAGGCGTGGAATGTTTCACATTGGGACAGTTGAGGGTAATTCATCTTCTTTTTGCGGATGGCTTAATTATCCTCACATCTTCCCCAACGGAACTCCAGCGGGCACTCGATAGGTCTGTGGCCGGATGCGCCGTATGTCTATGGCCGTATGCGTATGTGCAGATGCTGGGATGAAGGTTAAAGTAGACAAGTCAGAGGTACTTTACATGTTAGTGGAGGCCCATTAAAGGAGATGGCTTTAGTATCTCGGGTCCTTCTTCTCGAATGATGGGAGGGTTAATGCTGTAAATTCCTGTAGGATTCGCCAAGCTGAATCAGTTTTGACACAGCTTGGGCGATCTGTCTTCAGAAAGGCCGAGCTTAGTGTGAAAGCCAAATAAGCAGTTTTCAACTAAGTATTTGGTCCAACTCTAACCTATTGTCACGAAACTTAGGATAATGACAGAAGGAATAAGATCTCGAATTCAAGCTGTCGAGATGAGGTTTCCTCGTGCTGTTGTGGGAATGCCCGCCGGAGTAGGGTGAGAAACACGACAGTCCTGCTGTACGGCGCGCAGGCATGAACAATCTCAAAAGCGGATGAGGAAGTCCTTGGTCTCTTCGAGAGAAAAATTCTACGTGCGACCTTTGGTTTTGTTTGCGTTGACAGCTTCTGGAGGAGAAGATTCAACCACGAAGTGTACGGGCTGTACAGCGACATGAGTCTAGTCAGACGTCTTCGGATCCAACGCCACAGATGGCTAGGCCTTGTAGAGCGTATGGACAACTCAGCTCCGGCCCGAAGAGTCTTCGACTCCGAAGCCGTGGGACAACGTAACAGAGGATGTCCGCGTTTAAGGTGGCGCACTCAGGTGGAGAAGGACCTCAACCAACTTGGCGTGCGACACTGGAGACAACTAGCCAAAGACTGTGCAAGCTAGAGAGGCTTGTTAGTTGAGGCCTAGGTCCACCCCGGGCTGTAACGCCAAATAAAGAAGAAGAAGTAAAAGCCGCAGACTACGCCTAAAGCAAACTTAAGCTTGTGTTAGAACTGAACGACCACAGATAGATAGCACATTGGTTCTACACTGCAGTAGTACGGCCGATATTGATATATGGCGTCGTCATCTGTTCCGTCATCATACCAAGATAAACAGTATACAGAGACTAGTATGCCTGTCTTTTTCAGAGCCATTAACGCCCACTTCCGCCCTATGATACTACATTTCCTTGTGAAGGATACCTACGGCATACTTAAGGCCACGTATGCAGCCATTAGACTGTTTAAGGAAGCCGATGGGACAAAATCCACGGAAAAGGCCACAATGCCCTAAAATTCGAACATCCCTAAAGAAACACACTCTGACCCCTTTCAAGGACTTCGAAATAAGGCATAAGACTTTAATCCACCACGAGAGAAGAATGTTCCGAAGACAAAGTCTGTAACCCAGCTGCCTTGGCAATTATCACTGACGGGTCCAAGTCGGAAGTAGGTACAGAATCAGGCATATACTGACGTTCGCTGATGATTTCTAAGGCAATCCGGCTGCCGAACGACTGCAGTTGCGGAAGCTGTTCCAAGGCAGCCATCCGACTATCAATGAGCTCAATACAATCGGACATAAAGACTCTGGACAGACCATCGATCAACTTCAAGATGGTAAAACTCTGCCGGCTATCTCTAAAGGAAAAAGCGGATAGAGGCAATCGTGACCGGTCCCCGGGGACAAGGGAATTCCGGAGAATGAAAGAGATGATGAGCTAGCAAGAGAGGAGGCGGGTAGAACAGAAGGCACCCAATCTGGATTGATGACGATCGCAATAAATGATACAAATCGCAAATGAACTGAATTGGACACATGCAGGACATCGAAAACGGTATGGCCGGGAAATAAACTAAAGCAGGACTAAATAACTCCTGCCGTTCCACAGAAGACTTATGGCACCGTTTAACGACTTCTGCAGGAGCTGCAGGGATGAAGAAGAAAAGGAAACAATACGCCATTACCTCGGAACATGGCCTGCACTTGCACTGCACTACTTGACAAGCATTACCTCAACAGCCTTTATAACAGAGCTCTTGAGGACATTCCAAAAAAGCCACCAAATGGCTATGAAAGGGTCCAGAAGAAATTTCACATGACCAATCAATCCCAATATGGAACACACAACAAGGTTGAAGGAGTAAATGGGATCAAATATTACCGAACGTTCAGCGTTATTCAGCTGCTCTAAGTGGACGTGATGTCGATGTATTCATGCAAACACTGTCCCTACTTGCCTTGAACTGAACGAAAAGTAACCGCAAGCATCGTCAAATTTTGAAGTGTCCATAATCACTTCGGGGACTCAAGCAAAATGTCACGTAAAGTGAGATTGCAACATTGAACGAAACTTAACGAAACTCAGGGAAGTAGTTAAAGCATTCCGGTGTGTATTCTCTCGATTGTGTATAGACATCTCAGCTCCGGCCCGAAGAGTCTACGACTCCGAAGTCGTGGGAGAACGTAACAGAGGACGCCCGCGTTTAAGGTGGCACATCCAGGTGGAGAAGGAACAAACCAACTTAGCGTGCGACACTGTGTATTCTCTCGATTGTGTTAATTGACTAATGCCATCCATTGTGAGTGAGTCTTTAAATATTTCCCACACATCAACCCAAAAACTTGTCGCAAACGACAAATTCACCACGTGACACTTCACGGCAACTTCAACACAAGCACCAGCAAACACCAAGACCACCATGTCGTCTTCGCACAAACAGTCCAACAGGTTTTTCTTTGTTTTTGCAAAAATCTCAGTTCCCTCGAAAGGTCATCCGAATTCGACTTAACCTCAAACGCTCCACGATGTTCATCTGTGAAGCGTGCATTCATTGACCCACCAAGCAAAACTTGTTATGCACACATTCAATAATCTACTTTGACTGAATCTTGTAACCATATCTGCGCCTGATTTGTGATCCCAACAACAACGACAACCACATTTGGCCCGCTTGCATGCGCAGCCCACGATTCGAATGAAATTTGCATACATTTTGTTTTTGTCATTCCCGTCGCAGCGCACAGCTCAACGTCCATTTGATGAGTCCAATGGAAATGAAAACAAATTAACTGAGCCATGCATCCGGTTTTCTAGCATTGTGGAGCAAATTTAGACTACATTGAGTTTTGCATACGACGACCGCGACGTACGTTCGACGCGCTGCACCATTGCGTTCTCATCTGTCAGACAAAAACAGTCATCGAATATGACATGTGCCAGTGTCGAAGAGAAAGTGAATCAGTGACCAGCAAATGACCAGCTTACTCATTCTTGACAGATCATGGGCGCCCAACTTTTCACACTCCACCTTCGGCCATTTGACGTTCCTTCTAAGCTGTCATTCACCAAATATTTACGACGTTTCGCGGGTGAAATAATAATTCCTCGACTCATCAAGCCCACCGCATATGCATACGATTTGGACAAAATCTAAGCCACGAAACTGAAAAGCAAACGGAGACAAAAAACAAAAAACAAATCGAAAAGAAATTAAACTTTCACCGGAATTTCAGTGGCAACGTCAAACTTGAAAATTTCATTTTCATTTGAATGTCATTATGGTTACAGTGTCATGCACATAAATGTAAATTTACTTTCGTTGCAGTCTTTTTTTGTATTTTTGCAGTGATTGTTATCAAACTCCGAGGCTAATGTGACTTAATGTGGCTGTCATGTCGTCGTCTCGGGCCTGGCGGCTTGCCAGAGTTGCCTTTGTAATTATTCCAGACTCAGATCATCGAATCGCGACCGAATGTGCCAAAATGGAGGCGCGCGATGATTGTCATCTCTGCTCTGTTCCGGGTTCAAAAGAGTCCACAAGTCCTATCTGCAAGATTATTCATGATAGGGGTGTTTTTTTTTGCGTTCTCAAATTACTTAATTAGGGAGTGATTTAGGAGCGAGATAAGGAATGTTGTTTCGCTTTGATGAAACGTCAAAGCCAGAGGTTGAAGTCGATTCAAGCAACGATACGACGCCCGTCGACTGCGTGCCTGTCATTAGCTTAAGTGTCACCAATTTGACGAAAAATTTAATTAAATAATTGAGGAAACTTCTATTTGACAGAACAGCTGACAGATGCGTATCGTAGGAGTTCAATGTCAGCGTACTACGTCAAGCGAGTTGAGTTGTTTGATCTGTGGGTACCTCAACCATGGGATTGGGACCTTTAGAGACCTTCAGAGAGACAATCACTTCGAATTCCATTGGAGTGTGGATTCGGTTGTGCCGGTTAAACTGTTGGCAGTTTCTCGATCAAACTTAGCAATGAACTTAAAGGTTGCTAAAACAAAAATGCATGTTATTCCGTCCGGAGTGAACCTGGACCTTAACCAGCAAGGCTCTCTAGCTGGTACGAGCTCTAGCTAGCTACGTCAAGTTGCGCAGAGTCGAGTAATATTTTTGATGGAACTTGGATCCACCAACTTAGCTGTTGGAAGTGTTACCAATCCACACCAAGCATTCCTTCGTGGCATACGAGTATTAACTGCTTCATGTACTCATCTATTATCAGACATAGTAGGTTGGTAGGTAGGTAGAAAGGGCTGTCAGTGAAGTCACAAGCATACTTAGACCATATTGGACCCTTGTGTTATCAGTGGCAGTGCCGTTAATTTGATCCCAGCGGAAAATCGTGACTGGACCGGATTTTCAAAGCAGATAAAAGCGTATTAACTTTGCTTTCACTGGGATTCGAACCGGGGACCCCGCTAACCAGAGGCAGGCACTCTACCAACTGCGCCATCCAGTCGTTCATCTGTTCCACTTAACAGAAAAAATTGTAAAATTCCAAATAAGGAATTCCCTTACTCAAACTTTCATTTCCACCTTGTATATGAAAACGCTCACCCATCTCGTTAAGAGACAGACAATCGACAATTAGAGGTATTTTTTAAGAAAAGAAATTGAACAGGGACTTTATGCCACAATACAGAGATGGTGAAATTTGCGTTTGAAGTAGATACCTTCACCCGCTCCTTGATCTATGTTGGACTCGTCCTTACAGAGGATCGTCCAACCAGTCCTGCTATACGAACACGAAAGGTGAAATATAAGCAAACAATCTGATGCCTTGTGAATTTGAAAGATCAATTCTTCATAGGATCTTTATTGTTATACACATAGTATCATTGTCCTATTCCCAAAATCTCTTACCGCTCTCTACGACTTGTTTTCATTTATGAATGAAGCTCTCACTTTCTTCTTCTTCAAGAAGAGAGTTGAGATTTGCTTCCTCTTCTGATTGGGATCGTCAAGGCGTTCGGACGCGTGTTATTATTCAATCCAGTTTAAAGTGTAATAAATGTTTAATAATTAATAAAAGTCTTTTATTTGAACATGTTATTCATTATTATATAGTCATGTCCATGAGGAAAGTGCAGAAGACACACCGACGAACTTTACGAGCTGAAAAACGACGGGGATATAGTTTGGAAGGCATGTGGCTAGAATACAACGAGCTCATGTAGACCAATGTTCCAGTGAAGAAGGTCTTTGAATCTGAGCCTCTTGGTTCGAGAAGGAGAAGCAGACCAAACCTCTAGTGTAAATATCAAGTTATCCTGGAAGCCAGGTACCAGGACGATTGGAGGGATCTGTTGCTCAGGCGCCGACCCCCAAGGGACTCAAAGAGACTTGTTCTTCCTCATCGTCACAGTCACTTTATGGGTAGTCGGTGACACGAACAGATACATCATGCGTCATTCTAAAATCTACAATTATGCAACCATGTGGGGTCAGCAGCAGAGCAGGTGGGAGATAGGGACTTCAAAGACGTCTATGACAGAATCCAATGATAGGATCTATTGTTGCTCTTGTTGCATAAGGGAATGGTCTAACCGCAGTTCATGTGCTGTTGTTCAGAGACTTGTTTTTACTGACTGAGAACAAAATTTCCATCGCAAATTGAACAGGAAGAAAACTAAGGCTCGGTGAATCCGGTAGATTGGGCACCTGATTATATTGGTTTCTAATCTTTCTAGTGATTCGCCGTGGCGTAGTAGCTTGGTGCGTCAACTCCTTAGTCGATGGTGTCTACTTTGTCCCCCCGAATGTACCAAATATCATAAATCACGGCATCACCTCTTTCGAACCACAGACAATGTTCAAAGAGTACTACTGTCTCGAAAAAATATAATATAATAATAATAT
Source organism: Eristalis intricaria (assembly GCA_964034865.1). Classification (NCBI taxonomy): domain Eukaryota; kingdom Metazoa; phylum Arthropoda; class Insecta; order Diptera; family Syrphidae; genus Eristalis; species Eristalis intricaria. The sequence goes on along the minus strand of OZ035873.1, from coordinate 107,666,424 downwards.
AGGTGGCGCTACAGTCCGAGGCGGACCTAGGCCTAGTTTCCCAGCAACCACTCGTGTTGTGCGTGCTATTGTTCTCTCACGCGTGGAAGGGACCTACACTTTAATGCTGACTCCGAACGGCGTAGTTGAGAAGCTTTTTCTAGACAGGAATACTCTTTGAGCATTGTCAGTGACTCGAAAGAGGTGGAGCCATGAAATATGAAAGGTGGTAAATTCGGGTATCGAACCTTGCACCCTCTGCGTAGGAGTCGACGTACTAAACCACTACGCCACGGCGACCCACTCGAAAAAAAACTTCACATAAAATTGTAGGACCCTTGTTAGGGAACAAGATGACGCAAAACACGAGTGGTTGCTGTAGAAGCTATGCCCTGGCTAAACGTTTGTAGCGCCATCTAGACAATAATGTTTTTGGTGCACCAAGGACTCGAACCACATTGAGCCAGAGTTTGTAAAGCATCTACAGCAGAAATGAAGTATTATAGAGACAGCCAACTTCTAACACTCTTGCCACTTACAAATCTTGGCAACCGTTTCTTATATCGTTTTCTCAAGACAAATTGACCAATCAGAGTATGGCATTGAAGTTGATTCGTGAATAACCGACAAAAATGCATGAACAACTGTCAAAAAGACACTCAAATTCGTGGATGGACTAGTGGGCAATCCGCTGTGAAGTTGGCCGTATTTAAAGTACTTCATATCTGGTCTACAGTAAAGCGAAGCATTGCCTATCAATAGTTGGAGACACAACCTGAGGGACTTCAAGGCCTGTTGTAGCGCTGGTGACCATGTTCAACTTAACTCTTGTGCGGCAGCTGAAACAAATACTGAAAAATTTGGACCGCAACAACTTGGCCAGCGATAAGTTCGACGAAAATGGCTTATAGAAATACAAAAGGCTAGGACTGGAACTTCTAAAAGGATGAGTGTATGCACAAAACAATGGACCGACGTTATGAAGCACGATCCATGCCGGCAGAGCTGGTCGACTGCAAGTAGCAAGCATATTAAACCACACATCATGGTCGTCGGTATGACAAGAAAATTGCCCGACTCGCCGTTGTTTGCAACAATATCAATCTTGCTGCAAAATTGCCTCACAGCACAGTCTGTGGGTCAGTGAAAGTCAAACACTATGAAACACAAACTCAAAAATTCGACCAGCCTCACAACAATCAGTGCGATTATCCAATTTGGAATTGCGAGCAAAACGCTTCTGCCTCCACAGTCAACTATCGGTCATCAATCAGACATCGGTCATCCGTCAAAATTATTCAGTGTGTCACGATGGGGGTGTTCAAAAATATTCACACGGCCGTAATGAGGTTGCTTCAATTAACTTTCTAATCGCCTTCTGCTGACAGATCGCACCGAACCCATGGTAGTCAGTCATCAGCATAAATTTTTGCATGTGTATGAAAGTGCCCATCGGTGTGCCGGAGCATAATAAATATCTCATCCATCCATTGGACATGGGCAAACACTTCACCGTGCCAGCGTTAAGCTCTGTGCTTAAGTGCGACAGCAACTTTCTTTCCGATATTGGCCGCAGCCCGTATATCGCATGACAGGCACGGTTGAGGTGGCGTTAACCTCTTCTTACGTGTGCAGATACATTTTTATATCTGTCGATATGTATGACTCAAGTGGCTGGCTCGAGCAGCTTGTAGATCTTGAATATGATATTTTTGTTCGCTCCTTTTTTTTTGGTTTTGTTTTTGTTTCACGACAATTGCGGTTTATGAGTGAGCGATCGTTATGTTACTCAGAAGAAAGTAAAAGTTTTGCCAATGCGTTTACGTTAACGATGACATTTCAAATTTAAATTAATCTCCATTCAATCTGGCTCAGTACGGCTCGGTGGAGAGAATAATTAGACTGGTCCTGATCACCCAGTCGAATGTCAGAGAAATTTATTCTAATCAACGAGTTTGAAGAGGGAGGAGAGAGAGAGTGAAACTTTGACAAGTGTCATTTGGTGGAGGTTATCGTCAGCAATCGACTGGACAATTGTGTCAAATTGTTGTGGGGTTTGTGGACTTCAGTGAAATAAAAGTATTGGAGACTGTCACGCCCCTTGAACATTTTTTGACAGCGTCATTATTTTGACAGCACAAAACGCATTGCCAACATGATGTTCGAATCGGAAATCAATCCGACATCGCAGTTGTTTTTTTTCCCGAATTTGAGGGAGTCAGAGGAGTTACTGTCAAAAATTTGACAGTCAAAGTCGAACAATCATCTGTCATGGCGGATAATGATTTCTAAAAACACACATGGTGGCCAGAAATGAAGTATTAAGGAGATGCCTGACTTCTACCTCCCTTGCTCCTTAAAATGTTTGACACCCGTTTTTTATAACGTGTTCTTAAACCAAATTGACCAATCAGAGGACGGCATTGAAGTTGATTCGGAAATAACCGTCAAAAATTCATGAATATCTATCAAAAATGCACTCAAATTCGTCGATGGATACTTAATTTCTGATGGTGGCATTGCCAGCCTCTCGCCGAACATAATTTTGCCTGACAGGTATCACAATTGACATTCACAAGTATTCTTGATTTCAAAATGATTGTGATCTGATGTGTCAACAACAGATATTAGGCTTACAAAAATTTCTTAGTGATACTCCTTGACACTTTCGCCAAATGGCTTCTAATCAAGTCTTTGCCATCTTCTGTTGGCTTTTCTTGTCTTGAATGACAAGGAACGACCACCATTTTGAAAACAAAAATCTCTGCAATGGCTATGGCTTGTGAATGGTCCATCAGGAAAGTCATCTTCCATTGTGAAGTCTCTACTGTCAGAAACATGGTAACAAACGAATAACAAACCCGCTTTGTTTATACAGATTGAGCCGATTATGACTGCTGATAAATGAGAGAGCAATCGAAGAAATAGACAGAAATATTACCCGTCATAGTGACTTCTCCTCTAACTTCTTCGTTGAGTTTCGTTCGCTTTTGCCAACTTAAGTTGGAGATAAGCCATGGTTCTTTTTGTGGTGACATTTTGCGTAAGTTTCCAGAAGCAATTATGGTCACTTTTAAAATTCAACGATGCTTCTGTCCACTTGTAGTTCAACTCTGATATAATATTGACTTCACCAGTGAGCCAATTTTGGTTATTCCTTCACAGATTGACTAACGAGAAAGGGTAAAGCGTGAGCAGAATATCAAAACAGGCTAACAGAGTTAACTTATACCAACTGACAAATTAAATCCAGGCTTTCCCCTCCGAGAGAAGCTAGATGTCGACAAACTCTGAGCCTTACTTAGTTACTAAGGTGGCGCTAGAGTTCGTTGTGAATCTGGGCATCAGGTAACAAGCCTCTCCAGCTAGCACGGTCCTTATCTAGCTGCCTTTAGTTGCGCACTCCAAGCCGGTTGAGGTCGTCCCCTTTAACTTGTGTGGCGCGAACTTTCTGAATGCGTTCAGATTCGAAGACTCTACGGACCGGAGCATTGGTGTCCATTCGCTCTACATGTCCTAGCCATCTTAAGCGACTGATGCAGTTCTTTGACTAGGTTGATGTCGCTGTACAGCTTCTATAGTTCGTCGTTGAATCTCCTCCTCCAGAGCCAGCCTCCTCCATAGCCCGACCTGTTATTTTACAAAAAATGTCTCTCGAATCGACCAAGGATATCCTTCAGCTTTCGACAAAGGCCACTGTTGAAGCGCCATAAAGTAGGACTGAGATGATCAAGGTCTTATGTAAGATCTTCTCAGTTGTTCGGGATAGGGCCTTGCTACTCAATTGCCTTCTCAGCTCCAAGAAACAACGATTGGCAAGAGCGACTCGCCATGTTATCTCTGTCGAGGTGTTGTTGTCAGATTTTGTAGCATAGCCAAGATAGAAAAAGTCTCTCACTACATCAAAGTTAAAGCTGTCGAATGTGACGGTCTTTCCAATTCGTCGATGTTGTGTATCTCTTCTTGTTGCCAGCATATACTTAGTTTTGCCCTCATTTACTGCTGAACCCATTGTAACAGCTTCCGTTTCGATACTAGCGAAGGCACTAGTGACAGCCCGCTGTGTTCTGCCGATTATATCGATATAGTCGGAGTACGTTAGTTAATGCACCGAATTTTGAAAGGTTCTGCCTCAGGTGTTGTCATCTATGTTTCGCACAATCCGTTCAAGGACGATGTTAAAGAAATCACATGACAGCGCGTCACCTTGTCTTAGTCCTCTTTTAACGTCGAAGGTCTTGGTGAGGCCGTTGCTGACCTTGATAGAGCAGCGGGCGTTCTCCGTCGTCATCTTTCATAACCCGACGAGTTTGGCAGGGATGTCAAAGCTAGACATGGCTCTACATAGCTCGTCTCTATAAACGCTGTCAGATGCGGCTTTGTGCTGGCAAGTTTCCAGAAGCAATTATGGTGACTTTTAAGATTTGACGATGGCTCTACCTACTTGTCGTTCAACTGTGAAATAATCCTAACTTCACCACTAAGCCAATTTTGGTTGGGCCTTTGCAGATTAACGAATGAATCATCAAAAAGTGGCCAACGGAGTGAACTTATACTGACGAATTAAATCCAGTCTTTCTCCTCCGGGAGGAGCTAGAGGTCATCAAACAAATGGCGGGTATCGACTTGAACTTCTTGGGTTTTCTCCAGGACCTGCCGGAGTGCCAAAATTGTGTCGACTGTAGACTTTTCTGGCTTGAAACCACACTGATATGGGCCAATGAGGTTGCTGACGAAGGGTTTCAGGCGTTCACACAGGGGACTGAATTACAGAGGGCATGGACACAGTTGAGGGTGTATCCTTCCTTGTGGATCGAGCAAACGATGCTGAGATTCCATTCATTAGACATACACTCATCTGACATCATCTGAAATCCTAGAACTGAGTCGGTGTTTGCTTTCTACTAGCTCATCTCCAGCTGCCTTGAACAGATCAACCTGTAGGCAGGCAGTGGCTTGGTTCCTGCTATACTCACCTCGTTTTGCCTATCATCTGCTCTGAGCCTTGCCTACCTTAAATTAAAAGTGTTTCACCAAAACCCTCAAACACACAACCAGTCCCTCGTCGCACTAAAAAACGTCACTCCATTAATTCCGTTTGAAAACAAATATGTGCAACTTGAGGCAATTCGTTTGATTTAAAAATTTGGGTTAAGTTCGATTCATTTTCGAGGTCACCTGAGGTCGTTGGTAGTTTCTCTTCGGCACAAACAACCGACGAACTAAGCCAGCTTGTAGTGCGAGCCAATAATTCACTATCATAACCAACCTATGGCCTCCCATCGGCGACGTATGCAAATTGGTGCGCCTCATTTGACTCGGCAACAGATAAATTCACGTCACGTAATCCATTTGCTGCCCAATCGAAGCACATCACCTTGCACACCAAATTTCGTGCGCAAAAGCAATGAGAACTGAGTGGTCTTAGAAATTACTTACGCTAAGGAATCCAATAATGGCTTGAATGAGAAACTGATTTGGTGTGTTGTTCATCTTTTGACGTGTCCACACGAGCGCAGCGCAGCGCAGTAAATCCTTGCGCTCGTGGATGGAGTTGACTTTTGTTGGGTTGTCGCATAGGCCGTGGAAAGAAGGAATCATTTGGAACTTAGTTTATCGGAAAGGCGGATCCTATGGGAAGCAAAGACGGTGTTTACTGGCTCAGAGACGGGTGAAGTTCAATAACTGATCTAAATATGGGACGCGGAAGGTGGTCAACCGCAGAGGTTCTTGAATGTACACGCAATTGTGGACAAATAGGCAGGAGGTCCGTGAAAGCTTGGGACGAGGAACATTGGAGTAGAAACTTCAGACTCTTCATATTGCCCTAATTTTGGCCAGCTGAATGGAATGTCAGACAATAAGCCTATGGTGACAATAACACGAGAAATCGAGATCAGAGAAGAACTGTGGAGAGATGCAAACAGTTCGGCACGGGAGATGGGAAATATTGAGCTTTGCGCACGTTACGAATTCATTATGCCTTCAAGACCATTAGGCCAAGTGATTCTCGAACCCGTCTGCATAGATGGTACGAGCTGTTCAGCGACAAAGACTTATTCAGAGTCAGAGGGAAGGTCTGATTGTGAGGGCTAGGTTATCGCCGAAAAGGAAAACAAAAATGGAAACAAATGGCCGGAAAGTCTTTGAATCCACCCGCGAGGGACGACGTAGTAGAGGACTGCCACGACTCGCGTGTAGCACGAAAGTGGAGAGACCTCAACTAGCTATGCATGCGGAGCTGGAGGCAGCTAAGTAAAGACCTAGCTGGCTGGCGAAGCTTGTCTAAGCCAGCTTGTAGTGCGAGCCAATAATTCACTATCATAACCAACCTATGGCCTCCCATCGGCGACGTATACTAATTGGTGCGCCTTATTTGAGGGCATCCCGGAATGTACCTTAAGTTAATTCCTTGAATTATTATTTATTTATTTGTTTAAGATGCGAAGAAAGTCTTTAGATTAAAGTGCTCTCTCGCCTTTAAGGTTTATACGTTATACACAAGGGCTCAAGAAGCTCCAATCCAATGCCTTCAGTTCGGCACACAAGTACAAAAGTGACTCATGCTTATGGACGGTTCCTAAACTTTGCTGAAGTGCGAGGCCGATCTAAAACCTCTAGCTGGTCTTTGAATCGCAGCTCCCGGTTGTGGTGCAACTCCACCGTTGACTCTCGTCTCAGAGTCGAACACGACACAGGGTTCTAATACTTTAACAATAACAAAATGGTTGGGCGCCAAAGTCCGAGGTGGAAGGTGGACCTGAGCCTAGCAAGTCACTCGAGTTGTACGTGTTCACGAGTGGAAGAGACCTGGACTAGAACGGCGAAGTTTGAGAAGTTGTTTCTAGACAGGAGTACTCTCTTGGGCATTGTTAAGAGGTGGAGCCATGAATTATGAAAGGTGGTAGAATTCGGGGTTCAGGCCAACGATCCCGAGGTATAGGTGCCTTCCTAGGCACGCTGCTTCCAGTTATCAAGGCCAGGTTATCTCGCGTCCTCGTTGACTGATCTTTATACCGGAGACTCGGTCTTTCCTCTTGACTTGATCTTTATACCGGAGACTCGGTCTTCCTCTTCTTCTCGAACCAGGAGGCTCGGATTCGAAAGACCACCATAGCTGGAGCTTTGTTGTCCATGTGCCGAGCCACTGTAGTTGATGGATTTTTGCCTTTCGGACTACATCCACATCCTGGTCCAGTTGGCGGTTGTGTCTTCTCATCCATTAACCTTCTTCTCAGACGGGACCAAATATTCGACGCAAAATTCTTCTGTCGAAGCCACCAAGAATCAGCTGCGCTGTTTTGCTTATCGTCCAGCTTTCGGCTCCACCAAGAATCAGCTGCGCTGTTTTGCTTATCGTCCAGTTTTCGGCTCACTATATGGAGCCGAAAGCTAGACGATAAGCAAAACAGCGCAGCTGATTCTTGGTGACTTGAGGACTGTCAAGATATGTGTTTTGTAGAGCTTGACTTTGGGCCTACGAGTCAGGAGTTTTGAACCGAGTTGTATTGATAAAGCGAGGCAGCGGCAGCAGTTTCACGTTTAACCACAGGTAGACAAACTCCTTATCAAGTAAATACTGTGACTATATGCTAGGTGCCGGGGCATACTCGAATAGCGGACCGGACATACCATCCAAAGCGGACAATCTCGCAAAAATGTGTCTCACAGCTAGGAGAATATCTAGCAATGTGGTATACACATGCGTCGCTCTGCTAAAATAGAAGACAAAGCCAGAACTTGATGTGTATTGGAGCAACAGCAAGGACGAGGCGCATCAAGATGTGACCATCATCAGTAATGGCTTCAAGTCGCAAGGATGTACGCTTGCTAACAGGAGTCCCTCCCGGGCATAGGCTCACTTAACTTGCATAACGACCTTTGTAGAAACTGCTAAGATGAGGAAGGAGCAGAATCTATCCAACGGCTGATCTGCGAGTGCCCAGTCCTAGCAAGGAAAATAAGGCTGTTTCTACAAAAGCACTTCCTTGCAAAGCTAATGGACTTAAGCGGTGTTGAACTTAAAAACCCCCGAAATGTGAATCTGGGCGGTTTAAGGACTACGGTAGGATAATACATACACCCTAGAAAAGGCATTATGGACCCAAAACGTTTGTCGATCTCTGGCCATCCAAATGTGCACCCCAAGTCGGTTGAGATCCTTCCCGACTTGTGTTCGCCATTTGTCACCACTGACTGCTACTCGTTTCACATACACAGTGTATTTCACCACTAAATCATTGGTATCGACGATGGCCATCAGGTTTATGACGCTCAATTCACCAGGAATCGGGCTCTGTGTTCAGCTTTGTGTGAATGATTCAAACTAGTTTCAAACCCGTCTGACTTTTTCAAGACACTTATCGGATTTCTTTTGTAATCGGACGTACGAAGGATGATTTATCTCGAACAAAACGTTTGTCTAAATGAACCACGACGAGAAGGCCGAGAGGGAACCCAGTCACCTACCTACGTTGCCCCAGGTGGCTCTCCGAAAGTTTGCGCTGACTTTGTCCTATGTGCAGGATGCCCGACTCTGTAGCCTAAGGAAGACACCTTAAGGAAGAGGTCCTTTCCCATCTATAAACTAGTTTGAGGCCCAATCCAGAGCGGCCTCCTTAAATCGTATTCACCACTTTCAGTCTGGAAGTCTGGTGAATTTTCCAAATAATGGTAATTTCAATTGAGACACAGAAATGTAAACAAAAGCAATTATTTAACGCGCATATTAAACACATTGATTAACTAACAAACTGGACACTAAATGCAACAAGGCACTGGAGACTGTAAGTCTCATCAGACGGCCACTTAATCACATCCCGTGAACGTATGCTTGAGTCAGTCTCCCCAGAACATTCATTATTTTACCTGTAAAGTGTAACGAAGCAATAAAACAAAAAAAAAACTTCAAAAATAATTGTTCTCTCGGACTGAGCACTTCTAAAATTAATCCAAAACCTGTCCTTAATCTGATGCACCAATTTTTCGGGTGATTAAATTTGTTTAATTACACTTTTTATAGCTAAGACTACAACCGGTATCTGACACCGTGTCACTAAACCATTGCCAAGAGTCATTGGAGTTTGGAGAGGGATGTGTTCGGAGATAATCACTGCTACGGAATGACCTCTACACTCAAATCAGTTCCAGTTTGGGAAATTCTGAATATGCAGGGTGACCGAAAGAACCTTTAAACCTTTCAACCCGGAACGCAGTCAGTGAACTTACATCGATAATTTTACATTTGTCTGACTTGACAAGACTTAACTTTTATCACATTTTTAGCAAGAAAAGGTTGCCACTTTGCGGACATTGTGTGGGACGTAGAAGCAGACATGTGTCCCAAAATGTGCTAAGTTACGAAATGCTTAGAAAGCACAACGGTGTGTCGCACGGTTTTATTGTAACAATTATGAAGTTCGAGATAAACCGTCCTTCGTTCGTCCAATTACCAAAGAAATCCGATAAGTGTCTTGAAAAAGTCATAAAGAGAGTCAAGACGGGTTTGAAACTAGTTTGAATCATTCACACAAAGCTGAACACAGAGCCCGATTCCTGGTGAATTGAGCGTCATAAACCTGATGGCCATCGTCGATATCAATGATTTAGTGGTGAAATACACTGTGTATGTGAAACGAGTCGCCGTCAGTGACGACAAATGGCGAACACAAGTCGGGAAGGATCTCAACCGACTTGGGGTGCACAATTGGGGACAGACGGCCAGAGATCGTTTATTGCTTGACGCCAGAGTTCACTTTGGATTGAATGAAGAAGTATGAATTCATTTAAAATGTGTCAATAGGACAATTAAAAGCATCAATGATCATGAACAAGGACTGGTACGCCGGCACATGCATTAGCCAACTCCGAACATGAAGCGACGATGGCGTTGCTGAGTGTGTGCAGAGACAAATTGAACGGACGTTGGTTTATTGCTATGGGGACAGGGTCCACATTTTACCAAGTGGGAATCAAAAGGTTGCAATCATTTACTACAAATCATTCTAAGACACTCTGCTCTTCTGCTGCTAGCAGCAAACATCAAAGTTCTTAATTTTATGCAATGGTTGAGTTTATCGACATGCACCAAATTAACTTAAATTGATGCAATGTCTTACGGCTTGTGGTTGAGGATTCCATTCCTTAGAATAATGGATACAGGAATCCAAAATAGCAGAAACCTGCGGGACCATCATAACTGTCCGTTGTATTGGGGTGTCCGTTCTTGGGGAGTTATGTAAAGTATTACCAAAAATTGAGGGTACAAGCTAGTTATAAAATCGTCAACACTAGAGTCAATTTCATTGTTTTCATTGTTTCTCATGTTTCAGCCCTTCTGGGTTGTAGAACCACAAGACTTTTGTATAAAACGAGTGTGTTCATCACTCACTCTCAAGCCCTGGGAGTTCATAAAAATCTACACATTAGCCTGCACACAAAGCAAGGGAATCCTTACATACAATATTTGCCTGTTCCTTTTTGCTTTGAGTGTCCGTTATTAGGGGTGTCCGGTATAGAAGGGGGTTGTTGTAAAGGAATTGATATACCTGAATAGTCATATCTTCATACCAGGACCATGACGGATTGTTCGTAAAGAGAGGTATCCCTTATAGAAGGGTGCCGTTAAGTTTCACGGTAGTTACCTTCTACGTATAGAATAAAAAAGCTACAGTCGTGATATAATTTCCTAACCTGAAAATCGTCGAAGTCGTCCTAAACTGAATTGAAGTCCACCTATTAAGACGCAGCCATAATTGGCCTTAGTAAACTCTTGCCGAAAGCATCGTGTGTTCACAATTATATACTAAAAGTAAATACAGTCAAACCTCAGTAAGATGAACATCCTTAAGACGAATCGTTCTACAAGTCGAACAAAATTTGTTAAATGCTTCAGAACTTAAACTTCAATATTCCCATATTTTACACTTGACCAACTCGTCCGTGGTGTTGTGTATATGTGTCGAGTCGAGTCATACCCAACTGGATCTCCCGGTAGGATTAAAAATAATTTTCACGGCCACCTCTTTCGAGTCACTCACAATGTTTAAGTGTCTAGAAAAGGTTTCTCAAAACCTGGACGTGCGAAGTCGTTATAAAACTGTAGGTTCTTTCCACTGTGGAGACAACACAAGTGTTTTTTTTTGTTATATAATTTGGGTGTGCTCAAGGGATTGCTAATACCTTAGTTGGCTAGCTCACTTGAGCATCGTTTGTTGAAAAAACGATAAAACACGGACAAAGAAGAGACGGTACGTCGATGTTCGAGCGAGTCTAATGACTCTGCAATATTGTTGTCTCCTAAAAGTTTTATCGCTCGCTTTTGGATTCTATCAAGTAGGTGCAGTGTGGTCTTGGGGGCAAGAGACCAGATATGAGCGTTATACTCAAGCCTGGGGCGGATGTACGCCTTATAAATTAAAGCCAAATGAGAAGGGGTGAAATATTTCTTGCATCGATTAAGAAAACCTAAACATTTCGCAGCATTTTTGGCGACCTCAAATATGTGATCGCTCCAACTAAGTGTTGTGTTGATACACAAACCAAGGATGGAAAGTTTTGCGGTTCCATCGACACAAGCGCCGTTCATGGATAATGTCTGATTATCAAGGGTCCGCTTGAGTGACAGCAGACAGCATTGAGTTTTTGAAGCATTGAATTCCACTCTATTGTTTTTTCCCCAGTTAATTATACTGTCAAGATCGGAATTCAACGTGCTTAACATACGCTGCCGTTCCAATTCTACGGCCGAGGGTCGGTGCTCTTGGAACGAATATGAAAAGCTAAGGGTGCTGTCATCAGCGAAGGAATGGATTGGATTAGAAGTAGCAGACAAGAGATCATTTATAAAAATGAGAAAGAGTGTCGGAGACAGAACTGAGCCCTGGGGAACACCAGCATTAATTTGGTGGATATCAGACTTGAACCCATCCAAAACAACTTGAATTGAACGGTTCGAAAGGTAATTTCTAATCCATAGAAGAAGAGATTCATAGATGCCATAGGCACGCATTTTCGACAAGAGAGTTTGATGCCAAACTCTGTCAAATGCTCTAGAAATATCAAGCGCAACGATCTTGCTTTCGCCTGAATTGTGCAAAGATTGCTTCCACTTTTCGGTGAGATAAGCTATCAGATCACCAGTGGACCTGTCGCTGCGGAAACCATATTGTCGGTCATTAAGAAGCTTCCGCGATTCAAGATATTTCATAAGCTGACGATTTATCAGCGTTTCCATGACCTTAGAAAGAAGGGACGTAAGTGCTATGGGTCGGTACGAGGTGGGTGACGAAGATTCGCCCTTTTTAGGGACTGCCTGGACAAATGCTGTTTTCCATCTGCTCGGAAAGAGACCTAAAGAGTAGGATAGATGAAAAAGCTTACGCAGTGGTTTTGCCAGCGCAGAAGAACACCTCTTCAGAAGTATAGGGGGAATACCATCCGGGCCAGCGGATTTGTGCACGTCGAGATCTTTCAGTACTCTTGCAACTGTACGAGTGCGGAAGTGGATTTGTCCCATGGTGAAATCAACGCTCTCAAGTACAGGTGGAGACAAATTGGAATGTGGCAGTGTTGAGCTGGCTGCAAAAAGAGACGCAAGCAGATTAGCTTTGTCATCTGAGATGTCTTTGTAGATGAGCGTGGGAATTGAAGACAAGGCGGAATTTTTTTTTATTTATTCTTCCGTCTTTCAAGTACAGAGCTTTTTTAAGACTACTGATAATATTAATAACATTTCATTTCTTGTTAATAATAATGCCTAGTATAAGCAGAATTTAACATACAATTATAATGTAATTTAGAGTAAATTGCTACTCAAAAAATTTAAGATTTCATTTTTACATTTATCTCTACTCATATTTAAGTCTATAACATTTGCAACTAAGTTGAATTTTATGCAAGCATTAGTTATAGGATCATTTTGCCCATAGTTTGTACTATGCCTCGAAACATAAAAGAAATCTCTAGGCCTCAGATCACGAGACGGGGTGTAAACACTGAACATGGCAAGCAGCACCGGACAATCAATGTGAGCAGTAATGACGTCATGAGCGAAAAAAACTGAATAATAAGTCCTTCTTACATGCAGTTGCTTTAGATCGATAAGCTGACATCTAGCATTATAATCAGGCAAATTTGAATTCCACGACATCTTTCGAAGAGCAAACCTAGTAAATCTTTTTTGTATTCTCGCAATACGAATAGCGCTATTGTTATATAAAGGATTCCATATTAAACAACAGTATTCTAATATAGAGCGAATTAACGAAACATACACAGACTTAAGAGTGTAAGGGTCTTGAAAATCTTTTGAATTTCGAAACAAGAATCCTAGCATGGAGTTGGCCTTTGAAATAATATAGTCTATGTGCATAGAAAAAGTCAGTTGAACGTCGAATATAACCCCTAGATCTTTATGCGAACATACTCTTGTTAAGATTGTATTATCAATCTTATAATTATAGATTATAGGAGATAAAATTCTAAAAAATGTCATAACTGAGCATTTACTAATATTGAAATGTAGTCCATTCAAATCGCACCAATTCTGTACTGATGAGATATCATTTTGCAACTCCATTGCATCGGCCAATGATCGCACTGATTTAAAATTTTTTAAATCGTCAGCGTATAAAAGGCAGTCGGAATGGGAAACATAGGAAGGCAAATCGTTAATAAAAAGAAGAAACAGAAGAGGGCCGAGGTGACTACCTTGAGGTACCCCAGAGAAATTGAAAATTACTCGTGACAGATCATTACCTATTTTTACAAACTGTCTGCGATTTTTAAGGTAGCTAGTTATCCATTTCTAGATTTTAGAATGAAAACCAATCATCTCTAGCTTTTTTATGAGCACATTATGTTGAACACGGTCAAATGCCTTCGAGAAGTCAGTGTATATGGAGTCAACTCGAAGTCTCGCTTCCATGGAACTCAGGCAAAAGTTTGTAAATATAACCAAATTGTTCGAAGTTGATCTTCCACTCACAAAGCCATGTTGAAATTGGGATATTTGGTTTCGAACTTCAGCATATATTTTTTTCTTAACAACAGCTTCGAATAATTTCGGTATTAATTGGAGTTTAGCTATTGGTCTGTAGTTGACAATAGATCTTTTAGGCCCAGATTTATGAATTGGGGTGATGAGAGAATCCTTACAGCAATCCAAAAATTCGCCGCTAGCCAGTGACATATTAAAAATGATAGTCAGGGGCTTGACTAATCTTTCTTTACGTTTTTTTCAAATGACCAAAAGTTTTTGATACCCTTGGGACATTGTAGCACTTTTTGCCTTAACTTTTGCTCATAAGAGAATTTCACACGTCTGATAGTTGCATTTCAGTCATTTCTGGCCCGTTTAAACTTCTTCCGGTTTTCCTCAGTAGGGTTGGCTTTGTATGTCCGGAAATTCAACTCTCTCATCCTAATAGCCTCTTTACAGCTCGAGTCATACCATGCGTTTGCTTTGGGCTTGATACTCTTCACTCTGTGAGGAAGAAGAATATTTGTGATCATATCAGCAGCGGCATCCACGTCACTATCGAGGAAGCACAGTGACCAGTTAAAATTTCTAAATAAAGTTGTTAAGTTTGTTCCAATCAGCTTTCTCGTACAGCCAAACTGTTCTTTTAGGAATTTGTTCTCTAACTATGTGTGGTGATAACGAGAATTTTGCTGATACGACACAATGGTCCGACGAGCCTAGAGGCGACAGTATGTCAACAGAATATTTATCAGGATGAGAGGTGAGGTGAGTGCAATGTCAGGTATTCGTGTGCGCTCATTTACTAGCTGGGTCAGATTGTTTACCTCAGCAAAGATTTCGACGTACCTTCCTTCGGGTGTTGTCTGGCCTGAATGCCGAAGCCAATTAGAATTGTGTACATTGAAATCGCCCGCAATTTGCCATAGAAGCTATGCCTTGGCCCTCTACGGGATGAAGCGCCACCCATATTTTTAGATGTGTTCCCGTGACTATTCGTCTTAAGGAGATTCGACTGTACTTCTGAGAACTTAAATGACATTTATATTATACCGCACCAAATAATATTCACGTACGCAGGGGGTAGGGAGCTATTTATTAACTAAATAAAAGCGAACGAAACTTGACGTAACCCAGAGGAGTGGTTATAATGGTGGTCGCATTGTAAATAATTTGTGTTTGTATCCCATGTTTATGTTTTGTCTTATAAAGGCAGCCATTACAACCAATACCTTGTAAACTGTTTTCAAGTGTACATTCATTATTCGAAATAATCGCCCAGCTTCCTAGATTGGTCTGAGTCATAAAGAAATAACTTTACTTGTCAAATTTCAAATCCAAGACTGCATCAATATACGTGCGGTCATTCTGTTGTTGAGCATAAGTATCGAACACAATAACACCTTTAAATCAAAAAAAAACTCACTGTCAAACCACACTCACTCGTAGGATGTAGAGGGATTGTTTCATGATTCACCTTGGTTTGCTGAAGCCGAAGTGTCGAGTGAGAATGGCTCCTTCTATACATTTTCCACACTCAAGAGACGCGGTATATTTGGCTATGCCTGGGCTGATTGTGGGCCGTGTCAACGGCTTCGTTCAAGACACACGATACAGACTTGTTAGTTGATGCCAGAAATCAAGTACTCTAAAGATCGCAGACTTAACAGCTGATTTAACACTTTATGGTGGTTATCACGATTTTTTGAAAGTAACGAAAATAAGTAATAAAATAAGATAATGCCTTTCTTCGATTAGCCCGGGTGGCTCTTCGAGACAACGATACAAGAAACGCTGTCAAAAATGTTATGGGACCAGGAAGCTCGAAGTTAGGTATCTCTTTTGTACTTGAGCTCTGATAGGTACTCATCAAAAATCATCTCTCATCTTGTCCAACGGCAGTGAAATTAAAACGACACCTCTTGCTGGAAGATCTTATAAAACAAGTCCCAAGCAAACTCAGAAGTGCGCAATAACGAACCACGAGAGTTGAATCCGAATGAACTCCAAATGAACACAGCATTTCAGGGAGAATAACAGACTGCAGTAGAGGTCTCTCAGAACTAGAGAGCTGCATCCACGCATCACGGACGACATAATGACCTAAGACCATATGTGCTATCCTGCGGAGTGTTCCACGTCAAGGTTTATTTTTTTTTGCTTCACATTCTCAACCGTTGACTACACACCCCCGGCTCGATGCGGCGCAGGGACCAGTGAACCAGTTTCATGGCATGGACTTGCAATCGAGTTTCGGTTCAGGCTCAACAGCCAACGGTCTCGCTGTATTTTTTTTTTCGACAGCGAAGTAGGAAAACTTTCAGAAATGATCAAGTTAAATCCGCCAAAAACTGGATTTTGTCAATATCACACGGCTTGGGGAGTCGTTGCTGCCAGTCGCCGACTAGTGGCGGTGGTTGATGATGATCGCAGACGTCGAGGTGATTCCCACGTACATATCGCGTGCGGAATTTCTTTCGCCCTGACGACCTGCCCTTCCTTCTGTCTGAACAATGAATAGCACGGTGATTGCATGGAAGCGAAAGTAAGTGTTTACCACTTGACAATGGAACCGACGACGATCGATTGAGTACACGAATGCGGTATGCGAAGGCTTTACCTCATTTCGTGGAGAGCTCCCACTCGAGTCATTGGCACTTGAGCGACGCCGTCGAGGAATCACCACGTTAGGAATTTGCACTGATAAATGATGGCCCGATAAGGCGGCGACGATGGGGAATTAGTTGGTGCCACACCTATTGGCGGCTATCTCACACGGAAGCGGAGATCTTAATCGGCTAAGTGGTGATCAAGTTCACTAGCCGATTAATGGATTTTATTGAACCAGCTTGCTGCCTATTGGGGATCTCCGCGGATCAGTCCAAAGCCCCACGACGCTCTGAAAGCAATTTCAAACGAGATCTATAAAAGTGAGTGCGAGTTAATTGGATTTCTAGTAATCTGAAGGATTGCTTTTTGGGTCCGGAAATCTTCGCATTTCATAGTCTGACGGGCTGTTGGACACAGTCTGGGGTCTCTCAGACATTTTGGTGAATGTATTCCAAATCAGAGATCAGAGTTAAGCAATTCCGTAAATTGCATGTACTGCGACCATTCGTAGACTCATCGCAGGGAGCGACATTCCGAGTGGGTTATACTGTGACCAGCAGGAAAGTTATCTCAAGGACGCAATTAAGCCGAAACGGGTTTAAACTTTATGCTGACCGAACTGGAATCATGTCACGCTTGCAATTTGTGTCACGAAATGAACCTCTGTCGCCGCATATTGGCGATGGGATGTAGGAGCAAGGTTCTTGCTAACATTTCAATGGTGAATCTCTTTCTGATGAAAGTGTTGCCAGTATGTTGTGCTCCAACTTCAGTTCCGTGCCAAAGCATAAACTTAGTGTTGTGCCTATTCCCTTTGCGATCAACTTGTTTTGCATGTCCTGTCCTTCAAATGCCTCGCGTCGATAATACAGTGCATTCCGAGTTTAATTCTGACATCCTACATCGCCTCGCCGAAATCCATTGCAACTTTCGAAAGATTCTGAGGGCCTTGAACGTAAATTGACGGTGCATGGATAGATTTGAAATCAAAAAGAAGACGCTGCTAAGACTCACACGCCAACACTGGAGGCATGATCTTCCAGAAGTCCGTACAACTGTTAGCATAGGCGGATGACATTGACGTGATTGGCAGAACACAGCGAGCCGTCAATGAGGCGTTTGCTTGCGGCTAAAATGGGTCTAGGGCAAAACGAAGTATATGCTGTCATCAAGAAAGGACACACAGCATCGACGTCTTGGACAGAGCGTCACAATGGGCAGCTATAACTTCGAGGTAGTCAAGGACTTCGTCTACCTCGGTACAACATCAATTCCGAGATCAAACGCAGAATTACTCTTGCCAACCGCTGCTTCTATGGGCTCAAGAGGCAATTGAGTAGTAGAGAGCCATCTCTCGAAGGACCAAGCTGACTTTATACAAGACCTTGATCATCCTAGTCGTGCTGTACAGCGCGGAGGCATGGACAATCTCAAAAGCGGATGAGGAAGTCCTTGGTCTCTTCGAGAGAAAAGCTCTGCGTGCGATCTTTGGTCTTCTTTGCGTTGACGGTTTCTGGAGGAGAAGATTCAACCACGAACTGTACGGGCTGTACAGTGACATGAGTCTAGTCAGGCGTCTTCGGATCCAACGCCTAAGATGGCTAGGCCATGTAGAGCGTAGGGACACCACAGCTCCGGCCCGAAGAGTCTTCGAGTCCCAGTCTGTGGGACAACGTAACCGACGACGCCCGCGTTTAAGGTGGCGCATACAGGTGGAGAAGGACCTCAACCAACTTGGCTAGCTGGAGAGGCTTGCTGGTCGAGGCCAAGTTCCACCCTGGACTGTAGGCGCCAAAAAAAAGAAGAAGAAGAAGACGATGCATACAGTTTTGAAACTCACTTTTTCAGAAATTGTCTGAGTGTGGACTGCAGTCGGTAGGTCCAGCGCTCTTCGACTTACCGGCTTTCAGCTTTCACACAATACGCTGGAAATGATCCTAGAGGCGACATTGTAGTGGAGTAGCACACAGTGCAGAATACTAGCGCTCTATTCAGTCGACGGCGCTGAATGTCTCGGGGGCTCCGGAGCTTAAAAAAAAGGCATTCGGTTTCTGAGTGGCGTCGTTCTCGCTTGCCGCCAAAAATATCTTTTCCTTAATAATATAAATTAAACAGACCCCTGAGGAACCCCAATATTGACGGTTCTAAAACTACTGAAACAATTCCCAAGCTTAATCTTTTGCCTTCTGTTCTCGAGATAGGCAGCTAGCCATCTGTGAATAAGTCCCCGAAAACGAGCCCGATACTTAACAGAATACTATGGTTCACCATGTCAAAAGCGTTGGTTATGTCTACAAACAGGCCGGCACAACCAGTTTTCGAATCTAGGCCTTTATTGATTAAAAAACTGAAAGCCATAAAGGCATCTTCAGGGAAGAGTCCTTCCCTGAAGCCAAATTGAAATACACTGCAAAGTTGAGCTCACTTTAGGAAACTTTCTAAAGATTTCCGATAGAACTAATTGGCAGACAGACAGCAGCTATGACGGCGATCAGATCAAGATCGCTGAGCAGCTGGAAAGAACTGCAGTCTGGACATTCAACGATCCTACGCAGTTATGCCTCTATGACCATAGACACAGACCTCACTCTACCTAAACTCCTCTTCGAGAAGAATCTCGAACCAGCATACCGCGCAGATCTTATTGGGAGTATGACCACCAGGCGCTGGAAGGTCCACTGCGAATTTTCACAGATGGATCGAAGATGGATGCAGGTGTGGGTGCTGGTGTCTATTCCAATGATCCAAATATCTATACCTTTTCGACTACCTAATCACTGTAGCGTCTTTCAGGCTGAAACTATAGCGATTACGAAAGCCCTGTCCTGGCTTAAAAACAAGGAAATATCGCGCACAGATATCGTCATCTGTTCAGCCAGGCAGCGATCAAATCTCTGAATTCAGTCACTTTTAATTCCAAGACTTCCCTTAATTGCCGCCTATCTCTTAACGAGATGGCCAAGTATTTTAGCATCCAACTGATGGGGGTGCCGGGGCACTGTGACATTCCAGAGAATTGCAAGGCGGACGAGCTCGCTAGAAAGGGCACAAACTCCGTGCTCTTTCCGGGTGGAGACCCACCCTTCATGCCTATCGCTACTACAAAACATCTGCTAAAGCTTGAAACGCTTGCTAAAACAAACTAGCACAGCATGCCTCATTACCAAACAACTATGGCCTATGGTCGATCCCAAGCGATCGCTTAGCTTGATCAGATTAAGCAGGCCAAACCTCGAATCTCTTATTGACGTTTTAACAGGGCATTGGGCCATCGGAACCCACGCCTCTAGACTAGGACTTCCCTACAATGATTTCTGTAGAAGAGGATGAGGAAGAAACCATTGAACACTTGCTATGAAGCTGCAGTGCTCTCTCATTCCGTAGATTCAGACTTCTGGCTGATCTGAGCAGCATCAAAATCAGCCCTCTTCTTCGCTTTATCAAAAGCACAGATTGGCTTGCGGAATAGGCAGCCTAAGATCAGCGTGTTAACTCAATGGGCCGAAGTGTGTCTGCTGTCTGTATGCGCGGCAGTCAGCCACCTCAACCTAACCTAATCTAACCTAACCTAGGAAACGAAGGATTCTACTCTTTACAGCTTTTCCAAACATGTTTAAGATAGAAGAGAGCAGTGAGATTTTCTGTTTCTTGACTGCTCCCACCACGTTTTCAATGCTTCCTTTCACTGTCTGCAGACCATTCCATTCACCTGTTGGAAGGCTTCTTTGAATACAGCCAAATCCACTTATTTAACTCTAACTCTTAAAAATAACTGCGCACACTGCAGATGATTGCGGTGATTCACCCACATTCTCGCGACTGCAAAAATCCGATCTCAATCCAGGTCACTGACTGCGGCTTCGGCACACCCTGTCAATAAAAGATGTTCCAATTCAGATGGCATAAAACTTCAAAACAGAGAACCGTTTGCAATTAAGTCGCGACGCCTCAAGGGCCCTTGACCGAAAAATCGGACCGTCAATCTGCTGCATGTGTTCACAATCTCGAATACAATGCAAAATGTTGCCAAAAACCAGTCGGAAGAGGCTGGTTGCGTGAAGTGAAGTGCCCTCACGAAGGTGAAGTGTGTGAGTAAGATGCTTCTCTTTGGTAACTTCTTCTTTACGACGCGTGGTGATGAAACTCGCCTCGTTAAGCGTATTTCTGACTCACTCGCTGCTTAGCAGCTTATGAGATGAGAGCAGAAAAATACCGACTCCACCGGCTTCCGGAAGTGATTTCTAACAAGTGTTGCTTTCAGTTTCAGCTGGCGTCAGTTAAACATCCCGCTGCTCTGAACCAGCAATCACCGGACAAGCGTTTCACTTTCCTTATCGCCGCTATAAAGTGAATTGCGGCTAATAACACTCAGCTAATGACTTCTGCTCAGACTTCAAGTTGCAGCCGCGCTCCCGAAAAGAACCACACCGCTTTTGTAGTTTCCGTGCAGGTCCAATAAAAGCGAATGCAAAACAAAAAAAATGGATGAAAAAACGACCAAAAACGAAACAAAAGAAACTCGCCCGTTCTGCTCAATCGCCGTTCAGTTCCGTTTGTTTTCACGAATTGCGTGCTCTTGCGAGTAGCTTTCCACTGCGTCGCATGTCAGCGTGCATGAGTGAAATTTGACGTTCAATAAACCTGTCAAATCTGTCAAAATATATTGGCTGGTCCACTTTTGACGGCTCAGCGGTGGGTTCCAAGTCGGGCATTGCATCCATTCCGGTCTGATTGGAGAGCAGAGTGGAGTATGAAAAATTATCTGCCACGGCTTCTGTGCAACTGGAACGAATGAAAAGTGAAAAATCAAAAAAAAAAAAACACATTAACGAGAAGATTGAAATTCCACACGCTCGCGCAGCCGCGCCGGCCGTTGGCTTCCGATTTCGTGAGCGATGCAGCGAAGGAAATTCGGTTTAACCGTGGCAGGCGGATTATTTCGCTTCTATTGTTCGCGACAACGTGACCGGATGGATGGGACAAAACTGGTTTTAAATTAGTTTTCCAGTGAAATGGTTGAAAACGAAAACACTTTCATTTCGGAGTTTGTTTTTCGGGGACAGCACTTTTGTTGTGCCGTTGTCGCGGTGATAAGGAACTAATTGGGCCTGGGAATGGCGGCACAAGATGGCATCTTATGCAATCGAAATGAGGTCGATTTTGTTTTTGTTTTCCTCTGGTTTCTAATTTGCTGAGTGGGTTGTACTTTGAGATGAGCCAACATGGTGAAAGAGGGTAATCGTCTAAGTAAATACTCGTAGTTTGATAATTACGTGGGATGTCTTGGCTGTGTGATTTTTGAGCGAATGCAATGGATGTTCTCTCTTATATGAACAAACGTGAGTTTTGTGAGGAAGGCTGTTCGAGGAGTAGGTTATGTTAGGTAATGTGGCTTCCATCGAAAGTTATGGGTGCACATAGACCCAGGGGTCCATTTATTGCCACTAAGCCGGTAACCGCCAGCTACTCCTGGAACCATTTTGTTTTTAGGACGAATGTCCAGATTGATTTGACATCATATTCGGACACATCCGTCAGTTCATTTATATAGGGTTTCTATCCGTAAGGAGGCCAGTGCAGGCCAGTTGCAGAGCAGATGCAGTGTGTCTACCTATTGTGCAGTGTCCTGTGAGGACTCCAACTAGGTTACTTAGGTTTTTCCTGCCTAAACTGAGGATAGCCGTGGTTCTCTGTAGGTCCAGGTGTGACCATAATTGTTTCGCATGTAGGCACGTGTTAAGATTACTCCATCTTCCACGGGCACTGCCGATCGCTAGCTCTGCGATTTTTGTTTTTTGAGTTTCTATTGGTACCAAGATGTTTTCAACCTTAGGTCCAATGATTGTTGTTCCGTTCCTGGCTAGATCGTCTGCTTCACAGTATCCTGGTAATATCTATGTCCAGGAACCCAGTTAGAGAAATGATATCTCGTTAAGAGAAATACGGCTGAGTCTTACCATTTTGATAAAAATGGTGATTCGACCGCCATATTTGCTGCTTGACTGTTGGTGCAAATGGCGATGCTCTCTCGTTCGATATCGTACTCATCAACAGCTATGCAGCGGTGCAGGGACATAAGTCCACAAGTCATAAGTCCATAATCGAAGTGTATGGACAAATGCCTCACTTAGGTGGGTCATAAGTCCAGAAAAAAGGTGGGGCCTTTATTCCACAAAATACTGCTTTTTCTTTTTTTTTCCTTAGGCAAGCCAATGGTGGACTTATGACCCACTTAGCCATTGGTGGGGCTAACCTTTTCTACTCCTGGACTGGACTACTCCTTTCTGGACTTATGACCCACCTAAGTGAGACATTTGTCCATACACTTCGATTATGGACCCACCAATGGCTAAGTGGGTCATAAGTCCACCATTGGCTTGCTTAAGGAAAAATAAGGAAAAGAACCAGAAACACATAATTATTTGCATAAAAGTTGAATTGGTATGAAACCCCCCCTGCTTAGGTCACCATATGATTTCAGGTAGGTGCGAGGTTCTGTGTATGGAATGTTTCTTCTTATTCAGGTTTTCCATGGACTACCAAAATTTACCATGACCTGATTTTAACTCTTTTTTCTGCAGGGTTTAACCGCTCACGCGACTTCGTCTCTCCGTTAAAAGTATGTCAACAATTTTCAGGCAGGCGAGTGGAGCTAAAGTTTTATTATATTTACTCTCGGGTATTTAGTAGTTTGTTTTGAGTCAATAAAAAATAACATTAAATTATACAAAGCAAATCGAAAAAAGTGTATAAATAAGGTCCTGCGATTATTCATTTTTGTTGGACTTTATGGACTTATTACCCACTTTGTTGGGCTAAAAGTCCATAATGGATGGGTCTGTAGACCACACAAATTTATTGTGGAATTATAACCCATTATCCCTTAGCTTGCCGTGGTCTACCTTCAAAGACACAACATGGGAGAGAACTGGCTCCATTTATACGGATTCTTTGACGAGACTATGCACTTGTCCAACTGCCTCTCTGCAAAGATCGTCTTCAACTCGAGAACTCGAACCAAATTGTATTTTGAAACCTTCAAATCAGTTTCTACCACAGTGTCAACAAACGCGGCACCATTCTTCCCGAGTAAAAGCAGGGTTTGTCTTTATACAGACTTATCTAGCAACGAGGCGATTGTTAATTCCCACTCGTAAAGATGACTTAGGTAAATTTAAGCAATCGAGCGAATATACATACATGAAAGACATCCTGTGACCATAATAACCATTTCGTTAAGTTTCATTGAGTTTCGTTAAGTTTCGTTAAGTTTTAACTTAAGTGGGAGCGAAGCGAATCATTCTCTATTCATGTAATTGACGTTTGATTAATTGACATTTACAATGGACACTTTGAAATTTGGTAATACTTCAGGCCACATTTCGTTGAGTTCTAACACAAGCATTTATAGTCATCAAGCGATCACTTGTGGTGTCTAAGACAGTTCAACAAGCCTCGAGAAATTGAGACCCAATAATGGTCAAGAATTGAAAATTAAATGCAGACTGGAAGAAGCGTAGCTATAAGCTTCAAGACGTTCCATCTTCCAGTAATGAAACAGACTGCTTTTAAACCAACATAATCAAACAAGAAACGAGTTGAAATGGGTTGGTCATACATAAACATCAACCGAAGGCCTCCGACATCAAGGATCACTTTCACTGGAATATTGGCTTTAAGGCAAAAGCCTCTGTTGAACCAGCGTTCTCTTCCCCGAACTGAACAGCCCTGAAGTCACAGCAGCAAAGTAGTTCATAACATGCACCGATTTTGACCTTATTGGCATCACCGCCAATTCATGTGCCCTCGTCATCCAATGGCCCACGTCGTAAGTCATTGTCAATCAAGAATTCCAAAGAGACTTGTCATCTCCGCTGACGTCTGACAGCTTCAAGCCTCGAGCGGTGTTCTGCTTCAGCACAACGTTCCACATACTCGCCGAAATGCTGACAAATAACATCTCTTTCTCTCTCTGTCTGCTGACCTGGACTTTGATATAAGGGAAATAATTAACTTGAACAAAAAAAAAAGAAAAACTGAATGTCTCGTCAAAAGAGTAATTGACATTTTACACACATTAGCCGAACCTAAATCCGGGGCAATTTATTCAATTAAATGTTTTCGCCTGCTTTATCTGATTGCGATTGCAAAATCAAATTGAATTGAATTCACCCAATCGCAACGATCAATCGGCTGATGTGAGTTCACACATCAGAAAGTATCGTTAAATCAATCAAACGGTAACAATTTGCAAAATAGCCCCGGAATCGCGTGGATCAGTTGGCACTTAAGCTACGATTGCGTTGCATTTTCTCCGAGTAGTTACACCTTCAAATGTTGATTACATTTTGTGTTTCCAGAAAGTGGACAATTCAACGATAGTCGATAATGTATGCAAAGGGTTAGGCCTACGTTTGGTGTTTGCACATCGCGTCTGAGTATTGCCAATGGAAGCACTGCTTCGCGACGACGTTAAGCAGGGAAACATGTAACGGTGTGCAATGGCACACTTTTCGAAATAAAAGGTTTACTCACTTGTTAGCCAATGCTGTTCGTGACAGATATGCCAAGAAGTGTGTCAGTCTTGATGATGACAATCTTCACGAGCTCACGGGTAGATGTTTGAGTTGCTGGTTTACACGAGAAACATGATGAGTGCAGACATTTGTGCCGTGAATGTGGAACATTTTCTTTTGGGAACAAAAAATCTACGGATGACACGACGACTAGTGTTGCTTTAAGTCGTAGGGGTACTTGGGGTAGGGTGAGAGAGACGTCTATCCCAGCACTGAGCACAGGGCCACGAACGGAAGAATAGGAGTACAATCTATCTACCACCAACCCAGGCTCTGGTAAAGTCTTTTTTTTCACGATTCGAATAGTCAGATGGTAGCAACGGGTGATTTCTTAAGCATCTGATTTTTAATGATCAAAAAAAAATGTAGGAACTTGCAGAAGTGTTCACTATTTATATTTGAGTTGGTAAAGCAGAGCTATTTACTTCTTTAAGATTATTTCAAAATTGATCCTACACACTGACGGCTCAAAATGAGAGCGGTTAAGGGTCCCTCTGAGAACAAAATCTCTGGTATACGGTGCGAATCTTCGTAGCACCGGGACATACAAGTGCCCAAGAAAATAAACGAGCCGATTATCTTGCAAAAGTGTGCTGTGAACTATAAGAAATCTCTAGCAATTCCAAATGCCACCAGATCGCAAATCTCCAGAAGCAAGCCACTAGATGAAAAACTCACCCGAACATCTGTTGGTGAGTCTGTGTGTACCGGATTAACGGAGAGTACCTTATGGCCGGCACTTGTTACGAAGAATGGATCAATTTTAATCACAAGGCACAAGCAAGTTCCTTATCCGGGCTCGTTCCGAGCACTGATGTAAACAGACTTGTAGTTGTAGCGACAAAAATAACTATAATCTGTTCGACATCTGCTCTGCGGTAGATCAGCTTTCTTTAGAAAACCTCTTAAGTTTTGTATTTGAACCTGTTTGATTTTAGAAAACGAAGGTGTCACTATGAATCTATCACGTGTCAAGGACACAATGAACTCAACTCGTTAATCTAAGTAAGGCGCGGCTATAGATGGGCGTGTGCTTCATTTGCAAGTGTCATTAGAAGGGACTCTTTTTCTTTTAGCCTCACCGGTACTGAAAGGCAGTGTCAGTGAATCCAATTGAAACCACTGCTCTGACAGCTGAATGTTGATAGGCACGCATAACCAAAAACATTATTAACGCATTATTGTTGATTTTGGATGTCTCGCCAAGAGATTCGAGGAAAGGTTTGCCTGGAAAACACTTGTTCTGGCAAACGCTAGACACAACAACTGGAAGTGGGCCAAAAATGCTGATTCGAGTGCGATAACTAGACACACTTATGTGGAATTACTGGTCTAATTGCTCGGTCCTCTCTCGATCTTTGATCCGTATATATCGCCGAATTTTTTGCAATATAAATGCGAGGTCATGCTAAGAAGATCATTTGTTTGTATAATTTTTGCTATCATCTAAGGTTTAATAATTTCAACAAATGTGATGTAATTTGTGCTTTTGTTAACCGAAATGGAAGCGTCCCTAGATAGCAGTCGAGCTATGTAGACCCTTGGTTGGGATATTCGTCGACTTTCTTGTTACGAAATCCTTAAGCCCATATCATGGTTATTTTGAACATTTCCGTGACTGCAGCAAGCTTACTGAGGCATTCCTGGATCAATTTTGAGGTTATCAATGTGGATCCAACTGCCTTGATTGCAGGTTGACTGCCAACGAGAAAAGCTGAGAGTGTCTTGGATTTACCTCTCTAATGGCGAGGATTTCCGCTTCGAAGCTAGCACGCTTCAGAGATTCTCAAAGTATCTGAGTAAATACGCTCGCCGACTTCCTGATACCTCTTTTGAACCGTTTGGGTTAATACTCACATCCGGGATGATGCCTCTACGCTTGCTATTCCATTCTGTTCTGGTAGGGAGGAGGCCGTCAACGTATTTTGAAAAACATAATGTAGATGGACTGTAGACAGTTTGGCCATGTGCTTTTGTGCTCGACAGCAGAGACACTGTGAGCACTGTGCGTCGCTGTATTTTCAACTGCAGGAGATGAGCATTAGAGCGTCTGAAATATTTGTCCCTTTGGCGCATGTTGTACCCATCCACTAGGCTTGTGCATTTTAGTTCAATCTAGAGAAAGCTCAGCTTAGTGTCTGTATATTGAACTAGATCTAGATTCTTCTTGTTCCATAGAAGTGCAAAATGACCGGACAGTTTTGCGTCCCACTGTTCATACATTCGCGCAACAGCTTTTGAAAATCTCCTTCACATACACCACCGGCAACGTATCGATGATTTTGTTTAGTTATTCATACTGAGTTTGTGTGAACTACTGAGCTAAATGAACTAAAACAATATAACATTGTGATCTAGTTCACTTGACAGAGCATTTTTGTGATCTACACAAGCCTGCTATGTCAAAATGTAATATTTTTGTCAAAGAGCTTGCCACCAAACTAGTGACCCGTAAATGAGGATTGGACGAGATTAGGTTCCAGACAGATTCCGAAGTACTTAGCATTTATTGAGAGGGATAGTCGTTGACCGTTAAGGCTCTCTCTTTCTTTTTTCTATTTTTATAGGTAAATGAGGGCAAGACCAAATATATGCTGTCAACGAGAAAGGACTCCCAACATCGAAATCTCGGACAGAGCGTCACGATAGACGGATATAGTTTGGGGGTAGTCAAAGACTTTATTAATTCAGACAACGACACCAGCGCTGAAATCAAACGAAGGATAACTCTTGCCAATCACTGCTTTTTTGGGCTAAGGAGGCAATTGATAAACAAAGTCCTCCTTGATCGTCCCAGTCCTACTCGATGGCGCAGTAGCATGGACTTTGTCAAAAGCGGACGAAGGTACTTTCGGGTGCTTTGAGAGGAACATTTATCGGGTGATTTTCGGTCCCGTCTACATAGCTGGTACGTGGAGGAGGAGATATAACGACGAATTGTACGACCTGTTCAGCGACATCGACCTGGTCAGAAGAGTGAGGAGCAAACGATTGAGAT
Source organism: Eristalis intricaria (assembly GCA_964034865.1). Lineage (NCBI taxonomy): Eukaryota > Metazoa > Arthropoda > Insecta > Diptera > Syrphidae > Eristalis > Eristalis intricaria. Next base: position 107,638,280 of record OZ035873.1, on the reverse strand, counting down.
GGCTAGGTCATGTAGAGCGGATGGAAACCAATGCTCCGGCACAGACAATCTTCGAAGACCGCGACTCAGATGGCGCACGCAAGTGGAAAGGAATCTCAACCAACTTTGCGTGCGAAACTGGAGGCAGCTAGCTAAAGATCGAGTTGGCTGGAAGCGCTTGTTGGTTGAGGATCACGTCCACCGCGGACTGTAGCCCCATAATTTATAGCCAAGGTACTAAAATTTATGTTAAGATTCCAGTAACGGTAAATACGCCTGATTTAATCCCTTGAGCACATTGTTAAAAGCTCCTTCTTAGACATGAGTAGGACTGCAGTTTAATTTAAATTTCTAAATACCTCATTTCATCTGAAAACACGACTGAAACCCGCATAACACGAACAGCTGACAAAGAAGCGACCCACATTTATGATTTATTTGCCACTCAATAAAACGTACAAAGTAACGCATCTTGAAGTGACGAATAGGATCGATTTCATGAACAATCCAATGGGCAGAAAATTCGTTTCGAGCTTAAAAGGTCAGATGTAAGCGCATACCTTCGCCTTTCGTCAGAAAAACCTGTTCAAACGACCGCTCAACGAGTTATCGTTAAGTCGCAATCAGCCGACAGCACACACGAGTGCTGCTCAGTAAAGTTAATTTTAGGTAAAGATCAAGTTCAGTCAAGAGATGTTTGCGCCGCCGCACCGTACACAATGTTCATTGAACTATTGCTTCACCTATCAGACACAAAGAAGAAAAACCACAAAGTGTCATAATTTCATATGTCAAACAAAAGTCAACGAACACACGGCCGCGCCGCCGCCGCTGCGTCGTGTCGGGGAAAACTCATAACAAACGTCATGTAAATGACAGATTGCTTGCTCATGTGGGACATAAATTTCGGTAAATTGCATAAAGGCACGAATGCCAACGAAAAACACAAAAAAAAAAAAACAAAAAAAGAGTTTTCTGGTAAAAATCAGCGAAAAAGTGTTACAAGCTTTGAGTGAGGGACGGGCATCTAGACGTATGTGCACCTCGAAGCGATGGATACGCCGGGCGTGACAAAAGAATCTCAAAATTACGCCGACTAGGGTGTGCTTGGAATTTTAATTTTAGAAACAAATGTTTTTTTTGTTGTTTTTCTCTCTCGCAAAAACCCATTATGTGCGCACAATTGATAATTGGCGAGCGCCGCGGCTGGGGTGCATACCCTTTTTTAGATTAAAGGTGTGTCCACACTTAACAAGTGTGTGTTCTTTTTCAATCGCAACAATAAAAGATAGGCGAAGGCAAAGTGTGAGTTCCTTTGAAATTGTAAGCACCGATTGCGAAGATAAAAGCGCATAGGTGTCAAGTGCGCTGAAAGAACAACGGCAGGGGAAAAACTTGTGCCAAAAAGTGACACTTGTCGGCGAAAGATTTCATTTTATTGATTCTCGTGTCGTGTGCTTGTTTATTTGGGGCTAGACAAGATAGCGGGCGTGATGTCAAACATTTTTAGTGCCACACTGTCTGGCGTTGATAAAAGTGCCTTCTTCTGCTAACGTCTGTCTAATGAATTGAGGTCACCTCTGAAGAGCTGACTTGTGAGTCAGCATTTGAGAGGCTAAGCTATGGTGACAAGACAAAGATTCGCCATCACCGACTTCTTGGACAGAGCGTCACTTTGATGTAGTGAAACACTGTCTACCTAGGCTGCGAACAAATGACACCATCGCGATAAAACGAAGGTCCACACTTGCCAATCGGTGCGTGTTTAAGCTTGGAAGGGAATTGCGGACTAAGGGCCTCTCGAAGGACGAAGGTATGATCATAGAAGACCTTGATAGCCTACACATTCCCCTCTGCATGGACACAACCATATTTCTAGCTGAACTGTTTGCAATTAATGAGGCACCACATCGCATATATTTTCTCAGATTGCCAAGCGTTTTAAAGAGGTACACCTTCAACTCTAAAGCTGTCTGCGAATGTCACAAAATACTAAATACGTTGGGAGGCTAAGACTGATTTGGGTGCCAGGACATGAAAAAAAGGCTGATCTACTAGCCAAGGCAGGTGCTCAAGTACCTTTTATTGGACACAGAGCGTGTAACTATCACCCCAATAAAATGGGCCTCACCAGTACAGAAATCAGTAGGCAATGTCGCCAGGCGAAAGAAAATATGGAACACATACTAACCGTCTATCCACGACTTGCTAGAGAAAGGTTCAAAATAATTAACAGAATATCCATAACAGGGAAAGACTTGAAGAAGAAATCTCATCTAGAGGAGTTGTCAAATTTCTGAAGGCACCTCTTAAATCCTAGACCAAGAGAATGGATCTTTACGGTCGCAGTACTAGTGTGCGCTATTACACCAAGTTCTTCAATTCAATCGATAGTCCCAGTTCTGCTGTATGGAACAGAAACATGGTTACTAACTAAAGAGGGCGAATTGGTTCTCTTTGGAAGTCCTTCGCATAATTTTTGGTCTGTTTATGTAAATGATATTTGGAGGCTAGACGAGAACATAGCTAGGTCATGTCTCGTCTCGGTCATTCGAGGCTCTCGTCTGAAATGACTAGGTCATGTAGACGAGAGACACCAATGCTACAGTCCGGAAAGTCTTCGACTCCAGCCCCGAGGAACACCGCGTTAAAAGAAGACCCCGCCTCTGGCGGAGTTAACAGCAGAAAAGCGACCTCATTCAGCTGGAAGCAACTAGATCGTGCTGAATGAAGAGGCATGTTGATTGAGTCCAGCCAAAGGACAAAGAAGAAGGACCTACAGTTCTAAGCCGATGGCAGCCAAGTTTGAAAACCTTTTTCTAGACAATTATAACCTCTTGAGGATTGTCAACGACTCGAAAGAGGTGGGAGCGTCAAAAATTAGTTTTGGTCGCACCGGCCTGGGATTGAACTCAGGCAGCGAGATTAAGTTGAGTAGGGCTTGAATCACATACTCACAATGCCACGACGGCATAGAACTCTTTACTTTATTCACAATCTTTGACATAGGCTCATACCTCAGACCTGTGCCTGAGTGAGACGCTATGTCAACGAATTGAATGTTGTGGATGATGATGAGGAGAATTTCGTCCCCGATCTAGATGAGGTCACGATAGCATTATACAGACTGTGGTCTAACTAGGCTGCTTGCTGGTACGAACGGGCTTTCCGCTTAAATGCCCAGGGCAACTGGTGGTGATCTGGTTAGGCGCATGCACGAGCTCATCTGCTTGCCAGACGACTGGAATCTCAAAATTCTTTCTACGAACCACAGAAAGGAGACCCCATTTCACTGAGGCTCCTATCGAGCAGTGTACGATGTCAGACATATTTGACGTTTTGTGGTGTTTATCAACAACCTGAACAGTGTACCTTCAGACCAGAGTCCAGATTTTCAACACAGCAGATCCTAGAAAAAGACATAAGAACAACCGATCGACACTCACCATGTATTCTACGATTTCAATTCGTCACATATGAAAAGTTCAATAGGACCGGTTAGTCTCGTCAAATTGTCCAGAATGCCGACGGGTACTCTTTGCTGCTCCTTTCCGATCGGTAACGTATTTACCAAGACCTTCGATTTCAGAAAAATGCGTAGACAACGCGGCGCCCTGTCACGTAATTTCTTGAACATCATTCTGGGGTAGATCTGATAAACTCACCAGCCAATGATAGAGGCAGGATCTTCCAGAAAGTCCGTTCAGCTGTAAGCATACTCGGATGACATAGACTTGAATAGACGAATAAGGAGCTCGAGAATGAGGCGTCAATGCAGCAATTAAATGGAAGCGGCTAAAGTGGTGATGGAAAAATCTGCGTGATATGCTGTTTAAAGAAACTGAATACAATAGGTACGTCTTCGACAAAGAGTGACAAAGAGCAACTTCCAGTTCATCAGGGACCTCGTCTACCGTGGTCCCGGAGTGAAACAGCACAATTGCCGAGATCAAAGGTAGACCAACTCTCTCCAATCAGAGCTTTTGTGGGCTCAAAAAACAGTCGGGTAACAAAGCCTTCTCCCGACTGAATTTGTACCAGACGTCAATCATCCCTGAGACGCAGATCTATGACCTATTTTAAAACCGTGCGCCTGAATGTGTTCTTGGTGTCCGGAGAGAAAAGTTCAGCGCACGATCTTTGATTCTATCTTCATTGTTGGTAGCTGAAGAGGAAGATTCAACCATGAACTCTAACCGGGCGCCTGACAATTAATGAACCCCCAGGATATGAATACACACACGATTGAACAAGAACCTACCCAGAGCTCGTCTAGGTTAGGTTAATGTGATTGCCACAACTGAAGCAGTTCTGGGCCACTTAGATCCTGATTGGATCCATTGTGACATCACTAATCAGCAGCTTACTTGCCGGTTACTCTTTGGGTACTAAAAACACCTGAAGATAGCTACTGGTATGCTAGTAGCATATCCTGGATGATGCACTCCTTTGCTGGTTGCAGCCAATTAGTATTTCTTATAAATTTAGCTATGTCCAGAATTTTAATGCCAGACATTTCCTCAAGGCTGTTGAATGAATAGCTGCCTAGCGTGTTTTTCCTTGTCCTTGCAAGTTCTGGGCAGGTGCGGAGATAGTGAAGTACAGTTTCTTCTTCCTCTTCGTCTCTACAGCTCCTACAAAAGTCATTGTAGGTGGTTCAAATCCTCCTTGTGTGTGTGCCGAATAGGCAATGATCAGTAATAATGCCAACTACATTGTTGATGTGTGTGTTCCTTTCTATTTAGATTTAGGAGAGTGCTTTTTTCTTGGGACTTATTTGAGGCCATATTGGCCTTGAAGTCCTGCAAGTATCTAATTTCATCGACCCCCGATTAGCGGCGTTGATGGTATATGTAAGTAACAAAGAGTTTATTACTTGAAAAGAGGGGTGGTGTCCTTATTACTTTCCATTGGCAAACCCACCCCAGTTCTATCTAGCTCGTCGGCCCTTTCATTGGCTGGAATACCACTATGCCCAGGGACCCAGCATAGGGTAAGGTTGCATCTAACCGACGGAAAAGTTTTACCATCTTTGATTTGATTGATGGTGTATCCAGAGCCTTGATGGCCGCCTGACTGTCTATCGGGTTCGTTGACAGTAAGCGGGCAGCCTCTTGGATAGCTTTTACTTCTGCTTGGAATATACTACAGTGGTTGGACAATCGACGGGACAGAGAGAAGCATATTTCCTGCGATGACGCAAATACTCCAGTGCCACTCTCGTGCTCGTGAAGTCGCCTCTTTTTATAGAGGCCCAAGTCCTGCCACACAAAAGACAAAGAAAAAGAATTCCAATGCGCTCGATAGCAAATTTCAATAAAACCTAACCATTTCATGGATACATTTAGTATCCAGCTCCTTGCGGCGCTTTGCTTCTTCTTTAATCTAAAAGTTGTAGTGGCCACTTTCAGTGGCACTAAATGTCAAACTGATTTTCTTATCGACCGCCTAACAAAGTTGCCACAATTGGTCATAATTTCTGTGATTGTCTCGGAAGCTGGTTTGGTTTTTGTTTTTTTTTTTTACAGTTTAGCCAGTTTTTACCGTTTTGATTGGATGGTTCTGATCACTAACCTGTCTTGAAGGTTGTTGCAGTCGCAGAGAAGATGTTGGAGATGGCTTTGTTGACTTATGACGTTTTCATGACATTTGCACTGAATTTTGACAATTCAACTCGTTGTGCAAGTATGCATATGAATTCATCAAGAAATGAACGCTAGCTACAGTCAGTGACAAGAAAAGCGCGCAATTTCAAATCATGACTCTTATAAACTCGTAAACCCGTAACTCTTTATAAGCGGATTAATTAGCAGAATGTACTGACAAGGCAAATGTCAACAAATTTTGATACATGTAAATATTTAAGGAGTTATTCTACCTAGTAGCAAACGCGAACGACATTCTGGTGGAGATCCAATGACCTTGGCAACCGATGCTACATCGGTCAAAGACATCTTGGAACAAGACTCCTGACTCAAAGGACCAAAACGACGCTAAAAAAAAAACTCATATCGTCAGTCCTTATATGTGGAGCCGAAAGCTGGACGACATTCAAAATAGTACCCCGCATTCTTGACGCCTTCAAAAAAAAAAAATGCGTCGTAAAAAGATGCGGTCCCCTCTATGGGGAAGATGAAAGGATGAGAACATGGGAATGTAGTCGGGGAAGCAAACATAGGGTGCATGGAGACCAAGACCCACGATTCGAAAAGGAGTGGAAGACCGAATCTCCGGTATACCGACTAAGTCATCGAAATCCCTTGACAGCTTGTTGGGGTTGTCTGGAAGCAGTGTGCCCATGTCGATGGTCTGAGCCTAACCCATGGGACCTGATAAGTCAAAACAGATCGTTCAAAACAGCACTTCCTTCGGGAATTAAGAAGTCTGTCATTAAAGGTGACATTTAATCTTCGTTTACATTCACTCCACGACATAAACATCAAATTGATGTCCATATTCTTCACAAACTTATTTGTCGTTGTGACAGACGACTATAATGTATAATTACACTCAAATAACAAAAAATACAAATCTGTCAGTTGTAGATTTTTTCTGTGGAATGCTTGTGGAACATAAGAAAGACAACACTCAAGGCGTTTCGCTACTGTAACACCGACACTAAAACGCCACTTAACCGCCACGACTCAAAAAACGACAAGAGTCGATCAACTTAAACGCCATTAGTAAGGGTGAATAACTATATTTATGGCGGGACAGGCCGAGGTGACCTGTCTTCCAAAGCAATCACTCGTGTTGTGCGTGGTGTTTTTCCGTCACGAGTGGAAGGGACGGACAGTTGTCTGCTGACTCCGAAAGGCTAAGTTTTTTAAGCTTAATCTAGACAAGAGTCCTCTTTGAGCATTGTCAGTGACTCGAAAGAGGTTATGCCGTAAAATATGAAATTTGGTAAATTCGGGTATCGAGCACGCACCAACACCACCACTTCTAAATCAGAGAATGCCGCCATAAACTCAGTCATGACTTTGATTTATCATTTATAGGAAAACACAAAGAAAAGCAAATCTTGCTCAGCACTCTGCACTAATTAAAAAGCGGCGATACGCACTTTTCGCATCGACATTAACCAACACTCACGTAGTGTCAAACAACGAGTCATAAAATCAACTCGAATGCTATAAGTGGTTGTTTCCATCAAAAAGATCAAATCAAGACAAAGCAAAACTCGCCCGAGAGATTTCATCTGATTTGATTTATCTGCAAGCGGAATGCGTCGTCACAAAACTTTTGAAAGCCATTATCTGACATTGACATGTTGATTTTAATCGTCAAATGAAATATCACTGCGTCACCTCCACCTGTCGACGTGCGGCTGATAACTTCAACATCAGCCTCACGCCATGCCAGTGTCAAAATCTGCACATGTGCAAGCACTCGTATGAAACTTTCTATTTATAAAGCAATTCCGACGTTGATTTTAAGACTCATCCACGGTCTTGCGGTTATTTTTGGTCACAATGAACAAGCCAATGGCAAATATTCCCGCGACAATCTTCCGTCAATCTGTGGATGTTAACTGTCACTGTCAACGAATGAAATGCACTTGCGATGTGTTTGATAAGCTTTTGACACTCAAACGATCTGTTGTGTGTTACGGCATTCAGAAATATTGTGTCATGGTCTTTCGTGGGCGTGTGGCTTTGTAAATGGAGTGACTGCTTGAAATGGCAGGGAAGTGAAGATAGTCACATAAATGGTTGAATAAGAGTTGGGTGGAAACAGAGCTTTTTTTTATGGCTACAGTTCTTCCTTTTGGGGTATTATGAAATGTCATTTGATTTGATGTAGGTTTGCGAGTTGGAGGTGGAGCCTTATGGACATGGCCTTACGAGAGTTTGATGGTCTTGAACTAAGTGTGGGAAAACATGAAAAGAGAAAAGGCAAAGGAAGCCCTTGAAATAGCCGAATAAGTGGACTCAGAGTAGCGACAGAACTCCACAAATCCTGGGATACATTTTTCATTATTCGTTCACTGAACGAAGACTCCTAGAATGAGAAAGAAAGCCCAACGGCAATCACTTCCGTAGCTAACAGAGGAACATGAATTTTCGTAGGCTTCCGATGTACACTCGTACACAGAGAATAGGTTCCCTAGTCTACACGGTCTAGCTAGTGGATGGTGAGCCTCATTTAGCTGCCAAGAAATAACTTAGCAAACGCCATTCAGATTTGCTCAGTCTTCTTTCGATTCCACAAGCGTTAGAGTGCGTTCGCGAAGTGAGGCAATTGCGGAGTTCGACTTCTGGTCTGCTTGTCGGACCTACTTAATGTTTGGATGATAAACACGATCGTACGAGTTGATCGCGGCCATCTCCTCCATTCTTGTCGGTTACAGCTTCGATTGAAAGAGAAATGGAGACGCAGTCTAAGAAGAGCAAGAAAACAAAGCCTCTTCAAATCCAGGTACCTACCAGAAAACCGAAGGGAAGACCAGTCAAATTCGTCTCCAAGAATAATGGATCGTGGCACGAGTGGAACTTTAATCCGTGGCCAGTGTGTTTTGGGTCAAAATCTCAATTGAAACAAAATGGCTGACGATGAAGATCTTTAGTCAATCAATGATCCACTGTGATCCACTTCCACCATCTATCGTTCCCAAATGCAAAGTCGGTGTTCAGGTGAATTATTCAGTGATCTCGTTAATTTAATTAAGCCCTCCGACTGATCGCCTCCTCCTTCTCAACTGCTTCTCCGAGCCCGATGAGCAGAAAGAGAGACCGAGAGACCATCAGACCGATGCATGAATTAAGCCCCGTATCGCAATTGACATTTATCACACCAACCCACACAGAAGCACAGCATCAAAGGTCGATTTCTAAAGCGCTCCGTGCATGTGATTTATCAAAAATCGATCGCATCTCTGGTGAATGTCATCTGAGGAAAATGAACGGCCGCCATCTGCGTTCGCAAAGTCATTAAATGCCTTAACGATGCCAATCCGAGGCAGATATCCAGATAATTCTCACCTTAACTTTCAAAAGTCGCAGCCGTCATTCGCACACAGATGCAGACGTGTGTACATTCGCCTTTGACAAACGTCACTACTCTCTTGACTTGTTTCGTTCGACGTTCGACGTTCGACGAGTCTTTGTTCGTTTGTCTATTGTTCACCGCGTACCTATAATTAGCAAATGTATGCAAGAATGCTCTCTTTTGGTCTCTTTCGTCGCGATTCTATTGCACGTAGCGTGCGACAGAAAGCAGGCCCGTGAACCCAGAGCCGGCCTGATGCAATGAAATATTTCTCAGACCACCTGTTTAGCCGTGCCACAGCCACACATCCAAGCTGGCAGGAGTGGAGGCTGTCTTCATGCATATTAATGCCAGCTAGTTTGTAGCGAGTTAATAACTTGACCAATGAATCGCCGGGATATTTATGTTGATCGCGTGGATTCCACAAGCTCGCGAAACGAAAAGTAGTTTCAATTTCAGTTGAATTCGTTTTGAAACGTCTCAACGGCATGCCGCCGAAGCGGTGCACTGGCACGGGGTTGCCGTTCGTGATTGAGGCGCAGCTTCTGTCGTTCTGGGTTGTGTCATATTTTAACATCACTCCCGCCGATGGTGGTCTGCCGCTCTGTCAGTGGATGGTTTTGTTTCCTGAACTTCTTAAATGTCAGTGTCAATGACGTTTGGGGCTTTGTGGTGTCTTTCGATTTTGCTTCGGCAAAACTTGTTTCGTCTATTTGTTCGCGTTACGTATTCTCTTCGTTTTTTTTTTCTGTTTGCTTTGCAAAAAAGTGGGGGTTATCCTGCGATGGAGGAGAATGGATTTTGCATAGTTTTCTGATGAAATTCGTGTTTTTCGTGTTCAGCGGACAATCAATAAATGCGGTTGAATTAATTTGAGTGGATTATCTCTGATTGAACATTGTTTTTTATTCGTTTTGGATTTTTATCACCCTGTTCCTCCAAGGATTAGTCATCTTGTTTTGTTATGTCATGAAATCCACACGGGAGTGATTGGAAATTGGAGAAGTATCTTTGAACACAGCCTGGGGCACTACAGCCCACTAGACCATGTTGCAATAGCCACGAATCAGGAAGTAGATGTCAATATTCACATCTCACATCATCGCAGAAAGTTAAATTCAATAGACAATAATAGAAATCGAAACATCTGTCTTCGCAAGTTTCTCTTTGTGTGGTTCGTGTCGAAAGTTACTTCAAGTCGATGATTTAATTTGCAGAGATATGACTTAACAATAAATTAAAAAAAAAGTAATTAACAAGTATGAAATACCAATCACGTGCTGTCAGACTACTGACAGGTTGCTGGGTTTCGGAAACAGAAATCGCCTTTCTAAAAGCCAGTCGATGACGCACTTTCTTGCAAATTTGGAAAAGAAACGTGGAGTTCAGCTTTTGCGTTCGCTATCGACGAACTGGTGTTTAGGATATTATATAACGATTTGGTTACAGAGATTTGAAAAGTAAGTGAGAACCTTCTCAACAGCAGCAGAATATAGACTGTCCCTCATGATCATCTACAGAAGGCGCGGAGGTAAGCACGCACGAGAGATCTCCAGACAACTCGAACCTCCGCCAACGACTCTAACTCTTCAGGAGTTATGATCAAACGGAACCAGGTGAGGTTTTGATCCAACCACCTCGTCCCGGGTCAGCCAAGTGGTCGCCAATATGAGGGAATCGCATTCAAGGCGAGTGGAGATGATGGGGACAACCATGCCACGTGACCAAACCATCGAAGCATAGCTACTCTATATTGAGCTCCTCTCGTATCTACTGCTGTGTTTCTCAATTTATTCCGGCGAGTAACTCCCGCCACAACTTCTGCATGGAGCAGTTGTTTGAGTGCCTGCCCATGGTTAGGGGGTTCCCCGGTTCGAATCCCAGGGAAAACAAAGTTAATACCCTTTTCTCTGGTTTTCAAATCTGGTCCAGCCACCAGTGGAGTCCAGTGGAGTGATCAATCAGTGGTAGTAGTCTGACTGTGGGTATCACAATGGAACAACATGGTCTAAGTGTTCTGGTGAATTCACTAGAAGCTCTCCTACCTACCTAGCTCCAACAAATCTCATCTCGACGAGCTTGTATTCATGATCTGTTTCTTCGGTCAGGCAAATTTCATGATCAGAGGTGAGGATTGGAATAATTACTGAGTTGAAAACCACTAACTTGGCTCTGACACCAAGCTCGGTCTTTCTGATTACAGGTCTCTGTTTCAAAACTGATCCAGCTTGATCAACCCTTAGCATTACTCCTCCCATCACTGGTGAAGAAGACCACGCGATACTTATACTTGTCCACCTGCTTCAATAGAACATGAAGTGCATTGTTCTTTTTGGAAATCCCTCCTGGGAAATCCCAGCATCAGCACATACGGCCACAAACGTATCGAGTGCGCGCTGGAGCTTCATCTGGGAAGATGTTAAAATAACTAAGTCATCAAGCTATGCAAAGAGGCATAGCTTCAACTCCCCCAATGTGAAACATTCCTCGCCTCACCTGCGCGGAAACATCTAGTCCAAATAAACAATGAAAAGGATAGATGACAAGGAGCTCCCTTGGCAAAGTCCAACACCCACGACAAAAAGATTAGCACGGTTAACCCGAACACAGCTGCTGCAGTTTGTGTCTAGAGACTGGATGTCTAGAGACTGAATGGCTTTCAAAAGAGAATCATCCAGAGTCTACCTCGAGGAACTCGGTCTTGTGCCTTTAACAAATCTACAAAACAGCTGTAGATGGGTTTGACATACTCCCAAGCCTCTCTTAGAATGAAAAGCTGGTCGGTTGTACTTCTTCCGGAACGAAAGCCTCACTGTTAATCCCCCATCCTGAGCTTGACCATAGCACTAGAACGCGCTTCCAACACCTTAGCGTAGACTTTCCCGGGAAGACTTAAAAAGAGATGAGCCGCTGTCTTATTATCCTCCTTTTAGAAAACGGTTCAATTACCCCAGTTTGTCAATCACTGTCTTACCGCATTCCCAGAACACCTTAATGACACGAGTGATCCAAGAAACGCCCTCTTTACCGATTACCTCAAGCATTTCTGGCTGGATTTCATTCACACCGGCGGCGAATTTGCCGTCCGATTCTGCCCAATCAAAACTACGAGTCTGCCATCCTCAGTAAATATAAACAATTCCTCAAAAATGTGGACACTGGCTGTCTTCATTAACCACGATCACACCGCTTATCTCAGAGCGAAGCTTGGCGTTGATTTCTTGCCACACTAGGTCTGTGCTCTATGGACGAATCGTTCTACTTCGGGAAATGGTAGGCAGTCGTCGCATCAATTGACAGCTCTTAGCTGACTTGAGAAAGGTAAGCAAACAGTTGAAGGAAATTTCAGAGACTTGAATTGACAGTATGTGGACATTTCTTCATCTCCCTTTTGACTTATGTTGTGAAGACCAGGTTCGGGATCCAAGGTGGCGGCGTCTACTTGAGGAATTATTTTACGCACTGATTTTTCAAACTCAATTTTCTGGCCCACCATCTGGTCACCCTAGCTCAAATTTTATCTTTCTCACACATGAGTTAGCACATGTAGGACTTAACAAAAAGAAAATTCTGTCGGCCGCATTTTTGCATACCATACTGTAGCTGGGTGACCAGTTATTCAGCGCTAAGTCTTGCACATGATTACTTTTCTTTGCCAACCTGATTGTCTAATCTTCTCTAAATTATGGTAAACTGTTATATTCTTCGTTGAATTCTCAACATTAAAGTATTTACAAATTGTCAAGCGACCTCCTTCTGGAATAAACTGTCCTGCGAAGAACACGAGTGTTGTTTTCTTGGAATTCCCTACACACATACGGTCAAAATCGGTTATAACTACCATCAAGGAACTGGTCGTTTTAACCGATATCAGGCATGTAAACTAATCTGAGGGGTATGCCGGAACTTCTCTGTTCTTAAACCATTTTATCTGAATCTTTTCGGCCTCAGTGTGCAATGACCTTTTAATATTTTTTACGGTAAGTTTTTGTTCCTCAAATTATGCTTTCGATATTTTCCTTATCATTAATATTGTATAGTGGAGCGTAGAAAGGAATACTCTTTGGCGAGGTCTTTATGCCGGTGTCCAGCATCAAATCTGAAAATTATACCTGCTTTCTCCTCCTCAATCGTAGGAATTTTTTCGTTTCTAGTGACTCATTATCTAATACAACTTTTGAGCCGAATGAAATAAACTTCCATCACCACTCGTCACATAGAAAAGTTTGCTTCTACGTTGAAACCAATGAACAATAAACCAAACAAAAGAAAGGCGAAATCTTGCGACACTCTACAGCGCGAGTGTTTCAGACAAAAAATGCAGTCGCGCCAGCAAGTATGTCTATATAGTAGTTACATGAAAATATCGGTCGTTGTAAGCGATATATCGTTGTAAGCGATATCTTATTCATGGACGTCAGCTGGTACCTTATAATTTGGTCGCTATAACCGATATGTCCTTCTAGGCGATGTCGTTGTAAGCGATATGTTATTCATGGACTTCAGCTGGTACCTAAGAATTTAGTCGCTATAACCGATATGTCGTTTTAATAATTTGGTCGCTATAACCGATATGTCGTTTTAAGTGATGTCGTTGTAAGCGATATCTTATTCATGGACGTCAGCTGGTGAGTAAGAATTTGGTTGCTACAACCGATATGTCGTTTTAACTGATGTCGTTGTAAGCTGTAAGATGTTGGTCGTTGTAACCGATGTCGTTATAAACGGTTTTGACTGTATTTATTCCAATTCACAAGACTGAGAACACAAGAGTAAATGAATTCGTAGAAAAATATTATTTTATTGTAAATATGGTGTTCTGAAGTCACCCAATGACTTTGAAAGCTTTCAAGCTGCTGTCAAAGCTTGATTGTGACAGTTCTTCTTGTCATTAAGACAGACAAGAGAAAAACCCATGTGAATCAGTTGAGGTTATTTGAATTGTATATTATTGAAAAAATAAACAATAAGAACACGTAAATACATAACAGTATAGTCGAACTTCGATAGCTCGAATGAAATTGGTTGGCAATAGCACCAAGACTAAAATTTACATGTAATTTGACTTCTAAAAATCGAATGTCTTGATAACTCGAACAGATTATTTGGCGTCATCTTCGATAAGTCGAGTTCTGAAGAGAATATCCCGAATTCGTTGTATTCCACAAGTTCGAAATCGTGATTTTGGTGAATATTCTGAGGGAGGCGAAGAAGATGAAATTCCAATGATATTCAGAACTCCCAAACGGAACAATTCTGTAGATCGAATTTGAAGCTTGAAAAAATACCAGAAATATACAAGATGTTACGTATGATGATTTTCTGCAGATAGATGACGGCATTGCAGTTACTTAGGAGTTTCCCACAGATGAAGATCGGAATACAGTGGACTCTCCCTAAGTCGAAGCTCTCTCTCTAACTGGAACAAACTACGGTATCCCGTGACAATTTGACTTAGGGGGAGTCCACTGTATTTAGACGTGAATCCAAAATTTCTCAGCTCGTCAATAACGATGACAGCCGCAGTGATGTAATAAGGAAAAACTTGGCGATAATTGAGCATGATTTGATTCCAACCACCTTCAAACGAGTTTGTTTTTGCAGATCATGTTACACAATGGGTGGTGTGAATAAAAACTGAGAAAACACTCCGAGTAAGACCACATGATCCGAGTATTTTCTGTAAAAGGAAATACTCAATTTGGTGTGTATAAAAAATGTACTCAAAGAAGATAGCCTCCCTTCAGTTGACGTTTGAAGGGGGAGGAGAAACTAGAGTTCTTGGTCTTTAAAATTGAGTGCAAAGTCGGGTATAGGTGGGTGCAAATAATATGCAATAGGTTTTTAAACCTACAAACGCGAAAAACAAAGAATTATAACCCATGTCCTTTCGGGAACACAGGGGATAATTTCAAGAACGTGTATAGATTCGAGTTTGATAACATGGAATGGTTAAGAACTCATTTCCTTTCCGATATTCCTGAAGAAACCCGTGGTGGTGCTGTACATTTTATAGTTTTTGGTCTTTTAATATAATGTCGGCCGTGGCGTAGTGGGTAAGTGCGGCGACTCCTACGCAGAGGGTGCCAGGATCGAATCCTCTGCAAACTTTCATAATTCACGGCTTCCACCTCTTTCGAGTCACTGAAAAAGAGTCTAGTTCTTAGTTCTCAATTCGCCGTTCGGAGTCGGCATTAAACTGCAGGTCCCTTCCACGCGTGAAAGAACAATATCACGCACAACACGAGTGGTTGCTGAGAAGCTAGGCCCAGGTCCGCCTCGGACTGTAGCGCCACCCATATTATATTATTATTATTAATGTCATGGGAAGATTGCCCGTTTTTTTCTTATCGCCTTTTGATTTGACGCAGGTCTTCATGTTATCAATTTTTTTCTTTATTTGCGAGATGTTCAAATTAAACCCATCGATTTTTTTTTTATTCCTTCTTCCATAGCTTTCAACTCGGATTGCTTCTTATTTTTCATGTCTGGAGTTTGGCTTTTCAAGCACTTGATGAAATCATCATCGTCCATTCCAGATTTCCTTATATTTTTAAGGATTAAGGTTTAATCCCTCAAAGTATTCCTCCCGTTTTCGCTTTTTTTTTCTCTTGAAGTCACCTTTTATCACACTCAACTTCTACAAGCGATATCTGAACATATTCCATCTTTATTCACAACAAAACGGAGATGAGACTCAGCGGAAAGGATCCGTTAAACTTAACGAAATAAATTTGTATTCACACCAGATGGAGCATTTCCTCCAAAATGCTAAGGAAATGCTCGCACTCAGTTTTTTTTTTATTCACACTACCCAATTACTCATTTCGAGTTTATATTTAAAGACTCATGAAATAACACATGATTCGGTGTACCTACAATGGTTTAAGTTACATGCTCTTCAGTCATGTGTAGGAGACTTTTTTGAAAAATAATTATGCTCCTCTACGTTTTATGTGTTATATCGCAGATAAATAAATATTTATACCAATTTTTTGTTTTACTTGATAACTCGAATTTTTTTTGTGGCAAGTGGTGGTTCGATTTATCGATGTTCGACTGTATATATATTGCAAATTACAACGGTTGTGGCACTACAGCCTTCGGAAGATGTTCGCTTCTGCACTAACCTCTCACATTGCGCCCGAACGGTAAATCTTATGACTTTTTCCAAGCAGTTATGCTCACTGAACACGGTCAGGGAGCGTATACTGCAAAACGAAAAAGGAAACACCCCTCAACCGTCAAACATACAACGCTGATTTTAGAGCGTTCTAAATAGGTCAGGAACACGCTTCACGCGTCTCCTATTTTCATGGAGTCAACCTTTTGCTTGATCTCGAAACTGAGCCGTAGGATTGTTCGAGTTCATCAACACATCTCATCTAAGCCCCAAATAACGCACTTCAGTCTCTAAAAATCAAATTCAATCACAGGTTCGCAAGAAAATATTTGATCAGCCCATTTTCATTCCTTTGCCGAACCTTGCAGTGCATGTGCCGTACTTATCAACACGTTCCGAAGGCAACGATCGCCCAACAGCACCCCTCGATGCTAATTGATTACCCTCAAGTCACAGTCAAGTGAACTTTTTCACGCCGAATGCGCCACGAACACACGTTCATTCGAGTATCCAGATATTGCCCAATATCTGTGAACATGCCGTAGTCACTGCTTCTCCCCTAGATCAGTGACGAAATCTTGGTAAAAACCTGTGTCTGTGAACTGTCTACCCGCTCAGCGGGGATAATTTCAACAGCGCCGCACGATTAAGCTCAAAATGACGGCGGCGCACGATCCAGTTTAAACAGTCATCTCAGTTCGCAGTCCAATTACTTGACTGCCTCACTTCCGCTCACTGAATACCAAGATCCGTACAAGCCTCTCGGCTCAGTTAGAACCTGAGCCCAAGAACAGCACCGGCAAGCGAGCGAGTATTTCTTATTCGCGCTCACCGCTCAGACCGTATATGCACATGCTCACCGCGGCGAGTGCTCGTTAAGTGTGCATGGCTGCTGTGTTAGGAAAGGCCAGAAACAAGCATTCCAACTCAATCGAACCGCCACCGTTTACGATCGTCTGAGCAGCAACGTTACTTCAGCCAACCGGCCAGTCCGATAGTCCAACAATTGGCCAATCGAACCAACCACCGACAACGACGGCTGCGATCAAAGTCCGACCGACGAAGAAGAGACCTTTTCCGAGAGAGGAAGCCTTTCTGACATTTCACCAGATTCCGGTTTGTGGCAAGGCACAGCCAACCTTAGCGACAGCGGTTTCATATTCGAGTGCACTTGAGAGCTTAATTATGGCACGGATCAAGGCGGTAAATTGAATTCATAACAAGACACCCACGCGGGTCGGAAAGTTCGCCTGCAAACCGCAAAGAGGAACACCAGAAGAGAGACAGAGACGGACGATGACAGCAATCGAGTTTCGTAAAAAGCCAGAGACGACACCAGGTCGATGCCGGAATACGGAATGAGGCTCGAAAGGTTAAACCGAAAGTTAGTGCGGCCGAGTGTGGAATAGATGTGCGGTTGTCTTGTTGTGATTTGCAAGTCCGCCTTGAGGTTGAGATACATTTTGGTGGGCATTCCGGTGCTTTTTGGCGTTTTCTATGGGGAAACGATGTACCTTACGGTTCATGAATACGAAATTTAAGTGCATTTCGACGTCGACGCGACGGATGGGGCATGAATGTGGGAGTTGTTCATGCTCGGACATTCAATTATGTAGACGATCGTGTTCTTTTTTTGCAAACACTTCAGTCATTTGCAGTCGATCCAGTCAAGTGGTTCGACTCTCCGGTACGGTATATCGTGCATGTGAAACTGTAGATAGGGCCAAGGCGTGTAACCGTCAATTTGAATTTGTTCTACATTTTTTTTGGCGATTTTACCAAACACACCTAGATTCTTGTGCTGGAAAGTTGTTTGTTTTGTTATGCTGATTATGTGAATTCTCGTGGAGCGGATTCAGTTGGCAGTGGACAGATGTGCGGTTGGGACAGATTTATTGCATATTCCCACCGAACTGAAATCGTGAGGTTTGGATGAACATTTACTGAAACCTCAATACCTAGGCCACTCCCACCGAGTTCGAAGGGTCTTTAAATGTCAATTTGGAAGTGACTGGCGAAACAGCTGTTTGTTGACAGGTGACAAAAAAGTGTGGAGAACACCAGAGAAGAGAGAGCGATCAAATGTGAAAATGAACACCAAAATGATCAAAAATGAACTGAAATACACGCTATAGGCTAGTTTGATATGGGCAGACGAACTCAAAGGTTTTTCAGTTAATTTTCGACGAACCCGTACGGGGATGAAAATGCTGTGCCCATAAAGTGAAGCAAACTGCGACACAAAATGGAGTAGATTTGCAAAATATGGAGCAGATAGTACAAATAAAAAATTTGGTTGAAATGCGAGAAATATAAGGTCTAGTAAAAGCACGTAATTTAAGGCTACATTATTGTTGCCATTTTGTGAAACGCCTCTTCCCAACTGCTGCTAGATCTGGATTATAAGTTGGATGCATAGTGATCTTCCAACCACAGTACATACGCCTGCCATTGTCCTTATGGAACACAATTCTTCTGCTTTTCAACATTGGATGGATTTCTCGTTGCGCTAATAATATTTTATTAAATTTCAATAAATTAACGCAAAATGCCGCGTGAAATCAAAAAAAAGTCAAGGAATTCCTGAACACGGCCCGCAGGTCCGATGCGCGTGCTGTGAAAATCAAGAAGAATCCATCAAACACCAAGTTCAAGATTCGTTGCTCACGTTTTCTGTACACCTTGGTCGTTCCCGATAAGGAGAAGGCCGAGAAAATCAAGCAATCTCTGCCCAGTCACGTCGGCAGGTTAAGGAGGTTAAGTAAAATGTCAGCGGACAGTGTACAAAAAAACAGCTGCACCGCTATCAGATATTTAACCTAGCAAATAGATTCCGTCGCCAGAAGTTTTTGATAAAATATTTAACATTAACATTAATTCTTCTGCTATGGGCCAAAGCTGGATGCTTCTGAACGATTGCCTCCTTCTGACGGTCCAATTGTTGACAGTAGAGGTCCGAATTAAGAGATTTGCCGTAGAATATCAACTCATAGAAGATGATTCCCTGTCGATTTCACCAAATACACGGCAAGACTTTCTTGGCCGCCAATCCTGGCTTGACCACCGCCAAATCACCGTTATTCCACCACGGCCGTTTCCGCTTGACGTTGCCGCAAGTGATCCACTTTTCGTCCAGCCGAAATGTGTCCAAACAATTCAGTGCGTATTCGCAGATGGAAATTCGGCCATGAGGTTATTTAGCGTTACCTCGTGTTGTACATATTCATCGAACGTCGTTTTGTATCCAGCTTTGTTCAAATGATTCCAAACGGTTTTGACGGGCAATGTTTAGCTAGTGGCCAATGGAAACTGTGCCTACATGGCGGATTGACTCGACGATTTCCATAATATTATAGGCATTTTTGACAATTGGCAGCGTGGTGCATCTTTGACAATAACGGAACGGAATAGAATAGATCGAAGATAGAACAAATACTGCGCATGGTGAGATATAGAGTACTAAATGCGTCTGTTAAAATAATGAGTTCCCCCTTAAAGCCTTTTACGAAAAGAACGTTTTGAAAAATGTGAGGCAAATATACAGTGATTGTGGTCGATTCTTACCATGGAACGCGCAAAAGAATCAGTACAAAATGAAATTTTAACATAAGTTAAAAATTAGTTAAACGGAGTGTTGCCAGATAGCAGATCCATAAAAATTAACAAATGAAGTAGATCTACTACATATGTAGCAAATTATCATCCCTGCCCCGAATGTACGACTAAAATCGGTAGTTTTATAGAAATTTGATGAAGCCTGGCTGTTTCGTTCGACGAGAACATAGAATAGGCATTTTTGCGAACTCGCTAGTGTATTCCTCATTTCCTTTCTACTTTTTACATTTGTGCGCCGCGTTGTACTTCCACAGTAAGGCTCCTCCGATAAAAAACGTAAACCTCAACCCAGCTTCATCCGCTAATTGTTTTCGCGTTTGCAAGTTGCTTAAGGTCTCCTATGTTGAGGCCTGTCAGAGTTGCGCAGTCTTAGAGCCGGATGAGACAATTTTGGTTATCAACAAAGTCAACAGTGCCTAGTCTCGTCGCTGAAAACGGTTTGATGAATGAAAAATCAGCCTCCACTTGTTCCATAATCCACTCTTTGATGAACTGGATCAATAGCCATCAGTGCTTAAGTAAGTTGCCCTTTGTAAAGGGCATTGTTGGTAAGGACGGAGAGCATTATTTTTTGTGCCGCTTGATTTGAGATTAGTTTGGGTTGCCAATTCGTCAATAATGGACTCACATGAGCGCGGGATTTGAGTTACTCAAACTGAAGCCATTGTCCAAACACCATTGCATTCCCAGCATCCAGCTTCTCGAGAAGAACTTCACATCCTTAATCCCAGAACGTGAACTCTATACCAACGAGCACCCATCTTTATTAAAGGAGCTTAGTGCAAATCTACACTTATTTCGTAAAAATAAAGCAAGGAGTTGGCAATGGAGTTCTCTGAAAGCCTCTCAACATAAAACAGACCGTGCGACTCCTTGCAGTGTGAACCACAGTCCTGACTCAAATGGAACGCAAAATAGAGCCTACTACTTCCAGAGCCCTGAAATCATTGTCAACGAACTCTAAAGCTGAATCCAACATCTGAGGGATGCGATGACTGAAGAGTTCAGACCTCGACTCTGTTGACCATAGAGTCATTCTCGCCAAGTGTGAGGTGGAGGATCTTGCCAAGCCACCTACCACCATGTCACTTGAATCTCAACTCTCAAACATAGGTACATCTTCACTACTTGCAGATTTGCAAATGAGGACCTAACGAAGCACCACATGCATCAATTCTAGAACGATCTCCTATACCTCCGCTAAGCTCAGCTCTTAGCTCAGAGATTCTGGATGACTCAAGGCACCCTCTCAAAGACTGGTGCACATGGTGTAATGACGAGGAACAACACCTCCTGTGTGGCTGCCCAACTTTTACAATCCCAAGAATACGACACATTTGACATTTGAGCCCCTTTTTAAAAAACCTGCCTAAAGATCTGATTTAGCGGACTTCTTATAAGATGTAGATCATCGCAGTCCTGCTATGCGGCATAGAGACATGGCATGTCCTTGGTCTCTCTTCCAGTGTTCTGCACAAGATCTGGATAAGACATGGGTAAAGGCCCGAGGAAGGATCCTTGGATATGGATGCCTGGGCTTAGACATGGAAAGCGTTTGGACGACTTTGCTCCGGCCCTAAGGGTTTTCAACTCCAAAATATAGAGCAAACCAGGTTCGCCACCAACGACGTCCACGGAAGTGGTGGTGAAGAAGACAACTAGCTAGGGATAACGCAAAATGTAGAAGGCTTGTTGGTTAAGGCCCCTGTCCACCCCGACTTGTACCGCCGCTCAAAGAAAAATAAGGCCTCCAAATCATGCACCTTACCTAAACTAAGTAATACTCTCAAAATCAATGTACCCTGAAGACATGGTTAAAGCGAACTGGGCCAAGCTCAAGGTGCCTGAAATCTTACTAAAAACAGGATCTGAATATGAGTCCGTGTCTGTGTAAACTATTAGAGACTTCCCTCATATCGCCAGTTCGTGATGACTCCTTCACGGCTTCGCTGAAAACCCAAGTCAATGGGCGAACACATACGACCAGCCAGAAAATTTTGCACAGCGATCTTTTCTCACAACAATGTGTTGTGTCTCGTAGACATTATGATTTTCATTGGCACCGCAAGCTCCTTTTTGCGGAAATATCCAAAACCGAGTGCCAGCAAGTTTGAGAAATTTAAACCAAACATTCGTGACTGAATTCATTAAACGCCGCTGGAAATGTGTTAAAATGTGAAAAACGTTATGTGAATCGTCACAGGTGTAGACTAATGTTCCACACGCAATTCCCCACATTCGATAAGGCGGTTGTAACATTTTGTTATTATCTTTCAGAAGCGATTATGTATTCGGGATTTTTTAAGCGTTTGGTTTTGATTGTCGACCAAAAGTTGCAAAAATGGGTGCAATTTTTGTTTTTTTTTCTTGGAATTGACGAATAAATGCTTTAGTTTCTAAACATTATTTTTAGTAAATGTGGATCATAACCGCACTTGATGCGAGTCAAATTTTGAGTCTCTTTTTGATGCTGAATGCTTGCTAGCTCCCTAATAACATGTTTGATATTGTCTTCCAAGTCTGCAATTGACGCTGACTTACCGGCGCAGTGGAAATAAATACCCGAAGTGGCATATTTTTTCCCGGCCAAATGGTTTATGTTTTTTGATTCTATAAATATGAGAACTTAAGAAAGCCAACATTTTGTTGACTTTGGATCATCCGTTTGGTTGTACCGTTAGCTCAAAGTTAGGACTTTAAAAATTACAAAAATTTACTTATTTTTTAAGGAAATTTCCTAAAATTATGTACAACTTTTTCTGAAAGCTAAAAGTATTGTCTATAGATGCTGAAAAAACTAGAGACCACTTTTGATCACTTTGGGAGTACGAGGCATTTAAGTGGAGCAATGTCGTGCATTTTTCGGCATTTTCAAACGATTTCCCTAGCAATGCATGTATTGTGCAAACGCTATGCGAGATGCCAAGGATGTTTTTATTATTGTGAATTAGAATTCTTTGGGTCATAAAATTGTTATAATTATGAAACCAATTGCTTTTATCTTGTTTTGTTTGCGGTGTCATAAATGTGTGTCGCAATGGGGCAAAAAAGGGGGGTAATTAGAGCGTTATTGGCGAATATCTATTTCTGACTTTGAGGCATCGGGAATTAGTTTATGATTCCGAAAATATTGAACATTTCAATTAGGAAGATGACTTAAAAAATTGCAGTTGCATTCCAGCATTTGTTGTGCAAATTTAAAGTTTTTCGCTATGGCAAGTATTGTATTTGAATATAGATTGTGCGATTACTTTTTTGATGGAAATATTTCCAACTTGGGCAGCTTTTTATCAAATAGTAACGGAAACTTAACATCGTGCCAAATTAAACAAATAGTTTTAGAAGTGCAAACATGTTTTTGGCACATTTTAATGAACGGTATAAGGTAGTGCGTCACACAAAACAAAAGGTTTTAATTAAATATTCAGAATGGGTAAATGGAAACTTTTCAGTGAACTTTGCAAAAATCGTGGCAATGTGTTATCGGAGAATGAATTACCGTCGGATAAAAGAGGCAGACCACATAAAGACTGCTGTGATATGCAAAAAAAAGAAAGTCCAAGAATTGAAATTCTCCACATCGCAAAAATTAATAAATGCTGCTGCTGATGCTCCAACCTGTTCCCAAAGATCAGTTGATCAGTCCTGATGAAGACTTGGCTTTAATAATGCAAACAAAATTAAGCAAATACCAATATGAAGTTATAAAACAAGCAACAGATGACATTGGGCATTCAATATTGCCGACATATAAGCAGGTCCTGCAGTCTAAAATACAGTGCTACCCAGAAAACACCCAAATTTCAGAAACTGATGCCCAAATCCCACTTCAGCAATTACTTGACCATACAGCAACCAGAATCATTAAGGCTGTAGATTGTGTCGTTTTCGAATCACAACAGTCCAACCCTTTCGACTAAGTGGTGATGAATCTTCGGGACAAAGGGATTTCAAACAAACGTTTTCAAACTTGGATTCAGTGTCATCCGATTCATATTTGTTCATGACATAAAGACTATAGGTACTATCGCATTAATAATAGTAGAACATTTTCTCGTTCGGCAAAAACTGATAATAAAATGTTGGCCTGAACCAAAAACAAGAGATTCGCTGCCACTTAGTACTGAAGCGCAAGCCTTATTTTACTGAATCGAGTCATCGACAATAATAAATAATTCTTTTATGCATTTAAACAAAAACTTGACCTTAGATTACTCCGTTAGCTTATGAGATACACCAACCATTTTTGAAACATAATAAGATCTCGTAGTAATTGCACTATGTTTCAATTCATTAAGATCGGTTCCCGGGTTCAAAAGTTACAGATTTATTTCCAACTCTCCCATACAACGGCCACTGTGCGGCTTAGACAAGTGATTTTATGTATCCCCAAGATCTAGCATCAAATCGCACGAGAGATAAATTGCTCACAGAACTCAATTGTCAATTGGTTTATCGCTCTATGGCACGTATCATCGTCCTCCTGGAACCACTTGTCCCTCAAACTTCATTTCGGGCAACAACACAGCTTACAACCATTGAAACATAGCGGACGACATTGAAGTCATAGTTGTTCTCGCTGTCATCTGTCATCTGTGGAAAAACAGCTGAATCTTCAGTGACCATGGCGGACACAGCAGAAACATTTTCCTCTGTGCGCACGGGTAATGATGTCCAACAGCGTGAAATTGTTGCGAAATGGGTTGTGGAAATGGGTTGAATTGCTTGCTCAGTAGAGCGATTATGACGATAGTACAAGAAATGGACAAAGTGCGCGAAAAACATTTTTCACAGTGCACGAACATTTTGAACAACTTGCAAGTGTGTGTATATCTTTTCATGATGAAATGGCAATGCTGGCTGAGCAAGTTTGACTGACAGTTGACACGTGTCAACAACAGTGCTACGTTCATCACTTCACAGTTGTCTTACAAATTGAGTTTTTTTTTTGTGTCAACTGACATTTGACAATTGACAACAACTGACTTAAATTTATTTAACGACAAAAGTCATTTGAAATCAGTGTAGGCAGAAAGGACATTACAGTCCTTTAAGTTATCATTTCAACGCAGCCTTATCTTAAAAACAGTAATGAAGTATTGCAGAGAGAGCCGACTTCACAGCTGATTGCTCCCTAGGCCATCGATGAATTTGAGTACTTTTTTGACAGATATTCATGGATTTTTGACGGCTATTCACAAAATAAAAATGCCGTCCTCTGATTGGTCTCTTTGGTTTAAGAAAACATTATAAAAAACAATTATCAAAGGTTTTAAGGGGCAAGAGCGATAGAATTCGGGCATCTCTATAATACTTCATTTCTGGCAAGAACTAACAACAATTTTGAACCGCATTTTGTTTCAGGCATGTGTCGAGCAACACAAAAATGCATTGTTGCTACCGTTTTCGAGTTACGGAGGGTAGTCCTTCAGACTTTCTTACTGACATGAGGATCGAATTTAATAGGTGTTTTAATTTCTCAAATTTAAGGTGGCACAGACAGGTGTCTCAATTTGGAGGAGAATTGTCAACTGAAGGCAACTCTCCCGTGGATTTCAAATGCGTCGAAAAATATTTACGAGAACTCTTTCTCTCTCGTTTTTAACAAACGTAGCACAACGCACTATTTTTCGAAAAGCCATTGAATTCATTGTTTTGAAAGATGACGGTGGAAGTAGCGAAAAATATGTATGTTCAAAGTGTTGTATATCCAGGAAAAATGAAAGTGCTTAAAATGCGGGGTTGTCGATTAAAATTCTTCGTAATTTCATATTATACACTGATGAAAAACCGATGACGAAAATGTAACTTCTTCTAAAAGGATGAGCCTCAGAAGAGAAAGCTCATCGTCGACTCCATGCTAAGCCCTCCGAATTTATGGGGAATTTAGAACCTAACACTTTAAAGCCAACCGGACATTGGCGCTGTGTTTAAATCTCAAATTAAAGAATGAATCAGCTCCCCACTCTCATTAGGCGTTCACATTTTTGTAACACAGTAGACGACAACTATTAAACTTCTTTGACACTTTTTGTATTTATTATCCTTTGTAATTGTGTTGCGAGAAGGTCTTGAGAAATAAGATACTAACATAAAAGGCATGAACAGGGCTGTAGAGAAGTTGTGACTAATGATGCGCATTTACCCAGGGCTCACATCGCGTTACTTTTCAAACGACTATCGTCTATATGATTCACTTCGATGATGTCGACGATGATTTGCTTCATGTAAGACCATTACTATTGTCTCGCCAATCGTTACACTTTGAGTGCTCTGAAATAAATAACTCCCTCGTAAAAATGACATCTGTGCTCTAATTCTAATATATACCCGGTATATACCCTGTTTTAAATACCCACTCGTTGGCACTACTTGTGACGGATCGCTATTCCCTAGTGCGGTTGAGTAATCTGAAAGATCCTTGTCACAGGTTAACGAGGTCGGTGGTAAGGCTACAAGACATTTCTTTGTCATTATCCGCAGAAAAGGGAAAGAACACAGCGTCCTGGATCCGCTATACAGAGCCAGAGAGGTGACAGCTGGGATCAAAGAAGCCAGTAATTTCAGAGCCGTGGTTCATCAAAATGATTGTAAAAGTTTAAAGGTCGAGCTAGAAAAATTATTTAAATTTGTTAAGGCCAAGTATGTGATTGTCTCTCTCACTCCCGAGATCCACCAGTGGATATTCCGAAATTTTTTCCCGTAGTGGATGACCTCCCTAAGTTTCCCACTACGTATTCGATGAACAAGCAGCTCGAGGACGGGGTGTTTCTCTTGTTCGGAATACCGTCAGTGATAGTATGTGAGAGCTGGATCCAGTTCCGAGCTACTGAAGAAATTGTGCCAGGGATATGGTAGAATAGCGCCTATTACAATCCACACGCAGCTCTTGCTAGTCACTAAAAATGGCTCCGCGTTCTCTAAGCGTTTGTTCGGCATAGAAGGTAGGTAGGTAGGGTAAGTGGCTTTGACTGCCACGTGGGTTTACAACAGGGGAGGTTTGGGAGCGTCGCCAGATGTGTCAGTGAAATCCAGTAGCGGTCTGATTGGTGTTTCTCTCAGATCGCTTAGATTATCAAAGAAGTAGGAACCTAGCTTTTAGAGTCTAGACTGGGCCAGGTTTGTTTACTGATTTGGCAAGTCTTGCCTGTATTCCATCTGGCGTTGATTTCTAGTTTACTTTGAATATGAGTTGTAACTTAAAGGTAGCTAACATAGGTGGTCCCTATGTTACAAAGAATTCTGTCATCTGGCATTGCGGTTGCGATTTTTTGCGAGTTTGTCAGCTACACAGTTTCCCTTGACGTCTCTATGTCCTGGCAACCAGCACAGGCGAACGTGAAACTGTTCGAATATCTCTTCAAGGGATGCGACACAGTTTATAACTATTTAAGCGTTTATAGAGAACGATGTTAGGGATTTAATTGCTGCCTGGCTGTCCGTAAAAATACAATTATCGCGCGCAGATACCCCGTTTCACCTAAGCCAGGACAGGGCTTATCGCCATTATTTTCGCTTGGAAGACACTGCAGTGATTTGGTAAATGAATTACTTTGTTTTGGTTAAGATGTTCAGAGAATACACCACTTCCTACTCCGTCTTCCGTTTCGGATCCATCTGTGTAGAAGTGTATTGTGTTACCGAATGGTATTCTATATATAAATAAGCCACGCCCCACTTGACCATCCCTGCAAACCTCCTAAAGATGCCCCAATTAAAACTGACTTAACATTTGACACCCTCAAAAAAACAAACGCGTTTTTAAAATCATAACTCTACTGACCTACACTCGATCCAGGCAAAAGCCCACACACAACCACTGTTAACACTACAAAACACTTCCATCCCACCTAACGATGCAGACGACTGCACCAATTGAAATTAACGCGTTGAACAGCCCCATAAAAGCGACTAACACAAACCAATCAAAAAAAGAAGTTAACATAAATTGATGTTTTGACAACTGTCGGACCGAAATGACATAAAACAAAACCATAGTTGTGGCCCAGAAAAATCTCGCTCTCCGCTTGCATTCTCAGCCAGCACAAGTTTTGTTCGAACGCAAATTAGCATATCAAGTTTGTGGCGCAGTCTTCAATCCACATAGAATCGAAGCAATAAAAAGAAACTAACCACGCGACTGGGTAGTAAAAGGAATACGAAGTTTGTTTCAGTTCGGTTCAACAGAATAAGAGAGTTATTGCACTCAACTTCGTCGAGATATAATTGATAAACCGATGACCCACAGAGATAAGCCATGATATTTAGGAAAGAAAGCCACCATTGATGGAGTTCTTCTGATGGCTCAACCTGTTTCGGGAGATTCTGGACAGAACGCACGATTGATAAGCGCTTTTCTAATGCATTAGTAAAAAATTAACAGAATTATACTCGTAGTTTGTCAAGGTATACCGAATGGCAGCAACTTCGTGCCGACTAATGCGTTTTACGACTGCGATCACGAGTATGAAGAGAAAACGGTTCACAGTGCCTCAGGCCTCAGGAGCAGCATGAGATGCTGTGGTCGATCTAGATGCATATGAATCACATTTTCTTACCGGTTGTCATGTTGTCATGTGGAGCAATTAAGAGCGTGTCACTTGCAGTACTCGAATTCCGCTTGGTTTCGGAATTCCCCGGCAACAAGTTACCAACTAATTGGACACTAAATTGCTGTCAGCTGGTCGCCTTTTGATGTGGAACTTAGGCACATGAATTGAGAACAGCTTTCTGCAGCACTCTTGCAGTCTTCAAGATGAAATTAAAAATGCTTTCAAAAATATTTTAAACAAGCCTGCATTTGACACTCCTCAACGTATGTTACAGTGCTCATGACACATCTTGACACATCAATTGTTGATGCACGAGTGCAAGAAATCGAGGCGGAACTAATTGAATTGTTCCAGAATAAGCATATAAGCAATTAATAAAATAAACAACTAATTCTGATGCAACAACGCAGAGCTGCCAACAATTACAGAGATATCTACCTCGCGGTGGAAGAATATTTACCACATCGTTAAAAATTTACCACTTTTAAATTATAAATCTTAGAGAAATATGCGAAAAAATACTTATTGCCAAGGACATTGCGTGAGAAAAACCGCATTGTTCTTGTTGTATGACGTTAAACTTAAGAGCCAAACACAATGGGCCGACTGTGAAGTACTTTGAAGACTTCGCAAGCTCTGACAATTCATTCGCATGGAATTTTCACTATTCGTTGATAGCCAAGGGTACAGTTCGCGAATTTTATATTCGTGCATTTGGATAGCGTCTGGCTCTTTGTGGATCGCGTTTTCAGTTTGACGGCAGCAGTTCGCGACTCATTTGTACAGCCCTTGTCTTGTCTATGTCAACTATGAAATCCGAGCGTTTTCAGCAGAGTTGAAGTATTACGGAGATGCCCGACTTCTACCTCTCTTTCCCCTTAAGATTTTTGACAACTGTTTTTTATTACGTGTTCATAAACCAAATTTACCAATCAGAAGACGGCACTTACGTTATTTCGTGAATAATCCGTCAAAAAGGCACTCAAATTCGTCGATGGACTAGGCACAATCAGCTGTAAAGTCGGCTATCTCTGTAATACTTCATTTCTGGTTTTCAGAGAAAACGATTGTTCACTTTGAGCTTAAGTAGCAGCGATATGAATCAAGCCTCTACGTACGTAAATGTTGGAATTCTAAGGTTCAAGACACAATTGCGGGCTTTTCGCCAGTTTACATGAATTTCGCGATCAAATGAAACCTTCCCCACTTGTTCAAGGTAATTTTGCGGTGGTTGGAAATTTGGAAACTAATACCTAAGGTAGCAATAAAGTGCATTACGTATCTTATCTTCCACAAGACTGATACTTAACTACGACCGTTCTCTGTTAAGGGTCTAGTTCTACTTCTATTAGCCGCAACAACAACAAGATGTACGCCACAACTCCACCTTGTGGTCACCCATTTCCGATCTGCACCTCCATAGTAGGATCCTTTCTTGCGACACAGAGTTGTGATATAGTGGATTGTCTTGGAAAACCAAAAATAAGCTTATAATGACTCGAAAGTCTAAAGTGGGGCTCTAGAAACTATGTACATGAGTTGCGTCACTAAACACGGTTTAAAATTCATTGCCTACTAACCTTTTGGCCCGGGAAAACGTCAAATACGACAAATACAAAATACAGCCCTGAGACTTAAGAAAACAAATAACTTTAGGCTTAGACCATCTGTGTGCGTTAATGGAGCTAATATTCTAGACATTATTATAGACTGCCAAACGCCAATTCTCAGTTGTTGTAATTTCCAGGAACCACTGGGCAAAATCATACTGGGATTCAGCCGTAAATAAATAAGAGAGCAATTTAGCTTGTTGATGTAACTAAACTCGTAGTGCCTTCTCAGCATTTGCATTCTGTTATTCTGACTGCAATCGTCTTTAGAAGATAGTTGAATGAGGCTTGAGGGGTATTGAATGAGGTTTCCAATTGATGAGAGAAAAGAGAACACACCACCTGGTGGGATCCCGGCACCCACAAGACCAAGATATTGGTACTGATATTGTACAACCATTTTGTCAAGAGGAAGTCAAGGAAAGTCTTTGAATAACAAATTACAGTGGCCCGATTGCGAGTGTCGATAGCCGATTGAATCGATGGTCGACAAATCTATCGACTGAGAATTGTAATAGAATTGTGAATTAAAACAAATTTGAGTACGTCTGACAGTTGAGGATGACAAATTTATTAATTCGTGTTTATATATGTTATATAGAGAGCTTGTGAGGTCTCTCTATAAGTTATGAGGGAGATGTGTGGTCGTTGCTGGCTCATTTTGATCAAGCACTAGTGTGCGTATCGAAACAAATCAAGGGTGCAAATACTCATATAAATTAATACATTTTAGGACATACTTTTATATGTTTTATATGTTATATAATTAATAAATTTTTGGAAATATCGTTTTTTTGTTTATTCAATCGACGATCGACAATCGGTGTGTATCGAAATAAGTACTCAATTTATCAGCTGTTCTCTCTCTCATCTACCAAATAAAAAATATTGCCTTCTTTCTGTATACACTCATTTGAAATGACTTTTGTCTTTACATGGGCATTACATTATTTTTAATCAGCTGTTTTCATTTCTTAAATGCCAGTTGATACAAAATACTCTCAATTTAGAAGAAAACTCTCAATCTGGGAGAAAATCTCTCTCACAGCGCACCCCTCTGTGAAAAAATATTCAACATGTTGAATAATGACGTGCGATGGACTACGATTTATGTTTTATTACGATCCACTCAATCTCTCTCATTATTCACTGACACAGGTCGACGCTGTATTTTGTGCTTGCCTTTGAATTACGTGTGTTGAAAGCCAACGCCAGCGCAAACGCACTATTGTGTTTCAGGCATTAAACTCGAGAACATTATGACAATTAGAACAGTACGAATAAACTTTAAAGTGGAAATTATTGAGCATGATATGGATAGTAATAAAAATCCAAATGAATTTCCATCGATTCCTTTTTGTTTATTTTTGCGGGAAATTGAATGTTTCACAAAGTTCACGTTCGCAATCCGCTGCTCATATGAATGGCACTTTGAATGACTATCGTCCAAAATCAGAACTTGGCAATATCTTAGACTATAGTCGTCATCAGAAATGAAGTTTTACAGAGATAGCCGACTTCACAGCTGATTGCTCCCTAGTCCATCGACGAATTTTAGTACTTTTTTGACAGATATTCATGAATTTTTGACGGTTATTTACGATTTAACGTAAATGCTGCCCTCAGATTGGTAAATTGGTTTTAAGAACACGTTATAAAAAACAGTTGTCAAAAATCTTAAGGGGAAAGAGAGGTTGAAGTCGGGAATCTCTGTAATACTTCATTTCTGGTCGTCATATTCGAGAACCTTGGTAGCTTCCTTGCTCGCTCCTCCAAAAATAAACACTAATTTCAACCATTTTGTGACTCAGTGACAATGCACTGTCACGGAAAGTTTCTCAAATGTCGCTGCTATCCAATAGCCACCAAAAACCGTGACTCCCAACATTGCTGTTGAATCTAGGCGCAATGTACTATAATGGTCACTTTTATTAAATACTTTGCAAGGTCTTGTGAGTTAACGATTTTGTTTACGAGAGGCACAACCCTATGTCACGTGTGCTTCCTATTTAGTCATCGCATCGCTTTCCCGGCCGACCTAGCGAACGCACGCATTCCGACGCAATCTTTCGTCACTTTCGTCTTCGTAACAGTTTCGTTCGTCCCACATTATCCATAAACGCCAATCGCATGCTTTTCATTCTATACATGGAAGTTTCAAGCTTTATGATTTTGTTGGGAATAAACATAGAAATGAACTGCTGCTTTTTAAAGCCCTGTTTTAGAATAAGTATCATAAAACATTTGCTGCACATGTAACGCGGACCATAAGGATCCCATCGTGTAATGCCTCGCTCGACATTCTCCGCTGTCATTCGAAGTGCTCATTCACGTCTGACTCACATGCAAGCACTTGGTAACTTCCGTTACCAAATAACGAAACATAAGTGTAAACAACCCATAAGCAAACATTTGTTCTTAACACGTTTTTCTTTTTTTCTTTCTCTTGAATGACTGCGAATGGAGTCTGTAGCAGTGACAGTAGATGGTGCAATTAGCTGGCAGCATCTAACCAGAAGTCGGTCTTTATTTCCTTTTGATAGTCGCATTCTTTCGTGAACGAGGAAGAAGAACATTAA
Source organism: Eristalis intricaria (assembly GCA_964034865.1). Lineage (NCBI taxonomy): Eukaryota > Metazoa > Arthropoda > Insecta > Diptera > Syrphidae > Eristalis > Eristalis intricaria. The sequence goes on along the minus strand of OZ035873.1, from coordinate 107,605,831 downwards.
AAAAGTGTATATAGGTCACCGTCAAGAGCTAACTGGTTTTGCTACTAACTGATGAAAATGTCCCAAAAGACACTTGAGAATCCGTTTGTAAAGAAAACAATTGACGTCAATTCCGTCAAGAATATTCAACCTCGTTGTTTGACATGTCTGCAGTTGGAGAGAGAAGAGAAAAGAAATGTCAAAGTCCAGATATGACACTTGCTGACTCTTCAGAAAGGAGAAAATAATACGCTCCGATCAAGACGTGAGATCAATGAACTTTGGCTGACTAGAGACAGTAAATATAGAATCGACTACACTCACGATACTTAGAATATAATAAGTCCTAAGTATATGTCCAGTCAAGTACAGCTTGTAGCAAAAGAAAAGGAGATACTAAAAGACCAACACTCAGATTCTAAATTCGGACTTTGCTTTAAACCGTCCTATTCAACTCACATTTACTTAGAGTAGGCGAACTTTATACAAATCATCATTTCATCATCGTCTAAGGCTCCCCGAAAGGCCGTGCCCCTGGCATAACCAGGCAAGCTCGTCCAACCACCCCATCACAGGTCTGCCAAGCTGTCGCCTACCTGATAGAATCGCATTCAAGGTACAGCTCGGAGGACGTGATGATGGGGACATTCGTTCCACGTAACCAAACCATCGAATCATAGCCCTTTCCGCACGAAGACGCAGCTGCTCAATGTTGAGTTCCTCGCGATCTGCCGAGTTTCCGGGGTAGGGTGCCCGGCAAGTGAGTTACTTCACAGCACGAAGAAATCTCATCTCCGAAGCTTGTAACCGCTTATTCTTTCGATCAGATACCCAAATTTCAAGACCATAGGTGAGAGTTGGAACAAGTACTGAGTTGAAAACCGGTAGCTTGGCTTGGACACCAAGCTCGGCCTTCCTGATTACAGACCTCCAAAGTTGTTTCAAAACAGAAAAGTTAATCCTACAGAAAAGCTCCGCAGACACAGGGACTCTTAAACTTTCACCTGTTTCAATGGGACTCCAGAGACAAGTAGAATGCGTTCAACAGGTGTTCTGGACATAACCATAAACTCGGATTTTTTCACGTTAACCCTCATCCCAGCATATCAGCAAATATTGCCACAAACTTGTCCAGTGCTCGCTGGTGTTCCGTCTGGGAGGATGTGAGGATAACTAATTCAGCGGCAAAAAGATGACTTACCATCAACTCCATGAAACCCTACTCGCCTCAGCTGCGCTGCAACATCCAGTTCATACTTACTATAAAAAGGAGAGGTGACAAGACGCACCCTTGGCGAAAGCCTACGCCCCCGGTGAAAGGTGTTAATTTACCACCGATAACCCGAACACAGGTGCTAGAGCTTGTGTAAGGAGACTGAATGTTCCTCAAAAGAGAGCCATCAATCTACTACTCCAGCAGACCACACCAGACTGACGACTATATGGCGAAGAAGGTAGAGTTCATGCCCTAGTTAGCGGGGTCCCCGGTTCGAATCCCAATGAAAGCAAAGTTAATATGCTTTTCTGGTTTACAAATCTGGTCCAGTCACCATTTACTGTTGAGATCAAATTAACGGCACCATCACTTGAGTGGTCGATCGGTGGTTATTGTCGCCACCTTAAAGAAATCAGTGCTGCCACTACCAACTGGCCATTAAAGGCTAGCGGCCAACATCTTTTGGCGGAAAACGTTAAAGAGGACTTAACCTTTCTTTTTTGTGGTTTAGCATTGGCGTGGGCAACAATATATATATATTAATTCTGTGAATAAACTTGAATTTTTTTTAAAGCAGCTTGAAACTATTAAACTTTGAGTTTTATTCGTAGTTCTAGTACTTTTTTCGAAAAGATTCCAACACAACTCGACTCGTACGTAAAGAGTGCCAGGTTCGAAGCCCCAATTTACCAAGTGTAATAATTCACGGCTCCATCTCTTTCGAGTCACTGACAATGCTCAAAGATTATTCCTGTCTAGAAAAATCTTCTCAACTTCGTCGTTCGGAGTCGGCATAAAAGTGTAGGTCCCTTCCACTCGTGAAAGAACAATAGCACGCACAACACGAGTGGTTACTGAGAAGCTAGGCCCAGGTCCGCCTCGGACTGTCGCGCCACTCATATTATTATTATTCGGAGTTATTTAACAAGTGACATATATCATATTTCCAAGTTGACAGTTTCAAGCTCATTTGTATGGAATCATGGAACGCGACAAGCTTCGCTAGTGCTTGGGGAAGAAAAATCCTTTTTATTGTGATATATTCACCATAATATTCACCACTGAAGATTCGTTTGACAAATAGAATCATAGGACATAGATTGATCACGACATGCGCCTAAACCCATTTCGAGAGTTCACTGAGTCGAGCCTTTCTGATGCTTTGGAGTCGAGCCTTTCTGATGCTTTGATGGGGAGTCGCTTATGGTGGCGATGTCAAGCTCCATTTCTCCAAAACAGGAGTTAAAACCTCAGCTATCGTCTTCCAGAAGAGAACATTCTCAAGCATCTTAATGCTGCACAAACAAGACTCCACGATCACTCGATACGTGCACTTATCCGAGTAGTGATCCAACCAAGAGCATCTACGAATCCGAGCCTCCTGGTTCAAGAAGGAGGAAAACCGAGTTTCCGGTATAAAGGCGAACTTCTCGCGGATGCAAGTCAGCTTAGTTTTGATGTTGTAGCTCAAGCTCAGATTGTCCAAGGCGTGTTACCCTGGCGGAAGCTAAAAGGGCATTTTCGAATAATTTCAAACCACGGTGAGAGCAAGCTTCTACACGGCCCTCATTCATCTAGTTACGGTGGACGTTTGCCCATTGATGGAAAACATGCGGTCGGTGCAACCCCTCGAGATCCTCTTTTTACCTGTCCCCGTTTATATCGAGTCACAATGAGAAGTTCCATCGTTAAGAGGTCCAGTTGACAATTAATCACGTGTATGTTACTAAAAGCCCTGTTAAAAATTTAAAAGGGGAAACAGTGGTAGAAGTTGGCTATAAGTATAATGTCTTCTTTTATGCTTCGTGTCCTGACCAAGTCAAAAAGTGTTACTTACTTTTTCAAACACTCAGGAATATCAAAACATACCAAGAAACCCTTAGGCAATCAAAAATCTAAAAAATGTCAAATTAACCAAAAACTCCTTAACCTGCCCCCTTTTGGATAACACAATTTAGACCCGAACTTTAATAATAAAACATCTCTGCAGCAAAAGAAAAAACATAACAAGCGATTTGGCAGCACTTTGCCAGAGGCAATCAATTTGACAGTGACAGAGAACAGCAGTCAAGCTGCTTCAAGTACCGAAGTCACTTGAGTCTGAATCGTCCGATGACATGAAAACAGCTTTCGTTCAATAACGACTTGTGGTTGAATAACCTCGACATGAAGCACAATTTGAGGATGTAGAGACTTAATTACTTAGACGGGATTGGGCACTGTTTTCGTGTGCTTTCTGCAAATGCTTAGCATTTCGTCAAAATGATGTTGGGCAGGTCTCGGCCCCTTGAATCTCCTTTCTTTTACACACTCTCAGCTGTAAAAACGTAAAAACAACGTAAGACGCCGTATAACATAATGAACTCCGAAGAATTTAACCGATGAGCGCAATGACAGGCGAAGTACAGCCCACAAGTGATACGACGTCCTTCCAGCAGTCATCGGATCAATGTGCGATGTTCGATGTTGTTGACAGATTTGTAAAAATCCTTGAAACACATTCCCTGCGCATTTCAGGAAACATCCGAGTAACATTCATTTGCAAGCCAAAACAGCGGAATGGAAGATGAAAGTGATCAATCCAGAACCAGAGACACTTCAGTCACGTCTGCCTTTCACGGTTTCAAGTTACGTGTGATTTTGTCTCGGCTTTCTGAGTGCATTCAAAATTCGCTAGTAAATGATATCGAACACACTCGACTGCGGTGTGCGAACAGAGAGTGGCAAATGATACTCGTACTTTAACTGATCTGTTGATTTGTGTCAGTAGACCAGATGTGGGTATGAATCATGAGCCAGTAGTTCCGGTATTCGGATCAGTTACGATGCCATGACTTCAGTTGGTCGAGCACGAAAGGGAGGTCAATCATATGGGATCGAACCAAGTGCAGATATACGAGTTGCGCGTTACGAAATTACTCGAAGTTACTCGGTACGACGAAGCAGGTGAACATAAAGAATTGATTGCTTTTGAGTCAAGAAGCTCATACACACTGGTTGGTGTTGAAATCAAGTAACGTTCTCGTGTGCTGAGCTGAGTGTGTTTGAAATGTCAACTTTTAAAGGCCATTTTACGAGTGTCCTGTGGGCAATGTCAATCGAAGAAGTTTCTGGAATCACTTTTAAACGTTCACCAGTGATGCCAATGTTAAGGTAGATGATAGTGGCTAACGTCAGTTTTTGGCTAACGTTACGTTTTTAAGGAACATGATACGCGTATCCCTAAAGAGCATCCGGTGGGCAATGGCGAGTTCAGGAATCAACTCCAAACGGGCGCCAGTGATGCGAATTTTATGGTAGGCGAGTTCTTCGAGTAAAGGGGCTGATGTCTAGGGCGATGCGACTTTTTCAAGCAAATTCGCTGAATTACAATTCATTAATTAGAGAGCACTAGGTGTCATCGCAAAAAAAAAATGTCAGCTGCAGCAGAATGTGCTTCTGGACCTCACTCCTTCAACGGCTTAAGTAAACTATTTTAGCGACACTCTCACTGATTGCAAACTTATCCCCACTAGTAGGGGTCTTAATGTCCATCTCACCGCAAACGAATCGTTACATGGATTGCGGTCAAGTGCTGTCAAAAAAACAACAAATGGCGATAAACTGTTGGGAAAAAAATGCAAATTTATTTAAGAAAAAAAAAATAATCACCAAAAATAGTAAACAAATTGGGATCCGTGTTTACTGGACATATAGCACATTTCTCGAGAACCGAAAAAAACGCCAAAAGCTTTACTTTGAAACTTAAACTAAACTCGTACAACTGAAATAAATTTGTTTGACAACCAGGAGGAATTCTGGCAGCACACTTCAAATGGGACGTACACGACGAACGCATCCCCCGTATTGTGCTGTCTACATCAGCCGCGAACTGCGATGAATAATAAAATGGCGTCAGTGCGTCTAACAACAAGTCAATAATTTCACTGATTTCCATACAACTTTGACCTGCTGCCAAAATGCTCATCACCCTGTATGTGTATGCAAGTGTTAGCAGCAAGTGAAGACACTCTGATACGAGTGACGATCCGATTTGGCTTGGGATAATTTATATCAAGGCCGCTCTGTTGTCGCAGTGAATGGAATCTCTGAGACTCCGATTAAGTCGACTTCCGCTTGAAATATTGGCTTTAACTTCCAATTAGACAAAACTTTAAACTTCAAATTAGACAAATGTTTAAATAAAAATTATTTGACGTTAGGCAAAGAGGTCTTAAGTCAAAAACTGAAAGACAGAAAGAAATAAACTTAAGACGTTGGTATAAAACCACATGGGCACTTTTCTGACTTATCTTTAAGCCAAGAATTTGTTCAACAGAGCTCATAGAGGTGGGTGTGAAATAAGGTAGTAAGGCTGAATTACGAAAACCGTCTCGGATTTTCGAAGATGTCAAGCCATATTTAAAAAAAAAAAAACATAGCACAAGACTGATTTCATGTGCCGCGGTCTTGACACTTCTGCCTTCAAATTGAAAGTTCTCGTATCGGTTTTTCCAATACGGATTTGACAACTTAATTTAAAAAATAAACGCAAACCATTTGGGATATCCTCAAACTGTATACTTTTATTGGTTTGCGGTCTTAACATGCCGTAGTCGAAGCACTCACAGCAATTGTAGAAGAGGCCATACGACCTGATTGTAAGGTCAATGAGGATAAGACAATATACAGTGAGACTTCTCTTTACGGACACCCCGCTTTTAGGAACACCTCTCTTTACGGACATGAAGATATTCGTGTATTTCAACCCCTTCAGAAAAGTCACGATGGTCCTACTACTGTTGGCTATAGAGAAACCTCTCTATACATGCTTTCGACCAAAAAACTTTTCGTGACACACCAACTAAGACAAAATATAACCATGGGCAGCAACAATTTTGAGGTAGATAAAGAGTATGTCTATTTCAGGGCAAACGTAAACTAGAACATAGTGGAATGGAGATCCAATGTAGAACCGCACTTGCTAACCGGTGCTTCTTCGGTTTGTCGAAACAACTGAGCACAAGCTCCTGACTGGAAGAAAATCATGCTCTACAAAAGACATATTTTGCAAGCCCTGCTTTATGGAGCCGAAAGCTGTACCAGAAGCAAAACAGCAAATCTGATTCTTGACGCCTACGAAAGGAAAAGTCAACATCGGATATATAGTCTAGTCTGCGAGCAAGGTGAATGGAGGAGAAAACATAACTGCGACCTATACGAGCTGTACCAAGATGTGGATGTTGTCCGCAAGACAAAAATCCGTAAACTGAATCTGGATTGTCCACTTCGAGCACATGAGCCCCAATGCTCCAGCTAATAGGGCCTTCGCATCGACCGAACCTCTGGTATTAACAACAAGTCATCGCAGATGCAAGGCAGCTTGATCTTGATTACTATAAGCAGCTTGCCCAGGACCATCAGCGATCTAAGACGGCAATTGCTCAGTCTCGGACCTTCCAAGCGCCATTGGCCTGATAAGTAAGTAGGATAAGTAAGGTTTGAAGTACAATCAAGGCATATATGGATTAAATTCAATTGCGTTCCTATATCCACCACGGCTACGTTTGCAGCGGTAGATTTTTGGTGAAACCAATTTTCCATGACTCGACTGTAAATTTCGACTACATCCTTCGTTCAATGTTGGTCTTCAGATTCTCTAACGGCTCTAACGGGTGGCGCTACGGTCCGAGGGGACCAGATTTAAATAGTCCCTAAAAAAAAGGCTCGCTGTGTAAATCACACGATCTAGGAGGCCAATCGATAGGGCCATTTCTCGGTACAACACGTTCAACGAGTTGAGTTTTCAACAAGTTGATTGTTATGCCTGTTGTGTGCCGTGTATTTACATCGTCTTGTTGAAACCAGATGTAATTTATGTCTAGTTTCGACATTGACAGTTTGGTCATTGGTTTAAGGGTGAGTTCACAGTGAATGATTAAAGTTTTCAAGGCCCAATAGAAAAGCCCTTGATGTTAAATCTGACATTTGTGAAATAAAAACAGCTGCATTTCAATGTATCTCTTGAAGTAACGATAATTTGTGTCGCTTGAAAAAAAATTGGCAATGGCAACCGTCAAAAAAAAAATAGTTGAAAGCTGGACGATTCATCCGCAGTGATTAATTTTAGGGCTTCAGAGCTGCACAGAACGCACAGCACGCAACGGATTCTATGAATGGGGACCTTAGAACAGGAACATTAAATACTCCGGTACATAGAATACTTTACTTGCGTTAGCGTCAGCGATACTATGCCAGTTACATAAAATATATGTGTTCTTATGGGAAGTGACACATAGACCAACGCTGACGCGATGGATGCAGTTGCTCAACTTTTAATTTTTCACTGCTCCTACCGCGTAGACAATAGTCACATTGTGACATTTAAATTTTATGTTAAAGTCTAGGAGTTGGTTCTCACCGAAGCACGGTTCACAATAGTTTGAAATTGAGTATATACATATAATAAATATTTTAATCGTGCATTAATAAGCAAAACGTCTTGAATTTTCAATTGAAATTTGAAACTGTCAAATGAAATCAGCTGTGCGTTGATGTATTCATTGTGTCACCCCCTTGCGTCAAGCACTTCATCGTGAACGGATGCTTTGACGCTACGCAAGTGAAGTATTCTATGTGCTACGGCCTTAACGCAGATTTGTGATCTCGTGTAACATTGTCAAGTTTCTTGGTGAACCTTGGTATTTTCCACACGGAACCAGATCAGCTTTTTCAGGCGCCTCCTAAACATATATTCCAAATTTCGATCAATTCGTTAACAGATCACACATCCGTGTGACATATTCCAGAAAGTCTGACAAATTAAAAAAAGTTACAGAAATTTTGTAAAAAAAAATTACAGAATGAATGTTCACCCCCTGATATCAGATCATGTGTGCCCACACATACCCTTCCGACAGAGGGTGGAAATTTATTAAAAACATAAAAAAAATCAACAAAATCTGACGTCGCTAGCTGGTGTTAGTTTTGAATTCCAGCCCAACCGTCAGATTTACTGTTCAACTGCTCTTAGGTATGAATTTCCTTTCTTTCTCAATCCAACCCGATTATCATCGTTTCCTATTAACCCCTTTCATCCTCAAAAATGAGGTGCGTACTACCTTCACTCGATTGGCGCGGTTTTTGCGCTCATTACATTTGAAACGCGAAGATAAATCTCGCTAAACCCCGTATCGAATTTGCAATCGACAAACGATTGCATAACCACCCAACACTGAAAGCAAGCAAGCAAATATGTATTGTAACGCTTTCTTTAAAATGTCCTCGTCCCCCCCTCCCACCGTGGCAAGGCATTAACAAACGAAAGTTACAAAATTGGTTTCTTTCTTTTTTCCGATTTGCCTTAATCTCTCTCCAATATTAACAAAATGAATTATGTCAACGGCAACAACATCGAAACCCAGCAAGCGATATGATACACGACACGATATGAGTGCGAGTGGGTACCTATGTAATGAAGGAAAGCAAGCCATAGGCACACGAGTCGAGTGACTCTCTAATCAAACTCACCTACTTCGACGGGTTGTCGTGATGGATGTATCGAATGAATTGAAGACGCAACAAATATGGTATCCTAAAGTTGACTGTTGGCTCTTCAATGAATGCACAGATATCCTCTTGAACAGCAAAAAAAGAAAACAAAAAACTAAGAGAAGAAGATAAACACTACACTTGTTGACTTGGAATATGAAAATGCACAAAACAAACGAGAAACTTCTTCCAAGACAAACTCCGAACTCTTCTTCTATATTTTCGTATCTTTTTTTTTTCTATATATTTTCTTCACTTATTTGTTGATTGAAATACGGGAACGATTGCACTATCACGGGCGTTGAATGATGGTTATGATAATGACGCTTGTATCTTCACTCACTATCTTCTTTTTCAAATCAAAACACAGCACAATGACCGCGGGATCACAGACAATGCCAATAGTAACGGCAGCACTATAGCACTATAGCACACAATGAAAATTTCTTTGACACAATTTTTCACTTATTTCAGTGACCATACACAGACGCACAATCCGTGAACATGAAATTATTAACAACAACAGAAATTTAACAATTTTACGCGGTTTTTTTTTTCACACTTTATTTAGCGGTTTTATTTATTTTTTTTGGTTGCCAAAGAATTGGGCATATTTTCAAGTGCACACTCGGTTGATTTAAAGCCCCTCACACAATTGGCGCACTCGAACAATCATTGGATACAATTCAATTCAGTTACACAACTTGTAGATACACACGTACACTTGTATCTATCCACAGTGGTTATTGCTAATTTTTGATTGAAATGAAATGGCAAACAGAAGTACACATATATTCTTTTGTAATCCACTGGACTGACATTCAAATGGGAATTAAATCAAACCGATCATCGGCGAACAAGTGATCGTGTGATGTGGCTGGCTGTGTATGCGCGAAAATCCGTAAGATCTTCGAGAATTTCCAGTTCTCTCTGCTTTTGTAAAGAAAGTACAAGCCGCTTTAACGCTTTTATCAACGGCGGTAGACGAATGCGAATGTAGATCAGAAGAGGACGACGGTTAAGTAATGCAGAGGGACAGGGTATCGCGTGATCTTCACGGAACACGTTTCACGGTAAAAACTGCAACTGGGACCTTCACTTTTTTTTCCTCTTCTTATTTTCCTTTTTTTTTTTTTGTTTCTTACTAGCAATAACTAGTTGTTGGATTTTTGCCTACTCGCAGATAGCACAGCAGAGAGAATGAAGTGTGACTCGATCAGTAGTCGATCACTCTTGACGTTATCACATTAAGTACACTATTCGATGGTAGATTAAACGATCGTAGAGCGCACACAAACCCCCGTCCAGACGCGGACAGATACAAAAACAAAAGGAAAATGCCTTTGATAAGCAGCAGAGCAGAGAGAGGTCGATGACGAGTAACAGTGAAATCCCTTTAGGCCCTGCATAAAGACATCATCATCATCATCGTCTTCGTTGAGACAGAGAGAGTGTTCGATGCGAATTCGAGGATATTTTAAGGAGGAAGGAAATATTCAAGTGAACGAGGTGAAATATTTCTCGTAAACGTAAGCGTACACACGCACACACGAAATCGAAGTCGTCGAATCGAAAACGAAAAAAAAAAAGATCGAAAACTATATAAACCGCCGCCGACGACGAACGATTGTTTCTCACTTTGTGTCAATGCAGAGTGAAGGTTTACCAAACACTGATATAGCTTAGTGAAACGTATCTACAAGATACACTCATTTTCAATTCATTCAAACAAACTCAACTCTCACGGCTGAGGTACGACGTCGCAGCGTCGGTCGTGCATACGTACACACGTACATGTTCGTATGGGCCGCGTCAGTAGGCCGCTTGTCTTCTCGCATTCAAGCTCTCGCTCGCATTGCCATGCCGCAAGTAACCACATTTTCAGTCGATCCGGCTTAGCTCGGTTCGACTATTGGTTGGCCGCTCGCTGGCTCGCTGGCTCGCTGCCTGACTGCCTGGCTGGCTTGGCTGCTTGCTTGTGATGTGATGATTGTTTGTTTGTTTTCGTTTTGTGTACACTGCCGCCTCGCCGAGAGCGTGTTGAGTTTTTTTGAGTGAATATGCTGCAAGGTGGGTGAAAACTGCCAGACATCACTGTGTGCTTGTGCACCCACCAACCCACCACACCTGTTCGCCGCCGAAAACTCAGAGAACTTTGGCCCGCAACTTTTTTTGCGTGCTCTCCGGGATTGACCGTACCTTGGACGGAGGCGGTTTGTTTTTGTTTTTGTTTGATTCTTGCGGGTCTTTCTCCTGCGCCGTCATCAGTGGCATAAGAGAGACATTCCGTCTTATGTCAAGATACCCGTTGTATGAGTGACGTTGAAACGTTTGGTGTTGCCGTGTCGCAGCAGCCGGCTTTCGCAGTCACTAAGCCAGTGATCGATGGGGCGCTCGCGCGCACTCGGAGAAGAGGCAAATGGCCGATTGAAAGAAACATTAAAATGTTGGTATGAAATCTGGCACAATATTAACATAACCACACATTCGCTCACACCCACAGCTCCACAGATCCACACGCACTCACACTCGCCCCAGAAGTTGTGAGTTTATTTATGGCGATCTCTGGCGGGTAAGTCTGAAAGGTTTTCTGTGGCATCCCGTGCGAGGTGAGCCGACGCGAAGATCAGAGAAGATCACCCCGGGATGTCGGGACTTGAGGTATTTATCAACGCGACTTCTTCGATTTGTGGATATCATAGGCGAGATGCAGACGATATTCCTGCTGCCTCCGGTTGTTGATGGTGTTGTAAAAGTTTAATGAGTCGGTTTTGTTTTAGCTGCAGCGGCCGGCTTGTGACTTGTAGCTAGAGAGGGCATTCCATCAAGATCACATTATCGTTTACGATGTGGGTTCTCGTTGCTGGTTGTTGTTTGTGTTGATTGACTCTAACTAGCGGCGGGAAGGTTTTTTATTGGAAGTTTAATTTGATGACGTCTCTACGTCTGTAATTTACTGATGCCATGGATGGCTTTCCCTTCGGCGGAGGTTCGACTTGTCTTCACGTTTGTCATGCCGGCACGATTGCAGAGATCGGTTTCTGCACATTTTTTTTGGATTTATTTTCGAAGCAATGTCAACCAACTCAGCGAATTTGAGCCGATTATTGCGAGGGAATGAGAGATGCTTACCGTTTCAGATGCCGTCGACTTTGAGGAGGAAAATGCACAGGATTATCGTATTCTATTAGGCTAAAGCCACTAGTAGCCAGACAGTTAGCAAAAATATTAACTTTAACTTCTTCTTATTTCCTAACTATTAAAGCTTCTGTTAAAAAGGTTTGGATATATACACATATGTAGACAAAATTAAATTGAAATCTTTTCTTTACTTTTGCATGCCACTGTGAATGCACATAAATGTCACATTCTTATGTTGTATATGTTCTTAATGGATTGCGCTCTCTGATCGGCGGATTCTACTGATAACTCTCCGCTAGCAGTTCTCTCATAATTTATAAATTAATGTTAACCAGAAATTACGTATTACAGAGATAGCCGACTTCACAGCTGATTGCCCCCTGGTCCGTCGACGAATTTAAGTGCCTTTTTGACAGATATTCATGAATTTTTAACGGTTATTCACGAAATAACGTAAATGTCGTCCTCTGATTGGTCATTTTTGTTTATGAACACATTATAAAAAACAGTTGTCAAAAATCTTAAGGGTAAGAGAGGTAGAAGTCGGGCATCTCTGTAATGCTTCATTTCTGATGTAGACTATAGAAAATAGAGAGTCTGTCACTGATCCTCGAACTGAGACCTATCAACTGTTTTTTATCTTTTTGTCTACAAACGCCTCTTACATATATAATGTAGATAATTTTTAAAAGGATAGTAAAGCTCCTCAAACGTTTTTATTATTTCGGATAATTGTTTTTTAACTCTTAAGAAATTTTCAGATTGCGCAAGCATCCGGACAGTATTTAACTTGAACTTTTTTATCAGTAAAACATTTTATATAGTTTAACACCAAAACAATTAAGATTTATACACATTTTTGTTAACTAATTATTATTATGCTCCAAACCGATCCAAAATGCCGGCACTATAGTTTTTCTCGCCGACTCACTATATATCATGCAGTTAATGATCAACAGGCTAGATACCTACTGCAAAATATGGAATTAACCTGTTAATTTAGAAAAATCTAAGAGATGGAGGAGGAAGGTACGCTCGAGGAGAAAAATGGAGATTTAAAGAACAACAGATTGAGATAGATACTAGTTAAGTACAAGTAACTTGGTATTTTGATTACGTCAAACCTAAATATGAACAAGCGCTTTAAAGTTTATTTTGCTGAAGCTAAGCGTGCGATCTGTGTACAGGTTTGGGAAACTGTATACAGAATAAAAATGTTTCGCATGTGTCAAAAATTAAAATATTCCATGCCACAGCCTCTGTCTATCCTATTGTATGCAGCACAAGTTTGGGGTTACAGCGCTTTCGAAACTGTGGAAAAGTTCCTCAGATATTTTCTTAGGCGGACTTTTAAGCTTCCTAGCAATTCACCTAATTACATGTTGCATTTAGGGACTCAAAATACATTTCGGTTATATTTATAAAGTCAATGCGATAAAAAATTCCGATGTTGGTACTTGCGCAAATGCATAGATATAAGGTGAAGTGTGTCCAAGAATGTGAATCACTAGGATCAGAATGCGGTGATAGCTTAAATTTTACACCAAGCGAACAACCGGAATCTTTAAAACAAAAAATCAACACCTTACTTCAGAAAACTGGCCAGAAAATTGTTGACAAATTTGTAAATGAAGCCCAGTCATCAGACCCCATTATACAGAGCCTACTACAGCAAAATGAACCACAACCTACAAGAAAGGACTTATTTCTTGAATGGCTACTCAGTAGAAATAATACGTATGATTTTTAAAATAAGAGCCGAACTAGCTTACAAAGTTTTCATACCGCATCGCGATGAACTTGTGCGACTTGTGCAATCTTAGAGAACGTGAGGATGTGTTGCAATTCATCGCGAAATGCCCTATACTTAAGGAGTTCTGCATTTGTTCGGTGCAGGAAGCAGGATCTCTTGAATGGTGGCAGAGGTTGGGACTTACTCTTCAACTACACAGTGAACGCATTGCGCTACAGGAACTGCATAGTTGATGAAAGTTTTTAAGTAATTGGAGCATTATATAATGAAACAAACAGCATATATTTTTTGGTTTATATAAGTATTTAACGTATTTTTTCCTTTTAATGTCAATCTAGTAGACGGCCTCTAGGCCAAACCATATAGACTGTTTTAATAATCAAAAGTGTAAGCAATCACTTTAAATAAAATAGTCTAATTAACTTAACTTAACTTAACTAGTAAGTACTTATAATAATAATATGAGTGGCGCTACAGTCTGAGGCGGACCTGGGCCTAGCTTCTCAGCAACCACTCGTGTTGTGCGTGCTATTGTTCACTCACGCGTGGAAGGGACCTACTCCGAACGGCCAAGTTTGAGAAGCTTTTTCTTGACAGAAAATACTCTTTGAGCATTGTCAGTGACTCGAAAGAGGTGGAGCCGTGAAATATGAATGGTGGTAAATTTGGGTATCGAACCTGGCACCCTTTGCGTAGGATTCGACGCACTTACCCACTACGCAACGGCGACCCACCTAGTAAGTACTTACATAACAATAAATAAATCTATTTATATACTCTTTAACAAAAAAAAAACATCGTTAAAGACATTTAATATAAAGTGTAGACGCATCCAACCGCACTCGCTTTTCCCTAGGATCCAAGATTGGTAACACTACCATAGGCTCTTTTCTCTAATTATCCTCTTACCGGTCACAAAGGGTTGATCGACTCGCCCTACTTGGCAGCTGCTTTTGTTAAACTCAAATTATTTGTGTGAATATTTTCTAAAGCTCGTGTTAAAAAGCTCTCCTCTATTCATTTTTAAGGTTTTACATATTTTAATACGTGAAAAATAATAATTGTCCGGATACAAAACGAAACGAGGTCCTCCTTAGGCGTTATGCACACGACACGATGGGTAGATCTTAGCTAGCATTTTTATTCTTTTTAATCAAATCAAATCTTCACACTAAGGCAAATCCTGGAGAAGACTAGCTAGTTACAGATCGATACACACCACGTCTTCAACGTCTTCATCGATTTTAAAGCCGCATACAAGGATACGATAGCCTAATTCGGGATCTCGGGAAAAATAATCCGGCTGTGACGCACCGCGCTAACACACACGCGATGCACCGTGCAATTCGGTTCAAGGACTTCCGAGCCATTTGAAACTTGGCCGGATATCAGCAAGGAGATGCGCTGTCGTGGGATTTTTTCAATCTGGTACTGGAGAAGAGTGCGGGGGGCAGTTGCAAACACGGAAGGCTCTATCTTCAACAAGTCAGCTCAAATGTTGAGCTTTTACGGCAATTGAGGCAACAGGCGAAACGAACTTGTCTGAAGTGTATGCTGTAGACCAAGAAACGTTCCGTCACATACCACCTAGGGCAAAAAATCACAATCGCCTAGTCTTGTGCATTTTAGATCAGTCCAGAGAGCGCTCAATTTAGTTCAAATCTGTTTATTGAGCTAGTTCGTTCTTCTAGTTCAGTTAGTTCAGTGTAATTGAACTGCTCAGTAAATTGAGTTTTTGTGCGATTTTCGCCGGTTGATAGTCGTATTGTCGTTATAAATAAGCGATACGACTTCATGCACAGACATTTTTAAAATTCCTTTCACATACACCTCCGGCAACGCAACGATGCTCGATGTACCTGTGCTGTGGTAGTTAAACAAACACAAAGCTGATCCTGGTCTGAGAAGTACCCAAACAAAACAAAGCACTCAATTTAGTTCAGTTTAAATTGATCGAGTTCATTTATTATTTTAAAATACAAGCATGCATGGTAAGGTATTCCTGAGTTAGTTCCACAAACTGAACTAAATGACCAAAAATATAATGATATTGTGAACTAGTTCAATTAGTTCACTTGTAAGAGCTGCTTTTTGAACTAAACAAGCCTGCAATCGACGACTACAATTTTTAGGCAGTGAAGGAGTGTGTCTACCACGGGCCAATCGTGAACTTCACGAACGACATCACAGTGGAGATCCTCATGAAAACTCCTGACTCGAAGGACCACGATAACTCTCTACAAATCAGTCCTGCTACATGGACCTGAATGTTGGACGCTAGGCAAAACTGCAAAGCTAATTCTTGGTGCCTTCGAAAGAAAAATCCTACGCCAGTTATATGGTCCCGTTTTCGAGGGCAGTGAATGGAGGAGAAGACACAACCGCGAACTCTACGAGCTGTGCCAGGATGTGGATTTAGTCCGGAAGGCAAAAATCCATCGATTGCACTGGCTCGGCTACATAGAGGAGGGTCTTCGAATCCGAGCCTCGTAGTTAAAAGAAACAGTCTCAGTACCCGGACACAATTACAATTTAACTTTTTTTTTCACACAGAATTCAACACAGAAATTATTTATATTTAACTAACATTAAACTTCCGACGAGAAAGCCGTGGTACGATGGCAAGTGTGAGCAGAAGAAACGTATAACTGGTGAGGCATACCAAAAGGCGCTGCAACGAAAAACTAGAACAGCGCAGCAGGATCACCGGTCTAGAAGAAGGGAGGAGAAAGGGCTACAACGCCTGAGGAAGAGGTCTCTCGTAACCTCCCAGCTCAAGGATATCGAAGAGTCTAGGGACAAGCAAAAAAGACGGGCCTTTTATAAAAAAAGCCAAAATCCTGACCTCAGGCTGGCCAAGGTAAGCCCTAGGCTCTTCGAAGTTTTGAGGTACTTACTGACCCAAAGGGAATAGGAGATGTGTTTAAGCAGCACTTCCAATACCTGCTTAGCGGACCTGACAAGGAGAGAGTGATAGGGAATCAGGAAAACCCTACTCCAGATTCACCTAAATTTAAAGAAGTCGGCTCATCAATTAAAAGCTTAAAAACAACAAAGCAGCAGGCTCAGATGACGTACCATCTCTTCAAGGTCGGTGACGATGTTTTGGTAGGGAACATGAACCAGATCATCACCAGCCTGAAGACTGGAATATCAGCTCCCTATGCCCCTTTCCCAAAAATGGCGATCGTACCTCTTGCAACAACTATAGAGGTATATTCCTGCTCAACGTCGCCTATAAGATCCTGTCCAGCGTATGTCTAAAGCCGATTTGCATCGCACTAATCGGCACGTACCAGTGCGTGTGATTTCTTCAATTTGGTACTGGCGAACATAGTGCGGCGAAACACAGAAGCCATTATCTTCTAGAAGTCAGTCCAGCTGTTGGGATATGCAGACGACATCGACATCGTCTCGATCCCAACGTGCCGTGGTGGAAGCATTTACGGCAATTGAACAAGAGGCGAAGCGAGCTGGTCTTAAGGTCAATGGGGATAAAACAAAATACAGACTTCTCTTTACGGACACCCTGCTTTAAGGAGCATCTCTCTTTACGGACAGTTCGTGATGATCCCGGCGTGAAGATATTTGTGTATTTCAGAAAGGAGAAAGGACACGATGGCCCTACTACTGTCGGCTATAGAGAAGCTTCTCTGTACATGCTGTTCGACCAGAAAACTTTCCGTCACACACCACCTGGGACAAAATATAAGCATGGACAGCCACAACTTTGAGGTAGTTAAAGAGTAAGTCTACCTCGGGGCAAACGTAAACTCCACAAACGACATCACTGTGAAGATTCGATACGGAGATTCATCACGTAGAACCGCCTTTGGCAAGGGCGTCAAAACTCCTGACTCGAAGGACTAAAATCATGCTCTACAAAACTCTTATTTTGCCAGTCCTGCTATATGGAGCCGAAAGTTGGACGATAAGCAAAACTGCGGGCTTATTCTTGGTCCCTCCGAAAGAAAAATTCCACGTCGGATATATGATCCCGTCTGCGAGGAAGGCAAATGGAGAAGAAGACACAACCGCGAACTCTACGAGCTGTACCAAGATGTGGATGTATTCCGGAAGGCAAATATCAGTCGACCGCACTGGCTCGGCACATCGAGCGCATGTACAACAATGCTCCAGCTAAGTGGGTCTTCGAATCCGAGGCTCCTGTCTTGAAAAGGAGAGGAAGACCGAATCTCCGGTATAAAGACCAAGTAATCCAAGAAAACTAATTCTTCTTTAACTTTCGAAAGGCTGACTTTATTACACCTAACAACTTACTGAATAATATTGACTTCAACCTTTTTATTAAAGATACTACGCCGGTTGACATCGCTTTACAATTTTTTTATACTGCTCTCTTTAACTGTGTAATCCAGTCATCCCATTCGTTATCCGTAAAAACAGCTCGTCATCCCCGCCCTGGTAGAACAAGGAGATTCCCACTCTTCGTAATCTAAGAAACAAACTGTGAAAAATAATTCCTGATATCCAATTCTGCCTTCGATTACGCCTCTTATCATGACGTTTTTCTCCGCTTCTCGTCCCTCTGTGAAGTCCTCTACAATTCCTTTATCGAAAAAATGCAGTCTTCTCTAATAACCGATCCCAGACGTTTCCATCGATTCAAAGTCGGACGGGTTCCCCTCCACTCTAATATTGAATAACATTTCCTCTGACGACCCTCTAACCATAGCTAATCTATTGGCCTCTTTCTTTATCCAATCGTTTAATGGTCTAAACCATAGTCCAGACCTTGGATTTGTTAGCTTTATTGAATAACTGCAACCAAACATCTATCTCCGAAATCGTTATCGATGAAGGCATGGTACGTCGCAAAATTAATCACCTAAAGGACGACTGCTCCTCAGGCCCTGATGGCATACCATCCATACTCCGTAAAAAATGCACAAACTCGCTCTCAGAACCGCTCTCTAAGCTCTTCCGCCTTTCGCTCCATCAATTACCATTCCCATCAGCGTGGAAAGATCCCTTCATCCTCCCCATTCACAAAAAAGGCGAAAAGAATAATATTTCGAACTACAGGCCGATAGCTGAATTATCTTCTATCCCCAAACTCTTTGAATCTATAGTGTATGACTCACTGTACTTCTACAGCAGACTTATATTTTCCCCACGTCAGCATGGATTTCTTAAGGGCAGATCTACCACAACGAACCTTATTGAATTTGTCTCCACCACCCTTTCAACATTAGAGCAAGGTTACGTAGTTGCCACAGACTTCAGCAAGCCCTTTGACAAAATCAACCACCAAATAATATATTTTAAACTAAATGCCCTCGGTTTCCCGCCCCAAATCAACGCATGGCTCAAATCGTACCTTGAGAATCGCTCCTGTAGAGTACTCTTCAGACACTCTACATCCGACCCCTTTATAGCCTCATCGGGCGTCGCCCAAGGGAGTCACCTCGGCCCTCTGATCTTTGCTTTAGCCATAAACGATGTTGTCCATGTAATTAAAAACTGTACTCTATCCATTTACGCAGATGGCATGAAAGTAATGAAAACAATATCTAACTCCACCGACTGGCACGCACTCCAACACGGCCTCAAGTCCTTCTCTGTGTGGTGTGACAACAACTCCCTTGAAGTCAACGTAAGCCAATGCCAGTCCATCACTTTTTCTCGTATACCCCCTCCTCACAGAACCTACTTCCTCCACAACGACCTTGGAATTATATATGATAGGGAGCTAATTTTCCATTTACACATTAACTATATTATCCTACGAGCCAATTCTTCTCTTGGCTTCATTAAACGCTGGTCCAAAGAATTCTCAAACCCTAACGTTACCAAATCCCTCTACAATTGTCCAACGTAGATACCTACGTTTTGCATTACGTGGTCTCCCGTGGTCTGATAACCTTGCTTTACCACCCTACACTGACCGCCTACGTAGCTGACATACTATTTCTTTACCAAGTTCTAATAGGAACTATTGACTCGCCCACCCTTCTGGAAATGATTCCACTAAACGCATACCACCGTCGCCTCAGGTCTGTTCCCCTTTTCCGACCTCCCCTCCATAGTTCCAACTACGGCCTGAATGAGCCTATCTGTAGAATGTTGCGCCTAGCTAACTTATCCAAAAATTCCCTTGATTTTCACTCTTCCATTCAATCCATTAGAAATTCATAATTCACCTCTCCATAACTAGCCCTGCTTCCTTCACGTGTTATTGTTATTGTTAGTTTTAGTCAAATATGTTAGTTTCTAAGCATATGTTAGTGTTTCAGATTCAGTATCACCCTGTCGCTCAACTAAGGCTTGACAGCAGATCGAGTGTTTGACATTTTTGATCTCTCAATGACAGATGGTTTTTTTGATAACCTTGAATTGCCTCTTTTTTTTTGGTTATGTCTCATGTCTCATTATTACACAATTTGTTAATTGCCTGAAGTAATTATTTATATGAAATAAACAATCATTTACGAAACAGTTAGGTTTTCAAGTTCACGCTTGTATTAAGCTAATAAATAAACAGTATTAATCGCGGATTTAAGACAGATGGGTTTTGATGACTGGACCGTGCTCAGGACCGTCAACCATGGGAGGCAGCTATTGCTCAGGCTCCGGCCTCCTAAGTGAGTAAGTAAGAAGTTCACAACGACGTCTACGTTCATTTTCGATGACACTGTTGGCTGTTGAAGGATATCACACGTGTCTCCAAGAACATCGAATACGATGAATAAAATCTCAAACCAGGGTTGGTTAAGGATTTTATACTCTTTAGACGCTTCCACATGACTTCCAACTGACATGACACCAAAAAGTGAGGTCACACAATGGCTACAAGTCTTAGTCGTTGATCATCACTGCGGCACCTCGACTTTTGTGATGACAAACCAACCGGTCAGCAAAAAACGGAAAAAAAAATAAGCAACCACTTATAACTGACAACACCTTGCGTGTGGGCTGTGCATTATCCCTAGCCAAGCTTATGCAACCGAGTATCAAGAGATAGCTTAATTTAAATTTAATCATATCGCAACAACATCCAATGCCGCTGATGACAATGAGAGCCACAGAGTCGGAAGTCTTGTTGAATCAGTATTTTCTTCATTGGAAGCGACCTCACCAAATTGTGTCGATTGTTGGTCTGACATGATCCAGTCACACGCGGAACCGCACACTGTGGCCACAACATCAGCTGTCAGTCGAGGAAAACATTGGCCAATCAAACTCATTGAATGCTGCTCTTGAGGGCACGTCACCAGTGTATCCGATCTAAGTGCCAATTGTGCGCCGATGTTTATTCAATGCTGCACCGTCGACCTCAAACATCAATCGACTGCTGCTGGTCAAAATCTAGCACGCTGACAACCAGTATTGTGCTGCCAGTGGCACCACTCTATCTGTGTTCTACGTCGCTACTCGCACAAGACGCGTACAGTTAACCGCATGTGATTTGAATTTCGTTCGCGAAAAATGTGTCCGCAGATTGATAGATTCACCGAGTGCTGTGACATGGTAATTAGGGACTTCAGAAACAGTCGCAGACAGCGGTGTGCATGCCAGACGCACGTGTGGTAGTTGAATGAACGGTTTTGGAGATTAATCCATTTGTGTCAGGGACGTTGTTTCGTTTGTTATTTGTTGCTTGGGTTTTCTTTGAGTAGATATGAAAAACGCATGCGGTTCGGGAAGGTCAATTGGTGGCGAACAAATTGGCAATCTCAACAATCAGAGGTTTCTTTGGATGTTCAATGAGCAGAATTGCGTTGACGCGGAGTGAAGACGATGGTGATTACTTGGTTGATAATTATAGGGGTGGGGTAGACACCCAAGTCTGGCAGTATTGTCTGGCCATAAGGTCATAAGACGGAGATGTAGCAATGCTTGCAGGAATGGGGAGCAATGCTACATCTCCGTCTTCGACAGAGGTGCTATATTCAGATCGGTGAACTAAACCTATGTTCTCCCTAATCCATGATGTCAAGTGAACCGTTCCCATTCGACGGCTCGTAGCCAGGGGGTAATAGCGGTTGTAGGCTATCGAATGGTGCCTCTCCAAGGGCGGGTCAGTAGTAATGGCCTTTCCACGCTAATACGAGGCTCTGGAGGCCGACCATAATTTCCTCAGCTTAATCACAAAATTAAACCCAAAAAGATGAGAACAAAAATAAAAAGCGAGCTAAGAACACATAAGAAGAAAGAGCAAAGAAAGCGGCCTGTGCCTTATACCTGTGTCACAGGATATTTGGTAAGAAATGGGGTCCGAGCCCCAAAACGATTCTGTGGATGTACACAGCTATTGTGAGGCTTATCCTGGTAGTTTGGTGGCAAGCATGTCTGGAAATGTCAAACTTAAAGCTGCTCACGAGCATACAAAGACGCGCATCCCTAGGTGTGACAGGGGCAATATCGACCACCCCCGCTGCGGGTTTAGAGGTGCTACTGGATCTCCTTCCACTCGACTTTATACACAGATGACTGCCGCAAAGGGAGCCATTAGGATCTCCGAATCCAATAACTGGCACCCCAGCCCCAATGTATTCTTGATAGACTTCACATCGAACAAATGGAAAGCGACTACTCTCTCCCCACCCTTGATTTCGAAATACCTTTCAAAAAGTAGTTCCCAACAAGGGAGGAGTGGAGCTCAAATGAACCCATCACTGACTCGAGTTCCATCTATGTTTAAACGGACGGGTCAAAGATGGAAAAAGGAACAGACGCGGGCATCTTCTCCGAATTTTTAAGCATGCACTGCCCTATCAGACTACCTGACTACGGCAGTGTTTTTCAAACAGGAGTTCCTTGCAGTCAAAGATGCGGCCAAATTGATATCATTGTTGGAAATACCACCAGCTGATATTACCTTCTTAATTGACAGTCAAGCGGCCATTAAAGCAAGTTCGGCTATCGAAATCAAGTCCAAGCTAGTCTCGACGAACTCAAGGTTCTTGGCACACAGCATTCGATTACTCTGTGCTGGGTCCCAGGTCACAGGGACATACAGTTAACGAGGTAGCAGATGAACTTGCCAGGAAAGGGGCCGAATCAGACCCATCCGAGGCAATCCCATGGCTTTCCCCACCTCTGTCTGACTTCAAGAGAAAGGGGAACAGGCAAATCATGGAGCTAACTAACGAAAGGTGGAGTTCTATCCCCACATGTGGAACCACTCGTACGATATAGCCTAGGTTCAACAGCACTAAAACCGATTCCCTCCTCCAATGTAGCAGGAAACTGCTGAAGATGATGGTCAGAGCTGTCATAATCATCTGAGGTATCATGAACACAAAATGGAACTTACCCATGACACCATTTGCAGAGGTTGCGGGGACGAAGAGGAGATTGAGGATACATCCCACTATCTTTGTCAATGCCCCAGTCTATGCAAATTGAGACAAAGAACTCTGGGAGCATTTTTCTTCCATGACGATATCAAAGATGCTGCCACTGTTGTGCTGGGTTTTATGCCACCACCTAGAAAAAACCCATGGTTTGACAACGAGTGTAGGCTGGCACATGCAGCGAAGCTGGAAACCTACAAGGCAACGCTGCAACGAACAACGAGAGCTGTTCGTGAGCACTACGAACAGAGACGAAGGGACGAGACTCGGCTTCTCAGGAGAAAGAAGAAAGAGCACGGGAAGCGCGCGATCGAGAAGATGGAGAGGTGCTACGTTTGGAATGATGTCCGAAAGTTTTACCAGAGGGTGAAACAGTTATCCAGTGGATATAAGGTTCGGACAGAAGTCTGCCGGGACGTGAATGGACAACTAGTAGTAGAGTCATAGTCGATACTGAGAATTTCGAAGAACCATTTCTGCAGACTGTTAAACGGCGATGATGACACCAATACCGCTGTCAGGCGGAATGTCCCACTCAATATGGACGATGATCGACGAGAATTCCATCCCCCCGACTTAGCAATATCAAAACTGAAGTCTGACAAGGCTGCCGGTGCGGACGGACTGTCCGCTGAAATGGAGCTGGAGATGATCTGGTTGGGTGCAGCCACCATATCATCTGTAAGATATGGTCGGAGGAAAGCATGCCCAATGAGTGGAATCTCAGTATCGTTTGCCTGATCTACAAGAAAGGAGACCCCTTTGACTGCGCCAACTACCGAGGTATAAGTCTCCTGAACATCGCTTACAAGATCTTCTCTGCCGTTTTGTGCACTCGCCTGATGCCGTTTATAAATAACCTGAGAGGTCCATATCAGTGTGGCCAGGGAAGTCCACCATCGACCAGATTTTCACACTACGGCAGATCCTGGAAAAGACCCCAGAGATGCAGATCGACACCCACCACCTTTTTGTCGATTTCAAGGCCGCATATGACTAGACATGGCGTTGTATAAGGACGAGCCATAAAACGCCATGTCTAGCTTTGACATTCCTGCCAAACTTGTCAGGTTGTGCAGGATGACGATGGAGAACTCTCGCTACTCCATCAAGGTCGGTAACGAACTCACAGAGACCTTCAATGTCAAAAAAGGTTTTAGACAAGGGACGCGCTGTCATGTGATTTCTTTAACATCATCCTGGAAAAGATCGTGCAAACTCACACGCCAACACTAGAGGCACGATCTTCCAGAAGTCCGTACAACTGCTAGCATACGCGGATGACATGGACGTGATTGGCAGATCATAGCGAGTGGTCAATGAGGCGTTTGCTGGCATTGAGGCGGAAGCGGCTAAAATGGGTCTAGCGGTGAATGAGGGCAAAACGAAGTATGTGCTGTCATCAAGAAAGGACACACAACATCGACGTCTTGGACAGAGTGTCACAATGGGCAGCTATAACTTCGAGGTCAATGACTTCGTCTACCTCGGCTCCGCAGTAAACAGTACAAACGACATCAGTACCGAGTTCAAACGCAGAGTAACTCTTGCCAATCGCTGTTTCTATGGGCTCAAGAGGAAATTGAGTAGTAGAGCCATCTCTCGAAGGACCAAGCTAACATTATATAACACCTTGATCATCCCAGTCCTGCTGTACGGCGCGGAGGCATGGACAATTTCAAAAGCGGATGAGGAAGTCCTTGGTCTCTTCGAGAGAAAATCTCTGCGTGCGATCTTTGGTCCTGTTTGCGTTGACGGTCTCTGGAGGAGAAGATTCAACCACGAACTGTACGGGCTGTACAGCGACATAAGTCAGGCGTCTTCGGATCCAACGCCTAAGATGGCTAGGCCATGTAGAGCGTATGGACAACTCAGCTCCGGCCCGAAAAGTATTCGACTCCAAACCCATGGGACAACGCAACAGAGGACGCCCGCGTTTAAGGTGGCGCACCCAGGTGGAGAAGGACCTCAACCAACTTGGCGTGCGACACTGGAGACAGCTAGCCAGAGACCGCGCTAGTTGAAGAGGCTTGTTGGTTGAGGCCCAGGTCCACCCCGGACTGTAGCGCCATATAAAGAAGAAGAAGGATGACGATATTGTTACTTAGGAGTTTTGCCACAGATGAAATATTTAGATTTGAATCCGAGTCAACTCATCTCTAAAAAATTCAAAACCTGTCTTTTGAGTAGTTTTTTGCGCTCCGTTTGTACGAATACACGCTAGCATTTGCATTTTTTAATTTAATTGATGATTAATTTATTGATGATCTTTTCTTGTTCGAATTTCCTGTACAACCACATAAGTTTACGGATCCAACCCACAATGGTGGCTGGGCCATGAAGTACGCATGCGCAATTGTATTCCAGGCAAGCCAACCTTATTCTTGGGAACAACACATCAACGTTCGCGTGTAACATGGGGGATACAAGTGAAGAAAGAATTAAGCCAACTAGTTGGGGCTAACCATTGGCTCTAGCGGGAGAAGCTTGTTGCACGAGGAAGACGTCCACAACAGTAAATGTTACAGATCGGCCTTTTGCTGACTTAGACCACCAAGGACCTTGCTAAGTACTGAAGTGTTTAATTCTGCAAGAATTTAAAGGCGCAAGAACGTCTCAATCGAACACACTCGAAAACGAAATATTATTACCTACGACCAAATAGTTACCGAATCAGGATTGAACTAACATTTTTCGACAATAATTGTACAGTTTTATCTCACTTTTTGTGAGAATTGTAATCTTCTAGACCACCGGGCAATATTTGGTAAATCAAAAGTGTAACCACAATCGTGTCGATTTACAAAGCAAATTCGGTTTCCATGCGTACAAATACTTCCCAACGAAACAACAAGACAAACAACAGCGAAGGTCACTGCAATTATTTCTCTTCTTAGCACTTTGTCAACATGAAAGGAGCAACAGTTGCATACCGAAATTCTCTGCATCCGAACCGGCACTCGCGATAAGAATGACATTGGCCATAACATAAACTTTCTCACGCTGTTTACCAGAGCGATTTGTTCCTCACCATCAAGATAAGACCACCGTCCAATCGATCGTCATAACCTATACGCGCACAAAAGCCATTCAACCCAAGGCAGTCCGTCGACTTCGAGAGTTCTCCAAGAAGCACTGGATTTTCCTTAAAGGCTCTTCGCGCAAACCACCCCGCAACAGAGCGAATTCCCGCCAACAACTCAACTGGAAATTCAGGATTGCAATTTGCAATGAATTTTGCCGAAACTTACATCAAATCAGAAGTCAATCGCACTGCTCTCTCACTGACTGACGGATGCCCATGTACCGGTGGCCGTGTGTGCACTAATTTTCCTGCCCGGCAGAGAACAGCCAGAATTCGCAGCACCAAGCTGTGTGTGTGCGTGCGCATCGTTAGCTGCAATTCCGTCTGCTTTTTTATGGCCGGGATAGTATTTCTTCGAATCGATGGCAATAGAGATACGGACGCTTCATTTACACGAGACCTGGAATTGAGGAGAATGACCTCGAGTAACTCCCAAGTTACGTCACTTTCTTGGCCAACAACAAGCAAAAATGCTAATTAGAAGCTCCCAAGGAATTATGTATGATTTCATGGACAACGGAGAAAAAACAACAGCCGCAAAAGGAACTCAAGGAGAACGCTCTGCCGGTCAAAAAGATTGTCTCTTCGTCGTCGATTACGAACGAGAGGGGGGCTTACATAACATTCACCGAAGAAAACGGAGATCGCAAGCGACGAGACAAGTTCCAACAATGAAGTGAAGAATCTGGTTACTGTCACGGACGATGTTCTGAGATGATAATCGAGTTGGGGATGAAAGGAACATACTCCTAGTTCGCCTTGAAGGCTGACCGTCAATGTCAATGAGTTGTCGTCTTTACAACGACTGATCTTGAATAGAATCGCTGGCGACGGGAAGTCTGATTGTTCAGCAGATAGAAAAGCAGGTTTGGAGGAAGTTGTACATCTTGCAGCGGAATGCGATCATTATGATGGCTCGCACAGTTGATTACATCTCTCGCAGACGGTAATGATGCACGCTGTGGAGGAATTCACATGGGACAAGCTCCGTGAACGCTTCGGCAGCGAAGAACACAATTGAGTTACGGTAGTTAATCATAGCATCCGAGTTGGTTATTTAATTTGAATCTTGTTTGTAGATAAATGCATCTACGTACGTGCGAGTTAAGTATTGGTCGTAATTCTTAAAAATAAAAATATACAATGTGTCACCATACTTGCTTGTGTTTGCATTCTTCAATTGCACACCATAAATTCTTATCGTCATCACTTTTATGTGACCCATAAAAGTAACGATGACCGAAAGAGTAAACAAGGAAAGTGAACCAATGCATTCGGTTAACCTATTGAGAAATAGGGAGAATAAAACCAATGCATTCGGCTGACCTCTTGAAGAATGTAAGCTCAATCAAGTCAATTGGGGGACCGTGTTGAAATATTAAAAATAACAAAACCTTCTTCGGGCATTCGATTCGATCTGAGTAGTAGTTCATAGTAAACTCTCATCCGGATAGTACGGTGCAGCCCTGCTTAAGACAGCGGCCGTATTATTAATAGTAAATAAAGAACTAAAACCGTAATTATAATAGAATATATATAATAAAGAGAATATATTAAAAAAAAATTACGAAGTTCAGTTATTTATTTGGCGCAGTCGGTAGGATCAGGTACAACTATCCTGATCCACATTGAGAAAGTTCAATTCGCATTTCCTTAACCGCAATTTTCGA
Organism: Eristalis intricaria; assembly: GCA_964034865.1. Taxonomy (NCBI): domain Eukaryota; kingdom Metazoa; phylum Arthropoda; class Insecta; order Diptera; family Syrphidae; genus Eristalis; species Eristalis intricaria. The sequence continues at coordinate 107,578,137 of OZ035873.1, read as the reverse complement.
CGAACGAAAAAAAAAAAAAAAAAAAAAAAAAACACGGGAAAAGATTGTGTATAGTGAAACCCTTCTAAAACCGTAGTGGAAGTTGTTGGCATATAGTAATAGTGAAACGGGAAATATGGCAGAAAATCCAAACGTCATCCCTGAGGTATCCAACCGGGATATCCTAAATAGTATAATGGCTATAGTGGCGAGAATACCACAGCCGAGTCATGGGAGCAACGTGTTACGGGAAATTCAATACTTACCCGAATTCGAGGGGGATAGCGAATCCCTAATGCACTTCATCGTAATGATAGAGAACCACCTTCGGAATACTATTGGAGATTACCAAGCCACCTGGAACATCATACAACAAGTGAAAATCAAAGGTCGAGCTATGGACCTACTGATCATCAATGGAGTCACTTCGTGGGAACAGGCGAAGGAGTTATTTAAACAACACTATCGACCGGTCATCAGCAGCAGCGATCTTACGAAGGAAATCAGCAATATGAAAGTGAGTTCAATATATGATTTGACCAATAAATTAGAATACCTTTTAAGCAAAGTAAATACATATGTAGTATTCTGTGACAATCAGGAACAAGAAAAACTATTGTACTATAATATTATAATAAACAAAATACGAGAATTAACAATAGGGAATTTAGCCAGAGAAATTAGGAATCTGTATGATTTACATGAAATAAAGAGTATTTTATTCTCCTACATAGGATACGATAATGGAAATTTAAGGAATAGTGAAATAGTTAGAACCACGGCAAATTACAATAACCAAAACAAAAATCATAGGTTTAGTCTCCCCGACAAGGAACGACGACCCAGTTACAATAATGGTCACAATAATAATTTTGGTGGACAAAATCATTCGGGAAGGTTTAGACAAAATGAGTATCGTTACCAAAATCACACTACTTCACAGAGACCTTTCCAGAACCACTCCATACAGAATAGACAGAATAGACTAGAACCAATGGATACCAATAATATCCAAACAAGTCAGGAACCGATCCGTCAGGACATTAACTCAGTAGAACCGCCGGTTTTTCTGAACTGAGCCTCGGACAATTAATGACAGTCGCCACTGAAATTCAGAACCAACGACACTATATTTTAGTAGACACTGGCAGTGCTATGACTATCATAAATACTAGTAAACTCGACATGACACCGTATAAAATTCTAGACACCCGACAGCTAGAGATAAAGACCATTAATAGTAGCGTAATCAGGAATACTGCAATAATTCAGTTTCCAATACCAAAAGAATTCGGTTACAGCGATAATACTTTTATTAAAGCTTACGCTCAGGCTTTAGAAAATAAAAACTATACGATACTCCTAGGAATGGATGTCCTTAAAAATATCATTGAAACCATTGATTTTGAGAAAGGAACTATAACTTTAAAAAATCAGACCATTCTAAAGATAGAACGAGGACACGAGTTGGCATGCAACTACCTAGAGGAAGGCAATCCTGACTTCGGCAGCCTTAATCGCGAAGAAACGACAGCATTGACCTCACTGCTAGACGAATTTAGAAACATCCAATATAAGGAAGGCGACATGTTAACTCATACCTCGGAAATAAAACATGAAATTCACCTTAAAGAAGACAAACCACTACATGCAAAAAGTTACCGATTACCAAAGAAACACGAAGAAGAAGTAGCTAAGCAAATCAAAGAGATGGAAAAACAAGGTATCATAAGAAGAAGCATGAGTAGACATGCTTCTCCGATCGTTGTAGTTGCTAAAAAGCCAGACAAAGATGGTCAAGTACAGTACCGCATTTGTGTTGACTATAGGGCTTTAAATGAAATTACTGAAGATGACAGATTTCCTCTGCCAAATATAGAAAACCTCTTCGATAAGTTAGGAAAAGCGGTCTATTTCTCGACGCTTGACTTAGCAAAAGGTTACCATCAAATTTTGATGCACCCAGCTGACATAGCGAAAACTGCGTTTATTACTCCACAAGGATTATACGAGTATGTCCGTATGCCTTTTGGACTTAAAAATGCACCAGCCACTTTTCAGCGACTAATGAACCACATACTAAGAGAATATATAAACAAAATTTGTGTCGTTTATTTAGATGACATTTTGATATTCTCCACGTCCCTAAAAGAACATATGAAAAACCTCAGAGACATCCTTCGAGTTTTGCAGAAACATAATTTAAAACTACAAATTAGCAAATGTTCATTCCTCAAGAAGGAAACCGAATTCCTAGGTCACATATTAACACCAAAGGGAATAATGCCTAATGGTAATAAGATCAGTATAATCAGAAACCTCCCACTACCCCACACAGAAAAACAACTTAGAAGTTTTTTAGGAGCCTCTGGCTACTACAGGAAATTCATTCAGGATTATGCAAAAATTGCATATCCAATGACTAGGTATCTCAAAAAGGACACCAAAATAAATATTAGTGATCCTGAATACGTGAATGCGTTTGAAACACTCCGAAACAAATTGATAACACAACCAATCCTAAAATTTCCAGAATTCGAAAAACCATTTCATTTATACACCGATGCCAGTAACTTTGCCATCGGATCTGTCCTAACACAGGACAAACAACCGGTTTGCTATATCTCTAGGACTCTGAACGAGCATGAAAGAAATTATTCCGTAACCGATAAAGAATTTCTAGCCATTGTCTGGAGTGTATCCAAACTAAGACCCTATCTGTGGGGAAATAAATTCAAGATCACAACTGATCATCTCCCCATAAAATATTTGAATAAAAAATATAATGGTGCAGAGTTCTCACAACGCAACCAACGATGGTTACTTAAATTACAAGAATTTGATTACGATATTGAATATCTCAAAGGTCAAGAAAATCGAGTGGCCGACTTTTTAAGTAGAATTGAGAAAGAAAACAATGAAGTGAATCAAATTTCTGATAGCAGAACGGGTCAATCGACAGCGGAAGGACAATCTGATCACATACCTATTAAAGAAGGTATTGTCAATATATATAAACAACAAATTATTGTGAGTTATGACAAAGAACCAAAAGTGGAAACACTAAATGGTAAAAGAATTTTATATATCAGAGCCTCGGACCCTATTGAGACGATAACAGAACAACTCAAAGAAATTGCCCCAGGAGTTAGCGGTATTTATTCTGAAGTACAAGAATCTGACTTTAACAAAATTCAACGGTTACTCATGAACTTGCAGTCAGGAAATAGAAAGGTTAAATTGATTAAACTAACACGGAGAGTTAGAGACTTAAGGACGGAGGAGGAAGTTAGGAAACAGGTCTCCATATACCATATCAGGGAAAGTCAACACTCAGGAATCATAGAGACCTACAATACGTTAAAACAACAGATTTACTACCCTAAACTTACAAGGATAATTACACAAATTATAAACAATTGCGACGTATGTCAAAAGGCTAAATACGAGAGGAAACCTATTCAAGGGAAATTCAAAGTAACAGAAACACCTAGTAAACCTAACGAAATAGTTCACATAGATATCTACCATTTTCATAAACACATTTTTTTGACAATGATTGACAAGCTGACAAAGAAAGGGTATGTATACAGACTTGAAAGTAAAAATCACATTCACAAAACAGACGCTATCACAGAACATTTAACTAGAGAAGGTCCACCCTATAAAATAATTACAGATAACGAGTTTAATACAACATACATCAGAGAATTTCTTAGGGAACGAAATATCGAAGTGCATTTCACTAAACCGAACTCACATACAGGCAATGCAGACGTTGAACGCTTACATAGTACTATAGCTGAGATACTACTTAGCATGAACCAGGCAGAATCAGTAAATACCAAAATGTTTAGAGCTTTTCAAATCTATAACAAAAGGTATCATACTACGATAGGTATGTCACCAGAACAGGCTCAACATACAAATATAGAAGCATTAGTAACCAAGCTAAAAATGAAAAAAACCAAGGTTATAAACAAAAGGAACCAAGATAGGGAAGATTATATAGAAAGAAGATCATTTGGTTATATAAAGAATTATAAACATGTGAGACACAAAAATGAACCCAATTTTCGATTTAAAAACCTAGATAGAGTACATACATCAAATATTAAACGACCAAGACAATTTGTAGGTACTCACACTGATGCTGCTACTCCTGATGACACCAATGAACCTAGTACAAGCAGCACTTGTAATAACACCAATCGAAAGTGACAACGGATTCACAACGATAAGCATGGGTGAAGGAGAAATCATCAACCAAACCCAAACCATCATCCACATAGTAAAAATAAAAATGTTGATAGACACCTTACAGGAAATAAAAAAATTTGAAATTGTAGGACAAGACTCAGAAATAAGAAAGGAATGTAATACAATTTTTACAAAAATACATAGTATCATGCCTCATAAGACAAGATCAAAAAGAGGTCTCGTAAATATAGTAGGAACGGCTCAGAAATGGTTGTTCGGTACTATGGACAACTCAGATAGGGAAGAAATAGAAGAACACATAAAAGCTACTGACACTAACAATCAGAATGCAATTCAGGAACTAAACAAGCAAATCAAAATTAATACTCAATTAAACGGAAACATAAAAAACATAAGAGACTTAGTTTTGAGAGATAGGGAAGAAATAGAACGCTATCAGAATGAAAACCAACAGTTACAAAATACGATACTTAAACGCCTACAACGAACCGAAATACTAACTAGATTACAGATGTTAGAAAGAGTAATTGATAATTTGTTAGACACGATAGCTGCAGCGAAAATGGGAATAACCCACCCTAGCTTACTCACTAAGGACGAACTAATCATGACAGATATGAATTGGAGCAAATTAAGAAATATTAAGTCAGGGGTAATGAAATATACAGATGATGCCATTATTATAGCTTTGAAAATACCAGAAGAGATTATAACACGTCCAATTAAAATAATCGTACCAATACCAAATCGAGAAAAACAAGAAGTTGACTTAGAACCCTTTGTTGTAATTGTAAACGAAGGAAAAGAGTATAAATATAACGAGGAGAAAATTAATGTTAACGAATTAAAAGAGAGAAATGATTGTATTAGTAAGCAAAATTGTTTAATGAGGATCAATAATAATTTTGAAATTATTAATCTGAACGAAAGAACTTATATTATTAAAAACGCTAAAAATGTAACCGTACAAAATAATTGTGACTCTAGAAATTTAACTTTTGCTGGAAATCTTATTGTTAATATTCAGAATTGTAATATTAAAATCAATGACGCTATAATTAAGAACAAAGAAACTAATTATACATTTCAATTCTATTATGAAGAAATAATGAAAGAAAATGCCACCATCAATACGGTGTTTACAAAATTTAAGGAACTACAAGAAATTGAAAATAGACATAACCTAGAATTAGTTCAATACCACAAAGTAAAAACCTATTTAATCTCTGGTACATCCATGTTAATAATTATTATTGGTATAAGTATCATTGGAATCGTAATGTACAAGAATGTCAGAAGTACCGGTAAAATTAAAATTAAAATTGATAGCTTAACAGAAGAGCAAGGAAAAAAACAAACGAAACCCTCAAATCAAAATTTCCAGGAGAAAACTTTCTCTAAGGAAGGAGGAGTTAAGTATTGGTCGTAATTCTTAAAAATAAAAATATACAATGTGTCACCATACTTGCTTGTGTTTGCATTCTTCAATTGCACACCATAAATTCTTATCGTCATCACTTTTATGTGACCCATAAAAGTAACGATGACCGAAAGAGTAAACAAGGAAAGTGAACCAATGCATTCGGTTAACCTATTGAGAAATAGGGAGAATAAAACCAATGCATTCGGCTGACCTCTTGAAGAATGTAAGCTCAATCAAGTCAATTGGGGGACCGTGTTGAAATATTAAAAATAACAAAACCTTCTTCGGGCATTCGATTCGATCTGAGTAGTAGTTCATAGTAAACTCTCATCCGGATAGTACGGTGCAGCCCTGCTTAAGACAGCGGCCGTATTATTAATAGTAAATAAAGAACTAAAACCGTAATTATAATAGAATATATATAATAAAGAGAATATATTAAAAAAAAATTACGAAGTTCAGTTATTTATTTTGCGTGTGATCGTTTTTGCTGTTTGAATGAAAAAGCAATGTGGAGTGAACCTCCTTCACGCCCGAGTTTGGTTTCACAACATAGACAACACCCATTGGTCAAATGTTTCCAATACCGCAGATCCTTAAAAAGAGGTGCACACTTTGAGTCGGCGCATGGTATCTGTGGCGAACAAGGCGAGCCTTTTCGGGTACCAGGGGCACTCTCCCTAGCGTCCAAGAAAAAACGGTAAATGAATATAAGTTGGGAGAATCTCGCCCAAACATTTACGCATTCACGCCGCTTAGATCCACAAGCAATCAAATGGAGACAACGCGATGGCTAGTTCTATAAATATGTTGCAACAATGCCCCTATGTCCGACGCTGAACGTCGACAGAAGGTGTTTTAACGTTGCCTGTCCAAGGCGAGTAATAATTTTTTTTCCGCGCCAATGCCAGTATTTCGCGTGGTCCACCATTTGACGTCCAATGACCAAAAAATAGACATGGCAAAGTAGACTACATGAGGTAATCTACTCGATTAAAAAGATCAGCATCACTTATCATCATCCAGTCAACTCAGAGAGGTGGGCACCTTGGCGTGGTGCGGAGGCTTAAGCCGACCAGTAAGCTTGCAGAACGGAAGAATGCCAGGAGAAGCAATGCTGCATCGTGGACAGAGGTGCTGCTACCAGAAGGTTGGGGTGGTCGGTGAGCTTATTCTATCATCCCCCTAATCCAGAGTGTAAAGTGTACCGTGCCCATTGCACAGTTCGCGCCCAGGGGATAAGACTGGCTGTGTTTTAACGGTACCTCTCCAAGACCGGCCACCTTAGGGATTAATATTGGCCCTACCACCCTAGATATGGCAGAGTAGACTACATGAGGTAATCGACTCGATTAATTACGAGCAATTATTCGAATAAATGGTTGCTGTGTGGAATAAAAAAATGCACACAGCAACCTCGCGATCTCCGGCCGGTCGAACCACCCACCAAATCGCCCAAATGCTCATTGACGCAAGGCATGCGCATGTGCATGCATGTGTGACCATTTCCCCGTAGCAGCAAGACTCAGAGCTCGACTGTCCAATGTCAGAGAGCTGCACCAACCACCAAAGTGGATTTTTGATATTGGACGCCAGAACCCAACGTAGACTGCCAGAGCCTACGAAGAGCAACTTAGTGAAGACTCTCCGATATGCCAACGTCGAGCACCAACGCCAATGACAAGTGGTTGCTTTGCCGCTCGGCCATCAAAGAGTTAGCGGAAAACACTTTAGGCTAACTACCACCTCCGGCAGGAAACCCGTGATATGATGGTGAGTGTGAGCAAAAGAAACGCGCAACCGACGAGGGATACCAAAAAGCGCTGTAACGAAAAACCAGAACAGCGCAAGAGGAGTACCGGGCTAGAAGAACGGAGGAGAAAAAGCTTGATGAGATCCCTCGCCACCTCTCAGCTCAAGGATGTCCAAGAGTATAGGGCAAGCAAAAAAGACGAGCCTTTTATAAAAAAAAAGCCAAAATCCTGACCTCAGGCTGGTCATGGCAAGCCCTAGGCTCTTGGAAGTTGTGAGGTATTTACTGACCCACAGGGAATAGGAGATGTGTTTAAGCAGTACTTCCAACAGCTGCTTAACGGGCCTGACCAGCAGAGAGTGATAGGGAATCAGGAAATCCCTTCTGCAGACCCACCTAAATTTAAAGAAGTCGGCTCAGCCATTAAAAGCTGAAAAACAACAGAGCAGGAAGCTCAGATGACGTACCATCTTTTCAAGGCCGGTGACGATGTTCTGGTAGGGAACCTGCACCAGATCATCTGTAGAATTTGGGAGGACGAAAGCATGCCCGACGACTTGAATATCAGCTCCATATGCAACAACTATAGAGGTATATCCCTGCTCAATGTCGCCTATAAGATCCAGCCCAGCGTACTGTGTGAACGTCTGAAGCCGTTTTGCATCGCACTAATGGGCACGTACCAGTGCGGCTTCCGGTCTGGCAAATCGACAATAAACCAAATCTTCAAACTAAGGCAAATCCTGGAAAAGACCAGCAAGTTTCAAATCTATACGCACTACTTTTTATCGATTTTAAGGCCGCATAAGACAGCATTCATCGCAAGGAGTTATTCGATGCGATGGCCGGATTCGGGGTCTCGGGAAAACTACTCGCATTGTGTCGCATTACGCTAACGAATACGCGATGCACCGTGCAGTTCGGCTCGAAGACTTCCAAGCCGTTTGGTACTTGCACCGGTCTTTGGCCAGGAGATGCGCTGTCGTGTGATTTCTTCAATTTGGTACTGGAGAACATAATGTGGTGGGCAGCCGTAAACACGGAAGGCACCATCTTCTGCAAGTCAGTCCAACTGTTGTTTCCAAACATGCCATAGTGGAGGCTTTCAAGGCAATTGAAGAAAAGGCGTGACGCAGGCCACATAGAGCGCATGGAAAACAACTCTCCTTCGTAGAGGGTCTCCGAAACCGAGGCTCCTGATTCGAGAAAGAGAGGAATACCGAACCTCCGTTATAAAGACCAATTCTCCGCGGATGAAAGACAGCTTGGTCTTGATGACTGGAAGCAGCGTGCCCAAGACCGTCCGTCAGCGATGGAAGGCAGCAATTGCTCAACCTTAGTTCCTCCATGGGTCGCCGGCCTGATAAGTAAGCAAGTACTGTATCTTTAGGGAATTCGGTGACCCTGCGATGGGTATCAGACCACAGTGGCATCCAAGGAAACAAAAATGCGGAAAATGATGGTGCTCCAACCAAAAGAATGGGGTGATCGGTGAGCTAAATCTATCATCCCCTAATCCAGAGTGTCAAATCGACCTTGCACATTGAATATTTCACCAAAGAGAGACGTGGCAGATGATAATTATGCGTAGTTATTCGAATAAACAACACGCACGATTTGTTTCATGATACGTTTGTATTTTGCAGTGTTTTTCATAACGTTGCCACCAGAAATTAAGTATTACAGAGATGGCCGGAGATAGCTGATTGCCCCCTAGTCCATCGATGAATTTGACAGTTATTCACGAAATAAAGTGAATGCGGTCCTCTGATTGGTCAATTTAATTTGTGAAAACGGTATAAGAAACACAAAACAACACACAAGCAAGAGAGGTAGAAGTCGCACATACTTACGGTAATACTTAATTTCTGATTGCCACATTCTTCGCATAGAACGTCTCTGAACTGACGTTAAAATGATACCACAACTACTGACACTTACCACAGATGTATGCCTTTTTTTATTTATTTTTAATTTTATTACGTATTCTTCATTAATTACTTCGATAAGTAGCATTCGTAGACAAATGTACTTATTAAAAAATAAGTTTAATTTCTGCCATCTCTGCCTAAGACTAATGGATTATGATGAACATTTCCCTTTTAGAAATATTTCCCGTGACAGTTTGACGTTTAAGGATTTTCTGCAATCTAAAAACTACGAGTAGTAACAACGCAATTCACTTCAATTCATTATTACAAAAGAAATAATTACAAATGTAACACAAGCCTTAATATAGAAATGACAATATGTCAAAAATTGTAAGGTTATGTTCACTACAATTTTTTTCACTTACATTCTTGACTGGCAACACGTTTTCTTTCCAACAAGTGCAGTCAGTCGGTCGACGGTGAATTTTGATTTGTTGTCGTTTGTGTGTCGGTTAATTTTAGCTCAAATTCTCCTACCATGGATGGTGTCAATCTCTTTAACGAATTCCTGGCTATTCATAAGCCTCAATTGCAGGCATCCAATGTGCCACAGCACTTGTGGGAATCTATTTTCCACAAAATCACCACGGACAACTTTGATGCAGGCCTTGCCCTCTCGCTGATGCTTATTGATTACTCTGACGTGGAACGCGACGAAACTAGTCCCATATTTGCTGTGTGTGTTTCCAAGTCGGATGGACTGAAGGCCAATGATCCTGATGCAGTATATCTCGTCGATCATGCTTGGACATTTCGCACGAACATCGCCCGACAGCAGCTGGAAGCAATGCCAAATCTGGCTGAACGTATGTCGGCCATTACCGGCATTGATTTGGAGGATCCAGATAGAGTTGAGAAAATTCTACGCGCAATGTGGAAATACTGCCAAGCCTATTCAATCTCCACTGAGGGAATCTCCGCAGAAGACCGTGTTCCCATTTGGTACATTATGGATGAAGTTGGCTCTGCAGTGAATCACTCTGACGAACCGAATTTCAGAATCGTGCCTTTCCTGTATTTAAATACACAAACTACTTACAGTTTATTGTTTCCCATTAGAGATGTGGAAGAAGGCGAACAGGTGACAAGAGACTTCGCGGAGTATGTTGCAAAGGACACACCTGTGCGGGATGCAGTTTTACTCCCATGGAGGTATAGTGACTTGCGAGAACACAGTTTTGTCCAATCTGAACCTGATGTGGAGTATTTCACGTCTGGCCATACACCAGAAACTCTGCCGGAAGGTTCCGTCGATGAGCCCGTGGTCAACAGGAATGATCCGATTAAAGTATACTCTGAATATGATGTCTTGACCGCCCATCTGAGCTCGCCCTACTTCGAGATTGTGGATGACGCCGCTGACGCTGATGTCTTGTGGCTCACTCATCATTTTAAGGATTTCGCTGAGCTTGCCAGAGACACTCCCAACAAGTTTGTCAACCAGTTCCCGTACGAGTATATCCTCACTGTGAAGGACCTCCTCAGCATTGTCTGTAGGCGTGGAAACAAAACACATCACGATCCGAACACCTTGGAAACTCAACCTGCTTGGCTGCCTACGACATACAACCTGAAGACGGAACTCCTAGAGTTCGCTTCATACTTTCAGAACCGAGAGGAGAAAGGACTAGACAATCATTGGATCATCAAACCCTGGAATTTGGCCAGGTCGTTGGATACATACATAACTGAGAACATAGCGCAAATTATGCGACTGCCAGCAACAGGTCCGAGAATCGCTCAGAAGTACATCGAACGTCCACTGCTGTTCCATCGCCCTGAGCTGGACGCGCGAGTGAAGTTTGATGTACGCTATGTCATTCTTCTCAAGAGTGTGTTCCCTTTGGAAGCGTATATCCACCGAAAATTCTATCTTCGCTTTGCCAACAAGCCATTTTCGCTTGATCATTTTGACGACTACGAGAAGCATTTCACCGTGATGAATTACACCGAAGATGCTGAACTGAAGCACGTCAAGTGCGATGATTTCCTAGTGTTTTGGGCTGAGCAATACCCAAATAACTCGTGGGCTGATATCGAAGATAAAATTTGTGAAGTGCTGCATGAAGTGTTACTGTGCGCCAGCAGCCGAAAGGCGCCTTTGGGTATAGCACCGTTTGCCCAGGCAAGGGCCTTGTACGCAGCTGACATCATGTTGTCGTGGACAAATGGAGATCAAGCTGACATTCAACCGAAACTCTTGGAAGTTAACTTCACTCCGGACTGCAAACGGGCTTGTGACTACTATCCGGAGTTTTATAATGATATTTTTAAATTATTGTTCTTGAATGAACACGATGACGAAGTGTTTAGACGCTTGACTAAGAGCTAAAGTCGTAAATAAATGATGTCACGTGAATGGAACTGGTTATTTTATTACTTTTGGAAGTTTATGCCAACTCTGGCTAGGGTTGGGGACTCTTTCTGTCTGGAGGATAACAAAAGAAAGAACTGGATTCCTATCAAAAAGAAACTCTGTAATACGAAATATATTTTCACAAATTACAGACGTGTAGAAAAGTGTAAAAAATATCACGTTTTTACAATCATTTAAGTGAATACGATGGAATGTATAGAATCCATGCGTGGAAAGTAGAGTGAGCTATCCAAGTCAACAGAGCTACTTAGCCTTTTTCTTCTTCTCTGCTGTTGCGACCTTTTTGGACGTGAAGCACTTGCACACCAGCAAGAGCAGAGCAGCGACAGTGATACCCACAATTCCGTATGTAAGGATAAAGGGGTTGTCCGAGAATAGTTTCAAGTTGTCACTGATGAAATCGTTCCTGAAAGTCAAAAACACACGTTACATACATCACCCACATTAAGGTCAGTCACAGTACTTACACAGCATTTGGAATTGGTGGAACAACCTCGGGCTTTGTTTTCTGCAAATGAATATTCTGCGCGAATTCGATGAAACTTTTTGGGGTGTAGTCCTTCTGCCTGTACCGGAAGTACTTGCCCTGGCGAATGCTGAAAAACACAGGAATCCAGTAAAATGTTTTCACAAAACCCACACCATTACTTACTATAAGAACTCAGGTGACTCTTTAACTTTGAAACGTTTTGCGGTGGCGATTCCATATTCCAAGCGATTTATTCGAGCAACATTCAGTTGTCGCTTCAATACAGCCCCAACGGCTTCCCACACGGCGTACAATCGTTGACAGATCACACAGTCATTCGAATAGCTAAAAGTAAACAGATTAATTTAAGCATGAGAGAAACATTCAGTTAATTCCACTTACAAGAAAATAAACCAATCGCCCGTGGTGGAACCAGTTGACGCTTGTGTTAGATGCTCAAAACTCTTGTCGGACAGTTCTTTAACAGCTGGATCACGATTCTCTCCGAACATATGAAGAATGTCGTCTTCAGTAATAGGACCATGGTATAGAAGTGGAATACCTCGCCTGAAGTAAACCAAAGCCGGCTCCCTGCTGGGATTATATATACCAGTCATATGACTATTGAACGCTTTAACAACTACAGCCTGCAGTTGCTCCTTTAAATCATCTTGAATGTTCTCCAAAATCGTCTCAATCTCATTGCATTCATCACAGTTGGGCTTTGCTAAAGAAAATCAATGGAGCGTGCTTTAATACGACGTGGATTAAAAAGTTGTACGGCCGCATACTTACAGAACAAAGCGATGACGTTGTCTTCACCTGTGATCAAATGCACAAGGTCGGTGTCGTCCACAGCTTCGATTTGTGCCGAATACGTGTACCCAATGAGGATACATAGTGTAATTACTAAATGGGTGTATTTCATTTTTATTTCTCTCATTTATCAAACGAAACAAATGTAAAATCTAGAATTGAGAGAATGAATACAAATTTGAAGCAGCTTTGCAGAGACCGGCTGAATCAACAGGTGTGGTGTTTTGTACTGACGTTTGTCAAATAGACTACAGATGAGTGGAGACTACAGGGTGTACACATGTTTGTGGAAAGTTGGAAATGACACATGATCGTTGATATATTGCAGTAAGGTCGCATGATATAATTGTTCTAAAGAACAATTGCAGACAACTGGTTAAAAATTATAAGTTTATACTTGGAATCAGTTTGAAAAACCGTTTTTTTACTCTCCTTCAAAGTTCAAACCTGGCATTATGTTTGTTATGTTAAAACGCCAATAAGAGATCTGAGGCTTGGCCTGCTTAATCTGATCAAGCTAAGTGATCGCTTGGGGTCAATAATAGGCCACAGTTATTTGGTAATGAGGCATCCTGTGCCAGATATCCATCCATGTATTATAGTAGCGATAGGCCTGGCGGGTGGGTCTCCACAGCAGCACGGAGTTTGTGCCCTTTCTACCGAGTTCGTCCGCTTCGCAATTCTCTGGAATTCACAGTGTCCCGGCACCCACATCAGTTGGATGTCAAAGTACTTGGCAATCTCGTTAAGAGATTGGCGGCAATTAAGGGAAGTCTTGGAATTAAAAGTGACTGAATTCAGAGATTTGATCGCTGCCTGGCTGAACAGATGACGATATCTGTGCGCGATATTACATTGTTTTTTAGCCAGGACAGGGCTTCCTTAATCGCTTTATTTTCGGTCTGAAAGACGCTACAGTGATTAAGTAGTCGAAAAGATATGGATATTTGGATCCTTGGGTGCTGGTGTCTATCAGCACCCACGCCTGCATCCATGTTCGATCCAACTGTGAAGATTCGCAGTGGACCTTCCAGCGTCTGGTGTTCAGACTCCCAGTAGCATCTGGGCGGTATGCTGGTTGAGAAAATCTTCTCGAAGAGGAGTTTAGGTGAAGTGAGGTCTGTATAGAGGGCTATAGAGGCATACCTGCGTAGGATCGTTGAATGTCCAGACTGGAAAGAATTCCAGCTACTCGGCGATCTTAATCTGATCGCCGTACTAGCTGCTGTCTGTCTGCCAATTAGTTATATCGGTGGCAGGTTGAGGAGTATGTTTAGTGCTTCGGAGGAGGTAGTCTTTAGCGTTCCGCTAATGCATACGCATGCCGTCCTCTGCACTATAGCGAGTGGGGTGATGTTGATTATCTTGTCGAGTGCGATCCACCAAATTGCGATGCCATACAGCAGTATGGATCTGACACTGATATAAATAGCCAGTGAACCATTCGGGGTTGCAGTCCCCATTTGCACCCAATGGCCCTTTTACAGCAGTAGAGATCCGTTGAGGCTTTCTTGACACGTAAACGTCGTGCCTAGTATAAGGGGGTCTCGCATAGTGTGGGAGAGTCAAAGCTAGGGATTTATACTTCCTAGTAATGAGAACTAGATCCGTTTTTTGCAGATTGACACCTAGGCCGCATTCGCTAGTCCATTTCACTAGCTTGGATAGGGCAGATTGCATAATATCCCTGATCGTGGGTATATATTTCCCAGATACAGCGATGGCAATGTCATCTGCATTGTCAATGACCTTACACCCAGTCCCCGCAAGTATCACAAGCAGTTCGTTGACCACTATGTTCCACAGTAGAGGAAAGAGTACACCACCCTGCGGTGTGCCTCTGTTCACAGATTTGCGGGTCATGGTATCACCAAGCTTCGAGCTTATCACTATGTTATTGAGAAGCCGGTGGATTATAAGCCGGTCACTATAGGCTTTTCGATCCCGGGTCTGTTGCTGAGGTTATTGCGCCGGGTTCTATGTTATTGAAGGCTCCCTCGATATCGACAAAGGCAGTGAGAGTAAATTCCTTGAAATCGAGGGATTTTTCTATAGTGCCACCAAGTGAGTGCAGGGCTGTTTCCACAGATTTGCCCTTGTTGTAGGCATGCTGAGAGATCGAAAGTTTTTCTGTGACTGTGTGTCGGATGAATTCATTCAATTTTTCCAATGATTGATCGACGTAGAAGTAAGGTTGCGTTTGCGTCTTGCTACAATGTCAATCCAAACGACTTAGATCACTTTGATAGGCCCGCTTTTTCACATCTCCCCGTAACTCTGAAAGATTATCGTGTAAACTGTCAATCTAAACTCATTTCAATAAAAGTCATATTTCTGAAAACACTTATTTTTATTTTTAATACTTTCTACACACAGTCATTATTCACTCTGTGTCTTCGTATTTACATTCTGTATAGATATCTCAATCACACTAAACAACAGTCTTTTAAAAATAGTATGCACTCGTTTGACAAAATCATGTTTTAGAAATACGTAGAGATAAAAAGAAACATTTAAAAGTTTTAAAAATTAAATGCAAATAGCACAAATGCCACAGTTGTCTGCCCCACCTGATGCATGTGCACCACAGCATCTAAAAGAGGTTCACCACGTCCGCATATCAAGCAACCTGAACGTACCGACGGTAGTCCATGTAGCTTCTTCGTCGGAAATAAACGGAAGCAACGTAAATGAGTAGGAGAAGTACCACAATGATGGCCACAAGGATTGCTGCAAATAGATTCAACAAAATTCACATCACTTATCTGATTGAAGAAGTTTGAATAAAGTGTACTGTACCCATGGCATTTCCCAAGTTCGCCTCCTCGTAGGTCATTGATAGCATTGACAATTTGCACTCAGCCACCCAGTCTTCGGGAAGTATATCCTTGTACAGGCTGTACATTTTTGGAAGAGGACACGAAACACCACAGCCGGGTATTTCCATTGGCTTGGGTTCATCCAATGAGTTCTTATAAAATATGGAAACAAATGGCTGATTCTGGTCATCGATTCGCAGTTCTAACAGAACACACGCCGCGTATGGTGGACTGTGATACTGTACAATAAATTGACATCAAAAAACAGTTGGCACATTTGAAAAGACACGCTTACCTCGAAAAGTTTCAGTGTATTCAGGACGTCCGCAATCGTGGTGTCATGGGCACTGTAGATCCAAAGCGAACGATTCGGATTCAACTTGTTCTTCGCTTTGTCTGTGAATCTTTTCAGCATTTCCTTGATCAATGGACCGGTCTTCAAGCGAGCCATCGGTCTTGTGTAAGTAAACAAGGCAAATGAAAAATCGGAAATATATGTCATGTCAGTGCTGGGATAAACCTTCTTCGTCCATTCCGGCAGTCTAGAGAGTATAAGAATGCAATTAGGTAAATAAGTTCACAAAGATCTGTGATTATATTCGTGGCTCACGTCTTATTGTAAATATTTTCAATGAAAAAGGTATTGTTTATCCGTTGTACACCTTCCAGTGTGTCCACGGTCGAACCCGACCATTTTGTGAGATATTCATACAGATAACCATAGCGTTCGTCCATTTCCTGAAACTCCGGGGAATTCTTCATGGCAGAGTATGCGTATTCGTAGGCAGGACATGGTTCTTTGGCTGATAAAATCTATAAATACAATCGCGGTTAATACCTCTCACAAATGGAGGAGCAAATGTTCCGTTCTTACACGATCCAGCTTCTCTGGGACTGTGTGCACGGGTATCGGCTGCCAAGAAATATTGGAGTCCCATACGTCTTTGTCCACTGGTGGATAGAGCCCAGCTAAGTTCGACAAAGCACTCATGAGTGTACGATCCACATCAGTTGAACGCACGTACACTTCATTCTTCGAATAGGTTTTGTTGATGATTGAGTCGTAACGATTGCGCAACCATTTGCCCAACTCCAAGTGCTGTGCTTTACCAGTCTGCAAATAAAGAGTGATCAATTATATTATGGAACTTGATTGAGGCATCTAAAGAAATGTGTGTGCTGCTAAAACCGCTGAAGAGATTCATACGTGTGGTGAATCAGCGAGGGGGTTATGTAAGTTGTCGAATGGAAGCTTAAACAAAGATTTTGAAACACAAATGAGTGTCTCAACCGCTGGGCTACTCAAACGAAGTGAACATTACAAATTGAGTGTACGTTGAATTTGTTTTGTAAAAGGCACGATATGAACTCCGATCACCAACGTATATATAGCATGTATCCATGCCTTGAATTCTCGAAATACCAGCGTATGAAAGCCAAGCTTCCATTCAGAATTCTAGGAGTGCTTGTTCAGAAAACTTGTCAAGAATGGTAATGTCTGAAAAAAAAATACGGTACACAAATTAAGCACACCGAGTAGAACTGCTAAGCAGGAAGGAAGCTTAAACAAAGATTTTGAAACACCTGTTTGCCGTGTATTTCAAATGGAGAAAAGTTATACGTTCAGTGCAGAGGAAGATACCGAGAATCTGGAAAGATCACTTCTTTACACTGTTAAACGGCGAGGAAGACACCAATACCGCTGCCAGGCAGAATCGTCCACTTCACAGTGGATAATGGACGAAGATAAAAGCGAGTTCTATCCCCCCGACCTAGACGAAGTCAGGATAGTGATATCGAGACTAAAGTTCAATAAAGCTGCTGGTGCAGACGGTTTGTGTCAGGAACTGTTTAAGGCAGCTGGAGATGACCTGGTAAAGTACATGCACCAATTCATAGCTAAGATATGGTCGGAGGTAAGCGTGCCCGACGAGTGGAACCTCAGTATCGTTTGCCCGGTCCACAAAAAAGGAGAACCCTTAAACTGCGCCAACTACCGAGGGATAAGTCTCCTTAACATCGCTTATAAAATCCTCTCTGCCGTTTTGTGTGAGCGCCTGAAACCATTCGTCAATAACCTAATAGGTTTTTATCAGTGCGGTTTCAGGTCGGGAAAATCCACCATCGACCAAATCTTCACATTATGGCAGAACCTTGGAAAAACCCAGGAGAGGCAGATCGAGACCCACCATCGCTTCATCAAGGTCGGTAACGAACTCACGGAGACCTTCAATGTCATGAAAGGTTTTAGACAATACGACGCGCTGTCATACGGCCAGATCGCCACCATAGGCAGCTATATCCTCGAGGTAGTGAAGGACTTCTTCCTGGGCTCCCAAATAAACAGTCTGAACAACATCAGTACAAATTAATCACAGAATAACTCTTGTCAAAAATCGCTGTTTCTTTATGCTCGCGAAGCAATTGAATAGTAGAGCCCTCTCTCTAAGGACCAGGTTAACACTATAAAAGACAGTGACCATCCCTGTCCTGTTCTATGGCGCGGCAGACTGGACAACATCAAATGCAAGCCCTTGGTCGGTTTGAGTGAAAGGTTCTGCGTTCAATGGTTGGCCCTATTTGCGTTGATGGTCATGAGCCTAGCCAGGCGTCTACGGATTCAACACCTAAGATAGGCCATGTAGAACGCATGGACAACACTGCTTCAGTCTGAAAAGTCTTCGACTCCGAACTAGTTGGACAACGCAATAGGGGACGCCCACGGAACCGATGGCGCACCCAGGTGGAGAAGGACCTCAACCAACTTAGCGTGAGCAATTGGAGACAGTTGGTTAAATATCATGCCAGCTGGAGAGGCTTGTTGGTTGAGGCCCAGATCCACCGCGTACTTTAGCGCCACCAAAAGAAGAAGAAGAGGAAGTAGTAGTCATTAAAGTTCCACTAGGTTAGGTTTGGTTAGAGACATTAAAGGTAGCCAAACCTAGGCCAATGTAGGTCTGGTGTTACCCCAAAGATCTAATAGATCCTAACCCGAACCGTTTGGAGCTTTTCATAAAGCCATGGAAATACTGATGATAATTTTGCTTAGTTCTGTCAAATCGTCGAAATATGGGCCGTCCAAGTGATTAAATCTGCAAGACGAGAAGGCATTGTAATTTCAAAGGTGTGAAATGGTTTCTTCTTCGTCCTCATCTCTACAACTTCTTCAGAAATGGTTAAAGACATCTAGTCTTGAGGCGTGAATTGAAAAGGGACCGTACCCGGTTATGACGCCTGTGAGAATTCTAAGATGCTGGCTTGTCATTCTGACTAGGTCGCGTGAGCATTTAGGGTCGATTGTAGGCCATAATTGCTTTGTGATGAAGCACCCAGTAACAGAAGACTATTTACTTTCAAGCTTTAGTAGATGTTTTGTAGTAGGATGCTTATCGCAATTCTCCGTCATGAAAGACTGTTGAAGTGGTGCCCTTTTCTAGCGAGTTCGTGCGGTTCGCAATCCTCTGGAATGTCACTGTGTCCCGGCACCCACATAAGCAGAATGTTGATGTAGTTGGCCATCTCGTTAAGAGATAGACGGCAATGAGGGACGTCTTGGAGTTAAATGTGACTGCACTCAGAGATTTGATCGCTGCCTGTCTGACAATATCTGTACCTTATACTACATTGTTTTTTTTTAGCCAGGACGGAGATTCCGTTATCGCTATAGTCTCTGCTATCGTTTGAGAAAATACTGCCAAGATGTTTGTTTGATGAGATGAGGCAAAGAATCAAACACCTTCGAAGCCATAAAGGACCTGTTATAGGTATGAACGATCATGAACTAGCCTCAAATAAGAACGAAATGCCAGAAGAACCATGTCTCAACCGATGGTGTAAACGAAACCGACCTGGATATAGCCAAAAGCAAAGGGCGTTTGGAGTCGCGTTTGGAATCTGCGTTTGGGATACTATCCACAGTTTGCCGAAGTAATGCCTCAACATAACCTCAACCTCATCATAATAAATAAGCTACGACAGTTCCGTTCGATGGCTGAATCCGTGCTACTATCTGTACAGCTTTATCATAGAACGGGCCAGGAAGCTGTAGGCACAACCATACGACGACGAAAATGGCAGTGGATTCGTGACACTCTCCGGAAGGGTGACAGGTCCATAGCTGGATGCAATGGAATCCGCTTACTCAGGATGGCAGGATACGCGACGGTCCTAGGAGTACGTGAAGCAGAACTGTTAAGAGCAACACGGAAAAGGTTGGGGAGAGCTAAGGCACATTTCCCGAAACCCGCAATCAATGACGCGTAGGAATTGTAGGGGACCTAGGACCCGCAAGGGGATACAGGGCATAAATAAAGTAGTAGTCTCTGTCTGAAAGACACTACAGTGAGAGGATAATTCCGATCCTTATGGTAGACTCCCACACCCACTCCTTCGTCCATCTTCGATCCATCTGTGAACATTCGCAGAGGACCGTCCAGCCTTGTATGTTCAGACGTTCAGTAAGATCTGGAGGGTATGCTGGTTGAGACATTTTTCTCGAAAATGAGCTTAGGTATCGTGAGGTCGGTATTTCTTGGTTGGCATCCAAATTTATCGAGGAGGGTAGTGTCCGGATCTAAGCTCATTCCACATACACAACGATTTCAATCTGATCGCCGTGCCGGCAGCAACCTGCCTGCCGAAGAGATCTATCGGGGGTTGGTTTAGCCGTGTATTTGTTTGGGTTGTTTGCGTTGCTCCGCTGATGCAAATGCAAATTAAAACACAGTTGAGTTCGGGTTGTGAGTAACGGAACACGTCCGCTCTCATTCAACTTAATTTTCGAACTGACTTATTTTCTAACATATTTCCAACTGTCGCTAACCTAGGATAATGCCGATGCACATGTCGTCGAGCATTATCTCGTTTTACATACACATAAGTACTTTTTTTTTCTCTCTTTTACATTACATAAGTACTTAAAACATATGGGGTGAAAAGAAATCAAACCCGTGACTAATGAGGGTAGGATCCTGTCTGGTCTGAAAAAGAAATTTATGGGTTTTTTGTAGTTTTTAAAAAATTAAAATTTGAAACCATCTCGATAACAATTTTACGAGTATGAATACTTATCTGGGGGATGGAAGATGTAATGCAATGTAAAAATATTAGAAGTAAACATTAACTTGCATGCCATTCGCTGCACCTTCCAGAGATTTGCAGTTAATCACTTTGTCCAATGCGGTCCATGATATCGAGACACTGTACAGGTATGGGTCTGACTACTGATACGAATAGCCAGCCACGGGGTTTAAGTTCTTATTTGCGCCGTACAGGTCTTTTACAACAATATAGAGTCGTGATGTCCCGTTTGCGGAGTTTAGATTGCCAGCTTAACTGTGCTTAGTTTTAAAGGGACTCCCCTGATATTAAGAGAATCGATGTCAGGAATTTTGTACTTCCTGGTAAAGAGGACTAGATCTGTTTTCTGCGGATTAACTTTTTGTCCGCATACATTAGTCCCTTTTTGTAGTCCTTCAATAGCCGACTGCATGAGTGCCATGCCTAATTTTGCACACGATTACGGCGATTGCAGAGGACAATGGACAACGATAGAGTTCACCACCAGCATCCGTCTACCAGGCACCGCCAATGATGAGGGTTAGCTATTGCTTTCGCAAGTAAGTGCATCACATATGACCCTGACTATTGATGTGAACACTCAGCGTCTGTAATCCCCGTTTGCATCCAATGCCATTCACTGTATGTTTTTTTGATCTGCTTCAGAATCTCTTTAGCTTGGCTCAAACGACTGGATGGCGCAGTGGGTTAATTGACTGCCCCTGGTTAGTCCCCGGTTCCAATTCCGGCAAAGATAATACGCATTTCAAATCCGGTCCAGTGACCATTTGCCCTTGGAATCAAATTGAAAAAACTATCACTGGAGTGGTCGATCGGTGGTAGTAGTCTGACTGTGGCTATCACAATACACCAACATGGTGTAAGTGTGCCTGTTAATTCACTAGCGCCCCCTACCTAACCTAACCGACCTCATTATCTAACCGCCATACCAATGCACTAATAGTAAAATAAATTCATCTGTCGTTGTACTGTATAGAATGCAGATAAGAAAAAAAAACATATTTTTGTTCCGAGTCCCATTAACCACAGCTTAGAAAAGAATATTCATTGTGAAAAATGAAAAGTCAACAAACTTGAGAGTTTAAATGTGCTGCGAAACGTGAGCTATTGACTTGATTACTTGCTAATATTGTGAATATGATTTGCAAATGAGTAAATGGAACACTTGCGATAAGCTTGAAAAAGAATACGTAACCTTAATCGAGAAGTGCAATAATTCAAATGGCGAACAATTGCAAAGTGATCAGGGGGCGTAGGAGCGGATAAAATGGCGCTGTGGTTTACATACATTTTAATTGTTTTGAATACTAAAAGAAAGAGTGGAACATTTCATTTGATGCAGATTTTAGAAGACATCAAATTATCAATCAATTTTGTTAATGAGCGAAGGAATATGATTGCGAATACAGGGTTCCAAGAAGAGATTTTTTGGTACTGCTAGGATAGGGTGAGAAACACGGAAGTATGTGTGCAGCACAATCAGCTTTTACGAACGGAAATGGCACGTCACGACTTCCGAGTCGTGCATTGAATGCGATTCGATTAGGTAAACGACAGTTTGGGAGAGGTGGTTGGACCAAGTTCAACATCTTCCCGGTTACACTTGAGCATAACGCCTCATGAGTCAGAGTCGAGCTTGCATTGCATAGAGGATTATGCAGGTCAATAAGGATGGATGAGATGAGGGCTAAAGAATCAAACATCTTCAAAACCATAAAGGGCCTGTTATATGCATGAACGAACATGAACCAGCGTTAAATAAGAACGAAATGCCACAGTGAACATATTGGCTCATCCGTCCGTCGAAAATTCTTCCTGTGATTGCTACTGTCTCATTTTATTATGAAAGAGAAAGGATTTCTCATGTTTCCGTTAGAGTTGCACTAAGTTTCAATTCAGTAGTTTTCAATTCACAGTGATTTGAAGTTGTGAACTCAATTTTTTGATATTGTTGAGTGATTCTCCCCTATCCAAGAACTCACTGTACGAATATTCATAGCCAGTGTACAAAATACTAAATCTAAATACATCCATGTCTACTACTGTACTCCCCGAATATAAGCAAACCCCTTTAATAGCAACAAATTATATTTTGCTGAGCCTACCTTAAGTAGAAATTTCATTGAGAACCCGCTTGTAAGCAACACAATCTTATGACGATCCGTATGTGCTGTTATCCGGGGAGTACTGTAAGGTTAGGTTAGGTTTATGTGATTGCCACAACTGAAGCAGTTCTGGTCCACTTAGATCCTGATTGGTTCCATTGTGATATCACTAATCGGCAGCTTACGTGCCGGTTCTTCCTAGGGTACTAACTAAATAAAATACCTGGAGATACCTAATGGTACGCTAGTGGCATATCCTGGATGATGCACTCCTTTGCTTCATTGTCCTTGCAAGTGCTGGGCAGATGCCGAGGTAGTGAAGTGTAGTTTCTTCTTCCTCTTCGTCCCTACAGCTCCTACAAAAGTCATTCTAGGAGGTTCCCATTCTCCTTGCGTGTGTGCCGAATAGGCAATGACCAGTAAAAATGTCAACTACATTCCTGATGTCTTGCTTGTTCTTGTTCTTTTTGGGATTTATTGAATGCCATATTAGCCTTGAAGTCCCACGAGTATCTAAATCTATCCACCTCCAGCGGCGTTGATGTCATTTGTAAGTAACAACGTGTTCATTATTTGAAGAGAGGGTTATGGGGTTTCCTGATTACTTGCCATTGGCAAACCCACCCCTGTTCTAACTAGCTCGTCGGCCGTTTTGTTACCTGTAATACCAATATGCCCAGAGACTCAGCATAGTGTAAGTTTGCATCTGACCGCTATCTCCCTAAGAGATAAACGGCAACGTTTTACCATCTTTGATCTGATTGATGGTGTATCCAGAGGCTTGATGGCCGCCTGACTGTCTATGTAGTACTGTACTCCAACAAATTCTGCTTCATGGTTTGCTGCCCTACGCCGCGCCAATCTTATTTACAGACCTACCTCAATCCCATGTGTGAAGTTCAAATTATTATCGCATAGAGAGACGACCGGTGTTGGCCCTGAACGTTGGCACTATAATGTATAATGCATATCACATTAAAAACTGGGAAGCGCATCCTCGACGTAGTATGTATACTCAAATTTTAAACACATACAGCATTTCATTGGCATCGAACATGAAATTGTTTGTGTGAATCAAAATACGTATGATTCCAAATTATGATTAAGATTGTGAAAAAATATCAGTTGTGAACGTAATCAGTGTTTTGGATCGTATTCACTGTTTAAATCACAGTCGATTACAGAATGTGACTGCGATTTTTCAATCACTATGAAAAAATAGCCGTTAGTGATTTTTGCTCATCTCTGGTTTTCATTTCTATTGTATATGAATCTGTGTATGTAACTAATGCCAATTCAATACATATAAGCTGATTTATTAATTTTCTATATTTTCCCTTTTCTGTGTTTTAACCCGGTTTCATATAAACCCACTAGTGTATTCCATTATAATCGGCCTCATCGGTGTGTGTATTCGCCCACTCAGTTGCGCGTTTGACACTAGCCCATACACGCTCACGCCTATATAATATAGGCATATATATAGTGGTGGATAAGGTGGATAGAAGTGACTGTTGTGACATTTTCCAGACCTTGTGATACCACTAAACGGGAATCGCGGCTCACCAAATCATGTCTAGCCTCTAACCTCTAAACAACAATCAGTACGTTCAAGCACGGCTGTTTTCAAAAGGAATCATTCGCTGAATAGTAATTCTATCCTCTTCTAGATATAGTATACAGCAAGGCTCTGATAGGTACATTGTCTTGGAGTTTCAGGTCCTTACCATACAACACGTCAGTGAAGGTGCGTGGAATTGCTGACATATTTTCGTTGATGACAGCTTGTTCATATTTCAGTAGCCAGCAAGGTCTAAGGATCCTCAAATTCTCTCCACAGACCTAGCCGTCTGCATTCCTGAGTTGTTGGTACTCATCTCGCTTTATTGAGTGTACAAGAAATACTACATGATTTAATATCTTATATAAGTATTAAAAATAAGTTATAACAGATAATCATATATGACTCATGAATTTTAAACCGATAATTAGACTAACAAAATTAAATCGTTCAATCTGTACTTTTCACCTTCATAGGTGTTCAGTTTTCTTCTTTTCGGGGTTATCCTGGGATAACGAAACAGCAATTTGAACAGTTTATTTGGACTCGGTATACGGCTGGGGCAAATCTGCTAAGTTTGCCCATCGTGCTGTCCAGCGCACACTTATTCAAACAGAAAATTCAAGACCTTGATCAACAACTTAAGAACAATTGGAACTTGAACTGTCTCAACTCTATTTTCCGAAATGGATTAGTATCTTAGACGTATTCGTACGAAGTAGCTTCTTGTGTTAATGCATCCGGCTAACAGTGAAACAATATTAGAAGAAATCGTGATACCAGTCCTACCACCTTTCTGTGCTATCAAAGTGGCCTTTAAAGACATGTCCAAAGCTCTGTATGTGTCACTTGCACGCTCGATTTGGCCTGCCGTAAATGTACACCGATTCCACATAATGAGTCTTCTAAAAGTATGTACATACATACCCACAAAGACGTCCGCTTCATCGGATATCGAGTAAAAGGCTTATTTACTTATGTATGACTTAAATATATTCAGCGTTTCCACACCCATCAATTACCAATCACAAAACCGATTTGTGTTCAATGACTCAGAACAAATCTAATATTGTTCCTTATCGCTAAAATACAGTTGACATTATTGAATTTCAACCAAAGTATGTACAACCAATATGTTTGGGGTGAGTGGTGTGTCTTCATATGAGTCCTGTGTATCATTTATGAACAAACATTTCATTTTCAATGTGACATTACCGAGTGCTATTTTTAGTTTTCAATTACTAGGCAATAAGCTGTGAATAGACAAACTTTTGGAAATAAATCGTGGTTACAAATCTAACGAATTAACACTCAATTGGTGATGATCAATTGATGATGATAATTGTGTTGAGCAGGCGTCAAAAACTTACACGAATGCGTGACGTGACGAATATAGCTTTTGACGTTTGCTAATTGCTTTGATGAAAGTAACAGTAGCTTCATACATTAATATTATTGTTTGTAACTTAATTATTTCAAAACTATTGAATTCCAGAAGAGTAACGATGTTTGTTGTTAACCAACCATGTAGTGTCCTATTTACTAAGCAATTCTTCCGTTGACTCTGTATTAGATAGCGAATTTAAGCGAATACCTATCACTTGTGAATAAAATATTTAATTTGGATGAGTTATCCAACAAAAAGAGTATAGAAGAATGTATATAAATGAACACATTTGGACATTTAAAACCCGAAAAGAAGTATTACAGAGACCCCCGACTTATACCTATCTTTCCCTTAAAGTTTTTGGCAACTGATTTATAACGTTTTCATAAACCAAATTGACCAATTAGAGTACGGCATTTACGTTATTTCGTGAATAACCGTCAGAAAATCTGTCAAAAAGGGACTCAAATTCGTCGATGGACTAGGGGACAATTAGCTGTGAAGTCGGCTATCTCTGTAATACTTCATTTCTGTTTAAAACATTTATTTTACAGATGATTTTAAACACTAGCGGAGAACATATCACGTTCCCGTAGTACTGGAGACTGCTATGATTCTTCACACAACCTGCATCTTATGCGTTTCATAATCGATCTTCATGGATATCGCGCAATGAGATCGAGTGGACAGTCCCTTTCCTTATCTCTGACTGTCCCATCCGAGCACCAGTAGATATTATTTATTTAACGAACGATCTTATGACCGCACCGTAATTTGGATGTGTGACATCCCTTTCAGTTGAGGTTGATGCATGAGTAGCCTTTGACGTTTGGCGTTTTTATGACTTGTGCGAGTTCGTAGTTCGGTAAATTCATTCAAAAGAACGTATTTCCTATTTCGTGGTGCCTAAAATACGCTATTTGCTGGTTATATGTCCAAAAGCCCACTCTATAGATTGTCGTTGAATATTATTTTGTTTTTCATTCAATTACCTTTGGGATATGGTCGTTGCAAATATATTTTTAAGGATACGCTTGGTCACTAAAATTCGTTTACTTCGCTTCGTAAATTCGTTTGCACCGGAACCACTCTGGTCGCGAGTAACAGTTTATAAACTAGCTGTATGTCGAAAACCCCTACAACTAACCGCCGGTATCAGCCTGAGAAAGCGGCTGTTTCCTTTCTGAGAGCATCGTGGAGGTCATACGTTGAACCTAAATCAGCGGAATGGTTGGATATCATTGCCAGGGCATTGGGTATGGTTGGATATTAAGTGCCTGCCCCTGGTTAGCGGGGTCCCCGGTTCGAATCCCAGTGAAAGAAAAGTTAATACGCTTTTATCTGGTTTTCAAATCTGGTTCAGTCACCATTTGCCGTGCCATTTAACGGCACTGTCACTAGAGTGGCCAAAAAGGGGTAGTGGCTATCACAATGGACCAACATGGTCTGAGTGTGCTGGTGAATGCACCAGCAGCCCCCCTACTTAACTTAACCTAAGGTTGGTGGTATGAGGAACTAACTAAGGTAATTCCACTAAAAAAAGAAGTCAGCGCAGGGGACTACTTATTATTAAGTCACAACAATACAATAAAAGACGTCAACAAGTTTACTGATGTAAGAGCCCCCGCGTGATAGTTGGGCATTATTTTGGCTTCCCTAAATATGAGCGATAGGCTATAAAAGTCTACAGTATACCACCACCACAGATTATCACACTACAGCAGATACAGAAGAGACTCAATCAAAAAATCGACACGCACCACCTTTTCGTCGATTTCAAGGCCACATGTTGAAGAGCGAATAGAAAAGGCACATGGAGCATAGCAACACACGAAGCTGATTATGGCTCCACTGAATTTGTTTAAAACTATCGTGGTTTTCTTGTGTGACATTGTCCCAACGGCTTGAAGTCTTGGTAGCATAACTTAGAAGAGCAACAGTTCCAGCTTTGAAATAGCTCGAACGAGTGTGGTCTGCTGCTTGGGAAATGATGTGGAATTCTTTGTATGCAGATTTTGACCCGTTTTTCTAACTGTCGAAAATGAGTCGTAGACAGAAGTGGTGTCTTACGATTTGAATACATATTTGTTTGCTTCTGTCATACCACATTTTTTAATGTCTTGATTTTTATTGGTTCTTTTGCTAGTAGAAATGATAAGCAAGTTTTCGAATAGGAGAGGTGGGACGCTGGCATTGTTGCGGTTGCACCTTTTACTCGCAAGGACGTGCATTGTGTCAGTCAATATTTACAGAGTTTTAATGGCCGGAGGAAGTCAAAAGTGAAAAGTAGAAGTCCACTGGGGTGGATATTTCGATCAGCGGATTGTTTAAGCCGTTTGAAGTGCTGATCACATATTCTTTTATTCTTCTTATTATTTCAGAGCTGTGATTAGAATTTCTTATAAATACAACTAGACTGATTGAATACTCTCGCTAAAGTGAAGTAATAAAAACCAGCGAGATTGTTCACACAACCAAGCGAGCAAATTTTAAGGCATTCTATAGTACATACAGTAATTAACAAAAGTGAGCCTACACCCTTGCATAGATGAAATTTCGCCTTTTTCGATGTGAAGAAGTGTTTTAAACATAATTTAGAAATGCAATATGATTTATCGACATATTCTTCCAGATCCAAAATTCAAAAATATTATCTAAAAACAACAACAACTCATACAAAATTGAGCGTGCACAAATAAAAATACTTGGGAAATACATGAATCCCAATGACAAAAACTTTGTTTACTGCTAAGTGAAATTAAAGAAGGGAGACAAAATGTGTTTAATGATGGTGCGAGTTTTGTGTTAAGAAGTACTCGAAAGCGTTTTCCTTCTGGCATAGAGAAAAAATGGCAGAAACTGATACTCCAGCACGAGAGCTTACCATTAAGCTAATCTTAATGAAAGATTGGTAGGACTGTAGGGATATCATCTCATTCGACTGTACAGAAGATTATACAAAAATATGGAACCGAAAGTACACTTTAAAATGCTTCTGGAAGAGGTGGGGAAAAACATTTTATCGGAGTAAGAAGTTTTATTGTTGTAAGTGTAGACCAGAGATGCGTATATCAAATCTAGCGTCAGAAGTTTCTACAACTATGCAATAGCCTTTGTCAACGAAATCATTTATTTTAGCTGCCAACAAGAACAAGAAATTAGAGTTTGCCCAAAAATATTTAAACATGCCGCCAGAATTTTGGGGAACTGTCATGTTCACTGATGAGACAAAAATAAACTTATTTGGCTCAAATGACAGGCAAATTGAGTGGTGTGAGCCTCATACGGCGCTGAAAACAAAAAATATGTGCCCAACAGTAAAACTCGGCGGAGGATGTATTATGACGTGGGTTCTATAACAGCTAGTGACGCTGGCAATTCTGAATTTATTGACACATCTAAATAAAATGAATATGCAGAGGTGGTCATGTCATCGGTCATGTCAATATGACATGACCGCCTCTGCAAGAAATTTAGGTTTTCCCACGGTTTACCCACGGACAGGACAATGATCCAAAGCATAACTCACATGTAGTTAGGGAGTGGTTAGGTTAGGTTAGGTAAGGTTAATGTGATTGGCACAACTGAAGCAGTTCTGGCCCACTTAGATCCTGATTGGATCCAATGTGATATCAGTTATCGGCAGCTAACGTGCCGGTTCCTCCTAGGGTACTAACTAAATAAAACACCTGAAGATAAGTGGCATAGCCTGGATGATGCACTCCTTTGCTGAGTTACAGCATGATGTGTCGATATGTCCAGATTTTTTTTTTGCCAGACATTTCCTCAAGGCTATTGAATGAATCGCTGCCTAGCGTGCTTTTCCTTGTCTTCGCAAGTGCTGGGCAGGTACGGAAGTAGTGAAGTGTAGTTTCTTCTTCCTCTTCGTCCCTACATCTCCTACAAAAGTCATTGTAGGCGGTTCCCAAACTCCTTGCGTGTGTACCGAATAGGCAATAACCAGTACATTGCTGATTTCCTTTCTATTTACATTTAGGAGAGTGCTTGTTTTTTTGGGATTTATTGAAAGCCATATTAGCCTTGAAGTCCTACAAGTATCTAATTCCATCCACCTCCGATTAGCTGCGTTGATGGCTTCTGTAAGTAACAAAGTGTATATTACTTGAAGAGAGGGTATGGGGTGTCCTGATTACTTGCCATTGGCAAAGCCACCCCTGTTCTAGGTAACTCGTCTGCCATTTCGTTGCCTGGAATAGCACTATTCCCAGGGATCAAGCATAGGGTAAGGTTGCATCTTACCGCTATCTCCCTAAGAGATAGAAGACAAAGTTTTACCATCTTGGAGTTGATTGGTTTATCCAGGTGTATCCAGAGCCTTGATGGCCGCCTGACTGTCTATGTATATAACGATAGATAGCCCGTCTATCGGGTTCATTGACAGAAAGCGGGCAGCCTCTGGGATAGCTTTTACTTCTGCCTGGAATATACTACAGTGGTTGGACAATCGACGGGACAGAGGGAAGGATATTTTCTGCGATGACGCAAATACTCTGAGTGCAGTGACATCTTCCGTTTTGGATCTGTCTGTTTATACTCCAGATGGGTACCTTCTCTGACTACGTTTGATGTCCAGTCTTCTCTATTTGGGATAAGTGTTTTATATCCAAGTTCAAAGAGCGGAGTGGTTACTCTATTATGCTCCAAAACAGCTGAGAATTCCCCCACAATCATCTGATTTGATTCATATTGAGCATTTGTGGCAGGAGATTAAACAAGATTAAAGAATACGAATTCTTCTAATAAAGTTGAGCAGTTAAAGTTGAAAAAATAGAACTGCGGAGGCATGTAACAGTATCCCCCTTCTTTTACAAAGAAATTGGTAGACTCTATACCTCGACGCTTGCAGGCGGAAGGCTAAAGGTGGTCATACTCAATATTATTAATTTAAATTTTTATTTTTAATATACAACTGTTTAATACACACTGTTTTAACTCCTGGCGCTCAACCGTCACTTGCAGCGCAAGCTTCTACGTACTCTAATTGCATTTTGCTTCCTTCCAATGTTCTAGATACCATTTACAGCACTTTTCGAGGGCCAGAGAAAGTATTAGTCACCGTTGATATTATTTTATATTATTTTTATACTTATTATTTATTTTATTAGCATACAAATAACTATTATATTATACTGATGATTGGGAGCGCAGGCTGCTCAGTTAACAATTGGTGTAGGTTAGGTTAGGTTAGGTTAGGTTTGGGGGTGGACGTGGTAGGACCACGCATCACTTAGGGCCCGTTGGACCCGCTGTGGTACGCATACGAGGTGTAGCGTCGACTTACAATAAAGAGTTGCTTTTCTGAAAGCGATGAGAAGAAACAGTTTCCAACAAGATGGCATATGTTGATGACGTTGCTATAATACTGGCAGGTTGGTGGAGGCCTTTTCAAGAGATGTTCGTGTGATAACTTGGGGTGTCCCAAACGGATTCGAACGAAACTTGGGATATCTGATTTTTTTGCCGTTGCCGTTGTATGTAGTATATATGAGTGGAAATTCTCCTGGATTAACTCTTGTGTAATGGTGGTGAGTGTGTTTCCATTTATTGACTATTTCGGATTGGAGTTTAGTTTTGATTAAGCGGTGCGGATCCCGTTCGCTGAAAACTTCGAATAGGCAGGTGGGCGCCTTTCCGGTGGCGGAACCTTGCTGCAGCTTTGGCTTAAGATTTAGCTATCTTCTTGCGTCATGACGAAGGAGGTGTCGTGTTCAGTTTTCGATCCTGGTCCAACCATTTAAGACCAAGAGGGACTCTTCTTTTGAAATAATGTACGCAAAGAGGAATAGTTTACATTTTTCGACTGACTGTTGATTAATTGAAAATTAGTGACGTCAGTGGTGATGGAGCACAGTGGTTCTGGGTGGGAAAAAATTTGCAAAAATGTTTGGTGGGTAATTTAAAAAGTTTGCCAAACTCGGAGGATTTTTCTATGGTCGAGGGAACTGTTTTATTGGACTTGTGATTGACTTGACGGTAAATGTCGTTATTGAACGGCGAGCCAGTAGCAAACGCAAATGTAGCTTAGCTGTGACCTCGCCATAAAACTGTAGGGCCCTTCTACTCGTGAGAGATCATGCACAACACGACTAGTTGCTGTAGAAGCCATCTACCTGGCGTACCGCCACCCATATTATCATTTTTATTAAATATTTGTGTAAGAGTAAAGAACGTAGGTCACCTCCCATCGAGGGAAAATTACACATCTTTACATCGTTCCACCTCGGATTGTAGGGCCATCCTATGTACAACAATTCATACTCACTGGGTCCTGTCAAAGGATGGGAATTTATCTGGTCTGGGAATTTATATGTTATAGAGAAGAAGATGGCGGTTTAAATAGGTCTGAAAGTTATTTTATGAACTGTCCAGTTTAAATTACTGTCCTTTTTGAGAATGTCGCTGCATTCTGGTGGAATGAAACAAACCACCATCACCTCACGGTGCTTGATAGAGCTTTAATATGTAATGAGATATTTTGGTTTTATATAGCAAATCTAGACAAACTAGGACAAACAATAGTTCAACTTGTGATGGTTATCATCTATAGCATATACGCATATGTATATGGTTATCTCATTACTTCCCCATGACATTTCTCACTTAAACAGCAGGTAAACGAGAGATAATTAACCTATTCCGGAATTTACAGGCCTTATAAATAAATGTCAGAGAATTCAAGTTCATTTTGCTCACTAAATTCTATGTGATGCTATAAAACGTGTCTCCGCACTGCTCCATATTCGCATTAAGTCATAACATACCTACATATCTGCCAGCGAAGGAAAATATGTCAATATTTGCAATTGTGTTTTGATAATGTGATAACAGAAATTACTATCAACTTCCACACAATCATCCAAAGTATACTGAAGCATGGAAACTGTTTCTTTGTCTTTTACTTATCTATTCAAGAACAACCTAGTGTACTAGCGCACTGAAAATGGGGGAAAACATTTTGAGACAATAACACATTTGTCCGATTACAAACATTTACTGAAGCTTCCGTTCAGGCGTGCAAATAAATATGTAAATAATGAATATCGATTGTGAAATGATGAAATTACGCGGCCGAACCGGCGCTGGGAGGTCAATCATCAAACCCCCGATGTCAACGACACGAATCATTTAATACAAAACACGAAAATTAACAAATGGAACCAGCTGTTCAAGAGATAAACATAATTCAGAAGTCAATGTCAATCGCAGTCTGTAAGAACTCCAGTAGCAATACCGTAGTGGAAATTTTGGTTGTTATCTCACCACAGGGTAATTTAAAAAAGATCATGTGTAATCAAACAATCAGATCAAATGCACAAGAGAAAGACAGTATGAAAGAGCACGTGCTGATAATAATAAATTGACACGACAACATTGGCCTGGGAGTATTGAACGGATGCACTGATATGTCTTAAGCATTCCATTTTGTCATTCGATTGACGACTATGCATACCGGCAGCAACTAAACCGGCTAAAACTAGTTTGAAAAATGCAAAATAGGTTCTCTCTTTAGTTCTGGTCGGTATATAAGCACGATTCATCGAATATATTAACGCATAAGATTTTATCTGACTCTCTTAAATTGAATACATTTTGGTGACATCAAACAGAACCATAATCACAGCGGGGGTTCACAACTCTGAAACTTGCCGTGTGCATAGTGTGACGACACTGAGCTCAATATACCCATACTCGCTATATTTAGACTTAAAGGGGAGACGAACTCGTTATCTTCGCACAAATACATGACACGCTGCACGCGGGTAATCATTTCATTAGAACACACAAATATTCGAAAACGGATAATTTCTTTGTTTGAATAATTCCACATTCCGTTAAACAGAACAAACGAATTATTTCCGAATCGATTCCGCTAACGAAGAGCCATCACCCGTTCAATCGACATGTATGCAATTATTTTGTAACAAATAATACTCACATTGGTTAACTGCCCCCAACCAGTTGGCCAGCTGTTTACATCCTTCCATGGGTCTGCCGGGTAAGGATCAATTGGTGTTCTATCGCCATGTCGAAAGAGCTGAACATATGGATTTTGTCGTCCATTAGAAAGGAAAATTGATTACAAATTGGAATGCAAATTGATTTGTTTACGCAGTCACCAGCTGGGACAGTGTAGACAAAAAGGGATTCACAAACAAAGAAGAAAATGTTAACTCACAACGTGGGCGAACACTAGTTTCCCCTTCAGCGGAACACTGGCCTCGTTATTCGTGCACTCACTTTGGAAGGGCAGCGCCAAGAGGAAAGCAACAATAAATCGTAACATTTCACTGGACAAAAAAAGCGAGCAGCAATATGAAGTAACAAAAAATAAATACGCGCACTACGAATCAGACAACTGAATTATGATAAGCAATGCTGAAGCGACTGGACACGAAGTTAGCTAGATATGTAAATTATGATTCTCCATGTTTTAAGATAAAAGTGCCAAATTCACGTAAAAAAAAAAACAAATTCCGCGGCAGAAGCGAATAAATCCACCATTAGCCGAAGCTGTTCACAACCGTTTTGAAGGCAAACAACTGTTTTCAGCAAGTGCCTGGCCCGCCTGGCAGAAATGAAAGTTGTTGCACTGCGGCAAGGTCGGACGTAGTTACGGCAAATTGACAAATGTTTACAAGCGAAATGAGAAAAAGAGACAAATATTTGGAAAGTTGACAGATATGAGAACTGTCGTCTGATTGTTGCGTGTTTTAGGGTGACCATACGCGTGAGGTGAATATTTTATTTTATTTTATGCAAATATTTTTATTGGTTTAATTTTATTTATGTTTTCAATTTGCAATTAACGGATAACGTATCAGCAAAAACTTTGTTAATTAAAGTATTTATAAGTAAAAATGTACAAAAGTAGCAATTTTTTGCTAAAAATAAAACTATGAAAAAATAACGTATGTGTAATTGCATTATCCCTCGAAAAAGTTATTCATTATGCACGGAAATTACTCACCTACTAACTGCTAAGATATGTATAAACATTAGTTTTTTGCAATTCAGAATTAACACTTCAAGCGTGGGTATGTTACTGCATTCAGTGTACAGAATGATTCAAAAAAAAAAAAATGATGAATGTATGAACTTCAAAAAAAAAAAAAAAATAAAATTTGAAATCATGTATTTCAAAAACTTTTATTATACTTACCTGGGTAGGCATAAATTGCAGGTGTGGTGAGAACTCTGGAACCTTAAATGGAAAGTGTGTTTTTGAGATGTCTATAACCAACTTGAGGTATTGAAGGAAAACATTAGTTCTATAATATCCAACGCTTCCAAGCGCTCGCTGTCTGGCTCTAGCAAAAGCCGGGCAATTGCTAATGAAATGGGTTAAGCTCACCCTCTGAGCTATACTGTGGCAACAAATTGTGCTATGTTGGCTACCAAGTTTTGCGACATGTCTGCTATCGGTTAGTGCCCCGTGCCGACCTAGAATCTAGAAATGACTTGTCGAGTTCGCCGAAGGAGATCTTTTCTTTTGGATCGGTATGTACTCAGGCCATATTTTTCTTGATAATGTGCAGTTTGTCAGTCTGTTCCATCTGGAGCTAAATATTTTAAAGAAGTGCGTTGAGGTTTTGCCTTGACTGCCTGTATTGGGATCTGCACCTGTTCTGCAAGCGAGCGCTGAATTGCACACCCCTACCCACCTAGTTTGTCGGCCGTCTTATTTCCTGGCGTGTCATTGTGACTTGGAACCTATATATGTGGATTTCGAGCTGGTCTTCTAATGACGTTTATCCCGGCTTTCATTTTCTACCTTAGAATCTGAAGTAGTATGAATTCTGATAATACACCTGATTCCCCCGCCCATTTTTGAGCCGTCAGTCTAAATTTTCCAATTAAAATCTCAGCCCGCTGTGCCACTCCGTCATTCCGATTACCAATAAGAACAACACATACCACAATTGTGGGTGATGAACAAATTTTCTCTAAACCACTGATGATACAAATCTAAACACAATGGTGACTTCATTTGATGTCCGGATGAAGATGTCCTTTGTCTCTTCGAGAGAAATATTCTGTTGCGTTGATGGCATTTGGAGGAGAAAATTCAACCATGAACTGTATGAGCCGTACAGCGACATAAGCCTAGCCAGGTGTCTACGGATCTACACCAAAGGAGGCTAGGCCACGTAGAGGCTATGGACGCCTCAGCTCTTCGCAGAAGAGTCTTCGACTCCGAACCTGTAGGACAACGAACCAGGAGACCCTCGCGCCTATAATAGTGCACCCAGCTGAAGAAGGGAAGCTGGAGACTGCTAGCCAGAGATCGCGCTAGTTGGAGAGGTGCAGGTCCACCACGGATTGTTTCGCCAAATAAAGAAGAAGCAATGTCGGTGAATCCATCTTGCCTATTATGAATAAAATTTCGCCGGAACTTTTTCGCTTATTGAAATCAAATAATTTGTTTCATAACAGGTATGGATATAGAGGTGGAACCCGAAAAATATTCGTCGTGCTGGGAATTAAACCTGGTGATCGTAGATTCATATGCGTGGTCATCGACGCTCATACTCTGTAGACCACCATATTGACATCAGCTCTGCAGAACATAGCAGTAATGAGGATATTGTACATAATGGACAGTATCGATGGTATCGATGCGGTCTGCTATAGAGAAGTTTCACTCTATTGTAATTAATGCACAAAATTACTCACAATCTAGAAAATGCCAAATGGACTGTAAGTTAGGTTAAATTAGGTAGGGGGCTGGTATTTACTTCATTAGAAGACTTAGACCATATTCGTCCATTGATTGTGATACCCACAGTCAGGCTACTACCACTGATTGACCATCCCAGTGATAGTGCCGTTAATTTCATCCCAAAGGCAAATGGGGTCAATGGAATGTAATTAACTTTTTGCAATACCTAAATTAACTCCTGGTCAATGAAACATAAAAGCAATTAATGTTATTTCGAGAATTGGCACTTTCCGAACTGATTTTATTTGCTACTGACTGTAACTCCTCATTGTTTACGCTTAACTTAAATGGATATCCAAGGTATCTGTCGTCCATGCACAAGTATACATATTTACAAAAAAAAAAAATACAATCCACTTTTCGTTCCATTAACGAAGCCGTTAACTTCGCAAGCACTACCACAACGGCTGGAAGTGACGTACAATCTTATTGATATCCTTAATCTCGTTTTCCGGCTTAAAAATAATCCTATCCTCAAAACGATCCAGCGGCTCAATGACATAACCGAAAAACGTCTCCAACACCATCAATTCGTCGTACAATTCACTCCAATCGACGCCCAATGTATTGGCGCACATTTCCAAGAGCCAAAAGAATGTCGTCGGCAGCTTGCTCTTCAGTTCAGCCAGCTGCACTTCAGTGAGCCCACTAGCCTTGCCCATTAACACCCAACAATCCATGTTCGATATCCGTAGGGTTGTCTTCTCCACGTTGTCTTGGCTTTCGTCTGAGTTTTCTTGCGTGCAGTTCTCATCGTCGCTTAAATTATCGAAGATATTCACCCGTTCCAAGTTTCTACGCGGGGCCTGGAGGCATATGTCAGCTGGTTCCATGTCGTTTTCATCAAATACGTCTATGGACTTATTCAAACTAAAGTTATTTCCGAAACCAGTGTCATTTGCTGAGACATCTCCTTCCGCTCGCAACCTTTTGAGTTCCCGTTCACGCATTACTCTCATATGGCTGGCGCCATACTTCTCCATTTCGGGTTTGAATATGCTACTGGCTGGCCTACTCTCGTCGAGCTTCGCTTGCCACTCACTCTCGTCGATTTCGAATTCGATCTTGTGAGGCAAATTCCGTGTCATTTTCTGGAATACGTCGGTCCTGAAGGTCCCCACCACATCTCGATCGGAGGAGCACGCAAGGCGAACTACCTGCAGCTTTTGCGAACGTTCCTTAAATGACCTAACGAGTTGTCCAGGTCGTATGAACGGCTCAATCGTCCGCTGTGCGTGGTTCACGTGCATGAAATCTGGGATCGTGTCGCGTACCCTTGAGTCAAGTTGAATACGCTCGAAATAGCTGTAACAGGGTGTAAACGACGGGCCAAATTTGAATTCCTCTTCATTGTCAGTTGGTGGCAAACTGCCTTTGCTTTGGAGGAATTGCTTGAACACAATTTCCATGTTCTCCTGCTTTTTCCTTTGAGTTTTAGTAATTCCAGTCTCGGCTATTTTGCTGCTCTCGCTCAGAGATTGCAGGTACAGTTCGCGTGGCGGAATTTCTTTGAACTGCTGGCATAAGGGCAGACAGTTGTTGCAAAGGATCACTTTTCGCATTTCGATGTACTCCACCCAGTTATCCCAAACGAACAAGTCACTGTAGTTAGGCAGTCCCAGTGTGGCCAGCTTTTTGTTCACCTTCTTGGCTGACTTTGAAATCTGTTTCTCTTTATTGCCGTCCAGTCCGAATACCAGTTTTAGGGCAAATATGATGTAGGCCATTGCCCGGCTCTCATATGCAGGCAGTAACAACCTATTGTCCCACTCCATTTGCGGGGGATGCAGATTTAACAAACGCTCGATATACGTGTACAATTCAGTCGGCAAGCATAGCTCCCGTATGTAGCGCTGCACAAGCTTGGGGATATTCGGTAACTTGGGTTTTTTTATATGCAGGGCTTTGCACAGGAGGCTGCAGTGTTGCCTCATGATTCCAACTGAAAAAGTCATGAGCTTGTTGTGGAAACGAATCGCCGACAGGTTTTCTTTACAATGCTCGCTTAAGTTTTCGGGAAAGAATCGCTCGACGTTTGACGAGAAAATGTGTTTCTCGGCAGCGAACCGCATTAAATCCGTCAATTGAATCTTGTCTTCGATAAGGTTTAGGGCAATTCCAATTATGCCGTACAGTTGCTTTACGCTTAGCTCCATTGAAATCTCTTTAGTCTTAAGGTCCCTTACCCGAGGACGAATGTTGTGACATGTAAGACTTCGATCGCCGTCTTCTTCGTGTTTCTTTAGATGCTTTACCGGTATGTTCTTTTTGAAATGCTTTCGAGCAACGGTAGAGAACTTTAATCGTACGGCACGATTACTCGCACCTGATCCGGACGAAATAATGCTCGTGTCGCACAAGGATGATTGGGTCAAAAAAGATTGCGAACATAATGATTGCGACAGGGATGACGCTTCATATTGGGACTGATCCATTTGTTTCTGGAAATTTGAATTGTCAGAAATAAAACAAGAAGCAACACGGATCTATACAACATACCACTTGTTTTCGCCACTCTCTCCTGCTGCTGGCAATGGAAGAAGTCTTTTTTTCTTCGCTCTTGATTTTCCTCTTCTGTATGCAATGATTGTATAATATTGTAGCATCCCTATATGAATGAAGTGTTATGTTTATCAGGAAGAACCACATGTAAATCTCACCTACCTAGGTTCATAACGAACTCCCAACTTTGGTAGCTCGGGGTGGCGGTTATTAAAGAACGCCACTTCTGTAGTCCTTAGGTACGCTGCCCATATCTGCAGAACCATTAGTTTGAGTTCATCTTTAGCTCCTATGGCTAAGAGTTCTTCGACAAGGCCTCGCAATATATAATTATAACATTCCCACGATGTAAGCTGAGCTGTTATGGGATATATTTTAAAACAATATGTACATAGGTATAATCTATTCCATACATACGTTTGTTCGACTTGACGGTCTTTATTGTGTGTGTTTTCTTGAGTTTAGCGTCCTCAAACTCATCATTCCTTTCGATTTCCACTGCTCGCAATTGCTCAGTTTTTGTGCCACATTCATTGCAGTAGTAATACCCTTCCTTGAGGCGATAATCATTCTCTCCACATACATTGCAGATTACGTTTGGTTTGTTATCCATGCTATGCTATTAATATTATTTACACCGCACCGTCTTAAAGAATTTTTATTTCCTCTATCCGCGCCACAAGCAACGTGCGACAAAAAATAAACAAATTTCGTCTGTCAAGCAAAGCCTGTCAAAAAGTACAACTTCTCAAACACAGAGGGCTAGCTTCTACGTGTGTACAGTAAGAATCGTTTCTTTTGACTTTTAAGAAATTCTAATTGAACTTGGGGAACATCTGATTACGAGGTTTTTAGACATGTACAGTAGTGAAAATACACAAAGGTACTGCCGATGTTTGATTTTAATATAGTGTACATTCTCTCAGAGCATACTTTTTCGCTTTAAATCGCTTTTATTAAAGAAAATTCGTAAAGACCTCTGCCAATTGTTATATAGAGCACTTACGCATGGCTTGATTTTTCAATTCATGCAGTCACTCTCAAACATAGGTATACATAGCAATCAATGTCATCAACATATGAATTTTATATTATTCGTCGAGTGCAGAGATAAGGGATAATATAATCCCTTATCTCTTTATCGAGTGCGTCGAGTCGTAAGCAGAATATTCCAATTTTCAATAGTACGCACAATACTAGTGACTTCTGCAGAAGCTAGGCCCAGTTCCAACTCGGACAGCCGCGCCACCCATATTTTTATTATTATTATTATATTAACTATCGTAAGCTACTCTATACATGTGTACATATAATATATAAGCAAAGTATAAAGTTTGACACATCCCATTCGCAAGCTACAACGCAACCCGGTCATTAACCTACATTAAATTATCCCACCGAAACAGTCCAACTATTAAGTCATACTTCCAACTCCTTCTTAAGACAAACAAATTCACCCCACCTGCAATCGTACATACATTCGAAAGCTGTCTCGCCTCTATACCTTAATGATTAATTACTTCCCTCAATCCCCTGGGAAGTGTGTCACCTGTCGGACAGTTACATTCTCATGATGTAGGCGTTGTTTTATCTTATAAGAAAATACCTGCGCAGTGCATAACTTCACATAAATTTTAAAAATTCACACGATGCCATCAATAGATAAAAAATATCCCACCTGAGGGAAATATATCCCCATACCAGTGATGATCTGTCAGAACAACTGGTGGAGAAATGTTTGTGAGCTGTCTTTTCAGTTATGAATTTTAAAATACCACTTTTTATGATTTTTTTTTATTAAAAAATCCTGGGGGGGATTTGATTATGATGCGCTAACACCTTTAGAGGGATTAATCCTAAGCCAGTTTCATTTATCAGTTTCGGATTAAAATTGCCTGTGATCTAAAGGTACCACTGAGTGTGGTAAATTTAAATTTAGCTTTTATTTTAAGTACATTTTTGCAATTATTGCATATTTCATGTTTACGCAAAATATAATTTTAAAACATTTTACCTAGATACTCAAATGTTTTAACTTAGGCTACGCCTGCATTCACGCATATGATGTTTTCAATATATGAATCTTTTTCGGTAGGCTTTCGTTCTCCTTTGGATAACATTTTAAAATGATGATAACTGACCTATTTGGAGGAGTGGCACCTTTAAAAGAAGGACGAAAAGCCCGAATAGGATGTTATTTTTAGAGCCAAGTGTCCTTTCCACAAGAGGTTAAGACGACGACTGAACGAAACAACTTACTACGATTAATTTCATTTCACATAAAAAAATAAAAAATAATTTACTCTATATTGTTCAAAGTTAATATTTCGTTTGTTTTTTAAAACCAATAAAAAACAATTTTCAGCAATTTTTTTATCTTTCTCTTTCACTTGGGATCAAAATGTGAAGTAAGACAATTCAATGCAAACATAGCCTAATATCCCAGTTGGCTTGTCAGACAGTTGTCATCTAACTGTCACTGCCCCTTTGCTCCTCCTTGAATGGTGACTCACTTATTCAATTCTGTAAAAAAAGTATACAACATACTTTCTAGTTGTTTAAATTTTTCCTTCGAAAATAAGCCGCAATTAATTCTGTGACTATATGTGATTTGCAGTAGCCAGCAAGGTACCTTAGTGCAATAAATAGTCAAAGTTATTTTTTTTAAAACTCATCAGTGATATCATTTATCTTGTAGAGTACCTCTTCAGTGGTTGTGTGTACGTAG
This sequence comes from Eristalis intricaria, assembly GCA_964034865.1. Classification (NCBI taxonomy): domain Eukaryota; kingdom Metazoa; phylum Arthropoda; class Insecta; order Diptera; family Syrphidae; genus Eristalis; species Eristalis intricaria. The sequence continues at coordinate 107,536,246 of OZ035873.1, read as the reverse complement.
GCGAAAAGTTCTATCGACTTTTTGAAACTCTGCCTATGAGTTTGAGAGTATTATGTTTGTGTGAGATTTGGTGGAAGTGAAAAGGTTTTTTTGTTCGAGAATTAACCGTGCAAAAAACAAAGAAAATTCACACAATTTAACTGCGGTTGTAGCTTTCTGACTGGAAAAGGATAGATATTAATTGATAACAGAAAAGCAAAGAGAAAAAACAGAAAAACAAAAAGAAAAAAGGAATTCCATAACGATAATGTCATCTTCCGGTGATTTCGGCAATCCCTTGAGAAAATTCAAATTGGTTTTCCTTGGTGAACAGAGTGTGGGTAAAACCTCGCTCATCACTCGCTTTATGTATGACAGCTTCGACAACACTTACCAGGCAACTATTGGGATCGATTTTCTATCGAAAACTATGTACTTAGAAGATAGAACAGTACGCTTACAATTATGGGACACCGCGGGACAGGAACGCTTCCGATCACTCATTCCATCGTATATTCGCGACTCAACTGTAGCTGTGGTTGTATATGATATTACAAATGCAAATTCCTTTCATCAGACCTCGAAGTGGATTGATGATGTACGCACTGAACGTGGTAGCGATGTAATAATAATGTTGGTAGGGAATAAGACCGATTTATCCGATAAGCGGCAAGTCTCGACCGAAGAGGGTGAGCGAAAAGCAAAAGAACTTAATGTGATGTTCATCGAGACTAGCGCCAAAGCTGGCTATAATGTAAAGCAATTATTTAGAAGAGTCGCCGCAGCACTACCCGGAATGGATTCAATGGATAATAAACCACCGGAAGATATGCAGGAGGTTGTCCTTAAAGACTCCCCACATGAAACAAAAGACCCAGAAGGAGGCTGCGCTTGCTAAACGACTTCTCTAGTATTCTTATTCTTTTTACTTTTTATATGTTCGCTTGATAAACAAAATTTAAATTCAATTAAATTAAGCACTTTTAAAGAGCAAAAATAAATATTACAAACTGAAAGTATATCCCGTACGCTCTAAACCAGAAAAAAAAGTCACGTCTTATTTTTTATCCAATTTCCTAACAAAAAATACCACACAATTCATGTTAAGACACATTTTTCAAGACATGGGCACAGAAAAAGGTCATGGACATTTTCTTTATAGTTTAACAGTTTATGATGGTAGTGTCTTTGTAGTCAATTGCTCTGTCAATATATTGCGCAGATGTTCTGGACGTGGTACGTGATGAAACTCTTTAAAATGACGTTCTAATAAAATTTCGTATTCTATGTACTTTTCCATTTCTCATGCACACCTATGTTGCAAAAGAAAAAAAAACAACTAACTAATGCTAAAACTAGCTTCTTTCAGACCTTTGCTATTCTTTTTTTTTTTCTTTCCAACGGTTTCATTTATGTAGCGAGTAAACGAATCTTTACTCGGTCCCCGCAGAAGGCATTGCTTAAGAGAATGAAAGAAACCTCAAGTTAAGAAAAAAGAATGTGTTCATGTCAAGATGATCCAATCTCGTGATTCATATAAACAGGGCTGGGAGGAACGAAATGAAAAAAAATAAAAGAAGAAGGAATAATCAATTTAGTATAAGTCTGACGTCAAGGTGCTGATAGTTCAAGTTACAATTATTATGGATTTGGTAAAAGCATTTTCACATATTTATTAATTACTCATCCCTCTGCACATACACACATACACACAACCTTTGCTCTAGATTAGGTTTCTGTGCAAACATCTAACATCCATCTATCGAATAAGACAAAATAAAAGTGTCCTTTGGTTTCACAGAACCTCAATTAATTATAATGCAAATAAGTATATCACGAAACTAACATCGAGAGGCGCAGCTTTTAGAATTATGATTAAGAAAACGAAACGCATAACGATTACTGATATAAATGTGTTTTCATTCTCCGATAAAGGGGTAATTAGCTTATCTGAAATGCTTTTGCTTTTTATTACCCTTTGAGGAATGAGGCTAAATAAAATGTATGAAAAAGTTGTCATTGTCTCTTTATTCTAATCTTTTGTTTTTTCTTTCTCAAAAGCAAACGCTCTTCCTTTTAGTTTACCCCACCTGGATGAACTAAGCACACATAAATGTAATTAATAGTTTTTATGGCGAATGTCTTGAGACGGTACATTTACTACACGTTGCATATATCATTTTTATTCATCAGAAAATGTCTGGTTTTACTAATTAGATTTAAAGTATAACATGTTCGCATGTTTATGTAACCGATTCATGCAGGCAGATTGGGTAGACTACATCACCTAAATGAATATTCTTAGATATGTATTAACACGTTTTAGAACATGAGCTTGTTCCACTTTCTGGACAGATAAGTCAGTGATGGATCATGTAAACTTGGTATTGATATAATTTTCTTTTTCTTAGTCGAGTAAATCATTACATTTTGTGGAACGAACGTTTAGTTTATTTTTGTAGATTATGTGGCTTTGTAATTCCTTACGAACTTACTGTATAGAATATACATATGTATTAAGCAACAACACAAGATTTTACTCCTGAGCACAGGCCGCAGCCTGTTTAAATAGAGACCGCCTGTTTAACCAGCTTTAAAACTTGCAGTACTCATTCATTTCACATTTCATTACTCTATGTGTGTGTTCATGTCTCTCCAGATGGTCTACGGTAAGTATACGTGAAAACGCAAATACGGAACGGTTTCAAATTTAGCAATGTCTCATCATTTCCACATGCCACGTATTGTGAATTACTGTCTGTTATCTGAGATAAATAAGAATACGGTAAGCTTAAATTCATTGCTTCAAATAGATCAACCAAATGCAGCATTCCGATAAACACCCACATACCGAACGTGGTTTCAATAACAATCAAAAACGAAGCGAGTATTAAATTAAGGACGGATGGGAATAATGGAACACGCTCAACGACAGACAGATGCTTCACTTGTAAACTTCAACGTACCGTTAAAGATGTCCATCGCTGTATCGATGATCAGAAAATGACAGCAGACGACCCCGCTTCGTGGAACCTTAGGACCTCGACCCCAAGTAGTTCTACACTTGTGTCAGCTGTCAAATGGGTGGCCCGACAATCCGGGACGCACCTGGGCCAAGCTTCTCAGTTACCACTCCATGTTGTGCGTGCTATTGTTCTTTTACGAGTGGAAGGGACCTACAGTTTAATGCCGCCTCCGAACGGCGAAATTGAGAAGCCTTTTCTAGACAGGAATACTCTTTGAGCATTTTCAGTGACTCGAAAGAGGTGGAGCCGTGAATTATCAAAGGTTGTAAAATTCAGCGATCGAACCTGGGAACCTCTGCGTAGGAGTCGACGCACTTACCCACTACGCCACGGTGACCTTCCGACAGTCAGACAGACGGTCTACCTTAGGAATAATCGGTGGTATTGTTAATATCGTGAAGCGAACATGGTCTATTTATCATCCATGTCTATATAGACTACGCTCAAAGCGTATGGACATCCAGTGGACTCTCCCTAATTCGAAACTCTCTAACTTGCCATATTTTACATACATTACCCTCTAACTTCCTCTAACTCGAACAAAACATGATATCCTGTGAAAATTCGGAGAGTCCACTGTATTAGCCACACCTTGAGCACTTCTCAAATCTGACGTCGGACAATGGGTCATCACATTAAAACTAGACGTGACGTACTCACATACCAACTAGTCAACTTGCCCGTGATGATGGTTTATGGATGGGGGCTGAGAAATGCATTCCAAATAAAGCAGATAGCGGGACTATCACTTTTCTTTTATTCCATTTCCAATTAAAGAAAAAACCCACCGTGATTCAAGACATACATTTAAAACTCAGAAATCACTTCGATGCCCATCTTAAATGCGACTTATTCTTTTTGCAGCAGTTAATTTTTTCAAGTTTAGTATACCCCTGCTAACACATCCACATCTGAAGTCGTAAAAAAAATTAGCAAATGACCTACATAAATCCACGCCAAGCCAGTGAAATCACGTCATTAGCCGTGTAACAAAACTTGAACTTATTTTTCATTTTTCAACCCAAATGTTGCCGTTTTATGACCACCAGTGCACTTGCACTTGCTCTCTAAACTTTGACCAGACAATATTGATCACAAGTTTTTTTGTTTTCTTTTAATGAATAATTTTTGTTATTCATAATTCAATTTCTTACCAATGGACTTGCACTTTCGAGAAGTAATTGTTCTATACAGGTCATTGACTCCAACTTGGTCGTCATACAGTGGCATTGACCTCGAGAAGAAGAAGACATAGATTTTTCATGTACTCCAGGCGGGATATTGGGGGTGGCAGAGTGAGTAAATGTGAAACATGTAAAGTTGTCGATTTCGTGCATGGTGTTCATGGAGGATTAGGCAAAATCTGTGGTAATCTAGTCAACATACTTGTTGTGATCCAACATGTATGAACTCAAATGGTGTCAAACATCTGTGACCAGACATGCTGCGGCTGTGAACGCTTGTTTGCTTATTGGAACACTTGTCAAAAAATCCACATTTCTACAATCTAATCATTCCCTCTTGAATTACACAAGTCGTCACCTTAAATAATGATTTATTGGGTGCCACAGTCCGCTTGGACCATGACCTAGCTTCTACAGCAACCACTCGTGTTGTGCGTGCTATTGTTCTCTCACGAGTGGGTGTGATCTCGAGTCTTATGCTGACTCAGAGCGGCGAAGTTTGAGAAGCTTTTTCTAGAGAAATATACTTCCTGAGCATTGTCATTGCCTCGAGAGAGCTAGAGCCATGAACTATGAAACTTGCTTATGTCGCGAGTTGTTGTTATGAGAAAATATACCCATAACCCCGCGGGCAACAATCATGTGGTACAGACCATCAACTGCTTCAGTAGAAATGAGGCTATTAGCGCAAAATATCGCCGAACTCAAAAAAAAATTCGAAAATTGCGAAAATAACAATTTTTGAGGCATCTCTAGTAACCATCAGATGCGAGGCCTTCGGCTCTGGGATTGAAATTACAAGTTGTATTTACAATCTAGAATGTATTTACATATTTTTTTTAATGTTTCATGATTTGGAGCATTTAGGATGTGGAAAATGGATTCTGGAGTGGTGGTAGACAGTCTAGTACGATTAAAGGAGGGACATATCTATATCCCTAAGATATGATTAATATCCAAAGGTGATCTGCATAATTTAAATTTTTTTGGGGTACACCACTGCGCTAAAAGCTAAAGCGAAAATCAGTCTTCCTTCGTGGCAGAAACTCTACGACCATTTAGGCCTGTCAAGACATTAAAAACTCCTTTTGACGTGGCTCGGCTAGAAGTGGCCATGCAATTACAAAGAAATCAGCTCGAGATCTTTTCGGATCTGCAGCCAAATTGTCCGAAAATGATTAGATATGTAGTTGCCTGCTAATGGTAAACATGAACGGTTAACGCAACTGCATCATTTTGGTTTCCCAAAAAACATGCCAACAAGACGCCTAATGAACACTCCCAAGCACACCAATGAAATAACAAAGAGAAACCACCGAAGAGTGAAAGTGAAGAGAAATGATCTCGATACAAGTGACGTGCTGCCGCTGCGTGTCAAACTGTCAACAATGACATAAACAAAAAAAGTTTGTAGTGATAACAAAATGTTTTGTTATTGTTTGTTCTATTTTTAGTCTCATATGTGCACTATATTCCATGTTACAATGTTATGGCGATTCCAAACAACCGCACAGCACTTTGAAGGTGTTAGCTTAAGACTCGTTAATGTAACCAACCACACAATTAAATGCTGGCTAAGTCATTAGCCTAGAGCCTAACACAACGAAAACCGATTAATCTGCACTTTGAATTCAAGTTCAGAATGTGACGTAACGTTTACATTCGTAGTAACAAGCAGTGGAAATTGTTTTATAATCACGGTTTATTGTCAGCGGTCGAAGAGGTGTATTAATCCAATTTGATGCACGCAACAGGAAGTTGGAATAGCAAGTTCTATGCCCTGTCGTGGACTCAATTATATTCAGTATTTTATCGCTTCCAGAACACATCTGGTCATTTGCGGGCTAAGCTTCTATTCGGTTATCGTTTATTTACGATTATTCCTTATCACTCATAGTTGCAAAGCAACTCAACGGAAGCTTTTTGTAGCTGAAAGGCATAGCTCAAGTCAATAATTATTGCAGTGCGTTTATTACAAAAACCTCAAACAACAAACTAAGACGAAATTTTCAGTTACTGTGTTTTTTCTAACTATTTGAACTTATCGTTCATCGATCGTCGGGTATAATGCCTTCATTTATCAATTGTAAAATTAGGCCAAGCGATAATCCAGAAAATTTGAGTTGCTTACAAGAGATCCTACAATGGCTAGATGATAATCCGAATATAAACGCTTGTCGAGATACCAATCATTTGATGTTTTTCATACGAAGTTGCAAGTATGATTGTGAGAAGACAAAGAAGAAGATCAAAAGGTGAGCAAATAAGAACGGTTTATTAGATTCATTTATTAGGCACTCGGTAATATGTATGTGTTATTGTAATTGTTTGGACCATAGCTATGACATGGAATGTAGTTCACGCGTGTATGTATCTAAGATTGGCACACTAATGCTTGGTTTTTCAGTTAAATACCGTTTTTTGTTCTTATTGAGTACTAAAATCGTAAGCCAAAAATGTGTGTATATCAGCTTTTGCTTTCAATTCATCCTCTCTGACAATAACAATGCATTTTCATTTCAAACTTTCGTGACTGTGAGTAATAAAAATTCTACTAGGCATACATATATTCTTTGTGCACACGTACCTGTGATTGCTTTACAATTGACTAATTTATAGAACTTTCGAATGCGATTCATGTATGAATATTTCATCACAAATGCTCTTTGTCCTAAGTGCAATCAATGCTCTGCCAAGCTATGCACGGCAAAGCGTGTCTTGTTAAGTGTATCACAAAAACGACACTCTCATACATATGTGTACAGTGGAGTCTCATTTATACGAAGCTCACTTACACGTAATATCCAGATGTACGATAAGTTTCTCGTTCCCCGGCGATACTACATTTGACCATGCTACTATCCACTTAAAAAAACGGCTTTATTGGGACAATTCGAGCTGAATTTTGTTCTGTCCCACTTAGACGACTCTTCTAGTACTACGAAGTGAGGAAAGAAGGAAGAGAACGGCGAACTAAGTTCCCATTCTTTTTCATTTGTCAGTCAAGCGTCATTTAAATCCACTGTATTCACTATACGCACAATTTTCTGTCCCCCCATATTCGTTTAAGTGGGACTCCACTGTATAAGTACACAAGACTGCTTTGTAAAGCGATCATCCCTTTTGCTCCAGCTTGATTCTTTATTCGACCAACAAAAGGTAGGATTAGCAATCGATTTGTGTCACAGTTTTATCATCATTGCGCAATCACATTAAAGTACTATTAATCTTGTTAACATTTAAATAAAGCTGTTGGCTTTTTTGTTTTGTTTATCAATTACAATTAGTTGCTTAGTCAGATTACTCAGGTCTTCTAATCGTTATTTCACTAATCAACGGTAATTAATGGGTTTCTTAGCTTCTATTTTATGCGAGCTGAAAGAACTGAGTGGTTCACGAAACGAGATCCATTCCTTCCAGAAATACAAGAACTACTCAGTTTAGGTGTTTTCCTCCCGCTTATGGAAAAGGATGAACACAATCGACAAGTCGTAATCATACGAACAGCAGCACATAATCCAAGAATTCATACACAAAACAATGTATTCAAGGTAATTTCGTAACTTCTGCTGGCACATGTGTAAAGTGTAATAATTCCCGTTTTCTCTTTCAAGGTTAGCAAAATGATTTTGGATTTGCTGCTGAAATTCGAACCAGATATTTCGATAAATGGCATTGTGGCCATTTTCGATATGGATTGCGTGCAACTAGGTCACGCCCTCCAATTGAATCCGAAATTGATAAAAAGATCCGTTGATAGCTGGCAGGTTTACCCATGTAAACCTAAGCTTCTGGAATTTGTTAATACACCAACTCATGTCAATTTCATACTTAACACATTCAGGTAAGATTCCATTTCAATTTGTTTACCAAACTGAACCATGATTAGTTGTACATTCTTCCAACAGACTCTTTATGACCTCAAAAATGCGATCGCGTGTTGTGGTACGCAAGGAAACGTCCGAGGTTAATACAATACTCCCCAAAGATCTTGGCGGAACTGGAATGTCTTACAAAGAACTTGCTCTCAAATGGAAGAACATCACGGAACAGCATGCCGAATATTTTGCCCAACAAGAACAGTACAAGTATATCTTCCCTTAAGGAGAAAATCAAAATGTATTCAAGCATAAGTTCTAGCAGGAGAATGTAAATAATCGATCAAACATCAAATTTGATTTCATAAGTAAATGCTCAGTAAGACAGTAAACATGACCGAATAAAAAGACAAACATATTTTATTTTCCTTGTAACAATATTTTATTCATTCATTTTTTTTTCTCAGAAAAACAGTAATAGTACTAAAATAAAATACATACCTACGTATGCATGTACATATGCTATACCCAGATAGTCATACTATTCGTATTTGAAAATATTCCTATCGGGGCGGGCTTTTTGCGTGTGGAACTGCAAGATATCATAGATTGGAGAGTAATTAATCTCGTTTTCGTTCCTCTTCAAAGATATTCCTTTACGAGGAAGTCATTCACAAACGTTCATTCTCAAGTTCCATTAATGTTCGCCCAGATGTCAAACACTCGCATCAATGAATGTGTCGTATGAAACAAATCCAAAATTCGATCAACTACAATCCGACCTACAATTGCATTTAAAACTTAAATCAAAACATGTATCAAATCTGGTGTAGTGTCGTAAGCGGAGAAGCGCATGTCTCTTTTAATAGAAGGATCAACCATTGTTTTCATCTCAAAAACTTTAGATTCCCTTGTTCCGTGCACATTCGGGGTGAGTCCTCTTGTGAAATATCTCATAAGCAAGAGTTGGTTGGCAAGAAGTGCACTGTGCTCGGCAGCTGATAAATGTTATCGCTGTTAGCGCGTGTCGCTCGAATGATTATCGCTTTCTGACCGATATCTGAAACATGCTTTTGTACACATGGTGAGAGAAAGATTCTAAATCTATTTTGTTTAAGGAATTTGATAGAAATTGCAAATATAATAACAAGATACATTGGTATATTATCTTAATTACATTCGAACATTTAAGGTGGCACGCCCAACAATCCTGAACGTTGTGTTTTTTTTTTCATCTTAGAATCTGTTTGTTTACGACAGGCAATACACTCGCGCAAATTGCTTGTACATAGACTTATGCATGAAGGCGGGAGGGGAAGAGGATACGAATGGGATAAGGTATGAAGTAATTAACCCATCGAGAAGGTTTCTGTCTTAATTTAATTTCTATACTTATTGTTTGTTATTCTTTGAGAAGTTGTGTGAGGCCCAGTTTAATGATGTTTTCCATGAGTTTGCCAGCGCTTCGCTGAATTTCGACCGAAAGTGTTCTCTTGCTTTTTCTTTACTCAATTCTAGGACCTGTGTGAATTGGAAAAGTTCAATTAAAAGCGCTGAAATGAAACTAATACTGATTTTCTTTTCCACTTACCAATGTGTCTTTTAAGTAATTCAGGTCCTTCTCTGAAGAAAGCTCGGGCAGCCCGGTTGATATCATCATGGAGAAGAGTGAAAGGATTAAGCAACCGTGCTCTCTTAGGATAAGAAATGCCTGAAAAGGAATGGGATTCAATAATATTAATTTTATGTTTATTTGTATGTCAAGTATTTCAAGTAGAAGTGATAAACATATCTACGTGTTTTCCGGCACTGCTGTCCGTGGTGAATTTGTCACTTCTCTTGTGTGAGTGATATTCTTCTTATGCACTAGATGAATAGAGATGCCTACATTTCTGACGAAGCTCAAGACTTCTTTCTCGACAGTGATTCGTGAAAGATTCGAATCATAAACTTTCAGCGCAACAGTCGACCCTCTTAAACTCTTTACCACACATGCAGTTCAATATAGTAAAATGCTCATAAAATGTGGTAGGTTTTCTTTTTGAAGGAGAACAGAGGAACTAGTGTTCTTAAGGTGCCTGTAAGCATCAAAAAGCGGTGGTGACGATGATAACTAAAAGACCTGTTCGCAATAGAATCTATTGAGTGTCAATCAAATCATGTTCTGTTGATAATATTAACGAATGTAAACTTTGTTGGTTAAATGCTTTTTTAGTTTTTAACCAGTCGAGAGCCAACAATTGAAATCATATAAATTCAAAAACCGCGATGTAAGGGGATATTTAACAAATTTCATATATTACATAATATGCCCTCTGTCTATGATTACATTTATTCTATTCTTGCTACCAACTTAAGTTGTAGGATCTATTGTGGGATCGACGTTTGTGTAATAATCTTGACCTAGGAATAATTTAGATAACCCTGATTTGACATGTCTCTTCAAAGCATATTTCAGATATCGGTCAGCGATAACCATTCAAGCAACACGCGCTAGCAGCGATATAGGAATAATTTAGATAATCCTGATTTCAAAACACATATGTACAGTGGCGAGCAAAACTTTTTTGGTTTTTCATCAATAAAATTGTTTCCTTGCGACGGGAGGGTCAGTTTCCGTCGGGCTAGAACCTGTTAATTTTGACTCGTTGCTTCCAAGTCCAGTTCTTAAGGTCATTGCAGAAATTTAGTCGGGCATATATTTCTTTCCTATATTTATATACCTTTTACGGTAAGGATTAATTGGCTGAATACGGTAAGGACTAAAGGTCCAATATTTTTTTATTTCTATCGATTTATAAAATATTTTTTTTTATCAAATACTAAAGATTAACCTCATTTTACAAATTAAACAGTTCTCATTTCTAACTGTCAATAAATAGGGACATAAACATTTTGATAACCGTTATTCATTCGTGTACTTGCTGTGGGTGTAATAGCTTTTTTTTCTATTTCGAATAAAATAATGGATACATTTTTGGTTCACGAAGCAGAAAGTAAATACAAAATTCGTCATAATTTAAATATGCGATTACAGACAGCTTGGGAGATCTGTAATCAGGAAGGCCGAGCTTAGTGTGAAAGCCAAGTTAGCAGTTTTGAACTCAGTATTTGTTCCAACTCTCACCTATGGTCATGCAATTTGGGTTACGACCGAAAGAATAAGATCGCGAATTAAAGCTGCTGAGATGCGATTTTTTCGTGCTGTTCTGGGAATTACTCGCCGGGATAGGGTGAGAAACACGATAGTGCACGAGGAACACAACGTTGAGCAGCTGATTATCCGAACGGAAAAAGTTATGCTTCGTTGGTTTGGTCACGTAGCACGTATGTAGTTCTCATTTCTAACTGTCAATAAATAGGGACATAAACATTTTGATAACCGTTATTCATTCGTGTACTTGCTGTGGGTGTAATAGCTTTTTTTTCTATTTCGAATAAAATAATGGATACATTTTTGGTTCACGAAGCAGAAAGTAAATACAAAATTCGTCATAATTTAAATATGCGATTACAGACAGCTTGGGAGATCTGTAATCAGGAAGGCCGAGCTTAGTGTGAAAGCCAAGTTAGCAGTTTTGAACTCAGTATTTGTTCCAACTCTCACCTATGGTCATGCAATTTGGGTTACGACCGAAAGAATAAGATCGCGAATTAAAGCTGCTGAGATGCGATTTTTTCGTGCTGTTCTGGGAATTACTCGCCGGGATAGGGTGAGAAACACGATAGTGCACGAGGAACACAACGTTGAGCAGCTGATTATCCGAACGGAAAAAGTTATGCTTCGTTGGTTTGGTCACGTAGCACGTATGTCTCCACCATTGAATGCGATTCCATCAGGTAGGCGACCACTTGGCACACCCAGGATTAGATGGTTGGACCAAGTCATAGTCTTAGGCATAACCCCTGATGAGTTAGAGTCGATGGCGGAGGATCGGGCTGCCTGGATATCTCTCGTGCGTGGTTTGCCCCCGCAACCCCTTTAGTGGATCATGCGGGTCAGAAGATGATGATGATGATAATGCTAAAGATGCAAGTAAAAATGTTCCGACCAAGAAAGGAGAGCAAGAGATGTAAGAAAAGAAAAGCTATCTTGCTCGTTTTGAATTTTTTCAAGAAATCTTCAGAAAGCAAATTGGCCAAAGCTATACTTTGATCTGATCATTTAAAATGATTTCATCAGAATCTTATGAATATTAAAATATTACAATTGGTCACGATTTTGCATTTCCAAATACAAGTACGATCCAATGCGCGTTCATTCAGTTCCTTTTCAAAAGGGTAGCGAAATGCAAGTAATAGTTTCAAATAAAAGGAACAAGATACGGTCATGGACTTAATGATTATAAGGATTAAAGGGTTTTGTTTTTGTCGATTCAAAATACGTTACTCTAAGCACATACGGATGTTGCAAACAGTTTTAATTGTTTCGGAATATCGCGCGAAGTCTGAGAGGAGTTTCAGTGTAAGTGGTCAAGTAGTAATTTTACAATTTCGAAGTAGTAATGGATTTTGTCTACCTCAGGGCAAACGTCAACTCGACGAATGACATCACAGTGGAGATTTGACATAGAATCACCTTTTACATCGGTTTGTCGAAACAACTCGGCTCAAAACTCTTGACTCGAAATACCAAGGTCATGCTCTACAAAATTCTTATTTTGCCAGAATGGAGCCGAAAACTGGACGATAAAAAAAAATTTAAGAATTGGTTCTTGGTGCCTTCGAAAGAAAAATTCTACGTCGGATATATGGTCCCGTCTGCGAGGATGACGAATGGAGGAGAAGACACAACCACGAACTCGGCTCGGCCGCACCGAGCGCATGGACAACAATGCTCCAGCTAAAGGGGTCTTCAAATCCGAGCCTTCTTCTTTTATGAATAATGTCAATGTACTTCTATTGAAAAAAACAGAAGAAACCATAGTTCTGAACTAAGACTATCAGTCTTCATCATCTTCAACTTCTGTGTCAAGTCGACGCTATAATGTGGATGCTGATACTATTCTTTAGATTAAAGCAATCTATTGATTAGACATTAAGAAAGGTCGATGGATCCGGAAGCGAACGCTTCTCAATGGAGCTAAACGACTGAATACATTGCCAACTCAGGAATAACCAACCATGGAATATAGGAAGGAATGAAGGAAATGCTGGATCGTGGAACATATGTTAGGCCCCAAGTTTTTTATTGATACGAATACAGTTTAGTTACTGCGTTCATGTTTCCTGTTAAAAAATTACAACGAATCAACAATTTGAGTGCATGGAGGACCATTTAACACACGAACATTTTTCAGAAAACGAAAGTTTGCATTTCCCCTTTTTCTTTGGCAGTCATTGAAATGAAATCCGCCTGGAGAATTTTTCGTTGTAAGCTTTTGCCATAATTTGATTAAAATTAAAAAAAAAAAAAAAACGTGATCGTCATATTGAACTTATACTTCACAATTTCATCCAACAAATAGCAGAACGTGACCTTTGAAAGTGATGCCACATGAAAACAATTTTCTTGGGGTGAGAATTAGGATGGTTTTTATTTTGTCACTTTACTTGTATTCAAGAATATACGGAGATCATCACCATTGTTGATGTGTGGTGTGAAAAAATGTGACGACAATTAACTTGAATGACTACAGTGAAACTTCTCTTTACAGACATCTCTTGTTAGGGACGCCTCTCTTCGCGGCAAATTCGCTACGGTCCCCTAAAATACATAACGGACTCTTCTGCTGTCCGCTTTAGAGAACTGTGGCTTTTTGAATGATATTTAACTGAAATTGGTGCAGTAGACTATATAACGTAAACATGCAACATAAATAAGATGCATGGACATGCTCTACGAATGTTGGTTATTTTCTGAAATCACTTCTTCTCCCGTGTACGTGCATGTTTACAGGAACTGGATCAGAGTTCCAGATTATAAGAACGCGCGTATTTGTATATTTTGTAGAATTAAGAAAAACAAAATAAATCAGAAGGATTCAAAAGACACACTACTCACGTCTTCACACAGTTTCTGGAAGTACCGAAACTCGACGGCCTCCCTATCAGTTCGTCCCTTATTTATTACGTACACAAAATCGTGCGTTAAGACAAAAGGGACTCGCTCGCGTCGCACGCCGAATTTCTCTTTGAAATGCCCAAGTATGTGACCGAAATCGATGTGAAAAAGCTGAAATTTCAAAACAAAAGCAGTTTATTAATGCTCCAGTCACACGCGAAACTGTAATAGTGTACCTGTCCATTTTTCTTGACCATAATGTTATCGGAATGACGGTCAGCAACACCAAGAACATATGTAGCAACACAGTAACCCGCACAGCTTAGTGTAAATTCCTTAACTGCTTTATTCATTTCCTCATCGGAGTTATTATGTTCCTTCAGCCAACTGAACAGAGATCCTTTCTTAAATGGCGAAGTAGCTGAGAACATGCCTTTCACTTTTTGTATGTTTGCAATTGTCTCTGCATTGAGCACAACCTCGATCATCCCCAGCCGTCGTTCCATGCTTATACAATTGTAAATATTCATTCGGAAGTCAAGGCTGCCAGAACGGAAAATGTTTAAAATCATAATTCATTGCTGTAAGTGTTGTGTTACCCCTCATTTTTCCACAGTTGATCCATGACACGTAGCATCTGCAGTGTAAGCATGTCTTGGCGGAGATCATCACCATTCTTGAATATAATATAAATGTCATCACAATTCATGTCTGCATTCTCGAAGACGACCCAGAGTGGCCTCATCTTTGAGTCCATAACTTTACACTTCTCCGGCCTGGGAAAATATCCAATAGAATAGAGAAGAATATTCCCAGAGCTATTTCGTACTCACTTTACTCCTTTGCAGCGAAAGCTAGGATTTAACGGGCTTTGTATCCCTTCGAACACAGCGCTTATGCCTTTGTTGGATAGAAATGTCTGCAGTGAATGCCTGGATTTTTCTTTACTGCCCTTCTTTGCTGACTCTGAACCCTGTTTCAGTTTTTCCAGGCATTGAACTTGCTTATGGAGCGATGGAACATGATTCTTACAACCCTTTAAGTATGCCTCCAGCAGAAGACCGAACCGTACTTGCATAGACGGCGTCTGCATTTCAGAGCGCAAATGCCAAAAGAAGTAGTGTCCTATACGTTGATTGCGTAGTGCGCGGTCCAAAACAAAGCGCACTAAATCCGAGTCCAGATATAACTCGTGTTTGATTGCCTGAACCAGTTGCAGCAGATACAGCAGCAGTTCTTCATCTCTGGTTGAAGCAAAAACAATTGAATGAATATTATTGAGAACAGATGTGACGGAGCTACTCACTTGAGTTTTTTTAGACACCGAATTGCAAAACTTCGTACTGCTGGATCCGGGTAGGCGTAGTCTAATAGTTCTAATGAACGTTCCACTGAGACCGTTGGCCAGTCTTTCAAGAGACTCCAGATAATGGCCACTTCGTTGCATTTGTTCCAGTTAACGCAGTGCAGCAGGATGGACAGCTCTTCGGGGCACTCGTTCCGGCATTCGAGTCTGTTTGGAAAAGTTTATTTAATACTGTTTAATTTGATGGTCCACCAATTGACATGATAAATGAATCTTATGCATATAAGTAAGCTGTACAAGATTTCTACCAAAATATATATATTCTCAGATAGCCAAGCGGTTCTTAAGGCCATAAGGAGTTACACATTTAACTCTCCGGCTGCTTGGGAATGTAACAGAACACTATATGCACTGACAGATACGAAACAAATAAAGCTGATTCGGATGCCACAACATACAGACCATGAAGGTAATGAAATGGCTGATTTACATGCCAAGGCAGGTGCTCATTGGCGTCCTCCTCTTTATGGATTCAACGAAACGGACACAAACCATCCCCTACACAAATGCATCATTAAACAAATGAAACAGTTTTGGAACAACCAGGAGGGCATCAAATGAAGGACATTCATGGTACAAATATGCAACTCCAAGCGAGCCAAAGAAGCTCTAGAACTTAAGAAAGCTGACCTAGGGGAGTGCTATATGGAGCACTAACAGGACACGGAGCATGTAATTATCACCTTCATAAAATGTGTCTTATCAGTATATAAATCTGTAGGCACCGTGGCCTGGCTAAAGAACCTATGGAACGCTCGACTCGACCTTGCCAGAGAGATAAACAGAACATCCGTAACAGGGAGAGACTTCTAAGACATTCCATCTAGAGAAGTTGTCAAATTTCTGACGGCATCTCTTAAATCCTAGACCAAATGAAGGGGCGTACAATAGATTCACTTCAAGTTGTTTGAAATTTGACAGAGGTATGTTCGATTTGATACTTAGAGCGGAAAAAATTATAAAGACAGTTAAAATACGTGATATAAATCGACAGCTCCAATTGTGTATTAGCAGGGTGTGTCATACGATGAAGGTCTACGTTCAATTTCAGGCACACTTTCTTGTTCTTGACTTTGTCGAGTCGATTATTATGCTCAAGAGTAGTATGTTAGGTTAGGTTGAAGTGTCTGAGCTCTGTAGTTGCTTAGTTGTTTGGTAGTTATGTGAATGATGAGTGATCTTAATGCTTGTAACAAAATGTCCATTCAATCATGGAGTCCACAGGCATCAAAAGTTTTGTTACAGATATCAATTGAGTTCATGTTTTATGGGACAATCCTTCCACTTTAGTAGAGTTCGAAACCTATCTAAAACATATTCCTGGTAATGATCATAATCCAATTGGTCAGATCATAATACTTCAAATTCACATATCAGAGTCGCACACAAACACACATCACTACCAAACTTCGCAAGATTTGGAATTAAACATAACAGTCGCCAGGACGACAGCGTGTCTCTAGATATCCCGGAGCCATTGACCTCCAGTAATGCCACAATATAGCCCATGGCGAAGTTTCACAACAGAATGATTATTCCCAATTGGATGCCGTGACTAGTGGTTTTTTCTTCAGGAAAAACCTGATGGAGGACAATCAGATAGAGTCTAAATATTGATGTGAAAAGGAGGCAAACTTAACAGCGTTTATGATCTAATGAAATTGAATAACCTAAACAAGCAAATATCTGCCTTGACACCACTGACAGAATGGTGGGTAAGTAAGCAGAAGAGGAGATTCGGTGAGAATCCAAATAACGATGTGGCGCTTGCACAGCTCTGGCACCTTGTACGGTGCTTTTTTGAGATGCCCCTACTAAGTCATTAGTTCGTTAATATCTTTAGCAGCCTTCCAGGTGCAAATGAAATGGGTTAAGGTCTCCCTATATTAGTGCAAGTGCGACAATGTGTGTAGTATGAGATACCAAGCTTTGCGGTATGATCATATCGGCCAGTGTCGCGTACAGACCGCCATCAATTTAGCGAGGACATGTCGAGTTCGCCGAGGGACATATACCCATACACGTTTCGATATGGCAGTTTGTCAGCCTGGCCTATCTGAAGTTAGCTATTTCTTGACTGCCTGTACTGGGATGTGCACAAGCTCTGCAAGCGAGCACTGAATCTGAGCCGATCATCATCGACCTTCTCATTAATTTTTTCGCATGCAACGATGTCATTTTATGAACATATCAGATTTCAAACGTTGCGCCGACTGTATCACTTGTTTTTGTTTAAGATTATCACACATTCCTTGATTTTTTTTTCGAAAAGAACACCAAGAAAACACATTTACTTCAGTTTCGGAATCATTCACATCTAAAATCTTGCACCCCCGCAAAGAAATTGTGTAAACAAAATGATACGAGAAGAATGTGGCATGTGCATGCTTCATCTTTGTTCCCTCCAGATAAGAGATATCTTCATGTGAAGAGTTGAATCATTAAAAAAAAATTATCATTTGTTATTCCTTCGTGTTATCATGGGGAAAGTACAGCTATGAGTAAATAAACAACGCGATTCGACATATGGGCAGTGGAAAGTCACTGGTTTTTTCATCTCTTCAGCGATTAGGGGAATACTGGGGGATACCAGACGTACCGGTTTCATGTTAAGTATTTGAGCAAACGTATTACAAACAATCTCTGATGTCATGAATACGAGTTGAGTACTCAAACTCTTGATGAGGATGACTGTTTGCAATTCGAACATAGTATACTGAATGGGTAGCTAGATAATGCAGGACGTCCAGCTTGGAATCTAACATTCTAACTCGCACTTATTTAGAAGAATACGTACCTATTTGACCAAATGTCGTTTCTGTCGAGCTCGTGCATCTCATCGAGTTTGTCACTCCGCGAGTAAATAGCCAGAACCTTGTTGATGATGTTTTTACCCTGAACCTTGATACGATTTAAGTTTTCTGTCTCAGCCAGTTTCTCGGCGTAGAGCAGAACACTTTCCTCCTCGGGATACATTATGCCATTTTCGCATTCGTAACTGTAAAAAAAATATGATCTCATAATATAATCAAACCGAAATGAGTGTTGCATTACTTGTGGAATGTTAATTTAACAACAGCACAATCTTCATCTCTGGGATTTGGTTCGACCGTGCCCAAAGGATGGAATATCTCATCGGACTGTATGTCTTCGGCGTTCGTCCATGTATGCAGTGTAAGCTGGCCTGTCTTCAGTTGATGCTTGTAATCGTAGAGCGTTGTGTTTACCCAAGCCAGGCGACTTGTGTGATATTCGCGACTAACTTTTGTGCTCTCTTTGTTATTGTCTTTATTCTCTTTGTTGTCTTTACTATCTTTACTGGTGCTAATCTTTTTTGAACGTGATCCTCCCAATTTGATTGTTTTTGCATACACAGAAATGCATAAGCGGGCACTTCTTGGCACATTTCGCAGCGAAATGTCAAATGTGATTACCTCGTTGAAGTCAATCTTACCGTCATTATCTACAGGCAACTCACTGGATTTACGCAAGGCGCATAGTTTTCTCTCACCGTGGAAGAGCCCAAGATGGACACCTATTTCCGGTGTTGGATTTAAATCACAGTTTATGTTGAAGATGCCATGCAATTCTAGACGGAATGGCTCTTGGATGTCCCATGAGGAGGTGTACTTTTGACGTTTTCGCATTGTGCTTGTCATTGTCTTGTAGTTGAGGTTCTCCGCTGTTTTTGTTTTGTATTCCGTATTGAGTTGTTTCTGATTAATATACGCCGGTAGTGTGTGTATTGGCCGAAGCACTATCAATGGAACTCCGTCTCGAGAAAGGCTTTCCTATAAAAAGTAGGACATTACATTATAGTTGATACAAAACGTTCGGGAAGACAACTCATACCTGAATATAAATGAACTGAATTAGGGGAAACTCTCCGAACAAGTACTCATCGCGACCACCAACTCTAAGTATATAGGAAGAGGCTTGTTGATCAGCCAGCTTTATTAATGATCTGGACATCTTGGCCAATGCCATATCGATGAGCTTCGTAGGTGTGTCGTTGTGGTTGGCTCGTAAACTAAATATACTCTCGTCATTTTCTAACTTAACTGTAACAACAAACGTATCACATCGCAGCCGTTCCTTTATTGATGGCATACGGGGGGTTTTTGCCAATCGCAATGGATGCTCATACAAAAGTTTCTCACTCCATGATACATTGGCTCGTTCGTTTTCAATGTTCTCGCTTAGCAGCGACATTTTGTAGCGAAAATCACTAACTTCCGGACTCTTCATGGTGCGAAAGTCATCAACAGACTTTCCAATCATATAACTGATTACATTGCATAGTTCTTGATCGCTTGAGATTACTGTAGATTCGTCCAGTCGTACTAGACACCATTCTGGTTGGACATCACACAGTCTGTCAGAATCTTTGAATTCTTCTAAAGTGCGAAATTTCGATATCCCCTTTAGTGCATACATCGAGTGATCTTTTAGCATATTGTAGAGTGGATATGCTTTCGCAGCGGAGAATATCTCCTAAAAAAAAAAAATACATTATTGTCAATACGTATGTGCCTTCGGTGGGCACGGGCAGCCCCAATTCGTGTGCTTACCATTTTAATCTCCCGCATTGTGGCAATTGCGCACACCTCCTGAATTAGGGTAACTCCATAAGGAAGTAAGCATGTTATTTCAACCAGATCAGGCGGATCGTTTTGCCAGCATTCCATGGAGAAACTCGCACTAGGTGAAGGTACCATTTCGAATGTTTTTTCCTCTCCGTTTCACTGTTACTTTCGGCGGGGGCGGGTATTTAGTTCTTTGAAATTCTATTACTAGTCTTAATATCTCGATGTTATTTTTGTGGTTTAGATAACGCTGATTGAACAATTAGAAGACTGAAACTTTTGCGGTTTTCATAGACCACAGACTAAATATAAATTTTTTTTTTCTTCACTTTCACAATCACTGAGGCGGAGACGGTTTCGTAAATGCGCTGGTTTTTCCTCCTTAAGTGAATGTAAATGCAATTTGTCCAGCATGAGTCATGAGGGTGTTGCAGAAGCTAAACATAATGTTTATGACTTATCAAAGATGTTTTTATTCGTATTCCAGTCAAAAGAATATCAATTGAAAATAAACTTTCTGTTTAGCACTGCCACCTATTTCTTCTATTCGTTCTCTTCTTTTCTTTGTTTTCTATTTGTCATTCTTACTATTTGGTGGGTATGATTAAGCGGTTCGGCTTACGACTAGTAGGTTTGTTCGCTTAGATGTTCATAGCACGGTGCAGTGACATTAGTCGATTGTTTAGAATGAAGACATTAAATCATCGAAAAGTTGAGATATAATTTTTGCTAGGGATATGTGTTGACAGAATTTATAATAAATGAGTTGATATAGTGTCACTTTATTGGGACACTTAGGGCTAAATTTGTTTGTCCCAATCAGGCGGCGCTTTCAATAATACGAAGTGAGGGAAGACACTTCGTGAAAGACGAAGTAAGCTTCCGCTCTTTTTCATCTGTCCCAGTTAAGTGACGATATCCTAATAAAGCAGAATCCACTGTATACTTTATTTTGTTTCCGTAAGAATGAAAATACATTTGGTACAACTGACGTACATTGTTACTAAATTTCGAATTCAAAGACTCGCAAAACGCCATTTAAATTGTTATATCAACCCAACTGTAGCTATAGCTTATAATAAATAAGTAACATTTTGTGGTAAGTGGTATTTGAACCATTTGTTAAGTAACGGCTTATGCGATAAGCCAAACAGAACTTTCTCAATTCCAAAGATCCATTCACAATCGATTAAAAATATAGCACCTGAAAGTATGCAAACGGATAAAAAACAAAGTCTCAGACAAATTTGCGGAAGGGTGAATACCGTTACAATAGTTGTCATGTCACAACGTGAAAATGCATTTCATTTGAGGATTCATCTTTGATCGTGATACACTTGGTGGGAGCGCAGTAGTCCTTTTTTCGCATTGGATTTATTTCAGCACTTAGCGAAATCTACAATTGACTTAAAATTATTCTAATCTATTCGGATATCTACTATTACAATTTTCCTTTTATATTTTGTCCTTCAACATAAATCACTTTGACGTCATGTATAGAAATAACGTGAAGAACGCTAATGTAAGTTACTACTTTTATACTAAGTTTAACCTCGTCGACTTTGTTTTGAATTTCATTTCACTTCTATCGAGTTAAACTAAACACACTGGAATTTCCCAGTTTTAAAACACATTTTCATACTGTCAATTAAAATGTGACCTCTTGTTTTGCAGAGAAATATTTCCAATGTGGGCTTTTATCCAGACCGCGCTATGTACTTGGATGGAACAAGTACAACACACGATGAGATTTCTAGATCACTGAAATTATTTGCTATGTTGACTGCATACACACAAGGTAGGTACATATTATGTAAGAGTGTATGTGGGGGAGGATGAAAAAGGACATTTCGGCTTATCACTGCAAAGATCTACACTGTCCTTTGTTATTTATTTGTTTATAAGACCGTAGCATATAATTAACCCTAGAAAACAAAGAAGTTGATTGTGAGATGACGCGTTTAGTTCGAAAATCAATGTGGACCTCATACCACTCACTCCACATTCCACAATTCTGTGTACCATCTGTAGGAAATTGAAAAAATTTAAACCTTTTTTTTTAGAATTGTTATACGGATAAGGATAAGGATTGTAATAAAGTCAGAAAAATTCGGAAGTTTCCAATATGTGGTTTTTGAAAAAGTAGTAGTAGTTTTCTACTCACAGATGAGATGAGGGTTGTTTTTTTTTCATTTTGAACCGATTTTTAGTGCTTAGAGTAAATGAATGCAGCCTCTTAGACTGCTCCTTAGAGATCCAAAATTAAATCTGCAGTGGAGATATGGGACACTGCCTATTAAGAGTATTCTCAAGTGATTTCCGCAGCCGCTATCTAGATGAGGAATTTAAGGAAAGTTCTCTGCCCTGCACCTGCATCGCTCAGGAAAATCGTAATGGGCACCTACTTTGAAAATCGAAGTTGAAGTCGAAGTTATCTTTGTGAAACTTACTTATCGGAGATACGACCTGTGGATAATCCGAGCCTGAGATATCGCTGCCTTTCATCGTTGACGGTCCTCGACAAGCTGCTTGCAGTCATACAGATCAAGATGTCTTGCATCCGCGATTAGTTGGTATTTACACCGGCGGGTCTTATAGAGCATAATTTTTTCCTTCGAGTTAGGAGTTTTGAACCTCATAGGACCTTAGTGCGGCGAGGCCCCCCCAACCCACTAACCTAACCTAACCTAGCGGTTATGAACCCAGTCATTTCGACAAACCGATGTTACTTCGTCATTCGTGTAGTTCACGTTTGCCCCAAGGTAGACAAAACTCCTTCACTACCTCAAAATTGTAGCTGTCCTAGGCGGTGTGCGGCGGATCGTTTCTTGCTCAACAGCATATGTTCTGTCTTCTCATTGACCTTAAGAGACAAGCTCGTTTTGCCTGTTCCTCAATTTCCACTACGGCTCGTTAGGAAGAAGTTTAGTGAAACACCGGTGAAATCAATTCTTGAATTCCCTGAAAAAACTGGCTGGCTGTCATTATAACCACGCCGACCAAATTCCTTGTTTTTGTAAACCCACGTGGCAGCACAATGGGTCTTAGTGCATATTTTTTTTTTAAATCACCTACTATTTTAAAATCACCTACCTACCTACCTAAACTACTTGATAATAATGTTTGCTGTATGTTGCTGTGTTTTTCTTTCTTTAAAATGCTGGACTGGAGTTGTGCGAGTTGGTTAATTGTACGTAGATTATCATAAGGTCGGCGACCATGGATATGAATGTGCACAGGTGCCATGGATTATAGCATCCGTCAAGACAAGATTCGGTTCAATGCGTTATAACGATTTCATGTGAGAACCTGTCGGACACGATTATAAATTGGCCACGAGCTTTAAAGCGGCTTCTGTTGCTTTTAGCAAAGCTAATGATTCAGCTATAAAGGTGAACCATGTTTTGGAAGAATTTCTATAGCTACCTAGTAGTGGATCCTTCAGGATAAAATCATAACCAAATCTAGACATTCAACAATTTCGTTCACTTATCTGAATACATGTTTACCCTTATTTTTCACTAATAAAAAGACATGCATGTTTAGTAACTACAGACATTCCGTTAACCGGTAACAATTGGAAACAAAATTGACGTTTAAATAACAAAACTAACCTCACTTAACTTGACTCGAAATTTACATGTGATCTCATTCAAACCTTTTTCGTTACGGAGGTTGGCAGTCGTTATGTTAAGTATTTCTTAACCTATTCTTACTAATAACAT
Organism: Eristalis intricaria; assembly: GCA_964034865.1. NCBI lineage: Eukaryota > Metazoa > Arthropoda > Insecta > Diptera > Syrphidae > Eristalis > Eristalis intricaria. The sequence goes on along the minus strand of OZ035873.1, from coordinate 107,512,558 downwards.
AATACAGGTGGCGCTGCAGTCAGAGGTGGACCTAGGCGTTGAGCAAGCTTAGCTAGCTCATTATCATAATTCCAGGCCCCACATCTTTCGATTCACTGACAATGCTCAAAGAGTATTTCTATTTATCTTTATACATATAGCTTTATCGGCATAAAGCTGTAGGTCTCATCCACTCGTGCAAGAACAATAGCACACACAACACGAGTGGTTGCTGAGAAGCTAGGCCAACTACGGGCTGTAGCGCCATCCATATTATTTTATTATTATCTGTTCTCCAGCAACTTCGATTTAGCCGTCGCGTCGCACGCTTTTATGTCCAATATAAGTCCGATGGGATGCAGTAAAAAATCAAGCCGACTCGTCTGTTAAAATTTGATGTATTAGAAAAGATTGTTCAAATATTCAAGTGCAGGCCATTTCATCTTCTTACCAGCCGCCACCAATTTCGCACGGCAAGTTGGTTGAGTTCCTTCTTCACTTATGTGCTCCATCGGTTTAATGGCCGTCATCTATTGCATTGCCTCCCTGGTGCGGAGTCGAAGACAGTTCTGGTCTTGAGCAGGTTTGTCCATGCGCTCTTCGTTCGTGGTAGGCCAATTCATGTTGACTGCAAACTTCAAAACCCGGTGGTACAGTGTAGTTGGCATAGTTCTTGAAAGGACCCACAATATTTTAAGCTGTATTTTCATGGTATCCACTTCAATGGGTATACATATAACCAAGAACAAGCCAGTCGATCTTTGCCTGTTTTCTTGTGCAAACATTTTTAGCCACAACAGAAGCGCGCATCATCAATAGCTTACTTTTTTCTTGGGCTTTGCTTATGAGACGGATATATGGAGCTTTCATCCGAAGACTATGTATTGTATTCGCAAATTCCTTTCAATTGTTTGTATACTCTTAAACTCTTAATAAACTCTTGTATTTGTCACAGAACCCTCCCCGTCGATGAACCAAATCGATGATATAATGCAGGATTTTGCTTGCAATGGGTACAGCAGCGATGACCAAACACTGAATCAAAAAGAGGGACTAGTGGGTTTCTGGAGGACGTTGCCCTTTTCGCATCTAACTTCAGAACATAAAAAGTACAATCTAAGGAAATACTGCAACAACGGTGCTAAAACTGAAAAATATGTAAGTAGACGAAATTTGATTCGAACTGCACACACTGAACTAATTGTGTAAAGTCTTTCCTTAAGCACTGCGTGTTTTGTGAGAATAATAACGAGCCAGATGCTGTGGTGCGAAGTCATGCCGTTCGTGATGCACTTGGCAGAGTTCTGTGTCCAAAACTGCGAGTTTACATTTGTCCGATATGCAAGGCATCCGGCGATCTGGCACACACCGTCAAGTATTGTCCCCAAAAGCCAATTATCACAATGGAGGATGCTTTCAAAGGACAAGCATTCCGTTTCACAAGGAACGCCGTCTTTCGGCAACACATGAAGATCTAATGTTCCCACAGAGGAGATCCGAAGCGCTAGAAGCGCGTTCGAATGGCGATGCGAAATATTTAAAGAAATTACGCGCATCTCATAGGCGTATATTTAGTATTTATACAATCAAATGAATTTAATTCAGCATTATTTTTTGTTTCGTGAGTTTATTTTTTTTTTTTATTTTATTTTATTTTTTTTTCCTTTTTAAACTTTGATTTAAATTTCGAAATTTAACAAATCGCTTGTGTAGAACACAATCGTTTAATGCCCGGGTTTGGGACCTGTATTAGTTCAACAATCTCGTTGGTGGTACAGTTTTATATCGCTTAATGTAAAACTTTCGCATCTTAGCGTAAGCATAAATCTTTATTGTGTTTTTTGGAAATATCGATTTTACCATATATGACGTATTTAAAAATGTACATATTCTATATATATAATAATATTCGGTGTAATTTTAAACTCTCGTGTTTAGCAAACGATCTATTGTGTGAGTAATTCCTTTCGGAATACATTTTTAAGGAATCTGATGTTTTTTACAAATCATTTTTACAACAGTTGAAATCTCCTCATAGTTTAAGAAATCTTCGAATCGTGTTTTATAATTGAATCAAATAAAGGTATTTTACAGTGTATACCCATTAAAACAAAATGTGTTTTGTTTCAATTTGATTCTTGATTAATGATGGGATGTATTTAAGATTCTTGTTTGTGCGGCGCTGATTTTCGGGGCCAACAAGTCTCTTCAAATAGAGTGGTATTTTGCTAGTCGGGGCCAATTGTGACATCAAGTTATTTGAGATCCTTTTCCAGCTGTTGCGTCATCTTAGAAGCGGACGTTATTTGAAAGAATGTTCGGAGATGAGCGAATAAATTTGTCAAATAATTAAAAAAAAGAGTAGATGATCACCCTGATTCCCTGTCATAACGACAGAACAAAAGGCAGGACCAGAAATGAAATAACACAGAGATACCCGACTTCTACCTCTCTTGGCCTTTAAGATTTTTGACAACTGTTTTTTATAACTTGTTCATAAACCAAATTGACCAATCAGAGGACGGCATTTACGTTATTTCGTGAATAACCGTCAAAAATTCATGAATATCTGTCAAAAAAAGTACGGCCACATATTCAAAGAGTTGTAACTGAAAAAGTTTTTCAAACTTGCCGTTCAGAGTTGGCACAAAACTGTGGATCCCTTCCACCTCTCACTGGTGGAACAATAGCACACACAGCAGACGCCAACCACATTTTATTATTACTATACGAACATGCTTTACTTCGGTCAAGGAAGCTGTTCGAAATTGGACTAAATTTTTAGGTTATCATCACTCGGAAGAGATGAATAGCAAGGGTTTTAATGGAAGAGCCAGACCCTACTACACCTCGGACTGCAGCACTATCCAAAGAAGAAGTTTAATTTCAAACCAATTCTTTAACCTGATTGAGATACATAAGGGCTATGTAAATATAGCCACAATTACTTGTTTTGTTCTTAAAATCTTTTATGGTCACATAGGCTGAAAACAAAAGGCTAAAAAAACATGTATGGTGATCATCTAATTAGGGATTATCAGCTTTTCATGTAGAAATAACTGAATTTTCTGTTGTTTTCCTGGTTTACGTATTTTTTTTATATAATTATATAAAATTCGCCGTGGCGTAGTGGTTAAGTGCGTCAACTCATACGCAGAGGGTGCCAGGTTCGATATCCCAATTTACCACCTTTGATAACTCACGGCTCTGCCTCTTTCGAGCCACTGACAATGCTCAAAGAGTATTGCTGTCTAGAAAAAGCTTCTCAACTTCGCCGTTCGGAGTCGGCATTAAACTGTAGGTCCCTTCCACTTGTGAAAGAACAATAGTACGCACAACACGAGTGGTTGCTGAGAAGCTAGGCCGAATTCCGTCTCGGATTGTCGCGCCACCCATATTATGTATTAATTATATAAAAGAGAAACCAAGATGATTTAATCGAAATGTTTTTAAAAAAATTAAATTGCTAACATATTTCAGTTTGTCCGTATTCCAAATTAGACCTTTGTGGGCTTACTGATAAAAAAAAACGCCTGGAAGAAGATCCTGATCTACAAGCTCCTGATTACCCCTCCACCACGCCAAAGAACCTCAACGAAACCTTTACTCGCCTCAGATTGGGACACAACTTCACCACTCACTTATATATCATAAGGAAAGAGAATCAATATGTTCAGCATGAAACAACACGATCAACATACCCCACCCGCTTCACCAAACTCTCTGCAACATCTTCGCTCAGTTCAACAGTCTAAATACGTTCAATAGCAACATCTCTAAAATTCACTCGTTCTTCAACAATGCCAATCTAATCATTTGCTCGTAACTTAATAATTTGAATTGGAAGTTCCGGTAGCTTGGCTCTTTTTTATTTAAAATTAATTTTTTTTGCAATTAAATGTAGATTATAATAATAATAATAAGTTGCTGACATATTTCAGAGTGTACAGCAAATTAGGTACATCCATCAAATGAGGGCCGCAATGAGGGTTGTACCAGAGAATTGTGAAAAATTATAATTTTTATATTTGTTCAAGAAAAAAACCCATTGCTAAAAAGATATTGTGCTTCAATTCGACGCAAAAACAAACCGGTCACTATTTAAAACGGAATCGGCGTCCAAAGAAAACGTCTCCAGGAGAGTATCGCATTATTTGCAGAGTCAGCAAAGCGAACCCTTTTTAGACTTCCACCCAAAATCAAGCTGAAATATCACCACGGCCGAACGACGAGATATCAAAGCGAACGGTAGGACTTCGACTAATCAAAGCAGGACGCGGTGCTAAGAAAAAACCACACGAATAATACACCACAATTTTAAAGGCGAATTCAGTTTGCAAAGGATCACTTCGAAAACCCTTAGAGTTATGAAAATGATAAAAAAATATAAAAAAAAAAAACAAATATCTTCGAGCGCCGATCTTACATTTAACTTGTTCGGGTCGGATGGTAAAAAATATGTAAGACGTCTTCCAAACGTAGAACTTCACCCTGGCTGTACTTTAAAGACTGAAAAGCATGTCCTGAAATAAATTCTTTCTGGTGTCTCTAATTAGCTGGCCACCACTGTAGCTCACACCAAAGATCCAGAGCGGGCGTTTGAATCGTAACAAGGTGAGCTTTAATCACTCATCCCGGTTATCAAATTTCATGCAATATATAAGGGTAATAACATACGGTCCTGTTTTCGTTGATGGTATTTGGGGAAGAATATACAGTCACGAACTGTACGGGTTGTACAGGTGTCTGGATTTAACGCCTAAGATGGCTAGGCGCGTAGTCTTCTTTGGAGATGGTGTACACAAGTGGAAAAGGACCTTAACCAACTTGGCGTGGGAAAATGTAGTCAGCTGCTTAAAGTTGTTAAAAGCGAGCCAGCGAGAATGGCTTGTTGGCGAAAGCCCAGTTTCCGCCATGACTGTAGATGGTCAAAAATAAGCTACAGCTTAACGAATAAAGGAACTATGTGGCAGCAGGATAACTCAAGGGGAATCTGAATTAATAAATCAACAACTTGTTACTGAAAATGTACATACTCTCATGGAGGCTCTGAGTTCAATTTATTACTTCCTTCTATTGTTGCCGTTTCTTGTTACTGAAAAGTATGCAATTAAAAATGTGTAGCCTTCATAATTCACGATTGACATAATTTTATTGGCCATTACCAACAACGTCATGAAATAATCGTTAGTGTTTCCTTCAGGTTTAAATTTTTTGGATCTGTTTCACGGGGTGCATTCTTGCATTCATCATGAAATTTCATCATTTTCAACGTGATGAAATGTGATTCCCATTCCATTTACATTTATGATTCACTTTTACTTTTAAGAACAAAAAATACGAGTGATGCAAGTTAAGTTGTAGCGACGCAATTGAAGTAAATCTTTCTGAAGATGAATAACGGCTATGAGGATACCCGTTGGATTCTTCAAAAGTTGTAAGAGGGGATTATTCGGTTGTATTTCGTAAACAGAATGACAAAAGAAAAAAGATACAGTCGAGTTAAACGAAGAACAACAAATGGAATCACCCCGATTGATTTGACAGACTGAAACATTCAATCAATTAAGACCGTGCCCGGAAATTCTATTTTGTATTCTTTGGAATGTCTTCAAAGCAAGACGGCATGTTTTCGTTTGAACTCCAATGAAGTCGGTGTGAAGTACAAAAACTTGATATCTCACGAGACGTTTGCAATTCTTTTTTGTACACTGCACGTTTTACGGATCGCAACGGCATCTATGCTTTTTAATCTCTTGAGAGATTTATTTGTTTACTTCATTTCATGTACGTGATAAGGTATTTGCCGGTATCAGTTCATGGCAGCAACGGTTCCAATCATGTCGTATCAGCAACTGCACATCCACCTTGCTAATGGAGTGTATTCAATTTGAGTGAAAATCAAATATTTTTCAGCATACACACGCATGTATATTCGTTTTGTTTTTTCTTCTCTCTAAAATACAGGTTTTATGTACATAAGCAATTTGATTAACATGTTTCCAATTATTTTATTTAAAATCAAACAAACTAAAACTAAGAGACTAATTTAAACAAACTGCTCCTGACTGTTTGCTGACAATTCCAAAAGTCGCCACGCGGCTTTTGCATTCATTTCGTTGGGATCTCGACACAAGACCCAGACGTAGTTTACTCGCATCACCTTCTCCGGATCGCCTTCGACAACTTTATTTTGCACTCGGTCACGCACACACATTATCTGCTGCGACTGGAAGGTGATAATGAGAACAGGTCCTTGTTCCATGACCTTGCCCATGACTAAGTCAATATTTTCAATATCGAGAATCTTCGAGTCCAGATAAAGACCAGCTTTCATGGCTTGTTGTATGGGCGTTGAAATGATGTTGTACGTGCTCTCAAAGCACCAGTCCTTCAGAATTTCCAAATTACCGTGCACCATTGCCTCGAGAATGTTGGGAATGATGTCGGTTTCACAGTCGCGCAGGAATTGTTTTTGGTCGAAGTTTGGATCTATCTTACATAATTGAGTGAGCGTTTCGGAGAGTTCTGTTTTGGAAAACAGATTCCCCATTACGTCAGATACCTTATCAGTTAAGAGGCGGGAAGCACGGATTACAGGATTTTCAGATTCTTCGTATTTCATTTTCCAGTCGAGAACCTTGTTTACGTATGCGTTATTATTTTTGAAGTTCTCCCACGATTGGTAGAACTTCGAGTCTTTGTGCAGTTCAACGCCAGTGGCGTCCATATTCGGTTCAAAGATTCGATCATCGTCGATGACTTCGACACGTTTCCGCAGCTTTTGTGGACTTCGGTAAACGCGACCTTGTATACTTTGTGTTTCCATTTCTTGTTTAATCAATTTCGTTGTATCGGATATAGTTTGAAATGCTCCTGACTTCCCCAGTTTTTCACTTTTCTCCGATATTGTGTCGGTAACACCCTTGGCTGATTTCGAAAGTTCCTCGCCAATTTGACTGGCTTTTTTCGCAATGTCTGTTTTGCCCGCCTCTTCAATAACGTCAGAGACTTTTCCTTTAATTGAATCAAGTCGTTCCTTGAGTATGCTTGAACTTTTCTGTGCTTCCGATTCAACCGCATTGAATTTTTGCCGCGCTGACTGCAGGGCTTCCGATTGCTCGAGTTTTTGTGCCTCTTCTCGAAATTTCTTAATGTTCTCCTTCATTTCTTTATTTTTCTCCATTTCATTCTTGATGTTGTCAATGAACTGTGAAAGGAAACCGGGTCTTCGAGACGAGTACCACTCCTGAAAAGATTCTCATGCATTCTGTTGTAATTATGTTATCTACTTGACGTTGACTAACCCGTTGCTGAAGCCCTGATAAGTAACATGGGGAGGACAAACGTCTTGATACTCCTCGTGAAAGTGCCAATGCTCTATACTGTCGATTAAATTGAAATGGGAAGAGAAGTTAAATTGATTAAATTTGATCCTCAATAACCTCTAAATCGCATAAAATTATCACTGATTGCATATAAAAACCGTACGGCTATACAGATCTATATGTGAAACAATTTACCATTTCGCTTGAATTGATTTCTTTGATTTATGACACTACAAATTAACCGGGAGAATTATGAAGCAAAGCTTGACGAATTTATGTAATTTTTCTAGGAGATGAGGAGCTGTCCCACCAGTATCATGCTGTTGAAATGTCAAATTCGTGTGGCAGCTCCAAATGTCAGTGATCGGGTGAGTGATGGTTTTCTTATTGGCAAAGTGTTGATGTTGTTAATACAGTAGACAACAGGAGACAATTTTCATTATTTTTTATTCAGAAAGTGTTTTATTTTTATAAATCAATAATCGTTTTTGTTTTTATGGCATATTTAATTTTAATTATGAAATTAAGTATTAAATAGTAGCAAAGTGTGTCACCTAAGGGACAACCATTTTCCACAAACGCAAGGACAAACAATTCCGCTGCCCCGAATTGCATTCGAATTGGAAAATCAAAATCAAAAAGATTTCTTATTTGAAAAGCGGCGTGAACATTTTTGACTTCAAAAAAATCACTTCAAACTTCAATCCCGAACAAAAACAATATAAAACCAACCCTTCATGTACCTCTCCAGTAAGAGCACCATTCACGAAGCGAAGAAGAACAAGAAAGTTTTATTTACCTCTGCAGACGGAAGGTTTTCTCTGGTTTTCGTTGTGCTTGTCGATCGAAATTTCTCCAAAATTGACTAAAGTTAAAATGTATTTTTGCTGAAAAATTAAAGAACTAAGTGTTGCCTGTGTGTTTGTTAACTTTTCATCATGAGTGATTCCGACGAAGGTGCGTTTAAGTGATTTGCAAAATCGTTGCCAAACAAAATCGTTTGTCAAAAATTTGTTGCAATTACTTGATTGTTTTGGCTAATAAGAAAGCGAAGTGCGTGCGCATTGTATCTATCTCTTTCTTGTGTTGTGCATAATTGTTTGACAGTCTACCCGTGCGATTTTTACTTGAGAATGTGCCACTTTCACAGAAAATTTTAAATTCAGAATATCATAGAAAAGAAATTGAACTAAATGCAAATTTCACACAATGAAACCAGATTTACTAGACACGAACTTGGCCACCAAACAGTTGATGTGGTAAAACGGTTCATGGATCACAAAACCAGATTAGCATTGTTTTTGTTTACAAACATTGCACATGCGAGTTAATTATAAGAAGTTCACTGCATTCGAGGGGTTGCCAATCTTTGTTTTGCGGACCACGTACTTTCAAAAGTACTTAGTTTACGTATCAGAATTTAGAAAATGTGGCAAATCCAATTCCATTGCATCTAAGATTCGGAATATAGACGAGGGCTTCACGTAGTTGTTGGTTTGTTCATCCAGGCATCGACCGCCTTCTTAGTTCCATGAGGCTAAACCTCTTGCCCAATTTCTATATAAATCGAGCGAGCTAAAACAAACGGAGCGGTGTAGTGAGCCAGAGGGCAAATCTAGTCTTGTCTAATTCGCTACAAGGATCTAGTGACACATCTTAAAGTCCATGACTTGTTACATAGCTTACTTATTAGGTCTGCGACTCATCTTGTGTTTAGCTGCATTCCGTCTTTTGCAATTCCGAGCACGCTGCTTCAAGTCAGCACTACCAAGCTGTCTTGCGTCTACGATCACTTGGGGTGGAACTAGAAGACTCAAATTCGAAGACCCTCTCAGTTGGACTTATTTGTCCATGCGCTCTATTTAACCGAGCGCCAAATCAACCGAATTTCGCAATTCTGTATTCAATTGAATCATTGGTTTTGTCTTCTTTTATATTTCCCGCAGACAGGGCCATATATCCGAAGAATTTTGTCTTCGAATGTAGCATAGATCAGCTTTCTGCTATCAGGACTGCCAAGACAAGAGTGTTTGCAGAGCTTTTTGTCTTGACCCAAATTGTTTCAAAAGACAGAAGTGTCAACTGCTCCCGCCATTGGGAAACGCAACGTTGGATCTTCAGTAACATGCCATTTTGGTGTTCACTTTTGTCCCCGATAGTCTAGAATTCCTCTCCTACCTACCTACAAGTCTATCAATCGTTGAGTATATACCTAGCATAAAAATCGTAACGAGACATCTTATTGAGCTAAACAGCAAACCAGTTCCTACATTACGTATTGCATCATCAATTAGCAAGACGCTACTAAAAACGACAGAAGAGTATACATTTCAGGTTAATTAGTCGCAACAGTAGCTGGACAATGGATTAGACTTCGGTTTGAACATCTCATAACAGGTAGGCAACAGGGATGCGCGTTTCTCAATGATTCTCTCGATGTTATCTATCTTATGAAGATAGATTCTGTCCACAATGTACACATGTTGAGTTGTCTGAAGCAGTAGACATTTCGACGGACATTGGTAATGACACAAGGAGATTTAAATGCCTCCATTTTACAAAGATAATGATCTCGTATTTATTGTTAAGAGACGTGCGTCAAACGACAGAGTTTATCTTGCAAAGTTCATAAAAGAAATGCCATTCTTATCTCCTTTCTTTTTATTTCCTCGCAGACTTATCGCCCTCATTTTGTTTACCATTCTATGAATTCCCATCGAAGTAAATCTCCATATGCATAGCGTATGTTACGCCGGCACAGCAGAAACCTACTGCAGAACACATTCAAACATATGTCTGCTCTATGCATTTACATATGTATGTGATCATTGGTTTTTATTGAGAAACTGTATAATTGGTCCTTCAACTCTGTAAACCACTTGTTGCCTCATCTCGTCTACGTTACCCGACCTACCTCAATTAAATTGGTTTCAATCGTCTCGTTTATCGATAGAATAACCCTCAATTAGATTTCTTCCTAACGTTTCGATATCATTTTACTTACTGTATCATTGCGACCGCGGTGGTACTGAGTTAATGCCACAGCTGCTGGTCTTAAGCCGACAAAAAGGGGCACGTAGACGCAAGCATCATAGTTCAGACAAATGCACACACACATCAACTTTGTTAGGTTCAATATTTGATACTTCATATTGGCGCCGACCGCAAATAAAAGTAGTTTCGCACTCTCCTCAACACAACTGCCTTACATCTCATGCTCCCTCGCCCTACAGCGTCCCTCAATTCCATCATCGGTGTCTCATTTCCACGTGCTCTTTTATTTGCAACCCCTATTACAACAGTCCTCGCATCGCCTCTGCGCAATGCGTCTACGAATCCATGATATGAATGAGTTGATACACCCCGGCGAAGCATGGCTAGCCTATTGATTTTTACCACCAGCCACTGACTGAACAGTCAGAAACTGCCATTGAGTTGGAAAAGACCGAAGAAAGAAGACGCATATGTAGTTTGGAAAAAACGACGGTTTTTATTTTTAATCATTTCTTGCGTTGTTTCAACAAGAATGCAGTGTTACTTCGGTTTGACTTAGCTTTCAGTGTGCACTTCACAATTTCATTCATTAGATAGGAAATTACCAAGTTATCACCGCCGATCTGTGTTAAATCTTTCTTAGAACAACCAAGTTTGAAATAATGGATTGGAATTTTGGTGACAGGCCAAAGGCAGGCACTGAAACTGCACTCGATGCGTGTGACTACTTCGTGGATGAGGTCATTGAAATCACAAGTTGTCTGGGTATTGTCTTGAATTGAAAAAAAAAATTAAAGAAATCATGCATACATATGTATATGGACTGCAAATGAGCCGGCAATGACTAATGCTGTGTTTTTGTTTTTCGTTTTCGCCTTCATGACAGATGCTCGCGAACAAGTGCGCTTGATTAAACATAAGGAATTGCGACAGGCAGTGGTTGCCGGCGACGAAAGGACCGTACGCGTTCTGCTGGAAGCCCTTGGAAATGAGCGTGAAATAATTGTAAACATGGCCCCGGATAGAGTGAACACGTTATTATTTCTGTAAGTATAGATTATGCTTGACATTTGATAGAAAATAAACTATTATGGCATAAGGGACAAGTGAAATATGATCGTAATCGTGTAGTCTAAGGAGGGCATTACTCAACGAGAAGGTTGGTGTAATTGACGTTTGAACAGCGCCAATCAAATAAATTACATGACCAAGGGGTGACGCTGGGCGGGATTTGGCAGCTGGTACATCACATTGTGTGCAAATTGGATTTAGAAGGATTTTATTTCGATTACGTTGTTACTTTCTATAAGGGTTGCGGTGCGCGTGAAGGTGTCCAATTGAATTGTTTTCTATCAGACGTGGTGTAGGTGTATCACAACTTTTATAGTTCACGCCTTCAGTAACTTCCTCGAGGAACTAATAATGCCAAGAGAGTGTAGCTGTGTCTAGAAAATATTTCTCAAACTTCATCTTTCGGAGTTGGCATAAAACCGTGGTCCCCTGCACTTATGAGAGAACAAGACCCACATCAGAGGGGGTTGCTACGTCCAGGTCCACCTCCGACTGTAGCACCACCGTTATTGTCTTAAAGACCAAGCCCTAGGTGCGTTTTAGATTAGGTAGGGTTCGGTCTTTTAGCTGTCTGCATATAACAGTCATCGGTATAGGCTCATTTGATGTCACACGGACTGAGTAACTCCTACTCCTGGAACCAGTTGCGGGTTGCTACGAAGCGATTTAGTTGTTTAACGCCAATGTCATTACGGTCACTCAAATTATTATTGTCACCTTGAAACAGTGTAATGTCTTACTTGTTCGCCGAAATAAATTGAATTGGATTGAATTGAATTAATTTCAAACTCCTCTAAAGCGGACAGCAGCGACACAATCGTGCTTGTTCTTTATGAAGGGGTGTCCATTCCGAAAGAGTTGAATTACATGAATACCTTCATACTGGGACCATGAGGGATTGTCCGTTAATAGAGGTATCCCTTATAGAGAGGTGTCTGTAAAGAGAAGTTTCACTGTATTATTTATTAACTAGTAATTATAATTACAAGCTAATATTGTGATTAACGAGCATAGCTGCCGAGACTATTAGCTCCACCTAAAACTCTGTAAAATCGACATGTTTCTTCTTCTCCTTCTGGTGGCGATACAATCGGGTGTGGAACTGGGCCTAGTCCAACAAGCCGCTCCAGCTGGCAGGGTTGAACCAGAGGTAAGGGATAGTAATATCCGTTATCTCCGGTTGAACTCGTTCGCTGTTGTTAAAAATTCGGTAATTTTGTTTAAATTAGATGGATTGTGGTTTCGTATTGATTATTGACTGTGATATAGAACAGTAGGGTCAAAGGTGGTAATTGTAAAGAATTACAGATTCGCTCTCCAGCTATGGGATATTGGAAATTGGTGTTGGTTAAACTTAAATATAAATTCTTTAATCTTTAAGAAGAAAATAATTGTTCGCGTCCGAGTTTATAAGTTTTCATAGAAATTCTCGCCTTATTTTATGAAAAAGAGAAAAATGTGGCAAATGAAAACAAGGAGCTCAGACTCTTAAGGCAGGAGGATAAAACAATTTGGGACAAAAGGGAACTAAATCAAAATGCAAACATTTGATATAATGGCAGAAGCACTTCCCCTACCCCCAATTCGCTTAAAAATAACTGACTTTGGGATCTCGCATGTTTTTTAGGCCGTATGTATTACTTCTGTTGTTGACATTTGTCACCACATTTTGGAGGGGTTGTTTTTGTCTATAAATACGTGGCATCCTTTTTGTGTTAAATACAGTGGACGTCCAGTGTAACGAATTTCCAATATAACGTATCAGAATTTTTTTCCATTGAAGGTTCTGTATAACGAAGACTGCAAACTTTTTACCAGAAATGAAGTATTACAGAGATAGCCGACTTCTACCTCTCTTCCCCTAAAGATTTTTGACAACTGTTTTTCAGAGGACGGTATTTACGTTAGTTCGTAAATAACCGTCAAAAATTCACGAACATCTGTCAAAAAGGTACTCAAATTCGTCGATACCTCTGTAATACTTCATTTCTGCTTTTTACGTTCGATTTAACGAATGCTTTGTAAATTCTTTCAAAATATGTACAACAAAGATATGCGATATTAATATGTACATATGTACATATGTACAAACGTGTATGTGAGGGCGAGTTGACTTTTGTTGGATTTTGACATTTTTTTTTGCATTCATCACTACATACCTTAATTCAGTCAATCTGTTATTGTCATTTCCGAAAAATGGAAGAAGCTGTTGTCAGCTGGTTCCTCATAAAGCGCGGAAACAACATCCCAAAGAGCGCGTTCGTTTTGAAATCTAAGGCAAAAGAATTTTATAAGAAATTTTATAAAGGATAGTTTCTACCATTGACAATTGACTACCACATTTAAAAAAAAAACAGTTGGAATTCGAAAGAAGATAAGGTCGTTGGTCATTCTTTCTTTTCAATGTAAATTTTGTTTTTCTGGCAATTAAAACTTACTTCCTAGACAAAATATACTTAAAACTAGCTTAAATATCTTAAATAACTTATTGTATTTAATCCTAACTTACTGACACTATGCGTGTACTCTAAGCTATTCTAATTTATAAATACATGTGTGCCTTTCGGCCTAAACAACGTTTTTTCTTTTAGTCTTTCGAGACAGTATTTTATTAATTTTAATTACCAAGAAAACTTAAAAAAAACTTGGTTTAACCTAGCTAACCTATGAAAAAAATAACTTAAAACTAACTTAATCTAAATAAACCTTAACCTAACATAACCTTAAAACTACCTTAAATATGTCCGTAAGAGACAGACGTGTGCACCAGAGCGTATATGTTATTATTTCGCCGTTTGGAAGAGCCAACGCCGGCGGAGACCGGTTCTGGTGCAACCACCAATAAAAGTGCAGTTCTTTGGCACACAGGCCGTTGTTCATCGGACAGTCACAAAAACTTCAGGCGTTCTGGAACAAATTGTTACCTGTAGATTACTCGCACATTTTTCTTAATTTCGTACCAACGGTTTGTAATCCCGCTCAAATCAGAATCTACCAGTAAAATCTTTGCTTATTCTGGCAAATGAACCGAGTAATCCGTCCAATGGAACAGTGTCATTAAGTGGAAGCGATAAACAACAAATGCATCAAGTGGTCAGTACAGAACCATACTGACTATTCAAATAATTGCTGTTGGCTTTTCAGAAAAGCTTGGAGAGAACCAAAAAGCAAACAAAAATCAGAGACTTTTTTTTTTGAAATTTTAAGATTCTTTAGATTAATGTAAAAATTCTGATCAATTTTTATTTTTTTATTACTACATATGTATGTACATATATTTCATTGTAAATCGTTCACTACTTTATATTCGTGAATTATTAACTAGAACAAAAAAGAACGATCGTTTTAACGAATTTTTCGATATAACGAAAGGCTGTGCATTATATAATTCGTTATATTGGACGTCCACTGTAATTATTTTAGATCAACGCTTAGTTAATTTAAACGCATGTTTACTATTTACCCAAAGTGTTTAGGTTAGGTTAGTGGGTTGACGCGGCGGGGCCTCGCCACTCTGAGGTCCTATTGGACCCATTGTGATGCCCATGGGGTGAAACCATTCCTATCGCCGGATGATGAAAAACCTCCTGACTTCAAGGTTGTTTGTTATCGTCCTCTTCCATCCAGGCATCCAGAGATCCTAATAAACCTGTAAAGAGATTTTAGTGGGATATCTGATTTGTCATGGAGGTCATGGAAGAAAAATTCTCCCAGGGTTCTTTGTCTCAATTTGCATAGACTGGGGCATTGACAAAGATAGTGGGATGTATCCTCAATCTCCTCTTCGTCCCCGCAGCCTCTGCAAATAGTGTGATGGGCAAGTCCCATTTTGTGTTCATGATACTTCAGATCATTATGACCAGTGACAGCTCCGACCATCATCCTCAGCAGTTTCCTGCTAAAAGTGTTTACTTTTACTCCATTTCGATGTTGACATCTATCCATTATGTGAGAAAAAATGGGTTATTGCAGACAGGCAATAACTTTTATAATTTCTTGCAAAATTCAAAAACATATCACATGCATTAGCACTTATGTTTAACATAATTATAAATAAAATAATCTCGCATTTTGATCACTTATAAAATAATTAGTGGCATGAATTAGGGCTCAGAAAAAGCATATTTTCATACTCTATTGGGTAGAGCTCTAACAAGAGATGACGCCGAAAAACCGCCGTTTTTTGAGATATAGATTATTTTTCAAACTGAATTCCGTCCTTTGGAGAGTGATCACACCGATGGAAGGAAGCGCGAAGATTTTGGCATGGAATGAGCCGACATAAGACCCTCTTATTAAACGTTTTAAAACAACTTTACTCAACACCAGCAAATTTGAAAACAAAGAAAAATGAATTCTAATTTGATGCTAATAAATAATAATAATAATGATAAATAACGCTAATGATCAAGCTGAAACTAACCTATTTACAGACTGCGTCTGGCAAGTGTCAGGATAACGGGAATATATCGTATTTTTAAATAATGCCATAGCATACCTCTATGGAAAACCAGTTTTTTGAGAATTTAGTGCGTTTACAATTACCCCTTGGCCCTAATCCAAAATGTTTCTTAGATCCAAATGTACATTGCAGGAGGAATAAATGGAGGTGTTTTGTGTCCAAGACGAAGTCGTACAATATTGGAGATTTTTTACTTCGAACAGTTTGAGGCAGTTTGAGTTGGAGCTTGGAGTATTGACTATCCTCAACTGCAGAGAATTATTTTCGTTGTCTAGTGAACATTTCTATTTACTTAGTTGCGTATGTAAAGTATGCTTTCGGGGCAGTTGACCGTGCATCAAACGATTCCATTGATACAGCAATACAAATCAATAACAACAAAATTAAATTCTGAAAATAATTCATTGGGGACCTGCACTGCCAAATATAATAATTTGTTCCCAATTAGGCATAAGTGTCGAACGGCATATCTTTAACTTCATATATTTTTCAGGACTGAATACATGGCGTTTGTTTATTGTCACTTGTATTTAATTTAATATAACTTTATTTCTTCATTGAATGAATTGTTGACAGTCAAAAGCGATACATCAGCGTGGTGTGTGGTATTTCTTTACATATGCATATCGTGACAACGTTCCTGGAATGACTAATTTACAGTACATTATGTGATAAATTATTTTCGTATCTCGTCAGCCACAGAACGCAATTGATTCAACGTTTGCATGTTTAAAAGGAGAATGGACTGGGTGATCAAGCGTTTCTATTTTATTTCGGCTTTATTGCTTAATGTATACTTTTTGCATAGTCTTGAGATTGATATTAGAAATCGTATGCATTACACATATAGTTAGCTATTAATTGTGTATTTTTAGGATCTTGTTTGTTGCTGTTGAGGTACGCAGTGTTTCATAGACTGATGATTCCGGGAGTCTTAGCAGTTTGTTTACCTGTATACACGCAATGTCTAATATACGTCGAATGTTCATGTGGAGGTTGCAGGAGGTCCACTTTAGTGCACTTGCCCTCTTGAGGAGTTGTGAGAGCAAACTTTAATCTGACCATAGTCGCGTTCATCGCGAGACCGATGCTGGTCAATTCGGGTGCCATCTGTGGATATTGATTCTACAGTGGAGATGACCGAATCTCTTCTAGCCCGAGATTTATTTTGTAGCGAGTTTGTACTTGATGACACTATATAGATCGGCGAACGATGTGAAATTCTGGCGTATTATCATTATTATTGAGCCTGAGGGTATAATGCACCACGACCTTTAGATTTATTGTGACTATGACCTTTTCATACCTTTGCTCTCTTTCAAGTTCCATTCGAGGGCACGACCCTAACCAGAGATAAGGGATAATTATCCCTGTTTATAGGGATAAAGGGATAATTATCCCTTTTTATAGGGATATGTCCTTATCTCTGACCCTAACACTGACGAAACTGCGATATGTTTCAGTGTTATCCTGGACAGGAAAATTAATTGGAAATTAAATTAAATGTTAATGAAAGCGTTAAAAAAGCGACCTGTGCCTTATACCTGAGCCGCAGGATATTCAGCAAAAGATGGGGTCCAAACCCAAAATAATCTTGTGGTTGTACACATCGATTGTCAGGGCTATCTTGACGTATGGCAGCTAAGTATGGTGGCAGGCCTGCCTTAAAGCCGCTAACTTAAAACAAACATAGCATGCCTTGGTGTGACAGAGGTTCTATTGGGTCTTCTCCCACTCGATCTCTACTTGCAGAAATCTGCGGTTATGAGCGCCAGCAATCTTAAGTCTGGGGCCTCTGCCCCCAAGGCCACGCATGTATCGAAAACGTCTACTCCCTTCCCTCCATAGACTGCGAAAGACCCTTTAGGTGGCATTTCCCAATTAGAGATGAATGGAACTCCAATGACCCCATCAACAACTCGCCCTCCATCCATGCACGGATGCACTTTCTCCGACTTTTTAAACTTGCACTGCTCTATCAGACTACCAGATCACTGCAGTGTTTTCCAAGCGGAGGTCCTAGCGGTCAAAGAAGCGGCTCAAATGATATCGTTGTTGGAAATAACACCGCAATTCTCACCGACAGTCAACCGGCCATTGAAACAATTTCGGCTATTGATATCAACTCCAAGCTAGTCGCAAGAGTTCAAGGTTTTTGGCACACAGCATTTGATTACTCTGTGCTGGGTTCCAGTTCATAGGGACATTACCAGTAAAACGAGGTAGCAGATGAACTTGTCAGGGAAAAACAAAACCGACCCATACCAGGCAATTCCATGCATTAACCCATCATTCATTTAGCCCCAACTCAACAAGGTTCACTCCAGCATCAGAGGTTACCCCATGATTTATTTTTAGGATCTATGTTATTCCCACGAGTTGCTGAGGGAAGGTCGGCCACGCCAGAGCTTCACGTGGCCATTATTACTTCCTAAGTTGACCCGGCCTTGGAGAAGCAGAGTTGGACCACAACCAGTTTTACCCCTTGACTGCGAACTATCCAATGGGCACGGTTCACTTAATACTCTGGATTCCGGAGATGATAGACTTAGTTCGTTTAGTTTAGGATGTGGTGTTCGCATACTTCGGGTTGGACCACCTCTTTCCGAAGCTGTACCATTGCCTGACAGAATCACCTCTTCAGCAGGCTTGTGGATCGGCTTAAGCCCCCGCACCACGCCAAAGTGTCTCTCGCGGAAAATAAAATCTTGCCAGCCGCTGTTTGTTTGGGCTTAACTGAAAGTAACAGAGCCCTCTCTGGGAAGACTGAGTTGACTTTGTATAAGATCTCGACCATCCCCGTCCTGCTCTACGGCGAAGGTGCATGGACTATAGCCAAAGTGGATGAACGGGCGTTCTGCGTGCGATCTAAAATCTGTTTGCGTTGGAGAAGAAGGCTCAACCACGAACTATATGGAATGTACAGAGACATGAGGTTAGCCAGGCGTCGGAGGAAAGTAAAGCGCACGGACAACTTAGCTCTGACACGACTCTGAGCCTGTGGGATAACGCAACAGAAGACGTCCACGTACAAGGTACCGGACATAAGGCGGGGCCCAGTTGGCTTGGTGTGCAAAAGTGGAGACAGCTGAGGAGATATCGGGCTGGGGAAGCATGTTTGGTTTGGTTTGGTTCGTGGAGAGACTGGGGAAATGACAAAGAAAGTGAGGAGTGTCCTGTATTTCATCTTCGTCCCTGCGGCCTCTGCATATGGTATCCTGGGTGATTCCTATTCTGTTACCATGATATCCCAAATGGTTGTCTCCGGTCAGCGCACCCACTACCATTCGCAGTAGTTTTTTACTACAGTGAATGAGTCCATTGGTTCTTGAGCGTGACCAAATTATTCGGAAGGTCCTACAGGTGGATAGGGAGGTCCACCTATTATCAGCTAGCCCCCTGAACTTCTCGTCCACCTTCTTTCTGACATCAGCCAGGGGTGGGTATATACATGGGATTCCTGGCCTGGCAAGTTTATCAGCTGCCTCATTGCCGGGAATGTCCCTGTGACCCGGAACCCAGCAAAGAGTGATCGTGAGCTGGTTACCAAGAACCTTTAGCCCTTGGCGACAACTGGCGACCAGCTTGGAGTTGATAGGAAGCATGTTGGGTGAAGCCTAAGTTCACTCCGGACTGTAACCCCCTGGGAAGGAGAAGTAGAAGTGTTAATTGCTTTTCCAAAACAAGCCTTGCAACAAGATCGTATCCGTGACCTTACGATCACATTTATTTCTGTTTTGTTTAGGTAAAAAATGCATAAAACATATATGTTCTCATTTCTTTTTCCAAGTGCTGCACAGTCAGGATTCGAAAGCATAACGAAACGTCTACTTGACGCCGGGGCTGATGGTCGATCACACACCGTTACCAAATATTCACCTCTCTACGCAGCCGTTTATCATGGTCACTATAATATTTCGAAGCTGATGCTGGAAAAGTTTGCAGACTTAATACAGGTTTGGGTTGCTTTCTTAAATCGTTGCTTTCATAATGTTAAATCTGTTTACAGCAACCAACGGTCGAAAGATGGTTACCACTCCATGCTGCGTGTATAAATGGGCATATCAACCTGGTTGAATTACTGATAAACTATCAGTATCCCGAGTATTTGTACAGCACCTATAGAGACGAAGAGGGTGCCTGGGAGTGGCGACTGCCATTCGATCCGAACCAACAGGATGTGACTGGCCAGACGAGTCTTTACATAGCCAGCATTTTGGGAAACAAATCGCTGGTGAATATGTTACTTAATTGGAAAGTCAAATGCCGGAAGACGGTTAATGAGAGCCCGCAAAGTACTCCAATAACGCCAACGCGGAAAAGAATCTCCTTCGGAATTCAAGCTATCATGTCGAAGCTGAATGTTTCCGCTGAGGGTGATAATCTCGTTAAGGTAAGAATGAAAATACTCAAAAGGGAGGAATTTAGGATGTTCATGATATGTTTATTGTCTAGGATGACGTTGAATGCGAAAAATGCCCCATCAATTTGAACCTACTCTGCGGGGCTGCCCGGGAGACTGCACTCTTGGCTGCTGTTCGTGGTGGATTCTTGGACGTGGCTACATCTCTTCTGCAGCATGGTGCCAACCCAAATATAATTGCAAAACTTTTGGAAGACCAAAACGATCCTAAGTTTGTTAACAATCAGCAGCGGGAGGTGTTGAACAACTCCGCTAAGCATACATTCCTTTCTTTTTAGGTGCAGCGAGGAGATATATGGTTTTAGCAACGTGCCAATTGCAGAGGCGTGCAAGCAGAGATCCCTGCCCATGGTGGAGCTTTTGCTCAAGTAAGAATGGATGAGCCTCAGCGATGTGTATTCTCTAGCGATCTTCTGTCATTCTCAGATACGGTGCTCGTGACGAACTAGGCTCCGCCCTGAACATGGCCGTCACCAGTGGCGACGAAGCGATATTGAACCGCCTCCTCGCCAAACGGGTACATCCTGACTCAGATTATAAGATCAACAAGAAGGGACTGCCCACACCGGTTGAGGTGAATGTGTTTACGCCATCAGCAACAAACATGACCTACAGCAGTATGTTTCCAAATGTGCCAACCATCATCGACTGGCATAACAACAATAATGTGCAATTGCCCATAATAAGGTCTTATTTTCGATAAGTCTCACCTCACTCGAGGTTAACATTGTGTGTCCTCTGTTTCAGGGTAAGTTGGATGGTCAATGGTGTGCTGCAGTTGAATCCAAAACTGCAGGGTCATCCCAAAATAACCGAAGTAGCTCTCACCGCCATCACAAGAATAGACTTCTCGCACAATAACCTCACCAGTCTGCCACTGGAGATATTCTCGCTCGTCAGCTTAAAGTGAGGATCTTACATGTGATGTGGGGCTAGTCTAAGTGTTTATTTTCACAACAGATACCTGAACGTTGCTCAGAACAAATTGACATCGCTTCCTGTTAACTCGAACGGGGAAAAGACTGCCTATTTGTGTCCGGTTCTCGATGAGATATTTCTGCAGGACAATCGGCTCGTGACTATTCCACCAGAGATTTTCCACCTTCCATCGCTGACCATTTTGGATATTTCCAACAACAAACTGCAGGAACTTCCATTCGATATGTGGAAGGCCCCGAAACTTCGTGAATTGAATATCGCATTTAACCTCTTGAAGGAATTGCCCATTCCACCAATGCAGGTAAACAAATGACACACGCACACACATCGCTTTACTTTGTACTTAGCCGGGATCATCTTGATTTAACAGCCATCGCCATCTCAACTGAGTCTGGACAAAATCGACTGTGAACCGTTTTCCCACTTGGAATCATCTGACATTCATAAGAACAATCCCCGCACACTGACTTTCCATCAACTGATCCATCGGAACGTTTGGTCGGGATCACTGGAAATAACGGACAACGATCTTAAGTGGAATGAAGCCAAGAAGGAGGAGGGGGTTTCTCAACTGAATAGCCTCAACATTGCCAACAACCTGTTCACCAGTATACCGGCTGCTCTGCCGTGTTTGGCTGTGAATTTGACGAGGCTGAACATGTCGTACAACACCTTAAGGTAATGCCAAGTGGAATACGATAGGAGGTTGCACAGATTAAGCGAGTGATTCTTCCAGATCAATGGGTCATGTCACCAGCTACCCGTCGATGTTGAAGCAATTGGATTTGAGTCACAACGAGATCTCCTGTTGGCCAAGTCTTCCTCGGATCACAGACAGTGATCCACATCTGCTGTGCTACAGTTATGTGGAGAAATCACAAGGGGAAAGTGGTTGCATTGACATGGATCAAGGGCCGTTTACTAAACCAGGTGCTAGCACGAAACCATCATCGTTTCGCAGTACGGTGCTGAAGAGTGTTTGCCGTCACCGCAGGCATTTAAGGTGCGTTTGGGAAGGTTCCTCTGTCGATTCTAATTTGGATGCATTTTTAGACTGGAGTCTCTAAGGACGCTCATTCTTGCTGACAATCTCTTGACTCGGATTCAGCTCTCCACAGACGATGTGACAACTTTGTTCAATGAATCCGACGACTCCGACTGGAGTGTTGTGGGCTTAACCAAGTCGAAGCTTATCTTTCCCAATCTCTCAATGCTTGACATTAGCAACAATTGCTTGAAGGTAAGTGGAGGTGCTGAATCAACCTTTAAAGTACTGATTATGGTTCTTGTTGACAGGAAATTCCAACCTCTCTGCATGAGCTCAGTAGCTTGAGCGTGCTTAATATCAGTGGCAATGTGGACATAACCGATCTGCCACCACATCTTGGTCTTCTCTCGAGACTTTGGAATCTCAATACGCGTGGCTGCCTCCTGCAAGATCCCTTGAAGTCAATGATTGAAAGTAAAAAGTACAAAACAATGGACATCATCGGCTATTTGAAGTCGATCTATGAGGATGCGCAGCCCTACGCACGCATGAAACTGATGGTGGTCGGGGTTCAGGGCATTGGAAAGACCACCCTGCTTGATCTCTTGCGACAGGGTGGTTCGCAG
The DNA here is from genome assembly GCA_964034865.1 of Eristalis intricaria. Classification (NCBI taxonomy): domain Eukaryota; kingdom Metazoa; phylum Arthropoda; class Insecta; order Diptera; family Syrphidae; genus Eristalis; species Eristalis intricaria. Next base: position 107,489,748 of record OZ035873.1, on the reverse strand, counting down.
AAAGGACGAGCATCAGAGAATCACTGGGCTAAACGCATGGGTCACACAAAGAATGTCTCGAAAACGAACAGAGGAGTGAACATCTCAACGGTCGGCGTGGACATTGGTACATGGATTTGTGAAAAACGCAAAAAAGGACCGGGCTCAAATGGGCCCGTTGTATTTCGGACTTGGGACTTCGGTGGACAGAAGGAGTAAGCTTAGGGCAGTCATGAAGTTAAGCCAACGAATTTATTTGCTTTTGTTCAGGTACTACGCAACTCATCAGTACTTCTTGTCCAAGAGGAGCTTGTACTTGGTGCTGTGGAAGATAACCGATGGACATAAGGGTCTGGCAGAGATTCTTCAATGGCTGGGGAATATTCAAGTAAGAACACAATCCCGATCCAACAACGCACACCTTAAACTGTGAAATTTTTCAGGCAAGAGCTCCGAATTCCCCAGTGATCATAGTTGGCACTCATTTCGATGCGGTCGGCGAGAGTTTCTCGCCGCAGAAGGCCGAAGAATTGCAACAGATCATCCGGGAGAAGTTTATCGCCATCCCCGACGCTGAGAAGATCGGTCTGCCCCGCGTGATTGATTCGATTGAGATCAGTTGCAGAACGCTTCACAACATTCGTCTGCTCTCCAACATCATATATGACACTGCGTTTATGTTACGTTCGCCTGGCTCTAAGGAGCCTTTACTTTTGCAAAAGATTCCAGCGAGTTACATTGCACTTGAGGACATAGTCAATTTGATATCATGCAATCTAAAAGCCGTCGGAATGGATCCCGTCCTAGATGCGGAACGCTATAGGAAAATCGTTACCGAGGAAATGCGGCTGCACAATTACAAGAGCTTTAGGTAAGAATACTCGTCAGAGATGCGCAGTGCTTATTTGTTTTCGCGTCTTTTAGAGATGTCGCGGAATTGAATCAAGCAACGATGTTTCTTCACGACAACGGTGTGGTCCTGCATTACGATGACGCTACATTGCGCGATTTTTATTTCCTCGATCCTCAGTGGCTGTGTGATATGTTGGCTCATGTCGTGACTGTGCGGGAGATCAACCCGTTTGCCAGGACGGGAGTGATGAAGTTGGAAGACTTGCAACTGCTTTTTAGGAACACGAATTCATCGGCGAACAACAACAGGAGGTATGTGACATGTGTGTGTGCGCCACATTCAGTTGACTTAATTTGACATTTTCAGTTATATCGTAAACTTACTTAACAAGTTCGAAGTCGCCTTGACGTGGGACTCGCGAACGCTTTTAATCCCGTCCTTGCTCCCTGCCAGCGAGGACGTCACTCCTAATGCTGGGACCACGGTTAAGGTACGCTTGTCTCCCTCTTTCCTCTTCCCTTGTGGTAAGCATGATTTTATAATTCGTTAGATCTCACAACGAATACGAGGACGAAATGTAAATCTCGGTTGTTCCGTGTCCAATGAAATCAATCTGAACAACCTCATCTACGAGCCATTCCCCAGGGACAACGAATGCGGCATACGCAGGATCCTGCTGATGACTTATTTTCCATCGGGCTTTTGGTCCAGACTGCTGACACGACTTCTTGCCGACGAGCAGATTATCGAAGCTATCAAAGTTTCATACAGCGCTGTCAATGAGGTAAGATCTGTCAAACTAGACAAAGGAAAGATCATTCAAATTCGACCTGTCCTAGAATTCCCTGGAATTTGATTTGAAAACGTGCCTGGAACAAGAAACACAATGGAATCTCTGGCAAAATGGAGTTTCCCTCTACTTCGGTAACGTTCTCCTGATGAAGATCTGGGAAGTTCCCTACGCCCACAGTTCGGTGCTAAGAAACCCAGGCAATCGTTACAAACTCAAATTGGACGGCCTGTGGAACGATGTGAATTTATCAACTTCAAGCATTCTCGAGATATACTTTCCACTGCTCAGTGTCAACATAAGTCAAGAGCTGGACGACAATGCCAGACAAATGGTTGCCTGCGTCGAGCCAAACTTGCCAATTATCGCTAAGCTACTTGCTCTCTCTGTGGATCATATTGATTTGTTACTGGAGGATTGGTACCCATCGCTGGGTACACGTTTTGTGCACACTTCCGAGGGAAGATTCCTTATAACACGTTTAGTGCTGTGCCCCAAATGCTTGCGAAAAATAAATGACAACTGCAATGTGTTGGATGGAAATCAGGAGAACGCCGTTCGTCCAAGGAATGGTGGAGCAGTTAGCAGAAGGAGTCCCGCTGCTGGCTTCATGGATCCAGAATATTTCAATTCACGCAGGGAGAGACGATCTGAGGCATGTACACTCATAGACTTTCAAACAATGGTGATCTCTGTAATCCCTGTTTAGGATTCCCTCTGCTTATCTGATGCCGATTCTGGTGTGGGACCGGACTCTGCTGGATCATCGAGGAACACATCCGTTGACGGACACCCGGTGTATAATGTTCCGGACACCTCGAATGTGTGCTACACCTGGATGATCGAGGAGTGCATCCTTTCGGTTTACAATCAAACAAAGATCTCGTGTCCAGTGCACTTAGAAGTGAATATGTTGAAAATAGCTCCCGATGTGGTGTTCGCAGACATTCCCGAGAAGTACAGTATTAACCCGGAAAGTATTGTGAAAGGTTCACTTTTGGGACGTGGAGCTTTCGGATTTGTTTTCAAGGCGACGTGCAAAGTGAAGGGATCTCGATCTTTCAAGTCAGTTGCAATGAAGATGTTGCAGCCCGTACCTCCTGGACCTCGAGCGAAAGATGTGACTATTCACAAATATTCTGTTTTCAATTGATTCTCATTTTGTGGTCTTTTTAGAGTGCTCTTATGGCTTACAAGGTGGCTCTGGGCAAGTGGGATCGTGATCCATTGCAGCATTCGTGTAAGGCCTACTGTACTGCTAGACAAGAACTCGCTGTGCTGCTCACCCTGAAGCATCCCAACATTGTTCCATTGGTGGGAATATGCATAAAACCCCTTGCCTTAGTGTTAGATCTCGCTCCTATGGTAAGGACGTTGTTTTTGTTTTACGTTTGGGTAGTTTACTGATTCTTTTCAAGGGCGGCTTGGATTCAATCCTGAGGCAATATCGACGCAGTGGAGCACACATTGGACCGCATACATTCCAGATTCTGGTGCTACAGGCTGCACGTGCCATTGAGTACCTTCACCGCCGAAGGATCATCTACCGTGATCTTAAGTCGGAGAATGTTCTGGTTTGGGAGTTTCCACTTCCGCATAGGTATGCACATCCGTAACGCATAAGTATACACCATCCTTAAGCATTGGCTTTGTTTTTAGTGATGACAGTCCAAGGAGCAGTATTCACATCAAAATTGCTGATTACGGCATTAGTAGGATGACAGCGCCCAGCGGTTCCAAGGGCTTCGGGGGCACTGAGGGATTCATGGCTCCAGAAATAATCCGCTACAACGGAGAGGAGGAGTATACAGAAAAGGTAAGACAATATTAAGCGCCTGCATGAAACAAGATCAAACTCCTCTCTCCAAGGTTGACTGCTTTTCGTTTGGAATGTTTATCTACGAAAACATAAGTCTGCGGCAGCCGTTCGAGGGTCAGGAATCGATAAAGGAGTGCATTTTGGAAGGCAGCCGCCCGCCGCTCACGCAAAGGGAAACTCAATTTCCAACATATTGCCTGGACTTGATGGTTCTCTGCTGGGATGAGCTACCAAAGGTTTGCTTGAAATTGGCTTTGTCTCGTATTCACTTAACACACATCGATTCTGGTTACAGAAACGACCGTCAGCCAGTCAAATAGTATCGATTCTAACCGCTCCGGAGTGCATACACTTGTTGGATGTGATTGCGTTATCGCACAGTGAGAAGGTAGTCTGTGGAGCTTTCAACACGTTACTGTCCAATGAAGGTGATGACTCTTTGCCTGGACTCGCACTTGTTTAGATATTTGACTCTTATCCCTCTTTCCTCAGACGACACAAGTGGTTTTGAATTATGGCTTCCGACAAATAATTCCCGAATCGACATACTTGACACGTCGTCGTTTGGCAACTACTTGCAGTACAGCAGCATTCTCTGTGAGAATAAAATCAATTTTGATTCCACACGAGAGCATAGCAAGCGTAAAGCGCACCGTCTAAACATGCTGTGCTGCTGCATAATTGAAGATTGCTTCTGGACAGGTGACTCGACTGGTAATTTGCATGTTTATAGGTGAGGTGAATCTGCAAGACCGCCAAATGCACTCGATCTCTAATCCCCACTTCTTATCAGCACAACGAATTACACGCACGTATTCTCATACATGTTCGATCCGTCCATAAAAAGTCCTATTGTAAGCTTAGTGTACTTGAAGAACATTGAGCGTGTCGCTGTGGGCCTGCACAATGGCAGAGTGTTCCTAGTTGATTCGACAAAAGTCCCTACCAACTGTGTGTTTGCCGAAGGTTCGTTTGTCTTGACTGAAATCTGCTCTGGTCTCATTCTGCACAGTGCTGTTGCTGTCATTTTGGACGAGTAAGTCATCATCTTAAGTGTCACTCTTGTGTGATTGCCTGAGTGTTTTATTTCAGAACGTATGAATTGTGGTGTGGTGAAACTGGGGGCAAAATCAACATCTTTCCGCTGAGCAAGTCCGGTGTGTCGGGCCACCAGGCAGTGTGCCACAGTGACGAACCGAACATTATCGAGGATGTTAAAGTCGCTCGGCTGTGTGCCAACGGTCAGTACGTGTATTCCTGCCTCTATCCCGGATTCATGGTTTACCAATGGAATATTGCAACAAAAGTCATCGAAAACAAACTGGACTGCTCAAAGCTGCTGCCGTGTTCGGAAAGTCTCAAAAGCATATCAATTGATGAGCATCTCAGCTTGATAAAATGCCAGGTAGGCTCTACAAATATGCTCTTCTGTACATAACTCAATCCTTGAATCCTCTTAACAGATATCGGCCTTGGCTGCTCATGGCGAAGAATTGTATGTCGGCACCACGTGGGGCTGTTTGATCATTGCTGAGGTGAACAGTTTACGTCCGATAACTGTGTTTCGTCCTTACGAAAATGAGGTAACACACAATTGTCTATCATTTCATATTTGTTGTTCCATGTATTTGTATTCGCAGATCAAAGCAATTGTCGCAGTGCCAAGTAAGACGACACCTCTGATCGCCACCATTGGACGAAGGTATAGATCTCTGATTTCGCGCTACATGGATAATGTAGAGAATAATCATCATACGAGCGTGTCACATTTTGAACATCACAAAAGTCCAAAGATACTGCCCCCAGACGTGGAGAACAATATTCATTGTTTGCTGTGGCGCGCACAGAATTGGACATAACTTATGTTTAAGTTGTGTGTTGAGTTGTTTTTTGTCTTAAATTATTTATTGGTAACCCAAGGCAGTTGTTGGTATTATATCTCGAATAAACATTTTCTTAACATTTTAGAAAGCCCTTAGATCTTTTTTCGATTGAATTGATTATGACAACGAGTTGATGTGCTTTTGTTTAATTCGGTATACATATGTAAATGAAATACATAAGAAAACTGTAAAGCTGTTGAAAATTGATTGATTTGCTGATTTCTGAAAACTTATGGACATAACGAGAAGTATTTTGATTTTTCTCATTTTTAGGCAGTTTGATTCCGCGTTCTTACTTTATGATCCCGGTATTGCGTAGGATGTTCCATGTTTTGTTGAATGTTATGCTTCATGCAAAACCGAGCCATTTTTGATTGATAATCGGGAACACCTGCTTAACGGGACGAATTGATAGGGTTGAAGTCGATGAAGTAGTGTCTGCACCTAGCTTTAAGGAATTTGTCACTGATATAAAAAAAAGTCATCTGAGCTCATCAATGTTGTTGCCCAACCCTCTCCTTACGAGTTACTCCAACAATAGCACGAAGAAATCGCGATATAATTCTTTCAGTCATAAGACATCTTCCAAGCTTCAAAATGGGTCCAGCTTGGCCAGTCCTACAGAAGCCAGGTAAGCAGAATTCCTCCCATCACAAGTGAAAAAAAACCAAAGGTTCCACGTAAACCTTCATTGCAGCATCAGCACATACGACCATAAACCTATCGAGTGCGCGCTGGAGTTCCGTCTGTGAGGATAACTTAGGGTCGTTTTGTTGACAATTCCCCAACTTCGCGGAAAACTGAGTTGATCAACTCCGAGATTGGTCTCAACTCGTTATTTAATCGGCAAGTTGAAAATTGATTTTGTTTACTATTTTCACTCACAGTCTGAAGTTTAAAATCCAGAAGTTGCCCAACTTTCTCTTTTTAAATTTCCCCTGGGATATTTTTGACAATTCACCACACAATGCAATTTACTATTTTGAATTTACACCATTTGCTGTTCGCGTGCGCTATGAGAATGAGAATTGAAAGCGAACGTTTTCAGCAGTGATAATGATTGCATATCTCTACCCTCCATTATCTCTGGTTTCAGGTTAATGTTTATACATATTGAATTGATTCCAGCGAATAAATTCACGGTCTTTAAACAAATCTAGAATCTATTAAATACTTTATAATTTTACATCAAATCGAAAGTAGCAGTATATTCTGTCGTTTCACGGCAATAAATCGGTATTAGTTCGAGCACCATTAATTTTGTCTGCTTTGAGAGACGAGAACGATAATGACACACACAATCATCCCATCTTATATACACACGTGACAAGAACTGCGGCAATGGAAGAAAAGAGAGAGAGAGAGAGAGGGAGTAAAAGCAAAATCCCCGATTTCAACCCTTAACTGCTGCTATTTCCGTGTGTTGAGAAAAGGAGGAGTTGATAAGTGAGTGAATGAAAGCATATCCAGAAGTTGAAGCGAAAAATGCCACAGTTGTGTTTAACTTTTAGTGAACAAAATTACCCTTAGGCTCTGTCTTCAAACACCTACTCTCACCTCCACGTGGTGAAATCCGTAAGCCTATCAACTTTGACAGAAGATGGGGTAGCCAACATCGTACGACGTTTTTGGCGGCTGCAAACGAGGCAGGTGGGCTCATCTCTCTTTAAGGGTGGCGGCGAAGGAGCTCACAGGCCAACGGGGCCATACACAATCTCGGTCAGCAGGAGCTACATAGTTTGCGAGGTTAGATTCGGGACCCTGGAATAGCGACTGCGCGGCGGCGGATGTGCCCTTCTCTTTATTGCCGTGACACGAGAGAAGATACTGCCACTTTCGATTTGATGTAAAATTATAAAGTGCCAACGGCGGCGCTCACAGCCTGGAAGAGGCCGCCGACGCCGGATTCTTCCGGACCTCTTTTTTTTCCGGGGGCTAAACAAATGGACTTGTCCTCCCAGTAAGAGTCATCAAGAAATGACGCATACCGACGACTCGGCCAGAACATCACTGCAGGCAACTATAACTTCGAGGTAATGAAGGACATCGCAGTAAATAATACGGACATCAGTACAGAGATCAAATACAGAAAAACTCTTGCCAATCGTTATTTTATTATTTTTTTTGGCTCAAAAGGCAATTGAGTAACAGAGCCCTTTCACGGAAGACTGAGTTGACTCTGTTTAAGACTGAAAATCCCGTCCTCCTCTACGGCGAAGAGGCATGGGCTATAGTCCATACCCCAAGCGTATGAACATGCTGTTGGTATTTTCGAGAAACAAGTTCTGTGTGCGATCTGAGGCCTGTTTGCGTTGATGACACTTATGGGCTGAACAGCGACATGAGTTTAGCCAAGCGTCTACGGATCAGATGCCTAAGATGAATAGGCCAAGTAGAGCGTATGAACAACTTAGATCCGTCCCGAAGAGTCTTCTTCTTTAAGCCTGTGGGACAACGTAATAGAAGGCGCCCACGTACAAGGCGCACTCAAGTCCATGACGACCTCAACCGGCGTGTTGTGCGAAACTGAAGATAGCTGGCGAGAGATCGGGCCGGCTGGAGAGGCATATTGGGTGGGGCCCAATTTCAACGCGGAAGAAAGAAGAATAATTTGAAACGAGAAAAATGTTGCACCTGAAAAGAATGTTAAACAAAAAATATTCAAAAATGTGTGTTCAACTTTATTTTAAAAAAATAATCATCTGTAATAATGTAACATTTGAAACGGGTTAAGTTGACTGTGAAAATCTTTTGAATGCTTATGTTTCTGTATCGTTCTCCTCCTCAATCGATTCAATTGTCAGGGAAGAATTCCTGGAATATACCGAGCCAGTGCTGCGAACAACTCTTGTGTTGTTTGAGAAATCGGTCACTATTTGTAGTTCCTCCTTGAGGGCAGCAAAGAAATAAACCTTTAACGAGAGAAAAGTGGTAATTTATGTGAAATGATGGATAACTTTAAACAGTACTTACGTTGTAGTGCCTTGCTTTGCGGAATACAAAGAATAGCCAGTCAAGAATACCGCAAGCGGCAGCTAATGAGCTTCCAACCAATAACACAAAGTATACGCCGCCCAGATTGGGCATTCCCAGTTCGGCGGCTTCGGATTGTTCGTTTTTGGTCTAGAAAAAAGATGAGATGAAGGAAAAAAGTGAAAAGAAAGGTTATGTCATCGAAAACAAATAAGGAACGTTTGTGCGTGGAAATATGTTTTATCTTATAGCATGAATAAAAGGTTTTAAGGAGTGCTTGCTTCTAGAGCTGTAAGAGCTATTTTAATAGATACTATGTCTCTGCGCCTATGACTCGCTGCTCCATCAAGGTCGGCAACGAACTCACCGAGACCTCCAATGTTAAAAAACAAGGCGACGCGCTGTCATGTGATTTCTTTAACATCATCCTGGAAATGCAAGTCTCACTCGCCAACACTAGGGACTCGATCTTCCAGAAGTCCGTACAACTGCTAGCATACGCGGATGACATTGACGTGATTGGTCGAACACAGCGAGCCGTCAATGAGGCTTTGCTGGCATTGAGGCGGAAGCGGCTAAAATGGGTCTAGCAGTGAATGAGGGCAAAACGAAGTATATGCTGTCATCAAGGAAGGACATATAACATCGACGTCTTGGACAGAGCGTCACAATGGGCAGCTATAACTTCGAGGTAGTCAAGGACTTCGTCTACCTCGACTCCGCAGTAAACAGTACAAACAACACCAGTAGCGAGATCAAACGCAGAGTAACTCTTGCCAACCGCTGTTTCCATGGGCTCAAGAGGCAATTGATTAGTTGAGCCATCTCTCGAAGGACCAAGCTGACCTTATACAAGACCTTGATCATCCCAGTCCTGCTGTACGGCGCGGAGGTATGGACAATCTCAAAAGCGAATGAGGAAGTCCTTGGTCTCTTGGAGAGAAAAGCTCTGACTGCGATTTAGTCCTGTTTGCGTTGACGGTTTCTGGAGGAGAAGATTCAACCACGAACTGCGACATGAGGCTAGCCAGGCGTCTTCGGATCCAACGCCTAAGATGGCTAGGCCATGTAGAGCGTGTGGACAACTCAGCTCCGGCCCCAAGAGTCTTCGACTCCGAACTCGTGGGACAACGCAACAGAGGGCGTCCGCGTTTAAGGTGGCGCACCCAGGTGGAGAAGGACCTCAACCAACTTGGCGTGCGATACTGGAGACAGCTAGTCAGAGACCGTGCTAGTTGGAGAGGCTTGTTGGTTGAGGCCCAGGTCCACCCCGGACTGTAGCGCCAAATAAAGAAGAAAAAGAATTATGTGAATTGCTAGGAAGCTTAAAAATCCGCCTTAAAAAAATATCTGTGGAAATTTTCCACAGTTTCGAAAGCGCTGTAACCCCAAACTTGTGCTGCATACAATAGGATAGAAGAGGCTGTGGACTCATGCGAAACATTTTTATTCTGTATACAGTTTCCCCAAACCGCACAGATCGCACGCTAAGCTTCAGCAAGTTTAAGTTTAAAGTGCTTGTTCGTATTAAGGTTTGACGTAATCAAAATACGAAGATACTTGTACTTAACTAGTATCTATCTCAATCTGTTAGTCTTGAAATCTCCATTTTTTCCTCGAGTGTACCTTCAACCTCCATCTCTAAATATCATCATCTAAAAAAAAAATAGGAAAGAAACTAGGATACTTTAGAAGAATACGAAAAAAAAAAAATGGATTATGTAAACGCCGTAAAGGTTTATAACAGTGTAGTTAAACCACATTGCGAATATTGCTCGACAATCCTCTATACATGTTGCAAGGAAGGACATTTGAATAGACTACAAAAACTGCAAAACAAAGGAATGAGGATAATCCTAAACTGCAACAGACAAACACACATAGACGATATGCTGGAAAAGCTAAAATGTTTAAACATAACGCAGCGACTAAAACTAAACACAATGATTGCTATTTATTAAATAAAAAATGGGACCGCACCAGGATACTTGACGCAAGAAGTCAGACAAGTGAGAGATGTCCAACCATACCAACTACGGAATGCTGATAATTTTAGAGTAGAAAGAACGAGGACAACAACAGCACAATAATGATTAAACGGCTCCAATTATATAATATACTACCAAATGAAATAAATCATGAAATTAATTTTAGAACATTTAGGAAAAAAGTAATTGAAATAATAAGACGATGAAGTTTGTAAAAATAAAAACAAAATGAATTGATGAATATTGTGCAATAAAGTTAAAGGAGAAAAATGTTAAATAATAAATTATATAATAATTGTATAAATATTGTATGGATACATAAAAAGTATTTGTAATACTAATTAAATAAAAAAATCTAATTGCCTATTATTTATATATATTACGTTCCAGCAATGCATTAAGGCCCAGTAACACTAGACGAATATTTGGAAATGGTGTGACTACTGACGTGTTCGTTCAGTTTCGTTAAATTTCGTTAATTATTTCCATACTTGTGACTAAGTGGAAGGATACTCTCTTTTCGTACGTCATTCTCAGTTGACGTTGGAATTATAGTTAAGTTCTCAGAAGCAATTGTAGGCACCTCAGTCTGTTCTCGCATAATCTTAAGTTTACCGAAGACGGTCCACCCTTAGAGTTAAAATTCGTACGTCATTGCCAGTTGACGTTGGAATTATAGTTAAGTTCTCAGAAGCAATTGTAGGCACCTCAGTCTGTTCTCGCATAATCTTAAGTTTACCAAAGTCGGTCCACCCTTAGAGTTAAAATTCGTACGTCATTGCCAGTTGACGTTGGAATTATAGTTAAGTTCTCAGAAGCAATTGTAGGCACTTCAGTCTGTTCTCGCATAATCTTAAGTTTACCGAAGACGGTCCACCCTTAGAGTTAAAATTCGTACGTCATTGCCAGTTGACGTTGGAATTATAGTTAAGTTCTCAGAAGCAATTGTAGGCACCTCAGTCTGTTCTCGCATAATATTAAGTTTACCGAAGTCGGTCCACCCTTAGAGTTAAAATTCGTACGTCATTGTCAGTTGACGTTGGAATTATAGTTAAGTTCTCAGAAGCAATTGTAGGCACTTCAGTCTGTTCTCGCATGATCTTAAGCTTACCGAAGTCGATCCACGCTTAGAGTTAAATATTCATTAATCAACTCACCGTACAACCTCCAGTTCCGACTTCGTTCCACCATTTCGACTTCATTTTGGACAAGACTCCCGACTCTTGGAGCTCAAGCAGAGCGTGGTTCAGCTTATCTCTGTACGGCCAATCTAAGAAGAAGAAACATAACCGTATAAATAAAATCGATGATTAATTCCGGAGCTGTTCAATTACTCTTCCTCATTGCAATGCCGTAGCCCTTCTCGTCCAGCAATCCTCCGATTTGTGTGAGATTGCATATTCGTGCGACGTTGTATTCGATTGAAGTGGACTCCATCAAAAAGGCATAGTTCTCACTGAGGACCCTCTCCACTCCATCATTGTTTGTATTCGTAAGATATTCCGGATTCCTGGTCATGAAGTCATTCATCGCACGGTATGTCTCGTCATCGGAGGTCTGCAAGTATTAAGAGACTTCAGTGTGCAGTCGGCTATGACTTGGTGTTGCAGGTTTAACCTCGAAGAAGTTCCTGGTGCTGCCCTTGGCCTTGGCGCCGTATTTCACGCCACCCTTGTTTGCGGCTAAATCCTTTACGTTCTCAATGGGACTTGTTGGTGTTTCAATCGTGAGAAAAGCAGCCAGGTTAGCAGTGTATGACGAGACCATAATGAGCGTGAAGAACCACCAGATTGACGCAACAGTCCTCGTCGACGGAGCTCTGTGAAATGATTAGAATACATCTGTGGTCGGAAACTATGCTTTCATACGTACTTCGGCGCTATTTCAGAGCCTTGTTGTAGTAAGGCGCCCGTGGTGAACCACACGGCGTTGCCCATGCTGAATTGATTTTCCAGTTCGGTCGGCTCTTCGATGCATGGATACGGGTTATCCCACTCTGACGGCGATATTCGTCCCAAAATGAAGAAACTCAACGAGACCCCGAGGTAGGATAGGCCTAAGTACAGCCAGACTTCGCCGGAGAAAGGGTCCATGAAGGAAAACAGGGCGGGTGGCGCCTTCCGGGGCTTCTGGTACAAGATCGAAATTCCTGTGACAGTAGCGTGTTGGGAGTGATTGAAATTGAAACCGGTACATCGCGGTGGATGTGCTTACCTAAATTCATGAAGGGAATGGTAAAGTCAACGCCAGATTCACGTTCCGACGTAATGGTTAGGTCAGTAACTCCCAGGTCAGCTCTCTGAAATTGAATTCATTTTAAATGTCGTTCAGAATGTCTGCACCAGATGGCACTTAAGTGTTATTGCAGCGAATGAAGTAACAGTTGTTTAAGAACTTTTCACCATCCATTGTATCATACTCATGGTGTGTAGACGAGTGCCAGCAGCAGAGACTTGCAACTGAAGGTGGACACCAAAGTGTGCTGCAAACCTGGGGCAGGCAAACATGAGTATCAGGCTATAAGACGGGAGCAGAGCTCAAGGGTCGAACCTTTTATAAAAAAAAAAAAAACGCCAAACTTGCCGAGGCATTAGAAAAGAAGGAACTACGGCGGTCATCTTTGAAGCGATCCGGAACTTTTCTTCTTGTACAACCCATGCCGTGTAAGCAACGACACCGACACCACCAGGGAGATCTATTGTATCGAAGGGTTGGAGTTAAGACAAAAGGCAAACCACTTCCCTCATGAAAGATAGTAAATCTTTTGTAATGGATTTTTTTAATTCCACTGAAGTGAGTATGTCCCAATGGAAGATACGTTTCTTTAATCAGATTATTGCCACACATTCACACATGATGTGCCCGCCTCACCCTCTTCGAGGCGAAGCCAACAAACCGTGTCTTGATACAGGTTTAGTTTGTTAAGGCGATATTTTAGGCAGCAGTGGCCGTTACGTTGGCTTGTTAACAATCTTAAGCTCTTATATGAATAAGCCCTTATTAATCTCTTGGAGTCCCTAAGATCATGACTATGAGTCCACTGGTCTAGGCAAAGTTTGTTTTTCCGTATAAATAAACTACAATTATGTTATAAGATCAGTGAACATGTTTTAGCTTAAATAGATTGCTTTGCACAAATTTAGCAGGTTTCACATTTTTAGTTGTGTTGATGCTTGGCTGAATTTTTGATTTAGAGTAAAACATTTCCGTAATACCTGTTGTATTACATTGTTTATAGAATTCATGGGGAAACGCATCAGAAAAAAGGGGAAAATGATAATTTTTGAGATCGCTGAAGGGGAATTCGTCTCATAACATCTGGCAACACTGATGTGCGCCCCTAGCCTTAGGTGAATGGAAAAAATAAGAGCACTAGTGAATTCTAAGAGCTGTAAAGAAGGTAGGTAAAGGCCCATCTATAACAATGCCTTGGGCATTGACCGCAAGGAAATTATTGCTAAAGCTTCGATTCTCTTTCTCCTTCTGCTGAATCGTGGAAAAGGCCATGAGACCATTGTCTTGAAGAGGCGCGCCGGGGGGGCGTTAAAGTCTGACAAGCTCCCTGGGACGTAGCAGTAAATAAGTAAGAACAGATTGAGGTGCTTCCGCCTGGTAACAGGCACAAATTTGTAAAAAAAGGAACTAATTAACGACTGTAAACATCAAAGCGATGAAATACATATTAACGACTTCTGGTGATCGCTACCAACCAAAATGGCGTGTGCTTTAAGCTTGCTCTACCCATGATTAGTGCTAGATGTTCCTAGTGTTGTGCCCAACACTGCACCAACATGACCCCAAACATGTGACATAACATATAAGTTTTCCACTAGTGCCAAATCAAGTGTTACTATTCTCAAATGTGTTACGTATTCTTACAAGAACAAGACTTACAAACGAATGCAAGAATACAGGTCAAATGCAAGAATGCAATGGGGCGTCAAATGACAATTGCACAGGTTACGTATTCTTGCCCACTGAGCAAAGGCAAGAATACGAATATACCGAATACGATTAACCGAGGCAACTCGATAGCGAGGTTGACCCCTAGGGCGTACCCTAGGGAAGTACGATCGGAGATTACGAGGGAATGCAGAATGGACGGTGGAGGCAGTCTGCAGCTGATCGCAATAGAAAAGAGTTGATTCACTTTTATTCCTCAAACACAACACTAGATGTCCGACCAGAAATAAGAGAGCAAGGAGATATCCAACTTCTACCGGCCCTGTGTCTTGATTTCATCTGACAGCAGTCTGTGAATCCGTGTGAGCAGTTGTGGACAGCTGAAATCCGTCACCATCCGGCGTAATCTGAGTATCTATCATCCGAGTAAAATACAAGAGAATCCCACATGTTGTGGACATTGGGATAATTCTGGCCGAAAGTTGGATATCCCCTTACTCTCTTAGTTCTGGTTCCAACGCTGAAACACAACTGTCAAAATAGACCTGTCAAAATGCTGTGCAAGGGCATAGTTGACTTACTGTGTCGCATATTGTAAAGCATTTACATACCCCTTCCATGATTTCGTGCACCATGCCGGTGGAGATGTTGCTGCTTGCATTGTAAGACCCGTAGTTGTCGTCCACGTGCATGTTGAACGTGTAGTTGAACCCGAGTTTCTCAGCCAGTCGCTGAATAAGCTCAATGCCGAATCCTTCGTAACGATTATTGCCCGACAGCTTTGTGGTTGACTGCTTAAGCATTCCATAAGGTGCGTTCTAAATAAATGAGAAGCATGAACACGTCTTTGCAAACGCAACTATAGAAACTGTCTTACCAACGCCAAGAGGACAGTGAACGTTTTATTCACCAAAGAGAGCTCGTCCGTATCGAGAATTGGACTGGATGGTGTATACCTGGCAATGGACAGTCCATCGTCCGGATGCCAGCTACCGACTGTCGCCAAACCGGCTGGAGTCAGCTCAACTATCTCCAAATTGTAATCCCTTCGAAAGCCTCCGTCGAAGAATATTTTCCCCGTCAGACCTTGAGCGACACTCTAAACGGCGGGAGATCTTCTTCTACATGACACATTCAGTTATTAGACCATTGCAACTCACCAACGCCAGATAGTTTCCGAACGAGTTGCCTCGATCCCACACATCGTTCCCGGAGCAGTTCAGCGGAACTGGTCTGAACTTCATTTCGTTCGTTGTTTCCGCATATAGTTGCACCGCATCGAAGAGCAGGGCCATTTCGATTGTTATGGGGCAGGTGACTAGAGATAAGGGGTTTTGAATCAATTTAAGACAATTTAAAAAATTCATTACTATTCCTCTCAGCGTCATCCGCGGGATAGCCCAGCGCTGTAATCAGTTCCTTGACCTCCGGTTGCTCTGGGGAAAACATTCGTATGCCAGTGATGTTGGCCTCGCTGTGTCTGAATGATTCCAGGTCGATTGTTTGCAGATCCAAACTCCCAATGATGTACTTGTAATCTTCCGTGATGATACCGACTTGTTGAGCCTGTCAAATGAGTTTATGTAAGCATCGATTGACTTATGGGGAGAGAAGGGATCCGGTTGCAATCACATGGATTAAACCGAACTCCACCCGAAGAGAAGCATAAGAAGCTCCTTTCAATAAACAGGAGAGGAGAGACATAAGTAAGGTTGTATGAATTATTTCCAGAGATTCATAGCCACAAACATGTCTGACAGGCACTCGTGCGAAGGCAATGGAAGGTGCATTCAAGGTCTTCTGCAGAAGCTGCAGGGATAAAGAAGAACTTTTAAGAGGCTGATTAAATAAAGATAAGGCGCTTGCTGACATTCCTTAAGCAGACAAGTTTAGGCATCTATCTGATCTAGAATCCCTATAATTTAAAATATAATTAATAACGAAAGAAATTTAAGGGATAAAGAATACAATAGCTGTGTTTTTTTGCAAGCGTATTTACGCTTAATTTCCAATTTGCATGTAAAATACACTAACAACAAATCCTATATCCGCTTATCATATCTATCGCCGCTTAAGAAATAAGCGCGGATAAAAACAATGCTTCCAGACATTATTTTCTGTGTGTTCACTCCAGAATTCATTCATTCATTGTTTAGGTCGATGTATGTGGCTTATATTTGTAGATGTGGTTGATGTATTAGATAATTTTATATATTTTTGCATCCATAAGTATGCAATTTTTGGTATACCCAGAGTGTCTCTGCTATATATTCCATTTAGGTTTCGTAAGCGATTCTTTTCATTTGATGAAGTGTTTTTGCTTTTAAAGTGATGGTCACGCTACACAGTCACAAAACGAAGATTGTGACCATCAAAGATCAACCATCACCTTCCACGACTCCACCCCTGATTGCTTAGCAAATGTCATACATGTCGTCGGTGCTGCCAAGATTTTATGATGAATCATTAATCGCCGATGATCGTTTTTTTGTGCAGTTATAAATTAAGCGTATATACTCTTGCGAAAAAACACAGCTAATATGGAACCTGTATCCAAGAAAAGACAAATCTTTGTTTTAAGGCAAATAAGGTCTTAAGTCAAAAAATTGAGTTTGAGTTATTGATTGAGTCAATAGCCGTGTTTTTTTCATCGCTATCGATAGTGAAGTGAAGTAAGATGCAAAAAACGATTCGCAGTGGCTTTTAATTTTTATCTGTCAGAATATACGAAGAAAGCAATTTATATGTTTGATTCCCTGTCAAAATATATGAACAAAAATTCGAACTCGAATTTTTATAGGCAGTCACTTTTCATTGCCGATATTATAGGCAGTTATCGGCAGTAGGCTGTTGTATGTGCTTTACGTGCAAAATCCTACTTCACTGTTTATAGATTTGTGAAAAAAAACACAGCTAATGATAACACCTGTGGAAAAAGTAGTAGGCACCAACAATACGAGAGGAGCTTAGACAAAAAACACATTAAAAACGATGGAAAAATTACTCGAGAAAGTTGTTAAATAAGAATTAATGAAATATATTGAAAAGGAAAACGTGCTATCCACCTATCAATCAGGATTTAAAAAGAGTTATTCATGTGAAACGACAATAAACCATATAATCAATGGGTGGTGTGAATAAAAACTGAGTTTGAGCATTTTCTTAGCATTATGAAGGAGATGCTCCATCTTGTGTGAACAAAAATTTATTTCGTTAAGTTTAACGAATCCTCTCCGCTCACAAATTTGGCAGCTGAGTCTTTCCTCCGGTTTGGTGTGAATAAAGATGGAATATGCTCAGATATCGCTTGTAGAAGTTGAGTGTGTATAGGAGTTGATTTCAAGAGAGAAAAAAAGTGAAGAAAATTTAAAAAAAAGTCGAAAATACTGGTTCGCAAGAAGAAACTTTGACGGATTAAACCTGAATCTTAAAAAGGAGGAAATCTGGAATGGAAGATGACGATTTCATCAAGTGTTTGAAATTTTATCCGTGCTTGCTGGAAAAAAGCAAAACTCCAGACATGAAAAATAAAAAGCAATCTGCGTTGAAAGCTATGGAAGAAGAAATGAAAATAAACATGGCTTTAATTTGAACATATCGCAAATAAAGAAAAAAGTTGATAACATGAAAGCCTGCGTCAAATCAAGAGGCGATAAGAAACGGCGATCTTCCCATTACATTAAAAGAACAAAAAACAATCAAAGGTAGGGCACCAACACGGGTATGTTCAGGAATATTGGAAAGGAAATGAGTACTTAGCCATTCCATGTTATCAAATTGGAATCTATATCTTCTTGAAATTATCCCTTGTGTCCCCGAAAGGACATGAGTTATAATTCTTTGTTTTTTGCGTTTGTATGTTTAAAAACATTATTGCATATACATACTTTGCACCCACCTTTACCCGACTCTGCACTCACCCTTAAACGCCAAGAACTCTAGTTTTCAAACGTCAACTGAAGCACCAAGTTGAGTATTTCCTCTAACGAAAATCCTCAACTCGTGTGTTCTTACTCGGAGTGTTTTCTCAGTTTTTATTCACATCACCCAATGAGTAGAAGGATGAAGGCAGTAAAAATAAGATTATGACACTTTTCTTGGATCTTAAGAGAGCATTTGAGACTAAAGATGGGGAAATACTAATAAAGATACATTGGAGAGAAAATTGAGTTTATCTCTCTCGAAAATCCTTCGCTTGGTATTAACGACTTAATGCTAGCCCATGTGCTTCCGATCGTAATATTTTGGGCTTTAGGATAAGTCATAACAATGCATATGTTGCCCGGTATTAATGTTTAAGGTTTCTGTCTTTCATTCGGTTTATGTCTTAAACCTTATTGTCTAACGTCAAAGAATCAATGTCTCAGCAGAATTGAGTCTCAGCTATGCAAATCCTGCTCGAAAAGGAGAGTCATCAGTGACATCTAATAAGAGGGAGCCCTATCCATCATCTTAGTGGAATGAACATGATCAGGCAGGGCCGGGCAGAGTTGTTTGAAAAGGTGAAAAGAAGAAAGCGTTTAAAAATGCATAGGTAGCTGGTTGGACGGAATAAAATATGAAGAATTACACCAATTCTCTTGGATGATATTTTTTATATAGCCTTCACGCGCCCCTAAGCCCCAATAGTGGGTCCGGCCCTGATCGGTTGAAAAAAAAAACTGACCATGAGAAGGAACCGAACACAGATCTGGAAGATAGGAATCATTTAGAATACTCACAGTCTGTGTTCAAAATATGGAAACATCACTTCTGGAGACTGTATTATGGCGACAAGGATCAGACTTCCTCTGACAGGCAGAATCTTCCATCCTACGGGGGCGATGATATACAAGAATTCCGTGCGCCCGACCTCAGTGAAGTAATCTCCGTAATAGCCATGCTTAAGATTTACAAGGTTGCTGGCGCCGATAGACTGTCTGTGAAACCAGACGGGAGTGAGTTGGTAAGGTGTATACGACGGATGGAATCCCTGATTCGTTTGCCCGATCCTCATGAAAGTAGACTACTAAGTCGCCATTGGCAACCAGTGCTACTTCGGACTGGACTGAAAACCCCTGACTCGTAAGACCAAAGACAAAGAAGATCAGACCAAGATCACGAAAGGGGTATTTTAGAACCGAAAGCTAAACGATAAGCAAAACATTTGCGCTAATTCTTTGTGTCTTCGAAAGACAAAATCTACGTCCACCTGTCTTCGAAGAAAGCTACCGGAGGAGAAGACACAGCCGCTAACTCTACGAGCTGTACGAATATGTGGATGTAGCGCAGGAGCAAGTGGTAGGATCAACTTTTTTTGTGGATGGGGCATATGGAGCTAACATTCCAGTCGTCGTGCATGCTCTCATCCTCCCAAATTCTACAGATGATATGGTGCATGCTCCTTACCGGCCTTTTGATGGCTGTGGCGACTTCTTCAAAGCTAGGTGAGAGGACTACTTCATCGACTGGAGTTGCGATTTATTGATTCCCTCTCACTCTCTCCTGGTCAGGCACGTTAAGCAGCTTTTGGAAGTGCTGCTTAAAGACATCCACTATTCCTTGCGGGCCAGTAACCAGGTTACCCTCACAGTTTCGAAGAGCCTGGGTGCCTTTCCTAAAGCCAGCGGCATGGCAAGGCTTTTTTATAGAAGACCCGTATATATTTTTGCTTGTCCCTAGACTGTTCGATATCCTTGAGCCGGGAGGTTTCGAGAGACCTTTTCTTCAGGCGTAGAAGTTTTTTCTCCTCCCTTCTTGTAGCCCGGTACTCCTCCTGTGCTGCTCTAGTTTTTCGTTGCAGCGCCTTTTGGTGTGCCTCGTCAGTTGCATGTTTCTTCTGCTCACACTCGCCATCATACAACGGGTTCCTCGTCGGAGGTGGTATGTAGCCTAAGGTGGTTTCGGCTACCTCTTTGATGGACGAGCGGCAATGCAACTACATCTCGTTGGCGTTGGTGTATGACGCGGGCATACCGGAGAGTCCCTCATTCAGCTGCTCTTCGTAGGCTCCGGCAATCTCGGGTGTGGTCAGGAGTCCAATGTCAAAACTTCTCTTTATTGGTTGTTGCAGCTTTCTGACATTAGACAGTCGAGCTCTGAATCTTGCTGCTATGAGGAAATGGTCAGAGTCCACGTTTGCCCCCCCTGAATGTTCGCACATCCAGGATATTTGACGCATGCCTTGCGTCAATGAGCACATGGTCGATTTGGTTGCCGTTTCGACCGTCCGAAGGTCGAACAGGTTGCTGTGTGGATTCTTTTGCGAGGGAACCTAGTGCTGCTTATGACCATATTACGTGCTGCCGTTAATTCACCAAAGCTAAAGGGAGGGTGTTTTTAGAAACTTCATTCTAACTAAGGACACCGTTAGACACGTTAATTAATACAGATTGACAGCACAAATGGCGGACAGCAAATTTTAATTTTTTTTGCAATTACATAATATTTTTTCCCTAAGTTAATCAGAACCAGGACCCGGTCGTCCAGGTTCGGGGGTTGCGCGTGGGGTTAACTTCCCCACCGTGTAAAAAAGTATTATTTCAGAAACGACGGGAAGCCTCGGATACGGATGCCCCTTCTGCTGAAGACCATGGACAACGAAATAAGGACAACGATTTTCGGTTCTGCACGTGGAATGTGGGGTCCCTCAACAGACCACGTGCAGCCGATGAACTTGCGGAAGCCCTCGAAGCTTATAAGGCAGATATCAACGCCATTCAGGGGGTGCGGTGGGATGGGCCGGGCAAAAAGAGGATGAAAAACTGCGATATTAACTTCGGCGATTGCTACAAAGAGCGAAGGCAGCGCTTGTTCGGATGCGGGTTTGTTGTTCGAGGCAGACTTAGGCAAGAAGTCTTAAGCTTTAAATACATAAGCGAACGCCTCATAACAATCCGCATCAAGGCTACATTCGGCAACATCAGCCTGATCTGCGCCCACGCCCCAACGGAGGAAAAAGATGACGACAGCAAAGATGACTTTTACGATCTCCTAGAAAGAACACACGATCAATGCCCCAGCTACGACACCAAGATCGTTCTAGGAGATTTCAACGCAAAGCTGGGCAGGGAGGACATCTTTGCTATACTCATCGGAAAGCACAGCCTGCACGACAACACGGCCGAGAGTGGACTCAGGCTGTTGAACTTCGTAACGGGGCGAAACCTCTTTGTAGCCAGTACGCGGATCCAATCCGGAGTCCACGGCCGAATCAGCTGTGGTCAGAGGTTTCCTCAGCCAATTTTTATTGAACATTTTTCTTCTAAAACCACAAGCCGAGACAAGTGCAACGAAAAAAGAATTAAATAAAGTCTTATTTGTAAAAGAACCCAATCATTTTTAATTTCCTCTGTGGTGATTATTGTTTCTAGTGTGACCCCCCAAGTCATTCATTTTCTTTTCTTTGGGGTTAGTGTGACCATACACGACATTTTTTCCTTTGAGCATGACCGATTATGGAATTTTGAATTCGCGAGAGAGGACCGCGGATATACAATCCCTTAACTTGTGGGGAATATCCTTGCGATATAACACAAATCAATTCTGTTTTATTTATAGTGCTTAAGTATGAGCGATATTGACGTACTGTGCCCTGGGCTGATGCATGGTACCACGAGTCAAACAAGATTTCGTAAAGACAAGTAGAATACAGACGTAGAGATTCGCATGTATTCAGGCGGACTTAGATCAACGCCTTCAGCCGGCCTTTAAATGTTACTGCATCTTCTCCTTATGATGTAAGCGATAAGCTTTTGGCTACCCGGTGGTCACACCGAAGGGCTTATTGAAGGAACTACACCAAAAATCGATGAGCCCGAATTACGTGACGCCGTTAGAGGACATCGAAACAAGCCACGGAACAATAGTCCTCACAAGAGAGGAATGGGATGGAGATGACGCCCGGAACACGCCTGTAACAGAAATCGACACGGATGGATCCAAGTCGGGTGAAGAGCAGGTTGTATATGCTGGATCACAAGATATTCCTCTGGTCCTCCGTCTACCGAACCACTGTAGTGTACTCTTCAAAGGGAGCCCTCCGACAATCAATGAGTCCGATAAAAACTCTGGACACACCATCTATCAACTTGAGATATTGCTTTGCACCGCAGTACAAGGAAGTTGGAAGATGGCACCAAATATATGGCCGCAAAAAAGGGCCTTACAAAGCTCCACCAGCTGCTTCTACTTTAACAAGCACCTTGCGACTGCCGGCTGTTCCGTAAGCCCAAATTAGAAGTGCACTACTGTCATTCACAAGCATTTGATCCTCGACCTCCTCAAGTCTTCTCATTTTTACGAGTGCCAGCCTTGCTGCGCCTATATTTATGATTACTTCGAGCTTGCAAAGGTTTCTCTCTTTTTAATCAAGTCTCGCATGATGATAGAAATCCACTGTTTTTCTCCAGCTTGACCACCCATAAACTACTCACTTGCTGAAGCACAAACGGCAACGATTCCGTTGAGCCCACGATGACAATCTTGTTGTCCTGTGACTTGCGCACTCTGCGCAGCACGCTTCTGTAGTTCCCATTCAGCTGCAGATCGTATCTCTTCACGGTGATGTACGGCCCTCCATCCGCATACAGGTCCATGAGTTCGTTCAGAATCGTAAGGTATTCCCCTGAAACAGTTAAATTCATCGTTATTCCTTTCAGCAGATTGACAATCAATCCAATCCTACCAGACTCATAGAGCAGCGTGAAGCTGGTCCAGCCGAACGCATCTGCAAGATCATGAATCACTCGGGCAATGTCTCTCGGGTGTGGATGCAAATTGGTCGCGGTCTTGGTCGAATCGTCGTCCATGCGAGAGTACACATACGGAATCTCCTTTGCATCGCACACATTCATCAAGTGCAGCGCGGCATTGCTCGCTGACGGTCCAAATACCCCGCCAACACCGGTCTGCAAAAACATTCGCCGTTAAAATGAAGTCAGAAAAAAAACGAAATCAAATTCACTTCACCATCAGCATGCTGCACAGGGCCCTGTAGGCTTCCACTGAATTGCCAAACGGAACTTCAGCGAATGTCGCTTTTAACGGTATTTCCAGATCACGATTTGCCAACGCAATTGCACTCTCAAACACCGTTGACATCGCCTCGGCATTTCGATCCGATATTAAACCTACACGAATTAAAAATGAAGAGAAAAAAAAAAAACAAAATGAAAGCGTCCACAAGCAGCCGCCAAAACATCAACAAAAACAAACGCTTTGGCCACGTTTCTTGCCCGTTGCCGCTGGGGATTGTGTTTCGCAAGAAGTGTCGTTGTTGTGTTGACGCTTTGGTTTATTTTTAAAATTCACTGTCAGTCAATTGGACTCCACGCGACACCGATTTTCGAAAATTCCATGAAAATTTCTGAAAATAATCAGAACAGGAAATTTATCATTTACCGATGCGAATGCCGTCCGAAGGATAGTACGAGTAGGACCAAACATCCGGAATACAGGTGGAAAGGATAAGAGTCACTGAGAGGAAGGTTTTGAATTTCATTTTTTGTTTTTTGAAAAGAGCAACTACTTTATTGTGATTTTTTGGTCATAATTTTATTTTTCGAAATCTATTTTTAACGCATCAATGGACGCTGGCGTTCGAGCTTGTTCCGCGGAGCGAAGAAACACGACTGAGAGTCTCTCTGTTTACGGTTACATGGAGGAGTGAGCAGTTTCTAGGAATTTCGGACAATTTGAAAAAGCGTCTCCAGATGATGGCTGAGATTTGAGCAGTGGGCGGCAATACATCTGCTTGAAGTGTTTATTTTTGTCCTAAGACGATCCGATGTCGATCATCACAGACATAGCGGTTGATCTGCCATAGCGCCATCGTCTCGTGGTAAGACTCACGTTTGTGATGTGTTGCATGCTCCCACGGTTCGAGGGGAGTCTTTTTCGATGATTTCATACAAGCACAGGCGTTCGGGTTGCCGTGGCTGTGTAAAATGATTGAATGTGTGATTTTTGAAAGAAGATCAAAACAATCATTGGTTTTCGACGAGGTTCTGCTTGAATTTGTTTGCATGTGTCTGACTTTTTGAGTTTTTGATTGACTGGATTTGGAGAGAGCCGTACATCGTCACATGCTGGCACA
This sequence comes from Eristalis intricaria, assembly GCA_964034865.1. Lineage (NCBI taxonomy): Eukaryota > Metazoa > Arthropoda > Insecta > Diptera > Syrphidae > Eristalis > Eristalis intricaria. The sequence continues at coordinate 107,465,485 of OZ035873.1, read as the reverse complement.
GGCGTCTGCACCAGAAATGAAGTAATACAGAGACAGCCGACTCACAGCTTATTTTCCTAGTCCATCGATGAATTTGATTGCCTTTTTGACGGATATTCATAAATTTTTTACGGTTATTCACGAAACAACGTAAATGCTGTCCTCTGATTGGTCAATTTGATTTATGAACACGTTATAAAAAACAGTTGTCAAAAATCTTAAAGGGAAGAAGAGGTAGAAGTGGGGCATCTCTGTAATACTTAATTCCTGGTTTGCACTTAGTCTCTGTCAATGAACTCCTGTTTTCACCTCCACGTGGTGAGCTTCAACTCCGTGAGACGTCGTTGACGGCTACAAGCGACACATGGGGGTGCGTAAGTCTATACTAGAGCGTGTGTCTCTTTGTCGATGGCTGCGCGCTAAATGTGGGGCACTGCTGGAAAAAATTTGGAATGTTTTTTCATGATGTATGTCTTAAATTAATTTGAAAAATGTTAAGCATATAAAAACATTTTTAAGAAGACATAAATTGTCAATTCTTGAGCTAATTTATATTTTATACAGGGTGAGCCAAATACAGGTTTTTTTGAAAACGCAAAAAATTAACAAACTTAAATTTAGTCCATATTCTATGGCTTTATTACTAAAAACAAACATTCGCCTTATTACTAAATACAAAGTCCTTCAAATGGCTGCCTCAACTGGCTTCCCAGTAGCGCATTCTGTCACTCCAATTTTCAAAAAGTCGGTAAACTGTAACGCCCACCGTTGACTGAAACATTGTTCTCAGTCTAATTTTGGAAGAAAAATGGTCAAATGATGCTCTGGGCCACAGCAAGCGCATTCTCATCAGGACGATGAGTGAAACCGTGAGTGTTATCTTTTTTCAAGGTGATTCATTTCGGCCAAAACTTCTTTTCAAAAAAACGCACTGTTTGGACCACACAGCAGTCAGTTTGGAAATAAGCTTTCAATATTTTCCAACGTTGTTCAAGCGTAAAGCGACTCATCTAGTTCAGCCGAGGTGTGATACTGACTTTCTGTCAAGCATTCAAGCGGATTAGTGTCAATTTCAGTATAAGCTTAACTGTCAGTGTCAAAATAACCTATTTAAGAATATACCTCTAGATGACCCACCCTGTATGTGTGTGGTATGGGAGAAGGTTTTGAGTCAGTTGAAAACTTCTTCTTCTTCTGGTGGCGCTACAGTCCGGGTTGGACCTGGACCTCAACCAGTCAGTTGAGAACATCCAGGCCTTAATTCACCATAAAAGTCAGCGTCGCCTTCGTTTTCGAAATTGGCCCAAGGTTTCATATACTTAGCAGATGGTGAGTTGAGTTTTGGTCCCTTATGAAAGCTGATTGTCGCGCTACCAGTCGTCCTCTTAACTTTGACCACTTCATATAGAAAGAATTTTGGATTTCGCTTGGGATATCCAATATCAGATATCCAATAGCTCAAGAACTAGGTATTTCTTTGCAGTCATAGTTTTCGTCTTGAATACCGACAATCTGTTCATTGGGTCTCATCTCGCAGCGCACATCGATAAACTTGTTTGCCTCCTCCATTAAGAAATCCTTTCAGTTTTCCTTGCTTTTCCGTAGCGAGGATACATGCGATGCTGTTAGAGATAATGAATACAACATTCTCCACCATTTTCGGAAGAAAATACTACTTAGCAATGATTTTTCACTTTCCGTGGACAAAATTAATTTTGTTACGGACAATGGTTCGCAGTAGATCTCAATGCAGTCCCTTCGGTACAACTATTATGTGGCACCCTACAACGAATTTGTAGAGAATAAGTCCTCGTTGCGCCCTCTGGATAGCCTTCACGGAAATCGCCTAAAAGTAAAATATCCAGCTTTCTCTCTGTGTAAACAAAACCAATTGTGCAGAGTCAACATCAAGCTTTGGATACGGATCCTCCTTCAAAGAACTTCAACGTCATTTTAGGTTCATGATCATAAAACTGAAGAGAATTTTCAGTCTCTGGAGAAATTGATTTTGTATGCGTTGCCCAACAAATCCCACCTACTTAGTACAGCCGACGGAACATCTAATATAATACACAAAATTCTCCTGTCACAGTGATTGTGATCGAACTCCACGGCTGAACCGATTTCAATGAAATCTCGTATATACATTCGTGAGGCCAGAGAATAGGTTTTTATCTATTTTTTATATTCTTAAATGCAATTATTTAATAAATAATAGTAATTCATTAATTTTCAACTCAATTATGAATGAATGAATCGTGAATTACAGTACAATACTGGAGAAATAGCAACAATTGTTACTCGCAATGTCCCATTTATGAATGAGGACCAAATAACCATTTATGATCGTATTATGCTCGCAGCTTCAGCAGGACAAGGTGCATCCTTTTTTTTTAGTTGGCCCCGGTGGAACTGGCAATACATTCCTTATTTCGCTAATTCTCGCCGAATAACGATCTAATAATGACATCGAACTGGGTGTTGCATTATCTGGCATTGCGGCAACTTTATTGGATGGAGACAGAACTGCTCATTCCGTCTTTAAGTTGCCATTAAATATTCAAAATAAACCAGACGCAGTGTGCAACATCAAAAACACAATCGTCCATGGCCACAGTGCTGAAAGAGTGTAAAATTATTGTCTGGGATGAATGCATTCTGGCATACAAACATTCGCTTGAAGCGTTGAATAGGTCATTGAAATATGTAAAAAACAAGGACAAACTTATAAAAAAAATTTACTACGGATAAAACTGGGTGCATTCAATTACAGCCGGATTCCTGCACAATCGTCAATTCGCAGAATGCTTTCATTGACCAGATATTTCCTGACGTACACGCACAATACACTAATCATGAGTGGTTGACTTTTAGCAGCAAAAAATGTGGACTTTAACGAATTTAACTTCAAGATTCAACAGTTGTTGCCAGGAGACTTAGTGTTATGCAAATCTATTCATACAGTGTGCCATACCATCGAAGCTGTGAATTCTCCGACAGAGTTTTTGAACTCATTGCATTTACCAGGCATGGCACCGCATAATCTACAACTGAAGGTTGGATCTTAAATTTGAATTTATTTAATTTTGAAAAAAAAAAAAAACAACCCCTGATTTGACAACGAGTGCAGGCAGGCACAGAAGGACGAGAGCGGTTCGTGAGTTCTACGACCTTAAAAGAAGGGAAGAGCACCGGATTCTCAAAAAGAAAAAGAAAGCGCATGAGAAGCACGCGATCGAGAAAATAGAGAGGTGTTACGCCAGAAATGATGTCCGAAAGTTCTACCAACAGGTAAAACAACTATCCAATGCAGACGCAGAGGGACAACTCGTAGTAGATTCGCAATCGATACTGAGAATCTGGAAAGATCATTTCTGTAGATTGTTAAACGGCGAGGAAGACTCCAATACCGCTGTCAGGCAGAATGTTCCACACAATATGGAAGATTATTGACGAGAATTCAGTCCCCCCGACCTAGACGAGGTCAAGATAGCAATATCAAGACTGAAGTCTAACAAAGCTACCGGTGCGGACGGACTGTCCGCTGACATATTTAAGGCCACTGGAGATGAACCGGTCGGGCGCATGCACCAGCTTATCTGTAAGATATGGTCGGAGGAAAGCATGCCCGATGAGTGGAATCTCAGTATCTTTTGCCCGATCCACAAGAAAGGAGACCTCTTCAACTGCGCCAACTTCCTAGGGATAAGTCTCCTGAACATCGCCTATAAGAGCCTCTCTGGCGTTTTGTGTGAGCGCCTGGAACCATTCGTCAGCAACCTGATAGGTCCTTACAGTGCGGTTCAGGGCAGGAAAGCCCACTATCGACCAAATCTTCACATTACGGCAGATCCTGGAAAAAACCCAAGAGATGCAGATCGACACCCACCACCTACTCGCCGATTTCAAGGCCGCATATGACAGCGTGCATAGGGATGAGCTACACAACGCCATGTCTAGTTTTGATATTCCTGCCAAGCTTGTCAGGTTGTGCAGGATGACGATGGAGAATTCTCGCTGCTCCATCAAGGTCGGTAACGAACTCACCGAGACCTTCAATGTCAAAAAAGGTGTCAGACAATGCGACGCGCTGTCATGTGATTTCTTTAACATCATCCTGGAGAAGATCGTGCACCCACACGCCAACACTAGAGGCACGATCTTCCACAAGTCCGTACAACTGTTAGCATACGCGGATGACATTGACGTGGTTGGCAGAACACAGCGAGCCGTCAATGAGGCGTTTGCTGGCATTGAGGCGGAAGCGGCTATAATGGGTCTAGCGGTGAACGAGGGCAAAACTTAGTATATGCTGTCATCAAGAAAGGGCACACAACATCGACGTCTTGGACAGAGCGTCACAATGGGCAGCTATAGCTTCGAGGTAGTTAAGGACTTTATCTATCTCGGCTCGCAAGTGAACAGTACGAACAACACCAGTACCGAGATTAAACGCAGAATAACTCCTGCCAATCGCTGTTTCTTTGGGCTCAAGAGACAATTGAATAATAGAGTCCTCTCTTGAAGGACACCTTGATCATCCCTGCCCTGTTCTATGGTGTGGAAGCATGGACAATCTCAAAAGCGGATGAAGAAGCACTTGGTCTTTTTGAGAGAAAAGTTCTGCGTTAAATCGTTTGTCCTGTTTGCGTTGATGGTTATTGGAGAAGAAGATTCAACCACGAACTGTGAGGGCTGCACAGCTGGCTGGGCCACGTAGAGCGCATGGACAACACTGCTCCAGCCCGAAGAATCTTCGACTCCGAACTAGTGGGACAACGCAAAAAAGGACGCCCACAGAACCGTTGGCGCACACAGGTGGAGAAGGACCTCAATCAACTTGGTGTGCGCAGTTGGAGACAGCTGGCTAAATATCGTGCCGGCTGGAGAGGCTTACTGGTTGAGGGCCAAGTCCACCCCGGACTGTAGCGCCACCAGAAGAAGAAGAAGAATTACATTTGAAATCACTTCAAACTCAGCGTGAACTTCTTATTGAGGTTTCAGGAAAATTTCATCCAAACAAACGGTGGGAATACAACATGAGATCCAAACCCTCATCCAAAAACACTGCAGCAGTCCACGGAAGCATTGAGAGTAGGACTATGGGTTTAAGTCAAAGTTAAGAAACACGTTAACTATCCGGAAACTAGTGCACTTACTGCATTTCACCATTGGGATTTGGATTAAATAAAATGTTAAATTAAAAGAGAGAGAAAATGTATTAAATTCGAACAATATTTCGAACTTCACAACCTCAACTTACAAATAGAACAGAACTTATTTTTCTAACAACATGGCCGAGTTCAACTACGCGAAGTGAAAAGCTCTCACTTCGCACTGCGCCGACTCATACCGTGCACCCCACAGGATAGCCGGGCGAAACCAGGCAACACCACTATTATGAGGGTGGTTTGGCCTGCTCTACAAAACATACAACACAAGAAAAAAAGAAGAAGAAAAAAAAACAACTACCCAAGATAACACTTATCCCCCAGGAATCGTTCGCTCACTCTCTCCATATCTCATCGTACATGCATAACAACACATACCCTCCCGTGCATTAGTATCAGCGAAATACTCCAAAGAAAAGGCAATATCATAATACACACCAGCAAAATCCGGAGCAGAAAAACAAAAAAAAAAGAAAGAAAAAAGAAGAAAAAGAAACGAAACGAAAACGATGATGGTACTCAAAACTCGCTTGCGGTTGTAGTGATAAATGGTCGCACTTCGCTCCGGAATCGATTGTTAAACGACAACGCGGCGATTGTAGGCGCTTAAAAGAATTTTAATTTTCGCCCAAAAATTTCCTCAAAAAAAAAAAGTTAAAAACAAACTCATTTCATTATTTCCATTCAGAAGCCTGTGTTATTTATTTTTTTTCTTGTGTCAAAAAAGTGTCTCCCCAAATTTTGAAAACCACTAGTCAGTCTCAGTGGTTTTACCCCCGAACGGATTCAGTTAAAAGTTAAAAAAAGGGACGAGATCCCAGTGAAAGAAAAAAAGAAACAGCTCCAATCGAAGTCGAAGAATTGAGATAAAATCGAAGGTGAAAAACGAAACGAAACGAACGAATTAAAGAAACAGGAAATACACACGAAAGGAGAGCAAAATGATGGTGATGATGATGATGATGATTACGGTGATGATGAAGTGATAGTAGTTGAGTATCTCCAAATGAAGAGGAAAATGAGATATCCCGAAAACGAACGGAAGTGTTGAGAGTGTGCGTTGAGACGTTAACGGTTACCGGGATAGAAATTATATTATTTGAAAAAAAAAAAATAATTAAATATGTACAAAAATGAAAACAAATGTTAAATTTTAATCAAACAAATCTGCAAGGGAACCCGAACGCAATGGGAGTAATGACCACCGAATTTTCACCACTGGGACCATTTTGTGGATAGACGGCGACCATCGTACACATCGTACAGCACAACAATAAACAGAGGCAATCAAAAAATTGGACAGAATTCCGCAAAGAATGCGATCGCATCACCCCTCGATGTTTTAACTACTTCATCTAAGTGAGTTGCATGTCATTTTTCACCTCAAATACCCATAGATACAGCAAGATTATTCATTCCGGGAGACGCAGTCGAAAATAGGTCCAAATGCATTTGCCCCCGTTCCAATTTTTTTTTGGGGGGGGGGGGGGGGTTGGTGTGGTGTTCGCTAAACCCTTATTGCTCTGCTCAACGCTCTAGGTCTGGCATGTATCCAGGGAATAGGACATCGAAAAAAATATGAGAAAAAAAGTTCATTCGAAAATTTATCAATTCACACTCCTATCTGGAAAGTGCTATAAAGATTCCATAAATGAAAAAGTTCGCATGTATAAAAATGTGTGTGGTTTTGGTCTGTTTTCTTTCTTTAAATGTAAAAGGGCATTGTTAGGGGGGTGGAAGTTGTCTCTGTGTGTGTACGAGAGAGTGAGGGAGAGAGAGAAGAGATAGAAAAAAAAAATGAATTTCACGAATCGATCGATAAAGGAAAGAAGGAACATTTTATGTGTTGTGTGATTTTTTTTTTTTTTTTGCTTTCTCTGCCGTGTCTCCCTGTAGACAGCACGTTCGAGGGTGAGTAGTGAAAATTGAGAGCAGTGACAGAGAAAGAGAGAAAGCCACTGAGAGAGAGTGAAAGAGAACGAGCGCATCAAAGAAGAAAATGCACACACGCGTGTACACATCCATGCCCCGTGGAAAATAGTACTTTTACACTCGAACCCACGCTTCGGCTTCAGTCCAGTGGTCCGGTGTTGCATTGGTGCATTAATTCAAATTCCTTAATTAATACCGCATTTGGTAGTTCCGAGTTCGGAATTAATGCATCTGGCCTTCGGGTGTGTGTGTGAGTTCCACTTTGGATTTAAATTCGAATCATGGCTTGTGTTGCTCGGATCTTGACAACTCAAGCAGAAATGAAGGATTACAGAGACTCCAGACTTCTACCTCTCTTGGTCCTTGAAATTTCTGTTTTTATCGTTCTCTCAAACTTAATGGACCAATCAGAGGACGGCATTCACCTTATTTCGTGAATAACCGTCGAAAAATTCATGAAAATCTGTCAAAAAGGCATTCAAATTCGTCGATTGACTAGGGCCCAATCAGCTGTGAAGTCATTAATCTCTGTAATAGTTAATTTCTGGTTTGAAGAAAACAATCCTAAGACTGGCTCGCCTTTTCTGTGGTCTCCCAGCTCTGGGTGATCGTGGTACCCCACCAACAAACCTCCACAGCCGACACGATCTCTGGTTAGCTGGCGCGATTTGCTCTCACAAAGATGGCTGATGTCCTTCCGTTTAACATGGGCGATCTTTACTTCGTTGTCACACAAGGCCGAAAACGCTTCGGGCAGGAGCCAAGCTACCCATGCGCTCTACGTGGCCCAGGCATATAAGATGTTCGATCCGTGGACGCTGTACTGTCGGCACAGATCGTAATTGAAATTCCCTTAAGAGCAAAAGTTGAGGCAAAAAGTGCTACAATGTCCCAAGGGTAGCTAAAACTTTTGGTCGTTTGTAAAAAACATAAAGAATTCCGCCTCGTCTTCAATTCCCACGCTCATGACATTCCAACTGTCAGCTACTTAGACAAAGCTAATCTGTTTGCGGCTCATTTTGCAGCCAGCTCAGGACAAATCCTTCCGCACTCGTACAGTTGCAAGAGTATTGAAAGATCTCGACGAGCACAAATCCGCTGGCCCGGATGGTATCCCCCCTATACTTCTGAACAGGTATTCTTCTGCGCTGGCAAAACCACTGCGTAAGCTTTTTCATCTATCCTATTCTTTAGGTCTCTTGCCGAGCAGATCGAAAACAGCATTTGTCCAGCCCGTCTTTAAAAAGGGCGAATCTTCGTCACCCACCTCGCACCGACCCACAGCACTTACGTCCCTTCCTTCTAAGGTCATGGAAACGCTGATAAATCGTCAGCTTATGAAATATCTTGAATCACGGAAGCTTCTCAATGACCGACAATATGGCTTCCACAGCGACAGGTCCACTGGTGATCTGATAGCTTATCTCACCGAAAAGTGGAACCAATGCAGGCGAAAGCAAGATCGTTGCGCTCTAACTTCTTACTTCTAAAGCATTTGACAGAGTTTGGCATCAAGCTCTCTTATCGAAAATGCGTGCCTAGTGTAACGATGAATCTCTTCTTCTATGGATTAGAGATTACCTTTCGAACCGTTCAATTCAAGTTGTTTTGGATCGGTTCAAGTCGGATATCCACCAAATTAATGCTGGTGTTCCCCAAGGCTATACGAAGACACAACATCGACGTCTTGGACAGAGCGTCACAATGGACAGCTATAATTTCGAGGTAGTCAAGGACTTCGTCTGCCTCGGCTCCGCAGTAAATTGTACAAAAAATATCAGTACCGAGATCAAACGCAGACTAACTCTTGCCAACCGCTGATTCTATGGGCTCAAGAGGCAATTGAGTAGTAGAGCCATCTCTCGAAGGAGATCATACCTTGATCATTTCAGTCCTGCTGTGCGGCGCGGAGGAATGGACAATCTCAAAAGCGGATGAGGAAGTCTTTGGTCTCTTCGAGAGAAAAGCTTTGCGTGCGATCTTTCGTCCTGTTTGCGTTGACGATTTCTGGAGGAGAAGATTCAAGCACCAACTGTACGGGCTGTAAAGCGACGTGAGTATAGTCAGGCGTCTAGGGATTCATCGCCTAAGAAGGCTGGGCCATGTAGAGCGTAAGGACAACTCAGCTCCGGCCCGGAGAGTCTTCGACTTCAAACCCGTGGGAGAACAAAACAGAGAACGCCCACCGCACCCAGGTGGAGAAGGACCTCAATCAACTTGGTATGCACAGTTGGAGACAGCTGACTATAGAGGCTTACTGGTTGAGGCCCAGGTCCACCCCGGACTATAGCGCCATATAAAGAAGAAGAAGTTCCCGAAGGCTCAGTTCTGTCTCCGACACTCTTTCTCATTTTTATAAATGATCACTTGTCTGCTACCTCTAATCCAATCCATTGCTTCGCTGATGACAGAACCTTAAGCTTTTCATATTCGTTCCAAGACTCACGACCCCGCCCTTCGGCCGTAGTATTGGAACGGCAGCATATGTTAACAATGCCATCTGCTGTCACTCAAGCGAAACCTTGATAATCAGCCATCATCCATGAATGGAGCTTGTGTCGATGAAACCGGAAAACTGTTCATCCTTGTGTGCATCAACACAACACTTAGTTGGAACGATCAAATACTTGAGGTTCCTAAAAATTCTGCGAAATGTTTAGGTTTCCTTAATCTATGCCAGAAATATTTGACCTCCTCTGATTAGGGTTTAATTTATAAGGCGTACATCCGCCCCAAACTTGAGTACAACGCTCATATCTGGTCTGGTGCTCACAAGCCCAACCTGCACCTACTTGATAGAATCCAAAAGCGAGCGATAAAACTTATAGGAGACAACAATATCGCAGAGTCACTAGACATGCTCGAGCATGGAAGTACCGTCTCTTCTTTGTCCGTGTTTTATCGTTATTTCAACAAACGATGCTCAAGTGAGCTAGGCAACTGCATTCATCCTCTCCATGAATTCACCTGCAATACCCGTCTCGCCAGGAATGCCCATCAGTATACCCTTAAGCCTACTTTCAGGCGCACAGTTTAATTCAAAGACTCGTTCTTCAGCCGCACTGAACGAGTATGGAATGCTCTTCCCAGCCTAATATTTCCCACGGACTACAACCCGCAGATATTTAAGACCAATGTGCACAGGAACCTCCTCTCCCTTTCTTCCTCTATACCTTAAGGCAGGGCTGTGTCTTGACCCCGGACACATAAGGGTCCGAGCACGAGCAAATTATAAAAAAAAATTGAATCTTATCCGACGTCGTACCAATGAGCACACGTAGAACTATTCTCTCGTCGCTGTATTTGACATTGGGGGTTTCGGTGAGTCTGTCACCAACCTTGATGGAACTGCAGAAATTCGCCCCTGTCATCCTGGACAACTCGACGAGTTGAAAATGTTCAACAAGACGCTATTTGAGCCGTGTCAAATTTTTACTGATTAAAACAACCTTTCCTTTTGGTTATTCTGTACTAAAACTTAGCTTCCTTATCTATTAGTTTTAATTTAAAGATGTTTTCGCGTGTTGCAGATAGACCTTCGGTAAAATCCCCTTCCATAACCATCGTTGTCGTCTTCATACCCAAGACTGGAAAATGCTCGCATGTCAATCCAAAGAATTTAAGACCTATAAGCCTATCATCCTTTCTATTAAAGACACTGCAAAAATTGATCGACATATTCCTCCGACACATAGTCGCAGATAAACTTTCAATCTCTCAGCATGCTTACAACAAGGGCACGTCTGCACTCGCTTGTTGACACGGTATTTACCCTCACAGCTTTTTGTCGATATCGAGGGAGCCTTTGATAACATAGAATCCCACGCAATAACCTCGGCACTCAATAGACTCGGGATCGCAAAGCCTATAGTGACTTTTATTCACCGGCTTCTCAATAACAGAGTCATAAGCTCGAAGCTTGGTGACACCACGATCCGCAAATCTGTGAACAGAGGCCCACCGCAGGGTGATCTACTCTCCCCTCTACTGTGGAACATAGTGGTCAACGAACTGCTTGTGATATTCGCGGGAACTGGGTGTAAGATTAGTACCTTGCCATCGCAGTATCTGGGAAATATATATCCACGATCAAGGATATTATGCCTTCTGCCCTATCCAAGCTAGTGAAATGGACTAGCGAAAGCGGCCTAGGCGTCAATCCACAAGAAACAGATCTAGTCCTCTTTTCTTCTTCTTATTTATTTGGCGCTACAGTCCGGAGTGGACCTGGGCCTCAACCAACAAGCTTCTCCAACTAGCACGGTCTCTGGCTAGCTGTCTCCAGTGTCGCTCGCCAAGTTGGTTGAGGTCCTTCTCCCCCTGGGTGCGCCACCTCAAACGCGGGCGTCCTCTGTTACGTTGTCCCACAGGTACGGAGTCAAAGACTCTTCGGGCCGGATCTGAGTTGTCCATACGCTCTACTTGGCCTAGTCATCTGAAGCGTTGAATCCGAAAACGCTTGACTAGAGTCATGCCGCTGTGCAGCCCCTGCAGCTTGTGGTTGAATCTACTCCTCCACAAACCGTCAACGTAAACAGGACCAAATCGCAGTCAGAACTTTTCTCTCGAAAAGACCAAGGACTTCCTCATCCGCTTTTGAGATTGTCCATGCCTCCGCGCCGTACAGCAGGATTGGGATGATCAAGGTCTTGTATAAAGTCAGCTTGGTCCTTCGAGAGATGGCTCTACTACTCAATTGCCTCTTGAGTCCAAAGAAACAGTGATTGGCAAGAGTAATTCTGCGTTTAATCTCGGTACTGGTGTTGTTCGTACTGTTCACTTGCGAACCGAGGTAGACGAAGTCCTTCACTACCAGGATCTGCCGTAATGTGAAGATTTGGTCGATGAAATCGCACTGATAAGGACCTATCAGGTTGTTGTCGAATGGTCCCAGGCGCTCACAAAAAACGGCAGGGAGGATCTTATAGGCGATGTTGAGGAGACTTATTATTCGGTAGTTGGCGCAGTTGAAGGGGTCTCCCTTCTTGTGGATCGTGTTTAACTCTTAATATCCTATTATCGAGATAGGATTCTATTATCTTATATAAGCTTGCCGGTGGAATGGGCTTGCTTGGCCTGTATTTTAGGCCTTCATGCCAGACTTTGTTGAAGGCTTGGGAAACGTCAAGTAGGGCTGTAGAGCAGATCTTTTTCTCCTCTAATGCTCCTTCAATTTCATTCGCTATTCTGCATACATGGTCAATTGTCGAGTGTTTCGCTCGAAGCCCAAATGAATGGTCAGGTTCTTGTTGCTTCTCTTCGGTAAATTTTTGATTTCGTTTTATTAAAAGTTTTTAAAAAATGTTGGATATTATTGGTAACAGAGATATGGGTCTGTACGACTTTTTGTTGCTTAATTGTTGCTTAACGATTTCCCCGGTTTTGGAACCATAATCACTTCTGCAACCTTCCATGAGTCTTGAACACACATTAATTAATTAGAGGAGCTAATTACTGAACGCATCCGTCTATGGCATAGACTTCTGCTTGTCCAAGGGGCCCATGGGTTCGTAGTGCCTTGTTCGGTGTCCAAATACTCCTGCTGCAGTTGCGTGATCAGTTCTTGATCCATCTGGTCAGTCTGTAGACAGAGGGTTCGTTCCAGTTCCATTTCTTTTTAGAGCTGAGCTTCTTTTGGCGTACCATGAAATATACATTCTTTTGCTGAATTTTGATTATTTCTGAAATTTCGCGTTCAATTTTTGCAGGCAGTAAGTCGCGGCTCAAGTGTCCAGCACTTAAAGGTAAGCGTGCACAGTCTCGGCCGAAACAGTGATGTGACACGAAATGGGATTGAAACGGAGTACGAATTGGATACCTCATAGAAAACCGTCGCCATTGAGTCAAATGCCATTTCTCCTCGCAATCCATCAGAATATCGAAGGTATGGCAAATCGTTTCCATCCAACCGGACGTCAGCCAACGCCATTCATTCAGACGGGCTTCACGATAACCTAATCAACTTGGGAATTACCGTCGCCAACGTGCGAAAGTTCGACGTTCGTGCCAATCGGCGAATGGGTTGGATTAACGAGGAAAAAAAAAACATCAGACATCGTTGACAAAAATGAATCACGTATGGCGTATAATGTTTCACGCTCAAGAACATTCAACCATTTTGGATGAATCTGCGATTGCCTGTCTATGGTACATGGCAGTGTGGTGTGCTGTCGTCAAGCGGCGATTTTTGAATAGATTTGTCTAGCAACTCACAAGCGATACTTTGATTTTGAGTGTGGTTCTGGGGGGTTTAAAGGAGATTTGAAATCTTTCTGGAGGCAAAACTAACTAAACTTAACTGCGAAACGATTCTGTTCCAATCAAAGGCTGTTTTCAATTACTGCCCTGGATTTGAAATGGAACTGTTTTCTCCTGTTCCTTTTTGTATAAAATGATGGTGACTGTGTGTGGTTGGGATATGTCCTAATCTGAAAAATTAAAAAAATATGTACGCCATTTTCCCGTTTTCCCATTTTCTCCGTTTCGGAAGTTGTTAGTAGGTAGTGACTGTTAAGTAAGTCGCCTAGTTGAGTTTTTTGTGATGTCAGCAACAGGGGGTTCCCCAATCTCTCGATTCTCAGAACCTTTACCTTAGCCTATAACCAGTAAGGAGACAGCGGGGCTCCAACTCTTAAGGTTTCCTTGCTGGAGTGGATCTTTTCTTACCTCTAATAGATCCTTGTTGAACATATTAGTTATGGGCGTCCATTCCTACGGTGGGGTGTGTCTATTAGTTCACGTAGTCAGGTCTAACAAGTGAACTAAGTAATCTAGTTCACAATATCTTGTTTTTTGTCTTGTACTCTGCATTCATGCAATTCAGTGCTGAAGTGACTGAACTACATCGAACTAACTAACTCCGAACTAAATTGAGTACTTTGCTTTGTGGTTGTATGGACATTGTGCACATCAGGGTTGTTTTTGTTTAGCTTACGATAGTGTATGTGAAGGAAAGACCCAATTTCATGAGCAGTGAACTAATTTGAACTAAATGAACTAGATTAAAGAACTAGTTCCATAAACTGATTTGAATTAAAGTGAGCGCTCTTTGGAGTGAACCTAAATGCACATGCCAAGTTTCTAGGTTAAATTCTCGAGACGAGGAACTTTCTTAACTCACGGCGCCAGCTATTCTGAATCACTGATAATGTTGAAAGAGAATATCTGTGAAGGAAAGACGTCTCAGACTTCTCCTTTCAGAATCGGCATAATAAGGCAGGTACCATCCAGTCTTGATCGAACGAACAACACAAGTGGAAGCTGGGCACAGGTGGACAAAATAGATTTGGATCTAATTTGGAGCTGCATCAAATGCCCACTACTCATTCATGCATTCGGTTTTTGGTGCCCAGGTCCAATATGTGTGGAGTTATTCCAGCAGTAGTGGCCGTATTTTGCCCTCGAGTTTCTTTCAAAGTCGTTGGCTTGTTAGCGTAGACTAAGGACTTGACGTTGCCTCAGAGAAAACCTTGATAATTCGCTAAATCCATCCTTCTCAACTTTGGAGGTTGCGTAGCTTGTAGCACCGTCTTGTTGGAACCACTGTGCGAATATATCGATGTTGTAGAGGTCTGGCCACAGGAAGTCTATTAACATCGCTCTATATCTAAGGCCATTCACGGTAACGCCGCGTCCCTTTCTTCGTCATTTCGAAAGAAAAATAAGATATATCGTCATGCCATAAACTGAACCAAACTAGGCGCGTGTAGTACAATAATGAACTAGTTAAAAAAAGAGCTTGAAGAAATGGACGAAGTGATCTGGTTCACAATGTTTTTGTACAGTGTTATGTTAGCCATTTAGCTAATTTTGTTTTAGTTCATCTAGTTTAATAGTTCAACACACCCAGCTCTGCATGCATTTAATTCAGTAAGAATAATTGAACTAAATCGAACTAAGCTGAACTAAATTCCTTTGCTTTGGGAGCTTAACTACTTGATGTAAAATTTTCATTTGAACAAAAACAAATTTTTACAATTGGGATTATAACTAGGTTAACGACCTAAGGGTTAGGGTGTTGCCCCACTTAATAGGGGCAGAAAAGATTAAGATTGTTTAATTTAACATTTTGTATAATTGTCGATTTGTTGTTTATCTTGTATGTCCTACAATGTCCGTTGCTTACATCGGGTTGTTCAAATCTGTGCAAACAAGGCCATCGTTGCATTGCCGGTGGTGTATTTGCACGAATGTGTAGCGCGTTGAATGGATGAACTATTAAGTAGTTTTTCTTCTCTCTTAGTTTTGTTTATTATTTTTGTAGTTCACTCAATTCATGCATATTGGAAATGCGACAATATGACGATTTTATCTATGACACCATTTCCTGAGGAGTGAACTACATTGAACTAAATGAACTTGAAGAACGAACTACTTCAATTTCGGAATGAACAAAAAGTCATTGTTTGGGGATGCATTGAAGCTTAAGTTTGGTATGTGTGTAGACTAAGTCTAACTTAGGTCCGACTGGACACGACTGGATGGCTCAGTTGGTAGAGTGCCTGCCCCTGGTTAGCCTGGTCCCCGGTTCCAATCCCAGTGAAAGCAAAGTTAATACGCTTTTATCTGTTTTCAAATCTGGTCCAGTCACCATTCGTCGTTGGGATCAAATAAACGGCACTATCACTGGAGTAGTCAATCAGTGGTAGTAGTCTGACTTGGAGTATCACAATGGACCAATATGGTCTAAGTGTGCTGGTGAATGCACTAGCAGCCCCCTACCTAACCTAACTGAGGTCCTGTTGCACCCATTGCGATGTCCTTTGTGGGAATGTAACCTCTCAGTTCCCACTTCGTCCACTTCATGTGTTGCTCAGCCATTCTCATTTATTTATGGATGGCATAGGGAAAGAGATGATGGTGGCATATTTGTTAGGACGTCTTGAAAGTAATGCCCTTCCATCTCAACTGACAGTGTATTATGTTGTTTGTCTCCTGTTTTTCTTTTACGTCGCTACAGCGTCTGCATATAAAGTCTTCGGCTAGTGAGAGCTCCAACTGTGGCCAGTTAGTGGTCTAAGTGACATCGATAGCAACTCTTTGCCTTGGACATGGACCAAAACAGCCGAGCGGTCTCGTGGGTGGCAAAAGAATTCCACCTTTTATTAGCTTCCTATATAATCGCCTCATTCACTTTCTCCGCAAGAGATGGTTGGATACATAGGATTACCCGGGACGCGTCGGATTCGTTCCCTATCCGATAAGTACCGCTTATGTTCATTTCACTTGGGACCCAACATAGAGCAGTCAATCAATCTCAATCAAAATCTTCGCAGCAGCCTGCGACCATCACCGGAAGGATAAATCGAAAACTAGGAACTGCGGAGTATAGTCGCTTTCGACTTGATCAATTTGTAGTTTATCTAGTATTCTATAATTTGGGGACCAACCACTGGAGTCTTGACTGCTTCAAAGAGCGCCATAAGGATCATCCACCTTATGGCGCTCTTTGAAGCAGTCAAGACTCTGCATATAGAGGTCATAATAGGAATAATAGGATTAGTATTGCCTTCAATCCCGCCATGGGAGTAGAGATAAGTGTTATGTTGCATTCATGCATGCAAGTCTCTGGATTCTGCTTAATATCTTTGGGTTGATGGTTGTAAGCGAGGCGAAGCTGCTACCTTTAAAATGTCATTAGTTCTCAATTTTTAAGTGGTTAAGGGGCATTGTTTACAGGAATAAATGGTGCTGAAAACAGTAGAGAAGAGAGAGAGAGAGAGAGAGAGTGAGAGTGAGAGAGAGAGAGAAAGAAAGAAAGAGGGAGATCGAGAGAGAGAGAGAGAGAGAAAATGAGAAAAAGAGCACCAAGATGGCCAAAACAAACTGAAGTTCACGCTGTAGGCTTCTTGGGTTTCCGTGAGACAACCTCTCACGGATTGATGAACTCGTTTCTACCGAACAAAACCGCGAGGTTTCATCAATTTTCTCCAAAGCTACCAGGTTCCGCCATACATTCTCAGGGTCTCCAAACCTCAAGGTTTCTGATAAACCTCATTGCAGCCCTGTTGAATTCATCCGTCCATGACAGGTTGTCAAACCGAAGAAACCTACAGCGTGAATTTCAGTTTATTTTCATGATCATTTCATCACTCCATCTTTTTCTATCTGTTGGTGTTCTTACACTATTATTTCCTGTCAACAGACAGCTGTTCTGGTGGCCATTTAAAAATTGAGAGCGAGTGACATTTATTTTGGCGGACACTTATACGTTGAGAGCGAACGACTCGAAAACTGAGAGCGAAACCACTTCAACTTCGGTGGGAACGGATTGGTGAGGAACAGTTCATCCGAACCTCGCGGTTTCGGTTCGGTGGAAACGAAAATTGAGAGCGAAACCATTTCAACCTCGTTGCGAACGGATTATTGAGGTTTCAGGAAAAGTTCATCCGAACCTCGAGCCATCGGTTTGGTGGAAATGTGTTATAAACTGGGTTTCGACGAAAGTGCGACGTTTGAAAACAGCCGAGATTTGGAGAAATTTGATGAAAACTCGTGGTTTTGTTCGGTAGGAAAATAGCATAAAACGTGATGGGTCTAACAATCCGCAGAATTGTTTTGGTACCCATCATTTAACGAATATGCTGCTGCTCGCAGGACTCTTTCTTGGATCCTATGTAAAGAAATATAAAGAATTAAGGCCCATCTCTGTGTTTGCAGTTTAATCTCTAGATCACAATATTTCGCCCATCTGAGTAGGGTTTTCATATAAGCTCACTGATTTTAGGTGAAGAGAAATTTACCACGGGCAAACATTCTTGAGCTTCTCCAAGACGTCTTTAATGACTAAATGCATAGAAGCTTGATCGGGAACTTGTGGATTGTGTTCGCTCTGACGAGCGCAATTGTGTTTAATGACATGTCGCTGAATTAAAAATGGGCCTCGTCGGAGAAGATGATTTCGTAGCCAAAATCAGGAACTCTGGCTAACATTTCCAGCGAAGGGCGTTGCTTAGGATCGTCCGGGTACAATTATTGCGTTGGCACTTATCTTATAAGGAGGCTTACTGGCCGGCTTTACTCCCTGCCGATCAGTCTCCCTCGATACTACGAGCTAAGGCGGCAACGTTTTCGTCATTTCGCCACAATCTCTGTCTGGTTGGCGCCTTGAGATCCAAAAGAGGGCAGTCACGCTCAAACCTTTCCATCGTGCGACGGGTTGCCTGCAATCTGAAGTCATGATCACGACCGATCTCAATCACATTCACCGTTCGTATTTTCCACTGAGCCGGAAATTTGATATTTTTAAATAATTTTCCCACTTTTGTGGAACGTGAAACGATGCGCGAAGAAATGACAAACCCTCTTGAATATTTTTGACAGATGGATGTCATTCGTAACTCTGACAGCTGCTGGAACATAGCAATTGGCCACTCTTTAGATTAGGTTCGGTAGAGGGGCTGTTAGTAAATTTAACAGCACACTCAGACCATGTTGTTCCCACAGTACCCACAGTCAGACTACAACGTCAAATGGTGCCTGGAGCAGATTTGAAAACCAGATAAAAACGTATTTACTCTGCTTTCACTGGGATTCGAACCGTGGACCCCACTAACCAAGGGCAGGCGCTTAACCAACTGCGCTATCCAGTTGGAACTCTTTTATTTCAATCAAGATTTTCACAAAAACTTAACCGAGCAGCAGTAGGGCAGAGAGACAGCTATAGTTTGGCCAATAAAATGTTGTATTTTTTTTTATTTGAGGGGATCCCCTGGGATTCGACCCACTTGACCGACTCAGCAGCACAAGCATTCCGACGACATGGGCAACACTTGCAATTCTGTAATTCTCGCATTTCTCTCCGTCTTCTTTCCAATCGTAAATCCCTTAGTAACGCATTTCCTGTTGTTATTATCTTCCACTAAAATGAGAAGGGAGTGAGCCACCCCCACCACACACAGGCGAAAAAAAGAAGTGGAAAAAATAATGCGAAACTAGCATAACGTCCTGCTGGTGTGGGTGGCGAGTGTGCGCATGTTTGCCCCAAGACGTGGTCGCGGGATGGCGAGTTTCGGGGGGGAGGTCTCATCGTCTTCAATGAATTTCCCTTTATTTTTATGCAACCGAAAGATGAACGAGAATTCCCCAATATTCCCTAAGGGGGGACAGTTGAGCAGTAGGTGCCCCCACCCCAGCATGCAGCCACCTCTCGGCGGTCAGCTCAAGCATGAAAGTCTTATTGTTTTCCGCACATCATGTCAGTGTCATTAGTTCAAATCGAGCGTGAAAAAGAGTTCGCCGGGTTCGAAAAATGCGATGATTTTTTTCCTGGCCGTCGTGTCCCCAGAGATAGCCGAACACGGATATCTCCCATCGTTAATCACTCCACTCGTTTGCGCGTTGAAGGGTTGCACTAATACCATCGCCGGGCGACCACGAGTGAATAGAGACATTAAAATCGTAACTGTTTGCTGGGTGAATGGGTTCGTTCACTGGATGCGGGGGTTTTTTTTTTCTTCCTGTTTCGTGTGGATTGTCTTTTTGGTCTATATCAAAGATTATCCTCCATCAACCTCATTCGCTGTGTACGTAGCCGGGGTATTTATTATGTCGTGAATTGTCTTTTGCATCCCCTATGCCGTTCCGTGATCGCTTAAGCGAATTATAAATCAAGAAATACACGAGAGAATGAGAGAGAGAGAGAGAGAGAGAGAGGGAGAGAGAGCGAAGGGCTCGCAGTGACATACTAAACGCAAAAATTGTGGCGAACTGTGCCAAATGTCTATGCGCCGCGTGCATCGAGGGAGGGGGTGGCTGATGATGATGATGACGACGACACACATTCGCCAACCGCAGCAGTTGGAACCGAGCCGAGCCGAACAATGGGATTCGCAGCAGCAATCGTCATGCTCGTGCCATACCCACTGGCGTGGTATGGTCCTTTTGAGAATTGGCTGGCTGTTTGTTTTCGGTTATTTGGCTACATCCTCATCAGTTGGCCCTTTTTTTCGTCGTCGCTGTCGTTGTCTGCGACGGATTGCGTCAGCGACTGTGCGACGTAGCGACCGTGGAGGGATAAATATTCAAATTGGAATGTACACAGGGTGTTGTTGGCATTGTTGTGCCCTCGACTTCCACCCCCTCATCGACATGCCGGATCACATGTATCACGCGGCAGTGGCGGTGGTTCCTTCTGGCCTGCGGGGTCGGAATGAATTTTAAAAACTTGTTTGCAATTCAAATGGGAAAACATCTTGGGTTAGGTTATGGTCAAAGGGACAGGCAGGGCAACAGTTTACCACTTTTACTGCCCATTTGACCCTTTCGCAAGGGGGTGGTGGATGGGGGGGGGGGGGGACTAGGTATGCGCTCGCTAATAATGATTACTCATGGCGTGTTGATGTTGTATTTGACCAAATCTGGTCTAGTGGGGCAAATTAAATTATCAAAGAACGGCATTCATCCTTGTTGTGGCCACGGTTTGTGTGCAGTGCCGCCCTTGACGTGGCGGCGGGAGAGCGGATGGAGTTTTGTTCTTTGTGGGCAATAAAATCGTGTACCTACATCGGTGGATGATAAGTTATTGGAGCATGAAATGTTTAGTTTTTGATACGATTTCCGTGAGGGCGGCCAAAGCATTTGACGATGCCAAAAATAGCGTTTGGTCGGTCGGCAACTGAACAATTCATGAGCCTGAGCCGAGCACTGGAAAAGAAAACGTAAACCTGAAATCATTGGCTTGGCTTAATGACTGTGTGGACATTAAGTGAGCATGGCGTGGGCGGCCGTTAGATTTTTGGCGGATAATCTTGTAAAAAGGAGCGATTGTCGCCCTAAATTTGGGGGCATTATTAAGAGCGTTGGGAGGGGAGGGTGGGGAGATAGTGAAGACTGCATTATGTCTACCTTTTGTGAAGTCTTCCCTATCTCACCATCAGTTGATTTAAAGGGTCAGACTAGAGAGATGCATGCACGGGCGGAGAAGGGAGGGAAACAGAAAAAAAAATGTAAAATTAGATCTCAATCGGCGATGTTAAAAAATCTCCTGTGTAAAAATAATCCAAGTCGGACGCAATCTGAAACTAAAATAAAAGTACAGTCAGCCGAAAAAGTGTGAGTACAGCGTTCTTAAAATTGCAATTTCCAATACGTCTTGCGTTTGCTATGACAATAAAAAAGGCGCAAGGATAAGCATTGGAATTATGCGGAATTGACTTTAAATATCCAGTCAGTTTGCACACAGACAATTGTGTGTATAATGGTCACGAGTAGCTAGGCTATTAATTCTGTTTATTTACAACAAGACAGTGGGTCACCGTGGCGTAGTGGGTAAGTGCGTCGGCTCCTACGCAGAGGGTGCCGAATTTACCACCTTTGATAATTCACGACTCCACCTCTTTCGAGTCACTTACAATGCTCAAAGAGTACTCCTGTCTAGAAAAAACTTCTCAACTTCGCCGTTCGGTGTCGGCATTAAACTGTAGGTGCCTTCCACTCGTGAAAGAACAATAGCACGCACAACACGAGTGGTTGCTGAGAAGCTAGGCCCAGGTCCGCCTCGGACTGTAGCGCCACCCATATTATTATATATTACAACAAGACAAAAAATGTAGTTTACGAAAGGGCTTTGCGAAATAATACCCATATCACAACGGCGCGTTCAGACGTTCGGGCTTTGGCATTTTCCGTAGGATACATGTAAATCATTTGCTTAAGTCGTAATGGGACGGTCTCGCGTTGAATTTTCACAGACTGTAATACCGTAAGCGCGAGCAGAAATTTCTTGGTGAGAGTGAAACATTTTTTTTTTATTTTATTTCTCAATTTGAATTTTTTAATTATTTTTTTCTGGGAATTTTATTTACAGTAATTTTATATTTTTCTTGAAAATTATATTTCAAACCATTTGAGTTGGGTAAACGCGCGTTCATTTTGATATGGAAAACTGAGGCTGTCGCTCTCTGACACAATATTCTCGTCAGATCGATAAAACGCGTGACAACGCCTATCAAAGATCGACTACGCGAACGCGCCTTTGCGATTCAGCCTTGAATATAGGAAAGACCGACAATAAAAACAGTGCTCCTGTAATGTGATCTGCCTAGCGAAGCAGGCACAGGGTCCATTAGTATTTATATGAAAAGATCACCATCTGTCAATCGAGTCGTAGTATTACCTTGAAACCCTCCATCCTTCTTCTTATTCTTTCTTCTATATTTGGCGCTATAGTTCAGTGTGGACTTGGACCTCAACCAACCAGCCCTTCCAGCTAGCAGGGTCTCTGGATAGCTGTCTCCAGTGTCGCACGCCAAGTTGGTTGAGGTCCTTCTCCACCTGGGTGCGCCCCCTTAAACGCGGGCGTCCTCTGTTGAGTTGCTCCACGGGTTTGGAGTCGAAGACTCTTCGGGCCGGAGCTTAGTTGTCCATATGCTCTACATGGCCTAGCCATCTTAAGCGTTGGATCCGAAGACGCCTGGCTAGAGTCATGTCGCTGTACAGCCCGTACAGTTCGTGGTTGAATCTTCTCCTCCAAAAACCGTTAACGCAAACAGGAACAAGGATCGCACTCAAAGCTTTTCTCTCGAAGAGACCAAGAACTTCTTCATCCACTTTTGAGATTGTCCATGCCTCAAAGCCGTACAGCAGGACTGGGATGATCGAGGTCTTGTATAAAATCAGCTTGGTAGTACGAGAGATGGCTCTACTACTCAATTGCCTCTGAAGCCCATAGAAACAGCGATTGGCAAGAGTAATTCTGCGTTTAATCTCCGTACTGATGTTGAGCCGAGGTAGATGAAGTTCTTAACTACCTCGAAGATATAGCTGCCCATTGTGACGTTCTGTCCAAGACGTCGACGTTGTGTGTCCTCTCTTGATGACAGCATATACTTCGTTTTGCCCTCATTCACCGCTAGACCTATTTTGGCCGCCACCGCTTCCATACCAGCAAACGCTTCATTGACGGCTTGCTGTGTTCTGCCAATCACGTCAATGTCATCCGCGTATGCTAAAAGTTGTAAGGACTTCTGGAAGATCGTGCCTCTAGTGTTGGCGTGTGAGTCTTGCACGATCTTCTTCAGGATGATGCTAAAGAAGCCCTCCATGATTGTCTATGGAATCACCTACCTTCACAGGTACGGTCTAAGACCGACTACAGACAATTTTGTAAACGCTTGTTTCTTCTATTTCTGCCGCTCGAACTGAAATAATTGATACTTACTTCAGTTTTACCTCTTTCTCTATGTATTCTTCTTTATTCATCTCTATTCTCTATCTCATATGACAGAGACAAATCAACACTCTTAAATTATAATCATCCGGCTCGAAGGACCAAAAAAAAACAAGGCTCGAAGGACCATGAAGTATATTGAAAATTGTTAAAGAGCACGGGGTTAAGGAACTGAGCTCTTATTCCAAATGGACTGAACATTTTTTATATAATGAATAAAACGCACTCTTAGCACCTTGAGACATATGAATTTAATTGAATCGCTTTCACACATACAGTCGCCAACCAAGTGTTATCCGGAATGTTCATATTTCAAAATTATTGTTTACCCTTTCTTCTTTGACATTTAAGCATTTGTTTGGTTTGATTTTGATGTCGGTAAAGTAGTTAAATTTCTTTATAATAATTTATTTGTTATAAATTTGTGTTTAATTTGTTATGTTGTGTATAAGCTCCTTAAACAATCATCTTCTGACCCGCATGATCCACTAAATGGGTCGCGGGGGTAAATCTCCAGGCAACTCGATCCTCCGCAAGCGACTCTAACTAATCAGGGGTTATGACCAAGCGTAACAAGGCGAGCTGACTGGTCGCCTACTTGATGGAATCGCATTCAAGGACCGACTCGGAAGTCGTGATGGTGGAGACATTTGTGCCACGTGACCAAGCCAACGAAACATAGCTCTTTCCGTTCGAAGAAGCAGCTGCTCAACGTTGAGTCCGTGTTTCCCACCCTATCCCGGCTAGTAATTCTGACATCAGCGCGAAGAAATCTCATCTCAGCAGCTCATATTCGCGATCTTATTCTTTCGGTCATTACTCTTAAATTATAATTGAAGCAGTTTGAAATCACTAGTTTCAAGCATGTCACAGCAAAAGAACACATGATTCTTGAAGTACAGCGATAGATATAAAAATAAATAAATGCAAAATAAAAAAATAATCTATTAGAAGACTGGACATTCCTGAGTGAAAACGCTTCCTTGTACAAGCTTTTGCAATTCAAAACCAAGCCATGCAGTAGGGACGTATCTTAACCAGCGACTCAAACTGGAGAGAACGAAATCAAATGCCGGCGTGCCATTTGAACAACAAATTAAGATAATGGGACGATCGTGCCACATCGGCAACGATGAAGCAAAGGGTGTTACTTTTTGTGGTACTCACTGTGCCTGTGGGCCGTGCGAACGAGGTCGTGTTCCCTTGTCCCATTGCCGAAACTAAAAGTGGAAATTCAAATACGTATAGTGC
Source organism: Eristalis intricaria (assembly GCA_964034865.1). Lineage (NCBI taxonomy): Eukaryota > Metazoa > Arthropoda > Insecta > Diptera > Syrphidae > Eristalis > Eristalis intricaria. Next base: position 107,440,984 of record OZ035873.1, on the reverse strand, counting down.
GTGCTTTCATTCGATGCATCGAATGCCTAGGGTTGCTCATTATACATCGTTAAGCCTCGTAGGGTAGGTTAGGTAGAGGGGTAAGTTTTCACACTCTTAGTACGTTCAGTGCCTGTTAAACGCCCCATAATGCGAAAAAAAACTTTAGCTTAATACTTGCATCCTCGAATGAGAGCTTAATTTGTGGTGGGAGATTGCGACGAAGTTATCAAGTGCGGACTGCGTTTAGCTTGGTTTTGTACCAGTCAGTTAGGTTAGGTTAGGTAGGGGGGCTGCTAGCGCTTTCTCCAGCGCACTTAGACCATATTGGTCCATTGTGATACCCCTAGTCAGACTACTACCACTGATTGACTACTCCGGTGATAGTGCCGTCAATTTGGTCCCAACGGCAAGTGGTGACTGGACCAGATTAGAAAACCACGTATTTAATTTGCTGTCACTGGGATTCAAACCGGGGACCTCGCTAACCAGGGACAGGCACTCTACCAACTGCGCCATCCAGTCGTTAAACATCGTAAGTATTCCATCGATGTGTTCGATGAACCGATATGCATAACGAGCAACCCTCGGTCCGACTTCTGTTAGACTTCTTCCCACACGACGAACAACAGAGGGGCTGTGTACCGTTTGACAAGAGCATATTCAATGCATTTTACTGCGCCCATAGTCATAGACCATCTGTCTTGGTTGCAGCACCTATCTGGGGTTTCATGAATTATTGAACACCATGCCAGGAATGTTTCGATATCCTTGTTTTGCCCTGTCCTGCTGCAGTATTTTTCACAGATGAATGTTGCTATGCCTCGGATACTGCTCCATTCGGTTATTTCTGCCTCACCTCGCTCGTGTGCATGGGAGTCAATTAAAATTGTCAATAAATCTGATCCTGTTGTGTGCCCATCGCAATCTTTGAATATGCCTTTGCAAGCATCTTCCCAGCCGTCATCATCATACACCACTGCCAAGGACGGCGTTCTCCAAAAACATCACGGACGAGTGGGAGCAATTCGAAAAAGTACCCCCACCCCCACAAGTGCTGCAATAAAAATCAAAAACCACCACAACCAAGAACTAGAGCATGCATCCCGTCCACATTGTGCACATCGAAAAGTTTCGCAATAATATCAATACTCGAAGTGCTTATAACGTACTCATACGAGTGTGTACGCTCGGCCCGTTGTATGTGGGTCAGTTGGCTTCAATCTTCGACTGCAGGCTGCTCTATAACTTCTGGAGGAGTTTTTCGCGTAGCTCCTTTGTGGGCAGACGGTAGAGGAGCAATCTACTGGAAGACTTTTGATTTTATCGAAGTCAACTTCACTTTTCTAACTTTTTCAAAGTTCAAAAAGACATCAGTTCTCACTCACGGATCGTTTTAATGGTTGCGGTTACGCGAATTGGATACGAGATGAAGATGTTAAACAAGTTAACGGTTTGAATTAAAAAAAACATCAAGACATCGTCGTTACAGTCAGAGGTGGATGTGTTTATGGTTTTCTTTGATCCACTCTACATACATTCTGTAAGTGTTAAATTTCGGTATCACTTTCAACATTCGGCACCAATCCGAAAAAAACAATAGCGATTGGGCAAAGAGTGACAAAGAAAAGGCAGACCAATTTGCTGAAAATCTAGCACAAACGTTTAAGCCGTTTGCTGGTGTTGCAACGCAACATGCGTCAGAATCGAAATCAAATCGTACCCACTACGCATTTGCCGACGGCGAAACGTTTGTTCTAGTTTTCGAGATCCAGATGGACAAATGTTGAAAGATGATCCAACGGTTATGTCTCCGATATCCGCTAACTTCAGTATAAAAAGGGTGTCGTTAACTGATCTCTGCCAGGCAATGCAGAATTTGAAAAGTAACAAAGCACCTGGCTTTGATTTAATTTAAAGGACAAATCCTCAAGGAATTACCAAATAAAGCGATTATCAGTATTTAATAAACGCTTCGTTCAGATTATTATACGTACCAGATTCGTGGAAAGTCGCAGAAGTGATAATGGTCCCGAAACCGAGTAAACCGCCAAACGAAATAAAATCATATAGACCGATATTACTTTTACCTAAAACTTCTACTGAAACGAATACAACCACTATCGCCACTTATCGCCGATCATCAATTTGGATTCAGGAAGGATCATTTCACAATTGACCAAGTATTTAGAATGACCAACGAAATCGAAAAAACACTAGAGGAAAAAAAGGTTTGCTCCAGCGTTTTCCTCGACGTATCCCAGGCCTTTGACAAGGTTTGGCACGACGACAGCTTGAAATACAAACTTAGTAGGATATTTCCGAAAAATCTATATTGCATTTTAGAATCCTACCTCAAGAATAGGATATTTAGAGTTAAGCACGGAACGGAATACTCGGAGTTTAAAGACATCGCCGTCGGGGTACCGCAAGGGAGTGTCCTTGGCCCTACTCTGTTTTTGTTATATACCCGGTACACACCAAAAACTGAGGGCACAATAGTAGCTACGTTCGCAGACGATACGGCTATTCTGGCTACGGAAAGCACAACTGAGTCCGCAACAGTAAAACTGCAGCACGCTGTAAATTCAACTAGTGATTGGACAAAACTCTGGCGCATTACCCTAAATGAAACCAAATCCACGCATATTCATTTTAACCTACAAACACAAAGAGAATATACCCGTCTTCGTTAACTCGGTACAAATACTGTAAGCAAATGAAGCCAAAAAAAAAACAAATACAGTGGACTCTCCTTAAGTCGAACTCTCCATAAGTCGAAACTCTCCCTAACTCGAACTCTTTCGCCATATTTTACAAACATTTCGCTCAATTTTCCATACAAAAAGCTCTCTCTAAGTCAAACTCTCTCTAACTCGAACAAATTATGGTATCCCGTGACAAATCGACTTAGGGGGAGTCTACTGTATCTCGGGATGACGCTGGATGCTAAGCTTAAGTGGAAAGCGCACGTAAAGAAAAAACCTGTGGAACTTGAGAATGGATATAGAGAAATGTGGACGACATTCCAAGTTAAGTGCGTATAACAAACTACTTTAATAAGTTAAAAGAGTTTCTTTGAGTTGTTTAAAAAAAAATATTTTTTTTGTTGAGGTGAAGCCTCTTCTTTTATTGAATATCAACTTAAAACTAACTTCAACAAAATCGTCAGAACCTTTTTATACCCACATGCGTTCCACTCAGTTGAAGATGATCCCCATGATTCGCTGCCGCTTCTGTTATCATTTACTAATTGCCATCCTTTACATCCGGCTGCAAAATCAATACGCGATGCTGCCGAAATTCAATAACCTATGCTGACGGTAGATCCGCTCGTTATTGTTGTGTAGTGCTGAAAAATCAATAGCGTGGATACTCTTGATCATTATTCCACTAATTTGTAGTCGATTGACTTTGTTTAGTCAACGGTAGATCCTTTGTTTAGTCCATCGACTTCTTGGAAGATGATCCGCCGGCGAAAAAGATGAGCATTTAATGTGTTAACTTGTATAAGCAAGTGCTAAAGCCTGTGTGGACCTACGGTATACAAGTTTGGGAATGCACTTAAGCAAGTAATAGAGAATTCATACAGTCATTCCAAAACAAAGTTATAAGGGCTGTCGTGAATGCTCCCTGGTATCTGCGATATAATGATATACAAAGAGATCTAGGGACCGCAACCGTGGACGAAGAAATAAAAAACTTAGCGAGGAAGTTAAGAATTCGACTTCATGGTCATTGTAACCATGCCATACCCCAAACACTGGACGTGAGAAACCTCGTGCGCCGTCTCCAACAAATGAAACCGTTCGATTTAGCGCAATGAGTACAGGCAGCGGTTCCAGAAGGTGACGAAAATCTACCTGACTCTTGCGTAAAAATAATGAAGTTAAAACTACTGGATAGGGAAACCTAGTTGAAGTAAACAACTAAAACAATGGGAAGGGTGGGTTTAGTCAGTAAAAATCTGACACTACTATGAATACACGGTTATCATAGTGTCTTATTGAAGACTCACACCAACCCAGGATGTAAGCCAATAGCCTATGCAGACGACATAGCCCTAGTTGTAAACGGAAAATTTCTTCACACCGTTAGGGATATCATGAACGTCTTACCAAATAAAATAGAAAAGTGGACAGGAAAAGCCGGATTGGACATTAAAACAGTGCTCTAGAAGACGTATCATACCTCCGATAGAGTAACCTAAGAAAAATTAACTCAGCTTCACTAGTCAGACCAAATACTTAGGAGTAATTTTAGACAGCAAGTTAAGCTGGAAACCAAACATTAAGGATCGCATTAAGAAGGCAGCGGCAGCTGTTTACACATTTCAGAGGATCCTTGGCCCCAAATGGAGACTCAAACCGAGAATGGCTCACTGGATGTATACGGCTGTTGTTAGACCCATATTAAAGTACGTTATCCTTGTTTTTTTTTTGCCAGCACTGAATAACAAATCCAATCTTAAATCGATAAGCAGTATTTAAAGATCAGCATGTATCTAAATCACAGTGGCATTATCCGCCCAGCCGTCATGAAAACATTGCTACAGCCTCTGCCCAAGGACATCTATAGGAAGCTGGTAGCTACCAAGGCAGCGTTAAGGCTGCGGGAGTGCAACCGCTGGCACAGTTCACATAACTCAGGTCATACAGAGATAATGCGAGACTACCAACGCATACAGATTATACAACACCCGTTTTAGACTTCGAGTTTGTGTTCAAAACACTTATCCCAGACAGAGAAGACTGGGAAAAGGATCTGGTAAGAAAACCAGGCTACCTGGAGATCTACAGAGATGACTCAAAAACAGATGAGGACACCAGACTAGGAGTATTCGCGGTATCGCTGGACATGTCCTTTCCCGGTCCCTCTGGCTGCCCAACCATTGTAGTGTATTCCCGGCAGAAGTTAAAGCTATAAAAGAGGCTGCCCGCGTACAGTCGATAAACCCGATAGACGGGCTATCTATCGCCATCTACATAGATAGTCAGGCGGCCAACAAGGCTCTGGATAAACCATCAATTAAATCGAAGATAGTAATCTTCTTGCCGTCTATCTGTTAGGGAGATAGCGGTTAGATGCAACCTAACCCTATGCTGGATACCTGGGCATAGTGGTTTTCCAGGCAACGAAATGGCCGACGAGTTAACAAGAAGGGGGTGAGACTGCCACTGGCAAATAACAGGTCCGCCCATATCCCTCACTCCAAGTTATAAACACCATGTTATTTGCAGATGAGTTCGACTCCGCTAATCAGAGATGGATGGAAGTAGACACATGTAGGACTTCGAGGCTTATTTGGCCCTCACTGAATCCAAACAAAACAAATACAAATGTAATAAGGAACTTAGTGGGCATTATCACTGACCACTGTCTTCTCGGTATCCATGCCAGAAGGATGGGAGCCTCCTACAACGACTACTGCAGAAGAAACTACACTTCACCTCCTCGGCACTTGTCCGGCCCTTACAAAAACTAGAAATGATAAACTAGGCAATGGTTTCTTCAGCAGCCTAGATGAAATGTCACACTTTAAGATTAGGGATATAGCTAAGTTTATTAGCTATATCAAATTAGCTGTAAATCAGCACAGGAGTGGACTTGTCAAAATAGCCCACTAGAATACCGTAGGTCTTGTCTCTTGGTTTATGTCATTTTCTTTAGTGCAGTCCCTTTGAAATTAAGAGGAGCTGGTGGAAATCACCAGGAAGTGATACCACAAAGGATCCAACTAGGATTTAAGTGGGCCTGCAATTACCCTAACCTAACCTAACTTTCATAATTCCCGGCATAGTTAAAATGTAAGTTTTTAACCCCTCTACAAAATACCGTTATCGCGCACTGTCAGTGACTCGAAAGAGGTGGGACCGTGAAAATTATTTTTGGCCGTACGGCTTGCAATAGAACGCAGCGACGCAGTGAAGTTAAGTTGAGTAGGGGTCGACGCACAATTCATGTTTAACAAAAAAAACTTCTCAAACTTTGCCGTTCGGAGTCGACATAAAACAATAGGCCCCTTCCACTCGTCAAAGAACAATGGCACACACAACACGGGTGGTTGCTGTAGAAGCTACTCCCAGGTCCCCCTTGGACTTTTTAACTAATTAACAAAGAAAGAATGTAGCTTTCCTTGCATTCTCAACTTGCAGCAACAAGTTGCCCGCAGAAAAAAGTCTTCAAACTAGAACTTCTTAAACGAAAATTGTAAATGAACAGACATAGCGAAACCATTAATTAAACTAGTCCGGGATGGACCTGGGCCTCAATCAACAAGCCTCTCCAGCTAGCACGGTCTCTGGCTAGCTGCCTCCAGTGTCGCACGCCAAGTTGGTTAAGGTCCTTCTCCACCTGAGTGCGCCACCTTAAACGCGGACGTCCTCTGTTGAGTTGCCCCACGGGTTCGGAGTCGAAGACGCTTCGGGACGGAGCTGAGTTGTTCATACGCTCTTCATAGGCTAGCCATCTTAGGCGTTGTATCCGAAGACGCCTGACTAGACTCATGTCGCTGTACAGCCCCTACGCCTTCTTTTTCTAGATTAATGATACCTTTTACAACGTAAGCCCCAATACTGATTTATTATGTTTGCAAACAAACAACAAATTAACCCAAAATTAGTAACTTAACAAGTATTCCTAGCTCGAAATTGTTTCTGTAAAAATGACTATCTGCTTCCATTTTGACAGAAGTAGAGATCAAGGCTGCAAGTGAATTCACCACCACACTTAGACCATATCGGTCCATTGTGATACCACAGTAAACCAGATAAAAGCGTATCAACGTTGCTTTCACTGTGATTTGAACCGAGGCTTCACTAACCAAAAGGGGCAGGCACTTAACCCACTGCGCCATCCAATCGTCTTGGAGAGATCAAACTATGAACTAAAATGGTTCGTTGAGCCGGAATGGTTCATTACGCCCAATGACACCTAATCTCAACCACCTCAGTGATAATTTACGGCCCACAGTTACCTTAGCTAAAAACGTGACGACAGCATTGTTGAGCTCGACTAAAATAGGCTCTTGCTTGGATCGCAGTATCATCGTTCAAATCAGTGGAATTGAGCACATTTGTGGGATGAGGTAATGCGATGTTCCCACCGAGCCGAAACCGCGAGGTTTGGATGATTTTTTGCTGAAATCTGAATCGAGCTTGAAGTGTTTTCAAGTGTCATTCAATTGTCAATTTTTAAGAGGCCGACATAGCAGATGTTTTTTGACAGAAAATAATAATGAACACCAGAAAAGAGAGAGAAAATGAAAAAATTAACACTAAAATGACAAAAAAAACGGAAATTTGTTTTGTTCGGTTTGACAACCTCTCACAGACGGATGAACTCAGGGGGGAAAGCGCGAGGTTTTGAAACAACGATAATGTATGGTAAAACCTCGTAGGTTTGAAGACATTTTGCGATACCACGCGGTTTCGTTCGGTGGAAACATAGCATTACCTGCAAGTGACTGACTGCAAGGGATAATCATTTCATGACAAATCTATTGGAAATTGGAATTATTATAGTTTTAGCTTCTTCGAACTGTGGAATCGATTCGCAAGCAACCGCTTGCAGGGAGCACAATAGATCTAAAGGTCGCGGTGCAATATACCCTCAACAATAATAATAAACCGCTCGCATTTTCTCCCTTATCGCGAGTATTTTCCTTTAAGTTTGAGAATATTCTTCTTGACAAATATTCTCATGCTGTTCCTCAAGAGAAGATGGTGCCGTATCCAAATGAGAGTCGCAGATTGAATCACAGACCCATGGTGCGGATCTCATCGTACACACATATCTGCCAATGATAGGAATAACATGAATATCTGAAAAATCTCCTACTAGCCTCCTTGATACCTATCCTTGACAGCGTGCGACACGATGCAGAGCAAGCCAAAGTGGGGAATCTGAAAAAAAGACGAGTATGCACCTCAGTAGAAAACTACAAGACGAAAGCTAGAAGGTTTCGTATCACCGTAGCCATCGTCTCTGCTCTAATGGCTTCATTTGGGATTCACTACCTTACTCAACAAATTTCGAGTTCAATTATCGCCGTTTAAATTTTCATCGCATGCATGCGCCTCCACCAGACGGCCGTCCATTTACGATGTTAATGAACATCTTGTGCAGCAGGACAGTTACGGACAGTACTTTCATTTTCGCCCGCATTCCGCCCACATGACTTTCATTCCGTTTTCATCATTAACCCAGACCTCCTATTCGTGGGGCACGTTCCTTTAAGTTATCAGGATCAATGACAAATTGTATTATGTTAACTGCTCGCTGCCTGAGTATAGTCGGTCTTCGTCCTTCGTCCTTTGCCTGTGACATAGTTCTATTTTCAAGCATGACGTGTCCCCAGGCAACATTACTTTTATCTCTTTCAACTTCTTAACCCCACCGCATGCATATTTCCATGCCTGAAGAGTGTAATCAATACTCGTCTCATGTCTGCGAATGATAGGAATAACTTCAGCCACAAGGATGTCGGTCGCTTGCACACACACAGCCAGACAATCCTCGGGTGTAAGTTTTTTTCCGCTTTTTTTTTTTGTGGTTATTTATTTTTACTTTTTTGTATCTGCATACGTCAACGACACGAGCGGTTTCAATCATAACCCTTAGACAGTCCTTGCCCGCACCCCGTCAGCACAACATCATCATCGTCATCTCATCGGCGGCAATCTTCTCCTTGTGTCTTGTCATCGTCTTGTCGAGTGCATGGGGCTAGCTGGGGCATGAGGCTCACCGATTCAGTATACCCACAGAATGTTCTTTAATTAGCCACTCGTGTCTGTGGCAGACACATGTGTTGACAGGATATTTCCTTTTTCGTATTAATCTTTGCACACTGTAGAAATAGTTTCTTTTTTCTCGTACAGTGACGCAAAGAAGATAATACACTCCATGAAGAATTTTAGACGGTTTTTTTTTTGAGCTGATGACATCTAGTCGGCTGTGACATTAACAGAAACAGTTCACGACATGTCCTGTCGTCGGAGCAGTAATTTTGCGTAGGCCGTTTGTTTTTAACGCGAACTCTGCGGCTGTTCGTAGACTCTTGCGTCAGACTGTCTGGTTTTGTATCGATGGGTCGTTGATTTTTTGAGAGCCTCTCATTTGCACCTCTACAGTTCAAGGATAATCACATCCGGTTTCCCTTGCAGCTCTCGTGTGTGTATTACGGGGATGGGGCCTTCAGACATTTGTAGATGCAACTCCTATGCATTCGTCTACAGTGTGTTACCCATAGCACGCAGAAGTGGACGATTATGTCGACCATAATATGGTCGAAGTACCCGAAACGTATACCACAGAATTACTGTTTTTGAAGTAAGTTTTCACACTCTTACTACGTTCAGTGCCTGTTAACCGCCCCATAATGCGAAATAAAACAACTTTAGCTAAATACATGCATCCTCGAATGAGAGCTTATCATTTGAATTTGATTTGAAGATCAGATAAAAGCGTATTAACTTTGCTTTCACTGGGCTTCGAACCGGGGACCCCGCTAACCAGGGGCACGCACTCTACCAATTGCGCCATCTAGTCGTACCAGTTAGTTGATCATTTCCCTGTTGGTGAGACCTGCTCGTTGTGCCAGAAAGAACGTTTTTAATTTTTTTTTTAATTCGCTTATTATATTCTTATTCATTTTATTTATGTACATGTTAGATAAAAATGCTAAAACTAGCTTATCTACCTTAACCAAAGTTCTTACATGTAAAATACTGACCCTCTACGGGTACTCTAAGCAAATACTGAACAGATTGTGCCTCTCGGCTTATACTACCTTTCCACCGAACGAAACCGCGAGGTTTCATCAATTTTCGCCGAACTTGTCAGGTTCCGCCGTACATTTTCAGAGTTTGCAAACCTCGTGGTTTCTCGTTGCAAATCTCGTTGCAGCCCTGTTGAATTCATCCGTCCATGAGACGGTTGTCAAACCGAACAAGCCTACAGCGTGAATTTCTGTGATTTTGTTGTTCATTTTTGCACTTAATCTCTCTCTATTTTCTGGAGTTCTCACTCTATTGTTTTTTGTTAACGGACATCTGTTCTGGCGGCCATTTAAAAATGAAGAGCGAGTGACATTTGTCTTGGCGGGCACTTATACATTGAGAGCGAAACAAATTGGTCGTACTCTACAGATTTGGCACCTTGCGACCTTGTTTTGTTGCCAAACTTAACAAAGTTACTCGCTGAGCAAAAATATGCGTCGAATGAGGAGGTTATCGCCGCCACGGAGGCCTAGAAAACGTATTTTCAGACGAGTTAAAGAAGTTGGTGCGTCGCTGGGTCAACTGTATGAAACAAAAAGGAGCCTGATGAGAAATAAATCGCCACTTTTCCAAAATGTTTTTTTTTTTTTGTAAGCTAAGTACTTGTGGGACCACACAAGTACTAGCCTACAAGTACAAGTACATATACAGAGAGTCCACGAAGTCTCCCTAAGTCAAAACTCTCTCGTACTCGAACTTTTTCGCCATATTGTACATACATTTCGCTCAATTTTCCATACATAAACCTCTCTCTAAATCAAACTCCCTCTAACTCAAACAAATTAGGATATCCAGTGATGATTCGACTTATGGGGAGTCCACTGTATATTTTGTACGCCATGGACCAAGGTGTCTTGTTATTAATTTTTGTTCTTACCTTTTTATTTTTCTCTTAAAAATCACCTCAAATATATGTTAGTTGCCCACAATGGTCAGCTACTGAATTATTTTGAAAAGCAAGCTGCGGTAGGGACTGTAAAATTGTCATTCTTTGGTAGACACTTTCCTGTCTCGAGTAGAAGTCGCTCTACTGATCATCGTGGCTGCGAACGATAGAATCGCCTATTCACTGATCGACGGACAATATGGACATCCTGGTGAATTGTGTCGAGTTAGAGGAATGCTTCAGGTGGAATAAAGTCGTTAAGGCGGACCCTCTCTCAGATGTGGCGATTTATCGCCAAATTGGATATTTTTAGTTTTAATTGGCGGAACAAAAATCGGTATATCGCCACAACCCTAAACGCTTTATTGGGGCACTTCGGGTAACCATTTTTAGCTCATCATAAATTTGTTGTCAAGCAAATCGTACGGACAAATCATTGAGTGTGAACGGCGCTTATTTCTTATACATAAGATTGGGTCGCCGTAGCGTAGTGGGTAAGTGCGTCGACTCCTACGCAGAGGGTGCCAGGTTCGATACCCGAATTTACCGCCTATCATTATTCACGGCTCCACCTCTTTCGAGTCACTGACAATGCTCAAAGAGTATTCCTGTCTAGAAAAAGCTTCTCAAACTTGGCCATTCGGAGTCGGCATCAAACTGTAGGTCCCTTCCGCTCGTCATAGAACAATAGCACGCACAACACAAGTGGTTGCTGAGAAGCTAGGCCCAGGTCCACCTCGGGCTGTCGCGCGACCCATATTATTATTATTATTATTTTTATTATTAAGATTGAAAGAAATGATTGCTTCTAAGATTATTTTTTGCTGATTTTAATCTTTTTTTTTGACTATTTGAAATCTGCCAAGCCTGGTCTTAAGCCCCAAAGAACAGGCAAATGGAGACAAGCCCGAATACACTGCCTCTCGAACAATCTCATCTTTTCCATATGGGAGGGACTCACGTTGAAGCACAGTCGAAAACCACATGCCATAATTGGCCGTTCGGGGCCATGTATGAGATTACCTTAACCCTGATTGTCTGATGTAAATCCACCCCCTTGCCGCAGCAAAGAGCTTTCTGGCTTTTTTCGAAGTAATATCTACATGTTTGCCAAAGAACAGATATTGATCAAAGGAAATGCCGAGATACATTTCTAAAGACTTCACATCCCACGACCGTCCCTTCGGTTCAACTATGTTGAGCTTCCGCCAGTTTAGGCATGTATCCCGCACTGTTCAGCGGGATTCTGAAAAACATTGTGTAACCATGTTCAGGAAATAGATAACACTGGGAAACACTAGAACTGTTTCCTCTGTTTGTGTTTCTGTTATTAGACATGTCTATGGCCCGGACTATGAAAAAAATAATGGGAGATTGGAAACATCTCTACTTTTTTAAATATACCGTTTTATTATTTTGACAAAATATACGTGAATAGAACACATAAAACACATAAAAACATTTCTATTATCTAAATGATCTTCAATAAGATTTCCAGCAGTAGCCTGCGATCATATTGGCAATGTTCCTGATGGAATCTATCTCCCTCCTCCTCACTAAAATCCCCCAGATTTTGTGGAAATCTATTCAAATGCGATATGAGTTCAGGAAGTGCATTTTTATGATCATGTTGCGCCCTACTTCTTGCAAGTTCGATAGCAATGACTCAACAAGCTCGACATGGCTGTCAGATTTATTTTTGCCTAAGAAATTACTCATTACCAAAGCAAATGAATTTCAAGCTATGGATTCGACTTCAGCCATTGATTTGACAAAATGTATATCCTTCACGAGTTGGCTAATCTGTTGCTCTTTAAAAATACCAGTTTTAAATTTTTCTGTACTTAATCCTTGTCTGGTTAACTGGGAGAATGCGTTCGACACCCTTTGGTTGGAGGACCTATTCCTCAAGCTCCTAAGGCTGAGCATAAGTAAAACACGGATGTTCATGGCGGGAAGTTCGCTACGGTCTCTGACATCAACTTGCGTGAGAGAAAATTGAAACATTCGCCACTTTTGTTAAGCGCCTTCACAAATACCGACTTTCATATGAAATGGCTAGTTAGCAATAACTCAAAAATAAGAGCTTTTAGAAAAAAGGCATGAATTTGAGATAGAAACAAAAAAATCAAAGGAATCAAACAATTTTATTTTTGCTTGTTGGCTACACTGCAATCAAACTGCAGTAGTCGCAAAATCGTTGAAAGAGTGTGTTTATCACTTCGATCTTGGGACTGGTCTGTCCGCTACTATATCGTCGGCGTACGCTATTAAGTTCGGCAAGGAACCTTTAAGATCTCCTGTCAACATTGAGAACAACCGAGCAGATCATTTCTGATGTCAGAGACCGTAGCGAACTTCCCACCATGTACATCCGTGTTTAACTTATGCTCAGCCTTAGGTGCTTGAGGAATAGGTCCTCCAACCAAAGGGTGTCGAACGCATTCTCCCAGTTAATCAGACAAGCACCTGAGCATGGATTCTTGCTCTTATTCCATTGAATGTCGGACACCAGGCATTTTTGATTGACGTGGCATTTTTGGTTTCACGCTCGGACTGAATCTGAACTGAATTCGGACATCATTCTGACCGTCATGATACACTAAAGGTGTCGCGGGGTTAAGGCACGTACGACAGATCTCCAGCCAGCTCGATCGTCGATTAAGGCCAGGATGTCTTCAGTTTAGCAAGTTTTCAGCGAAAAAACCTTTTGGTTACCCAAAGATCGTTTTTCTGTATTTTCGAGGTGAAAACAAAGTTCTACCGTAAGGCTGTGCCCTGAATGAAGGGTATGCCATGGAAAGAGAACTCAGCGGTTTGTTAAAAATTTGTCCAAAACTGCAGATGGACACCGATCAACTCTAGAATTGTCTACTGAATTTGTGTTTCATCCCAAAACCCAGGTTAGGTTTTGAATATTCATCATCGACCTATGAACAGCTCCACCTGGACTCGTGACACTCATGTTTTAGGACCTGGTTCATGTGTAATTCGCTTCTAGAAACGTTAATTTTTTGTGGATCCTCCTGGTTACTCCTCTCAGTCAGCAGTCAAAAATGGGTACCTTGTAGGAACACTCGTCCGCCAGAGTTTCATCTCATCGACCTCATTTATCGCTTCATCACCATTTTCCATTGTTTCACCGAACGTACCCGCTCGCTCTTTATTTATTTTATTGTTCACATTTAACGAATGACAATGACAATGACACTTAATGACAAATTCAATTAAATTTCAGGTCCAATATCGAATCCATGCTGTCCCTTCCAATGAGCAGCACACTGGATACAATCGAAATTAAGCAAAACGATTTAGGACCATCATTCAACGACGCATTCATCGCAATCATCGTCCACCATCGTTGTCGTCATCGATCGATCAATGTCTTTGAATTATAGAAGTGTTTTGTCATCGCCATCAATCGAATCGCCAGCGGCAAATAGCAAAAAAAATGATTGAATGTGTTCGAAGGACGAGTTAAGAACCTCCATTGAACGGGCATCAAGGCCCCGCGGCTTGCGGAAAAAGGCAATCGCTTAGAGGTACGCGCTCTACCCACTACTAAATGCAGTGGAAGAAGAAGTTTACTCGATTGAAAGCAGCTACTGGACATTCGCGTGCGCGAAGAATGCTTTGTTGTGGACGAAGAAAGGTGAGTGTTTCATTATTCATTTCAATTGATGTCAAATACTTTTGTATTTGATTAATATTTCAATTATTTGCAACACACAAGCTTGCTGGATTGGTTGAATAAAATGACGGGAATCTCGAATACACACATTTTTTTTGCAGAGCTCAATCGGATATGCTTTGACGACTTCAAATTGTGGCATCAGTTCCTTAGTCGATTTAATCTTTTTGCGTGTTTGAGGATGAGTCCATAATTCCTGTGAACGGCATGGAAATGCCGGATTTTACTCATTTTGAATCAATCATTATTGCCACACTCATTTTCAGTACTTCGACAGGTGCGTTGCCGCACTTACTTACTTAGGGCCTATTGGGAAACGCCAACGCCAACCTTGCAAAACAAGAGCAACAAAGCAGTCGAACTGTCAAAACTCAAAAACATACTTTTCAACGATCACGAACAAATGCTTTGCTATTTTGCTTTAAAAAATAGCAATGAATATTTTGAATGTAACGCTGGATACTTTTTAGGATGGTTGCAATACTTACTTGATTACTTACTTAAAACCTGTATCCCCTCACGGGGCCTAGGGCCTCTGCTACTCCTACGCTCCATCGTGTGCTGTGTCTCGCGATGCGTTTCAGCTCTCTCCAACTCTTCCCCAGATGTCGGGACTCCTCCTCTATTGTTCTGTGCTTCTCCGTCGACCCGCTCTTCTGCCGTCGTGCGGGTTCCACTGCATAGAATGTTTTGCTATGGCACTGTCGCCTTTTCGAAGCGTATGACCAATCCACTGCCACTTGCGCCGTTGAATAGTGGTGCCTATAGGTTCCCGCCACGTTCTCTGATGTAGCTGTTCGTTTGAGATACGGTTCGGCCAGAAAATCGTTAGTATGTTTCCGCTCAATATGGACGATGATCGATGAGAATTTCGTCCCCCCAACTTAGACGAGGTCAAGATAGCAATATCTAGACTGAAGTCTAACAAAGCTGCCGGTGCGGACAGACTGCCCGCTGAAATCTTTAAGGCAGCTGGAGATGATCTGGTTGGGCGCATGCACCAGCTCATCTGTAAGATAAGGTCGGAGGAAAGCATGCCCGATGAGGAGAATCTCAGTATCGTTTGCCCGATCCACAAGCGAGGAGACCCCTTTGACTGCGCCAACTACCGAGGGATAAGTCTCCTGAACATCGCTTACAAGATCTTCTCTGCCGTTTCGTGTATTCGCCTGAAGCCGTTTATAAATAACCTCATAGGTCCATATCAGTGTGGTTTCAGGCCGGGGAAGTCTACCATCGACCAGATTTTCACACTATGGCAGTTCCTGGAAAAGACCCAAGAGATGCAGATCGACACCCACCACCTTTTTGTCGATTTCAAGGCCGCATATGACAGCGTGCATAGGGACGTGCTATACAACGCCATGTCTAGTTTTGACATTCCTGCCAAGCTCGTCAGGTTGTGCAGGATGACGATGGAGAATTCTCGCTGCTCCATCAACGTCGGTAACGAACTCACCGAGACCTTCAATGTCAAAAAAGGTTTTAGACAATGCGACGCGCTGTCATATGATTTCTTTAACATCATCCTGGAAAATATCGTGCAAGACTCACACGCCAACACAAGAGGCACGATCTTCCAGAAGTCCGTACAGCTGTAAGCATACGCGGATGACATTGATGTGATTGGCAGAACACAGCGAGCCGTCAATGAGGCTTTTGCTGGCATTGAGGCGGAAGGGGCTAAAATGGGTCTAGCGGTGAGTGAGGGAAAACGAAGTATATGGTCTCATCAAGAAAGGACGCACAACATCGACGTCTTGGACAGAGCGTGACAATGGACAGCTATAGCTTCGAGGTAGTTAAGGACTTCGTCTACCTCGGCTCCCCAGTAAACAGAACAATCAACATCAATACCGAGATCAAACGCAGAATTACTCTTGCCAACCGCTGTTTCTACGGGCTCAAGAGGCAATTGAGTAGTAGAGCCATCTCTCGAAGGACCAAGCTGACTTTATACCTGACCGTGATCATCCCAGTCCTGCTGTACGGCGCAGAGGCATGGACAATCTCAAAAGCGGATGAGGATGTCCTTGGTCTTTTCGAGAGAAAAGTTCTGCGTTCAATCTTTGGTCCGGTTTGCGTTGACGGTTTCTGGAGGAGAAGATTCAACCACGAACTGTACGGGCTGTACAGCGACATGAGTCTAGTCAGGCGTCTTCGGATCCAACGCCTAAGATGGCTAGGCCATGTAGAGCGTATGGACTCCGGCCCGAAGAACCTTCGACTCCGAGCCCGTGACACAACGCAATAGAGGACGCCCACGGAACCAATGGCGCACCCAGGTGGAGAAGGACCTCAATCAATTTGGTGTGCGCAGTTGGAGACAGCTGGCTAAAGATGGTGCCGGCTGGAGAGGCTTACTGGTTGAGACCCACGTCATTCCCGGACTGTAGCGTCACCAGACGAAGAAGAGGAAGAAGAAGATAAGGGGTTTATACAACTAGTCACCAGTCTCCACCGCGGAGAGGTAACGCAAGCATTTCATCACGAACCTGATTGTTACGCTACTGGCTCAATATGTGTTTTGAGCAGGCAGTAGTTACCCGATCAGACGAAACGCAAATCCCCAATTGGTTTGGGGTTGCAATAATAGCTGTGTTTTTTTGCAAGCGTAAATACGCTTAAATTAAAAGTGTACAAAAAACAATCATCGGCGCTTAATGATTCATCATAAAATCTTGGCAGCACCGACGACATTTATGACATTTGCTAAGCAGTCAGGGGTGTAGTCGTGGAAGGTGATGGTCGATCTTTGATGGTCACAATATTCGTTTTGTGACTGTGTAGCGTGACTATCACTTTAAAAGGAAAAACACTTAATAATTATAAAATTAAAGAAATGTTCATCAAATGAAAAGAATCGTTTGCGAAACCTAAGCGGAATATATAGCAGAGACACTCTGCGTTTAACAAAAATTGCATACTTATGGATGCCAAAACAATTTGAAAATGATCTAATACATCAACCACACCAACCGCGTACAGTGGTTATACAGTGGTTCAAAAGCGGAAATAATTACCAAAAGCGAGATTTTGAATATGGGGTTGATGCATTTAGACAGAGATATGGACGTATAACTGGCTTATGTCTTCCCAAAATTTTGGCAAGTTTTGTCAAGGGATGTGCGAGATACAGAGCTCTAAACTTACCATTTCGTTTTCGCAGTAACTCGTTGAAAGGTGGCATTTTTATAACTGTTTGTTCAAAAGCAATTTCTTTATTAAATACTATTTTATTTAAGCTTCTAAACAAAAAATTAGCTGGGTTAGACTAGGTGTACTAGAATTAATATTGTATTATTTTTTTCCCTTGAGCTACAGTTTTAGCTCCACAAGCTTCAACGAGTGGTTAACTGCTTAGCAAGCTACGGTATTCAGCTAACTCTTCTAAGAAAAAAAAGGTACCCATCTTCACCCGCCGGGACACACTTTTTTCATAAATTTTTTTCGGTAAATCGATTTTTAATATCATGGTTTTTACCTTGGCCGTGTTAGTAAAGTTATAAAACAAGAATGCAACTAGGACTTTAGTTCCGGTCTTGCGTTATCTGGGACGCAAGGTTTTTAAACAAAATATTGGTGTAAACAGAAGTTTGTCCGCAGGTATTTATCTGCAAAACCGCTCAAAGAGGCTTACGAAAAGGGCCCCCAGTCCCCCCAGTCCATAGGGTTGACACATACAGAACAGAGAAGACTCTGCATGCTCCCAAAAGTGAACAGATGTTAAATTAAACAGAAAAAAAAAAATCTCGTTTCTCTGGTCCCATCCGTTGAGTAATTTTGAACACTCAGCCACGGGAAAAAAAACCTCCCGAATTTCACAAACAAAATTCCATCCATGAAAAGTCGTAAGTAATCCCCGTCAGGCGAGGATGCGATGATGAAAATTAAAAATAAAATATGAAAACGAATCAAATCATAGCATCTGCACGTCCCTGTCACATGATCCTTGACAGAATTCCACGGAACGCTACACATGTGCATGTCCACGCGCACAAGCAGACTGTCACTCGTGTCACAGCGAACGCAAATGTCCAACATCAACCCTCTAATTAAGTACAAATGACTGGTTTTAATGTCAGGGATGACATTTAGTAGAATGGAATGACACGAAACGAGTGAGCGAAATTGTGTTCCGTGAGTTCGAGAGAACAAAAGCCAGAAATAACAACAGCACCAGTAGCAGAAGCAGCAGCAGCAGCAGCGGCGGCAGCAGCCTCACAACGGCAAAGTTAAGGGACATCTAAATAAATTTTACATTGTGTACCTTCGTTATCACTCGGGATGTCTAATTCTTTGCCATTCTCCGGTTCGTACGTCCTTTGTGCATCCATTTTATTTCACTCTGTGTGGCGGGGCGCCCGTTCCCCGCTTCTGCGTGGGGTTGCCATTATCATGCGGAAAAAGGGACGGCGAACATAATAAAATTAGCAACCCAATTTCGGGGAGCAAACTTCTTCTGCTGTGTTTACCTTATTGATGGCAGCCATACCGAGTGAGAGGGCGGGGGTTCTGCTTCAAAGAGCGGGCCCAAAATTAAGTAGGATATCAAAATTTCGTATTGCATTCCTTACAAGCGATATCGGTAAATTTGAAAAGGAATTCGCATCCATCAGACATCTGCGCATCATCGTCGTCAACAACGGCCGGCAGATAAGAGATCCTATCTTTTAATTGGGAAATTTATTCCCACCCGTTTCCGAGAATAAATACACTTAAACTTCGGAGCCTTTATGCGGTTTTATTGCACAAGCCTCGCAGCGAGTGGGGGGTCTGAATGAAATCCCATAAGTGGTGACGAGCGACTAACAGATCCTGGGAATTAAAGACCATTGCTTTACCTAGCGGCGTGGCACCCCCCTCTGTTCGAGTAGAGTCCTTTGAAATGGATTACATCTTAAGTGCTTGAACTTCAACCACGGGCGAGCTTATCCTGAAGAGATTCTCGTTGGTTCGACTGTTGTTTAATTTAAAGAATTCTCACGGGGTGTAGTATAATTTGACAGGGACATCTTAGGACTAGAAACCAGTTGATGTCTGGCAGTCAAAGAGCTTAATCAGTTCTTATCCATTCTACCGAATGATGTCCGAATAATTCTGTAGACATTTCAAAACCAGAGATGCCACGAATATTCAGCTACTTTTTTACTAGGGTAAACTACCCAGTAGCGAGTCCCCTTAAGGAAAGTTTTGCTCTCTCAAAATTAATATCTTAGATATATGAAAACAATTAATTTATCATTTAAGGAACGCTTGATGTATTATTGTTTAGTATAAACAATAACTTTTTGTAAGTATGTGCCTCAAATTTAATAAATTTAATTAAAGTAGAAAACCAGACATGAGCCAGTACCAGCCAGTACCCCCTGTTCCTAATTCGAACCCTTAGCGTTCCAGTAACGAGCCCCCCATATAAGTCATAGCATACAAATAAAATCATAGTTATTTTATAGTTCATTTATTTAAAAGGCAATAACTAAAGCTTGATTAAATAAATTCAAGTCAAAAATTAGTCAAAAATATAAAAAACGAACAAATATAAATAACGTTGTATATTTACGTCCGTTCTTTTCTTGTTGATAGATCAATGGGTCTTAAATGAATAATCAACGGATGGAATGAAGAAATCTTAGCTTCAAAACTGTGGACTGCATCCATAGGTCGATTGTTCATATCCGGCTCGAAGGACCAACAAACTTATGATACGAAATAGACTTGTAACAAGAGAACATCTTCTTCTTCTTCTTTATTTGGCGCTAGAGTCCGGGGTGGACCTGGGCCTCAACCAACAAGCCTCTCAAGCAAGCACGGTCTTTGGCTAGCTGTCTCCAGTGTCGCACGCGAAGTTGGTTGGGGTCCTTCTCCGCCTGGGTGCGGCACCTTAAACGCGGGAGTCTTCTGTTGAGTTGTCCCACGGGTTCGTAGTCGAAGGTTCTTCGGGCCGGAGCTGAGTTGTCCATACGCTCTACATGGCCTAGCCATCTTAGGCGTTGGATCCGAAGACGCCTGACTAGACTCATGTCGCTGTACAGCCCGTACAGTTCGTGGTTGAATCTTCTCCTCCAGAAACAGTCAACGCAAACAGGACCAAATCGCAGTCAGAGCTTTTCTCTCAAAGAGACCAAGGACTTCCTCATTCGCTTTTGAGATTGTCCATACCTCAGCGCCGTACAGCAGGACTGGGATGATCACGGTCAGGTATAAAGTCAGCTTGGTCCTTCGAGAGATGGCTCTACTACTCAATTGCCTCTTGAGCCCGTAGAAACAGCGGTTGGCAAGAGTTACTCTGCGTTTGATCTCGCTACTGGTGTTGTTTGTACTGTTTACTGGGGAGCCGAGGTAGACGAAGTCCTTAACTACCTCGAAGCTATAGCTGCCCATTGTGACGCTCTGTCCAAGACGTCGATGGTGTGTGTCCTTTCTTGATGACAGCATATTCTTCGTTTACCACTTCCTCTTCAATGCCAGCAAAGGCCTCATTGACGGCTCGCTGTGTTCTGCCAATCACATCAATGTCATCCGCGTATGCTTACAGCTGTACGGACTTCTGGAAGATCGTGCCTCTTGTGTTGGCGTGAGAGTCTTGCACGATCTTCTCCAGGATGATGTTAAAGAAATCACATGACAGCGCGTCGCCTTGTCTAAAACCGAAAAATTTAATGTCTCGGTGAGTTCGTTACCGACCTTGATGGAGCAGCGAGAGTTCTCCGTCGTCATCCCCACAACCAACGAGTTTGGCATGAACGGGGGACGAAATTCTCGTCGATCATCGTCCATATTGACTGGAACATTCTGCCTGTCAGAGGTATTGGTGTCATCATCGCCGTTTAGCAGTCTGCAGAAATGGTTCTTCCAAATTTTCAGTATCAACTGCGACTCTACTACTAGCTGTCCATTCTCGTCCCGGCAGGCCTCTGTCCGAACTTTATGTCCACTGGATAACTGTTTCACCCTCAAGTAAAACTTTCGGACAACGTTCGTGCCATAGCACCTCTCCATCTCCTTGTTCGCGCGCTTCTCGTGCTATTTTTGTTCCTTCTCCTGACTCAACTCAAAGATTAATTTTATTTGAAAAACAAATAAACGAATGAATAACAACAAATGAGTGTTTTTATATATTATGTAGATTGAAGTGAATTTGTACAGTCACCATCTGTCTCCTGAGACGGCCAAAAATCAAGTGACCGAGAAACACCAATTCTGTTTGCATGTACCTTGCAATGCAGTTCCTGGTTATACACACTCACTGTTCTTGAATAAGTGCATCGATCGTATCATCCTACAGATCCTATACATCATACGATCCTACTGTGGTTTTTTATCTCTTATATTTGTTATGCAAAGCATTTTCAAGGACATTTGATTTATGTACAGTGATTAACAGCAAATTTGGACTTATATACAGTGACGAGCAACATAATTTATATAATGGCATGAGTACTGAACAATAATTGTACATGGATCACCAAGTGAATTTAATCACAAATAATCTCAATAGCACTCATTCTCAAACAGGTGGGTCGCCGTGGCGTAGTGGGTTAGTGCGTCGACGCCTATGCAGCGGGTGCCAGGTTCGATACCCGAATTTACCACCTTTGATAATTCACGGCTCCACCTCTTTCGAGTCACTGACAATGCTCAAAGAGTACTCCTGTCTAGAAAAAGCTTCTCAAATTCGCCGTTTGGAGTCGGCACAAAACAGTAGGTCCACTCGTGAAAGAACAATAGCACGCACAACACGAGTGGTTGCAGGGAAGCTAGGTCCAGGTCCGCCTCGGACTGTAGCACCACCCATATTATTATTATATTGAAGCTGTGTGCACCATAGCTCATTTGATCGTTAAATAGAACATCAGAGCTTTGTTCGGCACAGAGGCGATTTAAGTTGTGTCTACGGCAAGTGGCTGCAAGATAACTGATTTCAAATAGACATCAGAACATCAGAGCTTTGTTCGGCACAGAGGCGATTTAAGTTGTGTCTACGGCAAGTGGCTGCAAGATAACTGATTTCAAGATTTGGTGATTCTTTTACTGATAGACAGAAGAACATTAACATCGTTTTGCTTATTTCATTTCATGGGCAAATAAATTATTTTTTGGCATGTATTACGATTTCTTCGGTTTCATAAAATTATCCTTTAGTATCAACAGGTACTATGAGAGCAGTTTTCGAATGTTGCTCGGCATTGAAATTCAGGGACGAGTCAAAAAGGCGTGCGCTCTTACAAGGAAAAGTAAAATTAGAAGTCATTTCGACACCCCACTACTCTCTCTCCTTGCGAGTGATCCAAAATCCAAACAATTCATTCGCAATATACGTGGTTACAATGGGTGGTGTGAATAAGAACTGAGTGTGAGCATTTCCCTTGCATTTTCGAGGAAATGCTCCATCTGGTGTGAAAATTTGTTTCGTTAAGTTAACGAAGTTAACGAAGTTAACGAATCCTCTCCGCTCACAAATTAGGCAGCTGAGTCTTACCTCTGTTTTGTTGTGAATTAAGATGGAATATGCTTAGATATCGCTTGTAGAAGTTGAGTGTGCGTAGGAGGTGACTTCAAGAGAGAAAACTATTTAAAATAATGGAAAATACTGCGTTCAAAGGGAATACTTTGACAGATTAAACCTGAAAAAAGACGGAAATCTGAAATGAACGGTGACAATCCATGAAATGTTTGCAATTTTATCCGTGAAAAAGTCAAACTCCAGACATGAAAAACAAAATCCACTGAATTAATAATGGGTAGTCGAAAAAGTCTTTTCCTATTTTGTCAATAGATGTCGTTGGAGTCGTCTATCTCCAGTGGTACCAATCACATTGTGTCCAATTATATGATGTTGGAAAGGTTACATTTAAAAAAAATAAATAAATTTGGATAAGTTGAAAAAAAGTTACAGCTGTTCAAAAATTAATGAAAATGATGAAGAAATTCGCTATAATTTGAAACTTTTGTATAAAAAAGGGAAGAGTGCCACGCAAGCCACCAATGAAATTTGTGAAGTTTACGGAGACGATTCTGTATCAGTTCGTGTAGCACAACAATGGTTCGCTCGATTCCGTTCTGGAAATTTCGATGTGAAAGATGCACCTCGCTCTGGTCGACCTATCGTTGAAAAAGTCGATGAAATTATGTAAAAGATTGACCAGGACCCATCACATAAGCAGCCATGACATGGCCAAGGAACTAAATATTCATCATCAAACGGTTTTGAACAATTTAAAAAAGGCTGGCTAGAAAAAGAAGATCGATATTTGGGTACCACATGAATTGTCTGTGAAAAAAGTTTGATTAGAAATATGAAAAGACTTTTTCGACTACCCATTAGCTATGGAAGAAGAAATAAAAAACATCCATGGGTTTAATTTGAACGTCTCGCAAATAAAGAAAAATATTGATAACATGAAGGCCAGCGTCAAATCAAAAGGACGTGCAATCTTCTCCCATTACATCAAAAGACCAAAAACAATCAAAGGTATGGAACCACCACGGGTTTTTTTTTTAATTTCATTTTTATTTTATTTCTCTTGTACTCTGTACTTAATTCTATCTTACCGACCCTTCGCGGGTACTCTAAAATATTCTAATCTAACTTACTATTTGCCTTTCGGCATCTAAAGTATTGTTTTTTTTTTTGTCCTTAGGACAGACTTTATTGTTTAGGGCTTACTGGCCAAGAAAACTAAGAAAAACTTGGCGCTCTATACATTGTTATTATTATTACCTTACCTAAATCTAAATCTAAAAATCCTAATACCTATTAAAAAACACTTAATCTAACTTAATCTATGTCCGTAATACTACGGACGTGTACTCAAGGGCGTGTATGTTATGTATATGCGTAACATATATAATCCACACGGCCTTGTGCACCTCGTTTTTTTTTTTTTTTTTTTCTGCCTTACGACTAGGTAAGTGGGCCATTATACCAACTAAGAGAAGTGCCGCTCCTTATCACTCTCTCTCCTGTCTCTAGCAGAGATCGCTCTACTGAACCGCAGAAGATCTTCGTGTTCGCGGACGACATCCGATTCGTAGAGGAGTCGCCTGTCAACTGTTCGGCGCATCGCGTGGTAGATTACAGGACATCCTTCCGTGTCCTGGATCAAGCCGATCGAATCGAAATAGAGGAATGCTTCAGGTGGGACAAAGCCGTTGTGGCGGGATAGTAAGCCCCGACGATCAGACTGTTGGTAGAATTCATGCTTCTTGCAATGTGACTTCTTATTAATTTGATAATAAAATTGTCTATCCTCTTCACGTCTGCCCTGTTGTACAGGACCTCGTTAGGATAGTACTTCTTGTACTCAGACTCGGGTGTTCGATACAACCGGAGACAAGTCCTAAGACACCGTCTCTCGAACACCCTCATCTTTTCCATCTGGGAAGGGCTCACGTTGAACCACAGGGGACACCCATACACCATGACTGGCCTTATGAGGGCCATGTAGCAGATGACCTTCACCCTGGTATCAAGTTGGCTGCTGTAAAACAGCTTACTTGCCACAGCAAAGGCTTTTCTAGCATTGGTCAGAGCCTTCTCTATATGTTTGTTAAAATACAGAAAATGATCCAACCAAATGCCAAGATATCTAACTACAGTTTTCACGGCTAACGTCTGACCGTGGGGGTCAACTATGCTGAACTTCTTCCAGTTTACGCGCGTATCCCTTGAGGCCATGGCCAGCGGGGTACGGAAAAGGACAGTCTCACACTTCTGGAAGTTGATACGCAGCTTCCAGTCATCGCAATATGTCAAAGTATTGTCAAAGTCACGTTGCAACAAGGTATTAATGACTTCTACCTTCGGGCCTGATCTGTACGCCACTAAGTCATCGGCGTACGCGATTAGGTGCGGCATAGACCTTAGAAGATCTGCAGTGAAAATAGCAAACAATATCGGGGAACCAACAGCCCCCTGCTGTAGACCATTATTGATATTAAAAACTGTGGTAGAAGTTACGCCGCCACTTTTTACGACGAACTTTCTACCTGTTATCATGTCATATATCATGTATAGCAATGTTTTATGTAAGCCAAGCCTGACGAGCTTAAGGAAAAGGCCCTCTAGCCAAACGGTGTCGAACGCCTTCTCTAAGTCGATCAGACAGGCACCCGTACATTGTTTTTTATTTTTATTCCATTGAATGTCGGATACCAGCTTCGACGCGGCATGTGTGGTGTCATGCCCCGCCCTAAATCCAAACTGGTTGTCCGGTATAATATTGTTGTCCTCGACCCACGTTTTTAGGGCTCGAATAACAATCTTTTCGAAGACCTCGCTGATGCAAGGAAGAAGACTTATCGATCGGAGGTTTGACGGGATGCTTTTGTCTTTGTCCCGTTTAGGGATTGGTTGCACCACGGCTATCTTCCAACGTTCCGGGTAATATGCATTACTGAGCGCGTTGTTGAACAGTGTAGTGTAAATTTCGACTGCCGCCGGAGGAAGATGACTAAGCACGATGTTCGGGATACCATCCATCCCAGCTGATTTCTTGTTCTTCATATATTTAAGGATCCCCTGGAGATCTTCTTGGGAAATCACTATCTGGTTTCCATCATTGGCTACGGCATTGTTTGCCATATTTTCGTCATTGAATCTGGAAAAACCGTGATTCTCCGAACGCCATTGACTTATCTCGTTACGGAGATAGAAGTGGTTTAACCGGGCTCTGTTCTCCAGATCGTGGTTCGGACTACGAACCTCGTTGACCGTATACACTCTCTGGAAAACAGCACCAATTGTTTTAACCTTCTCCTGGGGATCTTCGACCATGAAAAAGTCGTTGTCTAGCACGGCCTCATCTGGATCAACATTGATTAAGGTCAGTAGTTGTTCGTTGTCAGTTGTTCTGGGAAGTCTAACGATCTGAATGTCATTTTGATCTTTCCTTCTGAATATTTTATTTACTTGCGGGAACATACCCAGGTTGCTGGATCGTACAGCCCGGATTTCTTCAGGAATGAGTACTTAACCATGCCATGTTATCAAACTCGAATAAATACACGTTTTTGAAACTATCCCATGTGCCCTCGAAAGGACTTTTTTCGCTTTTATATGTTTGAAAACATTATGGCATATACTTTGCACCCACCTTTACCCGACTTTGGACTCACCCTTAAAAGCCAAGAACTCTAGTTTTCAAACGTCAACTGAGAGGAGGGTAGCTACTTTGAGGCAATTTTTTATTTACTCCAAATTGAGTATTTCGATTCACGTGTTGTTTTTCTCAGTTTTTATTCACACCACCCAATAACTCATTTCAAATGACTTCTTTCAAGAGTAAATTCCGCAAGTATCGGGGTCTTATAACTTCATTCAAAACTCAAGGCAGAGTATGTCGTTTAGCTGGGAGCCAGTTACCACTGCGACCCTATTTCAGATCCAGAATCACAAGCATCAACTTGGTGTTCAAGTGTCGCACAGCCAATTGATAGTCATTCAGTTAGATCTCTCTCTCTCTCTCTCTCTCTCTAAACATTGTGTATAATGTCCAATCGTTATACTCTTCCTGACACTCCACACTGACACCACATTAGTGACTACCAGAAATGAAGTATTACAGAGATGCCCGACTTCTACCTCTTGACAACTGTTTTTTATAACGTGTTCATAAACCAAATTGACCAATCAGAGGACGGCATTTACGTTATTTCGTGAATAACTGTCAAAATTTCATGAATATCTGTCAAAAACGCACTCAAATTCATCGATGGACTAGGGGGCAATCAGCTGTGAAGTCGGCTATCTCTGTAATACTTCATTTCTGGTGCCTACATTGCACTACATCTTCAATTGAATCATGCCAAAATGCCTGTCTTTCTTCACAATCTGCTCAGATCGCTCCTAAATCCTTGCTGATCGACGTTGTCTCTAAATGTCCTTTAAAAGCCGCCACCCAGCTAAAGCGAAAGCGGCACACATCAGCACTGATTTCAAACAAACCTTTAAGAAAACCCCCTTAAGGGTGCGCCAACATATTCATTCAACTTTCTTTCGAAATGACGAGCGCCCCCTTTCGTTCCTCCAGTTGCGATATTGAATTACGCACCCACACATTCGCGTGCATTGATTATTTTTCCGTGTTTACTCAGCCCCGGGGTGGGGGGCGGAGAATTCATCAGAACGACTATATCCACAGAGATAAAGTATGCAAATGCCCACGCGGTGATGATGAATAAATGCAGTGGCAAATCCCATGGTTGGCCACTACAAAGGCGAAACTTTGCGAAACAAATTAATTTGTTGGCGAAGTTTTTGGAGCAGACGCCTTGGTTTTCTGGTACGTGCGCTTCTGGTGACTGCTGTACGAGTACACTGCAGGCATGAAGTTTGTGACCATTACCGAAATTCGACGTCTGGCCAGTGTGTGCGTGGCTGTGTGTATGGGGGGAGCAGATGCCGAAGTAAAAGTTGAAAATACATTTTTGAGTTTCTGACTCGATTGGCAAGCGAAACCAACTGGCTATGACTGACTGAGACTTAATTAAGTTTACCTATGACTTCAGTTTCTTTGAAGACCACGACAACGACGTCAATTGCAAGGGTTTTATTGGTGGGAGGAGGCATGCATTTGGTTGTAAAATGATAAATTCCATCACGTCGTGGATTTCACTTAGTCATCCAGCTTTTCTTTTCAAGTGCAAGAGAATCTCTTAAATATTGTTGTGAGATGTCGTGCCCACAATTTTGATGTGGGATGTCGTGCCTGCAACTAAGCAACTAAGACTGTGCTGGAATTGAACAAAGCCAATGACTTTGACAAGACGAAAGGCCGGGGGGGGGGGGGGGGGGGGGGAAGCACGGACAGAAAATTCAATCGACGTCAAATAAATCATAGACAGATAACGCATAATTTTCTTAAAGTGTAAAAGTCGGCAGAGCCGGATCGACCTTGTTTGTAAATGCTTAGGGCGCCAAGCTCTTAGGGCGCATTCTGAAGCCTAAATAGCACAAAAATCATCGATATACTGCTACTCATCAAATCACCCTATCCACGAACGTAATGACAGTTGCTGTCATTTTGATTTGGCTACTTAACCAAAACTTAACGAAACTCAACGAAACTATGTGAAGTGGTTATATTGAGCACAGTGTAGGTTAGGTTAGGTGGAGGGGTAGACGGGGTTAAGTCGCATCTTACTGAGGTTCTGTTGGACAGACTGCGATGCTCATGGGGGAACGTAACTTCTCCTACTTGGTCCTCGTCATGTTGGCCTTGCTATGTTGTTCAGCCATCTTGATCGCCTTATCAGCTTGAAAAGAGATTTAAAAAAAAACAAATGTCATCTACGTACGTCCAGATTAACTGATTTGTGCCCTTAACAAAAACTGAACGAAACTTAACGAAACTAAGAGAAATAGTTACTACGCTCACAGTGTTGGTTAGGTTAGGTGCAGGGGTAGACGGGTCTAAGCCACAACTCACTGAGGCCCTGTTGAACACATTGTGATGCCCATAGAGGAATATATGTACCTCTTAGCTCCTATTTCTTGCTTCTCCTGTCTGTCTCGCTGTGTTATTCAGTCAACTTGAAATCCTTATAAACCTGAGAAGACATATTGGAGTATATTAGTTAGATCATGAAGCTCATGGAAGACAAGCTTCCAGTGTTCTTGCGCATCATTTATACTTAAGCTGCCTTAAGTTACCTCTCGCCGATAATGATCGGGCCTAAGAGTGCTATTTTCAATGTTTTATATTTTATATTTTGCAATTTTCTATGTTCGGGAAATTCACTGAACATTCCCAAAACAATGAGGGATTGATTTGGGTCCCTAACTGAACGAAACTTAACGAACCAAAGGGATGTGGTTACTGTCCAGTGTATCATTTCTATGCTTAATTTGTCTTAAGGCTCCTCTCGTCCACTATAGTTGTTGCTGAAGTTGCTAGGGTTCCAAGGCGCAACCATAATGGACATATGTTAACTTAAGTGTATGCCAAGTATCGCCAACTTTCAAAATACCCACAATTACTTCTCGGAAATCAAATTCCAATATCTTAAGGCTCCTCTCGTCCACTATAGTTGTTGCTGAAGTTGCTAGGGTTCCAAGGCGCAACCATAATGGACATATGTTAACTTAAGTGTATGCCAAGTATCGCCAACTTTCAAAATACCCACAATTACTTCCCGGAAATCAAATTCCAATATCAACGTTGCTCCTACGCACGTAGAGAGGGATTGATTTGGGTCCGTAACTAAAACTGAACGAAACTTAACGAGCCAAAGGGAAGTATACCAAGCATCGTCAAAATTACAAAATACCCACAATAACTTCTCGGAACTCAAATTCAAATATCAACGTCGCTCCCACTTAAGTTAGCAAAACTAAACTAAACTTAACGATGAACGAACTTAATCCGATGACAATGATTGTTCTGGCCACAGTATATTGTAATTTGTTGTGTGTATTCGTTTGGTTTCTTGAGTTGACACAAGGCTACGTACATTCATTATGCTTGTCCCTCCACTTGTGGTATTCGGAACCTTTGGGCGAAGTTAATCCCCTAGTGGTTTCAAGCTTGCGCCGTTCAGTGTAACCCCCCATCGCCCATGCTTAACTAAGCCCCGCTGTAATGGTGGTGAATGGGTGGCAATTTAAAGTTCCAATTACTACGCTCCTGGAGGACAGCCATTGACGTCTTCCAGCATGAGTTATGTCGCCATGAATAGCAGCTCTGTCAGTCGCTCGTCGCATCTGAACGTGCTGGAGTGCACTTAACGAGGAATAATGGGCCAAAACTTTAAATACAAGTGACTGCAACTGAATGCCAAACAAAAAAGTCATTCACACCCTTCTGAATGAATCTGTCACCCGCTAAAAGCACTTTCTAACACCAAATTAAGTTGTTCAGTCCGTTTAACCGGTTCGGGTTCGTGTGACATGGTCACCGCTGGAGTGGCTGTCACTGTGTCGCCTTAATTACGGCGCGTTCACAAATTGTTACCTTACAGCTTGCAGTGTTCCATTGACATTAATTATAGATTTCCTTACATTACGTGGACACTGCGTGCATTCCGGGAATATTTTCGATCTCTCCCCCTTTTCCCATCGTTCGCACCGTTTATTCCGCCCGCCCACTCGACGTCAATCCATTGAAGAGCTGCGATGATTTTAATTCTAGTCTAGTGGTGGCCGCGTGTACAGAGCGATCCTATTTCACTCCTCGAGCACTCTCACTCTGCGTGCGTATCGCAAATATTTTATTCGACGTCTGCGCCCGTGTGTGTGTGTGTGTGTATTGTATTAATTCTCCCCATTTTCCATGCAGCCCCAGTCGATAGCCGCCCACACACGTTTGATACGGCACTTGGTGTGTCGCCCCGCCGCCGCCGAGGGTGATGAGCATAATTGAAGAGGCTCTGCACGAGCTGCACAAAAGTATCACCATGACATGGTAGTTAATTGAAGTTAATGACAGCTTTTAGCCCTAGACAAGCCACCCACTGTTTTCGCTCAGCACACCAGACATCTCTCGCTGCCGTCCCGGTGCGTTCGCTCGTCACTCGACGCGCCGCACAGAGCCACACTGTGTCATGCGGTTTAGCCATCAATCGCAGTTACGTCGACAGTTAAGCAAAATGGCACGAGATATTATGCGCGGGTGCATATTTGCCGTGCCACTGGCGACTTTCATCAAATTTTCACAATTTAATTATTTTTGTTTTATGAACATTTTTCCAGTGCACGGCTTTGCAAATTGTTCTAGGTGTGCTCTGGGGGCGGGCGCGGGCGTTGCGTTGTGCCATTACTTGCAATCGCAATTTAAACACGACCAACGGAATGCAGGGCGATGATTGTTTAGGCGGGGGCTGGACATGTGATTGCGATTGTGTTTAATTGAAGCGCGGCTTACGCGGTTTAGGTGGTGGTGGGTGTGTGGTGGCCAACTAAGGCGGGAGTATTTCTAGGTGGTGGAAATGGTTACTGGCTCGTGGCAGTGGTTGGGGTGGAATATCTGGCATCAGGCGTGTTCTTTCCCTCATTTATGTCAAAGTTCACGTTTAATGTCAACAGAAACTCCTTTGGATAAATTTACACGGAATCGGGAAGACGTGGCCTGAGTATCCTTGCGGCGTTTTTTGAAATTACATTGTTTTTCCAAGCGACCGGTGCGTGGGCGGTAGCTCGGGAACTTCTGTAGAAGTGTCGACTGTTGAAGTTTGATTTGATTGCCTCTCAGCCCTGCGTAGGCGCGCTGATTCCATCGCGAACACAGAACCTATCGAAGGATGACGACATTGCCGACTCTGTCAGAAATCAGAATAATTAATGTCGGTATTTTTTTTTATGGAAAACCGGGCAAAAGGGGGAGGCAAGAACTCAAGTATTTACAAGAAGGGTTTGAAATTGGGAACAAGTGCTACCTTCCGAGGATTATTGGATGAGTGGTGGCACAACCCGTTGTGTTGCGTGTTCTTCGTCTTCTTTGGCAGGCGCTACAGATCGGGAGAGACCTGGTCCCCAGCCAACATGCCTCTCCATCCAGCAAGGTCTTGTGCTAGTTCCTGCATTCTGCTGATTGCGATGCCTTGCCAGTTGTGGACGCTATCGGAGGAGTGGTCCTACCTTAAAGCGTTTTCCCTCGGAGTTGGAGACTTCTCGGGCCGGGGACTAGAACTCGTTTCACCAGATAGATAGATAAATTGTATTTTTATTATTTCTTATAATGTTCCTTTTACAAAAATTTAACAAAATCAAAATCAGAATGTTTTTGCCGTCTGCCGGATTGACTATAGTTTATTATACACGAGTAGTAATTATTAGCTGCCTATGGTGACGTTGTGGCCAAGTCGTCGTGTGCTCCAGGAGTGAAATAGGATATAGTCAAGTCGTTGATGTTGTGTTAGCGGTGAATGAGGGCAAAACGAAGTATATGCTGTCATCAAGAAAGGACACACAACATCGATAACTTGGCCAAAACGTCACCATAGGCAGCTTTAACTTCGAGGTAGTGAAGAACTTCGTCTACCCCGGTTAGCAAGTGAACAGTACGAACAACACCAGTACCGAGATTAAACGCAGAATTACTCTTGCCAACCGCTGTTTCCATGGGCTCAAGAGGCAATTGAGTAGTAGAGCCATCTCTCGAAGGACCAAGCTAACTTTAGTAAGACCTTGATCATCCCTGTCTTGCTCTATGGTGCGGAGGCATGGACAATCTCAAAAACGGATGAAGAAGCACTTGGTCTTTTTGAAAGAAAAGTTCTGCGTTCAATCTTTGGTCCTGTCTGCGTTGATGATTGGAGAAGAAGATTCAACCACGAACTGTACGGGCTGTACAGCGACATGAGTCTAGTCAGGCGTCTACAGATTCAACGTTTTAGATGGCTGGGCCATGTAGAGCGCATGGACAACACTGCTCCAGCTCGGAGAGTCTTCGACTCCGAACCCGTGGGACTGCGCAACAGACGATGCCCGCGTTTAAGGTGGCGCACCCAGGTGGAGAAGGACCTCAATCAACTTGGTATGCACAGTTGGAGACAGCTGACTAAAGAGCCTTACAGGTTGAGGCCCAGGTCCACCCCGGACTGTAGAGCCACCAGAAGAAGAAGAATACAACATTCCTATTTGAGGTCCTAAAATTAGAAGGCTCAATCTTAAGATAAAAATATCCATTTTGAAGTATGAAAGGAAAGTAACTAGTAACAAGTATTCAGATATGGGTAGCCAATCTGTCGTTACTTTTAAAGCCCTAATAATATGTAATATTGGTGGCGCAACAGTCCTAGGTGGACCTGGGCCTAGCTTCTCAGCAACCACTCGTGTTGTGCGTGCTATTGTTCTTTCACGAGTGGAAGGGACCTACAGTTTTATGCCCACTCCGAACGGCAAAGTTTGAGAAGCTTTTTCTAGACAGGAAACCTACGACTCGAAAGAGGTGGAAGCCGTGAATTATGAAAGTTGGTAGATTGGGGATTCGAACCTGGCACCCTCTGCGTAGGAGTCGACGCACTAACCCACTACGCCACGGCGACTACTATTGAAACCATAATCGCATCATAATTCAGGCTGACTCTCTGGCGATGACCTTCAGCTGGTTCGCTGCGAATCGACATTTCTGGGCATTCTTCGATAGTCTCTCTTTCGAAGTCGATGTTGCCTTCACCAATTCCCACCAATCTTTGTCTGCTTGGTAACTGAAGGTCTAGTCGACATGTTCCAATTTTTCCACGGCGCGACCAATGATTTCCAGACGGATGCCATCATGACGTCCCACGGAATTCACGTTGCGTATTCACAATAGACAATAGACATTACAATAGAGAAGTTCGAAAATTGATTTTATTTAATAATCTCCTCACGTTTCACAAGCATCAAACGATGTATGATGAAATGGCAAACGTTACTGAATATTTTGACAGCCGGATGTCATTGAACAACTTTGACAGCTGCGGAAACATAACACCTGGAATCACTATCATTGTTACCTGGTCACCCTGTACATGCAATCGGGTTCAAGCTACAAGCACACCTGTGCACTAAATCGCTTATCGAACAATCGGCACTCAATCGCCGCCCACGCAAATCCTATTCTGGTCCACACAAGCAATTGGTTGATTGCCTCAAACTTGTACTTCACCAAAAGAACCTCATCCGACGTACTCGCATGCCCCAGCTAGAGTAGACGCCCCAGGAAGCCACCATCACCAGCAACGTGTGCCGGTGTTCGAAACCTAAACCGTGTCCTTACGAGTGCGGGCGCGGGGATTGAGTCGAAAGGTCGACCGGGGGGACCGGTGGTAGTGTAAAGTAAAATGATTTGCAACTGGCAAGTTAAAATAAATCCTAATTGGTGTCCTTATTCAATTAGAATGCCCGTGGTAAATGAATTTCCTTGATTTTTACGGTCGGCCGGGCGGCTCTAATGGCTGTCACGACATCAAAACTGAACTTCACTTTGTCCGCAAAAAGATGGCGGAATGGGTGGCAGGTGGTGGCAGGGGGTGGCAGGTGGTGGTGGAGGGCTAGATGAGGATTAAATGAATGGCTAGTCGGGGGCAATAGGTGAACAGTTTTAATTACCAATTAGTTGGAATATCCGATTTGATCATTTAATTGGAGGTTTGCTTTTCTCGTTATCCGTTTTGTATCACACCACAGGACGACATCGAGCCAACAATGTACGGGAACGTTTGAATGCATTTCAGTTAAGCTCCTTACTCCTTGTTTTGGTCTGTCACTGAGACACCTCGGTGTTGCTGTTGTCTTTGAAAGCGGAGAATGCACGAACAACACTCAACAGGATAAATTCAATTTACGTTGATTGCAAAAAAAGCAAAAAAAAAAAAACCAGAGAAGCCGAGGGACTCTGGTTGTAAAATTTGCAATGAAAACATTGTAGTCCAGCGGCTTAGGGATGGTTTCTTTTTTCATTTCATGTGCGTCTTCGTCTCCCCCTCGCCCCCTTATCCAGCGCTGAGGGAACCCTTCTTAATGGGCCACAGTTGAAGGGGACTTTCAATTAAAAACATCCGTTAAACTTGGAAAGTTATCAGACCGCACTGGGCGGATGGCGGACTCTGATCTGTATACAAAACGGTGAGTTCAGAAAGAAGAGAGAAGTACTAATCTATAATATTTCCTCGGCGAATAATGAAAGGTCCTGTGGGAATGGGAATTCATTTAATTTGATTTTGAATAAGGAGGGTTCTTCCGCTGCTGGTTTTGAAGATTTTATGTGATTAAATTTAAGGACTCCGTGACCCTTGCTTGTTAATTATATGTGAACGCGAAGCGGGCCGGAGATCCCTAATGTCGCGGGAGTTTATGAAACACAATCAACAGATGGCTGAGGCATCCTTGGAAAGTCCTTGCATTCTTTGGCTTAAGAGTGTTTTTATCCTTTTTGTGGGTAATTTTCCCTTAAAGTTGAACATGTTTGTTGATGTCTAGCTCCTAGGCGCTTGGACTCGCACTTGGATGGAATGTGGGCGACGGTTCCTTATGCTCTGGCTTATGACATGGGCAACATTTTTTTCCCAAATTTTTGAATTTTGATTATCAGTTTGATGTCAATTTTGAAATAAATCTAAATCACCGTCGCTGTCCATGCGATACTTACTTGTTGTACCGAAGAAACAGATCCAGACTCGGATTTTGTCAATTCACCACACTCTCCTACTCGCTTCTCAGGCCATCACTCCATAATCTCGGATGTGTGTGTGTGTGTGTCGTCTTCCAGGTAAAGCCCACACAACCAGTCTTGGCAGAGATAAGTAACCCAGAAAGAAAGCTCGTTAGAATATGTCTACTTTCCTTGTTGAGGCTGGATAGGATTTAAGGCCTTATTATTCGTTTGTATTGCCTGGGACCATCCCTATTGATCCCTTGGTGTAGGCGAAGCTAGTTTTCTTATTCGTTAATCGGTGTTGTATCCAGTTGATTCATATTCCGAACCAGCCCTTGTGTCCGAACCAGCCATTGTGTCCGAACCAGCCCTTGTCTGCGAATATGCTGCCTGCAATCCCCTTGTGTTCGGGGACCCAGACGAACTTCACTTTGTTGCGTCTGACTGTCTTAGGGTCCATACGGTTGGACGATAATGCATTAAGTGGTGCCTGACTGGCAGAAACGATTTGAATTCGGGCGCCCTTAATATCATTGAGGAGACTGTGTCTGATGGCGTGGATTTTGGCTAGAACCAAACCTCCAGCCATTACTCCCATACTTTGATTCATCAGTGAACCATACCAAGCTTCTGGGATCTAGTGTCGGAACTCCATAGGACCGGCATTGTTTATTTACGTCCAGTAGAGTTGGGTCTCTTGGGATAACCAGGAGATTCAACATGTCCCAGGCGAATGGAAGAAGTCACAAGTCAACCGAATCCAGCATGCAGACATTCAGAAGTCCGCATTCCTCGCACAAAATGTTCAGAACTTGATTGTTATGTCGATTGTTACGCGAAGCGCAAAAATCGCATTCCATAGAATAACCCTTAATGTGTAAAATTCCCTCACCAAATGTCACATACGAGCATAGGGAGCGATTCATATCACTCTGACATAATTGGGAAATGGTGAACGAGACTTAACGAAACTTAACGACACTTAACGAAACTTAACGACACTTAACGAAATTTAGTGAAGTAGTTTTTATGATCAAAGAGTCACATTGGACCCGTACCATACTTGATAAGCTTTCAAAAATAAATATAGCGCTTGCTAGCTTTTCGTCAAGTTGCTGTGAGATTAAGTGACTTGTTCACACTCGACTTCATGTCAATACACGCCTGGTGGTATTTAAAAACTTTACAAAA
Source organism: Eristalis intricaria (assembly GCA_964034865.1). Classification (NCBI taxonomy): domain Eukaryota; kingdom Metazoa; phylum Arthropoda; class Insecta; order Diptera; family Syrphidae; genus Eristalis; species Eristalis intricaria. Next base: position 107,404,378 of record OZ035873.1, on the reverse strand, counting down.
CACGTCTTGAAGCACAAGTTGAAAACCAATGAGTTGGAGAGCAAGCCGACTTTGTTTAGTCTGCAAGATTTGACTTAACGCCACTTTAGACATGGTTTATGAACACTCTTGCCCAGACTGCACTAAATTCTGTACCAGAAATATATAAATTTCCCGCAGCAGGTCCTTAATATTCTCGTCAATAAATCCAGGGGCTCTTGGAGAACTCTAATTCAAATTCCCTCTTACACTCTTGAGCTTCTCAGTGTCCTAAGGTCCGACCTGATAGTTCACAAAATCTCCTGAGTGTCTTACAGACATATCAAGTTCGATTGTACACTTCAGCTCAAGTTCGCATAGCAAAGCATCGAGAAAACTATTTGTTTATGCGATTCCCACCACCAAATCTATGCCATGTACATACCAGCTTGATGGCACACAATTATTCGGAAAATGAAGACATTCCTGTGAATTGAAAATAAATTGAATTCATGCGAAAGGATTCCGGGCATTCTCAAGACTGCACATCCATAATAGGCCGGTTCGTGTGCGCATATCCGCATATCCGTACGTACAATGCCGGCAGCTACCCCTTGAGAAGATTGTGAAATTGAGTACACCAACGGCGTACACAGAGATGGGCATGATACACTCAGATTGATGCATAAGGTGTACCCCCAAGGAGTTGTAATTGAAAATCCGATTCACATACATGTGCATGCATGCACACATGTTCGGGTGCAAGCGCAGTTGAGAACGTTTTTAATCTGGAGGACATTTTAGGTGTAATCTTGCGGAGACACACATATAAGTGGGTCCTTAATTCAATGTGAATGCATTTTCTCATTGAAATGCAAGAGGGGGTGCGGCAGTGCTGTGGAAGGTGAGGACTCTGAGAAGGGTTCGTTGAGTGCGAGAGAACGTTTGCGGAAGGGAGTTACAGCAAAAATTAGTGCATTCAAATTAAGATGTGACCGCGTCTCTATGCTACGTGGCTACGGGACGTTGAGTTGAGGCGAATGACTGAAGGGGTGGTGGCTTTCGGTGGCTGGGAGAGGACTTTGGTTTGAGAATGGCAGAAATTCGAGAGAAAGAAGGCCTGAGCCGATTGGTCGCATGGTTGGTCACGTAAAGTAGTGACATCTTATATGAAAAATAAACGAAGACGCTAACGGTGTTGTGGCAAGCATAGTGGATAAATATGTCAACTCTGGTGTACGACAGCTGACTGATTAAAAATACTGTTTAATCTCTACAGACTGTTGTTTTAGAGGTGGAGAACTTAGTGCACAAAATATGATTCTAATTAGAGCTCTTGATACCCGCATACACTGGAACCAACCCGTGTTGGTGACTATCAAAGTATTTATGTGTCAACCCGAGTTAAAAAACCGAGTTAACCCGGGTTAACGATTAACATTTATTTTAATCCTTGGCAAAACGGATGAAACGAACCGATTACATAGAAAAACTGTAGACGTTACAATCCGGTGTCAGCATATAGTTATATACAGTGAAATCCGGATATAACGACGGTGAAGGGACCGGTCTTCAAATGGCTAAAACCGAAGGTCAGAAAAAGAGGATATTCTTTTCCTATAGGTTTTTGTTTCTTTTGTTTTTTTTTAATTTGCGCGTGCTCATGGGATTGCTAATACCCTTATGTGTCCGCGGTCAGACACAGCCCTGCCCTAAGGCATAGAGGGAGAAAGGGAGAGGAGGTACCTGTGCACATTGGTCTTAAATATCTGCGGGTTGTAGCCTGTGGGAAATATTATGCTGCGAAGAGCACTCCACATACGTGCAGTGCGGCTGAAGAACGAGTCTTTGAATTTAACTGTGCGCCTGAAAGTAGGCTTAAGGGTATACTGATGGGCATTCCTGGCGTGACGGGTATTGCGGGTGTATTCATGGAGAGGAGGAATGCAGTTGGCATTAGACTCGCTCGAACCTGGCGGTACCGTCTCTTCTTTGTCCGTGTTTTGCTCAAGTGAGCTACGTTTGTTCAAATAGCGATAAAACACGGACAAAGAAGAGACGGTACCTCCATGTTCGAACGAGTCTAATGACTCTGCGATATTCTTGTCTCCTATAAGTTTTATCGCTCGCTTTTGGATTCTATCAAGTAGGTGCAGAGTGGTCTTGGAGCACCTGACCAGATATGAGCGTTGTATTCAACCTTGGGGCGTATGTACGCCTTATAAATTAAAGCCAAATCAGAAGGGGTGAAATATTTCTTGCATCGATTAAGGAAACCTAAACATTTCGCAGCATTTTTAGGAACCTTAAGTATGTGATCGTTCCAACTAAGTGTTGTGTTGATACACACACCAAGGATGGAAAGTTTTCCGGTTTCATCGACACAAGCGCCATTCATGGATAATGGCTGATTAAGGGTTCACTTGAGTGACAGCATTCCACTCTATTGTTTTTTCTCCAGTTAATTATGCTGTCAAGATCGGAATTCAACGTGCTTAACATACGTTACCATTCCAATTTTACGGCCGAAGGGCGGGGTCGTGAGTCTTGGAACGAATATGAAAAGCTGAGGGTGCTTCCAATCCTTGCCTTCACTGGTGACAGCGAAGGAATGGATTGGATTAGAAGCAGCAGACAAGAGATCATTTATCAAAATGAGAAAGAGTGTCGGAGACAGAACTGAGCCTTCTACTTTATTTAGCTTCTGTCCAGCGTCGCCTTGTATGCTGCTTGCTTCGCTGAATGTGCCTGCCTGCACTCGTTGTCAAACCATGGGTTTTTTTGGGGTGGCGTTTTAAAACCCAGCACATCAGATGCAGCTTCTCTGATGGCATTTTGACAACGGTTCCATTGTTGGTCGATTGTTTCGCCTGGCAGGGTTGGACTCTGGACTCTGGACTCTCTGAGAGCTTTGGGAAGACTCGATCCAAAGTTGCTAGCGGTCAATTGCGATTGTAGCTTTCCGAGGTCAAACTGTTTTGGTCTTGATCTACTCCGTTGTCCTATCGATATCGGGGTTTTTACCTTGGCTACAACAAGAACATGGTTATCTATATCAATGTAATTCGTAAGTCTCCCAGTTGCCAGTTACATTAATTATCCTCATTCAACCAAATTTTGGCGAGTTGTGCTTAAGGTAATCTATGCAGGCCAATATATATATATTAAATAGTTCGCATTTTCTATTGTCCGCACTTCTTCATGGGATCTTCCTATGAGGTACGCGTTTTGGGACTTGGACAGAGATGTGTCTACTATAGGGTCTCGTATGTGGTTGTCCAGGATTCGTTCGAGAACCTTGAGGTTAGTCTAATTGGCCTGAAGTCTTTTGCGCTTTCATACCCACGTCTACCCATCTTAAGGATGAAGACTATTCGAACTTGTCAGAGCACCAAGTAACTGATTTCATCGCCATGCTGTACATGAGTCGATTTTCGATGGCAGTCCATGGCGATCTTTGTTAGCAGCGCTTTCTCCGCCTTCTTTAAATTGCTTGTAGTACTAGCAAACAGTTTGTTATCTCACACAAGTCACCGAAGACCTTCTGCAGCATTTCAGTTTTTTTTAAGAAGAGCACAATGAATTGACTGTTTTTGACCAATTTTCCCACCGAAGTCAAATTGTTTTACTTTATTTAACCCCTCTGAGCATTATTGTGAACCCGGTGTGATCGGGTAGTGGCTTGAGGGTATGAGTTTGTCTATGTCTATTTGGCTGCGTAGGATTGGACGGCAGAAAATTATTTTCAAATTTCCCCGTAATGACTCAAAAATAACACTCGGCGTGCACAAGATTCCACGAACACATGTTTATTAAATCATTTCTTGTTGGTGCTGTACGCTGGCCCACACACACTTAATTTGCATTGGGAACTGTACGCTTATAATAGCTTACAACCCACGCTGCGGGTGATTGGGATTTACATAATTCTGGTAGAGCATGTGGGTATGTCTGAGCAAGAGTGTTCATAAAGCGTGCCTAAAGCAGCGTTCAGTTCAGAATACTGCAGACTAAACAAAGTCGGTTTACTCTCAAATCGCATAATTTTTACCTTGTAGCTTCAGGACACAGGTCTTTAAGTCCCATCAGGCTTCATTGTGGGATAAACTTGAGTCGTGTATCGATATTCATTCGGGTATTCACAAGTCACTTTGCCTCCCAATAGCTTAACGAAAGGGCAGCAGACGCTCTGTTTGTTTTTTAACAGCTTGTCATGTGTCATTAGTGCCCAATGAAACACTGTGATCGTAGTAATCACTTGGATCAGTTTCGTTAAGTTGATTTTAGTTTTGCTTTGATAAGTCGAGGCGATAAGCATCGCTCCTTATATGAGTAAATGACAATTGGTGCTTGACTTTTGCGTAGATTGCCACAAATTCAGTCGAGTATGAAGAAGTTATTTTATCTCACAACAGCTTAACGAAACGCCAGCATTGGCTATGTTTGTTTTTTGACAGCTTACCGTGTGCCGTTTGTGTCAAATGAGACACAGTGATCATAATAACCACTTCGATCAGTTTCGTTAAGTTCCGTTGACTTTTGCTTTCCTAAGTCTGGGGGACAGGCATTGCTGCCTGCGTGAGTTAATGACAATTAGTGTTCGACTTATGCGTAAATCCAGTAGAATATGAAGAAGTAATTTTATCTGACAACAGTGTGTTTTTTAACAGCTTGTCATATGCCATTAGTGCCCAATGAGACACTGTATTCATAATAACCACTTCGATCAGTTTCGTTAAGTCTCGTTAAGTTTCGTTAAGTTTTGCTTACTTAAGTGGGATGAATATCCATCGCTCCCTAGGTTCAGATTTGACATTTGGTGGTGGACTTTTGTGTGGATCCCCTGAAACAAACACTTTTAAATTTGCAGATATTCTGATCATTCTAACCTGACATAAGCTACAGTTCATGTAAGTCATATATGACAAGGATTAATATAACGACACCATAAGTCGGCAGCACTTATCGCAAGTAGTGCCAACTCTCCACACAACATAAATAAATTAATTTCGCGAAACTTCTGTTTGTTCGACATAGACTGTAAATTACAAACTCATTTGCTTACCCTGCAGTGCGCTGTCAGTAAAAGTTACACACAATATTTCAGTTCATTACCCATCCATCCACGGGGTCGTAACGTGTTTGCCTCACTAAAGCAGGCTCAGAATTTTGTGACTCAAAACAGGAAGTTCAGAAAAAGGTACGCTTCCATCGTCGCATAAACAAATTCCCGCACATAAACCGACTGAAGGACGCATAAAACTGTTTTCGTCAAATTTCTGCCGCTAAACCCTGCCACTGGGGCATACATATGTTGTGTCGTAAAATCTCACGGTTCAAGGTAAAAAGCTAGCATCACGTTTACACGTTTACACGTCTCCTCCCAGCAGGCTTGCAATTTAATTAAAGTCATCAATTTTTATCGCACTACATAGCGCACGGCACATCCTTCACTCCTCACCCATTCATTGTGCGCTTAGTGAATTTTGCAAATTGATAAAGACAAGATACGCACTCTCTGCGAGACGATTGAATCCACAGCATTATCCTTGACTCGAGGGAGTCTCTTTTCTCATGCATCATTAACAATCACAGCCGGCGGCATACTGTACGGTTGTTTGCTAAAAGAGACATGCCACGTCAATCCAATTTCAGTTGCATTCAGTCTACAGTGTACAGTGCAAGGCCGTGACCCAATTTTGCAAATACATCACAACGCCCTGTGTGGGTGAGGGGACGTGAATGAATGCACCCTTCACAAATGGACTCAACATCAACTACAACTGGATTGTTCATGTCAATCCAATCATAAAATGAAATGTCCCCAACGAAATGTTACGTCAAAGTTTAGGGCTGGCAACACAAATTCCCCGCAATTGCCATCAAAATGATTGACGGCACAGGCATAGGATGTAGTTAAATTGTTGACTGACTTACCGAAAGTCTGATGGAAATCCATTACTGAGACGAACTAGGTCAGGACTTTCTTAGGCCAATGCGAAGCGGCGAATGCACAGGCCAGATTAATGAACACATTCGCAGTGCATGACTATGACCTGCTCTGTGTGGAAACTCATCAAACTACCCTCTCGTCCCCGCTCCACCCCCTTTTACACCAAGTGGCAAATCACTGTTCGCATTCGCACACCTTTCCTTTCATCAGGCATGCACGACGGTGGCACACTCACCCACACACACACACCATTTTTTATTCCTTAAAATAAAGGTCATGTTATTAAAAACAAAAAAGAAAAAAAATGTAATGAGAACTCGGAGAGATCGTGAATCGCAAATAAAACCCCAAGCGAATGGATGAAACATGAGAAAGGGTTTGCAGCGAAAACCTTTGTCAAACATTCAGTCCTCCACCTCCACCACGTCCCCACACCGCCCACAATTACTGTAGGTCTAGAATACAAATCAGATTTGTACACCCACTCGCCTACCCATTGTCATATTCTATTTCCATTTCCATCCGCCCAGTTTTTCATCGAATAAATTTTCAGAGAAAAAAAAAAATACGGAGACGCGAATGTGTACATGGATGTACATGGGAATGGAGCTTTTGAAAGCTCCCGAAAATGGGTGAATGAAGACCGGCAACATTGCCCATTCATTTCGTCCGTTTCTATTTTTGGCTATTTCCCCTCTCGCTGCCGCGCCGCGGTGCGGCGGCGGTGGTGTGCTATTTCTCAATGCAATTATTTGATTCTCGTGTTGGCGTGTAGTCGTGTAGTCGTGTAGTATGCAACGCGCGTACTACTGTGACGTTGATGAGACGGATGGGGTCCTCTGGCTGGAGAGGCTGTAGTCGGTGTTGCCACTTTTTGTCACTTTGGATTCATTTGAACCGAGAACGGATGTCAGGCGGTTTCTTTGGTGTTGTGGGCGAGCAAATAGGATTTTCCTACAAAGGATAACCTCTTAATTGTCGGCCTGAGTTTAAAAAAAGGGTTCGTTTCTAGGATCCGATTTGACATTCTTTTAAACTGACACACACTTGTCAGGCGGCGTCGTCTTCTCGCCTAGATCCTGGTGACTTGGTGAAGCTAATAAGGGAGATACGTGGGAAGACGGGAAATTGTCACGTCGCATTCGAATGGCCTTGACAGAGAGGATAGTCCTCATGCCAGCAGTTCCATTACTTCAACGGATATGAAATGACAGAGTAATGAAATATTTGCTATGCCATGAAGGTCGTGGAGGAAGAATTCTCCCACTGTTCCACATTTCAACTGACAAAGACTGGGGCTGTGGTCAATATAGTGAGGGGTATCTTCTTGTTCATCGTCACAGCCATGGATTGAACTGAAGCATCGGACGGAGGAGTTCGAGAAGCAACAGGAATGTGTGAAACTATACAAAGAATCTGGAAAGGACCTTTGTTCCCAACAGAAATGAAATATCACTGAGAGGCAAGACTTCACCTCCCTTGCCTTTTTTTTTTTGAGAACTGTTTTTATATCGTTTTTCTCAAGCCCAAGTGGACAATTAGAGAATGGCATTCACACTATTTCGAGAGTAAATGTCAAAAATTCACGAATAACTGTCAAAAAGGCACTCGAATTCAAAAGGCAATCAGCTGTGAAGTCTACCGTTTCGGTAATACTTTGTTTCTGGTTCCCAAACCTATCGTAACAACAAACTAACTTATAATTCAAGGGCTGTTCGATAATTCAGAAGGGACGTTTAGTTTCTAGTCTTAGCCCTTTCGCACCTTCTTTCTTTTTTTGATTGCGCCAAAGGATATGATGATCCCAAGATACTACTAGCCCGTGTTGGTAGCATTCACGATTCGTAGACCTGAGTATTCGTATCGGGAACGCGCCTACGATTCTAATCCACACCTGGCACTCTTCAAATCGTGGTACTGCCTTTAGGGGGTAGACTGGGTACGGTTGAAACATTTTTGGTGAAACATTTTAGCGTTGATCGTCAATAGCGCTAATAGTCAAGCGAGCGATGTCGGATATATTGTAAATGAAAGACCCTACATATGTCTACTAATTCTTCTTCTTCTTTATTTGACGCTACAATCCTGGGCCTCAACCAACAAGCCTCTCTAATTAGCAATGTTTCTGGCTAGCTGTCGCCAAGTTGGTTGAGGTCCTTCTGCACCTGGGTGCGCCACCATTAACGTGACCATCCTCTGTTACATTGTCCCACGGGTTCGGAGTGAAAGACTCTTCGGGCCAGAGAAGAGTTACGCTCTTTATGGCCCAGCCATCTTAGGCGTTGGATCCGAAGACGCCTGACTAGACTCATGAATCTTCTCCTCCAGAAACCGTCAACGCAAACAGGACGAAAGATCGCACTCAGAGATTTGCTCTCGAAGAGACCAAGGACTTTCTCATCCGCTTTTGAGATTGTCCATGCCTCCGCACCGTACAGCAGGACTGGGATGATCAAGCTCTTGTATAAAGTCAGCTTGGTCCTTCGAGAGATGGCTCTACTACTCAATTGCCTCTTGAGCCCATAGAAACAGCGGTTGGCAAGAGTCACTCTGCGTTTTATCTCGGTACTGATGTTGAGCAGAGGTAGACGCCCTTAGAAGTCCTTAACTGCCTCGAAGCTATAGCTGCCCACTGTGACGCTCTGTCCAAGAAGTCGATGTTGTGCGTCTTGATGAGACCATATACTTCGTTTTGCTCTCATTCACCGCTAGACCCATTTTAGCCGCCTCCGCCTCAATGCTAGCAAACGCCTCGCTGTGTTCTGCCAATCACTTCAATGTCATCCGCGTATGCTAGCAGTTGTACGGACTTCTGGAAGATCCTGCCTCTTGTGTTGGCGTGTGAGTCTTGCACGATCTTCTCCAGGATGAGGTTAAAAAAGTCACATGACAGCGCGTCGCCTTGTCTAAAACCTTTTTGACATTGATGGTCTCTGCATCGTCATCCTGCACAACCTGACGAACTTGGCAGGAATGTCAAAACTAGACATGGCGTTGTATAGCTCGTCCCTATGCACGCTGTCATATGCGGCCTTGAAATCGACACAAAGGTGGTGGGTGTCGATCTGCATTTCTTGGGTTTTTTCCAGGATCTGCCGTAATGTTAAAATCTGGTCGATGGTGGACTTCCCTGGCCTGAAGCCACACTGATATGGACCTATCAGGTTATTTATAAACGGCTTCAGGCGAGTACACAAAACGGCAGAGAAGATCTTGTAAGCGATGTTCGGGAGACTTAGCCTTCGGTAGTTGGCGCAGTCAAACGGGTCTCCTTTGTTGTGGATCGGGCAAACTATACTGAGATTCCACTCATCGGTCATGCTTTCCTCCGACCATATCTAACAGATGAGTTGGTGCATGTACCTTACCAGCTCATCTCCAGCTGCCTTAAACAGTTCCGCAGACTTAGCCTCGATATCGCTATCTTGACTTCGTCTCGGTCGGGGGGACGGAATTCTCGTCGATCATCCTCAATTGCGTTGAGTGGAACATTCTGCCTGACAGCGGTATTGGAGTCTTCCTCGCCGTTTAGCAGTCTTATGCATTTTAGTTCAGTTCAGAGAGCGCTCAATTTAGTTCAAATCGGTTTACTAGTTCGTTCTTCTAGTTAATTTAGTTCAATGTAAATCACTGCTCAGGAAATTGAGTTTTGTGCGACTTTTACCGGTTGGTCGTTATGTCTATATTATCATTATAATTAAAAGCGCTATCACTTCTTTGTTGAAGGAAATATGTATTTTTGAGTTTGTCGAACTACTGAACTAAATGACCTAAAATGAAATGATATTGCGAACTAGCTCGCATAGTTCACTTGGAAGAGCTGCTTTTTTAACTAGTTCGTTCGTGAACTATACAAGCCTATTGCTAAAGTACCTCTCTCGGCTAAAGTCCCTGAACCTACTTGACGAGCAGCACGGCTACATATAATTCTGTCAGGTTTTGGCACTGAAGTTATGCCGGTTTTATCAGCATTATACACATATATTTCGTCGTTCGAATTTGTAACTGGCCAAATTGTCGTAGAAAGCATCTACGGTGTTTCTATTGAAGCTAGTCGCTTTAGAAAGACTTGTAGACTGTGCTTCATGTGCACATAGTTCAGGATTTCTCCTCGTGAACCTGCGAAATCTTTCTTCACCAGTCATTTCGATGGCATCCACATGCCTAGGTCGTGGCCGATTGTACTTGACGGACGGTTCGGCTTCTTGTGCCAATTTCCGAACATAGTTAGTTCCCTTTTAGTGAGAACAAAACATATGTCTGCACAACTAATTAAACACTTGATTAGCTCTGGTTAAACACTCTGACAACACACTGAAAACCAAGTAATAGGATTTAAGACATACAAATTGTGAGCGCCGCTAGTCGCTTACGTACGTTCTTTAACAGGCAACAGTGTTTCACTCGGTTCCTTTCTGCCTCAGTTCTTAACGAAAATTCCATTTTTACATCTTCGTGGGCTCGTTTGTACGTTGATTGTCTTCGATTGACAGAGTTTGCCATCAATCTCTCTTGTCGAAAATGCGTGCCTATGATCGATGAATCTCTTCTTCTATGGATTAGAAATTACCTTTCGAACCGTTCAATTCAAGTTGTTTTGGATAAATGCTGGTGTTCCTGTCTCCGACACACTTTCTCATTTTTATAAATGATCTCTTGTCTGCTACTCCTAATCCAATCCATTCCTTCGCTGTCACCAGTGAAGGCAAGGATTGAAAGCACCCTCAGCTTTTCATATTCGTTCCAAGACGCACGACCCCGCCCTTGGGCGTTGAATTGGAACGGCAGCGTATGTTAAGCACATTGAATTCCGATCTTGAAAGGATAATTAACTGGAGAAAAAACAATAGAGTGGAATGCAATGTTTCAAAAACTCAATGCTGTCTGCAGTCACTCAAGCGAACCCTTGATAATCAGCCATTATCCATGAATGGCGCTTGTGTCGATGAAACTGGAGAGCTTTCCATCCTTGGTGTGTGCATCAACACAACACTTAGTTGGAACGATCACATATTTCAGGTCCCCAAAAATGCTGCGAAATGTTTAGGTTTCCTTAATCGATGCAAGAAATATTTGACCTCCTCTGATTTGGGTTTAATTTATAAGGCGTACATCCGCCCCAAGCTTGAGTACAACGCTCACATCTGGTCTGGTGCCCCAAGACATGATACAATGTGATTGGTACCACTGGAGGTAGACGACCCCAACGACATCTATTAACACAATACGAAAAGACTTATTCGATTACCCATTATTATGTTGAATATTTAGGCTTTGAAATACATATTTTTTTCGTTTTTTTTTGTTTGTTTTTTTAAAGGTATTCCACGGTTTGCGGATGTGGATGGATTAGATTGAATGATTGGGACTATTTACATATGTTGGTACCACGTCCTTCATAAACGGACGAAAATATTTATTATTACTTTAACAGCCAGTGACCAAGTGACACATTTTTCTGTCCGACAAAAAGGCAAAAAACCAGGTGGAATTGGAATTTTGACTTAATAAATATTTTACTCAGACAAGTAACAAGACAGCTGCAAACAGCGCTAACCGTCAAATGTTACAGACATGTAACAATATAAAAAAATACATCTAAAAAAGGGGAAGGTTAAAACAGGATATATCTTCTACATATTACACAACACTATTTTTTTTTCTTATTTTTTGAAAACACTTGAAGTTCTGCCGTTTCCAAAAATGTGTAACACTTTATACTTCTGAACGAAAGGTTTCCAGGAAACGCTTTTGAAAAGTCTATAGGCATAATTCAGTCAAATCAATATTCTGACCCACTGCACTTTGGCGATTGATTTTTCTTATTTCTTTATAAATAAAAAAAAAATTATTATCGAAACTAAATATGTTATTTTAATTATCGATGTTCATCTTAATAATTCGGGGATCCCCACTTTCGTAAAACCACTTATGAGATGGCTTTGTATAGAGACGCTCCACTGTGGGTTCCACTGTGAATTGGTCCAATTTTCACATGTGGATTGTGTTCACTTCAATAAAGGTCCTTGGTTTCGCTCTGGCTTTTCTTAGCTAATTTTTAATTTATATGATAAATTATGCTTTTGAAATAAATAAATAAATTTGAAAATGGTAAATATTGCTTCTTGATGTAGCCGCTGAGCCCAAAATGTATCCCGTTGGAGAAGGCACTTTTTTGGTAAAAATTCGGATCACCGGGCGAACTCTCGGCGTTGTCTGAGGTCGCCTGGCTTCACTTCTTGTGTCAGCACAATATTATACGGATCTAGACCCAAATCTGATTGCTTCATAAGCCGGGTTGACTCTGTGGAGCTGATCGGCGCCGACCTGACATTTATGGGACTTCTTCGATATTGCCGGCTACGGCGTCAATGTTTTCTTCATTTTGCACCGATTTCTGTCTGGTGTCTGGTAGGTTAGGTTCCAAAAGAGTGCTCTGACGCTAAAAATCAAAATAGTGTGACGATTACTCTGCACAGACAGCATGATGGCGGTCGACCTCTCAACGAAGTTCAATTTGCGTATTTTCAACTGAGCCAGAATTTCGAGAATCTAACATTTTTTAATAATTTCCCCACATTCGGCAAGCGTGCAACGTTGAAATGGAAACGAAATGACAAACATTACTGAATATTTTGACAGCTCGATGTAATCCGACAACTTTGACAGTTGATGAAGCAGAATAATTGGAGAACCCAATCTTGTCCAACAAGCACAATAATTTGATTAAAGTTTGTTTGAATAACAAATTGGGAACACTGACAAACACAACAACACACATTCCATCGAATTCACGCACATTTCACTGCTCCATGGCGCGTTGATGCTGGCTACCAACATCGAGTGTCTTGTTACGCACCTCACTATGCGGCTTACTACGCGTGTCCACGACCAGTACATCCCGTTTACAAATGAACGCTGACAACAACATTGCCGACGAAGGGGAAACATTCCATGTACTCGTGTACTCTCGTATATAGAGCACTGACAGTAGAGTACAAGGACCTCTTTAATCTGTTCCAACGCAAGAGGGGCTTGAATCTGAATACTAATTTACTACACACTGAGCATGTTTGCTCAGACAGAGAAAGAGAGAGAGAGAGAGAGAGTGGAAGAAGGAGAAAACTGGGAGCGAGAGAGAGAATCCGATTATAGTAAAATTTGATGTGGAAAAGGACATTCAAAGTTCGAAAGCTCTTATCGAATGGCCTGAACTTTTACGAGGCATTTTCACGATGGTTAAAGTTTTGCTAACCGTTTATGTGGCTTTTAGGGCGCATGCCAGATGAGGTTTGCACTCAATATTGGTAAACTTTAATCCGCTCTACTGATTCCCGTGCATAAATCTATTCCTTTTTTTTTGTCGGTTGAAACGGTACACTTAAGATGGCAACCGTTGTGTGTATGCGAATTTCAAGTTTTCCAAAAGGTTCATGGGATTTTCTTTTCTCCGTCCCTCCCCCCCCTCCCCCACGACTCATCACCATCATCGGATGCAGTTTGTCAACGTCTTAAAGTTGTTTGAGTTGTGGCAACAAAAAGAACTTGCCATGCATACCATTAGGTCACGGTGAGATTTTCCCTTGGGGACATACGACCCACCCACCTCCACACTCAATCTGTGTAGAGTTTCGCAAAGATTGCTGAGGCCAAAATCAACTGAGCCAATATGAAATTAGAATAGATTGTGTATTTCAGCGTTTCGACGACCGACGACCGACGGGGACGCACACATACTTTGCTCAAGTGGTCGTTAGTTTCGTTTCGAGCAAGTGTGTAAGTTGGAAATTGTCGACGCGTGGGAATGATAGATTTGCGATGCAAAGTGGAGCGTCTTAGGTTTACATAATAGTGCTTGTCCTTAAATAGGCGCTGCTCGTGCAGTTTATGATGTACTGGCCGGTGGATGCTCAACAAATACGGGAATGGACGGCGACCTTGATCCTCCTTACTCACCTCAACTTTACCCTTTTTTATTCACGACGATTAACGACTGTGGATTAATTGAATCTCAGAGGGATGGTGTCTGCAAATTAGCCACCTCACCATAAATATGCCTTCGAAGAGAGGAGACCGGAAAAAGCAATGAAATAGGGATGCTTTCTTGTTGATTTACATTTCGTCCTCAGCCATTTGACTGGTAATGAAAAGATACAAAAAGTATCTTAACCATCTTCATACAGTCTTTGTTCTCACAGGCTTTTGTTGACTTACATCCTTAGACGCCAAGGTCTAATTTGGGACTTCTTCCTGTTCTTTGGACAGTCCTTCGGGAGGTAGGCAGATGGAACCTTGCGAATAATCAAATAAAAGCCTCAACCAACCTATCCTGATAATGTGGTCTCTGTTCCGTACAGCCTCCAGTTGTTGGTTCAGGTCCGTGCGTTGGAAGTGTTCTACTGGCTCCAAGTGGGCCATGTGCTCGTCATCACTCAGTCGTCATACTCTTTGTAGATGTCTAGATGAACTCTGTGGTTGAATCTTCTCTTTCGGATGATCCTCAACGTAAACTCGGCTAACTCGGCTAAAAATGACTGGATGGCGCAGTGGAGTAAAAGCCTGCCCTTGGTTAGTGGGCTCCCTGCTTAGAATTCCAATAAAAGCAAAGTTAATACGCTTATATCTGGTTTTCAAATCTGGTCCAGTCACCAGCCGTTGGGATCAAATTAACGGCACTATCACTGTCAATCAAGTGGGTGTAGTCTCATTGTGGGTATCGCCATGGACCTACATGCTTTAAGTGTGCTGGTAAATTCACTAGCAGCCCCGCCTACCTATCAACATCTTGGTAATTAGAACAAAATTGCCATTTTTTGCTGCTAAGTCAACATATTGCTACACTTAAAAGTCGCTTGCGGCCAAAGTGATCGGTAGGCGGATACACACATGAATAAAGCACGAGTTCAGCCTTCAGATAAACAAGGCCGCCTGTTGGAGCCTCATGGGATTTTTTCTCTACAGTCCAACAAACGATAAAACACACCCCCTGAAAAATTTGGGCTAAATGTATATTCACTATAAGAAATTGAATATCTAAGACCTCCGTTAATGGATCCATTTAATTTTTTCTTTTAAAAGATAGCTTTATATTTCTTATAAAAATAAAGTCCTCCATGCATTCATTCCAACGATTATTAGCCAAGAAATTGTGACTTTTGCAACATGACCAAAGTCAAAACCGTGTTTTTTTTAAGTCCCATACAGCAAAACAAATTCTAACATATCTCCGTAGAGCAAGTTGTTGCAAGAAGTTGCAGCTAATTTTGTCCGTGCTGCAACTTGAATCTATAAAGCACACGTTGATATAAGTCGCTACTCGTAGCTTGGCGTGGATTTTTTGAAACCCAGGGAGTATTCATCAAAAGTTCTTCTTTAACACCTTCGTTTGAAGCTACTTATCGAAGGTATATTTAAAAATTTCTTTAAAATTTTTTTTAAATAGCCAAGAAGACAGACAGACCTATAGAATGCATTTATTTTATGAAGCTTGGGATAAAGGCTTGTAAAGTTTTTTTGAAAATATGGCTCGTATCTTGAATAAATATTTTGTTCATTTTGAGGGCTTGTAAATAAGTGTGTAGTACATATATATGAAAAATGGCTTTGAAGTCATAAGCCCTGGTTAACTTAGAGTACTTGGACCTAAAACTAAGAAGGCTGCAGAAGACTGTCTCCAAATATATGAAAAAAGACTTCGAAGTCATAAGCCCTGGTTATCTTAGAGCACTTGAACCTAAAACTAAGAAGGCTGCAGAAGACTTTCTCCAAATATATGAAAAAAGACTTCGAAGTCATAAGCCCTGGTTATCTTAGAGCACTTGGACCTAAAACTAAGAAGGCTGCAGAAGACTTTCTCCAAATATATGAAAAAAGACTTTGAAGTCATAAGCCCTGGTTATCTTAGAGCACTTGGACCTAAAACTAAGAAGGCTGCAGAAGACTGTCTCCAAATATATGAAAAAAGACTTCGAAGTCATAAGCCCTGGTTATCTTAGAGCACTTGAACCTAAAACTAAGAAGGCTGCAGAAGACTGTCTCCAAATATATGAAAAAAGACTTCGAAGTCATAAGCCCTGGTTATCTTAGAGCACTTGAACCTAAAACTAAGAAGGCTGCAGAAGACTTTCACCAAATATATGGAAAAAGGCTTTAATGAAAAAGGCTATATATGAAAAAAGACTTTGAAGTCATAAGCCCTGGTTATCTTAGATTGCGTGGACCTAAAACTAGAAGAAGACTCTCCAAAGACCTGTTTTCCGCTGTTAACCCACTGTGCGCCGCAAGCAGAGTTGCACTTCTTCCTCTGGCCTTATTCATAAAAGACTATGCCGCAAAAAGCGCTCTCAGGCTAAGGGAGTCCTCTTTGTGCAAACAAGCTTGTTCATAGCTGGCTGTGGCAAATGACCATAATCAAAATTAGAGATGACCTGGGGAAAAGACATGGTTCCAGTAGGCTCGCGACTACAACTGACCCTATGTCTCTCCACAATGACTTCTCTCTCAAAATACCAATTCTGTTCCCCGACCGGGACAAGTAGCTTTCGAACGCTTTTATCAACGACCACGAGATCGCCCTTTTCACTGACAGATCATGGATATGATGGTGACAGTAACTGGGGCCGGATACTACTCGGACATCCGGGACAAACACGAATCATTTAGACACCCTGATGTGTGCAGTGGACATGGACAATCTCAAAAGCGGATGAGGATGAGG
The DNA here is from genome assembly GCA_964034865.1 of Eristalis intricaria. NCBI lineage: Eukaryota > Metazoa > Arthropoda > Insecta > Diptera > Syrphidae > Eristalis > Eristalis intricaria. The sequence continues at coordinate 107,387,750 of OZ035873.1, read as the reverse complement.
AAATCCAAAGCTCTGCGTGCGATCTTGTTTGTGTTGACGGAGGAGAATATTCAACCACGAACTGTACAGCGACAAGAGTCTAGTCAGGCGTCTTCGGATCCAACACCTAAGATGGCTAGGCCATGTAGAGCGTATGGGCAACTCAGCTCCGGCCCGAAGAGTCTTCGACTCCGAACCCGTGGGACAACGTAACAAAGGACGCCCGCGTTTAAGGTGGCGCACCCAGGTGGAGAAGGAACTCAACCAACTTGGCGTGTGACACTGGAGACAGCTAACCAGAGACCGTGCTAGCTGGAGAGGCTTGTTCGTTGAGACCCAGGTCCACCCCGGACTGTAGCGCCAAATAAAGAAAAAGAAGATGTGTTCAGTGTCTTCCAAGCAGAAATTCTGTCAATAGAGAAAGCAGCCGAACACACACAGCCAGGCTGCCCAGAGATCAGAAACGAGATCAAGGGCTTCTAGGAACTGCTACAACCCATTAATGTCCAGCCGTCACCACACGTCCAAACTCTGCTGGGTCCAGGGCCGCAGCACAATATCAGGAAACGAGCGAGAGAGCGGACGAAATGCCCAGACAAGGGTCTGATGTGGGTATCACGGATACATCAGTGCAACCAGCGCCCTTGTCTGGCCATTTCATGCTCTCTCATTTCCGATCATTCCAGATCATAAGCGACTCGCCAACTCGTCTTGGCTCGTAAAAACTACACGTTACACGGCACACTACACGACAAGATCAGCGTCGACAGAGCTTAACAACGGCAAAATAAAGAAGCTTCTGACATTGGACCAAAACTCGATCCGTATGATAGTCGGAGTGATCACAGGACACGGCCCCATCGGAGCAAATCTCTGGAAATGGAATGCGGATTCCAGTGATCTTTGCCGGAGCTGCGGTGACAAGGTAGGGACCGAGACGAACCAACATCTGATGATCCAGCTCTCCAGAACCGGCGCCTAGCTTCGCTGGGCCAAAGATTCTTCGCAGAGACTGAATACCTAGCGAATGCAGATAAATAGGATCTTCTAAGGTTCGTAAAGTGCACGGGGTGATTTAAGCCATCACATGACAGGGTATGTTGATAGCCACAAATGAAGAGGCCCTTATTCCTCCGAATTGAAGTGATTTTCAACCATCACACTGTTCTTCTTGTGCCTAAATTAAGCTAGGCCCAAAGTTCGAGTCTAATGGTCGCGCAACCCATATTATATTAATATAACTTAAAAGTGGCAACATTGTTTTTAGTGACAGTTCTCCGTTATTTTGAGGTTATTTTAGAATATCATCGTGAATAGAGTCACGGCGGAGCAACGTTTACCTTTATAAATTGAGAAATCGGGAAACTCAAACTGAAGCCGTTGCTTAAACACAATCCTTCTTCTTCTTTTTCTAGGGGAGCTACAATCTGGCGTGTACGTAGTCCTCAGTCAACAAGCCTCTCCAGCTGGCAGGATCTTTAGCCAACTGCAGAACGCAAACTACGCACGCCAAGATGGTTGAAGTCCTCGCCACTTGAGTGCGCTACTGCTTCTTTAGGTGTCCTCTATTGAGTGGTTCCTCGAGCTGGAGCAGCGTTGTCCATGCGCTTTACATGGCTTTGAATCCGTAGACAACTGTAGACACTCACTTCGCTTAACAGCTTGTCGAGGATGCATCGTCGTCTCCAAACACCAGCAACTCAAAATGACCACCGATTGATCGCAGAACTTTTCTCTCGAAAATACCGAGGGCTTCATTTGAGATCGTCCAGGCTTCCGCGCCATAGACCAGGGCAGAGATGCTTGGTCCTTGGAGAGTGGGCTCTATTACTCAATTGCCTCTTGAGTCTAAAGAACCAGCGATTGGCAAGCGTTATTCTGGCTTTGAACTAGGTACTGAAGTTGGAGACGAGGTAAAACAAAGTCCCCTACGGTCTGTCTAAAAGGATGATGTTTTATGGGCTTTCTTGACACAGCATATACTTCTTGTCGTCCGTATTCACCGCCAGACCCATTGCAGCCGCTATCGTCTCATTGATGGCTTTCTATGTTCTGTCAATCACGTCAATGTCATCCGCGTATGCTAACAGTTCTACGGACTGTTCTGAAGATCGTACCTCTAGTGCTGGTGAGTGAGTCATGCTAGATCTTCTGTGGGATATTGTTGAAGAAGTCACATGCGAGAGCGTGGCCTTGTCTGAGTCCTTTTTGTATACTGAGTACCTCGGTGAGTTCGTTGCCGACCTTGATGGAGCAGCGGGAACTCTCCAACGTCATCCTGCACAACCTGACGAGTTTGGCATGAGTGCCAAAACTAGACATTGGCTCCTCTCTATGCACGCTGTCAATTAAAAATAATAATGTGGCTGATGCTACAGCCTGGGAAGGGCCAGGGCCTAGCTTCTCAGCAACCACTCGCGTTGTGCGTGCCACTGTTCTCCCACCAGTGGATGGGACCTAAAGTTTTATGCTGACTCCAAAGGGCCGCTTTTGAGAAGCTTTTTCTAGACAAGACTATTCTTTGAGCATTGTCAGTGACTTGGAAGAGGTGAGGTGGTGAATTCGGGGATCGAACCTGACAACCACCCACCAACCCACCACACTACGGCGAGTCGCACTTTAAACGCCTCTGAAAGACTGAATGTCATAAACAAGAATAAGAATTGATTTCTTGTCATTTCCATGCGCTTGCCTTTGAACACCTTCCACGCCGTGACATTCGAATAATGATTCCTCAACATTGACATCATCTTCAACTGTCAACTGCCGTCCAATGGATTCCTCCCCCTGTTTCATTGTGTCCCACGGAAGAGCGTCCCATCGACACCTAACTGGATGTGGTTGAGTGGAAAAAGGTTTCATCACTGATAAATGATGCACACACATGCTCCATCAATTACTTACCACATGGCATTTCACGTGATATTCTCATCCAACCTCGGTGTCATTCAAATTCGATTGCTTGGAAAATTGATTACACGTTTTCCCCATCTGACAGAGTCTTGGCATTTTCATTATCATGATTTTATGTATTCCCAGCGAATGGCCAACAGCAGCTGTGCGAACCTATTGAAGTGAGCCAGCTCCGTTGACAGTTGATTTTAATTGGACAGCTTGTTATTGGGTTTTCAGACGGTTTTTTTAAGAAACCTTGAAATGAGAGTACAAAGGTGCCCGGCAATAATGTGGGGCAGAGACCAGTCGCCGACACGACGGTGCAATGGACGCTATCACAGTGGTGCCCAAAAAATGTCGGCTGCCATACCTTTTACTTTGTAGATCCCGATAGATACTGCAAGCAGCGCTAATGGAAATAAAGTCTATAAGGCAGTCATAAATGGTGCATCGACTCCTACGCAGAGGGTGCCAGGTTCGATACCCGAATTTACCAGCTTTGATAATTCACGGCTCCACCCAAAGAGTGTTCCTTTCTAGAAAAAGCTTCTCAAATACGCCGTTCGGAGTCGGCATTAAACTGTAGGTCCCTTCCACTCGTGAAAGAACAATAGCACGCACAACACGAGTGGTTGCTGAGAAGCTAGGCTCAGGTCCACCTCGGACTGTTGCGCCACCCACCACAACGACTAGATGGCGCAGTTGGTAGAGTGCCTGCCTCTGGTTAGCGAGGTCCCCGGTTCGAATGCCGGTAAAAGCAAAGGTAAAACGCTTTTATAGGGTTTCAAATCTGGTCTAGTCACCAGCCGATGGGAACAAAATAACGTCACTACCACTGGAGTGGTCAATCAGTGGTTGTAGTCTGACAATGGGTATCTCAATGGACCAATATGGTCTAAGTGTGTTGGTGATTTCATTAGCAGCCCGTCTACCTAACCTAACCTAACCTAGCGGTGATGTACTCAATACAGAACATACTTGCAACAATTATAGAAGGGTGACTTAAAAATAAAGTCAAAGGAAATCCACGAGATGAACAGTCTGCCTTCCGCCCACTTGTGTAGAAGCTGCGTAGATCAAGCCAACACGCTTTTCGTCCCGGCAGAAATACCGCTGGACAGCTTCCCGAAGGTTGTGCGCTTTTGTGATGGAGAGCCTACATCATGAGTTCTCATCAATACCGAAAACCTGGCACCTGCTGGCTCCAGTGGCTGAGAAAGTGTTCTGCAGTATCGTCGTCCACAAGCGTCGCACAGGGTTTAGTCGCATATCCTAAGCACACTTAGGCCGCTTTCAGACTCACTAAGATTCATTGGCGATTTTTTCAAATTCCCTTTTGTGATCTCAAGACACTTTCACACAGGAAATTTTGCCGTCTCTGCAATTGAGATCTCAATTCTGGACTTTTTCTGTTTCCTACCCTCTCTCACACATGCGTCATCTCTTTCTCGCCCATGTACAGCATGCTTCCAATACCCAAAATTGAGAAAATAAGAATAAAGCAACTCAAAGAAAAAACGAAGAGAGATAAAAGAGAATAGAAAATCCAAAAGCAAGCCCCGAGCACACCAGACGCGGGCTACCCCTAGCACGTCTCACCACCCTAGCCGACAAGATGGAAAAATCGCCGAGATGGCGTAGTCATCCGTTACTACGCTGCTGTTTTGGAGCATGCGTTTGGTCTGTCTGCATCCTGAGGAGTCATGCCACCTAGAATTGTGTTCTCGAGAGACCATCGATGGAAGCCCTCACCAAGGGATGCGTAGTCACGTCGCAGGTGCAGGTCCTGAGACTGTCTCCTCTGATCCTTGTCTAGCAAGTTCATCGGCGATATGCTTTTTAGTTACCTAGGACCGATAAAATTCCTAAAGCACTTAAATTCCTGAACTATCGTGGAAGTGGTTAAAGGGGTGAGCAAAGCCTGGTTTTCGCCCCAGCTACAAATACTTTTCCCCTTCCACCTGCTCTTCACAACATAGTTTACAATATAGTGGCCATTAGGTTCGCATAGGTTTTCGCTTGGAAGACCGACGCAAATTTACCTAATGAGGTGTGCAGTCTACTGTTGCTGTCAGTCCACAAAGGCGCCAGCGCCAGACTCTTCTTTGGTCTTGGAATCATCCGCAAAGATTCGACTACATTCTACTTCGGCCCTGAGACTAGCCAGAGCCAGTCCTGAGGGCAGGGAAAGTCGACGCCGTAGCTGAAGTACTGGTGACCATGGGTCAAAGACCATACCCATGAAACTGGCATCAAAAGCGATGCGCAAGGTTATCGAAACTCCAGTGGGTGTTGCACCATAGACCACTTCTTTAAATGGGCTTGAGAGTGCATCCCATGATGTGGACATCAAGTAGTCGCAGATTCAGCAGTGCATCAAGACCAAAGGCAGTCGTACTAGAGCAAGCCGCCATGCAGCCGAGACAGACCGGGGATAAGTGAAGGCAGATTAGTTACGTATTTAGGTTTAAGCTTATTCCACCAAACCACCGATGGATTTGAGAGAAGTGGCCTTGTCAAAGACTTTAGACCCAGAGTGATCTTTTTGGTGATAAACCATAAGACTTGCCGAGAATCCCCTTATACTGCCAGAAATCTGAAAGAGCCTAGACGATTTTCGACATGAAGTCTTTTTTCCAAAGAATCTAGTGGAACACCCAGATTTTTTGGCCCCATCGGTGAGATGACTGACGACGCCTTTTAGTTTCGATTGGGTCAGACCAGTCAATTTCCTTCTCCTACTGTTTTGACAGGGTGACAGGGTTGACAGCCCATTCCTGAGACACCAGTCATTGACCGCGTCTAGAGCTGCCTGCCCTTTTGAGCACACATCCGCTAGGTACTATGCGACAAACAACACATCTAGGTCCGTAATCCGCATAAGCCTGGACTTAGATAATTTCAATTTCAATTTATTAATATAGAACAAATCTCTGTACATATTAAGTTATGACAATCTTTTGAATTTGCACAGGTTACAAATCAACAATACTTGCAAGAAACATATTTCATTAACAAAATTTCAAATTATGGGTACAAATATTGCATTTAAAGATACATTAAATATACAGTCGACTCCGCTTATATGCACTCCGCTTAAACGAAGCTTTCGGTTATATGCAACAAGAAATTCGATATGCAACAAATTTGGATATATCGAACATCGTTTATATGAAACCTCCGCTTAATTGCAACACTAAAAATGCAGAAAATGTGTTGCAATTAAGCGGAGTCGACTGTATATAACAAGAAAAGAGATAGATATATGATATGAAAATATAGATAGTTTTTATAAAGATAGAATTCAATTTAATAGTTAAAGTCATGTTCATATGAAGTACTGCAACTATAGAAATCAGTTAGTTCATGCTTAAAGCGATTCTCACTGTTAAGGTTTTTTATACTAGGAGGTAGTTGATTCCAGAGGTGAATTGCGTGAACAAAAAACTGGCGGTTGCTGGTCAAATATTTATTCCTAGGTGGGATTAGATTGTACGTTCTTTGATATCTCACAAATTTCAGCTTTGAATACAAGTATTCTGGTGTTTTGCTTTTTATTACTGTAAACAAAGCAAGAACAGTACGAACCTTCAAGAGCACATTCAATGGGCAGCCAATGATTTGCTTCACATAGGAAGAGACGTGATTGTATCGTCGTAAATTGAAAACGTACCTGGTACAATTGTTAAATGCTACATTTAATTTTCTATTCGACTCATAGTCCAGATTCGAAAAGAGTTCACATCCATATAAAACAATGGCTTTACTAATTTTAATTTCACTTCTGTAGGTAGATATTGTTTAGTTGGACTTAATAATAATATGTGTGGCGCGACAGTCTGAGGTGGACCTGGGCCAAGCTTCTCAGCAACCACTCGTGTTGTGCGTGCTATTGTTCTTTCACGCGTGGAAGGGACCTACAGTTTAATGCCGACTCCGAACGGCGAAGTTGAGAAGCTTTTTCTAGACAGGAATACTCTTTGAGCATTGTCAGTGACTCGGAAGAGGTGGAGCCGTGAATAATGATAGGTGGTAAATTCGGGTATCGAACCTGGCACCCTCTGCGTAGGAGTCGACGCACTAACCTACTACGCCACGGCGACCACACTTAAACCACGAAAAATACCATATATGTTGGATACGATGTGGTTTATATGGGTGTTCCAATTTAAACTTTCATTAAATAGGACGCCCGGATTTTTAAACTTTTGTACGGGAGCGATGGCATTGTTATTGATTATAAGATGAAATGATGAAAGGACTGAGGGTATTCTATTGAAGCACATAGTTTTAGTTTTAGATGGGTTAAGGTTAAGACAATTTTGTTGGGACCATAAATAAATACCACTAACAATTCAGTTCGTCCATAGCCGATAACTCATCACACTTACAAAAACTTTTAAGGAGCTGTACATCATCTGCATAGATATGGTACTCACACTTTTTTATATACTTTGCAATATCATTGATGAAAATAATAAAGAAAAGTGGACCAAGGACAGATCCCTGGGGTACACCACACACTCTACCTTGATATAACACAGATTGGGTGCGATTATGAAGGTAAGATGTAATCAGCTGGCAAATAGAATTCTCAAACGCAAATTGTCTACTTAGTTTATATATTATGATCTTCTGGTTTACTGAGTCATATGCTTTTGAGAAATCTAGAAACACAGCTGACGACATTAAATCTTCATCAAAACCAGCACGTATGTCATCACTAATCTCAAGCAAGGTTGTTATACTGTTGTGTTTCTTTCTAAACCCAGACTGCAATTTCGTTCGAAGCTTCTGGTCTTCAAGATGCTGCTTCATTTGCCGACTAACTAACTTTTCAAAAGCCTTACTTATGAAGGGGAGCATTATGATAGGTCTGAATTCATTGTTATTTGACGTAGATGGTTTAGGAATTGGAATGGTTTTACCATTCTTCCAATCACTTGGGAATTCACTTGTCATTATTATTGTGTTATATATATGAGTTATGTGCTTACATATGAATGGTAGAAGCAATTTTATTAAAGTTGGATGTATACCATCTAGTCCAACTGCCTTTGACCGTATGGAAAGGATTGAAGTTGCAACACTGCTTTCAGCAACACGTTGAAGGGAAAAGGTCCTCGAAGAATTTGAGGTATTGCTGTCGAAAATAGAAAATCTATAACTCTTACTGCTGTGCCAGTGCTTACGAAGTTTCTGTTTAGTTCATCGACATCAATGCCCTTTGAGGGCAGTTCACTTTGGGTAGAGATACCAACATCGCGAATTGTTTCCCAAAAAGCTGAGCTAGACTGGTTAGTATGGAATTTGGCTTGGTAGAATAATTTTTTACTATTACGTATTAATGTGGTTACTAATTTGCGCATTTTCTTGAATTTATCGTACATATCAGAACTACTCTACTGACAGAATCTACTGAAAATGATATCACGTTCGATTATTAAGAATGTTACCTCTTAGACAGAAGATGAATTTCGAGAGCAGTCTTGCGCACATGAAGCTCAACAAGTCTCTCCATTCTTTTCAGAAGGATGGAAGACAGACTGCTTGGTCTAAAGCCCTTGGCGAGTTAGTAGCTCCCCTTACCGATTTTTGGTATGAAGGCTGCCCTAACTGCCTCCTTCTCATTAAGTATATGCACTAGATGTTGCAATGCAGACGGGGCGACGAATGGGTCATCTTCTTTTTGCAGATGACTTAATTATACTCACATCCTCTCCGACGAAACTCCGGCGCACACTCGATAGTTTTATGGCCGTATGGGCTGTTGTTGGACTCAAGGTTAACCTGGACAAGTCAAAGGTTATGGCAATTTCCACAAACGCTCCTTCAACGCACTCTACGTGTTAGTTGACTATTGGAGTTGGACTCCACCATTGAAACACAAAAGGCCTAAATGATTTTTACCAATTTCTTGGCGCCCTCGTTTAATGGCAAATTACTAACTTAAGCTAAGGGGGTTAATTGAAGCGTTTCATTGTCTCGGGGACCTTTTCACGAGTGATGGCTAAGTTGTAGGATTGACCAAGCGTGGTCAGTTTTGAGACAGCTTGGAAGATCTGTCAACAAGAAAGTCGAGCTGGGTCGAGCTTGTAAGTAGTCAGGTTATCAGTTTTCAATTCAAAGCCAAGTTAGGTGTTCCAACTTCCCAGTCATGCAGAAGTTAAAGGGGATCTTACAGAAAGAGTTAGATCGCGAATACAAGCTGTCGAGATGGGATTTCTTCGTGCTGTCTTGTGAATTACACCTTTACATGAAAGGATGAGAAAAACGGCAATAAACGAGGAACTCAATCTTGAGCAGGTGCTTCTTTGATTGGCAAGGCAAGGTATGCTTATGGTTTTGGTTTGGTCACGTGGCAGCGATGATGGGGACATTGCCTTCCGAGGCGGCCCTTAAATTCGATTCCATCAAGAAGGCGACCACTTGGTATGCCCAGCGCGAGGTGTTTACGATTGGGCGTAACTCCTGATGGGTTAGAGTCGATGACGGAGGCCTGGTGGCCTGGAGAGTACTCGTGCATGATTTGTCCCTCGCGATCCCTCTAATGAGTCATGCAGGTTACTGAAGGTAATGATGATAAAGGACATCCGCCAAGTGATTACAACGATTGCTAACATAAGTAATGAAGACCCGTGATTTTTGACGCACGTATGAATGGCTTCTTCTTAGCGATCTAAAACTCCTCTGATCTTTTTCCATCCACCTACTTCACATCGGGCTTCAGTGTGAAGGCAATTGCAACGATTCCATGGGCCTTATGGTCGTAATGGACTGATATACAGTGAACTCCCTCTAAGTCGGACATTCATAGGATGCCATGATTTGTTCGAGTTAGGGAGTTTGATTTTGAAAGGATGATTTTGTATGGAATATTGACGTAAATACAGTGTGAGTCCCTAAGTGGAAACTTTCTTTAACTCGAACAAATACTACAAGACTAGGGGAGAATCCATAGTACTTAAAGCATAAAAAAAAATAAAAAAAGGTACACAAGGATGATATATTATGACCATAATCACCCCTTCTATCAATTTCGTTAGGTTTCTTTGAGTTTCGTTAAGTGTTGTTAAGTTTCGTTAAGTCTCGTTGAGTTTCGTTAAGTTTTGTTTACTTTTTGTAACATAAGTTGACACAAAATGAGACACTTTCTACATAAGAAAATGACAATTGGTGGTCGAATTATTCATAATAATAATATAATATAATAATATGGGTGGCGCTACAGTCCGAGGCGGACCTGGGCCTAGCTTCTCAGCAACTACTGATGTTGTGCGTGCTATAGTTCTTTCACGAGTTTAAGAGACCTACTGTTTTGTGCCGACTCCGAACGGCGAAGTTGAGAAGCATTTACTAGACAGGAATACTCTTTGAGCATTGTCAGTGACTCGAAAGTGGTGGAGCCGTGAATTATCAAGGGTGATAAATTCGGGTATCGAACCTGGCACCCTCTGCGTAGGAGTCGACGCACTTACGCACTACGCCACGGGGGGTCCCCCGTCGACCGACTTATTCATAAGTTCCCAAAAATTTTACTACAGTGAAACTTCGATAACTCGAATGAAATTGGTTGGCAATAGCGCCAAGACTGAAATTTACATTTAATTTGACTTCGATAACTTGAACTAACACAAAAGGCACGATCTTCCCAAACTTTCCGTACAACTGCTAGCATACGCGGATGAAATTGACGTGATTGGTCGAACACAGCGACCCGTCAATGAAGCGTTTGCTGGTATTGAAGCGTAGGCGGCCAAAATGGATTTAGCGACTCGGCCAAAACGTCACCATAGGCAGCTATAACTTCGAGGTAGTGAAGAACTTCGTCTACCTCGGCTCGCAAGTGAACAGTACGAACAACAACACCAGTACCGAGATTAAACGCAGAATTACTCTTGCCAATCGCTGTTTCTTTGGGCTCAAGAGGCAATTGAGTAGTAGAGTCCTCTGTCGAAAGACCAAGCTAACTTTAATAAGACCTTGATCATCCCTGCCCTATGGTGCGGAGGCATGGATAATCTCAAAAGCGGATGAAGAAGCACTTGGTCTTTTCGAGAGAAAAGTTCTGCGTTCAATCTTTGCGTTCAATCCTGCGTTGAAGGTTATTGGAGAAGAAGGTTCAACCACGAACTGTACGGGCTGTACAGCGGCATGAGCCTAGTCAGGCGGCTACGGATTCAATGCCTGAGATGGCTGGGCCATGTAGATCGCATCGACAACACTGCTCCAGCCCGAAGAGTCTTCGACTCCGACAGTAGGACAACGCAATAGAGGACGCCCACGGAATCGATGGCGCACCCAGGTGGAGAAGGACCTCAATCGACTTGGTGTGCGCAGTTGGAGATAGCTGGCTAAAGATCGTGTCGGCTGGAGAGGCTTACTGGTTGAGCCCCAGGTCCACCCCGGACTGTAGCGCCACCAGAAGAAGAAGAAGAACTCGAACTTCGATTACTGGAATGTCTCTCTAACTCTAAAAGATTATTTTTCGTCACCTTCGATAAGTCGAATTCTGAAGAGAAATTACCAAATTCCCCGAATACTACATGTTCGTTTTGTATTATCGTTTGCTTTCGGGGCAATGTGTTTGTATGTTCCCTTGACCTATTATAAACAAAATCGTGGTTTTGGTGAATATTCTGAGCGGGGGGAGAGGATGAAATTGCTTTGATTTTCAGCACTGAATGCTCAAACGATTGAAATGAGGTAGCAATTCAGCTGCAGATGGAATTTGAAGCTTGGGAAAAAATTCCAGAAATATGCAAGGTGCTGGCATGATGATTTTCTGTAGGGGGATGACGATATTGTTACTCGGGAGCTTCCCACAGATGAAGAAATTGTCGAGATATTTGGACGTGAATCCGAATCTTCTCAGCTCGACAATAACTCAAATAGGAAAAGGCTTGTGGCGATAGTAATTGATTCAACCGCCTTCAAACGAGTTGGTTGCAAATTAATTGCTCATTTTCCAGTTATATTCAAAACTCATGAAACACCAAACAATTCTGTAACCTAGATTTTTTTAAAAAACAAAATAAAAAAATCCGCTCTTCAGTCATGTGTAACAGACTATTTTAAATTATGAGTATGCTTCTCTGCGTTTTATGTGTTATGTTGCAGATAAACAAATATTTATATCAATTTTGTTTTTTACTTGATAATTTGAAGTCTTGGTAACTCGAATTTCTCTGTGGCAAGTGGTGGTTCGAGTTATCGAAGTTCGACTGTATGCTTCTGTGTCCTTTCGTTGAGTTCTAAAATAAGCTTGAGCTCGATACGACTGTATGAGCATCGCATGAATGAGTTCTATCTCCTTACTCTGGGAGAAGAATCACCCAGACGTCGCAAACTTGAAAAATCTTAATTCTTGAATCCATTCCACTGAATTGTGTATCTGTATGGGTATACAGCCAAAGCGGGTATCGAATACGAAAATCAATGCTCCGTCGATTAAGTTAAGCCCGCGACCACGAGTATCATGGTCGGACGGCAAAATAAAGAAGAACCAAACATCGATTCATAAATCGCCAAAAACGATATAGATTATTCATTCATGTATTTAATTCGATTTGTGGAACAAATCTGACGGCGATCCCAATCCATGGTCGAACCCATTCTGCTGTACAAACAAAACTATTAAAAGAATACAAAACGTTTAAATCTTCAAACAACACTCCTCATCCATCCATTTATCTTATAATTGAATCATACCGCTCTCACCAGGCAACACACACACACACGCGCACACAGTCTCACACATATAAAGAGCGGCACGTGAATTCCTTTACCGAATTTAAGAATCATCGCCCTTTCTTACAACGAATTATTGCACCACCCCACTACTACCATCGTTACGGTCGCCGAAAAGCCGAACCACCGCAGAGAGAGAGAGAGTGAGAGAGAGACAGCGAGAGGACACAATGAGGAGAGTAACAAAAGCACCATCAATTTGTGGGAGACTAAAGTTCACAGAAAAAGCTTTTGTATTTGACCCCATCGCATTCTCAGCGGCATCGAGGACTAACCCAAGGCGGCGCGGCTACGACCGACCGACAGACCGACAGTCATCCATTGAATCCACCTCTCACACATTTTTCGGGCATGTATCTTTCGGCAATCAAACTGGAGTACATACGAATACGAGTATACTACAACTTCCAATCCACACACGCATACACGCAGCCACTCTCGCGCACACGAACTCCATGAAAAGCACACACAGTTGTACACGTACACAACGTACCGAATACAAACTGGAAGGCGAATGGGAAAATACTACAAGTTTTCCAGTGGCGAAGGATACGAAAAAGAACTATGACACGCGCGTCATGGCTACCAAAAAGGATACCAACCGCTACCACTTCAAGGAGTAGTCTTGCTCCTCGTTCGCATATCGCAGCACCACCATACCCAAGGATATATAGTATTTAGCTTGAAGAGGCGCCATATTTGACAGTGAAGTTTGGAGCTTTTCGTTTCGTCGTATCCCCAACCCCACCCACCTCATCGGCCCGTCGCCGCCATGACTCTCGCCGAGGAGACGTTAGACACCACCAAGAAATTGTAGAAATATCGTCCTTGCTGTAGTTATCGTCATCGTGGATGAATACAAAGGAAAAACGAAAACGGAAAAGAACACCCCTCCTCCCGCCCCCGTCACCGCCTCGCACTAAACTTCAACTTCAAATGGATGTTCAGTTCGGTTTCAGTTGTTTTTCCCTTTGTGCTCTTGAATCATCGTATCGCGTGGTGTCCTTGATGTGGCCACACAATATCCCACAAAGTACAAGTCAACAAATTGCACACGGTCGTCACTTAAATTCAATTCAGTGTCCTTTCGCGCTCTACTTTAACTCGTAAACGTTCCTAGTCGAGTGTCCCAGAATTGTGTGTGCTCGCCTCTGGCTGATGGGAAAATACAATTTTATAGTTTGATCCTTGTGTGTTCTGTCTTTTTGTTTTTTCGTGTGTATCTCGTGAACGGAGAGGTTTTTCTTTTTCTTAGCTCAGCTCTGAGACAGCAAAGTGATCCCAATCGATAGAATCTCGCGACAATTCGCAGGGTAAAATATCAAAAAAAAAATTGTTGGATTCTGAAATGTGATTCGTAGTGCAACCTCACCGAATTCTTTGTGACCAAGGATATTAGTCATCGCTCGGGCGAATGATACAAATACGCGCACAATCGCATCCACGGTGACTGTGTTACGAGGTCTGTGCGATTAAATGTGCATGCTGCGCCACGCTAAGTACCACGTTCGTGAAGTGAACAATTTAAAATAGTACTCCGTACCACCGATTTTTTCAACAACGACAGTACCTCATAACCGATTGGCATTCAACGTCCTGTGCTGCCTACCCAAAGGACGAAAACCACACACACACAAGAAAAAAAAACAACTTGAAAACCAGCAGTAGAGAAAGAGGAATACAAAAACTCCTCCTCCTGCTCCTCTTGCTGCTCCTTGCTCTCGTTTCTCTCGCTCACGCTGGCCCATTTTCTGGTCCTGCTGGTGGCCTAGGTTCGAGTCTTCGATTACCCGAGTGAATCAGAGTGAATTAAAATTTTCTGTTGAATTCACTTGTGTGTTTTTTTTTTTTCTTCTTTTTTTGGTGTTCAACCGAGTGCACGTGCGCTTGTATGTGTGATTAAATGCGTGAAGTGTGGGGTGGTATAGTAACCACCACGATATAAGCCACCTTAATGTGCGATAGTACCAGTACAGGGTGTTTCTTTAGCAGCAGCAGTAGCAGTGCGCGTAAGGTAAGTTACACATTTTTCAGATTGTGAATGGGTGAATGGTGGGACTTGGCGGGCAAACACACACACACGCACACAGCAGTGCCTTTGTCATAATTTAAGGATAATAATTATTACGATTTTGTTGGGTATTGTTGAATCCATTATTCCCTTTCTCCACAATGGTAATATTCGGCCATTAAATGTGAAAGGATTAACGCGATATCGACGAAGAATGCGCCGTGAGTGGGGGGGCGTATCGTCCTAATGGAGTCGCCTCGAATTTTGATGAAGTGCAGATAGGGTCTAAATTACAATTGTTATCTGCTTTGTCGTAATTATCGTTCGCTTATTTCGAGTTCTCTTGATTTTGATTGAGCACGTTTTTTGTTTCTGTGTGGAGTGGATGCCATTCCATCTATTGTGGATTGTGTGAATTTGATCAGACAATGACCTTGCTGTCTGGATGACAGCGGCTGCTATTTAGTCCACACGTCGTCGGATTTTGAGAAAAATGGAAGAAAATAACTAACCTTACCTTGAATAGTAGTCTCTATTGGATGAATTACTCGAATATATAAACTGTTAAATTAATTTGCTTATATGAACTCGTACTCGTACATTTGCACTACGAGTTCACATAATCAAGTCGCAGTGCAAAATTGTTCAAGGAAAAAGAGGAAAGCAAGGTTGCCTACATCTCTTGACTTCAGTCTAGACAATTCTAACTTTTTCCTTTGGTTTTATCTATGTCCCTTGTACTCACGTTCATTTTTTGACAAGTAACATCTTGTGTTTTAATAGAGGTAAAAAGTGTCACGAAAAAGGTACAAGAGTACCTACAGTCAGTGTAAAAAGTCTGCGTACTTTACCATCCTTTCCAGAAAAATATCAAAAACGCTTATACTTTTATCGAAAATAATAATTTTAATAACTCCTTCTCAACGTAACATAAGTGTTTTCTAATTCTCCACATTCGGGAACTCAACAGATCTCAATTCATGGAAAATACCACTGAAAATGCCGCACAAAAAGTCTGCGTACATTTATGTTTTAGGCAGACTTTTTTCCCGGGAATTTTCAATTCCGGTCCGTTTTTCGCTTCAATTTTTATTTTCATTTTCTTCTTTCCTTCAGTCGAGCGCTTGAGGGCTGAGGGCATATGTATTACTATCATTTTCTTCGCTTTTAAGAGTTTTTTTTAAACTAAAATTATGAACAAGGAATTGTCAGCAAGTATTCGAAAATTAATAGTAAAACTATGTTCGGAGGGTAAAAGCTTAAGAGAAATTGGTGAAACTATTGGTAAACCACACTCTTTCGTACAAAGAGTTTTAGAAAACTGCGTACAAACTGGACATTTTACTTCGAAATACAGACGCGGACGCCCAGCAGTACTTACAGCCAGAGAAAACGGTCAGTTTTGGCTGAAGTTAAAGCAAATCCAAGAATAAGGGCTCCTAGATAATCCAACAGAAGTTTGAAAAGTCGGTTAGTTGCTCTACCGTTAGAAATACGCTAAGAGAAGGAGGTTATCATGGACGACCCGGAAGGAAAAAAGCCTATATTTCAGAAATCAACTGAAAGAAGTTTATTGCTTTTGCCAAGGAGAATATTGACAAGCAAGAAAGATTTTGGAATAGTGTATTATTTTCAGACGAAAGCAAATTTTGCACATTTGGATTAAATGGGCGCGGTATTGTGTGGAGAAAACCAGCAACTGATTGGAATGAAGAGAACCTATTTCCAACAGTTAAACATGGTGGTGGCGGGGTCATGGTATGGGGGTGTGTAGCAGCAAATGGAGTTGGGAACTTGGAATTTATTGAAAGTACAATGGATGGATTCCAGTATTTAAATATAATAAAAAAAATATCCGTGAAAGTGACAGCAAACTAGGCTTGGGTAATCATTTTATATTTCAACACGGCTACTGTATGATGTTCCAAAACAGATGCATACACCTCTGCATTCACTGCACATACGAAACGTCATGTCATATTCAGAAGATGATACCCTAGAAAATATTGAAATATTTTTTATTATATTTTTTTCCTTGTTTTCGTTTAGTTTTAAATAGCGAATGCTTTTTCCACTTTTTGTGTGGTCTTTTTTCACTTTGGGTTACTTCAATCCACATTTTACGAAAACTGAGTCAGTTATTTTTGTTTTTTGTTTTTGATTACTTAATTACTATTGTCTTAAATGAACTCAATAAAAAGATTTAATAAAATTTCATGCTTTGTACGCAGACTTTTTGCACTGACTATATGTGCTTCGGGGTTGCCGTGTCGTATTGGGTAAGTGCGTCGACTCCTACGCAGAGGGTGCCAGGTTCGAATCCCCAATCTACCAACTTTCATTATTCACGGCTTCCACCTCTATCGAGTCACTGACTATGCTCAAAGAGTATTCCTGTCAAGAAAAAGCTTCTCAACTTCGCCGTTCGGCATTAAACAGTGGATCCCTTCCACGCGTGAAAGAACAATATCAATCACAACACGAGTGGTTGCTGAGAAGCTAGGTCCAGTTCCGCCTCGGACTGTCGCGCCACTCATATTATTATTATAGCATGTGCTTGAGTATTGAGCACAAAGGGCAAATTATTTTGACGAATGCGTTCGACGAATTTTAATTACCGAAATCGGAAGTTGACTAGTAATAATGATTTAGTAAAAAATTATAGTCAACTGTCTGTGCCTGTCTTCTCGTACCATGATCTTGTTATCACCACTGTAGATATAAATACATGTCTTCCCACGTCTACAAGTAAAGCAACTTTCGTAGTGTCCATATTGTTAATCTTTTATCTGAATGTGCTTGTTACAATTGGGAAACTCTCTATCTTACCTCTGACTCTGATTTACAAGTCGAATTCCTCACTTTTGTGTTGAATGAACTTTTTGACAAATATGTGCCTATTAAGACTAGAATTATTAAAACTCAATCTTGCCCATGGTTCTCTGATGAAATTTCCCAGGCCATAATTGATGGAGACCGTTTGTATAGACGCTGGAAGATATGCACCTGGAGCTCAAAAGACTAAGGAATCGTGTTTTAATGATAAGTTGTGCAGGGTTCTATACTTGGTCCTTTATTGTAATATCTTACTGTTCTTACCACATTCATGCCGATGACGTTCAGTTATATATTAGCTCCAAGCCCAACAGACTTTTTGACTATTAACATAGTAAAGAAATACCTTAAATCAATAGTCAGTTGGTCTAAACTTAATGGACTGTTCCTAAATCATACTAAAACCAAAACTATTCCGATATCTAAACAAGCAGTTAACCACATGAATTTCCCTTCTATTCAGCTGAATTCAATCAATATTGAATACGTCTCTCACGTTAAAAACCTGGGTATAGTTTTCAACAACAAGCTAACGTGGAATAATCACATTACAAAAGTTTTTTCAAATGTATATGCAGCTCTCAGAGGACTTTCAGTCACCAAGCACTTTTTGCCAATCAATGTTTAATTGAGACTTGTGAAATCCCTTATTTTACCAATTATTACTTATGGATGTCCGAATTTTGCTGATTCCGATTTTCAGTCGTTTCAAAAATTGCAAGTTGCCTTTAATTCTGTTGCGAGATATGTTTTTAATATACCCAGACATGAGCACATTTCATCACATTCGCGTACAATTTTAGATTGTAATTTAAAAGCGTATCTTAATTATCGATCTTGTGTTTTCCTTTTCAAGTTAATACATGAAAGTCAACCTGAATACTTGTTTAACAAATTGTGTTTCTGTCTATCTAATCGTTGGATATTGTTAAAATCACACATGTCTTACATCGCGCAGACAGTTTTTCATTTATGCTACTACCATGTGGAATCGTCTCCCTAACAACGTAAAAAGCTGGGTCGAACACAGAAACTTTATTATGACATGTTTTTCCTATTTTTCTACTTTAAATTGAGAATGCTCTTTAGTTATTTTTGCTTTTGTTTTCTATCTCCATTTCTCTTTCTTTCTTTATTTTCTCTATTTACATTTTAATTGTCTTTATTGATTCATACATTTCTAAATCATATTTCTATATTTTTGTTCTCTTTTAAATCTGAACTGTACTTATTCTTAAGGAAATTTCTTGTATATACAGAAACAATCAATAAATACAAATAAAAAAAAGACCTCCCCATTTCTAACAAACATAGGGGTGCCCCAGGGTTCTGTTTTGGGACCACTTTTATTCTCGTTATTTATCAAAGATCTTCCACGAGTGATTCGGATCCGCATAATCCATATGTTTGCTGACGACGTTTTAATCTACATCTCACGCCCAATCGGATGGAGTGATGATTGTATACTAAAATTCAAAGAAGATCTTAAAAGTGCTGCATCGTGGTCATCGCAGAATAAATTCAAACTTAATCCCGCTAAGTCCACTAGTGTTATCTGCTCAAGAACCAGTTTTGACCTATGCAACTTTGTGATATAATACCACCAACAAGGTGGCGCATCCAGTTCGAGAAGGACCTCAACTAACTTGGCGTGCGACACTGGAGGCAGCTAGCCAGAGAAAGTGCTAGCTGGAGAGGCTTGTTGGTTGAGGCCCAGGTCCACCCCGGACTGTAGCGCCAAATAAAGAAGAACAAGAAGAGATATAATACCTGTGTAGCATAATGTAAAAATATCTTGGGTACCAAATTAATTCTTCATTAACTTGTTGTAATGCTATAACTGAAACTATCAAAAAAAAATGTATGCTAGCTTGAGATACCTCCGACCCTCCGCTCAAGTTCTAAATAGGTCTATGAAACTGCGTCTTTTTAAAAGTTTGATTATGTGCTTGTGGCAATCACATAAACCTAACCTAACCTACCCCCAATGAGAGCAATAAGAACAATACTATTAACAGACGCCATAATCAATACTAATCGTGGGCGGACTTAGACTCCTGTAGCTCATCAGAAACAATGTGGCCTAGACTAGATCCACCAAAAACTAAAGCTCTCCTAGAATTAGGCAGGAGAAATATCAGTGCAGTAGTAGGCGTAATCACTGGCAACTGCCTAATTGGCAGCCAAGCCAGAAGACTTGCCGCACCCTACAACGACTTCTGCAGAATCTGCTTGGATGAAGAGGAAGAGGAGATTGTGTTACGCTACCTTGTAACTTGCCCAGTCCTTGTAGAGACAACAACTACTTCCTCAATAGTCTTGAGGATCTGCCAACTACCAACAAAAAAGGACATCCTCAAGTTCATTAAAACCACCAACTGGTTATAGGTAAAATTACACACACCAAGCGAGGTAAGTGAGAAGGAGTGAAGTAGGTCAACGAAGTCGCGGGAAAAGCCGAATAGTGACAGCAGAACGGTCCTTAAAGGTCTAAGTGAGGCAAATACCCATGAAGGCTTTGCCAGTCACATATAGCTACCGAAGGAGGACCTACCTAAGTGATTTTTTAGAGCATATTTTGATCCTTGACTCTATGCAAATTTAGGAGCGCAGTTGAAGTTAGATAGAAAAACTCTTTTAATCAAGCTCCTTCACAACAAACAGCGCACGTTTCACTCAGAAAGCAATGCAATCCAGTTACCCAGTCAGCCAGAAAGGCTTAGGCGTCATGGCCCAAGGCGAATCTAGGTCACTTGCAATTAGGTTCAGCCCGTTCCTGAACTGGCGACGGTATGACGCACAGCGGGGTTGTTGCCGCTGTTCAATTAAATACACATTCATGTTCACGCACGAGAGTGATGTGATTTGAAGGTCCTGGCCCTCAGTGATGAACCTGCAGGATGAGCTACATCGAATCTCCATCTCAATCAGTGAAGAGGATAAACATCGCTGTAAGCCCGCAGATTGTCTCGTTTGTCAACAGAAAATTAATCTTTTAAACATTTTCATTCCCCAAACTCAGTACGACCGAAGAAGCGAACACCCACCAGTTTAATCCCCCAAAAGATAGATCTAAGCTCATTTACCGTTCGAACCGAAATGCGGTTGAACAAACACAAGATTTATGCGAGGTTCAGACATCGGTCGCCATCAGCGTTCAGTTAATGGGAATCTATTCAAAGGATGACGTACGTTTGCGTTTATTTTAATATGAGTGCAGAGATACCAGACCACTCGGCAGGATATCAATTCCTTACGGGAGATAACTGCCGAGGGTTGTAGTCCAGCAGCGGTGACGACGACGACGACGAATGAAAGAAATTGAAAAATGTGCGAACCAACGCCACCCACCTTTCACGACGCACTCGCAACGAACATTGATCAGACCTAATGGGGTGCGAGACGTTGTTTATCCATGCAGGGAACGCTCTGATTAGGAAACTTTAATACAATCATGTACCACCGTCAAGGCTCCCTCGCTCTCCCTCATTTTCCTCTGCCCACAAGCCATTCATCATCAGCAATGAAAGGGCGAAGGGCAGCCGAATGAAATGAAAAATAAAGTCAAACCAAAGAAAAGAATTTCTAAATGGAGCATTCCCTGGCAGATACGACGGACAGAGTGGAATACTTTTTTAATTAGGGCGTTTTTAACATCAGAAAAGTTTCCGTCGTGCAGTCGGTCAGGGTGTGACGGTGAAAGTGTGAAGCGAGTCCACAAGTTATGAGAACTTCAAGTATTTGCGCAACTTACAACTCTTGCGATGAATGTCTTTCATTCATTGTCAATGCAACACGAGCCTTTGAGACGCAGAAACACAAACGTATCAATCAGAGAAGTTTCCACGAACCTATGACCGAGTGCCAAAGGGGCAGGGCAGAGCGGAAAGTTTGTCCATCCTTTGTGCTCACTCCGAATTCATCAGTAAATTGAATCGACAAAACAAATCTTTTCCAAGTAGAAGGTATAATTTGCAGAACTTTTCCACATTTTCCATCAGTTATTCATCAGTTACGTTGCATTGTTGGTTACCGGGAATTCGCGTGCCTGCAATCGAATGAGTCAAATCGAAAGTAATTGTACACAATTGCTGGTCATCAATAATTGAGGAATGCACATCCTTGGCCGAGCCACAAATGAATTGAAGTTCATTTCAAAAGGATTGAATATTGAAATAGAAATGCGCAAGCTTTGGTGGTGCTGGTGAATGAGAGTTTGCACAGCAAATGGATTGAAAAATCGTGCAACTTGCATCCGATCAAGATTTCGAGTAATTTGTGCGCTCGGAGTACCAGAATTGTAAACATTTTATTTTTAACCCTCCGTCGGACACTTATTTTTGAACCTTCCAACGGACATATGGGGCATGACCAGACCCTTATCAATTGACATGCATTTGTATGGAGATATGTGCCGCTTAGGAAACAATTCTTATAAGATGGCGTTATGTTTTATGAACTTCTTACAACACTGTAGAAGTATTATTGTGCGATGCCCCAGCGGCCAAAAGTATGCCACATTCTTGGTCTGTACTCAATATATTCTTTAATCCATTTCTGTGCTGCATCTCTTGCATTTCGATTTGTTTCGCTTATTAACGAAAGTAAAATTATACTAATTGCGTTGAAAATAACTCAATATGCAGGTTAAATTTCCAGATGATCGTATTTTTAAAGAAAATACCTGTGTGCACGGGATTTTCCGTGCACACAGGTTCCAAATTGAAAGACTAGTTTATCAACGTTATAATTTATTTTATACTTCTTCCGCACTAGTTCAGCACCACCAATCAACTGACTGTACATTAAATATTCTCTTAGAATCTAAGCTTCATCAAGGTTCGCCGATTCCCACGCCGAATTGTGCATGTTCGCACCTGCATTGCTGAAACTGCAAATGCTGCGTCTGGCGGACATTTGACGCGTCTCGAATTGCATCCGAAGGGCCACGCGTGTAGATACAGCTGCGCGTGTGCGTCGTCGATCGTGTTAACTTGCATGATATTTCATTTATTTACATAGAAAATGTAATGGAGTCCACCCAGGCACCATGGGTCCGTCCAAGCGTGTCTTTTTTCCTTTTTGAATTTTGCCCTCTTTAGAGGTAGAAATCGGTAGAAAATAAAATTTAAGGAAGCTACCAAGAATTAGAAATATAAGTAAATATCCCTTCAAAATGAAAGGTGCTTGGCCTGACCCGGTTGTCCGACGGAGGGTTAAAGGAAGTTTCGAAAACGAAATAAGGTCAAGATAAGGACCGGCACCCAGAATCAGCAACAAGAAAACGCAATGCATTTTTAATTTTGATTGATACAATAAAATAATAAAATTCAAAATATATATTCTTACACCACTGCCGAGGTGTTGTCTCATTGCAGTGGACGAGACACAAAATCAAATGCTCTAAGTCGCCCACTAATGCACTATTTTTCTTCACACAAATTAAGCCAGCTTATGAGGATTTCAATTATTCGATTGCGAGAAGCGATTTAAAAGAGAGTGTAAAGTTCCGTGGCGTAGTGGGTTAGTGCGTCGACTCCTACACAGAGGGTGCCAGGTGCGAATCCTCAATTTAATAACTTTCATAATTCACGGCTCCACCTCTTTCGAGTCACTGGCGATGCTCGAAGTGTATTCTCGCCTCGAAAAATCTGCTCAACTTCGCCGTTCGGAGTCGGCATTAGCTGTAGGTCCCATCCACTAGTGGAAGAACAATAATACACACAACACCAGTGGTTGCTGAGAAGCTAGGCCCAGGTCCAGCTCGGACTGTCGCGCCACCGATAATATTATTATTATTAATTCAAAATCAAAAGTAATTATGAAGACTGTGCGACAAGCTTAAACGATTGTAGTTTAGTTTAGTGTTTACCATAAGTCTTACCCCCAAATTAATCTTCAAAGGCTGTGTTCTGACACACTAACGACTGGAGGGTCTGAGCCTGAGTAATAGCTGCCTTCCGTCGTTGGCAGTCCGACCCCATTGGTCCCAAGACCGGGTTGTTTGGCGTCTGCGATAACTTGGTCTTTATACTCGAGGTACTGTCCTCCTCTTCTTCATTGAAGACTCTCCTAGCTGGATGTGGCCAAGCTATTGCACTTGACGTATGTCTGGCTTTCGGACTACATCCACATCTTGGTACAGCTCGTAGCTCCCCACTGACGCATCAAGGCACCAAGAATCACATTTGCTGCTTTGTTTAACACAGAGCTTTCGGCTCCAGTCCAAAACATCGGTGTCGCAGTGGATTGAGAGCCCGACTTATCCACTATTTTTCTTGTTAAATCCTGTGGTTTAATCCATAGGATTGCTTGGGATGGATTAGTCTCGGTCAGATCCTTTCTTGGCAAAGCCATCAGCTTGCTCATTGCCGGTTATGACCGAGTGGGCCGAAGTCTGGTAAATAAAGAAGAAATATCTATCCAACGTATGCTATGCGAATACCCAGTCCTAGCAAGGAATAGAAAGCAGTTCCTGGGAAAACACCTCTTCGTTGAGCAGCAGGGTAAAAACTGAACATTTTCGTTGTGATTTCCTATGCTGGGCATCAAAGACCGCTGGCATCAAAGACCGCGTGTAGCATTTTAAGCCTCCGCTTCAAGGTAAGTGCCAGGCAAAGCGAATTGTCACCTTCCAGCGTTAACATCATATCTACAAAACATAATTTGTGCAGGAAGTAAGACAAACAATGAATGGTTTCCTGCACTCGAACACAATAAATACATGCATGTTATAAGTGTTTTTGCTGTGTATGAGCTTCCATCTCATATGTTTCGATGCACTAAGTGGGCAGATACGAGTTTTTTGCGTTTATATGAAATACCCTTTGGACAATGGACAACTCAGCTCCGGCCCGGAGAGTCTTCGACTCCGAACCCGTGGGACAACGCAACAGAGGACGCCCGCGTTTAAGGTGGCGCGCCCAGGTGGAGAAGGACTTCAACCAACTTGGCGTGCGACACTGGAGACAGCTAGCCAGGGACCGTGCTAGCTGGAGAGGCTTGTTGGTCGAGGCCCAGGTCCACCCCGGACTGTAGCGTCAAATGAAGAAGAAGATGAAATACCCTTTAATGATTGAAGATTTGTTTTTAATGATTTGCACACACGCAAGGTTTTTTTAATTCCCTAACCACACAACGAGCGTTAAATTAGAAGAGTTGACAGAAGGAGGTTAGACAGAAGATACCGATGCACATTGAATCTCTATAATGTGAAGTTTGGACACCATCCACCTAGACACCAACCATCTCAGTCCACTAGTCAGTACCCCACCTTTCAGTCCACACAACAGAAGCAAAACAGTACAGTTTGGTAATTAGCACAGTTCACTTTAAGACTTCAGTTTGGTAACTGGTACAGTTCAATTAGGGTAATTTGTATGTGTTATATATGAGTGAAAGTCGGTTCAGCCTGAAAGGCAGCAAAGAATTTTGTGCAATCTTGTAGTAAAATAATAGTGTTCTTTAAGGTATTTGTAAATAAATTCGTGCACATATTGGATAAAGGAACTTTCGTGTTTTATTCGTCACAATTCGTAACACAATTTGATTAATGTTACGTAAACTCATTTCTGTAAAACGTAACAATATTTAACCGATCGTTCAAAATTGGACTCGAGAGAAAACTGTTGGGCATTCCTAGACGCACGGGTAGATTTAGACTTAGATTGATTTTATTATTTCGAATAATATTCCTTTCACAAAAAATTTAAAAAAAATCAAAATCAGCATGGCCTTGCTGTCTGCCGGATTGACTATAATTTATTATATACAAGTTATAATTATTAGCTCTCCATGTATAAAAATGCTTATTTCAAAATGTTTTATTGAATTTATTAGCTCTCCATGCATAAAAATGCTTATTTCAAAAGTTCCCTGTTAGGATATTATCTCTGTACTTGATGTTTTGCAGTATTTAAACAGCTGTTATAGTAATACCTTCCCATTAGCGCTGTCACATTATATTGCGTTGTATTTGTCGAAATAAAAAACATCATCTCCTGCTTTCAGTATTTGGCCACGTATTTCAGCTTTAATCGAGTTGTTTCTCTGTGTGATTACTGATTTCAACTCGAGCAATTGTTTCCTGTTTCCTTCTTCCTCTCGCAGCCGCCGTATAGTCTTTGTGCATTGATCTTACTACGCGTTCTACATCTTCCCTGTTTCGCATTTTCACAATGACATTTGAAATATTATTTTTTGCCCGAAGAGCCCGTGTATCTGCAATTGTTAAGTTGTCTTTCGTCTGCAGGATGTCCAAACATAACTCCTTTGCTCTAGACTAGGCCTCGATTCCAATTTGCGTTGGAATATGCACCACAATATTGTTATCGTTAGCTCTCTTTTCCAAAAGGTCCCCTTTTCGTTCTGGGGATATGGCCTTCAAAGCAATATTAACAGTACGGAGTTCCTGCATCTTGAGCGATATGACCGCTAAATTAGTCGGCAAATTTTTTAACCTGTCATCAAGTACCGATGACATGGATCCCTCGATCATTGCCTTTAGGTCAGATATGGGGATATTTGTTGCAGAGTTATCTCGACGGTAGGTTTCATCTGATGACGGCAAATCTGGTGAAGTTTCCATAATATGCCGTTTAGACATCTGTGTCGGTATCGGTACCGTATTACTTTTGTTATTGTTGCTCTTTGGTGGCGTTCGTGCAATTTTAGCTCCTTTGTTCATTTTTTGATGTATTTTACGAATTTGCGTGCAGTGTAACCTATTCTCACCTATTTTTTGAGATGGAGGGTTTTTTTTTGTGCACTGTTTTATGACAAAATTACTTCTAAACAGAAGACGTTAGGAATTTTTGAAATTTTAAAAATTTATTGGAGAACACTTTATATGCGTCTGTGCAGTACTTTTGACAGACAGCCAATCCCACGCACTTGTATTCCTGCAGTAACTGACCATTTCAACGAGCATTCAATGAGCATTTCTAAAGATATATCGATAAAATAAAGAGATGCAAGAAACTTAACAACGCGGACATTCATTTTGAAGTCTTTTTTCTGGATAAAAGTAGAAAGTGAGTTGGAGGGCCCCCAGCCCTGATGTATACCCAGTTATGGGCGTATGCAAGTCTTATACTATACAGCCAGATCAGCTGGGGAGAACAATTCCTTGCAATGGCGAAGGAAACATATCCTTTGGCATTTTTAGCTACATTCAATCTGTAGTCGCCCGTCGAGAATAGAAAGGCGTTCTTCGCCTTGGGTTTTGGAAGCATTAAATTGAGCGCTATTTTTGAAAAGAAAAAAGTTAGTGGATTAGTAGACATTTATTTTATAGATACCAGAATTAACACCCTCAAGAATAACTTGTATCGTACGATTTAAAAGAAAGCCTTCTATGCAGCGCGAAGGAGATGTATCAAGACCGAACTCTCGCAAAGATTTTATTGACAAATGTTTATTTTTTCCTTAATACTTCTGATGTTCTTTAATTATAAAATGTAAGCTGATGTTCAGCAAGCTTTTGCTCAAAATAAATTGCTTCGTATTGTTATTACTAATTATATTTAGTACTAATTGCTAAAGCTTATGGATAAATCGTAGAACATTTTAATGTTGTTACATTATTTACGAGATATTCATCTAAACTCAACAACACGAATGTAGTTACGATGAAGAAGAAGGAATAATATATAAATATAAAAATAAATGGTCGCCGGGGGGTAGTGGGTAAGTGCGTCGACTCCTACGCAGAGGGTGCCAGGTTCGATACCCGAATTTACCACCTTTGATAATTCACGGCTCCACCTCTTTCGAGCCACTAACAATGCCCAAAGAGTGTTCCTGTCTAGAAAACGCTAATCAACTTCGCCGTTCGGAGTCGGCATTAAGCTGTAGGTCCCTTCCACGCGTGAAAGAACAATAGCACGCACAACACGAGTGGTTGCTGAGAAGCTAGGCCCAGATCCGCCTCGGACTGTCGCGCCACCCATATTATTATTATATTAAAAATAAATAGATATATTTCCCGTTTTGCGTTAGAATTTCCCAATAATTTTATATAAAAACCCGATTTTAACGAGGTTATTTGTGCATACGTGGTTAACGCAGAAAGAAGACGAAATGTCTTCACTCACATTCTCACTGCCAACGGGATTATTAATAAGGAACATTTCTTAAACAGTCAGCTTAGCTCTGACTTCAAGTACAAATCAAAATCAGTTGTTGCATCCCCGCCCGATGAGTTGTGTCTTCAATTAAATCAATGGAAATGAATCGTTTCTCATTCAGTATTCAAGACCCTTGTTGCCACTCAATCGATTCGGCATTCCGACATAATGAATAAATGCATGAGCCTACGCCATGGTAGTCTTATTTCTGAAACTAAAGGAAGCCACTTAATCAGAGCATGAGCGATGTGCGTGTGTGATTTCCAGGGACCTGGGATTTGCATGAATTTTTCAATGCCACGAGCAGGCGGTACACATATTCTCTCCCAAGATCCCATGACACGTGTCCTTCACGTTCGAGAATAGAATTAACTTGATAAGGGCAACAACCGTGTCTTGTCTGTGGTTTCGAATTCTTCTCCGAAGCCGGGGGCCTGGGACTGTACATGGATTCTACACAAAATACATTAACACAAGAAGAGGAATCTCTGTTTTTTTTTGTTGTCTTCTGTTTCTGTTTACAAGTTAAAGATTATGCTGCCAAAAGTCCATCCAACAAAGTCGCTCAAGACATTCGAATCCGATGCCCACTCAACCGGGCTTATCCCAGTTTAGATCTGTCCCTCATTCCACGTCAGACTGCTGCAAGTGTCCCAACGGCGATTGTGCCGTCTGGGTTACTAATGGATTTGCAAATTCCTCCACACCCCACCCCGCTCCACCCGCTGTCTAGAGGGACACATGAATAATTG
This sequence comes from Eristalis intricaria, assembly GCA_964034865.1. Classification (NCBI taxonomy): domain Eukaryota; kingdom Metazoa; phylum Arthropoda; class Insecta; order Diptera; family Syrphidae; genus Eristalis; species Eristalis intricaria. Next base: position 107,359,401 of record OZ035873.1, on the reverse strand, counting down.
AAAAGAAAAGGATAACAAACGAAAAACAATCGGTCTCATGAACCGGTTACACGTGACGGATGACACAGGCAGGAGACGAAAACGATTAACGCCGGAGGTCAAGCTGCTGCCGTTCGAAATGATTAATGCCAATTAAATGGTTCAGTGGCTCATTCGGAGGTCCGTTGGAAAAAATATTCATTCAAACATTTCGTCAATCCTCCCCACCCCACCCACGCACACACAAATCCAATTAATGCCATAAATAATTCCATCAATCGTGTAATTAAGCTGGAACCGCATAAAACAGGTTGAGCCAGCCCCAGATCCCCATCTGGAGCGGACACCCGGACACTCGGAATGACGTCGATGCCAAAGCAAACCCTTATCGCAACCACTTGACCCGACCAAATGCCGACTGTGCCTACATTTGATGGCGTTTGACGTCAATGCGTGTTCAGATTTCCCGATCCCGAGCTCCCACTCACTCACACCCACGCCACCGCACAGCCCCTTCATATATTGATCCCCTTTCAAAAATATTCCAATTCCCACTCGGGCTTTGGTAATTAATTGTAATTCGAGTCCGAGGGGTAGGCGCGGGGGATGTGAAAGTGAAATTTGTGGAAAATATTTGAAAGGCATATCCTCGGAAGGAGGCGAACGTCTTGTTCGCTAACGGGATCGATACGCTAGTGCGGGGGAGGAGGTGCGGACAATTGACTAATAGTTTCGCTGAGAAGGTCCTTCTTCATTTATTACAAGCGTCAGGGCGTTTGTGTCCTCGTTGTCGGTGGCGACGTTTACGACCATCCATCACACATTTACGAGTTCAATGAAAAATTAATTTCCTCTCGAATGAGTTAAGGATTGATTTACAATGATGCTAATGACCAGTTGGGTCATTATGAACGCCCTTGCGCGACGCCAGCGAATGTCCTTCAGGATGGACTGGTGCTTTGGTCGTGTGGGAACGCCACGATTTGAGTGTTCATCAAGGGAAATGATGTCGAAATAGTCAATTTCAATGCTGTACTGTAGGACAGAAGCCAAGGGCTGTAAATTATTAATTTAATTAATAAGACAGTAGCGGGATTCATCGTGAGTGTGGTAAGAATGCAGAACTGTTTGTCACTGAAAGGGTCACATCTGTGGGCTGGGTGTGTACGTAGACTCCGTTGCTGTCTTTCACCCAATTCGATTCAGTCTTACAGTCTAAGAGAAAAGGCCCCACAAACACCCTGGCTTTAATTGAATTTCTGCATGAGTCGTGGATATACAACTTGTTCGTGCGGTTCGATTAACTTTCTGCTCTTTCAGATACTGCACCAAAGGATACTCGCTCTACTGCTTTGATTATCCTTCGGAGTAACGAAATAAACCAGCATTTATTAACAGATTGATTTCCTCGTGCAGTGTTAGTTCGCCTGTGGAAATAGACTTTGCTTACCATTTCCACGTTCGTCAGGTTTCATCCTGCGTGGTCCTGAGCCCTCTCCAAAGCACCTGTTCTCGCTCAACGTCTTCCACTCCAGTGACGTCAGAGACTCCCAGTGTAATCAATCTCATTACCCTGGGTCCAGCATGAAGTGAGGAGCGTGCGTTTCCTTGCAAAAGTTTCCTGATGGGGCTGCCATTATTCCCCCTCCGTACGAGATAGGTCTTCTCCGACATCCGAACATACACGCGCGGTGCCGTTCGATATGCAATTTTATTCAAATTATCGTGTTCGGAAGACAGCTCGCATTACGAAATCCATATCCGTGCGCTCGGCGAAAACTTTGAGAATACATAATGCTTGCGAAAGTTCAGCCCCATGGATCGCAGTTACCGCCCACGGCAGACGTGTCTTCGACTGGTTGTGAGGATGAATGGTTATCCGAGCATTGCAACAACCCGCCTTAAGGTGGTCTCCAAGAAATTGTTGTACCCACTAAGTCAGCAACTCCCAGCAATCAGTTCACTCAGCCTTTGACCGTCCACAGTCCACACCCATCGTGGCACACACAAGCTCCCGCCTGAAAATATGCAAACTAATGGACACCCCGAAATGACCAAGTGTTGTATTGATTTTCACATTTGTCCCGATTTCGCTCCCGCACCGCCGTTCGATCGGAAAAGCGATTCATAAATTCACCACACTCCCGTCTGTAATTATTGGGGAAGGCAATATCTCTGGCATTGTTGGTCGCGCTGCAAGCACCGCTTTGGTCATGCCACACAGTTGCTATGTAATTCCCTCATGGGTACCGTGCTCACTGGATAAGCCCTTGGGGGATTCGGTGTTCTGTGGGGTTTTTGTTTTTTTTTTTGTCTGCTCGTTTGTGTTGTTCTCGTGCTCATGCAAATTGCGTGACCGATGGGATCAATAATCCAAGCAACTTCGACGGGGAAAGTCGAGAGGAAAATGGGACGCCTGAAGTGGGAAAATGGATTTTCGAAGCGTGATTAACGGTGACGCCCTGCGAGAGTCGACTGTATTTTGGTTGAGTCCATTTGGTAAATTGACAAATTGTTTTTGAGTTCGTTCTTGAACCGTAGTTCGACGTGACTCGTATGTTGGGACACTCAGTGGAATCGGATTAATTATTAATAACTTCATTCGTGGGCATTTCTTTAATTGGTGGCTTTGGTTTGAGTGGACCCCAGTCCATCGAAGGCGACTATTATCTGAGATTGATGACTGGTTCATCCTCTAGCCCCGTTTCTAATGTGGCCCAAACTGCACACATAACTTCGGACCGCATAACAGACATCTTCGACAGTTCAGAGAGAATCTTTTCCGTTTGGCTCCCGCACAGATCGACAGACGGTAGCAAGCGATGGGGACTTTGTTCGATGTACAGACGATCTTTTACAACTCCTGTGAAACAGCCATGGCACTTAGAGACGAAGGCAAAGGGAATTGACAGCGATAAATGAAGCTGCACTTAGGCTGAAAGATCGCAGCTTAAAATAACACTGGACCACTATACAGTCGTACAGACAGGCAGCAATTATTGCCATATCGTCGACAAAAACTCACAGTCCACACTTTGCAGGACACGATCCATGGATGATCTGTGACTAGGTGCTGCTTCCAGTTCCCGAAACCGTGGTGCATTGCGTCAGCGATCACCTGGTCTTTGTAATGGAGGTTCAATGTTCCTGTTTTTCTCAAGTCAGGAACTTTGAATTCGAAGACTCTCTTAACGAAGGCAATGATGCCGACGTGGCCCAGCTAGTGTAGTCGACGGACTACATTCACATCCTGATACTGCTCGTAGAGTTCACCTTCCTAGCAGACGGGACCATATATCCGACGTAGAATGTTTCTTTCGAAGGCACCAAGAATCAGTACAGCAGTTTTGCTTATCGTCCAGCTTTCGGCTCCATATAGCAGGACTGGCAAAATAAGAGTTTTGATGATCTTAGTCCTTCGAGTGAGGAGTTTTGACGCCAGTTGTTTTGACAATCCGAAGTAACACCAGTTGCCAAAGGCGGTTCTACGTCGGATCTCCACTGTCATGTCATTCGTGGAGTTCACATTTGCCCCGAGATAGACAAACTCCTTTGCGAACTCGAAATTGTAGCTGTCGATTATGATGTTTTGCCCTAGGTGGTGTGCGGCGGATCGTTCGACAGCTTATATTTCGTTTTATCCGCATTGACCAGCTCGCTTCGCCTCTTCTTCAAATGCCGTATGCTTCCACCACGGCACGTTGGGAACACACGACGATGTCGATGTCGTCTGCATATCCCAGCCCAGCAGTCGGACTGGCTTGTAGAAGACAGTGCCTTCGTGTTTACAGCTACCCGCCGCACTATAATCTCCAGGACCAAATTGAAGAAATCACACGACAGCGCACCTCCTTGCGGAAACCCGGTGCAGGTTTCAAACGGCTCGGAAGTCCTCGAGCCGAACTGCACGGTGCATCGCGTGTTTGATAGTGTCGTGCGACACAACCGGATCACTTTTCCCGGGATCCCGAATTCGGCCATAGCACCAAATAACTCCTTGCGATGAATGCTGTCGTATGCGGCTTTAAAATCGATAAAAAGGTGGTGCGTATCGATTTCAAACTCGCTAGTCTCTTCCAGGATCTGCCTTAATGTGAAGATTTGGACTATTGTCGATTTGCCGGGCCGGAAGCCGCAGTGGTACGTGCCGATTAGTGCGGTGCACACTGTACGCTGGACAGGATCTTGTAGGCGACGTTAAGCAGAAATATACCTCTGTAGTTGTTGCAAGAGGTAGGAAGGCCTTTTTTGTGGATGGGGCATATGGAGCTGATATTCCAGTCGTCGGACTTGCTTTCGTCCTCCCAAATTTTACAGATGATCTGGTGCATGCTCCTTACCAGAACATCGCCACCGGCCTTGATGAGCTTCGATGTTAAGCCTGCAGCTTTGTTGTTCTTCAACCTTTTAATGGCTGTGCCGACTTCTTCAAAGCTAGATGGGAGGACTACTTCATCGACTGGAGTTGGGATTTCTTGATTCCCTATCACTCTCTCCTGGTCAAGCCAGTTAAGCAGCTTTTGGATGTGCTGCCACTATTTCCACAGAATGAAATTACTCTACTAAATCAATGTTATGTCTCCGTAATGTCATGTCCACAAGTTGAGGATTTAATTGCGCATTTGTCGTTAGAAAGTGCTTTATCTCAGGTAATACATCTGTGAATCACCTTAAGAATTTAGCCATGTAACATCCGTATGTACCAACAGATCGCCTCATTCTGCCTCGCATTCCTCTCAGAATGTACGAAACTGACGTCTTTACAAGCTTTTTTTTCGTATAGAGTTGATAACTTTTATTGCAATGTTCATTGCCTGCTTTGAATTTAATATTTGTGCACACAAGGACTTCTTCTTCTCCGGATGACGCTACAGTCCGGGGTGGACCTGGGCCTCAACCAACAAGCCTCTCCAGCTAGCACGGTCTTTGGCTAGCTGTCTCCAGTGTCGCACTCCAAGTTGGTTCAGGTCCTTCTCCACCTGGCTGCGCAACCTTAAACGCGGGCGACCTCTGTTGCGTTGTCCCACGGGTTCGGAGTCGAAGACTCTCCGGGCCGGAGCTGAGTTGTCCATACGCTCTACATGGCTTAGCCATCTTAGGCGTTGGATCCGAAGACGCCTGACTAAACTCATGTCGCTGTACAGCCCGTACAGTTCGTGGTTGAATCTTCTCCTCCAGAAACCGTCAACGCAAACAGCAAGCTTTTCTCTCGAATATACCAAGTACTTCCTCATCCGCTTTTGAGATTGTCCATACCTCCGCGCCATACAGCAGGACTGGGATGATCAAGGTCTTCTATAAAGTCAGCTTGGTCCTTCGAGAGATGGCTCTACTACTCAATTGCCTCTTGAGCCTATAGAAAGAGCGGTTGTCAAGAGTTACTCTGCGTTTGATCTCGGTACTGTTTATTGCAGAGCCGAGGTAGACGAAGTAATTGACTACCTCCAAGTTATAGCTGTCCATTGTGACGCTCTGTCCAAGACGTCGATGTTGTGTGTCCTTTCTTGGTAACAGAATATACTTCGTTTTTCCTTCATTCACCGCTAGACCCATTTTAGCCGCCTCCGCCTCAATGCCATCAAATGCCTCATTGACGGCTCGCTGTGTTCTGCCAATCACGTCAATGTCGTCCGCGTATGCTAACAGTTGTACGGACTTCTGGAAGATCGTGTCTCTAGTGTTGGCGTGTGAGTCTTGCACGATCTTTTCCAGGATGATGTTAAAGAAATCACATGACAGCGCGTCGCCTTGTCTAAAACCTTTTTTGACATTGAAGATCTCTGTGAGTTCGTTACCGACCTTGATGGAGCAGCGAGAGTTCTCCATCGTCATCCTGCACAACCTGACGAGTTTGGCGGGAATGTCAAAACTAGACATGGCGTTGTATAGCTCGTTCCTTGCACGCTGTGGCCTTGAAATCGACGAATGGGTGGTGGGTGTCGGACTGCTGATGAATAATGCAGTGATGGCTAGTAGAAGGAGGCATTTCTTCCGTTGAAATCGATACAAGCTTCTGAATGAGCTTCTGTATGATTAATAAAAGCTTTGAATTTTTCGTAAATATCCTGCCTTCTCGCTTGTCCCTTCATTGAAAGAGTACTCAGGAATGCTTCTTTCGCGTCTTTGATTTCACTTTTGTTTCTGAAAAGTATTCATGCATGGTGTATTTGTTACTGTGTATTAATTTGTGCCACATGGGTCGACTGTAAATGCCTTCGCGATCGACTAGTCGACCGCGGTCCACTGTTTGGCCATAGATTCTGTATACCATCCCAAGCATACCTATCCGAGGATGCAATACAAAAAATACTTCTTCGCATACAAGAGAGATATAAGAACGAACAGAATGTAAAATGTGTACCATGAAACCATATCGATGCGTGATGTGATAGCAGTACAACAAGGTATTCTAGAAGAGAAGAGAAGAAAGTGAACGCACTGATGTCGGTTATCGATTGTACATGTAGGCTTAAAAGGTAACGATACCTTAATAGTAACGATATTCATTAAGGAGTACCGTTTCGTTACTTTGTTCTCTAGTACTAGCCTCGAGTGAGGAGTTTTCGACCACATTGCTTCGACAAATCCATGTTATACCGTTTGCTAAGGATGATTCTATTAGAATGTCATTTGTGGAATAGCCACTGGCAACAATGTCGGACAAACGACGCTTGTGGAACTCCGGCAGGGATCTATTTGAATTCAGAGAATTGGAGAATTGGTAGGAGCATTTGCTAGTGAGAACTCACCAGCACACTTAGACCATTGTGAGTCAGTGAGTGGAGTCAGACAACTACCACTTGCAGTGACAGTTCAAATGGTGACTGGACCAGATTTGAAAACCAAATAAGAGTGTTTTAACTTTACTCTCATTGTAATTCGAACCGGGAACACCAATAACTAAGGGCAGGCACCTAACAAAATGTGACCCGCAGTCGTATCCAGTCGTATTACTTACCGGATATTTTCTCACTTCGTTGATCTCCGTAGTCTCTGGCAATCTCCGGTCTAATGCCAAAATGTCTCTTTGTTGGCTAGTGCGGCTTTCTGATATTGAACAATCGAACTCTTAATTACGAGACCCACGAGAAAATGACCAGAGTCGACTATTGCCCTCCTGAATGTTCACACATCCGATGACGCATGCCCTGCGTCAATGATCTCTTTGATTTTCGCTTCGGCTGCCTGGAGTTCGAGGTTGCTGTGTGGTTTATTGTTATGTGGTAGAGTTGTGCTTTTTGATTCCTTTGCCGCCAAAACGTTTGTAACAGCGTGTGACCTATCCAGTCTATTCCCTGGATCCTGATGGGCGGCATACACTTACATTCAATAAACACACTCTCAAATTGTTGATACTGTTCGCGCCGTGCCGTCGTTCTATCCGTCCGCTTCGGTTTCCATTTTAAGCATTTCCTCTTCCTTCTGCATGGCCGCCAGACGCTTGGCTTCCCATTCGAGTTTTTGTGCTGCTTTCGTGCGATTTCTGCCTCGGCCGCTCGCAGTTGCTCTGCCGTCCATGCGCCACCGGTTGTTTCCACAAAGCGCATCGCGTACCGTCGATTGGACTCAGCTGCTTCACAAGATTCTCCACCTCCAGATCGGCTTTGCTCATCTCCGGTTGCTCGTCGGTGTCGTCCAGTGCAGGGCACTTTCAAATCCCCGCAGCGATTGCTTCTCCTACTTGGACTGTGTGGGTACGACGGCAGTGGCGGCTGGCGGTTGGCCATCGGTTTTCGGTTTCGCCGACGACGCCTGTGGCTGAGAAAGCTACTTCCTCTTCCGTAGCAAGTGCAAAGTGTAAAAGAGCGGATTGTTAGACGTCCTCACAACCGCCAGAGCGTCCGATGCCTACATTGGTTCTCCTCACAATGCGACGCGAGAGAAATGTAAGCTAACAAGCTCTCACTTTACAAATGTGAGCGAACAGCCAGACGCCGGAAGGTGTGAGAGCAGCCAGACAACAAAAGGTGTGCAAACAGCTAAACGCTAGGTCAGCCTTTTCCAGCCAAGCAAACCGTGGGACCAGGCACAGCGATGCAAACTTCAGTCCACAATTCTCTCGAAATAAAGTGTCCAATCTCAACGAGTCCCAATTGCTCTATTCCCGATCTAACAGGAACTTCCTTGCAATTTTAACTGACTCAATGCGTATGCCACTGTGAAGTGGTAAAAGTTTCCACCATCATTCATTCAAATTCCGAAACATTTAAGGTTTTTAAATACTTTGCATTCACATAATGCTTTGCTCATTATGTTAAATCTTTGAATGTCCAGATAACAAGGACAGAAAGGATGTCGAAACAAAACCAAAGCTTGTGTCATTAAGCCCTTTTTTTTGTCAGAAAACCTCTCTTTCAAGTACAAAATACAAGTGAAAAGACCCGAAAACCAACCCAAGCACTGACCGCAACTAATTAGAGAACATTTTACAAAATTTTGCCATTTCACATCGTTTCCCATCGTCATGACTTTAAATCCGAATCCGGACGACAGAGTCTTTGGCACTCCACCCACCCACGCGGTGGATTTTGGGTGAATCTGACATTTGCTTTTGCGAAACAACTGGAAGCGCTCTCTTTGACGTACGGCCATAAATAAATTATAATCTGCAAAGGTCAGCCTAAGGGTATGCACAGATTCACCAAGATTAAAACGAAAGTTAGGTAATGTGTTCGTTACCGTAGCATCAAAGGTCATGAGCTCAATTTTGTTTGTGGAGACGGGCCACCACCCCTGTTAGCCATGCAAACAAGGAACCTTCCGCCTGACGGAATCGATGCTCTCCACGTCGTCGTGTCATGTCAGAAATCGTCGGGAAACAAGCAGAAGCAATCGTTGATTCAATTGCTGTGGAACGAGTTGTGGAACGAGTTCATCGTTTTTCTGTCGTGTCTGAGTGGGTGAGAGGCTCCCATCTTTGGGAGTTTGCTCTTGTTTGAACTTAAATAACCCTAAAGTGCATTGCAAAGTTGTACTTCCACTCCGTCAACAAACGTCACAATGACGTTGTTTGCGAAAGATTCCGAGACAAACATGTGTACACGTCCATAACAGGAATTTGATCTTAAGTCTAACTCAATTTCGGGACAACAGCCGAAATATCCTGCAGAACTTCGGGCGCTGATAACAGCACATGTCCGCCTACGCTCGCTGAGAATGGGACACATTAGCGCACAGAAGTTTTGCGCTTGCCACGACCAAATATTGTGCATCATATTGTGGATGCGCTCGAGAGCAATTGAGAGCATTTAAACAAGCGCCACAACCCCACCCCCTCCGAGATAAGGAGATTTTGCAAAAAAACAATACAACTGCAAATACACACACACGCAGCCAACGGAGTTTCTAGTTTAGATTTCGCAAGTTTCCGTCTCTCTGGGAATATTTTCGCAGGCGCCCGCAAAAGTCACAAAGGCAAACACTTAGCCTTGTGCATGGGGAGTCCTTTGGCAGTGTATCATGGCCCGTAGTGGATGGAGAAAGTTTTGTGTGCCATGGCAGTGTATCGTGAGCCGGATTGTTGGCTTGATAACGAAAGCAGCAGACGCAAGGCGGTTGTTTGAAGTCGCTCACTGCTATCCATCACATCCTCAGGGATGGATGGGTCATTTGAGGAAAACTTTGTTTCTGTCCCTCGTCTCTTGTGACTGCGAACGGGAACGGACTGAGGATGAGGCCTTGGGCAAACTTGAAGCAACGTGCAGCAACAAATGTCATTCTTTTCGTAAATTAATTAAATTGGAAAGCAATTTATTGAATGCGCTGCAATGTAGGTGCTCTCTTAGTTGATTAAGGTGGGAGCCTTCTTGATCTTCTTCTTTTGCTGATGGAAAGGAACTGATGCGTAGACATCCTTGAACAAGTCGGCGCCTTAAACCAGTGAGGAGTTCTTCAAAAGACGGCGCTGTGTTACGAGCGATGATTGAGTCACTGGCGTCAGGAGTCGTGAAAGAACCATAGTCTGGCAATAAATGAACATGAATGAATGAGTTTAGGACGTGGGCACAGTAAAATCCATGCATAAACAGTCATTAACGTCACAATTTGCGAGTTCCTTCGCTTCATATGGCCTTCGACATGGTGGTGTGAGTATCTCTTCACCAAGCATTCCGAAAAGATTGAGACATAAAACCGCCTATGCTTGAGAGAGCTTGCCAGACTCCACAATTCGCTCTGACGCAACTGCATGGGATGGTCAGCCTTTGCTCATCTTTTGAGAGGAACTCGAGGAAATTCCTGTCCTTGTCATTTGATGAGGTCGAGATAGCGTAAATCTTTAATGAAATCTTTAAGGCGGAGGCCTTCGGTCGCAGAGAGGCATGCCTCATCCTCATCCCGTCACAGTGTGCAATTTTGCGAATTTAGCGGAAAAAAATCATGAAACGACAACTTAAGCTTCAGGTCTTTTCTTTCTTCCTTAATTACTTATCAGGCCAACGCCCCTAAGAGGGTCAGAGTCTGAGCAGTAACTGCCTTCCATCGTTGACGGTCCTAGGCACGCTGCTGACAGTCATCAAGACCGAGCTGTCTTGCATCCACGGTGTCATGGTCTTTATAGTGGAAGTTCGATCTTCCTCTCCTTCTGGAACCAGGAGGCTCGGATTCCAAGACCTTCTTAGCTGGAGCGCTTGTGTCTATGCGCTCGATGTGGCCGAGCCAGTGCAGTCGAAGGATTCTTGGCTTCCGGACTACATCCACATCCTGATACAGATCGTAGACTTCGTGGTTATATCCAGTCCACTCATCTCCCTTGCAAACTTCTTCTCTTCTTCTTTATTTGGCGCTACAGTCCGGGGTGGACCTGGTCCTCAGTCTACAAGCTTCTCTAACTGGCACGGTCTCTGGCTAGCTGCCTCCAGTGTCACAAGCCAAGTTGGTTGAGGACCTTCTTCACCTGGGTGCGCTACTTTAAACGCGGGCGAAGACCCTTCGGGCCGGAGCTGAGTTGTCCATATGCTCTACATGGCCTAGCCCTCTTAGGCGTTGGATCCGAAGACGCCTGACTAAACTCATGTCGCTGTACAGCCCTTACAGTTCGGGGTTGAATCCTCTCTTCCAAATGCCATCAACACGAACAGGACCAAAGATCACACGAAAAACCAAGGATTTCCTCATCCGTTTTGAGATTGTCCACGCCTCTGCGCCGTACAGCAGGACTGCGATGATCAAGGTCTTGTGTGAAGCCAGCGTGTTCCTTCGAGACGTGGCTCTACTACTCAAGTGCCTCTTGGGCCCATAGAAACAGCGGTTGCACGAGTTACTTTACGAAGTCCTTGACTGCCTCGAAGCTATAGCTGCCCATTATGACTCTCTGTCCAAGACGTCGATGTTGTGCTTGCGTTTTTGATGACAGCATATACTTCGTTTTGCCCTCGTTCACCGCTAGCTCCATTTTAACCGCTTCCATCTCTGGAAGGCTATACTCCTGACTTCAAGCATACATGCGGATACATTCTTAAAAGCCAACACAAATTCACAAAGTATAAACAAACGGATAAGCTTAAAGCCTTCAAGCAAAACGATAATTTCTACCTTTTGCTAAGATTCATTATTTAACAGGCTTTTATTCCTTAAATAACAGGCCGATGGTCCACACGAATGGAGAAGGACCACAACCAACTAAGTGTGCGGAATTGGAGGCAGTTGGCTATTATTGATGGTGTCAGCTAGAGAGGCTTGTTGGCTCAGAGTAAGAAGTGACATAGATAGATGGAGACCATCTATCACCTTCAATTTTTCGTGTCCTTCCGTAGGTAAATAAGATTAGGTTAGGTTAAAGTGATTGTCACAACTGCAGCAGTTTTTAACAAACATGTATCTTTATTGGATTCATTGTGATATTAATGTCCGGTTCTTCTTTCAAGTAACCGTCGAGGGGAGTAACTAACACCTGGTATCCTAGGTGCCTATCCTGGGTTATCCACTCCTTCCGACATTTCTTCTAGTCTGCTGAATGAATAGTTGTCCAGTGTGTTTTCTTTCTTGTTCTTTCAAGGGCGGGACAAGTGTGAAGTGTAGAAGAAAGTCCCCCTCCTCGCCCCTGCATATTCTAGAGAAGTCGTTGTAGGTGGTTCCCATTCTTCTGCCGAATAGGCAATGACTAGTAATAATTTCCAGGAGTGTACTTGTAAGATTTGGGTTTATTGACTGCATTCTTTACTTGACGGTTTTGATGGCATCTTTAAGTAACAAGGCTGATGTGAGGGTTAGGGGTATTTCCGATTGTCGGCCAATGGCGATCCCGCCCCTGTTCTAGCGAACTCATCCACTCTTTCATTGCCTGGAATAGGTTGTATCTGACCGCTAACTCCGAGGAAGATAGATGACAAAGGTTGACCATTTTTGATTTAATTGACGGTTTATCCAGTGCCTTGATGGTCGCCTAATTGTATATGTATGTAGAGATAGATAACTCGTTTATCGGGTTCATTGACAGTTAGCGGACATCCTCTGGGATAACATTTACTTCTGCCTGACCGAAGGTTACTCCATATAACTTTTCACTCCAATATGAATGGCCTGAGCAATACCAGTATCATCACCTTAATTGCTTTGTTGCAAGCTATAAATGGTTTCAAGAGGATCTCTACTAATCCTACGCGCCATCGTGTGCGGTTTCTCGCAATGAGTTTCAGCTCGCTTCAACTCTCCCCCAGCTGTCGTAACTCCTCCTCTATTGTCCTGCGCCATGTGCCTCTCGGTCGACCCGCTCTTCTGCCGCCTTTGGTTAGCGGGATCCAGTGCATAGCATGTTTTGCTATGGAACTGTCGCCTTTTCGAAGGGTACACCAATCCACTGCCACTTGCGCCGTTGAATACTGGTTAAGTCAGGTTCCCGGTCTGTTCTCTGATGAAGCTGCTTGTTTGTCATCGAAGGCACCGGTTCACAAACGTCCGTCCTTGTGATAGTGGTGGTCACTTTCCAAGTGCTGCGGCAATTGCTCAGCCGATATTGTTGGCGCGGCTTGTAGAACCTCTGCAGAAATTCAGTCTAGTCCTACCGCTTTGTTGTTTTTGAGTGCTATGATGGCGGACATGGTTTTATCTTTACTTGGAGTCGGGGTATCGAGAATATGAGTTATCTAAGCTAAACGATCTTCGTCGCGTAATAATTCATCACAAAATCTTGACAGCACCGACGATATTTATGACAATTGTGACAGTCAAGGGGTAGAATCGTGTAAGGTGAAAGTTGGCCGTTAATGGGCACAATATTCGGTTTGCGATTGTGTAGCGTATAATTATAAAATAAAAACAGTTTCCATCAAGTGAGAAGAATCGATTACAAAACCTAAACGGAATGTAAGCCCAGACACGCTGGGTATACCAAAAGTTGCATACTTTTGGATGTAAAACATTTAAAAATTATCTAATACATCAACCACACCTACAAATGCACGAACAAAATCCATCAGGGGCTAATCTCGTAAACCACATACACCAATCTGAGGAATGAATGGGAATGAACACACAGAAAATAATGATTGGAAGCATGGTTTTAATCCGCGCTTATTTCATAAGCGGCGATGGATATATGAGTACCTTAAGCAGATATAGGATTTGTTGTTAGTGTATTTAACATGCAAATTGAAATTTAAGCGTATATACGCTTTCAAAAAAACACAGCTTAATCCACGTGGTATCACAAGGGACGTTTAGTGGCTGACTGACACTGGCTAGCTAGTGCCCCTGTAGCCTTAGAACGTCTACGAAACCCAGATTTCCCATCCGGAAATAGTATTGAACTAGTGCCTGTCCCTTACTTGGGCTGCTCGTCCCAGTCCACCACTTGCACCTGACCTAACCCAGTGCCGAACTACTGCCTACTAATATGTGTCGAAAGATGATCGAAGGCAACCTACTAAGAATCTCGTATCGAATGCTCATTCCATTCCATTCACAATGACAAGATTCAAACAACATAATGAAATAAAATGATCAACCAAACCTAAGTCATATTTGAGTTTCATTTCAATTTACTTTCGCAACCACAAAACGGATGACCCTGTATTTACTGACTGCATGGGTATCATCTTCGAGATAAGCCAAGCCATGCCCAATGTCGTTTCACTTGTTCATAGCTACGTATGAAGGTTTTATTTGTTCTTGATGACCTCACCTCACATCGCCCCCACGCCATCCGATGGGCCATTCGAAGTCTATGTGTGTATTTCATATCGTAACAATTTTATTTCCTCGCATTTAATTGGCGGTTTTCTTTTTCGAAATGATTCCTTCTGTAAGTCGGCTATCGACATCCTGGCGGAAGACTATAAGATGACCGGGATAATGCCAAGATTGCATTTTGTTATTTGCCCCAGACTCGTGATATTTCATTCGCCGGGGTGTTTAGGGTCGTTACGTTTTTATTGGGCTAGTGGTGGCATTTTTTTTCCCGCATTAAGTTTTATGATATTTTTAGTGTATCAAAAAACGAAGTATATTTGCCATTGATGTAATCAAGTTTATCCAATAGCATAAGCCCACGCCTGCATTCAGCGGACCATCCTCACATTTTAACGGTATCGATACCTCGCTCGATGTGACGTGTGTTTTTCGAATTTATTATATTTTGTTTGTTTTGTTGAATGAACTCGGGATTTTAAGGTGGAGGTTGGATTTTTAAATGGTTACTATCTTCGATTCCGATTCTCTGACAACTCAACAAAGGTGCCCCGCGTCTAGGAGGACACACTCAAGTGAAGCCGGATTGCGCTGTACAGCCCATACAGTTCATGGTTGAATCTTCCTCTCCAAGTGCACCAAAGATCTCACGCAGAACTTTTCTCTCGAAAAAACCAAGAGCCTCTTCATTTGCTTTTGATAGTCTCCATGCATCTGCGCCGTACAGGACGGGTCTGTGCAGAGTCAATTTTGTCTTCCAATAGACGGCTCTATTAATCAATTACCTTTTAAGCCCAACGAAACAGCGGCTGATAAGAGTTATTCTGCGTTTGACATTGGTTAAGGTGTTGCTTCCACCTCTTTCGAGTCACTGACAATGCTCAAAGAGTATATGACTCGAAAAAGCCGAGGTAGACGCAGTGTTTCACTACCTCGAAGTTATAGCTGCCTATTGTGACGCTCTGTCCAAGACGTTGTTGTGTGTCCTTTCTCGATGACAGCACATACTTTGTTTTGCCCTAGTTCACCGCTAAACCCATTTTGGCCGCCTCCGCTTCAATACCAGCAAGCGCTTCATTGACGGCTCGCTGTGTTCTGTCAATCACGTCAATGTCATCCGCGTATGCTAACAGTTGTACGGACTTCTGGAAGATCGTGCCTCTAGTGTTGGCGTGTGAGTCTTGCACGATATTTTCCAAGAGGATGTTAAAGAAATCACATGACAGCACGTCGCCTTGTCTAAAACCTTTTTTGACATTGAAGGTCTCGATGAGTTCGTCACCGACCTTGATGGAGCAGCGAGAGTTTTCCATCGTCATCCTGCACCACCTGACGAGTTTGGCAGGAATGTCAAAACTAGACATGGCGTTGTATAGCTCGTCCCTAGTCACGCTGTCATATACGGCTTTGAAATCGACAAAAAGGTGGTGGGTGTTGATTCATATTTCTTGGGTCTTTTCCAGGAACTGCCGTAGTGTGAAAATCTGGTCGATGGTGGACTTCTCTGGCCTGAAGCCACACTGATATGGACCTATCAGGTTATTTATAAAAGGCTTCAGGCGAGTACACAAAACGGCAGAGAAGATGTTGTATGCGATGTTCAGGAGACTTATCCCTCGGTAGTTGGCGTAGTTGAAAGGGTCTTCTTTCTTGTGGATCGGGCAAACGATACTGAGGTTCCACTCGTCGGGCATGCTTTCCTCCGACCATATCTTACAGATGAACTGGTGCATGCGCCCAACCAGATAATCTCCAGCTGCCTTACAGATTTCTGCGGGCAGTCCGTCCGCACCGGCAGCTTTGTTAGACTTCAGTCTTGATATTGCTATCTTGACCTCGTCTAAGTCGGGGGGACGGAATTCTCGTCGATCATCGTCCATATTGAGTGGAACATTCTGCCTGACAGCGGTATTGGTGTCATCATCGCCGTTTAGCAGTCTGCAGAAATGGTTCTTCCAAATTCTCTGTATCGACTGCGCCTCTGCTACTAGTTGTCCATTCTCATCCCGGCGGGCTTCTGTCCAAACCTTATATCCACTGGATAACTGTTTCACCCTCTGGTAAAACTTTCGGACATCGTTCCTACCGTAGCAGCTCTCCATCTCCTCGATCGCGCGCTTCTCGTGCTTTTTCTTCTTTCTCCTTAGAAGCCGGTTCTCGTCCATTCGTCTCTGTTCGTAGAGCTCACGAACAGCTCTCGTTGTTCGTTGTAGCGTTGCTTTGTAGGCTTCCAGCTTCGCTGCATGTGCCAGCCTACACTCGTTGTCAAACCATGGGTTTTTGCTAGGTGGTGCCGTAAAACCCAGCACATCAGTAGCAGCATCATTGATGGCTTCTTGACAAACTTCTTGACAATCTTCTTCGATTGTTTGCGCAGGTAACGACGAACTTAGAGAGAGGGATTCCGGGAGACTCGATCGGCAAAGATCCTAGCAGGCATAAAGGTTACGCCTTTAATATAACTCACACAGCGCACTTCAATTTTGTTTGTATCTGTGACACGATACTCTGTCTATCCTATTTCATTTACATCAATGCCATGCAAACAATTTGTCGATAGTAATCCCAAAGCTACTCCTTTGCCTCCCAATGGACATGGTCGCTAGTTCAAATCCGGCTCGAAGGACCAAAAAGATTTCGTATTATACAGTGAAACTTCTGTTTAAGTACACCCCTCTATAAGAAACATCACTCCTTACGGAGAATTCGTAATGTTTCCGGCATGAAGGTATTCGTGTATTTCATTTCCTTCTAAACGGACAGTCCATCTTACCGGACAATCATTATGGTCCCCCTGCTGTCCCTCTAACTGTGTCGTACAGTCGCCTCTCGTTAATTCAAACCTGCGATAATGCGAACCTCTCCATAATTCGAAGTTGTCACGAGTTCCCTGGAAAATCTCTTTATATTTCGAAAAAAAATCGATACATATTTAAGCACTTGGTAATTCGAACAAAAAAATCATCGCTACGTAAGAAAACGACGCGTTAATTCGAAACTCATAGGATTCGAACACTCGACAATTCAAAGTTATCAGATTGCATAGAATAGAGGTACATTTTGAGACAAGTTTAAACTTGTCTCACCGGTGCAGAGCATTTGTTATTGAAATGAGTAGTTTGCCACACACTTCAGTTTGGGTAGTTTAGTTTCAGTTTTCGTTGGTTACGGATTAAAAGATTGTGGTAATTATGAGTCCTAAAAAGTATAAATGCCACTAAATGACGATTGCTGAAAAGAAGGAGTTAATCGAAAAAGTGGATGGAAGTGGGAAGAAAAGTGTTGTCGCAAAAGAGTTTAAAATTCCTCTGAGTACACTCTCAACCATAAAAAGGAGCACAAGGAGAAGATTTATGCTACTCAAACTACTGGAGTAAGAAAAAGAACTACAAAAGGTGAAATTCCTCGTCTGGAAGAGAGCCTGGTCATTTGGCTAAGGCAGTGTGGAGCACAAAAAGTGTCTATTAGGGGAAACGTTTTAAAAGAAAAAGCAAAACAGTTCGTGTCTACTCTAAACATCAAAAACTTTGCGGCAAGTGAAGGATGGCTTACAAATTTCAAGAAGGGAAATGGTGTTTTGTTGAAAACTGTTTGTGGGGAATGTGGATGTGGTTTGTGGGCACGGCAAGTTGAAACTATGATTCCCGAGACATTTTAAATACTGATGAAACCGGCCTCTTGTTCAAATGTTTACCTGACAAAACTCTTACTTTCGAAGATGAAAATTGTCACGGCGGAAATCATAGTAAAGAGAGACTGACAGCCTTACTTGCAGCAAATATAAACGGATCGGAAAAATTTAAGCCCGTAGTGATAGGAAAAGCAATAAGGCCGCAATATTTCAAAGGAGTGAAATTGTTTCCTACTGATTATCGTGCTAACAAAAAAAGCCTGGATGACCACAGAACTTTTTAACGATTGGCTTCTAGCAGTTAACGTGGAGATGAATCGACAAAAGCGGAAAATTCTACTCTCTTTAGACAATTGTACTGTCCACAACAGTCCCCCTACATTGTCAAATGTAAAACTCTACTTCTTTCCACCGAATACCACTTCCAAATTGCAACCATTGGACCAAGGCATCATCCATAATTTTAAGACTTTCTATGGCAAGGAAATTGTTACACTCTTTTTAGAATCTCTCGACAATCAGGAAACTGCGAATATCACGGTCCGGGCGGCTATTTTACTGATTGACAAGGCATGGGGAGCTGTAACACCAATAACGATTCTCAACTGCTTCAAAAAATCCGGTTTCATAAAAGAAGATCAGAAAAATCAGCCTGTAATTAGTGAAGATGCAGAAACAGCAGTTGGTTGATGGTTGGTTTGACTTTGTTCAGGTGGATCAAGATGTTGCTGTCTCGGGACCTCTAACCGATGGCGAAATGTTAACTTCTACAGATACAAATGAAACAAGGAACGACGAAGATGAGGATGATACATCACAGTCCTTGGCAGATGTGTCAGAAAAGGAAGCAAGAGCCTCATTCGACACATTACAAAGCTTCTGTCTACAAAACAACACTGATGAAACAGCATTTCAGGCACTATTTCTGATAAAAAAAAAGTTATTGATCAATCTCAGCAAAGTGCTTTGAAGCAAACTCACATTAAAGACTTCTTCCAAAAGACTAATAATTAATTCACATTATGTACATATGTATATACATGTATATAAGAACCTCTAACCATTTAGTTTTGTTAAAAAATTAGCAGTTAATAAATAACAATTGATTATTCAAATAAAGAAATCAAAAAAAGAATAAAACACTGCATTTTTTAACAAAGTCAGCTAGTTTTTGACATGTCCCCATCGGAAATCCCTTTACACTTCACCTTAACTTACCGAGGAACAGTTGCACTCCTTCAACACCTGAATAACAACGCGTGCATACGCGTGCAACGCTCGAAGATCAACATGTTCTTTCAAGTTATGTAACAGCCCTAGAAGGCGTTCCTCAAATCGATCTACAAGTTTGCCTCTTAACTACACTTCACTTCTGCAAAACAACAAATAAGTTGAGGAATATTTTGCCTCGAATCCTCCAACGTTCATTCTTGCGAAGTGAAGTCTTGCACTTCGTTGGGTACATTGTCTCGACAGTTTCATTGAATTCAGTCGCCCCCCTCCCCCGTCACTCATCAAGCACCCCGGGCCACCGCAACCCAGCGTACACTCCCCGGGGTCGTGATTGTGCATGCATCAATAAATTAACGACTAAGAGTGAAAAGTGGATCGGTTGGCAACAAAAAAGCCCTTCGCTGGCTACACTCCCGTGCGCGAGTATGTGTGCACCAGTGAACACCTGTACGTACGTAACGTTGCCTCACTTTTGCTCTGAACTTGACATGTAAGATATAATAATAACAGAACATTGAGACTTTGGTAAAAGAAAAAAAAATACTGTTCTTTGTCTTCGCCCCTCGCGCGCTGCTGCGTTCGACATGAGACGTTTCTAGACACGAACACACGACGAAACCCAAATCGCTTGTGCCGGCAAGTAGTTCACATCGCCTCGTATGGCTGCAGCGACAGCGAGTAGTTGGAGGGGGGAGGGGGGGAATATTCAAATTGGTAAACCACCGCCGCCGTCGCTCCTTGTTGCTGCTGGTGCCCCCAAACCCATTGGGAGGCAAAAGGGACATTTTATCCATCACGCAAATACCATAAAATGTAATAATAGCTAGTGACGGGGGCAGGGGCTTAAAAACTACTTTTCCCATCTTCTCGCTCGTTGCCTCGGTCTCCCGTGAGCCGACGGGGCCGTAGGCCTTCGGCTATAGGCTGTAAGCTGTGAGCTGTGAGCTGGAGTGGTGTAATAAATGGAACGTAGCTACGGGACCAGGAAGCCGCTCTATTTTTCCATTCCTCCTCTCCTGCCTCCTTTTTATGGTCGGGGAATTGAGTTGGCGTCCTCTCGCTCTCCCCACGGTGCGGCGCGGCACACTCGTCCCACCGAGTGCACGAGGAGGATTCGTTAAAAAGTTTTTGTGGCTCCTGGAAGAAATTAAATATGGCGCCTTCGAAGGGTCGCATGGAGCTGGCCCAACGTCTTCACACACGTCTGACAAAAGTTTCGTGTTTCCCTTCCGTTCGTCCCTTTTTTTCATATTTCGTATTCACATTAGACGACGACAAGCTGTGCTGTGCGAGACAGTTGCTCGCTGGATGCTGGGCGTGGTGTGCCCGGGTGGCTGTCTCCCAGTCCTGACGCACATTCACGCCTTGTTCAATAAAAACTGGGTCACCTTGTCAGGTGTGAATTATGAATTGGTACTCAAAATTTAAGAACTCTGCACTAGTGGCGTAGCGCCCGTACGCCAACAGCTTGCAGAAGCAGCGTGCGAAGATGTTTATTGAGGAGTCGTGTAACCCGAAGTGAGTTCCACTGTATCTCATCCGCAATCTCGCCCTTAACTGCGAGGACTACTTGTTATTCTTTTAATTTAGTTATTTCGAAAATGTGAAAGTTGGCTGTTGGGCCGGCTGCCTTGGCGGAGATAACATTTACGAGGCATAAATTAATTTTGATTCGAATGAAGAGTCTTCCAGTTGCGGGGACTTGTTCCTTGACAGATGTGGAGAGTTGGAGAGCTCTTATTAACTATTTACTTGAAAGTGGGTTCCACCGCAGCACCTGGAGGACGCTTTTGGTCGTCATGCTGGGGAACTTGAATCGAGGAGGAGACTTCATTAAAAGTTTGCCTGACTTCGTTGCCCTCCGATGAATCTGTCCTTTGGGAAGTTTCCCACTGAGGGTGCGTTGTTCGTGACGAGATTGCTTGGGAGAGTCTTGAAACAGCACATCGAGGTGATAACAACAAATCCACACTGTGTCCCACCTTATGGAGCATGTACACACTTTGGATGCTTTCTTGGTGTCTAATGATCGGGGGCTTATGCACGCATTGAAGGTTTTGTTTTTGTGTGTAGTGTTTCGCTTGTGAAATTGTTCAAACAATTGGAAGGCAATCTAAATACAGAGTGTGCAGCCATTCCTTAAAGCAAGAAGAAGGGTATCAACGCCTTAGAAGCTAAATGACAGACAGCCCAAAGTGCCAGTCAAAGATAAAAAGAAACAGTCGTTTTATAAAATGCGCTTAAATTTAAGCTAAAACCCAAATCCTGATAACGTAGAACATTTCTCAAGCCCTTAGTCAGAAGCCGTAGCGAAGTGGGTTAGTGCGTCGACTCCTACGCAGAGGGTCCCAGGTTCGATACCCGAATTTACCACCTTTGATAATTCACGGCTCCACCTCTTTCGAGTCACTGACAATGCTGTATTCCTGTCTAGAAAAAGCTTCTCAACTTCGCCGTTCGGCATTAAACTGTAGGTCCCTTCCACGCGTGAAAGAACAATAGCACGCACAACACGAGTGGTTGCTGAGAAGCTAGGCCCAGGTGCGCCACACATATTATTATATTATTATTATTAGTCAGAAGTAGCTGTCAAATGACAGTAAATGTCAAATGAAAAGAGTTTCTAGGGAGCCCAAACTTCTCAACAAGCAAACGAAATTTCTGGTAAACTTTGCCAAGGAGATGTCGTTCCATTGCCGCTCAACCATCAAAGAGGTACCCAAAACCACCTTAGGCTACCTACCACCTCTACCGAGTAACCCGTGGAATGATGGCGAGTGTGAGCAGAAGAAACATGCAACTGACGAGGCATTCCAAAAGGCGCTGCAACGAAAAACCAAGCAGCAGGAGGAGTACCGGGCTAAAAGAAGTGAAGAGAAAAAGCTTCTACGCTTGAAGAAAATGTCTCTCGCAACCTCCCAGCTCAACGACAGGCTCTTCAAAACTGTAGGGTAACCTGGTTACTGATGCGCAGGGAATTGTGGATGTGTTTAAGCAGCACTTCCAACAGATGCTTAGCAGGCCTGATCCGGAGAGAGTGATAGAGAATGCAGAAATTTCAGCTTCAACTCCCAACTCAGCTAGCCCTCCCATCTAGCTTTGAAGAAGTCGGCGCAGCCATTAAACGACTGAAGAACAACAAAGCCGCAGGCTCAGATGGCTTACCATCGAAGCTCTTCAAGACCGGTGGCGATGTTCTGGTAAGGAGCTTGTACCAAATCATCTGTAGAATTTGGGAGGACGAAAGCATGCCCGAAAAGGCGATCCTACCTCTCGCAACAACTATGAAGGCATATCCCTGCTCGATGCCTACAAGATCTCGTCTAGCGTACTGTGCGCACCGCAGTAATCGGCACGTTCCAGTGCGACTTCCGGTCCGGCAAATCTTCACTAAGGCAAATCCTGGAAAAGACTAGCGAGTTTGAAATCGATACGCAAGACCTTTTTATCGATTTTAAAGCCGCCTACGACAATATTCATCGCAAGGAGCTATTTGATGCGATGGCCGAATTTGGAATCCCGGGAAAACCGATCCGTTTGTGTCGCACTAGACTAACAAACACGCAATGAACCGTGCAGTTCGGCTCGAGGAGTTCCGAGCCGTTTGAAACCTGCATCGGGTTTCGGCAAGGAGGTGCGCTGTCGTGTGATTTCTTCAATTTGGTACTGGAGAAGAAAGTGCGGCGGGCAGCTGTAAACACGGAAGGCATTGTCTTCTACAAGTCAGTCCAACTGTTGTGTTATGCAGATGACATCAACATCGTCCCGCGATCCCAAAGTGCCGTAGTGGAAGCATTTACGGCAATTCAAGAAGAGGCGAAGCGAGCTAGTCTTAAGTCAGTCAATGAGGATGAGACGAAATATATTCTAACGAACAAGAAACGATCCGCCGCACACCATATAGCGCAAAACATCTCAGTCAACAGCTACAATTTCGAGGTAGTAAAGGAGTTTGTCTACCTCGGGGCAAACGTGAACTCCACGAATAACATGACAGTGGAGATCCGACGTAGAACCGCCTTTGGCAACTGGTGTTACTTCGGATTGTCAAAACAACTGGCGTCAAAACTCCTCACTCGAAGGACTAAGATCATGCTCTACAAAACCCCTATTTTTCCAGTCCTGCTATATGGAGCCGAAAGCTGGACGATGAGCACAACTGCGGAGCTGACTCTTGGTGCCTTCGGAAGAAAAATTCTTCGTCGAATATATGGTCCCATCTGCGAGGAAGGCGAATGGAGGCGAAGACTCAACCGCGAACTCTACGAGCTGTACCAGGATGTAGTCCGGAAGGCAAAGATCCGTCGACTGCGTTGGCTCGACCACATCGAGTTTATAGACAACAGCGCTGCAGCTAAGAGGGTCTTTGAATCCTAGCCTCCTGGTTCGAAAAGGAGAGGAAGACCGAATCTCCGCTATAAAGACCAAGTAATCGCGGATGCAAGACAGCTTGGTCTCCGTCGACCGTCGACAATGGACTGCCTCTATCGCTCAGGCTCAGACCGTGCATGGGTCGTCAGCCTGATAAGTAAGTAAGTAAACTTTGCTAAAATGCTGATGACGCAAAATTCCAAGAACAACTGTCACGTACGTAGATCGTAAACTATTTCATCCTCGCGTTAGTTATCAAAAATTAACGAAACTGAATACTCAGACTGAGACATCTATGGGAAACTGGTAGTTATCAAGGCAGCGTTAAGCCTACGGGAGTGCAATCGCTGGTACAGTTCACATATCTTAGGTCATACAGAGATAATCAGAAATGCGAGACTTCCAACGGATACAGATTATACAACACCCGCTTTAGACTTCGAGTTTGTGTTCAAAACACTTATCCCAGACAGAGAAGATTGGGAAAAAAGATCTGGTAAGAAAACCAAGCTACCTGGAGAACTACACAGGTGCCTCAAAACCAGACTAGGGCACAGGACTAGGAGTATTCGCGATATCGGCGGACATATCCTTTTCCCTGTCTCTTCGACTGGCTGACCATTGTAGTGTATTCCACGCAGAAGTTAAAGCTATCCAAGAGGCTGCCCGCTTACTGTCGATGAACTCGATGGACGGGCTATATATCGCCATTTACATATATAGTCAGGCGGCCATAGAGGCTTTGGATCCTAACCATATGCTGGGTACCTGGGCAAAGTTTTTTTCCAGACAACAAAAGGGCCGACGAGTTAGCAAGAAGACGGGTGGACTGGCAAAGAGACTGCCACTGGCAAATAATCAGGACACCCCATATCCCTCACTCTAAGTAACTCAGAACTCGAGATCGAAGAGTTCAAAGTGGCATTTATACTCCAGCTTCTTAACAACAGGGCGATAAGCTCTAAGCTCGGTGACACCAAGATCTGTGATTAACAGGAGCGATCAATAGTTACACCACAGGACCGGTGTCCTCTCCACTTTTTTGTGGAACGTATTGGTGAGAGGTGAATTTCTACTGACACAAGAAATAACGGGGCGCAAAGTTATTGCTCACGCAGATGATATTGCTATTGCAGTCTCTGGGAAATATACGACGATGGTCCGATAAGTACTTGAGTCTTAGTACTTGCCTCTTGTCTCTGGTCTTTGGGGTCTTGACCCTTGGGTTTCGGCTTTCGGTTCTAAAATCGCTGTCGGCTATCGGCTATTACATCCTGGATCTTGGCTTTCAGCTCTTAAGTCTTGGCTGTCGGGGATCGACTGTTGGTTCTTGGCTTTTGGCTCCTGGCTCTGGGATCTGGTCTTGGCTTCCCCCTTCTGGCTTGTTTTTGGCTCTTGGCTCTTAACTCTGGTCTTGACTCTCTCCTTCTCGCTCTGGCCTTGGCTTCTTCCTCCTGGCTCCATGGTCTTAGCTCTTGGTTCTTGACTCTGGGCTCTCGGCTTTTGATTCCTGGCTCTTGGCTCCTCGCTCCTGGCTCTGATCTTTGCTCCTCCCACCTAGTTCCTCGGTCGTGGCTGTTGGCTTTCGGCTCAAAGTTTTGGCGTTCGGGTATCAGCTCTTGGTTCTTGGCTCTGGTCTTGTCCCCTCGCGCCTGGCTCGGCCCTTGGCTCTTCCCTCCTAGTTTCTTAGTCCCGGCTGGCTGTTGCGGATCGACTCTTGGTTCTTGGCTCTTGGCTCAGGGCTCCTGGCTATTGACTCTTGGCTCTTGGCTCTGGTCATGGCTTCTCGCTCTGGCCTTGGATCCTTCCATCTAGTTCGGCTCAGAGTCTTGGCGTTCGGGTATCAGCTGCTGGCTATTGGTTCTTGAGTATGATCTCTTGACTCCTGACTATTGACTCCTCGCTCCTGACTCTGACCTTGGCTCCTCCTTCCTAGCTTCTTGGTCCTAGCTCCCGGTTCTTGGCTACTGGGTCGTGTCTCTCAGCTCTAAAGTCTTTTTTGTGATCATGGTTACATCGGAAATCTTAACTTTCTTCTTTCTTAACGTCTTGAATTCTTGACAGGCTTTCCCTTACCTCCCCGTCCCTATCTTGGTCAAACTGTTCGGTTGATGTTTTAGGGAAAGACCAGTTCGTAGCCACTTCTTCTTGATCCTTCTTGGCCCCCGCTTACAACCACTATGTCCCCGAAGGGCTTTGATGATTGGTCGTTGCCGCACATGTCTCTTCCCTGATATCAGTGATCTATGAGAACGAATAAAAATGTCAAGGAATGCATTCAATTCTGTCACATATTCTAAAACTAAAGCTCTTTAGATCTTACAGCATTTATTTCATGTGTCATGTGTCGTTTTGTTTTTTTTCATTTTAGGAAAATGGAAGATCAGTTCCTGATGTTACAGCCAGCCCAGGACGTGCACCGCCTGGGCCACTGCCATCAAATCAAATGCAAACAATGGGGCAACAACAGCAGCGGCAAGGCGTTAAGGAGCCCGTACTGTTGCAAGGTGACTTCCGCAAGGTGTCCGGCATCAGTTCGGAGATATTCCGCCAGATAGAAGCGGTTGAGAATGATCATGATCCAAACACAGCTGCAGCACTGGAGGTAGTTCTCACTCAAGGATCCCCCACTCAGGACATCATTTACAGCGTTTGTTTCTTTTTTTTTTCTTAAGGCCGTGGAGAGACGTGGCGAGATGATAGTTAGGATTTTAGAGCCCCGATGTATCGGCGGCAAGCATGCGGTCGAAGCTGCTCACAAATTGATGTCGAAGGGCGACGCAAGGCACACAGTTCAGGTTTGTAAAACAAGCCATCAGCCCATAACCAAATAACCTCCTTGTGCTTCCAGTTGGTGGAGATTGTGAAGCGACCCGGACAGACACTGGGTCTCTACATACGCGAAGGCAATGGCGCCGATCGGACGGACGGTGTATTTATATCACGAATAGCTTTAGAATCAGCCGTTTACAATAGCGGATGTCTTATGGTGAGTGCACATTCGAATGCGAAACAGAAGCATTTGTAATCGTTGAACACACCCTAGGTGGGAGATGAAATTCTGGCAGTGAACCTGGTTGATGTGACGCATATGTCGCTGGACGACGTTGTTATAATTATGTCCATTCCGCGGCGCCTAGTGCTGGCCATTAGACAACGACGTGGTGCCCGTGGCACCAGCTCACCCGGCCCACCAACACTATCCAGACCCGAGCAGAAGCCACCACCAGTTGTTGTCATCAAACGCGACCTCAGAGACGAAGACTTAGATGACTCGGACCGCATGCCACGTTCCCGATCATCACGTGAAAGACGTACAGGTATTTCAAAACGATTCGAAAAGTTTCAATGCTCATTGTGTCGTGTTCTCGTGTCCGGTTTGCAGGTGATGGCAGGGAAATGACGGAGTCTCGTTCACGACTTGGCCTCGGCCTGAACAACTACAGTCCCCAGAGTGAGCAGTTGGATCTGTACTACAACACGCGAGCGAGTGTCATGCAAGAGCCACCGAGTTGGGGCTACAAGCCTCCGCCGCCGCCGTCAGTGATCACCGAGCAGCCAAAAACCCATTCGTTTGCCCCATCGACTGCGTACTATCAGAACGCTGGCACACTTGAGAGTCTGGCCGAGAAGGTGCACTCCTTCTATCCCGGACCATCGCGACGCATGTCGGCTGGGGCGGGAGTGAGCCTAGCCCAGCAGCACGCACGATTCCCACGCAGCGGCTCCGATCAACACCTGCCGCGTGTCGAGTACTCCGACTATTCATCGTCATTGGGTAGGCATTCTTTGCTTAGATCAAGTCTCAAGCCAGGAACGCTCACAGGTGGTGGTACCCTAGGTCGCTATGGGCGCTATGAACCGCAATCTCGCAGCTCCAAGTACGGTGCCCCGCCCAGCGCCGCCTCGCAGTCGCTGACTCGCCGCTCGCGGCCATCGCTGGACTACTCCAGCGACACCGAGGCCACGATTGGTCCCAGGCCGAGCTACTACTACTACAATCGGCCGGCGATCGGGAGCATACCGCGCGGAACCACAACCGGAATATTGGGCAGCAGCATGGGGCCGGACTTGGCGAAGTTCAACTCACTTCCACGGGAGCGGCCAGGAGTTCGATTGAGCGGCATTCGGCCACGCATCGGCGACCGGTTGATGGACGACGCCGATGGCAATCTCTCAGCACCGGAGTTCACTGCCCGCCGAGATCTGCGTGAGCGCGACCTACGGAGTAGAATCACCGCCAGCCCCTCGATCTTCACCTCGGACGAGTACAGGGCTTGGCTGAGACGCGCGCCAAGCAGCTCGGCCATTGCGGAGCAAATGCGGCTGACCAGAGACTTACTCAGCCAGCCGCGGAGTCATCGGTTCTCTTGCAGCGCTGAGAACATCCACGACGCTTTAAAGAACGTAAGTATGCTGCAAAGGGCACCCGGCCTACGTTTGTTCTGATGTTTGATTGTTTCTTTGCAGACCGAGAGTATCTACAGCAGTCGAACGGGAGTTCTGACCGGCACACTGGACCGGCACCTCGGCATGCCGCGCCCGATATCTTCCCTACCAGTTCGATCGATGTCCTCGCAACACATCGGTGGCCCCTCGTCGATCCGATCGCCCAGTATTCGACGAATGCGGCAGCTACTGGAGCTGTCGGCCGGTCCGGCCAGTCCTAGTGGCAGCATCCTAAGCGGAGGCGGTCACCAAAGTCCGGCGCCAACCCCGAGCGCTACACTGCCACGTTCGCATCGCCAAATCGACATAAACCCAGCCGAGTTTGCCAAGTACAAGCTCGATAAGCCGATCCTCGACGTTGGCGGGGTATCCGGCATGCTCTGGATCCACTTGCTGGCCGGCCGTGGCCTTCGCACCGCTCCAGAAATCAATCAACCTGGCGCTCCGCAAGCACAGAGCCGCGACCTCTACTGCGTGCTCGAGTGCGATCGTGTGCACAAGGCACGGACGGTCGTTCGATCCGGCGATCTGCAGTTCGACTGGGACGAGTCGTTCGAACTCGATCTGGTGTGCAACAAGCAGTTGGACGTGCTGGTCTACTCGTGGGATCCCCAACACCGGCACAAGCTCTGCTACCGCGGCGCCATCTCACTGGCCTCTCTTCTCCGGCAGTCGCCACTGCACCAGCTCGCGCTCAAGGTGGAGCCCCGCGGAACGATTTACATCCGCTTGCGACACACGGATCCTATAACTCTGTACAAGCGGCGGGGACTGCCGAGCCTGCGGGCCGGCTATCCACAGCTGTTCGGCGCCGACCTAGAAACTATTGTCAGTCGAGAATCGAAGGGTGCCCCGGGCAGTGCTCCGGTGCCAATAGTGCTGCGACGCTGCGTGGAGGAGGTCGAACGACGCGGCCTCGACATCATCGGACTGTACAGACTCTGTGGCTCGGCCACCAAGAAGCGGCTATTGCGCGAGGCTTTCGAGAGAAACAGCAGAGCTGTTGAACTTAGCCCGGAACATGTTCCTGACATCAATGTCATCACTGGAGTCCTCAAGGACTACCTGCGCGAGCTGCCCGAACCGCTGTTCACCAGGTGTTTGTTCCAAATGACTGTCGACGCTTTAGGTGAGCATTAACGCGGGTGTGCATGGATCCAAGGAGATCTGCAATGAAACTCATTACTTTTTCAGCCGTTTGCCTTCCGGACGATCCAGAGGGCAATGCCAAGTTGATGCTGAGCATTCTGGACTGTCTGCCACGAGCCAACCGAGTAAGCGTCCCCAGCCCTCTCTGGAGAGCTTTTCAACTTACACACGTCTGTTTCATCATTCTAGGCAACTTTGGTGTTCCTGCTGGATCACTTGTCACTCGTAGTTTCCGCCTCGGAACGCAACAAGATGTCAGCTCAAGCACTAGCCACCGTAATGGGCCCCCCACTGATGCTGCACTCGTCCAGTGCACCGCCGGGCGCGGACATCGATCATGCTCAACCAATTGCCGTGCTTAAGTATCTCCTTCAAATCTGGCCGCAACCGCACACGGGCAGTGGCACCGGCGGCGGAGGAGGCGGCTCCGGTGGCGGAGGCATACCACTCTCCGCTGCTGGAATCGCGGCCGTGGTCGCTCCATCCTCAGGTAACGTAATTACCAACCGTAATTCCAACTGCTTTCCTCGTCTGCTACTTGGAGCGATTTACTCTCCCCACCCTCGGCGAGACGGCTCTCTTTAGTTCGACTCTCTCTCACTCTCTCTGCGGAACTTGTCCCATTTTTTTGTTCTGTTTTTTTCTTTTTTCTATCTTTAGTCAACCTTCTTGAATGTATGTTTGTCGATTTTGGGTTGTGTCCTGTGTTTTTTTGGTTTTATTTTTGTTAAACTTTCATCAACATTATTGCGTCTATATGATTAATACAGAGTCCTATGTAGACAGGTCGGCGCGGCGAGTCAACAGGGCAGCGTGGAAGCAAAGCCAATGCGTTGCCAGTGGACAAACACCAGCAGTCGGGCAATCTTCGTTCGTCCACTTCGGCAACCAGCACACTATCCCAAGGCCAACATCATCTCTCAGCCACAGCCAGCACTCATCTGTATCAATCAGTAGTGGGTCAGTTAGCTCAATCGCCTCGAGCCTTGCAACAAGCGGTGCAACAGGTAAACCTCAACGCATAACCTCGCATCCCTATAATTAACCAACCTTAAATCTATTTAATCGGTGTACATATGTTCTTTTTTTTTATTTGTATCTATTTGTATCTTGAATCCGATCGATTTCTTGGACTGAAACTAATTTACTAAATGAAATGTTTGTTTTGTGTGTGTATGTAATCTTGAACTCTGCATGGAAGACCCACTACTGGTTGCTTCGCACTAACCGTCTAAACTAAGCATTCAGCTATCATTGAATTGGTATCATCATTTAATTTTGTTCCTTATCTTCATTTCAAGTGTATTTATGTAAATGTTTAAAAATTGAAAACCGTTAAGTTTGGATGATTTATTAAATTGTGAATCTGGGCACGGGACCTACAAGACAACAAACACACACACAAAGCACAACAGTTCACCACACTGGGTATTCACCATAAATTCATTCACACACCTCGGCATTCTTAAGCCCCCTTTACACTGTTCTAGGGTTCAAACAATCGACGAGATGAGACACTTTTTCGTCTTCTTTTTCTTGAGACACTGATTGTCGATAGCTCAGCGTGCGTTTAAGTAAATGCCTGCCAGAGACCATGGTTGGCGCTTCTGACTAAAATTTGGAAGAAAAACCATTAATTCATTCACACACCTCGGCATTCTTAAGCCCCCTTTACACTGTTCTTGGGTTCAAACAATCGACGAGATGAGACACTTTTTCGTCTTCTTTTTCTTGAGACACTGATTGTCGATAGCTCAGCGTGCGTTTAAGTAAATGCCTGCCAGAGACCATGGTTGGCGCTTCTGACTAAAATTTGGAAGAAAACCCATTAATTCATTTACACACCTCGGCATTCTAAAGCCCCCTTTACACTGTTCTTGGGTTCAAACAATCGACGAGATGAGACACTTTTTCGTCTTCTTTTTCTTGAGACACTGATTGTCGACAGCTCAGCGTGCGTTTAAGTAAATGCCGGCCAGAGACCATGGTTGGCGCTTCTGAAAAAAATTTGGAAGAAAAACCAGTTACCAGACGAAGTAAAAAAAAAACCAAGAAGTTATAAAGCTGGAAACATAAACATCCAGGGACTTGTCAAAAAGGCCTGTACGGCTTTACTTACTTACTTATCAGGACAACGACCCTTGGAGGGTCGGAGGCTTAGCTAAAGCTGGCTTCCATCGTTGACTGTCTTAAGCACCCTGCTTCCAGTCATCAAGACCAAGCCTTGCCTTCGCGATGACTTGGTTTTTGTACCGGAGGTTCGGTCTTTCTCTCCTTCTCGACCCTGGAGGCTCGGATTCGAAGACGCTCTTAGCTGGAGCGTTGGTGTTTACGCGCTCGATGTGGCCGAGCCAGTGCAGTCGACGGATCTTTTCCTGCCGGACTGCATCCAGATCCTGGTACAGATCGTAGAGTTCGCGGTTGTGTCTTCTCCTCTATTCGCGCTCCTCGCAGACGGGATCATATATCCAACGTAGAATTTTTCTTCGAAGGTACCAAGAATCAGCTCCGGCTTTGCTAGAAAGATCTAAATGGGTTCTACACTGGTTCACTGACTATTTTTATCAGTAGTCAGCCGGCAGGTCCTTGCCAGGCCGACAAGCACGCCGAAAAGGCAGTTTATGTGGAAGGAACTTAGCTCCGGTAACTCTACCATCCTTGACAAATTCGGATCCTCACCAAAAAACACCGAACTCACCATACTCTTAAATTTAAACTAATCTTCAAGACAAAATTCTCAACCACCATAACCTTCAGATCTTACTCGACGTCTAAACAGCAGACGCTGGACGGTCTTCTACGAGTTTTCACAGATGGAACGAAAATGTACGAGGAGTAGGTGTTGGAGTCTACTCTAAGGATCTGAACTGTCATGCCGCCTACCCTCTCACTGAAGCGTCTTTCAGGCAGAGACAATATCGATTAAGGAAACTCTGTCCTGGCTAAAAAGCAATGTAGTATTAGATACACATGTTGTCATTTCCTCGGACTCAGCCAGGCAGCTCTCAAATCTCTGACCGCAGTTCAAGATA
Source organism: Eristalis intricaria (assembly GCA_964034865.1). Taxonomy (NCBI): domain Eukaryota; kingdom Metazoa; phylum Arthropoda; class Insecta; order Diptera; family Syrphidae; genus Eristalis; species Eristalis intricaria. The sequence goes on along the minus strand of OZ035873.1, from coordinate 107,327,433 downwards.
TCCCTTATTTGACTCCTATCTTCTAACGAGATGGCTGAGTATTTCGATATCCTACTTACGTGGACACGTGGTGACTCAGGACACGGTTTAAGAGAATTTCAAAGCAGACGAACTCGCTATAAACGGTACTTACTAGGGATAGAGGCCTGCCGTCCATGCCTATCCCTATTGCAAAACATCTACTAAAGATCGAAACGCTTACCCATATCACTTCTTCTGTGACGCGCTACCAACATATCCCGAGTACCTTTGACTCGGTCAGATCTTTCTCGTTTTCTAGAAGCACGAGGCTCGAACTTGGTTGTGTCTTATACTCCATTCACCTTCCTTGCAGACGCGAGAATATATATCCGACGTAGAGTTTTTCTTTTTTGCTTTACATCCAACTTTGGGCTACATATAGTGGGACTGGCAAAATAAGTGCTTTGTAGAGATTGAACTTTTTTTAAGGTCCAAATACTATTTAAGTCTATTATCCCCAGTTTCCCTGTGATGGTTTAAGCTTATGTTCAATTGAACCTCAAGCCGAGTTAAAATTTTCAGTTTAACGCGTCTGCTTTCACAGTGAAATCTGAACTTGTGTAATGCTGTCGAAAAAAACATGGCAACCTTTCCAACTGGTTGGTGTACTTGCTGCAATTCTTATTGTATAATTTATGTATTTGCTATACTTTGAAGTTTTAAAATGCTTTTGCTTCTGTCCTTTGGAACCTTTGTGGAGCGCCCATGCCGTGCTGTTATAGGGAAATGGAGATAGATAAAGATATCGACCAGATTTTCACACTACGGCAGATCCTGGAAAAGACCGAAGAAATCGACACCCACCACCTTTTTGTCGATTTCAAGGCCGCATATGACAGCGTGCATAGGGACGAGCTATACAACGCCATGTCTAGTTTTGACATTCCTGCCAAACTCGTCAGGTTGTGCAGGATGACGACGACGGTAACGAACTCATCGATGCCTTCAATGTCAAAAAAGGTTTTACACAAGGCGACGCGCTGTCATGTGATTTCTTTAACATCCTCCTGGAAAAGATCGTGCAAGACTCACACGCCAACACTAGAGGCACGATCTTGCAGAAGTCCGTACAACTGTTAGCATACGCGGAAGACATTGACGTGATTGGCAGAACACAGCGAGCCGTCAATGGACTTTTGCTGGTATTGAAGCGGAGGCGGCCAAAATGGGTTTAGCGGTGAATGAGGGCAAAACGAAGTATATTCATTAAGAAAGGTAGTCAAACACTTTGTCTACCTCGGCTCCGCAGTAAACAGTACAAACAACATCAGTACCGAGATCAAACATAGAGTAACTCTCCCCAACCGCTGCTTGCATGGGCTCAAGAGGCAATTGAGTAGTAGAGCCATCTCTCGAAGGACCAAGCTAACTTTATACAAGACCTTGATCATCCCAGTCCTGCTGTACGGCACGGAGGCATGGACAATCTCAAAAGCGGATGTGGAAGTCCTTGGTCTCTTCGAGAGAAAAGCTCTGTGTGCGATCTTTGGTCGTGTTTGCGTTGACGGTTTCTGGAGGAGAAGATTCAGCCACGAATTTTACGGGCTGTACAGCGACATGAGTCTAGTCAGGCGTCTTCGGATCCAACGCCTAAGATGGCTAAGCCATGTAGAGCGTATGGACAACTCAGCTCAGGTCCGGAGAGTGTTCGACTCCAAACCCGTGGGACAACGTAACAGAGGACGCCCGCGTTTAAGGTTGCGCAGCCAGGTGGAGAAGGACCTGAACCAACTTGGCGTGCGACACTGGAGACAGCTAGCCAGAGACCATGCTAGTTGGAGAGGCTTGTTGGTTGAGGCATAGGTCCACCCCGGACTGTAGCGCCAAATAAAGAAGAAGAAGATAGAAGGAAGTACACTCCCTTAGTTTAACTTAGACTACAACCCAAAAGTGGAGTTTAAATTTGCACTGTGACTGATTATTAGAAGATGTTTTGGTTAGAAACAAAACTGGATACACCTCGCGACCAGTGAATGGGCTTGAAATTGAAGATTGATCTGCACAAACATTTCATTCTCTTCACAGATTGAAACACCGCATTTCATCTGCAAATATCACTACCTTATTGGCGAACTAGCAAAAAGACCTAAAATGCTGACATAGGCCTGGGAGATTGTTATAATATGTTTTGGACGGTATTGGGACTTGAAATTTCAATGTGTGGTAGACCCTGAAGAAAAAGAGTGGTCGATTTGAAAAAAAAGCGTGCTTACTTATTCAATAAGCGGCATAAATATGCTTAATACCAGTGCGTGGTCAATCTTGCACTTTGACTGCTAGATGCGGTAGATGTGAAAAGCTTGCAAAGTACAAGTAGATTTACCACAATTGTGGTAAAGCCCCGATGCTGGTGTTGATCATTTTCAGTTTTCTCCTCGTCACGACACAAATTTTCACTTTTCTCCTGTTCATTTAGATCATCGATAGCTTGGAGCACCCTTATATGATGACCTAAACGACCTGCTGGAGACTATCCTGATTTATTCGGAACAAAAGTTAGATAAGGTTAGGCTAGGATGGCTGACTACCTTTAAGGTAGCCACTTAGATCCAAATCCGCGAACCATCTGGAGCTTTTAATAAAGCGATGAAGTTGACTGATGCTAATACTACTTAGTTCTGCCAAGTCGTTGTAATATGGCGCGTTCAAGTGACTATATCTGCGAGATGACAGGGCACTGCTATTGCAGAGGAGGTTTGGTTTGAATTAGTTTCTTCTTCCTTTACATCCCTGCAACTTCTGCAGAAGTCGTTATAAGGGATACCATGTCGAGAGGCGTGAATTCCAATGGCACCGTGGCCACTTATGACACTAGGATTCGACCATGCTCATGCTGATCAGGTTGCGTGTGCGTTTTGGATCGCTGTATTATGAGGAACCCAGTGACAGAAGAATATCTACATTTGATGTGGATAAGCGTTTCAAGCTGTAGTGGATGTTTTGCAGTAGCGATAGACATTGACGACAGTGTGAGATCGCAAGTAGCGAGATCGTCTGCTTTACAATTCTCTGTGTGTCACACATAAAATGGATGCTGAACTACTTCGCCATCTCGTTTAGAGATAGATGCCAAATTGAGGGACTCCTTTGAGGTAAATGTGACTGCACTCAGAGATTTGATCTCTGCTGTCGGAACAGATTATAATACCTGTACCTAATATTGCGTTATTATATTCTTTAAGGCAGGACAGAGCTTCCTTAATCGCTACTGTCTCTGCCAGTGAGCGGGCAGTCGGAATGGCAGTTGAAAATGTAGATCCTTAGAGTAGATTCCCACACCCACTCCTTCGTTCATCTTCAATCCATTAGTGAAGATTCGCAGATGACCGTGTAGCACCTGGTGTTAGAGTGTCCAATAAGATCAGGAGGAATAGATATCGTGAGGTCGGTATTTCCTGACAGGGATCCAAGTTCATCGAGGATGGTAGAGTGTCCGGAGTTAAGCTCTTAAGCTGATCGCCGTGCTGGCAACGAACCTACTGTCGAAGAGATATGTCAGCGGAATGTTAAGGAGTGTATTTAACACTAGAGTTCGCATGCCTCCGTGGACGCTTGTTATCCGCTGCACCTTTTCAAGAGGTTTGCAGTTAGTGACCTTGTCGATGGTTATCCTCCAGGGTCCAGGTACATGTCCTAGACAGATCTGGAATGTGGTGACCAGCTAGGGAGAGATTAGGTAGCTCCGCGAGATAGATACCAGCGCGTCCTGCCAGTTAATGTCCCAAAAGACTGTCAATCGTCACACTGAGTGAGCCGCGTGGAGAATAGGAATGACTAATCTCGGTGTTAGTGAGGTCAGACCTATCACACAGTGCCCTTTCCAATATTCCACAACATTACACTCTCTCCCGACCAGCCCACATACACACCACACACTCAACTCCTGACTGGTTATGCATATCAATGTTTTTGTTACTTATTTTAACTGCACTGTCCCCTCTATGCACAGAATTGAGAATTGCTTGAACATTCGAGTGGTCACAGTGATGGGTGCCCCCTTAAAGTGTGTGATGTCCCTTGATTCCAAATCCTTCTTCTAGTTGTTTTATGAAAATTACATTTCTTATCGAAAACCGATTAAATATTGCAGCCCCATCAATTGGCGGTCTCAGCGGGCTCAGCAACTCAAGACCAATCGCAACTGCAACATCCAGGCACACCCTCCCCAGGCAGTAGCTCAGCCTCGACAGGATCGGGCTCGGGATCGGGATCGGGTTCGGGTTCAGGTAAGCACACAAGCACACACCCACTAAACATACACAAAATACAACAAATTGAAATGCCATATCTTTCAGGTACTGATACAATAAAACGTGGTGCATCGCCCGCATCGGTGAAACATGTAAAATTACAAGAATCTCCAAGTTCATACTCAATCTCCAAGCAACAAGCACACGAATCACATAAAACTGCAACAACAATAACGTCAGTAACAAAAGAAAGCAATAATGATAAAACGAAAAGCAACGGTAGCAACAATGGTATCCATGGACCAAAATCAACCTCATACACCACTACCAGCAGCAGCACCGCCACCTCAACTACTATCACAACTTCCTCTTCGGCTTCGGAAACACCAACTTCATCCTATTCATCTGCATTCTCATTGAATCGTCACAAGTCTTCGACCACCTCGTCATCGTCGTCTTCGGCCACAACCGTGGTCAGTGCTGGCTCGACGACTTCGGGAGCCACAACCTCATCCGACGAGTCTGATGATCTGATTTCATACAAATCCTCGGCAGCCACCAACGCATTGCTCGCACAATCTCAGGCAATGACCACCACTCAGCTCATGTCGAAGTATCTCAAGCGGGAACCACGAGTGACATTCACGCCCATCAAGTCGCCAACTACTCCATCGCCTCCATCGGGCGCCTCATCGGGCGCCTCATCGGTTCCCGGTCAAGACAAGACAAGCGACAAGTCGGAGTCGAGTGGCTTCTACTCGACTCGCGGTTCCTATCAGTTGAGCTCCAGTTTGAAGGCGTCCGGTGGCGGCTACGACGATTCTTCGGCAGCCACCAGCAAGTATCACTCCCCGTCGTCGCCATCAACGTCGTACGGCGCCACTAAATACGGTTACACTGCGCCATCCGACTCGGTGTCGCCGTCGTCAGCAGCATACAGCAAAGCCTCCTCCCCGTCTAGGCACAGCGGCGTTCTCAACAACGTCTCGTCGTCGCCGTCGTCGGTCTCCGAAGCCACCTCGACCGCCAGCTCAGGCAGAAGCTACTTGTATCACTCGTCCGATGCCCCAGCGTCGACGACTAGCAAAGATTATTCTTCTACAACCAGTACCACTACGAAATTAGGCAATAAGCAGCAACAGCAATACACAGCAAGCCCAGATCGTAGTCAGATGCAACACACGTCGTCGAGCGGCTACGGCAGTTCCAACGTCTTCAGCGCCGGCAATGGCAGCAGCATTTCCAGCAACGCCATGCTCTATGGCACACTGCCCAAGCACACGCCCGGCAGCAATGGCGGCAATGGAGCCGGCGGTGGCGGCGGCCCCACCAACAGCACGGCAGCAATGTTATCCTCGACAACAGCATCCTATCTGTCCGATTCAATTGGGACAACGGCCAGCAGCAGCGGCGTCAGCTCAATGGCTGGCTCCGCTAGCAGCTATGATTTCTACACAAATCCTAGTAACACGCGTGCGTTTGCCAGTTCCTCCGCCAGCTCAGGCAATGGCGGAGCCAGTGCGGGCAATTATCATACGTTAGGTTCATACAGAGTACAGTATTCGTCGACAAATCCATTCCTGGAGGCATTCGATCCCGCGCCCACGTCGTCTAATTCAACAGCAGCCGGCAGTGCGGCCGGCCATGCCACCGAACGATCCGCCATGATGAGCAACTATCATGCGGACTCGAAGAATGGCGATGAATACGATGACTTGAAGTAAGACAGGGAGTTGCAACATCTACACATACACATTCACAGCTAATTGCATTCTACATATATGTACATACAAATAAACGAGAGACAACAACAGCAACAAAGAAAAACTAAGGAAAACTACAAATCTTTTTCTACCTAAATATTCTAAATTTAAATGACATTCTTCATTAAAGTACACAATATTTCGAGTTAAATAAACAACAGAAAACACACATACACACACAGCTACGGAGAGTGGATTTGAGGTGGAATAAAAGGGGGAAATCTTTTAGGCACACGCATGCGCAGCGTTACCGTCAATATTCAACGGTGGGGAAGTTAACCCAAACCCTTGGACAAAGAGGCCGCTGCATACCTTGGTTCACGTCTAAGCGGTTGATGTAAAGGCTATCCAGAGGGAGCCGCGAGGAGGCTGTGTGTCAACTTGACCTGTGCATTTAACAGTGATCATTGCTGGCATATCGCCAAGTTGAGAGCAATCAACAAAAGGAAAAGAAAAATATATGCAAGGAAAGAAAAGGTAGAGAGTGTGCTGTAGGAGTGATGCGAGAGGAGAAAGTTAATCATCTTGGTTCGATAAGTAAGATTTCAATGCATTTTTAAAACTTTCAATGTTCCTTCGGTCTCTAATATACAGTGGTAGAGAGTTCAACTGTCGCACCGTAGCGATAAAAAATTGTCTTTCAGATTACAAACAAGTAAACCTAGGTAAAACTAAGCAATTCGACCTCTGCCTGATAATGGAAAACGGAGTTTGTCGTAAAGACAGCTTGGTACACCGAGTCGCAGAATTTTAAACAGGAAGGAAAGTGCTATGAGTTCTAGGTAGTTTTCGAGAGACATACTTAGAAGGTTTCTTGACAGTTGTGACATACCGAGCAATGCTATTAAATACGACTTTAAGTTTCCTAAGTTTCCTGTGGGTCGCCGTAGCGTAGTGGGTAAGTGCGTCGACTCCTACGCAGAGGGTGCCAGGTTCGATAGCCGAATTTACCGCCTATCATTATTCACGGCTCCACCTCTTTCGAGTCACTGACAATGCTCAAAGAGTATTCCTGTCTAGAAAAAGCTTCTCAAACTTGGCCGTTCGGAGTCGGCATTAAACTGTAGGTCCCTTCCACTCGTGAGAGAACAATAGCACGCACAACACAAGTGGTTGCTGAGAAGCTAGGCCCAGGTCCACCTCGGACTGTCGTTGTTTCCTAAAACTGTATTAAGTTTCCTAAAACTGCGGACATCGCAGGTTACGAATACTTCGCAGTTATATAGCAGTACAGGAATTGCTATTGTTCTAGCAAGTAGTAATCGAGTACTAAGTGGGATGAGCTGCTGCGATAGCCAGAGACTTCGAAGAACGCCATATGTTTTCTCGACAGCCGAATTTATGTGATCATTCCGATTAAGACTTCTTTTAAAAGTGACTCCTAAGTTTTTTGATGTGTTTACGAATTCGAGAGCACAGTTATTTAACATTACTGGGGGAAAATAGTCAAGTGTCAATGGGTTTTTGGAAATAACCAAACATTTACATTTACCCGGGCTCAATTTCAAGCCATTTTCAGTGGTCAGTCATATATTTTTTCTAAGTCAAAATTTTGGTTTTGGTTTATTAAAAACTACGCGGAGAAAACAACGAGTCAACAGTGAAACAATGTACCTAGTCTAGGTCGGGATTAATAAAGCGGCGCCTAGCTTTGTAGCAACGTTGTGGCCAAGAAACGTTAATTTGCAGGAGGTTCTTAAGAATCGCATCTGTGTGAAGATAAAGGCCTAGCGAGACTAAAAATGTTGCATCCATACTATGGTTAGCGAATCAAGCTTTCGACTCATGTCGAAATTCCGAAAATCCGAATTCCTTATGTCTACCCTTATGGTTAGAGTACATTTTCATGCGACTAAAAATAAGAATAACTTGAATTGTCATCTATGAGGAGTCAGAACCAGAAATCAAGTCTTCTGGATCTTTGCCGGGTAATAACCGTTTCGACAATTGCCCGATTATCCGGGTGCCTGGGTAATGTTGGTGCGCCGTGATCAGGTAACGAGTAGTTGCAAAAAATACTCTAATTCCATGCAATAATTAATAAAGTACACTTTTATTGGCGACTACAGTGAACAAAAAATTGGATGAACATAAGTCGTTGGTGAGGTGCAGTGCGCTGGGCAAGTAGTAGAAAGATTTGAATTCGTTCTAAGTAGCGGTTTAACTTCGTCTAAATACAGGGTGGGACATATATACGCTTCTTAAGACTGCAATAAAAAGAACAAAATTGCATTTTTTTTCCATGTATTATGAAATACAACGTCGGCTTCGCAATAGTGCATTCTGTCAACGCAATTCCCCTGTTGGTGGTGTCGGGCTGTAGCCAGAGATAATGGAGAATAGAGATATCCAACTTCGGCCATTTTTACTTCCAGTCCACAGCGAAGATGTAGTGGTAATCCCTTGTATTTCACTTATGCCTGAAACACAATAGTGCATTTGCACTGGCGTTGGCTTTCAACACACACAATTCAATGGCCAAGCACAAAATACAGCGTCGACCTGCCTCAGAGAATAATGATAGAGATTGAGAAGATCGTAATAAACCGTTAAACGTAGTCCATCGCACGTCATTATTCAACATGTTGGATATTTTTTTGACAGAGCGGTGCGCTGTGAGGGAGATTTTCTGCCAGATTGAGAGTTTGCTTCCAAATTGAGAGTATTTTGTATCAGCTTTAATTTAAGAAACGAAAACAGCTGATTAAAAATTATTTAACGACAAAAGTCATTTCAAATGAGTGTATGCAGAAAGGCGGCAATGTTTTTCATCTAATAGATGAGAGAGAGAACAGCTGATAAATTGAGTATTTATTTCAACGTAGTGCGTCATCGCACTCTCTCCGTAACATGAAGTTGGCTGATGCAGCGCACTTTATTTTCAGGCACTATATTTTTACAGCGCTCGTCAATTCACCACAATATTGCGACCGATTCGTGAAATTTGTGGAAAATAGCGGCAGATTCATGAATTTAGTGGTATAATGGCAGCTGATTCGTGAATTTTGTGCGAGAATTGCCCACAATCCATGTACGATCCATGTAACACACATGGAGGAGGGTGTTCAAATGTTGACTTGTATTTATAAGAGAATTTTCTCACATTCTTATATGGACTTTCATGAATAAAAATGTATTGCAATGGCCATTTAACTAGAACTATTTCACCTCAAAATAATTCTTAAGTACATGTACAGCCTATTCATAAATCGTATCTGACGAATTAACTCAAAAAATGAAGTCTGCTTTATATGCTTGATTCATGAATTCTGAGAAACTCATGAATTCAATTTAAACAATTTGATAAGAACAATGGCAAGATATTGCAACTATTACTAATGCATAAAAATGGTTGTCAAAACTTCTTATTTGTGGTTCACGCTTTAATGATATTTTTATTATTGGTTAACTGAACGTGTGAATGTATTATTAATTTTTATTCATATGCAAAAATGCACATTATGTTGTACATTCATTAATTATGTCCCAGTATCTCAGATAGTAACTTGCTCAAAGTTTGAATGAATTGACTTCATGAACAGAAGCTATGTTCGTTCGTTTACCCCTCCAGACTGTGTTGAAAATTTAACACCGAAATTTGATAAAACGTTCAAATAACGACCTAGTTTTCAAATAAGAACCCTGATTCACCCCATTACTAAGGTGGGGAAGGGTATCAAACGTATTCACAGACACGGGACAAAAAGCGTATAAAAAACGCTGTCAGATGAAATCAAGGGGCAAGGGAGGTAGAACTTGCATATCTCTATTATAGGTTATCTCTGGTTGTAGCTCTCACTGGCATGGGCTGTGTGGCATCCTGCATGAACCAATCCTCCAAATCCATGTCTTCAATTTTAGTAAAAAAAAAGTCGATTAACATGGATCCCTAACGCCCATCGCAGACCGAAAGGTCTCTCTCTATCTATATCTCTCTCTACGACGACGACGGGGACCATAAGTGTTGTCCACTAGCATACCAGTCTCACGAACTTTTTGCACTAACTTGCGTACACGAGCTTCATTTCGGCCAACAAAACATCTTTTCAAAAAACGCAGTGTTTGGGCTACACAGCTACAGCACTCACTCAATATTTACAAACGTTGTTCAAGTGTAAAGCGACTCATTTCGTTCCTCGAAGGTATGTTGCTGAATTTTTGTCAAGATTTCGAGCGGGAAACAGCAGTTAGTGTCAATATAACTTATGATTTAAAAAAAAGAACCCATAAGATGGCCAACCCTGTACCCGAAATATTACAGGTACCCACAACCATACGAGTACCCACTAATTTGGAACACGACTAATACTCAGGTTCGGGATATCAAGACTTCTACTAGAGTTGATCGATTTTTTGACACCGTTTTTTTTCTGGACCGATCATATAACCTTTGACACCGTTTCACGGACCGATCATAGAATTTTTGTTCGAGACACATCGTTGTATTAGTACACATATATCTGTCGACAACAGTCGATTGTTGATATACAATTGATATTCGCAATCGGAGCCTTAGCCACGAAGAAACAAGATAACAACAACTAGCAACTGGAAAGCAACACAAGCAGTCATTATCCATAAATGCTATCGCAATTCAGAGCAAATGTACCAGGGTTTTACTGTAAAAGGTGTCCCGAAATACACAAGACTTAAATTAAATAGGAAATACAGTGTTTAGTCTTTAGATTGTTAAGTTTTCTTGATCATGAAGAACATCCGATAGAGTTATTAATTATACAACAGCACATCGAGAAAATGTCCTTCATGGTTCTGCTGGCACATATGCACTCATTTGTGGAAATGACGAATCAAGCATAAAGGTGGCTGAGTTTCGTTGATGCAGCGGTTAATTTCCTCCTGTTGTGAGCCTGTATGCCACACTGCAGAGTACTGCCGACAATTTACTGCATACTTGTCGGCAAAAAATTAAATCTTGGGGAATTTTTCCAGACTTTTCTAGATTGGTTGTCTTGAAAGTCTCTCCCTGTTACCAATGTTCTGTTAATCATTTTGAATCTTTCTCGAGCAAGGCTTAGCCAGTCGATTATTACGTGTCCCATAGTTCCTTTCACCTAGTAACAGTGCCTTCAGATTTCTGTACTGATAGCAAGAATGTAAAATAGAGTCAGAAGCTGAATACATTAAGTCCGGTTCAGGACGGCTTGCAGCAACATCTACGTATATAATTATTTGGAATGTTTGTGATCACTGTGGCGATGAGACTTCGTGAATTATGACCAGATATGAAGTATTACAGAGATACCCGACTTCTACCCCTCATTCCACTTAAGATTTTTGACAACTGTTTTTTTTTTTTTTTTTTTGTAACGTGTTCATAAACTAAATTGAACAATCAGAGGACGGCATTTACGCTATTTCATGAATGACCGTCAAAAATTCATGTCTGTCAGAAAAGCACTTAATTTCGGCGATGGACTAGGGGGCAATCAGCTGTGAAGGCCGCTATTTTTGTAATACTTCATTTCTGATTATGACGTAGCAGTCAAGCCGAGATCGAAGTCTGACAGGACTAAGGAGGAAAATTCACTTTACGTCAGGCAGTCAGGATTCTTGTATACACTCGTGTGTACTTTATGGTTGAGTCTCAAGATCCATTTTACGGAACTTTCTTTGGCTCATAACTAGAAGTAAAACTGTCAAATGAGAGTATGACCGTGTTGTTAACCTCCAAAACTTTATCATTTGCATTGATTTGGTTATTTTTACATATTGCCACGCATGTTAACAAAGCAAAACTGGAACTTGCCATTTGAACAGGGCAGAGACCTGTAGCCCCTCCATTAAGCTGAAAACGCGTATATAGTCGAAAACACGAACGTAAAAGGATACTATTCAAAATTAAAAAACAAAAATGTTTAATTTTGATGCAGCAGTCTAAGCGGAAGGCTTCGGTATCCAGGAAGAGGACGGCGGCACGCTTGTGGTTGGTTTTTATCCCCTCCCTCGTACCCCACCCATTTGCAGACAAAAAAACCACGCGTCTTTAGCTGGCTAAGATAGAAGGTAGAGATAGAAAAGGATAGTCAGACACTGAAACCCTTAAACCCTAATTTAGACCGCGGACGGACAACTAAAGATTGGACAGATAAAAAGAAGAGAAACAGGAAAGCAAAAGAGGAAAGTGTGTCCAAGGCCTATGCCTCTACAATAAAAAGAGTCCGGAAGAGAGATCGCGGATCTAAGCTAGCTAGCCTAAGCTATACCTAAAGCCTTTGAACCGGACGCCGATTCCCCAAAATAATGTTCACTTAAGTAAAATTGATACTACTCATTAAGGGTTCACACAAAAAGACTAGGCCTATTCTCCAAGCTGCTGGAACTGTAATGCGAGATCGCGGAGCTAAGCTAGCTAGCCTAAGGTATACCTAAAGCCTTTGAACCGGACGCGAGACCCCATATTGAAGTCCACTTAAGCAATATTGAAACTGCCCTTTAGGGGTTCATACAAAGAGATTAGGCCTATTCTCCAAGCTGCTGGAACTGTAATGCTCTCCGCTGAACTAGAAAAGCCGCTATAGGCTCGAACTTCTATGATAGTCTAAACGACCTCAGTACAATACCGATCACTTTGGTATTGGTAAGATTTGTTGACAAGACTGGCTGGCTGTCATAATCAAGACTATCCTCTCCAATCCTTTCCAAAATTTGAAATACTCACGTGGCGGCACGATGGGCCAAGTGCATTAATGCCACTACGTACGTAACTAGCTACCTAGGACTGAGTCATTATAGGGACTAGTTTTTTAGTGAGCGAATTGTATCTGTGTTTGATTGAATTTTGACACCTATCAGCTTATTGTAGACAATTTAGGCTTTGGAGCTGCATAAAATAATAAGTCCCATGGGCAAAAATAGATTACATCGTGTGGCTACAAAAGAGTTAGGCTTAGCTGGAATTTAACCTGCACTTTGAAACGTCTATGGGCTCAACCTCAACTAACTTTCCGTGCGACACTGGAGGCAGCTAGCCAGATATTGTGCTAGTTGGAGAAGCTTGTTGGTTGAGGTCCAGATCCACCACCGGACTGTAACGTCAAATAAAGAAGGAAATGACAATATTACCCTGTGTACAAAGTGTTAAAGCAATGGACACAAGGTCTTAAGATTGATAAGACAGGGTGCCGCCAAGAGATACAGCACTGAAGAGAATCCCACTTAAGCATTCGACATTTCGAAAATCCACTCTCCATTCATTAACTCTCCATCAATTATGTTCTAAATACAAATTTTTTGCTTTCCTATACTTTTTGAGTACATTCCAAATTACAATACAATACAGACTAATGCAACAAAAAACAATATATACAAGTATAAATGAAAACAGAATAAAACACAAAACAGTTTACAAAACAAATAAACACAGCTCTTTGCGAATAAAATATACAAAAAAAAAATATATATATGAAAAAAAAAACACAAATGATAACCGAAAATAAAGGTTTTTTTGAAAGCATTTTTCCAAGCTTAGTTTACTCTATATCCTAAAGATACAATTTTTTCGAAACATTTTTTCCATTTTCCTAACATACAATATACATTTACATATAAACAAATGAAAAAAAACGTATTAATAAACATAAATATACTCTTATAACCGACAAAGAAACAAAACAACAAAAAAAAAAGATATATTATATACTTATTATTCTTTTGAAAAGAAAACAAAAAAACGAAAGAAAACAAATTTTATATAAACAGTTTTTACAGCAGTCTTTAAAAAAGGGAAAACATGAGAAAAATGCTAAACAAAAGCCATAAAACATGAAGCTACAAACTCAAACAGTATTGCAAAACATAAATTCGTTGACGACAAGTCAACTGAACAATATTTTTGTGTTTCTTTTTTTAATTTTTCTGATTTATTTTTTTTTTCATCAGGTGAAACCATGTTAAGTGAGATCGAAAAAAAACAAAAATTATATATATACATAAAATATAGAGTATAAATTAATGAATTTAAGTGATAAACATTCTAAGAAAGATAACCTATTCAAAAAAAAAAAATAAATAAACACATCACATCTCAATTACCGTTCATTCGTTCATATCATCTCTCATAGGATATCAAGACAAGGGTCATTTCACTTCATAATCAAAATCCATCATCGAATTGTTCTCGCTATACACAAACAACAAAAAAAAACAAACATGTTAAACATAATTGACCAAAAAACAAAAAAAGTAAACAATATTACAAAGATTATCCTTAGAAGAAAACCAAGGTGACAAGGACAACAAATCATGATCATCATCATTGAAATTGTACCATGTGCTTTCAGTCAAATATATACATACATACATACTATACATATATATATAATAAAAAAATTTAAAAGTGTAAACAAATACAAATTTTAAAGGTTTAATGGAACGTATTTCGTAAGTGACAAGTTTTAATTGACTAATCAACAAACAAAACAAAACAAAACAATCGTATATTTAATGATACATGTATTTATTAAACAAATCAATATATAAGACAACAAATTTACTCCATAACGATAACGATTAACAAATATTGTTGTATAGAAAAATAGTTAAATTAAATACCATACGATAATATGCAAAAGTCTGATCACTTTAATTTTAATGACATTACTTATGATACAAATGAATATGAATACATTTGCGCCGTTGAATTGGTTCTCTTTCTTAGAATGTTTACGAAAATCTAAAGAGAGAAAAAAAAAACAAAACAAAACTATAAACTACTTTTATTTGAATGCAATAATGACTTAACTGTGAGAAGATTCAAAATTTAAGATCTTGGTTTTTGTGTTATGAAATTTTGTATCCAGTAGAAAATCGTTTACTAAATTCATTAAATTCATTTGGAAGAGTCTGACGCAAAGCTGATTGAGATAAGGCGGGGAGTGATGCCTGAAACACAATAGTGCGTTTGCGCTGGCGTTAGCTTTCAACACACATAATTCAATGGCAAAGCACAAAATACAGCGTCGACCTGCGTTAGTGAAAATTGAGAGAGATGAGATGATCGTATAAAACTTAAAACGTAGTCCATCGCACGTCATTATTCAACATGTTTTTGACAGAGGGGTGCGCTGTGAGAGAGGTTTTCTCACAGATTGAGAGTATTTTGTGTCACCTGTCATTTGAGAAATGAAAAGAGCTGATTAAAAATAATTGAACGACAAAAGTCATTTCAAATGAGTGTATGCAGAAAGGCGGCAATATTTTTCATCTAATAGATGAGAGAGAGAACAGCTGATAAATTGAGTATTTATTTCAACGTAGTGCGTCATCGCAGTCTCTCCGTAACATGAAGTTGGCTGGCGCAGCGCACTTGTGTTTCAGGTATAAATTGCTGAATTTTTCTCGTTCCTTTCCAGTTGCTACCTCGCTTTGGAGTGCTGAGAGTGTTCGCATTTCTCATGAACTGGAAATGAAATTAGACCAATATGAACAAATTCACTAAATTGAAATTGTCTGATTGCCGACGCAGTAGCTTCATAAATGTGAAAACGTCAAAAACAATGCATTGAAAATGTCCGAAAACAAATTTTTCAATGTCTGGCCTTTCTGCCTCCTCTGACTTGTTTTGTTGACATCTCTGCATTCTTCTCAGCTGGAAAACCAAAGATAAGCATTTCTGAAAATGAAGTTGTCGAGAGATGAAAGGTCTTAACCAGAGATAATGGATGATAGAGATATCCAACTTCGGCCATTTTTACCCCCAGTCCACACCGAGGATGTAGTGGTTATCCCTTGTATCGCACTTATCCTTTTACAGCGCTCGTCAATTCAACACAATATGGCGGTCGATTCGTGAATTTTGTGGGAGAATTGCCCACAATCCATGTACGATCCATGTAACACACATGGAGGAGGGTGTTCAAATGTTGACTCGTATTTTTAAGAGAATTCTTAAATTGTTATCTGGACTTTCGTGAATAATGTATTGCAATGCCCATTTAACTGGAGCTATTTGACCTCAAATTAATTCTTAGGTACATATAGAGCCTATTCATAAATCGTATCTGACGAATTAACTCAAAAACTGAAGTCCGCTTTGCTTGATTCATGAATTCTGAGAAACTCATGCATTCAATTTAAACAATCTGATAAGAACAGTGGCAAGATATTACAACTATTACTAATGCATAAAAATGGTTGTCAAAACTTCTTATTTGTGATTCACGCTTTAATGATATTTTTATTATTGGTTAACTGAACGTGTGAATGTATTATTCATTTTTATTCATATGCAAAAATGCACACTATGTTGCACATTCATTAATTATGTCCTAGTATCTCAGATGTAAGTAACTTCCTCAAAGTTTGAATGAATTGACTTCATGAACAGAAGCTATGTTCGTTCGTTTACCCCTCCAGACTGTGTTGAAAATTTAACACCAAAATTTGAATAAAACCTTCAAATAACTACCGAATTTTCAAATAAGAACTCTAACTCAACCCATTACTAAGGTGGGGAAGGGTATCAAACGTATTCACAGACAAGGGACAAAAAGCGTATAAAAACCGCTGTCAGATGAAATCAAGGGGCAAGGGCGGAGGTAGAACTTGCATATCTCTATTATAGGTTATCACTGGTCTCAACGAAGCATAAGTCGAACTAACCTATAGACAAAATTCACACAAATAATACCGTATTAACGGTCCGCTTCGAAGAGTTTCGTTCACCTTCACTTACGCACAAATCCCTTCACGTACGATAGCAATTATAGTTGTTAGAGATTTGCATGCAAATTCGTGGGATTATTTATGGCCACTTTGAAATGTGACTTTGAATTCGATTTGCAATTTGTTCATTTGAGGGTGTAAATATCTCTCAGACAAAGGTTGCTGAAGCAGCTGTAACACTAAGTCGATCCTACTGGTCTTGACAAAGTGAAGAAGATGACTGACACAAATATTGATCCGTTTGGTCAGATAATTCAAATAGGACTGAATGGCGAAGTTGGTTCCCCAGTGAGAGCAAAGTTAAAAGGCTTTTATCTGGTTCTCAAATCTGGTCCAGTCACCATTTGCCTTTGCCTCCCTCTCCACATTTGTTGCCATTTGTTGGAGGTCCATTATCCTATGAGAGAGTAGACACAGGTCGTCAGCGTAGTCAAGATGATGTGTCAGCAGAGTTAAGCACATCACTAATCACAAATGAAAACAATATTGGCGATAGGGTGCAACCTTGCCTGACTCCGCTTTGGATTTCAAATTCTTCTGACAACTTTCCTGTGTGTAGAACGTGACACTTAGAACCATCGCAAGTTGCCTTGATAACGTTGACGCCTTGAGCCGTCTGCTGACAACTTTCCTCTGGGCTGAACGTGACACTTACACCTTTCGTAAGTCGCCTTGAACGTGACACTTAGACCCTTCGTATGAGCTTATCTGGGATGCTTTCCCAGTGCAAGACAAGCCAAAAAAAAACTCTTTGTTGACACGAAATGGAGGAATAACAAGTGAACCAATATTCTGAGCATGACTCGATGATAATACCCAGGGTTCTGATAGGGTTGACACAGGAGAATCCATTGCGGATTGATTTTATAAAATCAAAAAAGAAAGCCTTATCAGAAATCAATCAATCAAGGAGATATCCAACTTCCCCAAGAATTTAGCCTAGTCCATGACGAAAATGTTTGACCTGTGTCATAGAAAAAAAAGAGCAGTGGAAATCACGCATAATTTTAAAAAAAATCCTTGAATGACAGAAGATTTATGGATTTGCTTATGATAATGGTGGCTGACATTTACTCATTGAACATACTTTCGTGTAAATGTTCCCGGCTACTTCGCTATACAAGGCCCATTCTGATGGTTTAATTTTGGATCACTGCTGCCAGCGTTGCAAATGGTATCTGTCCAATTACGCGGCTTCCAAATCCTAGATCATAGCTGGCCTATTGACGAAGACTTCTGACTTTACATTACCCCAAAAACAAAAGTCTAAATGTGTGATATCACACAATATACATATGAAGGTGACTTTAGGTGACTGGTCTGAAGAGAGTGAAAATAGTTGTCTGCCAAAGTTATTAGTTGCGGGCACTGTGTGTGCCGTATCCCTATCTTGGTTAAAAAAACCAAATATCGCCGATATCACGGTCATCAGTTTCAAAAAGAGTCCACTTTCAGAGTGCGACACATTCGGTGCTTCATTTATAAAAAAAGGAGCAATAATGCCGTCATCTCCGAACCAAAATTTATCGTATACCACACCCTGGCCATGGTAGACAACTCTTAAGACTACCTCCTCGACCAAATGAAAAATGTTACGAATACGCCACCGTGTCATTTGTTTATTCACCTCTAACCCTTGAGCCACAAATGGGCCTCATCTATGAACAAAAACCGATTCAAAAACCCCAAGTCGTCATTGATTTAGTTTCCATTGATTTTATTGAAGCGTCAATTCAAGTCTGACAGCTTCAATGTTTGAAGGAACTAGATTTTGCCACCCTTTAAACCAAAATCCTCGTGTGAAATTCGTCAAGTTCTCGAATACGATACGAATACTCGGATCGATTGCTCAAAAGGCTTTAGCAAAACTTGCCGCTATAAGCCCAACATTCTCGTAATGACTGGACGCGGTCTTTTCGATCACATGTCATCCAATAACGTACGCTGAGACTCGAATTTGGGGATGGTAAAGGCAATAATCTCCGAGTCGGAAGGTCGACGATACACATCATAATTGTTGCTCGAAGTGCACAAAAACCATTTTCAAACAACGCTGATTTTCGGAATCGTGACGTAGTGAAACACGGACAAAAAATATTTGTCAAGACTGAACAAGAACACCACGACACCTTGAGATTAGCTGTCAAAAGAAGAAAACCGGTTGAACAAAATAATTCGAAATGAAGCATACATTATGTCCATTTGATTTTCGAAAATAAATGTTATGGACTTCGCCAAGGGTGCGTCTTGTCACCTCTACTTTTCAGGTGAGGCAGGGCCAGGATGAGGTGGTTGGACCAAGTCCATAAACTCGACTGGTTACGCTAGGACATGATGAGTTAGAGTCGATCGAGTTTCCTGGAGATCTCTCGTGCGAGCTGTACTCTCGCGATCCCTTATGGATCATGCGTGTCCGAATATGATGATGCTGATGAATATTATCTTATTATCCACCTGAAATAAGAGTTGACAGAACGCGTTGACATTTAGTGACTCACTTAGTTACTTCTCGGACCGACAACCTATGGAAGTCTTAAGCTACCGATGGCCAAAACCGAATGATTTTAAGCATAGTGACTTTAGTAATCGAGTTATTTTTATAATCGAATGATCACTCGAGGTGGAACTGCTAATGAAAAAATATGTAATCAAAAATTGTGACACCGAATAACAGAAACACCACACCACTCGGTCCAGATTCGTAGTTCTTGACTTTTACTTGTTCTCACGCTGAATTCAGACATTTATCGAGTTCTCTTGTGCTAGTGACTAGTAGTCACTCGAATGATTCCGAGAATCGAGATTTTGTATGATTCGATTATCTCTCGAATAATTATTCGAATGTGCCCAAAACTGCTTCACAGTGATCTCACCTGGCCGTGGTGAATCCGTAATAGTGGGATTTTTCGAAATTCTGACAACTCACACGTAGGGAGACTCCTAGGACATTTCGAAATGCTGTTACAGTGAAAGTTCGTTACAGCGGACAGAAGCGGGACCATCATGATTGTCAGTTAAGTGGCGGTGTCCGTTCTGAAGAGGTGAAGGGAACCTCCATAAGGGACAACTCATCATGGTTTCGGCGTGAAGGTATTCGAGTATATCCACCCCTTCACAGGGGACATCTTTACATAACAGACATTTATGACGGTCCCGCGATTGTCCGCCTTAGAGAAGAGTCACTGGATGCGAATACTTCCATGCCAGGACCATGATGAATTGTCCGTAAAGAGCGGTGTCCCTTGTAGAGAAGTGTCCGAAGTTTCACTGTATGTGACAAGAATTAGAAGGATGACCAACTTTGGAATTGTTGATGATCAGATAATTTTTGGGCCTAAATATATCATGTGTAGTCGTGTCGTGAGTGTATTGGACTCATGCTTTGAAATGACAATCGAATGTATACCACTCGACTCATGGAACAGCGTCACTAATGCGAAACGACTCTTGCTGCACTTAGAGGTACGAGGATAGGTAGAACAGAAGTAACAGCACTCATACTGTCTGAATTAAGACGTGAGGCACCAGTGTTTTTTATTCCAAAACAAAAACTGCTACCGCCGATCATCTGCATCCGCGTGAAACTCCTCCTTTTCTCATTACCTTGTGATTAAAATAGTTTCAACTGAAAATCAGAAAAAAACAATACCTACCATCTAACAAATAATCCTCAAACAATCTGCCTACTAAAGTATAGAATGCCTACAAAACACTTAACTGTGAAATTAAATCTAAAAAATAAAATAGTTACAATTTTTAACAATAAGATCCTTAATTTTTCTCCAATAAATGAAACAAACTCAAGCAATTACTTTTCAATATAAGACATCATATGCCAAACAATTCATGAATTTTATTTCATTAACGTAGGAAACGAAACGAACGTGTTGGATAAACCCATAAAAAAAAAAAACAAAAGAATATTTAAAGTTGAATAACTTCAAATGTATATTACTTCAAAGCCATATATAGAACATGTATAACAAATGAATGAAAATAAAAGTAAAACTAGAAAATCTCTCTATATATATATATATGTATGAATACGCTTTATTTACTAAGAAATATATATATATTCATAAAATTAAAAAGAAAAACAAATTATCGAAACTGAATTTCTAGATATAAATAAAAGTAAATTATATATAGCAAAAACAAAACAAAAACAAAAAAATACCAACATTAAATGTCAATTTCTGAAAGGACTTCACAAAGATATGGTTATGGAAGGGATATGAACTATCAGTCGCGTTATATATCAAATTTATTTCGCAATGATCAGATAAGTATAGATATTAGCAAAGACAGTAGTAATCAGTGCTTTAGTTTAGATTATTTGTATTGTGTTTTATAAATGTTAAGTGAACTCTTGAAACTAAGCAAGTAAAAAGAAAGTTGAAATATGTTTGTGTTTAGAGTGCGGAACAAAGAAAAACAAATAAATTATTTAAAACAAAAATCAGACACACACAAAAAAAAGTGTAAAAAAAATATATATATCAAAGAAAGTGTTTTAGCTTTTAGTAAAATATAAAAATTAGAATTTTGAAAAATGAAAAGGGAATGTGTAAACCTGTTTGTGTGTGCTTAACAGAATGATGTCTTTTGGTTAATTTAGTATGCATAGGCGATTTCCCTGCTTTTTCTGTTAGAAAGTGTTTGTTTGTTTTTTCCATTTTTCTTTTGCAAATCGATGTTCAATGTCACTGTTTAGACACACAACACAACGCATTCATTCAATTGGTTTTCAGAATGAAAAGTATGACGTCGATGCACCAACTGGTCTTATGAGGAAGATTAATCCAACCAAACGTTAGCATATTTCTTACTCAGTTCGGTCTGAACCACAGATAGAGAAAGGAACGCAAAAAAAAAAAAACATAAGCAAGGATAGGAAAATTACAAAAACCAATCAGAAACCTTAGTTTAAACGGACATTATTTATTCATCATCCTTAAACAAGTTTTTCAATCAAGCAGAACATAAAGTATAATTAATATCTGAAAATAAAAAAAAAAAAAAACCGAAACAGTTTCCTTGTGTTGAATATACTTTCTCAACTAGGTGCTTTTTATTAGTCATTTGTATATTAAAGTAATATAACAAACATTAAAATAACAAAAAAAATCATTATACCTAGCATAGAGATATATACATATATTCAGCAAAATTAGTAAAACCAAAAAAAAAATTAAGGTGAAAAACTGACTAAAAAATATATATATACATAAACGTATATCATTATCCTTATATATATATAGTATGTTTACAAAATACGATAAAAGATAGTTGTTTTTTTTTCTTTTGTTTTCCGTTTCCTCATTTTTTTTTTCTTGACTCCAAATCAAACTTACTGTTGATAATTATCATACAAATTTATTTTCTATTCATCAATGGATATTATATTTTTTAATTGATTCCAACAACAATTCCTTGTGAAATACGAAACAAACGTAAAAAATAGATAATTTGTTTTTCTCTTTTTTTTTGAAACAAAAAAAAAATTAAAATTCATTTCAAATCAAATAGTGATTTTAAATCGAAGAAATATCTTCTAACTACGATGTAAAAACAAAAAAAAAAAACAAAGAACAAAAATAAAAACGTAAATAAGCAAATATTTATATTATATACCAAACAAACAACAAAAAAAAAGAAAACAAAATGATGAAGCTCAATACTTAAATGATCGAAAAATTAGAACATTTGTCTATGACAGTTTTATGGAACAACAACAACACCAGCAGCCGAACGGATGCTACTTGTGGACTATGGACTACGGTGTAACGTCGCGTCGATGTGATACTGTACTCTGTTTGAAATCGTAATACGGATAGTATAAACAAACAATCGTTAATATAATCATTTTTGATTCACATTTGTTAAATTTTTTTTTTAACTCTTTCAGACACACTGGTTTGATCTTAAGACTTTCCTTTAAGCTTGCGACAAGATTTTGAAGTTGTTTTATTTATTTTTTTCAGTCAAAAGACAAATGAAGTTTTACCTGGCAATTACTAACTACGGTGCCTGGGCTCGGTTCCCAATACGGCAAAAATAAATGTCACCACTCATCTCTTTCGAGGCAGTCTTGAAAAACTTACCCAAAAATGGCCGTTCAGAGTCGGGATTCAAATGAAGGTACTTTCCACTTGTGAGTTGTTGTAGAAGCTAGACCCTGGCCCTCTATGGGCTGTATATGGGCCAATAAATTGGCTGTTGTTATTTTCTCAAGAAACTTACTTATCAGGCGTAAGACCCATGGAGGGTTCAAGCCTGAGCAATTGCTGCCTTGCATCGCTGACAGTCCTCGGTTCGCTGCTTCCAGTCATCAAGACCACGTTGTCTTGCATCCGCGATTACTTGGTCTTTATACCGGAGGTTCGGTCTTTCTCTCCTTCTCGAACCAGGCGGCTCGATATCCAAGACCTTCTTAGCTGGAGCGCTTGTGTACATGCGCTCGCTGTGGCCTATTGTCGATTTGCCGGACCGGCAGTTGCACTGGTACGTGCCGATCAGTGCGGTGCTAAATGGCTTTAGACGTACGCTGGACAGGATCTTATAGGCGACGTTGAGCAGGGATATACCTCTGTAGTTGTTGCAAGAGGTAGGAATGCCTTTTTTTGGGGATGGGGCATATGGAGCTGATATTCCAGTCGTCGGGCATGCTTTCGTCCTACCAAATTCTGCAGATTATCTGGCGCATGGTCCCTACCAGATCATCGCCACCGGCCTTGGAGAGCTCGGATGGTAAGTCATCTGAGCCTGCAGCTTTGTTGTTCTTCAGCCTTTTAATAGCTGTGACGACTTCTTCAGAGCTAGGTAGGAAATCCCGACTGCAGTTGAGATTTCTTCATTCCCTGCCACTCTTTCCTGGTCAGGCCCGCTAAGTATCTGTTGGAAGTGATTCTTAAACTCATACACTATTCCCTGCGGGTCAGTAACAAGGTTACCCTCACTGTTTGGAAGAGCCTGGGTGTCTTACCTAAAGCCAGAGGCAAGGAAATTAAGATCCACCATCGTTTGAGTAGTTTCGTTTGAGTAGTTTCTGCTAAGATCTTGAGGCTTGAGGCTTTAGGCTTCAATCACTATGTCACTTCTATTTGCGTCGACTCCTTCTGTGGGGATTCTGCTTTCAATTCCCGACACGAACAGCTTTCATAATTCACGCTTCGAGTCACACACAATGTTCAGAGAGCGGAAAGAAACATCGAAAAAGACTTCATCAAATCGGAGTTTAGACAGGAAACGAGATAGACAAGAAAATTTGTCTTGTTGGACAACCGATTGAATAGAGGATATCCTAGCCATAAAGTTGGCAGAGGATATGTTCTGCCGTCCACGTAAACGAAAGTAAGATCGTTGCTCATGGTATTTCTAAAGCATTTGACAGAGCTTGACATCTTGCTCTTGTGTCGAAAATGATGCATGAAAATGATGAAATGTTTGCATGTATGCATGATGTCGTTGAACCTTCAAGGGATTAGCGTTTTTTGATGAACTCAAGTATGATATCCACCAAATGAACGCTGGTATACCCCAAGGCTCTGATTAGTCGCCGATACTCTTTCTCATTTTTGTAAACGATCTCCTGTCCGTCAAGAAGTTTCCATTTGCTAGTCTCTCTTGCGAAGGGCCTTGTTTGATGTTGAGAAAATGAAATCCAACCCTCGGAGCCCCGTTTGCTTACTCGCTGTTGTTATATTCGACTTGTCTTATATATTTTTTCAGCCTGATACAAAGGGATTTTTCTCAGTCTCGATATTGATTTTCGAGTCATTTTGGTTGCTGTCTGCCGAGAGCTTAAATAAATCGCCCTTACTGTTGAGATTGAAACACCATAAATTTCTGCTAGTTCGTGGAATGTAAACACACTTTGACAGTCTTTAATTGACAGTTGCTTCACTTCAGGCGTTATAGATTTGCAGACCTATTGAATTCCGAGGAATGGAGTATCTTCTATAAAAGCTTTGCTTGTGAGCTTCCTGTTGAACCCAGCGATTAGCAGAGGAGTACTTTTACACTTGATCGCAATATTTATTGTATTTTGGACGGGTTCCGATCGCATTCTCTCATTCTTCTCATTACTTAAGACTAGAGTCGAGATCAACGCGTTTCGCTGGTCTTCAATCACCATAAAATCTTCTACCACGGTACGTTGAGAATGCTTGACCATGTCGATGCCACAAGCGTAACCGAACAGTTCGACTGATGATATGTACTTAAAAAGATAGTGACTTCCATATTTACGACCACCACACTTTCTTTTTCAGTACAAGATTGAAGAAATCCTGTACGCATTTCGAACGATTCAGAGATCGCGTATCGCGGGTTTTTGTTCTGTTTCGGCAGCCTTTTCTTACGATGAAATATTCTTTTCCAGAATACGTCTGAGAGTGTAATTGTTTGTCCTGTGGTCGATATAGGTTAATGGGCGGAACTGCACGATAAGACGTTCACATAATGCACTGAAACAGGATTTGCGACACTGAGAACAAACATCTCTGGTTCACGTAGAAGGTAGTAACACCATTTTGTTGGTGGATGTGAATCTGACATTCTGGAATGCTTTCGTCTTCCAAAATTCTGCAGACCATTTGGAGTATGCTCCATGCCAGATGATGACCATCGGCTTTAATGGTAAACCATCTCACATTTCATATATTTTCTATATCCTACCTAGCCACACGAAAAAAAGCTCTTTCGTTTGAATGAACTGAAGCGCTCCTCAACCCACAAATGCATGTCCCATCGACGCAAAATGGTCGTGGCACTAGACATTGTAAGCATGTATGCATTTTCCAATCCAATGCTTCAATCGTATCCTTTATCGCACATATCCTGGTTGTTTTTCACTCAGAGCTTGTTTTAAATCGAGCATTCGTTGTCGGTAACGTTCAGTATTGACGATCTCCCTTAATTATTCTTGAGTTTGACCTTCATCCTGTCGGTGATTGCGGTGATTCCGTACTACGCCGCGGTGGTTTATAGTCCTGGGTTCGTTTAGACTGAGACTTTACTAATTCTCTTTTGTGGTCCTATGAGACTTCACCTAATTTTGTGTGAAAAGATTTGTCTGTTCTTACCTATGATGCACAGCATTCTTCCAATACACAGAACTGAAAATGAAAAACAAGCAAAATGTATATCAATAAGAAAGAAAACGATTATTCACAAGCAAAACTCGGGCGGACGAGACACAGTCGTGTACCCGTACCACAGTCTTGCGATTAATTTACCACGTTTAGAAGCCCCTTTTACTAAAGAAAGGACACCCTCTAAACTGTGCGAACTACAGAGGTATTAATCTCCTGAATATCGGCAGCAAGATCTTCTCTGCCGTATTGTATAAACGTCTGAAACACTACGTCAATATCAGACCAGTTTAGGCAATCCCAATCCACCATGACAAATCTTTGAATCAAATCCCCGGAGTTCCAAGGCGATACCCACCATCTATTAATCGACTTTAAAGCCGCGTATGATACTACTGGTAATTCAAGAGATGAGCTAACTGAGCTATCTATATGGCATCCTTACAAAACTCATCCTTCTTGTCAGAATGACGATAGGTAATGCTCGTTAAGGTCTGTTAAGACTTTGCCAAGATCTTTGATGCCAAGTGTCAAACATTAATCTCGAGAAGATCGTGGGTAACTCGGACGTACACACCAGAGACAAGATCTTCCACAAATCGTGACAACTGCTGACATATGTCAATGAAAGTGACGTTATCGGAAGAGCACAGCCGGCTGTCAGTTGGGATTATGTGAACATCGAGAAGGGATCGACTAAAATGGGACTTTGCGGTAAATATGGGTTAGACAAACATAAAAGGCCTTAGCCCGCTCTCGAACTAAGATGTGAATCTATAACACCATGAAAGTCCCTGTCCTGGAGCCTCTAGACTAACTAAATCGGACCAAGAGACTTTAATTCGCTTCGCGAGAAAAGTTCTTCGAATAATCTTTGGGTCGTATGTGTTGATGGTATTTGGAGAAGGAGAATGAACGACGAACTGTATGGCCCGGATTTGGTCAAACGAGTTCGAATCTTTTATGCCTCTGATGGCTAGGTCGTGTAGAGCGAAAGGGTGCCGTACACAGTTGGAAAGGTACCCCAATCAGTTTGAAGTAGCGTAGCTGAAAGGAACTAACTAAGGATGGTTGGACGGTCACGTTGGCTATAGGGCCAAGCCCAGCCCGGACCTCTAGCGCCAGTCAAAGAAAAGAAAGATGAAGAAGACCCCGCCTAGGTTATGGTCACGTTGGTAATAGTCTGCTATATTAATTGACAGCGTAGTTAAAAACGTGGTAGTAAAGGCCGTATTCGAAACGACTGTTGGGCCTTGTTTTGTAAAAGTGACTAATGTAGGCCCATTGTGATACCACGTGGATTGACTACTCCTAAACTTGGAAGCAGTTGGTGGTTTAAACAAAGGAGTTTACTAGATAATACTGACTAATGCAGAAGGCCCCCTAGCTGTGAGTGCCTCATGTTCACCCATGCAGCTAGCCCGGAAATCATTGTATGAGTCACTCATCCTGCGGGTGTGGTTTCCAATTACGCAGTGTCCGGTTATGATGCTGATGAGGGTCCTGAGATCTTCTTAGACCTAGCTTAAAATAAGAAGGCAGAGTGTTCTGCACATGTCCTTTGTTTTAGGGCAGATGGTGCCTCCTAGCCATTTGTGGTTAGGTTAGGTATTGGGGCTGCTAGTGTATTCAGCAGCACACTTAGACCATATCGGTCCATTTTGATGCTCCTAGTCAGACTGCTCCCACTGATTGACTACTCCAGTGATAGTGCCGTTAATTTCATCCAAATGGCAAAAGGTGACTGGGCCAGATTTGAAAACCAGATAAAAGCGTATTAACTTTGCTCTCACTGGGATTCGAACCGGGGATCCTACTAACCAGGGGCAGACACTCTACCAACTGCGTCAATCCAGTCGTTAGCCATTTGTGGTTAGTTGTTCTAATTGTGTGTATCTTAAAAAGAGGATAGGCTATAGAGATAGGCATGGAAGGTGGATCTGCTCCTGTTGTTAGGTTAGGTTAGGTAATTGCCACCACTGTAGCAGTTGTGGCCCACTCAGATCCTGGCTGGATCCTTTGTGCTATCGCTACCCGGTGATTTCCACCGGGACTACATTAACGAAAATGAAATAAACCTAGAGACTACCTAATGGTATTCTAGTGGCCTACTTTGACAACTCCTGTGCTGAATTGCATGCAATTAGTTTTTCTGATAAACTTGGCCATGTCTTGTATTTTTAAGTGTGACATTTCCTCTAGGTTTCTGAAAAAGTAGTTGCCTAGTAGATCTTTTCTGGTTTTTGTAAGGGCTGGACAAGTGGCGAGGAGATGAAGCGTATTTTCATCCTCTTCCTCGTCCCTACAGCTTCTGCAGTAGTCGATGTGGAGAGGCTTCCATTCTTTTGGCAAGGATAAGCAGGGGCCAGTGATAATGCCCACTACGCTCCTGTTTAGTCTTAGGAGTGTATTTGTTTTGTTTGGATTCAGTGAAGGTTTTGGATAAGTCAGTGAAGGTTTTGAACAGTAAGCGGGCAGGCTCTTGGATTTTAACTTCTGCGTGGAACACACTACAATGGTTGGGCAGTCGAAGAGACAGGGAAAAGGATTTCTCCGGCGATATCGCGAATACTCCTAGTCCGGTGCCCTCGTCTGTTTTTGAGCCATCTGTGTAGATTTCCAAGTAGCCTGGTTTTCTTACCAGATCTTTTTCCCAATCTTCTCTGTCTGGGATAAGTGTTTTGAACGCAAACTCGAAGTCTATCCTCCTGGTATTAGTGAAGAGGTTGTAGCTCACCTAGCAAGTTCGTCGCCCGGTGTGTCACAGAGTTTCGGAATCCACTTGAGGTCTAAACGCCATCTCGTCAAGAGACTGACTTGAATCTTAGCAAGTTTTTGAGTCGAACATGACATTGTCCAGGGACTTAATTGCGGTTTGGCTGTTCAAACAGATGGTGATGTACCTTCTGGATGTTGCATTGATCTTGAGCCAAGATGATTCATCTATCGTTCGGGTTTCTGCCTGTAAAACGCTAAAGACCTTCAAGGAGAGGCCATTATTAATTTTATTAAATTTTATTCTTTGGAAGAGTATCCAACCTTTTGACCGTCTTCGGTCCGTTTGTGAGGATTCGCCAGACTCTGATTGTCAGACATCCGATCTGGAACGAATGCTGATGGATCGAATGTGGTTTGGTCAACTACCGATCGGTGGTACTCGTCTACTACCGATCGGTGCCGTTGAGGAGGGAGTTGAATTCGGACAGTTAGTTCGGATCACAGTCGGAGTGTTTTGAGTCTCAAGGCCGAATAGTTCCATTAGGGAAGATTGAAAAGTATGGGCCTTGAGAGGCATTCCTTCTGATGTACTTTATCAGAAGGAATGCTTCTCAAGACTCCGCTGATGCACATGCAAGCCAGTCATTGGATATTACATATTGTTTAAAATTTCACAATCTTGTCGTTTGCCCTAAAAAAAATTTCGTGTGATAGGACAACGTCGAGGATAACAAAAAAAATAGATTGGGGGGAGGTTTGCTGTAACGAACATGAAACATTAAACAATTCCAAACGACGCTCATATCCAAATTTATCCCATTCAATCATCCATTCATTGAAATACATACATCTCGAAAAACTTAATAATATCAAAGCCTCAAAGCAACGTCTAATACTGCATTTCTGCGTTCTTCAATAGAAAACTAATGGCCGCTTTTGTGTTAATTTTTGCAATAATCAGCGGCATATTTCTCCATGTCAAAAAAAAAAAAAGAAATACATAAATTTGAATAAAAATATAAAAAATATTCGAAATATCAAAATTTTGTTGTTCTGGGCTTGCTTCTATATCACTGTGTCATATCGTACATTAATATTTATATTTAAAAAGAAAAAGAAAAAACAAAGTGAATTATATACATATACAAATATTGTATAGAACATAAAGAATGATAATAATATTAATACAAGAACCGAAGTAATTAAGAAAATAAATTATAGTTAAATGTATGCACAATATTATATATATACATATAATACAAGATAAAATTACATCAAAAAAAAAAAAAAAAAAACAAATTTAAGTGAACGATTTATTTCGTATTACCAGACATCTATGTTCGATTAAGATTTGTTTATACTCAAAACGAACAAATTGTGTATTTGTTTCTTTTTTGTACTACTTTAAGATGTACCTACGCCTAAGTTAAAGTATTCCACATTAACTTAATTCAATGTATTGTAATTAAATGTTTATAAACGTTTTCTGTATTAAATGTGCCTAAGATACAATTTATTTTTTATTATAATCAAACAAAGAAAACCATACATGTTACTTATAAAGAAACAAAATCCGAAAGCAAATCCAACTTAATGTAATCTAATCATTTAATGATGAATTTTTTAATTTTCATTTGATTTCATATCGAATTGGGGATGGAATTTAATGAAACGACAAAACTATTTTCTAGTTTCCACTCATGTATAATTGTTTTTCTTAAAAACAGTGAATATAAATTGCTCAGGGTTTCACACACAGAAACAATCTTTTACACATTTTCCCCATGAAAAGAAAAAAAAAAAAACGAAAAACAAACAAACAAAAAAAAAAGATATCTACTATACCACAGCAAATGCATTCCTTATCGTTGCCTTTTCTTTATCTACACGCAAACACAAAGCAATCGTGTTGAATTCATTGCATAAACGGCTCACCAAACAGATAATCTATACACAATCATCGTTGTGACCGTTGTAACCACAAGAAGACTGAAGTCTCATAAGAACTAATCTACAAAAAGAATTAACTAAACAAAAATGAATGGATGTAGATGTTATAATTCAGTGAATTCTCTCCCCAGTCTTTGTATCTTTCCGTTCATTCAAACAAACGAAATTTCCTTAAATTTTGCCTTCGATTTTGACTTGAATTTGATCTTTTCAAAGGCAAATTGCTTAGTTTCCTAATTTTTTTTTTGTTGTATACGTTAAAATTAAAAATAAAAAAAACAATTGAAAAATAGAGAATAGATTTTATAAATTACATGCTGTTACTTTGTTTTAATCGCTAATCGCAATATAAAAACAATTTATAGAAATAAACGGAATTAATTGCATCCAAGCAACCAAAACAACCACCCTAAAAGTAATAAACAACTTAGTATCGATTTAACCATAATGAACGTAAATAAGATAGTAGAGAAAATAATTAAATAGAGATGCGTTTAAGTTTATTAAGGAAAAACCAAAAAAAAAAAAAAAAGAACAAAGAACTACACACGAAAAATATGATCTTTAAACAAAACCAAAAAATTGTTAGACAAATTCTAGTTTAGTTTTAGAATATTGAATTAAATGAAATGCAAATTGTTTGACCTACTACGGCCACCCCACCACACCCACTTTATGAAACGATAGTATCCATAACAAAAAAAAACACCACAAATTGTTTAAACTTATATAAATATACAAACATACATATATACACAAAAAAATGTAAAACCACACACACACACACGAACAAGCAAACAACAAGACAAACAATTTTTGTTTATATCTGACTTGATTTTGATATTTATATTTTTTCACATATTTCTTTCATTTTGAAAAAAAAAGTATGATGAAAAAAATAAAACTATTTTCTTTTTTTATTTTTTTAAATTTAAGAATTGTGTTTTTTGAAGAAATTTTACATTTTACAAAACAGAAAAAAAATATATATATCTATCTATATGTATTCGAAAGTAAAACAGTTACACAACAACACCCATAAGTATAATAACAAAAGAAAACGAAATAATTAATAGTTATATACAATGTACGAGTAGTAATGTAAAATGCCATGGACAAATACTCTGATTTTACCACTGCCACAATATAGTATGATATACATAAAAATATATTATACAAAAAAAAGTTAATAAATAATATTATAGTTCTTTGGGCGAGAATAAAACGATGTTACATTATTTAAAAAAATATATATAATAAAAAAAAAATATGCAACTCTTGTTTCTCTATTCTTCTTTTTCTTTATTTGGCGCTACAGTCCGGGGTGGACCTGGCCAACAAGCCTCTCCAGCTAGCAGTCTCCAGTGTCGCACACCAAGTTGGTTGAAGTCATTCTCCACCTGGGTGCACCACCTTAAACGCGGGCATCCTCTGTTACGTTGTCCCACGGGTTCGGAGTCGAAGACTCTTCGAGCCGGAGCTGATTTGTCCATACGCTCTACATGGCCTAGCCATCTTAGGCGTTGGATCCGAAGACGCCTGACTAGACTCATGTCGCTGTACAGTCCGTACACTTCGTGGCTGAATCTTCTCCTCCAGAAACCGTCAACGCAAAACAGGACCAAAGATCGCACGCAGAGCTTTTCTCTCGAAGATACCAAGGACTTCCTCATCCGCTTTTGAGATTGTCTATGCCGTACAGCAGGACTGAGATGATCAAGGTCTTGTATAAAGTCAGCTTGGTCCTTCGAGAGATGGCTCTACTACTCAATTGCCTCTTGAGCCCATAGAAACAGCGGTTGTCAGAAGTTACTCTGCGTTTGATCTCGGTACTGATGTTGTTTGTACTGTTTACTGCGGACCCGAGGTAGACGAAGTCCTTGACTACTTCGAAGTTATAGCTGCCCATTGTGACGCTCTGTCCAAGACGTCGATGTTGTGTGTCCTTTCCTGATGACAGCATATACTTCGTTTTGCCCTCATTCACCGCTAGACCCATTTTAGCCGCCTCCGCTTCAATACCAGCAAACGCTTCATTGACGGCTCGCTGTGTTCTGTCAATCACGTCAATGTCATCCGCGTATGCTAACAGTTGTACGGAAAATCTGGTCGATGGTGGACTTCCCTGGCCTGAAACCACACTGATATGGACCTATCAGGTTATTTATAAAAGGCTTCAGGCGAGTACACAAAACGGCAGAGAAGATGTTGTATGCGATGTTCAGGAGACTTACCCCTCGGTAGTTGGTGCAGTCAAAGGGGTCTCCTTTCTTGTGGATCGGGCAAACGATACTGAGGTTCCACTCGTCGGGCATGCTTTCCTCCGACCATATCTTACAGATGAACTGGTGCATGCGCCCAGTCCGTCTGCACGGGCAGCTCTGTTAGACTTCAGTCTTGATATTGCTATCTTGACCTCGTCTAGGTCGAGGGGTCGGAATTCTCGTCGATCATCGTCCATATTGAGTGGAACATTCTGCCTGACAGCGGTATTGGTGTCATCATCGCCGTTTAGCAGTCTGCAGAAATGGTTCTTCCAAATTCTCAGTATCGACTGCGACTCTACTACTAGCTGTCCATTCTCGTCCCGGCAGGCTTCTATCCGAACCAATCCACTGGATAACTGTTTCACCCTCTGGTAAAACTTTCGGACATCGTTCCTACCGTAGCACCTCTCCATCTCCTCAAGCGCGCGCTTCTCATGCTCTTGCTTCTTTCTCCTGAGAAGTCGAGTCAGGTCCCTTCGTCTCTGTTCGTAGAGCTCACGAACAGCTCTCGTTGTTCGTTGCAGCGTTGCTTTGTTGGCTTCGCTGCATGTGCCAGCTTACACTCGTTGTCAAACCATGGGTTTTTGCTAGGTGGTGCCGTAAAACCCAGCACATCAGTGGCAGCATCTTTGATGGCTTCTTGACAGCGCCTCCAATCTTCTTCGATTGTTTGCGCAGGTGGCGACGAACTTAGAGAGAGATTCCTTGAGACTCGATCGGCAAAGATCCTAGCAGTCTATATATCTATTTACTATTAATTTTTTCATGTTGATATTGTCTTTTATTTTACTTTTGTTACTTATTTGCATATTTATTTGTTTATTTATTTATTTATTTATTTATTTATTTATATATTAATTTATTTATTTATTTAATTATTTATTTAGACATTTATTTATTTATTTTTTTATATATCTATTTATTGACTTATTTATTTATTAATTTATTTATAAATTTATTTACTTACCTCTATGCAATGACCCTTATTTTATTATTCTTTATTTTATTTATTTTTTTATTGAAGGTTTTGTCGTAGTTTCCTTCAAAGTTATCCTTTTGTAACATATCCAAAATTTAAAATTCAAAAGATAATGCTTCAGTTGAAAGATCCTAAATAGTATTGAATGCCTGTATGTAAATTGCGTGGCAACTATATTGTAAATTAAATACGAAATAAAGAAATTTCGTTTTCGACTTGCCGAGAATTGACGAGTGTAAAATATGTAAATATGTAACAATTTAATTCTTGAGTCTAAGTTCCAAAACCTTTGTTCCACTTACAGGGGTTTGACTGTAGTCAAAACGAAAAACTTAAAAAGTAATTATTGTTTTAAAAACGTAGGACGCGCGGCTTTATCGTACTACCGTACTCAGCCCGCAAAAATGTACTCAAAAAGTACAATTGTAGCAGGGGTGGGAACGCTGCTTACAATACTTCGGCAAGTTCTTCACTCAGTTCCATACACAACTTGTGAATGGGAATGGAAGAAAATCGGTTTTTTGCCTTGTTTTCACTCAACACTCACTCACTATTCTTCATTTCTCTCCCATTCGCAGAGAGTGATAAAATTGTTTTACTTTCGTGAGAAAGGAAGTTTGGCCCTCTAAGCGATGCGAAGAACTACAAAAAAAAAGCCTCTAATGATAGGACTATAGGTTTCATATACAATAGTGCTACGCATCCGATGCTGATTAAATGCTGATGACTTTTTCACTCTGGCGTATGGGTACGTTTTTTTTCTCTTTTCTGTTGAATTTGCCGAGTGTAACTATGCCAACGTTAATTTTAGCGCTTGCAGCGATCTAATTTGTATTTATTTTATGTAAAAGAATGCTTAAATGATTGTGGTAAGAAAGGAGGATAAATGGAAGTTTTAAAGCCAAAAAGAAGGTTCGAATGTTTCGGATCGTAAAGTATAACTATCATCCCAAAAGGAGGACAGATGGGATGGTTAGTCATGATGGAACTCTCTGCCTGCTTTAAATCGTACGTCGCCTTCTATTGATAAGACTGATCTGACTGCTATTCATGTCACTTACTTTCTAATCAGTCTCCTCTGATGGAGCACAAAACGAGAAGCTCCACGCAGTTTGTGAACAAGACCAGATCAGACGCAGAAGAAGACATCAAAGTCAAAATTGACCAACAATAATGCGATGCTACTGATCTATTTTAACGATTGCATGTCGCGTATGCTTCGGAGTGGTGAAATGAATAAAACGTGAATGCTTGCAGCACTGATTAATTAGTGTACGACAAGCGCTATAAATGTTACGGGCTGTTCAGACTTATCAAGATTCGATTTAGATCCCGATTAGGCAAATACGAATGCTGACGAGTTGAAGATGATGCCAAGGTTATAGGAAAATTAGCCGCGATGACGAGGAGGATGAGGAGACGAAGAGGAGACGAAGAGGCAGCTGCTACCTTGATGAAGTATTGAGAAGTGGAGCAAAGGCAAGGAGATTAAGTAACCCACCATCTCATGTACGATTGCTAAACTTGGTCTTTCGGAAGCACCATAAAACTAAAGATCCGTCGTAGAGCTGCTGAACCTTCCACCTTTGGCAACAATGCATCTAAATTACTAGTAGTAGATATAACTCTTTTTTGTATTATCTATATATACACACGGCAACGAGTGCCGGAGATTTTAGGACCGATTGCTTCGGTTGATTCCTAAGAACTAAACCGCTGAGCTTGCGTCTGGTACGTGATATCATGTGTCCCACGTTGGCGACTGGATTTATGTGAGAACTGTTGGTCATGTAAGCAGACGCTTATGCTTAATTCGTCGGAATTGCGTTATTAGATAACTTGTATGCACTTGTCTTTGTCCCTGCGTGATCTCTCCCGTCCTTGCCCGTGTACATTTTAAGCAGCGCCTGTTCCCAGCTTGTTATGTCTTCCATTTGTTTACATCTCTTGGTATCAAGAGACACCCAAGCAGCCACAGTAATCACTTCATCTAAATTAGGGCAACATTGGAAGGAAGAACTCAAACAGGCCAGTAACAGGTGCGGTATCACTCTCCTCTGGATTCCAGACCACAAAAACATAGAGGTAAATGAGATTGCCTACGAACTGGCCAAGAAAGGAGCATGCCCCACTGACTTGGGGGGCCCCAAATCAACCACCTCAAATACATCATCTGCCAACACTTTTTGTCCTTAATCAGTAGGAGGTGGACTAGGTCATCCAAGCAGAAATTCCCTAGGAAAACAAGGCCCGCCTACACGAAAAGAAGGACTGATGACCTCCTCAACAGCAATCGCTCCGAAATAGCTCGAGTCGGGGCGTCCACTCCTACGCAACTTAACCCTCATGTCATCCTACGGGATTTTAATGTGTTTTCCATGATTTGTATTTTTTTAAACCTTTTGTAGAATTCTACGGAAGATGGTAAACGTTAAACAAGGATTGCAATATAGTGAGGACATTTCGATAGTTTTCAATACATAGGTTTTGAAAATGAAAATAAGACAAAAAGAAGCTCTTGAGTAGTTTTCTACGCGAGGATGAGATGAGGGTTAACTCCGCTGGCTAGGTTCGATTCCCCGCCGGTACCACCAAAAATAATTTTCACGGTTCCACCTCTTTCGAGTCACTGACAATGCTTAAGTATAATAATAACTGTCTAGAAAAAGCTTCTCAAACTTGGCAGTTCGGAGTCGGCATTAAACTGTAGGTCCCTTCCACTCGTGAAAGAACAATAGCACGCACAACACGAGTGGTTGCTGAGAAGCAAATAACCTGTTTTTTACCAGCAATCTACTTAAACTCAAAGAAATCCGCAACTATTTTGATGCGAATCTGTTTTTATGGAGTGATTCGATTCGATCCGATTTAAGAATGCAGTGAACCTCAATTCACATTACCGACATGCGGCCGATTCACTTCGATAGGATTTCGGAATCGAAAATTTTCGATATCGGTGGACGATTCCGTCCGGCGGATTTGGGAATAATAATAATAATAATGGGTGGCGCTACAGTCCGAGACGGACCTGGGCCTAGCCTCTCAGCAACCACTCGTGTTGTGCGTGCTATTGTTCTTTCACGAGTGGAAGGGACCTATAGTTTAATGCCGACTCCGAACGGCGAAGTTGAGAAGCTTTTTCTAGACAGGAACACTCTTTGGGCATTGTCAGTGACTCGAAAGAGGTGGAGCCGTGAATTATGATAGGTGGTAAATTCGGGTATCGAACCTGGCACCCTCTGCGTAGGAGTTGACGCACTTACCCACTACGCCACGGCGACCCAATTTGGGAATAGGAGTGGTATTAAGAGTTACTATACCAAATTTCAAGTTCCTAGCTTTGCTGGTTGATTTAATGGCAACTTTTTGCGCATTCTGCCCCACTGTGGGGCGCGAGGAACTCAACTTCTTCGGACGGTAAGGACTACGCTTCGATGGTTTGGGCACGACGATTTAGAGTTTCGAGGTGGATGAGGTGGTTTCCCCAATTCCAAAAATTCGCCTGGTTCCGTTTGGACTTAGCTTCTGATAGACGATTGGATGACGCAGTTGGTAGAGTGCCTGCCCTCTTCCAGGAGTGTGAAACTAGTCTTTTCCGGACCCCGTGGTACATGGCACCGCGGGATACTCGTCAAAACCGGCGTAAGGTCGGCATAGTTAACCCGCATGGTCGGCCGCTAGCTGTAAAAAGTGTAGGTAGATAGCTCGAAATTTGGCTGGATCAATCTATCTGTATTTTGACAAACATATAGATATTGCACTGACGAAAGCCAGAAAAGCCTTTGTTGCGGCAATTAGGTTGTTTTTCAGCAGCCAACTGGTATCAACAGAGTGGAGGTAATCTGCTACATGGCCCTAGTACGGCCTATTATGGTGTACGGTTGTCCATTGGGGTTCAGCGTGAGTCGTCCTTCCCAGATTGAAAAGATGAGGGTGTTCGAGAGGCAGTGTCTTAGAAGCTGTCTCCGGCTGTATCGTACACCCGAGTCGGAGTACAAGAAGTACTATCCCAACGAGGTCCTGTACAACGAGGCAAACGTGAACATGGTAGATAATTTTATTATTAACCTGATCAGAAGGCACACTGCACGAGCTATGACCTCTTCCAACAGTCTGATCTTTGGGGCTTACAACCCCAATATTATGTGCCATGAAAGGGTGCGCCTTAACGGCTTTATTCCTCCCGAAGCATTCCATCCACAAGGATCCACAAGGATGTTCTATCATCTTCCATGTCGTACCCCGAACAGTGGACAGGCGACTCCAATATGGAACGGATGTCGTTCGCATCCACGAGGATCCCCTCCGGGTGAGTAGAGAGATCCCCGCTCGAGACAGGAAAGAGTCTGCCAAAGAACGGTAATTTTACTGGTTGTTACACCAAAACCAGCCTCTGCCACCGCTAGCTTTTCCACAGGATCCGGTAGCTGAACATAGTGACCAGCTTACATAGTTTTTAAGGTAGCTTTTAAGAAAAAAAATTATAAAACAAAAATAAAATCAAAAAAAATATATAACACAAAAAATCAAAAAAAGGTGCAACACGGCGTATAAATTATATATGTTAGGCATATACATAACGTATACGCCCTAGTGCACGTGTCTGTACGGACATTGTTAAGATAGTCTTAAGTTTTATGTTAGGTTAAGTTAGTATAAGGTAGTTTAAGTAGTTAAGTTTAGCCAAGTTTTTAACAAGTTTTCTTGGCAAATAAATAAAAAAAATGTATAAAAGATGTCTTAACGACTAAAAAAATGTGCCGAAAGGCACATTTATAAAGTAGATTATAGTAGCTTAGAGTACTCGCATAGGGTCAGTAGATTAGTATTTAGATCATTTGTAAATTCTTAGGTTAGTTAAGCTAGTTTAAAGTACTTTTGTCTAAGAAATATATATTGAATTACATAAAATTATATACAAAAAAAAGTGCCTGCCCCTAGTTAGCGGGGTCCCCGGTTCGAATCGCAGTGAAAGCAAAGTTAATATGATTTGATCTCGTTTTCAAATCTGGTCCAGTCACCAGGGTCCATTGTCGTTGGCATCTTATTAACGGCACTATCACTGGGAGTAGTCAATCAGTGGTAGTAGTCTGACTATGGGTATCACCAATGGACCAATATGGTCCAAGTGTGCTGGTGAATGCACTAGTAGCCCCCCCTACCTAAGCCTAACCCTGCATGGGTCCAACCCCTTTAGTGGAACATGTGGACACTGAAGATGACACAAACTGAGTTGTGAAAGGTTTGTCTCTATATCTGACGCAATATTAGCCTTGACAACAGTTTCTACTTCGGTCCTGACCGCGAACTTTACGACTTGTGCAATGATGTCGATGTAGGACGGCGACTAAACTCGACTTCGGCCAAATCGAACTTCGAATCCAAGTTTTCTGGTTCAACAAGAGGAAGATCAAGTCATCGTAGATGTACGGCAGTTTGGTCTCTTGACAGACAATAGAAGGCAGCATTAGCTTAGGCTTAGACCCTCCACGGGCCTCATCATCGGCCTGAGAGGTAAGTATGTAGTAAGAAAAAACCAACACAATTTGTTTTGTTTAAATGTCTTTTTTAATATTGCAGAGTCACATTAAGTATACAAAAGTGACGAGTATATGTATTAGTATCTCAATTGCGAAACAAATGTGATCCAACAGTGATTATGGAATAAAATTTAAAAAAAAAAATTTAAAAAAAAACGAAGAAAAACCTTTCAAGTGACTGTGTATGCGTGTATGAAGTCTGAGATAAAAATGTTTATACAAGAAAAGGGGACAAAATGTTACATAATATATATTTTCTAAGGTGTATATAGATATATATGTATACGAACTTTAAAATTGCATATAAATGTAAAACGAATTCTCTTTCACAGGCCAAAATGAGAAAGTCTCTGATATTTTATATTTGTATTCACTCAATCCAAAATGAAGGCTTGCACATATGTATAATTCGACGTATGTATAAATTTTCTAATTTCTTTTTGTTTTTTGTATCCATATAAGATTCACAATAACACACAGACTAAGGAATGATCGCCGAAATTAACGCAATAACATTATCTCCCGTTGTCTTCTCTTAAGTCTATATACAAACTAAGGGTATAAAAAAAATTTAAGAAAAATGAGTGTAAAAATAAGGAAAAAAAAACAAAATGTCCATCCGAGGTATTGTTAAAAGAATACTTACTCTCGGGTTTGGCTTTTGTCTTTTGTTCGTTTCGTTTTAAGTATCAAAAGTTATCATTTTCTAACCTTACAATTCCGTGTAGCAAAATATAAATTTCATTCAATTACATATTACCTAGTGTTATACAAAAATAATACATTTTCCTAATTATACAGTTTAGAGTTGATGTTTATATAAAAAAATATATACGTATGCATATGGGATGTATGTAGAACACATACTAAGTCGTGTTTGTTCATGTGGAATGTATTTAATATCTTTCTTATATACACCGATGTATGCATGCATGTGGAGATTGAGCGATGTTTATGAATGTGCGTCAATCCGTTTTACTGTACGATGTAATCTTTATGGCTACGAAGAGATTTCAATTGTTTCTTAAGTTTTGTGATTAAGTCTGATGGCTGCACGAGAATCGAGATATCCCGACCAACGCAGTTCAGGCGATCTCGAATTTCGTTCTCCTTGAAGAATAAGTTTAGCGGCCTACCGTTGATTTCAGTGAGCACCCAAAAGGTTAGAGTTGTTCCATCGCATGATTGGGCCTACATTCAAAACACGACATTTAGTGATCATTCGATGAGTCATGAGTAATTGCTTACCTTCGGTGGAAGACCATGTCTAGCTGCCAAACTGTTGGGGACTACGTCAACAATGGTTGAGGTATTTCCATCGCGAATCAAGCCCAAGCACTGGCCCTCACGTTCCCTGCGTATTGCATAACCTCGACCAAATGGCACTCTTCTGATTAACACCTCAAGCTAAAACAATGAAGAACACACGATTGCAAGAATAGGGGAGGAACTGATTTAATTTCTTTGACGAGGAGCACTCACGAAAAGAGTATTGGTATTGCGAATCACTTTGTTCGCCTCGGCTGCCGAACTGATTGTGATGCCTGCGATTGATATTAGCTGGTCGCCGATGTGAAGAGCGTTGTATAGCACCGGATGCTCTTTCTGTTTCCAACCTGCAACCCTGGAATTTGGAAAATATATCGTTAGGAAATGTTGCTCGCACTTGCTACTGGAGAAGCGTTTACAAATCGAACGCCTAAAGTGTCAAGGCCAGCCGCTAGTGGGTCGAGTATGCAAACTTTCGGATCGGGAATCAGACACTAAGATCAAAGGAATCATTGTAGTATCTCGGTGTCTTGGTCGGTCGATAACAGACTTCGCTTTAAAGCCCACTTTGAGTACTCGAGTAAAAAGGCATTGATGGTGCAGACAGGACTTTCCCGAATACTTAAGAACTTTGGGATGCCCTGGATACGCTCGTTCGATCCAGCTGTCCAGGTCAGCTCAGGCCTTCTGAAAGCTGTTGCGATATGACCTGGCGCAGTGCCAATAATTGAGTGCAGGAAGAATCTGTCGCAGTACAGGCTATCCCCAATTAGAGTCATCAGCGGACCATCTCTGACGATACAGCATGTGTTCTAGCTGGAATGGTCCCCATCGAAATACTCAGAAACGAGAGTCAAAGGGTGTACCTGAGGTGGCCCCTGAATCATCAGGATGATATAATGAATCTGTAGCAAGCCAGATGAGATGGCTCAACAAAGAGCAGGAGGACCCATAGACTCATTTCCACCATTGAATCATGGACGGAGAGAAGAATAGGGAAATGTAATTTTTAACTTACGCAACTCCTGTCGGGCAGGTTGGTGCACGATAGCTTACCTATGTGCCCCGATTGTCCAGACACAAATGCGGACGTGGAGCATGCAGTGTGGCTCGACGAGATTGACGAGAGACTGGATTGGAGAGAGACTGGACAGAGGTCTGCTCTTTCATAAAAAGCGTGCAGAATGCACTACGAAGAGCAGAAGCTCTAAGAACAGCCAAAGAGGAGGCGTTACAGACTAGAACGTAAGCACTAATCAGCACCGAGAAGTGGTGAGTGGTGGAAATGTGCAGAGGTGTGTTTTAGGACGTAGGTGCGTGCAAAAAGGAAATAATATCCTTTTATCGTTCATGCTGGTAGCACGAGTTCTCATCTATCTTGAAGAAAATTCCACATCCTTTGGCGCAAGCCATAAAAAAATGTTGTCAATGCCGTGAAATGAAACTCATGATGAGCAGCAAGTGTAGACTGCCGGCATAAATATTCACGGACCGAGGTTAATTTGAGCCCAGTAACCACACGCGAGCATTGTCAGTGACTCGAAAGGGGCGAAGTTGTTGGAGCCGACCCACCTACCCACACATATCCCCACCACGGCGACCACTTCTCACTACTCAGCTCTAGCCTGAAGAATCTTCAAGTGTGGAAAAACGTAACCACAAATGTCCACGTGCTTCACAAAGAGCACGTGGACAGAGAGACCTGTCTGGAGATCTGTCCAGGTGAACAGTGAAAGACTAAAAAACAGTCTTCAAAGATCCTAACCATCAATTGGATTGTTATACCTCCGAAATGACAGAAGATAAACCCAACCATCAAGTACTTCAGCATTCAGAAGATCCCAAACATTCCCTCCCAAAAGAAAAGAACTTACCACACAGCTCCGAATGCATCAACCCAAGCAATGGATCCAATGCAATCCTTGCGCCTCAACTGCAATCTAACTCCCCCCGGATGCATTATTTCCCGACGCAACTGCAGGACCTGTTGTTCGCGCAGCGTCATCCGCTTCGAAGACTGAGCATTTAAGGCATTCTCATGCGCCAGCCGAAAAGGCTGTGGTGGCTGCTGCATTCTGGTCGACGCTCTCGGTTCATTGTTGTTCGCACGCGGACGCGGCGAAGGAGCATCAGACGTAGACGAACTGCGCCTCCGTTGCTCCAACGACTCGGAACGAGTTCGTTCGACTGCGCAGTGTGATTCGCCATTATTGTTGGACAGATGATTGTTTTTTGGATGTGCTGGCTTACTCATATCCTTACGACTAGGTCGTGCAGTTATCACAGCTTCGGTAAGTCCCCGGGTGAGAAAAGGTCGGTTCGCCAACGACGACGGCGGGCAGTTCTCCCGACCATCGTGGAGCAGGCGCTTTCTGTGCATTGCCGGACTGGATTTGCCATTGCTTCGCCCGAGATGAACCGGAGACGCGGTCGACGTCGAAGGCAGTTGTATTCCACTGGCTGCCATGGCAGACGATGGTGTCTGAGTGGCAATGCTGGTTCTGTTGCTCTCAGCGATACTGGGTTTCTTCTTCAGGCCAGCTGAATTTGTGGGTGATGTTGTTGCGGAATATGACGACGATGATTGGGGATTCATTGATTGACTAGCCGCATTCTTTGTCCGCGCCAATTTCGGCGAACTGGGATTGGTCGTCTCACTGATACTCAGCTCGTTCACATTTTGCGCATGCAGCGACGTTGCAATAGGAATGCTTGACGTGAGGAATACTTTCTCGTAGTGACTGGGCTTCTGTTTCACGTCATTGTTGACTGCGATGTTGGTCACTCCCGACGTGTTCGTACTGAGAATGATCTTCTTTGACACTTTTGGTGTCACAGACGATGAACTCGGACAGACGGAGCCGTAGGTGTTGGCTGCACTGCTCCCCGCGGTAACGTGAACGGTTGTGATTTTATGATTTTCCAAATGTGATGCTGGCGCCGGGTGCTTCTTTGCCTTCGCAGGCGATGAGTACTGATTTGCAACCGCAGGTGCGTGTACTGGAATTGAACTAAGATTGGACGGAATTATTTGAACATTGCTCTTGTATTCTTCGGAATGATTGTTCTGTGTATCGGGGAATTTGAAAATGTCTGGTCCTTTGTTGGAAGATGGCAACGGATTTGATACTTGTATAATTGTGATATTCGTGGAGGAAGACTCGGAAGTTGTGGCCTCTGGCGGGTGATCATCAAGATCTTTCTCTACGTCGAACTCGGTGATGTTATTGTTGACGGTTGTCAACTCGGGTGATGGTTCGGTGATTGATAAGGAACGTGATGTTTGTGGTCTGGAAAACAACAAGGTGTGTATATGTAAGAATTTGGCAAAGATTAATTTAACATGGAGGACGGGAGATTCAATTGAGAAATAAAGACGACAGCATCTTCAATGAAGAAAAAGTTAAGTACGCTCTTCAAAAATACATTCGCAGAGCTCGAGCGTGGTGTAATAACACGTGTTGATGAACAGAGTTGGAGATTGAAAACAGAGTTGGTCCTTTTTGCCAACAAAAGGGTCACCCCGCCTTTCAATCTGTCCAAAATTGAGGGTACAGCCCTCACTCTTAGAGAAAGCGCGAAGTACCTTGGTCTAATCCTAGACAGGAAACTCAACTGGAAGCCATAAATAGAAGAAAGTGCAAAGAAAGCCTTATACCTGTGCAACAGGATATTTGGTAAGAAATCGGATCCGAAACCCAAAACGATTCTGCGGATACACAGGAATTGTGAGACCGATCGTGACATATGGCAGTGTAGTTTGGTGGCAAGCTTGTCAAACTTAAAGCTGCTCACGAGCATACAGAGACGCGCATGACTAGGTGTGACAAGGACAATCTCGACCACGTTTAGAGGTGCTGCTGGATCTTCATCCACTTGCCCTTTCTATACACAGATGACTGCCGCAAAGGGAGCCATTAGGATATCCCAATCCAAAAACTGGCACCCCAGCCCCCCAGCCATGAACTATCTTTGTCAATGCCCCAGTCTATGCAAATTAAGACAAAGAACCCTGGGAGAATTTCGCTTCCATAACCTCCATGACATATCAGATATCCCACTAAAATTTCTTTGCAGGTTTATAAGGATCTCTGGATGGCTGGGAGGAGGACAATAACCAAATAACACCT
Organism: Eristalis intricaria; assembly: GCA_964034865.1. NCBI lineage: Eukaryota > Metazoa > Arthropoda > Insecta > Diptera > Syrphidae > Eristalis > Eristalis intricaria. Next base: position 107,282,828 of record OZ035873.1, on the reverse strand, counting down.
TGGAGTCAGGAGTTTTCATCATCGGGCGAGTGAGAAGAAAGCAAAGTTTTACCCCTTGGGCATCACAATGGGTCCAATAGGACCTCAGTGTCGCACGGCCCCACCGCGTCAACCCACATACCTAACCTAACCTTGGCTACTACCTGTTGAAGAATGAAAATGAAAAACTAAACATAGCCACAAGCCTTATGAAGACCGTCTCTCAGAAATACTAGGAATCACGTCTCAACTCAGCATGTAACACAAAGAAAACACTCAAAGGAGGCACTTACATCGACTCATTCATTGTCAAAGAACAAGGATCAACCAATCCAAACAAAAAACAGTGCCTAATGACTCGTGTCGCCATCTACTCATGTCGCCATCTACTCATGTCGATGCCTTGTTTAAAGAACACAGCACCTCACGAGATGCCCCACAATTCTTGACATCTCCATTCATAAAGCACAGCACCTCTACGACACGCGATTTGACCATTGTTAGTTTCAAAACAAGGTAAGGCAGCATGCTGAAGAAAAGGAAGAACAAAAAAATCGTTGAAGTAATCCCTGCCAAGGAAATCTACACAGATCTAAGACCGATAGTGGAGTGGAAGCGGGTATTTACTCGGAACATCTCCAGCTCAGTCGGTATTTTTGACTGTCAGGTCACTGTAGTGTGTTCCAGTCATAAGTAACGGCTATTCGTGAAGCCGCTGAATGGCTGTTGATGAGGACGATATCGATCGAGAGCATTGTCATCTTCACCGACAGTCAAGCAGCAATTATGGCACTCGAATCAACATTTTTAAGATCAAAATTGGTAAGAGCCTGCCGTGTGTCTCTTAATGAGATATCAGGGCATTACTGCATACCGATGTGCTGGGTTCCTGGACATAGAGATCTCCTAGGCAACTGTGAAGCAGATGAGCAACCAAAAGGTGAAAGCATCTGGATACCAAATAGGAACTCAAGCAACCAAAATCACAGAGAAAGCGAATAATCTTAACGGAATAATCTTAACGTGGGAATATATGCGAAACAGTTATGGCTAAACACTGTCACTGTATAGCTATAATAGAGAATATTGCGGCTGCTTCCCACGGAAGAAACACCAAGAGGAGAACTGATGTTATGGCGCATTTGTGTACTGGTCATCTCAGAACTAAGGCGACTTATTTGTATCATCGTATCTGTATGGGACGAGGGTTTGTAATGTTTCTTTAAATCTGTTGTGGGCTTGGGGTCATAGGAAATCTGACTTGCGATAGTTGTTTTATATGAATATCTTGTGTTTTCTAATGGACCTGAGAGTCTGCCGTTTTTAAAATTCCATCGTCTTGGTAAATCCAGTCATGAGTGTCGTTATCATAGTTTCCGTGGTGCAGATGCATGACAGGCTTTGTACAGCTTAGTTTTGGAACCATTCTTCTTTATTTGGCGCTACAGTCCGGGGTGGACCTGGCCCCCAACCAACAAGCCTCTCCAGCTAGCTGTCTCCAGTGTCGCACGCCAAGTTGGTTGAGGTCATACTCCACCTGGGTGCGCCACCTTAAATGCGGGCGTCTTCTGTTACGTTGTCCCACGGGTTCGGAGTCGCAGACTCTTCGAGCCGCAGCTGAGTTGTCCATACGCTCTACATGGCCTAGCCATCTTAGCCGTTGGATCCGAAGACGCCTGACTAGACTCATGTCGCTGTACAGCCCGTACAGATCGCGATTGAATCTTCTCCTCCAGAAACCGTCAACGCTAACAGGACCAAAGATGGCATGCAGAGCTTTTCTCTCGAAGTTACCAATGATTTCCTCATCCTCTTTTGAGATTATCCATGCCTCCGTGCTGTACAGCAGGACTGGGATGATCAAGGTCTTGTATAAAGTCAGATTGGTCCTTCGAGAGATGGCTCTACTACTCAATTGCCTCTTGAGCCCATAGAAACAGCGGTTGGCAAGAGGCACTCTGCGTTTGATCTCGGCACTGGAACCATTTTTGGCGCCATCAATAATAATTGGAGGTGGGTTCAGTACAAAAGACATTTATATTCAAACTGTGATAAAATAAAATAAAAACTACTGCCACTTCAGCTCAGCTCATTTCAGATAACTTGAAATTCAGCTTGTCACGTGAGAAAAATCATTTTTAATTCCTCTTTTCAACGAACACACACTATATTTTCTAAGAGGCACATTCATTTATTCAAAAAACCATGGAAAGTGGCAGTGATCTTGACCCAGAGATATTGGACAGTCTTTACAAGCATCAGTTGAGTGAACTGCGTGAGTTCACGTTGAAACTCGAAGACACTCAGGACATAAATCTGTGCCGCAAATGGCTGCAGGTGTTCAACAAAACTTCAGAACAGGAAAAAATCTCCAGGAACTGTCTCTGTGCCCTTCTGTGTCAGCAATTGCGAAACAATGGCTGCCTCTCGATGCCCTTCACCGATCTATCGAATTGTAATCGCGATCTCAGTCAGGTTCTGGCGAATCTTGATGAAACAGTTACCAGCGCAACCGGCTCCATTCAAAGCACGAGAAGGACTGAGACCATCAGCAACTTGTTGTCGCAAGAAAACGAAATTGCCCAACTCAGACAAGAACTGGGGCATCTCCAAAATGATCGAGATGAGAAGGAAACTAGGATAAGGGAACTCACCGGAATCATTGACAGATGCAATCAGTGCGAAATGGAAAACGACGTGGTCACGAAAATATCGAGCCTATTAGAACACCTGAGAGGGGAGAGTGACATTCAGTGCTTTTGGATCTTTAGCCACCTTTTTGGAGACGAGGACAATACCGAGATGAACCACAAACTCACGCAGCTGGACAAATGCCTGCAAGGCATTTTGGAAAACAACACCACCGACAAACTGAAAGCAACCCAGAGGCAGCTGCATAAAATCATGAAGTCAAGGGATAAACTCTTGCAAAGGTGCCAACAAGAGCTGCGCATCGAAAAGTTGCAGCGGAGGATGAAGGTGAAGATGATGAAGTTGCACTTCTGCTCCATCCTGAGTCGGGTTTTCATCAAGACTCGACAAAAGAGTCAAGCGCAAATGATTGACTTGTTCAATCAATTGGAGGACAAGTACAAGGACATTCTGCTGAAGTTAACCAGCCAGCAGTAAGCTTACCTCAATAGTTGGCGGCCGTTTGACTTTGGCACTGGTGAAAGCGATTCGCGATCTGCAAGACGAGACGTATGAGTTTCAAAATAAAACCTTTTCGAATGATTTTCTGTCTTACCTTGATCCTTGTGTGATGATGAGCTTATATCCAAACGAACACTGAGGGCGTCTGAGAGGGAATGCTGTGCATCGGAGTTTGAGATGCTGCTGCGATTGGTGGAATCATTAAGGCTGTTCCTCGCCTCCAGCATTGCATGTGAAGTTTTGCTTATGAGCTTTGGCCTTGCCAAGCACATTACAAATTCCTCACTCAAGTCGGAGAAGTCATCTTCGTCGTCATCTGCGCTGAGGGCTCCGCTATTGTTGCCCGTGTTCAATTGTTCACTGTAGTTGCTTATGGGGTCCGACAGCATGTTCAGAAGGTTCTGAGTCAACGTGTTTGACATCGAAGTGAGACATGCTGACGTTGATGGCGCCGCCACCGTCGGCAAACTCAAATTATTTGTCACAGAAGGCGTTGATGTAACATTGGAGCTTCTTGTGACTTCCTGGGCACTTGTTGCGGTGTTTGATTGCGTGGCAGCTGCACTCAAGAGACCTCCAGCAGTGATTGTGGTCGATGTTGATGATGGAGACGATGATGATATCGATGGCACGACACGTTCAACACCAGGAACAATAGCTGCCGGAACCGGTGGTGTGGCTGGTAAGGGTGATGTTGGATCTCGCGTGGGCAGCAAAGGCGCCCGAACTTCTGGCAACTTTGTGTAGAGATTCTCCCGTGGTGATATTATTTTCATTTCACGCAGTTTTGAACGCAACGTCTCAACCCATTCCTGCATTACTTCCCTGGAAAAGTGTAAGCGAATGTGTGAGTAATTTTACTTGTCAAGTGGTGAATGACGATGAAATTTGCTTTAACACACATACACACACAATGAGCGAGGTAGACATGGGATAAAAAATTCTTTCTACTTTCAAAACCATGCTTCACCGATTCGAGCACTTAAGTGAATCATGACCAAAACCCCACACAAATTGCAGTGAATATCGATGCAGACCAAGAAACACTAGGAATACGACACAGACTTGTTCCGACTCCTCGATTATAATAACGCTACAGTCCGAGGCGGGCCTGGGCCTAGCTTCTCAGCAACCACTCGAGTTGTGCGTGCTACTGTTCTTTCACGAGTGGAAGGGACCTACAGTTTAATGCCGACTCCGAACGGCGAAGTTGAGAAGCTTTTTCTAGACAGGAATACTCTTTGAGCATTGTCAGTGACTCGAAAGCCGTGAATTATCAAAGGCGGACTCCTCGATTCGACGAACGCCAAAAGTGGCTATACACATTTCATGAATATGGTCAATCTTGCTATATGGAGTGGGAAACCTGGACTAACGATTGCTAAAAAGACTAGAGGCTTTGAAGAAGTAGCTTTTTCGTGGAATTCTAAAGATACCATGGACAGATGTAGAAGACCTGAGTAAAATGGGAACAAGGCGAGAACTCGTCAACACAGTACATATTCGGAAGTTGCAGTACCTCGGGCACAAGAAATGCAAAGCATCAGCTATTGCAAGTCATTCTTCAAGGAAGAATTGAAGGAAGAAGAGCTGGACAAAGAACAACATGGATGCAAAATCTGAGCGAATGGTATAACATCCCGAAAATCGCGCTATTCAGGAACGTCACATCATGAGAAAATATTAACCGACTTCCTAGGAGGAGAGGCACCTTAAGAAGAAGAAGATTCATTCTAACATCGTCTGGGAGTAGTGACACAAGTGTAGAAGAACCTCAACCAACACGGTGAACTCAAATGGAGGCAGCTAGTCAGAGATCAATTAAAAGGCTTGTTGATTGAGGCCCAAGTCCACCTCCGCCTTGTGGACTGCATACAATTCATATTCTACTAGTTCCACACACACTCGCATTCTCTAGCTAGTACAGGAATGCCGGGCTGAGCTAGCGTCATTAGAAGGCCACCTGAAGATCTCTATTGTCTGGGTTCAAGTTCACGGTGACATCCCAGGACATAAGAAGACCGATGAACTGGCTAGGCAGGGAACTGCCCTTCAGTGCTCACTTACAGAGGAGGTTCACATCCCAATAAAGGCAGTCAAGAGTAATTCCTCTGCGCAATGCCCCGAAATAACCAATTTCAGATGGGCCAGACTAAACTGTTGTACATCAAGAAAACCAACGCCTGAGTCCAACCGATTCAGAACAAAAGATCTGCTTCGGCGGAATCGTAATGACAACGCTAAATTTCTGGCCGTCTTTTCGGGACACTGGCCGACAGGCCACACAACACATATTATCACAGTTACAACAAAGTAGCTGAGACGGAAAACTTTACCCATTTCATTTGCCCTTGCCCGTCTCTTGTTAAACCCAGACATTGAATGATTGGTAGACCCTTCTTCAACTGTGAGTTTGGATTTAGCACGTCTCACCTCCCTTGCCAACAAGATGGAAAAATCGCCGACAAAAGTTTAAGCGACCTTACTCGTCAAAAATACCCTAAGAACTGATTTCAAAATAAAGTGCCGGGGAAATAAATAAAACCAAAGCAAACAGTTACGTTTTCCCCCAAATTGTCTCGACAAAAGTCAAGGGGAGAAGAACTAGTGTTTTCCTCTTTTTCCTTAAAAAAAATTTGCAAAGTGACTAGGTTATAAATATGAACTCATACTGCAAATGTACGAGTACGAGTTCAACTTCGATACAAGAAGGGTCATTTTATTCACAATTGCTTAATATCCCGAAAAACTGGGAGTTCATCAACAACCAGATTGGACACAACTCGTTAGTTGATCGTCAAGTTGAAAATTGATTTTGTTCACTATTTCAACCCACAGTCTGAAATTTAAAACCCAAAAGTTGTCCAACTTTCTTTTTTTAAATTTCCCCTGGGATATTTTTGACAATTCGCATATACAATAGGGTTTTCTATTTTGAATTTACAATGTGTGCTCTTCTTGAGCGTTATGAGAAGGAGAATTGAAAGCGAACGTTTTCAGCAAAGGCTGCACATCTCTATCTTCCATTATCTCTGGTTTTCAGTTGCTGCCGTCATGTTAGGGAGAACAGCACAAGCGATTATGCACATTTGTAATGTATACACTATTAAAGTCTGCATTCGCCCATTGAATTGATCCGAGCGAATAATATTGACTATTGGTCAGTGTATTATTGCCCATAATTCACGGGGTCTGTTAACAAATGCAAAATATCACAATCGACAGATACAATTTCGAGGTAGTAAAGGAGTTTGTCCCCCGTGGCGTAGTGGGTAATTGCGCCAACTCCTACGCAGAGGTTGCCAGGTTCGATACCCGAATTTACCACCTGTAACAAATCACAGCTCCACCTCTTTCGAGTCATTGACAATGCTCAAAGACTAGGTTCTCAACTTCGCCGTTCGGAGTCGGCATTAAGCTGTAGGTCTCGTCAACACGCGAGAAATAACAGGCCCAGGTCCACCTCGGCCTGTCGCGCAACCCATATTATAACTATATTATAAAGGAGTTTGTCTACCTCGGGGCAAGTGTAAACTCAACGACATAACTGTGGAGATCCGATGTAGAACCGCCTTTGGCAACCGGTGTTACTTCGGTTTGTCAAAACAACTGGCGTCAAGACTCTTGACTAGAAGGACTAAGGTTATGCCCTTATTTTGCCAGTCCTGCTAATAAAGCCGAAGGCTAAACGCTAAGCAAGACTGCTGAACTGATTCGTGGTGCCTTCGAAAGAAAAATTCTACGTCGGATATATGGTCCAGTCTGCGAGGAAGGCGAATGGAGGAGAAGACACAACCGCGAACTCTACGAGCTGTACCAGGATGTGGATGTACTCCGGAAGACAAAGATCCGTCGACTGCACTGGCTCGGCCACATCGAGCGCATGCACAACAATGCTCCAGCTAAGAGGTCTTTGAAACCGAGTCTCCTGGTTTGAGAACGAGAGGAATACCGAATCTCCGCTATAAGACCAAGTCATCACGGATGCAAGACAGTTTGGTTTGATGACTGGAAGCAGCGTGCCCAGGACAGTCAGGAATGGAAAGCAGCTATCGCTCAGGCTCGGACCCTGCATGGGTCGTCAGCCTGATAAGTAAGTATGTCAACAAATGAAAAAGAATCTATAAAATACTTCATTGTATCAAATCAAATCGTAAGGACCGTAGTATCTTCTCTCGTTTCACGGCAATGAATCCTGCATTAGATCGAGTACCATTAATTTTGTCCGATTTGAGAGACCGAAACGGTTAATGACACACACAATCACCCCATCTTGTATACACACAGCGAGAGAGAGCAAAATCCTCGATTTCATCGCTTAACTTCTGCTATTTCCCTAAGTTAAGAAAATGAGGAGCTGATAAACTCATGGGTTGTAATTTGAAAGTTTAAACCATAAAATTTGAGTGACTGAAAGTAAATCCAGAAGTTGAAGGGAAAAATCCCAAAATTTTGTTAAACTTTTGGTGAACAAAATTACCCTAAATCTGTCTAGGTCGCGGTGTCGATCCCTTTACGGCACGGGTTGTACAAGAGGGGATAAAAAAGGTTATATAATTAATTTTCAATTTGATTGAATTCTTTGCTATCATGTAACGAAACATTCACTTCAACCTCTATCACTGTAACGCACAAAATGAGTCCTTCTCTGTAAATAGTAATTCTTTTCACAGATAGAATAACAAAATTGATGTTCAATTCTTCGTTGGCCAATACAGATCCAATCATATACCCCTTGAAGCTGTATAAGAATGTGTACAGATCCAGAAGGCAAAGCACCTCCAACCGAATAAGTAAAGTGCGCCCAATAAATGTCCCAGAGAAGTAGACTAAGCCGATTAAAGTATGCAGCATAAAACAATAATGAACATCAGAATAATGTTAACCTAAAAAATAAACTGGATTTCTTGATCTTGATGATTGACCACCGACTGTATCTTTTCACTTGTTGGAAGGAATAAATTCAGCGCATGTTTCAATTCAATTTTTCTCAATGTTTGCTTGTACATCAACTGTACCCAATTCAAGGTCCTCCTTTCCTTCACGCACTCTTCAGCTCCTGACTTACGAGCACATAGGCATGTCCACATTACTATTCATTGTGCAGTTCTATCTAAATATTGTGGCATGTCCGACCCTATCTTAATATCAACGATTTTATCTTTCCCACAACTCTTGCTGCTGTTGCGTGATCACAAAATAGAAGTAAAACACACACAACACGAGTGTATATGCCCAACAAATGCCAACATTTGTGGACAGGTCTTCAGAAACGTCACCGACCGAGCGATTGGTATCAGAATCGAACGTTGGAAAAAGTTCCCGGCAATGATCGCAAGTGTAAAGGTTAGTATCAGTGACATAAAATAAATTTGAATAGTCCTTGATCATCCGAGAGTTGCTCAATGAACGACTGAGACACATAAATGCCAAACCCCGGTCGTAAAAAGCAAACCGTTTTGCATACGATAGTTAATCCAACCCTGACCTCACTCTTTTGCAAAAAAAAAAAAGAACTATCAAATATCAACAACCACAGCACGTCATTTAAAACAAGAAAAAAGTAAAACAAAACACCTTTTCTTTAAGCACTTTTCATAAATTCTCATCTTAAATTCTCAACCGGAGCAACGAATAACAAGAGCACTTTCCGATTGTAGATTTAGCACTGCGAACAGCAAAGCCATCCATCACCTCAGCTCGAAGCATAGGTATTACCAAACAACATCGCCTTTGTTTTATCTATCAACAAAATCATTTTATGGATTGGCTCATTGCCAACTTACCATGACATTGCGTGGAAACGCACAACTTCGTTACTCAGTGTGACAACGAATTCAAATTCGTGTGAGTTTGGTATGAGCGCGTGCGATATATGCTGTGTGTCTTGCATTGAGACCACCCACTCAGGATTGTGAGATGGTGCAAGTCTCGGTTCGGCATAACCCTCCAGCAGAGCTTCCGTATCGTCATGCACACAAAATACCACCCAACTGCGATCAGATTTCTGGAAAAAATTCAATTTTTATCAATCCATTTGAAAGACCAACCACTGAACAAGTCAATGCCTGCGAAGAGCAAAGGAATTTACTTCTCTTCTTTTTGTATGCCTTGTTGTATGGGTTGGAGGTGAATGTTTTACCTTGGGACCAATTGTAATTTTTTTACCATCAGTGGTAAGACGTTTTAGCCAGCTATTCTTATGGATTTCCCGAAACAGAGCACCACGGGATGAGCTCATTTTAATTATGCACAGCTATGGGATATATTTTTTCTTTTTTACCATTTGGAAGTGATTGCAAAACGGTTTGCAATTAACGCGGTAATAAAGCAAAACACATTCGGTCACTGGGGGAAAACTTTTTTTCTTCGACTTCAACTAACGAATGTCACTTTTGACAGATACTGAAGCGGAAGAGAACTTGCATACGTTTTGGAATGCACATTTGATTGGAAATTCGTTTTACTAAAAAAATTTATAACAAATTTATGTAAAAACTTAATAAACAACTGTTAAACATAATGTAACACTTTATCTTGTGAATTACTACTTTTTTTTGATTTATTGCACACTTTTCCAACGAGAAACAAACAAAATCACTATGCATCCAAAAATAACAAACTAATTGCACATCGCCATGTTTGCATTTCCAGCTGAATCCCATTGACTTTCCAGATTCCAATTGTAAGAAATGAAATACCATCCACTCTAAGGGTGGTGCTCACATTTTGGTAGATTACAAAACGAATACGTACAAAAGATGACATGTCTACATCTAAAAAAAAGTTTTTCATCACAGACCTAGATACAAACAGTGTACAGCACACATAATAAGCACAAAATAGCCTCTATAAGGGAAGTGCAACGAGATGCACTTTCGAGTGATTTGTGCAATTTGGTCGTTGGGCAGCAGCAAACATAGAAGACACTATCTTCTACTACTATGTCGATATCTACTACTTCCATAACGTCGAAATCGTTGCGCATTCCCAACCAATAGTAGTGGCAGCTCTAGCGGTGATTGATGAACAGACCAAAATACTGGTCTTGGTCAATGAGGAGTAGACAAAGTATATGCTGTTGAACAAGAACCCATCACACACCATCTGTAATTTTGAAGTGAAGAACTTTGGCTAACTCCACAAACGACATCACAGTGGAGATCTGACGTAGGATCGCCCTTGGCAACCGGTGCTACTTCGTTTTGTCGAAAGAACTGGACTCAAAAATTCTGACTCGAAGAACCAATATCATGCTCTACAAAACTCTTATTTTACCAGTCCTTCTATATGAAGCCGAAAGCTGGACGAAAAGCAAAATAACAGAGCTAATTCTTGGTGCATTCGGCGAGGAAGGTGAATGGACGAGAAGACACGATCGCGATGTCTACGAGCCGTATGAGTCAAGATGTGGATATTGTGGGACTGCAGTGGCTTGACCAGATCGAGCACATGAACACCAAGGCTCTTTTTAAGAGAGCTTTAGAATCGGTGCCTCATTGTTCGAGAAGAAGGGAAGACCGAACTTCTATATATTTATAGATATAAATACCAAGTCTTCGTGGACGAAAGGCAACTCGGTTTTCATTATCATAGGCATTGTACCAAGTCAATGTTGGAAGGATTTAGATGGTATCTCAGGCTCGGACTCTCCATGTGTAAGCCTAAGTAAATATATAATGACTCAAGACTATACGCCGGAGGTAGTGTCGTAGAATGAAGAACACTTCACAAGTTTTTTCCGACATCTTTGCTGATCAGAGTCTTGAAGAGTTTAATTGTTTATATATTATAATAATATATTATAATATATTATAATAATTTTTAACTATCGTTGTGTTTCCCGAAGTCCTTGAGTGACCGTGTGTTGCCTTTTTTTCGTTCTTTATTTTAATTAAGTTTTTGTTGCGAAGGGTCTATTAAGAGGACCATGCAATTGGTCCTTTATATCTAGCCAGAGATGGTTAAGGCATAAATTCAATGTTTTTCAATTACAGAGCCTCTATGACAAATCCTGTCACGAAAAACAAAGCGGATTATAGTATGTAGTTGGCGGATTAGGAAGAGACTACCTACTGGAATATACATTAGCGATGTTAGTGACCACATCTTATCAACCCTATCCCTGCCTTCAAAGATCCTAAAATTATTTTATGCTTATTATGTTTCACTGTTTAACTGTTTAACTAACCAACTCATACGATAATTTACTAGACGCAGGACAAGTGGTCTGTTGTCTCTTCCGATCTTGGTAGTGCCAGTTATCTCTTGTGTTTGCCACTGGCTTGTGATGAACTCTTTTTGTTGTGTGGCTAAAACTTTTACTATTTCATTGATCTATGAACGAGGCTGAAGGAAGCAAACTTGGTTTGGAGACGAACGAGGGAACAACGAAGGCCAACATATTTTCCACAAGCAAAACACGTAACACCTACTTCCTGGACGCAGTGGAATTCTCTTATTGGAAGGTAAAAAGAGAAAAAGTTTGTATTGGCGGGAATTATGGAAATATTCAAAATCACCCTGTTAAAATAAAGGTTATGGCATAAAAAGTAGCATCAAATATTAACTGACCAAGGACATTACCGATACAAGGTTAGGTTAGGTTAGGTTAGGTAGAGGGCTGCTAATGCATTCACCAGCACACTGAGACCATGTTGGTCCGCTGAGACACACCCAAACTTCTTCCACTGGTTGACTACTCCATTGACAGTGCCGTTAATTTGATCCCGACGGCAAATGGTGACACGATTTGAAAACCAGATATAAGTGTATTAACTTTGCTTTCACTGGGATTCGAACCGGGGACCCCGCTAAACATTACCTTTTTCATCTTCTCCTCCTCTAAAAGAATTCTCACTGGTTTTTTCCTAAAGCGCCTTAAGACACTAATGTCATTTTGGTTCACCAGCTCTCCTTCAGCCTATTTCGAATTCGGTATAAGAAATCGATTCAGTAATTTTTGGCAATACGAGCACACCGTTATTATCGCTTTCATCACCTATATATCCTTATTATTAATAAATTTCCTCGGGATTTTTTCTCCTATTGAGAAATTCGCTATTGTATAGAATGTTCGAATAGAAAAGGAAAAAATATTCCACTGCCCGGTGAAGGACTTTCCAATGGTAAATTTCACTGAATTTCCCTCAATTTGCTCCCCTATAATTTTGTTAGGGAAATTCAAGTAAGCATGCGTTTTATTATGAATAAAATTTCCTCCAAAGATTGGAATAAAAAACCAAACGAAGCTTATATTTATATTAAATGGTATGCAAAAATACTTAAATACAGTCGAACTTCGATAACTCGAACCACCACTTGTCATAAACAAATTCCGAGTTATCAAGACATTCGAGTAATCGAAGTCAAATTTCATATAAATTTCAGTCTTGGCGCTATTGCCAAGCAATTTCATTCGAGTTATCGAAGTTCGACTGTATTATCAATTTATAGACATTTTTCATCGACTACCATACAATTTAAAAAATCGAATACGAGACAAGTGAAAAGATATTATTATACTCTGGAGCTCCAGAAGTATGCAACGAAATTATTGAATCCAGCTAATGCACAAGCTCTCGCACAACCCAACCTTGCCACTGGTGGAATATCCCTCATGAAATATTAGCACATACGCCAATCACAATTTCATGTACATTTTCGAATCTCGAGAAAAAGCATTCCGATAGAGATTGCCAATAGCGGTTACTTTTCCCCCGGAGGGAAAAGTGTAAGGAAATAAGAAATTTCCCCCGGGATTCATAATTAGCATGATAATGTTGGTACTCTGAGAGCCATTATGGTCTTCTTCGTCTTCGTTCCATAAATGGTTGTCTTCAACTGTGCTAGGTCAATCGTTCAATTCCAACGAACAAATCATTTATGTATTGTTAAAAAAAATCGTTCATTTCAACCATCGGTCACTCAAAGATAGAGACCGATATGTTGTATTCGTTCAATACTGCAACAGGTTCCAATCCATTGGTTGGACACCAGATACAGATTCATTGTATTGGTATGAGGATGCAGATGAAGATCTAGGGGTAGAAGGTTTAATATGGTTTCAAGTACATCGGTTGGAGTCATAAGGCCGTAATCACTATTCCTGCTCTTTCAGTTGTATTGAGCTTCCAATTTAATTTGCTATCTAGTATAAGGTGTAGTATAATTTGTCTTATTTGGGAACTGTAAACTGGTGCCATTTAGGGTGTAAGGATCGATATCAGGTATTTTATATTTCCTAGTGAAAAGGAATATCTCGGTTAAAAAGGCGAGCTGGGTCAATCGTTCAAATCCAACCAACGAATCATTCATGTATAGGTTAAGAAAATATTGGGCCATTAATTAATCGATTAAGCGACTACTGCAATCTATGGGTCTAATCGTTAGTCTAGAAAAATCAAAGATAATGATTTTTAAAAAAGGTGGTGGGAGAGTTGCCTCCAACGAGAAGTGGCATTTTAGAGGGACAAACCTAAAGCTCGTCAAAGAGTATAAATATCTAGAAATCTTGCTTACAAGCAATTAAAATATAAAAAGACATCTGAACGACAAACTTACAAAAGCTGTAGCCTGGAAGAAATGCTTCAGCAATCCTAATATCCATCACAGCAGTAAGTTTAAATTATACTAAGCTGTATCCGAGATGAAAATGCTATAGGCGGCGCAGGTTTAGGGGTATAAGGCTTATGAGGAAGTGGAGAAATTGCAGCGCTTCTTTATTAAAAAATGTTAAAGCTCCCGCCGAAGACTCCGAACTACATGCTCATGGTTGAGACAGGCATATCTCCACTATATATAAAAACACTAAAGTTGCAAATGAATTACACACGCCGAGTAATGAAGATGGCAGACAACAGACTCCCAAAGATAATGGCGATGCAAACCGTTCGAAATAAATCTGCATGGTTCAAAGAGTGGATTAAATTAGCTGGTGAATGTGGAGCAGAACTGAACACATATGGCAGTAATTGGGGTAACTCACTATGCCAGTTAATAAAGCAGGTCGACGAGCAGGCAAGAGTTCAGTTCTTAGAAAAAGCGGCGGGATCAATACATCGTTACATACAGCCGGCTCAACCACAACCCGGGGAGTCGAAATCACTTTAAAGATATCCATAGCATTCAGGAAATTTCTGTGGTGTTCAAACTTAGAGGCGAACTTCTAAAGCTGAATTTTGCCCCGCACAGGGAGGATCTCCCTATATTCTGCAGTATGTGTAATTTGGAAGCGAGAGAAGATATCATGCATTTCCTAGGCAAGTGCCCGATCCTAAACTAGGAGATCCTTTTTTTGGAAAGAACGACTTATCGGAACAAGAAATCCTATCACTCCTAAACGAAAAGGACGTAATCAAGTTGTTTAAATACTGATAATATCCTAACAGGGAAATTTTGAAATGAGCATTTTTCTACATGGAGAGCTAAAAATTATTACTTGTACATACTAAATTATAGTCAATCCGGCAGACGGCAAAGCCATGCTAATTTTGATTTTGTTAAATTTTTGTAAAAGGAACATTATTAAAAATAATAAAATCAATCTAAATCTAAAAAAATCTAAAATCTATTGGGCCATTACACTCGATCGTTCATTTCAGTCATGGGTCAAAGATAGATGCCGAAATGTTGTATTCGTTCAATACTACAAACAGCAACCAATAGTTCCAATCCATTGGTTAAACACAGGTACAGATTCATTGTATTGTTATACGAAAGCACTAATATGCTATACAATCTAGTATTGTTTGTATGCCCATCCATCAAAAATGTTCTCCGTCATACACTACATATATAAATAAGAAGAACTAAACATAGTGTGTATGTATGTATGAGGACTAGAACAGTACATACTAATGTTCGCATGCCCATCGGCCGTCTCTTGAACAAATGAATATGGAGAGAATGTAATTGCGAAACATGTATACTACTAGTATACATTAAACGAAGGAAGAGAGGACGAAAGGAAATAATCTCGCTCATTTCGCTCGGAACAATATGAACGAACGAAACAATTAAATAAGAACGATATGTTCATAAGGGCGTTCGAATGAAAAATCGACAAATGATCGACCGAAACGAATATAATGAACGGATCAAAAGTATTGAATGGTTTTGTTTGTTCACATCGTTTCGGCCATTCATTACATTTCGGTCGTTCATATAGCTCCGAACGAATCTGTAAAAATATTGACTGGATGGATTGGTACGTAGTTGTGGGTCAAAACGAACGAATCAATCACGATTGACACAGCTCTACTGTGCAGTTCATCTACCCAAATGATTCGATTAGACAGGAATGCTTAAAAACAAGTAGAAATCAACTTCAGAATTTATAGCAAGCCGATTTTAAAAGTGAAATAGAATCCCTTAAAGTTAAGTGATTCTGCAATATCCGCTTGCTACAACCGAAGCTAACAGACTAGCTCTATAGTAAAACTTTGTTATTCTGACCGCGTTTTGATTCATGGGTTGGATCAGTGACGTCACATTTAGAGGCATAAACTTCATTGTTATAGAGGGATCATCTGTACAGAAACTGTACAAGACGAGGTATTGGATTTACCAAGAATAAGGAACAGTTTACTGTTAACCTGAAACATAAACTGTCCACGTTCACTATTCACAGAAATTAAGTATTACGTATTACAGATACTGTACAAGACGAGGTATTGGATTTACCAAGAATAAGGAACAGTTTTCTGTTAACCTGAAACATAAACTGTTCACGTTCACTATTCGCAGAAATGAAGTATTACGTAGATAGCCGACTTCACAGGTGATTGCCTCCTAGTCCATCGACGAATTTCAGTACTTTTTTGACAGATATTTATGATTTTTGACAGTTATTCATCAAATAACGTAAATGCCGTCCTATGATTGGTCAATTTGGTTTATAATCACGTTATAAAAAACAGTTATCAAAAATTTTAAGAGGAAAGATTTTTTTTAAATGTATTTTCTTGATTGAACCAAATTATTTAAAGTTTGGATGACATTGAAAATACTTAATACATCTTAAGAATAGAGCTTTATATCTAACATGTATTGGCTTACATTTTTCTAGATATTATCTAAGTTTTATAGATGTATGGGATGTTCTCGGAAATTGTTGTTTTTGGAGTAGAACTGCAGGAAAAGGTTCATAAAACCTGCTTGTTTGTTTTATTTTATACTTAACTTAACTTAAAAATAACTTATACAAACTTATAAATAACTTATACTAACTTAACCTATATATAGACAATTTAAAAAAAACAAAAAAGTGTAGGTTTTTAGAGGCTTAGCTCTTTCTGTGTTATCGAATCTGAAATTTGTTGCTGCCCGTTCTTACGTTGTAGTAGATGATGTTGTTCTGCTCGTCTACGATTCTGTCCATTTGGTATAGGCTTCTGACGTGGCTTGTAGTGAGGAAGATGTCGCTAGGGTATGGTCGTGTTGCGGCCAGTTCGGTTATGAGGCTATTCGTGATGTGTTGGAAGATGTGTCTGTCTATTCGACCTAACTCGGCGGTGTTGTAGAGGTTGGATGACCTTATTAATTTAAATGAATCTTGTTGACGATAAAGGTGGGTGGGTCCTGAGGCGTTTACGCTCAAAGAGTCGGAGTTTCTCCATTTGTAATGGTGTTAAATGGAACCATACTGGGCAGGCGTATGTCAGTGATGGTCTTATAATCTGCTTGTACAGGATCTTTTTTATCTTAGTGGAAAGTGCATTGGGTTTCCACATGACTTTCCTGCAGTAGCTGAGTTGAATCTTGGCCTTGTGGATGCGGTTGGAGACGTTCTTGCCGAAGGAAAAATTTCTTACGAAGGTAACTCCTATGTACTTCATCTTCTTGCCAGGTTGTACCCATTCATTGTTGATGATGATCCGGACTCTTGTGTGGTGTCTCAGGGTGTTCCTTGTACAGTAGGTGTTCGGGCCTTTAATTACCAGTACTTGAGTTTTCCGTTCGTTGGGTCGTATTTTCCACTTGCCGAGATAGGTGGTGAGCGTCGACCGGTAACTGTTGATCAGCCTCTCGCTATGTAGGATGAATGGGATGTGGGAGTAGATTAGAGTGTCGTCAGCATATGTGATGACCTTCACTCCATGATTGGTGGGTTGGGGAATATCAGCTGTGAAAAAGATTCAAAATAGGTGCCAGGATAGAGCCTTGCGGTACTCCGCCTGTTATTGGGAACAATGAGGATTTGGAGCTGTTGACGTTTACCATGAATTGTCTTTTGGTAAGATAGGACTGGATTAGAAGGCAGGTGTTCAAGTCCACGTTGTGGATGAGGTGGAGCTTATAGATTAGCCCAGCTATCCAAACGCAGTCAAAGGCTTTGGAGATGTCGAGAAATACGCATATGGTGGGGCGTTTTTTGTTTAGGTTTGAGGTGATATTCTCTGATAATTTTACGAGGGCGTGACAGGTGGAGTTTTGTGGCTTGAAGTCGAATTGGAATTCGGGGATAAATAGGATTAGGAATTAGGATTTTGCTTATTGTGTCTAAGGGAGAAATTGGTCTGTAGTTGGAGGGGTTTATGGGATGATCCAGGTTTTTTGACTGGTATCAAAATGACAGTTTTCAAGGGAGCTGGAAAATGGGAGGTGTTGATGCAGTGGTTGAATAGGCTAAGGGGAAAGAGAGCTACAAGTCGGGCATCTCTGTAATACTTCATTTCTGGTTCACGTTTTAGAGATGTCAAGCAAAAAAAAGCCGTTCACGTTAGCGGGCTTCTACTGTATCGAGAAAAAGCTTTTCATATGCCGCTGTTTGGAGTCGGCATGAATCTTTAGTGTGAGACAACAAAATCACCAAACGAGTGGCTGTGTGTAGTCCTCCTAGGACGCCGCCACCTATGTATGTTGATCTTTCCATTATGGCAATTATAGATTCAGTTCAATTGCTATGCCGTCAAAATCAGTCCATTTGTTAAGTAAAACAATTCATAATTCATTTTTTAACCTATAATACTTTTTTTGTATTTTTTCACAATATATTTTATCACACGTATTTTTTTGTTGCTGTTTACAAGAATAGATACTAATTGCTATCGTTTTCTTTTTACAAAAAGAGTAAATCAAAGATAATATTTATCATTGTTTTGCACAAGCCTGAGTTAAGTTTGTTGACTATCGAGTCAAGTTCAAACAACAAGCCAACTCAGCCAAGATTTGCATTGTCACCTTGCCTATTGAGTGACTGCGATTTAGAATCAATTTTTGAAACTTAACTTTCACAAAGTCAATGTGTTCCACTCAAAGTATGATCTAAGTCTAGACAGTTTCATCATTTTACAATTAAAAGTATAAATTACAGTTTAACAAAATATCACATTTAAGTATATAAATTAAAAACAAATAATAATAAACAAGCGAAATATATTCGATTAGAAAAGATCGTTTGAAAAAAAATAAAATAAAAAATTAAATAATAAATCAAAAAGAAAGATGAAAGTTAATGGCTCCACCTCTATGCGTAAATGCATCAAAGCCAGCTTGTTCGTTGGTGTTTGGTCCACCCGAATTTGTCTCTTTCAATGTTAAACAGCAGTTTTTGTTCGTAAATTGACAGTTTTATGATTTTTTTTTTGTTTGATTTTCGTTTAAATTATTTTGAACTTTTTTTTTTGTTGTTTGTGAAGTGTTTTCTCTCTTTGATGGGAGAGAAATACACATATTTTTTAAATCTTTTTTTTCGCATTTTTCTTCGTACGTTGTCTTCTTAAGGTTTTCCTTTCATTTTTTGTATTTTTTTTAAATATTTTTTTTTTATTTTTATATTTTTTTGTTATTACAATGAGAAAAGTGAATGCAAGTGTAATGTCATACAACAGTGTCTTCAAAAATTTCGATTCAGTATAACATATACTTAACAATAATAACATTTAATCACACACATACAGAAACAGAGTAACTGAACAAAAGAAAATATATGTATACCCACGAAATAGAGAATGTTTCATAATTTCAAAAACAAAAAAAAATTAAATAATAAGAAGGAAACAAAAAAATGTACAATAATGGAGCGCGTTCCATAATCTATCACAAACTGGATTATTAACGGAAGTTACAGGCAACACACATAAGTTCTCTCTGAGCTTCAAATAAACGACTACATTAATCTGAAATGCTAGGTGTACTCTTAAGTAATGCATTAAGATTCATTATTCACATAGTTGGTCTGTATTACCGTTCTAAGCAGTCTGTCTCGCATACATTTGCAATTCATTCGTTTTTGTTAATTGTTTTTTTTTTTAGCCTTTTTTTATGAAAAGAAAAAGTTAAGTTGTTTTTTTTTATTCGATTTGGGGATGTGACCTTCAGTTTTTTTTTTGTAGGGCGGGCTGCACTAGAGACCAGTGTTTTCGAGAATGTATGAGATGATATCAGTTTATGATATTACCAGATCTATGACGAAGTTTTGCATAGGAATGAATTCATCTGCCAATGGATTGAGCGAAGAGTTCTCTACATTGCGGTCGGAGACGGCAAGAGAAGACAGTGCCTTTTCTAATTGTTCCGCTCTGTTAATAAAAAAAAATAAACAAAAATTAAATTCAATTTTATTTTGAGTTTTTTTGTGGTTGTTGTTTTAACTTACTTTTCTTTTTGCCATTCATCGATTTCTGCTTCGAGTTCGTCTACGAACATTGCTTCTAGGCATTGTTGCATGATTTCTTCTTCCTCTAACCGTTGTAATTCCTAGATGAAGTGATTAATTAATTGATTAATGATTAATTCATAATTTGCACGCACACATGGGTTTGCAATATATTAAGAGTCAGTGCACAAAGCACATTTTCCCGGTACAACATCGTTGAACATTGTGTTCACACATTGGCCTCGCACTACCTTGTTCAAAAATGAGATGGCCTTAATTCTATCTCTCACACGCTGTTTGATTCTGACAACATAATGAAGAAGTTCTTGCTCTCTTTGAGAGACACATTCTTCGTGTTATCTTTGACATCTCAAAGAGACAAGATATAACCAGGAAAAAATTGCTCCATGGCACAAGCCAGGTGTGTGCAGATCCAATGCCTAAACTTTCCGGTCCAAGTAGAGTCCCTAAAGCCCGCAGAGTCTTAGATTCCGAGTATGCGCCAGCATCTAATGTGAAGCAAACAGGTCGAGAAGCGACTTCAACTAACTTTGTGTGTGATGGTGGTGGCCAGAAATAAAGTATTACAGAGATGACCGACTTCTACCTCTCTTTCCCCTTAAGATTTTTGACAACTGTTATTTTTAACGTGTTCATAACCCAAATTAGCCAATCAGAGGACGACATTCATGAATCTTCAAGCTTCGGTTCGGTTTGACAACCTTTCACGGACGAAGAAACTCAAGTGGGTTTCATCTAGTTTTCGCCAAAAGCGAGAGGTTTCGAAACACCGAAAATGTATGGCGAATCCTGTCAGGTTTGGAGAAATGTGATGTTTTTTTTTTTTACTCTACTCTATTATACTATTTTTCTTCGTCGGTAATACTCTCACTGACATCTGTGCCAAATTTCATGCCAAAATTGGTAATTGTCCAAAAGATGTCCCAATGAATTTAGCGATTGCGTATTTTAGTTGAGCAAAAACGTTGCAAAGCCCTCGACATCTCGGCTATGGCGCAAAGGTTTACCAGTGAGACCAATGTCTGGTAGGCTGCACATATGATTAGGTAAATTTACTTCGGTTTTCTAAGCGAAAAGCTTTGCAATGCTAATGGCCACGAACTATATTGCTGTGTTTCAGAACATAGTCAACTCTTTAACCACTTCCACGATAGTTCAGGAATGCAACCAATCTCTGAATTCGATCGGAAGTCTAAATTCGCTCAGACTTGTTTGGATTCCAGGGATCGCGGGAAATGAGATCGCCAATGAACTTGCTGGGCAGAGATCAGAGGAGTTCTGCGTTCTTGGTTATAGGGGCTTCCATAGATGGTTGGGCGTAATCGGAGGTGGCATGCTCTCAAACGTTTATTTGAGATCTGCAGCATTCTTTTTATCTCTTGACAGAAAAGATTGCAGACGACTTATCGGCTGTCAGTTACATAAAAAGACACATACATTTGCTTGTGAAGAATATGACGACACCGCAGATCGTTTCCTTTGCTAGGATTAGTTCGCACTTTGCAGCTATTCGTTGCTGATGAGGTAGGCTCCCTATCACAGAACAACCTGCTGGTCTTACCCTTGAAGAGTTCAAGAAGAAATTACAGGAAATGCCTGACAATGGACCAGTTTTAAAGTACGAGAGCTCCAGAGTAGAGTTAAAAAAAATTCAAAGACCGTGTAAACAAAAGTCGACGATATAGACCTTTATTTAGAGTTGTTCAGATCATTATGGGCAGCCGAGACGTAGCTTTTGCACCACGATAATGTACCTTCCCTTACTTGATTCAATCTTCGAGATCCGAGCGGTCTTTTAGCATAGACAGCGTCTTGACACGATTCAAGAGTAAGTGATGCCTTGAAAGCACTTCAAATGTGATCGAGAGTACGTGGAACTTATGGGTAAGAGGCCTCATGTTCCCTGAGTTTAACTTTAAAAAATACATATTATGAAGCACTCACACCGTGTAGAGAGGAATGGAACAACAACCCCACTTGTCTGAAGGATCGAGTCGAAAATGGTACACAGATGGATCGAAAAAAAGGTAGGGGCTGGTGCGAAAGACCAAAGATGCAGCCCGCATGGACACAACACTATTTCAAACTGAATTGTTTGCAATCAATGAGGCGGCGTAATATATATATTCTCAGATAGTCAAGCGGTTCTTAAGGCGCTAAAGAACTAAACTTTCAAGGCTGGGCTGCCTGGGAATATCATAAAACACAAAATGCACATGCAGAATATAAGTCAAACCAATTTCGAATCTCTTGAACTGAATAAACGGACAACAGGACAGGGAAAATGTCCTTGCCACCATTATATATGTCCATGACCAGTACAGAAATATGTAGCCAATCTGGTCGGGCGAAGGAAACTATCGATATTAATCGACTGCCCAAGGCTTGCCAGAGAAAGATTTAAAATTATAAACAGAATATCTTTAATGGGCAGAGACTTCCAATCTTGAGATGTCAAATTTCTGAAGGTGGCTCTTAAATCCTAGGCCAAAATACGGGAGTACAAAAAATTTCTACGGTCGCAGTACTAGTGGCTACCTCTGACGCACCCCAAATTCTTCAATTTAAAGATTTGTAACTTAATCTCAGTCGGAAAGCTTTGCTATTGTTACGCGAAATTATGAAATAGTGTCTACATAGCTTCTTTCTCCGAATAGATCCTTATTCATTTCATTTAAGTCACGCGGTATATGGAGCAGTTAAAACGTGTTCAACTATGAAGATTCCCTCGCCACATTGAGTAAGGAAGGCTATTTATGGCAAACAAATACAATACCAGAGCAAATGTCTCACTGTTATAAATCTTGCCGGTAGCTGAGGGAAATGTGTGCGGCTTGAATATAATGCATTTGAAAAAAAGTAAAATTTGTTTAACGACTACGTGATGTTTAGATGAATGTAATATTTATGCTTCAAAGTTGTTGCCACCCCTAACTCTGATTAAGATACTTACGTCTTTGTCGAATTCTTCCTCGTTCTCCATCCACAAGTATTCCGAAAAGTCAGGCTCTTCCTCTACGTCGGGTAACGAATCATAGTCCTCTTCTGCAGCATCGAATTGCTCCGACCAGTCAATAGATGGGCTTTTCATAATCATTTTGAAGGTCTGAAAGGAAATGATATCCAAATGTAGTTAGTTAAGCAACATGAAGCAAATTGAATGCTGATTGAGATGATACAATAGGACCGAAGCAGAAACACTTGCACGACTGAATCCGTGGGATGGTCTGATCTTTGTACCCTCACTCATATAGCACCCTTGTGCTTTAAGTTGACGACTTGCACTACAAGGCTACCTTTCGAAGCAGCTATACATGGGAATCCTTGCTCAGCAACGTCTATAAGGTCCTGTTCAGACTACTGTGTGAATCCAACTTCTGCCACTATGTCACTAAGATTAAACTTGGCAAAGACAAGCGGAGTTTCTAAACGATACGCACGGCTTATATGCAAACGCCCAGACTAAGCCCCTCCATGTCAGTAAAGCCGATAAGAAAGAAAAGTAGGGGAGAAGAAAACCTAACCAAACTTAAGCCCACGCCCACCCTACCAGCAACATTCAAGGAGCGTTCGTCAAGAACACAAACATTGGGAACCTTGTTGTTTTCCCTTTAAGATGTAAATGAATGCCCCCCTTCATGTGCAGAGATTGGAAATACGTGAACAACCTTCATTCGCCTGGCAGGTACATTTCCTACACGAATTCAACTCAAACGGCAATAACTCAACATGAATAACAAACGATAACATGCAGCACACATGAGGCGTCTGTTTGTCATTACAAGATTCCACCGGCAAGGTTGATCAAGGTAAACGAACTGTGTTCTTGGCCAACGACACGTTTTTATTTTTAAATTGTTTTGCGCCCGGAACAAGATATATGTCACGTAGGGCAATTTAAATTCACTTTATTTGGGTCAATTTTAAGCACACACCGATAATGTAGTAGAGTTACGTACTCTCTCAGGCCAGCGACTCATGGAGAGTCTGAGACTTGCCTTCCATGCTTGACGGTGAAGGGTACGATGGTTCCACGTGAAATTAAGGCCAATTTTAGAGGAAAGGTTGCAATTGATATAAATGTGCTTTAAGATATTTATCGATAAAAAGTAAGTTTATTCTTCTTTGTTTGGCTCTAATGTGATAACTAAACCTGGACCACAGCCGCCAAATGCCCCAAAGATCGCCCTGCACCTACCAGATAGGATCCAGAAGCGAGCTTAAACCTATAGGAGTTAAACTTTTATATCGGGAGCATGACAAATTGTCCGTGAAGAGTGGTGTCCTTTATAGAGAGGTGTCTCTTATAGACAGGTGTGCCTTATAGAGAGGTGTCCCTTATTGAGAGGTAAAGTTTCAATGCAAGGCAGATACATTTTGTAATTGTTTTAGCAGTTTCAGCTAGTACTGTAGCAAAATGTTTGTATTCGCTACTGAATAAATTATCAAATAAAGTAGATATCATTCAGTTGGAAGCGACGTTCCTATTTAAGGTCCTAAAATCACAAGTATCAATTTTAACATATATCAATTTTGAAGACAGTAACGAGACTAGTCAGTAACGATATTAATGTACGAGTGTAATGTGTATTCAAATACAAAGTAACGAAACGTAGGCGGACTTAAATTGTCGTGAATTTTACAGCCCTACTTTCAATTGGCTTCCCTAAATCTCCAAGTTCCAGTCCTCCAGTCTCAAAGCGCACTCTATAGTTGTTCTTGCTTGAAAGATTGTCGACTAATATTAATTTGTTCATCGAACATTTGCTTAGTTCGTTCGAGTCAAATTCGCTTGCATCGGAACCACACAAAAGGTCTTAAGGTGTATGAATTGGCTTTTTACTGGCAATACACATGGTCCATCTTCTGATGTATTGCACCTTCCAGTAAGTTAAGGGATCGAAGAACCACAAGCAAAAATATATCTTGGCTAAACATGGTAAACACTAAATTTGGAAAGGTGCCGACCTGGGCATACTTTGTTTCTGAATAGCAGTGCACAGAAACTGTTTGTGAAACCATCATGATTAGCTTGCCCCGCAGAAGCGACACCGCATTGTTAGTCGTTCCAAAGCAGTGATATAAACAAATGATAACCTTTGCTAACAGAAGGTTTGAGATTAGGGGTCGATGTTGTTTTTATGTCGAGCGCATGAACAACACTGCTCCAGCACCAAAAGTAATCGACGCCGAACCAGTGGAAGAATGCAATAGAGGGCGCCCACGTAACTGATGGGGCACCTCAACCAAAGCTTGGCGTACAAAAATAAAACCCATTGGATAAAGATCGTGCCAGCTGGAGAGACTTGTTGGCTAAGACCCAGGTCCACCCTGGGATGCAGTGCCTTTGAGGAAGAGAAGAGTTGACCTTCTAGTGAGTTAAGAGATCACATTACCACAAGCAGAAGTAGATCAAGGCGAAATAAGGTAAACAAGAAGTTAAGAAATTCAGTAACTGAGCTGAATGAATAGGAACAGAGTTTGCGCAGTCAGTCGCGAGACTGCATTGCAAGGCGGTTGTGTTGACCCATCAAAGGTACGAAAGGTGGTGTACACAAATGGAAAAATCACCAAACAAGGGTGTTCTGCTAAAAAAAAAAACCGCATTGAAAGAGTAAAGTGAGACCGGTTCAGCCAAAGTACTCATCCTTGCCTCTGTTTTGAGATTAGAGATCCCCCCTGCTATGTTTTCATCACCTTCCATCCAACTTATACCACTTCCGTGCTAACAGCATGTTCCTGTATCGTTTACGTGGCGTGCATAACACTTAAAAAAATAGGTTTCATACAAGCGAATGATTTGTATGTTTTCTTAAGCCCATTCTTGAAATAAGAGCTGTTGGGTGTTCATTAAGCTCAATAAGTTTTTGGTTGTACTTTGTTCAGTTGCATGTCAGCATTGCTTTAACGACATCTCTTCAGAAGAACAAGTAATGTAGTTGCTCCCTGAAATCCATGACAAATCTATTGAAGAGGCATCTGCTGCAAACTAAGTGCTCCACCACAATTATAGCTCTCCTTATAAGAACTGACTCCAAAATCCATGTTTTGTCCGCACAGTGAAAGTATACAAAGTGATTCAGATAGCTCTTCAGATCTTGGTGGGCGTACGATCGGCTGTTGTTAAACTGTGTTTGGTGGTGCAACGACAGTTGAAGAAAGAAAAGTGCAATTAACTAGCTACTTCACTAAAAAAGGCAGTGACCTGGCTATAAAATAGACCAAACACGAGCTGCTGTTTCATGCACGAAACAAGTTTATTTTTAGAGACACAGATTTCCAAACAAACAGATTAATTACCTTTCCACAATTCAGCCGGCTGCGCAGATGGGTATTCACAGATCACCGTCAAGTCAAATCTTTCAACTAGCTAACTCGGTTTCCAAAAAACCAAAACAATTCGCATAATTGATACCGTCGATTATGATGAGTCAGCATTTATTCGTGGGCAAACTGAATAAGCCAATCTAAGAAGCAACAAAACAAACCAAGTCCAGTCATAAAATTGCGCGGAAAGAACTTGGCACACACTAACATGTATACAGAACCTGTCTCTATGCTTGTAAGCCTTACGTAAGCATATCTTTCTAAACTTCGCAATATTTCTTGAATTTTTTATCGCTTCATAATCAATAAACAAAACAACTTGAAGTGGTATTTTAAGAACAACATCCATCAGTGAACCCTTATCGCACCACTGGGCTGTGCGTAAGTCGGTATGTCTTGAGAGCTTCGAGAGTTCAATAACTTCAAGTTAGTTAAACAAACTCTCAGATAGTTAAATGCAAGGTGAAGTTGCTTTTTTTTTTTTTTGTGTCGATCCGCACATTCGCAGCAGTTTTCGGAGTCGTTTCATTAATTCATAGATCGAACTGGATTGAGTCGAGCGAACTCGGTTTGTGTATGTGCACACGAGTAGTACATTAATCTGAAAGCCGTATCCGCCATTGTTGAGACAATAAATAAATGACCATGAACGTCTCTAGGTACTGTAATAATTATTTCATTACGTGCATTGACTTCCAAACAGATGATTTTTTTGAAAGAGAAAAAAGAAGACAAAACAAGACCTTGGTGCAGTCGCAGAGGCGTTACAACTTCGATTATCTCTCTATATCGGTTTAATACAGAAAGTCCTGTTAACTAACATACATCCATGCTGGGGATAACATATTGTAGTGTTATGTTTTAACGTTGTTCACTTGTGTGGGCACAGTCAACTCTGCGCCGTGTTTTAAGCCTTCCAACACCTGCATCAACAGATTTTCTTTTTTTTTTTTTTTGCAAACATAAAGACAAACCTCACCATTGCCAGGAAGAGAAATGTTCTAGGTCATAGGTGTACATCGGAAAGAGAAGACAAAAAAAAAATCAGCCAGTAAATATGTACACACTCGTACTCCCAATCTCGCCCCATTGCCAATGTTGTGCAAATGACTACATTTCTCAAATTAACATATGCACCTACGTACGTATGTATTCACCACTTATTTGCGCATCAGCGAAATAATTAAAACAAAAAAAAACAGTATCACAAGATGAGAACAAAAAAGAAAAAATACTAATTTTTTTTTAAACAAAATGGAGTAAGTTTGTAGCAAATTATTGTGGTAGCAGAACTTACCTTTAAAAGCTCAGAAAATTAATATTTACAAACAAAGCTTTGTGTTGTCTCCCCAGACGATAAATTAGTTGATATATGTGTGCACACAGAGAATTTTAATCACAACGCAATTTTGTCTAACAAACTATTTTGAGTCCCCGAAAAAATATGTATGAAATGTGTCAAGCGGAATTATCGAAAAATCAACGATAATGAGGGAAATTTTTTGTTGTTGTTGTTGTTGTGTTGTGATTTCTGTTGTTAACTTTGCTCCCAGGCCACACCGAACGAGATGAGAGTGCGAAAATGTATTTGAAATTATTCGAAAATGGAAAGTTATTTATTTATAAAACAATTTCCAAATCGTTCCAATTGGACGATGGTGTGAATAGGATGGGGTGATAACGGGAAGAGTGATTATCACATATTGTTGTCCCGCTTTGGTGTGGTGGAGAGCTTGGATATTCCAATAAGAGAGGTTGGTTTTCTTGTTGGAATGGCTTAGGGTGTGATTTCATTGAGAAGTTGGTGGTTTTTCGTTTAAGAAAAATGCTATGTTTACTTTTTTGTTCTTCGTTTAGCAGTGTTCAGACACAACAATTTGCAGTGAATATTTTCTCAGCGACATATTGGTGCTTAGCGTTCACACACAATAAATGCTTGACAGATTTCAGTTTTGTGAGTAAACTGAAGTCGTAAGGTATACAACACGTATTCACACCTAACTCCCAGAGATGGCAGATTTGACTGCATGAGGTAATCTACTCTTATACTATCGAATACGCTACAAGTCCGATTTGTTTAATTTATTATCTACATTGGTTATGTGTGGATTTTGGAGTGTTTTTCGAATATTTTCGCATTTTCAGTTGCATATGACAGTTTTCCTACGTCTAAAATATTTTCTTACGTATACTACATTAACTACCACAATCAGTAGCAGTCGTAAGAAATGTAGTTATTCCAACAAAGTGACATTTCTGCAATCTCGGTAACTATTTTGAATCCAGTAGAAAAGTAAAAGTGTTTTGTTTACCGAACTACAAGTCTGCCGTTTTGTTGTACCTAGTGTTCTCGATTTGGGCCACCAATCACGGTTGTCGAGCAAATTGCCACGACAAATTGATGTTGTCTGAACGCCGCTTTAGTGAAACGAACTGCCTGCGGTGAACTCTGGCAGCTTTAACACAAGCAAAATACGTCAAGAGATTTCTCAATGTCCCATCTCCCTCGCTAATAACATAGGAAAATCTGCGACTAATTTAGAGGGTGTTGCCGCCTTTGTAGACTTTTCGGAATTCTCACACGGAATCTTCTGTAATCGCAAACTCTTTGATCATGAATTTAAAATTTATTTTTTAAATTTGTCTCTTTGTGTATTACGTTCTCCGTTTGACAGTTGAATGATATTTCCAATTGAATGATATTTTCAATGATAATAAGATTACTTAAAATTTAGGCCGCTTTCACATTCGCTAAGATTCGTCGGCGATTTTTTCAAATTCCCTTTCACACAGGAAATCATTCAGTCTCTGCAATTGAGATCTTAATTCTGAACTTTTTCTGTTTCCTACCCTCTCTCACACATGCGTCATTTCTTTCTCACACATGTACAGCATGCTTCCAATACCCAACATTGAGAATATAAGAATAAAGCAACTAAAAGAAAAAAAACGAAGAGAGATAAAAGAGAATAGAAAATCCAAAAGCAAACCCCGAGCACACCAGACGCGGGCTTCCCCTAGCACGTCTCACCTCCCTTGCCCACAAGATGGAAAAATCGCCGCCAAATTTTTCTGTGTGAAAGCGGCCTTACGACGAATCCAAGCGAGTGTGAACGGCCATACCAATATGAAACTTGGCGTACCTTGTTTTGCTGAACTTATGCGTGTGTAGAATTCTATGAAAGCTTACTTTTGCATTTCAGTCTAATTAAAGTAAGCCACTAGCAAATACATTCCTCAATAAAGTGCCTAGGTACACTCACACTTCGTTGTTCCCAGCGACATTCCGTTCGTTCGGGATAAATGCCCAAACCCATAGAATCCGTTAAGTGCGTTGCGTCCCCATGTTTGTATTTTTCGCCGATGCGCTAAGCAATTCCAGTATTGAGAACATCAAAAGAGTGAAAACCAAGGACAACGATTGAATACCCCCTGCAGCAAATAAGGAACAAGCTGAATCAACTAAGGGGCAAATCAGGACGGAAGACCAAATCAGTAGATTGGCTAGGTTTTGCCTCACGTTCAGTCCAGACGCAGCAAACTGGAACAAAATCCTGCAAAGTGAGCGGCAGATAGTGACCAACAATAACCATCAATATAAGGTGATATCGGAGACAAGACGAGGTAAACAAATTGGATGATTGACCAGTTCAAAAATGGGATCAGAACACCTAACACCAGCGAATACGAACATGGCATGCTAAATGGGATTCTGATCTTAAGAGAGGAGGTAACTGAAGTCATTCGAGAGCGGGCCAATTGGCGAAGAACAACCTCCTCAACACCAATCTTCTATATAAACTAGAGATCAACAGAGATATCAATGAAGTAGAGACCCTACCAAACGTGAACGAGATATATGTCTGAAACACAATAGTGCATTGCGTCAGCCGACTGCATGTTACGGAGAGTGTGCGATGGTGCACTGCGTTAAAATGATTACTTAATTTATCAGTTGTTCTCCCTCTCCCCCTAAATTATTTGCAGTCAGCTGTCAGTCATTTCTCAAATGACAGTTGCCACAAAATACTCTCAATTTGGGAGAAAATCTCACTCACAGTACACCTCTTTGTCAAAAAATATCTAACATGTTCGACAATGACGTGCGATGGAGCTGCTTTGACGCTACGCAAGTGAAGTATTCTATGTGCCGGCGCCTTTATGTTTTACGTTTTATTACGATCCTTTCATCTCTCTCATTTTTCACTAACGCAGGTCGACGCTGTATTTTGTGCATGTCCATTGAATTGTGCGCGTTGAAATATAACGCCAGCGCAAACGCTCTACTATGAACTCCCTCGAAGCAATGTTCTTCTGTAAGGTGGTTAAGATACGCCCATGGCTTCATTTTGAACTAAAAAAAGCTCGTATGTTCACTGAGTAAAGCCCAATCTTCTATGGGCTCATTATTGGAATTATGGCTCATTGAGTGAAAGTTTATTTTTTTCTTAAGAAAGACATCCTGCATACTACGCAAGTGCGAAGTTTTGTCAGATGCTGTATTCTATTACCACGGTAGGTCAGTTTCCTGACTAAGCGGCGACCCCCTTTTGGGAGCTTCGATGTGGTGAATGTTATATTGTATTGAATTGTGCGACGCACCCACTCGACAGTGTGAATTGGGCATAAGTCTGTCGTAGTTCGCAAAACGGGTGTATTTTGATTTGGATTTTCTTTGGACATACGCCACAAGTACTAGATGCCTTCTATGGTATGTAAATTTGCGCGAATAAGAAAATACCAAACCATTTGAAGGATGGAATTCAAATTATCAGGATGATGCTCTGGATTAGAAAATACTAGGCTTCCAGGCGTGCTAGTATGCCGGGAAAATTGAGCTTGATAGATGAACTATTAGTGCCTATGTATCGCATAATACTGCCTTTTCATATCAAACTGAGGCTATGGACTATAGAAGGTTCCATATTTTGAGTACAGAGGAACCGAAATCGGGAATTTTGATGGTTCACATATAAAAAGTTTGAAGAAGGCTTGAATAGTTATATATAGGACTATACGAACTATTGATTAAATGAGTCGGTGTTTCTTTAATCTACTCGTAATAATGAGTGGGTTGCCGTGACGTAGTGGGTAGGTGCGTCGACTCCTACGCAGAGGGTGCCAGGTTCGATACCCGAATTTACCACCTTTGATAGTTCACGGGTCCACTTCTTTCGAGTCACTGACAATGCTCAAAGAGTATGCCTGTCTAGAAAAAGCTTCTCAACTTCGCCGTTCGGAGTCGGCATTAAACTGTAGGTCCCTTCCATTCGAAAGAAGAACAATAGCGCGCACAATACGAGTGGCTGCTGAGAAGAAACCTAAGCCCAGGTCCGCCTCGGACTGTCACGTCACTCATATTATATATTATTATAATAATGAGCACGGGAAATGTATCTACGAATTTTTAGGAACTACATTGATCTCTCTATAATCAATCAATCTTTCTAATTTACATAATTATCAGGATTTGTTTTTGTTTATTTGTTTATCGAAACTGTAAGAAACAAATAGTTTGGCAATTGACATCTCGCTCTTCTTCCATTCAGTCAACACTTGCATTAAAAGGTATAACCATAGTTCTCAATTTTCTGCCTCCATGTCTTCGTAATTTTGAATTTAGCTTCTTTCTTGTGACCAACCTTCAACGATGCAGTTTGACATATTTAAATTTGAAAATATTCTAAAATACAAAAAATAGATTAATTTCCTGTTTGTTTTCAGTTTTATCTGCGCACATATGTGTTCCCTTATGTAAATGTTTGCCTCTCTGAAGAACCGAAAAGCCCGTAGACTAGAATGCTCATCAATTGCATAAATGCTATTGAATAAAATACATAACGTGACCCTTTTTCACCCTAAAATTAAATTACAAAGTTAACTTGTGAGTATAGGGGTGTACATACGAGGACAGTGCGATAAGTTAGTGACTTTTTAAATAATTGATATTTTTTAATTCTTGACAGTCTCCGTTTAGGTCGATAGATTTAGTCCAGCGTTTGTCAAACATGTGTGCGCATTTTTCAAGGCCATCAAAATAAGTTTTTATTAATGACGCACTCAAATCAATTACTGCGTAGCCATTTTTTCAGATTTAGGTGTAAGTCTGGAGAATATTCTGGATGGGTTAGCATTTCGTAGTCCAATTTATGCAGTTTTCCAATGTTGGCACGCGATGGTTTTTGATAGAAAAGTACTCATTTCTTTTTCAAATGCGATCGTTTCTGCTTTAAATTAATATCGAATATTCAAATCCGGTGATCGTTTTACCTCTTTCAAGTAAATAAAAAAACGACGCACAGTCGTGGCCAACCAGGTTAGAAAGGCCCACCTTGTTTTTCCTTGGCCTGACGCTCACCCGTTGAAACCTACTGCCTTCATTGTTCCTTCGTCTCAGGTCTTTTGTCATGGCTCCATGTTTCGTTCACGATAATGAAACGTTGCTCGGCTGAAAATCTCATTCATTTAACATTCCTTGATGTGGTCACACGATTGCGTTTATGGTGAAGTGGTGTTGCGGGACCCATCGCGCGGATAGCTTCCCCTGTCCAAACATTCATAAAAATTGTGATGTAGTTGCTTACTAGGGATGATCCGTGATACATAGCAAACAAGGTATAAACTTCTCGCTCAAAGGATGCTGGATAATATCCAATATCTCTTTCAGAGAGGCAGTTTGTTAAGCATTACGCCATTGACCTTGATTTTCGAATGCCTGAGCGAGAAGTTTGAAGCAGAGTGCCACCGGATAAATCAGAATGGTAGAGATGTTTTTTTTTTTCTTGCGTGATACGTGCCAAAGGAGGTTCCTATGAACACCCAAGCTCACTAGAATTCGGTGGGAACTACGGATTATCATGAGATGGTGCAAACGTGGAATGCATTGTTGAACGAGGAACCGATATGGGAGCTGATGTTCAGGCCGAAGATGTGGTAAGTAACGAGAGGAGATTAATTATTTCAGATCTTCTCTCCCATTTAGATACTGCTGAAGATCACATCCAAGAAGAAGATAAGCCTTGATGGATACCGTGATAAAGTACGATGCTCTGAAATACCTTGCTGGATATATCCTGACTAGGGTTAAGACAAAAGTGGCTAATCTTGTGGATGCTTACCAAGTGAAGATGGACAATAATGCTACTCGTGATAACTGATCACTCGCTGGCGTAGTTACCTCTAAACGTGACGTCACACAATTTTGACAGATACTGAATATATTACCTTGTATTCTGTGTCCCATTGCTATGGGTGTGTGCCTTTGCCTTTCACTAGTGGATTAGGTACTGACTGTGAATAAACATTGATTGGTTACGTTCGTTTATTATCAATCATCGATCTTTTACCAACACCGCTCATCAGGGATGCTTGCAGCCACTGCACCTTAGTTCTCTTATTGTCTAATATCATTTTAAGGATTATATCGACAGTTTTTGGGGTGAGCAACTCTTTTGGTGACGACTAGAACGGAAGTCGGAAAACCACTTTTTAGCCAATGAATTTGGCTTTTTCTTGGTTTCGGTGATGATACTTTTACTCAAACAATAATTCATAAGAAGCACTCAAAAATCATTTTGCTGCTTGCTTGCAATGACCGTTAACAAATCACAAACAAAATGGCGTATCATTATTCTTGTTGAGGTTATATTGTACAGCGAGTTTTAGACCTATTGTCAGTTCTTTTCGGAGTTGTACAATGAGGGTTATGGACTTCTGTCCGAAGATGGAAGAGATGTATTCTAGAGTATTCCCTCTAAACGTGGCGGCCGTGGCGTTGTGGGTATGTGCGTCGACCCGCACGCAACTAAATCTCACTGCCTCGGCTCCATTCCCGGACCGGTACGACCAGAATAATGTTCACGGCCCAAATCTTTCGAGTCACTGACAATGCTTTAAGAGATATCTGTCTAGAAAGAGCTTCTCAGACTTTGCCGTTCGGAGTCGGCATAAAACTGTAGGTCCCTTCCACGCGTGAGAGAACAATAGCACGCACAACACGAGTGGTTGCAGAGAAGCTAGGCCAATGCTCAAAAAGCAATAACTGTCTACAAACAGCCTCTCAAACTTGGCCGTTCGGAGCAGAAATGAAGTATTACCGAGATGGCCGATTTCTACCTCCCTTGCCTCTTAACATTTTTGACAACCGTTTTTATATCGACTTCTCAAAACAAATTGACAAATCAGAGAACGGCATTCACAGTATTTCGTGAATAACCGTCAAAAATTCATGAATATCTGTCGATGGACTAGGTGGCAATCAGCTCTGAAGACGGCGATCTCTTACTCCATCTCATACTTCATTTCTGGTTCGCAGTCGGCATAAAACTGCAGATGCCTTCCACTCGTGAGAGATCAACAGCATGCGCCACTCCAGTGGTTGCTGAGACATTAAGCCCCTGGTCCTCTACGGGTCGTCACATATTATTATCACTGTTACTGTCTCTGGGCCACTCTCCTTTAAGAATCTGAGAGAGAGACAATGTTATAGTAACTTAATTTCATCTTCCGATAACGCTGATAGGGCTAGTGCCTCACAGAATCCCAGTTCATGGGATTCTAGAATTTCATTAGGTTCTCCAGAAAATCTGCAGAGAGACCTTTTTCTGATGCCCCTAGGTTCCTTGGTCTACAGTAGCCTTATAGGAAGTAATTTAGGATACGAAGGTTAGGTTAGGTAGAGGGGGCTGTTAGCATACACCAACACACTTAGACCATGTGTCCATTGCGATATCCATTGTCAGACTATTACCACTGATTGAGCACTCCAGCGATAGTTCCGTTAATTTGATCCCAACGGCAAATTGTAACGGGACCAGATTTGAAAAGCAGATAAAAACGTACTAACTTTGCTTTCACTGAGATTCGAACCGAGGACCCCGCTAACCAGGGACAGGCACTCTACAAACTGCCCCATCTAGTAGTTAACGTACGAAGGTTGTTCTTGCTCATCTTGATACATGCCTCAAACCTCGTTAGCTAATATTGACCCAAGAGTTTCTTGCCTTGCTGAACGCCATGAGCCTTGCTCCAAGTCCGGTTTCTTCTTTCTAGTTTCTTGAATTCTTTTCTGAGGACTTGGTCTTCTACAGCGCAGAATGTTTACGGGCCAGTGAAGGGTTCTGATGCTCGATTCTATTCCAGCGAGTCGGCTATTTCATTTTATCCCCGTATGGCCTGGTGTCCAGCGGACTCTATTCCTCCTGCGCAACTGTTCCTCTCTTCTGTAGGCATTCGCACACGAGCTTGGATTTGATGATGTCTAGTGCCGGGATCTCGGGACGACTGTCGGACATTATTGCTATGTCGCAGTTGGTGGAGTTCCTGTTAAGATTGATTTGAACGCATCTGTCTATGGCATAGACTTCTGCTTGAAAGATACTGGTGCGTTTGCCCTAAGATTCGAAATACTTTGTCCATGATCCAAATACTCCCGCTCCTGTTACTTCATCATTTCCGTCTGTGCACCATTTTTCTGCATTGCTGCTCAGTCTGTGGACTATGGATTCAGTGTTTCAGTCCTCTTTGGTGGTGAGCTCCAGCGGAATAGCCAAGGGTGATAGCTTACTGACAAGTGCATCGAATTGTCTCGATGTAATGCATGTGTCGTTTCCTATCCCTTCTTTTGACATTCTCAAAATTGTTTTGTTTGCATATCAAGGAAATCAGAAAAACTGAATGGCGTAACTTGCCGGAACAGCGTGCGACTCAAAGTTACTGCCCGAGAGATTCCAAAAAGTCCCCAACTTATAAAACTGCCTCCGTGTCACACAGATCTCTTACCAAAACAGTGTTCGTCAACAAACTGGGAATCATCACTCCGTCCAAGTTTGCAGCCGAGTTGGCAATACCGACAATGAGTCCGGCATAGCCCGGAGCTAGGTCCAGAGCGGTTGGCCAATATCCCCCAGAGAATGACACGCCCATAGCGCACCCAACGAAAAAGAATATGATCACAATAACCATGCGCTTCTCGCACGGCAGCAGGCACACAGCTAAGTACAAGCTGATCAGGATACTGTCGCCTGAAAAGAATTTCATTCACTTACATTTCATTGCATTCAAACGTCACTTTCGGAGGCAACCTCTTACCAATGACAAGGCCGAGCTTACGAAAGTTTGTCACGCTCATCTTGGATATGTCCAGCAGCTTGGTGATGAATAACGATATCAGTATGTTGGCGAGGAGAAGGCCGATGTAAATGAACGACATGAATATTCCGTTCTGGCAAAAATACGATCAGAAGTAAGGACATTGTGAATAGCGCTCTCAGCTCACCTCTCGAACACTGAAGTTAAGATCCTCCTTGTAGAACCGCGGCAAATACAGAATCGTCATAATGAACCCATAGGCGTTGCAGAAGTGTGTAACAATAAACGCCAGAACGGGCAACGAGGTGAATAGACTCTTCCACGGTACCTTGTCAGGCTGTCAGAAAGGAGTTTAGTTGTGCTCGATCATTTTAGTTGTTCAAATATACCTCTTGACCTTTGGCGTAGTTCGCTTTCAGGTAATCGTACTCTTCTTTGGACACTCGCGGGTGGTCGTCTATAGTGTCGTACACGGTGAACAGGAGCACGATTGACAGAGCAGCAGCTCCAGCACCTTGGGAGACAATGTGATTGAGTTTGATTTGATTTAGTGTGGCAACGCATGTACTTACCGATGCTGTAGAACACATACACCCAACCGATCTGACACAGGAAACTGGTAATGGGAAAGATCACTAGCGCCCCGAAGTAGGTGCCGGAGTTGGCTAGAGCCACAAGGCTCTGTCTCTCCTTGTGATGGCCCCACGAAACGAACAGTTTGTAGATGGAGCACGGAATGAAAGCCTTAATAGAAAGGAAAAACAGTGAAAGCTCCTTGACTCATGTCTCATTTTGTAGTTTATTTAAAATTATTAAATTTGAGTCCCAAAACTTATTATTTATTTCAAACAGTAATACATCCAGCTTTCCTACTCATAAAATTGTTTTCAATATCTAAGTAATTAATTTTGAGAAAGCAACGAAGTCAAGAAATCCCTTAAGGGGGCTCGCTACTGCGTAGTTTACCCCATCAATTGTACCATAATATTTTCTGCAATCTCTAAGAATTTATATCGGTGGATGAAATAAAGAACCATCAAATAATAAAAAAACGATCTTCGGCGCTTAATAATTCATCATAAAATCTTGGCAGCACCGACGATATTTATGACAATTTCGACACTCAGGGGGTGGAATCGTGTAAGGTGACAGTTGATCGTTAATGGGCACAATCTTTGCGATTGTGTAGCGTGTCCCTCACTTTTAAAGCAAAAACACTTAATAATTATAAAATAAAAAAAAATGTTCATCAAATGAAAAGAATCGATTACGAAATCTAAACGGAATATATACCAGCGAAACTGTGGGTATACCAACAGTTGCATACTTATGGATGCAAAAACATTTAAAAATTATCGAATACATCAACCACACCTACAAATTACCGTATTCATAGAACACCAAAATTCTCAGTCTATTCCAATCTTAGCAGGGGTTCCTCAAGGCTCCATTCTTGGGCCCCCTCTCTTCAATTACTTCCTCTCTCATTTTCCCTATTCAACTGGAGGACTCAGAGGCTATTTTATATGCGGATGACACCCTCAAGCAGCGCTTGGGGCAATTCATCGTAACCTCAATTCCATCGTGACCTGCTATATAGAGGGAATCAATCTTAATAGTAGGAAGTGTGATTTCATTTGCTTCAGAAGGCCATTACTAAGCAGTCCCTGAAAGTAGGGACCTAAAACTTAATATTGAGGGTAACCAGATACCTGTAAAAACATCTATTAATTACTTGGGAATTCATCTCCATGAACGCTTAAAAATTAACCCTCATGCCAGAAAGCCTCTAAACAAGTCAAACATCCCTGCGGCAAAATTAAAAACCCTAATCAACTCTAGGTTTGTTGAGTGTAGAACGAAACTTATCATCTAGACAACCCTAATCTGCCCGGTATTGGCTTATGGGTTCCCCATCTGGTTCCCAATTACACCTAACGTAGCCCTTGAGCTCCAAAGATTTGAACGTGCTATTATCAGAAGCTGCATTTCCAAACGTAAAAGACCCGGTGGAAAATGGTTAAGTAACACAACCATTTACCAGGAGTCTGGTATAACGCCGTTACTGGAATATCTGACCACTCTAAGCAAAACGAGGCTCGCTACTCTTCAACATCATGAGAACCCAATCATCAGGGACATTTTTGAGGATAATATAGACTGGTCAATAAACGACCGTCAACCTATCCGTCAATGATCAGTTTCCTCAATGAGAGATCTGACCCCTTTTTTACCACAGGTAATGACGATAATTGGGTCGGCGTTGCGTAGGGGGTTAGTGCGTCGACTCCTACGCAGAGGGTGCCAGGTCCGATACCCGAATTTACCACCTTTCATATTTCACGGCTCCGCCTCTTTCGAGTCACCGACAATGCTCAAAGAGTATTCCTGTCTAGTAAATGCTTCTCAAACTTGGCCGTTCGGAGTCGGCATTAAACTGTAGGTCCCGTCCTACAGTCCCTTCCTACAATGGCACGCACTACACGAGAAGTTGCTGAGAAGCTAGGCCCAGGTCCGCCTCAGAATGTAGCGCCACCCATATTATATTATTAATAAATAAATTAAAAACACTACTCATGTACCTTTTGTGGCATGTTAAATGAATTTGAGACTGAAGTACTGAAATCAAAGTGCATGTAAAACAAAACGCGTTTTAATAATGTAAATAAACTATATGAATTTTTTTTCTGTGCCTACTACTTTTATGTAAATATAACTATAGACTATAATATAGTTAGTTAGTTAGTTAGTTAGTTAACTATTTATTTCACAAGAAAGAATGGATTTTAACAATAAAAAATAAAAAACAATTCTTAGTCTATATGGTTTGGTTTAGGGCCGCCTACCAGATTAACATTTAAAGTGTGTGTTTCTAAAAGTTATCCTCCATAATACATTTTCTATAGCGCAGTGCGCTTATTGCATACTTTTGCAATAGATCCCAGCCTCGGTCACCGTTTAAGATGTTTATCGTTTCTTCAAGCGAGAGTACCTGTGCTTCAAAGAAGTGGCAGCGGAATTCTTTTAGAGTGGAACAGATAGCCATGAAGTGGTATACGTCCTCTCGTTCCTGAAGGTTGCAAAGGTTGCACAAAGGAGGGAGTTCTGGGCGATGCGGTATAAAGTTTAAACTTATCAGTTTGCCTCTTATTTTAAAGATGTTGCTTATCATTTCCGTTGTGAAACTTGCCATAAAATATGTTCTGTCTTGTAAATTGTGGTTCAATTTGCTGTAATATGTCCTTTATTGCGATGACTTGGCTTGATCTACAAATTGGTTGAAGATTCTATGTCTTGTTTTCTCCAAAAGTATGTAGAACTTATGCCTTAGGTGGATTTGCTGTTAGTCTGGTAAATCGGAGATTAAAATCACATTGCGATGCTAAGTTTTCCGATTCTCGGACACATTTTCCACCGTTCCACCAGCATTTGATTAAGCATTATATTCGGAATCCTTTCTTGATTCATTCCTATCTACTCTTACCACTCCAAATCGAAGTGGAGTTTGTGAATTCCAAAACTACGGGCGCTACTAGACTATAATATGAAATATGTATATATCTGTTCCTGAAATTTAATTATGTACGAAAGAAATGTAAACTGTGATCTTAAGCGTACTCATAGTGTAGAATATATAATAATGTTCTTAAAATTGAATTAAATTAAATGGTTGTGATCCTAGCTACATAAAAAAGACATATTGTACTGCCAAAAGGGTAATACACCCTTCTTACTCACACACTATCACTGTCGGTGGTGGGAATAGCAATAGCTCCATCTCCCGTGTTAATTATATTATCCTCTCTTAAGTTTAAATTATACGAAGCTGTATCCGAGACGATAATGCTATAGGCGGCGCAGGCAGGGGGTATAAGGCTTATGAGGAGGAGGAGAAATTGCAGCGCTTTTTTTATTAAAAAAATGCTTAAGGTCCCGCCGAAGACTCCGAACTACGTGCTCATGGTTGAAACAGGCATATCTCCACTACATATAAAAACACTAAGGACGCAAATGAATTACACACGCCGAGTAATGAACATGGCAGACAACAGACTCCCAAAGATAATGGCGATGCAAACCGTTCGAAATAAAACGGCATGGTTCAAAGAGTGGATTTAATTAGCTAGTGAATGTGGAGCAGAACTGAACGCAGATGGCAGTAATTGGGGTAACTCACTATGCCAATTAACAAAGCAGGTCGACGAGCAGGCAAGAAGACAGTTCTTAGAAAGAGCGGCGGGATCAATACATCGTTACATACATCCGGCTCAACCACAACCTGGGGAGTCGAAATCACTTTAAAGATATCCATAACATTCAGGAAATTTCTGTGATGTTCAAATTTAGGGACGAACTTCTAAAGCTGAATTTTGCCCCGCACAGGGAGGATCGCCCTATATTCTGCAGTATGTGTAATTTGGAAGCGAGAGAAGATATCATGCATTTCCTAGGCAAGTGCCCGATCCTAAACTAGGAGATCCTTTTTTTTGGAAAGAACGACTTATCGGAACAAGAAATCCTATCACTCAATGGACGTAATCAAATTGTTTAAATACTGCAAAATATCACTAGAATACAGAGATAATATCCTAACAGGGAAATTTTGAAATGAGCATTTTTCTACATGGAGAGCTAGTAGTTATTACTTGTACATAATAAATTATAGTCAATCCGGCAGACGGCAAAGCCATGTCTTTTTGTAAAATAAACATTATTCGAAATAATAAAATAATCTATTATCCTCGCCTCCTGTCATCTTTCGTTGTTTTAGGTTAAGGTTTTTTTTATTTGACATTCGTCTTGTTGAGTGAACGAATATACAATACATTGAAGTGAAATTCTGAATACTTTATGTTATCGCACTTATATCGAAATTCAATAACCTTACCAAGGTTAGCTTGACCAATTCTAAGTCAGTCACACTATCCTGAATTACTTGTTATAATAAGTTAAAATATTATATGAAAAACTAAAGACGTAAAAAAAATGAATCATGGCATGATCCAGGGAATTTCGCGTTTAACTGTAGAAACTTCAGATTTTAATCACAAACCTACACACAAGGATTAATATATATATATACATAAATTTTTAATAATAATTAATAATTTTTCCTTGTGTTTGACAGTTCTTTTGTTGCTATTTTCCCTTGTGATGTGCTCGTGAGAGCATCACAATTTTGACGGTTCTTGTGATGCTCACAAGTTGTGAGGAACCTCACAATTTGTGACTCACCATGCTCTTGTGAGGTAGTTGTGACTTAAAACACATCACTGAGGTTTGCCAGAATAGGGGCGTTAGAGAGCTCTGCGACGTGTAGTTTCGAAGTCTTTGTCGGTCAGAAACACAAACTTTCTGCTTTATAGTTAAGATCTTTCGACTTTAAGTAATATTGTATTTGTATTTGAACAAAAACGAGTTCAATACTGAACAACTTAAAATTAGGAAAAAATTTTTTTATAAAAACTTAATGTCTGTACTGTTTTCTTAAAACTTATAACTAACCTACAAACTAACTTAAAATAAACTACATATGTATATACGAGTATATAGACTTCTATATACAGTAGACTCCCCCTAAGTCGAATTGTCACGGGATGCCAAAATTAGTTCGATTTAGAGGGAGTTTGACTTAGAGAGAGGTTTTTATATGGAAAGTGGAGGGAAATACATGTAAAATATGGCCAAAAAGTTCGAGTTAGAGAGAGTTTCGACTTAGGGAGAGTTCACTGTATATGCATGTACTTACTATGTACAGTGTGTATACAGGGGTACACCCTTATGTACGTTTGTGTGTACAATCTTTTTTCTTTATTTGTTTATGTGTACAACCTAAAATTTCTTTAAAACTACCCTCAGCTATGTAAGTCGGCCGTAGGTCACAGCTGATGGATATGCACCAATCCACTGCAAGACAGGACCGACTACTCCCCATAAGGGGATCT
Organism: Eristalis intricaria; assembly: GCA_964034865.1. Taxonomy (NCBI): domain Eukaryota; kingdom Metazoa; phylum Arthropoda; class Insecta; order Diptera; family Syrphidae; genus Eristalis; species Eristalis intricaria. The sequence continues at coordinate 107,240,714 of OZ035873.1, read as the reverse complement.
GTAGTACCCTTTCTACCCCGGGTCTAAAGGGTTCAACGAGGGAGTTTCCTCTTTCCCCAGTCACCAGAACTTTCGATGTTGCATTGCAACATCCCGAACATATCTCCTTGTAACCGCCGTACGTTGTGCGACGGAACGGTCGTGGTTGAGTCGCCCATCCATGTGGAATATGAGCGGTACCGCATTTATATTTTGTAACAGTCCGTTCTTGTCTAAACGGAGAAAGGCTTCTGTGGGGACGATGCCATTGTTCCGTACCCTTTCGTGGTATTGTGAATTGGGGTAGTAAGCCCCCAAGATCATGTATGACATAGTATGACCTCGAATCAAGTTCAATAGAAAATTGTCCACTCTTATCAGGTTTGCCCTGTTGTATAACACTTCATTGGAATAGAATTTTATGTACTGGGACTCTGGAGTTCTATAAAAGCGAAGGCAAGCCCTAAGACAAGCCCTCTCAAACAACCGAATCTTTTCCATTAAACTCGCACTCACGTTGAACCACACGGGACGATGCCATTGGCCGGATGGGGACCATGTGAAAGATTAATCGTCTTGATCAGAAAATGATATCCATTCTTTAATGGCCATTGTAACGTATCGTGAGAACGTAATGCATTCGCCAACACGCTGAATGTTGCCAACATCACGTCGTTGAATTGTAATAGCTGTGTTTTTTTGCAAGCATATATACGCACAAAAAAACGATCTTCGGCGCTTAATAATTCATTATAAAATCTTGGCAGCACCGACGATATTTATGACTATTTCGACACTCAGGGGGTGGAATCGTGTAAGGTGACAGTTGATCGTTAATGGGTACAATTTTCGGCTTGCGATTGTGTAGCGTGACCCTCACTTTAAAAGATGAAAAGAAAATGAAAAGAATCGTTTACGAAACCTAAACGGAATGTATAGCAGGGACACGGTGGTTATACCAAAAGTTGCATACTTATGGACGCAAAACATTTAAAAATGATCTAATACATCAACCGCACCTGCAAATGTAAGCCACATACAGCAACCTAAACAATGAATGAATAAATTCAGGAATGAAGACACAGAAAATAATGTTTGGAAGCATTGTTTTTATCCGCGCTTATTTCTTAATCAGCGATAGATATGATGAGTAACTTAAGCGGACATAGAATTTGTTGAGTGTATTTTACATGCAAATTGAAATTTAAGCGTTTATAAGCTTGCAAAAAAACACCTAAACTCGTGTGCATATTGGATAAGTGAACTTTTGTGTTTTATCCGGTGATTGAACTCTTTGTTTGCGGATAATTTGATTAATCTTACGTAAACTCATTTCTGAAAAACGTAACAATATTTAATTACTGAATGAAGGTGCAGATCATTAATTTCAGTCGTAATCTAACAGAACCAGTGAGCAATTTCTCTTGTGTTCACGCACGGCTAAAATCACATCTGGCGACATTCCACATCAGTCTATGACTGATGGACTTCACGCTGCTTCGTGCCTGGCCAGTTCCCTAAGGATCTGAAGAGGCAATTAAATGACGTGCGACCAATAATTCAGACAGATGTTCCTTCCTCAACAGTCGCTACACAGAATTCCACAACCTAAACTCACGTATGTTCCACTTTTGATTTCAATCAAGCGACCGATTAGACAGAAATAAAAAAGGGAAAATCAACTTACAGCCACCAGTCCTTGAAGAACCCTTGCCGAAGAGGCCATGTAGTAACTGCGACGTGCGATGGTTGGTATCGAGCAAAACAGGACCGCCTCGCTCATCATGGCGCCCACAAGGAACCACTTGGCACCGAACTTGTCAATAAACCTCCCAGCAATTGGCTGCATCAACATTAGTCCGTAGTAGTAACATCCGAGGAAGTACCACTGCTGATCCTTGGACCAGTCCAATTCGCCGTGCTGTCAACGATTTCGGTCGGCTTATGGAGAACAGCGTCTGAGAAAATGGCATTTCTTGGACTTACCTCATTGTAGGTGACACTCTGGGTGCTATTGCCTTTGGATTCGCCGCATTTGTATTCGAAGTCAATCGACTTTGTGGAGCTCTTGTCCTGAAAGAGCGTAAACGACTGCTTAGGCCTTTGTAATCAAAGATATCTTGGTTTTAGTACATTCTCTGGTCTCTGCATGCACAGGATGGCCAGGTTTAGGGACGAGGTCATGCTGACATTGACGACGTTGGAGAAAAAGGCGCATAGCGCGTACGTAAGGCGGCATGAGCCCCACAGTTTGGACCTCTGTACTTCGGTTGATGTTTCCATTTCGTGTGGAAGTTAGCGGTTATGTGACGTTTCGAAATATATACCAGATGTATGAAAACGTGAAATTAAAAGAGCTTGATTCCCTGCCCTGACTAGGACCTGAAAGGAGGGCAACTGCACTAAAGGACCCTTAAGGCTGTTTGGAATTCTTACCATTTAAATTTGATTGTGCTTTTACTTGGATAATGAAGGCACGGGGTGTCCGAGACTTTTTAGAGAATCAGCTTCAACAAAATTAATTCGTACATATGTGACAGCCTAAGTCAACAAGACAGGAATCGTTCCCTTGTTTTAGCTAGCTAGGTAGGTAGGTAAAGTGACTGCGAGATTATTAGCGAGATTATAGATTAGATTATAGTGTAAAAATCTCGCTCCTCTTAGACCAACTGTAACGCATGTCCTATTAGGATCGTTTGGCCATAATTTCACTTGACGCCTTCATAGCCAGTTAGTGGCTTTGAGATACTGTAAGATATATGAGATTCTTTTACTTGCTATGTCTTCAAGGCAGCTGAAGTAATAGTTGACAAGTAATCTTCTTCCGGTGTCTGCAAGTGCTGGCCATGTTCCCAGATAGTGTATGATTGTTTCCTCTTCTTCTTCGTCCATGGAACTGTTGCAGAAGTGCTCATAGGGTGCTCTCAGTCTTAGACCGGTGGCCAGTTAAAGCTTACTAATGTTCTCCCGTCTATCTCCAGGAGTTCCTTATTCTTCCTTTGGTCTAGTGCTGGCCACATCGCTTTTGATGTTCTACACGTCATCATTTCTGCCCACCACCATTTGTTTCTTTGTAGCTTTCTTATTGCCTCCAATGGAGGGTGGGATGCCTCCAGAATTGCTGCCGTTGGCAAACACGCCCCTTCTCTTGCTACTTCGTCGGCTCTATCATTGCCTGGAATACCTTTGTGCCCGGGGACGCAGCATAGGGTGATGAGACTCTTAGAGATAGGCGACATAGTTTAGAAGAATATTATTAAAACAGTAGGCGTAATCATTGGCCAGCCGGCTTAGAGCACCCTACAGCGACTTCTGCAGAAGCTGCAGGACGAGGAGGAAGAGGATACTGTGCTACACTACCTCGGAACATGCCCGGCCCTTCCAGAAATAAGAAGAAAAGGCGTGGGCAGCTCTTTCTACAACAGTCTTAAGGAAATAGCGACCATCAACGTAAGGACATCCTTAAGTTTCTAAAAACCACCAACTGGTTATAGGAACCAAGTACACACATCGACCGAAGGTATGTGAGAACTGGTCTAGTGGGTCAACGAAGGGGCGGGAAAAAAGCCGATCTAGTTACAGCACAATGGACCTTAAAGGTCTAAGTGGGGCAAATCTTCGCCAGTCACACGTACCTACCCCCGAGTCCTCACTTAATCCCCTGGACACAGACGTTGCTGCATACATTAGGTCATCTCTAAGAGGTTGCCGTGGAGGCTATGCAGAGCGCTCCACTAAGAGGCTGTTTGTCGACTTCCATAGGACCACTGCTGGCATCCCGCCAAGGTGAAACAATCAACAACCTTACCCTGGGTGCACAGACCCATGCCCTCCCTTCAAGTCCATGTGACTGACATTTCCAATCTAAAGTCCATGCAAACACTTGCCGTATTTCGAAGTTCATTGGAGTCAGTCTGCTTCTAAAAACGAACACACGCATACCCCCAAGGGCCCATACTTCAAGCGAAAACTTTGTTTTCGCACAGATGTGCCACAGTCAACGTAAACAATAGCCTAATGTTATTTTTATCGTGATATCCTCATCGGCTAATCGCCGATGCCAGTCTGCGGCGCGGCGCGGCGCGGTGCGACATTAATGCACAAATGTGACAATAATTTCAGATCCCCACAGCACATGCGGCGCATTGACCAGAGCGGCGATTTGGGATTTCCTTGATGGCGGCTCTGCTGGCTTTCCACTCCGTTTCCTCATTAAAGTTTCATAATGTTTTGGTTATTTTTAGAGCGAGCTATTAAAGCAGCTGCAAGTCATGGGCGTGAGTCATAGACCGCCCCGACCCCCGATGGGTCAGTAGACCACTCCGCTGCGGATACACAACAACGCCGAGGTGGTTAGTCTAAATCACCCAATTGCAGTCTGGTTGCTTGGAAAAAAAAAGGTGCGAAGGAAGTGCTTGTACTTGGGTAACCATCATTGAAGCGTGGCCCCGAGTGAACGGCATTCGCGGCGAGTATCGCGTGCCTTTGGGGCTGTTCCTTGGCCCCCTCCCGGCGGGGCCATTTATGCGACGTGAGGGTATGTGTTTGACTAGTGCTGTAGTGCCACGCCACCATAAAGTGGTAACTGCGTAACGTGTAAGGTAATTGGAAGTGAAATGGGCCTACGCTCCTCGTAATTTTGGTCTCCGTATGAATGGAGGAGATTGGATTCGAGTGACTCTGATTATTCCGAAATGAGTCTTGTAATGTTCGCCGCAATTGGGAGTTCGCGCTGCGTGTTGGTTTGTATTGCTGGGTACAAGTTGTAGGATGAATTGGTGGACATTTTCCACCATGGGAGGAGGTTGTCGGGGAGGGGGTTTGGGTTTCGGAAATTCGTGCTCATTTCTTGTGAGAAGTGGTAATTATCATCATCATCTTCTGACCTGCATGATCCACTAAGGGGGTCTGGGGGTGTTAACCACGCACGAGAGATCTCCAGGCAACTCGATCCTCCACCATCGACTCTAACTCATCAGAGGTTATGCCCAAGAGTAACCAGGCGAGCTTATGGACTTGGTCCAACCCTCTCATCCTGGGTCTGCCAAGTGGTCGCCTACCTGATGGAACCGCATTCAAGATCGGAGGTCGTGCGTCGCGACCAAACCAACAAAGCATAGCTCTTTCTTTGAGTGAGTTGAGCTCAACGTTGAGTTCCTCTCGCACTGTCGTGTTTTCCACCTTATCCCGGCGAGTAATTCCCACAACAGCAGGAAGAAATCTCATCTCAGCAGCTTCTATTCGCGATGTTATTCTTTCGGTCATTATCCAAATTTGATGACCATAGGTGAGAGTTGGACGAATACTGCTAATTTGGCTTTCACACCAAGCTCGGCCTTCCTGATTACAGATCTCCAAGGATGTGTAGAAACTGACAAATCCTACAGTTTTCTCCTCCCATCACTCGTGAAGAAGACCCCGAGATACTTAAACTTCTCCACCTGCTTCAATGGGACTCCACCAAGATGTAGAATGCATTGAACAGGCGTTCAGGAAATTACCATAAACCACGTTAACCTTCATCCCAGACCCAGACGAACACAAACCTATCGAGTGCGCGCTGGAGTTCCGTCGGGGAAGATGTGAGGGTAACTAAGTCATCCGCAAAAGGAAGATGACCTACTCTCAATTCTCCCAATGTGAAACATTCCTCGCCTCGGCTGCGCTGCAACAGCCAGACCAAAGAAACAATAAAAATGAGAGGTGACAAGACGCACCCTTGGCGAAGTCCAACGCCCACAGTGAAAGGTGTTGATTTAGCACAGTTTACCCGAACACAGTTGTTACACTTTGTGTATTGAGACTGAATGGCCCTCGAAATAGGACCCTCAATCCCATACTTTTGCAGAACACTCCAGAGTTTACCTCGAGGAACTCGTTGTTGATAAAATTGTCCAAAACCGCATTACAAATGATGCTAAAATATTGATCAGAGCAGACAAACGACCTGCAGGAGAACATGAGAGACGCTTTGACGCACCAATGTTAAACGCAGTTGTCACTGTGGATGTTGGAGAGAATATACTCTCGCGACAGTGTTTTTTTTGCAAGCTAAGCGCTTAAATTTCAATTTGCATGTAAAATACACTAACAACAAATCCTATATCCGCTTAAGTTACTCATCATATCTATCGCTGATTAAGAAATAAGCGCGGATAAAAACAATGCTTCCAAACATTATTTTCTGTGTGTTCATTCCTGAATTTATTCATTCATTGTTTAGGTTGCTGTATGTGGCTTACATTTGCAGGTGCGGTTGATGTATTAGATCATTTTTAAATGTTTTGCGTCCATAAGTATGCAACTTTTGGTATAACCAGCGTGTCCCTGCTATACATTCCGTTTAGGTTTCGTAAACGATTCTTTTCATTTTCTTTTCATCTTTTAAAGTGAGGGTCACGCTACACAATCGCAAGCCGAAGATTGTGTCCATTAACGATCAACTATCACCTTACACGATTCCACCCCCTGAGTGTCGAAATTGTCATAAATATCGTCGGTGCTGTCAAGATTTTATGATGAATTATTAAGCGCCGAAGATCGTTTTTTTGTGCGTATATATGCTTGCAAAAAAACACAGCTATTACAATTCAACGACGTGATGTTGGCAACCTTCAGCGTGTTGGCGAATGCATTACGTTCTCACGATACGTTACAATGGCCATTAAAGAATGGATATCATTTTCTGATCAAGACGATTAATCTTTCACATGGTCCCCATCCGGCCAATGGCATCGTCCCGTGTGGTTCAACGTGAGTGCGAGTTTAATGGAAAAGATTCGGTTGTTTGAGAGGGCTTGTCATAGGGCTTGCCTTCGCTTTTATAGAACTCCAGAGTCCCAGTACAGAAAATTCTATTCCAATGAAGTGTTATACAACAGGGCAAACCTGATAAGAGTGGACAATGTTCTATTGAACTTGATTCGAGGTCATACTATGTCATACATGATCTTGGGAGCTTACTACCCCAATTCACAATACCACGAAAGGGTACGGAACAATGGCATCGTCCCCACAGAAGCCTTTATCCGTTTAGACAAGAACGGACTGTTACAAAATATAAATGCGGTACCGCTCATATTCCACATGGATGGGCGACTCAACCACTACCGTTCCGTCGCACAACGTACGGCGGTTACAAGGAGAGTGTTCGGGATGTTGCAATGCAACATCGAAAGTTCTGGTGACTGGGGAAAGAGGAAACTCCCTCGTTGAACCCTTTAGACCCGGGGTAGAAAGGGTAGTACAGATCGCCTTATGGGGAGTATTCGGTCCTGTCTTGCAGTGGATTGGTGTATATCCAGTAGTTGTAACTTACGGCCGACTTACATAGCTTAGGGTTGTTTTAAGGAAATTTTAAGTTGTACACATAAATAAATAAAAAAAAAAGATTGTATACACAAACGTACATAGGGGTGTACCCCTGTATACACACTGTACATAGTAAGTACATGCATATACAGTGAACTCTCCCTAAGTCGAACTCTCCCTAAGTCGAACTCTCCATAAGTCGAAACACTCTATAACTCGAACTTTTTCGCCATATTTTACATGTATTTCCCTCCACTTTCGATATAAAAACCTTTCTCTAAGTCAAACTCCCTCTAGTTCGAACTAATTTTGGCATCCCGTGACAATTCGACTTAGGGGGAGTCTACTGTATATAGAAGTCTATATACTCGTATATACATATGTAGTTTATTTTAAGTTAGTTATATACTCGTATATACATATGTAGTTTATTTTAAGTTAGTTATAAGTTTTAAGAAAACAGTACAGACATTAAGTTTTTATAAAAAAATTTTTTCCTAATTTTAAGTTGTTCAGTATTGAACTCGTTTTTGTTCAAATACAAATACAATATTACTTAAAGTCGAAAGATCTTAACTATAAAGCAGAAAGTTTGTGTGTCTGACCGACAAAGAGCTCTCTAACACCCCTATTCTGGCAAACCTCAGTGATGTGTTTTAAGTCAAAACTACCTCACAAGAGCATGGTGAGTCACAAATTGTGAGGTTTTCGTATTCTGAGCAAAACCTCACAGCTTTTGGGCAATACAAGAACCGTAAAAATTGTGATGCTCTCACGAGCACATCACAAGGGAAAATAGCAACAAAAGAACTGTCACACACAAGGAAAAATTATTAATTTTTATTAAAAATGTATGTATATATATATTAATCCTTGTGTGCAGGTTTGTGATCAAAATCTGAAGTTTCTACATTTAAACGCGAAATTCGCTGGATCATGCCATGATTCCGGCATTTGGACAACATCGTCAGTTCGAATGTAGCTTATTGAAAGTCATAACAGCCGGCAGTTCAAGTGGCTTTTGGGTGATTCTGGATACCCATTAGAGCCTTGGTTAATGACCCCAGTGGGTAATCCTTCTTCGCAAAACGAGCTTGCATTCAATCAAGTTCACATAAAAGCCAGGAATGTGATTGAACGAGCTTTTGGTGTTCTGAAATCTCGTTTCAGATGTCTGTTAAAGCATCGAGTATATATATTCATTATTAATAAATACTTATACATATTTCATTAATATACACAATATTACCTTGTTCGCTACGTTCTGCCATTAATTTGTAGATATTACTTTGACAAAATCAAGTGTTAGTAGACCGCTCAATAAGAAAAAAAAGCGCGAATATATAATAATTGTCAACAATGTCAACAAAAAACAACAATTTTTGACATGGCAGCGAATTCACCTCATCATGGTTACTATACTTGTGTGTTTTCTTGTGAGGTTTTCGCCAGAATACCAAATAGCTGAAACCTCACAATGTAGGCATCATAATTTTCGCCTCACTGATATTCGTGCGTTGTGACCACATCATAACCAGAATAGGGGTGTAAAATTTAGATGCTGAATGTGACAATTTTTAAGTCGGTACAACATACGGTTCGAGCACTTTTCAAACGGGAATAAAATTCTCAAAATTCGGTATGAAACCATGTATCAATCCGGAATGAAACCATTTCAAGTTGCGTAGTCGTGGATATCAACCATCCCCCAGTAACTTCCATATATACACACACATTTTTCATATTTTGCTTTGGTGCAACCATTCATTTTTTTCTATGTCTCAATCGAACATATACGAACGACTGCCTGAGTCACCAAACGAAAAGGAAACAATAAACATTTTCGCACTCTTCTTATTTTGTCAAACCCACAGCTACACACAAATCATTCAATTTTGCTGTTTTTGAAATTGTGAATATTGAACTTCTGAACGGATTAGCCGATTTAGATAAAATCTCAGAGCTAGAATAATTACATAATGTGTTGCAAGATAGGCTAATTTTGTTCATGGTTCATGAAGTTTGACTTCAATTTGCACAAAAAGTGAACATCGCGCGCAGGTACATAGATGGGATTTCCAAAAACTTTTTTTTAGTAATCGCTTGATATCCCTCCACATTGTGTATAAATGGATGAGAAAAAACCGTAATTTCCGTCCGTTTTGCTGCAGCACACATTGATAATTCAAACTTCAACAGGTATGCACACAGTCAACGAATTGTACTCATTATGAGTAGGGATTTGAATGAGAGTTTGGGATAGGCATCAATGAAAAAAGAAAATTCAAATTCTTCTCTGAGTTCTGTTTCGAGCAGTCTTATTAATAATAATATAATATGGGTGGCACGACAGTCCGGGGCGGACCTGGGCCTAGCTTCTCTGCAACCACTCGTGTTGTGCGTGCTATTGTTCTCTCACTCGTGGAAGGGACCTACAGTTTAATGCCGACTCCGAACGGCGAAGTTGAGAAGCTTTTTCTAGACAGGAATACTCTTTGAGCATTGTCAGTGACTCGAAAGAGGCGGATCCGTGAACTATCAAAGGTGGTAAATTCGGGTATCGAACCTGGCACCCTCTGCGTAGGAGTCGACGCACTTACCCACTACGCCACGGCAGTCTTATTATTGTTTTAAATTAAAAAGTGCGGAGTAAAAATTTATTCAAAATCGTCTTCAGTGCATCTACAACGGAACATTTTTCTTAATAATCACATGATCGCCAAAATGCCGAGGAAAACGAAAGATGTTTTTGATCCTCAGCAAGCATGTGTGAAAAGACGGCGACTTCTAAGATCTGCACAATCTCAAGAAGTACGATTTCAAGTTCGTGAAAATGACAACATTGCACAGGCTGCCAGAAGAAGTAATGAAACACAGTATGAAAGAGATAAACAGTATGAAATAAAAAATAATAGAAAGTTAAATTTTCTTGGCGTTTTACTATTTTAAGCACATTTCTTCAGGTTATTTTGAAAAAAATATATTTTCACTACAGGTAGAGTACCGGTTGAAGAAACAAACCCGGGTACGAAATCTAGTATATGATAAGATTAAGTTTACCTTATAGTGCCCGCCTAGGGTCAGTAAGTTAGAAATAGTAACACTGTTCGTCCAACTAGTTTTAAGCATTTTTGTCTAGTATATAAGTTTGTTATGAATTTGAAATAAAAATGAATTAAAAAAAAACGATTAATCTTGCGACTGGAATTGTATCAGAATATTTAATCCAATCTAGTCCATGGATAAGTCAAGTAATGCTACATAAACATGAACGTAACCAAGCATCACGTCAGAAAATCCTAAGGTCTACGCGTACGTAGTCGCGGTTACAGCTAGTTTATTATAATAAGTTGCACTTAAGCTAAAAACGAATACTCCCTCAATCGGGATTTTTATAAACGCTTTATATGCTGCTTAGTTATTGTTTTTGTTTTATAGGTTTTGTTTTCTTACAGAGGTATTTATTTACTATTTCAAAGGATTATTTAAGGCGTTCGTCACTACGTAAAGAGTTTAAACGCAACAGCACAAGTGCATCACTTAGACTTGGTCGGTAATCCGTAAAAGCATTTTCTCGAATATTCTATTAAATTCCTCCTGTATTCAGCAACAAAAGATGAACCTTGACTAAATGTAGATATTGTAAGTTTAACGTTGAATAGCACTCAATGTCCTTATCGATTGCAGTGGTTCTCCCTTTTCCCGATTAGGGTTTGGATCCTGACCTCGAAATCGTATTGGGTGTGTAATTCGATAGAATTTTGGTTACAATATTTTACGGCATAATAAAATTCTAAAAGCCACTGACAGGGGTGGGAAAATCATCATTACATCACATGTACGAGTATGTTGGTGTTTCGTGATAACGGTGACGACTGAACGCTTCTTCCACGAGAAGGCGGGAACCACGAAAGAAAACTTTAATTAGGTTAAAGGGAATACACAGCGTAACTTTAATTTGTTTTTTAATCAAATTATAAGGGCTGTTCCTTTAGTCATTCATAGTCATTGAAATTTAATTTTCAACAAAGGCTCCCTCGGTTTCCCAACTTCTTCAACTCTTCACAAGTGTTCAAGCAAGAGCGTGAATGTCATCGGCGTATGCACGTACATTTTGAAAATAGTGAGTTCAGCAGGATCTTCTTCAGAATTACAGTGAAGCCCCGTTAATCCGGACCCCAGCGAATCCGATGATCTCGTCTCTCGTCTGCAGTTACTTTTGAACGTCTCCAGTGCTTTTCCAAAGTAACTGCATTCACTTCAGTTAACAATTATATGTCAAGCAGAACACACACCCTTTTCAAGCGAGTGAACACGTACAAATGCCGCCAGTGCGTAAACATACAACCTTGAAAATACAAATTAAACCAGAAGTGATTGAAATATTAGAACGTTTGCCAGATATAACCTGATTCCAGAAAAAAAAAATTGGCGCTAGAAAATCAGCTGTTGGTGAGACCAAAAAAACAGCAACAAATTTTGAAGTCTCTAAGCCGTACTAAGCTTGGGTAAGGTAAGAGGCAGACATTGCGAAAGCCGCAGAACCCAAGCTTTGAGAACACAATTTCCACTTTGTTTTTTTAGCAGATACAGATTAACATTCCGATTTCAGAAGAAATTCTAGCAGAAAAAGCACGTTCTTTGGTTTATAAATCGGCATTTTTCTCTCACATTGTCTAAAGCGGATCGCACTAATCCGAAAGCACGCTTGTTTTTATTGGTCAGGATTAACGAGGCTGTGTGTTGAAAAGATCACATAACCGTGAGTCAGGCTGTCTTTTGTGACATTATAGCTCTTCGAGTGGAAACTCAGTATCGTTTGCCCGATCCACAAGAAAGGAGACCCCTTTTGACTGCGCCAACTACAGAGGAATAAGTCTCTTTAACATCCACCGCCTACAAGATCTTTTCTGCCGTTTTGTGTGCCCGCCAGAAGACGTTAAAAATAATGTGATGGGCCCATATCAGGGTGGCTTCAGGCCAGGGAAGACCAGATATTGATACTCCGGCAGATCCTGCAAAAGACCCGAGAGATCGCAGATCGACACTCACCACCTATTCGTCGATTTCAAGGCCGCATATGACAGCGTGCATAAGGGCGAGCTAAACAACGCCATGTCCAGTTTTGACTTTCCTGCCAAGATCGTCAGGTTGTGCAGGATGACGATGGAGAATTCTCGCTAGTCCATCAAGATAGGCAACGAACTCACCGAGACCTTCACAGTATAAAAAAAGACCTTCAATGTGACGTTTTAAACATCATTCTTGAGAAGATCGTTCACCCGCCAACATTAGAGGCACGATCCGTGATGCTGTTAGCATACGTGGTTGGCATTCACCGTGATTAGCGGAACACAACGATCCGTCAGTGAGGTGAGATTTGATGGCATTGGGCCGTATGCATAAGAAATTAAGTGGTAATAGGGTAAACAACCCGGTAGCGAGCCCGCTCAAAGAAAATTTTAACTTCGTTGCTCTCTTAAGATTAATTACTTAGATATATGAAAACAATTTTATCATTTCAGGAAAGCTTTATTATTAATTTAGTGCTTTAGTATTTACTGTTTGATATAAGCAATCACTTTTTGTAAGTATTGGACTCAAATTTAATAAATTTAAATAAACTACAAAATGAGACATAAGCCAGTCCCGAGCCCCTCCCTCCCCTTGTTCCTAATTCGAGCCCTTAGCATTAAATTAACGAGCCCCCCATATAACTCATAACATACAAATGAAATCATAGTAATTTTATAGTTAATTTACTTAAAAGATAAAAAGGAAAACATTATTAAATAAATTCATGACAAAAATTAACAAACGTAGGCAAAACCATAAAAAATTAACAAAAATAAATAACGTTGTATTTTTTGTTTTTGTTGATTAATCAATTGGTGTTGAATGAATGACCAACGGATGGAATAAAAAAATCTAAGCTCCAAAATATAATTTTATTCGAAATGTTAATTATAAAAATATTTATGTTTACACGGCAAACAAGTATAATCTTTTATCCTTATGATTCTGTACAAAACAGCATTAAACAGAGTAAAAATTAGGGTCTTTATAAGTAAACATTAAAAGCTTGCGTGTCCATGACGGGTTTTTATAAATATCTAATCTTATCTTGAATCTAAGACGATCAATCTAGGACGGTCGGCCAAAATTGCTTTGCCTTTGTGTTGAAAAAATACCCAATCAGACTTTAACAGTTTAAATGACAAAGCTTGGAATTAATATACGTAAATAAACATTACTAAGAAATGCAATTAGTAAAAAAATTATCTACATACATACAATGCTGTATTTTAATTTTTGGCCGGGCTCGTTATTGGAACTTGATTATTTCTTGTTAATCCAATAAAGAGACCCCTCCGGTTCATTATTAATAAGAATAATATGGCAGCAAACACTCGTGTTGAGTGGAAGAGACCTACAGTTTAATGCCGACTCCGAACGGCGAATTTGAGAAGCTTTTTCTAGACAGGAATACTCTTTGAGCATTGTCAGTGACTCGAAAGAGGTGGATTATGAAAAGTGGTAAATTCGGGTATCGAACCTGGCACCCTCTGCATAGGAGTCGACGCACCAACCCACTACGCCACGGCGGCCCGGCTTATTATTAGATTTCTATATTTTTTCGCCCAACATATATTAATAACTAACTATTTTTCTTCCATTCTCTTCTTCTTCTTTATTTGACGCTACAGTCCGGGGTGGACCTGGGCCTCAACCAACAAGCCTCTCCAGCTAGCATGGTCTCTGGCTAGCTGTCTCCAGTGTCGCAAGCCAAGTTGGTTTAGGTCCTTCTCCACCTGGGTGCGCCACCTTAAACGCGGGCGTCCTCTGTTACGTTGTCCCACAGGTTCATAGTCGAAGACTCTTCGGGCTGGAGCTGAGTTGTCCATACGCTCTACATGTCCTAGCCATCTTAGGCGTTGGATCCGAAGACGCCTGACTAGACCAATGTCGCTGTACAACCCGTACAGTACGTGGTTGAATCTTCTCCTCCAGAAGCTGGCAACGCAAACAGGACCAAAGATCGCACGCAGAGCTTTTCTCTCGAAGATACCAAGGACTTCCTCATCCGCTTCTTAGCAGTTGTACGGACTTCTGGAAGATCGTGCCTCTAGTGTTGGCGTGTGAGTTCTGCAAGATCTTCTCCAGGATGATGTTAAACAAATCAAATGACAGCGCGTCGCCTTGTCTAAAACCTTTTTTGACATTGAAGGTCTCGGTAAGTTCGTTACCGACCTTGATGGAGCAGCGAGAATTCTCCATCGTCATCCTGCACAACCTGACAAGTTTGGCAGGAATGTCAAAACTAGACATGGAATTGTATAGCTCGTTCCTATGCACGCTGTCATACGCGGCCTTGAAATCGACGAATAGGTGGTGGGTGTCATTTCTGGGTTTTTCCAGGATCTGCCGTAAAGTGAAGATTTGGGCTACGGTGGACTTCCCCGGCCTGAAACCGCACTGATAAGGACCTATCAGGTTGTTGACGAATGGTTTCAGGCGCTCACACAAAACGGCAGAGAGGATCTTATAGGCGATGTTAAGGAGACTTATCCCTCGATAGTTGGCGCAGTTGAAGGGGTCTCCTTTCTTGTGGATCGGACAAACGATACTGAGATTCCACTCATCGGGCATGCCTTCCTGCGACCATATCTTCAAGATGAGCTGGTGCATGCGCCCAACCAAATCATCTCCAGCTGTCTTAAAGATTTCAGCGGGCAGTCCGTCCGCACCGGCAGTTTTGTTAGACTTCAGTCTTGATATTGCTATCTTGACCTCGTCTAGGTCGGGGGGACGGAATTCTCGCCGATCATCGTCCATATTGAGTGGAACATTCTGCCTGACAGCGGTATTGGTGCCATCATCGCCGTTTAGCAGTCTGCAGAAATGGTTCTTCCAAATTGTCAGTATCGACTGCGCTTCTACTACTAGTTGTCCATTCTCGTCCCGGCAGGCTTCTACCCTTATATCCACTGTATAACTGTTTCACCCTCTGGTAAAACTTTCGGACATCGTTCCTACCGTAGCACCTCTCCATCTCCTCGATTGCGCGCTTCTCGTGTTCTTTCTTCTTTCTCCTGAGAAGTCGAGTCTCGTCTCTTCGTCTCTGTTCGTAGAGCTCACGAACAGCTCTCGTTGTTCGTTGCAGCGTTGCTTTGTTGGCTTCGCTGCATGTGCCAGCCTACACTCGTTGTCAAACCATGGGTTTTTGCTAGGTGGTGCCGTAAAACACAGCACATCAGTGGCAGCATCATTGATGGCTTCTTGACAACGCCTCCAATCTTCTTCGATTGTTTGCGCAGGTGGCGACGAACTTAGAGAGAGAGATTCCGGGAGACTCGATTGGCAAAGATACTAGCAGTCCATTTCCATTTTCTTGAAATAATAAAATATTATTTTTATATTAAGCCTTAATTAGGCAAATAAAAATTAAAGAAAATCACTTACATTCTTAGTCAAAGTTCCTAATTTATTAAGAAATTTCATAAATTACACTGATTTGTTCTACCTTATGCAACACTACTGAACACTTTCAATTTCCGGTATGAATGCAGCCTTTAATAGGAAAACGTAGGATGGCCAACGAAGCCTCATGTAATATAAAGAAACGATATGGACTCTTCTTCGAGTAAAATGTGATTTTGTGATTTCTGGATTTTTTATGTAATTTTGGATCCCGTACCGGTGGTCTTTTGGCACTTTTGACAAAATGACTATTTTTAAAAATACAATCCTTAACAAAATTATGTTGCTGTTATAAAAGTAAAATGTATCTGTGAGTCTTATCTAGAATAGTCAAAGCGTCGTATTAAAAAAAGCACAGCAAATACAAATAAAAAAAAACATATTACAAAAATTTAGCATATGCTGACAGAAATGAACACACACGCAGAGGTGCCCGACTTCTACCTCTCTTGCTCCTTAAGATTTTTGACAACTGTTTTTTATAACGTGTTCATAAACCAAATTGACCAATCAGAGGACGGCATTTACGTTATTTCGTGAATAAACGTCAAAAATTCATGAATATCCGTCAAAAAGGCACTCAAGTTCGTCGATGGACTAGGGGGCAATCAGCTGTGAAGTCGTCTATCTCTGTAATACTTCATTTCTGATGCTGACATTTATAAATTTAGTGTCAAATGTGTCCCAGTTTCCCCTATTTAATAAAAGTATAAATCATTTTTCTCAAAATCAGCTGAAACTCGCACCTACCCCTAATCTTATAGCGACTCCTGCAGGGGGGTTGAATACTTATGTATTCCACTGTTTCTATTAGAAAATTGTTTTAAATAGACCCCAAAAATAGTCCCAATTAGAATAACTAATTGAGGCCAAATTTGAAGAGATGTTCAGTAATAGTTGTTGAAAGTGAGTTTCCTCTGAGGACTTTTGAGTATGTTAGTAGAACGTCACCGTAGGCAGTTAAACTTTAGAGGTAGTAAAGGACTTCGTCTCATCGGCTCTGCATCTAACAACATTAGACCCTTTTTCTATGAGCTCCAGAGGCAGCTGAGTAATAGAGCTATTTCTCGAAGGACCAAGCTGACCTTATATAAGACATTGATCCTCCCAGTCCTGCTGTAAAGCTCGGAGGCATGGAGAATGTCAAAAACAGATGAAGAGCCCTTGTCCTCTTCGAAAGAAAACTTCATCATGCTTTTCTTAGCCCTGTCTGCTTTGACTGGATTTGGAGAAGAGGTCTCAGTCAAGATCTGTAAGCGAAATGGATAACTCATACCTGTAAGACAACCCAGCAGAGGACACCGGCGTGGAAAGTGACGCGAAGGACCTCAGTCAACTTGGAGTGCGAAATTGGGACAGCTAGCCATAGTTGGCACTAGCTGGAGAGCTTGTAGCTTGAGGCCGAGGTCCACCACGGACTGTAGCGCAAAAAAAAAAAGAAGAAAAAGTGTAATATTCCACTCCCCTTCTAGTCACGAAGATCAAGCTGTCTTGTGTCTACGATTGCTTAGCCTCTTACTCTCCTTCCCGAACCAGGAGGCTGGGATTCGAAGACCTAGCTGCAGCGTTGGTGTCCATTCGCTCGGTGTGGGCTACCCAGAGCAGTCGTCCGACTTTCGGACTACATCCACATATTGGTACGCTGTTGTGGCTTATTACCAAAATATTACCACTTTCGTCGCGGCAGAAGTTCAACAGACCAGCTTTTCGCTCTGAGAATGATACTTGAGAAGGTTTGGGAGTATGCCAAACCCGCACACAGCTATTTTGTAGATTTGGAAAAAGCATATGACCGAGTTCCTCGAGGAGTCTCTATGCAGAAACGCTGCTAAATCAACATCTTTCACCGTGGGCGTTGGACTTCGCCAGGAGTGCGTCTTGTCACCTCTCCTTTTCATTGCTTATACGGACTGGATGTTGCAGGGCAGTATGCAGTACTTAACCTTAATTTTGTCAGTTCTTTTTTATTGGATATAAAATCTGGATGCCGCAGAGCTGATTCTTCATAACTTCGAAAGGAAAATTATATGTCGCATATACTCTATGAGCCATACAATTAAGTGGCCGCCTAAACGCGGACGCGGGACATTTTGGCCTTGACGAATGGACGCTAAGCACCAGATCAGACCCTTCAATGGATCCCAGGCCTTAGAAGTAAGGGCGTACTTACTCCCAAGCCATGTTCGTAAAGCCTCAAGCCTAGAAAAACACCCACAAAACGTAAAGTATATACGAAGCAACCGCTTCTACAACCGTGAGCATGAACTTATTCCAAAGCCCGTGGTCTTTGCCGCGCGCTCGTGCCGATGTGAGGAACGAGAAAAAAATAGGAAACAAACAAAAAATTACCTTTACGACTTCACCTTAAGAAAACGAATCGAAAGCAGCCACGAAACTACCGAAAAACCAAATTTGTTTGAACACCGAAACCGAAACCGAGACCATCACGAAATGTTAGATGTCAGGAAGAGAAGCACTTCCCTCGAGCCATGCGGCAGGAACCACTGCGCGCTCTAGCGCCCGAGTATGTGTACATGATGACGAACATCCAATTTATCCACGTGATATCCTTATCCCTACCAATTGGGGATAGACATTGCTTTGCTTGTACTACTATCAACCCCCACGACCCCCAGCAAAACCCTCACAAGAGGGGGTGCGGAGGCGGGAAAAGTTGGAACGTGTAGGCACAGGACACCGATGCACTTGTGTGGGAGCTAACGTGAGTGAATGCGACTCAATCTGAAAGTACAATACGGTCAAAGCTGTATTGCACGACAAAAACAAAAAAGGAAACTATCGCCACTACCACCAGCAACCGATGAGCACGTTAACGAGCACCAGCACCAGCACCAGCACGAGCACGCGGACAAGAAAACGACGACGCCACGCCGCGCCGCGACAAAATACAATTCTCACCTGACCCATTTTCGGCGTTCGTGTTGTTGCTGGTACACACTTAGGCACATTTAAATATTGTATGTGTTCATTCTTACTTTTTTTTTGTTTTTTTCCCGTCATTTTTATTATTCCATTCGTGCGGCTGTATTCTCTCTCTGGTTCCCGTTGTGGTGTGTGGTGTCGCACTAGACCGCGACCGTCCTGCCGTCCAATAGACCAAATCCAATTGAATGGAAAAAATGTTGAGAGCAGCCTTCTGGTAGTCGGTTCGTAAATCCTATCCGGAAAGGAGTCCATTTCACGGTGTGCCGTTACCACTAGACTGGGGAGTGAACAAAATTGAAAAAAAAAAAGAAAAGAAAGAAAAAAAATAACCCACACATTTTAAGTTGCTGTGGAAAGTGCAGTGCAGTGCGAGTCGTGTGACGAGATCTGTCAATCGACAGAGGGGATATACACATTTAAAATTCAAATTGCATTTGGCAAGCAATCGGTTTATGTGCGGTGTGATTTTGACATGTAACTCCCGGCCGAAGGGTGGTCTGTCTGTGCTGTTGGCCGCGGCAAGCAACAAGGTGTCTTTGCGATTTCGCGAATCAATTTACTAGTGAAAAGAAAACCAAACACGGAGCACCGTGAAACGAAAAATTGAAAACCAAACGAATTCGAAAAATCGAATCGAATTACAAGATACATTTAAAGGATAACAAATAAGTCATCGATATTGCTGGGGAACTTCTTTGCTGGAACGTAGCCGTAGTCTGAAGGTAAAACCGTGTATACATACCCGTGCATATACACACATTCAGCGTGTAATTCAATTCAAGAGGAAACAGTTTTCAAATTACAGCGCACCTTTTGTGACAACTTTTGAAGTTGCCATTAATTATTGAGAATCTCTTTCAGTTGTCTGTGTTTGTGGCCACATATCCAGTGGAAATCTACAGGTAAAAACGCGCGGCGACAACCGTCTACACATAGGACACACGAGGAAAACGAAGAAAAAAAAAATTCCCCAAAAAGAAGAAAAAGCCCCCTTCGAACCGAATCCAATTGAAATGTAAATGCTAGTGTAGTTACAACGAAATATTGATTAGACTATTATTGAGGTAATCATTTATTCAAGTGATAGTGATACCCACACAAGCGCAAGCTGACAAATATTCATCCGTGCATGGGTACACGGTGCGCCTGAGAGTGTGTGGATGGCGGAGCGGAATCGGAGTGAGTGAACTCGACGCGTCGTTATTTAGTCGTGATCCATCAGACATTTGGATTTTCCCCTCTTTGACTTGGATTTTCAGTCCAAGGACACCGCTGCATTCTGGTGGGTGTGGAATGAGCGAGTCCTTGAATTCAAGAGACACGTTGATTTATTCAATCTGGAGTGCATCCAGCAGGGCTTTCTAAAGGTCAACCAACCATCGTCGGAGAAGTGGTCAGAGTGGTGGCAATTAGTTTTAATCTGATCTTTGTGTGCATGGGCGGGATGATGTCGTGGAGCTTTTTGAAGCGACGCTTGTTCGTTTAATGTAAGCAAATGTATTCCACTGTGAGTGATTGGAAGACAGTTGAATAAATAGAAGCAGTTCCCTCAGTTCCTTATCGGACCTCACAGAGCACGGGGAAGTGTTCAAACGTCACATAAGTCCTTGAACAACCGCATCAGTTTCCCGGGATCCCGAATTCGGTCATCGCTGCGGAAAGGCCCTTGCGATGCGGCTTTGAAATCGATGAAAAAGTTTGGATTTTAAACTCACTAGTCTTCTATTGGAATTGGACATTTGGTCTATAGTCGGCTTGAAGTGCAGAGAGTCGTTCTTGTACGGCTTAAGACGTTTACACAGGACCTCATAGGTGTCGCTGAGTAGGGAACTGTTTAGTTTTTCCAGTAGATAGCATCGCCTTTTAAGTGGATGGAGGATATGGAGCTGACGCCCTAGTCGTCGGATATGCTATCGTCTGCCTAAGCTCCGGAGATGATCTCGTGCATGATCCCATGATTTCAGAACATCAAACGCAGTCTTGAGGATCTCTGATGGGAGACCATTTCAGCCTGCGACTTTGTTGTCCTTCAGTTTTCGGATAGCTGCTTTGATTTTTTTAAAGCCTAGGTGGGAGCAGGTTTCTCAAAAAACGGCAAAATTTTCAAATTTTCGACGCCATATTTGGAAAAAAAACGGAAAAAATGCTTAACGTACACCTACCTACCTTTAAAAAATCGGCTTGGTCGGTAATTTTTGGCCCTCATACATTTTTCAAGAAAATGCACTGTAACACGTTGTAACAAACGTTCGAACTCGAAGACTCTTCCGGGCCGGAGCTGAGTTGTTCATGCACTATAATGGCCCAGTCACCTGAAGCGTTGGATCCGTAGATCTCTGGCTAGGCTCATGTCTCTGTAAACCCGTACAGTTAGTAGTTGAGTCTTATCCCTCAGATCCAACAATCACAATGAGAACTTTGTTGGCTGGTAAGTCTTACACGATCCTCTCCAGGATGATGTTAAAGAATGCATACGAACTTGTAGGGTCTTGTCTGAATCCTTTGACAATAATGATCTCGGTTAATTCTTTACCGAAATTGATGGAACACGTGTTACTACACAACCCGAGGAGGTTGTCAGGAATTTCAGAGCACGGTGCAGGTTTCAAACGTCACGGATGTCCTTGAACAACCGCATCAATTTTCCGGGATCCCGAATTCGGGCATCCCTTCGAATAGCTACTCGCGTTGAACGCAGTCGTATTCAGCGTTGAAACTCGGGACTATTCTCAAGGATTTGCCTTTGTGTTGTAATATAATCGATCTGACGGACAGGAAGGCTTAAGACGTTCGCACTACAAACTGGACAGGATCTCATGGGTGTCGTTTAACAGGGGCTTGTTTAATTTTTCCATGATAAAAGATCGGCAGAGAGAGAGAGAGAGAGCGAGAGAGAAGCGTCTAAAATGAGTCTAGCAGTGAACGAAGACTAAACGAAGTATATGCTGTTGTCAAGAAAGGACTTACAACACCCATGTCTTGGACTGGGACTTCAAGGAAGTTAAAAAATTCGTGTACCTATGCTCTGCAGTAAATAGTAAGAACAACGTCAGTATCGAGATCAAATGCAGAGTAACCCTTGCCAACCGCTGTTTCTATGGGCTCAAGAGGCGATTGAGTAATAGAGACGTCGCAGGACCAAGCTGACTTTATCCCATTCCTGCTGTACGGCACGGAGTCATGGACAATATTTAAAGCAGATGAGGAAGTCTTTGGTCTGTTCGAGAGAAAAGTTCTGCGTGAGATCTTTCGTCTTTTTTGCATTGACGGCTTTTGGAGAAGATTCCACCACGATCTGTACAGCGACATGAGTCTTGTAAGATGTCTGCGGATCCAACGCTTAAGATGGCTAGGTCATGTAGAGCGTATGAACAACAAAGCTCCGGCCCGAAGAGTCAATACCGATTTACCATGCATCCATTTATACAGGAGATACGGTCTTCCTCTTCTTCTCGAACCGGGAAGCACGGATTCGAACGATGACCCTTTTTAGCATTGTTGTCCATGCGCTCGATGTGGCCGAGCCAGTGCAGTCGACGGATCTTCGCCTTCCGGACTACCTCCACATCCTGGTACAGCTCGTTGAGTTCGCGGTTGTGTCTTCTCCCTCATTCGCCTTCCTCGCGGACGGGACCATATATCCGACGTAGAATTTTTCTTTCGAAGGCACCAAGGATCAGGTCCGCAGTTTTGCTTATCGTTCAGCTTTCGGCTCCAAAAAGCAGGACTATTTTGCATGATCTCGGTCCTTCGAGTTAGGCGTCTTGAGCCCAGTTGTTTCGACAAATCGAATTAACATCGGTTGTCAAAGGGTGATCTACGTCGGATCTCCACTAAGATGTCCATCGTGAAGTTCACGTTTGCCCCGAGGTAGACAAACTCCTTTACTACCTCAAAATTGGAGCTGTTGATCGTGATGTTTTGCCCTAGGTGGTGTGTGGCATTTCTTGCTCGACAGCATATATCTTGTCTTATCCGCATTGACCTCAAGACCAGCTCGTTTCGCCTGTCCGCTTAGGTTGCCGTAAAAGCTTAGGTTAGGTTGACTGCCAGCACTGTAGTAGTTGTGGCCAACTTCTTCAGAATCTGGTTGGATCCCTTGTGCTATTACTACAATGTGCTTTCCACCGGCTCCTCTTTAATTCAAAATGACTTCACTTTAAAAAAAGCCTGGAGACTGCCTAATGTCATCCAAGTGACCTATTTTGACAAGTCCACTCCTGTGCTGACTTACAGCCAATTTGTTTTCCTGATAAACTTAGCTATGTCTTGTATCTTTAAGTGTGACATTTCCTCTAGGTTACTGAGAAAGTAGTTGCCTAGTACATCATTTGTAGTCTTTGCAAGGGCTGGACAAGTTCCGAGGAGGTGAAGCGTATTTTCTTCTTCCTCTTCGTCTCTACAGCTTCTGCAGTTGTCGTTGTGGAGGGACTCCCATTCTTCTGGCATGGATACCGAGAAGGCAGTGGCCGGTGATAATGCCCAGTACATTTCTGTTTTCACAGTAGCGCAGTCTGTCACCCCAATTTGACCTTGTTGATGGTTTCTGGCTGTAGCTCATAGATTGACTTAGTGATATTGGTCTTAAGGGCTTGAATCGTTTCTAGATTGTTGGCATAACATAGGTCCTTCACGGTTCCCCACAAAAACGAGTTCGAAGGGCTCCGAGGAGGCCAATTGACATCGCCAAGACAAGGCTCATAACACGATTTGTGAATTTGGTGCGCAAAAGATCGATTGGGGCGTGGGCTATGTGACACGGCGTCTCATCCTACACGACCAGGGTTCCTCCAAATCCATATCTTCAATTTCAGTAAAAAAAAAGGTCGGCTAACATGTCTCAGTTGGAATGATCACGTTTTCGTTTTAAAACAATATTTACTAACCACCTTGAGATCTTTTTACAAGCTAAGCAAGTACTGTTCCTCAAGTACCTTAAACAATATATTCTTTTTCTTCTTTATTTGGCGCTACTAGGCCGGGGTGGACCTGGGCCTCAACCAGTAAGCCTCTCCAGCCGGCACGATCTTTAGCCACCTGTCTCCAACTGCGCACACCAAGTTGATTGAGGTCCTTCTCCAACTGGGTGCGCCATCGGTTCCGTGGGCGTCGTCTATTGCATTGTCCCACTGGTTCGGAGTCGAAGGCTCTTAGGGCTGGAGCAGTGTTGTCCATGCGCTCTACATGGCCCAGCCATCTTAGGCGTTGAATCCGTAGACGCCTGGCTAGGCTCATGCCGCTGTACGGCCCGTACAGTTCGTGGTTGAATCTTCTTCTCCAATAACTATCCACGCAAACAGGACCAAAGATTGAACGCAGAACTTTTCTCTCGAAGAGACCAAGGACTTCTTTATCCGCTTTTGTGATTGTCCATGCCCCCGCGCCGTACAGCAGTACTGGGATGATCAAGGTGTTATCTAATGTTAGCTTGGTCCTTCGAGAGAGGACTCTACTACTCAATTGCCTCTTGAGCCCAAAGAAACAGCGATTGGCAAGAGTAATTCTGCGTTTAATCTCGGTACTGCTGTTGTTCGTACTGTGCACTTGCGAACCGAGGTAGACGAAGTCCTTGACTACCTCGAAGTTACAGCTGCCTCTGGTGACGTTTTGCTCAAGACGTCAATGTTGTGTGTCCTTTCTTGATAACAGCATATACATCGTTTTGCTCTTATTCCCCGCTAGACCAATTTTAGCCGCTTCCGCCTCAATGCCATCAAACGCCTCATTGACGGCTCATTATGTTCTGCCAATCACGTCAATGTCGTCCGCGTATGCTAACAGTTGTACGGACTTCTGGAAGATCGTGCCTCTAGTGTTGGCGTGTGAGTCTTGCACGATCTTCTCCAGGATGATTCTAGAGAAGTCACATGACAGCGCGTCGCCTTGTCTGTCTAAGACCTTTTTTGACTTTGAAGGTCTCGGTGAGTTCGTTACCGACCTTGATGGAGCAGCGAGAGTTCTCCTTCGTCATCCTGCACAACCTGACAAGTTTGGCAGGAATGTCAAAACTAGACATGGCGTTGTATAGCTCGTTCCTATGCACGCTGTCATACGCGGCCTTGAAATCGACGAATAGGGGGTGGGTGTCATTTCTGGGTTTTTCCAGGATCTGCCGTAAAGTGAAGATTTGGGCTACGGTGGACTTCCCCGGCCTGAAAGCGCACTGATAAGGACCTATCAGGTTGTTGACGAATGGTTTCAGGCGCACACACAAAACGGCAGAGAGGATCTTATAGGCGATGTTAAGGAGACTTATCCCTCGATAGTTGGCGCAGTTGAAGGGGTCTGCTTTCTTGTGGATCGGGCAAACGATACTGAGATTCCACTCGTTGGGCATGCTTTGCTGGAACCACATCTTACAAATGAAATGGTGCATTCGCCCAACGAGATCATCTCCAGCTGCCTTAAAGATTTCAGCGGACAGGCCGTCCGCACCGGCAGCTTTGTTAGACTTCAGTATTGATATTGCCATCTTGACCTCGTCTAAGTCGGGGGGACGGAATTCTCATCGATCATCGTCCATATTGAGTGGGACATTCTGCCTGACAGCGGTATTGGTGTTATCATCGCTGTTAAGCAGTCTGTAGAAATGGTTCTTTCAAATTGTCAGCATCGACTGCGACTCTACCACTAGCTGTAGTATTACAATCAATAAAGCGTTTTACAATTAATAAAGCGTGGTTTCCTTTATTGCGTCTGCAAAGCAATTAAGCGGGGTTCTTGTAATTACGTTCCTCGGTTAAATGCGTCTAAGAACATGAATCTTAAAAAAAGCAAATAACCGGGGATTACTGCACTTGTATATAATAAACTATTGCCAATCCGACAGACGGCAAAGCCAGGCTGATTTTGGTTTTGTTAATATTTTGTAGAAGGAGCAATATTCGAAAATCCAATCTATCTATCTATTGGCAAGTAAAGTCTGCAGCTAAGTTGAAAGAGTCTTTCTTGGACAGACGTTTAATTTGAGACTCTGACGTAAGGGTGTTCGGCAAGAGTTTTATATCTTTCATCCTAGTCTCAGGTAAGTTTCCACCAAAAGGTGTGTTTTTTGCAAGCGTAAAAACGCCTAAATTTCAATTTGCATGTAAAATACACTAACAACAAATCCTATATCCGCTTAAGTAACTCATCATATCCGTCGCCGCTTAAGGAATAAGCGCGGATAAAAACAATGCTTCCAATCATTATTATTTTCTGTGTGTTCATTCCTGAATTTATTCATTCATTGTTTAGGTTGCTGTATGTGGCTTAAATTTGCAGGTGTGGTTGGTGTATTAGATCATTTTTAATTGTTTTGACATCCATAAGTATGCAATTTGGTATACCCAGAGTGTCTCTGCTGTACATTCCGTTTAGGTTTCGTAAACGATTCTTTTCATTTGATGCACATTTCTTTTTATTTTATAATTATTAAGTGTTTTTGCTATTAAAGTGATGGTCACGCTACACAGTCACAAAACGAAGATTGTGACCATCAAAGATCCATCACCTTCCACGACTACACCCCTGAGTGCTTAGCAAATGTCATAAATGTCGTCGGTGCTGCCAAGATTTTATGATGAATCATTAAGCCCCGATGATCGTTTTTTGTGCACTACAAAATTAAGCGTATAATTATATATGCTTGCAAAAAAACACAGCTAAGGATAGAGGCTAACGTTAGTTAATAACTGGGCACAAGCTCGAGGACTGAACGTCAACCCGTAAAAGACGGAGGTGCTGCTCTTTACCAACAGAAGAATTATTCCTGACATTTCCTAGGACTAAATGGAGTCAAAAATAAGCTCTCTAAAATATATAGGGATCTCGCTTGAATCCAAACTCATTTGGAAAAAGAACACGGAGGACCACTTAAAGAAGGCGTATGTGGCGTTCTACCCTTTACGACTTAGAAATTCAACTTGTCAAATTTATTGAAAATATACAGAGTGCCGCATGGAGCAGTACACCATGCGCAAGAAAAGGGTCAGTTAAACACGTCTTACGATATCCACCAGAAGTAAGGGGAATTGTAAGGGAAAAACGGAAAGCAAGCAAGAAATGGCAACAAACTCGCTCGCCACAACATAAAACTAGTCTTAAACAATTGTGTAATCTGTTGAACGCGAAAATCAAAGCATTCAAAAACAATAATTTAAAAACTTATCTGCGAAAAAAAAGAAAGTAACTACTCACTCTGGAAGGCGGTGAAGGGATTAAAAAAACCTGAATCACATAACGCGCCAATCCGAATGAATGGATACAAGTCGGCTAAAGCAGATAAAGACAAAGCTAATCTCTTCGAAGACTACTTGGAAGAAATGTTCAAGCCATTCGACGGTCAGGAAGATCACTTACAACAGATTCGACCTATATGACGACAATTATGTCCTGAGAAGTGCCACCTTGGCAGAGCTCAAGGAAGAACTAAAAAAGCTCCAACCGAAAAAAGCTCCTGGTTACGATTTAATTACAGGAGACATTTTTAAAGAGTTACCTAAGAAAGCCGTTCTTAAGTTACTCTACTTAATTAAAGCCGCACTTAGACTTGACCATGTTCCTAATCAATGGAAAGTGGCAGAAGTTGTAATGGTGGCGCGACAGTCCGAGGCAGACCTGGGCCTAGCTTCTCAGCAACCACTCGTGTTGTGCGTGCTATTGTTCTTTCACGAGGGGAAGGGACCTACAGTTTAATGCCGACTCCGAACGGCGAATTTGAGAAGCTTTTTCTAGACAGGAATACTCTTTGAGCATTGTCAGTGACTCGAAAAGAGGCGGAGCCGTGAATTATCAAAGGTGGTAAATTCGGGTATCGAACCTGGCACGCTCTGCGTAGGAGTCGACGTACTAACCCCCTACGCCACGTCGTCCCACCACCAAAACCCAGGAAACCACCAACGGTTAAAAAGTCCTATAGACCTATCCCACAACTCCCGATAATATCAATAGTATTTGAAAAAATTCTGCTTAGACGTTTCAAGTCTAAGTGTGGAAGAAAAACAGCTCACACCAAGGGTAATTAACTGATGGAGCACCGGATGCAGCGATGAGCCAGTGATTTTCCTTGGAAAGCCCAAGATTACGAAGCTGTTTCCAGATAGTTTTACTTGAAGGAGACGAGTCCAACTTGTGGCCATAAAATGGAGTTTTAGCCGTCCTTTTTTGGAAACAACTTTGTTTCGTAAATATCGATGTATAATCAAATACTCCTCCAGGCGCTATTTTTTCCACCTTCGATAGGCTGAATCACGTTCTTGTGTCAGTCGAAGGATTTCCTGACGGCTGACAACGAGCGTGTGGAGTTCATCGGCTAGGAGTTTCATTTTATTCATTCATGACAATACTTCTCACTTTTCTAAGTTTCCAAATCTTCATTGTTCAAATCTACATTCCAAATCTGACATTGTCAATTTTTGTTAAGAATCAGTTTTTTTCTGATTTTTTTTCCTATGGTTCGCCGCACTCTTCCCCTTTGGTTCAGTTAATCTCTTCTCTTCGTACGCACTGGGTGAGACTCATCCCCGTCGTCCATCCTCATTCCGAGTCAATTCATTCATTCCTTTCGCCGAATCTGAAAT
The DNA here is from genome assembly GCA_964034865.1 of Eristalis intricaria. Classification (NCBI taxonomy): domain Eukaryota; kingdom Metazoa; phylum Arthropoda; class Insecta; order Diptera; family Syrphidae; genus Eristalis; species Eristalis intricaria. Next base: position 107,212,437 of record OZ035873.1, on the reverse strand, counting down.
GCCATTGAAGAGGACTATATTGATTTATGGGCCGATAGCGATAATCCGAACAGCAAATGGAATGTCATCACACCAGCTGCAATCTAACCGATAAACGGGTTACGATTACGACTCAATCGAACAGGTGGCCATACAGGTGGTTACATTGGTCAGCTGCGCATTGCTCACATTTTTTTTTCTGCGGATACAGCTCTCGATGATAAGATACCAAACGAGATTAAACCAAAGCCAATTCTCATTGCTTCAAAGGTCTGCAGTTTCATTGTTTAGCTTGACTAGTCGAACTTTAGATCTGTGACCGTCTGGAAGACTTACCATGAATCAGTCGCTAGTGCTTCTTTTGGTTCTCTTGTGCGGCTTAAAAGGTTAGATTACGTGTAAAAAATGTCCATGTGTTCAAATTTAATTAAACTAAAGTGAAGATGTTTACGAACGTTTTGTGGTGTCTACCAATCATTCCTTATAGTTTCGGTGGATATCAATCAGGGTTGCCGCTGAAAATTTTGAGAAAGCGTCGAAGTGTTGACAGTTATCAAAGAAAGAATATAATTTTCAATACCTTGGTCTTGCCATGGTTACCTAAAGCAGTGGAAAAATGTCCGACTGGATCTTCTCAAACTTAAATTGTAAATGAAGAGTCTAAGCCCATCAGCTAATCAAACTTCAGCGAAATGCTTGAAGAATAAATTGACCATACGAACAGGTTGAGCAATTTTCGAGTTCGGATGGATATATGGTTGCATGTGCCTTTGCCAGCTTTGGCATCCAATTAAAAACTTGAAGTTTTCGGACCATTCTGATGCACCCTCTAATTTTGTTGGACAAATTTAATTTTGTCCAAATATTTTTTGTGCCTTAAATGGTTGCTTAGGCTCGGAAATAGTTGTAAACAGACATTAAGGAATGGTCGCTTTATGTCCAGATCTTGACGTACCCATGGAAATCATGTTTCCCGTGCTTTAAAGTATGTACAGTCAATCACAAAAGTAACTACACAGAATAAAGTTGTCTGTGCTGTTTTAAGCAAAAAATTATCTCAAACGGGACTCAAAGAAAAAATCTTAGCTGCAGTTTAAAGTACTTAAAACAAAATAAGAGGGTTTTTCAAAAACTATAGACAGAGCGGGTCAAAAACCAAAAATCTAACGAAATTTAGATCACCAATAAATGGCTCTTCTAATTTTTGCTTTCAAACGCTTTTGGCACAAGTTACTCTTAAGATAGTTCAAATAACCAAACACATCCATTTTTGGACCAGTGGACACTTAATTGACCACGTTAGCTGCTACCTGAAAAACCCGTATAAGGGCAGATTTCCATATGTGACTTACACGTGTGTTTACTTACTTTAGTGATGTGAATTTTGCTTCAATTTTGTGTTATGACTCGCTGTGCCTATAGTTTTTGAGATATGTTGATATTTTTTTATTTTTTTTTGCTTTATGTACGTTACTAATTACATTAGAAAACTGCATTTAAGATATTTTCTTGGAGTCCTGTTAAAGATTAATTTATGCTGAAAACACAGAAAACTTTATGCCGTGTACTTTCTTTTGTGATTGACTGTAATTCCTTTTCAAGCTAATTTCAAATATTTTCCTAATTTTGTGATTCATTGTAATTCCTTTCAAACTTATTTCAAATATTTTCATTTCATTTATTTATTAATATTTATCGCTGCACATCAAGATATTGTTTATCGTGATCAGAATCCACAAAGGATACTGATCTGAATCCGACTGGTGTGCCAACCCGAAAGTCTTACAAACCGAGTTAACCCGAGTTAAAATAGGAACAGATCGAGTTGTAACCCAGGTTGACGAACTCGGTTTGATGATGAACCGAAAGCAAAAAATATGGATTATGACATGGGGCAAGCCGAGTTGTATTGTCCAATTCTATTTTCGGTTTCGGGTTGTTTTCAGTGTTCTATGTTGGCAAGGGAAGCGATTGGCGCACGGGATAGCCAAGCGAATACATATTGTGCAAATTATTTCAATTTTTCTCTCTTTTCTCGTATTTTCTTCTACTCGCACGTTGCAACGCAACTTACTATCTTTGACACATCACACAAAAAAAAAGATAATATTATTTATACATACAAAGCACACAATACGCGAAAAGTTACCGAAATGTTGCAGCGTGCTGTGGTGACTACGACCCGAACCAATATGGACTGAGGCAAATCGATTTTTGTATTGTCTAATTCGAGTTGGAGTTGGTTGGGTTGGCATTATATGCTCACACCGGGTGTACCGTCTACCGATTTTTTTTAATGTATTCGGTTACTGTCATCGGTTTGAAATAAATGTTACTCGGTTTGAGTCGGTTTAATTCGGTTTTTTAACCCGGATTGCCGTACCACTAATTCTGACTAGTGTTGTTTTACTTACTACACCTCAAAGACCTCAAACAAAATATTTGTCCCACTTCCAGTTTTGTCACACTCAGAGATACTTTGTCCCTTTAAGTAAACGAAGTATCAGCAGAAATCAAAGTGTGTCCTGGTTTATTGACTTCAACTGTCATATGGGTTTTTAGTTGGGACATTTTCGATTCTTTTGTCATTTATGGGACGCTTGCAGGACAATAGAAATGTGTAGATAATAGAAGCAAGGAAAATTTATTGCACATTTAACTGGCAATTTATCGTGCAAATAATAAAATCCAAATTATTTAAATTTTCCAATCATTCATTTACATTTGTGACAACACTGTGCAACGTGACAAATGTTATACCTCCGATGATGTGGGTACCTCATGTACCTCATGCAAGCTCATTTCAAGTACGTGTCCTCTTCCACAATCATTCCGATCCGACTTCGAATCTGTTATACATGGAAAAAATGCTACCTATAAAATAGTCTCCAAAAGTCGCAAGAAAAAATAAAAAATTGTCAAAATGGAGGTATTTTTAAAAAGTCGTGTCTCACGGTCTCTGGGTTTTAAAAAAGAATCAAATTGCTACCAAAGTCGCATAGCCCTGATATCAATTACAATTTAATACGTTTCAAGTAATAGTTCCAAGTCACCGCCCATGGTCAACCATGCGATTGTCCCTTTAGCCTCCTTCCTAGACCTCAGTCAGAAAGCTTGTGTCAAGCTCGCTGTGTGGTGAGTTCATTTTTACTAACGCCAACCGCTGCACTATTTAAATTGAGATCGTAAATGCTTGTGATTCCTTCTGCTTCTTCTTTATTTGACGCTACAGTCCAACCCACAAGCCCCTCCAATTAGCACGGTCTCTGGCTAGCTGTTTCCAGTGTCACACGCCATATTGGTTGAGGTCCTTCACCACTTGGGTGTGCCATCGGTTCCATTGTCCCACGGGTTCGGAGTCAAAGACTCTTCGGATCGGAGCTGAGTTGTCCATACGCTCTACTTGGCCTAGCCAGCTTAGGCGTTGGATCCGAAGACGCCTGACTAGACTCATCTCGCTGTACAGCCCATGGTTGAATCTTTTCCTCCAGAAACCGTCAACGCAAATAGTACCAAAGATCGCACTCAGAGATTTTCTCTCGAAGAGACCAAGAACTTCTTCATCTACTTTTGAGATTGTCCATGCCTCCGCGCCGTACAGCAGGACTGGGATGGTCAAGGTCTTGTATAAAGTCAGCTTGGTCCTTCGAGAGAGGGCTCTACTACACAATTGCCTCTTGAGCCCATAGAAACAGCGGTTGGCAAGAGTAATTCTGCGTTTAATCTCGGTACTGCTGTTGTTCGTACTGTTCACTTGCGAGCTGAGGTAGACGAAGTCCTTCACTACCTCGAAGTGCTACTTGCATGAAAAGTGGCCAGTAAATGTGCCCTTATGCTGGGCAGGAGGCTCTAAAGCTGAACCTCCATAGTTCTCCTGGACCGATCCCGCGTGCTCTTTTTGGAGTGTGGGACTTATCCAGCGCGCGTGTGGAGGTAACTGGCAAAAAATCGTGCCATCTGGATAGGCTTGTTAGCTGAGGCCCAGGTACCGGACTGTAGTAAGAAAAGTTGAAGAAGAAGAAGTCCCTTGTGATTAGTCCAGAATTGGATGCGGCATTTATTTGACCAGTTGCTTAAGTTTTGTTGCAAGTTCTTTTTAGTTTAGACTCAACAGCAAATGACAATTCTTCGGCCGATCTTTCCATGAGATTTTGAATTTTTCGTTTTTGACTCTGCTTCCACACTCCTGGAATTCTTTTTCAGGTCTTCCTTGTCTAGAAGTTGTTGTCAAATGTACTTCAGGCAATTGAATTGGGAACTCTTACCGAAGCCACAACTCTTCAACTTTTAAAAATCCTTTTAGCGATATTTTCTTCCCATGGTACTTTTTGTAAAGGCCTGATACAAACATTTTGCTATACTCGAAGCATTTTTTATGATCAGCTTCATCAAGAAGAGATATTCAATTTTTTGACATCACGTACTGTAAAACAGCAGTTGCAAAAACCGTTACTGATGCCTTGAAAAAATTTTCACTCCGAATAAATGAAAAAATGTCTTCCCGTAGAGGATAAAGTCGCCCTGAAAAGGACGTATTGGTAACTGTAAGAGAAGAAAAAAGTAAAAAATGTTGCACTGAGTGTCGGCACTTAAGTTTTACATGACTTAGAGGTTATAATACAATCTTTGAATTAGCAAAGTTTTGGGGTTGTACTCAGCTGTACTTTTTTTATTGGACCAACAAATAAAAAAAAAGAGTACCGCCGCATTTTGTTCATAGCGACTAAATTAATAAAAACTAAAACTATATTAATAAAAATACACTCAATTTAAAAGTACTTGCCAATAGCATATTCTTGCATATTTGCTTCAAATATATAATAATAATATGGGTGGCGCGACAGTCCGAGGTGGACCTGGGCCTAGCTTCTCAGCAACTACTCGTGTTGTGCGTGCCATTGTTCTTTCACGCGTGGAAGGGACCTGCAGTTTAATGCCGACTCCGAACGGCGAATTTGAGAAGCTTTTTCTAGACAGGAGTACTCTTTGAGCATTGTCAGTGACTCGAAAGAAGTGGACCCGTGAACTATCAAAGGTGATAAATTCGGGTATCGAACCTGGCACCCTCTGCGTAGGAGTCGACGCACTTACCCACTACGTCACGGCGATCCACGCTTCAAATATATACCTCACTTTTATTACAGTATACCACTTTAAGAAAAACTCCTTATCCGCGAAAGACAAACTCGAGAGTAAGAAAACATTTAGATAACAAATTGGAAAGCTTCCCATTGCTAAAGTAAGGGAATTACAAATGTTTTGTTTTTTGTTTCTTGTGATTTGGGTATTTTGACTTCTAACCTAGCGGCACATTTTTTTGACTTATGTTTAGCTACGATGACTGTGCATCGGGCCCATTTCGGGATAATTTCTTTATTCGTCCATCACCACGTTCGTCTGGAGATCTACACTGCCATTAAGTTTCCCAAAGATTTTGGTTACACCAAGTCTTGTAAACTAAGGTCTAAGGATTTTTACTACACAGAAATCCAATTGCCTTCTCACAGCCAGTACAATAAAACTACCCAATTCCTAGGTGGCCGAACTCTACCCATGACGAATCGCCACCATAATTGTTCTACTTTGTATCATATTTTGAGACAAAGTAATCAAGTAGCCGACTAATGGTTTACTACGCTTGAGTCAGTCATAAAATGTTACCAACCCTGAGTGTGATCTTCACAAGCAGATACGCCGAGGTACTTCAGAAGTCGACCAGTTTGCATTTGTTTTGCTTAAGTTATTGATACCATTCGAGATGATTGTAAAAATACTTAATCTTATCGAAGCAGGTGTTCACGGCGAAAGTGAGGAGCTTATCGGAACGCTCACCGGTTATCCCGCCAGCGATTATAATCTCCCTGCAACAATGTGAGCTTGTTCGAAAGTTATTTTGCAAAAGTTGGCCATACATTCGGGGAACAATGTACGTACATAATTACAGGCTAGGCAAATGTGTTCGAAATGAAAATCCCTGATACGGATTTGAAGTAAGTAGGATGACATTGTAACTAAGTGCCACAGAAACAGCAGTTATCTTATCCGATTAATGACAAACCAACTACAGGGTGACCAGATAAGAAAAAGTTATTTAAATAAAACAAAAATGGGTGTGAGGTGTTGAAGAAAATGGGGAGTTAAAACAACAATCAAATAGCACTGCGACCAGAGATAATGGATGTAGTGGCAATCTCTTGTATTTCACTTATACTTTTTTTTATTTTGTGGGAAATAGCGGCAGATTCATCAATTTAGTGGGATAATGGCAACTGATTCGTGAATTTTGTGCGAGAATTGCCCACAATCCATGTACGATCCATGTAACACACATGGAGGAGGGTGTTCAAATGTTGACTCGTATTTTTAAGAGAATTTTCTTACATTGTAATATGGACTTTCGTGAATAAAAATGTATTGCAATGCCCTTTTAACTGGAACTATTTGACCTCAAATGAATCTTAAGTGTATATACAGTCTATTCGTAAACCATACCTGACAAATTAACTCATAAAATGAAGTCCGCTTTATACGCTTAATTCATGAATTCTGAAAAACTCATGAATTCAGTTTAAACAATTTGATTAGAACAATGGCAAGATAATGCAACTTTTACTAATGCCTAAAAATGGTTGTCAAAACTTCTTATATGTGATTCACGCTTTAATTATTGGTTAACTGAACGTGTGACTGTATTTAATTAATTTTTATTCACATGCAAAAATTCACACTATGTTGTACATTCATTAATAAATGTCCTAGTATCTCAGATTGTAACTTCCTCAAAGTTTTAATGAATCGACTTTATGAACATAAGCTATGTTCGTTCGTTTACACCTCCATAATATAATAATATTGGTGGCGCGGACCTGGGCCTAGCTTCTCAGCAACCACTCGTGTTGTACGTGCTTTGTTCTTTCACGAGTGGAAGGGACCTACAGTGTTTTGAAGCTTTTTTTAGACAGGAATACTCTTTGAGCATTGTCGGTGACTGGAAAGAGGGGGAAGCCGTGAATTATAAAAGTTGGTAGATTGGGGATTCGAACCTGGCACCCTCTGCGTAGGAGTCCACGCATTAACCCCCTACGCCACGGCGACTCACGTTACCTCTCGATACTGTGTTGAAAATTGAACACCGAAATTTGAAAAAACGTTCAAATAACGAGCGAATTTTCAAATAAGGACTCTTATTCACCCCATTACTAAGGTGGCCCTTCCCCACCTTAGTAATGGGGTGAATAAGAGTCATCAGAGTATCAGCTGTTCTCAAGATCTCACCCGTATTCACAGACACGGCACGAAAAGCGTATAAAAAACGCTGTCAAATGAAATCAACGGGCAAGGGAGGTAGAAGTTGGATATCTCTGACTTCGACCACGTCCCCACTCTGAGTCTAGGACCTTAGGGCTACCATAAGAAGTTCTATAATCTGTCTAGATGAAATGTCCTGATAGTCTGTTCATGCTAAGGTGATTCTGTTCATTATTTTATAACGATTTGATGTCAGATTTAGGGTACTTTTGTTCACCAAAAGTTAAACCCAAACTTGGGATTTTTCTCTTCAACTTCTGAACTTCCTTTCATTCACTCAAATTTTTTGATTTCAACTAACAATATACAGTTCATGAGTTTATCAACTCCTCGTTTCTTCAACTTATGGAAATAGGTGAAGTCAAAGGATTTTACTCTCTCTCTCTCATTCTCTTTTCTTGCATTATCGTAGCCTGGCAGGCTGCCTGTGTGTATACAAGATGGTGGTGATTGTGATTACATTTATCATTTCCGTCTGTCAAAGCGGACAAAAATAATGGTGATCTAACTTCTTCTTCTGGTGGCACTACAGTCCGGGGTGGACCTGGGCCTCAACCAGTAAGCCTCTCCAGCCGGCACGATCTTTAGCCAGCTGTCTACTGCGCACACCAAGTTGATTGAGGTCCTTCTCCAACTGGGTGAGCCATCGGTTCCGTGGGCGTCCTCTATTGCGTTGTCCTACTGGTTTGGAGTCGAAGACTCTTCGGGCTGGAGCAGTGTTGTGCATGCATTCTACATGGCCCAGTCAATTTAGACGTTGAATTCCAAAACGCCTGACTAGACTCATGTCGCTGTACAGTTCGTGGTTGAATCTTCTCCTCTAAAAACCGTCAACGCAAACAGGACCAAATATGGCACGCAGAGCTCTTCATTCGAAGAGACCAATTACTTCCTCATCCGCTTTTGAGATTGTCCATGCGCTGCACGGTGCTGAGCCGTACAGCTGGACTGGGACGATCAAGGTCTTGTATAAGGTCAGCTTGGTCCTTCGAGAGATGGCTCTACTACTCAATTGCCTCTTGAGCCCATAGAAACAGCGGTTGTCAACAGTAATTCTGCGTTTAATCTCGGTACTGATGTTGTTTGTACTGTTTACTGCGGAGCCGAGGTCCTTCACTACCTCCAAGTTATAGCTGCTTATGGTGACGTTTTGGCCAAGTCGTCGATATTCTCGATGACAGCATATACTTCGTTTTTCCCTTGTTCCCCTCTAAATCCATTTTGGCCGCCTCCGCTTCAATACCAGCAAAATCCTCTTTGACGGCTCGCTGTGTTCTGCCAATCACGTCATTGTCGTCCGCGTATGCTAGCAGTTGTACGGACTTCTGGAAGATCGTGCCTCTACTGTTGGTGTGTGAGTCTTGCACGATCGTCTCCAGGATGATTCTGGAGAAGTCACATGACAGTGCGTCGCCTTGTCTAAGACCTTTTTTGACTTTGAAGGTCTCGGTGAGTTCGTCACCGACCTTCTCCATCGTCATCCTGCACCACCTGACAAGTTTGGCAGGAATGTCAAAACTAGACATGGCGTTGTATAGCTCGTTCCTATGCGCGCTGTCATATGCGGCCTTGAAATCGACGAATAGGTGGTGGGTGTCATTTCTGGGTTTTTTCCAGGATCTGCCGTAAAGTGAAGATTTGGGCTACGGTGGACTTCCCCGGCCTGAAAGCGCACTGATAAGGACCTACCAGGTTGTTGACGAATGGTTTCAGGCGCACACACAAAACGGCAGAGAGGATCTTATAGGCGTTGTTAAGGAGACTTATCCCTCGATAGTTGGCGCAGTTGAAGGGGTCTGCTTTCTTGTGGATCGGGCAAACGATACTGAGATTCCACTCATCGGGCATGCCTTCCTGCGACCATATCTTCAAGATGAGTTGGTGCATGTCCGGTTGCCTTAAACAGTTCCACAGACAAGCTGTCTGCACCAGCAGCTTTATTCGACTTTACTCTCGATGTCGCTATCTTGACTTCTTCTAGGTCGGGGGGACGGAATTCTCGTCGATCATCGTCAATTTCGTGGAGTGGAACGTTCTGCCTGACAGCGGTATTGGACTCTTCCTCGCCGTTCAACAGTCCACAGAAATGGTCTTTTCAGATTTTCTGTGTCGACTGCGAATCTACAACGAGTTGTCCGTCTGCGTCACGACATGCTTCTGTCCGAATTTTGTATCCATTGGATAGTTATTTTACCCGTTGGTAGAACTTTCGGACATCATTTCTGCCTTAACACCTCCCCATTTTCTCGATCGCGCGCGCTTCTCATGCTCTTTCTTTTTCTTTTTTAGAAGCCGGTGCTCTTCCCTTCTTTTAAGTTCGTAGAGCTCACGAACCAGCCTCGCCTTGTATGCTGCTTGCTTCGCTGAATGTGCTTGCCTGCACTCGTTGTCAAACCAGGGGTTTTGATGGGGTGGCGTTTTGAGACCCAGCGCATCAGATGCAGCTTCTCTGATGGCGTTTTGACAACGGTTCCATTGTTGGTCGATTGTTTCGCTTGGCAGGGTTGGACTCTCAGAGAGCTTTAGGGAGTCTCGATCGGCAAAGTTGCTGGCGGTCAATTGCGATTGTAGCTTTCCGACGTCGAACTGTTTTGGTCTTGCTCTACTCCGTTGTCCTATCGATATCCGTGTTCTTACCTTGACTACAACAAGGAAGTGATCCGAGTAGTTGTTGGCTCCTTGGAATGTTCGGACATCGCGAATGCTGGAGGAGTGTCTGACGTCGATCGCGACATGATCAATCTGGTTGACGGTTGATTGATCAGGAGACCGCCGGGTCCCTTTGTGGATCTTGAGGTGAGGTACTGGCTACAAAGAGGTTGCGCTCCGTTACGAAGTCAAACAGCCTGAGTCCGTTCTCGGACGTGTTGTCGTGCAGGCTGTGCTTTCCGATGACTCTAGCAAAGATGTCTTCCTTGCCCAGCTTTGCGTTGAAATCTCCTAGAACGATCTTGGTGTCGTAGCTGGGGCATTGATGGTACGTTCTTTCTAGGAGATCGTAAAAGTCATCTTTAATGTCGTCATCTTTATCCTCCGCTGGGACGTCTGCACAGATCAGGCTGATGTTGTCGAATGTAGCCTTGATGCGGATTGTTATGAGGCGCTCGCTTATGTAAAAACTTATGACTTCTTGCCTCGAAAAAACAAACCCGCATCCGAACAAGCGCTGCCTTCGCTCTTTGTAGCAATCGCCGAAGTATATGTCGTGTCATCCTCTTTTTGGCCAGCCCATCCCACCGCACCTGCTGAATGGCGGAGATGTCTGCCTTATGAGCTTCGAGGGCTGCCGCAAGCTCATCGGCTGCACGTGGTCTGTTCAGGGACCTCAGATTCCACGTGCAGAACCGAAATTCGTTGTCCTTATTTCGTTGTCCATGGTCGTCAGCAGTAGGATCATCCGTTTCGAGGCTTCTCGTCGTTTCGGAACTGTTGGTTTTTTTACACGGTGGGGAAGTTAATATAATAAATAAATCCCACGCGCAACCTCCGAACCTGGAGGACCGGGTCCTGGTTTAAACCCCTGGACAAGAAGGCCGCTGCATACATTGGTTCACCTCTAAGCGGGTGCTGTTAGGGCTATCAAGAGGCCGCCGCGAGGAGGCTGTATGTCAACTTGACCTGGGCATTTAACAGTATTAACCTGTGATATATCACGATGATTAAATTTCTCGCGCAAATGTGGCACCATTCTGTTAGAAGCACATGTCATCTAGTTAAGTTGGGCAAGACAAATTGGCGTTAAAGTGTGACTCACAATAAGCCTCGTCATTTTCACGTGTTGAACGGAAAACAGACTAAATAAATGACAGTTAAGTTGACAGATTTAGCTTCAACAATATGGCCGCTATCAACTGTCAAAGTTCGGAAGTCCCAATTGGGAGACCCTTTAGTTGTGGTGCTTGGCAGATACCTCAAAAACTGGATCAATAACACTTACTCCCATTCTCTCTCCCTCAAGAAGAACTCCAGATCAGAGATAAGGCTCACAAATTAATTTTTCACCTCCAGTCGTTCAATGTTGAATTTGTAAATCAAGCTTAGGTAAAGGCTCCTCCCCGCATATCCTCCGCAACAATTTAAGCAATTCAAATCAATATCATAATTAGCTATTTGTCCCATTTCGTTGGCCCTCCCTTTCTCACGCCGCCCGAAGCTGAATCTGATAATTAGGCCGCCGCGGAAGCAATTGTAATTGTATTGATTGAACTTATTTTTAACGCCAACTCAGTCGGCTTGAAAATCGACCCGGCATGGTTGGTTTTTGGTTTTTAACAGGACAAACCTGCAATTAGCGTGCAGGAACTTGTTGGAGCCACCTGTGAAGTATGACAAAACGCCAGCCAGCGAATGTAGGGCACCCGCAGCCCAGCCAATCCTCCTCCAGCCGTGACGGTTACAGGCTAATTGATCCAATCCATAATCAATCGTTTTAATTGGCACCGGAGCGAGCGGCGCGGCGCGGTTGTCTGATGCCCTTCATGCGAATAGCGAAAGCACCTGTTTCCCGATAGTTAAAATGTTTATTTCAAAAAGTATTAAACGTGACGATTTGCTTATTAGATACGCGCGCCGACTAGTGCGCGCTCACCGGTCGCGGTCGGCCGGTCGGCTGAGGGTAGGTAATTGTCCTTGCATGCTAGGGGCGACTCCGCCCCACCACCGACTGTCCTTGAATGGAGTTATTTTCTGTGAAAGGCATTTTTAAAATGTCCCACCGTGGGTGTTGGGGTATAAATAGCTCTCGGTTGCATGCCTTGCCGGAAGCGCGTATAAATTGGATTAAAAAGTGCGCAATTTCCGCTGTAAACTGATTGGAAAATATTTTCTGTTTTGTTTTTGTATTCACAGCATCACAGAGCTTGATTTGGCCATGCGAGGACGACAACGATTGCTCATCAGAGGATTCGACATGTTCAGCGTATGGGAAGTGCGAATGTGAGTTTGATTATGTCTTCTCGGCGGACTACACAAGATGTCTGAAGACGTCACTGTATGGTGAGCAATGCGAAGAAACTGGCCAGTGCAATCTTATGCCATCTGGAGCTTATTGTAATGCGAAGGTCTGCGAATGCAACGACGGCTACACCTATGTACGAGGACGTTGTAGACCACTAAATGGTCTCGGACATACCTGTGACACGGTGAGTAGTAGATAAGCCTTGCCTTGTCGAAACAATAACGTGCATGTTTTCTTTTTGAGCTATAAAAAAATCTTCTCACAAACGATTGCGTGCCGTGTAAGGGTCGTGTAAATAGTGCGTTACATGCTCCTTATGAAATTACGATCAAACAAATGTGTGCGGCTTCGAAGGACTTCTGCTTCCTGAAACCTTGCGCGCACGTTGGTGGGAGCATGACATAATCAAATGAAATTGTGTGTTGACGCACATTTGACACATGTGGCTTAACAAGGCAAACTCCCGGCGGGGGGGAGTTTGAAAAAAATTTCAATCAACATTTGACATATCGGATAACAAGGGACACGTTTCTTCTTTATTTGTGGATGTTCAAAATGTGTCCATTCGTCCTTCGATCACAAAATAGACGAGTTTTCTTTTTTTTTTTTTTGGTAATCATAATCATTAATTTCCTTCTCATTCGTCACGGACGAGGGTCCGTGAATAGAAGTCACTAAACGGACGCTTGCACTAACTCATCCAAAGGACAGTTTAAGGACTCGATGCAATGACCTTTTTTTGCGTAGGTACGTGGAAACATTGCCTGGTCAAATGTGCGTCCATTGGTCAGATTCTTAGTGACTAAAACTGGAATCATTGCATTTATTCCATTCGCGGAACTACCGATAGGTATTCTTTCGCGGGGGACGGATTGGACATTTTTGCTTCGTAACGTGTTGTTTATCAAACGTGACAGTTGCAGTTGTAAGTTTTCTAGATCGCACGTTATTCGTACTCTTGTATCGTTGACAGCAGCCAAAACATCTGAGGATCTCAACATATATCGGATAATGTCTTATGGGGTTGGCGGACCACCAAATCCTTCACGCAGCTCTTTCGTTTGCATACCGAGCGCATTCGAAGAAAACGTTTTCCACCGCGTCAACGTGGCGATGTCAGGACGGACTCGAATCACGGTGTCTCTTGAATAGATCTTCTCCGAAATCACCGTGACTAGTCAGGTGTCAGTGCGCCGTGTTTACTTTCGATTTAAGGCCGAAACCCATAGAATCCGTTTCGTGCGTTGCTTCATGTCAAAATATTTACAATTCATAAGGCCTTATGAGTGGGAGGGCCTCAGCAAATACAGCCCACAAGTGAAATTCACCACGACGGATGGAATTGGGCAACTCTTAACTTTCGGTGCGTTTGACAGATGTTTCCATGGAAACTCCTTTGGGGTGCTCCTTATGGGATGGTTTTTCCGATATATTATGAATGAAAGAATACTCTTTCTTCTATTTAAAACTAGCTGAATGCGAAGGCGTTGCCCTGGGCCATTTCAAATTTCAGAAAACCTGTAGTCAACTGTCCATTGCAATTGATGCTTTATGTTGAAATATTTACTGGATGGGTTGCTCACTGAAGCACTCTGTGATAAACGATATTTTTCGTTTTGTTGTTAGGTGCGATAACGATCAAAGCGGTTGAATTTCCGACACGGGAACATGCGAGACAACGGTTGACCGTGTGAAAAACATTAATTTTCCAGTTTCAGGCCACCAACACTCAATGATTGGCCTTGTGATTCATTGATCGTCATGGCGAATGCGAGACGAATTGGAAATTGGATTCGCTTAAACGCGAATGGCATATCGGTTGGGATCATTGGAATTCTCGGAATGAGAACTTCCTCATCTTTCAACTTTCCTTTTAGAACTCTCGCGTGAATAACATTGCTCATGAGTCTTGTGATCGCTAAACGCGTTCCTTTGCATAATTTTGGTTGATTTAGATTGCCAAGCATGACAACAACTGAACCAACCCTCAATTGTAAATTGTGCGGCGGCAAGCCAGGCACATCCAATGAATTCAAAAAATCAGTTGGATAGTTGGTTGCATCGTCTTCATTTGTTACATAGTCGATAAATTTGAAGGGATACGCAACGATTTGATATTGAATTTTGCAGTTTAAGTAATCCACATCCTTGTTCTTTGCTGATAAACTTGCTCTTTCACTCCACCAATTGTAGTTTTTTTAGTTGGCAATGATGTTCGGAAACACGTTGTTGATAAGCTCCTCTTTCGTTGAGACGACGTAACTGATCGATTGTCCAACTCTATGTATAAGTGTTATCGTCTGGATAGGGAAGAGAGAAGTGGTGGTGGTGTTGCCGTTGTAATAAAACGTTCAATAAAGCACAACTTGCTGCCAATATTAAATACTAAATTTATAGAAGTCATTGGCATTGAAATTCCCTTTGTTAATGGACTTTGATTAAGAATCTTTAGTGCGTACTTTCCAGGTGGTAGGACGTCTCACTATAATCGAGCTGACTTACGAAACCAATAGTTAACACTAACGACTTGTTTCTCATAGGTGGCGATTTTAACGCCAGACATAGAAATTGGGGTTGTCTGAGAGCAAATCGGTGGGGCAACATTCTTGCTGACCTTCATTCAAGATACCCTTTCGAAGTTCTCTTCCCACCTAATCCCACACACTTTCCATCCGCCAGCAATAAAAATCCATCGACCTTAGATCTATTTCTCACCAACATACCTGAATTGAGTTCTGACCATCTGCCTGTTAAGTGTAGTGTAATATTGTCTCCAGCTAAATGTTCTAATCTAGTATATAATTTCAAAAATGCCAACTGGAATCTGTTCAGGCGGCTTACTCGGACAAAATTAGAAAACGGCATCGTTCCTAATTCCAGCCCTTCGCATATTGATGAGGACATGGACACCTTTACAAACACTATTTTAGAAAGTGTCGAGCAGAAAAAAACTTTGGTCAGACATTCATGCAAGATACTACCACCATTCATTCTCGTTATGTTAACTCTGAGAAATACCTTACCGTCCAGATGGAGACGGACGCAAAATGATTTCTACCTTGCTCAGTATGAGAAAATGAATGCTCATGTCAAATTTGCTATTTCGAACTTTAGGATCGATCTTGGAACGAACGTTTACAAGGACTAGACAAAGGTAGCAATCCCTTTTGGAACATCGTTAAGATTATAAAGAAAACGAAGACTTTTATTCCTCCCTTCAAAATAGGCAACTCTGTTCATCTTTCTTGCTCTGAAAAAGCAGATGCGCTGGCAACTAGCTTCCTTAACAACCATTCGATTGCCGCCAGTGGTATTACAGACCCGAATATTTAATCTTCTGTCCTACAATCAGTAGGTCTTATAGATTCATACTCCTTGTTTGAGAACTACCACCCAGTCTGGAAATAAGAAAATCAACAGGACTCGACAAGATAAAAAATATAAATCTTAAGAATCTCCCCGACTTTGCCGTTAAGAAACTGGCGGAAATCTTCAACAACTGTCTTAGACTGGGATACTTCCCCAATAAATCGAAAGCTGCCAAGATAATAACAATCCTTAAACCTCGCAAAGCTCCTGATTTGCCCTGTAGCTACAGGCCGATTAGCCTACTAAGTTCGCTTAGCAAGTGCTCTAAAAAGTTGATTAAGAAGAGAATTGTTTCTTTTATTGATAGTAATGCGATCCTACTAACACAACAATTTGGATTTAAAGCATTTCATAGCACGACACATCAAGTCCATCGTATCACAAACAATATTAAAAGCCATTTCTCCGTGGGCAGAAGTACTGGCATGGTAGTCCTAGACATAGAAAAAGCATTCGATACCGTTTGGCATGAAGTACTGATACACAAGTTAATAAACTTTAAATTTTCTTTATACTTAGTCAAAATTATAAAATCGTTCCTCACGTCCCGAGGCTTCAAGGTATTTATTAATCATAACTTCTCTGACAGTCAACATATCAAAGCCGGAGTCCCTCAAGGATCCATTATTGCACCAGTTTTATTTAATATATATACCTCTGATTTCCCCAACCTGAGAAATTGTAATATTGCCCTATTTGCTGACGATAACTGCATTTATTCCTCAGATTCAATTGGTTTCAACATTGAAACTAATCTTCAATCAGGACTTAATGATCTCCTAGCGTATTGTGGCAACTGGAAACTTAACATAAATGCTTCAAAGACTCAAGCTATCTTTTTTTACTCGTTTTAACCAAGCAACAACCTATCTATAAACGTTACTCAGGTTGAATGGAAATCAAACGTAAAAGATCTTGGTATATATCTAGATAAAAAAATTAACATTCGGTCTCCATGTACATCAAATAATAAGAAAAAATTAATAACACGATTATAATCCTCTACCCATTTAAATGTAGGAAATCAAAACTTAACGACGACAACCAACTATTAATTTTTAAATCAATTTTTCAATCCATAATATTTTATGGCTCCCCTATATGGAGCAAGTGCGCGAACTGTCACATACGCAAACTACAAATTGCTCAGAATAAATTGCTTAAAATTATATATAAAGTCTTCCATGGTTTTTCTCTACAAGAAAAGAGACCAAAGAGATGCATAACTCAAAATGTTGACAATTAAAAATGCCGTTATTCATAATAGGTTTAGCATAGTACAGTTTTATGGCATCACAGAAACTTGGCAGCATTTCATTGAGGAGCTTAAAAAAATCTTTATGAAGGTCCGCATTGCAGTGAAATGAGTGAATTCTATTTTTGGTCCGAGATGGCGGAGTCTTGGGACCTGCCGTGAGCGCATGACATGACTTTAAAGACATCTTGACGAATAATTGATTATAAAGTTGATGAATTTTTGAGAAAAACAAAACAGTTTGGGCAGCATTTCTGAGACATTTCCATTTCGGCGTGACGCCAGCTGGGATAAGGGCTTAGATTCGAAGTAGGACGCCGAGATTCAAAGACTTTCTTCGCCGAAGTTGCGTGGTTTTATGGTCTTCAGTATATGGACGAGATGTTTATGGCCGTATCGGAGTGTTTTATGAAATTCGAGAGGTGACGTTACGCAATAAAAACTGGAGTTTGTCAGTGGAAGCCAAGTCGGACACGATCAATTCCCCGATGGACACAGTCCGATGAAAAGAGATCGAAAAGTAAGTCGGATTTGAAAATAAGAGGGTGTGGAAGATCGTGTCCCATTACTAATTAGTAGTGAATAAAATTATCGTGGACGTCACTTCTGTTAAAAGGGTCTTGTCAAAGAAACCCGATTCTTTACGATTTTGGGGGGCATCCACTTTTAAGAGAGAACGAACTTGTTTAAACTTGTGCCCAGAAATGGAGTATTACAGAGATAGCCGACTTCACAGCTGATTGCCCCCTAGTCCATCGACGAATTTGAGTGCATTTTTGACAGATATTCATGAAATAACGTAAATGCCGTCCTCTGATTGGTCAAACACTTTATAAAAAACAGTTGTCAAAAATGTTAAGGGGCAAGAGAGGTAGAAGTCGGGCATCTCTGCAATACTTCATTTCGCTTGTGCCTTTACATTATCTCTCTGTCCCTCTCACTCTCTTCTTCCCACTCCATTCACTTGCAGCAAACTCTTAAAGCAATCTACAGGGTGGGCCATCTAGTGGATTTTTTCTTCATAAAATGCCTAATATAGAAACGATCACTACAAAATCTGAACGACTTTATAGACGCTATATAGACTACTGTTTGTCATCTGATAATGAATTGATTGCAAACTTAGCTAACATAACTTAAAGAAATAATAATTATAGCTGTGTTTTTTTGCAAGCGTATATACGCTTAATTCTGAAGTGCACAAAAAAAACGATCATCGGCGCTTAATGATTCATCATAAAATCTTGGCAGCACCGATGACATTTATGACATTTGCTAAGCAGTCAGGGGTGTAGTCGTGGAAGGTGATTTTTGATCTTTGATGGTCACAATCTTCGTTTTGTGACTGTGTACTTCAAACCACGTACGTGACCATCACTTTAAAAGCAAAAACACTTAATAATTATAAAATAAAAAAATGTTCATCAAATGAAAAGAATCGATTACGACACATAAACGCAATGTATAGCAGAGACTCTGCATATACCAAAAATTGCATACTTATGGATGCCAAAAAATTGAAAAATGATCTAATACATCAACCACACCTGCAGGTGTAAGTCACATGCAGCAACCTTAACAATGAATGAATGAATTCAGGAATGAACACAAAGAAATTAATGATTGGGAGCATTGTTTTTATCCGCGCTTATTCCTTAAGCGGCGATAGATATGATGAGTAAGTTAAGCGGATATAGGACTCGTTGTTAGTGTATTTTACATGCAAATCGAAATTTAAGCGTATATACGCTTGCAAAAAAACGCAGCTTATATACCTTTGATTATTTCATTTATTTCTGTCTGTATTCACTTATTGATTTATTTATTTATTTATTTACTTATTTATTAATTTATGTACTTATTCATTTATATATTTATTAATTAATTAATTTATTTATTTGTTTGTTTGTTTATTTATTTATTTATTTATTATATATGTACTTATTTATTTATGTGTTTATTAATTTATTCACATATATATTAAATTGTTTGTGTTAAAATCAATTCATGACAGCACTTCTCTCTTCCCCCGGCGAAATACACATTCTGCATCACTGCTACCGCATTTTATTTTATTTTATCTTTTTATTGAAGTTTGTTTAATGAAGGTTTTTAGTGGGTTTTCCTTCAAATCATCATATAACTATGTAATATGTAAATACTTGATAAATTGTATAATTTTGTAGATGTTGATGCCAAAATAAACAACAATTCATTCATTCTTTCGTTGAGACGAAATTGCAAAAATTCGGCGGAAACGAAAACAATCCTTTCGATGCGTCGACAGGAACACGACCATGTCCGATAGTCTACAGTTGATTGGAGAACACTTCGGCAGATGGATCGTTTAGCAATGCAACTCGTATGTCTGTCGTCAGCTGAAGTTTCTTCACATAACGCCACAATGTCGATGATTTGAGGCAAGCATTGATCTCATCGGCAGCGGACGATCGTGGTATTACTGCTAGTGTTTGCCGGAAATCGCCTGAGAGTAAAGTCAATGCACCCCCGAAACGTCTTGCGTCATTACGCAGATATTTCATAATACGATTCAGAGCTTCTAACGCGCGTTTATGCGACATTATGCATTCGTCCCAGATAATGATTTTGCATGCTACCAAAATTTTTTTTGGTCAAATGTTACATATTGGCTCTTCAACCGCCTGAAGGTTTAATGGCAATTTCAATGCCGAATGAGCGGTTCGACAACCTTCCAGCAGTGTAGCCGCTATTCCAGAAGAAGCAACTGCTACAGCAATTTTTGATCTTGCACGAACTGTAGCCACAATCAATTATATGAGGAATGTTTTGCTAGTGCCACTAGGCGTATCAAGGAAAAATATGCCATCATTTCCATCACCAATTGCCTTCATCACCGTATCGTATACTTCTTTTTGTTGAGGATTCAACAAAGGTACATCCTTTCGAACCAAGTGGCCTCCTGCGTTTGTTTCGTATTCACGTTCACGCTGCAATTCACGTTCGAAAGCGTCGTTTATTCCACGTTATTGAACTCACCTCTATGAAATTGCTTTACGGTGGTAATTTTCACAAAAAATAGAATCGAAACAATGTATTTATTCAACTTGAATTACAATAACTTGAAAAAATCCTTCGTTTTAACGTAACAAAAACAATTACCACAAAAAAAGAAGAAAAGAGTCTCTCTCTCTATGTTACTTTATCGCCTCATAAAAAATGTAAGGGAAAAAGATTTTTCTTCATAACTTTTTTTTCTGAGATTTTTCGAGCATTTTTTTGGGTATGTTTAGTTTAGTTTGTTTATTGTGGCAGCAATTTTACAATGGTTATACATTACATTCTTTGTTTACAGAGATTCGCTATTATTACCTTACTTCTTCTTTGTTTGGCGCTACAGTCCGGGGTGGACCTGGGCCTCAACCAACAAACCTCTCCAGCTAGCACGGTCTCTTGCTAGCTGTCTCCAGTATCGCATGCCAAGTTGGTTGAGGTCCTTCTCCACCTGGGTGCTCCACCTTAAACGCGGCCGTCCTCTGTTGCGTTGTCCCACGGGTTCAGAGTGTGGCTGAGTTGTCCATATGCTCTACATGGCCTAACGATCTTAGGTGTTGGATCCGAAGACGCCTGACTAGACTCATATCGCTGTACAGCCTGTACAGTTCGTGGTTGAATCTTCTCCTCCAGAAACCGTCAACGCAAACAGGACCAAATATGCCACGCAGAGCTTTTCTCTCGAAGATACCAAGGACTTCCTCATCCGCTTTTGAGATTGTCCATGCCTCCGCGCCGTACAGCAGAACTGGGATGATCAAGGTCTTGTATAAAGTCAGCTTGGTCCTTCGAGAGATGGCTCTACTACTCAATTGCCTCTTGAGGCCATAGAAACAGTGGTTGGCAAGAGTTACTCTGCATTTGATCTCGGTACTGATGTTGTTTGTACTGTTTACTGCGGAGTCGAGGTAGACGAAGTGTTTGACTACCTCGAAGTTATAGCTGCCCATTGTCACGTTTTGTCCAAGACGTCGATGTTGTGTGTCCTTTCTTGATGACTGCATATACTTCGTTTTGCCCTCATTCACCGGTAGACCCATTTTAGCCCCCTCCGCCTCAATGCCAGCAAACGCCTCATTAAAAACCTTACTAGTAAAATATTAATAAAAGTTCTTAAAAAATATATCAAATAAGTAATTTGAAGGAAAAGCCACTAAAAACCGTCATTACACACATCAGTTTCGCTAGAGGGAAGTGAGAGGCGAATTTTCAACTTGATTTCAAAAGTTTGAAGCAACTATAACACCTAATTCAAAGGAGACAAAGTGAAGTGAATAAATAAATACATGACAAAAAAGATAAATAAATAGATAACTACATAAATAAATAAACAAATGAATAAATTAATAAAGGAATAAATGAATAAATAAGTTAATAAACAAATAAACAAATAAACAAATAAACAAATAAACAAATAAACAAATAAATAAGTAAATGAATAAATTACTAAATAAATAAATAAGTAAATAATAAATGTACGAATAAATAAATAGATGAATAATCAATAAATAAATAAATACATATATAAATAGGGTGGGTCGCCGTGGCGTAGTGGGTTAGTGCGTCGACTCCTACGCAGAGAGTGCCAGGTTCGATACCCGAATTTACCACCTTTCATATTTCACGGATCCACCTCTTTCGAGTCACTGACAATGCTCAAAGAGTATTCCTGTCTAGAAAAAGCTTCTCAACTTCGCCGTTCGGAGTCGGCACAAAACTGTAGGACCCTTCCACTCGTGAAAGAACAATAACACGCACAACACGAGTGGTTGCTGAGAAGCTAGGCCCAGGTCCGCCTCGGACTGTAGCGCCACCCATATTATTATATTAAGTATTGAAGTATTGCACTTATAAAGAAGCTAGATTTGAAATCAAGCTATTTTCAGATGATAAGCATGAGCTGTGATATTTGTGATTTAGTTTTTCAATACTAGATGTAACCATTTCTATGCTAGCTATTTCATGAAGAACCTCTGTAGAGCAAAACTTTAGTAAGTTAAAAATCATTTTCAAAACTTTGTTTTGAGATATCTGAAGTCTGCGAAGATGACTCTTTGCGCACTTGCCCCCACACGGGATGGCTAGGAAAATAGCTTTAAAAATGAATTACTTGTTGTGAATGTCCAGGTGTGAGTTTCTACAAATAAATGAATAAAGAACCCTTATCGTGACATTCACTTTTTTTTAATGATTTGCTGGACATGTCGATTAAAAGTCAAGCGTTTATCAAAATAGATGCCTAGATCCTTTAGACTGAACTTCCACTGAATCTGAAAGCCGTTTTTGCTAGGAAGTAAACAAGCCTTTCTTTTACGTGTAACGCAAATAGCTTGGGTCTTCGGAGCATTAAATTTAATTTTCCAGGTATTACATATCATATCCTTCGAAAGTATTTATAGCAGATTGCAAGTTAGTTTCAACACTGAAACCAGTTGAATCGGATGAATAAATACATGTATCGTCAGCATATAGGGCAATATCATGGCAATATCATAAATGGAACAAGAACAGATCCTTGTGGAACGCCTGCATTTATTTGTTGGTCTTCTGAAAAATGCTTATTAATAAACACCTTGAAACTTCTTGTTGAAAGGAATGACTGGATGATCTTTATAAGGTACATTGGAAGATTGACATTTAGTAGCAAGCCATCATGCCAGACAGTATCAATCATCAATATCGCTTTCTCTAAGTCCAATCCTACCATACCAGTGCTATTGCCTTCTGAAAGATTTTACTTGATGTGTTTTGTGAAGCGATGCACTTGGTGAACGGGGCTATGAAAAGCTCTGAAACCGAATTGTTCTTGTGGTAAAATAGCATTTTCATCAACGAAAGACGTTATCCTGTTTTTAACCACTTTTTCGCACTCTGGCCGGAGAGGAGGCCGGAGACCAGTCGGAATTGGTGCGAATCATCAAAATCGGTCAAGACGTTCTTTAGTTATGAGCGTAGTAACTAACGTCAATCTCTTTTATAAATTTAGATTGTATTTTAATTATTCGTAATAATTCAGTATTCTTAAAATTTCGATTTTCTTAGATTTATAAAAGAGTCATTGAGCAACGCAACGTAGTCATTGGGCAATTGCAATCGGCAACTACGATTCTTGTGGGTTACAAACGCAACGCACGCTGCGGATTCAGTGGGTTTGTGCCTTTACCCAACTTTCAATCCGTGGGATTAGTCGGTACGTCCATCTTCCTTTTTGGAACTCGTTCCATTGTTGTTGCCACGTTTCTATATTGTGGCTTCTTTCGAATTTCTTCGCTTGATTTGCGCCTGGGCATTGGCCACGCGGTTGTCGTAAGCTCGTCTGGCTTCTTAAGCTACCGGGATACACACATAATCTATACACGCACTTTATTTGTATTCGCGTTCCATATTTGAGGCCGATACAGCTGTATAGAGGCTACAACTATCGCAAGCTTTAGTCTTTTGCCTTGCGGATCACCGATATTGGACATGAGTCAGCATCTATCGTTTTCGACTACGTTTTCTTTAAAAAACATGAATCGAATCACAGGCAGATATTGTTGTTTCCGTTTTTCTCTCTTCTCTTGTGGTCAAAACAAAATTACGAGTCCCTTTCGACTGAAATTTTGACAGAAACCGTTTACGAGAATTTACTACACGATAGTAAATTTCTCTTGCTATAGTGGCGCCATTGGGCTGTGAGGCTAAGTACCCTCGTAGATTACAAAGGCCTTCTGTTGGAAAAATAATGCAGTTTTTTTTAATAAACCTAATGCAGTGGATTCCTCTTAATTCGGGACAGCAGCTCAAGAAATGATAAAGAACGGAATCCTAATTCGACTTTCTCGTCGTTCCTTCCTCACTTCGTATTATTGGGACACAAAATCTTAGCCCGAAGCGTCCCAAATAAGGGGAATCCACTGTATAGCCATTACAAGAATTATTGTCAAATTTGCGTGCTAAAATTTATAAGCTGCAACTTCTTGCAACCTTCGGAGTTGGACAAGTTGTTTCGCTGTATCGGATTTAAAAAACACGGTTTTGACTTTGGTCATTTTACAAAAGTCACAATTTCTTGGCAAATAATGGTTGGAATGAATGCATCTAGGACTTTATCCTTACAAGAAATATAAAGCTTTCTTTTAAAATAAAAATTACATGGATTCATGAACGGAGTTCTGAGATGTTCAATTTCACATATTAGAAACTTAATTTAGGACAAATTTGCAAGGGGTGAGTTTTATCGTTTGTTGGACTGTAGACAAAAAGCTCCAAGAGAAATATGACTTCGTGAAAAGATCACGTGAAAAGATCACGTGGCGCATGTGCTATATTTCAAATTTCATTAAGATCGGCTCACGGGTTCAAATGTTACGCGCTCCCATACGAAGCGAGCCACTGTGCGCCGTTAGCACGAAAAAAACTCACCTTGACATCTTAACTAAACGCTTGCATATTTGTATTTCCAGGACTTAGACTGCCATTTCGGATATGACCGCCAATCAGTTGCCTGCAAGAACAAAGTCTGTGAGTGCGCCGATGGATATTACAACAGATATGGAAATATATGCCGCCGTAAATCAATGGGTAAGTTCACCATCCACCATCCACAATCCACCATCCACAATCCACAATCCACCACCAACATATTCCACAAAATCAATCTTTTACTCATTCCAGCGATTAATGATGCATGCGTTGTTAATACTGATTGCGAGGAGCTTGGCAGCGATGTCAAGTGCGTGAATCTTGTTTGCGCATCAACCAACACGAACAGTGAGCCCACTCGCCAGCAGAGGGAGATCGCCGTCCAAACTAGTCTAGAGGCATTCGAATTGAAACCCTTGAGCAGCGTAAGAAGAGAGTACTCTGTGGACAAGCCAACGTCATCGACTGGAACCGGAAGGATCACCCGCGATGAAGAGGATAAGACCATATCGACGCTCTCGAACACCGACGACGACGGGGACAAGCGATGTAAGCGCATCCACTCGACCGGACTGACTAGAGTCTAATGACATTTCTATTCGCAGACGGTAGCAGTTGCACTGAGAATGGCAAGTCGTGCCCTGGCATCCCGCATTCATCGTGTGTGGAAGGCGTTTGCTACTGCAAGCAGGGCTACTACGGGAAAAGCGGAAAGTGCTACGCTGGTGAGTGATCTGCGGCGACGCCCTCCAGGCACAATTCAAAACCCTCCTTTTCCTTGCAGAGCTGGGGGAGATAGCCGAGACCGCAGATGAGTGCGAGTTCGAGTTCGATGAGCCATCCAACAAATGTCTTTGCCAAAAGAATTACTTTTACGAGCGAAACCTTCGCATGTGCAGAAAACGTAAGTGGCCGTCTGTCTCTGAGGTCTGCAGTGTCTGACGTTTCCTTACAGCTATCCAATATCACTTGTCGTGCACTTCGAACAGCCAGTGCAGCCCGTTCGGCGCCGTCTTCTGCCATCCGACCGTTCCTCGGCGCTGCACCTGCGAGGACTACGCCGAATACGACGAAGCCCGACAGCTGTGTGTGTACAAACAGGGCCTGGGCGCGCTGTGCGAGACGAATGACAGCTGCCCCATCAGCAACACCTACTGCTCACCGGAGAGCGTCTGCAAGTGCAAGGAGAACTACATCGAGGCCGATGGGGCGTGTGCCAAAGGTAGGCGGCTGAGTTCCTCGAATCCTCCCCAGACTGATAACCCCTGTCCTTTCAGGAATCGGAGCCGAGTGCGCCGATGAAATTGAATGCCATCAGGACAACACCGCCTGTGAACTGAACGAAAGCACCAACACCAAGGCCTGCCAGTGCCGCAAGGGTTACGTGCACTTCAAGGACGAATGCTTGCGAGAAGGTTGTTGCAATTATTTAAAGCGCTCGAAATGTATTCAAACTCTTTCTCCCCGCAGCCGTTGAACTCGAGGACGAATGCATCGACACCGAGCAATGCCGGCCACTGCTGGCGAATTGCGTTGAAAACGCATGCGTGTGTCCCGATGGCAAGCACTTCAAGAACGGCAAATGCATAGACAAGAAGGGTATGACCAGCAATTGAACAAGCAAGGCTGGCACTATATTTTTGGTTCGCTTTCAGAGATCGGCGAATCGTGTACAAAGGCTGGGGAGTGCTACGTGGAACAGAATCAGGAGAACGTCGAGTGCAGAAATTCGGTGTGTCAATGCAAGCTCGGCTATCAGGCAGAGCAGAAGACGTGCATACGAGTGGTACCCAAAAAAAGTAAGTTCAACGCATTTAGAAATTCAATTCAAACAGTTGCGTATTTGTGTCACGGACTTTGGCGCCAATGTAGGCAGGTAGGTAAGAAGGGTGCCCTTGCGGCCGTGGTTTGCATAGACTAACATGTTGAGTCTAGACTATCGCCACCACTTCTGCTTTGTAAGACACTACATCGTCGTCTCTTCAGTTTGCCACTTCAGTTTGGAAGACACTACAGTCGTCTCTTAATGCCAGGGATTTCTCAAATAGGTCACAGAAGATCCCTGCGCCTGTACCTGCACTCGTTTTCGAGCCGTCACTGTATAACGAGAATGTACCCTCTTCTGCTACCAATTTTCCCTGGCATTCTTCGCGGTCCGGAAACGTGTGTGGAAGAACTTCGGGAGGCGTGGCCATGTGGTTTTCCTCTCCAGAAACTTGTCTCTCTGAACCTCAGAGCCGATAGTTGCTGCAGAATAGACCAAGCGGTTGGAGAAAAAGCATAGCTTCGAGCTTCGAGTTGGTCTGAGACACCCTTTAATTCCAAGGCAGGCAGGTCTCTGTACTTTTATGAGATTCCTTAGAAGATATGTTTTCTTCAGAGCTTTCCACTCGAATGTTGTTTTTTACTAATTTTATTTTTTAAAACCGTAGTGCTTTTATAAAATACAAAGCTAATATATTTTTTGAATCGGCACCGGGGCGGGGCTTTCGGAGATCCTATCGCCGTCGGGTCCACGCCAAAAAGAAAGAGCCAGTAAAAGGCTGTTTGACAGCTCGAAGAAAGATGTCCGACTTAACGAAAAATTGATCGCTGTCGGGCTCTGTTCGTGTGGAGAATGTGTTGTGGGGACGCTATATCATCATACTAGAGAGCCGTATGTCAGGATAGGTCCAACAGTCTGTGGTTTGAGACCGCGGACTTTCGCAAAGGCACGTTTGCACATAGAATAGTATAGAAACATAGATATAGACTTAGTATAGAAAGCCACACACTTTTTTTCCGTGGTTAGGTGGAAATCTTCGACAAGACTCTATGACGAACGTTCGCACATAGAAGTGTGAGGTCTTTATTCACTAAAACCACCTCCCTGACTTTATTAAGTCATCAACTAAGTGAAGCACTTAACCAGTGGTTTGCATTTCATGATTTAGGTACTGATCAGTACGTGACTCACCAATGGAAGTTCCTGCTAACACCGCTATGCGCGGGTGTAGACTATCGCACGAGATCAAGGGGTCGAGGTCTTTGAAGTCAAGGAAAGGCATTAGTTTCCTCAAGGATCAGGTAAAGTGCAGAGTTAGTGTGCTCTCTTCTAGGTGGCGCTTATGTTTATAAGCAAAGTTCTGAACTTCATCTTGGAGTGGTAATATTCCAAGATCTCTGTGGATATCGTCGTCTCTGATATGTCATGGTGCATTTAACGATGGTTCTAAGAACCTTATTTTGAAAAGTCTGTACTATGTTCATATTCCTTGCTTTGGTAGAACCCCAAAGTTGTACGCCATACGTCCAAACAGGTTCTAGGATTTGCTTGCATACAAGCAGTTTTTTGTCAGTACTTAGCTTGGATTGTTTACCAATAAGCCAGTACAGATCTTTATATTTCATGTCAAGTTCTGCACGTTTCTTCTTAACATGCTCCTTCGACTTCAGTTTTACGTCAAGAGTCATTCCGAGGTATATCGCTTCATTGCCAAAAGGTATTTGGACACGATTTAGGAAGACTGACTGATTTGGACAATTCGTCAGAAGTTCATCCATTCGTGTATATGCTCTAGTGAACCTTGTCATTTTGCTGTAGTCTCTTCAACCTTTTTGGCTGTTATCAAAATGGCGGTGTCGTCA
The DNA here is from genome assembly GCA_964034865.1 of Eristalis intricaria. Classification (NCBI taxonomy): domain Eukaryota; kingdom Metazoa; phylum Arthropoda; class Insecta; order Diptera; family Syrphidae; genus Eristalis; species Eristalis intricaria. The sequence goes on along the minus strand of OZ035873.1, from coordinate 107,184,505 downwards.
GCAAATGTGCCTAGAACAGTGTGTTCATCTTGCGGTAAGTCACTAGTTTACAGTAGGTAAAGCAGAGGGCCAAGAACACTCCCTTGTGGTACACCAGCATTTATATTTTTAAAAGCAGAGAGAGCATGCTTCACACGGAAGATCCTATCAGAGAGATAGGTTAGGTTAGGTTAGGTAGAGGGGCTACTAGTGCATTCACCAGCACACTCATGTTGGCCCATTTTGATACCCATTGTCAGACTACTACCACTGATTGACCACTCCAGTGCAAGTGCCGTTAATTTGATCCCAACGGCAAAAGGTGACTGGACTAGATTCGAAAACTGTATAAAAGCGAATTAACTTTGCATTCACTGGGATTCGAACCAGGGACCCCGCTAATCAGGGGCAGGCTCTCTCTCTACCAACTGCGCCATCCAGTCTTGTATCAGAGAGATAGTTCGCTAAAATACTATACAGTTTCCCCGGTAGAGATCGGCATAGTTTATATTTCAGGCCTTCACGCCAAACCTTGAGAAACATCGAGAAATGTGGCTGAACAAACGAGCTTTTGTTCAAATGACATTTCTATTACATACGATGTACTTGGTCAATAGTTGAGTGTTTACTTCTAAAACCAAATTGATTGACAATGTCAGATTCGGAATGTAGATTTGAACAATGAAGATTTGGAAACTTAGAAAAGTGAGAAAAGAAGTGAATAAAATGAAACCCCTTGCCGATGATATCCACACGCTCGTCAATCCATCAGCCGTCAGGATATCCTTCGACTGACAAAAGAACGTGATTCAGCCTATCGAAGGTGGAAAAAATATCGCCTGGAGGAGTGTTTGATTAACTACCAACATTTACGAAACAAAGTTGTCTCCAAAAAAGGACGGCTAAAACTCCATTTTATGGCCACAAGTTGGACTCGTCTGCTTCAAGTAAAACTATCTGGAAACAGCTTCGTAATCTTGGGCCTTCTAAGGAAAATCACTGGTTCATCGCTGCAACCGATGCTCCATCAGTTAATTACCCTTGGTATGAGCTGTTTTTGTTCCACACTTAGACTTGAAACGTCTAAACAGAATTTTTTCAAATACTTTAGATATTATCGGGAGTTGTGGGATAGGTCTATAGGACTTTTTATCCGTTGGTGGTTTCCTGGGTTTTGGTGGTGGGACAACGTGGCGTAGGGGGTTAGTGCGTCGACTTCTACGCAGAGTGTGCCAGGTTCGATACCCGAATTTACCCGCCTCTTTTCGAGTCACTGACAATGCTCAAAGAGTATTCCTGTCTAGAAAAAGCTTCTCAACTTCGCCGTTCGGAATCGGCATTAAACTGTAAGTCCCTTCCACTCGTGAACGAACAATAGGCACACACAACACGAGTGATTGCTGAGAAACTAGGCCCAGGTCCGCCTCGGACTGTCGCGTCACCCATATTATTATTATTATATATTATATTAAACTTGGAAAGCAATTAAGCGAGCGCCAATTACCCGGGGATTACTGTAATAATTATTAGCTCTCCATGTGGAATAACAAAAATTTCAAAAGTTCGCTGTTCGGTTATTATCTGTACTTGCTTACGCCCATTTCGTTTCAGGAGTGATAGAATTTCTTGTTCCGATAAGTAATCCTTTCCAAAAAAAGGATCTCCTAGTTTCCCTTAGGATCGGACACTTGCCTGAGAAATGTATGATATATTCCCTCTCTTCCAAATTACACATGCTATGCGGTGCAAAATTCCGTTTTAGAAGTTCACCTCTAAGTTTAAACATCACAGAAATTTGCTGGATGCTATAGATATCATCATCATCATCATCTCTTGACCCGCATGATCGCGGGGGTAAACCACGGACGAGAGATCTCCAGGCAACTCGATTCTTTGCCATCGACTCTAACTTTTCAGGGGTTCTTCCCGAGTGTAACCAGGCGAGCTTATGGACTTGGTCCAACCGCCTCATCCTGGGTCTGCCAAGTGGTCGTTCAAAACCCTCCTCGGAAGTCGTGCTACGTGAACAAACCAACGAAGCATAGCTCTTTTCATTCGAAGAAGCACCTGCTCAACGTTGAGTACCTCGCGCATTCTCGTCTTTTTCACCCTATCCCGGCAAGTAACACCCACAACACCATGAAGAAATCTCATCTCAGCAGCTTCTATTCGCGATCTTATTCTTGCAGTCATCACCCCAATTTCCATGACCATAGGTGAGAGTTGGAACAAATACTGAGTTGAAAGCTTCTAACTTGGATTTCACACTTAGCTCGGTCTTCCTGATCTACAGATGTCCCAAGCTGTGTCAAAACTAACACAGCTTGACCAACTCTAGAGGAACGTTCAGCTTTACTCCTCCCATCACTCGTGAAGAAGACCTTGAGATACTTAAACTTCTCCACCTGCTTCAATGGGACTCCACCAAGATGTAAAGTGCATTTAACCGGCGTTCTGGAAAGTACCATAACCTCTGATTTGTCCACGTTAACTTTCATCCCAGAAACAGCACATACGGCCACAAACCCATCGAGTGCGCGCTGGAGTTCCGTCTGGGAAGATGTGAGGATAACTAAGTCTTCCGCAAAAAGAATATGTCTTACTCTCAACTCTCCCAATGTGAAACATCCCCGTAACATCCGATCCATATAAATAATGAAAAGGAAAGGTGACAAGATGTACCCTTGGCGAAGGCCAACGCTCACCGTGAAAGGTGTTGATTTAGCACAGTTAACCCGAACACAGCTGCTACTGTTTGTGTATAGAGATTGAAAGGCCCCCAAAAGAGGCATTTCATAGTTGACGTGGGGTACCCCTAGCAAGTCTCACCTCCCTTGCCACAAAGATGGAAAAATCGCCGGCAAAATATTCCTGTGTGAAAGCGGACTAAGTTGCGTTGCGACGTGCGATTAGAAGAAAATATGAAGAGAGATAAAAGAGATACAAATTTAAACAATTTACACATACACAGCCGGTATTGGCTGGGCTACCCCGTGCGCCTATCGCCTCCCTTGCCAATACAATCGTCTTAGGATACTCATAGAACACCGAAACTGACTCGAAGGGATAAAATTGGACAATACAACTCGAAATGCCCCATTCCATAAACTAAATTTTTTGCTTTTGGTCCATCATCAAACCGAGTTCGTCAACCCGGGTTACAACTCGGTCTGTTTTCTATTTTAAGTTTCGGTTTGTTAAGCTTTCACGTGTAGCCTGTTTACGTGTAGGGAAACCATCTGATTTGACTGCGTTCGCACATGAAGGAAAAACCAAAAATATTGATTATGACGGAGCCATGCAATAAATCCATTTGAAAGAAAAAAACAAATGTTTTCCAATTTAATTTATTTAATTAGCAAACAAATTAAGGAAACGTCCAGCGAAGCCGACGGGGTTACGCTAGTGATGACTGTGAAAACTACATTCTGCTGAATGACTTTTGTGAGTGACTGTAGTCCTACGCCGAGTGACGTTGCAGTTCGTAGTGATTGTTTTTTTTCGGTTTGAGATCTAATTTAAACAGAAAGATATTTGTACCCCGACACTAATGTTCGTAACTTCACCGCCTGATTCGAAACTAACCCTCTTATTCCTTGTTTCTTTTCAGATTCTTCCGGAAGGCCAAGTGCTCTTAAAATAATTACATTCCTTCTAATAGGAGCCGCATTTTTGATAACTAGTGCTGCACTTAAACAAGCCTACTATTAGGCTTTCAGTTTTATATTTTCACATAACCATTAAGTCGTAGCGTTTCTTTTCGTCTTGTGCATCAATGGCAAAGGATGTTGTATAGTAAAGTTTCAAATGTTTCCTTATGTAAATTAAATACCTTTGAATATTGTCTTGTAAAATATACACCAACAAAATGGAAAAACAAAATCAATCGATATGTCACACAAATCAACCGAATGGCCACGTACTATACTGTTCTAAGCAAGCAATACTTAATAGAAATAAGACTTATGTTGTAGGTGTTAAGATTAATCGATAAGTGCTCATTTATTTATAAACAGAAACGTAATATAATTTCATTTGAACTATGAATAAATCTAATAATTTGTTTTTTTCAATTCTATGGGCAGAGAGTGAGTTTGAAAATATATAACTTTCTTTTTTTTCCAAGAAAAATAGGACCTTGACTTCTACTGGCGAAAAGAAGTAAGTAAGTAAGTAAGTAATTTTATTAATAAAAATTATTATATAAAATCAATTAGCATGGCTTTGCCGTCTGCCAGATTGACAATTATTACGTTACTAAACATTGATTTAAGGTATATATAATTTAAGTATAGCTGTGTTTTTTTGCAAGCGTATATACGCTTAATTTTGAATTGCACAAAAAACGATCATCAGCGCTTAATGATTCATCATAAAATCTTGGCAGCACGGACTACATTTATGACGTTTGCTTAGCAGTCAGTAGGCGTAGAAGGTGATGGTTGATCTTTGATGGTCACAATCTTCGTTTTGTGACTGTGTAGCGTGACAATCACTTTAAAAGCAAAAACACTTAATAATTATAAAATAAAAAAATGTTCATCAAATGAAAATAATCGTTTACGAAACCTAAACGGAATTTATAGCAGAGACACTCTGCTTAGACCAAAAATTGCATACTTATGGATGTCAAAACAATTCAAAATAATCTGATACATAAACCAAACCTGCAGGTGTAAGCCACATATAGCAGCCTATACAATGAATGAATGAATTCAGGAATGAACATACAGAAATTAAAGATTGGAAGCATTGTTTTTATCCGCGTTTATTCCTTAAGCGGCGATAGATATGATGAGTAACTTAAGCGGATATAGGACTCGTTGTTAGTGTATTTTACATGAAAAGTGAAATTTAGGCGTATATACGCTTGCAAAAAAACGTAGCAATTGTTGATATTTCGCGGATACTATTCGAATATTTAAAATAATTTCTGCGCCCAAGGTTGTAATTGAGCCGGTTGTACGTACTGCGATTCGTTGAATATGCTGCTTTCTCCACAAATTTCTTTCTCGCCTCCTCATCGACTTGTTTTATTAATAGGTGCAGTGAATCTTCCCAGTCCCGGCTTTCCACGTTCAACTGTATACCACATGTATGCGCTAATTCCAACCATTCTTGATACCACGCTGTTTTTCTCCGAATTGTTTGCAAAGCCACTATTTTCGGAAGTCGGTTATCTGGCATTTTCATTACCCGCAGTATGTAGTTGACTTGCATCTTGAGTGTTTTTACAAATAGAGGAGATAATCCTGTTTCCGGCATAAGCATGTAGTTTGGCGTCATTGTAGGCAAATGGAAAATCCTTTTAATAAAAAAACATTGCAACCTCTCCACTTCCTCATAGGCTTTATGTCCCCACACTTGCGCCGCGTATAACATTACCGCCTCCGAAACCGCTTCAAATACCTTGCATTTACTGCTATGGTTGATGTTGGGATTATTGAAGCACCTCTTCCACGCCATATTTACAACAGTCCTTGATTTGTTGAGCTTTTCCTGGAGTTGTCCCTTCATATTATCCTCAATCCATACAGTTTATAAAACAAAGCGTCTCTGTTCACTGAATCGAACGCTGCTTGAAAATCTACGAAGAATGCATACAGCTTCTTATTCCGATTTATGTATGATCTGGCTATGATGTTCAACACAAAGATGTGGTTGGTAGTTGAATAGCCGGATCTGAATCCTGCTTGAAACTCCTTTACTAAGTGGTTGGTTTCTATCCAAGTGTTTAGCCGCTTTTGCAGTATTGAAGTGAAAATTTTATACGATGCGTTTAAGAAAGATATACCTCGATAGTTTGCAGACTCTGCAGTATCACCTTTTTTATGGATTGGGAATATCAGTGCTTCTCTGAACTGCTGCGGTACTACTCCCAAATTTAAAAGGTTGTTATACAACCTTATGAGGGTTTCTTTCAGATTGTTTGTACTGTATTTGTAGAATTCAGTTGGTATACCATCCGATCCAGCTGCTTTTTTATCCTTCAGTTCAAATAGCACTCTTCTGAGCTCATCATTGGTTATCCGCCCATCTCGGATGTCATTTAGAATGTTTGGTGTTGCGATTGTGACGGGGTTCAATAGAGTTTTGAAGTGGTAGTGTAGCTCGTTATTAGCAATACTCCTTAATAATATAACTATTTCCATTCAACCTTTTCATTAGACTCCAGAACTCCAATGGTGTTTTACAGCATCGCAACCTCTGCGCCTCGCTTTCGTAATAAGCTCGTCTTCTTTGCATGCATATTATTTTGAATTCTCTATTGGCTTCTACGTACAGGTTTTTTTAGAGAATCCGTGTTATATAAACGGAACATTTTTAAACATGCGAACGATATTTGTCTTGCTCTCTGACAAGTTTTATCAAACCAAGGTTCTTTGCTTCTCTTATTTGTATTTGGGAAGGGGTACGCCTCTTTTATAGCTTTTTCCAATTCAACAACGTTCGAAATATGTTGGTCTCTTATTAGTTCTTATATGGATCAGATTTAGTTCTGAATAAACAACATTTTTTACTTCCAAATCAACATTATGGTCATTCAATTTTCCCTTCGCTAAACAATAGTCTACAACGGATGTCCCTTGTCCTCCAATTAATGTTAACTCTCCATGACTATCGCTATTCGTTGTACCATTCATAATCTCAAGTTCAAAGGTATCGCAGAACTCCAAATGCATCAATCCTCTTTCGTTGCATACTACATCCTTAGATAGATAGATGGATAGATTTATTTCGCGTTAAATTTTACAATGATTATAAATACAATGATTAATTGAATATAATTTACAGAGATTTGATACGTTGTTTCTATATCTTTCTTCTGAGGAAATTTTACAATCTTATTAAAGAAAAGCAAATTACTAAGTAATATTTTGAAGGAAATACGATAAGAACCTTCAACATAAAAAAAATAAAAAATAATAATAATAATAAAAAATACAATAATAAATAAATAGCCAAAAAAAAAAGCTGAATAATTATAAATAAATTTAAATTATTTTAATAAATAAATAGTATATAAATAATAAATAAATAAAAAAAAAATAAATAAATAAGTAAATAAATAAGTAAATAAATAAATAAATAAATAAATACATAAATAAATAAATAAAAAAATAATTACGTAAATAAGTAATAGTAAATAACACAAACAATAAAGAGCGAAACAATAAAAAACAAATCATACATGTTAAATAGGTGTAGCATATAAGTCATTAACAAGGTGATTGTCGGCAAAGGCGCAGGAATTCATAAACTTTCTACTTATCTTCAAAATTCTTTCAGACACCAGTTCAACGTCCACTCTTTTATGTAGGTGTAAGGTAGGATAATCCCGTGGTAGGTTTAGCATCAACTTAAGGACCTTGTTCTGGGCTACTTGTAATTAATTTATTGATGTGGCAACGAGCGGACTTTCCCCATACTGGGAAACCATAAAGAAGAATAGCTTGAAATATTACTTTGAATATAATAATTTTGTTTGATAGTGACAGTAATGATTTTCTGTTGATAAATGGGTAAAGAATTTTCGTTGCAATTTTAACTTTATTAATAGTCTGTGAGATATGTTGATGAAATTTTAATTTAGAGTCAAGGTATATACCCAAGTTCTTAACAGAATTCTAAAACTCTATGTTTGTTCATTCACCTTTAAGGTAGAAGGCAGAAAGCAAGCTTTTCTTTTTCAAGAAAAAAAGATAGCTTGCAATTTGTCCTTGCTTAGCTGAATCTTTCACTTTTTAAAATAAAGTTCTAATATTTCCAATGCATATTTAAGATTGGTCTCAATATTGAGAGAAAATTCATGCGATGAAAATATGGCAGTGTCGTCGGCAAAAATAGCTAAACCACACTCAGCTAGGTTTGGAAGGTCCAAGGTATATAGATTATAGAGAACAGCCCCCCATTCAAATCTCCTATTATCATCACAGCTCAATATTGCCTTCTGTAGCTTATCAAAATCTCTAGCCCAATGATTATAATTTAGAACAACATTTCAAGCTTTCCTTATTCAATTGAAAGCTCAAGTATTTTACTTGTTCGATCGTTCTGAACTCGCAGCTGATATTTAGATCTCTCCTAAAACCCAGATAGCATCCACCACTAGCTCTTCCTCTTATAAACCTTCTTGTGACAGGTATCCAATTGAATTCATAGTTCCAAAATTTATTTTCAAAAATTTGGTAATTATTTTCTGTCACATAGGTTTCAAGTAAAAATACAAAATGAAATGTGTTAATGAAATTATAAAAATCGGAGAACAATGACTTATTTGCTAAACCTGCTATATTATATGACAACAATTTCAATTCTTCAAAATACAATCATTTACTTTTAGGTTTTAAATTTTCACATGAGCAGACGGCATTACAATTAAAATCGCTTCTGAAACAAAATATCTCCAGTTTGAGAAGTGTTTTCGTGTGTGAATATCTAAAAGCAGCGAAGATAAACGCGTTTGATTTCATTTGTAGTGTGTCCAGGGGGATCCACCTAGGATTTTGTTTTTAAATCAAATGATATTTTGACACTGACAGCTGTTTCCCTGTCGAAATCTCGACAGAAAGTCAGTATCAACCAAAAATAAAGTTTTAGGGAGAAGTCCGACTTCTGCCTCTCTTGCCCCTTAACATTTTTGACAACTGTCTTTTATAACTGTTTATATAACAACTGTTTTATATAACATTTTCTTAAACCAAATTGACCAATCAGATGACGGCACTTACGTTATTTCGTCAATAATCGTCAACAATTCATGAATAACTGTCAAAAAGGCACTCAAATTCGTCGATGGGTTAGGGGTCAATCAGCTGTGAAGTCGACTACCACTGTAATACTTCATTTCTGGTATCAACCTCAGCAGAACGAAACACTGTGGTGGTCAGAAATATATTACGCAGGGTATTTCTGGATACTGTGGTGACAAGGACACTGTGAAAATATATTGCGCCCCCTTCCTCAGGATATTTGTGGACACTGTGGTGTCGAAGCATTTTGCCATGGTTTGAGATTTATCTATGTAACAAATCCTTAAAAATTAAAATTTGTAATTTCTTCAGCGAAGAACAAAAAGTATCATATGGTGTCCCACAGGGATCAAAACTCGGACCGCTTTATTATTATCAGTGCTAAAGTATAGTACGGGATACGCATATGCAGATGATACAGCGATAATAGTTAGCCATAGGATCGTAGACGAAGCAGTTACCATTCGAAATGTGAAAAGCTGGTCGGTTGTACTTCTGCAGGGACGAAAGCCGCTCTGTTCATCCCCCATCCTTGGCTCCACCATAGCACTAGAACGCGCTTCCAAGAACTTAGCAAAAAAAAAAACATGGCCCACCGGTGGGTCGTGCGGTGTGTGTTTTTGCTATAGTATTATCTCATATTATCGTATTATCTTCCTGGGCTACATGCCCAGGTCCATTACTTGATCCAAACAAAAAAGGGGTCGGTATTAGCATTATCTTAGATGTCATTGAAACTTTTATTCCAAACTAAAAATAATAATAACAAATTCATAGATAGCAATAGTTCTTTGACTTTGATCAAAAAAAAAAATAACAAAACGAATATAATATTACAAATAATATAATATATGATAAAAATAAAAATTAATGTTTCTTTTTGACGCATTTTGACGCATTTTTTGGCTTTTTTTCCAGCTTCACTCCATCCCATTACTTTTGATAAGTCCTCATAGCAATTCAAACAGCGTTTTCTTAGTTGACGATTGCTTCGGTCTCTTTCTTGATATTCTTCCAGGGCATGAGATGAAGAAGACTGAGGTTCCATAAGGAAGTTGGTAGTTGTTTGCTCACATAAGGCTTTACATATCAATTTGCGGAACTTGACGATTTGAAAATTTTGTTGCGTCTTTGAGAGATAATAATAATTTATTACTCATAGATAAATACAATCATTTTATAATTTTATTGACTCAGCTTGCTCAGAGATACGATAGATTACTTAATTTTCTATCTTACAACTGAAACTATCATTATGTTGTAATTGGGAATAATGCAGTATTTTGAGTTAAATGCAGTAACGAAGGAAAAACTATGAGAATAAAAAACCTCCATTTAAGATATTGAAAGATTGTATGTTGTCATTTGGTGAAAAACTACGTATTGCAATGCACAGTAAGTGTATAAGTATATAAATAAGTGAATTGATTAATGAATTAATAGATAAAGATATATATATAAAGAAGCAGATAAATTGATTAATATACATACACATAAATAAATAAGCAAATGAACAAATAAATAAATAAATAAATAAAATAAATAAATAAATAAATAAATGGATAAATGAATAAATAAATAAATAAATAAATAAATTAGTAAATAGACGAATAAATAAATAAATAAGTAAATAGACGAATAAATCAATAAATAAATAGAAAAGAGAAAAATACACACAATTAGTTAATAGGTACATAGCGCATTTAAGCAGTTTGATTTAATAATTCATTAATGAGAGTATTTGTAGAATATCTACATTTGTTGTTAAATTTTTCATTGAGTTTTTCAATTTTCCTTGTAATTTGAATGACACCTGCCCGCTCATGCAATATCATCGTTGAATAGTCCCATGGGAGGCGTAACATAATTTTCAAAATTTTATTCTGAGCGATTTGTAGCTTTTTAATATGTGTTTTGGCACAATTTCCCCAGACTGGTGAGGCGTATGTCATTATAGCTTGGAAAATGACTTTAAAAATTATAATTTTGTTGTGCTTACTCAATAGTGATTTTCTATTTATTATCGGATATAACTTTTTTATTGCAAGGTTGACTTTATTTAATGTATGCGTTATATGATCCGTAAAGGTTAATCTTTTGTCCAAGTGCACCCCCAAGTATTTCACTGTGTTGACCCAAGGAATCTCAATGTTATTCAGTTTTAATTTGCTGAAGGGTAAAAGACAAATCTTTCTTTTTCTAGTGAAAAAGATAGCTTGGCATTTTTCAGCGTTTATTTTTACCTTCCAATGCTTAAAATATTTGCGTCTTTTCTTTATAAATCACCAATGCATTGACCACAGATGTTGATAGCAAATATTCAAAAGCAATTTAATGGTACCACCTAACTGTTTTCCTCAGGAGGGTGAAATAGCATGCCATTTGGTCTGAAATGTCAATGCCTTGTTTAGCGTGGTTATATGACTTCATTACTCCGGTTTCTTTTTCCAATTTCTACTACTTCGAGGTCATGTTTTGTGCTCAACATAAGCACATCCCGTTTGTCTCTCCATTTGGCTAATACAACAGCTGAATTCTCTCGTCCGATTATTTCGCCTTTCTTGAGCCTTGCGATACTTACTTCCTTTCGAATTTCCTTTTGGGTTTTTGCGTAGGGTTCCTATCAGATGTGTCTTACGGGCAAGCAATGTTCACGCAGTTGACGTGTTAAAATGATCAGTTGCCATAGTTATCCCTTTGTCGAAATAGCACTCCGCTAAGTCTAGCACTATCTGGGTACTATGTGACGCTGAGTTCTTTGCTATACCTCTTTGGTTAACACCATTCTTTCTTCCAGCATAAACGGAACTAGTAAAGGTATATCCATTGTGATCACATAGCTTGTAAATTTTTACTCCGTATTTATGGGACTTTCCAGGGTTGTATTGACGAAACTGTAGTCTTCCACGCCAGGGAATCATGAACTCATCCACTACTACGATCTCACCAGGTATTCGAGAAGTAGTGAGATTTTTTTCTAAGATTTCCAGATAGATTTTCCCGCTCACCTTACCCAGACGATTATTTCCAGCTGTTGCACTGTCAGAAAAATGAATAAACCTCAAAATCAGTTGAAAACGGTTTCGAAACATAACTTGTGGTACAAACGAGTTCTTGAAAAATGTATCGGTGCTCCAGTTATAACTTATAGAGGGGTATTTGACAATACCCATGTATACAACAAGCCCGAGAAACTTTTGTATTTCGCTTACGTCAGTATCAACCCATTTCTTAATTCTTGAATTGCGGATGATTGTTCTGCTTGACAGAATATTTCTGATGTACTATAAGTTCATAAACGTCTTGGGTCACCATGAAAGCAAAAAAATCATAAGGATCTTTGGCAGCACTGAAATCGACACCACATACAGCATTTTCCTCGAAATCAAATGTTTTCAACAATCTTCCGTCAACGGATGTTCTCATATTAGCAATAGACACCCCTTTTTCCTGCGCAGCCGAATCAACGTCGGATGATTGTTAATAAGAATCATCCGACGTTGATTCGGCTAGATATTCATCTGAATCTGAACCCTCAAAATCAAATTCATCAAGCTGCATTATCTAAAGAAAATCCATAAAATCATTTGGGATCTATTTTTTACAATTATTGATGTTTACCCTGAGAACATATGTATGTATGTAAAGAAAAATTGGAACAAAATGTAACAGTATGACCTCTGGTGGTTCATGTGGCACCATACATATCTATGTATTATCATGATGCCACATGACCCACCGGGGCTCATGTTTCAAAAATACAAAAAAAGGCACTATTTTACTAAATAACAATAAAACACTAAAAATCAACTTAAACACACTTTACCACAAAAAAACACACTTCGGTAATATTTTTTGATTTGCACGTGGGCAGTCAACGTGTTAAGAGTCTTTTGTCTTTTTTTATTTATTTATCTAAAATCTACAAATCTAATTATCTTCAAATCTACAAATTAATTATTAACAGATTTTGTGAAGTGTTTTATAATTGTATAATATTTAATGATAAGTTAATACTTTATTTCAGAACTCAATACATTTTAAAAAGTAAAAAGGCTTAAAAGGTTACTTTTAAAGTGCTGTCTAGTATGGGACAGGTCCATATGTTGTGAATGTTCGTTAAAAACACAAATTATTCTTGTTAATGGTTCGTTTTTACCATAGTCTGTGCTATGAAACCTTTCAAATAAAAAATCCCAAGTACGGAGTGACCTTGAAGGCATATGAAATTGAATCTCAGATAATGATTGCAGAGTATATCCCTGACAAATATAACATCGTGGATAGTGCGTCTAGTTGATAGAGACTTTATACCAAGCAGTTGGCATCTAGCTTTGTAGCTAGGATGAAAATTCCAGTGCATTTTAAAGAAGATGTACTTGGTGAATCGCTTTTGAACTTTTTCAATACGTTCGGAAAAAGTGCTGAAAGCCGGGTTCCAGACTACGACCGCATATTCAATTTTGTCTCCCTTTAAGATCCCGACCCCGCAGCTCTACTTGCTGCTCAATCCCGAACTATCTGCGCAAGATGTCCTTCTCATTGGAAAGCAACACACCATCTTTGGATTTGCCTCCTTCGGTGATGTTGAAATTTCCTTCCTCTGAATCGGCGAATGGTCGCCAACTTGCCAACAACTCTGATGGCTTCTTGAATTCCGGGTGTTTTAAACCACGCAGTATTTTTCTCACCACCAGCCGCCACTCCAAGCCGCTTCCCTCCACAAGCATCCCGTGCAGAAGCAATGACAGCTGTTGAAAAGAGTCGCTGATCGATAGAACAGTTGGAATTCGCTCAAACCTTTCAGGTATATGCCGTGCCAAATTTAGCCGCAACTCACTGTTCTGTGGTTTCTCACACCGCACTCGGGTAACCACTCTTAGTTTCCGTCTTGGCGGAAGAGGTACTTTATTAGTGAAGTAAAGCGTACCCAACACCAGGTGATCATCAGTTGACAGTTCAGCCTCTCTCATCACACGAATGTCACAAACCATCCGTTTTCTACACGCTGGTACCTCAAAGAGACTCTGACGTTACCAAGTGTATTTATGGAAAGGTGTTCATTATGGAAATGCCATTTGCACAGTAAAAGTTCAACAGCTTCCCTCCGTTTGCGTTCTGGTGAGGATCGCCGTTCCTCCCAATCACACTCCACCCTGTCGTTACATCAACACCCACATGAGCATTGAATTCACCCATCAGGATAAAGGAATCCATCTCCGCTACTCTATCAAGTTCAGCATCAACTTCATCCAGGAAAGCCGCGTACTATGACTCCAGATTAAGTGCATAAACCTGCACGAGAGCCTAAGTAGTAGGCCTCAAGCCTGATCTTTATGATCCCGACTCTCCCTCCCAATAGACTCCACTTTAATACCCCGTCTGCCAGCCTGAAACTTATGAGTATCCCCACTCCCGCCTGTGCCGACATTTGAGGTTCAACTCCCGACAGGAAAAGTTTCCACCCGTCCGAAATGTCCACCGTTATAGATCCCCTTTGCTTCGTCGAAGAGATATACGCACGATATCCAAACGATACCTGGCAGCATCCTCACTAAAGAAAATAAAATAAACCTAGAAACTGCCTAATGATACACAAGAAAGGAGACCCCTTCAACTGCGCCAACTACCGAGGGATAAGTCTCCTCAACATCGCCTACAAGATTCTCTCTGCCGTTTTATGTGAGCGCCTGAAACCATTCGTCAACAACCTGATAGGTCCTTATCAGTGCGGTTTCAGGCCGGGGAAGTCCACCATCGACCAAATCTTAACATTACGGCAGATCCTGGAATAACCCAAGAAATGCAAATCGGCCCCCATCACCTTTTTGTCGATTTCAAGGCCGCATATGCCAGCGTGCATAGGGACGAGCTGTACAACGCCGTGTCTAGTTTTGACATACCTACTAAACTCGTCAGGTTGTGCAGGATGACGATGGAGAATTCTCGCTGCTCCATCAAGGTCGGTGACGAACTCATCGAGACCTTCAATGTCAAAAAAGGTTTCAGACAAGACGACGCGCTGTCATGTGATTTCTTTAACATCATCCTGGAGAAGATCGTGCAAGAATCACGCGCCAACACTAGAGGCACGATCTTCCAGAAGTCCGTACAACTGTTAGCATACGCGGATGACATTGACGTGATTGGCAGAACACAGCGAGCCGTCAAAGAGGATTTTGCTGGTATTGAAGCGGAGGCGGCCAAAATGGATTTAGAGGGGAACAAGGGAAAAACGAAGTATATGCTGTCATCGAGAATATCGACGACTTGGCCAAAACGTCACCATAAGCAGCTATAACTTGGAGGTAGTGAAGGACCTCGGCTCCGCAGTAAACAGTACAAACAACATCAGTACCGAGATCAAACTCTTGCCAACCGCTGTTTCTTTGGTCTCAAGAGCCAATTGAGTAGTAGAGTCCTCTCTCGAAGGACCAAGCTAACATTATATAACACCTTGATCATCCCTGTCCTGCTTTATTTTGAGGAGGCATGGACAATCTCAAAAGCGGATGAAGAAGCACTTGGGTTTTTCGAGAGAAAAGTTCTGCGTTTAATCTTTGTCCTATCCAATCCTGTCTGCGTTGATGGTTATTGGAGAAGAAGATTCAACCACGAACTATACGGGCTGTACAGCGGCATGAGCCTAGTCAGGCGTCTACGGATTCAACGTCTAAGATGGCTGGGCCATGTAGAGGGCATGGAC
Source organism: Eristalis intricaria (assembly GCA_964034865.1). NCBI lineage: Eukaryota > Metazoa > Arthropoda > Insecta > Diptera > Syrphidae > Eristalis > Eristalis intricaria. The sequence continues at coordinate 107,169,067 of OZ035873.1, read as the reverse complement.
AACTCAGCTCCGGCGCGAAGAGTCTTCGGCTGCGAACCAGTGGGACAATGCAATAGAGGACGCCCACGGAACCGATAGCGCACCCATGTGGAGAAGGACCTCACTCAACTTGGCGTGCGCAGTTGGAGACAGCTGGCTACAGAACGTGCCGGCTGGAGAGGCTTACAGGTTCAGGCCCAGGTCCACCCCGGACTGTAGTGCCACCAGAAGAAGAAGATGAAGACTGCCTAATGGTCTATTTTGACAAGTTCACGTCCGTGATTTACCGCCAAATTAGCTATGTCTTGTATTTTCTGGCATAGATGGCCGGTGATAATGCCCCATGCCTTCCTTATTTCTTTCCTGTTAAGTCTTAGGAGTGTATTTGTTTTGTTTGGATTTAGTGAGGGCCAAATAAGCCTAATAAGTCGAAGTCCTACGTGTATTTAATTCCATTCATCTTCGATAAGCGGAGTCAAAGGCATCTGTAAGTAACATGGTGTTTATTACTTGGAGTGAGAGATATGGGGTGTCATGATTATTTGCCAGTGGCAGTCCCACCCCTTATCTTGCTAACTTCTCGACCCTTTCGTTGCCTGGAAAACCACTATGTACCAGGGCATACCCCAGCATAGGGTAGGGTTGCATCTAAGCAGTTTTACCATCTTCGATTTAATTGATGGCTTATCCAGAGCCTTTATTGCCGCCTGACTATCTATGTAAATGGGGATAGATATCCCGTCAATCGGGTTCATTGAAAGTAAGCGGGCAGCCTCTTGGATAGCTTTGACTTCTGCCTGGAATACTCTACAATGGTTGGGCAGTGGAAGAGACAGGAAAAAGGATATGTCCGGCTAAGCCGCGAATACTCCTAGTCGTGCACTCGTCTCTTTTCTGTTTCCCATCCCATCTTCTTACCAGGTCTTTTTTCTCAATCTTCGTTGTCTGAGATAAGTCTTCTGAACCCAAACTCAAAGTCTAAAGCGGGAGTTGTATAATCTGTATGCGTTGGTAGTCTCCCATTTCTGATTATCTCTGTATGACCTAAGCTATGTGAACTGCCCCAGCGGTTGCACTTCCGTAGCTTTAACGCTGCATTGCTGGCTACCAGCTTCCCATAGATGTCCATGGGAAGAAGCTGTGGCAATGTTTCCATGGCGGCTGTGGGAGTGGATCGCAATGCCTCTGTGATGCAGATACACGCTGATCTTTGAATACTGCTCATCGATTTAAGATTGGATTTGTTATTCAGTGCTGGCCACCAAAGAAGGATACCGTATGTTAAGATGGGTCTAACAACAGACGCTTACATCCAGTGAGCCATTCTTGGTTTAATTCCTCATGTGGGCCAAGGATTCTCTTACATGTGTAAACAGCTGCCGCCGCCTTCTTAATACGTTCCTTAATGTTTGGTTTCCAGCTTAGCTTGTCTAAGATTACTCCTAAGTACTTAACCTGACTAGTGAAGCTTTTTCTTCAGATTAGGGGGCTCTATTGGAGGTAGGATACGTCTGAATAGTAGTGCATATTGTAATTAAGAAACATTTTTATTGAATAAAAGCAGAATTGAAACTGAAATAAAAAAAATATCTCTGGACACTGTGGTGTCCAGCCAAAATTTATCGTCAGTACTGGCGTAGCCACATCGAGAACATGGACACCAACGCTCCAGCTAAGAGGGTCTTCGAATCCGAGCATCCTGGTTCGAGAAGGACTGGAAGCCGAATTTCCGGTATTAAGGTAAAAGACAAAAGAGATGAAAGACAGCTTGGTCGTCTGTGTCCGTGTCCAGGACCGTCAACGATGGAAGGCAGGGAGGTCTATTTCAGACTCGGACCCTCCACGGGTCGTGCTGATAAGTAAAAGTAAGTACACTCAATTCTCTTTTTATGCGGTAGATACGTTTCAAAACTACCCGCACAAAAAAAAAATAGCATAAAATAATACACAAATGTAGTGTAAAAAAGGAATGTGTTCCATTATTTTCAAAAACGCATAAAACAAAAAATTTTATAAAAAAGACATTAATTGCATTATATAATTATGGATACGGTCCAAACATTTTCAAAAGTTCATAGGACCAAAATTTCGCAAAGAAAAGGCGATATCAAGTAATAAGAAATGAGGATAAGTGTTTGAGCAGAGTAAAAAGTTTTGGTAAACTCAAATCAAATACACAACATTACATTATTATTAATTAAATATATTTATTTTACATTACTTTAATTAGTAGTTTTATAAAAATTTGATATTTAGTCATTTTCTTAGCTTTGTGATAGCACCCGCAACCGTTTGTGAACTGGCCCGAAGTCATTATCATCACTGGAATAGACAGTCAGTTCATTTAGTGACGAGATTGCTACTACATCAATAGATTCAACGTAAGTTTCGCCTGTTGAAGGCTCTCCTGATTTGGTAGTAAGATCAGTTATTAAGCTTTTACGAAGACTTTCCGTAATTCAATATAAAGTTCTTGACACCCAGAAATGCAATTAGTCAGCTCACGCTGGAATTTGAGCGGGCGCTCAGTATTCATGTCTTCTTTTTATTCATTTTTATTATGGAATTCATACCAACTTATAAACTCGACAAAAATGCTTAAAACTAGTTGAACGAACATTGTTAGTTACTTATTTATTCTAGCTTACTGGCTCTTGGCGGGTACTCTAAGCTAAACTTATTATATACACCTTACAACTACCCTAAGATATGTAAGGCGGCCATAGGTTACAGCTGATATATGTATAAAATCCGTTGCAAGATGTGGACCGACAACTGCCCAAGAGGGGGTCTGAACTACCCTTTCTAACCGGGGTCAAATGGATTCGACGCTGGAGTTCTCTCTCGCTCTCCAGCCACCAGAACTTTCGATGTTGCATAGCACATCCCGCCTAGATACCGCCGTACTGAACCGGAGGAGACCCTCCTCAGCTCCTTGTGCGACGGAACGGTCGTTGTTGAGTCGCCCATCCACAGTTGATCCGGCGATGTGATTAATGAGCGGTACCGCATTTATATTTTGTATGAGACCGTGCTTATCCAAATGGAGGAATGCTTCTGGGGGGACGAAGCCGTTGTGACGTACTCTTTCGGGTTGGGGTGGTAAGCCCCAGAGATCAGATTGTTGAACGCGTTCATCGCTCTGGCAGTATGGCCTCGAATTAGCTTCAGCAGGAAATTGTCCACTCTTATCAGGTTTGCCCTTTTGTATAACACTTCATTGGAATAGAATTTTATGTACTGGGACTCTTGAGTTCTATAAAAGCGAAGGCAAGCCGTAAGACAAGCCCTCTCAAGCAACCGAATCTCTTCCATCAAGCATGCACTCACGATGAACCACACGGGACAGCCATAGGTGAGCATTGGCCGGATGAGGACCATGTAGCAGATAACCTAAACCCTCACATCGAGTTGGCTGTTGTAAAACAGTCTCTTTGTAAGGGCAAAAGCGCCTCGGGCTCTGGCCAGAGCAGCATCTACATGTTTGTTAAAATATAGATACTGATCTAGCCAGATCCCCAGGTATCTGACTACAGTCCTTTGCACCAGTGGTTCCCCCTGTCGTCCAACGATTGAGAACTTTCGGCAATTCTTTTTCGTATCCGACGAGGCCTTATACAACGGTGTCCTGACAAGAATGGTTTCCGACTTCTCGAAGTTGATTTTCATCTTCCAGTCATAGCAACTTCTCATGAATGAATCGAACCTTTTCTTGTAAGTTCTTCTATCCAAACCACCAGCGCTTTTTCAGTTTTTTTGAATATGAAGAAAATTTGGAACTTAATTTTGTACGGGATATTAGAGACTGTCTTGTTGAAACTTCATTCTTCTTAATGGCTCTTATTTTCGATTGACCGTAGCCAAAACTCCTCCCAACATCAGTAACTCTTTCTCTTTTCAATAAGCAATCTAAAATTGCAATTTTTTATTTCTTTCAGCTTTTCGTTGCTGTTTCTTTTGTTCCATCTTCAAGCAAATTTTTATTTTTAAATTTAAAAAAATTAAAGTTCTTAATCAACCAAAAGCGTCTTTACTCTGTTACACCGATTTTCCGACCTACGCGAGTTAAGTATTGGTCGTAATTCTTAAAAATAAAAATATACAATGTGTCACCATACTTGCTTGTGTTTGCATTCTTCAATTGCACACCATAAATTCTTATCGTCATCACTTTTATGTGACCCATAAAAGTAACGATGACCGAAAGAGTAAACAAGGAAAGTGAACCAATGCATTCGGTTAACCTATTGAGAAATAGGGAGAATAAAACCAATGCATTCGGCTGACCTCTTGAAGAATGTAAGCCCAATCAAGTCAATTGGGGGACCGTGTTGGAATATTAAAAATAACAAAACCTTCTTCGGGCATTCGATTCGATCTGAGTGGTAGTTCATAGTAAACTCTCATCCGGATAGTACGGTGCAGCCCTGCTTAAGACAGCGGCCGTATTATTAATAGTAAATAAAGAACTAAAACCGTAATTATAATAGAATATATATAATAAAGAGAATATATTAAAAAAAAATTACGAAGTTCAGTTATTTATTTGGCGCAGTCGGTAGGATCAGGTACAACTATCCTGATCCACATTGAGAAAGTTCAATTCGCATTTCCTTAACCGCAATTTTCGACGAACGAAAAAAAAAAAAAAAAAAAACACGGGAAAAGATTGTGTATAGTGAAACCCTTCTAAAACCGTAGTGGAAGTTGTTGGCATATAGTAATAGTGAAACGGGAAATATGGCAGAAAATCCAAACGTCATCCCTGAGGTATCCAACCGGGATATCCTAAATAGTATAATGGCTATAGTGGCGAGAATACCACAGCCGAGTCATGGGAGCAACGTGTTACGGGAAATTCAATACTTACCCGAATTCGATGGGGATAGCGAATCCCTAATGCACTTCATCGTAATGATAGAGAACCACCTTCGGAATACTATTGGAGATTACCAAGCCACCTGGAACATCATACAACAAGTGAAAATCAAAGGTCGAGCTATGGACCTACTGATCATCAATGGAGTCACTTCGTGGGAACAGGCGAAGGAGTTATTTAAACAACACTATCGACCGGTCATCAGCAGCAGCGATCTTACGAAGGAAATCAGCAATATGAAAGTGAGTTCAATATATGATTTGACCAATAAATTAGAATACCTTTTAAGCAAAGTAAATACATATGTAGTATTCTGTGACAATCAGGAACAAGAAAAACTATTGTACTATAATATTATAATAAACAAAATACGAGAATTAACAATAGGGAATTTAGCCAGAGAAATTAGGAATCTGTATGATTTACATGAAATAAAGAGTATTTTATTCTCCTACATAGGATACGATAATGGAAATTTAAGGAATAGTGAAATAGTTAGAACCACGGCAAATTACAATAACCAAAACAAAAATCATAGGTTTAGTCTCCCCGACAAGGAACGACGACCCAGTTACAATAATGGTCACAATAATAATTTTGGTGGACAAAATCATTCGGGAAGGTTTAGACAAAATGAGTATCGTTACCAAAATCACACTACTTCACAGAGACCTTTCCAGAACCACTCCATACAGAATAGACAGAATAGACTAGAACCAATGGATACCAATAATATCCAAACAAGTCAGGAACCGATCCGTCAGGACATTAACTCAGTAGAACCGCCGGTTTTTCTGAACTGAGCCTCGGACAATTAATGACAGTCGCCACTGAAATTCAGAACCAACGACACTATATTTTAGTAGACACTGGCAGTGCTATGACTATCATAAATACTAGTAAACTCGACATGACACCGTATAAAATTCTAGACACCCGACAGCTAGAGATAAAGACCATTAATAGTAGCGTAATCAGGAATACTGCAATAATTCAGTTTCCAATACCAAAAGAATTCGGTTACAGCGATAATACTTTTATTAAAGCTTACGCTCAGGCTTTAGAAAATAAAAACTATACGATACTCCTAGGAATGGATGTCCTTAAAAATATCATTGAAACCATTGATTTTGAGAAAGGAACTATAACTTTAAAAAATCAGACCATTCTAAAGATAGAACGAGGACACGAGTTGGCATGCAACTACCTAGAGGAAGGCAATCCTGACTTCGGCAGCCTTAATCGCGAAGAAACGACAGCATTGACCTCACTGCTAGACGAATTTAGAAACATCCAATATAAGGAAGGCGACATGTTAACTCATACCTCGGAAATAAAACATGAAATTCACCTTAAAGAAGACAAACCACTACATGCAAAAAGTTACCGATTACCAAAGAAACACGAAGAAGAAGTAGCTAAGCAAATCAAAGAGATGGAAAAACAAGGTATCATAAGAAGAAGCATGAGTAGACATGCTTCTCCGATCGTTGTAGTTGCTAAAAAGCCAGACAAAGATGGTCAAGTACAGTACCGCATTTGTGTTGACTATAGGGCTTTAAATGAAATTACTGAAGATGACAGATTTCCTCTGCCAAATATAGAAAACCTCTTCGATAAGTTAGGAAAAGCGGTCTATTTCTCGACGCTTGACTTAGCAAAAGGTTACCATCAAATTTTGATGCACCCAGCTGACATAGCGAAAACTGCGTTTATTACTCCACAAGGATTATACGAGTATGTCCGTATGCCTTTTGGACTTAAAAATGCACCAGCCACTTTTCAGCGACTAATGAACCACATACTAAGAGAATATATAAACAAAATTTGTGTCGTTTATTTAGATGACATTTTGATATTCTCCACGTCCCTAAAAGAACATATGAAAAACCTCAGAGACATCCTTCGAGTTTTGCAGAAACATAATTTAAAACTACAAATTAGCAAATGTTCATTCCTCAAGAAGGAAACCGAATTCCTAGGTCACATATTAACACCAAAGGGAATAATGCCTAATGGTAATAAGATCAGTATAATCAGAAACCTCCCACTACCCCACACAGAAAAACAACTTAGAAGTTTTTTAGGAGCCTCTGGCTACTACAGGAAATTCATTCAGGATTATGCAAAAATTGCATATCCAATGACTAGGTATCTCAAAAAGGACACCAAAATAAATATTAGTGATCCTGAATACGTGAATGCGTTTGAAACACTCCGAAACAAATTGATAACACAACCAATCCTAAAATTTCCAGAATTCGAAAAACCATTTCATTTATACACCGATGCCAGTAACTTTGCCATCGGATCTGTCCTAACACAGGACAAACAACCGGTTTGCTATATCTCTAGGACTCTGAACGAGCATGAAAGAAATTATTCCGTAACCGATAAAGAATTTCTAGCCATTGTCTGGAGTGTATCCAAACTAAGACCCTATCTGTGGGGAAATAAATTCAAGATCACAACTGATCATCTCCCCATAAAATATTTGAATAAAAAATATAATGGTGCAGAGTTCTCACAACGCAACCAACGATGGTTACTTAAATTACAAGAATTTGATTACGATATTGAATATCTCAAAGGTCAAGAAAATCGAGTGGCCGACTTTTTAAGTAGAATTGAGAAAGAAAACAATGAAGTGAATCAAATTTCTGATAGCAGAACGGGTCAATCGACAGCGGAAGGACAATCTGATCACATACCTATTAAAGAAGGTATTGTCAATATATATAAACAACAAATTATTGTGAGTTATGACAAAGAACCAAAAGTGGAAACACTAAATGGTAAAAGAATTTTATATATCAGAGCCTCGGACCCTATTGAGACGATAACAGAACAACTCAAAGAAATTGCCCCAGGAGTTAGCGGTATTTATTCTGAAGTACAAGAATCTGACTTTAACAAAATTCAACGGTTACTCATGAACTTGCAGTCAGGAAATAGAAAGGTTAAATTGATTAAACTAACACGGAGAGTTAGAGACTTAAGGACGGAGGAGGAAGTTAGGAAACAGGTCTCCATATACCATATCAGGGAAAGTCAACACTCAGGAATCATAGAGACCTACAATACGTTAAAACAACAGATTTACTACCCTAAACTTACAAGGATAATTACACAAATTATAAACAATTGCGACGTATGTCAAAAGGCTAAATATGAGAGGAAACCTATTCAAGGGAAATTCAAAGTAACAGAAACACCTAGTAAACCTAACGAAATAGTTCACATAGATATCTACCATTTTCATAAACACATTTTTTTGACAATGATTGACAAGCTGACAAAGAAAGGGTATGTATACAGACTTGAAAGTAAAAATCACATTCACAAAACAGACGCTATCACAGAACATTTAACTAGAGAAGGTCCACCCTATAAAATAATTACAGATAACGAGTTTAATACAACATACATCAGAGAATTTCTTAGGGAACGAAATATCGAAGTGCATTTCACTAAACCGAACTCACATACAGGCAATGCAGACGTTGAACGCTTACATAGTACTATAGCTGAGATACTACTTAGCATGAACCAGGCAGAATCAGTAAATACCAAAATGTTTAGAGCTTTTCAAATCTATAACAAAAGGTATCATACTACGATAGGTATGTCACCAGAACAGGCTCAACATACAAATATAGAAGCATTAGTAACCAAGCTAAAAATGAAAAAAACCAAGGTTATAAACAAAAGGAACCAAGATAGGGAAGATTATATAGAAAGAAGATCATTTGGTTATATAAAGAATTATAAACATGTGAGACACAAAAATGAACCCAATTTTCGATTTAAAAACCTAGATAGAGTACATACATCAAATATTAAACGACCAAGACAATTTGTAGGTACTCACACTGATGCTGCTACTCCTGATGACACCAATGAACCTAGTACAAGCAGCACTTGTAATAACACCAATCGAAAGTGACAACGGATTCACAACGATAAGCATGGGTGAAGGAGAAATCATCAACCAAACCCAAACCATCATCCACATAGTAAAAATAAAAATGTTGATAGACACCTTACAGGAAATAAAAAAATTTGAAATTGTAGGACAAGACTCAGAAATAAGAAAGGAATGTAATACAATTTTTACAAAAATACATAGTATCATGCCTCATAAGACAAGATCAAAAAGAGGTCTCGTAAATATAGTAGGAACGGCTCAGAAATGGTTGTTCGGTACTATGGACAACTCAGATAGGGAAGAAATAGAAGAACACATAAAAGCTACTGACACTAACAATCAGAATGCAATTCAGGAACTAAACAAGCAAATCAAAATTAATACTCAATTAAACGGAAACATAAAAAACATAAGAGACTTAGTTTTGAGAGATAGGGAAGAAATAGAACGCTATCAGAATGAAAACCAACAGTTACAAAATACGATACTTAAACGCCTACAACGAACCGAAATACTAACTAGATTACAGATGTTAGAAAGAGTAATTGATAATTTGTTAGACACGATAGCTGCAGCGAAAATGGGAATAACCCACCCTAGCTTACTCACTAAGGACGAACTAATCATGACAGATATGAATTGGAGCAAATTAAGAAATATTAAGTCAGGGGTAATGAAATATACAGATGATGCCATTATTATAGCTTTGAAAATACCAGAAGAGATTATAACACGTCCAATTAAAATAATCGTACCAATACCAAATCGAGAAAAACAAGAAGTTGACTTAGAACCCTTTGTTGTAATTGTAAACGAAGGAAAAGAGTATAAATATAACGAGGAGAAAATTAATGTTAACGAATTAAAAGAGAGAAATGATTGTATTAGTAAGCAAAATTGTTTAATGAGGATCAATAATAATTTTGAAATTATTAATCTGAACGAAAGAACTTATATTATTAAAAACGCTAAAAATGTAACCGTACAAAATAATTGTGACTCTAGAAATTTAACTTTTGCTGGAAATCTTATTGTTAATATTCAGAATTGTAATATTAAAATCAATGACGCTATAATTAAGAACAAAGAAACTAATTATACATTTCAATTCTATTATGAAGAAATAATGAAAGAAAATGCCACCATCAATACGGTGTTTACAAAATTTAAGGAACTACAAGAAATTGAAAATAGACATAACCTAGAATTAGTTCAATACCACAAAGTAAAAACCTATTTAATCTCTGGTACATCCATGTTAATAATTATTATTGGTATAAGTATCATTGGAATCGTAATGTACAAGAATGTCAGAAGTACCGGTAAAATTAAAATTAAAATTGATAGCTTAACAGAAGAGCAAGGAAAAAAACAAACGAAACCCTCAAATCAAAATTTCCAGGAGAAAACTTTCTCTAAGGAAGGAGGAGTTAAGTATTGGTCGTAATTCTTAAAAATAAAAATATACAATGTGTCACCATACTTGCTTGTGTTTGCATTCTTCAATTGCACACCATAAATTCTTATCGTCATCACTTTTATGTGACCCATAAAAGTAACGATGACCGAAAGAGTAAACAAGGAAAGTGAACCAATGCATTCGGTTAACCTATTGAGAAATAGGGAGAATAAAACCAATGCATTCGGCTGACCTCTTGAAGAATGTAAGCCCAATCAAGTCAATTGGGGGACCGTGTTGGAATATTAAAAATAACAAAACCTTCTTCGGGCATTCGATTCGATCTGAGTGGTAGTTCATAGTAAACTCTCATCCGGATAGTACGGTGCAGCCCTGCTTAAGACAGCGGCCGTATTATTAATAGTAAATAAAGAACTAAAACCGTAATTATAATAGAATATATATAATAAAGAGAATATATTAAAAAAAAATTACGAAGTTCAGTTATTTATTTCGCGCGACCTCGTCCGGGAGGGTGCCTGACCAGCCGTGGAGAAAGGCCGTGGTCTTGTTGTTTGTTTTTTTTTTTGTATGGGCGTCACGCGATTGACCTCCCGTACGATCCACCACCGTTTGAACCGCGACAAAAAGATGGTAGTCCGCCTTATGATTCTCTTCACAATATTTATTTACTTAAAACTAACAATTTTTGCTTAAACTAACTTAAATCTAACATCAATTAAAAGGAGAAAAATTCATTAATTCAGAGAAAGAAAAAGAAAAAAAAAAGATAAGAAAGAAAAAAAAAGAAAAACCAAAAAAGGTATTCGACGCCGAAAAGATTCCGAAACAAAACAAAAAAAAAAATAAGTGGTCGTCTTTCTCAGGACTCGAACTCGGTACCCACCGATCCGGTATGGAAACCGCGATAGCACAAACGCGCTCCGCCAACGCCTGGACTGATCGTGACACTCTTTTAATCTAGTCGAATCGATACAGCTTTACCGACAGTTCCGATTTTTGTTTTATTGTATTTTTTTTTTTTGTTACCGCACACAAGCACACCCGGTCCTACCCACATACAACGACCGATAACCTGGTCTTCGGCTAGCTTTACCTCGTGTAAAGTAATAATCCGGTAAGGGAATAATCCGCGATATCGTGTCGGGATCATGCGCTGCCTGTCGGGGTGTCTTGTTTTCCGCGCTCCTCCCTCGGTGACTTCCCACTGCGATGTCGTCTTAGTGTCCGGGTGGGACGCGAATGCTTCTCTAGGCGTCTATCTCTAAGCCTCGAATCACTGTAAACCAAAATAGAGTAAAAGTAAGCCCAAATTAACGACTCGGTTTCGCCCGCAGACGAGAAATCCTTACTACCTTTCTTCACTAGTTCTGCACCTAGGGTGTGATCACTGTCATAAAAAATCCGTAGTACTTCTCTTCACTTTTACAATCGTTCCACAACGTTCTATCCACGACGTCAGAATGCGACTGAAGTGGATGGGTCCAGCTGTCCTCTGCATCGGTTGTACTTTGGAGAGTTGCGGGTCTCCACCACATCAGGCCATCTGCAGAGCCGCTAATTCCCAATTTACCAATTCAGCCACTTCAAGGTCATGGAACCATAATTTGGAGGAACTTGGAACGACCGAAAAAAAAAGGAAGCACTACCGGACAGGATTCGAACCTGGGTCCCAACGATCCGAGCTAGCGCTAGTTTTTTTTTTTTTTTTTTTTTTTCAACGCAATTTTATTTAATTCAATTTTATATTTCTTACTTGCTAGACAAAATTACTTAAAACTAGCTTAACTATCTTAAGAATTACAATTGTTCTTAATACTAACCTACTGACCCCATGCGGGTACTCTAAGCTAATCTAATCTATGTTATAAATGTGCCTTTCGGCTTAATCTACGTTTTTTTTTTTTTTTTTTAGTCATTAAGACAATCTTTTATTTTTCATTTGCCAAGAAAACTTGTAAAAACTTGGCTAAACTTAACTACTTAAACTACCTTATTCTAACTTAGTTACTATTTATTACTAACTTAACCTAACATAAAACTTAATACTATCTTACCTATGTCCGTAACAGTACGGACACGTGCACCAGGGCGTATATGTTGTGTATATGCATAACATATATAATTTATACGCCGTGATGCACCTTTTTTTTGTTTTTATTTCCTATATATATATTTTTTTTGGATTATTATTTTTTTTTTTTTTTTTTTTTTTTACATCTACCTTAAACACTATGTAAGCTGGCCACTATGGTCAACTACCTGATCCTGTGGAAAAGCTAGCGGTGGCGGAGGCTGGTTTTGGTGTAACCACCAGTAAAATTGCCGTTCTTTGGCAGACTCTTTCCTATCTCGAGCGGGGATCGCTCTACTGAACCGGAGGAGATCCTCGTGGGTGCGAACGACATCCGGTTCGTATTGAAGTCGCCTATCCACTGTTCGGCGTACGACATGGAAGATGATAGGACATCCTTGTGGATCCTGTATTAGGCCAATTGTGTCTAGATAGAGGAATGCTTCGGGAGGAATAAAGCCGTTAAGGCGCACCCTTTCATGGTACATACTATTGGGGTAGTAAGCCCCAAAGATCAGACTGTTGGAAGAGGTCATAGCTCGTGCAGTGTGCCTTCTGATTAGTTTAATTATAAAATTATCTACCCTATTCACGTTTGCCTCGTTGTACAGGACCTCGTTAGGGTAGTACTTCTTGTACTCAGACTCGGGTGTGCGATACAGACGGAGACAGCTCCTAAGACACTGCCTCTCGAACACCCTCATCTTTTCCATCTGGGAAGGACTCACGTTGAACCACAATGGACAACCGTACACCATAATGGGCCGTACTAGGGCCATGTAGCAGATTACCTTCACTCTGGTATCAAGTTGGCTGCTGAAAAACAACCTTCTTGCCGCAGCAAAGGCTTTTCTGGCTTTCGTCAGAGCAATATCTATATGTTTGTCAAAATACAGATATTGATCCAGCCAAATGCCTAGATATCTAACTACACTTTTTACAGCTAACGGCCGACCATGCGGGTCAACTATGCCGAACTTACGCCAGTTTTGGCGCGTATCCCGCGATGCCCTGTCCAACGGGGTCCGGAAAAGACTAGTTTCGCATTTCTGGAAGTTGATAAGCAACTTCCAGTCGTCGCAAAATCGCTGGATTTTCTCGAAGTCACGCTGCAACAAGATGTTTATTACCTCGACCTTCGGACCTGATCTGTACGCAACTAGGTCGTCGGCGTACGCAATTAAGTGCGGCATGGAACCTATAGGATCTGCAGTGAATATAGAAAACAAGATCGGGGAACCGATGGCCCCCTGTTGTAGACTGTTTTTAATGTTAAAGACCGTAGTGGAAGTTACGTGAACATTTTTCACAACGAACTTTCTACCTGTTATCATGTCATAGACCATGTATAGCAATGGTTTTAATGCCAAGCCTGACCAGCTTGAGGAAGAGGCCTTCCAACCAAACGGTGTCGAACGCCTTCTCCAAGTCAATCAGGCAGGCACCCGTGCACTGATTTTTGTTTTTATTCCATTGTATGTCGGACACCAGTTTTGACGCGGCATTAATGGTATCATGCCCCGCTCGGAATCCGAACTGGTTGTCCGGTATGATTTTCTTTTCTTCAGCCCATTGCTTCAGAACTCGAATGACTATCTTTTCAAAAACCTTGCTTATGCAGGGAAGAAGACTGATCGACCGAAGATTTGTCGGAATGGACTTATCTTTGTCCCGTTTAGGGATCGGTTGAACTACAGCTGTTTTCCAGTGCGTGGGGTAATGTGCATTACTCAGCGCATTGTTGAACAAGGTTGTGTAAATTTGGACCGCTTCGGGGGGAAGATGGCGAAGCACAATGTTCGGTATTCCATCGATTCCCACTGACTTTTTCTTCTTCAGCGAGTGGAAGATACCCTGGAGATCGTCTTGAGAAATCAAGATGTGATTCCCATCATTGGCGACGGCACTATGTGCCATGTTCTCGTCATTGAACCTGGTGAAACCTTGATTCTCTGATCGCCATTGACTTATCTCATTGCGGAGATAGAAGTGGTTTAGCAATGCTCTGTTCTCCAGATCGTGATTCGGCCTACTAACCTCGTTGACCGTATACACTCTCTGGAACACTGCACCAATAGCTGTAACCTTCTCCTGGGGATCTTCCACCGCAAAGAAGTTATTGTCTAGCACTGCCTCATCTGGATCAATGCCAACTGAAGTCAGTAAGTGTTCGTTGTCTGTCGTCCTGGGAAGCCTTACGATTTGAATGTCGTTTTGATCTTTCCTCCGAAATATTTTATTTACTTGCGGGAACATACCCGGGTTGTTGGATCGTACAGCCCGGATTTTGTTGCCCCAGTGCAAGCTTATAGCCAAGCTATAGTTTATTCGAATTAACTGTTGGAGGTTCTTGATCTCCGACTTCAATGCTCTGACTTCCGCGTTTTGCGGATCTGTAAAACGCCTGTGCAAGAGTTTGAGTCTTGACAGCAGCCTACTTTTGTGCACGTGAAGTGCATCGATGGTAGCATTTCGATAAACATCGCTGTTGTCGATTTGAGCTACCTTCGGAATTGTTTTGTCCATCGTACGTTTGACTACGTCGTCCATTTGTATGAGGTACCTGTCAACCTCTTCGTTCGTCAGGTTTCTGTTTGTCGGTGGATTGATCCCACTCGAACGTAGTTCTGTGGATAAAGTCCTGGAGAAGCGTGGCCAGCGGGCCTTATTGTAATTATAAGGGTGCCTCTGGACATACTCCTCCAGTCCTTCCACCTCGTTCGGGAGCTGAATAACTGCGAAGAGCCCGCAGTGATCACTCTCGTACTCAACAGCAGTTAGACAGTTCCGTGTGCGTCTTTCCACGTCTAGTATAGTCAGTCGTTTGTCTATCAGCATCAGATCCAGATAAGACCCGCTTCTGGGATACGATGGCCTATCGGTTGCTAGCAAATCTAGCTTGAACTCAACATTGTGTTCTACCAACCAGTTATACAATGAGGTCCCCCTGGTGTTATGCACCACATTGCCCCACTCTATATGCCTCGAGTTCAAGTCCCCGGCTACGATATAGTAGTTCTCCTCCGAGCTCAGTCGAAGGCTAGTGAAAAGAGTATCGAGCTCTGAAATGAAATATTGGTTGATGCGTGACTTGTCAGTCGCATAGATAGCGATCACATATAGCCGCTTACCACCCCGAAGGGGGATGCGTGCGATACACGTTTCTATGGCCTGGAATCTCCGCACTTCACCGCTATACACGACCTTATGACAAAGGCCTTTTTTTATTAAGAGCGCGACTCCACCAGCTAGGTAGCTTCGATCTCTTCGAATAATATTGTAATTTTTGTACCTGAGTGAGTGCGTCTGGCTTAGCTTAGTTTCGCAAACCATCAACACATCAGGATTATGGGTCTGCAACAAGTTACCGAAATTTAATTGACGTTCAGGGCGGATCAGTGAATTCACATTCACTGCTAGAATTTTCAGGTTGCAGGCTGCCTGCGCAGCCATTATACCGATGTTGCGTTTGGCTCTCCAAACAGCGTCGAATAGATGAGGTCTATTCGCGCTGCTTGTTCTTGTAATTGGTTCTGGAACTGGGTTTGGAGTTGAGCGATCTGCCTCTGGATAGAGAGCAGGATCGTCTGCACATCCAAATTTGCTTCTGGTTGCCTGGCCACTGGGACCTGGGTAACTTTCGGCACTGTCTGTTGAACCGGTCGCCCAGCCGATGCCACTTGGGCATAGGAGACTGCCGGTGTAACAGTGGTAGCTGGAGCACGGGGCACTGGCCTCGCTTCTACCATTTTTCCTTTACGTTTGGCCTCTATTATTTTCCTGATCTCTTGTACCTTAGGACATCCCCGATAGTTTGCAGGGTGTCCGCTAGTCTTACAGAGCACGCACGTCAGTTTGCTCCTGTCCTCGACTTTATCGGTCCCTAAAGGACATTCCCCGCGATTGTGGGTTCCTGCGCATTTGACACAGCGAGACTGCATATTGCAGTTCGCCGCGGCATGCCCAAACCTCTGACAACGAACACACTGGAGCGTGTTCTTTGTCTTTTTTATTGTTTCCCATGTAACAGACAGAGTGCCTAAATGGGTAATTTTTTTTAGGCTCTCTAGTTTGCTGTCTGGGGTGACCTGAACTAGGAAGAAAGGAAGTTTCCTATTCTCCCTTCTCGATGCCGCAGTGATGAAGGGCTTAACCCCTACGACCTGGACATCGTCGCTCTGCGCTTGGCGCAGAATAGCGAGGATCTCATCGGGATCAGTGTCGGGATCCACGTCCTTAAGGAGCATGGTCTGCACCTTTTCCCCTTTCGGAGTGTACGAGAAAAACTCAGCCTCCGACACCGCTAACCTTTCTTTGACTACGTGATAGTCTGCCATTGATAAGCAATGGACAGATACCCGTAGTGGACCCTTATACTTAATGAAATATGACTCTTTTGTGGCCAACTTACACAGTATGTCAACGTCCTTTGTCTCCAGTCCGAAGACGTTGATTGGAGGACATCTCTCCTTTTTGGCTGGCTGCTGCTGTTGCGGCTGCTTCTGCTGTGCCTTCTGTTTTTGATGTTGTTGTAGTTGCTGCTGCTGCTTTGGCCGCTGCTGTTGTTGTTGCTGCTGCTGCTGCTTTGGCTGCTGCTTTGGCTGCTGCTTCGGCTGCTGCTGTTGTTGTTGCTGCTGCTTTGGCTGCTGCTGTTGTTGTTGCTGCTTTTTCGGCTGCTGTTGATGTTGTTGCTGCTGCTGCTGTTTTTGTAGCTGCTGTTGTTGTTGTGCAGCCTCTTTGGCTGCTCTTCTGGCCCTTAATTTGATTTGGAGGGCTTGAATGTGGGCGTCCAGCTCCTCCCTCTCTCGCTGGCTTTTTTCCAGCTGCTCCCGGTCCTCTTCCTCTTCATCCTCCGATTCAGAGGACGTTAGCGTGTGGAAGGGATTCTCTCTCCCGCTGAAGGAGAATCTCCCTTCCCCTTCTGTCGACTCGTACTCGACGTCGTCGACCATTGGTTGCTGCCTTTTGGCTGCTGTTGCTGTAGTTATGGCTACAGTTGTTGTTGTTGTTGCTGCTGCAGATGATGTTGCGGCTTTGGTCGCAATTTTCGTGTCCGCTGATCCCAGGCTGGAACGTCGCTTCACGAGGTTGGGCTGTGGTTGGAGCTTCTTCCTCCTCTTCTTCCTCAGCTCATCTTGTGTTGCCTGGTGGCCTGATGTCCCAGCCACCGGTACAACATCACCCGATTTTTCGAGCTCGGGTCGCTCCACTTGCTCCATCGCACTTTTTTTTTTCACACTCAGTGTCTGTAATTTATTTAATTTGAAAAAAAAGAATTTCAATTTCACTTCGGGATTCGAACCCGGCACCACGAAGTCACCGGCGAGCACTCTTTTTTTTTTTTTTTTTTTTTTAATGCAATTTTATTTGATTAATTCTATATTTCTTACTTGCTAGACAAAATTACTTAAAACTAGCTTAACTATCTTAAGAATTACAATTGTTCTTAATACTAACCTACTGACCCCATGCGGGTACTCTAAGCTAATCTAATCTATGTAATAAATGTGCCTTTCGGCTTAATCTACGTTTTTTTTTAGTCATTAAGACAATCTTTTATTTTTCATTTGCCAAGAAAACTTGTAAAAACTTGGCTAAACTTAACTACTTAAACTACCTTATTCTACCTTAATTACTATTTATTACTAACTTAACCTAACATAAAACTTAATACTATCTTAACTATGTCCGTAACAGTACGGACACGTGCACCAGGGCGTATATGTTGTGTATATGCATAACATATATAATTTATACGCCGTGATGCACCTTTTTTTTGTTTTTGATTCATATATTGTTTTTTTTTGGTTTTGTTGTTTTATTAATTTTTTTTTTTTTTTTTTTTTTTTTGGATTTTTTTTCTTAATATCTACCTTAGAAACTATGTAAGCTGGCCACTATGGTCAGCTATCTGATCCTCTTGAAAAGCTAGCGGTGGCGGAGGCTGGTTTTGGTGTAACCACCAGTAAAATTGCCGTTCTTTGGCAGACTCTTTCCTATCTCGAGCGGGGATCGCTCTACTGAACCGGAGGAGATCCTCGTGGGTGCGAACGACATCCGGTTCGTATTGAAGTCGCCTATCCACTGTTCGGCGTACGACATGGAAGATGATAGGACATCCTTGTGGATCCTGTATTAGGCCAATTGTGTCTAGATAGAGGAATGCTTCGGGAGGAATAAAGCCGTTAAGGCGCACCCTTTCATGGTACATACTATTGGGGTAGTAAGCCCCAAAGATCAGACTGTTTGACGAGGTCATAGCTCGTGCAGTGTGCCTTCTGATTAGTTTAATAATAAAATTATCTACCCTATTCACGTTTGCCTCGTTGTACAGGACCTCGTTAGGGTAGTACTTCTTGTACTCAGACTCGGGTGTGCGATACAGACGGAGACAGCTCCTAAGACACTGCCTTTCGAACACCCTCATCTTTTCCATCTGGGAAGGACTCACGTTGAACCACAATGGACAACCGTACACCATAATAGGCCGTACTAGGGCCATGTAGCAGATTACCTTCACTCTGGTATCAAGTTGGCTGCTGAAAAACAACCTTCTTGCCGCAGCAAAGGCTTTTCTGGCTTTCGTCAGAGCAATATCTATATGTTTGTCAAAATACAGATATTGATCCAGCCAAATGCCTAGGTATCTAACTACACTTTTTGCAGCTAACGGCCGACCATGCGGGTCAACTATGCCGAACTTACGCCAGTTTTGGCGCGTATCCCGCGATGCCCTGTCCAACGGGGTTCGGAAAAGACTAGTTTCGCATTTCTGGAAGTTGATAAGCAACTTCCAGTCGTCGCAAAATTGCTGGACTTTCTCGAAGTCACGCTGCAACAAGATGTTTATTACCTCGACCTTCGGACCTGATCTGTACGCAACTAGGTCGTCGGCGTACGCAATTAAGTGCGGCATGGAACCTATAAGATCTGCAGTGAATATGGAAAACAGGATCGGGGAACCAATGGCCCCCTGTTGAAGACCGTTTTTAATGTTAAAGACCGTAGTGGAAGTTACGTCACCATTTTTCACAACGAACTTTCTACCTGTTATCATGTCATAGATCATGTATAGCAATGGTTTACTTATGCCAAGCCTGACCAACTTGAGGAAGAGGCCCTCTAACCAAACGGTGTCGAACGCCTTCTCCAAGTCAATCAGGCAGGCACCTGTGCACTGATTTTTGTTTTTATTCCATTGTATGTCGGACACCAGTTTTGACGCGGCATTAATGGTATCATGCCCCGCTCGGAATCCGAACTGGTTGTCCGGTATGATTTTCTTTTCATCAGCCCATTGCTTCAGAACTCGAATGACTATCTTTTCAAAAACCTTGCTTATGCAGGGAAGAAGACTGATCGACCGAAGATTTGTCGGAATGGACTTATCTTTGTCCCGTTTAGGGATCGGTTGAACTACAGCTGTTTTCCAGTGCGTGGGGTAATGTGCATTACTCAGCGCATTGTTGAACAAGGTTGTGTAAATTTGGACCGCTTCGGGGGGAAGATGGCGAAGCACAATGTTCGGTATTCCATCGATTCCCACTGACTTTTTCTTCTTCAGCGAGAGGAAGATACCCTGGAGATCGTCTTGAGAAATCAAGATGTGATTCCCATCATTGGCGACGGCACTATGTGCCATGTTCTCGTCATTGAACCTGGTGAAACCTGGATTCTCTGATCGCCATTGACTTATCTCATTGCGGAGATAGAAGTGGTTTAGCAATGCTCTGTTCTCCAGATCGTGATTCGGCCTACTAACCTCGTTGACCGTATACACTCTCTGGAACACTGCACCAATAGCTGTAACCTTCTCCTGGGGATCTTCCACCGCAAAGAAGTTATTGTCTAGCACTGCCTCATCTGGATCAATGCCAACTGAAGTCAGTAAGTGTTCGTTGTCTGTCGTCCTGGGAAGCCTTACGATTTGAATGTCGTTTTGATCTTTCCTCCGAAATATTTTATTTACTTGCGGGAACATACCCGGGTTGTTGGATCGTACAGCCCGGATTTTGTTGCCCCAGTGCAAGCTTATAGCCAAGCTATAGTTTATTCGAATTAACTGTTGGAGGTTCTTGATCTCCGACTTCAATGCTCTGACTTCCGCGTTTTGCGGATCTGTAAAACGCCTGTGCAAGAGTTTGAGTCTTGACAGCAGCCTACTTTTGTGCACGTGAAGTGCATCGATGGTAGCATTTCGATAAACATCGCTGTTGTCGATTTGAGCTACCTTCGGAATTGTTTTGTCCATCGTACGTTTGACTACGTCGTCCATTTGTATGAGGTACCTGTCAACCTCTTCGTTCGTCAGGTTTCTGTTTGTCGGTGGATTGATCCCACTCGAACGTAGTTCTGTGGATAAAGTCCTGGAGAAGCGTGGCCAGCGGGCCTTATTATAATTATAAGGGTGCCTCTGGACATACTCCTCCAGTCCTTCCACCTCGTTCGGGAGCTGAATAACTGCGAAGAGCCCGCAGTGATCACTCTCGTACTCAACAGCCGTTAGACAGTTCCGTGTGCGTCTTTCCACGTCTAGTATAGTCAGTCGTTTGTCTATCAGCATCAGATCCAGATAGGACCCGCTTCTGGGATACGATGGCCTATCGGTTGCTAGCAAATCTAGCTTGAACTCAACATTGTGTTCTACCAACCAGTTATACAATGAGGTCCCCCTGGTGTTATGCACCACATTGCCCCACTCTATATGCCTCGAGTTCAAGTCCCCGGCTACGATATAGTAGTTCTCCTCCGAGCTCAGTCGAAGGCTAGTGAAAAGAGTATCGAGCTCTGAAATGAAATATTGGTTGATGCGTGACTTGTCAGTCGCATAGATAGCGATCACATATAGCCGCTTACCACCCCGAAGGGGGATGCGTGCGATACACGTTTCTATGGCCTGGAATCTCCGCACTTCACCGCTATACACGACCTTATGACAAAGGCCTTTTTTTATTAAGAGCGCGACTCCACCAGCTAGGTAGCTTCGATCTCTTCGAATAATATTGTAATTTTTGTACCTGAGTGAGTGCGTCTGGCTTAGCTTAGTTTCGCAAACCATCAACACATCAGGATTATGGGTCTGCAACAAGTTACCGAAATTTAATTGACGTTCAGGGCGGATCAGTGAATTCACATTCACTGCTAGAATTTTCAGGTTGCAGGCTGCCTGCGCAGCCATTATACCGATGTTGCGTTTGGCTCTCCAAACAGCGTCGAATAGATGAGGTCTATTCGCGCTGCTTGTTCTTGTAATTGGTTCTGGAACTGGGTTTGGAGTTGAGCGATCTGCCTCTGGATAGAGAGCAGGATCGTCTGCACATCCAAATTTGCTTCTGGTTGCCTGGCCACTGGGACCTGGGTAACTTTCGGCACTGTCTGTTGAACCGGTCGCCCAGCCGATGCCACTTGGGCATAGGAGACTGCCGGTGTAACAGTGGTAGCTGGAGCACGGGGCACTGGCCTCGCTTCTACCATTTTTCCTTTACGTTTGGCCTCTATTATTTTCCTGATCTCTTGTACCTTAGGACATCCCCGATAGTTTGCAGGGTGTCCGCTAGTCTTACAGAGCACGCACGTCAGTTTGCTCCTGTCCTCGACTTTATCGGTCCCTAAAGGACATTCCCCGCGATTGTGGGTTCCTGCGCATTTGACACAGCGAGACTGCATATTGCAGTTCGCCGCGGCATGCCCAAACCTCTGACAACGAACACACTGGAGCGTGTTCTTTGTCTTTTTTATTGTTTCCCATGTAACAGACAGAGTGCCTAAATGGGTAATTTTTTTTAGGCTCTCTAGTTTGCTGTCTGGGGTGACCTGAACTAGGAAGAAAGGAAGTTTCCTATTCTCCCTTCTCGATGCCGCAGTGATGAAGGGCTTAACCCCTACGACCTGGACATCGTCGCTCTGCGCTTGGCGCAGAATAGCGAGGATCTCATCGGGATCAGTGTCGGGATCCACGTCCTTAAGGAGCATGGTCTGCACCTTTTCCCCTTTCGGAGTGTACGAGAAAAACTCAGCCTCCGACACCGCTAACCTTTCTTTGACTACGTGATAGTCTGCCATTGATAAGCAATGGACAGAGACACGTAGTGGACCCTTATACTTTATAAAGTAAGAATTTTTTGTGACCAACTTACATAGAATGTCAACGTCCTTCGTCTCCAGTCCGAAGACGTTGATTGGAGGGCATCTCTCCTTTTTGGCTGGCTGCTGCTGTTGCGGCTGCTTCTGCTGTGCCTTCTGTTTTTGATGTTGTTGTTGTTGCTGCTGCTGCTTTGGCCGCTGCTGTTGTTGTTGCTGCTGCTGCTGCTTTGGCTGCTGCTTTGGCTGCTGCTTCGGCTGCTGCTGTTGTTGTTGCTGCTGCTTTGGCTGCTGCTGTTGTTGTTGCTGCTTTTTCGGCTGCTGTTGATGTTGTTGCTGCTGCTGCTGTTTTTGTAGCTGCTGTTGTTGTTGTGCAGCCTCTTTGGCTGCTCTTCTGGCCCTTAATTTGATTTGGAGGGCTTGAATGTGGGCGTCCAGCTCCTCCCTCTCTCGCTGGCTTTTTTCCAGCTGCTCCCGGTCCTCTTCCTCTTCATCCTCCGATTCAGAGGACGTTAGCGTGTGGAAGGGATTCTCTCTCCCGCTGAAGGAGAATCTCCCTTCCCCTTCTGTCGACTCGTACTCGACGTCGTCGACCATTGGTTGCTGCCTTTTGGCTGCTGCTGCTGTAGTTATGGCTACAGTTGTTGTTGTTGTTGCTGCTGCAGATGGTGTTGCGGCTTTGGTCGCAATTTTCGTGTCCGCTGATCCCAGGCTGGAACGTCGCTTCACGAGGTTGGGCTGTGGTTGGAGCTTCTTCCTCCTCTTCTTTCTCCCCTCATCTTGTGTTGCCTGGTGGCCTGATGTCCCAGCCACCGGTACAACATCACCCGATTTTTCGAGCTCGGGTCGCTCCACTTGCTCCATCGCACTTTTTTTTCACACTCAGTGTCTGTAATTTATTTAATTTGAAAAAAAAAGAATTTCAATTTCACTTCGGGATTCGAACCCGGCACCACGAAGTCACCGGCGAGCACTCTACCGAGAAGCTACCGATTCTTATATTATTTTGGCACTATTGTCCACACTTGATATTTATATTGTTTCCGCACTAAGTCGAGACACGTCTGCACTGTTTGGAGGTCTGTGAACGACTGTGAGCTAGCGCTAGAACCACAGAACTACGAACACCACTAGCATCTAACGAACTAACACTAGTGACGTAATGTTACGTCACACACTACGCCCTGAACACATTTAAATAGTGTTCTGAAACTGGGCGAAAACCTTTATAGCCTTGCGGCCTAACAACTCAACGAAAGCTTTAGCTCGAGTGATAATTCATTGATACACAATTAGCAATGAGCAAATGTAACTATTGTTTGCTTGCTCTGTATAGAAGAACTATTTAAAAAGGATAATCCCATACAAAATTCTACAGAAAAACAGCGCATAACTTCAAAATATTGTACAAAAAAATCAGCATTCGATTCTCGGGAAAATCGGATGACTTCAAAACCGCATAAAAAGAATTCGTATAAAAAGAGAATTTAGTGTATGCCGAGCTAAGAAGAAACAAAAAATATTTTGTATTTGAAAAGTCATTTACTGCCCTCGTAGAAGAAGATTTCTGAATCGGAATAGGCTTCGTGTAGCTCTTCTATTGGCCACCGTCCACAAACCGTCTTCACTGAATGACTCACAAAAATGTAAAATCCCAGTCCAGCCCGAAAGGAATCACTCACAATTCGTAGAACAATGAGATGAATTATGTGTATTCGAAATATTACTCATTTAATTCTACACAAGAGGAGAAGGACTGCTTTGCATTTAATGAGTAATCTGTCGGCATTTCTCTTTTGTGCCAGGTTTTTCTGGGAAAATCGCGTGTTAAGCTCAATCTAAAAATGAATTCCCACGATCCAACATGTTTGAGTTTCCGACTCATAACCGATTACCCCAGCGGCGCGGCGGTTTGGCGAAGATATTGGAAGAACTCATACACTGCGCGCCCGCCGTGTGATTAATATTCGCCTCTGCAGGATATAGTCGTCCACGACTGAATGAACCACGTAATAGGATGTATTAATCACACTTATCAGGAGGGATCACAATTCATTGGGACCTGTGGAGCGCAAGACCGTCGCGTCGTTTGAATTCCTCGGCGATGAGTGTGCCTTGCCTCAAGGGCAAGCTTCACTCCGCCCGACGAATGGATTTCGATTAATTGCGCTGACTTTTGATCTTTATTCGTGTTCTGGGGTACGGGTAGTTTGGCACCCACAAGTGCTCTCGAGACACTGGGTGGGATACTGTCTTCGGCAGCGTCATGCGGGGCATTTTATTGGCACCGAGTTTTACGCCTATGACGTGAATTTCTCGCGTGCCTGGGACACCTATCGAGCGAACTGAAAGTTCAAAGTCCCAAATTCACAGTCCCAACGGGGAAGTGGAATCTGGAAATGAATCGTTATTCGGAGACTATTAGTTTTCCGTACGCAATAAAACGGAACTATTTTGCCACAAACCCTGGGCGGTATTCGTTGGATGGAATTAAGTTTATCGTTCGAACAAATATGTAAAACAGGGGGATTAACTAAATTATGCCACGGGTGGCCGAATGAAGAATGGAGGGCGAATGAAACGTCCTAATATTAGAACGATGGCTAAAAATAACATTGAACACGAAATAAGCCTGGCTTTGGAGTCGAGTCGATTTGCAAAGACGACCCCTTTCGGGAGAGTGGAATGAGGATGAACAGAGGATTGAGGAATTTAATAAATTCGTGGCATTTTTTTTAGCTGTGCTACAGTATTAGTAAATCTTGTAATATATACTGCAACTTAATTGCTTGATTTGGTGACTGGAAGAGCAAATAGGGAAAAGTTAGGTTAGACTGATCGAATGAGTATCAGCCACTCTTAGGCCTCAGTAGGCCCTTTGTTTTTTTTTATAATTTGCGCGTGCTCTAGGGTCAAGACACAGCACTGGCCGAAGGTATAGAGGGAGAAAAAGAGAGGAGGTTCCTGTGCACATTGGTCTTAAATATCTGCGGGTTGCAGTCTGTGGGAAATATTAGGCTGGGAAGAGCATTCCATATTCGTGCAGTGCGGCTGAAGAACGAGTCTCTGAATTTAACTGTGCGCCTGAAAGTAGGCTTAAGGGTATACTGATGGGCATTCCTGGCGAGACGAGTATTGCGGGTGAATTCATGGAGAGGAGGAATGCAGTTGGCTAGCTAACTTGAGCATCGTTTGTTGAAATAACGATAAAACACGGACAAAGAAGAGACGGTACGTCGATGTTCGAGCGATTCTAATGACTCTGCGATATTGTTGTCTCCTATACGTTTTATCGCTCGCTTTTGGATTCTATCAAGTTGGTGCAGTGTGGTCTTGGGGGCACCAGGCCAGATATGAGCGTTGTACACAAGCTTGGGGCGGATGTACGCCTAATAAATTAAAGCCAAATCAAAAGGGGTGAAATATTTCTTGCATCGATTAAGAAAACCTAAACATTTCGCAGCATTTTTGGTGACCTCAAATATGTGATCGTTCCAACTAAGTGTTGTGTTGATACACATACCAAGGATGGAACGTTTTCCGGTTTCACCGGCCCAAGCGCCATTCATGGATAATGGCTGATCCTCATCAAGGGTTCGCTTGAGTCACAGCAGACAGCATTGAGTTTTTGAAGCATTGAATTCCAGTCTATTGTTTTTTTCCCCAGTTAATTATGCTGTCAAGATCGGAATTCAATGTGCTTAACATACGCTGCCGTTTCAATTCTACGGCCGAAGGGCGGGGTCGTGAGTCTTGGAACGAATATGAAAAGCTGAGGGTGCTGTCATCAGGGAAGGAATGGATTGGATTAGAAGTAGCAGACAAGAGATTATTTATAAAAAATGAGAAAAAGTGTCGGAGACAGAACTGAGCCTTGGGGAACTCCAGCATTTATTTGGTGGATATCAGACTTGAACCCATCCAACACAACTTGAATTGAACGGTTCGAAAGGTAATTTCTAATCCATAGAAGAAGAGATTCATCGATACCATAGACACGCATTTTCGACAAGAGACCTTGTTGCCAAGCTTTGTCAAATGCTTTAGAAACGCTTTAGCGCAACTATCTTGCTTTCGCCTGCATTGTGCAAAGACTGGTTCCACTTTTCGGTGAGATAAGCAACCACGAAAACCCAGTTGAACCTATTCCGCAAACCATTGCTGCATCTTCTTCTGGTGGCGCAACAGTCTCAACTGAACAGGGGCCTCAACCAGCAAGCCTCTCCAGCAGGCACGATATTTAGTCAGGTGTCTCCACTTTCGTACACTTATCCGGCTGGGGACCCCCTCGACTTGTAGACGATGTCCTCCACTACCTCAAGGTAGCTTCCGTCTCAATGCCAGCAAACGTTTAATTGACGGCACGCTGTGTTCGACCAAACATTTCAATATCATCCGCGTATACTAACAGTTGTACGGACTTTTGGAAGGTCGTGCCTGTAGTGTTAGCGTGTGAGTTTTGCACGATCTTCTCCAGGATGATTTTAAAGAAGTCACATGACAGCGCGTCGCCTTGTCTAAAACCTTTTTTCACATCGAAGGTTTCAATGAGTTCGTTACCGACCTTGAGGAGGAGTGGGAATTCTCCATCGTCATTCGACACAACCTGACGAGTTTCAGGCGCTCACACAAAGCGGCAGGGAAGATCTTGTAAACGATATTATCCTTAATATATATTCATCCCTCGGAGGTTGGCGAAGTGGAAGAGGTCTTCTTTCTTGTGGATCGGGCAAACGTTACTGAGATTCCACTCCCAGGGCATGCTTTCATCCGACCATATCTTACAGATGAGCTGGTCCAGCTGCCTCGAAGAGTCCCGCAGACAGTCCGTCTGCACCAGCAGCTTTCTTCGACTTTGACTAGGTCGGGAGGACAGGATTCTCGTCGATCATCGTCCATGGTTTGGAAGTGGAACATTCTGCCTGACAGCGCTTTGAGGTCATCGTCGCAGTTCCCCGATCTTTCTATTTCCTTCTCAGAAGGCGCTTCTTTTCCCTTCCTTTAAGTTTGAAGAGCTCACGAACCGCTCTCGTCCTTCTGTCCAGAGTTTCCTTCATAGAATGCACCTGCTTGCACTAGTTGTCAAACAAGGTGGTGGTTCGCCCCATTCAAACATTTGGGTCAGTGGCATGGGGGCCGGCCCTTAGGAAGCAACACAAAACTCAACAAGGTACAAGAAGATCCATGCAAAGGGGCCACAGACGCTATACGGTCACTACGTTAGATGCTCTGACGTGATTCCTACAACTTCACTTGCTTAGGACAACGATTCATGGAGAGTCTGAGCCCTCGCAATAGCTGCTCTGCATCGCTGGCGGTCATGGGCACTCAGCTTCCAGTCAACAAGACCAAGCTGTCGAACGTTCGCAGAGACTTGTTCCTTATACCTGAGGCTCGGGCTTCCTCTCCTTCTCGAATCAGGATGCTCGGATTCGAAGACCCTCTTAGCTGGAGCGTTGTTGTCTATGCGCACGATGTGGCCGAGCCAGTGCAGTCTACGGATTTTTGCCCTCCGGACAACATCCACAACCTGGTACAGCTCGTAGAGTTCACGGTTATGTCTTCTCCTCCACTCGCCTTCCTCGCAGACGGGACCACATATCCGACGTAGAACTTTTCTTTCGAAGGCACGCAGAATCAGCTACGCCGTTTTGCTTAGCGTTCAGCTTTCGGCTCCCTACAGCAGGAGTGCCAAAATAAGGGTTTTGTAGATCATGATCTCGGTCCTTGGAGAAAGCCCAGTTGTTTCGACAAACCGAAAATAGCTGAGGTTGACAAGAACGATTCTTCGACAGATCTCCTTTCTGATATCGCTTGTAAAGTTCACGTCCACGCCGAGGTAGACAAACTCATTTTCTTCCACAATTGTGGCTGTCGTTCGTGATATTTTGTCTCAGGGGCTGTGCGGCAGAACGTCCCTTTCCCGACAGCACATATGTCGTATTGTCCTCACTGCACTCAAAACCAGCTTGATTCGCCTCTTCTTCAACCGCGTGGGTTCGGTGGCCCTTGAAGCGATCTGCAGGATGCGTAGCGGAGGTGTTAGCGTGGAGCTATACAACCGGGAATAGTTTCTTGCGATGAATGGATAAAAGAAGGGGCTTATTTTTATTCTCGCTAGTTTTCTCCAAGTTTTGTCTGTGTCTGAATATTTCATCTTTAGCCAATTTGCCAAATCGACACAAGCCACCCACTCGTCGATTTGTGTATATTGTGTATATACACGAGCTACATAAAGCCGTGTCTAGTTTCGACATTCCTGTCAAACTCTTCAGGTTGTGCAAGATGACGACGGAGAATTCTCGCTGCTCCGTCAAGGTCGGTAACGAACTCACCGAGACCTTCAATATCAAAAAAGGTTTTAGACAAGGTGACGCGCTGTCATAGGACCTTTTTAACATCATTCTTGAGAAGATCGTACAAAACCTACTGCCCAACAGTCCGTACAACTGCTAGCATACACCGATGACATTGACGTGATTGGTCGGGCATAGCTAGCCGTCAAAGTCGGAGTTTGCTGGCATTGAAACGGAAGCGCCTTAAGTGTGTCTAGAGGTGCACGAGGGCAAAACGAAATGTATGCTGTCATCAAGAAAGGACGCACATCGTCTTAGATAGAGCGTCACAATGGGCAGCTATAACTTCGGGGTAGTCAAGGACTTCGTCTACCTCGGCTCCGCAGTAAATAGTACGAACATCAGTACCGATATCAAACGCAGAGTAACTCTCGCTAACCGCTGTTTTTCTGGGCTTAGAAGGCAATTGAGTAGTGGAGCCCTCTCTCGAAGGACCAAGCTAAGACCTTGATCATCTCAGTCCTGCTCTATTGCCCAGAGGCATGGACTATATCGAAAGCGGATGAAGAGGCTCTTTGTCTCTTCGAGAGAAAAGTTGACCATGATGGCTTCAACTACAATCTGTATGTTCTGCACAGCGACATGACTCTAGCCACTTGTCTACTGAATCAAAGCCTAAGATAGCTAGGCGATGTAGAGCGCATGGACAACTTAACTCAGGCCCGACAAATCTTCGACTCTTAGTGTGTGTGATAACGCAACAGAGGATACCCACGTACAAGATGGCGCACACAAGTCGAGGGGAGCCTCAGACGCCTTGGTGTGCGAATTATGCCGATGACATTGACATCTTCGGAAGAACTCAGCGGCCTGTCAGTGGGACATTTGGGAGCATCGAGAAGGAAGCGGCGAAGATGGGACTTACGGTCAATGAGGGTAAGACAAGTTTATACTGTCTACGAAAAAGGCCCACCAACTGCGACGTCTTGGACAAAACGAAGTAGTGAAAGACTTTGTCTACCTAAGCTCCGAAATTAACGCAAGCAATGACTCCACCGGGGAGATAGACCGAAGCAATCCCTGCGCTTATGAGCTTGGAGGCTTGGAGGAGACAAGACCTTGATAGTTCCCATCCTGCTATTTGCCGCAGAAGCATGGACACTACCCAAAGCGAACGAGGAGGTTCTTGGTCGCTTTGATAGAAAAGTCCTGCGTATTATCTCGTATTATCTTTGGTCTCTTAAGTACTGTCTGCAGGAAGAGGGCTGTACAGCGCCATTGATCTGGTCAAACAAGTTCGAGTCTTTCATCTCAGATGGCTAGATCACGCAGGGCGGATGGGCACTAATGATCCGCCCCGGAAAGTCTTCGACTCCAACCCCGAGGGACAACCACGCCTCTTTAGGCATACGCAGCCTGAAAAGGGCCTCAATCAGCTGTACGTGCGTGGCTAGAAGCAAATAGAATAGAGAAGCTCCAGAAGGAGAGGCATGTTGGCTCTGACCCAGGTGCACCCCGGACTATAGCGCCAGAAATATGCAATCTTCCCATTTTCAAAAACCAACGAATCGACTGACATTTCTTTGCAATAAACAGAATTCTCATTCGACACAGTTGCGTCCAAGAGTCGAATAAAAATTTCATGTAATCGATTTCTAATTAAATGCCCACAAGACCACTGTCCTCGGCACGTGACACCCACAACCCTAGACCTCCTTTTAATTAAAATCAACCCAGTTTCCTTAAAAGGAAAACAGTAAACGACTGACAGAATACAAACTGAAAAGTTCAAGGAATTTCCCAGCAAGGACGAGAGCAAATATCAAAATTCTACAAACGTCATTTGCAAATAGGGACGCACAAGGCAAACATGTTGTGAGGAATAACATGCCATGCCTATGCCAATATTTTTCAACTCAACTGGGACTGCGTGTCGAGGAGCCGTTGAATGTCAAAGACAACCTCGCCGCCACCGCCGAGGAAGGGTAAGTCACAATTATGCTTGTGCATGTGCATGTGTCAACTGCAGGCATTCCATTGTAACTGGCCTTAAGCGCGAAACCTTTTTGTAGGGATGTGTCAACTGGGGATGTTAACGCGACGGAATTGGCGGCGTGCAAGATGGAAATACTTGCGCTTAGACGCAATCTATTGGAGGCCCAAATATCGTCGCAAAATATGGAGGCTCTCATGAAGGCAATGATTGAAAGGCAAGACTCTCTGATCGCGGAGCTGTACGAGTTGCGACGGCTGAACGCGGAGCTCAGGGCTGCGCAGGTTACGGACCGGAATCACCAAGCCCTGGAACGCGGCGTTCTCCTGAGGGAACTGCATGAGCTGAAGGTGCTCCTTCGAGACCGATCGCATTTTGTAGTGAGTTCCATTTCCGTCCTTCAGGTACTGTCCTAAGCCCCTTCGTTGCAGGAAAGGACGCTCCGGCATAACTACGAACTAACGACCGCCCTGAGGGATGCCAATGGAAAAATCTACGAAATCGGAGTGAAATTTCTGAAACTAAAAAATAATCGGTCTTCAGCACGAGATGGCAGCAGTGACGCCCCGAGTATAGGCGACATTTCACCGGACCCGGCGGCGGTTGCGATAGCAGATGATTACCATATTTAGTCCAGCGACTTACACATTATACTAATAATAAAATTGCGCACTGTGGAATATATTTTGTTAAATTATAATTACTCCTAAAAAGTCTTGTTGTTGTTGCTGCCACCTTTAGAGGGGTAATGCACTTGTTTGGCAAAGTTTCGCCAAAGCGCCAATAGCCCTTCGATTGCGTGCGATGGAAATCAGTTTGCTTATCCTTGCGTGATCGCGGCCAATAAAGTGGTCGAAAGAACTATCCGTGCTATTACCAATCCCAAAGGTTACAAATCCCTAATCTCTTTTGTATTCGTCCATTAGTCGTGGGGGCTCCTCTCATTTGGCGGGAGTTATGTAAATTTCTTTTGTTTATGCGTTCCCTTTGTGTAAGGACTTCTTTCCTGCCACTTGAGTGGAGAAACGCCGCCAGTGCTAGACATTTATTTATTACACTTGATGTTGGAACTGTGCGTTTTACAAAGTAGCCGCACTCAGTTGAATTGGATAAACAACACTTTAGCAAGTCGCATTTAGTTGGCAGAGCTTCGAAGTGAGTTATGAGTTATGACCCACAATGACGTTCTTAAGTGTTTAAAATTGTTAAGCTGTGCGATAGAAAGTGATGATGATAATTAAGTTGCCAACGACGCACAGTGGAAGAGAGGTTTTTTGAGAAAGCCCTCTGTAGCCTTCTTAGTTTTATGCCTGAGTACTCTTAGATAACCCGGGCTTATGAAATGTATATGCTTTCCTCCGACCATACCTTACAGATGAGTTGGTGCATGTACCTTACCAGCTCATCTCCAGCTGCCTTTAACAGTTCCGCAGGCAGCCCATCTGCACCAGCAGCTTTATTCGACTTCGACTAGGTCGGGGGGACCAAATTCTCGTCGATCGTCGTCCATGATGTGGAGTGGAACAATCTGCCTGACAGCGGTATTGGAGACTTCCTCGCCGTTTAACAGCCTACAGATGATCTTTCCAGATTCTCAGTATCGACTATCAACAACTCAGTAACGAATCTACTACGAGTTGTCCCTCTCTGCGTTACGACAGGCTTCTTTCCGAATTTTGTTTCCATTGGATAGTTGTTTTACCCGTTGGTAGAACTTTCGGACATCATTTCTGCCTTAACACCTCCCCATTTTCTCGATCGCGCGCGCTTCTCATGCTCTTTCTTTTTCTTTTTTAGAAGCCGGTGCTCTTCCCTTCTTTTAAGTTAGTAGAGCTCACGAACCAGCCTCGCTTTGTATGCTGCTTGCTTCGCTGAATGTGCCTGCCTGCACTCGTTGTCAAACCAGGGGTTTTTATGGGGTGGCGTTTTAAGACCCAGCACATCAGATGCAGCTTCTCTGATGGCGTTTTGACAACGGTTCCATTGTTCGTCGATTGTTTCGCTTGGCAGGGTTGGACTCTCTGAGAGCTTCAGGGAGACTCGATCGGCAAAGTTGCTGGGGGTCAATTGCGATTGTAGCTTTCCGACGTCAAACTGTTTTGGTCTTGCTCCACTCCGTTGTCCTATCGACATCCGTGTTCTTACCTTGACTACAACAAGGAAGTGATCCGAGTCGATGTTGGCTCCTCGGAATGTTCGGACATCAAAAATGCCTGACTTCGATCGCAACATGATCAATCTGGTTGACGATTGATTGATGAGGGGGCCGCCAGGTCCCTTTGTGGATGTTGAGGTGAGGAAACCGCGTACTGGCTACAAAGAGGTTTCGGCCTGTTACGAAGTCCAACAGCCTAAGTCCGTTCTCGGACGTGTTGTCGTGCAGGCTGTGCTTTCCGATGACTCTAGCAAAGATGTCTTCCTTGCCCAGCTTTGCGTTGAAATCTCCTAGAACGATTTTGGTGTCGTAGCTGGGGCATTGATCGTATGTTCTTTCTAGGAGATCGTAAAAGTCATCTTTGCTGTCGTCATCTTTATCCATCGCTGGGGCGTGGGGACAGATCAATTGCCGAATGTAGCCTTGATGCGGGTTGTTATGAGGCGCTCGCTTATGTAAAAACGTATGACTTCTTGCCTCGAAAAAACAAACCCGCATCCGAACAAGCGCTGCCTTCGCTCTTTTAAGCAATCGCCGAAGTATATGTCGCAGTTTTTCATCCTCTTCTTCTAAGAAGACTGACTGATTTGCTTTCACACAAGTTCATCCATTCGTGAATCTGATCTAGTGAACGTTGTAATTTTGCTGTAGACCCTTCAACCGTTTTGGCTGTTACCAAAATGGTCGTCACCAAATGTGCTTTGTCAATGGCTTGAGAAACATCGAGAAATGTGGCTGAACAAACGAGCTTCTGTTCAAATGCCTTTTCTATTATATAAGTTACACGATGTACTTGGTCAATAGTTGAGTGTTTACTTCTAAAACCGAATTGGTGATTTGGTATGAGCTGTTTTTCTAGAAGAAGAAGGAGAAGTTTGAAGCTACTTATCGCAGGTATATTTGCAGATTTTTTTAATATTTTTTTTTATTTTAAATAGCCGAGCATAAACCAATAGAATAATGTATAAAGATACAGAATTCATTTTACTAAGCTTGGGATACAGCCGTGTAAACTTTGGTTGAAAATATGGCTCGCAACTTGAATAAATATTTTGCTGAATTTGAGTGCTTGTAAATAAGGGCATGGGCCTGTGCATCCAGGGCAAAGTTGTTGACTGCTCGCACCTTGGCGAGATGCAACGATTTCTGTTAAGTTGACATACAGCCTCCTCGCGGCGCCTTCTGGATAGCCTTTACAGCACACGCTTAGAGGTCCTCCAGTTTCGGTGGTTGCGCGTGGGGTAAACTTCCCCACCGTGTAAAAAAACCAACAGTTCCGAAACGACGAGAAGCCTCGAAACGGATGACCCTACTGCTGACGACCATGGACAACGAAATAAGGACAACGAATTTCGGTTCTGCACTTGGAATGTGAGGTCCCCCAACAGACCACGTGCAGCCAATGAACTTGCGGAAGCCCTCGAAGCTTATAAGGCAGATATCACCGCCATTGAGGAGGTGCGGTGGGATGGGCCGGGCAAAAAGAGGATGAAAAACTGCGACATATACTTCGGCGATTGCTTCAAAGAGCGAAGGCAGCGCTTGTTCGGATGCGGGTTTGTTGATCG
The DNA here is from genome assembly GCA_964034865.1 of Eristalis intricaria. Classification (NCBI taxonomy): domain Eukaryota; kingdom Metazoa; phylum Arthropoda; class Insecta; order Diptera; family Syrphidae; genus Eristalis; species Eristalis intricaria. The sequence goes on along the minus strand of OZ035873.1, from coordinate 107,134,695 downwards.
AGGCAGACTTAGGCAAAAAGTCTTAAGCTTTGTCTGTAAAAGCGAACGCCTCATAACAATCCGCATCAAGGCTAAATTCGGGAACATCAGCCTGATCTGCGCCCACGCCCCGACAGAGGACAAGATGACAACAGCAAGGATGACTTCTATGATCTCCTAGAAAAGACTTACCAACGGTGCCCCAGCTTCGACACCAAGATCGTTCTAGAAGATTTCAACGCAAAGTTGGGCAAGGAAGACATCTTTGCCAAAGTCATTGGGAACCACAGCCTGCACGACACCACATCCGATAACGGTCTCAGGCTGGTGGACTTTGTCACGGGATGTAATCTCTATCTAGCTAGCACGCGGTTCCCACACCTCAACATCCACAAAGGGACCTGGCGGTCCCCTGATCAATCAATCGTCAACCGGATTGATCATGTTGCGATCGACGTCAGACACTCCTCCAGCATTCTTGGTGTTCGAACGTTCCGAGGAGCCAACATCGACTCGGACCATTTCCTTGTTGTAGCCAAGGTAAGAACTCGGAGATCTACAGAGTCGAGAAAGAACACCACGGTTTGACGTCGGAAAGCTACAATCGCAACGGACTCTCTCTCTCTAAATTCGTCGCCACCTGCGCAAACAATCGAAGAAGATTGGAGGCATTGTCAAGAAGCCATCAAAGATGCTGCCACTGATGTGCTGGGTTTTACGGCACCACCTAGAAAAAACCCATGGTTTGACAACGATTGTAGGCTGGCACATGCAGCGAAGATGGAAGCCTACAAAGCAACGCTGCAACGAACGACGAGAGCTGTTCGTGAGCTCTACGAAAAGAGACGAAGGGATGAGACCCGGCTTCTCAGGAGAAAGAAGAAAGAGCACGAGAAGCGCGCGATCGAGGAGATGGAGAGGTGCTACGGTAGGAACGATGTCCGAAAGTTTTACCAGAGGGTGAAACAACTATCCAGTGCATATAAGGTTCGGACGGAAGCCTGCCGGGTCGTGGATGGACAACTACTAATAGAGTCGCAGTCGATACTGACAATTTGGAAGAACCATTTCTGCAGACTGCTAAACGGCGATGATGGCACCAATACCGCTGTCAGGCAGAATGTTCCACTCCACATAATGAATGATGATCGACGACGAGGTCAAGATAGCAATATCAAGACTGAATTCTAACAAAGCTGCCGGTGCGGACGGACTGTCAGCTGAAATCTTTAAGGCAGCTGGAGATGATCTGGTTGGGCGCATGCACCAGCTCATCTTGAAGATATGGTCGCAGGAAAACATGCCCGATGAGTGGAATCTCAGTATCGTTTGCCCGATCCACAAGAAAGCAGACCCCTTCAACTGCGCCAACTATCGAGGGATAAGTCTCCTTAACAACGCCTATAAGATCCTCTCTGCCGTTTTGTGTGAGCGTCTGAAACCATTCGTCAACAACCTGATAGGTCCTTATCAGTGCGGCCGCGTATGCCAGCGTGCATAGGGACGAGCTATACAACGCCATGTCTAGTTTTGACATTCCTGCCAAGCTCAAGTTGTTCAGGTCGGAAGCAAACTCTCCAAGACCTTCAATGTCAAAAAAGGTTTTAGACAAGGCGACGCGCTGTCATGTGATTTCTTTAACATCATCCTGTAAAAGATCGTGCAAGCCTCACACGCCAACACTAGAGACATGATCTTCCAGAAGTCCGTACAACTGTTAGCATACGCGGATGACAATGACGTGATTGGCAGAACACAGCGAGCCGTCAAAGAGGATTTTGCTGGTATTGAAGCGGAGGCGGCCAAAATGGGTTTAGAGGGGAACGAGGGAAAAACGAAGTATATGCTGTCATCGAGAGAAACGCACAATATCGACGACTTGGCCAAAACGTCAGCATAGGCAGCTTGGAGGTAGTAAAGGACCTCGGCTCCGCAGTAAACAGTACAAACAGCATCAGTACCGAGATCAAACTCTTGCCAACCGCTGTTTCTTTGGTCTCAAGAGGCAATTGAGTAGTAGAGCCATCTTTCGAAGGACCAAGCATACACTACATAAGACCTTCATCATCCCTGTCCTGCTCTATGGTGCGGAGGCATGGACAATCACAAAAGCGGATGAAGAAGCACTTGGTCTTTTCGAGAGAAAAGTTCTGCGTTCAATATTATTCCTGTCTGCGTTGATGGTTATTGGAGAAGAAGATTCAACCGAACTGTACGGGCTGTACAGCGGCATGAGCCTAGTCAGGCGTCTACGGATTCAACGTCTAAGACGGCTGGGCAATGTAGAGCGCATGGACAACACTGCTCCAGCCCGAAGAGTCTTTGACTCCGAACCAGTGGGAATGGAGGATGCCCACGGAACCGATAGCGCACCCAGGTGGAGAAGGACCTCAATCGGCTTGGTGTGCGCAGTTGGAGACAGCTGGCTAAAGATCGTGCCGGCTGGAGAGGCTTACTGGTTGAGGACCAGGTCCACCCCGGACTGCAGCGCCGCCAGAAGAAGAAGTTAGATTTTTTGCATTTAAAACTGTCATCAATATTTGTGCAAACATTTAACAGAGCTCCTTCAGTTGAAAAAACACAGTGACGACATGTGCCTTCCTTTGCATTTGACGCACATCAACGACTTGCTGCTTGTGTTATGCACTCAGCACTTTAAAATATCACGGAATCGACAGTCTCAACAATCAACGGAAATCGCACCAGACATTAGGTCAGCAAAATCGACCGCGACGATCGAACTGTAGAATCAGCAAATTAAATCCATAAATTAAGGTAGCAATTAGAATTTACTTGAAGTTGGATTTTGGAAGTGACATTGTTAGGTTCTCTAATAAAATTATTCTTATTATATTTTATACTCTTTTATTTAATATTCGTGAATATTTGATCTTTTGGACATTGGTTGATTTTGATTTATCTTCTGATTTGATAATTCGTGTGGCATCATCGTTCACCATTTGACGGATTATTCACCATCTTCATCATTATCATCATTCACCATTTTCATCATCATCCTCAATCTCTGACGGAAAAGCCAGAAGTCGAGAACCCGACAAGGAAACACTGGCTCGACGAGGGACTTTGAATCAGGCGTAACACTTGCACAGTTTTTTGCAACATGGCCCTCGTTTTCTGAGAATGTTTTTTTTTTCTGTAATGCTGTCACAGAATAAACATACGCGTGTCTCACTCACTGCAACGGGACTCGTTGCTGTTGTTGGGTGATGGGCTTTTGTAATGCCTGCATACGGCACTACATAGTACTTCACAAGCGACAATAAAAATGCCGCGAATTTATTCATTGACATCCGAATACCGTACGACAAAATACGCTGCAACTCACATCCAAAATACAGCGAGCTCATTAATTGAAATCCGAATGCCACACTTCATGTACGCTTCCACACTTCGTGCACGGTTCGGATATTGCTTCGAAAGAAGAAACCACTAGACATTAATGACGCGGCAGTGTGCCGTTTAAACAAAAGTTGTAGCCGAAGTCCATAGACACTGTATTAGATTTCTCTTTGTCTCGCATTCGATTTTGCATTTCAATGATTTTGAATTGCATTGAAGTTGCGATATGACACACTTATTATTTGATAACTCGACATATTTATTCTCTGTGAGTTGGGCATAAGCTAGCATGTAAGAATTTTTGCATAAAATGGGCACGGATTTGACAATAAATCGAAGACGAGTTTGTGCAATTAAAACGTTCAGACCTTCTTTCATTTCTGCTCTTTAGCCAATCTATACACCGGCTTGGGATAGCCTTTACAATAATCCCACCGCTAGGGACAAAATTATACAGTCGTCTATAGAAGCATTACACATTAGACTTAGATTCAGGTTTGTTGTAACCAACGTCAGCAGAAATGGAAGACTCACTTTGATTCGATGCCTGGGATATATCATTCCGATCCTCAACGTATTTTGCTTGGCGATGACAACTGTAACGCAAGGACTTCAGTAGACAACGATGCTTTGTAACTGTGGGAACATTTTTGGTAGATAATCCGAAGACTGCATAACCAGTCTGCAAGGCAATTACTGAATTCCTTGAAAGTCAAAAATGTATTCTATTTTAGTTTGTTTTTATAAAGTGAACATTAATCAAATGAAACACAAAATTTAAAATTGTTAATTTTTCTACTGTACATTATTTGGAGTTCTAAGATATGGTCACCGTAGTCATGAGTCGGTTCTTTCATTCGATTTGTTTCAGATACTTACTTTACTTACTTATCATGTCAACGACCTTTGAAGGATCTAAGCTTCAGCAGGAGGATTAGGATTAATGGCAAGGATCCGCACTAACTAATCCTCTTCGGCGGTTCTCCAGACGATGTTTCTCTGCGTAGCAGCATTGTTCCCCGCTCAAGACAACCATCAAAATTCACAATAAAACAACTTTCAGAATTCGCACTTATGTGCTTACTAAAAAATAGATTATTTATTTTATTTAAATGATCGTAGTTGAAGTACAATAATTTATAATACAATTTCAAAAAAGAGTGAATATGTTCTCTTTTGTGCACCGTTCGTTTGATAATTAATAAATTGTGTAAATATAATAATTAGGTATTTAAAGTGATTCCTCCATTCTGCTTAACTTGCTACAATATAAAGTGATCTTAGAATAAACATTTCCGGTTAGAAACGACACCAACACTGTCCGTGCATTGAGCGTGTGTACGAATATCTACAAGTCCTCGCGGGATGAGCAAAATTAGTTTCACAACAGATGGCAAAAACTTCAAGCAAATCATGGAAACGATAATAAAACAGAGTATTAATTTGTTTTCAAAATGTCAAAAATCTAAAGCTGGACGCGTGAGGAAATTAGAAGTACTCGTGAAATCGTAGACACGAGTAAACGCTTATGGCCACCGCAATGGATCCCGCCGATACTAGGATGTTGGATACGGCTTGAAGGGCTGCAATTGGATTTTGGGATTTTTAACAAAACTGAAGGCAGGCTTGAGCTTGTGGATACATACCTGAACTGCATATGCTGTCGACGGCATTCTCCACGTAGCCGCTGTCGTTGTCGCAGAGGCACAGTTTGACTTTTGAGGACATAAACTTGGCGACGCCTATTGTCCGATTGGCATTCTCCATGGTGCACACCATATTCGGCTCACAGTCGTTGGTACTTCCGCATTTGTGTCGTAGGCCTGTTGGAAAAAGAAACAATTTTTTGAGAAAATTTAATTTTGAAAAAACGGCAGTTGACATTCAACAAGGTGCAGGCTCTTATTACTACACCGCGAGTACGACTGGGAATGAAAATTTAATCTACAACAAGTGTTAAATTATTTTTGCTGACTAATGCTAGACCCATTGGGCGGCAGGGTCTGTACACACAGGGCAAAAGTGTTGATCGCTCCCAACTTGGCGGGATGCCAGCAAAGATCAGTGACGAGGCACAGATCAAGTTGACATACAACCTCATCGCGGTGCCCCCGGGGGCTTCACAACACCATGCACCCCGGAGTACGTGAGGTGAACCAATGTATGCAGCGATTCCCTTGTGGTTGTGCGGAGGGCTAAAAACCCGCCCACATAAAAAAAACAACCGTTATGAGAGAGCAAGCTGCCTCGGATAGACGTACGGACCTTAAACGACGACACGGCTCGACAATGAGGACAATGATTTGGGTGATTCCTGGAATGTAACAACACTATACACTCCAGGAGCCGCTCATAAACTGGAAAATATCCTCTCACTCACCCGGATATTACTGCGATCCAGTAAATACGCTGGATATTACAAGGGACCATCAAAAAGAAAGAGTGCGACATATATTCCAGCTGTCATAAAAGGTTGGACATATTTGGATGCGGATTCGTTGTGGGAAAACGTTTAAGTTCGAAGGTCCTCGACTTTAATCCGATAAGTGATCGCCTGGCCGTGATCCTCATCCAAGGCAGATTTTGCAACATCAGCCTTATATGTGCACACGCCCCTTCCGACGAGGCTAAAGACTGTCATATTATTTATGACCTCTCGGACGGTGCCTACGGAGCCTGTCCGGAGTACCATGTAAAGATCGTGCTCGGAGACTTCAATGCCAAAATCGGTAAGGAAAACCTCTTTGGCGGAGTGATCGGAAAGCACAGCCTCCACGACGCGACAACAGATAATGGCTTCTACAGATTTTGTGGCAGCACTTGGTTCCCTCGCAAAAGAATCTACACAGCAACCTGGCGATCTCCGGACGGTCGAACCGCCCACCAAATCGACCATGTGCTCATTGACGCAAGACATGCGTCAAATATCCTGGATGTGCGAACATTCAACGTCAACTCTGACCATTTCCTCATAGCAGCAAGATTCAGAGCTCGACTGTCCAATGTCAGAAAGCTGCACCAGCCAATAAAGAGGAGTTTTGACATTGGACGCACACCCGTGATTGTGAGTGAGAGACTCTCCGGTATGCCCACGTCATACACCAACGCCAACGAGATGCGGTTTCATTGCCACCCGGCCATCAAAGAGATAGCCAAAACCATCTTAGGCTACCTACCACCTCCGACCAGGAACCCGTGGTATGAGGCGAGTGTGAGCACAAGAAACATGCAACTGACGAGGCATACAAAAAGGCGCTGCAACTAAAGACAAGAGGTACGCTGGAGGAGTACCGGGCTAGAAGAAGGGAGGAGAAAAAGCGTCTACGCCTGAAGAAAAGGGCTCTCGCAACCTCCCAGCTCAAGGATATCGAAGAGTCTAGAGAGAAGCATAAGATACGGGTCTTCTACAAAAAAGCCAAAAGCCTTGCCGCTGGCTTTGGGAAAGTCACCCAGGCTCTTCGAAACTGTGAGGGTAACCTGGTTACTGACCCGCAGGGAATAGTGGATGTGTTTAAGCAGCACTTCCAACAGCTGCTTAGAGTGCCCGACCAGGAGAGAGTGATAGGGAACCAAGAAATCCCAACTCCAGTCGTTGAAGTAGTCTTCCCACCTAGCTTTGAAGAAATCGGCACAGCCATCGCATGCTGACCATCAGAGCTCTTCAAGGCCGGTGGTGATGTTCTGGTAGAGAGCATGCAACAGATCATCTGCCGAATTCGGGAGGACGAAAGCATGTCCGACGACTGGAATATCAGCTCCATATGCCCTATCCACAAAAAAAGGCGATCCTCCCTCTTGCAACAACTACAGAGGTATGTCCCTGCTCAACGTCGCCTACAAGATCCTGTCCAGCGTAATGTGTGAACGTCTAAAGTCGTTTTGCACCGCACTAATCGGCACGTACCAGTGCGGCTTCCGACCCGGCAAATCGACAATGGATCAAATCTTCACACAATCCTGGAAAAGACCAGCAAGTTTCAAATCGATACGCACCACCTTTTTATCGATTTTAAAGCCGCATACGAGAGCATTCATCGCAGGGAGTTATTCGGTGCGATGGCTGAATGCGGGATCCCGGGAAAACTGGTCCGGTTGTGTCGCACTACGCTAACAAATACGCGATGCACCGTGCAGTTCGGCTCGAGGACTTCCAAGTGGTTGTGGTTTCTTCAATCTGGTACTAGACTAGGAGATGCGGCGGGCAGCTGTAAACACGGAAGGCACTATCTTCTACAAGTCAGTTCAACTGTTGGGGTATGCAGACGACATCGACATCGTCGCGCCTTGCCAACGTGCCGTAGTGGAAGCATTTACGACAATTGAAGAAGAGGCGAAGCGATGGATGGTCTTAATGTCAATGAGGATAAAACTAAGTATATCTTGTCGACCAAAAAACGACCCGTCAGACACCAACTAGGACAATATATCACAATAGACAGACGTGAATTCCACGGATGACATCACTGGGGAGATCCGACGTAGAACCGCCTTTGGCAATCGGTGTTACTTCGGTTTGTCAAAACTCCTCACTCGAAGGACTAAGATCATGCTCCACAAAACCCTTATTTTGCCAGTCCAGCTATATGGAGCCGAAAGCTGGACGATAAGCAAAACTGCGGAGCTGATTCTTGGTGCTTTCGAAAGAAAAATTCTACGTCGGATATATTGTCCCGTCTGCGAGGAAGGCGAATGGAGGAGGAGACACAATCGCTATACCAGGACGCGGATGTAGTGCGGAAGGCAAAGATCCGTCGACTGCACTGGCTCGTCCACATTGAGCGTATGGACACCAATGCTCCAGCTAAGAGGGTCTTCGAACCCGAGCCTCCTGGTACGAGAAGGAGAGGAAGACCGAATTTCCGATATAAAGACCAAGTAATCGCGGATGCAAGACAGCTTGGTCTTAATGACTGGAAGCAGCCTGCCCAGGACCGTCAAGAATGTAAAGCAGCTATCGCTCAGGCTCTTCTCCTCCCTAGCGGGTACTACTACCCGGAGAGCAGCTAGTTAGCACCGTCTTAAGGTCCAAGCCCATAGAATCCGTCTAGTGCGTTAGCTTTGGAATCCACAACAATCATAGTTGCCGGATTGCAAAGAGATGCCCAACGACGTACGACGTGTGCCATCCAGTCTTTAATTTCGAAATCTTAAGGTTCAAAAATTATTAGGAATTATTCAAAAACAATTTTAAACAAATGTACTCATTGATTCAAACAATGACAAGACCCGAATGAATTTCCATGAAAAAATCTGTCAAACGCACAATAAGTTGAAAGTTGACCAGCTTGATCCGTCGTGATGTATTCCACTTGTGGGTCGTATTTTCTGTCTCTCTCTTTCTCATTACAGCTTATGAGATGGCAATTCTTTGACAGAATGCAACAGATTCTATGAGCTTGGTCATTTAGAGTTGGCGCCTCCAGCTGAGGGAGGTTCGTTTCCAGCTGGACATGCCACCGGAAGCGAGGTCTTCCTCTTCCACATTGTTCCTCGGGGTTTGACTCGAAGACTTTGCGAGGCGGAGTGTTGGTGTCCATTCGCTCTACAGTGCCTAGCAATCTGAGTTGATGTATTCGAGTTCAATTAGGTCAGTAAGTCAGTTATATCTTCAAAAGTATTGTTCGAGTTAAGCTAGAATTAAGCATTTTGTCTAGGATTAAGTTAGATATAAGGTTTAAGAAAATAAAATGAATTAAAAAACAAAAAAACAGTCACAAGCGGGAATCTACACTGAAGCGCGAATTTTAAATTTCATTTTGAATGTTTTAAGTAAACTATCACTTTTCCTTCTCTTAAAGAAGTCTTTTTAGCCGTCTCTGTCTGGTATCAATAACTGTGGTAACACCAAGGGCATACGTTGACCTGAACTCCATCTCAACTAAGCACCCTTCCTGCAGAAAGAATTGCATTTACAAAAGTTGCCCAACTCAAATCAAAAGCAGTCGCAGGAGTTTGACATGATCGCTTCGATGAACAGTTCAGATGAGAGGATGAGATGTTGCCTCTCCGTTACACTCAAAAATGATTTTGAGAAGAAGAAGAAGTCACCACATGCCGTGCATCGCAACATCGCATTAAACATAAAAAAAACTTGTACTAATTCGGCACACGGTTTGGAACACAAACTGCACCTCACGTAACACCCTGTATCCTGCATGTTTAAGCGCTTAATCGCAAACGCTTTAATGCACATTTTTCGTGTCCCCGAGACCCAACATGAAATATGCATGCTCACCCTTAACTACCATCTGAGTATGCTTATTAACTGCAGATTAGAGGAGAAATGTTATGCTTTGAGGGCCGAAGGCCTTGTCCGCACGAAAACGAAATCCTCGGCAAATATTAATTACAAAGAAAATTCGCCCAAAACTATAAATCAGCTGCAGCGCAAAAATAACGCTAGCAACTGTGCCAAGGATGCCAGCTCTTTGTGCATGTCCACCATTTCGGCACAAGTGAGTCACACGATGGCTGAGGAGCCATTAGCCATTAGCCTCGACAGCTCGAGTGCAACTTAAACAAACACATCTCCACGTGGGGATAAACTATCCACTAGGATCTCCTGCGCTTCGCTCTAAGTGCACAACTTATTTTTGAATGCCGTGACACAGGTGCCAATTTGAGGCATGCATACATTAGACGGCTCGTTGCTGAAAATATCGCGTATTTGCAGAAAATTAACTCCGACTTACATACGAGGTCCTGTAAGGTGCACACGACACAACAGATGTTTACCCTGGGCACACATCCGCATCCGGACGGTAAAGGATTCACGGGGAGAAATGCATCCCCAGTCTAATTAGTTTTTTTTTGTCCTGCCTGCGCTACAACACTCCTTCACTGTGTCGCTATTTAAATATCCATGAAGCTCTATAATTTCATTGCACATCGACAGTCACACGTGAGGCAGTTGACCCACGACGGCAGGAGGGAGTCTCGGTCCTGATTGCTGCCAGCTGCGAGTCAATATTTCTTTAGCACTTCACTTCTGTTCCGTTGCTGCGACTGTTGCTTATTTTAGAGTTTCTGCCTTCAGTGGATGTGTGTGTGTGTGTGTGGGGGGGGATACATTTTTTGTTTAATTGGGGATAATGAGGGGAAATTATGCATTTTTAATGACTCACCTTTTAGGACATTTGGGCAGAGACCGTTTTGGGGCGCTGAATCATCGCCGCACAAGCAGCGCAGTTTGTAGTCGTTGAGGTCCTTTACGCAACTGGACTTATCGATGGACACACAGTCGTCGTGGCTTACGCACTCACGGCCTTTTACTGAAAAATCAAACAAGAACAAAGTTAAGTCGAGGAAGCTTGTTACTTCTATTTTTGTCTTTGATCATTCAATAAATTTAATTTGCACTCAAACCTAATGCTCAACGAAATCCCACAAGAGACTATTCCCTATAATCATTTTTAAAATATAATTAATCTTAACTTAATATTTGCTGTGTGACGCCATTGCGACATGCGAGGAGTAACAACTTACTTAGCAGGCCTACGACCCATGGAGGGTCTGCGTCTGAGCTTTCCATCGTTGGCGGTCCTGGTCACGCTGCTTCGATGTGAGATCTGTTCTAGTTCTTCTTATCAAACTCCTCTTCGGATTCGAAAAACGTCTTTGCTGGAGTATTGCTGTCCAGGCGCTCGATGTGGCCTTACAACTGGACTACATCCACATCCTTGTACAGCTTGTAAAGCTAGTGGCTATGTCATCTCTTTCAACATTCTCGCAGACTGGACCATACACCCAGTGTGGCCCATCTAGTGGTTCGGTTTTAAATCATAGGTTATTTTGACACTGACATCTGTTTCCTGCTCGTAATCTTGTCAGATAGTCAGTAGCATATCTCCGTAGAACGAAATGAGTCGTCTGAAATTGAAATCCTCTTTTCATTGTAGAGGCAGGAATAAATCTTAAGTCTGAAGAAGTGCCGTTTACAAGACTTCTATCTGTTAGAAAAGATTTGACTATTTAGACCAGATACAAGGAAAACCCTAATTATGCACGTTACTAATTACCTCAGAAAATTGCATTTAAGACTTGTTTTTCTTAGAGTCCCGTTTGAGATTATTTTTTGTAAAAAAAAACAGACCACTTTATGTATGTGTTCATACTTTTGTGATTCACTGTAGAGTATTTATTCGGTAGCTCTATAGGTTTGAAGGCTGAATATACAGTCAAAACCGTTTGTGTATACATAACAGCCAAACTCTTAGGCTCGGGCTGAGGTCCCTTATATTCCCATTGAATAAAATCGCTTACAACGACCAATTTTTCCATGTTTTTGACATAAGATGCAACGACTAAAAGCGAAGCAGCTGCTGGTGCGACTGCATTTTCTTCCAAAACGATCAACATTTTGTCTGCACACGTGATGTATATAATAATAATATGGGTGGCGCTACAGTCCGAGGCGGACCTGGGCCTAGCTTCTCAGCAACCACTCCTGCTGTGCGTGCTATTGTTCTTTCACGAGTGGAAGGGACCTACAGTTTAATGCCGACTCCGAACGGCCAAGTTTGAGAAGCTTTTTCTAGACAGGAAATACACTTTGAGCATTGTCAGTGACTCGAAAGAGGTGGAGCCGTGAAATATGAAAGGTGGTATAAATTCGGGTATCGAACCTGGCACTCTCTGCGCAGGAGTCGACGCACTAACCCACTGCGTCACGGCGACCCACACCCACACGTGATGTATATATATGTATATACATATATATTTTTGCAAGCGTATATACGCTTAATTTATAAGTGCACAAAAAAACGATCATCGGCGCTTAATGATTCATCATAAAATCTTGGCAGCACCGACGACATTTATGACATTTGCTAAGCACTCAGGGGTGTAGTCGTAGAAGGTGATGGTTGATATTTGATCGTCACAATCTTCGTTTTGTGACTGTGTAGCGTGACCATCACTTTAAAAGCCAAAACAATTAATAATTATAAAATAAAAAAAATGTCAAATGAAAAGAATCGATAACGAGACCTAAACGGAATGTACAGCAGAAACACTCTGGGTATACCAAAAATTGCATACTTATGGATGCCAAAATAATTAAAAATGATCTAATACATCAACCACACCTGCAAATGTAAGCCACATACAGCAACCTAAACAATGAACGAATAAATTCAGGAATGAACACACAGAAAATATTAATGTTTGGAAGCATTTTTTTTTATCAGTGCTTATTCCTTAAGCGGCGATAGATATAATGAGTAACTTAAGCGGATATAGGATTTGTTGTTAGTGTATTTTACATGCAAATTGAAACTTAAGCTATACGCCTGCAAAAAAACACAGCTATTGTTAGTTCAAATTAAAAAAACGTAGTGTTGTCCATGAAAAATGTGTAGCTCGAGCCAGATTTGAACACAGGACATGAATAAAGCTATCTATCATGCCCGATTCCACGGTGTGATCTTAAGTGTCGATCCATCGTTGAGCTCAGACTCAATACAAAGTTCGTGTCACTTTGACTACATAATTACCATTCGTGTATTAATATAATATTAACCCCAAAATACAACCAAATATTTTTCCTGACAATGCTGCTGAAGAGAACAGAGAATACACAAATTAATAGATGCACGCATATTATAACAAAATATTAAATTAAATGAACATTCGCTTGTTAAGTTGGTGTGTTCTCTTTTCCTTTCTTCAGCAGAGGGCTGTTCGTGTTCGATCACAATTACTATTTCGTTCCTGGATCACTTGGTTGGTGGATTCAATAGTTCACAATGCCAGTCAAACCAGGGCTTACCTGAGCCAGCCTTAAACATTGGTGTTTGAATAAAAACTGAGTGTGAGCATTTTCTTAACATTTTGAAAGTAATGTTCGTTTAGTTCGTTTAGTTTAACGAATCCTCTTTGCTTAAATATTTTGATTTTATTTTTAGAAAGTGACTTGAAGAGAGAAAAGAATGAAAACAATTTAAAATAATGGAAAATACTGCGTCGGAAGCTGTACAGTTCGTGGTTGAATCTTCTCCTCCAATAATGATCAACGCAAACAGGACCAAAGATCGCACGCAGAGCTTTACTCTCGAAGAGACCAAGGACTTCATCATCCGCTTTTGAGATTGTCCATGCCTCCGCGCCGTATAGCAGGTCTGGGATGATCAAGGTCCTGTATAAAGTCAGCTTCGTCCTTCGGGAGATGACTCTACTACTCAATTGCCTCTTGAGCTACTCTGCGTTTGATCTCGGTACTGATGTTGCTTGTACTATTTACTGCGGAGCCGTGGAGGTGAAGTCTATGCTATAATATGTGCGCAAGTTAAACCACTATTTGAGTGGAATCTATCACTTAGATTCTACTGTGAAAACGACATATCGTATATTGATTCTGTGTTTATCAATGGATCGACACTTAAGCTCACGCTGTGAAATGGGGCACGATAGATATCGGATCCGTTGGCTCAGTATAGGTGAATTGGTCTTGCTTTTTTCAAGTTCTGTGTACAAATCTGGCTCGAGCTTCTTTTTTTTTCATGGGCAATAGGACTTTTTTATTTGAATAAACAATGCAAGTTTGAATAAACAATTTATATTTTGTTTCCCGAAGTATTCAATTTTCAATGAATGTAATGAAAATTATCCTTAATAAAAGTAAATAGTATGTAATATGATTAAATAATAAGTGATTACATAAATGCTTCTGATGTTGCTCCTGTCATATGACAGGCTTTTCTACTAGTATTAGATGATATGCAAGCACTGTATTCCTCACTACGAAGCAATTATGCCTAATTCTCGATCCGGAACGATCACAAAAGCTGATAAGACTGAGCAGGCCAGACCGCAGGACTCTTATCGACCTTCTCACTGGCCAGCGCGCCATTGGAACTTGTGCCCTTAGATTAGGATTAGGGCAAGGAAAAGGAGGAATCCAAGGATTCTCTTTTTTGTACTTTCAACGCCCTCTCTTTCCGAAGAAGAAGTCACATAGGTCCTTAGCTCCTCAAAAATAAGACCAAACTAAGTAGTCATCTTATTTAAAAACGCCAAAAGGTTTGCGGAATAGTATCGACTAGATCCGCTGCGTGACACAGTGTGCATGCTTTGTATACTGCATTTTTCAAAAATAAAATGAGACACAAATTGCCCTCTATTCTGTTCTTTCAAGTGAGTGACGCTAGCTGTTCAAAGAAGATTCAAAGAAATTGGAATAGATTTGGGCAGAACACAGTGGGACGGAAAAGTTTCGTGTCGTTTAATTTTATTATTTACTATTTATTTATTACCACCTCTCGGCCTATGTCTGTGTGTTTTTTAAAACAAAGTTGTGCTCAACAAGAACAAATCTAACAAGCAACGCACAAGAAAAATCCAGCATACACATAATAGACGAGGAACGACAGAATTAAAGTAACATCCTCTAATGCGACCAATCTCCAGTAAAAAACGTGCTAAGCACAAAGTGCAGCAGACTACGCACTTGGTTCTTGAGTTTTTGTTTTGCTGTGGCGATTATAAGAGTCCTGCATTTCTCAGCGACGCACAGTGTGTTAATTTGCTAATCTAGCGGAACAAAAATCAAATTCGTAAGAATGACAAAAGTTTTGTTACAAATGACAGGTAAAACATCTGGTCTTAATGCTGTGCAAAAAGAAAATCCTGGAAACGGTATTTACCGCTCTGTGATATCGCAAACAGCAAACAGTTTTCAGCAAGAGAAATGTAAAATATGAGTTGCTTGAAATTCATCGTATTCGTGTGAGGTCAATGGCAACGCTATCCTTCTAATTTTTTTTTAATGTCTTGCCTCATATTTGAGGAATTTTTTAGATAAGTTTGAACCTTGTGCAACATCAGCAAATGATAGTAATTATCGCTTGACTTGAAGGCTTTAGGCTTATCCGATTTTCTGCATATTGCGACTTTGCATAGACTTTTAAAAATGTATCCAATGAGATAAGGTTTAAAATGTTCTCGTGGATGTTGCCTTTCAGAATCCGTTTTCACTGTTTGTCCTCAGCTGCCCCATACAACTTTTTTTTAACAGACCTACCTCTGCCTCGTGCTGTTGCAATCAGCATAATTTGTTTACACATTTTTGCAACGCTATGAAAGGGTAATTGTTTTTTAATAGAGCTACAGTGGTGCTAAAAAAAATTAGACCATTTCCACATCTAGCGTATATTTTTTGCCAGGGCTATTAGGCTCGGTGAATGAATAGGCTATTAGACATGCAAAAAAATAAGAATAAAAAATTTATGGGAATACCAATGACGCCAACACAGCCCGAAAGTTTTTTTGAAACGCTGAAATAAGCTTAGAGATAACAGGTATAAGCATTGACTTCATCAAACATTTCCGAATTTTAGTCGAAGTAATGTCGAGTGAATTTGAAATTGATACAGACAAGTTTGAAAGTTTTTTGTTTTTGTTTTTGCCACTTATACGAAGACTATTTATCTTAGGGATTATGCCTGGTATTATATGCCTATAAGCATACACAAACTTTTGACTCACACTCAGGAAATAATTCAAACTTTCATATTATCACTAGGAAAACTGTCCGAAGAGACCCAAGAAGCCAGGAATAAGGTTTGCACACGTTTCCGAGGGTATTTCAGCCGAAAGTGAAGAGATGTCCTTAACCGAACCGAAGGCAATAGAAAAAGAAATCCACTCGCAGAGGAAAGTATTGCTCAGTTAAAGGCTCCCGAAGCATGTCCAGCAAGTAGCAGCTTAGAAAAATACGATAATGAGACCGACTAATTTCAGATTAAAAAGACTAAATTAAGAAATAATTAAAGTAACGTAAATCTGATGAAATTCCTAATCTTTTATTGACGTTTTACTCAAAAATGATGAAAATGATGATAGACGTACAATGTGTTAGTTTGATCAAAATGTCTTCGGAGGTACCTCTGTCAAGGGTTAGAGACCATTTTTGGTTCGACTATCTTTTCTGAACAAATTGGTGAATATTTGAACAAAACCATAGACCAAGACATTTACTAAAAAAAACTTCTATAAGGTTTATGGTGGATGGATTGGGTGGGGTATACGCCCCCCTATCTTTGACCACATATGGTCAAGGTCCTAAAAACTTCATAGAATCAAATTTATACTATTTCCGAACAAAAAAAGTATGTCGAAAGTACATCGATACCAAGCGGCACAGGGATTAAGTTCCGCTAGATTCGCAGAATAACAAACTGCTGCGACATCCTGTGCAGCCGTATCACAACCCGCCTTGTCTTTCATGCCACCGGCAACGCGAGCAATTGTTCCACGGCCAGACAAATCGGTAAAATGTCTGCCTGCCATCATAACCTACACCACCCATCGAAAACCAGCAATCCCAATTTTGTCTTGAGTAATAAAAACGTTGCTTCACTGCTAACGGTCGTATTCATAAACAATATTACTACCGCCTCCAACCCGTAGGAACATTTTAATCGAAAGAAAACAATACAAGCCCAAGCCATGGCGCCGCACAATCAAAGATCAGGTTAAGCGGTGAGTTTTTTATTGGCGGCCTACAAGTATGCAATCAATCTATGAGCCGAGCTAAAGGCCACATAAAAAAAAAAGCACAGCTCTTCCTGTCTGTGTTTCTCACCAAAGTCTAACCGAAAATGTCGAAATTCAAATCCAACCAACAACGAGTGCGTGTCACACGAACACCCAACTGAGACAAAGCATAAGTTTCAGACTTAATTCTCATTCAAATCAATCTGATCCGCAAATAGGTCTCCAAGGCCACGCCGCGCCCGCCCGTGATTTCATAAATTAACCCCTAGATCTAGATGCGATAGCAAACATAAATCGTCGCTTGTTGACTTGTGTGCTGAAATTTCATAAATCGATTCGTGAATTATTCCCGCAGTCTGGCCAAGGCTGGCACAGTCCGAGTAGTCGCCTAACGACGTTAGGAAATCGGCTACATTGAATGTAATTTGTCAGCGTTTAAAGCACACAATTGTGCCGCTGGATTAATTGCCGCCAATAAAGAAATCGCACTATGCAACCAGTATGTCCTGCCGTGTCGCCGCGCAGTGAGATGTTGGTTTTGTTAACCAGCCAATTGCGAAACTAGTCGATGGGGGAGGGGATTGATCTTGATTTAGCTTAGTCACGCGCTTTCACTTAAAATATTCAACATTTCCCGCAAAATTTTCAATTAGTCTGCAAATGAGTTTATACCGAAGGACAACGTTTTACGGTCTTCGCTTAGAGGGCGCAATAAATTCGCCGAGTGTCCTTATGAACAGCCTTCTTCTGGGCTCTGCTCGGAGAACGGGTTTATTTGCCTTGCCACTTACCAACACACGTATGCAATAAAGGATTGACTTTAAATTGCGATACTCCGCCCAACTGGCGAAGGAAGTTTCGTTTAACTCCTCTCTGTCGCTCTCTTTCTCGCGCGCTCGCAACAAGGTTGGTATTTGCGTTTGGACACCGCCGGGCGAGGTGTTTTCGAAACGTTTACTGACGTGTTGGTGGGCCAGAGGGCGCGCAAGTGCTTCCCTCACCGTTAGCTTGGCGTTTAACATGTTGATGCGATTTATAATTATTTGCATACCATCGGTATTGCTGCTGCTAAACTAGGCCAATTGTGCGTTGCCGTAGAAAGAACCTCACGAGTTTATGAACACCAATCACGACTGAAAGCTTCGCGTCACTTAGTGCCACGTAATCAGTGGATCAGAATACTTATAATTACTTCGCCAAACATGTGCAGGGGCAGCACTCCTTCATGGGCTCACATGTGCAGTGTAATTGCCAAGAATTCAAAATTTGTCCAACCAAACAACGCAGACTGTAGTCCAAGTGTTTTACTGATTCCCTTGGCATTCGGTTGGCCGACCGACCGGCGAGCATTTCCGCATACTTTTCCCGGGAGTCGGCAATAAATTGTTGTGTGCATATGGTCAACGGCCAACGGCCAACGGCGAAGTTATAATGAATCGCAAATTGTTTTCGCATGTTGTGCGGAGCTTGTAACCGGATTGTGTCAAAGGTATGTGTACATACAATTTCCCACAATGAATCACTGTTAAAAGTTCTCCCGCAAAGACTACAAGAAGGACGTTTCTACTTCAGGCTGGGTGTGGGGGGAATCATCAACACAAGGACTGTTGGCTTAAATTGAACCAACACTAAGAGGCGTTACAGTGGATGATCTGTTAAATAAACTAAAGTTAATCAATGACATCATTGACCCTTAAAGAGTTACCAGCGGTCTCAGAGGCAGCACCGATTTTGGAATTTCAGATATTTTAATTCGTTGAGTTTTGAAAATAAGGCTTCAGAGTATTTACAAAAATTCTGATAATTTTTTTTATTTAATTTATACCGGCAATCCCAAATTTATTGTCATCTGTAAACGATCACCAGGACCGCATGTAGGTGGTTACGTAACTGAAATAGGCGGTTAAGGTGGACATCTTAGTCCCCGGCCTAGCAACCACTCGTATTGTGCGCTATCTGGAATTGCTGGGACGTGAGAGAGTTTGAGAAGCTCTTTCTAGACAAGTGTACTCTAAAAGCACCTAGCCCCTGGAGGATGACTGGGAAATTCTCGCAAGCCAAGGCGCAGGATCTAATACCCATAAGCTTATCTCCTTACTCCTTACTGCTCACACATCGGATGCACAATCAGAATAAATAATGTGTCGACCACCCAGTATGACGATAAATGAATAAGACGGCCCTACACTCGGCTGTTGTCCCTCGAGCATAAGAAGTTCACTGTTCCAAGCTTGATGACAATACCTGAACATACTTTTATTCTTCCGCCCACGGACTTAGTCGGCAAACAAGGAACGGCCAATACGAGCGGTAAGCCTGAAATTGCTGATAGTGTGGAAAGATCGTCCCCTGTGACATCATATAATCCTTGGCAGATTGACCTAGGATCGAAGACATGATGCCTAAGCTCCTCTTCGGTAAGAACTTAAACCAGCATAGCCCCCAAACCATACTGGAAGTCTGAAAAATAGACGCTGGAAATATTCAATTGTCATGCCGGAGCGACAACCAAACCACTGTAGGGGCCGTCAGGAAGAGACAATAGGGAAGCTCCATTCTGGTTTAGGTAGGTAGGTAGTAAGTGGCTTAGATGCACTTAGCCCAAAGTTGCCCCATTGTACTGCCACGCGGGTTTATCTGAAAGGAAAGGGGGGATGGGCCGGAGTGGTTATAACGACCAGACAGATCTGTCGATGAAGTCTAATACCGATTTGATTGATGTTTCTCTCAGTTCGCTTAGATTATCGAAGATGTAGGAGCCAAGAGTAGCTTTACTAGCTGAGGCAAGTGCCGGGCAGTTGAGAAGATGTTGTACACTTTCCTCTTCAACTTCTGTAGAAATCGTTAGAATATAGTCTTAGTCTTTTCGCGTGTAAACCCAATATGCAGTGTCCGGTAGTTACTGCACGCAAACTTTGGGTATTTTTATTGATATCAGACTAACAGATCTTTTGTTGTCAAGACTGGGCCAAATTTGTTTGGTAATTTGGCACGTGTTGACTGTGTTCCATCTTAAGGAAACTAGAAGAGTACCTAAGTTACAGAAGGATCCATCATCTTTCAGTGCTGTGGCGATTTTTACGAGTTTGTCAGCTTCGCAGTTTCCCATAATGTCTCTATGGCCCGGAACCCAACACAGGCAAATTCAAAACTGTTCGGATATCTCGTCAAGAGATGTGCGACAGCTTATGACTATTTTTTTGTCCATGCTTGTTTAAAAACAATGAAATATCAAGCACAGATATCGTCATCTGTTCTGATCTGAAGATTTGGCTGCGATCAAGACTCGATGGCTAAGTATTTTAGAATCCAACTTATTTGGGTGCCGAAACACTGCGACATTCCAGAGAACTGTGTTTCGACGAAATCGCTAGAAGGCATACTGTTCCCATGCTCATTCCGGATGAAGAACAACCGTCCATGGCTATGACTACTGCAAGACATCTACTGAAGCTCGAAACGGTCACTCACACAAGCCCTAGATGGTCTAGCGCCACTGGGTGGCTCATTACAACAGCTATGACCTTCTCTAGATTCAAAATGCTCCCGTAGCTTGATCAGAATAAGTAGGCGGGCACAATCGCATACAAGGCGGCTTCAACTACAATGACTTCTACAGAAGCTACAGGGACGAGGAGGAGGAAGACATTAGCTGTGTTTTTTTGCAAGCGTATATACGCTTAATTTATAAGTGCTTAATGATTCATCATAAAATCTTGGCAGCACCGACGACATTTATGACATTTGCTAAGCAGTCAGGGGTGTAGTCGTGGAAGGTGATGGTTGATATTTGATCGTCACAATCTTCGTTTTGTGACAGTGTAGCGTAACCATCACTTTAAAAGCAAAAACACTTAATAATTATAAAATAAGAAAAATGTTCATCAAATGAAAAGAATCGTTTACGAAACCTAAACGGAATGTATAGCAGAGACGCTCTGGATATACCAAAAATTGCATACTTATGGATGCCAAAAGAATTAAAAATGATCTAATACATCAACCACACCTGCATGTGTAACCCACATACAACAACCTAAACAGTGAACGAATAAATTTAGGAATGAACACACAGAAAATAATCACTGCAGGTGACTGCTGCAAAGAGGATCAACCAATTGACCAATTGAAAGTCGTCGTCGCTGAATATAGTCTTCCCTTCCATTGAAATGGAGTGGAGCCCCATTTAAGCACGTGAAGAAGTTTATCTATCTGACGGTTTTTTGGACGAGGGATGGGAACAGGGGAATGAGCTTTCCTGAAAAATTTTTTTTTCTTCCTCTTCTACTGGTGGCGGAACAGTCCGGGGTGGACCTGGCCTCTCCAGCCGGCACGATGTTTTGCCAGCTGTCTTCAAATGCGCACACCAAGTGGATGGAGGTCCTTCTCCACCCGGGGGCGTCATCGGTTCCGTGGGCGTTCTCTATTGCGTTGTCCCACAGGTTAGGAGTCGAAGACTCTTCGGGCTGGAGCAGTGCCCAGCCATCTTAGGCGTTGAACATGTAGACGCCTGGATAGACTCATATCGCTGTACAGTTCAGGATTAAATCTTCTTCTCCAAGAACCATCAACGCAAACGACTAAAGGCAGAAGTTTCCTCTCGAAGAGACCAAGGGCTTCTTAACCTACTTTTGACATTGTACAGGCCTCCGCGGCTTAAAGCAGGACAGGAATGATGAAGACCTTATGTAGGGTTGGCTTGGTTCTTCGAGAGAGGACTCTACAACTCAATTGCCTCTTGAGCCCAAAGAAACAGCGATTGGCAAGAGTAATTCTGCGTTTAATCTCGGTACTGGTGTTGTTCGTACTGTTTACTTGCGAGCCGAGGCAGACGAAGTCCTTCACTACCTCGAAGTTATAGCTGCCTATGGTGACGTTTTGGCCAAGTCGTCGATGTTGTGCGTCCTTTCTCGATGACAGCATATACTTCGTTTTTCCCTCATTCACCGCTAGACCCATCTTAGCCGCTTCCGCCTCAATGCCAGCAAACGCTTCATTGACGGCTCGCTGTGTTCTACCAATCACGTCAATGTCATCCGCGTATGCTAGCAGTTGTACGGACTTCTGGAAGATCGTGCCTCTAGTGTTGGCGTGTGAGTCTTGCACGATCTTCTCCAGGATGATTTTAAAGAAGTCACACGACAGCGCGTCGCCTTGTCTAAAACTTTTTTTACTTTAAAGGTCTCGGTGAGTTCGTTACTGACCTAGATGGAGCATCGAGAGTTCTCCACCGTCATCCTGCACAACCTGACGAGTTTGGCAGGAATGTCAAAACTAGACATGGCGTTGTAGAGCTCGTCCCTATGCACGCTGTCATATGCGGCCTTGAAATCGACAAAAAGGTGGTGGGTGTCGATCTGTATCTCTTGCGTCTTTTCCAGAATCTGTGAAGATTTGGTTGATGGTGGACTTCCCCGGCCTGAAACCGCACTGATAAGGACCTATCACGTTGTTGACGAATGGTTTCAGGAGCTCACAAAAAACGGCACAGAGGATAATGTAGGCGATGATGAGGAGACTTATCCCTCGGTAGTTGCCGCAGTTAAAGGGGTCTCCTTTCTTCTGGAAGAATTTGCGTTTAATATTGAAACCGCTATGAAGGTCTATAATAAGTCAGTTAGCCAAGTCAAAGCCAAGTTAGCGGTTTTCAACTCAGTCACTCATTAAACTGTAGTTCCCAGCCACTCGTGGAAGAACTATAGCACGCACAAGACGAGTGGTTGATGAGAAGCTAGGCCCAGGTCCACCTCGGACTGTTTACAAGTTGCCGAGAGGGAGTTACTCGCGGGATAGGGTGAAAAACACGCCAGTACGCGAGGCACTCAATGTTTATCTACTTCTTCTTCGAACCGAAAGGGGTATGCTTCTTTGCTTTGTTCAAGTGGCGATTGATTGTGACTCGGGGAATCACGTGCTTTGGCCAAATGAAATGTATGCTGTCCTCAAGAGAGAGCATACAACATCGACGTTTTGGAGAGCGAGTCACTATGGGTACCCATAACTTCGAGGTAGTTAAGGAATTCGTCCATCTCTACTCAGGTGGAGATGGAGCAAAATAAACTTAGCATGGAACAGTGAAGGCAGCTAGCCAGAGTTCGTTTTAGTTGGAAAGGCCTGTGGGTTTAAGCCAAGCCCGGGGCCACGTCCATCCCGGACTGTAGCGCCAAATAAAGAAGAAGAAGAAGAAGATGTATATAACGGGCGATTGATTCGAGTCGAGTACACGTTATTCGGCTTGACTACATCCAGCACGATAAGTCAGCTAAGGTCCAGAACTTGAAACATTGCACGCAACGCCTTGTTACAATGGTAGCAAGTAGTTCGTCTACCTCGGCTCCGCAGTAAACAGTACATGTCGTAACAGGATTACCAGGAAATACGTAAATACAACTTACTGTTTTTTAGGCCTGTTTTTTAGGCCATAATAAAATGTTCATCATTCAAAGTAATTTTCTATGGTTTTATTGAGAGTGACAAAACGGATCTTCATGAATCATCCATTACATAGTTCTCGTAACTCCCACTTGACAACATTTATTTCATTCTTTGCATTGTTGCCTTATTTCACTTATGACACATATTTTTAAAGCCGTGTCTTCGGAGGCAATATTCGCATGAATATTTCGTTTTTCTGTCCTTACCATGTTTTATGGCTGAAACACAATTGTGCGTTTGCGCTGGCGTTGGCTTTCAACGCACACAATCCAATGACCATGCACAAAAACAGCTTGCGTTAGTGAAAAATGAGAGAGATGAGAGGATCGTAATACAATAAAACGTCCATCGCACGTCATTATTGAGCTTGTTGAATATTTTTTGACAGAGGGGAGCGCTGTGAGAGAGATTTTCTCACAGATTGACAGTTTTCTTTCAAATTGAGAGTATTTTGTGTCAACTGTCATTTGAGAAATGAAAACAGCTGATTGAAAATAATTTAACGCCACAAGTCATTTCAAATGAGTGAATGCGGAAAGGCGGCAATATTTTCAACACGTAGATAAGAGCGAGAACAGGTGATAAATTGAGTATTTATTTCAACGCAGTGCGTCATTGCAATCTCTCCGTAGCATGAAGTCGGCTGGCGCAGCGCACTATTGTGATTCAGGCATTATTGCCGCAATCTCATTTTATCAGTAACCATGGGAATGCGTCTTCCAAGGCGTCAAACAAACATTTTGACTTGTAGTCAGGCTTTATATAGAAATGTCAAGTGAAGCTTATAAACCACATGGCCTCATTAAAACGAACACCCTTTATTAAAAATGAATCGGATTACCACGCAAACGACATGTCGTCATTCCAAGCAAAAAATCATATATTTCCACGTCAAGAAATGGTAAATTGATTCCAAAGCCTACGTAAACCTGTTCAACTCAAATCAAATCGTCAGCTGCTAAAGATTTATTGTGACAATTCCCCGACTGTTTATGCAATTAGCGTTCTGTTTGCTTTCGCTTTTCATGACGGCGTCCCATTCGATAGGAGAATGTTAGTAAACACAACTCAAAAATATCTTGTCATTCATCACCTGATGATAGTCCTAAGCACAGCTCCATCAACAGTCCGTCAACACAAACAGTAATTAGCTTTCATACTGACGGGAATCCTTTCTGGAATTGAATTATTCGGCAGTTATAGGATATGCACATGTCCTCCATTTCGTCGGCATTTAATATTCATGAAGTGGCAAAGTGTACTTTCCCTGAGGGCAATGTTTGAGATACCATTGCTTTGTGTCAATTAACGACTGAACGGCAATTCAGGGTTGAGGGTTCAATGTTTTTCTGGTGTAACGTTCGTTAGCCTTGCCTTTGGAATACATTCGTCTAGACAAGTAGCTGTGTAAAGCGATGCGATTAAGACTGATGACAGAATGATTAGCAACGAAGTCGTTCAATGCCACTGACTTACATCGATTCATTAGTTTGTACTTAAATTGATTGCTTTCTCCCTAAACAGTAGATAATAACATACATTGAAGCTCATGAGATTTGGGCCTTTCCACTTGATTGGGAGAAGTCAATGAATGGGAGTCAGTCATTAGGATAGGCTTTTGCCACTGGCTTGATGGCGGGTGATTAACGAAACCACTACTCTCAATAGTTAAAGTGATCACAGGAGACGTCTAAGTTCGCCCATCTGAGAAAAGATCGTGTTTCTCTTTCTTTTCCTATTTCTGGTTAGCTTGCGATCTTTGAAATGATGTTACAAGCAAATGAGGATTTCGCAAGCAGTTAAATTTCTGTTAAATTCTTTTATTGAAAAATGATTATCTCCTCTACATATAAAAATCAATGTTTGTTTGTTTGGGCTTTATGGACTCTTAAATGGCAAAAGATGGAGCACTGATGCCTTTGGCAAGTTTGTTCAGAATTCTGTGAAATAGGTTCTGGTTTTGGTTTTTAGTATCCTAATTCCGTTATTGGGGCTTTAAATGTTTTTTTAACTTTAAATATTACTACAAAACGCCAGAACAGATTTAAATATGACTTTATTCTTCGGTGAGTATTTCGTGGCGAAGAGATTGATGTATCAGTCATTATTCTCTGATTCTTAAAACGGAAGTAATAAGCAAAATGTAATTATTTGAGACTTACACATTTTACACATAAGCGTAGATCATTGCTATCAACAGCCCACCAGTGGAGTGCGCACACGCGCATCCAATCCGAGAACACCCACAAGGCCAGAAACCCTTACACACGCTTACTTCTATCCCACTTTAAAGTTGTGATGTACCATGTTCTCCTCCGTATATTTGACTAGGCTTTGCCTATATGCATATAAATATATTGATTGTATCGGGATTTGGTAGCGCACTTTTTTAAGAGAAAGAATGTTGGGAGACATTTTTGTACGCGACTGTGTGTATGAAAATACACGCGCATTTATGAAAGTAAAGGAACAAGTTCTCTTCATGGCATTTTAAAGTAATCTGTCATCATGTTTGTTAGTACATATATGATAAGTACAAAATAAAAAGTGGTATAAATACTAATGGAGGACATGGGCCTGTGCATCCTGGGCAAAGTTGTTGACTGCTCTCAACTTGGCGAGATGCCAGCAACGATCCCTGTTAAATGCAGAGGTGAAGTTGACATACAGCCTCCTCGCGGCGTCTTCTGGATAGCCTTTACAGCACCCGCTTAGAGGTGAACCAGTGTATGCAGCGGCCCCCTTGTCCAGGGGTTGAAACCAGGACCCGGTCCTCCAGGTTCGGGGGTTGCGCGTGGGGTTAACTTCCCCACCGTGTAAAAGACCAACAGTTCAGAAACAACGATAAGCCTCGGGTACGGATGATCCTACTGCTGACGACCATGGACAACGAAATAAGGACAACGATTTTCAGTTCTGCACGTGGAATGTGAGGTCCCCGAACAGACCACGTGCAGCCCATGAACATGCAGAAGCCCTTGAAGCTTATAAGGCAGATATCACCGCCATTCAGGAGGTGCGGTGGGATTGGCCGGGCAAAAAGAGGATGAAAAACTGCGACATATACTTCGGCGATTACTACAAAGAGCGAAGGCAGCGCTTGTTCGGATGCGGGTTTGTTTTCCGAGGCAAGAAGTCATAAGTTTTTACATAAGCGAGCGCCTCATAACAACCCGCAACATCAGCCTGATCTGCGCCCACGCCCTAACGGAGGATAAAGATGACGACAGCAAAGATGACTTTTACGGTCTCCTAGAAGGAACATACGATCAATGCCCCAGCTACAACACCAAGATCGTTCTAGGAGATTTCAACGCAAAGCTGGGCAAGGAAGACATCTTTGCTAGAGTCATCGGAAAGCACAGCCTGCACGACAACACGTCCGAGAACGGACTCAGGCTGTTGGACTTCGTAACGGAGCGCAACCTCTTTGTAGCCAGTACGCGGTTTCCTCACCTCGACATCCACAAAGGGACCTGGCGGCCCCCTCATCAATCAATCGTCAACCAGATTGATCATGTTGCGATCGAAGTCAGGCATTCTTGATGTCCGAACATTCCGAGGAGCCAACATCGACTCGGATCACTTCCTTGTTGTAGTCAAGGTAAGAACACGGATATCGATAGGTCAACGGAGTGGAGCAAGACCAAAACAGTTTGACGTCGGAAAGCTACAATCGCAATTGACCCCCAGCAACATTGCCGATCGAGTCTCCCTAAATCAGAGAGTCCAACCCTGCCAGGCGAAACAATCGGCAACAATGGAACCGTTGTGAAAACGCCAGAGAAGCTGCATCTGATGTGCTGGGTCTTAAAACGCCACCCCATAAAAACCCCTGGTTTGACAACGAGTGCAGGCGGGAGCATTCAGCGAAGCAAGCAGCATACAAAGCGAGGCTGGTTCGTGAGCTCAACTAACTTAAAAGAAGGGAAGAGCACCGGCTTCTCAGAAAGAAAAAGAAAGAGCATGAGAACAGCGCGATCGAGGAAATGGAGAGGTGTTAAGGCAGAAATGATGTCCGAAAGTTCTACTAACGGGTAAAATAACTATCCAATGGAAACAAAATTCGGACAGAAGCCTGTCGTGACGCAGACAGACAACTCGTAGTAGATTCGCAGTCGATACTGAAAATCTGAAAAGATCATTTCTGTGGACTGTTAAATGGCGAGGAAGACTCCAATACCGCTGTCAGGCAGAATATTCCACTCCACGAAATTGACGATGATCGACGAGAATTCCGTCCCCCCGACCTAGAAGAAGTCAAGATAGCGACATCGAGAGTAAAGTCGAATAAAGCTGCTGGTGCAGACGGATTGTCTGCGGGACTCTTCGAGGCAGCTGGACCAGCTCATCTGTAAGATATGGTCGGAGGGAAGCATGCCCGACGAGTGGAACCTCAGCATCGTTTGCCCGATCCACAAGAAAGGAGACCCCTTCAACTGCGCCAACTACCGAGGGATAAGTCTTCTTAACAACGCCTATAAGATCCTCTCTGCCGTTTTGTGTGAGTGCCTGAAACCATTCGTCAACAACCTGATAGGTCCTTATCAGTGCGGTTTCAGGCCGGGGAAGTCCACCATCGACCAAATCTTCACTTTACGGCAGATCCTGGAAAAACCCAGAAATGACACCCACCACCTATTCGTCGATTTCAAGGCCGCGTATGCCAGCGTACATAGGGACGAGCTATACAACGCCATGTCTAGTTTTGACATTCCTGCCAAGCTCAGGTTGTTCAGGTCGGAAGCGAACTCACCAAGACCTTCAATGTCAAAAAAAGGTTTTAGACAAAGCGACGCTCTGTCGTGTGATTTCTTTACCATCATCCTGGAGAAGATCGTGAAAGACTCACACGCCAACACTATAGGCACGATCTTCCAGAAGTCCGTACAACTGTTAGCATACGCGGATGACATTGACGTGATTGGCAGAACACAGCGAGCCGTCAATGAAGCGTTTGATGAAGCATTTGGTCTTTTCAAGAGAAAAGTTTTTTGGTCCTGTCTGCGTTGATGGTTTTGGTTGGAGAAGAAGATTCAACCACGAACTATACGGGCTGTACAACGGCACAAGCCTAGTCAGGCATCTACGGATTCAACGCCTAAGATGGCTGGGCCATGTAGAGCGCATGGACAACACTGGACGCCCGGAGAGTCTTCGACTCCGAACCAGTGGGACAATGCAATAGAGGACGCCTACGGAACCGATGGAGGGACCTCAATCAACTTGGTGTGCGCAGTTGGAGACATCTGGCTTAAGATCGTACCGGCGGGAGAGGCTTACTGGTTGAGGCCCAGGTCCACCCCGGACTGTAGCGCCACCAGAAGAAGAAGAAGAATATGACTTTATAAATTATTATTTTGTTTTCTAGTGATAATAGAGATTTTCTGTTTATGAGTGGATATAGTAGTCTTGTATAGTTTTGCGTACAGATGGATTCCCAGGTACCTTACGCGACAGCTCCCCCCGATTGACACATTATCCACCCGCAAAGGTTTGGAGGGAATAAAGCAAGCTTTCCTTTTTCTTGTGACAAAAATGACTTGAATTTTTTCCTTATTCAACTTAATTATCCACTAAACAAGGTAGATACTCAGAATTTCCAGCACATAGGATAGATTCATCTCAAGAACAAGAAGAGAAAATTTATGGGATGTAAATACAGCTGTGTCATCCACGTAAGTAGCTATTTCGCAAAACGGGAGAGTGGGAGTATCTGAAGTAAATACAGAGTACAAGACAGGACTAAGAACAGAACCCTGCGGAACCCCAGCATGGAGGTATTTGATTTCCGAAAGCACATTATTAACGGATACAAGCAAACATAACCTGCCGAAGTATTGGTAATTTTGGAAGAAAAACTTTGCCCATAATAGATACCTTGGCCAAAGCCAGACGAACAACGACAAATTGCTCAAGACTTTTATGGGAGTAATTAGATACCCGGTGTCTAGGCCAGAAATGAAGTACGTATTACAGAGATGCCCGACTTCTACCTTTCTTGCCCCATAAAATGTTTGACAACTATTTCTTATAAAGTGTTCTTAAACCAAATTGACCAATCAGAGCACGGCATTAACGTTATTTCGTGAATAACCGTCAAAATTTCACATTTGAATTCGCTCGGATTTGCTGTTCGTGAAAAGGCAGACATGAAGTATTACAGAGATGCCTTACTTCTACCTTTGTGAAGTCCGCTATCTCTGCAATACTTCATTTCTGGTGAAAAGATAACTTTTTCGAACATGGCACTTTTTTCACGCGAAATTCATAATAGGCGAACAGAGAAAATGGCGATATTTCGGGTGATATTCACGATAGGGCTGAATGACACAGGACGGGCACTCGAAGGGTAGCCGCCATCCGATCAACAACAACAATTCGAAAGTACCACAAAATATTTCCCTTGCATCTGAGACGGATGAGTGGAAACAAATTGTAGTAGATCTAAATGTAAACAGTTCCGGAATTTGGAGTCTATTCAGAGAGTTGACATTCAATGACATTGCTCAACAAAAAAATGCTGTTAGTAGTGAAACTGTAAATAAATGAATGCATTATCTTACCAATTGGTCCGGGAGTTGCTGGCGGTGGATTTGAATTGGTCTTTCCAAACGTTGTCAGCGCCGTCGAACTAACTCCGAAAAGCACAATAAACACTCCGAAGAGCATAGTCAGGCTGCCGCACTGAGTGAATCGTTTCAATGGCTGCATCTTTGCTCTCGAATTCAAATTTGTCCCTTAATCTCGAATACAGTTTCTGGTCTCGTTTCAATTGTAAAACTTCTTGTAATACGCGTACTTGTCCCCACTGCAATGGTCACGGCGATTCGTTTTCTTGCTAAAGACGTATGACAACACAATTTCCCGCAAATACTTCCAAACAACGGTAAATGGTCTCATTAAATCAGTAACAAGACCGAATTTAAGAAACCCAAGAAACAACCGAACCTTCAACAACACTTCGCAACACTCCGAAAATAGTCCTTGGCCTTTAGATAGTACTTGAACTTCCTGCGGGACCAGCGGCTGTAAGGCACTTCAGTTCAGTTCGGAAAATCACTTCACATTGATCTTGAATGCTGATAAAACACCGAACGGAGTTGTTGTGTGATTTGCAAATCCGTCAAGTACAATATTAGGCAACAATCCACTGTGGGGCATGTGCCTAACATGAAATTTTTCACTTAAGCCACGAACAGCAACACAGTACAACAGGGCAACAGTGTGTGCGTGTGTGTCTGTGAGTTAGTGTGTGTGCACGTACGAGTTTGTCCTTAGAGCTCAGTTGAACCGGGCTGCTTCAAGTCCTCAGAGCGATTGAGGGATTTCCCTCGGATCCAGAGCTTAAGTTTGTTTTGAAGAAAAACTCAACACAACAACCGGCCGCTGCGAGGTGGGGTGGTGGCACGCCACCATATTGTATTGTATTGTAGTTCGTCGTGTTAGTGAGCACCGCACTAGCCCACCCAGGATTGTGTTGTGAAAGTGAAAGACGTTGCTTTCGCTTTCCACCGCTAGCTAGCGAGTTTGCTGAGAAGAGCAGAGAAGGAAGAAACTCAAGAAAAACACACGAAAACTGCCGACCAACTTCGGGCTGACCCCAAGCGCATGATTGCGACGACGAGGAGACGAAGTTTTGCTGACTTGGCCTGTGCCACAACAGCCGAGGGTTGGAGGGGGGCAATTATGCCTGAAATCAAGGTTGAATTTGGTGTGGATGCAATGCAATGCCTTCGATAGTCCATAACTCGGTAATTGCTCCTCGCAGCGGATTAAGCTCTGATGGAAATGAAAATTGTTAGATTTCGGAAGCACTTGGTGGTTATGACTGTGAGCAGGAATCAAATTTGAGAGCTGGTTGAGGCTGGAATTCGGTGATGAGTTCACTCGGGGTGTTTGAACTGCGCCAAAACGGAAACGATAAACCCATTTGCTAGCCGAAGGTGTACTCGTAGGCAATGACTTTGCAGACGAACTTCGACAAATCGAATTTGTCAACCACTCAATAGCACCATGAACAGTCATAATTCACTATTCAGTCGACTTCTCGTGGCAAGTGTAAGCATTTGGAGGTGAAGACTGAGAGGTTATTGAGTGTATTGACTAAACAAAGCGTATCGTTTATTGTTTGCGAATGGAGTTAGGGGTGAAATTATTTTTATTTTTATTGGTTCCGGTTTGATTGATCTATTCATGACACGTGCGGGGTCTTGGCGAAACGCGTAGACCCACATACCAAGATTGTTGATCTCGTAGAAATTTTTGAACAGGAGCACAGGAACATCAAGCAGTATCTTTTTTCAACAAGAAAAGAAGAACCACATTTTAAGCCCATGAGCCTATTCATTTATTTTATCGCTTAAAAGAACATACATGAAATGAGCCAAGCTCGTTGATCGACCAGGCACTAAACCGTGGTGGAACTCTATTTGAGTTCCACCACTCTATCTGAGTTCCACCACGGTTTTGTTCCTGGTCGTTCAACGAACTTGGCTCATTTCACGTCTTATGTTATTAATGCCGTGGAAGAGGGTTGCGAGTGTGATGGCATTTATACAGACCTTAACGAACCTTTCAATCTGTAAACCTTAAGCTCATGCTTATATAGCTTGGTTTTCATTCGATTATCTTGAGTTGGATCTCATCGTTTTGAATGAGGAGGGTACAAAAAGTCTTCCTTTATAACAACAACTCACGGCCTATCTCTTTGCACGTCTTGAGTGCCACAAGGTAGTCATTTGGGTCCCTTGCTTTTTATCATTCTTTAAATGACTACCGTTACCCCGTCCGCTTCGGTAAACGTTTTCTTTATTTCTTTGCGAAATTTGAAATCATTTTTTGTTTCAAATGAATTTATTGTATGGCTCTGTGATAACCAATGCTTTTGGTTTTTCCTTCATGTGCGAACAGAAACAAATTTATACGCGATCAAAATCCATACAAACATGTGAGAAAGAGCTATTTTCCAAATTTACACCACACGATTATCCCTGCGCTTTATTGATAGTAATGCAAAAGCCTTTCTATAAAACAGAAATGACAACATTACAAACGTCGTGGACCGTGTTAAAACTTCAAAGGGGCTAACTCCTGTTTCCTGTCAGTTGACATTTATGTAGGATGTAGACATAGCACAGGACTATACGAACGCACCCTTGCCATTATGCCTGAAACACAATAGTGCGTTTGCGTTTCAATGGCCAAGCACTAAGCACAGCGTCGACTTGCGTCAGTGAATAATGAATGAGAGGATCATAATAAAACGTAAAACGTAGTCCATCGCACGTCATTATTCAACATGTTGGATATTTTTTGACAGAGGGGTGCGCTGTAAGAGAAGCTTTCTCCCAGATTGAGAGTTTTCTTCCAAATTGAGAGTCAACTATCATTTGAGAAATGAAAACAGCTGATCAAAAATAATTTAACGACAAAATTCATTTCAAATAAGTGTATGCAGAAAGGTGGCAGTATTTTTTATCCAGTAGATGAGAGAGAATAGTCTTCGACTCCTTACCAATGGGACTACGCAATAGAGGACGCCCACGGAACCGATGGCGCGCCCAGGTGGAGAAGGACCTTAATGAACTTGGTGTGCGCAGTTGGAGACGGCTGGCTAAGGATCGTGCCGACTGGAGAGGCTTACTGGTCGAGGCCTAGGTCCACCCCGGACTGTAGCGCCATCAGAAGAAGAAGGACAATTAGATGAGAGAACAGCTAATAAATTGAGTATTTATTTCAACGCAGTGCGTCATCGTAACATGAAGTCGGCTGGCGCAGCGCACTATTATGTTTCAGGCATTAAGCATAGGCGAACGAACGAACAAAAATGACGCAAGGTAGGAGAATGAGAGAATAGGGAAATACAGGGGGTAACTGCAGACGCAACCAAACTGTCGAGTAGAAAAGTGCAAAATAGTGAAGTTTATTTAAAGTCATTGTCCCTTGTGTTAAGTTCTAAATGTTTTACAGTTTATTCCATCTTTCTTTGATAACATACATAAATTGAATTCTTACAAATTCGCGTTGTGTTTTTCTTAATGACAAAACCAATTTAAAATAATTATAAATCCTACATTTAGTAGATTGTTGAACAAACGGGAGTGGTAGAGTATATTTAATAATATTGTGAAAAGCGAAGCGAATCTACTTCGTGCCGAACACACGAAACTTCTTCAAAGTTTCGGAAAACTTAAAAAAATGTGAATGAAATCGGTAAATCCGGTTCAAGTTATCAAGCCAAGGCAAATAGCGGTAGCCTCAAATTTTCCCAAAGGTCAGTAAAAGCCAAAATCAATAAAACATCCCAACCGATTTAATTGGCATTTTTGTTCATTTAAGGCCATGCTTTGCTTACATTAACCCATTAGAGGTCAAATAAAATGGTTTTAATTTTCTTTATTTTTCTTTTGGAATTAATTACACAAAATACAAGAAAAAAATCAAAAATATCAATTTTCATTAAAGCGGTGTACTCAATTAAGTACACTGACGCCTAAGTATGAAAATCTTCAAAACACGCCTTTTCGACACAAAGTGTTTCTAAGAACTTCTTACATTGCCAACGTACTCTCGAATTACAAATAACACACCGTAGCTGTTTTTCAATTTTGGTGGGATAATATCCAACTCCATCTCCATCGGGGAACGCCATGTACTATAGATGCAGCCTGGCGCGATGTTTTTTGCTCACCTTTAGGTAGATAGTATCGTGCGATTTGACGGCGGAACATGAGTTGATCCTTAGCATTATCATTACTCATTACTTGTAATGAGTTACTGGGCATTAGCAATAGCCACGTCTAACAAGTAAGTAAATAATACCCACCACCACTTTTTCCCCATGCACAGCAATTCTATGTAATGAGATAGACTGGTCGAGTTCATTTACTCCTCCCATATTTTTGTTATAAGTTTGGAATAAATGTGGTATAGCTACGTCTGACTTCTCCTTTTTTATTGGACACTTGACTGTCTCCAGCGGTTCAATGGTGTCGTAGTTCGTTTTCATGGTACACACACTATTGTCCTTCCACCTTACCAATAAAAGTTCACATTTGTTGTCAAAGTATAACATAAAACATAATTATAAAGTATCCAAAATGTGTAGCTTGTCCTATACGATGCTGTACGAAACAACAGCAAATAAGGACAATTAAAATTCGGAAACATAAAGGTTTTCATATGTAAACATTAAAAGTTTGTGTGCCCGTTGACTGGTTCTTATAAATATATAATTTGATCTTGAATCTAAGACGATCAATCTAGGACGGTCGGACCAAAATTGCATTGTCTGGGTTGTGAAAACATACCTAAACAGACTTTTACAGTTCAAATGGCATTAATTCTATATGTAACAACTTTTATAGCAAAGCTTGGAATTAATAAAAAAGCATTTATAAGAAATGCAATTAGCAAAAATTGTATCTACATAAAATGCCGTATTTTAATTTCTGCTTGAAAATTGGCCGGGCTCGTTAATGGAACTTGATTATTTTTTGTTAACCCAATAACGATCCGTGGGTCGCCGTGGCGTAGTGGGTTAGTGCGTCGACTCCTACGCAGAGGGTGCCAGGTTCGATACCCGAATTTATCACCTTTTTCATTTCACGGCCCCACCTCTTTCGAGTGACTGACAATGCTCAAAGAGTATTTCCTGTCTAGAAAAAGCTTCTCAACTCCGCCGTTCGGTGTGGCATTAAACTGAAGGTCCTTTCCACGCGTGAGAGAACAATACCACGCACAACACGAGTGGTTTCTGAGAAACTACGCCCTGTCGCGCCACGCATATTATTATTATAATAACGATCCGTGGAGGGCTCATTTTTTCGTCCCAATAACGAGAAAATATATTAATAAATAGTAACGAGAAAATCTGGTGGTCTAGACTTAATAAGGAATGCTTATCTAAAGGAACTACCGAAATTGGTGGCTTTTGTTGTCAATGCCTGTTTGAAAATGCAATATTTTCCAAACAAATGGAAGTTAGCTAAAGTAATGCCAATTCTTAAAGTTGGTAAGCCTCCTGGTAGTTACCGGCCAATTAGCTTACTTAGCAGCCTGAGCAAAGTTCATGAACGGATACTAAAAGAAAAAATATTGAAGATTGTTGACGATAGGAACATTTTTTCCCAAAGTACAGTTCGGGTTTAGGCGTTATCATAACACTTCTCATCAAATTAAGAGAATATGCAGATGGTCCGGCATGATTTTACTTGACATAGAGAAGGCATTTGACACTGTCTGGCATAATGGTCTCATTTTCAAATTGAACAACCTCAACTTTCCACCTTATTTGTGCAATATTGTTCTAAGTTTTCTGTCTGATCGTTCTTTCCAAGTCCATGTGAATGCTGGTGTATCAGATTTAATATCCTATAATGCAGGTGTGCCCCAAGGGTCTGTTCTGGCGCCAATACTATACAATTTGTATACCTCGGATTTTCCAGAAGTACCTGAATGTGAAACTGCTATCTTTACTGATGATACAGCTATATTTTCATCACATGAGTTCGCTCTCAGCATTGAGAGCAATCTTAAATTTGCGATGGAAATTATTTTTAGATACTGTGATAAATGGAAGATAAAGTACAATGAAGATAGATTACAAGCGATATTTTTCACACGAAAAAGAATAGCTTGTTTTCTTCCTAGTTCTAGCTTGAGGGTGAATAGAATCAACGTTGAGTGGAAGAACTCCGTTAGGTACCTTGGTATACATCTTGACAGTAAATTGACTTTTTATGAGCACATCAATCAGACCCTTAAGAAAGTAAACATTGCAAAGAAAATACTTTTTTTGTCCCTCCCCAACAAAGTAATCATTCTTAAATCTATATTCCAAGCAATAATTATTTACGGTTGCCCTGTATGGGAAAATTCCGCTCATTGCCACATTAAAAAATTACAAATAGCTCAAAACAAAGTTTTAAAAATGATGTTAGACCTACCACGTGATTATTCCACCTTAAAACTTCACAAAAGAGCGGGTATTGAACTGGTTTATAAAAGAATATTGAAACTGACACATAAGTTTGATTATTCATGTGCTTTTGCTGACAATCCGCTAGTCAATGAGTTAACAAATTGTAATTCCGTAAATGAATAAGGTTCAGTATATGTTATTATTTTATTTATTAATTGTTAATATGCTTACAAATTCATATATTTATTTATTTACTTATTTACTGATTTATTTATTTATTTATTTATATATTTATATATTTATTTATTTATTTATTTATTTATTTATTTATTTATTTATTTATTTATTTATTTATTTATTTATTTAATTACTTATTTATTTATTTATTTATTTATTTATTTATTTATTTATTTATTTATTTATTTATTTATTTATTTATTTATTCATTTATTTATTTATTTATTGATTTATTTATCTACTTTTAACGGCTTCTTTGTGATATTAATTTACTGATATGAAACAACAATTTTCTCATGTACACATACATATACTGAAATATATTTTTATATACATATCTTTTTTTTTTTGGAGGTTTTGTCGTCTTTCCTTCAGTTTGTTTGATTTAATTCTTATCAATTTTATTTAGATTCAATATAAGTTAAACCCATTTTCCAGTAGTAAGATATATGATGTATCAAATCTCTGTAATAGATACTGTGCGATAACTAAAATCAATGTAAATATTTTATGACGAAATAAATATCTATCTATCTATCTATCATATTAATAAATAACTATTTTTTCTTACTTTTACTTTTGAAATACATTAAGCCTCAATTGAGTAACTAAAAGTTAAAGAAAATCACCTACATTCATAGTCAAAGTTTCTAGTTTCTTAAGAAATTTCACAAATTACACTCATTTTTTCTCACTTACTGAACACTTGAATTTTCCTTACCAACTGAGGACGAATTACATGAAAATGAATTTTACGATACAAAGAAAAGATATGATAGATTTTGTCTGTTAAAATACCGTTTCCGTCTGAAGAGCAGGGGCTCGCTATTGGGAGGGGACCCGAATCAGGGCAGTTTACCATGCAGCCTATTCATAAACCATACCTGACAAATTAACTTAAAAAATGAGGTCAGGTGTATACGCTTAATTCATGAATTCTGACAACTCATGAATTCAATTTACATAATTTGATAAGAAAAATGGCAAGATATTGCAAGTATTCTTTTTCTTCTTCTTCTGCTGGCGCTACAGTCCGGGGTGGACCTGGGCTTCAACCAGCAAGCTTCTCCAGCCGGCACGATCTTTGGCCAGCAGTCTCCAACTGCGCACGCCAAGTTGATTGAGGTACTTCTCGACCTATTACTAATGCATAAAAATGGTTGTCAAAAATTGCAATTTATTTCTGTCGCTATTCTTGTAAAGAAGATAAGGAGAAAGCAGATCTCTTCGCAGATCACTTGGAAGCAACGTTTAAATCACGCGATGGACAAACACCTCCTGTAAACTCCACGGTTCAGACTGAAATAATGACAATTTTCCTATAAGAAATGCTGCTTTGACAGAACTTTAGAAAGAAAAGAAAACACTCAAACCCTGGTTATGATTTAATCACAGGAGAAGTTCTGAAAGAATTACCTCAGAAAGCGCTTCTTATGTTTCTCTGCATTATTAACGCAGCCTTTAGAATAGAACATGCCCCTAATCAGTGGAAAGTAGCCGAAATAATAATGGTGTCGAAACCGGGTAAACCCCCAACAGACAAAAAGTCTTATAGACCAATTTCACTTCTTCCGACAATGTCTAAGGTGTTCGAACCAATATTACTTAGACGTTTAAGCCCGGTTGTAGAAGAAAGACGACTTATTCCTAACCACCAGATCGGTTTTTGAAGCAAGCATTCAACTATTGACCAAGTAAATCGCATAACTGATGTTATAGAAAAATCGTTTGAACAAACGCAAGTCCGTTTAGAGGTATTTCTCGACGTTTATCAAGCCTATGACAAGGTTTGCCACGAAGGCTTGAAACACAATCTTCAACAATTCTTCCCGAGAAAACCTTGCACAATTTTATCGAACTATCTATCGGATAGAATCTTTCGTGTGAAATATGGGAAAGAACTATAGAATAGAATAGAATCTACTGGCACCAGCTCTGAATATGATAATTTTAGATTTCTCAAAGTTAACAGAAAGGTTCCAAAGTGCACAATAACTCTCAAGCCGATTGATCATTAGCTGCATTCCTTCAACTGATTCCGAAAGAATAACTATATCGTCGGCGAAAAGTAGTCCTGGTATCTGCATACCTCCAAACTGAATTCCTCCTCCAACTGCCTCTACAATGTCAGCCTTGTTTGACTCCACACGTTCACCATCCCATACATACGCGGAGTTATCGCTATATCAATAAATTAACAATTTTGCTGGAGATTCCAATTTTATACAGCTTGTAAAAAAGTGCTTCACGTGCTATAGAATCAAAGGCAGCACGAAAGTCGACGAAAAATGCATATAACTTTTGTTTTTCTTGTTTTGTAGCTCTCCACAATATTTGTCAGAGTGAATATTTGATCTAAGATTGAATAGTGTCTCCTAAATCCAGCTTGAAATTCGTTTAGTACATTCTTGTTATCGATCCACTGCACAAGTCTAGTACGTAGGCACAGTGCTGGGCACATTTGCTGACGACACCGCCCTTTTGGTAACTGCCAAAAAGGTCGAAGAATCAACTAGAAAATTGCAATGAGCTTTAGGCCGGATGCACGAATAGACGAACACTCACCGAAGCTAAATCGGTTCACATAAATTGAACGTATAAGAACGTGAATAACTTGCCCGTTTTTATAAATAATGTTCAAATACCCTTCGGCAATGAAGAGAAATACCTCGGAATGACTCTCGATGTAAAGCTTAAATGGAAAGAGCACGTCGAAAAGGAACGTGAAGAGCTGCAATTAAGATACAAAGACATCTACTGGCTTATTGGAAAGTATTCCAAGCTAACTACTGACAACAAATTGCTTATAAACAAGCAAGTGATAAATCCCGTCTGGACGTGTGGTATACAACTATGGGGTTGCACCAAAGAAAGTAATAGAAACATACTACAAACTTCCCAAAATAAAGTGCAAAAGGCCATCGTCAACGCAACCTGGTATATACGAAACAACGATATCCACAGAGATCTTGGAATTTCATCAGTCCAAGATGAAGTTACGAATTTTGCTCGTAAGCATAAGCATAGCCTGGAAGAGCACATGAACTCTGCTGTCCTTCAAATTCTAGACGAAAGGAACTCTTTTCGCAGTTTTCAAAGGACTACACCTCTTGACCTAGCACGGTGAATTCAACGCGCGGTAAACTGCGGTGTAAGCAAGAACTCTCAATGGAGAATCTCTTGCCAGATGCGTCTAAACCAAGAGAGTAAGACTGCTGGATAAGTGTAAAACTTAGTTGTAATGGAAATATATTTTAATTGAAGGGAGATGTTTTTATTGGGTAAAAATTCTTTTCGTTATGTAGTTACGGTCCCCATAGTGTCTTTCGAAGATTTTCAACTACCCTAGCAAAAAAAAAAAAAATGTCTGGAAAATGTAAAACGAGCTAAGAAACTTCTTATTTTAAGTTATTCATTCCAACGCTTTAATAATAATTTTATTATTAGTTACCTGAGCTTGTGAATACATACGAAAATACACGCACTGTTTTTGTACATGTTGTACAATTCTTTTTCTTGCTGAGAAAGTAGGCCCAGGTCCGCCTTGGACTGTCGCACCGCCCATATTACTGTTATTATTATGTTGTGCATTAATTAATTATTTCCTAGCATCTGAGTTTGTAACTTGCTCAAAAAGGAGTTCAATGAATCGACTTCAAGAACATAAGCTTTGTTCGTTCGTTTACCCATCCATACTATGTTGAAAATTGAATACCAAAATTTAAAAAACGAGCAAATTTTCAAATAAGAACTCTAATTCACCACCCCATTACGAAGGTGGGGAAGGTTGTTGTTCTCAAGACCTTACACGTATTCACAGACACGAGACAAAAAGCGCATAAAAAACGCTGTCAGATGAAATCAAGAGGCAGGGGAGGTAGAAGGTGGATATCCCTATTATCCCTTATCTCTGCTTCTGGGCAACATCCAAATCTTGGTCGAATTGACGATTATATGTTCTCTTCCACCCATCTTTACCGCAGACAGGAACAGACACCCGACGCAGTATTCTTCCTTCTGATCCAATATAATAAATATATTCATCTTCGCATCAGAAGTCTTTAAATTGATAACTCTTCATCGTTTTCTTTCACAACAAAAAAAAACATTTAATCAATGCACGCGAGAACACCGCAGTCAAGGATACACTTCCCCACAAGCACAGTCGAAAACATCGCACGTAACATAGCCTCGATCAAGCATCTAATTTATCATTTGGAAATGTAGCCCAAGTGCATTCTCGTATATCATTTACAATTTTAAGTTTGTTACACTTCATAGGTGATTCGGTGAAACGAAAGGCTACAACGAAATGGGCCAAATACACTGGTGGTTGGTTATCCTTGCGAGGGGTATTTTTTGATTTTAGAGAAGGCTATGGAATCTGAAATGCAACAAATCGGCGGGGATAGACGGAATAAGACCTATGGACCTGAAAAACAACGCACAAATACTATCTCCAGTGATAACAAAACTGAGCAACACGAGCTTGGATCAGGCATCAATTCCAAACATGCTTAAATAGTTCTACCAATTCACAAAAGCGGCAAGAAAAGTGAAATCCTGAAGTACAGACCTAATTCAAACTTATCGGCTGTCGACAAAGTTTTGGAAGATGTGCTGGCAAGAACACTTCAAGAATTCTTAGAAAAATACAACGTTCTCAATAAAAATCAAGATGGATTCAGTAAAGGGGACTTTGCAAACAACATATACCAAAGCCTGGAGAAAAACCACAGTTCAGTAGTTGTGTCTTCATCTTCTTCTTTATTTGGCGCCCACAGTCCGGGGTGGACTTGGGCCTCAACCAACAAGCCTCTCCAGCTAACACGGTCTCTGGCTAGCTGTCTCCAGTGTCGCACGCCAAATTGGTTGAGGTCCTTCTCCACCTGGGTGCGCCACCTTAAACGCGGGCGTCCTCTGTTGCGTTGTCCCACGGGTTCGGTGTCGAAGACTCTCCGGGCCGGAGCAGTGTTGTCCATGCGCTCTACATGGCACAGCCATCTTAGACACTGAATCCGTAGACGCCTGACTAGGCTCATGCCGCTGTACAACCCGTACAGTTCCGTGCTTGAATCTTCTTCTCCAATAACCATCAACGCAGACAGGAATAAAGATTGAACGCAGAACTTTTCTCTAGAAAAGACCAAGTGCTTCTTCATCCGCTTTTGTGATTGTCCATGCCTCCGCACCATACAGCAGGACAGGGATGACCAAGGTGTTATATAATGTTAGCTTGTTCCTTCGAGAAAGGACTCTACTTCTCAATTGCCTCTTGAGCCCAAAGAAACAGCGATTGGCAAGAGTAATTCTGTGCTTAATCTCGGTACTGGTGTTGTTCGTACTGTTCACTTGCGAGCCGAGGTAGACGAAGTCCTTCACTACCTCGAAGTTATAGCTGTCTATGGTGACGTTTTGGCCAAGTCGTCGATGTTGTGCGTCCTTACTCGATGACAGCACATACTTCGTTTTGCCCTCATTCACCGCTAGACCCATTTTAGCCGCCTCCGCTTCAATGCCAGCGAACGCCTCATTGACGGCTCGCTGTGTTCTGCCAATCACGTCAATCTCACCCGCGTATGCTGGCAGTTGTACGGACTTCTGGAAGATCGTTCCTCTAGTGTTGGCGTGTGAGTCTTGCACGGTCTTCTCCAGGATGATGTTAAAGAAATCACATGACAGCGCGTCGTCTTGTCTAAAACCTTTTTTGACATTGAAGGTCTCGGTGAGTTCGTTACCGACCTAGATGGAGCATCGAGAGTTCTCCACCGTCATCCTGCACAACCTGACGAGTTTGGCAGGAATGTCAAAACTAGACATGGCGTTGTATAGCTCGTCCCTATGCACGCTGTCATATGCGTCCTTGAAATCGACGAAAAGGTGGTGGGTGTCGATTTGCATTTCTTGGGTCTGCCGTCATGTGAAGATTTGGTCGATGGTGGACTTCCCCGGCCTGAAACCGCACTGATATGGACCTATCAGGCTATTTATAAACGGCTTCAGGCGAGTATACAAAACGGCAGAGAATATCTTGT
Source organism: Eristalis intricaria (assembly GCA_964034865.1). NCBI lineage: Eukaryota > Metazoa > Arthropoda > Insecta > Diptera > Syrphidae > Eristalis > Eristalis intricaria. The sequence continues at coordinate 107,092,230 of OZ035873.1, read as the reverse complement.
AAGCGATGTTTAGGAGACTTATACCTCTATAGTTGGCGCAGACAAAGGGGTCTCCTTTCTTATGGATCGGGCAAACGATACTGAGATTCCACTCATGGGGCATGCTCTCCTCCGACCATATCTTACAGATGAGCTGGTGCATGCGCCCAACCAGATCATCTCCAGTTGCCTTAAAGATTTCAGCGGGCAGTGCGTCCACAATGGCAGCTTTGTAAGACTTCAGTCTTGATATTGCTATCGTGACCTCGTCTAAGTCGGGGGGATGGAATTCTAGTCGATCATCGTCAATGTTGAGTGGGACATTCTGCCTGACAGCGGTATTGGTGTCATCATTGCCGTTTAGCAGTCTGAAGAAATGGTTCTTCCAAATTCTCAGTATCGACTGCGATATATGTTAGGGGTATATATTACAGTTTGAGTGCTCTGAAAATGATATATCCACACGTAAAAATGACATCCGTTAAATTACTCTCAAATTTCACTTATTTATTCTCATTTCAGACCTGTCACTCTCAAAATGTCTCAAAAGTGTAGAACAATGCATGTATACACATTTTGTTCTCATTTAATATGAGACGATACTGAACAGAAATGAAGTATTACAGAGATAGCAGACTTCACAGCTGATTGCCCCCTAGTCCATCGAAGAATTTGAGTGCCTTTTTGAAAGATATTCATGAATTTGACTGTTATTCATGAAACAACCTAAATGCCGTCTACTGATTGGTCAATTTGGTTTATGAACACGTTATAAAAAACAGTTGTCAAAAATCTTAAGGAGAAAGAGAGGTAGAAGTCGGGCATCTCTGTAATACTTCATTTCTGATATTGAAATAGGTATCGCCAAACATCAGTCGTCGAGACGATAGTTAATGACAGTTTTTAGTCTACAAGAAGCTGGCAAAACGATATCGTTTTCTTATGCTTACGTGAAGCGAAACTATCGTCGAAACTCTAGAGCGGGCCGATTGTCGCCTTTCGCGAATAGAACCCTGAACTTTGAAGGAAGCCGTTCCATTCTACTACCAAGCAACAACCTACATTTGCTGGAATTGGTCTTCGGGAGGAAGCAGGCGCTTTTGTGATCCAGTTACAGCTCTCATCACATCACCTCCGAATAACTGGCACCAACATTGATCTGGGCAATGGCAAGGGAAGCGCTTTGCAATGTCGTTTTCTCCACAAGGGTTGCAGATCGTATGAACAGGCTTAGGCCAGGCCAAGCTCAGTTAAGTGTCCCACTCGGTCACAACAGATTTAAAGGTCGCTTTGCAATATACCCTCACCAATAATAATAATAATAAAGTCCACACTCGGTTTCTATTCAATGTTTGGCCCGCAAGCGCTATTATTTTAGATCAGCCAGAAAGGAGTACAAAATATTAATAATCGGCGTTATTTCTCGTAAACTTCGTCATTGCATTTGTACTCAAGTCAAACATCTACAGTGCTCCACAAAAGTTTGCGTACAATAATGCAATTTAGATAAGAAGAGCTATGATTCACATAATATAAGTTGAGAATATTTTTGAAGGGTATATTCCAATAAAACGAGGAGAAAGGCCTGAGTTTTTCACACAATTAATATATATTGTTATCCTTTCAAAAAATACAACAATAAAAACCAAAAGAAGTCGCAAAATTAACACCACAAAAGTTTGCGTACAGGTGAAAATAAATGCAAGGAACGTTACTAAAAGTATTACGATAAGTAATCAATCAATCTTATTTCTTTTGGTGCTCCTTTAAAGTAAGATATCCTCTTATCCTTATGACCCTCTCTAACCGGTTTTACATGGATGCTTTTGTGGTGTAAGAAATGCTTATATTATTAATGCACTCAACTTATAAAGCTTCTTTTAACATCTCTTTATTACTGGTATCGTGAGTACGGATCTTTCAGTCCAGTGTTTCCGACATATGGTCAATGGACATGAGGTCTGGGCTCTGTTGTGGGGTTCGTAGCATTTTGAAAGGGTTATATAACAGCCAAATACATGAATTTTGCGTGGTATTATTGTGGTAATTATCTTGCTGTGATGTAATAATCGACGGTAATGCCCAACATTTAAGGACTTGCTTTTAAATTTCGTTTAAGAATATCAGTGTTCACGAACAGGTTCATCATTTCCTTCGATTAGTGCCAGATTTCTGAATCCTGATGTCGCCATACAGACCCACATCATAACCATCATAACACTTCTACCAGCGTACTTTACTGTTTCAGTAGAATTGTTTGGTTTAAGGGCTCGTTTAAGCAGCTCCCTGCCCTCAAACGGTCGTCACACCCAAAAACGCTTTATTCTGTTTCGTCGGAGAAGATAACATTACGCCAGAAGTCTGGCGATTTGTTAACATACTCGAATAAGCAAGCAATCTGTGTGAAGAAACTATCTACCGTTGCATTAACAGTGTAAAATGAAGGAGTATTTTCCCTTGTACGTAAACTTTTTTTTTGGAGTTAATTTTGCGACTTTTTTGGTTTTTTTTTATTGTATTTTTTTAACGAATAACAATATATAATTTATTTTGATTAAAACTGAAGCCTTTCATCTCGTATATATCTTTCACAAACATTTTTAACTTGTACTCTGTGGATGAAAGCCATTTTGTTCCAATTTTCATCGTTGTACCCAGACTTTTGTGGAGCACTTGTGAATTTCACTAGCAGGTGCATATTCGGAACATTAAATAACGTGTCAACTCTATGAATCATCTGGCATGCAAATCTCGTGGACTGCGTGGAAAAACCTTTTAATTCTTCTACTACATACTATGAATTCGATTTTTCAGGGACATGCAAGACCCCAAATTAAGACGGACTTTACCAACCGCTGGCTCATCTTAATTACACTTAGACTATAACTCAACGAAGCAATTAAATACAATGAACACTCGTTCGATGATCTACTAGCTATTTTGAAAAAAATTTTTAGAGTGACAGGTCGCATTTGCATTAGTTTTGTTCGCAACAGAAACGAAGTATTACAGAGATAGCCGACTTCACAGCTGATTGCCCCCTAGTCTATCGACAAATTTGAGTGCATTTTTGACGGACATTCATGAATTTTTGACAGTTATTCACGAAATAACATCCGTTCTCTGATTGGTTTGAGAAAACGTTATAAAAACAGTTGTCAAAAATCTTAAGGGGCAAGAGGGGTAGAAGTCGGGCATCTCTGTAATACTTCATTTCTGGTTCGCAAACTGAATTGAGAATGTATCAGTGAAATTTGCGAGGAATTTGAGCACAGATGGCATTTTTTACGCGAGAGATATAAGCTGTGTTTTTTTGCAAGCGTATATACGCTTAATTTCGAAGTGCACAAAAACCGATCATCGGCGCTTAATGATTCATCATAAAATCTTGGCAGCACCGACGACATTTATGACATTTGCTAAGCAGTCAGGGGTGTAGTCGTGGAAGGTGATGGTTGATATTTGATCGTCACAATCTTCGTTTTGCGATTGTGCAGCCTGACCATAATTTTAAAAGTAAAAACACTTAATAATTATAGGATATAAAAAATGATCATCAAATGGACAGAATCGTTTACGAAACCTAAACGGAATTTATAGTAGAGACACTCTGGGTATACCAAAAATTGCATACTTATGGATGCCAAAAGAATTACAAATGATCTTATACATCAACCAAACCTGCAGATGTAAGCCACATACAGCAACCTAAACAATGAATGAATGAATTCAGGAATGAACACACAGAAAATAATGTTTGGAAGCATTGTTTTTACCCGCGTTTATTCCTTAAGCGGCTATAGATATGATGAGTAACTTAAGCGGATATAGAACTCGTTGTTAGTGTATTTTACATGCAAATTGAAAATTAAGCGTATATACGCTTGCAAAAAAACGCAGCTATCATCGAAGTGAATCACAAGGACGATAGTCGTCTGAAAACTTACGCGATGAGAGCCCTCAACATTTTCCAGATAGACTATTAACTCCAATTTTTTACACGGACTCTTTGCTCTGTTGTGTCGGGGAGCACATTAAGTGTGCAGAAAGACGAGCCTTGGCAGTGCACCTGAAGTAGCGTTCTAAATGCGTCTTCCCGTTCAGTTGTGAAGGTTCCGTTCTGTTTCTTTAATTATCCCACATTCCTCGTCCGATCTTTTAATAGCGCCTTATGGATTCGTGCTTCAGGTAGCCATTTAAGGTCATCTCAATTCTACAATGTATTCTGCGAGAACGAACCTTTATTCGTCCCATTGAAGCTCTGGATCAAACATTAAGGTGTTGCCAGGGACTTTTATAAAATAGTAACCGAGGCCAATTTGACTTCAGTCAGTATCTAGAGGTTGTTGAATAAGCAAAATAGGAGCAGTAAGTTCTTTCGCCAATGCAATCACCTCATTCCTTGGGAGTCCCTTGTTCGTAGCAGCACAAGAAATACAAAACAAAAAACCTCAAGTTGTCCGTCTTTTGGGGGGGTCATGCGGTTCACGAAAACCGGGCTTTTATGTCGAACACTTGCACACATCGAGAGTGAAGGTATGTTGAAGTGAATACTACACTTCGGCCACCCCAGAGCTAACGTGCCAGAACTCAGGTCAGTACAAGTTCGTTTTTTTGTAATATTCTAACACTCCCTGTTCCTCCTTGTTTTTAGAAGACTGTGGTGGCAATAAACTACGTGTATGTAAATGTAGGAGGCCTTAGAGTCTGAAATACGTTCAAACGGCCTTATGTACACACACAAGCACAGCTGCCCGTTCAAGAGGTCAGCCAGGAGGTACTGATGACGCTATAGCACGCAATCTATTACATCACTCAATTTCATTCGTCGGCAGGCTAAACTTCTGAAAGACATCATATCCCACACCTCCCCACCGGGGGGAGGGAGAAGGTTTCACCCCCTAGGCATTCCTCAAACGACCAGTTAATGATTATCATGAATGCATCATGACTTTGAAGAAACGGTGCGAAACAGCGGCACCATAACCAAACTAACAGAGACCTCGTGCTGGCGCGGTTGATGATGAACAGAATTGAACGAACCGCCGCGCCGCGGCGGCAATCAGCCCTTGTAGGCTCGTTAATGGTAAAAAGTTTTAAGTCATTATATTTCAATTGGAAATGCCAACATTAAGAGGCGGAATCACTTATGACCGCTCGAGTAGAGTTGAATTGCACTTATCCTCGAGCACACACGTTGTTATGACAAGTTAAATGGAGTCGAGGGAATGATGTGTGTGATTGTGACGTCTATTTGGACGTGTTGATTTGCCAGCGGCCGCACTGAACGGGGAGCGAAATGCAGATGAATTAAGACGTATAATTTTAACTTGCGCGGCTGCAGTCACAATTAAGTCGATGCTATTCATATGGCCTTCGGGCAAAACATCGCATGAGATGATTGTCAAAAATTTTACTGCAGTGCGGTCATGTGTGCTCGGCCATTGATGACCTTTTCATTGAAGTGCGCATTTGACTGACTCATTTGGCACATGGTAATCACGCAAGGGTCTCATACTTAAACGCTTACTTACCGCTAGCCAATTTATTGCCTTTTTTTCGGCTGGACTCTGTCGAGAGGTGTTTGGAAAGACAGATTGAAAGATAATGCGGAACTTGCCATGACGTGGAATGGTTAAAGGGCTGTCTGTGGAACTGTGAGGAGTTATGAGAGACACCAGTCGAGTGGGAGACTCTTATTACAGCATCTAACCATTGGAACTTCGCTGACCAAGGAACAACAAAATTTGGAAAAGGCTTTCAGGCTACAAGTTAATTTTCATCGCCCCAATTGTACGGTTGGGGCAGGGTATCAGCTGCTCACAACACCTGCCACGTATTCATAAGCCCATGTCAGTGGAGTTGTTCCAAGAAAACGTGGTAAGAGTTGATGAAGTTGGATATGTTTACCGATTGAATCACCGCATCCGTGAACGGGTCACCCCTTATACGAACAGAAATTACGTTACTCGTCATACGAACGAACGAATTTTGAATAAAATGAATGGTGGAATAGCGGGAAAAAAAGTGTGCCAGTCTTGTTATTTGTGCTTGTCAAGTTCTTGGAAGTGATATTTTACTTCTTCTTCGACTTCATTTGGCGCTACAGTCCGGGGTGGACCTGGGCCTCAACCAACAAGCCTCTCCAGCTAACACGGTCTCTGGCTAGCTGTCTCCAGTGTCGCACGCCAAATTGGTTGAGGTCCTTCTCCACCTGGGTGCGCCACCTTAAACGCGGGCGTCCTCTGTTGCGTTGTCCCACGGGTTCGGAGTCGAAGACTCTCCGGGCCGGAGCTGAGTTGTCCATACGCTCTACATGGCCTAGCCATCTTAGGCGTTGGATCCGAAGACGCCTGACTAGACTCATGTCGCTGTACAGGCCGTACAGTTCGTGGTTGAATCTTCTCCTCCAGAAACCGTCAACGCAAACAGGACCAAAGATCGCACGCAGAGCTTTTCTCTCGAAAATACCAAGGACTTCCTCATCCGCTTTTGAGATTGTCCATGCCTCCGCGCCGTACAGCAGGACTGGGATGATCAAGGTCTTGTATAAGGTCAGCTTGGTCCTTCGAGAGATGGCTCTACTACTCAATTGCCTCTTGAGCCCATAGAAACAGCGGTTGGGAAGAGTTACTCTGCGTTTGATCTCGGTACTGATGTTGTTTGTACTGTTTACTGCGGAGCCGAGGTAGACGAAGTCCTTGACTACCTCGAAGTTATAGCTGCCCATTGTGACGCTCTGTCCAAGACGTCGATGTTGTGTGTCCTTTCTTGATGAAAGCATATACTTCGTTTTTCCCTCATTCACCGCTAGACCCATTTTAGCCGCCTCCGCTTCAATGCCAGCGAACGCCTCATTGACGGCTCGCTGTGTTCTGCCAATCACGTCAATCTCACCCGCGTATGCTGGCAGTTGTACGGACTTCTGGAAGATCGTGCCTCTAGTGTTGGCGTGTGAGTCTTGCACGGTCTTCTCCAGGATGATGTTAAAGAAATCACATGACAGCGCGTCGTCTTGTCTAAAACCTTTTTTGACATTGAAGGTCTCGGTGAGTTCGTTACCGACCTTGATGGAGCAGCGAGAGTTCTCCACCGTCATCCTGCACAACCTGACGAGTTTGGCAGGAATGTCAAAACTAGACATGGCGTTGTATAGCTCGTCCCTATGCACGCTGTCATATGCGTCCTTGAAATCGACGAAAAAGTGGTGGGTGTCGATTTGCATTTCTTGGGTCTTTTCCAGGATCTGCCGTCATGTGAAGATTTGGTCGATGGTAGACTTCCCCGGCCTGAAACCGCACTGATATGGACCTATCAGGCTATTTATAAACGGCTTCAGGCGAGTACACAAAACGGCAGAGAATATCTTGTAAGCGATGTTTAGGAGACTTATCCCTCTATAGTTGGCGCAGTCAAAGGGGTCTCCTTTCTTATGGATATTTTACTTAGAATCGCATAATGAAAAATGTAAGCAAACCACTTATGTACCAGTAACCATTCATTTTGTATTTTATCATTATGTGAATAGTGAATAATATTAAGTGTTAATTTACTGCATTATTCATTGGATTATAATAGAACAATGTCTGAAGTAGTGAAATACAGCTGAAATTGGTTTCCGTTTTAAACAATAAGTTAAGTATATGTTATAAACAATTTCTAATAATTAATGAAAGCAATAAACACAACCAACATAATGCATTATTCTTTCATTTTGCACAAAGCAAATGTAATATTGTGCTATATTGGAAGATATGTACATACATACATACAAGAAGATCTCCAGGGTATCTTCCACTCGCTGAAGAAGAAAAAGTCAGTTGGAATCGATGGAATACCGAACATTGTGCTTCGCCATCTTCCCCCCGAAGCGGTCCAAATTTACACAACCTTGTTCAACAATGCGCTGAGTAATGCACATTACCCCAAGCACTGGAAAACAGCAGTTGTTCAACCGATCCCTAAACGGGACAAAGATAAGTCCATTCCGACAAATCTTCGGTCGATCAGTCTTCTTCCCTGCATAAGCAAGGTTTTTGAAAAGATAGTCATTCGAGTTCTGAAGCAATGGGCTGATGAAAAGAAAATCATACCGGACAACCAGTTCGGATTCCGAGCGGGGCATGATACCATTAATGCCGCGTCAAAACTGGTGTCCGACATACAATGGAATAAAAACAAAAATCAGTGCACAGGTGCCTGCCTGATTGATTTGGAGAAGGCGTTCGACACCGTTTGGTTAGAGGGCCTCTTCCTCAAGCTGGTCAGGCTTGGCATTAAAACCATTGCTATACATGGTCTATGACATGATAACAGGTAGAAAGTTCGTTGTGAAAAATGGTGACGTAACTTCCACTACGGTCTTTAACATTAAAAACGGTCTGCAACAGGGAGCCATTGGTTCCCCGATCCTGTTTTCCATATTCACTGCAGATCTTATAGGTTCCATGCCGCACTTAATTGCGTACGCCGACGACCTAGTTGCGTACAGATCAGGTCCGAAGGTCGAGGTAATAAACATCTTGTTGCAGCGTGACTTCGAGAAAATCCAGTAATTTTGCGACGACTGGAAGTTGCTTATCAACTTCCAGAAATGCGAAACTAGTCTTTTCCGAACCCCGTTGGACAGGGCATCGCGGGATACGCGCCAAAACTGGCGTAAGTTCGGCATAGTTGACCCGCATGGTCGGCCGTTAGCTGTAAAAAGTGTAGTTAGATACCTAGGCATTTGGCTGGATCAATATCTGTATTTTGACAAACATATAGATATTGCTCTGACGAAAGCCAGAAAAGCCTTTGCTGCGGCAAGAAGGTTGTTTTTCAGCAGCCAACTTGATACCAGAGTGAAGGTAATCTGCTACATGGCCCTAGTACGGCCCATTATGGTGTACGGTTGTCCATTGTGGTTCAACGTGAGTCCTTCCCAGATGGAAAAGATGAGGGTGTTCGAGAGGCAGTGTCTTAGGAGCTGTCTCCGTCTGTATCGCACACCCGAGTCTGAGTACAAGAAGTACTACCCTAACGAGGTCCTGTACAACGAGGCAAACGTGAATAGGGTAGATAATTTTATTATTAAACTAATCAGAAGGCACACTGCACGAGCTATGACCTCGTCCAACAGTCTGATCTTTGGGGCTTACTACCCCAATAGTATGTACCATGAAAGGGTGCGCCTTAACGGCTTTATTCCTCCCGAAGCATTCCTCTATCTAGACACAATTGGCCTAATACAGGATCCACAAGGATGTCCTATCATCTTCCATGTCGTACGCCGAACAGTGGATAGGCGACTTCAATACGAACCGGATGTCGTTCGCACCCACGAGGATCTCCTCCGGTTCAGTAGAGCGATCCCCGCTCGAGATAGGAAAGAGTCTGCCAAAGAACGGCAATTTTACTGGTGGTTACACCAAAACCAGCCTCCGCCACCGCTAGCTTTTCCACAGGATCAGGTAGTTGACCATAGTGGCCAGCTTACATAGTTTTTAAGGTAGCTTTAAGAGAAAAAAAAAAAAAAAAAAAAAAAAAAAAAAAAAAAATCCAAAAAAATTAATAAAACAACAAAACCAAAAAAAAAAAACAATATATGAATCAAAAACAAAAAAAAAAAGGTGCATCACGGCGTATAAATTATATATGTTATGCATATACACAACATATACGCCCTGGTGCACGTGTCCGTACTGTTACGGACATAGTTAAGATAGTATTAAGTTTTATGTTAGGTTAAGTTAGTAATAAATTGTAATTAAGTTAGAATAAGGTAGTTTAAGTAGTTAAGTTTAGCCAAGTTTTTACAAGTTTTCTTGGCAAATGAAAAATAAAAGATTGTCTTAATGACTAAAAAAAAAAAAAACGTAGATTAAGCCGAAAGGCACATTTATTACATAGATCAGATTAGCTTAGAGTACCCGCATAGGGTCAGTAGGTTAGTATTAAGAACAATTGTAATTCTTAAGATAGTTAAGCTAGTTTTAAGTAATTTTGTCTAGCAAGTAAGGAAATAGAATAAATTGAATAAAATTATATTAAAAAAAAAAAAAAAAAAAAAGTGCGTCGGCTCCTACGCAGAGGGTGCCAGGTTCGATACCCGAATTTACCACCTTTCATACTTCACGGCTCCACCTCTTTCGAGTCACTGACAATGCTCAAAGAGTATTCCTGTCTAGAAAAAGCCACTCACCTTGGCCGTTCGAAGTCGGCATTAAACTGTAGGTCCCTTTCACTCGTGAAAGAACAATAGCACGTACAACAGGAATGGTTGCTGAGAAGCTAGGCCCTGGCCCTCTACGGGTTGTAGCGCCAGCCATATTATACTATTATATTATCATTCTCACGATTTGCTTGATTATTCCATAGGATAACTTGTATTTCTTAACTGCTTTGGAACAATCTTTCTCTAATAATAAAATCATCTGAATCAGAGCAACTCAAGTAAAGTTACAAAATAGAATCCATTGCTTGTTACAGACGTTACATTTACATAAATCATTTCACAAATGACACATATTTGACGTTTAACTATTACATTTACTACACTTCACTCTATTACAATATTTCCTACACAGAATAACTACGTACCGTCAACAATCGTATGACATGATCACAATTTACCGATCGACCTATAACACTTGCGGATAATTTTGGTACCATGTATACGTGATGGATTCTGAGCTGTCAGAACTGGCATAGGAATTTACGTACAAATGGCGAAATGTATTGGGATATTAAAAAAAATTAGAAAACATATTAAATAATTATATTTTATTCTAACAAATGTTTTAATGCCGAAATAAAATGCAGAAGTTTTGATTTAAGGTGTTGTCAAGTGTATGTTTGTGATAGTTTTTGAGGAGTGCTGCTTTGAAAAGTGTAAACAAAGCACCAGTTTGACATGAAATTGTTGTTGTTTTATCATTCTTCAACCAAGATATACTGAATGGTGAACAATCTTAAGTGTTATTTCGTCATAGTTTGTTAAACAAATTAATCTAAACATATTCAGTGCAGTGTAATCTGCTGAAAATTCACTCATTCATACATTTTTTTTAACGCAATTTTATTTAATTCATTATATTTTTACTTAGTTGCTAGACAAAATTACTTAAAACTAGCTTAACCATCTTAAGAATTACAATTGTTCTTAAGACTAACCTACTGACCCTATGCGGGCACTCGAAGCTAATCTAATCTATGTTATAAATATGCCTTTCGGCTTAATCTGCGTTTTTTTTTAGTCTTTAGTGACAATCTTTTATTTATTTTTTCCTATGCCAAGAAAACTTAAAAAATAACTTGGCTGAACCTAACTATTTAACCTACCTGTACTACTAACTTACCCTAAAATAAGACTTAATACTATCTTAACTATATCCGTAACAGTACGGACACGTGCACCAGGGCGTATATGTTGTATATATTTCTAACATATATAATTTATTTTTGTTTTTGTTTCATATATATTTTTTTTTTTGGATTTTTGTCTTATATTTTTTTGGGATTTTTTTTCCTTAAATCTACCTTAAAAACTATGTAAGCTGGCCTCTATGGTCAGCTACCGGATCCTGTGGAAAAGCTAGCGGTGGCGGTGGTTTTGGTGTTACCACCAGTAAAATTGCCGTTCTTTGGCAGACTCTTTCCTATCTCGAGCGGGGATCGCTCTACTGAACCGGAGGAGATCCTCGTGTGTGCGAACGACATCTGGTTCGTACTGGAGTCGCATGTCCACTGTTCGTCGTACGACATGGAAGATGATAGGACATCCTTGTGGATCCTGTATAAGGTCAATTGTGTCTCAATAGAGGAATGCTTCGGGAGGAACTTCGGGTACACACTATTGGGGTAGTACGCCCCAAAGATCAGACTGTTGGAAGAGGACATAGCTCGTGCAGTGTGCCTTTCTGATCAGTTTTTTTTCTATTCACGTTTGCCTCGTTGTACAGGACCTCGTTAGGATAGTACTTCTTGTACTCAGACTCGGGTGTGCGATACAGACAGAGACAGCTCCTAAGACACTTCCTCTCGAACACCCTCATCTTTTCCATCTAGGAAGGACTCACGTTGAACCACAATGGACAACCTTACACCATGATGGGCCGTACTAGGGCCATGTAGCAGATTACCTTCACTCTGGTATCAAGTTGGCTGCTGAAAAACAACCTTCTTGCCGCAGCAAAGGCTTTTCTGGCTTTCGTCAGAGCAATATCTATATGTTTGTCAAAATACAGATATTGATCCAGCCAAATGCCTAGATATCTGACTACACTTTTTACAGCTAACGGCCGACCATGCGGGTCAACTATGCCGAACTTACGCCAGTTTTGGCGCGTATCCCGCGATGCCCTGTCCAACGGGGTCCGGAAAAGACTAGTTTCGCATTTCTGGAAGTTGATAAGCAACTTCCAGTCGTCGCAAAATCGCTGGATTTTCTCGAAGTCACGCTGCAACAAGATGTTTATTACCTCGACCTTCGGACCTGATCTGTACGCAACTAGGTCGTCGGCGTACGCAATTAAGTGCGGCATGGAACCTATAAGATCTGCAGTGAATATGGAAAACAGGATCGGGGAACCAATGGCTCCCTGTTGCAGACCGTTTTTAATGTTAAAGACCGTAGTGGAAGTTACGTCACCATTTTTCACAACGAACTTTCTACCTGTTATCATGTCATAGACCATGTATAGCAATGGTTTTAATGCCAAGCCTGACCAGCTTGAGGAAGAGGCCCTCTAACCAAACGGTGTCGAACGCCTTCTCCAAATCAATCAGGCAGGCACCTGTGCACTGATTTTTGTTTTTATTCCATTGTATGTCGGACACCAGTTTTGACGCGGCATTAATGGTATCATGCCCCGCTCGGAATCCGAACTGGTTGTCCGGTATGATTTTCTTTTCATCAGCCCATTGCTTCAGAACTCGAATGACTATCTTTTCAAAAACCTTGCTTATGCAGGGAAGAAGACTGATCGACCGAAGATTTGTCGGAATGGACTTATCTTTGTCCCGTTTAGGGATCGGTTGAACAACAGCTGTTTTCCAGTGCGTGGGGTAATGTGCATTACTCAGCGCATTGTTGAACAGGGTTGTGTAAGTTTGGACCGCTTCGGGGGGAAGATGGCGAAGCACAATGTTCGGTATTCCATCGATTCCCACTGACTTTTTCTTCTTCAGCGAGTGGAAGATACCCTGGAGATCTTCTTGAGAAATCAAGATGTGATTCCCATCATTGGCGACGGCACTATGTGCAATGTTCTCGTCATTGAACCTGGTGAACCCTGGATTCTCTGATCGCCATTGACTTATCTCATTGCGGAGATAGAAGTGGTTTAGCAGGGCTCTGTTCTCCAGATCGTGATTCGGCCTACTAACCTCGTTGACCGTATACACTCTCTGGAACACTGCACCAATAGCTGTAACCTTCTCCTGGGGATCTTCCACCGCAAAGAAGTCATTGTCTAGCACTGCCTCATCTGGATCGATGCCAACTGAAGTCAGTAAGTGTTCGTTGTCTGTCGTCCTGGGAAGTCTTACGATTTGAATGTCGTTTTGATCTTTCCTCCGAAATATTTTATTTACTTGCGGGAACATCCCCGGGTTGTTGGATCGTACAGCCCGGATTTTGTTGCCCCAGTGCAAACTTATAGCCAAGCTATAGTTTATTCGTATTAACTGTTGGAGGTTCTTGATCTCCGACTTCAATGCTCTGACTTCCGCGTTTTGCGGATCTGTAAAACGCCTGTGCAAGAGTTTGAGTCTTGACAGCAGCCTACTTTTGTGCACGTGAAGTGCGTCGATGGTAGCATTTCGATAAACATCGCTGTTGTCGATTTGAACTACCTTTGGAATTGTGTTGTCCATCGTACGTTTGATTACGTCGTCCATTTGTATGAGGTACCTGTCAACCTCTTCGTTCGTCAGGTTTCTGTTTGTCGGCGGATTGATCCCACTCGAACGTAGTTCTGTGGATAAAGTCCTGGAGAAGCGTGGCCAGCGGGCCTTATTATAATTATAAGGGTGCCTCTGGACATACTCCTCCAGTCCTTCCACCTCGTTCGGGAGCTGAATAACTGCGAAGAGCCCGCAGTGATCACTCTCGTACTCAACAGCAGTTAGACAGTTCCGTGTGCGTCTTTCCACGTCTAGTATAGTCAGTCGTTTGTCTATCAGCATCAGATCCAGATAGGACCCGCTTCTGGGATACGATGGCCTATCGGTTGCTAGCAAATCTAGCTTGAACTCAACATTGTGTTCTACCAACCAGTTATACAATGAGGTCCCCCTGGTGTTATGCACCACATTGCCCCACTCTATATGCCTAGAGTTCAAGTCCCCGGCTACGATATAGTAGTTCTCCTCCGAGCTCAGTCGAAGGCTAGTGAAAAGAGTATCGAGCTCTGAAATGAAATATTGGTTGATGCGTGACTTGTCAGTCGCATAGATAGCGATCACATATAGCCGCTTACCACCCCGGAGGGGGATGCGTGCGATACACGTTTCTATGGCCTGGAATCTCCGCACTTCACCGCTATACACGACCTTATGACAAAGGCCTTTTTTTATTAAGAGCGCGACTCCACCAGCTAGGTAGCTTCGATCTCTTCGAATAATATTGTAATTTTTGTACCTGAGTGAGTGCGTCTGGCTTAGCTTAGTTTCGCAAACCATCAACACATCAGGATTATGGGTCTGCAACAAGTTACCGAAATTTAATTGACGTTCAGGGCGGATCAGTGAATTCACATTCACTGCTAGAATTTTCAGGTTGCAGGCTGCCTGCGCAGCCATTATACCGATGTTGCGTTTGGCTCTCCAAACAGCGTCGAATAGATGAGGTCTATTCGCGCTGCTTGTTCTTGTAATTGGTTCTGGAACTGGGTTTGGAGTTGAGCGATCTGCCTCTGGATAGAGAGCAGGATCGTCTGCACATCCAAATTTGCTTCTGGTTGCCTGGCCACTGGGACCTGGGTAACTTTCGGCACTGTCTGTTGAACCGGTCGCCCAGCCGATGCCACTTGGGCATAGGAGACTGCCGGTGTAACAGTGGTAGCTGGAGCACGGGGCACTGGCCTCGCTTCTACCATTTTTCCATTACGTTTGGCCTGTATAATTTTTCTCATTTCTTGGACCTTAGGACATCCCCGATAGTTTGCAGGGTGTCCGCTGGTCTTACAGAGCACGCACGTCAGTTTGCTCCTGTCCTCGACTTTATCGGTCCCTAAAGGACATTCCCCGCGATTGTGGTTTCCTGCGCATTTGACACAGCGAGACTGCATATTGCAGTTCGCCGCGGCATGCCCAAACCTCTGACAACGAACACACTGGAGTGTGTTCTTTGTCTTTTTTATTGTTTCCCATGTAACAGACAGAGTGCCTAAATGGGTAATTTTTTTTAAGCTCTCTAGTTTGCTGTCTGGGGTGACCTGAACCAGGAAGAAAGGAAGTTTCCTATTCTCCCTTCTCGATGCCGCAGTGATGAAGGGCTTAACCCCTACGACCTGGACATCGTCGCTCTGCGCTTGGCGCAGAATAGCGAGGATCTCATCGGGATCAGTGTCGGGATCCACGTCCTTAAGGAGCATGGTCTGCACCTTTTCCCCTTTCGGAGTGTACGAGAAAAACTCGGCCTCCGACACCGCTAACCTTTCTTTAACTACGTGATAGTCTGCCATTGATAAGCAATGGACAGAGACACGTAGTGGACCCTTATACTTAATAAAATAAGAATTTTTCGTGACCAACTTACATAGTATATCAACGTCTTTCGTCTCCAGTCCGAAGACGTTGATCGGAGGGCATCTCTCCTTTTTGGCTGGCTGCTGCTGTTGCGGTTGCTTCTGCTGCGCCTTCTTCTGCTGATATCGTTGTTGTTTCTGCTGCTGCTCAGTCTGCTGCTGTTGTTGTTGCTGCTGCTGCTGCTTAGTCTGCTGCTGTTGTTGTTGCTGCTGCTGCTTAGGCTGCTGCTGTTGTTTCGGCTGCTTCTTTGGCTGCTGCTGTTGTTGTTGCTGCTGCTGCTTTGGCTGCTGCTGTTTGTGTAGCTGCAGTTGTTGCAGCTGCTGTTGTTGTTGTGCAGCCTCTTTGGCTGCTCTCCTGGCCCTTAGTTTGGTTTGGAGGGCTTTGATGTGGGCGTCCAACTCCTCCCTCTCTCGTTGGCTCTTCTCGAGCCGCTCCCGGTCCTCTTCCTCTTCGTCCTCTGATTCGGAGGACGTTAGCGTGTGGAAGGGATTCTCTTTCCCACTGTAGGAGAATCTCCCCTCCCCCTCTGTCGACTCGTACTCGACGTCGTCGACCATTCTTGCTGTTGCTGCTGATGTTGCCTGTGCAGTTGTTGTTGTTGTTATTGCTGCTGCTGTTTTGTTTGCGGCTTTAGCCGCAATTTTCCCGTCGCCTGATCCAAGGCTGGACCGGCGCTTGACGAGGTTGGGCTGAGGCTGGAGCTTCTTCCTCCTCTTCTTCCTCCCCTCTTCATTTGTTGACTGGTGGTCCGATGTCGAAGCCACCGGTACAATATCACCCGATTTCATGAGCTCGGGTCGCTCCACTGTCTCCATCACACTTCTTCCTCACACTAAGTGTCTCTACTTGCTTTTAATTAAAAAAAAAAAGATCTCACTGTTTTTTCGGGATTTGAACCCGGCACCGCGATGTCACCGGCGAGCACTCTACCGAGAAGCTACCGATTCTTATTTTATCTTGGCACTATTGTCCACACTTGATATTTTTATTGTTTCCGCACTAAGTCGAAACACGTCTGCACTGCGTGGAGGTCTGTGAACGACTGAGGCGAGCACTCTACCGAGAAGCTACCGATTCTTATTTTATCTTGGCACTATTGTCCACACTTGATATTTTTATTGTTTCCGCACTAAGTCGAAACACGTCTGCACTGCGTGGAGGTCTGTGAACGACTCGGACACGTCTGCACTGCGTGGAGGTCTGTGAACGACTCAAGCCGACGCACTTACCCACTACACCACGGCGACCCACGTGAGAATGATTTGAAACACAATAATACGAATATATTAGACTTCAGTTTTCAAATTCATCAAACTAGAATAAGAGGATTAAAACCTGTTCTCTCTAAACTTGAACTTGTATTAAATTTTCTACTGCACTAACTCTTGTGCTGAAATTAGTATCGACAATTTCGCTGTCGACATTGACTCATTTTGGAAGGGACTTATTTTGTTCTTGCATTTTATTGCATTTTATGTATGTACTTATTATATTTTAACTGTTACTCATATGTTTTATTAATTTAATAATTCGTAATTTGCTATTCAAATCAATACGTTCACTATCTACTGATCGAATGACGTTTCGATTAGTTCAATATGTTCACATGCCCGATAACGTGTTGTATGATCCCAAATTACGTTCACGTGTCCTGTAATCCCAAATGCACGATTTTCGACAGCGATTCACTCGTTCACGGATGCGTTGATTCGACCCCAGATAAAAATACGTTTCCACGGAACGAAACCGCGTTCAGATGAACTTAAGTGGATTCGCTCTCAATTTTCGAGTCATCCGAGTATAAGTGTCAGCCTAGAAATGAAGTATTACAGAGATGCACGACTTCTACCTCTCTTGCCCCTTAAAATGTTTGACTGTTTTTTATAACGTTTTCTTATACCAAATTGACCAATCAGAGAACGGCATTCACTTTGTTTCATGAATAACCGTTCAAAATTCATGAATATCTGTCAAAAAGTACTCAAATTCGTCGATGGATTAAGGGGCAATCAGCTATGAACTCGGCTGTCTTTGTAGCGAGCATGAAAAACACTGCTCCAGTGCGAAGAGTCTTCGAATCCATTGCAATCCAACAGCGCAGACAACCTGAAGAGGCTTGTTGGTAGAGGCCCAGGTCCACCCCGGACTGTAGCTCTAAAGAAAAAAGAAGACGTATGCTTTAGTCGATTCGTTATTCTGTTATATCAAAGAAGGCATGCCAAAGCAACCACATTGCTTGCTTGATACTGGCGATCCCGAGTTGCATCATCCAACGAGCAAAAGCTAAATTTCTAGAGGTTAGTTTACTGGCCCATGAGAGACATGATAAAAAATCCAGTTGATTAATTTCAATTATTAATAATTCATTTCTGATGAAAAGTGGCTGTCTATAAAAATTCGACTTCGAATTTGTTGCACATATTTATATGACATCGATTTTGAACAAATAAATTTAGTTTTTAGTCATGATACACAGAATACAAGGCAACCTCTTTTCGAACTTTATTTTTTTCATTCGTTTTTTTTTTGTGACGTGTATGATTCAGCTTTGCGCCATTTAGCAGTGTTGTGAACTATCTTGGGCATAATTTGAATTTTAAATTATGGGCAATTTGCGCTATATTTGATTGCAATACCAATAATAAGAGGAAAGAAAATACAGCCAGTGAAGTGCGACTTTTTCGTTTCCCAAGAGCGGCAAATATTTGGATGCACAAATGTAGACGGAAAGACAATGTGAATGTGAAAACAACCTTTCATTTGCTCCAAGCACTCCACTAAGGAACTATATATGCGCAATTTGAGATACAAATTGCTTGCATTTGTCCTGAAAATGCACGGATTTTGATGGATGATGAGCTGCCAACAGAAAATCTGCCGTCTTCCAGTGCTTCCAAGAACCCACCTCAAGAGAAAGATTAAAAAAAGGGGTTAAAGAGCACAATCTATCAGGTTGTGGCAGCAACCTTGGCCAAACCATCTTATAGCCAGGAAAACAGATTAATTGATAACGTGGACGAGCTTGAGACACGCGGAAGTTTAAACTTTTTTCATATACATTTTCTTACCATAACTAATTTCACATTTGTAGGCCTAAGGAGTTATAGTTGCAAGAAACAATTTTAAAAAATGCAAATACAAATTGACTTAAAAAGATAATGAAGTACTGTAAAAATCCTTAAATTGACACACGAGAACTATAAGCTCCAACAAGAGTGCAGTACAGCGAACATCATATTCTCCGCCACACAAAAGAGAAAACTAAGCTTAGAAGGATCCTGGAAAAAACCCAAGAAATGCAGATCGACACCAACCACCTATTCGTCGATTTCATGGCCGCATATGACAGCGTGCATAGGGACGAGCTATACAACGCCATGTCTAGTTTTGACATTCCTGCCAAACTCGTCAGGTTGTGCAGGATGACGATGGAGAACTCTCGATGCTCCAACTAGGTCGGCAACGAACTCACAGAGACCTTCAATGTCAAAAAAGGTTTTAGACAAGGGGACTGTTAGCATACGGGGATGACATTGTCGTGATTGGCAGAACACAGCGAGCCGTCAATGAAGCGTTTGCTGGTATTGAAGCGGAGGCGGCCAAAATGGGTTTACCGGTGAACGAGGGCAAAACGAAGTATATGCTGTCATCAAGAAAGGGCGCACAACATCGACGACTTGGCCAAAACGTCACCATAGGCAGCTATAACTTCGAGGTAGTGAAGGACTTCGTCTGCCTCGGCTCGCAAGTAAACAGTACGAACAACACCATTACTCTTGCCAATCGCTGTTTCTTTGGGCTCAAGAGACAATTGAGTAGTAGAGTCCTCTCTCGAAGGACCAAGCTAACATTATATAACACCTTGATCATCCCTGTCCTGCTCTATGGTGCGGAGGCATGGACAATCACAAAAGCGGATGAAGAAGCACTTGTTCTTTTCGAGAGAAAAGTTCTGCGTTCAATCTTTGGTGCGTTGATTCAACCACGAACTGTACGGGCTGTACAACGGCATGAACCTAGTCAGGCGTCTACGGATTCAACGTCTAAGATGGCTGGGCCATGTAGAGGGCATGGACAACTCAGCTCCGGCCCGAAGAGTCTTCGACTCCGAACCAGTGGGACAATGCAATAGAGGACGCCCACGGAACCGATGGCGCACCCAGGTGGAGAAGGACCTCAATCAACTTGGTGTGCGCAGTTTTAGACAGCTGGCTAAAGATCGTGCCAGCTGGAGAGGCTTACTGGTTGAGGCCCATGTCCACCCCGAACTGTAGCGCCACCAGAAGAAGGAGAAGAAGCTCGACTTGCTACATTCGCCTAACAGTTCGGTAGCAGGCCAACGTTCTACTCGCCATCGGTAATAGGGATAATAACCATTTCCGAAAATAATGTAAAACACTTTCTTATCTGTATATACATTAAATTATAAAATCTTTGCACTGACATTGAATTTCAATATGAGTTGCATTTACTTTTTTATGACCGAGGGATACAGGTGACGTCACACGGTTTGACAGATACAGAGTATGATACCTAGTATTCTGTGTATCATGGCACTGACCCACAACGCCAAGGCCGCCGCAATGTATACTTAATATATTTATATGTGAAATCAATCAAATTAAACTAAAAAATTAAAAATAAGAGGAAATCTTGTTTTTAAAAAATTTTTGTTTCACATAACTCGCATGATGCGACACAATTGGATCAATTTTCCTGGGATCCCGAATTCGACCACCTTCTCGAATAACTGCTTCTAATGAATGCTTTCGCATGCAGCTTTACAATCGATCAAAAGGTGATACGAAGTAACAACAAAAGTGTTTTGTTAATGGACTTGGAGTAATTTATTAACTAGGATTCATTTTTCAGAGGGTCCGAGCCTAAGCGTTAGCTGCTTTCCATTCCTGACGGTGCTGGGCACGCTGCTTCCAGTCATCAAAACCAAGCTTGTCTTGCATCCGCGATTACTTGGTATTTATACCGGAGATTCGGTCTTCCTCTCCTTCTCCAACCAGGAGGCTAGGATTCGAAGACCCTCTTAGCTGGAGCATTGTTGTCCATGCGCTCGATGTGGCCGAGTCAGTGCAGTCGACGGATCTTTGCCTTCCGGACAACATCCACAACCTGGTACAGCTCGTAGAGTTCAAGGTTATGTCTTCTCCTCCATTCGCCTTCCTCGCAGACGAGACCATAAATCCGACGTAGAATTTTTCCTTCGAAGGCACCAAGTATCAGCTCCGCAATTTTGCTTATCGTCCAGCTTTGGGCTCCATATAGCTGGACTGGCAAAATAAGGGTTTTGTAAAGCATGATCTTAGTCCTTCGAGTGAGGAGTTTTGACGCCAGTTGTTTTGACAAACCGAAGTAACACCGGTTGCCAAAGGCGGTTCTACATCGGATCTCCACAGTGATGTCATTCGTGGAGTTCACGTCTGTCCCGAGGTAGACAAACTCCTTTACTACCTTCAATTTGTAGCTGTTTTATTGTAGCTGTTATTGTGTCCTAGGTGGTGTGTGACGGATGGCCAGCATATGCTTAGTTTTATCCTCATTGACCTTAAGACCACCTCGTTTCGCCTCTTCTTCAATTGCCGTATATGCTTCCACTACGACACGTTGGGAACGCGCGACGATGTCGACGTCATCTGCATATCCCAATAGTTGGACTGACTTGTAGAAGATGGTGCCTTCCGTGTTGACAGCTGTCCGCCGCATTATCGTTTCCAGTACCAAATTGAAGAAATCAGACAACTGCGCATCTCCTTGCCGAAATCCGGTGCAGGTTTTAAACCGCTCGGCAGTCCTCGAGGCGAACGGTGCACGGTGCATAGCGTATGTGGATCAGTTTTTCCCGGG
The DNA here is from genome assembly GCA_964034865.1 of Eristalis intricaria. Taxonomy (NCBI): domain Eukaryota; kingdom Metazoa; phylum Arthropoda; class Insecta; order Diptera; family Syrphidae; genus Eristalis; species Eristalis intricaria. The sequence goes on along the minus strand of OZ035873.1, from coordinate 107,070,660 downwards.
ATCCCGAATTCGGCCATCGCATCGAATAACTCCTTGCGATGAATGCTGTCATATGCGGCCTTCAAATCGATGAAGAGGCGGTGCGTATCGATTTGAAACTCGCTGGTCTTTTCCAGGATTTGCCTTAGTGTGAAGATTTGGTCTATTGTCGATTTGCCGGGCCGGAAGCCACACTGGTACGTGTCGATTAGTGCGGGGCAAAACGGCTTTAGACGTTCACATAGTAAGCTGAACAGGATATCGTAGGCGGTGTAAGCAGGGATATACCTCTGTAATGGGGCATATGGAGCTGTTATTCCAGTCGTCGGGCATACTTTAGTCCTCCTAAATTCTGCAGATGATCTGGTGTATGCTCCCTACCAGAACATCGCCACCGGCCTTGAAGAGCTCTGAGATAATCCATCTGAGTTCTTCGGCCTTTTAATGGCTGTTTCGACTTCTTCAAAGCTAGGTGGGAGGACTACTTCATCGACTGGAGTTGGGATTTCTTGATTCCATATCACTCTCTCCCGGTCAGGCCCGTTAAGCAGCTGTTGGAAGTGCTGCTTAAACACATCCACTATTCCCTGCGGGTCAGTAAACAGGTTACCCTCACAGTTTCGAAGAGCCTGGGTGCCTTTTCTAAAGCCAGCGGCAAGGCGAGGCTTTTTTGCTTGATTTCTACTTGTCCTATAATATTGAAGTCCTTCAATCAGCGTTTCGATAAAGGATTTATGTCTTACAGATGTTGAATTCAATAGTTTGTCATCTCAGATGAATACTTTAGAAGAGTAAATATTGCACTGTGTCTTATTTGCACAACATAGTGTTATGCAAGAATACGCAATGCACAATACCGTTTGCTAGCTGTGATTGAATATTTGGAAAGGCCGCTGTCATACTCGCTAAAATTCGTCTGCGAATTTTTTCAAATTCCCTTTTGTGGTCTCAAGCCACTTTCACACAGGAAATCTATCAGTCTCTGCGATTGAGGTCTCAATTCTGAACTTTTTCTGTTTCCTACCCTCTCTCACACATGTACAGCATGCTTCCAATACCCAACATTGAGAACATAAGAATAAGGCAACTCAAAGAAAAAACGAAGGGAGATAAAAGAGAATAGAAAATCCAAAAGCAAACCCCGAGCACACCGGGCTACCCCTAGCACCCTCCCTTGTCAACAAGATGACAAAAGTTTTCTGTGTGAAAGCGGCCAAAGCATCCATCTGATCGAGTGAACGACCTGAGGTTTCCACAAAAACGGATAACATCAAATCAATTTGTATAAATACACTGACCTTCAACGACAGTGGAGATAATTAGAATTAAACCGATAATCAACAAAGAACTTGTCGCAGTGGTAATTGTTGTTTTTATTTCTTTGATAGGTTCGGTGTCCCACGATACCTACCTCTGTTGCATCATTCCCTACACTCGTCCTCATCGAACAAAAACAAATTCTTGTCATATTTTATATAAGACATATATTAAAGTAAAATCATTATTACAATAACAGAAGTCTAAAATGTACATAAAAAACATATAGTAAGAGTTGTTTGAAATGTTAGTGGTACTATAGACGTATGCAACATCGTGTGGCAGCCAACTGATTCGTACGAAACCGAAAAATGGACCAGTTACGGAGGGGCGGTCACCGTTTGAAAACGACTTTATGCTTAGGATCATGGAGGATGACATTGGGAAAACGAAGCGACTATGGTTAAGTGTTGATATTTTAAATGGTTTCTGTGGATTGTAGCATTGTGTGGGCGATGCGTTCTGCGGCACTGGCAATGGCAATCAAGACAAGAGTGTATCGTCGAGTTCTTCTTCTTTGCCAATTGGCTGAATGACGACCTTGCGCAGAACCTTGCTAACAACTTCGCTCAATGAATCGCGGGCACCGGCTTCGAGCAGTTGAATGCATTTCTGATATGTCTCTTCTCCTTCTCTAAGTCGCAGAATGGCCACCAGTGCGATTTCCGAATTTGACTTCACATAACCGTTCTTTTCTTTGGTGCCGTTGACCAACATGGGGATGAGTGGTTTGAGCAGCTCAGGCGTTGTGTTTTCAGGGGTAACGGCTTTGGCCAAGTATGTGCAGCTCTTCGCCACCAGTTGCTTGACCTCGTTGCTATTGTGGTTCATAGCGCGGATGAATGGTGCGACTACGGCCTGTGGAACTGGTATATGATCGTTCATGCAATACTGCAGGAGATATGCGGAAGCTCGGATGCCGTTGCTGGCTATTGGAACTTTGTCGGATGAGATGCTGGACACGATTGTTTTTGCGATCTTAGCTTCGTAAGCGGGCGTGTAAATTGAAGACGGGCTTTCCTTGAGGGCCACGAAGAGAACAACGGTCCTTCCATGTCGCAGTTCCCAATTGTCACCGTAGTCATCGTTGAGAACGTGATTTTTCAGCACATCGTCAAGTTGTTCTGGTGACAGGTACTTGCAGAGGGCACCCAAACATCCGCCAACAGCGCTACGCGACACGTCCTCCGAGTGGCCGAGCATGGATGAAAGGGTTGCATACACCTGCTTGCGAAGCGGCTCTGTCATCTTGTCCCCAGCAGGAGTGATGATACCTCGGAGAGCCTGAAGCATCGTCTCGCGCACGGCGGAATCATCGCTGTTCTTTACGCCGTTGTGCATTTCGGTGAAGAGAGGATCTGCGCGGGTATGGATTACAACCAATTCGGCGAGAGCTTGACCGGCTTTCATGCGCACAGCACGGTTCTGGTCGTGGAGTGCCTTCAAGAACGTCGTCTGCAGCTGTGGCAAGAACTGCTTTAGCATGACACCAACTCTGTGCAGGAGGATGGCGAGGGTTTCCAAGACAGCAGCCTTCACACTTGCATTGAAGCGATCTCCCAGAATTCGAATCAGCGGACCCGTGATGTGCACTACAGACGGCTGCAAGGATTGGGCACTGGTTAGAGCGATGATTTCGCCCAGGCCTTGGGCTGCGTTCTCCTTTTCCTCGGGCAGGCCATTGAGGATAGCTTCACGGAATACTGGCAGAAGAGGGGAAATACCCTTGGGCAGGCAGAATCCAGGCAACTCGGACTTCTTCAAGTCGCTGGCGGCAAAACGCACGGCTTGCCTGACGTCGGACACGTGAGCAATCTGTTGAGCTGAGTCCAATCCCTTGATGACTGCGTTGAGAGCATCCCACGATCTCTGGAGAATGTCCCTGTCCTGTTCCGCCAACAACCGCAGCAGACATCTGAGCAACTGCGGCACATACTGCGAGTAGTCTCCAGGAGAGTGAGTGCAGAACGCCGAGAGAAGACTGGCGGCGGATTTACGGGTTGATAATTGTTCTGATCTCGCCGATGTCATGAGTGTGTCCATGATGGTGCGGATACCGGCTTCATCGCTGACGGAGAGAATGACTGCCTGGCAATACTCCAACTCTTGCAATTCGTCCTGGGTTCCCTGCGCGTTGGACAGCGCTTGAAGAAGGGCCGAAAGGATTTTCGGGAGATACTTCGTCAGCGCATCGCCAGCAACCGAAACAAGTATGGACAACGCTTTAGTATTTACTGGCGGAGCTGTCAGCTGCGGAACTAAGTATGGTAGCACAACGCGCGATTTAATTGACATGACTTGTCGCAGACCGTCGAGAGTATTTTCGGCGATTTCTGGATTGGGATCCGACAGGCCTTCCAACATAGATGGCAGAATGTCGTCTAGGGCACGGGATCCAACGGTGGAATGTAGAGAGTCGAATGTCTTGGCAGCAGCTTCACGCACCTCCGGAAGAGGATCCGACAACGCCTTGCGTACGGTGGGAACGAGACTGTTCACGAACGTCAACACCATGTCCTTCGATGTCGAACCCATAATCTCAGACAATCCAATGCACACGCCTTGACGCTGATCGGCTTGGTCCGAGTTCAGACCTCTTTCAAGGATCGGAATGATTTCTGGAAGCACGCGTTCGCCCAGTTTTCTGACCAGGTCACCCAGTGTCCGTGCTGCAACTTGCCTCTTGTCGTAGCTGGTGCTGGCCAAACATCCCAGGAGCAGGCTGAACAATGTTGGCAGGATTTCACGCAGAGTACGCGGCGTATTCGTGACCACCACCTTCCAGACGTGCAGCGCGGCTTGGCGTACCATCAAGGAAACGTCACTACGGCCCATGTACAAACCGGCCAACACTCTGTTGCGTCGCTCTGCGCCCAGGAATCTGATGATCGCTGTATGCGATTGTTCCGTCCCGAAGTTGTCGTCTTCGCTCGCCGTCTCGGTTGTCATTTTACCGGACACTCCGGAGATTCGGTAGAGAAGATCGCCCAGCAGCTGCACTGAACTGAAGCGAATACGCCAGTTGTCGTCGAACAAGCCCTTCTCCAGTTCGGGCAGCAAGAGTGTCACTGCTGATTCCGCATATAAGTTGACGATTCTCTGACCAGCCTTCAGGGCTGTGTCGCGCACGTACTCGTTTTCATCGGCGAGGGCCTTCAAGATCGGCGTGATTATCTGGCCGATGTAGGGAGTGAATTCCTTGGGGAACGCACCTGGCATGTAGATGAACATCATGATGTACCCGTCCTTGACGTGCGGTGCTATGTCTGTTCGCTCGGCGGTGGCTATTATCTCCGGCATCAGCTTGTGCAGCTTCTCTACGCCCAGTCCTCCAACCACTTCGGACAGGCCCTGAGCTGCACCACTACGATCCACGCTGCTGGACTCTGATGTGAGTGTCTGCATCAACCACGGCAGCAGGTCCTCGAAGGACGATTCGCCCATGCCGCGTACCATCGCTCCCAGCGCCCTGGCGGAGACCGCACGCACCTCTGGCACAGGATCCAAAAGCGATGTCTTCAATCCGGGAATGATGTTGGGCAGATACGGTGTCAGGTCCTTTTGGTCGGTGAGCGAGTACATGTTGCCAATGATTTGTGCGGCCATTTTCCTGGTTTCCGTCGACCGGTCCATGAAAGCCCTCTGGACCACCGGCATTATCAAGGCGAGTGAGGGGGCGTCGATGAAGTGCACAAATTTCGTTTGCAGCAGGCTGTGCAGGCACACCGATGTGTTTTTCGAAGGATCTTCAAGCGCCTTCAGCAGGACGGGAACAATGGCTTGGATTTCGGGATTCTTGATGACCGAGCCGATGACTTTCAACGCATCGGCACCAGCTTCTTGTACCTTTGTATGTGAGTCTCCAAGGACCTCAATGAGCTTTGGAACAATGCTCGGCAGGCAGGAAGACAGCTGCTTGGGGGCACAGAAAGCCATTGCACCCAGCAGTTCCACGGAGGCGGTCTTGGTGCGCCAAGAGTCCTCATCGAGGGCGTCCAAGAGCGATGGCAGAACCAACTTAACTCCATGGGCGGATAGTTTCCCCATGACAACCTTGGCGGTGTCGTCTGCCGCCTGTCGAACGTACTGCGAGGAGTCACCGAAGCATTGCAGCAAGTGCGGCAGGACGTGGACTATGTACGGCTCAAAAAGGCGTCCCAAGGTTGTGCACAGGACTTCGAAGGCGAAGAGTGCCCCCTCTCTGGCCTTGTAGTTCTTCTTGTCCTGGATGTAGTTGGTCAGCTTCGACATGATGTCCAGTTGTTTCAGGGCGAGGATCGTCAGGCCTTTGACTATGCCGGCTATGCCGTAGGCTGCACCTCGTCGCTCTCCATACTTGTCGGACTTTACCAACTGCTGCAGCAGCCTCTTGACCATCGCGGGCGCTTCCTCCTTGATTGACGGCATCAAATGTGGCAGGCAATTTGCCACAGCCTCCTGCACCTGCTGCGAGGGGGTTGACAGGGCAGTCAGTAATCGTCTCACGATGGGTTCTATCCTCTTGTCATCCTTGTCCAAATGGCGCGCAAGCGATCCCATCAGAATAACGACGGCTTGGCGGATGTTGTCGAAGCTTTGCGACTTCGGTGCCTTGTCGAGGAACTCTTCGAACACGGGCAGCAAGTCCACGATGGTCTCCTTACCGTGCAGGTCAACTATGGTCAACGAAGCGGCCAGCATCTCCTTATGAACTATTTCTTCGCGGTCCCCGAGTCCATGGGACACCATGAACTGCATCACGTTGTTCACGTCATCCAGCGTGAAGAACTGCGCAATCTGAGATATGGCAATAGCGACACCCCTTCGCGGACCCCACTGGTCGATTGCCGGCTCAATTTCCCTGCCGAACTGATCTAGTTTTGGTGGAATCATGGTCAGTTTCTCGTGGTAAATCTCCAGCAGTTGACGCAGCACGTTCTGAACCAGGCTAGGGTCGTCCTTCAAGATCGGCACGAAAGCAGCAGCGGCTGCCTTCTGAATGCAAAACTCCGGGTGGATGACATCGCCCATTAGCTCGTCGCACATGATTGGCGGCAATTCCAGGTCGGCTCTCTCCCACAGTTCGTTGGCCAGAATTCGATTCTCCTCGGACATGTCGTACCTTGCCACCCAGAAGCGGCGGGTGATGCGCAAATTGAGGTCGTAGTTCTCCTCAGTGGTTGGCAATGCTTTGACCATGATCGTGAGTGCGCGCAGCGCTACATCTCGGGTGGCTTCCAAAGAGCTCTGTAAGGCTGTCAGGAATAGATCGATTTCGTCCTTTCCTGCAGTCGCACAGAAGTCCTCGCCGCTGCTCGTGCAGGCGACTTCCAGGAGTGCCGCAACCGCTTGTGTTTGCGTGCGCCGACGGTGAACGCTGATCAGTGTCAGCAGGAGGCGGAACATTTCCAAGCGTGGCATGAACTTGGGATGCCTGTAATCCGAGAGCTCGCCATTCACGGTGTCGCCTTTGATTTGGGCGTGCTTTTCAATCAGTTTGATTCCAGTCAGCAGGAGGTCCTCGTTCGCGGCGATCTTCTTGGTCACCATGGCGCGCTTCAGGAACTCGAATGCATAGCAGAACGCTGTTGCATTCAGGAGGGGATTTTCGTCGTCCATGTCCTCCATGTTGACCTCGTTGAACTGAGCCACCGTTGCCTTGTTCAATTTTTTCAGCGTCTCCTCGATGGCCTCGGTGAAGTCTTGCCGTGTCCAGTCCTCCTTCAGATCGCAGTGCGGGTTTGACAAGCGGAGGGTGGCAATGGCGAGGGAGTTAGCCAAGTCCTGCTGGTCGTTCTCGAAGCACGTCAGCCTCAGATTGTAGTACAGCTCTGTTAGGGGAGCAGCTGCCAGTGGGGACTGCAGGACCCGCAGAATAGAGCCGAGCAGTTTGGAGAAGTGCAACGAGACTTGCTTCCCGTTGCCGTTGCAAGCTGCGTGCAGGATTGAAACCAAGTTTGTTAGTTTCGAACTCAGCGCACCTAGCCTCTTTTTGATCGCCTTTTCCTTCTCCGTCTGGTTTCTGATTGCCTCCTGCTGTTTGGGGGTCAGTTGCGGTGGCTTTGCCTTACCTTCCTTGCGACGTTTCTCCTCGATTTCCCGCCTCAACTGAAGCTCTTCCAGCTGCTCTTTGTAGCTGTACACCTTGTTCTCCCGCTTCAGGCCCGCCGTGGCGTAGATGTCGTCGCTGTTCGGAATCACACTCTTGTCGTAGAGCTCCCCATCTGGCGTCAAGTAGGTGAAGTACTCGTCGTCAGTGACGTTCGACATATTTGCGTCGTTCAGGTCGGCGGTGACTTTGCCGATCAGAATCGGCAGCACCACGTCCGGACTGAGGCGCGTGATCGTAGAGATGGCGTTCTCGTACATCTTGTTCGCCTTGTAGTCATCAATGAGGAGTTCTGTGATTTGCTTCGTGTTCAGTGAGATAAACGACTTCGGGTCCAGTTCAAAATTGAATTTCAGAATGTTCTCCCACAGCTCGGTATCGTTGAGGGTCACTGCACAGTGATGACAGCAGAGAAGCAGTTGCAAGGCGAGCACCTGGCTGTCGGCGCAGGTGATGCTCTCGAATTCGCACAGCTTTTGAATAGCGTCTACGAATGCGTACGATGGGATGGCATTGGAGTCCTCATTGGTGTCGCCGTCGTACTGGATCTTTGCCGTTTCAATGTAGTTCTTCAGTTCCGCCAGAATCAGCTTCACATACGTCACCCCGTCCGAGTGACGCAAGATCCTCGGCAGCACGTCCAAGCAGTAGTTGCGCACCTTACTGGACGTCGACGTGATGCTGTACACAATCGCCTTGTAGAGTGGCTCTGCTGAGCCCTTCAACTTGGCAAAGTGCTCCGTCAGCAGTCTCTCGGCCATTAGGGTTACATAGCAGAGGGTATCGGTGGGCGCAGAGCCGAGGAAACGGTCGGATAGGAAGACTTGCTTCTGCATGTCCAGGACAACATTCCAGAACGAGTTCAGCTTTTGATCCCCGGCCGCAGTGTTCGTTATTAGAATCAAGCAAGCCGCACACACTGCCTCGGCGACAACTGGAACTTGAGTTGGGTTTTGGTTCGCCTTTTCCACGGCCTTCAGCAGCAGCGGGGTGAAGTCAACATCCTTGCCCAGCTTGCTGTTGTGCAGTGCCGCCAGCAGCCACTGAAGATAAGCCACGCGAACTGATTGCGTGGTCGACTTCAATTCAAGGCCCTTCTTGAAAATTTCGATTGCGCGCTTCGGCAGCTCGCCGACGAAGTTGATCGCCCACAGACTGAACATCTCCAGAGTGTGACAGAGGACTTTCTCTTGGATTTCACTCTCCAGCGCCTTCGCGAACAGCTCCGTGACTGTGTTCATGATCGGTGTTATTTCGTTTTGCGGAATCGAATTGAAACTCAGGTTTCCCGCTCCCTGAAAAGACGAACAGAATGGTTTAGGGTTTGTTGTTGCAAGGGGGACCACACACGTGACACGGATATATTTACCTGCAAAATGTTCATGCGATACTCGGCGACGGTGATCTTGCCATCGGATCCATTCAGCACAGCGAAGATGGTCTTCAACATGTCCTCGATGGCCTTGGCCTTTGAGCACTTCCTCGCCAACTGTTTCAGCGATTCAACGGACTCACTGCGAGCATTGTCATCCTTGGAGTACAAATTCTGCACCAACGGCTTGCCCAGAGCGGTGGCGTATTCACTGAATTCCAAATCGATTTCCTGCACGATGATTCCCACGCCCTGCAGGACTATTTCTGGGCTTCGCAGCATGGACCGCTGCAAGGCCGGATAGATTGCCGACTCGAAGTCGGCCTTCTTCACCGATTTCAGGAGCGGCCGGCATGCGTAGATGAAGTTGTAGTTCGGCTTAACTTTCACCGTGATGATGCCCTTCACAAAGTGATCCATGATCTTCGCCTGATGCTTCTGCAGAAACTCATTATCGTCATGCCGTTGTTCGCGATATCTGGCCATCAGCATGAGGAAAACAATCACATTACTGGCTGGCTCCTTCTCAATGAAGCACTTCAGGTAGTCATCGAATGTTGACTCCTTCTCTGACCACAAATCGAAGAGGATCTTATCGGACAGCTCGCTCATCCTTGTGTTACCTGACAGCAGTGTCATCTGGTACAGAATCGATTGGTATTCCAATAGTTTGGGTAATTCTGTTTTGGTGACATTCGACTGGGGATTGGCGTTTTTCACTACAAGCGCAGTCCATCCGAGAGCGATCACTGCAGCTTTGGCTGCTTTCGCTGGCGGTGCACTCACAAGTTCCTTACTCACTAGTGCCTTGAACACAGCATTGATATGCTCGAACGTTGGATCGGAATGAACCTTAAGCAGATCAACAATTAGGTTTCGAACAAGCAGCTGCGATGGTGGATCCTTGTATTTGGTTAAGGTTGTTCCGATTACTTTACAAATACCGCGGACGATCGTTGAATTGATACCTGGAAGGGAAATGCTGGCATTAATGTTTTGTTTGATGTGTTTGGAGATGTGGATTGTTCGATTTAATCAACTGGGCTGCTTCGATCAAGAGCCACACGTCGTGTGAGTGCTACTGTTCTCTTACGAGTTGAGGGAACCTACTCTCCAGACAGGAATACTCCTCAGACAGGACTACTTTCCAGACAGGAGTACTCCCTAGACAGGAATACTCCCTCCCTAACATTGTTTGTAGCTCGAGAGAGGCGCACCTGTCAATTATGAAAGTTACTCGTGTCAGCTATCGATTTAAAACACCGAGCCGGAGTTTGACGTTTCTACCCACTATGCCACTACTGCCGCGTGTGTTTAAAGCTGTTTAATGCGAGACGGCTGAACGCATTTAGCCAGCCAATGGAACTGTTGCATGTAACGCTGCAGCAATTTTCTTCAACTGTTATCTTTTTGTGCACTTATTCTAATTGGATCGATTGCCCTTTAAAGAGGTTAAACCGTGATAGACTGATTGTTCCTCAGAAGTTTCCGTGGTCTTAAACGGTAAATCGAATATAGCTTATTGCATGAATTATTAGGTTATGTTAGGTTAGGGTTGATGACAGCCATGAGAGGAATTCACACTAAGGCCAAAGTAGGCCGCAGTTGATCCTATTCCGGATGAATTTTGAATAAAGGTTGAAGAAAACAAGGTCGTCGAATTTTCCTGCACCCAGAACTGAATCTTTATGCCTGAGCCTACGTATCGTCTGCTTGGAGTTCCTCACTTTGCTACGTAGGGATTTGGCAGGCAATATGGAGAATTTGGATGAGCTGGCAACAGAGCAGGAATCACCATTCACTATTATTAGGCCAGCCGGGCTGACACCATCTGCTATGCTACCAGTTGCATGAGAGGACTGTCTAGTAGGAGATCGGAGAACGATTTCTTCCGCCTCTTCCGTCAAAGGAATTTCAGGAAGATCTTTACGGAGGACTCCAAGACCAATGAAGGGTCTGGCGCTTGCGCCTGGATGGCAACAACATTAGACGTCATTAGGTTAATTTGCGTCGGTTTTCCAAGCGGAAGCCTATGCGATCGTAATGGCCACGAACTGTATTGGGAAGAACTGATGGAAGGGGGTCTGTGGTGACATTCAAGCTGTACTTAAGGCCTTTCACCACAAAGTTCACGCAATTCAAGTCCTCTTTGAATTTGATCGGGCGTCAAAATTCACTAAGGCTTGTCTGGGTCCCGAACGGGGAACATGATCGCCGATGAACTTGCTAAACAAGGATCAGAGGAGACATTCTCAGGACCTGAACCTGCGGATGTAGTCCCACTGCTTCCTTTGCTAGGGCTTCCATCGATGGTTGAGCCTCTCGAGAATACAATCGGAGGTGGCATGACTCTTCCGTATGCAGACAGACCAAGCGCATGCACTCAAAGATTAGGTTAGGTTAGGTTGACTGCTGTAGGGAAAGACAGCAGCCACACTTAGGCCAGCATAAGCCCATTGTGTTACTACGCGGACCTATGAATTTTTTTCATTTTTATATCATTTAGTGCTTTTAATAAAGCGAAGATGACTGACTCTTATGTTGCTTAGTTCAGCCAGATTGCTAAAGTGGTAGGCTTCCAGGAGCTAGAATCTGCGGGACGAGAGAGCACTGCAGTTGCACAGCAAGTGTTCAAGTTGACCATCTACGATTCAACTGAGCAAGGTCAATGCACCCAAACCTCTGTAGGAAATCCACGACTTTGTTGTTATCGCTTGACAGAAAGGACTGCAGACGGCATGCCGGTCACTACACCCTCGCCAATACCAAAGGGTGACTGGCCTGAACGACGAAACACTCGCGTCTGTGGAAAAGACGGTGACACTGCAAAGAACTTCTTCTGTCACTGACTCGCATCTGCTCGGATCATGTGGCAAGTTTTTTGTGCTCATGTGGTTGATGAGCTGATGATGTGTTCCTTTCCTCTGGAAGACCAAGAAATTACAGCAAATGTAGGTTGCTGCCTGGGAGTACAATGGTGCAGTTTTTGAGTGTGGTCCAACAAAAAAAATGCATTCCACTGCATAGCAACACAGCAAGTATCCACGCCGTCATGGTTGTGGAAGGTCTTAGTAGTATGAGGGAACGAGACGTCGCAGTGGGACTGAATGAGATGAGCAATGCTTGTGCAAGAAATACACATAATTCAAATGTAGTCCATTCCCTCTATTCTCTCATTTGTTGCGCAGTTGCAAAATGCGGTTGCTCTCAAACATGAAATTAACCTGAAAATGATTGATGAACAACGAGTATACATTCCATGGATGAGATCCACATTTAATGGACGCTCCAGAAATATATGTACATAGGTCAATCCATCATATAGCTCTAGCTGAGTACAAAAACTCAGCTAAAGCCTCAAGCTAATATTCAGGGACACTGGTGTGGTGAACAAAAAGGTAGATGTATAAACAAGTCCTTAAAGCGCAGAAGTAGAACACATCTCTTTGAACAGCTTCGAGTGTAGGTATCTACACTGCATTTGGGAAGACTCGCTTATGCACACTTGTACGCCACTTAATTGCCATCAACGATTCGCCTTTGGCGGAGGCGATGCAAGTGTTTACCAACCACTTGTCTTTATTGTGTGATTTGGAGAGAAGAACATGGATCTAGAATGCAATTTTTTCCATCTTCCTTTGCGACTTTCACTGAGAAAATGAAACCAATTCGATCAAATATGAAAGGGATACTCTTATGAGAGTTTGACGCCACTTCTGTTATTTCATGGCATGTCTGGTCTGATATAACGATTGTGGAGGTGTGTTGCAGTTTTAAGCTCAAAACGACAACCGAGAGATATTGATTGATCCCGGTGATAAGGTGTGATTCCAGGGATTTCGACGACATTTTATCAATTTCAACAAAAAACTCAACCTTAATTTCACAATTGCATTTAAGAACATTAAAAAATATGCTATTCAATTATTGTTGTTGTTTTAATTTGCATTAACTTATGAAATTACACATATTCACCTGCATTGGTTAATACCGCAGAGACATTTTGGAACAGCACATGCCTTTCCTCGACGGGTACATTAAGTACACGATTTGGTAAATCCCGCAGTGCCTTCGATAACTGAAAACACACAATTGAATTAACAACATTTAATACAGACCAATGCAATACAATATTTATTTTAATTAATTATTTGAAACAAATTTTGAAATGAAATTAACCTCAGCATCTGCCATATTTCCTTGTGAATCTTTTGACGTGACAACTGGCAAAAAAAAGTTGAAAAGAGAAAAGTCTAGTCTGCTGTTGGGTGTAGTTGATTCTCGTTAACTGAAATACAACAAACACGAATTGATTTGACAGTACGACGGGGGTTAGACACGTTCGGCTAGATTGTGTGTTTATGTTTTTTCGCATGCAGCAGCTGTCAAAACCGGCATGTATTTCGATGTCACAAAAAAGTTTCCTTGTCCATGAACTTTGCGTGTGGCAAGAGATTAGTTATTTATAGGAAGTTCGAGACGAGTTTTAGTCGAAATTTCTTGATCTCCACAATAAATTCGAAGTTTTTTTTTGTCAAATTATCTCCAAAACAGACCCTTTCAAATTTACATCATTTTAAAAATCAACTCCTCATCGCTGAACGCACCCATTGCTGACAGATTAGTTTACAGCGCTCTTACGAAGAACCGATACATTTTTCATCTGAGAAGATTTGACGTCTAAAATCTGAAAATAATGTATTTTTTCGAAAATAACAAACCAATGTAAAATGGATTTTTGATTACAATCGAAATCAACACAGCAACAGGCAGAAAATTTCGAGGCTCCTACTAGGAAAGGAAGGAACATGGATGCGGACCATGAGTCACCGCCGATTGAGTATTTCTTTGATGAAGTCTGTGATTTTGCAGCTGAGAGTAGCCCATCAACTGGTAAATTATGCCGCCAAATATCTACATTTAAATCCATCCAAAGAACAGCACCATAAATTAGAGTCTACTACAGATTTGTAAATGTGTTCTTCCTGTTCTGTTTCAGAATTAGAAGTCGAGTCAGTATGGACGAAGGCAACAGTTGGAGTTCTGCTCGAAGAATGTCTGTTGCGGCAGAAGGAATTCCACAATACGAGACATCGGAGAAATAGATTCTTCAGTGGAATCCGAGACAGCATGTTACAACGGGGTTTCGTGTTCAATGCCAAGACATTGGAGAAGAAATTTTACAACTTAAAAAAGCACTTCTTCGCAATATGCAAAAGCAGAGAAGCAGGCAATTCAATGTCATCGAAACCGATAACATGGCCATATCACGATCAAATGATGCAGATGTTCGCTGAGGAGCTGGACATCGAAGACGCACCCACGATGGCATCACTGTATCCTGACATTCTGCCCACTCAGGCGACGACAATTACCCCAAGTATAGAGATCAAACGCGAAGTGGAAAATTGTATCGATGAAAAAGATTCGCCGCCCCAATACGGAAACAGTAAATATGTTCATGTGGCATTCTGTTGGATCGGTCGACTAACCCAGATTCTCTCTCAACAGGCGAAGAAGAGTCACGATGGGAGTTCAAGAGTATAATGGCCTTTTTGGATGAGTGCTGCAAGAGAAAGCACGATCTGTGGGATCCCAAGATACGGCGGCGAAAAATATTCGGCGAAATTCAGCGCCGCCTCAAAGGGAAGGGTTACACCTTCTTTCAGGAATCTCTGGACAGAAAGCTGCGCAACATGAAGAAACAATTTCAAGTGGTGACTGAAACTTTCCAGAAGAGCAAGGCCATCCGTAACGGCAAGCGACGGAAAATCACTTGGCCCTACTACGACAAACTGAAGGAACTGTACGGCAAGGACATGGAGAGAGATATCAGGCGCAAAGAAGCTGAATCCCAGCGTGAAGTTGACGAGTCGCCAATGCTGGCGTTAAAGTTTCGACCTATTGCTCCCAAGTCTGAGGAACCAGCCACGGTCACTGCTGTTGATGCCAGCCCACCGCCGATGACTGTGACAGCACCTCCGTTGGCGATGAATACAAATTTGAACGAAGCCACTGACACAGAAATGCAGACTTCAGCGGGGGCCTCCCATGAGAACATACCACCGGAGGCCAGTGGCTCCACATCACACACAGACGCGAAGAACGTCGATGGAAAACTGGACTTCATCCGACAAATTGTGGCGTTTGAAGAGCGGCGAACCATCGTGACCGAGCAAATGCTCGCGGAAATGATTGAGTCGAACAAAATCCGCGAGAAGCGATTGGAGTTCAACCGCATCAAATTGGAATGTGCCATGAGACGGAAACGAAAGAAAAATGGATCGGTTTGAGTGCACCACTGTGACCACTGAATGTACCCACGTGATAAGTTTAGTCTTATTTTATTTTTAAATAAATTCAAATAGTGATAGCAAATAGTTTCTCTTCGCGGTCCCGTCGCATTCGTCGTTCTCCAACGACTCTACTTCATCGCTGGCATTGATGAAGAGCTCAACCTGTGGCTCCTCTTGCATCAGGTGCTCGGAGTCGTCTTCAAGGTCACTCATCAGAATGTGATTGTGCAGGATGATGCAGGAGCAGACCATTTTGTTCGCCAACTCTGGCTTGGACGTGTCTAGGTACGACAGCCGTCTAAATCGATTCAAAAGCAGCCGCAGTGCATTCTCGATGGTTGCAGTGGCTTTGCGCAGGCAGTCGTTGAAGTGCATTTGAGTTTCAGTGAGTTCACCCTCGCCTTCAAAGGGAACGACCAAATTTCTCAATGCTGGATAGTAGGCGTTGCCAACGATGTGGTAGTCTTCTGGTATGAGGGATTCGATCTCCTTGGACAGCGGACTGTTGCAAAACACCCTTTCTGGTTGCAGGCAACCAGGCGCTCCCACGTAGACGTCAGTAAATATCATTTGATGATCGCAGACGGCTGAAAAGATGCGCAACTGTGTTGATGACAAGTGTGATCAAGAGAGTATGCACCGGCAGCTTACCTTGCAAAATAATGGAGTGCGTCCCTCTGGCATTGCAGTAGATCGAATAGCGAGCGGGTTTTTTGATCTGAATGTGACAGCCTTCGATTGCACCTACGATTCCGGGAACGTAGCCGCCAATGTTTGGCTTGAAGCCCTACAGTCAACAGCATTAGCTTCTTCTTCATCTTCACCAGTTTCATTGATGCTTACCTGCTCAATGTGCGAAAACTCACTTTCAGGCGGCCAAGAGACGTACTCTTTGAACAGCATAACTAGCCCGTCAATGACCTCACAGAAATATTGATAGGCAACTCCTTTCGTAAGTCCGAACCGCGATCCAACGGCACAGAAACTCTCACGAGTACTCAACATCCAAATGGTGAAGAGGAACTTCTTTTCCATATTGTGAATTTTCACCTTGCTCGCCAGTTTCTCCATCATCCGAGCGAAACATCCGCGGCTCATGCGAAATACCGACCGGAATTCATTTGGTGTGTAGGATGGGATCACAACGTTATAAAAATCAACAGGTGCAATGTTTGCTTCCAAATTGGTTGAATTGATTGTGTCTTCCGTCTCATTGTCAGAATAAGGAGATGGAGCTTGTTTGTGTGACTGTTTCAATTTCTTCCTATGTGGTTGATTTGTTTCGATTTGCTCGACTAAGATTTGAACAATGTCATCTGCGAAGAGGATAGTGTTTGCAAATTTAATAGATCAAGCAAAAGCGGCTTTACCAGATTTTATTAAGTCGTCTATTTCACTCATTGTTTTGGAAAATAAGGACTTCGAAAGGTCTTTAAAATAAGTGCATTTGTCAACAAAAATATTCTAAACATTTGAAATGTCACTTTTGCGTGGGTGCATTCAGCACAGCCCAAAAGACTTAGGTTGAGTGAGTGAAGTCAGTGGTTCTTGTCTGTCCACTCCGCCAGCCGATATTTTGTTAGTAAATTTGTGGAAACTTTATTTTCCGGTCACGGCAGTGAATATGGAATTATAGAAGAATAAAACCTCGACTATCAATTCGAAAGAACAGCAGTATCCACGGTGGTTGGCAGAAAAAGGAATAGAAATATACAGGTTTTCGTCGAAACAACTCAATGCACTAGTCAAAAAGCGATCACTCTTGTCTTGGCCATTCGAAAGGATGACGTGATTAGGAAATTCAATTTCCAAAAGGAGTTTACCATTAAGCTCAGCACCAGAAAGGACAGGAGTAATGAATCCGTTGTCCACAGACTGATCAGTAATACGGTAAAATAGTATAGAGATAGATCAAGAACTGATGAAGGAACAGGGTCATGGGTATTTGGGCAACGGACAAAGTACAATGGGCAATCGCACCAGTGACTTTCAAGCAGACTTCTATGCTATAGATAAATGCGTTCAAATCTATCTAGTCTGGAACAACAACCGGAGCATAGCAATAATGTAGGCCCCGTCGCTATCGTTACACTTAATTCCTACAGCATCAAATCCAAGCTTGTGTGGAAATGGCTACAGAGGCTTAATGAGTTCAGCAGGAGAAACAAACTGGAACTCTGCTGGATACGTGGACAGACCATACATGGATAGAAGGCAATGAAATGGCCGCTACTCCCCTAGCTAGGAAAGCAGCACCGGAACCTTCCACAGGTCCGAAACCATTCCGTAGTAGGAGATCGTGTCCTCAGAGAAGAATTCAGGGAACTACAAATAAGGAACAGAACAACAGAAATCCATTCATTTCTGTTGGTCTCAAGCAGGCGAAGAAACTCTTGGGTCAGTATACCGAGAGAGGTTTGGCATGTATCACAATGAGCAAGGACAGTCTTCGTATCCTAACAGGGCACTGCAGACACAGGGAGCATCTAAGGAAACTGGTTGTATCAGAAGAAGGTCTCTGCAGATTCTGCGGAGAATCTAATAAAATTCCAGAATACGTACTGAGATTCAGTGAGGCATTAGCCCACAGAAGACAAGGATACAAAGATATCTGGGAAAGCACCAGATATCAGAGGAAGAATTGCAGTCGCTAGAACCAACTCTAATTCTTGAGAAGGTCGTGCAAAGCTCACTGGCCAACACAAGAGCCAGTCCGTACAATTGCTGGCGTACGCGGACGATATTGACATGATTGGTCGAACACAGCGAGACTTCAATGAAGCATTTGCTAGCTTTAAAACTGAGCCTGCCAAAATGGGCTAAGCGGAGAACGAGCGAAAAACGAAGTACGGCCAGAACGTAACCATAAGCAGCTATACCTTCGAGATATTGAAGGACTTCGTCCACCTCGACTCCCAAATAAACAGGACGAAAAACATCAGTAACGAGATTAACCATAGCATAACTCTTGTCGATCGGTGTTTCTTTGGGCTCAAGAGGCAATTTGGTAGTAGAGCCCTCTCACGAGGGACCAAGGTCACTACCTGTCCTGCTACCTGTCCTATCTATGAATGAGCCCTTTGTCTCTTCTAGAGAAAATTTCTGTGATCAACTTTTGGTCGCGTTTGCGTACGGCGACATGAGCCTAGCCAGGATTCAATTCCAAAGATGGCTAGGCCATGTAGAGCGCATGGACAACACTGTTCCAGCCCGAAGAGTCGTCGACTCCGAACCAGTGGGACAACGCTATAGAAGACGCCCGCTGAACCGATGGCTCACGCAGGTAAAGAAGAACCTCAACCAACTTGGCGTGCGCAATTGGAGACAGCTGGCTAAAAATCGTGCCAGCTGGAGAGACTTGTTGGTTGAGGCTCAGGTTCACCTTGGATTGTATTGCCACCAGAAGAAGGACCAGCTTTCATTCACCGATTCCTAAGTGAAACTGACTTAGAGAGAGTACTCTAGAACAAATCTCTTCCACTTATGAGCAACAGGTGTCCATAAACCTCAATACTACTCTGAAAAGATCTTTATCATATCATGAGCAGGACAGGCAACTCAACGGGGCACAATAGATGTAAAGGTCGCGGTGTTTGTGTTTATGGTTTTCAAGTCAATCCATTTTCTAGGACTATAGGAACATACTAGGAATGTCATGCGACATTTTCAAATTGATATACAATCAAATCTGCATAAGCTGACCAGCTGCGGTGCAAGGGTTTTTCCAACTTGACAGGTTTCACAGTAGACCCGTTGCGCAAGTTTTCAAGAATTCTAAAATTCTAACCAGCTACTTACTTTAGCCACTTCATGTGGTCCATTTTGCAACCGGCTAAGTGTGGATAGGCAGAGATTGATAACTCAAATGAGCAGTTTGTACGGAGCATACTAGGTTGTTGTAGCCATAGTGCTGAACTGCTAAAGATTTCGAAAGTTAGTGTTTTCTATTAGTGGAGTTGTCAATCAGTGGTAGTAGTCTGACTAGAGGCATCACAAAGGACCAATATGGTCTAAGTGTGCTGGCGAATTCACTAGCATTCCAACTACCTAACCTAACCTAGTGTTTTCTATTAGTCCTTCAGCCGCAGAAGCAAGACATTGTCACCCACTCGCATTTGAGAGGTTGTAACTCAGTTTGCATTACATGCTCATGGCTTAAAGCATTACAACATCGTACAAGAATCCACTACAGCTCTACAGGTCTATCCCTCCATCTTGAGACTTGACAGCAATTTGAAGTTACTAAATTAGTCCCAATCTTCAGTTTTGTCGAATGAATAAACAGGATTTTCTCCACACATAAGCACGTTTTATAACTGTTTAGTGGCAAGTGTCGCTTATATACAAACATACATTTATAAATATTACAACATAAAATACAAACGCCATTTATCACACGAAAAAGCACATTTTACACAAGAGTTCTCATTATTTGGACACACTTACACCTTCCCAGCGAGTGCCTTGTTGAAGAAATCCTTGCAAGCCACCAGACATTGGTCAAATACTTTCTCAAACGGGGCTTCACCGACCAACTAAAGAAGAGAATAAATCACAAATTCATCAAAGTACCATCAGAGCCACTCACATAGTATGGATCCTCAATAATTCGATCATCTTTACTCAGTCCAAAATCGCCAAGCATGAGGCACTTTGCCTTGGAATTCTTTGGAGCTAGTCGCCTTAACTGGCTCATGTTATCTTCGTCCATTCCAAAAATGTAATCATATTCAACGAAGTCTCTAGGAACTATTTGTCGAGCACGATTTGAATACTTTAGACCTCGTTTTTCCATAACACTCATGGCACGATGATCGGGCAAGTCACCACTGTGCCACGCACCGATTGCTGCACTGTCAACGTACCATTCTTTGTCTTTGCCAGCCTTTTGAATGACATCCAGCATTACTGCTTCAGCAATAGGCGATCGACAAATGTTTCCTAAAGTGGATGGAAACAAATTTAATTGAAATCCAAGTGAATGGTGATGTGAATTACTTTACCCAAGCATACCATAAGAATCCTCTTTTCGTCACTCATGTTTGCAGATTAATTAGCTTTGTATCTTAAAGTAATGAAGGTGTAAATATTTATGACATGCCACTCAGCTTTTACCTTTTGTTGACAGCCGGTTTCAGTCAAGGTCAACAGAGCGAAGTTACTTTCGAAGCAATTCTGAACAATCAATGATGCGTGATGATTTAAAGTGTTGATTGCATTTGTATCAACTTAAGAAATATGCAGTCGATACGATTGAATTGAACACATGTGACACATTTGAGAAGGGTTGTGGGGTGGACATGGAATTCATGTAACTTTCTTAAATGCGTCCCAACAGCGTGAAAAGATTGCAAATGATGGAAGAGCTGCAACCAGTATTAGTCACACAAGTGACTTGTACTTTCACCCGAATAAGCAAAATAAAATAAATGTGTAAGCAATGTATGCAGTTGTGGCATAAGAAAGGACTTGGTGTTCAAGGACTGAACCGAACACAGGACGCTCAGTGAAACTGCAGAGCTGTTTCCTTGTGCTTTCGAAAAAAAACAAGAAAAGGAATACGGCCCCGTCTACGAGGAAGGTTAGGTTGGGTTAAGGTGATTGCCACCACTATAGCAGTTGTGGCCCAATTATATCCTGGTTGGATCCTTTGTGCCGCCCTTACACTGGCTGCTTTTTAATTCAAAGGGACTACACTAAAGAAAAGAAAATAAACCTGGAGACTGCCTAATTCTAGAGGCCTATTTTGAAAAATCCACTCCTGTGCTGATTTACAGCCAATTTGTTTGCCTGACATTCTTAATAAATGTATAACGACTGGATGGCGCAGTTGGTAGAGCGCCTACCCCTGGTTAGCGGGGTTCCCGCTTCGAATCCCAGTGAAAGCAAAGTTAATACCCTTTAATTTGGTTTTCAAATCTGGTTCAGTCACCATTTGCCAAACTAACGGCACTATCACTGGAGTATTCAATCAGTGGTAGGAGTCTGATTATGGGTAACACAATGGACCTGGTCATGTGTGCTGGTGAATGTACTAGCATCCCACCTACTTAACCTAACCTAGCTATGTCTTGTATCTTTAAGTGTGACATTAGTATATCTTTTCTAGTTTTTGCAAGGGCTGGACAATTGCCGAGGAGTTGAAGCGTATTTTCTTCCTCCTCCTCGCCTCTACAGCTTCTGCAGTAGTCGTTATAGGGGGCTCCCATTCTTCTCGCATAAATACCGAGAAGACAGTGGCCGGTGATATTGCCCAATACGTTCCTTATTACTTTACTGTTTGGTTTTAGGAGTGTATTTGTTTTGTTTGCATTTAGTGAGGGCCAAATAAGCCTCGTTCGTGGGTCGCCGTAGCGTAGTCGGTAAGTGCGTCGACTCCTACGCAGAGGGTCCCAGCTTCGAATCCCCAATCTACCAACTTTCATAATTCACGGCTTCCACCTCTTCCGAGTCACTGACAATACTCAAAGAGTATTCCGGTCTAGAAAAAGCTTCCCAACTTCGCCGTTCGGAGTCGGCATTAATCTGTAAGTCCCTTCCACTCGTGAAAGAACAATAGCAAGCACAATATGGAGTGGTAGCTGAGAAGCTAGGCACAGGTCCGCCTCGGACTGTCGCGCCACCCATATTATATTATAATTATTAAATAAGCCTCGAAGTCCTACTTGTATCTAACTCCATCCATCTCCGATTAGCGGAGTCGACGGCATCTGTAAGTAACATGGTGTTTATTACTTGGAGTGTCCTGATTATTTGTCGTTGGCCCTTTCGTTGCCTGGTTTAGGGTTAGGTTGCATCTAACCGCTATCTCCCTAAAAAGGCAAACTTTTTATATCTTCGATTTAAGTGATGGTGTATCCAGAGCGATGGGGTTCATTCAGCTTGAGCTTGAACTTCTGCCTGGAATACACTACAATGGTTGGGCAGTCAAAGAGGCTGAGAAAAGGACACGTCCGGCGATACCGCGAATACTCCTAGTCCGGTACCCTCGTCTGTTTTTGAGCCATCTGTGTAGATTTCCAGGTAGCCTGGTTTTCTTACCAGATCTTTTTCCCAATCTTCTCTGTCTGGGATAAGTGTTTTGAACGCCAACTTGAAGTCTATCCTCCTGGTGTTAGTGAAGAGGTTGTAGCTCACCTACCAAGTTCGTCGCTCGGTGTGTCACAGAGTTTCGGAATCCACTTGAGGTCTAAACGCCATCTCGTCAAGAGACTGACTTGAATCTTAGCAAGTTTTTGAGTCGAACATGACATTGTCCAGGGACTTAATTGCGGTCTGGCTGTTCAAACAGATGGTGATGTACCTTCAGGATGTTGCATTGATCTTGAGCCAAGATGATTCTTCTATCATTCGGGTTGCTGCCTGCAAACGCTAAAGACCTTCAAAGAGAGGCCATTATTAAAGTCTTTGGAAGAGTATCCAACCTTTTGACCGTCTTCGGTCCGTTTGTGAGGATTCGGCAGAGTGAAAGATCCTAAATAGTATAGAATCTCTGTATGTGTTGCGAGGCCACAATATTGTAAATTAAATACGAAATAAAGAAATTCATTCATTCATTTGGAGGGAATTGGAAAAACGCTTGGCTTTAGGGAATTATTATATAGATCCATGTCCAGAAACACCTGCTACCAAAGTTGCTTCTTCTTCTGGTGGCGCTACAGGAGTGGACCTGGGCCTCAACTAGTAAGCCTCCCCAGCCGGCATGATCTTTAGCCAGCTGTCTCCAACTGCGCACACCAAGTTGATTGAGGTCCTTCTCCACCTGGCTGCGCCATCGGTTGCGTGGGCATCCTCTATAGCGTTGTCCCACTGGTTCGGAGTCGAAGACTCTTCGGGCTGGAGCAGTGTTGTCCATGCGCTCTACATGGCCCAGCCATCTTAGGCGTTGAAACCAAAGAATACCAAAGTTCCTCTTCAGATTAATTTCTGAAACAGCATCCCCTACGGAGTCTACTGGACACCGTCATCCTCATCATCACCATCATCATCATCTTCTGACCCGCATGATCCACTAAAGTGGTCGCGGGGGTAAGCCACGGACGAGGGATCTCCAGGCAACACGATCCTCCGCAATCGACTCTAACTCAGCAGGGGTTATGCCCAAGCGTAATATGGACTTGGTCCAACAATCTCATCCTGCGTCTGCCAAGTGGTCGCCTACCTGATGGAATCGCATTCAAGGCCCGCCTCGGAGGTTGTGGTAGTGGGGACATTAGTGCTACGTGACCAAACCAACCAAACCAACGTTGAAGCAGCTGCTCAACGTTGAGTTCCTCCCGCAGGTTATATATCCGGTTACATATCCCGCATGGGAACAAAATCGCTCCATATTCTCTCTGTCAAATTCTTTGCAATGAAGCTTGGGAAATGGTAATGGAAAAATTGTTAGTTAGTAAGCAGCAGTGTAAGAGTTTGGTACTTTTTTTAATAAAATAAATATTTTTTTTTGCTCAAGCGCGATTTAATTATTTATGTCGCACTGCCGTGTTTCTCATCCTATTCCGGCAAGTAATTCCCACATCTCAGCGGCTTGTATTCGCTATCTTATTCCATTATTGTCATTACCCAAAATTTCGAGAGTTGGAACAAATACTGAGTTGAAAACTTCTAACTTGGGTTTCAAACTTAGCTCGGCCTTCTTGAGTACAGATCTCCCAACCTGTGTTAGAACACACCCAGCTTGACCAATTCTACAGAGAAGTTGAGCATTACTCCTCCCATCACTCGTGAAGAAGACCCCGAGATACTTAAACTGCTTCACCTGCTGTCACCGCCTCTGTAGATCTGTAGAGTGAAAATCTGGTCGGTTCCTCTATACCCTATCCCCTATCCTTGACTCGACGATAGCTCTAGAAGAGACACAGGGATATGACCATGTAGTCGGAGCAGTCTCTTTTGTCCCCCTTCTTAAAAGGAGGGACAATCATTCCAGTTTGTCATTCGCTAGGCGTCTTACCGCGTTCCCAGACCACTTTAATAACACGAGAGATCCATAAAACTCCCTCTTTACCCATTGCCTTAAGCATTTCTGGACACCGGCGGATTTGTCAACTTTAAACGAATCTATCGCCAAAATGACTTCCTCCACAATTGGACTATTCTCCGCCCACTTAAGACATCCGGTCTGTTCGGGATTGAGCAACTCCGCAAAGTGCTCTCTCCATCTGAGCAAGATGTCCACCTTATTGAAAAGCAACACACCATCTTTCGATTTGACTCCTTCGATGATGTTGAATTTCCTTCCTCTGAGTCGACGAATGATTTACCAGAACACTGTTTTCCCAGATCTATGGTCGCTTTCCAACTTCTCACCGAATTCCTTTTAAGAATGCGTTTTAACTGTTCGCACAGCCAATTTGCAAGTTCTTCGCGCCTCAGTGTACCTGTCACAAGAAGCAGAGTCCCCCAAGAGAATTAAGTCTCTGTAGGTATTCTTCTTCTCTCTGATGACTTCTTGAACTCCGGGTGTTTTAAACCACGCAGTTCTTTTCTCACCTCCAGCTATTCTAAGGCGCTTCACTCTACAAACATCCCGTTTGTGATAACTGTTGAAAACAGTCGACATTCTTCCTCTACATGCGATGGAACAGTTGGAATTCGGTCAAACCTTTCAGATATGTGCCGTGCAAAATTTAGCCGCAACTCACTGTTCTGTAGTTTCTGCCACCGTATGCGTGTAACCTTATTCGACTATAATAATGTAAAATAAAATAAAATATATATAAAATATTTTTGTGGAAAAATAAATAAATAATGTATGTAAAATGTAAATTATGTATTTAGATATATTTATCATTTGCAAGACTTAATTCGACATCATAGATGAGATTTAGAAACGAAATGTGCCGGATTAATGCAAAAATTTCATATATTTGTTTAAAAAATTAAAAAAAAATAAAGTTTATAGATTTTGTATCTTAAATTTTCAGGGTCCTCTACAATGTTTGGCCTTGGAACGAGCTTACACCAGTTGCACTATGTTTCAAATTTCATTAAGATCGGTACACTGGTTGCAAAATCTCAATAGGGAAAGGAGAGCAATGAAGGGCTGGTAAAAACAAGTTATTTTCCGGAATTATATGTGTTTTCTTCGAAAAACTGTTAATTCAAGAGCTTTTTTACTCAACGGAAGATATATTTTTTTTGGTTCAGTTCTTTAGTGGGATATAAATCGATCGGATGATATCATGGCCTGTCTGTTTTTGAGCCATCTGTGTAGATCTCCAGGTACCCTGGTTTTCTTCTTCTTTCTTTATTTGGCGCTACAGTCCGGGGTGGACCTGGGCCTGAACCAACAAGCCTCTCCAGCTAGCACGGTCGGTTGGTTGAGGTCCTTCACCACCTGGGTGCACCACCTTAAACGCGGGCGTCCTCTGCTGCGTTGTCCCACGGGTTCGGAGTCGGTTTTCTTAATCTAATAATATTGGTGGCGCGACAGTCCGAGGCGAACCTGGGCCTAGCTTCTCAGCAACCACTCGTGTTGTGCGCGCTGTTGTTCTATGACGAGTGGAAGGACCTACAGTTTTATGCCGACTCCGAACGGCAAAGTTTGAGAAGCTTTTCTAGACAGGAATACTCTTTGAGCATTGTCAGTGACTTGAAAGAGGTGAAAGCCGTGAATTATGAGAGTTGGTAGAATGGGGATTCGAACCTGGCACCCTGTGCGTAGGAGTCGACGCACTAACCCACTACGCCACGGCGACTCACAGTAGGTTTTCTTACCAGATCTTTTATTCCCAATCATCTCTGTCTGGGATAAGTGTTTTGAAACCAAACTCGTGCGTTAGTTAGTCTCCCATTTCTGATTATCTCTGTATAACCTAAGCTATGTGAACTGCTGCAGCGGTTGCTCTCCAGCAGCCTTAGAGCTGCCTTGGTAGCTACCAGTTTCCCATAGATGTCCATGGGAAGAAACTGTGGCAATGTTTCCATGGCGGCTGTGGGAGTGGAGCGCAAGGAATACATAGGCAGATATTTTTTATTAGTTTATATATAAACTCTTACAATTTCTATGTTTCTTAAAAATATCGTAAGGCATGTTGAACAATTTGGTTTTGAAATCTTATACTGTTTGTTTCATTTTTAATATTCATACTTTGATTGTGCTCCTTTATACAATACATTATTTTGAGTTCTATCTCGCCTATATAGGGGTAGGCGGAAATCACCCACGTTTCTCAGATTATAATAATTTCCTACATATTGCAAGTTACGTTGTCGGTATACAGGATGTAGTCCATTTTTCAATTTAAATATAAAGATCAGTACATTTACTTTCAGCCTTTGTTCATTATTTAACCATTTTAGTTCTCTTACACATTTTAATATACATCTCATCGATCTGTTTTGCAATATTTGAAGACAGTTAATTTTGCGAGCATTACATAAATACAGGATTGATGAACAATAGTTGATATGTGGTAATATAATTGAATTATAAATATTTGTTGCTCAGGTTTTGGATATTCTTTTCCTGATTCTTAATACAAAATTAGCCTTTTTAGCTATTTTTCCGTGGGTCGCCGTGGCGTAGTGGGTAAATGCGTCGACTCCTACGCAGAGGGTGCCAGGTTCGATACCCGAATTTATCACCTTTCATATTTCACGGCTCCACCTCTTTCGAGTCTGACAATGTTCAAAGAGTATGTACTGTCTAGAAAAAGCTTCTCAACTACGCCGTTCGAAATCGGCATTAAACTGAAGGTCCCTTCCAAGCGTGAGAGAACAATAGCACGCACAACACGAGCGGTTGATGAGAAGCTAGGTCCAGGTCCGGTCGGGCTGTCGTGCCACTCTTATTATTATTATTATTATTTTTTCCACAAATATAATCAGCATGGTCGTCAAAAGAAGAACTTATTGTCTGCAATTATTCCTAGATATTTAATTTTACTGACGCACTCAATGGTATATATATATACTATCATCATTTGCACCAATGCACATACATTTAGTTTTTGTGACATTTAACATTAATCTATTTTTACATAGCCACAGATTTCCAGCATTAACATTTAGTTTCGATTCATAAGTACTTAAATTTTGCCCAACAATATAATTTAAAGTGTCGTCAGAAACTAACGACATATTTGAAAACTCAAGACAGTCTCCTCCCTTCATTCACATATAACAGGGACAATATTACGCGTAAAATCGTTCCTTACGGAACCCTCATGTTAACTTCTTTAGGCGTTGAAAACACATCCCCCAGGTTTACTCGTTGCGTCCTCGAAGAAAGGTATGATTGAAACCATCTTGTTCTTTGTTCCTTATTCCATACTTGTATAGCTTTTATAACAGAATATTTCTGTCCGCAGTTTCAAAAGCTCACTTCAAGTCGAGAAAAAGAGCTAACACCAATATTTCCAGCATCATGATGCAGATACACGCTGATCTTTGAATACTGCTCATCGATTTAAGATTGGATTTGTTATTCAGTGCTGGCCACCTCAAGCTTGGATACAGGACACAGGAGGCTTTCTTGCTCCTCGTCGCAACAATAATTGGTGACAGGATTCCGTCATCCGCATACGAATAATTTTGATCAGAAAAGTTTCCGCTCTCACTAAGTTCGTGCTGTATTCTTCGATGTCTTTTTACCTTGTTATTCCGAAGAGCTCACTTGGGAACCGGAGATTCGCTGAGGCCAAGAGATCCTTCTTCAGTATTGCTGTGAGCGTAAATCAAGCCTTGTCCAGGAATAAAATGTTGAGGGGTAAGTCAACCGCTCAAGAGAGCGTCTCCTTTAAGTTTCCTAGGCTCTAATCCTAAGCACGTTTTTTTGACAAATATTCATGCGTGTAAAATGAAAATGAAATGAATGAAACCCAGACTCCATATAACTCCAGCACACAAAAAACTAATTAACGGAGTTCCCCAGTACTGAAGCGAGATTCAACTGTGATGCCAAATAATCCAATAATGAAGTGCTGTATGAAATCAATTTGTAATACAACTGTTTTATGATGTGTATGATATTTTTATGCGAAACAAAATCATACAACTTTCCCATATTTCCAGTGTAAACTTAAGGTGATACATGTTGTATTACAGCGGCTCATACAACAAATCTGAGAAACAGATATCATACAGCAGAAGTGTCAGAATCATACAATGTATGAGATGTATGTTCTGTGGAATAGGCTCCAGAGCACTCAAACTATAACGATAGGCGAGACGATAGTGATGGTCTTATATGAAGAAAATCATCGAAGTGAATCAAAAGGACGATAGTCGTCTGAAAAGTTACGCGATGAGAGCCCTAGACAGCACTTGCTGCAAATGCTTTGTGGCCGTACTAGGACCGACCGACGACAAAATTTTTTTTTACCGGTTTATTCAACAACATTTCCCCCCTCACTATGGCCGCTTTCACACAGGAAACTTTTGTCGGCGATTTTTCATCTTGTCGGCAAGAGAGGTGAGAGGTGCTAGGGGTAGCCGCGTCTCGTGTGCTCGGGGTTTGCTTTTGGATTTTCGTATTCTCTTTTATCGCTCTTCGTGGTTTTCGAGTTGCTTTATTCGTATGTTCGTTGTCAGAAATGAATTATTACAGAGATAGCGCCGACTTCATAGCTGATTGCCCCCTAGTCCGTCGACGAATTTGAGTATATTTTGACAGATATTCAGGAATTTTTGACGGTTATTCACGACTTTACAGCTGATTGCCTCCTAGTCCGTCGACGAATTTGAGTGCCTTTTTGACGGTTTTTTATGAATTTTTGACGGTTATTCACGAAATAACGTAAATACCGTCCTGTGATTGGTCAATTTGGTTTATGAACACGTTATAAAAACAGTTGTCAAAAATCTTAAGGGGTGAGAGAGGTAGAAGTTGGGCATCTCTGTAATACTTCATTTCTGGTTCGTTGTGAGTCTGGTGTGCGGAAAAATTATCGGATGCCTAGCATGACACGCATGACATTTTATAAGGTTGGGGTTTCTTGGGAAGGAAGTTCATGAACCAATTCGGGTAGCAACCAATAGAAACAGTCACGAAAATATCTGCGTCGCCGACATTGAAACAATTTCTTTTGTGAAAGTGGCTGGAGATCACAAAAGGGAATTTGAAAAAATCCCCGACGAATTTTAGCGAGTTGGAAAGTGGCTTATGATGCACACCTATTAAAGACCGTGGATGTCCACCGTGTATCTCCTACACCCAAGCGTCTCTCTAGCCTATAACCTGCATGTCTTGACTTTGAACACTACAAGGGCAAAGATGCACATTCACTTGTAATTCTTATTCTTATGGACAAGGAAAGAACATTTATTCAGTTAGTATTGTGTGTCATTTCAAAATAAAGGAGGGACGGATTCTAGACTTCAACACGATCAGTCAGCTTGGTACAACGTTCGAGGTGTCAGAGAGATAGATTTCCTCCCTTGGTCTGCAGCTGCCGCCTATTATAAATGTGATAGAAATTTTGATCTTATATAAGAACCATGCGATGAGGTATCGTCACCGGAGCGCATTTATTTGGCCACTCGTTGAGCAAAGCTACCGCCGATTATCACATTTCTCGTTCTCTCAAATCGATACATTACCCAATTCCTCAGGTGAATAGAGCAACCTTGAAGCGCCCCAAAAAGAGTTCACGAATTTAAGAGAGAGATAGAGAGAGGGATCTCATCTCTGTGTGGACCGCGTCGAGTCAAAGCGTCCACATAGACAAATGGAACAACAGTCAGAATCGTTGACTTAGTGCGTATTTACTTAATTCGTTAGTCACATTTATCACATTGAGGCTGCAGGTTCCGTCGAAGGTTGAATTACTCAACTCACTGTGCCTTACTGGCGTGACGGTCACCACGACAGCACCCGGGCACGCCAATTAGAAAAGTGATTGTCTCCAAGCGAAGACAATGCCATTGCTTCAATGTTAATTGTGCAGCATGCGACATTCCATAAAGCACCTCGCGATGCAGTTTCCAACTGGTTTCTGCCACACCTCTCTTCTTATCCCACTCCCCCCCCCCCCACACACTGGTTGCTCAACAATGCCTTTGCCTGACGCTGACCTAAACTTCCTTAATTATCAAAACATTATGATCGCTCATGGAATTCACGATGGAAAAACGAGAAATCGACGAAGAAAATCACACAAAATGTCGACGTCGACACATTTTTCGTGTGTTGGCACACATACGACTCGTGGACTGCCCCTCCTCCTCGGATGTCGAAAATCCGCTGGCAAAAGATCAAACCGAACGCGAGAAGAGAAAACCCGAGAGACCCCCGAAAGCGTCGCTTGGAACTTGTTAATTCCAATCCAAACCCAAGCAGCTACGCAAATACGACGACAAAACCTTTTCGCAGCAAACACGCTTCACTTTGGTGTGTGCCTACATGTTGACGAGGCATTTGGAAGGAATAGAGAGTTACTGCCCGGTGAATTCAGCTTAGAGAGAGAGAGAGAGAGAGAGGGTTCATTGGAATCGGTGCTTCGGTGTGAGTCGAGACACCATTAGCAGTGGCTTGTATACATGTTGCGGGCGATTCACTCTGGGTTCGTGTCTGAGATGATCGTGGGAATATGTTGCTTCTGGCGTCTATTGGGCTTAACAGGTCTGTGCAGTTCATCTGCGCACACATGCAAGCTGCGAGAGTGGATGAACTTGGCGGTCATAGTCGAGTGGTTGTTTGATGATTGAGGGGAACACTTCGCTCTCGCAGGTAGACGCTTGGTTGTGGGCACATTGGGTCAATTGTATTTCCTAAATTGGTTTCGTATAGCATTCGTTAGGGTCGTTAGGTCATTCTCGTTCGGGGGATGTTTTAGATTGTTAGCTGATGGGTTTCTGATCGGGTCTGGGAAAAGGGTGGGTGGATGGTAGCATTTTCTCACGAATGAAAGAAAAATGTCCTGAACAACAGTTCATTCATTAATTTCACGAGAAAGATGGACGAGTAAGTATTTGAAGTGCACTAGACGTCACTTGGAGGATCTGGGAGTTGTTGCACCCTCTTTGCTAGGACGTTAAATTATCTCTTAAGGCCTCTTAGTCTAAGCGTAATCGACGAAAATAAAAGGAAACTAATCTCAGTACTGGATGAAAGACTTTGTTGGGTATCCCAGGTGGATGCCATAGGAACCTCAAGTCTGTGCCTCTTCGATCGCTATGGTCCCTGCTTACAGTGCTGGAAATAAGAACTTTCCTATTCATTAGAATCCTTTAAATTTAACCAAGATTTCTACAGTCTCAATGTGTTGACTGTACATTCAGCAACCAAAGTCCTGGGTTAATTCAATTCAAAAGCGAGAGACAAACCAGTCCCATCTTAGAAGAGCAAGATAACAAGACATTGCACCGCAAAGGATGAAAGAAAGCACAGAACTTGAACATCCATAAAATTTAATTTATTTATTCCAACAATTTATTGTTTTAATATTTGAATGCGCCTTCGGACATATGACCGCCGCGACTGGCGCGTACGTGTCATAATTTGATGGTCCAGTTTTCTTATACTCTTCGTAGTACATCAGGCTGCACTCGATCAATAGCTTCCAAGTCAAGGTAGGTACGTGGAAGTGGTGGTTCTGTGAGAAACCTAATTAGCACTACGACATTAAAATGCGGCAGACATAAAGACGGCAGAAGAGCGGGTCGACGGAGAAGCACATGGCGCAGAACAATAGAGGAGGCTGGAAGAGCTGGAGAGAGCTGAAACTCATAGCGAGAAACCGCGCACGATGGCGCGTAGGAGTAGTACAGGCCCTAGGCTCCGTGAGGGGATACAAGATTTAAGTAAGTATTGTGATGATATCTGTAAATTAAATTTAATGCATTTATGAAGGACACAAGCTGCTTAGTTTCCTTTGCAAGAGTTTCATCATGTGAGGATTTATCAAGCGCTCGCTGTCTAACCCTACCAAGAGCTGAGCAGGGGCAAAAGACCTGTGTCTTGGCGTTGCAGTCGCGACAATGTGGGTGGTGTGGGGGGCGCCTAGTTTGACGACATGATCTCCTATCGGCCACAGGCCTGTGCAGACCGCCATTAGTTATGACGAGTTCGCCGAGTTCCGGGAGACTCCATCGGCAAGATCCTAGCCGTGTGTCATCGGCAAAGATAGCAGTTTCACATTCGGGGAATTCTGGAAAATCCGAGGTATACAAATTGTAAAGTGTTGGCACCAAGACAGACCCTTGGGGTACATACATACATGGATGTTTGATAACATCAAGTTAATACAACTAAATGAATTGAAAGACATTATACGTAGTTTGAAGACTAGAAAATCATCTGACTTTGATGGGATCAAAAATCAGTTCCTCAAAAACCTCCCCTGATGGATCTATTCAACAGCTGTCTAAAATTGGTCTACTTTCCTAAGTAGCTAAAGTAATCCCAATCTTGAAACCTGGTAAAGCTCCCAATTTACCTTGTAGTTACAGACCAATTAGTCTGCTAAGCTCTCTTAGTAAGTGCTTGGAAAAAATCATAAAAAACAGAATTGTGTCTTTTGTTGACGAAAATGCAATTTTGCCCCCAGAGCAATTTGGCTTTAGGCCATCTCACAATACTACTCACCAAGTGCATCGTATCACAAAAAACATTGCACTGGCATGGTAATTTTCGACGTCGAAAAAGCATTTGATAAGGTTTGGCATAATGGTCTTATCCATAAACTAATAAGATGTAATTTTCCTTTGTACATTGTTAAAATTGTCCAATCGTTCTTGTGTTCCCGTAGTTTCAAGGTATCCATTAATAAAAGTCATTCAGACAGTCATTTGATTAATGCAGGTGTTCCACAAGGATCTGTACTTGCTCCAGTCCTTTTTAACATTTATACTTCCGATTTCCCCAACTTGACAAACTGTAATATTGCCATATTTTCTGACGATTCTTGCATTTATTCTTCAAATGCCATTGGTTTCAATGTTGAAACCAATTTGCAATCTGGTTTATATGCTGTTGAAGTATATTGTCGTGATTGGAAAATAAACATTAATGCTTCTAAGACTCAGGCTATCTTTTTCACTCGTAAAAGAAAAGCCTGTTTCCTTCCAAGCAACAACCTTCAAATCAACGGTACTCAAGTTGAGTGGAAATCGCATATTAAATATCTTGGTATATACTTAGATAAGAGACTAACATTCAATCTTCATGTTCAAGAAGTAATAAAGAAGGTTAATTCGACGACAAGAGTTCTCTACCCATTTATATGCCGAAATTCAAAATTGAGCGACGCCAACAAATTAACAGTTTTTAAAGCAATATTCCAAGCAATAATGTTCTATGGAACTTACCCCCCTGTCTGGAGTAAGTGTGCAAAAATCTTCTTAAACTCCAAATAACTCAAAACAAATTGCTGAAAATGATGCTGAATCTACTCTGGTTTTTCTCAACACAGGAACTTCACAAAATGGCTAATATTGAAATGGTTTCAGATAAAATTGAAAACCTAAACATCTCATGCTCTTTGTCCAACAACGACTTGATTTCAAGCTTAGTCTCATAATGAGTGTAAAATAAATTATTTATTTTTGTTTATATACATCCTTTTTTTTATTTTATTGTGGCAAGAAGTTACATTTTTGGATACAATTTTAGGGGTACAGAGATTTGGTTTGGTACCTTACTACTAAAATATTTGTACAATTTTTATTAAAGATAATATCACAGATTAATATGCAATTCGAAGGAAAAGCCACTAAAAACCTTCATTAAAACAAATATATACATCCTTATTTATTAATAAACATAGTTATTTCTTTTTTTTATTTATTTATTTAGGTATTTATTTATTCAATTATTTGTTTATTTATTTATTTATTCATTTACTTATTTATTTATTAATTTATTTAGTTAGTTATTTATGTACTTATGTATTTATTTATTTATTTATTTATTTATATATTTATATATTTATTTATTTATTTGTTAACTAATTTACTTCTATTTGTTTTTTATGTTCTTTATATTTCTACATGTAAATTATTTTATTTCGTACCTTCTCAGTCAATAATTTATTTTGAAATCAAGTATTGAAACCGCTTCTCTCTTTCCCCAGCGGATTCTGTTTTAATGAAGGCTTTTAGTGGCTTTTCCATCAAAATGTATATGAATCTGTGATATAATATTAAATAAAAATCATACAAATATTTTAGTAGTAAGGTATCAAACCAAATCTCTGTATCCCTAAAATTGTATTTAAAAAATAAAGAATGTTGGGTGCCACCAAATATAAAAAAAAAAAAAATAGCAAATCTGACACACCACTATTAACATGGACTTGGAAACAACGATCAGACAGAAAACTTCGAACTATATTGCACAAATAAGGTGGAAAGTTGAGATTGTTCATTTTGAAAATGAGACCATTATGCCAGACAGTGTCAAATGCCTTCTCTATGTCAAGTAAAATATTGCGATTACTTCTAATATGATTACAGATTCTCTTAACTTGATGAGATGTGTTCTGATAACGCCTAAAACCGAACTGTACTTTGGGAAAAAATGTTTTTATGTTCTTATCATTCTTATCATCAACATCAACGAATATCTTTTAATATTCGTTTATAAAGTTTACTCATGCTGCTAAGTAAATTAATTGACCTGTCTATCAGGACAATCAGGAGGCTTACCAGCTTTAAGAATATGCAGAACTTTAGCTAACTTCCATTTGGTTGGAAAGTATTGCAGTTTCCAACATGCATTTACGCCATATGCCACCATCTTTATCCCAATTTTCGGTAATTCTCTTAAATAAGTAAAATTCCTTATTAAATCTAGTCCACCAGATTTTCTCGTTACTAGATTGTTGATACAAATTTTAATATCGTCTTCATTCACAAATTCATTCACTGGTGTGACTGAGTTCACCGTATGGAATGTCTGAACAGTACCATTCACCAGAGTATCTGTATGCATATCACCTAGATGGCGCGATTTGTTATGGTTGCGCTCAAATGTTTGGGCACGTGCATTAGCCTTTTCAACATCTGTAAAATACGTAATTACCGAGTTTCTAAGACAGGGTATACGACTGTTCTTATTTCTTCTTCTTCTTCTTCTGGTGGCTCTGCAGTCCGGTGTGGACCTGGGCCTCAACCAGTAAGCCTCTCCAGCCGGCACGATCTTTTGCCAGCTGTCTCCAACTGCCCACAATAAGTTGATTGAGGTCCTTTTCCACCTGGGTGCGCCGTCGGTTCCGTGGGCGTCCTCTATTGGGTTGTCCCACTGGTTCGGAGTCGAAGACTCTTCGGGCTGGAGCAGTGTTGTCCATGTGCTCTACATGGCCCAGCTATCTTAGACGTTGAATCCGTAGACGCCTGACTAGGCTCATGCCGCTGTACAGCCCGTACAGTTCCGTGCTTGAATCTTCTTCTCCAATAACCATCAACGCACCAAAGACGCAGAACTTTTCTCTCGAAAAGACCAAGTGCTTCTTCATCTGCTTTGGTGATTGTCCATGCCTCCGCACCATAGAGCAGGACAGGGATGATCAAGGTGTTATATAATGTCAGCTTGGTCCTTCGAGAGAGGACTCTACTATTCATCCGCGTATGCGAACAGTTGTACGGACTTCTGGAAGATCGTGCCTCTAGTTCTGGCGTGTGAGTCTGGCACGATCTTCTCCGTGATGATGTTAAAGAAGTCACATGACAGCGCGTCGCCTTGTCTAAGACCTTTTTTGACATTGAAGGTTTCGGTGAGTTCGTTACCCACCTTGATGGAGAAGCGAGAGTTCTTCATCGTCATCCTGCACAACCTGTTTTGTTTGGCAGGAATGTCAAAACTAGACATGGCGTTGTATAGCTCGTCCCTATGCACGCTGTCATGTGCGGCCTTGAAATCGACGAATAGGTGGTGGGTGTCGATCTGCATTTCTTGGGTTTTTTCCAGGATCTGCCGTAATGAGAAGATTTGGTTGATGGTGGACTTCTCCGGCCTGAAAACCCACTGATAAGGACACATCAGGTTGTCGACGAATGGTTTCAGGCGCTCGCACAAAACGGCAGAGAGGATCTTATAGGCGATGTTAAGGAGACTTATCCCTCTGTAGTTGGCGCAGTTGAAGGGGTCGCCTTTCTTGTGGATCGGGCACACGATACTGAGATTCGTCGAGCATGCTTTCCTCCGACCATATCTTACAGATGAGCTGGTGCATGTACCTTACCAGCTCATCTCCAGCTGCCTTAAAGATTTCAGCGGACAGTCCATCTGCACCAGCAGCTTTATTCGATTTTAGTCTCGACTTTGTCTAGGTCGGGGGGACGGAATTCTCGTCGATCATCGTCAATCGTGTGGAGTGGGACAGCGTGTTGGAGTCTCCCTCGCCGTTTAACAGTCTGCAGAAATGATCTTTCCAGATTCTCAGTATCGACTGCGAATCTACTACGAGTTGTCCCTCTGCGTCAAGACAGGCTTCTGTCCGAATTTTGTATCCATTGGATAGTTGTTTTACCCGTTGGTAGAACTTCGGACTTATTTCTAACTAATTTGACAATATTCCAGAACGGCTTTGTATTTTTATCTAAGTGTTTAAGCTTATTATTCCAAGTGTCATTACGAAATCGAGCTATACTCTCTTTGATGATCTTGTTTAGATAAATGACTTCGTTTCTGTATACAATCTGCCTGTATCGTTGCCAGTTTCTTCTGTGCATATTTCGCAACTTTATAAGATTTAAGACACAAGAAGGAAGTTTAAAGCAAACATTGTTTTTAGCTATTTTAGGAATACTTTCATTAGCTGAGTCTATAATTTGCTTTGTGAGATTTGATACAAGGTCAACATCCTGCTTGCAGTTTATATGGTCTAAGTCGGTATCAACCTGCCGGAGTTTCTGACTTTTATTTGCTCTAAGCCGCTGCCAATTAGCATTTTTTATGTCTTGAATATATTCAACAACTTCAATACCAGACAGAAGAAGCTTGCAATATGCAGGGTTATGATCGGAGCTCAATTCATTAAGAGTTACAGTTTGAGTTACATACCCAGGACAGTTAGTAATAAATATATCTAGAAGGACGACCACTTGAACGAGCAGGTACATAAGTGGGACTATGTGGAAAGAAAGGGGTAAATATTGTTAGACATACATAAGCTGCAGCTCCTGTTCAGGTCGGAACCCCCAACATTAAAAGTTCCCGATTGAATCTTGACTTATAGGAAAGGATCAACCTTTCCGTTTCTTCCGATATGGGATACGCTTGGATTTTCCCCCTTTAGTCAACATTTTTTCATCGCTAGGACCCGGTGGAATCTATGGCCTAAAAATAATCTCGAGGTTCTTGTAATTTTGAAATTAGCTGTGTTTTTTGAAAGCTTAACTTTCAATTTGCATGTAAAATACACTAACAACAAATCCTATATCCGCTTAAGTTCCTCATCATATCTATCGCCGCTTAAGAAATGAGCGCGGATAAAAACAATGCTTCCAAGCATTATTTTCTGTGTGTTCATTCCTGAATTTATTCGTTCATTGTTTAGGTTGCTGCATGTGGCTTACATTTGCAGGTGTGGTTGATGTATTGGATAATTTTTAATTATTTTGGCATCTATAAGTATGCAATTTTTAGTATACCCAGAGTGTCTGTGCTATACATTCTGTTTAGGTGTCGTAAACGATTCTTGTCATTTTGACGTCATTTGCGAACCATACTGTATCGGAGTTGCTGACGATTTCTCCCTTATGTTGTCTAATATCTCTCTGGCTAAAACCTAAGGTGGCGCCTAAGGGGACCTCTACGCCGGTCTGAAAATCAACGTCGCTAAGAAAAAGCTGATAAGATGAGAGACACCTCCTTAGAGGGGAATCCAATCAAGGTTGTGAACAAATTTGTGAAAAGATGAAGGTGAAGGTTAGACTGACGTTCTGTCTCATATTGACAAAGCCCGACACGCTTCCTACTTGCTTGACAACAGGTCCAACCATCTCTCCAAGGGAAAGTAGAACATTGTGTACCCACTTCCAGCGTTAAATTCGTACCGATATTCGAATGCGAGATTTGGAAAGACAACCACCACCACCACAAAATGCTTGAGACGATTCCGGAAGATCTTCTGGCCGGAATGGAGAATGAACGAAGAGCTGCTGAGCTGTAGAGCTTCATAGAAACTCATCGTAGATCCGATGTCGTAACTGGAGCTCGATTGGGCACACACTGTGTGTAAACCGGGAACGGATGCTGCAAGGATGGCACTTACTTGGAGCCCATAAGGGGGCGTATAGTCGAGGTGGTCCATCATTAACATGGAGGCATGCAGAAGAAGTATCGGCTGGTCGAAAGTGACTACTCCGCGGCCATCCCGAGACAGAGCCGCTTTGAGATCGTTCAAAGAATCCCCGACACCGCTATGAGCTCCACATCTTTCATTCAAAACTTCACTGACTTATCAAGCTTTGCTCGTGAGGCGTACGTTAACCCACAAAACACCACTTCTAGTCAATCCGGGAACAAGATACCCTAATCCACGTCAAACAACAGAAATTAGAACACTTCTCCGAGCTCGCTGGTTAATCAACATCCACCACCTAAGCAAACCTTCGCCTCCACAGCGAAGACGACAGCCCACAGAAACGAGAGCAAACAAAGCAGCGTCGAAGGGCCTGGGAGAATTGAAATTTTCCCGGAAAAAGTGAATGCAATCGCGGCCATGCCCGTAGTTTTTGTTTACCCATCTGAGAAGGGAAACCGAAGGCAATGATTACCACTTGATGCGTTATCTCCACGTTGCCGTTGCGATAAGGAGACAGTTTCGCTCTCGCCTGGAAGACCGCCTCCAACCTGGCTGGCGGAACATTATGCATATGTGTCAACATTCAACATCTCCACTCGCAGGAGTGCAAACTGCTGCAACACAAATCACAATCGAAGGGCCATGCATACACACGAGAGCACGTATCGTTCTGTTCGTCAATTCCTGAAGGACCAGCATATGGCTGGCATGCCGATGGAGACATTCGCTGCTCTTCTTCCACTCGGCACAAATCCACTTGATGGCGCACGAGACAGATGGGCTGCGCTTATCGCCTCAGAGTATCTATAGAATGTCGTCGATGCTGCTTGCAAGGGTGGACCATTGTTTCGGTTCCCCTCGTTTCACAGCAGCGCTGATCGGAGTGACGGCATCGAGTTGTTTACAATGCACCAGCATCCTGTTTATTATTTCCTTGTGGGATGTCAGCCGAAAGGACAACCCGGGGACTGAACTCACGTGTGATTCATTAGGTGGATGTCAGAAGAAAATTGCTTCGTAAACACGACGATTTTGTCATGGGAAATGGAGTGGAAAAACAAAGAACGATGTGGTCACACTGCAGGCGGCTGCGATGGGCGACCATGACCGTGGAGAACAGCGAGGCCAGGGACTTATTGATCACTTTGTGAGCTGGACTGCCGAGTCATTTCCCCATTGGGGCGTAGGATAATCTTCTGGTGACACTAGGAATTCGATGCAGACGGTCTTAACTTTAATCAGAAAGAGTTGATTCATTCGTTGGGATGCACTGAGGTCGGCTGCTTTGGGCGGACGACTCGTGGGAACGGCGGCGCGCTCTATGAATTGTGGGTGATTGCTCGTAATCAGGAAGAGGAACTGGTAATTGGTAATTGAGCCCTTCATCGGTGGAACCTATGAACCCTTCTTCCGTGGATAATTAAGTCGCACCTAGAATCATCGTGGGAGTTGAAAAAGTGACGGCCTCTGATGAGGGAAGGAAGGTGTTCGACTTAAGTCCACGCCCTTGTTCTGAGTTTGCCGCTAATTAGCTTGTCGACGACATGTCCATTAATGCTTGAAAGCAGGATGTAAGAACTACAAGGTGTGCTGGAGTGACTGACGACTTTGACAAGGCGTTCAGCTCGTGTTTACTATTAGCTGCAGTCAAAAGAAATTCATTAAACGAAACTAGAGGACTCTGTGCCTGATTCGCTGGGGAGATCACATTAATTTAAGAATGAAAAGCACTCGTTTTAATGTCGGCTTTTCCCTTATATTTTCTTCTTCTTATGAAATGCTATGTTAATTTATCGCAGAACGCATTCGAAAACACACTTTTTGTCTTGCAATCAGACTGTGATATAAATAAACAGACCTAATAGCTTAACAATGGAACCGTTGTCAAAACGCCATCAGAGAAGCTGCCTCTGATGTGCTGGGTCTTAAAACGCCACTCCAAAAAACCCCTGGTTTGAGAACATGTGCAAACAGGCACATTCAGCGAAGCAAGCAGCATACAAGGCGACACTGAACAGAAGGACGAGAGCGGTTCGTGAGCTCTACGAACTTAAAAGAAGGGAAGAGCACCCCTGCTGTTAGACGCAAGACTGCAGCTGACAGACACAGACTCACAAACGGTGAACTGTTTGAACACATTCGTGTATCTCAGTGACCACTGCGGACTCAGTGCTGAAATCAAGATCCCCAACGACATTGCGGCATTAGGAGAGTTTGTTCAAACGTACCCCTACAATTACAGTAGGGCTCGATGGACACGCTTCTCCAGACAAATGACGAGAGCACTCTCCATACCGTCCAATAGAAACTTGTCAAACGAAGAGATGGACATGTATCTAAATCAATTGGACGAGACAATGAAGCGAACGATGGACTGTACGATACCACGGTATATACGTACAAACAACCAAAACTTGTACCACAATGCGACAATCGACGCACTCCACCAACAGAAAAGTAGACTCCTGACAAGATTAAAAACCTTGTACAGACGGTTTACTGACAGACGTAGTGAGGAAATTAGAAAACTGAAATCGCTCATCAAGAATGTACAAACGTTGATTGCTCAAAATTATAGAATTTCCGTTAACTTGCACGGGGACAGTAAGATTCGGACTGTTAGATCTACCAACACGAGCATGTTTCCACAGATAAACAAATTCTTTAGAAGTAAGAATAGCGATCTTCCGTGTCTTAAGCTCCCCAGAACGACGGACAACGAACAAATACTGACTACAGCAGGTATTGATCCAGATAACGCTGTACTCGATGACAACTTCTTTGTAGTCGAAGATCCGCAAGAAAAAGTGGAGGTACTAGGAGTGGTCTTCCAAGAAGTGTACAAGGTGAATGAGAGCGTTCGTCCTAACCACGACGTAGTGGCTAGCAACGCTCAACTTCGAGAAGACATACAACAATGGCGATCTGAGAACACTGGCTTTGTCGTGTTCAATGATGATAACATGGCAGTTATCGCCGACGAAGGGGTTCATCCCCCGACAGAACTCCAAGCAGTCTTCGAATCATTAAAGAAGAAAAAGTCAGTGGGAGTTGACGGGTTCTTCAAAATTGTGCTAAGACCTGGAAGTGGTGAATATGTACACAATCCTGTTTAACAATGCTCTGAATAATGCACATTATCCGGCATTGGAAAACGGCCATATCCAAGAGAGGAAAAGATTCTTCGAATCCTTGCAACCTCCGGTCATTTAGTCTCCTTCCAAATATCAGCAAGGTATTCGCGAAAGTGGTAAATAGAGTTCTGATCAACTGGTCTAAGGACAAAAATATAATTCCGGATAACCAATTCGGTTTCAAAGCGGGGCATGACACTCTGCAAGCTGCGTCGAAACGGGTGTCGGATATCCAATGGACAAGACCAATGAACCAATGTACGGGTGCCAGCTTGATTGACCTGGAGAAGGTCTTTTCTACTAGGCTAGGCATTAGCAAACCACTGCTGTACCTACTGTGTAACGTGCTTACCGCTAGACGGTTCGTAGTCAAGAATGGCAACGTGACCTCCACAGGTATATTTCAAGTTAAAAATGGTCTCCAACAGGGTGCCTTAAGCGATCTGTTAAGTTCTCTTCCTCATGCAATTGCGTACGCCGATGACTTGATCGTATACAGATCAGGCAAATAGATCGAGGAAATCACTAACCTCACGCAGGGTGACTTCGATTCATTCATGAGAAGTTGCGATGACTGGAAGTTGAGTATCAACTTCCGGAAGTCGGAAACCATTCTGTTCAAGACGCCGTTGTATAGGGCCTCGGCGGATACGAAAAAGAATTGGCGAAAGTTCTCAATCGTTGGACGACAGGGGGAACCACTGGTGCAAAGGACTGTAGTCAGATACCTGGGGATCTGGCAAAGATGACATGTAGATGCTGCTCTGGCCAGAGCCCGAGGGGCTTTTGCTCTCACAAAGAGACTGTTTTACAACAGCGAACTCGATGCGAGGGTGAAGGTTATCTGCTACATGGCCCTCATTCGGCCAATGCTCACCTATGGCTGTTCAGTGTGGTACAACGTGAGTACAAGCTTAATGGAAAAGACTCGGTTGTTTGAGAGGGCTTGTCTTAGGGCATGCCTTCGCCTTTATGGAACTCCAGAGTCCCAGTACATACAATTCTATTCCAATGAGGTCTTATACAACAGGGCAAACCTGATAAGAGTGGACAATTTCCTGTTGAAGTTGATTCGAGGCCATACTGCTAGAGCGATTAACTCGTCCAATAACTTGATCTCAGGGGCTTAATACCCCAATCCAGAATTCCACGAAAAGGTACGCCACAGTGGCTTCGCCCCCAGAAGCTTTTCTCCATTTAGATAAGTACGGCCTATTACAAGATATAAATGCGGTACCGCTCATTTTTCACATAGCCAGATCAACTGTGGATGGGCGACTCAACCACCAACGTTCCGTCGCACAACGAGCTGAGGAGGGTCTCCTCCGGTTCAGTTCGGCGCACAGTGGTCCCGTTGTATGGGAGAGTAGGAAATAAATCTGTAACTTTAGAACCCGTAAACCAATCTTAATGAAATTTGAAACATTATGCAAGTACCACGAGATCTTATTATGTTTTAAAAATGGTTGATGTATCTCATAAGCTAACGGAGTAATCTTAAGTTACAAAAAAAAAAAAAAAAAAACACTTTCTTTTTGTTTAAATGCATAAAATAATTATTTATTATTGTCGATGACTCGAAATTGGGACTTAAAGCAAATTTGTAATCACTATTTATATATATAGAAATTGAATTTTACAAGTTTTGGTAACGTACACTTTACTTGGAATTAAGGAAACTAAGCAATTCAGTGGAATAAGGCTTGCGCTTCAGTTCTAAGTGGCAGCGAATCTTTTGTTTTTGGTTCAGGCCTTAAATACGCAATCCAGGGATCAGATGATACCAACATTTGATGAATAACATCTTCATTTGTTGCCGAACGAGAACATTTTCTACTATTATTAATGCGATAGTACCTTTAGTCTTTATTCCGACTTTCCTGCGCCTCCTCTGACAATGATCCGACAGGCAAAGCTGCTGATGATATTATTTCTGCTCCGTGGAACAGAATTTTATGCACTGTTGCTGGCATATAATACCAGGGATATAAATTTGTAGCCATTGTAGCGGTTTCCTGGGCATAAGCTCCAAACTTGTCGGGGTCAATCCAAAAATTGCTGCATATTGTCTCCAGGATAACACTGAAGTGTTGAGTGTTGCACATCTATTTCTGTTATTTCTGCCGTTGATAATGGGTCTTCAACAAATCTTCTAGATGTGTTCCCATCGTCGGTTGTGCCAAATCCTTGCTTTATTATATCTGCTTTAGTCCCCATTTTTTGTATAAACTTCTGCTGAATTTGACTCTTCCTTGCCTGGTGTATGGGCTGTGTCGTTTTTGTTGTTCTCCAAGCTTTAAACTCCTAATTGTGGGCCACATATAGCAAGTATTCCATAAAACGGATGCGAGCCTGCAAGGGTGAAATTCCTAAACTTAGAGCTTCCTGATTTCTTGGTTTTGCTCTGAGTAATTTCAAATCATTCATCTCTGATGGTTTCGCGCCACATATAACACATGAACTTGCAGAAGACGTGTTTGTC
Source organism: Eristalis intricaria (assembly GCA_964034865.1). NCBI lineage: Eukaryota > Metazoa > Arthropoda > Insecta > Diptera > Syrphidae > Eristalis > Eristalis intricaria. The sequence continues at coordinate 107,026,797 of OZ035873.1, read as the reverse complement.
ACAGCCTGTGCTACTTTGCCATCTATCATCGTAAAGTGCAATTCATGCCTTACTTTAATAACGGTCGATTTCACTTTTATACAAAATTCTGAGTTTCATTTTCAATTCTGGTTTTTTCTTCTCGTATTAGGTCCGTACTTTCTTTTTTAAGTTGTAGCTTCACTGGCCTACAGAAACGTGTTGAGGAAGGTTGAGGATTTTTCCAAATTTCACTACTTTCATCCGATTCCGTCAACTGCATCGAATATGAATCGGATGACACTGAATCCAAGTTTGAAAACTTTTGTTTGAATTTACTTTGTCCCGATGATCCCTCGCAACCCCACTTAGTCGAAAGGGTTAGACTGAAATTTTGTTGTGACTCGAAAACGCCACAATCTACAGCCTTAATGATTCTGGTTGCTGTATGGTCAAGTTATTGCTGAAGTGAGATTTGGGCATCAGTTTCTGAAATTTGGATGTTTTCTGGGTAGCACTGTATTTTAGACTTCAGGACCTGCTTAGATGTCGGCAATATTGAATGCCCAATGTCATCTGTTGCTTTTTTTATAACTTCATATTGGTATTTGGTTAATTTAGTTTGAATTATTAAGGCCAAGGCTTCATCAGGACTGAAAACTGATCAGTGGGAACACGTTGGAGTATCAGCAGCAGCATTTATTGATTTTTTCTTGGACTTTCTTTTTTTTTTTTTGATTTATCACAGCATTCTTCAAAGTCTTTATGTGGTCTTCCTCTTTCATCCGACGGTAACACATTGTCCGATAACACATTGCCACGATTTTTTTGCAAAGTTCACTGACAAGTTTCCTTTAACCCATTCTGAATGTTTAATTAAAAACTTTTGTTTTGAGTGACGCACTACCTTATACCGTTCATTAAAATGTGGCAAAAACACTTTTGTCACTTCTAAAACGATTTGCTTAATTTGGCACGATGTTAAGTTTCCGTTACTATTTGATAAAAAGCTGCCGAAGTTGGAAATATTTCCATCAAAAAAGTAATCGCACAAGAATCCATATTCAAATACAATACTTGCCATCGCGAAAAATTTCAAATGTGCACACCAAATGCTGGAATGCAACTGCAATTTTTAAAGTATTTTCGATATCTATATAAAGCAAAACGTCATCTTCCTAATTGAAATCTTCAATATTTTCGGAATCACAAACTAATTCCCGATGAATCAAAGTCAGAAATAGATATTGGCCAATAACGCTCTAATTAGCCCCCTTTTTTGCCCCATTGCGACATGCATTTATGACACCGCAAACAAAACAAGATAAAAGCAAGTAGTTTCATAATTATAACAATTTTATGACCCAAAGAATTCTAATTCACAATAATAAAAAAATCGTCGGCATCTCGCATAGCGTTTGCACAATACATGCATTGCAAGGGAAATCGTTTGAAAATGCCGAAAAATGCACGACATTGTTCCACTTAAATGCCTTGTACTCCCAAAGTGGTCAAAAGTATTCTCTAGTTTTTTCAGCATCGATAAACAATACTTTTAGCTTTCAGAAAAAGTTGGTCTCCCGTTGGAGACTCTTGGAGAATTTTTGTTATAGTCCATCAAACATTGAAATGCCTCTCTCAAAATGTGCTTTTACTTAAAAGCCTGGTTTAAAAAATTGGTAAGCAATATGAAAAAACTGAAAACGCAGTTTGAAAGCAAGATATATGACCTTTTTAAAAAAAAATACTTTAGGTTCCAATGTACATAATTTTAGGAAATATGGCACATACAAATTTTTTCAAAGTCCAAACTTTGAGCTAACGGTACTGCCAAATGGATGATCCAAAGTCAACAAAATTTTGGCTTTCTAGGTTCTCATATTTGTAGAATCGAAAACATAAACCATTTGGCTGAGAAAAAATATGTCACTTCGGGTATTAATTTCCACTGCGGGACCACTGTGCGGAGACATTCGGGATGTTGCTAGGCAGCACCAACATTTCTGGTGGCTAGAGAGCGAGGGCACTCCAGCGTCGAACCCTTTAGACCCGGGGTAGAAAGGGTAGTGCGTTGCCCCTTATGGGGCGCAGTCGGTCTCTGTCTTGCAGCGGATAAGATGGAAATCTGTCAGCCGCAACCTATGGCCGACTTATATATCTTAGGGTAGTTTTTTAAGTTGTATATATGTGAAAAAAAAATTTAAAAAAAATAAATAAATAAAAATTAAAAATAAAAAAAAAAAATAAAAAAAGAGCAAGAATGTATATGTGTATACATGACGATACATGTATATATTGTGTAAATTAAGGATTAATGCGTATACACATGTGTATAGGGGTATAGACAGGTTTATATGCATATATACGTAGGTTAGCTTAAGTTAGTTTGTAAGTTTTATTTTAAGGTAGAATGTAAGTTAGCTTGTAAGTTTTTATATAAACCGTCCAGTCATTAAGTTTTAAAATTTTTCCTTAATAGTAAATTGTTCTTTTTAAATTTTCATTTATATTTTACTCCGTTAGGTTAGGTCGAAAGGCATAGATTAAGATTAAGTTTAGCTTAGAGTGCCCGCCTAGGGCCAGTAAGCTAGAAATAAAAACACTGTTCGTCTAACTAGTTTTAAGCATTTTTGTCTAGTATGTATAATGAAGTAAAAACAGAAAAAAAAAAGGAAGAGCACCGGCTTCTCAAAAAAAAAGGAAAGAGCATGAGAAGCGTGCGATCGAGGAAATGGAGAGGTGTTACAGTAGAAATGATGTCGGATAGGTGTTTGGTTATCTGTTTTGCTATTATTTTCTCCCGAAGGCATTAGACAAGCCGGGCAGAATACTTAGGCTGAGGACATTGGGGAAGTTTTCTTTAATAATAATAATAATATGGGTGGCGCTACAGCTCGTAGAGGACCAGGGCCTAGCTTCTCAGCAACCACTCGTGTTGTGTGTGCTATTGTTCTCTCACGCGTGGAAGGGACCTACAGTTTAATGCCGACTCCGAACGGCGTAGTTGAGAAGCTTTTTCTAGACAGGATATACTTTTTGAGCATTGTCAGTGACTCGAAAGAGGTGGAGCCGCGAAATATGAAAGGTGGTAAATTCGGGTATCGAACCTGGCACCCTCTGCGTAGGAGTCGACACACTAACCCACTACGCAACGGCGACCCACTACGCCACTGCCAAGAAGTTTTGTTAGCGATCGGCAAAACTTTGGCCACTTTCCAAGCTTGCGGATTGTGATTATGCACTAATTTATTACGTGGATAATATGGGAAACAATTAGGGGGAAGAATCGCTCCCTTCCATCGCTGACGGTCCTGGGTCGTCAAGACTAAGCTGCCTTGCGTCCGCGATGACGCGCGATGACGTCACCTCAAAGGTGAGGTGAGCCTCTTGGTTCGAGAAGGAGATCTTCGGGACAAAGACCAGTCCCGAAGATCTCCTTCTCGAACCAAGAGGCTCACCTCACCTTCGAACACCCTCTTATCTGGAGCCTTGGTATCCATCTGCTCGATGTGGCCGAGTCAGTGTAGTCGACGGACTTTTGCCGGACTACATCCACTTCATGGTACAGCTCGTAGAGTTCGCGCTTATGGCTTCCATCCCATCCACCTTCCTCGCAGGCAGGTCCATATATCCGTTCTTCTTTCAATTAGCATAACAATAATGTTCACGGCCCCGCCACTTTCCAGTCACTAATAAAGCTCAAAGAGTAATAGCTGTTTAAAAAAGAGCTTCTCAAATTGGCCGTTTAGAGTCGGTATAAGGCCGTAGGTCCTGTCATCTCGTGAGAGAACCATATCACGCACAACACCAGGGGGTCCTGTAGAAGCTAGAACCTAGCCTTCTATGGGCTGTAGCGCCACCCGTATTTTTATTATAATAATTATAAGTTCCGAAGCCCCTCTCACTTATGTAGATCCTTGTCGTATCATTGCTCTGGTGAATCATCAGGCAGAGAGGTCATGTATATTCTGCAGTTAGCCTCTTCGCCTACTCTTATTTCATATTTTTTTGAAGGTCGTAGAGATTTCCGTGTGCTCTTTTCCTCCATTTTCTCAAATGTCAGAGGGAATTGAGCCATCGTTCTAGGACGTCCTTCCTTTGAATCAGATGAAGGGATTAAGCGCCATATCCGGCTTAAGCATACAGCACAGCTTAAGGACAGATTAAACGTTTGACTCTGCCAAGTGTGTTCACTTTGACGAACAACCAGCCACCAATCGATTGACAAAGGATCTGCCATGCGTGAGTAGGTAGAGCCGAACATCTACTTACAGACCAAACGACTTCCGGTATTCTCAGACTCTTTGCACAGAGATCAATCAGATTTACTAACAAAATCTATTATCGGACCTAAAACAACAACAAGGACGTCAACCGCCTGACTTCCATTTATAATCCCCAGTTTGAGTGCAATTAACAATTCCCTTCATGCCAGCACATTATACTGTATCTCGCAAAATCTATCAACGAAACTAATTAGTTTGGGAAGGTGACTAGCGCCCGTTGTTTCGCACGGCGAACGGGTCTGTGGAGCGCCGCCAGCTGGGGAGACTAATGGCCCGGAACTGTGGCAAAATACACAGTCCTATGCGAGGCGTGGTACTAACGTGAAAAACGAGACCCAGGGACACGTGAACCAATTTAAATTAATTTAACTGCAATGACCATCATCGGTGTCCGCGCATTAGTGGAGCATTAACTGTTCGAGTCGATACATAGGTGAGTGTGTGTGAAGCTTTCAAATATTGCAACGGTTTTCCCGGAGTGGTTGGTTGTGCCTGCTTGCGTGTCCTCTTTAGTGGATGAACGTCTATTGACGGTGGAGAGGAGCCATTTCTGTGCATATGCCATCGAGTGGTGGTGGTGATTCTCTCAGGATTCCGGGTAATTCATTGGGATTTCAAACTTGTGGCGCCAAATAAGCTTTTCAAATTTTCACTTAATTAAGTTACGAATTATGGTGGGGAAGTGTGAAAAGGAGTGCATCCTGGCGATCAGAGTTGAGGAGAATGATATTCAATAAGTCGACTGAGACATGAACACGAGAAATCACTGAAGCCCTTGATTTTCAAGACACGTTTTGTCTGAGATATGTCTACCTTTTTGTGTTTATTTGTGTACAATGTTTTTTTTTTTTCCTTGGGTTGGTGAAAATCTTCAACGACACTATGTGACCCATGTCCACATAGTAGTCTCAGATTTTTACTGACTAAAAGCATCCTTCCCTTTTGGTTTTTCTTTACTACATCTAAGTTTCCTTACCGAGTAGCTTACTTTTAAGGATGTTTTCGAGTGTTGCACGTAGACCTTCGGTAAAATCACTTGCCATAACCATCGTTAGGTTGCGTTAAAGCGAGCGGTCTCGTACGTTGGAGTCGGCTTACTAAACGTCTCATGTCCAAGGTTTGGAGGAAGGGTATTGTTACAATGACCGCGAAGTCTGATTCGTAGCTTTCGAGCGGAGATTGTTATTTCTTCGTCGACGGTAGTTATCCCTAGGTCCCTTTCCTGAGATATCAGGGACCTTTCACAATATCCCGTATAATTTTATTTTGAAAGGACTGAATAAATCATCTGTTATTTGGTTTGGTGCAACCCCATATTTGTATGCCGTAAGTCCATATAGGCTGGCACTTGCTTGTAAAACAGCAGTTTGCTGTACATGCTTAACTTGGAGCGCCTTCCAAGTAACCAGTACATTGCTCTATACCGGTGTTCGAGCTCATCCCGATTCTTTTTCACGTGGGCCTTCCACTTGAGTTTCGCATCGATAGTCATACAGTCGAACTCGCTTAAATGAAAAGACGAAACGTTCTAATGTTAGTTTCAATTAACGCCCCGACAGAGGACAAAGATGACAACAGCAAGGATGATTTCTATGATCTCCCAGAAAGAACTCACGATCAGTGCCCCAGCTTCGACACCAAGATCGTTCTAGGAGATTTCAATGCAAAGCTGGGTAAGGAGGACATCTTTGCCAGAGTCATCGGGAAACACAGCCTGCACGACACCACATCCGATAACGGACACAGGCTGGTGGACTTTGTCACGGGACGTAATCTCTCTGTAGCTAGCACGCGGTTCCCACACCTCAACATCCATAAAGGGACCTGGCGGTCCCCTGATCGATTAACCGTCAACCAGATTGATCATGTTGCGATCGACGTCAGACACTCCTCCAGCATTCTTGGTGTCCGAACGTTCCGAGGAGCCAACATCGACTCGGACCATTTCCTTGTTGTAGCCAAGGTAAGAACTCGGATATCAAGAGATCAACAGAGTCGAGAAAGGACACCACGGCTTGACGTCGGAAAGCTACAATCGCAACGGACTGCTAGGATCTTTGCCGATCGAGTCTCCCGGAATCTCTTTCTCTAAGTTCGTCGCCACCTGCGCACACAATCGAAGAAGATTGGAGGCTTTGTCAAGAAGCCATCAAAGATGCTGCCACTGATGTGCTGGGTTTTGCGCCACCACCTAGAAAAAACCCATGGTTTGACAACGAGAGTAGGCTGGCACATGCAGCGAAGCTGGAAGCCTACAAAGCAACGCTGCGACGAACAACGAGAGGTGTTCGTGAGCTCTACGAACAGAGACGAAGGGACGAGACCCGGCTTCTCAGGAGAAAGAAGAAAGAGCACGAGAAGCGCGCGATCGAGGAGATGGAGAGGTGCTACGGTAGGAACGATGTCCGAAAGTTTTACCAGAGGGTGAAGCAGTTATGCAGTGAATATAAGGTTCGGACAGAAGCCTGCCGGGACGAGAATGGACAACTAGTAGTAGAGTCGCAGTCGATACTGAGAATTTGGAAGAACCATTTCTGCAGACTGCTAAACGGCGATGATGACACCAATACCGCTGTCAGGCAGAATGTCCCACTCAATATGGACGATGATCGACGAGAGCTCCGTCCCCCTGACTTAGACGAGGTCAAGATAGCAATATCAAGACTGAAGTCTAACAAAGCTGCCGGTGCGGACGGACTGTCCGCTGATATCTTTAAGGCAGCTGGAGATGGTTGGGCGTATGCACCAGCTCATCTGTAAGATATGGTCGGAGGAAAGCATGCCCGACGAGTGGAATCTCGACGTTGTTGGAGAGAAGGAGACCCCTTCAACTGCGCCAATTACCGAGGGATAAGTATCCTTAACAACGCCTATAAGATCCTCTCTGCCGTTTTGTGTGAGCGCCTGAAGACATTCGTCAACAACCTGATAGGTCCTTATCAGTGCGGTTTCAGGCCGGGGAAGTCCACCATCAACCAAATCTTCACATGACGGCAGATCCTGGAAAAAACCCAAGAAATGCAGATCGACACCCACCACCTATTCGTCGATTTCAAGGCCGCATATGACAGCGTGCATAGGGACGAGCTATACAACGCCATGTCTAGTTTTGACATTCCTGCCAAACTCGTCAGGCTGTGCAGGATGACGATGGAGAACTCTCGATGCTCCATCTAGGTCGGTAACGAACTCACCGAGACCTTCAATGTCAAAAAAGGTTTTAGACAAGGCGACGCGCTGTCATGTGATTTCTTTAACATCATCCCGGAGAAGATCGTGCAAGACTCACACGCCAAGACTAGAGGCACGATCTTCCAGAAGTCCGTACAATTGATAGCATACGCGGATGACATTGACGTGATTGGCAGAACACAGCGAGCCGTCAATGAAGCGTTTGCTGGTATTGAAGCGGAGGCGGCCAAAATGGGTCTAGCGGTGAATGAGGGCAAAACGAAGTATATGCTGTCATCGAGTAAGGACGCACAACATCAACGACTTGGCCAAAACGTCACCATAGGCAGCTATAACTTCGTCTACCTCGGCTCGCAAGTGAACAGTACGAACAACATCAGTACCGAGATTAAACGCAGAATTACTCTTGCCAATCGCTGTTTCTTTGGCCTGAAGAGGCAATCGAGTAGTAAAGCCATCTCTCGAAGGACCAAGCTGACTTTATACAAGACCTTGACCATCCCAGTCCTGCTGTATGGTGCGCAGGCATGAACAATCTCAAAAGCGGATGAGCAAGTCCTTGGTATCTTCGAGAGAAAAGCTCTGCGTCCGATCTTTCGTCCTGTTTGCGTTGACGGTTTTTGGAGGAGAAGATTCAACCACGAACTGTACGGGCTGTACAGCGACATGAGTCTAGTCAGGCGTCTTCGGATCCAAAGCCTCAACGCCTAAGATGGCTAGGCCATGTAGAGCGTATGGACAACTCAGCTCCGGCCCGAAGAGTCTTCGACTCCGAACCCGTGGGACAACGTAACAGAGGACACCCGCGTTAAAGGTGGCGCACCCAGGTGGAGAAGGACCTCAACCAACTTGGCGTGCAACACTGGAGACAGCTAGCCAGAGACCGTGCTAGCTGGAGAGGCTTGATGGTTGAGGCCCAGGTCCACCCTAGACCGTAGCGCCAGATAAAGAAGAAGAAGAAGAATTGATCTCATTGCGAGCAATGCCCCAGCTTTTTTTTTATCCAGAGCTCGTTGCAGTTTTTCAGTTAAGGACTCAACAGGACTTCCCGTTGCCGGGATCGCTGTGTCATCCGCAAATGTAGCCACAAGTTTACCCTCAGTTTGAGGGATGTCTCTAGTGCACAACAGGTACAATGTAGGTCCAAGGACACTCCCTTAAGGGACTATTGCTCGGATCTCTTTAAAATGGGAGTATTCAGTTCCATGTTTAACTCTAAATATCCTGTTATCGAGATAAGATTCTAGAATCTTATACAAGCTTGTCGGCAGAAGCCTGCTTAGTTTGTGTTTTAGGCCTTCATGCCAGACTTTATTGAAGGCCTGGGAAACGTCCAGTAGGGCGGTGGAGCAGATCTTTTTCTCCTCTAAGGCTCCTTCAATCTTATTCGTTATTCTGTATACCTGGTCAATTGTCGAGTGTTTCGCTCGAAACCCGAACTGATGGTCAGGTATTAGTTGCTTCTCTTCGATGAATTTTTGAATGCGTTAAAAATTTTGGATATTATTGGTAAAAGCGATGTGGGTCTGTACGACTTTTTGTTGCCCGGTTTTGGAACCATTATCAATTCTGCAACCTTCCATGAGTCTGGAACATATAATAGCCTAAAGGAAGCGTTAATTAAGTAGAGGAGTTTAATTAGCGCCTTTTTCGGCAAGTTCTTCAGGATTTGTCCGGTTTTTAGATCACAGCCAGGAGCCTTGTTGTTTGGTTTGAAAGGTGACATTTAAAAAAAATTAAATTCGGAGAAGTTGGAAAAAAGTTACAGCTGTTCAAAAATGAGTGAAAATAATAAAAAAAATTCGCTATATTTTGAAATTTTTGTATAAAAAAGGTAAGAATGCCACGCAAGCCACCAATGAAATTTTTGAAGTTTACGGAGACGATGCTGTATCAGTCCGTGTAGCACAGCTCGCTTCCGTTCTGGAAATTTCGATGTGAAAGATGCTCCTCGCTCTGATCGCCCTAGCGTTGAAAAAGTCGATGAAATTATGGAAAAGATTGACCAGGACCAAGCAGCCATGACATCGCCAAGGAACTAAACATTCATCATCAAACGGTTTTGAACCATTTGGCTACAAAAAGAAGCTCGATGTTTGGGTACCACATGAATTTGTCTGTGAAAAAAGTTTGATTAGAAATACGAAAAGACTTTTTCGACTACCCACTAGCTCTTAGCCAGCAAAATATTTTGCCAAGCCAAAAAGGCCAAGTCCACCTCAGCCTGCAAAGTGGAACAAGTAGCATATGCACCAATTAATAAATGACTATTATTACCTTCTTCAACTGCACTGGCAGCGATAGTTTCACGCCCTACGTGCCGACAGTTAAAAAGCAAAGTGCTCTATATGTCTCGGAAACCACACCCGCAACAGTGACTCCGGCCCACTTCTCGTTCACAACATGTGTGCACAGATTCTGGAGCAGGAATATTCACTCACTGCCCGCATTCAGAAGTCTTCTTCAACCCCCGCAGAGGCATTCACTCCGCCGCCGAGCCGTTTAATTTCAGGAACACATCCGTGCGAGACAATCTCTGTTAACATTCGTCGCAGCGGACCCAAAAACTGTTCATCTGCATTCGACGGAAAAAATAAACCGACACCACACCACTTTGCCGGCTGCCAAGAGCCGAAAGGCACGGGCAAATCAACAAAAGCTATTCAGAGGAGCGCCACTACAAACTTTGTATCTGTCAATCCCACAACGAGTTCCATTCATCACGCCGCGTACGAACACACGCTGCAGCACGATAAGAATTCCCATTATTCAAAATCAAAAAAAAAAAAAAAAAACAAGAAATTAATGCATTTGGCAACTCATAGATACGACAGCGTGTGTACATTCTGCACCGCTTGCAGCAGAGAAACATGATGCGGAGCGCGCATGTATCCCGCAACCTATTCACCGCGATGTGCAACACGGGCTCAGTGACATGGCAACCAACCATTCACCGGCTAGCGCTGGTGAACTGCTCGCTGCTCTGCCACACTGGCCATGTGCGCTTGTGTGTGTGTGTGTGTGTTAAACAGCAGGTTCTCCGCAATGTTGACGGGTGTGTGCGTGTGTGAGTGTGAAACTACCTGTATCTATGGTTGCTCTGCACCTCGCCGACGGATGTGTGCGTGAATTATGCGCTTTGCAGTGTCACTGTGTGTGCAGTGCGGTGCGACGGTGTGCGTTAAACCGATTGAATTCAATTCAAAACGTTTATTTTGAAAACAAGTTTTGTAAAGTAGTTTCAGTCGTGCTATCGGAGTTGTTGGACGTGCCTAGTGTGTTTAGCGGATGCCAATACGAACGCTAAACCGTCCGTTAAGAATTAAATTTGTGTTTTTTTTTCGGTTTTTAATGGTTATCTACTCTCTTTCTCTCTCTCGTCCCCTCTCAGTCTGTGCTCCTAGTTTATGTTTGACAAGACGAAAAGAAAAAAAAATCAAAATAACCAAACCGTCTTTTGTTAACAAAATCTCGTGAAGTTCATGTGACGTTCCAGCCTGGTTTTCCAAACATCCAAGAGCAAGAGTGTAGCGCATACCCAGCAGTGCTCTGGGCTGGGAGTGAGTGGTTTTGTGTTTTTTTTCTTGTCGAATGGAGAGAAAATGTAAAATTCATGAAGGAGGAGATGAAGTGTGACAAGTGCAAGTGTATCTCAACAAGTTTCTAAGCGTGTCTAGTTACTTATTCTAAAACCATCTAAAGTTGAATATTTTTTTTTGTTTGAAAAGGAAGAAGGAAAGAGTATCTGGAATTTCTCTTTGTGCATAGTTATTCTGCAAGTGTTCGATTGTTTTGTACGTGTTGTGTATTTTGTTATTGAAGAAAATTAAAAAAAAAATAATCCTCGTCACCATCCGTGCTTCCTTGAGTTTTTTTTTTGTTTCTCTCTTGTGGATTACTCATCGTCATCATCATCATCATCTTCGTCGACGAAAACCTGTATAAAAACAAGAAAAAAATAACCAACCATCGACACAAGGTGAGAAGAGAAGACATTTGTCCACCAACAAGCACCAATCGATGTGAAGGAGGACTAAAGGCGAAGAAGTCTCAGTCCCAGAAAAGCCTCACAACAGGAAGCGAGCGAACCGATCGTATTTTTGGATAAAAGGATTCACACGAACAGTTATTTGACTTCGGAACGCAGATCAGGTAAGGTGAACGCATCCCAAAACCATCATCTCCGGCAGATCCCTTCGACTGCCGACTGTGTGTGCAAAGTCAGGATGTGCGGTGTAGTTAGAGGGTCAGGTCAGTTCTTCACACACACACACACACCCGAGTGCGTCGCGTGTTTGTGTAGGATAATGGCATTTTCATTTGAATTTTAACATCCGAAAACAGGTAGAACCACTTTGCACCGTAATTGCACGTGTTACAATTCAGTCTGTTTTTTTTTTGTTTTTTTTTGCCTTGCTTTTGTGTTTTCTCAAAAAAAAAACAATTGTGTTTCCTTAATCCCATCCTCAAGTGTGTGAGAGGTGGTTTTATTTTTAAAGGAAAAGCCATCAGTGGCGCAGCGACAGCGGTTGTAGTAGATATTGTTTTGAAATGATTTGGCGCTCGAGAAGGTTGTCACACTGCCGCTGCTGCTGTGGTTGCTGTTGTTGTTGGTCGAGGGTGTGGATGGAACACGGGAGTGGGGCATTCTTCTCAAGAAATGTTCGTTGCTCATACCTGTGTATCTCCACTCCTGTGCCCGCTCACGTTAGTGTGTGTGTATGCATGTGTGGTGAGTTTTAACGACGATAGGTACAACGAATATTTTTTGAGGTTTCCTCACTGGCGGCGGCTTGGTTTGTTTCTGCTGTTGTGTCGTCGATGTGCGTCTGTGTATCGAGTGCCTTTAGCCTGGTTTTTGAGCATATTTTCGTCGTGATTCAACAGGTCGACATGTTGCCAGGTTCGTTTTCATTCGTTGCTCTTGTTTGGGGTGGCGTCGTCGGGGGAGGGAAAACAGCCGTGCAAAACCACATTCATTACGGTTAGCGGAGAGACAGTGGTCAGTTCGATGGCGATATAAAACCGCACAAATATGCAAAAGATACCTACTAGCGTTGTTGTGACTATGTGCTCAAGGCGGTTGTTGGATTGGGTTTCATTACTTTTTTTTTTTTGCATTAAAGTGACTACAGAAATATGAGATGGTGTAGACTGCTGGAGTGTTATTTACTATTTGATTTGATTACAGTTTGACGGCATCTTTGAGCCGTCGAGCGTTGACGTGGAGTCGGTCGGGATGGGTTTCTGTGGAATTTCCGCTGGTTTGTCTAAAGAGGGATTGGTTGCGACGATGAGTCAGCAAGATGGGAATATCTTCGATGGCAAGTCATGTCGCAACTCATGGAGAATCGTGTTCTTTTTTGTTTTCTCCTTCAAAAGAATGATGGTCGCACAGGATGTTCATGTGTACAAATAAATTCAAGTCGAATATGAGTGTCATTTTCTGGAAACTCGTTCAAGTTGACCAATTCGTCAAGCAACTAGACCAACTTCAACCTGATTGGCATAATTTTTCAAGGGTTTTCTGGTTTAATACAACTGACGTTAAAGTTCCTTGGATTAAATACCAGCATCATCATATTTCACGACGAGTCAAGTCAAACCCGGCCTGACGTTAAAGTTCCAACAACATCATACAGTGGACTCCCCCGAAGTCGAATTGTCACGGGATACCAAAATTTGTTCGAGTTAGAGAGAGTTTGACTTAGAGAGAGATTTTTGTATGGAAAGTTGAGGGAAATGTATGTAAAATGTGGCGAAAAAGTTCGAATAAGGGAGAGTTTCGACTTAAGGAGAGTTCGACTTAGGGAGAGTGCACTGTATTTCAACTCGAGTCAAGTCAATCCTCAGAAAGCTGTTCATGAAGAGTTTCTCAAACTTCGCCGCTCGTAGTTGAATAATACCCAGAGCACAATGCAGCGTTCGTGCGGTCGAGCTCTGACATTTTCAGTAGGATACATGCAAATCATATGTGAAAGTCGAAATAGGGCTCGGGTCAATAAAGCTTTTTGACATTTGTGAAACAATGTTTTTTAATTTATTTCTGTAAAGGCAAGAAAATGAAGAAGACGACCGAAGGAAAAAGAATAAGTCACTCCACAAAAAAGAGAGCAATTGCCTCCAGAATATTCTTTATATTCAATTCACTTTATTTTCACTTATCTTAAAACACTTCCTTGGACCAGCTGCCAAACTCCCCCAATAGCCTTTCGTGTTCCTCCTTTTATCCTCCATCACTCACCCGCTAAAACGGTCACCAACAACTTCGAGTGTGCGAATTTCAAGGGCGCTTCTTCCGAGGCAGTGGGTCGCCGTGGCGTAGTGGGTTAGTGCGTCGACTCCTACGCAGAGGGTGCCAGTTTCGATACCCGAATTTGCCACCTTTGATAATTCACGGCTCCACCTCTTGCGAGTCACTGACAATGCTCAAAGAGTATTTCCTGTCTAGAAAAAGCTTCTCAAACTTGGCCGTTCGGAGTCGGCATTAAACTGAAGGTCCCTTCCACGCGAGTTTTTAAAAACGAACGTACTTTATTCAATGAATCGTGTCTTAAGACTAAAATCTTAATTCTACTTTTCTCGCCTAGATACTCATTGTGTTCCTTACTGAATTGTTATTCTTTCGGCGACAGTAGCATGATCGTCTGGGCTGTCTTCTTCCTGGTATTGATCATTGCTGCTGACTTATCTCTGTTGGGGAATGAGTGTGTGGTATCAATTACTGCTGAGTCGTTTCCTTGGATGGACGAACGTTTGGTGCTTATTATTGCTGACTCGTCTCCTTGGACGAATGAGTGTATGTCGTTTCCCCTGCTGGTGGTCTCCAACTCCGACATAACCCGCGTGAGAGAACAATAGCACGCAAAACACGAGTGGTTGCTGAGAAGCTAGGCCCGCCTCGGACTGTAGCGCCACCCATATTATATTATATTCTTCTGAGGCACAAGTTGCGCCTAGGCGCGTTCGGTAGAAAAGGGTTTACATTTCTAATTTGAATTTTTTGCAAACTGATTCGATTAAACTCAACATTCTCGTAAGCTCGATAAAACGCGTATCAATGCCTATCAAAGACCGACCACGCAAACGCGCCTTTGCGATTCAGCCTTGTCGTTCACAGCAGAAATCAGGTATTACAGAGATAGCCGACTTCACAGCTGATTGCCCCCTAGTCCATCGATGAATTTGAGTGCCTTTTTGACATATATTCATGAATTCTTTACGGTTATTCACGAAATAACGTGAATGCCGTCCTCTGATTGGTCAATTTTGTTTATGAACACGTTATAAAAAAACTGTTGTCAAAAAGGAAAGAGAGGTAGAAGTCGGGTATCTCTGTAATACTTCATTTTTGGTTCACAGACCGTAATATCGTAGGCGCGGGCACACATTTTGAGGAAGAGCTACTTCTGCAAACTCAAGGTTTTGACAGTTGTGGAACAATTTTCTTTTTTTTATCTACTCGTGGTTTTTTATTTTTGACAGACTCAGGCAAGTATTTGTGTAAGCAATTTGTTTTTTTGTAGGGATTTCATATGTTGCATATTATTTTCTTGTAAAATGTATATTTTACATGGAAAACACACGCGTTCTATTGTGTTTTGCGAAGCTAATGTTTCCGCGCTTTGACATAACATTCCCGTAAACCCGTAACCCGTAAAACGTATCTACCGCATAAAAAGATAATTGAGTATATGTAACAACACTGTACTCTCACCTGACGGACACCCCTCATAACCGGATAAATTTCTTGGTACTGTCAGTGTCCGCTTCAGAGAGAGAGTTCTCTGTGCAGAGAAAGCTTTTGTCCGCTTTACTTGAGTTAGCGTCTTTGATACTTTGACAGATAAAAAAGAAATACATGTGTTCTTATGGCGGGTGACACATAGACCAGCGCTTTTAGCTTTAGATTTTTCTCTCTCCTTCAGCGTTGACAAAAATCAAATTGTGACATTTCTGTTAAATTTGAGTTGTATGTCAAAATTTGGGTGTTGGTTCTCGGTGAAGCAAAGTTCAGAATACACAAAAATATCGGTAAATCTTTGTAATTTTGTATTTATATTAAAATACACATTTTATTTGTGCAATAATAATCAAAACCACTTGAATTTTCAATTGAAACTTGAAGCTGTCAAATGAGATCAGCTGTGTGTTGAAGTCAGGAATGAAGTATTACAGAGACGACCGACTTCTACCTCTCTTGCCCCTTAAAATTTTTGACAACTGTTTTATAACGTTTTCTTAAACCAAATTAACCAATCAGGGGACGGCATTCACGCTATTTCGTGAATAACCCTTAAGAATTCATGAATATCTGTCAAAAAAGTACTCAAATTTGTCGATGGACTAGGGGGCAGTCAGCTGTAAAGTCGGCTACCTCTGTAATAGTTCAGTTCTGGTTGAAGTATTCAATGTGTTGATGCTAAAGTTCCTTGATCTACAAACACATTCATTGACAACTGTCATATTTGACAGCATCACTGGAATCACTGAAAATCCCGCAAAAGTATAGCTTCCGTGAAGGCTCTTATTACGAACAACTTACGTCAGGTAATTCACCGCGAACGGATGCTTTGAAGCTACACAAGTAAAGTGTTGTATGTGCCAGAGCCTTAAGAGTTTCATAAGGATTCGCAAAGCAAGAAATTAACAGAAGAAATAAAATACTACAACAGAGCACAACTGCAGAAATAAAATCCGATATCCATTTGAGTAGAGACAATGATTTGGTGGCACAATGAACTGTGCTGTTGCTATTTTGTTGATTTCCTTGTAAAGTCAGTTCTTATGTCCTTGTCGTTCATACCATCCGAAAGTCTATTCTAAAAAAGCTAATCTAAATGTTTTACATCAGCCAAATTGCGGATGTCCCTATCCGGAATATGAAATGTATGCAACTTAAATTCAAGATACACGGTCGTGCGGACTTGTCGGCTTAGGGGGATTGTCCGCCTAAGAGAGTGTCCGCCAATGGGAGCTTTCTAAAGATGAATTCAAGTCAAAGACTTTCCTGTTCACGTTGATTTAAGTTGATCATAAGATCAACCAACTAAGACAATTGAGGCTATCATCGCAATAGCCTCGTAACCAACAAAACCCGACAATTGCCGAAATAAATACCTTTGAGGCTGTCAGAGCTGTCGAGTGACGATCAACATAGTTTAAATTTCTGTAGGTTATGTCACTTTGGCGGTAATGACCTCAATTTAACTCTGATTGACACCATTTGTCAAGTGTTTTCTAATGGTGTCAAACACGGATTTCTCAACTTTTTATTCTCAACTTCGACTCGTTCGGCATTTGTTGACGCTAAAGTTCCTTGATCTACCAACACCTTCATTGACAACTGTCACATTTGACAGTATCACTGGAATCACTGAAAATCCCGTGAAAGTTTAGCTTCCGTGAAGGCTCTTATTACGAACAACTCTCATAAGCGGACTACCCCCTTGAGCGGACAATTACTCACGATCGTGGATCTTGAATTGAAGTTGCACTCACTTCCATTGACGGACAACGCCCTTATCCGGACAAAAGTTCTGCGATCGTCGCTGTCTGCCTATGGGAACTTTCACTCGATCATCAAATAGCTTCTCAAAGTTTCGTGACATTTTCATATAAAACCATAATGAATGAACCCAGACTCTTACATCTGTCAAAACCTAACGAAAAGTCAGAAGCATTGTCGTGTCCAAAACAACTTCTGGGAACTTCAATTAAATTCCTAGTACCATGAATTACGTATAGATGGCGATTCGTTTTGCTCCCGTGTAAGCAAGCAAAAGTGAATCAACTTAACGAAACTCAACGAAGTGGTTATTTTTGTCGCAGTGTATCATTTTTTTGTATACACGTGATGGCTTAAAACTATGTATGTACGTCCATTATATTTCGGCCCTAAGAATGAAACGCATTAATAGTACACTCAGTGGGAAGCAAAATTGTCTGGATGTTGTTTAATTTTTTTGATCACAGGAACTGGACAATAGATGTCTAAAATGGGGTCATTTGGAGTGAGGAAACAGAAATTAAGCATTGCCATTCTGATGTGCAAAGAAATCGATCGCAATGCAGAAAACATCGCAATGCCGGGTCAATGATTTGGTGCTTCTTTGGCACGTCGGTCCATTGGTAAGAATCCGCAGAATTAAGAAAAGGAAGATTACTTAAGCATTCTTGAAACCAATCTTCTTGATTTTGTTTGGCGAGTACAAGTCTTCAAGAAAGTCTTTCAGCAGGATGGAGAACGAAACATCCAGCGACAGTTGTTCAAAATTGGCTCAGAAATCAAAGTATTCTGTGAAGGACTTGCACAGAGGTCGGGTTTATACGAAAAAACAGTAGCCCTGTTGAATGAATACTGTGTACGTGTGAAAATCCACTGACAATCTGAAAAAAAGTAGAAAAATAATGGCAGCATATTGAGCACGACATAATCCGAATGAAGAGTAGATACATATGCTTAAAAGAATTGAGCGCGTTAAAACAAATCAGCTTTGTAGAAAGTACTAGAGTCCTAAAACTTATGTCGATTGAACTAATGTGAAAAGGAAATTTTTGGATTTTTACCTTGGCCGAGCAACAACGGTGACAGCGTTTTTGTCAGCGCAAGTTGATTGGGATCATAAGGCTTAAAAATTTAATATTTTGGACGTATTATTCTTTTTAAGGATCTGTCCGTTTGAGAGGGCCTTTGCGGGTTGTCGGTGTTTTTCTGTCCAATAAATGTTTCGTTTTTTTTTTTCTCAACGATTTTAGGTTGTTCCTCAGAACAGCTTCTCGGCTTCTCAAAATTCGCCGTTGAAAGTGTACATATATAGGAAGAGTAAGATGGACTCATCTTAGAATTGTCCAAAGGAATTGCGTGAAATCAATATGCTGCATGAACGGCCTATCTACGACCGCGATTTATGCGAAATTACCAATTCTCAGCAAGTCAACAAAATATCCCAAAATGTGCGCTCATAAATGTCCAATACCAAAAAATCTAGAACTCTTAAAACTCACGAAAATCGGTTTAAATGCGAGTTATCCATTTTAAATTTCGATTTTATAACGTGGCGCCACACAGTGTGGCTAGTCACTAGAAAGTAGGGGAAAAAAAGCAAGGGGTATATTCATATTCAATGTTAAAAGAACAATAATGCTGTACATTGTGCTAACTCCTCATATATATCTTGATTTTCTTGAGAGAGAGAGAGAAAAAGAGAGAGAGAGAGGGAGAGGGAGAGAAAGAGAGGGGGAGAGCGAGAGAGAGAGAGAGAGAGAGAGAAGTCAATGATACTACCTGCAACCAAAGAAACACAGTATTATTCAATCTTTACATCCAATTTTGCGAATTTTGCAGGTTCCCGAGCACAGGTCCTTAGGCCCAAATTCATGGAATGATGAATATTTTGTTTTTGTTGTTCTTGTTGTCTGTTATTTCATCGATTGCGGGAACTGCAGCAGAAGAATGCACGCCCTCCATGAACTTAACCCTTTATTATTTCATTCACAAATATTCTCTGGATTGTTCTTTCAAGCAGTTTAGAATACCGAAACGTTGAAAATGTTGCCTCCTGACCATCAGTTGAAGACGATCGTCTTGGACTATCAACATCAACTGCAAAAAAACACAACAAGGAGATCATTTTCCCATGTGACCTGCTCAATCGAACATTACTTCTTTGACAGTCCCGGCTTACGGCTTGTGAGCTTGTTCACGAGTACGATATCCTCCACGCACTGAAGGGTTTTTTGTGGCTTGTGACACCTTACGAAGGCCAGAATGCAGACGCAATCTATTCAAAGATCTGGGTTTCGAAATCACGTCTATCTACTGATTACCATGCTTCCAAATCTCTACGTATGTCTCTGCTTCCAAAATCAAACTTAACGAAGTTCAAGTCGAAATCAAAAGCCAAATTGAATGATTTTCCCCACTCTCCCCTACGCGTTGGTTGACATAGAATTGAGATAGAAATTGTCATGAAAGTGGCGCCATCTTTATTCCATCTAAATTGTAGATTGCATCAAATCAAGCTCATGGTGCAGCCAAAGAACAGCGGCCAATTTAAAATTAAACTTTACGACGAGCAGCGTGCACGTGAAATTTCTAATTTCCTGGAATCCCCTTGTGCACGTCGCACGACGTAAGCCATTGCGTTTGAGGTCGCCCGTTTTATTTGAAAAAAGTTCTCGTTTCATCAACTTTCTCCAGACGGTGTAGCATTAATAGTTTTCCCCACCGTGTGACGTCCATGAGGGCGTTGCAATGCGCCGCCCGGTCTTGCTTTGTCTGCCACCGGGACGCCATCAGATTTACTTCAGTCTATTTTTCAGCTTTTGTTTTATTAACTCTCTGACACAATTTCTCGCTCAGTCATCCGCTCGTCTAGCTGGAACGACCTTTACGTCGTAAAAGATTCCACGCCAAACACAGTAAATCATGGGTGATGAGATTGGGACAGTCCTATGGCGTCCAATTCTGTCTTCAGGTACAAGAAATAGCGGTGAAAGGCGCATTTGCTCATGGCGCCTGGTCGCCTGTAAATCAAAAGGAGGAGGCTGGGTCTCTTTAAGGACTGACAAGGCGGACAAAGCTGACAACAAAGCCCAATTAGAGGGATTTACTCGCTAAGGGGAGCCGCCTCTTTAACCCGCTCCAGCAAACTCTTAAATTCAAATAAGCCCGTCAGTCAGCGGCGGTGGCCATTAAGGCAAATGTGCCGTCACCATAAATCATCTTCGTTAAGTTTTTGAATATTTTCCGAGTCCAACCGACAAAGCCGTCATCGCGGGGCGGTGGTCCCACGGCCAGCCGCTGACTTACGGTCACAATTGAAAATTGAACTGATCCCCACGAGACCAGGGGTAAACGATCGGTTTATTGTATGCAGAAAGATCGCTAAATTGTTCAGCATCCACAGTGAAGCCATACTGCATGGTTCCCGCTCGAATCACATGAAATTGAATTTTAATTGGACGCGTTTTTCTGCGTTGCTGTGTGTTATCTTGTGACTTATTCGTCCGCGGCCGAGAGAAATCCGAATCGGACTGAGCTGGAACCGGTTTCGCAGACTTGTGCTTGTGCGTGAGACTTCTATTGATCCATTGTCTGGCTGTGTGCTGTGGTGGGACCGCTCTGGATGTACCACCACTGTACTCTGATTGACACGTGCTAATGGATCGTTTTAGTGTGTTAAATGCGTGTCTGTGTCCAACTTCGGATGTGACACTTCGCGGCGAAGGGGATTGAAATTTGTCAACTTCAGGTGGATTTGGTGTTCTAATTTCGTTTGAAAGGCCTCTCTCCCGCCGCCGTGCATTTGAATGCCGACTCTGACCTTATTGATTTAGGTGCCGCGTTCTGTTCAGCTTTCGTGTGACGTGTGTATGTGCCCTGAATGTGAACAGCGATGTTGTTGATCTTATTTCGTGGCCTATTTACTGTCTGGGTGTTAATTTTTCATTCAGGGAAGATTTTGGTCTAGATTTGATTAGACTCATTTGGATTGCCTGTGCCGTTGCGCGTTTCTAAAACAAATCAAGCTGGGGAACTTCTCCGCGCTCGGCTGTGTTCGTGAAGTCAACAACTTGAAGAGTTTGTGGTACTTCAACTTTTTGTTTTTATGATGCGATGACTCAGAAGCCAATGACTGGGAAGATGAGCGATGTTTACGTCTAACAAAACGAAGAGTCATTCATGCTGTCTTCTCAATCAATGAGGCACGTAGAAGGCGTCGAGTGTAAGGGGTCGACGTGGGGAGGGCTTCATTTTGGAAAACGTGATCCAAGTCGTTGGGAATAGTCAAGGAGGAGTCTGTTATTTTTGCCTGAAACATAATAGTGCCTTGGCGCTGCTGTCGTCTTTCAACGCAAGCAATGGCCATGCAAAAAATACTTCGTCGACCTGCGTTCGTAAAAAATGGATGAAATGGAAGGAATTAAATGTCAGACGTAATCCAACGCACGTCATTATCGAGCATGCCTGATATTTTTGAGAGAGAGAGAGAGAGGTGAGATTGTAATTGAGAGTGTTTCATCGCATTTGAGAGACTTTTGTGTCAGCTGTCATTTGAGAAACAGCTGTCTAAAATGAACGTCAAAAGTGAGTTGAATTCGGAGTAGATATGCAGGAAGGAGGCACTTGGGAGAGAAAACAGCTGATAAACTGAGTGCGTCAACGTTTTTATCTCCGTAACAGTGAAGTCATCTGTAACAACACATTATTCTCTTTCAGGCTTTACGAGCTTAAGCGGGGGTTATTGGGATGACAGTGTTATAATAAAGGGTGTTATTTTTAAGAGGCGTAGGGCATTAAATTGGATCAGATTTGAATGTCCATGAACTTGAATTTATTTGATATTTACTTCCTGTTCTTCTTCTGGTGGCGCTACGGTCCGGGGTGGACCTGGGCCTCAACCAACAAACCTCTCCAACTAACACGGTCTCTGGCTAGCTGCCTCCAGTGTCGCACGCTAAGTTCGTTGATGGCCTTCTCCACCTGGGCGCGCCATTTTAGGTTAGGTTAGGTTAGGTAGGCGGGCCAGGGCAGGGCATTTACCACCACACTTAGACCATAATGGTCCATTGTGCTACCCACAGTCAGACTACTACCACTGATTGGCCCGAAATGGTGACTGGACCAGATTTGAAAATCACATAAAAGCGTATTAACTTTGCTTTCACTTGGATTCCAAGTTACCCCGCTAACCAGGGTCAGGCACTCTACCAACTGCGCCATCCAATCGTCTAGGGTGCGCCATCTTAAACGAGGCCGTCCTCTATTGCGTTGTCCCACGGGTTGGGAGTCGAAGACTCTTCGGGACGGAGCTGCGTTGTTCATACGCTCTACATGGCCTAGCCATCTTCGGCATTGAATCCGTAGACGCCTGGCTAGACTTATGTCACTGTACAGCCTTTTTCTCCAAATGTCATCCACGCAAACAGAACCAAAAATCACACGCAGAACCTGTCTCTCGAAGAGACCGAAGACTTCCTCATCCGCTTTTGAGATTGTTCATGTCTCCGCCGTTCAGCAGGACTCGGATGATCAAGGTCTTGTATAAAGTCAGCTTGGTCCTTCGAGAGAGGGCTCTACTACTCAATTGCCTCTTGAGCCCACAGAAACAGCGGTTGGCAAGAGTTCGTTGGTGTTGTTCGTACTGTTCACTTGCGAGCCGAGGTAGACGAAGTTATAGCTGCCTATGGTGACATTTTGGCCAAGACGTCGATGTTGTGCATCCTTTATCGATGACAGCATATACTTCCCAACGCCCTCGTTCTCCGCTAAACCCATTTTGGCCGCCTCCGCTTCAATGCCAGCAAACGCCTCATTGACAGCTCGCTGTGTTCTGCCAATCTCGTCAATGTCATCCGCGTATGCTAGCAGTTGTACGGACTTCTGGAAGATCGTGCCTCTAGTGTTGGCGTGTGAGTCTGGCACGATCTTCTTCAGGATGATGTTAAAGAAATCACATGACAACGGGTCGCCTTGTCTAAAACCTTTATTAACATTGAAGGTCTCTGTGAGTTCGTTACCGACCTTGATGGAGCAGCGAGAATTCTCCATCGTCATCCTGCACAACCTGACGAGCTCGGCAGGAATGTGAACATTAGACACGGCGTTGTATAGCTCGTCCCTATGCACGGTGTCATATGCGTCCTTGAAATCGACGAATAGGCGGTGGGTGTTGATCTGCACCTCTCGGGTCTTTTCCAGGATCTGCCGTAGTGTGAAAATCTGGTCGATGGTAGACTACCCTGGCCTGAAGCCACACTGATATGGAACCATGAGATTATTTATAAATGGCTTCAGGAGAGTACACAAACCGGCAGAGAAGATCTTGTATGCGCTCTTCAGGAGACTTATCCCTCTATAGCCGGCGCATTCAAATGGGTCTCCTTTCTTGTGGATCAGGCAAACGATACTGAGATTCCACTCATCGGGCATGCTTTCCTCCGAGCATATCTTACAGATGAGCTGGTGCATGTGCCATACCGGCTCATCTCCAGCTGCCTTAAAGAGTTCCGCAGAGAGTCCGATGTCTCCGCGACGAGTCTATGCGCCTTAAGTCTCGATATCGCTATCTTGACTTCGTCTAGGTCGGGGGGACCGAAATCTCTTCTATCATCGTCCATTGAGTGGATTGGAAGTTTGACAGATATTTTTGTAGAAATAATATTTGCAAATGATTTCGGGCATTCGACCACGGCGGCTGCCGTTTAGATGACATAATCTGTGGGTCCAATATTCACGTACTCTTCGCAGTACATCAGCCAGAATGTCGGCCATAACGCGTCAATTCAAGGTCCAGTTGTCGCACGAAAAACTTCATCATAATGTGTCTGTACCGCTCACAGTTGACTATGACGTTTTGACTGTCATCGTTTTTGAACACATGAGTACCAATGATTGCACGAAACGGTGACATTTTCTGGATATTAGGGTGTATGGACGCATAATGCATTTAACATGAAAAAATAACACCCCTCCAAATCGGATGAAGTTAACTTGACTACCAGTAACGGAGAGATCGTTAGTTCCCTTAATTAAGAATCAACTTTTAACGCTGGTGCCAAAAACACGCCTTTTCGCTCATCACAATGACAGATAGTAGGCGGGCAGTTGTCAAAATAGACTTCACAAGTATCTGGGGCTGTGTTCGTGCATACAACAACGCATCCTGCATTCGTTCACATGTGTTTCAGGCATAAGAATTTTTCCAATACCGACATTGAGATGTTAAAATCGACTAATGCACGTCCGTTCCAATTTTCGATCGATCTGATGTCACAGTGGGCTAATTTTTTGGGGCTGATGGGCATGGATCTGCGACTTAAGGGCCATTCATTATGACCTCACTACGAATCGCGAACTTCGCAAACTCTGAAACTTCAAGAGCTTTCTCCAAAAACAGAGATGGCCGACTTCACAGTCCATCGACGAATTTGAGTGCCAAAAATGTCAGGTGGCAAGATGGGCGGAAGACGGGTACCTCGGTAATATGATTTCTGGATTTCTCATTCGCAGAGAGTACAATTTGAGTAAACACACATTTCATTGTGAATTTTTGGGTCGAGAATTTGTGGATCGCGTTTGGATCTTTTGTGTACAGCGAACTTGGTTTGACAGTTCGCAAATAGAATAATTGACTTGTGGAGAAACACTTTAAGGCCGTTAATAAGGATAGTTAAACTATAAAGCTAGTACATTGAGCTGATATATTGAGATTTTAGCCAAAATAAATAAGTCAGTCCACACCCTTTAGCATACCAAGAAGTATAACTTTTTACTTGCTTATTTGATGAAAATTCGTTATTTCCATACATACGCCATACATACGACAGCGGACTACGAATGCTAACTTTCAGAAACAACCAATTTCCAGGGAAATATAAACAAAATGTTATACCTCTTGATATGCAATAAGATGGGGACTGAATTATCGAGTTTTTCTATCGGCTAAAATCTCAAAAATAATTAGTGCATTTGTCCTTATTAACTATTATAATTTTTTCTTCATGAATCAATAATTTTCTTTGCGAACTGTCAACCTAAGTTCCCAATACGCAAAAGAAGCAAACGCGATCCACAAATTCACGACCAACAAAAATAATTCGCGATGATGTGGGTGTTTGCGCAATTTGTACCCATTGCAAGTTCGCGATTCGTATGCCCTTAATGTAGGTCCCATGCCGCGATGTAAAATTCAACAACTTGATGTCTACAAATGGCTGATTCATTGGGATAACTGACTGCCTCCGGGGAAATTGTGAGACTGCACGTGACAGATCTAGCAGTACTCGTGCTCACTGGTTTTGTCTCTCTGCTCCAATAAAACATAACAACTGACAAGCAACATTGCCGCCAAGAACTGTCAAAATCCATCCATTCCCGAAAAAACCCTCTTCGAGACCCATCACATAAACTATTCGTATTTATCTACTACAATAGGCGCTTCATTTTGTGACAGCTCCCAACGAGTGTACTGTCAAATTGATGGTCACCGTGACTGTCACCGACATAAGTGCCTAGTCAATCGCGCATCACCGTGTTACACCGGGAATATAGATTATCCCCCGTCCACACTAATGGATGTGTCAATACCGCTTTGACATTTCGATTAATTCCACAAACCGCTTCGTGACACTCAAATGCACGATTCACTGAAAATGACATTTCACCCGCGGCATTTGTCATCCACATCGAATGCGGTAATTAATTGAACTGGAATGTGGTCTCAAATCGACAACAAGCACTCGCTTAAAGCTGCAGTTGCACTTCAACTCATTTGCAGCCACTTTAAAGTTCCGCATCACGCTTCAAGTTACAGCTTACAATCTGAATGCCTGCAGTCTGAATTTCTGCTCAGTTTCCACTCCGTTAAGCTGCAAATCTCTTCCTCGTTGGGGAATTTAGAAAACTGTCTCCTGGCCAAGAGAATCTAGTCCATTTTTCCTGAAGCACTCATGCCATGCCAGTTATTGTTCTCTTCGTCTATGCGTGTGTGTGTGAGTGTATTTTATGATCTTTCTTCAAAAAGAACAGTTTGTTAGTTCCTCGGAATGGTGTCTCATTTCCAATGCGTCCAGCGTCGACAAGTAGCTCGTCGACTTGGCTTGTCGCTGTTGTCGTCGCCTACTGTTTGGCATACATCACCAGAACACAATGCATTTCATGGCGCATAAGTTCTTGGCAACAATTTAATAGCGTTGCGGCCCATGACGAACCCACCGTCCTGCCCCGTTTCGCAAGGCAACGTCGGTCGTCGCAGGCATCATGTGTATCAAATTCAAAGAGGCGGGTGCTGAAAAGAATTGCTTCAGGTTCAAGAACAAGTGCATAAGTTCCAGCAGAGTGGGTTTCTTGGCATCGTCTCAATTACTCGACTGTCGGCGGCGCGACGGTTTGTGCTTGTCGTGCGATCAAAGCCGTGAAGCGTTGAACTCTCGTCGCTGTGGTGGTGTTTGTCAAACACTTTAACGGAAATCACATCGGAATCCAGTCGTTGAACTTGAGGAGTGTACCGTTTAGGAAACTTTAATCTGATTAAGACGATGTACATGCTCCAGCATCGAGTGGAGGCCTTAAGTAGCTTACCGTTGTGCTCGATTCAGCCGAGCGTTTTATTCCACACATCAGGCTAGCAGAAGTTTTGGCAGAGGTTGATTTGGTGAGATTCGATGCGGCAATTAGAAGTTTGTCAACTCGATGGACGGCGGCGCGGCTTTCTGCTTTCCACTTTCCACATGCTGCTCCCATTTTCTCCGTAAAGCCTTTGTCCAGAAGCGAGGTCGACACTCAGATTATTCCGAGTGCGTGTCTATTGGCCCGTATCCTTTGTTCACACATTTTGTGTGCGACTTACTGGACCAGAGCGCGACAGAGTGCCAGTGGGTACCGGCCGGTGGTAGCAACATCTGCGCAAATGGTCGCGCACCCTCAATCAAACAACGCTGCCGTGAGATACTCTCTGTGTTCCAACCGAGGGGGTGCATACCGTACTTCCGGTTTGTCGGCTCGAGAGGAAATTACAAATACGAAAAATGTATCTAACTGTTCAGTCAATTGTGTGCAGTTGCCATTTGCGCTCGGGGAACATCAAGTGGTCGCCTGCCTTCGGTTGGCTGAGCAGCGTACGTACGCTTGTGTATCCGCAACTGCAGCAGGTGTGTTTATTGGCAGTGGTTTGGTTTAATTCAAGAATAATTGCACACATGGTCCGCTCATGGAAATGGGGCGAGGGGCAATTAATGATTCTTTGTAATGAATCGTTGTAGAGCACAGTGGGTCGGGTGGAATTCAATTTGTGTGTGCGTCGAAGCGAAGGGGACGCAGTGGGTATTAGTTTGACGAGGTCCATGGTGAAAGGTCGGTTCAGGAGTGAGTCCCGGTGTTTCCACAATGAAATAAATGCGATCATGTAATTGGCTATGCTCTCGTACTTGCTTGTTGTTCTGTTGTCTTTGAATGGAGTTGTTTGCAAGCGATGTGCCGTCGAATTGGTCACACTCTAGTGTTCTGATATTTGCTGATGAAATATTCTGCGGGAAATCAGAGACAATGGAACGGATTTTGATTTGAAATGGATTGTTTAACTGAATTCTTTTTAAGCCTGAGGTAGGTTTAGTAGGTAGCTTGCATTCATGTGTTCGCAAGCAATTCAGTAGAGAATCTGCAGGCGTTGACAACTACAGTAGACGCTGGACATAGTGAACTAATAAAAACCGGTTCATTTTCACTGGACAGAGATTGTTGACGGTAAAGGTTGGAAACATTGAGACAGGTAAACTACTCTCTAATTAATTCGCTACGACAAAATTGCAAACCATTGGCGGATTACTGAAAACAGATTGAATTAAAAAGGCAAAATCCGTCCTTTCTTCCTTCTTTATTTGGCGCTACAGTCCTAGGTGGACCTGGGCCTCAACCAACAAGCTTCTCTAACTAACACGGTCTCTGGCTGCCTCCAGTGTCGTACGCCAAGTTCGTTGATGCGCCATCTTCGGTTAGGTTAGGTTAGGTAGGCGGGCTGCTAATGCATTCACCACCACACTTAGACCATAATGGTCCATTGTGCTACCCACAGTCAGACTACTACCACTGATTGGCCCGAAATGGTGACTGGACCAGATTTGAAAATCAACTAAAAGCGTATTAACTTTGCTTTCACTTGGATTCGAACCGGTTACCCCGCTAACCGGGGTCAGGCACTCTACCAACTGCGCCATCCAATCGTCTAGGGTGCGCCATCTTAAACGAGGCCGTCCTCTATTGCGTTGTCCCACGGGTTCGGTGTCGAAGATTCTTCGGGACTGAGCTGAGTTGTCCATACGCTCTACATGTCCTAGCCATCTTCGGCATTGAATCCGTAGACGACTGGCGAGGCTTATGTCACTGTACAGCCTTTTTTACCAAATGCCACGCAAACAGGACCAACGATTGATCGCAGAGCCTTTCCCCTCGAAGAGATCAAGGGCTTCTTCATCTGCTTTTGACATTGTCCGGGCCTCCACGCCATAGAGCAGGACAGGGACGATCAAGGTCTTATATAGTGTGAGCTTGGTCCTTGAAGAGAGGGCTCGTTCATGACGCATGGCTAAGGGTTCTGTATATTGATGGACAGCATTGTGAAATATTAAAGTTGTGGCACTCGGAGTCGAACTTAGACCTACATGCTCACCCACCAACTTGGCGGGTATTTGGTTACCATCTAGTCCAAACACGAATCACATGCCTGTAGTCTCAGAATTTCATCGATCCATTATTCCAAACCACGTAATCACTCCGTCGCTCGAAGGGTCCCTAGGCAATATTGAATAAACGCAATGAACCGCGTACCATTACAACTCACCCCCAGATCTGAGCCGCTGACAATTTAGGGGTTGCTTCACAGGGACTCACCTGAAATTAAAGGAAAACAAAATTTCATTACTCCCGCTCGACGCCAGAAGAAAAATAAAATACAAAACAAATTTCACAAAGTTCCGATGCCCGACCCGAGAGAGCAATGCCCTTATAGCCACCCTCTTTAGACAACAACGCCGCCACCGCGAAAGAAAAAAAAAAGGGAAGCCCAACTCCCGACCATTGCCTATTCGAAGTGGAAACCGAAACGAATTCCCATCTTTCAAAGCGATGCGTTTCGCCCCCGCATTCCCAGCGACATCCAGACCCAACCGCAATAATCGCTCAGTTATTGCCAACTCAACTGCATGCAATTGGATGGCGGAAGAAATACTCGTAATTCCCACACAACCGGAGGGAGACTGAACACGACCGAAAACAGAAAACCCTTCGATACGACACGGCACAAGTGTCAGAATTCCACGCGAGATTGTTGCACGCGTACAAAATGGTCGTATTTATGTGCTCGGCATGTCGCTAACGCCTGCATGGCACCCCAAACGTGTATCGTCACCGGGGCAACATATTGGTGTCCCTGCAGTGGCATGGCAAGCCAGCACCGCTACCGCGCAATAAACAAAGCCGTCGCGCCGCCACAGCCCGTTCAAATCGATATCTCGTCAAACGAAAATGAAATACCCCCCAATTGCCACGGAAACACTCGTAGATACCCGAACCCGTGCAAGTGTTCCTCGTGAGAAAACACACAAAAAAAACCAACCGAGTATCCCTGCTGCGGCATTTTGCCTTTGCTTTCGATTTCTATCGATATAATGAACCACCTCCTAGATGGAGCGTAGAATATTGGAATTTTGTTGAAATTTGCCTGGCGGCTGGTCACAAGTGGTCCAGCACTCGACTCGATCCGAGCGATCCGGTTTCTTTGCCTCCTGATGCGGGCAATTAGTATTCACGTGTCTTGACGCTCCGAACAACGGACAACGGAGTGCTCACATTTTGTCAACGAAGTGCTTGGTTGGCAAGGAGCCAGCAGATAAAGGTCACTCTCGGGGGGCATATCTGATGGGGATTTAATCAGTTTCCGGAGAAACCAATTACCGATGCATCAGGCGTCCATCAGCCACATCCTTTCGCTCGGGTAGGACGTGTGTGACAAGGCATTGTTGTTGACTCTGTTTCGATTTTAATTAGGCGACGAACGACGTCAGCATGTCTCGGGGAGGACAAGTCGAGAGGAGAAAGTCTCTCAGAGGAGACGGGTCAGTGGGTTAGTTTGTGAGCAGATCGATTCGACGCTAATGAAAGGGTTCTAGAGGACAAAGATTGGGGATGAGCACTGCTCGGGAAACACAAGTTGATTGTTCACATTTCCCTTTGTTCGTTGTTAGGCGGGATTTCACTCTCGTTTGAAGATTTTTTGCTGACTGTTCTTCTTATCCCTTCACGGAGTGCGGTATTTGTTACGTCTTTTCAGGCAGGTGTCCAGGAGGTAACATAATTCGGACCTGTTCACAGAGGAATGGCATTGACGGCGCTGAGCGGCCCAAATCATCGCATGAATTGCCAAAAGTACGTTGGAAAATTACAAAATTTAGTGCTGGCCATCTAGAGCGCATGGACAACACGCTCCAGTCCGAAGAATCTTCGACTCCGAACCCGTTTGACAACGCAATAGAGGACGCGCACGGAACCGATGGAGAAGGACCTCAATCAACTTGGTGGACGCAATTGTAGACAGCTGGCTAAAGATCGTGCCGGCTGGAGAGGCTTACTGGTTGAGGCCCGGGTCCACCCCGGACTGTAGCGCCACCAGAAGAAAAAGAAGAATGAACGAGATGATAATCCCAAGACTCTAACGATCAACTTCGCTAGAAGACAAAAGTGTGTCTGTGTCCTCCACCACTAGGACCTCCACCGTCGACAACCGAATGGATCATTGAAGAAAAAGTTTTAAGAATATGCATGGTTTGGGTCAATTAAAAACGTCCTTACTTACGTATCAGGCCTGCGTCTTATCAAGAGACTGAGCAGTCTGACCCGTCTGAGCCTGAGGACTAGCTGCCTCTGATCTCTGACACGCTGCTTCCAGTCATCAAAACCAAGCTGAATCCAACCAGAAGTGGCATTAAAGGTACCTTCTTTTTCGTTTAGTTGAGTACGCAATAGTTTCATTTTTTCTTTCAAATATTGAAAGCCAATTGGTAGAATCAGAAACCATTTATATAACGCTTGTTCCATAGGAGGATACTCGCCTTGCTTGAAGTTGGCCATACTGGCTATTAGAAAGATGCATTTACAATCTTCAGGCTTCTGTATTTAATAGCTGTTTTAAAATAATTGAAAAGCCTTGAAGTATCACTTAAGCAATTTAGGAGCGCTAAAACAGAACATCCTCTCCCGTTAAGATTCTTCTCATGTCCTTTAGAACTGGACATGTACCAATGAAGTGAATGACATCTTCTCTTGCTAAAATAATAAAAAATAAAAATATGACATATACGCTGATGTTGAAAAAAGCAAACGAACTCGCTTCTAACTTTGTGAAAAATCACTCAGTTTCGGAGCATTTAGGTGACCCTTCCACAATCAGCTTGGTCAATACACAACTAAACATGTCATGTAGTGATACTCCACAAAGCGCATATGCCT
Organism: Eristalis intricaria; assembly: GCA_964034865.1. Classification (NCBI taxonomy): domain Eukaryota; kingdom Metazoa; phylum Arthropoda; class Insecta; order Diptera; family Syrphidae; genus Eristalis; species Eristalis intricaria. Next base: position 106,995,357 of record OZ035873.1, on the reverse strand, counting down.
CTCACTATGCCATTGAGATCCATCTAAATAACCTTAAGATAGGGAAAAGCCTTAAATTTGATGAAATAAGTAACATTTATCTTAAGGAATTGCCCAAAGTTGGACAGTCCGAGGCGGACCAGGGCCTAGCATCTCAGCAACTACTCGTGTTGTGCGTGCTATTGTTCTTTCACGAGTGTAAGGGACCTACAGTTCAAAGCCGACTCCGAACGGCGAATTTGAGAAGCTTTGTCTAGACAGGAATACTCTTTGAGCATTGTCAGTGACTCGAAAGAGGTGGAGCCGTGAAATATGAAAGGTGGTAAATTCGGGTATCAAAACTGGCACCCTCTGCGTAGGAGTCGACGCATTTACCCACTACGCCACGGCGACCAGCCTTATAACTTTTGTTATAAACGCTTGCTAAGGTGAATCCAATAAATAAACGTGAAAACCTCCAGATAAAGCTGAGAATTACATACCAATTAGACTTCTTAGGAGTCTAAGTAAATTACTAGAAAAGAAAAGATAATCCTGTTTATACGAGATCAAAATATTCTCCCGAATGAACAATTTTGATTTCAGAATGCACACAGCATTTCACACCAAGTCTTACGAATAGTTAATTATGTCAAAGAACAACGAACTGAAGGCAAGTCAGCAGACATGGTCCCGCTCGACATAGAAAAAGCCTTCGACTCTGTGTGGCAGATTCGCTTCAATTTCCCTTGATATCCTTTTATACACTTCCCTTATTATTTATTTGTAAAAAAAGTCCAAAGTTTCCTTAGTAATCGTTCATTTAGTGTATCCGTTAATAATGTGCTTTCAAAAGTCAAAAACTTCCCTGCTACGGTTCCACAGGGTTCTGTTCTTAGTCCTGTCTTGTTCTCTGTATTTACTTCAGATACTCTCAATCTCTCGTTTTGCGAAATAGCTACTTCCGCGGATGTCACAGCTGTATTTACATACAATAAATTTTCGCTCGTTCTTAAGATGAATCTATCTTATGGGCTGGAAAGTAGATACTTACTACCTTGCTAAGTAGAAAATTAAGTTGGATAGGGAAAAAATGCAAACCATTTTTGTCACAAGAAAAAGGAAAGCTTTGTTTATTCTCTCCAACCCTTTGCGGGTGGATACTCGGGAAACCTTCTCGGAAAGTACCTGGGAATCCATCTGTACTCAAAACTATTATTTAAAGACACAAAATAAACTCCTAAAAACTATGCTAAATCTCCCTTGGCATTATTCTATAAAATCCTTGCATAGAAGAGCGAATGTTGAATTGATCACTGATTGAATAAACTCACTTAACGAAAAATTTAAAAAATTTATTTTTAGACATAGTTCTGCAATACTTCCAAGCAATTACAAGAAACTTTGGTAATAAACATCGTTTGTACTTATTTATTTGTTGGAATAGGTACGTAAGTTAAGGAATCCGTACCGGGATTCCGGAAAAACTTGTCGACTGTTCGACTTAAGTTAATTAAAACAAGGAACGATTTCTCAATGCGAATTTATTTTATTCCGTGTCAATACAAGTCAAAAATCAGACTGCCCTCCCTAAACCTATCTTGATTCCCATAGGAAACCGCTGCTCCAACCATCCAGAATGCAGGCTCATCAGTTTTATGCCGACAAGTGTATCCGGTGCGATGAAATTTGATGTTCGCTGGTCGTGCGTGCGAATAGCGCGACGCAACTTGATCTTCTATAATATATAATATAATATGGGTGGCACTACAGCCCGTAAAGGGACAGGGCCTAGCTCCTCAGCAACCACTCGTGTTGTGCGTGCTATTGTTCTTTCACGAGTGGAAGGGACCTACAGGATAATGCCGACTCCGAACGGCGAAGTTGAGAAGCTTTTTCTGAGCACTGTCAGTGACTCGAAAGAGGTGGAGCCGTGAAATATGAAAGGTGGTAAATTCGGGTATCGAACCTGGGACCCTCTGCATAGGAGTCGACGCATTTACCCACTACGCCACGGCGACCAACCTTGATCTTCTATAAACGTGTGAAAAGGTTTGCACCTGAATAAACTTAGTCAGCAATTCTCATACAGACTGCTACCTTATATGGGGTTCAGGGCCAAATGCGTGTTGTTAACTCGTATATGTACATTTTTGTTTGTTTATTTTTAATTAATTAATTAATTAATTAATTTATTTATTCATTTATTCATTTATTTATTTATTTATTTATTTATTTATTTATTTATTTATTTATTTATTTATTTATTTATTTATTTATTTATTTATTCATTTATTCATTTATTCATTTATTCATTTATTTATTTATTTATTTATTTACTTATTCATTTATTTATTTATTTATCTATTTACCTAATCATTTATATAATTTCCATTTTTTACTCATTTATACATTTATCTTTGTATTTATTTAATAAATTCTTGTACTTACTGTAAGGCATTAAACGAATTTATTTCCTGTCATATTTAAATTCATGAATACACATATTCTGTTGATCATTTTTATATATGTTTACTAACTTAAATGAGATTTTTTTTATTAATCTATATTTCGTCAAATGTTAATTTTTTACATCCATTATATCTTTTGAAAGAAATATAATCACAAATTCAGTAGAAAGATGCAATTATCAAATCTCATTTTAAGATAATGTGCGGTAACTCAGACCATGACCATGACTCAGACCAACTCAGGCGTCTCATGCAGGCACAAGCGTCTGCACTTAGCCTCTATCAGCGAACTCCTACTCTCACCTCCACGTGGTGAAATCTGGGAGCCGAGCACCTTCGATCGAAGATGGGGTAACTAACCCCCGTGGGACGTCGTTGGCGGCTGCAGGCTGCAGAGAGAGGGGGGAGAGCGTGCCTGTACCAGGGCTCATCTCTCTTTATGGATGGCGGCGGAGGAGCTGGAAACTGTCTGGCCAACGGCGGCATCCGAAACTCCAGTCAGACGGAGTTACCTGGTGCGCAGTCCTTCTAGAGCTACCTCGACATTTTCGCAGCACAGGTTTAGAGGGTTCTTTCAAGGCCAGGTCAGGGCCTTGGCGGAAGACCCCTATAGTTTTAGGGACAACGGCGGCGCTCAGAGCCTCAGCGAGGTTACCGACACCGGATAAACCCGGACACTCCGCCCGAGCGTTAAAGAATAGGGCCTGGCCTCCCAGTTGGGGATTGTGCGTGGGGTTAAATCCCTCACCACGTAAAAATATAATGGTTCAGAGACAACCAAATGTTGACGAACCCAGCAAACGTTACAAGGACAACGATTTTCGGTTCTGCACGTGAAATGTTAGGTCCCTTAACAGACCACGTGCAGCCGAAGAACTCGCGGAGGCCTTGAACTGCTACAAAGCAGACATCACCGCACTCCAGGAAGTGCGGTGGAATGGGCCGGGCAAGAGGAGGATGAGAAACTGCGACATCTACTACGGTGATTGCAACAGGGAGAGGCGCTTATTTGGATGTGGATTTGTTGTTCGAGACAGACTTAGGCAAAAAGTCTTAAGCTTTTTCTGTAAAAGCGAACGCCTCATAACAATCCGCATCAAGGCTAAATTCGGGAACATCAGCCTGATTTGCGCCCACGCCCCGACAGAGGACAAAGATGACAACAGCAAGGATGACTTCTATGATCTCCCAGAAAGAACTCACGATCAGTGCCCCAGCTTCGACACCAAGATCGTTCTAGGAGATTTCAATGCAAAGCTGGGTAAGGAGGACATCTTTGCCAGAGTCATCGGGAAACACAGCCTGCACGACACCACATCCCATACGGACACAGGCTGGTGGACTTTATCACGGGACATAATCTCTCTGTAGCTAGCACGTGGTTCCCACACCTCAACATCCGTAAAGGGACCTGGCGGTCCCCTGATCGATTAACCGTCAACCAGATTGATCATGTTGCGATCGACGTCAGACACTCCCCCAGCATTCTTGGTGTTCGAACGTTCCGAGGAGCCAACATCGACTCGGACCATTTCCTTGTTGTAGCCAAGGTAAGAACTCGGATATCATGAGATCAACAGAGTCGAGAAAGGACACCACGGTTTGACGTCGGAAAGCTTCAACCGCAATGGACTGCTAGGATCTTTGCCGATCCAGTCTCCCGGAATCTCTCTCTAAGTTCGTCGCCACCTGCGCACACAATCGAAGAAGATTGGAGGCGCTGTCAAGAAGCCATCAAAGATGCTGCCACTGATGTGCTGGGTTTAACGGCACCACCTAGAAAAAACCCATGGTTTGACAACGAGTGCAGGCTGGAACATGCAGCGAAGCTGGAAGCCTACAAAGCAACGCTGCGACGAACAACGAGAGGTGTTCGTCGCCTATAAGAAAAGTGAAACAGAGGGGGGAACAGTTAATCAGTGGATATAAGGTTCGGACAGAAGCCTGCCGGGACGAGAATGGACAACTAGTAGTAGAGTCGCAGTCGATACTGAGAATTTGGAAGAACCATTTCTGCAGACTGCTAAACGGCGATGATGACACCAATACCGCTGTCAGGCAGAATGTCCCACTCAATATGGACGATGATCGACGAGAGCTCCGTCCCTCCGACTTAGACGAAGTCAAGATAGCAATATCAAGACTGAAGTCTAACAAAGCTGCCGGTGCGGATGGATTGTCCACTGAAATCTTTAAGACAGCTGGAGATGAGCTGGTAAGGTACATGCACCAACTCATCTGTAAGATATAGTCGGAGGAAAGCATGCCCGACGAATCTCAGTATCGTGTGCCCGATCCACAAGAAAGGAGACCCCTTTGACTGCGAAAACTATAGAGGGATAAGTCTCCTGAACATCGCATATAAGATCTTCTCTGCCGTTTTGTGTACTCGCCTGAAGCCGTTTATAAATATCCTAATATCAGTGTGGCTTCAGGCCAGGGAAGTCCACCATCGACCAAATCTTCACATGACAGCAGATCCTGGAAAAACCCCAAGAAATGCAGATCGACACCCACCACATATTCGTCGACTTCAAGGCATCACATGACAGAGTGCATAGAGACGAGCTATACAACGCCATGTCTAGTTTTGACATTCCTGCCAAACTCGTCAGGTTGTGCAGGATGACGATGGAGAACTCTCGCTTCTCCATCAAGGTGGGTAACGAACTCACCGAAACCTTCAATGTCAAAAAAGGTCTTAGACAAGGCGACGCGCTGTCATGTGACTTCTTTAACATCATCACGGAGAAGATCGTGCCAGACTCACACGCCAGCACTAGAGGCACGATCTTCCAGAAGTCCGTACAGTTGCTAGCATACGCGGATGACATTGACGTGATTGGCAGAACACAGCGAGCCGTCAATGAAGCGTTTGCTGGTATTTAAGCGGAGGCGGCCAAAATCGGTTTAGCGGTGAACGAGGGCAAAATGAAGTATGTGCTGTCATCGAGTAAGGACGCACAACATCGACGACTTGGCCAAAACGTCACCATAGGCAGCTATAACTTCGAGGTAGTGAAGAACTTCGTCTACCTCGGCTCGCAAGTGAACAGTACGAACAACACCAGTACCGAGATTAAACGCAGAATTACTCTTGCCAATCGCTGTTTCCTTGGGCTCAAGAGGCAATTGAGTAGTAGAGTCCTCTCTCGAAGGACCAAGCTGACTTTATACAAGACCTTGACCATCCCAGTCCTGCTGTATGGTGCGCAGGCATGAACAATCTCAAAAGCGGATGAGCAAGTCAAATCTGCACGACGTGGAGTATAGTTGAGTTTTACTAGCTCACCCCTTAGTTGGAAAATAGGCAAAATACATTCCAACGAATTCGTGTTGTTGAAATAATTGCGCTCATAGAAATTATGTTGAAGAAGACTATATACTGCTCTATGAGCAGACGTTTTCACACAGTCGATGTGACCCTGCCTCAATTTCTCGTCCACCTTGGAAACAAATTCATAACGCGCCTTTTTTAAAAATTAGTTGTTATCATTTAACAACTGCAAGTCGATTTCGCAGTATGATGTGTGGTCCTCTAATTCATTGTACAACAGGCTTTTCCGCCTAATAATGTATAATGCGAAGATTTGCAAAGTTGACAAATAAAGGTGGTACACCCTTTACTGCGCTTGCTATATCTCCTTGTGATTTTTCCTTATTGTGCCGACAATCGTCAACTGCTGCTTCTTCAGCTCGAATGCCAAGCTGTAAGATGTAAAGAAATAGTCACAAGCGCCATTGCGTCCGTTCATTCCTAAAAATGGAAAAGAATCACAGATAAGAGCAAAGTAAAGGCATGCACACGAAGGTGAAATACCTTGGCACAAATCCAGAACAAAACACGCTGACCTCGATTGATTTCTGCCGAACAGTTTCTGTCACGGCCAACGTAGACTTGCATATTGTAGGCATATAACGGTCCTGCGTCGGCCAGAATCCCAAGTTTGATGTCATTATTTCCAGGCCTGGATGAAATGTACTCGAAAAGCGCATCGTCCATGAAATGGCAGCAGTTGCTCATCGACGGTCAGAAATTTGTCGCTGAACACACAGATCAAGCAAACCGCGAACTGGCGCAAGGTTTTAGCGTACATTCTGCTGAACTACATTATGCCGAGTTTCTCGGTTATCGAATCGTATCTGCGAGACGAAGTGTCACAGCACTCGCGCGAGTAAACTTATTTGAAGGTTCAAACACATTGTGTTAAATCGACACCGAACATCTCAGATATGTAATAACTCTCCTACAAGCCTTCAGAGCCCTCTGGCGACAAATATTTTTCTTTTACGGAAACTAGACGAGAACTGTGAGAAAACTAGAGAGCCGCGAGCGTTTGGCAACAGCACTACAATTATTAGGAGTTTTACTTGTTCGAAAAAAAGTGTGTCAAATTGACACTAAATATAGACTAGTGTTAAAAAACTCCTTATTAAAACGTGTCGAAAAAACGCCGACCCCCTTATAAGTTGGTCAAAAATCCTTCCACCGCTGATGGCCAATTTTCGAAGGTGTCACTGTAAAAAAAAACTCTTAGATACTCCAGTTCCTATATAAAGGAAGTCGGTAATCACTTAACACATTGAGGCAGCAGGGAAGGGTGTCTATGGGCTGGGGCCTTGTACTCAGTCTCAGAGCACAGAGGCCTCTGTTCGGTGTGACAGAGACGGACAAGAGATCCCGTAAAGCTAGTCAGTCACAGACTACTTTCTTCAAGCGCAAATTGAAACCATTCGAGTTTTAAACCGGTTAACCGTGTAATGTTATCAAGTCGAATCTCAAATGTGTAAAATGGGCTTAACTGCAAGAAAAACTGCTGTAAGCCTTTTCCGACCGGGTCACAGATCACAGTTTCTTTCTCAGGCTACTGCCTCTTTGATCGGTCACACTTTCTCAGGCTCCTGCCTCCCCTTTGCCCTGTCGACTGCTGGCACACTTTCTCAGGCTCCTGCCTCCCCTTTGCCCTGTCAACTGCGGACATGCACCGGAAATCAAAGTCAGTAGAGCTGAGACAACAAGTTCGTCCTTCCATCCACTCCAAAGAGCCCAAGTGCATTGCATTAAAATGTTCAAAGGAACAGCAACGTCCCATTACCCAGCGTCGGCTTTAGCCAATTAAAATGTATCAAGGCCCCTCATAAACCCTCCAACGACAGCCTAACGACTTTCGTGTGCCCATCAACACTCCGCCGACAAGTTCTATAAAAGAACACTCACAAAAAAAAAAAAGCAAACACCTCCGCCAGCCTAATAAAGAGATTTCACTTTAATTGGCCACCGACAGTCGGACTGCTAGATTCCGAGGAACAAAATGCCACACACTGTATCTTAACACTTTCTAACAGTAGCACTCGTATATGCGCAGGGTACGGGCGTACAGGGTACACTCAAAGTGAAATTTAATCGTTTCACTTAAAACGCAATAAACCGGGAAAATCACAACAGAACACGAAAAGATACCGACGACGCAAGTAATAACTCACTCGCCAGATACAAATTTGACCAGCGAAAGACAGAGCAAGAGAAGAGATTAAATTAAGCGGCACCTTGTAGCTCATTAGAGTACTGGACTGGTGCTCCACTCGAGGCACGATGTAATATGCAACAAGTTGTTGGGGGCTTTTGTTTCAGAGCCAGCCACACACACACTTGTCATGGTAACTCAAGTTTAATAACGGCTCTCGGTCACATGACAACCATGTGACACCGAAGGGCACACAGCGACCGGCAGGGCATGAGGCTCTACTTCCCAATCGCCTTGGTTGCTGCTGCTGCTGCTGCTAATTGAAGGGAGAATACTGTTTCCAAGGAAACCCGGTCCCGGTCCCCTGGTCGTTCAGAAATTCCCCAGAAGAACCCACGGACATTAAAACACGTATCTACCTCTTGTCCGGATTCGGAGTGTACTTCGCAGCAATTAACTTGGACAGCAGCCAGTCGCCGAATCCGTGACTGAGAGTGGAGTGAACTCTGGAGTGTCGGCGAATGGAAATCAGCTAATTTCATAATTTCCTCTCGGCCAATTAGGATCACTAGACTAGACCAGGCGAGACGCGGAGCGCGGACCAGCGTGTGCTTTTAATTAGAAAACAACCACAGCCAAAAAAACCGAGTCCAACAAACCATGAGAGGCGATTGCGATGGTGTGGGTGTTCGTTCAACTGGTTTTGGACATTTTATGGCGTATCTGTGAATTGATTGTGCCCTAAACGGTTATGCTAATAGACGTCAATAATAATCTCAAAGGTTCGAGCCCACGACTTTGATGTATGGTGACTCAGTGTATATCCGGTCGCGGTGGTCTATTGACTGACTCTTGAGGAAATAACACACTGAACAATAAAACTATTTATGGCCGTCGTTTTATTGCATCGAACGTGTTTGATGACTACGCCCAACATACTTTTGGGCGGGTCACGTATGCTTTTAAATTGAAGGTTCCTGCGGCCAGATGCTGAGAACATCTGGCAAGATGTGGCATTTCTTCTTTGTTGCTCGTGGAATGACCAAGTTTGTGCATCAAGATGCTTGGGGTGGCTGTCGGAAAACGAGAAAGACGAGTCCTATCTTAAGGTTGTGTCGGGTTTATCATTCGATGACGACGACGAGACGTTCACATCGTAAAGTGAAAGATGTTTAGCCTTTTTATAGTTTGTTTACATCGTCGCTTTCGAATTGGAATGTGTGAAGGAAAATCGGGTGGGTTTGTGTTTGAGATGGCGACTAAAGGGAATCTGGTCGGGATTTTAGTGAAGGCCAAACTGAGCTCCTACTGAACTGACATCAGTAAGTCTGCACATTTCTACGAAAAAAGGTGTTGGTACTTTGCGGACATTGAGTGGGACATATCTAAGTGTCCCAACCAAGGTTTAAGGGGCTTGGTTGAATGCACCTCTCGATGGCGTTATACACTTCCTTGGAACCACAATAAATTCATTAAAAATTGCCTTACGTCACAGCAAATGACTCAAAGCGGGAGATCTGCGTTATCCTTCCCACTCGACTAGACACCGTTTCCTTGGGAAATCTGAACAATCAACCAATACCCGCTTAACAAGGAGACGCAAGATCCGCCGAAAGCAACGACTCTGAGTGTGAAGAGGAACCTCAGGCAGTCACGAGAACTCCTTCTTTTGCAGACACTAGGTGGTGTGAATAAAAACTGAGTGTGAGCATTTCCTTAGCATTTTGGAATAAATGCTCCATCTGGGTTTTTTTTTGTTACTTGTGTTGGTGAAAATCTGTGACTCGTGACCACATAGTGTCAGATTTTTACTGACTAAAAGCATCCTTCCCTTTTGGTTTTTCTTTACTACATCTAAGTTTCCTTATCGAGTAGCTTACTTTTAAGGATGTTTTCGAGTGTAGCAGGTAGACCTTCGGTAAAATCACTTGCCATAACCATCGTTAGGTTGCCTTAAAGCGAGCGGTCTCGTACGTTGGAGTCGGCTTACTAAACGTCTCATTTTAGGAGGATGGCATTGTTACAATGACCGCGAAGTCTGATTCGTAGCTTTCGAGCGGAGATTGTTATTTCTTCGTCGACGGTAGTTATCCCTAGGTCCCTTTCCTGAGATATCAGGGACCTTTCACAATATCCCGTATAATTTTATTTTGAAAGGACTGAATAAATCCTCTGTTATTTGGTTTGGTACAACCCCATAGTTGTATGCCGTAAGTCCATATAGGCGCCAGTACTTGCTTGTATAATAGCAGTTTGTTGTTCCTGCTTAACTTGGAGTGCCTTCCAAGTAACCAGTACATTTCTCTATACCGTAAGACTTAAGGTGTTGGGTCGCACTGTATTATCTTACACAGTTCTTCACTGGTCACGGTGGTTTCCGGGAATATCGATTCAAGCGAAACTGTGACTCGAGTTCGTCCTGTAGACGTAAACGCGGTAGAGAACGTGGAACACGTTTTCTTCGAATGTACTCGGTATGCGAACGAACGAGCTGTATTGCGAGACGTATTTAGTGAACCGCCAACACCAGAAAACATTGCCCAACATATGTTGAGCTCTGAAGACCTTTGGTCTGCTGTGAACGATACAGCAGTACGAATAATGTGCGATCTAAGGAACTTAGAACGGCAGCTGAAAGCGAATTCGCTAAACGACACGTGCCGAAGCAAAAAGCTCGAATACGTCCCTCGCGAAGTAATACCAAGCGGTAGTTCATTTCATTTCATTTATTTATTTATTCAGGTAACTCTGCACAATTAAGCATAAGCTTATAAGCTTACAGTACAGGAATTATTTTTTCTTAAAATAACAAATTTTTACTTATCTTAACCTAACTTAATTCTAAGGAAAGATTAGAACAGGAAATAAGGAAAGGGGGAAAGGAGTAAAATTAAGAAGAAGAGAAAGATGAAGATAGAGAAAGTAAGAAAGTAAAGAAAGCATATACTAAAATCATTGTTGTGTATGAAAATCTGGCCAATGGTGGACTTCCTCGGCCTGAAACCGCACTGATAAGGACCTATCAGGTTACTTATAAACGACTTCAGGCGAGTACACAAACCGGCAGAGAGGATCTTATAGGCAATGTTGAGGCGCAGTTGAAGGGGTCTCCTTTCTTGTGGATCGGGCAAACGATACTGAGGTTCCACTTGTCGGGCATGCTTTCCTCCGACCATATCTTACAGATGAGTTGGTGCATGTACTTTACCAGCTCATCTCCAGCTGCCTTAAACAGTTCCGCAGACAGTCCGTCTGCACCAGCAGCTTTATTCGACCTTAGTCTCGATATCGCTATCTTGACTACGTCTAAGTCGGGGTGACGGAATTCTCGTCGATCATCGTCAATTGCGTGGAGTGGAATATTCTGCCTGACAGCGGTATTGGAGTCTTCCTCGCCGTTTAGCAGTCTGCAGATATGGTTCTTCCAGATTCTCAGTATCGACTGCGAATCTACTACGAGTTGTCCCTCTGCGTCACGACAGGCTTCTGTCCGAATTTTGTATCCATTGGATAGTTGTTTTCCCCGTTGGCAGAACTTTCGGACATCATTTCTGCCGTAACACCTCTCCATTTCCTCTATCGCGCGCTTCTCATGTTCTTTCTTTTTCTTTTTGAGAAGCCGGTGCTCTTCCCTTCTTTTAAGTTCGTGAGCTCACGAACCACTCTCATCCTTCTGTCCAGCGTCACCTTGTATGCTGCTTGCTTCGCTGAATGTGCCTGCCTGCATTCGTTGTCAAACCAGGAGTTTTGTTGGGTGACGTTGTAAAACCCAGCACATCAGATGCAGCTTCTGTGATGGCGTTATGACAACGGTTCCATTGTTCGTCGATTGTTTCGCTTGGCAGGGTTGGACTCTCTGAGAGCTTCAGGGAGGCTCGATCGGCAAAATTGCTAGCGGTCAATTGCGATTGTAGCTTTCCGACGTCAAACTGTTTTGGTCTTGCTCTACTCCGTTGACCTATCGATATCCGTGTTCTTACCTTGACTACAACAAGGAAATGAGCCGAGTCGATGTTGGCTCCTCGGAATGTTCGGACATCGAGAATGCTGGAGGAGTGCCTGACGTCGATCGCAACATGATCAATCTGGTTGACGATTGATTGATCAGGACACCGCCAGGTCCCCTTGTGGAAGTTGAGGTGAGGGAACCGCGTACTGCCCTGTCCATCAGCCTGAGTCCGTTCTCAGACGAGTTGTCATGCAGGCTGTGCTTCCCGATGACTCTAGCAAAGATGTCTTTCTTGCCCAGCTTTGCAGAACGATCTTGTTGTCGTAGCTGGGGCATTGATCGTATGTCCTTTCTAGGAGATCATAAAAGTCTATACCCTCCGCTGGGGCGTGGGCATAGATCAGGCTGATGTTGCCGAATGTGGCCTTGATGCGGATTGTTATAAGGCACTCGCTTGGGTATTTAAAGCTTGAGGCTTCTTGCCTAAGTTTGCCTGGAACAGCAAACCCGCATCCGAATAAGCGCTGCCTTCGCTCTTTGTAGCAATCGCCGAAGTAAATATCGCAGTTTTTCATCCTCTTCTGCCCGACCCATCCCACCTCACCTCCTGAATGGCGGTGATATCTACCTTATAAGTTTCGAGGGCTTTCGCAAGTTCATCGGGACCTCACAGTCCACGTGCAGAACCGAAAATCGTTGTCCTTATTTCGTTGTCCATGGTCGTCAGCAGTAGGGTCATCCGTATCCGAGGCTTCTCGTCGTTTACACGGTGGGGAAGTCAACCCCACGCGCAACCCCCGAACCTGGAGGACCGGGTCCTGGTTTAAACCCCTGGACAAGGTGGCCGCTGCATACATTAGTTCACCTCTAAGCGGTTGCTTTAAAGGCTATCCAGAGGGCGCCGCGAGGAGGCTGTATGTCAACTTGACCTGTGCATTTAACAGGGATCTTTGCTGGCATCTCGCCAAGATGAGAGCAGTCAACAACTTTGCCCTGGATGCACAGGCCCATGCCCTCCAAATACACACTCAAAAACATCTAATTCTGTTGTTCACTTCACAAGCCTACAACGTAATATTATTTTTCACATACATAGCAACACCCCCAGAATCTCTGTTGAAACGATCGCCACGAAATATTCTATATCCCGGAAGCTTAAAAAGTTCAGAACTCATAGCCGGCCTTGCCCAAGTTTCAGAAATGCATATTATGTCAAGGCCCTGATTATCAAATAAAATTCGCATGTCATCGGTTTTGTTTTTTCAAAACTTTGCGCATTTAAGTGACAAATACGCAATCCTTTTCTGTACTTGGCAGCAATATTTAATAGCATCCCGGACTTCAACATTTAACATATATTTATATAAAAAGAGATATAAGTTAAACAGGGAAAATACAGGAAACAGATATTTAAAGAAAAAAACATACAAAAAGTGTCTGTCGCTTTCATGAAGCAGGAGGGATGGACTAGCTGGCGCATTAGTGGCCAAGTCGACATTTCATTGCCTCCTCGAGCATTGCCAGCTTAAAGATCAAGTCGTAGCGGAGGCAGGACAGCTTGGTCTTGATGACTGGACGCAGCGTGCCCAGAACCGTCGACGATGCAAGGCAGCTGTTGCTCAGTCATGGGTTACACCGAGTAAGTCCTGACTTGCAAAACGAAAGCCTACCCCAAACAAAGAAGCAAACAAAAGACGATACCAGGAACCCCCTGGTGCGTGTCTAATGGCACATTACTTATGTATGTCACTCGTCATTAAGCAACCTATTAACCCAAAGAGCACCTCATTAATTTATCCAAACGCAATGACCCACAAGCAACTAACAGGAACTATCTGCGAGCAAATCTGATACATCATAAACATTCACTCATCGCCCTCCATCCACGTGGAACACGTTGACCCGTCTCAATTGCTTTCTTTCCCATCCGAGGCGCCCACCACCAGCGCCACGAATTTTCGTCTTCCACTCCAAGTCCAAGGGGAGTCCAAGGTGGCCGGCGCGCCGCAGCAAGCCGTCACTTTCGTGGTCAAAGTCAGCCAACTGGAAATACGTCTGCAATGAAAATGAATTGTATCTCCAAACAAAACATTAGCGTGCACACGAGGTTGCAAATGAAATCGTTTAATAAATATGTTTTTTATGGTTCGAGTATCTTGGATTGGATGGCGGTGCGGAGCGCGGCTCGGTGTAGACAATTAAAACGCCTGCTCACTCGGGCACGGTTGCTGGAGTTTTGTGGAGCGTGGGAATGCCGGCGAAGACATGTGTGGTGTGCGCAAACGGGGCAGGTGTCAACTTGTCAGACGGGGAAGGATGGCCCATCTGTGCCGGAACTCATCTGATGCTCGCTGCTGGGTGTCAAACAGTCTCATCCGTTGCCGTTGTGGGTGCCTCTGTTGCTCAGGCGCGTTGGTCTATTTCTGGAGAGCGAGTAAGAAGTCGGACGGCTTGAGGTGTCTTCATGTTGTTGTGCTGTGCCTCGGAGAGCGCACTGGGCAGCATGGACGTGCCGTTTCGGTGGCTGACTTTGATGGGCGTCACTTTGGGGTAATTAGTGAAGACGTTCACGAAGAGTTATCGCCTCTACATCGAGGGATGACCGCTGCTAATTGATGAAATGATTGGGCGCGACTGATTTATCGGTCGGTTTGACAGCTGTCGCAGGGAATGTGTCGTGTGTCTGTCGTGTCCTCTTCATTCTCTGAAAGTTGACAGACTTTAAATGTTGATGCAGAAAGTCAGACTAAAAACTAAAAACCCAGACACACATTTTCCAATCCGCCTTCGTTGTGTGTGAAGATCTTAACAAGAACATGCATTTCCTGTAAATATCCTTGTCCTCGGCAAACATTCCGAAAACCCATTCAAATCCAGCGTGCCCCCCTCAAACACACACACACATTTGTCAAGGACCTTTTCAAATTACCCATTGCAAACATTTACTTTGGAAAAGTTTCCCCCTACCCCCACAACCCCCCTCCGCCCAGCACCTGAGTGGAACACGTGCAAAGTTAGTTAACACATCCGAAGTCAGAAGGAGCCCAACAGAGAGAGAGAGAGAGAGAGAGAGAGGCAGACTGCAGATGTCGTGATGTATGTCGAGGATGTGTTCGATGAATGCCACGTACATGGAATTTTTAATTGAGCACCAAGTTAGACAAGCTGTCGGTGGCTTAGGTGCACACTGTTATTGAACTTCTGCCCCTGCCGCACTGCCGATAATTGCCATTAAAAGGGGGGGGCTTCTTAAGTCTACACGCCTTTCGTTCCTGGTTGCTGGTGTTTCCTTGGTGTTCTGTCTTCCGCCGGTTGGCGTACAAGGAACCTAGTTATTTCCAATTTTAAGTTTGAATAGAATTTTATTTGTGTGGTCTTTAATGGAAAAAGTTTTTCTGTTTTTTTGGATCGTTTTTCTTTTCTTTAATCTTTTGGTGGAAGAGAAATGTGTTTGGACTCGAAGGCAGGGCAATGTTGGTGGTGGCTAAAGTTTCAACAGCGATTGAATGCGAAAGTGTGCAGCAAAATGGTTGCTAATGCCTCTGCGATGAATTTATTCACATTTGTTGCGTTTTAAAGTTCATCCGCAGGTCGTGATGAAGCTGAATGGGTGGCGTTTGTTTTGTCTTGAGGAGCAAATCGTACTGCATTTGAGAGCACTGCAGCGGCAAAATCATGCGTATAAACCTTCCTCTTTAGTTACTCTGTCTATTGACGAAAACCGCATTAAGATCCTTTGCGTAGTTTTAAAGATTTAAGCGCACAAACGTCGAGGAACGACATTTATTTATAATGCATATGTAAAGATTCTGTTTCCCTTTTGATTTCAATCTATTGATTTTGTGAAGATTAGGTTTGCTGTTTGTTGTTTGAGTGAGTGGTGTTTTATTGAGTGAGTTTTTTTGGAGAGGCGTTTTATTGAGTGAGCTTTTTGGACAGTGGTGTTTTATCGAGTGAGTTTTTTTTTGACAGTGGTGTTTTATTGAGTGAGTTTTTTTGGAGAGTGGTGTTTTATTGAGAATTTATACTCAGCTCATTTATACTTTAACATGCGAAGCAACAACAAAGCTGAGCAAAATTTACACGGCGATCATTACTGACTATAGCGCGTTGAAGAATCGAAATCACAGGTGGCGCGTCAACTTTTGACCACTAAAAAATAGATACCTTGAAAATCGTTACTGAGCTGAGTATATATTCTCAATAAAACACATGTAAAATTAAAAGTTGCTACAAAAAATTATAACATGTCAGCACTGGTAAATGCATTTCAAGTGCGTTCGGTTTGAAATCCGGAAAACTCCAGTTTAAGATGTGAACGGGTTTTAAATTTGAAACTGAAACCTAACAGATGCCCCATCAAACATAATTCCTCAAGTGTCACAATCAATGTGTCATTCACTTCCACCGCACAGCAAAACAGATCATCTGTCAACCGTCAGTTCAGTTCCACTTGACAGCGACAGTGACAGTCTCTGTTTTCTTGTTCCTTTCTTTAATTAGCACATGTTGTCAGGCTACATCTTATTTTCATGCACTCGAGTGTGATTCCCTCTGTTTGCCTTCCTCTTTGTAGCCAATCATCATTTGCAAACAAATTAATTAATTCCTTCACGTCCATTGTTTCTCTTTTCAGACGACAATGAACTTCAGCTAATTGCAACATCAGCAGCCAACCTCAACTAAACGGTAAGTTCGCCTACATCATCCCACTTAAGTATTCGATAATCGCAAGAGATGCACGTTCGAACTGGAGTATCTGACACACGGGCCACTTGATATTTGCTGCCATCGAGCAGCTCTAATTCCCACTCCAAGTCTGTGGTGGTCGCCGTGCCGACTGGCTGTCATGACATGACAGACGTGCCCGTATTTGACAGATCCAATGACCCACATTGACATGGAGTGCATTGAGGTTAATGTAACACTCGGCAGTGCATGTGAGGTGAGAGAAAATGGAAAAAGTTCTCACGGCAGCAGCGCTTATGCGCTTCGTGTGCCCTCTTGCCGCTGGGGGTGATGACGTTTTCTTTGTTAGACGGTCGTTTTTTTCTTAATTTGCTTTTCCATTGATTTTCACCTGGCCGGTGAGTGGGTAAATCTGTTTTAATGGGCCACGGTTGCAAGTAAATGGCTTATCCCTCAATGCGAATGCATTTGAGTCTAGTGCACGATTAGTAGATAGTGAGTAGTGCTGGCAGAGTGTGCGGGGTTTCTGTGCCGACATGAGCGACACGTACTGTCGGCATTGACTGTGAAGCTTCTAGGTGCCGTGCTTAATTACAACGAGTCGAAAAAAGTGCCATGCTTTGAGGTGAAGAGGACGACTCACTCCGCGTTGGCAAAGCAGGCGCTTGTGTCATCGCTACTGGATTTATGTTCTTTAATTGGGAGTTATGCTTTTCAAAATGAGTGTGATTGATGAATAAATTCGCACGGGAGCCAGTTATAGTGGGGTGTGAATTCATGATCCACAGGGAAAGGGAGAGAATCCTTGTAAATGGCAGTGAAAGCTCCCATGGGCGGACGGGCGCACAGTTGTCCCGTTGTATGGGAGAGTTGGAAATAAATCAAAAAAGTCTGAACAGCTCTATATTGTTGTAAGAAAGTCGTAGGGTGTAAATGGGGTTCGTTGGCTATTCGTATCAGCAGTCACGGAACGGCGTCGCGATCTGGTGGACCGCGGTAGACAAAGCCACCAGCAGCAAAAGGCTCGAAAGGGTCCAACAACCACCCCTTCCATAGTCTTAAATACACTCCTTAACCTCCCGCTGATCTCTTCGCCAGTCATCTCGCTGCCAGTCGCTGCATGTCGCTGTCAGCACGACGATTAGATTCTATGTGAGAAGAGTTCAGGTTCTGACACTCTACCATCCATGTCAAATTTGGATCCCTACGGACCTCACGACACCTTGGCTCATCTTCCTGAAAAATGTCTCAACCAGCCTACCCTCCAGATCTTACTGGACGTCTGCACACAAGACGCTGGGCGAGCCTCTGTCAATTTTCGCAGATTGATCGACGATGGGCTAGGGAGTGGGTGTGGGAGTCTACTCTAAGGATCTGAAATTTCAACCATCATTCCGACTACCCTCTGTAGCGTCTTTCAGTCAGAGACTATAGCGATTAAAGAAGCCCTGTCCTGGCTAATAAAAAAAACAATGTGATATTTGGTACAGATATTTTCATCTTTTCGGACAGGACAGGGATCTAATCTCTGAGTGCAGTCACATTCAACTCCTAAGCGTCCCTCAATTGCCGCCTATCACTTAACGAGATGGCCAAGTATTTCAGAATTCAACGCATGTGGGTACCGGGACACAGTGAATTCGCAGAGAATTTGAAGCCGAGGAACTCACCTCAACACTCTTTCCAAACGGAGAAATGGAGTCCATGCCTATCGCTCATCAGAATCATCATCTTCTGGCCCGCATGATCCACTAAAGAGGTCGCGGGGGCACGCCACGGACGAGAGATCTCCAGTCAACTCGATCCTCCGCCATCGACTCTAACTCATCAGGGGTTATGAACAAACGTAACCAGGTGAGCTTATGGACTTGGTCTCATCCTGGGTCTGCCAAGTGGTCGCCTATCTGACGGAATCGCATTCAAGGCCCGCCTCGGAAGTCGTGATGGTGTGGCGGACATACGTGCTACGTCACCAAACCAACGAAGCATAGCTCTTTCCGTTCGGAAGTGCCTATCGCTGGGACAAAAAATTTACAAAGGCTTGACAAGCTTACTCACACCAAACGTAGATGGTCTTCTGGCACTGGGTGCCTCATCACAAAGCAATTATGGCCTAGTCTCGATCCAAAACGCCTCGCGACCGAATTATGGCCTACTCTCTATCCAAAACGCCTCGCGACCGCGACCAGCATGAGTAGGTCGAATCTCAGACATTTTTTCTGTACTCACGTCCCTGGACTGGGTATCTCCTTCTATGACTCCCGCAAAAGCTGTAGAGATGAAGATGAAGATGAAACCATCGCTCACCTTCCTTGCATGTGGAGTGCCCCTCATCTCGCAGATTTAGTCTCTTGGACGGAATATGATGAATATGAATGATTTGAAAGAAATAAGTAACGAAATTTAAAACATAGTGCAAGTACTTTGAGATCTTATTATGTTTCAAGACTGGTTGATGTATCTCATAAGCTAACGGAGTAATCTTAAGTTAAAAAAAAAACACTTTTTTTTGTTTAAATGCATAAAATAATTATTTATTATTGTCGATGACTCGAAATTGGGACTTAAGGCAAATTTGTAGTCACTATTTATATATATAGAAATTGAATTTTACAAGTTTTGGTAACGTACACTTTACTTGGAATTAAGGAAACTAAGCAATTTAAGGCTTGCGCTTCAGTACTAAGTGGCAGCGAATCTTTTGTTTTTGGTTCAGGCCTTAAATACGCAATCCAGGGATCAGATGATACCAACATTTGATGAATAACATCTTCATTTGTTGCCGAACAAGAAAATGTTCTACTATTATTAATGCGATAGTACCTATAGTCTTTATTTCGACTTTCCTGCACCTCCTCTGACAATGATCCGACGGGCAAGGCTGCTGATGATATTATTTCTACTCCGGCGAACAGAATTTTATGCACCGTTGCTGGCATATAATACCAGGGATATAAATTTGTAGCCATTGTAGCGGTTTCCTGGGCATAAGCTCCAAACTTGTCCAAAAATTGCTGCATATTGTCTCGAGGATAACACTGAATCTTATTATGAGTTGCACATCTATTTCTGTTATTTCTGCCGTTGATAATGGGTCTTCAAAAAATCTTCTACATGTGTTCCCATCGTTGGTTGTGCCAAATCCTTGCTTTATTATATCTGCTTTAGTCCCCATTTTTTGTATAAACTTCTGCTGAATTTGACTCTTCCTTGCCTGGTGTATGGGCTGTGTCGTTTTTGTTGTTCTCCAAGCTTTAAACTCCTAATTGTGGGCCACATGTAGCAAGTATTCCATAAAACGGATGCGAGCGTGCAAGGGTGAAATTCCTAAACTTAGAGCTTCCTGATTTCTTGGTTTTGCTCCAAGTAATTTCAAATCATTCATCTCTGATGGTTTCACGCCACATATAACACATGAACTTGCAGAAGACGTATTTGTCACAGCCTGTGCTACTTTGCCATCTATCATCGTAAAGTGCAATTCATGCCTTACTTTAATAACGGTCGATTTCACTTTTATACAAAATTCTGAGTTTCATTTTCAATTCTGGTTTTTTCTTCTCGTATTAGGTCCGTACTTTCTTTTTTAAGTTGTAGCTTCACTGGCCTACAGAAACGTGTTGAGGAAGGTTGAGGATTTTTCCAAATTTCACTACTTTCATCCGATTCCGTCAACTGCAGCGGTACCAACGATGTCATGAACAAATATGAATCGGATGACACTGAATCCAAGTTTGAAAACGTTTGTTTGAATTCACTTTGTCCCGAAGATCCATCGCAACCCCACTTAGTCGAAAGGGTTAGACTGAAATTTTGTTGTGACTCGAAAACGCCACAATCTACAGCCTTAATGATTCAGGTTGCTGTATGGTGAGGTTATTGCTGAAGTGAGATTTGGGCATCAGTTTCTGAAATTTGGATGTTTTCTGGGTAGCACTGTATTTTATGGGAGAAGGCTTTACAGCGACATAAGCCTAGCCAGGCGTCTACGGACTGAAAGCCTAAGATGGCTGGACCATGTAGAGCGCATGGGCAACACTGCTCCAGTCCAAAGAGTCTTCGACTCCGAACGAGTGGGACAGAGCAACAGAGGACGCCCACGGAACCGGATGGTGCACCCAGGTGGAGAAGGACCTCATCAATTTGGTGTGCGCAATTGGAGACAGCTGGCTAAAGATCGTGCCGGCTGGAGAGGCTTGCTGGTTGAGGCCCAGGTCCACACCGAACTGTAGCGCCACAAGAAGAAGAAGAAATCTTAAGAAATAAGAGGGATTCCATGATTTTACACATAGTAATAATAGGTGGCGTGATAGTCCAAGGCAGACCTGGGCTTAGCTTCTACAGCAACCACTCGTATTGTGGATGGGATCTACTGTTTTATCCTGACTCCGACTTCCTTAATACGATATGGTTCTACGAAATGGTAGCTCTAGCAAGTACCGGCCAGGCACAAATGAATTGTTTCAAGTTCTCCGTCTCAGGCTTGAGATAATGTATGCTGGATCTCCAATCGATCACTTTCCCATACCGATCTCCCCCAGTCCATATCATGACTTCTCCATGTCATGAGGTCGCCGTAGAAGATCGTTTGTTTCAGATCGGCAGTACTCAGGCGACACAGTTTGTCAGTCTCTCCCAATTCTAGTTTGCTGTTTCATGGAAGTGCTTCGAGATATTCGCCTCTATTGCTTGAAGTAGGATGTGGGCCTCCTCTGCCTACCGAGCACTGAGCGGCAAATCCTTGCTTAACCAGCTCATCGGTCTTCTCATTTCGTGGGATGTCAGTGTGACCTGTAAGCCAGATGACTAGCTGGCCATCTGACGACGCTAGTTCAGGCCGGTATGCCTGCACTAGTTCTGGATTTGAAGGAGTAGAGCACCGCATACGGCAACCTTCTGCCTTGTTGACGTTCTTGTGGTTCCACATGTAACACACTGGAATACAAAATTTTGAGAACACATCCGCACCAACTCCGCTAGCCATCTAAGAGCCTTTCGTGCAGTTTTTACAGGAGCACATTGCATCAATTTAATTCTTACGAGTACATTTAAGATGAAAGCAAGAGTCCATTGTCAGAAAAGCTATGAAATGTTAGAGTTGAGGTCGATTTAGTCATGAAATGGGCATGAAGACAATGCCTCACCCAAATCAAATCTTAGACGTAGGTTAGGTTAGGTATGTGGGCTGCTAGTGCATTCACCAGCACACTTAGACCATATTGGTCCATTGTGATACCCATCGTCAAACTACTCCCACTGATTGACTAATCCAGTGATAATGCCGTTAATTTGATGCCAACGGCAAATGGTAACTGGACCAGATTCGAAAACCACATAAAAGCGTATTAACTTCGCTTTCACTGGGATTCGAACCGGGGACCCCGCTAACCAGGGGCAGGCACTTTTTTTTTTTTTTTTTTTTTTAATGCAATTTTATTTGATTAATTCTATATTTCTTACTTGCTAGACAAAATTACTTAAAACTAGCTTAACTATCTTAAGAATTACAATTGTTCTTAATACTAACCTACTGACCCCATGCGGGTACTCTAAGCTAATCTAATCTATGTTATAAATGTGCCTTTCGGCTTAATCTACGTTTTTTTTTTTTTTTTTTTTTTTTTTTAGTCATTAAGACAATCTTTTATTTTTCATTTGCCAAGAAAACTTGTAAAAACTTGGCTAAACTTAACTACTTAAACTACCTTATTCTACCTTAATTACTATTTATTACTAACTTAACCTAACATAAAACTTAATACTATCTTAACTGTGTCCGTAACAGTACGGACACGTGCACCAGGGCGTATATGTTGTGTATATGCATAACATATATAATTTATACGCCGTGATGCACATTTTTTTTGTTTTTGATTCATATATTGTTTTTTTTTTGGTTTTGTTGTTTTATTAATTTTTTTTTTTTTTTTTTTTTTTTTTTTTTTTTTCTTACTATTTACCTTAGAAACTATGTAAGCTGGCCACTATGGTCAGCTATCTGATCCTCTTGAAAAGCTAGCGGTGGCGGAGGCTGGTTTTGGTGTAACCACCAGTAAAATTGCCGTTCTTTGGCAGACTCTTTCCTATCTCGAGCGGGGATCGCTCTACTGAACCGGAGGAGATCCTCGTGGGTGCGAACGACATCCGGTTCGTATTGAAGTCGCCTATCCACTGTTCGGCGTACGACATGGAAGATGATAGGACATCCTTGTGGATCCTGTATTAGGCCAATTGTGTCTAGATAGAGGAATGCTTCGGGAGGAATAAAGCCGTTAAGGCGCACCCTTTCATGGTACATAGTATTGGGGTAGTAAGCCCCAAAGATCAGACTGTTGGACGAGGTCATAGCTCGTGCAGTGTGCCTTCTGATTAGTTTAATAATAAAATTATCTACCCTATTCACGTTTGCCTCGTTGTACAAGACCTCGTTAGGGTAGTACTTCTTGTACTCAGACTCAGGTGTGCGATACAGACGGAGACAGCTCCTAAGACACTGCCTCTCGAACACCCTCATCTTTTCCATCTGGGAAGGACTCACGTTGAACCACAATGGACAACCGTACACCATAATGGGCCGTACTAGGGCCATGTAGCAGATTACCTTCACTCTGGTATCAAGTTGGCTGCTGAAAAACAACCTTCTTGCCGCAGCAAAGGCTTTTCTGGCTTTCGTCAGAGCAATATCTATATGTTTGTCAAAATACAGATATTGATCCAGCCAAATGCCTAGGTATCTAACTACACTTTTTACAGCTAACGGCCGACCATGCGGGTCAATTATGCCGAACTTACGCCAGTTTTGGCGCGTATCCCGCGATGCCCTGTCCAACGGGGTCCGGAAAAGACTAGTTTCGCATTTCTGGAAGTTGATAAGCAACTTCCAGTCGTCGCAAAATCGTTGGATTTTCTCGAAGTCACGCTGCAACAAGATGTTTATTACCTCGACCTTCGGACCTGATCTGTACGCAACTAGGTCGTCGGCGTACGCAATTAAGTGCGGCATGGAACCTATAAGATCTGCAGTGAATATGGAAAACAGGATCGGGGAACCAATGGCCCCCTGTTGCAGACCGTTTTTAATGTTAAAGACCGTAGTGGAAGTTACGTCACCATTTTTCACAACGAACTTTCTACCTGTTATCATGTCATAGACCATGTATAGCAATGGTTTACTTATGCCAAGCCTGACCAACTTGAGGAAGAGGCCCTCTAACCAAACGGTGTCGAACGCCTTCTCCAAGTCAATCAGGCAGGCACCCGTGCATTGATTTTTGTTTTTATTCCATTGTATGTCGGACACCAGTTTTGACGCGGCATTAATGGTATCATGCCCCGCTCGGAATCCGAACTGGTTGTCCGGTATGATTTTCTTTTCATCAGCCCATTGCTTCAGAACTCGAATGACTATCTTTTCAAAAACCTTGCTTATGCAGGGAAGAAGACTGATCGACCGAAGATTTGTCGGAATGGACTTATCTTTGTCCCGTTTAGGGATCGGTTGAACAGCAGCTGTTTTCCAGTGCGTGGGGTAATGTGCATTACTCAGCGCATTGTTGAACAAGGTTGTGTAAATTTGGACCGCTTCGGGGGGAAGATGGCGAAGCACAATGTTCGGTATTCCATCGATTCCCACTGACTTTTTCTTCTTCAGCGAGTGGAAGATACCCTGGAGATCTTCTTGAGAAATCAAGATGTGATTCCCATCATTGGCGACGGCACTATGTGCCATGTTCTCGTCATTGAACCTCGTGAAACCTGGATTCTCTGATCGCCATTGACTTATCTCATTGCGGAGATAGAAGTGGTTTAGCAGAGCTCTGTTCTCCAGATCGTGATTCGGCCTACTAACCTCGTTGACCGTATACACTCTCTGGAACACTGCACCAATAGCTGTAACCTTCTCCTGGGGATCTTCCACCGCAAAGAAGTCATTGTCTAGCACTGCCTCATCTGGATCAATGCCAACTGAAGTCAGTAAGTGTTCGTTGTCTGTCGTCCTGGGAAGCCTTACGATTTGAATGTCGTTTTGATCTTTCCTCCGAAATATTTTATTTACTTGCGGGAACATACCCGGGTTGTTGGTTCGTACAGCCCGGATTTTGTTGCCCCAGTGCAAGCTTATAGCCAAGCTATAGTTTATTCGAATTAACTGTTGGAGGTTCTTGATCTCCGACTTCAATGCTCTGACTTCCGCGTTTTGCGGATCTGTAAAACGCCTGTGCAAGAGTTTGAGTCTTGACAGCAGCCTACTTTTGTGCACGTGAAGTGCATCGATGGTAGCATTTCGATAAACATCGCTGTTGTCGATTTGAACTACCTTCGGAATTGTTTTGTCCATCGTACGTTTGACTACGTCGTCCATTTGTATGAGGTACCTGTCAACCTCTTCGTTCGTCAGGTTTCTGTTTGTCGGTGGATTGATCCCACTCGAACGTAGTTCTGTGGATAAAGTCCTGGAGAAGCGTGGCCAGCGGGCCTTATTATAATTATAAGGGTGCCTCTGGACATACTCCTCCAGTCCTTCCACCTCGTTCGGGAGCTGAATAACTGCGAAGAGCCCGCAGTGATCACTCTCGTACTCAACAGCAGTTAGACAGTTCCGTGTGCGTCTTTCCACGTCTAGTATAGTCAGTCGTTTGTCTATCAGCATCAGATCCAGATAGGACCCACTTCTGGGATACGATGGCCTATCGGTTGCTAGCAAATCTAGCTTGAACTCAACATTGTGTTCTACCAACCAGTTATACAATGAGGTCCCCCTGGTGTTATGCACCACATTGCCCCACTCTATATGCCTCGAGTTCAAGTCCCCGGCTACGATATAGTAGTTCTCCTCCGAGCTCAGTCGAAGGCTAGTGAAAAGAGTATCGAGCTCTGAAATGAAATATTGGTTGATGCGTGACTTGTCAGTCGCATAGATAGCGATCACATATAGCCGCTTACCACCCCGAAGGGGGATGCGTGCGATACACGTTTCTATGGCCTGGAATCTCCGCACTTCACCGCTATACACGACCTTATGACAAAGGCCTTTTTTTATTAAGAGCGCGACTCCACCAGCTAGGTAGCTTCGATCTCTTCGAATAATATTGTAATTTTTGTACCTGAGTGAGTGCGTCTGGCTTAGCTTAGTTTCGCAAACCATCAACACATCAGGATTATGGGTCTGCAACAAGTTACCGAAATTTAATTGACGTTCAGGGCGGATCAGTGAATTCACATTCACTGCTAGAATTTTCAGGTTGCAGGCTGCCTGCGCAGCCATTATACCGATGTTGCGTTTGGCTCTCCAAACAGCGTCGAATAGATGAGGTCTATTCGCGCTGCTTGTTCTTGTAATTGGTTCTGGAACTGGGTTTGGAGTTGAGCGATCTGCCTCTGGATAGAGAGCAGGATCGTCTGCACATCCAAATTTGCTTCTGGTTGCCTGGCCACTGGGACCTGGGTAACTTTCGGCACTGTCTGTTGAACCGGTCGCCCAGCCGATGCCACTTGGGCATAGGAGACTGCCGGTGTAACAGTGGTAGCTGGAGCACGGGGCACTGGCCTCGCTTCTACCATTTTTCCTTTACGTTTGGCCTCTATTATTTTCCTGATCTCTTGGACCTTAGGACATCCCCGATAGTTTGCAGGGTGTCCGCTGGTCTTACAGAGCACGCACGTCAGTTTGCTCCTGTCCTCGACTTTATCGGTCCCTAAAGGACATTCCCCGCGATTGTGGGTTCCTGCGCATTTGACACAGCGAGACTGCATATTGCAGTTCGCCGCGGCATGCCCAAACCTCTGACAACGAACACACTGGAGCGTGTTCTTTGTCTTTTTTATTGTTTCCCATGTAACAGACAGAGTGCCTAAATGGGTAATTTTTTTTAGGCTCTCTAGTTTGCTGTCTGGGGTGACCTGAACTAGGAAGAAAGGAAGTTTCCTATTCTCCCTTCTCGATGCCGCAGTGATGAAGGGCTTAACCCCTACGACCTGGACATCGTCGCTCTGCGCTTGGCGCAGAATAGCGAGGATCTCATCGGGATCAGTGTCGGGATCCACGTCCTTAAGGAGCATGGTCTGCACCTTTTCC
This sequence comes from Eristalis intricaria, assembly GCA_964034865.1. Taxonomy (NCBI): domain Eukaryota; kingdom Metazoa; phylum Arthropoda; class Insecta; order Diptera; family Syrphidae; genus Eristalis; species Eristalis intricaria. Next base: position 106,968,750 of record OZ035873.1, on the reverse strand, counting down.
CCTTTCGGAGTGTACGAGAAAAACTCAGCCTCCGACACCGCTAACCTTTCTTTGACTACGTGATAGTCTGCCATTGATAAGCAATGGACAGATACCCGTAGTGGACCCTTATACTTAATGAAATATGACTCTTTTGTGGCCAACTTACACAGTATGTCAACGTCCTTCGTCTCCAGTCCGAAGACGTTGATTGGAGGGCATCTCTCCTTTTTGGCTGGCTGCTGCTGTTGCGGCTGCTTCTGCTGTGCCTTCTGTTTTTGATGTTGTTTTTGTTGCTGCTGCTGCTTTGGCCGCTGCTGTTGTTGTTGCTGCTGCTGCTTTGGCTGCTGCTTTGGCTGCTGCTTCGGCTGCTGCTGTTGTTGTTGCTGCTGCTTTGGCTGCTGCTGTTGTTGTTGCTGCTTTTTCGGCTGCTGTTGATGTTGTTGCTGCTGCTGCTGTTTTTGTAGCTGCTGTTGTTGTTGTGCAGCCTCTTTGGCTGCTCTTCTGGCCCTTAATTTGATTTGGAGGGCTTGAATGTGGGCGTCCAGCTCCTCCCTCTCTCGCTGGCTTTTTTCCAGCTGCTCCCGGTCCTCTTCCTCTTCATCCTCCGATTCAGAGGACGTTAGCGTGTGGAAGGGATTCTCTCTCCCGCTGAAGGAGAATCTCCCTTCCCCTTCTGTCGACTCGTACTCGACGTCGTCGACCATTGGTTGCTGCCTTTTGGCTGCTGCTGCTGTAGTTATGGCTACAGTTGTTGTTGTTGTTGCTGCTGCAGATGATGTTGCGGCTTTGGTCGCAATTTTCGTGTCCGCTGATCCCAGGCTGGAACGTCGCTTCACGAGGTTGGGCTGTGGTTGGAGCTTCTTCCTCCTCTTCTTTCTCCCCTCATCTTGTGTTGCCTGGTGGCCTGATGTCCCAGCCACCGGTACAACATCACCCGATTTTTCGAGCTCGGGTCGCTCCACTTGCTCCATCGCACTTTTTTTTTCACACTCAGTGTCTGTAATTTATTTAATTTGAAAAAAAAAGAATTTCAATTTCACTTCGGGATTCGAACCCGGCACCACGAAGTCACCGGCGAGCACTCTACCGAGAAGCTACCGATTCTTATATTATTTTGGCACTATTGTCCACACTTTATATTTTTATTGTTTCCGCACTAAGTCGAGACACGTCTGCACTGTTTGGAGGTCTGTGAACGACTGAGGGGCAGGCACTCTACCAACTGCGCCATCCAGTCGTCTTGGTTGCGTGCTTAGTACATTGCTGTTTATCCTGTACATAAACGATAGTCAGAGGTGGAATAAATCTCGATGAAACCAATATTCCGGCACTAATGTTTGCAGATGATATAGTTTTTCTCGCCGGCTCAATAGATACCATGCATTTAATGATCAACAGGCTAGGCACTTGCAGCAAAATATGGAATTTACCTGTTAATTTAGAAAAATCTAAGATGATGATATTTAGAGATCGAGGAGGAAGGTACGCTCGAGGAGAAATATGGAGATTTCAAGGCCAACAGATTGAGATAGTTAAGCAGTACAAGCATCTTGGTGTTTTAATTGCGTCAAACCTAAATATGAACAAGCTCTTTAAAGTTAAACTTGCTGAAGCTAAAGCATGGCTTGGGGAAACAGTATTCAGAATAAAAATGTTTCGCATGAGTAAAAATATTCCGTGCCACAGCCTCTTCTATCCTATATTGTGTGCAGCACAAGTTTGGGTTTACGGCGCTTTCGAAACTGTGGAAAAGTTCCTCAGAACTTTTCTTAGGCAGATTTTTAAGCTTCCTAGCAATTCACCTAATTACACGCTGCATTTAGAGATTGGAGGGGTGTACCCTGTTCCTGTCCTCTTAAAATACATTCCGGTTATATTTATAAAGTCAATGCGATGTGGAAGGAACAAATTCCGTGAAGTGTGTCCAAGAATGGGAATCAGTAGGATCAGAATCCGGTTAGAGCTTTAATTTTACACCAAGCGAACCACAAGTCGGTCGCCGTGGCGTAGTGGGTAAGTGCGTCGACTCCTACGCTGAGGGTGCCAGGTTCGATACCCGAATTTACCACCTATCATATTTCACGGCTCCACCTCTTTCGAGTCATTGACAATGCTCAAAGAGTATTCCTGCTTCTCAACTTCGCCGTTCGGAGTCGGCATTAAACTGTAGGTCCCTTCCACTCGTGAAAGAACAATAGCACGCACAACACAAGTGGTTGCTGAGAAGCTAGGCTCAGGTCCACCTCGGACTGCCGCGCCACCCATATTATTATATTATAAGCGAACCACAAGAATCTTTAAAACAAAAACTCACCACCTTACGTCAGAAAACTGATCACAGAAGTTTTGACAAATGAAGCCGTCATCAGAATACAGAGCCGACCACAGCAATATGAACCACAACCTAAAAGAAAGGACGCAGCAGGATCCAGAGAAAAATAAGTATGATTTTTAAGATAAGAGACGAACCTTGTAAGCTAAATTTCATACCGCATCGCCCGGAGTTTCCAATCTTATGCGATCTGTGCAGTTTTCGAGAACGTGAGGATGTGTTGCACTTCATGGCGAAATGCCCTACACTTAAGGAGTTCCGCATTAATTTTTTCGGTGCTCAGGCACTTGAGTTGGAGCAAGCAATAAATATCTTGAATGGTGGCAGAGGTTGGGACTTACTCTATAACTACACAGCGCAACAGGAACTGCATAGTTGGTGAACGTTTTTAAGTAATTGGAGCACTATATAATAAAACAAACAGCATCTATTTTTTTTTTTTTGTTTATATAAGTATTTAACGTATTTTTTCCTTTTAATGTCAATCTGGTAGACGGCCTCTGGGCCAAGCCCTATGAAAATTGCAAGCAATCAGTTTTTTTTTTTAAATAAAATAGTCTAATTAACTAACTAAACTAAGGTCACAGCTGTGGCATTAAAACGGCGCATGGTGCTCATTAGGTTCTCACCAGAGATCACGAATCGCTGCAATTTTGATTTGCTTTGTTCACAAAATATTGCCCAAGGCAGTGACATTACGGCACATAAGAAGAGAGCGCTCGGTATAGAATGCTGCATCCTTTCAGGAAAGTTTTGACAAAATATCCAAATTGATCGGTCACAAGAATTTAGTCATTATCCGTCCTCCGTAGGCAAGACGGATGATGTGAAGGATGATGACCTTGTTCAAGATTTTCGTTAGATCTGTGAAGACTTAATCCGGAACACGGCCCTTCTATCAAGAACCTTTGACGCTTCCAGAAACCACAAAGAACTGACGAGGACCGAAGGCATCAAGCAGAAATGATTCATGGTTCCTTCGTTGGGCGCCAATCGAGTATCGTATCGAAATCGAGTCAAGTTCAACACTGCCTCTCCCTCATCTCACTTCACAGCTCACTGGGAATGCTTTCCAATTAAACGAAATCACTTTCTTTTTCCTTCGAAGTCGGCCAAACATCACAATCTCGAAGTTTCCGAATTCGATCTCTGTGCGCGTCCCCTATCGTCGATCAAAAACCCAGATTCAGCTGAAATCTTGGCCATCAGACAAGCAAAAGTGTCAAAGACTCCTCGATAGGTCATTAAAATCCACCACAAATCAATCAAATATCTCAAATCTCAACCAAGACGGCACATCTTGTCTCAGACTTTCGATGGGCACATGCATGACCCACATGGCAAGACTTCGATCTCCGGTGCCCTTTCCATCGACGACTCAATGCAAATTGGAATAGCAAACAGGCACTTTCCAAGTAAATCCCACACCTTTCGCTATCCCACAGCAGCAACAGCACCAGCAGCAGGTGTGTGTATCCATTACAGCAGCTTTCCACGGCCGTCATCGCTGCCGACAGTTTCCCTTGGTCGACACCTTAATCGACATCGCATCAACGGCCCGCTAATAGCCGCAACTTCTGTCGTTCACTGGTCTGCTTGGCTCTTCGTCGATCGTGTGGTGAGTTTTCCCTTTTTCAGCAAAAAAGATACCCAGATTGCCACACCATCGCCATATCCACTGACGACCAGTCAGACGACACGGCACAATCGCTGATTCCAGTAATTTTCCCAATTTTCCATCCACAAGACTGGTTTGTGTGGAATTTTCAAGCTGACTGCGATGTTTTTTTTTTTGCCCCTCCCCTAGCAGGCGGCGTGTGTTTTTGCGCTTCGCCGTGCTCCTCATTGTGGAGACCGGGTGGGTCATTGATTTGTCCAGATAGCTGAAGCGAACTCAGCAGATGGTGTGTGGCGTGGTCAGCAAGACAGCGGCCAACTGAAGGTTTCACAATGAAAGTTCGGACTGGTGCAGAAAAACAGAAGAATTCAAGAAGTTTATTGCCCCCCCGGCACTGGGCATCACAGCGGCTGCTAATGGCTGCGATGAAAGTGACATTTTTGGGTCACGTCAACGGACGGTGCAGCCAGTTTCCTATTAAAGGCCCACAGATGGCCACAACAGCAGGCGACTGGCGGGCTTTTACTCGGATTCGCTTCACTGACGTGGCGATGGGGATCCAGCAATTAAAGGTAGCCTCAGTCGTGGGCCCCGGAAGCAATGCGATAATTAGACGTTCGAGAGCGCCTTCGCCTTTCAAGTGCAGACCTGAATTGGTGTATTGGTGAGCGACGTGACCTTTTCCATGACCATGGTTCGAATTGAAGAGATTTTATTGCAGAGCTGCGCTATTGGATAGTGCTACAAGCTTTTTGCGGCCTTGGCTGCAATGCGCCGAGACGTTGGTGGTCGCGTATCAGTGCATGTAGGCATGCCTTGGCAATGGTCTTCGCGAGCTCGAGTGTTGCTTCGCTTGGATAGCTCTGATATAAAGAGCTACGCTCTCCTCCCTGAGACCCCGAGACCATTGGTAGCAGCGATGTCGATGATGCCGCCCTTGTGTTCAACTCCACACCAGTGGGACAACGCAATGGAGGATGTCCACGAAACCGATGTCGCGCACAAGTGGAGACGGACCCCAGTCATCTTGGAGTGCGAAGATTCTCTTGGCTTCGTGCAGGCTTTGGATTGTTTGTTGCTGTGTGTTACACCTTTGTTTGCATTTAGATTGAGACGCCTAAAATGACCCCAGGGGATAACAAGATCCAATTGAAAGAAGACACACAACGTCCCCGTCCTAGGTCCACAATGTAGTGCTGCACCTTCGAGGCGGCCTGGTCATTCGTTTGTCTTGCAGAGATACAGCTGCGTTCGTCTATCACTTACGGAAGACCTCACACGAGGAATATAGTCTTCAGCTCAACTGAGTGCATTGTGTTGGCAACACTACGATAGAGCCTATGAGTGTGGTGGAGGTGCCCTTCGATATGTCATAATACTCATTTGTTGCCTTGTGTCAGGCGAGTTGTTAATCGACCACCCACAAGCGCGGGTGTACCGGCGAGTTGACAGTTAGCTTCATCGCTGTTATAGCCTACATTTTCAGCGTCTCGTCCTCTTTTCGTCTACATACTCACGCACGTGATATCTTACACACAGCAACTAAAAAGGTCAGGCTTCTCCAGACAGTAAGCGTTAGTTTTTAAATATATTAAATTTTGAAAATTCGACAGATTTAACATCGCCAGGCACTGACGTTGCCAGATGTCTCGGTTTACCCGTAACGTACCGGATTTTCGACATAAATTCAACTGAAACAAAACTCAGAAGAACATACTCTGTGTCAGCGTTCCCTCCCGTGCTACAATTGTACTTTTTGAGTACATTTTTGCGGGCTGAGCACGGTAGTACGATAAAGCGGCGCGTACTACGTTTTCATCATCATCATCCTCTGGCTCGCATGATCCACTAAAGGGGTCGCAGGGGCACGCCACGGACGAGAGATCTCCAGTCAACTCGATCCTCCACCATCGACTCTATCAGGGGTTATGCCCAAGCGTAACCAGGCGAGCTTCCTTCGAGGATCTCAACCTGGGTCTGCCAAGTGGTCACCTACCTGATGGAATCGCATTCAAGGCCCGCCCAATATGTGCCCTATTCACTACTTTTTTTTTTTAATATGTTTTAATCCGTGCCGGGTAAAATTTCAAAACCCAGGATTTATCCACATTTTTGTCGCTTGTCCCGGCAAGCTTCGAAAAATATCTGGCAACCCTCTCAGGCATGCTATTGAACCATATCATGCATTTTCGCTCGTTACTTGAAAGTTAGATGTTGGACGAACCTCTGGGAATTTGCACAGATGCCCGGAAGGTGAACACAATCGTGAAGGCGGGCGTCTTTTCTAAGGATCCACTGTCATCTTCTCCTTCTTCTGGTGGCGCTACAGTCCGGGGTGGACCTGGGCATCAACCAGTAAGCCTCTTCAGCCGGCACGATCTTTAGCCAGCTGTCTCCAACTGCGCACACCAAGTCGATTGAGGTCCTTCTCCACCTGGCTGCGCCATCGGTTCTGTGGGCGTCCTCTATTGCGTTGTCCCACTGGTTCGGAGTCGAAAACTCTTCGAGCTGGACTAGTGTTATCCATGCGCTCTACATGGTCCAGCCGTAGACGCCTGATTAGGTTCATGTCGCTGTACAGCCCGTACAGTTCGTGGTTGAATCTGCTTCTCCAATAACCATCGACGCAGACAGGACCAAAGATTGAACGCAGAACTTTTCTCTCGAAAAGACCAAGTGCTTCTTCATCCGCTTTTGAGATTGTCCATGCCTCCACGCCGTACAGCAGAACTGGGATGATCAAGGTCTTGTATAAAGTCAGCTTGGTCCTTCGACAGTGGACTCCACTACTCAATTGCATCTTGAGCCCAAAGAAACAGCGATTGGCAAGAGCTACTTTGCGTTTGATCTCTTTACTGAAGTTGTTCATACTATTTACTGCAGAGCAGAGGTAGAAGAAGTCCTCGATTAGCTCGAAGTTATAGCTGCCTATGGTGACGTTTTGGCCAAGACGTCGATGTTTTGAGACAGCATATACTTCGTTTTGCCCTCGTTCACCGCTAAACCCATTTTGGCAGCCTCCGCTTCAATGCCAGCAAACGCCTCATTGACAGCTCGCTGTGTTCTGCCAATCACGTCAATGTCATCCGCGTATGCTAGCAGTTGTACGGACTTCTGGAAGATCGTGCCTCTAGTGTTGGCGTGTGAGTCTTACACGATCTTTTCGAGGATGATGTTAAAGAAGTCACATGACAGCGCGTCGCCTTGTCTAAGACCTTTTTTGACATTGAAGGTCTCTGTGAGTTCGTTACCGACCTAGATGGAGATGCGAGAGTTCTCCATCGTCATCCTGCACAACCTGACGAGTTTGGCAGGAATGTCAAAATTAGACATGGCGTTGTATGGCTCGTCTTTATGCACGCTGTCATATGCGGCCTTGAAATCGACGAATATGTGGTGGGTGTCGATCTGCATTTCTCGGGGTTTTCTCCAAGATCTTCCGCAGTGTGAAAATCTAGTCAATGGTGGACGTCCTTGGCCTAAAACCGCACTGATAAGGCCCTGTCAGGTTGTTGACGAATGGTTTCAGGCGCTCACACAAAACGGCAGAGAGGATCTTATAGGCGATGTTAAGGAGACTTATCCCTCGGTAGTATTTCCACTGTCATACTGACTACCAAATCACATACGGAATATATTAAATGGAACCTTGTAACCAAGATAATCCAACAATAGCGACCCACCAGAAACTCCGGGTTCATTTGGAAGTTATACGGGATAAGGACTTTTTCCTCTTCTTCTTCCTAGTCTGGATGGATCTGGGCCTCAACCAATCGGCGAGCTCTCAACCCCCTCAAGAAAGAAGCACAAATGGCAACAGTTTTTGAGCTTGTAATGCATTCTTCTTCGACACTGGTTCCTGCAGACTTCAAGAGGGCACCTATCCATTTAGCCTCAATTGGAGACTGACTGTCGAAGCGGGTGAAGAGCACGATTTCCCTCTCATTAGTGTTAATGAACACCCTTAAGAAGGACTCTCCCATTCGAGAATGCCACAAGTTGAGTGAAATCAATGAACCACCTTAGCAATCCGCCTCCAATTAGGAACACAAATTAGAGTGCAAAGAAAAAAAAAAACCACCGACGAATGACACAAAACTCTCATGCAAAATAAAGCATTCCTCTTTTTCGCGTAACAAATCTAATTAACTTCAAAATTCAGCGCAACCCCCACCCACGCGAGAGTAAGCGCTTTAAAGAATTCTAGAGGCTTTGGGAATTCCTTTCAAGACCCATTAACAATCCCGTCGCCTGCCACCCATCGCCCGCCGCACAAAAGCTCCGAGAAAGTAATTCAAAGGAAAACACTGAAAAAGCGCACAAAGAAGGCAAAAAAAAAAAAAAACTCGCATGTATCTCAGGAAAAGTGAGAAGAATACGAGTGAATCTTCACAACTTTTTCAAAAAAAAAAAAACAAAATCAATCGCCACCACTTAGCGGCCATGAGTGGATGTAGGTCAGACTTGGAAGAAAAAGAAATTATCGACCATTTCCACTTACTGCCCGAACGGACAATCAGACAAGAGACACCCAAAAAAAAAAGCACAAAAAAGACGCAAACCTTTTTCCAAACCTTTTTGCCACCCCCTTCCCCCTTCGGCGGGCACACCTCGTGTGTGACTGGCATCCGAGATTCGGCGGCAATGAAGATGAATCATTGAATCGATGATGGAGTTAAGCAGATACACCCCTTTTTACCTTCGATTCACAATCAATTGCCGTCGAACAAGCCGCGAGAGTGAGAGTCGAGCTAATCCGTGAATGTGAAATGTTTGCGGCTCCTTAAGGCTTGCTGTCAAAAATTCTCCATCACTCTAGACATTCGAGCTGCGGCGTGGCGGTGTCCAGTGGTGACGATGCACCTGAGTGCAGTGCATACCTCGGTACCGTGTCAGTTGTTCTTCTGATTAACGAGCCGAGAGTGCCTTCGAGTTGCTGCGACGTCAATCACTGTTTTTTTTTGTTGTTCCTCTTCGAGCTTAATCGGAGCCGGCGCGGCGACATGCCGCTGCAGACCTAAAGAAATGGGAAAGTTGTTTGGTGACAATCTTTGTTTTGATTGACCGTTGCAACAGAAGCATTGCATTATGTTTCTACAAGACGAGACGTAACTCTGGCCAGACGGAGATGCTGTGTTTATGAAATATGACAAGTATTTAATTAACTTGGTCCAAGCGAGCGTCTCTCAGCCACTTTCTCTAAGTGCACTGCCTGGCCGAGGGGGCACGCATGTGTTATGATACTGCGAGCCTAGGGCATGTTTGGTTAAAGCGAAAGTCATTTAGCGGATGAATGCGATGAGGCTTACTTTCTCGAGGATTGGAACTAGTTCGCGACGGAGAGTGGATGTGGTAATCATGAGATGTTCTCGAGTGTGGATCTTGTGTTGAAGAAGGGCAGACTACAACAGCTTTTGGTTCGTGCCACATGCAAATGCCCAGTTTTCGAGTTGGAGATATCGAACTTTTACCTCCCTTGCCCCTTGAATTCATCTGAAAGCGTTTTTTCCTTGCCGTGGATGTGAATAGGTGCGAGCTGTTGTGAACAGCTGGTACCCTTGCGCAACCTTACTTGTGACGTGGATTAGAGTTTTTTAAAAGTTAGATGTTGGACGAACCTCTGTGAATTTGCATAGATGGCTGGAAAGTGGACATAATCGTGAAGGCGGGTGTCGTTTCTAAGGATCAACTGTCCCATCACCAAATCACTGTAGTGTCCTTAATACTGAGACAGCCCTAGCTAAAACTAAACGTGATGTAAAGCACTTATATCATCACCTTGTCTGACAGGCGCGCAGCGCTCCAGACCCTGAGTGCAGTCACCTGCAACTCTAAGACTTGCCTGAAATCCCGCCTATCTCGCAACCCGATTTTTTGGCTTCCAACATATGTGGGGGGCTGAACACTGTGAAATTCATTTAAATTTCATAAAGAGCACTCTCCCCTTCCTTTAACCACCTGACGGAACTAAGTCCCACCAGAGTCACTCATCTCCTACGCTTTATCAAAAGCACCAAACGGTTTGTGGAATGGGATCAATTATATCCGCGTTGTCACACAATGGAATTGAGTTCTATTTCGGATTCAATGTTTTCTCTAGCGACTCCTTGGGTTTCTTTCTACAATGTTCCAATGCCATGCATCTGTCTATTCCTCTTGAGATCACCTCCCTTGTGCAACAACAATTCTTACGTCTAAGTAAGAACGAGTGAATGGCGCAGTTGGTAGAGTGCCTGCCCCTGGTTAGCGGGGTCCCTGGTTCGAATCCCAGTGAAAACAAAATTAATACCCTTTTATCTGGTTTTCAAATCTGGTCCAGTCACTATTTACCGTTGGGATCAAATTAACGGCATTATCACTGGAGTAGTCAATCAGTGGTAGTAGTCTGACTGTGGGTAGTATAATGGATCAATATGGTCTAAGTGTGCTGGTAAATGCACTAGCAGCCGGCCTACCTAAGCACACAACCTTGTTTAACGCCCATTGAGACCGCAAAGTCCTCAGATAAATGGCAACCATCCCAGATACATGATTTATTATTACTGTACATAGCTCTTAAAACATTAATGACTTGCGACGAGATTACGTACTTATATAACTTGTAGAAAAGTATTCCTTACGGGATGGAGTCAAAAGCCGCACGAAAATCCACAAAGAAAGTGTATGTTTATGTTTCATTTTGTGTATCTCTGCAATATTTAATAACAATAATATGGGTGGCGCGACAGTGAGAAGCGAACCAGGGCCTAGCTTCTCAGCAACCACTCCTGTTGTGCGTGCTATTGTTCTTTCACGAGTGGAAGGGACCTACAGTTTAATGCCGATTGCGAACGGCGAAGTTGAGAAGCTTTTTCTAGACAGGAATACTCTTTGAGTATTGTCAGTGACTCGAAAGAGGTGGCGCCATGAATTATCACAGGGTGGTAAATTCGGGTATCGAACCTGGCACCCTCTGCGTAGGAGGCGACGCACTTTTTTTTTTTTTTCATGTAATTTTATTTATTCTGAAATATTTTACTTACATGCTAGACAAAATTACTTAAATCTAGCTTACCTAACTTAAGAATTTACAATGTTCTTAATCCTAACCTACTGATCCTATGCGGGTACTCTAAGCTAATCTAATCCATGTTATAACTGTGCCTCTCGGCTTAATCTGCGTTTTTTTTAGTCCTTATGACAATCTGTTATTACATTTTTCTTTGCCAAGAAAACTTTTAAAAAACTTGGCTAAACTTAACTACTTGCCCTACCTAATACTAACTTAAACTTAGATAAAACTTAATACTATCTTAACTATGTCCGTAACAGTACGGACACGTGCACCAGGGCGTATATGTTGTGTATATGCATGACATTTATAATTTATACGCCGTGATGCACCTTTTTTTTCTTTTTGATTCATATATATTCAACAATGTTTTATTAATTTTTTTTTATTTTTTTTCTCTTAATATCTACCTTAGAAACTATGTAAGCTGGCCACTATGGTCAGCTATCTGATCCTCTTGAAAAGCTAGCGGTGGCGGAGGCTGGTTTTGGTGTAACCACCAGTAAAATTGCCGTTCCTTGGCAGACTCTTTCCTATCTCGAGCGGGGATCGCTCTACTGAACCGGAGGAGATCCTCGTGGGTGCGAACGACATCCGGTTCGTATTGAAGTCGCCTATCCACTGTTCGGCGTACGACATGGAAGATGATAGGACATCCTTGTGAATCCTGTATAAGGCCAATTGTGTCTAGATACAGGAATACTTCGGGAGGAATAAAGCCGTTAAGGCGCACCCTTTTATGGCACATACTATTGGGGTAGTAAGCCCCAAAGATCAGACTGTTGGACGAGGTCATAGCTCGTGCAGTGTGCCTTTCTGATCAGTTTTTTTTCTATTCACATTTGCCTCGTTGTACAGGACCTCGTTAGGGTAGTACTTCTTGTACTCAGACTCGGGTGTGCGATACAGACGGAGACAGCTCCTAAGACACTGCCTCTCGAACACCCTCATCTTTTCCATCTGGGAAGGACTCACGTTGAACCACAATGGACAACCGTACACCATAATGGGCCGTACTAGGGCCATGTAGCAGATTACCTTCACTCTGGTATCAAGTTGGCTGCTGAAAAACAACCTTCTTGCCGCAGCAAAGGCTTTTCTGGCTTTCGCAGAGCAATATCTATATGTTTGTCAAAATACAGATATTGATCCAGCCAAATGCCTAGATATCTGACTACACTTTTTACAGCTAACGGCCGACCATGCGGGTCAACTAAGCCAAACTTACGCCAGTTTTGGCGCGTATCCCGGGTCTCGGGGTCTGGAAAAGACTAGTTTCGCATTTCTGGAAGTTGATAAGCAAGGAGGCGACGCACTTACTCACTACGCCACGCGACCCACCTCTGCAATATTTACCAGCGAGAATATCTGGTCTATGGTAGAATAGTTTCTACGAAAATCAGCTCGAGATTCCCTTAAAATGTTTCTATTTTCCATCCATGAATGGCGCTTGTGTGGATGAAACTTTCTTGGTATGTGTATCAACACAACACTTAGTTGGAGCGATCACATATTTGAGGTCGACAAAAATGCTGCTAAATGTTTAGGTTTTCTTAATCGATGCAAGAAATATTGCACCCCTTCTGATTTGGCTTTAATTTATAAGGCGTACATCCGCCCCAAGCTTGAGCGATAGAACTTATAGGAGACAACAATATCGCAGAGTCATTAGACTCGCTCGAACATCGACGTACCGTCTCTTCTTTGTCCGTGTTTTATCGTTATTTTAACAAACGATGCTCAAGTGAGCTAGCCAACTGCATTCCTCCTCTCCATGAATTCACCCGCAGTTCCCGTCTCGCCAGGAATGCCCATCGGTATACCCTTAAGCCTACTTTCAGACGCACAGTTAAATTCAGACTCGTTCTTCAGCCGCACTGCACGAATATGGAGTGCTCATCCCGGCCTTATATTTCCCACAGACTACAACCCGCAGATATTTAAGACCAATGTGCACAGATACCTCCTCTCCCTTTCTCCCTCTATACCTTCGGCCCGTGCTGTGTCTTGACCCCGGACACATAAGGGTATTAGCAATCCCTTGAGCACGCGCAAATTATAAAAAAAAAAAAACTTCGTGATTCTATTCAAGTGTTATGAGGTTTGAGGTGGTAAATGGTAAGTCAAGGAATTCGTCCACGATCAAAGGTGCTGCATACTGACATGGGAGGGATATTTGTGGTGCATTGAGAAGAGTTTTAAAATGGCCTCTTAATTGCTCTGCTTGCAGTCCTAATGAAATTGAATTGGTTTTTCTTTTAATAACACCTTGACCTTATTTATAAAGTGGTCCATGGTGATATCTCAAAATTCAAAGGAAGGGATTTCTTCTTTTTTACCTGAACCTCAACCAATAAGCCTCTCCAACTAGCACGGTCTCATGCTAGCTGTCTCCAGTGTCGGACGCAAAGTTGGTTGAGGTCCTTCTCTACCTGAGTGCGCCACCTTAAACGCGGGCGTCCTCTGTTCTGTTGTCCCACGGGTTCGGACTGGCCGGAGCTTAGTTGTCCATACGCTCTACATGGCCCAGCCATCTTATGCGTTGGATCCGAAGACGCCCGACTAGACTCATGTCGCTGTACAGTCCGTACAGTTCGTGGTTGAATCTTCTCCAAAAACCGTCAAAGCAGACAGAATCAAAGTTCGCACGCAGAGCTTTTTTCTCGAAGAGACCAAGGACTTCCTCATCCGCTTTTGAGATTGTCCATGCCTCCGCGCCGTACAGCAGGACTGGGATGATCAGGGTCTTGTATAAAGTCAGCTTGGTCCTTCGACAGAGGACTCCACTACTCAATTGCATCTTGAGCCCAAAGAAACAGCGATTGGCAAGAGCTACTTTGCGTTTGATCTCTTTACTGATGTTGTACATACTATTTACTGCAGAGCCGAGGTAGAAGAAGTCCTCGATTAGCTCGAAGTTATAGCTGCCTATGGTGACGTTTTGGCCAAGACGTCGATGTTTTGAGACAGCATATACTTCGTTTTGCCCTCGTTCACCGCTAAACCCATCCGCTTCAATGCCAGCAAACGCCTCATTGACAGCTCGCTGTGTTCTGCCAATCGCGTCAATGTCATCCGCGTATGCTAGCAGTTGTACGGACTTCTGGAAGATCGTGCCTCTAGTGTTGGCGTGTGAGTCTTGCACGATCTTTTCCAGGATGATGTTAAAGAAATCACATGACATCGCAAAGGGATTGAAGTAATAATTTAGTTATTTAATATCTTTCGCAGAAATTTCATAAAGAGGGTGAAGAAGGGAACAAAAATAAATGTCTTAAGAGGTCCCATTCAAACACATTTTTGGAACAGCCACAATGTGTGTTGTGTGGGATCATGGATGTTTGCTTGGACAACATGACCTTCTACACCGGCCAGACCTTTCCAGACCGCTATCATTAAGACGCGAGTTATGTCCGTGTGCTGAAATGAACAAGTTTATTAAAAAGGATTGTTGATTTATTTTATATTTAATTCGTGAATTCACGTTGAATTATAAAGAAAAACAATTTATTTGTTTAAACATTGAATATATGAAAAACACTCTGGTACTGCTCCCTTCCTACTCCTCCAAGTTACTTCGTACATGGTGTTATAAAGGATTTTTCCATCCCTTCCCTTCTGTCAATGCTCGTCGTGTCGTATGTGTTTTGTTAGAAGTTTGTACAGCTGTGTGCGATCGGCACCCATCCCTTAGCTTCTCCTCGTAGTGCGAGAGACAGAGACACCCACCCGCGTACGTGATAAATAGTCACAAATATCCCTTTTAATTATGTTTGCTGACTGGTGTTTTGGGATCGTAGATCTATCGTTGATACTGTATCATCTACTGTTTGTGAGCACAATCCTATTTTATTTTATTTTAATTCATTTTTATTGTGGAATTCAAAACAACTTATATACTAGACAAAAATGCTTAAAACTAGTTGTACGTACATTGTTACTGATCACAATCCTTGATTCCTTTATGTCCGCTGTGTGGTGCTGATGGAATGATCGGTTGATGGTTAGGAGCCGAAGGAGAGGCAGGACGGTGTAGTAATCGTTTGTCGCGATCGTTTGTTTTTTATTAGACCTTTACTCAGGTCATGTTTTCCTTGATGTTGCACAGCTTGTCTGGCCCATCTTTGGTTTGTTATTTCAAGGAAGTGCGTAGAGATTTTGACGATGTGCAGGTCCTCTGCAAGCTAATCTCCGTCTAGTCAGTTCTCATTTCCTGGGATGTCACTGTGACCGGGAACACAGATAGGAGAGATTTTGATCTGAGCTTGCCCGACTCGACATTGCTACTAGGTGAATTTTTGAAATGTTTGCAAACGCGGTATACGCCCTGCAGTCCCAGCAAGATAATGGACATCACTTTAGACTCAGGCGGCGTCTTTTGGTATGCCTCTTCAGTTGTATGTTTCTTCTGCTCACACTCGCCATAATACCACGAGTTCCTTATCGGAGGTGGTAGGTAGCCGAAGGTGGTTTCGGCTACCTCTTTGATGGCCGAGCGGCAATGCAACCACATCTCGTTGGCGTTGGTGAACGACGTGCACATATCGGAGAATCTCTCATGTAATTGCTCTTCGTAGGCTGTGGCAATGTCCGGTGTGCTCAAGCGTCCAATGTCAAAACCCGGCTGGTGCAGCTTTCTGACAGTCGAGCTCTGAATCTTGCTGCTACGAGGAAATGGTCAGAGTCGACGTTTGTCCCCCTGAATGTTCGCACATCCAGGAGATTTGACGCGTGACCGATTTGGTTGGCGGTTCGACCGTCCGGAGATCGTCACATTGCTGTGTGGATTCTTTTGCGAGGGAACCTCGTTCTGCTTATGAGCTTATTGCGTGCTGCCGCAAAGTCTGTGAGTCGGTAGCCGTTATCTGTTGTCGTGTATCGATGTTTTCCTTACCGATTTTGGCATTGAAGTCTCCGAGAACGATCTTTATATCGTAGGCACCGTCCAAGAGGTCATAATAGTCCTCTTTGACAGAGTTTTCAGCCTCGTCGGTAGGAGCGTGTGCGCATATGAGGCTGATGTTGTAAAATCTGCCCTGGATGCGGATCACAGCCAGGTGATGGACCAGGTGAGGACCTTCGACCTTAACCGTTTTCCCACAACGAATCCGCATCCAAATATGTGCAACCTTTGGTGACAGCTGTAATATATGTCACACTCTTTCTTTTTGATGGTCCCTTGTCCTATCCAGCGTACTTCCTCAATCGCCTTATACTGGGTGGGGATATTTTCCAGTTTATGAGCGGCTCCTGGAGTGTAGAGGGTTCTTACATTCCAAGGGCACACTCGCAAATCATTGTCCTTTTTCGCGCCGTGTCGTCGTTCCAGCTTGCTCTCTCATAACGGTTGTTTTTTTTTTAAGTGGGCTGATTGTTAGTCCTCCGCACAACCACAAGGGTGTTACCCTGTTACCTTCAATTGTTATTTTAAGTAACTGTAGAGAAGCGATTGCTTAGAAGGATTCATTTTTTAATAGAAAACCAAATACTACTACTTTCGGAACAATTAACTTTTGTATTAACATACACCAGTAACCTTACCGACTCGTGTGGTCTTTGATCGGACAAGGTCCAATCTCTGCGTTCTGAACCTCAGCCTTCGTGAGGTTTCTTTCTTTTTCCAACTTGTCCTATGTCTCTCCAGACGGGTGGATGGTGCTGTTGGTTAAGTGTGAGAACTCCGCTTGGAATCCCAGTCTATACGCTTTTATTTGGTTTTCAAACCTGTGTCCGGCAACAATTTGCCGTATCACTACCACTATAGCTGTCGATTATTGGTAATTGCCTGGCTGTGGGTATTACAATGTACCAACATGGTCTAGGTGTGCTGATGACTTCACTAGCAGCCCCTTCTACCTATCATTGAAGCTGAGGAAAACCCTTAAAATGTCCCCTTGCGAATGTAATTAAGGTTCTTTGCAGACCTGAAGCTCGTCTTCCAGGTTCGTCCCCTCGCAAGCCAATGAAATGATCCAACCACTTCAACCATCTGAACTTTGACTAGCTTCACTGGTTTCAAACAAAAAAAAAAAAAACCGCCGAAACAATAAAAGCAAACACCCTCTCCCCAGCGGAACTCTCCCCAGTTTCAACTGCAAGAAACGACCTCCATCCGCCGCCGGAACCAACGAAACTAAAACCTGCCACCGGTGAAATCCAATTAAAAATTTTCAGCATCCTCCAGGAGGATCCGCCGCATTTAAGGGCGCGCTCTTAAAAATTTTTCATTTCACCGAAACCATTCAGACGAAAATATTTTCCCATTCCCGCAGATAAACTGAGGAAAACAAAAAAAAAAAAAAAAAACAAATCTGTGTCACTTCTTCCATCACCATGATCGATGGCAGGTAAAAGTGTATTCCCCCTCGACGGGGACGGGTTCTCAGTTTCCCAGGTTCCCACTCGAGGCTCCAGTTTCAGCGGTGCAGCGGAAGAGGCAAGTGAAGAGAAATCCCTTAGAACATCAACCACCTCACCTTTTGACCCATTTTCCAACCTCGAACTTTAAATCGACAGAGAGTGTAATCGCAGCCATAAACCACGGACCGTCTTTAACCCAGAGTCACAATTCACCGCCTTCCCCGCCAGTCACGGATGAAGACCTCTCGTCGCTGCACTCGACGCTCGCATACATTGTAGAGTCGCCTGTGGGACCACAGAAGGGCGAAGGGTGAAACCAATGAAAAACAAAACAAGACGAGCAGAGAAAAACGAAGCAACAAAATCGAACGGTGGCATTTCCTCACTTTTCCAAGTCATCGCCGAGCTAATGAGAAACTAATGGACTTCCTCGGAGCGTGTGTGTGCTGCGGGCAGAGCCACGCCACTGGATACTCCTTTTTTTTCCTGCTCTGGCATTGTTTGCCCGACGTGGCGACGACGACATTCGAAACGAGCGACGACAGCAAGGGGAAATAACGTTTCCGCACAACAATTCGCAAGAAATCAATCGTCAATCGGATCCAGTTGAAGTTGAAGTTGTTCAAGTCGAACTCGGAGTCGTACGCCTCCCCCTGCGCTGACCTTAAACCTCTGCCGTGATGATGGAAGGAAGCCCTTGAAGCGTGGCGACTTGTTGTTGTGTGCGATCCACAGTAAGTGAAGTAATTAATTAATTTCATGGTCGGGAGGCCGTTGCCCGGTGGTTGGTGGGCGTTTGGCTCGAACCTCTCCTTGGCTGACCGTCACAAGTGATTAATAAGATTCGCGAGTGAAATTCAAGTTGCAATGCAATTCGCCATGATTTCAAGGGTTCGCTGCGTTTTAATTGAGTTGTGAGCCACAACCAGCCGACGGAATTTAATCTTCGCATGTGGGTGCAGACTGCCGAGGCAAATGAAATGCAACACGAATCTCGGAACAGCACAGCGCACTTGTTGTTGCTTCAAGAAGAACTCGGATGCTTGAGTTGCTCACTTCACATGCTTGCTGCCGGTCATTGTGCTCATCTTGAGTGCAGCGCAGCACGTGGTGCCGCACGTCTCGCAAATGGACATGCTTATCCATCAAAGGAAATCACTTGGATTGTGTACTTGAATTCATCCCGTCGCTCTGCGACGGGTAATTTGTTCGGCGATGAGTTTGAGAGCGCAGCTAGATGTGTGCAAAGCAAAACCTCCTGTGTCCAAAGAAATTGGGTATCTGGAAGTTGAAGGGGTCACTGGTGGGGGATTGGTTGGGCTGGAGAGTTCCCAGATGAAAACCAGGTTCTTCGGCGTCGATGGTGTTTTCGAGGTGTTCGAGGCTATTGTCTTGGCCACGGCAGGCAGCTCGCAGATACCGCTCTCCACTGCCTTATAGCATGCCTTCGATAGCATGTTTCTCGAAGATGAGCTTAGGTATCGTGAGGTGGGTGTTTCCGGGTATGGATCCAAATTTCTCGAGTACTGTAGAGCGTCCGGAGCTAAGCTCCTTCTAATCGCCGCGCTTGCAGCGACCTACCTGCTTTTTTTTTTGTAGTTTGCGCCAATGGATGTGGAATCTTCTTCAAGATACTGGTAACCCATGTTACCAACTTGAACGATTCACGGGATATTATTCGCCTTTTTCCTCGCGCCTACGTCCTAAACCACACCTCTGCACACTTCTACCACTCTCCCCGCGGAACTGCGGTTAGGTATTACTTCGGGGCTGGTTGCCAATTCGTCATTTCTTTCTCTTTCCAGCCTTCTTAGCTCGATCTGCACGCTCGTTATAAAAGAGCAGGTCACCAGCCATTTTTCAGCTGCCTACAGTTGGTAGACTTCCTCTCGCCAAGGCAAAGCGTCTGCAATGGAATATTGCGTGCGCCTTCATCTTCGCGCGCGCATTCTGGACGAGTGGGTGAGCTGTCGTGACCGAATCTGTGGCGGTATTTTCGGTAACCCCCATGGCCCGACAAGAACTGCGTGAGGTGGTAGTTGCAGCTCCCGTGAGCTCTCGTTGTCCAGGCTTCTATTCTGGGTATCAATTTATGGGTCCATCTGCCTTTGGTTGTGGTCGCCCACCTGGCTTGCCACAGTGCCATTCAGACCTCTTGCGCTAGTCTCCGAGTGATTTGCAGATCTCCGTAGGTAGATCCTTTGCGAGAATGTCGATCGGGACCATACCCGCAATGACGCCGGCTGCTTCTGACGAAATTGTTCGGAAACCGCTCTTTGCTATCTGCTCTTATCACGCAGAGCCTGTATGATGACGAGAGCTTGCTTGCTGCTTCCGTGTTTGCCAGGGCCCCCGCCCATACTGGTGCAGCGTACAGAAGGATTGAGCTTACCACTGTGGAAAGCAGGATCTTTCTCTCTTATCCAGGTCCTCCGACGTTGGACAGCATTCCTGAGAGCGCTGTCTGCATCCTTGCTGCTTTTTTGCTGCAGTACTCGACGTGGGTTTTAAAGTTCAGCTGGTTGTCGAGCATTACCCCTAGGTATTTCAGAGCCTCCTTCGATCGAATTACTCTCTCTCGGTCTTTCGGCTGGTTATTTAGACAAGTATATAGCTCTAGGTCGGCGGATTCCATCCAATCCTTGATCCTGGCGATCGCTTCGTTTGTGACTGCTTCCATGTCGTGGATGTTTTTGGCCACTGTCACGACCGCGATGTCGTCAGCAAAACCGATCACCTTGACTCCATGTGGTTGCGTTAGTCTCAGTACTCCGTCGTACATTTAGTTCCACAGGAGGGGTCCAAGAACTGAACCCTGTGGAACGCCTGCCGAGACTTGGTGGTGGTATTTCATTCCGTCGTCAGTCTGGTATCTGAGTTTCCTGTTGGTGAAATAGCTGACGATTATCTTCCTCAAGTACTGCGGTGTGCTCATCCTATTCAAGGCTCTCATGATGCAGGACCAGTTCGCTGAGTTGAACGCGTTTTTGATGTCCAGCGTAACTACGCACAGTATTTTTTTTTTACCGCGACCTAGCTGCTGAAGAGATCCATCGGCGGATGGTTGAGGAGCGTGCTTAGGGCTGGGGAAGGGGTAGTTCGCATAGCCCCACTGATGCAGATTCATGCCATCCGCTGGCTTTGTCTAACGCAGTCCACCACACTGCGACACCGTGGGGGTGATCTGATTACGGAAACGAATAGCCAGTGAACCACTCGCGGCTGTAGGCCCCATTTCCACCCACAAATCGATCATGTCCTTGTCGCTCACTCGATTAACAATTCATGCACATTCCCAGCTTTGAGATCTAAAATGCTTCTGCTGTCCAAATACTTAAATTTTGAAAAATCGTTTCACATCACATTGCTCTCCCAATCATCATTTCAATTAAGTGCTCGAAATGGCCGCCACATTGTGACATCCTGATGTCCTTCGCTTCGAAGTAAGGACCAATGAATAATAACCAACCGATTTAGATCCAAGTATCCAACAGTCGGACGGATGATTCCATCCACTTTGTCGTCCCGAGTGGCCCCAAGAGAGTTTCGCATTTCAAACGAAAAATCAATGCAAAATCAATTGCTCCCCTTAATGGGCCACAAATACTGAGCCACCCCATCGCTGGGCCACTTCCCGTGTGCTTTCGATGTGCTACGGATGAATGCCTCATAAATAACCCGCTTCTGCTTGCTCTCGGGATTCGGACGTCCCTTTGTGCACTCCTTCGCCTTTTGATCTTTTCATTCGGATAATTAGGTAATAGCCGGCTCAGACGAGGACGCGCTGATGTTTGCGTTTCCTAGCCACTAAGGGCAAGATGACATCTCGGTCAGTGAACCTCGCCGGCACCACCGTTGTGCATAGACTGCGAGAATTCTTCCACGTCGGGCCTTTTGGAATCACAACGACGGCGGTTGGGACTCGCCATCACATCTATGCATACAGGGTTTTTATTTTTTTTGTATTTAGAGAATTGATAATTATTTCCAAGAAATATGGTCGTTACCCACAGCGAGCACCCCGACCGACGACGCGGACGACGCTCGACGTTCGACGTTCGACTGTGTGTTTGTGGGACGTTGGGGCTACGTGAGTAATTACCTCAAAACGATACTTGCACACTCTGATGCATTTTAATTGAATTTTTACACGAAAATATGTTTCTCTCTCGGTGCACGGCTGGGATTTTGTTTAAATGGGCGAATGGATTTATTTATTTTTTTTCCTGTTCAACAATCAGTCGTGTGTTGTTTTAATTTATTTAAATTTGCTGCCAACTGCGCTTGGAATCCAATTTTTCACGGATGATGGTTGGCTTTTCCCCCGCGGGAGAAAAAAACAAATCTGAATAACAAGAGCGTTGGATAATTGCTTGACAATCGAGGAAAGTAGGCATCGGTCCTAAAATGATGTTTGCGCTTTGAATTCATAATTTTTTTTGGATCGCAACAAACGTGACGTGTTATGTCACACGGAGGCGATGTGCTCGGCTATTGTGTCAGTCAATCAGAGACAGTAGTCCGCCGTGTGACATGGCACGTCTGGACGGCCAATCGAGAGCAGTTTGTTTGAAGGGGCTCTGTGGTGAATTGGAGATTTAATGCAGCTTTTTTGGGTCTGTTGATCAGTGACGGTTGTGCTTCTAACCGCCACTGGTCACCGAACGAGCTCGTGGAGAACAGCTCGCACTTATCATCATTTTATGACGCATGCACGAGAGATCTCCAGGCAACTCGACATCGACTTTAACTCATCAGGGGTTATGGCCAAGTGTAACCAGGCGAGCTTATGGACTTGGTCCAACCATCTCATCCTGGGTCTGCCAAGTGGTCGCCTACCTGGTAGTATCGCATTCAATCCCCGCCTCGGAAGTCGGGAGGATATTCATGCAACGTGACAAAACCAAAGAAGCATAGGTCTAGCAGCAGCTCAACGTTGACTTGACACCCTATCCCGGCGAGTAATTCCCACAAGAGCACAAAGAAATCTCATCGGAGCAACTTGTATTCGCGATCTTAGTCTTTCGGCCCATTTAATAACTATAGGTAAGAGTTGGAATGAACACTGAGTTAAAAACCGCTAACTTGGCTCTGACACCAAGCCTGGCCTTCCTGATTACAGATCGTCCTAGCTGAATTAAAACTGACAAATCTTAAGGCAAGTTCAGTATTCCTCCTCCCATCACTCGTGAAGAACACCCCGAGATACTTAAAGTTCTCCAGCTGCTTCAATGAAACTCTACTAACATGTAGAGTGCATTGAACAGGCGCTCTCTCTTAAAGCTTATAAAAGTCAGTCGTTCGAAGTCACCTTAAAACTGTAGGTCCCCTCTTCCTATGAAAGGTGTGGCTGCTGTGTGTGTGTTCTCGGTCTGTAATTCCGTTTAAAGAAGATCAACTGGGTATGTTGGCATTTACTCTGAGTTCAAACACAGCAATGAAATAGCCTATTTTCCATTGCTGTTCTTCAACTCAGAGTAAATGCCAACATCAAAACTCAAACACATCAAAACACAACTGCATCTAGACAAGCAGCAGCAATTTCAGAGCTAATTCTATGATTTGTGCATATCTTCTCACAACTGCTTAGAGTTCGATTGAAGAAATCCGCACCTTGCGAAGCCATCAATAGATGGGCATGTGTACTGAAGAGATTCGGTCGTTGTTCAGAAAATAATTCGACCAAATACTGAGCCTAACAACTCCCATATGGTTGAGAAATCGCTTTCATCAAGCCGGAGTTTTTGTGATAAGAAATGAAAGAACTTCTCTTACTTCTTCAGTAATCTCAAATGTGATTTTCTATGTTTCTTAATTATGCACCAGTTGATCACATGCAAGGGATTCGAGTCAGGCATTATATAAGAAATGGAAAAAGCAAAGTACTAAAGACAGAACCTTGCGGAACACCAATGGAAATCTGTTTGGAAGAGAAAACCGTCTGTGAACAATGCTGTTGGCACTTTCGCCGTCAACCTGAGGACGATTTACTGTGAGCGGTCTTGTGAATTGGCCGAAAATGTGACTCCCTAAATATAACTTCTAACTTCTTCTCGTAAACGACACCGACTTCCTACTATGCCAAGACATCTTCGAGAATATTAGATAACTGATAACCACGATGGCGTGTCTTCACAGACCGATGAAAGGCAGACGAAATAGTAGGTGCATGTGTCTATTCCAAGATCCTTGACAGTGCTATCGCCTTGAAGCTCCGTGATCATTGTTGCATCTTCCAGGTAGAAGCCATTGCGATAACTGAGGCACTGTCCTTACTCAAGAACAATGTAATGTCCTAAAGAGATATCACCATCTGTTTGGACAGTAAGGCCGCAAGTAGGTCCCTAAACATACATCTCATGTGGGTGCCGGGATATTGTCACATACCGGGTAGGATAGGTACCTGCACCTAGCATTAGACGGATAAACCGCTTCGTCACAAGCACCAACTGGTGGGGACCTCAATTCGCGTCGTAAATTGTCCCTAAGCTTTATTTTTTAAAAATCTTTTTGAAGAGTTAGGGTAGGTTAGGACTTGGACCATATTGTTCCTTTGTGATACCCCTAGTCAGACTACTACCACTGATTGACTACTCCAGTGATAGTGCCGTTATTTGGGCCCAACGGAAAATGGTGACTGGACCAGATTTGAAAACCAGTTAAAAGCCCAATAACTTTGCTTTCACTGGGATTTGAACCGGGGACCCCGGTAACCAGGGTCAGGCACTCTACCAACTGCGCCATTCAGTCGTTTTTTTGAAGAGTTAGAGGAGTGATAATTTTATTTGCGGTGGGTCGTCGTGGCGTAGTGGGTAAGTGCGTCGACTACGACGCAAAGGGTCCCAGGTTCGATACCCGAATTGTATCACCTTTGATAATTTACGGCTCCACCTCTTTCGAGTCACTAACTGACTTCCCAACTTCGACGTTCAGAGTCGCCATTAAACTGTAGGTCCCTTCCACTCGTGAAAGAACAATAGCACGCGCAACACGGATTGGTTGCTGAGAAGCAAGCCCAGGTTCGCCTCGAATTGTGGCGCCACCTGGGATGTGGGAGAACCACAAACGAATCCTGGACTGCCGATGCCAACAAATCTACAATTGCTGGCAGCTTTGCATATTTTTGGAAAAAATTTCCATCAGTGTTCATTCGTTTGCAAGTACCACTGCACTGCACTGCAGCAATTTTATAGGATTGCTGGCTTTTCAAAGGTTATTGGAGTGATAGATTGTACGCTTGTGCAAACGACTCACTAGAGGTGTGGAGGAAATATCGAGTATGGTAATGCTGTCGATGAGGACGTTATCATCTTCCAAGTCATCAGCAATCATGGCTTGTAAAAGGGTATCTCGAGCATCAACAAGTAGTACATTTTTTCGCATTACTATATATATAACTTACTGGCCCTCGGCGGGCACTCTAAGCTAAACTTAATCTTATCCTATGTCTTTCGACTTAAACTAAAAATCCATGCATTTAAAGAATAATTTCATGATCTGTACGACTTATTATTAAGAAAAATTGAGAAAAAAAACTTAATGACTGAACAGGATTTACTTAAAACTTATAACCTAACTTACACAGTACCTTAAAATTAACTCAAACTAACTTAAGCTAAACTAGACATATGTATATATGTACTTAATATATACAATGTATACACATAGAAACACAGTGGTGTACCCATGTGAATACAAATATTTTTTTTTTTATATTTTTACATCTTACAACTACCTTAAAAACTACCTTAGGCTATGTAGGTCGGCCATAGGTTGCAGCTTATAGATTTTCATCTATTCCGCTGCAAGACAGAGACCGACTGCTCCCCATAAGGGGGAACGCGCTACCCTTTCTACCCCGGGTCTAAAGGGTTCGACGAGGGAATTCCCTCTCTCCCCAGCCACCAGAATTTTCGATGTTGCGATGCAACATCCCGAACATCTCTCCTTGATACCGCCGTACTGAAGCGGAGGAGACCCTCCTCAGCTCGTTGTGCGACAGAACGGTCGTGGTTGAGTCGCCCATCCACAATTGAACGGGCTATGTGGAAGATGAGCGGTACCGCATTTATATTTTGTAACAGCCCGTTATTGTCTATATGGAGAAAGGCTTCTGGGGGGACGAAGCCGTTGTGACGTACCCTTTCGTGGCATTGGGGATTGGGGTAGTAAGCCCCTGAGATCAAATTATAGGACGAGTTCATCGCTCTAGCAGTGTGACCTCGAATCAACTTCAACATGAAATTGTCCACTCTTATCAGGTTTGCCCTGTTGTATAAGACCTCATTGGAATAGAATTTTCTGTACTGGGACTCTGGAGTTCGATAAAGACGAAGGCAAGCCCTAAGACAAGCCCTCTCGAACAACCGAATCTTTTTTATCAAGCTTGCACTCACGTTGAACCACACGGGACAGCCATAGGTGAGCATTGGCCGGATGAGGGCCATGTAGCAGATAACCTTCACCCTCGCATCGAGTTGGCTGTTGTAAAACAGTCTCTTTGTAAGGGCAAACGCGCCTCGGGTGCTGGCCAGAGCAGCATCTACATGTCATCTTTGCCAGATCCCCAGGTATCTGACTACAGTCCTTTGCACAAGTGGTTCCCCCTGTCGTCCAACGATTGAGAACTTTCGCCAATTCTTTTTCGTATCCGCCGAGGCCCTATACAACGGCGTCCTGAACAGAATGGTTTCCGACTTCCGGAAGTTCATACTCAACTTCCAGTCGTCGCAACTTCTAATGAGTGAATCGAAGTCACCCTGCGTGAGGTTGGTGATTTCCTCGATCTTTTTGCCTGATCTGTGCACGATCAAGTCATCGGCGTACGCAATTGCATGAGGAAGAGAACTTAACAGATCGCTCAAGTAAATGTTGAACAGGCACCCTGATAAGAGTGAACGGCACCCTGTTGGAGACCATTTTTTACTTGAAATATACCTGTGGAGGTCACGTTGCCATTTTTGACGACGAACCGTCTACCGGTAAGCATGTTACACAGTAGGTACAGCAGTGGTTTGCTAGCCTAGTAGAAAAGACCTTCTCCAGGTCAATCGAGCAGGCACCCGTACATTGTTTCTGGCTCTTGTTCCATTGGATATCCGACACCCGTTTCGACGCAGCATGCAGAGTGTCATGCCCCGCTTTGAAACCGAATTGGTTATCCGGAATTATATTTTTGTCCTTAGTCCAGTTGATCAGAACTCTAATTATCACTTTCTCGAATACCTTACTGACATTCGGAAGGAGACTTATTGACCAGAGGTTGCACGGATTCGACGAATCTTTTCCTCCTTTGGATATGGGTTGCACAATCGCAGTTTTCCAATGCTCCGGATAATGTGCGTTATTCAGAGCATTGTTAAAAAGGATTGTGTACATGTTAACCACTTCCAGGGGGAGGTGTCTTAGCACAATGTTGGAGATCCTGTCTACTCCAACTGACTTTTTCCTCTTTAGTGATTCGAAGACCGCTTGCAGCTCTGCCTTCGATATGAACGGGGGATGAACTCCTTCGTCGGCGATGGCATTATCTGCCATGTTATCATCATTGAACACGACAAAGCCAGTGTTCTCAGATCGCCATTGTTGCATGTCTTCTCGAAGTTGCGAGTTGCTAGCCATTACGCGGTTATCCAAGTCGTAATTTGGGCGAACACTCTCGTTCTCGTTCTCAACAAGTAGTACTAGTACCATACAAGTGGTAACTAGTATGGTAACGCGATTCCGATTAGTCGTTATTAACAATTTTTGAATTTCTCTTGTTTAGGTAGACAGAAGATCTGCATAGTCAAGTTTACTAACTTACTTATCAGGCGAAGGACCCATGCAGGGTCCTGATCGATAGCTGCTTTCCATTTCTGACGGTCCTGGGCACGCACATGACTGGAAGAACATCATGACCAAGCTGTCTTGCATCCGTGATTACTTGGCCTTTATACCGAAGATTCGTTCTTCGTCTCCTTCTCGAACGAGGAGGCTCGGATTCGAAGATCCTCTTAGCTGGAGCATTGTTGTCCATGCGCTCGATGTGGCCTGGGTCCTGGGCACGCACATGACTGGAAGAACATCATGACCAAGCTGTCTTGCATCCGTGATTACTTGGTCTTTATACCGAAGATTCGTTCTTCGTCTCTTCTCGTCTCCTTCTTCGTCTCCTTCTCGAACGAGGAGGCTCGGATTCGAAGATCCTCTTAGCTGGAGCATTGTTGTGCTTGCGCTCGATGTGGCCGAGCCAATGCAGTCGACGGATTCTTGCTTTCCGGAGTACATCCACAGCCCGTCGATTTGGCGGTTGCATCTTCTCCTCCATTCGCCTTCCTCGCAGACGCGACCATAATTTTTCTTTCGAAGGCACCAAGAATCAGGTCAGCAGTTTTGCTTACCAGATTTCGGCTCCTTATAGCAGGACTGGCAAAATAAGGGTTTTGTAGAGCAGGATTTCGGTCCTTCGAGTCAGGAGTTTTGACGACAATTGTTTTGACAAACGGAAGTAACACGGGTTGCCAAATGCGGTTCTACGGGATGTCGTTTGTGGAATTTACGTTCGCCCCGAAACTCCTTTTCTAATTCGAAATTGTAGCTGTCGATTGTAATATTCCTATCTAAATATCACTAAAGTAAGTACACAGCATAAAAGTTGCCTACGTTCTAACACAAAAATAATTGTCAAACGAGACTCAGGAGAAAAAATCATAAATGCAGTTTTCGAAAGCACTTAGTTGTGAACTTTAACAAAAAAATGAAGATATCACAAAAACTTTAAGCACAGTGGGTCATAAACCCAAAACGTAACGAAATTAAGATCAGCAAAAAAATATAACTTCTGAGCTTTGCTTGCAGGTTACACAACTTATTGCTTTAGAAAACTGCATTTAAGATTTTTCTTGGAGCCCCGCTAGAATATTATTTTTGTTGAAAACGCAAACAACTTTATGCTGTGTATTGACTTTTGTGATTGACTGTAAGCACGATTGTGTAAAAAAAACTGAAAGATGCTTTAGTATTGTCTCACTTATAAATTAGTACAGAACAGACCGAATTTTGTTTATTCTTTATTTTTATTAATGTATTTTTTTTCTGTCCGATACTGTATGTCCAAGAGTTTAACTTAGAAATCTCAAGTTCATGGTGACCATCGTTTGGAGACGAGGTACGTTTAAGAATGGTCTTCGTCGATCATGTGAAGGGTAATCCTAGTCTGTGTAAAATAAGGATAACCGGACGGGGTTAAAAAGGAAATTCCATTTCCATTTCTGTTGCCAAAGTACTTGGCAGTGACAGGCAGTGTGATTTTCTAGGCGCTCGAAATGTAAATCCCGGTGAGCAGCTCTACACCAGTGACAGCTGTTGCTACGAGTTGGCAGCTCTACATCAGTCGTTGCTTCGAATTGGAAGTATCCCTATGCTTACTCGTGGTCTGGAACTGGATGACAGTTGTCGGGTCTCGTTGAAAGAGACAGGAATTCGATGCGCAGTTACTGAACTCGCCAAGCTGTTGTGAGGGAACCTGAATTCCTTTTGAGCAGTTGCTCGTACCTATGCATTAAAACTGTGAAATGAGCAAATAAATTATTTCAACTTATCCCCCAGTGTCTACAGAGTTTGAAGGCAGATTCATTTGAATTCAAAGGCGGTCGTTCGTGCGGCGCGTACTGGCACGAGGACACATTCCGACGCTGGCGACATCATGGAATTGTGAAATACGCTGAAAAGTGAGTCACTTGCATCTTCAAAGACCACCAAGATGCGTGTGCCTCATGCTTGAAGGAAATGCAAGAGCATCATGTCAGATCTCAGAGGCGGCCTGGTAACCTGGGTACATCTTGACTGGACACGGCATAGAAATAACTTCCAAGACCAAAGACGAACGTCTCGAGCTTGCCATGACACGGCATGGACTCACTGAAGTAACCTCTAAGACCAGAGACAAACATGCTTTTTCACCGTACCAGTGATTGGAAAGTTTGGCTTCGAAATTGAACACGAGGTCAATTCAATTCGCTGCGGAAATTATATGCAAAATCAAACTCGATTGCTCATGCAAGCCACACAGACATCGTTTTGCGCGAAACGCTATCGTTCAGATCGAACGTGGAGCTGCATACCTAAGCACTGCCCGTCGAACGAAAGATCCGATACAAGTTCCAGCTTTGTGCTGATTGAATTTCACGATTCGATGCCAACAACTGTGTGAAAGGTGGCTGTGGAAAGTGACGGAAGTTGAAGTGAAGAAATATCTGTGCTCGTCTGGTGCTCACTGGAGTCCAACGAGCCTTGTCAGGTGCTGGCGCGAAAGAGCAACGAGTTGTCAGGTGATGGCGTTGAGTTGAAAACAAGTGTTACGCCGCCAAAGGAATGTCTGATGTGTGATAGGCGGAGAAAGCTATGAATCTTCGTACATACAAGAAAAAATGTGTACCCATAAAAAGGAGGAAGTAAAAGAGTTTCTAAGGGACCTGCCTAGGCAGGCACATTCAGCGAAGCAAGCAGCATACAAGGCGACGCTGCAACGAACGACGAGAGCGGTTCGTGAGCTCTACGAACGAAGGAAAGAGCACCGGCTTCTCAAAAAGAAAAAGAAAGAGCATGTGAAGCGCGCGATCGAGGATATGGAGAGGTGTCACGGCAGAAATGACGTCCGAAAGTTCTACCAAAGGGTAAACAACTATCCAATGGATACAAAATTCGGACAGAAGACTGTCGTGACGCAGAGGGGCAACTCGTAGTAGATTCGCAGTCGATACTGAGAATCATTTCTGTGGACTGTCAATACCGCTGGCAGAATCAGGCAGAATGTTCCACTCCACACGATTGACGATGATCGACGAGAATTCCGTCCCCCCGACATAGACGAAGTCAAGATAGCGATATCGGGACCAAATTCGAATGAACTGGTGGTGCAGACAGATTGTCGGCGGAACTGTTTAAGGCAGCCGGACATCCACCAACTCATCTGTAAGACATGGTCAGAGAAAAGCAAGCCCGAAGAGTTGGAATCTCAGTATCGTTTGCCCGATCCACAAGAAAGGAGAACCCTTTGACTGCGCCAACCTATAAGATCCTCTCTGCCGTTTTGTGTGAGCGCCTGAAACCATTCGTCAACAACCTGACAGGGCTTTATCAGTGCGGTTTCAGGCTGTGGCAGTCCACCATTGACTAGATTTTCACACTGCGGAAGATCTTGGAGAAAACCCAAGAAATGCAGATCGACACCCACCACCTTTTCGTCGATTTCAAGGCCGCATATGACAGCGTGCATAAAGACGAGCCATACAACGCCATGTCTAGTTTTGACATTCCTGCCAAACTCGTCAGGTTGTGAGGGATGACGATGGAGAACTCTCGCTGCTCCATCGACGTCGGTAACGAACTCACCGATACCTTCAATGTCAAAAAAGGTTTTAGACAAGGCGACGCGCTGTCATGTGACTTCTTTAACATCATCAGGTCCGTGAAACCGTTAGCATACGCGGACGACATTGACGTGATTGGCAGAACACAGCGAGCCGTCAATGAAGCGTTTGCTGGTATTGAGGCGGAGGCGGCTAAAATATGTTGAGCAGTGAACGAGGGCAAAACGAAGTATATGCTGTCATCGAGAAAGGACGCACAACATCGACGACTTGGCTAAAACGTCACCATAGGCAGCTATAACTTCGAGGTAGTGAAGAACTTCGTCTACCTCGGCTCGCAAACAGTACGAACAACACCAGTACCGAGATCAAACGCAGAGTAACTCTTGCCAACCGTTGTTTCTATGGGTTCAAGTAGCAATTGAGTAGTAGAGCGATCTCTCGAAGTACCAAGCTGACTTTATACAAGACCTTGATCATCCTAGTCCTGCTGTATGGTGCGGAGGCATGGACACTCTCAAAAGCGTATGAGGAAGCTCTTGGTCTCTTCGAGAGAAAAGCTCTGCGTGCGATCTTTGATCCTGTTTGCGTTGACGGTTTCTGGAAGAGAAGATTCAACGACGAACTGTACGGGCTGTACAGCGGCATGAGTCTAGTCAGGCGTCTACGGATTTAACGCCTTAGATGGCTAGGCCATGTAGAGCGCATGGACAACTCAGCTCGAAGAGTTTTCGACTCCGCACCCGTTTGACAACGTAACAGAGGACGCCCGCGTTTAAGGTGGCGCACGCAGGTGGGGAAGGACCTCAACCAAATTGGCGTGTGACACTGTAGACAGCTAGCCAGAGACCGTGCTAGCTGGAGAAGCTTGTTGGTTGAGGCCCAGGTCCACCCTGGACTGTAGCGCCAAATAAAGAAGAAGAAGTTAACTTATTGGTGAGTGACCCTTGAGGATGCTAACTTTTCTGACGACATTGGACCGGTTTTTATAAAGAATGTCTGTTGTTCTACTGTTCAACTGGCCGATCTTAGGGGCCACCTTTAGGAAATGCTGAAAATCTTGTCTTGACCAACTCGACCGGAATCGACACACCCCTTACGTTCTTACGATGAAGTGGGGATCCTAAGCTTGCGAGTTTGTCAGCTTTCTCATGGTCCAAGGTGTTGCCATGTCCTAGAACCCAACCAGGTGAGGCTGCACTGTTCCTTCGGGAAAGCCATCTCAAAGCAATATTCCCTGATGAACCTTGACTCAATATCCCTGATTGCAGCTTGACTGCTAACTTATAATATATATAACATTGGTGGCGCGATAGTCCGAGGCGGACCTGAGCCTTGCTTCTCAGCAACCACTCACGTTGTGCGTGCTATTGGTCATTCACGAGTGGAAGGGATCTACAGTTTTATGCCGACTCCGAACGGCGAAGTTGAGAAGCTTTTTCTAGACAGGAATACTCTTCGAGCATGGTCAGTGACTCGAAAGAGGTGGAAGCCGTGAATTATGAAAGTTGGCAGATTGCGGATTCGAACCTGACACCCTCTGCGTAAGAGTCGAGGCACTAACCCTCTACGGCACGGCGACTGTCCACTTGCAGAACTAAATATGAGTTGAGACATAAAGCACTTCTTCGATGACTTTCAAGACACAGCAAATGTGTCCTTGCCCTGTCTTTGGAGATGCGTTAAAGATCGAATGAGGCCAACTTTCTTCAGGGTTATGATATAAAGGACCCAAGCAGCGTTGCAAAGGCCCGTTTACCCGAAGCTATGTAACGTAACCTTAGCTTCACAACTCTTGACGATCCTCTTTGTATTTCCGCACGGACTGCAGAGGAATAATCTAGATTTTTGCTGGATGACAGAACATAGTTTGATCTGACATCTAGAGATCATAAGACCCCTCTTGGCGTAAGCTTGCACAGAATTCAACTTCTAAGTCCCCGCATGAACTTCTGTAGTATCAACCAACCCATCGGCCGTCGCCCCACTTGAGTTATCAAAAATTGTGCAGACAAAGTTGGAATTTTCGAAACTCCAAGCAAGGTCTCACAGAAACCATGACTTCGCAATGAACTCGTTCCATGTTCACAATGTCTTTGATCACAATCGTTGGCCTTAAAAAAAAACGAATTTCGTGTCCCCGGCAAATTGTGCGTTGACCTAAAAAGTGTAAGCGTTTGTGCTTTGGTTGTGAATGACACCCAGAGCAGCGTGTGTCACGAATTCTCTGCGTTCGCATAAAATAAATCATTTAGTCAATTTACCTGCATGTTCGAATATGTGTACACGTTGCGTGTACCTTTGTGTGCCACAAAGCACGCCCAACGCACACATAGCCACGCACTGCAGCTCTCTACAAACACGTCAGTTTAAAGTACAAACAATTCAGAAACGTGAAAAAGGTCAAAATTGAAGGCTAGTGACCGTGGAATTGTTTGTAAAGCACCCCGTGGAGAGGACTGATTGTGGCCGGATGAAACATGAAGTGATGGGCGGGGATTTCGACGAGCCTCGACAGGGGCTTCAGGAGAGAATTTTAGTAAGACCGAGGCATGTCTTGTATTTTGAAGTTGCGAAGGGGGATATGTGTAAGGCGGTCCTCTGCCATCCCTGGGAGCCATGTCCACGTTTCGTTTCCTGCTTTACCAACATGGGTTAAGGCCTATACTGCGGGGCATCTTTGGAAGTTGACGTGGATCATAGTGCATACGCAATAAATGGATATGCTCTTCAGGGAATCCAATCCATCAAAAGTTGGCGAATTCGTGTGCATCCACTTCTCTTTCCCTAGGGCCTAGGAGCAAGCACCATAAGAATGTTTGCAGATTGAGATGTGGCACAGAAGTTCGAGGAAAGAACGAGGTAAGCGATTATCAAGAGTGAGGTTATTCTAAGGACAAAGCGAACGAAGTCACACGGCACGGGCAAGCAATGTGCATTATTTCGCATTTGAGAGCGAGCTCTTTTGCATATTTGCTGCCTATAAGGACCAAGTTGAGCTGCAATCCATGACTTCTTCTGATGGCCCTACAGCCTGGTATGAACTTGGATTTCAACCAACAAGCATCTCTAGCTGGGACTTCTTTAGCATCCGCGATTTGTCTCGAGGGAGGCTCACTGTAAAAGGAGGCGTGAGAGAGTCACCTAGCCGGTGCGCTGATATTTGATGTGGTGCTTGATGTCATTGACTGATCTTTCGGAATCCATCAACTTCCTCCCACAAACCGTGGATTTGAACCCTCTTCATCTTCTCATAAAATAGTCTTTGATACTTCAAGACCTGTAAGGCCTCGTCATGGCTCAGTGGATAGCCTTGGCGTAGTACGCAGACTCGTGCGCAGAGGGTTCGAATGCTAAGTTCACCAATTTAAAGAACAGTCGCACGCACATCACGAGCGTTTGCTGGGAAGCCAGACCCAGGTCTACCTCGGACAGTCCCGCAGCCCATATTATTATTATTATGGCTCATCTTTGTTCGATCTTGTGTGTGTCATGTGTTGGTTGCTTGGACAGATCGTGGGGTCATTTTGTTCACCAAAAGCTAAGCACAACTTTGGAATTTTTCACTTCAACTTCTGGATCTTAAATTTCAGACTGTCAGTTAAAATAGTGAAGAAAATAAATTATTCAACTCTCAGTTTAAATCACGAGTTGAGACCAACTCCGGAGTTAATCAACTCTCAGGTTTCAGGCAAGTTGAGTAATGGTGAACAAAATTACCCTAAATATACTGTCTCCCCAATAGAATGACGGTCTCCTTTCTTCCCCCCCCCCCCCCCCCCCCCCCCCCCCCCCCCTCCACCACTCCCTCTCTCTCCCCATACATATCTGTCTCTGTAGACGAGCGGCTAGCATTTTCGCCTAAAGAATCTACGATTCTTTCCTTTAGACTCGTCGTAGGTATCTCAGGAGATTTTTTCAGCGCCAGAAGGAGGTCTCATCCTACCGTTTTCCGAATCCGGCTTACGGTTTCTCTCGACTTCTTTTAGGCTCTTCAGCATAAGTCAGCATATATATAACGGGACGTTTCGCCTTTGGTGTATGTTTTTTTCGAGCACCTCTTTCAACTTTCGTCCACTCGTTGGGATTCGTTTTTGCAACGTCTCTGAGAGGCTCCGGCCTAGAAAGAGTCGATTGTAAGTTTACGCGGTCACTTTTCTTATCGCGTTTTTGAGCTCGTGTTTCTAGCGGCGCTATTTGTCGCTTTTTCTTCGGAGAAGGAGTCTTAACACGCTGTTCCGCAGCATTTTCCCCTTCACTTAGCCTCTTTGCAGGACGGTCCCGTTTCATTTTTGGGCTTAGCGATTTCTCAGCACTATGTGCTAAGTTAATTTCTGGGAATGATGCCACTGGTACTCGGCGTTCCTCAAGACGCAGATTAATAAGTTGGGTAACCTTGCAACGCAGATTTGAAGCCTCGACTTCCGATTTTCTTGATTTCGTCGTGTACTTGTACTTATCTTCATAAAATGCAATCAGCTCATCATTTTTTTCACCCAGCTGAAGCATTTTATTTCCCGTTTGAGGCGGCGCCTCTGTGGTTGGCGTTACCATTGGGCTTGGGTCTACCGTTGCGGGACTGATTCGCGGGTTTGCCATCACGTGTTCCTTCGGGACAGATGTTTTTGGTGGTGAACGTGCGACCCTCATACTTCCCTTGAAAGGGTCTGTAGCGACGTCTTGAAGAAGACGCTTCTTTATGTCTCAGTCTCATTCTCAGTCCAAGTCTCAGTCTCAGTCTCAGTCTCAGTCTCAGTCTCAGTCTCAGTCTCAGTCTCAGTCTCAGTCTCAGTCTCAGTCTCAGTCTCAGTCTCAGTCTCAGTCTCAGTCTCAGTCTCAGTCTCAGTCTCAGTCTCAGTCTCAGTCTCAGTCTCTGTCTCTATCTCAGTCTCAGTCTCAGTCTCAGTCTCAGTCTCAGTCTCAGTCTCAGTCTCAGTCCCAGTCTCAGTCTCAGTCCCAGTCTCAGTCTCAGTCTCAGTCTCAGTCTCAGTCTCAGTCTCAGTCTCAGTCTCAGTCTCAGTCTCAGTTTCAGTCTCAGTCTCAGTCTCAGTCTCAGTCTCAGTCTCTGTCTCTGTCTCTGTCTCTGTCTTAGTCTCAGTCTCAGTCTCAGTCTCAGTCTCAGTCTCAGTCTCAGTCTCAGTCTCAGTCTCAGTCTCAGTCTCAGTCTCAGTCTCAGTCTCAGTCTCAGTCTCAGTCTCAGTCTCAGTCTCTGTCTCTGTCTCTGTCTCTGTCTCAGTCTCAGTCTCAGTCTCTTATTTTATACAGAACTTGGTTCTAACACTAGAAGGCAAGAAAGAAGGCATCAAAAACGATCTCATCGACAGATGGCTTCGGTTATCATTTTCAAGGGTTTAAGAAGCCTCCGAGGCAAGAGAAACTGTTCACTCAATGGGAAGACTAAGTGAATGCATGCCTCTCGCTGAATAGGGTCATCCCCTCAGTCGACCGTCCACTTGTCCAAACAACAAGGCACAAGTGTACATACAGCATCCAAAATG
This sequence comes from Eristalis intricaria, assembly GCA_964034865.1. Lineage (NCBI taxonomy): Eukaryota > Metazoa > Arthropoda > Insecta > Diptera > Syrphidae > Eristalis > Eristalis intricaria. The sequence continues at coordinate 106,932,557 of OZ035873.1, read as the reverse complement.
CAAGCACATCAAAGTTTGAATTTAAATCAGCTGCTGATGCAATGTCGTCAATATAGCATGCCTTCCCTTTCGATGGATGCATGGTATCTAATTATCCGCTGTCATCACAACGCTAAAAAAACCAATCAAATGCTTTCCCCCTCCGAGGCCATTTACATTTCTGATTTTGACACAAAAACCATTCGTCATGCCGTGCCGCCTCGTAATCGCCGTCAAACGGCACTCGCTCTGCGCTCGGCTGACGTCTCAGAATTGAGGTTTCCGAAAATACGTAAACCCGAGCAGTGAAAGTTTCTCACAGTCGCTCATAGTTCACCTTAAGTGAACCCCTTTTCCTTGCCTTAATTATGCAGGCCGACTGAGGCCGGTTGTCACTTTCGTTTTGACGAACGCCCGAGACGGCGGAGACGTCAATAATTATTATCACACCGCGCCACTGCAAATCGGCTACAGGCAACAATTTAAATTTAAATGCACGCCAAGCGCCGAACGGCATTAAGATTAACTCGAAATTAACAAGTCTTTAATTTATTCATGCGGATGTTATGTCACACACGGTGTGCGCAGACAACAGCGCCTCCTTCGGTTGAATGACTCGCGCTGAATGGTTTCCTTTTGCGGTGGATTTCCCACAGTTATGGTGTCGCAACCGCGTCAGCGTCAGCCCGACGCGAGCATGTAAAGTAGGGTTCGACTCATTTCGGTGGGAACCGAAACGTCAGATCTGACAGACGGCCAGAGTGTAGACAGTGACAGACAGAAAGCAGCCGAAGAGATGTATTGCTCAATTGTATCTTCGGCGGAAAGCGAAAGTGCACTATGAACGGAAATGGATTTCATGCGAAGTGGCGCAGCAGTTGGGGGAATTGGTTTCGAGTCGGGCAGTTAAAAATGAATTATTAACTTAACGATAATTAGGCAATCAAATGGTTTACGTGCGGCTGCTGTGGGAAACGTGCATAATGAGGTTTGTATAATTAAGCTTGTAATCTGCGATTTTCACATGTGATGCCGCGTGTTGCCGTTCGCGCTGCGACTGGTGGCGGCTGGGAGTTGAGGTTCGTGGCAAATTGAACTGCCTAGGGGGCAAGTGAGTAATGAGCTTCTGTAGGAAATTGACATGGGATGAGGGAATGAGGAAAATTCGAGAGGTTCATGCTTATGGCTGTTCCAAGGGGTCCTGGATAAATGAGTGCTTCGATTGCTTTCAGGCGTGGTAAGAAGAGTTGAGTAGATCGAACTTGCCGCGGGGATACGGTAGCAGACTTGGGTTATGTTCCCGAGTTGATGTCATTCTTCGGATGGTCTTCATTGGATTGATGAATAATGGGCACCAATGTCAGGATAGTGTGGTGTTCTGAAGTCACCCAATGACTTCGAAAGCTTTCAAGCTGCTGTCAAAGCTTGAATGTGACAGTTCTTCTTGTCATTAAGACAGGCAATAGAAAATGTGAATCAGTTGATTATTGAAATAATAAAAAATAGGAATAAATAAAATACACGTAAATACATAACAGATAGATGCTGACAGAGAATCACTTACTGGTACAGGAAAGTCCTTAAAATCTGACAGCTGGGAGCTTTATATGCCCGCAAATAATAGGTCTGTTCCCGTACCCAAAATAAACAACACAAACAGTACACAATAACACAAATCTACGAAATTCTGTTCCCGTACGCCAAAAATTTGGGTCTTATGTCAAATGAGCGCTCTCGAGAGAGAGTAAAAAATTTCCCTATTTTAACACAAGAAAATTCTGTGGGCAGTTTGTTGGTTTTATGTCAAATGAATTGATGTGTCAATTACTCAAATAGTTTGCTGTGCATTTGGTTTTGTTTTCGTATGTATGTGATAATTTCTTGTATGTAGGCATGTGAGATTTCAGACTTGACGCTTCATAAATAACATAATTTACACATTTGGTAAAACTGCGTTCCCGTACTTTCTTGAGATTTTGCTTCTCTCTGAGAGATATTTCTTCCACTCCTTAAAAAATGACAGTCTTCACAATTTTGTGCAGAAAGTATGGGAAAAGAACTAATATAAGACGGTCGCAATAAGCAGAATGATTATAGCATTTTGACTGAAGGATAATGTTTGACATAAACACAGTAAGCCTTGTCAAGCCTGTCTGAGTTTACATCAGGGCCTTGTAGCCTTCATCAGAAAACACCTCCTCCCATCTCTCCCACCTCTGACTGTTCGGCATAACTCCATAATTAATTGCCAGCACAAAATTTCTCGGCCCTTTTATCGATAGCAGGCTTAGGCGGCTTAGGAAGTCTGCCCGCAGTGTACCGGGACCCACATAAGGTGTATACTGAAATGCTAAGCCATTTCGTCAAAAGACAGCTGACAGTCAAGGGATGCCTTTGAGTTAAAAATGACATTGTCTAATGATTTGATTACGGCAAAGCTGCCCGAACAAGTGATAATATGCCTCATTGCTCATTGCATATTCACCTCAAGATACTGAGACTGACACTAACATTGGGGGTATCAGTTTAGTGGACAATCCTAAATAAGGCTGCCAAGTTTAACTGTGGTCGCCGTGGCGTAGTGGGTTAGTGCGTCGACTCCTACGCAGGGGGTGCCAGGTTCGATACCCGCATTTACCACCTTTGATAATTCACGGCTACACCTCTTTCGAGTCACTGACTAGAAAAAGCTTCTCAACTACGCCGTTCGGAGTCGGCATTAAAAAAAAAAACTGTAGGTCCCTTCCACGGGTGAAAGAACAATAGCAGGCACAACACACGTGGTTGCTGAGAAGCTAGGCCAAGGTCTACCTCGGACCGTCGCGCCGCCCTTATTATTATTATTAAGTCTAACCGATTGGCATGCATATGGATTAACAGAGCGTTAAGAAGCATTCCATCAACTGCACTTAACATTCTTCCCCACCTAGACATATTTGGAATAAGGTAGCAACTAGTACTGCTACGAGATTCAAGGCACGTCAACTGTGGACCGAACTCAGCATTGGCCTTTCAAGTTGCTTCCAAATCCTATTGCTTAAGCCATCTTCGGATTTAATAACCTGGCAATTAGACGCTGGACGATCCTCTGCGAATTTACACAATATGATCGAATACGGATGAAGGAAAGGAAAGGGCGGGTGTAGATGACTACTCCAAGGTCTCAAGTAAGCATTGCCCTATTTTTGCATTTTCCTGTACAATCTTCTAGGCATAGCCGGCAGACCTGTCCTGGCTCAAGAGCAATGGCAAATCCAAAAGGGAAATACTCATCTGTTCGGGCAGCCTTGCGGTAATCAAGTCCTTGGACAATGTCATTTTTCGGAATCCTCGTCGATCATCGTCGATCGTGTGGAGTGGAACATTCTGCCTGATTCTGCCAGCGGTATTGACAGTCCACAGAAATGATTTTTCCAGATTCTCAGTATCGACTGCGAATCTTCTACGAGTTATCCCTCTGCGTCACGACAGGCTTCTGTCTGAAGTTTGTATGCATTGGATGTTGTTGGCAGAACTTTCGGACATCATTTCTGACGTGACACCTCCTCATTTCCTCGATCGCTCGCTACTCTTTCTTTTTCTTTTGAGAAGCCGGTGCTCTTCCCTTCGTTCGAGCTCACGCACCGCTCTCGTCCTTCTGTCCAGCGTCGCCTTGTATGCTGCTTGCTTGGCTGATTGTGCCTGCCTGCACTCGTTGTCAAACCAGGGGTTTTTTTTGGGGTGGCGTTTTAAAACCCAGCACATCAGATGCAGCTTCTCTGATGGCTTTTTGACAACGGTCGGTGTTGGTCGATTGTTTCGCCTGGCAGGGTTGGACTCTCTGAGAGCTTCAGGAAAGTTGCTAGCTAGGTCAATTGTGATTGTAGCTTTCTGACGTCAATTGTTCGGACATCGAGAATGCTGGAGGAGTGTCTGACGTCGATCACAATGTGATCAATCTGGTTGGCGGTTGATTGATCAGGAGACCGCCAGGTCCCCTTGTGGATGTTGAGGTGAGGGAACCGCGTACTGGCTACAAAGAGGTTTCGCCCAGTTACGAAGTCCAACAGCTTGAGTCCGTTCTCAGACGAGTTGTCATGCAGGCTGTGCTTCCCGATGACTCAAGCAAAGATGTCTTCCTTGCCCAGCTTTGCAGAACGATCTTGGTGTCGTAGCTGGGGCATTGATCGTATGTTCTTTCTAGGAGATCATAAAAGTCTATACCCTCCGCTGGGGCGTGGGCACAGATCAGGCTGATGTTGCCGAATGTAGCCTTGATGCGGATTGTTATAATGCACTCGCTTGGGTATTTAAAGCTTGAGACTTCTTGCCTAAGTCTGCCTCGAACAACAAACCCGCATCCGAACAAGCGCTGCATTCGCTCTTTGTAGCAATCGCCGAAGTAAATATCGCAGATAAAAATCCTCTTTTTGCCCGACCCATCCCACCGCACCTCCTGACTGGCGGTGATATCTGCCTTATAAGCTTCGAGGGCTTCTGTTCAGGGACCTCACATTCCAAAAATCGTTGTCCTTATTTCTATTTTATATTTTATTCCTTTGTGGGCTAGTGCCTTACATTATCATGTTCTGGAATTTCTTTGAAAATTTCTCTGAAACTCCCAGTTGCCTTAGGTGCTCCCTGAGTCTGCTGCGCACTGTTATGAAGCCTGTACCATCGCCAAGCCTCTTTTGGCGAATTACATTCTCGTTTTTGGGTACGATTGTACCCCTTTAGGGGTAAGTTTTGCTAAAAAGCTGGCACTCTGGAGTTAAATCTTCACTAGTCGGAGAGGCTGCACGTATCTTGTTAAAAGTCTGTTGTCCTGGTTAAAAGTCCATGTGAAGTCTGTTATCCTGGTCAAAAATCCATGTGATTCGCAAGGATTTGTTCATAGCTGGTGTCCTTCAGCGTTAAAAAAGTATATTCTAAGCTTGGAGTCACTGTAAATGTATCGTAACACGAAACTGTTTCGTCTTCGCTTTTAGTCGTTTGTGCTCAACCCGTCGCATCGTATGAAAGCGAGTTACCAACTTTCCCCCGTTGTCAATCAAAAGAAGTGTACTCTCCTTCCAAAACTGCGCCCAAACCAATAACAAAAATTAATCATCAAACATCCACCGGCCATCGGATTCCATTATCCCGAGCACTCGACCAAAGAGAACCTCCACTCTGAGCCTCGTCACTCCACAAGGACCATTTCATAAACTCCAAGCGTCTCTGTCAATCAAGATTTCGAGTTCTCCGAGCACACATAAACAGCTATCCACTGCCACGGCCAGAGAGCCTGTCCCAGTCACCGGGCACCGTCAGCCAGTGCACGAACCATTTAACAATCAGAAAATTGAATATGGTCCAGAATCAAATCACCGTAGCATGACGACATGCATTCATTATTCGCTACCGACTACGAGACGGGCCACCGCCACCGCACCCAACCGAATGTACCCCAGTTCCATTCCGTCTCGTCCGGGTGTAGCCACCATTATGAGCAGCAGACGGTATTTATCCCGCACCACATGTGGGTAAGCACACACATTGCCGAGCATGTGATCCACCTCCTGGCGTCCGTCGATTACGATGTGTCCGGGGCCGGTAGTCGACCATTAGGAATCCAATGAACCGATAACACCAGCCAGAAGGAAGTTTTTAGTCCAAACCAGACGTGAATGCATCCATCCGCACGGGAATCCCCTCCCCGCTCGCAGTCTTATTAAATTGCCATTTCGAGATAAATAAAATCGATAACAGACTTTGCAGCGACCGCACACCGGCACTGGCCAGGACCACTGCGTCTGGCTGTCATTTTCTGTCTACCGTCAGCTTACTCACTTCCTGCATCACATCCACTACTCGTCACGCCCTACAGCACAGATGTCGATGCGATTTCGCCTCACTCGATGGTGGGGTCCTGTGGCGTACGTCTGTCGGTTGGATTTCTTTTATGACTTTGCTTATCTTATTGTTTTTGTTTCCTTCCGGTTCTGTTGACATTAAGACGTCGCAAAACGACACGGAGATACCCAACAGACTGAGGGAGCACACCCCGGCGCCATTAATGAATGCACATACTATTAGTAGACGGATCGTCCTAGAACTTCGCACAACACAAACGGGATAGCGAGACGAACACCACGGGCACGGGCATTCAAGCTTAACGAGCGTGCGAAAAGGAGCTTAGTCAGAGCGAGGGAGCACCGCGACGAGCTGTGTTCATTATTCACAATAAAGTTTTGGCTTTTCCGACACAGCGAACCAGTGTCGGTTTAATTGAAACTGCAACCGGAGTTCAATGTCCCTCGAACAGTGTGTTCGGGAAATTTTGGACAGGTGTTGCAGGAGCAGTTGTTGACATCATCCTTGAGTTAAAGGAGAATGTAAGTGCAGACCTGATGGTCTACCAGATTAGTCGTGGCGATCTATTACTGGACGACGACGAGGACGATGGGAAGCACATGCTGCCGCTGTGGGTGATGTGGGTGCTGTGGCCATATTGGCCCCAGTTGGCTTTCGGGTGACATAATCCTTAGCCTAACTTCGGATCTACAGAGCTGGTAATAAATCACTTGAGCTAAATGAGAATGAAATTGCAGACTTGATGGTCTACCAGATTAATCGCATGGCGATCTAAGGCTGTCCTCCTCCAGTATTCTTGTTGTCCGAACCTCCTGAGGAGCCAACATTTCCCTGTTGTAGATTAATCCTATTCTCTATCGCCTTGAGCTATTCTGCAGAAACTGTCCGGCCTTCTCGTCCCGCAGACTTAGAGGGGCAGCACAACACAGCAGACCTTCCACTTATGATTACCAGACCGTAAACAATCCCAGGCAGCAATGGTATCAGTCGATGTGGAGAAGGACCAATACACTAATAGCGCCGAAACGAGACCGTTTATAGGCACAGGGGTACGACTGGATGGCGCAGTTGGTAGAGTGCCTGCCCCTGGTTAGCGAGGTCCTCGGTTCGAATCGCAGTGAGAGCAAAGTTAGTACGCTTTTATCTGGTTTCGAATCTGCTCCAGTCACCATTTGCCATTGGGATCAAATTAACGGCACTGTCACTGGAGTGGTCAATCAGTGGTAGTAGTCTGACTAGGGGCATCACAAAGGACCAATATGGTCTAAGTGTGCTGGCGAATTCACTAGCAGTCCAACTACCTAACCTAACCTAGTGTTTTCTATTAGTCCTTCAGCCGCAGAAGCAAGACATTGTCACCCACTCGCCTTTGGAAGGTTGTAACCCAGTTTGCATTACATGCTCATGGCTTAAAGCAGTACAAGTTCATGTATAGCCTTGTTTTTCTTCCTATAAGGTCTTCTACAAGAATCCACTACAGCTCTACAGGTCTATCCCTCCATCTTGAGACTTGACAGCAATTTGAAGTTACAAAATTAGTCCCAATCTTCAGTTTTGCCGAATGAATAAACAGGATTTTCTCCACACATGCATTTATAAATATTACAACATAAAATACAAACGCCATTTATCACACGAAAAAGCACATTTTACACAAGAGTTCTCATTAATTGGACAGACTTACACCTTCCCAGCGACTGCCTTGTTGAAGAAATCCTTGCAAGCCACCAGACATTGGTCAAATACTTTCTCGAACGGGGCTTCACCGACCAGCTAAATAAGAGAATAAATCACAAATTCATCACAGTCACTCACATAGTATGGATCCTCAATAATTCGATCATCTTTACTCAGTCCAAAATCGCCAAGCATGAGGAGCTTTGCCTTGGAATTCTTTGGAGCTAGTCGCCTTAACTGGCTCATGTTATCTTCGTCCATTCCAAAAATGTAATCATATTCAATGACGTCTCTAGGAACTATTTGGCGAGCATGATTTGAATACTTTAGACCTCGTTTTTTCATAACAAAAACGAGGTACTGTGCCACGCACCGATTGCTGCACTGTCAACGTACCATTCTTTGTCTTTGCCAGCCTTTTGAATGACATCCAGCATTACTGCTTCAGCAATAGGTGATCGACAGATGTTCCCTAAAGTGGATGGAAACAAATTTAATTGAAATCCAAGTGAATGGTGATGTGAATTACTTTACCCAAGCATACCTTAAGAATCCTCTTTTCGTCACTCATGTTTGCAGATTAATTGGCTTTGTATCTTAGAGTAATGAAGGTGTAAATATTTATGACACGCCACTCAGGCATTACCTTTTGTTGACAGCCGGTTTCAGTCAAGGTCAACAGACCGAAGCTACTTTCGAAGCAATTCTGAACAATCAATGACCCCTAGTCGCATGACTTAAAGTGTTGATTGCATTTGTATCAACTTAAGAAATATTGCATTGAACACATGTGACACATGTGAAAAGGGTTGTGGGGTGGACATGGAGTTCATGTAACTTTCTTAAATGTGACGCAACGGCTTGAAAAGATTGCAAAAGATGGAAGAGCTGCAATCAGCATTGGTCACACAAGTGACTTAAATAAATGTGTAAGCAATGTATGCAGTTGTGGCATAAGAAAGGACTTGGTGTTCAAGGACTGAACCGAACACAGGACGCTCAGTAAAACTGCAGAGCTGTTTGTGTTTTGTGCCTTCGAACAAAAAAAAAATAAATGGTAGTCTGACTAGGGGTATCTCAATGGACCAATATGGTCTAAGTGTGCTGGTGAATACACTAGCAGCCCCACTCCCTTACCCTTAGGCAAAGGGGTCTGCTGTTACCAATTCGAAAAGCCCATGGGACAAAAAGACTGTCCGGTTCGAAAGGGTTAAATACATTTTTTCCGGGATCCATAATCTAATTCAAGAGAAATAAAAACAGCAAAACTGTTCGTCATAAACTAAGAATACGCCTTATATTAAAAAAAATAAAGTATTGCCTTTTCTTCTTAATAGCTTTCCATAAAAACCTTCTACAAAATATGAGGAAACCTAGAAAAGAAAGATGAATGAAATCAGAAAAGCCGTTTTCAAGTTATAGCGTGACCAAGGGAAATACCGAAGAAGAAGAAGACAAATGGATTGATTGTAGTGGATACATATTTGTACCCCACCCAACTGTCACTCCATTAAGCTTCGTATCTATGCAGTTGTCTGCCCAATTCATGTCCAAGGGACATAGTCTGAAGTTAATGGTTGTCCTACGTTAAATGAGCCAAATACCCTGGTTCATTTTGCGTTATCTTCCACCTATGGCAATATTTTTCGAATTTATGTGGTAAATTATACACAGTGAAACATCTCTAAAAGCGGACAGCTGTGGGACCTTCATGATTGTCCGTTAAGTAGGGGTGTCCGTTTTGAAGGGGTTGAAATACACCGGTGACCATGACGAAATGTGTGGAAATAGAGTAAGGAGCACCTCTTTTTACACACATTTCGTCATGGTAGAAAGGTGTCCGTAAAGAGAAGTTCGACTGTACATCGATAAATCGAAAAAATCTTTGATAGCATGCTTATGGCAGAAGCTATCATCAGTTCTTTAACTTTTGTAGCTGATACACGATAAGATTCGTTCAAGAAAACAGGCGAATAAAATGGAAAAAGTGGTTCTGAAGTGAACTCTCTCATAAGCGGACAGTGTCGCTATGAGAAAAACTGTTGCCGAGAGAAAAGTTGATAAAAATAAAATTCTACCTTTGGCCATTTTTCAGCACCTTTCAAAAAAATCCAGTCTCTTCTGAATTGTAAATGTATTTAGAATCGTAGCCATCAATTACATCATGGTCTGTCTCAATGGAGGTTGCAGCATTGACATGGTGAGCATTTGCAGCTTCCCCAAAAATTGTCCGAAATGTTCGCTTCTTAAATCACTCTATACACAAATTTACGCAATTATAGTCGGACAGTCGGTAGATGGCCGCAGCAGCCATCAATGAGAACCTCTTTTTTTGCGCACGAAAATAAAAGATAACGAAGTGTGCCTGATGCGATTTGTTTTGTCCGTTTAAGAGAGAGAAAGAGAGATAGAGAGAGAGAGAGAGAGATAGAGATAGAGAGAGAGATAGAGATAGAGATAGAGATAGAGATAGAGATAGAGATAGAGATAGAGATAGAGATAGAGATAGAGATAGAGATAGAGATAGAGATAGAGATAGAGATAGAGATAGAGATAGAGATAGAGATAGAGATAGAGATAGAGATAGAGATAGAGATAGAGATAGAGATAGAGATAGAGATAGAGATAGAGATAGAGATAGAGATAGAGATAGAGATAGAGATAGAGATAGAGATAGAGATAGAGATAGAGATAGAGATAGAGATAGAGATAGAGAGAGAGAGAGAGAGATAGAGATAGAGATAGAGATAGAGAGAGAGAGAGATAGAGAGAGATAGAGATAGAGATAGAGATGAAGATGGAGATGGAGATGGAGATAGAGATAGAGAGAGAGATAGAGAGAGAGATAGAGATAGTTTAATTGTGGCGTTTAATAACTTCAAACTATAAAGGAAGCATTCATTTTGGTAACGAAGTCATTTCCTTCTTGACAGAATGCCTTCGTCTAATCAGTACGAGGTTATTATCCGGCAGTGAAATTTATCAGTGCTAGTTAATATTCCCGTGACCGTGCCATAATGCATCACAGAACGGTTGTGCTTAAAGTGGATACCACAATTGGAGGACGAAATGCCTTGCTGCACTCAATTTAGAACAGTTCTTACTGCCTGCAGAGCCGATTGGTTGAGGACCAACGCGTACTGTAGAAAACTCCCCGTGCACTGGACTTAAGGCGGAAATCCGTCCGGTAAAAATAAGAAAACAAAAATAGATTTACCAAGGACTGTGTGATGACTCAAAAACATAACCATCATCACTGTTGAACCGAGCTGTGCATCAACCACAAACAGTGGTGGTTTCCTCTCCTGCCGCACAGACTGCGGTGAATCGCAAGACCCAAGGCATTGGCGTGGAAATTATTTACAAATGCACACCACCTTCACCGAGTACGGCACAAGGATAAAGAACTCAAAAGGGACTCAAAAACTCATTATTGACGTATAAACCCATGCGGGACGGGCGAGATGTGAAATTTTCAACATTAATGCCGCAGGACCTTCCCTCAGCGATGAATGTGGCAAAATGAGACCAACCAACAGTCCATCTCTATCACTGTGGCGAGTTTATCAGTCTGACACCACCACCCCCCCTTGACCACAGCCGCCCTGGCGAACAGAAGACTCACTCCACCGGCAACGTCTTCATCTGGCCGATTTATTTATTGAATTAGACCGACGAAGGCCTACAACTCCGAGCGGAAGCATTTCGAGCGTAATTAATGTGAGCACATTCCAGGACGACGACGAGGACGATGAGAAGCACATGCTGCCACTGTGGGTGATGTGGGTGCTGGGGCCAGGTTGGCCCCAGTCAGCTTTCGGGTGACACAATCCTTAGCCTAACTTCGGGTCTACAGAGCTCGTAATAAATCACCGATTTTTGCGGCGGAAATGCGGGCGGTGATGGGGCGCCATTGTTTGTGCCACTGAATGCCGTGTTAACTAGACCAGAGCCCGATTTGTGTGCATTCCACGGAGATGTAGTGCCCATTCGGAGTCGCTGGAGTGTATCTGTATCGCTGGTGCATCTGTGGTTGCGGTGTAATATTTCACTTAACTGTTTCGGACTCACCTTGGAGATGGATGTGTATTGGCGAGCATAACGTCACGCGCTTGAGAAAAGTTTTCGTCGTTCTCGGCTTACATGTTGGAAATGCGAACCCGAAGGTTAGCCGGGTTTGCCTTGAGGTGATGCTGCGCTGGCTACTTCGACCGTTAAATTATGCAATTACGTCGACCATGTGCTAATGGCAAGGCTGCGGGAAACTCAATACTTGGGAATCCATTACTTGGTGTGGATTTCAATCGGATGACGCACTTGTGTTGGATAACTTGTCAGGGGAAGACACGGTGTCACAGAGTGCTTACGGAGACTCGGCAGATAAGTCCAAAAATGGCATTTTCTTGGAAGTAGGATACTGGACGCTCACTGCGGGGACTGATATGTCTCGGTTCTTCTGATCAAACTTGCCGTCACATCAGAGGTTGAAGCCTCTCACTCATGCTAGAGGACAGCAGGCTACAGCCTCTGACATGATGACAAGTGTGAGCAGAAGAACCATGCAATGGAAGAGGCATACCAAAAGAGGTTTCAGCGAATAATGATGTCCCAAGAGGACTGTCCGGCTCGAGGACAGGAGAAGAAGGAATGTCAAAGTTGAAGGGTAATGCGTATCCCAACTCGGGGATGTTGAGGACACAACGGGCAAGAACAAAATGCGAACATTTTTTATTGAGGTTGAGGTTAATCTATTAAATGACCCAGGAATAGTGGATGTACATATTTCAGAAGCACTTCCTAAAGCCTCTTGACTGTCACCAGAGGCAAGGTCGGAAAAATAGACTTAAGATAGAGGCTTGTTTCAAATTTCTAGATCAAGCATTCATTTACTGACTCCCGCAAGAGCAAAGAAAGTATTTTCTCCGCCACGAACTAGTCCCTTCCGCCTCATCTTTACACGACATTGGCATATTCTGAGACCGTGAGGTGAACTTTTGTTCCCATATTGACGAAGAGCAGACTGGACGCTTGTCAAAAGGTGGTCAAAAGAATTTTCGAATCCCTATGTTACAGAATCACTTCGTCATCCTTCGAATCCCTGTGTATATCACTTTTAGCTCAAGATTAGCCTCGAAAATGCCAGCCAAGTATGGGTACTTCGCTGTCAACAATCACTGCATTGAAGCGTAGGTTTCTTCGCTTAGCTTTTCGTGATCCTACCTTGCCTCCTTACTCCAAATGCTTGATCTAATTCGTCGTTAGTCCCTGGAAAACCTTCGCAAAACCGCCGATCTGCTCTTCTTCCACCAATTAATTACTGGTAACGCAGACTGCCCTGCAGTTCTCGACTTGGTGTGTCTCTTAGCGCCAATCGTAAGTCCTCAGCCCTCTTCTATATCACAGCACATTGTGCTAATTAAGGCTTCAGAAGACCGGTGTCAAGAATGTTATGCTTGGCTAACGCCTCTTTGAATCTATTTGAAATCACGCCTCTTTGAATCTATTTGAAATCACCATCAGTTCCATTCTTTCCTACCGTTGTCCTGCCCATCTCTCTCCCTCTCTTTGCGCGTCCTCAAGGGATTGCTAATACCCTTATGTGTTCGGGGTCAAGACACAGCACGGGTCAAAGGTATAGAGGGAGAAAGGGAGAGGAGGTATCTGTGCACATTGGTCTTAAATATCTGCGGGTTGTAGTCTGTGGGAAATATTAGGCTGGGAAGAGGATTCCATATTCGTGCAGTGCGGCTGAAGAACGAGTCTCTGAATTTAATCGTGCGTCCGAAAGTAGGCTTAAGGGTATACCGATGGGCATTCCTGGCGAGACGGAGAGGAGGAA